>OX392493.1:312500-9549434 GCA_947623365.1 Achlya flavicornis
GTAAACAACACGTGCACGCCCCATCCCTACTACTCGGGCGGCGCTCGCCCCTACCTGCGTTCACTATAAAGAGACGTGTCGACCGCTCCGAGGCTCAGAAGTGAATCGACTGTCCGAGCGACAACACTCTGAATCTCAGTTTATTTACTTTGGGTTTGGTTTTTACCGATTATTTTGATTATTATCTTTTTAATTATTTGTTTATTTGTTACATATTATGATAATGAATTTAAGTTTGATTTTATTGGATGTTTAAAAATCCTATAATATATTCTATTGTTTTTATATTTCCTTTTTGTACTTATATGAATATATGAACTGAATATAATAATTATTGAGTTTATTTACCACGTTTTATTAACTAAAATATCCTTTTACTCTTTTATCAGAAGCCGGGACGATTTTTATAGCCACGCCATGACCGAAAATAACGCAAGAAATAACGAAGGACCATCTTCTTCAAATCCACCGAATCTTAACCTCTGGATAAATACTTTGAGAGATACCATGACTGAACTACTGGTAAAAATGTCCGATGAAAACCGCACTACGATCAGTGACATATTTAAAATGGTAAATCCTACCGAAACACAAAGGGTTCGTATATCAGATGTATATTTTCCTTCTTATAACCCTGATAATGGGATGGACGTCAGAGAATGGGTAGAACTTATCTCAAAAACACAAAGTGAGTACAATCTTAAAGATCACGAGGTTAGACTCAAAGCTGCCGGTGTTTTACAAGGGCGAGCTAAGCTGTGGGCTGACGAGTGTTTGCTCAGAACCACCACCTGGGAGGAAATGAAAAATGATATGTTGCAAACATTTGAACCAGAGAGTAGATATTTTTCCGATATTCTGAAATTCCGCAACTATTCCCTTGATGATGCCCCTAATATCCAAGAATATATTTCTAAAGTATGGAGAATGTTTAAAAGAATTGTCAAACCAAATCCTACGGAGCAAGATGCTGTTGAATTTTTTATTGGAAGCATAACAGATGACAGAATTAGAACAGAGCTATTGAACAGTAAATCTCAAAGTGTTCCAGAATTGATTGCTATTTCAAAATCCATGAGTGGACAAAAGCGCAAACATCCACTTCCTCGGGAACATGTTCCATCAAAGAAGGCAAGGACTGAGCATGGAATTCCAAGGTCTGATCAAGGCATTACCTGTTTCGTGTGTGGAAAGATTGGTCATCGAGCTCGTTATTGCCGTCAAAATGCTATTGCTAAGTCTAATGAAACAAAAGACAAGGATTGCTCATTCTGCTCCATCCCTGGTCATACGTATGAGAAGTGCTTTAAGCGAATAGCTTCGGAAAAATCAATTAATTTGTGCAAAACAGGTAAGCTCAACCCTAATCAAATTATTATTAATATTGGAGATATAGTCATAGAGGGCATGTTTGATAGCGGTGCCGATTGCTCGCTTATAAAACAATCTACTGCATTAATGATTTCTGGCAAACGCAAAAATACGGTGACACATTTGAAAGGAATTGGCCCAGTTCCCATTATATCAGTGAGTCAAATCCTAACTACGTGCAATATACAGAACATCAATATTGAAATCCTTCTACACGTTGTACTTGATCACGAGATACCAACAAGAATTATAATCGGAAAAGATTTGTTAAAAACCCCTGGAATTGAGGTTTGCCTTAAGGAAAACAAGACAGTAGTAACCCGTAGCAATGAAGAATTGGAAATGAGAAATGTAAATCTTATGAGTCAAACAGACTTAAATACAGATGTTACTGATACAGAATGTCTAGAGAAACTACGTGAACTACTTACAAAATATAGTGAATCTTTCGTGGAAGGTATTTCTGATTCTAGAATTACCACTGGCCAATTAACCATCCGACTAAAGAATCCGGACAAGATTGTACAGCGACGACCTTACCGATTAGCGCCTGTGGAACGGGAGAAAGTGCGTCAAATAACCAATGAATTGTTACAGAAAAATATAATAAGAGAGAGTAAATCGCCATTTTCAAGCCCGATTATATTGGTCATGAAGAAAAATGGAGAAGATAGATTGTGTGTGGATTATAGAGAATTGAACTCTAACACTGTTAGAGACCATTACCTTCTGCCACTTATTGGAGATCAGTTAGACGAATTATCTGAAGCCAAATACTTCACTTGTCTAGATATGGCATCTGGATTTCATCAAATCCCAATTTCATCAGATTCAATTGAAAAAACTGCTTTCATAACCCCTGATGGCCAATATGAATATCTGACCATGCCGTTTGGTCTAACTAACGCTCCTTCTATTTTTCAAAGAGCAATCAACGCAGCACTTGGAAATCTTCGTGGTACCGCAGCACTTGTTTACATAGATGATGTGCTTATCCCAAGCAAAACATTTGAGGAAGGTATGCAAAAACTTAAGCTGGTAATTGAAGCCTTAACTCGAGCAGGTTTTTCATTTAATACAAAGAAGTGTTCATTCATGAAAACTTCGATCGAGTATCTTGGATATGTAGTCAGTGAAGGTAAGGTGAGACCAAGTCCTACGAAAATAGAGGCACTATCTAAAACCGTCCCTCCCCAAAATGTTAAGCAACTGCGGCAGTTCAATGGCTTGGCTGGATATTTCCGGCGATTCATTCCTAATTTTTCTACTGAAATGGCGCCTCTTTACGAATTAACAAAAATTGGAATAAAATGGGAATGGTGTGAAAAACATGAAGCTATAAGAAACAAAATTATAAATTTCTTAACGTCATCTCCGCTACTCACTATATTTCAAGAAGGGTTGCCAATCGAGCTCCACACTGATGCAAGCTCTCTAGGTCTTGGTGCAGTTTTAGTACAGATAAAAGAAGGACGACAACATGTGATTGGGTATTTTAGTATGCGGACTACAAAAGCTGAATCTAATTATCATTCCTATGAATTGGAAACTCTAGCAATTGTAAGAGCTGTGAAGCATTTTCGAAACTACCTTTACGGACGTAAGTTTACAATTGCTACAGATTGTAATGCAGTAAAGGCCTCACGGTACAAACAAGAACTTTTACCTAGAATTCACAGATGGTGGGCATACCTACAAAACTTTGATTTTGAGATCGAGTATCGAAAAGGAGAACGCCTGAAACATGCTGATTTTTTTAGCAGAAATCCAACTAAGCTAGTGATGAGTTTCACTAATAACGAGGATTGGCTGGTAATGGAACAACATCGTGATGCAGAATTGAGTAAGATTATCCACTACTGTAAAAATAATCCACAATTTGATGAACAGTATGCCCTTAGAGATAATATATTGTGCTATAAGACTGAAGTAAATGGTAAGATTAAATTTCTGAAAATTGTACCACAATCATATCAATGGAGTATAATTAATAGTTATCACGAGTGTTTAAAACACATGGGTTGGGAGAAAACTCTCTCTAAGATAAAAGAACATTTCTGGTTTCCGAAAATGTCTTCTATTGTCAGATACTTTGTTGAGCACTGTGTCACCTGCAAAACAATGAAAGGACCATCAGGAGCAATTCAAAGTCAGCTTCACCCTATCGAAAAAATTCCGGAGCCTTTTCACACGTTGCATATCGACATATCAGGAAAGCTTACTGGGACTGCCACACAAAAAGAGTACGTGTTCGTCGCTATTGATGCATACACAAAATTTGTTATACTGAAACATGCTAAAAGCAAAAATCAAGATAATGCACTTAAACATTTACAAGAAATCATATTTTTATTTGGGGCACCTAAGAGAATAATAGTTGATGGTGATGGTGCTTTTGTTTCCCATTATAAATCATACTGCGAGAAATTTGGCATAGAATTACACCAATGTGCAGGCTATACGAGCAGAGCAAATGGGCAAGTCGAAAGAGTCATGAGAATTTTGAAGAGTGGACTAACGGTTATTAAAAATATGCAGAAAACACACTGGGCCAAATCGCTAAATGCGTTACAATTAGCAATTAACTGTACTTTTTCCAAAACCACGGGTAAATCTCCTATTGAATTACTCACAGGAAAGAAAGGTTCTGTTCCACCAGAATTAATATCACTAATTGATGACGTTAATGACAGAGTTGATCCAGAAACTATGCGAAGGTCTGTTCAAGATAAACTGATTGAGGCAGCTCTAAAAAACAAAGAACGATTTGACAAAGGTAAAGCAAAAGTTAAACGTTTTGACAAAGGAGAATTCGTACTCATAAGTGAACCACCACGGCAAAATACAAAATTGGGACCAAAATATACCGGGCCATTTGAAATCAAAAAGGTTTTACCTCATGATCGATATGAAGTACGAAGAATCAATGGACGAGGACGTTCTAGAAAAGTTTGTCACGAACATCTAAAAAATGCACCGAAATTCGGTATTCAAAGCAATATAGCCGTGTCGGCGATGAATAAATGCCTGGGTAATGAAAACCGTGACAGACAAGATGAAGAAAACGATGATTTTCACTCTGTTGTAAACCTTGGCTATGACGTGTAGAAGGATAAGTAGTGTTGGTGTTATATTGTGTGTTTTACGAGTTAATACTTTAAAATGTGTCATGACGTGAACGAGAAGGCTAAAATAGACGCTGAGGTCTTGAAGCCAACCATGTCAAAATTAGCGCTGAGGCTATGAGACATATGTGACGTGAATCTTATGTGTTTTATTATTGTGATTAAATTTGTGGTTATGCTATTTAATGAGAAATGATATTTAATCTGTTTTCCTGTTATATCAGATAAAAATATGGAGTAGGCGCAGGGACGCGCCACTCATCAGAATGGCCGTGTCGGCGCAGTTACGAAATACCACCTAATAACCCGATGCATAATTAAAAATACCACGTGCGCAGTGCACCTGCGCTCTCGAGTCGAGTAAACAACACGTGCACGCCCCATCCCTACTACTCGGGCGGCGCTCGCCCCTACCTGCGTTCACTATAAAGAGACGTGTCGACCGCTCCGAGGCTCAGAAGTGAATCGACTGTCCGAGCGACAACACTCTGAATCTCAGTTTATTTACTTTGGGTTTGGTTTTTACCGATTATTTTGATTATTATCTTTTTAATTATTTGTTTATTTGTTACATATTATGATAATGAATTTAAGTTTGATTTTATTGGATGTTTAAAAATCCTATAATATATTCTATTGTTTTTATATTTCCTTTTTGTACTTATATGAATATATGAACTGAATATAATAATTATTGAGTTTATTTACCACGTTTTATTAACTAAAATATCCTTTTACTCTTTTAAATACACCATAGGAAGCCGATCGGTTGTCATTCCGTATGTGAGACGTTGACAGTGACAATAAGGCTCAGTACCATTTGTGCCTGCTTGGGCCAGTACTGATTTTACTCACGCACATGAAGGAAATTTTCGGCTTCACTTTCTTATCACAGATGACACTCTGTCTTGATTTTTTTATATGTTTATGCCTATATTATGTAAAACTTTGGATGTTTTGTATTCGATCCCTGATTTGGGTATGATATCGGTCAGCGTTAATTAATGCATTGAATTATTTATCTATTAAAAAATTACTACTATTCCAAGTGCCAAAACCACCAAATACTGGTCTGTGAGTCATATATCAGTTATCTAGTTTCCACAGTACAAGCTCTCGAGAATAAAACCTACGACCTGTTGTGGTCAGTCACTCCACCTGAACCGGCCCGTCAGGATCCATCTAATACAATATATGTCCCGCTTATTCAATATTCAATATGAACGCGAGCATGAAAATGAACAAACGAAACAGTATGTAAAATTAAAACCCAATCTGAAATATTCAAATATTTTATAACTAGATTTAAAATTACGTCATCGACTGTACTTTACAATGGTGGATTAAAAAGTAAAAATATAAAATATTTTATGTGAACACTGAATATTCATTTATTGATGCACAATTTTGTATATTGTTAAAACATTATCAAAAAAATTAAGTAAAATTATGATAAAGACATGTTTTTTTTACATGCAGTAATCTAGAACTATACGGATATCAGATGAATAGTACTTTTTAAGCTTTCGCGAACTAAATTCATTGTAATATTAATATTAAATTTTGATAATAATCTGTGCGCGAATAGACCCGATACATTAATATCAGATGAATAACATAAAAAGACTCTATCGTTGTAGGTGCACAATTTTAGAAAATCATAATATCTTATCGCGTCCCGCCCAAAATCCCAACGTTCACATTTATAACGTCGGGGCCAGTAGACAAGATGGCTATCGACAATCGTCATCGACAGTAAACGATCAACCTTATCGTATCGATCGATTTTAGGGTCGCCAACGCGCGAGTGATACCCCTGGGCCAGTAGACAAGATGGTTAACGACAATCGTCATCGACAGTAAACGATCAACCTTTATATGGGATTGACATTTCAAATCGAAATATCACGTGATTTTTAACAATCTTTTATGGGGAGGGGCTGGTGTTGCAAGCGTCCATAGGCTACGGTAACTGCTTACCATGAGGCGGCCCGTACCTATGCTTGTTAAAAAAACCTTTGTGTAGAATTGACGTTTCAAATCGAAATATCACGTGATTTTTAACAATCTCTCATGTCAATCCCATACATAGGTTAATCGTTTACTAAAGATAACGATTGTAGATAAACATCTTATCTAGGGAGGCTGATGATTGATCTAAAATGCAGATATAAGTATTGCCATGACAATTACAATTTCATGACCGAAAAGAAAGAGTCGAAAGCCAATTTTTTAACAGAATTGAAATACAGCAAATTCAATAAAACCCAACAAATCTAACGTCAAAAGTAAATGCCAACGTTAACTACATTTGTAAATCAACGAGTGCTCAAATCATATCATGAGCTAAAGATACATTTCAACAAATTTCAAAGTAAAATTACAAAATTTAAAGCTAGAACTTTGTCTGGATCTAGTTTTGACTGCAGTTATAACAGGAACGCCCAGACGCGCTGAAAGATAGTTCGAGATAAGAACTAATTTATAGTGTGGATACTACCAGAATTCTTCTTTTTGATATCTTGCTGAGTAATTTTGTTAGGTTCCAGTGTTCAGAATGTTATTTCTATTGAGGTAACAAACAATCATACGGCCTGATCGTACCTAACCCATAGAAGATTGCAACACCATGGGTATCACTCGCGTGTTGCCAACACAAACATCTTTTCACAATCTTCTTGAAGAACCAATGCTTTAAAATTAATATACTGTTGAGAGAGGTATTGCGTAGCGTTTATTCGCTTAAAGAGCAGCTCGACTGGGGAAGTACCTCCACCTTACAGAATACCGCAGCCAAATAACTTTATGCTGTGTAGAGTTGTGTTCCTGCGCATGAGTAAGGTCGCCAGAGCTCATAGGGGAGAAGGGAAAGGTCGGTAACGCGTGAGCAATGCTTCTTGTATTTGCAAGCGTCCATATGGCTATGCTAACCGCTTACCATCAGGCGGGCCGCATGCTTGTTTACCGACTTGGTCGTATAAAAAAAATCTATTTTTTCCAAATCCTGTCAATGAAACGTCTGAGGCAACCCTTACAACTTACCCAAAATTTTACATATCTTATCCAATTTAAAATTTAAAATTCATACCTATTCATTGTACTTAACAGTTAGTGAACGAGCGTCTACTTTGACTTTGAATTTGACTTTACTGGGATCTCTTTGTTTAACTTGATAAAACTTTAACATGAGTTGAAGCTTCCATTATATATTTAAAGTGGACATGATTAGCATCTCATTTTAAACATTTAATTGAAGTACTAATTTCCGAACCTCGCTCACTGGGTACATTTTTTTCCGGGGAAAAGCTAACTTATGGTTTATATCAGAGTATAATTTTATTTATGTGCCAAAATACCATCTAAATCCGTTAAGCTATTTCTAAGTGATCGAGTAACCAATCTCACTAAATACCATATCTATCTGTAGATATATTGAAAGATGATATAGATCTAATCAACTTCTAGAAACTTGACATGTTGGACACCCGTTCCTTATTTATCCTTATTATTCACAAGGAAAAGCGGTGTACCATGATAAGCCGTTCTTAATTGATCGCCATGTAAAGCTACCACCGTCGTGGTCGGTACCTGGATGGGTGACCGCCTAGTGGTATTTCAAATCGAGCGTTGCCGTGCTTCGGAAGGCCCGTAAAGCCGTTGGTCCCGGCTATCACTTAATTGTGATAGTCGTTAAGCTAGTTGGAGGCCTTCTAGGCGGCTTGAAAACTCAAACAGTAGGTTAACCACTAGCCTACCTCCACCGATCCGCAGTGGGCACGCGTAGTGGAGTATCTGCCCATTCCCTTTCACCCTGATTTGTAAAAGGAGGCCTGTGCTCCGCAGTGGGACATTATAGGCTGATGATGATGATTAACAAGGAACAGGTTTTCATAATTCTTACAAATAAGGAGATTACGGGCCAAACAAGTGGAAAAGAATTTTCAGAATCTGATCTTAGATTCTGAAAATTCTTTCACTAATATGAAGCTACATTATCCCCGTGTTATCGGTTACTTTTATCTTAGAGCGCGGGTGAAACCGCGTAACAAAATTTGCTGTATAAAAAACACTTTTCAATTTAAAAATCGACAATAATTATATTCTTTATACATAACCGAGTCCATTTATCTGTCCGTAGCGCTCAGACAGTTAAACTCATATAAAATTTAATTGCCGCGTATAAAAACACGATAAAACTGATCGTTTGTTCGTATATTAACGAGCGCGCGTTCACGGAGCTGGCTGCAAATGGAAATATGTTGCGTACCAATGGATGAAACTGGAGTGTAGTGGGAAATGTATTATAATTAAGACTGAAAGGTAGGCAGAGAATAGAGCTGTGTTGTGCTAGCTATAATTTTAATAAATATCCTGGGACCTTCCTCACGCACGGTTATATGATCTTAAAGTAAGCAGAGCTTGTACTATCGAAACTAGATAACTGATCTTCATCACCTTAGTTTGTGAAAGGAGGCTTGTGCTCAGCAGTAGGCCATAGTCGTCCTTTTTCAGATGGTTTTATGGGATAAGCACTTCTCAGGCATTTAAGACGGCTCTTAATTTTAATTGGTAATTATTTCAGTATTTTAGGGTTGTCGACTTTAAGTGACTGGTAATAGAGCCTAAAGCCTGAAATCGCAAAAGTTGGATCACTCATTATGTTTTTTGTACTCCATGGTTATAACAATTTCCCAAGAAAAGTAACCTTAAGTGCTCTGGGACAATTTAGCTTTCAATTAGTGAAAAAAGTTTGAAAATCAGAACAGTTCTCCCACTATGTTGACTTTTGATAGGTAAAATCACGGTAAAATCACAGATTACAGAATAATCTGTGGGTTAAATTTATAAAACTAGGACAACCCAATTCACTCTATAAAAAAACCGGACAAGTGCAAGTTGCACTCACGCGGTGAGGGTTCCGTACCCAGGGTTTAGTTTTTCCTGACGTTTTTCCTTTCCCGGGAAACGGGATTAAAAACTTTGATTTCCCAGGAATTACCGGGGATCGGGAATTTTGAAAAGTTGTCAATGTATTGCAAACGATAGTTCACCCGCGTTCCCGTGGGATATATTATTTTCCCGAGACGAAATGTATCTTGTATCCAGAACATATTCTGTGTGCCAAATTGCATCCTCAGCCGTTTCGTAGTTACTGCGTGAAAGAGTAACAAATAACTTCACGTCCTACAAACTCACATTTAATAAGTAGGGTAGGATAAGATTTTTCCTGAAAACCATTCTATCCAAAATGCAAATGAAACCGCAGCCAAAAGCCAGTCTCATTTATGAACATACAAGAGTACAATAGCTCCCTCATTACCAGGGTTCCGTATCAAGTATCTAATAAAGGTTGGCGATGGTCCTCGCGATGATATTTTCGTTTATAGCAAATATCGGTTATGTAAAACGCTGACCGGGCACCCGGGCACCCGGGCGGGCGGCGGGACCCTCATATTGTTTCACATAAAGAACTTGCCGAATCTAAACTGGGCTTCAGATTGTAGCGATTGCAAAATAAACCCAACACATATACTTATTATCATAGAAATAAATATACCTAGAAAGAACGTCGCCACTAAACGAATATATAAAACAGGCCAACTTTTATGGGCTGCTGCGCGTAACAGCTACGTTTTACGCTCCCTCTGCGTCATTCTGCTTGTCATAGTGACGTTCATAACGATAGCAGTTGTTGAAATATTCCAATTAAGATCGTACACATTATTTTGCAATTTTATTTATTTTTATTTGAGTTAGCCCCTAACAGTTAGGGGCTATTTTTTTCGTCGCGTGCACATCTTCAACACTCAATCTGGATGTATCCTTAATCAAAGCTATATATTTATATTATTTTATCTAATGATGTTTCTTAGCTACGTTCCTTTCAAATTTTAATAAACAGATAATTTAAGAATTACTTACAAATTAATGACTACGGAGTCCATACATGCAATGTCTGCCAATCTGCACTATACCTCCTTATATTACGAAAGTGAATACAATACGTGCTACTAAAGATGAGACTTGAAACCTTGACGTTGACTTGATTTTTTATCTAGTGGGGGGGTCACACGTTTTACCACTTTGGAACTGTCTCTCGCGCAAACTATTCAGTTTAGAAAAAAACTATATTAGAAACCTCTATATCATTTTTGAAGACATATCCATCCATAGAAACCAACACTTATGGGTTAAATAAAAAAAAAAAATGTTTCATTTCTAAGTATGGGGAACCCCCATTTTTTTTGTTTTTTTTCTATTTTTGTGTGAAAATCTTAATGCGGTTCACAGAATACATCTACTTACCAAGTTTCAACATTATAGTTCTTATAGTTTCGGAAAAAAGTGGCTGTGACATACAGACGGACAGACAGACAGACAGACAGACATGACGAATCTATAAGGGTTCCGTTTTTTGCCATTTGGCAACGGAACCCTAAAAACCACATGGCAATTTAACTAATCACAGTATATTTTTTCGTCTGGTAATATTTGTTTGCTGACCCTAGGGGTATTTTATCAAAGCCGGCGGGTCCGGTGAAATATCGAGAAATCGCGAACGCTTATTGGAGGCGAGGCCACATCGGGCAGAAATCATATTTTATTGCTTCAAAATAATAATAATACTGCTATAAATAATCTTGAATGTTTGTTTATGAGTAACGAATGAATATTTCTAGTATTTGGTTTGGGTTGTGTTGTTAAGAATACTTATATGGGTTTTCATTATTGATTTGATGAACCTTATTGTCATACTGTTATAAAAAATATGACTAGTTTCTATGAATTGTCATGTTATATTCTAGCATAAATTTATTATAATTAAGTATGTTTATTAATAACAAATACAAGGCTTTAGCCTTACTTTACTCTCAGTACCATAACCTACTCATTAAGAATAATTAGTTTTCAACTAAAGTACGCCTCTATATGCCATTTTATATTGGACATTATATAAATATATAAATATCCTGGCACATTCCTCACACACCGTCATCTGATCCCAAACTAAGCAGAGCTTTTACTATGGAAACCAGATAAACTGATATAATACATATACTACTTTTTGTTTGTAAATACATACTTTATATACATAATTACACCCAGACTCAGGACATACAGACATGTTCATGCACACAAATGCATGTCCTGTGTGGGAATCGAACCCACAACCTGCGGCGCGTAAGCTGAATCTTAACCAACTGCGCCAACTGGCCCGTCAATCATTGTTATAAAAGATCAAAAAAAAAAAATTCTTACCGCGTTTTCTTGTAAGAGGTCCGTGAGATTTTCAAAAACACCCAAGGGCCGACTCCTATGGGGTTTTCGAAAAACCCTTCTTTGGTACCAAGTTATGTATATTATATAGATAAAGATAATTACGGCGGCAATGGCATGTTTTCAAAATACTCTCATATAATATAATGTGTATAAGTTAGTACGAGTAATGGTGTGGAGATTTGTAAATGGTATAAGATCATGTATATGTTTACTCTAAACTAGAAATTAAGCTGTAAATCTTCATAACAGTAAATAAAGTTAATAAAAAAGTACTATGATGTTTTCACTTCATTTTACAAACATATCTGATTCTAAACTAAACAGAACTTGTACTATGAAAAATAAATAACCGAAGTAAAATTTGGATTTTTTGACTTTTTTTATAACAGCCGTATGCTTGTTTGCCACCTCAGGGTGGCAAACAAGCATACGGCCCGGCTGATGGTAAGCAGTTACCGTAGCCTATGGACGCTTGCAACACCAGGGGTACTCGCGCGTTGCCGACCCTGAAGAAACCTCAATTGATTAACAATTGAAAACTTCGTTTCTTGCTAGTTCTTCTAACTTAAATATTAGCTTTGACCTTCAAAAGTGCCTTAGGGCCTAAATTTAAGGGCCTTGACCTTGACTCTGAACAACATACGCATAACTTCCCTATTGATACCCAAATCGGGGCGAAAAAATAACCAGGAATAATATGCGAAATCGTCAGGTGCTACCGATTCATTTTACGGTTCGTCGGGTCGTCTACCTATCAAGTACAGGGTTCGGCTTTTAGGGGGTTTACTATGAGTTAGCGGGGACCTCGATCGTGTTGTTAATGGATGCGCCATTTTAGAGGCTTCCTAAAGGTATTATCAATTGTGACTTAATTAAATATTATACGTAAAGACACGGAAGCGCTCGTGGTGTAGCATGATTATACATTGTTAATGTTCTTCTTAAATGGAAATGGTAAGCTACCACCAATGTGGCTGGTACCTGAATGGGTGACCGCCTAGTCAAATCAAGCGTTAAGCCATTCGTCCTGGTTATCACTTAATTGTGATAGTTGTTAAACTAGTTGGATGCTTCCGAGGCGGTTTGACAACTCCAACAGGTCATTAGGTCAACCAGTCGGCTCTCAATCGGATTGTTGGATGGCATACACCATGATACCATCTGAATAATGCCAAGGGACAAAATTGAAATCGCATAAAAAAGGAATCAAAAATTTCTCGTTGTGTATTTACACAATTTTATAAAATGGTTCTTGCTTTCAAAAAGAGCAGCCAAACCGGGGATGTATATTAACCATAGCAAAGATCGCTGCCGTATAAAATTGAATCCAGGTGAGCAAGGACCCCAGTTTAGCTTGCTTCATGAGGAAGCGCCCCGCTGCCAATGTGCACTAGCGGTGAAAGTACCAAATATTGTTCTTTCAATTCCCTTTAAGAAGAGTTTTTTAAGCGATCTCAGTCATAATATTGAGCAATTGAAATATTTCTCGCATACTCAGAGATAAAGCATTATCCACGAAACACGGATCCATGTGTCGCCGCAACCATTAACATATCAATATGGACTCGGATCCGACTCACACGCGCTGCAGCGGTTCAAGTGATCGGCGACCGACACTACTGTTTGATATTTTGAACTTGACCGTTCGAGCGTTGCATCATAATATATGAACTTATAGCTTTTGTCCCGCGGTTTCGGTTCAAACTTTTAATCATCTAATATATGAACTTATAGCTAGCTTCTGTCCCGCGGTTTCGCCCGCGTTGCCGAAGAATAGTGTTTTCCCGGTATTGGTATTTGGCTGCGGTATTCTGTAAGGTGATGATACTCTTTGAACGAAAAAATGCTTGCAGCTTTAACGAAATGTTTTTTTCTTTTTTTTTTATACGACTAAGTCGGCAAACAAGGTTACGGCCCACCTGATGGTAAGCGGTTACCGTACCATATGGACGCTTGCAACACACGAAGCATCGCTCACGCGTTGCCGACCTTTCCCCCCTCCCCAATGAGCTCTGGCGACCTTACTAACGCGCAGGAACACAACTTTACACAACATAAAGTTATTTGGCTGCGGTAACACGATGACGGGCCGTCATAGGTTGCTCTCGCATTACTTAGACCGCGGTAAAACTCAGTACATATCTGCATTTGACGTTAGACTGTATTTAGCATATTACGTGCAGATTTTGAATTCTTGAATTAACTTGAATATTAATGTGGCTTGCTCTTTAGAATTACAAATAGATATCAGTCGGTATTCGTTTAGAATATTGCTTAAAGTGAGACTTCCGAGACTCAAATGTACCACCTTAAAGTGACATTAAATCGTGTCCTTTTCAAAAAGAATGCATTCCACGGTCTTATACACCGTGAATTTTTTCCACCCAATGCCCACTCAATGAATATTAATCATTCATTTTTTTTTGTATATTTGAATAATTTAAAAAACCGGCCAAGTACGAGTCGAACTCGCACACGGAGGGGTCCGTGTGCGAGAACCTTACTCAAATTGACTGAGAAATGAATAGTAGTCGCAAAATTTTAGATTTTCGCGGAAACTTGTAAGTACCAAAACTTACCTTAATTTACAACTATTTTTTTCGGTCTTACAGCACAAGTAAAGGGTAAATACCGAAAAACAAAAAGTTTAAAAGTAAGGAAAATTTTGGTACTTACAAGTTTCCGCGAAAATCTAAATTTGCCCAATATTTTTATCGTGTTGACTTAGGACATTGATTTTTATACACCTAATACCTACCTAGGGACTATAGAGCTCATTTCTGTTTTCAATGTGTGAGGATGTTCTCCCCGTAGATGGCGTGAGTTGCGATGATGGAATTCTAATTATAAATTTTTCACCTGGTTTTTTTTGTCAATCCTAGAGGTTATTTATATCTGATACATTGCGTGGATCATCTTTGTAAGACGACTTAAATGTCACGGTGTATGGTGGGAACTCTTATATAGGTCAGTATACTGGCTTGGCAGCGTTGATTTCATACTATAAACCCATAGATCTCGATGTATAAACCCCATTATCACTAACCAACACCTATATTAGAAAACTCTTAGCAAATATCAAATCAATTTTGAATAAAATTTTGTGTTGCGCTAGGAGTCCTATGTTGGTGAAAATGGGCATAATTCTACGGACTGTGAAAACTTCCCCATGCGTTTATTCTATTTATTTATGTTAGATTAATTGACAAGAATGAGGGTTTAGTCTTGAAGACCCTGAAGTTATAGGTGTCTGGAAACACAGTGCTGAAAGTGAGTTCCACTCCTTCTCTTTTATTTCATGTTAAGTCTTTACTATTTCTTTTGCTACATATAAATGTACTAGCTTATTCCCCAGCGGTTTTCCTGCGTTCCCGGGATGAAAAGTACCCGGGAATAGTGTAGCTTTATTTTAGTGAAACAATAGAATAATTAGTATCGGAGCAGTAGTTACAGAGATTAGCGCGTTTATACATAAAACAAACTCTTATATTTTACTAGTTGCGCCCCGCGGTTCCCGCTTACAGGGATATCCTACCCTACCGTCAATGGTATGGCGTACCCAAGGAAAATAGGGATATTTTTTTGTGTATAGGAATTAATGTTGTATATATGTTAATTAACAACCATGTATTCTTAAAAAAAAAAAAAACTTGTTATCTCATTTGTTATTTCTGTATTTTAAATAATATACTTATGTCACCGTTTTTTGTGAAAACCGTTAGTTTATAATCTACCTAGCAAGATTATAAACTCCCCGATAAATTGTGAACTGTACCATACTGCTTAAAATATTACGTATTAATTTCCGATCGTTTATAATCTATCCATGACAAACCGTCATATTGTAAACTGGCATCATACTTGAATGCGTCGGAACGCACCATGTGCGCTGATTGGTTAAACGTCATGTGTCCCGCGCCATCATATTTGGCGATACGTAACGTAGTTGATAGTTTTTATTGTTTCTTAAAAAAAAAAAGATTGACAACAATTAAATTTGCATTTCTTTTATTCAACTCTTATGTTTGTTTTCTAACTCTATGAATACAAAACGAGCTACCGCCAAGACTGACCAATCAGAGACAGTTCACATTATGACGGTTTGACAACGTTAGATTATAAACTATCGAAAATGAATACGTTATAATGTAAGCAGTATAGTACAGTTCACAATATATCGGGGAGTTTATAATCTCGCTAGGTAGATTATAAACTAACAGTTTTCACAAAAATACGGCGACATATATACTCTTTACGTTACATCCTGCATAATCATTAATGTATTAAAAAAGTACTTACGTAAGTATTAATGTAAATAAGTAAAGTTTATTTTGTTAATTTAATTTAAGTATTTTAATTCCTCTCAATCTAAGAGTTATCTGGAAGCTCTTTTCGTAGCGACAAGATCGACCCTAGTCAGTAATTAATATAGATTATTTTTGTTAACTGCTTTTTGGTGTATAATAAAGTGTCAATCAGTATTAATACAACCTTGTGTAATGTTATATTTTAGTGAATATAGATATATTAAGTTAATTAAGTACTTACTCATCGTCATTGCTTACTCCTACCAAGTTAGCATAATGGTGCGTCCATGCTACGCGAAGCGAATCGAATCATGTTCGTTCGTTGCTCGCGATTAAAGCGTGAATGTACTTAACGAGCCTTCAACGAGCCTACAACGAGCGCGATGCGAATCCCTGTGTTCGTGAAAAAACTGAGAATCGAGCGGAGCGCAGTCGAGCACGCTACGAATGCTTGTTTCGAGGCTCGCAAGCCCGTCCACGCTACGCGAATCGTGCTCGCAGTGTGCTCGTTCGTGGCTCGGCTCGTGCTCGGTTCGCCAAGCATGGACGCACCATTACGTACATCTATTCTGGTAGAAAGGCCGTCGGACGCGCACCGGTACCACCACACGAAGCTCTCCGCCCCTCTTCTTCTTGAGAGCCACAAACTCACATTACTCTTTAGTACAACATTTTTAATGAGTTGTGAGTATATTTTAGGACTATTACTACAGTTTATACAAAGACATGTAAATTACGCTTTCAGCAATAGCAGCACTTCAGAATTATATACATACACACACAGCAATGCTATACTGTGATAAGAGACCAAAGACTTTCATAAGTAGACTGAGCAATAAGTAGAATTTAATTCTTTTATATCTGAGAAATCGTTTAATAATCATTTGAACATATATTTTTTATGGTTACTATGGTGAATATCATAAATAAAACATATTTATTTTAACATATACGCTTTAATTCAATTTATGCTGATTACACAATCATGAGCTTTACGTAATATCAAAGTCACATCTGGAATTATCGAACAATTTACAACCTTATTTACTTTATTAAGTGGGTATATTTTACAATGAGTGAGAAGACGAGATTTTAAAAGCTTTCAACATGATTTTGAACAAATCGTATGTAAAAATCATGTCAAAAAAGTAAATGCAGTTTCAACGATTTATGAACAATTAATTCATGTTTTTATCTTTTAAACGTGTAGGTTCATAGCCAGAATTAATGTTTAATAAAAAATGAGACGTAACATTAAAATGAGAATGATTTTTACATTAAATTTATAATTAGGGCCACGTCTTTTCATAAGTTTATGTTAAATTTAACAATTATATTCCGAATTATTCTTTTAACATTGACTCAGTTATTAATTAGGTATTTTATTTTATCTTAATAATATTGACAATATGTTTTGAACATTCGATTAGCACTTACCACTAAATGACAAGCTCATATTTTTCAAAAGAAAAATGAAAAAAGTTTAATTTAAAACTAGCAACACTATGATTAGGCAATTGAGTATTTTTTTAAATTAAATTTAGGCTTACTTCATTGTAAGATTCAAGTGTTAATAAAATACAATTTGTTTTTTTATTTGATTAAAGTTAATTCTGAAATAAGGTTGATTGAAATACAAAAATAAATATTTAACCTTTAAGCGGACGCGCGATATTTTGAAATGACAGCGGTTAAGTTTAACCTTTGAGACCTATAGGAGATTGTAAGGATTTGGCCTTTTAATTAGAAAATAATTAATTTTACATATATAGCCACCCTTTGATGAGGGTAGCCTATATCAAGATTTATCAGGTACACGGACCCAGATGATTTTGGGGCTTTTTCCCAGGATTGAGATTGAGCCACCCTTGGATGTGCTACTGACCTGTCTTTGGTTAAGGCAATCATTTTCTAATAAATATTCACATAAATCTACCCAATTTAAAAATTTTAAAAGAAAAGTGATAGGACATGTCATTGTTTGACACAAAAAAGGTGCAAACATCAACTTCATATAGTTGTACGACTAATTGAGAAATGAGTTATTTTTATGAAAATATATTGTATATTATAATATGCATATAATTATGAATTTTGTATGACAGGCGTGCTTTGTTTTTTAGAGGCCTACGCCACGACTGAAACAATGCTGTATAGGCGTGGGGAGATCCTAGGTGGAATATTTTCTGTTTTTTATTTTATTTAGGTATTTATAGGACATGGTAGGTACTAATAGGTACATATAGGAGATACTTGTGAAGAAAAAATATGCTAATAATATGTATATATTGAGATTATTTGGACGCCGCGCGGCCGCTAAAAGGTCTAAAAAGCTCAATTGTTAATTGTTAAAAGTCTTCTTAAACATGACTATTTTTTATTGTTAAAATTATATTTTGGACTGTTAGCACTAAGCTGACATACATGTTTCAGTAAAAAGAAAACACCCTAATATCTAAAAAAAACGTATTTTTATGTTAATTTTATTCTAGACTTTGGCAATATTTTAAGTGATATTTTATTTACTCTCAAAATGGCGTAAACGTATAAGGCACGGTTTCAATATTCATTACTAAATATACTTAAACTTATCTAAAAGGACGTTAAACACAGCTACATTTTTTAATACTATCTAAAATGGTAAATCGCGGAAAAAAGGAAAATTACTATTTTTGGCACTTCTTCAGTTCGTAAATGTAATTTAAAAAATAAAATAAATATAATTCAAGCAAATGAAAATAAATTTTCATCAAGTGATATGTTTTAATAATTGGGCTGCGTGTGATTGCTTCAATGTTAAAGGGGAAAATAAAAATGGTAAAAAAATAAAACGAAAAAATATTATTAGATTTTTTATTCAATTCGAAATGTAACAATAGAATAATTTTTGTAAATATAAAATCGTATTTATAATGGATGGATTTCCAATTTTAGGTAAAATAATTCATGTTATATGTAACATAAAACATTAATGTAGTGGAACCATTCAGTTCTTTTTAGTTTTAAAATCCAAAAGTTGTTACAGTTCGAAACAAAACATAAAAGAGAAAAATAAGTAGCCTTAATAACTTAAAAATAAGATTAATAAAACTTTGGTATCTGTATTAAAACCGATTAAATTTTTGAGTAGAAAAGCTATTAATATAATAGAAAAAATTACAATCATAGATCATTTTATTTACATTGAATCAAAGCTGGGTATAAATTATAAATTAATTAAACTTATTTTTATTGTCAGTTCGCGATTTGAGTATTATTTTTGTATTTACATTTTCAAAAAGTTGTAATAAAAAATGAAATATAGAAATTTACAAAGTGTAAAATAGATTCATTAAAATTATTAGGCAGGTTACTTTTTACCGTAATGATTTGACACAGTTTGACAGTCAATGAATTGTTTTACGTTTGTCTAAAACATTTACTGTTTTAATATTGACAATGGATCAGTTATTTCTTGACAAAATAGTTCATTCAAATACAAATTAATCATTAAAATCATAGCTCTTTAGCGACACGCCTAATTGAATAAAATGAAATTACTAGCCCTAAAAGTTAAAAATCAACATTGAAAGAAATCTTCGACAATCCAACAATGGGTTTTAACATTTTGTAACAAATCATTTTTTGAAAAAACAATCGTCATTTCAACAGTCGGGGTAAAATTCAAAATTTTCCCAATAAAGTTATCATAATATACGTAGAGAATTCTTTAATTAACAATAACTATTTTGTAAACTTAATTAAAAAGAGATCCTTCGAGGGAATCGTTCCAATTCGGAATTCATTAATATTATTTGACAATCCAACTCTGGGAAGCCACAAATTGTCAAACAAAACCAAATTTTCCGTTAAAATTCAATCAGCAAACACGAAAAGAAATTATATAAGAATATATAAATTTTCAATTAGTACCTAAAAATGTAAATTCTAAAGTGATTGTTACATTTGGACAATGAAAATGTCATTGCCACTTAATGCCGCTTGGACGTCACTTCGCCTATTATTACAATTACAAAATATTGATAAGTCAGTCGAAAATCTTTTACAACCAGACGTAATAGTCAGCCCAAACAATTTAACAATGACTTTTGGACTAACACACAAACGAAAAATTGTCATATCTATCTAAATTGTATGGACACTACCTCCCACTCGCCATTGTTCGATCGTTCGTATCACATTCATTTATTTTTTAAATCTATCTACAATTTTAACTAGTCCACTGTAATATTTACACAGTTTTGACACTATCGTTTAACACTATTACACTCATGTCCGGCACTAAAGTGTTGTCGTCCATCACACTCTGTCACACAAGTTTCACTTTAAACGACATGCGTTTCACTTCTCTTATTATAAGACTCGTCTATGGTGACATTTTGTTTTTTATTTTCTTTTCTGATCGTCCCGTACTGCGGTACGTCTGATGTCAAATTCTGTACGGTGAGAATTTGACTGGAGTTACTATTTTGTGGGGTGCTCGACGATATGGGACTACCATATTGGTTGCCATATTTGTGTCTCGAAGGGTCTTTTAGTATAGACTGTGGCTGCTTCACCGGAGCCGGGCCTTGCGACATCTGTGAGTGCTGTAACAAAGTATTATTTATTAATTTAATTAATATAATTTATACATTAAACATTAACAGCCACTTCCATCAACGTCACGTTTATATGTTACGAATTCGCAAACAAAACGAATTGAGTTTTTTTTTTAAGGATCCAATTGACATTTTCCGTCTACTTTTACCGCATACAGTTTATTCGTATTCGTATAATCTGTTTTACAAAAAACTTAAACCGACTTCAAATTACACTAAGAAGCAATCAAATCTTGATCTATGAGACCAAACGGTAAGTGTACCCTTACAAATAAAAAAATAATTTTCCAACTCGGTTATTAAATGACGGAGTTATGAAGTAACGAACATGAAGAAAAAAAAAACAAAAAAAAGTACAACCGAATTGAGAACATCCTCCTTTTTTTGAAGTCGGTTAAAATATTTTCATTTTGATGTAACCAGCTGTTAATTTAAGTACAGGCGTACAGGGTGGTATGACAATGTATAAATGGTAAAAAAACTAGAGCAATCTTTAGTTATTGGGCTGCATATAAAATGTTATTCATTCAAACTGCTCAAAGCAGTTTTTTTTTAAAGTTTGGATCAAGGGAAGACATTCTTAAGCATTTCAAACACGTGAAGTCCAATCCATAGAAGGCGTAGCGAAGGCATGCTAGTGCCCCGGAGGTGGGAACATCTATGAAGCAGCGTGAATGCGAACCTGCGTGCAGTTACCCTGGTGTAAGACGGTGACGTCGGGCGGCGGCACGGCGGCGGCCATCTTGTCTAGCCGCTGTCGCCTCAGCGTGCCGCCTCCCGATTGTCTGTCTAGAGCTAGGAGGACGAAAATACATTCGATTATTGCAAATGAAATAAATAATAAATAAATAAATATCCTGGGACATGCCTCACACACGGTCATCTGATCCCAAACTAAGCAGAGCTTGTACTATGGAAACCAGATAACTGATATAATACATATACTACTTTTTGTTTGTAAATACATACTTAATATACATAATTACACCCACACTCAGGACATACAGACATGTTCATGCACACAAATGCATGTCCTGTGTGGGAATCGAACCCACGACCTGCGGCGTGATAGGTGGAATCTTGACCAGAGTCTTAACCAACCAGACCAGCTGGCCCGTCAAATACAAGTAGGCTATTTCTCTCAAGAAGCGGGGAAAACCGCGGGCGGGAAATAGTTTAGTATAAATACTATCATGTCCAAAACTCACCATCTAATCCATAGTTATGTGGAGGAGTAGCCATGTGCGAGGGGGAGCCGGCCGGCAGCGAGCCGTTCATGAGGTGCGAGCTGGCGAGCGGCGGCGGCTGCGCGCCGTACTGCTGCGCCGGGCTCGGCGTGCGCCCGCCCTGCTGTCACACACACAATACATATTTTCATCGTCAGCTTATATTGAGCAAAGTGAAAGGGAATGGGAAGATACTCCACCACGCATGCCCACTACAGATAGGTGGAAGTATGCTAGTGGTCAACCTACTGTTGGAATTTTCAATTCACCTAAGAAGCCTCCAACTCGCTTAACGAGTATCACAATTAAGTGATAATCGGAACCAACTGCTTTACGCGGCTTCCGAAGCACGGAAACGCTCGATTTGAAATACCACTAGGCGGTCCATCCAGGTACTGGCCACTTGAGTATGAAAAAGGATCCACCAATTGTCCAGTGAATTTAAAGTTTGTTTGCATCGAACAACTACTCTTTTGACACCAGATGGTTTTAAAAGACCACTCAAGCAATATCTAGAATACATTTCCAAAATTCACAGCAAATTTTATGTAGGTACCTAATTCCAATATTTTTCTGGTAAACCACTCATTTTAAGATTTAAACACATTACAAAAAACTGATTTCATGAATTGCATGGAATCTCCTGTGATTCGAAAAAATAATTCCGTTCAGCAATATTGCTTGAGTGGCCTTTAAAACACACAAATCAATTGTATAGAACAAAAACTGCATCATCAACAAGCATAATTTAAATTTAATTTAATTCATTATAATTAACCAACCTGCTGTAAATATTCGCCAATAAGCGGTGGATAGGACAGGTATCTGTCAGAAGCCATGTTGTAGTAGGAGCCGTCCAGGGGCGGCATGGGACTTGGAGCTGGCACGTAGTTTTGTTTACCTGACGAAGAACAGAAAAGACATGGTCACATGGTTCCTAAGGATATCGTATGGCAGCTCAACGAAATAGCTATTATACGTAGAACAAATAAAAAATAAATTATTTTTAACCAAACATTATTTTAGAGACAGCAAAACCAATAACTTTTAATTTAACTAACACAGATTGTATGTATGTATGAAATGTATGTCAAGCTAAACCAAAAAAAATCTTTTCGCACCCTTCATTAAATGGCCCAATGCTGTGACCCCTGGTAAAACTGCGATAAATAAAGTCATCATAGAAAACTACAAACCAGCACTTCTCCCAAGAGTATTATGACCAGTGATGTCCTTATGCCGGTGTGGATGCGGCAGCGTCCTCGCATGGTCTCCGTCGTAGACCGCGTAGTTCGGCGGCGGGTAGTCCAGCGGGGGCGGGATCACTATACCCTGCTCGTCAATCAGGAACGCGTCTGATGTCTGGTGGAATTAGGTTCACATTAGAATACAATCCTCAATTGACCTGTCTTCATTTATGGTTCAGAATGTTGGGCAGGGATGGATGATAGGTTGCATGCAGCCGAGATGAGAATATTGATATGGATGAGTGGAGTGAAAAGAATGGATAAGATTAGGAAGGACTACAGAAGAGGCAGTTTGAGAGTAACGCCAGTGACTGCAAAGTTGAGAGAAAACCATCTATCGTGGTATAAGATTAGGTAAATGAAAATCTAAATATAATACATAAATCGGTGGAATATTATGCGCTTTAGAAAAGAACGCGTAATTTTAATCTGGTTTTCTACTAGGTACTATATTCACTCCTAGGTGTTTATCTTATCATAATATCTTAGTACTATATGATCAGGAAGGTACATGAAATGATCAGGGAATGGAGTTTATATCAGCATTATGGAATATTAATGATACTCGAATATCAGGTACCTACTAGAGTTCTGAATTGAGTCAAGTGGATGATAATTTTAAAAAAAGGAGAACTGAGGATGTATCGTGAAAAATCAATCATATAAATTTTAAATACCTGACTCAACATATGCCGATTCGGCATCGTCGGCACTTCGGGTATCGGCGGAGGCTGCCGATCATCAATCCCTTCATCTTGAGAGTACGTCTCAGACTTCTCAGAGACTGAGCTGAGAGTCTCTCCGGTCATGGTATCATTGTATGAGGAGGGCGCGTACATTTCTATCGTGGCTGATTTTGATGCTTGGCCGGCTTGCTCTGTACGCAAAGGGTTTTTAAGTCATTATTTATTTTGAAGGTATTTTTACCTTGTGTGTTGACCACAACCTCACTAAGGTAAGTGATCATGTAACTGAACGTGGTAAGAATGCAAAGCCTTGATGTAAACTAGGTCTTAATGCAGCTGCCGAAACATCTATAGGTGCCTGGTAACGGAATTTAACCAAAGACCGGTCAATGTTGTTAAAAAATTGTATTGGACAAAATTAAACACGTAATTACTCAACTGTGAAAAATGCGGTAACACTAGCGATGAGCGATTGTCACTATAAACAATCGAATTATTCGATTGTCCAATTTATTCGAATCATTCGAATAACAATCGACATCTTTCGATTGTTCATAATACGCTTCGTGCGGCACCGCGCGTGGCCTATCACCTGTGCCGTGCGCTGGCTGTCCGTCCGCCGAATGAATGAATCTACTTATTCGCCTCTTACTATTGCAGCCTGCGTTGCGTGCGTCAATTTTCATTCGAAAAGTCGATTGTTTATTCGTTAGAACGAATGAATCGACAATCGAATGTACAGTTTTACAATTGTCGATTCTTTCGATTACTTTTTTTGGAACAATTGCCCATCGCTAGGTATCACCGCATTTTTCATGTAAAATGTTTTACCTTCTATATAATATATCATCAAAGTTTTAAAAACCAAGTAACAATTTCAATTTGTAATGAACAAAGCTGTTCGCCAAAACAGTGGTTAATTAAAAGTTCAAGATAAATGAGATAGGTAAAATTTATGAATTCAGTTGTAGGTTCATTTATTAATATTAATTAAAATTGATTGATTGTTTGTTATTCAACACGAAACAATTAGTTTTGGAAAACTTTTATTAAAATAGAAGAATCGATTGGAGGAGGACTGGGCTTAAAAACTACTAACAATAATAGAATAACAACCATACAAAAAACGACAACAACAATTATAAAACTAAAGCATAAAAAATAATTAAAAAACCTACCTTTTAACCTTCTCGAACGTCTTTTGAATATAAAACAGGCAACTAAAGCAGCGTTTATCAGAACAAGAACAGCTCCAGTTATCGACACGTACACGATCACAGTCTTAGAGACGTCAGCAGTTTCTACGTACTCCGTCGACACTACATTCAGCTCGCCTACTTCCGATGAAGCTTTTGAAAGAAAAGAAAGGGAACAAAAATAAATTGAAGCGCAAATTAAAATTGAAGCAGTGTATGAATTTGAGAAATATATACTTTTTCAAATCCAATATTTAATGCGACGTGCTATTGCTTTTAATAATCATATTCATAATTTTTGTAGTCAAGGATTGGTAAATGACACTGTCTGAAAAATACAGTATACAAATCGATGTGTGTGTCCGTTTGCCCTGTTAGTGATGTCTGCATTCCAATACCATTTATCCGATTTGGAATACAATTTTGGTGAGATTTTTGAGTACTATCCAGATCAAATTAATCAAGTAGAAAAGTTAAAAAGTGAAGTACCTAAAGAACGAATTTAACCAAATTGAATACTTAATAAAGATAAGTAAATAACCAAATATAATTAAACTACATAGGTACTTAATTTCAGGGTAAAAAAACTAAGTGAGTAATTGAATTTCTCCTTCAATTATATACCTAGTACTTTTGCGATTGATGTAGAATTAAATTACAACGTTTCAAGATTTCAAGGTGATTTTGATGAGAAATTTACACTGAAAGTATTTTAAAATTATGCGTATAATTTGAGTACCAGCTAAGTATACATCGTCTTAGAGAATAAATGTGGATGAGTATGATATTTAGGTATTTAGAAATAAGTTTAGCATTTAAGCATTTTTGGGACATTTAATAAAGGTAAAATCAGACACTATAAACAACTAGCTGTCTCGCTTCACCTGGGTTTGTGGGCCAAACATATTCAATTTATTTCTCAAACCAACTCTGTTGTTTTTTTTATCAAATTGGTTTAGTAGTGTAACTGTGTAAACATATCATACTTTCGCTTTTTTAATTGTAAGAATAAAAAAATACATAAACATAGCCCAAAAAAGGTAGGTATAAAATATCAGAATAAAATTTAGGCCTGTGTTTGATCACAATCTTACCATGGTGAGTGATCATGTGGCCGAAGGTGGTAAGCACACACAGCCTAGAAGAAACTGGCTCTCAAGTGCAGCTGTCGGAACACACCGATAGAAGCTTGGCGACAGAATTTCAACTTGAGGGTGGTAGCCAGCCAGATGGGTACTGAAAAGTACCCTACCACCGTGCTATGGTTACCTCACGATGTTTTCCTTCACCGAAAGCTCAAGCTCATTGTAGGATTCGAACCCGGGACCTTCGTCTCGGTATCCGACGTCACTACCACTGAGCTATCATCGCCTTAAAAATTAAAATTATGTAGTGTGCCACAGTAAATAATAACCTATTGTCCAGAACAATCACATGTACCATATCTCAGACAATTTACCAATCCGAGCTTATAGATTTGAACTAAAATCTCATTAACTACATTATAGTATTTCAAAAACAAAGCACCAAAAAAATACACATTTCTCAAATTGACAATACAACCTTAAAAAAAAAACTTTAATACTAAACATTTAAATTTTGATCACCAAACCTCTGATCCTCTTATTGGTCCTCCGATGAAGACAGAACCCGATCAACAGTACATTCAGTAGTATAAGTGCTGTGCCGACAATCGTACCGGTGATGATGAACACCCCCGGTACGTTATAAGAGTTATATTCTTCAGAGCTGGATTGTACTGATGATGGGGTTAGGTCTGTAGCAGCGTGGAAGTGAGGTGATGAGTTAGTTTTGAGTGATGAGAATATAACTGCGTTATGGTATAATTAATTTTGTCGTTGAAAACCATTGTCATTATCAAACTCGAAGTGTATAATGTTTGTTTTTTAATCATAAATTAAGTTTTAAGAAGGCCCCCGAAGGCATTCTTGAAACACGGTATTCTGATTGTAAAACCATGTCAAAAGAATGTCTTTACCATCTTTATTATTATGAATTGCCCCAAAAATATCTGGGATTTCTTTAGAGTTAGATTATGTAATCAAATTTTGTGTTGTCTTACTAATGTACTGATTTCCAAGACTGTCTTAAAACTTAATATAATACATAAAGTTCATAATGTTTGTATAATAAAGCCTAAAACTTACATTTTCTATTAAAAGTTATCTCATCAACATAGTTTAATACAAAATTAATTTAATACAATCAATAACTGCCTCGGTAACGACTCATTCAGTAAATGAAACGAATTTCAGAAAGATAAACATCTTTGTCGAATATTTCGTTGCTAATTAGTTTCAGATGTTGGTTCTTCGAAATTTGTATAAAGCATTTCTAATTTATGAATTTGAGACACGAGAGCTAGACATTTCGAGTTCAATATTCTAGTAAATGAGGGTAGTCGGTTCCATTACTAAATTATATTTTAATAATACTCCGAACTAAAAGCTATGATATTTGATACACGTACGTACAGTCGTACAATTAGCTTTAATGAAATCACTATCAGCTTTTGTCAATTTTATATTTCGTTTCACGGTTAAAATTTCATATTTTTTTGTTTATTACAAATTTACTAGATAGAGTCGAAACTATTATAAGTAATTTATTGTGGATCAGACCAAAGATTTTCATAGGGCATCGTGCCTCTACCCAGATGGCTAGTCCGCCTTACTAAAGCATGACATTTTATATCACTCCGCTTGAGGGGTCCCTGAACAAATCGCTCTCAGTTCGTATTGCGCACGGCTGTCACCGCGACATACTCGATGTAACTGATGATATAAAAAATGACGACTTGCTTATTGAAATACTGTCACAACACTTGCAAAAACCAAGGAATAATTAAAAAACTAACCTTCCATGTGTATGTATTGCGATTTCGTCACTTTTAATTACCTAAACTTATTTTAGAAATATACGTTTCGGTGGTGACAGTTTTTATTTTTTAAATCTTTTCCGGCCATGTTTTATGGAAGGTTGCCACAACATGAAAATTAATTTTCCACATTTTTGTTAAGGATTATTAAAAGATGATATCGAATTATTCAGTAATCTGTGTCGAGTACCTACTGATTATTTTTGATAATTCTAACCTGATTGGACAGGTATTTTGACCATAGAGGTCAAAATAATGAGAAAACTCCTCATTAAATATTATCCACACAACCAGTGTAATAAATAAAATTAATTTTATTGGTAATACAAGAGCTAACACAGATTGCCAACCTAACTAAACTTATTGTCGAAACATTTGCATATATTCGTTTATATTATGTAGCAAAATCCGAAAATTTGTTAAGAAATACAATTTCAAAACGACAGCTGTATAGAAAACAACTGCAATTGCAGGGGGTCTAATTTTTGTTCATAGATATTACTTATATGATGTAGGATTTGTGTTTTGGGTACTCAAGGTATCCCAAATAACTATTTTGAAAGCAATAAGGCATCCACTTTTTCAATATTAGAACTTTGAAAATAAAAAACCGTTTTCTCAGAGATTTTTCGCCCCCAAAAATCCCCATATAGTACATTTCAACGAAATCGTTAGAGCCGTTTTCAAGATATATCAAAACATACAAATATTGTACATTTATTGGATAGGATATATGTTATAAACAAATATTGCTCGTATAATAGTACTTATGTACATGAAAAAATTCCGGACCGAAATTTATAAATTCCGCCATTTAGAGGAAAATGTTTTTTTAACTGCCACCCTATGCAAACTACACAGACTGTCAAATACTGTCAATTCTGGCTTGTTTATTTCATGTTCCCATAGAGGCGATTAGCCTTCTGGACGTTTTAAATTCTTTGGATCAGACCTTTATTGTCAACGATTATCTAATACTTACTAAGTGTTGTAGTTTTCGTATCATCAGGCCTGTATTTACTCTGTCCAATCTTGTTGATTGCCATTATTGAGAACACATAGTCTGTGCTCCTCTCCAAACCACCGATTGTATAAGTTGTTGAATTCTTCGGCATTACATCTTCATATTTGTACGAGTCGTCGTAGATTTTTCTAAAATTGAAAATTATATTAGTTTCCACGGGTTTGCCGAAGATGGTATAAAATTCTGTTGGTGACAGCAATCACATTGCAGTTCAAGAGGGCACTTATGATTTACCCGAGATGAAATTTACTTCATGTCTTAAATCACAGTATAATTTAAGCAAGTATTTTTTTATATATTAATAGTCCAGGTTTTATCAAATTTTACGACAGGTTACAACAATAATTGGACTGTTTTACAAAAAAAAACGTTAAACCGACTTCAAAGTACACTAAGAAGTAATCAAATCCTGATCTGATGACAATGGGACCAAACGGAAAGTGTACCCTTCCAGACAAAAAAAGAATTTTCCAAATCGGTTGATAAATGACGGAGTTATGAGGTAACAAACATAAAAAAAACTTAAAAAAAAACATACAACCGAATTGAGAACCTCCTCCTTTTTTGAAGTCGTTTAAAAAGCTTTTAATAAAGATACAATTTAAACTAACGATACAACTCAAGATTAATGTTTAAGCTAGTTACGTAAGGAAAGAAAAGTATTGGTTCCCATTAAACTAGGAACTACGAAAGACAATATTTAATAGATGAAAGATAATTTTATAACACAGTATAAATTATTGATGATAATAGAAAAATTGCTGTTGCTTACCTGTATCGTATTCTATACCAAGACGGTAATCCTCCATCGAAACCTGATACCCATTCTAAAGTGACAGTGTTATGAGTTACATTTGTCACTTGGAGTGATATAACTTGATCTGTAAATAAATGATTAAATTAGATACAGTTTCATCCGAGAGTAGATAAAAGTGAGTTGATAAAGAAAAATAAGATTTTTTTTTTGTTTGAAGAACATAAAAATTATGGAAATTTCTTGAACGGCAACAAAGAAAATAATCCATATAAAACACTCCGGTTTAAGACTCACTATGGCAATCCATAGGGAAGGCCTATTAATGTTTCAAGCCTAACTATTCAAAAGGCCTATCCTACAGACGTTCTACTACATTCTTTATTATTACTGGAAAGGTCATTAACTAAGCCCTTACCTGGTGCACTAGTAATATCCAACTTAACCGAACTGGTGGTAAATCCCAAATCATTCCGAGCACCACATTCATAAGACCCGTAGTCAGAAGAACTAACATCATTGATCAATAGTACTGATGTATAAATCACTGGATCAATTTTGTGGTACTCCGCAAAGTATTTAGTTGATGTGTTCACAGGGAGCTTAGCCCCGTTTTTGGACCACGTGAAGTTCGGTGCTGGTACTGATTTGCATCTGAAATGAGGGTAATAATAAATGTTGGGGTCCAAACCGTACAAATAGAATTGCACAAAATGTTCGTCTCATCAGTTTCACTACAGGAAGACAAACTACTACGTCGGTAATAATTGCTAAGTACAATGAATATGTATATCTTGTTTACTACATAATTGAATCAGTTATGGCTTAACTTAAAGTAATTACAACTTACTTGCAGGTCAGTCTCCCAACTTGCCCAACATTCGACGCTGATTTGATCAAATTAGGTGAAGTATCCATTTCAGGTTTGAATTTGACAACCAGCATCACATCTTTACGACTTTCGCCTCCTATTCCATTATCTACTACACATTGAAAGTTACCGACGTCTTCTCTCGTAGGTTTTTGTATTACAAGGAAGCTTGTAAAGTTCTTGTTATCGTACGTTACGCTTTTAGAATCAATGTTGTAGCTTTTTCTTTCCCATCGAATGTTGTCAGATGTTAGGGGGTTTCCTGGAATAAGAAATTTTATTTAGACAAGACAGACTTCAGAAAGTATGCCAGTAGTTTTATTCTCAGAACAGTCGTACGGATAATATAGATTCTGAACTTACCTGTTGCAGTACAAGATAATACAGCATCTTCATTGGGATTGGTTATTCCAGTTTGGGAGACTGATTTTATACTTGCAGCATCTGAAATGATTATATTTCTTAACATTTTGACGTTTAAAAACTTAATTGTTACTTAATTTTCGTGTTTGACTCGGCCCCAATGAAAAAGAAAATTGATGTAATCTTTAGACATCCAATATTGGGCATATCTCATCTTTTGTTTTTACATTAATCAAGCAAAATAAAAAGCATAATGTAAAGTGTACTTACAATGAACTGAAATGGTAATATTGGCCATAGCACTGCCCTGAGAGTTCATGGCTTCGCAGGTGTAAATGCCTGCGTCGTGCCGGGACAGCCGCGTGATGTTCAGCATACTGCCTTCTGATATTATCCTATCATCTAGATAAACAATAATAAAATATACATTTTAAAATTATATCACTCAAACCTCATGACCTCACACCTTAGTATTCAAGATCTTCAATAATGATAGATATATCATTATTTATTTATAATTTTAATAATTACTAATTAATTAAATTCAGAATAATAGATTATGATGTTTATTATACTTGATGAAAGACATAGCCATCATTTAAGACGTTTGATATTTTTGGGTTATTTTCTTTTATACCACTAAGGTGGCAAACCAGCATACGGCCCGCCTGATGGTAAGCAGTTACCGTAGCCTATGGACGCTTGCAACACCAGGGTTGTTACTCGCGCGTTGCCGACCCTGAAGAAATCTCTTAACGCCCTTCAATAAATCAAAGAAAAATCACATAAAAATTAAATTCTTGATTAATGAGAATATGCTAACATAACTACATATTTTGTGTCATATTTTTCCCTTTTTTTACGCACCGAAAATTGAATTGAAACATTTTAATTACAATCATAGATCATTTTCCATCAATTTATAGCAATTTAATTTTTATTACGTTTTAAGCAAGCTTAAAGCAAAACCTTCCTATGGAATCGTGCCAATTTCTTTTGAAATATTTATTACTGAAGATATTTCTGTACGGTAAATGAACTGCAATTTACAATCATAGTAATGCACTTTGTCGAGTTCTTCTTTACGTAGAATTATGGGGCTCAGTGCCAGATAAAGTACTTACTTGAACTACTGTAAGAAGATTGGGTGATAGGCAGACCATCTTTCGTCCAGGTATAAGTAATACTTCCAGGATTACCATCAGCTCGCAGCACAATGATCAGTGGCTCGTTTTCAACTCCTACAGTCGTATATAGCGTTGTCTCATCAAATATTGGCGCATCTAGAAAATTAATTTAATTGATAAAGTATTTTTGGTGTTACAGTTGAAAAGTTTTTTTAAATTTAAAAATGTTATATTAAAATGTCATACAAACTTTCAAATAAACCAAATTATTAATTTTATAGTTTGATGTTTAACCTGTTTATTTTTTATTTTAGTACAACTTACTCCTACGGTATTAATTCGTGGTTTCATTTAATTGCATGTGGGTTTTATATTTAATCTATAAATAAACTTACAGAGAACTTTCAAAGCCAGTGCATCATGAACGCTCCTCTGCAAAGCTTCATTCATCGCCTGACACGTGTACACGGCTCCATTCAGCTCCTTGGTGATGTTCAGTTTCAGTTCTATCGTCGATACTGTCCCGCCGTGTAAACCTTTCTTCAGTTGCATCGGTAGACCTGCGAGTGGAAATTACTTTATAGTATTTTTAGCTTTAATTTATATTCATGCTTCGCTAACTATAGTCGCATTGCCTAAGGGATTACATGCCTTGATTTCATGAATACCGGTCCACCTATAAAAAGCCTAGAAAACAACTGGCTTTCAAGTTCTAGGGTGCTTTTCAAAGAACCGTACCACCGCCCGTGCCATACTTATAGACCAATCATAAAAAAGCCAAAGGGTAACAAACCTTGAACTGGTATTCCATCACGCCACCATGACAATGTGGCTGGCGGATTACTGGAGGCAGCATCACAGTACAGGGTCGCTTCGATTCCCGGCTTCAGCTCCTCTGGTTCAGCACGTACCTTTACTGCTTCAGGGGCAACTGTTGACAAAGAGTTAGATTGAAGTATCTTCTTCTATATTCATGAGCTGTGTAGCTTCCTCCACTCAGCTCTATCGTTTCCAGTTATAAGACACGGAGTCTACATTTTCTTTAAGTAAAGTCGTTGGTCTTCTTTGCATATTATGTTGAAATATATTGCATTTTCTAATACTTCGTTACTAGTGATCTCAATACATATCACCTCTTTTTATCGTATGTCTATTTTAGAAATTAAGTTCGCTCTCATTTACAAAAGAAGGTGGCTCGAAACCTAAATTGTAAATGCAACGGCATAACAGATACCTAAGTATATAAATAATTATTGTTATGCTTAATTATTATAATTAATTAATTATACAAAGTATAATTAGAAATTTCCCGAACAGCTTCCCGTGTAGGCGACAACCAATACACCAATGAGCTGTCGCTTACACAGGAATCTTTTAGTCTCGCCTCGCTATTTAACGAGGAAGGTAACTTCAGTTTATTCGGAAGCCTGTCTATTCAAACGGAACTGTAGGTACAAAACCTTGTTTTATTTGTAGATATTTTAAATTCTATTTATATATTTTTTTGATAAATCTTGTGATACATCAATAAATTAAGCTAATTATACTTAATCTTAATTTTATAAAGCTGAATAATCTATACTCACAGTGTACATTTAAAGTGACAGTCTCGAACAGTGGTATCTCAGTGGCGCTGTTGGTGGCTTCGCACCTGTACTGCGCCTGGTTATCGGTCACGTTCGTCAGTATCGAGATCTCCGCTGACACTGACTTCTCCGTTGTTTTTGTAACTGAGTGGATCTGTGAAGAGAGAATCATTGTTAAAGGAGTAATGATGATACCTTACTCACCGCTGGAACACAACACCACTAAATTACGATATTAATTATTGTTTTCTAATATCATATGCAATAGGACTGCGACATAGGGTTGTTTCAGCGAGCGATTCTAAACCAACTCTTGCCCATCTGGTTATATAAATTCTCACCTTCTTATCGTTCTTGAACCAGGTCAGGGTAGCGAGTGGGTTGCCTCCTGAAGATATGCAGGACAGCTTCTGAACAGTTCCGGCGGCCAGTGTAGTCCCGGGGACGTATCCCGTGATCATGGGGGCTGATGGCGGGTCTGTGGGAGAGAGATAGAAATGTTTAATTTAAGTGTGTGATTTTAATCAACTTTTAAATAGGTTTACAGATTCATCATCATCATAATCAACCTATAATGTCCAATTGCTGAGCACAGACCTTTCACAAATCAGGGTGAAAGGGAATGGGCAGATACTCCACCACGCGTGCCCACTGCGGATCGGTGGAGGTAGGCTAGTGGTCAACCTACTGTTGGAGTTGTCAAGCCGCCTAGGAGGCCATCAAATAACTTAACGATTATCACAACCGGGACCAACGAGTTTACATGCACGAAGCACGGAAACGCTCGATTTGAAATACCACTTGGCGGTCACCCATCCAGGTATCGACCATGACGGTGGTAGCTAAACTTTACCGATCGATTAAGACAGCGAGCGTTTACAGATTACCTAGAGATATTTTTGTCCCAATAAGTTCTTGTTATGTTTGATCAAACTACACTTTTTGTATATTGTGTTGAAATTAGTACTAAAGTGAGTATGGTCACCCATCTTCTAACATAATAGCTTAACCTCACAAACCTAAACTAAACCAGGAGAGTATTAAAGGTTATTTGTCTTGATAGCATACATTTTAACTAACAAAAGCGTGTGCCGTCACCGCCCTAGTTATTGTTAGGACAAGCGCTTAGCCGTTTTTTGCCGACCCGTGTTCCGCGCAAAGATACAAAATAACATAACGTTTTATTGTTAAAGTTTTGTTAACCGGCTTTTTATTCAAAGCCTTTTGTCGGTAATGTATTCGTGGACAATATTTACAACTAAACCTTTTGTGGCCGATTTAAAAAAGGGGTATGTATTTTTCACACATGTACCTACCTAGCTACTGTGTATGTTTTTCATGACTTTTTATGTCTTATTTTTATGCACTTAATATTTTTATTCGATCTCAAAACGTACATTAATGTATGGAATTTATCTTTCCTATGGAACTGTTTTTTTAAGTATGAATGAAAGCAACGTTTGAAATGGAAAATAATTCTCATAAAAACATAAGAAAGAAAGATCGAATGATACTTGTTTAAAACCCGTAGATAGATATAAGTACACACACATGTATATAAAGGTACATTTTACTTGAGTATGCATATGAAACCGTGGAGCATAGCTAGTTATATATTTATATTAATAGCGAAAGGCCCGGTCACGGAGTAGTAATTATAACAAGGTACAGAATCCTAGTTTAGGGTTCGACCCTAATTTGATAACATCTACGTGGTTCACTATCATAATACATAGTTATAGAACAGCAATGGTGCAGTATAGTCTAAAATGTCACGTTGCTTAGTTCCTCATCCTCATACATTGGAACAAATTGCGACATTGTCCCGCACTTAAAAAAAAAAAATGGCTTGCGTCTGGCCACTGACCCGCCCATAAGGGGCGATGACGAAACCAAACACGCTTACCCAGAAGAAAACTACTCTCTCTGGCCTTGAAAGTTCCTAGATTGTAAGCGTCAGGAAACACAGACGCCGGAAGTTCCACTCCCTTGCTGTCCGCATTATAAATGAGGATGCAAAACGCTGTGTCCGTATTTTCGGTATGTCAACAACGTACGGGTGAAAATTTTCCGGGCGTCTTGTGGTTCGGTGTAAAAGTGAAATAAGGTTGAACCATTCCTGCACACACTCCAAAATATATCCTGTAGAAAACCGATAAGCAAGCAACTTTTCGTCGATGGTCGAGGCTAGTGAGTTTCGCCTTAATTAAAGACTCTACTCCGATGAGCTTCCTGGTTCGGCGGTCTATTGAGTCGAGAGCGTCAAGCTGGTGCTTAGCGGATCCATCCCAGAGATGGCAGTAGTACTCCATGCATCACCGGACTTGCGCTATATAAAGTTGAAGCAACTGTCCAGGCGTGAACTACCGCTTGACCTTAGAGAGGATATCCAGCTTCCTAGCCTGCCTTCGACTCAAATTCAAATTCAAAATCATTTATTAAAATTGACCTTCGCAGGCACTTGTGAAAAGTCTGACTATAATACTCTAATACCGGTTCGGAAGGTTGCATTTGCTGAGAAGAGCCGGCAATAAACTCAGCAATTACTCTTTTCAAAACAAGCTTAGATTCATTACATAATATTTACATTCTAATCGCACTGACAACAATTCAACAAAATTACAAAGTAGACTGAATAAATATTTAATAAGTAAATAAATAGCAAACTTAAGCAGACCAGCCCCCACAAGCAGCACCTGTTCACAAGTACGACGCGTGTGTCAGCCAATACTATGACTCAATAGAACAGCCAAAGTAAAAGTACTTTTCAGTTTCAAGGAGATGAAAACATAGCGTTCTTCAATCTTTTCTATATTCGTCTAGGTATAAAAAAATAGCCTACGACGCAGTAAGACGAGAGCAATCGCTCAAAAACAAAGAAAACTACCGAGAAAAATATAGTATAAAACCACATCTCAAATTACAAAGAAAACAACAAAAGGCGCGCCGCCATTATAGTCTGGGTCTCAACAAATGAGTCGATATCTCTCGTTAATAGCTATACTATATGAATTTAGGTTTACAATCACAAAGATGAGGTTATATTGAAATATAATCCAGGTATATATTACAAAGAATGTGTAGAAAATAAATGTAGAATATTTTAGTATATAATTGGACTATTTAAAAAAAACTTATACCGACTTCAAAGTACACTAAGAAGTAATCAAATCCTGATCTGATGATAATGGGACCAAACGGGAAGTGTACTCTTCAAGACAAAAAAATAATTTTCCAAATCGGTTAAGAAATTACGGAGTTATGAGGTACACATAAAAAAAACCTACCGAATTGAGAACCTCCTCCTTTTTTTGAAGTCGGTTGATAATATAATGAAAGCGCTCGTGGTGGGTATAGCATGATTAGCCGTTCTTAATCGATCGGCAAGTTAAGGTACCACCGCTAAGGATGTTACCAGGGGCCCAAGTCTGCTATTTCAATTATGTTCCAATGATCTTTCAGTGGTGTCAAAATTGTGCCATAGTGACACTATTCTATTAGTAAGTAGACTATCAAAACTGTAAAATGTCACAATTTTTACACCACTGAAAGTTCATTGGAACACAATTTAAATAGCAGACTTGGGTCCCTGGAATACAAAAACCCTCAAATACTAGGCGGTCACCCGGACCGCCTAGTATTTGAACTCGAGCGTTGTCCGTGCTTCGGAAGGCACCGGAAGGTCCCGGCTATCACTTAATTGTGACAGTCGTTAAGCTAGTTGTCTAGTATGTCTAGAGTCATTCTAGGCGACTCGAAAACACCAATAGTATGTTGACCACTAGCCGACCTCCAGCGATACGCATTGGGCACGCGTGGTGGAGTATCTGTCCATTCCCTTTCACCCTCATTTGTGAAAGGAGGCCTGTGCTCAGCAGTGGGACATTATAGGCTGATGATGAATTTGAAAAGAGCTATTCTGATTGTGTATCAGAACCCTCGCTCCCGTTAGGCAAAAACAATCCTACATGCATTTTTGAGCTGATAGAGATGCATTAAGTTCTGATAGCCTGACTCTAATACCGATTCCGCCAGTAAAGTCAGCAATTTGTAATGATTTCTTTAGACTCTGGTCAGGTATTACCGACCGAAGGACCGAAGCCACAAAGGTCAAAGGTTACATTAAAAACTCAATTCAGCTAATGTAATGTTGAAAACAAAATCACATCCCATAAATAAACCCGTGATTTATCCAATAACAATTTACGATATCGACGTTATCGTGATATTCTTCTCACGTTCCTAGGGCTGCGGTCATCATTAGAGCGGAGAGTATTTTATCGCTGTCGCTTATGCTTATAGTTTAGGAATTATGTCTGGACTGCTTAAGTCTGCAATTGAATTCATTCGACTTTTACAGGTGTCGGGACACGCAATTGTTGTCAGTGAGATTTTGTAATTGTTGAGTATGAATCTAAGTTTGTTTTGAAAAGAGTAATAGCTGAGTTTTTGCTGACTTCTCAGCAAATACTAGTCTTCCGAACCGGAAACATTCATCAGTGCCTGTGAAAGTTTCATTTTGATGTTTAAACAAGCGTCAATGTAACTTTTTATCCGAATTATTAATTATTAATAAGATTACAGAAGTTATTTTGGAATATGTACATATAATATGTATATATATTACTTATCGTCTATCAACCACAACTCAAGTGTGGATGATATCTACATCCATATCAAATCTATTCAACCGATGGCAACTACTTCATTACTTCAATTAGAATGCCGAAAGAATTAGCAACCATAAACTAAGTCCTGTATATAATCGCTTTCAATTATCGCTCCGCTTATCGTGGGGCCCCATCTCTAACATCAGCAGTCGTACCATGCTATCAAGTAACATGTTAGTCATTTGGCACATGATGTTTTCAGCGATGTTTTACGTTCCGAGTGTTTATTATTGACTATATTCCGCCCTGCGGTTTTCCCCGCGTACCGGAGGGATCTAATGTTTTCTGGGATAAAGTTTTCTTTGTTTTCCGGAATATGATGTACCTGTTTGGCAAACTTCATCAAAATCTATTCAGCCGTTGTTGGTTAAGTTGCAAACATCCAAATTTTCACACTAATATTATTAGCTGTCCCTCGAGGTTTCACCCGCGTTCCCCGGATAATAAGCAGCAAAATTTCATCACGATCAGTTTATGTGTGAAAAGGTAACAGACAGAGTTACTTTCGCTTTTACTTGGATATTAGTGGGAAAGTGAGATGAGATACTTTGGGCATTCAGATTGCCCAACTGATCTGCCGATGAGCTTCACCAATCGACGATGTGGATTAGGACCATTGGCGCTGGCCTTGTGGGGATTAGATTTCCCCGAAGACTCTTTCACCAAAAGTAGAAAAGTTTAAGTTGAATAATAAATGAATTTTAGTGTTTATTAAAATTAAAAATCTCTACCGATGTACAGACAAGCTTCTAGAGAAGGACGTTGAAATGAAACGACGTGGTGTGGTGGCAACCACCTCACCAAATCACGGCCAAAAGTGATCACGATCGTTAGTGATGAATGAAGCATGAAAGAGCTCACCCATTGTAATAATTTCTGACGTCATACGTACGATATACGATGTGGAGATTTCGAGATGGCATATTTTAAAGTTTATGTTGGTTAAGTCATGCTAAACAACTTTTATTATAGTACAAAAACTGAGATATCGAAAAAAATATCTAATTACCATTTAATGTTGCAATGCCCTTGCAGGGCTCATGTGGACTAACCTTATTGTAACACCATGTAAATAAATAAATTAAAATTGGTGTTGATCATAGGCAATGAGTTTCCATAACGAACAAAAATACGATATTGTCACTAGATATTTAGTTTCAGAAAATAAGTACTGCGTTCTTCACATACACATTTGTTAAATTGACAGAAAACTACAGAACAAACAAATTAAGAAGCGATCCGTCAATCAAGATGTAAACTTACGCGCGACGCCCCTGGGCGTGATTACACTAGGTGAATTTGATTAATGGCGCTGATAACGTGGAAATAGGGTTGTCACCTCACGTGATGAGAGGAAATTATAGCTCCGATGGATATGTAGATGGCAACCGATTTTCAACTTGAGGGTGGTAGCGAGCCAGGTGGGTACTAAAAAGTACCCAGCCACCGTGATATGGTTTCCTCAAGATGTTTATCCTTCACCGAAAGCTCGAGCTCATTGTACGATTCGAACCCGGGACATTCGTCACAGCATTAGACGTCAACTATCAACTTAAATAGCACCTTTACCCCAAATTAATAGATTTTCTGACACTTTTTTTTTCCATACATTCTTTGACACAAAATAGATTCCGTTCAGAATCGCAATAAAAAGTGCTGATACGGCCCCTGATTTGCTAAGGTATCTAACATACATACAAAAACCCTATCACAACAATATCAAACACATCAATACAAACTACAGTATACCATTTAAGTGATGCGCATGTTTGCGAGGTAAAACATGACATAATGGCCCCTTGATTGATGCTTTTTGTAGTAATAAGCGACGGGATCGACGGACAGACGTTTAACGTTACTGTTACGTTAGATAGTAAGTACGGCATTATCTAGAGCATCGTTTCTCAAACATTTTAGTGTAATAGCGACCCCTAAATACAAAATAAAGTCAATATCCAATTTTAACGCAAATAGTCATATCAGAGGTTTATTTAGCCATTGAAAAACCAGGCCAAAGAATAATAACATTTATTTATAAACACATGAGTATGACTTTACGTTGTATGTTGTTAGCTTTGAATGTAACCAAGAGGCTTTTCACTACCTACGTACGTCTACCGAGTAGTACTCCAATAATCAATTAAAAGAAACAAAAAACCCGACTGCGTAAAACCAAAAATAACTGAAAAGAGAAAAGCAAGCTCTTTAATCTATAGAATTTTGAATATAACTTGAATTTTATAAGGTATTGCTGTCGGGGACAAACCAATAACCTAAGCATTTATTTTTTGTAATATCTGTTTATCTATACTAATATAATAAAGCGGAAGTTTTTTTTGTTTCTTTGTTTAAACGAGCTAATCTCTGGAACTACCAATCGGATTAAAAAAAATCTTTCACTAATAGGAAGCTACATTATCCCCTAGTATTATAGGCTACTTTTTATCACGGGAATGCGAGTGAAACCGCGCGAGACAGCTAGTTCTCTTATAAATGGGAATATCTATAAGTCCGTGATAAGACCTTAATGTATGGTACGGAATGTGCAGTAAAGAAGACGGATACAAGATTGTGGTGGACAAATTTGACCACAATCTCAACCATTGTAAGTGACAATATAGGCGAAAGGGGTAAGCACATAAACCTTTGAAAGAAACTGATTACGGAGCTACGGATGCTAATACCAGTCCGAAAGGTTGCATTTGCTGAGAAGAGCCGGCAACAAACTCAGCAATTACTCTTTTCAAAACAAGCTTAGATTCAATGCATAACATATAATATAACTAGCTGTCCCCCGCGGTTTCACCCGCGTTCCCGGGATAAAAAGTAGCTTATGTCCTTCTCCATATCATAGGCTATCTGCATGCCAAATTTTATGATGATCCGTTGAGTATTTGAGGCGTGAAGGCGTAACAAACAAACAACCTCACTTTCGCATTTATAATATTAGTTAGGATATACATTCTGATCTCACTGATAACAATTGCGTGTCTCGGCGGCAAAAAGCCTTCGCCTTAAAGATTGTATTATATTGTATCACGTGCATCTCCTAAACCGCATTATCTTGCCGCGACCCTCAAAACTGGAGGGTTGTCACCGCACCTCTCAGTTAACAGTTGAGCAATTAATTCGCGCGACGTCCGCAGACTCATTACTTTAATGAGCGGAACGTGCTGGCCCGTGCCAACCCTACATATATGTGTATAGGGCTGTGTACTGGGTTTAGATATTGTGCTGATAGCGAGGCACTTAAAAGGTGTTATAGGAAGTAAGAAAGTGGATTCATTATGGACTTTAAGTCGAAGTCCAGGAAGTTTAAAATTACTTTTTTAGGAAGATGGGTTTTTGAAGGAACTTAGAAGGACCCAGAGCACGGTAGTAGGGTACTCTGTATCAAACCAGACCTATCATATACTACATCTATATCAAGCAACAAAAAAAACTATAAAATTGTTAACACAAAACCGACAATGTATACAATTCTTTATTATCTGCGTAGTTCCGTCCGGTGTGAACCGTCCGGGACGCAAATGACGTGGTTCATGTTTATTCAGAGGCTGGCTGGTGCGGGGCGGGCGGAACCGCCCAACTTTTTCACGAGCCAATGTCAAGTTATTCCGTTGTGTAAGTATTTTAATCTGCCCCACCTCAGTTATTAGTTTGTAAGTTGTGTGCCGACATTTTTTTCTGCGGAAATTGAATTAATTTTGCATGTTTTTTTTAGTTTTTTTTTATTAATTTTGGTGGAAGTTAAAGAATGATGGCGAGATTTGTAGAAAAAAGAAAGATTTTTAGAAAAGTTAAAATTACGTTATTATTGATCCTTGTTGCCTAAGAAATAACTTGAGGCAAAATATTTTTAGATCCCCGGGATAAAAATGCGACATTCTATGCCATGCCGGCGAATCGCGACCAAAACCATTATGTTGTTATGTTTTGCGGGGTTTATAAAATATTTCAAGTATATTAATATGTTGCTGGTAATGTAATCTCGACATTGGAAGTGATTCAAAACTCTTTAAAATGTTTTTTTTTTATACAAATCAATTGATTTCGCCATGATTCTTTGAAACTTATTTATTTTGCTTATGGTAACTTATAAACGTAATGGTGCGTCCATGCTTAGCGAACCGAGCCACGAATGAGCACACTGCGAGCACGATTCGCGTAGCGTGGACGGGCTTGCGAGCCTCGAACGAGCATTCGTAGCGTGCTAGTCTGCGGTCCGCCCGATTGACAGTTTTTGCACGAACACAGGGATTCGCATCGCGCTCGTTGTAGGCTCTTTGAAGGCTCGTTAAGTACGTCCACGCTTGAAATCGCGAGCAACGAACGAACCCTGTTCGTTCGAGGCTCGGCTCGTGCTCGCTTCCGTAGCATGGACGCACCATTACAATTTACTCTACCTAACATTTTACACTGTAGCCAAAAAAGAAATTCTTACAACCCAGAATAAATTAAATATAAGTTTGCCCACTCGTTAACAACTAAAAAAACGCTAGGAAAAATGCTATTATCACGATTTCTAAACTAGACGTTATTCAAACAATCGTGAATGGAATATCTGCCACGTCATGCTGATGCCGACCCCCACGGGTCCAGAAGTATGATTTAAGGTATGAGAGGTAGCTGTAGCGGGGAAAAAACTTGTAGACGCTTGTCTCAGACGAGGGACGACGCCGAAACTCTTCTCTCTTGTTTTTATGTTATTTATGAAATTATTAAAATTTTGGGTAAAAAAGATAGGCAATACAGTCTGATTTTCCAAAAAAAAGTTACCGTGATGAGTTTCTTGCCGGTTCTTCTCAGTTAAAGGCTGACTTGCCAACCGGTAAATACCATAAATACCATCAACTGAATTTTCTTTGACTTTGGCGCGAAACGCATAAACAATGCAAAAAAAAATGTGAAACGTCAACGTAGCGTAATTTTAGAATTGACATGCTTTACACTGCTGCACGTTGATGTATTATGATTTTCAGACTTACGTCGCTCTTCACTTAAGGCACATTGTACCGCTTTCGCGGATCTCTTGTACCACATTACCAAGGAATGATTAATGTATGCTTGATAACAAGTTTGTATTCAGCCAGTATGCCTAAATACTGAAGGCATATGTTCGGATGAAAGCGAGGAACACGATTATAATCTCCTTTTTATGTCTATTATTATGTTTTTTGTATTATTATGATAATTTTTATGATTATTATGTTATAAAGAAATGTTGAGTTAGCATTGTTTCTGTTTGGGTAAGCTAAGACTTAATCTTACTACGGGATGAAATGTCCAAAGTTGATAAGTATATCACACTAGCTTCTGCTCGCGGCTTCGCCCGCGTGGCCTACAGGAAACAAATGATATATTTTTCTACAACAATAAAACAAAACAAAACAACTTCATTCCGCTTCGAAGGTGGAATGAAAAACGCTGAGACACGTATAAATTAATTTTTAATCTTCAGCCTAAACCCAAAATTTGAAAATCCTAACTTCGAAACTGACGGACTTTCATACAAACTTTCATCCCCTATTTTATCCCCTTAGAGATGGAACTTCTAAAAACCCTTTCTCATGTCTGTACTCTAGGGCCATAGGCTTATTAGACTGTGCGTTGATATATTAGTCAGTCAGTCAGTCAGGAGTTCAGGACTTTGAATTTTATAGCCAAATTCGCGTGGAGAGATACTCATCACTAACCATGGAGAGTGTGGGAAAAATAAATCAATTGTAAAAAGAGGTTGTCGTTATTTTATTTAAATAAACTAACAAGCAACCAAGCTTAAGACTACAAGCTAAAATAATAGCTCCGACCTTTATTTCACGTTGTAATTTGCTGTACAAATGATAATTTTAACCAAATAAGCTTTAATAACAAAGATGACAGAATTGGAAATTACAGAGAAAGTCTAATTTAAATTATTACCACAACCCGTGTAATATTGTCGATGTTTTTACATAGGCCCCTTTTCGACATCAAAGGCATTTCAGACCTAAGCATTGAACACAAAGACGCGCGTTACGGTTTTAAAACGGCGGCATTGTTTTGGAACAAAAATAGTAGGTAAAATATCTTGCGTGAATTTAGAACGTAATAAACAAGTTGCATTAACTTTATTTTAGTACTTTCGCAGCCTGAATTATGCTGTTTTATAGCTTAAAATTTAATTTTAATGTAGTTTGGAGTACTCTAAAAGAACCCAGATTCACCCACGTTCCCGTAGGATCTGAAATTTTCCCAGGATTAAAAGTATCCTATAAAATTATTCCAGGTTATGCACGCCAAATTCCATCATGATTGACCGTGCCCATGGTTTCAAAAGGTATAATAATAATAATAGTATAGTTTTCCAGAGATAGTTACTCATAATGATGAGTAAAATAACCCCTGAAATTATGGCTAAAGGTTGAAAAATAACCATGTATTAGAAGGACATATGTATTTAGCTTATATTTCTCTCGAACAACAATGAAGGAACACTATGTAAACTACAACCTAACTAATATTTTAAATGCGAAAGTGAGTTTGTTTGTTACGCCTTCACGCCTCAACTACTCAATTGATCATCATGAAATTTGGCATGCAGATAGCCTACGGTATGGAGAAGGACACAGGTTTTTTTTTCCTGGGAACGCAGGTGAAACCGCGGGGGACAGCTAATTATCCATGAAAAGATAGCTATACCATTATGAATACAGCACGGCACGATGCGTTGATCGTTTATCTTTGCCGCCGCGTCTGTGTGTGTTTGGCGCACAGTTTACTGGTGAATTTCGTGCATCAAAGGATTGGGATGTCTGCATAGTTATTAAGTGCTGGACACTAGTTATGACATAAATTTTACTAAAGTTTGTATGTCTGTACAATGTACATACGTAGTATATTATGAACTCTGTGCTATAGCGTAGTCATTACTAAAGTATGTAATATAAACTACTGCGAGGTATTACCTCACTATATCCTGATATTCTTTTATTAATGGTGCCACCTAGTACGCCACTAGTCCTGGGTTTGATTCCCGCCGAGGGTAGACATTTGTGTGCATGAACATATCTGTAACATCTATATATATAAAATTCAAAGTCCTGACTGACTGACTGACTGATATATCAAAGCACAGCCTAAACCGCTGGTCCTAGAGACTTGAAATTTGGAGGGTGTATTCGTTGTGAAGAATAGGTATCCACTAAAAAAGGGTTTTTCGAAATTCTATCTCTAAGGGGGTGAAATAGGGGATGAAAGTTTGTATGAAAGTCCGTCAGTTACGAAGTTAGGATCTTCAAATTATGTGTTTAGGCTGAAGATTGAAAATCCTAATTAATATTATAAATGCGAAAGTGAGTTTGTTTATTTGTTGGTTTGTTTGTTAAGCCTTCACTCCTCAACTACTCAATGGATGAACGTGAAGTTTGGCATGCAGATAGCCTATGGTATGTGTGAAACCGCAGGGCACAGCTAGTAGGGTATAGGGTTTTATTTAAACTAAGTTATTTTTAGTACCTATAATATCAGTTGTCTGGTTTCCATAGTACAAGCTCTGCTTAGTTTGGGTTCAGATAGCCGTGTCAAAAATTGTTTATTCAATATAGGCCCTGATAAGGCACTTACGAACGTTAAAAGAAAAACGTGTGTGAAGAACCTCCCTTGTTATTATTATTATCTTTACATATCATACAACGCAACGTCTCTCTGTATGTTAGTCCGTATATAACTCGAGAACAACGGTACCAGCGTCTTGAGTGAATTAGTTTCTAGTAAGTAATCGTACATCGTTCGCCGTTGTCATTTAGTACAAAAAAAAAAACAAGAAAGAAACAGAAGCCTAAATACTTATAGTGTATATTACTGTACCTCGTATATCCTTCACTGTGCCTTTACAGCAGTTTAAAGTGTAATCGAGTTAAACGTGCATTCAACTAAATCAGACGTGTTAGAGCGGGACAGGCGGTACGAGCGAGGGAGAGAGATAACGCACTTAAAAGCGGCTCGAGACCGCACCGGATTATCGTGTTAACTTAAAGGGAAGATTGTGGGTGTGAGTAGAAATTAATAGTTGGGTTCTGTATAAAACGAATTTATAAAATAAATGCATCCTATACTAGCGATGGGTGATTGTTACTAAAAACAATCGAATTATTCGATTGTCCAATTTATTCGAATCATTCGGATAACAATTGACATCTTTCGATTGTTCATAATACGCTTCGTGCGGCACAGCGCGTGGATTGTACCGTGCGCTGGCTGTCCGTCCACCGAATGAATGAATCTATTCGCCCCCGCGCTCTGCGCTCACCCGTCGATTGTGCATACTATTGCAACCTGCGTAGCGTGCGTCAATTTTCATTCGAAAGGTCGATTGTTATTCGATTGTTTATTGGTTAGAGTGAATGAATCGACAATCGAATGTACAGTTTTACAATTGTCGATTCTTTCGATTACTTTTTTTTGGAACAATCGCCCATCGCTATCCTATACTATATTACAAAGAGGTAAAGTTTGTAAGTTTGGATGTAGGAGTATCACGAACTACTGAAATCCGATTATGAAAATTCTTTTACTAATAGGAAGGTACACTATTCCTTTCCCGGAAACGCGGGTGAGACAGCTAGGCACGGCTAGTATTCATATAAACTAACCTTCCAAACTTACGCACGGCTACAAAACAAGCTATAATTTTCCAGTATAAGCTGACCTCCCATTGTAGCGAAATCCTATACAATGCAAGATCAGCTTATACTAGATATGTATAGCTTGATGTGTACCCGTGTGTACCTATATAAATAAAATAAATGTCCAGTCCACATTGTTCACACACGGCTATTTGATCCGAAACTAAGCAGAACGTGTACTTGTGTGGAAATCTGCAGATAACTGATATGCAACATATAATATTAATATTTATTTAAAAAAAAAAAAAAACTTAAAATACTTTTTTTTTTAAATACTTATTATTATTATTACACCCAGACTCAGGACGTTCATGCACACAAATGAATGTCCTGAGTGGGAATCGAAGTCACGACCTGCGATGTGATAGGTGGAAACTTAACCAATCACGCCAACTGCCAGTCAATGTGAACGACTAATTTGTATAAAAATATTTAATTTCATATCTAGTACCACAAACAGTAGGAAAATTAAAACTACAGTAGATACGTAACAACTTCCCAAAAAAAGTTTAAAATTAACATCGCATTTCCATCCCCCTTTTTTCGCGGACGGAACCCCAATGTGCCATCCGGTCGGCCATGTTGGACCACGCTTCCGGTTCCGGTAAATATTATGATAATTCGAGCAACCGGAAGCCGCTAGCGTCGCACTATTTATATGGCAACCGCAATAGTTTGCGGTTTATATATCATAATAATAATGTTATTATAAAGAAGTGGTATTTACTGAAATTGGTTAAAAACTCAACAAATTACAAGTTTTTGTACACATTTGTGGTCACAGTCTCTCTTGAAGTTAAGCCAACCATTTGCTTATCAACATCTACACTATAAAATAATATAATAAAGCGGAAGAGATTTTTTTGATTGTTTATTTAAACGGGCTCTGGATCTACCAGTCGGATTCTAAAAATTCTTTCACTAATAGGAAGTTACATTATCCCCAAGTATTATAGGCTACATTTTATCACGGGAACGCGGGTGAAACCCCGCGAGGCAGCTAGTTCTAAAAATACTTATGAGTAATCCAAAAACCTTTTATTAGTGGAAAGAAACTGGGTGCGAAATTCCAATTTCTAAGTCTAACGCATAGACAACGTCGTCATCATTATGAGCACAGATTACAGAATAATTCAGATGGAGCGCGCGGAACACGAAAGTGAAACCAAAAAAGCAAATACAAATTGAAAATCTGATACCTGGTATTCGTTTTCCAGTTTGTATTTGCATTGTTTAACCACAGTTTATTAATAAAGAAGTGATTTTTGTTAGATAAAGTTTGTTAAACAAAGCAAATACACATTCAAAAGCGAATACCAGGTACGTGTTTTTCAATTTGTATTTGCTTTTTTGGCCTCACTCCCGTGTTCCGCGCGCTCCATCTGCCTTATTCTGTAATCTGTGATTATGAGATTCTTAGTCAAACAAAAGCCTATGACAGGTGGAGATTTCGAGATGGCATATTTTCGAAAACTGTGAAGGGCACAGATTACAGAATAATTCAGATGGAGCGCGCGGAACACGGGAGTGAGGCCAAAAAAGCAAATACAAATAGAAAAACACGTACCTGGTATTCGCTTTTGAATGTGTATTTGCTTTGTCTAACAAACTTTATGTAACAAAAAACACTCCTTTATTAAGAAACTGTGGTTAAACAATGCAAATACAAACTGGAAAACGAATACCAGGTATCAGATTTTCAATTTGTATTTGCTTTTTTGGCTTCACTTTCGTGTTCCGCGCGCTCCATCTGAATTATTCTGTAATCTGTGGTGAAGGGTTAGTCATGCTGAACAACTTTTACTATGGGACCAATAGTGAATTCTCATTTTTTTTTAACTTTCCGTAGTAAATGTCAACCTTGCTCGATCACAATGTATGAAAAAAAATACATTTCAGGTTTGGTCCATAGTAAAAGTTGTTCAGCATGACTAACCCAACATAGGTTTCGAAAATATGCCATCTCGAAATCTCCACCCAGTATAACTTCATACTTCTTTTCAGCTTTAAAAATTAAAACATGTTACTAAAATTCTATTTCCTAAAATATAGTGCAGAATATTTCCCGCATGTATTTTTGCGACTTATTCCGCAGTTGACTTACGTTATATATTTCCAATCACGTTGCTAACAACCCTTCACGGGCAGACCTCCGTAAACCGACGTGTAAGGTACATTCGATCTTAAGTGGGAATATCTATCCCAGGATTTAACAGGCTTTTTGAGGAATTATTTAGGAAAAATGACGGATATGGAGAAATGAGACGGTGAAATGCTTTCAGACGTTATTCCCCCTTATTATAAAAGAAGATTTAAAGCAACTTTAGTAAAGCCAGTACTAGTATAACTAAAAAAGACGGGGCTATTTTAAAACCTGGGTGTGCTTTAAACCATGTTTTGTATTAAGGTAGTATTAAGGTTTTTAAGAGAGGTAGAGCATAGCGTTTATTCGCTCAAAGAGCAGCTCGACTGGGGAAGTACCTCCACCTTACAGAATACCGCAGCCAAATAACTTTATGTTGTGTAAAGTTGTGTTCCTGCGCGTGAGTAAGGTCGCCAGAGCTCATTGGGGAGGGGGGAAAGGTCGGTAACGCGTGAGCGATGCTTCGTGTGTTGCAAGCGTCCATATGGCTACGGTAACCGCTTACCATCAGGCGGGCCGTATGCTTGTTTACCGACATAGTCGTATCAAAAAAAAAGGTAGTTTATTCATTATCATCTTCAATAAAAAAAAAATATTTTCAAAGTTTATAACATCCTAAAACCCGCTAAATAAAATCACACAAACATCAAACTGACAGCTAACCTCAAAAACTAAAACTGATCCGACTTCAAGTCAACTTGTATCTCAATAAACCCCTGCAGAATATGTAAGAGTTTCATACCCTCACAGTCGATACAGATTCAGCACACGTACTGGCGGTCCGAGTTAAAGACATTACGGACTTACCCATGCTGATGAAGTTTACTTGAAAGTATTTTATGGCCCATAGTTTTTGGATTATGGGGCTAAGTTGATGGCTGCGGGTTAGTTATGGTGTTTAAAATGAGCTGGATTTTGAATTAAAGCACGGTGGTTTGTTTGTCGTCAAGTAGCTTCGGTGAGATTCGGCAACAGAATTTTGAGAGTCAATTGTTTTTAAAAGATATCTGGGGCAATTTCGACACTATTTCAGCTTCATATTGAATTTGAACTTTTATATTACGAATTGACTAATGCCGTTTTGACAATGTTTATGGAGTTGTGTATTAGACGGGTTTGCCTCCTCGATCATGCAAGTATTGTTATATTTTTGTTTGTCTTTGTCACTTCTGTGATTATGTAGAACTATTTACAAATAAACAATAAACATCCTTGATTGATCAGTAAATATTATACCTTATATCAACTATCTAGATTCTAGATTCTAGAATTTACTTTGGCTCTGTTCACACTGATCAAATAACTTGATATACGTAACACAACGTATGCTAAAACGGATCTTAAATATTTAATGTAAGGTCTATTATCCACTGTTAATTCAAATAGGTTGAAATATGTTTTTTGGTACATTGACTGTTCTGTCAATTAATCTTTTCTATTGTAATCTATACTCTATGTAAACACAATAGCCGTTAATTTCGCTCCAATAAAAACAACTCACATAGTACATTGATGGTGTGAGTGGCAACGACGTTCTCAGTGAGCTGCGCGTTGATCCCGTGGCAGACCACCACGATGGAGCGCCGGTTCGGTTCCACCACCACCGTGATGTTGGACGTCGTGATCCAGCCTCCTGAAAAGTGACGTAAAAGTAAGCATATGATGCACTAGGCCATGCATTTGTGTGGGTTTGTATTTATGTATATTAAGTATGTTTTTTCGAAGCGCTCGTGGTGTAGCACGATAAGCCGTTCTTAATCGATCGGTAAGTTAAGCTACTACCGTCGTGGTCGGTACCTGGATGGATGACCGCCTAGTGGTATTTGAAATCGAGTGTTTCCGTGCTTCTGAAGGCACGTAAAGACGTTGGTCCCGGTTATCACTTAATTGTGATAGTCGTTAAGCTAGTTGGAGGCCTTCTAGGCGCCTTGAAAACTCCAACAGTAGGTTGACTAGTAGTCTACCTCCACCGATCCGCAGTGGGCACGCGTGGTGGAGTATCTGCCCATTTCCTATCACCCTGATTTGTGAAAGGAGGCCTGTGCTCAGCAGTGGGGCATTATAGGCTGATGATGTTGAAGTATGTATTTACAAACAGGTATATCAGTTATCTGGTTTCCATAGTACAAGCTCTGCTTAGTTTGGGCTCAGGATCTATGTGTGAAGAATGACCCAGATATTCATTTCAATAATAAAGAGGTAAAGTTTGTACGTTGGGAAGTAGAAGATAATCTTGGGAACGACTGATCTGATAAAAATCTTTGACTAGTATGAAGTTACATTACCCCTGAATGCTTTGAATGGGGTCAGCTAATATTTATTTCAATATAGGCTCTAGGAATAATTAAGAAGGTCACAGGTACAAAATTTAGTTGTGTAGGAAGGGTAGTAAACTCATGCTTACAATTATGATTTTGCCTTAGATTTCACATAACAGGGCAAACCTATGACACTTTTCGGTTCTATTTAGATGTTATTTACCGACAAATCGGTGTTTATTGTGTACGCAAGTTTTGAACCTCAGTGATTTGGGTCAAGGCTTCCTTTGAACTACGTTACATAATGCTTTCTTCTATCTTCTATATATATAAAAATGAATTGCTGTTCGTTAGTCTCGCTAAAACTCGAGAATGGCTGGACCGATTTGGCTAATTTTGGGTTTGAACTATTCGTGGAAGTCCGGGGAAGGTTTAAATGAAGGGTAGGGTAGGGTATTACGCGAACGAAGTCGCGCCGGGCAGCTAGGTTTTATATAAAATAAAGAAATATCCTGAGAAATTCCTCACACGGCTATCTGATACAAAACTAAGCAGAGATTGTAACTATGGAAACCAGTAAACTAATATACTACTTTTTGTTTGTAATACATACATATACATAATTACACCCAGACTCAGGACATTCTGGGTGGGAATCGAACCCACGACCTGCAGCGTGATAGGTGGAATATTAACCAACTACGCAAACTGGCCCGTCATATTCATTTTCATCGCGTCAAAGTAATTTCAAAATTTTAATGCATCGTATAATGCTTCAATTTTATTAACTGTTAATAACTTTATGTTGTGTTCCTGGTCGCCAGAGCTAATCGGGGACTGGGGAAGCTATGGTAACCACTTACCATCAGCTGGGCCTTATGCTTGTTTACCGACTTAGTGCTATAAAAAAAAGGATATCAAAATATTACCTTCTGGTGATATCACAGTCCTATTGCTGGCCTCTTTATGATGTTTTCCTGACACCAGCCACTTGATATCGGCCGCAGGGTTGGAAGGTGCTGTGCTGCAGCTCAGGGGAACCGGGTCGCCAACACGAGCTTCCGAAGGGCCGGAGATCGTCACGTGCGATGGAGCAACTGTTCGAGAAATTGGTTAAACATTTGGTTAAAGAAAATATTTCGACAAATGTTTGATCAAATATTTGGACAAGTGTTGGTCAAATATTTGGTCAAATGTTGGTCAGGTGTTTGACCAAATGTTTGGTCAAATGTTTAGTCAAACATATATTTACTGAACATGGAAGGATTGTTGTCAAACAGGCCTACACAAAAAATATAAAAATGCTCATTATTGATTTGTATTGAAATGACAGAAATTGCCAAAGTAAAAGCCATTTATTCAATTTATGTCACAGGAGGTCAAATTTAATGAAGTTACCACCACAGATTTTATGTCATAAACTTAATTTAAATAATACTCAGAATAAAAATTTAAGACCACTTAAAACCGTTTTCTAAACAAATAAAATGTAATACTTATTTAATAAATACACAGTGCAGTGCTACAGCGATATTAAATAACCGTAGATAACAGCTACGAGATACGTGCTACGAGCTGCTACGAGATGCTACGAGCCGCTACGTGGAATTGAAAAATGTTTAACTCTACATTAAATGCTTGTAAAGTTATTTATAGTTATATTTTATAATTCTAACTATATTATTTCAGAATCTAAATACGTATTTGATCTTTAAAATAAGTTGGATAACTGATACATACATAAACTGCCTGGTAGAAGTGGTAGCTTGGAAAAACCGATTATATTGGCTATTTTTAATATGTTTTACAGTTTGGTTAATAAGTTTACCACTTCAGTAAAATGTAAGTATTTAATTAATTTTAGTAGTTCGTATGCATGTGAAGATGTTTGTTACTCTAACACAGAAACTACTAAACGGATTCACTCGGGAACGCAGGTGTAACCGCGTGGTACAATTAGCCAATTATAAAAACAATCAATTTGTCTACATGTCGCACGCAAGTTTACAACAATATACAGTATACAATAACTTGTGGTAGTTACATCAAACGTGTCTCTGATAATTCCAATGAGCTAAGTGAAAAGTCCTCGCAACCTTGACAACCTCACGTAACTCCTACACTGGGAGTCCACAGCTTTCATTAGCTGTATCATACTTATATTATTAATGCGATTGTGAGTTTGAAGCGCTTGTGGTGTAGCATGGCCCGTAAAGCCGTTGGTGCCGGTTATCACTTAACTGTGATAGTCGTTAAGCTAGTTGGATGCCTCCTAGGCGGCTTGAAAAATTCCAACAGTAGGTTGACCACTAGCCTACCTCCACCAATCCGCAGTGGGCACGCGTGGTGGAGTATCGCCCATCCCGAAGTCTCCACCCAGTATATATATACTAGCTGCCCAGCGCGACTTCGTTCGCGGGGTGCTACCCTACCCTGTGGTGCTACCCTACCCTAGCATTTATTTTAAATATGTAAAGTAAGAAAAAAAAGTTATGTGGTATCAGTAATTTTGAGTTCCAAATATTCGATAAAACAAATACTATCTAGTCTTAGTAATTATTCTATAATTTTATTTTATTTTACAATTTTATACACATAATTATATTTATTTTGTATTTAGCGGATTGTTTGAATGGGTTATATTTAATCAATTCTAAAATAATTCTCTAGTCATAATTATATTCAATGATATTTATTTATTCACCTAAATCATTAATCATTTCCAGGTAATTTGAGAGAGGTAGAGCATAGCGTTTATTTGCTCAAAGAGCAGCTCGACTGGGGAAGTACCTCCATTAAAATGGAGGATATTGGTAGGACAATTTTCTTTTCGGTGAATCGACTTTTTCATTCCCGCAAAGACCGATCCATATCTAAATGCCCAAAGTTTCTCTACATGAAGAATAATACATGGTTTTTGTTAAATCAAAACCAAGGTTCGAAAGTTTTATGAAATAACTTCTACCCTCCAGGGGGTGGAACTTTCATTGGTACAGTCAGCGTCTAAAGTAGCTGATCATTTTAGTACTGTCACATTATGAAATTCACAGTTTTTATACAAACTGTCAATACATTATTTTAAAAGTGATCATCTTCTTTTGATGCTGACTGTAAGAAAATATAAATAACGTACTAGTATAGTACTAATATTATGCGAAAGTTTTCGTGTGTGTTTTTTTTTGTTACTGAATCATGCCAAAATTAAAAGATTCTAAAAGTACAAGTTCGTAGCCGACTACAGACAGCAGCAGTAGGCGATGTGTCACCGCGGACAGTACTGGCCTCCATAGTAATACATAGAAACAAAAGAGAAATAGTGGCGCGGCGACACGTCGCCTGCTGTTGCTACATGAAGTCAGCTACTAACTTGTACGTATATCCCGGTTCTTTTTTTTCCAGAAAACGAGTATAACCAAGAAACAGAAGGACAGAAGTTATCCTAAATATTATAAATGCGAAAGTGAGTTCGTTTGTTTGTTACGCCTTCACGCCTCAACTACTCAACGGATCATCATGAAATTTGGCATGCAGATAGCCTATGATATGGAAAAGGACAGGCTACTTTTTGTCCCGGGAACGCGGGTGAAACCGCGGGGGACAGCTAGTAATTAATAAATAAGACGTTAATTGAGTTGAAAAAGGTACAAAAAAATAATAAAAATACAAGTAGAGTGGAGCTCACAAAACATCTTAAAGCATTCAGGGAAAGTTCACCGTAGCGTTTTAGAATTCATAAATCTATCCACAAAGAAATCACTTAAATGTACACCTTAAAAGGAAACTCGTGAAAGCGACTCCCAAATGGAAAGTTTCCATAAAAATACAACCTTTTTGGAAGCGTCAATTGAGTCGGGAAGAAATTAAAACTTGCCGAAACTTGGCCGCCTACAAATAAATGTCAAATATTTTTATTTTTAACTTTTTGTTGTATTTTACGCGACCCATATAAATTTTCGCTTTTAATCGTCTTAATAAAAGTTGTCAATATTGGCCGATTGTTTTTTTGTTCCTTTTATATTCGACAGACCTTTAAAGGGAAGATTCTATTTCAAAGGGGCCTCCTTAAACCAGGGAGTCTAGATAGCATAACATATAGCCCAGTATTTTCTTATAGATAGTAAACATTTTATTTTGCTAACACATATAATTATAGTAGTAACACAAAACTTGTTAGAATAATAGCGATCTTATCACTAAAAGTTGGAGAGGAGTTCAAATAAACTAAAAGACGTAACTGAGCACTTAAAAGGGTTTTTTGCGTAAATTTTTTACATTTAAAAAATTCAATATATCCTATCATCATCATTAGCCTATAATGTCCCACTGCTGAGCACAGGCCTTCTTTCACAAATGAGGGTGAAAGGGAATGGGCAGATACTCCACCACGCGTGCCCACTGCGGCGAGGTGGAGGTAGGCTAGTGGTCAACTTACTGTTGGATTTTTCAAGGCGTCTATAAGGCTTCTAACTAGCTTAAAGACTATCACAATTAAGTGATAACCAGGACCAACGGCTTTACGTGCCTTCCGAAGCACGGAAACGCTCGATTTGAAATACCACTAGGCGGTCACCCAAGAACGGCTAATCATGCTACACCACGAGCGCTTCACATATCCTATATTGTGTATTTTTGTGTATCATATTGTCATATTCTTTAGGCCGATCTGTCATTATATTGCTCTTTGAGAATAACAAAAGTTGTGGAGATATCCACAGCTTTTGTTTTTTGGTATCTTTCTATACGATATAAATATAGCTGTGGACTGGTGGGCTTGGGGGCTTAATACCTTGCCATGTCATAAGGTCGTGGATTCGATGCCCACACAGGACAGACACTTGTCTGTTTGTTCGTTTTCGTTGATTTCTCATCTAGAGTAGTAACTCCAAAGTATCTAGAGATAAATTATAGTATTACTGGATTTTATGTCCATCTTCAGATGTCTTATAAATAAATAAATAAATAATAATTAATGTATTAGAGGAAGCAGAAACCTTATATAATTCATGTAGAGTATACTTTGGATATTTCAAGCTGCCAACGAATAAAAAAAACAGTTTAAATTCAAACGGGGCGAAGTCAGTGCAAAAGTTTTTAATAAAATGATAAAACTCAATGGCAAGTAACTGTGTGTTTTAATACAGTTACCAAATAGTCCATGCCAAAATATACAGTGATAAATCCTACGAGAAACATATCGCCGGAGTTCACCTAAAGTTTGGACAATTCGATTGAAAATAGTTATGTTATACGCACACAGCAGTTTGGTCAAGTTAGTATGGCGAAGATAGAGTAGAATTAGTGACGTGGGATACCAAGACGAAGAACCCGGGTTCTAATCCATTGAGCTTTCGGTTTTTAGTAACCCACCTGACTGACTGAGTACCACCCTTAAGTTGAAAATCTGTCGCCAAGTTGTTCCGACCGCTGCACTTGAGAGCCAGTTCCTTCTAGGATGTGTGTGCTTTCTATCTTCTGCCACATCATCACTCCATACTCAGATAATGATCAAAAACATAAGGCCTATACACAGTAAAAAAAGTTAGGTTAAGAATAAGGATGTTCATTGTTACCTATATATTACGAACCTACATAATAATATATAATAAATTTGCTAGCTCGTAGGTAATACGGATAACGTCAAAACGAACGTGGTTGAACTAGACAGGCATTACAGTAAGACAGCGCAATGCGTGCATTAGAGAGGGGATAAGAAAGAGGTAGAGCATAGCGTTTATTCGCTCAAAGAGCAGTTCGACTGGGGAAGTACCTCCACTTTACAGAATACCGCAGCCAAATAACTTTATGTTGTGTAAAGTTGTGTTCCTGCGCGTGAGTAAGGTCGCCAGAGCTCATAGGGGAGGGGGGATAGGTCGATAACGCGTGAGCGATGCTTGGTGTGTTGCAAGCGTCTATATGGTTACGGTAACGGTAAAGTTGTATATAAAAAAAAATGGGATGTTCTGTGAGTCGAATGCGGTCATATTCCAACAACATGTGCTTAGGTGTCCCATCCAGTTTTCCTTTGGCGAAAGTTCGAGCTTGCCATAGAATTGAAGGGCACGACATATACAACATCACAACCGAAATATCACCGCCATAAAAACCTAAAAAAATAGAGCAACACTTTTGTAGTATTTTTTTTACGAACATTGATCAGTAAAGTGTGCAGCTACCTTTACCGCGCTCAAAGACATATTCAAATAGAATTCGCTCGAGCCATTGGTTCGCTTTGAAACTTTAAACATTTTTGAATCGGCCGTAATGGATTGGATAAAGTTATATACGTTAGCTAGGTCTTCAAGTTGAAATGGAACTGAATTTCAGCTGATTCTGGACTCTTTATATACGGGAATCAGGAGGAAATCTATTCAGGCGTGAATTATATCTCGGGTAGATTTATTTTATAGACTAGTGTTAGAAATAACGTGTTTTTACGATCAACCTTGCTCAATCAAGATTTAATTTTAAGAGAGGTCGAGCATAGCATTTATTCGTTCAAAGAGCAGCTCGACTGGGGAAATACCTCCACCTTACGGAATACCGCAGACAAATAACTTTATGTTGTGTTCTTGCGCGTGAGTAAAGTTGGCGGGGCTCATTGGGGAGGGGGGAAGGGTTGGTAACGCGTGAGTGATCCCCCGTGTATTGGAAATGGTGGTGAGAGAAGAGGACCTCTTTGTCTATGCAGCAGGCATCGAGAAACACTCGTTATCACTTTGCTGACAGCGTTCGGACAAGGCGGTTGTGCCCACTGAGTCGGTCACATCACATATATGTACGTAGGATAGATATGCGTAAGTATTGCGTAGCTCGCTTTATATTTTATACTTATGTATTTTGCACTGTACAATATTAATGTCTGATGTATAATGTACTGATCGTTTTTTGATCGAAGTTCCATAATTTTTAGTAATAAATTGGCTGGCGTTTGGCCACTGATCCGCCCATAAAGGACGATGACGAATCCAAAGATGGAGCACGTTTAACCAGAAGAAACCTATTCAGTCTGGCCTTGAAAATCCTTAAATTATATGAGTAAGGAAAAAGACGCCGGAAGCAAGATCTACTCACTTGCTGTCCGCATATGCAAAACGTATGATAAGTATGTCAACAACGTACGGTTGAAAATTTTCCCGGCGTCTTGTGGTTCGGAGTAAAAATGGGGATGGTGGAATAATATTGAACAATTCCTGCTCATAAATTAATAAAACCGCGTGTCAAAAAATAGACAGAGAACAACATAAATCTAGCCAAAAACTGGGAAAGCTTCGAACCGACTCTTTTCACCTACATTTAAAAATAACAATTGTCCACACAAAAACCTGCAAACCACTCAACCAGAACTCGTCTTTGACCAGCCAACCGCTGCGTTTTACCTTTGGAAAAAGATGGTTCAGTCGGTACCAGCGGCGGCGCCTATGGGACGAGTTCGAGATACCTGCGTCTTTGTAAATAAACAATGAGCAAGGGATTTGAGACATACTTTGAGTGTGGTGTTTGTTATGAGCGGTTGACGGATAATAATAAAATAGCTTAATGCTCCATTGTCCGTGAAGAAATAGGCAATAGAGACGAATATGAAAAAATAACAAACTTGGAACATTTGTTTTTTTTTCGTGTTGAGTTCCGTAGAAGGGCGACTTCCGAACCGGTGGTAACTTCAGTAAATGTGACCTTCATAAGTGCCCTTCTGGAGCCTGAATTGAATAAATGGCTTTGACTTTGACTTTGAAAAGTTGTTCATATTGACGAACTACTATTACTTTGCTGGTGATTCAAGCAATGTAATTTATTGCAATATTTAGAGTTGATAATCACAATTTTTTTTTGTTACAATAGGTTTGACTACACCATGATGTACACATGAAAAAGGAACTATTTATCAACATTCCTGTCATTATAAGTATGATTTAAGCTTGTTTGCTACCTTAATAGCATAAAAAACATATATGTTCCTAGCTGTTGCCTGCAGTTTCATCCGCATTCCCGGGATAAAAAGTAGCCTATGTATGATCGGTTGAGTAGTTAAGGCGTGAGTGTAGCAAACAAACAAACTCACATTCATATAGTTAGGATTAGGATTCCAGTGTATAGTCTACTATGCGCCAACATTCAGCCAAATCCATTCACCCATTACGGATAAAAACACACAGAATTTCGCTTTATACAAAGAGCGTTTAAATCAACAACACTCTCATAACTTGCACCACATAATTTGCGAATAAATTGCGAATTACTGTGCTTTTTGACAACCCTCGTCTGATAGGTTTACTTTATCAAAGGATTTGGGAATTTGCAAGTAGCGATGAGTGGCGAGTGGAGGGGGGGAGGCATTATGTTTCCTGAATTATAGGTACATTCTGATATCGAATACCGGGATGGAACAGTTCAAAGGATCTCCAAACATTTCCAATTGGAAATTGTAGAATTTGCTGTAAAATATTATAATGTTTTGATCTTATTTGATACGGTATTTGGAGCCCGTTATTTATATCTTTGATGGACGGAAGGCAGGCAGTTGTTTTGGCAAATTAATTCGATAAGTTTAGTTTATAGTCTGCAGACTTTTCATAAGTGCCTGCGAAGGTCTTTTTGAATGAATGATTTTGTTTTTTTTTTTTAATTTTAAGAATAAAGTCTGCAGTGAAATGTAAGTAATTAACTAATCTATTACACATATAAAAAGTTTTGGTGAATCCGATTGAGTTGAAACTTTGTATATAGTACTTGTTAGCACTTGGGTGAAAGTTCTAAAAATAGTAAACATTTTATTAAAACTGCTGTTTGTACATAAAATTATAAATATTTTAAGGAAATTGGAATGAATTCCTATGCAATAATTAAATGCATTTTAAATATTTTCCTACCCGGAATAAAATATGATATTCCAAGTAAACACTTTACAATGACGATCTAAAAGATCAAATACTGCAATTTGTTCAGTGGTTGGTTTAGTCAGTGGAATGTTTAAATATGCTGGGTCTAATATTACGTAATATCAAAGAATTTCTAAAAAAAAAAGATTTTCTTTGCTGAGTTTCTTGCCGGTTGGTACAAAATATATCTGTGCTCACTTGATCTCGGAATACTGATGCGAGCGGACGTGCCGTACAATAGGCGTAGCACTGTAGCTTTTAGTACGGTAAATAACTATGTGTTTTATTAACCGACTTCAAAAAAAAGGAGGAGGTTCACAATTCGGTTGCATGTCTTTTTTTATGTTTGTTACCTCAGAATTCCGTCATTTATTAACCGATTTGGTAAATATTTTTTTTGTTTGGAAGTTCACTTCCCGTTTGGTCCCATTGTCATCAGGTCAGGGTTTGATAACTTTTTAGTGTACTTTGAAGTCGGTTTAAGTCTGTGTAAAACAGTTTTCAATTATTCGCTATTAAACACTGGTGACTCACTACAGATAATAATGTAATAATTAAAAAGAAATATATACTTACACAGAACAGTGAGGTCAATCTCTGCCTTGAGGGTATTACTGATCATGACGTTCTTGGCTTCGCAGGAGTACCTCGCCTTGTTATCTGATGCATCAGCTTTGAAGGAGAGCACGTTCTCTGACATTCTGCCACTAGTTCTGTAACAATAAGATATTTATGATGAATAGTCACGCATTGGTTAGCTTGTGGAATAAGCTCCCCATACTGGTGAGACTAAGGGAGTACAGCTTGGGGTGACATAAGAGAGGAGTAATGAGATGTAGAATCGGCACCGCGCGAATGTGATTGATGTTGCGAGCGTCTATGGTAACCCTTCAGACGGAAAGTATGATTATCTAAAGTGAGAAGAGCAAGAACTGTTCTCCGCAATAACTCTTTTAAAAAAAAGCTTCGATTCATTTTATAACATGTATATTTTCTACTCTTTAAATAAATAGCAGAACAACCCTCAAAAGCTATTCACAAGTATGACTAGAAATAGCTCAAGTAATAGAAACCCATATAGTTATTAGCACATGGTCGCTTACACAATAAAGCCCGTGAGAAAGTTACTCGAGCGTTCACATGAATGTGTAAGAACCCTATGTGAATCCTTGCGTGAAAAGTTACTTACGCTTCTCGTTTTAAATATTTTTGTCGTTTGTGAAATGGACGGTAGAAAAATATGTTCTTCGAGGTTTGGGATGATCGGAAGGTCCTATCATTTTACGAATACATAAAAAAATATTAACAATCTTTATTTGGTGAATTAATTGTGTTTCTAAAAAAATAATATAAACATTCGAATTGAGAACCTCCTCTTTTTTTTTAAGTCGGTTAAAAATTCATTGAATATCTATTTTAAAATGTATGTTTATGTGTATATAATGTCTTCACTAGGATTTGAAGCAAGTAGGGCGTCAATTACTACTTGAGCTTGTGTTTGATTCTGAAGCTTAGTTTCTTAACTTCAAAGTCAATTTTGCAAGAGCACACACTAATATCACATAATAAATCCTTATAAAAACCCAGTGTCAAAGAGTTGGGAAACAGACGCGGGAAGTTCCCTCTTCTATTTGTTTCTTCGCTGAGTCTATTGTTTCTTTAAATATAAGCGCTGTCACAGAAAGTAGCTTGACCTTTTACTTCACAAAGTTCAAAACCGTCGCCCACAACACAAAGCAGTGTAACCCACTAATCCTTACATTTCGAGCGCATTTTACTTTAAAATTTAAACATTCTCAACGAAAATTTCATAGAGAAATTATTCATCTCACAGCTTCCTGGAAACTTTTAAGCGGGACTGTACTTTTAGTTCGAGCAGGGATTTTGCAATATTTATAGAAAATACTAAGAGAGGATGGGGTTAAGCGGTTTTTTGCTTCTTTCGAAGTTTAAGTACCTGTATAAGGAAGCTGGTTTAATAAAAAAACTTACCATCTTTTGCATACTTAGTTCGGATATTTTTTAAGTTTTTACTTTTTTACAAAATACTTTAAAAGAGTTTGTTTAAGAAAGTGCAAACAATAAAATGTAGATAATATGAACGAATAGCGAACGTATAGGTTTGTAAAGTTATTGTAATACTTCTTTGCAAAGATTTGAAAAGCCAAAATAAGATCAAATTAATCAAATTTTACATCGGTCATTAAGAAACCAATTGGCTGACTGCACAAAAAGTTTAAAACTTTCGTCATCCCGTCAAAGCTAAACAAGCAATAATAAAAGACAAAAAAACTCCTTTGTCCTAAAATGTCGGAACCCATCGAAATTTCGAACCAAAAACGTAATTATGAATTCAAAAGATTTAACCCGAAAAGTGGGGGAAACGGGAATAAGTCGAACTTCCGTCTCTTGAGATTGTTTCCAAAGTTTGCTGAGTTACAGCCATTTTACTTGGCAAGCGTTTTGATATTTGCAACGATTTAACATTTACATAGCCCGGAGATATAAAGGAACTCAACAGAAAATGTATACAGGGTGGAGATTTCGAGATGGCATATTTTCGAAACCTATGTTGGGTTAGTCATGCTGAACAACTTTTACTATGGGATCAACACTGAATACTCAAAAAAATGATTTTACTTTTTAACCGACGAAAAAACGGAGGAGGTTTACAAGTCGACGCTTATATTTTTTTTTATGTATCACGCGTAACTTTTTACAGATTAGTCCGATTTTGATATTTTTTATTGGATAGGCCCTATCCAATAAAAAAAGATAGGGTATACCTCGAAGTTGGCGGAAATTTGGATACAAAATACTTACCCTGAGGGTGGGAAAATAGGGGTGATTTATTGTTCACTCACCGATTTTAATGGCGAGTTGTGTATTACATTATAAAAGTAATTAAACATTAAGCTTCTAGTAGTGAGTAGATTATAGTCACAAAAAATTATTAAATAAAAAAAAAAATACAAAAAAAAAAACGGTGGTTACATTTTTTTGTGAAAAGTTTTTATCATACATTATGATCGATCAAGTTTGACATTTACTAAGGAAAGTAAAAATTTTTTTTTGAGAATTTGCTATTGATCCCATAGTAAAAGTTGTTCAGCATGACTAACCCAACACAGTTTTCAAAAATATGCCATCTCGAAATCTCCACCTGTTATACTTACATTGTTGCATAATGCTTTTTAATGTAAAAAAACAAGTCTCTTTTTAAATTAGAACACACAAAAAAATCGCATTCAAACAATTTGATTGTAAAATCGTATGCTATTTTTACTATTTAATTTAGTATGATTGTTGAAATAATCATAATCAAAGAAGGTTTTATTTTTTCGCATAATCCTTCCCAAATTCACCGTCTATCTCCCACCTTCATGAATTAAATATAAAAAGAATAATAATAAATAAATATAGAAAGAAAAGAATGAAAGAAAAAACATTTATTTTGATAGTAACACAACACAATTACATATGACATATACAAAAAACAGTAAAAAAGAAAAAAAGAAAATAAAAGTAATAATAAATTGTGTTGTGTGACATCAAAAATGGACAGCGACTCAGTTGTAGACTGCAAGCCCAGTACAGGTACAGGGCTACAGCACTGATATTCAGTCGCTGCCATAGGTGACGTCACGAACAGCGTAACTAAAATAAAAAAATGAAAACAAAGAATATCAATAACAAAATAAGTAGTAATAATAATAAAATATAATTAAATTTCATTGGAAAAAAGGAAGAATAGATTTAGTAATTATCCAAGGTACATTTTCCGGTCCATCGCCCTTCGCCTCTTCAGAAATATAAGAAATCTCAATAGGCATGTTTTCCCACCACGGCACCACGGTTATTGGTGGTAACGCGATCCCGTGGGACCATTGCTGACCACAAAACGTATTGTGTTTCGTTTTGTGGCACTCCATTGAAGATACGTGGGATTAGATTTTTCTTGTGATAATCTTGATAACATGAATTTAGAGCATTTTATTTTGAAAAATTATTGTATTTATTAAGATAGTAAACGATCAGTATTTGATTGTGTAAAACTATAATAATACGTAAATTGGTACGTACCATAAATCATATATATGCTAAAAATAAAGGTGGTGAAAAAATAAAATGCAGGATAAAATTACGTGAAATTATTTATAAAAAATATAAGCTAAAACAAAACTTTTAAGGCATATATTTTTTATTTATTGTCTTGGCCTTATTTTTGAAAAATTTATACTTGTAATATTTCAAATATTAAGTTTTTTTTTCTATAAGTGGCAGTAAAACCGTAAACAAAAACGATATTATTTATTATTATGTCTTTCTTTTATCTATTTGTTTTTAACCGACTTCAAAAATAGAAGGAGGTTCTCAATTCAGCTGTATTTTTTTTTAATGTTTGTTACCCCGTAACTCCGTCATTTATTAACCGATTTTGAAAATTCTTCCTTTTTCTGTAAGGGCACCGGGTTTCCCGTTTGGTCCCATTGTCATCAGATCAGGATTTTATTACTTTTTAGTGTAGTTTGAAGTCGGTTTAAGTTTTTTAACCGACTTCAAAAAAAGGAGAAGGTTCTCAATTCGGCTGTATTTTTTTTTAAATGTTTATTACCTCATAACTCCGTCATTTATTAACCGATTTGGAAAATTATTTTTTTGTCTGGAAGGGTACACTTCCCGTTTGGTCCCATTGTCATCAGATCAGGATTTGATTACTTCTTAATGTACTTTGAAGTCGGTTTACGTTTTTTGTAAAACAGTCCAATTATTTGTAAAACAGTCCAATTATTTGTAAAACAGTCCAATTATTTATTATAAATAAATTATTCATACTAAAACTATGACTTTGGTGTAAACTACGAAAGATCATGTACTTGTATATATGACAACGTGGATACCACTATCTAAAGAACTACAAAACATCAACAGGTATTTCAACATGTATACAACATTTTCATAAGCTATGTAGTACTTAACCTACAGGTTCAAAGGTCAACTTCTCAAGTTGTCTCATAAGTCAAAGGCCACATGCTTTAGTTTCCATTTAATCTCAAATCTAGCTTCACAACCTCACACAAACACAGTTAATCGCACAAGCAAACCTAACCTCTGACGGATAAAAGGGGGACAGAACGCCCCCTAATTGGAGCGCCCGGTTACAAAGACAACCGGTTGCCGCAAGAGGTTCTAATTGCTCAAACGATTGCTACCAATCACTACAGTTCACATGACTAATTATTTGATTGTGGTATTTGACATAGGAGGTTGCGGTTTGGGAAAATATCTATTTTTGAAGCTAAATTCAAATTAAAATTTTTGCTGAGATTTGATTTTGCGGTTAATTGAAAATGAGTTTTCTATTGTTTTTATAAGTAAAATATAATGATTTTGTTCTTTAATTTTAATGGTTTTTTTTTTTGGAATTTGGTTTTTTTGGAAAAATTGGAATTTGAAATACCTACTTTTTTTTCTGTTCCTTTGAGAATAATTTAGTCGAATAAGTAACGGAAATATAGTCCACAATTTTATTTATTATTTGAGATCAATGTAATAAATTCTTCGTTAAGTTTTTATTTAAAAATATCAGCAAAAGGCACAATTCCACGAATAAGGCACAACAAAAAAAAAACTAAATTCTATTACCACGATTGGAACCCGAAATACATATTCAAGTAATCCTTGATTTTGAGATTGTGGATTGATATTTGACATTAATAGTGTCAAACTGTCAATCCACAATTTCATGATAAAGGGATAGATGGAGCGTAAAGCGAGCATCAACGCTTATAACTGAGACCAAGCGTCAACTGTAACAAAAAAGTATATTATAATGATAATAATCATTCCCACGGTAAAGTACGGCCGAGCACGGGTGACGCCGACCGTAAACGTAAAGAAAACAATTTAAATAATAAATATGTTGGACTTAAGGGATCACATTCTATATAATTGAACTGTTTTACAAAAAACTTACAAACGACTTCAATGTACACTAAGAAGTAATCAAATCCTGATCTGATGACAATGGGACCAAACAAAAAAAGGATTTTCCAAATTGGAAGGAGGAGGTTCTCAATTCGGTTGTATGTTTTTTTTTATATTTATTAACTTTTTTTTTTTTTTTCACTCAAATACTCAGGTTATAAAAAAAAACATACAACCGAATTGAGAACCTCCTCCTTTTTTTGAAGTCAGATAAAAATTATAACCAACATGTCACCGCTCAATCTTTCTCAGTTCAAGTTGTATTTGGAACCGGTGTAGAGTCAAAATTCACAAAAATGGGTTTCTATGAGAGTCGAGTATGACGTAACACAATGAAAATACCTAACACAAAAAAAAAACCGGCCAAGTGCGAGTCAGACTCACGCACCGAGGGTTCCGTACAAACCTGTAGGTATATAAGTAAATGGTAGTATAGACCTGAGTATTTGATATGAATTTCAATTTATGACGTATTAAAAAAAACTACTTACTAGATCTCGTTCAAACCAATTTTCGGTGGAAGTTTGTATCGTAATGTACATCATATATTTTTTTTAGTTTTATCATTATCTTATTTTAGAAGTTACAGGACACAAATTTTACCACTTTGGAAGTGTCTCTCGCGCAAACTATTCAGTTTAGAAAAAAATTATATTAGAAACCTCAATATCATTTTTGAAGACCTATCCATAGACACCCCACACTTGTGGGTTTTATTAAAAAAAAAATGAGTTTCAGTTCTAAGTATGGGGAACCCCCAAAATGTATTGTTTTTTTTTCTATTTTTGTAATAAAATTTAAAATACTGTAGACAGAAGAGGTTTCAACCAAGTTGAAAACTGAAGACCCTTTTCATTCCGCCACTGTACATAAATATAATAGAATCCTTAGACCCAGAGGCTAGTTCCGAGACCTAATTTAGACGATAATTGGCTTGTAATTTTCAAGGCTTAATAAGGAGTTATGTAAACATAAAATACGCCTAAATCCCGTTTACGCTCAGACCCTCATTAAAAAATCCGTTTCCGCCAATCAGGACGTTTCCTCGTGAGCAATTATCAGATCTTTGTGTAAAATCTTGTTTGGTTATCCAAAGGTTGATGCTTGAACTCTACTAAGGATCTAATAAGGGTACTTAATAATTATTTTTAGTATCGTAAGTTTAATGGAAGAATTTGCATCACTGATAAGACCGCTTAAGAGCAGTCAATCCGGCATACTTTTCATAAAAAAACTCTGTACTGATGATGGCGTTGTTAAACATATTTCGTTAGATGTTTTAGACAATTTGGTATCTTGTGCACTATATCTAGCCGTGTATCTAGGCAAAAATAAAAAAAAGTGTGAAACAAATTCAGTAAAAGCCTCCGAAAAACAGCGTTTTTACAAATTTTACCTGAACTTTGGCCATATCTAATGTACAAAATAATAAATTAAAAAGTCAAGAAAACATCTAGATACCAGGCTTGCAAATGTATTGGAGATTCTAAATTTCTTTTTTTCACAAACAGTATTTCACAAGAAGTATACTCCTGGAACAAGTTTTATGATATGCGAAATCATGAATGACGACCTAGCGAAGCGGCCGCGAGTGATCACCGGAATTTACCGACTGATAACCGACGGTTCTGATGCTGTCTCTCTTTTTTCGCAGTCAAACATTACGTTGGATGAAAGTACAAGCTTTTCGGCTATGCTTGCGTTGAAGTTGCGTTGGGCATGAAAGGCCCCCTTAAATGTTTTGCAAGATTTGCTCGATATAAGGTCGTTGTTAATCATGGAGTTCTTCAAGACTGGTGTGAAGAGATTTTTGGTGTTTCTTCAACGCGCGATACCATATGTTGTTGCAAGCTTCAATAGGCTACGGTAACCGTTTAACATCAGGTTATGGTCAAATTTGTGGGATTATTAATAGAGTTATTTATATTATTGTACTGCTCCTGGTCAAGTGAAAGCCACTGCTCACGATTTGATATTACTTTCAGTGTTCTTGCGTTAGATAGAATTGCAGTTAGTAAATGCCTTACTATAGTTTCGCCTTAAAATAAGACATTTTAATCATTAAGTCTTCGTTCCGGGAACTGAGTCTCTCACCCAAGATTATTATCCCACGCTTTGTCTATGATCGGCAGCGGCCTCAAGGATAATTTCATTGTCTATTATATAGATTTAATTTTGTTGATATTGATAGATTTTCAAGGGAAATAAACTTTTCTTTTTCTTTTATGCTGTTGTGATAGTATTTTATAAAATTATTTTGGGAGGGGTAGAGCGGAGCGTTTATTCGCTCAAAGAGCAGCTCGACTGGGGAAGTACCTACAATACCGCAGCCTTATAACTTTATTTCGTGTAAAGTTGTGTTACTGCGCGTGAGTAAGGTCGCCAGGGCTCATAGGGAAGCGGGGAAAAGTCGGTAACGCTTGAGCGATCCTTCGTGTGTTGCAAGCGTCCATATGGCTACGGTAACCGCTTACCATCAGACGGGCTGTATGCTTGTTTACCGAATAAGTTGTATAAAAAAAAATATACAGTAGGTTTTAAACAATTTATTAAACATTACATACAAATTATTAAACAAATTTGTTAGCTATCAGACTTCGAGTCTTTTTGACTAATTTGACTAGACTTTTTTTTCTTTTTATTTTACAATCTAGTCTTTCTAGGGAAAATTTATATTTATCCTAATTTTCTAAATAATAAGTATGAACACAAAATTAGCGTAACTTTGTTTTTACAAAACGGATAATTATTCAAAGGACATTCGTTTGAACCGGTACACTTTAATTAGTATAACATCATACCCGGCTCGAAAGGTCCCGGCAGAGTACCCGGCTACCCGGGATCGATTCTAATCGCCCCAGGTAATATAATGAACCGATATGTTCCTGCGAACGTGTTAATTTTTTACTACCCCTATGGGGATTCTGTAAGGCTTTAATGGTTTTTCATGGAAAGGGAATTTTAATGAACAGTGACAATGGTTCTTTGAATTATCTACTTAAAAAATCGACCTGATTACTAATAAAAAAAAATGCGAACCTCTACCAGTTTTATTTAATTAAAATATGAATAATATTCCACAGAGCACTCCCCACTATACAGGCTGAGGAAAAGCCTATGTTTCTGCGGATGCTAAGAGGTTCTAAAACTCTCTATTTACGATATTGGTAAGCGAGTGCGCCTGCCCAGAAGTGTGAGTAGCGGTCTTAAATAAATAAATATCCTGGAACATTCCTCACACACGGTCACCTGATCCCAAACTAAGCAGAGCTTGTACTATGGAAACCAGACAACTGATATAATACATATACTAATTTTTGTTTGTAAATACACCCAGACTCAGGACATACAGACATGTCCATGCACACAAATGCATGTCCTGTGTGGGAATCGAACCCACGACCTGCGGCGCGATAGGTGGAATCTTGACCAGAGTCTTAACCAACCGCGCCAGCTGGCCCGTTAAAAGGCCTTGCCAGCACTTTATAAAGCTGCAGCCACTGGAATGATGTGAAGTATAATTGGACCTAGGTATTTAAAAAACTCAGCTTTTTTGAACTGGAACACAGCACCACATTAAAATGATCTTATACACGACTAGCTGCCCGGCGCGACTTCGTTCGCGTGGTGCTACCCTACCCTACCCTACCCTCTCTAAACCATCCAGGGAGTTAATTCTACTGTACGTGTGTATGGCACTGAACTCCTCCTAAACGGCTGGACCGATTTGAATGATTTTAGATTCACAAATCAGCCCGGCAGATGGCGCTGCAATCGGTATCTAGGTTATATTATCGACTGCAGCGCCATCTGCGGGGCCATCAACCATCCAGGGCGCCACACAAACGCATACAAAAAAAAACATTCAAATCGGTCCAGTCTTTTAGGAGGAATTCAGTGACATACACACGTGCAGTAGAATTTTATATATGAAGATATTCTGTAAGCTTCTGTATACTTCCCCAGTCAATGTGCTCCGAATTGCAAACGGGAGAGCCCATTATTTTAAATTAACCCTCTCCCTAAATTAAATATTCTCATGAAAATATTTAAAAATCAGGAAAACGCCAAGAACACGGCCATGAAGAGATAATGGTAAGGTCATTAGAGTATCTATAGCAGTGCAAGTCGGTAGCCGCTGTATCAAATTCCTTCAGCTAAATCTCGAGTTATCAAATAAATAAAAAGGCGTGGTAAAGATGCAACGATACAATAAGGTGAGGTTTTATTCATGGGAGGTACAGGGACCCGACTATACACTACAAACATTAAAAGGGAATTAAATGTTTTGTTATTATTTATTGACATGATAAAGTTTGTTTTATATTAAGTATGAGCTTCTAAATCTACGTTTTCTGCTTATTTTGTCAAAATTACGGGCCTAGCTTCCTTACTCATAAAACGTTATTTAACTAATATACTGTTTAAAGGGTCACGTAAATAACGTCACTATATTGTCATTGTCAAATAAAGTGACATTATTTACGTGACCGTTTAATCAGTATATCAGTTAAATAGCGCTTTATGAGTAAGGGGGTAAAAATATATCTCATTAAGAAACTTGCAAAAAAAAATAAGTTACAATAATTTTTGGAATGTTATAACAATTAAATAAAATGTAGCCTAATACCTCGTCTACCCTACATTCAATTTATACAAGTAGTAGTATATTTTGTAGCCAAAACTTTGAACTTAAGTTCAATCTTGAGAGAGCACCCACATAAGTGGTTTCATAATGGAATGTCCCACATAGCCACGGCTACAAATCGATCTGTTTCTAAACTCTACCTAATAAGTAACTCACTGGAATCTAAGACTAATTAACTAAGTTCAGACGTTAACTTGACTACGGTTACACGAGTTCAAAACCAACTTGTGTGATTTGAACTGAGAATGTTTGTAGAATTTGTTAAAAATGAAAATAGTATGAAATGTTATTACTTTTTAAACAATGGCTTCACATTTTACACACATTCAAAACCTACATAAAACCGGCCAAGTGCGAGTCGGACTCGCACACGGATGGTGCCGTATAATAATAACAACTCAACTTAGCTGTGAGAAAAAAAGACATTTCTTGTATGGGCGGGCGTCCCCTTTAATTTTTAATTTTATTTCATTTTTATTATTTGTTGTAGAAATACGTATTCTCAGAAAATTTCAGATATCTACCTATTACTGTTCATGAGATACAGCCTATTGATAGACAGACGGATGGACGGACGCACGGACAACGGAGTCTTAGGCCCCGTTTGGCACCCTTTGGGCCTAACCTAGTACGGCAGCCTAAAAATAATCTTAATAAAACAACAAGTATTACAAAAATGGAAGGAAGGTATTATACTAATTAGATATCACGTGAACGATTATGTGTTGTGTTGTGTGCGTATTAAAATAACAATTACAACGTCCACATTTTGCATCTTCATTCAACTAAAAAAACACGCCAAGAATTTTATGCTACCAAAACGGTGTCTTCCACCCGCTATCGCTTATCACAATGTCCTGGGTGTTATAATTTTCTCTGTAAATTTTCTGAGGCGTTATTTATTACTTAATCTCGAAGCTTGGTAAATGTTTTTTGAGACTAAACTGCTCTTGTAGCTATAATTCTCTTTTATATTTTAAAGTGTACTCTTATTTTCTCGTGCTTAAGTTACTGTTCAGATTTTAAAGCTTATGTAATTGACTGGAGATTTTTAGGACCAAATTTAAACGAAGATTATATGTAATTAAAGTAACTTGACGAGTAACGCCTCATATACGGAAATATTTTCAATGACATGCACACCATATTTATAATTTTACTAGCTACCACACAGCGGTTTTACTCACATTCTGAAGAAATTTCAAGTTTTCCAGGAATAAAAAGTATCACCAGTTGCCACTGAGTCTGTATTCACGAAAAAATGTTATCAGTCAAATCCACAATGAATTCCCAAAATCACTTTAATAAATCTTTATATCAACAGACGTCCAAATAAAACAATAGTAAACCGAAAAAGATACCCCACTACAAGGTCACACCACAAGGCATTTTCTTAAAGCGCGACGGGCCATCCATTAATCAATCCATCGTTAAGGCCACCCTTGAAGGTTTTTGCGCCCCGCGACGAGGTTACATCGCACAGAGGCTACAGGGTTTGAAACTTTTCCCAAGTTGAAAAAGAGCGACAGTCGGATTAAGTTTTCAGGGCAAGTTTTGTCGGGGGTTTTTGAATGGGACGAGTGACATAACGTCGTTGGGTGTACTGTGGTTGACACTGGGAAGTTTATTTCTTGGTCTGTGGTGTGGATCACAAGTTTTTAGATTGGTATTTTCCCTACCCTTTACTTTATTTTCTATTATCTTTCAAAAATGTGTGTCCAATTTGAGAGATATGTTGGGCAGAAGCGCTCGTGGTGTAGCATGATAAGCCGTTCTTAATCGACCGGCAAGTTAAGCTACCACCGTCGTGGTCAGTACCTGGATGAGTAACCGCCTTCAAATCGAGCGTTTCCGTGCTTCGGAAGGCACGTAAAGCCATTGGTCCCGGTTATCACTTAATTGTGATAGTCGTTAAGATAGTCGGAGGCCGGAAAGAGGCGGCTTGAAAACTCCAACAGTAGGTTGACCACTATAGCCTACCTCCACCGATCCGCAGTGGGCACGCGTAGTGGAGTATCTGCCTATTCCCTTTCACCCTGATTTGTGATAGGACTGTGCTCAGCAGTGGGACATTATAGGCTGATGATGATGATATTAGTATAAATTTCATAGTAGCTCAGTCCAGCTGCTCTTTGGCGCTAACGATATGCTCTACCTCCATTAACTATGTATGTATACTAAATACTAAATCACCGCCAGAGACAAAAGACTGCAAAAGACGTCCATAAGACAATAGATTCTTGAGATGACAACCTCTAGGACTAAGGTCTAAGTTATGAGGGTAAGCGAGAACTTGTGAACAAAGGTAGAAAACCTAATGTCGAGTGGACAATGGAAAATTGTTCATGTACTTTTCGCGGCATGTGTTTAAATTGCTTTATAATTAATAACTCTCTAAACGAATGCAGTTTGTGCAATCAATATATCAGAAATATATTCCAATTAAATACAATTATTTTAGAGGTAGAGCATAGCGTTTATTCGCTCAAAGAGCAGCTCGACTGGGGAAGTACCTCCACCTTACAGAATACCGCAGCCAAATAACTTTATGTTGTGTTCCTGCGCGTGAGTAAGGTCATTGGGGTGGGCGAAGGGTCGGTTACACGTGACTGACCTAAGTGTAAAACCTTTGTCCTTGAATGTACATCATCATTTAGTAAATATCTATCAAATACATTATTAATTTATTTAAATATTGGGTTATCATATAAAGTTTACAAGCAAATCTTGTTCAGAACACGTTTTGCTAATGATTTCATATTGTTTGAGACTTCATGTTGGTTCCACAGTAAAACTGTTGTTCAGCATGACAAACTCAACATGAATTTGTAATGAATGCCATGTCAAAATATTATACAATAGAATATAATGATAAATGCATTTAAAAAATATTTATTTTAAAATGTACGTCTATTACGTACATTTTAAAATATTTTTTCAGTAAAAATATACTTTTTTTTTTTTTTTTTTTTATATTTTTTTTTTATTTTTTTACTGTGTATAGGCCTGTGTTTGACCACAATCTCACTATGGTAAGTGATGATGTGGTCGAAGGTGGTAAGCACACAAAGCCTAGAAGGATATATTATATAGGTTTGCGCTTGGCCGCAATCCCGCCTGATGGTAAGCGAAGATGTAGTCTAGGGTGGACCGCGCGTACCCATAAGATGCCTGTTCACTCTGGCCTTGAATAAACCCATGTTATAAGTGTCTGGAAACACGTTGTCCGGGAGAGCATTCCACAACTTGGCCGTGCGTATAAGGTAAGAGGAAGCGAAACGCTTGGTACGGCAAGATGGAATGTCGACGACGAAGCGATGGAGACTTATTAATAAACCAAGGCTAGCAAAACCCAGGTTTCAATAATATTCATCACTTTCTAACGTTATATAACATAAGTGAAAATAAATAAAATCTTATGATAATAATACATTGAAATTGATTGATTATCCTGTTACCAAACTGAAAGAAAAAAAGCATTCCTCAAACAAGTCTAAAGGATATTCAAAGGGCAGTGTTGGTTTTGAACTCGTGACCCTTCCGTCCCAAATCCATAGCTATCATTTATCACCCTGTCCGTAAGGTTTTTGTCCTACATGATAACAGAAATGTTATCACGGGGTTATGTTATCCGTAAGTTAACAATATAACTTAAGTTAGCTGAAGGATTAAGGTCTGATAGCAAATTGCTTGCAAGACTTGTGTTGTCACATATTTATCGATCAACTTACTGTCATTATCGAACCATATGCCGCTGCCGTGGCCATTTAATCAATAATTTACTTAAATATCATTTATGGTTGAAAAATATTAATGCTTGGATGGTTTCGAAAAAATGTGTTTACGTTTTGGCAATCGACTGACCCCAGGAGTTATGACGAGGCCGAGGATGCACGCTTACCCAGATGCCTATTTACACAGGCCTAGAAGACTTCTAGGTTATAGGTGCCAGGAAACATAGCTTTTAAATGAAGTCCGCTTTGTTATTCGCATATGGAGCAAGGAGAGTGTGGGTCTTCTATCACTGAAAACTCGGTTTCAGTGTAGCTTCGAACCCGTTTTCAGCATAGGATGTCTTAAGTTCCTCATCATCATCATCAGCCTAAAATGTCCCATTGCTGAGCACAGGCCTCCTTTTACAAATTAGGATGAAAGGGAATTGGCAGATACTGCACCACGCGTCGCCTAAGAGCCGCCTAAGAGGCCTCCAACCGGGACCAACGACTTTACTTGCCTTTAGAAGCACGGAAACGCTTGAAATACCACTAGGCGGTTACCTATCCAGGTACCAACCACGATGATGGTAGCTTAACTTAGCCGATCGACTAAGAACGAATCATGCTACACCACAAAAGTTACTATCGCTTCAAAATAAAGTAAAATGTAGTAAACATACTTGTTTTTATAATGGACACTCTATATTGTTTATGAATTATTCAATATTCAACATTCTCTTTGACCATTGATAGCCTGAAATTCGTAGCAAAGCAAATCCATAACCTTTAATTTTTACCGTTACACTCGGATAAAATACAAGCCTAGTGACGCGCACGAAATAATATATTTTATCGACTATCGACAGTTTCGATACACCGTCCGTGTTACAATAGTGGTGAGACATTTTTACGGCCGGGCCGGACCGACTTTATTGTGTTTTAAAAAGAAAACATTAGAAAATTTCCTTTAATACATTTTATGGCGTGGAAAGACCATTTTATGCATTAAAATATTGGTCCATAAATATTGGATGGACATTATATTTAGTTGCAAATACACATATTAGTCTATTGGGTGTAAAAATAATTACGGTTTTATACATTTTAAACAAGATTCGGATTATGTACAGTCGAGGACATAAATATGTATACACTTTTTGAAATTCAAAAGCGATTTTCTCACATGTTTAACATTTAAGTGTTAAGCTGTTACACAAATCATAATAGTATATGTTAGAAGATTCTGCCTTTATAATATCTCATAATTTCAATCAGTAGTTTAAGAGGAAACCGTTGTTGAATTTTACTAATTGTATACATATTTATGTCCTCGACTGTACATGATATAAAAGTCTACTGCACGTGTATATGTCACTGAATTCCTCCTAAACGGCTGGACCGATTTGAATGATTTTTTTTGTTTGCGTTTGGGTGGCGCTTTGGATGGTTTAGATTCTCAAATCAGCCTGGCAGATGGCGCTGTAGTCGATCATATAACCTAGATACCGACAGTAGAATTAACTCTCTGGATGGATTAGGTAGGGTAGGGTAGGGTAGCACCACGCGAACGAAGTCGCGCCGGGCAGCTAGTGTATAATAAAGCGGTATAATAAAGCATAACTCTTCAATTATCATTTAACGTGAAACTCCTAATTTATTCCTTCATACAACAGTTTAAGTGTTCCTTAATGTATAAAATATAAAGCCTTGGGCCATCACAAAGTAATAATATTTCTTCGAAAAAGTAATTTCCCGAGAATCTAGGCAATACGTGATTTCGTTGGACCCACTTGCAGGGCCGAGTGGGGCGAAGTAATTAAGATTGAGTTGTTAGATTTTCCCTAGCTCGAAGGCATTTATTCATGAAATTTCCTTGAATAACCCCTCTGGAACCCTTTTAGAGGCAGTTTATTGCCGACCGCGAAGAAATAGCGATGGGAGACAAATCTGAATTTATTGTTTGCCTTCTCAATCGATAGAAGGAAACGGCTTATACTCGTAGATATGCTGTAGATATAGCAACTGAAGACGTTTCTGTTTCCGAAATATAAGTTGGAAATGAGTATAGAGAATACTCAGAAAAGTGATATTTTCTTAAATATGATGGAATATGGGAATTCTTTTTAATATTTTTTTTATTTTGAGAGACGTAGAGCATAGCGTTTATTCGCTCAAAGAGCAGCTCGACTGGGGAAGTACCTCCACCTTACAGAATACCGCAGCCAAATAACTTTATGTTCTGTAAAGTTGTGTTCCTGCGCGTGAGTAAGGTCGCCAGAGCTCATAGGGGAGGGGTGAAAGATCGGTAACGCGTGAGTGATGATTCGTGTGTTGCAAGCGTCCATATGGCTACGGGCAACCGCTTACGGCGGGCCGTATGCTTGTTTACCGAATTAGTCGTATAAAAAAAAAAAAATATGATTCAAAATTTTCCCTTAAAAAATGGTTACCCTTTTTTGGTGTGTCAATTAAATATTGTTGTATGGTGGCAAACAAAGGCGGTTCACAGCCAGCTTTGTGTGAGTACTGTTGTGGCCAAAGGTGTTAGGCACACAAAGAGATATAAGTCAAAATAATAAACGGTATCACAGTCCCACTATTCCTAGGTATTAAGAGATTGAAAGAACAATTAAATTATCGTCGTTCCTAATCGAATCTCGCCAGAAGCTGATTTACCTCCAACAAAAGCTAAGTCTAGACTCTTATGTAATGTAGACTCGATGTCTTTCAGGTTTTAATTAAGATTCTTGTAATTTTCTTTTATATAATAGCTTTTCTTGTATAATACGGTCTTAGATTTTATGGTTCTTTGGGTATTTGCACATAGATTCTCCACGAAATGGAAAAACGTAACTACCTAAAAAAACAACGGTTAAGTTTATAAGACTATTCAAAATGTGACGTCTAATATTCAGCTGCGATTAATTTGATGGGGTTGGCCATAACAGCATTGTTCTATTCTAAAATCCACTGCTCCCGTGAAAGGGTCGTCTAAAATAACTGATATTATCTTGAACTACGCTGCAGTCATTCACTGTGCATATTTCTCTTGAGTATCAAATTGCATCTCTCTTTTTCTTCATAAATTGTGACCAAAATTTTACGTTTAAATCAGAATTCTGAGCCAAAAATCAGAAGAAAGAGTCAGTGAAATAAAAGTAGAATTTGGCGGCTGCAAAAAAAAAGATCGGGCAAAAAAACCTTAAGACAAATACCATTACGGAGCGCGTTTCCTACATAGAAACAAATATATTGATGAAATTGGTCACGGTACACTGAATATTCCTTCTTAGTTTTAATGAAAATAAGAGGAAAATGTGTAGGGTAAAAATAGATTTCAACCTTATTGAAGTGAGGTAAGGTGAATTTTTGAATGAGTATATATATAGTCATATTTGATGCTAAAGCAATTTCCGATGTTGTAAAATAATTCTTGGTTAGGGATGTATTATACTGTCCTTGATTCAATAAGATATATGTATCTGGCTCAAATTATGTTTTTTTGTACATTTTTAAGCTTAATTTCCAAAAAATCTTAGATCTGTTATTGTAAAAGTGACGAACTGTTGCATTGTTGTTATTTTTTTAAATTTAAGAATGTTCATGTTATGGTAAAGATAAACTAAAATAAAAAAAAATATGATAACCCAAAATTGCCTTAATAAAAAAACCGGCCAAGTGCGAGTCAGACTTGCGCACCGAGGGTTCCGTACAAACCTATAGTTATATAAGTAAATGGTAGTATAGACACGGTATAGACCTGAGTATTTGATATGAATTTCATTTATGACGTATTAAAAAAAACTACTTACTAGATCTCGTTCAAACCAATTTTCGGTGGAAGTTTGCATCGTAATGTACATCATATTTTTTTTTTGTTTTATCATTCTTTTATTTTAGAAGTTACAGGAGGGGGACACACATTTTACCACTTTGGAAGTGTCTCTCGCGCAAACTATTCAGTTTAGAAAAAAAATATATTAGAAACCTCAATATCTTTTTTGAAGACCTATCAATAGACACCCCACACCACTCTTATGGGTTTTATTAAAAAAAAAATTGAGTTTCAGTTCTAAGTATGGGGAACCCCAATTTTATTTGTTTTTTTTTCTATTTTTGTATGAAAATCTTAATGCGGTTCACAGAATACATCTACTTACCAAGTTTCAACATTATAGCAAAAAAGTGGCTGTGACATACGGACGGATAGACAGACAGACAGACATGACGAAACTATAAGGGTTCCGTTTTTAAAAATGCCGTAATATTTTCATAAGTTTGTAACTATAGTGTTGTAACGATCGATTATCGATAAGAGTATTTTCCGCTACGTTACCTGAACCTGATGGAAAATTGAATTGAATTGTTATTATCGGAATTTTTCAACAGATTTGATCGTATGCAAGCGGAAAAATATTGAATAAGATTAGATGTTATTGAATATTTATGTCTGTGTGTTTATAGATCTATTTTTTTTTAATTAAACTCGAGTAACCAATAAGTATTTGTGTTTTATATTAAACTAACCATCCCCCGCAGTTTTTCCCGCGTACCCAAGGGTTATAATATTTTTCTGAGATAAGAAGTATGCTATGTGGTATTCTAAGGTATGATCTATCCGCGTGCTTAATTTAATCACGATTTGTAGTGCACCTATGACGAACAAACAAACTCACTTTCGCATTTAATATATTATTAGATTACGATTAAAGTATAGTAGGATAGTGATTTGCTCATTTCCTTTATTCTATTTCAAGTAGTTATGGAGCATATCTTTCCATTTTTATCCACAGTGTGATTTTTAAGTCTAAATCTAAGTTTCGGGCCAAGTCCTAAATCTCAGGCAAAATAAAACTAAATATATTCCGTCCCTGGCCAGTATTTATGTGCGAGGAATCTTAGTTTGGGACCAAATTAATTTATAACGGGCCACAAAACACGAGGCTAAGTTATGTTCTAGCTATTCGGGGCGGACTCTGAACCCAAATAAGTTGCTGACCTGGTTTTAATTAGAAACTGAAGATATATTGCAGGTCTTATTGCAAATATATTATTGACTTTTATAGAATAATACACTAACTTTGTATTGTACTAGTTTGGGACCGCGACTTTGTCCTTTGCCTTCGTTCCGTACTCAACTTAAACTGATTATGAAAAGAAAAAAAAACACAAAAACTCTTTTTTTAATCGGTTGAGTAGTTTCTGCATGATATTCAATAACAAATAGAGAAGTGATTATCAAATCCGTGATTTGGAGTCTGAAACACATAATTTTACATAACATGTTGTAACCTTTAACTATACTACAGTTTTTTATGATAGTAAAGATGAATAGTTATAAAAATTGGGATTAAAATATGATTAATTAGAGTATTATTGTAGCAAAGCTATACAAGGATACACACACAATTAACTCATTATTTATGAACGGAAACGTATCATAATAACAAATATTTGCAATGGATTCATTGCTCATCGGATTATGTTATTTCAATCTATTATAATAATATATAATACGGCATGGTAGTTACAAATTCCAATTATGGTTCGTAAACATTATTAATAATATTCTGAGATATCACACATAATGGGGAGAATCTCTCATTATGAACACGTTAGTCGTTTACATTAGATCTATGTAGTATAGTATAATATAATTAGATCTATGTAATAGGAGTTATCAGTTTTCCGTTTAATAGCACTAAATCTTCCACTGCTTAATTAATTTCAATTATTTCTGTCGTACTGCAAATATCGAAATTCCGTACATGCAATTTAGCAACTATTACTCTCTTATTTACATTCTACTTTTGTTTTTTTTTTATTCTTATATTTTTTTGTACTTGCTCGCCGATGTTCGAGACTCACACGTTACAAGGTGCCGGCAGAATATCAGTGTTGCGGGTAGCTCCCACAACTTTATACTGAGTCGGGGCCTTATTTCTACTACGCGACGCACAGTTCATTACTTATTTCTTAATTGTATTATTGTGTTCCTTTTTATGTATATTTGTGTATTTTGTGCGTTGTGTTTTGGTAGAAATAAAATAATTTTCTTTCTTTCTTTATAATATAGCTTCCAAGATTTTTAAAAAATAAGGATAATATTAATCATTTAGTTAACTAATAACCAAAATTAAAATTGGGATATTGAGAGACGCTATGTTGGAGTTTACTTACTAGAATAACCAGCCAGATGATTAGTCAGGACTCTATATAGATTAGAACAGTATAGGACATGGGAGGCTTTCACTCAATAGTAACATGAAGTGGTATAACATAGATGATGTTAAAGATCTGTAAAAGGTCTGGCTGGCTACCACCCTCAAGTTGAAAATCTGTCGCCAAGCACCTATCGGCGTGTTCCGTCAGCTGCACTTGAGAGCCAGTTCCTTCTAGGCTTTGTATGCTTACCACCTTCGACCACATAATCACTTACCCTAGTGAGATTGTGGTCAAACACAGGCCTATACACAGTAAAAAAAAAAAAAAAAAAAAGATGACCAATAACGATCAAAATTCCTTCAATTAGTCCTATGTTTCTATCTGACACGTCTTTTCAGATCAATCATTCCTTGGAAGGAGTTCCATTTTAAATTAAACCAACCATTCCTTTATTCACAGTGCAGTCACCATCAAAAATATTCTAAAGAATTCCTTATAACAAAGATTATCGATATATTCCACAACTACATATAAACATAATGTCGCATCACTAGCATAAGAGTGCAGTTAGTGAGGCTCATAAATCAGCATCCGTCGCTCGTAGGCACGTCTTAATACAATTTTATGAGTGACGTGTGCAAACAAACTGCGTTGACATCGATGAAATTCTGTTCACGTATACTTTTATCGTGACGGTGGCGTTTTTATTGAATTTTATTACAAAGTTTTCCAAGTTTACGTGTTTGTTGTGGATAATGTGTGCGGAAGTGAGAAGTTTCTTTAAAAGAGTTTAAGGAAAAGCTTTTTTGGTAACCTGAGAAGACGAACTCGAAGAAACGTGAAAGATAACTACTCTGTATCCGCGTAATGATCTATGGTCTCTCGTTGAACCTGGGTAATGAGCTGATGATGAATTTGCTAAAGATATATTTTAATTTGAATCTCCACACAAAGCACATTATTAATTGAATGTTAATAAAATGCAAAGATATATTACGATCATTTAAAAAAAAAGACTAATTTGAATCTTAAGTTATAGCGCGTTGTAATAACTCCGTAAACAAAGTTTAGCTATTTGTTTATTAAATAAAAATAATTTTAATATTATTTTTCTATAGCCAATTTTTTTTTTTTTTTTTTTATACAACTTAGTCGGTAAACAAGCATACGGCCCACCTGATGGTATGAGCCATGGCGACCTTACTCACGCGCAGGAACACAACTTTACACAACATAAAGTTATTTGGCTGCGGCTTTGACCTTTGACTATAAGTACTAATGCAGTCAAGTGAAATACACTTCAACTATATCATAAATAAATACATAACAAAAAGGTCGACTTTATCGATAACAAATAAATCAACGGCATCGACCGCGTCACATCATTATCCGTTAGCCTACATAAATCATGAAGACATACGCCCTATTCGTTGCCAGCTTAATACGATCCCCTGAAACGACTAAAGGATGAAAAGGGGGGAAAGAGAGGCAAAATCTTATTTTTTACAATCTCAATGTTGGCAAAAAGCTGTATTTGTAAAGATAAATATTCTTTGGAGTTTTTAAAGGACTCGTTAGTCGGCATTTTTTTATACAATAGATCGATATGTATTGTTTGGTGAGGAACAATTTTTATAACGTTATTGTAGATCGAGATTGTATAAAAGTATAAAATATCTTGGAGATTATTATCCTTAAGGTATTAGTACTCATAAAACGCCTACTTCTTGCTATCTTTTCGAAATATTACCAATCTTGAGGTGTATTTCTGTGGACATAAACCTTTCTATGAAGCGCTCGTGGTGTAGCATGATAAGCCGTTCTTAATCGATCGGCAAGTTAAGCTACCACCGTGGTGGTCGGTACCTGGATGTGTGACCGCCTAGTGGTATTTAAAATCGAGCGTTTCCGTGCTGTGGAAGGCACGTACAGCCGTTGGTCCCGGTCATCACCTAATTGTGATAGTCGTTAAGCTAGTTGGAGGCTTGAAAACTCCAACAGTAGGTTGAACACTAGCCTACCTCCACCGATTCGCAGTGGGCACGCGTAGTGGAGTATCTGCCCATTCCCATTCACCCTGATTTGTGAAAGGAGGTCTGTGCTCAGCAGTGGGACATTATAGGCTGATGATGAGGAAACCTTTCATTTTTTTTTATCTAAAGTGAGACGAGAAGTAAGTTCATCCAACAATGATGTAAGTCTACACTAGAAGCTACAGGATACAGTCTACTTTTTAGACTCTTCAAGTCAGCTTGCCCATTGCCCTTTAGTTAAGTGACTGCATATTATTATAATTTTCTAAGAATGTCATGAGAGGCATGAACGCCAAGAGATCATTACTGGCGCTGTTCTTCAACCCTAAGTAGTAGGGTTGAAGAGAGAGGAGATATTCTGCATTAGAAGATAGGTAATCTAGGTTTATAGAACTAAGTTAAAATTACCGAAATCTCAATAAACAAATCTCTAACCTGTAAGCCATTCTAATTTGTTCTCCATTCTTGTACCAGATAAGCTGAGCTGGTGGGTTTCCACCTCGACTTCTGCAGACCAGCTCGAGGCTCTGCCCTCTGCGGACTGTCTCCCCTTCAGCATAACCCTCGATGTATGGTGCTCCAGGAGGATCTATAGAGAAAATATCAGATTATTGTGGTGAAGTTATTCGTTATGGTGAATCAAGGTTTTCTGGGGTCATCTGATTCTAATATGAGGATATCTTGGTCTATGGAAACTTTCCTATGAGGATTGACTACAAACCAAAGTAGCAGTTTGGCAATGTTTGAATTGTGTAATTTTGGCAATGGATGGCTATGAACTATTCTTAAGTTAAGCATATTAGAATAGAACAGAACAGTAGAGTAGAATAGGCCACTAGATGTCACTATAAGTGATTATTAAAAGGTGGCTATTACAAACTACCCTATCATAGTGCTATAGGTTTTTCAGGATTTTTCTTTACTGAAATGTGCTAATTCTGAGTTGTTCCAATACCCTTATTATACTAGCTGTCCCCTGCGGTTTCACCCACGTTCTTGTGATAAAAAGTATATCTTTATCCATACCACATCTGCATGCCTTTCATGCGCAAGCTATACAAACAAATAAGGATAGTTAGGATAGTTAGGATAGTTATTTGATTCCCACAGTACAAGCTCTGCTTAGTTTGTAGTATAATAATAACAGAACTTATCTGGTTTCCATAGTACAAGCTCTGCTTAGTTTGGGATCAGATAGCCGTGTGTAAAGTATATCTCGGGATATTTACCGATTTTTATGAATGTTGGAAACAAAATAAATTTGGCAGACAATACCTACAATATAATGACAGCTCAGTAATTTTATAAACATCAAACAATTTCACAGTTGATTAAAATTCTTTGTATTATTACATGTCATAAAGTTACTTCAGGGTCGTACGTGTTTAAATTAACATGAACACGAAACATTCCTTCAAATTAGTATTCGTTTTTCGTCCGCACACGAAAATTACATTTTGCACCATATTACAAATGACATATAATCTTATTTGCTTCGACAAACGACCTGTGGAGTTTCGCTCGCCTCCTAATATTTTAAGTCCAAACCCCTTATTAATAACATAGGGAGCCACGGGCAAATGAACTTTTTGGAAGATAATTTTCCCCTATATTGTAATATAATGTCGGAATTTAAAATTTCTTTGAGTGACGAGTAAGATGGCTGTCTTAATTTTCGAGGCTAGCTACGAAAAAGGGCCTTTTATGTGCTTTTGTCTTTTGAAGATCCCGCCTCGAGGGCACGTGATTTTTAAGGGATTGTTGGCTTTTAAACCAGTGTCATATTTCTTTTGTAAAGGTTAAGGATTTTGCGTGGAATTGAGGATAATTACAAAATGGCGGATAAAAGGATTGGCTTATTTATATACACAGTGTAATGTTTTCTACTCAATATTTGGCATTTGAAGGACGGGATTCAAATTATACAAAACTAGCTTCTGCTCGCGGCTTCGCCCGCGTGTCCTACACGAAACAAATGACATATTTTTCTACAACAACAAAACAAAACAACTTCATCCCGCTTCGAGGGTGGAATTATTAAAAAGGCTGAGACACGTATAAATTAATTTTCAATCTTCAGCCTAAACACAAAATTTTAAGATCCTAACTTCGAAACTGACGGACTTTTATACAAATTTTCATCCCCTATTTCACCCCCTTAGGGGTGGAATTTCCAAAAACTCTTTCTTAGTGGATACCTACTCTTCGCAAAGAATATTCCCTGTAAATTTCATGTCGCTAAGACCAGTGGTTTAGGCTGTGCGTTGATATATCAGTCAGTCAGTCAAACAGGACTTTGAATTTTATATATATAGATTCTAGCTTTCAACCTGTATGTATACCTACTAATGTTTTGGAAAAAATAGCCAATATATAGTCAGATTGTTAAAAAAAAAAAAGAAAATATTTAAAAAATTTAACCTTGCTGAGTTTCTTGCCTGTTCTTCTCAGTTGAAGGCCGACTTACGAACTGGCGGTAACTTCAGTAGCTTTGACCTTCATAGGTGCCCTTCTAGGGCCTAAATTGAATAAATGGCTTTGACTTTGACTTTGACAACAAATGTGACGTCAAAGCACAAATATAGCCTACTTACTTTGAGGGTTTCATGGTAGCCAGTGACCTTAAGTTCAAAATCTAGCGCCATCTATTGGTGTGTTCCGATAGCTGCACAGGAAAGCAAGCTCTCTTTTTAAATTCAGAATTGCCCTATTGATTGACAAGTTGATGTAAATTAAACTCACAGCAGCAAGCATAAGGTCTAAATCCTGATTACAACCCCAATCATTCGATCACACAAAAATCCTTTAATAATAGCCAAGAGCTCTTTTCACATAAAATAATTATCATTGTTTATCACGGGATAGCGGTCTCAATGTTATGTCCTGACTTTATAACTTTGTCCTAGGCACTAAATTGCATTACAGTGTAAGTACTGACACATAGTTGCATTGTTTAGGAAACTTTGAACAACATTGCAATGTTACACAAAAATGCTTCTTCAAGAAAATAGTCTGTTAGTATTTGCAACCTTGTATCTAGAATTTGGGTCGAAATGTCAAAAAAAGTGCTTTGGCTAGACTTTTGTCGACGATGCAAATGCCACTAATCTTATCTCTTTCTTACAGTCATGATTGAAAAAGGATACAAGATATTTAAAGCTGTTAAAATACACTTATCAGCATATAGTTTGGCGTAAGTTCGAAATTTCATACAAAATAAGTGTTTCCAGCAAAGATTTTCTGTTCCATAGTGTTAATTTAAGGCACTATATTCGGTATCATTAAAAAGTTAGAAAAGTCAACGTTTTGATATTTCAATTGAATTTACTGTGCCATTGCTTGTATAATCTATATATATAAAAATCAATGCCACTTTTCGTTGTAATTTTATAACTCAAGAACGGGCTCACCTATCCAAACCAAATGTTTAGGCTTTGTTTGGACTATTTAGTAGATGGTTTATGTGAAGTTTGCACAAAATCGGTCGAGCGGTTCTTCATTTATCACATTTTTTGTAACTATTGAATTCAAAATGGCGGATCATTTTGTTAATGGGTATTTTGCTGTCAGGGTAGGGTAGGGTAGGGTATGGTGGGGTAGGGTAGGGTAGGGTAGAGTGGGGTAGGGTAGAGTAGCACCATAGGGTAGGGTAGAGTAGCACCATAGGGTAGGGTAGCACCATGCGAACGAAGTCGCGCCGGGCAGCTAGTATAACATAAAAATGTTAATTAGTATGGATACTGGACAGTACCTTAATTTTTATATGAAGATAGACATAAATTTTTTACACACCTCAAATGACAAAAAAGAACGATTCCACATTTAAAATTTCACCAAAATCAGTATAAATATTCATGATTGATTGACATTGATTTCATATCATCTGCAATTATACCGTATCACCTTTAAAATCCTGTACAAACTAAATGAAAAACAAAATCCTCAAGATTCCAAATACAAAAACTTGCAACGCAATTACCATTTGGAATTAAGCGAGTGATGAAGTTCACAACGCGACATTCTCACGAATCCTACGCGTTCACTCGCTTACACAACAAAATAGATATGTTCAGAAGGTTTACTGGCTCACACAACACACACATACAATATGCTCGAAATCTATGCGTCCAGTAATCTATACATATTATGTTCTTATGCTTTCTTAGGGCTCTGAGAGCTTTAGCAAAATTATGGATGTTGAAAAATGTCTTTGTTCTAACAGAATAGCCACTTTTTATGTCAGAAGAATGAAGCAGGTAGGTGTTCCATACGAAGGTAAATGGTTAAGGTCGCCTACAGACATTTGTATCTTACACCAGAGAGATTGCCAATGTGTTGCCGACCTGTACAAAGCCAATTTGTATGGGATTTCTTTTTTGATTTTCCCGTTATTACTTTCAGCCATAAAAAAACATAGTACTCTCTTTAACAAATTCATGGAAAAAAAAAATACGTAGTATAAACTCTATCTTATCTAGGGAATTTGAGGCGCGCCTGTAATCGGCATCTTTATATGTGTGCGTGATATATTCAAGCAAAACTACCATCTATGTGTATTTATTTAGTACCAATGAACGTGTGTGTAGGTACATCAAGTATGTAGGGTAGTAATTAAACGAGTATTGTGCTGCGAATAGGGTATTTGTAACTGTGCTGCCTGTCACACCGTTGTGTAACATGTGGGGTTCATTGCAAATGTATGGAGGAGAGAATTAAAAGTGATACGACATGTTCTTTTACGTTTATTTTAATTCCCACACCTGTTGGTTCTGCTGAGGGACGCGCTTCTTATAGTAACAATTATTTTCTTTATTTTTTAACCACGATCCATACGATTAAATTTTAAAATATGGAGTAAATTTTTGTTACAAGGTTTTTGTTTTACCTTATTGCTACCTAAAACAGCTGGACAGATGTTTAACAACTACCCCCCTATCAGTATCAAACAATGTAACGTTAAATAGTGTTTTATGTGTAAGGAATTTATACCTTGAATTTGGACACTCATTTTGTGGAATGAGCTCTCCGCCGTGATTTTCCCAAGGGAATACAGCATGGACTTTAACAAAAAGGGTGTGAAGAGACTTGCTGAATTGCTGAATGGCAACGCGCGAGTGATATCCCGGTGACTCGATTCTCGTAACAAAACGATGTCGTAGCGACTTCGACGATTAAACCGTGTTTTTACAATTATAATGTCATATGAACGATTGAAAAACTATGCTATAGACAAATTATTGAGGCATATACACGTTTGAACGTTTTTTATACAAATTATTTCACGAAACACAATTTAAATAGTTGATGTCGCTACGACACCGCTGACGTTTTGTTACGAGAATCGAGCCACTGGTGTTGCAAGCGTCTATAGGTTACGGTAAGTGTTTACCATCAACCGGGCTGACGAACGACTTTTTTTAAATACTACAAAGGATACATCCTTAGTAGTTAAGTTAAATTTCTAGTAATTAAAATTCGTCAGCCGAATCTCCCATCATTACGCAACGGTGTAACAGTCATCCACAACACGCCCCGAGCACCGTACATTACGTACATTGTAAAAACTTTAGCATGTTGTTTTGTGCTGAGTTCTATTATATTTCCAACGTGAACGTGTAATAGCATGTTTTAATATCATGTTATTTGTGTTAGAAATTAAATTTGACCCAGTTTTGGGGCCCACGAGGCCTAGGATATGAGATCCATGAGGCCTTCGTGAGGGGGCCTTTGCGGCCACAAATGTGGCAATACCTAGTACTTTGTCTATTCTAAGGTCTTTATAGGACAGCAATACAAACAAACACACGTTATGAGTAGAGATTGAAACAATTGAATTCTAATCTTGAAACTTTGTTATAAGGTTTATTTTCGATTAACAAATATATAGGGTGATGGGAAGATGGGTGCAAAGCTGTAGTGTGAAAAATTTTTTTTACCAATCTTTTCTGGTTTTTGGCTCAAAACTCCGAAACTTATCCGTTAATTGATAATTATAGCCAGTTTGGATGATGTGTGAATTCTTTTTCATATTATTTATTTAAAATAATCTGTAAGCAATCCAAACAAACATGTACTAAACATGTGTGTCATCAGTTTTTAGTCACAGTAAAGATTGGTAAAAAAAAATTTTCACACTTCGTCTTAGACAACCATGGCTAAAAAGGGTCTAAATGATCTATACTATCATCGCCTTACAGCTTTGCACCCATCTTCCAATCACCCTGTATTATTAAGACTTAAGTTTCAATTCTCGTCTTATGGATTTTTAAGGAAACCACACCATAATTTTTCATGGCCACAGACAAAGTCTGGAGTTAAGACTAGTGTAAAAAAACAAAAGATGATTACGTTGTAGCTTCATTAGAGTTTATTTCATTATCTTGGACCTTAAAAGGACAAAGGGAACTGGAAAAATACAGAAATCAGGCAAATATAATTTCGCCTGAAAATATTATTTCGTTAAAACATTATTATGATATTTGGAGCTCATTTCAGGCTTTAGGCTATTTTACCTCATTACAAGAAACCTTTTATTTATTTATTTCGTTTAAAAACAGCGCAGTTTTTTTTTCTTCAATGGCGTCACGCGGCTTGTGTATTTTGCCAATTTCCAGTTATATTATAAGTTCTAGTCACAATAAATCACTTTCACATAGTCCTCAGTCAGTCACCGTCCATAAAAGTCATGTTTTAGTACAATGGTGGTCATTTTACTAAAACTTTTCACGGACTTCTTGAGACTTGAAAAGTCACGATACACATGATTCTTTTCATTTCACTTCACCGGTGCACATGTATTGATCTTTATTGGATAAAATACCACCGATAATATGCAATAAAACTAAAAATACTCGAATTTATGAAAATAAAAATGAAAACGCAACGTCACTGCAAGTTACCGTCAAAAAAAACCAAGCGCAATGTTGTTATGTTACCCCCTTTGCTTTGTGAATCTTGTTAGTGATGAGATGTCGATACATTATGTATTGTTTTATTAGTATCGATATTTTTCAACCTAAAATGTAGATTTACTTAATAACTTAACACGTACTTAACAAAATCATGATAGTTTCAAGCGTGAAACAGTCCTAAAGTAAATTAGATTAATAGATTTACCAAAAGAATGCTCAACAAGGCCGTTGAGTTTCTTGCCAGTTCCTTTTAAAAAGCCTTTTTTTCCTAATCGGTGCGGTTAAAGCCTAAACTGAATTAATGACGTTGACTTTCTATAGTAACTACGAATCGCAGGTTTCGTAAAAATATGAAGTTTATAAAACAATAACGATTTTAATTCATAAATAATGAAATCATTAATTAACATTGCTAAGCTGAGCATGAAAACTGTTTTCTAATAACAAGTGTGTTTCGAATTCATGGTCATTTTCAATTTACTAAGTAATTATGCAACTACACTCATTTAAATGCCCGCAAGTACTATTTTAATTGCTCAGTAAACTTTTTAATTCAGCAGTTTTGGAAGTGCTGCTTTAACTACGTGATTTACCCAATTTATAATCGTTTTTTTAATAAAAATTCTGTTACCTGCCACGCTACCAGCCGATGTTCATCAAAATCGATAGAGCAAACACGTAGACAGACAGACAGATAAACTTTATGTTATAATATTTGTAGTAAACTTCTTTAATAAAGTAGATAGACTACTAAAAACTACTATTCTGTTCGAATCAAGCTCATGGTTGATGAGAAGAGATTGACAATGAAGTCACTGATCTGATCGCTTTGGAGTGACTGAGTCTTGAGGAAACGGGCATTATTTTATTAGAATTGGATTAAATAATGTTGAGTTAAACAGTCTGTAGCGTACTACACACAAACTACACAAAGAAGTTCATAATTCCAACGGATAGATGGCGCCACAAATCCATACATCGGAGTATGAAGTTTAAGTCTACATTCTGCAAACATACATTTGTCCTGTAGTTGGTAGTCTTCTTGTCCTTAAAAAACAACTGTGTTTTTAGGACTGGACTGCGTTATAAATATAAAAGTATAGGTATTTTAATGTTTTTCAACTATCGAGTATCGATAATTACTCGTCCCATCACTACAACGTAAGCCGAGCATAGGGGCAAAGAAAACAAAGTGTGCGATGTAATTATACAGACTGATGGAATTTAGCGCCCTCATTACGACACACCCTGTATATTATTAATAGAAGCTTTAGTGAGAAGATTCTTTGTGCTTCAGCGAGCTTTTGTTACTTTTACGGACTGTATTCAGTAATATTTGTTTAGGTATTTGTGTAGGTATAAAGAATTAGGTAGTGTATGTAATCGGATTGTAATTCTGCGAATTTTAATTCTTTGACCATAGGTTTTTACAACAGAAAGCTTTGAAATATAACATTTTGAATATTTTATATAATACAAGCTTTCCGCCCGCGGTTTTTTTTATTTTTTTTATACCACTAAGGTGGCAACCAAGCATATGGCCCGCCTGATGGTAAGCAGTTACCGTAGCCTATGGACGCTTGCAACACCAGGGGTATCACTCGCGCGCTGCCGACCCTGAAGAAATCTCTTAACGCCCTTTTTGAAGAACCCCATGCTGTACTCCATTGGGAAAACCACGGCGGGGAGCTCATTCCACAACCTGAGCGTCCGCGGAAGAAAGCTCCTTTGAGCCCGCACAGTTCGAAACAATTCTGGTTTCAATGTGTGAGGATTCACCCGCGCCCCTTTCTTTACCCTTTTACCTACCCTACGCTACCCTACCCTACGCTACCCTACCCTACGCTACCCTACCCTACGCTACCCTACCCTACGCTACCCTACCCTACGCTACCCTACCCTACGCTACCCTACCCTACGCTACCCTAACCTACACTACCCTATAAAAGTATCCTATGACCGTCTCCTGGTTCTAAGCTACCTCCCCACCAATTTTCAGCCAAATCGGTTCAGCCGTTCTTGAGTTAAAAATAGTGTAACTAACACGCTTTCTTTTATATATATAGATTTTGCTGGGATTAAAAGTATCCTATTATTATTCAAAATATCTTTATTTTTGTCTATTATATCTAACTTCATTTAGTACCAGCGAAGGTCTATTTTTCTTTTTCTTACTTTTACATATTAATCCAAGAAACGCGGGCAAACCCAAGCGAGACAGCTAGTATTCAAGACACACTATTAAAAACGAAAACGTAACGTCTCTTCGCATGTTCCCACCAAAATGTCCAAGGTAAATTTCAACAAAGTATTTTTAATTTGAGTACCTAAAATAGTTTGTTTTTGTTACATCGTCAATAAACAACAATTATAACAAAGTTGCGCAACAGTTGCGCGTCGGTCGCGCTACCTCCCACTCAGCATTCAGCATGAATTATTAATTACCCCACTCGATCGGGTCTTCGTATCCAATGTCAACATTTATTATCTACAATACTAGTATTTGCACCTGGTGTTACTTTTTAGGGTTCCGTAGCCAAATGGCAAAAAACGGAACCCTTATAGATTCGTCATGTCTGTCTGTCTGTCTGTCTGTCTGTCTGTCTGTCTGTCTGTCTGTCTGTCTGTCCGTCCGTATGTCACAGCCATTTATTTCCGAAACTATAAGAACTATAATGTTGAAACTTGGTAAGTAGATGTATTCTGTGAACGCAATTAAGATTTTCACAAAAAAATAGAAAAAAAACATTAAATTTTGGGGGTTCCCCATACTTAGAACTGAAACTCATTTTTTTTTTTTCATCAAACCCATAAGTGTGGGTTGTCTATGGATAGGTCTTCAAAAATGATATTGAGGTTTCTAATATCATTTTTTTCTAAACTGTATAGTTTGCGCGAGAGACACTTCCAAAGTGGTAAAATGTGTGTCCCCCCCCCTGTAACTTCTAAAATAAGAGAATGATAAATCTATAAAAAATATATGATGTACATTACGGTGGAAACTTCCACCGAAAATTGGTTTGAACGAGATCTAAGTAGTTTTTTTTTAATACGTCATAAATTGAAATTAATATCAAATACTCAGGTCTATACTACCATTTACTTATATACCTACAGGTTTGTACGGAACCCTCGGTGCGCGAGTCTGACTCGCACTTGGCCGGTTTTTTTTTTTATTCTTATTTTTTTGTTATTACTACAGTCTTTAATGTAATGTTGTGTGTTGTCATGAATAAATGTTTTTTCTTTCTTTTTTTCTTTCTTTCTATGTATGTTTGGTCCCGGGTTCGAATCCTACAATGAGCTTGAGCTTTCGGTGAAGGAAAACATCGTTAGGAAACCATAGCACGGTGGTAGGGTACTTTGTAGTACCCGTCTGGCTGGCTACCACCCTCAAGTTGAAAATCTGTCGCCAAGCACCTATCGGTGTGTTCCGACAGCTGCACTTGAGAGCCAGTTCCTTCTAGGCTTTGTGTGCTTACCACCTTCGACCACATCATCACTTACCATGGTGAGATTGTGGTCAAACACAGGCCTATACACAGTAAAAAAAAAATAAAAAAATTTTGTTACTCAATTATGCTTCAACGACTGAAAGGATTTGTATGAAATTTGGCACGATGATAGAATATGTTCTGGATAAATACATAGGGTTTTAAGCCCAGGATAGCAATATATCCCTCGGGTATGCGGGTGAAACCGTGGGGCGCAGCTAGTTTGAAATATAGAGGAAATGTTCCTGGGTGCGCTAAGAATTTCCCCGAAATTTAAACTTTAGGGGAGTGAAAATTCTTTATAAAATTATAAAACGGAACGAATTTCTGCTTGTCCGTTAGTTTGTCTGTAACTCAGGAACCATTGCATAAATTATGATGATTTATAGCATTTAAGGAGCTTTCGCAGGAAGTTTGAAGTATCAGTGCAATATGAAGTCATAGTGCAATAAGTAAAACAAGTTTTAAACCGTAAGCCGTACATGAGTATATACTAGTCTATACTCGTATAATTATATAACACTCTATACACTAACACACACAGTTATATATTACACTAGTCTATACTAGTATATAATATAACAGTGTGCATACTCATAATATAAGTTATTTGAAACCAATGTGCAATTAACTCGATCATTAGTCAACTTAATTAATACTTTATATTAAACCTCTAATTATGGAGGCTCATTAAAAACCCAGCTAATAACACACCGAGCCTCATTCCAAATTCAAAATCCAAATCGCAAAATGGGAGTTCAAAGCGATACGTACACTGGCGTGCAATTAAATCGTCCCCCCATCGAATAGCGATAAAGTCAATAGGGGCAAACGGGGCAAAAGTAAACATTGACGTTGGGACCAGTTTAAATGGAAAATTAATAATTCATGCCCCTAAGCTTGTGACCCTTCTGTGGCGTTGCGTCGGAGTGGCTGTGTGGCGTGTTTGTTTTTTTTAGGTCCATTTCGTGCGGAGCTTGAGCGACTGCATTTTAGTGATGCAATTCATGAGGTGCAAGTTTCGTGTGACATGGAAATGCTTGTTTTTTGAACACTGACAGTAGTTATTATAGCGAAAAGTCTCTGTTTGAATTTTATTTATAATTTTCAGCAAGTGATATCTTTTTACAGATTGATCCCAATGGCACCTTAGTTTCTGTTTTGATTGATCTTATTTTTAGTAATTGCCTAATATTTATGGGTTTATCATAAAACTAGCTCCCCGCTCTGCGGTCTCATCCGCGGAGAATACTAAAAAAAAATTTTTTTCTTATCGCACCCTACCACTAAAATTATAAGCTACCCTCTATATTTCAAGGATGTACACACGGCTACCGATCAAGCTATACATTTCCAGTATAAGCTGATCTCGCATTGTATACGATTTCCGTACAATGGGAGGTCAGCTTATACTAGAAATGTATAGCTTGATCTGTAGCCGTGTGTACCAGAGGTTTAGGGGCTGTTCTTCTCAGTCGAAGGCTTACTTCTTTACTGGTGCTAATTTCAGTAGTTTTGGCCTTCAAAAGTGCCTTACTAGGGCCTAATTTGAAGAAATGGCTTTGACTTTGACTCTAGATTATAATGTAATATAGTGCGAATCATGCATATCGATACATGATCACGTTCTAGTACGTTTGCTATTCTGATGTGATTGGCCTTCTAGATTGCACGTATTGTTTAATATATCTTAGTATATAAGCTGATCATTATTGTCATTAGATATTAATTAATTAACGATGGATTAAACAAGTAATCTAAAGTAACCTCAGTATTTCCAGTCACTACTACGACGAACCTACCCGTGAACACCCATTGTTACAATAATTTGATGCTTTAAGCCATAAAATTCAAATTAAAGCAAATCTTTTTGTGCCATTAATGCCCACACCTACTTACTACTCCTTACTTACCCCGTAAGATAAACATGATTACCCCGGCTAGGTAATTAACACAACAAATAAACTAGCCCAATAACATCGGCCTAAATTGTAACGTGTAATATACATTAACGATTGAACGCTTTTTACTTTGGCACGTGAAATAAAACATTAACCCTACTTAGGTGAAAGTCGGAGTATTTTTGAGAGGTTTGAACCTTTTTAGGGTTCCGTAGCCAAATGGCAAAAAACGGATCCCTTATAGATTCGTCATGTCTGTCTGTCTGTCTGTCCGTCCGTATCTCACAGCCACTTTTTTCCGAAACTATAAGAACTATTATGTTGAAACTTGGTAAGTAGATGTATTCTGTGAACCGCATTAAGATTTTCACACAATAATAGAAAAAAAACAATAAATTTTGGGGGTCCCCAACTACTTAGAACTGAAACTTTTTTTTTTAATAAAACCCATAATAGTGGGGTGTCTATGGATAGGTCTTCAAAAATGATATTGAGGTTTCTAATATAATTTTTTTCTAAACTGAATAGTTTGCGCGAGAGACACTTCCAAAGTGGTAAAATGTGTGTCCCCCCCCTGTAACTTCTAAAATAAGAGAATGATAAATCTATAAAAAATATATGATGTACATAACGATGCTAACTTCCACCGAAAATTAGACAGACATACAGACAGACAGACATGACGAATCTATAAGGGTTCCGTTTTTTGCCATTTGGCTACGGAACCCTAAAAAAGAAAGTAATTCTAAAAAAAAAACAATTTTTCAAAAAGGAAAATGATTTTTTATGATCACAGTCCTAAAAAGATAACATCATATCAACAAAGTAATATAGTATTAAACAATACTATTACTTCCAAAACATGACATCGATTGAGTCTATTAGCGGACATCTCAGCAAGGGGGCGTCACCTAATTTGATAGAACTGTCGCGCAAACATCAACCATGCGGGAGGCATTACATCTATATCTGTTCTACTTGGGGATTTATAATGTAATAAATAATAAAAATAGGTTAATTGAGGTGCTTCGTAGGTATGTTTGTTTTGCTGTTCAAATCTTGAGGTTGTCTGGTATTATTACGGTTTGGAATACTTTGTTATATGAAATCAAATAGGTACAGAATAAGGTTCGTTCTAGGTTTTTTTATAATTGTCTTTTTCAGTACAATAACACTTGCCGTTATTCCTGAAGATTTGTTATAAGAGTAAAATATTTTAATAACATTTTATAAAAAATTAGTGATTTTCCTCTTGAGGGATGAATGTATAGGTCATTAGTAATCAAAAAACAATATTAGAAAAATAAATAAATTCACTAATTTATTAGGACCTTATATATCTATACTAATATTATTATTATAGTTTGATTTCGTATATAGGAGGTAATCTCTGGAACTACTGAAAATAGGGTACTTTCCTGAAAAAAACTATATAGACCGTCATATAAATTTATCAAAAAATATTAGACACATATTTTTTCTTTTGTCAATTAAACAAAAAAATACGAGGATATGGTTTGTTGAAGTTCCGCATGACGTCACGGTGTGGTACACTTTTTAGTAACATGTGACGTCACGAGCCCCCACTCCCGAACTTATTCACGCTTTATCTTCGTCAATTGTTAATGATTTGGTAAAACAAAACATACGTGTCCAATGGTTTTTGATAATCTAACAGACGGACTAATTAGAAATATTATTTTTTAATCCAGGAAACATCCCTATTAATTCACTCACATTATTCTTGAGCGTTATAGGATCCATTTGACACAGGGACGTGACTGAAACCGCGGGGCACACGTAGTTAATAATAAAGTAAAATAATGTATGCAGCACTGTTATCACTAGTCGTTAAGCTAGTTGGAGGCCTTCTAGGCGGCATAAAAATTCCAACAGTAGGTTGACCACTAGCCTACCTCCAACGATCCGCAGTGGGCACGCGTGGTGGAGTATCTACCCACCCCTTTCACCCTTGTTTGTGAAAGGAGACCTGTATACAACAGTGGGACATTATAGGCTGATGATGATGAGGATAGTCCAGCAACGGAGTATAATTTTTATCCTTTTTTATCTTAGGAAATATACCTCTTCCATAAGATAAGTTGACGTTAATTAAGACCCACTGTCCTAAAAAAAGAACAAAAAAATCACACAAAAAAAACAATAACACTTACATAGCACACTAAGTTGAACAGTACTCCTCATTGGAGTATCCCTTTGTAGGGCCTCGTGTCTGGCCTCACAGGTGAAGTCTGCGTAATCATCGTCAGCCGTCGCCTTGAACTGAACCCTGTGGACAAAGAAATAAGGTTGAAAATAAGATAAAATGTTATAGTGGTTTTCTAATTTGTTGATAGAAAGTTGATATTGAAATATTTTGAATCGAACTAAATTAAGGAGTGACATCGAATAGTCAGGTGTCAACAGTTTAAGTGACTTTTTAAATTGGTTCGTTTAAGTGCACACCAGACAATCTAAACAATTTAATTTATTATTTATTTTTATTGACATTAAAAATTCAACTACATAACTTAATACTAATTAAGCAAACGACTCAAAAGAACTAAACCGTTTGAGTTAGTGTAGTGATAGTGAAAATAGTGTAACATAGTCCAAGTGCTACATATAAAGAACACAAGAACAAAGTGTCTTCCCCTTAATAGAGACAATAAGAAAAGTGTTAATGGACACATTCTTAGATATAGTCAATATAGAAGTCAAGTTTATGTTAAATATAAATTACTTATTTGCCTAATATTAAGGCTAGATTGTAGTATGAATAGGGAACACTAAAGAAGGTGTAACTTAGGATAAAAAAAAAAAAAAAAAAAACTAATTAAGCATCAATTAAAGATTTACTTAAAATGTATGTCTGCTTACTTATTTTATTGAGAGCCAGAAAAATAGGATGCTTAAAAAATATACATAGATTTTGACACTAATTGTAAAAAAAAGATAGTACCTACTCGCACATATGCAATTTCACGATACTGTATATTTTGGACGAATGCAAACAAGGCCTCTCTATATTTATGAGCAGTAGCAAAAGCAGAACAATAACTGTCTCCTTCATACTCCTAAGCCTGACCGCGCGCGAGAGAGAAAGACAAACATTTCATAATGCACATACAGTGCGACGTCACGCCGTACGCTTATTCAACAGATATTACACAAGCGCAACGTGTAAATGTGTTGAACGTGCCAGTTTTTAAGTAACGTAACTTTTTAAGTAACGTGCCACTTTAAAGCGATGATAGCTCAGTGGTAGTGACGTCGGATACCGAGACGAAGGTCCCGGGTTCGAATCCTACAATGAGCTTGAGCTTTCGGTGAAGGAAAATATCGTGAGGAAACCATAGCACGGTGGTAGGGGACTTTGTAGTACCCGTCTGGCTGGCTACCACCCTCAAGTTGAAAAATCTGTCGCCAAGCACCTATCGGTGTGTTCCGTCAGCTGCACTTGAGAGCCAGTTCCTTCTAGGCTTTGTGTGCTTACCACCTTCGACCACATCATCACTTACCATAGTGAGATTGTGGTCAAACACAGGCCAATACACAGTAAAAAAAAAAAAAAAAGTTTTAGTTAATCGACTAGTGATTTATGAGAACATAATTCTGAGTACTCAAATAGTTTCAGATCATTAGCAAAATCCAAATTCTCACTAATGACTTCTATCTACAAGTCAAAGCAACATCAAAAAGCAATTAATTGTAATTAACAAAAAATCCTACTATGAAAAGTACAACCAATTTTTTACCGTATATACAAGCCGATACGGTTCTCTTAACTGTATGTACAGTTAGCAACGCAAGAAGAGATATTATATCGTAGACAATACGCGCCATGGTGACAACAATGGTGATAATTGTACAAATTTTCGAGACAGTCCTGTCTAATGTCAGGACTTTGGGGAATTTACAAATTAATTTACTGACTCCAACGTTTGCTGATGGAAAATGGACCGAGTTTCTAAGCCACATGACGTTCTATTTTAATTTAATTGATTTTGTTGGCTGTAGTTACAAATTGAAATGTAACAAGTTGTAGTAGGTTCGTATTTTCCAGGGACATTTTTCACTCACGGCCAACTGATTCCTAAGTTGAGCTTGTACTGTGGAAACCAGATAACTGATTTATACTACTTGAAAGTATATACTTATATATTTATACGTAGACTCAATTATCATAATCTTGCATGCAAATGTTTGTCCTAGATGAGAATCAAACCCACGATATGCAGTCGGAGTATTTAGCGTTTACGGCAACACGCCTAAGAGAGTGACAAGGTTCCCAGAATAGAAGAATGCGTGAGTGATGCCCCGGGGTGCCCCGAATCACAGAATCTTACCTAATAATATATTTAAATTATACTGTACGTGTGTATGTCACTGAATTCCTCCTAAACGGCTGGACCCATTTGAATGACGGGACAGCTAGTAAATAATACAAGTACCCGGGTGTTGCAAGCATCCATATGAATACGGGAACCGCTTGCCACCAGGTGGGCCGTATGCTTATTTACCGACATAGTAGTATATAAAAGTATATTATTATTGTTTGTGCTATTTTGCTTTGAAATAAAATTGTCGGAGAATAGTAAAAAAAGTCCAATACTGAAAATGTGGCCTTGCTGAGTTTCATGTCTATGGTAACTTCAGTGCCTATCTTTGACATTCATATTATTATATTTTCTATTTTGTGATATTTAGTCTAAACTTGTCAATAGTCACAGTGATAACAAATTGTGTGTTTAGTGTTTCCCTTTAGTTATTTTTTAATTCTACGGCAGACTTAAGTAAGTCAGTGATTGCTTGCGGCGGCGTCGTGTGACGGGTCGCTCACTTCCCTCCAATATGGCGAGGAGGGCGATGGCTGCCACACGCGTCATACTCGTGAACAGGTGCTGCTTGTGGGGGCTGATCTGCTTAAGTTTGCTATTTATTTACTTATTTTACTTTTTACTTATACTTTGTAATTTTGCCGCCACGCCGGGGCACGCAATTGTTTTCAGTGCGATTAGAATATAAATATTATGTAATGAATCTAAGCTTGTTTTGAAAAGAGTAATTGCTGAGTTTATTGCCGGCTCTTCTCAGCAAATGCAACCTTCCCAACCGGTATTAGAGTATTAGAGTCAGACTTTTCATAAGTGCCTGCGAAGGTTTATTTGAATAAATGATTTTGAATTTTGAATTTGAATTAAAAAAAAAACCTTTTGGCCTCTTAGGGCCAAAGCTAGCTAAATGTTTGACTGACGAACATAAACTTACACAGTGACACTAGAACTGTATAAGCAATAAAATATATTTTCATCTTGAAATAAAATATAATAAAGTAAAATTGAAATAGAACATGAACTACATATCCATTCCAGTCACAGCAGGAAGGAGATAAATTATGACTGAAGAAAAATAATATGATACATAGACACGATAAAGTGGCTCTTATGTCCTACCCACAGTACATAGGACGAACATACATACATATAGAGAAAATTGTATAATGTGACGCAATGACGTACATAGTTGACCCACCACTATAATGTCACAAAATTGCATTGTAAGCTTAAAAAGCGGGTAAGTAGAGTCGGATGCGTGCTTGGAGAGTTCCGTACAATAATAGTAAAAACAAATTATTTTGTGGTATCATTACTCAATTGCGTAATTAAGTAAGAGCAACTTCTTATGGTGCGTCCATGCTTGGCGAACCGAGCACCAACGAGCCTACAACGAGCACGATGCGAATCCCTTTGTACGTGAAAAAACTGACAATCGCGCTCGTTCGAGGCTCGCAAGCCCGTCCACGCTACGCCAATCGTGCTCGCAGTGTGCTCGTTCGAGCCTCGGCTCATGCTCGGTTCGCCAAGCATGGAGGCACCATTACATGATGATGGCTTTTTCGGTATCTCAAAAAACTAGTTTCGACAGAAAAATATGGTTTTGTATTCTTATTTAAAATCCTATTCAACAAGAAACACAAGTCCAAGAATTGAATGAAAAAAGACACCTTGTTTAGGTGTCTTTTACATAATATAATTGAACTGTTTTACAAAAAACTTAAACCGACTTCAAAGTACACTAAAAAGTAATCAAATGCTGATCTGATGAATGGAACCAAACGGGAAGTGTACTCTTCCAAACAAAAAAAGAATTTTCCAAATCGGTTAATAAATGACAGAGTTATGAGGTAACAAACATAAAAAAAACATACAACCGAATTTAGAACCTCCTCTTTTTTTTGAAGTCGAAAATAAGTTGATAACCGAAAATAAGTTTTGAACGAGAAATATTGTAATAGACTCTTGGTTTAGGAGTAAGATAACTGAGACAAAGTGGCCACAACAATAGGGTTCCGTTCAGCTGAACGGACACTAAAAACGTTCAGCGTACACACGGTTCCGCGACACATCTCCGCATTTAATTTCAGAATGCGAGTTCCTTAATTCTCGCGCTGTCACTCCAACATACCGTATTCAGTTTAATCCGGTTATATCAGGTTAAATCTGTAATAATGCTGAATTTATTACGCTGCACACTTTGTGAGTTCACGCGTTTCATGTTAACAGTTTTCCGCGACGGAATTCTGAATTTCAAAGTCAATTTGGTTGGCGGTGTTTATTTTGTTTTATGTAAAAATGGAGTACATAACATACTACTTATGGCTCATTTACAGTAGTACCTACTACTGATCGGAGTAACAGCATATCTGTTTTTTTTTTCTAGCGATTGAAAATATTATACATCTGTAAGTTTTGATATCTGTGACACAATCACATTGATTGATACCTGGGACCCAAGTCTGCTATTTCAATTGTGCTCCAATAAACTTTCAGTGTTGTCAAAATCGTGACATTTCACAGTTTTGATAGTCTACTTACTAACAGAATAGTGTCATTATAGCACAATTTTGACACCACTGAAAGATCATTGGAACACAATTGAAATAGCAGAGTTGGGCCCCTGAAATTTAACGTAATTACATGATATTTTGATTGCGTTGACACGCGTTGACTTACAAGTTTGATTTTTTCGCTGCTCCAAGGGATTGCAGACCTGAGTATGTGATATTAATTTAAGCTTGTTACTTCCACGGGTTCCTGAGAAAAAGTCTCGACAGACGGACAGACAGACCGACGGAACCGTTCCGTTTTCTATTCTTTTGAGATACGGAACCCTTAAAATGATCTTATTGTTATTGGGGCAATAAACAGATAATAAATAATCATTGAAACAGGTCAAGTAATTTTTGCGTAATGCATAAATAAACTAAAAGACTAAAATGTTGATTGGGTGTCAGTGAAACTTAAACAACCTAACCACATACGCGGCTGTCTAACTACATGTCTATTTTGTGTAACAATCTAATGGTGCGTCCATGCTACGCGAAGCGACCACGAGCCGATCCTCGAACGAACAGGATTCGTTCGTTGCTCGCGATTTCAATCGTGGACGTAATTAACGAGCCTTCAATGAGCCTACAACGAGCGCGATGCGAATCCCTGTGTTTGTGAAAAAACTGTCAATCGGGCGGAGCGCAGTCAAGCACGCTACGAATGCTCGTTCGAGGCTCGCAAGCCCGTCCACGCTACGCGAATCGTGCTCGCAGTGTGCTCGTTCGTGGCTCGGCTCGTGCTCGGTTCGCCAAGCATGGATGCACGTAATAAAATCAATCTTCAATTAGAAACATCAAAACCAAAACAAATCCCTACTCTGACATAACAAACAAGAGACATTAATTAAACCTGAAAAACTTTCACAAGTGTCAAATTAATTCCAAAATTGCAACGAGTAGCGAATGGAAAATTTCGTCACATCAACTTTTTACCCCCTGTATATTTCGAGGGACATTCCACCCCGCCGAGCTGTATTACAGTTTGGCTTAACATAAAATTTTTAACCGGACGTGAGTATCCGGGTATGAAATATGACGTATCCGGTTTGTCGGCTTGATTAACGGTGAAGTTTTAACATTTCCAAAAACGTTTTTCTGTTGTGAATGTGGGAATGATGGCAATTTTGGCACACACTGTTTTGATAAGTTGTATTTTGATTTCATAAGGTTAGGTAGAACTGGAGGATTAAAAAAAAAAAATAATGTCTTGGTCTTTTTCTTGAGTCTGTTCTTTGAGCTAATAAATGCTATGCCCTACCTCTCTTTGCCCTTATAACAAGACTAAAAATAAAATAGAATTAGTTTATTTCCAACTAATATGTTCTTAAGAGGAAAAGATGGCTGCAAGAAATTTAAAAAAAATGGTTTTTAACCTATCTATTGCTGTCGCGCTGTGCCCGAGCTGTCCCACCCGAGAGCTATAGAGACAACTACACCAACCGACATAAAAACAAGAATCATAATAAGAAAGGCTTCGGCTATGTCTGTCGGTTTTCCTTTGTTTTTTTTATATTCGTCAAATTTATTCGCTGGACGTCTGATAAGGGCGTTAAAAATGGTAAGTTTTTGTGATTTTAGAAAGCTCCTAACTCTTATAATAATTAATTTATGGAGAAAAACACAACCGAGGGACATACAGTGGTATCTACAGATTACATGGTAAAATAATCATTGCCCTAGTGTCATTATCCAAAGAGTAAACTGAGGATTACGTTTGTATGGAACAAACGCCACCAGCATTTCCTCTTAAAATAATAAAGTGAGCAATGTATTCTTTCAGAATAATTAGTCAAATCTGCATTATTAATAGCCAAGTAGATATATCTACCATCTATTCACATCCTGCCAATTTCAACTTCTACACAACACTCCATTCAACTCCGTACTCAGTTTAACATTCAACTCGAAGTTATTTCCTCAAAGTAAAATGTTTAGAGTTTGTTAGTCGACAAACGTACGGAAAGTAGAATTACGTTTCGTATAAATGTCCACGGTTGACATTTGAACATATTACATGAACAACTGTGTGTATTTAGTTACATATTTGAGTTGATAAAAGGAGTTTTATCCTTTAGTAGAAAATTCTAAATCCATGGTTTTATCATTAGACATGTTTGTTTGATTCTCTCCTCTCTTTTTACTCTTTGAACCTCCTTCCGTAGACTTAGTGGACAAAACGTCTGATAATTTGCCAAACAGTCCAGATGATAAGTGGTTTATATACCATTAGCTATACCATAGGTAATACCATTAGCATAACTATTGGTAACACCTAGGGTTGGGTTTCTTCCCGGGAATAAACCCAACTTCGAGTAAATTTCCAATTTAGTGGGAAAGAACCCGGGAATTTTCCCATTGGGTGGGAAAATACTCAAATGGTCATATTTAGTAGATTTTGCGTATATAGCGAGAAATACCTTTACCAAATCGTTTGAATAACATTTAACATGATTTATATTAGGGTAATACTCATATCATACAATAAAAAAACAATTAAAAAAAAATGTTGCGTTTTTTTAAAAAAAGCGACGTTTTGGGCTGTAAGGGTTGTGGTGGACAGTCGGTGGACAGTCGGACAGACGGTCTCGTGCAGAAAGAGCACGTGTGCACATGTACGACGCTTACATAGCCCGTCCCGGGTCCCGAGGGAGGTGTTGCAAGCGTCCATAGGATACGGTAACCGCTTACCAACAGGCGGGCCGTATGCTTGTTTGCTACCTAGGTAGTATACAAAAATGTGTGATAACTTCCTCCAAGGTCCGCGTAGGTCCGCGCGTAGGTGATGTAGGTACATACAACAGCGAGTATGATTAAAATAACAATCAAAAGCATCGACAAATATTTTTTTTGAGGAACGTAAAGCCATTTGAGTATTTTCCCGCCGTTTGGGAATTTTCCCGTATTTTTCCATTCTTTTTCGTATTTTCCCGTATTTTTCTTTTCTTCCCAATATTTTTCTTTCCCTGCCCATCCCTAGTAACACCATTAAGAATACCATTGGTAAGACCATTAGCAATACCATTGGTAAGAACATTAGCAATATCATTGGTAAGACCATTAGCAATATTATTGGTAACACCATTAGCAATACTATTGGTAATACCACTAGCAATGCTATTGGTAATACCAATAGCAATGCTATTGGTAATACCATTAGCAATACCATTGGTAATTACCAATGTGTTGCTATCCTATAATACAAAGGCTAGACAATAGGATCCACTGCTGATTTTCAACGTGAGGTTGGTAGCTATACTACCGAATACATAAAATTTAATTAATATAATTAAATTGTCACGTAAATAACGTCACCTTACTGTCATTTTCAAACAATATGACATTATTAACGTGAACAATTTAATAAGTATATTAGTTAAATAGCGTTTTAGGAACAGCAAACAAAATCAAAATATGCATAACCCAATGTAAGTTGAAATCGTACAAAGGGAATTATTATGTCCGCAAAACTAATTTTGGCGGGACAATTCCTGTCATATTTGACGTAGGTCAGCCAACCAGCCGATGGCTCACAGGGAATATTGCACAAGTTGCTGTGCTGTGACAGTGTTCATATTACATTTTAATGAGATTTGGGCAGTTTAATACATAATTATTTTAAAGGTTCTGTAAATTCGTTTCTTTGTTAGTGTTTAATTTATTTCCCCTGGCAAATAATGATCTACAAAAGTTATAGGGGGTGGATACGACAATACGACATTAAATGAAACCACGTAAAGTACTCATGTATACGATCAACTTTTACTATGGGACCAAATTCGAAATCGCAAAAAAAAAATACAGCTATTCATAAATTTTCGCCGCGGAGACATGTACCTTTTATATGAAAAGCAGTTTTTCTTTTGCGATTTCGAAGTTTGTCCCATAGTAAAAGTTGATCGTATACATGAGTACTTTACGTGGTTTCATTTAATGTCGTATTGTCGTATTCAACCCGTATGTTTAACCTTAACAAACAGCATGAAGATGCCTTTTCGATCAAAAATTGCAAGTATTTGAGTCCTATTTTTGAGTTTTATTTGTTAATATATTGTTCGTTGTTCTCCGTAATTTCCTTTTAAATATATCTGCTAACTGACTTATTGAGTATTTATGTTTTATATCCAATCATAATACCTACTTAAAAATCAAAACGTATATTTTAAGTTGCTTATGTAAAATCAAAAGATAAATAGCTTACTTGGAAGATGTGGTGTATCTCATCGCCTTGGGGTTTCCATTTTGACTATTCTCGTTTTTGTGCTCTTCCTTTGTTACTGTAAAAAAGAGAAATCGTATTTAAATATATCTCTATCATTTAAAAGGGATCATATCGTGTTGTTAGGGACACTGGTAGCTGGTAGATATCGTCGAAACAAAATTGAACTCTAAAGCATACCTCCTCGACATGTCATATCATTATGGGTATGATGTCGAAGGCGCCACTCCATCAGAGTCAAAAATTGATTGGCATAGTTCTAAATAAAATACAAATATAAAGTTTTCTCAAACAATAATCTTCCAAGTTCAAATACACTCCACACAATTTGGCAGCGTTATATTTAAACGGTATAAAGCCAGTTATACATTTGCATAATAAAACTATTTAAAATGTCGTGTAAAACGCTTTATTTCGGGATGTAAAGGTGAGAACGCACTCCGGGGGACGCTTGTGCTTAATTTTAGTTATCTAGCTATATTGTTCAACAGGGAGTGTAGGGTGTGCCTTATGTGTGACTGTTGTGGGACGGAATGAGACTATTTGGTTGATGTTCTACCCCCTTACTCATAAAACGTTATTTAACTAATATACTGTTAAAAAGGTAATGTAAATAATGTCACATTATTTGACAATGACAATAAAGTGACGTTATTTACGTGACCCTTTAAACAGTATATTAGTTAAATAACGTTTTATGAGTAAGGGGGTTAATTTATAGTGGATTTATTTTTGTAAAATAATTAATAGTCTAAGTGACAAATCGAAAACGTTATAATAGTAACTAGCATTGTATTAACTTTGCAAAATTAATAATCAAAGATATTCTTCGCCCCCAAATACTCCTCAGAAAGATTAGTACTGAATACAGTGTATACAATAATCATGACATCCCTTCCAAGCTATGTATATTTACCACCTTCGGCCAAATAGCAAATGCATTATAAAACAATAGAGTAGCAATATCATACTAGTTTAAAAATATAATATAGGGTGTCTGGTAATTAGTAAACGATACTTAGACTCATGTAATGTTTTTTTTATTTAGTTAGCACATGAGCCCATAATATTTAGTAAGTACACACGGCTACCGATCAAGCTATACATTTCCAGTATAAGCTGAACTCGCATTGTATACGATTTCCGTACAATGGGAGGTCAGCTTATACTAGAAATGTATAGCTTGACCTGTAGCCGTGTGTACAACCTAACAAGAATAAGAATACACCATCAGCTTTTATTTAATTTATTTATTTATCCCTATTTGTTTCTTTGAGAAAGTTGTTTGTTATCATGAGTACAATCAGGAGTCCAAGTAAAGTTTACTAATTACCAGTAACGTGTTTTTGTGCTAAAAGTACACATTTTTTTTACAAAAACATCTTCTCTCATAATCCAAATATCATGGTAACATTAATAGCGTTGTAACGTTATAACTTAATAACGTCTGGGACACACAAGCGAAAATTCATTACTCACTATCGTGCACTATGCGTTATGAGAACATTACCCGTATAATTTATTCAGATTTCATGCTATTATAGGCGGGAATTATATACCTACCTTAGATTCGGAAATAATTCTAGTAGACTTCAGTACTCTATTATAATTTACAAAATTGAGGTTAAAATATTCACAAGCCTATAAATATAGAAAAGGCTTCCTTTTTTTTTTTATATGACTTAGTCGGTAAACAAGCATGCGGCCCGCCTGATGGTAAGCGGTTACCGTAGCCATATGGACGCTTGCTACACACAAAGCATCGCTCACGCGTTACCGACCTTTCCCCCCTCCTATTATTCAAACTATTAATTTTGGAAGGAATTATGAACGTTGCAGCAACCAAAGAACATCATCATCATCATATCAGCCTAGGGATGTCCACTGCTGAACATAGGCCTCCCCCATTGACTTCCACTTCGAACGGTTTTGGGACGCTTGCATCCAGCGAGGCACCTAGCGATTTTGACCTGACCGTTTTTTACCAAAGAACGTTTTGTGGCAATATTAATCTTTAATTATTTTCTTTTTAAGTTCAATTATTCATTTTTAATTGTTTATTGTTCTTCAAAGAATTTGTAATACTACCATAGTCTATGTAAGGAGAGGTTCTCAATACGGTTGTATTTTCTTTTTTTTATGTTTGTTACCTCATAACTCCGTAATTTATTAACCGATTTGGAAAATTCTTTTTTTGTTTGGAAGGGTACACTTCCCGTTTGGTCCCATTGTCATCAGATCAGGATTTGATTACTTCTTAGTGTACTTTGAAGTCGGTTTATGTTTTTTGTAAAACAGTTCAATTATTTTTTAATTTGTCATGTCACAAATAAATTTATTTTCATTTCATTTAATTTTCAAAGTTACCATCAATACCGGCAGAAAATAAATTTAAGTTATTTAGTGATGTGAGCCGTGACGGTATCGATAAAACTCGTTCCAAACAATTAAATACAAGCAAATAAAAGCTCGAACGGATTTGCGATATAATACCGATCGAAAAGCGACGCCTCCCGGACCGGGGTGGTATCATACCAATTAAATCGAACCATTTTAATTCTGTCAGAGGAACTTTAGAGTGGGCTTCCAAACTTTCAGCTTTTCATACGTCTGCGTCTGCAGCCTCTGAAGTATTAATTAGCTGGAATATTTGAAGATGGTCTTGGTTATTTAAGACTTGTCTTAAGACGGCTCTTATAAAACGGTTTGTCTGGCGACTTAGGACTTTTCTCTTTAGGTAATCCAAAGCTTATAACTTGCTGTCAACCGCGGTTTCACACACAAACAAACAAACTCATTTTTTATAATACTAGGAAGTAAAGGATAGAAAGTATGGAGCTGGGTGTATTTTCCTGCAAGATAATAAGCATATTTTCACATAAAGAAGGAATCTTTATGATTGATCCTTTTCATCGCTGTAATAAATAATATAAATAAATAATAATAAATATCCTGGGACATTCCTCACACACGGTCATCTGATCCCAAACTAAGCAGAGCTTGTACTATGGAAACCAGATAACTGATATAATACATATACTACTTTTTGTTTGTAAATACATACTTAATTAATTACACCTAGACTCAGGACATACAGACATGTTCATGCACACAAATGCATGTCCTGTGTGGGAATCGAACCCACGACCTGCGGCACAATAGTTGGAATCTTGACCAGAGTCTTAACCAACTGCGCCAACGGGCCCGTCAAATACTGGTACAAATGACCAGGAAATTTGTGGCAGTATCTCCCGGTCTAATTCAAGTCTTCACAAAAACGTATTGTATGACGTTTTCCTCAGGCTTCGGGTAAAATATCCGCGGAAAATCTTTTAATATCCCTTTATATCGATATTTAGTACTTTTTTACAGAAAAAATTACATAGTAATAACACAGATAAAGAAACCATCAAAGGGTCTCCGTGGAAATTCTCGTTTCGTTAGGTTTGTGGTGCAAGTTATGGGAGTCAGTGGCCAGCGGGGCGGGTAGCGGGTTGTAGCTGTAAATATTATGAATAAATATTTTATTTATCTTTGCATATGTTACCACTTTATCGTACAATAGTTGATTTACAGTCAGACAAAATGTCGATATGGATTCCTTGTTATTTGTTCTCGGTAAAGTAAAGTATCGATAAAAAACGAGAAATTGGCATTAATTATATGTATTTTTATCGTTGATACTATGTACGCGTAATGTCCTTTGTGTACCCTAGAACAATCGGTCTATTTTCTAACTCTATGCCATAGCCTCACGATAAATTGTTTACACAATAAAAAAAACGCTTCCGCTTATAACATGCCCCAGTTAAACACATTTTGAGGGAAGGTTTGCTGTTTCCCCAACCGTCTATTTATTGGGGAGGAGTTTTTGCGTGTAGCGAAATAACCGGGGCTTACGGCTGAGATGCCTGTTCCGTTTAATACCTTATCTCTGATACGATAACATTCTGTTTGTAGTTTTAATATGGGAACTAATTTTTTGAGCTGTTATTTAAATATTCGAGATGTTATTATGATCAGTTGAAAAACATATTGAGCAGTTATTTAATTTAATGGCGGTTGATTAATTATTGCGACAGTAAAACATGGACGGTAATAAAAAATCAATTAGTCGGTTATTTTATCATACAATGTCAATTCTAAAAATAATTGAGCAGTCCAATAATTGAATGAGCGGTAAAAATGATGGAATGAGCGGTTCGATAAATAGTTAGGCAGATCATAGCGAGCGGTGACACCCGAACACAGACCCGAACTCAAATTCATTGAAAAGAGAGGTAAATGTTCGTTAGTTGGGCGGAGCCAAAAAGGTAAAAAGGAACCCTTATGGTGCGACTTCGTCCGTCTGTCCGTCCGTCCGTCACACCGCTATATATATAAAAATCAATGCCACTTTTCGTTGTAATTTTATAACTCAAGAACGGGTAACTCAAGCCTAAAAATTTGGTTTGGATAGGTGACTATCCAAACCAAATTTTTAGGCTTTGTTCGGACTATTTAGTAGCTGGCTTATGTGAAGTTTGCACAAAATCGGTCGAGCGGTTCTTCATTTATCACATTGTTTGTAACAAATTAATTGAATAAAGTTCAAGCATGTTGTTATGTCATTCATTTCTGTCATTTTATTTTGAAAATGCTTCGATTAAAGCTTGCAGTCGATAATATAACCTAGATACCCACTGCAGCGCCATCTGCCGGGCTGATTTGTGAATCTAATGTGATGGTTGAGATAGGGTAGGGTAGGGTAGGGTAGGGTAGGGTAGGGTAGGGTAGGGTAGGGTAGGGTGGGGCCGTTATTAAACGTGCCATTTATAATTTTTAACTTACCAAAACCGCTATTTACAACTGCCTCTTTAAATCAGTGCCTTTTAATATTACCACGTGGTGGATCTCAGCTTAAAGGTTGTGGGGTCAAAATATTGATTCAGTCTACTTTGTAGTTTCACCGCCGCGCCGGGCCACGCAATTGTTGTCAGTGCAATTAGAATGTAAATATTATGTAACGAATCTAAGCTTCTTTTATTTCTTAAGCGAGAGTAATTGCTGAGTTTATTGCCGGCTCTACTCAGCAAATGCAACCTTCCGAACCGGTATTAGAGTATTAGGGTCAGACTTTTCATAAGTGCCTGCGAAGTCTATTAAATAAATGATTTTTGAATTTAAAGTCTCAGTCTCAAGCCTTGAGTGAAGAAAGATATTGTTCATAGGCTCATCAAAATATCGTCTTAGTGTGTATAGTTTCTTGTAGTGAGGCATATTTAGATGGCAACCAAAAGTCAAAGATAAAGCCGTTTAATTTAGAATTTCCAAAAAATACTTTTATTGGATGTAGCAGGAACCTATATAAATCGTGTCCCTCTCGCTCCAGCGAGGGTTGTGCGTTGATAGATATCAGTTAGGATTAGGACAAGACTTTATATAGATAGAAAGAAAGTGATCTTTACCAGATAATCTATGGACAAAAGAAAAAAGAACAGTCTGCAACTAAGAAGAACTATTTGCACATTTTGACAATAGAAGTCAAAATTTGCAAAAGAAATGTCGACCTTATTTCTTATCCGGATGATCTCAACAATAAGCAACCAAGTAAGATGCACTAACACGGATGATCTTCCGTGTTTTATTTCAGGATTTAAATGCATAACAGTTTCATTATGAATCTCTCTGTAGTGATGTTGTAAAATCAGCGAAGCCTGCAAGAGCCCTTGGGGAAAAAAATATTTTATTCTCGAGATAAGTCTTTTAACCTTCAAGCGGGCGCGCGGTCATTTGTAACGGGAGCGGGCGCGCGTAACCGAAAAGACCTATGGGATGAATAAGAGAAATAAAGCACTAATTATTAAATATTTATTTATTTATTTGTACTCAGATATATTATCATTGTCTTTAAAGTCTGATTTGTCAAAAAAAGTAATTAAAATTATGAAAGAGAAACAATTATTAAATTAATTAACATAACTCAAATATTCTTTGAATGAAAACAAAAACTAGGAACACAAAACCTTTTTAAATATCTCAGACTAGTTTATATACCTAGACTAATAATAAAAATTACAAGAATAAAAAAAAAAAAAAAAAAGAAGAAGTTTCAGAACCGTGGTCGCTGAGCTCTGATTCACTGTCTTCTCTTAGTAATTCCTCGAGTATTGCACTTTGTGGTAACCGTGCACGACTCATCTATATATATAAAATGCTTTGTCCTGAATGACTGACTGACAATCAACGCACAGCCTAAACCGCTGATCGTAGAGACCTGAAACTTGGAGGGTGTGTTCTTTGTATGACGTAGGCATCAGATAAGAAAGGATTTTCCGAAATTATACCCCTAAGGGGGTGAAAAACGGGGGCAAAGTTTGTATGGGACAACGTGATTCCTTGGTCCGATCTACTTCAAATTTTGCATAAACATTCCGTAACATAATTGATGGAAGATGTGTTTCGTATTTTATTGAAAATCATCACCTGACGGGGTCAAAAAGGGGTAGAAAGTTATTTTAGGGGTGATTTGCATCGAAGTTGATATCAATACTCCTTTGTACTTTTGATTTAAATAACATTTTTTATTTTGACACATGTTTGAAATTTCAATCCGATTTTCACAGATTACAAAATAAGGTAGATGGAGCGAACGGAACACGGGAGTGAGGCCAAAAAAGCAAATACAAATTGAAAAACACAAACCAGGGGGGCGATTACGTAACTAAATTTCAATCATTTTCGAATTGAAATCGATTCGATTAAATATAGCGGTTTTCTGATATCTTTTTTACGTTCTGATAACCGCAAATACAAACAGTGGTTCATTAGAAATGGAACCATTTCCGATTTTGTAATATTTCTACCGATTATTATTATATGTTGATATTTCTACAGGTTATTTCAATCGGAATTTCATTGCAATAAAGTTACGTAATCCACGTACTGGTATTCGCTTTTGAATTTGTATTTGATTTGTTTAAAAATCTTTATTTAACGAAAACACTTTCTTTTAATAAACTAGCACACAGCAGCTTAAATATATTAAAGAATATTTAAATCGAATTAGGATTCGAAATTTGTTTGGAAGTTCATTTTCTCGGACTTTTTGGCGGGAACTTGCAGAGTGATGTTGCGTTTTATTTTCATAAATTCGTGTATTTTGAGTTTTGGACGGTGACTGACTGCATAAGGACTATGTGAAAGTGATTTATTGTGACTAGAAACTATATAATATAACTGGAAATTGGCAAAATACACACCCCGTGTGACGCCAATGAAAAAGAAAAAAGTTCATTTTCTCTATTTCATTAGAATATTTTGATAGTAGTTAATTTATCCCGTCGGTTCTCGCGAGGGACGCGCGTCCTATTATAACAATTGATGTCATTGCTATATTTTAACCGTGAGCCAATGAGTTAATTTCTTTCTCATTTGTTGTTATAATAATCAGTGGCGTGCATTGGTTTTCGAAGGAGAAAATTGAAACCGTACGCGGGTGAAACCGCGGGGGGTCTGCTAGTTTTATATAAAAATTTAGATAATATTGAATTATGGTCGAAGAACTACTACGAGCGTGAACGAGGGTATGTCGCGTTGAGCGTCGCGCGTAACCTTTTCGACGACAGGCGCGTGTAGTCTTTTCGACGACTGCACCGGGTCTAAAACAATTGCGATCTGTGGAGTGGGGAGAGCACCCCGAGCGACGGTTTATTCTTTATTTTACTCCCAATGACATAGCGACAGGCTACTAGAAATGAGAAATAAATGTGATGGGTAATAATAATAATATGAACGAAAATGTACTAAGCGCGGTCGATTCGACTACGCGCGCCCGCTTGAAGGTTAATAGACGGGAAATAAGATGGAGGCCTATTTTACTTTATATTGTTGATAATTTTTTGTGGTCCAGAAGGGCACTTATGAAGGGTTAGTGGTCAACCTAATGTTGGAGTTTTCAAGCCGCCTAGGAGGCCTCCAACTAGCTTAACGACGATCATAATAAAGTGATAACTGGGACCAACGGCTTTACGTGCTACTCAGGTCACCCTTATTATTTCATCATCATCATCAGCCTATAATGTCCCACTGCTAGGCACAGGCCTCCTTTCACAAATCAGGGTGAAAGGGAATGGGCAGATAATCCACCACGCGTGCCCACTGCGGCGAGGTGGAGGTAGGCTAGTGGCCAACCTACTGTTGAAATTTTTCAAGCCGCCTAGGAGGCATCCAACTAGCTTAACGACTATAACAATTAAGTGATAACCGGGACCAACGGCTTTACGTGCCTTCCGAAGCACAGAAACGCTCGATTTGAAATACCACTAGACGGTCACCCATCCAGGTACCGACCACGACAGACGTAGCTTAACTTTGCCGATCGATTAAAAGTGATTTTAAATCCAATTACCATCATGAAAAGCTCTAATTTTCTTCAAATTCTCCCCAATATCAATAAAGAGCTGCCGAAGTCAATTAACAAGTGACAATGTAAAACTTGGGCATAATCCTAATAAATCACACAACGAAATCAAATTAAAAAACTCAATGAAATTGAAATCCCGCGGAGTGGGAGGGAGGGAGTGATAGGAAATAGGATTTTTTTGGGAATATAGAGGACTTTCGGCGGGTCGTGTCAATGTCACTCAGCGTTATTGGTGCCGAGCAAAACCGCGGCGTGGAGGTAGCTTCACTAGATACGACATGGACAATATGTTATTGGCATGAACATTTTAGTGTAGTTTGATATCTGCTTTTCAAAGATACAGGTGCTGCTTGTGAGGGCTGGTCTGCTTAAGTTTGCTATTTACTCATTAAATATCTATTATCTAATTTCTAGTTTTGCCGCCCGGGACACGCAATTGTTTTCAGTGGGATTAGAATGTAAATATTATGTAATAAATGTAAGCTTGTTTTGAAAACAGTAATTGCTGAGTTTATTGCCGGCTCTTCTTAGCAAATGCAACCTTCTGAACCGGTATTAGAGTATTAGAGTCAGACTATTCATAAGTGCCTGCGAAGGTCTATTTGGAATAAATGATTTGGTACCAATTTGACATATATTAGAAAATCCATAGTCGTTTGGCACCTCAAGCACTAACACCATTAAATATTCCAATAGTACGCTCCCTCACATAACATAAATAACACAAGCCACATCTAGTATCCCGACACCCACGCAACGCTAGTGATGCAACTAACGAAAATCGACAGCTAATATTTTATGCCACCAAATTCGGATATGCGAATACACCCGGTAATACGGGATTCAGTTTTGGCATTTCTATTAATATTTCTGAAGTTTTATCGCATACCAACAAATAAAATATTACGTTTAATGCTTGAATTCTTTAAGCTTTCATACAAAAGATGGATTTCACGCTAGTTTTCATCCGGCAGCTCATATCAAATAAGGTAGTCATAATTCAATAAAAAAAAAAATGATAAAAATCTTTCAGATTAAAAAAGAGTTTTTTTTTTGCCGTCGGTTCTCAACTAATAAAAGCAAACACACCCATTTCAAATCATTAATGTTGCTTCTACTTTAAGGATCAAAGTTGACTGGCTTCTTTTCCACCCAGTGTCCACTCACAATCCCCCCTTCCTAATGGAATGCAAAATATCTAGTAGATTAAAATAACATTTTCGTATTATGAAATACTTGTCAGAGTCGCTGGGCGCCGCTGGATGCCAGCGGCCAACCGTTCGAAGTGGAAGTCAATGGGGCAGGCCTATGTTCAGCAGTGGACATGGACATCCATGGGCTGATATGATGAGGATTATGAAATACTATCATTATCATCATCATTATCAGCCTATAATGTCCCACTGCTGAGAAGAGGCCTCCTTTCACAAATCAGGGTAAAAGGGAATGGGCAGATACTCCACCACGCGTGCCCACTGCGGATCGGTGGAGGTAGGCTAGTGGTCAACCTACTGTTGGAGTTTTCAAGTCGCCTAATAACCGGGACCAATGGCTTTACGTGCCTGCCGAAGCACGGAAACGCTCGATTTGAAATACCATAAATGCCCTTTTAAACATCGATATCGATAAAATCAAAACGTCAACAGCACTATTCAACTCGTGCTCGTTAATGACACAGTGCAATTGTTTGGTAATTGAAATCGAAAACTTGCTTAATTAATGACTGAATGGCAGACGCACAGACAGACTGCAGGATCGTCGATGATGGAGCCAATTAGTGTTGGAGTGGCCAATTATCGATATCACTGGTTTGTTATTATACCTACCTTCTCTAATTATGTAATTTAATTTTGAATTTCGTGATTAAACGCTTTAAATTGCGGTGGGATTTAGTTTTCGCTCTGAATTTTTAGCCGCCTCCTAATTTTTGAGGTGAATGGTATGCAAATGAAAAAAATCAAGCTTCAACAGTTTATCCAACTTCGTGAATAAATCAAAAATTTTGCTTGAAATATGCTTAGTTTATCGACATTGTCACAATAATACTAAAAGTCTAACAAGGTGGCGTCTTGTGCAGTTTTAATTATGAATTAAAAAAAATTTTTTGAGGAGCTTGGATGTGGAAAGTTTTTTAATTGACTAGAATGTAACGGCCCAAAAAACATTGGCCTTATAACCCTTAGGGTCATCGCTCACTATGTCAGCACCGCTCCATCGCAGTAACAGCCCGGCACCTCAACTCAATCCAACCACTAGCTGCCACCGCGCCGCCCTGCGAGGTAGCAGCTCGAGGGCGGCGCGGCGCCTCTGAAATTTGTGGCGCGGCTTTGGCAAGATACCGCTTGCTGGCGTTACGCAGCAAGGGAGCGGACCGGTCGCTGGAAGTGTGTGGTTAGCAGGACTAGTAGCTTGTAGCCTATTTTATCTAGTCATTATAAAATTTACTTTAACGCATACGATTTAAAGGCCTCACTTGCATGGTAAGGTAAATGCCGAGGCGTAGCCGTGCTGTTATAGTGAGGGGTGACACCTACGCCGAGCAAGCTCAATTGGAGCACAAAAAGCTGATGATATCAACATTTTGCAACTAAAACCACTTGAAGAACAGCTATGTCTTATATTATTCTTATAGCTATGGCAAAAATAGTAAATGCAGTCATTGGTAAAAAGCGATCGGATATTGCATGACGGCAAGCTGTAATCGCTCGGAACTCGAGCCATAAAATTAAAAGTTCACTTTAACTTCAATAATACCTGAACTGAAATTAAAAATCTCATAAAACGTTTTTTTCAGCGACTAGCCGAGCGGAAGTTCGAATATATACGGACGTTATTAATCTATGATATTGGATTTCATAATTGGTTGCTGATATGAGCCTTTCAATGGAATTTTATAAGGAAATAATCGAAGGTAGGTAATTCATAAGGGGGACGCGGAAAAGTTTGAGGACCTTTATTTTTACGCAACCGTTTGATGTTGGATATTAAAAATTCTGTTGCAGATTTTTGTGCAATCAGAAACATATTTTTATTTCAATAATAAAACATTTACAATAACATGTAGAAAAACAAAAAAAATACAGAATTATTTTTAAATTAGATAGTTTGCATAGTCTTTTACAAATTACTGGTCTTGGGTCATCTAAAAACTAAAACGTAAATTGTACCTTACCTGAATGGTATTAGAGGCTAAACTAAAATGTATAGGTGTATTAATTAAACGAATGAAAGCACACATACCTTTGTCCCCCTTCAGCTCAATATTCCCCCTGTACCACACGATCCTGGCTGCTGGCTTCGCATTCTTCACGAGGCACTCCAAAGATACGTCTTCTCCCTCCTTTACTTCCAGTTTAGAGTTTGGAGGATGGTTCGTAATTTCCACTACGTTTGGTGGAGCTGTGGACAAAAAGAGATGATGAATACGCTTGTTTGAATAAAAATAAATTGTATGTTTCTCAAATATATTATTGGTCTCCTCTATAAATAATAATTGGACTGTTTTACAAAAAACTTAAACCCACTGCAAAGTACACTAAGAAGTTATCAAATCCTGATCTGATGACAATGGGACCAAACGGGAAGTGTACCCTTCAAGTCAAAAAAAGAATTTTCCAAATCGGTTAATAAATGACGGAGTTATGAGGTAACAAACATAAAAAAAAAACATACAATCGAATTGAGAACCTCCTCCTTTTTTGAAGTCGGTTAAAAAAGTGTTGAAGTGTTAGTAATTGATATTATTTTATGGGGAAGCATAAAAAATCGGATATAGTAAAAATAACTATTTTCATTGTATTGCTTTCATAACATTACATTGAAAAAAAAAGTGTGTTGTAATATTATACATAAAAAAACATTCGCAGCTTTTTTAAATTCCCAAAGAGTGTCTACCGTTAAAAATGAAAAAAATAAAGTCGTTATTAATTGAGCCCGCGATTTCGGGGGTGACCAGCCGTGGAATTAACTTCACGGAGATCGTAAATTAAATATTACCCCCGAAGGGTGAAAAAATGTTGGATTAATAGAAATTATTAACGTTCCTGTGAAAAATGATTCGATGCTGCGCCTATATTTCACTGGATTAGAATTTTTTGCATTACCTTTACACTTTTTATGGACTTTGACATTCACTGAATATTAATCAGGGCTTGGAAAATGTAAAAAATTATTTTAGTAAGAATTATGTGAGCGGCTCAAAGGTAACTTTTTTATTATTTATAATTGTCGATTTCCGGCCTCATATGGAGTACTGCTGTCATCTATGGGCGGGAGCACCTGGATACCAGCTTGGGCCTTTAGACTCGGTCCAGCGACGTGCCGTCAGAATTGTTGACGATCTCGAGCTCACAAGCGATTTAGAGCCCCTTAGTCTGAGGAGAGACTTTGCCTCCTTATGTGTGTTCTACCGCTTGTACAACGGAGTGTTCTAATTATTCGACTTTATGCCCACGGTTACCTTCTACCATCGCAACTCTCGCCATCGACGGGGAGTCCATCCTCACACATTGAAACCAGATTTGTTTCGAACTGTGCGGGCTAAAAGGAGTTTTCTTCCGCGGACGCTCGGACTGTGGAATGAGCTCCCCGCCGTGGTTTTCCCAATGGAGTACAGCATGGGGTTCTTCAAAAAGGGCGTGAAGAGATTTCTTCGGGGTCCGCAACGCGCGGGTTATTCCCCTGGTGTTGCAAGCGTCCATAGGTTACGGTAACTGCTTACCATCAGGCGGGCCGTATGCTTGTTTGCCAACTTAGTGGTATAAAAAAATATATGTTATTACTTCATGATTATTATTGAGTATCATAATAAGGATCAGTCCCCTACACAATTAATTCCGTAATTCCCATGGTCATACTTAACATAAAATACTCGAATTTAGTGCAAATACTCATTGTTTATATTTAAATCAAATACATAGTTTATTTATTTAGTTCAAAACGCGCATCTCCCACATAAACCTTTAATCAACCATAGTGTCGTAGAGATAAATGTGAAATTTGATTGAGTAAAAGATAACAAAAGAAATCAATGGAAACAATAAACTGTTCCCATGATATTTGTGTCATTTCCGCAGAGGAAGTAAGCCATAGGTTTTATGTTGGTAATTTGGGTTGCTTCTGATGTGCGAAAGAGAAAGCAGATGTATCTTTTGAGCTACCTAAAGATGGATGTTGTTTTACTGTATTGTTGAACTTTTGATATTAAAAAATAGATATCACCTCCCTAATGAATTTATTGTGAGAAAGGTCTTCAATAGTCAGTGAAGATGATGAAAATAATTTCATAATGTCAAATAATGTAGTCCTGCGTAAACATACGCAAACGTCAAATTTGACTCAAGCTCGTCCATGATCCATGAATGAGATATTATATTTGGTCTCATGTTCACCACTTTTCATTTTGGAAACTAATTAATTATTGAATGTACATAACGTTAGTGCTTCAACTTAATTTTCATCAAAAGAGGGAATTTTATGGTACGTCCGTGCTTGGCGAACCGAGTACGAACCGAGCCACGAACGAGCACACTGCGAGCACGATTCGCCTAGCGTGGACGGGCTTGCGAGCCTCGAACGAGCATTCGTAGCGTGCTCGACTGCGCTCCGCCCGATTGTCAATTTTTTTTCACGAACACAGTGATTCGCATCGCGCTGTACGTCCACGCTTGAAATCGCGAGCAACGAACGAATCCTGTTTGTTCGAGGCTCGGCTCGTGCTCGCGTCGCGTAGCATAGATGCACCATAAGATATACAAATTTGCAGTAGTAAGGCAGTAACATAAGATACAACAAAAGTATAAGAACTACGACGCAGATACAAACGCCCTCATTACATTACACAAAAAAGTGTAAAAAAGTGATATAAAGTTAGTAGGTTATGTTCGTATTTACATGAGGATGTGTATGTGTGAAAATCTATGTACAAGAGTTGTGAATTAACGTGTAGGTATATAGGTGTTTACTTGGGATTAATAAACTAAGTTTTTGGCTTCTGAGGCATAATGAAAAATACCTCATGTTACAATATTTAAATTATGACATAATACCTGACATAGGCCGGCTTATTACAAACAAAATAACAATTAACTTGATCCAAAATCTTCGTGAAACAAGACTTGCCGCAACAAATTTACCTACGGACAAAATGAGTTTCTATTATCGGTACAAAACAAAGGCGAGGCGGATAGAAAAAATAGCAAACTGTTGTTTTTAAAGAAAAAAAAATATGTGCTATGGTTTCATTTCGATTTATCTTTAACCATAATCTCAAGATCATAAGAATCGAATCCACAAACTAAGGTGGAATCCGATGTCACTACCACTAAGCTATCATCGTCATATTTTTTAGTTAAACACCATTATACCCCCCTTGTCTACCATTCAGAACTGAGATTTCCAGTTTCTACACTTTCAATAACATCCGCAAATCTCGAACACCGCCAAAATTAAAGCCCGCTTTCTACTCACAGCTTGTGACATAAGGTAACAGGATATTGCTGTCTAGCGGGCGACATCGCCATGCTCCCTTGACGCCGCACAAAGGTGGGAACCCTGCCTTTGTTGCGGCCAGCGGTTGTCAAACTTTTGTATTGTTGTATCGACGCCCCCTCATTTTTCTCCATTTTTCGTGCTTAATGAAGATTGTAATGACATAATGTTTTGTTTTGTTAAGTGTAATTAATAGCTCGGGTGTAATGAAAATATATATTTTTTACGGTCCTGTGTTAATAAATTAGGGTAGGCTTTGTACGTTTGTTCATAAATTATGAAATGTTATTGATGTTTTTAATTATTTAAGCTAAAAGTTTCTAGTTTAATTTGGTTTCCTAACTATTCCTGGTTGTACTTGAAAATTGCTTTCGATATTATTTAACAAATTTTCAATAAAGCTGTTGTTGAAAACTAATATTTGGCTAAAGCAATTTTATCGACATACAATTTGGGTTACTGGTGACAAACAAGTATACGTTCCGCCTGATGGTAAGCAGTTGCTGTAGCTTGTAGATGCAACACCAGCCTATCTCTCGCGCGTCACCTACCCTGCATAAATCTCCTCAAACTCTAGTATTCCAAGTCTAAAACCTATCTTCCCCTACAATCAAGCCCTATCTTTGTTTTTCCAATTACGGATTCTTATTGCGTTCAAACAATTGCAAAAAAAACTTAGACGGTTCAGTACCCTTCGTTAAAAGTTTACGAATTTTACCCCTTTTTTTCTATTTAGGGCTGAAACTTTTAGGATGAGGTATTCGAGCAGAATAAGTAATCCTCGTAAACAGGCATTGGAGGAATAGGCATTTAACTCAACTGTTTATTTAACAACTTCATAATTAATGTAATGAGGTATTGAAAACCTCCCTTTTCGCGTTCGGCGTTAGATAGACATTGTATTCTGTGTAATTGCTTTCTTAGAAAAAGGGCTTAGCTTAGCTTTGAGTTTTTCGTATTGCTTTTTTGATTAATGTTGTAAAATTCTACTGTAAATCTGAGGGTACTTAATAAATTAATGATGAACCTAATATTTCATTAATCATCATATCAGCCCATGGATATCCACTGCTGAACATAGGCCTCCCCCATTGATTGCCACTTCGAACGGTTCTGGGCCGCTTGCATCCAGCGGGGCGCCCAGCGACTCTGACCAGGTCGTCGGTCCACCTGGTGGGAGGTCGTCCCGCTCGGCGCTTTCCAGTACGTGGTCGCCACTCGAGAACCTTCCTTCCCCATCGGTTATCGGCTCTTCGAGCGATGTGGCCTGCCCATTGCCACTTCAGCTTACTAACTCTACGAGCTATGTCCGATGTTTTTGTTCTCCTACGAATGTCCTCATTTCGGACTCTTTTGAGTGATAATAATATTTCATTTATATGCAATTTTAAAGAATACGATGTACTTAACTCGTAAAGTATAGAATATTTATTTTAAAAATCTTTAGTATCAGCCCTAGGTCATACGTTAGTGATATTATATATCGAATTTTTGTCTTAAATGAACGAATAAAAATGAAATTTAATTAATATTAGAGCTATATTTGTGATTTTTCTATCGAGGAATTTTCATTCCATTATGTTTTTGCTCTGACTGAACCCTTTACTATATTGAAAAAGGCCATATAAAAATATTTTTTCATTTAATATTATTAACTTGGATATATTTCAATTTTAAGATATATCATTTTGCTTTGTACGCACACTTAAGAGATAAGCAATTAAATCACCGATGCTTGTAGCAAGTCTGCTTTACCTTTTATTCGTAGGGCGGCAATCGAAAACTAATAAGAACTCAATATAAATACCACGAACCTATAGTTTTAAAGATCGTAGTAAAACCTGGAATTCTATCTAACCAACCAGTCTGTGCATTAAGTTTAAACTCGTGTTTCAAGAAGCAATTCCCGGATCTTAGGAAAAAAGGAGAAAAAATACAAAAGGGTTTCCCGAAAGTCGATAGAACTGAGCCCGGGGTAGTAATGCAATTAGAAGTGGTGCTTATTGGATAAGGGTGGTGGTACGGTGGCATAAGCATTAGCGGAAGATAAGACGGTGAGAAAAAGAGCGATTTAGTTCTCTATCCGTTAAATAATGTTTATAGAGAAAGACTTGCAAAACGCTTTTTAATTAAAACATTTTTTTTTGTCGTCACCATATTTACTGATCAGCTTCTATACATTTCAAGCAAAGTGACGATTCAATATTTAAACATATTAAATATTTAACCAATGTACAGTTATTACTTATTACTTTACCCTTTCATAGGTTTTTTTAATTAATTCCTAAACGCTTCCGCTAATCGCTTTTACAATCACCTTACCCATACCGCGTGGTAAAAGCCACTTCTGACCGTGAGAAAAGGTAATTATTGACTTTTTCAACTTCTCCGGCACCTCTCGGCCCCCACTTGGCCCCCACTTGGCCCCCAAGGCCTGTCGAACAAAGATAAGACAACTGACTAATTAAAACATGGTATGGTACCTATTACTTCGGAAGTTTTTAGTCGACGTACAAGTATTGAGTTCATTTCATGAGAAAATTGGTTTTTGGCTGTAATTTATTATGTCAGTATATACTTAACGCGGGAATTTGGTTTTTGGGAATTAAAGAAAAATTCGGGTAGTGAGAATATTTTTGAGTTGAATCAAACTTTTTGAGACACTTTTGTAGAGATCTGCGGATGAGAGAGGTTATTTGATTTTCTAATTTTTTTTCATGAACATGTCTGTATGTCCTGAGTCTGGGTGTAATTATGTAAATTCATGTATTTACAAACAAAAAGTATTATATGTATTATATCAGTTATCTGGTTTCCATAGTATAAGCTCTGCTTAGTTTGGAATCAGATGACCGTGTGTGAGGAATGTAACAGGTTTTTTTTTTTTTTTTTATAAAATCATACTATAGTCTCATCCTTACTAATATTATAAATGCGAATGTGAGTTTGTTTGTTTGTTTGTTAGGAGGTGGAGAAAATAAATGATATGCAGGTGCATGCAACATAAATTGTAAACTTTTTTTTTATACCAATAAGGTGGCAAACAGCATACGTTCAGCCTGATGGTAAGCGGTTACCGTAGCCTATGGACGCTCGCAACATCAGCTCCACCATTCGCACTTTATCGCCCCTGCAAGTTTCTTCACACACTTCTTGAAGAACCCCACGCTTTACTCTCTTGGGAAAACCAGTTGCAAAACTAGGGATTTCGAAGTGACGTTTTGTCGCCTATTTTCAAAAACCCCATGTCATAGACCTGCGGAAAAACCGTGTAAACCACGGTGCGAAATTTCCTATTCACACACGCCCATCTGACAAGCAATTTTATACTGAACTACCAACATCGTATAGATTAAAATAGCAGGACGTGTTTCAAAACAAAAGACACCCTCGGGCTACCGATTTTGGTTTTTATAGTGTTAGCAATACTGTATAAAATCGCTTGCGGTATGTGTATCCGTGAAACCAAAAGGAAGTCACAGTAATAAAGAGTCTATTCAATATTGAGTTTTATTGCTACACCTGGGTGACCGAGTTTTGCTCGGTGTTTGCAAAAAGCTGTAGTGTGATCGGAATGTCCTAACCTAACAAACTTGATCAATCTATAATAATAACACCAAAGCAATACTATAAAAAAAATGACAAAAAAAAAACCGGCCAAGTGCGAGTCAGACTCGCGCACCGAGGGTTCCGTACAAACCTGTAGGTATATAAGTAAATGGTAGTATAGTCCTGAGTATTTGATATTAATTTCAATTTATGACGTATTAAAAAAAAAACTACTTACTAGATCTCGTTCAAACCAATTTTCGGTGGAAGTTTGCACCGTAATGTACATCATATATTTTTTATATATCAAATCGAGCGTTTTCCGTGCTTCGGAAGGCACGTAAAGCCGTTGGTCCCTATTCCTCCTAGGCGGCTTGAAAAATTCCAACAGTAGGTTGACCACTAGCAGTGGGCACGCGTCGCCCAGTCCCTTTCACCTTCATTTGTGAAAAGAGGCCTGTGCTCAACAGTGGGATATTATAGTCTGATGATGATGATGATGATGTATCAATATTTTTTTGTATATTCTCAATAGAGAAACATTTGCAGTAATAACTGCAAATGTTTTTGGTAGTAAAAGTTACAACTTTTTTTTTGATCCTGAGGCCACTCAATAATAGTGATACAAAAATTATAAATGACCAGTTACGCTATTTTTGTGACGAGTAGCCAGTTTTATTACGTAATATACAACACGGTACAAATTGACACCGTCATAGGTGAACGCAGGATGTGTGCTTTGCTTTAAAATTGAAGCGAAAAAATCACAAAGGCGCCCTTTGTAAAAAAGGACACACATTTTTTATGGAAAAGTGTTTTAAACAAAAATATTTTTGTGTATTTCACCTTTTTCACATACTGTTTTTGTTTAGTTTCTTTTAAGAGATGTTAAGCCTGGGTGCAGACAGTCGGTTACTGGTTTTTTGACATAAGCCTGCCCATTACCCATCAGCTTGCTTATTCTTACAGATACCTATGTCAGTCATATGTCAGTTAGTTTAGTTCACCGCCAGATCTCAAACTAACTCTCGAAAATCCATATTCTATCCCTTTTTGACCCGATAAATTCATCTCTTTTTAGCATATAGATAGAGATAGGCTTCTAAATGTCGTGGAGCATTAAGCTCTTGAAAAGGCACAGTGCGAGTCAATCAATAAATAAGACAAAAAATCGGTAGTTCATTCAATTCCCAACGAGAGTTTTAGCTTTATTAAAATTGATCGTAAAAAAACTATTTAACAAAAAAAAACCCTGAATTAATTTTTTTTGAATATAACTTGAATTTTATAAGGTTTTGCAGGTTTTTATTTTATACTTTCTTGTGGCTATAATCTACTAATTACTACATGCTTAATTTTTGATTTCTTTTGATGTAATACACAACTCAGCATTAAAATCTGTGAGTGAACAATAAATCACCCCTATTTTCCCACCCTTAGGGTAGGTTTTTTCGATCCAAATTTATATGGGACCAACTTCGAGGTATACCCTATCCAAGAAAAAGAATTATCAAATCGGACTACTCTGTAAAAAGTTATGAGTAATCATACATAAAAAAAAAAAATACGCGTCGACTTGTAAACCTCCTCCATTTTTTCGTCGGTTAAAAATGCAAAGCACATTACAAACCCAATAAACCAGTCCAATATTAAATTCCAATTGTTTTCATTGCCTGTTACCCTACAAACAAACGTCCATTGGAACAATCTGGTGCAGTATATCGATGCAATCTTAGATCTTGGCATGAATGCAAGACAATTGTCATCTTGCGTCGCACAGTTAATAGGGGTAGCGTTTTATCAATACAGATTTTTATCTGCGATCTGTTTCCTGTTTCAGACTACTTGATTTATTTCTGGAGCTATTGTTTATTGAGCGAGCTTTTTTATATTTGTGATTTATGTGACGGGATAATTTCATAAATGATTTTTTGATGCGATGATATGGTGACGTTTAATGCCGTATCGAGGATAGTATCCGAATCTTACAATGAACATGATTTTTCAGTGAAAAAATATATCATGAGAGAACCAGAGTCTAGGAATCAGCTACCAACCGGTGTGTACTGGAGAGCCAGCTACAGTTGGCAACACCAGACCTACCAACAGAATCACCTATGTGATTCTGTTGTTTACTACTAAACTAATTTAGTCTTCACTGTCTCTTTCTAACAACGAACATAAGAAAAGGATGTAAGACACTTAGTCCTGTCAAATTGGTCAAACGCTTGTTTTCAATATAAATTTAGTCGCCATCTATCGCGGTTACGTATAAATACACGCAAATGAAGACGGTATAGAGTAATTTGACAGCTTTAAATATGTTCTATCCTTTTTCAATAATGTTTGTAAGAAAGAGATGTGATGTGACTAAAATTAGTTTAGTGCGATTTACAACAGAATCGGCACCACAATCGGCACCATGGTCAATGTGTAGGGTTCAGGTATTTTTTTATTCATCATCATCAGCCTATAATGTCCCACTGCTGAGCACAGGCCTCCTTTCACAAATCAGGGTGAAAGGGAATGTGCGGATACTCCACCACGCGTGCCCACTGCGGATCGGTGGAGGTAGGCTAGTGGTCAACCTCCTTTTGGAGTTTTCAAGCCGCCTAGAAGGCCTCCAACTAGCTTAACGACTATCACAATTAAGTGATAACCGGGACCAACGGCTTTACGTGCCACAGAAACGCTCGATTTGAAATACCACTAGGTGGTCACCCATCCAGGTAGCGACCACGACGGTAGTAGCTTAACTTGCCGATCGATTAAGAACGGCTTATCATGCTACACTACGAGCGCTTCATTTGTTATCAGCGATTTTTTTATTAGTTTAGCTATTTACCGAAGTAGCAAACATCCTTACGCAGTCAACTAAGGATAATTAAAAAACTACATTAGAATAACAGGTGGAGATTTCGAGATGGCAAATTATATTCGAAAGCTATGTCGGGTTAGTCATGCTGAACAATTTTTACTATGGGACAAATAGTTTTCCAATTTTTTTTTACTATATATAACTAAGTCGGTAAACAAGCATACCGCCCGCCTGATGGTAAGCGGTTACCGTAGCCATATGGACGCTTGCAACACAAAAAGTATTGCTCACGCGTTACCGACCTTTCCCCCCTCCTCTATGAGCTCTGGCGACCTTACTCACGCGCAGGAAAACAACTTTACACAACATAAAGTTATTTGGCTGCAGTATTCTGTAAGGCTTCCCCAGTCGAGCTGCTCTTTGAGCGAATAAACGCTATGCTCTACCTCTCTCAATCAACTTTTCTTACAAGATGTCCATCTTGCTCGATCCTAATATATGAAAATTAAAAAAAAAATGTGAATTCAGTGTTGGCCCCATAGTAAAAGTTGTTCAGCATGACTAATCCAACATAGGTTTCGAAAATAAGCCATCTCGAAATCTCCACCCATTATAAGCCCAATTATTAAAAGATACTAAAAAACAAAAATGATAACATTAAAAACGATAACATCACTAGCAGTCATCTGGAGCGTACAGACACTTGACGCTACAAAAGTCCTTCATATTTATTTACTGTACCCAAATGATTATAACAAAAGAGAAAACAGGCCAAACGGCTAATAATAGAGGCTTATTATACAAGACATCTAGGCCAACATGGGAGGAGCGTGCTCCGAAAGGAAATTAGCTACTTATACAGTCATATCTGATAAAGATTTAGATTTCAGATTGACAGATTTTACTGAATACTTCGTTGCGTTACCTACTATATCGAATATTTTGGAAAAAAGGAACCCTTATGGGTTCGTCATGTCTGTCTGTCTGTCTCAGCCACTTTTTACCGAAACTATAAGAACTATACTGTTGAAACTTGGTAAGTAAAGTAGATGTATTCTGTGAACCGCATTAAGATATTCATACTAAAATAGAAAAATAACAATTTTTGGGGTTCCCCATACTTAGAATTGAAACTCAAAAATCTTTTTTCATCAATCCCATACGTGTGCGGCATATATCTATGGATAGGTCTTCAAAAATGATATTGAGGTTTCTAATATCATTTTTTTCTAAACTGAATAGTTTGCGCGATAACTTCTCACTTCTCACTGTAACTTCTCAAATAAGAGAATGATAAACCTAAAAAAATTACAACGAACTACAAGAACTATTATATTATGTTTTAAGGCGATGATAGCTCAGTGGTAGTGATGTCGGATACCGAGACGAAGGTCCCGGGTTCGAATCCTACAATGAGCTTGAGCTTTCGGTGAAGGAAAACATCGTGAGGAAACCATAGCACGGTGGTAGGGTACTTTGTAGTACCCGTCTGGCTGGCTACCACCCTCAAGTTGAAAATCTGTCGCCAAGCACCTATCGGTGTGTTCCGTCAGCTGCACTTGAGAGCCAGTTCCTTCTAGGCTTTGTGTGCTTACCACCTTCGACCACATCATCACTTACCATAGTGAGATTGTGGTCAAACACAGGCCTATACACAGTAAAAAAAAAAAAAAAAAAATTACTTGCTGCTACAGAACCTTCATGGGCGAGTCCGACTCGCACTTGGCCGCTTTTTTTTTCATCTGAAGTCACCTCTCCTTACTTGAGTAAATATTTTTTTAACTAAAGTATGGTGGTCGATGGTGATAACACACAAAACTAGAGGGAACTGGTTCTGCAGAGACTGGTACCCACATGTAAGTCCTTGCTGATAGACTTTTATATTGAGGTTAGTACTGGTAGTCAGCCAGGTTGGTACTTCTAAAAGCTTAAGCTCTTTGAAATGTGAATAGTGACTCTAATACCAGTTCCGAAGGTTGCATTTGCTGAGTCACTTCAAAATAAGGGCAAAAATTGCGGTAAAAAAACAAAATACATTAGCAATATTTAAAAAGCAGACTGACGCAGATCAGTCACGATTAGACTAACTCATTTCATATCCAGATATTCATAAGTTATATAAAATAGATGAAAATGTGATGAAGAAACTAGCCAATGTATGTCAAGTAAGCAAATCTAGGCTAAAAGTATGAATGGTCACGGATCACAAAACTTTAACTTAACATATTAATCAAGTAGCAGGCATCTCACAGCTTAACTACAAAACATTTTCACCATTTTCGTTGCCAGGGAATCGTAGATATGCATCAAATGAAATAGCATAGATTTTTGGCAACTGCCCACAGCGTATTGTTTAATTTTTAGTTTTACTACTCCCCCGGCCCTCCCTTTGGTGGGAATTTGGCTCGGCGCGACTTTAGACCGGTTATCGACTTTCTCATTTTTTTCCTCTTTTCGAGTTACTACACTTCGTCGGGACGAGGTCGCTTTTTACCGACTCGCCCCCTTTGCCAAAATGTGTCCCCAAAATAGTTTTAAAAAAATACACGCTATTTGCCTTATGTCTAATGGAATTGGATTCTAATGTTTGATACATTTTTTGCAAAGACTATGCCAATGTCCGATGTCAAAGAAAGTATTAATTCCTTTGTAGATCGATCTTTTTAATTAAATGAACGAAAATTGCCATTTAAAATACGATGTGCTAAACAAAAACAACACAATTCGAAAAATCTCATTTCACAAAGTATCCAGAATAAAATTATTCGTAAATCCGTTAACATGAGAAAAATTGCAAATTACATGTAAATAAGGGACAATAAATTACAATTTTCCAGCGGGTAATTACAAAATTGGACATATCGACGCATGTGTCACTGGCGACACGTCTTTTACACAAATTAAAAATAACTATTGCAATTTATTTTAAATAATTTTTAAATTTCGAGTGTAAAATATAATGATGACTTCTGCATTTTTATACAGGCATCTCTCCCATCTTTATCTCCGTTAGGCTGCTTTTCCACCAGAGATGTGCTATGCTACGTTGCTGTGGATGCGTTTGATATCCACCAATCATATTCATTGGTGCACATAGCTTAGCACTGGTGGAAACGGATTCAACTAAGATACATTTTTTATATGGAAGGATGCGTGCTATGGATGCGTGAGCGCCTCTCCCCACACCGCGCCGCCCTCGTCGCTTCCCTACTATCGATACATCGCATAGTTCGAGCTGTGGATCTTCCTCGCGCAGCTACTTTGCGGCGGCGTATCTTCATAGCACATCTTACTCGCACAGCTACATAGCTTAGTATCAGTGGATACAGTCACATAGTTTCACAGCTTAGCTATTACATCCTCGCAGCATAGCTGCATAGCACATCTCTGGTGAAAAACACGCATACGGACTTTTAAAAAACCGGCCAAGTGCGAGTCAGACTCACGCACCGAGGGTTCCGTACAAACCTGTACATCCTGACACCCCACACTTATGGGTTTGATGAAAAAAAAAATTTGAGTTTCAGTTCTAAGTATGGGGAAGCCCCAAATTTTTTTTTTTTTTTTTTCTATTTTTGTGTGAAAATCTTAATGCGGTTCACAGAATACATCTACTTACCAAGTTTCAACATTATAGTTCTTATAGTTTCGGAAATAAATGGCTGTGACATACGGACGGACAGACAGACAGACAGACAGACATGACGAATCTATAAGGGTTCCTTTTTTTGCCATTTGGCTACGGAACCCTAAAAAGGCTTTGATTTTCCCGCTGGTTCTCGCACTGTCAGCATAGCTGATGGAGCTCTGGCGAACTTACTCACCACAGGAACACAACACCACATCATTAATGTTATTTGGCTGCGACCTTCTGTCAGTTCCAAATTTTGAACGGTAGATTATCCCATACCTCTCATAAAATTGATTGTCCTGATAATGATTTATTAGTAGAACGTGATAATGATTTCGGATAATGATTCAACGATTCACTTTAATGATTAATAGCGTCAATGAATGTGAGTCAATTTTATATGATTTAACCAACGAACTTTATGGTTTATGGTTTACGGTGCATAAAATGTGTCATGTAAATTTAGTTTATGACAAAAATGATTTTTTACTTTATATGGTTGAAGTTTTATGCTGCTATATTTCGTTAATCTATATTAGGATTATTAAAATTATTATCCGGTTAATGTCTTTATTTATTTATTGGTTCACCAACATTTGCTTACACTAAACATACCATTATTTCAAACAATTACAGGTAAACACAACATGTAACACGGCAAATTTACTTAGGTATTATCAAATTAACACCAGCACAGTACACGAAAGAAATATGTATAGCAAAAGAGAGAAAAATAAATGAAAAAATAAATAAATGATAATAATTATGAATACGTTTATACTATTTATGCGACAGATATTTATGCATCTTGGGTTCTGTACCCGGAGAATTCAGGTCTGTCTCACTATTCATTCCATCTGGCTGTCTTTGGCGTCTTTCTACTAAACCAAGTAAGATAGAGTCTTAGAAATGTCATAAGTACTGCGGTTTTTAGACGCCTATAGGTATGCGACTAGGATTTGGGATTGTAGAACTTTAAAAAGGGAATTATGTTGTTTTTTTTCGGTTACCTACATATTACTAACACCACTACGTAAGAATTCGGAAGTTGATGTTATGACAATACATTAATACAAGACAATAAAATAGATAGAACATTAACCCAATAATCCGGACACAATAATGTTATATTATCGAAAATTTCCTATTCTCCACTTATTGGAACATAATAAAGTAATAATTTCCCCGACCGAAAAGGCGGTATTCGGACCGAAAAATAACGGATTCCGGTGTCTCCTTCGGGAACAAAGATACTCGTTAGGGCGCCCCCCTGCCCCCCTCTACCTCTATTTACATTAAATTATTTTCGATTGATGAATTCGTGACGTGGCTCTCCAAATTAGTGGCAACTCACTTCATATCTTTTCATAATATTTTATGGTTCAATAAGAATACATTTTGCAGGTCCGGCAACGCACGCTGTGTTCATCAAAATCAAAAAGTAATTTATTCAGTTAAGGCCCTGGTAAGGCACTTATGAACGATAAATTGGTACATACAGTTCACTTTACCACCGGTTCGGAATACACTTAAACTGGGAAGACTCCAGCAAAAACTCATAATCATCATCATCAGCCATAATGTGCCACTGCTGAGAACATGCCTTTCACAAATCAGGGTGAAAAGGAATGGGCAGATACTCCACCACGCGTGCCCACTGCGGATCGGTGGAGGTAGGCTAGTGGTCAACCTACTGTTGGAGTTTTCAAGCCTCCTAGAAGGCCTCCAATTAGCTTAACGACTATCACAATTAAGTGATAACCGGGACCTGCGGCTTTACGTGCCTTCCGAAGCACGGAAACGCTCGATTTGAAATACCACTAGGTGGTCACCCATCCAGGTACCGATCACGAGTGTGGTAGCTTAACTAAGAACGGCTTATCATGCTACACCACGAGCGCTTCACGCAGTGTTACAAGCGTTTATAGAAATACAAAATAAAATCAAATCGTAATTAGGTAATTTGTAAATATAAACACTAACCCCCTTACTCATAAAGCGCTATTTAACTAATATACTGTTTAAATGGTCACGTAAATAATGTCAGACTCTATTGTAATTGATAAATAGTGTGACATTATTTACGTGACCCTTTAAACAGCATATTCGTTAAATAGCGCTTTATGAGTAAGGGGGTAAGTGTCAATTCACAGCGAGATGTACACATTTCAGTGAGCGCCTCCCCTACGCATCGCAGCGTATTCACTCACCGAAATGTGGAAGCTTTTTGTGTAATAAAAGCTCTATATTGTATCGCTTTTTAGGGTTCCGTAGCCAAATGGCAAAAAACGGAACCCTTATAGATTCGTCATGTCTGTCTGTCTGTCTGTCTGTCTGTCTGTCCGTCCGTATGTCACAGCCATTTATTTCCGAAACTATAAGAACTATAATGTTGAAACTTGGTAAGTAGATGTATTCTGTGAACCGCATTAAGATTTTCACACAAAAATAGAAAAAATCAAAAAATTTTGGGTGTTCCCCATACTTAGAACTTAAACTCATTTTTTTTTTAATAAAACCCTTAAATTTTGGGGGTCTATGGATAGGTCTTCAAAAATGATATTGAGGTTTCTAAAATCATTTTTTTCTAAACTGAATATTTTGCGCAAGAGACACTTCCAAAGTGGTAAAATGTGTGTCCCCCCCCTGTAACTTCTAAAATAAGAGAATTATAAATCTATAAAAAATATATTATGTACATTACGATGCAAACTTCCACCGAAAATTGGTTTGAACGAGATCTAGTAATTAGTTTTTTTTTAATAGGTCATAAATTGAAATTAATATCAAATACTCAGGTCTATACTACCATTTACTTATATACCTACAGGTTTGTACGGAACCCTCGGTGCGCGAGTCTGACTCGCACTTGGCCGGTTTTTTTGAAAAGTACACGCGGCGTCTCTTTGCATCGCGTCCCGATCTGAACTGAGTCTTAATAACTGCATACTTATCAATCGTATGTTAATAAGATTAAAACGTATTTGAAAATTTATCAGAAATCGGTGAAATTTTCCATAAAGTACCATCCGGCACAATATTTGCTCTAAGTTGTAAAGTCCAATAAATCATTACATAATATTTGTACCATCCGGGATCCAGTATACGTCGGGATCCAGACCGTCGGGATCCAGTATTCACTGGTCGTTTTGCACATAGATCCTGTTGGCATTCCTCCAAAACTGGCCGTAACGAACGCATTGTAAGTGCACTTGTATTTGGTTTAAGTCATAAACGAAATCCATTTATGTTATAATGAATATAAGTTATTGGGTTTTGATTTATCTTTTAATTTGGTAGTAAAATTAATGGCTTTATTTAATTTTATGTGACACCAGCTGTCCTCCCAAGGCTGGGATAAAAGTGTAGTCCTTTCCATGTCATAAACCATCTTATGCGAGGGAAATAATAGTCTTGAATAGGTTACAAACAGAGTTTCTTTCGCATACACGCTCTGCTTATTTAACGTGTGTGAATAATTTGATTTTATTCAAATAGTTCATGGAAACCGTCATGTGAAAAATATATTGAGCTAGTTGTGCCTTATCAAGGCCTACATTTTAAGAGCACTCAGCTCACCATACTTTTCATACAAAAGCTCTGTACTTATGATGGCGTTTTTAAACACTTTTCGTTAGATGTTTTAAACAAATTGGTATCTTGTGAACTATATCTAGCAGTATAACTAGGCGAAAATAAAAAAAAGTATGAAACAAATTCAGTAAAAGCCTCCGAAAAACAGCGGTTTTGCACAAATTTTACCTGAACTCTCGCCATATCTAATGTGCCTATAAATTGTAAAAGTAAAGAAAACAGCTCTAAACAATGCTTTCAAATGTATTGGAGATTCTAAATAATTAACTTTTTTTTCACAAACTTGTAACATTACATCACAGGAAGTATGGGCCTGGAACAAGTTTTATGATATGCGAAATCATGAATGACGACCTAGCGAAGCGGCCGCGAGTGATCAGCGAGTGATAACCGATGGCTCTGATGGTGTCTCTCTTTTTTCGCAGTCAAACATTACGTTGGATGAAAGTATAAGCTTTTAGGCTACGCTTGCGTTGAAGTTGCGTTGGCCATGAAGGGCCCCTTTAATTCGAATTATACATAAATAATATTTAAAAAAACGTGCAGCAATTTTACAGTAATTACAAGCGCCTTTTCCGCCCAATTAGCCGCAGTAAGCTCCTGTCTTGTACCACACAAGTGACTGGAAGTAATTTATATTATGCGGCGGATTCCGCACGTCCGCGGCACTCGGCCGGCCGTTTTATAATTGGCCGATCAAATAAGATGTACTGTCTTATTTTTGAAAGTGCTTTTAAAATTTTCCTGTATTATGTAAAATGGTGGCTCCAAAATTGTCTTATTTTTAGGGGTGGTTGTATGTTTATTACTGATAGCCTGATAGTATAATTTATAGTAGTTTTGATTATGCGTAGTAATTTATAGTAAACTGTATTTATTTAGAATAATATTAAGTTTTATGTTATCTTTTAGGGCCTTATATTTATTGATTATTATTAATCTACTTAAAGCTAAACATTTTACAAAAATTAATCATAATTGTGACCAAAATAAAAAGGCTTGCTTTTATTACCTACTAATTATGATATCAAACACAGTCTAAATATAAAAATCAACTAAATATGATCAAAAATATCACAACAACATAAATATTAGATATTAAAAAAAAAACAATTAAAATTATAATTCAATGCCAAACAATAATTCCCGTAGCCTGCCACCCCAATTATTAAAGCTGAAAGGGCATTAAGCAATTAAAAATAAAAGCGAAATGGAATAAAGCGCGCCACACACTGAGCAATTAGCGAGTACGTGCCAAATGTCGCGTCGTTGAATGGCATCTTTATAAAGCGCAAGTGAGAAGCGACAGCGGTGAATGGTATTAACAAATTGAATAATGCATTGATAAACGGTTTGACAAAGACATTTTGGCAACCTTCGAAAAGGACTGTTTCTATACTGGGTGGAGATTTCGAGATGGCATATTTTCGAAACCTATGTTGGGTTAGTCATGCTGAACAACTTTTACTATAGGACCAACAATGAATACTCAAAAAAAATTTACTTTTCATACATTATGATTGAGCAAGGTTGATATTTTTAACCGACTTCAAAAAAAGGAGGAGGTTCTCAATTCGGTTGTATGTTTTTTTTTGTATGTTTAACTCCGTCATTTATTAACCGATTTGGAAAATTCTTTTATTGACTGGAAGGGTACACTTCCCGTTTAGTCCCATTGTCATCAGATCAGGATTTCTTCTTCTTCTTATTTTTAAGTTTGGCAACCAAGCCCAAATTAGGGCTAATTTCTGCCAGTGTCGAGTTTTATTATAGTTACCAGTCACAATAAATCACTTCACATTATAGTCCTTAGTCAGTCAACGTCCATACAAGTCATGTTTTACTACAATGGTGGTCATTGTACTAAAACTCTTCACGGACATTTTGAGACAACTTGAAAAGTCACGATACACATCATTCATTTCATTTCACTTCACTGGTGCACATGGATGATCTTTATTGGGTAAAATACCACCAAAAATACACAATAAAACTCAAAATACACAAATTTATGAAAATAAAAATGATAACGCAACGTCACTCTGCAAGTTCCCGCCAAAAAGTCGATCAGGATTTGATTACTTCTTACTGTACTTTGAAGTCGGTTTAAGTTTTTAACAGTCCAAATATGTAAGAAAAAAAAAAAAATTGAGAATTAGCTATTGGTCCCATAGTAAAAGTTGTTCAGCATGACTAACCCAACATATTAGTTAGGGTTGGCGATTATCGCATAGGGTACTTTTTATCCCGGGAAACCAATATATACCCCGGGTACGCGGGTGAAACCGCGGGGCGTAACTAGTCATTCATATATGGCCTACTAAGGCCTAAATTAATGGCTTGACTTTTGAGAAATGTCTTCTTTTTGTCTCATAAGAGGTATGTAGACTTGTATCCATGCTACAGGTAGTGAGTTCGATTCCTACCTAAGATAAAAATTGGATTCACGATCATGATTTGACAGAATATTTATCTTGTAAACATTGTAAATTAAGTCTTAGTTACAAAAATATTAAAAAAAATATTATCCTTATTTGTTTTGAGTATCTAAGGACATTTATTATATTGTATGAATTCAATACACTCCATTAATTCAAACTCATTCAATTCATTCATTCAAACCATTCATTCTCTCAAATCACCCACAACTCCATACTTGGACCACTAAACAATTGAGAAGGACCAATGACCGACCAATGTAATTCTTCAACAACCCTCAACCTTACAACCGTTGACATAACGACTACTATCGCATAGCAGATCGTATAATATATTTTTTTGTTAGGGTAACGTCAGGAGCAATTACCATTGGGCCCAAATGGACCTAAATCGTTGTATTTAGTAAATAGGGTAGATGTAATGCTGATTTCATTGCATTTGACTCGGTATTAACGGGCGATTTACCCGTGTTTATATATTTTTTGCGCTCTGTAAGTCTTCAAGTGGCGTGAAATGGTCTTTTTGTTCGTTGGTTATAATCTGAAATTGTTTTGTAAATGTTATGTATTGTAGAAAAGATTTTTTGCTTAATACATTAGTTATCTATCTATCTAAGAATTTCTCAAGTTGAAAATCAGTCGCCAAGCACCTATCGGTGTGTTCCGACAGCTGTACTTGCGAGACAGTTCCTTCTAGGCCTTGCAGCCTATGTATTCTGGAAACTCCAGGAGTTACCTCTCTAAAATCTCTTCACACCTTTCTTGACGAACCCTATCTTACAAAAGGACTCCCAATTTTATTTATAACAAAGTTAGGTCCTTTATTATTATTAATGGGCTTGCGTTTGGCTCTGATCCGTCCATAAAGGACGACGAAGAAGTCTTAGATGGAACACGCTTACCTAGAAGTAACCGATTCATTCTGGCCTTGAAAATCTCTAGATTATAATACTCAGGAGGTTTCATGTCTGGAAACACAGACGTTGGAAGCAAGTTCCACTTCCTTACTGTCCGCATTATAAATGAGGATACAAAATTGTATCCATATTTTCGGTAAATCAACAACGTACTGTTTGATAACACGCCTCACATCACACAATTCCATATCAGCAAAAATCAACAAGCAGATTTATTTTCGCAAGGAAATCGTTTCAACCAACCCAGTACACAGATATCGACAGAACTAAAATAGAAGATATCTCCGGAGGTTTCAACACTCGTCAAGCGGAATCGTGAAGAGTGAACCAAACAATTCGTTCGTTGAAATTGAAAGAAAACATCCAAAGGGATCTTTAGGGACGTATAAAGACAAAGGGTATTAAGGCCCTTCTGATATCTCCCTTCGAATCAGCTGTAGTAATAATAAAATCTTTTGAATTGAAAATACTGGGTTGGAAATGCTTTTTAGTGTAAATTCTATGAACGATAATGATATGACGATCGATAGTGATTCTGAATTGATTCAAGGTCACAGTGAAGTTGAGGTCAAACTAAAGTTTATTTTATGACCGCTGCAAATGGCTCAGGACCGTTGGTCGTGATCGTGAGAATCCATGGAAGTCAAAGTTGATTTTAAAGGTTTAATTTTGCTTCTGTTCATGAAAATTTGTGGATACTTGTAGATACAAAGGTAGATAAGCGATATGAAATAGGTTACAAAAGACTTGCAACCAATCGGTAGCACAATGATGCACGACTCAAAAACCAGGATGCTTGATATTCCTCGACGGTATTATTTTATTAAAATTATAGAAGCAAAACAGCTTGGACAGCAAGAAATTAATGTAAGGAGACCACATACCCTTTAATCCTTTTGACTGTTTGGTGATCCGCGCGGGCGAGGAAAACAATAGAAATCAATTGTTATTTTTCAACCGCAAGTCAATAAAGTTAGTAAACACTCACAGAGTGGTAATCTAAATTCAAAATAATGGAGTCGTGTGCATTATTTGAATTTAGAATAAATCTTATTGTTATGCAAGCACGCATTGAAAACGCCAACATAACATGCACATTATAAAGTTAATTTCTATATACCTAATAACATAACGTGGAACATTTTTAACACATGGCTCAGAGATCAAATTAATACATTACGATGCAAACTTCCACCGAAAATTGGTTTGAACGAGATCTGGTGAGTAGTTTTCTTTTAATACGTCATAAATTGAAATTCATATCAAATACTCCGGTCTATACTCTCATTTACTTATATACCTACAGGTTACGGAACCCACGGTGCGCGAGTCTGACTCGCACTTGGCCGATTTTTATAATATGAAGACATCACAATAATTGTATAGAAATACCTAATCTGAACAAGTAGAATATGAATTGGATTTAATCAGACAAAGAGTCAGAAGTTCCGGCATAACATAAAAGTAAGATAGAAGATTGGAATTAGTTCCGATTGCTCGGAATGTTTCTACTCGCACGTAAAGACATTCAATTTGTTATTGACTGGATTTAGCTTTAGTCTTGGCTTTGGGATAAACTATATCTTGCTAGCTTTCATACCGTGGTATCACTCGCGTGTTATAGGCTATGTTCCATATTCTTGCAAAGTGCAAGTTGTTGTTGCGAAATTAGTGTTTCTAACAAGTTGTAATTAGGTGCACATTGCTTTACAGACTTGTTTGACCACAATCTGACCATGGTTAGTGATGATATGGCCGAAGGTGGTAACTGTTCTATAGATAGCATAGAAAGGATCTGGCTTTCGATCGCAACTACTCAAATCGGTAGGTGTGCAAAGTACGCGATGTTTATCACCGAAAGCTCGGAATCATTTTAAGATTCGAATCCACTACTTCGGTTACTGCATTCGAAGTTACTAAACTGATAGTCTGACTGAACCACATAACTGATAGTCATGAAACAGATGGAACAGTAACGTGCTAAACCAGCATTACGCCCCTATTTCGCCCCCTTAGGAGTTTAATTTTAAGGACCTATAAGAAGAAGCTTCCATCCAAATTGCATGGTCACCACGTTACCATCCTCGCCGGCGAGGACACGCGGCGCAACGTCTCACTCAATCTCGTCCCGTTCAAGCGGCCCGAGCTGCCAACAGTAATCCGACCGCCAAAAAAAATGACTAGTAGTCACTCACTACTCGTTATAAAACGTCCGTTCTCTCCTCAGTAATGCCCTGAGCCGAGGTCCGTGCCCCACCTGGGGCACCCTTAGGCGTGGTTATGTTTATGTTAAATATGGTTGAGAGCTTGCTTGCGCACTTGTCCGCGTAAGTGTGATAAATCTTTTTTGGGCCCTCTCATTGCCAGAATTATACTTTAGTAGTTTTCAAGTAAGTAAGTATACAACAGTAGATGTTATTTTATACGAGTATTATTATATAGTATTCTAATGTATTATATAAGGCAATAGGTTATTGTAATAACATCCGAAACCCTCGAAAGGAAGAATCCCCTAAAGAAAAACAAACCGCCATGATAGTAACAAGAAATGTCACTTTTCTGCGGATATATTTCTCCTCAAATAATATACCGAATTTATTTTAAGGCTGATATTGAGTGCTTGAGCGGAGCGGAGCGGGTGAAATAATGGGCAATGAATCGGATATGTTTGAGTTGATTAAAAATTTGCTTGTTTTATTGATTTATTTCAATGTTTGAGTTCTGGTCAGTTAAAGTGTGTACTTGGACAAGGCAAAGTTATATAAGCGATGATAATTGAGTAGTAGTCACGTCAAATGTGATTTAATAGTACTATCAAAGCAAAAATTAGATCTAAAAAAGAGTTATAGTCCCTTAAGTAAACGAATCTCTGTAGTTATCATCTTTTGAATATAATATTTTAATCAATACAGTATAAAAATAAACTATGAAAATTATATTATGTTTCATTAAAAATCTATTATAAAAGTCAGAACCACATGGACTCAGAAAAGAAATAAAAGATTTAATTTATTTTGATAAATACAAAAATATTACAGAAAACTAAACAGCAAAAAACGTAAAAATAAGATTATTCCTTATCCCTTGATCATTTAAACTTCCTTACAGAATCTCTATCGCGCAACGCTCCGCTTACTAACAAAACCCGATCCTCACACTTACCCCGTTCTACAAAACATAATAATACGTCATATTTATATTGGTTGGAAGCACAGTATCGCGCGGCTGCGGCCTCATACATTTTTATTCGTCATCATTTTACTTAGCTATTGGTATCTTAGGATTTGGTTATGTGAAAACGATTTTCATAAATAACTTTCTTTGCACATGGTCATCTGATTCTAAACTATGTGGAGCTGTGGAAATCAACATCTACTACGACATCATCATCATCATCATCATCAGCCTATAATCCCACTGCTGAGCACAGGCCTCCTTTCACAAATGAGGGTGAAAGGGAATGGACAGATACTCCACCACGCGTGCCCACTGCGGATCGGTGGAAGTAGGCTAGTGGTCAACCTACTGTTGTTCCCTTATAGGCCCGAAGTTAGCCTTAACCGGTTGCAGTGTCAGTAGCTTGACCTACTGGGACCTACATTGAAAAAATACCTTGACTAAAATTATAATGTGAAAATAATTAATTTAAAAACAAAAAATCTTATAAATACGTTTTTTATATTTAACATTTTTTCAAAATCCAAAAATTGTTTTTATTCAGTTTAAGCACTGGTAAGATACTCCGGTAAGAAGCAAGACTTATTTTTTAAGCAGTTTTGGCTTCTTATTCTATAACTTTCTAACATATGTAATAATTTGTGTTAATTTAATGTTTAAAATATTGTATGTGCTTGGAAGGGCAGAATTTGGAATGGACCTAAATAATTTAAGATCTTTTTGTAACCCAAATTTTTACAAATAAATACTTACTTACTTACTTACATTGAATGACCATGTAATTACAACAACTATGTTAATGCACACAAATGTTTGTTCAGGTCGGGAATCAAACCCGCGACCTTAAGGTCGGCCCGTCTCCCGTCACGAAAGCTATCATTTACTTACTCCTCAGGGAAATTTAGGAAGGGTCATGATTTAGTCAAAATAGGCCAGGGGAATAATCGATCTATTTTGGATTAGATTGGTGCTCTATGATATGATACGTAACAGTCAAATGAGAGTCGGATACGCGAAAGCAGGGTTCAGTACAATAATTACCTGAATATTGTGGCCCTCTAATTAAACTTTAATGTGCATTGTGCAATTTTGCAGTGCACTGACTTGTAGGTGTAATAAAATTCACATTTGTTACAAAGTTAACTTATTAACGTATTTTTTGTTGCATTAAATTGTATTTATGTATTTGATTAGTACTTAATATTATTCTAATGTTGCAGTACCTTTACAAGGCTCAGTTATTGCACCAATTTTATTCTATTCTAATAATGTATAATATAAATAAATTTATAACCGCTCGCTGGAATCGTGTGGTCCGCAGGTCTAGTGGCTTGTAGCGGCAAGCGCCGCGAGGCGTCAACTATTTTATCTAGCCATTGTAAAATTTACTTTAACGCATACGATTCAAGTGCCTCACTTGCATGGCAAGGCAAATGCCGAGGCGTAGCCGTGCTGTTACAATGAGCAGTGTTAAATAGTGTCAAAATATAGCAATTACGCCGCGAATTCACCCGCGACCTCTCGATGAAAAATAACCCAATAATGGCCTATTTCAGGACCTATTTTTTTACTGTGTATAGGCCTGTGTTTGACCGTAATCTCACCACAGTAAGTGATGATGTAGCCGAAGGTGGTGCACACACAAAGCCTAGAAGGAACTGCTCTCAATTGCAGCTGACGGAACATACCGATAGGTGCTTGGCGACAGATTTTCAACTTGAGAGTAGCCAGTCAGGTGGGTAATACAAAGTACCGTACTATGGTAACGAAATGCCTACATATGTCAAATATTACCCAAATGCCTAGTATATACTAGTAGTTAATATCTACTTAAATAGATATCACCCAGACTCATGAGTACTCATGACAAACATACATTGTTATGCCCACAAATATTTATCACGTGTGGGAACCATCTATAAGTATCTTTAATACAGTCGTTTTCAATTAGTACTCGCATACCATATTGAATATTTCTTTACGAAATAATATCACTAGCATCAGCATCTGGCAGAACACTTTTTACCTTTCCATAGTCCAAGCGCCATAAATCAGATGTTACATAAAAAATACAGGAATCACGTACAAATTTATATTTGCCAGCCATTTTCTTGGGCTTGTGAGCAATTTGCAATAAATCTTCATGTAGATACCAGCACATGATTATTAAGAAGAGGATGTTTAGGAATATCATTTTACGCTTGAATTGGTTATACAGTACTGTCTCTGTCTCTCGATGGTCCGTATTTTTGAAAGGCATAACTTAGTTTTATGTTGGGATTGAATCAATTGAATTTGAATCCAAAATCGATGACATAAGATTTATTTTCACTTAGTACAATCTCTTCTTGAGACTACCAGTACATAATTATACAGTTATATGTTCTATGAATTCTATATATAGAATTGCTAATTAAATATAAATAAATTGGATTGGATTAAATTTGAGAGAATAAAATAAAATTTATTTAACCAATAAATTACTTAGATTACGTTTCGTGTTTGTTTAATTTTACAATGAATAAATTAAATTGCGTCGGCGAAAAAATTAATGGAACGTAAATTTCGCAATTTATCGCTGAATATTGCTTTTATATTGACTTGAGTAAATAGTTTTAGATGATATTAAAAAATGGAATTTTATTTGCCGAATTTGAAATGGAAATAATTGAGCAAAGAATCTGAGACATCGTTATTTTAATGTTTAGTTATTTTCGTAAAAAATCCCAGTATTTTTTAATAATTATTCTATGTAAGCGAACAATACTTACTATTGCTAAGTAAAGAAGCGACACTTTAGTAAAAAATCAAAATAAAATATAATTATCTATTTAATTTGTATAATTATACTTGGAGTACCTTACTTAACCTCTTTTAAGACCAGTATTTTAAAAAGGTAGTGGAATGTTCAGGAATTAGTTGTGTTAATCAAAAACAAACCTTATGTCAATAGTTCAGGGTGCGAAATCAATTGTTTCAATCATATCAAAACTTGTATTCATCTCTCTGAATGCTTTCATTGTACAGTCAGCAGCATTAGTTACAAAATGCCCATTTTTAAACACAAAAATACACACACGCCTGAAGAATAGAGAACCAAAGTCCGTATAAAACAATCTGACAGAAGTACTTACTTTCAGTGATTTTCACGAAACTCCGCAAAGACAATACTAGGGAACTAACAGTGAAACTTTCATGAAACCATAATTTAAGTTCACTGGCATGGAAAGTTTATCTTGATTACAGATGGGGGCCGGAATGTTTACTTTTGTCTTTGACTTCGCTTGTAAAATGAAGATATTAATCTGTCCGAGATGTGGCAGAAGGTAAGCAAAGTGTAGGAGGCTGGGTTCCCAATTTAATCTGCTAGGATACGCCAGGCAGGCGGGTACTGGGGACTCGAATCTTTGGTGGTAATCTAATGAACAATTAGGTTCTAATGGTGTTCCGTCGTACCGCGTCATTGGATGACATCATTAATGGTGTTCGTTAAGATTACCTTACCACCCAAAAGTACGCGATAAGGCAGCTGGGAAGTACCCTACTACAGAACAAAAATTCAAAATTCAAATTCAAAATCATTTATTCAAATAGACCTTCGCAGGCATTTATGAAAAGTCTGACTCTAATACTCTAATACCGGTTCGGAAGGTTGCATTTTCTGAGAAGAGCCGGCAATAAACTCAGCAATTACTCTTTTCAAAACAAGCTTAGATTCATTACATAATATTTACATTCTAATCGCACTGAAAACAATTGCGTGCCCTGGCGTGGCGGCAAAATTACAAAATAGACTGAATTAATAAGTAAATAAAAAGCAAACTTAAGCAGACCAGCCCCCACAAGCAGCACCTGTTCACAAGTATGACGCGTGTGGTAGCCATCGCCATCCTCGCCATATTGGAGGGAAGTGAGCGACCCGTCACACAACAAAAACTGTTTTTTTTTTTTTTTTTTATACAACTCAGTCGGTAAACAAGCATACGGCCCACCTGATGCTAAGCGGTTACCGTAGCCATATGGACGCTTGCAACAAAAGAAGCATCGCTCACGCGTTACCGACCTTTCCCCCCTCCCCTATCAGCTCTGGCGACCTTACTCACGCGCAGGAACACAACTTTACACAACATAAAGTTATTTGGCTGCGGTATTCTGTAAGGTGGAGGTACTTCCCCAGTCGAGCTGCTCTTTGAGCGAATAAACGCTATGCTCTACCTCTCTCAAAAAAGCATAGAAGCCTTCCTTCATAGAAGCTTTTTAAGGATTTACTTATTATTTGTACAACATAGACAATAAAATTTGTCGATAATATTGAATACCTACCAGTAAAGGAGTTATAACGTCTTTTCTAAGCACATAATAAGTACAAATAAGTTTATTAAAGTTCTACAAACTCAGATTGTGCTTTAACAAAGAAAATTTCCGGTTCCAAAGCCTTTAGAGATCTGTGATTTTGATAATTTGAAATTAACTTACTTGATGAAATGTTCTTTTGATAGCAAGAAGTTTGAAAGCGGCCCTTTAGATCGAACAGGGTAAGAAAGAAGGTTGTAAGAGCATTTTGTCAGCTGAAAATCAACGTTTAAAAGACAGTAGTATGCAGAGCTGTGTGACCGACTAAGCGCCACATTCAATTCGCATTTTCAACCGACTTCAAAAAAAGGATGAGGTTCTCAATTCGGTTGTTTTTTTTAATGATTGTTACTTCAAAACTCCGTCATTTATTAACCGATTTGGAATTTAATATTTTTTTACGTATGATAACAACTTTTATAAATTCTAAAAGCTTTTTTTTTAATATAGTAGGTACTTGTGTCAAAAACTTCAGCAAACTCAATATAAGCACTTCAATTATCCTTGAAGCTGACATTTTAAAACAAGCAAGTATTACCAAAGGTAAAATAATATTCATGGATTCTTTCAGACTGTAATACTAATAACAGTTAAAAATAATTACGTTTTTTCATTACTTTCTCGTGACAAAGGCTAATATTCTTTTATTAACCTACTTTGAGATCTGCGTGGAACTTTTTTTTCTATTTTAATGATCACGGCTCCTATAATATTCTATTTAAGGTTTTACCTTTTTTAAATTCTGTTATAGAACCTACAGTTATTAAAATGATTCTTGTGAAGATTTACGGCAGCTTCAGGTCATTAATTTGAATGATTGATGGAAAAAATCGCAGCAGTGGTTACTTCTGGTCCTCGCCCTACGTGGAAGTAGAAGTCGTGGAGCTCCTCATCGTGATTTTCACAAGGGAGAACCTACAGCATATTATGGTTCTTCAAGAAAGGTGCGACGAGATCTTTGCAGGGTCGGCGAGGAGCGAGTGGTGTTGTAAGCGTCAGTACCGATAAAAAATATGAATGCAAATGTGGTCTAGTCTTTTGCTCCGGTGATATATATACTAATACTAGCTGCCCGGCGCGACTTCGTTTGCGTGGTGCTATCCTACCCTATAGTGCTACCCTACCCTACCCTACCCTACCTTAATCTCCTACCCTACCCTATCTCAACAATCACATTAGATTCACAAATCAGCCCGGCAGATGGCGCTGCAGTGGGTATCTAGGTTATATTATCGACTGCAAGCTTTAATCGAAGCACGTCCAAAATCATCATCATCATCATCATCATATCAGCCCATGGATGTCCACTGCTGAACATTGATTTCCACTTCGAACGGTTCTGGGCCGCTTGCATCCAGCGACGCCCAGCGACTCTGACCAGGTCGTCGGTCCACCTGGTGGGAGGTCGTCCCGCTCGGCGCTTTCCAGTACGTGGTCGCCACTCGTGAACCTTCCTTCCCCATCGGTTATCGGCTCTTCGAGCGATGTGGCCTGCCCATTGCCACTTCAGCTTACTAACTCTACGAGCTATGTCCGTCGTTTTTGTTCTCCTACGAATGTCCTCATTTCGGACCCTGTCACGTAGAGAAATTCCGAGCATAGCTCGTTCCATATACGTCCAAAATGAAATGACAGAAATGAATGACATAATAACATGCTTGTACTGTCAACACTGAAAAAAGTTTCAATTTGACAGCACAATCCCCATCTGAAAAAAGTTTAAATTTGACAGCAAATGATCCGCCATTTATTATTGAATTAATTTCTTACAAAAAATGTGATAAATGAAGAACCGCTCCACCGATTTTGTGCAAACTTCACATAAACCATCTATTAAAAAGTCCGAACAAAGCCTAAACATTTGGTTTGAATAGGTGAGCCAATTCTTGAGTTATAAAATTACAACGAAAAGTGGCATTGATTTTTATATATATAGATAAAGATAAATATTATACTAATGAAACCCCCAGAAAACCACAAGACACAAATACAATCAAAGTAACATATCAAACCAAAATAATTCTAGCAAAACGGCCGAAAAACAAAACAGTGTTATCGTGAGTGAAACCCCACGATATTTCAGTACGGCCATTTATCAGAACGTCTTTGTTTTCATTCCCTCTCAAAGATATATGTTGCTCTATCTCTACTGTTTATCATGTACTAACTGTACACGCAGGTTTGCTCGTCCTAAGTGAAGCGATTTCTCACACCCTTAAAGGGATAGAATTGGTAGTATTAATAATAATAATGCACGTCGTTTTTTGGAAGGAAATAACGGCTCATATCTGGGCTCAGGTATTTTGGTTTGAGCGTTTGTGCGAAATTCGAACTAGTCAGCTCACTTTTTTTGTGTGACATGTATGGAATGTCTTTCTACATGTAAAAAAATGAAATTTATATTAAAATATTGATCGAAGAACTGAAGATGTTTATGTTACACATTTGCTTGATGCCTTTTCAATGTAGCTTTCAGAGAGTCAACAAATTTACCCAAAAAAAACACTAACTCTTATTCGATTTTGAGAGACGTAGAGCATAGCGTTTATTCGCTCAAAGAAGAACTGGGGAAGTACCTCCACCTTCCAGAATACCGCAGCCAAATAACTTTATGTTGTGTAAAGTTGTGTTCCTGCGCGTGAGTAAGGTCGCCAGAGCTCATAGGGGAGGGGGGAAAGGTCGGTAACGCGTGAGCGATGCTTCGTGTGTTGCAAGCGTCCATATGGCTACGGAACCGCTTACCATCAGGCGGGCCGTATGCTTGTTTACCGAATTAGTCGTATAAAAAAAAACGAACTTAAATTTTACTTAAAAACTGAAACATTAGTCACCTTCAGCTTTTCGACCGTAATTTGTAACAAAAAATTAATTTTACAGATATAACTCGAGACATATTACTCAAAATGTCAATAAAAAGACCGTGACCTTTTTATCCCCCCCGCGGGGTGGTGCCGACCCCAGCACGACCCCATTCAGATATTCGTGTAACGTCCCACAAGTTATTTGGGCAGGTATTCTGTGTAATATTGAATTGTCGTTGTAAATTATCATACAAGATGTGATCACGTTTTTAGTTATGTATCGGTATTTTTATATGGTTAAACAAAAGAATACACTTCTCAATAATGTAATTGATGATGTGGAAAAACCCTTGAAGTGAACTGGCCCTCAAGTGCAGTATGTGGACGGAAAACGCTGGTATGAGCTAGGAGCACACCTACTACAAGTACCCCGTGCTTTGGTTTCCTTACAATGTTTTTCTTCAAATCTCAAATTCGCAACGATCCATGAGTTTCACTTCGATATTCGTGGCTTATCTGTCCATTCCCTTTTCCCCTTATTTGTGAAGGGAGTCCCATGCTCAGCAGTGTGACATTATGGGCTGATGATGATTTAACGTGACTTCCATTGACCTATCCATTAAATGATGCTTAGAAAAGTCAAAAATGATAACCAAACAAAACGTAGACTCCAAACAAATATTCAAAACACTCCAATAAAAACGAAAATTGCAAAGTAGTCCGTATTTCCAAATAAATATCTGAAGAAAACACGAAAATCAACCAGCTTTCTAACTACTAAATGGAGGTGATTAGCCGAAACGACTCCGATTTAAGGGATGACAAGAAGCGATGGTCATCCAATCAAATTCTGAATTCAATTGGCACTTCTCTTAACTGATTACTAATTCAAAATCAGACGGTTTTCGTCGAATTAGGTCAGCAAATATATTTTATCTTTCTTTAGCTTCTTTTGCTCAAGCTGCAGGGTTTAGAAACTTAACTTTCATGTTTCTTTTGAACCTTCTTATCACGGGTTGAATTTCCTTAGGGGCAGAAAGCTAGTATTTCACATAGCAACTATACTTGGACTTAGACTACATGAGGGTCATGTATTTCTTTAAAAATAATTACTCTAAAATAAGTCTACACTATAACCTCAAAAATCCACCCACTAATATCACAATATCAAACCCCTAACCACAAAAATCAAGAATACTTGCCAATCTCCAGGCAGTAGATCTCAAGTTCACGATTGAGCGTCTCACCCGTGAACACGACACAGAACTTGTTCAAACCAAGTCCAAATTAACTCCAGTTCGGTTCGGCGATATATTCCAAAAGTTTCAACCAGGAATTTATCTCGCAAAGTTGAATTAGCTCTTACATAGACGGTCTCGAATTAAATTGCTCGATCGGAGTTATTCCGATCTCATTTTCGGTTACATACGTGTTTTTGGTGTATTAGGTGGTAATGGGTATGATGTTTATGAAGAACCTTTCGCTTGGCTGCTTTACGCATGTGCTACTTTATTACTTATAGGTCTAGATTCATCCATATTTGATCATTGAGGCGTGATTGAGTAACAAACATATGTACAAACTTTAACATTTATAATATTAAATAGAATACCGAAACTATTGGGTTACAAATTGTATTTGTCGGGAACGTTAAGTTAATAGGCAATTTTTATGGAAAAGCATGTATCATTCATATCAAATCAATCCAAAGTGTAACTCTTTTACTCCTTTAGGGGCAACATTTTAAAAAACCTTATTTTATCGATGGCTGCCTTAGTGTGAAATAAATTAAGTTTCTAGACTCAGCGGTTTGAGTCGTGCGTTCATCTGTCAATCAGTTTCCCTTTTTATAAATGAATATATATATATATATACAAAGGGAACATGTCTCTTCGGCAAAAATGTATGAAAAGCAGTTTTTTTTTTTGCGATTTCGATGATGGTCCCATAGTAAAAGTTGATCGTATACATGTGTAATTTACGTGGTTTCTTTTAATGTCGTATTTTCATTTTGATCTAGTTAATAATTTTGATCTGTTTGCCGTTTTTTTTTTGCAATGGCATTCTAAATTTACTGCAAGGGATAAACTAAAAAAAATAGGAACTAAGGGTTTCGTCCACTTCGGCTATAAATTTTCCAATTTCACATCATTCATCACTTTATCTTTAAGTCTACTCTCCCTTGTTCTTATAAGAACTCATTCATAAAACATTGCCACATCAAAACTGCGCTTCTATCTCAAAGATTTCATCTGCTCACCCTAAGGCCGTCCTTCTAAATCATTTTTACTTCCCAACTTTTGCCCTTCACAAACCTTATGTTCTTTTTATGAGGTTTACTTGTTTGCATATAATTTCTATCCCGTATATTCGAGGGGAAACATAAGCTACCGTTTTACCCATTAGGTTGCACTTACCTGAAATGAGGAAAATTTTACCAATATTTTTTTACTCAGTGTGACCTAACTAAGTCTCTCGAGTACCTCGCTTGGCACCATACTTTTACTATGAATAGATAAGCTTATATAATATAATCACAAGTTGATAATGGCAAGCGAAGATTGTTAAAGATAGTAAGCACACAAACCTATAGAAGACAAATTTCAACATGAGACAGACAACAGAACAACATGCCATTATGCAATTTTTCGTGTAGAATTACCATTAAAAGATAGATTGAAACTTGCTCTAAAGAAGATATCTTTTCTAGTGTTAGATACATTTTGGATAATCTTAAAATTAATATGGATAAGCTAAAATAAAACTGCTGAAGCTATTTTATCGATACAAAAATATAACACTGCGGTGTGTGTCTATTGGATTACTTATTTATTCCGGTATCACAGATAAACAACGGAGAAAACATTCTGATCGCATACAAACGAGGTAGGAATAATGTTACTCTGTTACATCTCTGTTTCAATATTTGAATTATTTACTTTTTGCTTTTCTGCGAGTTTGATAATTTCTCTGGTACTGACAAAGTGCATTGTGGCAGTACTCTCCTAGTGATCAGAAGGACCATCCGATTTACTTGCCTTTTCACATAAAAATCTCTTGCAGAAAATTTGTGGCCTTATATAGATTGCTATATTAGGGCCTGTTTTGAATAAATCATTTTTGAATGTTGGGTTTTTAGTTATCATCATCACACTTTATATCTGAAGCCAAAAAAATTTTGCCCAAAGGTTAAAAAAGTTTGCAATCTAATGCGTTTTGACATTGACTAAGATCAGATCGTGATTTCTCGACTAAAATTCGCTCAACCATTCCAAAATCTAGCCATAACGGAAACTCTATTAGAGAAGTTCCATCAACCGTCTATCTGTCGATCAATCAAAAACGGTCGATTGCACCCAAATTTGGTACACAGTGATATCTAAAAGCTGAATCGACTTGGTGGTATTGAACGTATTGATTTTTGGTATAATTGCTACTTTTTATCTATTTTCTGGATCAATCTAGTTTGGAATTATATTATCGAGGGTGAAAAATGTTCCAGGATATTTGCATTTTTTATAAACTAGATATCTGTGATCACGGGTGATATTTACTACAATACTTTCAAAAATCAAATGGAATCTTTATATCCTCTTTTTAGAGCTTATTGGATGAGAGTGTCCATAGATCAGTCTATGTATGGGTTTGTTGGGGTACATGGAAACAAAACTGGTGACTTTGAACTCTCATGAAACAGTTCACAAAATTCCGTTTGTGTATCAAAAAACCCTACCTGTAACAAAACACAATCCCCAAAACATTAATTACTACAGTATACAATAAACAACAGAAAAGTATAACCCAAACAAAATCAGAACCGCTCCCAGACTGAGCAAACCCATTATCATCTCTGCATTACGTAAACTGGCTGATTTATAGCAACCGAACGTTGAATATATTAGGGGGGTCTCGGTGGTAAAGAATGTACTGAATCTGCTCACAACGAGCACTGTAACACATGGCTGAGGTTTCAGAACGACGTACTCTCGAAACGTATTGGAGACTGTTCGATTGTTCAGGACTTCGAAATGAATAGCATTTATAGATTTGGTAGGTAGTAAATTGACATTAAATTACTTTTAAGATGAAGATAAATCAAGGGATGATATGAGTAGGAAGATGATAGATATTTATATTAAAAATGGAACGCAAAATAAGCAGTTTTTATCAGATAACTGATATACTAACCCCCTTATTCATAATCGCTTTTTAACTAAATCAGTGTAATAGTGTGCCCCGTCTCACTCTTTCGATCACCAAATGTCAGGTGTCTGATAAAGACTTTAAGATAAAGCCCCCCGCCCGCTGGTCTCCGAAGGTCAATTTTGATCATAATTACGCCCAACCTCAGGACATGCAGCCATTTTCACGCAGACAAATGCATGTCCAGAGTGGGAATCGAACCCACGATCTGCGGCTTGATAGGTGGAATATTAACCAATCACGTCAACTGGCACGTCAAATGGCTTTAGCTTTGATATCCTACAAATAATACAAACGCTAAAGTTTCCGTTTCGGTATACCTGAACGAATATAGATATTTGGCTTTAGATAGATCATACCTCCGAATAAAACATAGGATACGGTTTATCCCGGGAAAACAGCTCCTTCAGGAGCTCAGGTTAAACCGAAAGCGGAAGCTATTAAGGAATGAAAGGAAAAATATACGATTTCGGGTAAGATTAATAATATTTTCAGTACATCAAAGGACCGATCAAGATTCTAAGGTTTAAATAATAACAAAAATAAACAAAAAGTACATTTAGTTTTTGATGATGTAATAAACAAGGGAATTGATTCTGCTGGTGATGCTGAGCAAGCACATTTCTGGATTATAGCATATGTAACTTTAATAACCCCAGCAGATGATGCAAATGGTGTCAATAAAGATACGGCAAAATGCATTATCTTTGTGATACAACTAAACAGAAAACTCAACCAAATACTCTCAATGCAAACAAATATTAGCAGTCTAGCTGTAGTACTAGTTCTTTTAGCTCTGTATGCTTATCTTAGCTTAGCTTATCATTTAGCATTAGATTGTGCTCAAGCTTATACACTACTAGCTTTCTTTAATTTGGGCTTATAAAACAAACAGTTATAAATCAATTAGACATTTTGGTTGGACCCGCAATCTATCCTTCAATTTGCCTGCGAAATTACTGAATCCTAAAACAGATGACAAAGCATAGATATATGTAGATTCGTTTGGGCTTTGCGGGTATAAAAATAAAGGCATAGTGTAGAAATATTACAACTGGGGTTGAAGATAGTTGAAGTAATTTTTGCTGTGTCAGCAACACGCAAATGAAACCTCTGGGGGCGAACCACAAGCTCTTAAAACAATATTATTATAACCTTATTTGTCTTTTTTCCTGTTTTAACGGCAGATGTCAAAGAAAGACAAAAGATAAATAAGGTTATAATAATATTGTTTTAAGATCTTTTGGTTGGCCCTCTGGTGTGTCAATCGTCTATAAGTTAGGTACGGTAACCGCTAACTATCCAGCTGGACTTTTTGACGGTAACTTGCAGAGTGACGTTGCGTTTTCATTTTTATTTTCATAAATTCGTGTATTTTGAGTTTTATTGCTTATTATCGGTGGTATTTTATCCAATAAAGATCAATACATTGGCACCGGTGAATTGAAATGAAATGAATTATGTGTATCGTGACTTTTCAAGTTGTCTCAAGAAGTCCGTGAAAAGTTTTAGTACAATGACCACCATTGTACTAACACATGACTTTTATGGACGGTGACTGACTGCATGAGGACTATGTGAAAGTGATTTATTGTGACTAGAACTTATAATATAACCGGAACTATTCTATCATTTTGTTTATTAACAGATAGAAAATTATTAGATGATATAAATCGCCGGTTAGGTTTTTTTTTGTGTAAAAATTATAAAGTAAAATATGCATTATTCAAAAACTAAAATAGACCTTTTAAATATTAGGTAACAAAATGCTAAACTCAATAACAATCTACTTAGATACAACTTGAAAGTCGAATCTGACATGGATCGACTCGTAATGGTCCAAGTTACCTCGCTTCACTCAAACTTCGCTACTTACTAATAACTTTATAAAACCATATATTTTTATTATATTTAAAAGATCAGTTTCTAGATAACTTTTTAAGCATATCTGTACTTTAATGTGCTCTCAAACTTTGTAGGTACCTATCAATAATAATTGACGACTGGCAAATACGTGCTTAAAAAAATCAGTGTCTATTCTTGTTGGAATTGCGTGGTATTTGTCAAAAATTGCGAGTTTTTTTTTGAGAATAATCTTTTTAATCTCTTTAAAGCAGACCATGATATTATTGTAAGTGATGAAGAAGCCAAAGTGATAAGCGAAAACGAACAAACAAAAACCTAGTAAGGAATTGGCTGTAAATATTAGATTGTAAAATACGCTCAAATCAATCACGGGTTATGCAAATATTTAATAAAAGCGGCCAAGTGCGAGTCGGACTCGCCCATGAAGGGTACCGTAGCAGCAAGTAGCATAATATAAAAGTTCTTGTAGTTCGTTGTAACTTAGATCGATGTTTTAATAATAATGTTATTTGAGTTGATTGAATAAAAGGTAAATTGCGGTTTACGATTTATGACTTATTAAAACTACTTACGAGATCTCGTTCAAACCAATTTTCGGTGGAAGTTTGCATGGTAATGTACAACACATATTTTTTTTAGTTTTATCATTTTCCTATTTTAGAAGTTGCAGGGGGGGGGGGGGGAAACACATTTTACCACATTGGAAGTGTATCTCGCGCAAACTATTCAGTTTAGAAAAAAATAATATTAGAAACCTATTATATAGCTATATTATATATATTAGATTGAATATCTTTATTATTTATAAGATTTAATAAAAAAAAAACAAATAGAATATTTTTTGATTATTTATAATTTAAAATGATATTAAATCATATTTTTGCCCCACACGTATGGGTTTGATGAAAAATTTTGAGTTTCAGTTCTAAGTATGGGGAACCCCCAAAATTTATTGTTTTTTTTTTTCTATTTTTGCGTGAAAATCTTAATGCGGTTCACATAATACATACAATACTTACCAAGTTTCAACAGTATAGTTCTCATAGTTTCGGAAAAAAGTGGTTGTGACATACGGACGGACAGACAGACATGACGAATCCATAAGGGTTCTGTTTTTGCCATTTGGTTACGGTACCCTAAAAACGTAAGCCTAAAGGTGAACGTTAAAATAAAAGCAGAAAAGAAACGGTATATAATTAACGAACATTTTTCGCATAACAGCCTAAACAAACAATTCTGAATCGTAATATCTAGATATTCGTGTTGTATCAGAATATTTGGCTCTGCCTTTATGTTCTCGAATGAAACATGTGTAAATTTCAACCGTTCAGTTGGTCCTGCTGGTCTTGCGGCACAGTATAAGTATGTACAGTAACACAACTTTGGTGTGACGTTGAATACTGATGTTTATATTGAAATAACACAGTTGATAATTATGATGCACAAAAAAGTGAGAGTTTTGGTTTGTCAGTAACTTTAAAAACAGTTTTAGCTGCATTTTTTTTATGGAAAATTCTCACCGCTGTTTTTCCCATGGGATCCTATCATATAGTTAGAATATTATACAGTGATAGCGAACAACGTTACCTTGCGCAAAGTGAGAGCAGTTATAGTCAGACAAAATGTCGATATGGATTAGCGTTTGTTCCAAAAAAGTAATCGAAAGAATCAACAATTGTAAAACTGTACATTCGATTGTCGATTCATTCGTTCTAACGTATAAACAATCGAAAAACAATCGACCTTTCGAACGAAAATTGACGCACGCAACGCAGGTTGCAATAGTATGCAAAATCGACGGGTGAGCGCGGGGGCGAAATAGATTCATTCATTCGGCGGGCGGACAGCCAGCGCAAGGTACAGGCCACGCGCGGTGCCGCACGAAGCGTATTATAAACAATCGAAAGATGTCGATTGTTATTCGAATAAATTGGACAATCGAATAATTCGAATGTTTTTAGTAACGATCACCCATCGCTAATATGGTTTCCTTGTCATTTGTTGTCGATAAAAGTATCGATAGAAAACGAGAAATTGGCATTCATTATATGTATTGAAGTCGTTCGAACTATGTACGAACCCTTCGTTTCAAGGACTTTAGATAGTACCCGTATCATAGACCGTATTCTAGTACAACGTCGTCGGTCTATACTATTCTAACTCTATGGACATACATTATAAATAAATGAGGCAATCAATCTCTGATGGTGCGTCCATGCTTAGCGAACCGAGCACACTGCGAGCACGATTCGCGTAGCGTGGACGGGCTTGCGAGCCTCGAACGAGCGCGATTGTCAGTTTTTTCACGAACAAAGGGATTCGCATCGTGCTCGTTGTAGGCTCGTTCGTGGCTCGGCTCATTCTCGATTCACGTAGCATGGACGCACCATAATATCATTACGGCAGCACACTAACATTGACTTTTTTGAGCAAAGCATAGCATTAAGAGGAAATGCTGCAAACGTACTCCTCAGTTTCCTCTCTGGATAATGACACTAGAGCAATGATTACTCTACAATCTGTAGGTACAAATGTATGTCCCTCGGTTGTATTTTTCTGCATAAATTAGTTATTATAAGAATTAGGAGCCTTCTAAAATCACAAAAACCATTTGTAACGCCCTTACAGCGAACAAATTTGAAGAATATAAAACAACAAAGGAAAACCGACAGACATAGCCAAAACCCTTCTTATTATGTTCTTGAATTTTGTTTTTAAATCGATCCAGTTTTGGACGAGAAAACCTGGGATTACGAAATAGCGATTACGTCTAATTTAAATAGCTATTATTCGTCCAAGCTGTAGTTGTCTTTATCGCGCTCGGGCGGGATAGCTCGGGCACAGCGCGACAGCAAAAGATTTGTTAAAAACCTATTTTTCAAATTTCTTGCAGCCATCCTTTCCTCTTAATAAAATATAGTTTAAAAATTCTTGGATGAGGTGAACATTTCTTTGCCATAAAATCTGATAACGCACATATTGAAGCAAATAAAAGCAAGCTATAAACCTAATGCCGCTAGTATACTGCAAGCTAAAACCCCACCGGGCTCAACTTCATAAAATTTCTATAGCACGCCTGTCTTTAAATGCTCCTCAAAATTACTCCAGTCGGCCTACAGGCGGAAACTTCAGGCATAAATCCAGCTAAATGATTTAACTTGAGATATAACTAAAATAGCGTTATGTCCTCATGAAATATGGCTGTTAAAGTTTTATTGTAGCGAAAAGAATTAAAAGAGATAACGGTCAAAAGTTTGGGGAACACTTATCATTTTTGGATCGGATTTTAATGTGGCTTACTAAATCGAGATTAGGGTCAGCTCACACCGAGACGCGACGCAGCGAGGACTTTTTAAAATAACAGTAGAATATAGAACTTTATTTAGTAAATAAAAAGGTACATATTTCAGGGAGAGAATTCGGATAAGCGGGCGGCGGCGGCGCGAGTCACTTGTCACTAATTCTCTCACATAAATGTGCAACTATTTATGTTGTAAATAAAGTTCTATATTCTATTGCTATCTGAACTTGCCGCGTCGCGTCGCGTCTCTGTGTATACTGACCCTTTTTTTTATTTTTTTTTATACAACTATGTCGGTAAACAAGCATACGGCCCGCCTGATGATAAGCGGTTACCGTAGCCATATGAACGCTTGCAACACACGAAGCATCGCTCACGCGTTACCGACCTTTCCCCCCTCCCCAATGAGCTCTGGCGACCTTACTCACGCGCAGGAACACAACTTTACACAACATAAAGTTATTTGGCTGCGGTATTCTGTAAGGTGGAGGTACTTCCCCAGTCGAGCTGCCCTTTGAGCGAATAAACGCTATGCTCTACCTCTCAAAATACCTTTCAATTTAGTTAAATTATTATTTTTTTTTTTTTTGTTTTTTTACAAATTACAATCTATATATAGAAAATTTCCTCAAGCCTGCCGCTGCTTCCGATTAACGGCAAGGTTCCCAGGTTGGCATATTTTCCTCTTTGGATAGCCAAGCTGACGCGTTGGCGGATTATTATTATTAATTATGTTGTATAGAGGATTTGCAACGATAGAAAATCAAAAGTAATTATAGATAGATAGATAGAGGATAAATATTAACAAATTAGGTCAAGCACTAGCATCCTATCTATTATCCTGTATGCATTTTGTACCCACTAAGCAGATTAGAGTTAAAAATAAAACAATAGAAGGTTAGATCCGAGAATAAAAAATACGGAACCATAACAAGATGAATCGGATGCTATAGGTAGGTAGATGTTACATCATTAAAACTAATGAACTAATATGTTTAATGACAAAATTCACTGGAGCAAATTATATTATAAAGTAAATATTCTTCAAAGCAGTCTCAGATTTATTTCATCTAGTTAAGATACATAATCAAATGTAACAGTTCCATCTTGTAGGTACTATGCTACGTTATGAATCCGGCCAAGTTTCCGCGCAGTAAAATTTATCGTTTGAACAATAAATTTTAAAATGTAAAATGTTATAGTTGCTCTCAACTTGTGAATGGGACAAGCGGGTGAGTTTTATCACTTTTGTTTTAACATTTTCACACTGAAGATGGAACTAATATTTGCTGCTTCTGTTAAAAATACAGTTGGTTCAGTAGTTTAACTTTACTGACTTTTATTTGATGCGATAACAGTGCATTGTCCCAAAACTCAACGTCAAATGGGTATCGGGTGAAAGGCTAGTCTATACCACCTCTAATAAGCATAAAAAAACCATTTCACGTTCTTAAGTCATTAACCATATTTGAAAGTGTTGAAAATCGACACCATAGACTATATCTTTGGGCGCTATGATCACAAATTTCCCTATTTTGCAGTAATTTTTCATTATTGTAATCCTAAATGGCTAAGTACCATGCTATCAATCGCAACCGTAAATCAAACAAAGAACTTTGTCAATTAAAAAAATAATGGTATTTTATTAGATAATAAACGAGCCATAAGCTGACTGTTTGACCGATGCACGCACAGCTCAAAATTCAAGGTCCAGAAACATGAAATTTTCCATACAAGTTCCTTGAACAAAACTTAAGCACCCACTAAATAGGAAAGGGCGAATTGAGGGATAACGGGTCAAATCACGAGAATCTGATACCTATGACCAATGGAATAGCATCTTAATAATATAGGACAGTGAAATATGAAGCTAATAAAACAAAAACGTAGACAGAATCATAGAATCCCAAACAAATATAAGCCAATAATCGTCATTCAACACTTGTTCGATATCCTCGGAGGCTATAAGTCTTGAAACTTTGCGAGAAAGAGAAAAAAGAAAAACTTGTCTAAACAAACAGTAAGGAAACCCAAAGATTGATGGCTTAACCTCGACTGTACATGCATAAACTTGGATTCGACATGCGGTGTTTAAGAATCGTAAGCAAATGAACGAGCATTTTTTTAATAATATAAATTGATTAGCATCGTTATTTGCAAAAGGACATGACATATAAAAAAATTTATTTTTGAAATAAGTCTTCTAAGCGGAAGAAGTGAGAGCGAGCAAGTAAACAATGGCTGAATTAAAAAAGACTAGAGATACAGTAGTACCCAACTAATATGGCTTACCGATGTACCTGCGCAGAAGATACATTTTCAAAGCGCGGGAAATGCTATTGGTCAGCAGCTGCCGCCATGTGTGTGGAGGGGCGTGACTTGCGAGTGAGACGGAACTAACAGCTGTACTGTATTATGAACCTTATACTAGTGTTTTAAGAGCCGTATGTAAGCTAAACGTCATAAACAGGGTTCGCTATTTTAGTGGTTTATGAATGAAAACATGAAAGAAATAGTATTATACGAACATATTCATAGAATCAAGACACCAATTAACAGATCCGTGGAGGCCCTTTTTTTTTAATTTGCTTCAATAAATAGCAAAAACAATATAAAAATTACCAAAATCATAAAAATGGAGGTTTACCGTTTTAGTGATACCATCAAATTTAGAATCCATTTTGTAAAAATTATATATAACATCGAATCACAAATATATGTACAACAGATCCGTGGGGCCACATTTTCATTTTTTTGTACGAGAATAATGTAATTTATTTATTTATAAGCATCAATTTTGCGACGCCATTTGTCCATACATTTTTCTATGAAATGTCAAGTGAAGCTTTATATACAAGACGCAATCGCGAAAACAGTCAGTTCCCCCAGTGTCCCAAGGTGACACCACGTCGCTTTTTATTGACACCGGAAATTACGTCATCCACATATCTGTATACATGCGCTCGTCAAAAAGAACATGATAAGTGCATTTTTATTTTTTACATTATTAGAGTTATTAAATTCCTTAGAAATAATTAAATATACATATTATATCATCATACGTATCAATTTCATGGTTTGTTGGTGTGCCTAAGATAATGTTTTCTACTAAGCATTTTTAAGAAAGTTTGGCTATAAGATAGGTAATAAGATAAGGGGTTCTCCCATTCAAAATTCGGAGCAGCCCGACCGGGAGTACCTCCACCTTACATACGATCGCAGTCAAATAACATTACTTTAATTTTGTGGTGTTACAGTGATGACTCAGGTCACCAAGCAAACAAGGTAAAAAAGCACACGGCCCTGCGGATGGTAAGCGGTTACCGTAGCCATATAGACGCTTACAACACTCGGGGCATCACTCACGCGTTCCCGACATTTCTCCTCTCCCCAACTAGCTCTGGCGACATCTATAAACGGATACTATCTCTGCCAGTACTATTAAAGAGATACGTGCAGAGATAGCACCCGCGAAGTGCAAGGACTACTGCAGAAAAGAAGGAAACATAATATAATTTTTATCTCAATATATATATAAATGAATCCCTATTCCCCTTGGACACGCCATAACTTGAGAAAGCCTTTACCGATTTTATCCATCTCTTCTTTTCAAGTTTTCTAATACTCTGGAAAAGGTTCTGACGGAAAAAAAATAAGAAAGTTGCGTAGAAAAACCGCGGGGTGCAACTAGTAATCAATAAATATTATATTTTATTTTCGCATTTGCTAGTAGCGTCCTTTAATTTCGGCTACCAAACTAAATATCAAAAAATATTAACTTTTTGTTATATTTAATTGTAATACATACACGACGTTTTGATTTGCATGCAATAACTCTTTACCAGTGACTTCGAATTGATATATTTCAATCTGCAAAATCCCTCAATTTACAACTTGTTTCGAGGGCTTTCTTGACTTGACTCGCGAGTGTTTTTTTTCGTAGCCAAAGTAAATTTTATGCTATAAAAGTACAGTTGCGATTGTTACAGTGTTAGTAGCAGGTTTAATAATGATTTTTAGGCGTAGCGAGTCTATTATATTGTACTATATTTGGACCATACAAATAACTTACCATCGGCAGCTAAAAATTATAAGGGACGTCATTAAATTTATTTTATTTGTCTAGAACGAACTAAAATTGAAGTATAATGGTAAGGGTCCCTCCAAGTCAGATATATATGTGATTATTTATACTGAGTTTCTTGCCGGAGTCTTCTAAGTTTAAGTCGTTGGTAGAGTCAACTGTAACATTCATAAGTGCCTTATCAGGGCCTAAACTGAATAAGTTACTTTTGGATTTTTCGATTCCAATCGTAACTGAGGAATGAGTTATTCAATTACTGAAATCCTATTTTTAGAAGTACCTCAATTTCAAAAGATTTCCCAAAAGCAAACGAAATTATAGTTTGAAAACTAACTGAAGTGTTTTTGGTGACATATGAGAAGCTTTTTGACGTTTCTGCTTTTAAATGCACTTCATTTAAATTATATACATGTGAAAATGGTTATAAGCGGTGTTGAAATGAAAGGAACGGCTGGATTAAACAAACTCAATAAATAAAATCTCAGCTAAATTGTGTTAAATTCTGATATCAAAAGAAATACTTTTTGCCTGGAAATCCTACTTGTGGGTATATTGTTTGATGATAGAGACCACATTCCGCAGCTGGCATTTCGAAAAATAAACCACTACACTTATCTAAGCCGAGGATTACCAAAGAACTACCAAAAAATAACTTCTCTCCTATAGATTACACCGAAATTAATCAGCACTACCGGTTCTTCGACATATTTCTAATGGGGACCTTCAAATCATGGCATAAAATTTGAGCTTGGAAAATGTGGGCCATCCTTGTCACACGTAATCGTATTAGAAATATGTATTAATGGTAACGTAAGCCTCACAAAGCTACTTTTAGAGATGGCTTTATTAGATTGAAATCTCGAGCACAAATGCCAAATTTTCGATACAAAAATAAGTGTAAATTCTGTTTTTAACATTTATTATAATTAATATAGGGTTTTTTTTAATTTTTTTTGTTCTTTTTTTCGTTAATTTCAATAATAAAATACCTTTTAAACTTGATTTTTATATTATTATTATTATTATTTAACCCTCTTAAGGGTGGAATTTCCAAAAATCCTTCCTTAGTGGATGCCTCCACTGTATAAGGTATCTGTGTGCAAAATTTCAAATCTCTAGGTCCAGCGGTTTGGGCTGTGTGCTGATATATCAACAATCAGTTTATCATTTTATATATTAAGATTAATTGGTTATATTGAAGTTGGTGCAATGGATGTCACACGCAATATTCCGATGATTCAAGAAGAAAGTACTGAAACTGTATTTTGTCCAACCTGCTCCAAATCCTTTAAAAGGAAAGGTCTACAACGTCACATACGTGCTGCTCACAGCGCCCACTGCTCGTCACAATCACTGTCACCTCCGTTACAGCAACCAATACAAGCATCTCCACTGGAAGAAGCCTATAGATCACCGTTCCTGGACTCAATGACACAGGTTCGAAGACCGGCACCTGACAAATACGCTGGAATAAAGTATGTACTCTCCGTGGCAAGCTCTCCGATCTTCCCTCCTCTAGTACCACTAGCAGGAGATTTAATCATATGCTTGCTGAAGAAATAGATTTGCGAACCAATTCCCAATATATGCATACATAATATATGCTGCTACAAAGAGACAAGAATACTAAACATGCTAAAGACATATGCCGTTTACTTGAACGCCGCCTAAAGTTATGGATAGATAAACACATATTAACATTTTGAAATCCTACTAACCAAGTCAATCAAATCAGACAACTCTCTTCATAATTTTCACAATTGAAACAAACACAATGGCCACACTGCGCTCGTTTCTTGTTTAATACATACAACGGTCATGTGGAACTTGTTATTTGTGATTATGACATGAGACTCTACAGCAAAGAAGGCGTAACTCAGGGAGACCCATTAGCCAAGCTGCTCTATGCCCGTGCAACACTACCCATCATAAACAAAATGAAAGATGAACAAAGTACTATTCAATCTTGGTATGCAGACGATTCCTCAGCCCAAGGTGATTTCAAAAGCCTAATTTTTTTTTTTTTTTTTTTTTAATATATTTATTTTATAAAAGTTACAATAATACAATAAAAACAATAATTTATATCTGCCAAACTGCATAGCAGTTTGTCGGCAGTTAGTTCTCTCTCATGTTCTAAAATTTAAAGTAAGTATACTACATAATAGTATAAATACATAATATAACATGACATAACAATTAAAACAGTATCAGGGGCGAGTGGCAGGGGCGTGCAACTGTAGCCACCGTCCCAGCAACTGTGAGTCCCACCGCTCGACTAGCGTACGTATGATGCTGTTTGGGCTGCCACGCAGGCGAGACATCAGCGACGCGCACCGTTTTCTTATGATTGCATAAAAGCAGTCGGTGCTTGCCTCTGCAAACATCCCTGATGCGCTGCAAAATCGTTGCAGCCCAAACAGTACCCTGAATGCATTATTATATTGCACACGCAGTGCGCCGTATGCGCTCCGCGTAAAATTGACCCACAGACTGCACGTGTAGAAGGTCTGACAGTAGGCTTTGAAAAGCGTAAATTTAGCTTGCTTACTACAACGTGCAAATCTGCGAGCCAACATATTGCAGCGAACACACATCGCCCTGCGCTCCCGCTCAATATCCACATTGTCTGACAAGTTATCGGTGACCCAGTGGCCCAGATACTTAACCTGATAGACTCTTTTTAAAGGGGTACCGAAAAGATCCACAGAGGGTACATTTTGTACCAGCTTTAAAAACCATTAGCTCACTCTTAGCGACATTATATCTGAGCCCATGAGACACCGCATAGGTCTCACAGATGTGTAACAACCTTCGCAACGCACCAATCGAAGGGCTCAGCACAACCATATCGTCGGCGTAACTAATATTATTTATGCACACACCATCCACATGACATCCAACAACGCACCAATCGAAGGGCTCAGCACAACCATATCGTCGGCGTAACTAATATTATTTATGCACACACCATCCACATGACATCCAATAAACTGACTGCTGAGCTCACGGATCAGTCGGTTCATGTACAGGTTGAACAGTTTCAGCGAGCTCAAGCCCCCCTGTCGCACTCCACAACCAACCCATATACGTCCGAATGTACGCCTGCCCACCTCACACAATCCTTTTGGTTGTTGTACCAATACCCAAACATTGAGATTATCTCAGGCGGTAATGTAGTATCTTCCTTTAATTTTTGAAATATGTTATGTAATATGTTATGTTTTATACACAATGTACTAAAATATTGCATCTCGCTGAGTTTGCTTTGCTTATAAATGTTATGAATTCTACTACTTAGTAAACCTGTTATGTAAGCTTTTGTTGTGCCTATTTAAATAAGATGAACACAAAAGGGAAAATAAATAAAAAATTAAATGTATATAATGTAATATTACTTAAATAATTTATTAGCATTTCATCGGATGGTACCACGTTATGCGGTACGCACCTAACTTGACGCAACGAGCTGATGCATGTGTGCGTGCCTGTAACACGACTGCAAAGTAACAAATGAATGCTGGTTTTGGCGCGCGATCTAGCTTACATCCGACCCTTAAGGTTGATTGTAAGTTTTAAGCACTACTTCGTTAATCTTCAGTACTGTAGTTCAGTACTATAGTTGTAAAATAATATTTAGAAGGAATAGGAACAAAAGCACTTAATCTACAAAGACAACACAATTAGATGACTCAAAAATATACTTGTTAAAATAACATAGTACTTTTCGAACACCGCTGTCAAAATTGCTCGCCCCAACCATTGTCCAAACAACACACCAGTGTGTCACCAAAAAAATTTGCAAGAATCCCAACCACAGACTCCAACAAAGATTTCTCCATGCCCAAATACTTTGTATCAACAAAGGAATGCCGATCAATCAACTGAAACCACAGCTTCACCTAAACTTTGCCATATACGCCTGAACTTTGTAATGCCTACATTGGCTGCTATGATATCTTCAATATCTTTTACTGTTTTGGCAAACAGTTGTTCGGTAAATGATTTGCGTAATACAATATGGATATTGGTGGCTTTTACGATTTATCTGTGTTCTTTACTTTTACTATGCTTTCACTTATGCTCCAATAAAGGATAATTAGCTGCATCTATTGTACGTGGATTTTACAGGCATTCGGAATTGGAGAGACGTGAATTATAGAAGCAGAACGCTAGGCAACCACAAGGTTTGATCCTTTGGTCGTGAATACAATTAAGGCAAATAAGTTCTTGTTAAAAAAAATTATTTTGAATACAATCATTTTTTTGGTGATTTTAGTTTTTGACTGTATTTGCATTGTCTTCCATGTATACCCAATATCAAGTCAATCCGACCACTGCAAGTGGGTGAAATTCGACTGTCAAGATTCCACCCGAACAAACATAAAAAAAAATAGATAAAATAAAAGCAAATAAAATAATTGTAAGTTAAATAAAAGCTTGTATAAAGGGAATTGTTTTCATGTTATAAACGTAGATAATTTAAGCTTATCGCGTACAGACAATAATAATAATATTAACTAACTGCAACAACATCCACGGTCCACGGTGGAGGAAAGTCGAATACGACTTGTGTCTGAAGTCGAGACTTCGTTGGAGCGGGTCTCGGAATGGGGGAGACTTAATTTAGTCCATTTTAACCCCTCGAAGACACAAGTCTGCGCGTTCTCCGCGAAAAAAACCCCATTCGTAGTAGCACCAAAATTCGAAGACACTCCTCTCAACATCGCACAGAGTATCGGGATCCTTGGTGTCGATATTGCGAGTGATGTCCAGTTCCGAGGTCATTTGGAGAGCAAAGCCAAACTGGCTTCAAAAAAGTTGGGTGTGCTGAATAAGGCTAAGTGGTACTTCACGACACTCCAGCGGCTACAGCTTTATAAAGCCCAAGTAAGACCGCATATGGAGTACTGTTCGCACCTCTGGGCAGGCGCACCCGCTTATCAGCTTGATCCACTTGCCTCGGTGCAAAGGCGGGCCATTCGTATCGTTGACGATCCCATACTCACTGGCGGTTTAGAACCGCTCAGCCTTCGGAGAGATATAGGCTCGCTCTGTGTGTTCTACCGTCTGTATAATGGCGAGTGTTCGCAAGAACTTTTTGACCTGGTGCCATCATCACATTTCTACCATCGCACCGCTCGCCGGCGATGTGGAGTTCATCCTCACATCCTCGAGCCGCCTCGATCGTCCACACAACGTTTTAGTCGGACGTTCTTATTGCGGACCATTAGGATGTGGAATGAGCTCCCCGTTACGGTTTTCCCTCAGCGCTACGATATGGGGTTCTTCAAAAAAGGCGTAAAAAGAGCTCTACAAGGTCGGCAACACATTGGCGATCCCCCTGGTATTGCAAATGTCCATAGGCGGCGGTGACCACTTACCATCAGGTGGCCCGTCTGCCTGCTTGTCAACCTATTGACATAAAAAAAAAAAAAAAAAAAAAAAAAAAAACATCATTGAACCGTTTTACAAATTTTTCAAATCGGTCAAGTTATAAATGACGGTATACGAGGTAACAAACATAAAAAAAAAATACAAACGAATTGAGAACCTCCTCCTTTTTTTGAAGTCGATGAAAAACGAACGCTTCGTATATCTATATATTTTAATTATTTGTTGTTAGAGGGGAAATAGAAAATGTACATTCTGTAAAAATGTCAACTGTCTACCTTGTCTTGGTTCATGAGACACAGCTCATACAGCCCACTGACAGACGGACAGACAGTGGAGGCTTAGTAATAGGGTCCTGTTTGAAACCTAAAAAGGTGACAATTTAAAATTCAAAGCTTGTTGTTCCGCCCTAAGCAAGCTCAGGCTGATTTCCGAATGGAGCTCATCCCCCATACTTATATAACGCAATCAACGTTCGTCCGTTTGTTTACATAGTACATTTGAGCCCATATATCGATTGTACGAAACCCAATAAATGTTTGTATGGACTTCAATGTTATTTGATTTGATTTTCGTATCTTATTGGATTTAAAGGTACGATCCGATTTAATCCAATCACGGATCGTACGAATTACGGTCACATAAAGGATACCTGGTATTATATCCCTTATGCTTATGTCTATTGTGTTTATTTTGTATGAAAAAAATTATGTGGATAGTATTGTCACATATTTAATGATAGCACAGTCTATAAAACCATACAGTCGTCAAAAGCCTTTTGATCTCGTCGAAAATGCCGACAACGTAAATGGTTCATGCTGTGCCCCGAACTACTAACATCGTTATGTTCGCAGTTCGGGTTCGGCTTTTCTGCGTCTCTAGACTGGGCTGGTACTGGTACTGATAATGTGGTGATAACGTTAATAACATTACAAGCGTGAGCAGCTTGATAGACATATTGTACACTAGTGATTTAATGAAAATAGAAAAAACGACGATATGAGTTCCTTGTACGAGAGAAAACACGAGAAAGTGGCATTCATTAATGTATTTAGTCGTTCAAGGCAGCGGTGTTGTACATACAAGTGCTCATGTCAAATCATCATCATCATCATCATCAGCCTATAATGTCCCACTGCTGAGCACAGGCCTCCTTTCACAAATGAGGGTGAAGGGGAATGGGCAGATACTCCACCACGCATGCCCACTGCGGATTGGTGGAGGTAGGCTAGTGGTCAACCTACTGTTGGAATTTTTCAAGCCGTCTAGGAGGCATCCAACTAGCTTAACGACTATCACAATTAAGTGATAACCGGGACCAACGGCTTTACGAAGCACGGAAACGCTCGATTTGAAATACCACTAGGCGGTCACCCATCGAGGTACCGACCACGACAGACGTAGCTTAACTTCGCCGATCGATTAAGAACGGCTAATCATGCTACACCACGAGCGCTTCATGTCACATACTTTAGTATAATAGATATTGTATATGAATAGAGTAACGAAAAAAGTGAGTGGAAGAAGAAGGGGGAGGCCTTTGCCCAGCAGTGGGATGAAATATAACAAAAAAGAGTAGAGAGTAGAAATATTGTAAAAGTAAAATAATAAGTATTTATAAGGCTTAAATAAATAAATAAAATATGAATAGAGCGTCCCTGAGTAATATTTTTATTGGTTCCAATGCAGTTGTGGAGTCATATACATACATAACTTCACTTTCGTAGTCATAATAAATATTCACATTAGGAGACCTAATGAAATATTCCTAATTAAGTATAAACCACTTACCAATCTTACTCAGCTTACCAATCAAGTGATTCAGCGGATTACTTACCTGGGAAAAGAAAAAAAAAACATTATTAATAAACAATAAATTAATAGTAGTTCGATATTTTTATTATAAATAATAGTAAAACTTGAATAAAATAATAAAAAAACAGTTTATAAACAGCCAAAAATAATGTGGCTCTTTAAAAACTGGGAGATTTTGTGAATTGTAAGTTTTGGCTCTTCCGTCTCAAAGGTTGCCGACTAACTTAATTAACGTTGCCTAATTCAAGAATTGCATTCGGTACATTTTCGCAAGTAACTAGTAAAATAATATTTTTTAAAACACTGATTAATATTTTAACAGTTACTTTTTAAAATTATTTTACATTATGAATTATATATTTATTATTTTATATTTTTAAATATAAAGTCACACTTAAATACATATTAACAAAATCAAACCCCAAATTGGTAATATCCGCGCAACAAGCACAAATGAACGCTTCCATCTTAAAACTCCTTACATAACCTGAATGTTACAAAATGCCCATAAAGCTGAGCACACACTCCTTTGTCACGATGACGGGCGCTGTCACATCAGTCAGCCGCGATATCGGAATATTCTGAGCATCTTGTTAATTAACGCCTACGATGGAGATACAGTCTAATTAACTGGAGATAGTCTACATGAACGGGTGTCAAAATGCGGTGAACGTTCATTATGAAAAAGAGGTTTTTGAATTCTACACTCTGTATTATAAATTATAAGGTTTATTTTTGAGCAGACGAGTTTCCGTAGCAGAATATCATGTAAAATTATTTTGTGTGTGACCTCATTTCTGAAGACTTCAAAGTATTTTTATGTTTAATAATATTACATTTTATTAAATAAATATCCTGGGACATTCCTCACACACGGTCATCTGATCCCAAACTAAGCAGAGCTTGTACTACGGAAACCAGATAACTGATATAATACATATAATACTTTTTGTTTGTAAATACATACTTAATATACATAATTACACCCAGACACTTCATTTGTAGGTATTGTTTCTACGGTAACTTCGTAAGGTAAACTGAAACCTGATCTTCAAAAACCTGAACCTGTCTTCTTGACGGTGACAGTTCAATATTGTATCATGAACAATTCACAAGGCTTAGAAAATTACCTAAATGATATAATGTCCAGCTTAGGGTTGCCCACTGCTCCCCCCACCTCCCACATGGCTATCCCAGCAGCTCCTAGATACACTGATCGGGTCCATAGTAAATCTAATAGGAGGTCATATCCCCCTGCCATGATGACGTTTGAAAAACGTTACACCAAAACCCAAATATGACAAGATAATTTGTCACAACAATTCGCCGATGTGTACAAGCCTTACAAGTGACGTCGTGTTTAATGTGTATTTTAAGCATTATTAATACCATGTTTTTGTCACTATTTAATGACGGTGGGTGTTCGGATGAGCACGTTACGGTTTGAATGGCAGGGTGTTGTAGGGTGGAAAGTAAATGTAGCATTTGGCAGTTAATGATACATGTTTTTATGTTAAAAGATTAACTAATAGCTTAGTCTTTCTGGGACCCAAGTTGCTATTGCAATTGTGTTCCAATGAATTATCAGTCGTATAGAAACTGACAGAAGAAAGTTTTGGTAGTCTACTAATTAAATAGCACATTGGTGCCGATTCTATTGTAAATCGCACTAAACTAATTTTAGTCACATCTAATCTCTTTCTTACGAACATTATTGAAAAAGGATAGAACATATTTAAAGCTGTCAAATTAATCTTTGCCGTCTTATTTTGCGTGTATTTAGGCGTAACCACGATAGATGGCGACAAAATTTATATTGAAAACAAGCATTGGGCTAATTTGATAGGACTTTTCTTACATCCTTTTCTTATGCTCTTTGTTAGAAAGAGACAGTGAGATTAAAATTAGTTTAGTTGTAAACAACAGAATCAGGGCCACTGTCTCAATGGCAGTGGAACTGTATTATGATCGTGTCATAATGATTTTGAATTTAGCAGACTTGACTGTTGCTACTACCAACAGTTTTTGCAGTATTTGCAGTTGTTCAAAAAGTTGCTACATAGTGTTGACGCACTTTTGGAGATATTATGCCGTGTGAAAAAGAGTGTGAACTGTGAAAAGATTTTTGTTGTCAAAAGAAGGCGATCATTTTAGTACTGTGTTATTATTACGCGATTCACAGTTTTCATACAAACTGTCATAAGAATGTCAAAAGATTATTTTGAAAGGGCACTAAATTGATCATCTACTTTTGATGCTGTCTGTACGTGTCACTACCCCTGGGGTTGCAAGAGCACATGTATGTGGGAAAATGAAATAAATAACTGGATTGGACTAAAATAAACATCTTTTATTTAAAATATGAACTGTAACTATGAATAATTTTATGCACGTTCTTTTCATATCTTACTTTCCGCAATCATGTCTTTCACAAAACTCCCTCTCACTCACACATTCCTTTCATCTCTTTCACTCCTTTAGATGCGTTCGGAAACACATCCCACGTGTATATAGGTTTATAGTAATCACGATCATCCTTAGGGGTCTTTCCTTATATGCAAAGAATCATGGCGAGCTCCATACATTGATTTGTACAAAAAAATAAAACATTTTAGAGGGTATTGAATCACTTCCAATGTTTAGATTCCATTACCAGCAACATGTTAATATACATGAAATATTTTATAAACCCCGCAAAACATAACAACAACATAATGGTTTTGTTCACGAATAGTCGCGATTCGCCGGCATGCCATAGAAATTCGCATTTTTATCCCGGGGTTCTAAAAATATTTTAAATGGCTCAAGTTGTTCCTTAGGCACCAAGTATCAATTATAACGTCATTCCAGCGTCTCTAAAAATCTCTATTTTTTTGTATAAATCTCGCCATGATCCTTTCAAAATACACAACAATATACAAAGAAGATTTCATCCGGTATCCAAAAAAACTACAGCGACTCCTACCGCCAACTAAATTAACCAATAGTTACCGGTAATAAATAACAAAAGGGCTAATTAAATATAGTATTACCTGTTAAATGAGATACCGGTATATAATACAAAGTGACGCCGGGTTGAGCGAGTAAATGAGATAGTATTTAACAAGGGTGTTACGCACAATAAATTGGCCATCCTTTATGTTTGGAACAAGTTACAAGAGACATAATTTACAGTAGATTAATATTATTAGTTTATACTCCCGCGTTCGTAATTAATATTAAGTACTTATGTTCTCTTTTTATCTATCTATGATTAGCCATTCTTAATCGATCGGCAAGTTTTTGCTACCACCGGCACCGGAATGGCTGGCACCTGGATGGGTGACCCACTAGTGGTATTTCAAATCGAGCATTTCCGTGCTTCGGAAGGTACGTAAAGTCATTGGTCCCGGTTATCACTTAATTGTGATAGTCGTTAAGTTAGTTGCAGGCCTCTTGCGACCGACGGCTTGAAAAATTACAACTGTAGGTGGACCACTAGCCTACCCCCACCAATCTACAGTGGGTATGCATGCATGGTGTAGTATCTATTATAGGCAGCCAGTTTTTTTTTCAGATTTGGGTACTAAAGAGTATTCTATCAGCGTACTTTGTTTTCACACGATGTTTTCCTTCATCGAAAGCTCAAGTAGCCACTTACTTACGCGGACCACCTGCCTGCCAGTCGTCCTTCTGACATATAAGAAGTAAATCACCGATTCATTCTGAATATTATTATCATTAAAATAAGGATTTTCATAATTTAGGTCATATAAAACAATATTATTTAAAATAATCAAATTCGTTAGTCTCTCGTAACTTGTACCCACGCATAACTTATTTAATTATAATAGAAACTGATACAAGTTCTGTGTAACATGGGTCTGAATAAATTGCTCACAATAATAAGAAATATTGTATAATATATTCTTCATAATAATGCTGGAATAGTACTTAGGGGTGCTGTTCGGACTTGAGTAACTCCCGGTTTATGTCTGGAGTACAGGACTCCTTGTTAAACGAGATCAGAAAGGATTGACTTTCCTTTATGCTAAAATCTATCTTCTATGATGATGAGGTCAAATTATGGTGAGCTCACAATGCTTAGAAGGGATCTGGCTCTCAAATGCAGCTATCTGAACAGTGGTATATGCTTGGCGACAGAATTTCAACATTAGAGTGTTGGCCCAAAACACCATTCCACCGTGCTTTTTTATTCTAAGGATTTCTGATGATAAGCAGTTACAGAATAAGGCACGAGTCGTGAGCACAGATAGGCAGTCGTGGGGACAAGCTCGTGCATGTACACTTTCGGCCAAATCACAGTAGCCAAATGACACGCGAGAATCCAATACACGACGAGCATCGACTGACGAACCAATCGTGTGCAGCGAATTCGATTATCGACACCAATCTTGTCTACTGGCCCTGGTGTCAATTTGTGCTCACGACTCATGCCGGTTACTATACCCTAGCCTATGGATGCTTGCAAAACCAGGGTTAGCACGCGCACGTTGCCGACCTTGTAAAGACAAGGGTTCACACACAGGGTGTGAACCCTTATTGAAGAACCCCATGCTCTACTCCCTTGAGAACGGCGGGGAGCTCATTCTACAGCCTGACTGTCCGCTATAGGAAGCTTTTTTGAAACCCCATAGTGCGAGACCATTATGGTTCTAGTGTGTGTGGATGGACTTCCCGTCGATGTCGAGAGTTGCGATGAATTGCGTAGAATGTGGCATCAGTAGGCAAAGTCTCTCATTAGACATTAGGAGCAATTTAATACTGTATTCTTTGTCACAAGCGGTCACAGCATTTGTCACTGATAAAAACACTTATTTATAACTCGTGTCATAAAATTAAGAGCGGGATAACACGCAGGATAATAAATTCGACAGGTCAACTGAATGTCATATTTCAGACAACATTTCCTCCCCGACATTTCATTTTCACGTAAAAAAGTGGGCAGGGGGAGTTATCTCACGAGATAAGCGGTGACGCGGCGTTCGCGACGTGACAGAAAAAATATCACGTCTCAAAAATGAAGCTTACATAATGTATTTTGGATGTTGATTTCATATTTCGTTGTAAAATAATACAGTGATAAATAATACATGTCCCTTTTATCGAATCTAGAAATCTATACATAATATCAAATAAGAGTATCAAAATACTAAAAGACGTAGCATTTTTGTTTGAGCAAGCTAATCTCCCCTTCGAGAAAATACATTCAGTAGTTGCCTATGGATTGTCATGGTGTTTTCACAGAGTTAATTAAGCATGTTAAGCATAAGTTTCATCTAAATAAGCTGACGGGAAGAAAGTTGCTGAAATATAATGAAGTCTACGCGGTTTATATTACTTATATTTCTGTATCTTTAAATACGGAAGGATGCATTTGCTGAGAAGAGCCGGCAATAAACTCAGCAATTACTCTGTTCAAAACAAGCTTATCTAAGCTAATATTTACATTCTAATCGCACTGACAACAACTGCTCGACTGGGGAAGTACCTCGACCTTACAGAATACCGCAGGCAAAAGACAATTTTGTATTACTGCGCGTGAGTAAGGTCGCCAGAGCTCATTGGGCAGAGGGGAAGGGCCGGTAACGCGTGAGCGATGTTGCAAGCGTCCATATGGCTACGGTAACAGCTTACCATCAGGCGGACCGTATGCTTGATTACTAACTTAATATATTTTTCAACACACTCGCTCGTAAATTGACATTTATTGCACCGTTTTCTAGTATCTTAATGCAGCTTATAACGCACAAGTGCTTTTTACTTTACATTACGGCACCGTTTTTTGAAAGGTATAATCCCGATTATAATAAGTTTGTACCTCACTGCAAGTGATTTATGTGTTAAGCATTCTTAATTTAAACGGGTAATAGTTTGACAGCTCACCGCTGTCTGTGTGGTTGATTATAATCAAAAAATCTACTTAAAAAAATACAAGTCTGTTTTTTCCTCACACGTGTGTTGAAAAACGTCGTATGACACGCGTGTGCATTGATAATTACTCTCGGCTCACTTTACCGCATCGAGTGTTAATAACCAACTTTGCACACATTTATCATAATATACTATTACGTATTAGGTAAATTTACGGTTGATTATACAATAATTTCTCAAGTCATTTTGTTGAGGAACTCGTAACATAATAAGTATAAGTTTCTTTTACCAAATAAATCATTCGAGTGTTGATCCAGTGTATAATCTATCTGCAATCTCATTCGAATCGGAACAATCAAGCTAAATTGAGTTAAACATACACCCCCTTACTCATAAAGCGCTATTTAACTAATATCCTACCCTTTAAACAGTTTATTAGTTAAATAATGTTTTATGAGTAAGGGGGTTAGTCTGTGAGTTTTAAAGGTAAATCTTAGCGTAGTGAAGTCTATGAGTAAACCCATCGACGTAATTAAATCTGACATATTACCCGTAAAGCTACTTAATACGTTATTGAGACTACAGAAGTTGGAATACTATTTTTAGCGTCGCTTGAAAGTGAAAACCTAGGACGTCGCATTTTCAATGAAAAATATTTTATGATTGATATAGAAAGAAAAGCTCGAAAGTTACGTTCTTTACTGTATGTAAGTTATATTTTGATATGTGTTACATGACATATGGTGCGTCCATGCTACGCGAAGCGAGCACGCGATTTCAAGCGTGGGCGTATTTACGAGCCTTCAACGAGCCTACAACGAGCGCGATGCGAACCCCTGTGTTCGTGAAAAAACTGACAATCGGGCGCAGTCGAGCACGCTACGAATGCTCGTTCCAGGCTCGCAAGCCCGTCCACGATACGCGAATCGCGCTCGCAGTGTGCTCGTTCGTGGCTCGGCTCGTGCTCGGTTCGCCAAGCATGGACGCACCATTATATGCATTGTGCATAAAGCCTCACAAAATCCAAAAATATATTACAACTCACGTCCATATTTTTTTTTTCAGTGGACTGTATTTTACATCTGTTAAAATTTTACTTCATTCACATACGCGGTTTTCACTCTCAAGCGACGACTACGACGACTTTACATAATTACATGTCGTCTCAGAGGTACGTTTAACCCTCCGCGTGGTCACTAAAAGAGTTGTACAACTCGTTTTGACGTTTTAACCCGGAGAGTTTCTGTAGTTTTAACCCTCCCATGCGAGTAATTTGTTGACGGCGATTCATGATAGATGCGCGTGCTCGTTGACTCACGTTATTTTTTGTTAACTCCATTTCTTTTGCACTCGCTTTTTAGCATATAGACGCTGGTAGAACTGGTGCGGAAAGGTAGAATTTAAAAGCATAGCACACTGGCAGTACAGTGGCTCCTCATGTAGCTCTGGCGACCTTACTCATCGCAGAAACACAATAGGTACCACATGAAAGTATTGTGATTCTTAAGTAAGTCATGCTCACTTTAAGGCCTTTGCTTGCGGCGGCGTCGTGTGACGGGTCGCTCACTTCCCTCCAATATGGCGAGGAGGGCGATGGCTGCCACACGCGTCATACTTGTGAACAGGTGCTGCTTGTGGGGGCTGGTCTGCTTAAGTTTGCTATTTCTTTACTTATAAAAATATTTATTCAGTCTTCTTTGTAATTTTGCCGCCGCGCCGGGGCACGCAATTGTTTTCAGTGCGATTAGAATGTAAATATTATGTAATGAATCTAAGCTTGTTTTGAAAAGAGTAATTGCTGAGTTTATTGCCGGCTCTTCTCAGCAAATGCAACCTTCCGAACCGGTATTAGAGTATTAGAGTCAGACTTTTCATAAGTGCCTGCGAAGGTCTATTTGAATAAATGATTTTGAATTTTGAATTTAAAGGACATTAAATGTTACTTTAAACTGTAAGTGTAGGTACTAAGATATTATCATTATGTATTTTTAGGACAGTATTGTGTTCGACTAAAAACTGATCACATAACGGTTAGTGATAATGTGGCCGAAGGTAAGCAAAGTCTAGAAAGAAACGGACTATCAAGTACAGCTGTGCAATGTTTTACCATTACATGCATTGTTTGTTTCAAAACTATTTTCGATCTCTATTCTCGAATTTTATACTTATGTATTATAATAACTATTTCAGAAATTCATGGCCTTAAAATAACAAAACAAGTGTAGTTACAAAATAGACGAACATTATAATCAGTCTCGCAAAAGAAAAAAGCGGCCAAGTGCGAGTCGGACTCGCCCCATGAAGGGTTCCGTAGCAGCAAGTAACGAGTTGAGTTGATTGAATGAAAGTTAAATTGCGGTTTACGATTTATGACGCATTAAAAAAAACTACTCACTAGATCTCATTCAAACCAATTTTCGGTGGAAGTTTGCATGGTAATGTACATCATATTTTTTTTAGTTTTATCATTCACTTATTTTAGAAGTTACAGGGGGGAGGACAGATTTTACCACTTTCGAAGTGTCTCTCGCGCAAACTGTTCAGTTTAGAAAAAAGTGATATTAGTTAGAAACCTCAATATCATTTTTGAAGACCTATCCATAGATAGGTTTGATGTTTTTTTTTTTATAGTTTCAGGTCTAAGTATTGGAAATTGAAAATCTTAATGCGGTTCACAGAATACATCTACTTACCAAGTTTCAACAGTTATCTATAGTTTCGGAAAAAAGTGGCTGTGACATACGGACGGACAGACAGAAAGACAAGACATGACGAATCCATAATAAGGGTTCCGTTTTTGCGATTTGGCTACGGGACCCAAAACAGAAACGTAACGTACACAGCAATGGAAACCCACGGTCACAGTACGGCACACACAAACGCCATACATCACACAAAACTCACACCTTTCCATCGAAAGATAGTTATCGCTAATAGCGTGTTATAACGTTAAATTATCTGCTATTTCGCGCTCAGTTGATTGCCTAAGAACCATAACGCACGCGCCAACTATCTAATTTAATTATGTGAAGGGAACAAGTCAATATTAAATATAAAATGATATGATTTATCGTTTATTTTAGAATCCTATAACTGTTTTAGTAGGATTAATAGATTTACAAGTTTTTGTTTTTGTTATCGTTTGTGATGTCAAATAAAGTTTTGTTTATTATCTATGTTCCAGTCTATTAAATTCAAAAAATCTAGGCTATAAAACTGTTTTCGTAAGTATCTTTTCAACCATTATTTTAAATGAAGATGGTAACTATTGATAAAAGACATACTCAAGACATTTCCACAAATAATTAATGCTATTTAAAAATAATAAAATATTATTTCACAAATGAGCAGATAGCATGCTTAAGTAGCAAGTGTCAGTAACCCGTTAAATGGCGTTGCGTGTAATCGATTATTTTGAAATAAAAATCGATTTATTTTGCGAATCGAATTGTAACGATCTTTAATTGATTTTTGATACAGTTATAGTTTTACGAGAGGCGCGTGCCTCTGCAACGTGTCATTAAAAAGAAATGACACATATACATTCTTCTGCCTACAATCAGGTGAAGATAGCTCATAGGTGATGTTGAATGCTGATGATATTCTCAAGAGCTTGAGCTTTCGGTGAAGGAAAACATGGTGAGGAAACCATACTTCTATGGTATATGCCTATATATATTTTTTTTTTATATAACTAACTCGGTAAACAAGCATACCGCCCGCCTGATGGTAAGCGGTTACCGTAGCCATATGAACGCTTGCAAAACAAGAAGCATTGCTCACGCGTTACCGACCTTTCCCCCTCCCCTATGAGCTCTGGCGACCTTACTCACGCGCAGGAACACAACTTTACACAACATAAAGTTATTTGGCTGCGGTATTCTGTAAGGTGGAGGTACTTCCCCAGTCGAGCTGCTCTTTGAGCGAATAAACACTATGCTCTACCTCTCTCAAATATATTAAATAAATAAATAATAAATGCTAAAGAGCTAATTCTTTATGTCTAAACATAGAGGTCCCTGCGAGATCTGCTCCACCTCGTCAAACTTTACGCAGGATAAAACCATGGTAAAGGAAAATATAAAATAATATTTTGGATAATTTCTAGCAACTTTTAAGCAAGGCTGTCAAACATAATTTTGTTCATATATGACGTAGAAGCTGAATTAAAAAAAAAACATGTCTCTTAAAATACATTTTTTTAAATAAATTTAATGGCATTTTTATTTCTTCTAAATTCAGCTCGGAGTTCTTTTCAGCGTTTTCCTCTAAGATCTGTAGTTAAGAAGTTGCCCACACTGGCTAGAAAAAAAAAACCTGTATACTCGTATTGTCCGCCAACAGCACTTCTCTGCTGATCAAAAATATGATCTAACAACTAGTTAATAGAGACCATAGGTAAGCATATACCAAAAATATTTTCGCTACAATACTAACATTGCTTTATCGGAATAAGCCGCACAGAAACGGTGGCACTCTAAGCTTTATTGTGTTGGGAATAAAAACTGATTGCGTTAGCGAAATAAAAAAATAGTTACGGCGAATTTTTCCGCATCCGTGCCAAGTCAATCTTATCATACATGCCTGTGGAAAAAATCTTTTTTTATATTCCTCCTGTCGTCGCGAACAAATATTTAACCAACCTTACATCAAAAGGTTGGTAAATATTTACTTTACTCTGCTACTGTGCACTTTTAGACATATTTAAGGATATATGAACGTACAAAAAAAAACAATGGTAGAAAACTCGCCATCGAAAATGCGGTTTTTTATCGTAAAGTGAGGCAAAATTCGACCCCAATTACAGAGCTGTATCTCTGTTTTCCTGGAAAATTTACAAGGCACGTGAGAGAGAAGGACAAGTATAAGAATATAGTGAGAGAGAAAGGGATGGATATAGGGTAGGTTTCAAATTGTCGCCATTGCAATATTCGAGATTAAAAGTAACGCCTCGGTTGGCAGCGAAATTTCGTTGTACAGACGCGTACGCAAGTGCTACTACGGTTTAATACTCTTTTATTTTTTGTTTTATATCCGGAGATAATTGGATTACTTTTTGGGATGCAGTTAGCGATGGCTCGTTGATTTAGTGGATGGGTTGTGACGGTGTAATGTCGGTTTAATTTTCCGGTTGCCATTTAACATTTGGTTTGACATTATATCTTTAAATTTAATTTTTAAACTCGAATATAGAAACATTTTTGCCAAAAGATTTTAATTTTAATTTTATTTATATACATTAACTATGTAAATATTCATTTAACTATCTGCATTCACTATTGTGCACGCAAAAAGCAGTCTAGAGTTCTCGAGTTCTGCAATATTTGCTACCGATCAAACGTCATACACGTTTTTACTTTTAAAGGCGACGCATCGACTACAGTGAACGCGAAACGCAGAACTTTAAACGCAGAACTCTAGAACTCTCTTTGTGGGATCGGTGCCTTAGGGCTCTAACTTTAAAAAACCTTGTGAAAATTGTGCACAAATTTAAACTATACTAAGTATTTTTTAATTTATTTATTTTTGTTCTCTTTTTAACATCTAAGGTCATTAGCGACTATCTACAATACAATTGATTGAACATATAATGTAATTTTTCAGATATAATGTAAAAAAAAACAAATAAAACTTTAAAATACTCGTTTCGAAATTCGAACAACAAAAAGATAGCAACTTGTCCATTCGCCAGTACCCTCCAACGTACCGAATGCGCGATGTGGGCATACTGAAACCCTCAAAAATCCAGATATACAGCCATTTTCAGGGAGCTACCTGAATTTTCAGGCGTCCCGGGCAATTTGCCGTTTCTGTGAAATTCTTCCAGTGGTGGAGTGAAAATTTATATTTTCTTTTATGATCGTTAGCTTTTGCTTTTAATGGCGGTTGATAAATTAAATGTAAAGGTTACTGGCCGGTTTAATTTTGAATGTTCGAATATGGAACAGGGCTATTTATTACTGATTGTCGTAAATATCTTAATGACTGTAGAAGAAGTTGATTCTTATAAATGGCACTATAAGCTGGAGCAGATATAGTTAGTTCGGTTTTCAAAATTAATGGATTCGTTTTCCAAGAAAAACAACCGAACGATGCTGTTTTATTTGTAACGAAGTAGGCCACGAAATTCTTTTGAGAATTTTTCGCTATTCCTCGTAGTTTTGAAAATCGAATCGATAACCGCTTCATAAAGTATCATGGCGAGATTCATACATTGATTTGCACAAAAAAATAAAACATTTTAGAGGGTTCTGAATCACATCCAATGTTGACATTACATTACGGTTTTTATATAATTATTTGATATCCGTAAACAGCAGTTCTAAGAATTCTATTTATTTAATAAATGTAGCTATAGAACAAGTGTTCCATCTGCTATTTCTGGTTTAATAATTTTGGTTTGTTGGTTCATATCCACACATTGTCTATACCATATACAACGTGTAGTATATAGAAATAAACTCATTCAAAAAGATAATCCGGCCCAGAATTTGAGAACCCTATTAAAAACCTCAAACAACTCAATATACCGTCATAAGCTTACATACACACATACCCCACATATTTATCAATATACATAATATGGCTGCGCGGCGTAACTATGGTACCCGTCGGCCATTTTCTACCATTCCTTTTCTACAGATATTGTGTATCGATACATCGTGATTTTCCGTGCGTAAGTTATAACATAGATGACCGATTTGTATCCTTCTATCGGAATGTCAGTGTGCGATTATCTCTTCTCTTCGACTTACCGTAATAAATCTTTGATAATTATGCTTTTAAAGTTGTTTAAATTGGTTCCTTTAGTAATTATTAATGCAAAATGTGTACAAACATAGATCTATTGTCATATTATGTCTCATGCGCAAATCGTAAAAAATGCAAAACAGGGGATCATCCGCCTTAATAAAATTATTAAATATCCTGGGACATTCCTCACACACGGTCATCTGATCCCAAACTAAGCAGAGCTTGTACTATGGAAACCAGATAACTGATATAATACATATACTACTTTTTGATTGTAAATACATACTTAATATACATAATTACACCCAGACTCAGGACATAAAGACATGTTCATGTCCTGTGTGGGAATCGACCCCACGACCTGCAGCGCGATAGGTCCGCGCCAATTGGCCCAATTGACAATATAGCTTGGAATTAAAGGGATAATGAGATGATAAGCCGTTAGCTTAACTTTACCGATTGATTAAGAACGGCTAATCATGCTACAGCACGAGCTCTGCGAACTTAATTGCCTTACTAGTCACAAAACTGTGAAACAACTTTTTTTTCTTCAAAAACATTTTCACTTAGCAATAATTCGTAGCACAAAACTAACAACTTAACTCATGTACTCATTGAACAACATTTCAACTTTTTAAGTACATTTGTCTCGATAGTTTTTAACAGACTTAAAAAAGGAGGAGGTTCTCAATTCGGTTGTTTTTTTTTATGTTTGTTACCTCATAACTCCGTCATTTATGAACCGATTTGGAAATATTTTTTTTTGTCTGGAAGGATACACTTCCTGTTTAGTCCCATTGCCATCAGATCAGGATTTGATTACTTCTTAGTGTACTTTGAAGTCGGTTGTAAAACAGTCCAATTATTCTTCAAACAATATTGGTTTGTGAAATTATTATTTTAAAAATATAGGTAGCAAAGTAGACTTATTTTCATTAAACTTTCCAGAAAAGCCTATCATCATCAGCCCGTAATGTCCCACTTCATCATCATCAGCCTTTTTGAGTCCACTGCTGGATATAGGCCTTTCCCAGAGCCCGGCACTCCTTCCGATTTCTTGCCACCTGCATCCAGCCGTTCTTCTGATCATTCTTTGATTAATAATAATGGTTGTAATGACCCATTACTGGCTGAAAAACCCATGGATTATTCAAAATGATGTCATACCTACATCCTAATCCGAACCCTAAAAACCAGCACGCACTATTACATTCCGCAGTCGGTTAACCAAACATATCAAACCCATTTACACAACAAAACCTGAGAGGTATTCTGTAATAACGTTCCGCAAATTTATACTGGATCCTACCCTACCTGAGGTAGCCCGGCCGATAACAGTATCACCCTTTACGTAAGGGCTGACAAATGTTTCGCATTACCACCTTAACGCATTAGGGTTATGTTACACTCATGGAAATTCAGTTGCGGAATTCCGCTGTTGCTCGTTGTGTTAATTTAAATTGATATTGTCAGAACGTTTGAGAAAGTAAAAATAAATTGACGACGATTTCTTACCAGCTTGTATTGAAAAATAAAAAATAAAAAATTTTACCTCATTGTATGTCCGTTAGTGTGGATATAACTCGAGAACACAATCTAAACACGCATTTATTATTACGATTAATGAAAATTAAATAGTATAATAGCTCGTTTATTGAATAATAATTGAAATAATCTTTCGTGATGTGCATTAAAATTGATAGAAATACATTATTTTAACTGTAAGATCGTGATTGTTAAATCACGTAAATCAGTATTTAGTATACGGCCGCTAAACTACTTAAAACATATTCAAATGAATCAATACACTAATTATTATCGAAATAAATCAAAAAACAAAAGCCAGAACACCGTAAAAGCATTACAAAAAACACTCTATCAAATCACAAAAGAAAATAGCTGAAAAACGCCGTCTTCCGCCGCTGAAATTTCAATCCATCTAATCTGGCATTGCCCTTACAATTCACGGGAGGCATAAACAAAATTAATTCGGAATTGCCCCTTTTCATTTCTCCGTTTTTTACCCCGTATATTGTTGTCAAGTGGAATTGTAAACCTGCCCATAAAAGGGTTTTTGCGGAATCATTTTTGATGTTAATTATCAATTTCGTGGTTATATAATTATGGTTGTTATTTAATTAACGCGTTTAATAATTTTAAAGGGTTTCTGATTAAAATTAATCCACCATTACATAATGAATAATCTAACGATATTTTATATTACAATGAAGATGATAAAATGGAAAAATTAAATAAAAATACGAGCTACAAAATATGATCGAGAAAAAAATTCACACGTCGGAATAACTCTACCAAAATGGGCTGTATTTTACGGCAAGAAATAAAAAAGAAAATGAGCGTAACAAGTATTACATGAAACATCTTTATTGTCCCGAATGTACGCTTGTGAAATTACGCACGAATCATAAAAAACGGCATTTGTTTGATTCTAAATTAAATTAATATTTTTAAGGGTAGTTCTCGTAATTTTGTTGCAGTGAGGCGATGATAGCTCAGTGGTAGTGAGGTCGGATACCGAGACGAAAGTCCCGGGTTCGAATCCTACAATGAGCTAGAGCTTTTCTTCAGTGCAGCTGTTGGAACACACCATTAGGTGCTTGGCGACAGTACCACAGTGTTATGGTTCTCTCAAGCTCATCGTAGGATTCGAACCCGGGACTTTAATCTCGGCATCAGACGTCAAACCACTGAGCTATACACACCAAATCTTTCCCAATATAATATTCCAGTAAGACAGTAATTGTATAGAATTTATGACCCGTATTAGTTTCCAGTAAAGCTATTAAAAAGCCCTTAAATATTTACAAGGGTTATAAGAAAGATTTACAACTTAAAAAGCCTTTATAAGAAGCCGTTCCATAGCTTGAATGGATGTCAAGCACACCTGTACAGTTTCTCCTCAGATTTTTCTCGGTAAATAACATTTTTATTGGACTAATTCCGAGGTGCACGCTCACAAGATATTTTAAGAGCGAGCTTGGGGGTAAATGTGGGGTTACTTGCATTTTTAGAGTTATATTTCAGTTATTTTAAAGGAAAACATGAGAGAAAGCTCAGGAGTATATTGTGTTAATCCAATATAAACCTCATGTCATGTGGATAGGATTCAAATTAAATTGAATTGGAATCAGTAATTATTATGGTTTGATTGAGGCTCTGTAATATAGATAGAAGAGTTATAGTAGCTTTTATGTGTCGATACTTTGACTAACAGAGTTTGTGTATTCTTTGGATCCAGTGTATATTTATTTTGATACTAGCTGTCTGCGGATACACTCGCGCACCCTTTAGAGATAAAGAACCAAGTTACTTCTTAAACTTTTATAATGTATGTTTAAAATTTTATTTCAATCGGGGTTCTGATTTCCTAAAAAAACTTGATTTTTCTTTTACGTGGCATAACAGAGAGCCAAATACTTCTTAAAACAATAACTATTATACAGTATGAGGCACGAATGGTGAGCACAGATAGGCAGTAGTGGGGGCAAGCTCGCGCATCTACACTTTTGGCTAAATCACAGTAGCCAAATGACACGCAAGAATCCAATAGACGACGAGCATCGACTGACGAACCAATCGTGTGCAGCTCGGCGCTCCCCCCTGCTTCATTCCGCCAAACAAATCGAAAAATTTATTACTGCGCAGGTGTCAATCTGTGCTCACGACTCGTGCCAATTACTATAAATAAATAAATAAATAAATAAATAAATATATTGGGACATTCCTCACACACGGTCATCTGATCCCAAACTAAGCAGAACTTGTACTATGGAAACCAGATAACTGATATAATACATATACTACTTTTTGTTTGTATATACATACTTAATATACATAATTACACCCAGACTCAGGACATACAGACATGTTCATGCACATAAATGCATGTCCTGTGTGGGAATCGAACCCACGACTAGCGCGGCGCGATAGGTGGAATCTTGACCAGAGTCTTAACCAACCACGCCAGCTGGCCCGTCATACCTTATACCGTATACCTTACTTATCTAACGTCTTTCTTTGACATCTGCTGTCAGAAGATAAGGGTAGTTAGCCCCCAGATGTATAAGGGACTAAATTGAGGGACACAAAATCAGTTTAAAATTATGAAGTTCCAATTTTAAAAGTGGGTTCACAAGTAGGCACTTCGAATGCGCCAATGTACCGAAATTTGCATGTGGGCTCAATAAAATATTAACGTGCTTTACGAATATTCGATTTATTTAAATTTACGAGCTAAAATACAAGCGTGCTTAGAACGACCTAGTTTTGGGTGGGGTGCTAGTGATAGCGGGGTGCAGGCGTTTAGAATATAAATAAATATTGAACGTATGTTTTCTTGCAAGAACTTAAAATTTCTCAAACCAAATGTGAGCAATTAATGACAGAACGCGATGACAGTGAAAAAGAAATGCTAGATATATTATGTATGAACAAAAAGTTAAAAACTGAGATGGCAGATATGCATGTCCGGCACACAGAAGTAGCCGATCAACGGGATCAGCTTCAGAGCATTGTCGACGGGTTCAACCAATGCAGCTATGAGTTTGAAGAGGCCCTCAGGCGAGTGACTACTCTTGAGAAAGAATTATGTGAGGCCCGTAACTACATCACTCGCTTAGAAAATAGTAACCGTGAAGCAGAGGTAGCAGAAACCAATACACTTTTCGATGAGTTGGTCGGACCAGCTCCGGGTTTGGTTTCTGGTCCCTCAGCCCTATGCTCAAAACCCACTGTCACAATAGATTTAACATGTGAAGATCCAATTGTTTCTAATGGTGCAGTGCGGATAATCAAATGTAGTAAAAATAAGCTAAAGAAATACATAAAAATCAAAAATTTTATCAAAAAAACACAAAATCTTATTAAGAAAAATAAGATTGTATGTAATAACATTAAATTAAGGAAGGAACGTTTAAACTTAATAACAGAAGTAAATATGTGCCATGTAGACTTCGAAAATGGCATCCTTAAATATAACTCGGATACAATGCAACTCCAGACTGAAATTATTGGTTTAAATGATAGGTTAAAGTTTATCTCAACTAATTATGAAACTTGTAAGAAAGAGATGAACTCCTACGTTCTGGCCATGAATGAGTTGGTGGAGGTTTCTAAAAGAAATTCTGATAGATTTGATTCCCTTGTAAACAATTATAATTATGATTGTTTAAAATCTCCATCAAGCTCCTCCAGGACAGATTGTCCAACTCCCTTGGTAAATATTACAATAAATAAATGTAATACACCAAATCCTACAGAATGCAAACAGGATTTAAATAATTTAAAGAATATTGTAATGTTTAGTGATGAAATAGGAAAAAATATGGGAATGTTACTTAGTCACTGCTTGGGCCAGTCTATAACTAATATGTGTATGCCCGGTGCTTCTTATAGTCAGATATTAGATAGAATTAGTAGCAGTACATTTAATAATAATACTACATTGATAATATTTATAGGAAGAAGGGGAAATGTAGACAAACAAAGTCTAATAAAATACTTTAGTACACTTGCACAATTAAATGTAAAAAATATAGTTTTGTTTTCATTCCCGTTTCTTCAAAGTTTGCCACAGACTGAAAATATTTATAGACACAATTTAAATATGACATTACACACTTTGACATGTCGTCATAGTGATAAGTTTCACTTGATTGATATTAATAGTTATTTAAGTAATTAGAATTATTATTATTATTTAACAGAAGATAATTTTTATCTTCCAAAATACCACAAACGACAAGTAGCAGAATCGCTATCATATTATATTAACTCAGCCAATTGTTTGGCTACTCGGACGGCTGCTTCTATTGAGCAGCATAGCTATTTACAACCATTGGAAGCTATTCCAAATAGATTGGATTCATTGGAAGCTATTCCAAGTACTAGTAGTAATTTAAATTAGAACAAGTGACAATAGAGGCAACCTCTAGCATTAGTCATAAGAATATTAACTATGAAATTATAAATGTATCCTGCCCATTATCATTAGAAATAAACAGTAATAAAATGTATAATAATAAATATAACAAAAGTAATATTAACCTGGTACACCAGAATATACAAGGAATTAAGGGCAAGGAATTAGAACTGGAGTTATTTCTGAACTGTGATAATATTGACATTTTATGTATCACTGAACATTGGCTAAAGGCCCACCAGTTCATTTTTAACTTTAGTAAGCACCAGGTTGCTAGTTCATTCCATAGAAAAGATTCTATACATGGTGGCTCACTAATAATAATTCATAACAATTTGAAATTTAAGGAACGTAAAGATATTCAGAGCCTATCTATTGAGCGAACTATAGAAATAGCATGTGTAGAGCTTGAGCAATTCATTGTCATGAGCGTATACAGACCCCCTACTGCAGTATTCAAATTGTTTGAAAAATGTATGGATGAAGCTCTGTGTAAACTAAATAGTGTGAATAAAAATATAATAATCTGTGGAGATTTTAATATAAACTTGTTGGAGGATAACGCAATAGGTAATAAACTCAAATCACTTTTTCTATGCTACAATCTAGTAAATCTTTTTTTAGAACCGACTAGAATCACTGCCACTTCAGCAACTTGCATTGATAATATTTTTACTAACTTAGAGCCAGTAACAAAGTGATGGTTAAATACACCAAAAGGGAGCGGTTAGCGGACTGTAATTTTTGGGATGATTCTAGATTAATAAACCTGGATGATTTCGATATAAAAAATACTCTTTAAAACCTTTGTACGAAGTATAAAAATATTAGGGAAAATATGACTACGCTTTTGGATATAGGTTTCAGAAAAGAGGCGTAGCCAAAAGGGATAGAAAAAACACATGTGGTACTCACAGTTCCAGCAAGAGTGAAGGTCTTCCGTGGATCCACGTTTTCTTCAATTTTCTTCCAAATATTAACGGCCCTGATAATAGGTTGTACGGAACACACAACTATTGTCTTTTTATATTTATATGGTGACGGATTATTGTGATAATTAAAGATTTATAAGTAAATCAGGCGGGTGCGCGCGCGACGACTTCAGCCTTTTAAAGATCCTTAGAGAATGCTGCTCTCGTTCGATTTGACGTACCACATAAAGGAGTAGGGAAAAAGAGGGTAGGAAAAATACTTCATACAAGGTATACCCTCATTATAAATATGAACGCGTAACTAAAGAAAAAACGAAACCCAACATCCCCGCCACCTTGAAGGAACTCCTTCGAAACAAGAAAAAAATAAAAAAAAATAACATAAAACTAAACTAAGATACTACTACGCGATAATAATTTATGCTGGTTTGAATTTACTGAGAAGGAAGCGGGCATAACTTAACAATCGGCCTCTTATAAGTTCCACTTTTTGTTCTAACATCGGCGATACGGATGACTCCATCCTTGCCTGGGTATAATCTTGTAATAATACCTAAAGGCCATTGAAGTGGCGGCGCATTTTCAGTAATAATAATTACTACTGTGCCTATTATTAGCGGATTGGACGGCGTATTCCATTTCTCTTTTGTTTGTAAATTATGAAGATATTCCGATCTAAAACGAGTCCAAAACGACTGGACAAGCGAATCCAGCAATGAAAATCGCGATAGTAAACTAGTCCGTTCACTGCTAAGGTTAGCAGCAGGTAAAAATGAAAGCGGAGCGAGTGAAAGAAAGTGAGAAGGAGTAAGAACAGTGGGGTCTGACGGGTCAGAACTAAGTAAATAGAGAGGGCGACTATTTAGAAGCGCCTCAATTTGAGTAAGAACCGTAATAAATTCTTCGTAGGATAGTAACTGAGTACCGATGACTCTAAATAAGTGCGATTTAACACATTTTATATTCGATTCCCATATACCCCCGAAGTGAGGTGCACTGGGTGGATTAAGCTTCCAATGAATGCGACTATTAGCAAGTTCATGACTAAAAGTTTGATAATATTCGTCTGATTTTAAAAATGTGTGAAGTTCACTGAGATAAGCTTTTGATGCGATAAAATTGGTACCATTGTCACTATAAACATATTGACAAGGTCCACGACGAGATAAGAATCTTTTGAAAGCCTCCAAAAATGAAGCTGAACTGAGATCAGAGGCCAGTTCTAAATGAACGGCTTTAGTAACTAAGCAAATAAATAGGCAAAGATATGCCTTTTGACTGCGCACTCCGCGCTTACGTGAAAGTGTGATGTGAAATGGGCCCGCGTAGTCAACGCCAGTGTGAGTAAAAGCTTTACTCTTCTCTATCCGACAATCGGGTAAGTCTGACATGGTCGGGAAGGTGGGTTTTGGACTAAGGCGAAAACAGGTATTGCAGCGATGAATACGCATTCGTACTATACGACGTGCTGATAAAATCCAAAACTTCTGGCGCAAAATAGACAACAAAAGTTGTGGGCCAGCGTGGCAATTGCGAACGTGATAGGCGTCAACCAATAATTCGACTATGTGTCCATTTCGAGGTAAAAGAGCGGGATGCTTATGCGCAAAATCTAATGACGAATTAGCGAGGCGACCTCCTACTCGTAAAACACCAGATTTATCCATAAATGGAGTAAGTTTTCGTAAAGCGGGTGAACAAATTTTATTCTTAGTAATTTTTATGATATCACTTTGAAATGAATTTTGTTGAATTAACTTTATTACAGTCAACTCTGCAGTATCTAAATCAGACGCGGTGATATGACTATTACGTGGAAGCTTTTTCATAAATCTCAATATATAAACAATAGAACGAAGAAGTTTATTCCAATTTGAGAACTTATAACATAAAGTTAAAAGTGGGTGCTCCGAAGAAGAACTCGTTGCTATGTGAGCTTGAGTTTTCTCTTCGGGCATTCGAGAAGATGTGGGTGCGAAGTCATTAACCGGCCAGTCACTAATAGGAAGAGATATCCATGGCGGTCCAGAAAACCACAGCTCGTGATCGACTAACCGTGAAGGTAAAAGTCCACGTGACAAGCAGTCAGCTGGGTTTTGAGAGCCTGAAATAAAACGAAAGTGTTTCGGCGGAAAATAAGTTTGACATTGTGCGATTCGATTCGCAACAAATGCATTAAATTTATGCGGGGAAGAATGCACCCAGCATAAAGCAACTTCCGAATCGGAAAACGCATAGACGTCTGAAATCGGATGTCGAGAAGAAAGAGCGTCATAAACGACACGTAATAATTTTGACATCAAAAGTATCGCTGATAGTTCAAGGCGAGCTAAACTAACTGTACGAACTGGCGCAACCTTTGAACGAGATGTTAATAACGTCACGATAGGTTGTTGATCTTCATTAATAACATAGGTGTATATAACACAACCATATGCCTTTTCAGAAGCATCAGAGAATGCTAATAGATATAGCTTAGACGCATCATTAATGCCAAGATGGCGTGGAAACGAAATCTCCGAAATTTGATGCAACTCAGAAATAAACTGAAGCCATAATTTAAGAATATGCTCAGGTGGTTGCTCGTCCCAATCAAGTTTGAGGAGCCAGAGTTCTTTAATCAACAGTTTTGAATAAAGAATGACGGGACCAACGAGGCCTAGAACGTCATATAAACGAGCAGTTGCTGATAAGATCGCGCGTTTGGTACCTTCGGGCTTGGGTGGCATTACAGTAAACTTAAAAGAATCCGAAGAGGGAAACCACTGTAAGCCTAGAATTTTAAATATGGTGCTGTCATCGAAAGATATGGATTCTTGCTGGCGGTGAGTCTCTGGAATGGAACCAAGCAATTCAAGAGAATTGCTCGCCCATTTGACTAACTGAAATCCACCGGATTCAAAGAGTGAAATTAACTGAGAGGCTATCTCAACTGCTCCCTCTAAAGTAGGAGCAGAGGAAGCCAAGTCATCCATGTATATATCTCTCTCTAGCACGTCAGCAGCAAGCGGAAAGTGTTCTCGCTCGTCCTGTGCGAGTTGACGCAACGTACGTATAGCCAAGAAAGGCGACGATCGCAAACCGAAGGTAACACGATTAAACTGATAAGTATCGATGGGAGAGTCAGAAGAAAAACGATATAAAAATCGCTGATAATTACAATGCGGTTGATGTACTTCAATACATAAATACATCTGCCGAACGTCGGCGAAAAATGCAATTTTAAAGATGCGAACATTCAAAAGAATGTGAAAAATGTCGTTCTGTAAATTGCGACCGGTGTGCAAAACGTCATTGAGTGATAGACCAGAGTCAGTCGTAGCACTGGCGTCCAGAACGATACGAAGTTTCGTTGTACTTTTGTCATTGCGTATGACAGGATGATGCGGTAGGTAAAAACCTGGTTTTAAAAGACATTCCTCAGAAGGAACTAATGAAATTATATTTTTATTAAGATAATCAGTTAAAACTTTATTATATTTCTCATGTAAATCAGGTGACCTTTTAAACTTATTTTCAAGCATTAAAAACCTCTTTTTTGCGGTAATAAAAGAGTTTCCTAATTTATCAACGTTATTTTTAAAAGGTAAACTAACCGAGTAGCTTCCATTAGTATTGCGAGTAGTGGTAGACACGAAAATATCCTCACAAGCTTGTTCATCAGGACTAAGATATTGCTTAGAAGGTACTTCTTCTAATTGCCAAAATTTTTCTAATATTTCGTTGACCGGTTCGCGAGAAAAAGCACAAAGCGAATGAGTGACTGAGGGCTTTACCGTAGGAACATTTCCCATTAAAATATAACCTAAACTGGTTTCAAACGCGGTTGGTAAATCATTACCCGGTGTTATTCTATCAAATAATAAAATTTCGCAATATAAATTAACACCTAATAATATTTCAATAGGTCCGGGAATATTAAAATCATCGTCTGCTATCGGTACGTTATGTAGGTATGTAAGCGCTGACGCGTCAACACATGAGTCGGGCAACTGTGACGTAATTTGGTCGACGACGAGTAGACGAGTAGTGTATACCTTCCCACCGTCAAAGCGAGAAGAAAAGTTAACAGTAGTTACACCTAAAATACGTTGCGATGTACCACCAATACCCTGGACCTCAGTAAAATGGTTCTGAGTTGTAATTTGAAGTGATAAACGTTTACAACAAGAGGATGAAATATAATTACTTTGCGAACCCGGGTCAATTAAACACCTGACATAATTAACGCGATTATAATTATTTATAATTTTAATTTTTGCGGTCCCTAATAACGTAGTTGTTACAGGGCGGTCACACTGATCACGAGACATATTGCATATCGATGCATTATTATGAGTAATTGAACTCGCTTGCGAGTCGGGAACTTCGTCCTTATTATTAGAAGCCGAGAGTTGATTATCTATTGGCCGAGAAGAAGCGGGTGCGTGACATTCACGCGTTGTATTTTGTGTATCAAAATGTAACATCGAATGATGATTCAAAGAACAATGACGACAAGTTCGTTGCGAAGTGCAAGAACTGAATTTATGTTTGTTACTCAAACAATTATTGCAGAATGAGTTAGCCTTCACGAAATTAAATCTTTCGCGTGGTGTCATTTTAATAAAAAGAGGACAATAATACAATTGATCGTGTTTATTTGTTTTACACAAAGGACAAATATTAGTATTATTATTTTTATGTTGTGTATTTAAAAAAGATTTAGTAGGGCCAGATTTCGGAGTGGGAATGTGTTTATTAGGTTGCGGTTTATTAGCAAAAGGTTTGCCACTAGAACATGAACGCGATAAGATTTTATTTTGTTCTTTGACGAACTCAATAAGGTTTTCATAAGTAGGCATAAGTTCCTTGCGATTACTTATTTCAAACAGTTTTATAGTATCAGTATCGAGTTTCTGTAACGCAAGATGTAAAAATATAAAATCTGTAAGATCATTTAATTTAAGTTGTTTAAGTGCCCTAACTGACGAGTCAAAGTTATTAATAAAAGAATCTAATCCAATAGCTGAGTTATTGTAAACAGGTTTAAATTCGAGTAATTGATTTATGTAAGAAGCGGCAAGTGAACGAGAATCGTCATATTTCTGTATAAGCGCTTCCCAAATGATTGTATAGTTCTCAGCTGTTGGAGGGAGGCCGGCGCAAACAGTCGCTGCCTTGTCAGTTAGTTTCCCGACGAGATAATGAACGCGCTCCGAATCTGTTAGAAGTGGATTGTTGTGAACAACACTTTTAAATTGATGGTAAAACAACGGCCAATTGCGTACATCACCATTAAATGAAATTAAATCGATGGGAGGAAGCTTAGGTAAATTATACCTAAACTTCGAAGTGGAAAGTTCAACTTCTACTTTAGGCTTTTGTTCTGAATGCATTATTGAAACAAGTCGTTTCACGTGACAATAAAGTTCTTCAAACGATATCCATGACTGATAGTTAATGCTCGACTTGGGATGTAGCTTTATGTATAAAGCATTATATGCATCGAGCACGCTTTGATAGTCGTTACGTAATTCGTCGAGATTAATGACATTATTAAGAAAAGATTCCCTAAAAGATTCATCCTTCATATCATTTTTTGATAAATCGTAAATATTTTGCATTCTAAGGAAATGCGTATTACGTTTTGACTCCAATAATATTAATTGAGTTTTATCATCACTATCTGTCGACATCTTAAAAAGTTTAATGTAAGCGAGTACAAAAATAAACTAAGCAAGAATCAGTTAACGAGTAACAGACCTGTCTTGCTTGACGTTATCAATAGAAAGTAAACAAAATAAAAATAAGCAAAATACCTAATACAAACGGCAATTCGATGTATATTAGGCCTCCAAATACTAACTGTAATAGTTATAGGTGTAATTTGGGTGCGGTGAGTATACGACTCAAATAAACAATTGAAAATGTTTGTAAGAACGCGGTGTAGAAATATCTACTATTATGCGATATACGATGGTGTACTACGTGCAAGCGGTGCAATACAGACTTAATACACACATACGTATGTATGTATAGCGGGTGCCCGATCGCTTCACAAATAATCGAGTCGAGCGGTTAAAAAAAATGAACGCGGGTGCCGAGTGTGTCGCGCGAAGGTATGCAACTATGCGAGTAATGGAATACGAGTACCGTCAATAATCTTATATAAAAAATGAAAATTAAATGAATGGCATTTTTTACAAATTCAGTAAAACAAAGGCTTACACGCTTATGTAACAACAAAATGTAGCATAAGTTGCCGATTAAATGTATGGAAATTAACTGATATTTGTAAAGAATCAAGCGATTAATAACGAAACCAGTATAAATAGTTTTACAAAATATATTTTCGAAGTAAAGAGAATACCGATCGATCCAGACTGATTAAGTTGATGAACATTAATCAGTGCGGTTTGAATGCACAATGTTTAGTTCAAATGAAATTATGAAAAGGAACAATTTTACATTCAATCCGGTGAGAAGTGACCATAAAATGATGGTTAAATACACCAAAAGGGAGCGGTTAGCGGACTGTAATTTTTGGGATGATTCTAGATTAATAAACCTGGATGATTTCGATATAAAAAATACTCTTTAAAACCTTTGTACGAAGTATAAAAATATTAGGGAAAATATGACTACGCTTTTGGATATAGGTTTCAGAAAAGAGGCGTAGCCAAAAGGGATAGAAAAAACACATGTGGTACTCACAGTTCCAGCAAGAGTGAAGGTCTTCCGTGGATCCACGTTTTCTTCAATTTTCTTCCAAATATTAACGGCCCTGATAATAGGTTGTACGGAACACACAACTATTGTCTTTTTATATTTATATGGTGACGGATTATTGTGATAATTAAAGATTTATAAGTAAATCAGGCGGGTGCGCGCGCGACGACTTCAGCCTTTTAAAGATCCTTAGAGAATGCTGCTCTCGTTCGATTTGACGTACCACATAAAGGAGTAGGGAAAAAGAGGGTAGGAAAAATACTTCATACAAGGTATACCCTCATTATAAATATGAACGCGTAACTAAAGAAAAAACGAAACCCAACACAAAGTCAATAATAAGTAAATTAAGTTCTGATCACTGTGGCCAGTTGGTCTCATTTAATATGCCTAGAAAAAAAGTGATAAAAAAAGATATTAAGTGTCTTCCTATGAGTATAAGTCGCCTTGAAAAATTTAGAAATAACATTGTCAATAAATTACCAGACGTACCTTACGATAATAATAATGTTAATGAACTGTATAACTCAATTTTTAATTTAACTAAAAATGAGTATAATTCAATTTTTTCTTCAAAAACTGTTAATCGGAAATCTAATACGGTCTTCAATGACTGGGCGACGGTGGGAATTTATATAAGTAGGCGAAAATTGTATGAATTATATAGGGAAAAACAGTATAATCATGATTTTGTTTTTTTAAATTATGTAAGGAATTACTCAAAAACATTTAAATGCGTTTGTGCTGCGGCTAAATCAATACATATAAGAAATAAAATTAAAAATAGTCATGATAAGATCAAGATGACTTGGAAAATTATAAATAGTGAAACTGGAAAGTTCAAAGTACGTAATCATGAGTTTCGACTTATTATAAATGATAAATCAATAAAATCTGATCAAGATGTTGCTGCCGCTTTTGAGACTTTCTTCACCAATATTCCAGTTTCGACTACCAAGTCTCTTAATTCTTCTCCCACCCTCGCTGTATCTTTACTTAGGAAAAATGTAAAAGAGTGTACTGTTGACTTTAAATTCTCAACTGTTACTTCTAGCGATATAATTAAAGCGTTCAAATCTCTAAATTTGAAAAACACTGTTGATCTATGGGGGCTTTCAGTTAAACTTATTAATTCTATAATTGATTGTATTGCACCTCATTTAGCTGTTATTTTTAATAAATGTATTGATTGTGGTGAGTTTCCTGATCTTATGAAACATAGTAAAGTAGTGCCTTTATTTAAAACCGGTAGTACATCTGACCCCACAAATTTTAGACCGATTTCCATATTACCGACATTCAGTAAAGTATTCGAGAAAATTATACTTAATCAATTGATGGTACATTTCAATAGTAATAGACTGCTTCACAGTAAACAATTTGGTTTCACTAGGGGTCGCTCAACAACCGATGCTGGTGTTGAGCTTATTCAACATATTTTTGACGCCTGGGAAAATTCACGAGACACCATTGGTGTTTTTTGTGACTTATCCAAGGCTTTTGATTGTGTCCATCATAAAATACTGATCAGCAAATTACATCACTACGGCGTTAGAGACACTGCACTAGATCTTTTGATTTCTTACTTATGTGACAGAATTCAAAAGGTTGATGTTAATGGTAAAGTATCCCCTGGGTCATCAGTAACTATGGGTGTACCACAAGGTTCTATCCTTGGACCTTTTCTTTTTCTCATTTACATCAACGACTTACCATATCTTGTAGAAAAAAAACATGAGATAGTATTGTTTGCTGATGACACTTCACTTCTTTACAAAGTGAATAGACATGATTTTAATTCTGACGATGTGAACAATGCTCTTTCTGTAGTCGTTGATTGGTTTACTATAAATAATTTATTGCTAAATGAGAAAAAAACAAAATGTATCAGATTCAGTCTACCCAATGTGAGACATTCGGACACAAATATTGTAATTAAAGGCGAAAAACTGGATCTTGTTGAAACAACTGTATTTTTAGGTATCACTTTAGATAATAAGTTACAATGGAGCCCTCACATTTGTAAATTGGTGGATAGACTTAGTTCTGCAGCTTATGCAGTGAGAAAAATTCGCGCTCTCACTGACGAATCTACGGCAAAATTAGTTTATTTCAGTTACTTTCACAGTTTGATGTCTTACGGTATCCTCCTCTGGGGTAGTGGTGCCGAAATCAATAGAATTTTTATACTGCAGAAAAAGGCTATCCGCGCAATATATAAAATAAGGCCTAGAGATTCTTTGAGAGACAAGTTTAAATCTATTAATATAATGACAGTGTCGTCACAGTACATATATGAAAATCTTATTCATGTGAGGAAAAACATAAATAACTTACCTAAGAATAGCGACACTCATAGTTTGAACACTAGAAATAAGCACAAACTTGCTGTACCTTTAACTCGGCTCAGCAAAGTCCTTAACTCTTTCAAGGGGCAATGTATACGTTTCTATAATAAAGTACCCAAAGAAATCCAAGAGCTACCTATACATAGATTCAAAAAGATAGTAAAACAGAAGTTATGCAAGAAGGGGTACTATAAAGTTTCTGATTTTGTAGATGACAAGAATGCATTTGAATGAATTGTTCGCTTCGCACGCTATTGTTATATATATTTTGTAAATTGTAATATTTATAAGTACACATTAAAAAAAAAAAGAACACTTGCTGAGTTTCTTGCCGGAGTCTTCTCAGTTCAAGTTGTATTTGGAACCGGTGTAGAGTCATTTGTTAACCTTCACAAGTGCCCTATAAGGGCCAAAATTGAATAAATGAATTTTGATTTTGATTTTGATTTTGATTTCTTGGATGGATCAATAAATTCGTATACTAAGCAATGTAAAATTGTATTGCTATTGCTACACAGCACTTTGAAACAGCATAATTCAACATAAAATGCTAACCACTTCTTTTTAACCGACTTCAAAAAAAGGAGGAGGTTCTCAATTCGGTTGTATGTTTTTTTTTTTTTTTTTTTTTTATGTTTGTTACCTAATAACTCCGTCATTTATTGACCGATTTGGAAAATTCTTTTTTTAACTGGAAGGGTAGACTTCCCGTTTGGTCCCATTGTCATCAGATCAAGGTTTGATTACTTCTTAGTGTACTTTGAAGTCGGTTTAAGTTTTTTGTAAAACAGTCCAATTATGTATGACATCATTCTCATATAAAACTTTACATTATGTTAGATTTTTTTATGGAAATATAATATTGTATGCCAATTCGCGACGATTCAAATTGTAGGTCTCTAGAAATTTGACAAAAAGTTAATCTATGATTATTTATGTCCGTTTGTTTTAAACAAAAAATATCTTAGTCTATTTTTGACATATAGAAAATTAAATCAATAAATTGCACTTTAGCGATCTCGCTACATATTCCGTTCACACTAAAACCCAACAATGCAGTAATGCATAATACTGCGCTACGCACCGCTTCGGCTTGTCTTTTAATACCCCTGTGATCAACATGTCGCTGTGATAACCAACATATTGCTGACATTACCTCTATTTAAATAAAAATATTTTTCTTTCTTTTCTTTCTTTAGAGATTATGTGCGGAGTCTCTAATTTAATTACTGATTTATCATTTAGAATCGTGTTTTAGGGGATCTTTAAACTATTCATTTATTTTATTATACTTACATCAGTTATCTTTTTTTTATACTACTTAGGTATCAAACAAGCATACGGCCCGCCTGATGATAAGCGGTTACCTCAGCCTATGGACGCTTTCATCACCAGGGGCGTTACTCGCGCGTTGCCGACCCTGCAGTCTCTTCACACCCTTTTTGAAGAACCCCATGCTGTAAGTACTCCATTGGGAAACCCAAGGCGGGGAGCTCATTTCACAATCTGAGCGTCCGCGGAAGGACTATCTGGTTTCTATTGTACAAACTCTGTTTAGTTTTGGATGAGTGTGTGGATATTTATTAATTCCTTTTCTTATTGTTTCTTTTTTGTTTTAAATAGACTTAATATCGCGGAAAACTAGTCACATTAATAATGTACAGACTAAACTAAACAAAACAATGCCAAATAAGTAAAGATTTTGAAAAAATCTAAACTAAATAATACCTCCCAAATAAATCAATTTCCCATAGAAAATAATACTTTAAGCGACTAACGTAAAGCTTAAATTGAGGACACATCCAGCCACATTTTAATTCAGAACGGGTATAAAAAAGATATTCGGGAAATGGCGGTGTCACCTCGCAACCGGCAAAATGAAATATTACGTTAGGTAATCTCCAGTGCCTTATTGTAGCGGTTGAATTACTTGGAATTGAATTTTTACACCTTCCTTTACAATTGGACCGTGTTTTATTACTGGAAGTTAACGGTTTTTGGTTTCTGATGCGTCACGGGGTTTCTTGATGAGATCAATTTGTTAGTTATTTATTAAAAAAGTAATTAATTAATGTAATTTGGTTTTTTCAAAAATCTGATGATAAGCACTTGGTGAGTTCAAGCAACTGCAATAAATTAATTTCTTCTAGGCTTTTCGTGCTTACCACTCACGGCCACGTCATTACTTCACAGTTAGATTGTAGTTAAGACCTTACAAAGCAAAGAAATTCAACAGGTGGTTTTCAGGAGACTGTAAAACTTATTCTGCAAAGAGAAAAGCAATTTGCAAACCCAAGAGGAAATGATTTGCCTACTCTTTCATAAGCAGATGATGCTAATGATAATGACCGAGGAAAAACTGCTAACTATCATAGACAAGTTTTGAGTAGCCACAGATCTCGTGTAACAATGCATTAATAAAGTAAGAAAGTGCATCCGAAACAGATTTAAATAACTATTAAGCAAAAAGTGCAAAACAAAAAACAGTTTTCATAACAGATAAAAGGCAAGCATCTTAATGCTGCACTTCAAGGATTAACATCTTTTTAACCTAAAGGCAACTTGAACAAAGAAATAAAAGGATAAGAAAAAGACACCACAAAAGATAAACTTAATGTATCTAAGTGCCATCGCCGACAAATCCCTTGGGAAGTGGAAGGTTGACTTGAACTGAACAGTCGACTTTTGAACAAACGCCTGCTGACTGCTAAATCTGTATTGTTAACATTTTGCTTTACATTTTGACATGCTTTGTTGCTTTATTTTACGTGTAATTTTATTTTCATTCTCAGATTTGCTTCGTGGCGGAAAAATATATAAATGGATTCATTGCTCGCTCTCAAGTGAAGAAAAGGCCCTTTATAAACTAAGGATTTTAAAACCAATAATGTTTTTCTTCAGTTAGGAATCTGACGGGTCTTCAAATGTTTAGTAGCAAGCATATACTGGATGCGCTCGTAGTGTAGCATGAGTAGCCTTCTTAATCGATCGGCAAAGTTAAGCTACGTCTGTCGTGGTTGGTACCTGAATGGGTGACCGCCTAGTGGTATTTCAAATCGAGCGTTTCCGAGCTTCGGAAGGCACGTAAAGCCGTTGGTCTTGGTTATCACTTAATTTTGATAGTCCTTAAGCTAGTTAGATGCCTTCTAGGCGGCTTGAAAAATTCCAACAGTAGGTTGACCACTAGCCTGCCTCCACCAATCCGCAGTGGGCACGCGCGGTGGAGTATCGCCGAGTCCCTTTCACTCATTTGTGAAAGGAGGCCTGTGCTCAGCAGTGGGACATTATAGGCTGATGATGATGAATACTGGATTCCTTAAAAAAGGAATGTATGCTTGAACATAGATAAAACTCATGTTACATCTTCAAAAAACATCAGACTTAAAAATACAAGCCATAAATATACAATGATAAAAGACGTACCCAAAGAAAATCTAAAGCACACAATTTCGTAACAAATTCATTCCAACATAAATTCTGAAACAGTATATTAACTATGGCGTATGAAATTTTTAATATCAGAACAAAGCTGTTTGGATAGTAGGTAATAAATAACTTTTATGGTTTCCTATAATGTATAATTTATTTGTTTTCAGCTAAAATAAAATGACTTTAAAAATATGCTACAAAGATACGCGTAGTCAAATCAGTGCGTTCTTATTTTGAAATTCAAATTGAATAAGTTATCATTTTCATGAACATCTTTTGAAAATAGAATAACCAATGTAGCGGTATGTGAATTAGCCAGTACGAAAATATTCTCTATTCAAAATAATATCGTTTAAGGTAAGGTAAGAAGTACCCAAAAAGGTTTTCCTTAGCGTATTTAAAGATTTAAGGTCCTTAATAATGCTTGATTTTTTGCACTCGAAGCTGGCCTATCAATATTAGGAGAATGTTTCGAAATACCATAAAGTCCAGAAACCATAAGGATGAGTCATAAATTCCTACAGAGCTTCCCAATGACTTAATAGATAATTTTCAAACTTCACAAGCAATCAAAAACAGTTATATTACGGAGTGTCTTACTAACGGATCACATGGGAAACTAAAACATAGTACAATGGGGTTCATTGAAGAACGAACACTGGTTCCCATAACTTATATTTTTTATCTCTTAGCTACCACTTGAAGATACTTGAATGTTGGTGAAGATGGGCAATTAAAATTCAAGACAAATTTTGGGATCTTCACAAAAATATTGGTAAAAGAATTTGGGTTCTGTGTTAATTTAAGGATGGATTTCGAGATGGAAAGTGTGTTTTAAAACATAAAAGTAAAATTGTTAACTGACTATCTATTTCTAGAGAGGTAGAGCATAGCGTTTATTCACTCAAAGAGCAGCTCGACTGGGGAAGTACCTCCACCTTACAGAATACCGCAGCCAAATAACTTTATGTTGTGTAAAGTTGTGTTTCTGCGCGTGAGTAAGGTCGCCAGAGCTCATTGGGGAGGGGGGAAAGGTCGGTAACGCGTGAGCGATGCTTCGTGTGTTGCAAGCGTCCATATGGCTACGGAAGCCGCTTACCATCAGGCGGGCCGTATATTTGTTTACCGACATAGTCGTATAAAAAAAAAATGAAACTGAAATCAATTTTAATGATGACTAATTAAATAACAAAATAGAATGATTCAACCTACGGGTTAAACGGTGAGAAGACAAAAATATCGAAAGACCTAACATTACTGAAATAGTACCACTATAATAATTTGCAGAGACCTTTGCTTTATAATTAATGATTATACCTGATGCAAATAAGTTAACGAAAAGAACAAAAGCAACCTTATAAAATTCAGTTACAAAAGCTCCAGCACGTAAAAATATACCAACTAAAAGCATTGTAGTTATTCTATCATTCCTTATTCTGTGGAGACAGTATAGCTGCGTCAGATCTTCAGGGAAATCTCGGAGTGACATGTTAATGCAGCGCCCCGACTCCAGATTCACATTGTAATACTGTTGCGTTAGAAACAAGTGATGCTTTTACTTCTTGCGATCTAAATTTCAGGTTTTTTTTGGATTTCACTAGTCATCGTCAATTAAGAGTGTGTGCTACTCCAAGATAATAAGAGGAACTAATAGTTCTGCATATGAGTCTAAGTTCGGATTGAATTATACCTATTACGGATCATAAAAAGGATAAATTATTTCAGTCGTAGACGTTATATCCACTAGCATAATAAGCTGGAGATTACATGGATGATGCAAAGTTTGGTTTGGGCTATTTGGCAATATCTGTACAGCGGTGGTTTTAGGCAGAAAACAACAAAATAGTAACGAAATTCGAGGAACTGTGCCCGTTTTACAGAAATCTTAAACGCCTAACGCATCTGTTACTCGTTTTCCATTGACTGAGCATTATTTAGAATCTATATCACAAGTAATTTACTTACGTAGTTTATCTAAGAGAGTAGGTACTATACCTACTTAGTTTTTTATTAGATGGCCTAAAATGGATGGATTAAAAATACATTTTCATTCAATTTGAAAACTACAATCATAACACAATCCCGAACACAAAGGATGATCTCAAACCTTCTTTTTGATATCAATAATCTCAACGAAGACAACAATATGGAAATCTGTGCTCATACAAAGCTTTACCAATCAAATTAGACCTTCCTTGAAAATAGATACATCGAGATAAAATCTCCATTGAAATTAAAATCAATAGCTATTACAGTCTCCGATAGTAAAGGTCTCAAAGCATTAGAACCTGCAGTAGCTTTTATGCTAATTGCCTTATTTGCAAGCATTTGTAGCGCATCTTAATGTTTGCATTCATTATAAAGTAAAATTCAATCTTTTGATTACACAGTATGATTGGAAATTGGTTGAAGTTTTCATAAATGCAATTAGTTGCTGTTTGATCCTTCATCTACTGGAATTGCTATGGAAATTGTTGTGAATAAATATTTAATTTTTGGAATATTCATATTCATTCATTCATGTACTGCCTTTCTCTGTCCATGTGATTCACCGACATACATTTTTTTCACTTTAAATTTCCACCATCAAATAACATATTTATCCCTTTATACAGTCCACTCTTTGCTGTTCCCCCATTTATATACCGAATTTCTTTTGTATGCATTGACTAGCCAAAATGTTACTATTAGGGTGTCTTCTTACTTTATTTTTTTTATGCGTAGACAGCAAACCTTCCTGATAGTAGACCGCTATTAACGTACAATACTTTATCGCTGTGAATTGTCGTCGGTATAATACTTTACAGCTATCTTCAATAGGGATTTAACTGGAATATCTGGTCTCGCTATCATGTCGGTCCGAACCGAAATATTCCAAACGGCGCTCGGCTCTCCGTTTTTGTGATATAAATTATACATGTTTGGTACAATATCTTATGATACATTAATCTTGTTAGGGCGGTGGTGCATTGGGAATTTATACTTAAATATAACTATGACAAAGCTTATTATTGCGTAATAGAACTTTGGGTGGTGTGAATAACAAGTGTTAACACGTAGGTAAGAAAATATTTTATAATTTTTGGTATACAAGGTATTCGCATGGCTGTGTGTTTTTTTTTAAACGAACACATCTTTTTCATACGAAGAGAATCGTCTAATTCTTAATCAAAGTCAACGAGAGAGAAGTATCATCATGAAGCTCAGCAAGGTTACTTTTTGAATATATTTGAACATTAGCATTTTTTTCAAATTCCAAAACAATATCCCCCTTATTCGTAATAAAGTTATCAAACGTTGAGTAGCTAAAATTCCGAAGTCTTTATCTGACACGTGACATTTGGTGATCGAAAGAGTGAGACGGGGCACACTATTACACTGATTTAATTAAAAAGCGATTATGAATAAGGGGGTTAGTCATCATCATCATCATCATCATCAGCCTATAATGTCCCACTGCTGAGAACAGGCCTCCTTTCACAAATGAGGGTGAAAGGGACTGGGCGATACTCCACCACGCGTGCCCACTGCGGATTGGTGGAGGTAGGCTAGTGGTCAACCTACTTTTCAAGCCGCCTAGGAGGCATCCAAGTCCAACTAGCTTAACGACTATCACAATTAAGTGATAACCGGGACCAACGGCTTTACGTGCCTTCCGAAGCACGGAAACGCTCGATTTGAAATACCTCTAGGCGGTCACCCATCCAGGTAGCGACCACGACAGACGTAGCTTAACTTTGCCGATCAATTAAGAACGGCTAATCATGCTACACCACGAGCGCTTCAAAGGGGGTTAGTAGATAGGAAAAAAAAAACAATAATGTGTACCTTCTAACTCTCATGGAATATGTGTATCCGTAGCTTTACGCCATCCCTACGTATTACATATCTCTTTTTCGCGACACCATTCATGCCACATTCGGCGAAATTTACTATGCCGTTGCCATTATTAGTTGGTTTCGGCGTAAATGTGTTTATTTTGGATTATTTTTACTAGCCTCTCACTCAGGGCTCTTTATATCGTTCTAGCAAAATTAAATAAAGCCACCAATTGCGAGTCTGAGTCTCGCGCACCGAAGGGCTCCGACCTTCCTTGGACGTTTATTTACTGGTTTGGGAAATCACCTGTTGTTAAAAACCGGACATATGTTTGTAGGTGAAGGAATTTTGATGATTTCGAAAATCTGTGCTTGTTAGACTAATGTTTATATTTTTCCTGTTATCACTGTATCATTGTCTATTATCTGTATTTCATTGAGATCTTCCGCATTAGGAACTTTGGCGATAAGGGCCATTTCATTATTCATCATAAGTATTAAACGACGCAACGTAAAAAAACATATTTTGGAATGTATAAATTAAGCCCTTTCATTATGATACTCCGTATAAACACCATTCCGCGGTGGACCATTCCAGTGGACTGGATTCCATGTAAAATGATACATTTTTGTTTCCCCAATACCAAAAGCTCAATCACAGTTACCTGCCAACAACTCCAAGACAACCCCAATAAAAGCAAACGGCAATTACAAATGTAAAAGAAAATCTGAGATCGTCTAACGACCTCCGAGATTAAGTTGCTCTCATAAGACAAAGATACGAGTAGTATTGCCGTATTTGTGTCTGCAGTATTACTGAATATACACGGCAAGAAACGACAAGAGTCGCCAAAGTCGGCAAGTAACACAAGTTTTGTCACTTTACGAGCATAATTAGTCTGTGTTACATTAAATACTGGAAATGTTATGCATAAAGTTTGTTTATTTATATTGTTGTATTATTTACTGTTTATTTGTTAGTAGTTTTCCGTCCTGTGGTTTTATCTAGGGCTTAGGGTTTGAAAAACTAATTCTTGGATGACTACGATAAGTAATCTGTGTGAAAAATTTCAAGTATAGACACACCCTGCAGTTTGTGCTGATCTCTCTATGTAGATAGATAGATAGATAGATAAACATAAAGACATAGATAGATTTTATGAAAGATAATATGCGTAAGAAGGGAGTGAATGCTGATATGACAGGTAGAAGAGCCGAATGGAAGCGTACTTATTGCACCGACTACAAGCGTTTGGGCATAGGGCAGGTAGATGATGCTGATATAGATATATAGATACGAGGTAATACAAAACATCTATTCATTATAAAAAAAGCATATCCTGAATGTGAAATCAACGCAAAACCTTGACCGAAGGGATTAGAAATTAGAAATGTATATAGATTTGTTTCATGGCCTTGGCATACAAAGGGTTTTTAGAAATTACGTCCTTAATGGGGCAAATAAAGGGATCATTGCTGAAAACGGGGGTGTAAAGATAGTAAACTAATATTACAACTGCGATAGAAAAAAGACAAAAGTAGCATCTTTATCGAATTTTATCCCGATAGCAAACAAAAGCTTGAAAGTGTGCTAGAATGCAACAGACCCTGCAGTTTGTGCGGATCTCTCCATGTAGATGAATAGATAGATAAACAAAAAGAGATTATAAAGAGATAATTAGCATAAGCTACATACAAACTTTGTTACATTTTTGCTTTAGTAGATACTACCTCAACTAATATCTTCTGCACATTAATTAGAATGCTAGATGAAATTTGATACAGAAATAGATTAAATCCTAGATTAGAATATACGCTAACGTAACCTAATTACAAGGTTCTCCCGAAACGCAAGTGAACCAGTAGAAAATGTAATACTATTTAACTCGAACAGCTTTGAGAGAATATCCAGCCATCTTCTAATTTTTCTTGTGTCTCAAGCTGTCTGGATAAGATCGCTTCAGAGATAACATAGTTTTCACTTATTGCTGTAATTTATCCTACTTGTTACTCCTTCTTGTGAGTAATGAGGTTTATTATTTCTCCTGAGCTGTATAGTGAATTACGTGGAAAATATGTTTCGTTCATTGCAAAATTATTTTATGAAGGAATTTTATAAGGTTTGAAGCTTTTGGTACATTTTATTATTTCTTGAAATTTACAAAATCAGATTTTACAGGATAATTACGATGAGGTATCACGATGATTTAACTTCGTTAAATTTTATCTGGTGGTTCTATTTTTATGGCAGGATTCCACCTGATAGTAAGCGGCTACCATCGCGGATAGACATTAGCAAGAAAGCCTATAAAGTCCTTACAAGAGAGCTTATCAACATATCTCCTTAGTTGCCTTTTTTTTATACCACTAAGGTGGCAAGCATACGGCACGCCTGATGATACCGTACCGTACCGTAGCCTATGGACACTTGCAACACCAGTACGGTATTAGTCGCGCGTTGCTGACACTGCAGAAATCTCTTCACACCGTTTTTGAAGAACCACATGTTGTACTTTGCTTACTTTTTCAGATTGTTTATTTGAAAATATCTATACTTATAATAAAACTTTTGTTTGATTGTTTGTTTCTTTCAATGTTCCCATATCCCCAAGTGTTATAGTCTACTTTTTATCCCGAGAAAGCGGGAGAAACCGCTATAGTAAAATATATAAATAGAGGGGCTTGTATCCTTTGATGAATTTGAAACTCTATCCCCAAACACCTTCGGCCATATGTTTCAGATGAGATAATTTGCTATCATGTAAATTTCACGCTAAAACTAAACAATTTTCCAAAACATTTCAACTAAAACTCTCTGTCTTATCATCAGCTAAAACACTTAGTGCTAAGTCACCCTTACTTCATTAAACTTCGCTAAGTACTCAAGTTAAATTAATTATACCAACAAGTACTTAAGCAATTTAATTTATAAAATCTTATAGCGACATTGGTTTGGTCACAATTTAAGATTGCTGATATTCGGAATCTTTTAGTCATTTTGAGCAGCTTGACAAAATGTCATATTGAAGCTTATAGCAATCCAGGAGTGTCTTTCCGCCGTCCTATGTATTTCGGTTTTCCTTTAGCGAACGAGTGCATATGTATGTTCACCGATTACTCCGAAACGGCTTATGCGATTTAGATCGTTTAAACTATTATATAAGTCAAGGTAGATCCCGAGGTGGTCCCATATACATTTTATCGTGATCAGACCATAGAAATTGAAGTTATGATGGAATTCCTGAACGGAAAACAGCAGAAACATCGCGACTGAGCCATTTTATTCAATATTGCCGAAATTTTATCAATGATATACACATCCTTGGTCAATGAAAAATCTTGAGAAGTATTGAAAATGCATAGTATACGAAACTCTAAATTGAAAAATAAAAACTTTTTAACAAATAATTGCACTGATTTACAGAAAACGACTTCAAAGTACACGAAGAAGTAATCAAATCCCGATCTCATGACAATGGGACCAAACGGGAAGTGTACTCTTCCAGACAAAAAAAATATTTTAATTTAATTTTCCAAATCGGTTAATAAATGACGGAGTTATGAGGTAAAAAACATTAGAAAAAAATACAACTGAATTGAGAACCTCCTTAATTTTTTTGAAGTCGGTTAGCAATTAAAGCCGCTTTCAAAGTGCACTGAAATGTATGAAATAACTCTTACCTGACACTGTTTTGAAGTCAGCGAAATATTATGCTATAGAACACATCATGTTCTTTCGCTTAGTATGTTGTGAAAAAGCTCTTTATGTGAAAATGTAAAAACATGTTCCACTATTATTTTCTACTAAGAAGCAGAGTGAAATACTTTATAAGTGGAAATTCTAGTTGGAATTTAAACTAGTTTATAAACACTGACTTCGGAGCTGCCTTGAACTAATTACGGTAATAAATCTATTTATTCCCTTAGTTTGTTTATCAACTAAATGGATGGTTGATGCTTATTTTGTTAAATTCTTTGATATCTAAAAACAGAATATACTTAATAAACATTTATGGAGCTTCTTAGCCTAGTTTATTAACATAGCACACACATGCACCCACCCCCACATAAACACACACACACTCACAACACTTTCTCACTAACCCCCTTACTTGTAAAGCGTTATATAGCTAGTGTACTGTTTGAAGGGTCACATAAATAGCGTCACTCTATTGTCATAGTCAGATGACGTTGTTTGCGTGACCATTTAAACAGGGTATTGGTGGCGTTTTTATGAGTAAGTGGTAAATAAATAAATATATATGCTTACTATATTCTTCTCTTTTTTCTTGTTTTTACTAATTTGTATGCTTAATTGAGGAGATCTTTTTTAGCTGTTATAATAAGCTCAATTATTTTGTAACTATAATATAAACTGTAATGCTGTTCGATCTCTTAAAAATAAATAAATAAATAAATAAAATAAATAAAAATGTAAAAATAAAATCAATAAAATACTAACTATATTTTAAAAGATTTTCTGTGTCATCATAGGTCAAATCTTGAAGCCATTCTTTAACTGTCGCTTTAACTTTGTATAATGGATAGGGAAAAATCGGAATTACTCTATTAATGCAATTGTACAACCACGGGCCTATTTTGGGATAGTGTCGGCTAGCTAGGGCTGTTCGACGGGGTGGAATGTAGCACACTCGGTCCTTTCTGCGTTTGCTTCTGTTGAAAGTAGGATCGTAGGAGAGGCAGTGATGCTTACGTAATATGACTTGGAGCACAAACAGCTGTCTCACCGTTAAAACATTGCAGTCCTTGTATAATAAGGAAGTAGGGAACCTGAATGGTTTTTTACACATTACTTTTAGGACAGCTCTTCGCGCTCTCTCAAGTCGCAGCATAGTTGTTTTACAGGCTCCTCCCCAGGCACAGATACAATAAGACAAGATCGACTGCGCTAAAGAAAAATATACCATTTTTAGAGTCCGCATATCAGCCACAGACCCTAACTTCCTAAAGACATAAATGAGCTTATGGGTGCGTGAGACTAAGGATTCTATTTGGGGTTTCCAGGTCAATGTACTTTCTAAATGTACCCCCAGATATTTTATGGAATCAGTTTTCAACAGTGGCTGGCAGTTGCAGTTGGTAAGGATGTTGTTAGGGCAACGACGAGAGTGCACTTTAATACAAAATTTATCAATATGAGGTTGAGAAGAAAATCTAGGAGAGAAGGTAATATACTTGGTTTTTTCAATATTCAGAGTAAGCAGATTAGAAGAAAGCCACTCCATAACTACACCAAGAGCACCCTCAGCAGTCTGCCTAGCCTCATCCCATGTAGAACCATGAATAACTAATGCAGTGTCATCTGCATATGTGTAAATATCACAATGAGGAATGTTGAGTTGGCAGAGCTCATTTATGTAACAATAAAAACCGCTTTCAAAGTGCACTGAAAAGTATGAAATAACTCTTATCTGACACTGTTTTGAAGTCAGCGAAATATTATGCTATAGAACACATCATGTTCTTTCGCTTAGTATGTTGTAATGAAAAAGCTCTTTATGTGAAAATGTAAAAACATGTTTCACTATTATTTTCTACTAAGAAGCAGAGTGAAATACTTTATAAGTGGAAATTCTAGTTGGAATTTAAACTAGTTTATAAACACGCCTTGGGAGCTGCCTTGAACTAATTACGGTAATAAATCTATTTATTCCCTTAGTTTGTTGATCAACTAAATGGATGGTTGATGCTTATTTTGTTAAATTATTTGAAATCTATCAACAGAATATACTTAATAAACATTTATGGAGCTTCTTAGACTATTTTATTAACATAGCACACACATGCACCCACCCCCACATAAACACACACACACTCACAACACTTTCTACCCCTTTCTTTCTTTCTACTAACCCCCTTACTTGTAAAGCGTTATATAGCTGGTGTACTGTTTGAAGGGTCACATAAATAGCGTCACTCTATTGTCATAGTCAGATGACGTTGTTTGCGTGACCATTTAAACAGTGTATTGGTGGCGTTTTTATGAGTAAGTGGTAAATAAATAAATATATATGCTTACTATATTCTTCTCTTTTTTCTTGTTTTTACTAATTTGTATGCTCAATTATTTTGTAACTATAATATACACTGTAATGCTGTTCGATCTCTTAAAATAAATAAATACATAGATGTTCTGTGATTACCAAAACGATCTCTCTTCTGAGCTTTACTAACTTTTGTCATATAATTACTAACATTGTAATCAAATGCAAGTTGTAAGTATACCTTTGTAACACGCGAATCCAATTACTTTGAGTTCATTAAAACAATTGCAATGTAACTATAATACTTATTATTTATTGCACTAACCCTATGTTGATGTAGTATTAGCAAAGGCATTCAACTCCATAGGACATAATTAAAACATTCTTTAGGTGAAATGTTTGTAACAACAATTAATTTGGACCCACAATTTAACTTTGTGTCAAAGTTGAAACAATTCACAATGACTTACAATAGTTTACTGTAGTATTAGTTGAATTTATGTTGGGGTGTCGCTCAAGGAGCTCTTTTGAGCCCCAGTCTCTTTCAAAAGTTCGCAACAGGGATGGGCAACGTTTTGTTAAAGTTTTAACGTTAAAAAGAAAGCTCTGCTTTTATGTCTCAATGGTAGGAACATGAAAAGTTTCCCGCTGAGTTTATTCAAGGGGAAAGTTTAAAATTAACCTGTTAGCTGTACAGGAAGGCTCGTTTTGAAGCAATTGGAAATACATCCGGGTTTCATATAAGAGGTTGTATAGATGGATGATGCTTTTTTTCACTTTGAAAACAGTTTTTGCAGGATATCCTGGAAAATATAAAGCTTTCATCAATGGAGAATGTGCTTTATATTTGTGCAAAGGGAATGAGATGTTAGTTTTTATGAAAAGCTTATTAAGTATTCAGGTTTTGAATATTATTTCTCTCTAATATTATTATTCTTCTCAGTTGAAGGCCGACTTACGAAATGGCGGTAACTTCAGTAGCTTTGACCTTCATAGGTGCCCTTCTAGGGCCTAAATTGAATAAATGGCTTTGACTTTGACTATGTCATTTAAACCTTTATAAAGGACAATTGAATATATCAATGCCTATATTTTATTCAAAAAGTTCTGTAAAAATATTGTCAACCAGTAGAAGTAAATAATTTCTTTATACACAAAACCATGCCCCACAAAAATTCAAACGAAAATATTGTAGCCACTTCGAGTGAAACAGAAAAAAAAGCAAAAAACCGACATCGTTATAATATTTTACAGCAAACAAAAATCTGCACCGAACCGACATATAACATCGAAAATATGTATACGAGTTAAAAACTGGCGGAACTACTTTAGAAGTCATATAAAATCTTGAAACCCCCATTCGCGAGCTCGGCTGAACAAGCAGCAGAAAATATAAAAAGTTTCACTGGCGGATACGGAAGTGCGGAATTTCGGATATACTTGCTGAATCATGCATTATCGCGGATGGGCGGAAACAATTGGAAATATCTAAACAAAGGAATAGAGATTTGAGCAATGGCTTTTGGAAATTGTATACCAAACAACTGCTGATAGATTTATAGGTGTTTTGAAGGTTTACAAATCATACCTTAGTTATAATTATTAAATAAAATATGTTCATAATGCTGTTGTGGTTCAGTAACCAAGCATTCATGAGGTATAGGTTCAGGTAGTTGAGGAATTACGCACGGACTTTTTACAGTTTTTCTATATAGCAAAACAATGCAAGGAAACTTGAGAATTACAATGAAGTCTGCTAACTCACATTAGACCTTAAATTCTCCTCACTGCTAGAGGAGAATTGTGCGGCTTATGCTATTAATGATAAAACTTAAAGTTTTAATCACGAGAACTAGACACGTCAGCAAATACATATTTAAATTTAACATGATTATGACATAGGTGAAATAGCTTAGAGGGTAAAAAGGTGACGTGTCAGTAGACATACCATATTTATCGTGGAACGGATAAACGTTAGATGAACTGGTTTCAAATGGAGATCATTAACTGAGAACATGGTGCTGGCGCCAGTTACCCGATAAGGCTTCAAGATGATTGTTAAAACACTTGTGGATGTATTGAAGTCATTAATAAGAACAAGTCATCCAAAAAGTGGACTGTATTTTATACAAAAAATAAGTTTGAAAAAAAAATGCGTACTTTTTTTTGTATACCACTAAGTTGGCAAACAAATATACGGCCCTCCTGATGGTAAGAGGTTACCGTCGGCTATGGATTTCTCGATTGCAACACCAGGGGTATCACTCGCGCTTTGCCGACACTGAAGAAATTTCTTCACATTTTTTGAAGAACCCCATGCCGTTCTCCATTGAGAAAACCGCGACTTTCCTTCTCTATATAAAGTTAACCTATGCTAAATCTAATAAAAATACCATAAATGTAATAGTATATGAATACAATTTCATAACCCATCATTTATTAATCGGTTCCAAGCCTCGCCTGTTAATATTGTAATTTTCGTGTTATTTGCTAAGCAGAGAGTAAACGAATTCAACGAAAGAAGCTCCAAACGAAAACACATGAGAGCCTTAAACTCGCTCAAGTCAAGCCATTTTACTTTGTTCCCAATACATACATCCGTCTCGCTCGCACACACGAGGCGAGCCAACGCAATCTCGTCGGAACATAAAATTTGCAAACACTATAAGAGAAGTTATGTTTTTCGCCTAAACCCTTCTAAAATATTGATACAACCGGGGGTATCTGGCTGCGATAAAAAAGATATACAAGGATGGTGGTAAGGGTTAAAATCTTTGTAAAAAGTTATTGATAACCTGCCCGGGTCAAAATGGGGTTGTAATAAAAATGAAACGCGGGTGAGCGGCGACAGGGTTAAGTGTGATTTTAATAAGGAGCTCATAGGTTAAGTTATAGACGGTTATAGAAAGGTGAAGGGTTTTAAGATATTTGGTGGCAGTGAGGCTGAATTTATTCAACATACTAGAAATAACTTACGTATTGTAGTTTTCACTAACGGAAAAACTGTTTTTTTTTATTTTACAATAAATCATGAATTAAATTATTATATTATACCTATATAGTTGTGTAACAATTAATAAATCATCATCGTTATCATCAGCCTATAATGTCCTACTTCTGAGCACAGGCCTCCTTTCACAAATCAGGGTGAAAGGGAATGGGCAGATACTCCACCACGCGTGCCCACTGCGGATCGGTGGAGGTAAGCTAGTGGTCAACCTACTGTTGGAGTTTTCAAGCAGCCTAGAAGGCCTCCAACTACCTTAACGACTATCACAATTAAGTGATAACCGGGACCAACGGCTTTACGTGCCTTCCGAAGCACGGAAACGTTCGATTTGAAATACCACTAGGCAGTTTCGAAGTTGGTCCCATAGTAAAAGTTGATCGTAGACATGAGTACTTTACTTTGTTTAATTTAATGTCGTATTGTCGTTATCCACACCCCGTATGTATGATATGAAGGCAGACATTTTAAATTTAATTACAGACACAAAGTAAGCCTTTAAGTTAACAGACTTCAATAAATATAGAAGTATACTTTTAACATATACCTACATAATATAGATACGTATACAAAATATAATTTTTAGGTTAAAGTAAAGATTTCCTTGTACTCGATAAAATTGGACGAAAAATTAATAAAGACGAAGTAAAAAACCAGAGTTCCATGCCAAGTAGTACTTAAGCCAAGGATTCAACAATGTGCCAAAAACCATTAACAAAATATTAAGACGTCTTGGAACTATTAACAAAACACTGGGATACTAATATTTTTACTAATAAATAAATAATTACTCTGTTACAAAAAAACTTGATAAAATTTTATGGTCCCATATAATTTATTATTTATTTTTATAATATGACATATTATATAATAATAACTTATTTATACAAGCATACCACAGTCTGATGTGTAATTACAAGGTGATTTTACAACATTTGATGAGACTTCTGTCTCCCAAGCTAGAAATAAATCTGTAATATGGGGATATAGGGTCGGCAACGCGCGAGTGATACCCCTGGTTGCAAGCGTCCATATGCTACGGTAACTGCTTGCCATCAGGCGGGCCGTATGCTTGTTTGTCACATTAGTGGTATAAAAAAAACATAGCATCATAAGAAATAATAAAATTACATTTCTCAAAAAAAGCGTAAATTGCATCACTAAAAAATAATAGCAGTGCCCAACCCTAACCATCATTCAGTCAGTCAGGTACCCGCGTACCTTTCCCTCACTTATCGGGCTTTTTATAGAATAAATTATTTGAATTACCTACTAACCAATGCATGTAGGGTCCACAAAAATATAGCGGGGCCCCTAGATTGGTTATTGGATACGGAATTGAGAATTTGAATAAAAGGCTATCATAAAATAGTCGCAGACCTATTATTGTGACGGGGTTATAGTGATGTGGGTGTGTCGATGTTTTGCCAGTATCGATACTTTGCATTGGACGCTTTCTGAGATGAGTCAATGATGGTATTTCTAATATTAAACCAAGTCCAAGGCTTAGTTATAATATCGACAGTATAAACACGCGATCAGTCCTCAAGTTGTATCTAAGCTATCTTATGGCTAAAATTCGACATAGCAGATTCAGGCTTGTAACTTCACAGATTATTTTTGCTATTATTATCTTTTTAATTGCTAAATACTCATCAATAGTTTGATATCTATGGATATAGACATATTTTTACAAAGGTACCATAATACATAATTCATAAATTAGTATGAACCTCATATTATTGCGGTTCCATCGGCCGTATTGATATTTTGTGGGTCCGATAAGTAATCCTTGTTAAGTCCTATATTAAATGTAATTGTATGCTAGTAAGCTATTATTGTGTTAATAACAAATACAATTATATCATATAATACAGTTTATTGTGATAAGCGTTTAAAAAAAATTGGATTAATAAATCGAATTTCGAACACTTACAATTTTACAATAATATAGATAGCTCAATACCCACCACTACACTACCAGAAACCTATCATCCCAACCCTTCAACTGCTGCCATAAACCGGGTCTCCGACGACCGGGTATATCTGACCCGGGGTCTTGATTCAGCGAAGGTTAAATCGTTCATATAAAAAAGTATCTTTTTTACGTCTCTCTTTCACATTGCCTGCTTAACAAGTCTTGGTACTTTAGCGTTGCGTAACACTGCAAAAGTTCAATTGAGTTCTCAGTTTGTGTATTTATTTATTTCGCCTAAGGGTCGGAAAATAATTTATAATTTTCTCTACAACCTATTACCATGAGGCCGTTTGCTACCGCTGTATTTAAAAAATGCGTAAAAAAGATACAGACAATAATTCAGAATTTCTATATATAACGGTTAAGTAACCAATGACAGCACAAAAAAAAGAAAACTCCGAGCAAATAGAATGTCAGGACTAAGTAGGGTGTTATTAGAAAATTTACGACCAAAATAACCAAGCGGGGAGCTTATTATGTTTTAGTACTCGGCATCATTGTACACCCCCTATATAGAATTCTTATTGAATATCGTAAAAAATATAATAATATTGTTGACGTTTCTTTTTTGTTGAACTTTGATATCGGATTATGGCCTTATATATAAAGGTTATAAGGCTTTGGTCCCGAATAAGATAAGATCATGGTGTTTCTAGTTAGGAAATTACGAAAAGAACACAACGGGTATTTGAATCAACTTGTACCTGAACGCTATTGACTGTGATGATTATTGTAATTGAAACCTTAAATCCAGCAGAAGACGTTTCAAAACTGATTGAAAAAATATGCATAAGTATCTACATGCCTCAAAGAGTTTGGATGAGGTATCAGTACCAAGTACAAGTACTCAAATAAAACAAACTTAGTTAATAAAAATTGAATCTTAATATCAAAAGCCAAGAATTGAAAATCTATGAAGAAGTCCATGAAATTATAATGAGGATTTTAATTTGATTCAGTTCTATCCAACTATCTGAATACTTATTAATAAGTGTAATTGATTTTAAAGCTTAAATACTTTTAGGTTAAACTTAAATTGCTTCGAAACTAATTTGCAGTGTATAGTTTGTAAATTTCTGTGAAACACAATGAGTAAACAGTTTTCAAATTAAAAGGGCCAAATTAAGAGTCTATAAATAATAAAACAATTCATGATTCATATATAGCTAGAATAAAAGTTCGATTTTGAAAACTCAAGATAAAAATCGGATGACCTATCCCTGTGATAAGTCTACAAAAACTGTTCGAATAACAACTAAATGGCCAGATACTGACCATTTAAAAACCAGCCTTTACGGTACTAACAATAAGGTACTTACATATAACAGTGAGCGACGCATTTGCCCTGATGACCTTATGCATCTGAGCCGGTCCAACTTGGCACTGGTACTCAGCGTCGTCTTCCAGGGTCGCGTTGGCTATCCGAAGGTTGTAGACTCCATGTCTTCGGTCGCCAAACATCGTGTAGCGAGGGTAGCCAGGAATGACTGATGAGAATCCTGGGGAGGAATATGATGAAGGATTTATATTATGATATTGATGTTTATTGCAGGCTCAGATTCATTAGCATCCTATGACAGGCCAGCTGGCGCGGTTGATTAAGACTCTGGGTAAGATCCACCTATCGCGCCGCTGGTCGTGGGTTCGATTCCCACACAGGTTTTTTTTTTTTTTTTTTTTTTTTTACTGTGTATAGGCCTGTGTTTTGACCACAATCTCACTATGGTAAGTGATGATGTGGTCGAAGGTGGTAAGCACACAAAGCCTAGAAGGAACTGGCTCTCAAGTGCAGCTGACGGAACACACCGATAGGTGCTTGGCGACAGATTTTCAACTTGAGGGTGGTAGCCAACCAGACGGGTACTACAAAGTACCCTACCACCGTGCTATGGTTTCCTCACGATGTTTTCCTTCACCGAAAGCTCTAGCTCATTGTAGGATTCGAACCCGGGACCTTCGTCTCGGTATCCGACGTCACTACCACTGAGCTATCATCGCCCAATGTATTTGTGTGCATGAACATGTCTGTATGTCCTGAGTCTGGGTGTAATTATGTATATTAACTGTGTATTTACAAAGTTAAAAAGTAGAATTATGTATTATACCTATCAGTTATCTGGTCAGCTTTACATTTCTAGTATAAGCTGACCTCCCATTGTAAGGAAATCCTATACAATGCGAGATCAGCTTATACTGGAAATGTATAGCTTGATGTGAAGCAGTGTGTACAAGCTCTGCTTAGTTTGGGATCAGATGACCGCGTGTGAGGAATGTCCCAGGATATTTTATTTTTTTATTAAAATTTCCATTTGGCAATATTAATTTTAAACCCTGTCTTACATCTGCTGAAACTGCAACAGAACGGTTACATTTTTATTTCTATAGAGACTAGTATTCAATATTGGGAAAGATAATTGGACTGTTTTACAAAAAACTTAAACCGACTTCAAACTACACTAAAAAGTAATCAAATCCTGATCTGATGACAATGGGACCAAACGGGAAGTGTACCGTTCGAGACAAAAAAGAATTTTCCAAATCGGTTAATAAATGACGGAGTTATGAGGTAACAAACATAAAAAAAAAAAAAAAAATATACAGCCGAATTGAGAACCTCCTCCTTTTTTTTGAAGTCGGTTAAAAACAAATCAAAAAGACACTGAATTAACCACAAAAGTGAAATATCTGCCTTTATAACACTGTCATATTTAGAAATTAGAACTCTAGCATCTAAATCTCACGATCAAATTTCGAATGGAAAACGCTGCGTTGGCAGATTGACGTATTTGGTGGTGCAATTTGTGATCGTGATATCCACAGAGAAAAGAAATATAAATAGAGACGCTATGCTAGCGGAGCCCGCGCGCCACACATAACATCAAATGGGCATATATCAACCAAAACACGCGTCAACGCTTCGTAGTATCCGCCATACTTAGCAGAGGTGCGTAGCTCCGCGAAAAATATTAATTATGTCGTGATGCGCTATTATTTCCTGTAGGAAACGAAGTGAGGAGTCGGAGTGTAACTCAAGGAGGGGTTTCCTTTCATCGATGAGTCTACAAACCTTTATTTAATTGTGATATTTATAAAAATGTATTCGAGATTATGATAATTTTAGGTGTAAACGATAAACTCGGATACTACTGCAAAATTATACATTGAAGGCAATGTACTCACTTTATTTGTACGCAAGGTAGCGAGCGCAACTCCGCACGTAATGTATTGCGTTCATTCACATTGGTCGTGAGTCGTGACCTGTCGTGACCCCAAAACACGTGCATCGATAGTTTTGTTCGATCAATATCGATAAAATACATCTTTTTATCACTGATTTGATTAAGGCAATAGTTGAAAGTTATATCAATATCCGCATTCATCTGTTAAAATTAAGCTTTCAAAACGAGAATTTCGAAACAAATAAATTTTATTTCAAGGGCAATAAACCGTGTAAAAATAACTTTTTTTGAATTTACTTCATCATGTTAAACGTTTTTTTTTTACAATTCAGTATTCTTTGCACAATTATTCTTATCGAACGTGAATTTTCTTACGGAATTTCTAAAAATATATCGACGAAATTAAAATATCGATAATTTTATTGATATTTTATCGATAACTTTCGCTGCACTAAGCGAATAGCAATAAGTGTTGCTACTCGACGCCAGTCGACGCAGCTATTACGCAATTATCAACACTATGTCTAATGCGTTTGAGTTCAAAATTGCGTTCCATGAAAATAAGGCCATCTAGTGCCGAGTGGCAGAACTTTTTCGTCGATTGAATCTAGTTAGTTTGTAGATTACAAAACGACGTAAATACTTTGTACGCTATTGAAAAATAAATTTTATGTGAACGTAAAAAGGTATATTTTCATATGTATGACCTGTGTGATTAAAGCTATTTTTGAGTAAAATAGAAACGACCAATCAAAAGGATTGTTTATTTGTAGTACAATATATGATTTAACATTTATTTGTGTGAGTTTGGCTACACTGGTTCCGATACAAATTCTAACGCATCGCCCTTCCAGTGTATTCTCTTTTCCGTGGTGATATCCCATCATTTACAAAACGCGACGCTTAGCGTGTGAATGGGTTCACGCGTTAGCCAAATTGCTGTATCCCAATGACTGGTTAAAGTAAAAGCAGCTTTATAGAAAGGCTTTAAGATCTAAGACTGCATCACCGAAAATGCAAGATCCTGAATATTAATTAATTACCGTATTTTAGTAGAACTCATCAGCGTCATCGATCGGAAGATCAAGGCCATAATTTCTCCACGTGAGTTTGTGCGGATTGACGCAATTTGATCTTAGAATTACTACTGATGGGACTTTAAAAAAAAATCTTAGTATTTTTCCTAATCTTAGAAAAAGTCTAAACCATATATTTAGTTTAAGCCCTAAGAGGCAGGAATTGTTCAACCTAATTCCACCATCCCCATTTTTACACCGAACCACAAGACGCCGGGAAAATTTTCACCCGTACGTTGTTGACATACCGAAAATACGGACACAGCGTTTTGCATCCTCATTTATAATGCGGACAGCAAGGGAGTGGAACTTGCTTCCGGCGTCTGTTTCCTGACGCCTACAATCTAGGAACTTTCAAGGCCAGAGTGAATAGGTTTCTTCTGGGTAAGCGTGTTTCATCTTAGGCTTCGTCATCGCCCCTTATGGGCGGGTCAATGGCCAAACGCAAGCCCATTTAATTAAAAAAAAAAAAAAAAGAAAAAAAAAAGAGGAGTTATAAAGGTCTTTAAAGTTACATTTTGTTAATCTTCAAAATTCAAGATTTACAACGAACAAAGATCTTCCTTGATCCCTTTAAAGTAGAAAAGTAATCTTCTAGCTTTTTGCTATCAACGAGCGTCTAAATATAATTTAAATCCACGCCATTGCGTCTCAAGGTTAGTTATAATAAAAGCATCAAACAAATCAATTTGTGGGTGAATTGCGTGACAATATCCCACGCTGTCTGGTTCTATTATATTTTGTAGCTCTATACGTATCTTGTCTGTGCTAATATCAGTATGTTTTACTTCCTTTCGTCCAATGATATATCACAAATGTTTGATAGCATATTATGTATCATAATAGCTTGTGTCACAAATGTTTGTGTCAGTTACATGGTTGATCGGTGACAAATATTGTTGGTTACGTTTGATGAAAGTCATGTATTCAGTGTAGCTATCTCATACAATTCAGGTTGCCACCAATTTGTATTGGCCACATATTGTGTCTAGGGGGAATCTAGACTAGCCTTTGTCAGATTTGCTGTAGAAACTTTAGCCGAAATGACGTACATCATTGTCTTTATTACAAATAGCAAAATATATTTATCTATATCGAAAATCACATCAAATTTTGATTTTACCAGTGAATTGAATTTTCTTGAGAGAGGTAGAGCATAGCGTTTATTCGCTCAAAGAGCAGCTCGTCTGGGGAAGTACCTCCACCTTACAGAATACCGCAGCCAAATAACTTTATGTTGTGTAAAGTTGTGTTCCTGCGCGTATGTAAGGTCGCCAGAGCTCATAAGGGAGGGGGGAAAGGTCGGTAACGCGTGAGCGATGCATCTTGTGTTGCAAGCGTACCGCTTACCATCAGGTGGGCCGTATGCTTGTTTACCAACTAAGTTGTATAAAAAAATATATCGGATGCTTGTTTTAATGTCTGTGTGTTTACATACTCAAAACTAAAATACATTTTAATACTATTATCTTTTCGATATTCAAAATCATTAGGCCATTGTACTCTCATATAAGAATCAAATGCCATATGTATACAAGAGCATCAGTTGGCTCAGCCGATTTGTCTGCTTTTTTGTTGTGTTCTTAATTGTTAGGTTTATATGAAGGATTGTTTTTGAGAAATCCGGTTATTTCTCCCGTCCTACAGATAGTATTTATAATTAAATTAATTGTTTCATCTTTAAAGTCCTATACAATACATATTTTCACTTTCTCTTAGAGTACTTACTTATCTGAATGTTATTAGCATCTATTTATAATCTTTAACACCGACGCTTGAATGCTGTGACCAATCAATTGCTATGGGTCAAATATTACAATTAGCTAAGTGATTTAATAGATTTTTTATTTCATGGTACCATAATTGATTCGTTATTATTGTTGATTGTCTGGCTTTTGCAACATTTTTATATAATAGTGATAATTTTTTTTTATATTATTTTTCTATTATTTTGTGTAATATAGAAAAAGTTGGCAGATCACCTTTTCCAAAATCAAAAAGTAATTTATTCTGTTTCGGCCCTGATAAGGCACTTATGAACGTTACAGTTGAATCTATCCCCGGTTCGGAAACTGAGAAGACTCCGGTAAGAAGCAAGATATTTTTGTGGGTATTTCCTTTAATATTACACCAAAGTTGTTCTAAATACTTGCTACAAAAGACAGATTAAAATGTTTGTTACTCAATCACATAAGTAAACGGATTTAAAAGAGACACACAGATAGATAGATAGAATAACACTAAGGACTCCCATCACTGGAAAACATTTCATCCCTCGAAGTCAGGGTAAAAATCTTCCGAGGTAAGAAGGAGAGGATGTTGTGGTAAACTTACAAAGCTTATGCGAAAACCACATGTTGGTGACACACGTAAACATTCATTCATTTTCTTTACCCATGTTTTTGCCATAGCATCCAATATTACCAATTAAGCTATCTTTGCTTTGAATGCCATTAGATGAGCACAAATTTGTTAAATTTGTGCCATTCCTTTCACCCATTAATGTCATCCATAACAATACCTAATTGGTCTGAAGAACTCAATTAAAACTGTTCTCAAGATCCATTATTAATATTGCTAGTGACCCGTGCCTCGCCATCTCACAGTTGAGTTGAAACGCCACAGTTCAACGGATCCGAGCACTTGAGATGGCGACTCTGTTGTGTATCGTATCTGATTGTGAACTAAATGTGGTGCGAGTTGATGGCTGACAGCGGGTGAATGGATACTATTTTTTCCAGCACTTTAGAAGAGATACAAGAGGCAAAGACAGCACCCTCTAAATGCATATACTATTGCAGAAAAGCAGGGAACTATATGGGTATATGGGACCATTATTATCATCATCATCAACAGGAGCCATAAGGAGGATTAAGTCCGTGGGCGCAGTGCAGATAGGTGGATTCACGTGCTTTAAAACCTGACCTCGTTTCGTCAAGTAGTTTTACATCGCTGAACAGAAATCACATTCTTCACAAACAATCGTAACCAATATAAGGTGAGCTCTCATTTCAAGTACATTCATGGTATGTCTGTCCATGCAGGCAAAGCCGTGGGCAAAAACTAGTATTTTATAAACTTTATAATTAAACCGACTAAACTATTTTAATTGTCACACAATTTATATTCCACAAAGATCATACCCTCACCGACTTTCGCCGTGCGGTTTCTCCTGCGTGGGAGTTGAATTTCGTAAAATTCTCTCCCAATAGTTGACCACGTCATTCACTTTGTATAGTGTCTAGTTTTTAAACCGATATTGATCTATTGTTGATAAATATATTAGTCAGGGTATTATTGTATTTGTCCCTGTCCAGCTCGGGGCGTAACTCTACAAATTGAAATATTGATTCAGTGTGGGCGAAGGCCTCACACTGATGCTGTAATAACACTGATTTATTTATTGAGTTTGATATGATTTAAGTAACAACGACGTATTTGCATAATCCGTCTTACTATCAATATATTAAAGAAATGGAGAAGCTGAAAAGAGAACAAGAATCACTCAACAGATACATAAATTCTACACACAATTTTGAACCCTCCATCCTCCTATAAATTACACCCTCAATGTAGTAATTTGCTACAGCGTGTGCCAGCAATGTCACCTCACGGAATTTCACTATCAATTGCCGTTGTGCATCTGAATTGTCCCAGCCATAGAAATCTAAATATGTACACAACTGATCTGAATCTGAATGAGGTGAAGCTGTGAAGGGCGTGGGTTCACATCCTTGAATAAACAGAGGCAATAAGGTGGTGTCTCTACTTGTCGCACTATCTTTGTCTCTTTTTAGCACATAGATGTAAAGTATAGAGGATACATGGTCAAAAGAGATATTGATAAACTCGTGTTAGACTACAATCTAACCATGGTAAGTGATGCTGTGGATAAAGGTAGTGAGCACATAAAGTCTAGACAAGAAAACTGGTTCACATGTGCAACTACTGCAATAAACAGATGAATGCTTGGCGATAGATAGATAGCCAGTCAGGTGTGTAACTTCTTGTGCTATAATTTTGTCGCGATGATTTACTATTTTGAAGGCTCATGATCATTATAGCGTTCGAATCGTCAACCTTTGCATCATTCAAAGCATTTAACGTCACCACCACTGTGCTATCATAGTTAACTGAGTCACGATTAACAATTTCGATTTACGTATTTAGCACGTCACACAGCTAATATGCCATTTCTATATTATCCATTTCAATTTCTATTGTCAATACGTCAGTACAACTACGTGTACTGTTTAATCCGTTACCATGGGGTATCTATCGCGTTAATCCCGTACGCGTCGTTTCGTCGTACCGAAATCGATTACCTCCGGTTTGATTATCGATACTGATTTCGGAGCTGTATCGAGAGATTTGTCGAATTTATTTTGTGCCTTTGCCGGACACTGTCATTTACTTTTAGTACGATTCTTTATAGGTTATTTTGGAAAATTGGATTATCTCGAGCTAATATTTTTCATGACCAAATTAGGTTGAACAAGAAGCGACTGGAATCTGAACCCATGATAGGTCCTTCTGCTGAGCCATCCCTCCTTACTTTAGGCACAGTCTTTAGGCTTAATATATGTACGTAGCATCTTAGCTACAGTTTAATGGGGTGCCTTTATAACCCGTTTTGCATAGTTTGCTCAACTGGGGTCCTGAGTTGCATTCCCGCTTTGGTCAAATATTTGTATTACGTTATGATGATGAGTAGTTATGTGGTCTAGAGAATGAGTGTCCTGTTTGTGTTGCGGTCTTATGGGCGCTGTTTATAATTTATTAGTTTGTAAAGACCTGTCTTCTTAACTCCTTATTTTTGGTTTAGTAGATTATTTGAGAAATTTGTGATTTTTTTTCTATTACTGATGCCCTTTATATTTCAGTGCTAGGTTTAACCGTAGCCTTTGTAATAATATCACTCAATTACTCTCAGATAACTACTATTGAAATAATCATTGGAGAGAATTCTTAAAAAACACCTTTGAGTATTCCTCTCCAAAGCAATGCCAAATAAAGTTCATAATACAGTCAGCACAGTGAGAAAAGTTGAACCGTTATTTTCACAATCAAGGTAAATAATCATAAATCATCTATATATGTCGTTAATTAGAATACAGACCAAAGTATATTCAACATTTTTACAGAAAACTTATACAAAGAAACAGGGCTACAGATAAACCAACTCAACAAATTGCAATTGAAGTTCTAAGTACAGTACTTAATGTAAACAGAATCCCACTTACCCAGCGCAAACCCATCCTTCGCCCATTGCACCTGGCCTGCCAGGTTAGCAACGGCGCATTCAAGGACCGCCTCTGCCCCCTCATGGACCCTGAGGCTTCGTGGTACTATCCTGAAGTATTGCTGCTGGAAGCCCGATGATGTCGCTAGTACTGGAAGAGAAACAGATTGTTAACATGAGACAAGCTTAAGTGGTAATGATAAGCTGAGAATCGAGAAGATAGGTGCAATTACCAGACAAGGACCTATCTTCGAAGGGCATTGGCTTCCTAACAGGTATACTGGTCGATTGGGAAGATATTGTCGGATATTCAAACACAGCCATATGGATCATATTACTGTGGCCAAGAAGAAATTTTACTAAATTGTCAGAATCGCTACTTGGCAGATACAAACGGCTTATTTATTTTATTATCATTGAAATAACAGCACTTAAAATAAAAGTAAAAAATAAATAAAACATATTGCCAATTACAGTTTCCTTCTTCATAGTAGATTATTCTGAAATCTTTGAGGTAATGGATCCTCTTATAACGAACTGATAAATTACGAGTAGGATTTATTATTGATTGCTTTCTCAGTGTTATAGTTTTCCTCAGAGCGCTTGACTTAAACATGCACAAGTTCCGTCGGTTTACAGCACGAACTCACTAATGGCAAAAAAAACAAGTACAGTTTATAACGCCTTGAAGATCGTCTTGACGAGCTCTATAAAATGCAACAACTCACTTATTTCTTGATGTTCAAATTTGGATGTTATAACTTCAGTGTAAAGTTGATAATTTCAATTTTGGGTCTGTTCGTGGTGGTGATTGCAATAGGCTTTTTTAAGTGCTATATACTTAAATTCATTGTTTGTTTCTACGATTTTTTTTCGCTTTCGCAGGCCCGTTTCAGTTACTGTTTCAGTTGTTTTATTTTATACGGCTCCCCTGATGGTAAGCAGTTACCGTAGCCTATGGACGCTTGCAACACCAGGGGTATCACTCGCGCGTTGCCGACCCTGAAGAAATCCCATGCCGCAAAGGCGCCACTTTTATCCACTAAGACAGGCTTTACAAAATTCCACGCCGTAACTAGTTTTTTATACTTACATCTCCCCTTTAAATATTACCAACACGGAATATTTCATGTATGCCATGGCAACCCAGAGCTATATCATATCGGTAGCTAATACGATCGTCGGCAAGTAGGCGTCGAGTGGGTACACTTACAAGGCGGCGCGACAGTCTCTCGAAAGGTTAACGCACCTACTGTTCGATTGATACCATTGTGACACGAGTAGCGGGGAGCTGAGCGGGTTATGGAAAGAAGAAGCGATTAGGAACACCGAGTTATCTAAAACACGGAATTTGGATCGCTGTCTATGGGTAGGGTGCCCAAAAGACTGGCTACGTTACCTTGCTGGATAGCGAGGCTTATCCTCTGACCGAGGTACGCGCCAGCCCTCTGGTCTCCGGGTGTGTATTAGGCTCGTCAATAGTTTTTTTTTCTTTAATCCTGTTAAGTTTGATAATTATCTTAAGTTTGTACCTCAATGCAATTGATATGTGTGTGTGTTTTTTTTTATGTCAAGACGTTGACAAACAGGCAGACCGGCCTCCTGATGGAAAGTGGTCACCGTCGCCTATAGACATTTGCAATACCAGGGGGATTGCCGCTGTGTCGACGAAGCATTCTTAATTTTAACGGGTAAAACAGTTTGACAGAGCATATCTGTAAAAAAAAACTTGCGCGCCATTTATGTGAACGTTTTCTTTGTGTGGTATTATTATCAAAGAATCTACTCCAAGAAATACAAGTCTGTTTTTTTCCTCACAAGTGTGTTGAAAAACGTCGTATGACACGCGTGTGCATTGATTATTATACACACGGCTCCCTAACCGCGTTCGCCTGTGGCTCACGCGCTTTATAGCGCCGCATCTATAATTACCAACTTTGCAGTCTTCGCACCCATGTATCATAATGTACTATTAAAATCGCTACCTCTTATTACTGAATCAACGCTTTAATCATGAAGAGCATTATTCGCTTGACCAAGAGAAAATTAACAGTGAGTTTAGTTACAGTCTTATTTGCTAGCCCATGTTGCCATGTATGAACTAACCCCCTTACTCATAAAACGTTATTTAACTTATATACTGTATAAAGGGTCACGTAAATAACGTCACTCTCTTGTCAGTGTCAAATAATGTGACATTATTGACGTGACCATTTAATCAGTATATTAGTTAAATAGCGCTTTATGAGTAAGGGACTTGGACGGGCCAGCTGGCGACTCTGGTAATGATTCCACCTATCGCGCCGCAGGTCGTGGGCGCGATTCCCACACAGGACATGCATTTGTGTGCATAAACATGTCTGTATGTCCTGAGTCTAGATGTAATTATGTATATTAAGTATGTATTACAAACAAAAAGTAGTATATGTATTATATCAGTTATGTGGTTTCCATAGTACAAGCTCTGCTTAGTTTGGGATCAGATGACCGTGTGTGAGGAATGTCCCAAGATATTTATTTTAAGAGCAGTCAGCTCACCATATTTTTCATACAAAAGCTCTGTACTTATGATGGCGTTTTTAAACACTTTTCGTTAGATGTTTTAAACAAATTGGTATCTTGTGAACTATATCTAGCAGTATAACTAGGCGAAAATAAAAAAAACGTGTGAAACAAATTCAGTAAAAGCCTCCAAAACAGCGGTTTTGCACAAATTTTTACTGAACTTTGGCCATATCTAATGTAAAAAAAAAAGGTACCTATAAATTGTAAAAGTAAAGAAAAAAGCTCTAAGCAATGCTTGCAAATGTATTGGAGATTCTAAATAACTAACTTTTTTTTCACAAACTTGGAAGTATGGGCCTGGCACAAGTTTTATGATATGCGAAATCATTAATGACGACCTAGCGAAGCGGCCGCGAGTGATCAGCGGAATTTACCAACTGATAACCGATGGCTCTGATGGTGTCTCTTTTTTCGCAGTCAAACATTACGTTGGATGAAAGTACCTACAAGCTTTTAGGCTACGCTTGCGTTGAAGTTACGTTGGCCATGAAGGGCCCCCTTAAGGGGGTTAATGGTTTAGTATAGTGAATGCCACTAAACATGAGACTTGACTCACCGCGTAGTTGACGTCTGACGTCGTATGATGACTTCTCCTTTGTGTTATGAGGTCTGAGGCTGAGGAGAAGTCAACACCAATGACGTCTTGACGACAACGCGTGGTGTCAATTCTCAATTTTAATGGCAAGTATTGTACCAAGTTTATAGTTTAAATTTCAGTTAAAACTGTTTTTATAAGGCCCCTTTGAAATAGAGGAAACAAATGTCCACTGCTGTAAGTAGGAGTCTCATATACCTAACCTTTTACAATATAAGGCCCTGATTTGCATGCAGAGCTGAGGGAGACTCTGACTATATCGCCGAAAGAATTTGCGTATTCAATGATGGCGCTACGGCAAAAAGAAATATACTTATGAGATAGCATACAAGCGTTCGCCCTGTCTGATGGTAAGCAGTTACCGTAGCTTATGGACGCTTGCAACACCAACGGAGATTGTTCTAAGGAATTGTTCGACTTGATGCCCACGGAAACCTTCTATCATCGCAATTCTCGCCATCGACGGGGAGTCCATCCTCACACATTGAAACCAGAATTGTTTCGAACAGTGCGGGTAAAAGTAGATTTTTCCGCGGACGCTCAGACTGTGGAATGAGCTCCCCGCCTTGGTTTTCCCAATGGAGTACAACATGGGGTTCTACAAAAAGGGTGTGAAGAAATTTCTTCAGGGTCGGCAACGCGCGAGTGATACCCACTTGTTTTGCAAGCGTCCATTGGCTACGGTAACTGCTTACCATCAGGCGGGCCGTATGCTTGATTGCCACCTTAGTGGTATAAAAAAAAACTTATAAAAAATCTATTTGCAAATTATCGAATTTATCTTCACCACCTGTATTTTGCCTCGGTAACGCCCTGAGCCAAGGTGCCCCATTCGGGGGCGCCCTCAGGCTTACCTAAATACTAGGCCATTCAGGTGCGTTAAAAAACTATCATTCGCTAATAACCATAGCCCCAAAACAAAGACCTTAATCAAAATATGCCCGAGGCAAAGTATAATCCTCATCAAATAGAATAGAAAATGCTCGGAAATAGCTTTCAAAAACAAATTTATTTCAGACTGAACAATAACAACAGCCATTACAAAACTAAATACAAACTAGAAACCAATTATGGGATCAGTTTACGCAACGACTATCGATATAATCCCAACCCTATTCACTAAAACTATATCTAAGTAGATACGCCGCAACTAAGCGCTCTAAATTCAAATCTAATAAGCGAAGCGGTTATCCCGATCCCGTTTCTATCGACAGAATGTTACTGTTTTTCACAGCACTAATATAACTACTATTCTATCATTAAAATCTACTTTAATACTGAATGTTAAGATCGAGAATTCATTGTCACTGTACTTTGATAATGTCCGCGTTGGATCTTAGCTACGATTTATGACGTGTTTGAATTTCGATCTTATGTAGAAGAGTTGAGATTGAGATTCCTTTGTGAGAAGAAATGGTGGTAGTGCGAGTGTTGTGTAATTTAAATATTTCCTACACCAATAATTGTCAAGTTCCCGGTACAATAATGATGATGTGCTAGGGTTGACAAGTTATAGTTTTTGTTTGAAATAACGGGTTCACAGATGCGAATGCTACTTAGTTTTTAGTAGCCATTGATGTTTAAAATAATGTATTAATGCTTGGAGAGGTATTTAAGCGGTTTATTAACAAGTTGTTTTTAAATGATTACATGAATATTATAAAAACTTAAGAATTATTTTTCATACATAATAATGAATTATAAAGCAAGTTTGAACTTTTCATGTTTATTTTTTTGCGATCTAAGAGTTGGTCCCATGAGTAATTTTAAATGGAAACTTTAGCTCAATATATTTTTTACAAACGTTGGTTGTAAAGTTGTGTTCCTGCGCGATAGTAAGGTCGCCAGAGTTCATAGGGTAGGGGTGAAAGGTCGGTAACGCGTGAGCGATGCTTCGTGTCTTGCAAGCGTCTATATGGCTACGGTAACCGCTTACCATCAGGCGGGCCGTATGCTTGTTTACCGACTTAATGTATATAAAAAAAAAAGTGATGACAACATCAATAATGTTGTGATGATATGGCCGTATTAGTTATACAAAAATTAATGATATTTAAACAAAAAAAAAAACAAATTTGTTTTTTTTATTATTATCAATTTAAAAAAAAACCCTATCGCTTTGCAATTATAGCCCCCCAAGAAAAATCAACATAACTAATTTGTAATTGCAAATTTTCTTAAGCTATCTATTTTACATAACTTTATAATGACAGCCCTAACACGCACACATGTGAGTGAACTAGTGTGACGTTTTACAGGTTCCTAATTACCAGTTTCTCCTTACAACGTAACTTATGTTTTTACTTGAGATCGTACAAGGGAGATACAAGTCAAGATATCTGAGATCATGTAGACTCCCGTAGATCCTGTTAACAAGGTAGGCAATATGAGGAAAATCTTGTTCACAATAAAATGCATATTTTATTTTATTTTATGGGTTTTCATTCTGTTACCATTTTCATCAAAAATCTTTTTTTTTTTAATTCAAAACTGTACGTTTGTGATAAGACTAATATTTTTTTTGTATAAATAAATAATAAATGATCCCAAACTAAGCAGAGCTTGTAATATGGAAACCAGATAACTGATATAATACATATACTAAATTTTGTTTGTAAATACATACTTAATATACATAATTACACCCAGACTCAGGACAAGTGTGGGGATCGAACCCACGACCTGCGGCGCGATAGGTAGAATCTTAACCAGAGTCTTAACCAGCTGGCCCGTCAATCAAATATGCATAGAGGATAGAAGTTCCTAACTATTATAAATGTATATATTTCACAGAAAAGATAATCTAAAATTAATTTTCAATTCAATCACTAACTACCCGACTACTAACTAACTGAGTAACCAAAGAAAAAAGAAAAATTAATAACGCCAGAAATAAAATCGAAGGTGGTACAAAAAGTTACGCAAACTACCCGGTAAGTTCGGAAAACTTCGGACAAAACTCCGAATTACATCTGAACTCGCGAACTTCCTAGTATTTAGTCTGTGGAAAGTTTTAAAGTCAATTATATTTGACAGCTGTGATATTGATTTAAAAAGAATAAGGAAGAGTGTACGTTACAAAAATATTGAGTGTTCTGTAGAATTCGAAATATGGCATATTGTAAATAGCCAAGTGTGGTTAACGCTTAACGTGTATCCTAAGACCGGGATTAGGAATATTGTTGGCCTTTTTATAAACCTATTCCTAATGTTATAATCAATCATCATCATCATCAGCCTATAATGTCGTACTGCTGAGCACAGACCTCCTTTAATAAATGAGGTTGAAAGGGAATGGGCAGAAACTCGACCACGCGTGCCCACTGCGGATCGGTGGAGGTAGGCTAGTGGTCAACCTACTGTTGGAGTTTTCAAGCCGCCTACAAGGCCTCCAACTAGCTTAACGACTATCACAATTATGTGATAACCGGGACCAAGGGCTTTACGTGCCTTCGAAAGCACGGAAACGCTCTATTTGAAATACCACTAGGCGGTCACCCATCCAGGTATCGACCACTACGGTGTTAGCTTAACTTGCCGATCGATTAAGAACGGCTTACCACGAGCGCTTCAATATATAATCAATACAGATCAATAATACGGCCTTACACAGCAACCACCGAGAGAATGCGTTTCTGACACCTGTTAATATTGGGCTAATCTAGGAAATGGCTAATCCTATTGCTATAGGACTTCCACTGGCTGGTTCAGTATTTTCTTAGGCATAGTTTAATGAAGGTTCCAACGTAATCAGATCAGTCGTTTCCGAGATTTGGCCAATTTTGACAAGTGTCAGAAACGCATGCTCTTGGCGGCTGCACTGTAAATAGTTTTTTATGAGTATCATGTAGTCAAATGCTGAAGAAGAGAAGAAACAATATCTTCCGTCTCACAATTTTACCCTCCCGTGTTTTCTATCTATGTGCCAAGCTTCGTCTACATCTATTTAGTAGTAAGATACAAACATACGCGCATACTCTCACATTTAATGTATTATTAAAATTGATAACATTTTTAAGTACCAAAAAAATTGGAGAAAGCTGCCCCAATAAATTCCTTCGTTATCCGAACGGAACTCTAAAAGTACTTAAAAAGAAAATCGTATACTCGTTAATGAGTATCTTTATCGAAGACTCTGTGTTTGACAGTTGGGAGTTATTAGACGGGCAATGGAATTATGGGCTCAAGATATTTTGAGTATTTTCCGACTTTCTAAAAGGGCGGGTCGTGATTGCCTCGTTAAGGCATGTTTAGGGATATTTTTGAAATATTATTTTTGTTAATTGATTAAAATAAGTAAAATTGTATTGGCAGTTATTTTTTACACTAATAATATTAATTCGTTTATTTATTTCACTGTAAAGGTTTATAGCTTCTTAATCGATCGGCAAATTTAAGCAATCACCGGTAAGAACGGAATCTAGGCACGAAAAGCCGTATAGTTGGAGGCCTCCGGCTTGAAAACTCCAACAGTAGTTGTACCACTAGTCTCTCGAATCTACCTCCACCGATCCGCAGCGGGCACGCGTGGTGAAGTATCTGCCCATTCCCTTTCACCCTGATTTGTGAAAGGAGGTCTGGGGGCCTACCACAAGCTCTTAAAACAAGGTTAAAATAACCTTATTTGTGTTTTGTCTTGTTTTGACGCCGGATGTCAAAGAGGGACAAAAGACAAATAAGGTTATTTTAACCTTGTTTTAAGAGCTTGTGGTAGGCCCCCTGTGCCCAGCAGTGGGATATACAAGGCTGCTATACATTGGTGATGGTAACCACTTGCCATCAGGTGGTCTGCAAGCCTGCAAGTCTATCTATAGTCAATCTCAATTTATCAATACTATATAGTGTTGTTTGTTCTAGCGGATTAATCTCTGGAACTACCAAACAGATTCGAAAAATCCTTTCACTAAGAGAAAGCTACATTATCCCCGACTATAATAGGTTATTAGAAGCGCTCGTGGTGTAGCATGATAAGCCGTTATTAATCGATCGGCAAGTTAAGCTACCACCGTCGTGGTCGGTACCTGGATGGGTGACTGCCAAGTGGTATTTCAAATCGAGCGTTTCCGTGCTTCGGAAGGCACGTAAAGTCGTTGGTCCCGATTATCACTTAATTGTGATAGTCGTTAAGCTAGTTGGAAGCCTCCTAGGCGGCTTGAAAACTCGAAAAGTAGGTTGACCACTAGCCTACCTCCACCGATACGCAGTGGGCACGCGTGGTGGAGTATCTGCCCATTCCCTTTCACCCTGATTTGTGAAAGGAGGCCTGTGCTCACTAGTCGGACATTATAGGCTGATGATGATGATGATGATGATTATAGTTTACTTATTATCTCGGGAACGCGGGTGAAACCGCTGCGAACAGCATTCAACATTTTAATTAAATGCATAAACAAACCCATAAATGCAAATATAATTTATTATTAAATATACATACAAACACCTTGTCGATGTCCGGTTTAGTTCACAGCGTGTCTGTAATTAATCAGCTGCTAGTTGCATTGATCCGGTACCGGACCGGCAAGCAAAGCTAAGTAAGGCATGCTAATATTTAAAGTCACAAAATTGGAACGTTTCGTACGTCAAATCCGTTTAGCTATTATTTTAGTCGGTCGGTTGAATTTATTTCATACTAAATTGACGGTAGGGTACTTGTGATTTAGTATCTTATACCGGAGTACTAGATTATAATTAACAGTCTTCTAACTTAGTTATAACTAGCAGGTTTCACCCGGAATCGTATGATTTCCAGGATATAAATTACCCTATTCTATGTGTGCGCCAATTTAATCCAAATCCGTTCAGTAGTTTTTAAGTATAAATAAGGAATAGGAAGGATAGGAAGGTATAGGAATTATATAAATGTTAACCAATGTTACGTTATTTTATAGCTTAAACGAACGAGGGCTGTTCTGTCGACAAATCGTTCTGCGATTTGACAGAATATTATTTTTTTGTAAACTATGTAATAAAGTCTGAGTAAATAAAAAAAATAAATAAAAAAAAGTGAAAGAGTAACAGACACACTCTTAATACATTTTTTGCAATTTTGAGTAATAAATGGTTTCTATTACATTATTTGCGAAAACAAAAGTTCATCCAAAAACATGCCCTTGAGTAAGACTCATTACTCTTTCCCTTATCCAAAAGGCTTGATTAAATGCCAGGAAAAACGGCACAATTAATAATAACAAGAAAAATAATGTGATCAATTAGAACCGTTGATGAAACGGCCCAATGACGGATTGTTTGTGTCCCTTACTACGGGACTAATGTGGGGAAGTACAGGCGAGAAGTTTGTGAGAAGAATCGCGGATGATTTTTGATTTTAATCTTACCGAAGTTAATTGTGTTGTGAGTGAATGTGGTCAAAAATAACGGTCTAGAAGGAAATTAGTTCTTGATAGAACTTTTTATCTTTCGAAAGAAAGAAGAAACATTCTGAGTAATATCAACGCACAGCTCAAACCGCAGGCACCTTTTCCATAAAACATAGGCATATTTTAAGGGTTTTCAAAAAACTTTCTCTTTCAAAATTGATACCTTTATCGCAAGCTATAAGGGAGTTACAATAATAATCAGAGTAATCTATGGAGATTTTTTTAGAAAGAAACTCCCTCATGAAATTCTTCATACTTCTTTCGTGATTGTTATGTGAACATTTCAATACCTTTCAATCAATTAAATATTTTTTATTAACTTAACAATGTTGTACAAACAATTAACAACTATGTACAAATTACAATCTATATATAGAAAATTTCCTCAAGCCTGCCGCTGCTTCCGATTAACGGCAAGGTTCCCAGAAGGCTGGCAGCGTTTCCTCTTTGGATAGCCATTAAGTCCTATGATTGATTCTTACTAGATATTTTATGTGGCTTTTCCAAGTTCATGTTGAACTCGCAAGTCGATTCAAATGAAAATCACCCATAAACCATGACAATAGTAGTGGCAATAGATCATTCAATGTATTTACACTCGCTCAGAGCGGCATTAAGGCGGAATTAGGAATGAACGAATGATAAATAAGTCCCTATCATATTGCTAAGACCGAGTATGATTGAATGATTTAGCAATATTGGGTTGAGCTGTCATGTGTGAGGGATTTGGGGACAAATGGGTGTTGTCGTAATTTTACAGGGATCATAATATCCTACGGATAATTAACTATATATTAAAAATGCTAATGTTTGTCTGCATTTGTTACTCAATTACCTACTATGTTATAACTGCATGTATACTTAACAACCTTTTTGTGAGAGAAACAACTAAAATGGAGATGGACTGGACATATGATCAGAGAAAAGAAGGAAAAATGGACTAGAATAGTAACCGAATGGCGGCGAATGGTACCCACGAGACAGTACTAGGAACAGAGGTAGGAGATAAGAGGTGGGGAGGATGAAATAGTAAAAATAGCTGGTCCTATATGGACTCGTACAGCAAAGGAAAGGAATAAGTGGAAATCTTTAGAGGAGGCCTTGTCGGGAGACAAGCTGTGAAAGAATAACGACCGTTTGCCGATATGTTTTCCCTAAATGCTAAGAACCCAAATAAATTATTATGAAGGCATAGTTTTTAATTAAGTAATGTAAAATTCAATTTAATTTTTATGTTACTCAATTATGCGTAATTTTTATTTTATTCAAGAAAAGCATAAGCTGGAATCATTGTGAACACACTGAGTTGAAGCTAGTAGTCATATTTATATATGATAGTTATTGTAATTATTTGATTACTACAAACACTACAATGTCATCGAAAAAAAAAAACACTTTCAATTTTATATGTAGACAAAGTAGGTAGTTGTTACATAAATGTTTTTGGGATACAGCTTAGATCTGCCAGTGCCCAAACTATGAACTTGAAGCTTATAAGCACAGCACACAATTTATGTTGCTATTAATTCCATTTTCCTGTTAGTTTTAGTTTCAAGGATATTACTTAGCTAATGAATGGTATAACTAACTATTTAATATTGTTTAGTTTAACCATGACTGTTGGTGTGTGTGTTGTTTAGGAAACCATGGCTCAGTGGTTCCGTTCGGTACCAGCCTGGCTCCCAACCTCTCGTTGAAAATCAACCGATGTGTTCTGTCAGATTGACACCCATTTTCTATAACCTAATATACTTACTATGTAGTAAAACGGCAAACAGCAAAAGCACAGATTACTAAATAAGTTACTACGTAAGCAAAAAGCCTTCCTGGAGGTAAGCGCTTACCGTAGCCAATTATGGACGCTTGCAACACCATTGCAGCTTTAACTGACTTGTTACCGACCTTTCCCTACTCCCCAATGAGCTCTGGTGACCTAGCTCTGGCTACTTAGCTCTGGCGACTAAGGCGGTTATCACACTACCACGCACCACGAAGCGTAGCGCGTGAATGCATGTTTTAACGTTGCTTGTAAGTATCTCCATTTGTTTAGAAAACACGCACAGTCCAAAACACAGAAAATGCATCCACGCGCGTTCGTACAGATCACGCGCCTACATGCGGAGAAACATGCGCAATAATGCGCATACGCGTGTGGGTGCGGGGCGAGACGCAAGGTATAGCACACCGAGTCTCGCAGTGCCGTATGAGATTGTGCACTGCACTATCACTACAGCGAACGGCTTTGTATGAAACACAAATGAGTCAGAGCCGCCGTGAATCCACAAAACGCAACTACGCGCGTGAGTGCGTAAAAAACCCGCACGATGATGCAGATCTGCACTCCCGCAAGTACGCGCGTAGACCTGTGTGAACCTGGAACCCGACTTCAAGATATCGGGGTTTTTTTTTTTGCATATGTTAGTACTCCGTATGTACCTGTTTGTACCAACTTTTTTTTCGTTTGTACCTCAAGGGGTTCGGAGATACGGGGGGTTGAAAAATGCTCAGAACCCGACTTCAAGATATCGGGTTTTTTTTTTTTGCATATGTTTGTACTCCGTATGTACCTGTTTGTACCAACTTTTTTTTCGTTTGTACCTCAAGGGGTTCGGAGATACGGGGGGTTGAAAAATGCTCAGAACCCGACTTCAAGATATCGGGGTTTTTCTTTTTGCATATGTTAGTACTCCGTATGTACCTGTTTGTACCAACTTTTTTTTCGTTTGTACCTCAAGGGGTTCGGAGATACGGGGGGTTGAAAAATGCTCAGAACCCGACTTCAAGATATCGGGTTTTTTTTTTTGCATATGTTAGTATTCCATATGTACCTGTTTGTACCAACTTTTTTTTCGTTTGTACCTCAAGTGGTTCGGAAATACAGGACTTTAAAAAACCTGTTCCCTAATATCGGAATCTCGGGCATTTTTTGAGATAATCAAAATCTGCCAGCGGGGTTCGATTCACCATCGTTTGTACCCGTTTGTACCATCTTTCTTTTCGTTTGTACCTCAAGGGGTTCGGAAATACAGAACTTTAAAAAACCCGTTCCCTAATATCGGAATCTCGGGCATTTTTTGAGATAATCAAAATCTGCAAGCGGGGTTGGATTCACCGTCGTTTGTACCCGTTTGTACCATCTTTCTTTTCGTTTGTACCTCAAGGGGTTCGGAAATACAAGACTTTAAAAAACCCGTTCCCTATTATCGGAATCTCGGGCATTTTTTGAGATAATCAAAATCTGCCAGCGGGGTTGGATTCACCATCGTTTGTACCCGTTTGTACCATTTTTCTTTTCGTTTGTACCTCAAGGGGTTCGGAAATACAAGACTTTAAAAAACTTGTTCCCTAATATCGGAATCTCGGGCATTTATTAAGATAATCAAAATCTGCCAGCGGGGTTGGATTCACCATCGTTTGTACCCGTTTGTACCATTTTTCTTTTCGTTTGTACCTCAAGGGGTTCGGAAATACAAGACTTTAAAAAACTTGTTCCCTAATATCGGAATCTCGGGCATTTTTTGAGATAATCAAAATCTGCAAGCGGGGTTGGATTCACCGTCGTTTGTACCCGTTTGTACCATCTTTCTTTTCGTTTGTACCTCAAGGGGTTCGGAAATACAAGACTTTAAAAAACCCGTTCCCTAATATCGGAATCTCGGGCATTTTTTGAGATAATCAAAATCTGCCAGCGGGGTTGGATTCACCATCGTTTGTACCCGTTGGACCATTTTTCTTTTCGTTTGTACCTCAAGGGGTTCGGAAATACAAGACTTTAAAAAACTTGTTCCCTAATATCGGAATCTCGGGCATTTTTTGAGATAATCAAAATCTGCCAGCGGGGTTGGATTCACCATCGTTTGTACCCGTTTGTACCATTTTTCTTTTCGTTTGTACCTCAAGGGGTTCGGAAATACAAGACTTTAAAAAACTTGTTCCCTAATATCGGAATCTCGGGCATTTTTTGAGATAATCAAAATCTGCAAGCGGGATTGGATTCACCGTCGTTTGTACCCGTTTGTACCATCTTTCTTTTCGTTTGTACCTCAAGGGGTTCGGAAATACAAGACTTTAAAAAACCCGTTCCCTAATATCGGAATCTCGGGCATTTTTTGAGGTAATCAAAATCTGCCAGCGGGGTTGGATTCACCATCGTTTGTACCCGTTTGTACCATTTTTCTTTTCGTTTGTACCTCAAGGGGTTCGGAAATACAAGACTTTAAAAAACTTGAAATGAAATGAAATGAAATGAAATAATTTATTCATTCAAATAGGCCTTCACAGGCACTTATGAATAGTCAAACTCTAATACTCTAATGCACGGTTCGGAAGGTTGCTTTTGCTAAGAAGAGCCGGCAATAAAGTGCTTGTATTTCCGAACCCCTTGAGGTACAAACGAAAAGAAAAATGGTACAAACGGGTACAAACGATGGTGAATCCAACCCCGCTGGCAGATTTTGATTATCTCAAAAAATGCCTGAGATTCCGATATTAGGGAACGGGTTTTTTAAAGTCTTGTATTTCCGAACCCCTTGAGGTACAAACGAAAAGAAAGATGGTACAAACGGGTACAAACGACGGTGAATCCAACCCCGCTTGCAGATTTTGATTATCTAAAAAAATGCCCGAGATTCCGATATTAGGGAACGGGTTTTTTAAAGTCTTGTATTTCCGAACCCCTTGAGGTACAAACGAAAAGAAAGATGGTACAAACGGGTACAAACGATGGTGAATCCAACCCCGCTTGCAGATTTTGATTATCTCAAAAAATGCCCGAGATTCCGATATTAGGGAACAAGTTTTTTAAAGTCTTGTATTTCCGAACCCCTTGAGGTACAAACGAAAAGAAAAATGGTACAAACGGGTACAAACGATGGTGAATCCAACCCCGCTGGCAGATTTTGATTATCTCAAAAAATGCCCGAGATTCCGATATTAGGGAACAAGTTTTTTAAAGTCTTGTATTTCCGAACCCCTTGAGGTACAAACGAAAAGAAAGATGGTACAAACGGGTACAAACGACGGTGAATCCAACCCCGCTTGCAGATTTTGATTATCTCAAAAAATGCCCGAGATTCCGATATTAGGGAACGGGTTTTTTAAAGTCTTGTATTTCCGAACCCCTTGAGGTACAAACGAAAAGAAAGATGGTACAAACGGGTACAAACGACGGTGAATCCAACCCCGCTGGCAGATTTTGATTATCTCAAAAAATGCCCGAGATTCCGATATTAGGGAACAAGTTTTTTAAAGTCTTGTATTTCCGAACCCCTTGAGGTACAAACGAAAAGAAAGATGGTACAAACGGGTACAAACGACGGTGAATCCAACCCCGCTTGCAGATTTTGATTATCTCAAAAAATGCCCGAGATTCCGATATTAGGGAACAAGTTTTTTAAAGTCTTGTATTTCCGAACCCCTTGGGGTACAAACGAAAAGAAAAATGGTACAAACGGGTACAAACGATGGTGAATCCAACCCCGCTGGCAGATTTTGATTATCTCAAAAAATGCCCGAGATTCCGATATTAGGGAACAAGTTTTTTAAAGTCTTGTATTTCCGAACCCCTTGAGGTACAAACGAAAAGAAAAATGGTACAAACGGGTACAAACGATGGTGAATCCAACCCCGCTGGCAGATTTTGATTATCTCAAAAAATGCCCGAGATTCCGATATTAGGGAACGGGTTTTTTAAAGTCTTGTATTTCCGAACCCCTTGAGGTACAAACGAAAAGAAAGATGTTACAAACGGGTACAAACGACGGTGAATCCAACCCCGCTTGCAGATTTTGATTATCTCAAAAAATGCCCGAGATTCCGATATTAGGGAACAAGTTTTTTAAAGTCTTGTATTTCCGAACCCCTTGAGGTACAAACGAAAAGAAAAATGGTACAAACGGGTACAAACGATGGTGAATCCAACCCCGCTGGCAGATTTTGATTATCTCAAAAAATGCCCGAGATTCCGATATTAGGGAACAAGTTTTTTAAAGTCTTGTATTTCCGAACCCCTTGAGGTACAAACGAAAAGAAAAATGGTACAAACGGGTACAAACGATGGTGAATCCAACCCCGCTGGCAGATTTTGATTATCTCAAAAAATGCCTGAGATTCCGATATTAGGGAACGGGTTTTTTAAAGTCTTGTATTTCCGAACCCCTTGAGGTACAAACGAAAAGAAAGATGGTACAAACGGGTACAAACGACGGTGAATCCAACCCCGCTTGCAGATTTTGATTATCTCAAAAAATGCCCGAGATTCCGATATTAGGGAACAAGTTTTTTAAAGTCTTGTATTTCCGAACCCCTTGAGGTACAAACGAAAAGAAAAATGGTACAAACGGGTACAAACGATGGTGAATCCAACCCCGCTGGCAGATTTTGATTATCTCAAAAAATGCCCGAGATTCCGATATTAGGGAACAAGTTTTTTAAAGTCTTGTATTTCCGAACCCCTTGAGGTACAAACGAAAAGAAAAATGGTACAAACGGGTACAAACGACGGTGAATCCAACCCCGCTTGCAGATTTTGATTATCTCAAAAAATGCCCGAGATTCCGATATTAGGGAACGGGTTTTTTAAAGTCTTGTATTTCCGAACCCCTTGAGGTACAAACGAAAAGAAAGATGGTACAAACGGGTACAAACGACGGTGAATCCAACCCCGCTGGCAGATTTTGATTATCTCAAAAAATGCCCGAGATTCCGATATTAGGGAACAAGTTTTTTAAAGTCTTGTATTTCCGAACCCCTTGAGGTACAAACGAAAAGAAAGATGGTACAAACGGGTACAAACGACGGTGAATCCAACCCCGCTTGCAGATTTTGATTATCTCAAAAAATGCCCGAGATTCCGATATTAGGGAACAAGTTTTTTAAAGTCTTGTATTTCCGAACCCCTTGAGGTACAAACGAAAAGAAAAATGGTACAAACGGGTACAAACGATGGTGAATCCAACCCCGCTTGCAGATTTTGATTATCTCAAAAAATGCCCGAGATTCCGATATTAGGGAACAAGTTTTTTAAAGTCTTGTATTTCCGAACCCCTTGAGGTACAAACGAAAAGAAAAATGGTACAAACGGGTACAAACGACGGTGAATCCAACCCCGCTTGCAGATTTTGATTATCTCAAAAAATGCCCGAGATTCCGATATTAGGGAACGGGTTTTTTAAAGTCTTGTATTTCCGAACCCCTTGAGGTACAAACGAAAAGAAAGATGGTACAAACGGGTACAAACGACGGTGAATCCAACCCCGCTGGCAGATTTTGATTATCTCAAAAAATGCCCGAGATTCCGATATTAGGGAACAAGTTTTTTAAAGTCTTGTATTTCCGAACCCCTTGAGGTACAAACGAAAAGAAAGATGGTACAAACGGGTACAAACGACGGTGAATCCAACCCCGCTTGCAGATTTTGATTATCTCAAAAAATGCCCGAGATTCCGATATTAGGGAACAAGTTTTTTAAAGTCTTGTATTTCCGAACCCCTTGGGGTACAAACGAAAAGAAAAATGGTACAAACGGGTACAAACGATGGTGAATCCAACCCCGCTGGCAGATTTTGATTATCTCAAAAAGTGCCCGAGATTCCGATATTAGGGAACAAGTTTTTTAAAGTCTTGTATTTCCGAACCCCTTGAGGTACAAACGAAAAGAAAAATGGTCCAACGGGTACAAACGATGGTGAATCCAACCCCGCTGGCAGATATTGATTATCTCAAAAAATGCCCGAGATTCCGATATTAGGGAACGGGTTTTTTAAAGTCTTGTATTTCCGAACCCCTTGAGGTACAAACGAAAAGAAAGATGGTACAAACGGGTACAAACGACGGTGAATCCAACCCCGCTTGCAGATTTTGATTATCTCAAAAAATGCCGAGATTCCGATATTAGGGAACAAGTTTTTTAAAGTCTTGTATTTCCGAACCCCTTGAGGTACAAACGAAAAGAAAAATGGTACAAACGGGTACAAACGATGGTGAATCCAACCCCGCTGGCAGATTTTGATTATCTCAAAAAATGCCCGAGATTCCGATATTAGGGAACAAGTTTTTTAAAGTCTTGTATTTCCGAACCCCTTGAGGTACAAACGAAAAGAAAAATGGTCCAACGGGTACAAACGATGGTGAATCCAACCCCGCTGGCAGATTTTGATTATCTCAAAAAATGCCCGAGATTCCGATATTAGGGAACAAGTTTTTTTAAAGTCTTGTATTTCCGAACCCCTTGAGGTACAAACGAAAAGAAAAATGGTCCAACGGGTACAAACGATGGTGAATCCAACCCCGCTGGCAGATTTTGATTATCTCAAAAAATGCCCGAGATTCCGATATTAGGGAACAAGTTTTTTAAAGTCTTGTATTTCCGAACCCCTTGAGGTACAAACGAAAAGAAAAATGGTACAAACGGGTACAAACGATGGTGAATCCAACCCCGCTGGCAGATTTTGATTATCTCAAAAAATGCCCGAGATTCCGATATTAGGGAACGGGTTTTTTAAAGTCTTGTATTTCCGAACCCCTTGAGGTACAAACGAAAAGAAAGATGGTACAAACGGGTACAAACGACGGTGAATCCAACCCCGCTTGCAGATTTTGATTATCTCAAAAAATGCCCGAGATTCCGATATTAGGGAACAAGTTTTTTTAAAGTCTTGTATTTCCGAACCCCTTGAGGTACAAACGAAAAGAAAAATGGTACAAACGGGTACAAACGATGGTGAATCCAACCCCGCTGGCAGATTTTGATTATCTCAAAAAATGCCCGAGATTCCGATATTAGGGAACAAGTTTTTTAAAGTCTTGTATTTCCGAACCCCTTGAGGTACAAACGAAAAGAAAAATGGTCCAACGGGTACAAACGATGGTGAATCCAACCCCGCTGGCAGATTTTGATTATCTCAAAAAATGCCCGAGATTCCGATATTAGGGAACAAGTTTTTTAAAGTCTTGTATTTCCGAACCCCTTGAGGTACAAACGAAAAGAAAAATGGTCCAACGGGTACAAACGATGGTGAATCCAACCCCGCTGGCAGATTTTGATTATCTCAAAAAATGCCCGAGATTCCGATATTAGGGAACGGGTTTTTTAAAGTCTTGTATTTCCGAACCCCTTGAGGTACAAACGAAAAGAAAGATGGTACAAACGGGTACAAACGATGGTGAATCCAACCCCGCTTGCAGATTTTGATTATCTCAAAAAATGCCCGAGATTCCGATATTAGGGAACAAGTTTTTTAAAGTCTTGTATTTCCGAACCCCTTGAGGTACAAACGAAAAGAAAAATGGTACAAACGGGTACAAACGATGGTGAATCCAACCCCGCTGGCAGATTTTGATTATCTCAAAAAATGCCCGAGATTCCGATATTAGGGAACAAGTTTTTTAAAGTCTTGTATTTCCGAACCCCTTGAGGTACAAACGAAAAGAAAGATGGTACAAACGGGTACAAACGACGGTGAATCCAACCCCGCTTGCAGATTTTGATTATCTCAAAAAATGCCCGAGATTCCGATATTAGGGAACGGGTTTTTTAAAGTCTTGTATTTCCGAACCCCTTGAGGTACAAACGAAAAGAAAGATGGTACAAACGGGTACAAACGACGGTGAATCCAACCCCGCTGGCAGATTTTGATTATCTCAAAAAATGCCCGAGATTCCGATATTAGGGAACAAGTTTTTTAAAGTCTTGTATTTCCGAACCCCTTGAGGTACAAACGAAAAGAAAGATGGTACAAACGGGTACAAACGACGGTGAATCCAACCCCGCTTGCAGATTTTGATTATCTCAAAAAATGCCCGAGATTCCGATATTAGGGAACAAGTTTTTTAAAGTCTTGTATTTCCGAACCCCTTGGGGTACAAACGAAAAGAAAAATGGTACAAACGGGTACAAACGATGGTGAATCCAACCCCGCTGGCAGATTTTGATTATCTCAAAAAATGCCCGAGATTCCGATATTAGGGAACAAGTTTTTTAAAGTCTTGTATTTCCGAACCCCTTGAGGTACAAACGAAAAGAAAAATGGTACAAACGGGTACAAACGATGGTGAATCCAACCCCGCTGGCAGATTTTGATTATCTCAAAAAATGCCCGAGATTCCGATATTAGGGAACGGGTTTTTTAAAGTCTTGTATTTCCGAACCCCTTGAGGTACAAACGAAAAGAAAGATGGTACAAACGGGTACAAACGACGGTGAATCCAACCCCGCTTGCAGATTTTGATTATCTCAAAAAATGCCCGAGATTCCGATATTAGGGAACAAGTTTTTTAAAGTCTTGTATTTCCGAACCCCTTGAGGTACAAACGAAAAGAAAAATGGTACAAACGGGTACAAACGATGGTGAATCCAACCCCGCTGGCAGATTTTGATTATCTCAAAAAATGCCCGAGATTCCGATATTAGGGAACGGGTTTTTTAAAGTCTTGTATTTCCGAACCCCTTGAGGTACAAACGAAAAGAAAGATGGTACAAACGGGTACAAACGACGGTGAATCCAACCCCGCTTGCAGATTTTGATTATCTCAAAAAATGCCCGAGATTCCGATATTAGGGAACAAGTTTTTTTAAAGTCTTGTATTTCCGAACCCCTTGAGGTACAAACGAAAAGAAAAATGGTACAAACGGGTACAAACGATGGTGAATCCAACCCCGCTGGCAGATTTTGATTATCTCAAAAAATGCCCGAGATTCCGATATTAGGGAACAAGTTTTTTAAAGTCTTGTATTTCCGAACCCCTTGAGGTACAAACGAAAAGAAAAATGGTCCAACGGGTACAAACGATGGTGAATCCAACCCCGCTGGCAGATTTTGATTATCTCAAAAAATGCCCGAGATTCCGATATTAGGGAACAAGTTTTTTAAAGTCTTGTATTTCCGAACCCCTTGAGGTACAAACGAAAAGAAAGATGGTACAAACGGGTACAAACGACGGTGAATCCAACCCCGCTTGCAGATTTTGATTATCTCAAAAAATGCCCGAGATTCCGATATTAGGGAACGGGTTTTTTAAAGTCTTGTATTTCCGAACCCCTTGAGGTACAAACGAAAAGAAAGATGGTACAAACGGGTACAAACGACGGTGAATCCAACCCCGCTGGCAGATTTTGATTATCTCAAAAAATGCCCGAGATTCCGATATTAGGGAACAAGTTTTTTAAAGTCTTGTATTTCCGAACCCCTTGAGGTACAAACGAAAAGAAAGATGGTACAAACGGGTACAAACGACGGTGAATCCAACCCCGCTTGCAGATTTTGATTATCTCAAAAAATGCCCGAGATTCCGATATTAGGGAACAAGTTTTTTAAAGTCTTGTATTTCCGAACCCCTTGGGGTACAAACGAAAAGAAAAATGGTACAAACGGGTACAAACGATGGTGAATCCAACCCCGCTGGCAGATTTTGATTATCTCAAAAAATGCCCGAGATTCCGATATTAGGGAACAAGTTTTTTAAAGTCTTGTATTTCCGAACCCCTTGAGGTACAAACGAAAAGAAAAATGGTACAAACGGGTACAAACGATGGTGAATCCAACCCCGCTGGCAGATTTTGATTATCTCAAAAAATGCCCGAGATTCCGATATTAGGGAACGGGTTTTTTAAAGTCTTGTATTTCCGAACCCCTTGAGGTACAAACGAAAAGAAAGATGGTACAAACGGGTACAAACGACGGTGAATCCAACCCCGCTTGCAGATTTTGATTATCTCAAAAAATGCCCGAGATTCCGATATTAGGGAACAAGTTTTTTAAAGTCTTGTATTTCCGAACCCCTTGAGGTACAAACGAAAAGAAAAATGGTACAAACGGGTACAAACGATGGTGAATCCAACCCCGCTGGCAGATTTTGATTATCTCAAAAAATGCCCGAGATTCCGATATTAGGGAACGGGTTTTTTAAAGTCTTGTATTTCCGAACCCCTTGAGGTACAAACGAAAAGAAAGATGGTACAAACGGGTACAAACGACGGTGAATCCAACCCCGCTTGCAGATTTTGATTATCTCAAAAAATGCCCGAGATTCCGATATTAGGGAACAAGTTTTTTTAAAGTCTTGTATTTCCGAACCCCTTGAGGTACAAACGAAAAGAAAAATGGTACAAACGGGTACAAACGATGGTGAATCCAACCCCGCTGGCAGATTTTGATTATCTCAAAAAATGCCCGAGATTCCGATATTAGGGAACAAGTTTTTTAAAGTCTTGTATTTCCGAACCCCTTGAGGTACAAACGAAAAGAAAAATGGTCCAACGGGTACAAACGATGGTGAATCCAACCCCGCTGGCAGATTTTGATTATCTCAAAAAATGCCCGAGATTCCGATATTAGGGAACAAGTTTTTTAAAGTCTTGTATTTCCGAACCCCTTGAGGTACAAACGAAAAGAAAAATGGTCCAACGGGTACAAACGATGGTGAATCCAACCCCGCTGGCAGATTTTGATTATCTCAAAAAATGCCCGAGATTCCGATATTAGGGAACGGGTTTTTTAAAGTCTTGTATTTCCGAACACCTTGAGGTACAAACGAAAAGAAAGATGGTACAAACGGGTACAAACGATGGTGAATCCAACCCCGCTTGCAGATTTTGATTATCTCAAAAAATGCCCGAGATTCCGATATTAGGGAACAAGTTTTTTAAAGTCTTGTATTTCCGAACCCCTTGAGGTACAAACGAAAAGAAAAATGGTACAAACGGGTACAAACGATGGTGAATCCAACCCCGCTGGCAGATTTTGATTATCTCAAAAAATGCCCGAGATTCCGATATTAGGGAACAAGTTTTTTAAAGTCTTGTATTTCCGAACCCCTTGAGGTACAAACGAAAAGAAAGATGGTACAAACGGGTACAAACGACGGTGAATCCAACCCCGCTTGCAGATTTTGATTATCTCAAAAAATGCCCGAGATTCCGATATTAGGGAACGGGTTTTTTAAAGTCTTGTATTTCCGAACCCCTTGAGGTACAAACGAAAAGAAAGATGGTACAAACGGGTACAAACGACGGTGAATCCAACCCCGCTGGCAGATTTTGATTATCTCAAAAAATGCCCGAGATTCCGATATTAGGGAACAAGTTTTTTAAAGTCTTGTATTTCCGAACCCCTTGAGGTACAAACGAAAAGAAAGATGGTACAAACGGGTACAAACGACGGTGAATCCAACCCCGCTTGCAGATTTTGATTATCTCAAAAAATGCCCGAGATTCCGATATTAGGGAACAAGTTTTTTAAAGTCTTGTATTTCCGAACCCCTTGGGGTACAAACGAAAAGAAAAATGGTACAAACGGGTACAAACGATGGTGAATCCAACCCCGCTGGCAGATTTTGATTATCTCAAAAAATGCCCGAGATTCCGATATTAGGGAACAAGTTTTTTAAAGTCTTGTATTTCCGAACCCCTTGAGGTACAAACGAAAAGAAAAATGGTACAAACGGGTACAAACGATGGTGAATCCAACCCCGCTGGCAGATTTTGATTATCTCAAAAAATGCCCGAGATTCCGATATTAGGGAACGGGTTTTTTAAAGTCTTGTATTTCCGAACCCCTTGAGGTACAAACGAAAAGAAAGATGGTACAAACGGGTACAAACGACGGTGAATCCAACCCCGCTTGCAGATTTTGATTATCTCAAAAAATGCCCGAGATTCCGATATTAGGGAACAAGTTTTTTAAAGTCTTGTATTTCCGAACCCCTTGAGGTACAAACGAAAAGAAAAATGGTACAAACGGGTACAAACGATGGTGAATCCAACCCCGCTGGCAGATTTTGATTATCTCAAAAAATGCCCGAGATTCCGATATTAGGGAACGGGTTTTTTAAAGTCTTGTATTTCCGAACCCCTTGAGGTACAAACGAAAAGAAAGATGGTACAAACGGGTACAAACGATGGTGAATCCAACCCCGCTTGCAGATTTTGATTATCTCAAAAAATGCCCGAGATTCCGATATTAGGGAACAAGTTTTTTAAAGTCTTGTATTTCCGAACCCCTTGAGGTACAAACGAAAAGAAAAATGGTACAAACGGGTACAAACGATGGTGAATCCAACCCCGCTGGCAGATTTTGATTATCTCAAAAAATGCCCGAGATTCCGATATTAGGGAACAAGTTTTTTAAAGTCTTGTATTTCCGAACCCCTTGAGGTACAAACGAAAAGAAAAATGGTACAAACGGGTACAAACGATGGTGAATCCAACCCCGCTGGCAGATTTTGATTATCTCAAAAAATGCCCGAGATTCCGATATTAGGGAACGGGTTTTTTAAAGTCTTGTATTTCCGAACCCCTTGAGGTACAAACGAAAAGAAAGATGGTACAAACGGGTACAAACGACGGTGAATCCAACCCCGCTTGCAGATTTTGATTATCTCAAAAAATGCCCGAGATTCCGATATTAGGGAACAAGTTTTTTAAAGTCTTGTATTTCCGAACCCCTTGAGGTACAAACGAAAAGAAAAATGGTACAAACGGGTACAAACGATGGTGAATCCAACCCCGCTGGCAGATTTTGATTATCTCAAAAAATGCCCGAGATTCCGATATTAGGGAACAAGTTTTTTAAAGTCTTGTATTTCCGAACCCCTTGAGGTACAAACGAAAAGAAAAATGGTCCAACGGGTACAAACGATGGTGAATCCAACCCCGCTGGCAGATTTTGATTATCTCAAAAAATGCCCGAGATTCCGATATTAGGGAACGGGTTTTTTAAAGTCTTGTATTTCCGAACCCCTTGAGGTACAAACGAAAAGAAAGATGGTACAAACGGGTACAAACGATGGTGAATCCAACCCCGCTTGCAGATTTTGATTATCTCAAAAAATGCCCGAGATTCCGATATTAGGGAACAAGTTTTTTAAAGTCTTGTATTTCCGAACCCCTTGAGGTACAAACGAAAAGAAAAATGGTACAAACGGGTACAAACGATGGTGAATCCAACCCCGCTGGCAGATTTTGATTATCTCAAAAAATGCCCGAGATTCCGATATTAGGGAACGGGTTTTTTAAAGTCTTGTATTTCCGAACCCCTTGAGGTACAAACGAAAAGAAAGATGGTACAAACGGGTACAAACGACGGTGAATCCAACCCCGCTGGCAGATTTTGATTATCTCAAAAAATGCCCGAGATTCCGATATTAGGGAACGGGTTTTTTAAAGTCTTGTATTTCCGAACCCCTTGAGGTACAAACGAAAAGAAAGATGGTACAAACGGGTACAAACGACGGTGAATCCAACCCCGCTTGCAGATTTTGATTATCTCAAAAAATGCCCGAGATTCCGATATTAGGGAACAAGTTTTTTAAAGTCTTGTATTTCCGAACCCCTTGAGGTACAAACGAAAAGAAAAATGGTACAAACGGGTACAAACGATGGTGAATCCAACCCCGCTGGCAGATTTTGATTATCTCAAAAAATGCCCGAGATTCCGATATTAGGGAACGGGTTTTTTAAAGTCTTGTATTTCCGAACCCCTTGAGGTACAAACGAAAAGAAAGATGGTACAAACGGGTACAAACGATGGTGAATCCAACCCCGCTGGCAGATTTTGATTATCTCAAAAAATGCCCGAGATTCCGATATTAGGGAACGGGTTTTTTAAAGTCTTGTATTTCCGAACCCCTTGAGGTACAAACGAAAAGAAAGATGGTACAAACGGGTACAAACGACGGTGAATCCAACCCCGCTTGCAGATTTTGATTATCTCAAAAAATGCCCGAGATTCCGATATTAGGGAACAAGTTTTTTTAAAGTCTTGTATTTCCGAACCCCTTGAGGTACAAACGAAAAGAAAAATGGTACAAACGGGTACAAACGATGGTGAATCCAACCCCGCTGGCAGATTTTGATTATCTCAAAAAATGCCCGAGATTCCGATATTAGGGAACAAGTTTTTTTAAAGTCTTGTATTTCCGAACCCCTTGAGGTACAAACGAAAAGAAAAATGGTACAAACGGGTACAAACGATGGTGAATCCAACCCCGCTGGCAGATTTTGATTATCTCAAAAAATGCCCGAGATTCCGATATTAGGGAACAAGTTTTTTAAAGTCTTGTATTTCCGAACCCCTTGAGGTACAAACGAAAAGAAAAATGGTCCAACGGGTACAAACGATGGTGAATCCAACCCCGCTGGCAGATTTTGATTATCTCAAAAAATGCCCGAGATTCCGATATTAGGGAACAAGTTTTTTAAAGTCTTGTATTTCCGAACCCCTTGAGGTACAAACGAAAAGAAAAATGGTCCAACGGGTACAAACGATGGTGAATCCAACCCCGCTGGCAGATTTTGATTATCTCAAAAAATGCCCGAGATTCCGATATTAGGGAACGGGTTTTTTAAAGTCTTGTATTTCCGAACACCTTGAGGTACAAACGAAAAGAAAGATGGTACAAACGGGTACAAACGATGGTGAATCCAACCCCGCTTGCAGATTTTGATTATCTCAAAAAATGCCCGAGATTCCGATATTAGGGAACAAGTTTTTTAAAGTCTTGTATTTCCGAACCCCTTGAGGTACAAACGAAAAGAAAAATGGTACAAACGGGTACAAACGATGGTGAATCCAACCCCGCTGGCAGATTTTGATTATCTCAAAAAATGCCCGAGATTCCGATATTAGGGAACAAGTTTTTTAAAGTCTTGTATTTCCGAACCCCTTGAGGTACAAACGAAAAGAAAGATGGTACAAACGGGTACAAACGACGGTGAATCCAACCCCGCTTGCAGATTTTGATTATCTCAAAAAATGCCCGAGATTCCGATATTAGGGAACGGGTTTTTTAAAGTCTTGTATTTCCGAACCCCTTGAGGTACAAACGAAAAGAAAGATGGTACAAACGGGTACAAACGACGGTGAATCCAACCCCGCTGGCAGATTTTGATTATCTCAAAAAATGCCCGAGATTCCGATATTAGGGAACAAGTTTTTTAAAGTCTTGTATTTCCGAACCCCTTGAGGTACAAACGAAAAGAAAGATGGTACAAACGGGTACAAACGACGGTGAATCCAACCCCGCTTGCAGATTTTGATTATCTCAAAAAATGCCCGAGATTCCGATATTAGGGAACAAGTTTTTTAAAGTCTTGTATTTCCGAACCCCTTGGGGTACAAACGAAAAGAAAAATGGTACAAACGGGTACAAACGATGGTGAATCCAACCCCGCTGGCAGATTTTGATTATCTCAAAAAATGCCCGAGATTCCGATATTAGGGAACAAGTTTTTTAAAGTCTTGTATTTCCGAACCCCTTGAGGTACAAACGAAAAGAAAAATGGTACAAACGGGTACAAACGATGGTGAATCCAACCCCGCTGGCAGATTTTGATTATCTCAAAAAATGCCCGAGATTCCGATATTAGGGAACGGGTTTTTTAAAGTCTTGTATTTCCGAACCCCTTGAGGTACAAACGAAAAGAAAGATGGTACAAACGGGTACAAACGACGGTGAATCCAACCCCGCTTGCAGATTTTGATTATCTCAAAAAATGCCCGAGATTCCGATATTAGGGAACAAGTTTTTTAAAGTCTTGTATTTCCGAACCCCTTGAGGTACAAACGAAAAGAAAAATGGTACAAACGGGTACAAACGATGGTGAATCCAACCCCGCTGGCAGATTTTGATTATCTCAAAAAATGCCCGAGATTCCGATATTAGGGAACGGGTTTTTTAAAGTCTTGTATTTCCGAACCCCTTGAGGTACAAACGAAAAGAAAGATGGTACAAACGGGTACAAACGATGGTGAATCCAACCCCGCTTGCAGATTTTGATTATCTCAAAAAATGCCCGAGATTCCGATATTAGGGAACAAGTTTTTTAAAGTCTTGTATTTCCGAACCCCTTGAGGTACAAACGAAAAGAAAAATGGTACAAACGGGTACAAACGATGGTGAATCCAACCCCGCTGGCAGATTTTGATTATCTCAAAAAATGCCCGAGATTCCGATATTAGGGAACAAGTTTTTTAAAGTCTTGTATTTCCGAACCCCTTGAGGTACAAACGAAAAGAAAAATGGTACAAACGGGTACAAACGATGGTGAATCCAACCCCGCTGGCAGATTTTGATTATCTCAAAAAATGCCCGAGATTCCGATATTAGGGAACGGGTTTTTTAAAGTCTTGTATTTCCGAACCCCTTGAGGTACAAACGAAAAGAAAGATGGTACAAACGGGTACAAACGACGGTGAATCCAACCCCGCTTGCAGATTTTGATTATCTCAAAAAATGCCCGAGATTCCGATATTAGGGAACAAGTTTTTTAAAGTCTTGTATTTCCGAACCCCTTGAGGTACAAACGAAAAGAAAAATGGTACAAACGGGTACAAACGATGGTGAATCCAACCCCGCTGGCAGATTTTGATTATCTCAAAAAATGCCCGAGATTCCGATATTAGGGAACAAGTTTTTTAAAGTCTTGTATTTCCGAACCCCTTGAGGTACAAACGAAAAGAAAAATGGTCCAACGGGTACAAACGATGGTGAATCCAACCCCGCTGGCAGATTTTGATTATCTCAAAAAATGCCCGAGATTCCGATATTAGGGAACGGGTTTTTTAAAGTCTTGTATTTCCGAACCCCTTGAGGTACAAACGAAAAGAAAGATGGTACAAACGGGTACAAACGATGGTGAATCCAACCCCGCTTGCAGATTTTGATTATCTCAAAAAATGCCCGAGATTCCGATATTAGGGAACAAGTTTTTTAAAGTCTTGTATTTCCGAACCCCTTGAGGTACAAACGAAAAGAAAAATGGTACAAACGGGTACAAACGATGGTGAATCCAACCCCGCTGGCAGATTTTGATTATCTCAAAAAATGCCCGAGATTCCGATATTAGGGAACGGGTTTTTTAAAGTCTTGTATTTCCGAACCCCTTGAGGTACAAACGAAAAGAAAGATGGTACAAACGGGTACAAACGACGGTGAATCCAACCCCGCTGGCAGATTTTGATTATCTCAAAAAATGCCCGAGATTCCGATATTAGGGAACGGGTTTTTTAAAGTCTTGTATTTCCGAACCCCTTGAGGTACAAACGAAAAGAAAGATGGTACAAACGGGTACAAACGACGGTGAATCCAACCCCGCTTGCAGATTTTGATTATCTCAAAAAATGCCCGAGATTCCGATATTAGGGAACAAGTTTTTTAAAGTCTTGTATTTCCGAACCCCTTGAGGTACAAACGAAAAGAAAAATGGTACAAACGGGTACAAACGATGGTGAATCCAACCCCGCTGGCAGATTTTGATTATCTCAAAAAATGCCCGAGATTCCGATATTAGGGAACGGGTTTTTTAAAGTCTTGTATTTCCGAACCCCTTGAGGTACAAACGAAAAGAAAGATGGTACAAACGGGTACAAACGATGGTGAATCCAACCCCGCTGGCAGATTTTGATTATCTCAAAAAATGCCCGAGATTCCGATATTAGGGAACGGGTTTTTTAAAGTCTTGTATTTCCGAACCCCTTGAGGTACAAACGAAAAGAAAGATGGTACAAACGGGTACAAACGACGGTGAATCCAACCCCGCTTGCAGATTTTGATTATCTCAAAAAATGCCCGAGATTCCGATATTAGGGAACAAGTTTTTTTAAAGTCTTGTATTTCCGAACCCCTTGAGGTACAAACGAAAAGAAAAATGGTACAAACGGGTACAAACGATGGTGAATCCAACCCCGCTGGCAGATTTTGATTATCTCAAAAAATGCCCGAGATTCCGATATTAGGGAACAAGTTTTTTAAAGTCTTGTATTTCCGAACCCCTTGAGGTACAAACGAAAAGAAAAATGGTCCAACGGGTACAAACGATGGTGAATCCAACCCCGCTGGCAGATTTTGATTATCTCAAAAAATGCCCGAGATTCCGATATTAGGGAACAAGTTTTTTAAAGTCTTGTATTTCCGAACCCCTTGAGGTACAAACGAAAAGAAAAATGGTACAAACGGGTACAAACGATGGTGAATCCAACCCCGCTGGCAGATTTTGATTATCTCAAAAAATGCCCGAGATTCCGATATTAGGGAACAAGTTTTTTAAAGTCTTGTATTTCCGAACCCCTTGAGGTACAAACGAAAAGAAAAATGGTACAAACGGGTACAAACGATGGTGAATCCAACCCCGCTGGCAGATTTTGATTATCTCAAAAAATGCCCGAGATTCCGATATTAGGGAACGGGTTTTTTAAAGTCTTGTATTTCCGAACCCCTTGAGGTACAAACGAAAAGAAAGATGGTACAAACGGGTACAAACGACGGTGAATCCAACCCCGCTGGCAGATTTTGATTATCTCAAAAAATGCCCGAGATTCCGATATTAGGGAACGGGTTTTTTAAAGTCTTGTATTTCCGAACCCCTTGAGGTACAAACGAAAAGAAAGATGGTACAAACGGGTACAAACGACGGTGAATCCAACCCCGCTTGCAGATTTTGATTATCTCAAAAAATGCCCGAGATTCCGATATTAGGGAACAAGTTTTTTAAAGTCTTGTATTTCCGAACCCCTTGAGGTACAAACGAAAAGAAAAATGGTACAAACGGGTACAAACGATGGTGAATCCAACCCCGCTGGCAGATTTTGATTATCTCAAAAAATGCCCGAGATTCCGATATTAGGGAACGGGTTTTTTAAAGTCTTGTATTTCCGAACCCCTTGAGGTACAAACGAAAAGAAAGATGGTACAAACGGGTACAAACGATGGTGAATCCAACCCCGCTGGCAGATTTAGATTATCTCAAAAAATGCCCGAGATTCCGATATTAGGGAACGGGTTTTTTAAAGTCTTGTATTTCCGAACCCCTTGAGGTACAAACGAAAAGAAAGATGGTACAAACGGGTACAAACGACGGTGAATCCAACCCCGCTTGCAGATTTTGATTATCTCAAAAAATGCCCGAGATTCCGATATTAGGGAACAAGTTTTTTTAAAGTCTTGTATTTCCGAACCCCTTGAGGTACAAACGAAAAGAAAAATGGTACAAACGGGTACAAACGATGGTGAATCCAACCCCGCTGGCAGATTTTGATTATCTCAAAAAATGCCCGAGATTCCGATATTAGGGAACAAGTTTTTTAAAGTCTTGTATTTCCGAACCCCTTGAGGTACAAACGAAAAGAAAAATGGTCCAACGGGTACAAACGATGGTGAATCCAACCCCGCTGGCAGATTTTGATTATCTCAAAAAATGCCCGAGATTCCGATATTAGGGAACAAGTTTTTTAAAGTCTTGTATTTCCGAACCCCTTGAGGTACAAACGAAAAGAAAAATGGTACAAACGGGTACAAACGATGGTGAATCCAACCCCGCTGGCAGATTTTGATTATCTCAAAAAATGCCCGAGATTCCGATATTAGGGAACAAGTTTTTTAAAGTCTTGTATTTCCGAACCCCTTGAGGTACAAACGAAAAGAAAAATGGTACAAACGGGTACAAACGATGGTGAATCCAACCCCGCTGGCAGATTTTGATTATCTCAAAAAATGCCCGAGATTCCGATATTAGGGAACGGGTTTTTTAAAGTCTTGTATTTCCGAACCCCTTGAGGTACAAACGAAAAGAAAGATGGTACAAACGGGTACAAACGACGGTGAATCCAACCCCGCTTGCAGATTTTGATTATCTCAAAAAATGCCCGAGATTCCGATATTAGGGAACAAGTTTTTTTAAAGTCTTGTATTTCCGAACCCCTTGAGGTACAAACGAAAAGAAAAATGGTACAAACGGGTACAAACGATGGTGAATCCAACCCCGCTGGCAGATTTTGATTATCTCAAAAAATGCCCGAGATTCCGATATTAGGGAACAAGTTTTTTAAAGTCTTGTATTTCCGAACCCCTTGAGGTACAAACGAAAAGAAAAATGGTCCAACGGGTACAAACGATGGTGAATCCAACCCCGCTGGCAGATTTTGATTATCTCAAAAAATGCCCGAGATTCCGATATTAGGGAACGGGTTTTTTAAAGTCTTGTATTTCCGAACCCCTTGAGGTACAAACGAAAAGAAAGATGGTACAAACGGGTACAAACGACGGTGAATCCAACCCCGCTTGCAGATTTTGATTATCTCAAAAAATGCCCGAGATTCCGATATTAGGGAACAAGTTTTTTAAAGTCTTGTATTTCCGAACCCCTTGAGGTACAAACGAAAAGAAAAATGGTACAAACGGGTACAAACGATGGTGAATCCAACCCCGCTGGCAGATTTTGATTATCTCAAAAAATGCCCGAGATTCCGATATTAGGGAACAAGTTTTTTAAAGTCTTGTATTTCCGAACCCCTTGAGGTACAAACGAAAAGAAAAATGTTACAAACGGGTACAAACGATGGTGAATCCAACCCCGCTGGCAGATTTTGATTATCTCAAAAAATGCCCGAGATTCCGATATTAGGGAACGGGTTTTTTAAAGTCTTGTATTTCCGAACCCCTTGAGGTACAAACGAAAAGAAAGATGGTACAAACGGGTACAAACGACGGTGAATCCAACCCCGCTTGCAGATTTTGATTATCTCAAAAAATGCCCGAGATTCCGATATTAGGGAACGGGTTTTTTAAAGTTCTGTATTTCCGAACCCCTTGAGGTACAAACGAAAAGAAAGATGGTACAAACGGGTACAAACGATGGTGAATCCAACCCCGCTGGCAGATTTTGATTATCTCAAAAAATGCCCGAGATTCCGATATTAGGGATCAGGTTTTTTAAAGTCCTGTATTTCCGAACCCCTTGAGGTACAAACGAAAAGAAAGATGGTACAAACGGGTACAAACGATGGTGAATCCAACCCCGCTGGCAGATTTAGATTATCTCAAAAAATGCCCGAGATTCCGATATTAGGGAACAGGTTTTTTAAAGTCCTGTATTTCCGAACCGCTTGAGGTACAAACGAAAAAAAAGTTGGTACAAACAGGTACATATGGAATACTAACATATGCAAAAAAAAAACCCGATATCTTGAAGTCGGGTTCTGAGCATTTTTCAACCCCCCGTATCTCCGAACCCCTTGAGGTACAAACGAAAAAAAAGTTGGTACAAACAGGTACATACGGAGTACTAACATATGCAAAAAGAAAAACCCCGATATCTTGAAGTCGGGTTCTGAGCATTTTTCAACCCCCCGTATCTCCGAACCCCTTGAGGTACAAACGAAAAAAAAGTTGGTACAAACAGGTACATACGGAGTACAAACATATGCAAAAAAAAAAAACCCGATATCTTGAAGTCGGGTTCTGAGCATTTTTCAACCCCCCGTATCTCCGAACCCCTTGAGGTACAAACGAAAAAAAAGTTGGTACAAACAGGTACATACGGAGTACTAACATATGCAAAAAAAAAAACCCCGATATCTTGAAGTCGGGTTCCAGGTTCACACAGGTCGCGCGTAGGTGCGTTGACACGCAACATGCAGCGTGATGCGTGGCAGTGATAATCGCCTTAGCTCGCGCGCATGAACACAACATTCAGTTATTTGGTTATTTGGCTGCAGTATTCTGTAAGGTGATATTTCTACAGTTCAGCTGCTCTTCGAGCGTTAATTTCTATGCTATCTACTATTTTGACGAGGATTTATCACAGCGCACTAAATAAAGTTTTAAGGTTTTTACAATGTGCGGGTTTCCTAATGCTAATTGAATTATACCCTCAAAAGAATATTGTCAGCAAAAAACTAATTGATATAAAACACAAAACACATAACTAAGTATATTATAAAGCGTATCACTTTGAATTAAAGGAAACCGGCCAATTACTGCCCTTAATTAAAATAGCCCTTTCAGAGCTTAGAAACATGCGAATTATTGCAAGCCAATGTTTTAGAGCTGAGATAATCTTTTCCTTGACCCTTTTTAAATACCAATTTAATTAATTTCTTGTGGCTTTTTGTTCCATTTGATATTGGGCTTTCTATTAATATTTTTTTTATTTTCTATTGGTGTATTTTTAAAGCGCTTGTGGTGTCGATTAGTCGATCGGAAACATTAAGCTACGTCTGTCGTGGTCGGTACCTGGACGGGTGACTGCATAGTGGTATTTCAAATCGAGCGTTCCCGTACTTCGGAAGGCACGTAAAGCCGGTGGTACCGGTTATCACTTAATTGTGATAATCGTTAAGCTAGTTGGATGCCTCCTAGGCGGTTTGAAAATTCCAACAGTAGGATGACCACTAGCCTACCTCCACCAATCCGCAGTGGGCACGCGTGGTGGAGTATCGCCCAGTCCATTTCACCCTCATTTGCGAAAGGAGGCCTGTGCTCATTATAGGCTGATGATGAAGATGAAGTGGTTTATTTTCTTGCCGGAGTCTTCTCAGTTTAAGTGCATATCGAACCGGTGGTCAATTCAATTGTATGTACAACTTAACGTTTATAAGTGCCTTACCAGGGCCTAAACTGAATACATGACTTTTTGATTTTGTAGCATGCATATCCTCATTATTGTTTTTTTTTTTTATACTACCAAGTCGGCAATCATACGGCCCGCTGATAGCAAGCAGTTACCGTAGCCTATGGACGCTAGCAACACCAGGGGAGTCACGAGTATCACTCGCGCGTTGCCGACCCTGAAGAAATCTCTTCAGACCCTTTTTGAAGAACCCCATGCTGTACTCCATTGGGAAAACCACGGCGGGGAGCTCATTCCACAGTCCGAACGTCCGCGGAAGAAAACTCCTTTTAGCCCGCACAGTTCGAAACAATTCTGGTTTCAATGTGTGAGGATGGACTCCCCGTCGATGGCGAGAGTTGCGATGGTGAAACGTAGCCGTGGGCAAATGGCTTTGAATTTGACTTTGACATAACTCGTAAACTTGCGGCAACTTATTTTTTCCAAATTGGCTGATGGGTAAAAACAGCGTAAAGCCGTAGGCTAATATCATATACATTAATATTCATTAAAATATAAATGATAATGGAAAATTAGTTATTGCTATATAATATTTACGTAAATTGACGTTTTAAATTGAAAGGTGTATTGTGAAATCACTGCCCGGCCGGATGTAATAATTATAATTGTACAAAGAGGATGTTAAAATAAATTGCATCGATGTTTTATTAATTAAATTAATTTGCATTCAGTTTCTCGCGTCCGATATAAATTATTTGGTTTCAGTTTGATATTTAAAATTATGAGAGAGGTAGAGCATTGCGTATATTCGCTAAAAGAGCAGCTCGACTGGGGAAGTACGTCCACCTTACAGAATACCGCAGCCAAATAACTTTATGTTGTGTAAAGTTGTGTTCCTGCGCGTGAGTAAGGTCGCCAGAGCTCATAGGGGAGGGGGGAAAGTTCGGTAACGCGTGAGCGATACTTTTTGTGTTGCAAGCGTCCATATGGCTACGGTAACCGCTTACCATCAGGCGGGCCGTATGCTTGTTTATCGACTTAGTTGTATAAAACAGGTGTGAACAGGTGCTGCTTGTGGGGGCTGGTCTGCTTAAGTTTGCTATTTATTTACTTATTAAATATTTTTTCAGTCTACTTTGTAATTTTGCCGCCGCGCCGGGGCACGCAATTGTTTTCAGTGCGATTAGAATGTAAATATTATGTAATTAATCTAAGCCTGTTTTGAAAAGAGTAATTGCTGAGTTTATTGCCGGCTCTTCTCAGCAAATGCAACCTTCCGAACCGGTATTAGAGTATTAGAGTCAGACTTTTCATAAGTGCCTGCGAAGGTCTATTTGAATAAATGATTTTGAATTTTGAATTTTTTGAATTTTAAAAAAAAAATGTGAGTACAATGCTGAGTGGTTTAAAGCAGTGTGTGATAGTGATGTCAAATGCCGTAAAAGGTCGCGAGTTCGATTCCTACATAAGTTTGAGCTGGAAGGAAAACATAGCACGGTGGTGGGTATTTTGTAGTACCCGATTGGATGGATACCATCCTCAAATTACATTATAACCGCCGTGGTTTTTTGTAAGGTGGAGGTACTTCCCCAGTCGAGCTGCTTTTTGAGCGAATAAACGCTATGCTCTACCTATGTGGTATGCATCATGGCGAGATTTTAGTCAAACACAAGCTTTTAAAGAAATGATTTCCATAAATAACTTCCCTATTTGATATTTATATATTAAACAATAGCTGTCCCCGCGGTTTCACCCGCGTTCCCGGGATAAAAAATAGCCTATAAAACTTGGGGATAATATTCCCTATGAAAGAATGTTTCGAATCCGACTAGTAATTCCAGAGATTAGGCTATTTAAACAGTCAAACAAAATATCTCTTCAGCTTTTTTATAAAAAATATCACCCCTAAAGCGGCAAATAGCTATTATTATAAATTAGAAAATTTGATTTGATGTTTTTTTGTCACTTTATGACGCCTTAATCAATTTTGATGAAATTTGGCACGTAGGTAGTCTTTGGAATATGAAAGCGCAGTCTAATTATCAATCACTGATTTGAGGTAGGTACTGTATGAAGAGAGAGTAGAACATAGAATGTCGAGTAATTTTTTTGTCTGTCTGCTTGTACACGCTTATCTCCAAAACCACTGAATGAACTTTTCAAGTGGCTCTCATATAAGTTTTAATCTAAACCAACCAGACAGAAGAAAAAACGTTGTTTTATATAATTACTTATTGCAATTTAGTATGTTAAATTATCCATAATTCAGTATAACTTCACCCCGAGCTACTTATTATTTTTTGGTAAGGTCGGAACAAAAAGTAACTAACGTTAAGTTGAATATCAAGTTCCCCCTTTCAAAACATTTGAGACAATAAATAAAATAAGTTGCCCCGTTTTAAAAATAAGCCAACGGCTTACAACCCCTGCCTTCTTTTCAAAGTCAAAAAGTTTCAAACAATTGCCGTTGGAATAAAAAACTCACAGTTAAAGTAGTTGAGTTTTATAAATAGCAGTTTTGGAATTGATTGCTACAAAATACCGGTACAATTTATTTAAAACCTATTGTAGTTTATACAAATAAATAAAATTCAAGTGTATGTTTGTCAAATTAAAGCTTTTTCATAATACGTAACACGAAAGTATATCTTGCTGTTGTTCCGGCTAATCTCCGACACGGCTTCTATAGGCTGGACCGATTTTGATGGGACTTTCACTTTTAGATAGCTGATGTTATAAGCAATAAATAAGGCTACTTTTATTTGAGAAACACGATAAGAGTTCAGCGCATTAAAATTTTAACCGTACGCGGTTGAGCAAGTACAAAATTAAATTTAAATTTTACATAAATGCAAAAAGTTGTCTATGACTGCGTGCCATAGTCTACTAACGTGCCAAATTTATTGCGGCGTCAAAAGATAACACGCAAAAAAAACTTATTTTCTCATTTATAATATTGGAGGTATACCTAAAACTCCATACATATATGTCGAATATTTTCTTTTCTGTAATTTTTGCTGCGCCTAACAAACTTATATCAAAGAATACTAAGTTAAGAAGGGACACTCACGCCTCCGCGAATTTATCGTCCTTCACATGCGTCGCCCTAAACAGCGTGACAGTAGTCCTGACAGTATTACCCCCGCCTATTGAACAACGGGCTCCGTGCTCGCTGCGTGAGAATCATGGCGAGATCTATACATTGATTTGTTCAAAAAATTTAACATTTTAGAGGGTTTTAAATCACTTCGAAAAGAGCCGATAACCGCTGGGGAAGAAAGGTTCTCGAGTGGCGACCACGTACTGGTGCGCCAGGTGGACCGACGATCTGATCAGAGTCGCTGGGCACCGCTGGATGCAACGGCCCAAAACCGTTCGAAGTGGAAGTCAATGGGGGAGGCCTATGTTCAGCAGTGGACATCCATAGGCAGATATGATGAAATCACTTCCAATGTTGAGATTACATTACCAGCAACATGTTAATATAATTATAAATTTTTGATTTTTTTAACTTCTTACTTCAGACACGTGGTCAGTACTCTTTTTAGATTATGTTTTATTTTTAAATATTTAATATAATATTTTATAAACCCCGCAAAACAACGGTTTTGGTCGCAAATAGTCAAATTCGCCGGAATGCCATAGAAATTCGCATTTTTATCACGGGGTTCTAAAAATATTTTAAATGGCTTAAGTTATTCAATAGGCACCAAGGATCAAATAAAACGTTATTATAACGTCTCTAAAAAAAAATTTTTTTTGTACAAATCTCGCCATGATTCTTTGTGTATTGTATGAAGTACATAGAGTGTGCTACTGCTAAGACTGGATAAGACCATATTTAACCATTTTTTTAGAGTCTATAGGCCTGTGTTTGATCGCAATCTCACTATGGTAAGTGATGTGTCCGAAGATGCTAATCCAACAAGACCTAGAAGGAACTGGCTCTCAAGTGCAGCTGTTGGAACACACCGATAGGTGTTTGGCGACAGATTTTTCAACTTGAGGGTGGTAGCCAGCCAGATGGGTACAAAGTACCCTCCAAGCTATGGTTTCCACACGATGTTTTTCTTCACCGAAAGCTCAAGCTCATTGTAAGATCGAACCCGGGACCTTCGTCTCGGCATCCGACGTTACTAGCACTGTGCTACCATCGCCTTATAACAGCATTGAATGTTGAAAGCAAATAAAATAATTAATAATTGGACTGTTTTACAAAAAAACTTAAACCGACTTCAAAGTACACTAAGAAGTAATCAAATCCTGATCTGAAGACAATGGGACCAAACGGGAAGTGTACCCTTCCAGTCAAAAAAAGAATTTTCCAAATCGGTTAATAAATGACGGAGTTGAGGTAACAAACATAAAAAAAATAAAAAAAATAAATAAAAACATAAAACCGAATTGAGAACCTCCTCCTTTTTTCGAAGGCGGTTAAAAAGAAAACCCACATCTAAAACCACTTATAGGACGAAAAACATTGAAAAATGGAGTTCATTATTACACAATGTAGACAAATAATTACTAGCGCGAGCATAATGTCACTCGCATTCATTATGACCCTTGTCGCGCAAACAGTGTAACTTTTAAAATATACATTTTGTTTTTGTTTAGCTCTTGAAAATTTTATACGCTAATAAAATGTCCGGATTACATCCTCGTCAAATACTGTGGTGATTGTATCTTTTTTACTGTATATTAACATGTCAGTGGATGTGCAAACCATTCGGGTTGAATTAGTCAAATATACTCGAATTATTACACATTGATGTCGTGTACAAAAGGTTTGTTTTAAAACGTTATATTTTTTTTTACAATAATTTTTGTTTTTTTAAAGAGTAATTTTGGCGTTATTTACCTTTTATTCTAACTAATGCGAAATCGAGTTTATTTGATTGTTTGTTACCTTTCGACACCTCAACGGTGTATACAACCAATAGTCATGAAATTTCGCATGAAAGTGGATACTTTTTTATTACCCATCTGATGGGGTCTGTAAATAGGTCTGTAATAAGGCTGAGTCGACCGCCTTTTCTTTCCGATACACACAGATTCAATATTTATTTATACTTTATTTTACTGTTCTATTTTTATATTTACTTTTCATTTGTGTGTTTTTGGAAAAATATAATAGTTTTCATTCTTTATTTCTTTCTATATATCTTTAACTGACTGAAATAAATCAATATTTTGAGTTATTCTGTTTTACATACTGAACACTGTTAGCATACTGAACACAATATCGTAAAAGCTAAATTGCCGAACTAGGAACATTCTGAACATTAGGTAAATATGCAAAAATTCCGACTTTATAAACGTCTCATGTAAATGTAGACTCAATTTATTTTAAATACTTTTTGATGATACCGATTTAATAGAAAAACTTTAAAATTTTAAGAGACGTTTAAATTCTATATAACAAAAGTTCAAGATAAGAATAGGTCGTTCAAGTATAACGAATGCTAGAAACGGTCGTAAAATTCTCAAATGCTAAGACCATGAAAGAAATGTCTTGGCACTTATACCATTTAATTGCCCAAACGCCTGCTCTTTAGGCAACGCCCACGTCTTAGGCAGCTTCTAGGTGTAATATAATGGCAGAAAAATAATGTATCGTACAACACAGTTCTTTAACTTTGCTCAGTATTGTTGAGTTTTACTAATTTAGTTTGTTTTAACAGGTGATTAATAGACAGGCCAGGTGATAATGAAGCGCTCGTGGTGTAGCATGATTAGCCGTTCTTAATCGATCGGCAAAGTTAAGCTACATCTGTCGTGGTCGGTACCTGGATAGGTGAACGCCTATGGTATTTCAAATCGAGCGTTTCCGTGCTTCGGAAGGCACGTTAAGCAGTTGGTCCCGGTTATCACTTAATTGTGATAGTCGTTAAGCTAGTTGGAGGCCTTCTAAGCGGCTTGAAAACTCCAACATTAGGTTGACCACTAGCCTACCTCCACCGATCCGCAGTGGGCACGCGTGGTGGAGTATCTACCCATTCCCTTTCACTCTGATTTGTGAAAGGAGGCCTGTGCTCAGGAGTGGGACATTATAGGCTGATGATTAAAATAGGCCAATCATACATGGTCTTAAAGGAAACGGATGGAACGGTGAGTGAGTGTAGCTTTCGGAGTATACTGCTCGATGTTTGGTGATAGAATTTCAACTTGAATATTGTAACCAACCAGAAGGGTAGTCCCAAATTTTCCTCACGTTTTTTTTTTATACAACTTAGGTGGCAAGCATATGACCCGCCTGGTGGTAAGCAGTAGCCTATGGACGCTTGCAACACCAGGATTATCACTCGCGTGTTGCCGACGCCAAAATCTCTTATTGTCGGATTAAAACTAATCTTTGAACGACTTATATCGGAATATTCAACGACAATATCAATAAGTTTACCTATTCGATTAACATGATAAAAATGGCGGTTTCTGTCGTACCTAATATTGTACTTTTTTATTATAACTACCTATTAGTCAAAATAAACATGCCAAACTTGGTTTATCTGTAGGCGTATAAAATGTATGTTGTTGACGGATATCACTTTCCGCTATCAAATTTCAAAGTTAATGTTATTTATTCCACAATATTATGTCTCGTTAGGTAAAGAACTTTTTGTATAAAGTAACTCGCAATATTAGATTCCTAAAATATAACATGAAAGGAAAGAGCTTATGGCACGTGGGTGGATATCAGATGCCAAATTAACCAGATAATGGCCCTGATTCTGTTGTTTACAACTTAACTAATTTTAATCTCACTATGTCTCTTTCTAACAAAGAACATAAGAAAAGGATGTAAGAAATTTAGCCCTGTCATATTAGTCCAATGCTTATTTTCAATATAAATTTAGTCGCCATCTATCGCGGTTACGCAAAATAAGACGGCAAAGATAAATTTGACAGCTTTAAATATGTTCTATCCTTTTTCAATAATGTTCCTAAGAAAGAGATGTGATGTGACTAAAATTAATTTAGTGCGATTTACAACAGAATCGGCACCACTATTGGCCAAAATGATTAACTTTAGACGATGTATTACGTGTAACACATATCCACAATAGGGTCGATGCAGTTTACAATTTACTACATTTTACTAGATCCACATTAATCATAATATTTATACATGCATATATAATCCAATTAGATTTCATTAATGCCGTTATTATAAAAGAAGTCTAATTTTTTGTTTTTTTAGGATGTATGGCTGTGTATTTGTCAGTGTTTAAGTCTTTGTTTATAATTTAATACATTGGCTCACGGTTAAAAATATAACAATGACATCAATTACTAACCAGAACCAACGGGTTAAACAATTGTTAATTTAAATTATCTCATCTTTAATTGTTGTATTTTTTGTCATAACTTTATAATTAAAGATTATTATAAAAGCTGATCTAGCACACATTTATTGACCCGCTGTCTCGCAGTAGGGACTCGTGTTCTAATACTGCATGAACTTACTGGAATGTACCTATATTGAAGTGTCGAATAAAGCTCAGCAAATTTATTTTTAAGTAAGACCAAATCCTTGTCAAACAAAGCCCTACGCCCTATCTAGCGTGACCCTAGTTTGCACAAATACATAAATTTAGGATCTGTGTCGGCGCAAAACTGTAGTTCGCTGAAATACGATTCGATTGCACCTAGTTTTAGCGAAATGGAATATCAAACAGACGGATGGACAGTAAATAGAACGCTTCGGGACACGAGGGCGGCAAATGCTATTAAACCTCTACCTTTATATATTATGTCTCAACCAATTGGATTGGTCACTGGGAGCTTAAGGCTAATTAATGCAAGTGATATTTATTATTTGTAAACTATTAACATAACAGGTCCATTACACCCGAAGAGCCCACAACACGCCCACACTTCACCAAGGATATTTTAAGACCTAAAGTGCCATGTCGTTGTCCTTGCCATTTCTGGGAAACATCACCAGCTCGATGAAGAGGTGCTGTGCTGGCAGTGTGCGGGTACCAGGCGATGTACTACAAAATACGCAAGCTTCTCTAGACTACGGTAACCGCTTACCATAGAGGCGAATGATATTATTTGCCAACGAAATAAAAAGCGTCTCAAGGTTCTCTGTTTAAGGGAATTGAACCCAGAACATCATATCATTAGCCGAGTTTATACTACTCGGCCAAAGTAGCGAAAAGATTAGAAAGAAAATAATATAAACTTACCACATAACACGACCAGAAGATTTCTAACTTTGGCACACATTTTGACAAATTATTTCTAACGATTGCACTACACATAGTTTTTTGGAGTCAAAATATTCAAAATCACCTCCACATTTTGCCACTAAATATCCAGAATCATTAAACACTTAACACCGTTTTGTCACTGTCACTTTTTGTCACGTTTTTGCACTATGTAATCGCCACTTCACTTATGTCATTTTTGATAGCTGTGTGCAGCAATACTGTAACAAAAAAAAAATTGTTACTTTTAATCTAAAATATGTTTTCAAAATATCCTTTACTCACACCGAAAACTGATGATCTCAGTAAATTAAAAAAAAAACAATTACTAGAAGAGAATTAGCCCTCATCACAATATAAAATTCGTTGTTGAAAAGTTGGCAACACATTAATCTACCTCTAATTTTATTATCACGGCTATTCTGAAAAAGGATTGATTACTCAAACACATGTTTCACTCCTAATCGAGGCATCATCTGGTTACAGTGTGAGTAGGAGTTAAATAATAAAATATGCTGAAATACGACACCATACCAGTCAGAACTTTTAAAACAGGGTCTCGTGTGAGTAGCCATAAGCTACAAAAATATTCCGTAAATATGTTATTTATTCAAAAAGACTAAAATTGCTGATCATTTCTATCGAATTTCATGTTTGTACAAATTTAGCTTTTAAGAAAATATTAATGTTATTTTAATTTTTTACCATTGTAATATATTTAATTTTACATTTTTTTTTAAATATCTTTATAAAACGTCATAACTAAATAAAATACTTTTGCACATTTGGCAACAATACGAAACACTAACACGAATAAAAACAAAACCTACTGATGTAAAAAATAACACGTGAATTTTGTCACGCACGTGATGTCCTAAACAAACACTCGCAAATGTATTTTTTCTAATCTAAACAGAACATAACGATCAAAAAACAAAAAGTTACAATTTAGATATTTTTTTTTGTGACACACTGGAGTTTTCCTCTAAACTTAGTTAGTAATTTTAGCATTTAGGTCACAATAATTAACTAATTAATCCACTGTCCTAGCTTATCCAGCTACCTAAATAAACCAGCTTATTACCAAAAGCCTATTTCAAATACTTGAACAAAAATAATCAAATAATATAGGAAACCAAATAGGAAAAACATCATTTCAAAAGCATTTTAGAAGACCCCATAAAACGCAGAATGGCGCATTAATATTGTAGATAGAACCCGGGGTCATAGTTGTAAAAATTGACATAATATGGTCCCGGGTCCCCGAGAGGCCATAAAATTTCTGTTCGCTAAATAACTAAGTTGAGATTTTTTAACATCGTTTTTACGTGTTTTACGGGTTATACCATTTTGCCTTGGGGGCGACGAATGAAGTTCATTATCATATCATAAAATTTTGCTTGAATATTTAGGCATTTATTAATAAGCGAGACAATCCTTATAATATAACAAAACCCCTCTTTATCTGCCATTTAGTGTGTTTACAAGTCGAGAATCAAAAACAAGCATTTTGATGCGGTTTGCAGTTATTTAGAAAATTTTGACACTACAATGTAATAAATTGCGTCATAATTTCAAGTGGGCGAGAAATAAATGCTCGTTTAGTATTAGTGCCCCCTGTTTCAACCGTGTTTAGCGTAATATTTTAATTGCCTAGCCTTCCCAAATAAAAGGGCTATCTATGGCAAAAAAAATTTTTTTAATCATGGATAGTTCCTGAGATGACATTTAGCACAGAAAATGTCGCGCTGTCTATCATTAGTCACCCACGAGACCACGACATCTAACTAAATAAAGGTATACAGTGATGAGCAATCATTCTAACTATACTTACTAGCATGTAGAACCACCTATAATTCTAAACGCTCATATCTTTATATTTATTATTTTTATCACTTTGTAATAATTGTAAGTGCCTTATTAGAGCCTATATTGAATTTTTAAATTTTAATTGCTGAATGGATTTAGGTGAAAGGTTTATAAAAATTAAATGTGATTTTCAAGCGCTTAAAGCACGCTTGGCTTTACTAAACTAGGGCTACCATGAGGGCACATGTGACAGGAGTATCTTTGCCTCGCTATGCTTGTCTCTTTAAGCGTACTTGGTTTAGTAGTAGTTTATAAAGTTTATTTAGATGGATGGTTGACCGCCTAGTGTATAGTAGTTAAGCTAGTTGGAGCCCTCATGCTCAGGTCAGGCGTCAGGCTTAAAAACTGCATCAGAAGGTTGACCACTAGCCTACCTCCACCGACCCGCAGTGGGCACGCGTGGTGGAGTATCTGCCCATTCCCTTTCATCCTCATTTGTAAAAGGAGGCCTGTGCTCAGCAGTGAGACATTATAGCCCGATAATGATGAAAGGTGATTTATCATGATTCATGATACATCCAACATAGATAACAAGAAATCTAGAAACGTTCGATCTATTGTTATTACTGAGCTGAAACAACTTTTTCACTGCTTTCTCCACACGAATCACATCCTTAGGATATGTCGAAGATTTAGTCCCTAACAGACTAGACTAATTGGGGATTGCGATGACGTCAGACGTCTAGTCGTACTAAAGGGCGTTCATAACCCATGTCACTACAGTCTTTAGACAGTGTTACAAACTTTGAGACATATTGAAAAAAAAAACACTGTTATAAATATTGCTTGCTGAAAATATGTAGGTATTATAACGAAAGTAAGACAATTAACTATATTTAACAAGCTATCTTCCGCGTTCCCTTAATAAAAATAGGTTGTATCCTTCTCCATACCATAGGATATCTGCGTGCTCAGCGGTTTAGGCGTGAAAGAGACAGACATACAGACAAAGTTACTTTCGTATTTGTAATATTAAGTGTGGATGGATAGACAGCATTAAAATTATACTATTAGATGAATATGTTTTATTTCAATCGAGTTGGGAGCCTGGACGCTGTAGCTGAAAAGTAGCTTACCAAGATTATGAAAAAATAAAAAGGATTTGCATTAAAATTCTCACTTAGATCATTCCTAAGACCTACACTTAGCTGCCTGTTTCTCCATGGAAAAAATACAGTAAACACAATCGACTAATACGAAACCATATACACATCAAATAAACTAATAATCAAGAAATCAAGATGATCTCTTAATGAGACCCATAACGTACTTTTATCACATTATAACCCCAATATATCACTACCTTAATAAGGCTGTATACCCATCAGAGTAGTAGCCAGTTACTGTTGCCCACACAAAAAAAAAACAACATCTTTGAAAACTTGATTCGGGTCTTACGACATACTGTCTCCCTGGCCCACGCTTAGCCTAGTTTGTTTTAGTGACATGGACTAGAGTATAAGTGACAGCGATAACAGAAACGCTCTTAAGCGATGGTCAAGCTATAAATATGCTAACTCCAAATCAAAGATATTGAAAATGCGAAAGTTTGCTTAGATTCAATTAATCACGCCACAAAGAAGACTGAAGGACTGTAATGAATTTCGGCTCATAGATAGATATTAAAATTAAATAAAAACATAGAAATATTATTATGGAGGGAAATATTTGTTCGGGAAACTAGAGCAGAATCAAAAAAAATATAGTGGCAATTAATTTTGATAAACTTTTAAATTATTAATGATTTATGTAGATAAAGCAAAGTAGTATGTCAAAACTGTTTCTTATTTAAAACAATCAAAGGTTTTTTGTTTTTGTATTTTTCCTGCAGTTTCATCGATTCAGAGGGACTAACGATTAAATTGTCAAACTGATATCTGATCTACAACGTACCTAATTCCACCCCAATCAGTTCAGCTACCCAGCATGATTGAGACAAACCACCACACATTTTTAATTTAGATTTTCCAAAAGAGCGATTTACAAATCACATTCGCTACAGGCTATGCCTAAAACCACACCAAAAAAGCCACAGTGTAGGCGTCCAAATGTTTGTAAGAGGTAATTATTCTGTCTTTCCGTTTGTCTGCAAGTCCGTAACCTTTTGTTTTCTTTCACGTCCCAATGTTGAATCAGATTTCTTTTATTTACACAATCCATTAATTTCGTTTACATAAAACTCGACTTATTTACTTTTAAACGGATGTTGTATGAATATTAATGAAGTGTAAATAATTTAATGTTTGTTAATTAATAGTTAATTACGCAATGGGATTCACGGCAATTTGTCACGTATGACCAGATTTAAATGAATCTGATTGTCATTAAAAAAAAGCAAATTTAACATTATACTAGTATTCCACACGGGGTTTCAAAAAAATGATTGTTTTACTTCGCTGTAAGAAGCTACTTTTCTCATGCTTTTTTATGCTACTAAGGTAGCAAACAAGCGTACGGACTGCCTGATGGTAAGCAGTTACATTGCCGTAAAGAAACTTGCAACACAAGGGGTATCACTCGCGCGTTGCCGACCCTGTTGAAATCTTCTTGAAGAACCCCATGCTGTACTCCCTTTTGAAAACTTGGTTTCTTATACATATAGTTTGTTTAAATTTCCAATTGTCTAAATAAATTTGAATAAATGCCACAATCTATAACTTAACAGCATAAAACTACTCAAGTTACTGACTGAACATATAATGCAGCACTAAAACGGAACATAATAATTTTATACGCCAATAAAACACAATATGTGCCACTAAAAGTGACATCTAACTATTATTTAATTTACGATACTATTCGATTTGAATAGAAGGCTACGTTGAAGTGGCAATGGGCAGGCCACATCGCTCGGGGACCTGAAGCCCGATTTGTCGAGAGGTGACCACGTAAGATCGAGATAAACTATGTGGCCTGGGGACAGTTGGAATCGTAAAACTCAGTACGTCAAACGATAAGTCTGTAATTTTCAGTATCGCAATTCTCATAAAGCACAAACTCAAATTAATATAAACAAAGACTTATTCAGAATACGAAATAAAACAAAAAGGAACCCGTGTACCTACATTCGCAACACATGGGTACAGTTCACACGGTCTCAAGAGTTTATTATAAGAATATTAAGTGGGCATTATTTATATACTAAGCTGGAGTTCATAAAAAAGTGTTAAAAAACCAGTAAAGCAAAAAACATAATCGTTTATCAGCTTTACGATTATCATAATTATTATTTCAGCTGAAATAAGTCCATTGCTATATCCATTTTTTTTTAATTGGCCTCCAATATACCACCCGCCGGATAGTTAAAACACGCAAATCAATTGCAATAATGAAATGGAACTATCTCAGGCATAGCTGCAAAAATGATGAAAGAAGACCCACAGGGTGTCTTGAAAGAAGTGGATCCCAAATCTGTTATCGGCTATAAATCTGCTGAGTTTTTGCCGGGAGTTTAGTTCAAGTGTTTTTCAAACCGGTGAAATCAATTCGAACATTCGTAAGTGCCTTATCAGGGCCCTTAATAAAAAAAAACACTTTTGAAATTGATTTTGGAGTTTTATCGCTTGAGGACGGTAGAACAGATTTGTTTATTTTTTAATAGTCCGAATAAAAAAAAAAAAACAATATACTGGTTTGATATTTTGAGATGGCATATTTTCGAAACCTATGTTGGGTTAGTCATGCTGAACAACTTTTAATATGCGACCAACACTGAAATCTAAAAAAATAATACTTTTCATACATTATGATTTAGCAAGGTTGACATTTTGTAAGTTAAAAAAAAATTGAGAATTTTCTATTGGTCCAACATAGGTTTCGAAAATATGCCATCTCGAAATCTCCACCTGTTATAGGCCCTAATAAGGCACTTACGAACTATACAATTAATACCACCGGTTCGTAATTCATTAACTGCATAAATCTAAAGTAAATAAAGTAGACTATACAAACCTATAGACATGTCTTCTAGCTATAAGACAATTGTTGTAAAATAATATGATTACATCATGGATTATCTAATCATTGGTTAATTAAATCAACATAGGTAATTAAGACTTCTGTCGGTAACACAATGACAATCGTGTGAAGGCCTGTAGTGGGTGACATAAAAAAACGTAGATTACAGCTTCTACCAAACATCAGTAGATGATGGACGTCCCGACTGCTGGAATACGAGGCTCCAATAGTTCACTTAGAACGAGAGAGATTTGGAACAATATTCACCATGTGCCATTGCGGATTATCAAGATTTTTTAGGAAATACTGAATCTTTGGCCGAATGTCCATCTGACAACAGCCTTTTTTAACCGACTTCAAAAAAAGGAGGAGGATCTCAATTCGGTTGTATGTTTTTTTTTTTTTTTTTTATGTTTGTTATCTCATAACTCCGTCATTTATTAACCGATTTGGAAAATTCTTTTTTTGTCTGAAAGGATATACTTCCCGTTTGGTCCCATTGTGACCAGATCAGGATTTGATTACTTCTTAATGTACTTTGAAGTCGGTTTAAGTTTTTTGTAAAACAGTCCAATTATCACAGGAAAGGTTGGAGGTAAATATTAATTTAAAATTAAAGCTTATGTATGTGTAAAAGATCCAACCTTGTTGAGCACAGGGAGGCTAAAAAGGGAGCCAAAGCAATATTCCTACGGAATTCATTTTTTTCGAATTCTCAGCATATCGTAAGTGATTCCAATATTTTTTTGGTAAAGTAGTTACTCATTATATACATACAATTCAATTAATTAAAAGATGTGGAATTGATGAATTGCATAAGATCTGCTTTAAATTAGAAAAAATGAATTGCGGTAATTATCGCTTAGCTTCCTTTTTGAGGGGGCTTGGCCCCGAAAAAGACATAAAATATGAGAGATAATTCTTTGGTCTGCCATCAGGAGACAAAGGGAAAAATAGATTTGATTGTTATACAAATTTTCATTCATAAAGTTCTTACTTATTCAAATAATTATAAAAATGAGTTAAAACTACTTAAAACCCTAGACAAATTACAGTAGGTATCACAGTAATGTTCCGCATATCAACAATCTTTATCGAGACCAAATAAAACAGCAATCATCAAATTATACATGAAAATAACGCAGTATGTTTGTGTGTTCGTCACATCTGTCCGCTAAATATGGCCAACACATTGCCACTACGTGGGAGAACGATGCGTCTCCGCGAGTACGGGGTGTTACAAAAAGTGAAATTGTAAAAAAAACCGCAAGCTCTCGAGAAGCTTTTGCAACATTGTCACCAGATTGTTTTTGCGTTTTTTTGTTGTTTATCTTGTTGATTTATGTCACATTTGTTAGAGAGAGATATAGGTTAATTATTTTTGTAAATACTGTCTTGGAGGAATATATCAATCAAAAGTCTTGTAAAAATGTTCCTTAACCGTGATACCCCTGGTGTTGCAAACGTCCATAGGCTACGGTAACCGCTTACCATCAGGCGGGCCGTATGCTTGTTTGCCACCTAAGTGGTATAAAAAAAAACTAATTAAGAAATTACCTCATATTTTTTGTTTAAAGGTTACTTTTATTTTTAAGTTATTCAGTAATGAAGAGAGTATTTTAGTGTAAAACACCAACAGAAGTAATAAATTAAGGATAGCTAAAACTGATAAAACTAAACAGCGAAACAAAAACCATAAACGTATTTTTACAAAAACTATTTGCGCAACAGACTGTATACCGACCGAGCCGTCCCACTAAACATTCCCGTTTCATATGACGCCCAGTATTAAAAATATTGTTTAGGAGTTGAGACCAACGTGAAATAACACAAATACACGGAGCACGTGCGTCGCCTTCCTACTGTGAGCTGAATTTAATAAAATATCCACTGTTATTAACACAATGTTCAGTATTAATAAAAAAATATCCTGATCTTCACACGATTCCATGTGTGAATAATGTCATAGGATAGTACTAAGAAACCTTACGATCAAAAACGAGTTTTATTTTTCTGATGAGTTTGCTAATTGACATCGCGGTAAAATTCCCTTTAGAGTAGTTATACCGAGCACTCCAATGCCGCAAATAGTAAGTGCTTTTGCACTGACTAATAATAGTACTAACCAATCACTGCATCTAAATGTTTAATATGTCCTTGACTTAGCCAATCAGAGCGCATTGTCGGCGGTGGGGAATTAGCGAAATAGATTTCAAACAAAAAAAGTAATTCAAAATTAAATCGACTTCAAAATACTATAGATAATACAGTATGAAATAACTCTAATCTGACACTGATTTGAAGTGATATCTTGAAAACTACTGAACTGATTTCGATGAAACTTGCATTGTTCCCTAAGTTGAAGTAAATGTAAACCAATAAAAAGAAAATGGTTACAATCCGATTATATGCGTGGATAATAATAATATCAAATATAACAAAATAATAATCCCTAATAGATCATCATATGTGAATATAATGCAGTTCCAATAATATTACTATATATACTATACGTGTCGAATTGATGACCTTTTTTTTTGAAGTAGATTAAAAATTAACGTTTCGCTTCTTTGGGGTAATTATTTGGGTTGGCAACACACTGGTAATCACCCTGGTATCTGTGGCAAGAACCTATCAGGTGGAATGTCGACATCTTATCGAAGCCGACTAAAAGTTAAGAAAGCAGCATCAATATCCACTTATGTATTATACTCTACTATTTTCCGCCGCGCGGTTTCACCCGCGTTCCCGATTCTCTTATTGTTTTCCCGGGATACAAACTACCCTATGTGTTAATCCAGAACATATTCTAAAAGCGTGCCAAATTTTGTCCAAATCCGTTTTGTAGTTATCGTGTGAAAGAGTAAGAAACATCCATACGTACACACGAACTTTCGTATTAAGACTGTTACCTACCTAATTGACTGCACTAATTAAGACTGATATATCCTTTGCATCAATATTCAATGATGCAGGTGTTAACGGTACAGTAACATAAACTACTAGTAGTAAAATAAATAAAGATGCGCATGTATACAGCGATTTACGAATGTAATCGAAAGTGGCGTGGCAGGTGCGAAGTGCGGTTTCTGCCTGCAAGGAAGACAGGTGTATTATACATTTAACCTACATAATAAAACGCAACATACCTCTGTCTGGCGCAGTTTTTATTGATACTCATGGAGAACTAAAGTTAATAAAAAATAGTGATTTTCTGGGTTAGTGCACTCGTTAAATAACTCGTGGAATTTGTCAACGGCTAAACGTTGCCCATTGAGTAAAAACAGATGAGAGCAAACCATTTTAGTGAACAAGTCGAAGATAAAAATTTCAATCCAGAGGGAGGCCCAAGCAAATACAAGTTACAAAAACATACATAGCAAGATACATAAAAAGAGCAAAGTGGTACAATTAAAGCGAAAAAGACCGCACAATGTATAGAGGTCAGATGGCACATTGGAAAATGAGACCCCATTTTCTACTATTACTTAGATTGCGTGATACGAGACCTAGTAAAAGCCAATTTAATCAGATAACAGTAACAATTTTATCAAGAACACTATTGTGATCATTTGGCTTGTAGCAAAAGGTTTTGGGTTTCATTTCTGGATCGGTAAATGGCAGTTAAATATTTTTTTGGTAGATATATACATTTTTGTCCGACAACTGCGACAAAGCCACATGAGACATCATAATCTTTAAGAGTTTCTTGGGAGTATTGTGTACTGCTACCTACATCTTATATTAGTCGGCATCTAATAAAAATCCTACAGTATAACGAACTCAACTGTGTCTAGCATTATCGAAGCTAGTACCATCTTTCCAGTTCTCGTCTTCGCACATTCATTCCACGCCGTTTACATTAGTAAAACCAGTTTTTCTATCAAGTTTAATGTCATCTACAAATCGCAAAAGGGTCTGTGGAAAATAAAAGGCTAAGTAACCGATGTGAACTGCCTCAAACCAGTTTGAAAGCCTTACAAGTTTAGCACATCCGGCGCTGCGATGAGGTGCCCACCCATTTGAGGTTTTCACCCTTTTCTATGAGATTAATTGTTTTTATTATACGTGTTCGTTTTATGGAATTGGTTATAGAACCTTAGATATGTCACGAACTTCATTTTTCAATGGTATTTTTAGATTAAAAAGAGTCACCTCGTATGATTCACTTAAAAAAATAAGATAGACAAGTATTTTGTTAAATTGAATCAAATATGTCTTAACTTGCAGTATCTTACAAAAAGTAAAAAATTACTTGAAAGCATAACCCATTTTCTTATTCATAATAATAATTCGAAAATCTCAACAAAAGAAAATCACATCTCAACATTATTGCCTTCGCAAAAATATTGCGTAACTATCCAATTTGCAATTTTACGCGAATTTGATCAAAACGCGTGTGATTTTAAACTCAGCATCGAGGTGAAATTGATTATTTTAACGGCGGAACATATATCTTTGAACCGATAACCGTTAGTTCTCGTCGAAATCGCGCTGCAGACTGCAGAAGCTGGGATAATTCAGCAATTAGATGAAGTTGGGAAGAAATGGGATGATCTGGAAAGTGTAAGACTGAGCTTAATGGCAAGCTATTTTAGAAAATGATTTAAGCTTAGTTAAAAGATAAGAGAAGCTAATAGAGTTCTGACTGATGGTTTTAATATTATGTAAACTATATTACTTATTTCAAGTAATATCATCTTGGATTTTAGAGCGTTAACTTTATGTATATCGTCTTTAGCTATAGTTACTCTATGACTTGTAACACATAAACCTATTGGATTAACAGAATTAATTTCATCATCTGATTTGTTCCGCTCACCATGTTTCTAAGGTCATTTGACGTCACAAATATTTAGATAAATACCATTACTTTTGGGGGCGTAACCTTTATCAGTCCATTCCTGCAATTTGTCAATGACTATATTTGTTTGGTCGCGATATCAGATTACACAGCTCGGTTTGAGTAATGTGATCATATCTATTTTGTATTTAATTGCATCATAAATTAATCAAGTCAATAAAATTTAAATTAATACTTCGAAACACTGATTATGTATTAAAAAAACTTTAAGTTGTATTTGGATTGTGTTAATTTGTTTAACTCTTCATGGCTTAGAGAATTAGAAAAATGGATTTAAAGTAGATATTGTCTTTTATGTAGCAACAAACTTAATAGACTAAGCTGTATTCAGGTAAAGTTGGTTATATAAACAAAACAGAAGAAGTAAAAACGTTAGCGATGCAGTTGACATTGATTGACAAGAAATCTAGATATTGATAGAATATAAAGAATAGGCTGGAAATATTATAATAAATAAATACATCAATAGTGGCGACATTCTTCATCATGATTCACGAGAAAATTTAATCTGATATCTAAATAACCTGATCAAAACAGCAAAATATTTTCTCTTTGATCGGAATTCGGAAATGATTTCAAGATGTTTCATGGAAGTGACTAAAATGTTTGCTTCGCCGACATTATTGAAATTTTTCAGTATCCGTTTGTTTTAATGTGTCATCTTGCCAAACTAAATATAACATAGCACTACCGCTTTTAATAAATTGACTAACTATTTATATACCAAGCCTTACATTAAATTACAGTCTAATAATTGACAAGCAACTATGCTATAGGCACAATCAACTTACTTACTGACTTATTCAAATCGTAAATTTTAGGGCGTATCATTCAGAATTTGGCCTTTATAGGCTTATTGGAAACAATATCACCGTGGTGACAAAATTATGATTGTTATACCCAGTCTATCAATACTTAAAAGGCTTCAATGAAACACTGGAAAAGGAAGAACATCTCCTAATGATGGAAAGGATCATGGCGAGATTTGTACAAAAAAATAAAGATTTTTAGAGACGTTGGAATGACGTTATAATTGATCCTTGGTGCCTAAGGAACAACTAGAGCCATTTAAAATATTTTTAGAACCCCGGGATAAAAATGATAATTCCTATGGGATGCCGGCGAATCGCGACTATTCGCGACCAAAATCTTTATGTTTTTGTTATGTTTTGCGGGGTTTATAAAATATTTAAAGTATATTAATATGTTGCTGGTAATGTAATCTCAACATTGGAAGTGATTCAATACCCTCTAAAATGTTTTGCTTTTTTGTACAAATCAATGTATGGAGCTCGCAATGATTCTTTAACCATAATCAATGATGTAAGAGAATCTGTTAATGAGGAACGAAAGACCCTTAATTAGGATAATATTAAATTTAGTAGCTTTGACCTATGAGGCTCTTAAGGGACTTCGAGGGTTTGGAACATATGATGACGAATCAAGTTAATCAGTTAGAATCAAATTCACGCCTTAAATGAGGTTACAATGTAGTTTAAATTCTGTCGGCAAGCATCTACCACCGCTAATGGCATCAATTGACTACCAAGGGAGTTTCCGTCTAGGCTTTGATCACTACCTTCGACCACAGCATCACTTTATTTAGTTAAGCAATGGTGATTTGTACGACACTTGTCTGAGCTCGCTTCTTCTATGTTTTCATCATAATCTGCTCGACGCTTCATCAACATCATCATGCAGATGTTACTCTGTTCCGAATTATTTGAAGTCGGTGCAATATTATATACGCTTCATCCATTCTGCCTTTCTATGCATATCAGCATCCACTTCTTTCTTAATCATATCATCTTTCACAAAATCCATCCAGTTTTTCTTTTTTATTTTCATCTTAGCTTCATCAATGTAAACAGAACTAATTCACACATTTTTATCATGTACAAAAACTTAGATTTCTTCATTAATTAATTCCATCGCCTCTCAGTCCCACGCTAAGGCGGTGACTTAAAAGAGATTTCTTTCCCAGGGTAAATGTTTTTCAACGGAATGGATAAATTAGATTGGACCCTGATCCGCGTTAGGGGATACTTATCTTGTATGTACCTATCTACCCTTTTTAAGTAGTGCTGGGATGTTTCTCAAAAAATTCGAGCGGCTATTTTAGTTGCTAGAAATTGTAGTTGTACTAGCTGTGACTATACTAACTAAAACAAACTAACAGTCAAAGTTATACGAATCGTCGAATAACTTCACACATAAATAATCTAAAGCAATCTCTGTATTTAGCTTTAAGAAAAAGGCTAGCAATAATGTTTTCTTTGACCACAATCTCACCATCATAAGTGATGATGTGGCCGATGGTAGTAAGCATACACAACTAGAACCAGGGAAATGGCTACCAGCACAGCTGGAACACACTATTTTGGCGATAACATTTTCAACTTGAGGGTGGTAGGCAGTCAGGCGGGTACTACTAAGTACCCAACCACCGTGCTATGGTTTCCTCACGATATCTTCGAAGCTCAAGCTAATGTCGTGCTCAAGAGACGTCACAACTACTGAGGTGTCATGGCCTATGTTCTTTAATACATTACATGAGTAATGTGAATCTTTGATAAACGAATCCCTATAGTGAGGGAATCGTATCCCATACAAAGATTCATCGTCTAGTAACAATGACGAGTGTTTATATCCATATTGTCTAGACTACAAGGCACTAAAGGTTGTGGTAATCTGCCAATAAAATAAACACCCGCAAATAAATAATTGGCCTGTTCTACAAAAAAACATAAAGCGACTTCAAAGTACACTAAGAAGTAATCAAATCCTGATCTGACGACAATGGGACCAAACGGGAAGTGTACCCTTCCAGACAATAAAATAATTTTCCAAATCGGTTAATAAATGACGGAGTTATGAGGTAACAAACAAAGAGGAACTAACGCAGCCATTTTGAAATGTCAATCGTCATTGGTCAAAAAAAATATAAACACTACGTCCATTGGTTGTTTGCTCCACCAAATGTGATAACAGCTAGTCTCACCGGGCCAGATAAGCTTGTGGCACTATAAAAGTTTCTTTTTAATGTCATTTGAATAAAAAATATGCTTTAAAGTATACTAAGAAGAACCGACAAGAAACGCAAGTTAAGGTAGGTACCTACAAACAACATAAATTAAATTCATAATTTGTTCTTTACCAGAGACTGCTTGCAAAGATTATTTTCAGACATGCCTGTCCGTTATAACGAGCTAACTCATAGGTACCTATGTTGCTTTTTAATTTAAATTTCTTAATAAAATTGTTGCCAGTCGTTGGAAAAGAGTAGAAAAATCTGTATACCTACACGTAAGTTAATTATTTATTTACTTCTTGTATAATATTTGTTTATTCTATTGAGACAATTGCAGTTCAATGAAAAAATGGTTATTTAATAAGTGGTAATTAATGTAGTAGATAATTTAAAAAAAAATAGTTTTTTTTTTATTTATTTAATTATTTGGGATAAAAAAAGTCTTACGTTGCTTATTACAAAAAAAATGTGTAATTATTCAATGTTTATGTACTTGTTTGTATGTTTTTTACGTATTTAGGTTTGTAAATATCTCTATTAGGTAAGTAGGTACCTATAGTGAGTTATTTTGTTGTCCCTACTAGCACAGATTACTATAACTACTAGTGGGGGTACCTATTCCCACCCCATTTCTTAATAGGGTACTCGAATTATTAATAAATAGGTAGGTAAGTCGAATAACAATAATATCCTGGAACATTCATAAAAACAAAATATTTACAAAAAAAGACTCGCAATTTCTAGGAAATTCAATAGGTACCTATATTACCTATATACCTAGGCTAAAAGAGTTTTGATAGTTTATTCAATCAATCACACAATCGCAGCATTTCATTTTAAATTTTCTAGCCACAATGCATTTTTGGAGGGTAGTATTAAAATCCGATTTCGCGCTACAAATTTAACCTTCTGATTGGAGCGCATAAGCCATATAGTATTTATATAATTTAAACCTATCTTTTGCATTCAAAATAAGCTATTTCCTGATTTTATTGTTCATCCGTTTCGAATTTGTTTCCAATAAACAATAAATTAATGAAAACATAATTTTCAACACATTTTAACACTTAAATGCGATAGTTATTCCAAAAACCAATCCACTCTCCAGTAGTTAATTAATTATGATGATATCAAACAACCGACTTTAACGACCGTTCCTCACACACACACACAACGTTCCCATTACATAAAAAAAAAGAATAATTAACTAAAAAACTATACGTAAGATAGCCTGGCATTACTCCCACGATGAAACTAGAATCACCGGAAATCGGCGATACCTCGTCCGTTCAGACTGGTTCGTGTATTAATTTAAGCCATCCGGCCACAACCGGTTGTTACTCCATTCATAAAAAATATTCGAAAAAAACACCAACCATTCACAATGTCACTGAAAAATCACTGTAATCCTCTCATAAACACTTTTGAAAAAGGAACACAAATAAATCGAACGCACGAATCCAAGGAGGACAGAGTACGGAGTGTCTCTCCTTGTCTATTGGCCGAGGCGAGGACGCCACAGGTGTTTACCGAGCGACGCGACGCGTGCACGCGGTACGAGCGACCGATGCCGTTTGAGCTCGGGGTGGCACGGAGGCTGCGCAGGGGAAGGGTTGCCTGATCAGTAAAACGGCCCGGGGAGTAGCAGAGCCTGCGTGAACATTGGGAGGGTTGACGCGTTGCTACGCTGCGTGCGTCTCAAATGTCAAATGGAATGCCTTTTTTAAAATTAGAATTTTATATTTTTCAACAAGTTTGCTTCGAAATGTATTTGAATTGGATTTTAAATATGGAATGAATAGTTTTTTTTTTTATTTAGTTTGAGAATTTAAGCTGTGCTAACACTCTTTAAAATGGATTTTGTGTGTAAAAGCACTCTGAAATTCATTCGTTTTTCAATATGTAAATTAGTTTTTTTTTATTTGCAACGACAAGTAAAACAGTCACTGACGATTTCAGTCGATTTATTTACACTTTATTTTTACATTTTACTGTAAAGGTTTTATAATTATCAATATTTTATCGTAAAACTTTAAGGGCGTTGAATGGTATGAGATAAGATTCACAATTCTTCGAAAGTTTGACATGTTTCCAATATAGATAAGCTTAAAATTGGGATAAAATTTTCAGAAATTCACAGATAATATGTTTATATTATCTTGCCCATTTACGGTATTGATTCTGTAGGTACCTACATTTTATACACAGACTGGCTTCCCGCCCCACGGTATTTGACTCAAATGAGGGGCTGAGTTTTGAAGTTTCTTTAGTGGATGACTACGTTCTATTAAGTTTCTAGATCCTGCGGTTTTCTGCATCTGTCAATTTAGTCAAGTTTCTCCATTTACCTACCTATAGATAGGGTACATATTGACTTTTTGGCGGGAACTTGCAGAGTGACGTTGCGTTTTCATTTTTTATTTTCATAAATTTATTTTATTTTCCTCCGCCTGAATCTCTTCTCATTGTTCATGACAGGCAAAGACAGGCTCGACCCATACAGCCTCTTCAACTGCTGTCATTATTCTCAAAATGCTAACACCAATATAGTCGGGTAGTTCCACAGACATGAGTCTGTTCTTACTGGTGGTAACTTCAGTAGCTTTGGCCTTCATTAGTGCCCTAATAGGGCCTAAATTGAATAAATGGCTTTGACTTTGACTTTGACTATACATGTCATAAATGAGGTATTCTTTCAAAATGTAGATCGCGGTCAAATTTCAAGGAAAACGTCTATATTTTGAGGAAAACTACATCAATATCAATACAATTAAATTCACTCCCCCATGACAATAGATAGAAAACTCAAGAGCATCAAAAGCAGTAAAGGAACAACAGACAAAACACCTGTGCTCCAAACTACGTATTAAAAACATTAAAAAAAAACGAAAACAAGACCCTAACCTCTTGCATTCACATGTTTAAACAACACAGTTCAATTCAAATCTGACGCTCAATTTTGAACCTTAACAGCAGTTATATAAGAACTATTGGTATTTAAAACTGGGCCATCAGACTTGGTGTTAGATACCGAAAAAAACGGGTATCAGAAAAAAAAGATAAACCGGTTCCTGTGAGAAATAAAAAACGGGGCAAGATGCTACCTTTTATTTTTTTATGGTTTTATTTTTTCTCTCCCTCGTTCATAACACGGTAATTTATCAGTAGTTCAGAATAACGTAAACAGTCTTTTACGATTTGTAAAGACAGCTTACGTTACCTGGCGTTACTTGCTTTTGTGTTCTAAAAAAATCTTCTATCAATACGTCTATACGAATAAATATAATTGGACTGTTTTACAAAAAAAAATAACCGACTTCAAAGTAACTACACTAAGAAGTAATCAAATCCTGATCTGATGACAATGGGACCAAACGGGAAGTGTACCCTTCCAGAAAAAGAAAGAATTTTCCAAATCGGTTAATAAATGACGGAGTTATGAGGTAACAAACATAAAAAATACAACCGAATTGAGAATCTCCTCCTTTTTTTGAAGTCGGTTAAAAATTGAAGTGTCTGTTGAAATGTCAAAATAACACCTTTTTACTAAATGCATAATGAAAGTATAACAGGTGGAGATATCGAGATGGCATATTTTCGAAACCTATGTTGACTAATCCAACATAGGTTTCGAAAATATGCCATCGCGAAATCCCCACACTATAAGGTACACACCAAAAACCATTTTTAAAATTTTTGTCTGTCTGTTTGTTCCTGCTAATCTCCGAAACGGGCGGACCAATGTTGACGGGACTTTCACAGGCAGATATTTAATGTTATAGGGAGTATTAGGCTACTTAAATTTTAGAAAAAGAATTATGTTTACCTACAAAAAGATGAGGATGTTGTGACAATGGATAAGATACATGAGGGGAAGCTTGGTAGTAGTGCCACTGACTGAAAAGTTGAGAGGAATGAAAGCCATGTGAATATAAAGTGGATATTCAGAAAGAAGAAACCGAAAAGAGATGAAAGGATCATGTGAAAGATGATATGGGTAAGAAAGGAGTGAATAGTATGACGGATAGAAGAGCCGAATGGAGGAAGCGTTCATATTGGGGCGACCCCAAATAATTGGGGATATGATGATGACATAATAAGTGTATTTTTAAATAAATTTATCTTTAAAAACTCTTTTGTGGCACTTACATCTAATTTAAGGCATGAATGAAAAAAATATTCTTCGTTATTAACTCACACGTGCAACTTACAATGTCATTGAACTTAATTATATAAACCATTTACATATGACCTGTCAACTATTTACTATACTGGAGGATTAGAGGTCTAGCTTAATTTGGTACTAGTTCGTTTACCAGTTTAAAAAGATCTCCAGCATTTAATGTTTGGAAGATACAGGCGTGTCTTGATGAAATGGTTATAAAATTTGGTCCGAAGCGTAGGTGCAGACTGATTTATCATTGATATGTGATACCTAATTGCATTATACAAATGTAAATTTTAATTATCTGTAGATTTCAGAACCAGTAATCACAAAAAAAAGCCAATGCCGGTAATTTTTGGGAGCACTGTTCCCGAAGTTGTAGACGAGTATGTTTACCTGGGACAAATTGACCAACTAGGTAGGTTCAACTTCGACAAAGAGGTCAGTCGAAGAATTCAACTCGGCTGGGCAGTGTTCGGGAAGCTACGGTATATCTTCACGTCAAAATACCTTAGAGTCTGAAGACAAAGGTCTTCAATCAATGCGTGTTTCCAGTGATGACATACGGGACAGAGACGTGGTCTTTCACTGCTGGCCGCATAAATAAGCTCAGAGTCACTCAGCGAGCTATGGAACGAGCTATGCTCGGAATTTTTCTACGTGACAGGGTCCGAAATGAGGACATAAGTAGGAGAACGAAAATGACGGACATAGTTCGTAGAGTGTGTAAGCTGAAGTGGCAATGGGCGGGTCACATCGCTCGAAGAGCCGATAACCGATGGGGACGAATGGTTCTCGAGTGGCGACCACGTACTGGAAAGTGCCGAGCGGGACGACCTCCCACCAGGTGGACCGATGACCTGGTCAGAGTCGCTGGGCGCCGCTTGATGCAACCGGCCCAGAACCGTTCGAAGTGGCAATCAATGGGGGAGGCCTATGTTCAGCAGTGGACATCAATGGGCTGATATGATAATGAATCACAAAAAAAACACTTAGATAGCCCGTCTGATGATAAGCAACTATAGAGCCTTTAGATCCGGAGGAATCACGCGTTGCCGACCCTGTAAAAACCTTTCAACTTTTTCTTTTAAAAGGGTTTGAGTGAGACAAGTCGCTGTTTGGGCAACGGGATGGAGATCATTGTTCACACCGCTCTGGTCGCCCTCTCAAGCCGCACTATGTGTCGCTTTTTGGCACATTATTGAACATGGCTTATTAAGTAGCCATTGTTTTATCCGCCAATATTTTGACCATGCCAAGCGATAAGTAAATCCTAAGTCTGAAGTCACGCCGCCATTATGACTAGACATAAATTAGATAGACCTTTAAGTAAAGACTTAAATTACGGAGCTTCTTTAAGTTTCGAAAGTACAAATAGCGAAGGACAAACAGACATTCACACAGGCATCGAAATGTCACCGCTTACCGCTTGCATATGCCATGCACCTCTCACTGACTGCATTATGTTAGGATTAGATGGTTGTATCTAATGGCACGCTTTTCGTACAATGAGTTATTTAGTGTATAGGTACCTTTTCCTGAGACTTCGTTTACTTAGAGTTCTGTTAATATTATTGTAAAAGATCTTTGACCTTTGGGCAATGTGAGCGGGTTGCTGTGCTGTGTGCCTTTCTTCGAATTGTGATTTACAGGAACTCAAGGAATACAGAAAATATACTTTGAATCTAAAACATGCTACTGCCATGATGATGATGATGTTAGTATAATTTTATAAATACCAGCTTCGGAATGCCAAAAATCCGTACTATAACAAAGTAAACATCTAGGGCCTAATAAAGAACCCTGAGTAACCCATTTGGAAATTGATGTATATCATTATAAAAAATAAAGACTTGGGTGTATAGATGAAGCGGTCGTGGTGTAGCATGATTAGCCGTTCTTAATCGATCGGCAAAGTTAAGCTACGTCTGTCGTGGTCGGTACCTGGATGGGTGGCCGCCTAGTGGTATTTCAAATCGAGCGTTTCCGTGCTTCGGAAGGCACGTAAAGCCGTTGGTCCATTGAAAAATTCCAACAGTAGGTTGACCACTAGCCTACCTCCACCAATCCGCAGTGGGCACGCGTGGTGGAGTATCGCCTAGACCCTTTCACCCTCATTTGTGCTCAGCACACAAGGAGGCCTGTGCTCAGCAGTGGGACATTATAGGCTGACGATGATGATGATGATGATACACAATTTTTGTTTTTACCTCTGTTGGACTGACAGCTGAATCCAATTCCTTTAAGAAGTAATGACACTAAAAATGTAACGAAATTATACAATCAAACAAAGCTTCCAAGCAAAACTTAAAATGCAAATGCATAATAAAACATAATTATAAAACGATGCGTAATAACGAAACAAAGTACTACATTTTACTTTATACGAAACAACCAGGCCATTATCAACATTTTCATTCAAAGCCTCGAAAGTAGGTCTCGAGGGTTCTTTTTCGAATCCGGTGTGGGAGCTACACGAGATGTGTTTCTCTCTCGCTCTGGCGTGTAGTCCATGCGCTTGCGTTCGAATTAAGTGCGCGTCTTCGATCCACCATGATGGTTTTTTGTTTCTTAGTGGTGTGGTTGTCAAAGTTTTTGTGAGTTTTTCTCTGCAATATGCACGATGTCGTTGATTTTTTGGATGGGTAAAAGTTTGTGGGTCGCTAATAAAATTTATGAAAATATGTTTAATACAAAGATTTTCATAGGGCATCGTGCCTCTACCCAGATGGATAATCCGCCTTACTAAAGCATGACATTTAATTTCACTCCGCTTGATATTTAATAATAGATTCAAAATATTTAGGTTTACTTCGCCTATTTTTTTTTTGTAAAATAATTTTCAAAAACATGATTCTTCGACTTTAAAAAGACGAACAACATACGAAATCTCCAACACAAGATTAAAATTAAACTTTAATCATAAAATCAATTATGTATAAACCAGTACCCTTAAAGGGGACGTCAAACTTTGAGAGCCACTGTTGCGGTTAAATTCACTGGTAGTCGAGTAAAAAGGTTTATGCGTGTCCTTTTTAAACATCCGAATGTTGCCATGTGAAAGGAAGTCAACTGGACATTGTATAATTTAACATAATGATTGTAAGTGTTAAATAAATACTATGTAAGTTTTATTATGTTGAAGATATCAAATAAATCCTTACTATTCAGTTTATAGAAGCGCTCGTGTTGTAGCATGATAAGCCGTTCTTAATCGATCGGCAAGTTAAGCTACCACCGTCGTGGTCGGTACCTGGATGGGTGACCGCCTAGTGGTATTTCAAATCGAGCGTTTCCATGCTTCGGAAGGCACGTAAAGCCGTTTGTCATCACTTAATTGTGATAGTCGTTAAGCTACTTGGAGGTCTCCTAGGCGGCTTGAAAACTCCAACAGTAGGTTGACCATTAGCCTACCTCCACCGATCCGAAGTGGGCACGCGTGGTGGAGTATCTGCCCATTCCCTTTCGCCCTGATTTGTGTAAGGAGGCCTGTGCTCAGCAGTGGGACAGTATAGGCTGATGATGATGATGAAGATGATGATTTAGTTTATCATCAAAGTCAAAGTCAAAGCCATTCATTCAATTAAGGCCCCAGAAGGGCACTTATGAAGGTCACTTTACTGAAGTTACCACCGGTTCGGAACTCGGCCTTCAACTGAGAAGAATCCGGCAAGAAACTCAGCAAGGTTACATTTTTTAAATATTTTTTTGGATAATCTGACTATGTTTGGCTTTTTTCAATTAATCTATACTAATATTATATTATTATTATTATTATTATTATTTACAAAAAGTGTCGTGATACCATATGTCTAACTATTATAGTTATGCCACAATAAGTGTTTTTCTATTTAATATTTTTTATTGAAATGTCGCCGCTAGAAATGGCACTCTATTTGTATCTTGGTATATTAATACCAAGATACAAATAGAGATATAGATAAGGATTACCTTATCAAAATAAATTACTTCATTTTCAAGACTGCTTCAATACCTTTATAAAACTTTTTGAATTATTCAACCTTTATAAAACTTTTTGAATTATTCAATTCGGACATTCCATTCAAAAGATATCACGAGTTTAAAAATATAAGTATTAGCAGAATCACGTCACTGGGGTACGGGCCGTACGGGAGGAGGGAGTCAATCTCTTTGCGTGTGGATCAGTGTTTGTAAAAAAAACGGCTTGACCGATTCTTATGAAATTTTGTGTGTATAGGTCTGAGAATAGGACGTAAACTATTTTTCATACCCGTAGGGTAGGGTAGGGTAGGGTAGCCCAAGTAGCATAACAAGCTGTTTAAAGGCTGTATTAAAGTTCTTTCTTATACTAAAAGCTGAATATTCAGGCTGTAAAAAGGCTGTATAAGCGCTTATACAGGCCTTATAAGTGTAAAAAGGGCCCACATTACACAGCTTATTTCGTTATTGGGGCTGTATAGAGTCTGTATAAACAAAAGACAAGTATAAAAGCTGTATTAGAGCTGTTATTAGGTGTATAGAGCAGCCTATACTCTACGGATATCCTCTTATAAGTATCTTGTAAGAATAAGAGTTCTAAATAGGTTGTCGAAGAGAATTATGTGAGAATAAAATAAATAAAACTATTTACGATGCCATATTGAATGGCGACATAATATTTAATAAATGGAAAGGATAAAATCTTGGACATGGATATCTCATGCTGTTTATTGATGAATTCAAAGTGCAAATTTTAATTTATTGTGAACCTGTGTATGTTTTCCGTCAAAATATTCACGCGCCAACAAAACAATGAAGCCAAAATAAAGAAATTATACAAAATACAGTAAATAAGTGTTTGTTTTTAAGGTTAGAATAAAAATATATTTATAAATAATAGATATGAGTATACAAGATCATTATTCAAACTGATAACCATGATACGGCTATAGTTATTATCAAATATTCCTTTAATTGTAATTTAAATGTTGTTATTGTAAATGTAAAAATGTCGACAATTTGCTATACAGCCTAGACGATATTTGGAGTGTGTTATAAGTCTTAGTAGCTGTACTAAGTAAGTTATGAACGTTTATTGCTGTATTAAGTAAGTGAACACATGCTTAATACAGCCTGTATACAGCTTGAACGAAAAAAAAACAGCTTGAAGTGTCAGAAAATACTTAACGCTGTATGGTAGAGTTATAATATCTGTTTCAGAACCCTAAGCTGACGCGGATCCCTTTATACAGCCTGTATACAGCTTTAACGATAAAACCAGTTTGAAGTGTCAGAAAACACTTAACGCTGTATTATAGAGTTATAATATCTGTTTCAGAACCCTAAGGTGACGCGGATCCCTTTATACAGCCTATATACAGCTTTAACGATAAAACCAGCTTGGAGTGTTATAAAATTCTTAACGCTGTATAGTAGAGTTTTGATATTCTGTTTAAGAACCCTAAGCTGACGCGGATCCCTTACTAAGAATTTTATACAGCTAGAGCTGTATAATATCTCATAAATCACTCTTATAAGTATTAAAACTGCTCTTTACACTCTTGTAAGTCTCTAAAAGAACTCTAAGTTCTAAATGGGCTGGTTTATTGATGTAGAATATGCTTGCGTGCTGCTTGGGAGGGTAGGGTAGGGTAGGGTAGGGATGGGTAGGGTAGCACCACAGGGTAGGGTAGCACCACGCGAACGAAGTCGCGTCCGGCAGCTAGCTAACAATAAAAACGAAAACATAATATACCTAAGCATAGTATCTGTAGCAAGCAATAATATCCAGTTTCAAAATTAGTATGATGTTTTTTCGACAGGTGTCAATAGTAGTTTACATCTGCTTAGTAGACATCTGCGGGAATAAGAATAAATTAGTGTGTTGAATAGATCTTTTAGTTAGCTTTGATGACTAAAAGAATTAACAGTCATGAATAAGGCATTTTCAAGCTACTTTGCAAGGAATAATTTCTCCACAACAGTTCCTTTAAAACTGGCTTCTGGCGTTGGCCTATTCGTACTGTTCCCTTTGTCATCTTTGTATTTTTTAACTGTGTATAGGCTTGTGTTTGACTTCATTCTCACCATGGTCAGTGATGATGTGGCCGAAGGTGGTAAGTACGCAAAACCTAGGAGGAACTGGCTCTCAAGTGCAGCTGTCGGATTTGGCGACGGATTTTCAGCTTGAGGACGGTAAGGCGATTACTACAAAGTAACTGTGCTGTGATTTCCTTACGATGTTTTCCTTCACAGAAGCTCATTGTAGGATTCGAACCCGAGACCTTCATCTCGGCATTTGATGTCACTACCACTAAGCTATCATCAGATTCGAAATATCTATCTTATTCTAAGATTCCTCTCAAAATATTAACGGGACGAGAAATATCAACAAAAGATCTCCCATCAATTAATGTTTTCTGTCATCTTAACCACCTTCTAGGCTTTATGCAATGATGGTCACTTCGACTACATCATCAGATACAGTGTAAAATTATAGCAAATATAAACACTGTTTTACCTATACTAATATTTAAAAAAGTTTTAGGTTGAGATGTAGGAAGCAAACTCTGGAACCAAGTAATATAATATGCATAGAAATAAATATACCTAGAAAGAACGTCGCCATACTACACGAATATACAAAACAGGCCAACTTTTATAGGCTGCTGCGCGTAACAGCTACGTTTTACGCTCCCTCAGCGTCATTCTGCTTGTCATAATGACGTTCATATTGATAGTAGTTGTTAAAATATTCCAATTAAAATCGGGAGAAATTTAAATATTGATCATTATTTTTATTTGATTTAGCCTCTAACAGTTAGGGCCTATTTTTATCGACGCGTACACAGCTGCGACACTATCTGGATGTATCCTTAATCAAAGATAATATGCTTTATATTCCGCAAATGCGATTAAAAAGGGGGCCAGCTACTCTACAGTACAAAGCCAGAATTATAAGAAAATCTAAAATATCAAAGACGCAACGCCCCCACCTGCGGTTACTCTGCTCCCTGAACCGTGACATGAGTCAGAACATGGCCGCATGGGTCACTGGCTGTATGACTGTCGTGGGATACGCTTTTTATAGCCTTTTGTTTAGGCTTTAGTTGCTTGAAGGGGCGAGGGGGGCGCGGGGACGATTAAAAAAGTTTTGTAGTCGTTGTCTCAATGTGTTGTAATTTTTAAAATTAGAATTTAGAACAAAATAAAAAATAATTATTTCAATTTAGAATTCCAAATTCAAAACATAACTCGAACAAATGTCTCCTTTCAGAAGGAACATGAACGCTATCAAAGGAGTATAATATTTCAAGTTATTCAGGAAAATGCTGTTTCTTCAACGTACAAAACAGTTGGTTCTCATTAACTTGTGAGTTAATAAATAGTGTTGTAACCAATTACCATGCAAATGTAATGCAAATTAAATGGAAATGTATCAAATGAAGCTTACAAAATGTGGGGATTCATTTAAACGTCATGGGAAATGAGATAGGGGATTAAAAAAACGATTAATTATTCATGAAAAGAATAAACAGAAAAAATCTGCTATAAGATCTGAGCTTAATCCTGAAAAATGTATGTTAAACAATTAAATCTGACACCCAACAGAATTTCTAAGACTTTTCATTTAATTTAATGTAAGAAGAATATGTCGTCCACATACAGATTTCATTATTAGACTTGTCAAAAATTTGCGTAGATTTACAATTACGAGATAAACAGATAATTACGAACCGGGTGGTAAAATCAATTATATATTGAAGAAACAATTTTTGATTTTGAATTTTTGAATTTAGTGCAGGGTAAGCGACCACAGTAAGATTGCGGTAAAATTAAAATAGCCCCATCATAGTCAAATTAGCCGTTTCCGCGATTTGGCAAAAATCTTTATTTATATGTTTTGCTATTTCAAAGTTGTGCCCTTATTAAAAGTTGTTAAACATGACAAACATAACATATTATATTTCAAGAAGATAACATTTGCCATTTGCCAGCTGGCGGACTCTGGTTAAGATTCTACCTATCACGCCGCAGGTCGTGGGTTCGATTCCCACACAGGACATGCATTTGTATGCATGAACATGTCTGTATATCCAGTCTGGGTGTAATTATGTATATTATTATTAAGTATGTATTTACAAACAAAAAGTAGTATATGTATTATATCAGTTATCTGGTTTACATAGTACAAGCTCTGCTTAGTTTGGGATCAGATGACCGTGTGTGAGGAATGTCCCAGGATATTTATTTATTTATTTCAAAATATATACCTAGTCTAAATACTCTAAACATTATGGTGCGTCTATGCTACGCGAATCGAGCACGAGCCGAGCCACGAACGAACCTACAACGAGAACGATGCGAATCCCTTTGATCGTGAAAAAACTGACAATCGCAGTTCGAGGCTCGCAAGCCCGTCCACGCTACGCGAATCGTACTCGCAGTGTGCTCGTTCGTGGCTCGGCTCGTGCTCGGTTCGCCAAGCATGGACGCACCATGACAATTGTACATATAACAAGAAAACATGTTGTAAATAATAGCATTACATAATTAATTATGTAAATAACTGCAATATGGTGTACGGTGACCTTTTCTACACACCTTGCTGATTAATGAAATGTCAGAGCATCGTTTACCATAACCCTTAACGACTATTCCTAAACCTTCAAAGTTAACTACTAATATATATATATTTAATAAAAACGGCATTCACCAATTAAACTTATCACTAACAAAATCTATACTTAATATTATAAAGCTGAAGAGTTTGTTTGTTTGAATGCGCTAATCTCAGGAACTACTTGTTCGAATTGAAAAATTCTTTTTGTGTTGGATAGTCCATTTATCGAGGAAGGCTTTAGGCTATATAACATCACGCTGCGACTAATAAGAGCGAAGCATCAGTGAAAAATGTTGCAAAAACGGGGAAAATTATTCATATAGGGTAGGGTGGGGTATCACCGCAGGGTAGGGTAGCACCACGGAACGAAGTCGCGCTGGGCAGCTATTAGGTACATCATATTATTACAATTATTAAATGTCATATAATTCTATACAAAAACCAAGAAATAAAAATAAAAAAATTCAAAGGTAAACAATGTCATAAATTCACAGATCACATGTATTTACGCAAACAGACAAACATAAAGATATAATGATAGTCCAATTATCAAAAATATATCAATATCAGGGTTGGCGTCGAGGAGTGCATTGAGGTTGCGCTGTGACCGGCACACGGGGGACTCGGCTCGGGCTACTGTTCTACAACTTTTTTTTTTATACTACTTGGGTAGCAAGCAAGCATACGGCCCGCCTGATGGTAAGCGGTTATCGTAGCCTATGAACGTTTGCAACACCACTCGCGGGGTGGTCACTCGCGCGTTGCCGACCCTGCGGAAATCTCTTCACACCCTTTTTGAAGAACCCCATGCTGTACTCCATTGGGAAAACCACGACAGGGAGCTCGGAATAAATAATAATAATAAGAATGTTAAGAGATAACAAGCATCTAGTTCAACGAGAACAACCTACAACTTTGTGTGTCTTTTAATGCAAATACATGTCCTCGTTGGGAATCGAACCCACGACCTGCAGTGTGATAGGGGCCTACCAACCACGCCAACTGACCCATCATTAACTCTATACAGTGAAGTGATCATAAAACCACAGGGATCAAGCCCCTACGACCAAGTAAAGGATCAATACAATACCCGTTTGTTTGTAAAGGAATAACTTTTGAAATAACAGAACCTCGTTTGACATCTGATATTTGTCAAGATGTCTGATCAATTTATCTGTATTCTTCAACAATACTGAAGTAAGCTGAACTGCATTGTATTGAAGTATCATCGAGTTACTGTAGCGTGATTTTATATGAAGACTTCAAGATTTGTAGTTGATATTTTGTATCGGTCTTATTGCGCTAAAACAAAGCAGTGGATGAGAAATCTGGGTTTATAATGATGAAAATACGTCTAAATGAAATAGGTAGCTTTGCTCTAAGAAAAAAAATAAAAAAAGGAGTCTTTGCTCTGAGGTTTTAATTAATTTCTATAGAAGTACCCTCGTCGACATTCTGCAGCGATCAGTCGCGAAAAGAACGATACAGCCGCTAGTGATACTGGCGCTGTTCGTATACTTCGCCCACACGTAAAGAACTGCGATTCTACTTTGCAATGCCCTCAATAAGGATGCGGCCTGGGTAACAAAACTAATTAGTCCGTCAGTTAGATTAAAAAAAAAAACATGTATGACACGTATTTTTTACTTTACCAAGTACAGAGATGAAGCACATCAGAGTTCGGGAATGGGGTCGTGACGTCACTTGTTTCTGAATAGTGTACCATCGCGTGACGTCACGCGGAAGTTCAACAAAGTTTTGATTGACAAAAAAATATTACATGTCTACAACAAAACGCGGGCAAATCCACGGGGGACAGCTAATTGTCATTAAGTAGCTCAACCCTTCCTGTCCAACCATTGAATGGAAACAAGTACATGTCACTACGTGGTCATTTTCTTATTGTTCCGGTATTCAAGAATGCGGAAGATGAGTTAAACGCCTGGAATTAAGTCTAGTCTAGTTTATAATGGTGGACATGTTAGGACAATGGTGAGGCGGGACTTGTGGCTTTTGTTATAGATGACCAATTATTAACAATTCATAACTTAGATAATTTAGAATCTTATTGTACAAGCTTTCTGAGCCGCTGTTTCTCATCAAATTATTTTAAGTGTTAGCCTTTGCTATAACTTCTTACGGACTCTTGTCTTCTGTAAGGACTTCTGTGCCAAATTTTACTAACCTAACGTTGACGCCTGGACCCTGACTGTCACGCTAAAGATCGTGGGTTCGATTCTAAACATAGAACAAACATGTATATGCACTAACATTGAGCTATTATTACCACTAATAGAGAAGCTATCATAAGCAAAGGTTATGTCCCATTTTTTTATAGTCAACTAAAGTTCTCTTTAGCGCTGAAACAATAATTAGTCGTCTAAGCAGACAGTAGAAACACGTAGCGCTATCAGAACGCTTTTAGGAGTATTTTTCTCGCAAACACCGTGGCTTTTCACGGCGGTTACGCGTTTCGTTCATCGTTCTACAACAACAAGTGTGGTCAGATAGCCTCACTTGAACGGAACATAGTTGTGATGTGTGGCGTTGTCTCTATACGTAGTACTAATAGCTCATTGTGCACCAATATGTTTGTCCTGAATCTGGAGGTAAATAGCTAAATATTAATATGGTGGCGATGGCGAACGAGCTTACCTCCCGCCTGATGGTAAGCGGTTACCGTAGCCTATAGACGCTTGCAAACATTTATTTAAGGGCTCCTTATAGAAATCAGTCATTATTTTGATGAGCCAGCTATTGCGCCGCAGGTCGTGGGTTCGATTCCAACACAGGAAATAGATTTGTGTGTATGAACATGTCTGTATGTCCTGAGTCTGGGTGTAATTATGTATATTAAGTATGTATTTACAAACAAAAAGTAGTCTATGTATTATATCAGTTATCTGGATTCCATAGTACAAGCTCTGCTTAGCTTGGGATCAGATGGCCTCTGCCTGTGTATGAAAAAAATCCCATTATAAGTATGTATTAATCATCGCAAGTAAGTTTAAAAAGGCTTTCGTTGTTACATATACGAACTACAATAGATAGATAGTAAGTTATATAAACACATAGTATAAGCTCGTAAGTGCTTCAATTTTTCATTTTATCTCCATAAATCTTGGTAACGTCAGAAGTTTTTTCATCATGCCCGGGTTTGATCAATTATGCTCGCCCTATTTCATATCTCATGCACTTATTAGGTACCTAGATATTATGTACTATATCTATTCGTCCATGGTACTATATATTGTTTTGCATTTGAGATAAAAGTACAATATATAATGGTGCGTCCATGCTTGGCGAACCGAGCACGAGCCGAGGCACGAACGAGCACACTGCGAGCACGATTCGCGTAGCGTGGACGGGCTTGCGAGCTTCGAACGAGCCCGATTGTCAGTTTTTTCACGTACAAAGGGATTCGCATCGTGCTCGTTGTAGGTTCGTTCGTGGCTCGGCTCGTGCTCGATTCGCGTAGCATGGACGCACCATAAGAGTATTATAGTAATAAATTTTTTTGGTACAAGGCGCACAGATCGCGGAAGAGATGTTATAGTATTACTAGCTGCCCGGCGCGACTTCGTTCGCGTGGTGCTACCTTTTTAGGGTTCCGTAGCCAAATGGCTAAAAACGGAACCCTTATAGATTCTTCATGTCTGTCTGTCTGTCTGTCTGTCCGTCCGTATGTCACAGCCACTTTTTTCCGAATCTATAAGAACTATAATGTTGAAACTTGGTAAGTAGATGTATTCTGTGAACCGCATTAATAACACCAAAATAGAAAAAAAACAATAAATTTTGGGGGTCCCCATACTTAGAACTGAAACTCAATTTATTTTTTTATAAAACCCATAATTGTGGGGTGTCTATGGATAGGTCTTCAAAAATAATATTGAGGTTTCTAATATCATTTTTTTCTAAACTGAATATTTTGCGCGAGAGAATCTTCCAAAGTGGTAAAATGTGGGGGGACACACATTTTACCACTTTGGAAGATTGTAACTTCTAAAATAAGAGAATGATAAATCTATAAAAAATATATGATATACATTACGATGCAAACTTCCACCGAAAATTGGTTTGAACGAGATCTAGTAAGTACTTTTTTTTAATACGTCATAAATTGAAATTCATATCAAATACTCAGGTCTATACACTACCATTTACTTATATACCTACAGGTTTGTACGGAACCCTCGGCGCGCGAGTCTGACTCGCACTTGGCCTGTTTTTTTATGCGTTTGGGTGATGCCCTGGATGGTTTAGATTCACAAATCAGCCCGGCAGATGGCGCTGCAGTCGGTATCTAGGTTATATTATCGACTGCACCGCCATCTGCCGGGCTGATTTACAGGTATGTCACAGATGCCTAGCTCGGAAACAGAATAAGTATTCGAGTATTTATGTACATTGTACAATGCTTTTTCAAATGTGTTTTCACCGATTTCTCAAAAATGACTTATGGGTTTTTTTTTTTTTTTTTTTTTTTTTAACTGTGTATAGGCCTGTGTCTATGAATTGGTTTTATGAATTGTTTAAACTGTATTGTACGAAGAGGTTTATAAAATCTTATCATGATCTACTAACATAATGGTTGCGCTGTATTATTTTGCTTACTCCAGCAGTGCCAGATAAAAGTTTCTTTTGGTTTCTTTCTACTTCGTTAATTTTCAACTTTTTAGTCTAAAACTCTTATTACTATATTCGATTTTCGTAACACCACATTTAAAAGAAGGGGAAAGCTTAGTATCAGGGTACAATAATTACCTAAACCCCGTAACTACAAAACTATTAGAATCATTTCACAACCTCATGAAACCATAAAAATCTGCAAACAACATTCAACCCTCTGTTGCTCAGATGGCGTGCGATAACCCGTCACCCAGTGACTGATTAAAAGAACCGAATAAGACGCGGGTCCGTGAGACCCTCCCACACTGGTCCGCCGACTGTGACGGCGGCGGGCGGCGTAGGGTTACTGAGATAACGTGGCTAAGTATAGGGTGGGTGCAAAACTGTTTAAACTTTATGTAAAAATTAATTTAAAATTAGATTAGAATTCTTTTGTAGGTTCCGTGTGCGTGCCACATGATGAATGTTGTTTTTTTTTTATACCACTAAAGAAGCACACAAGCATACGGCCCGCCTGATGGTAAGCAGTCACCGTAGCCTGTTGCAACACCAGAGCAAGAGGTATCACTCGCGCGTTGCCGACCCTGCAGAAATCTCTTCACTCTTTTTTTGAGGAACCCCATGCTGTACTCCTTTGGGAAAACCACGGCGGGCGGGGAGCTCACAGCCTGAGCGTTCGCGATAGGAAACTCCTTTCAAACCGCACAGTACCTACGAAACCATTTCGGTTGCAATGTGTGAGGATGGATTCCCCTTGATGGCGAGAGTTGCGATGGTATGTAGCCGTGGGCATCAGGGCAAACAATTCTTTGGAACATTGTCCTTTATACAAGCGGTATTGAACAAAAAAGGGCACGCAATTGTTGTCAGTGCGATTAGAATGTAAATATTATGTAAAGAATGCTATAACAAGCTTGTTTTGAAAAGAGTAACTGCTGAGTTTATTGCCGGCTCTTCTCAGCAAATGCAACCTTCCGAACCGGTATTAGAGTATTAGATTCAGACTTTTCATAAGTGCCTGCGAAGGTCTATTTGAATAAATGTTTTTGAATTTGAATTGAATTTGAATTTGACTGTTTTGAAACTCTATCAAAAATTAAAATTATGAGGGCTTAGCATTAGTTTTTTTTTAATATTTAAACTCCCGCCTCAAAAACCAACACCCTATATCACTTAAGACACCCAAGCCCTCTGCTGTAATAACCGCACTGATTCGAACCTATGAATAATCCCATTGAGCTACACTGCACCGTGGGACGATAATTACCTCGGTAGTTAACACTAACTATGAGTTAACGAGGTAGGTAACATGTCATGTTATTTTTTAACTTACCGAATTATTTTAATTAGATTCCGCGCCCTACGTTTTTATAATAGGTACATTAGGTGGCAAAGAAGCATACAGCCTATCTTAAATAGACAATCTTAAAGAAGAATCTATTGTATAAATATAAGACCTTAATGTAAACCACGTTTAAAGCAAATAAATGATATTCTATTCTATGGTAAGCGGTTACCGGTGTACAGGATGGGGATTTTTGAAGGGTTGAAGCCACACGAATTATATGGTCTGCAATCGGGATTTACAGTTGATGGAAAAAAAAAAACACAAAGCGCAACTTGGATCTAGCGCTTACCGGCCGCTACCGTGGCACCGCTCGCTTCGCTCGCTCGGCTCACGTTCGGTATTGTCACAGTTCTAACCTAACCTAACCAACTGTATTAGGAGTGCCCCGAGTCGGTTTTGGGTGGAATAAACGCACTAACCGTAACATATGTACCATATTTGGTAGTATAGTATTAAAATTCCGTTCAAAATAGGTTTTTTTTTATACAACTTAGTCGGTAAACAAGCATACGGCCCACCTGATGTTAAGCCGTTACCGTAGCCATATGGACGCTTGCAACACACGAAGCATCGCTCACGCGTTACCGACCTTTCCCCCCCACCCCTATGAGCTCTGGCGACCTTACTCACGCGCAGGAACACAACTTTACACAACATAAAGTTATTTGGCTGCGGTATTCTGTAAGGTGGAGGTACTTCCCCAGTTGAGCTGCTCTTTGAGCGAATATACGCTATGCTCTACCTCTCTGAAAATACTAGGATATTTTCGCTTTTATGCTTGCAACACAAAAAGTATCACTCGTGAATTGCCAACCTTCTCTTAATTCTCTTCTTGAAAAAGATTTGAAAAGAACTTGAGAGGAGTCGCTGTGCTGGCATTGGCAGGGACAAAGCGCAGAGTGATTAGGTACTACAACGGTTCCAGCACACTGCCAGCACAGCACTTTCTCAGGGAGCTCTGACTTGAATTCCTGATGCTCTGAAAGAATATCAATCTGAGTTAGTACCGTCCCTAAAAGTGGGGTCCTTGATCATCAATGGATATACATTTTTTTTTTGTACGACTTCGTCGCTAAACAAGCATACGGCCCACCTGATGGCAAGCGGTTACCATATCCATATGGACGCTTGCAACGCACGAAGCATCGCTCACGCGTTACCGACCTTTCCCCCCTCCCCAATGAGCTCTGGCGACCCTACTCACGCGCAGGAACACAACTTTACACAACATAAAGTTATTTGGCTGCGGTATTCTGTGAGGTGGAGGTACTTCCCCAGTCAAGCTGCTCTATAAGACCAGGGGTAAGATTCCTAGGGCCTAAATGCTCTAGGCTCAGTTATACTGCGGAAAGCAAGGGAGTGGACCTTGCTTCCAAAGTCTGTGTCTCCTGACTCTTACAATCTAGGGACTTTCAAGGCCAGAGTGAATAGTTTCCTTCTGGGTATCCTTGCTCCTTATGTTTCGTCATAGTCCTTTATGGAAGGTTCAGTGGCCAAACGCAAATAATATTAAAAAAATGGCTTGGCCCTCAAACTTTAAAATATACTCCACAAAACAAAATAGAACGTTAGTCATCGTCATTTATTTAACTAAAACACCGCATAAAATCTTCGTTTCAAAGTTCAAGTTACATTGATGCTTTTACAAACTAACAAGAAACAAAATTACATGTAAAAGGAGTAATGTATTGCAAATAAATCGATTGAGTAGTGACATACAGTTAAGAAATAAGTGCTAATAAAAGCCGGCAACGGTTTGTCTTGGAGCTATCGGGTGAAACAGGTGGTAAGATACACTGAGGGACAATGAAACGGGGAACGCTTGTTTATTATTTGACAAAATCTTTGGTTATTAGTCTGAGGAAAATATTTAGGCTTTGATTTTTTATGTTTGAATTATAGATAGATAGTTAGATAATACTTTATTGTTACACCAAAAAAAAAACAATTAACAAACAAAACATAAAAATAATAAAGTGTTACAACGGGCGGCCTTATCACTAAAAGTGATCTCTACCAGGAATTATATTATTTCTTTGTGAATTTAGCTACTTTTACCTTCCTGTTTAATTAAATGTAATATTAATGTATCGGGTCTATTCGCGCACAGATTATTATCAAAATTTAATTTTGACTAACCTCGACGTTTCGACCAAGCTGCATTGATCGTGGTCACGAGTGAACTCACTCACGTAGTTCAAATTTAGTAATTTACGAATGAATTTAGTTCGCGTTTTTTTTATAGATGTCGTCTTATTATCACTTTAGCATAATTCCCTGATTATGGCTAAGGAGCTTTTTTAACAGTAACCAACATTTGATAAAAAAAAACTCATCTCACAAACAAAATTAAATAACAAGCAAGCTTACAGACTGCAACATTTAACACAGATTGTACCACTCCCAGTGCTCGCCAGTGCACTGACTCACGCCGACCATTGTGTGCACCTGCGGCCCCGGCTGTTCCTCCAACCCTCAAACCGTCTCCCACGCGTCACTATAACCATAATAATGATATATTATAACCAATGACACACTCGTATTCAGCTTATGCCTGCTTTTGGAGACATTTTGGTACCACACTGCTGGCCAAATAACAACACTGTGTCATGCATATGAGAAAGGTTGCTAGAGCTAATTAAGGAGTGGGAAAGGGTTGCCCGGGTGTTGCGCGTCTGAGCGTCCCTTGTGGTGCAACACCCGTGGCATCACAAGCGTCCATATGGCTACGGTAACCGCTTACCATCAGGCGGGCCGTGTACTTGTCAACATATCAACTTGAAAAATATCAAAGTTTAAATTCAATATTACAAATATTTACAAAAATGAGGCACTTACGAACGTAACGATCGATTTCACCACCGGTTCAGGATACTTTTCATCCCGGGAACGCGGGTGAAACCGCGGGGGACAGCTAGTGAGTAAATAAAATCGTTCATTTTACAAAAAGTCTAAATAACTACGGTCATCATTATCTTATTTTATCAAAACATAACTAACATTTTATTTTAAAGTTCCATCGCGAACGAACCAATATGGCGGCAATGTTTTAGCGGGCGGCATCATAAAGCCGGCGGAAAATGTCGCCAAATTAATTAGATTCACAATGATATATGCCGGGTTCACACAACACTCTGTTGTTCAACCAATGGGTGACAAGTCTGTAAGGGCCGGTACACACTGGAGCATATTAGTGTTTGACGTTTGTTTATGTCAAATGAATTACAGGTCATTAAAATTGCCGGGCCTGTTAGCCTGTTTAGACATTTGATGACATTTTCATAAAAGTTAATTTTTCCTTTGGTTTCCGTCTAACATTACTTCCCAGAATGTAATCCTTAAAAGCGACATTTTAAACTTGAAACTTTAAAAGGTTATCTGGTTACGTCGATTTTGGATTATGTTCTTTGTCATCAAAAATCAAAGGGCGCTAATGGGATCTTCCGTCCGTCTGTCTGTTCCGGCTGTATCTCATAAACCATAATAGGTATACAGTTGAAATTTTCACAGAATGTTTTAAAATTAAAGGCAACAAAGTCTAACACTTTGCATAATTTCCCCTCATATATACCCAGCTTATAATTACAGCGTCATACAAATGATTTATCGTCGAACGAGCGGCTCCGAACAATCTGGTACAATATGCCGCGCTTACAATGTGTAACTGCCTTTATTTTATCAACGAGTGACTAATTTATAAAGTGTATTATGAAGCCGTTACCACAAGTCCCATATTGAAGTATTTTATGAATAAAACTCAAACCAAGGATGTTATAAAACTTCGGATGTATTCTTGCTAACAAAAAACTGTGTCGCTGAGAGTCGGCCACCTCGCTGTACGTACAAGCCGACACGCACACATTCACACATTAGTCGGCCATTATGCGGATAAACGTCAACAGAGTCAATACGTTTGCGGTGCCGTAAAATATTAAAATATAGCATCTCTTGTGTAGTGAAATGGTGTAAAAACCGTAGAGACCTGAGGAAAAAAATACCAGGAATCACGTTTCACAGTTAAATTAATAATTCAATCACTTATTTCCCGATTTTATACATCAAAACAAATATTCATTCACCAGTACAAAAGAATTAATGACAAAGCCAGTGTTGCCAATATACACTTTTGTAAATTACCCGAAATATGGGAATTTTATATTTTATGGTTATCATTAATACGTATTTTATTATAAATTGATTTCATACTTTCGCGACTAGTACACATACTTTATATCAGTGGTTCTCAAACTTTTTTGGCGAACGGACCACTTTTAGAAAGCTGATTATTTGATGGAGCCCTAAAATAATCAAAGAATAGTTTAGGTAGGAATGTACTTTGAAGTTCGTCGATTTAAGGGGCGGAAGGGGGGGGGAATAGGGAGGGGGTCGGTGTAGAACCCTCACTGTGAAGGAAAAGTTGAGCACCCCCCCCTTTTTTTTAGATACTATTATTTTTATTTTGAGATGGGAGAGACCAGAGGGGAAAGGGTGGTCCTTTTTATAGTGCATAAATTTGTAACTAACCCCCGGCCGCCGCTGCCGTGGCACCGCTCGCTACGCTCGCTTGGCTCGCGCACGGTATTATCAAAATTCAAACAGGTTAGGTTTGAACTTTAAAATTTAGGATATTTATTTATTTGTTTCTACTTTACCTATTCTTCTCGTGGCATTCTATTCAATACCATAGAAAAATATCTATGTAAATAAGTATGAATATTTTTAAGTTTTTGACGGGCTAGTTGGCGCAGTTGGTTAAGATTCACCTTAAGCGCCGCAGGTGGTGGAGGATATTTATTTATTATTATTATTATTTATTACCAATGAAGTTAGATAGAATATAGTATAAAATTTTAGTGTTTGTTGATTATATACTCATTGGTTGCTTACATAAAACGAAACATTACTTTAACGCGTCAAAATGTAATAGTGGCAAAATATTGCATAGATTTTCACGATTTTGTATTTTTTTCGTAAACCAGTTTTTTCCGTAATTTTAAACTTTGTGTAGAGCCTTCTAATAATGTAACGTTAAAGTACAACTTAGCCATAGTTTATTGTGTAGGTATTCTTTATTTTACCGCGTAGGTTGTAAATATTTTATATCTTATTGTATTTAAAATGTGTGTGAGGAATGTCCCAGAATATTTATTTATGCTGATATGTCAGTAATTTTTTGTAGAAATAAACCAATATAGCTATTCTAGCACCATAGAATGCGTAAAAACATTTAATGATTAATTTGTCATGGTTATTGTAACATCGATCTTTTTTGCAAATAACTATGTAACGTGTATAAAGGTTGGGTTGAGTGACGTTATTTAAAAAAAACAAAACGGTGCCTGATGAGTATGCCAGGCTCTGAACACAAATCTTCGAACCCCTTTTATAGCGATCGGTTGAGTAGTTGAAGCGTGAAAGCATAACAAAAAAAAACAAACAAACTCATATTCGCTTGTGTATAATATTAGTTAGGATATTTTCATAGCGATATTTGGCCACCATTTACAATTTAAAATAGTACGGTATATTCTGCCTACATTTACACTTACTTTTTAGCGATGGGCGATTGTTACTAAAAGCAATCGAATTATTCGATTAGCCAATTTATTCGAATCATTCGAATAACAATCGACATCTTTCGATTGTTCATAATACGCTTCGTGCGGCACCGCGCATGTCCTATGCCGTGCGCTGGCTGTCCGTCCGCCGAATTAATTAATCTATTTGTCCCCGCGCTCACCCGTCGATTGTGCATACTATTACAACCTGCGTTGCATGGGTCAATTTTCATTCGAAAGGTCGATTGTTTATTCGTTAGAACGAATGAATCGACAATCGAATGTAGAGTTTTACAATTGTCGATTCTTTCGATTATTTTTTTTGCAACAATCACCCATCGTTACTTAATTTTCATTTAAACTTGTCTACCGTTACATATTAGTCTTAGTATAATATAATAAAACATAGGTAAATTTAGCCTAACATGGCAACCCTAAATTGAATAACACATAAACAGCCGCCGCCATTACGGTGCCTCAGTTTTGTAATAGCGAGAGTTCAGTCCGGGTAGTCTGTGACTCAAACCAATTTGGGTTCCAACTATTCCGTTGAATTCTCTAAACAATTACGAACACAACAAAAAATACTACTAAATCGGTCGTGCCCACAGATATACATCTAAATAGATGCCGCAAGTGTATGTATTCGCGTGTCAAAATCTGTGCAAAAATGAGACCGAATGTTCTTCTTTTGAAACTGTTTCGCGCGGACAGGGAACTAGCATAAGGCTGCATGTCCACCAGAGATGTGTAGCGAGGGATATATTTAGCTGACAGATAGGATAGCTTTATTTTCACGTTAAAAATCTAATGCCAGCCTAACTAAACCAATCTTGTGACATTATGGTAGGTACAAAACAAATCACAGTCATTGCAAGTCACGGCCATTGATTTTATATAGATTCTATGCTATAATAAAGTACTGTGTCAATCCTTATGGTGCGTCCATGCTTGGCGAACCGAGCACGATTCGCGTAGCGTGGACGGGCTTGCGAGCCTCGAACGAGCATTCGTAGCGTGCTCGACTGCGCTCCGCCCGATTGTCAGTTTTTTCACGAACACAGGGATTCGCATCACGCTCATTATAGGCTCGGTGAAGGTTCGTTAAGTACGTCCACGATTGAAATCGCGAGCAATGAAGGAATCCTGTTCGTTCGAGGCGCTTCGCGTAGCATGGACCGTAACGTTACATACATACATTACGGTACATTTATTAGTTACTAGCTGTCCCCCGCGGTTTCACCCGCGTTGCCGCGTATCTCTATGCAAAAAATCACACCGATCCGTTGCTCCGTTGCTGCTTGAAAGGCCAAGTCAACTCAAGACGTCAAAACGACCAAAAATGAGTACGATTTTGAACCTTAAAGCAAAAATGTGATAAAGCACTAAATTACCAAAACCATAAACGAAAATTAACCAAACAAGTGAACTGACGGGAAGATATATACGCTTTTATTCTGTGCCATTTACCCGGCTTCCCCTAAGGAAATCCCCAGAATGGCACCCATTAATTAATGGCTCATTTAATGGCTGTTTCGCAGTCTTGTTCGCGCCCATAAATTTATTGATTAAGTCAATCGTCAGAGTTTTTCTTCTCAGGTAAGCTCATTTCTAGGGTTCCGTCGGTGACCTTGAAGGGTTTCGTGACCTTGCCCGTTTGCCCTTTTTCAATTTAGGCCCTAGTAGGGGCAGTTAAGGTCAAAGCTACCGAAGTTACCAACAGTTCTTAACTCGGCCTTCAACTGAGAAGAACAGGCAAAAACTCAGCAAGGTTATATTGGCTATTTTTTCCAAAATATACATGTAAGTCAGTGGTATGGAATAAATTCCTGTAATATTTTTTGTGTTTCAAAATCATGCTATGTTTTTTTTTTGTGTATGAATGGGATCTCACAATGATAAAGATGCTGTAGCCAAAGGGAAGCATATAAATCCTACAATGAAACAGTCTGCTTGGCAACAGATTTTCATAATAAAAAAATCTTGCTGATCTTGAACCTTTCAAAAACACGTTATTGGAATTAAATACCTTCAAATTAAAAGACACTGAAAACTCATTACATATGAAAGACCTGAAGTTGTCCTTGAAATAATATGGAAATAATAAATTGGCATACGGAATCCAAAGTTTTCAATAAAATCACACTCTACGTCTTATGTTGTAGGATCCATTTATATACGGTAAGTAAGTTATGGTAGAACCTAATTGCTGGCGAGCTATCTGAGGATATTTATTGTAGAATAAATATGTATGAGAACCTTTATTGGGTAATAATAACTTTAGACCCAAAAGCTTCATCATCGTTATCATCAGCTCATAAGACCCCACTTCAGGTTCGGCTTCTAACGGTCAGGGGATTAGGGCATAGATCACCACGTTCAGTGCTGAGTGGACTTCATATACTTCTACTAAGGAAGAAAACAAGCATGCGGCCCGCCCGATGGGTTGCCGTTACCGCAGCCCCAGATGAAGCCCCGTCTGACTGAAGCGTGCGTTGCTGATCCTGCAAACATTTCCCCACAACCTTCTTTCTTCTTTGACTACTTCTTGAAGAATCCCATGCTTTTTTGATGGTTGACAAGGAGGCAGCATCTATGGGCGGGGGCACCTGGATACCAGCGTGACTCTTTAGACTCGGTTCAAAGACAGAATTGTCGACGATCCCTAGCTCATAAGCGGTTTAGAGCCCCTCAGTCTGAGGAGTGTCTCCTTATGTGTGTTCTACCGCTTGTACAACGGACAGTGTTCTGTAGAACTGTTTAAGCTGATGCCCACGGCTACCTTCCACCATCGCAACTCTCGCCATCGTCGGCACAAAGTAAATAAAGGGGACAGAGACTAAGCTTCAGAGTTTGCGAGCAAATCTTAGTCACCCAGGTATGGTCAGCGACAAAACTAGATTTGCATTTTAGTACCATTTCGTAATAATCTGTTATAATGTAATATGTAAATATAAATATTCTATCATCACGAAAAAGCTAATAGGTATACATTTTTATTAATGTAATGTTATTCTCCTGTGCCAAAATAGGTATAATTTTTGAACGCTCCTTATAAGCTTGTACGAGACTCTGTTCCCTTCAATCCTCTGTGCCGAAAGCTCAAGCTTATTGTAGGATGCTGTTCCCTGTGATGCACTACAGTGGGAAGCTCATTCCCCAACCTGAGCTTCCGCGATACGAAGCTCATAAATTCCTTCTAATGGAGTTCCACCGCATTGATGGACATGTAATTATACACTCCTGAAAAGCAATTTAATTTAAAACGTCACATCCAAAACGTTTATTGGTGAAAACAATAGCAAAATGTCGTAACTAACCGTTAATATGGTACAGTCGGGTAACAATACACCCGATTATCGAAGTGGCCCAGGGGAACATCAGTTAAACCGGTTGTAACTGCATTAAACCGGGTAATAATGTAAATTACAACCGGATATCGGCGGATCTGAATGGTGCTTAGCATAATTGAGTTTGTAATTACAGGTGTTTGAGTTCGTGTTATGATTCGACGCGAAAAAATTGACACTAACTATGGTTTTTAGGGTTCCGAAGCCAAATGGCAAAAAACGGAACCCTTATAGATTCGTCATGTCTGTCTGTCTGTCTGTCTGTCTGTCCGTCCGTAGGTCACAGCCACTTTTTTCCGAAGCTATAAGAACTATAATGTTGAAACTTGGTAAGTAGATGTATTCTATGAACCGCATTAAGATTTTGACACAAACATAGAAAAAAACAATGAATTTTGGGGGTTCCCCATACATAGAACAGAAACTCATTTTTTTTTTAATCAAACCCATAAGTGTGTCTATGGATATGTCTTCAAAAATGATATTGAGGTTTCTAATATCATTTTTTTCTAAACTGAATAGTTTGCGCGAGAGACACTTCCAAAGTGGTAAAATTTGTGTCCCCCCCCTGTAACTTCTAAAATAAGGTTAAGGTAAGGAAGTTTGCATTACGATGCAAACTTCCACCGAAAATTGGTTTGAACTAGATCTAGTAAGCAGTTATTTTTAATACGTCATAAATTGAAATTCATATCAAATACTCAGGTATATACTACCATTTACTTATATACCTACAGGTTTGTACGGAAACGGAACCCTCGGTGCGCGAGTCTGACTCGCACTTGGCCGGTTTTTATACGATGATTTCGGTAAACGAGCGTACGACCCGCCTGATGGTAAGCGGTTACCGTAGCCATATGACACTTGCAACACACGGAGCATCACTCACGCGTTACCGACCCTTCCCCCTCCCCAATGAGCTCTGGCGACCTTACTCACGCGCAGGAAAACAATATAAAGTTATTTGGCTGCGGTATTCTGTAAGGTGGAGGTACGTCCCCAGTTGAGCTGCTCTTTGAGCCGGTGTGTTCCGACAGCTGCACTTGAGAGCCAGGGATCCCTTCTAGGCTTCTTGTGCTTACCACCTTCGGCCACATCATCACTTACCATGGTGAGATAGTAATCCAATATGAGTTACTCTAAAATATGTTGCTTTGGAGGAAGTTCGGGTACTTATCATCCTCAAAAACGTGACAATCTACGGAATGCAGTTAAAACTAGTAAAGTTACTTTCATAATTAAATCCAAATTAATCTTAAATCGTGTTTCTTCCGGTACACAACGGTAGGCTTTATAAATATGTATGTCACCGTCAAAGTGAACACTCCGTCATTTCCCTAAAAGCCCAAATTGAAAACGCGTGTTGCGTAATGAACGATTAAATTTTAGCTATCGATCAAAATAAATCGTTTTCGATTTTTCTTACATTTTGGTACTTACAACACATTTAACTTTGAGTTTTTGTTGTGAATTTTCAGTTAACATTTATTATTGGTTTTATTTATCGGAGATGTATTATTCTAATCCTACTAATATTTGACGTGCCTGTTGACGGGGTTTATTCAGATTCCACCTATCGGGCCTTAGGTCGTAGGTTCGATTCCCACACAGGACATGCATTTGTGTACATGAACGTGTCTTTTATTTAACTACTATGGATAGGCCTGTGTTTGACCACAATCTCACCACGGTTAGTGATGATGTGGCAGACGGTGGTAAGCACACAAAGCCTAGAAGGAACTGGCTCTCAAGTGCAGCTGTCGCAACACACCTATAGGTGCCTGGCGACAGATTTTCAACTTGAGGGTGGTAGCCAGCCAGATGGGTACTACAAAGTACCCTACCACCGTGCTATGGTTTCCTCACGATGTTTCACCCTTCACCAAAAGCTCAAGCTCATTGTAGGATTCGAACTCGGGACCTTCGTCTCGGTATCCGACGTCACTACCACTAAATGATCCTAAGTTATTTCATTCACATAATAATTGAAGGGTGAAGGCCAACTAAGAAGCTCTATCTTTATAATGACCTTTCACTGAAGATACTGGTTCAGACCAGGATCCCGGATTTGGATGGGTTACTCTCAGACGAATAAAAAATAAAAGACGGAGTGACATCTAACAATGACGTGAAACCAATGTCAAGCCATGTGTGCGTGACCAACATAAGTTTTCTTTTGTTTTGCTAGAAAATAATGTTGCCAGTTTTGTCCCAGAGTCCCAAGAACACAAAGTTTAATGAATATAAAATTTATAGTATTATGGCCAAAGAAATCAGTCCAATATATTAAGAGTTTTTTTATGGATGAATTTAGATAATCTATAATAATATAATACAGAAGAGTTTTTATTTGTTTAAACGCGCTAATCTCAGGAAATACCAGTCGGAATCGTAAATCATAAATGTTACTACATAAGCGTACCTATTATTGTTTAAGCAATGAAATGTTGGACTAGGTTAGGTTTTGAAGATTGAGCAATTGAGTTTTATTAACGACTAGCTATTCCCCGCGGTTCACTCGCATATTATTATTATTATTATAGTATATTAGTATAGAAGCAAAAAACTCTTCCGCGTTATTATATTAGTATAGATAATAATTCAAAAGAAAATCCCAGGAAATGAGATAGAAGGGAGCAGTCAAAAAGTAAATTTTAAGACCAACAAAAAAAATCTAAAAGTTATTTATTCAGTTTACGCCCTGGTGGGGCCCTTATGAACATACAGTACAGTACACATACAGAACATACAAGTACATACAGTTAAATCTACCACCGGTTCGGAATACACTTAAACTGAGAAGACTCCGGCAAGAAACTCAGCAAGGCCTTTTTTACATATATGGAATGGGCTGTTCACAAGCTTTCATTTGATACCCATATTGTTATAATACAGAAATTTTTGTTTTTAATACCCCCCTCTTTTGACCTGATTTGACTTGATTTGACCTGATTTGACTTGATTTGACTTGCAGTGATGTATAAACTCAGCATAATAATCGGGATTTATCATAAAACTGTGTGGTAATATAAAGTAAAAAGCACTATGCGTAATAAGCTGCATTATAATACTAAAAAAGGTGCAATAAATGTCAATTTACGAGAAAGTGTGTTGAAAATAGTATTAAACAGTTAGTAATAATATCACCGCAGTATTCAGTGATTAATATGAATCGATTTAATTATAAACATTACAGTTTCCCTATTTTTGTGGTAAAAAATATTTTGATATTCTTGCCACACTGACACCATGACGTTGAGGTTTGTATTTAATAAAAATATTATTGGTAATCTGTTTATAATACGCAAATATTCAAATACTTACTTATGAAAAGTAATTCCGCAAGGCTTCTTTTGAGTACTCGAATAATTTTTGCATCATTTAATAGCGCAGGACGGCATATTTTATTTTTTTTGTTCGACGACGTGCCGTGTCTCTTATTCGCGACAGACTGGTGAGCGGGCGGCTTCCTATGACCGAACCGGCTTCCTATTACTTGCGTCACCTAAGAATAAAGGCCGCGGTGTCTACCTTTTTTTCTTGGTCTGAGGGGTTACTATATGATAAATCAATGACTTACCCTCGTAGGCTCGTAGTCTTGAAATGCGTCCGGCGCGGGAACCCGGCACTAGCACACAGCGATTATTTATAGTAATTTAGTATAATTTTATGATTAGTCAGTGAAAATAAAAATGTATTAGCGGATGACGCATGTAGAATAATGAAAGAAAAAAATATAATTTTTTTCCTTTTTAGGTAGTCTATGATTTAAAACATAGAAACCCATCCCCATGAAGGTCTGGCCCGAACAATAATAATAATGTGAAATAGAAAGTAACTATCAATTATTATTATGATTCGTGTATTTGCACTAGCATTATGCAAATATTCAATAATTTCATCCTGTTGTGAGCATTCTAATGAAATCCAATTGACAATCTGTTTGTCCTATTATGTTTTATTAATCCAGTTTCCGAAACTGATAGTAATTGAAAACGTTAATTTCACAATTTGATATACTTAACTGCAGGAACACCTAACGACCAGGGAGTAATTCAAAATCATTTATTCAAATAGACCTTCGCAGGCACTTATGAAAAGTCTGACTATAATACTCTGATACCGGTTCGGAAGATTGCATTTGCTGAGAAGAGTCGGTAATAAACTCAGCAATTACTCTTTTCAAAACAAGCTTAGATTCAAGTAAATAAATCGCAAACTTAAGCAGACCAGCCCCCACAAGCAGCACCTGTTCACAAGTATGACGCGTATGATATAACTTTTGATAAATCTATATTCTAAGCCACGAAATATCCACCATAACCGGTATTCGCATATGCATTATTTTTACGGTAAATGCTTACCACCGGGCGGACCGTACTCTTGTTTGAGGACTTAAAATGCTGTGGTCTATGGTGGAATTTCAATTCCGACACAACGCTTTACCTCATAGTTCCTGATGCGAACAGCAAAGGAGTGGAACTCACTTCTGGGATATGTGTCTCCTGACACCTTTAACAAGACCACAGTGAAGGTATTTTCTGGGTAAGCGTGCTCCTCGGCTTCGTCATAACTCCTACTGGGGTTAGTCGTCTGCTAAAGTTAAGCCCATCTACTGACTGACTGATTGACCTATCAACGCATAGTTCAAACCTATGGAAAACCTTGGAAATTCTATCCCTAAAGGGATAAAATAGGGATGCGGGCCAAACCGTGGGGTGGAAAGTAAGTTTCACAAAAAAAAACCGAGTCCGACTCGCTCACAAAGGATTCCGTAAAGAAGTTTTTTCTATGGGGCCCTTATACATATACATAGAAATACAAAGTCTGTGACAACTGTCTGCTTATTATGGTTCATGAGATACAGCCCACTGACAGAAAGATGGACGGACAGAGGATTCTTAGTAAAAGGGTCCCGTTGGCACCCTTTGGGTACGGAAATCTAAAATCTAAAATCAAATCAAAAAGTCATTTATTCAGTTTAGGCCTTCGTAAGGCACTTATGAACGTTAAATTGGTACATACAGTTGAATTTACCACCGGTTCGGAATACACTTAAACTGAGAAGACTCCGGCAAGAAAAAACTATGATAGTCCAATCAGCAACGTAATTCGATTGTCCCAATTACAGTAATAACATCAAGAGTCACATTTCCCCGTGTAACCGCAACATACATACAAAGTGCATCGCATCTGTCCGTACGTAGCTCGCACCTGCGGCTATCGACCTGTTACTGTCGCTTTTTATATACTAACCGGTCCCTATAGTGCAGGGGATGGCGGTATGCTGTATGTGAATATTTTATTTTTTTAATTACCGAAGTCAGTTATCTTTATAGACTTCGGTAATTCGGTAATCCCTAAACAACAAAACAACAAAAAAAAACCGGTTCCCAAAATATGGCCGGTTCTCGATGCCCTAGTTCTGTATATATATAATAGATGTAGGTATTATATATATAAACCTTCCTGGGAAAATTATCTAACTCATAGTGAAAACCGCATCAAAATCCGTTGCGTGGTTTTAAAGATCTAAGTATACATAGCGACAGACAGACGCGGAAAGTGACTTAATGTTATACTATGTGTAGTGATTCATGACGTTATATAGACAAAAATTAAAAAAAAACAAAAAAAATTCGTTGATAACGGTGTTGGTTGTACAATTACTCTTTTTGTTTACAATCTATTTTTATGTTTATGCTTTATTGTACAATTGTTTGTTTTCCTAAATAAATAAAAATAAAATTAAATAATCTTTCTTAAATATGGGGCTATCTAGCACATGTGTAGTGTTTGAAACCGCTAGTTTTCCACCCTTTTTTACTTAGTTGTTTTGAGTTTTGATAAACCCTTCCTAAGTGCCTAAATTATATGAAAAACACGTTGTTTCACATAGCTTAGGCACTTAGGAAGGGTCAATACACAAACTTAGGCACCAGTCAATCGGATAGTTTCTCTTTCGGCAATCAGAGTACATACCTATAGTAAAAAAAAAACAAGAAAAAAGGTTTAATAAATTCTTATCTGCATCTTGCATGGCCTCGTCCCTAAGGCCCGGTTTGAGTCCACCGATCGCGACCGGACGTTGGTTCGAACTAGTTTTTTTACGTTTTGTGACATCACATTATCTTGTGTATCTATTTTATTATTACTTTTAAATGATACTATGAGAAAATATATGTTGTTATCGCGCTTCAATGTTGTGCAACATGTTGAAAAAGTTACTTAGTTAATCTATTCTTCATAAGTTTCAATATTTATTCTAGTTTTCTACTAGATACCTTGTTTTGCGGTTGCATGCGCAAGGGCATGCTGTCTGTGGCCACTTAGTCTAAGTCAAAGCCATTTATTCAATTTAGGCCCTAGTAGGGCACTAACTAATGAAGCGCTCGTGGTGTAGCATGATTAGCCGTTCTTAATCGATCGGCAAAGTTAAGCTACGTCTGTCTTGGTCGGTACCTGGATGGGTGACCGCCTAGTGGTATTTCAAATCGAGCGTTTCCGTGCTTCGGAAGGCACGTAAAGCCGTTGGTCCCGGTTATCACTTAATTGTGATAGTCGTTAAGCTGGTTGGATGCCTCCTAGGCGGCTTGAAAAACTCCAACAGTAGGTTGGCCACTAGCCTACCTCCACCGATCCGCAGTGGTGGAGTATCTGCCCATTCCCTTTCACCCTGATTTGTGAAAGGAGGCCTGTGCTCAGCAGTGGGACATTATAGGCTGATGATGATGATGAGGGCACTAATGAAGGTCAAAGCTACTGAAGCTACCACCAGTTCGTAAGTCGGCCTTCAACTGAGAAGAACAGGTAAGAAACTCAGCAAGATTACATTCTGTATATATTTTTTTTGACAATTGACCATATTGGCTATTTTTTTACCAAAGTGTATGTTTTTGCTTTACACAGTGGATACCGACTCTTCAAAAAGAATACACACTCCAAATTGTATGTCTCTAGGACCAGCGGTTTAGGCTGTGCGTTGATATATAAGTCAGTCAATCAGTCAGGCAGGACTTTGAATTTTATATATATAGATAAAAAAAATTAACCTTGCTGAGTTTCTTGCCGGATTCTTCTGAGTTCCAAACCTGTGGTAACTTCATCAATCAGATATTAACTTGGAATTTGACTTTTAAAATCATTAATCTCTAAAATATCGTCATCAGCGTTTATAGCTTCCAGGCTTTTTAAAAAGGCAACAAATGATAATCCTCTCGGTGATGCTAATATCCATACAGTATTAGATGAACTGTCTAGCTTCTGACGTAAAAACACATAGCTGGACAAGCACATGGAACTTTTCAAAAACAAACAAATTCATTAACATCTAGAAAACACATCGAATGAAAATTAGACAGATCCATTTATAGGAAACCACTTTTGTACCATTTATTTAGCATCTCAAATTGTATTACGAAATGATACGATTTAAGAAATTTTCGGAAACTTTAGAAATTCTCGAATGTACTATAATGGGACAAGTGACAGTTATACTTGCCATGTAAGGGATCTTTGAGTATTTGTAGTAATTGTGACAATTTAAACAATAGAAAGGTGTCAAGTGGTTAATGGTACATACTCTATTTGACATAAGGCCGATATTTCAATAGCTGGATAAGCTTCAGATAAGCTGATCCTCTAATAAATCCATAAAGAAATGACTCTAATTCCATTGAACATTTTTAGAAGTGATTATTGATGAAGTAAAAGTTAAATCAGACAATGGTGCCGATTCTGTTGTAAATCGCACTTAACTAATTTTATTCACATCTCATCTCTTTCTTACGAACATTATTGAAAAAGGATAGAACATATTTAAAGCTGTCAAATTTTGCGTGTATTTAGGCGTAACCGCGATAGATGGCGACTAAGTTTATATTGAAAACAAGCATTGGACTAATTTGACAGGATTACCTTTCTTACATCCTTTTCTTATGTTTTTTGTTAGAAAGAGACATAGTGAGATTAAAATTAGTTGAGTTGTAAAATACAGAATCAGGGCCATTTATTGAAATTATAGCTTTGGTGTTATATATACTTGAGAGCTGGGGCCCAAGTCTGCTATTACAATAGGATTCCAATGAACTATCAGCGGTATTAAAATTGACAGATTTTACAGTTTTGGTAGAAGCACGGTAATGTTATCTAAGTAGTAGTCTCATAACTATATTATTATTATTTTTCTCCACGAAGGAGAGATTTTTTAAGAGGTAGAGCGTAGCGTTTATTCGCTTAAAGAGCAGCTCAACTGGGGAAGTGCCTCCACCTTACAGAACACCGCAGGCAAATAACTTTATGTTGTGTTCCTGCGCGTGAGTAAGGTCGCCAGAGCTCAAAGAGGAAAGGAAAAGGTCGGTAACACGTGAGTGATGCTTTATGTATTGCAAACGTCCATATGGCTACGGTAACCGCTTACTATCAGGCGCGCCGTATGCTTGTTTATCGACTTCGTAGTATAAATAATTGGACTGTTTTACAAAAAACTTAAACCGACTTCAAAGTACACAAAGAAGTAATCAAATCCTGATCTGATGACAATGGGACCAAACGGGAAGTGTACCGTTCCAGACAAAAAAATATTTTTCCAAATCGGTTAATAAATGACGGAGTTATGAGGTAACAAAAAAAAAACGAATTGAGAACCTCCTCCTTTTTTGAAGTCGGTTAAAAATGAACTGCAGTTCTAGTGATTTATTGTATGTACTGACTTTTCATAAATGCGAGTCTTCCCGATGTTGTCCGACGTTTCTCCTAGGAAGTTAAAAAGTAATAATCAACTATTTACGTCGTAGAATAGGGTTGACACATTTTTTTATCATCATAGTTTTTTTTTCTTACATAGGTTTGCGTGTGACGTCAAAGTTTCAACACAGATGTCGATAGTGGTAAGAACATAAAGCCTAGAAGAAAATTGTTACCGAATCGAATCAGCGAAATATAAAAAAAACTAATAAATATACGAGTAATAACATAAGTCCAGTTCACAGGGAACTAATAACATTTTTTGCATCTAACAATATCAGAATTGGAATTTCTTCCGTCGAAGTACAACTGTATGAATAAGTAAGCATCTTTGAAATGAAAATGTAATCACCTCTAATGAAAAAATAATTGGTTTGCCGAGTTTCTTAGTCTTTGTTTCTTATTTATTTATTACATATGTATACAAAACAAGTTACAGACATTAATTGATTAATACATATTACATTACAGAAACACAAGGACAGGTTGTACCTCTAAAACATGTATACACAAAAGGATTGACAGACAGAAATATAATTATTAACAAAAAGAAAAGCAATAATAAATGAATTACTTATAGTGCGTTCGAATTCGAGTGATATCGTTTATAGCAGTTTCAAAATGGGCATTTTTGTTTATGCATTCGAATTGGAAAATTTCAACAAATTTTGCAACTTTTGCCACAAACGATATTTCCCAAATCGAACGATTAGATACAAAAATGACATTTCCATTCTGATCGCCTGCTTGTCACTTGTCTCAACCTACCTTTTTCCTTCAGTTAATCATTAAACAAAGTTAATCTACCAAATTATTCTCTTGCCTGTTAGTATTTCTATAAAATTTTACAATAAAAATTAGAATTTTCGCTTCCCGTATGAATTTTTCGAAAGTTATCTGTCAGATTCAAAGATGTCAAAATATGATCACAAACGACCCTGCCTCGGAGGTGGGTCGAATTTTGCAGTTCACGATGTCGTTTTTAACTGTTTCCAAGCAAAACGAACGGTGAACGAAAACAGTTCAAAACGCCAATTTCGCCCACAACTTTCCAAATCGAACGCCAGTTGTGATCGTTTTTGGCATTTTTGACTGTTATTTTTGCCACCATACCCCAATTCGAACGCACCTATAATAGTAAATAAACATAATAGACAAAAAATATATTTATATATACATTTATTTGTTATATGCGATAAATTACTCTAGATTTTGTTTAAGCTTCTTGAGCTTTCTTTTCTTGAGCTTCTCAGTCGTGTATTTACAAACTGGGGGCAGAATCAATTGATATCAATTCCACAATATGCCGAATGAACTTCTACGGTCGTCAGTCACTGAAATATCTATCCATATTGTTCTACGAAGGTAAAAAAACAATAAAAACTTGAAAAAAATCACATTGCTCGGTACTAATGTTTAACCACAGCCTATAAAACCACACAGTCGTCCGACGCCTATTATCTCGTGGAAAATACCGACAACGTCTAGACAGTATCGCGACGGCCATATAAAGTATATGCTGTTTCCCGAGCTACTAACATCGTTTTGTTCGCAGGTCGGGCCATGTCTCGCCCCTCACACCCCGCATCATTGCCCTGTCTAGACGGCTTCGTCGAACGACTGTATGGTTTTATAGACTTGGGTTTAACATTAAAATAGTTTCATCGTTTTTAAATTATGTGATTTTGTTACAACCCTGGACTGAAGGCAATATTATTAGAAAAGGAAAACCTTCTTGTATTTATGAGCTCACAATAAACTAGGTATTGTGACGTAGGAATTATTGCAGTCATTTCCTTGGCTGTGTGGCTATTTTGTGGCCTTTGCCTTAGAAGTACTGAAATAAAAATCGTCAAATTTTTACTAGTCTATTTGGGACCGATTCTGTGGCATTTTGAGTTTATTCATTATTTTTTACCCGACTGACCCGGAAGGAGGGTTATGTTTTTCGAGTGTCTGTATGTATGTATGTATGTATGTCTATTTCTTTGGCACGCTCTGCAGCCTAAACGGCTTGATGTATTTAAACATATGAGGTGTCGTTAGATTTGTCTTAACTGTGTGTGTGTCATAGGGTATATTATTTTTACATGGCGTCTACGAATAAAAAAAGAGGGGGTATTAAAAACAAAAATTTCTGTATTATAACAATATGGGTATCAAATGAAAGCTTGTGAATAGCCCATTCCATATATGTATATATTGTAATACTTTTATGCTACTATTTTGACGTAAGCTGCAAAAAAAACACGTTTAATGCAAGGAGAGTAGGTAAGTCCTGACACTGAGCGGTTACCGTACGTAACTCACAGAGTTGCGATGGTGGTTAGCGTTAATCTACCGTACCGCTCATTTACTTACTAACGCGTACAACTCATTCTGTACAAAACTAAAAAGACTGAAATAAATTAAATTATTAAAAGAAACAAAAAACCCGACTGCGTAAAACAAAAAATAACTGAAAAGAGAAAAACAAGCTCTTTAATCTATAGAATTTTGAGTATAACTTGAATGCTATAAGGTATTGTAGTCTATATAATGGTGCTGTTTCTGTTTTTTAAAACTAACTATTTGAGTCTCACTATGTCTCTTTCTAACAAAGAAAATAAGAAAAGGATGTAAGGACTTTTTGGCGGGAAGTTGCAGAGTGACGTAGCATTTTCATTTTTATTTTCATAAATTTGTGTATTTTGAGTTTTATTGTGTATTGTATTTTACCCAATAAAGATCATCCATGTGCACCAGTGAAGTGAAATGAAATGAATAATGTGTATCGTGACTTTTCAAGTTGTCTCAAAATGTCCGTGTAGAGTTTTAGTACAATGACCACCATTGTAGTAAAACATGACTTTTATGGACGGTGACTGACTGAGGACTATAATGTGAAGTGATTTATTGTGACCGAAAACTATAATATAACTCGACACTGGCAGAAATGAGCCCTAATTAGGGCTTGGTTGCCAAAATTAAAAATAAGAAGAAGAAGAAGGATATATGATATTTAGTCATGTCAAATTAGTCCAATGCTTGTTTTCAATTGTTTTCAATATAAGTTTAGTCGCCATCTATCGCGGTTACGTCTAAATACACGCAAATGAAGACTACAAAGACTTATTTGACAGTTTTAAAGATGTCCTATCTTTTTTCAATAATTTTTGTAAGAAAGAGATGTTATTTGACTAAAATTAGTTTACATTTACAACAGAATGTCGATTCTTTTGTACCAATATTGATATAAAAATTCGTTCTATCTAAAATACTGTTTTATTAATTTATGTACACATTTATTTATTTATTCAAAACAAAAACACATACAATAATATATAAAACGATAACAACTGCAGTGCCTAGTTAAAGCAGCAACAGAATCAACCATTCTGTCACAGCGTACAAACGAACTCATTCGCTCTTATTAAAAGCAAGTAATAAGTACAGCTAATAAACTAGATTCAATTATTTACAAAAGTAAAAATGTCTAAAAAGGCCCAGCGTCTAATTACGCCATTCATTAAGGGGCAACACTGCCCTATGCCCTCAGGAGGGGTCACGTAGCAAAGATAGTGCCTACTCATTTCGGGAAGGGCCTTTGTTTAAGAGGTACTTGCCCTCTCTTTTATGTTTTATTTGGGCCTGATTCCGTGAGCTTTGTTAGTTATTTTTGGTAATTTTCTGGTATTTTTTCGTAGCATATTTATATATGGAAGATAGTCTGAAAATTGGTTTGAATTACCTAAAATTCTAGCCCAGACTTTGCTAAAATAGCACAAAAAGCCTAGATGGAAAATACTCCTGAAATGTTGGGAGGTACTCGACGATAGATAAACTTGAAGGTAAGGCAAGGTTAAAAGCCGGCTCTTGATAGCTAGTTGCTTACAACCTACTAGATAGGTGCTTAGCGTCAGAAAATACAAAAATATCACATATGTAAAATAAACTTTTATTTCAACAAAAATATAACACAATAACAATGGATCAAATCTTACTATTCTGTAATCTGTGGGATCAATGAATTAAATTTTATTCCTAGGTTTTTATATGTGTCTCCGTATATTTGTGAATACCGTTAGTTAATAATCTATCTAGCGAGATTATAAACTCCCCGATAAATTGTGAACTGTACCATACTGCTTACAATATAACGTATTAATTTCCGATAGTTTATAATCTATCCATGACAAACCGTCATATCGTAAACTGGCATCATATTTGAATGCGTCGGAACGCACCTTGCGCGCTGATTGGTTAAACGTCATGTATCCCACGCCACCATCTTTGGCGATAAGTAAAGTAGTTGATTATTTTATTGTTTCTTAAAAAATAATTGATTGACATATTAAAATTTGATCTCAAACAGATGTGCATTTATTTTATTTAACTCCTATGTTTGTTTTCTAACTCTATGAATAAAGAACGAATCAACGAACTACCGCCAAGACTGACCAATCAGGGACGGTTCACAATATGACGGTTTGACAACGTTAAATTATAAACTATCGAACTTTTTAAGCAGTATTACCGGCCGGGCAATTGCGTATCTTTGGTGGTAATCGTATCGAACACCATTAATTATTTTATTCCAATGACGCGCACGCGGTACGACGCGGACGCGACGATGACCATTCGTGGGCCCTGATTTGATGAAATTCATTAATGGTGTTCGTTACGATTACCACCAAAGTTACGCGGTAGAGCCCCAGTTCACAATACATCGGGGAGTTTATAATCTCGCTAGGTAGATTATAAACTAACTGTTTTCACAACAATACGGTGACATACTAGGGTAAACATACCGGTTGGCCGGCCACTACCCCTTATCGACCACTTCGCACGTTATTTCAAATAATAGACAGTGTTAAAGACCACTCCTTTCTCATTTCACGCCATTCGTTCCGCACAAACTTCACGGTTCATATTCCAACGGCATGAACTCGAAATTTGCAAACTGAGCCCTCAGTTGCTATTTCAAAATTTGGTGTACTGACGCGTATAAAATTTAGCGAAAAAAATAGCAGGTGGATGGAATTTCAAATGTAATTTTTTTAGTGTTACTGTTGGTTTATTGGTGATTGATTTGGTTTGTGTATACTTAGCATGTTTAATTTCAATATTTAAGTGCCCAATCTCATCAAAAATTTCATAATTTGTGATATTTTTGGTGGTCGGACAATACGTTAACAATTAATTTAAAAATCTACTTATCGACCGGGTGGTCGCACAACCGGTTTATTCACGTCATTTCTCTTTGCCTTTATTGCGGAAACCTTAAATTCACCAACATAGATTCCATTATATTTGTGAACAGTTAGAATTTTGTGAATTTACAACTAGATTCCGGCCGCTAGTATACCTCATATTTTCAAAGATATCAACGATCAAAAATACCGAACGTTTAGCGGCCGATAACTAGTAAAAACAAAACCTGTCTCCGGCCGTTTGAAATAAAGAGCGGCCGAAAATTGGTAAAAATTACACCTGATTCCGGCCTTTCGAAAAAGAACGGCCGATAATTAGTAAAAAATAAACCTGTTTTCGACCTAGGACATTAAAAGCCGCCGATAAATGGTAAAAATTTAACTAAGTGCTGACTTTCTTGCCTGTTCTTCTTAGTTGAAGGCTAACTTACGAACGGTAGTAACTTCAGTAGCTTTGACCTTCATAAGCGCCCTACTAGGTCCTAAATTGAATAAATGGCTTTGACTTCCCGAAGGTTTGCTTATAGTAAAGAAGCACTGAAAACCACTCTTTCAGATATACGCGGCATCAGAGAAGCATGCTGGCACTAAGGAGTTCCAAGCTCCACTATGACAGGCTTTCCGGTAGTGTTGCTCATCAAAGGAGAAAAGTTGGCCCAGACTCTAAAATTAGTTTAGGTGAAGAAAAGAAAAGAAAATCGTTGATTGGATAATTAAGTTGGCGAAAGCCGGAAGTCGCTTCATGAGTTTGAGAGTTGCAACCGAGAGTTTTTGGGTTATATTCGTTTTAAAAAACTTACATCGTAACGCATGGAAAGTTTCCTCGAGCCTATTGTTTGTATCGTCCACCGTCACGCAATCATCCAGGCATTGGAAGCGATTATGAAGTTCGAGCTGAAAGCTTTCAGGGTCTTACATACATGCATATGGTGGTCGGAGCGTAGACGACATCTCTTCACCTGGATGTTCAAGTTCAGTGTGCCTCTTACTAATCGGTGATCGCTGCCGGTGTTAACCCTGATCACAGATACATCACTGAAGATTTGCCGCTTTGTCGTCAAGATAAAGTCTATCTAATTTTTGGTGGATCCATCGGGGCTACTCCAGGTCTATTTCCTATGCGGCCGCTTTTTGAAGAAGGAGTTCATCATAAATAGTCCCTCCAACTCCATAAAGTCGGCCAGTCGTTGCCCCCTAAGGTCCTCTACCCAATTCCAAAATGCCCCACTCAGTTCATCGTCATTCCTAATGTATAGCTTCACGTTAAAGTCCCCCAGTGAATACCGTTTGGTGATTCTGAGTATCAAGTATGCGACTCTCGGTAAGACACTCTCTTTCCTCACTATATTCTTGATGAGGGGCTTGCGGACAATAAACCCAACACCACCCTGTGACAGGTGATCACCCTCCCGGTAGTAGAACAGGTTACCGGATTTAAGGATAATCGTGTCCTCCCCCTCTCTTCGGACTTCTGATAATCCCATTATTTCCCAGCGCAACCTGTCCACATCTTCCTCCAGCTCAATGAGCTTCTCCTCGTTCCTCAGAGTCCGTGTATTGTATGTTACCAGGTCCAGTCGTCGGTGTTGGTAGCCGGATCTCTGCCGGAGACTCTTAGCACCCCTGCCCCGCCGTTACCTTGACCGCTACCGTAGCCCGGGATATCGGGGCTGCCAGGACTGGAGGCCGTAGTTGTGTTTGTTTTGTCAAGTCTCTACTTAAACACAACTACGGCCTCCAGTCCTGGCACACAAACGGCAATACCTCTCTAGGTATTGCCGTAATCACCACGCTTGGCAGGCGGGTTGGTGATCGCAAGAGTGATGACGTATCACAGATGGACGCTGCTGCCCGTCCCCTGGTCTATTCCCTTAGTCGCCTTTTACAACACCCTCAGGATTGGAAGGGTTGGCCCTATTCTATGCCGAGAACCACACGGCAAATTATTTTAGTATCTATTTTAGTTGCTGTTAAAGTCTCGGTATACTTACGGGCATAGAATTCATATTTTTTTAATTTAATTTATATGTGATTGTGACTGTTAAGACATTTTTATTGATGCAAAAGCTAAAAGTAGTTATTAGTTTGAATCGAGATTTTAATCTGTTACTTAATTCATAGAAGAGAGTGAAAATATAACGCTTTTTGTGAATTTATTCATTTTTTACTTTCATACTATTATGAACCCTATGATCTATTGAATAAGAGTCGTTTTACTACTGTTAATTAGGTGGCCGTTAACCGGTGCACTGGTGGACGAAAACTGAGTGAAATGGCCGATAGCCGGTATATTTGCTATTTTTACGAAGTTATATTTTTTTTAAATTATGTATCACTGATACGTCTATGAACGTTAGGTTTTATGAAACTAGACTATAGTAGGATGAAATGAAAATTTTATGAAATATCTTGGAGTACAGCATCATGATAGAAATCAACTCTGAAGTCAACAAGTCGCTTAACTGGTCGATAGCCGGTATGTTTACCCTATATCTTCGAATTCCTTTCTTCATTGATATTCGACTCAATTCTCCCACACAACCCATGCAAGCTTTACATGCCTAATCAAATTCCATAAACAAACTCGGTTGCCTATTATGAAAAGTAAATAAATAGAATAATAAATTGTCTATGAAACATCGGAACATATTATATACACGTAAGTATAATATTGTAAGAAGCTGTGTACCGTATATGTTTGAACAGAGACCATTGCTACCGGCGGACAAAGTGTGAACTGGTTCCATTGGTAGGATGTTGAGATTTAGCTATAGACCGGACTCGAAAATTAATGTAATATAACCGCAGTATTAACCGGAAGCGCTCGTGGTGTAGCATGATTAGCCGTTCTTAATCGATCGGCAAAGTTAAGCTACGTCTGTCGTGGTCGGTACCTGGATGGGTGACCGTCTAGTGGTATTTCATATCGAGCGTTTCCGTACTTCGGAAGGCACGTAAAGCCGTTGGTCCCGGTTATCACTTAATTGTGATAGTCGTAGTTGGAGGCCTTCTAGGCGGCTTGAAAACTCCAACAGTAGGTTGATTACTAGTCTACCTCCAGCGATCCGCAGTGGGTACGCGTGGTGGAGTATCTGCCCATTCCCTTTCACCCTGATTTGTGTAAGGAGGCCTGTGCTCAGCAGTGGGACATTCCTTGAGCAATTATGATGTGCATAGAAAGAAATAATCGCGTTTCGATCTGCCTGTTTATCTTGGACATACAAGACTTTTGTATACGACTTTGAATCGACATGCGACGTTATAAATAAATAGCCACCAAGACTATAAATACATCTCTTACTTAGAAATGAATAACACGTTTGGTGATCAAAGACGCTCAAATTATACAGGTCGGAAGGGAAGTACCCTACCTTATATAATTATGCTTGTATGACTATGCCTCTGGGGCTGCCTGCCTTGTGCCTTTATGTGGTTGTATTATAGAAGTTTGATTGAGCAAATGGTATTTTAATCATCTAAAATTAGAATGGAGGTTTTAACTACGATAGTTTTAGCTCTTTAATAGCGGTTTCTGGAATTCTATTTCCTTTTAATCGACTTAAAAAAAAAGGAGATTCTCAATTCGACACGTAGGTATGTAAGTATGTAATATTATTGGAACTGCAATATATTCTCATATGATAATCTATTAGGGCTTCCAAACAAATATACAAAATTTCATATGTATGTTTGTCCACGCATATCTCCGAAGATATTAATCGGATTATAACCATTCTTTCTTATTGATTTACATTTACTTCAACTTAGGGAACAGTGCAAGTTTCATCGCAATCGGTTCAGTAGTTTTCAAGATATGGACAAATATGTGTGACGGCGTGGCTTATTGATAAGAGGTACGGGTGTGGTGTCAAAGGAAAAACATCATAAAACCTTGGTCAATTTCTAGAGCATTTAAGAAAAACTAAAAATTACGAAAAAAAAGTCCCGCGTACGCTCAGATTGTGGAATGAGCTGCCCGCCGTGGTTTTCCCAATGGAGTACAGCATGGGGTTCTTCAAAAAGGGTGTGAAGAGGTTTTTTCGGGGTCGGCAACGCGCGAGTGACGCCCCTGGTGTTGCAAGCGTCCATAGGCTACGGTAACCGCTTACCATCAGGCGGGCCGAATGCTTGTTTGCTACCTAAGTAGTATAAAAAAAAACACTAAAAAGTATGAAATAACTAATCATACTGTATGTATTTTTATGTATGTAGTTATTGGACGTCCCAATTTTGGGTTAACGCGCTTGAATTAGCCGCGAGAGGCGCTAGTGTAGCGAACGTCTTTAGATATGTCAAATGTTATTCAGCGAGCTGATTGCGAGCAATTCATCGCGGATTTTCACAGTTGTGCATTTCGGATTAATTATGGCAGACATTCCTTCCAATCGCTATGAAACATTGTTTTAGGTGAGTTTGTCTTTCGAAAAATTTACCTCCTTTTTTTGGATTAAAATGGGACTGCGCCACATTGAGGCATAATTAATATTTTATTTATTTGGTTATTATCAATTATATTCTTTTTAAGTCAGTTTTTTTTTTTAACGAAATCTTACTTTTTCTGTAAAAAAATAGATAATTAATTAGAGCCCCTCAGTCTGGATGACTTTGCCTCCTTATGTGTGTTCTACCGCTTGTACAACGGACAGTGTTCTAAGGAATTGTTTGACTTGATGCCCACGGCTACCTTCCACCATCGCAACTCTCGCCATCGACGGGGAATCCATCCTCACACATTGAAACCAGAACTGTTTCGAACTGTACGGGCTAAAAAGTGTTTTCTTCCGCGGACGCTAGGACTGTGGAATGAGCTCCCCGCCGTCGTTTTCCCAATGGAGTACAGCATGGGGTTCTTCAAAAAGGGTGTGAAGAGGTTTCTTCAGGGTTGGCAACGCGCGAGTGATACTCCTGGTGTTGCAAGCGTCCATAGGCTGCGGTAACTGCTTACCATCAGGCGGGCCGTATGCTTGTTTGCCACCTCAGTGGTATAAAAAAAAACAACAAAAAAGTTTATGATCAGAATCGTCATTGCCAGTTTTTAAATTAAAGAAACTCGAAAATTTGACATAGGTACCAAATCTTCGAACATACATTGAATGGGGGTGACTCGGGTACCTCTAAAAGTGTTCTACTGTTCTACTCTTAAGTGCTCTGGTCTCCAGATTGGGAGTACCTAATTCTTTGAACAAATTGCAACTCCTGTGCATTTCTTGCTTCGAACTATGAGTATAGTCCCACCTGCTAAGACTGTGCGTTGTCCATAAGGGTATAGGGTGACTGATAATTAGTAAACGATACTTAGACACATGATTGTACTCATGATAACAAACAACTGTCCCAAAGAAACAAATAGGGATAAATAACTGAATTAAATAAAAGCTGACGGTGTATTCTTATTCTTCTTAGGTAAAATATTGTGGGCTCTGTGATAAGTAAATTAAAAAAAGAACTTTGGGAAAGTTGTTTTTTATCATGAGTACAATCATGTGTCTAAGTATCGTTTACTAATTACCAGTCACCCTTTATACGTCAGTGACTGCTGTGTGTTAATAGGTAAATATCACTATAAATAATATAACCCCATTTTTATTCACCGACTTCAAAAAAGGAGGAGGTTCTCAATTCGAATGTTTTTTTTTTTTTATTTATATTTTTGGCATAACTTTGTCATAATGTAGACGGATTTTCAAAATATTTTTTTTGTTCGAAAGGGTTTTATTCCGAAATAGTCCCATATACATTTCATATAGATCTGATGATGAGTTTCGGAGACAGACAACGGAACTCTTCAAAAAATGACAGCAAATCAACCGCAATTGCTGCTATCGCATAAATATGCATTGTTTACGCAGGCCTTTACACGGGAAAGTATTTAAGTATATATGAAACTAAAAATTCAAAAATAATGTCTAATTGTCTTCTATTTCAAAACAGTGTCAGATAAGAGTTATTTCTTACTTTTTAGTGTACTTTGAAGGCGGTTTATTTTTTTGTTAAAAAGTTAATTTATAAAGACCCATGTCAATTTAACACCTCGGATACAAAATGTTCAGCTCTTTCAGCGACCACGTCATCGGATCCGGAACTCGCTCGTTTCCCGCCCAAAACCCGCGTAATTTTTTCTCCGACGCTCAAGCCGTTATGGCGGCACTTCCGGTTGGATTTCTCGCGTCACGTGTGGCTCGTGACGTCGCTTCCGTTACGTTTACTGTATATGAATGAGGTATTTTGTGACGTCATAAAGCATGTAAGAAAGGCCTTTTTCTAGTCCTGCGGATTATATCTATGTTTATTAATAATATGATAGAAATAGAAATGTAAATCTGTCTTTTTGATATGGCTATCTGATCCCAAACAAAGCAGAGCTTGTACTATGGAAAATGTATAAATCGATAATTACATCTAGACTCAGGCCAAGCAGATATTTTCATGCACACAAATGATTGTCCTGGATGGGCATCGAACCCACGACCTGAAAAAGTAGGAGCTGTAACCAAACACGTTAAACATACGTCCATTTCCTACATTTTCATGACATAACTACAGCTTTCGAATCGAGTTTGATGAAATTTGCCAAAGGAGTAAACTGAACGGGAAAATTATTCAATATTTAAGTAATAATAATCTTTATACTGTTAGGATAGAGCTGTAAATTGTATGCAAAAAAAATACAAAAGAATCTACTCACCGTGTCAACACGTAACCGACCCAAAAGGTGTAGAAAATCTTTTCGACAAACAATTGTATACCTTGTATCCTTAACCATAAAACCTTATTTATCTTTTATTAAAAATAAAACATGTCTCTTTTTTCGAAGTTTTCTAGCTTCAAATTAAACTATCAAATAGTTTAGTCGCATTCAAATATAAACCTTAACAAGAATGTAGATAAGACTCTAAATGGTAAGTCAGTCGGAGGCACATCAATGGCGAATGCCAGCGGAACAATTCAGTAGAAGTCTAACAATATTGCATTCCTGTATTATGTTTCTACATCGTACATACGAAACGCCTTTGCTAATGGTGCGTCCATGCTACGCGAATCGAGCACGAACCAAGCCACGAACGAACCTACAAAGAGCACGATGCGAATCTCTTTGTTCGTGAAAAAACTGTCAATCGCGCTCGTTCGAGCCTCGCGAGCCCGTCCACGCTGCGCGAATCGTGCTCGCAGTGTGCTCGTTCGTGGCTCGGCTCGTGCTCGGTTCGCCAAGCATGGACGCACCATAAGGACGGGGGTATTGAAAACTAGATTTTTAGAGTAACGGAGGTAACTATGTAATTTTTCTTAGAAGAGGTCTTCCAACCATATTATTATGAATTTGAAAATTTGTCGAATGCCATTCTTTCAATGCGATGATATGAGTAAGTGTGAAGTCAGATGCCGAGACTAAAGTCCTGGGTTCTTGAGTTTTCGGTGAAGGAAAACATCGTGAGGAAACCATAGCACGGTAGAAGGGTACTATGTACTGACGCCAAGCACCTATCGGTGTGTTCCGACAGCTGCACTTGAGATCCAGTTCCTTCTAGGCTTTGTGTGCGTATCACCTTCGGCTACATCATCACTTACCATGCTGAGATTGTGGTCAAACAGGCCTATACACAGTAAAGAAAAAAGAAAAGTGACTACGATGTGCTACAAGCATACTTAATTAAGGAACAAGTTGTTGTTAAAAATGATTTTAATACAAGCTTTTTTTGGTGACTGTACTTTTTGTTGACTGTACTTGAATTGTCTTCCAATATACTAATGTATACCAAATATCAAGTCAATCGGACCACTGGAAGTGGGTGAAATTCGACTTGCAAGTTTCCACCCGAACAAACATAGAAACATACATGGACTATGGAATGAGCTCCCCGCCGTGGAACACCAGTTCCCAATGGCGTACAGCATGAGATTCTTCAAAAAGGGCGTGAAGAGATTTCTGCAGGGTCGGCAAGGCGCGAGTGAGTGAGCCCCTGGTGTTGCAAGCATCCATAGACAACGGTAACTGCTTACCATCAGGCGGGCCGTATGCTTGTTTGCCACCTAAGTGGTATAAAAACATACATACATTGAAAATTAAATAAAAGCTTGTAATTTTTTTTTTATACGACTAAATCGGTTAATAAGCGGCCCGCCTGATGGTATGAGCGTGTTGATGGTGGATGGTGGATGGTGGATATGATGGTGGAGCGGTTACCGTAGCCATATGGACGCTTGCAACACACGAAGCATCGCTCACGCGTTACCGACCTTTCCCCCCTCCCCAATGAGCTCTGGCGACCGTACTCACGAGCAGGAACACAACTTTACACAACATAAAGTTATTTGGCTGCGGTATTCTGTAAGGTGGAGGTACTTCCCCAGTCGAGCTGCTCTTTGAGCGAATAAACGATATGCTCTGCCTCTCTTACAAGTTCAAGATTTATTGAAATAAATTGTATTTTATTCACACATCACTGGATATTTGCTACAATTTGTCAAGCGTAATAATTTCTCTGTATCAAACCGCTAATTAAAATATGCAGTTACAATAATTAATCGGTTAATTAAAGAGCTGGCTCAATTCAATATGGCGGCATATTTTAATTTATTACTAAAATTGGTATGGTAACGCGAGTGATATTTAAATTATTTGAAAATTGAAGCCACGTTTATCGGGGATGGGATTTATCGACATAATATTAATATTTGAATTAATTTTGAATAATAATCTACATAGCGCTCGTGGTGTAGCATGATAAGCCGTTCTTAATCGATCAGCAAGTTAAGCTACCACCGTCGTGGTCGGTACCTGGATGGGTGACCGCCTAGTGGTATTTCAAATCGAGCGTTTCCGTGCTTCGGATGGCACGCAAAACAGTTGGTCGCCGTTAAGCTAGTTGGAGGCCTTCTAGGCGGCTTGAAAACTCCAACAGTAGGTTGACCACTAGCTTACCTCCATCGATCCGCAGTAGGCACGCGTGGTGGAGTATCTGCCCATTCCCTTTCACCCTGATTTGTGAAAGGAGGCCTGCGCTCAGCAGTGGGACTTTATATTTCCACATTTCCACATTGAGATGTTGACAGTTACAATAAGGCTCAGTATCATTTGTGTCTGCTTGGGCCAGTACTTATTTTAGTCACGCATGCGTAGTTAATTTTTGGCTTCACTTCATTTTCGCTTGACACTCCGTCTTGATTTTTAAATACGTCCTTTTTTTTATACAACTAAGTCGGTAAACAAGCATACGGCCCGCCTGATGGTAAGCGGTTACCGTAGCCATATGGACGGTTGCAACACACGAAGCATCGCTCACGCTTTACCGACCTTTCCCCCCTCCCCAATGAGCTCTGGCAACCTTACTCACGCGCAGGAACACAACTTTACACAACATAAAGTTATTTGGCTGCGGTATTCTGTAAGGTGGAGGTACTTCCCCAGTCGAGCTGCTCTTTGATCGAATAAACGTTATGCTCTACCTCTCTCTAAAACGTCTATGTAAAATGTATTATAATAATATAAAGAATTCAAAACGTCTCGTACATTTTGTCACGTAATTATTTATTGAACATAGTTCAGAGAGTTTGCAAATCCTTCAATATTGAAACGGAAGACGAAATTGTGAATTTCTGAAACATCACACGCCTGAGCCGGACATCCAACCCTCCGTAGGAATGTTACCTGGTTGGAATAAATCTCGCTTTTATTATTCGCATTTGAAGGTTCCGTAGCTATTTATCTATTTTGATTTTCGGGTCGCTCACTTCCCTCCAATATGGCGAGGAGGGCGATGGCTGCCACACGCGTCATACTTGTGAACAGGTGCTGCTTGGTGGGGCTGGTCTGCATAAGTTTGCTATTTATTTACTTATAAAGTATTTATTCAGCCTAATTTGTAATTTTGCCGCCGCGCTGGGGCACCCAATTGTTTTCAGTGCGATTATAATGTAAATATTATGTAATTAATCTAAGCTTGTTTTGAAAAGAGTAATTGCTGAGTTTATTACCGGCTCTTCTCAGCAAATGCAACCTTCCGAACCGGTATTAGAGTATTAGAGTCAGACTTTTCATAAGTGCCTGCGAAGGTTTAAATAAATGATTTTGAATATTTAATTTTGATATGAAATTAGGAGTAGAATTTCGGAAAATCCTTTCTTAACGGATGCCTACGTCATACAAAGAACACACCCTCCAAGTTTCAGGTCTCTACGATCAGCGGTTTAGGCTGTGCGTTGATTCTCAGTCAGTCATTGAGGACAAAGAATTTTATACGTATAGATAGACTAATCCCCTTATTCATAATGAAGTTATCAAACGTTGATTAGCTAAAATTCTGAAGTCTTTATCTGACACGTGACATTTGATGATCGAAAGAGTGAGACGGAGGACACTATTACACTGATTTAGTTAAAAAGCGATTATGAATAAGGGGGTAAGATTACAGAACAAAAGGCAGATACAGCGCGCGGAACACGGGAGTGTGGCCAAAAAAGCAAATAAAAATTGAAAAACACATAAGTACCTGGTTTTCGCTTTTGAATTTGTATCACTCACCGCCCATAGGCTATGCCAGATTAGATTACTAATCATAATTTAAATCGGTTAAAAAGAGTAAGAAAATCTACATAATTTTAATTTATTCTCTGTGGCACCCAAACCTTTTCAACGAGGTCTTTAACCCTAAGATTAAGTAATCGATCATGTCCAATGACCGGCTCGAATCGTCAATGGGTTTCAGGTCGATGCTCGGCACAGGAAATCTTATTGTTCTTCAAGGGGAAAGTCATAGAAAATGGACTTGGTTGTTTGGGACATTGGCGTTTTGGTTGATCGGGTGTTGAGTGCTGATAAGTTACATACATAAAAGTAACTTAAGTTTAAAAGAAATGTATGTTACCGTATTTTTGTGAAAACTGTTAGTTTATAATCTACCTGGCGAGATTATAAACTCACCGATATATTGTGAACTGTACCATACTGCTTACAATATAACGTACTAGCTTCCCCCCGCGGCTTCACCCGCGTTCCCGGGATAAAAAGTAGCCCATGTCCTTCCCCATTATATAATCTATCTCCTTACCAAATTTCATTACGATCCGTTCAGCCGTTTAGTCGTGAAAAGGTAACAAACAAACAAACAAACAGTAATATTTAGTAGTAAGGATTCATTTACTCTTAAACACTATAATTATCGTAAAATTTTCGTTGCAAATATCCTTTTTATCGATAAAGTTGTGTTACTTGTGTTCCTGCGCGTGAGTTACGTCGCCAGAGCTCATTGGGGAGCTGGGGCTCTACCAAGTTACTTTGGTGGTAATCGTAACGAACACCATTAATTATTTCATCCAATGACGCGCACGCGGTATGACGCGACGAAGACCATTCTTGGGCCCTTTGGATGAAATTCATTGATGGTGTTCGTTACGAATACCACCAAAGTTACGCGGTAGAGCCCCAGGGTAGGTTAGTGAGTGATACCCCGTGGCATCAAAAGCGTCCATAGGGCGACAGTAACCGCTTACCATCAGACAAGCCGTATGCTTATTTGCCGAACAATAAACAAGGTGCTTAATTATAAATAGATTCATAGTTTCGTCTATAAATTGGTATACTTTGCTACTTATTTGGTGAAAGCAGATGTTTAGCCCACCTTGCGCGGCAGGTGAGTGGGGAAAAAGTGTATTATTAATTGTTACCTGTGTTAGCCTTGAGACGCCACCTGTTGGTGATTGTGATAATTGTTGTGACGATTAGGTACTGTTGTTGTTAAGGGAGAGTGAAGAGATACGCGTATTTATTTAAATATTGAGCTTTTGTCCACTGAGATGTTTTTTTTATATACAACTAAGTCGGTCTGAGGTCTGCGGTTATCTTAGCCATATGGATGGACGCTTGGAACACTCGAAGCATCGTTCACCATTACCGACCTTTCCCCCCTCCCCTTTGAGCTCTGGCGACCTTATTCACGCGCAGGAACACAACTTTACACAACATAAAGTTATTTGGCTGCGGTATTCTGTAAGGTGCGCTGCACCTCTCTGATCACGAAACCATTCAGTCTGGCCTTGAAAGTACCTAGATTTTAAGAGGCAGAAAACACAGACGCCAAGAGCAAGTGCAAGTACTCCCTTGCTGTCCACATTATAAATGAGGTTGTAAACCGCTGTGTCCAATATTAAAAATATATACATTTTAAATATTTGTGTCTCAATCACTTGTAGGGATTTTAATGAACTTTTGAAAATAGAATATTTCTTTGATTAGTAAATTCGATACTTTTTATCTCTTGGGTTGCTTGTTATTTATTAATGAAGAATAATTTTATAAAATACTAGTTTACCACTTTAACTACTACGAACTATTTACTTATTTAAATTGGAACCTTATCTCCGTATCATAAAGCTCAAAACAACCTAGCAAAAAATATAACCTGTATAATTCGCTCATATACACACTTTATATAACAGCCTAACAACTTTGCAAGGATAAAAAAACACGCATAGCTAAGAGCTGCCCCTTAACCAGTAGCACGCGTCATGCACCTGTCACAGCGCGCGTGCCGTGGAAGCTGCATCTTAACTACCTACTGCCGTGAGGAGTGAGTTATAGGAGTAAGCGAGTTTGATCCTTAAATATAATGTTTTAAGATGCTATATGAATGCAATATTTTAGTAAACTTATGACGTAGGCCATAACGGATTCCCCTATTCAAAATTCGAATCAGCTCATGGTTAAGCTGGTCGCCGAAAAGCTCCGTGTGCTCAATAGAGCGAAACAGTACTTCGGGACAAAGACTGCAACTCTATAAGTCACAAGTCCAGCTTCATATGAAGTACTGCTGTCATCTGTGGGCGGGGAGCACCTGGATATCAGCTTGAACCTTTGACTCATTTCAGCTAATTGCTATTAGTAGACGATCCCAAGCTCATAAGGGGTTTAGAACCCCTTAGTAGAGAGAGTTTGCCTCCCTATGTTTTGAGTGTATGTTCTGAGAAATTATGCGTATTGATGTGACGGCTTCTACCATCGCACCCAATCTAGGACTAGACGAGGAGTAGCAGAATGAGCTCCCCGCTATGGTTTGGAGGGAGCACAGCATGGGATTCTTCAAGATGAATGTGAAGAGATTTTGGTGTGGCAATCGTAACTTCTTACTGTTATAGTAATATTTACGTACGCCAACTGAGTAGTACAGAAAAATGCAGTGACTTTGTCTCAAAACTATCAAATTAATAATTACGGGCTGGTTGGCGTGTTTGGTTAAGATTCCACCTATCAAGCCGCAGGTTGTGGGTTCGATTCCCACACAGGATATGCATTTGAGCACATGAATATGTCTGCCTGTCGAGTCTGTGTGAATATCCCAGGATATTTAGGTATTTATTAACATTTAAGTGAACGTCTTATTACTTAGACCAAAGTTAAGTCCAACGATGTAAGATACCGTAAATATAGCAAAAACTTAATTATTTCTCACAAGCATCACCTGGTGGCTGGTCGCTGGTAGTTCACATCTACCGATGGTCCTATCAGCTTTAAAGTTGCTTATAGATCACTTTACTCACCACTATATGTACTAATTTTAACTTAACTTGCTTAAATTAAGTCAAAAGTTACATCCATGGTATCTATTTTACTTATTCAAATAGACATTCGCGACATTTATCCATAGTTTGACTTTAAATCCGGTTGCATTTATTGCAATACTAGCACCCCGCGGTTTCACCCGCGTTCCCGGGATAAAAAGGAGCATATGTCCTTCTTCGTCATTACCAAAGGCTATCAGCATGCCAAATTCCATGATGATCTGTTGAGTAGTTTAGGCGTGAAGGCGTAACTAACAAACAAACTCAATTTCGCATTTATAATACTATATCTAGCTGTCCCCCGCGATCCTGGGATAAAAAAAAAAACAAATTTTTTGAATAAACAAGCTGACAAACCGTACCGTGACCACACTAGATTTCGACATAAATTAATACTTCCAACCTCTAAGTTAAAAATGCATAGCTCCGGCCCAAATATTATGGCAGTAAAAATTTACAATCACATCCCAAATATCATTAAAGACATCAATAAAAACATACATTTTGAGAAGAACTTAAAAGACATATTGATAAATAAATGTTATTATTCGCTAGAAGATTTTTTTCAGACAGATTTCTTGAAATGTAGCGGTGCGTCTATTTATTATATTGTATTGTATTACCTTTAGGTTATTTCTTCTTCTTCTTATTTTTAATTTTGGCAACCAACCCCACATTAGGGCTCATTTCTGCCAGTGTCGAGTTATATTATAGTTTCCAGTCACACTAAATCACTTCAGATTATAGTCCTCAGTCAGTCACCGTCCATAAAAGTCATGTTTTACTACAATGGTGGTCATTGTACTAAAACTCTACACGGACATTTTGAGACAACTTGAAAAGTCACGACACATCATTAATTTCATTTCACTTCACTGGTGCACAAGGATGATCTTTATTGGGTAAATTCCCACCAAAAATACACAATAAAACTCAAAATACACAAATTTATGCAAATAAAAATGAAAATGCTACGTCACTCTGCAAGTTCCCGGCAAAAAGTCTTTAGGTTATTTATTTCTATTAATGTATTGCAATGCCCTAGATGAGGCCACATGTTTATACCTACCTACATTTAACTGTGTGTGTTGTGTTTAAATTAATGTGATGCAATACATTTTTGAATTTGAATTTGAAAAAGTATCCTGTCCTTCTCCATACCATAGGCTATCTGCTATTAAGTTTGGGTGTAGATATAATTAAGTTATGTTGTAGAAGTTATGCAGACATAATTATGTTATGTTGTAGATATAATTAAGTTATGTAGATATATAATTGAGTTAGATATCGTGATTCAAGAATTAAACAAAAAAATATTTACAGAAGATTTAGCAAAGAATTATTCATCAGAGTATCTTGAAACATAATCGATAACTCTGTATTTGTGTTATTTTGTACTACGCAATCAATTTTGATATGGTTTTTACCATAATTAAGAGAATGTCTTCTGAAAAATTAATTCAGTTCAAAAATCAAAATCATTTATTCAAATGCCTTCGTAGGTACTTATGTTAAAAGTCTTACTCTAATACCGGTTCGGAAGGTTGCATTTGCTGAGAAGAGCCGGCAATAAACTCAGCAATTACTCTTTTCAAAACAAGCTTAGATTCATTACATAATATTTAAATTCTAATCGCACTGACAACAATTGCGTGCCTCGCGGCAAAACTCCAAGTAGACTGAATCGATATTTATAATGTACTCGTAATGTATGCAATAAATAAATAAATAAAATAAATAATAAGTAACTAGCAAACTTATTAAATGTCTATTAAAATAGGCTGTTGTTGTATGTGTATATAAAACAACAGCCGAAGTTGTAGGTGGGCAACACACGGAAAGAGAAACAATACAGATCCAGCAATGATAATAAATTAAATTATTAAAAGAAACAAAAAACCCGACTGCGTAAAACAAAAATTAACTGAAAGGAGAAAAACAAGCTCTGGAATATTACTTGGATGCTATAAGGTATTGCAGTCGGGGATAAACAAATAACCTAGGTATGTGTATTTTTTGGAATATTTGTTTATCCCCGACTGCAATACCTTATAGCATCCAAGTAATATTCCAGAGCTTGTTTTTCTCTTTTCAGTTAATTTTTGTTTTACGCAGTCGGGTTTTTTGTTTCTTTTAATAATTTAATTTATTTCAGACTTTTTAGTTCTATACAGAATGAGTTGTAAGTATTAGTAAGTAAATGAGTGGTACGGTCAAAGACTACAGTATATACTTAGAGAGGTACGGTAAAGTAACGCTAACAACCATCGCAACTCTGTTGAGTTACGTACGGTACCGCTCATAGTACCTACCTACTGTCCTTGCATTAAACATGGTTTTTTGCAGTTTACGTCAAAATGGTAGCCTAAAAGTATTACAATATATACATATATGGAATGGGCTGTTCCCAAGCTTTCATTTGATACCCATATTGTTATAATAACGAAATTTTTGTTTTTAATACCCCCCCTCTTTTCTTATCCGTAGATGCCATATAAAAATAATATACCCTATGACACTCCCACAGTCAAGACGAATCTAACGACACCTCATATGCTTAAATCCATCAAGCCGTTTAGGCTGCAGAGCGTGCCAAAGAAATAGACATACATACATACATACATACATACATACATACATACACTCGAAAAACATAACCCTCCTTCCGGGTCAGTCGGGTAAAAAGGGAGCCATCCAATAAAATAAATGACATACCACCCTCGTTCTAGAAACCTAATTAAAAGACAGGAGAAAAAAGAAGTTGACTAAAACAAAGGATGAGGATGGTAAAAATGCAATTAATCTAGCATTAGGACTGGGATAGACTAAGGTGTGTTAATTGAGTCAAACGGTCTTATTATGTGAGATCCGATCTTAAAAACTAAGTTTTACTAGATTTGGCTTAAACATTCTTATCTTATAAGACAGAAAATCATATGAGAGCATGGTTGTTTGTTTGTTTGCGCGGATGTTTGTAACACATGAGTGATGCGTCTGTTGCAAGCATCTATATGGCTAACCGCTTACCATCAGGTGGGCTGTAGGATTTTTTACCGACAACGGCGTATAAAAAATAAGTTGTATCCAAATCTAAAAAGATTTTTTTATTCCACATTTTAAATTAGTTTTTTTTTGTGGTGCGGTCCCATGTATTATACACTTTTATCTTTTTTTTTTAAAGTAATATATTATGTATCGAAGCGCACGTGGTGTAGCATGATTAGCCGTTCTTAATCGATCGGCAAGTTAAGCTACCACCGTCGTGGTCGGTACCTGGATGGGTGACCGCCTAGTAGTATTTCAAATCGAGCGTTTCCGTTCTTCGGAGGGCACGCAAAGCCGTTGGTCCCGGTTATCACTTAATTGTGATAGTCGAAGCTAGTTGGAGGCCTTCTAGGCGGCTTGAAAACTCTAACAGTAGGTTGACCACTAGCCTACTGGACTAGTGGAGTATCTACCCATTCTCTTTCACCCTGATTTGTGAAAGGAGGCCTGTGCTCAGCAGTGGGACAATATAGGCTGATGATGATGATATTATATATAGTTCTAATATAGTTTTTGTTTTTTTTTTATGTTTATTCGTTTTGCTGATTGTGTATTTTATTTTGTATAATTTTTTTTTTTTTGAATGTGAGGATGCTATTTTATTATTGACATGAACACATATTTACAGGCGATCTAATTAAACTATATATTTTTTTTTATATCAAATGCAATACTATTTCCTAAAATAAAAGGTCATCCAAATACTCCATGGTCCCCATGACACTGGCGGCGTTTCCACGCTGAATGGTTAGGCTTAACCTCTGGGCAAAAAAGTCACTAGCTCTCAGTTCCCCAGAGGCCAAGACCAACCGTTTGCCCACGTCTTGCACAAATAATTTCGTGTCAGATGACCAAGGGCCCAGTGTTTCCACCGCAAGCGCCGCAAACACATATTCGTCAGTTAGACGAGAGTATTTGCGGCGCTTGAGGGTCTGCGCACTTTCCGCTGCCGCTCCTGCCCTGACGCGCGTACCAGAGATGTGGGACGCTGCCAATGTGTCCACACAGGTAACGTCCCACACCAGGGCACGGCCCATGCTCCAAGGCACCAGCGTCACGCCGTCTGGTCTCTTCCCATCATCCCTTGAGAGACCACTCGGTTCCAGTGAAGCTGGAATAGTGGCTGAGGCAAGGGCCCGACGGACTGCATCATTCAGAGCGGCATGACGGAAAATACGGCCTGCGCTTTTTATACAGGACAGACCGTGGTGCCCTAGGCCATCGACGTGATTCCCACAGTTGCGACAGGAATGAGGTTCGCAGATTTTATTGCCAAGACGCAGACATACAGCAATGCGAAGCGTCGCCGCGTCTAGTAGGGTACCAATATTGTAAGAAGGGAGCGCGTGCAACCACTGACCGGATTCCTTTTGTGATACCGCCAGTAACCTAGCTTTCCCAGAATCATTAGATTGGTCAAGGAGACAAGCAAACGAGGATGTTAATAGTGGACAATCCCACTCTTTTTGTGACTCCGGATTTGATGGAGATGTGTGCCCAGGGAACGTTGACATCCAGAGAGCCGCTGCTTCCGCCTGACCACTGACACGAACATCAGCTACTGGAGTATTTAGAATATTGCTGATGAGTGTCAGGGTGGAGTGAGTGGAGGACAGAAAGGCCGGAAGAGCGACACTAGATGCGGTTCGGATACCCAGGCCACCAAAGTTAATGGGTAGTATTGCTTGTCTCCATGATGGTTCATCGAATTTTAAATTTAGAATTTTAGTAACTGAATTTCTCAGAACTGTGTCAATTGGAGTGGTCAAAACGGGGAAGTGCCAGAGATTACAACAACGTAACAGGTACATAAATTTAGGTGTGAATAGGCAGAGTCTCAGGATGAAGAGTGCCATGTGAGGTTTGATTTTGAATAGTAGATCTGATGATTTATTAAATTTTTCTAATTTAGAATTTATATGTTCAGGAAACGCGTCGTTGTAAATTGGTGCCCCAAGGAGGGTGAGGTTGAGTTTGTCACATACTAATATATTTGGCATTAAGCAACTGAATTCTTTAAATAACTGTAATTTTGTGCTATTGCTTATACTTTCCGAAAAAAAAAATTTCACACTTGTCGAAATTCAGCTTAAGTCCGATGTTATTAAAACTGCTAATAATAGATTGAATATCCTGTAAAACTGAGGACGCGTCTCCTGCCAGTGAACCATCATCGAGATACCAAAGGTTGAATTTGGACGTTAAATTTTTTATGATAGGGTGGATAGCCAAACTGAAGATTAATGGACCAAGGGGGTCTCCTTGTTGACAACCAACGCATGAGTCAATTTCACTATCGCCAAAAAATAATTTTGAAGGGGTCCCGTAAGACTGGACAAGGTAATTTTGAATTTCTGGGACATGTTTTTCCATTTCTGCAAGGAAACTTGATCTACTTATGGAATTAAAAGCATTTTTAACGTCAATTTTGACTAAAACATCATAATCAGGTGTATGGAGGAATGTGCGCGCTGCATGAACGGCTGCTTCGCACCCGCCCTTAACTCCGAAACCTAACTGATTCGGTTGAAGTAAGGCAGTTAGTCTGGACTGGAATTCTCGACAGCATATTTTTGAAACTAGTCTCCTGATGGTATTCCCTACGGCAATAGGTCGAATACCCCCATCCTTCTTTTTTAATGCTATTAAATTTGCTCCAAATAGGATGGGGGTTATATCTGAGGGAACAACACCAGAAAGAATGTGGTTAACTAGCTGGGTGAGAACGTTTAGCAAAGATTTCCCTGGTTCGCCTAGAAAGGGATCGGTTAAGTCTTTTAGATGCTGCGGAGTGATACCGTCCAGACCACCAGCGGAGCCATTGGGAAACGACAGAATTGCTTTCCTTACCGTGTCAGCATCGACAGTTAATGGCGGGTGCGAGGTTTGACATGAAGTGGTTGGAAAGTGAATGGCAGGTGAAGATGGATGCTTATCGCGAAGGATTGAAATTGTTTCTGGAGTACTTGTTGCAATTGTGTCTGAAGAGAAAAGAATTTTGGCAGCTCCTTTTATGTTCCCATCTGAAACTTTATTTTCAATATTTTTTATCTTGTTAAATTGGAAATCGTTACGAATGTCTATTGTGGGTAAGGTGGTAATGGGATTAAGCAGATTTTGTTTCACGGATGACGTTAAAGAATGATTGTTGCAATTGATGATGTGGAATGATCGATATGAAAAGGAGAGGAGTTCTTCCCAAGCCTGAGAAGAGTTTTGGGAGACCACCTTGGCCACACATGTACTAAGACTACGAGCTGCTGTTGCACGGGCTCCCTTCGGTATTCGTTTTAGAATTTTGCAGTTTTGCTTCAGATAAGCTAATTTAGCAGCGAAGCTACTTTGCGTCCCACCTGGGTCGACAGAGCGAGGAGTAATGACGACTTGCCCCGAGAGTGGTACAACAATATCTGTGCGGGGAACATGCTGGCGGCTGCAGTGTATTCTCAGTCCCCTGGTTCCCTTATAAAGCTTTCTGTCGGCACAGATGGGGCATTCAACCAACTGTGGAGTATTCACATTTGACATTAGATAAACAATCTGAAAACTGTATAAAAAGCTAAAAAAAACATTTTAAAAACTATAACAAAATCGACCACATTCTGAACAATATAGGTAAATAAATAAAAGTCTGCACTCGCTCGATGACACCAATTGTCAACAGTTTACAGTGTTGTCATGAAAGCACTCCCTGGTTGGTTGTTTACAGCATTACCGCGCTGTCATTGATTAAATCGCCAATCACCGACTAAAGCGCTGCGCAAGATTTAGGCTGCGCTGTGTGCAAACCGTTGCTGGGCAACCAAATGGCGGCGTCAGGATAAAAATAATTCACAGCTGATATCTGTCAGCATAAATCAGCTGATATACAGAAGTAAATTCTATATCAATAGGCCCTACACAAGGGGCAGAGACACGTCTTCAAAATCTTTATGATAAACACTCGATCACCGCGCTAGGAAAATTAATTTTAATTATTTCCTTAAAATTTTTATACTGACATTCTCTCATACTTTTGTATAATATAGTAGGCAATAAGAAATATAAATAATCAGAAAGACATTCAATAAGACATCATCATTTTCCAGGCGATCATAAAACCTAAAGTCTTTATTAAACAACGGCCGAGTCTGTCACAGCCTTTAAGGTGTGTCTTCAACTCTGTGACAACACTTTAGCAGCCAACTTATAATTACATTTTCTGGAACTTGCGTGACAGATACGACATCATTATACAACTTTAATTTATATAGTAACGGCCTGCCTGATGGTAAGCGGTTACCGTAGCCTATAGATACTTGCAACACCAATGTGATCACTCGCGCGTTGCCGAATTTAGCTATTAACACTAAATTAAATTGTATAAATTTACTTTTTAACATAAAAAAACCGCCTTCAAAGTACACTAAAACATTGAATTATTACGCTACTAAAAAGTATGAAATAACTCTTATCTGACACTGTTTTGAAGTGAGCGAAATCGCTTGACGTGTTCTATAGAAAATATTTCGCCGACTTCAAAACAGTGTCAGTAGGTTGACCACTAGCCTACCTCCACCGATCCGCAGTGGGCACGCGTGGTGGAGTATCGCCCAGTCCCTTTCACCCTGAAAGGAGGCCTGTGCTCAGCAGTGGGACAATATAGGCTGATGATGATGATGAACAGCAATCATCTTAACTGAAATATTAAATAAAATCTTACTATTCACAATACCTGAAAGAATCCCAGTTATCAGAATACAGAAAATATTAGGATGGCAAATTAAAAAGTCAAACACAAACATTTAACCCTCCGGGCGTTAAAAACTCCTCCCAATAAAAATCAGACTGCCCCACAAACTTCCAAAACTATCCATTCTAGACCAATGATATCAGTTTCTAATTACCGCTGAGTCGCGGACACACAGGGGTGGATCCAATTAATCCTCATGGATGAGTGAGGGGCTGCAAATTTCCTGACATCCTTTTATGCGGCTACCGGCCGCCCCGGGCGTAAAGTGCCGCTTTGTTACGACAGTTATTATTATTTTTGTAACTTTCTTTCTGTACCAAAATTAAATAAACATGCAAATGTTTAAATTATAAACCTTTGCCTAATCTATACAAATATGATACAGTTGAAGATATTGTACGTAAGTTGAAACGCGCTTATCCCAGGAACTGCAAGTCTTGAAAAAAAAAAGCGTTATATAGCGCGTTTATTTAAGAAAGAAAAGAAATTTATTATGGCTAATGATACATCATCAGCCTATAATGTCCCACTGCTGAGCACAGGCCTCCTTTCACAAATCAGGGTGAAGGGGAATGGGCAGATACTCCACCACGCGTGCCCACTGCGGATCCGTGGAGGTAGGCTGGTGGTCAACCTACTGTTGGAGTTTTCATGCCGCCTAGAAGGCCTCCAACTAGCTTAACGACTATCACAATTAAGTGATAACCGGCACCAACGGGTTTACGTACCTTTCGAAGCACGGAAACGCTCGATTTGAAATACCAATACCAATGGGCGGTCACGACGTTAGTAGCTTAACTTGCCGATCGATTAAGAACGGCTTATCATGCTACACAACGAGCACTTCACGATGAAATGATACATAAATTAAACAAAATAATTAGATTGTTTTACAAAAAACTTAAACCGACTTCAAAGTACACTAAGAAGTAATCAAATCCTAATCTGATGACAATGGGACCAAACGAGAAGTGTACCCTTCCAGACAACAAAAAAAGAATTTTCCAAATCGGTTAGTAAATGACGCAGCTATGAGGTAACAAACATTAAAAAAAATACAACCGAATTGAGAACCTCCTCCTTTGAGAAAAGAAATTGTGTTGAAAAAAATGAAACTGTATCTTATTTTAATCTCTGTCTCTCCTCCCAAAGAACTTATAATGTCAAAGACACCAAAATATACTTCCTTAGAACCCCATCGCTAATTAACACCATTAATTATTACTCCTTAATAACATGTGATGAAAGGAGTTGCGCTGTTGCGCTGAGCTCACTAACCGTCATTACTAAATCAATACATAACTATATAACATATAATATGCAAATTGTAGGCATCATTATCCCGCGCGGGTCCGGGGTGCAAGGTATGAGAGATGGGAATGAGAATTTTAAATACTCATTTAATTATGTTAGAACAAAATGGTTTTATGTTATTATAGTTTTCAGCGTTCCACAGTGATCTAATGGTGCGTCCATGCTACGCGAAGCGAGCACGAGCCGAGCCTCGAACGAACTGGATTCGTGAAACTGACAATCGGGCGGAGCGCAGTCGAGCACGCTACGAATGCTCATTCTAGACTCGCAAGCCCGTCCACGCTACGTGAATCGTGCTCGCAGTGTGCTCGTTCGTGGCTCGGCTCGTGCTCGGCTCGCCAAGTATGGACGCACGATAATGTTTTCCGGGATAAAAAGGATAGGTACTACGAGATGGTTATCGAAAATCATCATCGTCAGTAAACGATCAACCTTTGTATGGGAAGCTACAGAAACCGCTTACCCATCATGCGGACTGGACACGTATTTGCTACGTTGATAATATAAAAAAAATTATATTAGAAAACATTCATAAACCGTTTTTTTTTTGTAGAAGTAACTTTGTATGTTGCCAAGCTTATTTGTAACTTGTACCACTATTCATAATCTCTTATGGTGGCTTTGCGATAATTCTAAGCTATTTCATGTAATATGAATAATTATTGTCGATTCCTAGACTGGCGTCGTAAAATTGAAACCAGGAAGAACTTGCAGATATGTATGAACTGTGGTCCATCGAGGACAGTTTGAGGAGGAGGTGGACTTGATTTATTACTTCTTAGACTTTTTTCTTTGGTTTTGTGACGAATGTAATGAGGTTATTCAATTAGTTCATTTCGTGAGCTAATAATATCTTCATAATGTAAATTTCCGTAATCATTTCTGGCTCATGTAAGAATGTAAATTTATGGCATAGGTCATTTAAAAAAAAGAAAATCGTCGTACACAATCCGCACGCTAAAGTCACCGCGTCCACGAAGAGCTCAGCATTCAAAGAATTCAAAACGGTTAGCAAAAAAACGGTTCGCATTCCAAATTAAAACAATTAAAAACTCATTCCGAGTGAAAGCGGAGCAATTGCCGGCGAGAATACGTTACGGATTTGGATTTTATTGTTTTTAAGAACTTGATGGGGTGTGTTCCTTTTTTGAAAATATTCATTTCAAACTTGGAACGGTGAACGTAATCATTTTCGTGTATACTTTACGTAATGGATTTTTATAGCATTGAAATTGTCCCATTATTATTTAATGTAATTTGTCCTCTATTATTATGAACTGTGGAACTTTTATAAAAGTACGTAACATAATAGCATGTTACAGTAAATAGGTCTTAGAAAAATCTCTGTTGTTATCATAGATATAAATCTAAATAGATGACGCGAGTGTATGTACTTCGCGTGCCAATAACTGTGCCAAAAGGGACAGCTATGCTCTTTTTTCGAAACCTTTTCGCGCAAACAGGTAACTCGCTAAGGCTGCATGTCCACTAGAGATGTGTAGCGAGGGATATATTTAGCTGACAAATAGGATCGCTTTATTTTCACGGTATATCTCTAATGCCAGCCTAACTAAAGCGCTTTTGTGACATTATGGTAGATACAAAAAAAATGCGACACGCTTGGTTTTCTTACGGATGGAGAGACTTGCGTTATCTATATAGATGTATGGCTATGCTTCGAACTCACTTCCATCACCCCATCACCACGGAATAATACTTAAATCTCCCTTAATATAGTTTAAAACTATTCTTAATCAACAATGCCACATTGTAGCATTTTCCTGGACACATTTTCAGATATTTCAAGGCATATCTATTACTTGTTTCTAACTTACCCCGGTCAAAATAGTTGAGGTCAGTTTTAATGAGACCAGGCCACTCCCGGGACAGTAAGCGTTTTGTTTCCCGGGATCTGGGAGCCGGGATCCGGGAAGCGGAACGCGAGACGCAATGCGACGGCGATTGCCGTAAAGGGCGTTTATGTATCAACTGTAATGTGAAAACTGCTGTTTTGTACAATGCCTATACTTAAAATATTATTAAGGATGCCAACGGGATCATATTACTAGGCCTCCGCTGTCCATCCGTCCATCCTTCTGTCTATCACGGGGCTGTATCTTATGAACTGTAATAGGTAGTCGGTTGAAATTTTCACAGAATATGCCAAGACAACCAAGCGAAGCGCAACGGCACTACCTACCTTTTCTCGAAGCGTTTCTTTGTTTTTTGAACCCTCATAACTTGGGTTTGGATTATACCAGATAAACAAAATTCTCGGGATATAATGTCAATAGTGAACTTATCAAAAACATTTTTATGTAAGGCTCGCACTGTCAAAAAGTTATCAGATCTCATGTAGAGCCAAGCTTATATCTCTACATGCTCTTACTCTACAAGCACCCACCTTCACAAACTCTACACCTTAGTCAAAATATGTGGCTTGGCCGTTTCGCTAAAATTTCACAGGATTAAATAATGTTCTATCTTTTTTCAATAATGTTCGTAAGAAAGAGATGAGATGTGACTAAAATTAGTTTAGTGCGAATTACAACAGAATCGGCACCACTGTGCCTTAGTTCAACCTTTTTGATTTTAGAACCCTTCGTGTGCAAGTTCTACACGCATTTCGCCGGTATTTTAGGATTATGTCAGATTTTGCAATATGGCTGCAACATCCACATTATTGTGGTTGCGTTCAATTGTTTAAGTGCTTTGATAAAGGTCGGGGTGCACTGAATTTAAGTTGGAGGCTTTCTGTTTCATAATTATACTGAATATAATAAAAATAATATAAAGTACAACATAATACATAGTAATTACAGTTATACACTTTTTAGGGTTCCGTAGCCAAATGGCAAAAAAACGGAACCTTTATAGATTCATCATGTCTGTCTGTCTGTCTGTCCGTCCGTATGTCACATGCCGTTTTTCCGAAACTATAAGAACTATACTGTTGAAATTTGGTAAGTAGATGTATTATGTGAACCGAATTAAGATTTTCACACAAAAATAGAAAAAAAAACAATAAATTTTGGGGGCTCCCATACTTAGAACTGAAACTTATTTTTTTTTTCATCATACCCAAACTTGTTTGGTGTTTATGGATAGGTCTTCAAAAATGATATTAAGATTATAATATCATTTTTTTCTAAACTGAATAGTTTGCGCGAGAGACACTTCCAAAGTGATAAAATGTGCCCCCCCTCCCTGTAACTTCTAAAATAAGGGAATGATAACAAAAAAAAATATATGATGTACATTACCATGCAAACTTCCACCAAAAATTGATTGGAACGAGATCTAGTAAGTAGTTTTTTTTTATACGTCATAAATAGAAATTCATATCAAATACTCAAGTATATACTAACCATTTACTTATATACCTACAGGTTTGTCCGGAACCCTCGGTGCGCGAGTCTGACTCAGGCGCACAGATCGCGGAAGAGAAGTTTTATACATATTAGCAAGAGATGCACAATGATAGTGACCCCCACTGAGCTGTGACAATGTTAGTTATGATTTAATTGAATAAACTTGGAAGCAAAATAATTATATGAATTTTTGAGTACCTAATTTATTTTGAGCTTTAAAACTTTTTACACAGAGTCGATGTAGTCTTCACCGATATGTCGGATTTTTTTTAAACATTGTATAGGGACATGACAATACTCGTGTTTCGTGAATTGTGAAAATCGCATACCCGAGTGCGAGAGGCCGTCAGTGTAATATCGACTCTATGGCACATCACTATGTGTCAGCAGTAATAAATGATAAGACAATACGTATGTTATCTATTGGTAAAACGGACCAACTGATACGCTTCAATATTATGGAATCTGTTGAGCTAGGAGGATGGCTATCTTTTATCTGTTGAGCTAGGAGGATGGCTATTTTTTATCTGTTGAGCTAGGAGGATGACTATTATTTTATCTGTTGAGCTAGGTGGATGGCTATTTTATTACAGTTGAGCTAAGAGGATGGCTATTTTTTTTCTGTTGAGCTATGAGGATGGCTATTTTTTTTTAATGATCCGTGGAAAAAAATGTATATATAGTATATCAGTTATCTGGTTCTCATAGTAGCTCTGCGTAGTTTGTGTTCAGATAGCTGTGTTTAAATAATTTCCCAGGATAATACAAATTAACCTATCACTTTGCTGGTTTCCTTTACCATGAAAAGCTTATTGAAGGATATTTTTAACTGATCAAAGAAATATCTGAGAAAGAGAAGGGAAATCAGCTGAGAGACCTTTGTTTGGGGTATTTATATAAAAGACACATAGATAAATCATTCTGACACGTAGACATATCGTACGTTGAGTGTAGGCACTTTTTATACACATAGAGATTTAGAATGGTATCTAAAATGCGGATGAATCCGCGGGACAAACAAGCTTTTTAATTGATTTACGTCAAAGTTGTGTATGCGTCTCTTTCTCTCTCGCAAAGTTCATCACGATTGTGATATCTCTTTTCCGCGCTTCGGAGGTCTGCTTAGCGTAGCGTCAAGTATATGTTTATTTATATATTAATATGAACCTTATTGTAAAGATATAAGGACTAGTTTCTTTGTATTAATAAACTGTACACCGCACAAGCACACTGCCAGTGCAGCGCACCCTCTTGTAATTTCAATATAAGCAGACATAAAAAAATGTGGCACAAATCAATGTAAAATTCATCAGATTGTCTAAAAAATATTTAAAAAATGTAACCTTGCTGAGTTTCTTGCCAGATTCTTCTCAGTTGAAGGCTGAGTTCCGAACCGGTGGTGACTTCAGTAAATGTGACCTTCATACGTGCCCTTCTGGGGCCTAAATTGAATAAATGGCTTTGACTTTAAGGATTCCAAATCTCCCTTTGGCGAGTAGATACATACAAGCTCTACATCGACAATTTTGTTTTTCACTTAAAACACGAGTACCTTACGACTACGTTTAAAATTCCTTACGGTAGATTAGCGTCTCAAGTAGCTGCTATAAATGAACATCACACAAAACACGGCTTATGTCAAGTTATCAAAGTGGGAGCTCGAGAGCAAATTATTCTATTCTCTACCTCGTATATAACATTACATACATATGTGTTAAATAGTTGAGAGATAACTGTGAATAGGTAGGTGCAGAGGGGACACAGGTTGGGCGGTTAAATTGTGCCTATTATTTGCGATTGTCAATTTAGATGAGTGTCGTGAAGTTTTGGTAAAAGACTTTTCTGATGTAATTTGAATAGGTACTAAGAATGTATATATCAATAGGTATCTTTACTATATAATATAGTATATAACCCTTACTTACCCTTACTTACTTAATTATATAATAGTTTTATAAACGCGACAGTTTGTATCTATGGATGTTTGTTACTCTTTCACGCATATATTTGGACGAAATATGGCACATAGATAGAATATGTTCTGGATTAACACATAGGATACTTTTTTTCCCGGGAAAACATACGATCCCTCGGGAATACGGGGGAAACCGCGCGTGATAGCTAGTATAAATATAAATGTCCTCCGACATTCTTCACAAGGCTATCTGATCCCAAACGTAGTAGATCTTGTACTATGGAAACCAGACAAATGATATACTAAATATTATTACATATACTACTTATTTGTTTGTAATTACATACTTAATATTCATAATTACACCCAGACTCAGGAAATACAGACATGTTCATGCACACAAATATGCTGTGGACATGCGTCCTGTGCGGGAATCGAACTCACGACCTGCGGCGCGATAGGTAGAGTCTTAACCAACTGCGCCATCTGGCTCGTCAAGTGAATTATCAGTTCGTGAAAAAAAAAACTAAATTACTACCCAAATACTAAAAGTCAAAAATACCTCACAGAATCATCACAAACATAGGCAGAAACAAACAAAAAAAATTAAACACTATACAATTTTAATCTTCGCAAAGTACGCCCCCTCAAACAAAACGGAAATTCCGGTGCAGACTGAGGCTAGTTTAAGAGATCCCAGCATCGTTGCCAACCCTGCACAAAGGGGCGAGAACTGTGAATTAACCACCCCTGTTTTGCTAAAGTTTGTAGTTTTGTACCTAGGTAGTGCCATATCCTTTTTAGACAGGTAGTTTTTCAAGAGATGTCTGGATCTGAATTGTTTTGTCTTAAGGAATCTTGTATGAATTTTGATATTCGCCTTGTGCTAAAACTTTTTTTTTATACCACTTAGGTGGTAAACAACTGGCAAGAGAGGGCTCAGCAAATGATTTTGTGAGTCCAGAACCATGTGTAGGCATATCAACGTGTCTCGTAAAAGCCACATTTAGGGAGTTTGCAGATCACAGACAACGAACACATTGGCTGCCTAACACCGGTCTACAACACTCCAAGAAATTCCTAGGCTCTAATTTCAAAGCCCGGGAATGCATTTGGAATATGAGCAGGGGGCAAATCCGCTACTTGGGGCCTTTACTGGGCACTTTGGAACCAACGACATGCTCATGAAGATGGGTCTAACCGCGACACCCATGTGCAGGTTGTGTGGGGAGCATACGGAACGCATGGAGCACCTTCTGTGCACATGCGATGCACTGGCTGGTAAGCGAATGAGTCTCCTAGGGATCGGATATCCAAAACCAGAAGACTACAGGCTCATATCTCCTAGCCTCGTTGTAAAACTCATGAAAAGAGTTTTCAACGAGACTGGGTGGAGTAAGTTATCTAGGGGACCACAATAGATCCCAATGGGTCGAAGTGTCCGAGCTATTTCTCGACCCCTCCACAAGATAAGATAAGATAAGAAGGTGGGAAACAAGCATACGGCCCGCCTGATGGTAAGCGGTTACCGTAGCCTATGGACACTTTCATCACCAGGGGGACCCTGCAAAAATCTCTTCACACCCTTTTTGAAGAACCCCAGCTGTACTTTGGGGACCATTGGGAAAACCACGGCGGGGAGCTCATTCCACAATCTGAGCGTCCGCGGACGGAAGCTCCTTTCAGACCGCACAGTTCAAAACAATTCTAGTTTCAATATGTGAGGATGGACTCCCCGTCAATGGCGAGAGTTGCGATGGTAGAAGGTAGCCGTGGGCATCATCTTAAACAATTCTTCAGAATACTGTCACCCGGTGGAACACACATAATGGTGCGTCCATGCTTGGCGAATCGAGCACGAGCCGAGCCTCGAACGAGCACACTGCGAGCACGATTCGCGGGATTCGCATCGTGCTCGTTGAAGGCTCGTTGTAGGCTCGTTCGTGGCTCGGCTCGTGCTCGGTTCGACAAGCATGGACGCACCATAAGGAGGCAGAGTCTATATGCCTTGTGCTGAAACTTATTATAAGAACTTTGTTAAGTTTCTTGCATATTCGTGTTAGTTGAACGACTTTATGTACCTGTCGAAGCACGGAAACCGTTCGAGGTTAATACCACTAGGCGGTCACCCATCCTGATACCGTCCACACCGGTGATTGCTTAACTTTGCCGATAGATTAAGAAAGGCAAACAAAAGCAACAACACGAGTGCTTCATATAAATTCTATGAACCATAATTATGAACAGAATTATTTGAAGCAAGGCTTGTCGGAAACAAATAGTGTATATTTGAAATTAGTGTCTAAGCATTAATAATACGGTTGAGAATTATATAATCAAAGGAATGCTACTGCTTTGATGGAATTATCCTGGTATAACCTCCTTATAATAAGCCGAGACGATGTCTTGAGATAGGAGTACACTGTTGAAATTGTAGGATAATTACGATGAAATCTATAATACCAGTCGTTGAGTCACTGACTTATAATAAAATCTCTAAAATTCAACCTATGATACAATTAAATTATTAAAAGAAACAAAAAACCCGACTGCGTAAAACAAAAATTAACTGAAAAGAGAAAAACAAGCTCTGGAATATTACTTGAATGTTATAAGGTATTGCAGTCGGGGACAAACCAATAACCTAGGTATGTGTTTTTTTTGTAATATTTGTTTATCCCCGACTGCAATACCTTATAACATTCAAGTAATATTCCAGAGCTTGTTTTTCTCTTTTCAGTTAATTTTTGTTTTACGCAGTCGGGTTTTTTGTTTCTTTTAATAATTTAATTTATTTCAGACTTTTTAGTTCTATACAGAATGAGTTATAAGTATTAGTAAGTAAATGAGTGGTACGGTAAAGTAACGCTAACAACCATCGCAACTCTGTTGAGTTATGGTACGAGAGCTACCAACGTTTTCGAGAAAGAACTTTAGTATGGCTGATTTTTTTATATTTACTTGCTCATAGAAGCCTGATTGAGATGCACCAAGTCTGGCAGCCGGAAGTGGTTGCGTTTCCTTCTGCGCATCCTGTTTGTGCTGGTGAAAATTTCGGAGTTTGAAACATTTTTTAATTTTTTTTCATCAATTTCTCCGTCCTTTTTTTTAACAATTTTTTTACCAAATTAAGTTTAAATTGACAGAGTGTTACTTTACGTATTACAACTACGTATGCTATATTAGTAGTGAAAAAAAAATTAAAAACATAAGTTATACTGTTTCATTATGAATTTATTATTAAAATTATAATAAGACTGTCTAGAAAACTGTTGACTACCCCTGAGGCGTCACTTGGTTGTCACTAATGACAGTGAAATTTCTTTGTTTCAATTGTTTAGACACCAGAAATGAACTATGCTAACTTGGAATTTTGGAAATTTGCGTTTTTAATGCCAAATTGTTTATCTTAAGGATCTAAAAATGTTATCAAATTACAACAGAAATAATTAAAGCAGTTCCAAGAAATGGCGCAGCACTAAGTAAATTTACTTTTTGCGCTCGCCCGCTATATTTCGCTAACTGGGTAGAAAAGCGTGTATTTAGGGCCTTGCAATTATAATCTTTTCCTTTTCCCATTTCTTGGATGCCAGGTGGTGACCATTCTACTCCACTTGTCTTTTCCTCTCAGTGTGTGGCCTGTCCATCTCCACTTTAATATTTTTTTTTTTTTTTTGGGAAATGGGAAAAGGAAAAGAGGAAGGCAGAACAAACGATGGAAAGATGACATAGAAATAACGGGAGGAAGGGTTTGGACGAGGATTGCTAAGGATAGGGCAATATGGAAGGAGTTGGAGGAGGCCTATTGTTCAAGTAATAAAATAGTTTGTATGAAATAATTAGTTTTAACTTTTGTCACTAGATGGCGTTGAGTATTTGACGCATTTCTTTCAAAGATACAAATGGAATACCAAAACTCCCGATTTAAAAATTGGAGATATAGTTTTAGTACGCGAGGATAACTTACCTCCAACGAAATGGCTTTATGGTAAGGTAGAAGAGGTACATCCCGGCAAGGATAATATCATTCGAGTTGTTACACTTCGTTATAAAAATTCCTTGATTCGGCGCCCAACTTCTAAACTTTGTCATTTACCTATTATTGTAAACGATGTTTCACATTCCTGATGTTAGTTAATTAATTTATACAATTTCAGTTATAAGTGATATTGACTAATGTACTTTATTATAGTATATTTATGTTACGAAGGACTATATAGTCCTTGGCAGGCGGTATGTTCAAGTAATAAAATAGTTTGTATGAAATAATTAGTTTTAACTTTTGTCACTAGATGGCGTTGTATAATTTCTACATCGCGATGTTAATACTCTCTTTGATAAATATATAGTCTCAACCCATTTCTTAATAAATTTGCTTATGCGTTCCTGGGTACAAATGTGTTTCATTTTCCCTGGCTTTACGGATTGTTGACACCTATGCCAAAGGGCACACAGACAAAGATTGCCGGTGTCTAAGAGATAGGAAATATGATTAAATAAAACATAATTGAAAGGCATATTGAATAATTTAAGTAATTAATTAATAATGTATAAATGTAATAATTGTATTGTAATTTTATTAATTTCTGATGTAAGGACACCACTATAATATGTCAATTTTTTATCTTGTCTGAATAAAGGGCTTTATTATTATTATTATTATTAATTATAATCTTAAGGCGCCGATACCGCCACAGAGAGAGTTCTAGAGTTCTGAGTTCTGAGTTCTGAGTTCCGCGTTCACTACTGTACACACAGCGAGCGAGCATTCTAGAGTCCTAAAGGAAAATGGGCAAATTTGTGTGGAGCTTACCCCATTGGCGGCCAGCAATAATAATAATACAAATAAAAATAACACTGCTTAGTTTGGGATCAGATGACCGTGTGTGAGGAATGTCCCAGGATATTTATTATTTAATTATATACAAACAGCAAGCAAAAGTTTGTTTACATTCTTTATCTCGTCTCATTAGGTAATAACTCCGCAATTACCCATTTCAAAACAAGCTTAGATTCATTACATATAATTTAAATTCTGATCTCTTTCACAATAATAGTGTGGCACAAACTACAAAGTAGACTCAAATTAAGTAGACCAGTACGTGGATTACGTAACTTTATTGCAATGAAATTCAGATTGAAATAACCTCTGAATTTCAAAGAAATATTACAAAATCGGAAATGGTTCCTTTTCTAATGAGCCACTGTTTGTATTTGCAATTATCAGAACGTAAAAAAGTTATCAGAAAAACGCTATATTGCACCGATTTCAATTCAAAAATGATTGAAATGTAGTTACGTAATCGCCCCGCAGCTCCCACAAGCAGCACAAGTTCACGTATGACGCGCGTGGTAACCATCGCCCTCCTCGCCATATTGGTACTTATTGTGGGAGAAAATTTAGTAGGTTTATATTATTATTATTATTATTGGTGGGAGGATATTACCCGGGATTATTGCTTCATGATATTACCTAACATAAAATATATCAATATGTAGCGACATCTATCAGCCAGTGGCGCCACAAAAACCTGCATCACGCTTACGAAGTTTTCTCGAGAATCTGTATATATACAACTGTCCAACATGTACAGTTGGAACGCGATCCTCAAACAAATAAATAAAAAATATAAAAAAAAAAAAAAAAAAAAAAGAAGTAAGGAGTTTTCTACCGCGTACACTCAGGCTGTGGAATGAGCTCCCCGTCGTGGCTTTCCCAAAGCAGTTTAGCCAGAGGGTCTTCAAAAAGGGTGTGAAGATATTTCTGTATTTCTTCGGGGTCGGAATTATCAAAAACGCTGAGGCACATATAAATTAATTTTCAATCATCAGCCTAAACACAAAATTTGAAGGTCCTAACTTCGAAACTGATGGACTTTCGTACAAACTTGCATCCTCTATGTTACCCCATAGGGGTGTAATATTAAAAAATCCTTCTTTAGTGGATACCTACACTGTATAATTATAAATTTAGTGATGTTTACTGTTGAAATGAAGTACTTTCATATACAACTTAATCCCCTTTTCCCTCTTCGGGGGTGGAATTATCATAAACGCTGAGATAACTTTACATTAATTTTCAATCGTCAGCCTATACACAAAATTCGAAGATCCTAACTTCAAAACTGACGGACTTGCATTAAAACTTTCATCCCCTATTTTACCCCCTTAGGGGTGAAATTTCCAAAAATCCTTCCTTACTGGATACCTACACTGTTTAATAATACATTTAGTTGAGTTTTTTGTGGAATTGAAGGCCTTGCTTACCCAACTTCATACCCTTTTTTCCCCCTTTGGGGGTGGAATTATCACAAACGCTGAGACACCTATAAATTAATTTTCAATCGTCAGCCTAAATACTTATTTTGAACATCCTAACTTCGAAACTGACGGACTTTCATACAAACTTTCATCCCCTATTTTACCCCCTCAGGGGTGGAATTTCGAAAAACCCTTTCTTAGTGGATACCTACACTTCACAAAGAATACACCCTCCAAATTTCATGTCTCTAGGACCAGCGGTTTAGGCTGTGCGTTGATATATCAGTCAGTCAGTCAGTCAGTCAGTCAGGACTTTGAATTTTATATATAATAATGGATAGAATGGTCGAATTGAAACAGCGCAAAAATTGCACCGACTCCATATAATTAGGAACAGGGTAAGAATACAACGAATAAAATAACATAAAAGTAAAAAAAAAGTATTTTAAAAAGTAAAAACCACCGTGTTATCTAAATGAAAAAAAAAATATGAGGAGAAGAAGCGACGCAAGAAACTTCTCATGTGCCCGATAGGTTTATTGTTGTAATATTACAATAAAATTATCACTTTAATTACACCTACAGTATTAATAAATTAAAAGTTTTAGTAACGGGTGAAATAGCAACTGCACTAAGGTGTGCACAAAGGTCGAGCCAAACAAGTCGGCCTAACTATTCAACTTACTGATACATAGTGTATATTAAAATATTGATAACTAATCCTAACATCCTAACTTCCTAACTAATATTATAATAAATGCGAAAGTGTGTTTGTTTATTTGTTACGCCTTCACGCCTCAACGATTCAACTCAACGGATCATCATGAAATTGGGCATGCAGATAGCCTATGGTATGGAGAAGGACATAGGCTAATTTTTATCCCGGGAACGCGGGTTAAACAGCGGGGGACAACTAGTACAACATATTTTCGGAGATTTCTCAGTTTTAAGTGTATTTCGAATCGTCGATAGAGTCAACTGTAACGTTCATAAGTGCCTTATCAGGGCCTAACCTGAATAAATTACTTATTTATTTTGATTTTGAAAATAAAGTTATATTATTTTTTCCTTCGAATGGTTCTGGTTTAAAATTTACTTTTTCAAGTTAGCATTTTGTTCATTGCTGCTATTGATTGGGTCTCGAATTCCACTTCCGGTACATGGTTCTGACATTAGTTTCGTAGCTTTAAGTATAATCTCGCTCACTGCTTAGCTTCCTCGCACTTTTTTGGTGGAAAGAAGGCAGCCAAGGTTTTTATTTCAGAAAGTCAACCAAAGCTCAAGTAAAATTGTGGGTTGAGATTAAACAATTGAATTTGGAACCTGTCCCGATGACATAAGGTTTATTTTCGATTAACACAATGTTCTTGAACAGATCTTAAATTAGTCTGTGTACCCTTATGCAGCCAGATATCCGTCTGGCAAATTAATTTTAGGTTCTTTGATAGCATAACTATATAATGTTGAAATTTCAGCTCTTAGAAAATGGTTTAGAAGAAAATATGGCTTTCACAAGATTCACAACTAAAATAGCATCTGGCACATAGTTAGCAACCACATAACGCTCTGTCGATTTAAGTTTAGGTTGCTAAAAGGCTGTAGAAAATGGTGAAGAGAAAATTATTCGTACTAAAATGGTTTAATGGGTTAAAAATCCGAAATTTTCACTAGTACAAATAGGATGCGCAAAAGCAAACGCAACCACTCCCAGCTGCCAGACTTGGCGCATCTCTATCAGGCTTTAATGCGTAAGAAAATATCAAAAAACCAGCCTTACTAAAGTTCTTTTTTTCGCGACGTTGCTAGCTCTTATACCATTACGTACGGTACCGCTCATAGTACCTACCTACTGTCCTTGCATTAAACATGGTTTTTTGCAGTTTACGTCAAAATGGTAGCACATAAGTATTGCAATATATACATATATGGAATGGGCTGTTCAAAAGCTTTCATTTGATACCCATATTGTTATAATAACGAAATTTTTGTTTTTGATACCCCCCCTCTTTTCTTATCCGTAGACCCCATATAAAAACAATATACCCTATGACACTCCCACAGTCAAGGCGAATCTAACGACACCTCATATGCTTAAATCCATCAAGCCGTTTAGGCTGCAGAGCGTGCCAAAGAAATAGACATACATACATACATACATACATACATACATACATACATACATACATACACTCGAAAAACATAACCCTCCTTCCGGGTCAGTCGGGTAAAAAGGCAGGTAGTTTAAGAGTAGCTATAAACGATTTTGCGACAAGATCAAATAAAAAAAGCAAAAAACAAAGTTATACAGCTTGTATGAAACTTTTGTGTAAGCTAGTAATTGGAAAACAAAACTAGATATAGAAACACAAATTGTGCTTAGCATACTGCCCGCCTGATGGTAAGCGGTTACCGTAGCTTAAGGAAGCTTGCAACACCAAGGGTGTCACTCGCACATTACTGACCCTGCAAAAATTTCTTCAGACTCTTTTATAAGAATCGTATAGTAGAAAGTAGTATAAAAAAGTGGGATAGATATTTAATAATTTTTATCCCAGTTATCCATTTCTTCGGAAAGCAGGAAAATCATGGAGCGGAAACTAGTATGTATTATGAGAATTATCTTTAATACAACAAAATAAGGTTCAAAATACCACACGGTCAATCCTACACCTATCTTATTTGTCCTACAATATATTGTATTTGTATGTCATCGCCTTTACAATAAAGTTCAATTTGCTATAACGGGTGTATATGGAAGGATCGCGTGCCAAAGCCACATATTTTTTTCATCGAACAAGGAGCGTCGGTTCTCCTCGGTGCATTCTTGGGATTCTTTCAATTCTTCGTGCAAATACGATATGAAAATGAGGGTTAAACACGCCATTTTATTTGTATTGAAAATTGATACTGAAGTTTTCCACTATCACATTATTACTAATATTATGAACTAGCTAACCCCCAAGGTTTCACCTGCGCGTACGGTTTTTGTTGTTTCGGAACCCTAAATTCTTCAAAATCGGTTCAGCCGTTGTTCCAGTGATTAGCTGGAACAGACAGATAGACAAAAGGCACCTACATGATTATAATCTTATCAATTAAAGAGGCAAGATTTGATATACCATACATGAACAAAACGTTTGGTATCAAAATTTTTATTATGCAGACAGCAAGGAAGAGGATTTTTCTCCGGCAGCGTTTCCTGACTCTTAGGGGTCTTCTGGGAAACCATGCTCTATCTCATCAAAACTTTTTTTTTACAATTAATAATTTTGAACCATACCATTAAAATGTATGACGTTAAACTCAAGTCAATTGTATACGATACATGTATACAATTTACTGTCCAATGACTGTCCAGCACTAGAATACAAACCAGGAAGGACTAGGAGCGAATAAAGTAAAGGAGCCAGAGTAAAACGGTGCATCGTAGTACGTCACAGTAAATTTTGTGAGAGCGACTAACACGAGATAGCTCTCTCCTAAGAACTTGCCAGTGAGGATTCAAGGGAGAGTGTTTTGATAAGCAAGTTCTGAAATAATGATTTGCTATTTGAAGAAAGATTTTAAGAGTGGAGAGCGTTGCTGAAAAGTTATTTGCGCTTACCACGTATGTATGAATAATTGAACTGTTTTACAAACTTCAAAGTACACTAAGAAGTAATGAAATCCTGATCTGATGACAATGGGACCAAACGGGAAGTGACCCTTCCAAACAAAAAAATAATTTTCCAAATCGGTTCATAAATGATGGAGTTATGAGGTAACGAAACAAAAAAAAAAACGAATTGAAGTCGTTTAAAAATTTCTGCAGGTTCGGCAACGTGCCAGTGAAACCCTTGGTGTTGCAAGCGTATTTAGGCTGCAGTAACCGGTTACCATCAGGAATATGTAGAGCATAACGTTTATTCGCTAAAAGAACAGCTCGACTGGGGAAGTACATCCACCTTACAGAATACCGCAGCCAAATAACTTTATGTTGTGTTCCTGCGCGTGAGTAAGGTCGCCAGAGCTCATTGGGGAGGGGGAAGGGTTGGTAACGCGTGAGTGATACTTTATCTGTGGCAAGCGTCCAAATAGCTATGGTAACTGTACCATTAGGCGGACCGTATGCTTTTACCGACTTATGTCCGGTTTCAATAATTTACGGACCGGTATCGGTTAAGATTTATTAAAATTAGGACTCTTATATCTTTACTCATAATGAAGCAAATACCTCAAAGCTTTGCATAGCAGACCCTCCCATATGGAAGTAGCTATCACAGGTAAAGAATCATGGCGAGATCAATACATTGATTTGTACAAAAAAAAAAATTTTTTAGAGGGTTTTGAATCACTTCCAATGTTGAGATTACATTACCAGCAACCTATTAATATACATGAAATATTTTATAAACCCCGCAAAACAGAACAACAACATAATGGTTTTGGTCGCGAATAGTCGCAATTCGCCGGCATGCCATAGAAATTCGCATTTTTATCCCGGAGTTCTAAAAATATTTTAAATGGCTCAAGTTGTTCCTTATGCACCAAGGATCAATTATAACTTCATTGTAACGTCTCTAAAAATCTTTATTTTTTTGTACAAATCTCGCCATGATCCTTTAGCTTACGAAATGATCTATATGCCCAGTTTGGCAATAAACAAACCTACCAGATTCGTTTTTGTTTATTAGTCGTATAAAAAAAGGCGTGTGCTTGATTTCTACATTGTAGATTAAAAAAATATTGGTAGTCTTGTTGGTAGAAATACCCACCCGTGAGGATACCAAATATCTCCTTTATTCGGATTAAATAATAGTAAAATCGTTGCCAACTCGAAATTCAAAGCTCTTGCCAAGTGGGTATGTCTCTGAGACATAATTAATTTGAAAATTTGCTCCCGGTTGAGTTATACCCGGTTAATTAAAAATGTAACTAAGCGAACGTTTAACCGGGTAACGAGATGGTGATTACAATGGGTGATTAGCCGTTGTAATTGCAATGTCAATATAATAAACAGGTCGGGTTTTTTTTTTTTTTTATACAACTTAGTCGGTAATCAAGCATACGGCCCGCCTAATGGTAAGCGGTTACCGTAGCCATATGGACGCTTGCATCACACGAAGAATCGCTCACGCGATACCGACCTTTCCCCCCTCCCCTATGAGCTCTGGCGACTTTACTCACGCGCAGGAACACAACATTACACAATATAAAGTTATTTGGCTGCGGTATTCTGTAAGGTGGAGGTACTTCCCCAGTCGAGCTGCTCTTTGAGCGAATAAACGCTACGCTCTACCTCTCTTAAAAAAGAATTAGAAAAGAACTCTTAGAAAAGAATCTTTAAAAAGTATACAGAGATTACGTGTGGGTATTGTTTAAGTACGAAACTACGAGGAATAGTCATAAACGATACGAGTTTCGAGATGAAAGTGCACCATACGATTTTTGAAAAATCATTTTTGACGGGTTTTTTTTTTTTTTTTTTATACCACTTATTACGGATCCATACATTTGAAAAATAAAACCGTAGGTATTGTGGTATCAGCCAATCACGTCGCTTATAAACATCGGCTCATTTTTATGAAAAAACTATGTAGACAGGGCTGGGAACACTGTGAAATTACGACTAAAAACTCAGTTTTTTTTTTTTTTTATACCACTTAGGTGGCAAAGAAGCATACGGCCCGCCTGATGGTAAGCGGTTACCATAGCCTATGGACGCTTGCAACACCAGGGGTATCACACGCGCGTTGCCGACCCTGCGGAAATCTCTTCACACCCCTTTTGAAGAACCCCATGCTGTACTCCATTGAGAAAACCACGGCGTGGAGCTCATTCCACAGTCTGAGCGTCCGCGGAAGGAAGCTCCGTTGAGCCCGCACAGTTCGAAACAATTCTGGTTTCAATGTGTGAAGATGGACTCCCCGTCGATGGCGAGAGTATATATTTTGGTCAGGTACCTATTCATTCATTCCCATCGTAAAACCTGTCAATATTTTATGAGTACCTATCACTACCACAAACGAGGGTTAGTCCAAACTGATAAAAAAAAGTCCCAAGTCCTTTGGCAGTATTTTTACACAATAGTACTTTTACTTTTATTATATTGCTGCTGTCCCCCGCTGTTTCCCCCGCGTTCCCGGGATAAAGCCTATGTCCTTCTCCATACTATAGGCTATCTGCATGCCAAATTCCATGATGATCCGTTGAGTAGTTGAGGTGTGAAGGCGTCACAAACAAACTAACTTTCGCATTTATAATATTAGTTAGGATTGTTTATGACGCTATGAAACTTTAAAACAAATAGCTTTTTTTTATAAAAGAAAGAAATCATGAGCGCCATTCAATTAAACACAATTTTCTTTCACATTCTTTGACAATTTTTTTCTTTACAAAAAGGAGGGTACTCAAAAGACAAACGGCAAGTGCTTGTTCCACTCTGTGTCTACATTTTAAACTAGGTTATTTTTCCATCTCCTATGTCTAGTTTGCCTAGGAATAGGGTTACTATGACTTTAGCAAAAAATGGGTAAATTTTTATATTGGTTTTTGAGAGAAGTAGAGGGTAGCGTTTATTCGCTCAAAGACCTGCTCGTCTGGGGAAGAACAGAATAGGTAGGTCCTTACAGAATCTTCTTCTCTGTCGTTTCGCTCTTGGCAGAGCGGTCGTGGTCACGTTGAGGCGTCCACATCGGTGATAGAGGCGGACACGGCTCTCCGCACGATCTCCCTTCATCTCTCAGCCTTACAGAATACCGCAGCCAAATAACTTTATGTTGTGTAAAGTTGTGTAATTCATTGTGTTTGTGTATATACTTAGTGTGATGCAATAAATGTTTAAATTGGAATTTGACCGATTAAAAAAAAAACTAACTAAAATCCAAATGGACACAATTTGGATTTTCAAAAAATAGATTTTCTTACAGAATTTTAAATTAAATGTAGTTTGTGAACATAAATATTTTAAAAAACGTTGACTAATAAGATTAAAAAGAAATATATCACACCAAAAAAAGGTCTGTCACCCCTGAAGTTATCCTATATTCAATCAGTATTTTAACACGATTAGGAATGCAAAGCCAAATTCCAAAAAAAAAAACTCATCAGGAATATCCTAGTAAAGTATTAATAATTGGTGTCTATAACTTTATAACGCGCTTCGCTAAGTTGCTAACAGTTTTAATTAATTGTATAAAAGAGATGAAACTATTGAGTTCTAATCATTTTACTCTCTATTCAATTCCATCCTTAGTTACTAATATAATATACGCGAAAGTTTGTGTCTGTTGTTTGTATGTTGATGTTTGTTACTCTTTCACGCAAAAACTACTGAACAGATTTGGATGAAATTTGGCACACAGATAGAATATATTCTGGATTAACACATAGGATACTTTTTATCTCGAGAAAACATACGAACCCTTGGGAATGCGGGTCAAACCGCGAGGGACAGCTAGTTATACATATTTATGCTTTTAGAGTCTGTCGCCCTGCGGTTTCGATGATTATTTTTATTCTAAGATATGGTCAATATGGTCATTAATGTAGCATTTGTAAATATGTTTAGTGAAATAATTTATCAACGCTGCAAAAACTCTTCACACCCAAAAGGACAGCAGGTCTTTTTAACAGACTTCAAAAAAAAGGAGGAGGTTCTCAATTCGGCTGTATTTTATGTTTGTTACCTCATAACTCCGTCATTTATTAACCGATGTGGAAAATTCTGTTTTGTCTGGAAGGGTACACTTCCCGTTTGGTCCCATTGTCATCAGATCAGGATTTGATTACTTTTTAGTGTAGTTTGAAGTCGGTTTAAGTTTTTTGTAAAACAGTCCAATTATTTAACCGTGTAATGGCCTGTGTTTGACCGAAATATCATGATGGTAAGTGATTATATAGTGTGGCTCTCTAGCTGACAGAATACGCCGATAGGTGCTTGGCGACAGATTTTCAACTTGACAATCAAGTTAGCCAAGATAATCAGTCAGGTGGGGACGACAAAGTACCCTACCACCGTGCTATGGTTTCCTCACGATTTTTCCCTTCACCGGAATCCAAAGCTTATTGTAAGGTTCGAACCCGGGACCTTCGCCTAGGTATCGGACGTCACTTATCTTGAGACAGGTCGCTATGCTGGCACCTGAAGAGACACTATTTCATACCACACCGCTGGTTTCGGGTACTACACTGCTAGCACGGCGCTTCATAGACCGACCTCTTAAAAACATGCTTTTTAATTCTGAACCATGCTAGTTCCCTTGCCATATTTTCTTCGCTTAAATTCAATATATCTGTACGTAACCTCACAACTCAAACTTACCTAAGCTTACCTAGGAACGTCCTAGTAAGCCTACCCGAATGGCGACCCCACAAAAGACTAACTTGTCTCAAAGTTGCGAACCGCTTGAATCTACCCGTATGACCGTTTGTCCACGTCGAGAGCGACTCCTTTGTTTTACATTCACTTTATTTACACACTCGCTCACTGTATTGATGTTATGTAGGCTCGGGATGATAAAAAAGTGAACAATATTTTTTATATTTATACTAGTGACTCGCCCCGGCTCCGCACAGGTGAAGCATTGTAGTTTTATCCTCGCGGCATGGTTTTTCCGACATTTCAATAATCATCGTCATATTTCAGCCAATTTACACAAAACTTGAATGAATTATACACCTAAACCTTCCTCATGAATCCCTCCGTCTATTTGTGAAAACCGTATGAAAATCCGTACAGTAGTTTTCAGGCGAACGCGATAAGGGAGCCGAGAGTGTAATGATCAATGCACACGCGTGTCATACGTTTCTGATAATAATCAACCACACAATGAAAACGTTAACAAATATGGCGAACATGACAGCTATGGTCTGTCAAACTGTTATACCCGTTTAAATTAAGAATGCTTCGCCTACACACATGTCAATTGCATTGAGGCATCAGCAGGATTATACTTATCATAAAACTGTGCGGTAATGTAAAGTAAAAAGCACTATTGCGTAATAAGCTGCATTAAGATACTAACAAGTGCGAGTCAGACTCGCGCACCGAGGGTTCCGTACAAACCTGTAGGTATATAAGTAAATGGTAGTATAGACCTGAGTATTTGATATTAATTTCAATTCATGACCTATTAAAAAAAAACTACTTACTAGATCTCGTTCAAACCAATTTTCAGTGGAAGTTTGCACCGTAATGTACATCATATATTTTTTATAGATTTATCATTCTCTTATTTTAGAAGTTACAGGGGGGGGACACACATTTTACCACTTTGGAAGTGTCTCTCGCGCAAACTATTCAGTTTAGAAAAAAATGATATTAGAAACCTCAATATCATTTTTAAAGACCTATCCATAGACACCCCACACTTATGGGTTTGATGAAAAAAAAAAATTTGAGTTTCAGTTCTAAGTATGGGGAACCCCCAAAATTTATTGTTTTTTTTCTATTTTTGTGTAAAAATCTTAATGCGGTTCACAGAATACATTTACTTACCAAGTTTCAACATTATAGTTCTTATAGTTTCGGAAATAAATGGCTGTGACATACACGGACAGACAGACAGACAGACAGACAGACAGACAGACAGACAGACAGACAGACAGACAGACAGACAGACATGACGAATCTATAAGGGTTCCGTTTTTTGCCATTTGGCTACGGAACCCTAATAAAAACGGTGCAATAAATGCCACTTTACGAGCCTTCTTACAACAAAATAATCAGGTGACGTCATACCAATGTATTGAGACCTATTTCATGAACACCCAATAGTTTCTTCGCTAAAATAGTTCCGGAATAGCAAATTCCAAATTCCCGAATCCACTAATAAACTAGGCCTCAATCGTACTACAGGGATTGCTGGGGCCTACTTTTGTAGGCCTATAAAGTGTGCTAATCTGCGTGATGTATGGTGAATAGGTATCCAGGGACCGGTTAGTGCAACCATTAGTTGTACTCACTAATTATCATAAGCATTTTGTTTTTATTGTATATGTAAAAAAAAACGTGAGGTATCCATTTTGTTTTTTTTTAAGATATGCAAAATATAATAGTGTGAAATAAATTGATCGAGACCTCCGGAGACCAGGGGGCGGGGAGCTTTTTCCGCCAACGCGTCAGCTTGGCTATCCAAAGAGGAAACGCTGCCAGCCTTCTGGGAACTTGCCGTTAATCGGAAGCAGCGGCAGGCTTGAGGAAATTTTCTATATACAGATTGTATTTTGTAAATAAATAGTGTGAAATTATATTAATTAGTATTACAAATGCTTACTATTCTGTAATCTATGCACAAATGTATCTAATAGGGGACTTTAGGGGCTTAAAACCCCCCTTTAGCTTATAGAAAAAGCGCTAATTGTCACGTTTCGTATCCGTGATATATATAAGTAGTTTTGATTTTATTGGCGTTTGCAGTTCTGCTTTGTGGCGTGAAGTCACGAGCAAATACTAGTTTTACTATAATCATTTAAAATTTATGAAAAGTAATTATTATCAAAGAAAAGTATTATAAATGCGAAAGTGAGTTTGTTTGTTTGTTACGTCTTCACGCCTCAACTACTCAACGGATCATCATGAAATTTGGCATGCAGATAGCCTATGGTATGGAGAAGGACATAGGATACTTTTAATCCCAGGAATGCGGGTGAAACCGCTAGTTAGACAGCTAGGGAGACAGCTAGTTAATTATATACTTACAAACAAAAAGTAGTATATGTATTATATCAGTTATCTGGTTTCCATAGTACAAGCTCTGCTTAGTTTGTGATCAGTGTTTGAGGAATGTCCCGGGATATTTATTTAGTATTTTAATTTAATCTCACGCCCTTCATCAATATACGTCTCTACTTAGGTATCTTATCCATTTCCCCAATTATTTCCCATAAAGCAGGAATATTGTAACATCGCGAGAGAACACAGTGTTTTGTGACGTTGTTTCACTACGAGACAAAGCATTCCGACGCCTTTGTGACGATCTAGACGCAAACCTTGCCTATTAATGGTATTAGTTTGTAATGGTAAGATTATGTTGAGTTCAGACGATTTTAGGATTTATGCGTAAAAGTCATAAATAGTACCCAGTGTTGATATGGCAATAAACTTCATACATATTGTTATGAAAATTAGAGTGAAATCTAAACTGAAATACAAAGATTTAATAATAATACATTATGATACATGTGTGCAAAGTTGGTTATTAACACTCGAGGCGGTATTAAGTGTGTAGACCAAGCATTCTTAATTAAAACGGGTATAGTGTGACAGCACTCCGCTGTCAAAAAAAAAAACAAAAAACTTGCGCGCCATATTTGTTAACGTTCTCATTGTGTGGTTGATTAATAAATAAATCCGAATGAGGTGAAGACTACATGAAGTAAGCTACCCAAAAATTTTAACAAAAGTTTTGCTTCCAAAATTGAATTAATCATAACCAACGTGTCACCACTCAATGAGGGTGACTCTTTTCACGTCACTTGCTAATATTATTATAAAATTTTCTCTTTCGTGATCTGTGTGCCTAATACCAAAGGAGACGTGCACCTTTTCGTTACAAGTTGTATAGAACAATTTAATAATGAGCATTCGAATAACCGAAAGCCTAAAAGAGAAAGCTCTAGAACGGTGAAGTAAAAGCACCAAATATCCTTCGAAACTTCGAAATCCTGAACTTTCGTATGACGTATTATACTGGTCTAGCTGTATTGAAGTTTTACTATGATAAATAAGTTAATATACAGTCCACTGTTGCCCAAATTATATGGTCCTATGAATTTATTTGGAAAGTTTATTTCACGACTTAATATTTAAAGTAATTAATGACAGTTATCTATAGAATGTTAACATAGATTATTTTTTATTTTTTTATACAACTTAATCGATGAACAAGCATACGGCCTGCCTGATGGTAAGCGGTATCGACCTATCCCCCCTCCCCTATAAGCTCTGGCAACCTTACTCACGCGCAGGAACACAACTTTACACAACATAAAGTTATATGGCTGCGGTATTCTGTAAGGTGGAGGTACTTCCCCAGTCGAGCTGCTCTTTGAGCGAATAAACGCTATGCTCTACCTCTCTTAAAATGGTGTTTGAACAACTTTACTATGAGATTGGTGCCGATTCTGTTGTAAATCGCACTAAACTAATTTTAGTCACATCTAATCTCTTTCTTACGAACATTATTGAAAAAGGACAGAACATGTTTCAAGCTGTCAAATTAATCTTTGCCGTCTTATTTTGCGTGTATTTAGGCGTAACCGCGATAGATGGCGACTAAATTTATGTTGAAAACAAGCATTGGACTAATTTGACATGACTAAATTTCTTACATCCTTTTCTTATGTTCTTTGTTAGAAAGAAACATAGTGAGATTAAAATTAGTTTAGTTGTAAACAACAGAATCAGGGCCATCAATATTTATAATAATTTCACACATTTTATGCAGATCAAATAACACGATTTCAGTTTGTCCAAAATTAAAAAAACTACGCTTTGTAAAGGAGATAGAATACACCCAAATTATATGCAAATAAGGCAGTACTTACACGAAACTTTGGCATAATATACATATTAATTCAAAAACTTGTAACTACACTACCACGGGGTTTTGTCCTTATTTTTCAGTTGAGTGCACTGTGAATAATTATTATGGTAATGGCTGCGATACTGTAACTTGATCTTATTCGACTCGAGTATCATTATCGGTGTCATGGTAACGTGGGGATTTAATAATGGACTCGAGAGCCATTTCTAAGCTTTGTGTCTCACAAAATCATCACTGACCATGGTCTGATTACAGTCTTAAGTTTCGGAAGAGTATACCTAAGTCGTAATTTAAAAATCGGAACTCAGCCCGTCTAATGCGGTCTAGAGTTCCGCGTTCCGCGTTCACTGTAATCTATGCGGCGCTTTTGATCATTGCACACAGCGACGGAGAACTCACGTAGCACTTCGACCGCAGAACTCTAGTTCGCTCGCTCGGCGCCTCATGTATTAATTAAAGTAGGCATATCAAAATGGAAGTCAAACTGAGATCGACTCGGCTGATTGAATGAATGTTCCTGATTCAAAGTAAGAGGTAGAGCATAGCGTTTATTCGCTCAAAGAGCAGCTCGACTGGGGAAGTACCTCCACATTACAGAATACCGCAGCCAAATAACTTCATGTTGTGTAAAGTTGTGTTACTACGCGTGAGTAAGGTCGCCAAAGCTCATAGGGGAGGGGGGAAAGGTCGGTAACGCGTGAGCAATGCTTCTTGTGTTGCAAGCGTCCACATGGCTACGGCTTGAGAGCCAGTTCCTTCTAGGCATTGTGTGCTTACCACCTTCGGCCACATCATCACTTATCATGGTGAAATTGGGGTCAAACAAAGGCTTATATAAAGTAAATGGTAAAAGTATGGTAGCAAAGAAGCATATAGCCCACCTGATGGTAAGCGGTTACCGTAGCCTATTGGACGGTTGCAATACTAGAGCTATCACATCGGACCCTGCAAACATTTCTTCACACTCTTTATGAAGAAAGAAGAAGAGATGCATTACTTCCTTGGGAAAAACATGGCGGGGAGTTCTATCCATCCACAAATTGAGTGTCCGCGGCAGGAAGCTGCTTTGGAACCGCACCGTGTGGAACCACTTTGGTTTTATTTATCTCTCTGTTGTGTTTGTGTGTGTGTCGAATTATTTGCATATCTTTCTTCTCTCTGTTTCCATTCAAGTGAACTCCATAAAACTCCAGCTATGTCTTCCTAACGTAAGTTCATTTCGACGCAATTTAATTTTAATAATACGATGTAGCGAGTACACTGCTGCGGCATTTTAAAGTTTGTTTCTTCTATTAGCGCGCTCCGTGTACACCCGGAGTTAACGTTGTTAAATAACTCTAGAAGAGGCAAAGTTCTGTGCATTTGGGATTTTAATTAATTGATATGTGTGAAATATAAATCAAAATCAAAATGAAGCGCTCGTGGTGTAGCATGCTTAGCCGTTCTTAATCGATCGGCAAAGTTAAACTACGTCTGTCGTGGTCGGTACCTGGATGGGTGACCGCCTAGTGGTATTTCAAATCGAGCGTTTCCGTGCTTCGGAAGGCACGTAAAGCCGTTGGTCCCGGTTATCACTTAATTGTTATAGTCGTTAAGCTAGTTGGATGCCTCCTAGGTGGGTTGAAAAATTCCAACAGTAGGTTGACCACTAACCTACCTCCACCAATCCGCAGTGGGCACGCGTGGTGGAGTATCGCCACGCCCAGTCCCTTTCACCCTCATTTGTGAAAGGAGGCCTGTTCTCAGCAGTGGGACATTATAGGCTGATGATGAAATATAAATCGGTGATGGTTCTCGATAAATTTAATTCAGTAAAGTTACACTATACTAATATTATAAAGCTGAAGAGTTTGTTTTTTTGAACGCGCTAATCTCAGGAACTACTGGTTCGAATTGTAAAAATATTTTTGTGTTGGATAGTCCATTTATCGAAGAAGAATTTAGGCTATATGACATCACGCTACGACTAATAGGAGCGAAGCATCAGTGAAAAATGTTGCAAAAACGGGGAATATTATTCATATAGTAGGGTGGGGTAGGGTGGGGCATCACTACAGGGTAGGGTAGCACCACGCGAACAAAGTCGCGCCGGGCAGCTAGTAGATAGATATAGGTATAGAGCTATTTTTTAAACGGTAGCCAAATATTCAGGGGTCATTTTTAGGGTTCCGTAGCCAAATGGCAAAGTACTTTGAACTGAAACTCAAATTTTTTTTTTTCATCAAACCCAATATTGTGTGGTGTCTATGGATAGGTCTTCAAAAATGATATTGAGGCTTCTAATATCATTTTTTTCTAAACTGAATAGTTTGCGCGAGAGACACTTCCAAAGTGGTAAAATGTGTGTCCTGTAACTTCTAAAATAAGAGAATGATAAATCTATAAAAAATATATGATGTACATTACGGTGCAAACTTCCACCGAAAATTGGTTTGAACGAGATCTAGTAAGTAGTTTCTTTTTAATACGTCATAAATTGAAATTAATATCAAATACTCAGGTCTATACTACCATTTACTTATATACCTACAGGTTTGTACGGAACCCTCGGTGCGCGAGTCTGACTCGCACTTGGCCGGTTTTTTTTCATCATTATGAACATAGTTTACTACGGGCCCGATACAGAATTAGCGAGAAAAATAGAAAAATATTCATTATTTTTATAAATGGTCTTGCGTTTGGCCATTTTGCCAATGATACAAAGATTAAGATGGAACACGCTAACCCAGAGCTTTTTTAATAACATTTGATAATAAATACGTGTTCTCGAGTGGCGACCACGTACTGGAAAGCGCCGAGCGGAACGACCTCCCACCAGGTGGACCGACGACCTGGTCAGAGTCGCTGGGCGCCGCTGGATGCAAGCGGCCCAGAACCGTTCGAAGTGGAAATCAATGAGGGAGGCCTATGTTCAGCAGTGGACATCCATGGGCTGATATGATGATGATGATGATGAATAAATACGTAAGGACGGCACTGCAGTCACCAAACTGTATACCAAACTAGAGGAGTCAACTGGAACATTCATAAGTGACTCATGACTTCTTGCCATAGATTTAAAAAGTGCCGGTGTTACAGAGCTTTATAACAGATTTAAAAGAAACATTGCACGCCTGCATCGAGTAGATACTACATGGATATTTAATTGAGTTGGATAACTATTGCTTAAGGTTATGGAATGCACGCACTGTGAATTTTAAAGTGCATAAGCCATTTGTATGTCAGAGGTGATGTGTTGCACTATAATATATATAGAAGGAATCGTTTGTTTTATAGTAACACTAGCTTCTGCCCGTGGCTTCGCCTGCGTGGCCTACAGGAAACAAAAAGTTTCACAGAAAATTCAACCCCCGTTTCGGCCTTTTAGGGGTGCAATTTAGAAAAACCCTTTCTTATATACCTACACTTCACAAAGAACACATCCTCCAAACATGGCTCTAAGACCAGCGGTTTAGGGTGTGCGTTGATTATCAGTCAGTGAGTTCCCATACACAACTTCACCCCGCTTTTCATTCCTTCGAGGGTGCAATTATCGCTGAGATACGTATAATTAATTTTGAATCTTCATTCTGAACACATGAAGATCCTAACTTTGAAACTGACAGACTTTCATACAAACTTTCATCCCCTTAGGGGTGGAATTTCGAAAAACCCTTTCTTAGTTGATACCTAATTTTTACAAAGAATACACCCTCCAAATTTCATGTCTCTAGGACCAGCGGTTTAGGCTGTGCGTTGATATATCAGTCAGTCAGTCAGGACTTTGAATTTTATATATACAGATTTATTTATTGCAAGTCATAACACCATTACAGTTAATAAGACTAATACGGTGCCATAACAAAATTCCAAAAGATGGTACATACATATATAATATAGATTCACATAACATACACCCTTCCAAGTGCAACCTCATTGGTATCTGTATCAAGATCAGTGGTAAGCCATTTATTAAAAGGTCCAAGAAGGGTACTTATGAAGGTCGAATTTACTGAAGTTACCACCGGTTCGGATGTCGCCATTCAATTGAGATGAACCGGCAAAAAACTCAGCCAGGTTAAATTTTTAGATAACATTACCGTGGTTTCGCTATATCCATCAGTCCGTCTATATCGAATAAATGAATTGAATTGTCCCATTGTGTGGGGTGACGTTGGATAGGTCTTTCAAAAATAGCATGAAAAATAGTAAAAACAATTCGATGAAGGGATCCCGTTGTTTTTTTTTATGTCAATATGTTTACAAACAGGCAGACGATCCACCTGATGGTAAGTGGTCACCGCCGCCTATGGACATTTGCAATACCAAGGGGATTTCCGATGTGTTGCCGACCTTGAAGAGCTCTTTTCACGCCCTTTTTGAAAAACCCCATATCGTAGTGCTGAGGCAAAACCGTAATGGGGAGCTCATTCCACATCCTAATGGTCCGCAGTAGAACTTCCGACTGAACCGTTGTGTGGACAATCGAGGCGGCTCGAGGATATGAGGATGAACTCCACATCGCCGGCGAGGCACCAGGTCGAAAAGTTCTTTAGAACATTCCCCATTATAAATGCGATAGAACACACAAAGGGAGCCTATATCCCTGCGAATGCTGAGAGGTTCCAAATCGCCAGTGAGTTCAGGATCGCCAACAATACGAGTGGCCCGGCTTTGCACTGAGGCAAGTGGATCCAGCTGATAAGCGGGTGCGCCTGCCCAGAGGTGTGAGCAGTACTCCATATACGGCCTAACCTGCGCTTTATATAGCTGCAGCAGCTGGAGTGGGAGCACACCCAGCTTTTTTGAAGCCAGCTTGGCTTTACTCTCCAAGTTTTTTATAGAGTCCTCTCCAACTCCACTCCAATTTGACTATAATGGCTATATTTTCCTCTTGTCTCCTCGTGGGCCTTATTTATCCTCAAAGGTAGCTAATCCCTAGCTAAAAGAGAACTGCATCATATCCTGAACCACAATAAAGGTAATTCATATAGACGTTGTCTTTTACAAACTGTAAAGTTCAAGGGTTGAAGTCACATCCAGCGCCCATAAAACCGTTCCAGACCATACATCTATTACACTAAACGAGCTGGAGTATTCGCAAAGTTTCGACAGTATCTTCAGGTACGAGAGTTGTTAACTTCAGGGCATTATTTCACTCGGTTTAAACGTTACCGGATGGATCCTTTCACGGTTCATTGCAGTTTTAACTGATTCAAAGATACTTCAATGTTCTAAGAGTGGGCATAATTAGTTCTACTGTTTGAAATTCAGACTAGCTTAGGGAAACCTCCTTAGAGGGTGGTCCTGGTGATGGCTGCCACACGTGTCATACTTGTGCACAGGTGCTGCTTGTGGGGGCTGGTCTGCTTAAGTTTTAAACAATAATCAGCAAATAATAGTAATAGTAGTAGTAATAGTACATTATGATACGTGTGTGCAAAGTTGGTTATTAACACTCGATGTGGTATTAAGCACGTGAGCCGCAGCCGAACGCGATAAGTGAGCCGACAGTGTAATAATCAAAGCACACGCGATACGACGTTTTTCAACACACTTGCGAGGAAAAAAACAGACTTGTATTTTTTTGGATTATAACATTCTTTCAAACTATTGTACCCGTTTAAATTAAGAATGCTTGGTCTACACACATATCACTTGCAGTGAGGTTCAAACTTATCATAATTGGGATTATACCTATCATAAAACTGTACGGTAATGTAAAGTAATAAATTAAATTATTAAAAGAAACAAAAAACCCGACTGCGTAAAACAAAAAATAACTGAAAAGAGAAAAACAAGCTCTTAAATCTATACAGCCTTACTAATAAAAAGTTACACGCGGTGTACACATCTGTTATAGGATAATTGCTACTAATAAAAACATTTTTGACACAAAGCCTGTATACACGTGTTTTAGTTACCTAGGAAATTTACACAGGGCTAGGACCCTTGTTTAGTGTTTGTATAAAAACATTATGGCGGATTTCAATAGATCAGCTGTGTCTGACAATCAAGTGTTGTGTCCATTTACTACGGACCAGGCCAACCGCGCAACAAAATGACACCAACGCGCTGGCCCTAAAAAGTCATTTTAGGGCCAACGCGACTCAGTCGACTGCGGTCATACTGCGGTCCACGGAACAGTTCATTCGTTCATTGTTTGCTTATAATTGCCATAAAAATGCCTAGTTGCGTAGTGAAAGGCTTGTGTTTTATACTGGAGTTATGGATAAAATAAAACAAAAATATACAATTTATTTGATTTTGATATTTTTATGCAAAATGTTCCGGTAGGTGTATCCTTAGTTTTGAAGTCATTGGCACAGCCATTTGCTTCGTTTGTTGACGTAACATTTGTAATTTGACAATGACGTTCTTCTTTCTTCTTCTTTGGTTAAATGGCTACTGTAGCCATAAGCACAAGACAGTTTCGTTCAAAACCACCATTAGCTATTTGAAGCTTTTTAAAAGTAATTTTATTGTTTAATTATTAAAATAAAAATAGTCTAAAGAAAAAGAAACCTGATTTTTATGATATGATTAATATTTTATATAATTATTTTTCAGTATCTTTTGGTGTTTTCACATTTTTCCCCATATTTTCTCCCGTATTTTAAAGTTAGATAGTTTTAGTTTCAAAACGTTCCTAAAAAGTTGCCAGTCGTTTTTGTTTTAACAAATAGATAACTATACAACGCTTACACACTGATTATTAGTAAAGGGAGTGTATAGCAACTGTGTAAGGCTTACACACTGCATAACTATACAGCTGTTAAACAACCGTGTTCCATATTTTTATTAGTAAGACGGATAGAATTTTGAATATAACTTGAATTTTATAAGGAATTGGTAAAGTAAGTTAAGTAAAAGTATTACAATATATACATATATGGAATGGGCTGTTCACAAGCTTTCATTTGATACCCATATTGTTATAATAACGAATTTTTTGTTTTTAATACCCCCCCTCTTTTTTTATTCGTAGACGCCATGTAAAAATAATATACCCTATGACACTCACACAGTAAAGACGAATCTAACGACACCTCATATGTTTAAATCTATCAAGCCGTTTAGGCTGCAGAGCGTGCCAAAGAAATAGACATACATACATACATACATACATACATACATACATACATACATACATACATACATACATACATACATACATACATACATACATACATACATACATACATACATACATACACTCGAAAAACATAACCCTCCTTCCGGGTCAGTCGGGTAAAAAGCACTAGTGCGTAATAAAAAACGGTGCAATAAATGTCACTTTACGAGCGAGATTGTTGAAAAAACATTTATTAACCAACTATTTGAGGAGTTATACGGCAAACTACGGGTTACTCGGGCAAAATTCAAATTTCAACTAGTTTAAATTGGTTTAGTCCGGTTCTAGCCTATCATTACCATTTTGCCGGGCTAAAATTACTTTTGGATGGTATTAGATATTCGAGGCAGATATTTCACCTTTATTGAAGCAATGACGGTTAGAAGCCCGGAACGAAAGTGGTAAGAAGTAGGTATAAGCGTCATTGACCAACATTATTGTACAACTAAATAGCGTAAACTTTACTGTAGCTATACTTACGCATGAAATGAGCCTGTTTTTCGCTCACTAAGAACAATTCGCACATCGTATAGGAACAAACATAGAAAATTATTTTCGGCGCTGTTTAGTGCATGACTAAATTGACAAATTTTTCCCGGTTTCTATAAACAAAAACGAATCGTTTTGCTTACCAATGGTAGGTTTTTTATGGTCAAACTGAGCATTTAAATAATTTCGTAAGCTAATTTTACCTGCTACTTCCATATGGGAGGGACTTCTATGCAAAGCTATGAGGTTTTTGCTTCATTATTAGTAAAGATACAAGTCTTAATTTTAAACGATAACGATCCGTATAATATAGGAATCAGCCATCAGTGAATGCGTTATTAGCGCAGACGTAGCACCAGAGCTGCATTTTTAGCCTAAATTAAAAGTACGACGCGGAACAGATCCAATCCCGCTTTTCGGGGATTACTCGACGGTGATCATCGTTGAACGTAGACGTAGGAATTTGAAAAGATCACTTCACAGAAATTGCACAAGTTTTCCCGTGTCGCGTCTTGAACACCAAACTGGTCCTTGTTCAAAAGGACGAGTTCGCCGCGAATCTCGGGCGTATTATGAGTCGAGACTGGCGAAGTGCACGCAATTTACGCGTATATTTTAAATTCGCGCGATGCTTGTGTACGCAATGTATTGGTGACCAGTCATCATCATCATCATCATCATCAGCCTATAATGTCCCACTGCTGAGCACAGGCCTCCTTTCACAAATGAGGGTGAAAGGGAATGGGCAGATACTCCACCACGCGTGCCCACTGCGGATTGGTGGAGGTAGGTAGGTAAAATTCAATGAATTCAATTCAAAATAGAATTTTTCAAGCAGCCTAGAAGGCATCCAGCTAGCTTAACGACTATCACAATTAAGTGATAACCAAGACCAACGGCTTTACGTGCCTTCCGAAGCACGGAAACGCTCGATTTGAAATACCACTAGACGGTCACCCATCCAGGTACCGACCACGACAGACGTAGCTTAACTTGCCGATCGATTAAGAACGGCTAATCATGCTACACCACGAGTGCTTCCAGGTGACCAGTACCTCGCCGTAATGCATTCGCGCGAGAAAATCGCGACGAATTCGTCCCTTCTGGAAAGGGTATTAGTCCTTGTCCAGAAAGGGCGAGTAGTTGAAGTAAGGGATTATTTCAATGAATTACATTATCATGTCCTTACGTGGTAGACCCTCTCGATGAGCTTACCGAAGTGGGCAAACATACCGTTAGGTCCTTAGCGAAGGAATTTCAACTAGAGGGTACTAAAAAGGAGGATTTACAAAAAATAAATACAAACAACTTCTTAGCCAATAAAAAAAGGTAGAAACTAAAGTAACTTAGAAGTAACATGCCTAACATATTTACGGAAAGTTTCCTTCGGAACAAAATCAAGTAGCGGCTATATTGTCAAATGTCGACTGTTTTGAAACTACTATACGAGTTTGTGTTTGAAAAAATATATCGAGAAGTGTGAGTTGCGATTTTGATGAGGGTTGTTGTTTAAAATTCTAAGTACAGTAGTACCCAACTAATAAGGCGCGTCGTGAATCTTCGTTCGCACAGAAAAGAAAGTATGGCCCGAAGATTAACGAAACAACGGTGCCGACCAAATGCATTTCCCGCGCTTTGAAAATGTATCCGGTACATCGGTAAGCCATATTAGTTGGGTACTGCTGTATCTCGTTGTTATTTTTTATTGACAATATATATATTTTTATAGTAGACTTTAAAGACTCATCTCCGTTTTTCGACAATTCTTAACCGATTTGATTGCCGCTTTCGCTGCTCGAAATTCTAGCGCGCAAACCCAGATACTGAACCACACAATTCAAATTCTTACTGAAATGAATGAGACACGGTAATGTTTTAACGTTTAGATAACGGAACCCCGAAACAAACTCTAAAACTACTTAAATGGGGATCAACGAAGTTTCGGTTTCGCTTCCAAAAAGTTCATTTCAACTTGTTTCATATACTTACCTTGTATATCTATCTATACGTATTTCAATCAATGTTTTTTTCTCAAAAAAATGCTTTTTTATGTTTGAGAAATAACAAGAAAAGCGAAACATTTTAAAAGAATTCAGCTTATTCGTATTAGGCAGGTATGCGACCTTTTAAATCAGAGGTCAAAATATCACCTTTAAACGCCTAAATGTCAGCCCTGGAGTGTTCAAAACATCCTGCTAGCGGATTGTTTAAATTAACCTTAAAATAAAAATAAAAAAAGTGCCCTACTAGGGCCTAAATTGAATTGTCTTTGTCTATGACTTCTAAATATTATATCTTTTTTTTTATTAGACACCTTCATAATTATTCTTTATTTACAACAAATATGTACAAAATACAATCTATATATATAAAATTTCTTCAAGCCTGCCGCTGCTTCCGATTAACGGCAAGGTTCCCAGAAGGCTGGCAGCGTTTCCTCTTTGGATAGCCAAGCTGACGCGTTGGCGGAAAAAGCTCCCCGCCCGCTGGTCTCCGGAGGTCTCGATCAATTTTGAAGACAAGGTGCGAGCAATACGGCGAGCTTCGGACCCCCACGGACCCAAGGTCTCGACCGCAAAAGGCATAAAAATATAATTGGGTCCATCGATGCATATTTTTTTAAATTTTTAATTTTCCGCACTGGCCTCATCTGCCCCTGCAGCTTTACGTACTAGGTGGAGATTTCGAGATGGCATGTCTTAGAAACCTATGTTGGGTTCCTTTACTTTTACCACGGTAAAGAGATAGATATTCTTTACCTTGCTATTATTACGGCACAAACACAGAAATCTGGAAAAAAAAATTTTTTTTCATACCTCCATTATGTTCTATCTAGTTCAGGAGTCGGCAACCTTTCGATGTAAAGTTGCGGCTCTTCAGATCCATCAGAGTGCTGACGATCTTCGTGTTTACATATTCGTGTGATCAAGCGTTTTCTTGCATGAATGAAATAATAAAAAACAGTTATTAAAGATCCACTAAAAAAATTGGCTCTTTAAAAAATTGGAAATTTTGAAATTTTTTAGTTTTGGCTCTTCCGTCTCAAAAGGTTGCCGACTCCTGATCTAGGTTGATTGTTAGCATGGAAAGTATTTTTTTTAACCCAACATAGGTTTCGAACGAGAGTTCGGCTCGTTTGTTTTGATTCGATTTGATTTGAGGAAACCAAGTTGAAAATCTGGCGCCAAGAGGTGAGTTTTGAAATCTTAACTTGAGAACCATCTTCGACCACGACTAAAGACCCGCATTGTGGTCAAACATGGGTCTTACCATGGTAAAAAAGGAACAAAGAATACAGGGAGATATAGACTATGGGGGGAGTCTCTCTTCTTTACGTATAGTCCCATAGTGTTCGCAAAAGTCGACCGTATTTTTTTTACACTTATTCACCATATATACACTATAACTATGTCAAATCTCACAATCCTCCGTGCGCACAATAGTCTAAAAACACCGGCCAAGTACGAGTCAGACACAAACACGGTTTTTTTTGTGAAAATTTCAATTGTCTAACTATTACGATTCATGTGATACAGTACAGCCCACTGACAGACAGACGGACGGACGGACGGACCCTTTGAGTACGGAACCTTATAAAAGGTATCCAAAGATTTCTCTTCACGTATTAAATATATAGATTCTCTGCTAGTTGTATATATATGTTTTGATATACAAACAATCTTAGGTACATTTTACTGGAATATATTATTCCATCGGATGAAAGCAAATAAATAACTTGTTAAGATATCAAATAGGATACCCGAGAGATTTAAATATGGGCAAATATTATGGGAACTGTGAATTTATTGATATGGTATCTTACAAAAAGTATAGACAATATCTTATAATAATAGACAGAAAATCGCATATAACAGGTGGAGATTTCGAGATGGCATATTTTCGAAACCTATGTTTGGTTAGTCATGCTGAACAACTTTTACTATGGGACCAATAGCGATTTCTCAAAAAAAATGTTTGCTTTTCTCACAAAATGTCAATCTTGCTCGATCATAATGTATGAAAAGTACATTTTTTTTGAGTATTCAGTGTTGCTTCCTTAGTAAAAGTTGTTCAGCATGACTAACCAAACATAGGTTTTGAAAATGTGCCATCTCGAAATTTCCACCCAGTTTAGGGTGACTGGTAATTAGTAAACGATACTTAGACACATGATTGTACTCATGATAGCAAACAACTTTCACAAAGAAACAAATAGGGATTAAACTAAATTAAATAAAAGCTGATGGTGTATTCTTATTCCTGTTAGTACTAAATATTATTTATTTATTTATTTATTAGTTTGCAGCTTAACAGCATCAATAAACAGCCAAAACGCTACAAAAACAAAATTCATTATAACATTAAAATATTTCATTCATCGTTCTAACATTATGGGCTCGTGTGCTAAGTAAATAAAAAAAATGTTTCTTTGGGAAAGTTGTTTGTTATCATGAGTACATTCAAGTGTCTAAGTATCGTTTACTAATTACCAGTCATCCTATACATCCTATACATAGCTCGTACAGTTAGTAAGCTGAAGTGGCAATGGGCAGGCCACATCGCTCGAAGAGCCGATAACCGATGGGGAATAGGGTGTCCCGTCCATGTATGAGAAATATTTTTTTTCGTGCTACACTATCGCAAGGGGTATCGAAATTTGCGTAATTTTACACAGATTACTAAAAACATAGAAAAATTAGAATTGCGTATCATCATGAGGGCTCTACCGGACTTTGTGGTTTTGTGAATTTTACGTTTTTAGTGACCTATGCCGTATGTCTAAAATAATATAAAAATCAAGTTCAAAAGGTATTTAATTATTGAAATTAACGAAAAAAATAAAAAAAATAAAAAAGAGCCCTATATTAATTATAATCAATGTTAAAAACAGAATTTACACTTATTTTTGTATCGAAAATTTGGCATTTGTGCTCGAGATTTCAATCTAATAAAGCCATCTCTAAAAGTAGCTTTGTGAGGCTTACGTTACCATTAATACATCTTTCTAATACGATTACGTATGACAAGGATGGTCCACATTTTCCAAGCTCAAATTTTATGCCATGATTTGAAGGTCCCCCATTAGAAATATGTCGAAGAACCGGTAGTGCTGATTAATTTCGGTGTAATCTCTAGGAGAGAAGTTATTTTTTGGTAGTTCTTTGGTAATCCTCGGCTTAGATAAGTGTAGTGGTTTATTTTTCGAAATGCCAGCTGCGGAATGTGGTCTCTATCATCAAACAATATACCCACAAGCAGGATTTCCAGGCAAAAAGTATTTCTTTTGATATCAGAATTTAACACAATTTAGCTGAGATTTTATTTATTGAGTTTGATTAATCCAGCCGTTTCTTTCATTTCAGCACCGCTTATAACCATTTTCACATGTATATAATTTAAATGAAGTGCATTTAAAAGCAGAAACGTCAAAAAGCTTCTCATATGCCACCAAAAACACTTCAGTTAGTTTTCAAACTATAATTTCGATTGCTTTTGGGGAATCTTTTCAAATTGAGGTACTTCTAAAAATAGGATTTCAGTAATTGAATAACTCATTCCTCAGTTACGATTGGAATCGAAAAATCCAAAAGTAACTTATTCAGTTTAGGCCCTGATAAGGCACTTATGAATGTTACAGTTGACTCTACCAACGACTTAAACTTAGAAGACTCCGGCAAAAAACTCAGTATAAATAATCACATATATATCTGACTTGGAGGGACCCTTACCAGTATACTTCAATTTTAGTTCGTTCACAAATAAAATAAATTTAATGACGTCCCTTATAATTTTTAGCTGCCGATGGTAAGTTATTTGTATGGTCCCAATATGGTACAATATAATAGACTCGCTACGCCTAAAAATCATTATTAAACCTGCTACTAACACTGTAACAATCGCAACTGTACTTTTATAGCATAAAATTTACTTTGGCTACGAAAAAAACACACGAGTCAAGTCAAGAAAGCCCTCGAAACAAGTTGTAAATTGAGGGATTTTGCAGATTGAAATATATCAATTCGAAGTCACTGGTAAAGAGTTATTGCATGCAAATCAAAACGTCGTGTATGTATTACAATTAAATATAACAAAAAGTTAATATTTTTTGATATTTAGTTTGGTAGCCGAAATTAAAGGATAGCGAAATATTACCATAAAAGTGTAAATTTTTCAAAACTTTGAAGCTCGGTAGAACCCTAAAGATATAGATTTATAAAAAAAATAAAATTACTTTGGTAATCTACGATCAATTACACAAGTTTCGAGAGGTCTTGGGTTAAGGAAAACAAAAAAAAATAATGTCGGGACACCCTAATGGGGAAGGAAGGTTCTCGAGTGGCGACCACGTACTGGAAAGCGCCGAGCGGGACGACCTCCCACCAGGTGGACCGACGACCTGTCAGAGTCGCTGGGCGCCGCTGGATGCAAGCGGCCCAGAACCGTTTGAAGTGGAAATCAATGGGGGAGGCCAATGTTCAGCAGTGGACATCCATGGGCTGATATGATGATGATGATGATGGTAGTCTCTAGGTAGGAGGCGAATTTCTTTCAATGCTCTGTAGTACAGATATCCCCTACCACTGGCTTTTATGTTCTATTATTTTCAATGTGTTTCCGAGCTACGTCAAATACCTTGATCGACGTCATCTTGGAATAAGTAAAAACTTTCGCTGGTACTTTCGTGGTAGGGTACTTGGTAGTAGAAACTTGGTTCTGGTTAAGTTGAAGATCTCATCAACTGCACTTCTTCACATACCAAATCGTCCAAAAAAACCGACCCATTAAAAAATCAACATAAATATATGACACATCCATTAATAATGTTGGCAGGGCTTCAGTGATTTGTCCTGAATTTCAATAAACCCCAAATGGATTTGAATCGATTACTATTGACATGAACTTATTCGAATTTAATTGATACTTCTCGATAAAAACGTTAAAATATCACGGAAAATACCGTCCCTTAGGATTTAAGTGCTTTAACCCAATTAGGATTGAGTGAACTTTTCTTTACACCATTCTAATAATTTTTGGGTTTCCACTTATATCGAGAGGAGAGTATTGAGATATTTCTCAACGAATTTGATAGCTCACTGAGCAGCTAGACTAGGGAAGTAAATCCACCTTACAGAATACCGCAACTAAACTTGATGAAGTGTTCCTGCGCGTGAGTAAGGTCGCCAGAGCTCATTGGGGAGGGGGAAGGGTCGGTAACGCGGATGCGTCGTGTGTTGCAAGCGTACATATGGCTACGGTAACTGCTTACCATCAGGCGGGCCGTATGCTTGTTTACCGACTTTGTGGTCTAAATAATTGGACTGTTTTACAAAAAACTTAAACCGACACTAAGAAGTAATCAAATCCTGATCTGATGACAACGGGAAGTATACCCTTCCAGACAAAAAAAGAATTTTCCAAATCGGTTAATAAATGACGGAGTTATGAGGTAACAAACATAAACAAATAAAAATTACATACAACCGAATTGAGAACCTCCTCCTTTTTTTGAAGTCGGTTAAAAAAAAGTGATAATCACCCAAATCTCAAAAGGGAATCTGCTATTTTTTTCAGTTCATTCTGTAATAAGGCACTAAACCCCGGTTCAGAATACACTTAGAAGACTCCGCCTGTAATCTTCTATCTTCTATATATATAAAAATGAATTGCAGTTCGTTAGTCTCGCTAAAACTCGAGAATGGCTGGACTGATTTGGCTAATTTTGGGTTTGAACTATTCGTGGAAGTGCGGGGAAGGTTTAAATGAAGGGTAGGGTAGGGTATTACGCGAACGAAGTCGCGCCGGGCAGCTAGTAAAGAATAGAAAGTAAACCTTAATCAATCGGCCCAGATTTCAAATCCAATTGCTTAAATCTCGACTCAAAACTTAACATAAACAATGATTGACGTTTTATATAGGTACGGTGAAAAGAGTTTAAGCATTGGAGGTGAACACACTTTGATGTATCAGTTTTAATACCTTTACTTTAATATCAGGTAAATTCTTTAAACAACTAAAAAGTAATGTGAACCCAATATTATCAGAACAGCGATAACAATCCAGCAAATGAGACCATTATACTAAAATTTAATAGATTTCCAAACAAAAACTTGCCACGCTCGAGTAGTCAAAGCGTTGCCTACATACGTACAGACAATAAAATGGTTATTGTTTCATATAAATGAAAGGAAATTTCTGAATCTAGTATTAGAATGGTTCCCATGTCAAAACAAAAGTACGTTTTACAATAGCGATCGTAAAGGTTTTTATCCTGTGGGTATGCAAAGCTATACGCTTAGCTTCAGCTATAAAAAAATCCGTATTTTTTTTTATTATTATTATTATTATTTATTCAATTTCATCTTTACAGACATATTATGTTAGTAAAAAAAAGACTTATGAAATATGTTAGTGATGAGAAGAAGAATACATACTTAAATAAAAATAAAAACTAAGTCACCCCTACAACATGGGCGCTGACCCAGTGCCTTAATAGAGGACAGTCCGGTTTTACACTTGTCGCTTTCAGGATGCTATTGGGACTACACCAAACCCTGTGCATCATGGAGGCTATCCTTTTTCGGATTATGGCATGAAAGCCGTCGACCCGTGCCTCCGCAAACATACCTGATGCACTGCAATGGCGACGGAGCCCCATCAGCATCCTGAAAGCGTTATTATACTGGACGCGCAGAGAGTTGAAGGCTCTTTGCGTGTAATTGGTCCACAGACTGCACGTATAAAATGACTGGCAGTAAGCCCGGAAAAGTGTAACTTTCACATCCCTCGTGCAGCGTGCAAACCTGCGAGCCAACATGTTACATCGAACCGTCAGCCCTCTGCGTTCCCTCTCTATATCATAGTCGTCAGTTAAATCCTCAGTCAAGATATGACCCAGATATTTAAACTGACGAACTTGTTTGAGTGCCACCCCACTTAGCGTAACGGGTGGAATACAACCAGGACTCTTAGGACCCGCTCTAAACACCATCAGCACACTCTTTCCAACATTATACACAAGACCATGAGACTCCGCATATTTCTCACACACTGACAGCAGTTTTCTGAAAGCACCTATCGTCGGGCCCAGCAACACCATGTCATCTGCGTAACTAATGTTATTAATCATTACACCATCAATGGAACATCCCACTCCGGTGTTACTGAGCTCGACGATCAGCTGATTTACATAAATGTTGAAAAGAGTGGGCGAGGTCAATCCCCCTAAATTGTATATACTACGTTGCCTGGTTTATCTGAAACAACAGATGTTGTCCAGTCAAATATCCCATTGAAAACGTCTGTATTTTTTCTTTTCATAACAATCTTGTCCTTATAATTACGAATACAAAAAACAAATTGATTTCATTTTAAAAATCTTTGGTAAGCGATACTTTTATAGCATTTGTAAAGTATAGCTTCCACTACTCAAAAATCTTTAACCCTGCGAAATAACACTGAATACAATGTGTCGGTCATTTCACAGAGTTCCCAGCATCACCACGCTCCGTAGCGTGCTACTGGGAAAGTGTGAATACGTGTAATTATCAAAGTGACCACTTTAATTGTAGGTTACCTTACTATCAGCGCACTTATCTGGATTTATGTAGAATACTTGCATTAAATAATATATTCGTAAGAAGTAATTATAAAGATTTTTTGAGAAACAGTAAATATTATGACCATCTTCTTCTCTGTTGTGCCAGAAATTGTTTATTAATTTAAAAGTTTTAAATAAACTAAAAAAACAAGCTTTAAAAAACCCTGCACTAAAAAGTGTTAAATACAATAATGTATATTATAAAAACCGGCCAAGTGCGAGTCAGACTCGCGCACCGAGGGTTCCGTACAAACCTGTAGGTATATAAGTGAATGGTAGTATAGAACTGAGTATTTGATATGAATTTCAATTTATGACGTATTTAAAAAAAACTACTTACTAGATCTCGTTCAAACCAATTTTCGGTGGAAGTTTCCACCGTAATGTACATCATATATTTTTTATAGATTTATCATTCTCTGATTTTAGAAGTTACAGGGGGGGGGACACACATTTTACCACTTTGGAAGTGTCTCTCGCGCAAACTATTCAGTTTAGAAAAAAATTATACTAGAAACCTCAATATCATTTTTGAAGACCTATCCATAGACTTATGGGTTTTATTAAAAAAAAAAAATGAGTTTCAGTTCTAAGTATGGGGACCCCCAAAATTTATTGTTTTTTTTCTATTTTTGTGTGAAAATCTTAATGCGGTTCACAGAATACATCTACTTACCAAGTTTCAACATTATAGTTCTTATACATTCGGATAAAAGTGGCTGTGACATACGGACGGACAGACAGACAGACAGATAGACATGACGAATCTATATGGGTACCGTTTTTTGCCATTTGGCTACGGAACCCTAAAAATGAATCCCTATTTCCCTTGGTCACGCCATCACGCGTGAACGGCTGGACCGATTTCGCAAATTCTTTTTTTGTTGTGTTTGTTATTGTCAGGAGAAAAAGGCTCGTACAACAACGCTTATTGTCGACTGAAAGCTGTAAAAAGAAAGAAACCTATTGACAAAAAGTATGTCTCAAGATACAAGAAAAGAGTCTCCAGAGAAGAGGTCTTGGCGTCAAGCAGAAACGAACTTACCAGCAGGTCCCTGACGCGTTTACCCCATCAGAAATGGTTCCAAAAAGGTAGAAACTTGAAACCTGGTGATGTTGTCGTGATTAAAGACCCCAACCTACCGCGAAATACCTGGCCGAAGGGTTTAGTGGAAAAAGTATATTCTGAGAAGGATGGACGAATACGCATAGTAGACCTGAAAACTAAAAGTGGAATACTCACAAGACCAACAGGTCTTGCGAGTAACAACTCGCTTAGCACCTTTACAGATGACAGATGAGTGTCTCTGAAGCGACACTGGGCGGAGAATGTAGACGACAGAGATAGTAGTGCTAAGCATAAATTCCTGAAATATTAAAAAATAAATGTATTATAATTATTAGTAGTTGTTAAAATATTCCAATTGATTGGGAACAGGGCAGGCAGATGATGATGATGATGAAATGTATTATAATTATTGTCTTAAAAACACAAATATTTACATGCTAAAAATAAGTAAAACCTCATTAGATTTAGTTGCGCTGCGATGCGACCTATTAAAAATAAAACTATTAAAAAAAAGTAAAAACCTCTTTGCCGCTCAAATTCGAATGCTCTGAAAAATAAAAAAGTTTTAGTTGTCAAATTATTGTTTTTCCTGCATTTTTTCTGTACTTATAAAATACAAATTTTAAAATTTTATATTGCTTTTAATTTCTCTCCCATCGCCTACAGGTAGGGTAAGGTAGGGTATGTGTGACGAACACACTTGATCCGACCTGCTCGAGACTTGAGTGGACTGTATATTACAAGTTGAAACCATAAAATGCCGGCTGGACGAAGTCACTAAAGACGCGACCAGATCCGAGCGAAATCCGAAGAGTCAAAGACGGATCAGTGACACGAAAAAGGAAGGGGGGGGGGCGAGCACACGGGGGGGGGGGGCGCGAGGGGCGCGCGACGCGGGGCGCGGTGAAACACGATTGGCGCGCAGCGCGGTGCACGGGGGGACACGGGGGACCGATGAGGGCGGGGGGGGGGGGGGCGCGAGGGGCGCGGGGGGGGGAAGACGAGCACTCTCGGCGGGGTACGTGAAGTACCCGGTTGGCGGGGCGCTTGGTTGCCCAGTACTGTTGCTGGTACTCGTTGGGGCTCTTGCCTGCCCGTTGATTCGCTGCAGCAGATCTTCAATCCTCACAATGAAAACACCAGTTTACTTTCACAATTATTCCTTTATTCCTTGTTTCACGATTATTCCTTTTATTTCCTTTTCTTTTTCCTTCTTGGTTGTTCTCTCGGAGGTTGCTGCCGTAGGAATGCCATTCCAAGAAAACCGCGTCTATATTTATACCTTTTGGCAATGTACCCTGACCAATCAAATCGCTAGTTTTAATTATTATTGACCAATGAGAGTCGATGGCGTGATCCGAATCACCCTTGACCTTTTCTAGCGGTTTGTTTTCTAGCTATCTCTGTCTATCGGTACTCTAAGCTCTTCTAATGCGTAGTTTGCCTATTTACTGGGTTTTTCTTGGAAATGGCTGTCCTATTCCAATGAGAACTTGTTTATCGACTAGGTATTGACATTATATACTTTATACAATAATAATTACCTAGATATTCCTATTACTTTAGGAGTAATAATACAAAATACTGAAACGGCTCACGTCTCGGTAATGCCGCGTTTCAGTGTCTTATTTTTCTAAATAATTTTACACAACAATCTCAAAATCTTTATTTCCTACACATTATTTACCTTAAGACAATTCTATACAATGACAATTAATACTTAAATATGGCAAAATACAATTCATTTAATTTTAAAAAATTCAAACAATGAAAATATAAGACGACATTTAGATCGCGTCGCTAACAGTATGGTAGGGTAGGGGTAGTGATAGGGTAGGGTAGGTTAGGGTATAGGTTTGTAGGACACCAAGCGAACGAAGTCGTGCCGGGCAGCTAGTAAAAATATAAATTATCATAAACTTTAAACACTAACAAGAACGAATTCCGTGAGTAAAAATGTCCCTTTAAAAGTAAATAATTTCAAAGTAAATAGTTTCAATTCACTAACCCCCAAATTACCGGAAATGTTATGGTGCGGCCATGCTACGCGAATCGAGCACGAGCCGAGCCACGAACGAACCTACAACGAGCCTAGAACGATGCGAATCCCTTTGTTCGTGAAAAAACTGACAGTCGCGCTCGTTCGAGGCTCGCAAGCCCGTCCACGCTACGCGAATCGTGCTCGCAGTGTGCTCGTTCGTGGCTCGGCTCGTACTCGGTTCGCCAAGCATGAATGTTTCAATACATATTTAGTATTTTTAATGGTTATTAATAAAAATGGCCTCATCGACACACACTTGGTTGTTATAAGTGTTTTTTGAGGGATAATAGAATTTTAATATCAATAATATGAATTAAAGAAATTCAAGTATGTGTACCGATGTGCATTTTAGCATATAAACAATCGGAATTTTCTTAATACTTAAGCCGCTTGGCCTACATTACATTCCAAGGTGCAAAAATAATCTAAGGAATAACATGTAATAAAACATATAGGTATATTTTATTTATAAGAATTAATTATGCTTTATTTTATGTAATGAAATCACGTGCGATCATGATAGGTACTCATATATGAGTTACCCATAGAAATAAATATACCTAGAAAGAACGTCGCCATACTACACGAATATATAAAACAGGCCAACTTTTATAGGCTGCTGCGCGTAACAGCTACGTTTTACGCTCCCTCTGCGTCATTCTACTTGTCATAGTAACGTACATAATGATACCAGTTGTTGGAATATTCCAATTAAAATTGGGAGAAATTGAATTATTAAACACCTTTTGCAATTTTATTTATTTTTATTTGATTTAGCCCCTAACAGTTAGGGGCTATTTTTATCGACGCGTGCACAGCTTCGACACTCAGTCTGGATGTATCCAAAGGAGTTACCTATATGAAAGGATTTTCTGAATAGTTAAGATTTATCCTAGATCCGGATCATCATGAAATTTGGCATGCAGATAGCATATGGTATGGAGAAGGACATAGGCTACTTTTTATCCCGGGAACGCGTGTGAAACCGCGGGGGACAGCTAGTCATTGATAAATACGCAATCAAATACACAAAAACCTTCCCTAAAAAAATATGCATGAATTAGTAGTTTTCGAGAAAATCACGGACACACAAACATACATGCGGATCGAAAAGAGCACCTATTTGAGACGGTAATTTTAAGTTTGATGCATCGTTTCGTGTGTTTCATTGCATTATGTACAGTCGAAGACATAAATATGTACCTCCAAGGTCGTAAGTGCCTTAAACACAGAGTAATCGCGTCTTTTACGCGTGAATGTTGCTTAGTTATTTCTATTATCTGTCTTATTTATAAAACTAGGTCGTTTTATTAATTAATTTTGATAACAGAACTGTTCTGTCAACTGTCTTTTTATTTTTAGATTTCCCAAGTTGACGCATGTGAGCCATTGTGAGCCTAATATGCATGTATTTCCTATTAAAATAGAATAAATATCCTGTGACAATTAATTCGGTTTCAGTGATCCCATTATTGATTGACTTATTATGTAGTACCTACAACATAATAATTGGACTGTTTTGCAAAAAACTTAAACCGACTTCAAAGTACACTAAGAAGTAATCAAATCCTGATCTGATGACAATGGGACCAAACGGGAAGTGTACCCTTCCAGTCAAAAAAGAATTTTCCAAATCGGTTAATAAATGACGGAGTTATGAGGTAAATAAAAAAAAAAAAAAAAAAGCCTTTATTTTTCCAATATGCATGTACAATTTTAGGAATAGTAATGGTTGTGGATAATGTTAGTTTAATAAACATGCCACCTGGACCCCTCCTCCAAGATCCTGAAGGCCTCTTCCAGAGATTTCCACTTGTCGCGGTCCCTTGCGAGGTTGGACCAATTACGTGTTCCCACGGTCTCTATCTCGTCCTTCCACCTTGCCTTTGGTCTCCCTCTGCTTCTGTATCCGTGAGGTCCTCTCCACATAGTCACGGTCTTTGTCCACCTGTTGTCAGTGTAGCGTGTCACATGACCCGCCCACCTCCATTTCAGACCTCGTGCAAAGGACAAGGCATCTATCACGCCAGTCTGCTTTCTTATTGTTTTGTGACGGACTCTGTCTTTCAATTTTATTTTTAGTGAGCTGCGTTCTAAGGCTCTTTGACATGATGTTAGCTTTCTGTTGGTTGTTGAATCAAATATCCATGTTTGACAGCCATATGTGAGACAGGGTAAGATGCATGAATCCATAACATTCTTTTTTAATTTTAAGTCCATGTTGGACTTCATAAGTTCTTTATAGCCCCAGAACTTTTTCCATGTGATTGATATGCGCCTGTCTATTTCTTCTATGTTGTTGCTTTTGCGAAAGGATACCTGTTTGCCTAAATAGATATATTCATCAACGTAATCTATGATGTTACTATTTGTTTGAATTTGAGTTCTGTGGTGATTAGACATGACCTTCGTTTTTGAGGTGTTCATTTCCAGGCCGACGTTTGTGCTTGCATTATCAAGTTCTGAAATCATAGATTGGAGCTCTGCGGGGCTCTCTGAGAACAGCACAATGTCATCTGCGAAGCATAGATGGTGAAGCCGCTCATTGCCGATTTTTAATCCCTTTTTGTCCCAAGATAGATTTTTCATAGCGTATTGGAGGACTGAAATGAATAATTTAGGTGACAGGGGATCACCCTGTCTAACTCCTCTGTTTATTACTATTTTTTGTCCTGATCTTTCTAGTTTGATTTTGCTAGTATTGTTTTCGTAGATGTATTTAATGATTCTGATATATTTGGTGCTTATATTTTGTTCGTAGAGGGCTTTCCAGATACTTTGGTGAGATATAGAATCGAATGCCTTCTTATAGTCGATAAAAGCGAGGTACAATGGCCTGCGAAATTCATAATATTTTTCAATTATTTGTTCTAGTACTTGTATGTGGTCAGTGGTGCTGAACGATTTTCTAAACCCTGCTTGCTCTCTTGTTTGATATTCTTTTATGTCGTTGTTAATTCTTTCTAGTAGGCAGCTAGCAAAGAGTTTATACAAACATGGCATTATACTTATGGGTCTGTAATTCCCTACGTCTGTTGGGTCTCCTTTCTTATACAACAGTATTATTTCTGATTCTGTCCATGTCTTTGGAACTTTTTCTTCATCAAGAATTTTGTTAAATAGTAACGTTAGGGGGTAAAGGATTACTGTTTTTGCTAATTTTATAGCTTCATTTGATATTCCGTCGGTGCCGGGACTTTTTTCATCTTTTTATTTCTCCAATTTACTTAATATGTCGATCTCTTTGAAGTATGGTGTCTCTATATTTTGATTTAGCACAATTAAACTTTCTATATTTTCATGGTACATGAGGTTCTTAGAGGCGCTATATAGCCGTCGGTAGAATTCTGTGGCGGTGTTTATGACATCTGCTCGAGTTTGTTGTTTCGGAGCGTTCGCGTTCAATGATGGTATCCATTGTTTTTCTGTATTTAGTTCTTTTATAGCCTTTTTAAGACTTCCGGAAGATTTTAAATGTCTCGTAAAAATGGATTCTTTATGATCTTTATAGTTCTTTTTAATCTCTTTTTTAATTGTTTTGAATAGGCAGGTAAGCTTAGCTTTTTCATCGTGGCTTAGGTGTTGTTTGTGAAGCAGTTGACTTCTCTCTTTCATTAAGTTTAGGGTGTATTCTTTGAGTATATTTGGTTTTTGACGTAGACTATTATCCTTTTGTTTGTTTGTTTTAATTGTGGTTTCAATCTCTTTGTAGTATGTATTGGCGTCAAGAATTTCGTTTTCTTTTTCAGCGAGTTCGTGTCCGGTGTTTTTTAAGTTGGTGATATATTCTGATCGGTCTTCTATTGTTTTTAGTTGGTTTTTTGGGTTGGTGAAGTTTCTCCTACTTAATTTCACGGCTTTTAATTTGACTGTGCCTCTTAGCATCTTATGGTCTGTTGGGAAACCGGTAGATATGGTTTCGAAGTTAGTAAATGAACGTGGGGAATTTGATATGATAAAATCAGTCTCATTTTTCGTCTTCTTGTCGGGGGAGAGCCATGTCCATTTCTTATTTTTATTTTTATTAAATAGAGTGTTGATTACTGTTAACTTTAGCTCGTATGCGTATTGAAGTAGTCTTTCTCCTCGTTTGTTCCTGGTTCCATATCCAAATTTCCCAGTTATCAGTGATTCTTCATTTTTAAGTTCGCCAATTTTTGCGTTGTAATCTCCCATGCTTATCACATTTTTTCCTGCTAAATCGTGGGCTAGTTGAATGTCATGGTAAAAATTTTCGATCTCATCTTCGCTGGCGCTTTCTGTTGGAGCATAAACTTGTATAAGAGTAAGATCATAATCTTCAAATATTAATTTTAGTAAGCATACTCTCTCCGATATTCCTGTGTAGCTTTCTATGTTGTGTTTTAACTCTATTTTTATTAGGAATCCAACGCCGTATTGGCCTGGAGTTTGGCCCGTAGTACACAAGATATGATCTTTATCTTCCACAATTTTTGATCCTAAACGTCTTACTTCGGCTAACCCGATGATATCATATTTTATATTTTTAATACTTTCTTTCAGTTCTAGAAGTTTTTCGTTGGTACTTAGGGTTTTGACATTATATGTGCAGATGTGTATTGTCTTAAATGGTGACTTTGGCAATATATTATTGTCTTTGCGATTCTCTGGAGGGTTATAGTCGCTTAACCCCACGGTAACTAGCCGGCTTGGGGTGCAATTTTTTTGGGTTGGTTTAGTTTTAGCAGAATTATTAATGTTATTGTTATTTCGATTCCGTGTAACGATAGTAGCTAGTTTTTTGAAGGTCCAGATAGTGAGGCTGATCTGGAACGCTCGACATAGTTAAGGATACAAGGTTTCACTACTGAATTTGTACTCGCTTTTTCTGGCAGTGTAGGTGTTGGTTTATTTTGTGTATTCGTTTTCTTCTGCTGTGACATGTTTGGCGATCCGGACTCCTCTCTTTTCCTTTTGTCGCGGTTTTTCTCTGAGGATGTTCTTACAACAAGCTTATCATATTTTAAGAAAGCAATGTTTCCTTTTTTTCTCTCCTCTTCAACTTGAACTTGTAATTGTCGTCTTTTTTCAAGAACCTCCTTGGGAAAGTCTTCTTTGATATAAATGCCCTGTGGCAAGTTAGTTTTGTTCTTCATGATTATGTGACTATCCAGGTGTACGCCTAGATTTACTATCAGTTCTTTAATGTAGTCGACGAGTTCAATTTCTGTTTTGTCCAGTTCTTGTGTTCCAAAAAAGATGAGGTTGTTTTTACGTTTCTCTTTTTCTACGATATTTAGTTTTTGTTCCAAATAGGTTACTTTCTCTTTAAGGTTATTGTTCTCTTCCACTATATTTGAGAGTTTTTCATTCAAAGCTTCCATCACGTTCTTCGTTACAGCGGTTGTAATGAGTAATGTTTGTTGGTTTAATTTTTCGTCCAACTTCGCTAACAATAGTTTCATGTTTTTGTCCATTTTTGGGGTAATTGGATTTTCTTAGACTGGTAACCCTTGTTAATGGTAATAGGTAAGTGTAAACTAATTTTCTTAGACTGGCAACACAGTTTAATAATGTCAGGTTGATATGAACTGTCAAAGTCTATAGTTTATGCTCTGAATGAAAAGCGCTTTTGTTAGGTTATGTTTATAAGTTTAGTGAGCACTTTCCACTCTCGAAACGATATTTTTAGTTTAATTTAACTTATCAAAATAATCACCGTTCTTTGTTTGTTTAATTTGTATATAGGCTACGGTACCGCTTGCCACCAGGCGGGACGTCTGCTTGTTTGCTATGTTTAGTAATAAAAAAACGGATTTGGCAGTATTATGTAATAATCAAGTTTTGTCCGTAAATAATTGCCTTACCGTGAAAATATGTCCTCAAAATATACGGTCAACGAACAAAAAGACATATAGAAATTACACACGTGTAGTTTTCAATAGAAAACCTACACCTCCCACGTATATAAATTGAAAATTATCGCGGCTTTAGCCTCATTCAACCAAACTCTCAATTTGACGATAGTAGGTACTAACTATGCCATTAAATTTTAACGTTATTTTCAAACATTGAAAAGTCGTGTGGTATAAAAATTTATTTTAGTAAGTTTTTTTTTTTCGGCCCGCCTGAAGTTTTTTTTTACTGTTTATAGTATATTGTTTGACCTCAATCTCACCATGCTAAGTGTTTACGCCTAGAAGGAACTGGCTCTCAACACACCGATAGGTGCTTGGCGAGGGTGGGTGAGGGTGGTATCTAGCCAGGTGGGTATATGGGGTACTACCTGTGGGTACTACGAAGTACCCTACCACCGTGCTATGGTTTCCTTACGATGTTTCAACATCATTCCGTTTTTGTAAGAACCCCAAGCTGCACTCCCTTGGGAAAACCACGACGGGGCCCTCGAGATTTGTATTGCTACCTTGCTTGTTTTTTGTTTCAACAGTCGGTAAACAATTCTACGGCCCGCCTAATGGTAAGCGGTTAACATAGCCATATGGATGCTTGCAACACACGAGGCATCATTCACGTTACCGACCCTTCCCCCTCTCCAATGAACTCTGGCGACCTCACTCACGCGCAGGAACACAACATAAAGTTATTTGTTTGCGGTATTCTGTAAGGTGGAGGTGCTTCCCCAGTCCAGCTGCTCTTTGAGCGAATAAACGCTATGCTCTACCTCTCTTATTCGCTCTTTGTATATTAATTTGTCTAAGAATAGTAAACAAGACAAGAAACATTTCTTTCTATTCACAGTAACAAACTTTGACAATGTCAGAGACGGGTGTCGACAGGTTACTGATCACGTTTGGGCAGGCGGCCCTGACTGCAATTACAGCTTTAAATGCTTTGGGACCATTGTGGCCTGAACATGCAGTCGTTAATGGTAAGTCATCAACTTTTTTTTTATATACCACTAAGTGTCAAACAATCATACGGCCCACCTGATGGTAAGCAGTTACCGTAGCCTATGGACGCTTGCAGCACCAGGGGTATTACTCGCGCGTTGCCGACCCTGAAAAAATCTCTTGTCAACCTTTTTGAAGAACGCCATGCTGTATTGCATGCTGCTCCATTGGGAAAACCACGGCAATTATGCAACAAGTAATAAAATTCTGTTAGCCTATGCTAATTTCATAAGCAAATTTTGTATAAACGAAGCTTGATTACACGATTGTTAATCGATCGGTAAAGTAACAGTAAAAATAAATATAAGAATAAAAAATTAAAGGGGAAAATTAAAAATTAATATACCTACCTTATATCAACATATACGGTAGGTATATTATTTTTTTAACACTTGAAATGAACCATCGATATCCATAACCTCAGGTAAAATACATTGGCTGGAGGCCATAATAATTTGTCTGTGTCTCGACCTGGGGTCTTCTCTACTATCTGTAACACAGGTTGAATCCTAGCTCAGAAGTGGATAGTTACCTGGTCGCTAACACTAGATGATTATTCTCACTGTACACATGTCTTCCATCTAACTGGAATAGCTGTAGGTATTTACATTTACATTTATGGTTAATAAACGATTATTGAGTGCGTGTAAAAATCGATTCATCAGGGCTACTACGCAAGTCAATGGTAATGGTAATAAGCGTCATTAAGCTGGGCTTCATTGAAATCCCATTATCTTGAAGTTCTATAATATTTAGACCTCATGCGGGTCACCGGATGAGTCAATGGAAGGATTTCTTAACTTTTTTGATATTCACAACGATGCTTATTACCATTGAGTTACGCAGTAGCCATGTTAAACAAATTACATCCAGGGATTGCGTTTGTAAAAATACAACGTGTAACAATTAGCGTTTTGCATTATAATCATTAGTCTGTGTTTCTTTTCAGATTTGGACTGCTTTGACTTTATCATAGTTGGATCTGGAGTTGGTTCCATAGTAGCCAATAGATTAACTGAAAACGAAGACTTCAAAGTACTTCTTGTCGAAGCTGGTGATGACCCCGAAATAGAAGAAGTTGTAAGTATACACATTATCCATGTATCATAGTCAGAGACCACAGAACTGAGTACATGCCACACAGTTTACCGAAAACTAGAGTCATACATAACAAGTAGAGGCTACAGATGATGATTTCTAAACGAAGATACATCATTTACACCACTCTCTCAAATTAATATTAAAAAAGATCTCATTAATCACAATAACTTTCCATTCCAGTTTGCAGGATTATTTTTCGCTACTCAAAACTCAAAAGCAGATTGGAAATACAAATCTACCAATGATTCAACAGCTGTATCTCAAGATGGTAACGATTTTAACCTAGCCGCTGGCAAAACTTTAGGTGGAACTAGTAGTATAAACCATCTTCTATATTTAAGAGGTAATCCAGAGGACTTTGATGATTGGGCTAGAATCACCAATGATAGCTCGTGGACTTATGATAATATCCTCCCGTATTATAAAAAAATTGAAAATGTTAATTTAGATAAGAAACTTCTATCATCATCTACCAAAGAATTTCATGGAACAAAAGGCCCCATGAAATTGACTAGAGAACCTTACAAAAAAGCTGATAAGTATCTTAAAGCTTTCGAGGAAGCTGGACAACGGAGTGTTTTAGATGTAAATGGTAACGATACTGTTGGGTATACTCAAGGCCAGGTCATTATAGGTAAATTATTAAGACAGAGCACTGCTTTAACTTATTTGAGACAAGCAAAGGATCGCCCTAATCTATATGTCATGAAAAACTCTTTGGTAACCAAAGTCCTTTTTGATTCCAATAATACAGCATACGGTGTAAATATCTTACTTGAAAATAAGGAAACTATTACCGTAACAGCGGATAAAGAAATAATTTTGTGTGCTGGAGTATTTAACACACCGCAAATTCTACAGTTATCTGGAATTGGCGATAAAGAATTATTAGACAGTTTAAACATTTCAGTCATTTCTGATTTGCCAGTTGGTAATAATTTACAAGATCACACAGCTATTCCTTTAGTGCACGATATGGAGTATTCTTTGGAAATTTCAGAAATACCTAAAATAACAACGTTCGCTTTTCCGATTGTCGTTGGTAATGCGGCATATAACTCATCAGTGACACCACAGTATCAATCCACAAACTTAATATTAGTTCACGACGCCATATACCTACCTATCGTTTGTGGCACAACATTTGGATATAAAAACGAATACTGTGATACATTTAAATTGAAAAGTATTGGAAGGAATACTTTGTTTACTTTACTAGCAAATTTACATCCCGAATCTAGGGGTTACGTTAGAATAAATACCACAGACCCTACTGCTCCTCCAGTGATAACTATGGGCTTCCTAACAAATAAAGTAGACATTGATAAATTTGTACAATATATTATAGATTTTCTAAAAGTACAAACCTCTACGTACTTTCAGAAGGTGAAAGCTAAACTAGTAGATTTGGATCTTAGAGAATGTACAGATTTTGAGTATCTCAGTACAGATTACTGGAGATGTTACGTTGAACATACTTCGTGTAGTCTATACCATTATACTAGTACATGTCCTATGGGTACTGTTTTGGATAGTGAGCTTAATGTACTAGGTGTTCAGAAGCTAAGGGTTGTCGATGCCAGTGCTATGCCAAACATCCCTAGTGCGAACCCACTAGCCACGGCGGCTATGATCGCTGAAAAAGCATCTGATATGATCAAGGAAGCATATGCATAGTATTTAAGGTATTAACGATATTATTGATAAAGTTTGTTTTGTTTGAGTTCTGTTTTGTTTTATTTGAAAAAAAAAGAAATCCCCTCTGGAACGCGGGGACAGCTAATATAAGATATGGGGCAAAATTTGCTGTATTAAGTATTATTTCAATACCTTACCATGACCTTACCTGACAAATATCACTGTAAGTTTTTATCACAAAGCCTTCACAATAGGAGTTGCCAGAAAACTTTACGTATAGACTCGAGACTATCTAAACAATTTGAACCGCATTAAGCAAACCGAGTGAATACTTAACTTAGTCCTAAGTTCCGCCGTTAAGTTTCACTCAGTTTTAGTTAGGATTGTTTGTGTTGTGTTTGAGTGAGAATGTGATCCTATTGCACCACGCTTGTGTATGTCTATGTTTTTTTTTTTTTTATACAACTAAATCGGTAAACAAGCATACGGCCCGCCTGATGGTAGGTAAGCGGTTACCGTAGCGATATGGACGCTTGAAACACAAAAAGCATCGCTCACGCGTTACCGACCTTTCCCCCCTCCCCTATGAGCACTGGCGACCTTACTCACGCGCAGGAACACAACTTTACACAACATAAAGTTATTTGGCTGCGGTATTCTGTAAGGTGGACGTACTACCCCAGTCGAGCTGCTCTTTTAGCGAATATACGCTATGATCTACCTCTCTCAAAATTTATTTCGTGTTATTTAGATAGCTAGCTATTTGGCTAGCCTGATCGGTAACTGGCGTCAATAGATAATGTTTCTCAAATGAGATTAAAAATTTCATTTATTAAAATTTCGTTTTTGGAGAGTGTGTTGTCGATATCCCGCTTCGCTTCTTCGTTGCTTAAGCGAAAAAAATGAGTGGAAATCTCTTCCGGGGTCGGTTTCCCGACACCTTTAACCTAGATGTATTCAAGACCAGAGCGCATAGGAATTTCTGGGTAAGCGTGTTACATCCTCGGCCTCGTCAAAGCAGGTCCTATTGATTTAAAAAAATAAAATATTAGGTTGATTCACATTTTGCTGTTTGCATCGATTAAATCGTTGCTTAATATACAAGGAGGAAGAAGAGAAGGACATAGGCTACTTTTTATCTCGGGAACGCGGGTGAAACCGCGGGGGACAGCTAGTAATTATATATTTGGTGGATTTCGATTAGTTCTAATATGATTATTTGAAAATAAGTGGACAGGATAGCAAATATTCAAAAACTTCTAGGGTGGATGCCTCCTTTTATAAGGAATCTGTGAGCGAAAGTAGAATTTTAATATTTTACTAGCTGTCCCCTGCGGTTTCACCCGTGTTCCCGAGGGGTCGTATGTTTTTGCGGGATAAACAGTATCCTATGTTGGTTAGGCGCATAAGGATGATCTATATGGAGATTATTTGATGCATGGAATGTATATGAGGTATCTATAATTAATAACCTCGCGCTCATTAATCTGTGGGATTATGCCTGCAAGACGTGCTGGCTACAAGAGTCGTTCCTAAAAGTGTCGGAAGAAGAAGAAACCGCGCTCCCGTCAATTTTGACTTTCTTCTTTTTACTTGTCTTGGATTGTGAAGCGATAAAACTATTCTGGACAATAAATATAAAAACATGCTGTTATTGAGAGCCTAATAGCATCGATGCTAAACACCTACCCATGGTCCTGCAGGTGAGTGAGTGCCTATTATTATTAATTGATAGGTATCTCATATACTGCATCGATTTGCATTCTAATATCTATTTGGTGTAATCCACCGTATTGGTGTGGCTATTTACACGCCACACCATTTCTTATGGTCCTTCAGAGCGGATTCCATGCTCCAGCAGGAATTTCTAAGTATTGTGGTCGTATATAATTTGGATGTTCGCAGAATAATACGTATTAATTGGTAAAATTCGCGAAGTTGCTACGTACATACCACCGTACTCCGCCATTTTGTAATTGGTACAAGATTTTACAGAATAAAATTATTTTACTTAAAATTTATTCTCGCATTGTAATAGCGTGATTTCTTTTAGGTTATTGCCGCATTGAAATAGCGTGTGATTTATTTTAATTTATTCTCGCATTGAAATAGCGTAATTTTTATAATTTATTTTCGCATTGAAATAGCGTAATTTTTATATTTTATTTTCGCATTGTAATAGCGTAATTTCTGTTAAAAAATTTCGAAATCAAGTGATGATTTTGTTGATTCCGTCATTGAAATATCTGATAAACAGCTTACTTTATTAATAGCAAAAAAAGAACGTCTCTTTTCGCGGATGAATGATCTTTATAGATTTGCAAATAATGTAACTAATTTTGCGTCCCGGAATAATGAAACTTTCATGGCTCAGTCAGAAATAATCGATGAAATGCGAAAACAATTTGAGTCTATAATTGATGGCATAAACGATCGCAAGTTTACGTTAGATTCGAAATTTCTACCTGACTATCAGTCTTTGACGGCTTTTGAAGATTTGTACTTTATTGTAAAGCGCGTCCGAAATAATATTATTCAGTCGTTGCAATCAATTTTACCGTCGTCATCGAGTGGTTCCGGCGATCATAATCCTAAATGCAACATTAAGTTGCCTCCGATTGAATTGCCGAGCTTCGACGGCAAAACGGAAAATTGGCCTATATTTTACGAATCTTTTAAGTCCAACATTCACAATAACAATCAGTTGTCTGACTCGCAGCGCGTGCAGTATTTAGTAGGTAAATTGACCCACGGCGCACTTAAGGCTACCGCGGGGATTGTACCCTCGGGTGAAACCTATAATATTATTTGGGATAGCTTGGTGAAGAAATATCAAGATGTGCGTGCATTAGGTACACTTTATCTTAACAATATTCTCGATGCGAAAAGTTGTTCAAATACAGCTGCCAGTCTGGACTATTTTATTGAAAAATATTCAGCGTCTGTGTTGGCATTAAAACAACTGAATATCAGTGATGTCACCGATTTCATACTTTTACATTGTGCGCTAAGGAAAATCGATGTTCAAACTGTTCAAGCGTTCGAATTATCTGTACGTCATAAAGACATTCCTTCTTACAACGAATTAATTTCTTTCGTGCAAGATCAAGTTAAAATCTTAGAACGGTCTAATGTGTCATACTCGTCACGGTTTTCGAGCGGTGGTGTTAATAAAGTGCCATCGTCTGTCGCGGCCGCGGGAGCCCGTCCGAATACTTTCAAGTCGTTTGTCGCGAGTAATGAAAATGTCGCTTACACGTCAGGGAAGTCGTGTATTTTTTGCGGTAAGAGTGATCATTCAATTAATGCTTGTTCACAATTTAAAGGTTTGAGTTCACCCCAAGCACGATTTGATTTTATTAAATCGAAACAGGGTTGCGTAAGTTGTCTTAGTGAGTCGCATACCTTAACGTCATGTAGGGCGATGGTTGCGTGTGAATTATGCAGGAAACGTCATCATACCCTCTTACATTTCGATACTAAGAATAATAATGTTCGGAATAATACTTACGCTCATACGTCTCAATCTCAAGTACCTACCGCTGAGGGGTCGTTGTTGGTGCCGTCCGTCGCCTCGCTGCCGGCAGCGTCGTCGCTTCTCTCCGCACTCGGCGTAGGATTAAACCCGTGTGTTTTGAATACCCCATCGGGTACCCCATTTATTATGGAGACCCCTCCTATTTCGGGTACTTTATCGAGTGTGAGTACCCCACCTAGTTCGGGTATCCCGGGTACCCCTTCATTGTCTTTAAGTGCGGAAGTGAGACCAAACTCTACGGTTTTATTATCGACAGCTCAAGTTTATGCTAAAATTAAAAATAGCAATAATAAAATAATTGTCCGTTGTTTAATAGATAACGGATCGCAAAATAATTTGATTACCATGGACTGTTGTAAATCGCTTAATTTACCAATAATTCCACTGAGTAACTCTTTTGTCAAAGGAATTGGTTTAGCGTCTCGGCCGATTTTAGGATACGTTTATTTGGATATTGAGTCCCGTGTTTATTCGAATAATAAATACACTATACATGCATTAGTGATTGATTGTATCACCGATCAGCTGCCTGCTCATTATGTAGACATGGGTGATATGGGTTATTTGAAAGGGATTCCCCTCGCCGATCTGACATGGAACGTTCCCGGGTCGGTGGATGTCGTTCTGGGTGCTCAGCTGTTTCCATATATTTATTTAGGAAACAGGATCGTATCTGGTACCAGTGCGCCTCCTGCTTTGCTGACCGCGTTTGGTTTCGTGCTGATGGGAGATTTCCCAAGTAACTTTCTCGTTAATACTTCTACATCGTTTTGTGCACTTTCGCTTAATGATATGGTGCAGAAGTTTAGCCAATTAGAGGAATTACCTAACATGAAGTTTTTGAGTCCTGAGGAGACGGAATGTGAAAATTTGTTTGTTTCGTCTATCACCCCGGGGGAGGGTGGTAGGTACTCGGTTGCTTTACCATTCTGCAAGAACCCGAAGGAATTGGGTAATTCTCGCACTGCTGCCCAAAGACGTTTTATGACTTTGGAGCGGAGATTTAAACAGTCACCAGATTTACCAGATAAATATAACAGTGTTATTGGTGAGTATATTGAAAAAGGCTACTTGTCTGAGGTTGCTGAATCCGAAGTGACGGAGGAAGGATATTACATCCCGCATCACGCTGTCACTCATCCGGGTAAGCCCATGCCTCGGATCGTGCTCGATGATACTGCGAATACGCATACAGGGTTGTTACTAAATGACGTCCTTCATATTGGCCCTAATATGCAAGCCGATTTATTTCGATATATGCGAGAATTAATCTCGCTGTTCAAAGCTGGTGCCTTTGTCCTAGTCAAATGGACAAGTAATTCTCGTGTGGTCCTAGAAAACCTTCCGGACTCTCACTGCAGTGCAGTGGATTTGAATGAGGTTTCTAGCCATACTTCAAAGGTGTTAAGCCTTTCGTGGGAAACAGCCGATGACAACTTCTTCTTTATGACTGCTTGCGTCCAAGAGAGATGTACGCAGCGGAATATACTCTCTGTGGTTGCTCGTTTGTTTGGTGTCCTCGGTTTGATGGCCCCTGTCATTTTGTACGTCAAGTTGCTTATTAAAGAACTATGTTTAGGTAACATAGATTGGGATGATAATCCCCCTGAGAGCGTTATACGAAAGTTCTCGGCGCTCCTATAGGAGTTTCCTCTCATTTCAATTTTGAAAATCACACGTCATATTATGTGTCTCTATCAATTGTACGGTGCTTATTGTAGCGTTTTGTGGTGCAAGTGTGAACGGTTATAGTTGTGTCCTATATTTGCACACAACTGACTTCATGGGTAATATTACTGTGAGATTACTCTATGTGAAGTCAAAGGTTTCACCCACTAAAGTAACCACACTCGCACGTTTGGAATTATGTGCTGCAGTCTTGATTTCCAAACTAATACGGACAGTTCAGGACTCTTATGAAGCACGTCGCTTCCCTCTCAACTCGCTTCACATAATTTATGGTGGAACGGCCCAACATGGATTCGTACGTAACCCCGTCACATTGGCCTTTAGGTGTAATATCGGAGGTTCATCCCGGGTCGGACGGAATTATTCGAGTGGCGACGGTGAAAACTAGATTCGGGGATCTTTAAGCGTGCTATTGTAAAATTATATCCTATTCCTACTCAATAATTCTTCTGTATTATTTATGTTTAACTGTAAGTTAGGTTGTTTAGGACTTAGCCATGAAGCTTTGACATTCTGTTAGTTTTAATATAACCTGTTATGTTGTTATGTATACCATGTTATGTTGTAATGATTATGCTTGTAATTTATTTTTGTTTTGAAACTTCTGCGAACTTCCAAGGCGGGGAGTATGGTTAGGCGCATAAGGATGATCTATTTGGAGATTATTTGATGCATGGAATGTATATGAGGTATCTATAATTAATAACCTCGCGCTCATTAATCTGTGGGATTATGCCTGCAAGACGTGCTGGCCACAAGAGTCGTTCCTAAAAGTGTCGGAAGAAGAAGAAACCGCGCTCCCGTCAATTTTGACTTATTGCTTCTTTTTACTTGTCTTGGATTGTGAAGCGATAAAACTATTCTGGACAATAAATATAAAAACATGCTGTTATTGAGAGCCTAATAGCATCGATGCTAAACACCTACCCATGGTCCTGCAGGTGAGTGAGTGCCTATTATTATTAATTGATAGGTATCTCATATACTGCATCGATTTGCATTCTAATATCTATTTGGTGTAATCCACCGTATTGGTGTGGCTATTTACACGCCACACCATATGTGTTAATCCACATCATATTCTATCTCTATGCCAAATTTTGACGGGCCAGCTGGCGCGGTTGGTTAAGACACTGGTCAAGATTCCACCTATCGCGCCGCTGGTCGTGGCTCCGATTCCTACACAGGACATGCATTTGTGTGCATGAACATGTGTGCATGTCCTGAGTCTGGGTGTAATTATGTATATTAAGTATGTATTTACAAACAAAAAGTAGAATATGTATTATATCAGTTATCTGGTTTCCATAGTACAAGCTCTGCTTAGTTTGGGATCAGATGACCGTGTGTGAGGAATGTCCCAGGATATTTATATTTATTTATTTTTTATATAGTTTTGAAGACAAGCAAAATTTACCTCTTTACAATATTAGTACATTAAATTCTCAAAGCAAATAGCATCATCATAACACTATTAACTTCTTCAATGGACTTCTTGGTGGGAACTTGCAGAGTGACGTTGCGTTTTCATCTTTATTTTAATAAATTTGTATATTTTGAGTTTTATTGTGTATTTTTGTTGGTATTTTACCCAATAAAGATCATCCATGTGCACCAGTGAAGTGAAATGAAATGAATTATGTGTATTGTGTCTTTTCAAGTTGTCTCAAAAAGTCCGTGAAGAGTTTTAGTACAATGACCACCATTGTAGTAAAACATGACTTTAATGGACGGTGATTGACTGAGGACTATAATGTGAAAGTGATATAATGTGACTGTAAACTATAATATAACTCAACACTGGCAGAAATGAGCCCTAATTTGGGCTTGGTTGACAAACTTAAAAATAAGAAGGAGAACTTACACCTGAATATAATTTTAATTTACAACAAATATGTACAAAATACAATCTATATATAGAAAATTTCCTCAAGCCTGCCGCTGCTTCCGATTAACGGGAAGGTTCCCAGTTTTGTACCTAATATTTTGGAATATAAAATTAGAATACTTGAAATGAAAAGTCTAAAGGTTGCAGAAAGGATTAACTTAACGATTATTATAATAAACTATGAAATCACAAAAATTACAAGAGCTGCATTGTACGTCAATACAGTATAATACAGTTGTGTAGAAAGGAAGGTGGACTGAGCCGGGATTCAGGCCCGGAACTGCGCTTACTCTGCCGGTAGGGTTGGCACTCAAGGAAAAATATTTACGTTGTTGTGTGTTGTATACAGTTTGAGCTCTTTTTTTGCACTCTTTGGAGCAAAACGGAGCCCTATTTGCTGTTACTTTGCAATCTGTCTGTCTGTCCGTCCATCTGTTAGTCACAGGTACATTTATTGTAAATTGAATTAGTTGCAGACATGAGAATTGTTTTAAAAAAAAATTCATGGCCGATTATTTTATGATTATGATTTTTACATCCAAATATCTTACAAGACATTGAACATGTTTTAAGGGATACCTCAGATTAAAGAACAAAGCAGATGGAACGAGCGGAACAAAGTTTATTAAAAAGAAAGTGTTTTTCGTTACATAAAGTTTATTAAACAAAGCAAATACTAATTCAAAAGCGAATACCAGCTATGTGTTTTACAATTTGTATTTGCTCTTGGCCTCACTCCCGTGTTCCGGGCGCTCTATCTGCCTTTTGTTCTGTAATCTGTGGGAATAACTTCGCAATCTGTTCAATTATTGATTACATACATAAATAGATAATACTCTTCATCCATTATAAGAATGTCTCTTGATGTTTCAGATGCCAAATAAAAAAATATTACTCATATTTTTTTTTATAAATTAGATAGTTGAAAATAAATACTTTTAACCTGTTGGTTCTCGCGAGTTTGTTTTTATTCTCATTTTTTTACTGCGATCCAAAGAATAATGGACAATGCATAGCCATTATTGGACTTTGGAAATGAAACTGTATTTGCTTTGGAAATTGGTAACAGAAAATAGAATGATAGTTAAAATATTTTCATTAAACCTTTCTTTTATTTTGCTAATATACACTTCATTTGTGTGGTGTTATGTCTATAACGAAATAATTGTATCGTTAACAAATATTTGCCAATAATTTGCCTCTCTCTATCATTGGCCAATATATTTTTTTATTAATAAAAGTAAATGCATTAAATAAAAGCCTATTACAGGTTTCCTGATATACCTAGATACATAAAAACATAGTATTATGCACTGGTATAACCCGCAAAATAATTGTAAACTAAAACAAAAATAAATGGTTATTGGCAACCCTAGGAAAGACGGTGCACTTATCCCACAAAGCGGACGAGCCTGTAACACACAGGAGTGGCTCAGGTAAATAACACCAGTGTATCTACGTCTTTATATCACTAGCCTTGCACGCGACGCCGCGCGCTGTTTTATATACATTCTTTAACTAAATGTGCATTAGAATAAGATAATGTTAAAGTATGTACAATATTGAAATACTAAAATTATTCAATACATAAAATAGTAACAGCTTATGCTGTATCTGGGTGTAACTTTCATAATAATTAGGTATATGTAGTACCTACATCAGTTTTATGTTGATAACCAGCCATTAGAGTCAGCCATTAGGAGTCCATCCTCACATATTGAAACCTGAATTGTTACGGGCTCAAAGGAGCTTCCTTCCGCGGACGCTCAGACTGTGGAATGAGCTCCCCGCCGTGGTTTTCCAATGGAGTACAGCATGGGGTTCTTCAAAAGGGGTGTGAAGAGATTTCTGCAGGGTCGGCAACGCGCGCGTGATACCCCTGGTGTTGCAAGCGTCCATAGGCTACGGTAACCGCTTACCATCTGGCGGGCCGTATGCTTGTTTGCCACCTAAGTGGTATAAAAAAAAAAAGACTTACATTCTTTTCTTCAGTTCTTGTGTTGTAAACAACAGAATTAGCACTGAGTTTTATAATAGGTAGTGAGATAAGATAAAACATTTTCAAGTTTAAAACTGCTACTAGGTTTAAACTCCCCTTCTTCTAAATTCCCTTTGTAAGCTTCCTACCTACCTGTCAGTATAATAAAGAGGTTTGAGCGCCGCTAGCTATTTCGTATTTAAACTTTATCTTAACTCATTTCTAGGTATGCCCTGGATCTATTTATCTAATTAGAAGAATTGTTGGTCGGTTATGCCGACGGTTATGTTAAGCCTTTTAATTAACGCGGGATGTTAAGTTCTTTTCTTTTCAAAGTCAAAGCTTTTATCATATTATACCTCTAAGACAATTAATTTACTTAAGACATTATCATCAAAGCTACTTAATATTACCATCCACCATCGAGCTATTATTGCTACGTATAGAGAAGACGCCACACATCACAACTATGTTCCGTTCAAGTGAGGCTATCTGACCACACTTGTCGTTGTAGAACGATGAACGAAACGCCTAAAGGGTCGTGAAAATCACGGTGTTTGCGAGAAAAATACTCCTAAAAGCGTTCTGATATCGCTACGTGTTTCTACTGTCTGCTTAGACGACTAATTATTGTTTCAGCGCTAAGAGATTAAAAAAACCGGCCAAGTGCGAGTCAGACTCACGCACCGAGGGTTCCGTACAAACCTGTAGGTATATAAGTAAGTGGTAGTATAGACCTGAGTATTTGATATTCATTTCAATTTATGACGTATTAAAAAAAAACTACTTACTAGATCTCGTTCAAACCAATTTTCGGTGGAAGTTTGCACCGTAATGTACATCATATATTTTTTATAGATTTATCATTCTCTTATTTTAGAAGTTACAGGGGGGGGACACACATTTTACCACTTTGGAAGTGTCTCTCGCGCAAACTATACAGTTTAGAAAAAAATGATATTAGAAACCTCAATATCATTTTTGAAGACCTATCCATAGACACCCCACACTTATGGGTTTGATGAAAAAAAAAAATTTGAGTTTCTGTTCTAAGTATGGGGAACCCCCAAAATTTATTGTTTTTTTTCTATTTTTGTGTGAAAATCTTAATGCGGTTCACAGAATACATCTACTTACCAAGTTTCAACATTATAGTTCTTATAGTTTCGGAAATAAATGGCTGTGACATACACGGACAGACAGACAGACAGACATGACGAATCTATAAGGGTTCCGTTTTTTGCCATTTGGCTACGGAACCCTAAAAATGGGACATAACCTTCGCTTATGGTAGCTTCTCTATACGTAATAATTAAAGCTCAATGGCTACCTACTTCAAATTACATCGACTCAGAAATTGACCGAGTCTGGGTGTAATTATGTATGTTATGTATATTAGAAGCGCTCGTGGTAGCATGATTAGCCGTTCTTAATCGATCGGCAAAGTTAAGCTACGTCTGTCGTGGTCGGTACCTGGATGGGTAAGCGCCTAGTGGTATTTCAAATCGAGCGTTTCCGTGCTTCGAAAGGCCGTTGGTCCCGGTTATCACTTAATTGTGATAGTCGTTAATCTAGTTGGATGCCTCCTAGGCGGCTTGAAAAATTCCAACATTATTTTGACTACTAGCCTACCTCCACCAATCCGCAGTGGGCACGCGTGGTGGAGTATCGCCAAGTCCCTCTCATCCTCATTTGTGTGCAGGACGCCTGTTCTCAGCAGTGGGACATTATTATGATGAATATACTCTCAACATTGGAAGTGATTCAAAACCCTCTAATATGTTGAAATTTTTTGTACAAATCAATGTATGGATCTCGCCATGATTGTTTGGATTTTTTGGAAATTCACCTCCGATCAAAATTCTACTAGATAGCACATCATAATTTTGACATAAAACGTCATTAATACAAATCTCCACCTTACAGAATACTGCAGCAATTTAACTTTGTTGTGTTCCTGCGCGGGAGTAAGGTCACCAAAGCTCATTGGGGAGGGCGAAGGATCGGTAACGCGTGAATGTTGCCTCGTCTTTTACAAGCGTCCATATGGCTTCAGTAACCGCTTACCATCAGGCGTGCCGTATGCTTGTGTGAGGATAAACTACAGGTCGGTAATATAAACACAAATAGATTCAACACGTTATAAATAAAATAATCAAAAGATGTTAACAAATTGCAAATGGCGGTCAATTACAAAATAGTATGCAAGATGAAGCGCCCTCGATCGTTGGATCATAATTGGACTGTTTTACAAAAAAACTTAAACCGACTTCAAACTTTACTAAGAAGTAATCAAATCCTGATCTGATGGAACCAAACGGGAAGTGTACCCTTCCAGACAAAAAAAGAATTTTCCAAATCGGTTCACAAATGGCGGAGTTATGAGGTAACAAACATAAAAAAAAAAAAACAAAAAAAAACATACAACCGAATTGAGAACCTCCTCCTTTTTTTGAAGTCGGTTAAAAAGTGTCGGCTCACGGCTAGTCACGTCAATGTTGCCACTCGCCGAGAGACGACACCCGAGTTCGCCCGACCAACATAAAATCAGGCAGCGCAGAGTTGCTAACACTTGTTTACCAGCTTTGCTGTATAAAAAAACCAATCAAATTACAAACCTTCCCTACCGTTACTCTATTATAAGACCTTAATAAAGAACTACCCTCGTAATAAAGTAAATTAATTCAGATAAGTAAATAGTGATACATAGTAATGCGATATAGGGAGGAGAAAGTTTTTCATCTGCACGCTTTGAGAACCAAAGCACATTTCTGATTGAGTCACATTTTGCGATGCCATAGAGTTGTGAATGTTTTAGATTCAATATATACAAGTTAGCTAATATCGTGGTCTCGCTGTAATGTAAAAAAAATACAATATTTACTGTAATTGTTTTTATTTTGTTGTAAGAAAAAAAGTGATAAATAATTACTAAAACAAATTAAATTAACAATTGTTTTTTTTTGTAACAAACACAATGTTTGCAGTTGTTTTTAAATCCTGAACCTATTTAGGAACTCATCATCATCATGCCTATAATGTCCCATTGCTGAGCACAAGCCTCCTTTCACAAATCAGGGTGAAAGGGAATGGGCAGATTCTCCACCATATGTGCCCACTGCGGATCGGTGGAGGTAGGCTAGTGGTCAACCCACTGTTAGAGTTTTCAAACCGCCTAGAAGGCCTCCAACTAGCTTAACGGCTATCACAATGAAGTGATAACCGGAACCAACAGCTTTACGAACGTGCCTTCCGAAGTACTGAAACGCTCGATTTGAAATACCACTAGGCGGTCACCCATCCAGGTACCGACCACGATGGGATGCACGGACATGCACGAGCGCTTCAGGAACTACATTTTAGTAATTAATAAATTTAAAGCGGCATCATGGAATATCTCGCCGGAGATGGTATGATGTAGTTTAGACTCGTAGGAGGAGTAGGCCCTGTAGGATGTAGGAATGGTTCGCCGTAGCAGCTTAACAAGAAGAATGGAAAAGGGAGGCCTTTGCCCATCAATGGGAAAGCTAAGGCACTACTCTCAGCCACTACAACGACTGACCCATGTCCTATACAACTATGCAAGCATCTGCCACCATACAACTAACTGGTACCTGAATAGTTGTATTGCAGGAACCATGGATAAACCAAGGACTGCGTAGTATATAGGAGTGATACGCTCTGGGTTGGGAGAGGACGGCCAGCCAACTACAGCCACCTGACCACAATCGATTATTCTATTATATCGATAGATCGATTTTTGAGAGAGGTAGAGCAAAGCGTTTATTCGCTCAAAGAGCAGCTCGACTGGGGAAGTACCTCCACCTTACAGAATACCGCAGCCAAATAACTTTATGTTGTGTAAAGTTTTGTTCCTGCGCGTGAGTAAGGTCGCCAGAGCTCATAGGGGAGGGGGGAAAGTCGGTAACGCGTGAGCGATGCTTCTTGTGTTGCAAGCGTCCATATGGCTACGGTAACCGCTTACCATGAGGCGTGCCGTATGCTGGTTTACCGACTTAGTAGTATAAAAAAAAAACGACCCTATAGCTATTAACATTAGCTTATTATTCAGCCTATAGCTATTATTGTAAAGTAGAACGCTAACTAATATTATAAATGCGAAAGTGAATTTGTTTATTTGTTACGCCTTCACGGCTCAACTACTCAACGGATCATCATGAAATTTGCCATGCAGGTAGCCTATGGTATGGAGAAGGACATGCTACTTTTTATCCCGGGAACGCTGGTGAAACGGCGGGGGACAGCTAGTAAAAATATAATAATAACAGCATTTGGAAAAATTGGAAATAAAATATCCTTTAAATTATGTTATTAGTAGCTACAAATAATCTTTATATATAAAAATGAATCCCTATTTCCCTTGGTCACGCCATCACGCGTGAAGGGCTGGACCGATTTCGCTAATTCTTTTTTTGTTGTGTTTGTTATTGTCAAGTTGTGAGGGTAGGGTAGGCCTGCCCTGTAGCTGGGGCTTAGAATCACAGCTACGGTGTTCCCCTGCCTGTCGTAAAAGACGACTAAACCTTCGGGGTCGTGGGCAATCGGGGCGGGGGCCCTGAATGCCCAGAAGCGGCCCTGAGGAGGACGATGGGTCGTTGTTGTAAAAAAAAAAGGGTAAGCGTATGGTAGGGGTTGGGTAGGGTAGAGTAGGGTAGGGTAGGGGTAGTGGTAGGGTAGGTTAGGTTAGGGTATAGGACACCACGCGAACGAAGTCGTGCCGGGCAGCTAGTATCTTTATAATATCCTTCCAAAGCACTCACCAGCCACCTCTACAAAACTCCTATATCTGTATACAGAGAAAATGGAAAACATTATATTAACGACGCGCCCGCCGGCTGCCTCCGGAGCCTTACGGGACATTTCAGCTGATGTGTGCGATTTACACGCATTATGCTTATACAGGGGGCAACTATACTTCGTGGTGTGGAAAGTTCAATGAAATTAGCGACCAAGAAGGTTCTAGTTACGTAACATTGAATAGTTAATAGAGATATTTGTGTTATTGCTATAATTTACAATGACTGCTTTCAAACGGTTCTTTTAAATGGCCATCGTCGCAAGGCGATTGCTAAAAGCAACTTTTGTGTCATACAAAAAAAAAACGTTGACATACTCGTCGCAAGGCCACGGTTGTGCCAGAAAACACAAATTAGTGTCAATTTTGTATTAATAAATATTAAAAATAGGTAGACAGTGACGCTTACAAAACTTCCAGTAAGAAACCAGAAACAGATTAAGTTCAAGACTTAAAGACCACAGTTCTGACACAACAGCTCGAAAGACACCAAGACTAGCTCGTCCTGATCTTTTTCTAGCATTTGAGCTTCAGTTAGTGTTATAGGGTATATTTGAAGAGTTGAATATCCTCAGCAGAAAGAAGCCGCGGATGACAGTAAGTTACCTTTTTTACGCTTTCCACCATTTACCAGCTGTTAAAGTCAAAGCACTTTATTCAAGCTACGTTATCTATCAAACTACTGAAGCTAGTATAGTATCATAATTACTAAACGTTGGGGTTAAAAATAGCTAAAAAAATACGTGTTGCACTCGGAGACTGCCGCGGTAAAGCTATTGCACCTAGAGGCGGGTTGCTGAACTAAAGAGACAAGCGTGATATTTCAAAAAGTCATAAAAAGTTCTGCTATTCATCGATAGATGGCAAAACTAAAAAGTATCACCGCTGTGCCGGTCGGAGTGGGGGGTGTTAGGTTATTTTCGTTACGGAATTTCTGGATTCGGTCTCCACGCTCAAGGCCCGCGATAGAAGCTATGCAATAGCTTAAAAAAGTACAAGTCACCCCATGGGGTGCTACAATAGTAGCACCCCATGTTTTTACCACACACTGTATATCGTATTGTTATACCGTTCAAAGATATATCGCTCGGGATGGGCGGGTATTGTATTATTTGTAAATACTCTAGTTTCCTCTTTGTTATGAAATTTTGTTTATGGTATCATTGGGGTTGCTATTTCTGCGAATTCTTTTATGGTATTAAGGTTATTGCGTGTCTATGATAGCTCAGTGATGATAGAAGCGCTCGTGGTGTAGCATGAGTAGCCGTTCTTAATCGATCGGCAAAGCTACCACCGGGAGACCAGTACCTGGATGGGTGACCGCCTAGTGCATGTAAAGCCGTTGGTCCCGGCTATCACTTACTGTTGGAGGCGTTCTGGTGGCTTGAAAACTGCAACAGTAGGTTGACCACTAGCCTGCCTCCACCGATCTGCAGTGGGCACGCGTGGTGGAGTATCTGCCCATTCCCTTTGACCCTCATTTGTGAAAGGAGGCCTGTGCTCAGCAGTGGGACATTATAGGCTCATGATGATGACCACTCAGTGGTAGACTGTTCTTTTATGAGAATACAGTTTTAAATCCCTGTATGCCTGATGCTTTGCGGTTAAGGAATCATGAGAAAGCCTGCACAATCCACTCTGGGCCCGCTTCTTGCACAGCCCGATGGTAAGCAGTTACCGGCCTCGCGCGTTGCCAACCTTGCATCATAGCTCCACATCCAGAAGGCGTCTGAATAGCCTTGAGAATAGTCGCTGTAAGACCCATGAAGATTTGTATGCTGGTTGATGGCACCGTGGTTTGGTACTTTGTAGTACCCACCTGACTAGCACCCTCACACCCTCATAGCATTTTTTTTCTCAAGGAGCAGTTCGACTGGGGAAGAACCTCCACCTTACAAAAAACCGCAGCCTATATATGTGTTCCTGCGTGTGAGTAAGGCCACCTGAGCTCTTCGGGGAGTAGGTAAAGGTCGGTAACATGTGAGTGATGCCTCGGGTGTTAGAATAGGCCCTTGTGATCCCAAGCGTCCATATAGCTACGGTAACCGCTTACCACCAGGCGAGCCGAATGCTTGTTTGCCGACTTAGTCGGATTAACAAAGGGAACTCTCGATGCGTTCCGACAGCTGCATAAGCTTCCTTTTCAGGCCTTTTAGGGCTTTGGCTGTATCGCCACTGGCAGTGTTAGCGACGCAATCTAAATGTCGTCCCATATTTTCATTGTTTGAATTTTTTAAAATTAAATGAATTGTATTTTGCCATATTTAAGTATTAACTGTCATTATATTGAATTGTCTTAAGGTAAATAATGTGTAGGAAATAAAGATTTTGAGATTGTTGTGTAAAATTATTTAGAAAAATAAGACACTGAAACGCGGCATTACCGAGACGTGAGCCGTTTCAGTATTTTGTATTATTACTCCTAAAGTAATAGGAATATCTAGGTAATTATTATTGTATAAAGTATATAATGTCAATACCTAGTCGATAAACAAGTTCTCATTGTAATAGGACAGCCATTTCCAAGAAAAACCCAGTAAATAGGCAAACTACGCATTAGAAGAGCTTAGAGTACCGATAAACAGAGATAGCTAGAAAACAAACCGCTAGAAAAGGTCAAGGGTGATTCGGATCACGCCATCGACTCTCATTGGTCAATAATAATTAAAACTAGCGATTTGATTGGTCAGGGTACATTGCCAAAAGGTATAAATATAGACGCGGTTTTCTTGAAATGGGATTCCTACGGCAGCAACCTCCGAGAGAACAACCAAGAAGGAAAAAGAAAAGGAATAAAGGAATAATTGTGAAAGTAAACTGGTGTTTTCATTGTGAGGATTGAAGATCTGCTGCAGCGAATCAACGGGCAGGCAAGAGCCCCAACGAGTACCAGCAACAGTACTGGGCAACCAAGCGCCCCGCCGACCGGGTACTTCACGTACCCCGCCGAGAGTGCTCGTCTTCTCCCCCCCCCCCCCGCGCCCTTAGCGGTCCCCCGTGTTCCCCCGCGCCCGCGTCGCGCGCCCCTCGCCCCCCCCCCCCCCCGCGCCCTCATCGGTCCCCCGTGTCCCCCCGCGCACCGCGCTGCGCGCCAAACCGCGCCCCGCGTCGCACGCCCCTCGCGCCCCCCCCCCCCCCCGCGCCCTTTCGCCCTCCGTGAGTCGAGTCTCGTGCTCACGTTGGCACCATCGGCGTCGTTCCCCCGCGCCCCGCAACCCGCGCCCTTAGCGCCCCTCCCCGCGCCCCGTGTTTTACGGCGCCCGCGCCCCCCCCGTATGCCCCCGCTCTTGTTCAGCACCACCCGTGTGCTCGCCCCCCCCCCTCCTTTTTCGTGTCACTGATCCGTCTTTGACTCTTCGGATTTCGCTCGGATCTGGTCGCGTCTTTAGTGACTTCGTCCAGCCGGCATTTTATGGTTTCAACTTGTAATATACAGTCCACTCAAGTCTCGAGCAGGTCGGATCAAGTGTGTTCGTCACATTTTTTGGTCCTTCGAGCCGGATCTGGAGTTGAAGATGTCACGCGTGCCGAGAACCAGATCTACAAGGTCACAAGCGACTGAAGAGACACCGTTGTCATCAGATTGGAGTATGGACACACCTGTTGAATCGTCCAGTTCGGCGGAGAGCCAAGCTACTCTAACGAAGAATAGCCCCCCGCGCCCCGACGGTCTAGAAGGTAGCCCTGCGCATCCCGAAGGCGATCATACCGCCGATGCAGCAGCCGCCGCCGCCGCTCGCACCACAAGAAGTGAAGCTGTGCGCACCGGGGACTCTACGCATGAAGCAACTGGAAGTCGGCGCACCACGGACGCAGAAGTGTTTAAAGCGCCCGCAATACCGAGTCAGGCATTGCGCCGATTCAAGATCAACGAATCATCGAGGGGAATGGATACTCGCTCGGTGCGGTCATCGAAGCGTCGAGCCGAAACCGAAGCTCGTATAGTAGTCGCCAAAAGAGAATTAGATATCGCCGAAGCCAGGTCGAAGTTGGCCTTGGTCGAATTAGAAATGATGCAGTTGGAGTCTGATGAGGAAGATGAAGCAGTCGATGAAGCTGACCGCTCGCACCACGTTGAACAGTGGCTCAACCAGTCCAACCAGCAATCAGTTAAAGCACCAGCTCAAGAAAAGAAGAGTGACTTTCAAGAGCTGGCCATGGCGATCTCCAAGCTCACTGAGAAGAGCTCAACGTCCGGAATGCCGAAGCATATGATCGAGCTTCCGAACTTCAACGGTTCCAGTGAGGAATGGCTTGCCTTCAAGAGAAACTTTGAAGACACAGCACCGACGTTAACGGCTCGTTTAAGGCGTTCACTGCAAGGAAGGGCGAGAGAGGCAGTGAAGAGCCTACTGTTCACAGCAGAGGAGCCAACCGAAGTTCTGAAAGGACTAGAAGCGCGCTTTGGAAGACCCGGAGCATTGGCACTTTCAGAACTCGAGAAGCTGAAGAACATCTCGAGAGTGAACGAGAACCCGAATGAAGTCTGCATCTTCGCAAGCAAAGTGAAGAATGCAGTTGCAACCATCAAGGCACTTGGTAAACCACAGTACCTGAGTTCACCAGAAACCATGTAGGTCATCATTGAAAAGATGCCACCGCAGATGAAATACAGATGGTACGCCTATCATCGGAGTCGTCGTGATGAAGAACAAATGGAACTGATTCTTATCGACGACTTCTTGGAAATAGAAGCTGACATGTGTGGGGACTTCGCTTCACCTGAAGTGTTACCAGAAGCGAAGAAAACCCGTCAGCAGTTTGCCCCAGCCGAAGCGCCTCGGGGGCAACGATGGAGCGAACCAAGAAGAGCCATTCATACTGCACAAGAAGGTGAAACATATCAAGAGAATAAGAAAATATGTCCTGAATGCCAAGAAGAACATTGGATTTATGAATGTCCAAAATTCAAGACGGCTAACATCGATGCCAAGTGGGAAATGGCCAAGCAGGCGAAGATTTGTTTCAAATGTCTACGATTCCGACATTCAAGAATGAACTACAAGGCCCCAACCTGCAAGAAGTGCAATAGATGGCATCATGTTATCCTGCATTCTGAAAGACCGCTTCCGTCAGCTGAAGCCAAACCCCAATGCAACGCTGTCCATGAAGATGATCCCAAAAGCAAGATATCCTCCGTGCACACCACTGCAACCGAAGGCCAAGCCTATCTGAAGATGCTGCCAGTGGATCTGTACGGACCGAAGGGTTCTAAGCGCGTACTTGCTTTACTGGACGAGGGATCGACTGTGACGTTGCTGGACTCTGCCATCGCCGATGAGATCGGAGCAAAGAGCAAAGAAGAGGCAATCACAATCGAGACAGTTGGGGGTCAAAGCGACCAATCGAAGTCAGGACAATTGACAATCTGAAGCTGTCAAAACAAGGAGTCAACAAGGAACTTGTCAGCGGATGCAAGCACCTAATAAGAATCGAAGATCAACTCGTTTATGAAAAAGAAGAGCCACAGCTGTTGATCGGGCAAGACAACTGGGGGTTGATAATTTCGAGAAGGCTGAAGAAAGGCGGGTCATCGGATCCAGTTGCCTCCCTCACAAGTCTTGGTTGGGTACTTCACGGGTGCAACGCAAAGACTCCAGCTCAGATCGTCAACCACAGTAGACTTGCAGAAGTCAAAGAGCTGACAAGACCTCCGGACTTGAAATACGTCCCTACAAAAGAGAAAACACTTGGGCTCAGATTGCTGATCAATGAAGATTCACTGGCATTTAACGTGGGACTACGCAACACATCAGAAGAGCTGATCAGCGGCAAGAAGGTTCCTACGAAGAGAGAAGTAACCAGCGCAGTGATGTCAACATTTGACCCAATGGGATTCGCCACACCAATCCTCATTCAAGGAAAGAAGCTCGTCCAGGACATCGGGCGAACGAAGATTGGTTGGGATGAAGAAATCCTAGAAGAGCTTACGAAACCTCAGGACTGGAGATGGGTCCCCACCAAGGAAAATCCCGCCGACGACGCCACGCGGGGAGTGCCTAGGGAGTTCGACCATACTTCGAGATGGTTCAACGGTCCCTACTTCCTGCAACAAAGTGAAGAAGATTGGCCAACCAGAAGGTTCGATTTGGAAGAATCAGACACCGGTGAAGAAAGAAACACCCAGAAAATCGCCACAGCAAGGGTTACTGAAGAAAGACCGCCAACCCCGGAGAACTTCTCCACCTGGCCTCGTCTTCTCAGAACTATGGCACGTGTCTTCCAATTCGTCGATTTCCTGAAGATAAGAGTCGAGGCCAAGAAGCAAATCAGTGTCGCGCGCAAGAAAGAAGAGGATTGGCGGCCACAGAAGCGTCTTCAGAAGAAGCGGCCAGGGACAACCCAGTCACATAATGAAGAGGTCAAGAAGAATTTCATTAAACTAGAAAATGTCCACTTGAAGAAAGCTGAAGAAGCCTTAATAAAAAGATGTCAAGAAGAAAGCTTCTTCAAGGAAATCGACTGCCTGAAGAATGAAAAATCGATGAAGAAATCAAGCCGATTGAAGAAGATCGACGTGTACTTGAGCAACCAGGGTGTCGTCAAGCTGAGAAGTCGCCCAAGAAAAATTGATACAGTGACAAGAAAGACGAATCCTGCGGTATTAGATGGAAGACACAAGATCACCAGGCTTCTCATCGAACACTACTACAAGAAGTTTCTCCATGCGAACACAGCTACGGTGATGAAGAAGATCCGGCAGAAATATTGGATCCTGGGTCTACGAGCGACAATCAAGAAGATCATCCACGAATGTCAATGGTGCAGAGTCAAGAAGAGCATACCCCAGACCCCACCTACAGGAGATCTTCCAGTCGAGCGCCTTCATCATCACCAGCATCCGTTTCACTTGCGCAGCTGTGGACTACTTCGGTCCGTTGCAAGTCACCATCGGGAGAAGAGTCAAGAAGCGCTGGGGAGCCCTGTTCACATGTCTCACAACAAGGGCTGTCCACTTGGAACTGGCGTACTCACTCAGCACCAGTTCCATGATCACAGTAAGCGCGAACCCGAGCGAAGAAGAAAGCCTAACCCCGAACCACTTCCTCATCGGTGGTTCCTGTGGCATAATGGCGCCAGGCGAGTTCAACAACCAAGAACTCGTCGGCCGAGCAAACTGGAGAACAGCGCAACGAATGGCAGACCACTTCTGGCAAAGATGGCTCAGGGAATACCTACCAACCCTGATGCCAAGAAAAATCAATGGAAGAGATACAACAGACCCCCAAGAAGAAGACATCGTCGTGATCACCGACGCTACGCTGCCCCGCAACACATGGCCGCGTGGGCAGATAATGAAGACGTATCCTGGGCCAGACGGAAGAGTACGAGTCGTGGACGTGCGGACATCGGGAAGCGTGCTACGGCGACCGACGCGCCGCATCATCGTGCTGGTACCTGCGACGTCGCTTCACAAGGATGGAGTGCTTCGCACTGCGGGGGAGACTGTTAGCGACGCGATCTAAATGTCGTCCCATATTTTCATTGTTTGAATTTTTTAAAATTAAATGAATTGTATTTTGCCATATTTAAGTATTAACTGTCATTATATTGAATTGTCTTAAGGTAAATAATGTGTAGGAAATAAAGATTTTGAGATTGTTGTGTAAAATTATTTAGAAAAATAAGACACTGAAACGCGGCATTACCGAGACGTGAGCCGTTTCAGTATTTTGTATTATTACTCCTAAAGTAATAGGAATATCTAGGTAATTATTATTGTATAAAGTATATAATGTCAATACCTAGTTGATAAACAAGTTCTCATTGTAATAGGACAGCCATTTCCAAGAAAAACCCAGTAAATAGGCAAACTACGCATTAGAAGAGCTTAGAGTACCGATAGACAGAGATAGCTAGAAAACAAACCGCTAGAAAAGGTCAAGGGTGATTCGGATCACGCCATCGACTCTCATTGGTCAATAATAATTAAAACTAGCGATTTGATTGGTCAGGGTACATTGCCAAAAGGTATAAATATAGACGCGGTTTTCTTGAAATGGGATTCCTACGGCAGCAACCTCCGAGAGAACAACCAAGAAGGAAAAAGAAAAGGAATAAAGGAATAATTGTGAAAGTAAACTGGTGTTTTCATTGTGAGGATTGAAGATCTGCTGCAGCGAATCAACGGGCAGGCAAGAGCCCCAACGAGTACCAGCAACAGTACTGGGCAACCAAGCGCCCCGCCGACCGGGTACTTCACGTACCCCGCCGAGAGTGCTCGTCTTCTCCCCCCCCCGCGCCCTTCGCCCCCCCCCCCCCCCGGCGCCCCGCGCCCTTAGCGGTCCCCCGTGTTCCCCCGCGCCCGCGTCGCGCGCCCCTCGCCCCCCCCCCCCCCCCCCCGCGCCCTCATCGGTCCCCCGTGTCCCCCCGCGCACCGCGCTGCGCGCCAAACCGCGCCCCGCGTCGCGCGCCCCTCGCGCCCCCCCCCCCCCCGCGCCCTTTCGCCCTCCGTGAGTCGAGTCTCGTGCTCACGTTGGCACCATCGGCGTCGTTCCCCCGCGCCCCGCAACCCGCGCCCTTAGCGCCCCTCCCCGCGCCCCGTGTTTTACGGCGCCCGCGCCCCCCCCGTATGCCCCCGCTCTTGTTCAGCACCACCCGTGTGCTCGCCCCCCCCCCTCCTTTTTCGTGTCACTGATCCGTCTTTGACTCTTCGGATTTCGCTCGGATCTGGTCGCGTCTTTAGTGACTTCGTCCAGCCGGCATTTTATGGTTTCAACTTGTAATATACAGTCCACTCAAGTCTCGAGCAGGTCGGATCAAGTGTGTTCGTCACAGGCAGGTAAGAATGTGGTTATAAGAATAAATATTGAAGGTGTATTCTTTATTTGAAAATACCTATGAGGACTTTTTGGCGGGAACTTGCAGAGTGACATAGCATTTTCATTTTTATTTTCATAAATTTGTGTATTTTGAGTTTTATTGTGTATTTTTGGTGGTATTTTACCCAATAAAGATCATCCATGTGCACCAGTGAAGTGAAATGAAATGAATTATGTGTATCGTGACTTTTCAAGTTGTCTCAAAATTTCCGTGTAGACTTTTACTACAATGACCACCATTGTAGTAAAACATGACTTTTATGGACGGTGACTGACTGAGGACTATAATGTGAAGTGATTTATTGTGACTGGAAACTATAATATAACTCGACACTGGCAGAAATGAGCCCTAATTTGGGCTTGGTTGCCAAAATTAAAAATAAGAAGAAGAAGAAAATACCTATATAACTTAAGTTTCTACTCTTTTATTTGTATGTTGAACTAAATTGATACCATTTGTAAAGAAAAACAAACAATGGCGCTCGATTGGATTCTAACAATACACGAACATATTGCTTTCATACTCGTTTTAGTCCGGGAGCTGAGTGCTAGTTTATTACTGAAGAAATGGGATATATAATATAATAAACCTTTTTTATTTCCACATACATTATGATATTTTACAGTTTAAATGTTTGTTTATATTTGTAATTCTATAAACTAGTGTTAGTGTGTTCATTTTCTGGGATGTGGATCCCGGCTTGAGTAAAGGCCTCCTCCTTCATCTTCTATACATCTCTATTTTAGCTAGGGCCTTTAGACTAGCACCCTCTTTCAGAAATGGGATACCGCAATATAATTTAAAACTTAAAAATATGTTGAACAGAATGCAACTGATATTATTAGCTAAGAAAGAAGTTCAGCTACAAGCAAAAATGAATTCAGTTGCTAGAATAATGTTACTCAAAGTTATTATCAGGATTACTTTTGGGGTAAAATGGGATAGTCTTTCAAAAATCTGATCCACTTGAATATCCAAAAAAAAACATTAATCAATATTTTCAATCTCTTCCAGAAAAAAGCATTGCATTCGGCAAACTTTATTTTTGTGAACACAACTAAATTTAATTTACCAAAAATGTACATTAGCTCCCAGCCTATCGTTCTCATACACCGTAACGTATGGAACTCGAACGTACTTGAACAGTTTAATAACATACTGTATGTAGGAAGTATTAGAACAATCACAGGGCTTGATTGATTTATATGTTTCGTACACACCATTAATGTTGTGGAAGTTTATTACCTAGTTACGTCAATTGCTATGTGGAATACATTGAGACTTTTGCCAGACTATTAGTGGTGTATTTAAGCATTTATTTTAGTTAAATTAGTTTCTTTTTTTATTTTTTTTATTCTGTTTTTATTTAGGGACTTTTGTCAGTTTTGACCATGCCAGTCCCATCATACCCTAATCTTAAATATATACCTACATTCACCTACCTATTTGTAACTAGCTGCCCCCCCCCCCCCGTTTTCACCCGCGTTCCCGGGATAAAAAGTAGCTTATGTACTTCTCCATACCATAGGCTATCTGCATGCCAAATTTCATGATGATCCGTTGAGTAGATGGGGCGTGACGGCGTAACAAACAAATAAACAAACTCACTTTCGCATTTATAATATTAGTTAGTTAGGATGTTGTGTTCGATTCGTTCGGCTCGGATAAGTGTGCGTTAATCTTAAATAGTTCTTTTTACGGTTCCGAAACAAAGAGGTAGAAACCCTTATGGTGCCACTCCTTCCGTCTGTCACAGCGGACAAAAAATGATTTCGAATTTTGTTTTTTTTTTAACAATTACTATTTTATATGCTCTCATAATATTTACATTACAATCTCACTGACAACAAATTGTTTGCCCAATAATATTAGTGATAATTGATTAATGGCTTGCTTCTAGCATGTCGATTTACGTGCTACAAGTTAATTTGTGCACTTAGTTGCTAGCTAGTCTTATTTTTAATTCGATGCCCACACACGTTAAACCTCAAACTTTTTACGGTTAATTTAGCGGTTGAGTTAAATTGCAATCGTTTAGTTGCCCTGCTAATTACGATAGATGTTTAACATTTTTTATTCAATTTAATCACTTAAACTTTTACCTACTAGGTATTTCAATTAGAAAATAAAGAAATTAAAATAATCATCGATGGGAATTGAAGTCAGGTAGGTATTTATTTTATGTGAGTAATTTATGAAAAGTATCTTAACTATAATACTCCTTTGGGGATGTTAGGAGAGTTTGTTTTTATTATTTTGAAGATAATAGGTACCTAGGTGTTGAATTAAATTACTGATAGACTTTTGTTCTTTTATTCAGCTTTTTAATTTTTATTTTGTCAAAAGTCGATTTATAAAATAACTAGTGGCGCCCCGCGTTTTTACCCGCGTACCCGAAGGATACATAATTTTTTTTTGTTTTTTATACCACTTAGTCGATAAACAAGCATACGGCCCGCCTGATGGTAAGCGGTTACCGTAGCCATATAGACTCTTGCAACACACGAAGCATCGCTCACGCGTTATCGACCTATCTCCCCTCCCCTATGAGCTCTGGCAACCTTACTCACGCGCAGGAACACAACTTTACACAACATAAAGTTATTTGTCTGCGGTATTCTGTAAGGTGGAGGTACTTCCCCAGTCGAGCTGCTCTTTGAGCGAATAAACGCTATGCTCTACCTCTCATAGCTTTCTCGTGATAAAAATAACCCTATGTGTTAATCCAGTTGTTGAAGCGTGATTGAGTAACAAACATAGATCCATCCAAACTTGCGAATGTAAGTTTGCTTGTTTCGCTATCACGCCTTAACTATTCAACTTATCACGATGAAATTTGGCATGCAAATAGCCCATGGTATGGAGAAGGACATAGACATACCTTTTATCTCAGCAACGCGGGTGAAACCACGGGGTACAGCTAGTATATTAAATACTCTGACGATCGTGTTTGATTCCCGCACACAGGACAAACATTTTGTGAAGGATTCTAATTATGCATTCCAAAAGCGAAATGATGACATTCGTAAGAGAACGAAAACGACGGACATAGCTCGTAGAGTCATTAAGCTGAAGTGGCAATGGGCAGGCCACATCGCTCGAAGAGCCGATAACCGATGGGGAAGAAAGGTTCTCGAGTGGCGACCACGTACTGGAATGCGCCGAGCGGGACGAAGAGAAAACCGTTCGAAGTAGAAGTCTATAGGGGAGGCCTATGTTCAGCAGTGGACATCAATAGGCTGATATGATGATGATGATTCGAAAAGCTGCGACTTGAGAGGGAGTACATTCTAAGCTTCGCGTGCTTACCACTTCTAGTCACCTTGTCAATGACGATGGTAATTTTGTTTGACTACAACGACAGGACTATTAAATAATTGGACTGTTTTACAAAAAACTTAAGCCGACTTCAAAGTACACTAAGAAGTAATCAAATCCTGATCTGATGACAATGGGACCAAACGGGAAGTGTACCCTTCCAGACAAAAAAATAATTTTCCAAATCGGTTAATAAATGACGTAACAAACATTAAAAAAAAATACAACCGAATTGAGAACCTCCTCCTTTTTTTGAAATCGGTTAACCAAAGGATATACCAACCACCTGAGTTTATCAAGATTAGATTAGATAGATTATTACTCAAACATTCAGCCAAATCGACCGCACTACTCCTACATAGGATGCCTCAATAGACATGTCTACATAAAATAGCATACATCCCCCCCTCCCCCTTTGGCTTAGTAGACGTTGGACCTCGCGCCAACCGCAGGGGTAGTGGGTTGATTTACTGGCTCTAGTTTTTGGCAGCTGTCCGTTATACCGCCATAGCTTATCCATTGTCAGTTGAGCTACTAATTTAAACTGTACTATGTATTATGAAGATTTTGGTTGGTCATGTCATTATGTAAAAATGTATACAGCATGTAGTAGGTACAGTACATACAGCAGGAGGGCGATGGCTGCCACACGCGTCATACTTGTGAACAGGTGCTGCTTGTGGGGGCTGGTCTGCTTAAGTTTGCTATTTATTTACTTATTAAATATTTTTTCAGTCTACTTTGTAATTTTGCCGCCGCGCCGGGGCACGCAATTGTTTTCAGTGCGATTAGAATGTAAATATTATGTAATGAATCTAAGCCTGTTTTGAAAAGAGTAATTGCTGAGTTTATTGCCGGCTCTTCTCAGCAAATGCAACCTTCCGAACCGGTATTAGAGTATTAGAGTCAGACTTTTCATAAGTGCCTGCGGAGGTCTATTTGAATAAATGATTTTGAATTTTTGTAACATGCATGTATAAAGAGTTGAAAAACACCTGTAAAATATTTTTCAACACTCGCTTGTAAAGTGGCTCTTATTGCACCGATTTTAGTATCATAAGACAGCTTATTACGAACTGGTGCTTTCACTTTATGTTATAGTACATTATGATACATGTGTGCAAAGTTGGTTATTAACACTCGAGGCGGTATTAAGCGCGTGAGTCGCAGGCGAACGCGATAAGTGACCCGAGAGTGTAATAATCAATGCACACGCGTGTCATACGAAGTTTTTCAGCACACTTGTGAGGAAAAAAAAAGTCTTGTATTTTTTTAAGTAGATTTTTTGATAATAATCAACCACACAATGAGAACGTTAACAAATATGGCGCGCATGTTTTTTTTTTGACTGCCTTGAGCTGTCAAACTATTTTACCCGTTTAAATTAATAATACTTGGTCTACACCTATATCGCCTGCAGTGAGGTACAAACTTATCATAATCTAGATTATACCTACCAAAAAACTGTGCGGTAATGTAAAGTAAAAAGCACTAGTGCGTAATAAGCTGCATTAAGATACTAAAAACGGTGCAATAATGTCACTATACGAGCGAGTGTGTTGAAAAGTTTGTAGGATCGTGATATGTGTGTGAAGACCACGGAAAAGAGAATACACTTTCTTTTCTCTGTGGTGAAGACGATGTATTCTTAATTTAAACGGATAAAACAGTTTGACAGTGCATCGCTGTCAAAAAAAAAACACCTGCCCGCCATATTTGTTAACGTTCTCATTGTGTGATTGATGATTATCAAAAAATCTACTTAAAAAAATATAAGTCTACTTTCTTTTTTTTTTAAGATCATTGCACTCTCGGCTTCCTTATCGCGTTCGCCTACGCTTAATTACGTTAGTACTATTATTTATTCTGTGGCTTAATACCTCCTCGAACTTTGCTCACATGTATCACAAATGTACTATAGTTGAAACATACCTATATTTTTGACATAGGTAGCAAACTTAATAAAATATGAATGTATGCTGGAACCCTGTTGATTCAATGGGACCGAGTGGCTGCTGTGAACGTACTTCAATGGATTCAAGTGGTTTGTTTACTAAATTCAGGGGAGAAAAATAATTTTAACGTGACATAAAAAACGTTTTGTGATTTTTCTCTGAAACTGTTCAGGGTCTAGGAGTTTCAAGTTGATTATCAATAACAGCACAAGTTACCCCATATAAAATAATACTGCTTTTCATACAAAAGTTACATATCTCATCAGCTGTAATTTTTTTGGCGATTTCGAAGTTGGTCCCATAGTAAAAGTTGATCGTATACATGAGTACTTTACGTGGTTTAATTTATTGTCATATTATCGTATCCCATCTGTATGTACACAAACATACAACAAGACTTTTGGTGAACTTTGCAAGTGTCAGGGTCGGCAACGTGCGAGTAACACCCCTGGTGTTGCAAGCGTCCATTGGCTACGGTAACCGCTTACCATCAGGTGGGCCGTATGCTTGTTTGCTTCCTAAGCAGTATAAAAAAAAGAAAAAAAAAGTTTTTTCGTTTTTATTTTATTTTTAAACTAGGTTACTCCCGCGGTTTCATCCGCCGCGTTTTTCGTGTTTGCGCGGAACCATAAATTAACTGGAAAATTATATTTAGTCAATACCATACACAATAATAATGATAATCGCAGATCAACAAGGTCGAGGAATGAGAGAGTGCTTGCAGAAACTTTTAGGGCTAGAATACACTGTATACTGTTTTTGGAAACCAAATGCTAAATTGAACGATTTACTTAATTCATATAAAAGTGATATTTCGTTGTTAAATGAAAATGACTATGTTGTATTGTTAGGAGGTATGAATGATTTGAATCCCTATGATGTCAAAATCAATCTTATTTTGTGGCTTAATTCAGTAAAAAATACTAATGTTGTTGTGTGTGAGACACCATATAATAAATTTTTAAATGAAGTCAAATTAAATTATGAACTTAAAATGATTTGTAGCAGACATAAAAATGTTAATTATGTAAACATTAACGATGGCTATAAATTCAATGTTAAATGTACTCCAATTGACATGAGTAGATACATACTAAAGGAAATTCTTCGTCTCACGTACAAACATAATTACATAAAGTACCAAGCAAAACTGTTAACTGTTAAGTTGATATCAAAAAGTAAAACTTTAACTGGTATTGATAAATGCACTCAGACCCAAAGCATTATTAAAAGTAATGATATTGGTACTCAGACAAATTCTGAAGGTGACGCAGATTCACAAATAAATAATAGTTCTGAATTAATCTGTATCAATGAAAATCATAATGATAACTTTTGTAATAATGACAATGTAAATGATGATAAGAACAACACAAATAATTTTTTTCTATAATAATTGTATAAATATATTACATCAAAACATCAATGGCCTTATGAACAAATCGGATATGCTATGTGTGTGTATAGATGAATTAGAAAATGAAGGTAAACCTATTGATATAGTATGTCTCACAGAGCACAATATGAAGGCTGACGATATTAATTATTTAACGATCTCAAATTTTAAATTAGCTACATGTTTTAATAGGAATAATAGACATGGTGGGGCATGCATATTAATAAAGAATTATCTTGAATCTCGGAGTATCGATGAAATAAACAATCTATCGATTGTAAATGTGATTGAATGTTGTGCTATAGAACTTATCGATTGTGATTTGATTGTGATTTGTATTTATAGGATTCCCAACAATAGCATGCGGTCTCTTGATATTTTTTTCACAAAATTGCAGTGCATTATCTCAAAGTTTTCCTACAAAAATAATAAAAAACTTATAATATGTGGTGATTATAATATCGATCTGTTAGCAAAAACAAAACAATCAATAGAATTTGAGCATCTCCTCCTTAGCTATAATCTTACACCACAATTCAGGCAGCCTACGCGAATAAGTAGTAAAACTTGCATAGATAATATCATACATAACGTAAAAAATTGTAAAGGTGAAATAAGAGAATTTGCTCTTTCCGATCATACTGCCCAATTATTGTCATGCCCAAAGAGGAAAAAGATCAACTTTAAATATTGGTATTGTATGAAAAGAGACTATTGCAAAGAAAATAGAATTAAGTTTCAGTCATACATCAGTCAGCTTACATTTCAAGAGGTGTATGATGAAACCAATGCTAACTTAGCTTTTAATCACTTCCACGATATTTTTCAACTTTTCTATGACCTTTGTTTTCCCGTTATCAAAGTAAAAATACATGCCGTTACCCGACCTAAATGGATATCACGTGGTATAAGACTATGTAGCAAACGTAAAAGGGAATTATTGTGGAAATACAGGAAAAATCCAAGCACAGAAAATAGAAAATGCTTTAAACTTTACGCGGAGAAGTATAAAAAAATTATACGGTTAACTAAGAAATCACAAAATAACTTCTATATTAATTCCGCTGTAAATAAATGTAAGGCTACATGGGACATAATAAAAAAATCGAAGTCTAATCATCCTAGGCAAAATATATCGACCTTAAAAATAAACGGACATACTATCTCTGATCCCGAAACAATAGCTAATACTTTTAATGATTATTTTATTGATGAAATTAGACCTAATAATAATAAGAATAATACTAAGACGTTAAATTACAACAATCCCAAATCTATATTTATAAAACCTACTATTCCCTTTGACATATTTAATATAATTAATTCCCTAAAAAACACTAAGAGTGCTGGTTATGATGGCATTATAACTAAAGTTTTAAAAGATGTTTGTGGAATAATTGCAGAAACTCTTAGCCACATTGTAAACTTATGTCTTCAACAAGGTATTTTTCCAGACAAACTAAAAACCTCAATAATCAAGCCCATCTTCAAGAAAGATGATAAAGAAAAAGTTTGCTGCTATAGACCTATTGCCTTGATTCCCGTCTTCTCAAAAGTATTTGAAAGAGTTATTTATGATTGCTTGTACCAGTATTTTGAAAAAAAACGGAATTTTTGCATTTGAACAAAAAGGTTTCCGCAAAAGCAAAAATATTAATGCGGCAATCTACGATTTTTTGTACAAAGTCACATCTAGCGTTGATAGGAGATTACAAACTGTAGCAGTTTATATGGATATGACTAAGGCATTTGATTATGTCGACCATAAAATATTAAAAGCGAAACTGTACAGTTATGGTGTCAGAGGTAATTTGCTACAGCTACTTGATTCTTATTTAAGTGGACGTAAGCAACTAACACAAATTAATAAGATTTGCCGAAACAATAAAATTGATAGTTCATTTTTTTCTAAAATAAGACATAACGAAAATGGTGTACCCCAAGGTAGCGTACTAGGACCATTATTATTCATAATTTATATTAACGACATACCTCAATCTACAAAATATCCCATGACATTATTTGCCGATGATAGCACAGTACTATTTACAAATGAAAATTCAATAAATTTTGAGACTGACATTAATTACAATTTGAGTTCCATAATAGATTGGTTAAATAATAATAATCTTAAAATTAATCTTGAAAAGACTAAAGCAATGGATTTTAAGCAACGGAATAATCGTCCACATAATTTGAACATCAATTATCTTGGAAATCGCATTGAAAATACGGATGTAACGAAATTCTTGGGACTACACATAGATAATAAATTAACATGGAAGTTTCATATAGAGGAGACCTGTAAAAAACTTAATAAATTCTCATATGCTCTGTACAAATTAAGTAAAACTGTTAATGAAACTGCTCTTTTAGCCGCATATCACGGTTATGTTGCGTCTACTCTTAGGTATGGCATTATCTTCTGGGGTAACTCTACTGATAAGCTGTGTGCTTTCAAAGCCCAAAAGCGTTGCATTAGATCGATGTGTAATTTGCGACAAATGGACTCATGTAAACCATTTTTCAGAAAATTAAAAATTTTAACATTTCCTTCTCTGTACATTTTTGAAGCAGCAATATTCGTAAAGACAAATTTGAATCTGTTTACACATCGAGTCCGTGAAAGACATCAGAATAAGCTGGCACTGTTGCCATCTAAGACAAAACTATTGCACAGTAGTATATTCTGCATGGCCCCACATATATTTAACAAATTGCCCGACACAATTCGTCAACTTATTAATATTAACGAGTTCAAAACAAAACTCCACAATTTTCTAATTGAAAGGACATACTATGCAATAGAAGAATTTTTAAATGATATTTAATATTAGGTACCTACCTACATTATACCCGATTTGTTCAGCAGGATATCTAATGTCTTGCCTTTTTTTGACTTCTCACATAAAAAATTGATATTTTATTATTTATTGTTGTATTTAAATGTAATGTAATTGTTGTTTTGATTGTGTTTATTTAATATTATCTATGTTTTTATTTTGTATGCCATGTTGGTGTGGATATAGTGGTCCTCATTTAGAATAACACCATTGTATGTACCTATATTCTACAAATAAATATTTTTGATTTGATTTGATTTGATTTGACAATCAAGAGGTCAAAAGCTGTAAATTATTTTTCATACACAAAATTTCACGAAAGTAACAAAGAACAAATAAGTATAGAAGTTCACTTGTCTAACAAGCCAGCAGGTAGGTATAATACAAATAACTTTACAACGTATATAATAAAGCCCTTTGCGTTCGTCCATCCGTTCACAGTATAATTACTCACGCACAAATGCTCAGATACGGAGATTCTACTCTATTATAAAATATATTAAAATGGAAGTAGATGTGACACTTCTTTCTTTTGATATAATGTGATGCCGTAAATGCACAAATACCTAAAATACTAAGATGCTCAGACTGTGGAATGAGCTCCCCGCCGTGGTTTGCCCAATGGAGTACAGCATGGGGTTCTTCAAAAAGGGTTTGAAGAGATTTCTGCAACGGTCGGCAACGCGCGAGTTCTAAATACTCAAAGCGCGCGAGTGATGTTGCAAGCTTCTATAGGCTACCGTAACACCTAACCATCAGGCGGGCCGTATGATTGTTTGCCACCTTAATGGTATAAAAAATACACAGGTGTCAAAAAAGTTACACTATTTTGTATTGTGTTGTGTTTTAAAGAAGTAAATTTAAAAAAACTTTTTTTTTATTAAAGGCTTTGCCGAAGGTGGTAAGCACACAAAGCCTAAAAGAAACTTAATCTTAAATGTAGCAACCGTAACACACCCTGGTAGATATTTAGTGATAGATTTTCTAGTTGAAGATAGCAGCCAGTAAGGTGCCGATCTCACAGCAAGGGGTCTAGTGGTCTAGAGTTCTACGGTCAGAGATTCGTGCGTTCTCCTTGACCGCCGTGGTCGCTGTGTGCAATGATCAAAAGCGCTGCATAGATTACAGTGAACGTGGAACGCAGAACTCCGACCTAGAACTTTAGAGAAGCGGCGGTGAACACTTACAACCGGATAGATCTTCTGCATGTTTGTCAACCTATTGATTAAAAAAAAACTCTGTAACTAAAATGTTTATCATAAAATAGGCACAATACACAGGTACGAACCTCATGACATGGGCCTTTAAAAAAAAAAAAACGAAAAAAATACAATAGTTTAATTAAGGTACTTAAGGGTACTAAAATCTTCGTATATAAAGATTGTTGACCCTTAAGGAGTCGTTACATATTGATAGGTTGAAATACCTAGTTACATTTAAGTCGAATCTGGAATCGCATACCTGCCCACCACGAAATACCTTTTAATAATGTTTTTAATTTGTTTATGATTTTTGCCATTTATAGATTCAACCAAATGTTTTGGTACTTGGTTTAGAGTGCGGGGTAATATATGATCCCAGACTCGTTTTCCATATACGTTAATATATGAAGGCACATATATGTAATCTTTACTTACCTTCTGCGCATATATGTAATCTATGCAGTTGGCAAAGCTTATGTACGAGTGTAGGTCAGTGATCTCGTTATGAAGTGTGGACGCATGAATGGAGACTCAGTGTGTGCATGCCTTTAAGCTACGCGCCTTTAACGTATAGCGTTTTCATACGTTTTTTTTTCTAATTATTTTTTTCAATACTTATCATAAAGTTCCCACAAGATTGTTTATTGTTAGGTCCGGGACGACTTTTTGCGGTAATACAATTGCAAAATGATATCATACAGTCTTTAGTCGTACTTTCGTTCACATAACCATGACTGCATAGCATAAATATAGATGCGATGCAGTATCGATACAGACGCGATGCTGCCTGTGGACGCTGTATACAGCCACGCGTTTGCATTGATCCAGAAGCGATGCTAAATCGATACTATGCGATTTTATCGCTGCTGAATCGCATCTGTCAAGCATTGTATATGCTACAAACGCGAAAATACCGCAGATGCAGACGTGCGTTAACGAAACCCACATGTAAACTAAATTGGTACTGGTTGGTTACTGGGCACTTTGGAACCAACGACATGCTCATGAAGATGGGTCTAACTGAAGCAATGCCTACCTCATAAGATTCAATTCAATAATATTTTGATTCAATTAAACTACATAATCACTTTAAATAAAAATTCTAACCTAACATTCAATACGAAATTTCAAACTTTGCCGCGCAGGCACTCGCGAGTTCGCCTCTCAAATTTACGGCAATTCACGCACACTAAAACGATTTCGGCATATTCACACACACACACACTTCTTTAAGATAACACGACGAAAGCATAAATCACGCTTTTGCTATGCGTAGCATACTGACATTTGACATTCGCGATTTATGGACCAAAAGTAACCTTACATACTCTGTTGTAAGTAAAGTAACCCATCCAAATTAAAAAGGCTACAGTTACAACTACTTTACCAACATTAGAGCAACACAAATATAACTTCGCAATTTATTTGTGTTGGTTTGTTTATGGTTTGGCTGGCATTGTATGCAATGTTGTTGTTATTTACTTATTGTGAATTTGCGAAGTGTATCTATGAAGTGTATTGTGTGTGAAATGAAGAAATTTTGTGGTGAAGATGCAAAATGTGTCGATAAATTATTCCTTTAGTCAGTTTTCGTTTGTTGAAAATAGTAGGTAACTTGCTGTAGACCAACTCCAAAACATTCATGGATTTAAAACAAAGGTAAAAATCTTAGACATTTTAACACAGAATATTATGTTTATTAAACACCTGGCTATCTGGGTGCTGTTATTCGAATCTATTATTCTGTTATGTAATTTGTTTGCTAATGAATCTTACCAAATGTGTGTGGAATGATACGCTGACCTAAACAATTTTACAAATCGGGTCAAAAAACATAATCTATCTAAGAGGCATATTTAGGCGTGTATGGCCATGATTTTCTTCTGCCTACCTAGTCCGAAAACCAATGCACGCCACTGTGCGACACCCATGTGCAGGTTGTGTGGGGAGCATACGGAACGCATGGAGCACCTTCTGTGCACATGCGATGCACTGGCTGGTAAGCGAATGAGTCTCCTAGAGATCGGATATCCAAAACCACAAAGACTACAGGCTCATATCTCCTAGCCTCGTTGTAAAACTCATGAAAAGAGTTTTCAACGAGACTGGGAAGGAGTAAGTTATCTAGGGGACCACAATAGATCCCAATGGGTCGAAGTGTCCGAGTTATTCCTCGGCCCTTGCACAAGATAAGATAAGATAAATTGTTAAACTGTGTTTGATAATAATTGACAGCAATATTTTAGTGCGCCTAATCTCAAAATTACTCTTAAATATATTTTCGTATGAAATCCCACCTCAAGTGTTCCTCCGTATACCACTATATTAAAAATATGATAATATTTTAACTTTTTACTTATTATTAATTAATTAAACTTTTTTATGTGTTTAATAACACGGTGCGTGGGAGTTGAATACGGATAATAAAGTTGATGTTATATAAAGGATCATGGCGAGATTTGTACAAAAAATTAAAGATTTTTAGAGACGCTGGAATGGAGTTATAATCGATCCTTGGTGCCTAAGGAACAACTTGAGCCATTTAAAATATTTTTAGAACCCCGTGATAAAAATGCGAATTTCTATGGCAAGCCGGCGAATCGCGACTATTCTCGACCAAAACCATTATGTTGTTGTTATGTTTTGCGGGGTTTATAAAATATTTCATGTATATTAATATGTTGCTGGTAATGTAATCTCAACATTGGAAGTGATTCAATACCCTATAAAATGTTTTATTTTTTTGTACAAATCAATGTATGGAGCTCGCCATGATTCTTTAAAGTGTGAATTTACTATTAGTTGTACTTGATAGCCAAATACCAATAGCCAAAGACGATTCAGAGGCATTCCAGGCCTGTCTGATGGTAAGCAGTTACCGTAACCTATAACATCTTTCAACACCAGGGTTATCACTCGTGAGTTGCCAGTCCTGCAAGATTCTCTTCACGGGTTGGAGAGGCGTTCAGATGAAGAAGTCCTTGTATGGGCAGTGGATGAGACGACTAGGTACTACTTGGCTGGTTTCCTCACACTGACAGCACTGGTCCACATTGAGCTCTGGTGTCTTTTCTCACCGCACGATCTTCTGTACGGAGCTTCTTGAGACGGGCGGCTCCAAATTTTGAAAAGGACGACCCATACATATACTTATCACAACTGTAAAAATATCAAATGTTTCATAAAATCTTTTGGGGTAATATTTTTTTTTCCTTATTTTTTTTACACACGGTCATCTGATTCCAAACTAAGCAGAGCTTGTACTATGGAAACCAGATAACTGATATAATACATATACTATTTTTTGTTTGTAAATACATACATAATAAACATAATTACACCCACACTCAGGACATACAGACATGTTCATGCACAAAAATGCATGTCCTGGGTGGGAATCGAATCCACGACCTGTGGCGCGATTATGTGGAATCTTAATCAGAGCCTTAACCAACCGCGCCAGCTGGCCCGTCAAATTGAATAAAATATAAAATTAAATCTAGCTTTAAGCATATACCTATATTAATAGATTCATGATCAGTTTGCAATACAAATAAAAATATAATTAATGAATTAAATTTAACGCTTTTCTATAAATTTCGTTTATCGTCCTATAAATTTACACCCACACATTAAATATCATTAATTAATTTTATTGTAATAATGAAATATCATCAAAAACGCTTACCGTTGAAATAAAAGTTTTTATGACGGTTTTAGCATTTTAGCGACAGTTTTACAATGTTTCATACCTACCGTGCTTCTGGCCTTAAAAGCGAAAGCGAAAGGCGAAGGACCATTACAATTTAGTCTTTTTTTTTCAAAAGTTTTGGGAGTATCAAAATTACTAGTTTGCTTCGGTGTAAAAACCTGACTAGAAAACGATTTAACAGGTGCATGTACCCAAACCTTAAAAATCAGTCAACAAGAAAGTATTCGATAAAAAAATCAAAAACAAACACAAAAAACTCATCAAAATATGTCAACAATCTCAATCACTACCGAAACCGATCGAAAGGACGTTCCTATAAAAATAAAATTACAAAAAAGGAATTCCAAATTCCACAGACACAAAGTTACGTAGCATTAAAAAGAACATACAATTTAAAAAAGGAACTGGTCAAGGACCAAACGACCGGTAGCTGACGAGCAGGTTGTTATGCGATCCCGAGCGGCGCCGAAGGGTACGTCGCGTGTCCCGAACGTGGCCGAAGATTGCCGAGCGCTCACGGAATAAGCCGATCGAAAGTGCGGCGGCAGAGAGCAATCAGTTAACCTTTGGGTTAACCACTGCTTTAGAAGGTAAAGCCTGGGATATCCGGTTTATCCGTAGTTTTATACAACACCAACATAGTCTTTATAAGAACTAAATGATGTAGTTTTTCTTTTAGTCCCAAGTCAAAGCAAATAATCGCATTAAGCCCTAGATTATGAAGGATGCTAGTTGGCTATTTTAATTCCCTAATTACTGTTAAAAAGCCAAATGTCAACCCAATACCAATATAATATAATGACGGGCCAGTTGGCGTAATTGCTTAAGAGTCTGGTAAAGATTCCACCTATTGCGCCGCAGGTCGTGGATTCGATTCCCGCACAGGACATGCATTTGTGTGCATGAACATGTCTGTATGTCCTGAGTCTGGGTGTAATTATGTATATTAAGTATGTATTTACAAACAAAAAGTAGTATATGTATTATATCAGTTGTCTGGTTTCCATAGTACAAGCTCTGCTTAGTTTGGGATCAGATGACCGTGTGTGAGGAATGTCCCAGGATATTAATATAAAAATGTTACTTTGCTGAGTTTCTTGCCGATTCTTCTCAGTTCAAGGCTGACTTCCGAACTGGTGGTAGATTTAGTAGCTTGGCTCTCATCATCATCAGCATTTAATGTCCCACTGCTGGGCACAGGCCTCCTTTCACAAAACCCACTGCGGTTCGGTGCTCGGTAGGCGAGTGGTCAACCAACTGTTGGAATTTTCAAGCCACCTAGGAGGCTTCCAACTAGCAATTATGTGGTAACTGGTACCAACGGCTTTACGTGCCTTCCGAAGTATGAAAAACGCTCAGTTGCTCAGTAGGCGCCCACCCATCCAGGTGCCGGCCTCACCGATGGTAGCTTAACTTTGCTGATAGTTTAGGAACTGCTAATCATACTACACCACGAGCGCGTAATTAATAAATATCAATAAAAAAAAAACGATAGGCGATGGTGACCACTTAGCTAGGCTGGCTGGCTGTACCCTCAGATGGATCGTATGAATAAAAAAGAAATAAAAAAAGTCTTATGATAAAAAAAAAATTCTATATCTTCACGTTTATTGAAAATAAAAGAAGAATATTCTGTACCTATTTCAAATTCAGAACCAACTCCTTTTTCAAAATATCAGAAGCGGTAACATCCTTTACACTTAATTAAGTTCTAAAATTAAATCAGAAACAGAATAACATTTTAATTTTCTCTTTGATACTTGCAATTTCATTTTATTTTCAATTTTAAATCCAACTTTATAAAAACCGGTTTCCTTTACCCATATACGTAAATACTTCACCAACTATCCAAACGAAATTCTACTTTATCCCACTGTAATACGGTGTTATAGAAATGTAGTGTAACTGTGTAAGTATTTATCAGCCGTCTAAAATAGTAGGATGAAAATATTACCACGTTGCATGCAGGTTTCAAAAAAATAAGTAAAAAACATTTCATGCCAGTTATTAAATTAGTTTTATCTACACCCATGCCATAAATCTTCTATAAAAGTTGCTTATTGCCAACATTAAAACACTGGTTGTCATAGTAACCATTATATCATCCAAAACAGTGTTATAATGTTGTACTGAATTTCATTATGCAACTCCTTTTTTTTTGCTTTTTCGGTCCATTCCTTACTCATCAAACAGCCACATTCTCCGTGGTATTCTTATGAATTTCAAAAAGAGAACATTTCATGCAGGCGCTTTACACTATCACAGCGCCGTACCTAATAAAAAAAAACTTGGAGGTTATTCGAATTCACGTCGTATCCCGCCATTTTGGTTCGATATTAGAATTGCAGAAATGTATTACTTTGTTGTTTACAAAAATTATCATGGTTGTAGATAAAGTCTTGTATGCAACTGTACATAATTAGGTATTTTAACATCGCAAAATAAAACCCACGTTCGTTTTAATACCCCATAATATGCAAAAGATGCATAAATAACTATGAGCGATTCGTTTGATCGATTTGGTTTTAATATCGATTAAAGAGGTGCGTTACCAATTTAGATACTTAAGATTAGGTCTATAAGGTAGTTTCTATGGAAATAAGCGTATTGTATCGCTTTTAATTAAAGTGGATGCTAAGAATTTGTATTTTTAGCCAGTTTCAAGGGTAATTGAGATCTAAATAATGTCAGGGGAAGGTCGTGCCCTTGAGCCTCTTCGTTGATTATGACTGTAGTGTACTTTTAAACAATCACATTAGAAGAATTTAGATAATATATAATACTAGCTGCCTGGCGCGACTTCGTTCGCGTGGTGCTACCCTACCCTACCCTATCTAAACCATCCAGGGCGTCACCCAAACGCATACAAAAAATAATATAACCTAGATACCGACTGCAGCGCCATCTGCCGGGCTAATTTGTGAATTTAACCCATCCAGGGCGCCAGCCAAACGAATACAAAAAAAAACATTCAAATCGGTCCAGCCGTTTAGGAGGCATTCAGTGACATACACACGTACAGTGGAATTTTATATATAACTAGCGGCCCGGTACGAGCTTCGCTACGTAGGTATAAAGTGAAATAATAAAAATGTGATAAATGAAGAACCGCTCGACTCGACCGATTTTGTGCAAACTTCACATAAACCATCTTTTTTTTTTTTTTTTTTTTTTTTTTATACCACTTTGGTGGCAAACAAGCATACGGCCCGCCTGATGGTAAGCAGTTACCGTAGCCTATGGACGCTTGCAACACCAGGGGTATCTCTCGCGCGTTGCCGACCCTGAAGAAACCTTTTCACACCCTTTTTGAAGAACCCCATGCTGTACTCCATTGGGAAAACCACGGCGGGGAGCTCATTCCACAGCCCGAGCGTCCGCGGAAGAAAACTCCTTTTAGCCCGCACAGTTCGAAACAGTTCTGGTTTCAATGTGTGTGGATGGATTCCCCGTCGATGGCGAGAGTTGCGATGGTGAAAGGTAGCCGTGGGCATCAAGTCAAACAATTCCTTAGAACACTCTCCGTTGTACAAGCGGTAGAACACACATAAGGAGGCAAAGTCTCTCCTCAGACTGAGGGGCTCTAAACCGCTTGTGAGCTCGGGATCGTCAACAATTCTGGCGGCACGTCGCTGGACCGAGTCTAAAGGCCCAAGCTGGTATTCCGGTGCTCCCGCCCATAGATGACAGCAGTACTCCATATGAGGCCGGACCTGCGACTTATAAAGTTGCAGCCTTTGCCCCGATGTGAAGTACTGCCTCGCTCTGTTGAGCACTCCAAGCTTTTTGGATACCAGCTTAACCTTGTCTTCCAAATGACTTCGGAACAAAACGTCGCCAGAAATGTCGACGCCAAGGATCCCGATGCTTTGACTGATGTTCAAGGAAGTGTTCTGGAATTGTGGAGCCACAGACCATGGGGTTTTCTTAGCAGTGAACGCGCAGGCTTGGGTCTTAGTGGGGTTGAAATGGGACCCCAATCGGAGACACTACTTAGTGTACTCTCGATTTCAGACACCAGCCGTTCGCGGCTTTCCTCTACCTCGGAACGAGGGATATTTGCACGGCCCGTATAATGGGTGTCCCCTGTACTGTCGTCCGCATAGCAATGAATGCCGTCAATAGACAGCATATCATTGATATGCAGAAGGAACAGTGTTGGGGACAGCACAGAGCCTTGCGGGACGCCGGCATTTATGTCCATGCTATCGGAGCAGCTACCGTCGACGACGGCTCTTATGCATCTGCTGGACAGAAAGCTGGCGATCCATTTGCATAATCCCTCGGGAAGCCCGTATGCTGGTAACTTCGTGAGAAGACCCCTGTGCCAGACCCGATCGAACGCCTTCGCCACATCTAGGCTCACTGCCAATGCCTCACCTTGACTCTCAATGGCGAGTGACCAACGGTGCGTGAGATACACAAGGAGGTCACCAGCTGAGCGACTGTGGCGGAAGCCATATTGTCTGTCGTTCAACAACTCGTGATCCTCCAGGTATCTCAAAAGCTGCGTGTTGATCACACGTTCCATGACTTTAGAGAGAAGGGAGGTGATGGCGATAGGCCTGTAATTCGTCGGGTCTGATCTGTCGCCCTTTTTGGGCACTGGGTGCACGTGGGCAGTCTTCCACGAAGACGGGACTTCCTTTTTGGTGTAGGAAAGTGCGAAAAGACGCGTCAATACTGGACACAATTCAGGAGCACACCGCTTCAGCACCACTGCCGGTATGCCGTCTGGCCCACTCGACTTATGGATGTCCAGAGAAAGCAATTCCCGCCGGACCTCCCGTTGGGTAATGCTTATCTCCGGCATGGAGCTAGCACACTGCGGGATGGTAGGCGGTGTGGCGCCCCCTTCATCCAAAGTCGAGTTCGAGGCAAAGAGACTGCCTAAAAGATCCGCTTTCTCTTTTGCACTGTGGGCCAAGTTTCCGTCCGGCTTACGTAGTGGTGGCAAGGACGACTGGCAAAAGTTTCCCTCAGCAGCTTTGGCAAGAGACCAGAAAGCGCGACTCCCAGAGGGAAGGCTAGTTAGCCTCTCACCAATTCTGCCGATGAAATCGAACTTTGCCCTGGCAATTATTCGCTTACTGGATCTCGAGGCAGCGTTAAGTTTGCGTTTCGCAACAGAGATGTTAGGGTCCTGATTAGTTCGGGCCGTGGTCCAAGCCTCGTACAAAGTCTGCTTATTTCGTCTAGCTTCTTTGGAGCGCCGATTAAACCACGGTCGTTTCTTCACCCCTGCAGCCACTAACGGGTTTGGAATAAAGCACTCCATTCCCGCCAGAATCGCCTCAGCGACGGCAACTGCACAGGTGTCAGGATCATCTGATGCGAAGCAAAGCTGCCTCCACGGGTACGATGCGTAGAATTCACGCAATCCATCCCAGTCTGCTGACTTATAGTGCCACACACGACGACGCCCGGGTGACCGGAGCGAAACGGGCCGCGCACAAGGCACCTGCGTCCGGACGAGACAGTGGTCTGATGAGCCAAGTGGCGCATCCACTGTCACTGCATAGTTGTCCGGTCGCGTAGTCAGCAGAAGGTCCAGTAAGGAACTAGTATGGCTCTCAATATCTGGGATTCTCGTAGGAGAAAGAACCAGTTGTGAGAAGCCATAGGCCAGGGCAAAGTCGTGAGCAATCCTCCCCGCAAAGTCAGTGGACCGAGAACTAAGCCACTCAACGTGGTGAGCGTTGAAATCTCCTAGTATCACTTACTCCGCGGAGGGGTACTGCTCCAGTACTTTGTCAGTCGTCAATTGCAGGTGCTCAAATAACCGAATTGTGTCCGCGTCACCGCTGTGGGACCTGTAAAGGCACGCGTAAATTCGGGTGTGACCGCCGTGGTCTACGCGCGCCCACAAAACTGACAGGTCCCGGTCTTCAAGGCCATGAAGACGTCGACAACAAATATCCTCCCTGACGTACATACATACCCCGGCACGGCGCACAAAGTTTTGCTCCAACTTGTACCCGGGGTAGTGTAGATACGATGTATCATCAGGGGAGGATACTTGCGTCTCGGTAAGGAATAACAGGGTCGGCTGTGCAGTCTCAAGGTGTTGGTGGACTGCACTGAGGTTAGAGTGAAGTCCCCTGATGTTGCAGAAGTCCACAGAAAATGTGGACGGGGAGGCCGCTGACAACCTATTTTTATTTTTCCTTTTTCTGACCATTTAAAAGAATTTGAAGAGGTTTGGAGAGAAGTGCACTGTGCGGGCAGCGGACAGGACAAAGCGCAGTGTCATTTCACCGAAGTGCTGTACAGGTGATGTGGTTTGCTGGTGCGGCAGCCGGAAGGGCCCCCGGTCCCCCCCTGACACAGTCGGCCGAGTCCACTCCGGTCTCCTTCTCCGGCACGACCAACTGTACCAGGGATTATGCGCAAGGCGGCGGGCCAGCCTCCCAGGGCGGAGATTAAGTGCTCCCTGGGTTCGGGACCCCTACAACCTGCGGGCGGCCAGCGGGCAGCCGTTTCACCGGGTCTCCCTGACCGCCGCAACAACACGCCACGCCTGTACAGTCCTACGGCAGATCTACACCGCTGGTCCCCACACACTGCCAGCACAGCGCCTTCTCATGGAGCTCTGGCGACCTTACTCACCGCAGGAACACAACACCACATTAAAGTGATGTTATTTGGCTGCGATCTTCTGTAAGGTGGAGGTACTTCCCCAGTCGGGCTGCTCCGAATTTCGAACGGGAGATTATACCCGTTTGCCCTACCTCACAAAAAATCTAATCTAAATCTACTAAATAGTCCGAACAAAGCCTTAACATTTGGTTTGGATAGGTGAGCCCGTTCTTGAGTTATAAAATTACAACGAAAAGTGGCATTGATTTTTATTTAAATTGAAGAGATTGAAGAGATAGGTAGACATTATTCAAACACGGCTGTCGGATCCCAAAAAAACAGCGTGTATAATATGATAAACTAATAACCTACACTTTAGCCAATTCAGAAGTAATTTAGAAAGTATTACATCGATTATAAACTAAATTTCAAAATTGTAAGCTAAAATTATCCCCAATTACTTATCTTATCTGCATTTGAAAAGTTAACCAGAACATTGATTAACTGACGTTATGAGTTTATTAGGTTGGTGCATCCGAACCTATCAATGCTTGCAAATATTACAAGATCCCAGGGCCGTCAGACCTTCCTTATTTTTTGATGGACACAATTAGAATTGAGTACTGCTAGTACCTACGTACTTCAAACGTATGCATACCTGCTAGCCTGTCCCGACGGCCATTTTAGAATGAACTTTATGGATATCACCCTCAAGTTGAAAATCTGTCGCCAAGCATCTATCGATGAGCCATATCATCACTGACCATGGTGAGTTTGTGGTCAAACACAGGCAGGACTATTATAGAATGCAAAAAAAGTAAAGGTTTTTACACAATTCCTCCCCTAAGGGGGTTTTTTTTAGCTTTATAATATCCTGTCTTAACTATAATAATCAAAAATCCACATTTAAAACTATATGTATAATTCCGAGAACCAAAAAACCAAATGTAACGCGACCACCCAAAATGTTTATATAATAATAACATTTTTATTAATATAAAAATGAAGGTGCACTGTCCATCTGTCTATCACCCGTGAGCTATAAAACAAGACATAACACAAGTTGTACACATGTGCGTTTGTTTGTGTAGTTTTGGATGCGTTGGGATGGAAGATATCGTTTGGAACAAAATGTATGAGAAAGAAGACAAAAAAAAGAAAAACAACAAAAAAAACGTAAGAAATGCAGTAGGTACTGATTTAAGAACTGATAAAGAAAATCTGAAGACAAAAATCTACCGGTGGGCTTCGTACTTTCGACAGACCCCACATGGGGCCGGGCTTGCGACTTACATCCCACATTTTAAATAAGATGGTTTACACCAAGCCTATTAAAATCCAGGTTATAAATATATCCGTCACATTCTAACGTCATATAAAAGAGAGAGCTATCTTGCATCTCATGTAATAATGGGGTATCCTCTTTGTTGAGTTGCAGTCTGAATGAATGAAGATATGAAGTAATTCTTCGCTCTATTGAGCACATCGATCTTTTTGGTTAACAGTTTAACCATGTCTTCTAAGGCGGTTAACACACTGCCACGCACCACGCAGCGTAGCGCGTGAATGCGTGTCTTAACGTTGCTTGTAAGTATCTCCGTTTGTATAGAAAACACGCACAGTCCAACACACAGAAAATGCATCCACGCGCGTTCATTCAGATCACGCGCCTACATGCAGAGAAACATGCGCACACGCGCGTGGTTGCGGGGCGAGTCGCAAGGTATGGCACACTGAGTCTCGCAGTGCCGTGCGTGATTGTGCACTGTACTATCACCACAGCGAAAGGCTTTGAATGAAATGAGTCAGAGCCGCCGTGAATCTACAAAACGCAACTACGCGCGTGAGTGCGTAAAAAGCCAGCACATTGATGCAGATCTGCACTCCCGCAAGTACGCGCGTACGTGGGTTGACACGCAACATGCAGCGTGATGCGTGGCAGTGTGATAATCGCCAAGTGACTAGAAAACTTAATATATATATATACGTACTTATAATCTTTAGCAAAATCTATAGCTAGATAAAGAATGTCACGCAATGAAGGTAAGCACCCACGCCTATTCGCCCACGTGCTGGGTTTCATTTTTAAATTACCGTTAGGTATGATTTTGTGAGAGTTTTGCTGAGGAAAATGAATATTTGACGCAATTATCACAGTCAAAATAGTCCACTATGGCACCGCGGCGGGAGCTCATTCTACAGCATGAGCATCCGCGATTGGAAGCTTCTTTAGAAAACGCACAGTATGAGACCATTTTGGTTCCAATGTGTGAGGATGGACTCCAGGTAGATGGCGAGAGTTTCAGGGTCGGCAATGCGCGAGTGATTGCCTTGTGTTGCAATCGTCCATAGGCTACCGTACCGTAACTGCTTACTATAAGGCGAACCACCAGAATCACGCGCGTTGCCGCCCTGCAGAAATCTCTTCACACCCTTTATGAAGAACCCCATGCTGTACTCCGTTGGGAAAATCACGGCTGGGAGCCCATTCCACAGTCCAAGCGTCCGCGGCAGGAAGCTCCTTTCAGCCCAAGATGTTCATGTTCTTAAAATCTAAGGCCTGCCAGAACCTGTGGCAAAATTTATCAGGTTTGAACTGTGCGTAGATCTTAGAAGTTTTTTTTTTATACGACTAAGTCGGTCGGAAACAAGCATACGGCCCGCCTGATGGTAAGCAGTTACCGTAGCCATATGGCTTGCAACACACGAAGCATCGCTCACGCGTTACTGACCTTTCCCCCCTCCCCTATGAGCTCTGGCGACATTACTCACGCGCAGGAACACAACTTTACACAACATAAAGTTATTTGGCTGCGGTATTCTGTAAGGTGGAGGTAACTCCTCAGTCGAGCTGCTCTTTGAGCGAATAAACGCTATGCTCTCAAAAAAAAGAAAAAACTGATTTTATTCAATTAGCCACACCTAATTTAAATTATGCAATACATATTTTTATCGACAAAAACAAACACGTTTTTTTTTCATTAAAACATAATTTATAACATTATTAAATTCATAATAAATTCTGCCAACATTTTAAATAACTATAAAACTAAATACCTTTACAAAATTTTAATAAAATTTACTTAAAGAAAAACTTTGAATGAATATTAATATTCACCTAAAACTTCTATAAAATCACATCATTAATGGTCGAGCTGGTACATCAATCAATTTTAATGTCCAGGAGTGTAAAATTACTTTTGTCTTTTTATGGTTTTTGTTATAGTCTGGTGCATAAATAATAAATGCATGGTTTTTATATTAAGCCGTTAGTTAACATACAGGGTGTCTATAGTTTTTATATTTAAGAATAAGAATAGAATAAGAAATATTAATTAATCTCATCACAACCATACAATTACAAAAATACTTTATCACAGAGAAAAAACCATACGAAAATTACAAAATAATAAAAAAAAACAATAAATGTGCAGTTTGCTGTGTGTGTGTGTGAGAGATTTTTGGCTTATTATGTAGCTCGATTTCCATGGCTCCTATATTTACTTACTCAAATATAAAAATAATAATAAGCGGTTACAGAAGCCTATGCCTGCAACAACAGTTCGCCAAAAATCTCTCACAACCCTAAAACGGTTCAAAGAGGGCTTGAGAGAAGTTGCTATGCCAGCATCGAAAGGAGAAGGATCAAAATTCAAATCAAATCAGTACTTCACCGTTGGTTTCCAGTAGACTACCAGTGTTTCAGGGATCACCGTGACCTTAGGCGCAGATTCCACAGCGAACGGTCAGAGTTCAGCGTTCACTGTAATCTATGCGACGCTTTTGATTATTGCGCGTGTGAGTGACCGCGGCGGTCAAGAAGAACGCATGTAGAACTCTAGACTGCTTTCTGTGGGACCGGCGCCATACTCACCATAGGAACACAACACCATGTTCAATTCCTATATAAAGATGCTGTGGTCAATAAAAAATATATTTGTAAATAAAATCAGATTAAAAAGATCATTCTGTATAATAAATATTTAATACATTAAAATTACAGTTAACGGTTAGAGACACCTCATTTAACTGCGGATTAGAGTTTAATAATGTCGTTAAACTATTTATATTTGTCGTTGATATTACTGGGCAAGCGTGCCACATTAATGACATAACTCTTTATATTCTTTATTAATTGAGGGACAGACCCTGAGGTAAGTATAAGTAGGTAAAGTATGTCAACCCCCATACACTTTAACAATATGCCAACAGTGTCTCATTAAATAAATAATTTGGCAATAAAAAAATACATTTGACCAAGCTACTTGCATCGTGACATACAAACTCCTACACATGACTTACAAACTTACTTGATTTGTTTGGGCTAAGTTAAGAGTTGCAGCGGGTATCGCTCTGAAAAAAAATTCCAAATAAAAAATAATCTTACTGAGTTTTCTTGCCGATTCTTCTCAGTTGAAGGCCGACTTCCAAACTGGTGATAACTTTAGTAGCTATGACCTTCTAAAGTGCCCAAAGAGGTCGAGAAGGATCAAAAGGTAAAAAAAAGGGACAGAAGTGGGATATTACGAGGATAGAGCATAGAGTTTAGTCCCTCAAAGAGGTGCTCGTCTGGGGAAGTACTTCATTACCGCATACCGCAGCCAAATAACTCTAAGTTGTGTTCCTGCGCGTGAGTATTGTTGCCAGAGCTCACTGGGCCTGCCTTGTGTGTTGCAAGCGTGCACATGGCTTCAGTAATAGCTTCACATCAGGCGCCTGAAGCTAAGTTTGATAAGGGAATGGGAAATTTCTATTTTTCATTTTAATATATATTTTGGACGTCTTTTTACAAAAAAACAGTAAGTGCATTGATTTCATTTAGAGTGTATAAGCCGCAGAGACTGACCAGAACATCGGTCCACCTGCTGCGATGTCTTCCCTGTGCTTCAGTACGTGTCCACCACTCAAGAAGCTTTCTTCCCCACCGGCTATCGACTTTTCGAGCGATGTGCCCTGACTATTGCCACTTCAGCTTACTGACTCTACTAGCGATATCCTTCACTTTTGTTCTTCTACGAATGTTCTCGTTATTGCGCACGCAGAGGAATTCTGAGCATAGTTACTTCGATAGCTACCACGCTAGCCCACGGCTCCCTTCTACCATTGCAACTCTCACCATCTTCGGGGAGTCCGTCCTCACACATTGGAACGAAAATAGTTTCGTACTGTTCGGATTCAAAGGGGATTTCTACCACAGACGCTCAGGCTGTAGAATGAGCACCCCGCCGTGAAAGAGAGTGTAGCATGGGGTTCTTTAAAATGTTGTGAAGATATTCTTGCAAAGTTGTCAATGCGCGATTGTTGCAATCGTTAATAGGCTACGGTGACCGCTTACCATGGTGGACCGTATGCTTGTTTATACACCTTACAAGTATACAAAATAATTGCTAGCTGAGTGAAACTGACCTTATTTATGTGGCCAGTAGTAACACCACGTGTCGGTTCTGTACGCACATGTCTTATGACTTGGACTAATAAAATGACACAGAAATTACAACAGCTGACCACTGACCTCCATCCTACGCACTCACGTCCGGTTATACGTCATAATATTAATTAAACAATTTATTCAAAACCAAGAACTCTATTGTTATTAAGACAGTGTTAAAATATTAATTACCGTAGCCTATAGATGCTTGCAACAAAAGACACATAGACACTTCATACAAGCAAACTTCAGAAGGCGATGATTTATATAATGATGAGGCGATGATCAAGATGAAGCTACTACCGTCGTGGTCGGTACCTGGATGAGTGACCGCCTAGTATCAAATCGAGCGTTTCCGTGCGTATCACTTAATTGGGATAGTCGTTAAGCTAGTTGGAGGCCTTCTAGGCGGCTTGAAAACTCCAATAGTAGGTTGACCACTAGCCTACCTCCACCGATCCGCAGTGTGCAGGCATGGTGGAGTATCTGCCCATTCCCTTATGATGATGAGGCGATGATAGCTCAGTGGTAGCGACGTTGAATGCCATGGCGATAGTCCCGGGTTGGAATCTTACAGGAGCTCTCATTACTTGAGCTTTCGGTGAAAACTTTTATATTTAACCGGGAGTTTTATTTGCACCAAACTTAAATAAAATATATATTTTTTGTCAGTTTTTATGGAATCGTGATTTATTTAAGTAGTAATTCTGTAAACCCATTAGCCATGGATTTACTAACTGCTACTATGTAGGTATAGAAAGAACAAGTTATCAGCACTAACTGACAGACAGAGAGACACAGCTGTACCGTTTCCCGGGATAAAAAGTACCCTATAACAGGTGGAGATTTCGAGATACATATTTTCGAAACCTATTGTTGGTTTATTCATGCTGAACAACTTTCAATATGGGACCAATAGCGAATTCACGAAATATTTTTTTTGAGTATTCAGTGTTGGTCCCGTTGTAAAAGTTGTTCAGTATGTTGTATGTTCAAATCTCCACCCAGTATATTAATCTAAAACATATTCCATCTATGTGCCAAATTTCATCCATATCCGTTAAGTAGTTTTTGTGTGAAAGGGTAACAAACATCCATAAACCTAGTCAAACTTTCGCGTTTAAAATATTATTATGTAACAAGCATATATCTCATATTAGCTAATCATAGACAATCAATTGGTAATTAAAAAACTATTATACATCACGCAATTCCATAGAAAACAAACCTTCACCTACAGGATGATGTTATATTAGTTCCAAAACATTCCAAACTCCTATTATATTCAACCCATAATGAGTCCAAAGCATTATTTCAAAGTGTCCAAACAAAATAACGGACCTCTCTTACCACCGAGGCCTTAACTTTAACGTATGGAGGCCACAATGCTCCGGCCGGTGACCACAACACCCTGTATAAACGCGATACTAAACCTCTGGGACACAGATAAATAGCGAATTAATGTGACAGCAATAAAATATGATGAAAAGTTAGTCAATAAGTTTTGGTTAAGCTTTAGGTCTTCGTCATCATCATCAGCCTATAATGTCACACTGAGGCCTCCTTACACAAATTACTGCGGATCGGTGGAGGTAGGCTAGTGGTCAACCTACTGTTGGACTTTTCAAGCCGCCTAGGAAGCCTCGAACTACCTTGAAGAATATCACAATTAAGTGATAACCAGGACCAACGGCTTTACGTGCTTTCAGAAGCACGGAAACGCTCGATTTAAATTGCCAATAGGCGGTCACCCATCCAGGTACCGACCGAGCTTTGCCGGTCGATTAAGAACGGCTAATCATGCTACACCACAAGCGCTTCTAGGTATGAAGGTCGAACTTACAGTGATTGTTGCTACCTGGGGCCCAACTCTGCAATGGTGTTCCAACGTACTGTCACTAGTGTCAAAATTGACAGATTTGACAGTTTTGGTAGACTACTAATTTACTAGCGTCCGAAAACCATTATGATTTTACAAGAAATTGTGCAATTAGCATTTGAATTGCAATGGGATGTTAGAATGACGTTTTTAATTTAAAATAGCAAACTTGGCCCCCAGTAAGGTACAGTAGTACCCAACTGATAAGGCGCGTCGTGAATCTTCTTTCGCACAGAACAGAAAGTATGGGCCGAAGATTAACGAAAGAATGCTTAAAACTTACATTCAACCTTACATCTATACTATAAGGTTTTTAATACAGTGCAGCTGTTAGTTCCATCTCACTCGCAAGTCACGCCCCTCCGCACACAAGGCAGCTGCCGACCAATAGCATTTTTCGCGATTTGAAAATGTATCTTCTGCGCAGGTACATCGGTAAGCCATATTAGTTGGGTACTACTATACCGCATAGACAGGATTATTTCATACAAAATCTTTGGGAGCTCAACATCATTTCAACCAATGAGCACAGACAAAACACATAAAGTTTTACATCTATCTAAATCACTTCTAGACAAACATATATCTGGTAGGACCTTTAAAATACAATGCCAGCTAATTTAGGTCGGATTTGGTTTAGTTTGAACGAAATTAAATTTAGGTTTTTACCTTCTTATATTAAGTCTATTAATCTTTAGACTAATTACACAAAATTTGCTGTGTCAGGTTCATTAGGCCATTAGGTTTTGTATTTATTAGTAATAGATCCGCTGCCAGAAAATTCTGAAAGATTTATGAGTGTAAAAACACTACCCGGGCAAATGCCCGGGTAGTGTTTTTACACTCATAAATCTTTCGCAAATAAATTCTATTTTTTTTTTTTTTATACGACTAAGTCGGTAAACAAGCATACGGCCCGACTGATGGTAAGCAGTTACCGTAGCCATATGGACGCTTGCAACACACGAAGCATCGCTCACGCGTTACCGACCTTTCCCCCCTCCCCAATGAGCTCTGGCGAACTTACTCACGCGCAGGAACACAACTTTACACAACATAAAGTTATTTGGCTGCGGTATTCTGTAAGGTGGAGGTACTTCCCCAGTCGAGCTGCTCTTTGAGCGAATAAACGCTATGCTCTACCTCTCTTCGAATAAACGCTATGCTCTTAAAGAATACCGCAGCCAAATAACTTTGTTGTGTAAAGTTGTGTTCCTGCGCGTGAGTAAGGTCGCCAGAGCTCATAGGGGAGGGGGGAAAGGTCGGTAACGCTGAGCGATGCTTCTTGTGTTGCAAGCGTCCATATGGCTACGGTAACCGCTTACCATCAGGTGGGCCGTATGCTTGTTTACCGACTAAGTTGTATAAAAAAAAAACCTGAAGCCCCAAGCTCATGTACTACGCTCGTTCATACACACAAATGTATGTCTTTAGAATCTAATAAAACGTATCAGACAAAATACTAAGGCCCACAACGAGCGATCCAGAGTTCTGCGCTCCGAGTTCTGTGTTCCGCATTCACTGCGGCGGTCAAGGAGAACGCACGTAGAACTGTGACCACAGAACACTAGACTGCTCGCTATTGGATCGGCGCCCTAATCTTCACAGCAACTAACCCATTAAATTCATATTTGAATAATCATCATCATCATCAGTCTATAATGTCCCAGCTGAGCACAGGCCTCCTGCACACAAATCAGGGTGAAAGGGAATGGGCAGATACTCCACCACGTGAGCCCACTGCGGATCGGTGGAGGTAGGCTAGTGGTCAACCTACTGTTGGAGTTTTCAAGCCGCCTAGTAGACTTCCAACTAGCACAATTAAGCGATAACCGGGACCAACGGCTTTAAGTGCCTTCCGAAGCACGGAAACGTTCGATTTGAAATACCAATAGGCGGTCACCCATCCAGGTACCAACCACGGCGGTGGTAGCTTGACTTGCCGATAGATTAAGAACGGCTTATCACGCTACGCCACGAGTGCTTCATTTTGTTTAAATAATACAAACAGTTAAATATAGTTTCTATGAATTTATTATTATTTAATGAATGAACCTCGTGACGTCACGCACGGAGTTTTATTTCAATATGTTTGTATAAGGTGCGGTATACATGTGTACACCCACATGTGAAAAGAATTAGAAAGGGTTTGGATGTGGTATATTATCTTCAATGTCGGCAACCAATCGGCAATCCCCCTGGAATTGCAAAAGTCCGTAAGCTGTGGTAACCACTTACCATCAGGAAGTCGGTCTGTCTGCTTATCAACCTTCTGACATAAAACTAGATGCCCCACCCACTCTTGTCCATGAGTGGCTCCAGTTACCCAAAATCATGAAATGCCACGTCCCAGCAAATCAAGGTTCAAGTCCACCTGTGGCTCCGTCTATAGGCCACGGTAACCGCTTTCCATCAGCAAGCAGAATAGTGAGATGAAGTAAAATAATTATGTAAAAAACCGACTTACATTTCGATGAAGCTTTTTTTTGCCTTGTACCTACTATTATTTATTCTGTGGTTTTATATAGAACATAATTTTGAAGTCGCTCCCATAGTACAACTGTATAAAAAATACCATATCTATAAAATATAATCTTGGTCCAATAATCATTTTCACCTAAGACTGGCCCCGTCGCCCACGCGTCTCTAAAATATTAATTGACAAAACTGTGAACCCTATAATCGTTTACATTTCGCAATTTAAATGTATTGTATAATATTACTATCGTTTCTAACACCATAAATAAGGCTTAAACGTTATAAAGAAACTTTGGATTGTTTATTGACCATATCTCGGTAGCTAGAACAACAGCAGTACGGCACGGAGAGAGAGTAAGAAGTTAAGAGAAGTAGAGTATAACGTTTATTCGCTCAAAGAGCAGGTCGACTGAGGAAGTACCTCCACCTTACAGAATTGTTCCACCTAATTCCACCATCCCCATTTTTACACCAAGACGCCGGGAAAATTTTCACCCGTACGTTGTTGACATACCGAAAATACGGACACAGCGTTTTGCATTTTCCGTGGTTTTGCATCCTCATTTATAATGCGGACAGCAAGGGAGTGGAACCTGCTTCCGGCGTCTGTGTTTCCTGACGCCTACAATCTAGGAACTTTCAAGGCCAGAGTGAATAGGTTTCTTCTGGGTAAGCGTGTTTCATCTTAGGCTTCGTCATCGCCCCTTATGGGTGGGTCAGTGGCCAAACGCAAGCCCATTTAATAAAAAAAAAAAAAAAAGAATACCACATACAAATTTAATAACAGTGTTGTGTTCCTGCGCGTGATTAAGGTTGCCAGACAGAGCTCATTGGGGAGGGTCGGTACGCGCGAGATTTCGAGATGGCATATATTCGAAACCTATGTTGGGTTAGTCATGCTGAACAACATTTACTATGGGACCAAAAGCTAATTCTCATTACTCCTTACTAACAACCCAGACACCGCGCTTGCACTTCAAAGTAGTTGTGGCACGGCGGCATGCCAGTTTTTTAGCAGGTGTGGAAATCCGCGGCTTCCAGACTTTTTGAATTTGTCCTGTTTTGTGGTTTTTACAAAAACCAATGACGCTTTTTTTTTATTTGATGTTATAGAAAGTTAGTAGAGCATGGTCTGAACAACGTTTGTTCTAGCGGTAAAACGATTAAAAAGTCACCGTGTATATATTTATCCATGATTGTCTTTTTTTTTTTATACCACTTAGGTGGCAAACAAGCATACGGCCCGCCTGATGGTAAGCGGTTACCGTAGTCTATGGACGCTTGCAATACCATTGGTATCACGCGCGCGTTGCCGACCCTGCAGAAATCTCTTCACACCCCTTTTGAAGAACCCCATGCTGTACTCCATTGGGAAAACCACGGCGGGGAGCTCATTCCACAGTCTGAGCGTCCGCGGAAGGAAGCTCCTTTGAGCCCGCACAGTACGAAAAAATTCAGGTTTCAATATGTGAGGATGGACTCACCGTCGATGGCGAGAGTTGCGATGGTAGAAAGTAGCCGTGGGCATCATGTTAATCTGGCATCTTGTCTGACCTATCAACGTCTATAATTTTGAAATTTAAGGAAAACTCTGTAACCCTTTTTAAGCATATATTGCTCTCGGAGGAGTGTCAGATTTGGCATAGATAAAGTGTATATATAGAAAATAAGTTTTTGTTAAATATTTCATATTCGATACAAGCTTTTCTTGGTTGCATTGTCTTCCAAATACTTCAATATTAATGTTATACCAAATATCAAGTCAATCCGACCAATAGAAGCCGGTGAAATTCGACTTGCAAGATTCCATCCGAACAAACATAGACACATACATACATTGCCAGTTGAATGAATTGCCATAAAAATTTGTAAGGAGTGCAGATAGTAATATTTTTTTTCAAACTTTAAGTTTATACCAATCTCGCTCTACCTCTTTTTTCAAACCACCATTATTTTCAAAACACAGACACAACTATGTTTCCAAACAAGACACTATAAGTACACATAACAGACACATATGTTACCAATATCAATTAGGCGTACACTAATATTATGACAAGTGCAACGCACTGGATGACAAGTGATGACATGTGTGACGTCGTGTGGTGACGATAATTATTAATTTATGATGTTTAGTGTAAATAGTGAAAGCGAGTGGGTGCGGGAAACAGTGTTGTTGATTAGTATGTTTTTAATGTCTTTTTATGTACGTGGATTACGTAACATTATTGCAATGAAATTCTGATTGAAATAACCTCTGAATCGGTAGAAATATTATAAAATCGGGATTCCATTTCTAATGAACCAATGTTTGTATTTGCAGTTATCAGAACGTAAAAAAGTTATCAGGAAACCCATATATTGAACCGATTTCAATTCGAAAATGATTGAAATTTAGTTACATAATCGCCCCCCAGGAGTACATATTATAGCAATTTGTTTTTATCTGAATCATTTGATGTAGGTACTTACTGTGTTTCCTGACGCCTACAATCTAGGAACTTTCAAGGCCAGAGTGAATAGGTTTCTTCTGGGTAAGCGTGTTTCATCTTAGGCTTCGTCATCGCCCCTTATGGGCGGGTCAGTGGCCAAACGCAAGCCCATTTAATTAAAAAAAAAAAAAAAAGTATATGATGTAAATTGTACAAAATATATAGGTACTATCGTAATAAATCATCATCATCATCATCAACCTATAATGTCCCACAGCTGAGCACAGGCCTCCTTTCACAAATCAGGGTGAAAGGGACTGGGCCTCCAACACGCGTGCCCACTGCGGATTGGTGGAGGTAGGCTAGTGGTCAACCTACTGTTGGAATTTTTAAGCCGCCTAGGAGGCATCCAACTAGCTTAACGACTATCACAATAAAGTGATAACCGGGACCAACGGCTTTACGTGCCTTCCGAAGCACGGAAACGCTCGATTTGAAATACCACTAGGCGGTCACCCATCCAGGTACCGACCACGACAGGCGTAGCTGAACTGATCGATTAAGAACGACTAATCATGCTATACCACGAACGCTTCATAAACATTGCGTATCGGAATTGAATAAAAAAATAACTATTTTTTATTAAAGGTTTGTGTTCACTTCCTCTTTTTTTAATTGCAAATACGAATATTTACGTATTTATTTGTAACTCATAACAAAAAAGGCCACATGAAATCCCTAATCTTTTTCATGAGATCCTTTTTCCATGGTTAAATTCGTAGAGCAAAATGTTCTACTTTTTCCCTTCACTACTATAATTTTAATCACAGTATAATTAAGTTTCCACAAAATAATTTCAGCCATTTTCTCGGGACGTCCAAATCGGATCCATTGCAGAACTAATGGCCCTTGTAGGAACAATTAAAATAGTCAGAATCCAGTTGGTACTGCAACATCGGTAATGAGACGTGAATACAGTCTGCGTTAGATTATTGTGGATGTGATTTATTACAAAAAAAAAACATCACTATCATCTACAGCCCTTCTGTATGTATGTATGTAAACGTTTATTAGTGAACCTTTTCAAACTAATTACATAGTTACATCTGCCAAACTGCATAGCAGTTTGTTGGCAGTTGAGCTCTCACATTCACTTATACAATTAAACACATTGGTAATACATTCATTTTAAATTTATTTTGAGAGAGGTAGAGCATAGCGTTTATTCGCTCAAAGAGCAGCTCGACTGGGGAGTACCTCCACCTTACAGAATACCGCAGACAAATAACTTTATGTTGTGTAAAGTTGTGTTCCTGCGCGTGAGTAAGGTCGCCAGAGCTCAAAGGGGAGGAAGGAAAGGTCGGTAACGCGTTTGCAATGCTTCTTGTGTTGCAGGCATCCATATGGCTACGGTAACCGCTTACCATCAGGCGGGCCGTATGCTTGTTTATTGACTATATAAGTTTGTGTATAAATAAAAAAAATATAATACCTAATAATAATGTCATCTTTCACACTATCCACTCATCTCTTCTTCTTCCCTCTCTTCCATATTCACAACTCTATTAGTGGCGTAAAACTTTTGATAAGTTCTTTTTCTCCCGACGTCGAAAACAAAGGGGAGTTTGACGCCTTGGCCTGTCTGTGGCTTTGTAGCTTCTAAACGGATAGATCGATCCCAATGCGAATATAATTAATTGAAAACTAGTATGATAATTGAGCTGGCAACCTTACTTAGCAGGAATGCAGCAACTTTATTTGGTTGCGATCTTTATGAAGTCCTAATCGACTTTTTGGCGGGAACTTGCAGAGTGACGTAGCATTTTCATTTTTATTTTCATAAATTTGTGTATTTTGAGTTTTATTGTGTATTTCTGGTGGTATTTTACCCAATAAAGATCATCCATGTGCACCAGTGAAGTGAAATGAAATGAATTATGTGTATCGTGACTTTTCAAGTTGTCTCAAAATGTCCGTGAAGAGTTTTAGTACAATGACCACCATTGTAGTAAAACATGACTTTTATGGACGGTGACTGACTGAGGACTATAATGTGAAGTGATTTATTGTGACTGAAAACTATAATATAACTCGACACTGGCAGAAATGAGCCCTAATTTGGGCTTGGTTGCCAAAATTAAAAATAAGAAGAAGAAGAAGAAGTCCTAATCCAAAGTTGGCGATGATGAAAAACCATAGAATATTCAATAGAACAAGTACGTAGAAAAGTTTAAAAAGCAACAAATTGAATGTAATTAAAATACAAGATGCGTTTAAGTGCGAATAATACCCTTTAAAGCATCGGGAAACCGCTAAAACATATATGACGTTATCATTTTAATTTTAACTATGTGGTTACTGCAACAGCTATAGTTCCATTAGATAATGTGTGATATTATTTGTTCGCGGTTATGTATGGTGCGTCCATGCAACGCGAAGCGAGCACGAGCCGAGGCTCGAACGAACATGATTCGTTCGTCGCTCGCGATTTCAAGTGTAGACGTACTTAACGAGCCTACAACGAGCGCGATGCGAATCCCTGTGTTAGTGAAAAAACTGACAATCGGGCGGAGTGCAGTCGAGTACGCTACGAATGCTCGTTCGAGGGTCGCAAGCCCGTCCACGCTACGCGAATCGTGCTCGCAGTGTGCTCGTTCGTGGCTCGGCTCGTGCTCGGTTCGCCAAGCATGGACGCACCATAATAATTTACAACAGTATTTGTACCGATATTATGTTGAGTTGATTGAGGGAAATAAGATACTCGAGTGGTGAGCAGGTACAGTGCTGAACTGGACTGCTTCCCATCAGGTCTAACACATTAAGGAATTCGGAATAATTAAGGCCTATATAATAAAGAATATCCATACATTAAAGCTTTTCTCCAGCTCTACGACCTATAACCTATGACCTATGCTCTATGACCTTTCTTCTCTCCGCGATAAGCTCTGGCGACCTTACTCATGCGCAGGAGCAAAACATTAAGTTAATTAGCTGCGGTATTCTATAAGGTGGACAGAGGTACTTCCACAGAGGAAAAAAAAACGCTATGCTCTATGCCACACATAGTCATGTCCACACTAATATTTCTAATTGTGCAAGACTACGAATAATGAGACCGTCTGTGGATGATTTATACAATTTATATAAAGTATATTTAATTTTACTAGAATTATACAATTGAGTTGTATACATTTATAATAAATTACAAGATCTTATTATTTTATCTCAACGCATAGCTTGAACGCTTAGCCGGCTCTGGGTTCAAATCCGGGGCTGGGTACGGTGCCATTTACTGATTCTTTAGAATGTGGAATGAGCTCCCCGCCATCCAGTATGAAGTTCTTCAAAATGGTGTAAAGTGATTTTTGCAGAGTCAGCAATGGAGTGGTAGCCCTGGCACACTCTAGGCACAACATAAAAGGGAATCAAATGAATTACCTAGGAACAAGGATGTTTAAAAAAAGTTGGATATATTCTCGCTAACAAAAATTGTGTAACCCAAGTCGGCCACCACGCTGTACGTTCAAGCTGGCACGCATACATTATCGGCTCTGTGTAAACGGCGACAGAGTCTAGTTTCCCGCGGAATAGCCAACTAATGTGTGCGTGAGAGGTGGCCGACTCCATAGACACAGTTTTTTGTTAGCGAGAATAATGTCCGCCGTAGTCTGTGCCTAGGAAGTAACATTTAGAATGTTTTGTTACTATGTTCTCTCTATTGTCTACCTACATAACTAACTATGTTTTTTTTTTAATTACCAGAAAAGAGTCAGGCCCACGATAATTCATGCAAGTACCCACCTAAATAAATTGAACAAACTACTACTACCTACTACCAGCCTGCCCCACACGCGAGGAATAGCTTATCTGAAGTCTATCCAGCGAAAGAATTTATAACAACGTAAGACCCGAACCCAAAACGAAATAGTCAAAGTCATTTATTCAATTTAGGCCCTAGTAGGGCACTTGTAAAGGTCAAAGCTACTGAAGTTACCACCAGTTTGGAAGACGGCCTTCAACTCTGTGCTTCAATTGAGAAGAACAGGCAAGAAAGTCAGCATGGTTAAATTTTTTGGAAATAAAATAATAACCTAAACCAGTTAATTTATTGCGTAGGTAATCTACTTTTGTATACTGTGTTTTTTTTTATACCACTAAGTGGCAAACAAGCTTACGGCCCGCCTGATGGTAAGGGGTCACCGTAGCCTATGGACGCTAGCAACACCAGGGGTATCACTCGCACGTTGCCGACCCTGCAGAAATCTCTTCACACCCTTTTTGAAGAACCCCATGCTGTACTCCATTGGCAAAACCACGGCGGAGAGTTCATTCCACAGTCCGAGCGTCCGCGGAAGAAAACTCAGCAACCTGATCTCTCAACCTGTGCAGAGTGAAGCTACCTACTTTCATACATCTTTATCTTCAATATAATGAGCTACCTTGTAATAAAATCGTTCTTTCAAGAATTTCTGTGAATAAACCTACATCGGTACATCATACCGTACCCCATACATCATTGTACGTCTACGTATCGTGTAAGTGTCCCATCCAGTTAATTAGCGCAGTACTGGCGCGAGTTGACTTAGGCGTAACTTGTAGCAGGCAAGTCGGGCGGCCACAAACACTGGCGCACAACTTATCCAAGTTTAATTAATTACTTGCGCTGTACACGTGGGGACAAGCTTCAGGGAAATATTTTTGGTAGAATTTTTAGGTAGTTTCAAAATCTACCTCCCATTTTTTGACCTGGAAATAACCTATAAAAGGTAGAGCAAAGAGTATCTCGACTGGAGAAAAACCTCCACCGTACAAAATATGGCAATCAAATAACTTTATGTTGTGTTCTTATGTGTGAGTAACGTCGCCAGGCTGTTTGGAGAGGATGAATGGTCATCAATGCGTGAGCGATGCCACGAGTGGCAAGTGTCCAAAGGCTATGATAACCGCTTATCATCAGAAGAAACGTATGCTACACGTAGAGTACTCCATGCGGTTTTACAAGGGTGTGAAGAGAGTTTAGCAGGGTTGGTAATGCCACAGAGGATTGTAAATTCATCACAGATATGCCTGTTTTTGCAAACTTCTAAAGGCTACGGTAATCGTGCTACTATCGCGCGGTATGCTTGTTTGTTACCTTAGTAGTCAGTGGCGGATTCAGAATTACTGTTAGGGAGGGGGTCTGACCCAACCGAGGGTCGCCTTTATCGAAATTTATCAGGGGAGGAGATAAGCCACTACTGTGTAGTAGTATAAAGAATATTATTTATATTTATTTGCAGGGTGGCAATATACTATGTCGCATTGAAAGTCAATTGCCACATACGATGACCTAAATTAATTAAAGTAAGTCATGCGCCGTTTATTTGCACTGCACTGTACGAAGTTACCAATTTCGACTTGGAACCAAGCATCTATTGTCTTCACACATACTTGGGGACGTTTAATTGTTTTTACAAGTATATAACACGCGTTGGGGTGTCGTGGGGTCTCAGTGAACCCGGGGTGCTTACAACCCCCCGGGGTTTGAGACACCCCAAGGTTAGGGGTCAACCGTAACGATGGACGGTAGCGAAGTAATGGCTGGATTTAACTAATTGTTTTGAGCTTTGTCTTAACTTTTGAGGCTCTATTAGGGTTTCGTGGCTGTTGTTGATTATGAGGGTCATTGAGGTTCTTGATACCTTGGTTCGTGTACGGGCATAGTTAAGGTTTCATAACTTGAGATGTCGTTAAATTGAACGTGTAATGTATCGAGTTAGATGTACCTACATTCATATTTCACATCGCTCGAAGAGCCGATAACCGATGGGGAAGAAAGGTTCTCGAGTGGCGACCACGTACTGGAAAGCGCCGAGCGGGACGACCTCCCACCAGGTGGACCGACGACCTGGTCACAGTCGCTGGGCGCCGCTGGATGCAAGCGGCCCAGAACCGTTCGAAGTGGAAATCAATGGGGGAGGCCTATGTTCAGAAGAGGACATCCATGGGCTGATATGATGATGATGATGATGACATTCATATTTATATTATTACGATGTATAATGTAGGTAGAATTGTATCACAGACCGACAGTCCGGAATACATCTCATTAATACAAGACGTGTGTTTTAGTTGCCCTTCCCATCTACCTTTCTTTCTAGAATATAATGGTGCATCCATGCTTGGCGAACCGAGCACGAGCCGAGCCACGAAGGAGACACTGCGAGCACGATTCGCGTAGCGTGGACGGGCTTGCGAGTCTCGAACGAGCGCGATTGTCAGTTTTTTTCATAAACAATGGCATTCGCATCGTGCACGTTGTAGGTTCGTTCGTTGCTCGCGATATTTAGTGTGGTCGTTACAACGAGCGCGATGTAAATCCCTGTGTTCGTGAAAAAACTGTCAATCGCGCTCGTTCGAGGCTCGCAAGCCCGTCCACGCTACGCGAATTGTGCTCGCAGTGTGCTCGTTCGTGGCTCGGCTCGTGCTCGATTCGCGTAGCATGGACGCACCATTACAGTAGCGACGAGGATGGGATAGCCGCAAATTGACCACAAACTCTGCGATTGAATTTATGCGATACGATTTAAACTTTTTACTTTGTTCAGTTTTGTTCTGTAAACCGTAACACAAAATTTTAAGGATAATAATGAAACTCTGTTTTTGGCAAATTAACAACACAAAATGTTATGCTAATATTATTTGAAATGCTGTAGATTGTTCCTTTTGATTAATTAAATAAAATAAAATGAATACGATAAAATAATCGCGTGGCAAAAGTTGGCAAGGCTCGTCATTGAGCAGAAAAAAAATGTTGTGGCTTATACAATTTTTGTATAATACTTGTAATTATAATGATACATACTAGGTTTCCACCGCAGTTTATTCCGCGGTCACGGGATGAATAGCAGTACAATATAGCTTCCTACCGAGCCACGAACGAGCACACTGCGAGCACGATTCGCGTAGCGTGGACGGGCTTGCGAGCCTCGAAAGCCCGCCTGATTGTCAGTTTTTTCACGAACACAGGTATTCGTATCGCGCTCGTTGTAGGCTCGTTAAGTACGTCCACGCTTGAAATCACGACCAACGAACGAATCCTGTTCGTTCGAGGCTCGGATCGTGCTCGCTTCGCGTAGCATGGACGCACCATAAGATTACTTATCTCACCGTGGTTTGATGACGTGGCCGAAGGTGGTAAGCACACAAAGCCTAGAAGGAACTGGCTCACAAGAAACGTTGTCGGAACACACCGGAGGTGCTTGGCGACAGATTTTCAACTTGAGGGTGGTAGCCAGCCAGGCGGGTACTACAGAGTACCCTTCCACCGTGCTATGGTTTCCTCACGATGTTTTCCTTTACCAAAAATTCAAGCTGTAGGATTCGAAACCGAAACCATCGTCACCGTATTCGACTTCTACTGTGTACATGCAAATACGGTAGACTTTTCATTGGCAAACCGCAGTGTATTGCTCTATTATTTGAATTGATTTACACGGAAACGATTAACTTAATTTGAGACTTACAGACACTGGATGTATCGGAAGCTCTTATAAAGCTAGAAGCGATACAAACAGCTCTGCGAGTTAACGCGTTACAATTAGGTACTCGTTGCGAGCGACGGTCATTGTAAGTTTCTTTCATTTTGCCGACGGATACAAAGTTGTTCTGGATTTTTCGTAATATCGGATCCATTGGACCATAAAAACACATTGAAAAAAAGAACATGAAGATACAAAATCAGATAAATAAAGGACGAGCCAGTTGCCCTGCCTATCAAGCTGCAGGTCGTGGTTCGATTCCCACACAGGACATACATTTGAGTTCATTTAAATTTATAATAAAATTTTGCATGCTATTCTGTAGCGAAATGTGTACACTTTATAAATGTTGTAGATTTCATTTCATGAACTGAACATGACCTGCAAGTCCTGAGTCTGGGTGTAATTATGTATAATAAGTATATACATGTATTTACACACAAACAGTATGTTATCAGTTAACTGGTTTCCATAGTACAAGCTCTGCTTAGTTTGGGATCAGATGACCGTGTGTGAGGAATGTCTCGGGGTATTTATTTATATTTAGATGTAGTTTACACTGATGTATTTTTGACTTTTTATAGATATGTAGTTGGCCACCATCTTCAGGCCAGAGGTGGTCACCACACAGAGCCGAAAGGGGAATTAGCTTTCAAGAACAGCGTGTAGAACACAGAGGTTGGTCTTTGGCGATAGATTATCAACTTGCTAAGTTTCCATAATGATCTATGGTATGGTTTCCTCACGATGTTTTCCCTGCAAGAAAACTGATTGTAAGATTCAAACTTCTGCCACAATATTTGACGTCACTATAATTTTTTACTCAAAAAGATGTTGTTCCAGCTTAAAAAATAAAACCGCCTTCGAAGTAGTTTTACACCCAAAAGAGAGAGGTAGAGCATAGCGTTTATTCGCTTAAAGAGCAGCTCGTCTGGGGAAGTACCTCCACCTTACAGAATACCGCAGCCAAGTAACTTTATGTTGTGTAAAGTTGTGTTCCTGCGCGTGAGTAAGGTCGCCAGAGCTCATAGGGGAGGGGTGAAAGGTCGGTAACGCGTGAGCGATGCTTCTCGTGTTGCAAGCGTCCATATGGCTACGGTAAACGCTTACCATCAGGCGGGCCCTATGCTTGTTTAGCGACTTAGTTGTATAAAAAAAAAAAAGTAAAAATTGACTCTTATCTCACACATTGGAAACAAAATGGTCAATTTATGACGTATTAAAAAAAAACTACTTACTAGATCTCGTTCAAACCAATTTTCGGTGGAAGTTTGCATCGTAATGTACATCATATATTTTTTTTACTTTTATCATTCCCTTATTTTAGAAGTTACAGGGGGACACACATTTTACCACTTTGGAAGTGTCTCTCGCACAAACTATTCAGTTTAGAAAAAAAAAGTGCCTATGACATACGGACGGACATACAGATAGACATACATAACGAATCTATAAGGGTTCCGTTTTTTGCCATTTGGCAGTAGTCAGAAAATAGTAATTTCAGTATGGAAAAGTCTCATTTTTAGGGATTATTTATCAACAAAAAGTAAATAATACAAAGCATTATGTATTACATTGCTATTTTCCTTTCGTTTTACATAATTTCAATACTCAAAATAAACAGTTTAACATGTTTATCCGGCTTCATCAATTTGTTTCAAGAAATAGGTTACAAAAACACTATTAATACTACGGATTATTTATTACACATAGTCTTATGAATGAATCTCATGCGGATACGCTTACACCGACGCGAACGTTGGACTCTTAAGAGGAAATGCTGGTGGCGTTTGTTCCATACAAACGTAATCCTCAATTTCCTCTCTGGATAATGACACTAGAGCAATGATTATTTTACCATGCAATCTGTCGGTACCACTGTATGTCCCTCGGTTGTGTTTTTCTCGATAAATTAATTATTATAAGAATTAGGAGCCTTCTAATGTCACAAAAACTTACCATTTTTAACGCATTTATCAGACGTCCAGCGAACAAATTTGACGAATATAAAACAACAAAGGAAAACCGACAGACATAGTCAAAGCCCTTCTTATTATGATTCTTGTTTTTTTTTTTTTTATTGATTTAGTTTTGGAGGAGAAAACCGGGGATTACGAAATAGCGATCTCGTCTCTTTGATGTATGTATATGTATGTTATGTAATAAAAAGCTTGTTTTGAATTGAGTATAGTACCTTCCGAACCGGTATTAGAGTATTGCAATAAGACTATTCATAAGTGATAAATAATTTGAATTTGAATTAGGCCGATGCCTATGTCGACCATGTACTTAAAATGCCTCATTTTATTTTTGAATTTTAATGCCAGTAAAAACTCTAGCGCACAAATAAAATAATTAAATTCGGTTCGGTGTGACGCGAGGCCCGCAACACCGTTGATTTCCTATCCATTCACAATTCCGTTCTCGTATTCATGTTGGAACCGGTTTTAATTCAATACGGAACAAGTTATGAGCTTTCAATACGCATATACAATTTATAGAAAAAAAAACATGATATCTGTTTTTTTTTATTTTACTTTTCGGCGTGTATTTGCAAAGGTTGCGTTTTGATTTTATTTAAATAAATCATTATATTTGGAGTTTCACTGCATAACTATTTGCCCCGAAGGTTTCCACGATCCCTATTTTACCTCTCTAACCCATATTTGGTCAAGAGGAAAGGATGACTGCAAGAAATTTAAAAAATAGGTTTTTAACATATCTATTGCTGTCGCGCTGTGCCCGAGCTATCCCGTCCGGGGGCGATAGAGACAACTACAGCTTGGACCGATTATACCTATTTAAATTAGACGAAATCGCTATTTCGTAATCCCCGGTTTTCACCTCCAAACCAGGATAGATAAAAAAAAAACAGGAATCATAATAAGAAGGGCTTTGGCTATATCTGTCGGTTTTCCTTTGTTATTTTATATTCGTCAAATTTCGCTGGACCTCTGATAATGGCGTTAAAAATGGTAAGTTTTTGTGATTTTAGAAGGCTCCTAATTCTTATAATAATTAATTTATGGAGAAAAACACAACCGAGGGACATACAGTGGGACCTACAGATTGCATGGTTAAATAATCATTGCTCTAGTGTCATTATCCAGAGAGGAAACTGAGGATTACGTTTGTATGGAAAAAACGGCACCAGCATTTCCTCTTAATGTAACTTATTAGGCGCTAATCCTTTCTTACTACAATCTATTCATGTTAATTTATATTTACTCACTTCACATCTCTAGATGCACTGGTGCGTTGACTTTTATTTAGGATTTATGTCCGCTGTATACCGCTATTAAGTATGTTTTGAGTCTAGATTAAAACAATTGAATTTGGAACGTGCTTCAATGACAAAGAGGTTTATTTTCGATCAACACGATCTGTTCTTGATAGTTATCTTTGAGTTTAAATGTGGAATAGTTTTCCACCCAGCGATCTTCAATTTTACCTTAGCTAAAATACTTGCGTAGCCTTATTTGCACCCACATCTTCTAGACCCAGTGGTCTTAACTGTATCTAGTCTTAAGTAGTCAGTAAGTATAATTTCCATAACTTGCGCCAAACATAATATCGGAGCATGAACCAGTCCCGTAATGATAATAAAACATTAAACTGTGGCCACATCCCGTGCGCCCGCGCCACCACTAGCTTGTATGTAACCGACGTTTACAATAAATGCCTTTGATCTTGTACCTCGTACCTATGAAATGAAATTTATGAGCATATTGACTGGTGAATTGTGTGTGGCTAACTTTCTTGAGAAGCCTAGGATTTTGTGCATTAGTACAGTAATTAACATAGCATATAATGTTCCTATATTTGAATTGAATATCAGCAGTTTTTTGTACCACTGCTGAGCACAGGCCTCCTCAAATAAATGTGGAAGGGAATGGGCAAATACTCCACACGTGCCCACTGCGAATCGGTGGAGGTAGGCTAGTGGTCAGCCTACCGTTGGAGTTTTCATGGGGCCTAGGAGGCCTCCAACTAGCTTGACGACTATCTGGGACCAGCAGCTTTATGTACCTTCCAAAGCACAGAAAACGCCGAGTTGGAATACCACTAGGCGGATACCTATCCGGATTGCGTCCACATCGGTGATACCATAACTATGCTGGTCGATTAAAAACTGTCAAGCTATTATATTTATTTAGTAGACGAGTAGCTTTTTCCGTAAATGCCTTAGCTTGGCTATGAAGATACAGTTAATCCACTGGTTATTATAAAAAGTTTTGCAATCTCCTGATTAAAATAAGTATTTCTTATGAATATAACTTCGTATGTATGTACCATCATCACTCTGACTTTTCAGGTTCAACACAAATCAATAAATGACTGTACAACTAGCGACATCTGTTTTGATTTTAATAAATTAACTAATATCCGAACCCATAATCAAAAGATAAAAAAAGATTAAGAAACAGAAATAAATATCAAATAGGTACTTTTTACAAGATTGCAAGTTCATGTGATTTTAGAATCAATGGAAATCAAACCTACTTATTATTTTATTATATAGATGTCGCTCTGACCAAGTCATTCTGTTCAAAGTTCCTCCCCAAACCTCAAAAAATAATCATGTAATCGTATCTTGCTTATAAAAGCGTACATCAGTCTGTCTGTTTGTATATTTGATATGTTTTCACTAATTAATTTTTGAGCCGATTTTGATGAAATTTGATGAAATACAGCATAAAGCTATTTAGCCGCGGTCTGTAAGGTAGAGGAGGAGACGAAATAACGCTATCTCTAAACCTCTCTCTAAACTCTAAACACATCCTCTCCAAATAATATGGGCAATCTCCCGGTATGTAATAAGTAATGGCTTATGTTTAACGAACCACCAGATTTAGTCAAATGTAACAGTAAAAAACTCACTTTATATTTCCAATAATAAATGATCAAAATTAACCACCATTTTAGCGTGAAATTAGAAATAAAGAAAAGAAAGAAAAGAAAAGAAAGAAAAGAATGAAAAAAAGAAAAGAATGAAAAGAAAGAAAAAAAGAAAAGAAAGAAAAAAAAGAAAAGAAAGAAAAAAAAGAAATGAAAGAAAAGAAAGAAACCAAATTATGAATGTTGAATCCACAAAGCCCAAACTTGGATCTAGCGCTCGCCGGCCGCTGCTGCGGCACCGAGAGGTAAAGTTTATTGGTCACAAAATTCTTTTTGGTGGTGTTATATTTTCTGCCAATAATAATGTCAGCCTTACCATCAAGTGTATCGCCGGCATAAATATCAGCCACAATATAAAAATAACAATAGTAAACATGTAAATAAGATTACAATCACAGATTCCTTAATAATTAAGATTCGCTTAAAAAATAATAATTATCATTTATATTTGTATCAATAATCTTTTTTAAAGATGGCGATTGATAAAGAAAATAATATAAAAGCTGTGATAATCTAAAAAAAAATACAGTCTTCTATAAGTGACTTGGTTAGAGGGCAAGATTTCGGTAAGTACAAATTAATTAAACATAATTATGGACTTTTTGACCACTCAAACAAAGCATGGTGAAGATGAACTTCTTCACCTAGGACGCCTACAATTAATTTCATAGCAAAGTTGAGTTACAGAACTACATACAAGTTGGTTGTTATTTATTATTCCATTTATTTATTTCGAAACTATACGAATATGGATATATAAAATGAAAATAATATCCTTCTATATAATATCCTCCAAATCAACTGGTGGTAATGGCTCCAGAGAGAGGAAATTCCTCCTACCTAGACTGCCTTCTGAATCTGGCCATTGATCCAACCACCAAACGCGAGTCTCTGAAGGTGTTTGTCGAGTCTCTTAGCCATTAGGTCATGGGCAGCAATGACTTTTGGTACCTCGTGTGCAAGATAAAGATGATTGTCTCCTTCTCCGCTTTCACGAGGTTCTCGCCATGTGGGGAGCAGGAACATCAACAATTATTGCACGATGCTCTTGGCGATCTATCTATACTATGTCAGGCTTATTGGCGACAATAGTCCTGTCAGTAATGATAGATCGATCCCAGTATAGTGTGACATGAACATTGTTCGAAACCAATTAAACGTGTTCCGATTTGTTTTGTTGCACGTCAACCTATGATGCTTCACTGTGGCCTGAGGGCACGGATAAATATTTTTTTGTTGACATCACTGTTGTCATTACTGCTCGTCATGGCCACCGACTGTTTGTTCCTTTGAACATTGTTAGAATTTTTTTTGCATGGAAGGAACGTGTATTGTTATTTTGCATTAACTCCGCGATTAAATCCCGTTTTTTTTTATACCACTTAGCTGGCAAACAAGCATACGGCCCGCCTGATTGTAAGCGGTTACCGTAGCCTATGGACGCTTGCAACATCAGGGGTATCACGCGCGCGTTGCTGACCCTGCAGAAATCTCTTCACACCCCTTTTGAAGAACCCCATGCTGTACTCCATCGGGAAAACCACAAATTGATTTATTGCCGGCATTATTGTAAAATTGTAAATTGGCCGACGGCACAAGCTAGCAGGTATTCATACATTTGAAGTAAGTACTTACACTACTCAGGGCGCTTCTTCATTGGGGCGACACAACCATGTCGTTGCCGGCGGCGACATGTCGTCGGGCGACTCCGGCAGCTACGTTCTTCATTGGAACGACACGACGCGGTAATAATGAGAGTGGGAGACTTGCTGCCGACGACATGTCGCCGCCTGCAACGATATGTCTTTGCCGTGCAGGCCCAGTGAGACAGCGTGCAGTACAATCTCATAGAATTATACATCCACTTATGTCGTGGACGGCTGCCGTTGCCGTGTCGTGTCGTGTCGTGTCGCCCAATGAAGAAACGCTCATTCTATACAATTTGTCCATTAGAAAATCAGGAAGGTCTGGCGGCCCTGGGTTCTCGGACTATCAAGAGTTAACAAACTAAACTCACTATCGTATTTGTAATATTAGTATGATATGATAATAATAGTATGGATCGCTATCATTGTATTATTATTATCATATATCTATGTCGTTTTGCTCAAAAATAAAATGATTACGAACTCCATTATCGCAAAATGATATCTAAAATCAAATCACTTAGATACATTATTATCTAAATCAGGTTGCAACAGTTCATGAACAACAAATCATTGTGCAATTTTTGTTTTTAAAATTGTAATTCAACAAACTCCTCATTTTAAAGCCTATCGCGACTAAATGGTCTTCAATTGTGGGGAGTAGTAGAAAGTAACATCAACTGCCTTCAAAGACTGCAAAACAGTATATTGAGAGCCATTGTCAATGCGCCATGATTTACTGAGAATGAAAATGTCCATGAATATCTGAACATGCCGACAGTGGAACAGAGATACAGCGCTATAAAAAACAACTGAGCATCTGTCGTCCACCCAAACTCACTCGTTGCTGAGCTGCTGAATAAAACAAATATGTGTAGCGTGTGACCGTCCCGCCCGCACCACGAGGGGTAAGCTCCCTCTTAGATATACATCGTAAGCGGTCGAGAACGTTCGGTAACATACCTACCGCGCTGCCATTGAGAGGCCGCGCAAGGAAAGCGTCAGTCAGTCGTCCGGTATCGCGCCATGCGCATATACACGTTTCTCCGCCGCTCTCTACTTTTCGCGCCTTTCATATAGTTTGATTTAAGTTCATGTTTTCACTCCTAATTTGTAACGTTTGTCGGGCAAACCAGTTAATAAACCATTTCGATCAGTATTTGGACTTTACGTTACACCCACCTCCTACAATGGCGCCCAACGTCTTCAGGGCTTAGGGGTGAATGAACTCAAAGCTTCACTTTGTTCGCGTGTGTTTTTGCATTTTTGTTCGCGTTCGTTCATTCGTACTATCATACCACAACGGTTTTGTGTTTGTTGTGTGTTTATAGTCTAGTGATACGTGAAAATGCCACGCAAGAATCGTAAATCAACGTCAGAAGTCGAGGACGCCGATGCAAGTATGAGCGACAGTACCAACGTCACGCTTAATAAAGAAGCACTGACGTCACTACTCGCGTCTCTTCAGCAGTCACAAGCAGAGTTCTGCCAAGTTTTGCTTCGAGAAGTTCGATCGTCGACGCCGGCCGCGTCATACACAGTTGACCCTGCCGCCGGCGCTACCATGGGATGCTCCGCCGCCGCCCCTCATGCCGCCACCAGTGGAAACTTCTCCAAGTGCTCGGCACGTTACAGTGGCTCGTCCGCGGAATCCCTCGAAAATTTCATAGACGCCGTAGAGGTATATAAAGATTGTCTCAACGTGAATAATGACAACGCACTCCGGGGCATGTCCATGCTCCTAAACGGCGATGCTGCAGTGTGGTGGCAAGGAGTTAAAGCCAGCACCAGTACTTGGACAGAGGCGCTGACAAAGTTAAGGAGTGCATTCGGTGAGCGCCGTCTACCTTTTCAAATTTATAAGGAGTTATTCGCGCTAAGTCAAGGTAATAAGAATACCGATTTGTTCATAGCCGAGATAAGAGCCCTCTTCGCAAAGTTACCCGCAGAGGATTTATGTGAACGTGTCCAAATAGATATGTGTTTCAGTTTATTAGACCGGCGAATAAGGAAAAGACTGGAAAGAAGCTCAGTAAAAACATTTGACGAACTTCTTATTAAATGCCGTGCTATAGAAGACTCAAGGAAAGAGAACAAGCCCAATAGGGTAAATGCACCCTCATTCGGCCGTTCTACGAGTCCAGTACCGGTATCTGCCGCGGTAGGAGGTACCAGCAGCAGCAGTACCGCTCCAATCGGACTGAGTCCCACGCCGGCAACGGCGCCGGCTCCCGCCGTGTCCAGCAATGTGCCGTCGACGTCGCAGAAAGTTCAACGTACGTATTGTGTGTACTGCAAACGTGGCGGACACACACGTGAAAATTGTTCTAAGTTAAAAAGTTTAAAAGGTGAAAATAATAATAATAAAATATCGTGTTACGGTTGTGGTGCCGCTAATGTCGTCCGAAGTAAGTGTGAACAGTGTAACCCAAAACAATCCGGACATTCATTCTATTCAATGGCCATTGGGTCCACGCGTGGTTTTCGCGCCGGTCACCGTCAGCGTCGAGCATCGACACTGGGGCAGGGGCCGCGCAGCACTCGGGTATTTGAATTGCAGGCGCCCGCGCCCTCGAGCGGCTCACATTCGGCTCAGCAGCACAGCGCATGCGCGCTACCGCTGTTATCAGCATTCGTCGAGCGACCTAACACTTCACCTGCGACTAGTGTTCAAGGTAACCCTACGCGTGCCGTAGGGGTTCACAATAACTTTAATTCTCGTGTTGATTGTTATGATAATAGTTCTTGTTGTATTTACGATGTTATTGATAATAATAATTTGTGTAAAAATTCGTGTTCTTCGTGCAATTTAAATTGTAAGGTTAAAAATTCGGAATGTTTTAATTGCACTAATGTTTCATATGATTGCAATAATATTATGATGCGCAAACGAAAGTGTTCGTCGTGCAATTCTTTGTTTTTTTATAATTCGGATTTGTGTAATTCTTCGTGCAAATGTACCTATTGTGGCACGACTAATGATAATGATTTGTTACAATGTCATGTTGATAATCGTATTAAGGGGGAGCTTTCACCTAAAAGTTTTTCATCAGCGGTAAATTATAATCACAGTGATTCTCAACCTTTTTCGGGTAAATCACGCGGTTCTCAATCTTTTTCGGTAAAGAACAAAGGTTCTCAACCTGTTTTGAATAGTGAGCTTTATCGTCGCCCTATTTTGAATATAAGTATTTTAGGCGAGCGCGGCTCTGCGTTACTTGACTCTGGGGCAAAATCGTGTATTGCCGGTCACACGCTTCACGCTATTCTGAGAGAAAAGGGACACCCGTTAATCCCGTCAACAATGTATGTTAGGTTGGCGGATGGTGTTAATCGATTAATGGATGTACTTACCGCAGAGGTTGAGGTGACTCTCCGCCATAAAGTAAATAAAGTAAACTTTTTGATATTCCCGGATTATAATTCAAATGAAACGGTAAGTAATGGTGTAGATTTTTTGACAAGTTTTAATATTTCTGTCGATTTTGGAAATGCCACGTGGCATTTTGGTGAAAATCATTCTAGAAAGTTTAAGTTGATGTTCGAGGAAATGTCACCTGCAACCTCATTGGCATCAATTAATGTACTCAGGGATGATGAGGCGACGTCACTTAGTGTCGAACAACGCGAAGTTCTTGCCGGTCTCCTCAAAGATAATCAGGACATCTTCGAGTTAGGGGGAGAGCCGACTCCGTTCGCTGAGCTTAAGATTGACACCAGTGACCATCCTCCCATTGCAGTTCCACCTTACCGCCTCACGCCAGCTAGAAGTCCATCAGATTTGCGACGTTCTCAGCTCGATGACCCGGAATTGGAAAAGATTGTGAATGATTTCGAAGATACCTCTGATGCTGGACCATTAGCAGCGAAGCGTTGGTCAGAAAGAGGGTACTTCATGCAACAAGGAGTTTTGTTTAGGTACAATCCTGATGTCGACAGTGAGGAGCCGCAGCTGGTTGTTCCTGTTAGTCTTCGCCTTGATATCGTTAAAGAATGTCACGATTCTCAAATTGCGGGGCACCATGGGATTGAAAGGACCTTTCACAAGATCTCTCAGCAGTTTTATTTTCCAGGTATGCGCCGTTTCATAGGAGAGTATATCAAAACTTGCGTTACCTGTCAACGCTATAAGGCGTCTAATCAAAAACCATCTGGTCTTCTACAGACCCCTGTTTTGAATCAGCGAGGGGAAGTTTTGGCCATTGATCTTTTCGGTCCACTTCCAGCTGGAGAAAAGGGGGAGAAATGGATTCTTCTGGTGGAAGACACAGCGACTCGGTGGGTTGAGCTATTTGCTTTGAGGGAGGCAACCTCTGAAGTATGTGCTCGAGTCCTCATAGAAGAGTATTTTCTCCGATATGGACTTCCACGTCGCATCATTTCAGATAACGGAGTTCAATTCGTTTCCGCTGTTATGCAGCAGTGTATGTTTGTTTTAGGCATTTCACAGGACTTGTTGCCGTTGTACCATCCACAGGCAAATCCAGCAGAACGGAAAAACCGTGACCTTAAGGTTCATTTAGCCCAGGTGTTGGATACCAAGCACACTTCGTGGCCATCCCTGTTGCCTTCGGTCAGGTTTGCAATGAATTCAGCAGTATGTCAAACTACAGGTGTCTCACCGGCGTTCTTGACATTTGCTAGGGAGCTGCGATCGCCTATAGATGTTCAACATGATATCAGAGCTGTTTTAAGTAAAGATAATTTCGTTTCTCAAATCACGACCTATTTGAAGAGATTTGTAAACTCATTAGTTTCGGTTAGGGATAGGGTCGAGAAACAGCAAGACAGGCGTAAGGATCATGCTGATAAGTCACGTAGATCAGAATCTTTTGCAGTAGGTGAGAAAGTACTCATCAAATCACACGTTCTTAGCAACGCGGCTAAGAACATCACTGCTAAATTCGTGCCCAAGAGGGATGGGCCTTATCAGGTTGTGAAAAAGATTAGTCCCACGTCGTATCTTGTTTCAAATTCTAATGAGGAGATTCTAGGCAAGTTCCACGTGTCGGAGCTTACTCGGTTTTTTAGTAGGGATGATTCGCCTCCTGATCCTGTTATGCCAAAGCGATCAAGGGGACGTCCCCGGATACAGGATGTTGATGTCCGAGTCCATGAACGAGGGCGTTCTCATGAACTCGAGGGGGAGTCTGTAGCGTGTGACCGTCCCGCCCGCACCACGAGGGGTAAGCTCCCTCTTAGATATACATCGTAAGCGGTCGAGAACGTTCGGTAACATACCTACCGCGCTGCCATTGAGAGGCCGCGCAAGGAAAGCGTCAGTCAGTCGTCCGGTATCGCGCCATGCGCATATACACGTTTCTCCGCCGCTCTCTACTTTTCGCGCCTTTCATATAGTTTGATTTAAGTTCATGTTTTCACTCCTAATTTGTAACGTTTGTCGGGCAAACCAGTTAATAAACCATTTCGATCAGTATTTGGACTTTACGTTACACCCACCCCCTACATATGGCAATAATTGGACTGTTTTACAAAAAACTTAAACTTATATAAATTATCGTAAACCAGTTGTATTTTTTTTTTTTTTTTTTTTTTTTTATACCACTTAGGTGGCAAACAAGCATACGGCCCGCCTGATGGTAAGCGGTTACCGTAGCCTATGGACGCTTGCAACACCAGGGGTATCACGCGCGCGTTGCCGACCCTGCAGAAATCTCTTCACACCCTTTTTGAAGAACCCCATGCTGTACTCCATTGGGAAAACCACGGCGGGGAGCTCATTCCACAGTCTGAGCGTCCGCGGAAGGAAGCTCCTTTGAGCCCGCACAGTACGAAACAATTCAGGTTTCAATATGTGAGGATGGACTCCCCGTCGATGGCGAGAGTTGCGATGGTAGAAAGTAGCCGTGGGCATCATCTTAAACAATTCTTCAGAACACCGTCCGTTGTACAAGCGGTAGAACACACATAAGGAGGCAAAGTCTCTCCTCAGACTGAGGGGCTCTAAACCGCTTGTGAGCTCGGGATCGTCGACAATTCTGATGGCACGTCGTTGAACCGAGTCTAAAGGATCAAGCTGGTATCCAGGTGCCAAGGTATTAGGTACACAATTGAATGTTTAACATTTTTATTTAAAACAACAAATTAAAATACCGATTAGACGGAATGTTATCATTTTCCTGCGATACTTTTCTTTCAAACTAAATAAAATTGTACAAAATACACAGCACTTTAGAGGCTGCGCAAAGGTGTCTTGTGTCGGACATCGGACAGACGCCGGTTGCAACTTCTGGTCACTGGTAACCGTAATTATTACCATCGTTATTATTATCGAAGAAAGGTTGCTTGCTTATCGGTTTTCTACAGGATATATTTTGGAGAGTGTGCGCAGGAATTGTTCAACCTAATTCCACCATCCCCATTTTCTCTAGGAACTTTCAAGGCCCGAGTAAATAGGTTTCTTCTGGGTAAGCGTGTTTCATCTTAGGCTTCGTCATCGCCCCTTATTGGCGGGTCAGTGGCCAAACGCAAGCCCATTTAATTTAAAAAAATAATAATAAAAAAAATAAAAAAAAATTGCTCTGTCCAGTGGCGGCGATCGGACGCAGACACCGCTTGTTTTCAGTCAGTTTCTGTACAATCGTAAGGATTTTTTTAATATTGTTCGTGTTTTCAACTGACATCTTTTAGTTTCCAGTTACCGACACCGAAAACTATTTTGATCGTCAACGAGTATGTATGTAAAGTGGAAGCAACTGGACACAAATCTGCGCAGGGAATGGCTGATTTCATACTGGTTCTATAGAAATCAAATATTCATTGGTAGCTTGTGTCAGACACAAGACACACGTTTGTGCAGCGCCTTAGAATATTAAAATTACTCATACAGTTGTTACATACTGCCAATTACAGATCTACTTTACATCAAATCCCTCAGTCAAGCTTCTATCTCTTGCAGCCATGGACGCGGCAGCAGCTGTAGCCACAGTGAGGACAGTGCAGACCGCATTGCAGGTGGTGGCTAGTCTGGCACTCACAGCTTTCATGTTCCCAACTGGAACCACTGTCACAAGTAAGTTACCTTCTAGTGTTATTTCAGTCTTTGTATTCTATTGGCTAAATGGTCTCGATCTGTGCCATTTTATTTTATTTTTATTATTAATTGGGCTTGCGTTTGGCCACTGACCCTGACTGACGAAGCCTTAGATGGAACGCGCTTACCCAGAAGAAGTTCTCAAAGAAGCTTCATGTCGAGGAGGCTCAGGTTGTGAATTAGCTTCCCGCGTGGCTTCCTAGGGCATGTTGGAATCGACAAAAGACTGCGGCGATACTTACCATCAGGTTGCCATTTTCAAATATTGGGAAACTACAGTCCTAAGTTATTTTTCTAACAACAAACGGAATATAAATCCAGAAGACAAAGACAATATATCTAATTTTACTAATAACCTTCAGATGGCACTAGTTACGATTTCATCGTCGTTGGAGGTGGATCAGCAGGCAGCGTCATCGCCAACAGACTGACTGAGATCAAAGGCATCACAGTTCTGCTTATGGAGGGTGGGGGTGACCCTCCTATGGAGTCTGTGGTACGTATTATCTATGGAACTACTTAAAGAGGCTCAGAGGGTTAATCATGGGACATTATTTATACACAGCTATCCCACTAAGGAGACCTGTACTAAGGAAACCAGATAACTGCCTACAGCTACCTTCCACTATCGCAACTCTCGCCAGGGACGCTCGACCAGGGAGTCCATCCTCAGACATTGAAACCAGAATTGTTTCGAACTGTGCGGGCTAAAAGGATTTTTCTTCCGCGGACGCTTGGATAGTGGAATGAGCTCCCCGCCGTGGTTTTCCCAATGGAGCATAGCATGGGGTTCTTCAAAAAGGGTATGAAGAGATTTCTTCAAAGTCGGCAACGCGCAATTTACCCCTGGTGTTGCAAGCGTCCATAGGCTGCGGTAACTGCTTACCATCATGGTTGCCTGCCACCTGTGGTAAAAAAAAACTGACAAAGAGTAGGAATTGATTATTTTAACGACTCCAAAGAATCATGGCGAGCTCCATACATTGATTTATACAAAAAAATTAAACATTTTAGAGGGTATTTAATCACTTCCAATGTTGAGATTACATTACCAGCAACATGTTAATATACATGAAATATTTTATTAACCCCGCAAAACATAACAACAACATAATGGTTTTGGTCGCAAATAGTCGCGATTCGCCGGCTTGGCATAGAAATTCGCATTTTATCGGGGTTCTAAAAATATTTTAAATGGCTCAAGTTGTTCCTTAGGCACCAACGATCAATTATAACGTCATTCCAACGTCTCTAAAAATCTTATTTTTTTTGTCAAATCCCGCCATGATCCTTTTTAACCGACTTCAAAAAAAGGAGGAAGTTCTCAATACGGTTGTGTTTTTTTTTTTTTTTATGTTGTTTACCTCATAACTCCGTCATTTATGAACCGATTTGGAAAATTCTTTTTTTGTCTGGAAGGGTACACTTCTTGTTTGGTCCCATTGCCATCAGATCAGGATTTGATTACTTCTTCGTGTACTTTGTAGTCGGTTTAAGTTTTTTTGTAAAACAGTCCAATTATTGTACCTTAGCCTTACTCATAAAACGTTATTTAACTAATATACTAATCAAATGTTCACGTGTATAACGTCACATATTAGAACCTCGTCTATTTTCACAGTATCCTGCCATTTTCTCCCTCCTTCCTGGCTCAGTCAACGATTGGAACTTAACTGCAGTAAATGATGGATATACAGCTCAACATATGAAGAACAATGTCGTAGCTCTGACTGCTGGCAAAATGCTTGGAGGCAGCAGTGCTCTTCACCATCTACTACATGTAAGAGGAGACCCGTATGACTTTAATTCTTGGGCTGATGAAATCTGCGATGATTCGTGGAACTACGAAAACGTACTTCCATACTTTATCAAAAGTGAAAGCGTTAAAGATGATGAAATAATGAATTCTAACACAAGTTCTTTGCATGGTACTGATGGATATTTGAGTTTAACCAGACAGCCAAGTGAAGATAACTTTAAATATCTTGAAGCGTTCGCTGAATTAGGTCATAATATTGTTTTGGATACAAACAGTAACAACACTCTTGGATATACAGAACCATTGTTGAATATATATAAGGGTACTAGACAAAGTGGCGCTCAATCATATCTTAGCCCAATTAAAGATCGAGATAACCTTTACGTTGTGAAAAATACATTAGTAACAAAAGTCTTATTTGACAGCAATAATAATGCTGTAGGAGTAGAAGCAATTACTGAAGATGGTGAAAAAATTACTTTATTTGCAAGTAAAGAAGTCATATTATCCGCTGGCGCTCTAAGTACACCTAAACTTTTAATGCTCTCTGGTATAGGTCCGAGTGAACATTTAGAATCATTAAATATTGATGTGATTTCTGATTTACCAGTTGGCGAAAATTTGCAAGACCACCCACCTGCGATCCTAGTTCATAAAATGCAAGAGTCTAATGCTACAGCTCCAGCAACAAATCCTCACAAATTTCCTGTCCCAACCACGCTTGGTTACGTAGCTTTGAATGAATCTCAAAGCTACCCTGACTACCAAACCATAAACTTAGTCTTTCCACACGACTCTTCTACTATACTTCAATTCTGCTCTGTTGTATTCTCATATGCAGATGATATCTGTCAGAAATTCTATGAAAGTAGTAGTGGTAGAGAAATACTATTCACTGTACACAATCTCCTACACCCGGTATCACGAGGTAAAATTTTATTGAACAGTACAGACCCACTTGATGCTCCTTTAGTCTATACAGGTACTTATGCAAATGAAACAGACCTCAATAATATGGCTGCTTATCTTAAGGATTTCGCTGAAGTTGTAAACACAACGTATTTTAAAAGTGTTTCCGCTGAATTAGTAGATTTAGAATTCTCTGAATGTGCTAACTTTACAATTGGTAGTCTGGATTATTGGAAATGTTATGCTCTAGCAATGTCTTCAACCATGTGGCATTATAGCAGTACTTGTGCTATGGGGTCAGTGATTGATACCAGATTGCTGGTGAAAGGTGTGCAGAAGCTAAGAGTGGTGGACGCTAGTGCGATGCCGAAAACAACCAGTGGTAATATTAATGCTGCTGTGGTCATGGTGGCTGAGAAAGCAGCTGATATTATTAAAGAAGATTGGGAACTCTCTTGTTTATAATGATAATTGATTATTATTGAACTAAATGCATTTAAAAAACTCGTGTTTTATTTTGAATGGTGCGTCCATGCTACGCGAATCGAGCACGAGCCGAGCCACGAACGAGCCTACAACGAGCCTTCAACGAGCAAGATGCGAATCCCTTTGTACGTGAAAAAACTGTCAATCGCGCTCGTTCGGTTCGCCAAGCATGAACGCACCATAAGATATTTTAGAAATATTAAAACTGACAAAAAAATTGAAAGAAAACACTGAATTAAATATGCTTGAACTTAATATTCTACTAGTTCTTCTAGAATGTCATAATCTAGACTCAAAACAGTATACTATTATATTTTTCCTCACAGTCTATCAAAAGTCATAAAGCCTAATATTTCCCATGTATAAAACGAGGGGATAACAAAATGGCTGGCCCTCTGACCTAATAAATCAATTGTTAGATATATTGCTAAATCAAACCCAATATTATCTCGAGTTATTAGGTAACTTACTACAGTTTACGATGGAAAAATTGGTCATAAATAAAAGAGATCGCAGGATGAGCATGGCTGGTTTAAAAAAAACAGAGACGGCAAGAGCGAAATGTATTTGGAAGAAGATGATTCCGTAATGTTTATATTTTTTTAATAAATCCATCCTTCCTTTTTCTCTCCATCTCGAAAAAAATATTTGGAGAAAACGGCGCAAACCCGCAACAATCTTTATGGGTTCCTTTGCCAATGAGTTTGACTTTTAATAAACTTACCCCCTTACTTATAAAGTGCTATTTAACTATACTTATAATTAAGAAAACATACGTTTGTTTTCTATCAGGCCTTATTAGCCATTCAGCTGGGTATACCTAAAACTCGATAGGTCATATATATTCACTCCTAGGTATTTCGCGACCAATTTTTGCAGCACAACTTTCGCAGAAGATGGTTGAAACTTTTCAATATTAAGATAAGAAACGAAGTTGGAATACTTTTTAATGACCCCGATAGCACTCGGGTGATGTTTTAAACCCCTGTCGATATTTTATGACATTTCATCAGAAGTATTAAATGTCATTTAGATTTCACGACCTTTTCATTAAAGGATTTAGTGAGGTGTATTAGGCGATGAAAGTACAGTGGCGTCTAGTTTTTTTTTTTTGTTATTCTTCGATGACGCATATGGCCCACCTGATGATAAGCGGTTACCGTAGCCATATGGACACTTGCAAGTAAATAGGCATCACTCACGCGCTATCAATTCTTCCCCCTCCCCAATGAGCTGTGGCGATCTTACTCACGCGCAGAAACAGAACATAAAGTTATTTGGCTGCGGTATTCTGTAAGGTACTTCCCCGTCGCTATGCTCTATTTCTCTCAAAAACAAAAATATCTATATATATAAAAATCAATGCCACTTTTCGTTGTAATTTTATAACTCAAGAACGGGCTCACCTATCCAAACCAAATGTTTAGGCTTTGTTCGGACTATTTAGTAGATGATTTATGTGAAGTTTGCACAAAATCGGTCGAGCGGTTCTGAATGTATCTCATTTTTTGTAACAAATGAATTGAATAAATGGCGGATCATTTTGCTAATGGGGATTTTGCTGAGGGTAGGGTAGGGTAGGGTAGCACCACGCGAACGAAGTCGCGCCGGGCAGCTAGTAGTATAATATATTAAGCTCTGGTGATGGAAATCATCATGATTAAACCATAGCACGGTGGTAGAGTTTATGGCCCTAAGGTATGCCAAACTAATTATTGAACTTTCGACCTTATTGCCTTTGAATGTTCATAGAACATAATCTAGGAAGTGTGTTCCATATTATCACAATTCTACTATGGAAACTAGAAATCTGATAAACATATTATGTACAAAATAGAAAAATACATATAAATCTTTGTCCTGGGTGGGAATCGAACCCAATACCCGTGGCGTGGCATAGTATCTAACCTTCACATTATATAACTGTAGGATTTAAATATTCCTGAAAGAAACTTATTTGTTACTAGATAAGGTTTCTGAATGAAAGATAAGAGAGAGAGAAAGAGGACGGATAGAAGGAGAAGAGAGATCTTGTGTCGAACGTAGGAAAGACGTGTGCTTCAGAGATTTTATATACTTTAATAAAAGTAAAACTGTACGTAGTATTTATCTACTCTGAGGTAAAACTGTCATGTAAAAGTAAAATATAGTGCATAAAGAAAAGCCTCGTTTCATTTATCAGTCCCACATAACTAGTAGTATTATTTATTAGTCTTAGTCCGGCTTACGCCTACAGTCTAGATTTTGACAAATTAAGCCAGACTTAACTAATATCATAGGCTTAAGTCGTACTAAACCTAATTTGAAATACCAGCATAAATTGGTCCTCTAGCACAGCAAAGTAATACTTTCGGAACATTTTATTATAATTTAGCTTATATGTAATGTATAGTCCATAGACATATAAAAAAATGGGAACCAATTTTTTGAGCTGTTATTTAAATATTCGAGATGTTATTATGATCAGTTGAAAAACATATTGAGCAGTTATTTAATTTAATGGCGGTTGATTAATTATTGCGACAGTAAAACATGGACAGTAATAAAAAATCAATTAGTCGGTTATTTTATCATACAATGTCAATTCTAAAAATAATTGAGCAGTCCAATAACTGAATGAGCGGTAAAAATGATGGAATGAGCGGTTCGATAAATAGTTCGGCAGATCATAGCGAGCGGTGACACCCGAACTCAAATTCATTGAAAAGAGAGGTAAATGTTCGATAGTTGGGCGGAGCTTATAAGCTCGGGTGGCGGAAGCGACCAATCACGTAATCGTTTAAATTATGAATAAAAGTTCCTATTATTATTATACAATTTGTTTTATTTAATTCCTTCAGTCCAAGCAAAAGTAATTTAATTTTTCATTAGGTACTATTTAAGTACTGTTTTTAGGGTTCCGTACCAAAAAGGTAAAAAGGAACCGTTATGGTGCGACTTCGTCCGTCTGTCCGTCCGTCCGTCACACCGCTATATCTCGAAAACTTCTTTACCACCTCATTGTTTATAGAATTGCTTAGAATGAGATTTCTTACCGACAAATTCCGATTTATTACTGCCCACACGTAACCGCTCGTTCAATATTTTTTACCGCCCATTTAATTATTTCCTGCTCAATTATATATACACTGATCCATTTCGTTATTTTTTATTACTCATTTTTGTTTACTTACTGCTTAGTTTTAACTGCTGAACTACGTGCCATTTATAATTTTTAACTTACCAAAACCCTATTTACAACTGCCTCTTTAAATCAGTGCCTAAAAAAATCAAGACGGAGTGCCTCCTTAGAACAAAGTGAAGCAAAAAATTACCTACGTGTGCGTGAGTTTAATCAATACTGGCCCAAGCAGGCACAAATGGTACTGAGCCTTATTGTCACTGTCAACGTCTCAATACGGAATGGCAACCGATCGGATTCCTATGGTGTATATGTGTGTGTCACACCATGTATTTACAAGAACGCCGGCATACTATTACTTCACACCGTTCCGTCTTTAATTTTTTCTTGGTCTGAGGCATAGTCAACTTAAAACCTGAAATATAAGTTTACATCAAAATAGTTCATGCTCACTTCACGCCTGAAATAATTAAACAAACCACATGTCATTAATATATTTTGAATACATTGAAATACATTTACACCAGCCACTCAGTTCTTTTCAATCAAAAAAAAAGTGTTATAATTCAATATTTTCAGGTGATTCTCTAATATATTCTTTATACATGTCATCATCATCAGCCTATAATGTCCCACTGCTGAGCACAGGCCTCCTTTCACAAATGAGGGTGAAAGGGAATGGGCAGATACTCCACCACGCGTGCCTACTGCGGATCGGTGGAGGTAGGCTAGTGGTCAACCTACTGTTGGAGTTTTCAAGCCGCCCAGAAGGCCTCCAACTAGTTTAAAGACTATCACAAATTCAAATTCAAAATCATTTATTCAAATAGACCTTCGCAGGCACTTATGAAAAGTCTGACTCTAATACTCTAATACCGGTTCGGAAGGTTGTATTTGCTGAGAAGAGCCGGCAATAAACTCAGCAATTACTCTTTTCAAAACAGGCTTAGATTAATTACATAATATTTACATTCTAATCGCACTGAAAACAATTGCGTGCCCCGGCGCGGCGGCAAAATTACAAAGTAGACTGAAAAAATATTTAATAAGTAAATAAATAGCAAACTTAAGTAGACCAGCCCCCACAAGCAGCACCTGTTCGCAAGTATGACGCGTGTGGCAGCCATCGCCCTCCTCGCCATATTGGAGGGAAGTGAGCGACCCAAAATTAAGTTATAACCAGGACCAACGGCTTTACGTGCCTTCCGAAGCACGGAAACGTTATTCTTATACATGTATATCCTTGAATGCTGTTTCGGTCAACTGTCTTATCCATCCAAGGCCAACACCGATCCGCAGTGGGCAAGCGTATGACAGCCAATATTATGAGTCAGATTTGAGTTTCTACATGAGTATTTGTACTTTTTATTGCGATGATAGCTAAGTGACGTCGGAATCGCTTAAGCTTTTGTTGAAGGAAAACTTCGTGAGGAAATCATAGGACGGTGGTAGGGTACTTAGTCTGGCTACCACCCTCAAGTTGAAAATCTGTCGCCAAGCACCTATCGGTGTGTTCCGACAGCTGCACTTGAGAGCCAGTTCCTTCTAGGCTTTGTGTGCTTACCACCTTCGGCCACATCATCACTTACCATGGTGAGATTGTGGTCAAACACAGGCCTATAGTACACAGTAAAAAAAAATAGTTGTTCTATTTTTAATCATAAACTACAAAAGCTACAAAATATCGTTCATAATTCAAAATAAATATGTTAATCAGTATGAACTATGAACGCATCATAAACGACAAAATTTGGTATCGAAATACCAGTTTCGCGTAAAAACCGGTAGCGTACAATTTAAATCCAATTAGCAAATGGAGTTCTACCGGGAAAAAGGTTTTTCCTGCATCGCTAATTCCCACTCGAGGGTTGTTTTATTTCAGGCGAGACTGGTTTAAAAAATGAAACGAACTCCATCACGTATTCCCATGGGATCTCATCCTCCCGGGATAAAGAGGATCAAAATCAGTTTTGGCTTTCTAAAGGTCAAATTTTAAAGGCGATGATAGCTCAGTTGTCGTGACGTCGGATGCCGAGACGAAGGTCCCGAGTTCGAATCTTACAATGAGCTTGATCTTTCGGTGAAGGTAAACTTCGGGAGGAAACCATAGCACGGTGGTAGGGTACTTTGTACCCATCTGACTGGCTACCGCCCTCAAGTTGAAAATCTCCAAGCACCAGTCAGTAAGTTCCGACAGCTGCAATTGAGCTAATTCTAGGCTTCGTGTGCTTACCATCTTCGGCCGCATCATCACTTACCAAGGAGACTACTTTTGCTGAAGTTACCACACGGTTCGGAAGTCCTTCAACTGTATTGAACCGGCTACAAAAACAGCAATGCTGTACCCCGCGGTTTCACCCACGTTCACGGGGAATCGTATGATTTTCCGGGATAAAAAGTATCCTATTAGTTAATCCAGTACATATTCTTTCTGTGTGCCAAATTACATCCAAATACGTTCAGCAGTTATTGCGTGAAAGAGTAAAAACATCTTCATTTATCACATCCTCACAACCATAAAAAAACAATTTATAATAAACTAGCTGCCCCCCGCGGTTTCACCCGCGTTCCCGGGATAAAAAGGAGCCTATGTCCTTTTCCATACCATAGGCTATCTGCATGACAAATTTAAAAAATGAAACGAATTGATTATTTCTAGATTATTAAGTACTTGCCTCCATCACGTATTCCCATGGGATCTTATCCTCCCGGGATAAAGAGGATCAAAGTCATTTCAGTTTTGGCTTTCTAGAGGTCAAATTTTAAAGGCGATGATAGCTCAGTTGTCGTGACGTCGGATGCCGAGACGAAGGTCCCGAGTTCGAATCTTACAATGAGCTTGATCTTTCGGTGAAGGTAAACTTCGGGAGGAAACCATAGCACGGTGGTAGGGTACTTTGTACCCATCTGACTGGCTACCGCCCTCAAGTTGAAAATCTCCAAGCACCTGTCAGTAAGTTCCGACAGCTGCAATTGAGCTAATTCTAGGCTTCGTGTGCTTACCATCTTCGGCCGCATCATCACTTACCAAGGAGACTACTTTTGCTGAAGTTACCACACGGTTCGGAAGTCCTTCAACTGTATTGAACCGGCTACAAAAACAGCAATGCTGTACCCCGCGGTTTCACCCACGTTCACGGGGAATCGTATGATTTTCCGGGATAAAAAGTATCCTATTAGTTAATCCAGTACATATTCTTTCTGTGTGCCAAATTACATCCAAATACGTTCAGCAGTTATTGCGTGAAAGAGTAAAAACATCTTCATTTATCACATCCTCACAACCATAAAAAAAACACATTTATAATAAACTAGCTGCCCCCCGCGGTTTCACCCGCGTTCCCGGGATAAAAAGGAGCCTATGTCCTTTTCCATACCATAGGCTATCTGCATGACAAATTTCATCGCGATCGGTTCTGCGGTTTGGGCGTGAAAGCGTAACAAACAAACATACAGAGTTACTTTTGCATTTATAATATTAGTATGGTTTTGTAGGATAGGATAGTAGGATTGTACTATCTGACTATCATTATCCCAGAGCCAAGTTTCATACAAAAAATCTATTTGTTTTTAATTGGCCAAGTCAAGAACACACGATGCAGTGATTGGTCCTTTCTGTTCAAAATCAGTGACAATTCACCGACTACTTTCGGAATCTGATTGCTCGGTATTGCTGGGATTGTTCCTCGATGTTCAACCGTTTATGTCTGGTTGAGAAACAAATGCATAGAAGACAATGAAAAAATCAGCAGCGTCAGGCAAGATATATCTAGACATTGTAAATGCTATCAGACGAGAATATAATTATCAACTAATGTCAACGAACTGGCATGCAATATTCAATACGATAATGCAAATACTGAACTCTATTGACATTTTGTTTAAGTGCTAGTTTTCTATGATATAAATTACGCTATTATTGAGTTATTTCGCTCCAAGAGCAGCTCGACTGGGGAAGAACCTCTACCTTACAGAATACCACAGCCAAACAACTCTGTGTTCCTACGCGTAAGGTCGCTGGGACCACGGAAAAGAGAATACACTCTTTTCTCTGTGGCTGGGACATTCCTCACGCACGGTCATCAGATCCCAAACTAAGCAGAGCTTGTACTATGGAAACCAGACAACTGATATAATACTACTGTTTTGTTTGTAAATACATACTTAATTAATATAAATAAATTACACCCAGACTCAGGACATACAGACATGTTCATGCACACAAATGCATGTCCTGTACGGGAATCAAACCCACGACCTGCGGCGCGATAGGTAGAGTCTTAACCAACTGCGCAAACTGGCCCGTCATTGGGAAGGGGGAAGGGTCGGTACCCATGAGTGATGCCCCATGTATTGAAAACGTCCATATGGCCACGGTAACCGCTTACCATCAGGTGAGCTATAGTCTTACGAGTCTACAGCACGAGCAAATCACTGTGATCATCAAAAACTGATAACTTGCATGGCAAGGTAAATGCCGAAGCGTAACCATGCTGTTATAGTACCGGAAGACCATTTTATTTTCAGTGTTCAAATCTAAGCCAATCTTTATGAAAGAGAAAACATTTTTTTTTTATACCACTTAGGTGGCAAACAAGCATACGGCCCGCCTGATGGTAAGCGGTTACCGTAGCCTATGGACGCTTGCAACACCAGGGGTATCACGCGCGCGTTGCCGACCCTGCAGAAATCTCTTCACGCCCCTTTTGAAGAACCCCATGCTGTACTCCATTGGGAAAACCACGGCGGGAAGCTCATTCCACAGTCTGAGCGTTCGCGGAAGGAAGCTCCTTTGAGCCCGCACAGTACGATACAATTCAGGTTTCAATATATGTGAGGATGGACTCCCCGTCGATGGCGAGAGTTGCGATGGTAGAAAGTAGCCGTGAGCATCATCTTAAACAATTCTTCAGAACACCGTCCGTTGTAACAATATACATTTATTTCATTCAAATCATATCACTGTCTTCAATCAAGATAAAAAGTAGGAAAACACGTATATTTAACGCATAATTGAACAGAACATCTCGTTATATCGAGTCGGAGACGTAAAGGAATTCATGAAAAAACAACAAAACAGAATGTTATAACAATATTTGCGCGGCGTCTTTGTCGAGAATTGTTGCAATTTGGACGGCTGATTTCATTTAGGGTTGGCACTAAACTTTTTTGGTTTTTGATATTATTATTATTATTTGTTATCTGGTCATATAAATATCTGGCTAACATGTGGAAATCCATTTAGGTTACTAATATAAAAAAATTGTTGTTGTCCCACTAGATAATATTATTACTAGCTTCCAACTGCGATTTCACCCGCATGCTACAAAGTTGTCACTTTCCGTTGCCATGACTATCCGAGTATACAAATATATCTAAGTATGCAAAAATTCCCGTCGATTTGTCGCTTGATACATGAAAATGGACAAAACAAAAAAAACGCATTTGTACTATTACTAGGGATTCAAAATTCTACGTAAAAGGATACTACACTATTTTTTTTATACATTTATTGTATCTTTCTATCTTTGATTATTTAAAGTTATTTTTATCATAGCATCACACAAAAAAAAAAACATTGTTTCAAAAATCTGTCGCCAAGGTGTGTTCCGACAGCTACACTTGAGAGCCAGTTCCTTCTAGGCTTTTAATTGAACAGACATTCCGTTTGATTCCCTGAAACGGCTATAAGTATTTGTTTTTCTCTGTTTGTCTTGAAATAACAGTTTTCTGATTCATGCACTTACAACCTGCGAAATTAAGCCTGCCATAAAAAAATGCACTATATAAAATATGGTTTGGTTTAGTGACAGCCCTACTTACTAGCAAGTCGGGATGTAATATCAGAAATGAATTCGTTTTACTTTGATTATGCGACCGTGTGCAATCGCACATTTTATCGAGAAATATCCGGGTCTATACATAATTTAAACTATGATCTGGACTTGTACTCAGTGTAGAGATCAGAATAATTCTATAAATGAGAAATAGTCAGCAATTCAGTTAAAAATTGTAAGCATTTTGAGATGACCACAAGACGCCGGGAAAATTTTCACCCGTACGTTGTTGACATACCGAAAATACGGACACAGCGTTTTGCATCCTCATTTATAATGCGGACAGCAAGGGAGTGGAACTTGCTTCCGGCGTCTGTGTTTCCTGACGCCTACAATCTAGGAACTTTCAAGGCCAGAGTGAATAGGTTTTCCTGGGTAAGCGTGTTTCATCTTAGGCTTCGTCATCGCCCCTTATGGGCGGGTCAGTGGCCAAACGCAAGCCCAATTAATTTAAACAAAAAAAAAAAAAAATTTTTATATGAGAGGCTGTTTTTAGGGTTCCGTAGCCAAATGGCAAAAAACGGAACCCTTATAGATTCGTCATGTCTGTCTGTCCGTGTATGTCACAGCCATTTATTTCCGAAACTATAAGAACTATAATGTTGAAACTTGGTAAGTAGATGTATTCTGTGAACCGCATTAAGATTTTTACACAAAAATAGAAAAAAAACAATAAATTTTGGGGGTTCCCCATACTTAGAACTGAAACTCAATTTTTTTTTTTTCATCAAACCCATAAGTGTGGGGTGTCTATGGATAGGTCTCCAAAAATGATATTGAGGTTTCTAATATCATTTTTTTCTAAACTGAATAGTTTGCGCGAGAGACACTTCCAAAGTGGTAAAATGTGTGTCCCCCCCCCCCTGTAACTTCTAAAATAAGAGAATGATAAATCTATAAAAAATATATGATGTACATTACGGTGCAAACTTCCACTGAAAATTGGTTTGAACGAGATCTAGTAAGTAGTTTTTTTTTAATAGGTCATAAATTGAAATAAATATCAAATACTCAGGTCTATACTACCATTTACTTATATACCTACAGGTTTGTACGGAACCCTCGGTGCGCGAGTCTGACTCGCACTTGGCCGGTTTTATTTTACTTTGTTAGAAACGGCCGCAGGCCACTTACAACTAATAAAAGACACAAATTTCATACATTCTTACCAAACACACCGACAAAATCCTCGTCCATTCATCCGCAAACAAGTCACAATCTGGACTGGCTTCCAAGAGAGCGTTAAGCGCGGAGAGCGTACGCGGGATAGGCGAGTTTGCCCGCGCGACTGTGCAATATTTTACATGCCATTATAATTTGATCATTCATCCTCATGACTTCATGATTTAAAGAAAAGAGAATTGGAGCGGAAAGCGGGTTTATGAAAAATCAAAACAAAAACTATGTTACCCGACTGCGTAGAAAGCTTGAGCAATGTTTTGATTCAACTTAAGCAAATATAAGTAGGTCATCATCACCATCATCAGCCTATAATGTCCCACTGCTGAGCACATGTCTCCTTACACAAATTAGGGTGAAAGGGAATGGACGGATACTCCACCACGCGTGCCCACTGCGGATCGGTGGAAGTAGGCTAGTGGTCAACCTACTGTTGGAGTTTTCAAGCCGCTTAGTAGACCTCCGACTAGCTTAATGACTTACAATTAATTGATAACCGGGACCAACGTGTTTCGTGCCATCCGAAGCACAGAAACGCTCGATTTGAAATACTACTGCGGTCACCCATCCAGGTACCGGCCACGACGGTGGTAGCTTAACTTCGTTGATCGATTAAGAACGGCTAATCATGCTATACCACGAGCGCTTTCATAAGTATAAGTAGTTTCATTCACCGAGAGCTTAAGCTCATTGTGGGATTCGAACCCGGACCTTCGTCATGGCATCCGACGTTACCAAATCCCAAATCAGCACGTGTGACCTTACTCACGCGCAGGAACACAACATAAAGTTATTTGGCTGCGGTATTCTGAAGCGCTCGTGGTGTAGCTTGATTAGCCGTTCTTAATCGATCGGCAAAGTTAAGCTACGTCTGTCTTGGTCGGTACCTGGATGGGTGACCGCCTAGTGGTATTTCAAATCGAGCGTTTCCGTGCTTCGGAAGGCACGTAAAGCCGTTGGTCCCGGTTATCACTTAATTGTGATAGTCGTTAAGCTGGTTGGATGCCTCCTAGGCGGCTTGAAAAACTCCAACAGTAGGTAGGCCACTAGCCTACCTCCACCGATCCGCAGTGGGCACGCGTGGTGGAGTATCTGCCCATTCCCTTTCACCCTGATTTGTGAAAGGAGGCCTGTGCTCAGCAGTGGGACATTATAGGCTGATGATGATGATGATGATGATGGTATTCTGTAAGGTGAAGGTAGTTCCCCAGTCGAGCTGCTCTTTGAGCGAATAAACGCTATGCTCTACCTCTCTTGATTTTTAGCATGTCAAAAGAAATGCAATCCCAAATTCAAGCGGTATCGATACAACTGTCCCCGCGTCACAAATCGGCCGGGTGTCCACTTGTGCGTGAATCTCGTTACACTGTCACGTCACTCGTCACTCAGTTACATACAAACGTTTATATTTTAGAGCTCGTTTTTTTGCTTGGGGACGCTCGGTGCGCGTTTAATTGCCGCGACCAGTGACAAGGGGGTCAAGCGTTGGTATGGTGTGGATAAGGCTTTATTAGAAAAGATGGAATATATTTTGAATAATCAAATTAAGAATAGGAGAAGAAATCCTTGTATTTGGTCTGTCTATTTGCTAAGCTAATATTTATCTACTTTGTTTAATTAAAGTTCTTAGAGTTAAGTTATTAAAGTTAATATTGTTAAAATGTATATTAAATTAGGTAACGTGGCCTTATTTAAATACATTTCAATAAATGTACGCTCTCCATTGACGGGGAGTCCATCCGCACATATTTAAACCAGAATTGTTTCGAACTGTGTGGTCTCAAAGGAGCTTCCTTCCGCGGACGCTCAGATTGTGGGATGAGCTCCCCGCCGTTGTTTTACTAATGGAGTACAGCATGTGGTTCTTCAAAAAGGGTGTGAAGAGATTTCTGCAGGGTCGGCAACGCACGAGTAACACAACTGGTATTGCAAGCGTCCATAGGCTGTGGTAACCGCTTACCATCAGGCGGGCCCGCATGCTTGTTTGCCACCTAAGTAGTATAAAAAAAATGCTTGAACATTAAAAACATTGTAAGGCACGTCCACACATTTTTTTCATGAATGACAATACGAATTCACACCATTTTGCGAAAACAATACACTGGCAGGTATTCGACTGGCGTTTGATTCACAAAATTAAAATACCACTCTAATTGAAAAATCCAGCTTATTCTTTGATTTCCTGAAATGTAATGCTGTTTTATGCAAATATATTTTCTGTTTATTAAATACAGGGCGTCGTGCCGCTATGCTAAAAGGAAAGTATAGTAAGTAAGTACCCATACCTTGTTCTCAGACGGGCACTCTTGTCAGAGTGGTCGTGGGTGCAAAAGATTGTGTCAAATTCAAAATTCAAAATCATTTATTCAAATAGACCTTCGCAGGCACTTATGAAAAGTCTGACTCTAATACTCTAATACTGGTTCGGAAGGTTGCATTTGCTGAGAAGAGCCGGCAGTAAACTCAGAAATTACTCTTTTCAAAACAAGCTTAGATTCATTACATTACATTCATTACATTATTTCAGTACATTGTACAAGGAGGGTCTTCAACGCCAATTCTCCTTGACTAGGGTTATTGCTTTTGAAATGCTTCTCCATTTTTGGCGGTTTGTAGCGCTCCGAGTACACTGTACCATGGTAGATTGGGTTACAGTCTTGATAAGAGCAGTCCAACGAGTGGGTGATCAGCCACGAGATCGTTTGCCTTCAACCTGACCCAGGACAACAAGTCTCTTCTTCTTATTTTTAGGTTTGGCAACCAAGCCCAAAGTAGGGCTCATTTCTGCCAATGTCGAGTTATGTTATAGTTTCCAGTCTCAATAAATCACTTTCACATTATAGTCCTCAGTCAGTCACAGTCCATAAAAGTCATGTTTTACTACAATGGTGGTCATTGTACTAAAACTCTTCACGGACATTTTGAGACAACTTGAAAAGTCACGACACATAATTCATTTCATTTCACTTCACTGGTGCACATGGATGATCTTTATTGGGTAAAACACCACCAAAAATACACAATAAAACTCGAAATACACAAATTTATGAAAATAAAAATGAAAACGCAACGTCACTCTGCAAGTTTCCGCCAAAAAGTCAAACAAGTCTCTTCATCGAGTGTTCGTTTCTGGAGATGTGACCAACGAACTTGAGAATTCGAAGCTGCACATTTGACGAAAGCCTATCTGTTATTCAAAGCTCCTTGGTACGAGAGGTTATCCACGGAATTTTCAGGAGGCGTCTCCAGCACCCCATCTCCAGTGCGTTGATTTTCCGGCGATCTTGCAGTCTTAAGGATCAAGTTTCAGATGTATAGAAAAAGATTGGTATGACAAGGCATCGCATTAGTCAAGCCTTTGTTTTCTTAGTTATCCTTCTGTCTTTCTCAATCTTTCTACTACCGATCTTGTAATTGCACGTCGTCTTCTGATCTCATCTTCACAGCATCCTGTAATGGAAATAGTAGACCTGAGGTAGATGTAGCTTTGTGCAACTTCGCAATTTGCTACATTTAACAAAGATGTCTGGAAATAGCTTCACTCTGCACAAGTGCACATTGTACAAAATCCAGTAGATTACCTATATCATTTTATTATGAACCAGTGCAGGTTATTATTTTTTATTTATTTTGTATGTTGGTTTCGTTTTTGTTTTTTTTTTTATGTTTATTCGTTTTGATGATTGTGTATTTTACTAATGATTTGGAAAAAACAGCCAGTCAGATTGTCAAAAAAAATAATATTTAAAAAATGTTACCTTGCTGAGTTTCTTGCCTGTTCTTCTCAGTTGAAGGCCGACTTACGAACTGGCGGTAACTTCAGTAGCTTTGACCTTCATAGGTGCCCTTCTAGGGCCTAAATTGAATAAATGGCTTTGACTTTGACTTCGAACACAGTATATGTATATATTTGAGTCATCATCTGCCTGCCCTGTTCCCAATCAATTGGGGTCGGCGCAATATGTACGCTTCTTCCATTCATCTCTTCTATCCGTCATACTAGTATCCACTCCTTTTTTACCCATATCATCTTTCACACAATCCATCCATCTCTTTTTCGGTCTTCCTCTTCCCGTATATCCATCCACTTTCATATTCATAACTTTTTTAGTATGTATATATTTGAGTATTGTAAGTAAACAAAACAACAATGCGATGCGATAGTAGTTAATATCAAAATCCCGTAGTGAAATGTATCATTGTATCGCGGCTCGATTGTGCTCGAATCGTCGGCAAATGGTGCGACTTACGGCCAATCTTCTTTACTAATACTTTAGCTCAAGTACCGTTGGCAACAAAACTTGTAGAACATTTGGAAATAGCCAATATTGACAGATTGTCCAAAATATAAAAGCAGTTGCTATGTTTCTTGCCAGTCCTTCCCAGGTGAAGGCTGACATCCGAACAGGTAATAACTTCAGTAACTTCGACCGTCACAAGTGCCCCCTTTTTTTTTTTTTTTTTTTTCTTTTTTTTTTTTTTTTTCGTGGGGAAATCCTCATAGGATACCCGACCGCCTCGGGGGTAGCGGCCAGGTTATGCCGGACTTTTACCGGCTAAAACCCCACGGTGGTCGCCACCTGCGCTACAGAGGGGGGCGGGCTCTCGTGCAGATCGCGTACCTGCTCGCCCCTCCACGCGCGGCGCTGTGATAGCCCGTCCCGGGGAAAGTGTGGTACCTCCCCCTAGCACCCTCGCAATGCTATCGCACGATGAGTCGTGACCACAACGCCCCCCCTGAACGCCCAGAAGCAGCCCCGAGGAGGACGATGGGTCAGCCCCGATTGCCCACGACCCCGAAGGTCCCCGTTTAGTCGCCTTTTACGTGTGCCCCTAGTGCCCCTAGATCCTTAACTGAGTATATGCCTATGAAATAGGGTTTGCCGGTGTATTAATTGTAGCAAACAAACCAACAGATACAGATAGACTTTTAGAATTTATAATATTTTAGGCTTTGCCAACGGCTTCACACGCATGGTTATTTTTCTAGGTATGGTTTGTTACCCTAAAACGGTAATAACATTACGCAGCTCCCGTTTCAACGCAATGTAACATAAATGAAAAACAATTTGTATGTTATGTTGTTAAGAATAAATATAAAGTATTTTATTTGTTTTTATTTGTATAAACGGGCTCATCTAAAGAAAGAAAGACATTTATTCTAAAGTAACACAACACAATTTGACGGGCCAGTTGGCGCAGTTGGTTAAGACGTGGAGTCTTAACCTATAGCGCCGCAGGTCGTGGGTTCGATTCTCACACAGAACATGCATTTGTGTGCATGAACATGTCTGTATGTCAGGACATACAGACATACACACGACAAACAGCACCCAGACTCAGGAGTCTTGGTGTAATTATGTACATTAAGTATGCATTTACAAACAAATAGTAAATAATAACCAGATAACTCATATAATACATATTACTATATGTATTATATGAGTTATCTGGTTTCCATAGTACAAGCTCTGCTTAGTTTGGGATCAGATAACCGTGTGTGAGGAATTTCCCAGGATATTTATTTGTCCCAGGATATTTATTATTCACAATTACATACACATAGAAAGTTATACAAAAAAAAACAGAGATATAAAAAATATTAATAATTGTGTTGTGTGACATCACAAATGGACAGCGACTCAGTTATAAACTGTAAGCCCAGTACAGGTACCGGGCTACAGCACTGATTTTCAGTCACTGCCAAAGGTGACGCAACGTACACCTCTAGACCTCTCAATCTCTGGAACTAGCAGTCGCAATCTAAAATTCTTTCCCTAATAGGAAAAGTCATTTTTTTATACAACTTATTCGATAAACAAGCATACGGCCTGCCTGATGGTAAGCGGTTACCGTAGCCATATACACGCTTGCAACGCGTTATCGACCTATCCCCCCTCCCCTATGAGCTCTGGCGACCTTACTCACGCGCAGGAACACAACTTTACACAACATAAAGTTATTTGGCTGCGGTATTCTGTAAGGTGGAGGTACTTCCCCAGTCGAGCTGCTCTTTGAGCGAATAAACGCTATGCTCTACCTCTCTTAAAATCTTAGTCTATATCATCCCCGAGTATTGTAGGCTACTTTTTATCCTGGGAAAGCAGGTGAAACCGCGGGCGACAGCTGCACAACCACATCTAAATCCGTGGAATGATTTTTAAGTTATAGACACACTACAAAACTAGCTGTCCCCGCAGTTTCACCCGCGTTCATGGCCTAAATAACCCATAGCACGTAGGGATACTAACTTCCTGTCAGTGAAAGAAATATATAATCGAATCAATAAATCCGGAGACCTTATACACTAACTAACTAAATTCGCATAAAGCATAGAGAGAAACTCACATAGAAAAAAAAGATAAAAATAAAAAAAACTAATATAACACCAAATTGTTCTGCCGACGCTACAGTCCCGAATTATCTGAGCTCAAGATATTTAGCCCATTAAAGCTTCGGAAAGTGGGCTCCCCTCCTCTCCCGAGGCGGTGGAATTTCACTAATACATCTCAACCCCTCGTCCCGCATTCCGTTGGAGCCCACTTCGACCCCAGGGTCGAGATTAAACTGTGTTATACTTTAAATTTGGATTTCTTGTGTGTTAAAGATAGATGGAAAATAAAATAAAATATCGAGGTCAGTTTGCCGTGCCATTAAGCTTGTTTTCAGTATGCACCAGGGTTCAACCACAAGCTCTTTATTATAACCTTATTTGTCTTTTGTCCTGTTTTGACGCCGGATGTCAAAGTGGGACAAAAGACAAATAACGTTATTTTAACCTTGTTTTAAGAGCTTGGTAGGCCGCCTGGTGTTTTCGGCCGTTTTTACCGAGCAATCCAACTCCTCAACTATTCAGTGCTTTTCCACTGATTTCGAATAGTTAGGACCAATCAACGCATCTAAATGTTTATTGTGTCCTTGACTTAGCCAATCAGTGGGCCTACCACGAGCTCTTAAAACAATATTATTATAACCTTATTTGTTTTTTGTCTTGTTTTGACGCCGGATGTCAAAGAGGGACAAAAGTCAAATAAGGTTATTTTAACCTTGTTTTGAGAGCTTGTGGTAGGCCCCCAGAGCGCTGTGTCCTTTGGCGTATAGATAAAACATCGATTGATTATACTGGGTGGAGATTTAGAGATGGCATATTTTCGAAACCTATATTGGATTAGTCATGCTGAACAACTTTTACTATGGGACAATGAATGCTCAAAAAAAATTTTACCTTCATACATTATGATCGAGCAAGGTTGACATTTTGCAAGAAAAGTTAAAAAAAAAATGAAAATTCACTATTGGTCATATAGTAAAAGTTTAATTACTAAACAAACATAGGTTTCGAAAATATGCCATCTCGAAATCTCCATATACTATATGAAACGTGTGTCCTAAGTCTAGGTGTAGTTATATAGGGTGACTGATAATTAGTAAACGATACTTAGACACATTATTGTACTCATGATAACAAACAACTGTCCCAATAGGGATAAATAACTTTATTAAATAAAAGCTGATGGTGTATTCTTATTCTTGTTAGGTAAGTACTAAATGGGCTCATGTGCTAAGTAAATTATAATAAAAAAAAAAACCTTGGGATAGCTGTATGTTATCATGAGTATAATCATGTGTCTAAGTATCGTTTACTAATTACCAGTCACACTATACATGTAAGTACATATTTAAAAGTAGTATATCAGGTTATCTGCATAAGCTCTGCTTAGTTATCAGATAGCCGTATGTGAAATGTCCCAGTTTATTATCTCTATGAAAATCTCTTTCTGTGTCACAAAAAGATCAGGTTGAGAGTTAAAAGCTGTTTTCATGGTGTAATCATAGCGAAGTATGTAAAAAACCCTGCATTACATCATGTTAAGGTACGATAGCGGTGAATAAATAATATTAAGAGCTCCTAAAAGTGAATGAAAATGGTCGCGTATGAATTTTTAACCTTTCAATTTGGTTTGTTGATACTTTATTTTGTTAATAAAACATTCTTGTTCAAGTTTTTATGAACTTTTCTGATTATTATAGGTTTTTTTTAAGCTTTGTGGCTGAAAAAGTACATTTTCGGTTGACTACATATTCCTTTTTTTTAACCGACTTCAAAAAAAGGAGGAGGTTCTCAATTCGGTTGTATATTTTTTTTTTTTTTTTATGTTTGTTACCTCACAACTCCGTCATTTATTAACCGATTTGGAAAATTCTTTTTTTGACTGGAAGAGTACATTTCCTGTTTGGTCCCATTGTCATCAGATCAGGATTTGATTACTCCTTAGTGTACTTTGAAGTCGGTTTAAGTTTTTTGTAAAACAGTCCAATTATTATACCACTAAGGTGGCAAACAAGCATACGTCCCGCCTGATGGTAAGCAGTTACCGTAGCCTATGGACGCTTGCAACACAAGGGGTATCACTCGCGCGTTGCCGATCCTGAAGGAATCTCTTCACACCCTTTTTGAACTCCTAGAACCTCATTCATTAGATAAACCACGGCCATTCCTTCTTATTAATGGTCGGTTTTGACCCAGTAACAGCGTATATGAGATTTGTGTATTGGCAACGCGTGATGCGTTTATAGGCTACAGTGACCGCTTACCATCAAGGCCCTGACTGTTAGCTATCTTCGTAGTATCATAAACCGCCTTCAAAGTACATTAAAACGTATGAAATAACGAGGTAGGAACTATTCTGACGCTGTTTTGAAGTCAGCGAAAGAGCACGACGCGACGATGTGTTCAATATAAATTGTCTTATTCTACCAAAATGTATAGTATGCTACCGCAATTTTGTTTCACTGACTTCAAAACAGCAGATTACAGTTCTTATGTCGTTATTTCATACAATTATTGTACTTACAACCAGTGATTGCTTAACTATGCTAAATCAAGCTACAACGGTCAAGTGCGAGTCGGACTCACGCTACGAGGGTTCCGTATAAACATGTAGGTATGAACATAGTTCGTTCGTTTTTCCTATTATGTTATGTTTTCCGATATAACTACAAATTTACGGTTTTCGGATTTCTTCGTCTTGTGCTACATAGTATTTTTTTCAAATTTTATGAATCTAGGTCAACAGGAATTGCCCTATAGGTTTTGATTCCCTTTCGAGCGTCAAAATATGCGGCAGAAACGGCCGTATCTTGTGATTGCATTGACTTAGAAGTTGATTTTTTTCGATGCTCCAAGGGATTGCATATTAAGTATATTTGATATTAAATTCAGTTTGATACCTCTACGCGTTCCTGAGAAAAAGGGTCTTGACAGACGGAAAACGAAGGGCTCCTATAAGGGTTCCTTTTGAAGGTACCTGAAGGGTGCCAAACGGGACCCTATTACTAAGACTCCGCTGTCCGTCCGTTCGTCTGTCTGTCAGTGGGCTGTATCTCATGAAAGGTAATAGGTAGACAGCTGAAATTTGTATTTCTATTGCCGCTATAACAACAAATAATAAAATTAAAAATGAAAAGGGGCGCCAATACAAGAAACACTTTATTTTTCATAACAAAGTTAAGTTATACGGAAAGCTCCGTGTGCGAGTCCGACTCGCACTTGGCCGGTTTTTTTTTTCAGGTACCTACGGAACCCTAAAAAACAGAACAAACCTGATGCGTATTAAGTTATCATAAGTTATGTAAGCAATCAGGCTCCATCAACAGCAGTAATGAGGCACCCGGAGAGCCAAGCCAAACTAATATGAATTATTCATGCAGTATAATGATATCGTATCTTGAATTGATAATGGTAGTCGGTAATACTAGTTATTATTGGTGATATTATTTATGTTTTATAAAATATGCTTACATAGAGTTATTGGTAAAAGTCTAAGTCTTAGTCTAGTTCATCATCATCATCATATCAGCCTAGGGATGTCCACTGCTGAACATAGGCCTCCCCACTTCGAACGGTTTTGGGCCGCTTTCATCCAGCGGCGCCCAGCGATTTTGACCAGATCGTCGGTCCACCTAGTGGGAGTTCGTCCCGCTCGGCGCTTTCCAGTACGTCGTCGCCACTCGAGAACTTTCCTTCCCCATCGGCTATCATTTCTTCGAGCGATGTGGCCTGCCCATTGCCACTTCAGCTTACTAACTCTACGAGCTATCGGTAGTTTTTGTTCTCCTACGAAACGTTCCATAGTTAGTCTAGTTGCTAGTTGCCGGTATTTAATACAAGACTTACATTATAAACAAAACCATTTGTTCTATGACTTTTTACAAAACATAATACATTTACCCGAAGCGCTCGTGGTGTAGCATGATAAGTTCTTAATCGATCGGCAAGTTAAGCTACCACCGTCGTGGTCGGTACCTGGATGAGTGACCGTCTAGTGGTATTTCAAATCGAGCGTTTACGTGCTTCGGAAGGCACGTAAAACCGTTGTGATAGTCGTTAAGCTAGTTGGAGGCTTTCTAGGCGGCTTGAAGACTCCAACAGTGACCAATAGCCTACCTCCACCGATCCGCAGTGGGCACGCGTGGTGGAGTATCGCCCATTCCCTTTCACCCTGATTTGTTTGCAGGAGGCCTGTGCTCAGCAGTGGGTCATTATAGGCTGATGATGGTGAATAGATTTACCAAAAACATACTTTCAAGATTTCGTTGTACTATCTAACACATTTCAATTATGTAGGTATTTAGTTGTATGCACTGTCACTCTGTCACACTCACTGTCTTTTATCATACGTAGAGTTCGCAACAATTAGAGAGTTGAAAAAAAAAAATGTCTGATAAATTATTGAAAGTCATAGAATATTTAAGTTGTTGTTTATAATGTTAGTAATATAGTCCTGTGGCTCGATTCTCGTAACAAAACGACAGCGGTGTCGTAGCGATATCAACTATTTAAATTGTGTTTCGTGAAATATTTTGAATAAAAAACATTCAAACGTGTATATGCCTCAATAATTTGTCCATAGGATCGTTTTTCAATGATTCATTTGACATTATAATCTTAAAAAAGCCGGCCAAGTGCGAGTCAGACTCGCGCACCGAGGGTTCCGTACAAACCTGTAGGTATATAAGTGAATGGTAGTATAGACCTGAGTATTTGATATGAATTTCAATTTATGACGTATTAAAAAAAACTACTTACTAGATCTCGTTCAAACCAATTTTCGGTGGAAGTTTGCATCGTAATGTATATCATATATTTTTATAGATTTATCATTCTCTTATTTTAGAAGTTACAGGGGGGGGGACACACATTTTACCACTTTGGAAGATTCTCTCGCGCAAACTATTCCGTTTAGAATAGTGATATTAGAAACCTCAATATCATTTTTGAAGACCTATCCATAGACACCCCACACTTATGGGTTTTATTAAAAAAAAAAAATGAGTTTCAGTTCTAAGTATGGGGACCCCCAAAATGTATTGTTTTTTTTTTCTATTTTTGTGTGAAAATCTTAATGCGGTTCACAGAATACATCTACTTACCAAGTTTCAACATTATAGTTCTTATAGATTCGGAAAAAAGAGGCTGTGACATACGGACGGACAGACAGACAGACAGACATGACGAATCTATAAGGGTTCCGTTTTTTGCCATTTGGCTACGGAACCCTAAAAACACAGTTTAATCTTCGAAGTCGCTAAGACATCGTTGTAGTTTTGTTACGAGAATCGAGCCACTGAGATATTGTTAATGTTTTTCAATAACCCTGTTCCTTTTCGGTTCGGAGCCCCAAAATAGCAAAATATTAAAATGTACAAATACGACACGTTTGAAACAAAAATGAAAGATTAGGACCATTCATGAACAAACAGCGAACTCGGACAAAACAGAAGACACCATGTGTTGTTGCTTTTCAATACATTTCCACAGTTCTTTACAATTTCAGTGTTTACACTCAGGGACAATAAAACTGCTAAGTACTACATTCTTTGTTTTTAGTATCACATTTTAGTGGTGTTTGCTTTGCAAAAGCTTTTAGCATTAATGTCTACTGTTGAATATTTTTATAAAATACCTACACCTTACAGAAACATTAGTTTAAAGTGGTGTTGTGTTTTTGCGGTGAGTTAGGTGGCCAGAGTTCCTAAGGAAGCCCTAAGCTGTGCTGCCAGTGTTTTTTTTTTTTGTTTTTTACTTTTTAGTTGCCTGTGTTTTACCGCAATCTCATCATAGTAAGTGATGATGTGGCCTAAGGTGGTAAGCACACAAAGCCTGGAAGGAACTTACGTCAGTCTTCTATAAGCTTCACTGCAATTACTTTTCAGACAGGTAGAACGTAGCGTTTATTCGGTCAAAGAGCAGCTCGCCTGGGGAAGTACCTTACAGAAAACAACTCGCAAACCTCATGTTGTGGTCCTGCGCGTGAGTAAGGTCGCCAGAGCATATTAGGAAGGAGGGAAGGGTCGGTAACGGGTGAGTGATGCCCCGTGTGTTGCAAATGTCCCTATGGCTACGGTAACCGCTTTCCATCAGTCAGGCCGTACGCTTGTTTACCGACTTCATCGTATAGAAAAACATCAAAATTCAAAATTCAAAAATCATTTATTTTCAGCGGTTCACATTAAATTAAAACTAACAAAATTATGTTTCTCTTAACAACATGCAAAGCGCTGGGAGAATCTTAAAAATTTTCGTTATATCTATGGCCTTCACTAGGCAACATGCCTGTATCGTGAAAACCTATTTATGATTAACAATTTGTCGACTGACATTTTAGTCTATTAAACTATGATTCTATTTTCAAAATATTATTCTTTAAAATTATACATGATTATCAGTCGGGCTTTATTCGCTAAAAACATTAATAAATGAGTTATTTATCAGTGAGTGAACGCATGTGTATGAAACTATGTGAACAAAAAGGATCAGGGAACAATTCGCTCCGTGGTCGTCGTACATTGAGTCTTTTGTGCCGTCCCTACATGCTATATATATGTATATTCTATAAAACCATACAATATATAAAATATACAATACAAGAATAACGAGCTTCTCTCCTCGACTTTGTCTGTGTTATATAAAATATTGTATCAATGACTCAGGAACAGATTGTTTTAATTGATGATGATGAGATGATTAGCACTGCTCTTAGCCAGTACCATACAACCCATGTCCTATACAACCATTCAATGACTGGTACCTGAATAGTTGTATCGGAGTAACCATGGATAAACCGAGGAGTGCGTGGTATATAGGAGTGACACGCTCTGGGATGGGAGAGGACGGCCAGCCAACCGCAGCCAGCTGACCACAATCGACCGACTGTTCAGCCTGCCAGCCAGAACACGAAAGAAGAAAGCAGGTTCCAATTTCAATTGTTATAATCTCTTCTTGACTTCACCGTTGATTGATGTCCTAAAATATAGGTGCAAGTGCCTGGTCACTGTTTGTGCTCATCCAAATAAATTTGCAGATTGGTGGAGGTAGGCTAGTGGTCAACCTACTGTTGGAATTTTTCAAGTCGGCTAGAAGACATCCAACTAGCTGTTTTTATACCACTAAGTTGGCAAGCAAGCTTATGGCCCGCCGGATGGTAAGCAGTTACCGTAGCCTATGGACGCTTGCAACACCAGGGGTACCACTCGCGCGTTGCCGACCCTGAAGAAATCTCTTGACACCCTTTTTGAAGAACCCCATGCTGTACTCCATTGGGAAAACCACGGCGGGGAGCTCATTCCACAGTCCGAGCGTCAGCGAAAGAAAACTCCTTTTAGCCCGCACGGTCCGAAACTATTCTGTTTTCAATGTGTGAGGATGGACTCCCCGTCGATGGCGAGAGTTGCGATGGTGGAAGGTAGCCGTGGGCATAAAGATTATCACAATGAATTAAGTGACGTGAGAGAAACGCTCGACTCGAAATAGCACTAAGAACGGCTAATCATGCTACACCACGAGCGCTTCATGAACATGGTCTTTAAATATTGATAAAAATAAACTATACGTGATAATATAAATAGTAGGTACAATTAAATAGTGTTTACAAAATTCCCTTTCAGTGGTGCATGTCAATTTGAACGTGATCTGTTAAACCAATAACCCGGTTACATCCCGTTTCAGATATACGGGTATGGGGTCCAAATAACAAAACTAACTATGGCAAATATACTGGGTGGAGATTTCGAGATGGCATATTTTCGAAATCTGTGTTTGGTTAGTCATACTGGACAACTTTTACTATGGGACCAACAATGAATACACAAAAAAATATTTATACTTTTCATACAATGACATTATGATCGAGTAAGGTTGACATTTACTATGGAAAGTTAAAAAAAAATGAGAATTCGCTATTGGTCCCATAGTAAAAGTTGTTCAGCATGACTAACCCAACAACGGACGGGCCAGTTGGCGCAGTTGGTTAAGAGTCTGGTAAAGATTCCACCTATTGCGCCGCAGGTCGTGGGTTCGATTCCCGCACAGGACATTTAATGTGTGCATAAACATGTCTGTATGTCCTGAGTCTGGGTGTAATTATGTATATTAAGTATGTATTTACAAACAAAAATTAGTATATGTATTATATCAGTTATCTGGTTTCCATAGTAAAAGCTCTGCTTAGTTTGGGATCAGATGACAGTGTGTGAGGAATGTCCCAGGATATTTATTTATTATTTATTACGAGATGGCATATTTTCGAAACCTATGTTAGGTTTCGAAAATATGCCATCTCGAAATCTCCGCCTGTTATAGCTTTATAGCACGAATTTTGACCTGTATAAATATTAAACTAGGATATCTCCTTAGACCGTCATTATTCCTATTATTTGATGCCGGATCTTCTCATTTTTTGCGCAATTTTAGGTTGGTGACTCATATGGTATAGAAAGATGACAAGCAGACAGACGGACAAACTGATTGTAAGTATAGCCACGGTCGCTATTATATATTATAATAGCTATGTATTGCATGCAGACCTTAACAATACCTAGAAGGCAACTCTCAAGTCTAACTGCAAGATTATAGGTATGTCAAAAAGTTATCAGATCTCATGTAGAGCCACACGCCCTAACTTCACAAACTCTACATACCGTAGTCAAAATATGTGGCTTGGCCGTTTCGCTGCTACAAGAACTATTGTATTACAGAAAAATAATTAACAGTAAATAAATTTTTCACCATACGCCCATGTGACGGTAGCGAAACGGCCAAGCCACTTATTTTGACTACGGTGTGTAGAGATTAGGCATGGCATAAATCACAAGTAGCAGGTGATAAAGAATATGATTCTGTTTTCATATGTCACATCTGTTACCGTCCATGACATAGCCTGTTACATGTTATAAAGAATATTTAAGAATATAAATAAAATGTATGCGACTGAAGGACTTTGTATCCATGGTCATGAACAAATTAAAAAAAAAAAAAACTTTATCGTTGATTAGCTTTTAAGAGTATTCAAAAATAAACCTTAAATCAAGTGACATAAAGTGTTAACTTCTTTAACATGTTATGTAGCAGGATAGAAAAATAATTTTTTGCTACGAAAGTATATATAATTTGCATCAGTGATAATTTGACACTTGCGTGCGATACTCGCACATGATTTTGTGAAAAATACCGTCGATCAGCATCGATGACGTAGGTTACAAATCATTGCAAATCATATATCGCAAGTGAAATCATGCTATAAAAAATAATAATATCATCAAATGAGAATTCCTTTAAAGTAGCAATAATTTCCATGCCTAGTAGAGATTGCCTTGAAGAGTAAGGGCGTGTAGAGTTATAAGCCTGGTTCTACATGAGATCTGATAACTTTTTGACAGTGCGAGCCATATGGTTCATCTGGGCAACATTTTAAATGAAAATGTTTTTGGTGGGATTTTTTGACGCCCATGAGTTCCAAAACAAAACACTCTCTGAGTCAGAAAATAGAAAAATAAATGACCAAATCTCACTCGCCCCCGCCGCTGCCACCTCGTTCCTTGGACATCACACCGACCGCATGGGGAGTGATTGGATATGAAAATTTAATACCTTTGTAGTGCACCCACCAATCACTTAGCGAAGCATACGTATGTACATACCGCACATTGACGAATTAAAACGTTACTCTATGTGACTGTACGTGGCCGCAGACCTGCCCATAGATATGTCGCGGATGTATTGTTAAATGTGCAGGTCTACACGTTACTAGACAGAGTAAACTTATTCTTGAACAGAAAAGCCTTATTATTCATTTTATTACATTGTAAACTTTAAAGCAGTGACCGTAGCCTATGGACGCTTGTAATACCAGGGGTATCACTCGCACGTTGCCGACCCTGAAGAAATCTCTTCACACCCTTTTTGAAGAACCCCATGCTGTAACTCCATTGGGAAAACCACGGCGGGGAGCTCATTCCACAATCTGATCGTGAACTTTTTACTATTTACATATAGTACGTCTAACGGAAAGATATGCATCAAAGTACATGACTTCTTGATGAAGCGTTCGTGGTGTAGCATGATTAGCCGTTCTTAATCGATCGGCAAAGTTAAGCTACGTCTGTCTTGGTCAGTACCTGGATGGGTGACCGCCTAGTGGTATTTCAAATCGAGCGTTTCCGTGCTTCGGAAGGCACGTAAAGCCGTTGGTCCCGGTTATCACTTAATTGTGATAGTCGTTAAGCTGGTTGGATGCCTCCTAGGCGGCTTGAAAAACTCCAACAGTAGGTTGGCCACTAGCCTACCTCCACCGATCCGCAGTGGGCACGCGTGGTGGAGTATCTGCCCATTCCCTTTCACCCTGATTTGTGAAAGGAGGCCTGTGCTCAGCAGTGGGACATTATAGGCTGATGATGATGATGACATGACTTCTTTGGCAGGTACCAGGCGCACAGATCGCGAAGGAGATTTGATAATAATTATTAGCAAACGTGAAAAGATAATGACCCTTATTGAGCGGTGACACGTGTCGTCGGTTATGATTTTAATTCAATAAACTTGGAAGCAAACATTTGGTGTCAATTATTGAGTAATTCATTTTGAGCTGAAACTTTTTAGTCTATGTAGTCTTCTTGCCTTTCGACAATTCGGAGCAGCCTGACTGGGGATGACCTAAGTTCAAGTTAAGCCAGCGCTCCATGAGTCACTGTGCTGACAGTGTGCCGGCAATAAATCATCATCATCATCTGATGATGATGATGATGATTTATTGCCGGCCTGTGCTCAGCAGTGGGACATTATAGGCTGATGCCTATAATGTCCCACTGCTGAGCACAGGCCTCCTTTCACAAATGAGGGTGAAAGGGACTGGGCGATACTCCACTACGCGTGCCCACTGCGGATTGGTGGAGGTAGGCTAGTGGTTAAACTGTTGGAATTTTTCAAGCCGCCTAGGAGGCATCCAACTAGCTTAAAGACTATCACAATTAAGTGATAACCGGGAACAACGGCTTTACATGCCTTCCGAAGCACGGAAACGCTCGATTTGAAATACCACTAGGCGGTCACCCATCCAGGTACCGACCACGACAGACGTAGCTTAACTTTGCCGATCGATTAAGAACGGCTAATCATGCTACACCACGAGCGCTTCCGCCGGCAATAGGCCTCCTCCCAAACACCTCTTTTTTATCCTGTATAGTCCTGTGTTTAACTACAATCTCACCATGGTAAGTGATGATGTTGCCGAAGGTGTTAAGCACACACAGCGTAAAAAGGAACAGGGTCTCAAGTGCAGCTGTCGCAACACACCGATATGTGTTTTAAGACGATAATAGCTCAGTGGTAGTGAGGTCAAATGCCAATATAAAGGAGTTCGAATCCTACAATGAACTTGAGCTTTCGGTGCAGGAAAAGATCGTGAGGAAACCCACCCATGGTAGGATAATTTGTGGTACCCACGTGGGTGGCTACTACCCTCAAATTGTTGGCCAGCTGGCGCGGTTGGTTAAGACTCTAGTTAAGATTCCACCTATAACGCCGCAGGTCGTGGGTCCGATTCCCACACAGGACATGCATTTGTGTGCATGAACATGTCTGTATGTCCTGAGTCTAGGTGTAATTATGTATATTAAGTATGTATTTTCAAACAAAAAGTAGTACATGTATTATATTATTCTACTTTCTAAAGTACAAGCTCTGCTTAGTTTGGGATCAGATGACCGTGTGTGAGGAATGTCCTAGGATACTTATTTATTTATAAAAAAAAAAAACCGGCGCCTTGCTTGGCGATGTTTTCCGACAGCTGCATTTGAGAGCCAGTTACTTCTAGGCTTTGAGTGCTTACCACCTTCGGCCACGTCATCACTTACCATGGTGAGTTTGAGTCAAACACAGGCCTAATCATAGTTTAAAAAAAGCATATTATAAAGTACCCCTGCACCGAAAATTACCTCATTGCAGGCCTCAAGTGTAAGCTACATCACCATGCTGTTCAAGACATCCTGTCTTATGGAATATGTAATTAGTAGAACGTGATCAAAGCATCCAACATCGTATAGCTACATGTTGTTAGCTAATTGAATTTGAATAATTAACGTTTCAGAAGATGGTTGTTTCGCTGAAACTTCCGAAGATCTTCCCATCTTCGGGTATTGAGTTGTTGTTTGCAACGAACTGAACTACTATTGGTATTTTAAGTCTGTGGTGTAAACCTAATAGCTAAGTTAGTGAATTAGAATGTTGGAAATAAAAAGTGCGAGTAGGACTCGAGCAATGAGGTTTCCGTGCAAACTAAATGCTTCAACTGCAAATGGCAGTTTGTAATAGAAAAATAAAGATATTATTATTTGTATATTTCCTTTTGGAATTTCACGGTCCGAGGACCGGTCATTTTGGAAGGCGTGCATGGGGATACAGATCCAACACGTTGAGGCCTCTTTAAGATACTTTAATGTGTTGGGATATGTACACTAAGTGGATTCTATCTCTGTCCGTACTATTGAAGAGATACGGCCAAAGACAGCATCCGCGAAGTGCAAGGACTTTTGCAGAGAAGAAGGAAACTATACTGGGTCTATGGGAGGGAGCTTGCTGGGCTATTGATTGAGATAACGGGACGCCGGCCAGGGTAGGGTAGGGTAGGGGGTAAAGAAGGGGGCGCAGGTGAAACCGCGGGCGGAAAGCTAGTATGCAATAAAACTCAAAATACACGAATTTATGAAAATAAAAACAAAAACGCAACGTCACTGCAAGTTTCCGCCAAAAAGTCCCAACGTCTTGTCTTAAAAAATATATTTAAAAATTCGTCATAAAATCAGCCTAACACAGCACTTAACAAAATAAGCCTTGAATAAACAACTCTGGGTTCTTTCTACACCGTATATTATCTTTAGTAAGTTTATATTATGAATATTTTAACACAAATCACGTCTAGGCACGTGTATTGAGTCGCTTTACATGAATAATTTAATGTTAGTGCTCGGATTCCACTACTATTGTTACTAGGGATTTTACTGAAGGTTTTATAGAACCTAGGAACCCAAAATCCTTAACCAAGGGGGTTATGTGTAATTACATAAGTCAAAAATTCAAAATCATTTATTCAAATCGATTCTCGCAGGCACTTATGAAAAGTCTGACTCTAATACCGGTTCGGAAGGTTGCATTTGCTGAGAAGAGCCGGCAATAAACTCAGCAATTACTGTTTTCAAAACAAGCTTAGATTCATTACATAATATTTACATTCTAATCGCACTGAAAACAATTGCGTGCCCCGGCGCGGCGGAAAAATTACAAAGTAGACTGAATAAATATTTAATAAGTAAATAAATAGCAAACTTAAGCAGACCAGCCCCCACAAGCAGCACCTGTTCACAAGTATGATTTTTAATTTTGAAAATTTTCTTTTTTGGAAAACAGAATTTGCAAAAAATGCGAGAGTTTTCTTGCTTACTATACTTTCGAGTTCCTATAGTAAGGGACATATATATCTAAAGAATTTTTTGACTAGGGGCATGTCACGAAGGGTTAACTTACTCATTATACTGATACGTGTAGAGCTTACTACGTGCTTGTTACATTCCTTTAGTCTTTTGTCCTTTGTCCTTAGTATACTAGATTAAAAAAACCGGCCAAGTGCGAGTCAGACTCGCGCACCGAGGATTCCGTACAAACCTGTAGGTATATAAGTAAATGGTAGTATAGACCTGAGTATTTGATATTAATTTCAATATAAGACGTATTAAAAAAAAACTACTTACTAGATCTCGTTCAAACCAATTTTCGGTGGAAGTTTGCATGGTAATGAACATTATATTTTTTTTTAGTTTTACAATTCTCTTATTTTAGAAGTTACAGGGAGGGGGACACACATTTTACCACTTTGGAAGTGTCTCTCGCTTAGTATACTAGATTAAAAAAACCGGCCAAGTGCGAGTCAGACTCGCGCACCGAGGATTCCGTACAAACCTGTAGGTATATAAGTAAATGGTAGTATAGACCTGAGTATTTGATATTAATTTCAATATAAGACGTATTAAAAAAAAACTACTTACTAGATCTCGTTCAAACCAATTTTCGGTGGAAGTTTGCATGGTAATGAACATTATATTTTTTTTTAGTTTTACAATTCTCTTATTTTAGAAGTTACAGGGAGGGGGACACACATTTTACCACTTTGGAAGTGTCTCTCGCGCAAACCATTCAGTTTATGTTTTATTAAAAAAAAAATAGTTTCAGTTCTAGGTATGGGGAACCCCCATTTTTAGGGTTCCGTAGCCAAATGGCAAAAAACGGAACCCTTATAGATTCGTCATGTCTGTCTGTCTGTCTGTCTGTCTGTCTGTCTATCCGTGTATGTCACAGCCATTTATTTCCGAAACTATACGAACTATAATGTTGAAACTTGGTAAGTAGATGTATTCTGTGAACCGCATTAAGATTTTTACACAAAAATAGAAAAAAACAATAAATTTTGGGGGTTCCCCATACTTAGAACTGAAACTCAATTTTTTTTTTCATCAATCCCATAAGTGTGGGGTGTCTATGGATAGGTCTTCAAAAATGATATTGAGGTTTCTAATATCATTTTTTTCTAAACTGAATAGTTTGCGCGAGAGACACTTCCAAAGTGGTAAAATGTGTGTCCCCCCCCCTGTAACTTCTAAAATAAGAGAATGATAAATCTATAAAAAATATATGATGTACATTACGGTGCAAACTTCCACTGAAAATTGGTTTGAACGAGATTTAGTAAGCAGTTTTTTTTAATAGGTCATAAATTGAAATTAATATCAAATACTCAGGTCTATACTACCATTTACTTATATACCTACAGGTTTGTACGGAACCCTCGGTGCACGAGTCTGACTCGCACTTGGCCGGTTTTTTTTTTGTTTTTTTTATTTTTGTTTTAAAATCCTTATGCGGTTCACATAATACGTCTACTTACTAAGTTTCAACATTATAGTTCTTATAGTTTCGGAAAAAAGTGGCTGTGACATACGGACAGACAGACGGAAAGACATGACGAATCTATAAGGGTTCCGTTTTTTTGAGATTTGGCTACGGAACCCTAAAAAATCATACACCAAGTCCATTGTCCAAAGTAGAACATCACTAAATTGATATCGTATTTTTAGCAACATAAAGATCAAAATTGTAGGATGTGGGTCTAAAAACAAAAGACGCCCTCGATTTTCGAACGTGGAATGCACACCAAGACGGATCTTCTCCAGTCAGGAGAATTGACAACAGAGTCAAAAGCTAGCCATACATGCACGGATGTGCCAGACGGGCACGTCTCGGATCAGTGGTTTCGCCACACACGGTCTCGGGCATCGGCTGTGTCTGCAATGCCTCATTCGAAACAAACTCTAGCTGTAATAATTGGTGGTTTTATATTAGGAGAAAGAAAACCTAGAAGAGTTTTGCGCGAAACAATCAATTTATGGCTAGAAAAACGACCGCGATATAGTCATGAACTGTACTCAGATATTGATCTATTTTACAAGTAGAAATATGCAAATTCTTATAGAATAGAATATAATAGAATATACTTTATTGTGCACACAACATGAAAGAACAAAACATAACATTTAACAAAGAATAAAATGGCGAACACAACATAGGCGGCCTTATCGCTAAAGCGATCTCTTCCAGGCAACCTTTGACCTTCAACCTTCTTATCTATAAATAAACATGGTAAAGTCTTATAAAGTTCCAATACTACAAAACTTGTCCTTAGCAATGGCAAAAACGCGTGTTCGCCAGAAGAGCACGCAGCTGAGGTGAAATAAAAATTTATAATATCCTGGGTAATTTTTCATAAACCGCTATTTGCTAGCAGCTAGTTCTACCCCTAATTCGTGCCTATCCGGATCCGACGGGTACATCCACGGTACATCCGTGCGTGTATGGCTAGCTATTATATTATACAATGATTAATAAAAAGGTAGATAGGTTACCTACACGAGATTTGAACTTCATAAATGGCACACTGTCATACATGTCGTGTCGTTGACGCTCTGACACGACTCATAGCTAAAGTGAGCTAACTAGCATAATTATAACCTATCATCTTTTTTAACAGACTTCAAAAAAAGGAGGTTCTCAATTCGGTTGTATATTTTTTTTATATTTGTTACCTCACAACTCCGTCATTTATTAACCGATTTGGAAAAAAAAAATTTTGTCTGGAAGGGTACACTTCCCATTTCGTCCCATTGCCATCAGATCAGGATTTGATTACTTCTTAGTGTACTTTGTAGTCGGTTTAAGTTTTTTTGTAAACAGTCCAATTATTACTTATAAAATCATTGTATATGATGAGTTTATGCATATAATATGCAATATATCTAGTTTGGCAAAAAAAAAAAAAAACTGCTGTGTAGCTGTCGGAACACACCGATAGGTACTTGGCGGCAGATTTTCAACTTGAGGGTGGTAGACGGCCAGATGGGGACTACAAAGTACCCTACCACCGTGCTATGGTTTCCTCACGATGTATTCCTTCACCGAAAGCTCAAGCTCAAGTAGGATCGAACCCGGGACCTTCGTCTCGGTATCCGACGTCACTACCACTGAGCTATCATCGCCTTAAAAATTAATTTATTATGAATTAAATAGTTTTACACATATATTAATTTTAACAACATTCCCGTGGTAAAAAGTAGCCTATTTTACCCGGGGATAGTGTAGCTTCCCAACAGTGAAAGAATTTTTCATATCGGTTCTGTATTTTCGGAGCCTATTCAATGCAAACAAACAAACAAACAATCAAATCTTTCCTCTTTATAATATTAGTATAGAAAAGGGTTTACGATATCTGCTCCCCTTGTAACCTAAATGAAGCTTATTCTGACCTAGTAGGTATTTAGTATTTACATACATTGAATTATTCCCGCACATTTTTATTTTAACATCAAAGCTTTTTTAAACCCGTACGTTCGAAATTTTCAGAATTTACCAACTAAGAAGCTTTTAAAAAAATATGAATACAAAACCCAACTGAGAGCCTTTAAAAAGAACTTTATTCTGAGTCCATTTCAAAAAAGGCTTAACGCATAATCACATGTCAATAACCATACATCATTCTCAATTTAAAAATATTAAATAAATTCAAAAAGGCGTCCGACCAATTAAAAATATATTACCGGCCGCGTAGAAGCACTTTCAACGGAACACAGAACGAAATTTCCACGTGAAAATATGGTGCGAGGGAATTCTCACGTCCTAATTTCAAAAGATCTCCACTATGTACTGTCGGTGGGAAAATATTATAGAAAAATTCCATATTTCAGTTTAAAAGAAGTTTTTTTTTCATGATGGATTTACTGTCAAACTATCGAGTAGGTAAATATTTACCTTGATCTCAATATTTTAGCAAAGGTCTAACTACAAAGTCTACGATTCATACTACGATAGGGAACTATCGAGTAAATATTTACCTTGATCTCATAAATATTTTAATAAAGTTCAAACTACTGTCATAACTGCCAACAGATAAATTTGCCACACCAGAGATTGTGTTTGCAGAAGGTATTCCTTTTATGAGTAGTATTATGAAATAAAACTAATTTAATCAAATTAGTCTCTTATAAGATTAATAAAATGATTAATGCTACATTGATCCAGTCTCAATAAATCACTTTCACATTATAGTCCTCACTCAGTCAGTCACCGTCCATAAAAGTCATATTTTACTACAATGGTGCTCATGGATGATCTTTATTGGGTAAAATACCACCAAAAATACACAATAAAACTCAAAATACACAAATTTATGAAAATAAAAATGAAAACGCAACGTCACTCAGCAAGTTCCCGCCAGAAAGTGGCGGGGACGTTGACCTCTTTTCAGTAATTTTTTGTTTTACGCAGTCTGGTTTTTTGTTTCTTTTAATAATTTAATTTCTACATCTGCTAATCCCTCAATGACTACTGCCACCGACTGTACGTATGTACGAGCGGGGCGTTCATGAAATTCAAATTTAGAATTCGTGTTCACGTTTTTTGCTTTTTAAAACGAGCCAGGATTACTCAGCCACGATGTCAAACCGATATCGCAACGTTTTATACAGAATTTACACATTTCTACACCATGTAATAATATGCTCAATATACATAATTAAGGTTATTTTTCTTATTAAACTCTTCTGATCCTAAAGTAAGCAGAGCTTACGTACTATAGAAAACCAGAAAACTGATATACAGAGCTATTAAAGGAACAAACGAAAAAGAAGAGAAAGAAGCTGAACGCAGGATTCGTTTGGGTTGGGCAGCATTTGGAAAACTTTGTCATATCTTTAAGTCGCCTATACCGCAGAGTCTCAAAACAAAGGTATACAACCAGTGCGTCCTGCCTGTGATGACCTACGGAGCCGAGACGTGGACACTGACGCATAAACTGGTCCGAAAATTTAAAGTCAGTCAGCGAGCTATGGAAAGAGCTATGCTCGGAGTTTCTTTGAAGGATAGAATTCGCAACGGAGTCATCCGACAAAAAATCAAAGTGACCGACATAGCTCAACGAATTAGCAAGCTGAAGTGGCAATGGGCCGGTCACATCTGCCGCAGAACCGACGGTCGATGGAGCAGACGAGTCTTAGAGTGGAGACCGCGTCTTGGCAAACGTAGTGTGGGGCGCCCTCCAGCCCGATGGACTGACGACCTCATAAAAGTGGCCGGACTGGGCTGGATGCGGGTGGCAAGAAACCGGCAGGAGTGGCGCGCTCTGGGAGAGGCCTATGTCCAGCAGTGGACTTAAGAAAGGCTGATGATGATGATGATGAAAGGAACAAACATCAAAAATGTCTAAGCAATACGCAACATGTACGTATGTAAACTTTGTTCTGAAAACATACTGGCTGGTTCTAAAAACTAAAACTTCTTTGATTGAGTTTTTTTTTATATAAGCGAATTCTTTTGTTCGAATTTAATTGTGTTTTCTTTGCTGTGAAAGGAAGTAGGAATGTTACAAGCGGGAAGAAAAGCAGAAAAACTATCGTGCCCAACGAGAGTCTTCTAGATCACAAGAATTAAAAATATTAAATATTATTATATAAATACAGAACGCTATGTTATGCATGGTCCTACATGTACTTTGGGAGGTTTTTTAACCGTCGACCAAGAATAGCCAGAACAAATAATGTGGAATCAAGTAAAACCTTAGAATGGAAGCTGAGTAAGTAAAACAGTGGATAATGCCTCGTTCCGAACAAACTGCGCAAATGAGAATTTCATGACATGTCCGGGCGAGGCGGGTCGGGTAAGTTAGTGTGGATACGGCTTATTAATAATAATAAATAATGATGGCTTTATTTTATGCATTGAGTTACAGGCTTGAGTTATAGGCTTGATAGCACTTGAGGTAACTAAATTATTAGAATTTATTTTTGATAATTAATGCATTTCATAGAAAAATTAACTTTTTATGTATTGCAATAAGATTTATTTATGTGCCGACATATGTATAAAATGAATGGTTAATTAAATAATTGTACAAATCTATATACAAATAATTGGACTGTTTTACAAAAAACTTAAACCGACTTCAAAGTACACTAAGAAGTTATCAAATCCTGATCTGATGACAATGGGACCAAACGGGAAGTGTACCCTTCCAGACAAAAAAAGAATTTTCCAAATCGGTTAATAAATGACGGAGTTATGAGGTAACAAACATAAAAAAAAAAAAAAAAAAATACAACCGAATTGAGAACCTCCTCCTTTTTTGAAGTCGGTTAAATAGGAGATCGCGGAAAGCTAGCTAACTTTATTTTTCTAGCATTTTTTTTGTCGTTATTAAACGTCAGAAAGTTCTTTATTAAGAGGATATGCTGGTGAAGTTTGTTCCATACAAACGTAAGCCTCAGTTTCCTCTCTGGATATATTTATCCAGAGAGGAAACTACTACTACCATTGTCATCACTAGAGCAATGATAATTTTACCATGCAATCTGTAGGTACCAATGTATGTCCCTCGGTTGTGTTTTTCTCCATAAATTAATTATTATAAGAATTAGGAGCCTTCTAAAATCATAAAAACTTACCATTTTTAACGCTCTTATCAGACGTCCAGCGAACAAATTTGACGAATATAAAAAAAACAAAGGAAAACCGACAGACATAGCCAAAGCCCTTATTATTATGATTCTTGAATTTTTTTAAATCGTTCCAGTGTGTTGGAGGGGAAAACTAGGGATTACGAAATAGCGATTTTGTCTAATTTAAATAGGTATAATCGGTCCAAGCTGTAGTTGTCTCTATCGCCCACAGCAGCGCGACAGCAATAGATAACTTAAAAACCTATTTTTCAAATTTCTTGCAGCCATCCTAGTGGACGTTAAAACAGTGCTTCATAAGCAAGTTGGGGTTAGATATAATAATATATCTAAACAGAAGCTCCTTCCACACAAAATAAGCCTCGTATTTTCACTGTGACCGCGAGAGGGTATTATTAAAACATTATTCTGTGAAGAAAAATGTATTTTTGAGTGTGACTCTGAAGGAGCAGAATGTTTACACGCCCAGCGCCTACTGAGTAACGGACGATATTAAGTAACAGAACTGAGAAATGTATATTAAAAAAACAGTTTTTTTTTTATTATTCTCAGATTTCTATAAAAAAAAATGCTGTTTTATAAATAAGCGATTATGAGTACTAATTGACTCGTTTAATGCCGACCATTGTTTAAGACGCTCAGGTTTTTCCCAGGGGTGTATTAAGGGAAAATTAGTTTCCAGAAAATTCCCTCATAGCGGATTTTTTCTATCTATCAAATTTCAAGTTCTTGAGATTTTGTTCGCTTTTTTAATAATATACGTTTTTTTTTGTGAGTAAAGAACACTCGAATATGATAATGAAAAACTTTTCACAAAAAATTAAAACGCCTTCAAAGTAGAGTAAAAATATAAACGACGGACGTCTGAACTCTAATCTGACACTATTTGATGTCAGGGTAAAAAAATCTTCGATCTCATATACATTTTACTAGAATTGGATACGTTATTTCAAACTTTTTAGTGAAAATTAACAAAAAATGGCGTTCAGAAATAAAGTATTTTTCTTTCTTTCAATAATAGTAACTTTTTTTTTTGAAAATTGATTGTCTTCAAAGTCCATGGTCGGATCATGAATCATAATAAAATGAGATCACCTTGATCTACTCTAATACAATACAGTTTAAACCATCGAAATCGGATAAGCCATTTCTGAGTAGTACTTTTTAAGCTTTCGCGTACTAAATTCATTGTAATATTAATTTGCGAATAGACCCGATACATTAATATTATGGTGCGTCCATGCTTGGCGAATCGAGCACGAGCCGAACCACGAACGAGCACACTGCGAGCACGATTCGCGTAGCGTGGACGGGCTTGCGAGCCCCGAACGAGCGCGATTGACAATTTTTTCACGAACAAAGGGATACGCATTGTGATCGTTGTAGGCTCGTTTCAGGTTCGTTCGTGGCTCGGCTCGTGCTCGATTCGCGTAGCATGGACGCACCATTACATTTCCGAGTAATTGATAAACATGTTATATACAGACGAATTGACAGTTCCTGTTTTGCATTGAGACGGAGAATTATGCTCGTTTGACAGTATTTAGGTTGCGTCATTTCTCTTTGATATAAAATGGTAATTACCTGTATATAAATAGATGAAATTACTCAAGTATTGAGCGACTGGTAATAAGTAAACGATACTTAGGCACATGATCCCAGAGATTCATGAGAATTCACTATTAGTCCCATAGTAAAATTTGTTCAGCATGACTAACCTAAGTTTCGAATATATGCCATCTCGAAATCTCCACCTGTTAATTAATTTAAATATAATTCCCACTAATACTGTACAGGGTAAACAGGAAATGGCCGTTAGAGGTAGCAAACTGTTGATTGAACATCCGCCGCCGACCGGATATTGGCTGGCCGGTACACAAAGGGCAGTAAACCTGAAACTTTTGCCCTGCTAATGCCCTGTCGTTTATATTAAATTGAATTGTCATCACCTATACACGGTGACTTTTTAATCGTTTTATCGCTAGAACAAACGTTGTTCAAACCATGATCTACTAACATTCTATAACTTCAAATGAAAAAAATTACGTCATTGGTTTTTGAAAAAAAAAAACAAAATAAAGTTAATAAACTCGGGATTATCGTTACTCCTTACAACCCAGACACCGCGCTTGCACTTCAAAGTAGTTGTGGCACGCCAGCATGCCAGTTTTGTTTGTAGCAGTGGGAATCCGCGGCTTCCTGACTTTTTGTTTTTGTTCTGTTTTGTGGCAAAAACTATTTAAAAGTCACCGTGTATATTAAACTTGATGGACCAGACGGCAAGGTTAGATCTACCTGTCATGCCACAGGTCGTGGGTTCGATTCCCGCCCCGGAGGCCTAATATCAACTTTAGGGTAGAACCCCAGTGTGGGGGTTGGAGACCGCAATACATGTAAAATTAGCTCTCTTATTACAAACTAAAAAAAAAAACAATAAATATATTATACGAAGTGGATACGACAATATGACAGTGGCCCTGATTCTGTTGTTTACAACTAAACTAATTTTAATCTCACTATATCTCTTTCTAACAAAGAACATAAGAAAAGGATGTAAGAAATGCTTGTTTTCAATATAAATTTAGTCGCCATCTATCGCTGTTACGTCTAAATACACGTAAAATATATCGCAAAGATTAATTTGACAGTTTTTAATATATTCTATCCCTTTTTAATAATGTTCGTAAGAAAGAGATGATGAAAATAAGTTTAGTGCGATTTACAACAGAATCGGCACCAATGTAGCTTCCTATTAGTGAAAGAATTTTTTGATTCCGACCGGCAGTTCCTGAGATTAGTCCGACAAATTAACAAAAAAAAAACACTTCTGCTTTATTAAATTAAAATATAGATAGATAGATTGCATATAAGATTACTTATTAACCGACTTCAAAAAATGGATGAGGTTCTCAATTCGGTTGGACATATGTTTTTTTTTTTTTATTTGTTTCGTCATTTATTAACCGATTTGGAAAATTCTTTTTTTTCTGGACGGGTACACTTCCCGTTTGGTCCCATTGTTATCAGATCAGGATTTGATTACTTCTTAGTGTACTTTGAAGTCGGTTAACTTTTTTTGTAAAACAGTCCAATTATACTTATTTTCTTGTATTAATTAATAGAGAATTATTAATAGAGATTAATAGAGAATATTAATCGTATCATTATCCCTTACAGATTGTGGAAACAACCCCTTGTTTTCCTTCGGTACTCAAGTAAGATGTGTATAACATAGTATGGAGTGCATCACTAAGTGATATTCCAAGCGATTAACTCTAGGGGCGGTCGTTTTTCGAACAGTTTAACTTTATTGGCCCTTAAATTGTGCCCTGCTATAGTGTCACGCGGTACGAGAATGGAGGAATGGGAAAATATTTTGGGATAGAGATAGATGGAGTATAGCGGTTATTCGCTCAAAGAGCAGTAAGACTGGGGAAGTACCTACACCTTACAGAATACCGCAGCCAACAGTCCTGGGGCAGTATTTGGGAGTCTTCAATTATATTTCAAAAACTAAGAAAAAAATGTATGTCATCATATTATTTTACTACATAGATTACACCTAAGACGACCAGTGACTGTGTCCGATCGCCGCCACTGGACACAGCAACTGTGGTTACCAGTGACCAGCAGGGCTATTTTAAAACGTCGGATTCGATATCGGAAACGGATTCAAAAATTTCCGAGGCGAATTTCAGCAATTGCTATTTTAATTTCCGAAAACTTTACGATGAATCGAATTGATATTTCCGTAAAGAAACATCAAAAATATTCGAATTCGGAAATTAAAATATTCCGCAATTGCGGAAAATCGCCTCAGTAGTTATTGAATCCGTTTCCGATATCGAATCCGAGCGTTTTAAAATAGCCCTGCAGGAGTTGCAACCGGCGACTGTGTCCGATCGCCGCTACAGGACACAGCAACTACGGTTTCCTGTGATGTGTGCCGTGTCGATATCAAAAAGTGTCCCCTAATAGTATCTAAGTGTCCGTCTCTCCACTTCTTCCGATTCTCAGAATGACAATCAATCAAAACATCTCATTTTTTTAAAGTAAAGTTCCATAATTCGCGAACCGTACAATCAAGTAAAACTCTTTCGGGAGACAATGTTATTGAAACTCAGTTTTTTCGGTCCCTTAGCTCGAGACCGTGACTAAATCCAGACAGAATCACTTGCCTGTGAACCTGGGAGAAAACTTGGATTAGAAATGGATTTGGGGACTTTTGTTGAGAACCTCCCACCGGGTGGACCGACGAACTGGCAGAGTCACTGGGCGCCGCTGAATGCAAGCGGGACAAAACCATTCGAAGTGGAAGTCAATGGGCGAGGCCTGTGTTCGGCAGTGGCCATCCTAAGGCTGATATGATGATGATGATGAGGGGACTTCAACAGTAAACTTCAAATTCCACATTGAAGGCCATAGATTCTACAATTTGAAGAGAGGTAGAACAGCGTTCTTTCACTCAAAGAGCAGCTCGACCTCCACTTACAGAATACCGTAGCCAAATAACTTAATGTTGTGTTCCTGCGCGTGAGTAAGGTCGCCAGAGCTCATCATGGACGGAGTAGAGCAAGCGTCAATATGCTACATTAACTACTTACCACCAGGTAGTTCGTATGCTTGTTTAGCTACCTTTGGGGTGTAAAAAAAGTTATAGCGTTTGTGTAAAACAGCTTCGACAACAACGTTCAGCTGTATCGCCGTGATTCTCTACTTTAGCTCATTATTGGTTAAAGAATACAGAGGTGCAAGGTGGATTGACATCTCCATTTTAAGGGGAAGGTCTTTGTCAGGCTGGGTCATCGTGTCTGGGGACCGCGGTTCAACTGTACAGTTGTATACATCGTGTAACAGATTTGTATGCTAAATCGTTGAACGATTTGTTCAGAATCGCCTACTGTACTGAATCGATTTACGTAACTTTAATTATCGATATCGAGAAGCGCTCGTAGTGTAGCAAGATTAGCCGTTCTTAATCGATTAGCAAAGTTAAGGTCTGTCGTGGTCGGCCTACCTGGATGGGTGACTGCCCTGACTGCCTAGTGGTATTTCAAATCGAGCGTTTCCGTGTTTCAGAAGGCACGTAAAGCCGTTGCACCCGCTAGTTGGTGGCCTTCTAGGCGGCTTAAAAACTCCAACAGTAGGTTGACCACTAGTCTACCTCCACAAATCCGCAGTGGACACGCGTGGTGGAGTATCTGCCCATTCCCTTTCACCCTGATTTGTGAAAGGAGGCCTGTGCTCAGCAGTGGGACATTATAGACTGATGACATATAACGCCGAGGAAACTTCGTAAGCGCGATGCAGGATGTTGCGGCGCCATCTATCTATCGGCGTGTGAACTTCTTCATCCAGGTGGTTTCTACATCCTTTGAAATCTACACTATAGAAGCTACCCTCCAAATTTCATGGTTTTATCAGCAATCAGCTAGACTTTTGTTCTTTTATAATTATTACTTTTAGTTACAAAGTGTTTTCTTTGATGACAAAATTGTGCTTAAGAGCAGTCAATCCGCCATACTTTTCATACAAAAGCTCTGTACTGATGATGGCGTTGTTAAACCTTTTTCGCTAGATGTTCTAAACAAATTGGTATCTTGTGCACTACATCTAGCCGTGTATCTAGGCAAAAATAAAAATAAAGTGTGAACCAAATTCAGTAAAAGCCTCCGAAAAACAGCGTTTTTGCACATATTTTACCTGAAATATGGCCATATCTAATGTACCTATAAATTGAAAAAGTAAAGAAAACATCTAGATACCAGGATTGCACATGTATTGGAGATTCTAAATAACTATCTTTTTTTTCATAAACTTGTAAGATTTTTTCACAAGAAGTATATACTCCTGGAACTAGTTTTATGATATGCGAAATCATGAATGACGACCTAGCGAAGCGGCCGTGAGTGATCAGCGGAATTTACCGACTGATAACCGACGGTTCTGATGCTGTCTCTCTTTTTTCGCAGTCAAACATTACGTTGGATGAAAGTACAAGCTTTTAGGCTATGCTTGCGTTGAAGTTGTGTTGGCCATGAAGGGCCCCCTTAAACAAAAGCTTAGATAGATACTGCAAAAATAATAACATTTATTTCTTCGGACATTTTACGTTGTTAAGAATTTCTTGGAACTAAACAGAAAAATATATTTTTTTCCTAATTCCTTACACGTGTCAAATACTTAATAAGTATAAAAAATCCCACGGTTTCGCCCGCGACATTGTAATGTAACCTGCTTAGGGTTGTTTTATTTTTATTCAACTAAGTCGGTAGACAAGCATATGGAACCCTGGTGGTAAGCGGTTCCGTTAGCTCTATAGACGCTTGCAACACCTGGGGCTCTGGTGACCTTTATTATGCTACGGTATACCTTAAGAGGAAAGGATGGCTGCAAGAAATTTAAAAATAGGTTTTTAACATATCTATTGATGTCGCGCTGTGCCCGGGCTATCCCGCCCGAGGGCGATAGAGTCAACTACAGCTTGGACCGATTCCTCCTCCTAATTCTTATAATAATTAATTTATGGAGAAAAACACAACCGAGGGACATACAGTGGTACCTACAGATTGCATGGTAGAATAATCATTGCTCTAGTGTAATTATCCAGACAGGAAACTGAGGACTACGTTTGTATGGAACAAACGCCACCAGCATTTCCTTTTAAGGAGGTACTTACTCAGTCAAGCTCTCTTTGAGGGACCAGAAGTTATGATCTACCTCTCTTAAAATTTGGAAGATATAAACTTAAGCTATAAATAGAAGCTACTGTATTTTACAAGCTTTTGTTTAGTTTCACCTGTCCGTCTGTAATCGAATCTTGCAAGTAAAATTTGTCTCAGTTCCTAGTGCCCGATTGAGATGACAATGCAAGTACAGACAACAGAGGGTACAGACACCATAAAAATCTTATGTTACAAATGCAATTTTTTACAAAAACTTGTTTAAAATTCAATTAAAACTGTTTTTTTTTATACCACTGAGGTCACAAACAAGCATACGGCCCGCCTGATGGTAAGCAGTTACCGTAGCCTATGGACGCTTGCAACACCAGGGGTATCACCCGCGTACCGACCCTGAAGAAATCTATTCACACCCTTTTTGAAGAACCCCATGCTGTACTCCATTGGGAAAACCACGGCGGGGAGCTCATTCCACAGTCCGAGCGTCCGCGGAAGAAAACTTCTTTGTGTGAGGAGAGGATGGACTCCCCGTCGATGGCGAGAGTTGCGATGGTAGAAGGTAGCCGTGGGCATCAAGACGAATAATTCTTTAGAAGACTCTCCGTTGTAAAAGCGGTAGAACACACATAAGGAGACAAAGTCTCTCCTCAGACTGAGGGGCTCTAAACAGCTTGTGAGCTCGAGCTCGTCAACAATTCTGACGGCACGTCGCTGAACCGAGTCTAAAGGCTCAAGCTGGTATCCAGGTGCTCCCGCCCATTGATGACAGCAGTACTCCATCATCATCATCATATCAGCCCATGGATGTCCACATTGTCCACTGCTGAACATAGGCCTCCCCCATTGATTTCCACTTCGAACGGTTCTGGGCCGCTTGCATCCAGCGGCGCCCAGCGGCTCTGACCAGGTCTTCTATCCACCTGGTGGGAGGTCGTCCCGCTCGGCGCTTTCTAGCAGTACTCCATATGAGAAATATAATATCGCCTTCTCAAAACATAGACCACGCAACAAAAATATCCGTCGCTAAAAATATGTAATATATATTCTGTAACTATGACATAAAGAGCATGAAGCCTCAACAGTCGGGGAACAATGATTGACGTACAAAAGAGGACAATTAAACTTGTGTATTGTACAGAAACGTCACATGAAAGGCTGCCTCTAGGATATAGGACATCTGCCTTTCATACTAGGGTTTTAAAACACAATTCGGTGATTTACGACTAGTACCTATCTATCTATAATCTTTTGTGTATAATAAACCAATTAAAGTTATGAAAATATTTTTTTCTTAGTAAGTAGGCAGCCTCGGAAAAGTTATCTATATAATTTGTATACCTATTTCTTGTTCAGATAAGTTTACTAATTGGATCCATTCTCATCTATAAAAATAAATAAAATTTATGTAATGCTAAAGTCATGTGCAAATTTAAGTAATGTGTGTGTCTATTTGTCAAATACACTCCAACATTCCGGCTGATCTCCAAAACGGCTGGACTGATTTTGCCAAGACTTTCACTGGCAGTTAGCCGGTTTTATAAGGAGTAACTTAGGCTACTTTTATTTCGAAAAAGAATTAGGGATAGGTGGAAAAAAAAACATACGTGTGTGAAACCACAGGGGACAGCTAGGAATATTATAAATATGGCAGTTTAGATATTTGCGACTCAATCACGTGAAAACGGATTTGGATCAAATTTGCCACAAATAATAATAAACATTATAGCAAATACAGTTACACAAAGACTTAAACTAGTCTGAACCAACTAAAATACGCGTTTTTTCTTGTCATGATGGAAGCCTCTCCGAATAACTATTTGGAAACAATGTTCGTTATTTCCCAAGCGGTTCAAAAAGCCCTTTTAGACAAAGCTCCGTAAATACGAGTAGGTCGTTGCCTGTCTGAGAGTTGGGGAAACATACGGATTCAAATTGTAAACGTTTACGCTTGAGGATTAATTTAAAAATAAGATATATTGAAAAAATAAAAACTTTTTAACAAAAAAATAAACCACCGAAAAAACTTTTTAACAAAAAATAATAAACCACCGCAAAAACTGAAAAGCAAAAAATTGTTTTGAATATAACTTGAATTTTATAAGGTTTTGCAGTCGGGGACAAACCAATAACATAAGCTATAACGACAATACGACATTAAATATCACTACCTAGATCTTTTATCCTTATAAATCAAATATTTTCAAAGCACACGCACACAATATCACCCGTATGTTTCCACAAAATGTATGTAAACCAAAACGAGAGTTGAAATAGTTTTTTAATTCTGAATTACGCAAATGTGAAGATTTTCACGAACTGAAAACGATCACCATACGTAAGCGTACTTACCAACCTATATATACGTCGTAGTATTCTTATCCGCTCTAATGGAGAATAATAGAGAATATACGGTTCTTCTGACTTTATTCTATGAGAGGATGGCCCGATTTTTTTGCCACTCGGTCGACGTAGAAAATGTATATGTGTATGCTGCTTATTATAAAATGTAGAAGAAAATATACTACTAAATACACTACCTACTCAAAGGAAACATTAATTTATTTTAAAAATAATAATGGAGACATTCCAAATGGTGCGTCCACGCTGCAAGCACGATTCGCGTGGCGTGGTCGGGCTTGCGAGCCTCGAACGAGCATTCGTAGTGTGCTCGTCTGCGCTCCGCCCGATTTTCAGTTTTTTCACGAACACAGGGATTCACATCGCGCTTGTTGTAGGCTCGTTAACTACGTCCACGCTTGAAATCGCGAGCAACGAACGAATCCTGGGTCCAAGTCTGCTATTTCAATTGTGTTCCAATGAACTTTCAGTGGTGTCAAAATTGTGACATTTTACAGTTTTGGTAGTCTACTTACTAACAGAAGTGTCATTATGGCACAATTTTGACACCACTGAAAGATCATTGGAACACAATTGAAATAGCAGACTTGGGCCCCTGTTCGTTCGAGGCTCGGCTCGTGCTCGCTTCGCGTAACATGGACGCACCATAAGGATAAACTGTACTCAAAGCTTTCAAAAGATCAGTTTTTTTTTATAATGTGACAAAAAGCGAATGATGTAGTGTGCGACACCGCAAGTGCACATACTAATAATTATTACAATAATTTTGATACTTTTCCGTCATAATATTCAAGCAAATAATCTGATACAGAATACTGTAAAAGGTATACGTTCCAAATTATAAGATGATTAATTTCGTCGTAAAATTATCATGTTATTAGCCAAAAGCACGTCCTCACCTTAAGACCTTTAGAGTGAAAATGAATTTGAATGTACCTCTCTCAGTAAGAATGCACTCAGAGAAAGGAAAGCCTCTTTTCCGCGCTGGGTCTATCGCTAATGATATTTTCTCGCCTACAAGATGAGCTTTCAAAAGGATGGCGTTATACAATAAGGCTGATTTATTATATCATCCCAGTTATTCTAGACACACGGCTACATCTTCATGATCTCAAACTAAGTATATAATTTAAAAGAAATGAAAATATACTACATACATTTTTGTATTAAAGTAAAAAATTATCTCTACAATTATATTAATATTTTATATGTATTATTTTACTAGTTGTCCCCCGTGGTTTCACCCGCGGTCCCGGGATAAAAAGTCGCCTATGTCCTTTTCCATATCATAGCCTAACTGCATGCCAAATTTCATGATGATCCGTTGAGTAGTTGAGGTACGAAGGCGTAACAAACAAACAAACTCACTTTCGCATTTATAATATTAGTTAGGATAAGTACTGACACTAATAATACTGGGTGGAGATTTCGAGATGGCATATTTTTTAAACCTATGTTGGGTTAGTCATGCTGAACAACTTTTACCACAGATTCACAAAACAAACAACACTGAATTCACAAGTATTTTTTTTACTTTTCATACTTTATGACTGAGCAAGGTTGACATTTACTATTGAGAAGTTTTTATTGTTTTATTTTTATTTTATTCCCATAGTAAAAGTTGTTCAGCATGACTAACCCAACATAAGTTTCGTAAATATGCCATCTCGAAATCTCCACCTGTTATAATTCTTAAAAGGTTTCACAAAACCCAAAAATATTGTGTTATCCAATATTTTTGGGTTTTGTGAAATCAAAAATAATGCAAATTTTTTTAATGGACAATTTGGCCCTATCGCCCTTACACTGACAAATCGGCGAGCAGAGTCGCAACCGGGGTGAAAAAAAAAAAATACCAACGCTACTTATTTCATAATATTACATGAACTCATCCAGAGTTCCTAACTGACTGTTTCTAGGGTAAATTAATTATCTTACTTCCATCTTAAAAAGTACAATCGTCGCTCGACTTATTGTCAGATATTATTACATTACCAGCCTTTGAAACGTTTAATTCAGCTTGCGTTTTGTACTAATTTAACTATGGTAAGACTTGACGGAATATTTTTTAAAGGAAAATAGCTCTTATGTGCATTTTCTTTTTTTAAATTTATTACCTAATATTATTAAAAAGCTTACATATTTTCTTAATTTTAATAGTCGCCAAACTACTATTGCAGTTTGTAGGTGTGCACTCTTTCACAGTTTTGTTGGTTTTGTACGTACATATACCATTATTTACATTATTACTTAACAATCACATGCACTATACATATATTCTAGGTACTAGTACAGTAACTTATGAAAGAAACATAATAGGTATATCATTTCATTCTTAAGCAACTACACTGCTTCTCTAATAAATTCTCTTTTACTTTTATTTTATTATTATAAGTTCGTTTCCACGGCCCGAGAATTAGCGGGCTGCGGCGGACCACGTTTCCTTCAATCCTCTGTGACCACGCCGAGAATGAAATCATTACCTATTTATATATTATATAAGACACTGACTGTAGTAGGGATGTAGGTAGGCATCCATTAGTGGATGCATACAAAAGGGTTTTCGAAATTCAACCTCCTTAGGGGTTAAATGCGGATGAAACCGCGGGATAGAAAGCCACTGGTGGCTGCCAATAAGGATAATTACTGCGACTGATTACTTCGTCATAACCACAAGTGGTCGCGTTTAGTGGACGCCACAAGTCATCCAGTGGGCGGGGCGACTCGACAAACCAACCTAAATTCGAGCTTAGTCTTTAATTACATTCAGCCTGTTCCGAATAATCTAATTGTGGTAGTCTAACAAGGTAAAAGACCTCATTACTGGCCTAGCGACATTTATTCTAATTTTAATCTTGTAAAACTAGAATCGGACAAAGTCAGAATTAAAAATTCACTGCCATCTCGATAGAATAAGAGGTTTTTTTGGGTACACTGAACTTTGAGAAATAATTAGACCACATTTTTTTTTAAAGTAAGTAATAGCAGAGACGTGTTTTATATAAATGGTAATTTAAATATGTTTTTTTATGAGTATTGTCTTGAGTCTGACCGAAATCTCACCATGGTTAGTTATGATTTGGCCGAAGGTGGTAAGCACACAAAGCCTACAAGGAACTGTCTCTCAAGTACAGCTATCAGGACACACGACCGTGCTCGGCAACAGACTTTCAACTTGAGGGTGGTAGGTGTACTACAAAGTACCCTACCCTACCACCATGCTATGGTTTCCTCAGGATGTCTTACTTCAACGAAAGCTTAAGCCCATTGTAGGATTTGAACCTGGGACCTTCGTCTCGGCATCCAATGTTACCAGCGCAATCATCGCCCAGTGATGAAGCTTTCAAGTGTGCTAAAGATTATTAAAAAAAACTTCCCTGGGTATATGTAGCGATTGAAGCTGTCAAGAAATCTGGTATATAGTTATGTTATGATGGTGTGTCATAGTTTTATATTGGTATTGTTGTACATGTGTTGAATTTTCTCAGTTTTTTTTTTTTTTTTTTTTTTGAAATTTTATTTGTGTTTTTTTTTATACAACTAAGGTGGCATACAAGGATACGGCCCGCCTGATGGTAAGCAGTTACCGTAGCCTATCGACGCTAGCAACACCAGGGGCATCACTCGCGCGTTGCCGACCCTGAAGAAATCTCTTCAGACCCTTTTTGAAGAACCCCATGCTGTACTCAATTGGGAAAACCACGGTGGGGAGTTTGGATATAAAACCTTGAATAAATGTATTATTACAATTAGCCTAAGACATAAGTTGATCAAAATTAACTACATAATATATTTATCCAATATTACCAACTGCCTCCTATAGAGAAACGCTATCAATATAAGCTATCACTATTACATTAATTGAGTACAGTATCCAACAACGTAAGCCTTCTGGCACCATTACAATATTAAGGCAATAGAATGTGTTCCAATTGCTCACTGAACTAGTTAATATGTGTGCTGCGGAACCATTAGATATGTATCGTTTCACGCTTGACAGGAATTGATAAGGTAACAGCGGTGATACTTGGTAATTAATGTTTTAAGAATAGACTTTTTGCAGAGCTGAGATGGCTATTTGAAAAATAGAAAAACTTATTAGAAATATTAATGATAGGTTTTAATTGGTATTTTTGTTTTTTTTTGGGTTTATATAAAACTCATCTTGAAGAAACTTTAGCTTACTATGTATGTATTTGAAGCGCTCGTGGTGTAGCATGATACGCCGTTCTTAATCGATCGGCAAGTTAAGCTACCACTGTCGTGGTCGGTACCTGGATGGGTGACCGCCTAGTGGTATTTCAATTCGAGCGTTTCCGTGCTTCGGAAGGCACGTAAAGCCGTTGGTCCCGGTTATCACTTAATTGTGATAGTCGTTAAGCTAGTTGGATGCCTCCCAGGCGGCTTGAAAAATTCCAACAGTAGGTTGACCACTAGCCTACCTCCACCGATCCGCAGTGGGCACGCGTGGTGGAGTATCTGCCCATTCCCTTTCACCCAAATTTGTGAAAGGAGGACTGTGCTCAGCAGTGGGACATTATAGGCTGATGATGATGATGATGTATTTGCTACTTGTCAGTAGGTAAGTGTAGAAAAATATTTCGACAAGGACCCTTTAGAGCCCTTCACTTTTAGGCTTTGTGTGCTTACCACCTTAGGCCTATAACCATGAAATTATGGTCAATTCCTATTTATAGAAAAAAAACTTATTTTCGTGTTTTCTTTACATTTTCTTTGAGAGAGGTAGAGCATAGCGTTTATTCGCTCAAAGAGCAGCTCGACTGGGGAAGTACCTCCACCTTACAGAATACCGCAGCCAAATAACTTTATGTTGTGTAAAGTGTTCCTGCGCGTGCGTAAGGTCGCCAGAGCTCATAGGGGAGGGGGGAAAGGTCGGTAACGCGTGAGCGATGCTTCGTGTGTTGCAAGCGTCCATATGGGTAGCCATATGGTAACCGCTTACCATCAGGCTGGCCGTATGCTTGTTTACCGACTTAGTTGTATAAAAAAAATATATATATATAAGTACTTACCAATACCAACACCACGCAAATGGTTCCAATCCAACAAACAATTAATTAATTAATTCAAGTTCTGTTTTAAATCTTTTAATAAAAATTATGTCCAACAATTGGCTAAGCTACCCTAAGCCGCCGTGAAAATATGTCTGTCTTAAAAATGAATAAAGATTTCATCTCAAGGATAAAATTATAAGAAATGTTAATTTAGTCTTGTTCTTTTGTTGTCTCTTTCATTATATCTCGTATTCGTGTGGATTTGACGTCACGACTTTTTTTATAATTAATGAGTCACATCACAAGCTCGGGATTCGTTAGGTTTATGATGTTAACAAGTTTACTGTTGCCTTTTAACTTTTGGAAGAAATGTTGGTATATTTCATTGATATAAAGACCGATGTATTACTACTTAAATGCACGAATCTTAAATGAACTACTTTTCTTTAATTACAAAGTTAGAGCCGTTTATTGAATTTTGGACCTACATATTCAGAAATCAACCTACGCTTTATAGTTTACCTATCATTTTTTTTTTTTCCTAAGTTACACCTTCTTTAGTGTTCCCTATTCATACTACAATCTAGCCTTAATATTAGGCTAATAAGTAATTTATATATCTGTATATATAAAATTCAAAGTCCTGACTGACTGACTGACTGACTGACTGATATATGCACGCACAGCCTAAACCGCTGGTCCTAGAGAAATGAAATTTGGAGGGTGTATTCTTTGTGAAGAGTAGGTATCCACTAAGAAAGGGTTTTTCGAAATTCCACCCCTGAGGGGGTAAAATAGGGGATGAAAGTTTGTATGAAAGTCCGTCAGTTTCGAAGTTAGAATCTTCAAATTTTGGGTTTAGGCTAAAGATTGAAAATTAATGTATAGGTGTCTGAGCGTTTGTTATAATTACACCCCCGTAGGGGGGAAAAGAGGGATGAAGTTACTTATGCAAGTCCTTCATTTCCACATTAATACAGTGTAGGCATCTCCTAACGAAGGATTTTTTGATATTACACTCCTAAGGGAGTAAAAAAGGGGATGAAAGTTTGTATGAAAGTCCGTCAGTTTCGAAGTTAGGATGTTCAAAATTAGTGTTAAGGCTGACGATTGAAAATTAATTTATACCTGTCTCAGCGTTTTTGATAATTCCACCCTCGAAGGGATGAAAAAGCGGGATGAAGTTGTGTATTGGATCTCACTGACTAATATATCAACGCACAGGCTAAACCGCTGGTCCTACAGACATGAAATTTGGAGGTTGTGTGCTTTGCGAAGTGTAGGTAAGCACTAAGAAAGGTTTTTTCGAAATTCTACCCCTGAGGGGGTAAAATAGGGGATGAAAGTTTGTATGAAAGTCCGTCGGTTTTGAAGTTAGGATCTTAAAATTTTGTGTTTAAGCTGATGACTGAAAATTAATTCATACGTGTCTTAGCTTTTTTTTGATAATCCACCTTCGAAGGGATGAAAGGCAGGATGAAGTTGTGTATGGGAAATCACTGATTGATATATCAACGCACAGCTTAAACTGCTGGTCTTAGAGACATGAAATTTGAAGGGTGTGTTCTTTGGGAAGTGTACGTTAACATTAAATAATAATGGGTTTTTCGAAATTCCACCCCTAAGAGGGTGAAACGGGGGTTGAATTTTCTGTGAAACATATTATTACACGTAAGTTCTTGGTTTTTACATGCTTTTTTATGATTGCGTATTTTGTAAATAAATAAAATGTTTTGAAAAAAAAAAAAAAAAAAAAAACACAATATAAAATTCAAAGTCCTGACTGACTGACAGATATATCAACGCACAGCCTAAACCGCTGGTCCTAGATACATGAAATTTGGACAGTGTATTCTTTGTGAAGAGTCGGTATCCATTAAGAAAGGGTTTTTCTAAATTCCACCCCTAAGGGTGTAAAATAGGGGATGAAAGTTTGTATGAAAGTCCGTCAGTTTCGAAGTTAGGATCTTCAAATTTTGTGTTTAGGCTGAAGACTGAAAATTAATTCATACGTGTCTTAGCGTTTTTGATAATCCTGCTTTAAGGGATGAAAAGCAGGATGACATTTTTGAAAAGTAACTGATATATCAATGCACAGTATTGCACAGCTTAAACCGCTGTTCTTACAGACCTGTAAGTCGGCTACAGACCGAGACATGCAATTTGGAGGGTGTGTTCTTTGTGAAGTGTACGTATCAAATATGAAAGGGTTTTTTGAAATTCCAACCCCCGTTTCACCCTCTTAGGGGTTAAGAGGGTGAAACGGGGTTTGAATTTTCTGTAAAACATATTATTACACACGTAATTTAAGTTTTTGGTTTTTTAATTATTAATACTTTATTTTGTAAATAAAAAAATACAATTGAGAGGGAGGGAGAGCACTTATTATGTTTGTTTTTGAAGAAAAATATGTCATTTGTTTCCTGTAGGCCACGCGGGCGAAACCGCGGGCAGAAGCTAGTTTAACATAAACTTCTATATTGACTATATCTAAGAATGTGTCCATTAACACTTTTCTTATTGTCTCTATTAAGGGGAAGACTTCGAAGATCCCTATCAAAATGAAAATAAAATCAAAATCAAAAAGTCATTTATTCAGTTTAGGCCCCGGTAAGGCACTTATGAACGTTAAATTGGTACATACAGGTGAATTTACCACCGGTTCGGAATACACTTAAACTGAGAAGACTCCGGCTAATAGGCTAGGAACGGGAAATATAGGCATTTTTATTTTATTTATAGAATCGTTCCCCATATTGAGGCTTTTATTCCATCCTAATTTAATTAAGAGGGATAGAGAAACTATAAAATACTAGCTTCTGCCCGCGGCTTCGCCCGCGTGGCCTACAGGAAACAAATGACATATTTTTCTTCAAAAACAAACATAATAAGTGCTCTCCCTCCCTCTCAATTGTTTTTTTTTATTTACAAAATAAAGTATTAATAATTAAAAAACCAAAAACTTAAATTACGTGTGTAATAATATGTTTTACAGAAAATTCCCTCTTAGGGGTTAAGAGGGTGAAACGGGGGTTGGAATTTCAAAAAACCCTTTCATATTTGATACGTACACTTCACAAAGAACACACCCTCCAAATTGCATGTCTCGGTCTGTAGCCGACTTACAGGTCTGTAAGAACAGCGGTTTAAGCTGTGCAATACTGTGCATTGATATATCAGTTACTTTTCAAAAATGTCATCCTGCTTTTCATCCCTTAAAGCAGGATTATCAAAAACGCTAAGACACGTATGAATTAATTTTCAGTCTTCAGCCTAAACACAAAATTTGAAGATCCTAACTTCGAAACTGACGGACTTTCATACAAACTTTCATCCCCTATTTTACACCCTTAGGGGTGGAATTTAGAAAAACCCTTTCTTAATGGATACCGACTCTTCACAAAAAATACACTGTCCAAATTTCATGTATCTAGGACCAGCGGTTTAGGCTGTGCGTTGATATATCTGTCAGTCAGTCAGGACTTTGAATTTTATATTGTGTTTTTTTTTTTTTTTTTTTTTCAAAACATTTTATTTATTTACAAAATACGCAATCATAAAAAAGCATGTAAAAACCAAGAACTTACGTGTAATAATATGTTTCACAGAAAATTCAACCCCCGTTTCACCCTCTTAGGGGTGGAATTTCGAAAAACCCATTATTATTTAATGTTAACGTACACTTCCCAAAGAACACACCCTTCAAATTTCATGTCTCTAAGACCAGCAGTTTAAGCTGTGCGTTGATATATCAATCAGTGATTTCCCATACACAACTTCATCCTGCCTTTCATCCCTTCGAAGGTGGATTATCAAAAAAAAGCTAAGACACGTATGAATTAATTTTCAGTCATCAGCTTAAACACAAAATTTTAAGATCCTAACTTCAAAACCGACGGACTTTCATACAAACTTTCATCCCCTATTTTACCCCCTCAGGGGTAGAATTTCGAAAAAACCTTTCTTAGTGCTTACCTACACTTCGCAAAGCACACAACCTCCAAATTTCATGTCTGTAGGACCAGCGGTTTAGCCTGTGCGTTGATATATTAGTCAGTGAGATCCAATACACAACTTCATCCCGCTTTTTCATCCCTTCGAGGGTGGAATTATCAAAAACGCTGAGACAGGTATAAATTAATTTTCAATCGTCAGCCTTAACACTAATTTTGAACATCCTAACTTCGAAACTGACGGACTTTCATACAAACTTTCATCCCCTTTTTTACTCCCTTAGGAGTGTAATATCAAAAAATCCTTCGTTAGGAGATGCCTACACTGTATTAATGTGGAAATGAAGGACTTGCATAAGTAACTTCATCCCTCTTTTCCCCCCTACGGGGGTGTAATTATAACAAACGCTCAGACACCTATACATTAATTTTCAATCTTTAGCCTAAACCCAAAATTTGAAGATTCTAACTTCGAAACTGACGGACTTTCATACAAACTTTCATCCCCTATTTTACCCCCTCAGGGGTGGAATTTCGAAAAACCCTTTCTTAGTGGATACCTACTCTTCACAAAGAATACACCCTCCAAATTTCATTTCTCTAGGACCAGCGGTTTAGGCTGTGCGTGCATATATCAGTCAGTCAGTCAGTCAGTCAGTCAGGACTTTGAATTTTATATATACAGATGTAGTATACATTAATTTCACCTTAAAATATAAACGTACCTACATCAGTTATGTGATGTATTAGGTTGACGTATTAAAACGTTTTTTTTTTTTGTAAAATAAATGTAAAAAAACTATAACAATGTTAGCTTCATAAAACCCAATATTTTTCAAAAAAGATTTGATTTCTTGATTGAGTAAGGAGCCCAGCCCAAATTCAAATTCATTTATTTGCTTAAAAATTTGGGTTATTAAGGCCTTACCCCACCTCAAAAGTGCTCCTTTGATCCTGCATATCAATAAAAGTAACCAATCAATAATTTTCAAAAAAATATATAGTACTGTTGAGGATATATACTGACTCCTGTATGATGTGAAAACACGATTCCTAAACATTTTCTCGATAGAAAAAAATCTCAAACTTCCCTCTGAATTTTACAAATAAATCGCATTAGTCAATTAATACTTTACCTATACTAATGAAACTTTTTATATAAACTGTAGTTAGTACAATACGTGTACCATATGATTTGAATTTAAAATAATGTTTTATTTTAATTTGTTAGAAATTAAATCTCAAATATTTCGAGTGGTACGATGCGCTGCCGCACAGATTCAGTCGCGCTCCGGCGTTCGAACGGGGAACCCGTGTCTCTTGCTCTCACGACCCACGTAGATACGTACCTAATAAATTATAAGTGAAGTGTATTTTGTTTTAAATGGGAAATGATCGAGACAAGAAAAGAAAAGATGGAATTGGAGAAAAGAAAATGCTACACATATTAAGAATAAAATATTGAAGTAAGTACCTACCTAAAATGAATCATAATATGTGTTTTTACCTAGGAAGGCATTTTGGTTTGTATCTACCAATAAATTCTGAGTCTGATTATTGTAATGGGTAAGAAAAGTAGGTAATTTCCAGTATAAGCTCCTCTGATCTGACCTTCCATTGTACGGAAATCCTATACAATGCGAGATCAGCTTGTACTGGAAATTTATATCTTGATGTGTAGCCGAAATAAAGAAAATATAGGTACCGGACGTGGACCCGTGCCCGTAAGTATCAACAACCTAGCTAATTAGGTTAGATACTAAAATGTTTTCACAACAGCGTAAGTAAAGCATGTACATTTAGGTTCCTACCTACTATGTAGGTATATATTATGCAGTAAATTGAATTTCTACAATAAACATTTTATTGGTAAATATTAGGGTAGTCGTCCAAGTAAATGGCCACGGTCACATATTATTTTATTAGTATGAGATAAAGAGAAGTAAAGCCTATTTTGTTACAGAATGCAAATACCAACGTACATACCTAATCATAATTGTACCTACTACATACATTTTTCATTTTCAGAAATAAACAAATACCCGATTCTGACTGCAATACAGAAAATGTACCGCACGTGGACCCGTGGCCGTGAGTATCAACCGCCTAGCTTATTAGGTTAGATACTAAATGTTTTCACAACAGAGTAAATAAAGTTTGCACAGGTTATTAGGTAGGTATCCAACTTCTTGGTAGGTACCCACTAGGGAATGCAAAACCGTGGCAAAATGAAAACCGTTTTTTTTTCGGTGATTGAGAGGTAAAACCGGTTAACCGGTTTTAAAACCGGTTTTTTGAATGTTCGCTCGGTTTTTTTTCACGTTATTTCTATAGCTCAAATTATAGATAATAACCGTGCCTAAGATTAAAAAATCGCAAACTGAGGAATTATAGTCAGTTAAAGTTAATGAATTGAGTATAAATGTACCTTGTTCCCAATCATTTGGGGTCGGCGCTATATGTACGCTTTTTCCATTTGTCTCTTCTATCCGTTATACCAACATTCACTCCTTTCTTACCAATATCATCTTTCACACAATCCATCCATCTCTTTTTCATCAAATTGATGGAAATAAAAGTTTTTTTAACTCTGTAGTTCATCTTCATCATAGACTCGTTTATATAGACTACACGGTTCCTTTCCTTTTGATTTTATTTTAAACGAATGAAATCATTAAAACATATCACGTTTGCTTGGTTTTTAATTGCTATGAGATATGATGACTTTATGTATATGTCATTTATTGAATTATGTTTCGTACGTTATAATATTAATTTCACACGTAATATTATGAACATATCATATTGGAACGGCACAGCAACTTGCGTGTACACGAAAACGTGATTATTATTATACGAATGTTATACTTAGATAAATTGTTGTCGTGCAGGTGGGTAAAAAATAAAACCAATCAGTCAGCTTGCTGTTTGGCATACATAAGAAGGATTGAAGGAGCCTTCGTTGACAGTAGTTGCTCCGATAGCATGACATTAATGCTGGCGTCCCGCAAGGCTCTGGATTATCCCCAACACTATTCCCACAGCATATTAATGATATACTCTCTATTGCTAGCATTCATTGCTATTCAGATGAAATTACAGGGGACGCTCATTACACGAGCCGTGCTAATATCCCTCGTTCTATATAGGAGGAAAGGCGCGAATTGTCATAAAGCCCCTTAGTCTGAGGAGAGACTGCCTTCTTATGTGTGTTCTACCGCTTTTGCAACGGACAGTGTTCTGAAGAATTGTTTGACCTGATGCCCAGTCACCTTCTACCTTCGCGAACGCTCAAGCTGGGGAATGAGCTCCCCGCTTCAATAATTTTGAGGGTTGGCAACGTGCGAGTGATAACCGTTATGTTGCAAGCGTCCATAGGCTACGGTAACTGGTTATCATTAGGCGGGCAGCACGCTTGTTTAATGCCTAAGTTTGTAAAAAAAAAATACGTATTTTATATCTATCATAAAACAATCATTATTATAAGTTATTTTCTTACCAGCTCAACACAATACACATCAACACACTTCAGTTCATCACAAAAATACTCCCTGCATTGCACTCAGTTTACAAAACGGCGGCAGTTTTTCCAAACATTGAAAGAAAAACCGAAAAAAATCTAAAAACCGGTTTTGGTGCTATGTAAAACCGGTTTTTTTGTTTGGTCAAAACCGTACCGAATAACCGGTTTTTCGATTTTCGGTGAAACCGGTTTGCATTCCCTAGTACCCACCTACTAGGTAGGTATATGTTATGTAGTGAATTGAATTACTTCAATAAATATCTTATTGGTTATCCTTACTACTATTATAAATGCGAAAGTGAGTTTGTTTGTTACGCCTTCACGCCTCAAATACTCAACGGATCATCATGAAATTCGGCATGAAGATAGCCTATGGTATGGAGAAGGACATTGGCTACTTTTTATCCTGGGAACGCGGGTGAAACGGCGGGGGACAGCTAGTTCTAAATATAAGGGTTAAATATTAGGGTAATCGTTCAAGTAATTGGCCACGGTCATATTATTATATCATTTTAGTAGTATGTAAGAAGAAACGTATAGCCTATTTTATTATAGATTGCAAATACCAACGGAACACATGGATGCCAGTAGTTCTAAACATGCAAACGAACCTGATTTGATGGCTTTACAAACTGTAGAATTGTGAGTTTATCTAACTATCGTTACCTATTAGTGTGTACTTTAGTGTAAGTAACTCTTTCTGTCTATTATCTTTTTACATCTTAACTTTTTTCAATACATATAATTCTTAGTTTACATACATATAATATATTTACATAAATTTTTTTCTCATATATAAGTTTGAATGTAATTGGGTACCTTATTTCTGCGTTTCTTAACTTATTATTACTCACTTAGAACGAAGTGCTAGTTACATAAATTACATAATTAATTTATTATTGAAACTGGTTATTTCAGGTACGTAATAAACTATTGTGGAAGCGAAGCAGAGCATATTCAGTGGCGTGCATTCCATATAGGCAAATAAGCAATGCCTACCTCATAAGATTCAATACAATAATATTTTGATTCAATTAAACTACATAATCACTTTGAATAAAAATCTAACCTAACATTCAATACGAAATTTTAAACTTTGCCGCGCAGGCACTCGCAAGTTCGCCTCTCAAATTCACGCACACTAAAACGATTTCGGCATATTCATACACACACACACACACTTCTTTAAGATAATACGACGAAAGCATAAATGACGCTTTTGCTATGCGTAGCATACTGACATTTGACATTCGCGATTTATGGACCAAAAGTAACCTTACCTACTCTGTTGTAAGTAAGGTAACCCATTCAAATTAAAAAAACTACCTTAACCTAAACTACCTAAACTAGTTTACCAACATTAGAGCAACTCAAATATAATTCGCAATTTATTTGTGTTGGTTTGTTTATGGTTTGGCTGGCGTTGTATCGTCATTGTATGCAGTGTTGTTGTTATTTACTTATTGTGATTTTGCGTAGTGTATCTGTGTGAAATTAAGGAATTTTGTGGTGATGATGCAAAATGTATTGATTAATTAGTCCTTTATTCAGTTTTCGTTTTTTGAAAATAGTAGGTAACTTGCTGTAGACCAACTCCAAAACATTCAATGATTCAAACAAAGGTAAAAATCTTAGACAATTTTATTAATTGTGATTTTGCGAAGTGTATCTGTGTGAAATGAAGAAATTTTGTGGTGAAGATGCAAAATGTATTGATGAATTAGTCCTTTCCTTTAGTCAGTTTTCGTTTGTTGAAAATAGTAGGTAACTTGCTGTAGACCAACTCCAAAACATTCATGGATTCAAAACAAAGGTAAAAATCTTAGACATTTTAACACAGGATATTATGTTTATTAAAAACACCTGGCTACCTGGGTGCTGTTATTCGAATCTATTATTCTGTTATTATGTATTTTGTTTGCTAATGAATCATACCAAATGTGTGTGGAATGATACGCTGACCTAAACAATTTTACGAATTTGGTCAAAAAACCTGATCTATCTAAGAGCCATATTTAGGCGTATGGCCAAGATTTCTTCTGCCTACCTAGTCCGAAAACCAATGCACGCCACTGAGCATATTATTCCCGTGGATGGACGAAGAATCATCGATTTGGATAATTTTTTAAATCACTTCAAACAATATGTAATCACAACAAAGCGTTTGGATGTACATTGAGTAATGTCCACATTATTGGAGAAAAAAGAAAAGGACTACTTTCCAAATACACGTTGAAATGCAACATGTGCAATTTAAAATTTAGTCTCGACTCGGAACCCAAATCAAACCAGGATTTAAATAAAGCTGCAACATCTGGCATTATATCTACTGGTATTGGCTTTTCCCAATTTAACGAATTATTTTCATCAATGGATTGCCCGTCTTTTACTTACTTATTTATTTTCCCGTAAGAGTCTTCTCAATAGAAAGATGAAGTTGGTAAAGTCGTTCTCAAGTTATTGCATGACCAAGGGAAATAGGGATTAATTTTTATATATACATAGAGATCTCTAATAGGCATGTTTAGTTTTTCTTACATGCACTAGAATTTGACTTGAATTTGATGTTTTCCCTTTGAGACCGCACCCGTAGCTGGTATCAATAAGCCAGGCCGACACACTTATTAATCCATATTTTGAAAACTACTGAACCGATTCTGAAGAAACTTTCACTGTTCCCTTAGTTGAAGTAAATGTAAATTAAGCCTACAATTTGTACAATTGCAATTATTTAAATACATTTAAAAAGATAGTCAAACATAAGTTATGCAAGAAAGGGTACTATAAAGTTTCAGAATTTGTAGATGACAAGAATGCATTTGAATGAATTGTTCGCTTCGCAGGCTATTGTTATATAATAATATATCGTTTGTAAATTATAATACTTCTAAGTACAAATAAAAAGCTTGCTGAGTTTTTTGCCGGAGTCTTCTCAGTTCAAGTTGTATTTGGAACCGGAGTAAGTTTACGTTCATAAGTGCCTCATTAGGGCCTATATTGAATAAATACTTTTTGATTTTAATTTTTTACCATATTCCTAACACCATGTGATCAAAATGAAATAAATTGTTAAATTAAATCGCTAAATAATACATCTGCAGAAGGATATGACGAAATCGCTACATAAGTAATTAAATACTGTAAACAAGAGCTTAGCCCGATTTTAGCTCATTTAATAAATCTATCCTTTGAAAATGGTGAATTTCCAGACTTATTCTCTCTGGTCAAACCACTACACAAAAAAGGCGATAAATCGAATATAAATAATTATAGACCAATAACGTTAGTACCGATTCTGTCAAAGTTATTCGAAAAAGCTATGCATAAAAGGATTATGTCGTTTGTAAATAAGCTGAATATTATTAAAGAGGAGCAATTTGGATTTCAGAGTAAAAAATCCACTACATTAGCTGCACTGGTACGTGAAATAACAGATTCTCTCAACTCAAGACTGGCAACGTCTGTTATATTCTTTGATATGTCGCGAGCTTTCGATTTCGTATCACATGAGCTTCTAGTCACTAAATTAAATAATATTGGCCAACGAGGTACAGCGCTTAAGTGGTTGCAGACTTATTTACAAAATCGGGAACAATATGTCGAGATAAATTGTTTAAATAAAGAACTGGCACTAGTTACTCATAAATCGATAAATAGAGTTAATGGCTGTGGTGTGCCTCAAGGTAGCGTCCTGGGGCCGTTGCTTTTCTTGATCTATATAAACGACCTTCCGGATGTGACTACAAATAAATGTACCCTTTTTGCTGATGATATATCAATAATTATAAGTTGTAATAAAAATTAAATAAATAAATTCATATACGTATAGAACAGATTGAAACAAACATCCGCGCGTTCTACTATATTAGCAGCGAACCATGGTCACATAGCATCTACATTAAAATATGGGTTACTTATTTGGGGAAATTCTCCAGATATACATAAAGCATTCATTGCACAAAAGAAATGCGTTCGAGCAATATGTGGTGTACCACCACATGCCTCATGCAGGCCCCTGTTCGATAGTCTGGGTATATCTCTTCCTTGTATGTACATACTTGAAGTTGCATGATTTGTAAAATCTCATCATAGTTATTTTAAAACAGGGCAAGACATTTATCCAAGAAGCACAAGGCATCCAGATCGATTGGTCTTTGACAATCCGCCTCGAATGGCTCTTTATCAAAAGCAATGTTTTGCAATGTGCATAAAGGTATATAATGCGATACCAAATAACATTAAAACACTTCCACTGATACGTTTTAAATGTAAATTGATACAGTGGCTAAAATCCCAACATTTCTATAATATTAATGAATTATATGGGTACAATTGTTTGACATAGGTTTTTCGTTTTTTTTTTTTTTCGTTGTTCGTAGGCTAAATTGTATTTGACATGTGAGTAAAATAGACAAAAAGTTAACATAGTCAATTAAATTAATATAATACCTTGTTCTTATATGTCTGTGTATAATACTTAATTTTAGTAAATTAATATTTAAATTGATAACGTGTTTTTGATTTAATAGTAATTTGTATTTTATTTAATAATTATACCTAATGTACCTAGTGTACCTATTTGCATGCTTATTATGAAAGCTGAATGTGCTGAATACTATAACAATGAACTGTATAAATTTTAAGACCTTGTAAAACCACATTTAAAGCAAATAAATGATATTCTATCCTATTCTTTGATTTTATTTCCATTCCTAGTAGTAACTAGGTATGGAAATCTAGTAAGATGTCAAATACTGGTGTATTTACCCTATCGTGCGGCGCTTTAGTACTTTTCTGCAATCGTTTTATTTTATTTCCATACTTAGGTCAAATAACTGTGTATTTACCCTATCGTACGGTCGACTCGTGAGTCGTGCGTGACTCCTGCCGGGCTGCCGTGTCATGAACTCGTGCGAGTGAGATAGTTGCGACTGCGCGATGCGGGGGCTGCACGGCCGAGCCATGAAGCGGGGGCAAAATGTGGATTTGAGCTGGGGTAGTATAAGCTCTTAAAGATGTCATTAATTTTACAATACTTAGTTCCAACACATTACCGTTTCCGGCATGCAAAAGAAAGGCACATTCATGTTCATAGAAAACATTAATACTCTTACCTCACTCTTACATAGGTGGAATGTCAGATTTAATGTCAAGTTAAATAAATTAATTGATCTATTGAATACTAGACTAATAAATTATTAAAATCATTATTAAATTAGGTAGGTACTATAATTTATTATACTAATCACAAAAAAAAACTTGCACACCACATTACATATTAAGAGTTAATTAAGGTAATAGACTCACTTACTGGTTTTTATGTCGTAATAAAACCAATTTATACGGCAACTATGGATCCGTTTGTCACACAACGGTGCCGATTCTGTTGTAAATCGCACTAAACTACTTTTAGTCACATCACATATCTTTCTTACAAACATCATTGAAAAAGGATAGAACATATTTAAAGCCGTCAAATTAGTCTTTGCCGTCTTCATTTGCGTGTATTTAGACGTAACCGCGATAGATGGCAAACTAAATTTATATTGAAAACAAACATTGGACTAATTTGACATAACTAAATTTCTTTTTTTTAATACGACTTAGTCGATAAACAAGCATACGGCCCGCCTGATGGCAAGCGGTTACCGTAGCCATATAGACGCTTGCAACACACGAAGCATCGCTCACGCGTTATCGACCTATCCACCCTCCCCTATGAGCTCTGGCAACCTTACTCACGCGCAGGAACAAAACTTTAGACAACATACAGTTATTTGGCTGCGGTATTCTGTAAGGTAGAGGTACTTCCCCAGTCGAGCTGCTCTTTGAGCGAATAAACGCTATGCTCTACCTCTCTCAAAACTAACATCCTTTTCTTATGTTCTTTGTTGGAAAGAGACAAAGTGAGACTAAATTAGTATAGTTGTGAACAACAGAATCAGCACGAATAACTCATAAAGTTAACCGGTAAAACATTATATTTTATACGCAAGTATAAATATAACTATGTTTTCAAATCTCACAAATAATAAATCATGAGTCACGTCGGGTGTGTGCAGCCCGGTGCACACTGCACGACTTTTTTGTCGCCCGATTGTGACGCCACTTTTTGCGTCGTTTCCCGTTAGTTGTTGTGGAAAAAATACAGAGTGCATGATGTATGTAGATGCGGTTACAGTTTGAATTTAGACATGTACATTTTGGTTTCGTAAGACATTTTTGTCATAGAACTTTTTCTAAATACACAAACATATAATATTTTTTTAACTAAAACTAAAACTACATTAAAATTATAAAGGCATTTTATACATGGAAATAATAAATAATAAAGAAATGGAAGATGGCATTTTATACATGGAAATAGAAAAAAAGAAAGAATAAAATTTCAGCTTTCTAGGATAGGCCAAGCTACATATTTTGACTACGGTGTGTAGTGTTGTGAAGTTAAGGCTTGTAGAGTAAGGACATGTAGAGTTATAAGCTTGGCGCTACATGAGATCTGATAACTTTTTGACAGTGCGAGCCATATGGTCCCGGCTTGGCAACATTTTAAACGAAAATAATGTTGGTGTGATCTCGTTATCTTTGATGAAATATCATCACAATCTTCTGATTGTATTAAAAATGTAATTATTTTCCGTCATGCATTTCATCATTTCATTTCATGGCTACGGTAACCGCTTACTATCAGGTGGGCCGTAAGCTTGTTTGCCGATTTAGTCGTATAAAAAAAAATTCTAAACCTTTTCATAAAGCCATCTGCATGCGGTTCTCTTTTTGTTTACTTCTTTCCGGTTTTTAACATGCCATTGAGTTTTTTGGTTTTATTAAACATTTTTAGACTCTAGTCGCATATTATATTAGTCATATTGCATATATCGTAATCGAAATTTTTATGACATCTGGTCTCCCTCATCTTTCATATCGCATAATTTAAGGAGTCAGTTAACGGAGCTGTGGTCCTATACGTAGTATACGTTATACAGCAGTTATACAGCTTGTTATATGTGCGGGCTACGAGAGCAATGTCTGTAGTAAAATTTGCTCTGCACTGCGTAGAACAGAGGAAACTGTGGAGATTTGTGCAGTTAAACATTTGTTATATCTTATGAACATGTATGTGTAAAATATTTAACTTTATTAGTATTTATTATTAGTAGCCTATGTAATAGTGCGTCCATGCTAAGCGAAGAGAGCACGAGCCGAACTTCGAACGAACAGGATACATTCGTTGCTCGCGATTTCAAGCGGACGTACTTAACGAGCCTTCAAAGAGCCTACAACGAGTGCGATGCGAATCCCTGTGTTCGTGAAAAAAATGACAATCGAGCACTTAGCCGAGCACGCTACGAATGCTCGCTCACAAGCCCGTCCACGCTACGCGTTTCGTGCTCGTTTGTGGCTCGGCTCGTGCTCGGTTCGCCAAGCATGGACGCACCATTACACACCGGCATATAAAAATTATTTCGTTCTCCGTACTATCTGCATGCGAAATTTCATGATGATCGGTTGAGTAGTTAAGGCGTAAAAGCGTAATAAACAAACAAACAAACTCACACTCGCATTTATAATATTAGTTACGATAAGTTATAATTAGGATTAGGATTAGGATTAGGAAGTTAGAGGATTAGGATGGCGAATTGAAATATGAATGAGGACAAAATAAATAATATAATAAACATATCGGCAACTCCATAGATTTCCATTTCCAACTCATTACAACTGCGCGTAATAAGGGCAAGCGTTAATATAACGCCAAGTGAATATTTTACGAGTTCACATCGCACTGTGTGCCCACTGCCTTATATTATTGTACCTACTGTAATTTACTGTGTACCATGATATTATTCAAGATATACTAAAACATAAAATGCTTTATTGACTAGAAAGAAAGAAAGAAAATAAATACCTATTAAAAAAATAACTAAAATTAACTCTACACCGCTCACTATAACGGCACGGCTACGCCTCGGCATTTACCTTGCCATGCATGTGAGGCCTTTAAATCGTATACGTAAATTTTACAATGACTAGATAAAATGGTTGACGCCTCGCGGCAAGCGCGCTTGCCGCTACAAGCAACTATTCCTGCTGACCACACGCTTCCAGCGAGCGATCCGCTCCCTTACTGCGTGACGCCAGTATATATGCGGTATCTTGCCAAAGCCGCGCCACCAATTTCACCGGTGCGCCGCCCGCGAGCCGCCACCTTGCAGGCGGCACCTCGCAAGCTATCAGCTAGTGGTTCGATCGAGTTAAAGCGGTGTCGCTGTCGGGCCGTTGCTGCGATGGAGCGGTGCTGACATAGTTAGCGATGACCCTTAAACCTCGCTTAAGTCTCGATAATTGTATGGAATATTTTTGTCGATTGAGTTTTACAGACAAAAATACGGAAGCATTTTTGCCCAAGCTGAAACGGAGATACTTTGCTCGCGCTTCGCGCGCGCTCGGTCAACCAGAGTATATCCACCCACTTATTTATAATATAGAATAATATATTCAAATTCAATAGATTAGACAGCAATAACGCCCGCCCGTCCCAAAACAAGCTATTTTTATATGTTTTCAAACCATAGACTTCGGATGTTTCCCTACGCAACAAATTCTTTATTTCAAACAGTCCCAGTCTAAGTGCCAAAACAAAATAAGTTGCATATTTTCTATAATAAAAGCTCCTGAAAGCGAGTAGTCAAAACAACAACTCGCTGACGTGACATTTTGTAAATAATTTTCTATATTTTACTACTGGCGCGAGTCAAGTGTGTATTTTTGTGTAGTCAACTACGAAACTAACCAATATCTTAGGGTTGCTACTTGCTAAGTTTAATAAGGCCCGATTTGCAATCGCTTGATGGAGATAGGATAAGAATTTTAAGAGAGGATCTAACAAAGAGCAGCTGGACTGAAGAAGTACCTCCACCAAGAATACCGCAGCCAAATATTGCTTAAAAGTGTGTAACTGCGCGTGAGAAAGCTCCAGAGCTCATCGGAGTGGAGGGAAGGATCGGTAATGCGTAAGTGATGTTTCAAGTATCCTTGTGATGCAATACCCGTGGCATCACAAGCTTCCATATGCCTGTCTGATTGCCGAGTTTGACCAAAAACAAAATTCCGGAGTTATTTAATCAATATATTATTTCTAATTTCTTGTGGCAGCCCTACCAGTCCATATGTCACAACAAAACAGTTGACAGTCGCTAGTCCGCGGCGCGGTGGGGACACGTCACCCATTTCATAGCGGGACCCAATGCGGGACCAGTACCAACTTGTTTATTTGTTTATTCCACTTGTTTCTGACATTATTCCCACCAAATACTAAATGGAAACATCTTGGTCAGAAATGTGTACGTCATGGCTTTAGTTTTGTTTGATAGGTTTTGTCTGTTTTACTGAGAGATCCAGTTTTTGAGTTCAGTTTGCTGTTTTCTAGGCATTGAGTGAGCCTACAATGGTGCTGATTCTGCTGTTTACAACTAAACTAATTTACTGTCACTATATCTCTTTCCGAAGCGCTCGTGGTGTAGCATGATAAGCCGTTCTTAATCGATCGGCAAGATAAGCTACCACCGTCGTGGTCGTTACCTGGATGGGTGACCGCCTAGTGGTATATCAAATCGAGCGTTTCCGTGCTTCGGAATGCATGTAAAGCCGTTGGTCCCGGTTATCACTTAATTGTGATAGTCGTTAATTTAGTTGGAGGTCTTCTACGCGGCTTGAAAACTCCAACAGTAGATTGACCACTAGCCTACCTCCACCGATCCGCAGTGGGCACGCGTGGTGGAGTATGTGCCCATTCTCTTTCACCCTGATTTGTGAAAGGAGGCCTGTGCTCAGCATTATAGGCTGATGATGATGATGATCTATCCTTAGTCACCGAAATCATTCAAACTCATATAGCCAATCCGTACCTATAGGTTATCTGTTAATTGTTGGTACGAAGAGCAAATCGTGAAGTTATCTGGCTATCAATAAGCTCTCCTTACTTCGAGATCAGATTAAGATTATCCAAGATTTTTTTTACATGACACGCGTCCTACTTTTGAACAGGTGCTGCTTGTGGGGGCTGATCTTAAGTTTGCGAGGTACTTATTATTATTGTTGTCTCACTGTGGCCGCGTTTTGATTCAGACGTATTGCTGACACTTATAATTATAATTTTATAAGTCGTGTAGCGCGGCGTAAGCCGTCGCTTGAACTATTGATCACCATGAGTCATCAACTTGTGGTGAACGAATTACTGGCGTTCCTGCAGCAGAAGTTGGACGTGATGGACGAGGTATCCGCAGTCCAGATCTGCTCAACGAACTTCAGTGAAGAAGACATCGCTGCTTCTAAGTTGCTCTTGTTCAACTTGCTGAACAAGTTAGACAAGATGGTGTCCCGCCGGCGTGACGGGACTAAGAAAAGTGTGCAAGATATTATCACGCTGCTGAAGGAGACCGATCCTGACGACGTGCCTACGTTTGTGGCGAAGGACCTGCACAAGCTCCCTCCCGTCACTTTCGACCACGTCGATGTAACGAGCCTGCTGAAGGATATAGTGTTTCTTAAGGCAAGCCTGATGGATGTGCAGAAGAGGTTAGATGCATCCCAAAACACCGTCGCTGATATGCGCAACGAACTTATTGAGTTGCGTAATACAGTAACGGTAACTGGGTCACCATCGAGTGCATCAAACGTCAACATACGTCGCGCAGCGGGTCATGATTTATCGGGGACAAGTTATGCGTCAGCAGTTTTGTCCTCGCCGCCACCTTCGATCGCTGAGTCTGCAGCACGTGCACCGTGTGCGCCCCGCAGCCCCGCTCCTGCCCCTGTGGCTCCGCTGCGCACTGCCCGCGCTCGCGCCGCTCCACCTACCCGACCCACTGACACACTGCCCGTGTCAACAACGTCAGCGCCTTCTACGCAGCCCGTTCCTGAAAAGGCATCGATGCGGGCTCGTGATGATGATGGTTTTCAGACAGTGCAAAGTAGGAAGCACCGTCAGAAAAACAACAAGAACCGTTGCGGCACGGCTCCTGTGGAGCCCAAGCAAACCATACGTGCCGCGAAGCCAAACACTCCGGTGTATATCTCCCGCCTACACTACACCACTAAGGCGGAAGACATTGTGAAGTACGTGCGCCAAAAGATTAAGTACACGCCGAGGGTGCAGCTGCTGGAATCGAACCGCAACGTCAACTTCATGGCGTTCGTGGTGCGAGTTCCAACGTGTTTTCTGCACCTCGTCATGGAGGAAAACTTTTGGCCGCAAGGCGTGGTATTTCGTCGCTTCCGCGGACAAGTGCCACACGATCGTACTGTGACGTAGTGCTTTTTACTAACATAGTTTTAAGTTTTTATACTAACAAAAAATGTTCCATTTTGATATGTATGTTAGTTTGTAAGGTATTTGTCTATGGGCCAAAGTAGCCTGATAATAAAGAATTATTATTATTATTATTATTCCATTTATTAATTTTTTGACTTATTTTTACATTTTTAAATATAGATATATATAAAAAAGACAATACATATATTTAAAAGTATAAAAACAGCTCCCCACCGGCATCGGGAACAGGGTCCTAGGCACCGGTGGTCAAGGCTCCAGAGACAGGAACTTCCTCACTATGCGTGCCGTTTCCAGGAGCACTGCCTTCTGAATCTGGCCCTTGATCCAGCCACCCAACGCGAGCCTCTTAAGGTGTTTGTCGAGGCTCTTGGCAATTAGGCCATGGGCGGAAACGACTATCGGTACAATGGTTGCTGTATCAATGGCCCACATGTCGACAACCTCGTGTGCAAGATCAAGATACTTGCTTTCTTTATCCTTCTCTGCTTTCACGAGGTTCTCGTCATGGGGGACGGTAACATCAACAATCATTGCACGGCGCTCTTGGCGATCTATCAATACTATATCAGGCTTATTGGCGACAATAGTCCTGTCAGTAATGATAGATCGATCCCAGTATAGTGTGATATGACCATCTTCGAGAACCGATTCTGGCACATACCTGTAGTAAGGCACTTCAGACGACACCAGGTGGTATTTCAGGGCAAGTTGCTGGTGGATTATCCTGGCTACTTGGTTGTGCCTGTGCAAGTATTCACCGTTTGCGAGACGCGAACAACTGGAGATTATATGCCTGAGGGATTCACCAGGGCGATGACATGCCCGACATATGTCGATGGTTCCATCCCTCAGGATAAATCTCCGGTAGTTGTTCGTCATCACAACCTCGTCCATAATTGCACAGACAAAACCTTCGGTTTCCCCAAAGAGGTCACCGAATTGTAGCCAGGCCACGGAGGCTGCAAGGTCCACATCGGGTCCATGAAGGGCCCGATAGTACCTTCCGTGTAGCTCCTTGCCCTGCCATACCTTCCTGCGATCGTCTATTGTGAGCACCACAGGCCTGCGCCAGTTTTCTCTAGCTAAAGATAGAGGGGTCAATCCATTGTCCACTGCGACAACATCCGTATGCATCCTCCTGTCAGTGTGGAGAAAATATTCTCTGAGATTATATACCTCGCGGTTATGTAGGGTTTTGGCATTTAAAAAACCTCGACCACTACATTTCCGCGGGATATATAACCTCATCACTGATGATCGTGGGTGATGCATACGGTTTGCAGTCAGCAATGTACGGACTTTTCTATCCAGGGTGTCCAATTCGGTCTGAGTCCACTTGAGTATGCCAAAGGAGTACATCAAGACCGGCATGACCCAACCGTTGTAGGCCCGCACCTTGTTTCCGCCTGACAAAAGACTATTGAGTACTTTTTTCAGGCGCCCCAAGAAGCGTTCCCGCAACGATTGTTTCATGTCAGTCTCATTGATGCCAAGGGCCTGTGACATACCCAAGTATTTGTAGGTTTCGGTTTCGGAGAGTGATCTCAGTTGGGTGGAATCTGAAAGCTGGATGCCCCCAGATTCCACCATCCTCCCCCGCTTTACATGCATGACCGCACATTTTTCCACACCAAACTCCATCCTGATAGAGTTACTGAAGGTTTCAGTGACCTTCAGTAATCCTGTCAGTTGAAGTTCGGTGTGAGCAAACAACTTAAGGTCATCCATGTAGAACAGGTGGGATATAACCTGATCACCTCTTCGCAACCGATAGCCTAACCCAGAGCCCTCCAAGAGTGTACTGTTAGTGTAGTGTTATTATTATTATTATTATATATCGATATTTTACTCTATAGTGTTGCCGCCGTGATACGCAATTTGTTGTCAATGAGATCAGTGATGAATCTAAGTCTGGGTATTAGATTTGAGTCAGACTTTTCATAAGTGCATCCGAAGGTCTATTTGAATAAATAAATTTAAATTTGAATAATCATAAAAACGTGGATATAGCCTGTAGCATAGTGTCACATCCTAACTAATATTATCAATGCGAAAGTGAGTTTGTTTGTTTGTTTGTTACGCCTTCACGCCTCAACTAATCAATGGATCATCATGAAATTTAGCATGCAGATAGCCTATGGTATGGAGAAGGATATAAGACTTTTTGTCCCGGGAACGCGGTTAAAACCGCGGGGGACAGCTAGTATACCTATATTTTTTTTCTAAAAATGCAGCGCTACCTAGTTTATTAATAAAATTTCATTAAATTCCCCATCACAATACATAAATACGTACATTCACGTCGAAAACTGAACACAATATCGTACAAAGTTACTAACACGCTGCCGAGACGCGGGACATATCGTACGCGTGACGTGAACGTTATCTGACTCTGACATGTCACTCGAGTGTCACGGACATCGGTGACTATGTGGTGCTACGAGAAAGTATGTCACTGCACCGTCATCGTAGAGTAACGCTTGTTATTACGATACTTGAGAACATATTATATTAAAGTGAAAACTGTACCCTTTTTAAGGGCGGAGGAGTATGCGATTTGGCATAGGAATGTGTGATTTGGTAGTGCAGTAAGCTAAAATTTATAATAAAAAGTTCGACTGCAGACCACTAGTAAGAATAATAATAAAACGCACGGCCTAAACTAATTTTAGATTCCTTTTATGGTGTTGCAATCTACTAAGAAAGGGTTTTTGGAAATTTATTGCTAAATAAATATATTTTTTTTTTTTAGGCATACGGCCCGCCTGATGGTAAGCAGTTACCGTAGCCTATGGACGCTTGCAACACCAGGGGTATCACTTGCGCGTTGCCGACCCTAAAGAAACTTTTTCACACCCTTTTTGAAGAACCCCATGCTGTACTCCATTGGGAAAACCAAAATATTTAATGAATGGTCCATTACAGGACAGCTCAAACCTTACAGGTTTGGAAACTTGACATTTTGCATCATTAGGAAAGTATAGCGTTACAAAATATAATCAACAGGTTTTTATTAACAACAAATATCGTCCCCGTAGCGCGAGAATTAACTAAGTCGAGTTAAGTAATTCTTTTTTTATTGTATAATATGAATCAGCTTTTCAAGCTCTTTATTTCTGTCTAACTCTCATTTTTGTAGGTGTCATAGTTTTTGAGTTATAAAATTCGAAAATTCACTAAGTTATGATTATGGACAATATCACGTAAAGAGAAAATTACCTAATTAAGTTAGTTATTTTACATTTCAAATTAAATTACATAAATAGGAATTAAAATCAATTAATTAGTTTTTCCCTGATTTTTTTGTTGTATACCTTGCTCTCATAAATCACTAAACAGATTTAGATAGTTTGGAAATCAGTAGTTCGGTTCAACATTTGGATGCGAAAATTAACTAACTTGGTTTGTTGATTTCTCTGTCTCAATTGAAATATAATTCATACAAAAACAAAAATGCGAAAATCCCTTACACAGTTTTAATTATTTTTATTCTAGTAAAACGGGTGACATTGCTTCTGTTTCAAATAGTAATGATATTATTTTAGTTAATATTTGTAAGAATTTGGTGTTGAATTAGTAGTTTAGGTATTTTTCACGCGCGACTTGGTTACTTTATGTGTGCAGTGCGGCGTGAAGGCGGCAGTTGGTGACTTTTATTTTTCACGTATGTGTTGAAGTGTGCGTACGCGTTTCTTTTGCCGCCACACGAATTAGTCATTTTATGAATACAGTCGAGCCAAGTTTTTATTCAAATATAATAAATAGACTTGCGTTTGGCCACTGACTTACCTATAAAGGACGATTAAGATGCCTAAGATGGAGCACGCTTACCCAGAAGAAACCTATTCACTCTGACCTTGAAAGTCTCTAGATTTTAAGAGTCAGGAAACCAAGCCGGAAGCAAGTTCCACACCCTTGGTGTCTGCAATAAATGAGGATGCAAAACGTTACGTCTGTAGCTTTAGTATGTCAACAACGTACGGATAAAAAAAAACCCGGCGTCTTGTTGTTCGGTGTAAAAAAGGGATGGTGGAATAAGATTGAATAATTCCTGCGCACATTCTCCAAAATATATCCTCTAGCTAGACTCTAGAAATCTCTAGGCAAGCAACATTTCTTCGATAGTCAAGGCCCCGATGAGTCTCTTGACATGGCGATCTTTTAAATCAATGGTGTCAAGCTGGTGCTTAGCGGATCCATCACAGAGATGGCATCAGTACTCCATGTACGATCGTACTTTTGCTTGATAAAGTTGTAGCAAATTTTCAGGCATGAAGTACCAAAGAAAATTAGACAGAATACCCAGCATCCTAGCAGCTGTTTCTGCCTTTGACTCAATAGAATAGCTAAAGCTAAATTTGGCCGTAAAGGTCAAGCCGATCACTTAAAGGCAAGGATATATTTTGAATTGTAGAGGCTGTTTGAAAGGACTCCATTGGCGGTGTAAATTCTTGGTGGAGTTAGAAAAAATTACCAGATTGGCTTTGCCCTAATTGGAGGTTGCCTATAAGGTCATATCCAAACGCTCTACCGTGGCCTCTTGCAACAATTGGATCTTGTGCATCAGGGCTGTCGTACTCAACAGATCGTTAATCTGAAGCATAAATAAAGTTGCAGAGAGAACTGAACCAGGGATTGATTGCCAAAAGGTCCGACAGGCACCCGTCTATCTATAGACTGTTAACTCAGGAAATCGGAAATCCAATCGCACAGGCCACCAGGAACTCCATATGAAGGAAGCTTACTTAGAGGGCTGGTGTGCCAGTATCTTTCGAAAGCCGTAAATGATAAATCAAATCAAATCAAGCGAAGGATATTTATTTCAAATAGACCTTCGCAGGGACTTATGAATAATCTGACTCTTATACTCTTATACCGGTTCGGAAGGTTGCATTTGATGAGAAGAGCCGGGAATAAACTCAGCAGTTACTCTTTTCAAAACAAGCTTAGATTCATAAAATAATATTTACATTCTAATCGCACTGACAACAATTGCGTGCCCCGGCGGAAAAACTACAAATTAGATTGTATCGATATTTAATAAGTAAATAGCAAACTTAAGTAGACCAGCCTCTAAAAGCAGCACCTGTTCAAGTTAAGTTGATGGAGCTTTAAAAATCTAAGAGATAATACCTTGATAGCAAGCTTAGAATAACAACAACAACTTAAGCTTTAAATTTAGGAGCTTTATAAAGAGCAACTAACAATATTTATTGGAAGATATTTGGCAGCTAATTGAAATGCAAGAAAAATGAGTGTATGATCAGCACTCACTATGATGGAGCTGATCGACCAGAACAAAAGAGGAATATGAAATGCATATTTTAATAAAAATGCGGCACGAGACTTAGGAATCTGACTAACTGCGGTCTATTTCTGATAACGTAACATAATCAACGATTTTTTACAAACTATACCATCTTTAAGGCTTACGCTTAGGCTTACCAGAGGTATCCGAGGCAAAAAGAAAGATCTTTTGAATAACTGCTTATCTTCAGGCTGGTCATACACTTGTTTGCCACCTTGGTAGTATAAAAAACTATCTCAAAGGGGGTAATTCCCCAAGAGCTTCATCCATGGTACGAATTTTACCTTCATGTAATGATTTTGTGGAGATGATTTCAGAGCCTGATGGCGAGGAAGAAGAATAGGATGCCCTCTGCTAAAGTTTGATGGTCTTTTTAGGCTTCCGCACATAAACGGTGCCAACGGGACCCTATTACTAGGCCTACGCTGTCTGTCGGCCGTTCCGTCCGTCGTCGTACCTTCAGTGGGCTATATCTCATGAACCATGATAGATAGACAATTAAATTTTTCACAGAATGTGTATTTCTATTGCCGCTTAAACAATAAATAATAAAAATGAAATAAAACTTCAAATTAAAGGGGGGCACCATACAAGATACGTCTTTACGGAACCCTATGTGTGTGAGTCCGACTTGCACTTGGCTGGTATTTTATATTTGATTAATTTTATGCATCAGGGTTTATCTAATGTATGTATTGATTGCTCAATTGTGGTATCGATTTGTTGATTTTACTATTTTCGGTCATTTATGTGATTATTAATGGAGATTTTTAAATATAGGTAACTGCAAAGGTATTTGCAAACGAAAAAGACTTTGTTTTGTTTTAATTTCCTTTAAAATAATAAGTTATAATTAAATTACAGTAATGTGATACAAGTTAGGTAATATTCACCGAACGTAGCTTGTGTGCTAATGGTAAGCTCTAGTTTACTTAACTTAAGTTAATTTCTTTAATATTAGCCTATTGCCGTGAGAAAAATCACTAACTCAGGTCGATGATTAACTAACTCGAAGTTATGGCAATAGATAAGTAAAGTAAAATTCATTAAATGTTTATTTTATTTATACCTAATTAAGTTACGGTTTTTTACCCACCATTTTTATTTAGTCAAAAACTTTACAATATTTCCTTCAAAATGAGAAAAGAATTTCGAAAATCTGTAATACCTGTAAAAAGTTAGGGCCATTTCAATTTTCCAAACTTTCAAACGCGATTATCTCAAAACACACTTTTTAGACTTAGTTAATTCTCGCGCTACGGGGACGAATTATGTACAAAATACAATCTATATTTACAAAATATAATCTATGTATAGAAAATTTCCTCAAGCCTGCCGCTGCTTCCGATTAACGGCAAGGTTCCCAGAAGGCTGGCAGCGTTTCCTCTTTGAATAGCCAAGCTGACGCGTTGGCGGAAAAAGCTCCCCGCCCGCTGGTCTCCGGAGGTCTCGATCAATTTTGAAGACAAGGTGCGAGCAAAACGGCGAGCTTCTGACCCCCATGGTCCCAAGGTCTCGACCGCAAAAGGCATAAAAATATAATTGAGTCCAATCGATGCATATTTTTTGATTTTTTTTACAGGTTTTCATATTCAAGTATCAGTATATATGTAATTCACGCTTCTTTCAGGCAAAATTCTAGTAAAAAAACTGGCAATAAGCATACAAGAGCTATGTAACAACAGAACTATTCAAAACATGCTTGGGTCATTAAACGGTATTTAGTAGATCTTGAGAGCCAGTTCTTTGTGTACTTACTTACCACCTTCGGCCACATCATCACTTACCTACCTAGAAAGTTAACTAAGTAATGACCACAGTACACTTATGTATAATAATTAAATTACTCCTAATTATAATATTCAGTGGTTAACACGAGTGTTAGGTATCACTTTAATATAAATTAGTGCCTGGACTCTTGGTGTAATTAGGTCAATTATAATAATTATAATTTAGCTAGAGTTGAGTGTGAATAAAATATATGATGCTCTCTGAATTTTGTATGATAGTGCTATCATTCGTATAAGGTGTATTTATAAAAACTATGGTTCCGAATATCCCATGAAATAATAATTCAAAATTCAAAATCATTTATTCAAATAGACTTTCCCAGGCACTTATGAAAAGTCTGGCTCTAATACCAGTTCGGAAGGTTGCATAATTTATACGGAAAAATATACAGGACAAGAATTCATATTGTGCTAGTGCTCAAACTGTTAATGGTGCGTCCATGCTTCGCAAAGCGAGCACGAGCCAAGCGTCGAACGATCAGAATTCGTTCGTTGTTCGCGTAGCGTGGACGGTATTGCGAGCCTCGAACGAGCATTCGTCTCGCGCTCGTCTGCGCTCCGCCCGATTGTCAGTTTTTTCACGAACACAGGGATTTGCATCGCGCTCGTTGAAGGCTCGTTGTATGCTCGTTCTATGTTCGTTGTAAGCTCGTTGTACGTCCACCCTTGACATCGCGAGCAACGAACGAATCCTGTTCATGCTTTTCGCAATTTTTCTTTATCTTTGCTATCAGACGTTGCTTCGTACCAAATTTCAAGGTTTTGATTCTCTTGCGAGTGTCGAAAATTTGTAGCATAAACGGCTGTATCTTTTGATTGCCTTGGCTTAGAAGTTTGATTTTTTCACATCTCCAAGGAACAGTAGACTTGAGTATTTGATATGAATTTCAGCTTGATACCTCCACGCGTTACTGAGAAAAAGGGTCTTGATAGACCGACAACAAGTGATCCTGTAAGGGTTCCGTTTTTCATTTTGAGGTACGAAACCATAAAAATGTGAAGAGGTTTCTACAGGGTCGGCAACGCGCGAGTGATACCCCTGGTGTTGCAAGCGCCCATAGGCTACGGTAACTGCTTACCATCAGGCGGGCCGTATGCTTGTTTGCCACCTTAGTGGTATAAATAATTGGACTGTTTTACAAAAAAACTTAAACCGACTTCAAAGTACACTAAGAAGTAATCAAATCCTGATCTGATAACAATGGGACCAAACGGGAAGTGTACCCTTCCAGACTTAAAAATAATTTTCCAAATCGGTTCATAAATGACGGAGGTAACAGACAAAAAAAAAAAAAAAAAAAAAAACATACAACCGATTTGAGAACCTCTTCCTTTTTTTGAAGTCTGTTAAAAATGCTTTTATCACATATCCAAGATTTTAACATCTATCAGTAGGTGATAATTATAACATCATCAACGATTGAGACATACAATATCATTAAGGAACATTAATTCACACAATAATGTCCCGCTTTGTGTACAACTCAAAAGCAAACAACGTCATTAGCAACCGATTGCAATCCGAGATTGTTTGCAGTCGCACCGCGGGTCAGTCAGACTGGTAATTAGGTGGCGGAGTGCATGTTAGCTAAGCTAAGTATGTTTCAAATATAGTAGGAAATTGTCTATATACACGGTGATTTTTAATAGTTTTAGTTTTTCGTTGTTCAGACCATGGTCTACTAACATTCTATAACATTAAATAAAAAAAACGTCATTGGTTTTTGAAAAAACCGCGTCAAAGTTTGAGTGTGCTCGTGACGTCACTTGTTTGTGAAAAGTGTACCGTGGCGTGACGTCACGCGGAACTGCAACACACCATACTTCGTATTTTTTTTATTCACAATATAAAAAAATCTTAATATTTATTGATAATTTAGCTAGACACTCCATTCAAAACCCGTACGATTCTTTCTATTCACCAAAAACAAACAAACAAAACAGCAAATCAAATAAAACACCAAAATAATACCTTTTGTTAAGTCTCCTTACAATTCGTAGCAGCTACCTACGAGGCTACGAGCGCCGTAGAGCTACGAGCGTCGTAGCACCATCGGGCCATTTGTTTGATTGCTCCGTCAGCCTGAATGGATATTGTCTCTGCATAGCCTTATAGCCTATAGCATATAGCTTAGATAGCCTATACATAATACAGCTTAGCTTAGACTGAGTCTGTATAGAGGTCACTTTAGTAAACATACCCATAGGGATTCTACATTGGTATTAATTTTGGTTTTGGGGTTGTCTTTAAGTTATTAAGCTATCTACTCTTTTTTATAGGCCTGTATTTAATCGCATTCTCAGCATGGTAAGTGATGCTGTGGCCGAAGGTGGTAAGCTCATTTTCAACTTGAGGGTGGTAGCCAGCCAGGTGGGTGCTTCGAAGTACCCTACCAAACTATGGTTTCCTCGCGACGTTTTCCTTCACCGAAAGCTCATTATAGGATTCGAACCCTGGACCTTTCTTTGTCTCAGAATCCAACGTCACTACCACTGAGCTCTCACCGTCTTAAAAGCTTCTATAATATAATAATACTAACTGTCCCGCGCGGTTTCACCCGCGTTAAAAGTAATATTTGTCCTTCTCCATACCATAGGCTATCTGAATGCCAAATTTCATGATGATCCGTTGAGTATTTGATGCGTGAACACGTAAAAAACAAACTATACGAGTACTATTCATCCAATCAGGATGAAACTTTGCTGAGTTATTATGCATTAACCGAGGAAATATTAGGACATAGAAAAGAGCTAGTTGGTTAATAATTATTTTCAAGTTCAACAAAATCTAATTCAAACATTATTTATTAAATATAGGCCTTAATAAGACTCGATGTTAAGGTGCATCTATGTTACGCGAACCGAGCATGAGGAGAGCACACGTGGTGCACGAATTCGCGTAGCGTAGACGGACTTGCGAGGCTCGAACGAGCGTTCGGATCTTTCATTCCGCCACTGTACGTCGATACTTTTGACATCGCGAGCGACGAACGAATAGAAGGTTGGCTCGTGCTCGGTTTACATAGCGTGGACGCACCAATATAATTGATTCTACCACCCGGTTCGTAATACACTTGAGCTGAGAAGACTGATTGACAAACTAAGAACCTCATCTATTTTGGAAGTCGGCAAAAGTTTCAAAAACGACTCAACTCCTTAGGTCTTCAATCATTCCAGTCAAGTACAGGCCTAACTTAGCTCAAATATTAACAGAAAAATAACGTATTCCCAACATACCAACACTTGAAGTAGCTTAGTAGTTTTTCCACGTTTTCGTACGTATGTCAAGAGGCTGTTAACTCGTGAACTGACTTCAGCCGACGACTTGCCCGCTCCATTTTTTTTACGTCCAGCAGGGGCCATGCGGTTGGTATTTAGTGGGACTATATTATGTGTCTTATAAAAACGTTTGTAAATACTTTCCCCCTTACTCATAAAAAGTTATTTAACTAATAAACTGTTTAAAGAATCACGCAAATAAAGTCACTCTATTATTTTTTTACCGGATTACCAGTCCCCGCTTGGGATACGGGCGGCTGGGTCCATTAGTTGTTCTTAAAAATAATTAGACTGTTTTACAAAAAACTTAAACCGACTTCAAAGTACACTAAGAAGTAATCAAATCCTGATCTGATGACAATGGGACCAAACGGGAAGTGTACCCTTCCAGACAAAAAAAGAATTTTCCAAATCGGTTAATAAACGACGGAGGTAACAAACATAAAAAAAAAAAAAAAAAAAAAAAAAAAAACATACAACCGTATTGAGAACCTCCTCCTTTTTTTGAAGTCGGTTAATTAGCATTATTTACTTACCATTGGCACAAATGATGAATTTCTTGTTAGGGACTATGTTGTTAGGAAGGAGGATGGGAGGGAGAGGATGAGGTGGGAATAAAAGGAAAGGAATGGAAGGGAAGGAAATAAAGGGTGAGGAAGGGAAGTGTTGCTCTTTGTCTGACCCCTGGCCCCAAGCTTGTCCGGTATGGCTTCTGGCTTACGATATAGCTTCAGGGGGCCTTATTGGGGCAGGCAAGCCCACGTCAAGGTGGCAACACGTCAGGGGGGAAGTCACTCTATTGTCATTGTCAAATTAGTGTTATCTAATACTTGTTATCCTTTTAATATTTTTTTTTTTCTTTGTTAGCACTATTCTTTTTGCTTTATATATTATAAATTAATCAATCAATAATAAAATTGTTAATACATACACATATTTTAGTTTATTAGTTTTAAGGGGGAAGACACTGTCGCCTGTAACACAGTTATTATATAACTAGCACAGGCGACAGGGCTTCATGTATAATGTAATAAATTTTTGGTGAAAAATAAATTATTATTCCATTTATTCATCTTTACACTTATTTTTACACATTTAAATATAGATATATATAAAAAAAAACAATACATATATTTAAAAGTATAAAAACAGCTCCCCACCGGCATCGGGAACAAGGTCCTAGGTACCGGTGGTCAAGGCTCCAGAGACAGGAACTTCCTCACTATGCGTGCCGTTTCCAGGAGCACTGCCTTCTGAATCTGGCCCTTGATCCAGCCACCCAACGCGAGCCTCTTAAGGTGTTTGTCGAGGCTCTTGGCAATTAGGCCATGGGCGGAAACGACTATCGGTACAATGGTTGCTGTATCAATGGCCCACATGTCGACAACCTCGTGTGCAAGATCAAGATACTTGCTTTCTTTATCCTTCTCTGCTTTCACGAGGTTCTCGTCATGGGGGACAGTAACATCAACAATCATTGCACGGCGCTCTTGGCGATCTATCAATACTATATCAGGCTTATTGGCGACAATAGTCCTGTCAGTAATGATAGATCGATCCCAGTATAGTGTGATATGACCATCTTCGAGAACCGATTCTGGCACATACCTGTAGTAAGGCACTTCAGACGACACCAGGTGGTATTTCAGGGCAAGTTGCTGGTGGATTATCCTGGCTACTTGGTTGTGCCTGTGCAAGTATTCACCGTTTGCGAGACGCGAACATCCGGAGATTATATGCCTGAGGGATTCACCTGGGCGATGACATGCCCGACATATGTCGATGGTTCCATCCCTCAGGATAAATCTCCGGTAGTTGTTCGTCATCACAACCTCGTCCATAATTGCACAGACAAAACCTTCGGTTTCCCCAAAGAGGTCACCGAATTGTAGCCAGGCCACGGAGGCTGCAAGGTCCACATCGGGTCCATGAAGGGCCCGATAGTACCTTCCGTGTAGCTCCTTGCCCTGCCATACCTTCCTGCGATCGTCTACTGTGAGCACCACAGGCTTGCGCCAGTTCTCTCTAGCTAAAGATAGAGGGGTCAATCCATTGTCCACTGCGACAACATCCGTATGCATCCCCCTGTCAGTGTGGAGAAAATATTCTCTGAGATTATATACCTCGCGATTATGTAGGGTTTTGGCATTTAAAAAACCTCGACCACCACATTTCCGCGGGATATATAACCTCATCACTGATGATCGAGGGTGATGCATACGGTGTGCAGTCAGCAATGTACGGACTTTTCTATCCAGGGTGTCCAATTCGGTCTGAGTCCACTTGAGTATGCCAAAGGAGTACATCAAGACCGGCATGACCCAACCGTTGTAGGCCCGCACCTTGTTTCCGCCTGACAAAAGACTATTGAGTACTTTTTTCAGGCGCCCCAAGAAGCGGTCCCGCAACGATTGTTTCATGTCAGTCTCATTGATGCCAAGGGCCTGTGACATACCCAAGTATTTGTAGGTTTCGGTTTCGGAGAGTGATCTCAGTTGGGTGGAATCTGAAAGCTGGATGCCCCCAGATTCCACCATCCTCCCCCGCTTTACATGCATGACCGCACATTTTTCCACACCAAACTCCATCCTGATAGAGTTACTGAAGGTTTCAGTGACCTTCAGTAATCCTGTCAATTGGAATTTAGTGTGAGCAAACAACTTAAGGTCATCCATGTAGAACAGGTGGGATATAACCTGATCACCTCTTCGCAACCGATAGCCTAACCCAGAGCCCTCCAAGAGTGTACTTAGAGGGTTCAAGGCCAGGCAAAACCACAGCGGGCTCAGACTGTCACCCTGGAAAATGCCCCGCTCTATCTTTATTGGATCGCCATCACCAAGGATCTGTCGAGATCCTGGATAGAGAAGGACCGTTCTCCATTGCCTCATACATGACATCAGGAGAGTGCGTAGAGTTGCATTGACTTTATACAACTCCAGCACCCTCATGAGCCATGAATGCGGCACCGAGTCGTAGAAATAGAAAATCTGGTAGAGTAGAAATTCTGGGAGTGACCCAGATTCTAAGGCTAATCGGAACTGGGACGCCAAGCAAGCATGCGAACTGCGTAGCCATTTAAGCCAAAAGTTTTGCAGTCCATCCGGTCCCGGTGCCTTCCAATTAGGCACCGAACGGACTGCACTGGCTACGTCTTGGGGCTCGATGTTAATAGCCCCCATTTCTTGAATAGGCTCGCACACTTGCTCGACGTCCCTAGTCCAGTTGCCCTCAGAATGAGTGACGGGCACCGACCAGATATTGCGCCAGAATGAGGTCATGGCGTTAATATCCGGCCGCTGCACATCACTATCTGGTTGGCTAGGTCGCTCCCATGACCTGTAAACCCATCTTTGATCCCTTTGGAATATGGAGTTCTGAGAGTATCTATCCACGCGCGCCTTATACCTGCGTATACGGTTTGACCATGCATAAATCTTCTGCTTCAGGAAGTCAATGCGCTCTGTGACACGGGACATATATTCGTGGGAGTTGACATCAGTCCCGTTGAATGCCCGTCTCACAAAGCGCATCACTCTAGGGCGTATATTGCCCTCCCTGAAGCAGCTGAGCTTGCCGATGAGTACCCTAGCCTCGCTAATACGATCCTCTATTCTGCACTGCCAGGCGGGTACGGCGGGTTTCGGTCGCGTAGCCGCATCAGTGTTGGGGAACTTGACGCGTGCTACACGACATGCCGTTATCGCCGCGCAATACAGAAGAGAGTGCGTATCAGCAAGGTCTTCACTACTGTCAAAGTAACTTGCCAGTAGTGAATCTAAAGTACACATCAGCGCTCTATTACATCTATTCATGGGCAAACGAGGTATACGGGGTTTAAGGTGATGCGGTATGGATCGATACTCCCGAACCACATCCTCCAAAGTACTCCTCAAAATACCAATATACTGGGTACTTACCTCAGTAGCCGTGTCATCCATACCATCATCAACATCGGTGGCAGGCCGAGAAGCGGCCGTGGCATTTGCCACAGGCTGGGCCACAGGATGCGATAACGTAGTAGGGACGACACGACTACTCAGTGCCTCCGAGCGTAGCCGATCAAGCACGGTATCAGCCAACATGTGTCCACGTTGAATGACCCGTACCTGATCTGACAGTCGTTGCGCCGATACGTTGGCAGCTGGCTCATGGACCTGAAACAGAGACAGCATTCGGCTACGATACGCAGTGAGGTTAGTTCCCCCCTCTGTAGCCTCGTAGTAGGCGCGCATGACGTTCTCATTCATTGATGACGTCCATCTCATGCGCCGCACTACACCACCGGGAACGGGGACCCTGTTCGGAACCGGTTGGTCCGATGGTCCCAAGTTGCGAGGTGGCCGGCCTCGCCGCCGACGTACAGGTGGTGGCGACGTCGGCGGCGAAAAATACTCGTCACTCTCGTTCGACGCTGCTGCATTTGTCGATGTCACATCTGCAATCGACTGTTGCGAGGCGGAGCGAGGTGGCGAATCCGGAGGTCTTAGGTGTGCTCTTCTGCTTCTTGTCAGCATGTCAGATTAACATTTTGTCAATATAGTATAAATCTTGTGGCGTTTTTTGATTCCAAATTGTAATATATTGTAATTCCATTGCATGTTTGACAACCGTCACTTCATAGACTAGGTATTGAAATTTTTGTTTAAAGAAATTATGAAATCTGTACAAGGTATTTTATAAATTTTTGCCGCCTAGATGTGTTGTAAATGTCTCAGAATTATTATTTAGAAGAAAAACCACAAAAAACTTAATATATACTGATAAAAAATGTTTTTAGGTGTTTGACGCGTGACAGTTTTTTTTTTTTTTTTTTTTATTAAATTAATTTTTTTTAAATTATTATTATTATTATTATTGTCATTGTCAAATGATGTGACATTATTTACTCGACAATATAAACAGTATATTAGTTAAATACCGCTTTATGAGTAAGGGGATTAATCTCTAAATAAACTCACTTGTGTTTTTAAACGTAGATTTAATCAAAACAAGGATTCTGCGATATTTATATCAATTTCAGGTTCCTGTAAAAGTCAGAGATATTCAAATATCAGCTATACTTTTTATATTACCAAGATTATTTGTTTTATTAAGCTTCGAAATATCCCCGAAAAAAATATATGTAATAGTAGTTCGGGAGTCAAAAAGAAACTCATGATTTCACACTCCCTCGTAGTGCATTAACACTTAAAACAAAATAAAAAAAGTTTTAATAAAAAATTATTTACTGTTTTACAAAAAACTTAAACCGACTTCAAAGTACACTGAGAAGTAATCAAATCTTGATCTGATGACAATGGGACCAAACGGGAAGTGCACCCTTCTAGACAACAAAAAATTTTTGTCGAAATCGGTTAATAAATGAAAAGTTATGAGGTAACACAAACATAAAAAAAAAACAACCGAATTGAGAACCTCCTTTTTAAAAAAAAAATGATTATATGGCTAAAAGTGGTAAACTTACAAAATTAAGTTGGCGCATCAGAAGAAATAAGAAGAGAGCGGCCCAGAACCGTTCCAAGTTTTGTTTTTTTTTATGCCACTAAGGTGGCAAACTAGCATACGGCCCGCCTGATAGTAAGCAGTTACCGTAGCCTATGGACGCTTGCAACACCAGGGGTATCACTCGCGCGTTGCTGACCCTGAAGAAATCTCTTCACGCTCTTTTTGAAGAACCCCATGCTGTACTCCATTGGGAAAACCACGGCGGAGAGCTCATTCTACAACCTGAGCGTCCGCGGCAGAAAGCTCCTTTGAGCCGGCACAGTTCGAAAAAATTCTGGTTTCAATGTGTGAGGATGGATTCCCCGTCGATGGCGTGAGTTGCGATGGTGGAAGGTAGCCGTGGGCAACAAGTCGAACAATTCCTTAGAACACTCTCCGTTGTACAAGCGGAAATCAATGGGGGAGGCCTATGTTCAGCAGTGGACATCCATGGGCTGATATGATTGTAACGATGCGACCTCTCCCATTTCAATCATTGCTTCTGGTCACAAATCTTTATTCTAATTTTTAATTTTTTAAATGATCAAATTTTCGAATTCTAATTCTCAAATTTTTGGAATCTCTTATGAAGAAAGTCCATCAGACATTCAGTCTATTCGATCAGTTCTGAGACACAACTTAAATTGTGCGGTCATGTTTTTACAAGTGCAATAAAACAAATCAAATAATATTTATGGAATAAAGAGAACGTGCGTGACATGATGATAAGAAGAGAACTGTTTATTTTTGCTAGCTTTAAGCAATAAATTCGTGGAATATTAATCCCACACTACAATAATTTCAATCATGGCCACCCTAACATTCCACTTGTGCGGGAAACATCAATCAATTCAGTAATGACGTCACAGGTCCAGTTCAGAAAAACACCGTTAGTGGGAGCCGTGTTATTTTTTACGACATACCCAAGTAGTTTTGCGTTTGGATAAGTTCAATGATGAACTTTTAGTGGTGGGGAAGTAAACTGACTGTATTTTTCAAGGGGTGTTTATGGGGTCTATTAAAGGTAAGGTCATTCATAAATCAGGGGAATTTTTTATGTATACTATATATACTACAAATATTGTATGCGAAAGTGAGTTTTCTTATACTTTAGTCACGTAGTAAATGGAAGATATTTTTAAGTAGATGATAGTTTAGAGGTCGTATGTTCAAATCCTACAATGTATTTACGTTACGTACTTTGTTAAAAAAAAACTTTTCTCTTGTAATCGACGTATTTTGTCATGAAATTTATGAACCCACATTTCATTTTGTAAATTCTATCACCCGGTGCCCCCATGGCGTTTAAAGTGTTAAGCTTACTATTATCTGATGGTAAGCGGTTTTGATAGTCTATTCACACTTGCATCACCTAGCGCTTGCAAAGTCTCGTCAAACCATACCGGCTCACCTGATGGTAAGCGGTTACCGTAGCCATATGGACGCTTGCAACACAAGAAGCATCGCTCACGCGTTACCAACCTTTCCCCCCTTATGGGCTCTGGCGACCTTACTCACGCGCAGGAACACAACTTTACACAACATAAAGTTATTTGTCTGCGGTATTCTGTAAGGTGGAGGTACTTCCCAGTCGAGCTGCTCTTTGAGCGAATAAACGCTATGCTCTACCTCTCTCAAAAGCAACCTCATTAGCAACTGCATAACAATGCTGCGTTTGTTACACATTTGGTGACTCTCACCATGCATTCAGAAGCTTGGATTTAAAAAAGATGTCTACCATCTTTGCACTAAAAGGCATAAAGGACAGGGAAATAATCGTAATACTGAAGTCTGTCTGTCTGTCTGTCAAATGGATTGATTTATCTTGTAACAAAAAACCTAGTAACTCATTATTTCATTACATTTATATATAGGACATAATACCATTACAGCGCGACTCAAATCAACTGCGAATAATTTTTACAGAATGTGGGCGGTTGGCACCTCGTCAAAAAAGAGATAACTCATTTTTTACAACTTTTGAGAAAAAAAAACTTGGCAAGCGAAAATGGTCTCCAAAACTTTGGTAAGGAATTATTGGATAGTTTATTGTTAAAATGGCTTTATCATAATGATTTGTTATTTCGGCAAGTATTCAAGAATTTATTAAATGAAAAATGTTTTAGTAACGTCTCAAAAAGATCTTATGTAAATCCTACTAATTGTTTTGTTTTTTATTATCCCTCAACATAACAAGTCGATAAACAGTGATGAAATTTAAGTAATAATAATAAATTGGCTTGCAGTCGGCTTGGTTCTTGCATGTGGCAAGGAAAATATTACGCAGGTACAACCAGTATTTCCTATGATGCTAAAGTTATGGAAATTATTGTTATTTTAATAAGGTTCAATTTTAAATGGCGAGATGGATTGAACTGCATTGATGTTTGGTATTTACGGGTGTTAATTATATCTACCAGATCCTGGACGGCGAGTAAACATACCAGTCTCCCGATAGCGCTGATACACTCTATTGGCAGCAGAGAGGGTACAAACACGCTGACTGCCCTGAATTCAGCAACGCTACGACTTGGGCGGCTTCCGTGGGTGAGTATCCATATTTGTTAGGAAAAAATCTCTTTGGATGGATGTCACAAAGGTTCAGCTCAGAGCTCAGTAAAAAAAGCGATATTTTATGCATAAAAAAAATGATTAAATCTTATCTGGTATCTTGCCAAAGCCGCGCCACCGATTTCACCGGCGCTGGCAGCTAGTGGTTGGATTGAGTCGAGGCGGTGCCGGGCCGTTGCTGCGATGGAGATGTGCTGATATAGTGAGCGATGACCCGTATGGAGATTGAAGCCACTGAAGTGACTACTGGTTTGGAAGTCAACCGTCAACTGAGAAGAAGCGATTATACATACATACTTAATGTTATGTGTATTTTTTATTTTCATTATTTTCTTACAAAATGATGAAGTATATTCAATCAATCAATCAAAATTCATTTATTCAAGTTAGGCCGTGATAGGGCTCTTATGAATGTTAACAAATGACTCTACACCGGTTCCAAATACAACTTGAACTGAGAAGACTCCGGCAAGAAACTCAGCAAGTATTCTTTTTTTTTTAATGTGTACTTATAAATATTACAATTTACAAAATATATATAACAATAGCCTGCGAAGCGAACAATTCATTCAAATGCATTCTTGTCATCTACAAAATCAGAAACTTTATAAGTACCCTTTCTTGCATAACTTCTGTTTTACTATCTTTTTGAATCTATGTATAGGTAGCTCTTGGATTTCTTTGGGTACTTTATTATAGAAACGTATACATTGCCCCTTGAAAGAGTTAAGGAATTTGCTGAGCCGAGTTAAAGGTACAGCAAGTTTGTGCTTATTTCTAGTGTTCAAACTATGAGTGTCGCTATTCTTAGGTAAGTTATTTATGTTTTTCCTCACATGAATAAGATTTTCATATATGTACTGTGACGACACTGTCATTATATTAATAGATTTAAACTTGTCTCTCAAAGAATCTCTAGGCCTTATTTATTCAACTTCGAAGTCCATTCTTTTTTTTTTGTATTTTATTCGTGCGTTAACCAAACAATATCGGAATACATTTATTAAAAGCGGTGAACTTCAAAGCATTCACTCCCAACTTAAGGAGGCGAGAGCTAACCTTTTAAAATAAAAAGATTGTATTTAAATTTTAGTGCTGTTGGTTCCGTAGATATTTTTTAACATACAACGTTTAACGGAAACCTACCTACGGGTATTAGGCGCACAGATCACAAAAGATAAAATGTTATTAAAATACAAGCCCCCCAACCACGACAAGGTGGCAACACGTCGGGGGGACACTACCTTTTTTTTTATTTTTTTTTACGTGGGGAAATCCTCATGGATACCCGGGCACTCCGGGGGAAGCGACCGGGTTATGTCAGACTCCTACTGACTAAAACCCCACGGTGTTCCTACATGTCGCTGCCGGCTGGATATACGGGGGCGCCGAAGCATTCGTCCGCGTATCCAGCAGCGACGGCCTGATCGGAGGCCTCCTCTTCGTCGACGGCAGAGACCGGAGCTCTTGTCTCCGCCATCTCCTCCTGAGTAGCGTGCGGAAACACACGCTCCACTACTCGGGCCCGATGTTGATGGGCGGCAGACTCCCCCGAGTCCGCCACCCTTGGGCCCATGTTGGGGGGAAGGTGGCTCAAAAAAGCCGCCCTCCGACGCCCAGTTCTCCTGCGGCGGATAGCCAGGGTGGTAGTGTCCTCCCAGTCACGTTCCGCCGCCTCCTTTGCAAGCATAACTCGCTCGCAAAAGAAGTGGAGTGCGTCCCACGATCTCTCGCTGTCAACCACAGCGCGAACCACGCTCGGCAGCGAGAGATCAGTCCCCACTTCGGGGGGACCCTACCTAACCTAATCTATCCTACCCTCGCAACTTTCTTAATTTTTTCTTTCATATGAACCTTCTCCTGACAATAACAAATACAACAAAAAAAGAATTAGCGAAATCGGTCCAGCCGTTCACGCGTGCTGGCGTGACCAAGGGAAATAGGGATTCATTTTTATATATCCTATATAGATTAGCAAGTGACGTTAAATGATAATGACCCTTATTGAGCTGTGATACGTTAGTTGTGATTTTAATTCAACAAACTTGGAAGCAAAAAGGTAAGTATTTTTGAGTAATTCATGAGCTGTAACTTTTTGTCTTCATCCCTTTCGGAAAGATATACCCTTTCCGTTACATGTTCTATAAGGTAGCAAAAGAACACATGGGCGGCCTGATGGTAAACTATACGTCTGCAACAGCAGCGGCTCCACTCGCAAGTCTGACTTTTTTGAAGAAGGTAGTTCAATATCAAATCAAAATGAAAAAGTAATTTATTCAGTTTAGGAACTAGAAAGGCACTTATGAACGTTATGTTGTATATACAGTTGAATTTACCACCGGTACGGAATACTCTTAAACTGAGAAGACTCCGGCAAGAAACTCAGCAATGCTTTTTTTTGTTACCGACGTCAAAAAAAGGAGGAGGTTCTCAATTCGGTTGTTTTTTGTTGTTCATGTTTGTTACCTCATAACTCCGTCATATATTAACCGATTTGGATTTTTTTATTTTTATCTGGAAGGCTTCCCGTTTGGTCCCATTGTCATCAAATCAGGATTTGATTACTTCTTCGTGTACTTTGAAGTCGGTTTAAGTTTTTTGTAAAACAGTCCAATTATTATTGAAGATCTTTTCATATAAGAAAGAAGAACAGGTTTTGTTCCAAATACTTCTTCTTACATTGAATTAAAATTATTATTCATACAGTTTTCACTTAGCCAGGGGGATGCAAGTGCAGGGAGAAGCTACTACAACCATACATTCTTGTTTTAAGTAGTAGTAGTTTTAAGAAGTGTTGACAAGGAGTCGCTGTTTTGAGACAAAGCGAAGTTTAATTTGATACAACACCACTGGTTCTAGTTCTAGTAGTTCTAGTACACTACTATCACATAGAATATAGTAGCCTTCGAGTAGATTTCTAGCGAATTTACTCACCACAGGAACACTGGCTGGATGCATTTAAAACCAGGTATTTTTTTGAAATATAGAGGCATGTATGATCATAAAGGATCTCCACGACAAATGGATATCATTATATAAGATAAATACAGAGATATCCACATTTTCAAGCGGACCCCCAAAAACAACTTTTTACTTTCCAATCTCGCTTATCTCGTGAAAAAATCCAGAAATTCGACTAAAAAAAGTTTCCTCTCTCTCAAACACCGGATGGAGACATTGAGTAACTTTTTTAATTTGCAGGAGTGGACATAATCGTCGGAAGTGACGTCATCAATCTACAGCGTGACGGTTGAGGAGCATGCTCTTTTTAAGGCTTTTGTCTTTGTTCGTGACTTAATAGATATTGCGCGTTAATTCTATGACACGAATTAAAAATTTACAAAAAAAAAATTTTTTTTTAATCGAGGTGGTTGTTTTATTGTACGGTATTCATTTTTTTTTAACTAATTGGCTAATAATTAATTAGTATATTTAGCTTAGATTTTTCTTCAGCTTAGCACCTTTATCACAAAAACATAGTCTGGACAAAGTAAGTAGAACCTGAATTGCGTGGCAAATTAAAAAAAATATCGACATCACAGCCCCAAAATTAGTATGATATACATCATCATCTGCCTGCCCTGTTCCCAATCAATTGTGGTCGGCGCAATATGTACGCTTCTCCCATTTGTCTCTTCTATCCGTCATACTAGTATGCACTCCTTTCTTACCCATCCATCCATCTCTTTTTCGGTCTTCCTCTTCCCGTATATCCATCCAATTTCATATTCATAACTTTTTTAGTGACGTGACTTTCATTTCTCCTCATAACATGTCCAAATTAGTATAATATACATACATGGAATAACCTAATCACGTATTAGATTAATATTATGTTAGCATTTCCACGTAAAATGCAAATAACTCAGTCTTCTTGCGTTAGCCGACTCTTTCTTTGATATTTTAATCAAATAAAGCCCTGTGACTTTTTACATACAAAGACTCACACATTCATACACACACCCCCTCACCCCTGTTTGTACAGACACACATTCATACTCACTGACATACACACCCCTACACGTACACATTTCCACCCACACACAGTGAAACTGTAATTATTATTATTTTATGTTTTATTTTATTTTTTCTATGTTTCCTATAAATACTCTGCTCTTCGGGCACATACTGGTATCTTTCTTTAAATTTAAATTATAAGATAAGGTAGTATATTGTTAATCCTTAATTGGCTGTAAGTTATATTTAATTAGACAATATATTAGTTTTTAAGAGCTGTGGATTATGTAACAAATAAATAAATAAAATAAATAAATAAATAAAAATACATATATATTTTACCCTATCATTGATTTAATGTTTGCATAAATATCGTCAAATTGTATGGTATACAGAAAGTGGTCGATAAATACTTGAACACTGAAATTTCCACTGGTGTTAGGTTCTGTAGATTTGACCTTCATAACCCTTCAAGAGCCTTTTAAAAATGGAGGTTATCAATTGGGATGTGGGACTTTTATTTATGTATGTTCGGGCATAGCTCCGTCATATAACTTGTGGAGATTTCGAGATGGCATATTTTCGAAACCTGTGTTGGGTTAGTCATGCTGAACAACTTTTACTATGGGACCAACACTGAATTCTCAAAAAAAAAGTTTTACTTTTCATACATTATGATCGAGCAAGCTTGATTTACTATGGAAAGTTAACAATTTTTTTAGAAAATTCAGTATCGGTTCCATAGTAAAAGTTGTTCAGCATGACTAACCCAACACAGGCTTCGAAAATTATGCCATCTCGAAATCTTCACCCAGTATAGACGGATTTGCAAAATTCTGTTGAATGTAAAATGGAGTTTATGCCGAAATGGTCCCATTTAAATTTCATATAGATCTGATGGTGAGTTTCGGAGACAGACAACGGAACTCTTCAAAAAACGACAGCAAATCAACCGCGATTGCTGCTATCGTAAAAATATGCATTGGTTACGCAAATACGACATAACATCACGCCTGTACACTCGAAAGGGTTACGCAGATGTATTCAGTATATAATTAAACAATATTCACCATTCAAAAAGCAAATGCATATAAACTCAAAAATATACATATTGTAAGTACAATTGAGTCTGTAATATATACCAATTTCAGCTGGTTATGTCTGTTTTTTCTCACAGCGGCCATTACTAGAGATACAATAGGAATTCTCTAGATGAGCACCATCGATGTTCCATCTGGTAAAATAATGGATAAGGCATTTAGTTCATAACGAAATGGTGGATTGTATAAATGTATAAATGGTGCTAGAGTGGTTAGTACTTATACTGCAAAATATTTTTGAAGTGAAAACTTCTTTAGCGGCGTTGTGCACTTTTTTTGGAATGATTAAAAAATGTTAAACTCGCGTCAGGTGTCACGTGAGCTGATCGAAAATTCGTAAGATGGATGGAGAGTAGTTGCAAATTAGACTGTATTTATACTGGGGTTATGTTCAAATTCTTATAATATTCTCTAGCTAGCCGGAAGGTAGGTACCACTTTTGTTCCCATTTTACGTTCATAAAAAAATCTTATTCAAATAGGTGATTGCGAATTCACTCGCAATCACCTATTTCACCCCCAAGGTGTTGAATTTTGGAAAACCCCATGTATAAAAACACTATGTGAAAAATGTCTAGTTTCAAAAATGCACAACGTTAATATTCAAGTTTTCACTTCTGCCGGCACTCCCGGAGTGCAACCTGTTGAATTTTTTTAAACCACTTTCAATGTTCTTCTCCATACCGAAGGCTATCTGCATGCCAAATTTCATGATGATCCGTTGAGTATTTGAGGCGTGAAGGCGTAACAAACAAACTCACTTTCGCATTAATAATATTAGTTAGGATTATAAAGAGTTAAAGTTTGTTTTGATATATGAGTAAACTCCAGAACAACTGCCAGTAAAAGAAGCTACATTGTCACCGTGCTATAGGCTAGTTTTCATATCGAATAATACTTGCCACTAGCTTGCTCACTAAATAAGAGAAGTAGAGCGTAGCGTTTATTCGCTCAAAGAGCAGCTCAACTGGGGAAGTACCAACGAATTCGTGTACTTCCAATACGTAGTTCTAGTACGTTCCACTATTACCCAAGAACCTTAAATAACCACATCCATCCACCCCTCTCTCCATCAGATCCACCCACATCCTCGCCCTGAAACCATTCATTAAGTCGGGAACAGTTTAATTTCTCGTCAGATGAAGGTAATGAGACGTCCCCCCATCGCGCTTTTTAATTTTATGCCTTCATTAGGCGCCCGCGCGCAGACGCCACGTTTTATTGGTTAATTCCTTGGGTTTGTTTTCTTTATCACTTTTAATCACTTAAGTTGGTGTTTTGGTTTGTAAGAAAGTCCAATTTGTATTAATATTAAAAGTAATAGCTTTTGACTTGAGGTTTATGGAAGGTTAGCGTGAGGATTAATGCCGCCCGCAAGTCATGGCGAGTCCTTACCATCCAGAACAAATATTTATCTTAGTTTAGGCACCGATCCCAATAGCTAGCGGTGTAGAGTTCTGCGGTCTAAGTGCGTTCTCCTTGATCGCCGCGGTCAGTGTGCAAAGATCAAAAGCGCCGCTTAGATACATATAGAACTGACCGGAGAACTCTACACCGCAAGTGTTGGATTGGCGCCGTGTATCAGTTAACTTAGTTTGAGATATCGTAAATAATATAAAAATCGTGGGAAATTCCTCACACACGGCTATCTGATCCCAAACTAAGCAGAGCTTGTACTATGGAAACTAGATAACTGATATACTACTACATATACTTCTTTTTGTTTATAAATACATACTTAATATACATAATTACACCCAGACTCAGGACATAAATCATTTGGGTAAATCGATGGTTGCGAATCGAAACCACAATCTGCGGCGTGATAGGTGGAGTCTTAACCAACCACGACGACTATTCCGTGAAATTATTGTGTGTGATTGGACCTTGGATTTATACATACCATGGTAGCCCGTCTGATGGTACGTGGTTACAGACACTTGCAACACCTTGGGTGCACCATAGCGAGAGCTCATACGACAAACTAAGTGCCCGTGACAGAAATCTCCTTGAAACTGAACAGTGGGAGACCATTTTAGTTCCAATATGTTTTTGGTATGTTCACACACATAAATCTAAATAGATGAAGCGAGTGTATGTACTTCGCATCTCAAAAGCTGTGCAGAAAGGGACAGCAATGCTCTTCTTTTGGAACTGTTTCGCGCGGACAGGGACTCGCGCTGCATGTCCACCAGAAATCAATCTTGTGACATATTACGGGCCAGCTGGCGCGGTTGGTTAAGATTCCACCTATCGCGCCGCGGGTCATGGGTTCGATTCCCACACAGGACATGCATTTGTGTGCATGAACATGTCTGTATGTCCTGTGTCTGGGAAAAAAGTAGTATATGTATTACATCAGTTATCCGGATTCCATAGTACAAGCTCTGCTTAGTTTGGGATCAGATGACCGTGTGCGAGGCATGTTCCAGGATATTTTTATTACATTATTCATACGGATGGAGGGAGTTGCGTTATCTATTTAGATTGATATCTGTGGGTAGGTATGTTGATTTAATTTTTTGTACATCGAAGTTTTCCTGTGTCGAAATAAGTATATATTTTTTTATCTCTAAGAAATCATTATTCCTGTTTCTTTGTCCTCAATAGAACGTACCTATTCTGCCAGATAAAAGCTGAAAAAACCTGAGAATTTCATATAAAATACATATTTCCACGAATGTCTATAGAATATGCTTCAATATAGAAAAAAATATTTGAATAAGTGTCTAGACAGTAATTTAAAATAGCTTGTGACGAGACTGTGATAAGAGACTTTAAGAGGGGTATAAAATTATTTGTCTGATGTCAGTTTATACTTTATATTAATATACTGGAAAGGGGTAAGGGGGCGTCCATTAATTACGTGAGATGTTCAAGGGGGGAGGGGGTCATCTAATCTTACGTTGGAGAGAGGGGAGGTCTCGACAAATATCACGCATACAATCTATACAAAATATCATATATACTATTTTGGTCCATTTAATCCGGATTGTACATGCTTAAGATTTTGAGAGAGGTAGAGCATAGCGTTTATTCGCTCAAAGAGCAGCTCGACTGGGGAAGTACCTCCACCTTACAGAATACCGCAGACAAATAACTTTATGTTGTGTAAAGTTGTGTTCCTGCGCGTGAGTAAGATCGCCAGAATCAGAGGGAAAGGTCGGTAACGCGTGAGCGATACTTCTTGTGTTGCAAGCGTCCATATGGCTACGGTAACCGCTTACCATCAGGCGGGTCGTATGCTTGTTTACCGACATAGTTGTATAAAGAAAAAAAAAAAAAAATTTAATCACAGTAGTTTTTTTTTTTTTTTTTATACTACTTAGTCGATAAACAAGCATACGGCCCGCCTGATGGTAAGCGGTTACCGTAGCCATATGGACGCTTGCAACACACGAAGCATCGCTCTCGCGTTATCGACCTATCCCCCCTCCCCTATGAGCTCTGGCAACCTTACTCACGCACAGGAACACAACTTTACACAACATAAAGTTATTTGGCAGCGGTATTCTGTAAGGTAGAGGTACTTCCCCAGTCGAGCTGCTCTTTGAGCGAATAAACGCTATGCTCTACCTCTCTTAAAACGTATACTATTACGAATAGTTACGTATTCTATTGTTAAATTTTTATTACACTTAAAATTAAACTCTCAGCAATAGTCGTAAATAAAAGTACGAAGCAATTTTTTTTTTCTTTTTACAATAACAATCCAACGCGTTTACGTAAGAAACCCACATTTTGAAAAATCTCACGTGAGATTGGGTGATGGGGGGAGGGGGTTGAATAAAATCTCGCGACATCTCACCAGGGGGGGAGGGAGGGACTGAAAATTTAAAAAGACACCTCACGTAATTTATGGACTCCCACTAAAGACTCCATAAAAAGTTACAGCTCAAAATAAATTTACTCAAAAATTCATACCAAATGTTTGCTTCCAAGTTTTTTGGCATTAAAATCATAACCAACGTGTAACTTTACAATATTAATATGTATATTTTTTTCTCCCGCGATCTTTGCACCTGGTAACAAAAAAGTGGACTACAGAAATGGTTATACCTACACGTTGTATAATATCTCAGAGTATATAAATACTACGATAATATGCAGTGGCCTCTGCTTGCGGCGGCGTCGTGTGACGGGTCGCTCACTTCTCTCTCTCCAATATGGCGAGGGCGATGGCTGCCACACGTGTCATACTTCTGAACAGTTGCTGCTTGTGGGGGCTGGTCTGCTTAAGTTTGCTATTTATTTACTTATTAAATATTTATTCAGTCTACTTTGTAATTTTGCTGCCGCGCCGGGGCACGCAATTGTTGTCAGTGCGATTAGAATGTAAATATTATGTAATGAATCTAAGCTTGTTTTGAAAAGAGTAATTGCTGAGTTTATTGCCGGCTCTTCTCGGCAAATGCAACCTTCCGAACCGGTATTAGAGTCAGACTTTTCATAAGTGCCTGCGAAGGTCTATTTGAATAAATGATTTTGAATTTGAATTTATGCAGGTAAACCCGTGATGCACAGCCAGTATCCCATACCTACCATTACATACATCATTGTATGAAGTAAGTTTTGTAAAGCTTGCAATAGTACCGGAAGCAAATGGAGTAAAGCTCTCACGGACAAAGGAAATATTCCTTTAAAAATCTTCCCTGTTATTCACATTCGTACGGCTGTAAGGTTTTATGTAACTAGCATGGATCCCGCGGTTTCACTTACTTTCCGTAAAAGTAGGATCCTATATTTTGTAAGGATTAATCTATATACGTGCTTAGTTTCTTTTTTCTGTCATTTTTCTTTTTCATGGTAAAATAAGGATTTAATCGACCCGTGTACCTATGGTGAATTCTTAAGTATATTTTTTTTTAAACATATTGGTTTCTTTTTTTGTTTTGAGTTGTAAGTTAAAAGGATCTAGTTATATTTTTTGTACATCATGTCTGCGCCTGTGTTGCCTGGCTCTTACAATCTTGGGTCTTTCAAGGCCATAGAGAACAGGTTTAACGTTGGGTAAACGTGCTCATCTTAGGCTTCGTCATCGTCCATAACGGGTCAGTGGCCAAATGCAAGCCCATTTGTAATAAAAATGGTCTGTTTTACAAAAAACTTAAACCGACTTCAAAGTACACTAAGAAGTAATCAAATCCCGATCTGATGACAATGGGACCAAACGGGAAGTGTACCCTTCCAGACCAAAAAAATAATTTTGTTAAAAAATGTCGGAATGTTATGAGGTAACAAACATAAAAAAACAACCGAATTGAGAACCTCCTCCTTTCTTTAAAGTCGGTTAAAAATAAAATGGCACGTCCACTAGTAAAGGTTCGCCATCCAGGAATGTAGGGAAACCAAGGCAGACAGCTAGTCGCACTATCTCATATCTATATGATAACTAGCTGCCCAGCGCAACTTCGTTCGCGTGATGCTACCCTACCTTATGGTGCTACCCTACCCTAACCTACCCCACCCTACCCTACCCTACCCTATCCTACCCTACCCTACCTTACCCTGACCGCAAAATCCCCATTAACAATCCGCCATTTATTGAATTCATTTGTTACAAAAAATGCGATAAATGAAGAACCGCTCGGCCGATTTTGTGCAAACTTCACATAAACCATCTACTAAGTAGTCCGAACAAAGCCTAAATATTTGGTTTGGATAGGTGAGCCCGTTCTTGAGTTATAAAATTACAACGAAAAGTGGCATTGATTTTTATATATATAGATATATGCAATAGTTTGGGTGTTTAGATGCTTGTGCCTCACGGTTCAACGGTTTTAGATGACATTTTGGAAATAGATAAAATGTTCTAGACCATAAAATCTTTACATGGACAAATTAAATGTTAAACGTAGGTACTGTATGGAGGTTCACGGTGGTATACAACTTTTATTACAGAATAAATTCATATTATGCTAGGCCTTTTATAAAGTACTTACGCGATAAAGCTCAGACAACCTCCACAAAATAGGCCCAGATTGTTTGATATTATTATACGAAAGTTACAAAGACTTTTGTAATAACAATGTGTGAGAAGATATGAACAGTTATGTAGTTGAGACATATCAAAGCCTTCTATACAGTTAAGGACCCAAAAAGGTGCTTATGGACGCTTGAAACTGCTTTAGTATTACTAAGAGAAAAATCTTTTTATTAATCATTTAAAACCATTTTTTCTACACGCATAAAGAACACAATAGATAATATAGATCAACACACTCGTTCGTAAATTGACATTTATTGCACCGTTTTTAGTATCTTAATGCAGCTTATTACGCGCTAGTGCTTTTTACTTTACATTACCGCACAGTTTTATGATAGGTATAATCCTTATGTGTTCTACCGCTTGTACAACGGACAGTGATCTGAAGAATTGTTTAAGATGATGCCCACGGCTACCTTCCACCATCGCAACTCTCGCCATCGACAGGGAGTCCATCCTCACACATTGAAACCAGAATTGTTACGAACTGTGCGGTCTCAAAGGAGCTTCCTTCCGCGGACGCTCAGATTGTGGAATGAGCTCCCCGCCGTGGTTTTCCCAATGGAGTACAGCAGCATTCAAAAAACCGGCCAAGTGCGAGTCAGACTCGCGCACCGAGGGTTCCGTACAAACCTGTAGGTATATAAGTAAATGGTAGTATAGACCTGAGTATTTGATATTAATTTCAATTTATGACCTATTAAAAAAAAACTACTTACTAGATCTCGTTCAAACCAATTTTCAGTGGAAGTTTGCACCGTAATGTACATCATATATTTTTTATAGATATATCATTCTCTTATTTTAGAAGTTACAGGGGGGGGACACACATTTTACCACTTTGGAAGTGTCTCTCGCGCAAACTATTCAGTTTAGAAAAAAATGATATTAGAAACCTCAATATCATTTTTGAAGACCTATCCATAGACACCCCAAACTTATGGGTTTGATGAAAAACAAAATTGAGTTTCAGTTCTAAGTATGGGGAACCCCAAAATTTATTGTTTTTTTTCTATTTTTGTGTAAAAATCTTAATGCGGTTCACAGAATACATCTACTTACCAAGTTTCAACATTATAGTTCTTATAGTTTCGGAAATAAATGGCTGTGACATACACGGACAGACAGACAGACAGACAGACAGACAGACAGACAGACAGACAGACAGACAGACAGACAGACAGACAGACAGACAGACATGACGAATCTATAAGGGTTCCGTTTTTTGCCATTTGGCTACGGAACCCTAAAAAGGGTGTGAAGAGATTTCTGCAGAGTCGGCAACGCGCGAGTGACGCCCCTGGTGTTGCAAGCGTCCATAGGCTACGGTAACCGCTTACCATCAGGCCGTATGCTAGATTGCTGACTAAGTAGTAAAAAAAAAGTGTTCTTGGGCCGTGTGAGTAAAAATTGTCTACTATTTGTCTATTGGCGTTCGTTTAAGTGTAGTTGTGATATTAAGTGGGGAGTTTCGTGGGACATGAGGTCTAAGCTAAATCCAAGCGTCACGACCCATTTTTCGATATCTGTGCAACAATGTAATAAAACATACTGTATCGTGAAGTACTGTGAACGTGCCAGCTTTCGTTAACCGACCTGTAATTGTAACCATTTCAATCGCTTAGAAGGAAACTCGCTAAAAAAACGCAATCATATATCAAAATTACACATATCCATACTCGGAGTGCAATAAATTGGCATTATACCCCGTCTCTGCGGCCATAATATCATGTAAAAGCCCTGAAATCCTATTAAACGGTAGTATAGTGCGGTGTACCACACTTGAGTGGCCGCTCGCCCAAAATTGCATCTAAGCTGCAAGTATTTATGTGGTGCAAGTTTTAATGTATCTAAGTTGAGTTTCGTGTTTTTTAAACTCCGAAATTACTGTTAGTGTTGTGTAGAATATGTGTTATGGCACATTTTAAAAACTATATTTGGTTTGTTATGCAGATCAACTTTTATGTTGATATTAATGGTTAAGAGAGTTCGACTGGAGAAGTACCTTCACCTTACAGAATACCGCAGCCAAATAATTTTATACTGAAGTTATTCAGGGGGGGGTTAATAACAGGACCGACGAATCACAGCATCTAAATGTTTAGTGTGTCCTTGACTTTTGTCGCATTTGTAATATTAGCACAAATAAGAGATTATAAATATTAATAGCTGATGGGTTGAATCGCTTCTGCTCTCATCTTACATCACGGTAATTATTAAAGTGATTTATTGAACACTGTATGTACGTTTATACGAATCTAGCAACTTCGTTTTACAACCTATATCTTCTTTATATATGCACGTGTGTATGTCATTAAATTCCTCCTAAACGGACCGTCGGTATCTGGGTTGTATTATCGAGTGCAGCGCCATCTGCCGGGTCTGATTTGTAAATCTCAACCATCCAGGGCGCCACCCAAACGCATACAAAAAAAAAACATTCAAATCTGTCCAGCCGTTTAGGAGGAGTTCAGTGACATACACACGTTCAGTAGTATTAACTCCCTGGATGGTTTAAATAGGGTAGGGTAGGGTAGCACCACGCGAACGAAGTCGCGCCGGGCAGCTAGTGTATATATATATTTTTTTTCCATCGCATCTATCACAAAATGAAAGGACATAACAGTTACAAGCTCTCTTCAATCATATCGCCATTTTGCCAGAGAACGTTTTAATGATCTATGGCTACGGCGTAGCGCTACGATGCTACGGTGCTACAGTGCTACGGCGTACCAAATTTATTTCTGTAGATATTTTTTATTTTATTAGCTGACGTGTTTTTTATTAAAATGGTATAAAAACCTATAAGAAAATAATATTTTATTTTTATAACTCGTAAAGTGACATTTATAGCACCATTTTTAGTTGCTTAATGCAGCTTATTACGCACTAGTGATTTTTACTTTACATAACCGCACAGTTTTATGATAAGTATAATCCTGATTATGTTAAGTTTGTACCTCAATGCAATTGATATGTGTGTAGACGATGCATTCTTAACCCTTCGTGTTTAGTGGTTGTGGACTTTATTCAAAACTCCCGTGCAGTGTGTAGTTTTCATCGCTTTTGGTCAATTGTCAGCCGTGTTGGCCTCCTAACCTGGACTCCACGTGGCATGCCGTGCATGCCTGAAGGCATCCTTCAGCCCCTGGATGTTTATCGAGGTCACACTAGCATAATGAAACGATCAAGACACCGATGGCTTGGCCTCAGTTTGTTTTGTATAGCGTTAGTTCTCCTGTCAACTGAACTGCCCACCACATCAGCAGCGAGAGCCACTTCGCTGATCTTCGCGAAGTCTACCAGTACTACTTCTGCCGCACCTGAAGCGGCAGAAGTTGAAGATGGACCACAGACAGAAACCACGGCAGAAGGTGCCCAGCTGAAACCGAACACTTCGTGAGTTGCAAGCGTCCATATGGCTATGGTAACCGCTTACCATCAGGCCGTACGCTCATTTACCGACTTCATCGTATAAAAAAACTGTTTTACAAAAAACTTAAACCGACTTCAAAGTAATCAAATCCTGATCTGATGAAAATGGGACCAAACAGGAAGTGTACTCTTCTAAACAAAAAAAAGGATTTTCCATTGAATTGAGAACCTCCTCCTTTTTTTGAAGTCGGTTATAAATTAAGAACAAGCCATCTCCACATACGGTAGCGCCTTTCTACCCGTACGTATACGAACGGTGAAAAAAATTAAATTCTCGTTTGTTCTTTCATATAAGTGGGTTTCAGGTAGAGATATCATGGCTCCGGCTGGATGATGTATTGCTTTTTAGTATTAAAATAAGGCGCAGTACCTTGGAAGGTATGTTACAGATTTGTAGAAGACAGAAATGTATAGTTAGCTTTTCTTTAACTGGTATCCCTTTGGCGAATTGTTGAAATGTCTGTTTGTAACAAAATAAAAATTTATTACTAAATGCATATAAAAGTAAATACGGTACTTATGATCATCATTATCTTATCAGCCTATGGATGTCCACTGCTGAACATAGGCCTCCCCCATTGACTTCCACTTCGAACGGTTTTGGGCCGTTGCATCCAGCGGCGCCCAGCGACTCTGATCAGGTCGTCGGTCCACCTGGCGCACCAGTACGTAGTCGCCACTCGAGAACCTTTCTTCCCCAGCGGTAATCGGCTTCGAGCGATGTGGCCGCCCATTGCCACTTCAGCTTACTAACTCTTCGAGCTATGTCCGTCGTTCGTTCTCCTACGAATGCCCTCATTTCGGGCCCTGTCTGTCACGCAGACAAATTCCGAGCATAGCTCGTTCCATAGCTCGCTGAGTGACTCTGATCTTATTTATGCGGCCAGCACTGAAAGACTACACCTCTGTCCCGTATGTAATCACTGGTAAAACGCACTGAAGACCTTTGTCTTCAGACAACTTATACCAAAAAACAATTATTTTTTTATTTATTTTTTCAAACGGGTTGCAGCATTTTTATTTACAACAAATATGTACAAAATACAATCTATATATAGAAAATTTCCTCAAGCCTGCCGCTGCTTCCGATTAACGGCAAGGTTCCCAGAAGGCTGGCAGCGTTTCCTCTTTGGATAGCCAAGCTGACGCGTTGGCGGAAAAAGCTCCCCGCCCGCTCGGAGGTCTCGATCAATTTTGAAGACAAGGTGCGAGCAAAACTATTTAAATTTTTATGTCACTGGCAGGTAACTGATGTTATAATAAGTAACTAAGTCTATTTTTATTTCAGAAAAATAATTAAGGTTCCGCGCAAAAAACCAGACGTAATATAAAAAGAAAGAATTGGCGAGTTTCTTTTCCTTTCTTTTTTGCTGTGAGGCTTATCGCTGACTGAAATCTCACCATATTAAATGATGATGTGTCCGAAAGTGATGATCACACAAAGATTACAGCGAAACAGGCTATCAAATGAAGCTTGATGATTTCAACTTGTGAGTGTTCGCCAGCCAGACGGGTACTCAAAATCAAAAAGTCATTTATTCAGTGTAGGCCCTGGTAAGGCACTTATGAACGTTAAATTGGTACATACAGTTGAATTTACCACCGGTTCGGAATACACTTAAACTGAGAAGAACTTAAGGCGCTATAGGTTAAGACTCCACGTCTTAACCTATAGCGCCGCAGGTCGTGGGTTCGATTCCCACACAGTACATGCATTTGTGTGCATGAACATGTCTGTATGTCCTGAGTCTGGGTGTAATTATGTATATTAAGTATGTATTTACAAACAAAAAGTAGTATATGTATTATATCAGTTATCTGGTTTCCATAGTACAAGCTCTGCTTAGTTTGGGATCAGATGACCCTGTGTTAGGAATGTCCCAGGATATTTATTTAATTATTTATTTATTTATTGCCCATTAACATTTCACTAAAACATCAGGCTCATTATCGGATTCGAACCCAGTTTCGCTACATCACTGCCACTGAGCTATCTGTAAATTATTTCATATTTTTAATCTTGTTTACCTTTATTGAGCCTTAAAAAGCTCAATGATATGTCCATATTCATACTGAAAAGCTCAAAGCTTTGACGCGTCGATACGACTCAAAAAACATCAGTTGTTTACTAAAATACGCGTCGCCTCTCTTGATTGAATCCGACTGGAACCAGTTTGGCGCGGATCAAAGGGTACTCTATTTTTGTTAATTTGAAGCGAACACTGGCGTAGTAAAACAAAACTCCGGCCAAATGTGAAACGGACTTGCACACTGAGGGTTCCTTACAATAATGATAATATTAACTAGCTCATTTGTATGTACTCTGAAATGAATAATAACGTAAAAAAGAGTAGGGTCTTAGTGGTATAAAAAAAAACGCAACGTAAAAATACACCAAAGAAACCGTTTCTTGTAATATGTCCTTTTTAATTTTATATTATTCATTTCTTTTTTTTGTTTGTTATAGCGGCATCAGAAATTCTGTAAAAATTTCAACCGACTGCCTATTACGGTTCATGAGATACAGCCCACTGACAGGCAGACGGACGCACAGACGGATGTACAGCGGAGGCTTAGTAATAGTACCTGTCTCTTCATAAGATAATAATAAAAAACAATATTAATATCTAACCGTAGAAACTGTTTTGGCAATTGTATTACTAAATCTTTAAGTTTGAAATGTATAAAAATATACGTTTATAAATAAAAAAAAAATTATAGGGTCCCTTGGCAATCTTTGGGTAAGGAACCCTCAAAAGAGTAGCAGGTATAATAGAACCTAGTAATCACACAAGCAACGGCACGGATTGCGTTTACAGATGACTGCTAGATATAACCTCTGAACGCGAGACCTCGTGCAGTGTGTCACCATTTGGATCTCGCCCAATACAGCTATATTTTGATTTATCATGTCAATGTCTGATTATATCTCTTCTTATGCGTTGCACTCTTGACAGAGTGGTCGTGGTCGTCATGAAGTGTCATTTGTGGCGCGCTTCACAACACGCCGCCATTCTTCCCTAACTGCTGCCCTTCTGGTGCAGTTATTGATGGGTCCGCCTATTGCGGCCTTAATTTGGTCGGTCCATCGCATGGGTGATCTTCCACGCGCTCTAGTGCCCTCCACTTTACCCTGCACCACCAATCGCTCTATGGAGACATCTCCACGCCGCGACACGTGTCCGAAGAAAGTTAGGATGCGAGCCTGCACTACGGAGGATAGACGCTGCTTGATACCGAGTTCCTGAAGTATGGACTCATTTGTACGGAATTCTGTCCATGATATTCCAAGCATTCTTCTCCAGCACCACATTTCGAGAGCGTCTATCCTCTTTTTCTCGCTTTCTCTCAGAGTCTGATTATATACTGTCTTGTAAATGTCAAAATAAATGCCTTATATCACCCGTTCCAGATTCTTGCCCGTTCCATCAAAGAAAACATTTGAAAATGGAGGCTTGTACAGTATGAGGTACGAGTGGTCAGCACATATAGCCAGTAGTGGGGGCAAGCTCGCGCATGTACACTTTTGGCCTAATCACAGTAGCCAAATGACACGCGAGAATCCAATAGACGACGAGCATCGACTGACGAACCAATCGTGTGCAGCTCGGCGCTCCCCCCTTCTTCATTCCGCCAAACAGATCAAAAATTAAGTTCTGCGCAGGTGTCAATCTCTGCTCACCACTCATGCCCCTTACTAATTATACTTGAATTGACAGTTTGTAACAGAAATATAAATCTAATAGAGGACGCGAGAGTATTACTTCGCGTGTCAAAAGGGTACATACGCACAGAATGGAGGGACTTGCATTATCTATTTATTTATATGTCTGTGGTACACAATCCACAGATTACAATTAGATATATATCTGTGTTACAAACTGTCAATACAAGTACAAGTCGCAAACAAACTTTTCTTTTATTGTACGCGTTTAAACCTATGTTTATTTAAAAAATAGTAATGTATCGTGTATCAGTTTTTGATCAGATGGCTATAAATACTATGGTAGCAAGTAAGGTAAGCGGTTCTCGTAGACAATATACCCTTGAAACATCAGAGGGGTATCACTCGCACGTTGACACAGCAAAAATCTGTTCATGTTCTTGAAGAACCCCATACTGTACTTGGGAAAAAAGCTGGGAGTTGACAACCTGAGCATCAAATTAAAATTCAAATTCAAATTCAAAATCATTTATTCAAAAAGTCTGACTCTACTACTCTAATACCGGTTCGGAAGGTTGCATTTGCTGAGGAGAGCCGGCAATTAACTCAGCAATTACTCTTTTCAAAAAAAGCTTAGATTTATTACATAATATTTACATTCTAATCGCACTGAAAACAATTGCGTGCCCCGGCGCGGCGGCAAAATTACAAAGTAGACTGAATAAATATTTAATAAGTAAATAAATAGCAAACTTAAGCAGACCAGCCCCCACAAGCAGCACCTGTTCACAAGTATGACGGGTGTGGCAGCCATCGCCCTCCTCGCCATATTGGAGGGAAGTGAGCGACCCGTCACACGAACATCGGTAGGAAGATCCATTAAAACTCCGCAGTAAACGTCCCAGGATATTTATTTACATATGAGCTGACTTTAGTGTGAATGTGAGTTTATTGTACAACAACATAAGTGCAGGAGACCAATTTCATTTACTGTCCTGTTTGGATGGACAGCTCTCAAATTGGTTTTCGAGGAACCGAAAACACATTCGACGCGTTTTTTAGGCACTAGATTCGATCAGCTATGTAGTCAATGTACACAGTATAAAATAGATATTCAACAACAAAACTTAGGAGTGCACTTATGCTAAGTTTTGAATTTGAGTGACGTTTAGTATAATTGAAAAAATCTAAGTGCGAGTTAGAGCGGAGTATGGAGAGTCTCTCAATAATCCTACATGATACGGTTCTTATTATTCTGATTTCCTCTACGAATAATAAAAGTATGTTCTGTAACTTAATAGTGCAATTTTGCTATGAAATTAATAGTAGGCACAACAAAATATTAATTTTATTACATTAGTCATTAAACTATTCTAGTATTTTTAATTAAAAACAGTAAGTATATGGTACATAATATAAATTAATTCCAATTTACTATCTGCTTTATTTTTCTATGATAGACCCTGTAAAAGAAAAGATTTCAAACTGTCAATTTGCATTTTAATATTTTTGAACACTAAAAGGAATCCAATTCAAAATTCGTTTATTCAATATAGGCCCTAATAAGGCACGTTACAATTGATTTTACCACCGGTTCGTAATACACTTTAACTGAAGAACTCCCGGCAAGAATCTGAAAAAGTTTTTTTTTTTTTTTAAATTATCTTATACCTAATTTACAATATTAAATAATATAATTAAAAAAGCTTGTAAAGCGAACACTTCATTCAAATTCGTTCTTCTCTTCTACATAATCGGAAACTTTATAGTACCCTTTCTTACACAATTTATGTTTAACTAACTTTTTGAATCTATACACAGATAGTTCTTGAATTAATTTGGGTAGTTTGTTATAGAAGCGTACATTGCCCCTTAAAATAATCCCTAACTTTGCTGTGCCGTTTTTACAGGTACAGCAAGTTTGTCCTTATTTCTAGTGTATTTGTGTCCTGTACTGAATAAAACACCTTTTTCAACAGCTGTCATGTTTTCCTCACAATGTTTTCTAGCCGGTGAAATCGCGTGGGACAACTATACATTTTTCGATCGAGACCAAAACAATGCGACCCTTAAATTACGATTACAAGTTAAACTTTAATTCGGGTCACCTGATCCGAGCAAAGGGACATTATACATGTTTATAATATCAAAGGGTATTACTATGCAGCTCACGGGCCTATGTAAATACTGGCGTTCATTTGGACCCCACCCTAGAGGCGTGGGGTGCGGACACACGGAATTTTGAGGACTGGCCTGTGGTGGCCATCGATTTGGTTAACGTGTACAGTGAGATTTTTCAGACCTGGTAGGTATTCGTTTTCCAATTTGTATTTTGCTTTGTTTAACAAACTTTATTTAACAAAAAACACTTCTTTATTAATAAACTATGGTATACTAACTGGAAAACGAATACCAGGGGCTCTACCGCGTAACTTTGGAAATCGTAACGAACACCATGAATTTCATCCAATCAGGGCCCACGAATGGTCATTGTCGCGTCGTACCGCGTGCGCGTCATTGGATGAAATAATTAATTGTGTTCGTTACGATTACCACCAAAGTTACGTGGTAGAGCCCCAGGTATCTGATTTAAAATTTGTATTTACTTTTTTGGCTTCACTTTCGTGTTCCGCGCGCTCCGTCTGCCTTTTATTCTGTAAACTGTGTGGATACCTTACATCCCGGGAACACGGGTGAAAATAATTACTTATACTAACATAAAAATAACTGGGTAGCCTTGAACCACGAGATGTTTGAATTATCACAATGAAATGTGTAACTTTCTGTGTACTTAATAAACTTCAATATTATAATCGCTTACTTAAAAACTTCGCGCCGCCTCGCGTCACTCTCTGTGAGCTGAACCAGGTCAGGCTACAAATTTTAATAGCAAAGCCTAATTTGTAGTAATTAGCATAGTAGTAAGGCTAAACATAAGCAAGTTAATGAGTATTTTTTTTTATTTTGCCTATATATTTTTTCAGATGTGTTTTCTGCACCTCGTCATGGAAGAGGACTTTTGACCGTGGTGTTCTGTCGCCTGCGCGGAGGAGTTCCTCATGAACACACTTTCATCTGGACGGCACAACCAATTGTTATGGGGCGCGCAGGCACAGGAGAAAAACGTAGGCTTATTATACCGAAATTTATCCCGGGGAAATAGGCGGGGACAGATTGTAAACTTGTATATTATATGAGATGCAATGTTGATGACGCCTAGTGGTATTAATAATTGGACTGTTTTACAAAAAACTTAAATCGACTTCAAAGTACACGAAGAAGTAATCAAATCCTGATCTGATGACAATGGGACCAAACGGGAAGTGTACCCTTCATCACAAAAAAAGAATTTTCCAAATCGGTTCATAAATGACGGAGTTATGAAGTAACAACCATAAAAAAAAAAAAAAAAAAAATATACAACCGAATTGAGAACCTCCTCCTTTTTTTGAAGTCGGTTAAAAATCGAGCGTTTCCGTGCTTCGGAAGGCACGTAAAGCCGTTGGTCCCGGTTATCACTTAATTGTGATAGTCGTTAAGCTAGTTGGATGCCTCCTAGGCGGCTTGTAAAACTCTTAACAGTAGGTTGACCAGTAGCTCACCTCCACCGATCCGAAGTGGGCACGCGTGGTGGAATTGCCCATCCCCTTTTCACCCAAATTTGTGAAAGGCCTGTGCTCATCAGTGGGACATTATAGGCTGATGATGATGATGATGTTCAACTTATTATACTTTGTTTTATGAGTTAGAAGAACTAAAGTAGAAGATTATTTATTTCATTGCCGAATAAAAACTTACAAATAATTGGACTGTTTTACAAAAAACTTAAACCGACTTCAAAGTACACGAAGAAGTAATCAAATCCTGATCTGATGACAATGGGACCAAACGGGAAGTGTACCCTTCCAGACAAAAAAAGAATTTTCCAAATCGGTTCATAAATGACGGAGATATATGAGGTAACAAACATAAAAAAAAAAAAAAAAAAAAAAACATAACCTTTATTTCTTTATTGCACAATGTAGGTACACAAAATAACATATTATATTATTTAGGTATACATGGACCCTGTTAAGGTATTTGAGAATTAATATTTGAGAACCTCCTCCTTTTTTTGAAGTCGGTTAAAAATAGACAGGCTTTGAAAACTAAGTAAGAATGTCGACCCCTAATAAATCACTAAAGTACCTCTGAAACGCGGGTAAGCCCACGGAGCAAAGTAAAGTCATTCAAACACATATATATATAGCTAGAATTATTTTATAATAGCTAGGACTCTAATAACTAGAACATTAGTACCTCCATCACGTCGAGCCTAAAATAAATGTCTGACCTAAGCTAGACAAAATTACATTCCACAATTTACGACACAAATTATCCTTGCATTTTGTAACAAATCTTTATTTTTTTCATAAAAATTTATTGCGAATTTCTAAGCTCGTAGGCACGTCACGTCTGTATTCCGTTTTATCTTTGATTCTGTTAACTTAAGCTTAATAGAAATGCTTGCTAGACCGTTCCTAATAGGCCTTTATAGGCCTCGCTATTTGACAAGTTGTTATTCGAGGTAAGAGTTCCGAGTATCATTATATTTTTATGATTTTAAATAATAATTGAGCGAGAGAGCGAAAGCGTCTCCGTTTTAGCTTGGTCATTTTTTTTTTGTCCAGATGTCCGCGGGATGTTCACGGGATGTCCGGCTGTTGTCTTCTCTACAGGTCGCATTTCTCACCCGATTCTCGTCAAGTTTTGTGGGCAGGTTAAATTTTTGAATGTATTTTTACAAAAACTGACTCGATAAATAAAATCCATATCATCATCATCAGCCTATAATGTGCCACTGCTGAGCACAGGCATCCTTTCATAATTGAGGGTGAAAGGGACTGGGCGATACTCCACCACGCGTGCCCACTGCGTATCGGTGGAGGTAGGCTAGTGGTCAACCTACTGTTGGAATTTTTCAAGCCGCCTGGGAGGCATCCAACTAGCTTAACGACTATCACAATTAAGTGATAACCGGGACCAACGGCTTTACGTGCCTTCCGAAGCACGGAAACGCTCGGTTTGAAATACCACTAGGCGGTCACCCATCCAGGTACCGACCACGACAGACGTAGCTTCAATTTGCCGATCGATTAAGAACGGCTAATCAATTACCTACCGAGACTCAGAGCCACATGTAATAAGATTGACTTACGACATTATAGAAATTATCGATGTATAGTTAAATACACCATGAAAGGTTGCCCGTATAAATGTTATTTTCACTATTGATCAGATTGACGGAGTATTCATCAGTTTTTACAAAATTACAACTGAAATCTCATTATAAAAACCGGCCAAGTGTGAGTCAGACACGCGCCCCGAGGGTTCCGTACAAACTGTGTTATATAAGTAAATGGTAGTATAGACCTGAGTATTTGATATGAATTTCAATTTATGACGAATAAAAAAAAAACTACTTACTAATTCTCGTTCAAACCAATTTTCGTTGGTAGTTTGCATTGTAAGGTACATCATATATTTTTTATAGATTTATCATTCTCTTATTTTAGAAGTTACAGGGGGGGGACACACATTTTACCACTTTGGAAGGGTCTCTCTTCCCACCGGACCGCCGAAAGGTGTAAACGTCTATACTATTGATATTTTTCTGTATTTCAAATATAAATAACATAATTCATTAAAAAAAAAAATCAACATCGAAAATTAGGAGTGCATAAAGTAAAAGGAGTTGCGACGTGTCTCAGGCGGACAACTAAAATTAACCTCCGCAGGATATTTAACCGCCTGGTACTTTCAAGCAAGTCGAAAGGTACTGTAATCTTTATTTGCTGTCCGCCCGAAACTACCTGCGAGCCTGCGAGTGAGTCGACCAAGCTCCGCCCACTCTCACACTATTGGCGCTACTTTGCTGCAACTGTGTGCGTAACCGGAGCGTACCGAGATCACCGCTTTGCATCTATAGTCTCCTGGTACTTTGAATGAATGAAATGAGTAATTCTTCGGATTCGAATAGTGCTGAACAAAAAGATCGTACCCCGCCTAACTTCAATGCCCAACGGAATAAACGAAGCAGGGAAAACGATGATTTTATCGCTTTTAAAGACGAAATGAAGACTCTAATTTCTTCCTTGATTTCATCACAAAATGATGAAATCAAGAAAATTTACCCAACACTTATGGAAATCAAAAGCACAAATAGTAACATAGAAACGTCTATGGCTTTTCTCGCAGCCCAAAATGAAGATTTAAAAAAGAAGATAGAACAGCTTGAAGTTCAGTCTAGAAAAGATAAAGACTACATAACAATTTTGGAGGATAATATCGAGAATCTACAAAGGGGAAGTCGAAAGGCTAATATTGAGATTAAAAATGTCCCAAAAGTCGAAAAAGAATCCAAAGAAGACTTGATAAAGATGGCTACAAGTCTATCAAAAGCGATAGACTGCAGTATTGAAAAAAATGACATAAAAGATATATACAGAGTCCAGAACAAACGGGAAAAAACTAATAATAGCCCGATTGTAGTTGAAATTGCGTCAACTATGCTCAAAACTGATTTCTTGAAGATGGCTAAAGTGTATAATATAAAGCACAAAGAAAAGTTATGTGCAAAGCATCTTGGACTTACAAGAAATGAATATACTCCAATTTATGTATCCGAGCAACTTACAGCTAAGGGGGCCCGCTTACACTTTCTTGCACGGGACCTTGCAAAGTCACAGAAGTATAAGTTTTGCTGGACTGCATTTGGAAGGGTATATGTAAGAAAGGATGAATCTTCAACAATTATTTTGATAAAAAACGAAACGCAAATAAACAATCTCATGCAGCTAAAATGACTACACGGAGTCTCAAAGGATATACGATATTTAGTCAGTATTACTTTTCTACTTTTTAATCTAAATATTTTTAAATTCATATCAATATTAATATATGTAAACTTAACGCGCTCATTGACATATAACAAACAAATACATCACATAACAAACATACAAAAATATCACACCACACATACACAAAAATATCAAAAATCACATCAACAAAAATATCACACCACACATTTTCTAAAATATCACATAACACAACCACAAAAATATTACAAAATACAACTATTAAAATTACAAAATTATCGTACAGCTACTGCACACACCGATATTATTGCTTACAGTATCGTTCAAACATGTAACATCAGAATAGGTATAACTCATGGTCTCATTATCTTACAATTATGGATAGTGCCGTAAAAACTTTGGATGAAATAGATAACACAGAAATATCTCAGTCATTTAGCTGTGAAATCGAGGATTGTAGTAGGTTATTGAATGTAAAATCTACCGACTTTACGATTATCTCACAAAACATTAGAAGTATTTACGCTAACATTGATGACCTAAAACTTAATTTGATAAATTTAAAATGTGACGTTGACCTAATCATCCTCAGTGAATGCAGGCTAAACTCAAATAAATACATACCCGCAATACAAAATTACACGTCATATCAAACTACCCACCACGTTAATAAAGCGGATGGAGTAGTAGCGTATATCAAAAATACACGTAAAGCTAGAATGAAAGAAATAAAACTAGTAAATGCCTCTTGCTTACAAATAAATATCTTGCCGGATCTTATCGTCCTTGGTATTTATAGATCGCCCTCGAGGTCTAACGCTGATGATTTTACCAATTCCCTAAATAACCACTTAAGTTCTATTACAGGAAATAAAAACGTGATAATTACGGGAGATATAAATATAAATCTAATATATAAACAAGAAGAACAATCACACGAGCGCTCAAATAGACTAAATTATTTAAATATGTTAGCAATGCATGGATTACTTCCAGGACATCTGCTACCCACGAGAGGCATAAACTGTTTAGATCATTTCATTATTAATTTAAAATCTAGAAATAAAACTGCAACTATCGCAGTTATTAATACAACTATTACAGATCACTACATGATTTTATTAAAAATATCAAACCTAACTAACACAAATCAAAATACAAAAATAAAAACTACTATCAATTTAGAGGGGGCACTTGAATATCTACACGCCAGTAATATCCGGGAATTAATAAAACTAACTAACCCTAACGTGCTTACTGATTGCCTTATAAACAAATTGCAACAATGTCTGTTAGCAAATACTATTTCAATGACCGTAACCTTGAAAAATAGAATTATCAAACCCTGGATGACCATTGGCTTACTACGTTGTATTTGTAATCGAAATAATATTGTTACGACATCGCGACATCAGGAATAAATTGCTACCAGTAACGCCATCTGTTATTGAATAGCGGTACTATCAGTAACGCTGTTATTGTATAGGAGTAAACATCTATCAAGCAACGCCATCTATCGCCGAATAGCTACCGGCTTCTGGAATATTCCCGATAGCACTGTAGGCATGTAGAATACGCGGGTAAATTGTGGAATGTTCCAGATGCCGTTTATGAAGTATAAATACGGGACAATGCACAGAGGAGTTTGGTTTTGTATAACAGTGAGTAAACATCGAAGTGAAATACAGTTAAGTGCTAGTGAACTATTTAATTTCTGAGTGTTTTAATTAGAGTTTTAATAAAAGTGTGACCAGTGTTTTGATAAATTCGTGTACCATTATTTATCCTGAACCCCAGCTCGTAACAATTGGTGTCAGAAGTAGTAGGATAAATAATGCCGGTTATGCCAAAGGAAGTCACTGAGGGTGTCCGTACAAGGGGCCAGCGGCAGCAGGAGATGGATGAAAGGAGATTTGGAGGTTCTCCGTCGCAGACTTCGGGTGGCCAGCAGCCAACTGCCTCTTTGCCAGTTGCCGACCCACCTGAAGTCAGAGCAGTACCTGCAACCCCAGATCTTGGCGCTTTGATGGTAATGCTACAGGAGCAGGCTCGCCGACAAGAGGAGCAGGCTCGCCGACTGGAGGAACAGCTACAGCGGGATAAGGAGGAGCAGGCTCGCCGTCTGGAGGAGCAGGCTCGCCGACTGGAGGAACAGCTACAGCGGGATAAGGAGGAGCAGGCTCGCCGTCAGGAGGAGCAGGCTCGCCGACAAGAGGAGCAGGCTCGCCGACAAGAGGAGCAGGCTCGCCGACTGGAGGAACAGCTACAGCGGGATAAGGAGGAGCAGGCTCGCCGTCAGGAGGAGCAGGCTCGCCGCCAAGAGGAACAGATGGTTTTATTAGAAAATTTACAAGTAACTCTTGGCAAGGATCTCAAGGTGGTGAAGGAACAGCTTCAGCATCATGAGTCCCGTATCTCGGAATCCGAAAATCGTATGTCCAAGGCCGAGGTACAGATAGAAGACGTGAAGAACGCCCTGGTTGGACTCAAGGTTGGAACTGCTACTTCTTTACCTGTGGCTTCTTCACGTGGTTTCAAGGTGCCGCCATTTGATGGCACCTCGTCATGGTCAGCCTATAGAATCCAGTTCGAAGCTGTCATGAAGGCGAATGGTTGGACTAGTGCACAGGCGATGACAGCACTCACTTTGGGTCTTCGCGACCAGGCCCTCACTATACTGGAGGCCCTCGGGAAGGACGTGACGTATGAGCAACTGTTGGAAGCTCTAGAATCTAGATACGGGGACGCACACCTGGAACACGTATTCCGTGCCCAACTCAAGGACCGTGTGCAACGGAGCGCCGAAACTATACAACAGTGGGCTCTAGAGGTAGAAAAGCTGGTCCGTAAAGCATATCAGTCTGCACCAGCGATGATCAACGGTAATCTAGTGCAAGCGTTCGTGGATGGTATACGCGACTTGGAAGTCAGAGCTGCCGTGAGATTAGGGCACCACGAGTCGCTGAAAGACGCTTTAGCCCATGCCTTAGAAGTAGAGGCTGTGCGACGCGATGACCGACCTCACCGCATCAGGGAAGTTGTGGCCTCGCCCCGTTGCTACAACTGTGGAGAAAAGGGCCACCTTCGGATGAGTTGCCCGAAGTGGAGAAACTATAGAAAAGAAGAAAATCGACCCCGGGAAGGAAATGGAGCGGTGACTGGTGGCACTGCTCAGCAACAGGGAAACGAGTAAACGCCAGGACCGCGGGGCGGGTGCTGGCTGGTGTTCGAAGAGCCCCAAGGATCTCGATCTCACAAGCCCATAACGGGAACAGTCTGATCATTATAGGTGAAATTAATGGCAAGCCATGTAAGGTAACGTTGGATACTGGAGCATCTCGCACGATCGTCAGTTCCCAACTAGCAAGTCGGTTTCTTGGGGACTACTTCAAAGACTACAAGCAAATTGAATTGGTAACAGCTACCGGCCAGCAGATAACCGTCGAAGGCGAGATGGAGGTAGAATTAAAATTGGGCAACCAAAGCTACCGTCACAAAGTAATCGTGGCCGACATTTTGGATGACTGTATCCTGGGATTAGACTTCATGAGGAGACATCACTGTGAGATCGACGTCAATCACGGAGTATTAAAATGTGCTTCGGAAGAAGTCTTCATAGAAGGCGCATCGTCGGGCCAAGTGTATTGCTTGAAGAAGAGTGTTCTCTCTCCCATGTCTGAAACAATCGTGCCGGTAATCTTACCAGAAAATTCAGGTCATAGAAATCGTTGCATCCTTATAGAAAAACTGGACAGTGATCTTCCATGGAAGATGGCACGAACGTTAGTTAAAGCTAACAACGTCTCGGCAGTACGTGTACTAAATTTAAGTGAGCATAAACAAGTACTCAAGAAGGGGACATTGATGGGCACTTGTGAAGAAGTTGCTTGGATGCGTAGATGTCAAGACCAGCCTACGGGGTCTGTTGGGGGAAATGTTCAGTTCAACGTGACAACGCTATTGGAAGACTGTAGTGATAATCTGTCGAAGGAAGAGATGGATAAGGCTAAGAAGATGTTGCTCCGTTACGCTGATATTTTCTCAGTTGGTGATACTGACATAGGGAAGACTGGATTAGTTCAGCACAAAATAAATACGGGTGATGAGTTACCAATCCGCCAACGACCAAGAAGGTTACCCATAGCACGGGAACAGGAAGTAGATGCCATGATCCAGGGAATGGTAAAAAGTGGTGTTATAGAGCCCTCATCTAGTCCATGGTGTTCTCCCGTGGTATTGGTGAAAAAGAAGGATGGTAGCATGCGCTTTTGTGTTGACTATCGTCGGTTGAATGACATTACGAAGAAGGACAGTTACCCACTACCAAGGATTGACGACACGCTAGACACGCTGACAAGTACGAGGTGGTTTACCACGCTGGACCTGAAAAGTGGCTACTGGCAAGTTGAAATAGACCCAAAGGACAAGGAAAAGACTGCATTCTCTACAGGAAAAGGACTATGGCAATTTAACGTCATGCCATTTGGACTATGCAATGCACCTGCTACTTTTGAACGGCTAATGGAGCTAGTACTAACTGGATTAATTGGAGACGCCTGCCTTGTTTATTTGGATGACATCATTATCGTGGGACGAACATTCGAAGATCATCTCCAAAACTTGGAACAAGTACTCGCGAAAATACGTGGAGCCAACCTTAAATTGAGCCCAAAGAAGTGCTCATTTTTTAGACGACAAGCAAACTTTTTAGGACACATAGTCTCAGAAGAAGGAGTTCAGACAGATCCTGAGAAAATAGCTGCTGTCAACGATTGGCCAGTTCCAAGAGATAAAACGCAGGTCAGGGCATTCTTGGGCTTGTGCTCCTATTATCGACGTTTTGTGAAAAATTTTGCTGACCTTGCTAGACCTCTACATAAGTTGACAGAGGAAAAATCACAATTCTTTTGGGACAAAGCATGTGATGTGGCATTCCAAGAATTAAAGAAACGGCTGTGTAGCTCACCTATTTTGGGTTATCCTGATACTGAAAAAGAATTCATAGTAGATACTGATGCGAGTAATAATGGAATTGGTGGCGTGTTATCGCAAAGAAAAGGAGATCAAGAGGTTGTGATAGCTTATTTTAGCAAGTCCTTGTCGAAACCGGAGAGAAACTACTGTGTTACAAGAAAAGAATTACTTGCTGTTGTGAAAACGTTGCAGCATTTTAGCAAGTATTTGATAGGGAGGAAATTTCATCTCCGCACTGACCATGCCGCATTGAAGTGGCTATTGCAATTCAAAAATCCAGAAGGACAAGTCGCTAGATGGATTGAACTGTTACAAGAGTTTGACTTTGTAACTGAACATCGCAGTGGGAGGTTGCATGGCAACGCAGATGCCTTATCAAGAAGACCTTGTCCTGAAAATTGTAAGCACTGTGTTAGGCAAGAAGATAAGGAAGTAATAACCGTAAAGATGCTAAGGACTGACCTAAGTGAAGAGTGGATAGAAACCCTAAAGCAGGCTCAGCAAGATGACACGGACATCAAGCCGATTCGCGACTGGATTCAGGCTAGTGCCACTAAACCTAAGTGGTGTGACGTGGCAACGACGAGTTCAGTCACAAAAAGTTATTGGGCACAGTGGGAGAGCTTAGCTATACAGGATGGAATTTTATGCCGTAAATGGGAAAATGCCCGAGGGGACAGCTCTCACCTACAAATGGTTGTTCCGAAGGCAAGGATACCAGATATCTTGAAATTCTATCACAATGGATGTTCAGGAGGTCACATGGGAGTAAAACGAACCCTTTTAAAGATTCGTGAGCGATTTTACTGGATCCACTGCAGGGACGATGTGGAAGACTGGATACGAAAGTGCGTCAGTTGCGCAGCTGTAAAAGGACCACAAACACGCAGTAGAGGTGCGCTGAAGCTGTACAATGTTGGAGCTCCCTGGGAACGGATAGCGTTGGATGTCGCGGGGCCGTTTCCTGAAAGTGATAGTGGAAACAAGTACTTCCTGGTCGTCATGGATTACTTCACAAAGTGGCCAGAGGTCTTCGCGATACCGAATCAGGAGGCATCTACTGTGGCAGATAAATTAGTCCATGAAGTCTTCTGTCGGTTTGGTGTACCACTAGAAATTCACAGCGATCAAGGAAGAAATTTCGAGTCTCAAATATTTCAGGAGGCATGTCGAGTAATGGGTATACACAAAACCAGGACCACATCTTATCACCCGCAATCGGACGGAATGGTTGAACGGTTCAACCAAACGTTGGAGAGATATCTGGCAAAAGTTGTGGACAGCCGGCAGAAGGATTGGGACAAACACATACAACCCTTTCTCCTGTCATATCGAAGTGCAACTCATGAAAGTACGACGGTGACGCCTGCTTTTGCAAACTTCGGCAGAGAATTGCGATTGCCTGCAGATTTGCTCACCGGTATTCCACCTGACGATCCACGTAGTGTTACAGATTATGCGAACGACTTACGAAACAAAATGAATGACGTATATGAGCACGTCAGGCAGTATGGCCAACAAATGTCTGAACGAATGAAGACCCGTTACGATCGGAAAGTGAACAATAGAGTATTCGAGATGGGGTCTCTAGTATGGCTACATAACCCAGTGCGCAGGAAAGGAAAGTCCCCTAAACTGCAAGCAAAATGGGATGGACCATATCGTGTTGTTACGAAAATCAATGATGTCACCTACCGTATCCAGAAGGGGGCTCGAGGTAAACCGAAGATTGTCCATATAGACCGTTTGGCGCAATACCATGGAACTCACATTGCTCGGGACGAGCATGTCTAAGGAGGAGGTAGTGTTACGACATCGCGACATCAGGAATAAATTGCTACCAGTAACGCCATCTGTTATTGAATAGCGGTACTATCAGTAACGCTGTTATTGTATAGGAGTAAACATCTATCAAGCAACGCCATCTATCGCCGAATAGCTACCGGCTTCTGGAATATTCCCGATAGCACTGTAGGCATGTAGAATACGCGGGTAAATTGTGGAATGTTCCAGATGCCGTTTATGAAGTATAAATACGGGACAATGCACAGAGGAGTTTGGTTTTGTATAACAGTGAGTAAACATCGAAGTGAAATACAGTTAAGTGCTAGTGAACTATTTAATTTCTGAGTGTTTTAATTAGAGTTTTAATAAAAGTGTGACCAGTGTTTTGGTAAATTCGTGTACCATTATTTATCCTGAACCCCAGCTCGTAACAATATGCAAAAAAAGTTAAGATTAGACCCTGATAATGAGATACTGAAAATAACCTATAGAAGATACCGTAACTATTGTAACTGTATTATTAAAAAACAAAAACGTAAATACGATCGTGAACAACTTTTAAAGGCACAAAAAAATCCTAAAAAGCTATGGTCTACAATTAATAATATCACACAACGTAAACCGGTAAAATCACAAAATTCGGACTTGCTGGAAGTCGCCGCGAGTCCTAAAGAAGCGGCCAACCAGGTAAATAAATATTTCTGCGAAGTAGGCAAGCGTCTCGCAGAAAATATCGTAGTAGACACTACTGTGAGACCGAGTGGTATTCCAAATAAAGAAATGAGTTCGCCAGCCTCATCCTTTGTTCTTTATAATACAGACCCCTGGGAGGTTCGCGCCGTAATAATGAGCTTGAAGACTGACAGTGCCCCAGGCTGGGATAATATACCAACAAGTCTTCTCAAGACTGCACATGAACTGATTGCTCCAATAATATCTCATTTGGCAAACCTGTGTTTTGAACTGGGGACTTTTCCTACTGCCTTAAAACAAGCACTTATAACGCCTGTGCATAAGAGTGGAGACAAGACCGATCCGTCAAACTACAGGCCAATTTCTGTTTTAACATCTATTTCCAAAATTATAGAAAAATTAATTAATGTACGACTTATTAGCTTCCTCACAAAATTTAAAATTCTCTCACCCTCACAGTATGGTTTTAGACAAGGGCTATCTACGGAAGATGCAGTCTTGGCGCTTACCTCCATTGTCACAAATGAAGTGGACAGTGGAGGTAAGTGCCTGGCTGTGTTCTTGGACCTAAAAAAAGCCTTTGACACGGTCTCTGTCTCCATACTTCTACACAGGCTTGAGGATATTGGCATAAGAGGGTCACCTCTTCAGCTGTTTGAAAGTTACCTCCGTGAACGAAAACATAAGGTCAAGCTGGGGGGTGTCATTAGCACTGAGGAAAGTGTTACGTATGGTGTGCCGCAAGGTAGCGTCCTTGGTCCCACATTGTTTCTAGTTTACATAAATAGCCTCTGCAATATGAAAATTGAGGGTGGGCACGTATTTTCGTATGCGGACGATACCGCTATTATCTTCGTGGGAAAAACATGGGACTCTGTACAAAAATCTGCAGAGAGAGGTCTGATTAAGATAAAATACTGGCTTGATTCTAATCTTTTGACACTAAACGCGTTAAAAACAAATTACATTTGTTTTACAATGTATGAGCGTACCCAACCTTCAACCGACTTCCAAATTAAAATACACAAATGTCCAAACCCTTCGGGTTCCGATTGCTCTTGCGCTAAAATTAACAAGGTACAGCACACTAAATACCTAGGTATAATGTTGGATCAACGGCTATCATGGCATATGCACACCGAACTAATAATGAACAGAGTTCGAAAACTAATTTGGACGTTTAAAATATTGCGACACATTGCCACTAAGGATCTTATGCAGCAAATATACGTTTCGCTGGCTCAATCGGTTTTGGGGTATTGTTTGCCGATCTGGGGTGGAGCAATAAAAACAAAATTTATTGAATTAGAGAGGGCACAGAGATCTTTGCTAAAGGTTATGTTCTTTAAGCCCTATAGATTCCCCACGGAAAGCCTTTACTTAACATGTGACCTTCTGACTGTAAGAAAGCTATACGTACTCCATCTCATTTTAAGAAAGCACAAGTCTCTCCCCTTTGACGACAGGAAGATTGGAATGAGAAGGAAAAATATCGTTGCCCCAATACTCTCAGTCAAAACCACTTTTGCAAGAAGACAGTACTCAAGTCAATCATCTTACTTGTATAACATCTTAAATAAAGAATTAGGCATATACTCTTTGACGTACTTTGATTGCAAAAAGATTTTGACTGACTGGCTAAAGAGAAAAAGCTATGATGAAATTGAATCTATCGTTAAAACTTTTCTTTAAATGTCTGTGCGTTAAAACGATGGCTTTACCACAGTCTATTAAACCATTTAATGGACTGTGGCTTTGCTTTAATTTGGTTACACATTATGTTGCGCTAAAGTTAGTGAAGTGGTTGAGTCACAGCTGTTTCAGATCCCAAGATATCTTATATCGGAGGGCTAACTACTCTACCTTCTCTTGCGCCGCTTAACCTTATGTTGTTTGGGCTGTGTATGATGCAAATAGTACTCTTATCACTAGTAGCGTTTACTGTTGTAGTTAGTGGAATAGTTGTGACACAGCTACTTCTGATCCCAAGATTGTATCGTAGGGCTAACTCAAACATACTTACTCATTTGCTTCATGGCTGCTACTATAGTATAGTTTACGGAAGTTGTTGTTGTGTTCAGCGGCTTTCTATCCCAAGAAAATTTCGTAGGGCTTACATATACATACAAACACACACACACACACACACACACCCCCCCACACTTACACATACACCAAACACACACTTTGCGCGCGTTTCGTATTTTTGTATCTTAGCTTCTTTATTGTTACTAAATAAAACCTTTCAACTTATCACGAAATGTCTTGGAAGAGCGGGATCTCCTAACACAAGCAAAATTTTTGCTTAAAAGGAGTTTCCAAAAATATATTGTAACCTAAGATAAGTTATTGGAAATAAATTTATTATTATTATTTATTATTATTTTAGAAGTTACAGGGGCACCCATTTTACCACTTTGGAAGTGTCTCGCGCAAACTATTCAGTTTAGAAAAAAAATATTTTAGAAACCTCAATATCATTTTTGAAGACCTATCCATAGACAAACCACAATTATGGGTTTTGTTAAAAAAAAAAATGAGTTTCAGTTAAGTATGGGGACCCCAAAATTTATTGTGTTTTTTTCTATTTTTATGTGAAAATCTTAATGCTGTTCACAGAATATATCTACTTACCAAGTTTCAACATTATTGTTCTTATAGTTTCGGAAAAAAATGGCTGTGACATACAGACAGACAGACGGACAGACATGACGAATCTATAAGGGTTCCGTAGCCAAATGGCAAAAAACGGAAAATATAAGTACCGAGTCGAAATGAGGCTTAGGCAGTTCGTGACAGTTTCTATAATTTGTAATTATTGATGCTACAGATTCTGAGCATAGAAAAACCGGCCAAGTGCGAGTCAGACTCGCGCACCGAGGGTTCCGTACAAACCTGTAGGTATATAAGTAAATGGTAGTATAGACCTGAGTATTTGATATTAATTTCAATTTATGACCTATTAAAAAAAAACTACTTACTAGATCTCGTTCAAACCAATTTTCAGTGGAAGTTTGCACCCCACACTTATGGGTTTGATGAAAAAAAAAAAATTGAGTTTCAGTTCTAAGTATGGGGAACCCCCAAAATTTATTGTTTTTTTTCTATTTTTGTGTAAAAATCTTAATGCGGTTCACAGAATACATCTACTTACCAAGTTTCAACATTATAGTTCTCATAGTTTCGGAAATAAATGGCTGTGACATACACGGACAGACAGACAGACAGACAGACAGACAGACAGACAGACATGACGAATCTATAAGGGTTCCGTTTTTTGCCATTTGGCTACGGAACCCTAAAAATGACCAGCCAAGTGCGAGTCAGAGTCGCGTAACACCCTCACAAGACGCTAACTGTAATATACATAAAAAAAACCGGCCAAGTGCGAGTCAGACTCGCGCACCGAGGGTTCCGTACAAACCTGTAGGTATATAAGTAAATGGTAGTATAGACCTGAGTATTTGATATTAATTTCAATTTATGACCTATTAAAAAAAAACTACTTACTAGATCTCGTTCAAACCAATTTTCGGTGGAAGTTTGCACCGTAATGTACATCATATATTTTTTATAGATTTATCATTCTCTTATTTTAGAAGTTACAGGGGGGGGACACACATTTTACCACTTTGGAAGGGTCTCTCGCGCAAACTATTCAGTTTAGAAAAAAATGATGTTAGAAACCTCAATATCATTTTTGAAGACCTATCCATAGACACCCCACACTTATGGGTTTGATGAAAAAAAAAAATTTGAGTTTCAGTTCTAAGTATGGGGAACCCCCAAAATTTATTGTTTTTTTTCTATTTTTGTGTAAAAATCTTAATGCGGTTCACAGAATACATCTACTTACCAAGTTTCAACATTATAGTTCTTATAGTTTCGGAAATAAATGGCTGTGACATACACGGACAGACAGACAGACATGACGAATCTATAAGGGTTCCGTTTTTTGCCATTTGGCTACGGAACCCTAAAAAAACATGCCTTGCTAAGTTTCTTGCCGGAGTCTTCTCAGTTTAAGTGTATTTCGAACCGGTGGTAAATTCAACTGTCTGTAACGTTCATAAGTGCCTTACCAGGGCCTAAACTGAATAAATTACTTTTTGATTTTGATTGTCAAACAATGTATTACGTAAGTACATTGAAAATACTGTAAAATAACTATTAATAAAGGGCTTTCACATCCATATAGTGTGAAAGTCCGAACAAAAGGGGCTGTACGTATTTCATACCAATATGAGAGGTAATAGGAGCGTGTGACTCCGCAACTCTTTGTTATGATAATTCCATGGTTCTATATGAACTGACTTGTTTAAATGCAAATTTTATGCGTTATATAAGCTATGTAATGAGAAAAGAAGGCTGTTTCCATACTAAATTATGATACGAGTGTGCTAAGTTGGTCATTACACACGAGGCGGTATTATAAGCGATAAAGGAGAGTGTAGGTTTTCCCATAATGATTCTTTGGGAGATGGAAGAGGCTGCAGAGGCCTTAACGTCCAAATAACGTCTGAAACTCCTGGTGCAGAAGGCAACGGGAAACCACTGCAACTAATCTCACTAGAAAATCACCATAATTTTCAATAAATGAATGTAAATGCTTGAACTCTAATAAGTTTTAAAATGTATGTTTAAAAGTGTGCTCACGACTTGTGTCGCTTACTATACTAGGGGTTAGATAAGTGCGAAAAAAATTACAAAAAGTACTATACTATATTAAAGTACTTACTAGTGCCTCTGATTCGGGTCGACTAAACCTAGTCCATTTCAACCCCACAAGCCTGCGCGACTGCGCGTTCACCGCTAAGAAAACCCCATTTGCTGTAGCTCCACAATTCCAGAACACGTCCTTGAACATCAGTAAAAGCATTGGGATCCTTGGTGTCGACATTTCTAGCGACGTTTTGTACCGTAGTCACTTAGAAGACAAGGCTAAGCTGGCATCCAAAAAGCTCGGAGTGCTCAACAAAGCGAAGCAGTACTTCACATCGGGGCAAAGGCTGCAACTTTATAAGTCGCAAGTCCGGCCTCACATGGAGTACTGCTGTCATCATGTTTAAGATGATGCTCACGGCTACATTCTACCATCGCAACTCTCGCCATCGACGGGGAGTCCATCCTCACATATTGGAACCAGAATTGTTTCGAACTGTGCGGTCTCAAAGGAGCTCCCTTCCACGGACGCTCAGATTGTGGAATGAGCTCCCCGCCGTGGTTTTCCCAATGGAGTACAGCATGGGGTTCTTCAAAAAGGATGTGAAGAGATTTCTGCAGGGTCGGCAATGCGCGAGTAACACCCCTGGTGATGCAAGCGTCCATAGGCTGCGGTAATCGCTTACCATCAGGCGGGCAATATGCTTGTTTAAAAAAAAAGTAAAAACAGGTCCATTCACTAAAACAGACACACGCACCTACAATTTAATTCATTATAATCGAGTTACTCTACAAAAAAACCACTAACTCATCCTGTTATATTTTCAAGTGTATTTCTCAGTGGGACTACGTGTTTAATAATTAAGAGCATGCTAAGGGCCAAAGGAGACGAGGCATGTTGGTTGGAAGTAAATCGGCCGACAATGACTGGCTTTTCATAGTACCATTTAATGTATATGTATGACAATAATTCCACATTTAATCTGCCCATTTTAACCGACTTAAAAAAAGGAGGAGGTTCTCAATTCGGTTGTATTTTTTTTTTGTGTTTGTTACCTCATATCTCCGTCATTTATTAACCAATTTGGAAAATTCTTTTTTTGTTTGGAAGTGTACACTTTCCGTTTGGTCTCATTGTCATCAGATCAGGATTCGATGACTTCTTAGTGTATTTTGTAGTCGGTTTAAGTTTTTTGTAAAACAGTTCAATTATAACTAATACTAAACAGGTGCGATGGAAGTAACAAGGTCGAATATGAGTGTATCATTTAATAAGGCTTACATCAGTAATAATATGTATACATTGCGATATTTTCAGCCCTCGTAATTTTGAAACACATTTTTATCACGGTTTGTACTGGACAGTTTTTCAAAATGTCATATTATCTTCTTATTCAGTGTTGGTCCCATACTTAAAGTTGTTCAGCATGACTAATCCAACATAGGTTTCGAAAATATGCCATCTCGAAATCTTCACCCAGTATAGTCATAACCTGACCTGTAACTTGTATTGCTGCGTTAATGCCTTGCCGTCATATTACTCGAAGATGAGCGACACTGATACCAACGTGCAAATCAAACGAAGAAAAATAAAATTAAAAAGCCAAAATCGCCGACTTACAAAGTCGGTTCAACTGACAAAAAAAAATCGTTGCAGTAGACGAATTTTAGAGGTTCTAATCAGCGATTAGTACAGTGACTAAAAGTGGTCGTGTACGCGTATACTAAGGAATCTCGTGTGCTACGTAGTGAGTACAATAAGTCACCTGGACTTGGCCAATAAGTCAACATTAGACCTCTTTGTTTAGAGTTGCCTGTGACACTGAAACACAGGCACCGAAACGTATTTTTTTTTCTTTGCTCATTGCAAAGAATGCTCTGTCTGTTTTGCGGCTTAGATTTCTAGCCGTAGTACATAGATTGCTAATACACAAAATTTACATTCCAGTCGGTATTGCGCGGGGCGATGGCAACGGACCGGATGGTATGTCTTTGATCCCTTGGAGTGTCGGCAAGTCGATGGTGTGGGATGCTCGCACCTTGTCATCAAAATTGATCGAGACCTCGGAGACCAGCGGGCGGGGAGCTTTTTTCCTCCAACGCGTCAGCTTGGCTATCCAAAGAGGAAACGCTGCCAGCCTTCTTGGAACCTTGCCGGCCTGAGGAAATTTTCTATAAATAGATTGTATTTTGTACATATTTGTTGTAAATAAAAATGTTATATATTTAGATTGCTAATATATTTTGATAAATAATTTTAAAACATGATCTGCACGAAACAAACAGTCAAATAAAACAGTAGTTCGGAATATGATATAGAGACGTCAACCCGGCAACGACGGTCGCATATCAAGCGCTCATAGTTGACCCGTTTCCAAACATTAGTCCGTGTGAGGGTTGATACATCGATCGTAAAAACAAATAGGTACAAATAAAAAAAAAGTTCTGTCATGTAAAAATATTTATAATCTAAGGATATGATTTGGAAGCAAAAACGCAAGTTTCGTAGGAAATTATACCTTACCTTAGTTATCTTAAATTTGTTTTAATATAGATCTTTTGTAGCGCTCGTGGTGTAGCATGATAAGCCTTTCTTAATCGATCGGCAAGTTAAGCTACCACCGTCGTGGTCGGTACCTGGATGGGTGACGCGCTTAGTGGTATTTGAAATCGAGCGTTCTCTTCGTAAGGTACGTTAAATCATTGGTCATCACTTAATTGTGATAGTCGTTAAGCTAGTTGCAGGCCTTCTAGCGGCTTGAAAATTCAAACAGTAGGTTGACCACTAGCCTACCTCCACCGATCCGCAGTGGGCACGCATGGTGGAGTATCTGCCAATTCCCTTTCACCCTGATTTGTGAAGGAGGCATGTGCTCAGCAGTGGGACATTATAGGCGGATGATGATAGAGCTTTTAATGTGTACAAGTCAGTTAACTCTCAGTTAAATAATTTTAATTTAGTCTCACATGACTAAAATTTTGCCCGAGGTTTCATAGTCCAAAAGCAGTGTCAAAACGACGTACAATCGAGTGACGAACTGAGTGATCAAATAGTCATTGATCTAGGTTTTTTTTGAGACTTCTTTTTCTTTGAATCTGGAGGGCGGATATGGTTTTTTTTATACCATTAAGGTGGCAAAACAGCATACGGCCCGCCTGATGGTAAGCAGTTACCGTAGCCTATGGACACTTGCAATTAGTATTTTGGAAATATTGCGGCCGCGTCGTCGGTCGCACGCTATCCTACCTACTTACCTACCTTCTCGATGTCATGATCTGTGAGGGAGGCGTTAACCGGACGGGCCTGGCCGGCTGTTCTGTCATTCTCGCTTCGCTAAGCCCAGCGAAACGGACGCGGAATGCGAAACAGTTTCCACTATTTCGCTTTTTTTAATAATATTGGGGTAAAACTATCCCTTTGCTTTGTAATGTTGAATTTTATGTAATGAAAAATTGCAGTAGAGTGTTTTTGCTGTGACAATTTTTTGTCCCTTTTTCTATGTTACTAAACTATAGCGGAACGCTAAAAAGGCTGTTTTATGGTTGTTTAAGTGTTGGGTAATTAATATACAAAAAAAGTACTGAGTTTCTTGCCTGTTCTTCTCAGTCGAATCGAAGGCCGACTTACGAACTGGTGGTAACTTCAGTAGCTTTGACTTTCATAATTGCTCTACTAGGGCCTAAATTGAATAAATGGCTTTGACTTCGACGTATATAAAATCTTTATTTGATCGCAAAAATATCGATATCATTTACCTTGGTACCATCACGTCACTATACCACAAAGCGTGTTCACAAAGTTATGATTGCCTCATACAGTTTATAGTACTCCTAATGCTTTACATTATACTATTTCACAACAAATATAACATTGTCTTCATGTTAATAAATAACTTACGTTGTTCTAGCTAGAGTTATAGTGTTCCAGAATACGGCCCGCCTAATGGTAAGCGGTTACCGTAGCCTGTAGACGCTTGCAACTCCAGGGGTTGAGGTCGCATGTTGTGGACCCTGCAAAGAACTTTTCACACCCTTCTTGAAGCACCTTATGCTGTAATTGGGAGCACTAAGGTGATCTTATTGGACAATCTAAGCAAAAGGTAGGAAGCTCCTCCTGCATATTGCGATACCATTTGGTTTCGATGTTTCTGAGTGGATTACCAAGAGTGGCGATGGTAGAAGGTAGCCGTGGGCATCATGCCGAACAAACCTCTGAACACTGTCCGCTGTACAAGCGGCAATAGACACATGAGGAGGCAGTGTTATTCTGCGTGCTCCATCTTAGACCTTCTCCTCTTCCTTTATGGGCGGATCAGTGGCCAAAAGCAATCATGATCATTTTGTAAGGCGTTGATAGCTCAGTGACGTCAAATGCTGAGATGAAGGTCCCGGGTTCGTTTCCTACGATGAGGTTGAGCTTTCGGTGAAGGAACACATCGTGACGAAACCATATCATGGTGGTAGGGTGCTTTGTAGTACCCACCTGGCTGGCTACCACCCTCAAGTTGAAAATTTGTCGCCAAACACCTATCGGAGTGTTCCGACAGCTGCTCTTGAGAGCCATTTCCTCTCTTCTTCTAGGCTTTGTGTGCACCTTCGTCCACATTATCACTCCATGGTGATCGTCGATTGATTGACCTACCTAAGTGATATTCCAAACCACTACCTCTAGGGGCGATCTCGTTGCTATATTTGAGTGCCAGACACCTTCAAATGTCCTACAACATCATCACTGCTGAGCACAGGCCTCCTTTCACAAACGAAGGTGAAAGGGAATGGACAGATATTCCACCACGCGTGCCCACTGCGGATTTGTGGAGGTCGACTAGTGGTCAACCTACTATCGGGGTTTTCAAGCCGCCTAGGAGGCCGCCAACTAGCTAAACGACTACAATTAAGTGATAACCGGGACCAACGGCTAAACGTACCTTCCGAACAATCCTTCCACACGGCAAAAATGCTTAGTTTACATAATCAATAAACCAATAATAAAACAAAGTAAAACACATAACATAATTATTACTTTTCAAATCATCAGTTGGCAAGTTCCCACAATGCGAGCTAACTTGATAACTTAACGGTAACTTTGTAAGTTTTGTTAAGTTGCGGTAATTCTTCTGGAAGGCAACTCCTCGCGGCATTGCGTGATGATAAAGTTATATGGATTAGTCTGCAACTATTGTTAAAGGATAAAAACTTTGTCCTGTCGTCGAAGTACGCTGTCTATTAATTATTTTTGTATTGCTTCTTGGCTGCAAATAAAACATTATTACAATAAGTAGAAACTATAAATAATTTGTGGTTAAACAGCGTAATAATTCAATGGGTTAAACAATTGATAACGCGAGTGATACCCTTGGTGTTGCAGCGTCCATAGGCTACGGTAACTGCTTATCATCAGGCGGGCCGTATGCTTGTTTGCCACCTTAGTGGCATTATATTTAAAAAAAAAAAAAGCGTACATACAGGTGATGCTAATAAAAGCGTGTTAATAAAATACGGAAACCTTATAAGATCACTCCATCCGTCTGTCATAGAAGTTTTTAAGCGCACTGCTCTCGTAGCATAGCGAAGAAGTAGTAATAATACTAATATTTTCAAGCAACTAAATAATAGCATGGACATAACTTGGCTTGGGTTTGATACTCAGGTGCATAAGTTTCTTTTCCCAACTTTTTCTGACGTCTGGAGCTGGAGAAATATCATTTTGAAGTTGGTTTTTGTAACCGACTTAAAAAAAAGGAGGCGGTTCTCAATTCAGTTGTATTTTTTTTTATGTTTGTTACCTCATTACCCCTTGTCATTGTCATTTATTAACCGATTTGGAAAATTCTTTTTTTATTTGGAAGGTTACACTTCCCGTTTGGTCCCATTGTCATCAGATCAGGATTTGATTACGTCTTAGTGTACTTTGAAGTCAGTTTAAGTTTTTTGTCAAACTGTCCAATATTATTATTCAAACGATCTAAAATACCGCTCAACATTTGTGTGATGTAAAAGAGAGAGTAAGTTGGAAAAAATAAAAAAATCACGTCGCTTACTAATGAAGTTTCCAAAGCGTGCAATTAGTGAAAGAATTATATTGCGGAAAACTCAATTAGTGATGCTATAGTGAGCGCAAACCGATTTTTCATATCGATAATTCGTTTTATTTCAACTTTTGTTTATGATTCGGTATTGGAGTGTGTTGAGTTTGGCTGGTTTAAAATTTTAAGCCGCTTTTTTAATAAACATAGTTAAAGATTATTTTTTTCACTTTAGAAGAAATCAGCAGAGTTAATGAAACCTTTCATCTAACAATAATAAGTTGAGTCGCCGTGTTGGCTCAGTTGAGTAAGCACTACCTCCAAACATGACTGTGGACGTTCAAATTCAATTCAATTCAAGTTCAACGGGCCAGCTGGCGCGGTTGGTTAAGACTCTGGTTAAGATTCCACCTATCGCGCTGCAGGTCATGGGTTCGATTCCCACACAGGACATGCATTTGTGTGCATGAACATGTCTGCATGTCCTGATTCTGGGTGTAATTAGGTATGTATTTACAAACAAATAGTAGTACATGTATTATATCAGTTATCTGGTTTCCATAGTACAAGCTCTGTTTAGTTTGGGTTCAGATTACCGTGTGTGAGGAATGTCCCAGGATATTTATTTATTTAAGAAACATGTAGAATGACCACATTGGAAAAAAAATATCACTTTTAAAATGTATACACGAACAAAGTCAAATGTGATGTCCACCAATCGGCACTGGGCCTGCATGGACTATTCTGTAATCCCCCACGTTGTAGAAAAAGCTCATGCTCATGCAGCATGATGAAGATGATGATTAATAGTATTTTTTTTAAATACTCAACTTTTAAAAATAGAATTTCGAATATTTAATTTTAACCGAAATATTCGGCAAAGAATCGAATTTCTTTCATATCCCATAACATTACAACACTACGCCGCGTTTCATCGCAAACGGGAATCCACGAAACATTTTTGAAGTTATTTATAACTTACTTACTTTTAACTGTGTACTTGTGTTTTCATTATTTAGAAAAGAGAAGTACGACCCAAAATGGATGTGGATGAAATTTGGCAGAGAGAATATATTCTGGGAAAACAAGAGATCCCTTGGGAACGCGGGTGAAACCTCGACGCAGAAGCTAGTCAGATATAGTTTCCTAGATTATGTGACCATAGACACATCATCACCGCAATGGTCGATAATGATCGTGCGATGGCGCAGCGAAAGGTATCAGTTCATATATCACTTCCCCAGGAGCTATCTCCGTTCATATAGAGGTGTGCAGACACAGAGTATATAACAGGTGGAGATTTCGAGATGGCATATTTTCGAAACCTATGTTGGGTTAGTCATGCTGAACAACCTTTACTATGGGACCAACACTGTGTGTGTGAGACCATGTATTTACAAGAACGCCGGCTTCCTATTACTTGCGTCACTTAAGAATACAGACCGTTCCGTCTTTCATTTTTTCTTGGTCTGAGAGTAAACTTATGATTTTAGTAGTCAACGCAAATTTGCAGTAGTTGTAATGGGGTCGTTTCAGAATGTTATTTTTAGGGTTAACGTACCCAAAGGGAACCTTATTACAAACCCCCTTACTAATAAAGCGCTTTTAACTAATATACTGTTTAAATGGTCACGTAAATAATGTCACATTATTTGACAATGACAATAGAGTGACGTTATATACGTGACCCTTTAAACAGTATATTAGTTAAATAACGTTTTATGAGTAAGGCGGTAAGACTCCGCTGTCCGTCCGTGTGTCTGTCTGTCCGTCTGTCACCAGGCTGTATCTCATAAACCGTGATAGTGAGACAGTTGAAATTTTCACAGAATATGTATTTCTATTGTCGCTATAGCAAAAAAAAATTAAAAAAAAATATTAAAGGAGGCGCCCATACAACAAACGTCTTTTTTGGTATTTTGTTTTCATAGGACAATCAGTTAGTTAATATTGTACGGAACCCTCCGTTTGCGAGTCCGACTCGAACTTGGCTGGTTTTTTATATTATATGACAGACTTGGCCCCTAAACCACTCCAAAATAAAGTATCTTTTGATAACTCAACTAAAACATCAATAGAAATATCAAGCCCCCATAAAAAACATATCATGGTATAAAACCATGACAAATGGCTCCATTGAAAATCATGGGAAGTAGATATTTTATACTAAACAGGTAATTTATATGCGATGGGCTTGCGACCTCAACTGTATGGGGTTACAACTGTTTGAACAGTAGATATATGCCATTTATGATAACGTAGTTGGTATTTAATAATGGTTGTTTGTGTATTTCGGTCATTTTTTTTTATACTACGAAGGTGGCAAACAAGCATACGGCCCGCCTGTTGGTAAGCAGTTACCGTAGCCTATGGACGCTTGCAACACCAGCCCCCCTAGACAAGATGGCTGTCGACAATCGTCATCGTTGGTAAGCAATCAAACTTTGTATGGGATTGACATAAGAGATTGTTAACAATCACGTGATATTTCGATTTGAAATGTCAATCCCATACAAAGGTTGATCGTTTACTGTCGATGACGATTGTCGATAACCATCTTGTCTACTGGCCCAGGAGTATCACTCGCGCGTTGCCGACCCAGAAGAAACCTCTTCACATCCTTTTTGAAGAACCCCTTTTTGTGAACAGGTGCTGCTTGTGGAGTTGGTCTGCTTAAGTTTTCCATTTATTAACTTTTTAAATATAAATAATAAATAAATATCCTGGGACATTCCTCACACACGGTCATCTGATCCCAAACTAAGCAGAACTTGTACTATGGAAATCAGATAACTAATAAAAAAAAAAAAAAAACTTTTTGTTTGTAAATACAGACTCAGGACATACAGACATGTTCATATTGTTCATGAACACAAATGCATGTCCACACATTCCTAACACGCACCCATAGCCCGCATCCTTCCATATAAAAAACATATATCTTAGTTGAATTCGTTTCCGCCAGTGCTAAGCTATGTGCACCAAGTAATATGATTGTTGGATATCAAACGCATCCATAGCAACGTAGCATAGCACATCTCTGGTGGAAAAGCAGCCTTAGGATTGTACATACCAATTCTTTGTACCTGAAAAAAATCAACGATTATAATGTAAACAAAAACATATATAAAACTAATCTGTCAAAATAAATTCTTCACCAGCACCCAAATATACCGGTATTGAGTTAGGTATCGGTGCGTTTTATAAGGTGATATATGGTGTAATAAAGTTGAAATTGGCAAAAAGCATCCAATTTGATGCGAATAAAGGCCGCGGAGTCAGGAGGCGTATTTCATTGGTTCGCGGCAAGACAGACGTGAATGAGAAATGATGAGCCATTTACACTTTCAGACACGATTCATAATAATTTATCATTAAGCTAGTGTATTGTACAGAAAAGTGATATTAATGCGTGTGTAAAAACAATATATACGGTTTTTCTTGTTTCTTTTTATACTAGTGTTAGATATTTATTCATATTGGTTGGATCATGGTAGAAGGATTGAGTGAAGTGGCAACATTGACCATAACTAAAATAGCAAAGCGAATAAAAGTGTGAGTATTTGTATTTGTAAGAGTTAGTTTATCACAAGATCTCGAGCTGTACACAGCTCAGTACGATCACTGTGTTACCCGGTTCTGTATCTTATCATAATTTAAGTCTGTTATGTTTTTGAAGTGAAGTGATAACAATACACCTATCGGGGCTCATGAGGAGTTTATTCGTTTATTACGTCGCTTCCAGTATATCCATTTTTTTTTGCATCTCAAATTTTTATTCTCGCGAGAGTCGCACGTTCTATAATAACAATTGATTTCATCGTTATTTTTTAAACCACTTTGCCGTTATCCAAAGGATTAATCTTTGTAATGTTGTATTTACTACGTATCATAATAAATATTTTTCTTTCCGTGTTTCTTCCTTTTTTTCTTTCATAGAAATCTGATAAAATTTTATGCAGCCATCGACAAAATCACTTCAAGTAAAAAAATTATATTAAGTTCATACGACGCCCGAAATATCGTTCGTTATAAAATCAGCTACCGACATTAGGGAGATTAAAATTGTTTTTCCCTCTGACAAGATGCTGATGTGTTATTTTGATAACGGTATTGTTTCCGTCGGCCATTTTGTTGTTCTTTTGGGTACTATCAATATGAGTCAATAATACTATGCGATGGTAATATCTTAACCGACTGTAAAAGGAGGTTCTCATTTTTATTCGCATTTCTATACTTTTTATGTACACTGAGAATTCTGGACTGATTTTATTATTATTTTCAATGGTTTTTTTTTTTAGGGCCGGCAACGCTCGATTGGCACTCCTGGTGTTGCAAGCGTTCATAGGCTACGATAACGGCTTACCATCAAGCGGGCCGTATGCTTGCTTGCTACCGAACTAGTATAAAAAAGAGAAAAAAATATATAGAAATAGTAATTTCTCAAAATAATTTCTAACTACACTGTAAAAAAACTAAGAAAAGTAGTCCTTTAGTAGTTTAATGTTTTCTTAGTTATATTTTTTTTTTCACACGGTCATCTGATCCCAAACTAAGCAGAGCTTGTACTGAAGCAGAACTGTAAAATGTGTCAATTTTGACACCACTGATAGTTCATTGACATTCACTAACCGGCCAGTTGGCACAGTTGGTTAAGACGTGGAGTCTTAACCTATAGCGCCGCAGGTCGTGGGTTCGATTCCCACACAGGACATACATTTGTGTGCTTGAACATATCTGTATGTCCTGAGTCTGTGTGTAATTATGTATATTAAGTATGTATTTACAAACGAAAAGTAGTATATGTATTATATCAGTTATCTGGTTTCCATAGTACAAGCTCTGCTTAGTTTGGGATCAGATGACCGTGTGTGAGGAATGTCCCAGGATATTTATTTATTTAATGCTTATTGACGCTATTGAATAAGTAGACTACCAAAATTTTATCTGTTAAAAATGTACACAACTGTTAGTTCATTGGAACACAATTGTATTAGCAGACTTGGGCAGTTCATATACTTGCAAAACATCCCATTAATCCCATAAATTTTACAAACACTCAATCACATAGTGCTGTCAAAACACAGTCCCGAAATATCGATAGCATCTTGGGAGCATCGATACAATCGAGACAAACACCTGATGTACGAAGTGAACTAATCGCGCTCATCAGTATTCGAACAGCGTTGAGCAATATAAAGCCCGGTACACATGTCTATGTTGAATGACTGGCGATAATAAATTGGCGGCAATTTGGCGATCCTTGCGCCGCGTCAGCTACGGCCTACCTGGTAGGGATGGGGTGAGTATCGATAAATGGAATTTGTATTTTATTTCGGATCGAATATTTAAATTATTTGAAAACTAGCTGTCCCCGCAGTTCGCGTTCCCCGGGATAAAATAGTAGCCTATACCCTTCTCCATACCATATCAGCTACCTGCATGCCAAATTTCATCGTGATTGGTTGAGTCGTTTGCGAGGAGGCGTAACAAACAAACTCACTTTCGCATTTATAATATTAAGTAAATCGGCTCGTTACCATTATTAACAAGTTCAATTTCAATTTCAATTTATTTATTCTTGCTTCATGTAGTATGTTAAAGATGTTACAAATAATAAAGTGGTACAATACATGAGCCCTGCAAGGGCACTGCAATATTACAATAATATTAAATAATAATTAAATACATATATCGAATTAAATTAAACAAAAATAAGGAAATAACAATTTAAACAAAATAAGTACCTATTATATTAATTATTTGTTATTTATTTGTTTATTTGCAAGTTAATTTGTAGTATCCTAATAATAATATAAATCCGAAATAAATTTGTTAGTTTTTCCTTCTTTCACGTAACACTGGAGTAATGGATCCACATGATCATTTTATACAGAGAATACGTGTGAAAACGCGTGGAAAGAGCTACTTTAATATTAAAAAAAACCTTGCTTTAACACAAACAAAAAAAAACTTTTTGCTCTCAAATAGGAGAACCAAATGTGCTTTGTGTGCTTACGACTCTGTCCACATCATTACTGACCATGGTGAGAGGTTTTCCTAACCCAAGCCTATATTGTTTTAGTTAGAGTTAATTCTAGTCACAGTAATGACGGTTACACCAAAAATAATAAGAAAATACAAGGCCAAAATTTTTTCGATTTCGATATCGATAATGAAAACACAATTTTATCGACACACACTGCCACTAACATCCCTAAACTTAACAAAGAACAGGTGATTTGTATCTCAAAATGTTTTTTCTTGATTCCCAGCAGAAAATGGCGGCGGATTATAGTCCCCTTATTGCCTCTAAGATTTATACTGTTCTTAAGTTAACGGGTTTTATTGCGAGGCCATTGCTTCAGCATGTCTGGCAAATTGAAAGGAAGGGGCGGTATGACACCTGAGGTACCCCTCCACTGTGATAGTGTTGTTTCTAAGAAAATAGTATAATAATATGGCAATGTCAAATGAAACAAACTTATGTATAATATTCGCGTGGCATGAGACGGAGATAGCGAGATCTAAATAACTGGTAAAGTATAGAATATTTAAAAAAATCGTTAGTGCCTTAGGTCATACGTTAGTGATATTATTTATTGAATTTTTTAGATACACCATGAACGAATTAAAATGAAAATTCATTATTATTAGAGGTAGCTTTGTGATTTTAATATATCGAGGAATTTTCATTCCATTATGTTTCTGCTCTGATAGAACCCTCGCGTATATAATGAAAATACCCATATAAAAATATTTTTTCATTTAAATAATATTTATTTGGGTAAATTTCCATTCTAAGATATGTTATTTTGCTTTGTACGAACTCTTAAGAGAGGTAGGAGAATAGCGTTTATCGCTCAAAGAGCAGCTCGACTGGAGAAGATCTCCTTACAGAATACCACAGCCAAATAACTTTATGTTGTGTTCCTGCTTGTGATTAAGGTCGCCAACGTCGCGGTCACGCATGTGTGATTCTTCTTGTGCTGCAAGCTATATGCCATATGGCTACAGTAACCGATTACCATCAGGCGGGCCGTATGCTTGTTTACCGACACCGACAAATAAAAAAAGAACTGAAGGAGGACTCCTTTAAACAATGCATTGAAAACACGCTATGTAAGATGAAATTTACTTTATCATTATCATCCCATGGATGTCCACTGCTGAACATAGGCCTCCCACTGATTTCCACTTCGAACGGTTCTGGGCCGCTTGCGACTCTGACCAGGTCGTCGGTTTACCTGATGGGAGGGCGTCCCGCTCGGCGCTTTCCAGTACGTGGTCGCCACTCCAGAACCTTCCTTCCCCATCGATTATCGGCTCTTCGAGCGATCTGGCCTGCCCATGGCCACTTCAGCTTACTAACTCTACGAGCTATGTCCGTCGTTTTCGTTCTCCTACGAATGTCCTCATTTCGGACCCTAGAGAATTTCCGAGCATAGCTCGCTGAGTGACTCAGTGAAATTTACTTATGAGCATAAAATATCTATCCATTAACATATCTAACGGGCGGGGGTATTTCTTTGCCCTTTTCACATCCACATAACTTAGTGCATACTCAGAAATAGTTATATTTATATCAATATTATGAGCAGGCATCCCGCTATACTTCTCATACAAAAACTCTGTACTTATTATGGCGTTGTTAAACATTTTTGGAAAGATTTTTATATAGGAAAAAATAAAAAATGGTTGAAACAAATTCAGTAAAAGCGTCCTAAAAACAGCGTTTCCTAAATTTTACCTGAACTTTGGCCATATCTAATGTACCTATAAATTGTAAAAAGTAAATAAAACATCTTGATCCAGCATTGGAGATTCAAAAAACAAACTTTTTCTTCACAAACTTGTAAGATTTTTTCACAAGAAGTATACTCCTGGAACAAGTTTTATGATATGCGAAATCATGAATGACGACCTAGCGAAGCGGCCGCGAGTGATCAGCGGAATTTACTGACTGATAACCGACCGGCTCTGACGCTGTGTCTCTTTTTTCGCAGTCAAACATTACGTTGGATGAAAGTACAAGCTTTTAGGCTATGCTTGCGTTGAAGTTGCGTTGGCCATGAAGAGCCCCTTATGAGGAAAATATAAGTTTTTCGAAGTAGTACTTCATACGTATAATGGAAGGAAAAAAAGTCAGAAATAGAACCGGCCAAGTGCGAGTCAGACTCGCGCACCGAGGGTTCCGTACAAACCTGTAGGTATATAAGAGAATGGTAGTATAGATATAGACCTGAGTATTTGATATGAATTTCATTTTATGACGTATTAAAAAAAACTACTTACTAGATCTCAAACCAATTTTCGGTGGAAGTTTGCATCGTAATGTACATCATATAGTTTTTATAGATTTATCATTCTCTTATTTTAGAAGTTACAGGAGAGGGGACACACTTTTTACCACTTTGGAAGTGTCTCTCGCGCAAACTATTCAGTTTAGAAAAAAATGATATCAGAAACCTCAATATCATTTTTGATGGCCTAGCCATAGACACCCCAGACACATGGGTTTTATTAAAAAAAAATGAGTTTCAGTTCTAAGTATGGGGAACCCCCAAATTTTTTTGTTTTTTTTTTCTATTTTTGTGTGAAAATCTTAATGCGGTTCACAGAATACATCTACTTACCAAGTTTCCACATTATAGTTCTTATAGTTTTGGAAAAAAGTGGCTGTGACATACGGACGGACAGACAGACTGACAGATAGACAGACATGACGAATCTATTTTTTTTTAATCTAGCTTTTTGCCTTTTGGCTCCGGAACCCTAAAAACGTACTTATAAGACGCATTCTCAAAGCGTTGACTTTAATTTTGTTCGAATACAAAACTTCGAAAGCGTTACACGCTTCGCCACTTACGTTGCTGAGAGACAACGTGCTGGATAATTGAGTAGGTTCCGTACAATATTTCGAGTAACAAATAAATTATTTATAACTTAATCGAGGGTAAGTGGGGACTCGAGATTAAGAACGTAGTTATTAGAGGGTTTATTTACGTTGATTAATAATGTATTATGATTTTGGTATTTAGTCGTATGTGTTATGGATTTTAATCATCTTATCTGTTGTGATAAATTTTCATTTGGCGGGGCTGTTGGCGTGTCTGGTTAAGTTTCCATCTATCACAAAAACACACACTCCTATTCACACATACACAAACACACATACGTAATTATAAGCAGCATTAACTTAGTACCATAATAAATTTACCCCCTTACGCATAAAGCGCTATTTAACTAATCGCCATCGACGGGGAGTCCATCCTCACACATTGAAACCAGATTTGTTTCGAACTGTACGGGCTAAAAGGACTTTTCTTCCGCGGACGCTCGGACTGTGGAATGAGCTCCCCGCCGTGGTTTTCCCAATGGAGTACAGCATGGGGTTCTTCAAAAAGGGCGTGAAGAGATTTCTTCAGGGTCGGCAACGCGCGAGTGATACCCCTGGTGTTGCAAGCGTCCATAGGCTACGGTAAACGCTTACCATCAGGCGGGCCGTATGCTTGTTTGCCACCTTAGTGGTATAAAAACAAAAAAAAAATATATACTGATTAAATGGTCACGTAAATAATGTCACATTATTTGACATTGACAATAGAGTGACGTTATTTACGTGACATTTTTAGGGTTCCGTAGCCAAATGGCAAAAAACGGAACCCTTATAGATTCGTCATGTCTGTCTGTAAGTAAGTAGATGTATTCTGTGAACCGCATTAAGATTTTCACATAAAAATAGGAAAAAAAATAAAAAAAAAATTGGGGGTTCCCCATACTTAGAACTGAAACTCAATTTTTTTTTTTTAATAAAACCCATAAGTGTGGGGTGTCTATATGGTTAGGTCTTCAAAAATGATATTGAGGTTTCTAATATATTTTTTTTCTAAACTGAATATTTTGCGCGAGAGACACTTCTAAAGTGGTAAAATGTGTGTCCCCCCCCTGTAACTTCTAAAATAAGAGAATGATAAATCTATAAAAAAATATATGATGTAAATTACGATGCTAACTTCCACCGAAAATTGGTTTGAACGAGATCTAGTAAGTAGTTTTTTCTTCTTCTTCTGTATTTAAGAGCTGTGCTCTTGTCGGTGTAGCTTCTTCCACTCTGCTCTATCATTAGCCACATTTTGCACCTCCTTATATGACCCGACGCCTATTTTTGCCTTCATTTGATCTGTGTAACTTATTCTTGGTCTTCCTCTTCCTCGCTTTCCCTTTATCTTTCTTTCTATTATGTTTTTGATAAATTCGTCGTGTCGTATAAGGTGGCCAAACATATTTCCCCTCCTATTCTCTATCGTCTCCATAATGTTCCTTTTCTCTTTTACTCGACTCAATACTTCCTCATTCGTCACCATCTCCGTCCAGCTAATCCTCTCCATTCTCCTCCAACACCACATTTCAAAGGCTTCCAGTCTTTCCCTATCCCTTTGCGTCATTGTCCACGTCTCACACCCATATAGTGCTATGCTCCAAACGTATGTTTTAATAAATTTCTTTTTAACTTTACTTGCTATTTTTGCCCTGAATATATGTTTTTTATTTTGGCTACTAACGGGGTCCGTAGGTGGCGGATAACGGAATGACCACCAGATATGGTGGCTAGCTGCGAATACTTGAATAAGCAGTCCCCGACCAAGCAGCGGCACGGATCAACAGGGAGCAGTGGGAAGACCTAGGGAAGGTCTACCTTATAAAAAGCTGCAAAATCCCAATGACGAGCGTGTGACATGGCGAGTAAACACCGCCAGTAAATAAGTGTTCCCCTGGTCCCGGGCAGCAGTCGGGCCAGTACTAGCAGGAGGCTGTAAGATACAAATCTGGAAAGGCTCCTGACTAGACATCTTCGGGCGAAAAATCGGTCGTAGATCTGCGGTGCAGAAGGCAAGGGGAAACCACTGCACTATTTCTCCCAAAACTCGTAGCTTCATGAAATGTCTAATAAAGTAAATAACGTTCTTGACAACGGGCTACCTCGACGTAACATCCCGAGGCGGTCTGAGTCCGGCAGGGGCAGGAACAAGGCTGAACCGGTCGTCATCATGCGAAATCCTTGTAATTTGGGTACATGGAACGTGCGCACTATGTTAGTGCCGGGGAAAACTGAAGAACTCAAAGAAGAAATGGACCGACTACAAATTGATGTCCTGGGATTGAGTGAAGTAAGATGGGAAGGAAGTGGAGATTTTTGGAGTGGTGATTATAGAATTATTTACACGGGAGATACACAGGGTAGTAATGGAACAGCAATAGTATTAAATAAAAAGTGGGGAAACCAAGTCGAAAATACAATTCATCTTAATGATAGAATAACGGCGGTAAAAATTAAATCAAAACCAATAGATATGTTTATAATACAGATATACATGCCAACAGGATCCCACCCAGATGAAGAAATAGAAGAAATGTACGAAAAACTAGACTCACTAATAGATGTAATCAAGGAAAATGACAACGTAATAGTAATGGGTGATTTTAATGCAGTTGTAGGTGAGGGTAAAGTAAATACAATCGTTGGAAATTATGGATTAGGTAAACGAAACCAAAGAGGTGAAAGACTGATACAGTTCTGTCAAGAAAATGAAATGACCATCCTGAATACTACCTTTCAACAACCAAAACGTAGGCTTTATACATGGAAGATGCCCGGCGATATAGGAAGATATCAGCTTGATTATATTATAATTAAAAGTAAATACAGACAACAAGCATTAAGTTGCAAGACATATCCAGGTGCTGATTTGAATACAGACCACAACTTACTAGTTAGCAAATTGAATATAAAAATTAAAAAGAATAATAGAAAACACAGAACGAAAGATCTCAATTTAATTACGCTTAAGAACAGTGATAAGGATCGTGGCAATAATAAAAGAGTGCAATATAGTAATAAGTTAGAAGATAAATTACAGGATTATATCAAAATAGAACAAAACAGTACCATAGAAGAAAAATGGAATTATATGAAACATACAATAATAAGTAGTGCAGAAGAGACCTTAGGTAAAGAAAAGATTAGACCTAGAAAGAATTGGCTTAATGCAGAAATAATAGATATAATGCTAGAAAGAAGAATGCTAAGAAACAAAGGAGATGAATATAGTATAAATACATACAAGAAACTCACAAATCAAATAACACAGAAATGTAGAGATATAAAAGCCAAAGAGATTGAAAAAGACTGTGAAAAAATAGAGTACTATACTAGTAGAGGTAAAATAGATATAGCGTATAATATTATAAGAAACTTAAGTAAAAAGAATAAGCCAAAGAGTACAGCAATAATGCACGAGGATGGACACATCATAGTCGATAACAAAGAAGTCGTAGATAGATGGAAAAGGTATATAGAGAAGCTATACGATGGAAATGGATTGGAAGAAGATGATATAGAATGTGAAATGCTAGTAGATCAAGATAGTGCGGGTCCAGATATTTTAAGAGAGGAATTTGATGCAGCTATTGATTCTATTAAAAATGATAAAACTAAAGGAGACGACAATATTGCTATAGAACTCATAAAATACTCAAATGAATCACTTTTGGAAAAATTGTATAAATTAGTAAAATTAATATATGCCTCAGGAAAGATACCCGATGATTTTAAAATTACGAAAACTGTTACTTTGCCAAAGAAACAAAACACCTTAAAATGTGAAGAATATAGAACCATCAGTCTCATATCACATATATCAAAAATATTATTGAAAATTATTCAAAAAAGAATAAGAAATAAGATTGAACCCAATTTAGGAGCTGATCAATATGGATTTAGAACCAGTAAAGGCACGAGAGAAGCAATTCTGGCATTAAGATTAACTATAGACAGACGAATGGATATTGGATTAAATACTCATATAGCATTTATAGATTTAGAAAAGGCATTCGACAAAGTAAATTGGAAAACTATGATGACAAAATTAAAGAATATAGGATTAGATTTTAGAGATAGAAGAATAATTTATGAGTTATATAGAAACCAAGAAACGGTAATAGAGATTGGCGAAGAAAGAGAAAAAGCTAAGATAAGACAAGGTGTAAGACAGGGTTGCACACTCTCACCCCTCATATTCAACATATTTATAGAAGCAATAATACAAATAATTTTGGAAAAAACTGAGATAGGTGTAAAAATAAATGGCCAAAGAATTACATTCATAAGATTTGCCGATGATATAGCGGCACTTGCTGAAAACGAAAATGATCTGGAACTGTTACTCAATTGTATGAATGAAACTTTTATAGCAAACGGCATGAAAATAAATAGTAGTAAAACAAAACTTCTAACAGTATCGAAAAAACCATTTACCGGCGGCCAAATCAAAATTAATAATAACATATTAGAGCAAGTACAAACATTTAAATATTTAGGAAGCATTATCACCAGTGACTCTAGATGTACCCCAGACATTAAAAGCAGAATAGCCATAGCCAAGCAAGCTTTTCAAAATAAAAAACATATATTCAGTTTTTTCTTAATACGTCATAAATTGAAATTCATATCAAATACTCAGGTCTATACTACCATTTACTTATTTACTTATATACCTACAGGTTTGTACGGAACCCTCAGTGTGCGAGTCTGACTCGCACTTGGCCGGTTTTTAACAGTGTTTTAGTTAAATATCATTTTATGAGTAAGGGGGTAAATGTTTAAATTAGTATTCTTAATGTAAATATAATATAACTTGTATTTTAAGTATGTATTTTTTTTATCCCCGACTGCAATGCCTTATAGAATTCAAGTTATATTCAAAATTCTATAGATTACAGAGTTTTTTTTTTTCTCTTCAGTTAATTTTTGTTTAGTCGGGTTTTTTGTTTCTTTAATAATTTAATATATGTTGTACTTTTATTTGTGCTGTTAATAAATCTTTCTTACTTTCTTACTTACTTTCTTACTACTATTATATATATTATATATGATTTTTCATCAGGATTTGAATGTAAGCCGAACAAGGCACTTTTTAACACAAAAAAATTAGATCAAAGTTTTTCGTTTAAAATACTGAATGCTCACGTGAAAATATATCATTGGACTGTAGTCATTATTCTGCAACGATCCGATTTCCCGATGGAGTTAAAAACTCCTTACTCGATCCAAGAATAAGTAAGATAGTTCTTTAAAACTTTTACTTGCATTTACATATTATATTTTTCCATTAGATCTTCGATTGGGTTTCTGAGATGCGACATGGAATTATTCAGAAGATACGTGAAAAAAGGCCTTTAAATTTGGTGACACCTTATCATCAGAAATTAAAAAGTCTTTATCATCATCAGCCCACAATGTTGGAGTACAGCATGGGGTTCTTCAAAAGGGGTGTGAAGAGATTTCTGCAGGTTCGCCAACGCGAGCGTTATACCCCTGGTGTTGCAAGCGTCCATAGGCTACGGTAACCGCTTACCATCAGGCGGGCCGTATGCCAGTTTGACACCTGTGGTATGAAAAAAGAAAATGTCCAAATGAGCACGGGCGTCCATTCACAAATAAGCGATCGAATTGGGCAGATACTCCACCACGCGAGCCCACTGCGGATCGGTGGAGGTAGGCTAGTGGTAAACCTACTATGGCACTGTTTGTTTTAATGTTGGTATTAAGCTAACTGTTTCAGAAACTTTTATAGACGATTCATAGAATGGGTGTAGATAAATAAATAAATTACTACAAACAGTGTAAAGTACTCTAAAAGCATAATGTAAATCGCAATCGATATAATTAATTCAGTGCATCCCATTCTGCGGACCCCCAAAGCTCTCGCGCAGATTTATGAGGCCGCAAGCGAACCAAAGTTTCGCAGGCTAGACTTAAATCAAGATCACTCCTAATGATTTCCATTCATGTTTTAGTTTAAAACAGAAGGGGCGTTGTTTTCAGAACTACGTCTAAGGGATAACTTGTTTTTTTAGACCACTTAGGTGGCAAACTTACGGCCCGCCTGATGGTAAGCGTTTACCGTAGCCTATGGACGCTTGCAACACCAGGGGTATCACGCGCGCGTTGCCGACCCTGAAGAAATCTCTTCAATTCTTCCTTTTGAAGAACTATAACTATAATAACTCAGTTCCAAGCTTAACTTCAGTAGCTTTGACCTTCATAGGTGCCCTTCTAGGGCCTAAATTGAATAAATGACTTTGACTTTGACTTTGAAATTAAACCAAAAAGTGCTGCTTCAGGTTGTGGACTTATCTTTTTTCTTAGGTAACAAACAAGCATGCGGCCCGCCTGATATACCAGTGGTGTTACTCGCGCGTTGCCGACCCTGCAGAAATCTCTTCACTCCCTTTTTGAAGAACCCCATGTTGTACTCCATTGGGAAAACCACGGCGGGGAGCTCGTTCCACAATCTGAGCGTCCGCGGAAGGAAGCTCCTTTGAGACCGCACAGTTCGAAACAATTTTGTTTTTTTTTTGGGTTCCGTACCGTACCGTACCACAGTGTCCAACGGAATTAGCAAAATTTTAGATAAACTGTGAAATATTGACGAAAATGGTTAAACATTTTTTGAGGTTTGTTTAATATTTATGCTGATTTCCTTTCAAAGGATTAATCTTGTATATTTCTTTTTATTAGGGTATTTTAAAAATTCATTAAAATCTCCTAATTATTGATCTTTGGATCGTAACTCGGCCTGTTTTCGAATTTTCCCGGGAGGCGGGTACGGAAAATCAATTTTATTGTATGAAAAGTATGATAATTGAAAAAACTGTTTCGACCATCTACAGTCAAAGGTGTATTGTATAATTTGGTATCCGCAAAATTTGGCCAATTTCAATGGATTAGTCGGTAAAACGATCGGAAAACAGCTAATTTCTCAATATTTTGTTTAAATGCATCCTTAATAAGCCGCCCCGTCTGTCTATTATAGGTGATCACAGGACTGTATCTTTGAACTGTAATATTAGCTAATATTCCCGTATTACTTGTTTTGAATTCTATAATAAATGAAAACCCGAAAATATTACATTTTCTCAACACATATGTTTAGACTCAATAACGAAAACGGAGTTACATAATACATAAGCTATACCTCGGATCTAATATTATTCATAACACAATTACACAGTAAATGCCTACAAACGTTATAGACAAATGTTTATTTTTAGGGTTCCGTAGCCAAATGGCAAAAAACGGAACCCTTATAGATTCGTCATGTCTGTCTGTCTGTCTGTCTGTCTGTCTGTCTGTCTGTCTGTCTGTCCGTCCGTATGTCACAGCCATTTATTTCCGAAACTATAAGAACTATAATGTTGAAACTTGGTAAGTCGATGTATTCTGTGAACCGCATTAAGATTTTCACACAAAAATAGAAAAAAACAATAAATTTTGGGGGTTCCCCATCCTTAGAACTGAAACTCAATTTTTTTTTTTCCTCAAACCCATAATTGTGGGGTTTCTATGGATAGGTCTTCAAAAATGATATTGAGGTTTCTCATATAATTTTTTTCTAAACTGAATTGTTTGCGCGAGAGACACTTCCAAAGTGGTAAAATGTGTGTCCCCCCCCCCCTGTAACTTCTAAAATAAGAGAATGATAAATCTATAAAAAATATATGATGTACATTACGATGCAAACTTCCACCGAAAATTGGTTTGAACGAGATCTAGTAAGTAGTTTTTTTTAATACAACATAAATTGAAATTAATATCAAATACTCAGGTCTATACTACCATTTACTTATATACCTACAGGTTTGTACGGAACCCTCGGTGCGCGAGTCTGACTCGCACTTGGCCGGTTTTTTCTTACTTATAAGTTCATCTTGTTCTCATGTAAGTGACTATTATCTGAGCTATTATTTAAACCTACACAGTAAAGATGAATTGTTGGTTTTATTCCGGAAACCTCCGTGTGTGAGCTTAGCCTATCTATATCAATTATTCTTTATTATAATTGGACTGTTTTACAAAAAAACCGACTTCAAAGTACACTAAAAAGTAATCAAATCCTGATTTGACAAATTGATTCAAATCCGACAATGGGACCAAACGGGAAGTGTACGCTTCCAGACAAAAAAATAATTTTCTAAATCGGTTAATAAATGACGGAGTTATGAGGTAACAAACATAAATAAAAAAAACATACAACCGAATTGAGAACCTCCTCCTTTTTTTGAAGTCGGTTAAAAACCGGATATCTAACAAAAAAATAATTTTCTAAATCGGTTAATAAATGACGGAGTTATGAGGTAACAAACATAAATAAAAAAAACATACAACCGAATTGAGAACCTCCTCCTTTTTTTGAAGTCGGTTAAAAACCGGATAACTGAACGTAAATATTCACCTAGCAATATAAATAAACAGTAAAACTCCTATTTCATTAAAATAATCATCTCAAACAGACCTTTATTACTACGTACATAGAGTATTTATTCAGTTAAATAAATACAATAGGGGGTCAAACGGGCCAATACGGTTGGCTGTGCCGAATCATCAGTTTGTGTTGCATTGCTGTGTGAACTAACGAACAAATATTTGTTTGATGTGACAGCGAAACTGCCGGCGTCATTGCCTCTTGTCGCCTCTGTAGAGACAGCAGAGAAACGAATGAGTTTTTTTTTTATTGTTTTAGAGCTTTTATTTTCTTTTTTTCGATAATGCTCCTTTGAAACCGCACAGTGCGAGACCATTTAGGTTCCAATGTGTGGGATCCACCGTCGATGGCGAAAGGTAGCGATGGGAAAGTCAAAAAACACAGAACACTGTCCGTTGTACAAGCGGAGGCAACACATAAGGAGGCAGATTCTCTCCTCGGACAAAGGGGCTCTAAAACGCTTGAGAGCTTGTGATGTTTGAAAAGGCTTAAGCTGGTATTCAAGTGCCGACAAATGACAGTTATACGCCATATGGGACAGGACTTGATACTTATAAAGTTTCAGTCTTTGCCCCGATGTGATCTGCCTCGCTCTATTGAGCACACCTAGCTTTTTGGATGCCACCCTAACCTTCTCTTCTAAGTAACTATGGATCTAAAGATATCTGCCAAGGATGGTCTTCATGAGGGCAGAGAAGTATTCGGGAATTGTACAACCAAAGAACGTAGCAGTGACTATAAATGTATTTTTTTGCTATCTGTACACAACACCTGCACAGAGCACGCTCTAGTGCGCTCCACACTATACCGAGATCTTTGAAGGAGCCATTTTTGCTGACTCTACCTTTGAAAGCTGAGAACATTCTTTCAGTTTTGCTCATTCCGTCTACAAGATCGTTTTGAAGGGTTATTAAATTTTCTGTCAAAGTTTTTTTTTGTTTGACCTCAGTATATTTATTATATTATATTAATATTACTTTTTCGTTGAAGAAATTTTAATAAGGATGTAATGGAATCATACAGAGGATTTACTGAGAATTTGATAAATTAATACATCAGCAGTGGCATTTTTAAAACAGCAGGCGAGCTGTATGCTTGTTGTTACCTGAGATAAAAACTGAAATAACTCCATAAATAAAACTTGGATGACCCTGTATTTATGAATTCATTTAAATAGAACTAGGTAAGCTTTTAAGACTTAGCTATAAAATGTATTAACAAAGGGTAAGGAATAATTTCATTGGGGGATATGAAAAGACACAAATTACGCTGTATCCAACCACCCCAGTTTATTACTATAGAGTAATGAGATTGGACAGAGGTGGGGTGGAGTCGACATCTACCATATTTTTTGTGATATACCTACAGAGTTACTTTTCAAAGGGTAACCAAATAACGCTATGTCTCGTATAAAAATTTATCAAGAATTGTTTTTTTTTTATAAATCTATCGTGAAGCACCTGCCAGTGTGTTTCGGCAGCCGCACTTGAAAGCCCTCCAGAGCTATTTAAACATCATCGTCATCGCTTCATCACCATATCCTCACTCATCATTTTGGGATTGTGGTAAAATTAAATATTATCTAAATTAAAATAAATAATTATCACTAAAATCACTAAATAATTATCTTCTTCACATACGGCTATCTGATGCCACACGCGTCATACTTGTGAACAGGTGCTGCTCGTGGGGGCTGGTCTGCTTAAGTTTGCTATTTATTTACTTATTAAATATTTATTCAGTCTACTTTGTAATTTTGCCGCCGCAATTGTTTTCAGTGCGATTAGAATGTAAATATTATGTAATGAATCTAAGCCTGTTTTGAAAAAAGTAATTGCTGAGTTTATTGCCGGCTCTTCTCAGCTAATGCAACCTTCCGAACCGGTATTAGAGTATTAGAGTCAGACTTTTCATAAGTGCCTGCGAAGGTCTATTTGAATAAATGATTTTGAATTTTGAATTTTGGTCCCGAACTAAGCTGAGCTTGTATTACTTAACTGATATAAGATTGTAAATAAATTAGGAATAAAGAAAGAAAAAACATTTATTTGCCGAACACATTAACATTAATTAGCATTAGCTTAACAATATTTAATTTAAAAATAATACCCAGTATATCTCAGCCGTCAAAATAAACATACAGCTCACCATAGTGCTACTGACTACTGTCAGCAGCGCTGATTTTCACTTTCAGTGATGTTACGGTCGTAACTGTCGTAAGTAAACGAATTAAAACTTTTAAAAAAAGATAAGGGAGAATAAATCAAAATATATGTCAATAATAGTTTTTTGAAGCGCTCGTGGTGTAGTATGATTAGCCGTTCAAAGTTAAGCTACGTCTGTCGTGGTCGGTACCTGGATGGGTGACCGCCTAGTGGTATTTCAAATCGAGCATTTCCGTGCTTCGGAAGGCACGTAAAGCCGTTGGTCCCGGTTATCACTTAATTGTGATAGTCGTTAAGCTAGTTGGATGCCTACTAGGCGGCTTGAAAAATTCCAACAGTAGGTTGACCACTAGCCTACCTCCACCAATCCGCAGTGGGCACGCGTGGTGGAGTATCGCCCAGTCCCTTTCACCCTCATTTGTGAAAGGAGGCCTGTGCTCAGCAGTGGGACATAATAATAATAATTTTTACTAATGTAATAAAAAAATAATTTTAAGGATAAAAAGAAATAAAGTGAATAATAATAATAGTTTTTTATTTTATAACATGAATATGCGTTTGGCTTCAGGTGCACTCAGTTTCCTCATGATTTTCAGTAAGGAATTTGATACCACGGGATACGACGTACTACCTCATCATCTCATCAGCATATCTGCCAGCTTTTCAAACTATATATTTGTTTATATACATAGAAAAAAAACAAAAGCAACTCTACTCCATGTATGGCCCTAGTCTAAACCTTACGCACGTCACGAGGTTATCAGTCGTGGTTCGTATAAATTTCTACCTTTTCTTTGTCCGCAACCCTTAATTAACCCTCAGGTAACATATTTAACGACCACGTACAGACAAACACTAGAATTGCACTTCAGTTGATGTAAAAACAGATTTTATTTTGGTGACGGCTTGTGGGCGGAAAAGGGTTTTTTTACAAGCTTTTATTTCTTGCAATGTATGTTATGTGACTAAGTTCGGATGGACTCTTGCAAGTCGAATATTTCACCCACATCCAATGGTTGGATTGACTTTATATTTGGTATACATTAGTATATTGGATGACAATGCAAGTACAGTCAACAAAAAGTAGAGTCACCAAAAAAGCTTCTATTAAAATAGTACATAAATGTTTTTTCAACAAACTCGCTCGTAAAGTGACATTTATTGCACCGTTTTTAGTAACATAATGCAGCTTATTACGCACTAGTGCTTTTTACTTTACATTACCGCACAGTTTTATTTTAGGTATAATCCCGATTATGATAAGTTTGTACCTCACTGCAGGAGATGTGTGTGTAGACCAAGCTTATTTAAACTGGTAAAATAGTTTGACAGGTCACGGCTGTCAAGAAAAAAACTTGCGTGCCATATTTGTTAACGTTCTCATGGTGTGGTTGATTATTAACAAAAAATCTATATAAAAAATAAAAGTCTGTTTTTTTCCTCGCAAGTGTGTTGTTGTATGACACGCCTGTGCATTGATTATTACACTCTCGGATCACTCACGCTTAATACCGCCTCGATTGTTAATAACTAACTTTGCACACATGTATCATAATGTACTATTATAGCACTGTACATGCATTAACGTAGTAACTAACACAGAATTATTTGGATACTTATTTTTCTGGGTTACTTAGACGATTTTAAATGTTTTTATTAACTTTCTATAATCAGAAATACGCAAACGTTTAGTTTTATGTTCTATTTACTCAACGATATCGCAAGAACCTTGTAAAACTGTATCTCTTTACTGCAAAATAGGTAATGTATATTGAAAATACACTTTGAACAATTAGAATTGGGTAAACAACAGGCGCCAGAACGCTATCTTCAAAGCTGGGGTCCATTATGGCTTTATTGATAGTACAGATATCATGTTATGTGGAGGAATGAAAGCCACGTGACTAAAAGAGTTATTAATATGAAAGTGGATGGATATACGGGAAGAGGAAGACCGGAAAAGAGATGGATGGATCGTGTGAAAGATGATATCGGTAAGAAAGGAGTGGATGCTGGTATGACGGATAGAAGAGACGAATGGAAGAAGTGTACATATTGCGCCGACCAAAAATGATAGAGAATAGGGCAGGCAGATGATGACATTAAATTAAAAAAAAATTGCGTAGGAAAGTCCGACTAAACCGTTGAGTGGACGATCAAGGCGGCTCGGGGATATAGTGAGGATGAACTCCACATCGCAACGTCAATCCGTTGGTCCCGGAGGCCTTCTAGGCGGCTTGAAAACTCCAACAGTAGGTTGACCACTAGCCTAACTCCACCGATCCGCAGTGGACACGCGTGGTGGAGTATCTGCCCATTCCCTTTCACCCTGATTTTGTGAAGGCCAAGCCTCCTGCCTGTGCTCAGCAGTGGGCCCCCGATTCTTTCTAATTCGACATTGATGGCGCATTAAAAATTTGTCCAAAAACATATACAAAAATTCTATACATTTTGACAGAAGTCTGCCATGTTTAAAGACGCGAGAATCAAGCTCCAGGAGTGACATCCTTATTTCGAAACGACCATCACAGCATGTCACTAATTCGTTTACAAGCAATTCATTTTGCCAGTATAATTTTATCAGTATTTAGTGTGAAACGAATGGAGCGGGTGATGCGATAAACCACATTATGTAATGGGAGCCGAGAACGAAATGACTGCGCGCTTTGTGGTGGCGACCACCAGTGACGCGCCACCACAAAAAGCCACTGGGCGCTTCATAGCGATGTGATATTAAATATTAATACTGAACTTAATAACTGAGTGTGTGTATATCATTTCTATCAATTTTTTTTTCGAAATAATGTATGTAAATTATGAAGCGCTCGTGGTGTAGTGTAGCTTGATTAGCCGTTTTTAATCGATAGGAAATCACCTGTGTTTTTGGTTTTTATGACACTTAATTAACAATATACTGATAAAACTGGTCAGGTAGGACTATATCGGTAAGTAAGGCCCGCCTGATGGTAAGCGGTTACCACAGCCATATGGACGGTTGCAACACACGCATCGCTCACGCGTTGCCGGTTTTTTCCCCTTCCCCAATGAGCTCTAGCGACCTTACTCACGCACAGGAACACAACTTTACACAACATAAAGTTATTTGGCTGCGGTATTCTGTAAGGTGGAGGTACTTCCCCAGTCGCAGCTCGCTTCTTTGAGCGAATAAACTCTACGCTCTACCTCGGCTAATTATGTAAGGCTGTATGTAATTAAAACTATGACAATACGTCTATTTTCAAATAATAAATTACTAAAAGTTTAGAATTGTAGTGAAAAATGTGTTGAACAATGCACACAAAGAGCTTACCAAGTAGCAACTGAAGTCAGAAAATGGTTTTAATCAGTATTACAGCTCACAGAGCAAATCTAATTTCGGAAACGCCGTCGAGCGACTTCCACAAAATGCGGTTTGCCAAGCAAACGGTTTAGTGATGGAGCTGTGCGTGCTCTTATCGATGAAATGTTTTCAATATCAAAATATCATAAAGAAATTTATTATGTTTAGGCCCTGGTAAGTAAATTAAATATATATAAACGATAATTACATACAGTTCAATCTACCACCGGTTTGGAATACACTTAAACTGTGAAGACTCCGGCAAGAAACTCAGCAAGGCATTTTTGGTGGACCTTTCATGTTATTTTGAAAAAAAAAAAACTAAATCAAATAGACCTTCGCAGGCACTTATGAAAAGTCTGACTCTAATACTCTAATACCGGTTCGGAAGTTTGCATTTGCTGAGAAGAGTCGGCAATAAACTCAGCAATTACTCTTTTCAAAACAAGCTTAGATTCATTACATAATATTTACATTCTAATCGCACTGACAACAATTGCGTGCCCCGTAGCCCCGTACAAAGTAGACTGAATAAATATTTAATAAGTAAATAAATCGCAAACTTAGGCAGACCAGCCCCCACAAGAAGCACCTGTTCACAAGTATGACGCGTGTGGCAGCCATCGCCCTCCTCACCATATTGGAGGGAAGTGAGCGACCCGTCACACGACGCCGCCGCAAGCAAAGGCCTTAAAGTGAGCATGACTTACTTAAGTCTGCCTTAGAAATAAAAAATAACTAAAGGGAAACTAGTAAACACACAATTTGTTATCACTGTTACTATTGACAAGTTTAGACTAAATATCACAAAATAGAAAATATAATATAACAATTAGACAGACATAATATATCGATGCATTTATATCAAAATAAATAAATGAAGAACATTGAATTGAATTAATTTATTTGACCTTATTGTTGACTGTCAATTAACCTCTGCTTTTATCTACTTAATAAAACTCTAGTATCGAATGACTTAGTTGTATCTATATTTATTGTTTCCAAGGTTTTCTTGGGCATGCTGCTCTGCAAATATTTCAAATATTTTTAATGTATTGTCATTTGATCACTGTCAACCTTCTCCGTCTCGCAGTAGCCGTAGCAGTAGTAGTATCTGATGATTTTTTACCCAGTTTTCGAAATTGTCTCTTCTCGTGTAAAGCACTATTTAAAGCACTGGGACCAGAAAAAAATTTGGAACCTTGACAATCCGTAAGATCAATCTTATTGTAAACCATCTTATATCATCATCATCATCATCAGCCTATAATGTCCCACTGCTGAGCACAGGCCTCCTTTCACAAATAAGGGTGAAAGGGAATGGGCAGATACTCCACCACGCGTGCCCATTGCGGATCGGTGGAGGTAGGCTAGTGGTCAACCTACTGTTGGAGTTTCAAGCCGCCTAGAAGATCTCCAACTAGCTTAACGACTATCACAATTAAGTGATAACCGGGACCAACGGCTTTACGTGCCTTCCGAAGCACGGAAACGCTCGATGTGATATACCTCTAGGCGGTCACCCATTCAGGTACGGTGGTAGCCTAACATGCCGATCGATTAAGAGCTTATACTACCCCAGCTCAAATCCACATTTTGCCCCCGCTTCATGGCTCGGCCGTGCAGCCCCCGCATCGCGCAGTCGCAACTATCTCACTCGCACGAGTTCATGACACGGCAGCCCGGCAGGAGTCACGCACGACTCACGAGTCGACCGTACGATAGGGTAAATACACAGTTATTTGACCTAAGTATGGAAATAAAATAAAACGATTGCAGAAAAGTACTAAAGCGCCGCACGATAGGGTAAATACACCAGTATTTGACATCTGCTAACTAGGTATGGAAATAAAATCAAAGAATAGAATAGAATATCATTTATTTGCTTTAAATGTGGTTTTACAAGGTCTTAAAATGTATACAGTTCATTGTTATAGTATTCAGCACATTCAGCTTTCATAATAAGCATGCAAATAGGTACACTAGGTACACTAGGTAAAATTATTAAATAAAATACAAATTACTATTAAATCAAAAACACGTTATCAATTTAAATATTAATTTACTAAAATTAAGTATTATACACAGACATATAGGAACAAGGTATTATATTAATTTAATTGACTATGTTAACTTTTTGTCTATTTTACTCAAATGTCAAATACAATTTAGCCTAAGAATAACGAAAAAAATAATAATAAAACGAAAAACCTATGACAAACAATTTTACCTATATAATTCATTAATATTATAGACATTTTGGGATTTTAGCCACTGTATCAATTTACATTTAAAACGTATCAGTGGAAGTGTTTTAATATTATTTGGTATCGCATTATATACCTTTATGCACATTGCAAAACATTGCTTTTGATAAAGAGCCATTCGAGGCGGATTGTCAAAGACCAATCGATCTGGATGCCTTGTGTTTCTTGGATAAATGTCCTGCCCTGTTTTAAAATAACTATGATGAGATTTTACAAATAATGCAACTTCGAGTATGTACATACAAGGAAGAGATAATATACCCAGACTATCGAACAGGAGCCTTCATGAGGCATGTGGTGGTACACCACATATTGCTCGAACGTATTTCTTTTGTGCAATGAATGCTTCTGGAGAATTTCCCCAAATAAGTAACCCATATTTTAATGTAGATGCTATGTGACCATGGAACGCTGCTAATATAGTTGAACGCGCGGATGTTTGTCTCAATCTGTTCAATACGTATATGAATTTATTAATATTTTTACAAACATAATCTATATGCGACTTCCAATTTAGGTGCCTATCAATAAATAGACCTATAAACTTTGTTTGGTCCGTTTCCATTATATCCTGTCCTTTATAATTAATGTTTAGTTTAGCGTTCTTAGATCCATAATTACTGAATTGTATAAAATGTGTTTTTGTTAAATTTAAATTAAAATTATTATTAATAAGCCAATTCGAAATTAATTTGATATTACTATTTATATCATTCTCATAATTATTAATTAAATTTTTATTACAACTTATAATTATTGATATGTCATCAGCAAAAAGGGTACATTTATTTGTAGTCACATCCGGAAGGTCGTTTATATAGATCAAGAAAAGCAACGGCCCCAGGACGCTTCCTTGAGGCACACCACAGCCATTAACTCTATTTATCGATTTATGAGAAACTAGTGCCAGTTCTTTATTTAAACTATTTATCTCGACATATTGTTCCCGATTTTGTAAATAAGTCTGCAACCACTTAAGCGCTGTACCTCGTAGGCCAATATTATTTAATTTAGTGACTAGAAGTTCATGTGATACGAAATCGAAAGCTCGCGACATATCAAAGAATATAACAGACGTTGCCAGTCTTGAGTTGAGAGAATCTGTTATTTCACGTACCAGTTTAAATGCAGCTAATGTAGTGGATTTTTTACTCTGAAATCCAAATTGCTCCTCTTTAATAATATTCAGCTTATTTACAAACGACATAATCCTTTTATGCATAGCTTTTTCGAATAACTTTGACAGAATCGGTACTAACGTTATTGGTCTATAATTATTTATATTCGATTTATCGCCTTTTTTGTGTAGTGGTTTGATCACAGACCCCTTCAATAAGTCTGGAAATTCACCATTTTCAAAGGATAGATTTATTAAATAAGCTAAAATCGGGCTAAGCTCTTGTTTGTTGTTGTTGTTGTGTATTTAATTACTTTTGTAGCGATTTCGTCATATCCTTCTGCAGATGTATTATTTAGCGATTTAATTAAACAATTTGTTTCATTTTGATCACATGGCGTTAGGAATATGGTCAAAAATTATTTATTCAATATAGGCCCTAATGAGGCACTTATGAACGTAAACTTACTCCGGTTCCAAATACAACTTGAACTGAGAAGACTCCGGCAAAAAACTCAGCAAGCTTTTTATTTGTACTTAGAAGTATTATAATTTCTAACCGATATATTATTATATAACAATAGCCTGCGAAGCGAACAATTCATTCAAATGCATTCTTGTCATCTACAAACTCTGAAACTTTATAGTACCCTTTCTTGCATAACTTATGTTTGACTATCTTTTTAAATGTATTTAAATAATTGCAATTGTACAAATTGTAGGCTTAATTTACATTTACTTCAACTTAGGGAACAGTGCAAGTTTCTTCAGAATCGGTTCAGTAGTTTTCAAAATATGGATTAATAAGTGTGTCGGCCTGGCATATTGATACCAGCTACGGGTGCGCTCTCAAAGGGAAAACATCAAATTCAAGTCAAATTCTAGTGCATGTAAGAAAAACTAAACATGCCTATTAGAGATCTCTATGTATATATAAAAATTAATCCCTATTTCCCTTGGTCATGCAATAACTTGAGAACGACTTTACAGACTTCATCTTTCTATTGAGAAGATTCTTACGGGAAAATAAATAAGTAAGTAAAAGACAATCCATTGATGAAAATAATTCGTTAAATTGGGAAAAGCCAATTCCAGTAGATATAATGCCAGATGTTGCAGCTTTATTTAAATCCTGGTTTGATTTGGGTTCCGAGTCGAGACTAAATTTTAAATTGCACATGTTGCATTTCAACGTGTATTTGGAAAGTAGTCCTTTTCTTTTTTCTCCAATAATGTGGACATTACTCAATGTACATCCAAACGCTTTGTTGTGATTACATATTGTTTGAAGTGATTTAAAAAATGATCCAAATCGATGATTCTTCGTCCATCCACGGGAATAATATGCTCTGCTTCGCTTCCACAATAGTTTATTACGTACCTGAAATAACCAGTTTTAAATTAATTATGTAATTTATGTAACTAACACTTCGTTCTAAGTGAGTAATAATAAGTTAAGAATCGCAGAAATAAAGTACCCAATTACATTCAAACTTATATATGAGAACAAAATGTAAATATATTATATGTATGTAAACTAAGAATTATATGTATTGAAGTTAAGATGTAAAAAGATAATAGACAGAAAGAGTTACTTACACTAAAGTACACACTAATAGGTAACGATAGTTAGATAAACTCACAATTCTACAGTTTGTAAAGCCGTCAAATCAGGTTCGTTTGCATGTTTGGAACTACTGGCATCCATGTGTTCCGTTGGTATTTGCAATCTGTAACAAAATAGGCTATACGTTTCATCTTACATACTACTAAAATGATATAATAATATGACCGTGGCCAATTACTTGGACGATTACCCTAATATTTAACCCTTATATTTAGAACTAGCTGTCCCCCGCCTTTTCACCCGCGTTCCCGGGATAAAAAGCCAATGTCCTTCTCCATACCATAGGCTATCTACATGCCGAATTTCATGATGATCCGTTGAGTATTTGAGGCGTGAAGGCGTAACAAACAAACTCACTTTCGCATTTATAATAGTAGTAAGGATAACCAATAAGATATTTATTGAAGTAATTCAATTCACTACATAACATAGACCTACCTAGTAGGTGGGTACCTACCTAATAACCTGTGCAAACTTTATTTACTCTGTTGGGAAAACATTTAGTATCTAACCTAATAAGCTAGGCGGTTGATACTATCGGGCACGGGTCCACGTGCGGTACATTTTCTGTATTGCAGTCAGAATCGGGTATATGTTTATTTCTGAAAATGAAAAATGTATGTAGGTGGGTAGGTACCACAGAACATAAGGTACAATTATGATTAGGTATGTACGTTGGTATTTGCATTCTGTAACAAAATAGGCTTTACTACTCTTTATCTCATACTAATAAAATAATATGTGACCGTGGCCATTTACTTGGACGACTACCCTAATATTTACCAATTTATTTATTTATTTATTTATTTAATCAAATAAAATCCACAGCTCTTAGTATAATTTGAATGAACATATAAGATTAATCAAACAGCCAATGACGGATTTACATTTTAAAAAATTTGGATACATTTAAGACAGCGATTACATATTCAATTTATATTAAAAATAATTTGTATTTTAAAAAAGAAAAACAAAAGGGTGTCAGTGTGAATGGAGTGGGGGTGTGTTAGCGTGTGTTTTGGATGTGTGGGGGGTGTGTGTGAGTGTGTAATGAATGTATGTGAAATGAATGTATGTGCGCAATGTAATATAAATATAAATACAGTATATATGAGGAAACAAAAAGTAATATCGTTTTATACCAAAGATGAGAGTTGTCTGATATAATAATGATACTTTATACAAGTATAGATATAATAAAAAAATAAAAGTAAAAATAAGTAACATAAATAACATAAACACTGTGGTGAATGAATTATTTCTGGCCACTTTTAGTCAGGATATCTAAAATGGACTTTCTGAAAATCGCCTTATTACTGTTAAACAGGTCGATAGAATTAAAGTTTTTATTATAATACCTCTGCAGTCGACATACAACAGAATTCTGTGCATAATTTGTGTGAGTCATGGGAACTGAGAACAGTGGCGTATGTCGCGTGCGCACCCTGGGAACACAGATTTTCAACACCAGAGTAGTGAGTTCTTGGCTATCAATAGTGCCACCACAGATATCTCGCAGAAATAGCATGTCCAGAAGGCAACGTCTCTTCTCTAGAGTAGCAAAATGGTGTGATTCACAGGAATCACGACAATCAACATGATTATTGGGAGACCGGTAATTAAGGTGTTTCGTGAATTTCCTCTGAATCCTTTCAATTTCCTGTATATAAATGACGTACTGTGGATTCCATATTACGCTGCAGTACTCCAAGACACTTCTTACATAGGCAAAATAAAGCATTTTTAGGCAGCTAATGTCTGAAAAGGGCTTACTCACACGTAGAACAAACCCTAAATTTTTAAACGCTTTATTAACTATAGCCTGGATATGTTCCATAAACGTAAGCTTAGAGTCCAACATAACACCTAAATCCTTGACAATTTGAGCCCTATTGATACCAATTTTATTTATATGGTAATTATAATTAACCTGGTTTCTTTTGCGCGTAAATGTAATATGTTGACACTTACTGACATTGATGTTTATACTATTGAAACAGTAGTAACTACTTAGACGATCTAGATCACTTTGCAGTTTAGCACAGTCGGATTCACTCTTAATCTTCATGTAAATTTTTGTGTCATCTGCATACATAAGGAAACTAGCAAAGTGGAAACAATCAGTGATATCATAAAGATACGCCACATACAACAAAGGGCCCAGAATTGAGCCCTGCGGGACGCCTGAAGTAACTGTTATATAATCAGAGCGATGTCCACCAACAACCACAGCTTGACAGCGATTGGTTAGGTAAGATTTAATCCACCTAAGCAAATCACCGTGTACACCAAGCTCCTGTAATTTACGTAACAGTATGATGTGATCTACACGATCGAAGGCCTTCTCAAAATCGGTATAGATCACATCAAACTGACCGCCGTCATCAATGCCACGAAGGACGTCATTGGTAAAAATTGCTAAATTTGTATTAGTAGAGCGCCCCTTAATAAAAAAAAAAAAAAAAAATGTTTATTGTAGAAATTCAATTTACTGCATAATATATACCTACCTAGTAGGTAGGAACCTAAATGTACATGCTTTACTTACGCTGTTGTGAAAACATTTTAGTATCTAACCTAATTAGCTAGGTGGTTGATACTTACGGGCACGGGTCCACGTCCGGTACCTATATTTTCTTTATTTCGGCTACACATCAAGATATAAATTTCCAGTATAAGCTGATCTCGCATTGTATAGGATTTCCGTACAATGGAAGGTCAGATCAGAGGAGCTTATACTGGAAATTACCTACTTTTCTTACCCATTACAATAATCAGACTCAGAATTTATTGGTAGATACAAACCAAAATGCCTTCCTAGGTAAAAACACATATTATGATTCATTTTAGGTAGGTACTTACTTCAATATTTTATTCTTAATATGTGTAGCATTTTCTTTTCTCCAATTCCATCTTTTCTTTTCTTGTCTCGATCATTTCCCATTTAAAACAAAATACACTTCACTTATAATTTATTAGGTACGTATCTACGTGGGTCGTGAGAGCAAGAGACACGAGTTCCCCGTTCGAACGCCGGAGCGCGACTGAATCTGTGCGGCAGCGCATCGTACCACTCGAAATATTTGAGATTTAATTTCTAACAAATTAAAATAAAACATTATTTTAAATTCAAATCATATGGTACACGTATTGTACTAACTACAGTTTATATAAAAAGTTTCATTAGTATAGGTAAAGTATTAATTGACTACTGCGATTTATTTGTAAAATTCAGAGGGAAGTTTGAGATTTTTTTCTATCGAGAAAATGTTTAGGAATCGTGTTTTCACATCATACTGGAGTCAGTATATATCCTCAACTGTACTATATATTTTTTTCAAAATTATTGATTGGTTACTTTTATTGATATGCAGGATCAAAAGTGAGAGGTGGAGCACTTCTTGTATAGTACGGCCTTAAGAACGGCTTATCATGCTACACCAAGAGCGCTTCTTATATCGATACCTACTAACCCTACCGACACGCGCCCATCACTAGCTGCAATGTAAAGAGACCGGCGTGCTTACATCTCGAGCGTCGGTTAGGAATTTGACTTGTTGTAAACCTAATATTACGCCTCGACATCTGACGGTCGGGCGAGATGTGAGATCAAATTAATATCCACATTCAACGCCGCTTTGTCCGGTTTACACAACACTATTGATTGCTGATTGGGCTGTTTCTGAGACATCATTGTGTTAGTCATCATTGCCTAGGGCAGTGATTCCCAAAGAGATCCAAGTGGACCCATAGGGGTCCAAGGGAGACTCGACTGGGGTCTGCGTTTGATCTAATCTTCACATTTTTGGTAATATGCTAGAAATTTTGCTATTGGGGGTCCATCGAAACTATACAATTTTGGATCTTGTCTACTTGAAAAAAAGTTTGGGAACCTCTGGCCTAGGGAATGTACTTACTAATGAAAATAGTTTTTTTAAACAAGCTTGTTTATACTGGGTGTAGATTTCGAGATGGCATATTTTCGAAACCTATGTTGTGTTAGTCATGCTGAACAACTTTTACTATGGGACCAATAGTGAATTCTCAATTTTTTTTTTTTACTTTTCTTACAAAATCTCAACCTTGCTCGATCATAATGTATGAAAAGTTTTTTTTTTTTTTATACAGTGTTGGTCACATAGTGAAAATTGTTCAGCATGACTAATCCAACATAGGTTTCGAAAATATGCCATCTAGAAATCTCTACCCAGTATAATAGGGTAAGACTTAATCATTAGACCCTTGAACCAAAGTCCTTGTCAAAACGAATCAAACGAGCCCAAGGTCGACGGGGCTGCGCTGTGCTATCACAGATTTCCCATGGCCACCTTCCGACTCCATCATCATATCAGCTCCATGTCATAATAATACCTACAACCTACTAGCCTATTTTACTGAGCTCCGTTGTTAATTATTTTATTTCTTTATGAAAGTACCGGATTAATAACAAACCTACTTACAATCGTGCGGTGTTGTGTTTGGTACTTGAGTGAATGTTATCATAGTGAAATTGACGGGATAAGTACTAAAACTTTGTGTAATTGCATTGTGCTTGTATACAGAATTTACGGAACTTATATTCTCAACTACCCCCCAAATCATTTGTTTTTTATAAACGCAATCTTTAATTTGACGTGACAAGTTGACACATGCTAGTTGGTGTTACCATCTATCAACAAACTCCCCTATTTTAAGCATATCGAAATACGCCAAAATGACAAAATGTAAAGGGTGTGACAGATTGGTTAAATCTCAAGAAATGAAACCTTGTTCTCAATGTAAAGGAGTTTTTCACTACCATCATCATCATCATCATTTCAGCCTATTGCAGTCCACTGCTGGACGTAAGCCTCCCCCAGAGTTCGCCGCATGGCCCGATCTCCCGTTTTCGCCATCCAGTCCCACCAGCCACTTTTTTCAGGTGGTCTTTTTTCACTACCAATGTGTTGGAATAACACCTGGAAATTTCGCAAAAGAATCAAAACAATCGAAATCTACATGGAGGTGTCCAGATTGCAGAGCGGATGATAAAAAAGGAGATAATTCCAATACACCGATTAGAACTGCACACGTACTATCGCCCGGTTCATCACCTGCCATAGCGGCACAGATTGACATAGGCCCTTATGATTCTGCTACAGCTGATCCTCAATTAAACTATTATCAGCGAAACTTTGATGAGCTCAAGGCTTATTTCGATGACAAATTAAACGAGGTGTCTAACAAAATTCTCAACAATATAAAAAGAGATTTTGCAGCTGAGAATAAGGAAACAAAGGCTAAACTTGACAATCTCACAGAGAGCGTTCAGTTCATTTCAAATCAATATGATTCTATGCACAAGCTCCTAACTGAGAAGACGTCATTAATCGAAGAACTTAGATCCGAAAACGAAAAACTACGTATGAACTTCCAAGAAGTGAACACCAGACTTAATCAAATGGAGCAGCAATCCAGAGATTGCAATGTGGAAATTCAATGCGTACCTGAAAACAAGCATGAAAATATTTTAACAACTGTAAAGACTCTTGCGACAGTTGTCAAATGTCAGATCGCGGAGTCCGAGATATTGAATTTCCATCGAGTTTCTAAGGTTAATGCTGAATCAAACCGACCACGTTCCATCATAGTAAAACTCGCTAGTCCTCGCATCCGAGATAACCTACTCGCTGCAACGAAAACGTTCAATAAAAGTAATGTTAAAGACAAACTCAGCACTTCGCATCTTGGAATAGGAGGTGATAAGCATCCCATCTACGTCTTGGAACATCTTTCACCTGCAAACAAAAAACTACACGCTGCCACTAGACTAGCAGCCCGCAATAAGCAATACGAATTCGTGTGGGTTCGAAATGGGCGTGTCTTTATACGTAAAGACGCTAAATCAAGTGCATTTCTAGTTAAGGATGAACTTTTCCTGAATAGTCTACCATAATTATTTATTTTTTCTATGTTTTATAACGCATGTACTTGGTTTATACGATTTAAAATTCAATTTCAAAATTTATTACCAAAATGTTAGAGGTCTGAGAACCAAGACAGAGGAATTATATCTGAATGTAATCAATGGTGAATATGACATTATTGTTCTTACCGAGTCTTGGTTAAATGAGTCAGTTTTCGATTACGAATTATTTGATTTTCGTTACAATGTTTTTAGACGCGACCGTAGCACAACTAGTTCGGCAACTGGGAAAGTTGATGGTGGAGGTGTGGTTATAGCTGTATTAAAAAAACATGAAAGCCTTCGTAAGCATGTTTGGGAATCGCAATGCGAGGATCTGTGGATATCGATTAAATTAAGTAAAGAATTTAAAAATGCACAGTTAAACTTGTGTGGTATTTACAATCCACCCCCCCTTAATAAAGAATATTTGGTTACATTAATGGAAAATATCACAAAAATTATACAAAATGAAACAAGGCCAAATTCAACTTCCTTAATAATTGGTGATTTTAACCATTCGAATATAATATGGGAGAGTGATATTACGGAAAATTATCTTGTTCCTAAACTTGTTAATAGTGAAGTTGATAACATACTTATTGATTGCCTATCGTTTATAGATTTCAAACAATATAATTTTGTCAAAAATACTAATGGTCGCATTCTCGATCTTGTGCTATCAAATTTGGATCATAAAGTTGCGGTTTGTCAGTCATCAATTTCAATGGTTAAACCAGATTTACACCACCCTGTTTTGGAGATATCAATTGATTTTTCGAAAACAGTTAAATTGAGAAGAAATACTCCTAAGTTATTTAATTTTTACAGAAGCAATTATGAGGCAATAAATAAACATTTATCTAAAGTAGATTGGTTACATGAATGGGAAAATAAGGCAAGTATAGATGAAATAATAGACTCTTTTTATGATATTTTACAAAATTTAATCGTTACTCACACTCCATTACGGAGGCTTAAATCAGAAAATTATCCTATATGGTTCAGCAAGCCGCTCATTAAATCACTCAAAGAAAAGGCAAAATTTCACGCAAAGTTTCATAAATACAATAACCCACTGAATAAGCTTACTTTCGAGTTGTTGCGTAAGCGGTGTGACAATTTAAAGAAGGAATGTTATAGTGAGTTTATTAAAAATGCTACTAGTAATTTGCGGCGTAACCCTAAATATTTTTGGAGTTTTATTAAAGAACGTAGAAGTAATTGTTTATCAATTCCCAACGAGATGAGATTGAAAGATAGAGCCGCAATAGGTGGGGCTGAAATTTGTGATATGTTTTCTGATCATTTCCAGTCCATATATACAGATTTTAGTGGGAATCTTCCGGTTTACTCAGCTAGTAATAACACTCAAATGTGTAATAATAATAATGGTTTCGGAAACATAACTATAGAAATTAAGGAAGTTCTTACTTGTCTGCTCTCCTTGGACTCGCATAAAGGTGCAGGTCCAGATAATATCCCACCTTTGTTTCTAAAAAAATGTGCTAAACAACTTTGCTTACCGCTATCTTTGATCTTTAATAAATCACTAAATACTGGGGTATTCCCAACCAAATGGAAATTAGCCCATATAACACCTATCCATAAAAGCGGTGACTTGGGGAGCGTTTCTAATTACAGGCCAGTTTCAATACTCTCTGCATTTGGCAAAGTGTTTGAATCTATTATTAAGAAAAAATTACATTGGCATGTTAGACAAAATTTTCACATAAATCAACATGGGTTTCTGCCACAAAAGTCCACTACTACAAATTTAATTGGTTACGTAAATGATATATCGAATGCCCTGGATCTAGGTCTTGAAGTACACTCAGTTTATACCGACTTTTCTAAGGCTTTTGACCTAGTTAACCATGATATGCTCTTAATTAAGCTTGGTTTTATGGGAATTCATGGAAATCTCCTCAGATGGTTTGAATCATACCTTCGTAATCGCTCGCAATTAGTAGTTTTGCGGGGTTTTAAGTCGGTTGTAAGAAGAGTTCCATCAGGAGTTCCACAGGGTTCACATTTGGGGCCACTTCTATTCCTTATATTCGTAAATGATATATTTGATGTTATTACTAGCTCAACTAAGATGTTTGCTGATGATCTGAAGGTGTATAGAATAGTTAGAAACCAGTGTGATGTAGACCTCTTAAAAGCCGATTTGGGTAAGATTAGACAGTGGTGTTCACTCAACGGCATGATACTTAACGCCTCTAAATGTTTTTACATAAAATTTTCACGGAAAAGAAAGCCAATACAAGCACAATATTCTATAGATGGTATGATTATCTAGGAGGTAACCGTTATAAGGGACTTGGGGCTTCTTATTGATAAAAAATTGACTTTTCGCGATCACATTGACTCGATAGTAAGTAGAGCATCAAGAATGTCAGGCTTTATTTCAAGGGAGATGAAAATCTTCAGGAACCCCTCCATTACTGTTCTTCTCTTCAATAGTATGGTGAGAAGTATTCTTGAGTATTGCACCCAGGTTTGGAATCCAGGTTATCAAATACATAGAGACCGAATAGAACGCATCCAAAAACGATTTTTATATCACCTTGCCTATGTTGATGGAGTGTGTCGGACTGTCAGCACATATGAATCCAGGTTGACAAATTATAAAATGAACTCCTTGGCTTCTCGTAGGATCCTAGCTGATATAACCTTTATTCATAAACTGATAAATGGATTGCTTGATGCACCTGATCTGCTACAGCTTGTAAATTTTAATGTTCCGCGCGTCAATGTTAGATATCATACCCGTAAAATTTTTAATATCGGCCGCAGCCGTACAGTTCATAAACAACATTCTCCTTTTTATCGTATTCTGGAACAATATGAGTCCATCAGACATGAGTATGATATTTTCTTTGGTTCTCGGCCTCAATTAAGAAACGTTGTTTTTAAGTGAGTAGGTAATTAAAATTAATTAAAATTTATTTGATTAGTAATTATAAATGAATAATGTACTTACTGTTTGTAATTTATATTTTTTTAAGTATATTGTTGGTGGTGGGATAGTTTAAGCTCTAATTTAAGCATGTTGTGTTCTCATCTAGAAGGTCGTACACAAAAAATGTATTTTTATTCTAATCACTGTTTATAAGTAGTAGAGTGTATCGACCAGTTTTGTGAACCTAATAAAAAAAAAAAAAAAAAAAAAAAAAAAAAATTATATTGCATTGTTATCCTATGCAAAAGCTCAATTGGAAACCGGGCAGTGGGTCAAAAACTAAAAACGATCTGACTAGTGATTCTGTTTGGACTTAGTTACTGTAATGGTGCGTCCATGCTTGGCAAACCGAGCACGAGCCGAGCCTCGAACGAGCACACTGCGAGCACGATTCGTGTAGCGTAGACGGGCTTGCGAGCCTCGAACGAGCGCGATTGACAGTTTTTTCACGAACAAAGGGATTCGCATCGTCTCAGAGTAGTCAGTCAAGTTCGTGGCTCGGCTCGTGCTCGATTCGCGTAGCATGGACGCCACATTTTATTTTTATTACGTTCATCAGAAGGCCAAGTAAGAGTTGGACTTACACACGAAGGCGAGGAAATTTCTTAGGGACCCCTTTAATTTTTAATTTCATATCACGTTTATTATTTAGCAGCAATAGAAAATATAGAAATATACATTCTGTGTAACTCTCAACTGTCTACTATTACGGTTCATGAGATAGAGCCCAATGACAGATAGACGAACGTAAGCACAGCGGAGGCTTAGTTATAGGGCCCCGTTGGCATCTTATGGGTACGGTAAAAAATATCAAATATGGATAGGGTTAGAGCCCCGGTTTTGGCCAGTACCCCGGTTGTGGCCACTTGCAATTTTGGAAGTCGTTTATTGTCTATAGTATTGTATATAGTAAATAAAATCTTTGATGATCGTTTTTGTCGAGCAATTCTAGTGGTGTCGTAAGTTTATAGGTAGTTTTTTGTGACGCTGTAAAAGAAAACATAATATTTTCCGTTAATTTCGTAAGAGAAACCATGAATACCTTCCTCAAATTTTTATTTGGTGCGTTGATTCTTATATTGAAGCATACTAAATGAATGTCTAGGAACTTGATTTTGATGTTATTTGACAGTCAATGAATTCCTCTAGAAACATGTAGCCAATGGGTTGCCACAACTGGATCAGTAGTCATTTTAATATTTAAACATTTAAAATATTTAAAAAAAACTCTCGATACACACTTTTACAAAATCTAAAAGATAAATAAATAAACTGCTTTAATAATATAACGTATCAACACGATACCCATTTTTGAATTAAAGGCGATTTTTTTTCTATAAAAAAATCCTTAAAATGGCCACAACCGGGGCTCTTACCCTACATACAAATATTCAAATTTTAGTAGGTAATGAAAATCCAGCAATATAAAACCAAATAACCCTTTCATAAATATACAAAAGAAAAACTACACTCTTAAACAAAATGGCGTAATACCCAGGAGTTAACCTATCACGCTCAACTTATAAAAAGCACCCTACATACAGTAAGACGGGATTAACTTGGAGTTAACTCGGCTATGGTGTTGCGGAAACTTCTGCCTTGCTTTGTCGGAAACTTATAACTTAGAAACAGTTAGGTAAGTTATCTGCTAGTTATAATTAAGTAATATGTGATGTATTTACATCCCTATTATTACCGCACTAAGCTCTTCATTCACACAAACGAATAATAATATTACCCACGCTTTGAAACGCACACACGCAGCGAGCGGCAAGGCGTAAAAATACTATCTGGGGGCCAAGTCTGCTAAAATGTCATACTGACACGATACTAATGCAATTCCATAATCATTGAGCCGATATGCGCACTCTACTAATTCATAATGAACTCAAAAAACTCATAAATTCATTTATTCAGTTTAGGCCCTGGCAATGCACCTATGAACGTTAAATTGGTACATACAGTTGAATTTACCACCGGTTCGGAAAATGAATGAATGAAAAGAATTTTAGTACAAAAACTTGACGGGCCAGTTTCCAGAACAAAAGGCAGATAGAGCGCGCGAAACACGGGAGTGAGGCCAAAAAAGCAATTCTGCTGTGTGCTAATTTATTAAAAAGAAAGTGTTTTAAACAAAGCAAATACAAATTCAAAAGCGAATACCAGGTATGTCTTTTTCAGTTTGAATTTGCTTTTTTGGCCTCACTCCCGTGTTCCGTTTGCTCCATCTGCCTTATTCTGTAATCTGTGAAATCGGAATGAGATGTGTCAAAATAAAAAAATGAAATTTAAATCAAAAGCACTAAGGAGTATTGATATCAACTTCGATCCAAATCACCCCTAAAATAACTTTCTACCCCTTTTTAACCCCGTTTGGCGATGAGTTTCAATAAAATATGAAACATGTCTTCCATAAATACTGTTAAAGAATGATTATGCAAAATTTGAAGTAGATCGGACCAAGGTATCACGTTGTCCCATACAAACTTTGCCCCCGTTTTTCACCCCCTTAGGGGTAGAATTTCGGAAAATCCTTTCTTATCTGCTGCCTACGTCATACAAAGAACACACCCTCCAAGTTTCAGGTCTCTACGATCAGCGGTTAGGATGTGCGTTGATTGTCAGTCAGTCATTCAGGACAAAGCATTTTATATGTATAGATTATGTATTTACAAACAAAAAATAGTAGGTATATGTATTATATAAGTTATCCGGTTTCCATAGTACAATCTCTGCTTAGTTTGGGATTAGATGACCGTGTGTGAGTAATGTCCCACGATATTTATTTATTATTTATTATTGCTTTCAAAACTGGCAACTGAAAGATCATTGTGGCACGATTGTAGTTTCTGTGTAAAATCATAGGAAAGCTATTATGGCGCCATTATGACGCTAGTTTGTTAGTAGACTACCAAAACAGTAAAATGTGTCAATTTTGACACCACTGATAGTTTATTAGGACACAATTGTAATAGCAGACCTGGACCCCTGGAGTACTACCAGAGAGCCAAGACTGCTACTCTGTGCTGCTACTTTAAATCAAATATGTCATTCTGATACGACTCCATTACAACTACATACTAAATTCTCGGTTTTCAAGACTTGACCCGAACATACATAATTGCATGCAAGTTAATTAAAAATCTTGTAACATACTAACGATAACCATTGTTAGTACATTAGGTGATAAAACAGTTGTTCTAAAATATCCTGATGAATCATTCTTTCCTGCTCTATTTAGCTCGTACTTAGCCAAAAACACTGAAAGATAAATCATAAAAATCTACGCACTTAAGACGCCGTAGAATTAATTCTCTCCATCTTAAAATAATCCTGAGACTTCCGCATCATTTAATACGGCAAATATAATTGAATACTTCTCGTTTGTCGACTTATAAATACATTATAAGGATTGGGCTAACGACGCAATTTTTTGAAGCTGTCTACTAGCCAGCTGCAATAAAAAATTGAAACAAAAATTTTCGAATCTTCGACATTTGCCAAAAAACATGGCGGAATGTCGAAACCGTGAGAATCGGGGACATCAGGGGACGGATTTTTGGAAATTCCAATGTCAGCGAATTTCAAGATTACAAAAACTCGGCGCTAATGATAAACATAGACCCTTCTTGTTGCTTTTCTTTCAAAATCAAAAATAAAATTTATATGGGTTTTTACTTGCCAGTGGTTTATTAAGAATATTGAATGTCCAATATCTCAACGATTCGTGTTGATTATCTGGCATAATATTACACATAAATAACGAAACTCTTTATTTACAAAAAATATGTACAAAATACAATCTATATATAGAAAATTTCCTCAAGCCTGCCGCATTTTCCGATTAACGGCAAGGTTCCCAGAAGGCTGGCAGCGTTTCCTCTTTGGTTAGCTAAGCTGACGCGTTGGCGGAAAAAAACTCCCCGCCCGCTATTTACACATAAATTAAATACCTTAATACTATTGCCATCTCACCTATACGCCCGCGCTCCTCTTGTAGAAATTCCTATAATATTTACGGACCGTTATCGGTTAAAATTAAGACTATTATATCTTTACTAATAATCTGGTAATAAAAAACCTACCATTGGTGAGCAAAACGATTCGTTTTTAGGGTTCCGTAGCCAAATGGCAAAAAACGGAACCCTTATAGATTCGTCATGTCTGTCTGTCTGTCTGTCTGTCCGTGTATGTCACAGCCATTTATTTCCGAAACTATAAGAACTATAATGTTGAAACTTGGTAAGTAGATGTATTCTGTGAACCGCATTAAGATTTTTACACAAAAATAGAAAAAAAACAATAAATTTTGGGGGTTCCCCATACTTAGAACTGAAACTCAAATTTTTTTTTTCATCAAACCCATAAGTGTGGGGTGTGTCTATGGATAGGTCTTCAAAAATGATATTGAGGTTTCTAATATAATTTTTTTCTAAACTGAATAGTTTGCGCGAGAGACACTTCCAAAGTGGTAAAATGTGTGTCCCCCCCCTGTAACTTCTAAAATAAGAGAATGATAAATCTATAAAAAATATATGATGTACATTACGGTGCAAACTTCCACCGAAAATTGGTTTGAACGAGATCTAGTAAGTAGTTTTTTTTTAATAGGTCATAAATTGAAATTAATATCAAATACTCAGGTCTATACTACCATTTACTTATACTACAGGTTTGTACGGAACCCTCGGTGCGCGAGTCTGACTCGCACTTGGCCGGTTTTTTTGTTGTTTATAGGATAAGGCATAAAATAAATATTTACTGAACAACCTTTTTACATACCTATCTTTACCTTTGAAATCAGTGTGCTTGTTACAAATTATAGGACATTCAGACAGAGGGCCTCGACAGGCCTCCACTAATGGAGCCAGTTTACTTACTAATGTCCCTTGTGATTGATGTTACACGTTTTTTGGGGGGATTCCGGTTAATAATTCAGTGGGACTTGTAGGTGGGTCTGATGAATAAATATCTAATGGAATTGTAATAAAGACTTTGTAATTTCAAACATATTGATATAAGCCAAGTCAAAGCCATTTATTCAATTTAGGCCCCAGAAGGGCACATATGAAGGTCACATTTACTGAATATACATACGATATACAAAGAGCGCGAAGCGTTCGTGGTGTAGCATGATTAGCCGTTCGTAATCGATCGGCAAAGTTAAGCTACGTCTGTCGTGGTCTTTCAAATTGAGCGTTTCCGTGCTTCGGAAGGCACGTAAATCCGTTGGTCACTTAGCTAGTTGGATGCCTCCTAGGCGGCTTGAAAAATTCTAACAGTAGGTTGACCACTAGCCTACCTCTACCAATCCTCAGTGGGCACGCGTGGTGGAGTATTGTCCAGACCCTTTCACTCTCATTTGTGAAAGGAGGCCTGTGCTCAGCAGTGGGACATTATAGGCTGATGATGATAATGATACAAAGAGGTAATAGCTAAGTTGAACTTAGTTATCTCAGTGATGGTGACGTTGAATGCCGTGGCGTTACCGACCCTTCCCCTCGCCAATGAGCTCTGGTGACCTTACTCACGCGCAGAAACACAACATAAAGTTAATTGGCTGCGGTATTCTGTAAGGTACTTCCCCAGTCGAGCTGCTTTTTGAGCGAATTACGCTCTACCTCTCTTAAAACTTGTCTTTGTAGCCGCATGTTTGGCTACCACCCTCAAGTTGAAAATCTGTCGCCAACCACCTACAGCCACTTCCCTTCTATCTACGTAGTATCTAAATAACATCAGTAAAAGACAGGCAGAGCATAGCATACGCTCAAAGCGCAGCTCGACTGGGGAAGTACCTCCACCTTACAGAATACCGCAGACAAATAACTTTATGTTGCGTTCCTGCGTGTCAGTAAGGCCGCCAGAGCTCATTGGGGAGGGGGGAAAGGTCGGTAACGCGTGAGTGAGGCCCTGGGTGTTACCGTTTACTATCAGTTGGATTGTTTGCTCACAAAGTCACGCACAAAGCCGCGAGCAAGGCTAGTTACAAACTTAAAGCACTCGGCGTTTCCAAAACTCTCATTAGTCAGATATAGGCAATTAGCTGTAAATTCAAGTAACGCCTAAATGAAGCACCCTTATCTTCGTTAGTTTAACTACAAACTTAAATTTGGATTAACCGTTCCGTTCACATAATTAAATGGATACCTTTAATTGGATTAGTCGGTACTAAGGTTCAATCCTATGTTGCTGTGTTTTTCGTTGAGTGTGGGTGTAGGCGTGGAGATAGGAGAGAAAGCAGTGTATTTAGTTGATTAGTATATCTTTATATATAAAATTCTACTGGACTGAATTCCTCCCAAACGGCTGGACCGATTTGGATGTTTTTTTTTGTATGCGTTTGGGTGGCGCCCTGGATGGTTTAGATTCACAAATCAGCCCGACAGATGGCGCTGCAGTCGATAATATTACCTAGATACCGACGGTCCAGCCGTTTAGGAGGAGTTCAGTGACAAACACACGTACAGTTGAAGGTGAAACACAGGTAGGGTAGGGTAACACCACAGGGTAGGGTAGCATCACGCGAACGAAGACACGCCGGGTAGCTAGTAAATCAAATAAAATTCTCAGCATATGCAACCTTCCGAACCGGTATTAGAGTATTAGAGACAGACTATTCAATGTGCCTGCGACGGTATATTTGAAATAAATGATTTTTGATTTTGAAAAACAAAATTAAATAATCCGGACAAGTGCATTTAGGACTCTATATTATATGCAATATGGTTTCATAGTGCATAAATTCAAACATGGATTTTCGATTGTAATGTTAATCCTCAGAGTAGATAAATACTACGTACGTTAATCAATTAAAAGTTTTCCTCCATACTCAAAATACTTGTCAAACTGTTGATAATTCGAACCAATTTGAACCTAAACACGATTTGTATTTTGACCATAGAGGTATCATAAGAAAACTCCTCATTACTCAAAATCAATATCAAAAAGTCATTTATTCAGTGTAGGCCCTGGTAAGGCACTTATGAATGTTAAATTGGTACTGAGAAGACTCCGGCAAGAAACTCAGCAAGGCTCTTATTTTTTGTGGAAGATGTTTTCATGAAATCAAAGACTTATCAGACTGTGTGTCTGATCCAACATTTCTTGTAATATGTACGGTCTCATATAACATCCAATGCGACTGAAACTCTTATTTAAGACATTTCTTATAAGACAAGACAATTTTCTTATAATGTGCAAAGGTACTCTAAACTACCGTAGTAATTTTTTTTAAATGATTTCTTTTATTGTCTTTTTTGATGTTTTTTTTCTGTTTATAGGCTTGTGTTTAACCACAATTTCACCACGGTAAGTGATGATGTGGCCGACTGTGGTAAACACACAAAGCCTAAAAGGTGCTAGCTCTCAAGTGCTGCCGTCGGAACACACCGATAGGTGCTTAGCGACATATTTTCAACTTGAGAGTGGCAGCCAGCCAGGTGGGTGCTACGAGGTACCCTACCACCTTGCTATGGTTTCCTCACGATGTTTTCTTTCACTTAAAGCTCAAGCTTTCGAACCCGGGACCTTCGTCTCTTTTTTTTTTTTATATGACTTAGTCGGTAAACAAGTATACGGCCGCCTGATGGTAAGCGTTTACCGTAGCCATATGGACGCTTGCAACACACGGAGCATCGCTCATGCGTTACCGACCTTTCCCCCCTTCCCTATGAGCTCTAGCGACCTTACTCACGCGCAGGAACACAACTTTACACAACATAAAGTTATTCGGCTGCGGTATTCTGTAAGGTGGAGGTACTTCCCCAGTCGAGCTGCTCTTTGAGCGAATAAACGCTACGCTCTACCTCTCTCATGCATTTGATGACATTTGTCATCGCCTTAAAATTACGTTGACCTGAATAAATGTTCCTTGGGCCTACACTGAATAAAGGACTTTAAATCAACATCATACATTCCAAACTCGCAAAGCAATCATGATTAAAACCCGGCCAGCTACCCTCAAAAGCAAAACTTATAACTGACAGCTACAGTGGTATGCATATGCATAGATATACATAAATCTGTATGCAAGCGACGTATGTATTATGTACATGGCAGGCGCAGTCGGGGCGCAAAGTGCATATATTAAGACGATAGGTACTTCAGCTTGTATACAGGGGTTGTTGGGCGTAGACGGGTGTATTCTGGTTATCTAAATATGGACCTTCTAAAGTCATGGCGTATATTTTGAGGAGATTTTCATTGACTATTATTATTTTATCCAATTAACATGTTATAATTAGTAAAGGAGAATGCCCATTGCTGTATAGACAAATGTTCTGAATTGATAATTTTTGTATCTTAATTCTTAATTTGTGTGAATATTATTATTAAATTTGTTTATTGAAAATGTTTGCATGCCTATATGAAGGCTTATGTGACCACTCTATATTATTAGTTATCAAAAAAAATATTAGAAAAATAATCTGTACAGTCGAGGACATAAATATGTATACAATTAGTAAAATTCAACAACGGTTTCCTCTTAAACTACTGATTTAGAAAATAGAAAATAGAAAATATTTATTTTCGGTAAAATAGAAAATATTTAATTTCGGTAACTTATCCTCTACACTAAAAATATAGTTCAATAGGGTCTCCTTTTAAGTATAATAAATACCTGTGCTAGGAGGCCCCGCTCTTCCATATCTAGTACATAGTAGATTTTTAGTACATAATAGATTTAAATTATGAGATATTATAAAGGCAGAATCTTCTAACATATACTATTATGATTTGTGTAATAGCTTAAAACATAAATGTTAAACATGCGAGAAAATCGCTTTTGAATTTCAAAAAGTGTATACATATTTATGTCCTCGACTGTACATTGAAAAGACTACATTATTACTTATACAGTAGTTCAATTTTGTGTTTTTTTTTCTTGAACCTTGAGACAGATTATTTTTCTGTTTTTAGGGTTCCGTAGCCAAATGGCAAAAAACGGAACACTTATAGATTCGTCATGTCTGTCAGTCTGTCTGTCCGTATGTCACAGCCATTTATTTCCGAAACTATAAGAACTATAATGTTGAAACTTGGTAAGTAGATGTATTCTGTGAACCGCATTAAGATTTTCACAAAAAAATAGAAAAAAAACAATAAATTTTGGGGGTTCCCCATACTTAGAACTGAAACTCAAATTTTTTTTTTTCATCAAACCCATAAGTGTGGGTTGTCTGTCTATGGATAGGTCTTCAAAAGTGGTAATAATTACTTATACAGTAGTTCAATTTTGTGTTTTTTTTTCTTGAACCTTGAGACAGATTATTTTTCTGTTTTTAGGGTTCCGTAGCCAAATGGCAAAAAACGGAACACTTATAGATTCGTCATGTCTGTCAGTCTGTCTGTCCGTATGTCACAGCCATTTATTTCCGAAACTATAAGAACTATAATGTTGAAACTTGGTAAGTAGATGTATTCTGTGAACCGCATTAAGATTTTCACAAAAAAATAGAAAAAAAACAATAAATTTTGGGGGTTCCCCATACTTAGAACTGAAACTCAAATTTTTTTTTTTCATCAAACCCATAAGTGTGGGTTGTCTGTCTATGGATAGGTCTTCAAAAGTGGTAATAATAAAGATAAGTGATATTGAGGTTTCTAATATCATTTTTTTCTAAACTGAATAGTTTGCGCGAGATACACTTCCAAAGTGGTAAAATGTGTGTCCCCCCCCCTGTAACTTCTAAAATAAGAGAATGATAAATATATGATGTACATTACGGTGCAAACTTCCACCGAAAATTGGTTTGAACGAGATCTAGTAAGTATTTTTTTTTTAATACGTCATAAATTGAAATTAATATCAAATACTCAGGTCTATACTAACATTTACTTATATACCTACAGGTTTGTACGGAACCCTCGGTGCGTGAGTCTGACTCGCACTTGGCCGGTTTTTTTTTTATTAATAATTTAATTAATAATTACCTATTCATTCATCTCTCAAAATATACACCAAGACTTTAGAAGGACCTTATTTAAACCAGCAATTACTTATTATTTAAATTGATTGTTTTTGTATGATGAAAAGTATAAAACGCTTTTTAACTAAGACATTGTTTAATGGCGGATTCCTATAATTTACAAGCCGTCATTAAGACTTGTATCTTTAACAATAATGAGCAAAGACCATTGATTTGCATAGTAGACCCTCACATAATTATGGAAGTAGCATGTTGACACATGTTGATCTTACGTCTACTTACTTCTCATCCTATATCGCCCCAACCTAGTCTCTCCATCCAGAATACAGCTTCTAAAAGGATTTGTGTAGTTTTAAAGTTATGAGCAAGCTTCATAGGTGCACATCATAGAGAAAGAATATTTATAGAGCGACTTTCATAGTTTGAACGACTAAATAAAAATTATGGACTTTTTGGCGGGAACTTGCAGAGTGACGTTGCCGTTTCCCCGCGTTCCCGTGATAAAAAGTAGCCTATAATACTCGGGGATAATGTAGCTTCCTATTAGTGAAAGAATTTTTCGAATCCGACTGGTAGTTTCAGTGATTAGCCCGTTTAAATATACAAACAAAAAATCTCTTCCGCTTTCAAAATTCAATATCTTTTATTCAAATAGACCTTCGCAGGCACTTATGAAATGTCTGACTCTAATACTCTAAAACCGGTTCGGAAGGTTGCATTTGCTGAGAAGAGCCGGCAATAAACTCAGCAATTACTCTTTTCAAAACAAGCTTAGATTCATTACATAATATTTACATTCTAATCGCACTGAAAACAATTGCGTGCCCCGGCGCGGCGGCAAAATTACAAAGAAGACTGAATAAATATTGAATAAGTAAATAAATAGCAAACCAGCCCCCACAAGCAGCACCTGTTCACAAGTATGACGCGTGTGGCAGCCATCGCCCTCCTCGTCATATTGGAGGGAAGTGAGCGACCCGTCACACGACGCCGACGCAGGCAAAGGCCTTATTATATTAGTATAGATTAAATCAACTAAAGTACTATATATCTATGAATGCGTCTATATGCAAACTGCTCACGATTCACACAAGGTAATGTTGTTACCGCTATCACTCTATACATATTTTTACTCTATGGGTGCAAATACACTTCTCAGGCCATATCCTGTTAGTTTTACAGTGGTTTTTGTTAGCAAGTCGTTATAAGTTAGTTCTACGTTATTTGTCGCTTTGTAAAGAATCCTTGCGATGTTTAAGTTGGTGTGCCTGTTTTTTGATAGTTTTGTGTGAATAAGAATAGGCCAGTGGATTTTATGCAGTTATCCCTGAGGTTTTCATAACAGGGGGCCAACCACATTTTTGTTTTTTGTCCTGTTTTGACGTCGGATGTTAGAAAAGGACAAAAGACAAGTAAGGTTATAATAATATTGTTTTAAGAGCTTGTGGTTGGCCCCTGTTATCTAGGGGCTCTGTTTTTCGGTATTTATGGTTAAACCTAAACCACAGATTAAAGTCTAAACCGTAATTGACAATATTATTGATTTATTAATTTTCTTTTTTTTTTGTTTCATTATGCTTAAACATTTGAAAAAAACCGGCCAAGTGCGAGTCAGACTCGCGCACCGAGGGTTCCATACAAACCTGTAGGTATATAAGTCATTTACATATTACTAGTATAGACCTGAGTATTTGATATTAATTTCAATTTATGACGTATTAAAAAAAAACTACTTACTAGATCTCGTTCAAACCAATTTTCGGTGGAAGTTTCCACCGTAATGTACATCATTTATTTTTTATAGACTTATCATTCTCTTATTTTAGAAGTTACAGGGGGGGGACACACATTTTACCACTTTGGAAGTGTCTCTCGCGCAAACTATTCAGTTTAGAAAAAAATGATATTAGAAACCTCAATATCATTTTTGAAGACCTATCCATAGACAACCCACACTTATGGGTTAGATGAAAAAAAAAATTTTGAGTTTCAGTTCTAAGTATGGGGAACCCCCAAAATTTATTGTTTTTAGGGTTCCGTAGCCAAATGGCAAAAAACGGAACCCTTATAGATTCGTCATGTCTGTCTGTCTGTCTGTCCGTGTATGTCACAGCCATTTATTTCCGAAACTATAAGAACTATAATGTTGAAACTTGGTAAGTAGATGTATTCTGTGAACCGCATTAAGATTTTTACACAAAAATAGAAAAAAAACAATAAATTTTGGGGGTTCCCCATACTTAGAACTGAAACTCAAAATTTTTTTTTTCATCTAACCCATAAGTGTGGGTTGTCTATGGATAGGTCTTCAAAAATGATATTGAGGTTTCTAATATAATTTTTTTCTAAACTGAATAGTTTGCGCGAGAGACACTTCCAAAGTGGTAAAATGTGTGTCCCCCCCTGTAACTTCTAAAATAAGAGAATGATAAATCTATAAAAAATATATGATGTACATTACGGTGCAAACTTCCACTGAAAATTGGTTTGAACGAGATCTAGTAAGTAGTATTTTTTTAATAGGTCATAAATTGAAATTAATATCAAATACTCAGGTCTATACTACCATTTACTTATATACCTACAGGTTTGTACGGAACCCTCAGTGCGCGAGTCTGACTCGCACTTGGCCGGTTTTTTTTCTATTTTTGTGTGAAAATCTTAATGCGGTTCACAGAATACATCTACTTACTAAGTTTCAACATTATAGTTCTTATAGTTTCGGAAATAAATGGCTGTGACATACGGACGGACAGACAGACAGACAGACAGACAGACAGACAGACAGACATGACGAATCTATAAGGGTTCCGTTTTTTGCCATTTGGCTACGGAACCCTAAAAATTGCCAAAGTAACAAAAGAAAACTTTTTTCGTTTCTTACCGATTCTTCAATTTCGAAGTTGGTCCCATAGTAAAAGTTGATTGTATACATGAGTACTTTACGTGGTTTAATTTAATATCGTATTGTCGTCATTTCGGACGGCGAAGAGATTAGAGTTTCATATTCTTAAAATAAGTGAGTTCGCACTAGCGCCGCTGAGTGATGACGGAAGTGAGATGAACTACGACAGGTGAATATTTTGGCGTTACGAATATACGTTTGAGTTCACGAAACTCACTTCACTTCACTTGGCCTTGATTTTATCTTGAGAATACCAATACAATGACAAGCGAGATGACATTCGAAGTGAGTGCGAGTTGCGAGGGAGTTGCGAGATGACTTTCGAGATGATTTACCTTTTACAGAATAGCATAGCTGGCTGTCGTTCTCAAGTCAGATGCTTTAAGCTAGAATGTGATCTTCTTTATATAAGAATATGTCGCGAGTATGTATTATGACCTTTAAACAGAGATAATATTAAAATTATTGTTTATTCGATACTATGGTGCGACATAGATGTAGGTCTTACTGGATGGAGCTTGAACGCAGTATTGTTGAGTTTTCAAGCGCACTGTGGCTTGTCAATTTTGTATGACTGTAATACCACCGAAGATACGCGGTCCCCCCGGTAGAGCCCCAGATCCACCTTCAACTAAAAACACTTTCTTTCTTAATTAATTATAGTTTTGAGTAAAATAGAGCTCGACATCCTCGAGTAAGAATTTAAAGTCCGCCAATACGTATTCTCACTCAAACTGAACTCAGAAAGACGCTAGTAAGGCACTTAGACAAAGTATACAATTTTTTTTTATACTACTTAGTCGGTAAACAAGCATGCGGCCCACCTGATGGTAAGCGGTTACCGTAGCCATATAGACGCTTGCAACACACGAAGCATCGCTCACGCGTTACCGACCTTTCCCCCCTCCCCTATGAGCTCTGGCGACCTTACTCACGCGCAGGAACACAACTTTACACAACATAAAGTTATTTGGCTGCGGTATTCCGTAAGGTGGAGGTACTTCCCCAGTCGAGCTGCTCTTTGAGCAAATAAACGCAACCTCTCTTGTAGTTTGCAGTTCAATTTAATTTACACCTTGGAGTTATGATATAAAGTTTGTTTTCGATGAATTCAGCCCCTTACCATCAGACGGACCGTAAGCTTGTTTACCGAATCTGTAGTATAAAAGAGAACAGCAAACTACCACATCCAGCAGCTCTAGATCCCATCTATATTGTTATGCATAAGCACGTATAACCTCTAAACTGCTTAGTATCTTTCGCGAACGCCTCACGCCACTTTTTATACATATTTATGTACGAAACATGCGCGGCTCTGTGTATATATTGTAGTTTATTTGTACGTTGACCTGATACAGTATACAGCGCATGACCTACAATGTCAGGTCTTAAACTTGATGGTAAGTTTTTAGCTTTGGTTTTTAGGGGAAAATTGAGGTTGGAAAATCTTAAATTTTTGTTTCAGTAGTTATAAAGAAAATATAGTACACATATTACAGTAATTGGTATGTTACTCAGGCACCATTCAGATGTCTCTAAACCACAGGACAATCAGTTTTTTTTTTTATACCACTTAGTGGAGCACTATATGGACGCTTGCAACAAAAAAAAGCATTGCTCAATGCGTTCTGGCGAGTTGGCGATGTTACTCACGCGCAGGAACACAACATAAAGTTATTTGGCTGCGGTATTCTGTAAGGTGGAGGTACTTCCCCAGTCGAGCTGCTCTTTGAGTGAAATAGCGCTCTCTTACCTAATCGATCAACTAAAGTTTCAATTGAAAAACTTGTGTCATCAAACAACGTAAAAACAAATATGCTGGGACGTTCACACACGGTCCGAAATAAACAGAGCTTGTAATTTACTTGTAGTAGACATTGCTATTTAACTGCAAAACGTTAATCAAACTTAATAACATTGATCTACCTATTTTCTCATGGGAGGTGTAGTTAGACAACACTGTTATGTTCCTTCAATTTACTAGGTTAAGATTGTAGTACTTAGGTACCTTTTGACCAAGCTTCTAGCTTCTCTCCTTTCTTACCCATAAAATCCATCCACCTCTTTTTCGGTCTACCTCTGAGGTATAGCGTTTATTGAGAAAGCAAAGCATAGCGTTTATTCGCTCAAAGAGCAGCTCGACTGGGGAAGTACCTCCACCTTACAGAATACCGCAGCCAAATAACTTTATATGTTGTGTAAAGTTGTGTTCTTGCGCGTGAGTAAGGTCGCCAGAGCTCATAGGGGAGGGGGGAAAGGTCGGTAACGCGTGAGCGATGCTTCTTGTGTTGCAAGCGTCCATATGGCTATGGTAGCCGCTTGCCATCGGGCGGGCCGTATGCTTGTTTACAGACTTAGTTGTATAAAAAAAAAAAAACCTCTTCCCTTAAATCCATCCACTTTCATAATTATTATAGTCACGTCATCACGTGGCTTTCTCCTTATACATATGTCCATACACGATAAACGGTTCCCTGTCAACTTTTCAGTCACTTCTACTTTCAAGCTTCCCTTTATGTACTCATTCCTTATCTTATCCATTCTCGTCACTCCACACATCATCATCATCATCTTTCATCCGTCTTCTTTCAGCCATTTATTCTAACTACCAATTACTAAAGTACAAATAAATAATTGGACTGTTTTACAAAAACCTTAAACCGACTTCAAAGTACACTAAGACTTAATCAAATCCTGATCTGATGACAATGGGACCAAACGGGAAGTGTACTCTTCCAGACAAAAAAATAATTTTCCAAATCGGTTAATAAATGACGGAGTTATGAGGTAACAAACATAAAAAAAAAAAAAAAACATTCAACCGAATTGAGAACCTCCTCCTTTTTTTGAAGTCGGTTAAAAATAAATGAACACAGGACACTTTTTATCGTGGCAAAATATTATGTACTTCAGGTATGCGGTATCCTTTGAGTTGTACGTAGTATTTATCTACTCTGAGCTTTGAGTATTTAGTCTGATCCTATGCGAGCAAATCCGTCGGCCGGAATCTAATTAAACATAAAACATTACAAAAGACCCTTCATGTATTGTCGTAGTACAGACATCGGCGTCGTGATATGTCACGCTGGCCATTTGCAAATTGCGATATTGTGGTCAAAACAATTTGTCTTAAAGTTATTCTGTGTAGACAGCTATTGTTGCTTATTTCTCTAGGTAGGTATGTTTTTTTAGGTTTTATGTTTCTTTGTATATGTCACCGGATTTTTGTGAAAACCGTTAGTTTATAATCTACCTAGCGAGTTTATAAACTCCCCGATATATTGTGAACTGTACCATACTGCTTACAATATAACGTATATTCATTTTCGATAGTTTATTATCTAACGTTGTCAAACCGTCATATTATGAACCGTCCCTGATTGGTCAGTCTTGGCGGTAGTTAGTTCTGTATTCATAGAGTTAGAAAACAAACATAGGAGTTAAATAAAAGAAATGAACATTTAAATCAAAGGTGGTGGCGCGGGACACATGACGTTTAACCAATCAGCGCGCAAGGTGAATTCCGACGCATTCAAGTATGATGCCAGTTTACAATATGACGGTTTGTCATGGATAGATTATAAACTATCAGAAATTAATACGTTATATTGTAAGCAGTATGGTACAGTTCACAATTTATCGGGGAGTTTATAATCTCGCTAGGTAGATTATAAAAAAAACGTTTTCTCAAAAATACGGTGACATATATACTTATGTTTGTTTGTATTTTCCACACTAGATTAATTAGTAAATGAAATAAAAGACCCGACTGCGTAATATAAAAATTAACTGAAGAGAAAAACAATGTCTGTAATCTACAGAATTTTGAATTTTATAAGGTTGTGCAAATAATTATTACACACCCAGACTCAGGACATGCAAACATACACACAAATGCTTGTCCTGCGTGGGAATCGAACCTACGACCTGCAGCGCCATAGGTGGAGTCTAACGTAGAGTGTATGTTAATCTTTATTTGTAAAATTGTATAATGTTGTTGTTTGCTATTCCAAATAAATAAAAACAATCACGCCAACTGGCCCGTCTACTAAAACTCTAAATATTGACTACAACAGAGATACAAATCGAACTCAGGACCCCAGACATCAAAGCTTATAATGACATCATTATTAGACCATACTAAGTTGCATAATTAACTCGAGACTTGTGTAGGTTATGTATATAATAGGTAGGTTCTATGTAAACGCAGTTTGGACTTGTGCCAAATTTGTAATGTGGATGTATGTACGTCGTTGCACTAACTATCGTCGTAGACCTTAGAAATGTATGGAGCAGGCAGATCTTCCGAAAGTAAGGGTTTCTACGGTATGCTCCACGCATCTGTAATAGGTTAGAGGCCTGAAAAATTAAAATCCTACATGTACATTATCAAATAATAATAGACACGCATTTTCTCTTTTGTCAATCAAACAAAATATGACGAAGATATGGTGTGTTACAGTTCCGCGTGACGTCACGCCATGTTACACTTTTAACAAAAAAAATACGTCACGAGCCCCCACTCCCGAACTTTGACGCGGTTTATCTTTGTCAATTTTTATTGATTTGATAAAGCAAATAATTGGACTGTTTTACAAAAAATTTAAACCGACTTCAAAGTACACGAAGAAGTTATCAAATCCTGATCTGATTACAATGGGACCAAACGGGAAGTGAACCCTTCCAAAAAAGAAAAAAAAACATACAACCGAATTGAGAACCTCCTCCTTTTTCTTAAGTCGGTTAAAAATACGTGAACCCCTAGGTCACATCCCTATTATCTAAGGATTCTTTAAGATACACGCTGTCCTTAAAGTCACTCACAGGTAGACATCTAAATTTACACCTAAGTTTAAGACATTTGGCAAACAAGCATACGGCCCGCCTGATGGTAAGCGGTTACCGTAGCCTTGCAACACCAGGGGTATTACGCGCGCGTTGCCGACCCTGCAGAAATCTCTTCACACAAAGAAAGGTAGAAGGTAGCCGTGGGCATCATCTTAAACAATTCTTCAGAACACCGCCCGCGTCCGTTGTACAAGCGGCAGAACACACATAAGGAGGCAAAGTCTCTCCTCAGACTGAGGGGCTCTAAGCCGCTTGTGTTAACTTATTACATTACATCATAGGATGGAGAGCATAAGTCAATTGTATCTCTGGTATGAGCTACATAAAAAGCCAGCAACGCTGTCAAAAAAAAAACCTGCGTGCCATATTTGTTAACGTTTTCAGCGTTTTCGTTGTGTGGTTGATTATTATCAAAAAATCTAGTCCAAGAAATACAAGTCTGTTTTTTCCCTCGCAAGTGTGTTGAAAAACGTCGTATGACACGCGTGTGCATTGATCATTACACTCTCGGCTCTCTAATCGCTTAATACCGCCTCGTCTGTAATTACCAACTTTGCACACATGTATCATAATTTACTATTATCAGTCTTTCACGCAAATTTTTGCAAAATCTAGGCAAACCCCAAGCAATATCGTATCCTGTGTTGATTAAGGATACATCCAGATTGAGTGTTGAAGCTGTGCACGCGTCGAAAAAAATTATTTTACCTAAAAGCTATTTGCTAAGAATAGAAGACATCATTAAGAAGTAAATATCGAATAGGTATTAATATATACATATAAAATGCTTTGTCCTGAATGACTGAGAATCAACGCCACTGGACCATTACGGTCTCACAGAAGGAGGCTACGGCCCTCCACGCCGTATCCCCGCTCAGCATCGCCGACACGACTGCTGGCAGGGAGAGATTCCGACCGATCAGGTCGACCAGGATCCGCCGCTCGGGTTCCCACGCAAGGCACACCGCGAGCGTGTGCGATGCGGAATCCTGGTCGCTTCCACCGCAATGGAAGCAAGCCGCCGTCGCCTCACGTCCGATCCTACACAAATAATCACCGAAGCACCCATGCCCGGTGAGAATCTGTGTAAGTCTGTAGGTGAGTCTTCCACCTTGTCGCTGCATCCAGGCCTCGAAGACCGGCAGGACTGCTCCGACAACGCGTTTGCGCGCATGCCGCTCCTCACGGAGCCTTGCACGCTACGTTGCGAATGCGATAAGTCGCTCCTGCCGTCTGATCGCCTCTACTGGATCGCCTCCACCACTCTGGCGGACGATGCGGATCCAGTCATAAACCCTCGCATCCATGTCCGCCAGAATGTCCAGCGGCGGAAAGCGAGCCAGAACAGTTGCCGCCTCAAAGGATATTGTGCGATATCCCCGTACGATCCGTAGGGCCATCTTACGCTGGACGCTGTAGACTTTCGTTCTACAGCGTCGGATGGCCAGCCTCTTTGCCCATACGGGCGCCCCGTATAGGGCTACGGATCGTATGACCCCCGCATAGAGGCGGCGAACTTCCTCTCTCGGTCCCCCGAGATTGGGCAGCAGTCTGTGCATAGCACCCGCTACCCTCTCAATCCGGGGGACTAGGCGATCAAAGTGCTCTTCGAAGCCCCAGCAAAGTTGGCCTGTTTTATATATTCGTTTAGTATGGCGACGATCTTTCTAGGTATATTTATTTCTATGATCGTATCATACTAAATAATCACAAAATTGTCTTTGAAATATGAAATATGCTCTCACTCAATAAACCGAAAAGATAACATGATTACCAAAAACAAAACATAATTAGAACACTCCAAAGTTTAACTCCCTTCAGTTTATAAGGGGTTGGGGGCAACAAACTTTATACACCCCCTAATTCATTAGCCATGAAACATTTCATAATTTCCGGTTTCTGTAAGAGGAAGCGTTGAATTTCGCAACCAGTCTATTGATGCTATAGACCTGTCGGAGATTGTCCAAGATAGGCCTTTGTGTATATTTATAACAATAAAGTCTTAGTTGAATTCAATTCTTTAGAACTTTAGAAGATACCTTTGTTATAAAATTTTGATAAGTTAAAGAACGTGATTGTAATTTTAGTGTTTATTTCATTTTAGGGTCTCATGCTGTAGCCAAAGATTTTCATAGGGCATCGTGCCTCTACCCAGATGGATAATCCGCCTTACTAAAGCATGACATTTAATTTCACTCCGCTTGAGGGGCTCCCTGAGCAAATCGCTCTCAGTTCGTACTGCGCACGGCTGTCAAATACTGTCAATTCTGGCTTGTTTATTTCATGTTCCCATAGAGGCGACTATCCTTCTGGACGTTTTAAATTCTTTGGCTGTAGCTTATAATTACATTTGTCATCTTCTTTCTTACATATTATGAGCAATAAAATTTTAAGTTTACCATGGAGATAGAATATGAATAGAGTGACTGTACTAGAGTATGTGCCTTGAGCACGGGCAACGTTGCCTTTAAACGAACTGAGCGTTCATAGTTTTAACAGCTAAATACACGTCGAAAACAAATGACAAGGAACTCATATGTTTTTTTTTACTGCCAGTAAATCTGGGGGCACGGGAGTGCCCCGCGCCAAGACAGCCAAGCGAAGCGCAAGGGCACTACCTAACCTATACCTTTTCTCGAAGCGCTTCGTCGTTTTTTTGAACCCTCATAACTTGGGTTTGGATTATACCAGATAAAAAAAATCTCCGGACATGATTTCAATAGTGAACTTATTATTAAGTTTCAATAACATAGTTCTTATACTTTAGATTTTATTGATAGTATCTAAAAAACCCCGATTTCGTCACTGCCTCACTATGATGATCATCAAAACTCTTAGGGTACTTCCTGAACTCCTAGAAAGCTGAAATTTGGTTTGTAAGCTTCTATTAGTACACAACAACATTTTACATAAAAATGATTTTGGTGGGATGACTATTGTACGATATATCTATGAATACATCTACATATATACAAACTGCTCACGTCGCATAAGATCTATACATAATGTTGTTACATCCCGAGTCAAGCTGCTAAGCGAAAAAGTACGCTATACAGGTAGAGTATAGCGTACTACGTAGCGTACTCTTAAACTAACACTAAACTTGCTCGGCTAGTTCTAAAGGTTTAGTTCTTTTGAGTATATCTGTGTGATGAAGACCTTTGCTAGCTGCCCCCTGCGGTTCCACTGACGCTCCCGGTACAAAAAGTAGCTAAATGAGAAAGTATTTTAGGTCAGTAGCCGAAATATAGTTTTAAAGGTCAACAAACTGTTAAGGTATTATTTAACAATTTAGCTAAGCAACAATGATATCGTGATGGATGTGTCGTGACCCGTCTGCTCGCCTTTTTAATCTGTTATTTAACAGATCAAATTAGGTTTCCGGTTATGATCAAAGTAGACAAGATTAAGTTTCTAATACAATAGCGTATGCTTGTGGTTTCACCCGCATATCTCCGACTTTTTAACCGACTTCAAAAAAGGAGGAGGTTCTCAATTCGGTTGTTTTTTTTTTATGTTTGCTACCTCATAACTCCGTCATTTATTAACCGATTTGGAAAATTCTTTTTTTGTCTGGAAGGGTACACTTCCCGTTTGGTCCCATTGTCAGATCAGGATTTGATTACTTCTTAGTGTACTTTGAAGTCGGTTTAAGTTTTTTTTGTATAACAATCCAAATATTACATAGTGCGCTTTAATACTGAGAGAGCTCTAATAATGAGAAGACTCCATTCATCCGTATAGAATATTCATGGTGCCTAGAACTGTTTTTTTCAGTTAGTTACAAGCTGTCCCCCGCGGTTACACCTGCGTTCCAGAAATAGCTTATATCCTTCTCCATACCGCAGGTTTATAAGCGTGCCAAATTCTATCGTCATCGGCTCAGCGGCTTAGGTGTAAAGACAACACTACAAAGTTACTTTTGCATTTACTCGTATAATTGAGCCACTAGTGGCAATCACAGGTTGCGGACGCGTTTCTCCATACATTTTGTATATCATCGGCACATACCGAACGTTTGTGTGGCCGCGTCCGAGCCACTAGCTGCGGGAGTCGACCGTGCTCGCTACTTGTGGCCGCGTTTTATCGTTCGACTCGCGCGCACACACGGCCACAGTCGCCGGGAAATGTACAATGTGTTCTAGCCGCAAGTGGCAGCCACTGTTCACCGCATCCAGCCTAAGGGACATCCAGCCTATGACCCTAAGGGACATCGCTCACTTTGTCAGCACCGCTCCATCGCAGCAACGGCCCGTCACCGCCTCAACCTCAGAATAAATAATAATACTAACCTCAACTCAATTCAACCACTAGCTGCCAGCGTGCCGCCTGCGAGGTGGCAGCTCGCAGCGCGGCGCCCGCGCCTGTTAAATTGGCGGCGTGGCTTTGGAAAGATACCGCTTGCTGGGGGGCTAAAAAGGAAGCTAAAGCAATATTGCTACGCAATAAATTTTTTCGAATTCTCGGCAGATCCTAAGTTATTCCAATATTTTTTGGTAAAATAGTTACTCATTGTATACAATTCAATTCATTAAAAGATTTGGAATTGATGAATTGCATAAGATCTGCTTTAAATTCGAAAAAATGAATTGCGTTAGCAATATTGCTTAGCTTCCTTTTTAGGGGGCCTGGTGTCACGTAGCAAGGGAGAGGACCGCTCGCTGAAAGCGTGAGGTCAGCAGGACTAGTGGATTGTAGCGGAAAGCGCGCTCTTGCGCGAGGCGTCAACTATTTTATCTAGTCATTGTAAAATTTACTTTAACGCATATGATGAGGCCTTACTCGCATGACAAGGTAAATTCCGAGGCGTAGCCGTGCTGTTATAGTGAGCGGTGACCATTAAACGTTTAAAAAATCTCGCAAAGTCCGTCAGTCAGTTTTAGAGTTTTAATAATAATAATAATAATAATTCTTTATTATCAGGCTACTTTGGCCCATAGATATATACCTTACAAACTAACATACATATCAAAATATAACACTTTTTGTTAGTATAAAAGCTTAAAACTATGTTAGTAAAAAGCACTACGTCACAGTGCGATCGTGTGGCACTTGTCCGCGGAAGCGACGAAACACCACGCCTTGCGGCCAAAAGTTTTCCTCCATGACGAGGTGCAGAAAACACGTTGGAACTCGCACCACGAACGCCATGAAGTTGACGTTGCGGGTCGATTCCAGCAGCTGCACCCTCGGCGTGTACTTAATCTTTTGGCGCACGTACTCCACAATGTCTTCCGCCTTAGTGGTGTAGTGTAGGCGGGAGATATACACCGGAGTGTTTGGCTTCGCGGCACGTATGGTTTGCTTGGGCTCCACAGGAGCCGTGCCGCATCGGTTCTTGTTGTTTTTCTGACGGTGCTTCCTACTTTGCACAGTCTGAAAACCATCATCATCACGAGCCCGCATCGATGCCTTTTCAGGAACGGGCTGTGTAGAAGGCGCTGACGTTGTTGACACCGGCAGTGTGTCAGTGGGTCGGGTAGGTGGAGCGGCGCGAGCGCGGGCGGTGCGCAGCGGAGCCGCAGGGGCAGCAGCGGGGCTGCGGGGCGCACACGGTGCACGTTCTGCACACTCAACGATCGAAGGTGGCGGCGAGGACAAAACTGCTGACGCAAAACTTGTCCCCGATAAATCGTGACGTATGTTGACGGACGTTTTATACGGAAGATGTAAAATGTACAACCTTAGTCACCCTACGTCACATGATTCCTCATGAACATTTAAACAGATCATAAAGGCATGAAATTGAAATCAACAGAATAAACCGCCCTGTAATAAAATATCTATCTACATTTTTTTCTAACAGTAATGTAGGTCCATTATATCAAAACAAGACAAAAAGATAATTGTTGTTCCGTAGTCTGTTAAAATTGTGTGCACTTTTATAATAAAATACCACTTTCAGTTACCAAGATTTTAAATTAAAATCTCACGGTAAGAAATTATTGACGGAGGATTCCTTTTTAACCGACTTCAAAAAAAATGAGGAGGTTTCTCAATTCGATCGTATATATATTTTTTTTATGTGTCTTCGCGGATAACTTTGTCGTTTATGAACCGATTTAGATGTTTTTTTTAAAAGGAGATATCCCATGATAAGGAAACTAGGATCTGATGATGTAATTCCAGCGTTTGTTAATTTTTTCATTATAGTCATCAGCACTACTATTTAATGAAGGTCTGGAGTTGATCTGTTGATGGAGCCGACAGTCGAGAAAACTCCTCAACTGTCTGACTTTAATACTCTAATACCGGTTCGGAAGGTTGCATTTGCTGAGAAGAGCCGGCAACATCCTCAGCAATTACTCTTTTCAAAACAAGCTTAGATTCATTACATAATATTTACATTCTAATCGCACTGACAACAATTGCGTGCCCCGGCGCGGCGGCAAAACTACAAACTAGACTGAATAAATATTTAATAAGTAAATAAATAGCAAACTTAAGCATACCACCTGTTCACATATCTATCTATATATTGCATCAGCTTCGCTTTTAGCCACTGGTCATAATCATGCTTGTTCTCCAAAGATGTAGGCAAGGTTAACTGAGTATACCCACTTCTTCTTCTTCTTCTTATTTTTAATTTTGGCAACCAAGCCCAAATTAGGGCTCATTTCTGCCAGTGTCGAGTTATATTATAGTTTCCAGTCACAATAAATCACTTCACAATTAAAGTCCTCAGTCAGTCACCGTCCATAAAAGTCATGTTTTACTACAATGGTGGTCATTGTACTAAAACTCTTCACGGACATTTTGAGACAACTTGAAAAGTCACGATACACATAATTCATTTCATTTCACTTCACTGGTGCACATGGATGATCTTTATTGGGTAAAATACCACCAAAAATACACAATAAAACTCAAAATACACAAATTTATGAAAATAAAAATGAAAACGCTACGTCACTCTGCAAGTTCCCGCCAAAAAGTCATACCCACTTCTAATACATTTCAGAACCATTGACTGCATTGGCATGATCTTAAATTAAAGAGTGCTAGCTCAAACGTTTTTAGTTACTTAACTTTATATTACCTACTTTATTATATTTCCCGGTACAACAAAAGTATGTGCCAAATAAATAACATAAAATATCAACTTCGCAACAAAAAGCTGTAAAATATGAAAATCGTACAATAGAAGCGGCGTACTAAATAGCCCCGGGTACTATGTCAAACTAAGTTGAGAGTCGTGACCGCCAAGTAAATCTCGAAGAAAGACTCGGTTTGGTAATGCGATAAGGTTCCAAAACTTATAATAAGGAACTTACTTTCTATAGACAGGGAGTCGGATGAGATTTGATACGGAATATGATTTATACCTGTTTCATGGTATTGAAATCATACTAATGTTAAAAATGAGAATGTCAATTTGTTTGATTGTTTGTAAGCTATTGATGCCTCAACAGTACATCGTGATGAAATTTGGCACGCAGATAAACTATTATATGGAGAAAATATAATCTAAATTATATGCAAAAACCCAAGTAAAACCGCGGCGGGGAATTTTTGCAACTCTTTCTTACTGGGAAATTAAATACTATAAAAAAGAGCACTCAAAAGCTAGAATAACTAATATATACTGATGCAAAGAATCATGGCGAGATTCATACATTCATTTGTACAAAAAAGTAAAATGTTATAGCTGTTTGAACTACTTCCAATGTTGAGATTACATTACCAGCAACATGTTAATATACATGAAATATTTTATGAACCCCGCAAAACATAACAACAACATAACCATTTTGGTCGCAATACTCGCGATTCGCCTGCATGGAATAGGAAGTCGTATTTTTATCCCGGGCTTCTAAAAATATTTTAAATGCCTCAAGTTATTCCTTAGGCACCAAGGATCAATTATAACGTCATTCCAACGTCTCTAAAAATCTTTTTTGTACAAATCTCGCCATGATTCTTTTTTCGATAACGCAACTGCTACGATAACGTTGTACAATGGCACCTTAGCTCCCAGCCTATAGCTGAAGAGAATACCCTAACAATAAATAAGTGTGCGCCTATAGACGAACTGTCATTTACTAACAAGCCTCCAAGCCGTTCAAGTGAACTTGCAACTATATCTTAAACTTTGTGTCAGTGTTATTACAGTTTATTTTGTGTTGTGGATTATGTGATTCAATTTTCAGTATTTTGTTTTGAATTTTTGTGAAGGTTTTTTTTGGTGAGTGTTTTTTTATATTAATTTATAAATAACCAAATACTGAAATGTTACACATGTAAAATTAAATTGTTATTAAGTATTCACTTGACAGTTCGATTATATAGGATAGAGACATCTTCAGTATATAAGACGCTCAAAAATCTTAACTGACGTTACAGGCCTATCGCGCCGCACTTCGTGGGTTCCATTCCCTCCCACACAGTTCATATATTTGTGTGCATGAACATGCCTGTATGTCCTGAGTCTGGGTGTAATTATGTATAATTAAGTATGTATTTACAAACAAAAAGTAGTATATGTATTATATCAGTTATCTGGTTTCCATAGTACAAGCTCTGCTTAGTGTGGGATCAGATGACCGTGTGTGAGGAATGTCCCAGGATATTTATTATGACTTGTTGTGACCTCACAACAACTCATTTCATTTAATAGAGAGCGTAGTTTGCAAAACTTTTTTAAATTTTTCTAATGTGTTCAAGCTATAAGAGTCGGTTTCGCATCTAGGTAAATTTTAATAATCATTGCTCAAAAATTCTCTACAATACCAAATAACATCAGAGTGTAGTATCTATGCACTTAAGCTATTACCCAAAAGCTAGACAAAACAACATAAACACATTCGCGTTATCTTCTAACTTAGAATAACAACGGGAAAACAAACTTCGTTGCATTTCCACTGTTTGCATTTACAACAATTTGCCATCAAAGTTTCAGAGGTTAATGAGAATTGTATGAACAGAGATCTTGAGAGAACCTTTGGATGGGGTCTTCTTAGTTTAAGTGTATTCCGAACCTGTGTTACAGTCTGTAACACTGTTATCAGTGTTACAGACTGTAACACAGATAAGTGCCTATATGTGCCTATTAGCCTAAGGATATCCAATGCTGAATATAGGCCTCGCCATAGACATCAACATTGAACCAGCGACTCTGACCCTGGGGCTCTACCGCGTAACTTTGGTGGTAATCGTAACGAACACCATTCATGAATTTCATCCAATCACGGCCCACGAATGTTCATCGTTGCGTCATACCGCGTGCGCGTCATTGGATGAAATAATTAATGGTGTTCGTTACGATTACCACCGAAGTTACGCGGTAGAACCCCAGATCGTCGGTACACCTGTTGGGAGGTCGTCCCTCTTGGCGCGCACCAGTACGTCGTCGCCACTCGAGAACCTTTCTTCCCCATCGGTTGTTGGATCTTCGAGCGATGTGGCCTGCCCTGCCCATTGTCACTTCAGCTTACTAACTCATACATACAGAATAAATGGCTTTTTGATTTGATTTAATGGAAAGGTATTCAAGTAGATACGACAATCTTTGATACATACTTAATTTTTACACCGCAGAAACAGATATGTGGCTGAGATCTTCTGTGGCTTTCGTTCACTTCCTCCTTCGCGCTTCCTCCGAATTTTAAACGCCAAAACCCATGCACTACCTCTCGAATCCTAGTTAGATAATGGTGCTGATTTTGTTGTTTACAAGTAAACTTATTTAGTCTCACTACTCTTTCTAACAAAGAACATAAGAAAAGTATGTAAGAAATTGAGTCCTGTCAAATTGCTTGTTGTCAACATAAATTTTGTCGCCATCAAATTTGCTTACGTCTATTTACCCGCAAATGAAAACGGCAGACTAATTTGAGAGCCATTTGAGAGCTTTGAATATGTTCTATCCGTTTTCCTTAGCCGTTTTCAATCAATTTTGTAAGAATGAGATGTGAAGTGATTAAAATTAGTTTAATGCGATTTACAACAGAATCGGCACGAATATCTACAAGTTAAATACAACGAAAATAAAAACAAACCATGTTGATGTGGCGAATTAAAAGGAATGATTCCTTGAACAATTTTGACTGTGGACTGTAGTTTTACTTGTATAATATGGTAGGATAGATAGACAACTGCAAATTGGGAAAAATAATGGAAAATGGGCGGCAGCTGCTTTGAAAGATGGGATCACATGCACTTACTTGGCGTTGCTGATCTCGTCTCCTGGAGCTGATTTGCGGTGCCCGATGATCACTTAATTTTTCTTTGCTGCGCATGCGGCTGTGACTTGAAGACCGAAAACTAAACTGTCACCTCAGGCACGTTGATAGTAAAAAAAAAATACACTCGCGTCTTCTTTAGCATTGCGCGACTGAGACAGCGATATACAAAGTGCATGAGGGAATGGGATAGAGGATTAGGAGGTACAAGTGCTTACGAATGTTCAAAAACATTTGAAATAATAACCGAAACACAACATCCCCCCGGCCTTGAAGGAATCCCTTCGAAAAGAAAAAAAAAAAAAAAAACATATAAACAAGCGACGTCCACATTGGACTGACTATAAGAGTCATTAATATAATATAAGAGAACGCGGTTACAACTTACAACCTTACGTATAATAAGATAATGTAAACCAAAAATAAATAAACTACTATTATGATTAAACAAAGTATGTAAAACTTAAAAATAAGTAATATAAAAAAAAACTAATGATAGTACGTAAGTACTATTGCGTTGGTAGTGGGCACAACCGTACAACAGGTCGCTCGTAAGTACCAGAATTGGTACGCACTTCCACTACACGAACAACCCCATCTTTACCGGGAAACAACCGTGTTATGACCCCCAAAGGCCACTGCAAGGGAGGCGCATTATCAACATTCATTATAACTATGGTACCTACTACGACCGGGTTGGAGGAAGTATTCCACTTTTCCCGAGGTTGTAAATTATGGAGGTATTCTGTACGAAATCTCTTCCAAAACGATTGGACAATAGAGTCCATTAATGAAAACCTAGAGAGTAAATTAACCCTCTCATTGCTCACATCCGCTGCAGGTAAGACTGCCAAAGGAGCGGTGTGTAAAAAATGAGAAGGAGTAATAGCTGTAGGTTCTGACGGGTCAGAACTTAAAAGGTAAAGAGGCCTACTATTGAGAACTGCTTCTATCTGATTGAGAACGGTAAGCATTTCCTCATATGTGAGGATTTGTTTCCCTATTACTCGAAAAAGCAATGCCTTAGTACTTTTTATATTTGCCTCCCATATCCCTCCAAAATGTGGGGCGTTGGGGGGATTGAGACGCCAACCAATGCGGTTTTTAGTTAGTTCATTTTGAAAGTTTTTGTAATAATCACTAGACTTCAAGAAATCGTGTAATTCGCGGAGATACGACTTAGACGCAATAAAATTTCTGCCATTATCACTGTATAACATTTTACATGGACCACGCCTTGACAAAAAACGTTTAAAGGCGTCTAAAAATGTAGCAGAACTTAAATCGGAAGCTAATTCGATATGCACGGCCTTCGTAACTAGGCATATGAAAAGACATAGATATGCCTTTTGACTACGCACCCCTCTCTTCCTAGTTAGCGTGATATACAGCGGCCCAGCGTAATCGACCCCTGTGTGAGTAAATGCATTGCATTGTTCTAAACGACACTCAGGCAAGTCGGACATTATAGGAAATGTTGGCCTTGGGTTCATACGAAAGCAAGTGTTACACTTGTGTATACGTTGCCTCACTATACGTCTAGCAGACAAAATCCAATAATTCTGCCTAATTATTGAAAGCAATAATTGAGGCCCAGCATGTAAATAGGTGCGATGGAGATAATCAATTAATAGTTCAATCGTATGTCCCTTTCTCGGTAGTAGTGCAGGATGTTTATGAGAATACTTGAGGGAAGAATTAGCTAAACGTCCTCCTACTCGTAATATATTGTCAGGAGACAAGAACGGACTTAACTTGCGCAACGTGGAAGAAACAGTTCGTCCACATTTTAAATTTTTCATGTCGTGTGAAAAAGATGAATTTTGAATGGCTTTTATAACATAAATCTCAGCGGTATTTAGATCACTAGCTGTTATTATATCATTGCGAGGTAGACGTTTCATAAATCTTAAAACATAGACCACGGAATGGAGAAGCCTACTCCATGAGGAGCACCTGTCACTCAATAATAAGATTGGATTTTCCGGTATATTAGAAGTTACACAAGAGATGACCTTAGCTTCTGGTGGTTCTACAGATTTTGAAGAAAAAGGTAAAATGGGCCAATCATTGATAGGCAGTGTGGTCCATGGTGGGCCAGTAAACCACAGGTGATGATCTTTAAGTTGCGAAGGTAAAAGACCTCTAGATAAAGCGTCCGCGGGGTTTTGTACACCGGGTATATGATAGAAATTCACCGGGTCAATATAAGATTGACACTGGGCTATTCTGTTAGCAACAAATGTGTTGAATCTGTGTGGAGATGAGTGCACCCAGCACAGTGCGACTTCCGAGTCAGAAAAAGCAAACATTTTATCAACAGGATATCTTTTATTGAACGTGTCATATACCGTTCGCAATAATTTCGCCATAAGGACGATACCACACAGTTCCAATCTAGCAACTGTAATAGTTTTAATTGGGGACACGCGTGATTTAGAACAGATAACACTAACGATTGGCTCTCGATCATCTATTGTTACATAAGAATAAATAACGCAACCATACGCCTTCTCGCTTGCGTCCGCAAAAGCCAACAACGATAGTTTACAACCTGGTTCAATACCTATATGGCGCGGGAAACCTAATTCTGATATTAGGTGTAATTCAGCAATGAATTGATGCCATAAATTTAAAACACGCGGTGGAGGTTTGTCATCCCAACCCAACTTGAGTAACCACAACTCTTTAATCAATAATTTAGAATATAATATGACTGGGCCTACCAAACCTAATACGTCATAAAGACGGGCAGTAGCTGACAAAATTGCACGTTTTGTGCCCAGTGGTTGAGGTGGCGAAGTGGAGAATATAAATTTATCCAAATTGGAAAGCCAACGTAGACCTAAAATCTTTAAATTATCATCACTATCAAAGGAGATTGATTCCGACTTTCGTTGAGATACAGGTATATGTTCTAAAAACTCTGAAGAATTGCTAGACCATTTTGCCAACTCGAACTCCCCGGCCTTGAGCATCTGGATCAGTTGTTGAGCTATATCAGACGCTAAGGTGACAGAAGACGCTGACGAACACACATCGTCCATATAAGTGTCTCTTTCCAACACATCAACGGCAAGCGGGTATTTGAGACCCTCGTCCTTAGCTAACATGCGCAAAGTTCTCATCGCCAAAAATGGTGAGGAGCGTAAACCAAATGTGACTCGATTATATTCAAATGTATCTAACGGTTCGTCAGAAGAAAATCGATACAATATTCTTTGGTACTTGCGGTATTCGGGATGTACTTCTATACATAAGTACATCTGCCGTATGTCGGCAAAAAATGCTATACTAAACATACGAATATTTAAAAGTATGCGGAATATATCTGCCTGAAGATTACAACCCGGATGTAAAATTTCGTTCAATGAAACACCCGTATCTGTCCGGGCACTGCCATCGAGCACAATGCGTAATTTAGTGGTGTCTTTATCATCGCGAATGACTGGATGGTGTGGTAAGTAAAACCCCGGCAGCATGCATTCCTCGGGCAGAGTGCGTGAAATTATACCCCTATCCAGATAATCACGAATGACTTCATCATAACGAACACGTAACTCAGGTGACTTGTCAAATTTATTTTCTAACGACAAGTACCTCCTTTTAGCAGTGATATAAGAATTACCCAATTTATCAGGATTTTCTTTGAATGGCAATACTACAGAATATCTGCCGGTGTCATTTCGGGTAGTTGTGGAAACGAAAATATTTTCACATTTTTCCTCTTCATGACTTAAGAATTTATTTGCGGGTAGTTCCTCAAGATTCCAAAATTTTTCCAATATTTTATCAAGCGAATCATGAGTAAATGCACAAAAGGTGCGGGACACATTGGGTGTCGTAGCGATAGGCGCATTGCCCATAATTATATACCCTAAGGCAGTCTCAATTGCGGAAGGCAAATTATTATGACGCATAATGCGATCAAATAAAAGTATTTGACAATAAACATTTACTCCCAACAACATTTCAACCGGCCCAGGTTCATCGTACGAGTCGTCGGCTAGTGGTATATCTCTCAAATAGTCTAAAGTTGAAGTATCGACGCACGAGTCGGGCAACTGTGACGTAATATTTTCTACAACCAACGGCTTAATAGAATACTCAGCGGAGTTACCGAAACGAGAAGTAAATTTGATATAAGTTGCGCCTAGAATGCGCTGCGAACTGCCACCGATACCCTGTACTTCGGTAAACCGATTTTGTGTAGATATGTTAAGCGATAAGCGCTTACAGCAAGCAGACGCAATATAATCACTTTGCGAGCCTGGGTCAATCAAACATCTGACAAAATGTTTCTGATTATTACTATCAATAATTATAATTTTTGCGGTCCCCAAAAGGGTAGTAGTTATACAATGATCAGAGTAATCGCGTGAAACATTACACATAGAAGTGGCAGATGTGACAGTAGATTGATTTTCAACCTTATTTGTATGTGACATAGGGTCGCTATTTGCAGGTAAAGCGGATGTTCGTTCCAACTGAGTCACACTACCATTCTGCGATGTAGCGGACTCATTCCTATTGGGAACGGAATTATGAACATTATTAGAATGATTTAACTCCCCGAAATGTAATAATGAATGATGCTTAGCGGCACAATGAGAGCAAGTTTTTTGTGAAGTGCATTTAAAAGTTCTATGTTTACAACTTAAACAGTTATTACAAAATGAATGATTTTTTACGTAAACAAACCTATCGTAAGGTGTTTTAGACATAAAAATTGGACATTGATATAAATGTTCATGTGTTTTAATTTTACACAAAGAACAAGCAAGACTTTTATTAACCTTTTGTGTATGGTTGGTATCCATGTTCATAAAAGATTTCGTAGATTTTGGAATTGGAATTTTATTACTACGGGATTTATTAGACGTATCTGGCCTTTGACTAATAGACCGAGACATAACCTTACTTTGTTCCTTTACAAATTCAATAAGACTAGAATATGATGGAATTTTTTCTTTACGGTACATCGTCTCAAATAATTTAACTGTATCCAAATCTAATTTTTGTAACGCAATGTGTAAGAATATAAAATCTGATAAATCTAAAAGTTTTAACTGTTTAAACGCTTCAACAGAAGAATTAAAATTATTTATAAAACTTTCAAAATCTGCAGCACTATTATTGGTCAACGGTTTAAATTCCAACAGCTGATTCAAATAACTACTTGCTAAAACTCGAGGATCATCATACTTATCAATAAGTGCATTCCATATAATATTGTAATTCTCGGCGGTGGGCGGTAAACCGGAGCACACAGACTTCGCACTGTCGGTTAACTTACCAACTAAATAGTAAACACGCTCACTGTCCCTTAACGCACAATTATCGTGAACAACACTTTTAAACTGTTGATAAAAAAGGGGCCAATTTCGGATATTGCCATTAAATGACATTAACTCAATAGGAGGTAACTTAGGTTTCGATTTCGAAATAGAAGATATGTCTTGCTTATGGCACTTACTTGTATTACTGGTGACATCAATTTGAGACACAACTCGTTTTATATAACAATACATCTCTTCAAATGAAATCCAAGCCTGATAATCGATTTTTTTCTCAGGGTTTATTTGTAATTGTATTCTATTGTAATTGTCTAACGCCTGTTCAAACTCACTACGTAAAGTATCAGTATTACACACATTAGATAAAAATATTTCACGTTGTGATTCATTGGTTACAGCTGATTTCGATAAATCGTATATAGACTGCAACCTAGCAAATAATGCATCGCGTTTACCCTGTAACATGGTTAACTGAACATTATCCTCACTAGACATTACAAATTCGTCTTCACTATCTGTTTTTTTACCTTTCCCCATTATTTATAATTGAATATCCAAGAATTTTATATTACTTATCTTCAAGTCACGATAATATAAAATGTTGAGAAATTTATAAAAAATAATAATTTTAATCTATATGGAATGAATATACGAAATATTTCCGAACGTACGGAGCCGATCGAGCGCGACCGACCTGCCTACGCGGAGACTGACCGACCCGCTTGCAATCGCCTACCTTCAACTAAAATAATAAAATTATGAATATGATGTAGAATAAGGCTATTATAATGCGGTTTACAATAGAATGAAATAATTATCGATGCGGGGTGCATAAGAATATGACTTAAATAATAAAATAAATGATAATTACTTCAATCCTATTACGATAAATTATACGTAAGTTGTAAGCGGTGGTGGCGGTGGTTAAGAATAACCTTTTTAACGGTAGATAAAATGAACCGTATTAGAGTAAAATAAAGATTCTTATCCGGCCGAAGTGACCAAAATGATGTGGCGAATTAAAAGGAATGATTCCTTGAACAATTTTGACTGTGGACTGTAGTTTTACTTGTATAATATGGTAGGATAGATAGACAACTGCAAATTGGGAAAAATAATGGAAAATGGGCGGCAGCTGCTTTGAAAGATGGGATCACATGCACTTACTTGGCGTTGCTGATCTCGTCTCCTGGAGCTGATTTGCGGTGCCCGATGATCACTTAATTTTTCTTTGCTGCGCATGCGGCTGTGACTTGAAGACCGAAAACTAAACTGTCACCTCAGGCACGTTGATAGTAAAAAAAAAATACACTCGCGTCTTCTTTAGCATTGCGCGACTGAGACAGCGATATACAAAGTGCATGAGGGAATGGGATAGAGGATTAGGAGGTACAAGTGCTTACGAATGTTCAAAAACATTTGAAATAATAACCGAAACACAACATCATTTTGGTCACTTCGGCCGGATAAGAATCTTTATTTTACTCTAATACGGTTCATTTTATCTACCGTTAAAAAGGTTATTCTTAACCACCGCCACCACCGCTTACAACTTACGTATAATTTATCGTAATAGGATTGAAGTAATTATCATTTATTTTATTATTTAAGTCATATTCTTATGCACCCCGCATCGATAATTATTTCATTCTATTGTAAACCGCATTATAATAGCCTTATTCTACATCATATTCATAATTTTATTATTTTAGTTGAAGGTAGGCGATTGCAAGCGGGTCGGTCAGTCTCCGCGTAGGCAGGTCGGTCGCGCTCGATCGGCTCCGTACGTTCGGAAATATTTCGTATATTCATTCCATATAGATTAAAATTATTATTTTTTATAAATTTCTCAACATTTTATATTATCGTGACTTGAAGATAAGTAATATAAAATTCTTGGATATTCAATTATAAATAATGGGGAAAGGTAAAAAAACAGATAGTGAAGACGAATTTGTAATGTCTAGTGAGGATAATGTTCAGTTAACCATGTTACAGGGTAAACGCGATGCATTATTTGCTAGGTTGCAGTCTATATACGATTTATCGAAATCAGCTGTAACCAATGAATCACAACGTGAAATATTTTTATCTAATGTGTGTAATACTGATACTTTACGTAGTGAGTTTGAACAGGCGTTAGACAATTACAATAGAATACAATTACAAATAAACCCTGAGAAAAAAATCGATTATCAGGCTTGGATTTCATTTGAAGAGATGTATTGTTATATAAAACGAGTTGTGTCTCAAATTGATGTCACCAGTAATACAAGTAAGTGCCATAAGCAAGACATATCTTCTATTTCGAAATCGAAACCTAAGTTACCTCCTATTGAGTTAATGTCATTTAATGGCAATATCCGAAATTGGCCCCTTTTTTATCAACAGTTTAAAAGTGTTGTTCACGATAATTGTGCGTTAAGGGACAGTGAGCGTGTTTACTATTTAGTTGGTAAGTTAACCGACAGTGCGAAGTCTGTGTGCTCCGGTTTACCGCCCACCGCCGAGAATTACAATATTATATGGAATGCACTTATTGATAAGTATGATGATCCTCGAGTTTTAGCAAGTAGTTATTTGAATCAGCTGTTGGAATTTAAACCGTTGACCAATAATAGTGCTGCAGATTTTGAAAGTTTTATAAATAATTTTAATTCTTCTGTTGAAGCGTTTAAACAGTTAAAACTTTTAGATTTATCAGATTTTATATTCTTACACATTGCGTTACAAAAATTAGATTTGGATACAGTTAAATTATTTGAGACGATGTACCGTAAAGAAAAAATTCCATCATATTCTAGTCTTATTGAATTTGTAAAGGAACAAAGTAAGGTTATGTCTCGGTCTATTAGTCAAAGGCCAGATACGTCTAATAAATCCCGTAGTAATAAAATTCCAATTCCAAAATCTACGAAATCTTTTATGAACATGGATACCAACCATACACAAAAGGTTAATAAAAGTCTTGCTTGTTCTTTGTGTAAAATTAAAACACATGAACATTTATATCAATGTCCAATTTTTATGTCTAAAACACCTTACGATAGGTTTGTTTACGTAAAAAATCATTCATTTTGTAATAACTGTTTAAGTTGTAAACATAGAACTTTTAAATGCACTTCACAAAAAACTTGCTCTCATTGTGCCGCTAAGCATCATTCATTATTACATTTCGGGGAGTTAAATCATTCTAATAATGTTCATAATTCCGTTCCCAATAGGAATGAGTCCGCTACATCGCAGAATGGTAGTGTGACTCAGTTGGAACGAACATCCGCTTTACCTGCAAATAGCGACCCTATGTCACATACAAATAAGGTTGAAAATCAATCTACTGTCACATCTGCCACTTCTATGTGTAATGTTTCACGCGATTACTCTGATCATTGTATAACTACTACCCTTTTGGGGACCGCAAAAATTATAATTATTGATAGTAATAATCAGAAACATTTTGTCAGATGTTTGATTGACCCAGGCTCGCAAAGTGATTATATTGCGTCTGCTTGCTGTAAGCGCTTATCGCTTAACATATCTACACAAAATCGGTTTACCGAAGTACAGGGTATCGGTGGCAGTTCGCAGCGCATTCTAGGCGCAACTTATATCAAATTTACTTCTCGTTTCGGTAACTCCGCTGAGTATTCTATTAAGCCGTTGGTTGTAGAAAATATTACGTCACAGTTGCCCGACTCGTGCGTCGATACTTCAACTTTAGACTATTTGAGAGATATACCACTAGCCGACGACTCGTACGATGAACCTGGGCCGGTTGAAATGTTGTTGGGAGTAAATGTTTATTGTCAAATACTTTTATTTGATCGCATTATGCGTCATAATAATTTGCCTTCCGCAATTGAGACTGCCTTAGGGTATATAATTATGGGCAATGCGCCTATCGCTACGACACCCAATGTGTCCCGCACCTTTTGTGCATTTACTCATGATTCGCTTGATAAAATATTGGAAAAATTTTGGAATCTTGAGGAACTACCCGCAAATAAATTCTTAAGTCATGAAGAGGAAAAATGTGAAAATATTTTCGTTTCCACAACTACCCGAAATGACACCGGCAGATATTCTGTAGTATTGCCATTCAAAGAAAATCCTGATAAATTGGGTAATTCTTATATCACTGCTAAAAGGAGGTACTTGTCGTTAGAAAATAAATTTGACAAGTCACCTGAGTTACGTGTTCGTTATGATGAAGTCATTCGTGATTATCTGGATAGGGGTATAATTTCACGCACTCTGCCCGAGGAATGCATGCTGCCGGGGTTTTACTTACCACACCATCCAGTCATTCGCGATGATAAAGACACCACTAAATTACGCATTGTGCTCGATGGCAGTGCCCGGACAGATACGGGTGTTTCATTGAACGAAATTTTACATCCGGGTTGTAATCTTCAGGCAGATATATTCCGCATACTTTTAAATATTCGTATGTTTAGTATAGCATTTTTTGCCGACATACGGCAGATGTACTTATGTATAGAAGTACATCCCGAATACCGCAAGTACCAAAGAATATTGTATCGATTTTCTTCTGACGAACCGTTAGATACATTTGAATATAATCGAGTCACATTTGGTTTACGCTCCTCACCATTTTTGGCGATGAGAACTTTGCGCATGTTAGCTAAGGACGAGGGTCTCAAATACCCGCTTGCCGTTGATGTGTTGGAAAGAGACACTTATATGGACGATGTGTGTTCGTCAGCGTCTTCTGTCACCTTAGCGTCTGATATAGCTCAACAACTGATCCAGATGCTCAAGGCCGGGGAGTTCGAGTTGGCAAAATGGTCTAGCAATTCTTCAGAGTTTTTAGAACATATACCTGTATCTCAACGAAAGTCGGAATCAATCTCCTTTGATAGTGATGATAATTTAAAGATTTTAGGTCTACGTTGGCTTTCCAATTTGGATAAATTTATATTCTCCACTTCGCCACCTCAACCACTGGGCACAAAACGTGCAATTTTGTCAGCTACTGCCCGTCTTTATGACGTATTAGGTTTGGTAGGCCCAGTCATATTATATTCTAAATTATTGATTAAAGAGTTGTGGTTACTCAAGTTGGGTTGGGATGACAAACCTCCACCGCGTGTTTTAAATTTATGGCATCAATTCATTGCTGAATTACACCTAATATCAGAATTAGGTTTCCCGCGCCATATAGGTATTGAACCAGGTTGTAAACTATCGTTGTTGGCTTTTGCGGACGCAAGCGAGAAGGCGTATGGTTGCGTTATTTATTCTTATGTAACAATAGATGATCGAGAGCCAATCGTTAGTGTTATCTGTTCTAAATCACGCGTGTCCCCAATTAAAACTATTACAGTTGCTAGATTGGAACTGTGTGGTATCGTCCTTATGGCGAAATTATTGCGAACGGTATATGACACGTTCAATAAAAGATATCCTGTTGATAAAATGTTTGCTTTTTCTGACTCGGAAGTCGCACTGTGCTGGGTGCACTCATCTCCACACAGATTCAACACATTTGTTGCTAACAGAATAGCCCAGTGTCAATCTTATATTGACCCGGTGAATTTCTATCATATACCCGGTGTACAAAACCCCGCGGACGCTTTATCTAGAGGTCTTTTACCTTCGCAACTTAAAGATCATCACCTGTGGTTTACTGGCCCACCATGGACCACACTGCCTATCAATGATTGGCCCATTTTACCTTTTTCTTCAAAATCTGTAGAACCACCAGAAGCTAAGGTCATCTCTTGTGTAACTTCTAATATACCGGAAAATCCAATCTTATTATTGAGTGACAGGTGCTCCTCATGGAGTAGGCTTCTCCATTCCGTGGTCTATGTTTTAGGATTTATGAAACGTCTACCTCGCAATGATATAATAACAGCTAGTGATCTAAATACCGCTGAGATTTATGTTATAAAAGCCATTCAAAATTCATCTTTTTCACACGACATGAAAAATTTAAAATGTGGACGAACTGTTTCTTCCACGTTGCGCAAGTTAAGTCCGTTCTTGTCTCCTGACAATATATTACGAGTAGGAGGACGTTTAGCTAATTCTTCCCTCAAGTATTCTCATAAACATCCTGCACTACTACCGAGAAAGGGACATACGATTGAACTATTAATTGATTATCTCCATCGCACCTATTTACATGCTGGGCCTCAATTATTGCTTTCAATAATTAGGCAGAATTATTGGATTTTGTCTGCTAGACGTATAGTGAGGCAACGTATACACAAGTGTAACACTTGCTTTCGTATGAACCCAAGGCCAACATTTCCTATAATGTCCGACTTGCCTGAGTGTCGTTTAGAACAATGCAATGCATTTACTCACACAGGGGTCGATTACGCTGGGCCGCTGTATATCACGCTAACTAGGAAGAGAGGGGTGCGTAGTCAAAAGGCATATCTATGTCTTTTCATATGCCTAGTTACGAAGGCCGTGCATATCGAATTAGCTTCCGATTTAAGTTCTGCTACATTTTTAGACGCCTTTAAACGTTTTTTGTCAAGGCGTGGTCCATGTAAAATGTTATACAGTGATAATGGCAGAAATTTTATTGCGTCTAAGTCGTATCTCCGCGAATTACACGATTTCTTGAAGTCTAGTGATTATTACAAAAACTTTCAAAATGAACTAACTAAAAACCGCATTGGTTGGCGTCTCAATCCCCCCAACGCCCCACATTTTGGAGGGATATGGGAGGCAAATATAAAAAGTACTAAGGCATTGCTTTTTCGAGTAATAGGGAAACAAATCCTCACATATGAGGAAATGCTTACCGTTCTCAATCAGATAGAAGCAGTTCTCAATAGTAGGCCTCTTTACCTTTTAAGTTCTGACCCGTCAGAACCTACAGCTATTACTCCTTCTCATTTTTTACACACCGCTCCTTTGGCAGTCTTACCTGCAGCGGATGTGAGCAATGAGAGGGTTAATTTACTCTCTAGGTTTTCATTAATGGACTCTATTGTCCAATCGTTTTGGAAGAGATTTCGTACAGAATACCTCCATAATTTACAACCTCGGGAAAAGTGGAATACTTCCTCCAACCCGGTCGTAGTAGGTACCATAGTTATAATGAATGTTGATAATGCGCCTCCCTTGCAGTGGCCTTTGGGGGTCATAACACGGTTGTTTCCCGGTAAAGATGGGGTTGTTCGTGTAGTGGAAGTGCGTACCAATTCTGGTACTTACGAGCGACCTGTTGTACGGTTGTGCCCACTACCAACGCAATAGTACTTACGTACTATCATTAGTTTTTTTTTATATTACTTATTTTTAAGTTTTACATACTTTGTTTAATCATAATAGTAGTTTATTTATTTTTGGTTTACATTATCTTATTATACGTAAGGTTGTAAGTTGTAACCGCGTTCTCTTATATTATATTAATGACTCTTATAGTCAGTCCAATGTGGACGTCGCTTGTTTATATGTTTTTTTTTTTTTTTTCTTTTCGAAGGGATTCCTTCAAGGCCGGGGGGATGTTGTGTTTCGGTTATTATTTCAAATGTTTTTGAACATTCGTAAGCACTTGTACCTCCTAATCCTCTATCCCATTCCCTCATGCACTTTGTATATCGCTGTCTCAGTCGCGCAATGCTAAAGAAGACGCGAGTGTATTTTTTTTTTACTATCAACGTGCCTGAGGTGACAGATTAGTTTTCGGTCTTCAAGTCACAGCCGCATGCGCAGCAAAGAAAAATTAAGTGATCATCGGGCACCGCAAATCAGCTCCAGGAGACGAGATCAGCAACGCCAAGTAAGTGCATGTGATCCCATCTTTCAAAGCAGCTGCCGCCCATTTTCCATTATTTTTCCCAATTTGCAGTTGTCTATCTATCCTACCATATTATACAAGTAAAACTACAGTCCACAGTCAAAATTGTTCAAGGAATCATTCCTTTTAATTCGCCACATCATTTTGGTATACCCTTATACCCCAATGTAACACATTTTATTGATATGAATCAAGCAATATCCACACAAATACCCATATTCTCTCACAATGAAAACGCACTATGCAAATTCGCTGTTTTTTCACACGTCGCTCACAATAGCGTTGCCATGACAACGCCAAGATGGCCGCCGCGTATCTGTGACAGCCGCGTTCACACGCAGACAATGATGCAATCACGTTAATAAACACAACATTGTCTATGGTTTTTTCTTGTTTTTTATTGATTGGGGCAGTGGTAAATGGAAAATTATGCAGCTTTTGATTTATCTTGTTTTATTCTGCGAACAGTAGGCAGTGGTAAAACTGTCGGAACGCCGTTAGATTCTTGGAGATAGATTTTCAACTTGAGAGTGGTAGCCAGCCAGGCGATTACTACAAAGTAGTCTACCACCGTGCTATGGTTTCCTCACGATGTTTTCTTTCACCGAAAGTAACTTAGTAGTAAGTTTTTAGTAATCTGTGCCGAAAGCTTCATGTAGGATTCGAACCTGACTTATAGGCGTCTGCCTTTGCCCTCCAACGATAACAAATTTAATGTACAACCTTCCCCGTTTATCAACCTCAACTCCATTACCGAGAACTGGTAAAAAAAACGATTGAATAAAGCACATATCGCGTTCGATTATTGTCCAATTTTCACACACTATTAACCCAATTAATTGTCGTGGAAAGATCTTTGTGAGGTTTTTATTTCAATCGCGATTATGCTGGTAGCATAGGTACTATGTCATTGTATAAATACAGCGGGGCCGATTATATAACTAACATGCTTCAAGATGTAAGCTGTGTTCCAGATATAGCTTGTAATGTGTCAAGACAAGTAGATTCTAGTTTGGGGGGTAACTAAAAATTGATCGAGACCTCCGGAGACCAGCGGGCGGGGAGCTTTTTCCGCCAACGCGTCAGCTTGGCTATCCAAAGAACTCTGCCAGCCTTCTGGGAACCTTGCCGTTAATCGGAAGCAGCGGCAGGCTTGAGGAAATTTTCTATATAAAGATTGTATTTTGTACATATTTGTTGTTAATTAAAATCTAAAACAATGAGATTGTCTTGAGAGACTACTTCCTATGCAAAGAAAGGCTCTCCGTAGCTCCGAATAAACCTATGTTGTCACCAAAACAAGTGGACATGTGAAGGTTATAATTAATATTAAAGGCAATAGTCCCGGATTGAATACCTACTTGTATATTCTATGCGGGCTTTAAGTTGTCTATTTTATTTAATAATGACCAGCTATTTTTACTGTGAAAAGGTTCCAAACAGCGGTGGTTACGCTTACAAAACTGCTGCGCCAGTGTGCCACAAGCATACACAGTTGCGTAAATCTATTCTCGGAGTTAATCCCATAAGATCACAGATAATTACAATAATCCGGGGCTTATGTAGCACAGTTAACTTTATGAAGGCGGATTAAATGATCATGACCCAATTTTGAAATTCGAGGAGTTATTATTTTTTGGACGCGGCTGCTACTTACATCTGATAATTTGGACAATTTCCTGGATGCTTCGTAAACTCGATTTTCTATCCCTCTATAATTATAAGTTAGTGTAACTATCATAGTGTTTAGTTACAATAAATAATGACATAAATTTGAATCAAATGATACTGAAACAAGTGGCGTTTGTTTGTATGGGATAATCGCTTCTCAAGTATCAAATACGCCGGGCGGCGTTTCAATATTTGGTCAATCTTTCTTGTATTTTGCTTCTCACGCCGCGATTTCATCCGCGATCTCGCGTGGTTTGAATTACTTGAAAGCCTTCCTGCTCAACTACGTTGTATGAAGAGCTGCATGAAAATTTCATGCTTCTAGATTCAACGGCTTATTATTTCATGCTTCTTTAGGCTGTGCACCCTATCCTACTTATCCATACTAACCCATACTATATAATCTATCCTTCCTACTTCCTACCAAATCCAACTAATCTATATTAATATTATAAAGAGGAAAGATTTGATTGTTTGTTTGTTTGCATTGAATAGGCTCCGAAAGTACTGAACCGATTAGAAAATATATTATAAATGTAAGGATGTGTTATTTATGAAGATGTTTGTTACTGTTTCATGCAAAAACTACCGAACGGATTTGGATCAAATTAAGCACACAGATAGAATATATTCTGCATTAACACATAGGATAATTTTTATCCCGGTATAACATACGATTTAGATTTCTCGGGAATCCGGGTGAAACCGCGGGACGTAACTAGTTATCTATAAGTCCGTCAGTGTTAGTTTTATTAAATACTCTAGCTGTCCCCCGCGGTTTCACCCGCGTTCCCGGGATTAAAAGTAGCCTATGTCCTTCTCCATACCATAGGCTATCTGCATGCCAAATTTCATGATGATCCGTTGAGTAGTTGAGGCGTGAAGGCGTAACAAACAAACAAACTCACTTTCGCATTTATAATATTAGTTAGGATTATACTAGCTATCCCCCGCGGTTTCACCCGCTTTCCCGGGATAACACGTAGCCTATGTCCTTCTCCATACCATAGGCTATCTGCATGCCAAATTTCATGATGATCCGTTGAGTAGTCGAGGCGTGAAGGCGTAACAAACAAACTCACTTTCGCATTTATAATATTATAATAAGTTAGGATTTAGGCTTAAAATTGACAGGACAGTGGTGTGGTTGGTTATGATTCCATCTTTCGCGCCGCAGGTCGTGGGTTCGATTCCCACCCCGGACAGGCTTTTGTGTGCATGTCCCGAGTCTGGGTGTAAATTTATGTATTTACAAACAAAAAGTAATAGGTATACCCATGTCGTGACTATATCAGTTATCTGGTTTCCATAGAACAAGCTCTGCTTAGTTTAGGATCAGATAACCGTATGTGAGTAATTTCCCAGGATATTTATTGTTTTTATTATTGCAGCTGTAACACCAAAGATGAAGTCACTATCCTGTTTCCTACTCCTGCTGCTGTCACAAGTGAACACACAGGAAGTGACCACACCATCCAGCCTCCTTGGACCGAGGAACTTCAACCATCATGCCTTCAATGCCGAACAGTACCTGCAGAACTTCAACATACCTGAAACTACCAAGTGAGTCTAGGCTGAACATAGGCCTCCCCCATTGATTTCATTTCGAACGGTTCTTGGCCGCTTGCATCCAGCGGCGCCCAGCGACTCTGACTAGATCATCGGTCCACCTCGTGGGATGTCGTCCCGCTCGGCGCTTTGCAGTACGTGGTCGCCACTCGAGAACCTCTCTTCCCCATCGGTTATCGGCTCTTCGAGCGATGTAGCCTGCCCATTGCCACTTCAGCTTATTAACTCTACAAGCTATGTCCATCGTTTTTGTTCTCCTACATTCGTAGTCCTCATTTCGGACCCTGTCACGTAGAGAAATTCCGAGCATAGCTCGTTCCATAGCTCGCTGAGTGACTCTGAGCTTATTTATGCGGCCAGCAGTGAAAGACCACGTCTCTGTCCCGTATGTCATCACTGGTAACACGCAGTGATTGAAGACCTTTGTCTTCGGACTCTGAAGTTTGGACGTGAAGATATGCCGTAGCTTCCCGAACGCTGCCCAGCCGAGATGGATTCTTCGACTGACTTCTTTGTCGAAGTTGGACCTACCTAGTTGGACAATTTGTCCTAGGTAAACATACTGGTCTACAATTTCGAGGACAGTGCTCCCAAAAATTACTTGGCAGAATTTAACTGGCAGAATATGAACATTAGCCATAATTTTTGTCTTGTCCATATTCATTTTGAGGTCTACCTTTTGAGAAACTCTGTTGAGGTCATTGAGCATGATGTTTAAAGCTTCCAGCGATTCCGCCATTATGACTGTATCGAAGGTGAGTGATGTGTTCGCCATTGATGTTGATGCCATATCCCTTCCAGTCCAAGAGCGTGAATACATCCTCCATTGCAGTGGTGAAGAGTTTCGGAACCCTTTGGGTACGGAATCGTAAAAAAACACGGCACGCAAATATCACCCGTAAACAAACCGACCAAGTTCGTTTAAATAAACAGTAAAACAATTTAGCCGCGCCATTTCGAAGTATAAACTCGATTAGTTCTTTAACTACACTTAAAGCTAACAGTTAACGTCTAGTATTGATTGGTTACTTTACTAGGTTCTGTATTGATTTCGCATTAGAACGCAATTAACTAATGATGGCGTAGGATAGATTTGGTCAGTAATTCAGCTGAAGTAAAGTTTAGATACGTTATCGTTTGGCTAATGTATCTTTTCAGGTAACGTGGCTAACGTTGCATATTTCTTTACTAATATGCTAGGGCTTCGCCTGAGTGCAATGCCATTAATAAGCGCGTTATTTGACATAGTACGCAAATATGGGCGTTAGGCGATAGCTGAAATCAAATATGATAGTCTGGACACACATTTAGTGCATCATTGATTGCACGTTAATTGTTCCAATAATTGGCGTTAAACGTCTGGCTGCGGTTTTCTGTAAGGTGGAGGTACTTCCCCAGTCGAGCTGCTCCTTGACCGAATAAAGGCTACGCTCTACCTCTCTGAAAATCTTACTATACTACCATACTAATGGTTACCTTACAATCTTTTCTATCACGGAAAGCTCTCTGGAGGATTCGAACGCATGACCTTTGTTTCTACCACTGCTATCGTCGACTTAAATATACCTACCCATTTTATTCTCTAACATCGAACAGATAACCCAAAGAAGCGAAATGACGTTAATTTTGTTTGATATCAGTTCCTTCAAGGACACACTAAACATTTAGACGCAGTGATTGGTCGGTACAGTTATTTAATCAGTGCAAAAAACATACAAGTTGCGGAATTGGTTTTCTCGGTACACTGCTTTAAAGGGATTTTTCTCGATGTTCACTAACCACCCATTTTTTCAGACAAGGCCCAGTTCTCTTCCCCAACGACGCCCCACCACCTCCTCGACCACCTCTCATCGTGACGTCACGGCCTCTCATCGAATCAGTAGCCAGAAGCGAGCTGAACCCTGATCCAGCCAACAATTCTATCGCTGAACAATCCCAGATAAATCGGGTGACTTTTAGACCGGAGTACTTAGCACGGGTCAAAGAGTATAAGCCTTTCGAATATAAAGTGCCAGTGTCTTTTGGGTATGATGTTGGGTCTACGAAGGTCCCGTATGCTGATATCCTGAAGAAATACCAAGTGGATGATCAGGGGACTAACAGATTTAATGATTATGAGGTAATTTTTTTTTTTTTTATTGTGTATAGGCTGGTGTTTAACCACAATCTCACCATGGTTAGTGATGATGTGGCCAAAGGTGGTAAGCACACCAAGCTTAGAAGGAACTGGCTCTCAAATGCAGCTGTCAAGTACTTGGTGATAGATTTTCAACATGTGGGCCAGGTAGGTACTAGAAAACACCCTACCACCACCATGGTTACCTCACAATATTTTGCTTCACCAAAAGCTCGAGCTCATTGCATGATTCGAACCCGGGACCTTCGTCTGGGTATCCTTGGTCACTTTCACTGAGCTGTCATCGCCTTATTATAGTTTTACTTGTACGTAGTATTTATATACTCTGAGGTAGTACCTAATGACACTATCTTTTTCTCTCTCCCTCGACTACATTATGACTTTAAACACAATGAGTGTGATTGTTATTTCACGAGTATTCTCAATCCGCTTACGACCATGTTAGTGACATACATCACATTATTTATTTAGGTCATTCGTTGTGGCATTTGTGGCCATTATTTTCGCGGTGACTTGCCATCTTAATATCGCTGGTATTTTGAGCCACGAAATAAGCGATATATTGCAATTAATTTCTTCGGTATTCCTTCTGTAATGGTGCGTCCATGCTACGCGAAAGGAGCACGAGCTGCGCCTCGAATGAACAGGATTTGTTCGTTGCTCGCGATTTCAAGCGTGGATACATAACGAGCCTTCAACGAGTGCGATGCGAATCCCTGTGTTCGTGAAAAAACTGACAATCGGGCGGAGCGCAGTCGAGCACGCTATGAATGCTCGTTCGAGGCTCGCAAGCCCGTCCACGCTACGCGAATCGTGCTCGTCCGTGGCTCGGCACGAGCTCGGTTCGCCAAGCATGGACGCACCATAAGCATGACATGTTCAGTTCTGAAGTAAAGTCGCTTGTTGCTGTATTTGATATTGAGTGAGATGTTTTATGATGGGATAAGGCTTGGGTAACAATTATTCTAATTAGTCCATCAGTAAGTTTATCAAACAATATTGGATTACAAAGATAAAGCGCGTCTAAGTTCTGGAGTGGGGGCTCGTGACGACATATGTGTGTGGAAAGTGTACCATCTTGTGACGTTACCACAACAATACACCATATTTTTTCTCACAATCGTTATTGAAAAAAAACAGAAAATATTCGCCATGACATTCTACGTTACCCACTGAGCTATCATTGCCTTGAACCTACCACGTGGTTTATTTCTCCTGGCTGGTTATAAGTCTCAAGATACAGTTTAAAATCTGTGCCCTAACACCAGTCGTTATTTTACCGCGTCTCCTTTTATGAACGGCCTCTTCTTCACTTCTCTACGATAATAAATCGAATGCAAAACTCTTTTCTTCTGGCCACACATGCCTAGAAACAATTCCTTGTTATTTTTCTATCCGCTTCGAGCCTTAAGGCACATGATTGATCATCCAGTTTTGTCTGGACCGGCAATGAACAGGTGTCTGTTTATGCGCAGGCATTTTCCGGGAGTATGGTCATTGGTGATTAATTATAGTTGTTGGGGTAATGTTTCGATTTAAATAATACTTCCACTTATAAAATGGTGTTATATACGTACTATAAAAGGTCACATGTTGAGAAAGAAAGAAGAAAGAAAGAAAAGGGGAGTTCACCCAATCAGGGCCCACCAATGGTCTTCATCGTACCGCTTCAATGGACATCATTAATGGTTTTTGATTTCGTTATGATTACCACCAAAGATACTCGTGATAGCCCGGCAGGTCTATCAAGCCATCAATGGCTTAGGTAAGTGAGTATATGTTCATACTAGGAAACGAGCTACCCATAGCTACTAAGTGAACTAAGATCGCGCTGGCTAAACTACACAAATGTTTGAATTTTTCTTTTCACTGCTCCTGAAACAAACTACATCCTAACGTTAAGCTAAAATCACAGATCTCAAGATCAGAAAGTATATGAACTACCTCAAAAGTATAGGCCACACATCCATAGTACTGTTTATTTTTGCCAATAATAAATTTATTTAATTCCATACAATTTTGGAATCTTAATTTTTAAAATTTACAGCAACAGACAATTCTGCCGCCGATTTACAAAGCCCTATCGGACCACGCCAATCAGAATGTGTTGAAAATCCAGAACAATCGTATCAACAACAATAATTATCAGGTATCTATTCCTTTATTTATTTCTTTCTATGTGTTTTTCTTCCATTATTCAGCCGCACGTTTTTACCTCGATTTCGAGGAACAGGAGAAAGGAGGAGGTGTTTTATTCTATGATCTATCGATGGTACCATTTTTGTTTATATCCGATCAGCGATTACTGCGTTATTCTTTTTTTACAAAATCCACAGCTCTTAGTCATAAAAAATTTACATACCTAATTACAACACTTTTGACATAGTTTAAAGCAGTCACATCAATACTGTATTCTGTATGCCATTAAATAAAAAACGAGAATATTATTATGTGTGGTGTGTAGAAGTTGGTGTGGGTTTGTGTGGTGTGGGGGTGTGTGGTGTGAGTGTGTGGTGGGGTGTGAGCGCGAGTGTGTCTATGTGTACGTGTATGTATGTATGTCTGGGTATGTGTGAGCGATTCAGTAAGTTGAGTAACTATTGAGTAACTATTACAAATTTAGCTTAAGTGAAAGATGGACAGTCTCAGATCAGGGGCCCAAGTCTGCTAATATAATTGTGTTCCGTCAAAATTGACACATTTTACAGTTCTGGTAGTCTACTAACACAATAACGTCATAATGGTGCCATAATAGCTTTCCGATGATTTTCCACTGAAACTACAATCGTGCCACAATGATCTTTTAATTGTCAGTTTTGACAGTGTATGTACTAAAATTCTTTTCATTCATTATGAGACCAGTATGGATTATTAGACTGCGCATATCGGCTCGATGATAATGGATAGCGATGGGCGATTGTTCCAAAGAAAGTAGTCGAAAGAATCGACAATTGTAAAACTGTACATTCGATTGTCGATTCATTCGTTCTAACGAATAAACAATCGAATAACAATCGACCTTTCGAATGAAAATTGACGCACGCTACGCAGGTTGCAATAGTATGCACAATAGACGGGTGAGCGAGGGGGCGAATTTCGGTGGACGGACAGCCAGCGCACGGCACAGGCCACTCGCGGTGCCGCACGAAGCGTATTCTGAACAATCGAAAGAAGTCAATTGTTATTCGAATGATTCGAATAAATTGGACAATCGAATAATTCGATTGTTTTTAGTAACAATCGCCCATCGTTAAATGGAATTGCAATAGATATTGTAGCAGTCTTGGCCCCCAGATTGTATTTCTAACACGACCCCATTGCATAAGCATTGCCCTTGAGCCACTGTGGGTTATCTACTAAGTTCATAATGGTTTTTGACGCTATTGAATAGACTACCAAAGCTGACAAATCTGTAAATTTTTAAATCACTCATAGTTCATTGGAACACAATTGTTACAAGCAGACATGAGCCCCACATCTCTCGTTTACAAATAAAGCATTATCTGAGCATGATCTTCATATCTTTATGTACTTTCAGGTGCAAGAACCAAACTACAATCATAATTACCAAAGCAATGATGTCAATGATGACGGGAGTAACTCTGATGTGAGTATAGTCAAGCATTTTAACAAGAATCTTACTAACTGTAATATTGGTGTATTTAATATTTTTCCATTCCAGGGATCGAACTACGCCTTCTCTTATGCGGTCAAGGATAAGAAGACAGGTGATGATTTCTCCCATAATCAACATAGCAGTGGATCAGCTACCACCGGGGAGTACAGGGTTCGACTCCCAGACGGTCGGATGCAAATTGTCTCTTACGTAGCCGACGAAAACGGTTACAAAGCAGACGTCAGATACGATGATGAACAGAAAATCGTTGACAATACCATTGATAACCAGTATAACGATAACAATTATCAGTATATCGGAAATAATAACCAATACAATGATAAAAGTAAAGACAATGATTATAGTAACAATCAATTCAGTGACAACATAAATATTCGCACTGATTACAAAATTAACCATCAAAATACTGATTATAATGACCAATATCGTAATGATTATGTTGCTCCAACCCAATTAAATGATTATACTAATAACAACAAGGATTATACTAATAATAACAAGGACTATACTAATAATAACAAGGACTATACTAATAATAACAAGGATTATATAAATAACGATTATGCTCAACAAAGAGACTTAAAAAATGGCAAAGATGATTATTACAATAACTATGACACATCTAAAGAATACTATAACGATTATTCCTCGGAGTACAACACAAATTACGTACCACATACAAGCAAATTTTCAACATTCCAAGCATCTACAGTTAAACCTTCTTATGAAGAAATTAAAGATCTATTTGTTACTAAGAATTTGTATAATACTCAGCAGAACTATGATACGCCATCATCAACGCCGAGTATTCTAGATTCGACTACTGAAAGAGTAGTGTTGATTGGTGCTAGACCAAATCTATATACTAGCATAGGTAATAGTGTACCTGTTACTACACCTTTGCCGTTGTTTTCAAGTCATGTTTCATCGACGCCTAGAAATTACTTAGTGTCGACGATAGCGAGTATTAGAAATAAAATCAGTTTACACAATAAACCAATTTTAACGAATAGGTATATCGATAAGATTAATAAGTATTTGACTTTTAAATGATTTATTTTAGTGTTTAGGTTGTGTATATAATTTATTTTAAATAAATGGTTATTTTTTATATTGGTTTTTTGTTGATATTCTTTGGATGCACCTTTTTGAAATTTATTTATATCTCTCTTCTCCCATTTCGTTCTCTTCTTTTCATTCGCTTATACCTACTATCCTATTCATGAGGTATGTATACTAATTAAAGCTGAATGCTTTTGAGATTTCATCTTTTCGAAATCTGTTTTTTTGTAATGCTGAACAACTTTTACAATGAGAACAACCACTGAAAACGCGTTTCAGGATCATAATGTAAAAATATTTCGTTTATTCGAAGGAGGTTAGGACTACATCAGGTATAGACTCTATAATAAGTTTTAGCTGATGGTAAATTACTCAAAAATTCACAACTTATTGCTTCCAAATTTATTGAATTAAAAATCATAACTAACGTGTAACCGGTCAATGAGGGTGACATTTAAAAAAACCCTTTCTTAGTGGATACCTACTCTTCACAAAGAATATACCCTCTAAATTTTATGTCTCTAGGACCAGCGGTTGAGGCTGTGCGTTGATATACCAGTCAGTCAGTCAATCAGTCAGTCAGGACTTTGAATTTTATATATATAGATAACTTAGATTTGGAAAAGGTTCCAATGAAACTAAATCATTGACAGATGCACGCCCAGCTCCGTAAGGTCCAGAATCTTATATCCACTAAGAGAGTTTAAAATAGGGGGTGAAACTGTGGGGTTGAAAACTAGTCCTATTTTACTCCTACTATTGATAAATTGCGAATGTTTGTTTGGTACCTCTTGACACTTCAATGGATCAACCTATCGCGATGAAATTCGGCACACGGGTAGATCATAACCTTGAATAACTCATAGGATACTATTTATCCCGGGAAAATATTAGATCCTCGGGAACGCGGGTGAAACCGCGAGGCGAAAATTAGCAAACGGGAAGTGTGAGGTAAAAGCAATAAGCATTTAACTGTCTTCTACTTAAATACTTGAGACACCACCAACCATAGAGATAGAGAGCAGAGAGAGAATCTTAAGAGAGCGACTGTACTAGATTATGTGCCGTAAGCACGGGTATGTGCAACGCTGCCTTGAAACGAACTGCGCGTTCGTAGTTTGAACGACTAAATATATTAAATAATGCCAATATCTAGTTTTTTGGGTTCCGCACCAAAATGGTAAAAAGGAACCCTTATGGTGCCCCTCCGTCCTTCTGTCCGTCTACGACAGCGTTATATTTCAGCAAACACTGATGTCATTGATTTGAGACTTGGAATTTGTATAAATATTGCTGGCCCACACACAATCCAAGAAATTATACGCCGAGGAAGTTCGGAACCCTTGGCCTCTTGGCCGGTTTTTATTTATCGATACATTTACCGGGAACAAGAGAAAAGGAACTCACATCGAATTTGTTTCTGACAGTAAATCAATAATGCATCTATTTTCAAACTGCTCAAGCTTAGTACAAGGTACGTTTTAAACGCTATCTATTTATATTCTTACTCTATGTACAACAATGGAAAGATGAAAGCCTTAAACGCGGGCCTAAATTGAAGCAATTAATTTATGTATAGTATTACTTAAGATAATTAGACGTAGAGGCACAAAGTTCATATTCCTCGACTTAGATAACATAGGTAAGTATAAACCATTTATCACACATCAAGGAACTGAGTCTAGACTTAACTTAGAACATGGCTTAGAGCTAATGCTACGGATGTGGGACTTACTGACACATTGAATGATAAATTAAAAAAAAAAGTCTTTATTATTCCACTAGCTGTTCCCCGCGGTTTCACTCGCGTTCCCGGGATATTATACTCGGGTATAATGTAGCTTCCTATTAGTGAAAGAATTTTTCGAATCCGACTGGTAGTTCCTTGATTAGCCCGTTTAAACAAACAAACAAACAAAAAAACTCTTCCGCTTTATTATTATTATTATAGTACTAGCTCAGACCAAGAAAAAATTTAAGACGGAACGTGTTCTTAAGTGACGCAAGTAATAGGAAGCCGGCGTTCTTGTCCATACATGGCCTCACACACACATACATAATTATAGACCATACGATAGGAAGCCGATCGGTTGTCATTCCGTATTGAGACGTTGACAGTGACAATAAGGCTCAGTACCATTTGTGCCTGCTTGAGCCAGTACTGATTTTACTCACGCACACGTAGGAAATTTTTTGCTTCAATTTCTTATAAGGTGACACTCCGTCTTGATTTTTTTATATGTACCTATGAGTGCTAGCTCTCTCGCGCGGTTTCACCCGCGTTCCCGTGATAAAAAGTAGCCTATAATACTCGGGGGTAATGTACCTTCCTATTAGGCTATTAGTGAAAGAATTTTTCGAATCCGACTGCATGGTAGTTCAAGAGATTAGCCCGTTTAAACAAACAAACAAAAAAACTCTTCCGCTTTATTATATTAGTATAGATAGATTGGTAGGTACATTCGTAAGAATAGTAGCGGATAATGCTAGTCCAATATACATCCCATCTGGACCCCTCTTCGGGAGAAGGCCTGCTCCAGAGATTACCACTCGTCGCGATTCCTTGGACCAATTGCGTGTTCCGACGGTCTCTATCTCACCTTCCACCTTGTCTTCGGTCTCCCTCTGCTGCTGTTCCCATGAGTTTGATAAACTTGATATAATTAGGTACTTTTGAGGCTTCCGTACTCAAAGGGTGGTTCCGTAAACAAGCGTACGGCCCGCCTGATGGTAAGCGGTTACCGTAGCCTCAGCACTCACGCGTTACCGACCCTTCCCCCTCCGCAATGAGCTCTGGCGACCTTACTCACGCGCAGGAACACAACATCTCAGATTACAGAACAAGGCAGATGAAGCGCGCGTAACACGGGAGTGAGGCCAAAAAGAACAAATATAAATTGAAAAACACATACCCGATTATTGGCCTTTGAATTTGTATTTGCATTGTAAACAAAGTTTATTAAAAATAAAGTGTTTTCTGTTAAATAAATTTTGCTAAACAAAGCAAATACAAATTCAAAAGCCAATATCAGGTATGTGTTTTTCTTTGCACAACATAATAAATTTTCGTATAAGAATTACTCGCCAATCTTTCAGCCCATGAGTCCCAAAGATAAAATTACCTGAACGCTGAAGGCCCAGCTCGTTTAAGATAACTTAGATAACTGCGAGATAACCTTGTTACACATAGCTTTAACTTTCATACTTATTAGCAGGTAACGTTTAGTTGTTATTATAAGTTTAAACAACCTTACGAACAAAGTTACATCGTTAGAAAGTTAAACAGAAATAGGGTGATTTTTTTTGTACATGAAAATTACTTTTTTTGCGAGGTTATATTTTTTTATGACTAAAAGTTGATATGCAGGTAGATGGTCCACGTGGTAAGCGGTTATCGTAGCCTATAGACGCTTGCAACACCAGGGCCACTAGACACGATGACAATCGTCATCGTTAGTAAACGATCAACCTTTGTATGAGATTGACATTTCAAATCGAAATATCACGTGATATTTAACAATCTCTTATATCAATCCCATACAAAGGTACCTAGATCGTTTAGTAACGATGACGATTGTTGACAACCATCTTGTCTAGGGGGCAGGGGTGATCAATAATTATAATAAATTATTTATTACTAAAAATACGTTGTTACTAGATTAGGATCACTACCTTAATGAGCTCTGGCGACCTTACTCATGTGCAGGAACACAACATAAAGTTATTTGGCTGCGGTATTAGCGAATAAACGCTACGCTCTACCTCTCTTAACGGTAGCTACCCTACAACGGTTTCCTCACGATGCTTTCCTCCGCCGATACTTACTTGTTGTGGGCTCTTCTTTTCCGCAAGTAGGCGGCTTAGGTGGGCCCTTTTTGCGTGAAGAAAACGCCGGCTACAACTCTAGCCAGCCCAGCTCCGCCCAGAAGCGCAGGACTTTCCTGGGCTGTCCACAGGCTTCGCGGAGCAACCTCACAGGTCCGAGGATTTGTGCCCGTTGTTCAGCCACTCCCTCGCATTCCAGGAAGACGTGGGCAGCCGTTTCCTCTCTCCCCATGCAGACCCTGCACAGAGGACTATTGGTAACACCTATTAAGATAGATGTCGATTTAGCGGTAAATGTCTCGTTAGGGTTCCTACGATATTACGTAGGTCCTTACGGTTTAACTGTAGCAGATTTCTAGTCAGTCGCTTGTCATATGTAGACAGCACCATCTTAGATTGCATGCAGTTTTTGACATTTAGTCATTGGTTACGCGTCCAGGCCTTGAGCTGGCTAAAGGGGAGCGGTAGTATTGGCTGTTGGCCTACCACGTTGGAGTTCGACCCAGCTTTAGCCAGCTCATCAGCTGCGTCGTTACCATGGGATCCGCTGTGGCCCTTGATCCATTTTAGTGTGACTTTATAAGCCCAGAGTTTATGCGTCTGTCCTCCACCGATAACTCCAAGCCATTTGACGTCCCTTCCACTAAACTATCATCGACCCAAAGAAAATAATCAATAAATAAGATGGCAACCATATTCAATGAGGTCTTATTCGACAAGAGTTCTCGAGATCGCATTAGAAAACGAACGTTTCTGCATCAGACGAGAGAACCCTATAAAACTGCAAGTCTATTCAGTACATACAAGCTCTGTCGAAGATAAGGCTGCGGTCTATGGGCTGTCGATTATTGCCAACGATTCTTGTAGTGGTGTCCCTTGGTTCTTTTGAGAGGTATCGATAGTTTTACAAACTAAACATTATTAATTATCATTTTAATACCCTACACGTCTTAAATTATAAAAACATGAATTCAGAGATACCAAATATTTTATAACTAAGTGAATATCTTGAAACGTTTTGAGTTGCTGTAGCTGAATACAAAAACATATTAATACTGAGGACTCTTCAAGACAAATGCAAATATGATCTCGCATTATAATACTTCCTATTAATCAAGTAACTCAAACATAATTTCTACATAATGTGTCAGAACTTATAAAATGAAACATAATGGTGCGTCCATGCTTGGCGAACCGAGCACGAGCCCAGCCACGAACGAGCACACTGCGAGCACGATTCGCGTAGCGTGGATGGGCTTGTGAGTCTCGAACGAACGCGATTGTAATTTTTTTCACGAACAAAGGGATTCGCATCGTGCTCGTTGTAGGCTCGTTGTAGGTTCGTTCGTGGCTCGGCTGGTGCTCGATTCGCGTAGCATGGAAGGACCATAATAAGTGCTATATCTTATAGACTATGGATAATTAGCAACAAAAACCTAACACTTAAAACTTATCGACCATCACAATCTGCACTCCAACACGCAAAGTCACTCATCGATATCGAATTCATCGACAATCATCCCATCACTAGGCCAATAGTGCAATTCACGTGTTCCGCTGAGTTGCTTTTGGCCGAGTGCCAAAGAAGCTCTACCGGAGACATGCATGCTTACAATTCTATATCATCTGTGACATGGAAAAAAGGCAATAAAATCCTGGTTATTTTCCTTGTATAAAAATCATAAAGCATTGTTGTGAGTTTAAGGCCTTTGCTTGCGGCGGCGTCGTGTGAAGGGTCGCTCACTTCCCTCCAATATGGCGAGAAGGGCGATGGCTGCCACACGCGTCATACTTGTGAACAGGTGCTGCTTGTGGGGGCTGGTCTGCTTAATTTTGCCATTTATTTACTTATTAAAATATAGATTCAGTCTACTTTGCAGTTTTGCCGCCGCGCCGGGGCACGCAATTGTTGTCAGTGCGATTAGAATGTAAATATTATGTAATGAATCTAAGCTTGTTTTGAAAAGAGTAATTGCTCAGTTTATTGCCAGCTCTTCTCAGCAAATTAAATAAATAAATATCCTGGGACGTTCCCACGGAAAAGAGATTCATATTTCTTTTCTCTGTGGACGTTCCTCACACACGGTCATCTGATCCCAAACTAAGCAGAGCTTGTACTATGGAAACCAGATAACTGATATAATACATATACTACTTTTTGTTTGTAAATACATACATAATAAACATAATTACACCCAGACTCAGGACATACAGACATGTTCATGCACACAAATGTATGTCCTGTGTACTGGGAATCGAACCCACGACCTGCGGCGCTATAGGTTAAGACTCCACGTCTTAACCAACTGCGCCAACGGGCCCGTCAATTACAAATTAAATTAGAATTAGAGTACAGCATGGGGTTCTTCAAAAAGGGTGTGAAGAGGTTTCTTCAGGGTCGGCAACGCGCGAGTGATACCCCTGGTGTTGCAAGCGTCCATAGGCTACGGTAACTGCTTACCATGAGGCGGGCCGTATGCTTGTTTGCCACCTTAGTGGTATAAAAAACAATGCAACCTTCCGAACCGGTATTAGAGTATTAGACTTTTCATAAGCGCCTGCGAAGGTCTATTTGAATAAATCATTTTGTCAATCACACCACGCGAACGAAGTCATGCCGGGCAGCTAGTGTACTATATTTTTGACAACATTACGGGTGAAAATGCACAGTTACTAGTATAGATCCTACCCATAGAAAATCCTGATCTTAAAATAAATAAACTTTTCGACACTTAACTTATTTCGAGGAGTTCTAGACAGATTGAATAAGCTACAATTTCCAATTTTAAACTTAGCCTTAGGTGGTACTTTAACTATTCTTTACATTTGGGAATTTCTTTTTTTCATTTAAAAAACATTTCATATAAACATTCAATATAAAACGCCTGCGTCACCTAGGTATTATTTGCCTTACAAAAAATTTGCTCTCGTACAATTGCCAGGCGTTTCTTTATAAATAATTCTAGGCAGTTTTAGGCAGCGTCTATTTAAGCTAAGTGCGTGAAAATTCAAGTAACGAATTAAGTATATTAAATTCAAAACTCCTTTTAACTTTATAAAATCAACACATTTAACAGCTAATGCGATACAAACGGCGGCCATTTTACTAATTTTGAAAATGGCGGGAGCAACAATAACAGTACGTTCTTGTTGGTTCGCACTCATTAAAGGAATTAGGTGTATGGGGTATACTTGTGTTTTATTTTTATTATGTTTAAAGTGTTTCTTGCAGAATAAAAATAAAAATGTAAGCTTAGTTTGTAACTAACATTAAATTACTTTTCTGTTCTATAGATGCCTACTATAAAAAATATTGGTTTTATGAATTTCGTAATTCTAAAGATAAGTTTTTTTTTTCTTCAGTGGCGTCACACGGCTTGTGTATTTTGCCAATTTCCAGTTATATTATAAGTTCTAGTCACAATAAATCACTTTCACATAGTCCTCAGTCAGTCACCGTCCATAAATGTCATGTTTTAGTACAATGGTGGTCATTGTATTAAAACTTTTCACGGACTTCTTGAGACAACTTGAAAAGTCACGATACACATAAGTCATTTTCATGACACTTCACTGGTGCACAGTTATCTTTATTGGATAAAATACCACCGATGATAATATGCAATAAAACTCAAAATACCCGAATTTATGAAAATAATAATGAAAACGCAACGTCACTCTGCAAGTTCCCGCCAAAAAGTCCATAAGTTATTTTACTCCTAATTTTAAAAAAAAATGTTTTATAAAATTCGTAATAGTGCTGTGTATTTAAATTAAAATAAAACCGGTAAACTTTACAATTCACTAACGCATTTTTTGTGAATTAAGACAGAAGGAAATAAGTAATCTATACGAAAAATCACTTCAAACATTCATTTCGCAATCCTTTGACAATTATACTACAAACTTTCTGGCAAAGGAATACTACATTTAGAAACTTGGATCAAAGAGACCTATCGTCTTATAAACATCTAAGTAAACATTATTGAATAAATTAACCGTTTCGCCCGTTTGTATCCCTCCAACTGGGAACACAAATATAAGTTTGAACTTGCTTGTGTCCAGCAAAGGGGTCGCAAATACCCCCGGGCGTACGGTGGCCAGACGTTTCGATTCGTTGATCCAAGTTTTGGTTTATTTTGAGTCAATTATGATGGTAAATAGTTAATGCCATGTGAAATAAGTCACGTTTTATTTACTTTACTGTACCTCTACCATGAGTTTTCTACGCTAACGTAATCTATACACGCTAGCGACTACGGTAAATATTTTGCATAACGAGCACCGCCTCTAGTGGATACTTTTAGAAGCATTATAAGCAAATATATATTAGCAGCTTGGGCCTTTAGACTCGGTCCAGCGACGTGCCACCAGAATTGTTGACGATCCCGAGCTCACAAGCGGTTTAGAGCCCCTCAGTCTGAGGAGAGACTTTGCCTCTTTATGTGTGTTCTACCGCTTGTACAACGGAGAGTGTTCTAAGAAATTGTTTGACTTGATGCCCACGGCTACCTTCCACCATCGCAACTCTCGCCATCGACGGGGAATCCATCCACACACATTGAAACCAGAACTGTTTCGAACTGTGCGGGCTAAAAGGAGTTTTCTTCCGCGGACGCTCGGGCTGTGGAATGAGCTCCCCGCCGTGGTTTTCCCAATGGAGTACAGCATGGGGTTCTTCAAAAAGGGCGTGAAGACGTTTCTTCAGGGTCGGCAACGCGCGAGTGATACCCCCGGTGTTGCAAGCGTCCATAGGCTACGGTAACTGCTTACCATCAGGCGGGCCGTATGCTTGTTTGCAACCTCAGTGGTATAAAAAAAAAAAAAAAAATGTATTCTTTGTGTAATTTGTTTGTTTGTTAATTTTTAGTTAGTTGGAATTTTGTACCTTTTTTTAATGTAATTTTCTATGTTTATTTTAGTGTCTCAGTTTTTTGTGATGTCGGGTAGGGTTCGACTGAAAACCAGTTCCAAGGTATGTACCACATACCTTGGAGTCAAACTGAGTCGTAATCCTTTTTCGACATCACACAATATTACTGAATATGTATATATATTTAATGTATTTATTATAGTGTATGTGTTATGTAATTCTGTAATGTTGTGTGTATGTCAAAATAAATGTTTTTTCTTTCTTTTTCTTTCTTTCTTTCATTTCATACAAAATGTTTCACCGTTGTCGCTAGCGACTGTAGATTACGTTAGTGGTGTAGAAAACTCATTATAGAGTAGCTACTGTTATTCAATCCGAATCTATGAGTAAAAAACTATTATTACAAATGTTATCTGAGTTACAAATATAGTGAACCAAAAAGTAAATAATTGGACTGGTTTACAAAAAACTTAAACCGACTTCAAAGTACACTAAGAAGTATTCAAATCCTGATCTGATGACAATGGGACCAAACAGGAAGTGTACCCTTCCAGACAAAAAATCATTTTTCCAAATCGGTTAATAAATGACGGAGTTATGAGGTAACAAACATAAAAATATATATATATATACAACCAAATTGAGAATCTCCTCCTTTTTGGAAGTTGGTTAAAAATGGTTGCTGTCATTACAAAATGACATATTGTGATGACACATTTTTACTGTTAAGGGGCAAGGGACCCCAAGTCTAGTATTACTTGGCTATTCAAAATTGTGTTCTCCATTCTCAGAGTACCTATGTTACCTACCCTGAGGTTCCAATGAACTATCAGTGGTGTACAAATTACAGTTTTGGTAGTCTATTTTAGTAACCGACTTAAAGGAGGAGGTTCTTAATTCGGTTTTTTTATGTTTGTTACCTCATAACTCCGTCATTTATAAACCGATTGGGAAAATTCTTTTTTTGTTTTGAAGGGTACACTTTCTGTTTGATCCCATTGTCATCAGATCAGGATTTTCAAGTCAGTTTAAGTTTTTTGTTAAAACATATAACTATCAATAATATCTATATCTAGAGTCTAGGTTTGGCCAATGCTGTAAATTTACACTCGCCCATTGATTTTTACAACAAATAGTCCTGATTGCTCGTTAAAATTCATAGAGTTAAAATATTATAGATAGCGTAACAACGTTACCTTGTGCGAACCGTGAGCAGTTTCCAAATAGATGCATTCACAGATATACTTTCTTTCTTTCTAGATATATCGTACACTAGTCGATTTACAGTCGATATTGATTCCTTTGTCATTTGTTCTCGGTAAAAGTAACGATAAAAAACGAGAAATTGGCATTCATGTATTTTAGTCGTTCAAAGGTATGTACGCGCACTTCGTTTCGAGCACGTTTCGAGGCATTTGGACCGTACCGGTGCTCACGGACCGTACTCTAGAGTGACTGTCACTCTATTATTATTCGTTTATTTTACGTTAAAATAAATTTAGCCTTCCTAGTAAAATTATGGCATATTAATTCAAACTGGTGTACTTACTTACTTCAGAAAAGCCAATTAATTAAGGTTTTCGTGAAGAAGAATCACAACATGGTCACTGTAACAACCGAACCCATCAATGTTTATAAAGCAAGCTTTGACAAATACAGTGGTGTGCCCTTTGTTAGTTGTCATTGTGCGGGGATTGATTGATGGCCGTGTCGGCTCGCACCTCCGGGTCGAAGAGACCGTATTGTTAATAAGTCAGAGGTTGTAATAAGGGTTGACATTATCTACAAATTTGGTACAGATGGGGTAGTGGGGATGACGCTTTGTTTAAATTTAGTAGCAGATGGAAGCTTTTGTGTGCTGTTTGTGGAATGATGATTGTATCATGATTGAGAGAGGTAAAGGTTGTATTGTGGGTAAAGATGATGTGGCAGAAGGTGCTTACTGGAACTGGTTCTCAAGTGGAACAGTTGTCAAACTCCAGTAGGCTTGGCAACAGATTTGTCTCAAGTAGCCGAATAGGTGGGAACTATTTATTTATTGCATCACATTTTTTTTTTTATACCACTAAGGTGGCAAACAAGCATACGGCCCGCCTGATGGTAAGCAGTTACCGTAGCCTATGGACGCTTGCAACACAAGGTGTATCACTCGCGCGTTGCCGACCCTGAAGAAATCTCTTCACGCTCTTAAAATTGTCCTTCATGTGGTAAGATCTTAAAAAATATTAAATAGTTCACATGGACCCTGTAGGGCACAGCAACTACAAAGTACCGATCACAAATGTTTGCTTTCTACACAATATCTTCATCAAAAGCTACCCCAGAATTGTCTGGTGCCCACCCCAGGATGTAATGGTGCGTCCACGCTACGCGAAGCGAGCACGAGCCGAACCGCACGAACGAACAGGATTCGTTCGTTCTTCGTGTAGTGTAGACGGACTTGCGAGCCTCCAACGAGCATTCGTCTCGCGCTCGACTGCGCTCCGCCTCAGTGACAGTTTTTTCGAGGCTCGGTATCCCGTCCACGCTACGCGAATCGTGCTCGCAGTGTGCTCGTTGGTGGCTCACCACTAGATTTTTTAGATTTTCATCAGTATCGATACGTTGGTCAGTTTTAGGGCCCAGGGGGCCAACCACAAGTTCTTAAAACAATAATGATTATAACCTTACTTGTCTGTTGTCCTGTTTTGACGTCCGATGTCAAAGAAGGACTAAAGACAAGTAAGGTTATAATATATTGTTTTAAGAACTTGTGGTTGGCCCTCTGGCCCCTCCTGGAAAATAGCTCTAAATACGCCAATGTAGGTATACGCCTTCGTTTTAAATCACCTGCTATTAAAACAGTGTAAAATGAAGATAGACCCCTCTTGTTAATACAAAACAATCGATATTATAACTGATCATTGAACGAGGTGATGCGCAGTAGTGAAGATATCCGGTAAAGTAGCCGATTCCGATGCGACGCCCCACTCTATAGTCGCATCGGTGATGAGAGTGCTAATGATGGGGGCGATTGATGTTTATATCGATTAAATATGAAAATAAGTTTTTTTTTTTTACGACTAAGTCGGCAAACAAGCATACGGCCCACCTGATGGTAAGCGGTTACCGTAGCCATATGGACGCTTGCAACACAGGAAGCATCGCTCACGCGTTACCGACCTTTCCCCCCTCCCCTATGAGCTCTGGCGACCTTACTCACGCGCAGGAACACAACTTTACACAACATAAAGTTATTTGGCTACGGTATTCTGTAAGGTGGAGGTACTTCCCCAGTCGAGCTGCTCTTTGAGCAAATAAACGCTATGCTCTACCTCTCTAAATAAACGCTATGCTCTACCTCTCTGAATAAACGCTATGCTCTACCTCTCTGAAAGAAAAAGTATCAAGCAATGTATTTGATATTTTTGAAGTATATTAACTGACGATTTAAGGATCAAATTTATTCTTATACTAACCTAACTCATATTTCAAATTTGCAAGTAAGTTTGTTTGTTACCCAAGAGGTAACAAACGCATCAACAGGACGAACATACTTCTAATGATACTGCACGCAGATAGCCTATGGCATGTAGAAGGGAACAGGCTACATAATCCGAGGAACGCTTTTGCACTGATTTTGAACAGAAATGACCAATGACTGCATCATGTGTCTATGGCTTGGCCAATCAGAGCGCATTGTCGGTGGTGAGAAATTGGCGGAATAGATTTGTAGCAAAATAAACGTCATTGCGCTTCTTTGGGTTAATTGTTCGATGCCCAAATGAAATGCTATTTCACAGACTAACCCATTACAGCCAAATGGGACATATACATTCGCAGTGTACCCCCTTACCTCTCCATGTAATGTTGTGTGTATGTCGAAATAAATTTATTTTTAACCGACTTCAAAAAAGGAGGAGGTTCTCAATTCGGTTGTATGTTTTTTTTTTTTATGTTTGTTACCTCATAACTCCGTCATTTATTAACCGATTTGGAAAATTCTTTTTTTGTCTGAAAGGGTACACTTCCCGTTTGGTCCCATTGTCATCAGCTCAGGATTTGATTACTTCTTTGTGTACTTTGAAGTCGGTTTAAGTTTTTTGTAAAACAGTCCAATTATCTTGCTTTCTTTCATCGTTCTTTCTATGCGTGTCTCTTTTTGGCTCTGGTAGTTATGGACTGTCAAATCGGCGATCATAGCGTGCCTCTGTTTTAGTAAGTGATAGTACACTACCACATTCACGTAGGAATTAGAAATAATTTCTTTAAAAATATGAACAATAATAAATTATTCATCGATACGCGTCTAGCACTAGCCGCTCTCAAGAAAACACTCGACAAATAACTGGGCCAGCTAGACGGAGCGTTGTTTGCATAATTGCCGCGTTTGGTGCCACCTAGACCCCTGCAGGGTATTACACCCCACTGTTTTTAACTAGAAGTAATAGTAGTAGCCGGGCAAATTTTATCGCCAATTAAAGAAATCATTATTATTTTTTACTTTGACTAAATAAATAATAAATATCCTGAGACATTCCCCACAAACGGTCATCTGATCCCAAACTAAGCAGAGCTTGTACTATGGAAACCAGATCACTGATATAATACTTAGACTACTTTTTGTTTGTAAATACATACTTAATATACATAATTACACCCAAACTCAGGACATACAGATATGTTCATGCACACAAATGCATGTCCTGTGTGGGAATCGAACCCACGACCTGCGGCGTGATAGGTGGAATCTCTTAAACTACCGCGCCAGCTGTTCCGTCAACGAATCCAACATTTCAACATTTGTATGCCAGCTAACTTTTTTTTGCCTTGTATGTAACGATACCAACCAAATGCAGTGCAATAAGCTAAGAGAAAATCTTTAAAACATCTCTTTGGTATAAGATTTTGTCCTTGGAATACATGTCGGTTAATGGACCTTGGTACTGTGGTGAATAGTGGTGATGCCATATTCTTCTCTGCCGTTTCGCTCTTGGCAGAGCGGTTGTGGTTACGTTGAGGCGAACACGGCTCACCGTACGATCTCCCGCCATCTCTCTACCTCATGCCATATACTCGTACTAGCTGTCCCCCGCGGTTTCACCCGGTTTGCCCGGGATAAAAAGTCCTATAGCCTATGTCCTTTTCATACCATAGGCTATGTGCATGCCAAATTTCATGATGATCCGTTGAGTAGTTGAGGTATGAAGGCGTAACAAATAAACAAACTCACTTTCGCATTTATAATATTAGTTAGGATTAAAAACATAACTGTCATCTTAGATCAGTTTTTGCTTTATAAAGCGTAGAAATTCTGGGTTATTCTAATTATTATGAACACCGTGAACACCACAGATAGGTACTACTTACCTCATATTTTTTTTGGTTAATAGAGATGTATCGTTTCGGCAACCTTTTTTTTAAGATTTGGTGTAGTTTTGTATACACAATCTGGAGGCCCGTCGTCAACTCAGTCACGTCAATATAGTTTTTGTATAATTTATCATACCATTGTACTAAAAACGATTTTAAGTGATTTATTTTGTGACTAATATTATATACAACTCGAGAAAACTGAAATAAGATAAGGCTGTATGGCTAAGACCTTTGCCTGCCTTTTGGCGAATAAGACAAATAACAACGAAGTCAACTTCCAGCAGCTTTAGCTGTAGTCAGTCGAGACTTTTTGGCGGGAACTTGCTGAGTAACTTTGCTTTTTCAGTTGTATTTTCTTAAATTCGTGTATTTTGAGTTTTATTGCATATATCGGTGGTATTTTATCCAATAAAGGTCAATCCATGTGCACCAGTGAAGTGAAATGAAATGAATTATGTGTATCGTGACTTTACAAGTTGTCTCAAAAATTCTGTGAAAATCTTTAGTACAACAACCACCATTTTACTAAAACATGAGTTTAGCGGACTAGCCGGACTATATGAAAGAGATATTTAATAGAAATAAAATTACACATATGAAAAGGCTGTATGATTCATTGACCCTTGCCTATCCATTTATGGATGAAAAAACTATCAAATGTCAAAATTTTTAATAAATTGCTTGTTTGTAAACAATTAGCGTAGCGTTATATTCTCTTTGGTAAACAAGAAAGTAAATTCAAGAATAAATGCGTGCGTTAGGTTTATGTTAGATAAGAACTAAATGGTTAAGAAGATAGAAGAAGTTAAATTATAAATGGATAATAACCAAAGCATCCCACTAAAAGTATACATACAGGACATTTTCCGCGCAAGTACAACTGAAAATAACTATGTTTACGAATTGTTTGGAACGAGATTCAAGAACGTGATGATACATGGAGTTGTTACATCAATCTACAATACAACAGCATCGGCGACAAATCTGGAATTAAGCGACGCCACAGGCTCCGTACAAATCTATTTCGATTCAACGAAATGTAACAGACATCCTTCAAACGACACCATAAAAGACCTTCTAAGAAATTTCACTGAAACTACAAGATGTGGCGATGAAAACGTACTCATTATGTCGAAGTTACTTAACCGTGTCTTGGCGGGAAAACCGTTCCAATTCACTGAAGGCAGTTATCTCAGTGTTGTTGGTGATATTTTCATTAATGATAGGAATTATAGAATGATATCAGCGTATGACTGTATTGTTACTAGTGTAGAACGGGATGTCGTTTGGTTGGAAGAATCGAAGTATTTGTATGAGAAGTTTTATTTATGGAAAAAAGAGTAAGTTAAAATCACAGATTACAGAATAAGTCAGATGGAGTATGTGGAACACGAAAGTGAAGCCAAAAAAGCAAATACAAATTGAAAATCTGATACCTGGTATTTGTTTTCAAGTTTGTATTTGCATTGTTTAACCACTGTTTATTAATAAAGAAGTGTTTTTTGTTAAGCAAAGCAAATACACATTCAAAAGCGAATACCAGGTATGTGTATTTCAATTTGTATTTGCTTTTTTGGCCTCACTCCCGTAACTATCAATGTTCTGCACGCTCCATCTACTTTATTCTGTAATCTGTGGTTAAAATCAGTTGTGATTCTGTGTGAGTTTTTCCATGTGTATTTTGTAGCGCTATTTCAAAATAATATTTGTAACCGTGGTATTATTTAATAACGGAACCCTGATGACTATTCTATGGAACCCCTATATAATTATCTTATTTAATTTGTTAATGTCTCCGAAGTCTTCCAAGTAAAAAAGTTAAGAACTATACTACCGTTTCATTTTGTAAATCCATATCAAATATTATGTTTGTATTAGTATAATAGTTTTAAATACTGCTGACTCAAGCTTGCAAAAATATTTTTAATATATTTTGCGAATGGTAAATGAGGTCAAAATTAAAAACAAAATGTATAGGTGGGTATCGTATGAAAGGGCTTTATTTTTTACATACCTAAATGTTGTAGTAAATGTTTGTTGTAGGTACAATGTGTACTTACACAGTACAGTTTTTGATTTAGGTACTATCTATTATTGACTCAAAGTCAAAGACATTCAATTTAGGCCATAATACAAGCAGACATTGATATAATGAAAATACCTTAAAAAATCTTAGTCTGTCCGGTAAGAAAGGAATTAGATAGCTGACCCCTGCAGTTTCACTTGTGAACTAAAGTTTTTCTTTTTTTTCTGCAGAAACTAATTCTTATCTAAAATAAAAGTACCCTAACTTAATCCTTATAACATTAGCTATCCGCCAGTGTAAGTCCCGTCTAAATCGGTCCAGCCGTATCAGATTAGCTGAAGAAAAATTTTCGAATGAATGAAGTCACAACAATAGCTAGTTATATTTATAAGATAGATTTGTTTCTGATTGTTTTATGGATTTTGTCGTATTTTACTTGGTAGAAAATTATTGATGGGTTTTTGAGGGAATTTCTATATTGTAGTATTTATATATTTATTTATAGTTGGCAACACAACACAAGTCTTGTCAGTCGGTAATAGGGATGGGCAAAATACAATATATTTTTATTTATCATACCGATATTTATAAAAGTTAGAGTAAAGCTATCGATATATCAATATTTTACCCCAAGGCGTGGTTACCTAAAAGTACTGTCAACATTTGAAAGATTGAAAAAAAAAAAAACATCTTGAAGTTTTATTTTTAATAAAATACATATTATTTAGGTATTATCAATCAAATCCTGGATGTAAATATTCGTCAGATATGGACTAGGCTCGGCCCTACAATACAGCTTGACTAGTTTTTTCCAATCTCGGTAATCAGTGATTTGATTGGAGCTGTCCGCGGTCGAATACATGTGACGTACGTAAGGTGTACGTATGTATTTAGGTAATAATAACGAACTTTTGACATTGAAAATACTGACGATTATGTATTTAATTATATTTAAAAGATAAGATTATACAAAATAATCGATATTTTGATTTATCGATATTTTTTACCCAAGCGCCACAAGCCTAGTCAAGTCAGTGTTCACTTGAGTCCGCTGCGCTGTCAAGTGTCAATCAAAAAGAGATTATTTCTTTGCGAAAATCTCAAAAAGTCGAATTCTTATTTGACAAGCTTCTGAGCTTCATTCATTGCTCTATCTAATATTAAAAAGTGTAGGTACGTACAGTAATTTTTATTAAAAGTGATAATAATGCCCATTATACTAGAAAAAGGGTTGTCTTTACTACTACTTCACTTTACCCGTATTTATTGTTTTTTTCTAGGATTGAAAGCCATGGCAAGCGAAGGTATCTCTCCGCAAGAAGTAGAGGCCTTGTGCCAGTCTAGAGACATTTCAACACAGGTAAGATAAACACCTATTTATTTTTCTGAACTATCCTCTATAAATATTTTTGAAGGACCTTGAGTTATTATTATTAGGGCTACTCAACGACCCATCTGCCGGGCTGATTTGTGAATCTAAACCATCCAGGGTGCCACCAAAACGCATACAAAAAAAAACAATCATATTGGTCCAGCCGTTTAGGAGTTCAGTGACATACACATGTACAGTAGAATTAACTCCCTGGATGGTTTAGATAGGGTAGGATAGCACCACGCGAACGAAGTCGCGCCGGGCAGCTAGTATGTTATATAGATGAAACCATTTTCGATTTTGGAATATTTCTGTAGATTACAAGTTTTTTTTTTTTTTTACTGTGTATAGGCCTGTTTTTGACCACAATCTCACTATGGTAAGTGATGATGTGATCGAAGGTGGTAAGCACACAAAGCCTAGAAGGAACTGGCTCTCAAGCGCAGCTGGCGGAACACACCGATAGGTGCTTGGCGACAGATTTTCAACTTGAGGGTGGTAGCCAGCCAGACGGGTACTACAAAGTACCCTACCACTGTGCTATGGTTTCCTCACGATGTTTTCCTTCAAGCTCATTGTAGGGTTCGAACCCGGGACCTTCGTCTCGGTATCAGACGTCACTACCACTGAGCTATCATCGCCTAAAATAATAAATAATAAGTTTGTTTCAATCTTAATTTGTTTGCATCCAAATTACGTAAACTCTTAAGGCCATGGCTTTCAATGTCAGTGCCATGATATCATAACCAAAAGTTAGTCCATTGCTCTGTTAAAATATGAAGAAAAACAATCTCATTATATTAGTTTGATATGCAGTAACATAGTCTCATACTTTGTCCTTATCTGCTGTTGTGTAATAATTGCTTCTTATCAACAAATTGATTTTATCTGTAACATAATGATTTTTAATATTATGAACTTATTATGTTATTGTCAAGGTCTAGGCATATCTATAATATTGATTTGAACTTAAATTGGCTTGCGATGTAATAAAAATTATAATTAAAAAAGTTTACCCCTATCAATAAGGCGATGATAGCTCAGTGGTAGTGATGTCGGATACCGAGACGAAAGTCCCGGGTTCGAATCCTACAATGAGCTTGAGCTTTCGGTGAAGGCAAACATCGTGAGGAAACCATAGCACGGTGGTAGGGTACTTTATAGTACCCGTCTGGCTGGCTACCACCCTCAAGTTGAAAATCTGTCGCCAAGCACCTATCGGTGTGTTCCGTCAGCTGCACTTGAGAGCCAGTTCCTTCTAGGCTTTGTGTGCTTACCACCTTCGACCACATTATCACTTACCATAGTGAGATTGTGGTCAGGCCTATACACAGTAAAAAAAAAAAAAACAACCTTAAGTTGAAGATTCATCATGGACCTACTATGTGGTCAAGCAGTAATTGATAGTCCTTCCTTCTAGGTTTAGTCTATTAGCCACATTATCACTTACCCAGGGTGGTTTTTTTAATTCATCTCAGTAATCTCTCCATCCTAAGGTTGTCTGGAAGAGATCGCTCTTTAGCGATCCCCATTGTACTATTATGTTCTTTTCTATCTGTTTTGTTAACTGGTTTAGTGGTGAACACTATCTAACCTCTCTCGGCTTACTAATATTCATCATCATCAGCCTATAATGTTCAACTGCTGAGCACAGGCCTCCTTTCACAAATCAGGGTGAAAGGGAATGGGCAGATACTCCACCACGCGTGCCCACTGCAGATCGGTGGAGGTAGGCTACTGGTTAACCTACTGTTGGAGTTTTCAAGCCGCCTAGAAGGACACCAAGTAGCTTAACGAGTATCAAAATTAAGTGATAACCGGGACCAACGGCTTAACGTGCCTTCTTAAGAACGGAAATGCTAGATTTGACCATGAGGGTAGTGGCTTAACTTGCCGATCGATTAAGAACGGCTTATCATGCTACACCACGAGTGCTTCTCACTAATAATATATGTCACTAATATTATATGTGAATAAATGTTAGTGACTCAATTACGCATAAATGGCTGAACAGATTAAAATGAAATTAACTCATAGAATACCTTCATCCAGGAATAACATTATATCCCCCACATGTGCAAGCAAAAACGATAACAGTAACTATATAAATCTAAATATATAAAAACTTTTTCCAGGACTTTATCTTTCAACAAACAATGTACCGAATCAAGGATCCTCGCAAATCTCTGCCGTTCTACACCGGGGTACTTGGCATGACCCTGCTGAAACAACTCCACTTCCCCGAGATGAAGTTCTCACTGTTCTTCATGGGTTACGAGAACCCCAGTGAAATACCTCAGGATGAGGCTAATAGGACTGCTTGGGCGATGACCAGGAAGGCCACTTTGGAGTTGACTTAGTGAGTATCTTTGATTGAGTTGAATGAGGGCGATCGTTTATGTGGTCACCAGTCGGTCAGTCGTCTTTGAAAAAGTGCATATTTAAAGCTGGTACATTCAACATATTGCACATGTCTAACTGACTGATTAAAAGCTATAATGTCATAAAACATCCTGTATCGTGAAATTGCATAAGTGTGAGTACTGTGAACGTGCCAGCTTTAGTTTTTTTTTTGTTTTTTTTTATTCCACTAAGGTGGCAAACAAGCATACGGCTCGCCTGATGGTAAGCAGTTACCGTAGCCTATAGACGCTTGCAACACCAGGGGTATCACTCGCGACCCTGAAGAAATCTCTTCACGCCCTTTTTGAAGAACCCCATGCTGTACTCCATTGGGTGCACCACGGCGGGGAGCTCATTCCACAACCGGAGCGTCCGCGGAAGAAAGCTCCTTATAGACCGCACAGTTCGAAACAAATCTGTTTTCAATGTGTGAGGATGGACTCCCCGTCGGTGGCGAAAGTTGCGATGGTAGAAGGTAGCCGTGAGCATCATGTCGAACAATTCCTTAGAACACTCTCCGTTGTACAAGCGGTAGAACAAACATAAGGAGGCAAAGTCAAATTAAAAAAAAAATATGTCAATATCAGGAATGGCACAATTTTTACAACAATCATGAATAATTAGTGAAAATCCGCGATGAATAGCTCGTAAACTCTAAAACTCCAGACCTCACTATGCTAGCGGCTCTCGCGGCGAATTCAAATGTCACGGTGTATTGGTATATTCCAATCCAACAGCTTCAATTGATTGTTTGTTACAGTAACTGGGGTACGGAGAGTAATGAGGTGAGCTACCACAACGGGAACTGCGACCCGCGAGGGTTCGGACACATCGGTGTGCTGGTGCCCGACGTGGATGTAGCTTGCGACAGGTAACGTATACATCGTGTTCATTACAATTATACAGGTGGTTCCTCTTTTTATTTTATAAACAATATAAAAAAAAACAAAACAAATTGTCATGTTATCCCATATACCTATCTTATTCTTATTTAGTTGCTTGAGATTTAATATTTTTTTTTTACATAAACCGTGGGCTGGAGACCTGGTGTCCTGAAATACAGGCCCTGCCTAGTTTAGGCACCAGTCTCCCACAATCTAAGTATATTTATGTCTTGTCAGATCGCGGAAGAGAAATTTAAATTTTATATTAATACTAGCTGCCCAGCACGACTTCGTTCGCGTGTTGTCAGCAGCCAAATATAATTGGACTGTTTTACAAAAAACTTAAACCGACTTCAAAGTACACTAAGAAGTAATCAAATCCTGATCGGGACCATGGGACCAAACGGGAAGTGTACCCTTCCAGACAAAAAAAGAATTTTCCAAATCGGTTCATAAATGACGGAGATATGAGGTAACAAAAAAAAAAAAAGCCGAATTGAGAACCTCCTCCTTTTTTTGAAGTCGGTTAAAAATTATGTTGTGTAAAGTTGTGTTCCTGCGCGTCAGTAAGGTCGCCAGAGCTCAGGGGAGGGGGGAAAGGTCGGTAACGCGTGAGCGATGCTTCTTGTATTGCAAGCGTCCATATTGCTACGGTAACCGCTTACCATCAGGCGGGCCGTATGCTTGTTTACCGACTTAGTTGTATAAAACCTAGGGACTTTCAAAACCAGAGTGAATAGGTTCCTTCTGGCTAAGCGTGTTCCATCTTAGGCTTCGTCTTCGTCCCTTATGGGGCAGTGGCCAAACGCAAGCCCATTTAATAAAAAAAAAACTATTTTTTCTATTATTAGCAGGATATTTTTGTCTTTCTTTCTAAATAACATAGTATTTTATTTCTAGGTTTGAGAAACTGGGCGTGAAGTTCGTGAAACGTCCACAAGACGGCAAGATGAAGGGACTCGCGTTCATACAGGACCCGGACGGCTACTGGATCGAGATATTCAACGCCAAAGCTGTGGCTTGATCCTTCGTAAGTTAAGTTTGTTTCACGCGATCATCTTAGGGGGTTGTCGGTAGATGGCGTTGTATTCAATTCTGAGAGTAGACAACTAGCTTATAGAAATTATGTTTGCAGCAAAGAGTTCGAATATTTATAGAGCGACTGTAGTAGAGTACGTGCCGTGAGCACCGGTACGTTCAAAATGCCTTGAAACGAACTGCGCGTTCATAGTTTGAACGACTAAATAATACATATAATTAATGCCAATTTCTCGTTTTTTATAATAATAATAAATTGTTTTATTTGCTTGAACATGGTGAAAAATGGTGACAGATACAAAAAGAGCAGATCTCATATTCAGCCAAGAACTGGCATGCAATCGATACTTGGTGGTTAAATAAACCTAAAAAGAGCGGATAGTGGACTGTAATTTTTTGGGTTGATTCTAGATTAATATACCTGGATGATTTCCATATAAAAAAATACTCTTTAAAACATTTCTACGAAGTATGAAAAATGTTAGGGAAAATATGACTACGCTTTTGGATATAGGTTTCAGAAAAGAGGCGTAGCCATAAGGGAACGAAAAAAACACATGTGGTACTCACAGTTCCAGCAAGAGTGAAAGTCTTCCGTGGATCCACGTTTTCTTCAATTTTCTTCCAAATATTAGCGGCACTGATAATGTTGTACCGTACAACCTATTATCAGTGCCGCTAACACAGTGTACAACTTGTACGGAACACACAACAATTGTTTTTTATATTTATATGATGACGGATTATTGTGATAATTAAAGATTTATAGGTAAATCAGGCGGGTGCGCGCGCGACGACTTCAGCCCTTTAAAGATCCTTAGAGAATGCTGCTCTCGTTCGATTTGACGTACTACATAAAGGAGTAGGGAAAAAGAGGGTAGGTAAAAATACTTCATACAAAGTATACCCTCATTATAAATATGAACGCGCAACTAAAGAAAATTGAAACCCAACAATACTTTTACCGAGAAGTAATGACAAGGAAACCATATCGACATTTAGTCTGACTATAAATCAACTAGTGTATGATGCATCTATAGTTGTTCTTCTTCTTCTTATTTTTAATTTTGGCAACCAAGCCCAAATGAGGGCTCATTTCTGCCAGTGTCGAGTTATATTATAGTTTCCAGTCACAATAAATCACTTCACATTATAGTCCTTAGTCAGTCAACGTCCATACAAGTCATGTTTTACTACAATGGTGGTCATTGTACTAAAACTCTTCACGGACATTTTGAGACAACTTGAAAAGTCACGATACACATAATTCATTTAATTTCACTTCACTGGTGCACATGGATGATCTTTATTGGGTAAAATACCACCAAAAATACACAATAAGACTCAAAATACACAAATTTATGAAAATAAAAATGATAACGCAACGTCACTCTGCAAGTTCCCGCCAAAAAGTCCATCTTTTGTTGTTAATCGCGTTGTTACCGCTTTCGCTCTATAATATTCTTAGTCTATGGTTACGTTTGTTTCACGCGATCATCTTAGGGGGTTGTCGGTAGATGGCGTTGTATGTTTGGCTTGACGAAAGTAGTTGAAAAAAATATGTCAACAAGCCAATCAGGCCCCCGATTCTCCAGTTTTTGAAATGCATTTGCAGAATCATATGCGTGATAATGACTTTAAATTATAAACAAGCAGCTAAAAGCATAAGCTTAATATCTATTAGCCCAGTCTCAGCGAACATTGCATTGAACAAACTAATTTTTTTTTAAATATTATTCCATAGATTTTATTTTACCCTATTACGAATTTATCTTGTTTAACTTCGCCATTAAGAATCCCTGGCTGCAGGTATATAGGTAGATGACGGATTTAAAAGATATTTTAATAGTTTGTTATTTTGACCGCATTCTGTGGTTTCATCCAACTTTGACATCCTCGAAAAAGTCGATGGAACCTCAAAATGCTGTCATACTGTGCTTTGTATATTTTATTAAGTCATCTAATTCTTTACCCAACAGTTTTTTGTTATGGTGCGTCCATGCTACACGAATCGAGCACGAGCCAAGCTACGAACGAACATACAACGAGCACGATGCGAATCCCTTTGTTCGTGAAAAAACTGACAATTGCGCTCGTTCGAGCCTCGCGAGCCCGTCCACGCTACGCGAATCGTGCTCGCAGTGTGCTCGTTCGTTGCTCGGCTCGTGCTCGGTTCGCCAAGCATGGACGCACCATTATAAAACGTAAATAATATAATAAATCATGTAAATAATATGTAAATTGTATGTAATTATTATATAAGAAATTGTTATTTTTTCATTAAGTATAATAATATTGGTAAATATATATGTGAAATCAATAAAACATACCGTGATTATTTACTATATTTATAATAAATTGTTGAATTAAAACTATCTATTCATTTTATTAACAAGTGTTTGAAACTTTGAACCGATTAACAAATTGTGAAGTTTTTTTGTTTTTATTTATTCTGTGTATGGGCCTGTGTTTGACCACAATCTCACCATGGTAAGTGATGATGTGGCCGAAGGTGGTGCACACACAAAGCCTAGAAGGAATTCTCAAGTGCAGCTGTCGGAACACACCGATAGGTGCTTGGCGACAGAATTTCAACATGAGGATGGTAGCCAGCCTCATGGGTACCTACTACAAAGTACCCTACCACCGTGCTATGGTTTCCTCACGAGGTTTTCCTTCACCGAAAGTTCAAGCTTATTGTAGGATTCGAACCCGGGATTTCGATTGGGGTTGTTTGAAGCTACTGTTGTACTGCTTTGTCCTTTTTTTTGTTATACAACTTAGTCGGTAAACAAGCATACGGCCCACCTGATGGTAAGCGGTTACCGCAGCCATATGGACGCTTGCAACACAAGAAGCATCGCTCACGCGTTACCGACCTTTCCCCCCTCCCCTATGAGCTCTGGCGACCTTACTCACGCGCAGGAACACAACTTTACACAACATAAAGTTATTTGGCTGCGGTATTCTGTAAGGTGGAGGTACTTCCCCAGTCGAGCTGCTCTTTGAGCGAATAAACGCTATGCTCTACCTCTCTCAAAAACACACAAAACCTTAAAGACTGTATTTATGTACCTATACCTCGAACTACAGGAACTTTTGTTCCTAAATAAAGAGAAATGACGTATCGACGTTTATAAGTACAAAGAAAATTAGTCCTTATTTCTTTACGATAAGGTACATCCATAAATAATCATAGATTTAGCAGATAAACCTTATTGTGACGCAAAATTTTGCTCTGACATCAATTTTGCGTTCTATAAATAGAAAATGGAAAAATTTCAGCGCCAGTTACATACACAATAACTATTATGGCATTTTTTAACGGACAGTAATCGCCTATTTATGTAATAAGTCTACGAATTTCAATTTTGATGACAATCTAAATTATACAAGGCAATTTACTCGAAAACGGAATTGACGGGCCAGTTGGCACAGTTGGTTAAGACGCGCCGCAGGTCGTGGGTTCGATTCCCACACAGGACATGCATTTGTGTGCATGAACATGTCTGTATGTCCTGAGTCTGGATCTAATTATGTATATTAAGTATGTATTTACAAACAAAAAGTAGTATATGTATTATATCAGTTATCTGGTTTCCATAGTACAAGCTTTGCTTAGTTTGGGATCAGATGACCGTGTGTGAGGAATGTCCCAAGATATTTATTTATTAAAAAAATACCCAATATTTAAGGACTTACCCTTTCTAACTTTCCTTGCTTAGTTTCTGGCCGTATCTTAGTTGAAAGGTCACCAGACGCGGTGGTAAACTAAACTGAATAATGACATTTGAAAAAATTCCACCCTTTCTTTCAAATCTGACACATTATAAACCACGAGAGCTCCGCAGGCCTCGTTTATATTAATACAACGGCTAGTTAATTTGCTCGATGTAGTGCAGAAATTTTAGTTGAACGCTTTCCGCTTGTGTGAACTTACCTTTAGATATCAAATGACTGGAAGTGGCTAAAGTTTTGCTGTTTAATACAGGTCGGTTAACGAAAGCTGGCACAGTTCTCAGTACTAACACATATGCAATTTCATGACATGTTTTATTACATTATTGCTTTTAAGCCAGTCAATTGTAACGGACCAATGAAAAAAGAGACCTCTGTATTTATGAGCAGTAGCAAAAGCAAAATAATAACTGACTCCTTCATACTCATAAGCTTGACCACGCGCGAGAGAGACGGATAGACTTTTGATGACGCGCAAGCAGTGCAACGTCACGCCGCGTGCTTATTCAAAGACACTACACAAGCGCAACGTGTAAATGTTTTGAACGCGCCAGCATTAGTTAAACGACCCAAGGGTGGATCCAGTCTTAGGTCCGTATTGTAGAACGTCCGGCAATGCTAATTTCAAGTTTGGATTCGAGATTGAAGCAATTGAATTTGGAACCAACGCCAAGGATATTAGGTTTATTTTCGATCTGAGTTTTGATCTCGTTGATAGTGTTGATACAGGCCTTCGAGTCACCCCCTAAACCGTCTGGTTGCGCACTCTTAGTGTGGAAGGATTCCATAAGTGGCCCGTGGTTTCCCGTGTAACCTATGTGACTCGGAAGCGTAGCTTTGTATTGTTGAAAGAATTTTCAAAATCATACAAGTAGTTTATGATTTATGTCCCAGGAATGGCCTGGATATTATTATTAGTAGGTACATAATGGGGTTCTCCAAAAAAGGTGTGAAGAGATTTCTTCAGGGTCCGCAACGCGCGAGTGTTGCAAGCGTCCATAGGCTAGGTACGGTAACTGCTTACCATCAAGCGGGCCGTATGCTTTTTTGTCACCATAGTGGTATCATTTTCTTTTTCTAGAGTGTAATCAGAAAGCCTAGAAGGTACTTGGAGACTGATTTTCAACCAGTGGTCGCAATCCAGGCAGGTCTATTTACTCTCGACTACGTGCGGTTCCATTCATGTTCTCTAGAGAACTTTGGACAATCTATGTGCTGTACCTTGCGCTGAAAATGGAGTAAACTGACGGACAAACTCAACTTTGCGTGTTTAGAAAATCAGGTACGCTCACATATTAGTAGTTTTACCATTTCCATTAGACAAATATCCATGTAATTCACAATTATCCACGCTATAGTAACTTATATTGTTCTAAATAAATAATTCGTTCTAACATTACAATAACAGTCCATTAACTATACTTAATATGGCCGCCGCGAGAATAACACCATAGTTAAGTATATTACACTGTAACTTTTTAATAACAATGGACAAATCAAAGATAAAGTTTCATTTATTTATAAATATTTTAATGGTTATGTCAGTTGTGCCTGTATCGGTATGTTTTTATTTTTAATGGCGATTTGTAGTTCATCCATCATGGCTTTCATTCTAGAAAAATCTTATTAATTTTTTGATGAAACGAATTGTTATCTCTGCTTTCAGAATTCAAAATTGATACCAGGTGACCATAACATCATAAAAGCTAACGGTACGGTACGAACTGAATCTAAATTCTACGTAGTACCGAATGCTTATTCTGCAAATGATAATAAACACGATGAAACATTAAAAAAGATAATAGATGACATGAGTAACACAACTGGATACGTTAAAAAGACATACAAGTTTGTTTTTGGTAAGCGAAAATCATCCATTCGTAATAATGAGAACCAAACATTTATAGATTTAACACGAAAAATTGGTAAAGATACGAATCATAATAGGATTACCCATATGTTTTTGTCAGAAATGCACGGAAAACAAAAGAATGATGCAATTCGTGATACAAAATTAAGTCAAAATGAACTATTCAGTTACTCTACTACGGACGCGGACGGTGATATGTCATCTCAATATGATAATTCTAAAAACATTGATTCTGTATATCAAAGTAATTTAAACGCTTATGAATATGATAGACATACAAAGAAAATAGACAAATATTACTCTGGAAAAGAAAGTCAGCTAACATTAAATTACCAAAACAAATCGATAGAAATACACGCTAATAATGATAATTTGAATCACAGTAATCATAATGATGGAGGGAGATATGTGATTCATAGTAAAACAAACAAATATACAAATACTAATGAAGACCAAGTAAATAATGAAATACAAAAAGAATCATCAAATGATCTAATTGTTGATAAAAGCAAAATAAATAACACATATCAAAAAATATATTCAAATAAAATAATTTTCGATAAAGAAAATGAAAACGATGATAATTTAGGACCTATTGAAATAGGTTTAAATAATGCGAATAATTTTGATGTAAAAAACGAGCATCTAGAAATAAAGTACAATGATTATGCAAATAATGGAATATCAGTATCGGATATAATTACTGGCCAAAACAAACTGAAAAGACGTAGAAATTATAAGTTGAAAGTAATACCGCTTCAAGAAGAAATGAATAATCATAGATTTGAGGAAATTAGCTCAGAAAAATATGGTATTCAAGCAAATGAAAGAAAAATAAATGACGTCGTCGTGGTGAGTATAATTTCAAAACATAATTAATTAATTTTTTTAGTAAACAAGACGTAAATTATAAAAGCTAAGATAATAAACATACTTTTATTAGTAATTACCGTGTATTACGTAGGTTATAAAAGAGTGTTTGTTCCTCAGATCAGCGATTCTCCTTCCACGTCATCGATACCGGAAACATATGTTCTAACTAAAAAGATTTCTGAAAAAACACCTTACCGAAATAGCATTGGAGAATTGCCAATAATACAAAATTTTCCAGATAATTTAGATGAGACTTATAACACTGACGATAAAATAAAAGTAAATGTTTTATTGAATGGAGGCAATCCACCTGAAGATCAAATAGACGCAATTAGTAATATGATAAAATCATCACATATTGATTTAATGAAAAATATTGACAAAACTATCCATGCTTGTATATCCAAGCATTGTAATGATACTGACATTAAATATGACTATAATCAAAATGAACCGGATTATCTTACATTTGTAACGAAAATATGCGAAGCAGCAAGACAAAATGTTATCGACTTTTGGAAAATTATAGCCAAATATTTAGGCTTAGAAATGGGACAAAAAGAAGATTTGTTAGAAGCTGAAAAGTTATATGTTATTCTAACAGTTTTCACTCAGTTGAGAAGAGCCATTGAATTTGGATACCCAATTGAAAAAACTGTTGATGCAATTGTAAAACTTCTTCAACCTTCAGTATTTCATACACAAGAATCAAGTGTTTTAGATCCAAAAATTAAAAGTAACGAAACTGATATTTTGGAATTTGAAGAAAACAATAAAGTTAAACATGACTATAACTTTAATGAAGTTCATGGCTATGAACGAGGTTATGTAATGCTCAATAGGAGATACAAGCCATCCAAAACTAAAGATACTTTAGATCACAAATATTTAAATGAATACCCAATTCTCAGTGATGAGTCACATAATGATGAGGTTTCCTATGGCGATACCTCTGTAGTCCAAGTCATACAAACAAATATCCCACAAAAATCTACACCAGTACAGATAAAGCCAATAGACCAAAAGGTCAAAGATTTAGCTCCAGAAATTGTTGCAACACCCGCTATGAATAATCAAGAACCCGATTCGATAAATGAGATGGGTGATTTACATATGGCACAACAAGATGAACAAGATACAGTTAAGGTCAATATACCTTTGGACTATGATGATACAGATTACATTGAAAAGTATATACCAAGTGACGATGATTATTATGTAATACCACAACACATGAAGTGGAATGAGAAAGTCTCTGATATTGACGATAATGATTTATATAAAGCTGTTGAAAAACTATGGCCGAATAAAAACGTTTATAATCCTAAAAGCCATACTTGGCATGAAATGTCAGCTAGTCATACAAAATACAAAGAGAAACCAAAAGCTATTGATATTTCTATACATGACCAACCAATGACAAAAACTAAAATTAATGTTTACCAAAGTATCGCAAACGATTTGAAAGCTAATGTAGGAACTAAATTATATCCTATTACTTCAACCTTACTGAAGAAACCAATGATCCCACATTACGATAATTTGGATTCCGATAACGATTCTGTAAAAAATCTAATCAAAACACCTCTAGACAATTTTATGCCCGTACCTAAATCGGAAATAAGTTTATCACATATACACTCAATTCAAAATCATTTCTATCCCAACAAATTTAAAGATTCAACATATGTAAACGATTCTAATTCTGTTGGAAATAATGATATACCTATATCGATTGAAAATTACTTTGAGGTAAACAATAGAGACATTAATTATTTGCAAGATCCTTATTCTGGTTATAGTGGCACCAACATGATACGCAATAAATGGATTGACACAAATTATACACCCAAAGTTAGTGCTGAGTACCCACAATTAGATAACATACGCAATAAATGGATTCACACAAGTTATACACCTAAATTTAGTGCTGAGTACCCACAATTAGATAACATACGCAATAAATGGATTCACTCAAGTAACACACCTAAAGTTAGTGCTGAGTACCCAAAATTAGATAACATACGCAATAAATTGATTCACCCAAGTTATACACCCATAGTTAGTGCTGAGTACCCACAATTAGATAACATACGCAATAAATGGATTCACTCAAGTAACACACCCAAATTTAGTGCTGAGTACCCAAAATTAGATAACATACGCAATAAATGGATTCACCCAAGTTATACACCCAAATTTAGTGCTGAGTACCCAAAATCAGATAACATACGCAATAAAGGGATTCACACAAGTAACACACCCAAAGTTAGTGCTGAGTACCCAAAATTAGATAACATACGCAATAAATGGATTCACTCAAGTAACACACCCAAAGTTAGTGCTAAGTACCCAAAATTAGATAACATACGCAATAAATGGATTCACCCAAGTTATACACCCAAATTTAGTGCTGAGTACCCACAATTAGATAACATACGCAATAAATGGATTCACCCAAGTTATACACTCAAAGTTAGTGCTGAGTACCCACAATTAGATAACATACGCAATAAATGGATTCACTCAAGTAACACACCCAAATTTAGTGCTGAGTACCCAAAATTAGATAACATACGCAATAAATGGATTCACCCAAGTTATACACCCAAATTTAGTGCTGAGTACCCACAATTAGATAACATACGCAATAAATGGATTCACCCAAGTTATACACTCAAAGTTAGTGCTGAGTACCCACCATTAGATAACATACGCAATAAATGGATTCACTCAAGTAACACACCCAAAGTTAGTGCTGAGTACCCAAAATTAGATAACATACGCAATAAATGGATTCACCCAAGTTATACACCCAAATTTAGTGCTGAGTACCCACAATTAGATAACATACGCAATAAATGGATTCACCCAAGTTATACACCCAAATTTAGTGCTGAGTACCCACAATTAGATGACATACGCAATAAATGGATTCACCCAAGTTATACACTCAAAGTTAGTGCTGAGTACCCACCATTAGATAACATACGCAATAAATGGATTCACACAAGTTATACACCCATAGTTAGTGTTAAGTACCCAAAATTAGATAGCATACGCAATAAATGGATTGACACAAGTAACACACCCAACGTTAGTGCTGAGTACCCACAATTAGATAACATACGCAATAAATGGATCCACACAAATTATACACCTACAGTTAGTGCTGAGTACCCACAATTAGATAACATACCCAATAAATGGATCCACACAAGTTATACACCCAAAGTTAGTGCTGACTACCCACAATTAGATAACATACGCAATAAATGGATTGACACAAGTTATACACCTAAAGTTAGTGCTGAGTACCCACAATTAGATAACAAAGAAAAGCAATTAAGAGACATTAAGTTAAAAAAGAAAGAAAACAAAGAACTAAAGAAAGGAATGCATTCAGTGCCGATTGAAAAGATTTCGGGATTGGGTAAGAAACTTGATAATGACAAATACCCTGAGAAAAGTAAAGCAAATGGCAACAAACATGAACTCTTAAGAGAAATTATAATTAACTTGAAACAGTATTATGTGCCCGATTATGTGGTGAATGATGTAATGCAAAAAATTAACAAAATTATACCTAAGGCAAAAGAATCGAGTGAATGTAAGAAGGAGTAGTTGTCAAAAATAAAATAAAAATATCAAGTTTAATCTATTGTGTTTAAATGATGAAATTTAATGTTATTGGAATAATAAAATTTTATCCGTAAATTAAAACAGAAATCCAATTGTTGTTTTATATGTAATCAAAGTAATAATTTGCGTTAAACGAATTGTATGTAGCAATAAATTTTGCCATTAAATTTGACGTTATTAAAATCAAAGAGTGTTTTCATTAAAGTCATTAGAACTTGGTAGGCTTCCGCGCATTCGCTCAAATGCGAGCAGCGATTTCACACATCGTAAATCGAACATCAACAAATTAAACGCAAGATTTGAATCAATGCAGTTGGGAAAATCGGCGGTATAATGTTGCTTGGATTTATTTCGGTATGGTGTTTCTTCACATCGATTGCTGCAAGTACTGTAAGTAATAGTTTGTAATGTATATTTCTTAATATGTTCCTGGCAAGGGTTGACAATGATAAACCCTCATATTCTCATTCTCATTTTAAGGCGATAATAGTTCAGTGGTAGTGACGTCGGATACCGAGACGAAGGTCCCGGTTTCGAATCCTACAATGAGCTTGAGCTTTCGGTGAAGGAAAACATCGTGAGGAAACCATAGCACGGTGGTAGGGTACTTTGTAGTACCCACCTGACTGGCTACCATCCTCAATCTCGCCAAATCTGTCGCCAAGCACCTATCGGTGTGTTCCGACAGCTGCACTTGAGAGCCAGTTCCTTCTAGGCATTGTGTGCTTACCACCTTCGACCACATACATCATCACTTACCATAGTGAGATTGTGGTCAAACACTGGAATATACACAGTAAAAAACAAAAAAAAAATGGCGCCCTTTATGAAGTACGTAAGATTCGCAAAAAAATATGATAAAAGCTGACGATAATTATCCACTTGTTTGTAATTTATAGTAATATAGCACATTGCTGAACTATCACCATAGTCAGAAATTCTGTGACAATGGTATTTTACATTCCCGTTAATTACTTAAAGAAATCAGTTTTCATATACATAATATAAATCAATAAATCAGTTGATTCAAATTCAAAAACACGGAAATATCAAAATGAGTGTGTTTGCTGAATTATGCTTTCAGAAGGTCTGCTTCTTAGGTCTGTTTTGAGAGGAATATGTGAAATGATAGTGGATATAATAAACAATAGATTTTTATTTGCAGAATTCAAATAGACTGGCACCCGAAATCCTAACTCGCGATCCATTTAATCCTAGTAATAGTCAAAACGATGCTTCGAAGAATATATTCAATGTGGTAAGGTTTTATTAATAATATAGAATGTGTGTATATTTTATGTTGGAGTGTAACAGGTATTCATCAAGAAAAGTTAATCATTCAAAAAAATTAACATTTTATTTTTTATGTTATCGTAGCAGGTGACTAGACCTCATCCAGTAGAAAACAACGCAATATTGCAAAATGAAGAACCAAGATTATGTCAAAACTCTGAAATTCTTGTGAAAATATTGAATATACTTCAAAAGATGGTAACTCAAGATTCAACAAAAGGTGAAAAGGTTACTGATGTATTAAACTCTGTAAAAGAAAATTTAAAAAGTGACCCAGCAAATTTGAAAAGTGCAGATATACTAAATAACCTTGATGATTTAGAAAAACTGATCGAAGTTGATGATGGTACATCTAAACCAGTACTCAGACAATATACATATAGATCTGCACCGGGTAAATTGAAAACTAAAATAGTTTTAAAATATGAACTACCAAGCATAAGTCATCCGAATTGTAAAGAAGCATTCGAGAAGTTGATACAAACAGCACATGGCGCTTATCTTAAACTGTCAAATGATCCGATGTGTGAAGGTAATGAACAAAATGCCAAATATCAACCGAATAATAATGAAATTAGCCCTGATCATCATCCCTTCAACTACGTTTCAGATATTGAATTGCAAAAAAATATGCCAAGTGATAATTCTTTCAATAGTGACGGTTCGGCGATACCTTCCAATTCTGATCCACAGGATTTCCTATTTAATACAAAAAATAACGAAGTATATCCCAATAATATTTTAGAATTACTTAAACATTATAATTACAATAAAAATACAGATTTTCCTCAAAAGGAAAATGAACACTTTAATGTAGGACCAGATTTCTTCAATCAAGTGTACCAACACGAAACGAATGGAAATAAAAACTCGAAATTCCCTGTTACCAATGATCCGAAGTTTAAAGTTCCTATCAGTGATAATGCACCGCTTATTGACAATATTTTTAACGTTAAGTATTCAGAAAATATAAATTCCCCGGCTAGTACAGAAAATAAAAATAAATATCGACAAAACTATGATGTAATTACCGATATTTTAAAAAAATATGATTTGGCAAAAAAGAACGGACAAAAAAATCCCGAATATCAAGATAATGATAAGAGCAATGATGGTCCAAATGTAAAAGATGACAAATTATTATTTGAGCTGAATAATAATTACGGCCCTGTACTAAATGATTCCGAGCCAAATAAAAAACCAAATTATGATCAATACATAAATGAAATAAAAAACCTAATCTCTGATAATCCGCAGCAGCCTGATCAAAATCCCGACGTTCAAAATGGAATTTATAGCCAAGGTTTAACATCAAACATGAAATATCCTCCAAACAAACCAAGTCATAATCATCATCACCATCATCATGACCACTCATTAGATTCTGCACCATTGCAATATTATAACACAAATGGAGAACCTTATACAAGTGGGAAATATCCATATCAACTAAACGTTAATAATTTAAATCCAAACCATCTAGTTAATCAAAATACAATCACAGCCAACAAAAATGGTTTTTATCCTATAAATCCTAATATAAATAATGCTGTAACATATTACAATGGCTTACCATACTTAACGAAAGACTTAGCAAACATAAACGGGGCTGATAAGCAAAATATTGCCGTACCTGATTCATATTATAACCCTGATTTATTACATTACGGTAATCACCAACCGGTTGGAGAAAACACGTCACCTAACTTACACCATTTGCTAAGCGTAACGAACTTATACAAATTGAATGATTTGCCACACAAGGCTGACATAATAGAATTAACTTATATGCTGAAAAGATCCGAACCTTTAGTTTACCAACCATTTTACATAGTTAAATATAGGCTTCCGTATACAAAATTCCTTTACAACGTACATGACTTGATCTCGCGCAAACCCTATTTAAGAACCAATCATGAGAAACTGTATCAAGAATTGATAGCATTATCAAATGTTACTGAAACGTCTGATGATTTAAAAGGATATCCTAAAGAAGATATAGTAAAACTAACATTCAATAACGGGGCCTTAGTGACAGCTAAAATTCTAAACGCAAACGATACAAATATCAATGAACAATTGAAGGTTATACAGAATTTGAATTCTAATTTGAATCCTGAAGATATATTGAAACTAAATAAAGATAATGCAAATAAGTATTACACTAGATCAAGAGTAAATATTTCAGAGCCTTTCAATTCTAATGCAAGTAATAATTCGGTAAAAGGGTTGAGAAGTTTAAACTACGGGAATGGAATTCAGTATCAACAACCAAGGGATATAAACCAGAGACCTGTGTTAACTGGCCAAAATTCAAACATGATAAATCCCATCAGAATTCCGCAACAAGGGTATATCTGGAATTCATTACAACAGAGCAATCAGAGACCTGTTTTACCTAACCAGAATTCAAACATGATAAATCCCAACAGAGTTCCGCAACAAGGAAACATCTGGAATTCATTACAACAGAGCAATCAGAGACCTGTTTTACCTAACCAGAATTCAAACATGATAAATCCCAACAGAGTTCCGCAACAAGGAAACATCTGGAATCCATTGCAACAGACTAATCAGAGACCTGTTTTTCCTTACCAGAATTCAAACATGATAAATCCCAACAGAGTTCCGCAACAAGGAAACATCTGGAATCCATTGCAACAGACTAATCAGAGACCATTTCTACCTAATCAAAATACACAGGTGATAAATCCTAGTAACCGCTTGCCCATGTATGGAATGTATGGAAGATAGGTATTTATGATTTAAAATAAACGTGTTTTGATTATTTTGTGTTTTTATTTAATACCTATTCATCATCGTCTAAACCCACTGATGGAGCACAAGCGTCTCTAATAAAGAGTTGTATTATAAGCGGCACTGAAGTTTGCGTCTCGAAAGTTATTTACGTTGGCGTCGCAGAATAATTTTATGGCGAGGGGAGTACGAGACGTGCGTAGCAGGAGGGTCATCATCATGGTTTGAGAATAAATCCACAGGCACAAACGTTCGGCGCTTTGTAGATACAGTATGGATTGTCAGGCATGCAATGGAAATCTCCTAACGATGTTTGCCTTCACCTAGGCAGGCTATAATGCTAATCCGGAAGACAATGGGGGATCTTCAAGATTCTACAATCGCTAGCGAGTAATTATCGAGGTACGTTACTGTAGGAAACTCATGGGAAGGTTACCAGGGGTCAGAGTTTCTCCAAAGATATGACTAGTAATGAAGGAAGTTGTTAGCTCAGCACACTATGAACATAGAACATTTATACTCTCACGAGCTATGAAACTGAAATATGGGATTCAATTACTCTCAGATTCCGTAATCAGTAAATTGGAACGAAGCCAAAGCCGTTTATTGAGCTCTTAGAGCAAGTCCAAATAAAAGATAGTTAGACATACCTACTTATAATAAGAGATTTATTAGGCTCGACTCGACGGAATCCTACTAAGTATCCTAACTAATATTATAAATGAGGATTTGAGTTTGTCACGCTTTCACGCCTAACTGATAGCGATGTCACAGTTACTAAATGTTTACCAACATCAGATCGCTTATGGTACCTACCTATGGAGAAGGACATACTTTGCTTTTTATCCCAGGAATGCGGGTGAAACAGCGGGGGAAAGCTAGTAAATATTATGAATGGGAGTTTGCAACGATGTGAGGATACATCTATTTCTATGTATGTGATGATAGTATATTTACTCGAGCGCGGCAGAATAATCCCGTCCTGATCTTTATTGGATAAAACACCACCAATAATCCTAACTAATAATTATAAATGCGAAAGTGAGTTTGTTTGTTTGTTTGTTTGTTACCTACGCCTTCACGTCTCATCTACTCAACGGATCATCATGAAAGGCATGAAGATAGCCTATGGTACCTATGGAGAAGGACATAGGCTACTTTTTATCCAAGGAACGCGGGTGAAACCGCAGGGGACAGCTAGTATTCAATAAAACCCAAAATACACGAATTTATGAAAATAAAAATGAAAACGCATCGTCACTCTGCAAGTTCCCGCCAAAAAGTCATAAATATCGTCAATAGTGCGTTCCACTTCGATGCAATACCATGAATTTAAGCATCAGTAAGGATGTGTAATGCCGATAAACTCTTACAAACGCTTGGACAAATTAATGGAGCCAAATATAGGCATCCACACGATTGCACACGCTTGCGAGTGCGTTGGTGTATTTAAAACAAGCAAGCAAGACGGACGTCGAGCTCTTTTCTATTTAAGTATTTATTTCTTGTAAGTATTTGATTTCCGTAACATGCTTATTTAAAATTTTATTGACATGATTCCATGCTTCAGTATCTTGTTTCTGATCAATCCTTTGCATCCAAAATGCAGGGTAGCATTTGACGAATTGTAAAATGTTAGTTTTAGGCATTACATAGTTTGCAAACCTTGCAAACCCTTTGCAAGCCAAGCCTAACACCCATCTAGACGTTTAAAATTATGGACGCTTGTCGAGGTTAGGCAAACTTGTGGACGGGGCATAACGATTTCACAATTTCACATATTTTGTCTGTCGAGAATGGTAAGAGATGGAAGATAATGATTTTATAGAATGCTGAAAATAATCGCGTGTGTTATTATAGTTAGTATGGAACACAACCAAAACAAGGTGAATGTCAAAAAAATATGTCAACAGTTTAGGTTTGATTTCTTTTTTCTTTGATTGTTTAATTTTATGGTGTTCATTTGTGATTTAGTTTTCGTTAAAATCATCTACGATGTTGAGACAGAGGCCCAAGTTTATAAAACCAGGTAAAGTATTATAAATACTTATACATTGTTAACAATCTTGTATTTTTTGGTTATGTTACATTATTCCTAAAAATCGTTACAAAATATTGGAGAGTAAGCTTAGGGGTCATGTGGATTTGTATTAAATTGCGACCGCCGAGAGAAAGCGTGCGAAGGAATCGTTCTTACTTCGGAAGTTTACCTAAAAATGAAACTGCTTGAAACTCCTGAAAATTTTATAAGTACCTACTAGTCTTTGATATATTTCCTGGGCTGTGTTCAGTAACTACACACCGTGTGACCGGTGCGATCGTCCGACGTCGCCCGACGATCGCACCACATACTATTGAACTGTTACTGAACGCTACGATTATCGTCGGGCGATCACACGGCGTAGTTATTGAACGCAGCCCTGGACTTCGACATCAGAGAACTCTTTATAGAAATAACGACTTGAATTATCGAAGGCAAGGCATGTTCAACCACTCGAGCTTGCAGACTGAGCTAAGAATGACAGTGTTCGTAACAAACAACATAATATTCAAATTTATCTTAATACTAGCTGTCTCCCACCGGACACCTGTTAATATTGGGCTATTCTCGGGGCTATTGGGATGGGATTTTAACAGGATGGTTCTGTGATTTCTTAGGCATAACATACTGAAAGTCTTATCATAATCAGATTAGCCGTTTTCGTGATTTAGCCAATATTAATGGTGTCAAAAATGCATTCTCTCGGCGGATGCACTGTAACACAGGTAAGTCCCAATGCTACTATCTGAACCTATAGTGCTAACTCCAGATATAAATTTGAATGGGATGGCAACTGCCTTAACCTCCTTGTGCCTTGATCTCTGTATATAACCTCAGTCATGTCAGCAGTATAACTAACCAGCTAAGGTCAATCTGTCTTAGGTAATAAAGATAATCTGCCTCTAACAAAATAATAGGGATATGGCCTGCATAAAAAAACGATTAGTCCACTAGGTAGTTAGATTATCAAAAAATATTGGAAATATAAGTATCTTTTGCTCCTCAAGCCTGCATGGATATATGAAATTCAACTCTGGGAAAGCGCATGCAACTTAAGTATCTCTTATCATGCAAACATTGCAAAATGGTATTCTGAGGACAATATCTAGTACACCATGTTTTGTCATCAATGCTGAAATACATGAGTCACTAAAAATTAAAACAGTCAAGGAGGAGATAAAACAATCTGCCTCCAACTAAAGAGGTCGGCTCCAAAGCCGCCCTAATAACTTAGCCAAGCTCACACAAGTGAAATACTCCAAACGCCTTAAGCGCCATAATATCCAAGACTTAGAAGCATGGTGGTAAAATGAAAAGGGTCTTCCCACTGGGGAATACCCCTTCAATTAGAGCAACCTCTTAACACAACTGCTCATAGTCTCAAAACTGATTGCAGATAGGCACAGAAATAAAAATATCTTTTGCTTGCTCTATCTACTGTGTCAAAGTTGGAGAATGAGGCCATGTGACTTGTTGTTTGTGAAAAATGTATCATCATGTGATGTCACATGGAAACATCCTGATACCTGGTAGTTCCTGGGATCACAGTGTTTAAACAAACAAAAATCTCTTCAGCTTTATTATATTTTATTACCTATTAGAATGTCAGTTTCATCTGTATTAATAACCAAGATATTAAATGCAGAAATATATTTTCTAATCAGACTGTAGTTTTTTTTTTTTTTTTATACCACTTAGGTTGCAAACAAGCATACGGCCCGCCTGATGGTAAGCGGTTACCGTAGCCTATGGACGCTTGCAACACCAGGGGTATCACGCGCGCGTTGCCGACCCTAACCTTAAATCCTTAGATTAATGGCAAGTCAAGTAACACCTACTAAGAAAGCCTTGCCATGCACTGTCTGTCACTTACACTCTTGCTAGCAACCTCATTGGCATAATGAGATAGAAGATTGTTACATAATATATTATTTCACAGGTGAAGAACCATTATACCCAACAAAAAACCGAGACGGTACCATTGAAACCCTCATCAACCCAAACATAGACTCTGCATTATCAGTAGACGGTGACTCCAAGTCAAACTTCGTCTACAATAGATACCATCACCTCCCATTGGACACTCAACGGCAGAAGCTACCGGTGTTCCAGTATCGGAACCATATTCTGTATCTATTGGAGAAGTATCAAACCTTAGTGCTGATCGGTGAGACGGGGTGCGGGAAGTCTACGCAAGTTCCTCAGGTGAGTAAAAACTGCTTTTTTAGACATGGAATTTTCAATACTTTTCTTAAAGTTTAACAATTTTCTCATATTGTTAAATGAGATATTATGGAGGCAGAATCTTTTATTTATTAGGCTTACCAACGATTCTTACATTAATATGAACTATAACAAACTTTATTAATACAAAATAAAAAAAAAAAATTCAACCAACACTTAAAACCAAAAAAACGTACTATTATGTAGGTAATTTGTAATATTTCAACATTTGAATTTGTACAGTGCAAACTAGTGCAAGTGTATACATATTTATGTCCTCGACTGTACTGATAAGCATAGGTGATAAGTGATACCTAAGTGATTCGCGCTTACAGCGAGGCTTATTCCGATTCTCTCTGATTTTTGGGAAAAAACCATATCTCCGATAATACTAATAAAAATAAATGGCGTTTTTATTTTCTTCAAAATTCTGCTTGGGGTTCCTTTCAGTGTTTTTCTCTAAGACCTGTAGTTTAGAAGTTGCCCTCACTGGCTGAAAAAAAAAAACACTGTATAGTTAGGAGCTGATGCATTTACTGTCAATCTTCTATTGAAGGGTTGTCAAATTACTCCATGTTATTATTACAGACAGGCCCGTCAACATTTTCTCAAGGTCGAATACACAATAAGGGTTGATTTATATTCCAACCTCATAGTTTATGCATGGTGCTTTCCCAAAAATAGTCATTAAATATGTTTGCCCTTTAATTCATTATATTATTGTATAGAAATAAAAGCTATTCAATTAATCATAATTATTATAATGTAATTTTTGTTATCTCTCTTAACACGTTTTTTTTATACAACTAAGTCGATATACAAGCATACGGCCCGCCTGATGGTAAGCGGTTACCGTAGCCATATGGACGCTGTCAACACACGAAGCATCGCTCACGCGTTACCGACTTTTCCCCCCTCCCCTATGAGCTCTGGCGACCTTACTCACGCGCAGGAACACAACTTTACACAACATAAAGTTATTTGGCTGCGGTATTCTGTAAGGTGGAGGTAAATCGAAGCCGTTAATTCCGTTTTTAGGGTTCCATATATTCGATGGCAAACATGAACCTTTATAGGATTACTATGTTGTGCGTTCGGTCCGTTTGTTAAGAACCATTAACTCGGGAACGGAGTTAACAAGTTGAAATTAATATCAAATAGGCACTAAGGTAATAAGCGGTTACCGTAGCCTTTTGGACGCATCACTCGCGCGTTATTGTCAATGAGCGGATTTCTTTGGAGTTATAATTTTTTTTGTCAACGCAATCAAAACTTGCGGTCATATTTTGATTCTCGTAAACTCGCAGTCACAGGGTATTTCCCGTAAACCTAGAATTATGAAAGAATCATGGCGAGATTTTGTACAAAAAAATAAAACATTTTAGAGGGTTTTGAATCACTTCCAATGTTGAGATTACATTACCAGCAACATGTTAATATACCTACATGAAATATTCTATAAACCCCGCAAAACATAACAACAACATAATGGTTTTGGTCGCGAATAGTCCCGATTCGCTGGCATGCCATAGAAAATCGCATTTTTATCCCGGGGTTCTAAAATATTTTAAATGGCTCAAGTTTTTCCTTAGGCAACAAGGATCAATTATAACTTCATTCTAACGTCTCTAAAAATCTTTATTTTTTTGTACAAATCTCGCCATGATTGTTTGGCAAGAAGCAAGTTTATAGGACGAGAATAGGACAAAAAAAAATCGTTTAATTGTTGTTAAAAAAATATTTTTTGCAAGTACCAACTTACATTTGCAGTTGGAGCATTACGTTTATACGGAATCCTTAGGGTGTACTCGTACTCGCTCTTGCTGGTTTATTTTTATATTGCGGTGAATCATGATGGTTATCTTGTGTTATCTTTTTTGTCTGATTCTATCTGATTGTGCGTGACGTCATTTGTGGTGACTGAAATCAGAGCTGTTACTCGACAATCCGCTAACACTTACTGAGTCACTGACTTATCTTTGATGTCACAAAACACTATTTTTGTGATGAGAATGCTAGTAATAGTGATGATGCAATTCCCTATCGTGATAAGTGGCCATTCAGAATTATAATCTATTTTCAAATGCCACTTATGGCTTAGATAACATTATTAGTAATATTATTCGAAGACAGACAATCTGTAGTAAAATAATAAATAATAATAAAGGTATCCGAGAGAATGAACTAGTCTAGAAAAATTACTAGACGTCGCCCATTGGCCGTTTGCATATTTGTGTTTGAATAAATTAGATAAATTTTGCGCTCTGCACTCCTCTATAAACTTGAACTATGTCGAATCTCACTATGCGCTCCACCGTGCGCGCAAATGCTTACAAAGGGATTTATTAGTACAAAAATATTTCTGTTCTATTCACTAATTTATACAAAAAAAGTTGCTTTTCAATGTCTTCTCTGCTAAAATGTATGAAAAGCTATATTTTGTTTTGCAATCTCGAAGTTGGCCCCATAGTGGTTCTTTTATGAGTAGGTTAGTATCTTTACGTGGTTTTATTTATAGTCGTATCCACCTGTATATGGATTGTTGTATGGATCGCTCCGTGTGAGAGTCGGACTCGCCCTTGACCGGTTTTTTTATTCTGTTTTAAATGTTACCCGATGCGGCGGTATTAAAAAAAGTTTGTGATTTTCATTTTTAGTTTTTTTAGTATTTTATAAACATTTATGTCCTTGAAGATTGCTAGACGCTGTCTATCACAAATATAATTTCAGCGACACGTTTGCTGCCTTTCCTGATACGACTGTTTCGAACTGTGCGGGCTCAGAGGAGCTTTCTTCCGCGGACGCTCAGGTTGTGGAATGAGCTCCCCGCCGTGGTTTTCCCAATGGAGTACAGCATGGGGTTCTTCAAAAAGGGCGTGAAGAGATTTCTTCACGCCCTTTTTGAAGAGAAGCGGGAGCGCGCGAGTGATACCCCTGGTGTTGCAAGCGTCCATAGGCTACGGTTACTGCTTACCATCAGGCGGGCCGTATACTTGTGTGCCACCTTAGTGGTATAAAAAAAAAAAAAAAAAGAAACGACTATCTGACGTTACACGAGACTTCTGTGACGACAAAAACCCAATTAAAACTCAATCAATCATGAATTTTATACCTACATAGACAATGACTGTTGTTATTAATCTATTTATCTAGTTAATATAGGTATATCTATTATGTTGGTTGAGCAGTGCCGGATTAAGGCGTCGCGGGGTCTGTCGTAGATATAATCAAGGGCCCTTGGGTCTTTCATCTTACGGTTCAGTTGCGGATTCTGTTTTCAAATTATAAAAGTTAGCCCCTGAGAGATATGACATATACATTTAACTTTGACTTTTGAGAGATATGACAAATCCTATTCTAGAGAGCATAATTTTAGTAAGTACCTAGTTGTCAAGAGTTTTCCATCGCAAATCAGCTAAAAAAAAATTGTCATACTTTAAAAAAAAAAACTATTTTCGCTACAGAGAAAAGACTGTCGTGATTTTCGCACACCGCAGGTCGTGCGTATGCATGAGCGAACATGTCTGCATGCCCTGCGTCCGATTTTTTATTTACGTATAGGTACTTAGTAAGAAAAAACAAACAAAATTCCTACCTTTTAAAATTACAATAAATACCTTAAATAATGCATTCAACATTGTTTGTTATTATTATGGTGACGTGTCATGTGGCGTGGTTGGAGTTAAGACCAATAATCGAACGCGTGGTCTGTTTATTTAATTGTTTTATTATTTCTCTTTATTTATTTATCCTTAAAATTATTATTTTTTATAACATTTTAGTAAAAAAATAATTCAAAAATATTATAAAAAACCTAATCCTATTTATATGTTTTTTTTTTACAATATCTTTACAAAATCTAAAAATGTTATAAAAAAACCTAATCCTAGTGTGCCACCGGTAGCGGGGAAGGGCCCAAGCTACAGGTGGTTAGGGCTGCAGAGAGCGGAAGTCTCCTGACGATGCGCGCCGTGTCCAGGAGTACCGCCTTTTGTTGTTGTTTTTTATTGTTATTGTTAATATTCTAGGTCATATCTATGACTTATTAAACGATTAAGGACCGATTAAAATCTTCGATGTATTAACGTTGTCAAGCGAATACAAGTCAATTTTAATTATTATTTAACGGATTTTCGATGGGGGCAATTATGTCATTTCATATCGGTTCCCAAGCTTTTAAAATCGAATTAGTTTCTGTCCCGGGATAAAGAATCGTATACCCGGCAATTTATTCTTGTACTTGCTCATCATCTGCCGGCCCGAGTTAGCCGGGGTCGTCCCATTAGTACATATTGCAGCTTCTTCCATTAGGCCCATCTATCAGTCATCCATTAGAAATACCACGAATAGAACCACTATTCGCCGAAATTTCGAATTAGTCGACATAAAAAAGAATCATCCAAGTGGTCCCACGGGAGTTTTTGTTCATAGTTTAATTTCAGTGTTTTTAAGTAATATTTTCTGATTAATCTAGTCCGTTTTTTTCTGGCCTAAATAAATTATATTTTATATCTTGCCAAATACAGTCCATTAAATTCGTCTAGTCGTGTACAAATGTATGTTACCCAAACAAGCTGTGTTAATTTCGTGTTGGACTCTAAAAGTAACGTTCAATCGTTAATATTGTGACCTTTAGCTGCCTTTATTTTTATCACGAACATGTTAATATAAAACCAATTTTATAAAACACACACACACGGACACGGATAGGCAAACTAGACAAGTACCTAAGCTTTTTATAGAAAAATACATTCCATCAAATTACTATGGCACAAGAACTTTGCAGTACTTAACACCGAAGATATTTACTTAATAGTTTTCCACAAGAATATTTCAAAAAAGATTGTTCAAAATTTGTATTAAAAAATAAAATAAAATCTCATTTTCTCAAAGCAGTTTAAAATTAAAATTCTCTTTAAAATTTGTGAAATAGTAATAATATATTAGGGTGTAGTAGTAAAAGACCTATTTAAAATGTATCTATTACCAATGTGATTAATTGTATAAGTGAATGTGAGAGCTCACCTGCCAAAAAAACTGCTATGCAGTTTGGCAGATGTAAATATGTAATTTTTTTGAAAAGGATAATTAATAATTTTTTACATACATACATAAAAAGTACAGCTCTGCTGCCTTTTGTGTTTTATAAGAAGTTTTATACATAAGATGGCGAATTGTTTATTTGGGGGAATCTGCACTTTTGAGATGTGGATTTCGTACAATTCTATTGGTTAATATTTTAAATGACAGTCAAAGTCATTTATTCACTTTAGGACCTAGGGGACTTTGGCACTTACCAAAATCAACATCAAGAACCGTAAAGAAGTTCATATCCATTAAAAAAAAACCTAAACGATGCGACGAGTATGATCGTGTATCGTTTTTCGTAGTGGACTCTCAAATTCGGCTAGAGGACAAACTAAAGACACTCATGGCCATGACTGGCCATGAGTGTCCATGCAATGGTCAAGTCGATCTTTCACTGGTAATTTGATCTCCAATATCTAGGGACACCGGGACTTTTTGTTTGTTCAAATTAGTCTCAGTGTTAGGGTACTTTAGAGTACCTGCCTGACGACACCATCATCAAGTTCAAAGTCTGTCTGCAAGTACCAACCGGTATGTTCCGATAGCTGCACGTGGAGCCAGCTTTTTTTTGGTGAGAATTTGACGGTATTCTACAGATTGTTCCACGTAGAATGCGATAAAGAACTCCATAACCTTGTCCCTCCATCCCCGTTCTTCTATCAGACCACTAGGCGTCAGGGGGTCTCCATCGCTTCGTCGTCAACATTCCGTCTTGCCGTACCAAGCGTTTCGCTTCCTCTTACCTTATACGCACGGCCAAGTTGTCGAATGCTCTCCCGGACAACGTGTTTCCAGACACTTATAACGTGGATTTATTCTAGGCCAGAGTGAACAGACACCTTATGGGTACGCGCTGTCCACCTTAGACTACATCTTCGCTTACCATCAGGCGGGATTGCGGTCAAGCGCAAACCTATTTAATAAAAAAAAAAAAAGGTTGTGGTTGTTATGTAGCGAAAAACTTAAACTTGTTAAAGATTTTATTAGAATTTATTATGAGATATAACGCTTTTACAATTATTAAGATAATTATGCTAACACGATAGAGTCAGGAATGGAACTGAGGAAGGGACGAAGGATACATGTATTTATATTGATACTTATTTACATAGTAATTAACTAAATAGCTTATTTACTAACTAACTTATCGATAACAGTTTGATACATAGAATTCTGGTGGGAATGGTAAATACAATAATGATATACGTTTATGATTAACTAATTAGGTACTACGAATAAGAATGAGTAGATATAACATAACAAATGGGTAGGTAGGTATAACATAACACCTCCCCCCTTAGAATAAAGATTGAGCGGATTTGCTCGATTTTTGTGGAGTTTGTTCTGAGGTGACTTCGTCTTCGTCTTCGGATATGCATGAAGTAGTATTCATGTTGCTCATGGGGATTTCGATGTGTTGGCGGCGACGAGAGCGATCGAAGCAGTTGTTAAAAATTTGTACGCAGCCATCTCGATGCGATGTTGTAGATGTTATACCAAATGGAATGTGTTTACAGCATTTGAAACACAGATAGATCAACATAATGAGGCTTATTATTGCACCCATGAAAGAAAATTTTGTGGTATATTTTTCGTAAAATGTTGTTTGATTACTGTTCAGTAATTTTGAATGGGTTTTTATTTGGTCTCTGATTGTATTGAGAGAATCCAGTGGAATATTATTGACCTTTATTGGTAGAAGATCTGGGTGTTGAATGTTAACTTTTTCAGGGATGCAGCTGTCTTCAAGGTCTACCGTGATGATAGGGTGGCTGATGTTTAGTGATTTGGTTTCTTCAGCCAGTAATGTTACAAGGGTTGTGTACATTTTGCATCCTTGTTCTAGGGTGATGATGCCTGTTCCTGTGATTTCGCCGTGAGTTGTCTTGCCTTTGCATTCCAGTGCATATTGAATGTTATGTTGTAGAATGAAGATCCAGTTGTTGTTTCTTAGAGCTTGAAATGTATTGATATTTGCAGAGAATGTAGATACTTCACAGATTTCGGGTACATTTTGATTTGTCGTTGTTAAGATTTTCGTTTCGCAAGTTGGTCTTGTGTTGATGTTATAGATGAGAAGATCTTTGCAGACTTTTTTTTTTTTTTTTTTTTTTTTTTACTGTGTATAGGCCTGTGTTTAACCACAATCTCACTATGGTAAGTGATGATGTGGTCGAAGGTGGTAAGCACACAAAGCCTAGAAGGAACTGGCTCTCAAGTGCAGCTGACGGAACACACCGATAGGTGCTTGGCGACAGATTTTCAACTTGAGGGTGGTAGCCAGCCAGACGGGTACTACAAAGTACCCTACCACCGTGCTATGGTTTCCTCACGATGTTTTCCTTCACCGAAAGCTCAAGCTCATTGTAGGATTCGAACCCTGGACCTTCGTCTCGGTATCCGACGTCACTACCACTGAGCTATCATCGCCTTAAAACTTTGAAGTTTTGTGCGAAGTCCTTGCATTTTGTCAGCGAGCTCGTGGTGATGTACTGCTGTCTGTTGGTACTTATGGCAAGATATGTTTGCTCAGGAAGGATTGTGGAATACAGGGATGAGTCAGGTTGTCGAATAGGAATAGAAAAGAGATGGTAAAGGGTGAATTTATCGTCTGTAACGAGGGGAAATTCTAATACATATATAAGTTTGTTCATATAAATATAAGAAGTTATAGATGCGGATTCGAGAATTTGGTGAATATTTGTTAGAGTTATTGGGGCAACTAAGTTTTGATTTAATAAAATAATAATAATAAAGCTTTATTTAATTCCATGCAATACAATTACAATTAAAAATAAATTATGTATAATTAATTTAGCAATAATTTGAGATTTTTTTGTTATATTATAATAAGAATTTATATAAATAAAGATTTGATTGCTATTCTTTAAGGTTGTATGGACCTCTTTCGGGTAAAAGCCTCCTCCAAGGATTTCCACTTTTCTCTGTCTTCTGCAGTCAGCAGCCATCTTCGGCCTGCCACCGCCGTTATGTCATCTGTCCATCTAGCACAAGGCCGGCCTCTCGCTCTAGTGCCACGTGGGCCCGACCATTTTATTATTATATTTTATTATATTTAGTTTTGATTTAGTCTGGCAGAATTAGAGGCGAGAAGTTCTTTGTATAGACGTATCGTCGATATAACCGATGGATGTATCGCGCCTGATTTTATAAATAATATACTTGTGATAATATCGTCTATATCTTTTTCTAGAGATGTTATGGCTTCTAAAACTTGAATCGATACGGTTGATATTTCTTCGGAAATAGTTAAATTGAATATAAGGTTATTTGTTGAATTTATGTATGCATTAAGTTTACTAAGGTTTTCATTAATAATGTGTTCGTCGTAGGAAATTTTCCGTATGGTCTGGTTAAAGTTAGAAATTGTCGAGGAAATGATTTGGAGTTGTTGTTTCAGAATATCGTTAGTCGAGAGTTGTTGTTGTTCTAGTAGTTTAATACATTCATCATAATGCTTGGCGTCCTTGGCATCGGGTGTGCCGATAAGCCATTTAAGAACGGAACCTAAGCCATCTAAAAGTTCGCGTTTGTATCTTCTGTTTTCTGTATAGTAATTGATTTCATCAAGTCTGGAGTTGATTTTAGCCTTTTGATAGAGTCGCGAGCTAGGAATAATGGTTCTAAATTTCTATATATTATTAATTTCCAAGAATTTTCGGACACTAGAATGTTACCATGTTCTTCAAAGTATAGTCCTGAATTGGAAGGTATAGGGTTTATTTGGGTAGCTCCATCAACAATAGTTGCGGAGTACCTGAAAAGTAAAATATCCTGAATTAATTGCTTTGAGTGTTTGTAAATCTGTTAATATAAGAATTCTTTGTAAAAATAAAAAGTTTGTATATAAAGATGTAGAATAATAATTAAATAATGGAGCAAACTATGAAACTAATGTAAGGGTTGTTCATATATTGATATACATTAATAGAACTAGAGTTAGAGGTTGGGTGTGCCATGATGCGAGTCACCCTGAAACAGAGTTAGAGCTACTTCAATATTTATAATACTAATAACTAAATTCTTAACCTAGAATGAAATGTTTATGTATTCAAAGTGAAATCGTGCAATGGTCGCAAACGATTCGCATGCACTTTAAGATTTTTCCCAGATTTTTGAATGACATAATTCTCATTAAAACCTATTCTATTGACGGTATACGGACCGTCCCATTTACAGTCTAAGTTATTGGGATTTGGAATTTTCAGCATTACTTTGTCACCGATGTCAAATTTAGCGATATTTCTGATGTTATTATCGTATCGTTCTTTTGCCTTTTCTTTCACAGTTTCGAGATTTCGGCGAGCAATGTCACGTGATATTTTTAATCTTTCCTTGAGATCTCGTAGATAGTCATGGGTGGTGTAATCGTTTGTTTCTTTGAGTGAATAAAGGGAACGTGACTTATATCCGAATAAGAGTTCATGAGGTGTGAATCCGGTAGATTGATTGACAGAGGTATTATGACACATTATTGCGAATGGAATGACTTGGTCCCAGTTAGACTGGATCCGTTTGTGATACATCCGGATATGATCACGAAGAGTTGCGTGGAATCGTTCTAGAGATCCATTAGTTTGGGGATGGTAAGCAGTACTAACTGTATGAGTGGATCCGAGTAATTTCATTAATTGCTTAATGATAATATTAACGAATTCTGTCCCTTGATCAGAATGGAAGCGTTTAGGACCACCATAGTGTTGACAAAAGGTGAGGAGAGCTTTAGCTACCGTAATAGCTTGTTTATCTGGAATAGGATAAGCTTGAACGAAACGTGTTAAATCGTCTTGTAATGTGAGGATATATTTATTGGATTCGCATGTAACATCTGAGTATGATACCAGATCAATGGTTACTCGTTCGAATGGTTCAGTGGAGAAGGATGTAATGACCATTGGGGCTTTGTATGTTTTTCTTTGAATTTTGTTACGTTGGCATATTTGGCAATTATCAATATAGTTTTTGATTGTGTCGGTCATTCCTTTCCAGAAATATTCATTTCTTATTTTCCGCGTGGTTTCAACAATGCCGCGATGTCCCGACAACGGATCGTCGTGAAAGTTTTTAAGAATTTGTGGAATGTCTTCTGATTTTGGGGTTACTACTTTATTTTCGCATATAGTGATATCGCAATCATATGCGTCTGCCAAATAAGCTGTGATATGAAGTTGTTCATTACCTTTGAGTTTGCAAGTGGGGTCAATTTTAAGATCTGGAATGTAAAGTGATTTCAATTCATAATTCTGTAAGCAGTTTAAAAGTGTTTTGAAATAACTTTCGGAATCCCAAGGATCATAGTGAGTAGGTCGAGTGCAGCTAAACATGATGTTTTGTTTCTTATCTGAGGTTAATAAATCAGTGTCATAGAGAGATTTCGGTTTTTCTAAGAAGGGGTCTACTTGAGAACATAAAGAGATTGCTTCGTTAAAAAGGTCGTTCTTATCTGAAATTTCACAAGAGATTGGAATGAGAATGTTTTTATGCCGCTCGTCTAAGAGGCGGTCTGGAGAGGTATGGAGGTTTGGAGTGTCAAGATTGTGAGAGTCGATTTCGGAAAAGTGTTGATAGTTTAGCTGTAAATAATCTTCGAAAGAACTTGTGTGAACATTCGGGGTCTCGTTGGAATTTGTTAAGTCGATGACGTTTGTGTTGAGAATGGGAGGTCGTGAGAGTGCATCTGCATTGGTATTATTTTTCCCTGCTTTGTACATGATTTCATATTCATATTCTTCGAGTTTGAGGCGCCAACGAACTAATCGGCTGCCAGGATCTTTTATTGAGAAAAGCCAAGTTAAAGGTTTGTGGTCGGTGACTATCTTAAATTTCCTTCCAAATAGATATGGCCTAAAATGTTTGACCGCCCATACTATCGCTAATAGTTCTCGTTCTATAGTTGAATAGTTGGATTCAGCCTTATTTAAAGTGCGGGATGCATATGCAATAGGCAGATCTTTGCCTATTTCACCTTGTGATAACACTGCACCTATAGCATTCATTGAGGCGTCGGTAGTCAGAACAAATTCTTTTGTGAAGTCGGGGTATTGTAATATTGGAGGACTGGTAAGGAGACGTTTACATTCGTTAAATGATGTTTGTTGAGTTTCACCCCATACAAAAGGAACATCCTTTTTTAAGAGGCTTGTAAGAGGCTTCGTGAGTTTGCTAAAATTAGGTATGAAACGGCGATAGTATCCTGAAAGGCCTAGAAATGCTTTAATGTCTTTGCATGATTTAGGAATTGGAAATTCTTGAACAGCTCTTATTTTATCTGGGTTAGGTTTAACGCCTTCGCTGGAAATGATATGACCAAGATAAGCGACTTCGCGTCGCAGGAATTCGCATTTGTCGGGTTGTACTTTCAGTTCGTATTTCCGAAGTCTTGAAAACACTTCTTGAAGTTTTTGCTCATGTTCTTGGAGGCTAGAAGCGAAAACGACTATATCATCGAGGTATACAAAGCATCTTTCACCTTGTAATCCACATAGTACAGAGTCCATTACTCGTTGGAATGTGGCAGGGGCGTTTTTGAGACCAAAAGGCATTCTTTTGTATTCATAGTGACCATAAGGAGTGTTGAATGCTGTTTTGGGGATATCGTTTGTATCTACTTCAAGTTGATGAAAGCCTGACGCAAGATCTAATGTTGTAAAGTATTGGGAGTGTCCTAATTTATCTAGAATATCGTTAATGTTGGGAAGGGGATAGCTGTCTCCTTTTTTTTTTTTTTTTTTTTTTTTTTACGTGGGGAAATCCTCATGGATACCCGGGCACTCCGGGGGAAGCGGCCGGGTTATGTCAGACTCCTACTGACTAAAACCCCACGGTGTTCCTACCTGTCGCTGCCGGCTGGATATACGGGGGCGCCGAAGCATTCGTCCGCGTATCCAGCAGCGACGGCCTGATCGGAGGCCTCCTCTTCGTCGACGGCAGAGACCGGAGCTCTTGTCTCCGCCGTCTCCTCCTGAGTAGCGTGCGGGAACACACGCTCCACTACTCGGGCCCGATGTTGATGGGCGGCAGACTCCCCCGAGTCCGCCACCCTTGGGCCCATGTTGGGAGGAAGGTGGCTTAAAAAAGCCGCCCTCCGACGCCCGGTTCTCCTGCGGCGGATAGCCAGGGTGGTAGTGTCCTCCCTGTCACGTTCCGCCGCCTCCTTTGCGAGCATAACTCGCTCGCAAAAGGAGTGGAGTGCGTCCCACGATCTCTCGCTGCCAACCACAGCGCGAACCACGCTCGGCAGCGAGAGATCTGTCCCCACTTCGGCGCAGAGCTCGCTGCGCTCGCTTGCCCAGGCTGGGCACACCTCCAGCGTGTGCTGCGCCTCCTCCTCGAGGCACCCGTCACAGTGGTGGCACTCGGCGGTCGGCTCCCTCCCGGCAATCCGACACAGATACCTCCCGAAACAACCATGTCCCGAGAGGATCTGCGTCAACCGGAAGGTCAACGTGCCGTGCCTCCGCTCCAGCCACTCATCCATCACCGGACGGATGGCCTCGATGGTCCTAAAACCCGCACTAGGGTGCTCCAGCCTGGACTTCCACTCCTGGATGGCAAGCGTGCGCAACTGCGTCCTGCACCCCTCCACCTCGCGTGGTGCCGGCGTCTCGCCCTGGGCCAGCGCCTCCTCGCGCCAGAAATAGAGTGACGCGAGGGCTCTCGCCTCGAGGTCCCATGGCAAGGAACCAGCCAGCACACACGCCGCTTCGCAGGAGATCGTGCGATATCCCCGTATTGCCCTGATCGCCACCACCCTCTGCGGTCTCCGCAGGAGGGCGATATTGCGGCGATTTAGGGCCTCCGCCCATACGGGAGCTCCGTACGTCACCATTGATCGCACGATCCCCAGGTACAGCCGCCTACAAAGGGCGCCCGGTTCGCCAGTATTCGGCAGCAGCCGCCCGAGAGCAGCCGCCGCGCCCATCACCCTTGGCACCAGGCGTCCGAAGTGGGCTGTGAAATCCCACCGGCCGTCGAGGACGAGACCTAGGTATCTCATCGTCGACCCGACGTCTATGCGGACTCCACTCACGACGATATGGGCATCCCGAGGCGGCGCGTGCCGAGGTCCGTGAAAACACAGGGCCTCAGACTTGCTAAGGGCCACCTCCAAGCCCAACCGTCGTATCCGGCCCACGAATTGCGCCACTCCAGCAGTGGCGCGGTAGGCGGCTGTACTATACCTCGTGCCGCGGGCAGTGACCAGGGTATCGTCGGCGTAACACGTTACGTCGACACCCTGGATACACGGCACGCGCAGCACCCAGTCGTACCCGATGTTCCACAGGAGCGGACCCAGAACCGAACCCTGCGGAACACCGCACGACATTTCCCGTCGGCCCCAGCCCTCTTGGCCGGGGTAGACCACCGACCTTTCGGACAGGTAAGCCCCGATAACTCGGCGCAGGTACAGGGGCACTCCATGATACCGGAGCGCCTCCAGTATGCAGCTCCAGGGGAGGGAGTTGAATGCGTTGGCGATGTCGAGTGACACCGCCAAGACAACCCCACCCCGGGCAACCACCTCCTGCGCTTGGGACTTAACCCGCAACACCGCGTCGATGGTCGATCGACCCCTGCGGAACCCAAACTGACTCTCCGCCAGATCCGGACCCACACCCTCCAGGTGCTCGACGATCCGCCTAGCCACAACTCTCTCAAAGAGTTTGGCGATGTCGTCGAGCAGCACGATGGGCCTGTAGGCGGAGGGAGATTCCGCTGGACGCCCTTCCTTCCGGAGGAGAACCAGACGGCCTGTCTTCCACCTCTGTGGAATTATGGCTTGAGCCAGACAGGCGTCGAATAGTCCCCTCAATCGAAGCTCCAGGGCGTCGGGGTTCAGGGCCAGAGCCAACACACGTCCCGGAACGCCATCGGGGCCGGGGGCCGAATTTTTGGCACGAAGCCTCAAAACGGCCGCACCCAGCTCCCCCTGCGATACCTCCGGGACCACCTGAGTCACGGCCGGTAGGGGCGCTGCATCACGCGCAACCATCATTGCCGGGGGAAGCCGTTCCACCCCATGTGGAAACAGGGTCGAAACAACCTCCTCCCGGAGTCGCGGCTGGAGGCTCTGTGTGATCGGGGGGGCCCAGGGGCGAAGCTTGCCCCTCACAGCCTTGTAGGGCCTTCCCCACGGATCACGATTGAGAGCCTCCAACGACTCCTCCCAGGCACGGGTTTTGGCGATGGCTATCGCCGTCTGCAGCGCCGTTTTCTCGTCCCTGTAGGCGGCGTATAGGGCATCCGTCTGGGCTTCGTCCCTGCGCCTTCTCCTGCGGTATCTGGTGTACCGGCGTCTAACCTCAACGCAGGACTCGCGCAGTCGCGCAAGTTCCGCGGTCCACCAGTACACCTGATCCAAAGGAGGACCAAGCCTGGCCCGAGGCATCGACGCGTCACATATCTGCGTCATCGCCTCCTGGAACCAGTCCGCTTCGTCCTCAACCACCACAGGTCCATCAGGCGCGGGCACCCAGGTCTGAACTATCGCCGCCTCTTTTGCCACGTCCGTGTCGAGGGCTTTAAGCCGCCACCTCGGACTCATCCCACTCGGGGGTCGAATCGGGCTATCCGGTACTCCCTGGAGCAGAGCGGAGACGTCGAACCGAATATATCGGTGATCCGACAATGTCTCCACGTCCTCCAGTACTTCCCAGCCTCGGACCCGGCGCGCCAGGGTGGAGGTCGCAAACGATACGTCCACGATCGATCCACCCCGATACCGCACGCACGTGTCTACCGACCCCCGATTGAGGACCGATAGGCCATTCGCCAGGAGCCAATCCCCCAAGAACTCACCCCTCGCATCGGTTGCGGGAGATCCCCACGCCACAGACTTGGCGTTGAGATCCCCGACCACCAGCACGGGGTGGGATGTAGGATGGGCAGTAGGATGGCTCCGTCCGATCAGGGCCCCCACCTCGTCCATAAAGGACTCAAACTCGGCGAGGGGCCTGTTGGGAGAGAAATAGACTCCTATCGTCACTATCTCCCCCAACAACGCCGCGACGCATCCCCTACCTTTCGCTACTTTTTCGAAAGGAGGGGAGCCAGCGGCGCCCCGACGGACCAGGGCAACTAGGCCATCTCGGTCCCCAACCCAGTCATCACCGGGAGGGATGAGGTACGGCTCAGGCACCACAGCCAGCTGTATCCTCCACTGCGCCATACTCTGGACTAACAAATCCTGAGCTCTGGCACAGTGGTTGATATTAGCCTGCAGCAAGCGAAGGGCGTGCGTTATTCCGTTGACATTGGAACCACCACTTCGCCCGCCGCCGCGCTGGTGCTTGGCTCTGGGCCAGCCGATGCGGCTGCTTTAGCCCTCGACTTCTTCTTCTTTTTGCTCGACGGTCGGGCCGCGATGCATGCCTTGCCTCCCAGTCTGTGGGAGGCTGGCTTACCCGCAGCCGCGCACACCGTGCAGTATGGCGCGGCAGCGCAACCTCCGGCTTTATGGCCAAGCTGGCCACACCGGTAGCACTGACTGCCACGGTCCACCTCTGCTTTGCACTGCTCTCTTACGTGCCCGGCTTCCAGGCACCGAAAGCAGCGCGTCGGGCGCGGCTGCAGGAGTTTTACCTGCGCCGATACCCAACCGACGAGCAAGCGGGTCTCCTCAGCTAATATTTTTTGGGCAGCTGCAGGAGGGCACTTTACGACAGTAAAGCCCTCGCCAAAGTGGTCCTTACGGATCACGCCAGGCTTGATGGATGCCACAGGGCATCCACCTGTTCTGGCTACAGCAGCCACAACATCCTCCGCAGTCACAGAGTCGTCCAAGCCCGAGATGCGCAGGTCTGCACATTTCATTGGCCTGGACACCTGGACGTCCTCCTCCTTGAAGGCCCCCCTCAGCGCTGCTGCGAGGGAGTCTGCCTTTTCACCGCTACTAGCGCCCGGCACGAGAAACATGCGGGCGCCTGTAGCGGACGTTTTAAAGCGGAGGCCGGGGATGCCTAGGCTTGCCGGATCCACTTTTTGTCGCGCCTCTTTTAATGCCGCCTCATAGGTCACACCCCTCTCCAGAGCAGACGGCTGCAGCTTAAAAACGACAGCCGCCGATCTAGGGATGTTAACCTTCGGCCCCTGTGGCTCCCGCTCCTGCGGTCTCCCCGGCGCAGGCGCAGGCTGCGCCTGGGATGGCCCGGCTTTTTTACGCCGCCCAGGCACCAGGGACCAGGGAGCGTCCATGGCTTCAAGGGCCGGCAGCAAGGGGCGCGATTCTGGGACCGAACTCTCCTGAGAAGGGGCGGCGCCAGCCTTTTTCCCCCGTCGCATTTTCCCGCCCCGCCTAGTACCCAGTCCAACTGTTTGCTCGCGCGGAGCAGCCGCAGTACCAGCAGCTACTTTACGCGGAGCAGTCCCAGGACCTGGTGCAGTTCCCCGCTCACTAGGTGCTGTCGCAGGAGGCGCAGAACCCTTAACCCGCTTCTGTCGAGGCGCAGAGTCAGGACCCGCTGAACCCGCAGCACCGGCACCAGCCGCCCGCTCACGCGGAGCACCCGCAGGACCAGCCACGGGAGGTGGTGCCTTCACCCTATCCGCCGCTAGCGGCGGCCGGGTACGAGACTCCGGGAGTAGCCTCCCATCCACCTCCAACGCTTCAAAGCGTGCGCTCAGCATGAGGCCGACCTGGACCATGATGCGACGCATCATCTCTTCCAGGTCTACAGGGCCAGGGGAGGGCTGTGGCTCTGCCGAACTCATCGGAGCACGCTGTACGTCAGCCCGCAATTGGGCTATCTCCTTGCGCATCTCTGCGAGCTCCGACTTGAGACTGGCGTTCTCCCTACTCAGCCTCTGTGTCTCCCCATCAGTGGTGCGGGACTGTAAATCCCGCACCGTGTCCTCAATAGTAGTTGCCGCGATCGAAAGGCCCTTTGAAAAGGTGCCTTTGAGGTTTAGGGATTTCCTGGCAACCTCTTTAATGATTGCCACGGAATCCACGGCCCTCCTATCCAACTCGATAGCCAAGGCTCCCTCCATAGGCAGAACTTTCGGGCCTGACGTCGCAGCAGGGCAGAGCCCATGCGATAGTCTTGCCACATTCTCCTCAGCAACTAGCTCGGACTCACTCCGCTTTGCGGCAATGAGTTCGGCCCTCGTGCTAATGAGGCTTGTGCCGGAATGGCAGCCTCTACCCCTCCGGTTGGCTGGAACCTTCTTGGCCCCCACCATGTCCTCGCTGGATCCGCTGTCGAACCCAGAGACACTCCGGGAACGAGAGCGCTTCCTATTACTCCTCCAAAATTTTTTGCTGGTGTTGGAGTCGGACTGGCCGGAAGAAACCTCCATTCCAGCATCCTCCACTCCACACACCACACCTTTCTTGTCCCTTTTGGGGACCTTCTTCCCTACTTTTCGCAGGCCATCTCCTGTTCTTTCCAGAACGACGCTGCACCTCCTCACGTTTTCTCCTTCTTCGCGACAGGTTGCCCCCCCAGATACGTTGGGGCTGAGTGCCGAGGCACCAAGGGATTCCCCAACCAATTGGTTGGGACCCTCCTGGGTAGAATTTGAACTGTTCGCGCTTTCCATTTTGTCCTTTTTTAGAGGGTGAGGTCCCTCGAACGACGCCCTTGGGACTGGGTTCCCCCCAGCCATACATCCCATCGCCAGGCGCCAGAGCTTGGGATTTGGGTAATTTTTTAAGGGGTTTTCTTCCCCGCGATTCCGAAGAACCCCCGGTCCTGTCCATTCAGGATTACGGGTTGAGCCGACGGTGGCCGAAGCCTGTCTGCCAGAAGAAACCAGCAGACCCATCGCCTCACGCGGCAATCCAAAAGACGCCGCCAGACATCCAAAGACGTCTCCACCACTGTGTTGCTCTTAGTCAGGCCCCTCCCCCCGTGCCTCCCGGTATGGGTAGCCCTGCCGGTATAGCCACGAGGATCCTTGGGACACGCAAGCCCCCCCACCACGACAAGGTGGCAACACGTCGGGGGGGCAAGGGATAGCTGTCTCCTACTGTAACTTCATTTAGCTTGCGGTAATCAATAACCAACCGCCATTTCTGTTTCCCAGAAGCATCTAGTTTTTTAGGAACCACCCATATAGGGCTGCTCCATGGGGAAGAGCTTGGTCTAATGATGTCTTGATCTAGCATTTTTTGGACTTGGGACTTAACTTCTTGTTCATGAACTTGGGGAAAACGATATGTTTTTGTATGGATTGGGATATTTGATGTAGTAGGTATTTGATGTTTAGTATGGTTGCTAAACGATAGGGAGTCACCTTCAATGAAAAATATATCTGAATATTCGGAGATTGTTTTGTCTAACGAGGTTGCTTCTTCACTGTTTAAGTGATCGCGTCTAATGAGAGATAGTACTTTACTTTGTCTCGTTTGAGATGTATGATTAATATTGTTGATTGGGAAGCTGTTTATTTGTTCCGACTGATAAGGTTGAACTTCAATATTTGGAGTAGTAATAGATTTGTCGAATTTATTAGTATTTACACAAGTGATAACAAATGAGTTATTTATTACTTCGACTAAGGCGTGGGGAATGACAATACCATTATCAATTGTTTGTTTTTCAACTAATGCAGTTCCGGAGATAATACTGTTTGTATTGCATGTAATTACGGTTTCGGTGCGACTGTGTATTAATTGTTCATTAGACTTTATAGCAGCATTGGATTTTTCGTTGAGATAGTGTAATCTATATGTTCTATCACGTATTCTCATTGTTTTTGATTGAATGTAGATGTTGCAGTTAAATTTAGTCATAAAGTCATTTCCTAGTATACCATCTGCTTTTATGTTAAGGTTAGCGATATGGAATTTGAATGAAGGTAATTTGTCCAAAGATATGTCTGCTGTGCCTAAAGTTTTTGTTGAAGTTTGAGAGCTAGAAATACCTACGATGGAGACGATATCGGATTGATTTAGAGGAGATGAGCCAATTTTATTTTTTCTCATAACTGAAATTCCCGCTCCAGTATCTATTAAAAGTATAACTGGATTGCCTTCTATATGGAAAGTACAGTGAAGTAGATTTTCAGGAGGGACGTCGTTTAAGGCAGATATGGCAAACGATTTGACTTGTGGTTTTGTTTTAGAAGTTTTATTTTTAGTTTTAAATTTAGATTTTGTAGTGGGTTTGAAAGATTCAGCGGGTTTGGTAGAGTTAGTAGGGTTAGTAGATACGGCGGATTTAGTAGAATCAGTGGAACTGGTAGATTTAGAAGATACAGTGGATTTGGTAGAATCGGTGGAGTTAGTAGGTTTAGTAGATACGGCGGATTTAGTAGAATCAGTGGAACTGGTAGATTTAGAAAATACAGTGGATTTGGTAGAATCAGTGGAGTTAGTAGGTTTAGTAGATACAGTGGGCGGTGCGAAACCAAAGGTTTGGGGTTGGTTACCCTGTTTGTAGGTTTGTATTTGAGCACTAGGTTTGGTGATAGAATTCGACTCGGGGAGTGTTTGTGTAGATGCGTCTTTAAATTGTCTCCGATAGACTGGTAATGATTTAGAAGATGCATTGTGTGTATGTTGTTCGTGTGCCCGAGGAATTGGTTTTCGAGGACCTGGTCGATTTGTTAGAGTAGGATTGTTAACGTTTATTGATTGTTCAAATCCTGAATCGGGGTCGGTGAGCAGGGCACTGAAACGATTTCCAACGAGCTGCTCGCCTCGTTGGTCGCCCAGGAGTTTAAATTGCTGATAGGAGTTGCGGGAAGCGCGCGTTGATTTGTATGTAAAGGGGGTGCGCGTTGCGTTAGGTTGTTTCTAAGGTTATTATTATACTCTCTTTTCCGACATTCTGAAATAACATGTCCTATGTTTTTACAGTAAGAACAATTTTTTTGGATTTGTTGCGGTGTAGTTGGATTTTGAAATAATGGTTGTCGAGTCATCTGTCGGTGCGTATTGTCAGGACGGAATGACGATCTTTGAGTTGGAATAGGAGGACGTGGAGCCGTCAATCTAAATAGTGACTGTCTGGCGTTGTTCATTGCGCGAATCTTATCTTCTTGAAGGGCAAATTGACCGGCTTCCGAAAGAGTAACAGATCCTTTTGTTCGCAACATACAACCGATGTCCGAACGAATCCCGTTTATAAAAACGCTCAACGCGGTGTCTTCTGTTGTTTTGTAGACGACCGATCAAAGTTTTGTCGGATATTTCCGCGTTTAACTTTTCGATTATTTTACTTCGACATAAATCAACTCTATGGAAATAATCTGTTATTGTTTCGTTAGGTTTTTGGAACATTGATTGTAATTCGAGATTTAGGTGGGGAATCGTTTTCACATTTGAACATTTTTCTATTATGTACGTTCTGAGGTCGGCCCAACAAGCATGTTGTCTACAGTGGACGTCTGAAGCGCCTGGCCCGGTGATATTGTTTAGAGCGTACACTAAAAGTATTTGTGTTTGTTCCTCCAAAGCTAGTTTGAAGGCGGAATCGCAAGAACGAATGAATCTAGACACGTGGTCATTATTGTTTGTGTCGAATGTAGGAATTAGTTTTAGTAACGTATTGATGTCGAGGGTAGTATGTTTGTGAGAGGAAGTCATATTGAGCTTTTCAGATTGATTCTGGCAAGATATGGAGATATTTGGATATAAAATGTATTTATATTGATACTTATTTACATAGTCATTAACTAAATAGCTTATTTACTAACTAACTTATCGATAACAGTTTGATACATAGAATTCTGGTGGGAATGGTAAATACAATAATGATATACGTTTATGATTAACTAATTAGATACTACGAATAAGAATGAGTTGATATAACATAACAAATGGGTAGGTAGGTATAACATAACAAAAGTCTATCTCCAAGTACCAACCGGTATGTTCCGATAGCTGCACTTGGAGCCAGCTTCTCTTTGGTGAGAAGTTTGACGGTATTCTACAGATTGTTCCACGTAGAATGCGATAAAGAACTCCATAATCTTGTCCCTCCATCCCCGTTCTTCTATCGGACCACTAGGCGTCAGAGGGGTCTCCATCGCTTCGTCGTCAACATTCCGTCTTGCCGTACCAAGCGTTTCGCTTCTTCTTACCTTATACGCACGGCCAAGCTGTCGAATGCTTTCCCGGACAACGTGTTTCCAGACACTTATAACATGGGTTTATTCAAGGCCAGATTGAACAGGCACGTTATGGGTACGCGCTGTCCACCTTAGACTACATCTTCGCTTACCATCCGGCGGGATTGCGGTCAAGCGCAAACTATTTAATATAAAAAAAAGGTTGTGGTGAAACATAGGCCTATATGTGGTAATAAAAATTATCTCATATTAATATTATAGCTGTTACCTTTTACGAGAGTTTAATCTAATCTGGCACTTATACTGATATTAACTTTTTAACATAAAAATAAACCGCCTTCAAAGTACAGTCGAGGACATAAATATGTATACACTTTTTGAAATTCAAAAGCAATTTTCTCGCATGTTTAACATTTAAGTGTTAAACTATTACACAAATTATAATAGTATATGTTAGAATCATTGAATTATTACACATAGAAACAAAGTACGCGCGCGAAAACTAATCCATTCAATTGAAGCCATATATGGCTTCATTTGACCGCCGCGCTGTCAGTGTACTAAGTGACGTTATAGTCAGTGCAGCTCTCAGAAAAATAATAAATATGACTGTTTGTGCAGTAAAATTGTGTCATAATTCATCAGGGAAGAATGATAAGAACCCTGATGTAACATTCCAGAGGAAAGCCACTAATTTTATTGCGTAATTCATCTAAAATATTACATCTAAATTCAAAATTAATATACTTCACTCAGATTTCGAGCAAAGTGTTGCCAGCTGTTTGTATGCGAATTTGCGTTGTTTTACGTAATCGATACTGTATTTGTTATTATTAAAGTAATTGAGTCCGATATCTACGACTAACTGTCCCCCGCAGTTTTACCCGCTTCATGGGATAAGTAGCCTATAATACTCGGGATAATGTAGCTTCATATTAGTGAAATAATTTCGAATCAAACTGGTAGTTTTACACAGTAGGTAGTAGTTTTACAGGTAGTTTTTTTTACAGAGATTAACCCGTTTAAACAAACAAACAAAAAACTTTTCCGCTTTATTGTATTATAACAAAATATGCTAAGCCCTCTCCTTGTAAGCCCCGTCTTTAGCTTTACTCATCCAGCTGTCATTTTAATCGACTTCAAAAAAGGAGATGATCTATTTGACACGTATGTATATGCAATATTATTAGAACTATAATATATTTACATATGTGTGAATATCTATCAGGGCTTCCAAACAAATATACAAAATTTCATAGATGTGTGTATGTATGTTTGTCCACGCATATGTAAGAAACTATTACTATTAATAGTTTCGGAGATATGCGTGGACAAACATACATAGGCACACACCTATGAAATTCAAATTTAATGATTGTTACCATCTTTTTCTTTTTGCTTAAATGTACTTAATTAATTAACTAGATTAATTTTACAGGCTTTTAAAATTTCCATTTTATGTATTGTGTTAATGATAATTACCTAAATACCTACATACTACTTAATCTTCCTTTTCTATACAACCTATCATATATGAAACCTATAATTACTATAATTACGAAGGAAAGCTACAAATTGTACGATCGTTCATAGCTCTGCACATTCTCTTGGTTTATTATGTTAAAATACCCGACATAAGTACTATGAAACATAACCATTAAACTAGTAATAAATAAATAACAGGCCTGTGTCTATGATAAATTATCTAAGATGCAGAACTTTTAAAACTATTTAATAAATTGTATGAATACTTACTTACAATTTCACTAGTAGATGAAATCGGAAGGTAAATTTTACAGAAAAATTTCGTTTAGCTTGCAACATTACTCGTGCGCTTGTGTGCGTGTCAGCGAGTGTAATTATATGGTACTCCCGCACACATTGGTTGTCAAGTGGCTTACGCTTCGCGAGGATTTTTGTTCGATACTTCGGTTCTAAGCGTAATAATTCAATGGTTAGAAGATTCTGCCTTTATAATATCTCATAATTTCAATCAGTAGTTTAAGAGGAAACCGTTGTTGAATTTTACTAAGTGTATACATATTTATGTCCTCGACTGTACATACACTAAAAAGTATGAAATAACTCTTATCTGACACCGTTTTGAAGTGAGCGAAATCGCATGACGTGTTCTATAGAAAATATTTCGCTGACTTCAAAACAGTGTCAGATAAGAGTTATCTTATACTTTTTAGTGTACCTACTTATGTAAGTACCTACTTTGAAGGCAGTTTTTTTTGTTAAACAGTTAATTTATTTCTAAATTTTTACTTTTATGATATACCTACTGAATACATCTGCCTAACCAATAAGTATCTATGCGGTACCAGCAATCGCGGTTTATTTCCTGTCTTCTTAAAGAGTTCCGTTGTCTGTCTCCGAAACTCACCATCAGATCTATATAATACCTATGAAACCATTTCGGAATAAACCTGCTTCGAACAAAAAAGAATTTTGCAAATCCGTCTATCTATACCTATATGACGGAGTTATAAAAAAACATAAACATCCGAATTGATAACCTCCTCCTTTTTGAAGTCGGTTAAAAATACCTATATTTTAATTAAGTCCTTCTTCAATCAACATTTTTACCTGATTCTTATGCTTGCCACTTCCCAAAACATCGGACAGTGGACACTCATTGAATTATTTATGCTACCCCGCCCGTTGACCCTGACACTTGACAGATGTTTTGGCGGGATCCCGCCGCCATTGATCGCGCATCCCATTCGCCACTCGGCATTCCACTCCGCCCGCCCGAATCGCATTCGGTCAGCCGCGCCGGAACCGAGCGCACGTATGACAAAAAAAGCCACCGCCGCTCCTAACTCGGCGATATTCGTGTATTTATACAAAAATAAACACAATTCCAACTAAAGTGAACACTCACGAGTCAAAAATAGTGTGTGAATAAGTGATATAAAACGTTGTGATCACAAGTGTTTCAACAGGTGCTTTCAACGTGATAAGTACAGCTTTGTTGCTGTCACAAGCCGTGTGTTTTGATAACATTCGTGCAGTTGACGCGGTTGCATCGATTTTGCGTTATACAGACGTTCCTTACGAGGAAGGAATAAACGTAAAACTAGTCACAAACTAGCTAGCAATGGCGTTCGGAGAGGTCGCAGAAAAAAAATGAAGCCCCACAGTATAAACGATTAAGGTCGTGAGAACGGTAAAAAAATGCATTCATGAACGACGCGGCTACGGATAGAAGACCACAAAAGTTTACTCTTGTACAAACTTATGCCTTGTATTTACCAATATTTGTTGTTTAATTATAAATCGTGTGCTTTTAGAATAAGTCTGTGCTCTTGTTATTTAAAAATAGAAACGAACTGCGTGGGTACAGTAACCCACGCGTATTATGGTGTTTAATATCGTACAAAATTTTGTATCGAACAATAATAGCCTTAATTGTAATTGTATGTTTACATGCCATGGTTTTAAGCGAAGTCCTATAAACGATATCAATGTCAGAGCCCATCGGCGCGTGTCAGATTTGTCCCTGACTTGAATATCATTGGATTATACGCGGGTTATTTTGAGGAGTCACTATATCTACAAAGATGATGTGGCCGGCGTCGCAAGCAAGTAAAATACTCACTTTCCTTCTACTAGTCATCGTAATATACTGCATTTGTATGGATACGTTTTTATTTTTACGAATTAGGAACTATAAAGTTGACATTTTCGACGTGTCTGTTGAAAATGTGACCAAGCAGGAATCCTCGACGCATAAGTTCGAAAACCTTCCAAGTTATGAAGAGGTAACATGGGTTCCGTGCAGTATAAATCCTTTATGCCACCCAACAGTTAAAGGCCTAATGGTAGACCATATTAATCATTACATCTATGGCCCTCTGTGCGCTATAGTTGATATAGGATTGGGAATATCGCAGAAGATGTTATTCCTTACGCCGAATATGATTTCGTTCTTCCATGTGTTCATCGCTCTGGTCGGTGCAAAGTTGTTAACAATGCAGAATTTAGCAGCTAGACGTTTAGCAATTGTTCTCTTTCAAATTAGAATGTTTTTAGACGACCTCGATGGACATGTGGCGAGAGAACGGAAGCATATTAAGGGTGAAAGGTCAGAGGTTGGGACATTAGGATATTGGGTAGACGGCATTTGTGATTTACTAGGCGTAACTTTTATGATGATAGGTATACTACTTTATCTAAAGAATAATCCTCCCAGAAGGGGTTATAAAGGCACCCCAGTAAGCACATTACCATACCATCAGTTAAAAGAAATAAACTCAACCGAAGACATCGAAAAGGAACACACAGCAGAAGTAGGAATTTCGTACAAAACGAAAGTAACATTTCAACGAATCATCCAAGTTTTAGGTTTGTTCTCCGGTCAAATGGTGCTATCTTCATTAGCCTGGAATAGATACATAGATATTTATCAGGAGTCATTAGAAAATTGTACAGAATACGATATTTTAAGAAGGCAAAGTGCTTTTAAATCTGGTATATTCTTCTTTGCTACAGGTTTGTGGAGAATTGTTAACCCCCATAGTTATTTACATTTGCTTTCCCTCGCTATATTCTGTGATAAGACATGGTGTTTCCTTAAAGCGGTACATTATAGCGGTTATCTTTGCTTAGTCATTGTCGCTGGTACTTCTGAGTACCTGGTCAATAACATAACATCATTTATCATGAATGGTGTAGATGGTCGATGATTTATATTGCCGGTTTTAGTTGTGTTTAGATCTATATGGGGTGATTTGATGCCATTTTCACTCCGTCGTACAAACTTGTTCGAAACCAGTTTTGCAATGTTGCAGGAGCGAGTTTACTTATGTGGAATCTATGACCATAAGATAGCGTTTGAGTTTTTACTATCAGAAGTGGCCTGAAGTTAATAGGTGTTTAAAGATAAACTATCATATCTTGATGTTTAAATTGTTTTCTTTGGAGTTCGATTGGATTGTTTGTATTCTGTTCAATCACCTTGCATTTTTTCTTGTTTGCTATTAAGGTTGGCGATATTTTTTTAACAAATGAAGCGTTTTCTTTATGGTCGGATGCTTTTGAAGTTGGCTTTTGTATTGTTGAGATCATAAGTGTGACAGACGTGAGATACAGACAACAAATGTTGTCCTTGCAGTATTTTTCGATCCATAGTAGAAGACCGGTTGTCAAAGTGCAAATACGTGTTTCTTACGATCCAGCAAATCAATTCGTTTACGTGCTGTATAGTGCACAAATATCAAAAATATTACATCGGCCATAAAGTTTATCGAGCAAAGTGCAATATACATTGTTATATCAAGCCAAAGTGAAAAATAAAACAAGATTCGTAAACTCTAAACATACAAATTACCAAAGAGGTTATAAATCAACGAAGACATTTGACATTGACAAGTTTGAAACAGTGACATAAAACCCAGTGTTGCCAGTGCTAATAAACAGTTAAAATTCGGATACACAACTCAAACCGAATAAAGCGGCCCATTCACAGCACAAACACAAATAATCTAGAAACATGGAACAACATCTCGAATTGTTATTTGAAAAAATGAAATTAGAAATTAACCGACAAACAAAAGAAATTAACGACAATATGAAAAATAATTTGGGAGATATTATTGATGAAAAACTTAAGCCCTTAATTGAAGAAAATAAAATTTTAAAATCGAAAGTTGAAAAATTGGAAATAAAAGTAAACAATTTGGAAAAGGAAAGTAAGAAAAATAATTTGGTGTTATTTGGTGTAATGGAAAAAGAAAAATCTTCCATGGAGTTGATGGAGCTGCTGAAGGAGACTCTGAAAAACGAATTAAAGATAGATATTCAGAATTATGAAATAAACAAAATATACAGAGTGGGTAAAAAAGATCCAGATAACAAAAAAGATAGACCAATTATTGTATCATTTTCAAACATTTGGAAAAGAATTGAAATATTAAAAAACAAAAATAAGCTGAAGTCTATATATGTGACAGAAGATTTTACTAAAGAGGTTCTGGAAAAAAGGAGACTTCTCCTCCCTAAGATGCAGGAAGAAAGGGAAAAAGGAAATTATGCGTGTATCAAATATGATAAGCTTATAGTGAAAAAAACTTCTGAGAAAAGAAAGAGACTACCATCTACTCCTCATAAGGAAAATAATGATCAAGGAATATTTAATAAACAGGAAGATAAAATACCATTATCAAAAATTAGTAAAGTAAATGCATTTGAAGTAATGAAGAACAGGAAAAATCAGAATACAGATAACCTAAATTAGCAACTAGAAGGTAACCGGAGTACCCAAAACTTATATTTAAACATAAAGAATAAAAAAGAAGTAAATCATATAAACAACACTCTCCCAACCCGGCTGGTCACCGTGGGGGAAAAAGACCAAAACCCTTCAGTGATATCAACCAGAAAAAGTCGTCACTCTAACAACATAAATATAGCCAGTTTAAATGTAAGATCGCTTAGAACAGAAGATCAATTAATAGAACTAGAAACAGCAATTGAACCACTAAAGTGGGATATAATTGGATTGTCTGAAGTCCGAAGAATGGGAGAAAAAATAGAAGAAAAAAACAACTATATTTTCTACCACATTGGAATAAAAAAAGGCATGTATGGTATAGGATTTTTTGTCAAAAATGATCTTAAAAAATATATCAAAGAGTTTAAGGGAATCTCTGACAGAATTGCAGCTTTAGTCATAGATTTGCCAGGACTTGGAAAAGATTGGTCTATTATTCAAACATACGCTCCAACAGAAGAAGCTGACCAAGCAACGAAAGACCATTTCTACCATGACCTACAGGAAACAATAAATCAAATAGAAAACACTAGACTTATAGTCATGGGAGATCTAAATGCACAAATAGGAATAGCTCAATCAGGGGAAGATAAAATCATTGGAAATTATAGCTTTGGCAAAAGAAATAACAACGGAAATAAACTAGTCCAACTGGCACAAGAAAATAAACTCACAATAGTAAATAGTATATTTAAGCAGAAAAAAGAACGAAAATGGACATGGATTGCCCCAAATGGAAAACACACTAACGAGATAGATTTCATATTGACTAATAAGCCACATTTAGTAAAAAAGTTCAAAGTTATAAATAGATTGAACTTTAATACAGACCATAGAATGATAAGGATGGAACTTTTTACTCATCATAATAAGAAGTCAAGGAAACAATACTCAAAAACCGAAATTAAACGAATATATGATAAGGAGGAAACGACACAGATAAATAACAAACTTGAAAAAACGATGAATAATTTAGATTATTATTCCAACAAGAGTATACAAGATAAATATAATGATATTGAAAAAATTTTGCAAGAGGCAAATAAAAATATGCTGGTAAATTTTAATAATAGTACCAAACATAAATGTATATCAGAAAGTACTGCACAATTATTAGAAAAAAGGAAAAACATGTTTGGCTCAATACATTCACAAAACAAACGGAAACAAATTGCAAAAATTAGCAAGGAAATAAATAGACATATAAGGAAAGACAGACGCAAACAGAGGCTCAACAAATTTGAAACATACATTAAAACATCCGGAGCAGTAAAAAAAGCGTACAAAGAACTTGATCAGAAAAAAGAGTGGATACCAAAAATTAAAAAAGGGAAAGTAATGTATGCTCATAGAAATAAGATTTTAAATATTGCAACAGAGTTTTTCAAGGATCTGTACAAATCAAAGACGAGTAATCCAGAGGTAATAGACCTCGAGAAGAAAATAGAGGAAGAAGTTGTCCCAAAAATTCTAAAGAAAGAAGTAAATAAAGCGATATTATCCCAAAAAGATGGCAAATCGTCAGGCATGGACGGCATTCCAAATGAATTTCTAAAAGCAGCTGCACCTTCTTTGGTAAACATATTGACTGAAGTTTTCAATGATATCCTAGACAAAGAAGAAGTTCCCGTACAATGGACAAAATCCACAATAACACTTATCCATAAGAAGGGAGATATTAACGACATAAATAATTATCGCCCTATCAGTGTAACATCCAATCTGTATAAGATCTTTGCTAATGTGATATTAAAAAGATTAAATAAAATACTTGAAGAAAATCAACCACGTGAACAAGCAGGTTTTAGAAGTGGGTGGTCAACAATAGATCATATTTATACTTTAAATCAGATTATTGAAAAATATAATGAGTATAATAAGAAAATATACTTGGCATTTATAGATTACTCAAAAGCATTCGACAGTCTGGATCATAATGAAATATGGAAATGTCTTAAAAAGCAGGGAGTTAATTTCAAATATATACGTTTAATTCGAAACATATACATGAATAGTACATCAAGGCTAAAATTAGAAAAAGAAGGAAAAGATTTTTGTATAAGAAGGGGCGTAAGGCAGGGAGATCCGCTATCCCCAAAAATATTTAACGCTGCATTGGAATCAATCTTTAGAGAATTGGAATGGCAAAATATTGGTGTACAGATAGATGGTGAATTATTAAATAACTTAAGATTTGCAGATGACTTGGTTCTTCTAGCAGAAAAACCTGAAACACTTTCTAAAATGATCAGAGAACTTGCGTTTGAAAGTAGTAAAAAAGGGCTAGAAATTAATATAGCCAAAACTAAATTAATGACAAATGACAAAGAGTATAAAATAACAGTGTATGATAAGACTATAGACTATGTCCAGGAATACATTTATCTAGGCGAAATAATGTCTATAAAAGACAATATGGATAAAAAACTAAGTAGAAGAATAACTAACTCTTGGAATCGTTACTGGAGCCTGAAAGAAATAATGAAAAATAAAGATCTGCCCATCCATTGTAAAAAAATTGTTTTCGAATCCTGTATCCTGCCATGCTTGACATATGGTAGCCAGACATGGTCACTAACTAAAAGACAAGAACAACAGATTGAAACTTGCCAACATAGTATGGAGCGCAGTATGCTTGGTATCAAAAAGATTAATAAAATTACACTTGCAAGTATCAGAGGAAAAACCAAAGTTTCAGATGCTAAGCATAGGATAAGGAGGCTGAAATGGAAATGGGCAGGGCATATTTGTAGACTTAAGGACAATAGATGGACATATAGAGTCACTATGTGGTATCCAAGAGAGGGTTACAGATCCAAAGGAAGACAGAGAAAAAGATGGAGTGACGAAATCAAAGCACTGGTTGGAGGAACCTGGTGCAGAACACCAGTTGATAAAACCAAATGGCGGTTACTGGAGGAGGCCTTCGTCCAAAGGGCGAGCTGTTAAAAGAGCACAGGAGACTCGAGGTTACCTACAAATAAAATTATTTAGTAGCTAGTGAAGCTTTTTAAGAAAAATTTAATGGTGTGTAGTAGCCCTAATACTCGAATAGAGTAACATATTGTAAATATTACAGCAATAAAGAGGCTTTATTATTATTATTATTATTAGTAGAAGACCAAGCAATTTATCTTTATACCTCTAAATCTTATGAAATATTATAAACCACGTCAATTTTAATATCGTATCTATTGTTTGATATGAAAAACATAAAATACATTACATTCCCACCACTTACTTAAAAAATTCCGAAAGGATCAACTTAATTTTGACTTTCCAGCTAGATTTTAGAATATGTTTTCTATGTTTCGACATGGAGCTACTTGTTTTTGGGCCTTTCAAACCTAATGATATTTCGAAGAGTCTTAATTTTACGTGTGACCGATTTTTCTTGGTTTTACGCCAAAACACGTATGCCGAGGAAGAATTTCCGCTGAAATTGGATCGCTTATTTATTTTGTGCAATTAAGTTGTAGGTTCTGGCCTAGGGTCATTTAAAGGTTAAACATCAGTACCGTGGCGGAATATTTGTTTTTTTTCGAGCTTTTTTTTTACCTACTTACCTTTTTATCTTACTACGAAAATATTGACGTGCCAGTTGGCGCAGTTGATTAAGGTTCACCTTACGCGCCGCAGGTCGTGGGTTCGATTCCCACACAGGACATGCATTTGTGTGCATGAACATGTCTGTATGTCCTGAGTCTGGGTGTAATTATGTATATTAAGTATGTATTTACAAACAAAAAGTATGTATATGTATTATATCAGTTATCTGGTTTCCATAGTACAAGCTCTGCTTAGTTTGGGATCAGATGACCGTGTGTGAGGAATGTCCCAGGATATTTATTTATTTATTTAAATTTCCCGCCTCGGTACTGATGTTTAACATTAAAGCTTAAAAACCTTGTTTTGCTGTTTTGTAGCAAATGATGGTTAATTAATTATTGTTATCTGCTGGCTTCAAGACCCGCTTACGTCCAGTAGCTCATAGCGACTGCAACCAGATCCTCAGTCTACCTAATATTTCATTGTCTTACAGTCCAATATGAATTTCTGCTTATTTAAAACATCAATAGACCTTGCAATGAGTAAATTGAGTCCTAAAATAGAAAATGAATACTAGGTAATTACTTTAGCACTCGAATAATTAATAATGGAGTTTTGGAATCGATATCTAATAGCAGACATGTATGCACAACCTACACTCCAGTTCATAATTGCATAGCCTCGTAATTATTATCGATACCATATATTTATAGATGATTTTCACAATTCCCTTTAACGGAAATGCTATTTTTGTAAAACCGATTAAATTATCTGCTGTTATATCTGAAAATCAAGTAGTTCTGGTCTCGGATTATGAACTTGTGTCAGTAGAAAATCTACTAAAAGCTTTACGCTTAGTGATGTTACCTCTTCAAATGAAATCCCTTTGAATTTTGAAAATTTCCTTAGTGAATGCTTACGTTTCACAAAATTTCATTGTCTTCTAGATCTATTTAGATTTCGACTCAAACTGCGTTCACATTATGTATCTTTGGGAATTACAGACTTTATTATATGTTAAGCAAGATATAATTATAATCGTTATTTATTGTAATGATTCATAACTTACTAGTATGCATTCTAAATATACATCGAAATGTATATTGTCTGATAACTCTCGAGTATATTGTTAGTTTGTTTTGCGCCTTTATCCGTGATATTGTATTAATCATTACGTGTACAATTCTAAAATAATTTTCCTTTTACGTTGTTTTCTTTATTATTCCATGAATGCTTTTTTTTATATAATGATGTGCACTCTTCCACTCGTCACTCACTCACATTTTTTTAGTAGTAATGTTTTTATAGTCTGCTGTTGTTTAATTTTCAAAGTCATTCAATCAATTTAGGCCCTAGCAAGGCGCTTATGAAGGTCAAAGCTACTGAAGTAACACCAGTTCGTAAGGGCATGTATTTAAATGATCCATTTGATTTTGCATGCAGCAACAGCATGCAAAAGAAATCGATCTATCCTAAAATGATTGATCCTCTTTTTCCGTGACATTTCATCCTAACGATCTATATTCTGTTTTGAGCTACGCTAAATAGAATTGGGCTATAGGAATTTAATTTAATGTTTTAATGGCGAGCCCTAAAAATATGAGAAATAGGCATTAAACAATTAATTAATCGATTACCAAATATACTATTTTGCCTTATAAAATTTGACACCAAGTTTCAAATCCTATTGTTTCAAAATTTTACTTATGGGCCTCAATCTCAAATTACCAGTTAACTTCATTTCTTTCGTGTATTTATATCATTCGTAAAAACCTAAGTCGGTTCGGCCATGTTGCCAAAGAGGCAAATGTTAAAAGAAAATCAAGATTTTTAGCACGTCTGGCCAAAAAAAAACAATAATAATTGCCTATATGTATTTGCTGAGCGAATCTGGGTGTTACATCATCGCAATTTCTGCTAAGGAATACGGGTCACGATCTTTGATTAATTCAACAAATTAGCACTCAGATGCTATGGGATTTAGTTCTCTATAAGCTTTGTAAGTTCTCCTCTTGATTAGTTGGTGTTTGTTGCCACATTTATTGGTGAATTTAAGTGATATGTTCCAATTTAGCAAGCGTATGGTTTCGTCTGTAAGATCTAAATTAGGTTAGCGCAAATCCGCCTGTCCCAAATATTTGTTTTGTTTTGGACAAATATTTGGCTTGAATCTGGGATATTGGTGATTTATGGTGAATGGTTCTCATATTTTATTTTTAACGGATATTTAAACATTTTTAATTTATTGCATAAATTTTATGCGCCTAGCCGAGGTTTTTTTTAAATCGCACTTTGTACGTTTGTGTAATGGTTTGTTCTACAAATGATTATGCTTTTAGAATTTTAATATAATGAATACTACCTACATACATCTTACGTCATACGCAAATTACAAAATGTCTCTTAGGGGCTTGAATTTTACGTAATAAATTAACAAAATAAATACTAATAAAAATTCGAAATAAGTATACTGGGTGACAGGAAAATTCGACCTTATTCCTTGAAAGGAGTTTTTTATGGAATAGGTCGAATATCGCTGTCACCCTGTATATTACTTACTAGTTCGTAGACCTTAATAAAAATAAAATTATTGAGTGTTTTTTTTTTCGGATATTAATAATATTCCTCGGGTCCTGAAAAGCAATAAATACTATGCTAGTTTTAATGTTTTGAGACGTTGAGAAAAGACATCACAAACTCCTTATTGAAATCATAATCCCATCCGAATATGTGCCTTATGCCTTGAAGTTTACAGTTCAATTTATGTCGTGAAATTAAGATAGTAAGTCTTAGTATCCTATTCGTTATTCTAATATAGAATTAGAAGTTACGTAAGTAAAGATTTCTAGTTTTGGCATTAGGGACCTTCAAGTAATTATTAGGCCACTCACAGTCGTACTTTATTTTAGATATAGTGAAATAAGAATGCTGAGATTTTGATTTTACGGAGTTTCCATTTTTAACCGACTTCAAAAAAAATGAGGAGGTTCTCAATTTGGCTGTCTTTTTTATGTTTGTTACCGCATAACTCCGTCATTTATTAATCGATTTGGAAAATATTTTTTTGTCTGGAAGGGTACAATTCCCGGTTGATCCCATTGTCATCAGATCAGGATTTGATTACTTTTTAGTGTAGTTTGAAGTCGGTTTAAGTTTTTTGTAAAACAGTCCAATTATTAACTATGACACTGCGAAAGAAAGACGTCGCGGTTTTTATAAATAAATCTTATTATCCTGATAAAAAAAAGTACATTTATTTCCACTGTTTTATAGTATAATGTATTTTCCTGCAAGGTTTTCTTAACCGGATCATTAGACCGGATCGTCCGGATAGAAGGAAAGTGTTTTATTGAAATGAATTCTAGTAATAAATGTTGTGATAAAGTGACTCGTTGTGCCAATTTTGGTAATGTTTGGGCATATAGATAGATATATTTTGCGTATTGCTAACGCTAGGTTGCCGACTGATCTAAGTGTAAAAGTATTGTTGATGGATACAATTGTATTTTATGTCTTATTGTTAATTGTATAAAGTTAAAATTTAAACGATTTCCGATACGATAAAGCGAATGGTATACTTATAAATACGTTCTGGTCACATCGGACAGTAATTTGATGAACATTTTTGTGTTAAAGATGCATTTTTTTTGTTTATTTTATTTTTTAAGAATCGAATATAGTTTAGTGTTTTTACGAATATTTATGTACATATAAAAGTGTCTGTGATTATTAATGTATTTTAATCGTCATTATTTTAAAACGGGTAAGTTACTTAAATTTAGAAATGTATTATTTAAATTAAGCGATGTTGGTTGCAAATGATTAATATTTGTTTAAAACAATCGTAATTTAGGTATTTAATTTTTCATATCAAATACTACAATATTGCCAATTATTAATTTTAAAATGTATTTTTCTCAATGTTTTGTGTACCTATTCAAAGAGTAAATGTGTCGGTTAAATATGAAATAAATGAATACGATATTTTAAATATATTTTTTAATAACTTCCTTGTTTTTTAACCGACTTCAAAAAAAGGAGGAGGTTCTCAATTCGGTTGTATTTTTTTTATGTTTGTTACCTCATAACTCCGTCATTTATCAACCGATTTGGAAAATTCTTTTTTTGTCTGAAAGGGTACACTTCCCCTTTGGTCCCAATGTCATCAGATCAGGATTTGATTACTTCTTAGTGTACTTTGAAGTCGGTTTAAGTTTTTTGTAAAACAGTCCAATTATGTTTTTTTACGCTCGAATACAGGCTTAAATAACCAAAATATAGGGTCTTAAATAAAAAGAAAAACATATTTTAACTGACGTCAAAAATTTGTACAATGCATACCAAAATTATATTTCGTTGGATCGAACATGCAAGGTTAACCACTCAAACTGGTGGATAGAGGTCAGACTATTTGTCCAAATACTAACTGGTTTGAAATCATAATACATTTGTCTAAGTTAGGTGATATGTGCGCGTCGTCATGATATATGCCAGACTATGCAACTATGCCATATTTCAAGTTTCTACGTTGCTTGGCCTTAATAATACCTCTGTGACAGACAGATAGTCGGACGGACACCTAAGTGAGGTGAGTGAGGTGTGGTGAGTGAGGTGTGGTGAGTGAGATGTGGTGAGTGAGGTGAAGCTAGCCATCGGTATGCTGGCCAGTCAGTCTTGAAAACACATGAGTACTATTATGTAGTATATCGATCGACTAATATTATAAAGAGCAAAGATTTGATTGTTTGCATTGAATAGGCTCCGAAACTACTGAAACGATTTGAAAAATTCTGTCACTGTTGGGATGCTACACTATCCCCGGGTGACATAGGTCACTCGTAATACTTTATAATTTCTTCGTAAGTTGGTAGCATATTGTCTTTAATATAACTTACTTCATCAAACAAAGGACATTTTAATGAGTTTCAGGTATGTTACATGGTAACAACAAGCGCAACACAACTTTTTACTCATTTAGCCGCAGCGTCACTGGCGCGTAAAAAATGACGTTTCCCGACCCCCTACTTTATTTTGTAAATAATAAAATAATTACATTTATTGATTTGTTTTAAGAAATCGACTATATTTCCATGTAAATAACATGAAAAACGTATTAAAAATCTCAATTTCAATAATTCTTATTGGTTCTTGAAATTACCCCTATAAATGAAATATTTAGGAACTTTAAAGTTAATCCGGAGGCAGTTAATCAAATTAGAAACTTATAGAATTTTGCACATATCATTTATACTATATTTAGCACTCTTTTATCACTATTACAATAAAAAAAAACGAAAAAAATTAAAATGACCCACCCTAATAGACATAGGAAATAGGGATCCTTACTAAAACTCCAATAATTAAGCCAATGTGTAAAAAAGTAGGGTAGGGTAGGGTAGGGTAGCACCACAGGATAGGGTAGCACCACGCGAACGAATTCGCGCTGGGCAGCTAGTAGAAAGAAAAAAAGAAGTGTCGCATCGACACGTCGTCTGCTGCTGCTGCATGTAGTCGGCTGACGAACCGGCACCTTAAGGCTCAGCCCCCCTAGACAAGATGGCTGTCGACAATCGTCATCGTTAGTAAGCGATCAACCTTTGTATGGGATTGACATAAGAGATTGTTAAAAATCACGTGATATTTCGATTTGAAATGTCAATCCCATAGTGTCCCATACAAAGGTTGATCGTTTACTAACGATGACGATTGTCGATAACCATCTTGTCTACTGGCCCAGTGCAGTGTCTTTGATATATGTACCGTGCTTGTGCTTTACTCAAACATACGTAGGATATATTCTGATTCATTTTATTATCAGGCCACGCACCGTCCATTTTTTTATACGTCATAGGGAGTGGGTCGTATTTAAATTCCCCGAAATGATAAACACGGATTAGTGAAATGATTTTTTGCCAAAGTGCAAATACTGAGCAGTTACTAAAGCGTCATTGGATTGTAAAGATTAGGTAACTGTAAAATCAGAAGTCCGAAAGCGCCTGTGGATTTCAGATGGCAATGGTAGTAAAGAGTACGAATAGACCGATTAAAATATTTCATTGATAATGACACAAGGTGTATAGTGCCACAGACTTAACTGGCAGAGTCGCTGTTATCGCATTTGGAGCTAACAACCAATAAACGTAGTGTTTATATTATCGTTGACAAATGGCGAATGACATTTCAAAATGGCGTCGTTATTTCCTTTGACAACCGGGCCTTTTGCATATTTGTATATTTGTTTGGAAGCCCTTATAGATTTATCATCATCATCAGCCTATAATGTCCCACTGCTGAGCACAGGCCCCCTTTCACAAATCAGGGTGAAAGGGAATGGGCAGATACTCCACCACGCGTGCCCACTGCGGATCGGTGGAGGTAGGCTAGTGGTCAACCTACTGTTGGAGTTTTCTAGCCGCCTAGAAGGCCTCCAACTAGCTTAACGACTATCACAATTAAGTGATAACCGGGACCAACGGCTTTGCGTGCCTTCCGAAGCACGGAAACGCTTGATTTGAAATACCACTAGGCCTTTGGGAGTCAGAATATCTGCGGTTATTCCTGGGGGGTTAAGTTTAACGTATCTTACTTTACGACTTTGTTCGAGGCTAAGCCATAACACACGAGAAAAGTAGCAATAAAAATTAAGATAAGCTTTTGTTTTATTGTTTATATTTCCTTTATTATTTTCATTGTGGTTGCACACAATTGTAATAAAACAAATGTTATCTAAAAGGATTCGAATTTGTAATTAAAATTTGGCTTTCATGTTGAAAATCCGTCGGCAAGCACATACCTACTTACCGGTGTTTCTTCTGTGACGATTCTTCTCGTTTATCGTTTGGAACGTTGCCAGGTCATTCAATGATTGAACTTCTAAGAGAGCAAACAAGCATGCGGTCTGCTTGATGGGGAGCGGTTACCGTACCGCTTGCAACGCCAGGGACATTGCTGGTGTGCTTTCGACAAAAATCTCTTCGCTCCCAAAAAGAGGAGAGAGAGATGTTGAGAGGAGTCTGTGTGTGCCAGAGGAGTTATACTGCGAGCACAGCTCCACATTTTTTCATATATTATCTTAAGGCCGGCGATGGTGGTTGGCGGGCAACACCAGGGGTATGGTAACGATGCGACCTCTTTCTTATTTCAAACATTGTTTCTGGTCATAAACAATACTTTCATTAGAGTCACATATTTATCTAGGGTTGTGCCTTCACTAATGTCTTATTACAATAAATACATTGAATTGAGTTGTGTCGACTAGTTGGAGGCCTCCTAGGCGGCTTGAAAACTCCAGCAGCAGGTTGACCACTAGCCTACCTCCACTGATCCGCAGTGGGCGCGCGTCGTGGAGTATCTCCCCATTCCATTCAAAGGAGGCCTGTGCTCAGCAGTGGGACATTATAGGCTGATGATGATGATGACTGTAACAGTATCAATCTGCCGACCCTGCAAAAATCTCTTCACGCCCTTTTTAAAGAACCCTATACTTATACTCCCTTGGGAAAACCACTGCTGGGAACTCATTCTACAGTCAGAGCCTTAGGAAGTATCAGTCATGCGTAACCGATCCTTTCAGCAAATCATTGATAGACTAGTCTACAAAAAGCCGCTACAAAAGGCCGCTGCAAAAACTCTTCTTGTGTGGCCTCCCTCGGTAGACTAACAGTCGAAAAGTCTGTCACGGTCAGATGGTACGACACCATTATCGTTCTGTTGTATAGCTGTTTTATATACTACACCATAATTACAAGAAAAACCATTAGCCTTAGCCTTGGGTGGAGCGATAAAAAGGGCAAAAATGTACCAAACCATGTTGATACAAAATGCCGTACTAATGCCCTGGAACACGTTATTTTAGAGTTCAATACTTCAAATGGGATAAATGATAGCTTGATCACTTCATTGTCTTGTCACCGTTCGTCTAAAAAAACCTTTTTTCACAGAAACGGGAAGGATTAATAGTAATAAATACCTACCAAATGTGAAGGCCTGGTGGTAATTAAATATCCTAGCACATTCTTGACGCATGTGACACGGCCATCTGTAAGTGGATTACGTAACGTTTATTGCAGTAACAATTTGAAATAATCTCTAAATCGTTATAAATATTACAGTGTCGAAAATGGTTCCATTTGCTATCGAGAAGTTTGCAGCTATCAGAACGTATATATAGGTCACAGCATAACTATACTTACTTTTTAACCGACTTCAAAAAAAGGAGGAGGTTCTCAATTCGGTTGTTTTTTTTTTTATGTTTGTTACCTCATAACCACAGTCTAATAACCATACAGTCGTCCGACGCCTTTGATCTTGTGAAAAATGCCGACAACGTCTAGACAGTATCGCGACGGCCAGGGTTGTCACAAGTAAACAATATTTACAAAATTATTTATTTATTGCAGATAACAATAAAACATTGTTAGCATTATTATATTTTAAACAATATTATAATAACTACTCCATCATCAGACCCTGAAAACCATACATGGTCAAAGTTCATCTCACGACAATTCCAACAACCCCAAACATGGCTAGAATACGATGTTCGACTATGGAGTTCTAGTGCTTACCCTCCTACTCCATCATCAGACCCTGAAAACCATACATGGTCAAAGTTCATCTCACGACAATTCCAACAACCCCAAACATGGCTAGAATACGATGTTCGACTATGGAGTTCTAGTGCTTACCCTCCTACTCCATCATCAGACCCTGAAAACCATACATGGTCAAAGTTCATCTCACGACAATTCCAACAACCCCAAACACGGCTAGGATGCGAAGTTCCACTATGGAGTTCCAGTGCTTACCCTCCTACATCATCATCAGACCCTGAAACCATACATGGTCAAAGTTCATCTCACAACAATTCCAACAACCCCAAACACGGCTAGGATACGATGTTCCACTATGGAGTTCCAGTGCTTACCCTCCTACTCCATCATCAGACCCTGAAATCATACATAGTCAAAGTTCATCTCACGACCATTCCAACAACCCCAAACACGGCTAGGATACGAAGTTCTGCTATGGAGTTCCAGTGCTTACCCTCCTACTCCATCATCATACCCTGGAAACCATACATGGTCAAAGTTCATCTCACGACCATTCCAACAACCCCAAACACGGTTAGGATACGAAGTTCCGCTATGGAGTTCCAGTGCTTACCCTCCTACTCCATCATCAGACCCTGGAAACCATACATGGTCAAAGTTCATCTCACGACCATTCCAACAACCCCAAACACGGCTAGGATACGAAGTTCCGCTATGGAGTTCCAGTGCTTACCCTCCTACTCCATCATCAGACCCTGAAAACCATACATGGTCAAAGTTCCACTCACGACAATTCCAACAAACCCAAACACGGCTAGGATACGATGTTCCACTATGGAGTTCCAGTGCTTACCCTCCTACTCCATCATCAGACCTATTGAAAAAAAAAAAAAAACAAACACTCATGCCCTGTGCCTGTTACCTATACCTGTATACCTATTAGATATTTTTTACCGTCCGCCATTCGGCCATTTTGTTGGCGTTATTAACGTGACACGACATGACAAATATAAAATTATTATTGTATGCACTCTACGATAACAAACCATGATTTATTTACCTTTCGTCTGTGTGTGGAAGCTGATGAAACCGCAGATCTTTATTTAAATAGGATGAAGACTTGCAGTCTCTCACAGCACACGTCGTTTGCACCATTTTAAATAAAATAATTACAGACACAAACACGCGTTAGCCCTGAATGCTGTTTACCGAGCTACTAACATAATTTTGTTCGCAGGTCGGTAACGGCTTTCCCGCGTCTCGTCCCTCACACCCCGCACGATTGCCCTGTCTAGACGGCTTCGTCGACCGACTGTATGGTTATTAGACTGTGTCATAACTCCGTCTTTTATCAACCGATTTGGAAAATTCTTTTTTTGTCTGGAAGGGTACACTTCCCGTTTGGTCCCATTGTCATCAGATCAGGATTTGATTACTTGTTAGTGTACTTTGAAGTCGGTTTAAGTTTTTTGTAAAACAGTCCAATTATGTTCCTTATTTTTTTTTTGTGAGACCTTACTCATAGCCAAATTTCATAATTCAAGGTCAATGGGTATGTACCTAAAGTATAGATTTTACGAGTGGGTTTGCGAGTAAAAGAATATGCGACCTAAAAGGCCGTATCTTTTAATACCCGTCCCTGAGCGAAATTTTTCATATCGGTTTGCATAATTTCAATATCATAAAAGATCATAATGTTATTGACAGACGGAAAATAAACTGACGTTACCCCACAGACGTAAAAGAAGTTCTGACGGCCCGCGGTAAAAGTGAAGCCAAAAATCTCTTCCACGCATTGAATTATTACACACTTCCACGTATGCATAAAAAGTCTGCTCAGCACTAACATTCCCTTGCACACATGCAAATTTATCCATAGACAAGTGGCTTCAGTTAGCTAATGGAAACGATCCGTCTGAAGTTATTTTAAGTCTGTGCTTTACTCTAAAAAAACATAATAATTACCTATTCAAGAAGATTTTTTTCTCTTAAATGCCCAGTAACAGATCTACTAAGCTAAGGTTATGCCATTGGCCTTGATATTCGCCGCCCGCAAAATTATACACGGCGCGTGTTGTTAGGTCACCGACCGATTAATATAAGCATATTTGCACATGCGACTTTGTTGCCTAGACGTGTCGTTTGTTACATAACTTTGACATTTATTTATTTACTCTCTAATTTTATCTTAAAAGTGGAAGATAAGGTTTATATAGATTACTAAATAGTTACTACGCTACACCTTGTACACGGCTACAGATCAAGCTATACATTTCCAGTATAAGCTGATCTCGCATTGTATAGGATTTCCGTATAATGGGAGGTCACCTTATACTAGAAATGTATAGCTTGATCTGTAGACGTGTGTACATTATTAAATTTTCTGTTTGACGTTGAAAAACATAAAAATAAAATTAAGTATATAAACATCCATAGTTATTATAACATAATAAAATAAACAAACAATAGATCTCCGATACAGGTTCACGAAGTGTGGGTATCCCCAGTAGAGAATCTCATTCGAGATAATTTTGCGCTCGAGTGATGTGAGAGAGCCAATAGTGCGAGTGTGAGATTTGTAGCTTATCAATTGGGGAAACAAGATGATAATAAATCTTTTTTTTTATACCACTAAGGTAGCAAACAATCATAGCGCCTGATAATAAGCAGTTACGTAGTAGAGTACGTATGTCTGTTGATCTCTCAATTTTTTCTTTCTCTTTCTATCTTTTTTTTTTCTTTTTTATATGACTAAGTCGGTAAACAAGCATACGTCCCACCTGATGATAAGCGGTTACCGTTGCCATATAGACGCTTGCAACACACGAAGCATCGCTCACGCGTTACCGACCTTTCCCCCCTCCCCAATGAGCTCTGGCGACCATACTCACGCGCAGGAACTCAACTTTACACAACATAAAGTTATTTGGCTGCGGTATTCTGTAAGGTGGAGGCACTTCCCCAGTCGAGCTGCTCTTTGAGCGAATAAAGATAATAAGATAATTCTAAAAATAATCTCAAAAATGGAATTTAATTCATAAATCCTTCAAAACAAGTTCTGAAATGTCGAGGACGTCGCTACATCGCACGCGCCTAGTAAAGTCAGCTTTGCTGTTCTGAAAATGGTAATATTTTTTTTAGAATACCAAATCCTTATGAGAAACGGCAAAATATCTCTGGCGTAATTCTTTCCACTTCCGTCATCACTCGGTGGTGCTAGTGTCGAGCTTACTCATTTTAAGAATATTACATTATAATCTAATCGCTGATTCAGGTGTGATATTGTAAATCCAGGGTTGAGGTAGGGTAGGGTAGGGTATCACCATAGGGTAGGGTAGTACCACGCGAACGCAGTCGCGCCGGGCAGCTAGTTGCTGTATATAACTAACATCTACATGATTTTCGATCAAATAAAAGTTGTTTAGAACGCAGTTCTTTGGCAATTGAAAAGTAACTTAAATAGCTACTTTACGCGTCATACTTGTGAACAGGTGCTGCTTGTGGGGGCTGGTCTGCTTAAGTTTGCTATTTATTTACTTATTAAATATTTATTCCGTCTACTTTGTAATTTTGCCGCCGCGCCGGGGCACGCAATTGTTTTCAGTGCGATTAGAATGTAGATATTATGTAATGAATCTAAGCCTGTTTTGAAAAGAGTAATTGCTGAGTTTATTGCCGGCTCTTCTCAGCAAATGCAACCTTCCGAACCGGTATTAGAGTATTAGAGTCAGACTTTTCATAAGTGCCTGCGAAGGTCTATTTGAATAAATGATTTTGAATTTTGAATTTTTGAACTTTAAAGCTCGTATAACGCAAAAAAAAAGCTATATAAAATGTGCCCAATCCGGCTGTATAGAAGCTTACAACTACTACTATTATACGACAATATATATACAGCCAAGGGCTATAAAAATAACGTTCTCATAGCTCTTATACCAACACTTTGTGGCACCTGGGATGCGATGCACTTGACATGAGATGTCTATATTACACGTGAGAAGGACGACTGAAGGAGTTACGTATCTCATGGATTTGGGGATGACTAAAGTTTACTACTGGTGTCTGTCGTACGGTGTGTATTTTATCATTTGCGATAAATCATAATCTTATAAGAATTTGGAGCCCGATTGGACGATATATTTATTAGACGAGTAGCTTCTGCTCGCGGCTTCGCCCGCGTTGCCTACGGGAAACAAATGACATATTTTTCTACAACAATAAAAGAAAACAAAACAAAACAACTCCATCCCGCTACGAGGGTGAAATTATTAAAATCGCTGAGACACGTATGAATTAATTTTCAATCTTCAGCCTAAACACAAAATTTAAAGACCCTAACTTTGAAATTGACGGACTTTCATACGAACTTTCATCCACTATTTTACTCCCTTAACCCGGCAGGAGGCGCTACCGGGTAAAAAATACCCAGCCACGGTCTGGGTATTTTTCATAGGCTAATATTTCTTGGCCAAGTTGTCCCACGTTTACGGCGGCCTAGGTACCTCTCGGGGGGGGATGTGGCAAGGTGTCCGCGGAGCGTCGATGTGTTAGCCCATGCGGTGCGACCAGGATGGACCTCCAAAGTGGTTATGGGTATTTTTTACCCGGTAGCGACGCTTTGTGTTGCACTTTTTTTTCATCAATCAGTTCCATATTTGGCTCCCTAAATGATTGTTCGCTGGTTTCTTATGTGCCAAGAAAAGGTAATGTGGTACTTTTAGTATCAAAGATGCATCATGATGCAAAAATAAACCACGAACTGGCCATAAGAGAAAACTCGAAATAATTACCGACTACAATAGATACAAGTGTGGAGTGGACGTGGTCGATGACTTTTGTAGTACGTATTCCGTATCAAGAATCACAAAAAGATGGCCCTTAGTGATATTTTATGGTTTCATGAATATTGCAGGCATCAATGCTTGCCATCATCAAACAAAACGAAGAGAACTCTGGCCAAAGCTGTAATCCTCAAAGGGACTACAAAACAGAACATCCCTTAGTGCTTATTTTAACTCTTCAGGCAGAGGCAACTAGTTACCAACTTTCGAATGAAAATAAATAAGCATAAAATTTGTTTTTGGAAATCAGGGATCAGTGACGACGTCGTCATAACGATCTATTCAGTCAGCTTCGTCAGCGTCGCGTTGCTCAGTCTGTACATGGAAGAAAGACCGAAAAACAAAAACTTCTTGCAGATTGTGCTCTGTTATGATCTGTAAAAAGTATACAATACCCATTCGTGACAATTGTTGCCAATAACGCAAATAAATGTGGATAATTAGATAGTTCTTACATTTCGATGCGAGTTTTTTAACTGATTTTCGATACACTAAGTTCGTAATGTTTTTATTTTGTCCGTTTTAAAGCAAAGAATCTATTTTGTTGTATATCTTATATTTAGTGCCACACTTGTACTTTTAAAATGTTTTTTAAAAATAATTTCTAGGAAAAACTAAGATAAAACAGGGTTTTGATTTATGATGGATTAAATAATATTATTTTGAGCAGAAATTGTAACAGCCCTATTTTTTTAGTAAATACATATAATTTTCAGTAAATGCCAGTCTTATTTACAATAAAATAAAGAAAACATATAAATAAAACAAATAGAATTACAAAAAAATTTATATGTATACATTTATGAGGTACATTGAGTTATGGGTAATTTTTACCCAGTAGCGCCTCTTTGTGTTCTTTTTTTTGATGCGCCTCCTGCCGGGTTAAGGGTGGAATTTCGAAAAACCCTTTCTTAGTGATACCTACTCTTCACAAAGAATATACCCTCTAAATTTCATGTCTCTAGGACCAGCGGTTTAGGCTGTGCGTTGATATATCAGTCAGTCAGTCAGTCAGTCAGTCAGTCAGTCAGTCAGTCAGTCAGTCAGTCAGTCAATCAGTCAGTCAGGACTTTCAATTTTATTTAGATAGATACAGGAGATCTCAGCCAAATAAATGTGGTGTAGTGTTCCTGCGGTTAGTAGGTACATCACGAGAGTCTGAGATTTGTAAAAAGGTTGGGTGGGGTTGGGTGTTGCAAGCGTATATAGACTCCAGTAACAATTTAATATCAGGCGGGTGATATACCAAAAACTTCACGAGTCACGACTACCTCGGAGAAGATAGGCAAGAGTGTTGGTACAGTTTTGTTTCTTTGACGTGACTAGACCCATTGTATCCAAAAACTGACGTAATAGAATAAATCGCAAGAAATAACCGTTAAAAATTCAATAAGCAGCGGGAATCGGCAACCTTAATTGCATATTGAAACACAGAATCTCCGGTTTCTAGCCAAGCACGGGCCACTGGCGAAATTTTTCCGATAAATAGTTGGGTAATGGGTATAGCAGGCATTCCATAGGACGCGTAGGGAATTTCACTAAACAGTATTGACAGATATCGAGAATACCTCGAACACAACGAAACAAACATATATCGATGCAAACATGTCATTTCGCCAGCGAATTCACCACTGTGCAGCGCAAACAATCAGTTGGTATTATTTGTTATTGAAGCTTATCTTTCACCGCTTCCGGGGGCTGGTGGAAGGGACTGTTATCTCAAAAATGTTATGGCATGTTAAATGAAAGGGAGAATTAAGAACCATTTCTTGTCAAATTATATTGATAAAATTTTAATGTAGATTGTTTATAAGAAGTAAGTTATCATTAGTATAATATAGAAGTGTAGTTGTATAGGTATCGACTATTGCTCAGTATAGTTGCATACAGTTTTTTTTTTACCTACTACCCTTGTGACTTAAATTTTCATTTCCATATCGCTACTTAAATACTTTTTAGGTCTACTTTTCAAAATTCAAAATCATTTATTCAAATAGACCTTCGCAGGCACTTATGAAAAGTCTGACTCTAATACTCTAATACCGGAAGGTTGCATTTGCTGAGAAGAGCCGGCAATAAACTCAGCAATTACTCTTTTCAAAACAAGCTTAGATTCATTACATAATATTACAAATACATTCTAATCGCACTGACAACAATTGCTTGCTCCGGCGCGGCGGCAAAATTACAAAGTAGACTGAATAAATAAATAAACTTAAGCAGACCAGCTCCCACAAGCAGCACCTGTACACAAGTATGACGCGTGTGGCAGCCATCGTCCTCCTCCGCCATATTGGAGGGAAGTGAGCGACCCGTCCGTCACACGACGCCGCCGCAAGCAAAGGCTAAAAAATAACTAAAGGGTTTCAAGGCTTTAAGAGTACAAGAGATGAAAAGTACCTTACGACCTGGCTATGGTTTCCTAACGCTTTCAACCAGCAATGTTTATTGGAACTGCTAATATCGGCAACTTGAAAAGCTTAATAACAGTGATAAGAGTTCAAGTGGGGATGACTTCAGATAAGTTATCGGAACGAGTACATTTCTGTTGACTCATTATATTGAAGCGATAAACCCAGTGACAAAGCCACATAGGTAGGTGAGGTGATTATGCGGCAAATTGCACTGCATTTGTTTTAATCACATATCTTTCTTAATTAGATTTAGAAAGAATACAAAATAATTGAGGCTGTAATTAATGATAATTAACAGTAAAATTTTGAACCAATTTTGATAACGGCTTTTTCGTTGAAAATAGAATTTTTTTTTGCTCAAAATGCAGCTTGACTTGATAGTACCTTACAGAATACCGCGGACATATAACAATGTTGTGTTTGAATTCCTTCCAATTTGCTTTGTTTAAACAAAGTTTTTGTATAAAGTTTGTTAAACAAACTAAATACAAATCCAAAAGTGAATACCAGGTATTTGTTTTTCAATTTGTATTTGCTTTTTTGGCCTGACTCCCGTGTTCCCCGCACTCTATCTGCATTTTGTTCTGTAATCTGTGGGTCGCCATAGCTCATTGGAGAAAGGGGATAGGGTCGGTAACGCTTTATGTGCTTATGACCTTCAGCTACATCATCATCCATGGTGAATTCGTGGTCAAAAACATTCATACCGAAGATTGTGTCCATAATCTTCGAATTGACATCGTCACTAATACCCGGAAAATTTGTTGACAGAGGCAACAATTAGAATTCTGAGTATAGTACACTCACTCGCCGATATACTCGGTGTGTGATTTTAAACGTGATTCCATCGCAGTTCTTAGACATTTTTCAATACGGTTGTGAACTGACATTTATATCTTCGATCTTTGTATCTTATATTTACGTATCTTCTGTCTTCCTATTTATTTTTAATCTATACTACGCCGCCGTGGTTTTCCCAATGGAGTACAGCATGGGGTTCTTCAAAAGGGGTGTGAAGAGATTTCTGCAGGGTCGGCAACGCGCGCGTGTTACCCCTGGTGTTGCAAGCGTCCATAGGCTACGGTAACCGCTTACCATCAGGCGGGCCGTATGCTTGTTTGCCACCCAAGTGGTATAAAAAAAACTAGCAGTCCAAAAAGAGTCATTTTGGTGGTATAAAATCAAACGTTAAGTTGGTACACACGGCATTGGTGCCGATTCTGTTGGCACAAACTAAACTATTCTTAACTAAAATTTTGTTAAGTCCTGTCAAATCGAAGTTTCCTATTCAGTTGGCATACGATTAAACTAAATTTTAGTTTGACAGCACTAATATCGTTTTAGTTACTCAATTTAGTTAAGAGGGAGTCGACCATAAAGTGACAAAAGGACAGTTACGGTTAAGTTGATATTAACGAAAATAGTTTATTTACACAGTGAACATCTACATAATTATTACCACAGATCATGTATTTACAATGTTTGCGAAACAAAAATATGAAATATGGTATAGGTTTTTTAATGGACTCATATGAAGTTGAGCAAAAATCTACAATAATGCGTGCTGTGATTCAGAAGATTTCGTGTATTTTTCCTTAGAAATATTCTGTAGAAATGTAGTCAGTTAATTCTCTAATATGTAATCTTGAAGTTTTGCGTCTTATATTTTCATTATATTGTCTAGATGATTTATTATGATTTTATTCAAAATGAGCTCCGAATTCGCCATACATTTTTACTATGGCAGCGCAACGTTAAATATATATGTGAGATACGCGCTCGAAAATTTAGTCGACCACGGGAGCTCAGAGAGAGATCACGTCTCTTTGCGGAACGACTACCTAGGAACACACGATCGCGATCTAACGTGTACGGACACTAATTCAAAGAGCATAACGACATAAGTTTTGTTTTTCGTTTTTTGAGTCAGTCAAATAATATATATTACTTTTGTTTCATTTGCAATGTTAGTTAGTTTGCTTAGGTCAAATCTTGCAAGCACATCTTTTTTTTTCATACATTTTTTCACACTTGGGTAAACTAGCATACGGCATACGACTCGCTTGGTGGTAAGCGGTTACCGCAGCGATATGGACGCCGAGTGAGCTGAAATTTTGCATACACCTTTAGTTCCAATGACAAAACAATTTGCAATACTCAATAATGTAATACTTTTAAAATGGCCGTCGCCACAAGATGGCGGATGAAGTATTTTTCTCAAAATGTCGAAAAAGTGTCCGCCATGTTGAACTTTTTAGATACTGGTCCGATTGCTCTCAAATTCGATATTTGAGAGACCTTGGGGTCAAAAAACAAGAATCTTTTCTCAGAATGTCGAAAAAGTGTCCGCCATGTTGAACTTTTTAGATAATGGTCCGATCGCTCTCAAAATCGATATTTGTGAGTCCTTCGGATCACAAAACAAGAATCTTTTCTCAGAATTATCAAAAGGTGTCCGCCATGTTGAATTTTTTTGTTACTGGTCCGATTGCTCTCAAAATCGATATTTGTGAGTCCTTCGGATCACAAAACAAGAATCTTTTCTCAGAATTTTGAAAAGGTGTCCGCCATGTTGAACTTTTTAGATACTGGTCCGATTGCTCTCAAATTCGATATTTGAGAGACCTTGGGGTCACAAAACAAGAATCTTTTCTCAAAATGTTGAAAAAGTGTCCGCCATGTTGAACTTTTTAGTAACTGGTCCGATTGCTCTCAAAATCGATATTTGAGGGACCTTGGGGTCACAAAACAAGAATCTTTTCTCAAAATGTTGAAAAGGTGTCCGCCATGTTGAACTTTTTAGATACTGGTCCGATTGCTCTCAAAATCGATAATTGTGAGTCCTTCGGGTCACAAAACAAGAATCTTTTCTCAGAATGTCGAAAAAGTGTCCGCCATGTTGAACTTTTTAGATACTGGTCAGATTGCTCTCAAATTCGATATTTGAGAGACCTTGGGGTCAAAAAACAAGAATCTTTTCTCAAAATGTCAAAAACGTGTCCGCCATGTTGAACTTTTTAGATACTGGTTCGATCGCTCTCAAAATCGATATTTGTGAGTCCTTCGGGTCACAAAACAAGAATCTTTTCTCAGAATGTCGAAAAAGTGTCCGCCATGTTGGACTTTTTAGATACTGGTCCGATTGCTCTCAAAATCGATATTTGAGGGACCTTGGGGTCACAAAACAAGAATCTTTTCTCAAAATGTTGAAAAAGTGTCCGCCATGTTGAACTTTTTAGATACTGGTCCGATCGCTCTCAAAATCGATAATTGTGAGTCCTTCGGGTCACAAAACAAGAATCTTTTCTCAAAATGTCGAAAAAGTGTCCGCCATGTTGAACTTTTTAGATACTGGTCCACTTGCTCTCAAAATCGATATTTGAGAGACCTTGTGGTCACAAAACAAGAATCTTTTCTCAAAATGTCGAAAAAGTGTCCGCCATGTTGAACTTTTTAGATATTGGTCCGATTGCTCTCAAATTCGATATTTGAGAGATCTTGGGGTCACAAAACAAGAATCTTTTCTCAAAATGTCGAAAAAGTGTCCGCCATGTTGAACTTTTTAGATACTGGTCCGATTGCTCTCAAATTCGATATTTGAGAGACCTTGGGGTCACAAAACAAGAATCTTTTCTCAAAATGTTGAAAAAGTGTCCGCCATGTTGAACTTTTTAGATACTGGTCCGATTGCTCTCAAAATCGATATTTGAGGGACCTTGGGGTCACAAAACAAGAATCTTTTCTCAAAATGTTGAAAAAGTGTCCGCCATGTTGAAATTTTTAGATACTGGTCCGATTGCTCTCAAAATCGATAATTGTGAGTCCTTCGGGTCACAAAACAAGAATCTTTTCTCAGAATGTCGAAAAAGTGTCCGCCATGTTGAACTTTTTAGATACTGGTCAGATTGCTCTCAAATTCGATATTTGAGAGACCTTGGGGTCAAAAAACAAGAATCTTTTCTCAAAATGTCAAAAACGTGTCCGCCATGTTGAACTTTTTAGATACTGGTTCGATCGCTCTCAAAATCGATATTTGTGAGTCCTTCGGGTCACAAAACAAGAATCTTTTCTCAGAATGTCGAAAAAGTGTCCGCCATGTTGAACTTTTTAGATACTGGTCAGATTGCTCTCAAATTCGATATTTGAGACACCTTGGGGTCAAAAAACAAGAATCTTTTCTCAAAATGTCAAAAACGTGTCCGCCATGTTGAACTTTTTAGATACTGGTTCGATCGCTCTCAAAATCGATATTTGTGAGTCCTTCGGGTCACAAAACAAGAATCTTTTCTCAGAATGTCGAAAAAGTGTCCGCCATGTTGGACTTTTTAGATACTGGTCCGATTGCTCTCAAAATCGATATTTGAGGGACCTTGGGGTCACAAAACAAGAATCTTTTCTCAAAATGTTGAAAAAGTGTCCGCCATGTTGAACTTTTTAGATACTGGTCCGATTGCTCTCAAATTCGATATTTGAGAGATCTTGGGGTCACAAAACAAGAATCTTTTCTCAAAATGTCGAAAAAGTGTCCGCCATGTTGAACTTTTTAGATACTGGTCCGATTGCTCTCAAATTCGATATTTGAGAGACCTTGGGGTCACAAAACAAGAATCTTTTCTCAAAATGTTGAAAAAGTGTCCGCCATCTTGAACTTTTTAGATACTGGTCCGATTGCTCTCAAAATCGATATTTGAGGGACCTTGGGGTCACAAAACAAGAATCTTTTCTCAAAATGTTGAAAAAGTGTCCGCCATGTTGAACTTTTTAGATACTGGTCCGATCGCTCTCAAAATCGATAATTGTGAGTCCTTCGGGTCACAAAACAAGAATCTTTTCTCAAAATGTCGAAAAAGTGTCCGCCATGTTGAACTTTTTAGATACTGGTCCGATTGCTCTCAAATTCGATATTTGAGAGACCTTGGGGTCACAAAACAAGAATCTTTTCTCAAAATGTTGAAAAAGTGTCCGCCATGTTGAACTTTTTAGATACTGGTCCGATCGCTCTCAAAATCGATATTTGTGAGTCCTTCGGATCACAAAACAAGAATCTTTTCTCAGAATTTTGAAAAGGTGTCCGCCATGATGAAACTTCTAGATACTGGTGACCCCAAGGACTCTCAAATAAATGTCTCTCGCTTTTGAGAGCAATCAGACCGGTATCTAAAAAATTCTACATGGTTTTTCAACATTATGAGAAAAGATTCTTGTTTTGTGACCCCAAGGTCTCTCAAATATCGATTTTGAGAGCAATCGGACCAGTATCTAAAAAATTCAACATGGCGGACACCTTTTGATAATTCTGAGAAAAGATTCTTGTTTTGTGACCCGAAGGACTCACAATTATCGATTTTGAGAGCGATCGAAACAGTATCTAAAAAGTTCAACATGGCGGACACTTTTTCAACATTTTGAGAAAAGATTCTTGTTTTGTGACCCCAAGGTCCCTCAAATATCGATTTTGAGAGCAATCGGACCAGTATCTAAAAAGTTCAACATGGCGGACACTTTTTCAACATTTTGAGAAAAGATTCTTGTTTTGTGACCCCAAGGTCTCTCAAATATCGAATTTGAGAGCAATCGGACCAGTATCTAAAAAGTTCAACATGGCGGACACTTTTTCGACATTTTGAGAAAAGATTCTTGTTTTGTGACCCGAAGGACTCACAATTATCGATTTTGAGAGCGATCGGACCAGTATCTAAAAAGTTCAACATGGCGGACACTTTTTCAACATTTTGAGAAAAGATTCTTGTTTTGTGACCCCAAGGTCCCTCAAATATCGATTTTGAGAGCAATCGGACCAGTATCTAAAAAGTTCAACATGGCGGACACTTTTTCAACATTTTGAGAAAAGATTCTTGTTTTGTGACCCCAAGGTCTCTCAAATATCGAATTTGAGAGCAATCGGACCAGTATCTAAAAAGTTCAACATGGCGGACACTTTTTCGACATTTTGAGAAAAGATTCTTGTTTTGTGACCCCAAGATCTCTCAAATATCGAATTTGAGAGCAATCGGACCAGTATCTAAAAAGTTCAACATGGCGGACACTTTTTCGACATTTTGAGAAAAGATTCTTGTTTTGTGACCACAAGGTCTCTCAAATATCGATTTTGAGAGCAATTGGACCAGTATCTAAAAAGTTCAACATGGCGGACACTTTTTCGACATTTTGAGAAAAGATTCTTGTTTTGTGACCCGAAGGACTCACAATTATCGATTTTGAGAGCGATCGGACCAGTATCTAAAAAGTTCAACATGGCGGACACTTTTTCAACATTTTGAGAAAAGATTCTTGTTTTGTGACCCCAAGGTCCCTCAAATATCGATTTTGAGAGCAATCGGACCAGTATCTAAAAAGTTCAACATGGCGGACACTTTTTCAACATTTTGAGAAAAGATTCTTGTTTTGTGACCCCAAGGTCTCTCAAATATCGAATTTGAGAGCAATCGGACCAGTATCTAAAAAGTTCAACCTGGCGGACACTTTTTCGACATTTTGAGAAAAGATTCTTGTTTTGTGACCCCAAGGTCTCTCAAATATCGATTTTGAGAGCAATCGGACCAGTATCTAAAAAATTCAACATGGCGGACACCTTTTGATAATTCTGAGAAAAGATTCTTGTTTTGTGACCCGAAGGACTCACAATTATCGATTTTGAGAGCGATCGAAACAGTATCTAAAAAGTTCAACATGGCGGACACTTTTTCAACATTTTGAGAAAAGATTCTTGTTTTGTGACCCCAAGGTCCCTCAAATATCGATTTTGAGAGCAATCGGACCAGTATCTAAAAAGTTCAACATGGCGGACACTTTTTCAACATTTTGAGAAAAGATTCTTGTTTTGTGACCCCAAGGTCTCTCAAATATCGAATTTGAGAGCAATCGGACCAGTATCTAAAAAGTTCAACATGGCGGACACTTTTTCGACATTTTGAGAAAAGATTCTTGTTTTGTGACCCGAAGGACTCACAATTATCGATTTTGAGAGCGATCGGACCAGTATCTAAAAAGTTCAACATGGCGGACACTTTTTCAACATTTTGAGAAAAGATTCTTGTTTTGTGACCCCAAGGTCCCTCAAATATCGATTTTGAGAGCAATCGGACCAGTATCTAAAAAGTTCAACATGGCGGACACTTTTTCAACATTTTGAGAAAAGATTCTTGTTTTGTGACCCCAAGGTCTCTCAAATATCGAATTTGAGAGCAATCGGACCAGTATCTAAAAAGTTCAACATGGCGGACACTTTTTCGACATTTTGAGAAAAGATTCTTGTTTTGTGACCCCAAGATCTCTCAAATATCGAATTTGAGAGCAATCGGACCAGTATCTAAAAAGTTCAACATGGCGGACACTTTTTCGACATTTTGAGAAAAGATTCTTGTTTTGTGACCACAAGGTCTCTCAAATATCGATTTTGAGAGCAATTGGACCAGTATCTAAAAAGTTCAACATGGCGGACACTTTTTCGACATTTTGAGAAAAGATTCTTGTTTTGTGACCCGAAGGACTCACAATTATCGATTTTGAGAGCGATCGGACCAGTATCTAAAAAGTTCAACATGGCGGACACTTTTTCAACATTTTGAGAAAAGATTCTTGTTTTGTGACCCCAAGGTCCCTCAAATATCGATTTTGAGAGCAATCGGACCAGTATCTAAAAAGTTCAACATGGCGGACACTTTTTCAACATTTTGAGAAAAGATTCTTGTTTTGTGACCCCAAGGTCTCTCAAATATCGAATTTGAGAGCAATCGGACCAGTATCTAAAAAGTTCAACCTGGCGGACACTTTTTCGACATTTTGAGAAAAGATTCTTGTTTTGTGACCCCAAGATCTCTCAAATATCGAATTTGAGAGCAATCGGACCAGTATCTAAAAAGTTCAACATGGCGGACACTTTTTCGACATTTTGAGAAAAGATTCTTGTTTTGTGACCACAAGGTCTCTCAAATATCGATTTTGAGAGCAATCGGACCAGTATCTAAAAAGTTCAACATGGCGGACACGTTTTCAACATTTTGAGAAAAGATTCTTGTTTTGTGACCCCAAGGACTAACAAATATCGATTTTGTCGAAGTCCAACGTGGCGGACACATTTTAAAATTTTGGCAAAAGTTTCATGTTTTGTGATCCCGAGGTCTCTCAAATATCGATTTCGAGAGAAATCGGGCCAGTATCTAAAAAGTTTTACAAGGCGCGGACACTTTTTGAAAATTTTGCGAAAATATCATGTTTTAATCCCAAGGCTTTTTTTTAAATTATGTACTTACTGACTTTTGTCATGCGGGTGCAAACGGCCGACCGAGCCGAGAGTACTGACTGTTGTGTGCGTGTCGACGCACACAACACTAACCCGCAGTAAATACCTATTTGCCGCGCGCTGGATACGCTCGACACCCTCTTAAGTGTGCAATTTTTCTATTCTGTTGGTCACGTTTTACGTCAAATTATGTCTAAAATTAGAAATGTCAAACTAAAATTAGTCGTCACCTAATTAGATGTGGATTAAATTTAGTCTTAGAGAAATAGTGTTGGAAAGTGGATATTTTGATCTGGATTATTCATAATTCTAAATATTTTCATAGAATAAGGACAAAGCAAGATAGGGATATGTTACATACGTTCACTGGACTACAAAATTATGTGAAAATCGTAGTTTTATTTTAATTGTTTTCACTTCCAATGATATACCAATATAGTGCCACAAGCTTATTTGGCCCGATGAGAGAGTCGCTGTTATCAAAGATATAACATCATATGAAAAGGCTGTATGGTTGAATAACCCTTGCCTATCATTTTAAGGATTAAAAAACTACATACTAGGTACTAAACTCGCCAGGTTAAAAATATATTTATTATGCCTGTATACCACAGGTAATCAAGATATTCAACTGACTTTATTACGCGTTATTGGAAAATAACACAAATATATACTCATTTCTGGACATAATTATATATTTTTTAATGATATTTATGAACTAAATGTTTATTTTTAATTATTTTGCATTAAAATGTATATCATTCGTTCATTATTTTTATTTGATGGTAACACCCATCAGTTCAATTTAGGAGCTGTCAAAATCAAAATTAATCCTGTCATTTCTAAATTTAAATTTAGTTCGATGTGACAACAGAATAGCGTTTAGAAAATCCTTAACTAAAATAAGTAAAATTTTAATTTAGTTTAGTTTAGTCTGATGCACAACAGAATCGGCACCATTGTATAGGATTTCCAATTATACAACTACAATTAGACAATTTCCAATTATACAACTACAATTACAATTGGTGGTCAGCTTATATTTTTTTTTTTTTTTTTTTTTTTTTTTTATACCACTTAGGTGGCAAACAAGCATACGGCCCGCCTGATGGTAAGCGGTTACCGTAGCCTATGGACGCTTGCAACACCAGGGGTATCACGCGCGCGTTGCCGACCCTATATTGGAAATGTATATTAACTTTGCTATCTTGGCTAACCCCTATCATTAGGGTTTTAAGGTCATGTAATTCGGAACCATAAATTGGAATGCGACCTAGAAACGGTCAGGGTCGCTCTTCGTGCCAATTTCTTTCCAGTTTTCGGTCTGCGCACAGTTCACAGGAAACATTCGGAATTATTCTATAATTAATTAAAGAGACAAGACTCAAAGGTATTGTATTTCAATCTGAAATATTTCATACTTTGTTTTTTGGGCAGTTATTTGTTTAATAAACTTAATGATTTGTGTAACATTTATCACAAATTATTTAAAATCACTTGACTATGAAAACACTGAAATAATGCTACGCCCCTAATCTAAAATGAGAAAATTACCTGGTTACGTAGGTACTTCTACCCCTAGCACCCCTATTATCATTTGCCATAATTTTTAGGGTTCCGTAGCCAAATGGCAAAAACGGAACCCTTATAGATTCGTCATGTCTGTCTGACTGTCCGTCCGTATGTCCGTCCGTATGTCATAGCCACTTTTTTTCCGAAACTATAATGTTGAAACTTGGTAAGTAGATCCTCGGTGCGCGAGTCTGACTTGTCGGTTATTTGTTCCTCGCCTCTCAACTAACGTTTATACACAAATATACCACACCACACACATTAACATCTCGCCCAAACACAACAGGTTAATTATTCCGTGTGACTGCCATTTTTCCTTTTTTTTTTCTTTTCCTTTTTCTTTCTTTTCATTTTTTTTCTTTTCTTTAGGCAAGTTAAGTATTATTTAGTTATTATCGTCTTACACGCATTTCCCTAATTGTATAATTAATATTCTGTGGAGTGGGCCCGGGTGACCTGTAATACAGGTTTTCATAAACACATCAGGCATCAGCTCTCACAAAACAGGTTCATGATGTAGTATCGAATATTGTTTTTTTTTATCTTAAACCTATTGTGAGAGAAATAAATAAATACATAAATAGAAATCGCTTTTTGTTCGTTACAGACAGACAGCTAAGTGAGTAATAATAAATATTGTATGTATCACATGTGGTGTATGATATAATATTTCATCATAATCTATCATCACATCATTTATTATATACCTACCTAGTATCAGACCAGATAGTCTTTAGACGCCATATCAACTAAGTTTTGCAGGAGACCATCGTAAAATGTTAGCGGGGGACAACGGTAGACAAAAAATATTCGACATTCAGAACGTCTATGTAAGAAGTCTTCGTGTTTCACACATTAATTTAACAGAAATATTAAAGAAATTGACCGAAATTATATTCCGACATCTATTATGTGTGATTCTATTTATTCTAAAATGTATGTGATTGACCAGACCTTGCTACTATGTAGATACTATCTTTAACTTACCTAATGGTCACAAACTGTCACATTAAAAACCTTTTAATGTAGCTCTTTCCTTTGTACAACTTTCCAAATGCTAAGCGAACAATTTACGTTAATCAAATGTGATTGCCCTATAAGGAGTTAAGTGAGATTCTCTGAACTTGTGAGTCACACTTGAAGTTTTCAAAACATAAGTACCTACCTAGTGATAAATACCTGAAAGTTCTTTATTAAATTCTAAACAAAGGCTCACTGTCTGAACAATTGATTTTAAGTTCAAGAGTAGGGTTTCCTGCCAATATTGTTGCCAGGTGTTTTTAATTTTAACAGACTTCAAAAATAGGAGGAGGTTCTCAATTCGTATTTTTTTATGTTTGTTTCCTCATAACTCGGTCATATATTTACCGATATGTTTTTTTTTTTTCTGGAAGGGTTCACTTCCCGTTTGGTCCCATTGTCATCAGATCAGGATTTGATTACTTCTTAGTGTACTTTGAAGTCGGTTTAAGTTTTTTTGTAAAACAGTCCAATTATATTCACTAGATTAGACGTCTCGCCGTTAAAAATTAAGGACATTTGATAGCCAGACTTTATTTATGGTGAACTACCAGATAAAATCTATAGGTTCGGTAAAGTTTGGTTTCTGCAACTTTGTGGCATAATTAGCATACTTACCTACATTTCCTTCGTAACGAAATGTTGGCTGGAACATCGTAACACATCTATAAGCCTCCGCTGTCCGTCCGTCCGTCCGTCCGTCTGTGTCTGTCAGTGGGCTGTATCTCATGAACAGTAATAGGCAGGCAGTTGTAGGTAATTTTCACAGAATGTGTATTTCTATTGTCGATATAACAAAAAATAATAAAAAAATATTCTGGCCCCATACGTCTTTACGCGAGGCCGACTGGCACTTGTCCGGTTTATTTCAAAATTCCACAGATTAGGTAATAATTACTACGTACTAATGCTGGAAGGAAATGTTTTTTTTTCAAGTCTGTGACCTAACCAAACAATGTGTACGGAGTGCGTATTTGACCTATTGAATAATATTCTTGTTTTTTTTCTATAGTCGCAATTAATATTTTCTTTGCCTACGTCAAGTGGGAATTAGACAATACTATCAATAAATAATACCTATTACATGTACTTTGTTGTGTCAAAGTTCAATGATCGCATGTTAAATACGTTTTACCTTATCCTTAGGGCTGTGCTTATGGTGAGACCAGGACGCAGACAAATCTGCCGCGCGACTGTTTGTTTGGACGATAATGGGTTGGACCACAGATTACAGAACAAAAGGCAAATGGAGCGCGCGGAACACAGGAGGGAGGTTCAGTCTGTATTCGCTTTTGAATTTCGTTAAATAATGTTTGTTAAACAAAGCATATACCTACAAATTCGAAAGCGCATACCAGCTATGTGTTTTTCAATTTGTATTTGCTTTTTTGGCCTCACTCCCGTGTTCCGTGCGCTCCATCTGTCTTTTGTTCTGTTATCTGAGGGTTGGACATCCAGAAATGTTTGCGTGAGCTCGCGACGAACGTTCGCAGCAGTCGTCCAAATACGGGCGCGCCGTGCGAGCTTGCCGCACTTTTGGTCACACCTTTACACACACAACCCAATATTATATTGTCCATATAACTCAAGAACGAATACATGGATTTTGATGCGGTCTTCACAGTTATCAATTTAAGTTTTAGGGTTACCTATTATTGCGCTGTCCGCTGTGTCTAAAAGGAGCATGAAAGAAGTCGCATTTCAATCGGACGGGGCCGCAAACAAAGGCTAGCCAAAAGATCTCAAGCTTCGCTACTAAATAATAAATAAGTTTTATCTCTTCTGTCTGGGAATGTCAAAATAATCTTAGGGGCAGTCCCACTACATACCTAGTCTGTTTAGCAAGAGATCCGATTACATGCATCCTGTGTTACTTACTACTATGAAGCTATTAAGGACCTATTGTCGAGCTTTGGTTTCATGGATCAAGGCTACAGTTCGTAGAAATACATACCTACGCACGACTCCATTGGACCCATGAGAGCAAAGATAAATTATAGACGTAGGTAGGTCGGATTTTTGCAGGGTCGGCAACGCACGAGTCAAGGCGTCGCAAGCGTTCATAGTGCTTCCATAGTCTATAAAACTATACAGTCGTTCGCCGAAGACGTCTAGACAGGGCAATCGTGCGGGGTGTGAGGGGCGCGACGCGGGAAAACCGAGCCCGACCTGCGAACAAAACGTTGTTAGTAGCTCGGGACACAGCATTCTTTATATAGCCGTCGCGATATTTTCTAGACGTGGTCGGCATTTTCCACGAGATCAAAGGCGTCGGATGTATGACTGTATGGTTTTATAGACTGTGGTGCTACGTTAAACGCTTTCCATCAGGCGGGCCGTATCATATGCTTATTTGCTAGTTAGTAGTACGGTACAGAAGTCGTATGCACGCTATGATGGTCGGGTTTCGTATCCTAACGGAAACGGAACTGTATTAGTAAGCCTCCGCTGTCTGTCCTTCTGTCAGAGGTATGTCATCATCTGCCTGCCCTGTTCCCAATCATTTGGGGTCGGCGCAATATGTGCGCTTCTTCCATTCGTCTCTTCTATCCGTCATACCAGCATTCACTCTTTTCTTACCCATATTATCTTTCGCACAATCCATCTATCTGTTTTTCGGTCTTCCTCATCCCGTATATCCATCCACGTCTATATTCATAACTTTTTTAGTGACGTGGCTTTCATTTCCATTCTGATGGTCTGCTTAAGTTTGCTATTTATTTACTTATTAAATATTTATTCAGTCTACTTTGTAATTTTGCCGCCGCGCCGGGGCACGCAATTGTTTTCAGTGCGATTAGAATGTAAATATTATGTAATGAATCTAAGCCTGTTTTGAAAAGAGTAATTGCTGAGTTTATTGCCGGCTCTTCTCAGCAAATGCAACCTTCCGAACCGGTTTTAGAGTATTAGAGTCAGACTTTTCAGTGCCTGCGAAGGTCTATTTGAATAAATGATTTTGAATTTTGATGAGTCGTAAAAGGTAGACAGTTGTCCACAGAATCTGTATTTCTATTGTCGCTATAACAACAAATAAGTAAAACTAAAATTACAAATTAAAGGAGGCCGGCCCCCATTTAACAGACGTCTTTACGGTACCCCTGCTCCGGCTGAGGCTGAGGGCTCAAGAATGGAAATGGATATGGGATGTCACCTGTTACACCCAGATGAAGTAAAATCCATTCCTGTCAAGAATATTGTGCAGTTTATTATAGCTGCAGGCAGTGAAATTTAATTAACGTGGCGATCACAATAGATCTAGTCTGGTCGCAGTGATACAAGCTCTGGAAAGACTTGAAATAGCCACTTAACCCCAAATAATAATAAAAATGGGATGTCTCTGGTGCTGATTCTATTGAAAACTAAATTTAGTCTCACTATATCTCTTTCTAACAAAGAACATGAGAAAAGGATGTTAGATATTTAGTCCTGTCAAATTAGTCCAATGCTTGTTTTCAACATAAATTTAGTCGCCATCTATCGCTGTTACCATTGTCAGTTAAATACCTACCTACCCTACTAAACTACAATTATTTATTCAAATTGAAATTGTGAATTTAAAAAGAACCGTAATGTTATAATATAACTAACTATACATTGCGATATCGGAAAGAATTAAGGAAATTAATAAGGATGCGTTGTGCGATTAAATTTAATGTTTTAAAAATAACCCGATATTATTTTCCGCCTTCGAACCAGTCGATATCGCCACTGGCGACAGACGAGGCGGCAAGCCAAGAGGCCGGATGGTATATCTCTTTGATCGAGGAGTGTCGGCAGGTCGCTGGTGTGGGATGCCATCATGCCACATGTGTTGATACACTCGCGCAATCTCACTTACCGGCGACTTGTAAAGATGCAGGGGTAGCTGCGGCCGGTGCGGAAAATTCAGAAAAAACGCCTCGATTGGAGCAAATTATCTTTCTGAAATTTTGTTTTTTTACGAGAGAGCAGCCTTAATGGTACATCTCTCATGCGATTATCTGAACCCAAACTGAGATCTTTTTTTATTGAGAACAGACGAACCTGATGACGCAAGACATCTGAAGTCATCCTCGTTGACCTCGGTTTACTTTGGGCTTTGTGCGATATAGTAGTATCCTTACTAATGTTATGAGAGCGACATTGATCATGTATGTGCGTTACGTTTGGTAGGTATAATCTTGGACCATATAGCTAAGAAAGGATACTGCTTTTGGTCATAGAACAACGGTGAAACCTCAAGTGAATGTGAAGAGCAGCTCGACTGGGGAAGTAACCCACCTTACAGAACACCGCATTCAAATAACAATGATGTTTTCTTGCGTGTAAGGTTGCCAGAGTTAATTGGGGAGGGCGAAGGGTCGGTTAAGAATGATGCCCCGGGTGTTGCAACCATCCCTAGTGGTACAACACATGTGGCATCACAAGTGTCCGTAGGGTTACAGGACAGCATCTAACAATTAACCCAAAGAATCTTAATGACGTTAATTTTTGTTTGAAATCTATTCCACCAATTGCCCACCACAGACAATGCGCTCTGATTGGCTAAGTCAAGGACACGTGCGCTAATTGGCCATTGGTCTTTACTGTTGCCGACTCAGTCGTATAAAAACCGCTGGAGACAGCGGCGACGCTATTTGAACGCTTGCCAAATCCCCATTCCTATGTTACATTATCTCTTTTTATATACTCGTTGTTAATCACAAGTTTACGTATGCCTATGGTGTTTACTGTCAGTTTCTGAAACCCCAAATTGTAAATGAGTAAACTATAGGTTGATATACTTTGCAGTATCCTGGCTACCATACGCAGGTTAAAATGGACTTATCAGTCAGTTGTCGATGAGAGCCTGTTTGATCTAGGCTTTGCGTGATTACCACCTTCGACCAATCATCACTGGTGAGATATCAAAGAAGCCTATAAATAGGTACTACTTTTTTACCCATGTCCAACGCTGTCCATGTCAATACGCCACGTTTTCATGACTCATGTTCAAACTGATTCTAGAAACTTTGACTTCTCATCATCAGCCCATAATGTCCAATTGCTGAGCACGGGACTCCTTTCCCAAATGTGTCTGAAAGGGAATGGGCAGATACTCCACCATTCATGCCCACTGCGGATCGGTGGCGGTATAGTGGTCAACCTACTGTTGGAGTTTTGAAGCCTCTCTGGAGGCCTCCATCTTGGTTAATGACAATCACAATTAAGTGAGTGTTTACTTGCCTTCCGAAGCACGGAAAACGCTCTAGTTGAAATACCACTAGGCGATCACCCATTCGGATTTAACATCATTTTATTGCACAGTGGCGGATCCAGGATTTCGGTTTAGGGGGGCCTTTTTATCAAGATTGATCAGAACCCTGATTATTTTTGATCTGGATCCTCTACTGTGATTGCTTACATTTGCGATCGATAGATCTTAGAAATCCAACTAGCTGCCCGGCGCGACTTCGTTCGCGTGGTGCTACCCTACCCTATGGTGCTACCCTACCCTACCCTACCCTACCCTACCCTACCCTACACTTATACATGCTATGTATCAGAGATGGCGCTGTATGTGAAAAAAGATTTTCCCGCGTTTCTGTTGACATTTTTCCTGAATTTTCTTTGCTATAAACCTCACGGAGCCCGAGACCTTTCCAACGAATGCAAAACCGTGGAAATCGGTTCGTGCGTTCTGGAGTTATAGCGTCAGGAAGGAAAACCCGACTTATTTTTATATAGTAGACTAGCAGACCCCCGCGGTTTCACCCGCGTACGGTTTGAATTTTCTCCTTCGAAAACTAATGCACGCCACTGATTATTAGACACAACAAATCAAACACAGATATTTTTACAATTAAAACTAAAAACCTATATTATACCTACACTAAAAAATCGAACTTAAAGAATCTTATTTAATTATTATAACAACAAATGAGAATGAAATTAAATTAACTACAATCAAAATATTTTAATGAAATAGAGAAAATGAACTTTGTTTTTTCATTGGCGTCACACGGGTGTATATTTTGCCAATTTCCAGTTATATTATATAAGTTCTAGTCACAATAAATCACTTTCACATACTCGTCATGCAGTCAGTCACCGTCCATAAAAGTCATGTTATACTACAGTGGTGGTCATGTACTAAAACTCTTCACGGACTTTTGAAAAGACACGATACACATAATTCATTTCATTTCACTTCACTGGTGCACATGGATTGATCATTATTGGATAAAAGACCACCGATGATATTCAATAAAACTTTATGAATATAAAAATGAAAACGCAACGTCACTCTGCAAGTTCCCGCCAAAAAGTCCGAGGAAATTAACTTCCAAACAAATTTCGTATTCTAATCCGATTTAAATATTCTTTTATATTTGACATTCCAATTTTAAAGAGCATGACTGATTCCAGAACAAAAGGCAGATAGAGCGCGCGAAACACGGGAGTGAGGCCAAAAAAAGCAATTAGGTACAAATTGAAAAACACATACTTGGTATTCGCTTTTGAATTTATATATGCTATGTTTAAAAGCTGCTGTGTGCTAATTTATTAAAAAGAATGTGTTTTTCGTTAAATAAAGTTTTTTAAACAAAGCAAATACAAATTCAAAAGCGAATAAAAGTACGTGGATTACGTAACTTTATTGAAAAGAATTTCCGATTGAAATAACCTCTGAATCGGTAGAAATATTAGAAAATCGGAAATGTTTCCATTTCCAATGAACCGCCGTTTGTATTTGCAGTTATCAGGACGTAAAAAATATATCAGAAACCGCTATATTGAACCGATTTCAATTCGAAAATGATTGAAATTTAGTTACGTAATCGCCCCCAGGTATGTGTTTTTCAATTTGTATTTGCTTTTTTGGCCTCACTCCCGTGTTCCGTTCGCTCCATCTGCCTTATTCTGTAATCTGTGAAAATCGGATTGAGATTTCAAACATGTGTCAAAATAAAAAATGTTAATTAAATCAAAAGTAGGTACTAAGGAGTATTGATATCAACTTCGATGCAAATCACCCCTAAAATAACTTTCTACCCCTTTTTAACCCCGTTAGGCGATGAGTTTCAATAAAATACGAAACACCACTTCCATCAATTATGTTAAAGAATGTTTATGCAAAATTTGAAGTAGATCGGACCAAGGAATCACGTTGTCCCATACAAACTTTGCCCCCTTTTTCCACCCCCTTAGGGGTAGAATTTCGGAAAATCCATTCTTATCTGATGCCTACGTCATACAAAGAACAGACCCTCCAAGTTTCAGGTCTCTACGATCAGCGGTTTAGGCTGTGCGTTGATTGTCAGTCAGTCATTCAGGACAAAGCATTTTATATATATAGATTAGGAGAGTTTTTCAAAATTCATCTCCTCAGGGGCAAAACTGTTGACTGCGGGAGAAACCGCGGGGCGTAAGGCGTTTGTTATTGACCTAAATTAAGTCATGAAAAATACTAATTATCCAGAAAGGTTACATGCCCGTGTCGTTGATAATGAACGCGATTAAACGTGCCTGAAAGTTTATTTTTACAAGCTTTTATTTAACTTGCAATGTAGTTATGTTTGTTCGGGTGGAATCTTGCAAGTCGAATTTCACCCACTTACAGTGGCCGGATTGACTTGATATTTGGTATACATTAGTATATTGGAAGACAATGCAAGTACAGTCAACAAAAAGTACAGTCACCAAAAAAGCTTATAATAAACTTTTTATTTTTAACAAAGACTTATTAATCTCAGTAAAATATCTAATAAAGTCCCTCACGATTCTCCAGCGGTCCTGGGATGAGAACTAGCCTAAAGTAGTAGTGTTTTACTGTGGTAAATTTACCTTTGTATAATAATAAAGTAAATTTTATATTACTGTAAGCTGACCCCCGATGTCTCACTTGCGTAAGATTGAAATTTTCTTTTGCGCGGAACCCTAATTATTTTTCTAAAATAAAAGTAGCCTGAGTTACTCCTTATAACATCAGCTATGAGCCAGTGAGAGTCCCGTCAAAATCGGTCCAGCCGTTTCGGAGGTAACCGAAACAAAACAGACAGAAGATAACAATTAAAAAAAAAATGTTTGGTGTATGTAACTGCTGTTATTTTGACAGACAGACATTTCAATTTTATTTATTTGTATAGATATCCTTCCATGGTATAAAATGACGTAGCCAAGTTGGCAAGCACCATGTCGCCCATAAGCTTCATTTTACCTTAATAATAAATTAAATTATTAAAAGAAACAAAAAACCCGACTGCGTAAAACAAAAATTAACTGAAAAGAGAAAAACAAGCTCTTTCATCTATAGAATTTTGAATATAACTTGAATGTTACAAGGTATTGCAGTAGGGGACAAACCAATAAACTCAGTATTTTTATTTTGTAATATTTGTTTATCCCCGACTGCGATACCTTATAAAATTACTTAATAAAATACCCTATGACACTCCCACAGTTAAGACAAATCTAACGACACCTCATAGGTTAAAATCCATCGAGCCGTTTAGGCTGTAGAGCGTGCCAAAGAAATAGACATACATACATACACTCGAAAAACATAACCCTCCTTCCGGGTCAGTCGGGTAAAAACACAAATTAACCACCGTTATCGTTCAATGGCAAAGATTTTCTTTAATTATGTGTGGGTGCGGTTAGACTCCACATGTTGTGATGACCTAATGTGACCCCAATGTAGGCTTGGTGAATTGGATGTAATGTATTGGAGCTGTTGGACTGGACTTGACCTTTATTTATTGCTAGGTAATGTCTAGGGTGTTTTGATTTCCTCTTCTTAAGAGGAAAGGATGGCTGCAAGAAATTTGAAAAATAGGTTTTTAACATATCTATTGCTGTTGAAGCGCTCGTGGCGTAGCATGATTAGCCGTTCTTAATCGATCGGCAAAGTTAAGCTACGTCTGTCGTGGTCGGTACCTGGATGGGTGACCGCCTAGTGGTATTTCAAATCGAGCGTTTCCGTGCTTCGGAAGGCACGTAAAGCCGTTGGTCCCGGTTATCACTTAATTGTGATAGTCGTTAAGTTAGTTGGATGCCTCCTAGGCAGCTTGAAAAATTCCAACAGTAGGTTGACCACTAGCCTACCTCCACCAATCCGCAGTGGGCACGCGTGGTGGTGTATCGCCCATTCCCTTTCACCCTCGTTTGTGAAAGGAGGCCTGTTCTCAGCAGTGGGAGATTATAGGCTGATGATGATGATGATGATGATTGCTGTTGCGCTGTGCCCGAGCTATTCCGCCCGAGGGCGGTGGCGATAGAGACACTTACAACTAAAACCGATTATCCCTGTCATAAGAAATCGCTATTTCGCAATCCCCGGTTTTCTCCTCCAAAACTAGAACGATAAATAAAAAAGATTCAAAAAAAGAAAAAAGAATAAAGAAGAGAAAGGGCTTTGGCTACGTCTGTCGGTTTTCTTTTGTTGTTTTATATTCGTCAAATTTGTTCGCTGGACATCTGATAAGGCCTAATTCTTATAATAATTATTTTTATGGAGAAAAACACAACTGAGGGACATACAGTGGTACCTACAGATTGCATGGCAGAATAACCATTGCTCTAGTGTCATTATCCAGAGAGGAAACTGAGGATTAAGTTTGTATGGAACAAACGCCACCAGCATTTCCTCTTAAGATTCCAAAGGATGTCAATTTGATGACCGTCCGTCGTTTAATGAATGAGATTAAATTGCTCTTTACAGCAAATCATTACCATCAATATTTTAGAAGATATCGCAGATTTTAAATTACCAAAAAAAACTGTATTCGCGATACCGTGCCCGCGGGTGGCGCGTACCTGGCACCCGCGCGAAGCCGGGCGGGTCGCTAGTTCATAATATTAGTAAGATTAAATTAAACTCCCCCCTTATACTCATTTACAGCATGGGGTTCTTCAAAAATGGTATGAAGAGATTTCTTCAGGGTCGGCAACGCGCGAGTGATGACCCTGGTGTTGCAAGCGTCCATGGGCTACGGTAACTGCTTACCAGCAGGCGGGCCGTAGGTAAGCTTGTTTGCCACCTTAGTGGTATAAAAAAAAATACAAACCGTCTTTCGATGGAGACGTCTAGACAGGCAGGGTAATCGTGCAGGGTGTGAGGGGCGAGACGCGGGAAAGCCCGACCTGCGAACAAAACGATGTTAGTAGCTCGGGACACAGCATACTTTATATGGCCGTCGCGATACCGTCTAGACGTCGGCATTTTCCACGAGATCAAAGGCGTCGGACAAGTGTATGGTCTATATACTGTGGTGTTGGTTTGTATTTTTAGCCAACACCATGTTTTGTTATATTAATTACAATTACGTGTAATGACTTAGGTTAATTAAAGTCACTCCAAATAACAGCAAATAACATAAAACTAAATTGCTTTAATTGGTAATGAACTAATGTTACTTGCACGTTTGTATTCAATTTTGAGTATTTTTTAAGCTATTGCATAGCTTCTACCGCGGGCCTTGAGCGTGGAGACCGAATCCAGAAATTCCGTAACGAAAATAACCTAACACCCCCCACTCCGACCGGCACAGCGGTGATACTTTTTAGTTTTGCCATCTATCGACGAATAGCAGAACTTTTAATGACTTTTTGAAATATCACGCTTGTCTCTTTAGTTCAGCAACCCGCCTCTAGGTGGCATTGATGCAATAGCTTTACCGCGGCAGTCTCCGAGTGCCACACGTTTTTAGGGTTCCGTAGCCAAATGGCAAAAAACGGAACCCTTATAGATTCGTCATGTCTGTCTGTCTGTCTGTCTGTCCGTGTATGTCACAGCCATTTATTTCCGAAACTATAAGAACTATAATGTTGAAACTTGGTAAGTAGATGTATTCTGTGAACCGCATTAAGATTTTTACACAAAAATAGAAAAAAAACAATAAATTTTGGGGGTTCCCCATACTTAGAACTGAAACTCAAATTTTTTTTTTTCATCAAACCCATAAGTGTGGGGTGTCTATGGATAGGTCTTCAAAAATGATATTGAAGTTTCTAATATCATTTTTTTCTAAACTGAATAGTTTGCGCGAGAGACACTTCTAAAGTGGTAAAATGTGTGTCCCTGTAACTTCTAAAATAAGAGAATGATAAATCTATAAAAAATATATGCTGTACATTACGGTGCAAACTTCCACAGAAAATTGGTTTGAACGAGATCTAGAAAGTAGTTTTTTTTTAATACGTCATAAATTGAAATTAATATCAAATACTCAGGTCTATACTACCATTTACTTATATACCTACAGGTTTGTACGGAACCCTCGGTGCGCGAGTCTGACTCGCACTTGGCCGGTTTTTAGGGTTCCGTAGCCAAATGGCAAAAAACGGAACCCTTATAGATTCGTCATGTCTGTCTGTCTGTCTGTCTGTCTGTCTGTCTGTCTGTCTGTCTGTCTGTCCGTGTATGTCACAGCCATTTATTTCCGAAACTATAATGTTGAAACTTGGTAAGTAGATGTATTCTGTGAACCGCATTAAGATTTTTACACAAAAATAGAAAAAAAACAATAAATTTTGGGGGTTCCCCATACTTAGAACTGAAACTCAAATTTTTTTTTTTCATCAAACCCATAAGTGTGGGGTGTCTATGGATAGGTCTTCAAAAATGATATTGAGGTTTCTAATATCATTTTTTTCTAAACTGAATAGTTTGCGCGAGAGACACTTCCAAAGTGGTAAAATGTGTGTCCCCCCCCCTGTAACTTCTAAAATAAGAGAATGATAAATCTATAAAAAATATATGATGTACATTACGGTGCAAACTTTCACTGAAAATTGGTTTGAACGAGATCTAGTAAGTAGTTTTTTTTTAATAGGTCATAAATTGAAATTAATATCAAATACTCAGGTCTATACTACCATTTACTTATATACCTACAGGTTTGTACGGAACCCTCGGTGCGCGAGTCTGACTCGCACTTGGCCGGTTTTTTTTAAGCTATTGCATAGCTTCTATCGCGGGCCTTGAGCGTGGAGACCGAATCCAGAAATTCCGTAACGAAAATAACCTAACACCCCCCACTCCGACCGGCACAGCGGTGATACTTTTTAGTTTTGCCATCTATCGATGAATAGCAGAACTTTTAATAACTTTTTGAAATATCACGCTTGTCTCTTTAGTTCAGCAACCCGCCTCTAGGTGGCATTGATGCAATAGCTTTACCGCGGCAGTCTCCGAGTGCCACACGTTTTTAGGGTTCCGTAGCCAAATGGCAAAAAACGGAACCCTTATAGATTCGTCATGTCTGTCTGTCTGTCTGTCTGTCTGTCTGTCTGTCCGTGTATGTCACAGCCATTTATTTCCGAAACTATAAGAACTATAATGTTGAAACTTGGTAAGTAGATGTATTCTGTGAACCGCATTAAGATTTTTACACAAAAATAGAAAAAAAACAATAAATTTTGGGGGTTCCCCATACTTAGAACTGAAACTCAATTTTTTTTTTTTCATCAAACCCATAAGTGTGGGGTGTCTATGGATAGGTCTTCAAAAATGATATTGAGGTTTCTAATATCATTTTTTTCTAAACTGAATAGTTTGCGCGAGAGACACTTCCAAAGTGGTAAAATGTGTGTCCCCCCCCCTGTAACTTCTAAAATAAGAGAATGATAAATCTATAAAAAATATATGATGTACATTACGGTGCAAACTTCCACTGAAAATTGGTTTGAACGAGATCTAGTAAGTAGTTTTTTTTTAATAGGTCATAAATTGAAATTAATATCAAATACTCAGGTCTATACTACCATTTACTTATATACCTACAGGTTTGTACGGAACCCTCGGTGCGCGAGTCTGACTCGCACTTGGCCGGTTTTTTTTTTATTTCACTCTCAACTAAAACCTAAATAATTTTAAGGTTAGCGCCCATCGATCCCTTTTTGCAACGCTACATTTAGTTTGTGTCGCATTGCTGCGGCGGCTTTGCAGCTCTGCAGCGATAACATTCATGGATCTTTAGATTGTATTGTAAACTAGCTGCCTACCGCGGTTTCACCCGCGTTCCCGGGATAAAAAGTAGCCTATGTCCTTCTCCATACCATAGGCTATCTGCATGCCAAATTTCATGATGATCCGTTGAGTAGTTAAGGCGTGAAGGCGTAACAAAAAACTAACTCACTTTCGCATTTATAAGTTTTATAAGTATTAGTTAGGATTAGGCTCTTTTGTGTAGTCATTTGTTAACGTTCATAAGTGCCTTATCAGGGCCTAAATTGATTGAATGCTTTTTGAAATTGAATTTGTTCAATCAATCATGAATATCTTCGTAACTAAACTACGCGATGATAGCTCAGTGTTACGTCAAATGTCTTGACGAAGGTCGCGGGTTCGAATCCTACAATGAGCTTCAGCTTTCGGTTAAGTAAAACATCGTGAGGAAACCATAGCACGGTGGTAGGGTACTTTGTAGTACCCACCACTGGTTGGCTTCCACCCTAACCTATCGGTGCGTATTCCCTTCTAGGCTTCGTGTGCTTATCAGCTTCGGACACATCATCACTTACCATGGAGAGATTGTGGTCAAACAACCAATACATGGAAAAAAGTAGCGGCACCGTGTGATGTTCATGTTCTCCTTGTCCCACTATTTTTTGTCTCGTTCTAACACAAGTGTGGATATGAACTGTGTATGGATATTGGATTCCGTATTCTGTGATGGTAATGGTTAGATACCTTAAGAAGCGTACTGATATTCTGGTACAGTATGAGGCACGAATGGTGAGCATAGATAGGCAGTAGTGGGGGCAAGCTCGCGCATCTACACTTTTGGCCAAATCACAGTAGCCAAATGACACGCGAGAATCTAATAGACGACGAAAATTGACTAACGAACCAATCGTGTGGGCAGCTCGCCGCTCCCCCCTTCTTCATTCCGCCAAACTGACCCAAAAATTAACTACTGCGTAGGTGTCAATCTATGCTCACCACTCGTGCCCCTTATTTTTATTAGGATTATTATCTGTAGTAGGAAATAGTTTATTATTATCTGTAGTAGGAAATAGTTTATTCACAGTTATTTGAGTCGATGATAAAACATGATTAAATAAGGAAAATATACTTCACAAAACTAGCTATAATTATTTACCTATATTTTATTTTATTATACCACAGCCCATACTTGTTTTAGTTAAATTTATTTTTCCTATGGGTTTTATTTATACCGTGTAATTTGCCTTGTATATTTATATCTGGGGCTCAAAGGTGACCCACCTAAACATGTTCGTTATAAGTACAGTCCGTTACTTAGATTACCAAAAAACATCGGACACGTATTTTTTGCTTTATAAAATCAATAAAAAATGACAATGATACAGCGCGTCAAAGTTCGAGAGCGTCTATTGACGTCACTTGTTTGTGAAAAGTGTACCATCGCGTGACGTCACGCGGAACTTCAACACACCATATCTCTGACATTTTTTTTTTGTCAAAAATAAAAATACTCGTCTAATAATTTTACCATCTCCTCTCCTTACATTTCAGTACTGCCACGAGATTGGTCACCGAGTATGTGTGACGCAGCCGCGCGTGACGGCCGCGGTGTCGCTCGCGAGCCGCGTCGCGGACGAGCGAGGCGACTCGCTCGGCGATCGTGTGGGCTATGCCGCCGGCATGACTAGTGTGCGGGGACCTCAATGTGGGATCGTGGTGAGTAGCTTTTGCAGAACAGTTGTCTTTTATGTCAACAGGTCGCCAAGACGAGGCTAAGTGAGGTCGCAACTCTCGCCATCGACGGGGAGTCCATCATCACACATTGAAACCAGAATTGTTTCGAACTGTAGTTTTCTTCCGCGGACGCTCGGACTGTGGAATGAGCTCCCCGCCGTAGTTTTCCCAATGGAGTACAGCATGGGGTTCTTCAAAAAGGGTGTGAAGAGATTTCTTCAGGGTCGGCAACGCGCGAGTGATACCCCTGGTGTTGCAAGCGTCCATAGGCTACGGTAACTGCTTACCATTAGAGCATAGCGTTTATTCTCTCAAAGAGCAGCTCGACTGGGGAAGTACCTCCACCTTACAGAACGCAGCCAAATAACAATGTGTTTTTGCGCGTCTAAGTAGGTCGTCATACCTCATTGGGGAGGAGAAGAAGGTCAGTAACGCGTGACTGATGCCCCGTTTGTTGCAAGCTTCCACATGGCTACGGGAACTACTTACCATCAGGGGGGAGGTCGGGGGAACTACCTAGCTAGCTAGTTTACCGAATACGTCGAATAAAAAAAAGACTCACCACATGAAGGTATTTAAGTGGTCGACGCCCACTACGTTTGCATTACCGTAATGGGGAGCTCATTCCAAATCCTAATGGCCTACGGAATAGACGACCAAATAAGTGTAGACGATCGGTGGCTCGAGGATATGACGATGAACTCCAAATCACCAACGAACAGTGCGGTGGTAGTTAGAAAGGTGTCGATGGTACCCGTTCAAAAAAGAATTTTACTCGTGATCCGGAAGGATCTTATCTTTCCCAAGTTTTTTTTATACCAATAAACTAGTACTCTGTAGATATCGCGGGTCTCGATTATATGGAATGTTCCATATAAGAAATGCGATCTGTAGACGAGAACAGCCGGACATCTAGACGGACATACGAAAGCATTTTTGTCCAAGCTGAAATGGAGACGCTCGGTCAACAAGCATAGGGATTTTGGGAAGAGCGGGTTGGATACGCCTGGTGTTAAAAGCGTCTACAGGCTACGTTCACCGCTTACCATCAGGACGGCCGTAAGCTAGTTTGCTCCCTTAGTACCACTAAAAGTTTTGTACATTCACACAAGTTTGTCCTGGGTGCGAATCGAAACCACGAGAAAGGTTTTGAGAGAGGTAGAGCATAGCGTTTATTCGCTCAAAGAGCAGCTCGACTGGGGAAGTACCTCCTCCTTACAGAATACCGCAGCCAAATAACTTTATGTTGTGTAAAGTTGTGTTCCTGCGCTTGACTAAGGTCGCCAGAGCTCATCGAAGAGGGGGGAAAGGTCGGTAACGCGTGAGCGATGCTTCTTGTGTTGCAAGCGTCCATATGGCTACGGCAACCGCTTACCATCAGGTGGGCCGTATGCTTGTATACCGACTAAGTTGTATAAAAAACAGATCAGTGACAGATCTAACCTCCTCGCCAACCGGCCTGTCGAAATTAATTATGTACAGAATTCTATCCCTGACATAAATCTAATAAAACACAATAATAGCCGGGTCTACGTCTTGTTAATATCCGCAATATAAGGAGATAAGGCTATGTTATCAAACAATATATTTTCTCGTTTCCGATTCATTCATTATTGTTAGTGACCGTGACCAACTATTGTTAAATAAAGGTAAACGCACACTTATCAGAGCCGAAGGAAGCGAAGTAGCCGAAATAATTGAATTTAAGAATTACTTGTATGAAATCCTGTGAAAACTCGCACGCTTATCCGCGCCGAATCTGACGAATAGCCGGAAGAATACGGAAGGTACCCAAATCTTAGAAGAATTCGAATGAAGTCATCAAATTAGGCGCCGGAGCCGCAATTTGTACGACCATAAAGGTGTTGCCCCAAACATAAGTAATTCTTTCGGCGCGGTCGTTTTGCTCTGCTTCATCGATTCGGCGCGGATAGGTGAGTGAGGCCCAAAGAAACTTCATTTCGTTCGGAAAGGACGATTCTTTCGGCGGCGGGGACAAGTGTGTGATTACCTTAAGTGGGTATTGTTTAAGTGGTAGCTCTCGCTTTATTGTTCCAACCATACCCCCATATGAATAAGGTTTAAGTCAGTCTTGTAACACCCAGGTATTAAAATAGCCAAAAATCTTGCACTTGAGAGCCAGTAACTTTCTACGCTCTGTCCCCTTATTAATAAATAAGGTGTAAGTCAGTCTTGGATCATCCAGGTATTAAGATAGCCTCGTCCCTTTTTGTTTATATGACATTAGAAAGGGACGGATATATTTATAAATAATAAATATATAAATAAATAAATATCCTGGACATTCCTCACACACGGTCATCTGATCCCAAACTAAACAGAGCTTGTACTATGGAAACCAGATAACTGATATAATACATATACTACTTTTTGTTTGTAAATACATACTTAATATACATAAAAACACTAACTATTACTGCTACTACACTATAACTATTTACTTTATACGTACAAGTTCATATAACGCAATAATACGATACAGATTACAGTTTCCGTTCATGTGAATGTCGATTGATGATAATTGTATTATCTATAGAATGTACATATGACTTTTTCTAAATTTCAGTTCATGACGGAAGGTGTTCTGCTTCGTGAAATGTTCGCGTCGCCCCTCTTGATGCAGTATACCTGCATAGTGTTAGATGAAGTAAGTATAATATTAAGGTGCCCTTTCATCGAAGAAATCGGTTAAACTTCACTATGGATAAGCCTGTTTCTCACTATGATGTGATCGAAGGAAAATAGCACAAAGCCAAAGCCTACAATGTTCTACTAGCTCACAAGTGCAAGATTTTTGACTTGAGTTGATGGTTGCCACACAAGCAGATACTACAAAGTGCCAGGGCCGTATTTAACCTACTGGAGCCCTTTAGTATAATGGGGCCCAGTAGGTTAAAGGCCCCCTATGATCGTTAAAAATCTAAATCCCGATCATCACGTTCTGTTTTACGTCGTTATTAGCTAGATAATTTTAGGGAATCACCTTGTAATTGCTAGTGTTAAGCACAAAAAGCTAATAAGTAGGTATTGTAGTCAGTAATTATTTGTTATTAATCTATTCCCCCAAACTGGGCCCCCATTGATCGTGGGGCCCTGGGCCCTTTTCTCAGAGTGCCAGTAACATTGTCGACTATACCTCTTTGAGTTGAAGTAGTATTTGGGGTACGCCATCTATTGGAAAGAAGCAGTGTGGAGGACTTTACGGTTGGTCGTTGCCGAAAGGACAAAGTAGTATACTTTGTCCTTTCGGCACACAATCTAACCTTGTATAGCATGCATGTCGAATCTAATCCCATCGATTTTTGGTTCTCCGCATATGCAACCCTCAGTTTATTTGAAAATACTTTTAAAATGCCAAGGGAAAAATAGCCTTTTTTGCTTTTAAATAAGGTTTACCTGCATAAGAAATGGTTCAGTGTTTAACGATATACATTATACATGAACCTTACTGTAAAGCAATAAGGAAAAATTTTCTTTGTCACTCCTAACTGTAAAACTACTCAACGTACTCAACACTCCCGAAATGCTAGTCTTATAAGGGTGATATGAGTTTGTCAAATTCTCAACAGATGGCGCAAAAATTGTTCCCGTGACAGCCATTTCGTAGGTTGGTCATGCAACCATGAGTTAGTTCCACAAATGATATACAGATGGCGCACTAAAATTCCGTCATAATGCTACATCGCGATGTTAAGAGTCTCCGCGGAATAATGACCCTCGCTGGGAACTTCGGCAAAAGCATACTTACCTGGCGTAGGGGACACCGTGATCACAAAGGCGGTTCCCCCAGAGCGAGGCCCTTCCATTGCACTGCGGATGGGTTGACCTCTGTGATTATCCCTAATGTGGATAACTCGGACGCGTAATTTTTGGTAGTGGGGACTGCGTACGCGCCGTCCCCTTCTTAAATCAAATTAACAAACTCTGTCAGTAACATACATTCGATTGTAATATTAATGTATCGGGTCTATTCACGCATTTCGCGCACTAGATTATTAGCGGGCCATCCACTAACGTTCTTTATTTTTTTCCCACCGGAACTGGAAATCGTTAAGGATTAAACGCTAGAGGATTCGCATAGCGAGAAATAATGAAGGTATTAAAATCCCTGGTTCTGTCCTGTCGCGAAAACTGAGTAGGCTAGTGCCCGTTTATAATTAACATACGAATTCACACGATTTACCGAAATGAAAATATTCCTTAATAATAATACAAAATGAAGGGCATTCCTCATAAAAGTCAAAAATCCTCAAGAAATAACAGGATTGGGCCATCCACTGACATTTAATACTTAAGTTTGATCGGGCTTGACTGACAGACAAGATCCAATCTGACAGGAATGTACATTTATGTGTGGATGGTGATCGAAGGATTGTTTATTCTGTCGGACTGGCGTGTCATGATAAAGTCACAGGAAATAATGTAAGATTATTGTTTAGTTAGTGGCCTCAACGGGTTTATTCTATCCTTTAGCGTTTCCCTACAGATTGTACGACAGGATTAGTCATAAAGAAAGAACGTTAGTGGATGGCCCGCTATTATCGACTAACCTCGACGTTTTGACCAAGTTGCATTGATCGTGGTCACGAGTGGACTGGACATACATTCGATTGCTTACCTCAGAGGAGGAAAAATTACCATCCATCGAGAAAAAAAAACCTGTAGAGTGAAGTCCCTTTTTCCTTAATATAAGTAAATAGAGTAGTCCTCATCCATCAGCCTATAATGACCCACAGCTGAGCACAGGCCACAAATGAGGGTGGGCGGGAATGGGCAGATACTCCACCATGCGTGCCCACTGCGGATCGGTAGAGGCAGGCTAGTGGTCAACCTACTGTTGGAGTTTTCAAGCCGCCTAGAAGGCCTCCAACTAGCTTAACGACTATCACAATTAGCCGATAAACGGGACCAACGGCATTACGTGCCTTCCGAAGCACGGAAACGTTCGAGTTGAAATACCACTAGGCGGTCACCTATTTGATGTTATAGAATGTTAGTAGACCATGGTCTGAACAATTTGAAATTTTTTTTTTTTTTCTTAAACTGTTTTTTTTTTTGTGTAATATTTTTTAACGTGTCACAAATAAATTCATTTCATTTCATTTCATTCATTTCATTTCATTTCAACAACGTTTGTTCTAGCGTTAAAACGATTAAAGAGTCACCGTTTATACTCTTTTCGTTTATCTTCTTCTTAGTATGTAGTATTTTTGCCAGTGTTAAGTTATATAATTAGTTAATTTGTGATTTAAGAACAGTCGAATGTCGACCCATGGCGACCTCTGGTTATTTTAAATATTCCAAAATTCAAAATTCAAATTAATTTATTCAAATAGACCTTCGCAGGCACTTATGAAAAGTCTGACTCTAATACTCTAATACCGGTTCGGAAGGTTGCATTTGCTGAGAAGAGCCGGCAATAAACTCAGCAATTACTCTTTTCAAAACAAGCTTAGATTCATTACATAATATGTACATTCTAATCGCACTGAAAACAATTGCGGCGGCAAAATTACAAAGTAGACTGAATAAATATTTAATAAGTAAATAAATAGCAAACTTAAGCAGACCAGCCCCCACAAGCAGCACCTGTTCACAAGTATGACGCAGCCATCGCCCTCCTCGCCATATTGGAGGGAAGTGAGCGATTCCGACAAACTCATAGAATATCCAATTTCAAATTACTCTTGTGTATATTGATATAATTCTATCCTTTTCAGGTCCATGAAAGATCACAAATGACTGACGTATTAATGGGGTTACTGAAGAAAATCATTAAAGTAAGTATTTTGAATTTGAATTTAAATTGTTGATGCTAAACAGGTTGAATTTTTCATTGGGAATGTATGCCCAAATCCTAAAATATAGTATATCCAAAAAAAGATCAAAGGATCGTTGCCGATATTGATAAAAAACGAAATCCTTCAAGCCGTTTAGGCTGCAGAGCGGCCAAAGAAATATACATACATACACACTCGAAAAACACCTCCTTCCGGGTCAGTCGGGTAAAAATGGGACATAATCTTTGCTTACGATAGCTTCTCTATACCTACGTAGTTATAATAATAATAATAATTGTGTACATATCCCAACACATTAAAGTATCTTAAAGGGGCCTCTACATGTTGGATCTGTATCCCCATGCACCCCTTCCAAAAGGACCGGTCCTCGGACCGTGAAATACCAAAAGGAAAGATACAAATAATAATAAATGTTTTTATTGCTCAATCAAATTACATAATAATCATAATGCAGCCCTGTCTTCAAAATTTGCGCGAGCTGTGTGTCAGAAGACGGTTCCCTCCCAAAACTTGCCTTATTCTAATAGTTCAATGTTTTAAACAAACCTTTCACAGAAAAGGAAAAACCTGAAACTGGTAATATCATCAGCGACAATGGACGCGGAGTTCCTGCGAGACTTCTTCAACTTAACCGACAGAAAAGAAAAGGGACGAGCCAGTTGTGTCGTGATGGGCATGCACGGCCGGACGCACCCCATCGACGTTCTGTATTCTGAAGGTGGGCTTATTAATAAATATATGTCCTGGGCAGGGCCGCCTTAGGGCATGCCGGGGCCCCTGGGTACAAGAATTTGGGGCCCCGTAGTAAAATAAAAAAGTTAATAACTAGAATATTTTTTGTGCCATGATTTAATAATTTAAAATCAAGTTTAATTTAATTAAATAAATAAATATCCTGGGACATTCCTCACACACGGTCATCTGATCCCAAACTAAGCAGAGCTTGTACTATGGAAAACAGATAACTGATATAATACATATACTACTTTTTGTTTGTAAATACTTAATATACATAATTACACCCAGACTCAGGACATACAGACATGTTCATACACACATATTGCTCGTCCTGTGTGGGAATCGAACCCACGACCAGCGGCGCGTAATATGAATCTTAACCAACTGCGCCAACTGGCCCGTCACTTGAAAGGTAGTTTAATCAGACAAAATTTCTAAAATCTTTGATCAATTATTCCTTGTAACATCAGATATCTTCCAGTGAAAGTCCCGTCACAATCGGTTCAGTCATTTTGGAAAGTAGCTGGAACAGACACACAAGCAAACTGACCGACTGTCACTGTGTGGGTTCGTTCCCACCCAGGACAAACATGTATATTTGTAATAAGTTTATCCAAAAAAAAAATTACGGCTTTTCATACATTTTTGCCGAGGAGACATGTACCTTTTGTATGAAAAGCAGTTTTTTTTTGCAATTTTTAAGTTGGTCCCATAGTAAAAGTTGATCGTATACATGAGTACTTTACGTGGTTTTATTTAATGTCGTATTGTCGTATCCACCCCGTATAAACCAGACAAGTGATAACACATTCCGTCTCACTCAGACTCTTCTGGCTCTTTCTCACTTCAGAGCCAGTTCCGGACTACGTAAAGGCGACGGTGGAGACAGTTATAAAAATACACGAAAACGAACCGTTTGGCGATATCCTCGCATTTCTTACTTCACAGGTATGATTTGAATTAACTTAACTACTAAGTAGACTGATTGAAAGGAATTTTTGGCTGAAAGAAAGAACTTGCAGAGTGACGTTGCGTTTTCATTTAAATATTCATAAATTCGTGTATTTTGAGTTTAATTGCATATTATCGGTGGTATTTTATCCAATAAAGATCAATCCATGTGCACCAGTGAAGTGAAACGAAACGAATTATGTGTATCGTGACTTTTCAAGTTGTCTCAAGAAGTCCGTGATTTTTTTTTGTATAATGACCACCGTTGTACACACGGCTACAGATCAAGCTATACATTTCCAGTATAAGCTGATCTCGCATTGTATAAGATTTCCGTACTATGGGAGGTCAGCTTATACTAGAAATGTATAGCTTGATCGGTAGCCGTGTGTACTAAAACATGACTTTTATGGACTGTGACTGACTGAGGACAATGTGAAAGTGATTTATTGTGAATGGAACTTATAATATAACTGGAAATTGGCAAAATACACAAGCCGAGTGACGCCATTGAAGAAAAAAAAAGAAGTAGACTGATTTATAAGTTGTGGTTTAAAAAACTATAAAACACGATTTAAAAAGCCAAAAAGTATGAACGATGGTACCGCATTATTGTATCGTCATCGGTCCTTTATAAGTGTGCAAAGTTTCAGTTTAATCTGACACACACTTTTAAGAGCGTAGCGTTTATTCGCTCAAAGAGCAGCTCGACTGGGGAAGTACCTCCACCTTACAGAATACCGCAGTATTCTGTAAGGTGGAGGTCTCAGTAACCGCTTACCATCAGGTGGGCCATATGCTTTTTTACCGACTAAGTTGTATAAAAAACATATTGAAGTCGATGAAAATTACGTTTGATGATTTCATTAATAAAGCCAAACATAGTCAGATTTTCCAAAAAATATTTAAAAAATGTAACCTTGCTGAGTTTCTTGCCGGATTCTTCTCAGTTGAAGGCTGAGTACCGAACCGGTGGTAACTTCAGTAAATGTGACCTTCATAAGTGCCCTTCTGGGGCCTAAATTGAATAAATGGCTTTGACTTTGACATTACAAAAATACAGGTGAAGCTAATAAAAAAGAGATATTGGTCCCGATTCTGTTGTAAATCGCACTAAACTAATATCAGTCACATCACATCTCTTTCTTACAAACATTATTGAAAAAGGATAGAACATATTTAAAGCTGTCAAATTAGCCTTTGCCGTCTTCATTTGCGTGTATTTAGACGTAACAGCGATAGATGGCGACTAAATTTATATTGAAAACAAGCATCATACATCCTTTTCTTATGTTCTTTGTTAGAAAGAGACGTGGTGAGTCTAAATTAGTTTAGCTGTAAACAACACCTAATCTATTAAAATATCCAAAACCAGGAAGAAATCCTCTCAGCTCTAGACACATTACAATCATACGCGACAACAAACAACGAGACAAACAAGCATAGAACCCACTTCCCGTCGGGCGTACAGTCGGCCGACCTGACAGTAGTACCGATGTACGGTAGTCTGCCGCACTACAAACAGATCAAGGTGTTCCAGACTTGCGACAGGAATGTCAGGAAAGTCGTGCTTGCGACTAATATCGCTGAGACTAGTGTTACTATACCTGGTGTTGTTTATGGTAAGAAATTGTTATAATATTAAGAACTAGCTGTCGCCCGCGGTTTCACCCGCGTTCCCGGGATAAAATGTAGCCTATGTCCTTATCCATACGATAGGCTATCTGCATGCCAAATTTCATGATGATCCGTTGAGTAGTTGAGGCGTGAAGGCGTAACAAACAAACAAACTCACTTTCGCATTTATAATATTAGTTAGGATTTGAATTGAATATTTTCGGAGTCTTATACCGGGTTTATGAGTTTCTAATTTAATCTAAAAATTAGGTTCTTAATGTACCTTTTTTAGGATTCCGTACCCAAAGGGTGTCAAATGGGCCCCTATTCGTACTCCGACCCTGTCCGTCCGTCCGTCCGTCTTTGTCAGTGGGCTGTATCTCATGAACCGTAATAGGTAGACAGTTGAAAATAGAAATACACATTGTGTATTTCTATTGCCCCTATAACATCCGCCATCTACAACCGAGCGGCCTAAGAAATCCCCACCTCGACACACTGGATCATAGAAGCCGGTGATAGAAGCCACCAAATTTTGAAGATCACTACTACTAACGGCACGACTACTGTATACACGTTTAAACCTATAATTTTGCAAATTAAATATAATTTTTAACAATACCGTTACAAAACACAATAAACATAAAATAAAAATTATAGGGGCCCCCATACAAGACATGTTTTTTGTTGCGCCTACTATTCATTTAATATTCAATTTGAGTTAATATTGTTATTATTTTACGGAACCCTCCGTGTGGGGGTCCGACATGCAAATGGTCGGTTTTTTTTAAATTTGACTGTGAGATTAAAATTTTATACAATCAATGTATTTGGGTGTATACAATTTTAATTTTCACCGGCGAAAGGCTCTTATTCAAACAAAAATAACTCTTAATAAATGTAACTCGGAACAATTCATATAACTCAGACAACAAAAATTTACAGTTAATACTATAATCTCATCTCAATCTCATAGTTTTTGTGTTAAATTAGAAAACCTACAATATGTTGTCAAATTTTGAAAAACAAAAATTGTATACTTTTGACATACATAAGTTAATACTTTACTGAAAACTGTATCTAATTTACTGATAGGTGATATAACCTTACTTATCTCCATTTAGAGACAAATCAATCGCATTTTTCTACACAGCTATCTAAAATAAAATAAAATTAAAATGGCGGCCATTCCAACAGCCTAGGGAGGGGATATGGACATTATTTGAAGATGGTTTTGTCGATAAATTTTGTTGAAATACATGCCTAAATCTGTATTGGTTTCCAAGATTTCCAATTTGCGGGTGGTAGCCAGACAGGTGGGTACTACAAAGTACCCTACCATCTTGCTTTAGGTATATCTACATATATTTTTTTAACAGTTTTAAATGTATGTTAATTATATTGTATTTCAGTGATAGACAGCGGTTTTCATAAGGTGCCGTATTTCGACCCTTGTGTTGGAGTGGAGTGTTTAACTATAACACCGGTGTCTAAGAACAACGCGACGCAGCGAGCGGGCCGCGCGGGCAGGACTAGTCGTGGCAAATGTTATAGGTACACATTTTATGTAATTTATTAAAAAAAAAGAAAAGTAAAATTAGGAAGTACATTTTTTTTTTTTTTTACCTTAAATGGCTTTGACATTCGACTGACCCCATGAGGAGTTATGACGAGGCCGAGGATGTAGCACGCTTACCCAGAAAAAGCCTATTCACTCTGGCCTTGAATACATCTAGGTTGTAGGTGTCGGGAAACAGATCCCGGAAGAGAGTTCCACTCCTTTGCCGATTATTTGACGGTTTTATACATTGTATGACTTACAAGTGGCATGCTAAAATGTATGGGTTTTTTTTTTCATTAGTGACTTTTTTAGTACCATAAATTGGCACTAAAGAGCCTTTTGATCCTTGTCAGAGACAGGATCGAATAAGCTAATAAAAATATTTTTCAAAAATCGCCGTTTTCTCTGACTGCATCTTTTAACAAAAATCTGTACATGCCTATTGCAATAAATCAAAAATTAAAGGACAGTCACATGTAGTTTAAAAAAAAACTTCGTTTCATGACGGGCCAGTTGGCGCAGTTGGTTAAGAGTCTGGTAAAGATTCCACCTATTGTGCCGCAGGTCGTGGGTTCGATTCCCGCACAGGACATGCATTTGTGTGCATGAACATATCTGTATGTACTGAGTCTGGGTGTAATTATGTATATTATGTATGTATTTACAAACAAAAAGTAGTATATGTATTATATCAGTTATCTGGTTTCCATAGTACAAGCTCTGCTTAGTTTGGGATCAGATGACCGTGTGTGAGGAATGTCCTAGGATATTTATTTATTTATTATGTATTAATTTTATTACATGACGTTTTAAAAAAAAGATAACGTCTAATTATTAATAAATGAATGTCTGTTACCAGGTTATACACAGAGACAGAGTACGAGAAACTACCTGCTTCTCTACCTCCGGAGATGTCGAGAAGCGATCTGTCTTCTGTGCTGCTGCAACTTAAAGCTTTGGGCATCCATAACTTATTGAGGTAACTAAAGTTTTTTAGTTTACTTTGGAATAATTTGTAGTGATAATTTCATTTGTTTTTTATAATTGCAATAAAGTACCTGTAGTTTATTCAATTCAAGATTTCAGATTACAGTAACTAAATTAAATTGTACATTTTTAACACATTTTTATTAGCATCACCTGTATGTAATGAAATTTTCATCCACTTCAAAAGTCAGAAACTTTGCACAGTTATCAAGGGCAGATGAAAATACGATAATTTGGTACAGTAGTACCCAACTGATAAGGCGCGTCGTGAGAAAAGAAAGTATGGCCCCGAAGATTAACGAACGAATTCTTGAACTTACAATCAACCTTAGATCACTAGTATAAGGTTCATAATACAGTGCAGCTGCTAGTTCCGTCTCACTCGCAAGTGACGCCCCTCCGCAACATGGCGGCAGCTGCCGACCAATAGCATTTGCCGCGCTTTGAAAATGTATCTTCTGCGCAGGTACATCGGTAAGCCATATCAGTTGGGTACTACTGTACCATCGTAACTTTTGTTTAATACAGGGTTTCTAAAAACGAGTTTTTTTTTGGTTTTTATAAACTACAATTTAAAATTATTAGGTACACATCTTATATCTAAAATTATATAACATACGACTAAACAAATAATGACAATGATACAAAATTGTTTCGAAGGTAAAAGCTTAAAAATAATAAGTATTTATGTACACGTAATAGCAGTTTAAAAAATGCTCGTACGCGGTTTTGCAATATCACAGACGAAACAGACTGCAACGGCATAGCGGCTCTGTATGTTTGCGGGTAAATAAAAGTAACTTCTGCTACCTTTACTTTAAGGTTCACATTCCCAACACCGCCGCCGGCTAAGAGTCTACTTTCCGGCCTAGAAACACTATACGCTTTAAAAGCAATAGATAAAGATGGCAACTTGACTGAGCCCATAGGAACACAAATGGCTGAATTGCCATTACGACCCATGTGTGCCAAAATGCTTGTTAATAGTGGTAAGTAGGGTTTATTTTTCCTTTTCTTTTGACAATCGTCCTTTTAGGACTATTGAAGTGGTTTGTGGCATTCACTTCAAAATACACTAAAAAGTATGAAATAGCTAATCTGACACTGATTTGAAGTCAGCGAAATATTTTCAATGACATACGTCGTGCTCTTTCGCTGTCTTCAAATCAGTGTCAGATTAGTTATTTCATACTTTTTACTATAATTTGAAGTCGTTTATTTATTTTTAATTACTTTAGGCCTAAGTATAGAAATATTTCGGGGAGTAAATCTAAAGTAAATGTAAATTGCAGGTGAATTCGGGTGCATAGACGAGGCTCTGTCCATAGCGTCACTGTTACAAGTGGACAATATATTCACTAAATCAAACATTGGCAAAGATAATATAGCCGCTAAAATGTCCAGGAGAAATAATTTTGAAGTAAGTACCTAATCCTATCCTATCCTATCCTATCCTATCCTATCCTATCCTATCCTATCCTATCCTATCCTATCCTATCCTATCCTATCCTATCCTATCCTATCCTATCCTATCCTATCCTATCCTATCCTATCCTATCCTATCCTATCCTATCCTATCCTATCCTATCCTATCCTATCCTATCCTATCCTATCCTATCCTATCCTATCCTATCCTATCCTATCCTATCCTATCCTATCCTATCCTATCCTATCCTATCCTATCCTATCCTATCCTATCCTATCCTATCCTATCCTATCCTATCCTATCCTATCCTATCCTATCCTATCCTATCCTATCCTATCCTATCCTATCCTATCCTATCCTATCCTATCCTATCCTATCCTATCCTATCCTATCCTATCCTATCCTATCCTATCCTATCCTATCCTATCCTATCCTATCCTATCCTATCCTATCCTATCCTATCCTATCCTGTCCTGTCCTGTCCTGTCCTGTCCTGTCCTGTCCTGTCCTGTCCTGCCCTGTCCTGTCCTGTCCTGTCCTGTCCTGTCCTGTCCTGTCCTGTCCTGTCCTGTCCTGTCCTGTCCCGTCCCGACCCATCCCAACCTATCCTATCCTATCCTATAACTATTATAAATGTGAAAGTGAGTTTGTTTGTTTGTTACGCCTTTACAATTTACAAAGATGGAGCGCGTCAAAGTTCGGGATTCGGCTCGTGACGTCACTTGTTTGTGAAAGTGTACCATCGCGTGACGTCACGCGGAACTTCGACACACCATATCTTTGTAATTTTTTGTTTGATTGACAAAATTCAAATTTCAAAAATCATTTATTCAAATAGACCTTCGCAGGCACTTATGAAAAGTCTGACTCTAATACTCTAATACCTAATGACAAAGATAAAATACGTGTCTTCTATTTTTTGATAGTGTAAATGAAGAACTCAATAGATTTTTTCAGGAAACTAGCCTATTGTACTGTTTTTAGCGAAGTTAGAATGACGTAACATTTTTTTCGATAATTTTTACACGTGCTATGTAAATGTCGATTCTTTTTACTCAAAGTTTGTCTCGATGACATTTTTACATTTTTTTTTTTTCTAATAAAATGTGTGGACACCGAGGAAAATTTCCTGGGCTATATTTTTAACTGTATCAGTTAAAAAATGTTTAAAGAAAAAAATTTAAGTACATTGCCCCAATGCCGGAAGTTTTTTTTTTTTTTTTTTTTTTTTTGATCGACCTTTGTATGGGATTGACATAAGAGATTGTTAAAAATCACGTGATATTTCGATTTGAAATGTCAAACCCATACAAAGGTTGATCGTTTACTAACGATGACGATTGTCGATAACCATTTTGTCTAGTGACCCAAACATTTTTTGGCCGATATTTTTAATGTAATAATTATAATTGCAGGTAGCAGAAGGCGACATAATAATGTATTTAAATATATTCGACGCTTATAATAAAATAAAATCGTCACAAAACGACGAAAAAAGATCAAAGAAAGCTTGCAGAGAATGGTGTCAGAAGTTTTATATAAACCATAGAGTTATGGAAAAGGTATGAAACTAAAAAATATAGCAATGTGATAGTCTCATCTCTTTCTAACAAATAGCATAAGAAAAGGATGTAGGATATTTGGTCCTGTCAAATAAATAAATATCCCGGGACATTCCTCACACACGGTCATCTGATCCCAAACTAAGCAGAGCTTGTACTATGGAAACCAGATAACTGATATAATACATATACTACTTTTTGTTTGTAAATACATACTTAATATACATATGACACCCAGACTCAGGACATACAGACATGTTCATGCACACAAATGCATGTCATGTGCGGGAATCGAACCCACGACCTGCGCGTCTTATCCTTTTTCAATGTTTGTAACCTTTATGCGTGTTATGCCATGCTTTTTATCTCACTTACACGCATATTGCTATCCCTCTTACAACGCGGGGTGCGAATCTAAGGCTGCATTCTGAATTAATGCTATATTCGCTGTAATCGATTTGAGCGTGCTTAAACCCGTTCCATATTAGTTTGAGCGCGATCACGATGTCCCGTGAAACGTCATGATGACGTCATGACATGCGCCATCTTGCGCTCACACCGACCATCAAAAGCTAAAGCCGCTGTCAAAAGTGACTGTTAATTATTGTGTTTTCGGCAAAAAGTCTAATAAGATTCTTGCTTTTCTATTTGGCAAAGATACTTTTTATGATTTTGTGAGAGAAAAATAATAAAAAACGCGAATATTCCTTTTTGCGAGTCAAATTATAAAATATATAAGGAGTTCTAGCGCATTGTTAAATCAGATTTTAATTATATTCTCAAATGTTCTGTTTTGAATACTGTGAGCGCGATAACGGGCGTTCCGAATTGTTGACAGTTCTCAGCTGTCATTATCGTGATATCTAACTCGGTACGCAAATTATTGCTGTGAGCACTGTGAGCGATATTATTTAATTCGGAATGTAGCCTAAGATATACCTTATATCGTCACAATAAGGTTAATTTTGCTTTGACATTTCAGGCATGTGAAATTAGAAACAGTTTAGAAAAGTTAATCAGAGGAAAATTTCAATTGGAAGATAAAACATTTGAAGGATTGGATTTAGGAACAGGTAAATGATAGTCCCTCACGTCATTATTAAACTAGTATTCGCCTGGCGGTTTCACTCGCTTTTTCGATGTGATCTAATATTTTCGCAGGATAGAAGTTGCAGGGCTGAAGGGTCCTTGAGGGTTGAAGTCACGCGAATATGGTCTTAGGTGACTCCTAACTTTTTGTGTTTATCTTTCCTTTTTTAGGGTTAGGGTACCCGAACGGTGCCAAACGGGGCCCATTATATATTCATAAGATTCCGCTGTCCGTCCGTCTGTTTGTCTGTTTGTCAGTGGGCTGTATCTCATGAACCGTAATAGGTAGTTAATTACTTTGATTAGCTATTTTGATGCTGTGTATCTAATTTAATTCTTGTTTACTACTACTATCGTTAGAATTGAATTTTGGGACACTGTGTATACAGATCTGTGTCGCCATCTATTTACGTGTGAACGTTATTTATTTTTGTCGCTAGTTTCACCAATTTTCTACCAAAAAGGAATCCAAAATCGTTGAACTCATTCCTATGTTTTCCAGCAAAATGCCAACGAGTAATGAAATGCATAATGTCCGGGTACTTCCCCCAAGCCGCGTACCTGAGTACCGACAGCACTTACCGCGGAGTGAGGGGCGCCACACTACACATCAGCCCCGATAGCTGTCTCTTTCACACGCAGCAGCCTAAGTGGTAAGTTAATTTGTACTTGTGGCTAGCCACACGACGGTTTACAGTTTTGTGTGGCAGCCACACAATGAGGTATTTTTGCTTCACATGCAGCAGCCTAAGTGGTAAACATATTTGTACTTGTGGCTAACCACACGATGGTCTATAGTTTTGAGTGGCAGCCACACGCCTTTTTCCAGCTACTTGTGGCTACCACTACTCATGACCATGACTTATGCTAACCTCACGCCACATTTCAGTTAAGTGTGGCTACCATACCAGTTGTCTCAGTTATATCCACAAGTATATTCCGAAATATTTAAATAGTTGTATGAGTAAAACTTGAGAGCGAATATTGCTATCAAGCAAAAATATTTACAGACAAAAAAAATGGACATATTTTTATTTATTGTATTAACTATTAATGATTTTCTTAAATACCTAATTTGTTTATCTGTTTGGATATTTCAGAAGAAACAAACTAATATGTTTGTCCGTTTGTCAACAGGGTACTATTCGCGAGTGTCCAAAGTACGGGCGACAAGACTTACATGCGAGATTTGATGACAATCGATAAAGAATGGCTGCTAGAAGTAGCGCCACATTATTATAAGGAGACATAATAAATTACTATTTATTTAATTTGTTGGTTTTATTAATACATTATAAAATATAAATAAAATAACCTGGGATACTTTTTTTTTTTATGTCAAAATGCTGACAAACAGGCAGACGGTCCACCTGATGGTAAGTGGTCACCGCCGCCTATGGACATTTGCAATACCAGGGGGATTGCCGATGTGTTGCCGACCTTGAAGAGCTCTTTTTACGCCCCCTTTGAAGAACCTCACTCCTTACACACGGTCATCTGATCCCAAACTAAGCAGAGCTTGTACTATTGAAACCAGATAACTGATATAATACACATACTACTTTTGGTTTGTAAAAACATAATACATAATTACACCCAGATTCAGGACATGCAGACAAATGCATGTACTGTTTGGGAATCGAACCCACGACCTGCATCAAATCAGTACGCAGAGCGGGGCCCTCGACCGTGCATATAAGAATACGGGGGCTACTGTAGCTTACCATCAAGCGGGCCGTATAATAATAATAATAATATATTTTTTATTTCAGCCAAAAAAGCCATATTTTCAATACAAAAGTATAATAAAAAAAAAAAAAAAAAAAAAAATAAGATAAGTTATAGATCTAAGGTCATGTCACTTTTTAACCGATTTCAAAAAAAGGAGGAGGTTCTCAATTGGACTGGAATATTTTTTTTTGTTACCCCATAACTCCGTCATTTATTAACCGATTTGGAAAATTATTTTTTTGTCTGGAAGGTTACACTTCCCGTTTGGTCACATTGTCATCAGATCAGGATTTGATTACTTCTTAGTGTACTCTTTGAAGTCGGTTTAAGTTTTTTGTAAATGGTCCAATCATGGTTCTCAAGCTGGTGCACAGATAGCCAATACCTATATATAGAACTATCTAAGCCTACACTCACCGTTCGGAGTATGCTGTTACCAGAACAACACAATCTCTCCCAAAAGGAGGCTATACGTGCCCTCCCCTCCCCTGAAGTACTGCGCTCGTGGTGTAGCATGATTAGCCGTTCTTAATCGATCGGCAAAGTTAAGCTACGTCTGTCTTGGTCGGTACCTGGATGGGTGACCGCCTAGTGGTATTTCAAATCGAGCGTTTCCGTGCTTCGGAAGGCACGTAAAGCCGTTGGTCCCGCTTATCACTTAATTGTGATAGTCGTTAAGCTAGTTGGATGCCTCCTAGGCGGCTTGAAAAATTCCAACAGTAGGTTGACCACTAGCCTACCTCCACCGATCCGCAGTGGGCACGCGTGGTGGAGTATCTGCCCATTCCCTTTCACCCTGATTTGTGAAAGGAGGCCTGTGCTCAGTAGTGGGACATTATAGGCTGATGATGATGATGATGATGATGATGACGTGCCCTCATCACAGCAAAAAATATAGTATAGTATAGTTTGCTGCCCTAAAGGTTAAGCAACTTACAAAAGGTCGTCGAGTTCATTGCCTACCTGAGGTAAACATAGGGTATTAATAGGTACACGACTCGTCTGTCTGGCAGTTATTTTATCATAAATTTATAAATACACCGAGGGCAAGGCGCTCTGATTATTCAAGTACATGGTTTGACACGTCGAGTATGATTCAGAAGTTAAGGCGCGGACTGACTACGATTTTGACAGCACTCGTTCCTCAGGGTTAGGGTTAGGAATAGGGTTGAAAATGGGATATCACTCGCGCGTTGCCGACCCTGCAGAAATCTCTTCACACCCTTTTTGAAGAACCCCATGCTGTACTCCATTGGGAAAACCACGACGGGGAGCTCATTCCACAGTGTTAGCGTCCGCGGGAGGAAGCTCCTTTGAGACTGCACAGTGCGAAACCAGAATCTCACCATGGTCAGATGATGTGGCTGAGGGTGGTAAGCACACAAAGATAAGACTGCGTGCAGCTGCGTGTTTGATGACAGATTTTCAACATGAGCGTGGTAGTTGGCTTGAGCCAGTATCAGCCAGGCATGTATCAATGCCATAATTTTGACGGGTCGCCCACTTCCCTCCAATATGGCGAGGAGGGCGGTGGCTGCCACACGCGTCATACTTGTGAACAGGTGCTGCTTGTGGGGGCTGAGTTTGCTATTTACTTATTAATATCGATTCAGTCTACTAATAGCTTGGCCACAGCGCTGGGGCACGCAATTGTTATCAGTGCGATTAGAATGTAAATATTATGTAATGATTGTTTGAAAAGAGTAGGTAATTGCAGAGTTTATTGCCGGCTCTCCTCAGCAAATGCAACCTACCGAACCGGTAAGTATTATTAGAGTACAAGAGTTGGACTTTTCACTTGGAAGTGCCTGCGAAGGTATATTTGAATAATTAGACCCATAATGTCTCACTGCCGAGCACAGGCTTCGTCTCACAAATGGGGGTGAAAGGGAATGGGCAGATACTGTGGAGTATACAGGGTGGAAATTTGAGATGGGTCAGTAAGGGCAAGCTACCTTAAGGGTTAAAGCCACAATAATGTTCTTTGGATACTATCCCTTACTTTTTGGGTTATGGCTATCGATCGGCATTTACAGATTTTAAAAAAACACATTTATTTCACTAATAAAATCTATGGGAAAAAAGGCTGCAACATTATAACTTGCAAGTCCGGCCTCACATGGAGAACTGCTGTCATCTTTGGGCGGGAGCACCTGGATACCAGCTTGGGCCTTTAGACTCGGTTCAGCGACGTGCCATCGGAATTGTTGACGATCCCGAGCTCACAAGCGGTTTAGAACTCCTCAGTCTGAGGAAAGACTTTGCCTCCTTATGTGTGTTCTAGCGCTTGTACAACAGAGAGTGTTCTAAAGAATTGTTCAACGTGATGCCCACGGCTACCTTCGACTATCGCAACTCTCACCATCGACGGGGAGTCCATCCTCACAAATTGAAACCAGAATTGGCTCGGACTGTGCGGGCTCAACGGAGATTCCTTCCGCGGACGATCAGCTTGTGGAATGAGCTCCCCGCCGTGGTTTTCCCAATAGAGTGCAGCTTGAAGAGATTTCTGCAGGGTCAGCAACGCACGAGTGATGAACGCACCCTGATGTTGCAAGCATCCATCCATAGGCCACGGTAACTGCTCAGGCGGGCCGGATGCTTGTTTGCCACCTTAGTGGTATAAAAAAAAAGTTATAAAATATGACAGTGGATATACGGGAAGACAAAGACCGAAAAAGAGATGGGTGGATTTTGTGAAAGATAACTTGGGTAAGAAAGGAGTGGATGCTGGTATGACGGATAGAGGAGAAGAATGGAAGAAGCGTACATATTGCGCCGACCACAACTGATTGGGAACAGGGCAGGCAGATGATGAAAATCTATGGGAAAAGTTTCTTTCGATGTGTGTGACATTACTAAGTAGTAGGTTCCCTAAGCTTACCGTACCTTAATTTTGATCCTTGTTGGAGACAGGATCAAAGTCAAAGCTATTTATTCAATTTAGGCCCCAGAAAGGTACATTATGAAGGTCACATTTACTGAAGACCACCGGCTCGGAACTCGGCCTTCAACTGAGAAGAATCCGGCAAGAAGGTTACATACATTGAATTATTACGCTGTTACATACTTATTTTTCCAATTATTAACAGAAAAAAAATGTCAAATATTTTTCAAATCGCCCTTTTTTCTTTGTCTGTTTTTTTCGAAATCAGCAGACGCCGATAGCAATAACTCAAAATGTTCCTGAGGGATACAGTTCGATCTCTGTGGATACAGTCTCCTAAGACCATCGCATATTCGAGTGGCTTCTAACCTTAAGCTTCCGCTTGCCTTTACTGACCCATCTAAAATTTCCACCCTGTATACCTCCTTTCTTTCGTACCTATAATAATGTGTTAATATGCATATATCTTGATAAAACCCATAATGCTTATCATACAGCTATCACGCACGGTCCTATGACTAAGTGTATGAGCAATGAGCATACACATTTTGGAATAAGATAACAATTTTATTAAAAATGTAGCACGCGCGTAATGAGTGGCGGGATGATGCGGCACATATTCAGGATTGAGTCATTGGAAACTGTGTTTGTTTTTTTTTTTTTTTTTTTTTACTGTGTATAGGCCTGTGTTTGACCACAATCTCACTATGGTAAGTGATGATGTGGTCGAAGGTGGTAAGCACACAAAGCCTAGAAGGAACTGGCTCTCAAGTGCAGCTGACGGAACACACCGATAGGTGCTTGGCGACAGATTTTCAACTTGAGGGTGGTATCCAGCCAGACGGGTACTACAAAGTACCCTACCACCGTGCTGTGGTTTCCTCACGATGTTTTCCTTCACCGAAAGCTCAAGCTCATTGTAGGATTCGAACCCGGGACCTTCATCTCGGTATCCGACGTCACTACCACTGAGCTATCATCGCCTTGAAATAAATATCTGGTGATGTACTTTACACCAGATAAAAATGTTCTTCATTTATTTATTTTGATATAAATGCATCGATATATTATTATGTCTGTCTAATTGTTATATTTTCTATATAAATTATATTTAGTCTAAACTTGTCAATAGTCACAGTGATAACAAATTGTCCGTTTAATAGTTTCCCTTTAGTTAATTTTTACCCGACTGACCCGGAAGGAGGGTTATGTTTTTCGAGTGTATGTATGTATGTATGTATGTATATATGTATGTATGTCTATTTCTTTGGCACGCTCTACAGCCTAAACGGCTCGATGGATTTTAACCTATGAGGTGTCGTTAGATTCGTCTTAACTGTGGGAGTGTCATAGGGTATATTATTTTTATATGGCGTCTACGAATAAAAAAAGAGGGGGGGTATTTAAAACAAAAATGTCGTTATTATAACAATATGGGTATCGAATGAAAGCTTGTAAATAGCCCATTCCAAATATGTATATATTATAATACTTTTATGCTACCATTTTGAAGTAAACTGCAAAAAACCACGTTTAATGCAAGGACAGTACCTATTACCTAACCTACTGCGCGGTTACCGTACGTAAATCACAGAATTGCGATGGTAGTTAGCTTTAATTTACCGTACCACTCATTCATTAATAAAACTAAAAAGTCTGAAATAAATTAAATTATTAAAAGAAACAAAAAACCTGACTGCGTAAAACAAAAATTAACTGAAAAGAGAAAAACAAGCTCTTTCATCTATAGAATTTTGAATATAACTTGAATTTTATAAGGTATTGCAGTCGGGGATAAACAAATATTACAAAATAAATACTTACTTAAGTTACTGGTTTGTCCCCCTACTGCAATACCTTATAAAATTCAAGTTATATTCAAAATTCTATAGATGAAAGAGCTTGTTTTTCTCTTTTCAGTTAATTTTTGTTTTACGCAGTCGGGTTTTTTGTTTCTTTTAATAATTTTTTATTTCTTAGGCAGACTTAAGTAAGTCATGCTCACTTTGAGGCCTTTGTTTGCGGCGGCGTCGTGTGACGGAATCCTAAGAAAATACTTTTTGCTAAATTCTACTTCTAGCAAAATTAGCGTATTCTGTATTATTCCTTATATCATATTGGTAGGTCGACTTCTACCTACTTTGTGATCGCAACTGAACAGAACATTACGGAACATAGTTTTTGTTGCAAGTAAAATGTGCGCGTATTCGCGTGTATATATAAAAAGTATATTCTTAGGGTTCCGTAGATCGCAACCGGCTGCAAACTTAAAACTAAGTGTAAGACGCTAATACAAGTTACCAAAGAGTTCGCAACTAGTACCACACATTTTGCCTAGGAGATAATGGCGAAAAATCACTATTTTAAGTTTAGGTACGTTCCGTATGTCGCAACCGGTCCAAATTGCTTGAGAAAGTAGATAATGGTTCTCTAAAGACATGGTATTGTCGCAACTAGTACCACAATTTTTGTTTAGGAATTATTCAATATTAAAGTTTTTCTCAATTTTCACCATGTTCCGTACTTCCAAATCGGTTGCGAATTTAAGGTAATCATATCCATACATAACTCTATCGATATGCCAAAAATCATTAGTACCACATTTAATGTAAAATTTTGCTTAATTTTGAGCTAATTCTACTGGAGTAATAGGGGAGGGGGGAAAGGTCGGTAACGCGTGAGCGATGCTTCGTGTGTTGCAGGCGTCCATATGGCTACGGTAACCGCTTACCATCAGGCGGGCCGTATGCTTGTTTAAAGACTTAGTTATATAAAAAAAAAAAAAAACTGAAATAAGTTTCTGGAATTCTTAGCATATAATAAATAAATGTCAGTAATGTTTACATCTACCTGTGTCCATATGAGAGGTTAAAGTTCAACAAACAAACTGATATTCCGACTCGTGAACTACGAATAATTACTAGTCCAATTATTTTATAATTAGCCCGGATTTACCTACTTGCTGATAATTATGAGCAAAATTGTACGTAATTATGTTTACTTTTTTGTGTGTTGATAATAAATAATAAAAAAAACTCAATACCTACTCATTTGACGAGCCAGTTGGCGCAGTTGGTTAAGACGTGGAGTCTTAACCTATAGCGCCGCAGGTCGTGGGTTCGATTCCCACACAGGACATGCATTTGTGTGCCTGAACATGTCTATGTCCTGAGTCTGGGTGTAATTATGTATATTAAGTATGTATTTACAAACAAAAAGTAGTATATGTATTATATCAGTTATCTGGTTTCCATAGTACAAGCTTTGCTTAGTTTGGGATCAGATGACCGTGTGTGAGAAATGTACCAGGATATTTATACATTTATTATTATTATTTAAATTGTTTATTATGTACTAAGAACAATCACAGTCCGGACCACATCGCCCCGCCGCAGAAAAGCGCTCGGGTGGGGCCTTATGGCCCGTTCACACATGGGAGTCCGTTTTACTGGTACGTTTTTAACGGATACGTCATAAATTTATGCGCTGTTCACACATAGGCACCGTATAACGTTCAACGAATCCGTCATTACTGGATGCGATGTGTGAACAGAAAAATGTGAGTCAAACAAAACCTGTCGCATCACTCCCCCTCCTACACCCCGCACACACCGCCCGCCACGCACACAGTATCTATCCGTTAAAATTCTACGTATCCGTATATTTTTACTGTTCCGTCGTCCAGTATTCGATGACAAAACGGAATGTATTTTTTTTACGGAACGATATTTTTTACTGTATACAGAATACTGTGCCATGTGTGAAGTCGCTCATACAACTACATACGCCATCGACGAAAAAAAAACGTACACGATAAAACGGAACAGTAAAACGGAGACATGTGTGAACCGGCCGTTACTTGTGCTTTGCCTGTGGTTCTATTTGCGCTCGGGTTTTGACTCGCGCGCAGCCATATAAAAAGCCTGACAAAAGCCGGACAGTGACACATAGCAACCCTAGGCGTACCGCTATTTCGTTCCATATAAATAAACTTAGTGTTTGTGACGTTCTTGATCAACTGCGTACTGTCTGATCGCTGATGTGTTTGATATTATTAGAGATTAATATAGTATCGTTGTCATTACGCAACGCGCACGTGGGTGTTGACTACCAACACACGCCCACTGTATTATCAGGAAGGTGTCAAGCAAAGTCGGATATTAAGTCTAAATTCTGTACAAATGATATATAATTGGACTGTTTTACAAAAAAAAAACTTAAACCTACTTCAAAGTACACTAAGACGTAATCAAATCCTGATCTGATGGCAATGGGACCAAACGGGAAGTGTACCCTTCCAGACAAAAAAAGAATTTTCCAAATCGGTTCATAAATGACGGAGTTATGATGTAACAAACATTAAAAAAAAACAACCGAATTGAGAACCTCCTCCTTTTTTTGAAGTCGGTTAAAAATGAATCTACTTAAAGGTAATTAACAGGTGTAAATTAGGGAATGCAAAACCGTGGCAAAATGAAAACCGGTTTTTTTTTCGGTTATTGAGAGTTATAACCGGTTAACCGGTTTTAAAACCGGTTTTTTTTAATGTCCGCTCGCTGTTTTTTCACGTTATTTCTATAGCTCAAATTATACATAATAACCGTGCCTAAGAAAAAAAATCGCAAACTGGAATTATTCAGTTAAAGTTAATGAATTGAGTATAAAAGTGCCTTGTTCCCAATCATTTGGGGTCGGCGCTATATGTACGCTTTTTCCATTCGTCTCTTCTATCCGTTATACCAACATTCACTCCTTTCTTACCAATATCATCTTTTACACAATCCATCCATCTCTTTTTCATCAAATTGATGGAAATAATAGTTTATTGAACTCTGTAGATTCATCTTCATCAGAGACTCGTTTATATAGACTACACGGTTCCTTTCCTTTTGATTTTATTTTAAACTAATGAAATCATTAAAACATATCACGTTTGCTTGGTTTTTAATTGCTATGAGATATGATGACTTTATGTACATTTATTGAATTATGTTTTGTACGTCATAATATTAATTTCACACGTACAGGTCGGTTAACGAAAGCTGGCACGTTCACAGTACTCATAAATTTGCAATCAGTCAAGTCTAATGGACGAATGCAAAAATAGACCACTCTATATTTATGAGCAGTAGCAAAAGCAAAACAATAACTGTCTCCTTCATACTCATAAGCTTGACTTTGCGCGAGAGAGACGGTGTAAATGTGTTGAAACGTGCCAGCTTTAGTTAACCGACCTGTAATATTATGAGCATGTCATATTGTAGCGGCACAGCAACTTGCGTGTACACAAAAACGTAATTATTATTATACGAATGTTTTACTTAGATGAATTTTTGTCGTGCAGATGGGTAAAAAATAACACCAATCAGTCAGCTTGCTGTTTGGCATACATAAGAGCCTTCGTTGACAGTAGTTGCTCCGATAGCATGATATTAATGCTGGCGTCCCGCAAGGCTCTGGATTATCCCCAACACTGTTTCTCCAGCATATTAATGATATACTCTCTATTGCTAGCATTCATTGCTATGCAGATGAAATTACAGGGGACGTTCATTACACACACGAGCCGTGCAAATATCCCTCGTTCTATATTGGAGGAAAGGCGCAAAGGACTTGTCTTAAATCGAGAGTACACAAACTAGTGACTCCGATTGGGGTCGACTAAACTACACTAAGTCACAGGCAAGCCTGCGCATTCACCGTTGCGAAAATTCGATTTTCTGTGGCTTCTCATTTCTAGAACATGTCCCTCAACATCACGAAAAACATTGCGATCCTTCGCGTTAATATTTGTAGCGACGATCTGTTCCAAAATCAGCTATAAGGTATCCAAAAAACTCGGTGTGATTAATAGAGCGAAGTAGTACTTCTTATCGAGACAAAGACTGCAACTATATAAGTCGCAAGTGCGGCCCAAATGGAGTATTTATGTCTTCTGTGGGCACCTGGATACCAGATTTGGTATTAAGACTCAGTTCAGCGACGTGCTGTTATAATTGGCGACGATCCCGAGCTCACAATGTTTTAAAGCCCCTTAGTCTGAGGAGAGACTGCCTTCTTATGTGTGTTCTACCACTTTTCCAACGGACAGTGTTCTGAAGAATTGTTTGACCTGATGCCCAGTCACCTTCTACCATCGTAGTCACCGATGGGGAGTCCATCCTCAGACATTGGATTGGAACCATAATGGTCTCGTACAGTGTGGTTTCAAAGAAGCTTCCTATCGCGAACGCTCAGAATGTGGAATGAGCTCCCCGCTTCAAAAAGTTTAAGGGTTGGCAACGTGCGAGTAATAACCGTTATGTTGCAAGCATCCATAGGCTACGGTAACTGGTTATCATTAGGCGGGCCGTACGCTTGTTTGAAGCCTGAGTATTTAAAAACAATCATTATTATAAGTTATTTTCTTACCAACTCAACACTATACAACATCAACACACTTCAGTTCATCACAAAAATACTCCCTCCATTGCACTCAGTTTACAAAACGGCGGCAAATCTTCCTTTATTAGTTTTTCCAAACATTGAAAGAAAAACCGAAAAAAATCGAAAAACCGGTTTTGCCGCTATGTAAAACCGGTTTTTCTGGTTGGTCAAAACCGTACCGAATAACCGGTTTTTCCATTTTCGGTGAAACCGGTTTGCATTCCCTAGTGTAAATGTGTCCTAACATGATCCCAAAGGGTATAAGCAAAAACAAGGGGAAACAAATCAGTTTCTAATTCTGAGCAGGGGTGTAGCTACACTCGTCATCAAAGATAAATGGCCCTCGCCTACAGGGGCCCGTAAAAAAAATTGTACTCTCCATTTGGGCGAAGGCCGTCTAGGACAAGCTACGTAGTTCCGTGCTCAATAAGCATACGGCCCGCTTGCTAAGCGGTTACCATAGTCACACTCGCCTGTTTTTTTTTTTTTTTTTTTTTTTTTTTATACCACTAAGGTGGCAAACAAGCATACGGCCCGCCTGATGGTAAGCAGTTACCGTAGCCTATGGACGCTTGCAACACCAGGGGTATCACTCGCGCGCTGCCGACCCTGAAGAAATCTCTTCACGCCCTTTTTGAAGAACCCCATGCTGTACTCCATTGGGAGCCTGTTGCCGACCCTGCCAAATATCTTCACACCTTTATACTTTATACTGTATACTTTATTTATTTTGCTTTCCTTACATAGGTATACAATGTTACATAGGCACCTTAAGGTAAATAAATAACACTATATACTAAGGACCCTGTTGGGCACTAAGCAATGTAGGAGCCCCATGCTGTACTCTCTTAGGAAAGTCACGGCGGGGAGCTCATTCCACAGCCTGAGCATCCATTTGGCTTTGTAAAGATCGGTAACACTTTGCAATTCCTCCGGTGGTACTAATTTCTATATACTCTCCGTTATCCTCTCTTTTCCCCTTATGGTTAGAATTCTGAAAGCTGAAAAATCCTTAGTATCAAGCCTCTACACCGTGCAGTTAGAGCCATCAATGAGTCAGTTTAAAAACATACGAATAGAACATTCACACCCTCCCGTGAACTTATCACCCACCGTTCATCGCCCGCAACGTAATTACGTGCCACTAAAACAAAACTCGTTGACGAGCCCATGCTACCAGGAGCCCAATTCTGCTATAAATTGTGTTCCAATGAACTATCAGTGGTGTCAATATTTACACATTTTACAGTTTTGGTACTCTACTAACACAATAGCGTCATAATGGCGCTATAATAGCTTAGAGATCATTTCCACTGAAACTACAATCGTGCCGCAATTCCCATGATCTTAGTTGTCAGTTTTGAGTTTTGACAGTTTTTGTACTAAAATTATTTTCATTCATTATGACACCATTATGAATTAGTAGACTGCGCACATCGGCAGTATCGTGTCAGTATGACATTTTAGCAGACTTGGCCCCCTGTTCCATGGATAGAGGCCTTCTCACGTGTCTTGTCAAGCTCTAGCGTCGTGATATGACAGCTCTGGGTGTATCGCAGAGGTTGTGACATTTACCTACCCTACAGAATTACCCCTACGATAGTATTTACCCCGCCCATCGACTAATGGCCTCAGTCCTCACTGCGTGTGTGTGTGATTAAAAGCGTAGGTGAATAAAATAATATTAAAATAACGTCGCTAATATGGAACGCGGGAAGTTGAGGTATTTTAGACATGATAGACCAATATAACATCAATTCAAGGTCCGAAATAAAAGGTAAATAACCAGACGAGCAGTTCAAGCCATATCAATAAACGGTGGAAAAACACCTTTATCTCACTACAAATAAAATTGAGATTTATTAATATGTTTACATGTTGGATTTGAACCTTATTTACAACCAGGGTCAGTGGTTTCAAATAAAGTGTAATTCAGGTGGCAAGGTCTACTATTTGTAATAAAAAATAATAGTAATAATAAGTATTTTATTGCCAAAAGACACACAAATAAAAAAATCCTCCATTGCCATTTGAACGAATGTGCGTTGCCTACTGAAGTCTGGTTTTTGACGCTATTGAATAATAATACTAAAACTGTCAAATCTGTCAATATTAACACCACTGCAGCACTGATACCTAGTTCATTGGAACACAAAAAAATCTATTAAGTCCGTCTATTTATTTATATATTATTTTTTATTATAAAAACAATAAAAAATAAACTTTTTAACAAAAAAATAACCGCCTTTAAAGTACACTAAAAAGTATGAAATAACTCTTATCTGACACTGTTTTGAAGTGAGCGAAATCTCATGGCGTGTTCTATAGAAAATATTTCGATGACTTCAAAACCACGGAAAAGAGAATACACTGGAAGGGCGATGCGTTAGAATTTGTATCGGAACCAGCGTCGCCAAACTCACACAAATAAATATTAAATCATATATTGTACTACAAATAAACAATCCTTTTGATTGGTAGTTTCTATTTTACTCAAAAATAGCTTTAATCACACAGGTCATACATATGAAAATATACCTTTTTTCGTTAACATAAACTTTATTTTTCCATAGCGTACAAAGTATTTACGTCGTTTTGTAATCTACAAACTAACTAGATTCAATCGACGAAAAAGTTCTGCCACTCGGCACTAGATGGCGTTATTTTCATGGAACGCAATTTTGAACTCAAACGCGTTAGACATAATGTTGATAATTGCGTAATAGCTGCGTCGACTGGCGTCGAGTAGCAACACTTATTGCTATTCGCTTAATGCAGCGAAAGTAATCGATAAAATATCAATAAAATTATCGATATTTTAATTTCGTCGATATTAAATTTAATTATTTTTAGAAATTCCGTAAGAAAATTCACGTTCGATAAGAATAATTGTGCTAAGAATACTGAATTGTAAAAAAAAACGTTTAACATGATGAAGTAAATTAAAAAAAAGTTATTTTTACACGGTTTATTGCCCTTGAAATAAAATTTATTTGTTTCGAAATTCTCGTTTTGAAAGCTTAATTTTAACAGATGAATGCGGATATTGATATAACTTTCAACTATTGCCTTAATCAAATCAGTGATAAAAAGATGAATTTTATCGATATTGATCGAACAAAACTATCGATGCACGTGTTTTGGGGTCACGACAGGTCACGACTCAGGACGAATGTGAAAGAACGCAATACATTACGTGCGGAGTTGCGCTCGCTACCTTGCGTACAAATAAAGTGAGTACATTGCCTTCAATGTATACTTTGCAGTAGTATCAGAGTTTATCGTTTACACCTAAAATTATCATAATCTCGAATACATTTTTATAAATATCACAATTAAATAAAGGTTTGTAGACTCATCGATGAAAGGAAATCCCTCCTTGAGTTACACTCCGACTCCTCACTTCGTTTCCTACAGGAAATAATAGCGCATCACGACATAATTAATATTTTTCGCGGAGCTACGCACCTCTGCTAAGTATGGCGGATACTACGAAGCGTTGACGCGTGTTTTGGTTGATATATGCCCATTTGATGTCATGTGTGGCGCGCGGGCTCCGCTAGCATAGCGTCTCTATTCAAAACAGTGTCGTCAGATAAGAGTTATTTCATACTTTTTAACCGACGAAAAAAAGGAGGAGGTTTACAAGTCGACACACTGTCATCTAATCCCAAACTAAGCAGAGCTTGAACTATGGAAACCAGATAACTGAAATAATACATATACTACTTTTTGTTTCAAAAATCAAAATCAAAATTCATTTATTCAAATTAGGCCCTTATAGGGCACTTATGAAAGTTAACAAATGACTCTACACCGGTTCCAAATACAACTTGAATTGAGAAGACTCCGGCAAGAAACTCAGCAAGTATACTTTTTTTTTTTTTTAATGTGTACTTATAAATATTACAATTTACAAAATAATATAACAATAGCGTGCGAAGCGAACAATTCATTCAAATGCATTCTTGTGATCTACAAAATCAGAAACTTTATAGTACCCCTTCTTGCATAACTTCTGTTTTACTATCTTTCTGAATCTATGTATAGGTAGCTCTTGGATTTCTTTGGGTACTTTATTATAGAAACGTATACATTGCCCCTTGAAAGAGTCAAGGACTTTGCTGAGCCGAGTTAAAGGTACAGCAAGTTTGTGCTTATTTCTAGTGTTCAAACTATGAGTGTCGCTATTCTTAGGTATGTTATTTATGTTTTTCCTCACATGAATAAGATTTTCATATATGTACTGTGACGACACTGTCATTATATTAATAGATTTAAACTTGTCTCTCAAAGAATCTCTAGGCCTTATTTTATATATCGCACGGATAGCCTTTTTCTGCAGTATAAAAATTCTATTGATTTCGGCACCACTACCCCAGAGGAGGATACCGTAAGACATCAAACTGTGAAATTAACTGAAATATCACAGTTTGATGTCTTACGTGAGGTCTTACTTATTCATGTGAGGAAAAACATAAATAACATACCTAAGAATAGCGACACTCATAGTTTGAACACTAGAAATAAGCACAAACTTGCTGTACCTTTAACTCGGCTCAGCAAAGTCCTTGACTCTTTCAATATTTTTTCAATTTTGCCGTAGATTCGTCAGTGAGAGCGCGAATTTTTCTCACTGCATAAGCTGCAGAACTAAGTCTATCCACCAATTTACAAATGTGAGGGCTCCATTGTAACTTATTATCTAAAGTGATACCTAAAAGTACAGTTGTTTCAACAAGATATAGTTTTTCGCCTTTAATTACAATATTTGTGTCCGAATGTCTCACATTGGGTAGACTGAATCTGATACATTTTGTTTTTTTCTCATTTAGCAATAAATTATTTATAGTAAACCAATCAACGACTACAGAAAGAGCATTGTTCACATCGTCAGAATTAAAATCATGTCTATTCACTTTGTAAAGAAGTGAAGTGTCATCAGCAAACAATACTATCTCATGTTTTTTTTCTACAAGATATGGTAAGTCGTTGATGTAAATGAGAAAAAGAAAAGGTCCAAGGATAGAACCTTGTGGTACACCCATAGTTAATAATTTGTAAATACATACTTAATATAGGTACATAATTACACCCAGACTCAGGACTAGTCAGGACATGCAGACATGTTCATGCACACAAATGCATGTCCAGCTATGCTATTCTGTAAAAGGTAAATCATCTCGAAAGTCATCTCGCAACTCACCTCGCAACTGAATTGGCGGGTGAATTACGTTTCAGAATACCAAATCCTATTGAAAAACGTCAAAATACTCACCTGTCGTAGTTCTTCTCACTTCCGTCATCACTCGGTGGCGCTAGTGTCGAACTCACTCAGTTTAAGAATATGAAATTCTAATCTTATCGCGGATTCAGAAGTGATTTTACAAATGAACGTTACAGAATAGCACTGCTGTGCGGGAATCGAACCCACGACTTAACCAACTGCGCCAACTGGCCCGTCAAATTATGTGTCAAACGTATGTATTTTGTTTTTTTTTTTTTCATTTCATACTGACTGCAAAACCTTATTACATTCAAGTTATATTCATAATTCTATATATTTAAAAGGTTTATTATTAGCTTTTCAGTTTTTTCGGCGGTTTAATTTTTTGTTAAAAAGTTTTTGATAATCTTTAATTATTTTTTTACCTAAGAATCATCCCTTACGACTTGGGCCCCTTATTACTGACTTTAATTATAATATTTAGTATGGTTTAATCTTGTTCCCACGGTTCACCTGCAATCGATATAAATACTAAAGGTGACATATTTAATGAGTAAATTGTGTATCATAATGTACTGATATTCAGTATATACACATGTAGTTTGGAATTTTTCCATATTTTATCATATAATGTTTTTCTGTATTAGATACGTTACGGAACGCATACAATTAATTAATTATTAGGACCCTTATAATGCAAGTATGGAACTACTGAATAAAGGGTTCAAATAATTCAATATTAAATTATTAGTTTTTATACATTTCAGAAAAAAGAACCGGCCAAGTGCGAGTCAGACTCGCGCACCGAGGGTTCCGTACAAACCTGTAGGTATATAAGTAAATGGTAGTATAGACCTGAGTATTTGATATGAATTTCAATTTATGACGTATTAAAAAAAAAACTATTTAGTAGATCTCGTTCAAACCAATTTTCGGTGGAAGTTTGCATCGTAATGTAAATCATATATTTTTTATAGATTTATCATTGTCTTATTTTAGAAGTTACATGGGGGGGGACACACATTCAGTTTAGAAAAAAATTATATTAGAAACCTCAATATCATTTTTGAAGACCTATCCATAGACAACCTACACTTATGGGTTTTATTAAAAAAAAAAGAGTTTCAGTTCTAAGTATGGAGAACCCCCAAAATTTATTGTTTTTTTTCTATTTTTACCCGACTGACCCGGAAGGAGGGTTATGTTTTTTGTGTGAAAATCTTAATGCGGTTCACAGAATACATCTACTTACCAAGTTTCAACATTATAGTTTTTATAGTTTCGGAAAAAAGTGGCTGTGACATACGGACGGACAGACAGACAGACAGACATGACGGATCTATAAGAGTTTCGTTTTTTGCCATTTGGCTACGGAACCCTAAAAATGCTGTCTCTTTTTAGTGGTTCGTTATCAAACCAGGAACAGTTCAACCGTGTGTCTGTCACCGTAATTTAACTCAGAGACTAGCAACGATATCAAAGTTTATAAAAAAAATATGTTTTTGTTAAATAAAGTTTGTTAAACAAAGCAAAATCAAAAGCGAATACCAGGTGACGAAACCATAGCATGGTGGTAGGGCACTTTGTAGTACCCATCTGGCTGGCTACCACCCTCAAGTTGAAAATCTGTCGCCAAGCACCTATCGGTGTGTTCCGTCAGCTGCACTTGAGAGCCAGTTCCTTTTAGGCTTTGTGTGCTTACCACCTTCTGGCCACAGCATCACTTACCATGGTGAGATTGTGGTCAAACACATGCCTATACTTACGCAGTAAAAAAAAAACGTCAAAGTCAAAGCCATTTATTCAATTTAGGCCCCAGAAGGGCACTTATGAAGGTTACATTTACTGAAGTTACCACCGGTTCGGAACTCAGCCTTCAACTGAGAAGAATCCGGCAAGAAACTCAGCAAGGTTACATTTTTTAAATATTTTTTGTACAATCTGACTATGTTTGGCTTTTTTATCCAAATAATTAACAATAAAAAAGAAAGCATATACCTAAGCATAGAAACAGACGAAAAATCTATATAATCTAATCGTATCTATGTATCTATCTAATCGTCTTCCAACATAAGTACTCTCCTTACAATGGTCTTTTCTCATTGGTTGATTAGTTATCCGTGTGTAGAGATAGTAACAAACGGCTGTATGGTTACGTTGTCAGTGGTAGGTATTGTAATCAATCTTTTGTTTAAAGGAATATAATTCCTATAAAACGCATATAGGTACAACAATATTACAAAATACAATATAAGTAAATAACAACGTAAAGTACTCATATATAAATACTAGCTGCCCGGCGCGACTTCGTTCGCGTGGTGCTACCCTACCCTGTGGAGATACCCTACCCTACCTTACTCTACCCTACTGTACCCTACCCTACTGTACACTACCCCACCCTGTCCTGCCCTACCCTACCCTACACTACCCTACCCTACACAAAATTTCATAGAATCATAAGAATCGGTCAAGCCGTTTCGGGGGAGTTTTTAACAAACACTGAACCACACGCAAAGAGAATATAACGAACGCTACGCTAGAATTTATGCGGGCACTTCATTTCTTGACATTGACTCTCCCGTACGGCCCGTACCTCAGTGACGTGATTTTTCTGTTTCTTAAATTTTTAAACTCGTGATATCTTTCGAATGGAATATCCGAATTGAATAATTCAACACGTTATATAAAGGTATTGAAGCAGTCTTGAATATGAAATTTATTTTGATAAGAATTAATACCAAGATACAAATAAAGAGCCTTTTCTAGCGGCGGCATTTCAATTAATTTTTTAAAATAAAAGAACGCTTATTGTGGCATAACTATAATAGTTAGACATATGGTATCGCGACACTTTTTTAAATAATGATGTGTTCTACAAAGTCGTAGTACATTATTTTATTCTATCATCAATAGTTTTCGCAGCGCACGCGATGTAATGAATATTGTAGGAAGGTTTTTTTCCACCTTGGGTTACATTATTGGAGTTTTAGTAAGGAACCCAATTTTTTTTGAAATATAATATAGCCTATGTCACTTAGGGATAGCGTAGTGAACGAATTTTTCAAATCGGTACAGTACTTTCGGAGCCTATTCAATGCAAACAAACAAACAAACAGTCATATCTTTCCTCTTTATAATATTATTAGTATATTAGAAGGTATAGACAACTTTTACAATAGACCAACTTCGAAATCGAAAAATAACAACAGCTGTTTTAATTTTAGCCGAGGAGACCTCTTGTATGAAAAAGCTGTATTTTTTTATTTGAATTAAAATAAATATCTCGGGACATTCCTCACACACGGTCACCTGATCCCAAACTAAGCAGAGCTTGTACTATGGAAACCAGATAACTGATATAATACATATACTACTTTCAAAAATGATATTGAGATTACTAATATCATTTTTTTCTAAACTGAATAGTTTGCGCGAGAGACACTTCCAAAGTGGTAAAATGTATGTCCCCCCCCCTGTAACTTCTAAAATAAGAGAATGATAAACCTAAAAAAATATAATTGATGTACATTACGATGCAAACTTCCACCGAAAATTGGTTTGAACGAGATCTAGTAAGTAGTTTTTTTTAATACGTCATAAATTGAAATTCATATCAAATACTCAGGTCTATACTACCATTTACTTATATACCTACAGGTTTGTACGGAACCCTCGGTGCGCGAGTCTGACTCGCAATTGCCCGGTTTTTGTAAGAGTGTACTCCCTCGGAAAAACCTGTTCTTGAAACGTAACTACTTTTCGGGAAAATGTGTGCTAAGAGAAATGTATTAATTTTTGAGCTCTTCAAGGTCGGCAACACATCGGCAATCCCCCTGGTATTGCAAATGTCCATAGGCGGCGGTGACCACTTACCATCAGGTGGACCGTCAGCCTGTTTGTCAACCTAATGACATAAAAAAAAAAAAAAAAAACTAAGGGTCACCGCCGGACTATGTCATCACCGCTCCATCGCAGCAACGGCCCGGCACCGCCTCAACTCAATACAACCACTAGCTGCCAGCGCGCCGTCTGCGAGGTGGCAGCTCGCGGCGCCGGTGAAATTGGTGGCTCGGCTTTGGCAAGAAACCGCTTGCTGGTGTCACGCAGCAAGGCAGCGGGCCGCTCGCTGGAAGCATGTGGTCAGTAGGACTAGTGGCTTGTAGCGGCAACTATTTTATCTAGTCATTGTAAAATTTACTTTAACGCATACGATTTAAAGGCCGCACTTGCATGGCGAGGCAAATGCCGAGGCGTAGCCGTGCTGTTATAGTGAGCAGGGACCCTAAGTCGTTTACTTGATTAGAAACAGTTGTTGTGTTCGGAGGGCAAAGGCCCCTTCGTCTATAGATAGCCCTTTTGCTAGATTAATATTATCATTAAATATTTAATTTCAGAGCCAATTTAGATGTGATTTAATGGAAAACTAAGTTTTATAAGTGTGATCCGACAGCTGCAGTTGAGCCAGTACCTTCTAGTACTCTGTGTCTTTTACCACCTTTGGCCATTAGGTACCTTGGTGAAATAGTAGTCAAAAATAAGTCTATACAGTGTGGAATAAAATAATTGATATTGATATTTATGTATTGGTAATTAATAGACGAAAGAAAAAGTTTACCCAAAATTTAAACCGAATCAAACTCCAACCATTATGCTATAAAAAGTGTAATAAAATAATGATATGATAACTTTTATCTGAATATAGCTGGAAGAAGAGAATTTAAGTTATACGGTGAAAGACCACCGACCTATGGATGAAGAGTACAAGAAAATGCCTGACTCACGTTATGAGGTAAATTACCAGGAAGGAGAAGGATGCACAGTACTTACCTACCTCAGCCGAAGATGTTGGTGGAGCTTTTCTATGGTAGGTACTCAGACCAAGAAATTTTTTATGTCTATGGGTAGGTAATTATTTTTATGTAAAACCAAAGGTATTTTCATGGTATTTTCTATTTTCATCCAAGGCCGGAACGCGATTTTAATGGAAATCGGACGTCAATCAATTAATATTGTAGACCGTTTTTGTTTTTATTTTTCTTCAGAGTGACATCACAGATTTCTTCTTCAATTCCAAGAAGGCTTCACGTCGGTCTCTTCTAGCATGTACTGTGCAGGAGTGGGATCGGTAAAGGACTGAACGTACCCGGCGAAAGCTATGGACGCAGCATTAGAAATTACTGTTTTCAAAACTATTCGTTTTGTTTTGTGTCTATGACTCAAAAGTGCACTTTTTTTTAAAGAATAATATTTAAGAATAATTAATATACTAGTAGTACGGTGGTAGGGTAATATTAACGAATTTTGTATGTACACACTAGTGTACGTTAAACATCGATAGACTATCGATAGTATCGATAGTAAAAGGCTATCGATACTATCGATAGTTTTTATAATTATCGATCGATTGTTTACTCGAGTAATATTATTACATCCCTAGAGTCGAGGTGTATCATAGACGAGACATATCCATAGACAATATGTAGGTTATTCCCCGGTAGGAGTGACAATTTGACAAAGACGTAGGTAGGCGTTGAGATTGTGTTCTATGGTAGGAGAATTACCGTGCGTATTTCATTCATTTATACGAAAGAAGTCAGTCAGTTTGTGGATGTTTTTTCGAAACATTGAAGTTGTGTTGTGTGGAGTTCTTATAAAGATATTCCTGTTGTGATGGTTTAGGCCCGATCGGGCCGCGCGTCAAGCTATTCCGCCGTGTCGGTTTAGGCCCGATCGGGCCGGATCAAATTACAAAGCAACTACGGCTCGAATTTCAAGGTTATGTTACACATTATCGTAATAAAGTACTCAACATTCGGTATGTGAATAGAGAGCATTAAATTCCACATCCGTTTATAATACGCATCATGTTACTACCAGTACAAAAAAAATGAAATGATTTGTGACTTTGTTAATGTGATGAATAATAGATACTTTAATTATTATGATGAATATGAATGCTGATTTTTGATTGTTATTTCGAATATATCAAAATAAAACTCTCTGTTTCGTGTAACATTTGTTATTTTATTGATATCACGCTCAGCCTACAAATTTTAAAACTATCGATAGGCTATCGATACTATCGATAGATTTTAGTAAAACTATCGATAATATCGGATTACCAAACTATCGATGTTTAACGTACACTAGTACACACGGCTACAGATCAAGCTATACATTTCTAGTATAGGCTGACCTCCCATTGTACGGAAATCCTATACAATGCGAGATCAGCTTATACTGGAAATCTATAGCTTGATCTGTAGCCGTGTGTACATAATTTTTATTATACTTAAGCATTTTCACCTTTGGTGTGAATCGGTTCTCTACTGGAATATCATTGCAAAAATTAGAGCCTGCCATTTCGTGGTAGAACCCTAAGTCCAGTTGGTCACCAGCAGGGCTATTTATAACGTCGGATTCGATATCGGAAACGGATTCAAAATTTTCCGAAGCGAATTTCAGCAGTTGCTATTTCAATTTCCGCAAACTTTTCGATGAATCGAATTGATATTTCTGTAAAGAAACATCAAATATATTCGAATTCGGAAATTAAAATAGCAATTGCGGAAAATCGCCTCAGTTGTTTTTTAATCCGTTTCCGATATCGAATCCGAGCGTTTTAAACAGGTCACAGAATAGATAAATAGTAATGACATGTGCCCAAGTCTAAGGCGATACGATACGAGGTCCCGGGTTCGAATCCTACAATACTTGAGCTTTCGGTGAACAAAAACGTGAGGAAACCATAGCACGGTGGTAGGGTACTTTATAGTACCCATCTGGCTGGCTACTACCCTCATGTTGAAAATCTATCGCCAAGCACTTATCGGTGTGTTCCGACAGCTACACTTGAGAGCTAGTTCCTTCTAGGCTTTGTGTGCTTACCACCTTCGGCCACATCATCACTTAGAAGAGATAGAGAGAGATGAGAGTCTGAAGACAATAGGTCTTCAATCGGTGACATACGGAACAGAGACGTGGTCTTTTACTGCTGGCCGCATAAATAAGCTCAGAGTCACTCAGCGAGCTATAGAACGAGCTATGCTCGGAATTTCTCTACGTGACAGGGTGCGAAATGAGGACATTCGTAGGACAAAAACTACCGATATAGCGTAGAGTTAGTAAGCTGACGTGGCAATGGGCAGGTCAAATCGCTCGAAACGCCGATAACCGATGGGGAGGGAAGGTTCTCGAATGGCGACCACGTACCTTCCGCCAGGTGGACCGACGACCTGGTCAGAGTCGCTGGGCACCGCTGGATGCAAGCGGCCCTAAAACGTTCGAAGTGGAAGTCAATGGGGGAGGCCTATGTCCAACAGTGGACATCCATAGGCTGATATGATGAAGATTTTATAGTTACGTTTCCTTACAGCTTGATCCATGTTACCTTTATTAAAATTTCATCATCTTACGGAACCCTAAATGTTATCTGAATCATTAGTCTAGCATGCGAGACATAGGTGTTCCCGATAATATGGTGTTCCGAGATAATTGTATGTTTTGTTATTAAAACTCAAACGGTATCACTAACCGACGCGGGACTGGCAGAACATTTTATTATAAATTAATTATTAATTTATATTTATATAAATAAAAACGTGAGCAGTTTTTATCTAAAATAATTTAATTTAACGTGAAGAAAAGTGTGTTAGAAAATTGGTTAAAAGTGATTTATAAATTGGTGTGCCGAATTTAAAAATGGTTCATTTAATTTGTTTATTGGTAAGTATTTTTTTATAATTTTGTTAATGATTCAGTAATTTCATAAACATTTTTTCACCTCATTATTCGTATTTGTGGGAAATAATTGCAACGGACCTAGGTAGGTAAATAAAATAGCTCTAGCCTTAAATAGTAATCCATAAGTAAATAATATAATTGAAAAAAAGTATTTAATGACTTTGATAAGTCGGACAAAATAGAACAAGAGGATATATTTTTTATTGAGACATAATTGTAATAAAAAGATAAAGTTGAGTAGGGAATGTATAAAAAATAAATATTCAGGACAATCAAAGCTTAATATTGTCTTTTAATTTCATTTTTTTTTCAATTAAATTAAATTTGTATTTTATTTTTAATTATCTCTCTGTTGTTATTACAATTATGAATCCAATTTACTCGAAATAAATAAATTTTAATTAATATTTCTTTTTAATTTCATTGAATAAAAACAAAATGTTACAAGTACGTCGAGTCGAGTGATAATTACGTGTCAAATCAAAAGAAAAAAAATATACATTTCAAGATTTTTTCATTGACAACCAGCGCTTTGAACATTGAAAACTTGTCCTTAATTGTTATGATACTCATAGACACGGCTTTTTTTTGGATTTTATTTAAATTTTTTATTAATAAAAAATATGTTAAAAAAACTGTTTCACAAAGAACCAGCTTCAAAGTACACAAAAAAAAAATACGCGTTGAATTGAAAACCTCCTCCGTTTTTTCGTCGGTTAAAAAAGTAATCAGATTCAAATTGGTTAAAAAAACATATGGGTAAAAACTACAACTTAAGACATACTGGGTTTTGTCTACCAGAGAATGGTATTTAAGCCTTAGAGATCATACCGTCCGGTAAGACACAGAAAGTTTTCGATATTATGCCTGTGACATCGACCCATCTAAAGTTAAGGTTTCCAAAGTTTTTTTCTCGTAGAACACTCAAAATTTTCTGGTTTTGGTGCTGCTACATTGCTACCATATTCCCAAAGATTTAGATTAGATCTAACTATGGAAATTTGCCTAGTGGCTGTAAAAATAAAAAAAATAGTATACTTTTCTTGAGTTATATTTATTAAAATAACTTATTAATATGAATGAAATATGATTACAGAATTAATAGAAATTAAAATCAAAAATAAATAACCTACCGTAACTTCAAATAATTGGACAGTTTTACAAAAAACTTAAACCGACTTCAAAGTACACTAAGAAGTTATCAAATTCTGATCTGATGACAATGGGACCAAATGGGAAGTGTACCCTTCCAGACAAAAAAAGAATTTTCCAAATCGGTTAATAAATCACGGAGTTAAGAGGTAACAAACATAAAAAAAAAAAAAAAAAAACAGCCGATTTGAGAACCTCCTCCTTTTTTTGAAGTCGGTTAAAAATGCAAATCAACAATTAAAACATATAAAACAATACTATAAAAAATCCAAAAAATACGGAATTCTTACGCTTTGACCTATCGTTTATGTGCTTGATACAGTGATGCAACGTCTTCCCAGAGATGAGACCTAGCCAGATTGATTTTTCGCCCCCAAAACCCTCATTATCAAATTTAATCGAAATTGAAAGAGCTGTTTTCGCGTTTTCAAATAATACTACTATATACTTTTTCATTCGTTTAACTTTAGCTTTTTGTATTAGAATTAAGTTGGTTGAATGTATAAATAATAGTGTATCTAATGTGGTCTAATAAAAATTATTATTATTATAAAAATTATTATTATACAAATATTCCTCGTTTTATAGTATGGGATTACTATTAATCCCAAAATAATAATAAAATTATGGTCACCTTGCATTTTATGCCTTTTTGAAAACAAATCAGATGTTGACCTGACACACGCACCAGAATTTCCGGCCGGAATATTTCGGACAATGCTAATTCACAGCTTTTGGTAATTCCCATTGTTAATTCCTAACCTAACCTAATAATATTTGATTACGCTAGGATCTAGCGTATCCTTATGTCAATCTAATACATTTATTAAATTTTCTATTCGCGCAAACGCAAAGATATGCACTTTGTCTAGGCCTAATATACTATGACAGTATTTTTTTACTGCAGCATTTGCTGAAATATTTGCTTTTCTTTTCATTCTTTCTTAAGGGACTAAATGAACTACTATAGTCGCGAATCACTGAAATATCTATCAATATTGTTCTACGAAGGTGAAAAAAAAAAAAAAACGAAAAAAAACAAATTTCTCTATAGTACCAACAGCAATAGTGATGTGCGAACGCATAGTTAACGAACAATAAACATTAGCATAAATTTTATCTCACAGATATTTTGGATTTATCTATAACTGAGTAAGTATGGTTTCTATAAAAGCATCGATATAGAAAACTATTAAAAAATAACATTTTATATTCCGATAAACTTTCATTTGGTACCCAAGATATTAAACCTACGCATTTTTTAACATGGACGTATAAAAAAATCAGGACAGATCGCCTTATAAGAAAGTGAAGCACCATATTTCCAACGCATTCGTGACAAAAATCACTAGATCAAGCAGGCACAAGTGATGCTGAGCTTTGTCAATATCAACATCTCAATGCGGAATGACAACCGATCGGCTTACTATGGTGTAAATGTGTGCTTGTGGCTTGTATTTACGAGACGGTCGGACATACTTGGGGTGCTTCATTACGTATAAGGTGACGCTCCATCCTGATTATTTATTAAGCACGTCCTCATAAAATTTTGGGAGCTCACATTCACATCACACATTTTGATACATGTGTCGCTGATAACAACTTTGCCGAAATGAAGCGCCGCTTGAATGTCCGGAAAAAATTATATAAACCCACAGACTACATCGGACATATTCTCGCTAGCAAAAAACGGTGTCTATGAGAGTCGGCCACCTCTCACGCACGTATTAGTTGGCTATTCCGCGGGAAACGAGACTCTGTCGCCATTTACATAGAGCCGCGCTCGACTAAATGTGTGAATGCGTACCGGCTTGTACCTACAGCATGGTGGCCGACTTGAGCGACACAGTTTTTTGTTAGCGAGAATATATCCGATATTTTTTAACATCCTTGCATACACCGCTAATCGTATCAATAACCTAATCACATGATTGCAATGTAGTCAAACTGCCTAAAACTGGTTAATTTTAGTTATATACCGTTTTAGTACTTTGTTTTATATTTGCTTCATGTATCAAAGTCCAGGGCCAGTAGACAAGATGGTTATCGACAATCGTCATCGACAGAAAACGATCAACCTTTGTATGGGATTGACATTTCAAATCGAAATATCACGTGATTTTTAACAATCTCTTATGTCAATCCCATACATTTTAAGAGCGGTAGAGCATAGCGTGTATTCGCTCAAAGAGCAGCTCGACTGGGGAAGTACCTCCACCTTACAGAATACCGCAGCCAAATAACGAATGTTGTGTAAAGTTGTGTTCCTGCGCGTGAGTAAGGTCGCCAGAGCTCATTGGGGAGGGGGGAAAGGTCGGTAACGCGTGAGCGATGCTTCGTGTGTTGCAAGCGTCCATTTGGCTACGGTAACCGCTTACCATCAGGCGGGCGGTATGCTTGTTTACCGACTATGTCGTATTAAAAAAAATACAAAGGTTGATCGCGTACTAACGATGACGATAGTCGACAGCCATCTTGTCTAGGGGGGCAGATGTTTAATTACTACAAATACACTACATTATTTACTAGGTACTATGTATATCGACGCTTAGTGGTTGTGGCGTAGACCTCACGACGAAGGTCGCGAGTACGATCCTACAATGATCTGTGATTTAGCTAAGCATACGGCCCGTCTGATGGGAAGCGGTCACCGTAGCCTTTAAGACGCTTGCAACACTACCCCATCTATCATTAACCGTTTTTAAATTATATTCTTGCTTTCTTGCATTCATTCGAGGTGCATATAAATTGAAGTATAATAAAATTCATCAGTTGTCTGTGAATAGGTACGTGATGTAAAAATACCATCTACTTATATCGGTAAATCGAAAAGAAGTATCAACAAGTCTTAATCCTTAATTTTTTTTATAATTATTTTTCTCTGTTTCTGTTTGATTTCATCTGGAAGAATGAATATCACTTCTTAGTCGTAAAGTTATCGTTATGAAATTATTTTAGTGGGGACCTATTTATTGGTGGGATACCTATCTGTATATTAAAGCTATTATAATTGTTGATATAGCGCCAACGAGGCAACCTCAAAGCACCGTCTTTCTGCAACAATTAACATTATCACAACAAATTACGAGTGATGATAACATTGTAATAGTACAATCCCCAGAAATTAGGCTAATATTGTTTTGGTTATTTAAATAGATTGTTAACGGGTCATTTAAACTGATGTTATTATATCAAATGCATCTACTAACAAATGAAAATTGTTGATCGACCTATTTTGATAAAGTTTTACAAAGGCCTTTGTTGACAGTCGAGATCAGTTTGAATTCGGTAGCAAGAGAATAATCACTGCTTAAAAGTTAATTTTCAATTTAGAACATTAAAAAAGTTAAATAATAAAAAAGTGAAAATATGCAAGTAAGCATTTTATAAGGTGGTCTCCAATTTTAATTTATAAAGAGATTTTTTTGGGTTTTGATTTATTAATGTCAATTTCATGGGCCAATTAGTTATTATTTGGTAATTTGCGCATTTTTTTTAATACTTTTGTATTCAAAATATAAAACTATAACATTGGTCTTTTAATTAAAAATATCCTTTATGTAAAAATAATAAACCAGCGTAAGGTTTTAAATTATTATAGTCTTAGAATAATTTTTAATACAAACAATAATTCACTGTGTTACGACTCATGCGCGATTCACAAAACTGCGTTTCATATGCGTTTAAAATGAATGTAGTAATTTATGACGTAAAAATATCTGTCAAAAAATTTCAAAATGTACCACCCAACCATTTAATATTAAAAATAACACTTCTCATAGGCATGGGAAGAAAGGCGACTTACACTTTTTCATAGACCCCGAATCAACTCCCGCGCATACCGTTTATAATATGCGGAACTATCTTAAAAATTCAAGTTTCGATATAATAAATAACTTTGGTAACCCTGTGTGCTTTTCCGTTTTTTAGTAATCTAGTGCTGTAAAATAGTATTATTGATGATTAAAATCGCGTTATTTAATTATAAAAAATATGACTCTTTTGTATTGTTTGTATTATTATTATAAAACTTTTATTAGTTTAGTTTGTTTGTCCAACAGAAGAACTCAATAGCGTGTATACTGCTCATGCTATGCGTGGCGAGTCTCATCCGGGAATCGAACGCGCGACCCCCCTGGCTGGCACCTGGCAGTGGAGTATTCACAGAGTCAGCAGAGTGTCATACAGATGTAAGATTTTTTTTATATATTCCAGAACAAACTCAGTCTTTTTCTGCGGTCCACAAAACGACGCATATAAAAAACCTTTTAAAACGGTTGCACAAGTGTTTATGAATACGGTGGAAAATAACGTCTATATTCCTTACTTACCACTTTCCCGCGATAAAATGTCCATCTCGATACCATAGGCTATCTAAATGCCAAATTTGATCGCGATCAGACCATTACTTTTTGAATGATAGTTGAACAAACAAACAGGCAATTGTTTTGGGGCTGATTATAAATAACACTTTCAATTATTTTTTATGTACGGATTTTGCTTCCTTACTATTTTTAACCGACTTCAAAAAAAGGAGGAGTTTCTCAATTCGGTTGTTTTTTTTTTTTTTTTTTTTTTATGTTTGTTACCTCATAACTCCGTCATTTATGAACCGATTTGGACAATTCTTTTTTTGTCTGGAAGGGTACACTTCCCGTTTGGTCCCATTGTCATCAGATCAGGATTTGATTACTTCTTAGTGTACTTTGAAGTCGGTTTAAAAGTTTTTTGTAAAACAGTCCAATTATAATATAATAAAAAACCCAAATTCCCGGTAAACCATACAAAATTGAACTTTGAATCCAATTATTTTATAGATAACTTTATAAATTTCAATATGAACTGAACTTAATACGTAGATAATTATAATTGATTAATTAAAAATAATACTAGGTAAGTATAGTGATAAAACTCCACTCTTTAATTTTGTAATCTGTTCCCAGTTCGACAGGTCAAGAGAATCAACAATTTGTATTATTTTTGCTGCTAGCTGATATTATCAAGTATCAAATTTATAAGTCTACCTACTTGAATCATGGCTTAGAAAAAGATTGTATAGAAAGTAATAATATTTGAAGTAGAATGAATATTTAGTAGTTATTTTAACCTATACTAATACTCCGTGCTTCGGAAGGCACGTAAAGCCGTTGGTCCCGGTTATCACTTAATTGTGATAGTCGTTAAGCTAGTTGGTGGCCTCCTAGGCGGTTTGAAAACTCCAACAGTAAGTTGACCACTTACCTACCTCCACCGATACGCAGTGGGCACGCGTGGTGGAATATCTGCCCATTCCCTTTTAACCCACATTTGTGAAATGCTCAGCCGGTTGGTTGAATGTTGGCCTGTGCTCAGCCGTGGAACATTATAGTAGGTCGATGATGATGATACCAATAGAATCAATACAAATCTATAAAAAAATCTTATCGTTATTGAAATCGGCGAAATTATTGAATTTCTTTCCGACACTTCACATGGGGTGGAGGTTGTTTGTACATGCCAATTGCCAATCTACTGAGGGCGGCAGATAACTAGGGTAGTTGTTTCCTCCCCGTTTCTCTCCACCACCTCTTTCTGGAGCTTGGTTGGCTCGCTGAAGGCTCCACAACCCTCACTGTCAAACATGGCACGAACCACGGTCGACAGATACCAGTTCTTTGACCTTTTTTTTTTTTTACGTGGGGAAATCCTCATGGATACCCGGGTATTCCGGGGGGAGCGGCCGGGTTATGTCAGACTCCTACTGACCCCACGGTGTTCCTACCTGTCGCTGCCGGCTAGATATAAGGGTGCGCCGAAGCATTCGTCCGCGTACCAGTTCTTTGACCTAGCTTAAACTCTTTTGTTTTGCATAAACTGATTGTTTTATCTTTTTTTTTTTAGGATGAACTTCTTGATCTCTGCCAGAGGTGTGCCAAGCTGACTAAGTCTAAACTGGCTTACCCAGCATGCTGCTCCACAGATCTTAAGGCCAGGAAATGGTGTTCTGATTACGTTTATTTTGGAAGAGGGCAGCATGATTTCTACTAAATTGAAGCTTTTTTTAAGTTATAAATATATATTTATATTTAATAATAATTAATAATAAACTTAATATAATTATATTTATTTAAGTTGTGTTACTGGCCAAACGTTTTTTTTTAATGTGATTTATTAAAAATATAATTAAATTAATACTCATATAGGTTCAGTGAAAGATGTGAATTATTATTTTCATTGCTGATATTTTACTCAAAAAATCTAATCAAATATTTATAAAGAGTTGTATTTTTATATTTTCTTTGTTTGGATTATAACGTTGCATTTGTGTTTAATTAAACCAATTTATGAGTTTTTTTTATTATAATCTATGAAAAACATTAATTTGTAAGAAAATATGCATAAATATGAGGGTATATTTTGTATGAAAAAAGATGTAGGTAAATTACCTGTTAAGCTTAAATTGTGTATTTTTTTATGAATTTACCATTTTTTATAATCAAATGTTTATTAATTCTTTTAAATCAGTTTCATGTAAATACTGTCATCATTTATTATTTTTGAATGTAATGTGTCGTTAGTGTGTGTTTTTCAATACCTATCAAAAATTAGGAAATACTCATGCCAGAAAAAGTTAAAGGGAATTTACAAAAATATGCATTTATTATTTCTTTGTGACTGTTAATAAATTGGCTATAATTTTTGATAGTTGAGCATTTATGCTAGTTTTTCAAAATATTTTTTCTTTTTCAAAGTGTTAAGGCTGTGATATTATTACGTTATTGATGAAGGAGGTTGAATTAAATTTTGGAATTTATTCATAATTTTTGTTTTTCATTTATAATTTCCCCATTTACAAATAAACGTTGGCGAAAAACCGCCCTTGTGTTAACTCCAGGTTTTGTAAGTACTAAAAGCAAAAATAAAATACATTTTTAAAAATCCATAAATTAATTTATTAACACTATTTGACAATATTATAACAAATTGTTTTTTGTTTATGTACAAAACCTTCTCTATGTGTACTTTATTTGTTCTAGATACTGTAGGATACGCGGAACGTTTACGATCGTTGATCTAAACATTAATTATTAAATCAATGGAAACATATTTTTTATTTCGCGCATAATGATTTTTTTATTCTTACAGTGCACATTTTAATAGTGCTTTTACTATAATTTTAAACAAAGAAAACTAAAATATGGGCAGAACACAATAAAAAAAATATTGCATCTATTGAAATTGGACTTAATTGTTCCAATTCCGAAAGTTGCTATATTTTTTTAACTTACTCTTAAAGCTTGGAAATATGGTTGTATGTAAAGCTAAAAAAGTTTCATTATGAGAACGTTTTGCCCATATTTCAAATTCTTTTCCCCTGTTCTTATTTACATGAGTACAACATTAAAACTTATTTAATTAAGTACCAAATTGTTTTAGTCTCACAAAATATTTTATATTAAATGATGATAGATGTACAGTAAAGTTAAAACATAACTTTTATCATATCTGTGGCACCATTTGTAATCAAATGAGGTTAAAAAACTTTAATTTCAGATGATTACAATATGGCAACACTTTAGATAATAACAATACCTTCAGACTATTATCACAATTACATTAAAATTGTTACTTAAAAGCAATGTTAAAATATAGAAGATGCTAGCTGTAAAAAATACAAAAACTTACAATAAATATAAAAAAAGAGATTCATTGTTCGATGACATTGTTCAAAAGTCGTTGTTAAAAAAAATACAAATAAATACTAAATAAATAAATGCCGATTCAAACTACGAGCCGCACAATCTTAAAATTACTTCGAACACATCTACTTTCGTGTAAAAGTTTTTTTTACACATTTTCTAAGTTATCTTTGGATAGTCTTTGATTTGTCACTATTAGGTTTATTTTTACAAGATTACTGTATTTTACACTAAATTTACATAGACATGGGATTTTAGCTAAATTTAACTAATCTTTTGTAGACATTCCCGCTTGGACGGATATTACATCTCTAAGTGTTGTCGTACTGCGAGAAGCATTATTATTCCGTTGCGAAACTCCAATTTATTTAAATATAAATCGATAAAAAATGGTTTTTTAACCGACGAAAAAACGGAGGAGGTTTACAAGTCGACGCGTATATATATATATATTTTTTTTTTATGTATGATCACGCATATCTTTTGACAGAGTAGTCCGATTTTGATAATTCTTTATTGGATAGGGTATACCTCGAAGGTGGTCCCATATAAATATGGATAACAAATACCTACCCTGAGGGTGGGAAAATAGGGATGATTTATTGTTCATTCACAGATTTCAATGCTGAGTTGTGTATTACATCAAAAGAAAACAAAAATTAAGCATGTAGTAAGTAGTAGAGTATAGCCACAAAAAATATAAAATAAAAACTTTTTAACAAAAAAATAAACCACCGAAAAAACTGAAAAGCAAAAAATAATATTGAATATAACTTGAATTTTATAAGGTTTTGCAGTCGGGGACAAACCAATAATATAAGCTATTACGACAATACGATATTAAATGAAACCACGTAAAGTACTCATGTATACGATCAACTTTTACTATGGGACCAGGGGCTCTACCGCGTAACTTTGGTGTTAATCGTAACGAACAAAATTAATGAATTACTTCCAATCAGGGCCCACGAATGGTCATCGTCGCGACATACCGCGTGCGCATCATTGGATGAAATAATTAATGGTGTTCGTTACTATTACCACCAAAGTTACGCGGTAGAGCCCTAGCTTTAAATTCGAAAAAATGAATTGCGTTAGCAATATTGCTTAGCTTCCTTTTTAGACAAACATTACATTTAACAAATATTACAAAAAAAATACATATCTACGTAGGTTATTGGTTTGTCGCCGACTGCAAAACCTTATAAAATTCAAGTTATATTCAATATTATTTTTTGCTTTTCAGTTTTTTCGGTTGTTTATTTTTTTGTTAAAAGGTTTTTATGTAATAAAATAATTTAAATAATTATAATTTATTATTCAATTTCGACTGTAAAAATCGAAGAAATGAAACTTCGATTTTTTTATTTTGACAAAAGATTTCCTTTATTTTGAACACGAATTCATCCAGCCCAATACTCTGTTCACGGAAAAGGGGTTGTTCTATCCTTTAATCTAAACAATGTATAGTCAATTAAATTATAAAGCAATTCAATTTCTTCTGGGAAGCAATTTTATTTATCAAAATATTACATTAAAAAAGGAGATGTAAAAAAACACAGAGTTTTAGGAAAGTGAGATAGGCATTTACATATCATTCGGGGCCTACGAGCGGATTTAGATGTTCAAATCTTGCAATTTTATTTGCATTAAATACAATAAATTATTTGGTATTTTTTTTTTGGTTTAGTAAAACTATGTTACAGATAAGGGACTCGTTAAGAAAATGTCTTAATGTTTTGTGCGCAAAAAGCGCAAAATTTTATGAAATTTATGAATAGCCCAAAATGTACTTATAACTTTAGTTATAACATACAAAAACTAAATCGTTTACTAACAATTCTTTGAATCCACAACAACTTGTTCTGTAATTTTTTTTTGAGATTTATTGCATTTTACCAGTTTTCTAAGACCATGTTTTACTGGTTATCAACTAAAACTAGCGTGTTAAAATAAAAGCTTAGTAAATAAAAAATGCAAATAAAATGATAAACTAACTTAAAAAATAAACACATTTTTTTTCTAACAACCTTCATTCGAAATTAAGAGATGCATGTGGAAAAAGACATTTGGTTTTCATTTATTTTAGTAATTGAATATAAATTAAAAAAAAATTGAGAGTATTGTTGGTATATACAGCAAATGTGATGAAAAATTAAGACTATATTTCAAGATTAAAACAGGAAAATTAAGCGCAATAATAGCAAAAGAGTAAATATTTCTAGATATTTAATGTAAAAAAAAATACAACTAGTTGCGATTAAAATCACAGCATGTCCTCTTCAGGATGTTGTTTATCATAGATCTCTTGGAGTTTCTGCTGATCCTTGACTTTCTTCATCTGTGCATAGATGGAGGCGGCTTTGTAGTTGATGGGCCCGTAGTCTTTCATATCGGCATCCGCGTATATGAACTGATCTTCGGGTAAAAATGGCTGTAAAAGGATTTTTTTGGTAGGTTAGAAAATAAATCACTTATGATTTTTTTTTACTCATACGAAAAACTATACGGACACGATTTGTATAATAAAAAACACATAAAATACAATGGTAATATGGGTTAAGTGAAAAATATTATGTTAAAAAGCATAGTTGGTAAGTAAAGAATTTTTGTAATAGCTAATGAGTAAGAAAATAATTTCGAAAAACAAAAGTCGAATTGTTAGTAAATTTAACGAAATTAAAGTGATGAAGTAAATTAAAAATAGAGATTGCAATTTTGAAAATTACCTTCTTTAAAAAATGTACGTGTCACTCTTGGTAAAGCGTTCCTAGAAATAGAAATTTATAAAAGTCACAACACTGAGGTATAACATGCTTTCTTAAAATGTTGATACTACTTTTTGGAAAAATTACGGTAATTTTAATTTTGCTGATGGGAATCATGCTGCGGAAGCAAAACTTTCACTTAGCCACATATTACCAGTTTGCTTTTTTTTACTTATTAGGCATTTTACTGTGAAAATGGCAGATTTTAAAGAAATCCCTTTCAAGAGGAATTTGTATCAGCAAAAAACGATTAACTTGGTTTCTGTAATGAATGTAAAATGTTTTGGACTCACCTTTCAAACATCAATCTCATTGAATTTGAGAGTCGCATAATCGCTTCTCTGCTGGGAATGGCTATGGCTTCCTTTCCTTTGACTACTAGATACATTGCTCTTATAATTGCTAGGGTTAGGTTCTTTGTTAGTGCTATCAGCATTACCTATAGTGTAAGTGTCATACAAATGTCTATTTGAATTGACTGTATTCTTAAATTTCAAATTATGATTACCTAATGCTAAGTCTGCATACACTAATTTTTTATGTTTAGGTTTCTCATCTTTGGGACCCACTGTGTTATAATTTGGGCTAAAATTGTGCTCTGGGCCTAGATTTCTCGTAGAATTTGATATGTAGTTGCCTTTTAAAAGTTGCAAGTACGATTTTCTTTCTGATTCATTGTACTCTGGCTCTGGGTAGTCAGGTTTCTCATAATGATCGTAAACGCCGACGCAAGACAATTTCTCTCGCAGGCTTTCAGATTTCTTTAGTCGATTCAGTTTATGACTGTTCTTTTCTCTACTTCTATTCAATGTTTTTGTATAATATTGAGCATCTGTCGGTTGATAAATTAGAGGTCCTATTGTATTATTATATGACCGCTCTTGGTCGACTGGGATTCTTTTGTCGACCCGTATCGGTTGGAAGTAACAAAAACTGTGGTGTTTTTGCAGTGGTATTTGGAAGTTTTTCTTATTTTTCCCTTTCGAGCTTAGGTTAGTAAAATGATTACGTTTTTGCATGTATTGTTGCTGTATGATGTTAGTGTTCTGAAAATGAAAATATTAGATTGTTAGCAAAGCTTGTTAGACACATGAAGCTTTTGGAAATAAAATGAATGAAAATAAAAGTAAAAGCAAGCATTATACCTGACCGTTTTCACTATCCACGGTTAAACTACTCTGAACGGAGTTGCTACGTCTCACTAAAGATCTCTTTGGTACAGGTTTTTCAGCCAACTTTGGTATTTGTAACGTTTTATTTGGTGTTATCACGTGTTTTTTTGGTAAACCAGATTTGTTTATTCCTTGGTTATTTAATTGATTGACTACAGACTTCACTAGTGACGTTGAAGGTAGTATGACCGACAAGTTCTTTTTAGGTGTCGCACCTATTATATTTGGCTTGGTCCCATCTTGTTTTTTATCTTCTTCCTTATCATCTTCATCGTTACTTTCACAATTTTTCAAATCTAATTTATATTTTGCAGTTCTCTTTAAAGTTCCATCTCCAAAAAAAGATTTTGTAACATCTTCAACTGATTTTGTAGGTCTGACAGGTGCATCTACTGTATCAAAAGATTTTGAAAATCTTGTATTGATTAATGGCATTGATAAATTTACATAAACATGATCCGTTTTAGCTGGAGACGTGTGTGGTGATATCTTCGTCCGTGGTGCTGGTATTGGTCTATTTAGGGATGTCGTAGAAATATTAACTTGTTCAAGTGTTTCTTCACATACTTGAATAGAATCAGTCAAATTCTCAAATTGCTCAACACCACTTATATCAGATTTAATTTTGATAAGCGAAGGATAATTAGCATAAATAATATTATTACTTTCGCTCAAGTCTTTATCATTGTCAGAATCTTGATTCTTATTATTATTAATCTCATTAAAATTTTCTCCGTATTCAGTGTTAGGATAAAATCTTTCAATATTTCTTTTTCTAACTATCCTCATAGATTGAAATCTTGGTGGTTTTCTATGTACTCTTGTGTTAAGAGAAGAAAATTTTCTTGAATCAGATTCTGGCATTTCTTCCTCTATTGTTGGAAATTGTTTTAAAAAAGACGACTGCATTGGTGGTAGATATGGATTGAGCAACACCGTTTGATGCAGTGGATAACATTGTTGTATCGGTGATATCATAGGTATCCCATATGTGGCTTGATATTGGGAATTAGTTGGTGAATTTACTTGATACGATATCGCATTTTGCACAAATGGTGGACATACTATCCTTGGCGTGAAAGATGGGTTTGTAGTCAATTGTTTCTGTAAGGCTTCGATTCCTTTTGTAGTTTTTCGATTGGTTTCTACAACCCTAGGCTGTATCGCTTGTACAGGCTTTGTTACACATGCCAAAATAAAACATGAAATAAATAAAAACACAACTAATTAGAAATGCAAATGATAATTAAATTAATTTATTAAGCATTAAACAGAACTGCTATTACTTTAAATGTATCTAGGAATAATATAAAATTAATTGTGTTCATTCTAATGTATTTTAAATCCTTCGTTATATTCGTAATAGTAGATCAATTTAAAATTAAAAACTTATGGAAAAGACAGTTTTGTCCAATTATTTTCAAAACAAAAACGTTGCTCTTTTTCCACTGTCCTAAATGTACAAATGTATCGAATTGGATTAAACAGACAAAATTATCTTTTCCATTTTTATTAATCACACATTTTTTTTATTGAAAACATATATTAGCTTATCGATATTAGTATTAAATGAACAGCTACCTTATTCGGTGGTTGTTGAAGTCCATGGAACGGAAGGTTCTCGTAGAGACCCGGATTGTCCGCTCCTAGGGTACCGTTCACTGCATTATCTACGCCATTCGTAGGTGGGCCTGTGGGTGATGAAATGTCATTTAGATTCTATGAAATGAGAAATAGAGTTTAATTTAAATTAGACGCTGAAAGGTGCGATGCATCTTCAAAAAGATGACGCTTTGAAAAGGTTTGATGTGATTGAGACAGTAGGTTCAGTCAATTAGAAATCACTCAATATTGATAATAATTTTGAAAGTAATGTAAGTGCAAGATTTTAAATTATTTTAATATTATCCTAGATGAAACAAATGCTCAAATAAAAAAAAATAAGTACGAAAAAAAATCGAAGCACACTAAGCTAAAATAAACGTGCAATACTTACTATCGCCAGGCTTTTTCCGTTTCCTAGTAGCTCTGGCTGGCGGGTCGTTATTAAAAGGTTTAACTCTAGCACTCGCCGCGGCAATTCTATCAGGCCGTTTGAATGAAACCACTAAAATCATGCATATGTTAAAGTAAAAATAACAACAAATATTCATGCACGAGCAAAAATGAAAAATAACACGTGCTTTGCAAAATATAATAAGAAATTTAATTTTGTAAGTACAAAATTTGTTTTATAATGTTTGAATATTGTGATCATGTGAAGTGGTTAAACGATATTTGAGACAATATTAAAAAAAGTTACAAAATCAGTAAATATTAATACCAGTAATATAATAAAACAGAAAACTTAAAAAAATATGTACAAAATACAATATAAATAAAGATATGATATAAGTTTTTGTTAAAAAAAATATTTGTCAATACTAGCTTTTTTTGGTGACTGTACTTTTTGTTGACTGTACTTGCATTGTCTTCGAATATACTAATGTATACCAAATATCAAGTCAATCCGACCACTGGAAGTGAGTGAAGTTCGACTTGCAAGATTATAGTCGGACATACATACATTGCAAGTTAATACTTGTGAACAGGTGCTGCTTGTGGGGGCTGGTCTGCTTAAGTTTGCTATTTATTTACTTATTAAATATTTTTTCAGTCTACTTTGTAATTTGCCGCCGCGCCGGGGCACGCAATTGTTTTCAGTGCGATTAGAATGTAAATATTATGTAATTAATCTAAGCCTGTTTTGAAAAGAGTAATTGCTGAGTTTATTGCCGGCTCTTCTCAGCAAATGCAACCTTCCGAACCGGTATTAGAGTATTAGAGTCAGACTTTTCATAAGTGCCTGCGAAGGTCTATTTGAATAAATGATTTTGAATTTTGAATTTTTTTGAATAAAAAGCTTGTACAAAAGAGTCTGTTGCTGCTTCCGATTAGTGTTGAATAAAAAAGAAAAATTCTAATAAGCAAAAAAGCAAGAACAAATATAATTTAGTGTACCTATAAACACTAAAAGTTGTGTAAAGTGTATTTGATGTTTCTAAGTCTATTAAAATAATATGAATCTATCACTACAAGAATAAGATTTTATTTTGAACTTTCGAAGAAAAAAATTTCAATGGCTATTCAATTAATATTATCTCAAACAAAGTTTCAGTGTGTAATGAAATGTCATAAATATAAGTAATGACACACTACCTCCCTCAGTTACAATAACGTTTGGTGTTTCACTTTGAAACAACGACCTAAGTCTATTCTTCGGTAGCATATAACCCGACTTATTCAAATTGACCAACGATAAAGCCCTTTTATTAGATTTATTTATCTTCTTATATTTCCCACTATCATCATCTGAATCATTATCACTCTTCCTCCTCAAATTCTTAAAGATTCCTGTTACAACATTCTGCGTATGCCTTCTTGGCTTACCGTTCTTTTTGGAATACTCTGATTTATTTCCATTATCTCCATCATCAGTCTTATTTCTATTTCTCTCAAGTAAGCCTAAATTAGCTTCAACATCTTCAGTTTTCTGTGCATTAGCTTGAAGCCTAGCTTGATTTTTAGGACTTAATGTGTGATTTGAATTAACATGAACCAAAACTCCTGGCTTCAAAGGCCATTTGTTAGGCGTAACCACAGTTTGCACTTTATCACTATCGAGTTTAGGTTCAGCTTTAGGCGTTCGCATTTCAGTTTCAGTATTTTCATTGTTTATAGTAGCTTCTAGTTGTGATAAGTTTGCTTGCAAGCTTGTGACAGGATTTTCGCTAAACTTGCTCGTCTCTAACGGATAACTCTGCGAATCGACTAGTCTAGTCCTGTCTGATGATTTTGGGCTAAATGATAGATTGATGCGCGGTGATAATGAAGGCAAAGCTTGTGATATAATCGACTGAGCTATCGATACTTCGTTCAAACAGCTACCATCCGGACTGAGAAGTAAACCATGAAAATAAAATGATGTTAAAACACATGCAATGATCGATACTACAATCAGAAATCTTGAAGGCGATGTAACCTACTAATGATAATAATCGTATAAAATGTAGATAAATAACTGTGTCATGATATATGAATAGATAAAGATTACATATAATTACATAATTAAAATACTAGAAGAATGCTTTCATAGTGACAAAACGCTCATGCATTCAAATTACAAGAATTTTGTGAATCAAACTTCTCAGTTTCTACTTTAAAATCACACAAACAGAATTTACGCCAAATTAAACGCAAAAACCAGCGATAAGAAAAATAAAAACAAGAAAGCATTCTCCATCTATACCAAACGGAATATTGAAAGAACTTCTGTTAGTTATCTTATACCTGAGCTATTTATTGTAGTCAATCTCAGTACGTCTGGAGTTAGTGCTGTTAGGAACCTACGCAAGAATTAAACATTAATAAATACAATAAACCCTCTCAAAAATAATAAAAAACCGTGTTAATTTGTTAGGAGTTTGAATAAAAACATGCTAGTAGTTCTAGTACTAAATAAATCAAAGATAAAGTTAAGAAAATCCTAAAAAGTCTATCAGCCGTTGGTCCAAGCATTTAGCAAAAATTACAGGCGAAAATTCAAACTCTGTGACAACCTTAATATTTTATGACCTTGAGATTGGCACTATTAGTGGTGACCTTGATGGTGGCATAGACAAAGTATGCCATGAATCTGCTCGGACCAATGGCGTGGCTGAAAATATTATCAATTATTTTTATTTATTTTTATCTATAAAATAAAATTGAACACATGTAAACAAAAATAACTACCAATAAGTGTGTTACAAAATGAATAAATGGTGCGAAATATATTGAAAATAAATAAAAGACACGATAATAAATAAAATACACTAGAAGTAATAAAAGTATAATCTATTTAGTTGCTCTAAAGTTTCTTAATATTAAAAACTAATAAAATTATATTATTTCTAATAACATTACTTTTACTTAAACTACTTATTATATTTATATAAATTTAACAAAAAAAAATAACAAATTAGTCACCCAATTATAGAAAGAAACTTTCGAGCAATTTGCCTAAACTATGTTTTCATTTCTAAAACTGGAATTACTAATACATTCTCAGCTATTTATAAAAAATAAGAATTAAAAGAACAAAGACAACATGAAGAACTTACTTCTCTCTTTCCTCTAATTCAACTGGATTATTATCTATCATTAAAATTGGATTATTTGTATGTTTGTCGATGTGTTTAGTGTTGTTATGTAGGCAGCGTCCGGAAAAGGTAAACAAAAAAAAACATTAGTTAGCGATTGCAAAAAAAAACAATGTATATAAAAGAGGAGTCTAACATTAAATTGTGTCTAATTGATGAAAATGACTACGACTAGTGCAATATTTTAAGTTTTTTTTAAATTATGATTTGTTATTTATTTCAGTCAGTCACACCAGTTTTTTTTTTATGTATAATATAGAAGAATTGTTGAAGTTTTAGTAGTTTCTAAAAGTAGACACCCAAATAAAATGATTAATAAATAAGGTTAATGATTTATAGATAATTATGGTCGATAGTGATTCAAATGTTGTAAAGAAAATGTTTCTATACGACACAGAAAAATCTCAAAAAGTATGAAAAAAATCCAAAAAATATCAAAATAACAAATTATATAAAATATTGTTATTATTAAAAAAAACACGAACAACAACAAAGAAAAAAATGCAAACGAAAATATGAGAAAAACGTGCATAAAAATTAAAACAGCTGAGAGTGCCACTTTATACGGTTTTACAAAATATTTTTCTTTTTCATAATAACAGTTACACTCAAATAAAAAACATAACATTTTGTAAAAAATTAAAGTTTCGGTACTCACACTTGGATTTCGCCCTCATCCGCCTGCATATGCAGATGATGATGATGCACAGAATGACGGTGATGACGAGAATGGCGAGCGCGATGCCGCCGATCAAGATCAGTTTTTGCTGATCACGCCACCACACTTTTGTTGCTGCTGCATGACAAGTTTGTGAAATTAGGGCCAAGTTTTTTAGAATGTGGCGTACAATTCTTGCATTCTACTAATATTATAAATGAGAAAGTTTGTGTGTTTGTTATCGCTCAGCTCCATAATGGCAGGATTTGGATGAAATTCGGTAAGTAGGAAGTTCATAACCTAAACTAATATATAAAAATATCTAGGACAGTATTAGATCCCCAAAAACATTAGGCGGTACTTGGAATATAAAATATACTTTTTAAGCGAAAATAAAAATGCTTTTTTTTCGATAACTTAAATTATTTATAACATTAATTTATACGTATTAATGTTCTTGATAGAAGTGAATTTAATTTGAAATAGGTATACAAGCTTTGAATATTATTGTAAAAAGTAAAACTGCATAAACACGATAATTATTTTAAGCAACTCCAGATGGTATTACTCTTATCCAACATATAATATTACAAGATTTTTTTTAAAGAATTTGGTGATTAATATACACTATTTTTGAGTATAATTTTAATAAATATAATAATAATATCAAAGAAGAATGGGTAAAAACGTCCCCAGACTGTAGCAAGATGAGCTATAGTGGTGATTGTAGGTCTCGTCGAGCACATTATTTTATTCTATGACAGCAAGTCAGAATTCCATGGGAGAAAAAAGATATTCACATTTGAAGTTACAAAAATGTTCCTTTGGTAATGATTGTTTTTTGTAATTATTAGCTATGCCCTGCGGCACAGAATACTGAATACCAGTGATTCCAATCGAGTTTTTAAGACAAAAAGAACTGTATGTCAATTTCCAGGATCCTTGCTATCTTTCTGCTAATATTTATCGATATCGGTCCAGTAACATAGTTGTGAAAGCATAACAATACGGATAGATCTACTGTCGCATTTATCATATTAAAGTACTAGCTGTGCCTCGTGGCTTCACCTGTGTTCCTGAGAAAATAGTATTGCTTGTCCATCTGTAGGCTGCTGTGCTGCCGCGTGTGGTAATTTTAATTGCTATCAACCTAGTCCAGTAATTTAGCTGGAAAACGTAACATAAGACATACTAACCCGAAGAAAACCCCTATAGTGTGGCCTGGAATTTGATGTTTAAGGAAGTGTTCTGGAATTGTATTTCAGAACACTTCCTTAAACATCAGTCAAAGCATCGGGATCCCTAGCGTCGATATTTCTAACGACACGTGCTGTTTCGTGTATAGTCACTTAGACGACAAAAAAAGCTCGGAGTGCTCAATAGAGCGAGGCAGTACTTATAACAACTTTATAAGTCGCAAGTCCGGGCTCAAATGGAGTACTGCTGTCATCTATAGGCGGCGGTACCTGGATACCAGCTTGGGCCTTTGGACTCGGTTCAGCGACGTGCCATTAGAATTGTCGACGATCCCCAGCTCACAAGTGGTTTAGACCCCGTTAGACTGAGCCACCATCGCAACTCTCGCCATCGACGGGGATCCAACCTCACACATTGGAACCGAAATGGTTTCGTACTCTGCGGTTTCAAAGGAGCTCACTACCGGAGGTTTTCCCAAGGGAACACAGCATGGGATTCTTCAAAAAGGGTGTGAACAGATTTTTGCAGGGTCAGCAACGCGCGAGTGGTACCCTTGGTGTTACAAGTGTCTTTAAAGGCTATGGTAACCGCTTACCACCAGGCGGGCCGGGTATACTTGTTTGTTGCCTTAGTGGTATACAAAAAAAACTATCTTTCGCATTAATAACGTTAAAGTACTATGTTTACCTCGCGATTTCAAATGTGTTCCCGGTATACAAAGTAAATCCGTACCTATTTTATGGACATCTTCGGTTATCATTAACTATTTGGAACATAATACAGTGTTTATAGTCATGTTCAAGTTTTCTTTTTTATTGTGTTTTGCTATTTACCATTATCCAGTCAGTCTATGGGGCTATCAGTCTGCCTATGGGGCTGATTCATTGATTACACATAAATAACGACAATGAAACATAATGTCATATAGTAGGTAGATACCTAATATGCGAGTGTAATTGTATGCTGTGTCAAAAAAAAAAGATCTTTACCTTATCCTAGTAATAGTAATGTAAGTAAACAATGCTTAAGTTTTTCGGTGTTTGTTATTAAATGACGCCGAAATGGCTTATCAGATATGGGTGGAACTTAGCACAAAGATAGATTAAACTCTGGATAAGCATATATAATACTTTTAAATTAGAAAAGTTATACAAATACTGCGGGACGATATCAAAGTTACTCAGTATTTTGTTTGCTTTAACCGTGATTATCTTTTTTTTCCCATGGAATCCAGACTTGGTGTCATACAATAAAATGATGCCCTCGATGTGGCCAACAAACTCCACCATAGCTTATAGTGCTACATTCTGGGGACGCGTTTCATACAAATGGACTCTTTGTTCTTTGAATAATATATAAAACCTTTTAAATACATTTTTATATGTTTTTTGATTAGCACTATAATTTTGTAGCCATAATACGAAGAAGTACATAAAATAATATAAAAACTGTTAATATTTTGAATCCTTTACAAACGATGTACTTACTGAAACTTTCCAAGTTGGCTGTAAATTAAAAGACTTATTTTACACTTTTTTTTCAATAAATAGTTCCTGTCAAAAAATTGGGTCGCTATAATTTAAACAACCATTATAGATATAATATAATTTAAATATCCATTTTCTTATGTTTACCAGTAAAGTTTTATTAATTACTTACCTTACCTTCATATGAAATAACTTCAGAATCAGTTTTACATATTTTTACGTAATCTGGGAGCACGGCAGTGCCATCGCCAAGTTTCGTCCAATAATAAGTATACGAACTGAGATTTATGAAATATATTTATGTATACGTACCGATAACATCTCTCTCGCAACGCTGGGACATGCCCACAGAGTTGTTAGCGTAGCACAGGTAAGTTCTGAAGATGTCCACGTTAGTACTGAGGCGGAGGAAGCTCTGCACGCCGTTTTGCCAGATCTTTTCGTCTGTGATACTGTCGTTTTCGTTTTTTAGCTTCCATGAGAAAGATACCTGGGGAGAAAGGTTGGTTATTAATAAATAAATAAAAAAAAATCGAATATTGAGGTTATTTTAATTTGAATGACTATATCAGACAATATTTATGAATCTTCCGCAGATTTCTATATGTTTTAGATAAACAATTTGATTAATTTGTTGATTTTTTAATAGCTTTTTTAAATTTGTTTTCTGGAAATTTCATTCGGGCAACTATTTGTGATAAAATTTGCAATGATAGTCATAGCATATAGAAAAAAGTATGTGAAATAAATATATTTACGTAATTTGTAAAACGTTACAGTAAAACTGAGGGGGAAATAATAAAAAAAACATTATTTTTACCTCAGGAGGATTAGCGTGCGCTGTGCAGACCAAAACTTGATCTCCATTCATTTCTATTTGTTTTATTCCGCATTCAGGTATATCTGAAACATTTTTAATAAACAAATAATAAAATGCGAAAGTATTTGGTCATTTTTGCAGTATTTCATATATAATAAAAAAAAACTCAGGTCAAAAAAAGAGTGTAATTTATTTAAAGTTTGATTTGACTGGGGTCAAAAAAAGAGTGTAATTTATTTAAAGTAATAATCAATACGTTCCTATTTTCTTTATATATTTTACTTACACATAACATCCAAATACACAGTAGTATTAACACTTCCGTGTCTATTGTATGCTTCGCATAAGTACTCCCCTCCATCTTTCCTCTGTACTTTTCCTAATAGTAATGTGTTAGAAGAGGACAGCACGAGAGAAGTATTGCTGTGCTCTTTGCTCAAGCTTTTGTTTGGAGGCTCGCGCCGCCATGAGTAGCTTGGCATTGGGAAGCCTCTGGGAAATAAAAAAATATGATAAAATAGTGAGGCTGATGTGGACTTGGCAAAGTTTTTACAATTATGTTTCAGTAATGTTTTTTTTTACCACTAAGGTAGCAAACCTGATGCCTGATGGCAATCTTAGTAAAACTAATCTTAGTTTTATTTGTATTAAAATGATATATCTACAATTTTGAAAATTACAATTCTATACGCTATGCTCTGCAGTTTGCTTCGAGAAAAAATATTATTTTACAAGAAAACATGAAAAAATTATTATTACGTATTTACAAGAAAGCCGGCTTCCTTTCAGTCCGTCACTTTATTAGGGAGACTTTAAGGGATCTTATTTTTTTTACAAGTCTATGGAAAAAACTTTAAATTATTTTATTTATTTATTCCAAACTATATTCTATATTTACAAACTGCATTTTAAAGTCCTTAAACATATTAATATGATCTATAATGTATTTCTTACCTCGCTGAGCAGACAACTTTTGCTGGTATTGCATTTTCATTTACAGAAACTCTGTTTGGAGTTACCGTTATGTTCTCTGGTTCATCTGAAATGGTTTTATAATCAATTAGAACAAGATTTGTGAATATGCGAATTTTGTTGAATATATAGTGTGTGTATAATAAGTATGTGTGAACGAGTGGATGTATATCAGTGCTTGTCAGTAATTGAGTATTAGTGAACAAATGGATAGATGTTAGTGAACGAGTGATTGTGTCAGCATGTGTTTTTGTGTCAGTAATTGCAGTGACTTCACGTTTGTATTATATACAACCTGTAACAGATTATGATGCTAAACCGTTCACCCGTGTATTCAAAATCGATCAAAAAAGTTATTTGAATCGATTTTTGTAATTTTTAACTTAGGTAGGAGATTCTGACAAACCGTTCAACGATTTAGCATACAAATCTATTACACGTTGTATATCAGATTGAGACAGAGAAATCAATTATTGAATGTGAATGTGACTCAGCGAGTGAATGCATAACACAGGTATAACTGTGTAAGCATGCTGGTGTAAGAAAGAGAGAGAGTGTGTGTGTGGTGAGGGGGAGGTTTTGGAGGGTGTGTATGTGTTATGTTGGGGTGTGTGTATGTATACGTACACTCGACGGCGAACTTGGTGGTGCTGTTGACGGGCGGGCCGGCGAGGTTGCGCGAGGAGCGGCACGTGTACGTGACGGCGCCGGCCGACCGCTCCAGCGCGCCGCCCGCCCACGCCGACATGTTCCAGTGCTACGGGGACATTCCATACTCACATTTACACCTTGGTACAAACATCATCATCATAACTGCCTAAGGATGTCCACTGCCGAACATAGACCTCCCCCATTAACTTCTTTGAACGGTTTTCAGCTTGCACTCAGCGGCGCCCAGCGACTCTGACCAAATCGTCGGTCCATCTGCTGGGAGGTCGCCACTCGAGAACCTTCCTTCCCTATCCGTTATCGGTTCTTCGAGCGATGTGGCCTACCCATTGTCACTTCAGCTTACTAACTCTACGAGCTATATCGGTAATATTTGTCCTCCTACAAATGTCCTCGTGTCGGACCCTGTCCCGTAGAGAAATTGAGCATGGGTCGTGAGTCTGAACCTATTTATGCGGCCAGCAGTGAAAGACCACGTCTCTGTACCGTACGTTTTAGGGTGGGTCATTTTTATTTTTTTCGTTTTTTTTTATTGTAATAGTGATAAAAGAGTGCTAAATATAGTATAAATGATATATGCAAAATTCTATAAGTTTCTAATTTGATTAACTGCCTCCGGATTAACTTTAAAGTTTATAAATATTTCATTTATAGGGGTAATTTCAAGAACCAATAAGAATTATTGAAATTGAGATTTTTAATACGTTTTTCATGTTATTTACATGGAAATATAGTCGATTTCTTAAAACAAATCATTAAATGTAATTATTTTATTATTTACAAAATAAAGTAGGGGATCGGGAAACGTCATTTTTTACGCGCTAGTGACGCTGCGGCCAAATGAGTAAAAAGTTGTGTTGCGCTTGTTGTTACCATGTAACATACCTGAAACTCATTAAAATGTCCTTTGTTTGATGAAGTAAGTTATATTAAAGACAATATGCTACCAACTTACGAAGAAATTATAAAGTATTACGAGTGGACGCGGTAGCAAGTCAAATTCGAAAAAAATACGAAAACGGAACCAAATTTCTGGAAATTGCGAATGTTGACACGACTAGAGTCGAAAGATTAGGACAAAAGCATATTTTCCTATTGTCTCACACACAAGGGTGATACAAAAGTTAAAGTCTTATTATTATTTAAGTGTAAAAATCTTCTAGTCACACCCGTCTCTATCAGAAAAAAAAGAGAAAAGAAATATAGAGTTCTGGCTTGATAGCATTGTTTTGTTTGATATTTCTTTTTGCAAGAGTAAGGACTTAAGTGGGTGTATCTAGAGATCGAAAAGTAGCCTACCAAGGAGTACTTTTTCTTAATTGATCAATCTACCACAAGAAACATAAGAAAATAGGGAACGTCGATTTCGCTACTACGAATCAAGTTAGAAAAACCTTAAATCGGAAACTTAAAAATAATGGCCTCACTTAAATATCAGGAAGAACGCATCATAAATAAGACATTGGCTCCTTCCACTCTCCTACTTCCTCCGACTCCAATGAGTCTGATTGACAAATAATTCTCTCAAGCTTGATGCAACTCCTTCGCAAAACAAGTTTGCCGTTAGTATGCATTTTTTTACGCTTGCAAATACTTGTGACAGATACTGGAGTATCAGACAGGGCAGGGCAGGGACGCAACTTTTTCAGTAATTTTGCAAGTTACAGACTATTCCAAGTTCCCAACCTAAACATAGACCTTTCTTTTTACGTCGATCTGGCGCCCTTATGATGTCATAATGGCGCTATTGTGTTAGTAGACTACCAAAACTGTAAAACGTCACAATTTTGACACCACTGAAAGTTCATTGGAACACAATTGAAATAGCAGACTTGGGCCCCTCATTAATTGGTAGTTAAATGTCACCAAACCTCCTATTCTCAAGAGTACAAGTGTTGGAGATTTGCAATTTCTTGCACAAAGAGGTTAGGATGAGTTGCCTCTATTGCGCCTACCATATCATACGTAAGAAGGGAGGAAAGGGCCGTAAATTCTGTGACTGAAACACAAATACTTTGTGCAGCAAATCTGCAAGAAAAGTCTTCATTAAGGCTCAGATAGAATCTTGCAAAGATATGCCAAAACTTAACAACAAGAAGGATTTTGTAGTTAATTGAAACTAATATTAAATATATTTTTACTGGATTTTGAGTATACATTTTTCATTAATAATCAAATAAGCCTTTTTAACTTGCGTTTAATTATAAAATATCATATTATAAGTAGTATTTTTTAGTTCATAATGAGATTTGAACAAAAGCTTTTTTGTTTAATTTTCCAAAATTTCGAATTCAATCCGGAGGCAGAAGATAATATATAAGCTTTACTATTTTTTGCATATGAATTAAAAACGTGCTATGACACCCTTTTATCGCTATTACATATTTAAATTAACCACTTTTTTTTTCTTCATACATTCGTGGCCCACCCTAGACTACGTTTGCTACAATACGCGCCACCAAAGGTGAGACTTGATGAGCGTCAATAGTGAAGAGCCTGCGCAGGTATAGTACCTCACCTCCCACACTCAATCCACCGCCCGATCGCGCCCCCACAATTAAACCCAACGCGCGACGGCAGAGGACGTAAGACATGGGTGCGATCTTTTATACTTTTGAATCGTACTGTAAGGACAATAAGGTTGAAATTGCTTTGGCAATCGACGTATGTGTCTGCGTCCCGTCTTACGAGTGTGGCCAGATCATCAGACCACCGATAAAAGATATCAGACGTCAACCACGTAGTGTCATCTTTAGTGGCACATTTTTGTCAGAAGACAAGCAAGCAATCCACCTGATGGCAAGTGGTTACAGTCGTACACAAAGCCTAGAAGGCTTTACAACTTATTAGACTGCTTGGCGACAGATTTGCCACCACCGTGCTATGGTACCAAGCTCATAATAGGATTTAAACGACTTGCGAAGATTAAGACTTACCAACGTAGATTCAGTGGCCTCGAAGTCGTTCTTGTTGACTTGCGGCTCGATCTTCCTCTCGACGACGTAGTACTTGTCGGTCTTGTCGGGGTCGATGACCTGCCCGTCCTTCAGCCACTGCACGCTGCATAGCGGGGCGCACTCCACGGTGCACGACAGCGATATGTTCTGAAATTAAACAAAAAAAAAGTTTATTTTTCTGTAATACCTGTATTTGACCCCAATCTTACCATGATAAAGAAAGAAAGAAACTCATTTATTTGACGAACACATTAACATAACAATACTTAAATTAAAAATTACCCATTAGGTCCGATGAAAGAACGGGGATGGAGGGACAAGATAATATTCTTCATCGCATTCTCCGTGGAACAATCTGTAGAAAACCGTCAAACTTGCAACCTGACGCCGATGATCCGGATTTTCAGTTTCTTGGTCATTAGGTTTAGGTCAAATTTTCGTGTGTGTGAGTGGTACTTTATGCGAAATAATTTACCTGTGATTTATACAAAGCGCCACTGTAGTGGTTCATCGCGTACTTGAAGCTTGGTGGGGCTAAAAAAAAGAGACAACATTGTTATGAAATCCAATTATTTGACACACATATTATTATGATTCTATGGTTTGATTGTTTACATAGAAACTAGTAAGGATGACCTTTTATCCGGGGAATAAGTTTCCTAATACTAAATAACTCAGTAACCTAGAACACAAATGACTCACTCAATTCATAAATGACCCATCTAGTACAATAATCTCTCACCTTATACATAAATGACCCACGTAGTACACAAATGACTTTCTATTTTTTTATACCAACATTTTGACAAGCATGCGGACGGGCCACCTGAGTCCGCTAAGGGAAATCGTTATGGGTAGCTCATTCCATAGCCTAATGGTCCGCAGTAGGAACGTCCCACTGAAACGTTGTATGGACGATCGAGGCGCCTCGAGAATGTGAGGATGAACTCCACATCGCCGTCAAGCAGTGCGATGGTAGAAAGGTGATGATGACACCAGGTCAAAAAGTTCCCCATTACAGACGGTAGAACACATAGAGCGAGCCTCCCCAAAGGCTGGGAGGTTCTAAATCTATTTCACAAATGAATCTTTTAGTACACGAATGACTCACCAATTTCACAAGTGACTCCTCTAGTACACAAACAACACAACTCACCGAGTACATCGATGGAGGTGGTAGCGGGGTCCCCCTCCCCGCCCGCGTTGATCCCGCGACACGAGAAGTTGGTGCGGTGGTCCACGGTCACCGGGTCGATGGTCCAGTTCTGGGACACGATGTCGCTCACCTGGCGACCGCCGCGGAACCAACGGAATCTGATCATTATTAAACGGAATTTATAACTTTTTTTTTATTGGCCAAACTTAGAAATCGCAAAATAAAAAATACAGCTTTTCAATCATTTTTGCCGAGGAGACATGTACCTTTTGTATGAAAAGCAGTTTTTTTTCGATTTCGTAGTTGGTCCCGTATTAAAAGTTGATCGTATACATGAGTACTTTACGTGGTTTAATTTAATGTCGTATTGTCGTATCCACCCCGTGTAGTTACCTGTGTGCTTCTGGCCTTCCTCTCTCTTTGATACTGCAGCTCAGCACCAGACTCTTGCCCTTCACCACGCGCCACGGGGAGTATGTCAGCTTGGCAGGCCCGGGAGGATCTGTAATAAACACGTTTATATCAATGGTAATTATAATCCATTTCAACAATTAACAAATCATCTAATATTTATCGGTCACCTCACTGTCATTGTCAATCAATGTGACGTTATTTACGTGATCATTGAATCAGTACTAGTTAAATAGCATATTATGAGTAAAGGTCAACGGTAAATTTTGTCCAAGTGATGAAATAGTTGGTGCTTGCCGCGAGCCGTCAACTATTGTATCTTGTCATTATAAAATTAATTTAAGGCGCATGATTTAAATTTGTCTCTTGGATGGCAAGTTTTTGCTGTGTCGGAGCAGTGTTGAACTTAAAGTAGAAGTTGATGTAAGTAGTATACTGACAATTGACGAGTAGCTCGGTGTTGGCGCTCTGGTTGCCCCAGCCGGCGTAGTTCATGCCCTTGCACGAGTAGTTCCCGTGGAAGCTCTTGGTGGTGTCCTGCAGCAGCAGCATCGAGGGGTCCACCTCGTTGCACAGGCTCTCTGACAGTTGGAAAATAATACAAATCATCAACTTACCAAATGTATACACAATCTTTTTAGTAATATCTGATGAAAGCCTGGAAAGCTTGTGGCTATACAACGTGCAACGGATTAGTTCATAAAAGTATACGACGTCTTTGGTACTAAGCGCACAGATCGAGAAAGAGAAAATTTTATAACAATTCAATGACGTGACGTGACGTGACGTGAAAATAATGACCCTCATTGAGTGGTGACACGTTGGTTATCATTTTACTTCAATATACATGGGAGCAAAAAATTTGAATATTTGTGTAATTTATTTTTAGCTGAAACTTTTAATAGAGTCTATACCTGATTTAGTCTTCACCCTTTACGGTTGTAGAACTCAGTTTTAAACTAAGAGAAAATCTAGTAATGAATTATTTGTAATTATGTAAGATGATAAAGTTCACAGTGCCAGCTACGAAATTCTTGAAGATCTCACAGCAGCTTAGTTACTAAAAACCGTAGTAAAGTAATAAGTGATCAAGATAAACGAACGAAGATAAAGTGCAACATTTTCTATTAGTTTGAGACACAGAGTTTCATAGAGATTCATTTATTCCTTACAACCTATATTCTCTAAAATCAAAGTCATGATTCCTTGCAACAAATCAATTTCTTAAGGCTGCTTACATTCATACTATTTTGATACTATCGTTAAAAGTAATTTTTCTGCAACTAAGCTTAAGCCTTATTTTATTATTGTAATGGAATCCTTCCTTACCATCACCATCAGTCGAATTACATTCAGGCAGGTGCTTCAACACTTCACCGTCGAGATACCAGATGACTTCATCAAGGATTGGAGGGTTTCCAGAAACCACCTCACAGGTCAGCGTCACGTTTTTGTGATCTGTTTCCAGGATTGGGCTTGGAGAGCTCATAGTTAGACGGACTTGGGGTTTAACTGGAAGACAGAGAATTTTTCATAATAAGTGTATTTATAAACAAACAAATTCAAGCAATGGCTAGTAATCCAGTGGCCGAGGATGGTCAGTACAGTACTCAAAGAAAGAAGGAAACTGCCAAACTATACCTGTATGTTTGTAACTATGTTTTCGTAGTGGTATTCAACATTCGAGTTAGTTTAAATTTTAAATGAACAACTTAATGTTCAATGTCTAGTTGGAAACTTTTAAAATAAATATACTAATCAAGTACAGTAATTCAGATCTTTATATCAGCAATAAACATATTAAATAACAATGGCCAACAATTGAACCCTGAGGTACTCCAAAAGCTACAAATGGTATAGGTATAAGCCAGCAAAATTGAATTATCTATTAATACTTACACAGCACATTAACATCAATGCTCTCTTCGCTGCTGCCATTTCCAACAGCATTAGTGAGCATACACGTATAGTTCCCCATATCTTTGCCTCTCGCGTCCATGATAATGAGAGCATGCTGATCTGTGGTGCCACCTTTGTAGTGTGTAGTGTCGTTTACGTTTACTCTTACACCGTTGCGGTACCTGAAAGATATCATCATCAGCTCATCAAATATGGGTGTTATGGTCATAGACTACCCCATAGGCCCAGTGGCAGATATTAGCAGGCATTAAATTCTTGGGCATCATTTTATCAAAATGTGTTTCCTTTAGAAAAACCTAGTGGTAAAACTTTCAGTGGCTCTTTATTCATTTTGTATAGTTAGTTTTTACCTATTTTTCCATCGTAGGAACAAAAACATAGTCTGTTTTCAACAAGTTTATCTGTCTAATCTCGAGAGCAATTTAAGTTACTTTAACTAGTTCCAACTTTCAAACACCGAGTTATTTGTGAAAGTTTTCGTATAGAGCTTTTAATTTTACTGGATCTCTTGCCAGTTTAGATTTTAGTATAACTTTAAGCCCATTTTAGCCTTTTAAGCCAAGCAATTTCAGATTTGGCGATAAATTATTATCATTGCATGACAAATTGAAAATCAAAGCACAGCGAAGTAAAATTTTGAGGCGCTAAGGTTATAAGCTAGTTAATGATTTTAAGCAAATAAAAGTAAGGAAGTTTTGAGAGTACCCACCAAATAACATCATTGAGTGAAGAGGGGTTACTCTCGTATTCGCACTTGAGTAGTAGTTTCGATCCTTCGACAACTGTGATGTTTTTTGGCTCAACTCTGACGATAGGAGGATCTGGAAATTAAAGACATCAGTGTTAGTATTAAGGCTACAGATTTGCTACAATCTCAAGAGACAAACAGAGATGTGACCGAAGGTGGTAAGCACACAAAGTTAGGATAAAAGAAAAGAAAGAAGAATAATTTAAGGGTCGGCAACGCGCGAATGTCACCCCTGGTGTTGCAAGCGTCCATAGGCTACGGTAACTGCTTACCATCGAGCGGGCCGTATGCTAGTTTGCCACCTCAGTGGTATAATTTCTTTTTAATTAAAAATAAGAAAAAAGAATGAATTGAACTTTGAAATGCAACTGCTGTAAATATGTAATTCATTGGTAGATGCTGGGTGACAATTTTTTAATCCTGAGGTTCGGTGTAGGAATTTTTCCACCTTTTTTTTCTTGTTGGTATGCCTGTGTTTGACCGCACTCTCACCATGGTTAGTGATGCTGTGGCCGAAGGTGGTAAGCACACAAAGCCTAGAAGGAACTTGCTCTCAACTGCAGCTGTCGGAACATACCGATAGGTGCTTGGCGACAGATTTTCAACTTGATGGTGATAGGCGTGGTAGCCAGCCAGACGGGTACTACAAAGTACCCTACCACCGTGCTATGGTTTGCTCATGATGTTTTCCTTCACCGAAAGTTCAAACTCAATGTTCAAATGGTGATTCGAACCCGGGACCTTCGTTTTGGCATCCGAAGTCACTACCACTGAGCTATCCATCTCCTTCAAGTATACTTACACCAAATCTCCATTTCTCTAGTAGCATGCATAGGATGGTCCTTTGTCTCAGTAGTGACTTCATTTGAAGCTTCACAGTGAAACTTCTGTCCATTCTCGAAGCGTGTGGCTTCGAAGGTCAGGTTTGAAGTCGTTTCGAATGTTGTGTCGCTCTGTGAAGGAAATTTATTTCATTATAATTTAAATACTACTTTCCGCCCTATGGTTTCACCCACATTTCCGAGGGATCATTATTTTCTCGGAATATTTTTTTTTAATCCGGAAAATATCCTATCTGTGTGCATCATTTCATCCCTAAATATTAATAACTCGTGCATCTAGATTTTGAGCAAGTTCTTCAACAAGTCCTTCTTCTTGAACACATTCAAGTAAATCTGTAATTAAGAGGAAATCTGTAACCTGTATGTAAAGAGGCCTTTTCATAGAAAACTTTGAATGTAAAATCATGGTAACTCCGTACCCTGAAGAACGCATGAACGCATTTTATTACGACATTTATCTAACTAAAGGAATTAACACAGCGTCTCTCGCGGAACTAATTTCTAACTTTTTAGTTTTTTCTAACTGGTTTGCTACCAAAATTCCTAAATTCCAACATTAGAGTTCAATTTAGAATAAGGCAGACGATCGCGGGAAATTAAGACGTCTAACACATCATCAGCAAAATCGTTTCTACCGTAACCGAGTAGATCTAAATAATTTGGATCATCACTTATTTTAAATGGCACATTTTCCTTTGTAGCACATACAATTTGATCGCGGTCCCCTGACACGATGACCCAGTCTGGCGGAAGATCCTTTTCAATGGAAGAGTCATCCATCTTGCTCATCCATACTTTAACTGCTTTAATGTCTAACAAAAACCTACTAACAGCTAACCTTTCTAATATAATAGCTCTAACAGTTTCAACAAACTGGTGTCGTTATAAAATTTTAATTCCGTTCACCCCGCGGGGTAGTTCAACAATCTCAAACTGTCAGAGTGTCTTTGTCTTCAGTTTGGTTCACGAGTTAGAGTCGATGGAACAGTCAGTAGGATGTAGTTGTTAGTGGTATGCGGGCGTAGTTCAAAATTATTGTGATTTGAGATTTTTAAAAACAGTTACATCAATTGTATTTTTTTTTTTAATGACTGGGAGCCACTTCATTCGTACGCAAATAATGTGGCGGCAAGCACGTAAATAACGTCAACTCACTGTCATTGGTGCTGATTCTTTTGTAAACTAATTTCAATTTCTCACTATGTCTCTTTCTAACAAAGAACATTAAAAAAGGATGTAATAAATTTTGTCATGTCAAATTACTCCAATGCTTGTTTTCAATATAAATGTAGTCGCCATCTATCGCAGTTACGTCATTTTTTTTTACAACTTGGTCGGTAAACAAGCATGCGATCCGCCTGATGGTAAGTGGTTACCGTAGCCTTTTCCCCCTCCCCTATGAGCTCTGGCGACTTTACTCACGCGCAGGAACACAACTTTACATAACATAAAGTTATTTGGCTGCGGTATTCTGTAAGCTCTCTGAGCGAATAAAAATGTTGCCCTACCTCTCTCAAAATACCCGCAAATGAAGACGGCAACGACTAATTTGACAGCTTTAAATATGTTCTATCCTTTTTCAATAAAGTTTGTAAGAAAGAGATGTGACGTGACTAAAATTAGTTTAGTGCGATTTACAACAGAATCGGGACCATTGTCAAACACTGTGTCATATTTATGTGACAGTGTTTTAGACAAATAATGTTTTATGGAGGTAATTAGAGTTTTTTTAAGCGCTCGTGGTGTAGCATGATCATGATAAGCCGTTCTTAATCGATCGGCAAGTTAAGCTACCACCGTGGTGGTCGGTACCTGGACAAGTGACCGCATAGTGGTATTTCAAATCAAATCGAGCGTTTCCGTGCTTCGCTTAAAGCCGTTGGTCCCGGTTATCACTTAATTGTGATAGTCGTTAAGCTAGTTGGAGGCCTTCTAGGCGGATTGAAAACCCCAACAGTAGGTTGACCACTAGCCTACCTCCACCGATCCGCAGTGGGCATTCGTGGTGGAGTATCCGCCCATTCCCTTTCACCCTGATTTGTGAAAGGAGGCCTGTGCTCAGCAGTGGGACATTATAGGATTTTTAACTCGCCAAGCCACATCCAGCAGCAACTCTACATCCAAACTTTATCTCGGCACCAAAGTATTTGCATTGTTAATGCCTATTAATTAGGTATGCATAGAAAATAACAAGCCTTTAGGGCGGTTTTACATTAATGGCTGTGTATGCCTTTGTCTAATGTAATTTTATTTACGTACTTCAGTACTTATGTACTCGTGTGGTGTGTACTTAGCTTAATCGTCTTGAATTTAATTTGTTTAGTAATTGCCTTTTGTGGATTAAAGTTTAGTAATTTGATGTAAATTGGCGTATTCCAGTGATGTTAATAAAATAAATATCATGGGACATCCTTTACCCTTTGTCATTCTAAACTAAGCAGAGCGTATACAATGGAGACCAGATAAATGCATATACTACATATAAAATACTTCTAAAAGTAGGAACAAACAGATATTTTCAATAAATATTTTTATCCTCGATGGGAATCGAATCCACCACCTCTGGCATGGCATTATAATCCATATTATTATTAATATTATAAATGCGAAAGAATGTGTATGTTATGGTGCGTTCATGGTACGCGAATCGAGCACGAGGCGAATCTCTTTCTTCGTGAAAAAACTGACAATTGCGCTCGTTCGAGGCTCGCGAGCCCGTCCACGCTACGCGAATCGTGCTCGCAGTGTGCTCGTTCGTGGCTCGGCTCGTGCTCGGTTCGCCAAGCATGGACGCACCATTACGCTTTCACCCCTAAACCGCTGAAGCGATCGCGATGAAATTTGGCATGCAGATAGCTTATGATATTAAAAGGATGTAGGTTGCTTCTTATCCCGGGAACGCGGTTGAAACCGTTCGGGATAGCTAGATTGTTAGATCATTATAAATGTCCCGCAAAAAAGGCTTCAAAGTTAAAACCTTTCGAGCTTTCGAATATCACTCTTCTTCTCCCTTGCTCTATCCCACTTTAGGTAGGGTCGGCTCTCCTAATCTTCTGGCGCCAGGACAACCTGTCCTGGGTTTTCGGGTCGGGCAATTCTTCTTCCAATAGGAGTTTCGTCATGCTAGTCCACCACGTAGCCGGAGGTCGTCCTCTACCTCTCCTATGTTCAGGTAATTGCAGTGCTTTATTTACGACATGTTCCTCGTCTCTTCGCATCACGTGACCATACCATCTTAGACGGCTCTCGGTTAGTTTCTCTGATATAGGGGCGATTTTGAAACTACCGCGGATATGCTCATTTCGTACCCTGTCCAGTCTCGTCACACCTCCAGACCACCTCAGCATCTTCATCTCTGCGGTGTGAAGCTTTTGTACATGTGTCTTTTTCACTGGCCAACATTCCGCTCGGTACATCATAGCCGGTCTTACCGCCGTTCTGTAAATCTTGCCTTTGGTTCTTATTGGCATACGAGCATCGCATAAGACTCCTAAGTGATCGCCACTTCAGCCATGCCACTTCGAATATCACTAATTAACTAAAATATATGCTTACCATTTCAACTGCCTTATGCTGCTCGATGATACATGAAACAAAAGAAATAACAATTTATAATAAATTTACTGTAGTTATTCTTAAACTGAGTAATGTACATAAATATTGCATCATGAAGATTGTAAATTCGGTTAAAATCAACTAAACCCAACGGTTTTAATTTAATATATTGTAAAAGTAACATTTATAAACCGTGGATTAATACAATCTGAAATGGTTGGAAATTTATTATTCCTTCTATAAATTCAAACAATATAATATAATTAACATTTTTAAATATAATTTAAAAAATACATAAAAGCAGTTCTCCAAACGCATCTAATGGTACGTCCATGCTAAACGAAGCGAGCACGAGCCGAGGCTCGAACGAACAGCATTCGTTCGTTGTTCGCGTAGCGTGGCTGGACTTGCGAGCGTCGAACGAGCATTCGTCTCGCGCTCCGCCCGATTGACAGTTTTTTCATGAGCACAGGGATTCGCATCGCGCTCGTTGTAGGCTCGGCTCGCTGTAACGTCCACACTTGACATCGCGAGCAGCGAACGAATTTTGTTCGTTCGTGGCTAGTGATTCGTGTAGCATGGACGCACATAAAAGGTGACAATTGAAAAATTTAATAGGAATTTAAATATTTATACGGAAGGTTGAAGTTCTAATTTCTGAAATACTGCCAAAAGTTCAATTTCCAAATAAATTGCAGAATTATCTTTGGAAAACTGAAAATAAGTATTAAAAATTATCCTATACCTAATTATGGTATTTCTTTTTTCACAATTACGAATGACGACCCATTGTCTACGCAACGCGAGCCGAGCACGAGCTAAGCCGGTCCGTCGCTCGCGGCGTCAAGTGTGGACTTACCGTTGTAAGTCCTCCAACGCGCCTCCAACGCGAGCGCGATGCGAATCTCTGTGTTAGTAAAAAAACCGACAATTTGCGGAGCGTAGTCAAACAAGAGCCGAACGTTCGAGGCTTCCAAATCCATCTACGCAACGCGAATTCGGTGCTCGGCTCGCCTAGTGTAGACCCATCTTTAAACTCAACAATAATCTTTGATCCTTTCTCAAAACACTTTGCCACTTTATCTTCAAAACGACAAAACTTTCAAATAAACGATAAACACAATAAAACCCGTCAAATGCAGAAGGTATTTCTTAATAAAATGTTTGGCGCCCGGAGTGATCATTTTAAAATCATTGCTTTTAAAACGAACGCGGCATTTACGAATGGCGGCGTACGCAGGAAAGGCGTTCCGTCCGCCATGTTTAATTTTTTAACTCCCTTTCCCTCTCTTCTTACAGATGTACATCCCGGACTTATAAACAGGGATTATTCCAGGTTTTCCACAGTTTTAACTGTCGAGAACATTTTCGCTTTAAGCAATTAATTGGTTGGAATTTTCACTTTGAGTTCATTTTTGTATTTTTTTGTTCGGTTTAGTGTTGGGTCGTGTTTTTTTATCGATGGATATCAACAAATAGAGTATCGACAGTTGCTATGTTGTTATAGACTGCTGTTTTTTTTCACAGCGAGTTATGTTCTTATTAGTTTGATAACGTTGATGTTGAGTACAACGAGATCTTAATTTTCCTCCAACATGTACATAATATCGTTATAATAATCAAAATATTATTTTATCTCATTAACTTTATCTCCAAAAATTTTAAAACTTATCTAGAAATATATTTTTACGTTAGTGACGCGGCCGTATCGACATATTTCCACGATGAAATTTGGCACGACACAGTTGCGATAATTGTTGGCTCGCTTCCACGATATAATCAACCGATCAGTTTTGTACAGTATTTCTGTGTTGGAAATATTGCGGTCGACATTAAAACAGGGCTTGGTGATTCAAATAGATTGTCAAATATGTTTCATTGTTGCAGAGGATTCTCGTCCCTTACAATTAAGAATTTAAGTTGTTTATTAATATTGCTCAATATTACAGTCTAAGGGGTAGGTTAAATAAAGCTGAAGAGTTTGTTTGTTTGAACGCGCTAATCTCAGGAACTACTGGTTCGAATTGAAAAATTCTTTTTGTGTTAGATAGACCATTTATCGAGGAAGGCTTTAGGCTATATAACATCACGCTGCGACTAATAGGAGCGAAGCATCAGTGAATAATGTTGCGAAAACGAGGAAAAATATTCATATATTTGTACCACCACAGGGTAGGGTTGCGTTGCGACTTCGTTCGAGTGGTGCTCCTCGCAAACGAAATCGCGCCGGGCAGCTAGTTTATTATACCCAACTAGCTGCCTCGCGCGGTTTCACCCGCGTTCCCGTGATAAAAAGTAGCCTATAATACTCGGGGATAATGTAGCTTCCTATTAGTGAAAGAATTTTTAGAATACGACTGGTAGTTCCAGTGATTAGCCCGTTTAAACAAACAAACAAAAAAACTCTTCCGCTTTATTATATTAGTATAGATTATTATAGATAGTCATTCAGAATCGATTAAATCGTAATAATTTAAACAATATTAGATTGCGTATTATACACTATTCATATATGACAAGTATGTCTATTATAATAAGGTGAATTATCTAAACTAACGTCAATAACAAAAGTCGATAAACAAGCAATTAAAAACAATCGATATCAACACGCAGCGCATCACTATTATATAATCCGATTACAGTAGTTAGGCAGCGCATTAAGAAGTTTTTTTTTTATTTTCCCTTGCCTCGGATTGTACTTTTTTACTCCGTGAATATTTTACTACGTCTGGCGGAGTATTACATCATTTCTGTTTCAAATTTTCACATCGAAATATGTTTTCTTTTTAATGCAACTTTGATTTGAGGGGTTGAGTGAGATTTATTGTTCGCTCGCTGTATAGATGTCGGAATCTAATTTAAAAGATTTACCTACCATTGGTGTTGTTTATTTTGAAAAATGCACTTCGCTGACTTTACGGGACACATGACAGTGTATAGGTATGCTATGGATACAGTAAGTATTCTATCAATATTCAATAAGAGTAGTAGAGTGAGAGAGAGTGTGAGATTTAACAGGAAATGCTGATGAAAAAACGTAATCCTCATTTTCCTCTCTGGATAATGACAACAACAACAGAACACAAAGGAAACCCGACAGACATAGCCAAAGCCCTTCATATTATTATGATTCTTGTTTTTTTTCGAATTTTTTCTTGATCGATCCAGTTTTGGAGGAGAAAACCGGGGATTAAGTAATAGCGATTTCGTCTAATTTAAATAGGTATAATCGGTCCAAGCTGTAGTTTTCTCTATCGCCCTCGGGCGGGATAGCTCGGGCACAGCGCGACGTCAATAGATAATTATGTTAAAAACCTATTTTTCACTTGCAGCCATCCCTTCCTCTTAAGTATAAATATAATGTACCTAAACTTGTATAGAGTAATTTGCTAACTTTATTGCCGGCTCTGAGCAAATACAGTCAAAAATATTAGAAATTTTGATTTTGGTAACGATCACAAGATAATTACATTTATTTTTTTTAATAAAGGAACAAATTCATAATGATAACTTGATCGAAGAATGAAAAAAATAATGCAGCGGTAGCCGATCGTTAGGCGTGACAGTACTCATTATAAATGAGTAAAAAGTATTGTATCAGTTTAGTGAAATTAGCGCCGGCGACTAAAAAGTTGGTAGGGGACCGTTAAACGTGGTATTATGCACATGTTATGTGGAGGAAGGAAAGCCACTTGACTAGAAGAGTTATGAATATGAATGTGGATGGATATACGGGAAGAGGAAGACCGGAAAAGAGGTCATGAAAGATAATATGGGTAAGAAACGAGTGAATGCTGGTATGACGGATAGAAGAGACGAATGGAAGAAGCATATATATTGCGCCGACCCCAAATGATTGGGATCAGGGCAGATACTGGCGCCGATTCTGTTGTAAATCGCACTAAACTAATTTTAGTCACATCACATCTCTTTCTTACAAACATAATTGAAAAAGGATAGAAAATATTTAAAGCTATCAAATTAGTCTTTGCCGTTTTAATTTTCCGGTATTTAGACGTAACAGCGATAGATGGCGACTACATGTACGTTGAAAACAATCATTGGACTAATTTGACAGGACTAAATTTCTTACATCCTTTTCTTATGTTCTTTGTTAGAAAGAGATATAGTGAGACTAAATTTAGTTTAGTTGTAAACAACAGAATCAGCACCAATGATGAGGTAAATAAATTAGTTCGCTTGTTCTCAGCTCTAAAAATTCAGTTAAAACCGAAGGGCGATATAAAAAATAATCACTCAAGCCAATACGAGCTCATTCTGGAACCATTATCCACATCTCAATTAAAAACTCAGGTAAGAGAGAAACTGTATGGTAATATTAATAAACCGTATCGGTCCCGGGGGAATTTAATCCCTTTTTCACTTAACTCACGAAAGAAACTTATGCGGAGCTCTGTAATAATGTTCTTGAGTACAGTTGGGGCCGTTGAAAATGGTGAAATATAAATTAGTTTTTGTTAAAAATTTCATTTTTACTACAAGCTTTTTTTGGTGACTGTACTTTTTGTTGACTTTACTTGCATTGTCTTCCAATACACTTATGTGTACCCAATATCAAGTCAATCCGACTACTGAAAGTGGTTGAAATTCGACTTCCGAGATTCCACCCGAACGAACAAACATACATACATACATGGCAAGTTAAATGAAAGCTTGTAAAATGAATTTTCTTCTTTTCCATGAATAGTCATATGTTAGATCACAACGAAGCTATGGTAAGCGAAGAGAACTTGAAAGCAAGTGCAGATATTTGAACGCACCGATAGGCGACTGGTGGCAGATTCTCAAATAAAGGGTGGATAGATACCATACCCATAGATGCCATTAAGAACTCTACCGTCTTGGAACTTTTCATGGAAGTGAAGTTGGAGATGTAGAAAAGCCTTCCTATTTATGGTATCAGCGAATAGGCGAAGACCTCAATGGTTCTGATAGTTTTCTACATGATTGTACCAAAAGGATAGTGGTCCGAGAAGAGAGTCACACATCTTAAATAAGGACACCCACTCTGATTATGACATTGACAATTAATACGAATTAAGTGGGGAATTTATACGATTTTGTAGAGAAGTCTATTAACAATTTACTAACTGAATGCTACACTGTTTTAAAGAAAGAAAACATACACCCCTTCAAAAGGGGTGTGAAGATAGGGTCGACAACCGACCTCTGGTGCTATGTACAGTCATCTAAAGACTTCTGTAACCATTTACAACCAGGATGTCTTTTTTGCCAACTTATAGTACCTATAAAAGATTAAGAATAATTTAAATCTTGTAACAGTTTGTAATCAAATTTGGTCAAACTTCAACTTTTTAACCAGCTAAGCTGCCTACTTGATCAAACAGCAAATCCCGAACATAACCCTAAACAACAAAATAAATCCAAATATTCTGAAACCACACAATTTCCCGTTTACACTAACATACCTCTGAATCAAACCACTATTGCAAAATTATCGTATAAATATCCAAATTTTATAGTTGAGTGTCCGCAAGTGTACCGCAAAACCGTTCCCAGTGAATTAAACCAATTAATTATGTATAGCGCAGGTGGATCCGGGCCCACATGCTTATAGCATAAACTTCGAAAATGGGTATTAGGTGCCTGTCTCACCGAGGAAATATTTTATAGCTCAAACGTATACCATAGTAGTTTGGACGTTCGGTATAGACCCGAACTACCTTACTACATGAGATGGACTCTTTGGATGGAGACTCTTGTTATTATATGCCGTTAGAAAGTGTCAGATGTATTTAAAACCTGAGCTTTGCTAGACTTACTTTGAACTATCTGACGTAATAAGATTCCGTCTACAAAGATTATTTTTTTCAATGGGCTTGCGTTTGGCCCCCCATAAAGGTTGAAGAAGAGGCTTTAAAAACAGCACACTGTTACTGGCACCTCTTACAAGGCTAAGAGACCGTGTGCTGTGGGTCCTGTCACCAAAAAATACACTTTGGTACTCATATGCGAGAAGCACGTGATTTCCCACTCTCATTTCTGCAGTCTTACTCGCACTTACTCGCAGTTCCTAGAATTCATTTTTTTCCAAATTTATTTAATATGTGATACTTGTCTCATCTGCGAGCCGTCAGGATCTTAAAATGCAGTACTGTATAACGTACATATTTGACCGAAGGTGTTCAATTTTGTTGACCTTCAAATTTGTATCATAATATTTGAATAGAAACGTCTTTTTCAAACATAAGGCTTGATGATAGGCGGTCGCCGTATCCTATAGACGTTTGAAACACCAGGGGTTCATCATCTACGGGCTACCGACCATGCAAGACTCTTCACACCCTTCTTGAAGAAACCAATGGTGTACTCCCCATATCTCTTTCTTTTTTTTCTTTTTTTTTTTTTTTTTTTATACCACTTAGGTGGCAAACAAGCATACGGCCCGCCTGATGGTAAGCGGTTACCGTAGCCTATGGACGCTTGCAACACCAGGGGTATCACGCGCGCGTTGCCGACCCTGCAGAAATCTCTTCACACCCCTTTTGAAGAACCCCATGCTGTACTCCATTGGGAAAACCACGGCGGGGAGCTCATTCCACAGTCTGAGCGTCCGCGGAAGGAAGCTCCTTTGAGCCCGCACAGTACGAAACAATTCAGGTTTCAATATGTGAGGATGGACTCCCCGTCGATGGCGAGAGTTGCGATGGTAGAAAGTAGCCGTGGGCATCATCTTAAACAATTCTTCAGAACACCGTCCGTTGTACAAGCGGTAGAACACACATAAGGAGGCAAAGTCTCTCCTCAGACTGAGGGGCTCTAAACCGCTTGTGAGCTCGGGATCGTCGACAATTCTGATGGCACGTCGTTGAACCGAGTCTAAAGGATCAAGCTGGTATCCAGGTGCCCCCGCCCATAGATGACAGCAGTACTCCATATGAGGCCGGACTTGCGACTTGTAAAGTTGCAGCCTTTGCCCCGATGTGAAGTACTCTTTCTTTCTCTTTATTTAAGTGTCTCGCTTCTTACTCGCAGTCAGTCAGACCAATTCTCAACTTGAAACACAAGAGATTAAGCGCCTAACGCAATCATACGGCTTCATTTATTATTTATGGGTATTTGCGAGATTTAATTAAAAAATAATATTGTTTAGTATTTCTCAGGTTTAGTATTTTTCAGGAAAATTCGTTTTTAAATCACAGATATAAGGTGAATTGGTAATATATCCATCAAATTAATGGCCTTTATTTATTCATTAAATTAATATTATTTTTTATTCTTATTTTATTCTTAAACGATACTTAGACATGTTTGTAGTCATGATAATAAACAAATTTCCCAAAGAAACAAATAGGGATAAATAACTAAATTAAATAAAAGCTGATGGTGTATTCTTATTCTTGTTAGGTACTAAATATTATGGGCTCATTGTGTTAAGTAAATTAAAAAAAAAAAACTTTGGGAAAGTTGTTTGTTATCATGAGTACAATCAACCATGTGTCTAAGTATCGTTTACTAATTACCAGTCACCCTATACTGGGTGGAGATTTTGAGATGGCATATTTTTAACCGACTTCAAAAAAAAGGAGGAGGTTTTCAATTTTTTTTTTTTTTTTTTTTTTTTTTTATGTTTGTTACCTCATAACCCCGTCATTTATTAACCGATTTGGAAAATTCTTTTTTTGCCTGGAAGGGAACACTTTCCATTTGGTCCCATTGTCATCAGATCAGGATTTGATTACCTCTTAGTGTACTTTGAAGTCGTTTTAAGTTTTTTGTAAAACAGTCCACTTATCGAAACCTATGTTGGATTAGTCCTGAACAACTTTTACTAAGGGAATTCTCAATTTTTTTTTATTTACTTTTCATACATTATGATCGAGCAAGGTTGACATTTGGTAAGAAAAGTTCAAAAAAATTTTTTGAGAATTCACTATTGGTCCCATAGTAAAAGTTGTTCAGAATGACTAACCCAACATAGGTTTCAAAAATATGTCATCTCGAAGTCTCCATCCAATATAAGAGTCAGAAATATAGAATTTTAATTTCGATTTGACTTCTGACGCGTTGCATTTTGATCACCGCTAGGAATTTCACTTCAATAGTTTCCCTCAAGGGATCTTAAGATTCCAGGAATAAAAATGATCTTGTAATCCTTATCCAGTATCCCAAGTTCTATCTATCTTTGTACCAAACTTCATCTAAATTCATTACAGCATAATTGAGTAACAAACATCTGTATTTATTAGATTTACTACCATTGTTGATGTTGTTTGTCTTATATGCCCAAAGGCAGGCAAAGGTCTGAGCCATACAGCCTTGTCCTATTTAAATTTTCTCGAGTTGTATTAATATAGTCACAAAATAAATCACTTCATATAGTCCGCACTGTCAGTCACCATCCTTAAAAGTCATGTTTAAGTACAATGGTGGTAAATTGTACAAAAACTTTACACGGACTTCTTGAGACAACTTGAAAAGTCACGATACACATAATTCATTTCATTTCACTTCACTGGTGCACATGGATGATCTTTATTGGGTAGAATACCACCAAAAATACACAATAAAACTCAAAATAAACAAATTTATGAAAATAAAAATGAAAACGCAACGTCACTCTGCAAGTTCCATCCAAAAAGTCGATTTACTAATTTACTACAATTTTTGACATCTCTATTATATTTTTCAGTAAAATTTCTACACTACCCTCATCCCTTCAAAACATTATTTATTACAGCACCGCCACTTTTAATGAAGCTTTCATTATTTACTCTCTTCACGTTTAATTTATCTCACTAATTAATTTTGTCTGTTTTTTTAATTAGAGCTCAGTCCTTCGCAAGAGATATATATAATTAAGTGTAGGGATTATGTTTTGAAACGTGGAGGCTATTAAAGGTTAACGCTATTATTTAAAAACAACGACAAATGGAATTTAGTTTGTAATGTCAACTTTCATGTAATATGCAACGATCATCATCATTATCATCAGCCTATAATGTCCCACTGCTGAGCACAGGCCTCCTTTCACAAATGAGGGTGGAAGGGACTGGGCAGATACTCCACCACGCGTGCCCACTGCGGATCGGTGGAGGTAGGCTAGTGGTCAACCTACTGTTGGAATTTTTCAAGCCGCCTAGGAGGCATCCAACTAGCTTAACGACTATCACAATTAAGTGATAACCGGGGCTTTACTTGCCTTCCGAAGCACGGAAACAATATATGCAACGATACCTTTTCAAAAATTCATAAACACATTCTTAAGAGTGCGTATAAAGCAAAATAACATATCTTAGAATTGAAATTTACCCAAGTAAATAATATTTGAATGAAAAAATATTTTTATATGGGTATTTTCATAATATACGCAAGGGTTCGGTCAGAGGAAAAACATAACGGAATGAAAATTCCTCGATATAAAAAAAATAAAGTTACCTCAAATATTAATTGAGCAAGGTTGAAAACTATGGAAAGTAAACATATTTTTTGAGAATTCACTATTTGTCCCATTATAAAAGTTGTACAGCATGACTAACCCAACATAGGTTTCGAAAATATGCCATCTCGAAATCTCCCCCTGTTAGGTATATAAGAAGAAGTTATTTTTATTTTATTTTATCATTAGTATTACCACTACTGGCTGAGAGACTACTGACACCCAAAATACAAATTTAATCTTACTTTGGGTGTCAGAAGTTGACAACTTTTGGCGTAATAAATAATTAATAAATAAATATCCTGGGACATTCCTCACACACGGTCATCTGATCCCAAACTAAGCAGAGCTTGTACTATGGAAACCAGATAACTGATATAATACATATACTACTTTTTGTTTGTAAATACATACTTAATATACATAATTACACCCAGACTCAGGACATACAGACATGTTCATTGCGACTTGCGGCGCAATAGGTGGAATCTTTACCAGAGTCTTAACCAACTGCGCCAACTGGCCCGTCATTCAATTCTTTTACAATAAATAAATAAACATTCATTCATTAGTACAACGCTGTGTAGGTATACAAAACCAGAGTATATAATTATTTAAAGTACTGCAACATATTCCATCTAATTCCCCATCATTCCACGTAGATGCCTCATGTAAGAGGTTCAGCTGAGGCGTCCGTGTGACAGAATGAAAAATTGCATCGCGCGACCTAATTCCGCCTACCATTAGGACACAGATGTAGGATCGTGTGAAACGACCTTATCTTATTTGAATATTTATTTTCTTGAAGTTAAAATTTATGATGGAATATTCTCCAAATTCAAAATCATTTATTCAAATAGACCTTCGCAGGTCTATGAAAAAGGACAAAAAGGAGTACATACATTTACGAAACACAAAAAAGTTTTTAGTCACACGATTCGTCTTTCCAGATATCTTTACAACAATCATGAATAATTACTGAAAATCTACGATCTTCATTCTAAACTCTTGCGGCGAATTCATGCCCAAGCCGATTGTCAGTGCGATTAAATTGTAAATATTATGTAACGAATCTAAGCTTGTTTTGAAAAGAGTAATTGCTGAGTTTATTGCCGTCTCTTCTCAGCAAATGCAACCTTCCGAACCGGTATTAGAGTATTAGAGTCAGACTTTTCATAAGTGCCTGCGAAGGTCTATTTGAATAAATGATTTTGATTTTGAACTTTCACTAGCTCATCCAGTATCAAAACCTATAGGTTCACATCCTTACAAAATTCAATTTTCTTTCACAGCGCGGGATGTTTTAATTAAAGATACCGCGATGTATGCTACCCCACGATTGATGGCTTTCGTTAACACATTAAATGAGCTACCTTTTACGTTTCACCGGCTTTAGAATATGCTGAGAATAATATTAATGATAGATGAATATGCTTTTGTAGCATGTAGTTTGATGTATGCTGAAGTTTCGAATAATAAGTCATTTTGAGAGAGGTAGAGCATAGCATTTATTCGCTCAAAGAGCAGCTCGACTGGGGAAGTACCTCCACCTTACAGAATACCGCAGCCAAATAACTTTATGTTCTGTAAAGTTGTGTTCCTGCGCGTGAGTGAGGTCGCCAGAGCTCATGGGGGAGGGGGAATGGTCGGTAACGCGTGAGCGATGCTTCTTGTTGCAAGCGTCCATATTGCTACGGTAACCGCTAACCATCAGGTGGGCCGAATGCTTGTTTACAGATTAAGTTGTGAAAAAAAATATATATTTACAGTAAACTTACATTAAACTTTTTTTTTTTTTACTTTTATATTAAACTTTTGTATGGACGTGCCGCTTTTTGGTTAAATGTAATGTATGGACAATGTTAGATGTACAAATATTGAAATACTCTCACACTTAAGTTGTGATTAAGTTGTCATTTGACAGTTCTATTGTAAGGGATAAGCGCTTCTTAAGTATATAAGATGCAGGCAGATCAGTTCGAGAAAAACCATCACAGCAGCTGTTATACCTCTTGAAAAAGACACTATGTATTTTAATAATGCACAGCCATTAATTACCCGCAAAATAAAACGTACAGAAGTAAAATAAAACACCCCTTTATATCACAAAGGTCGTATAATCGAGGTAGTAATTTTTAAAGCAGCTGCAATAAAGCAACGAATGGGCATTCTTATGAGCCATCACAACACAAACGTGAAACGAGCAATTTTCCTGATTCTAGCACAATAGATCAGCGTAATTTGTGGCGTAAGTGATGAGAGCCGAGAGTATAAAAAGAGTTGTAAGAGTCAGAAGAAAAATCGTTAAAATTAAAATTATTACTTCCGAATCGAAGAGTTAGGATTCATTGACGATCCCAACCTCACATGTAGTTTAGAAACCCTGAGGAGTAAAATATGGAAAGACTGATCAAAGTTGGGAACACAGAAGGAAAACGACTACGAGGACGTTCACCAACTAGATGGTCCGATCAAGCAAAAGACTCATCGTCCTTTAAATTGTACACGGTCGGAAGGGACGCGTTGGAGATAAACCGGTGGAGGCAGATCATCCGCTCATCTGAGGATCGTCGACCTCGATCTTCAGATATGAGGGAACGACTATAGAGAGAGAGCCTGAGGACTTTGCCTCCTCATGTGTGTACTACCGCTTGTATAACGGACAATGTTCTGAGGAATTGTTCGCTACAAGAACTATTGTATAACAGAAAATTAATGAACAGTGAATACATTTTTCACCTTTCGCCTATGTGACGGCAGCGAAACGGCCAATCCACATATTTTGGCTAAGGTGAGTTTTTGAAGTTAGGGCTTGTAGAGTTAAGGGCTTCTAATCCAAATAACTCATAAAATATAGAATATCATAAAAATCGTTAGTATCAGTCCTAGGTCATACGTTAGTGATATTATTTATCTAATTTTTGTCTTAATTAGATACACCATAAACGAATGAAAGCGAAAATTCATTATTATTAGAGGTAGCTTTGTGATTTTTTTTCTATCGAGGAATTTTCATTCCATTATCATTTTGCTCTGATAGAACCCTCGCGTATATAACGGAAATACCCATATAAAAATATTTTTTCGTTTAAATATTATTTACTTGGGTAAATTTCAATTCTAAGATATGTTATTATGCTTTATACGCACTCTTAAATAACCATGTAGAAGAAAAAATCGTCCATATAAAATATCGCTACTGACTCACAAATTCTTAGTGCTAAGTATTCACATACAGCAAGTAAACGAAAGAATGAACACGTCTATCTTTCCAACTATTAAAATAATTGCACAAAAGTTTACCCTGTAAATGTAAACTATTTTCTTGTCCTAGTGATGCGACTATGTCGATTGAGGTCAAGGTCAAACTATCGATATTTTATCATTATAAGGTCGGCTTTTGTTCTCCGATCTGATATTGTTCGAGAAGGTTGTTTCTAGGGTAATATTATAACAATGGCTTTGAATCTATTGTTATTGAATTAGTAAATTCAGTTGACAAATTATGTGACTTTGACGATTTGAATGTACTACATTATGTATGATAATTGGAGTACTTTTTTCGGTTCACAATGAGTGTTTATTACACAAATAATGAATGAATTAAAAAAAACTTCTAACTGAAATATTCAAGCAAAAATCTTTTGCATTAACAGTTTAGAATCGTCGTTACGAGCTAAAAATACTTTATCTTCTTTTTGGGTTCATCATCAATTCATTACTTTTGTGAGAAATAAGGTTCTTTCAAAACGATTATAATCAAAGCATTTTTTATTTTTTTTTCAAAGCGCCCGTGTTGTATCATGATTAGCCTTATTAGTTCTTAATCGATCGGCAAAGTTAAGCTACGTCTGTCGTGGTCGGTACCTGGATGGGTGACCGTCTAGTGGTGTTTCATATCGAGCGTTTCCGTACTTCGGAAGGCACGTAAAGCCGTTGGTCCCGGTTATCACTTAATTGTGATAGTCGTTAAGCTAGTTGGATGCCTCCTAGGCGGCTTGAAAAATTCCAACAGTAGGTTGACCACTAGCCTACCTCCACCAATCCGCAGTGGGAAAGCGTGGTGGAGTATCTGCCCATTCCCTTTCACCCTCATTTGTGAAAGGAGGCCTGTGCTCAGCAGTGGGACATTATCTGAGACATAGCAAAATATAGGCTGATGATGATGATGATGATATTTCATTTTAGAATTTTTACATTGTATCGACAAACTCGATCGATATCGACATTCACGTTTAAAAACACAGCACTATTTTTAATTTGATCACATTGCAGGATGGACAACAAAAGGAGCTTTCCTTCACTGTTGCGCTTATTTGCACGGAGCTTTTTTCCTTGAATCATCGCTTCTTACTTTTTACTCTCAACTCAATCAAGTCAAGTTTTCCTTGAATAGCTCTAGAAAATTTCTTTCAATGTTTACATTATTGCGAAAGAATCTGTTTTTATTATAGTTAGATTGCCTCGGGAGAAGGGTTCTTTTAATTATGGTTCCCCACTATCATACCCTTCTACTATAGTAGATGATAAAGCTGTCGAAGGTAACACAGCTTCGAAAATGTTGGTGTTTGGCAACATAATGTATACATACCCCCTTACCGACGGGCCCGTTGGCGCAGTTGGTTAAGCCTCTAGTCAAGATTCCACCTATTGCGCCGCAGGTCGTGGGTTCGATTCCCGCACAGGACATGCATTTGTGTGCATGAACATGTCTGTATGTCCTAAGTCTGGGTGTAATTATGTATATTAGCTATGTATTTACAAACAAAAAGTAGTATATGTATTATATGAGTTATCTGGTTTCCATAGTACAAGCTCTGCTTAGTTTGGGATCAGATGACCGTGTGTGAGAAATGTCCCAGGATATTTATTTATTTATTCATAATAAAGTTATCAAACGTTGATTAGCTAAAATTCTGAAGTCTTTATCTGACACGTGACATTTGGCGATTGAAAGAGTAAGACGGAGGACACTATTTCACTGATTTAGTTAAAAAGCGATTATGAATAACGGGGTTATACTTTAGGGAGTTAGGTAGCCAGACGGGTACTACAAATTATCCTTCGACCGATAGCTTATTGTACGATTCGAACACACCTTCATCATATCATTAACTAGCTGTCCCCCGCAGTTTCACCCGCGTAACCGGGATAAAAAGTCTTCTAAAAAAAGAGGAATATCCTTCTCCATACAAAATAATGCACCGTTGAGAAATTGGGGCGTGAAGGCCACTTTCGCATTTATAATATTAGTTAGGATTAGGATTATTAGGATTACAGCAACATATATTTTTTCAAAAATAAAGGGTAACATATAATCATCTATACCTATTTTACCATCATCAGCCTATAATGATCCACAGATGATATCCAGTAAGAACGGATAATCAAGATAGAGCGTCGACCCACATATCGTGACTGAATGACTGACTGTCAGAGAGCTTAAGCCGGTAAACGTTGTGATTCGAAAATAGGAGGGAGTCCCTCTAGGAGTACACTGAAGAAAGGGACATGTTTTGAGAAGCTAATGTAGTATATAAGAGTATATAAATCCTCAATACATAAATCAAATTAAAAAGTAATTTATTCAGTTTAGGCTGGTAAGGCACTTTATGCATGCAGTTGAATTTAGATAGATAGATAGATAGATAGATAACTCTTTATTGTACACCAGAAAAACAGTTAACAAAACAGAAAGAAAAGAACATAATATTAATAACTGTACAATGGGCGGTCTTATCGCTAAAGAGCGATCTTCGATCGAGAATTTACCACCGGTTCAAAATACACTTAAACTGTGAAGACTACTTTTTTTGTGGAAGATCGTTTCATATTACAGCTTTTAAATATCCTGGGACATAATATCCTGGGACATTCCTCACACACGGTCATCTGATCCCAAACTAAGCAGAGCTTGTACTATGGAAACCAGATAACTGATATAATACATATACTACTTTTTGTTTGTAAATACATACTTAATATACATAATTACACCCAGACTCAGGACATACATACATGTTCATGCACACAAATGCATGTCCTGTGTTGGAATCGAACCCACTACCAGCAGCGCGATAGGTGGAATCTTGACCAGAGTCTTAACCAACCGCGCCGTCTGGCCCGTCTTTTGTTCCAAATACTTATACAATATACATTATTATGCTTATTCATACAATTGTCACTTAGCCAGGGGGATGCAAATGCAGAGAGAAGCTACTACAACCTAGCGATGGGCAATTGTTCCAAAAAAGTAATCGAAAGAATCGACAATTGTAAAACTGTACATTCGATTGTCGATTCATGCGTTCTAACGAATAAACAATCGAATAAAAATCGACCTTTCGAATGAAAATTTACCCACGCAACGCAGGTTGCAATAGTATGCACAATCGACGAGCGCGTGGGCGAATAGATTCATTCATTCGGCGGACGGACAGCCAGCGCACGGCCCAGGCCACGCGCGGTGCTGCACGAAGCGTATTATGAACAATCGAAACATGTCGATTGTTATTCGAATGATTCGAATAAATTGGACAATCGAATAATTCGATTGTTTTTAGTAACAATCGCCCATCGCTACTACAACCATATATTCTTGTCTTCCACGTAATGAGCCACCTTATAGTAGGCTTTGTCAATTATCCTCTGCTTTATAAAATCTATGAATTTCTTAAGAGATATTTTAAGTACTTCGAGCAATTTTATTGAAGAATAGAACGCACACGGACTAACACTAAGCTATTATATTCCTAAAATTAAAAGTTTCAAAAAACAATTTCCTCCGCGATCGGTCCTGAAAACTGGATTGATGATAAAATAATTCCCGTCGCCAAGTCGCCGTTTTTTATGTTAAACCAACTTGACAGAGAAAAATGGCCAGATTAATTCCATTTTTCCTTTCTCCCTTTTTTTCTTCTTGAACTAGACTTTGCAAGTTTGTAGCTTTGATTGTAATTTCTTATGTTCTGTTTTGCATTACTTATTTTTGATTTTTTAATCTCTTTTGTTTATGTACCTATGTGATTGGGTATTTGATCACAGTGTGTTTCAAGTGGATTTTAACCCCCTTATTAATATGTAAGCCAGTAATGTGTAAGTCAAGTATAGTAATACAGTAGTACCCAACTGATATAGCGCGTCGTGAATCTTCGTTCGCACAGAAAAGAAAGTATGGCCCGAAGATTAACGAAAGAATGCTTAAAACTTACAATCAACCTTAGATGACTACTATAAGGTTCATAATACACTGCAGCTGTTAGTTCCGTCTCACTCGCAAGACACGCCCCTCCGCACACATGGCGGCAGCTGCCGACCACTAGCGTGTCCTTCGCTTTGAAAATGTATCTTCTGCGCAGGTACATCGGTAAGCCATATTAGTTGGGTACTACTGTACCTAGGTTTAAAATATATCCGTCACTTTCTAATGTCATATAAACAAAAAGGGCTGGGGCTATTTTAATACGTGGGTGTTACAAGACTGACTTACACCTTATTTATTAATAAGTGGTTAAGTCTTTAGTTTATACTGTTCATAGAATCGCGATATAGTTAAGCTACCAACCATTCACCAAGGAAAATCGCCTCTAAGGAGATGGCAAAAATGACAATATTCGTGCTCCGTGAATTGTGAAAATTGCATAACCAAGTTTTTTTTTTTTTTACAACTTAGTCGATAAACAATCATACGGCCCGCCTGATGGTAAGCGGTTACCGTAGCCATATAGACGCTTGCAACACACGAAGCATCGCTCACGCGTTACCGACCTTTCCCCCCTCCCCAATGAGCTCTGGCAACCTTACTCACGCGCAGGAACACAACTTCACACAACATAAAGTAATTTGGCTGCGGTATTCTGTAAGGTGGAGGTACTTCCCCAGTCGAGCTGCTCTTTGAGCGAATAAATGCTATGCTCTACCTCTCTTACAAGTGCGAGCGGTCGTCAGAATAAATATCGACTCTATATACAACAAAACTGTGTGTCAATAGTAATGAATGATGAGACAATACAGGGTGCGTCCATGCTACGCGAAGCGAGCGCGAGCCGAGCCACGAAAGAGCATTGGGCTCGCGCTCGACTGCGCTCCGCCCGATTGACAGTTTTTTCACGAATACAGGGAGTCGCATCGCGCTCGTTGTAGGCTCGTAACGTGCACACTTGACATCGCGAGCAAGGAACGAATTCGTGCTCGGTTCGCGTAGCATGGACGCATGAAATCTGTTGAGCAAGGCATCTCTAGGAGGGGGCAAGTTCTTTTTATCCTTTCCCCAGAATTAGAACACTAAAACCAATAAACTCGATATCGTAAGTGAAAAATCAAACTTCACAACATTTTTCTTCTACAAAAGCTACCGTGAAACAGAAGGTGCTGCGAAAAGTGTTTTAAAATATGAAAGTGGTCAAGTGTGTGTCCGACATTGTTATATAAGGTTCCGTACATTTTCGACTGAGATATTCTTGTACCGTAGATTTAGAATGACATTTATTTGATGAAAGTACTAATATAGATGAAGCGCTCGTGGTGTAGCATGATAAGCCGTTCTTAATCGATCGGCAAGTTAAGCTACTAACGTCGTGGTCGGTACCTGTATGGGTGACCGTCTAGTGGTATTTCAAATCGAGCGTTTCCGTGCTTCGGAAGGCACGTAAAGCCATTGTTCCGGTTATCACTTAATTGTGATAGTCGTCAAGCTAGTTGGAGGCCTTCTAGGCGGCTTGAAAACTCCAACAGTAGGTTGACGACTAGCCTACCTCCACCGATCCACAGTGAGCACGCGTGGTGGAGTATCTGCCCATTCCCTTTCACCCTCATTTGTGAAAGGAGGCCTGTGCTCAGCAGTGGGACATTATAGGCTGATGATGATGATGACTAATGTGTGTGTTTGAACATCCATACTATGTGAACCTTATGTGATAAACACAAAAATCGATATGGTTTTTAATGTGTACCTAACTATTAGTTTCTACAGATACATATTTAATCTTAGTATATATACCCATAGAACCCATGCACGCGGAAAACTGTGAAGGGCTTCACAGTTTTCCAAAATGTCAACTGAGTAAATAATACTGAATTTTTTTTCTTGAGAATGTTGTAAAGAACTCTAAAAATCCTCCCTCTCCTGGCTAGCCTGGAGTCGGAGGTAAGAAACGAAGTGTGACGTTTCATTTGAGAGTATTATTGAATTTGACTTATTGGAGCGTCGGGCCGGCCACGTTGTTCGTTCATTCGACATACAGACGTGTGGAGTAGCTATTAGTTGTATATTTTTTGTCACATTTATATGAAAAGTTGCCTGGAAGATATTTATTTATTTATATAGTATTCTCTACATTTATGTACTAGCTGTCCCGCGCGGTTTCACCCGCATTCCCGAGGGATCGTATGTTTTCCCTGGATAAAAAGTATCCTATATGTTAATCCAGAACATGTTCTATCCGAACCGGTGGTGGAACTCGGTCTTCAACTGAGAAGAATCCGGCAAGTAATAATTTTAATAATTTTTCTTATAAAATTAGGGTTGATTTAGGCAAATTCAATTATAGCGTGTAGTAAGTATCAGCGTGCATATATACCAGTACAACGAAGTCTTCTAAAAGTGGATTGGCATTTTTATATCAATTGTTGTTCTTTTTAGGGTTCTATAACAAAAAGTATAATAAAAACGGAACGTCTGTCCGTCTGTCGGTCTGTCAAGACCCTTTTTCTCAGAAACGCGTGGAGTTAACAAGCCGAAATTAATATCAAATACACAAGGATACAATCACTTGGAGCTGTGAAAAAATTAAACTTCTAAGTAAAAGCAATCAAAAGATACGGCCGTCTATGCCGTATATTTGACGCTTGCAAGAGAATCAAAACCTATAGGGTACTTCCCGTTGACCTAGAATCATAAACTTTGACAAGAAGCAAGGCTATGTAGCCCAAGTAAAGAAAGAAATCCGAAAACCGTAAATTTGTAGTTCAATCGCAAAAAAAAACATTAATCTGAAATAAGGGGAAAAATCATTCAGTCTCGATTCCTATGATGAACGAACTATGTAAATACCTATAAGTTTGTACCGAACCCTCGGTGCGTGAGTCTGGCTCGCACTTGCCCGTTTTTTTTTTAATATAACAAGCTTATTTTCAACTCCATGCCTCCCCTGTTCCAAGTCGACAGTGGTGGCAGGTGGGTACTGGGAGTATCTGGACCGCGCAAATTTCGCTTCGGCCATACCATTTGAAATTACAACGGAGGTGGAGAAGCTACGTATATACGTAGCTTAGTATAGCAATGCCACAGGCAATGCTATGTCAGTCTAGCAGCTTTTAGTTAAATCACTATGTCATGTACGCTTTGAAATGGATTTTGTGTTTAGAATGTTGTGCAATCGGTAAATTGTGGTTGTGTAATTCGTTTATGTAAATGGAAATAAAAATAAAATATAAGTCTTACTAATAGTTAAGTAGGTCTCTTTTTAACAAAGAACATAAGAAAAGGATTATAAAAAAATTATGTATGTCTAATTAGTACAAATTGAACGTGAATTAAGTTCGCAATCAAAATTGATCACGACTAAATCTTAAATGAAAACAGTATAGGTAAATGACAGCAAATTTTTCGTTTTGATGATTGTGTATTTTATTTTGTAAAATAAAAAGTATGTATTATATGTATGTAGTATATTCATGTTTTGGAAAAAATAGCCAATATATAGTCAGATTGTTAAAAAAATAAAAGAAAATATTTAAAAAGTGTAACCTTGCTGAGTTTCTTGCCTGTTCTTCTCAGTTGAAGGCCGACTTACGAACTGGCGTTAACTTCAGTAGCTTTGACCTTCATAGGTGCCCTTCTAGGGCCTAAATTGAATAAATGGCTTTGACTTTGACTTTGAGCATAAAATGTGCTACCTTTTTCAATAGTAATGTTTTTGAAAGAAATGTTATCCTAACTAATATCCCAACTATTCATGTCATTGCAAAATGTAACAGCAATTACGAACCCCTAAAAGCCCAGCGTTAATGCCCCATTAATTCTAAAGAAAAGAGAAACAAAACAGTACCCAATCAACTAAGCGCTTCAATCATTTTAATTTCCCAGAGGAATTAAGAAAGTAGAAAAAAGCAAACTTCGAAAAATCAAAGGGCATTAAACGTAAAGTGCTTCGGAACGATAAAAGTTTGTTTTAGAAGTAAAACAGTATCCCAGCGAGTCCTAATTTATTTAGGGTACTCCACTCCCATTAGTATCGTTTTTTTTTTTCGCAAAATGTTTTCTTTTTATGTTTAAACATGCGCCTGTGATTTCGGCAGTTTATAACTCTAGGTATCCGTAAAAAAATACAAATAAGAATAGCGAGTTGAATAGTCTTTGGAAGGTTGCATTTGCTAAGAACCGGCAATAACCCCAGCAATTACTCTTAACCCTTAATTGGTCGCGTGGGGTGTCGTAGACAACGCATGTATCATCAATTAAAAAAATTAATTTAGCGCGCTTGTCTTCTAGAAAGCACTAGGCACTAGTGATACTCAATACTTATAATATTTAATAATAACAATATTACAGGTCAGCAACATTACATTAGGCAACTTTCCTGAAAAAAACTATTTAGTCTGTCATATCATTATCAAAAAATATTAGACACTTATTTTTTCTTTTGTCAATTAAACAAAAAAATACGAGGATATGGTTCGTTGAAGTTCCGCGTGACTTCACGTTGTGGTACACATTTTAGTGAAAAATGACGTCACGCACGAGCCCCCACTCCCGATCTTAGTCGCGCTTTATCTTCGTCAATTGTTAATGATTTGGTAAAGCAAAGAATACGAGTCAAATATTTTTTTATAATCCAACTGGATGACTAATTAGAATTATTATTTTTTTACCTTCTCGACGAGGCTAAAGTTTTTCAATTATGTTTTCAGGTGTTCTGTTATAAATGGCCGGTCCCAGAACATGCGTAAGTTTGCCCGATTTGGCAAGTCTGTGGGGTACGGTAGCCAGTTTCCCGGAAGCACGAGTATTGTAATATCGTGACCTGTAATACGGGGTTTATAAAGCTATCTCAGGCACCAGTCTTTCACAAAACAGGTTTACTGTATTTTATGTTATTAATTAAGCTTTTTTTTTAGCTAATATTATATAAGAAACCTTCGTGAAAGAGAAATAATTATATTATTATTATTGATGCAACTGGCAACCCACTGTTTAAACATAAATAAATAAATATCCTGGGACATTCCTCACACACGGTCATCTGATCCCAAACTAAGCAGAGCTTGTACTATGGAAACCAGATAACTGATATAATACATATACTACTTTTTGTTTGTAAATACATACTTAATGTACATAATTACACCCAGACTCAGGACATACAGACATGTTCATGCACACAAATGCATGTCCTGTGTGGGAATCGAACCCATGACCTGCGGCGCGATAGGTAGAATCTTAACCAGAGTCTCTTTCCTTCCGAAACATATTTGCCTTCCGAACTATACGTTAATTCGGAAGGAAGGAAGGAATATACAACGGAACGTTAAACAGAAAATACAATTGCATGCAAAACCTCTTCATTAAATATTAAGTCCGTTAACTAACACACGTAGGCATGACGCTCCTTCTCCGGAATAACGAATCCCGGGTTCCCGGGCCCGAATCCCGTTTCGTCGGATGATTTTGCCCCGGGTTATTACGCGAATTTCTGTGCCAACTTATTGGATATTGGTGGATTGTGTTTTTATGTGAGGATAAATTTTTTTGTTGGGTCATGCTTGAATGCGATGTTTGGGCAGTTTTGATAATTTCATATTGTTTCATAAAATAGTAAAATATTCCTTAGGTTATTGTTAGGGTTTAAGTGTTTTAAATGGTGATATCAGACTTCTTCTTTTCACGTTGCAAAAAATGTTAGTGCTAAAATAATCATAATTTTATAACATTGCTATGGACATGGCGTTTTTTGACACTCGCTTCCTGTTATTTTTTGGATCCACAAATTACCATCCATTGAGTTGAGACACATTATATTTTTATACGAGTTTATAATTATTATTACAAAAAAATATAAATGGAATTCGTAAAAAAAGTTTATACATAAATTATTGTTAAACTAATAATACACCTTTTATCAAGTGTTCGAGGCCACAATAATTTCTCTGTATCTTGACCTGGGGGCTTCTCTACTATCTGTAACACATGTAGAATCCTAGTTCGGAAGTGGATGGCTACCTAGTCGCTAATACTAGATGATTATTCTCATTATGTATAATGTCTTCCATGTAACTTGAAAAGGTAGTACTTGAACAGCTGTAGTGTAGGTACAGTAGTACCCAACTGATATGGCTTACCGATGTACCTGCGCAGAAGATACATTTTCAAAGCGGAGGGGCGTGACTTGCGTGAACCTTATAGTAGTGATCTAAGGTTGAATGTAAGTTTTAAGCATTATTTCGTTAATCTTCGGGCCATACTTTCTTTTCTGTGCGAACGAAGATTCACGACGCGCCTTATCAGTTGGTTTAAATTAACGATTATTATTCATATTCCATCAATTATTAAAACATTCAACTCACATGTATATTCTGATCTTCAGCTGACAGTTTCTGTGTACCGTTGTACCATTCGATCGTGGCTGCGGGCCTGGCTCCTGACGCTGTACACTTGAGGGTCAGCAGCGTGCCTTGTGTTGCATGGTCGCCGACTCCCGATATGAAGGTCTTGTTTGGGGGTACTGGAAATAAATGAGCAGAATGTTTTAGGGTGCTGCACGATCAAATTACTCCCAGTGTTGGAAATAATTAGGTTTTATACTAAAAGTTTTTCGTTCAACTCTTTGTATTCAAAAGTTAGAGACTACAAAAGAAACATCGGTGAAACAAATTGTATAAATTTTCCACAATTTCTAAAATCCTCAGCGACATCTAAGAATCTGATTAGATTTGAAACCCGTGGAGCTCAGAGCAGCCTTAAAACACTGAATATTTCGATAGCTACTTGTATGCTGATTTCCATCTAGATATTGTTTACCACCTTTGGACATGGTTATCACTTCACACGGATAGACAGACAGACACAAAAGTGATACTATAAGACTTTTTTTGAGTCTAAAAATATCTGATGTAAATCTTTTGGTAATAGCATCAAAGATTTTCTAAAGCCTTACTAAGACTAACAAATAGAAACTCGAATATCTGATAGCTGTGTAAAACAGTTGTCAAAAACGACTCCCAGAAGGCCTATCCTATCTAAACTTGCTCCGAAACTATGCTGGCATCATAATAAGCCCTACTATATTGCCCTCTGAGACGCTCCCCATAAAACAACTACTGATCTAGCATTTTTTTGTTCTACGGGGAATAACTGTGAATTGGATTGTTCACGTGCGGGAATACCCAATTTTTTTACGTCGCCTCGACAATGGCCATAAAATAGACTTATAAAGTGGCAAATAGAATTGATTTTTAAAGAAAGATGCAGTGTTAAAATTATGCAGTATTTTAATGCTAATTGGTGTCCCTCAAGGTAAAATTTTAATAATATTTTGGTCCGGTTTTATTCCTTGTTTATAAAACCGAATTTAAAACCTAGCTATCATCGCTTTCCTTGTTTTTTTTTTAATTATCCTATGTTATCTAAGTGATATAGAGTTGACAAAGATAATGAAGATTAACTAAATACAACATATAGTAAGTAGATACAGATACCTTTAATTAAGGTATTAATAGGAAGTGATATGGGTATTATCGAGAAATCGTGAAGCCACCTGTCTGTATTAATAGCATTAATGTCACATTCGAATGCTTTAGGGTATGGTCTAGAGGATAGGCGATGATTCAGATCATTTTTAGATAAAATAATGGAAAAGGTTATTAAAAGGACACTGATAAGGACGAGTTAACAACACACGTTATTTAAATAAGAATATGCGAGATTAAAGAGAGAATTTGATTTTACACATTAAAAAGATATAGGTATATCATAAACTGGCTGCCCCCCCATGGTTTCTTTTCTTAACATAATAGCAAATAAATTCACTTTACCATTCAAATATTATTAAGATTTTCGTTCTAGTGACAAATACAAAAAAACCTAAAATCCTACTGATTGAGTTTGAATTTGAAAACTCTTGTCTCACAATAGATGAATTAAACCGAGTCTTATAAAACTATGTTTAAAGAGAATCCCGGCTCTTTTTGTTAAATGCTGATAAAAAGTGACTGATGTATTTTAAATTCGAGTTATTAGTCTTGCTTTCAAATCAAATCTAAATCAAATAAAAGTTTTGTATTCAATTTAGGCCCTGGTAAAGCACTTATGAACGTTAAATTGGTACATACAGTTGAATTTACCACCGGTTCGAAATACACTTAAACTGAGAAGACTCCGGCAAGAAAATCAGCAAGGCTTTTTTTTTCTTTCTTTCATTTTATTTAAATAGCAGTTCCTCGAGTTATAGGTATTTCGTTTCATATATAATAATAAATAATTAGAATTTTTTTATATGTTTGTTTGTTTTGTTAAAACGGGCTTATCTCTGAAACTACGAGTCGCATTCGAAAAATTCTTTAACGAATAGGAAGCTAAAGAGTATTATAGATTTTTTCACGGGAACACGGGTAAAACCACGGAGGACAGCTAGTGTAGCTATAGCCTGCACGTCTTATCTGCGAGCAAATGTGTTGAACCATTTTTTTATAAGGGCAACCTCCTTTAGCTTGTACCATAAAATACATCTAAACATAAACTTCTGCCAATATGCCCCTAAATAATAGGACGCCTCGTCAATTATTGACTCCTGATTGACTTCGGGTCAACACACATACGTACCTAGTAAAACTACCCTTTAGTTAAGGATATGTCATATACTACGCTTCCAGAGAATATTTCACTTTCAAAAGAGTTTTGTCGTCTACTAGTTTTAGTCGCGGTTTTGCCTGTCTGCAAATCAAATTCATAATTCAAAATCATTTATTCAAATAGACCTTCGCAGGTAAAGTCTGACTCTAATACCGGTTCGGAAGGTTGCATTTGCTGAGAAGAGCCGGCAATAAACTCGGCAATTACTCTTTACAAAACAAGCTTAGATTAATTACATAATATTTACATTCTAATCGCACTGACAACAATTGCGTGCCCCGACACGGCGGCAAAACTACAAAGTATACTGAATCTATATTTAATAAGTAAATAAATGGCAAATTTAAGCAGACCATGCTTATGCTTTACCGACTTCGTACTATATATTTTTTATCATAAATCGTGAATGATTCCAATCAAACATCTACATTTATTCTTTTCTTTTACGTCTTTTTGATCCCAAACTAAGTAGAGCTTGTTCTATGGAAACCACATAACTGATATAGATACTACTTGGTTTAATTCAAGTCTTTACGCACACAAATGTCAAAGTTTGTCCTGTATGGAAATCGAACCCACGACCTGTGGCCTGACAGGTATTATACCATGCGCGCCAATCTTCCCTTCCCTGATTTTCATTTTATATAATTTCAAAAAAAATATGGTATGGATGACCCCGATAAAAGATAATTGAAAGGAAAAAATATATATTTTCCTCACAAAAGCTGATGGCAATTAATTGGTTGTCACTGAAAGAATATTAAAGGAAACAGGTTCGAAGATAATTTGCTTTCATTACGTATAAGTCTTTCATTAATGCTTCTATATTTAGCTTATTGGGACACAGTAAAAGTAAGTTTTAAACAGTAAGTCATATTAATTTTGTATACAAGAATTATGCGGTATAATAAATTTAATTATGAAATGTGGTCATTTTTTAATTTAATTTTTTAGCACTATGTGTCTTCAACCCGAACACATCAGAGAGCTGCACTTGAGAGCCAGTTCTATTTTAGACTTTCTGTGCTTACCACCTTCGGCCACATCACCACTTACCACGTTGAGATTGTGGTCAAACACAGGTAGTCCCAAAATAATAAATTCCAAAGCAAAATTTATTAGTTAATAAAATTCCCGTCTTAATTACATCACGTAGGTAAACGTAACATATATTGGCCCCAATTCATTTATCACTCGACTTGTACAGGGGTGTCCAACATTGGCACGTTCACCCCGCCCAGGATCCCATCGACCCGTCGCTGATACTGCAAGGTGGTAAAATTCCCGACCCCATTACTCTCAGTGATGAGAATTAGATTGGTCGATAGGTAGTCGATAGTTTGTTTTGTTTGGTGTGGTCGATAAAATATGATTGAACTGTGACGTAGAGATGTGGGAATATAAAATGTATTCTATCGATATCTATAGTATACAATTTTACTCAATCTTTAAGCCCATCGCAGACGTAGTTATAATATATATTAATACGCCGAGCTATAATATAAATGACAGTACAAGTTGGTGAAGTAACAGAAATATATATTATAGCTGCGTGTGCGGTCACTCAAAGATTAGTATTGAAAATATATCGTCATATGCCTTGCTATAATTTATATTATAGCTACATCTGTGATGAGTTTTATGATATCTGATATTGCTAAAAAGATATACCTAATCATCAAATTAATGCAAAATTAAAGACGCCTACCTTGCTGTTGATCGGCACTACTAGCGGCAGCCTAATTATTTTTTTCAATAGATTTTAGTCACAAAGACTAATAATTATTAAATAATAACATCCAAAAAACCCAAAACAGTGCTTTATTAGATTGCTAGTGATTATGTAATAAAAATGCAAGCACGACAATCTTCATCACCTGCTGGAACCAAAGCAAAGCAGTGCTACAAATCTTTGAGCAATCTTTACGATACGCGTTTATTATTTTATCGATAACAAACCATCGACACATCCCAGCACAAACAATACACTATCTTGCCACTTATTAGCTATACGGTCTCGCAATTTATCGGCTCGGCTCTGAAAATTGCCCGCCAGTGTAGTCTGAAGTTAGTTAAGTGATGGCTTAATGCGCCCTTATATGTAAAATATAGGGGGACGGTCTGCGTATATATTTTGCTCGCAAGTGTACCATACCAGGGTGTGGAAATTGTTTTATAAGCTTATATCCTGATGGTAATTTTATTTATTAATTTTAGGGATAGAGTCATGAAGAATTGTTTTTTTTTTATCTTATACTACTAATGTCGTAATTGACAAAGCCTACTATAAGGTGGCTCATTACGTGGAAGACAAGAATATATGGTTGTAGTAGCTTCTCTCTGCACTTGCATCCCCCCTGGCTAAGTGACAATTGTATGAATAAGCATAATAATTATATGATATAAAGTATAAGTATTTGGAAAAAAAAGCTGTAATAATAATATGAAAAGATCTTCCACAGCTAAAAAAAAAAAAAGAAAAAGAGTTTCTTGCCGGAGTCTTCTCAGTTTAAGTGTATTTCGAACCTGTGGTAAATTAAACTGTATGTAACGTTCATAAGTGCCTTACCAGGGCCTAAACTGAATAAATGACTTTTTGATTTGATTTAAGGTAGCAACTAAGCGTACGGCCCACTTGATGGTAAGCGGTCACTATAGCCTATTGACGCTTGCCACACCAGGGTTATCACTCGCACATTGCCGACCGTACAAAAAGCTCTTCTAAACTTTCTTAAAGCACCCCATGCTGTACTCCTTTTGGAAAACCACGGCGGGGAGCTCAATCCACAATCTGAGTATCGATCGGCGTGTTGCATGTGAATTATGGCTACGTTAACCGCTTACCATCAGGCGGGCCGTATGCTTGTTTACCGACTCAGTCGTATATAAAACGTATACGTATACGGCTACCTTCCACCATCATATCTCTCGCCATCGACGGGGATTCCATCCTCACACATTGAAACCAGATTTTTTTCGAACTGTGCGGGCCGCGGACGCTCAGACTGTGGAATGAGCTCCCCGTCAGTTTTTACAATGGAGTACAGCATGGGGTTCTTCAAGAAGGTTGTGAAGAGGTTTCTTCAGGGTCGACAACGCGCGAGTGATACCCCTGGTGTTGCAAGCGTCCATAGGCTACGGTAACCGCTTACCATCAGGCGGGCCGTATGCTTGTTTGCCACCTTAGTGGTATAAAAAATAAGTTTAATTTTTCATCATCACCACGATAGATATGCCTTTTACCTCCAGACAGACCAGACTTTGCCGGTCATGTATCCACCATCTTTATAATAGGCCTATGTGTTGACCACAACATCATCAGGGTCAGCGATGATGTGGCTGAAGGTGGTAAGCACACAAAGCCTAGAAACTGGCTGTAAAGTGCAGCTTTCGAAGTACACCGGTGCTTGGCGACAGATTTTTAACTTGAGGGTGGTAGCCAGCCAGGCGGGTACTATAAATTACCCTACCCTACCATGCTATGGTTTCCTTACGATCTTTTCCTTTGCTTAAGCTCATTGTTGGATTCGAACCCTTGATTTTCCACAGCAATTGACTTCACAACAACTTATTAGCTGTCATCGCCGAGAAAAAAAATGTATGTATATTGAACCACCAGATTTAGTAAAATGTCATCATCATCATCATCATCAGCCTTTTTTTATGTCCACTGCTGGACATAGGCCTCTCCCAGAGCGCGCCACTCCTTCCGGTTTCTTGCCACCCGCATCCAGACCAGTCCTGCCACTTTTTTGAGGTCGTCAGTCCATCGGGCTGGCGGGCGCCCCACAATACGTTTGCCAAGACGCGGTCTCCACTCTAAGACTCGTCTGCTCCATCGACCGTCGGTTCTGCGGCAGATGTGACCGGCCCATTGCCACTTCAGCTTGCTAATTCGTTGAGCTATGTCGGTTACTTTGGTTTTTTGTCGGATGACTTCGTTGCGGATTCTATCCTTCAAAGAAACTCCGAGCATATTAAAATGTATGTAACGGTAAAAAAATCACTTTGAATTAACCACCATTTTAGCGTGAAATTAGAACCCAAATTATGATTGTTTAATCTATAAATAGTTAATTACCACCAAAGATTTACACAAAGTAAGAAAGAAAGAAAGATAGAAAATAAGTTTATTTTGAGATACACACAACACCACATATTACATTACATATAAAATCAGACACAAAGCGTAAAAAAAACAGTGTAGTGTTGTGTGATATCAAAATTGGTCAGCGACTCAGTATTACACTGCTATTCCGACAAACATGGATCTTGCGCTCGACGGCCGCTGCCGCGCCACCCCTCGCTTCGCTCGCTCGGCTCGAGCACGCTATTGTCACAGTTCTAACCTATTTGTTTTTTATTTGCGTGGGGAAATCCTCATAGGATACCCCGAGTCGAGAAATAGCGCAACAATTTTCTCTTATATTAGGAAATAGAGGTCACAAAATTATTTTGGAGGTCATTATATTTTCTGCCAAAAAAAATATACAACATCTATCATAATATCATTAAAACCTAACCTAAAAAATTTCCCCACTCCGTATACAATAGTGCACATGTGCCAAAACATCCACCTGTATTCTGTTGACCAACCAATATTGTTGTCTATATATAACTACCAATAACAAGCTTAGGATCGTCCAATAAACCGTCGATTAATATTCAAACTCTTGTCAACTTGCTTAATGTTTGTATTGGACATGGGAGGCCTTTGGAAACCCTTTAGGCCTTTTGACTTAACGGCCTACACTTCAACTGCTTCGACGATTTAATTAGAACTGTATTGTTTTCCTTAGTGTTTGGGATCCTTATATGACGGTTATATAACTATTGATTACTATTGAGTTGTATAATGGTAGCTAGATTTCACGCTGTGGTTTGCTCTCGCAGTTGGCATTTTTTGTTATATATTTAGTGCTAAGACCTGCATATCTCTTTGGAGATATTGCATGAAGTTGTTTTTGCCTTGTTTTCGGAATGACTTAAATAAAGTTTTTTGTGCGTCGTCAACAAAATTTTAATCTTTCTAGATGTCTTTGAAAAGCGTTGAAAAAAAATTAATGGCCCTTCTAAATATCTACAACGAAATGAACAGAGGCGTCCATTTAGATAAAATCAAAAGAAATTAAATTATATTTTACCCCGTTGCCTCGCAGTTATCAATGTTTTACATCTTCAGTTAATCTTTTAAGGAGAGATTTACATTAAATAAAAAGAGATAGGAGGAAAAAATAAATTGCAGTCTAAAATATTGGTCTGTCACTGTCACGCGATGACCTACTTTTTAACATGTGAGATAAAAATGCTGTCAGCTATCGTAATGAGAAAATCAAATCAATCCTTGGCTGTACTAAGATGTGAAAGAATATGAGATATTTCATTTGAGGCATAGCGACAGGAGGACATTGAGGGTAGTAGCCAGTCAGGTGGGTACTTACTACAAAGTACCCTACCACCGTCTATGATTCAAGATGTTTTTCTTTAATGGCAACTGAAGCTCACAAGATTCGGATCCGAAGGATTCAAACTCAAAATAATATAGAAAGAACTAGCTGATCCTACCATTAGAATATAAATGAAAATTATCTAAAAAAAAAAACTTACAGAAAATTCCTTTTTTTTACTGTTATTCATATCACAACATTTGCTAGTCAAAATTGGTCATCCATCATCAATATTAACCATAAAACATATTGGACATTATTTCACCACCCTTTTAACACATACCCTTAATAAACCCAACGCTGCGATCGCCCGGGACTTTTTCCCGGTTAATTTCACCAAGGAATAAATTTTCATTAAGAGCTTGGCCCGATACGGGGTAATTAATGGCTATAATTAACCGAACACAGCCTCGTCAGATAAGGGTTGTAAGAAAAACTGTTATAGCACTAATAGTCGGATTGGGGTGGTATTAAAGCTCTTTTAGAGGTTGTTTTGATCATTTATAATAAACATTTAATTGCGTTGGTAATTAATGAGCTAAGTGGTAAAAGTAGTCATTTTAAATCTTAGAATGATTTTAATAGCTTGCTGATGGATCGTCGGAAAGCTGCAAAACAAGCACCTGTCTGGCAGTTTTACTTACTGTGTGTTTTTCTAATTCCCCGTCAGACTTTGTGTTATTACCACCATCGACCACAACAACCCTTCAACTCTACCACACCTGTGGTGTGAAATAAACTCACTTTTTTTTTTTTTTTGCGCACGAACGACGCTCAAACCTCAACAAGATTAGGATTATTATTATTATATTGTTATTTATTATTCAACTTTAATAATGTACTTCTTTCATTTCATGATAAAATTGTATAATATTCACTCATCACATCACAGAAAAGAAGCATCACGATCAAGACGTAGTACCTATTCCATTATTGTTTAATATTTTATTGGAAGCGTAGAGACTGGAAGTTGGCATAAACAAAGATGGCGGAAGGCTTATGCGGTGTTGCCACCTGTAATTCTCGTGGTAGCAATAATAGTAGCCAATAGTGTTGTGATTATAATCTTGAAATAGACCACCTAGTATAAAAGCTTATTATATGTCTGTGTATAAAAGTACCAAATGTTAATACTGACCTATCTATGTTTTAGTTAATTCTATTTGCGTCGAATGGCGTGCAAAAATAAAATATTTTTCATTTAATTTTCATTTTTCACTCTAAACAAAACACGACCACATTTTTATATCCTGCGAAAATTCACAAAATGGTTCGTACAGTTTAATCTCAAACAAAAGTTACAGAGTTTCTTAAAATTATTATTAAGTGCGACTAAAGCAGTAACTCAGCCTTAATTTGACTCGAGTGTTTTTCTACTTCGGCTTATTATAATTGTATGCAAATTTGAGGTCTGGTGTGAAGATTGGAGATATATCTTCAAATATCTCGAGTGTTTGTTATCGAATGGTGCGTCCATGCTTGGCGAACCGAGCACGAGCCGAGCCTCGAACGAGCACACTGCGAGCACGATTCGCGTAGCGTGGACGGGCTTGCGAGCCTCGAACGAGCATTCGTAGCGAGCTCGACTACGCTCCGCTTGTCAGTTTTTTCATGAACATAGGGATGCGCATCGCGCTCGTTGTAGGCTCGTTGAGGGCTCGTTAAGCCCACGCTTGAAATCGCGAGCAACGAACGAATCCTGTTCGTTCGAGGCTCGGCTCGAGCTCGCTTCGCGTAGCATGGACGCAACATAACACTGAAGCGGTGTGAAACTCTTAATGTAGACTTTATTATCTTTGAGCAGTATGACTAAAACTTTAATAATAGAGGAATGTACAGCCTAGAAGGAACTGGCAAGGTTTTCCAACATCACGCTATACTTTGGCATTGATACTGTAAGGATTTTTACTCGATGTATCACTACCATTGCGGTCTGTACCTATACGGGCCGGTACGCGTGGTTGGTAAAATATATGAAGGGTAAAATATCTGTACGCTACAGGGGGCCAAGTCTGGTATTTGTGTTCCAATGAGCTTTAAGTGGTGTCAAAATTGTGACATTTTACAGTTTTGGTAGTCTACCAAGCCAACATAATATCGTCATTATGGCATCATAATAATCATTATCGCGACACAATGGTTATTATGGCGCCATAATGACGCCATTATGACGTGATTGTGTTAATAGACTACCATAACTATAAAATGTCACAATTTTGACACCACTGAAAGTTCATTGGAACACAATTGTAATAGCAGACTTGGGCCCCTGGTCACGTGTTTGATACGCACTCAGGATAGACATTTGTGAATAGTGCTGACAAATTTTTAAAAAGTTGACATATTCAGGAACAAACAGATCTTTTCTAGGTGCTCTGGTTCTTGAGATACAGAGGTGACTCTGCCAGTAAGAACCAAACCTGCCACTTAAAAACTCCTCATGAAGCAGGGTCCAAAAATGATATTTGTTGACAAAATAGTTACAGACTCTGAATTGGAATCCGTGATGAAGGCCCTACCAGGGAGTACCAGACATTTCTACTAAACGATTTTGTTTGTCAAAGATCAAAGTAGCATAGAGAAACAGCCCCTTGTCCAGAAAATATAATTAGGTAACTCACCTTTGACATTGAGAGTGATCTTCCTCACGATCTTCTCGTCGAGTGCTGCTGAGGACACGGCACACTGCAGCTCTCCAGCCAGCTCCGCTCTGGTCACCGTGAGGAGCAGCATGTGAGTGACTGTTGTGTTGTCTGGGGTTATTGTTTGAGCTGCAACAAGGGGGAGATAGGTTATTGGTAGTAGGTATATAATAAGGTAGTCTAAGCATCTATAATATTATAGAAAGTCAAAGTAAAATAAACCTTATGGCTATCGAATAAAATGTACTTGTGAGATGGCATATTTTCGAAACCTATGTTGGGTTAGTCATGCTGAACAAATTTTACTATGGGACCAATAATGAATTCTCAAAAAAATATTTTAAATTTCCATTGTAAATGTCAACCTTGCTCGATCATAATGCATGAAAAGTAAAAAAAAAAAATGAGAATTCAGTGTTGGTCCCATGGTAAAAGTTGTTCAGCATGACTAACCAAACATAGGTTTCGAAAATATGCCATCTCGAAATCTATACCCAGTATAATTAACCATTCAAAGTCAAAGTCAAAGCCATTTATTCAATTTAGGCCCTAGAAGGGCACCTATGAAGGTCAAAGCTACTGAAGTTACCGCCAGTTCGTAAGTCGGCCTTCAACTGAGAAGAACAGGCAAGAAACTCAGCAAGGTTACATTTTTTAAATATTTTTTTTTTTTACAATCTGACTATATATTGGCTATTTTTTCCAAAACATTTTGGTTTTGTAGGTATACATAGGTACATACTTTTTATTTTACAAAATAAAATACACAATCATCAAAACGAATAAAAATAAAAAAAAACAAAAATAAACCAACATACAAAATAAATAAAAAATAATAATAAAATTGATTTAATAGATGAACTTAATAATTGTAGAATTAAAAGTTACTTTTCTTTGGCATTCTCAAAAGAAATACTTGTAATTTAAAACCATATTGTTACAATAAGGTGGTATACTCGTATAATAATGGTGGAGTGAGTTTTGGTGTTTTTTTTACAAAGAAAAGGTTTTTCAAAATCAACCATTAGGGTCAGATCACACCAAGAGATGCGACGCAGAAGATAGCGATACAATATAGAATTTTATGAAACAAAAAGTACACATTTCAGTGAGAGAATTCGAATCTCCGAGTGAAAGCTTGTATTATTATAGGATAATGTTATTATAATTTACATTAATGGTGTGGGATGTCTTTACAAAAATATACCTTATAACTACAAATGACTTTTCTAAAGTCACGTCTAAGTCTAGACATCTACCGTTATCAGAATCAAACGCTTTAATTGCAGTAAAAAAATAGGCAAAGGTAAATCCTTCGAATAAATGAATCACTCAATTACCCGACCGATCAATTGCATTGACGTTGATTAAATAGATGGTCGATCCTTTTGAAATATAGATAAAAATTCAGCTTTATATTCACTCACATATTAGGCTCGTTTAGTCAGACACCTGTCGATAAGCTATCAATCTTACGTTGACGTTTTACAGTTTATTTTAGGTTGAATGAATCGAGATTAGTCTCAATCAAACATAGTTTAGATTAAATAGAGGGCACAAATGAAGGTCATAGCTACTGAAGTCACCACCGTTTCCAAATTCAGCCATCTAAGAGAGTTCATCATCTGCCTGCCCTGTTCCTAAACAATTTGGGTCGGCGTAATATGTACGCTTCTTCCATTCGTCTCTTCTATCAAACTAGTATTCACTCCTTTCTTACCCATATCATATTTCACACAATCCATCCATCTCTTTTTCGGTCTTCCTCTTCCCGTATATCCATCCACTTTCATATTCATAACTTTTTTAGTGACGTAGCTTTCATTTCTCCTCATAACATGTCCATACCATGATAAACGGTTCCCTCTCAACTTTTCAGTGACTGGCGCTACTTTCAACTTTCCCCTTATGTACTCATTCCTTATCTTATCCATTCTTGTCACTCCACACATCATCTCAACATCCTCATCTCAGCTGCAGGCAAACGTCTTTCATCCGTCCTCTTTATTGCCCAGCATTCCATACCATACATTAGGACAGGTCTTATCACGGACTTATAGATTTTCCCCTTCAGCTTTAAAGGCATCAGTGGATCACATATTGTTCCTGTTACCTGTCGCCATTTCTTCTAACCTGAGCTGATTATCTGCTTTATATCACGGTCAAAATTATCATCTAAGAGAGTTATAGTGAAGCATTTATTAGCTCAAATAACAGGTTGACTCGGGAAGTACCTCCACCTTACAGAATACTGCAGCCAAATAACTTTATGTTGTGTTCTTGCGTGTGAGTAAGGTCGCCATAGGGCCTCATTGAGGAGGGGGAATGGTCGGTAACGCGTGAATAATGCCTCGAGTGTTGCAAGCGTCCATAGGGCTACGGTAACCGCTTACCATCAGGCGGGACGTACGCTTGTTTAAGAAGAACAATCACGAAACATAGCAAAGACATAAATATTTTTTTTGGTTCTTTTTTAATTATTTTACAAGCGGCTTATGAAAAACTGAACTTCGTTAGAAAGCTTTAGGGTAAATTTTTATTGAAGCTATAATACTGCTAATTGTTTCATAAAAAAAAGTAATTTAAAATAATTTAATCGACTTCACAATACACTTTTTTTTTATTTTGTGATATTTAGTCTAAACTTGTCAATAGTCACAGTGATAACAAATTGTGTGTTTAGTGTTTCCCTTTAGTTATTTTTTATTTCTAAGGCAGACTTAAGTAAGTCATGCTCACTTTAAGGCCTTTGCTTGCGGCGGCGTCGTGTGACGGGTCGCTCACTTCCCTCCAATATGGCGAGGAGTGCGATGGCTGCCACACGCGTCATACTTGTGAACAGGTGCTGCTTGTGGGGGCTGGTCTGCTTAAGTTTGCTATTTATTTACTTATTAAATATTTATTCAGTCTACTTTGTAATTTTGCCGCCGCGCCGGGGCACGCAATTGTTTTCGGTGCGATTAGAATGTAAATATTATGTAATGAATCTAAGCCTGTTTCGAAAAGAGTAATTGCTGAGTTTATAGCCGGCTCTTCTCAGCAAATGCAACCTTCCGAACCGGTATTAGAGTATTAGAGTCAGACTTTTCATAAGTGCCTGCGAAGGTCTATTTGAATAAATGATTTTGAATTTTGAATTTTTGAATAAAAAGTATGAAATTACACTAATATAACACTGATTTGAAGTCAGCGAAAGAGTATTCGACGTATTCCATTGAAAATATTTATGAAAATATGTATGTTTGTCACGCATATCTCCGAAGATATTAATCGGATTGTAACCATTCTTTTTTTATTGGTTTTTAGTGTATTTTGAAGGCTTTTTATTTTAAATTACTCTTTTATTTCCTCAAAACTATAAGCTCCAGCTTTAAAACCGCTTAATAAAAAACATTAAAACCAAACCAACCAAAGTGAAACGTTTAGTATCATTATTCTTCAGCAATAGGTACCTGTAACCATCCAGCTATTTCAGCACGTTTCAGCCGCTTTCAGTCTACAAGCCACCTATCTATTTGCTCTCCCCTTCAGTTTACATATCGTTATCTCACTTTCGATATTATTTACTTTCACGAAGTAAACTAACAGTGTTGCGAGCTTTGTTATTGAAGATATCGTGTTGGTATTGACGGAGTTTGTGAATGAAGCTTTTATTGTTTAGAAATCCTAAAATGCCAGAATTGTTTCGTACTGTGCGGGCTCAAAGGAGCTTCCGCGGACGCTCAGACTGTAGAATGAGCTCCCCGCCGTGGTTTCCCCATAGGAGTACAACATGGGGTTCTTCAAATAGGTTGTGAAGAGATTTCTTCAGGGTCGGCAACGCGCGAGTGATACTGTTGGTCCAAGCAACCTGCAAGCGTCCTTAGGCTACGGTAACTGCTTACCATCAGACGGGGCGTATGCTTGTTTGCCACCTTAGTGTTATAAAAAATAAAGGTGAAAGTTTCTGTGTTTATTACCACTCAGCTCCGTAACGGCTGTATTTATATGGATGATATTTATTGCGAAGGTAGGTCATGACCTGGAAAAATATACGAGGTGATTTGAGACGGGTCAGTAAGGGCAGGGTTGAAACTATACGAAGTGGTCTTAGGCGACGACTTGGGCATTACTTGGGACTTTGGGTCGCTCACTTCCCTCCAATATGGCGAGGAGGGCGATGGCTGCCACATGCGTCGTATGCGTGAACAGGTGCTGCTTGCGGGGGCTGGTCTGAGCCGAGTTTGCTATTTATTCACTTATTGAATATCGAGTCAGTCTAATTTGTAGTTTTGCCGCCGCACTGGGGCACGCAATTATTATTGTGACAGTGCGATTAGAATGTACATGTATTATGCAATGAGTCTAAGCTTGTTTGAAAAGAGTATATAATTGCTGAGTTTATTGCCGGGTCTTCTCAGCAAATGCAACCTTCCGAACCGGTGTCTGTAAAGTTTTTTTAAATCTGTAAATGCCGAAGGCAACAATTCAATATGTAAAGGATAACTGCTAAAAAATACTATTTAGTCTGGAAAAATATTGGATCTCTGAAACGCGGGCGAAACCGCGGGCAGGAAGTTAGTGTTCATAGTTAAAAAGGTGAACAGCACCCGTATTTTCTATGAAACATGGGTCTACTGAACGTAGGTAGTATTACGGGATGCACATGCCCATTGTAATTACAAGCGTATTGCTAACCCCATAAAAACCAAAATCGAAGGTGGTCAAGCATTTCTAATCAAACCAATCTGACGAGACACTTTTTCTTCACAACTCTACTCTCTAGTGATAAAACGTCCAAATAGCCAATTCCGCTTTGACCCAGTTACCTAAATAGCCACAAATAGCCAAAATAGCCGCAAATATCGGAACGGCCGATGTATCATGGTCATAGCCTATTTTCAGTAACCGTTAAGATTGATAGAGTTCGTTAAATGAATCCTGAATTACATTGATACGTTAAAACTAGAAATGGCTTGAGCGTGGTTGTCGAATTTAATGATTGATTGTAAAAATAGAAACATTTTTAGGGTTCCATAACCCAAAGGGTGCTAACGAGTTACTATTACTAAGATTCTGCTGTCCGTCTGTCTGCCAGGGGGCTGTATATCTCATGAACCGTAATAGGTAGGCAGTTGAAATTTTCACAGAATGTGTATTTCCATTGCCGCTATAATAACAAATAATAAAAAGAAAATAAATAAAGGGCGCGTCATTTTTTTTTTAATTCATTTATTTTTTAGGAACTTTGAGTCTTTTAAAAGACTATGACAGCTCCATCGTAACCTAATTTTACACTTTTACCATACTCTATTACATATCATTTCTTCATATAACCTGAGATATAACTAAACCCAAGCTATAAAGTGTTCTTGCCACTTCAGAATTTGGTGTGGCCAGAAAGTTCTGATACATTCCCACATCTAACATATTTAATTTGAACGCGTCATACAACAAACGTCTCCAACGGAACCTTTGGTGTGCGTGCGGGTCTGACTCCAACTTGTCAGGTTTTTTGAATCCATGGTCAAAATAATTTACTACTTTTTCATTTTAAAAATATATTACTTATTTAGCTATTCTAGTGACACACAGACTCTTTGTAACACTATGATAGACACAGTAAGTACTTATTCCCCGCTGTGTTCTGATACTTTTTCATTTCCACGGTAATGGAGTATCCCACTCGAATACACGGGGTCTTTATATCCCCTCAGTACAAATATAGGGTTATGATGGGAGTGTTATGCCAGAATGATGTATGTGTAGGTTTTTTTCCTATTTCAACGATTTTGAAGTTGAGAGTTTTATTTAAGTTTGAAGCGCTCGTGGTGTAGCATGATAAGCCGTTCTTAATCGATCCGCAAGTTAAGCTACCACCGTCGTGGTCGGTACCTGGATGGGTGGCCGCCTAGTGGTATTTCAAATCGAGCGTTTCCGTGATTCGGAAGGCACGTAAAGCCGTTGGTACCGGTTATCACTTAATTGTCATAGTCGTTAAGATAGTTGGAGGCCTTCTAGGCGGCTTGAAAACTCTAACAGTAGGTTGACTACTAGCCTACACCTCCACCGATCCGCAGTGGGCACGCGTGGTGGAGTATCTGCCCATTCCCTGTCACCCTGATTTGTGAAAGGAGGCCTGTGCTCAGCAGTGGGACATTATAGGCTGATGATGATGATGAATACTACTACGGTAGCAAACAAGCATACGGCCCACCAGATGGTAAGCGGTGATGTGGCCTAAGGTGTGTGGCCTCAAGTGCAGCTGTAGGAAAACACCGATAAGTGCTTAGCGACAGATTGTCATCAGGGTGGTAGACAACCAGATGGGTACTATAAAGTACCCTACCACCGTGCTATGTTTTCCTCCCCATGTTTTCCTTCACCGAAAACTCAACTCATTGTAAGATTCGAACCCGGGACCTCCGTCTCAGTATCCGACGTCACTACCACTGAGCTATTATCGCCACTGAAAACGTCGACCAAATGTTAGAACACTATCAGTGATTGACATGAGAATAGGTAAATTTCTTCTTAATAAATTAGTCGTCTCGCGAGAGTCACCGCGAACAGTCGCGGCCAAAAAAAGTGTACACAATTATAACAGGTACATTTAGCACATTATCGCACGTGTCGAACACAAGTCTCAATTAGGCCGATCGTTCGCTATGCGCTATTAATTTGTGGACCGCTATAAATAACGGTTAACCTATTTCGTGTAGGTCTATGTTTTACTGCATACAAACACGATAGCCATTGTAATACAGATGAACTTCGTGGTGCGATTGTGAGGAAGTTCATTTGATTCCGAACTTGAATTAGTTTCCGAGTTCTATCTATGTTTTTTTTTAAAGCATGGATGCTTGCAATACTGTAACGATGCGACCTCTCCTATTTCAATTATTGCTTCTGGACTATTCTAATTTTTAAATTTTCAAATGATCAAATTATCGAATTCTAATTTTCAAATTTTTGAATTCTCATATGAAGAATGTCCCATCAGACATTCATTCTATTCGATCAGTACTGAGACACAACTTAAATTGTGCGGTCATATTTTTAAAAGTGAAATAAAACAAATCAGTATAATATTTATTGAATAAAGAGAAATAAAAGCTACCAGTGTAGTACAAATACTTATGTATCGTGTGTACAAACAATGTGACATTACCAGTGCACTTATAACATAAATATTTAACATACTAGAACCCTTTCTTCGAAAGGTTCTTTATTTTTACGCAATAAACTTTATGGAAGACAGTCGATAAGTTTCATTTTCTTCAACATTTTGAATGCTCCGGTCGTAGGCTGATAGTAGAGCTGATAGCCAAAGTCTACGTGCGTGACAATACTATATTTTATTTATCTATCACTAACGCTCTGCCTGGCCAGTTGGCTTGTTTGGTTCAGATTCTACCTATCATACCGTAGATCGTGTATTTGATTCCCACCCAGGACATTTGTGTGTATCAACATGTACGCATGTCCTGAAGCTGGGTGTATGTTTATTAATGTATGTTTACAAACAAAAAATAGTATTAGTTAGTACCTATATCAGGTGTCTGATTAGATAGCCGTGTGTGAGGAATATTCCAGGATACTTATTTATTTGCAGACCTTCAAAAAATCTCTTCACCCAAAAGGGTCTATCTACTTTTAAAGAGTCGTAAATTTTAAACGGATATCCTTATTCTGTAAGAATGAAAACAATGTCAATGAGCAAAGAGATCGCATGGTTTTTAACCGACTTCAAAAAGGAGGAGTGTACAGGTCGGTTAACTAAAGCTGGCACGTTTCAACACATTTACACCGTCTCTCTCGCGCAAAGTCAAGCTTATGAGTATGAAGGAGACAGTTATTGTTTTGCTTTTGCTACTGCTCATAAATATAGAGTGGTCTATTTTTGCATTCGTCCATTAGACTTGACTGATTGCAAATTTATGAGTACTGTGAACGTGCCAGCTTTCGTTAACCGACCTGTATCAATTCGAATGTTTATATATTATTATTTTTATGTATGTTCGGACATAACTCCGTCATATTATAAAGACGGATTTTCAAAATTCTTTTTTTGTTCGAAAGGGGTTTATTTATTTTATTTATTTTTGTGTTTATTCCGAAATGGTCTTATATAAATTTCATATAGATCTGATTTTTTGCAAACAATGCATATTTATGCGATAGCAGCAATCGCAGTTGATTTGCTATCATTTTTGAAGAGTTCCGTTGTCTGTCTCCGAAACTCACCATCAGATCTGTATGAAAATATATAAGTAAATAAAGTAAATATGACGGAGTTCTGCCCCAAGCCCCAACGTACATAAAACATATAAACATTCGAATTGAGAAGCTCCAAATTTTTTAGAAGTCGGTTAATTACTCTAAAAACCCGCGGAAGAAAAATGGCGAAATCTTGTATACCCGAGCACCTAATGCAGAAACCATTTACGGAAATCTAAAAACAAAGTCTGCGGGCAAATTTTTCCTACAAATTACAGAATTTATTCTCAGATTTTCCAAGTTTGAGCAACCAACAAAACAATAGTATTTCTCAAACTGGTACCGGCACACGTTCATACATATTTCATGAAAACCGGTCCACTGAAACTGTACGTAACAGATGGCAAATTTTCACTTCATTGACTTAGATTTCCCCTTTTACTTCGTTCAGGGTCCTTACCTGGAAAACTTAGGTGGGGCTTTATAAAAATCAGTGTTAATACAGGTACCCGATTTTACACCTTCGAAGACTGATGTGAGAGGTCGAGGGTGAAAAGGGTTGGTAAGAAAAATTATCATTTATTTTAGCTTTCAAATACGGCAGCGGAAACAGAGAGAGAGGTAGAGCATAGCGTTTATTCGCTCAAAGAGCAGCTCGACTGGGGAAGTACATCCACCTTACAGAATACCGCAGCCAAATAACTTTATGTTGTGTAAAGTTGTGTTCCTGCGCGTGAGTAAGGTCGCCAGAGCTCATAGGGGAGGGGGAAAGGTCGGTAACGCGTGAGCGATGCTTCTTGTGTTGCAAGCGTCCATATGGCTACGGTAACCGCTTACCATCAGGCGGGCCGCATACTTGTTTACAGACTTAGTTGTATAAAAAAAAAAAAAAGATTTTTACAACTTACAAGGCTAAATACAAAATAAAGAAAAAACCGGCCAAGAGCGAGTCGGAATCGCACACGAAGGTAAAGACGTTTCTTGTATTGGTGCCCCCTTTAAATTTGAATTGCACTTCATTTTCATTATTTGTTGTTATAGCGGCAATAAGATACGCATTCAACTGTCTACCTATTACAGTTCATGAGATACATCCCACTGACAGACGGATGGATGGACAGGCGGAAACATAGTAAAGGGTCCCGTTTGGCATAACGTATGAGAAAGAAAAAATACGAGGTTTTCAATCTATGCCCCCATCCATAGTAAAAGTTGTTCAGCATGACTAACCCAACATAGGTTTCGAAAATATGCCATCTCGAAATCTCCACCCAGTATAATACAAGATGAGTGACAACCCTAAGTGCTTATCGTATCGTATATGATTAGTAAAGGGTCTGTCCATTTTATTTATTGGAGTAAATTTTACGAAAATTGCTCGAATAGAATTAATTCCTTTTCAAATATTGTTCCAGGGCAGCCCTTGCTGGCCTTTTGTGACCTTTTTACTATTTTAGACGTTTTTGATGTTCACCATTGATAAGGGATACTTACCTATACTTTATAGAGGGGTAGCGTTAAATTATGGGATATAAAGGTAAAGAATAATTGGACCTTAAACCGACTTCAAAGTACACTAGGAAGTAATCAAATCCTGATCTGATGATAATGGGACCAAACGGGAAGTGTACTCTTCCTAACAAAAAAAAGATTTTCCCAAATCGGTTCATAAATGACGGAGTTATGAGGTAACAAACATTTAAAAAAACAACGGAATTGGAGAACCTCCTCCTTTTTTTGATGTCGGTTAAAAATAAAGGAAAATTATGATTTTATTTTTCTCGATTTCAGTTAAGCATTTTTTGCTACTTTGGGCGAAACATGCAATCATTTTCAAAGCCCAATTTTCAATAAATATCCTGGGACATTCCTCACACACGGCCATCTGATCCCAAACTAAGCAGAGCTTGTACTACGGAAACCAGATAACTGATATAATACACATACTTAATACACACAAATGCATATCCTGTGCGGTAATCGAACCCAAGACCTGCAGCGCCATAGGTGGAATCGTCAAAATGCAGCTGAAGGACACACTGGTAGCTGTTTAGCATTATATTTTTATGGATCTTTAGTCATTATGTCCCACTCGCGAATGGCCCGCGGGCCATAGCGCCTATTCTATTTTATTTTCAAATTTTGCATTAGTCATTATGGCCCGCTGTCAAAACAAACAAAACACAATCCTATTTTTGGTACAGATGAGTGGAAAAGTGTTATGATAGAAATAATAAATAATTATTTCATATAGGTGGCGGCTGGTGGACAATCCCTCGCTAATATTGTCTGGTGCTCAACAAAGGCTCTCAGGTTTCCACCAGTAACGGCGCATTGGCCATTGTTTTCACTTTAGAACTGAACTAACATTTTCTTAAGGGAAAAAAATGAGAAAAGGAGCTTTAATTCGTCTAAAAGCAATAAAACTATAAGAATAACTACATCATCATCATCATCATCAGCATATAATGTCCCACTGCTGAGCACAGGCCTCCTTTCACAAATCAGGGTGAAAGGGACTGGGCGATACTCCACCACGCGCGCCCACTGCGGTTTGGTGGAGGTAGGCTAGTGGTCAAACTACTGTTGGAATTTTTCAAGCCGTCTAGGAGGCATCCAACTAGCTTAACGACTATCACAATTAAATGATAACCGTGACCAACAGCTTTACGTGCCTTTCGAAGCACGGAAACGATCGATTTGAAATACCACTAGGCGGTCACCCATCCAGGTACCGACCACGACAGACGTAGCTTAACTTGCCAATTGATTAAGAACGGCTAATCATGCTAAAGCACGAGCGCTTCTACTAAATTCTAATAACTACATAATTATACTAAATATCACTCAAGGTTTAAAACAGTTTACTCATCACCCTAAAAGAGAAACAATCATCAAATTAAACTAATTCACTCAAAACTAAAAGGGTCACGTATCCGAAACGTATATAAACTAAAAACTAATTTAATTACTTTGGAAAACCACTTTCAAATTACCTTTATTGTGTTTTCGGGCATGTGAATTGATTTAAACTAATTTTCCGGTGGGATTTGGACCCAACTTTATCACCCGGGGTTTGGAACGCTGAGGTTTTTTGGGTTTGTAAGACCGCCCATTATTACACTCTCATTGTCAGTTAATTTATTTAATACTAGGTACTCCAATTATAATGGATACATAAAAATGAATCCCTATTTCCCTTGGTCACGCCATAGCTTAAGAACGTTTTTACCGATTCCAACCATCTTTTTTAGGGTTCCGTAGCCAAATGGAAAAAACTGAACCCTTATAGATTTGTCATGTCTGTCTGTCCGTCCGTATGTCACAGCCACTTTTTTCCGAAACTATAAGAACTATAATGTTGAAACTTGGTAAGTAGATGTATTCTGTGAACCGCATTAAGATTTTCACACAGAAATAGAAACAAAACAAAAAAAATTGGGGGTTCCCCATACTTAGAACTGAAACTCTTTTTTTTTTTATATTACCCATAAGTGTGGGGTGTCTATAGATAGGCCTTCAAAAATGATATTGAGGTTTCATATATTTTTTTTCTAAACTGAATAGTTTGCGCGAGAAACACTTCCAAAGTGGTAAAATGTAATTCCCCCCCGTAATTTCTAAAATAAGAGAATGATAAATCTACAAAAAATATATGATGTACATTACGATGCAAACTTCCAACGAAAATTGGTTTGAACGAGATCTAGTAAGTAGTATTTTTTAATACGTCATAAATTGAAAAATCAGGTCTATACTGCCATTTACTTATATAGCCTACAGGTTTATACGGAACCCTCGGTGCGCAGTCTGACTCGCACTTGGCCGGTTTTTTTAACTTTTCTAATATTTGTCTAAGTTATTTCCTACGGAAAAAAAATTAAGAGAGTTGCGTAGAATTAGGTAGTGTAGGGTAGGATTTCCCTCGAGTATGCGGGTATCTGCGGGGCGAAACTGGTCAAGCAATAAAGTGCTATCTATGTATGTATTCGAATGTTTTTTAATGTTAAATGGGCTTGCGTTTTGCCTTCGTCTGACTGATGTAGCACGTTACCAGAAAGTGTCTATTTATGCCTTCAAAGTCAAAGCCATTAGGCCCCAGAAGGGCACGTATGAAGGTCACATTTACTGAAGTTACCACCGGTTCGGAACTCGGCCTTTCATCTGAGAAGAATCCGGCAAGAAACTCAGCAAGGTTACATTTTTTAAATATTTTATGGACAACCTGTTTTACTTTTTTTTGCTTTGAAAACAGATACCATAATATTCAAACGTGTTAGAGGGCGGCGCCGTTTTGCCCACATAAGACATACATATTGTCTTATCATTTAGTATACTGTTGACGCATAGTGCTGTGGTATAGAGTCGATATTAGACTGACGGTCTCTCGCACACGGGTATGCGATTTTCACAATACACGAGACAAGAGTCATGTCTCCATACAATGTGTAAACTCAATCCAACCACTAGCTGCCAGCTGGTGGCAGATCGCGGGCGGCGCAGCGGCGGCGATGAAATTGGTGGCGCGGCTTTGGCAAGATACCGCTTGCTGGCGTCACGCAGCAAGGGAGCGGACCGCTCGCTGGAAGCGTGTGGTCAGCAGCCTGTAGTGGACTTTAACGCATATGATTTAAAGGCCTCGCTTGCATGGCAAGGTAAATGCCGAGGCGTAGCCGTGCTGTTATAGTTAGCGGTGACCCTTACTGAGCGTTGACACGATTTTAATTCAAAAAGCTTTGAAGCAAAAACTTTTTATAGAGAGTTTAATACCTAATGTGGTCTTCAACCCTTTCGGATAGATAGATCCTCTCCGTTGCAAATTGTGCAGAGACTCCTTGTTCTGTAGTAACTGCCGTCTCTTATAGACAATACCATGGGGATTACCAATGTTTTTCCGATCTCAACAAAGCAGATTGCTCTCGAGTGCAACTGGCGGAACAAATCAATAAATAACTTAAAGGAACTAGCTAAAGTATTCTGCAGGAATGGAGAAATAAGATTCCAATTCCAACTTTAACTTGTGTCATTTTTCAGGTTTTTTTTTTGAGTGAAAATATCATTGTATATCAGCGCTTTCTACAGATACAGGCCTATATTATAGAACGAGATCAAAATTCTGATCAAGTATCAAGAATACATCGTGTTAATTAAAAATAAACCTTACGTCATTGGTGCAGGTTCCAAATTTAATTGTTTTAATATCAACTCAAAACTTGACTTGAGCACTGATTCGTCGCGTCTCGAAAACATAGCCGTTATAAGATGAGACGAAAATGAATGTTAGGGATTTGTATTGAAAAACTACACAAATTTATAATCATACAAAGGGTTATATGGGTTGATAATGGAAAAAATAATTGTCTCACGTCAGAATTATGTATGCGTCTCTTTCTCACTCGCAAAGTGTCATAAGGATTAGGAAAAGGAAAACCAACAGACATAGCCAAAGCCCTTCTTATTATGATTCTTCTTTTTTATCGATCTAGTTTTGGAAGAGAAAATCGGGGATTACGAAATAGCGATTTCGTCTAATTTAGATAGGTACAATCAGTCCAAGCTATAGTTTTCTGTCGCCCTCGGGCGGGATAGCTCGGGCACAGCTCGTCAGCAATAAATATGCTAAAAACCTATTTTCCAAATTTCTTGCAGGCATCCTTTCCTCTTAAATTCAGAGACCCACGTAACATTCCAAAATGCCACATCTCATTTTGTATCTCACCCTTCTAAATATTTCATTGGCAACGTACCACAAAATCCTTTCCTCAAAAAAAACTCATCTAATAACAGTAAACCCTTTCAACCGTACTCATAATATACAATACAAATCCATATAAATAATATATACGTTTGTCATTAGAAGTGACGCGGACGGTACAATCCTCTGGAAGGCTGTGAGCGCGTCACGAGTCATTGGGCTGTTCGACCCGGATGGGGCGGCTGGTGTCGTGGACGGGGTTATGCGAGGTGAAGTAAATATGACAAATAATCAATTTCAACAAAAAAAAAAAAAACAGCGTGGAAATTTTGACACATGAAACTTAAAGGAGTTTTATTATACACCTATTTTTTATTTTGATATGTCTTACTATAAAAAAAAGTTATCGTCAACGAAAGATGTATACTTTGATACCCGGCGCAGCGGAACGCGCAGGCTACCCTACCCGGGAGGGGATTATACCCTTGCTTCTCCTTCACTGCTTCTGCTGGGTAATCCAAACTTTCGCATTTATAATCCTAACTGCCTCCCGCGGTTACACCCGCGTTCCCGGGATAAAAAGTAGCCTATGTCCTTCTCCATATCACAGGCTATCTGCATGCCAAATCAAATGATGATCCGTTCAGTAGTTGAGGCGTGATGGAGTAACAAATAAACAAACTCACTTTCGCATTTATAATATTAGTTAGGATTCATATCTGTGAGTTTTCTCGGCTTCTATGCGTGCGTGCATCGTTCACATTGATCTGAAATACAACTGATGTTTTACAGCTGTTGTTGGCCCTTTGGAAAATTGAAAATAAATATTTTACATTTCACCAGTTTCAAATAAAAATAGTTTCTAATGCATAACACCATCTAAAGTCCACAGAGCGAACAAAAAGTCACCGTCCAGTCGGACCCAAAGAAACCCTTTCCCGCAGTTTAAGACTCCGGCTTTTTATACTTTAAGTAGCAAGTTTACTGGCATTGTGATTGAAAACTATTATTGTCCGGTTTTCCATCGACTCATGCATCTAAATGGATTTTTTGAGTAAACGTAATGGTGCGTCCATGCTTGGCGAACCGAGCACGAGTCTAGCCTCGAACGAGCACACCGCGAGCATGATTCGCGTAGCGTGGACGGACTTGCGAGCCTCGAACGAGCGCGATTGTCAGTTTTTTCACGAACAAAGGGATTCGCATCGTGCTTGTTGTAGGCCCGTCTTAGGCTCGTTCGTGGCTCGGCTCGTGCTCGATTCGCGTAGCATGGACGCAACATTAAGTATGCGTAGTTTCTGAATGAATAGAGCGATGTAGTTTGATATAAGTTTTATTTTCTTTATACCACTATAATGGATCTTTGAAAATTAAAAGATCCATTTTAATGTTTAACGCAGTCATATTAAGTTTTTTTAAAACGTATCTTCAGAAAACCATAATACAATGGTAAGGTAGGTTCTTGCACTACCCCCCTGGCTGGCTACCAACATCAAGATGAAAATCTGTCGCTAAGCAAATATGGGTGTGTTCCGCTGCTGCACTTGAGAGCCAGTTCCTTCTAGGCTTTGTGTGCTTACCACCTTCGGCCATCATCACTTACCATGGTGAGATTGTAGTAAACAGGTCTATACACAGTTAAAAAAAACTACGTCCAGTTTCAGCCGTCGCTTCAGTAATAAAAATTGGTATTACTTTAATTGCAAATTCCATTATTATAATCGAAATCAAATTAACATACAAACTTATAGAACATCTAAGCAAGAATCTCCATACCCTCACAAGACTAACTGGCAGTCCAATAATAACTGAGGACCTAAACAAACTGCAGACTAAGTTTGTGAGCTCACCAAAATCTGCACAAGTTCTCGTGTTGGGTGTGTGGTGTAAGTTAGGAGCGGCGAGGTGTTTATTAAATTGGGGACACGGACAATGGTGTAAATTAAAGATTTGGATATGATGTCACTATTAAGAGTGGAATTTTATAACGGTATCTTTAGAATATAACATGAATGAAATTGGAGAAGGTTGCTACGCCCTATTTGCCAAATTCATAGCAGATTGTATTGATGATATTATTTACAATAATATTCACTAATTTCATAAATTTTTATTCATATCCTGAATCAAATTTCAAAAATTTAAGTAAAATCATCATCATCATCAGCCTATAATGTCCCACTGCTGAGCACAGGCCTCCTTACATAAGTTAGAGTGAAAGGAAATGGGCATATACTCCACCACGCGTGCCCACTGCGGATCGGTGGAGGTAGGCTAGTGGTCAACTTACTGTTGGAGTTTTCAAGCCGCCTAGGAGGATTCCTAGCTTAACGACTATCACAACTAAGTTATAACCGGGACCAACGGCTTTACGTGCCTTCCAAAGCACGGAAACGCTCGATTTGAAATACCACTAGGCGGTCATACATTCATGTACCGACTGCGACGGTGGTAGCTACACTTCGCCAATCGATTAAGAACGGCTAATTAAGCTACACCACGAGCGCTTCATTTTGAAATTTAAGTATACACTAAATTAAATTCAGTCAGTGTATTATCTAACGAAACAACAATTAACAAAAAGAAAACATCGCCAAAATCATAAAAAAGCATTAAGCATACTTAACAAATGAATTATAAATATCCTTATTAATATCTAGTGGATAAGTCTCTCAATAACTTAAATTGAATACCAAAAAACACTTCATAAACTACACCACTCGCCAGACTTTCTTTACGGTTATAACACACCCGCCGACCGCCCCCGCTCCCTCTCAGAACTCTTACCAAACAGTTTCAGACTTCTATTACCGCTGGAATCTGGTGACAAAGCCTTGTGGTCCAGAACATACCGAACTCAATTACTCACTAAGTGCATGTTTCACATACTGAATCACTGTTTATGCATATGAAATGGTGTGCAGTTCGTGCGAGAAATTGTATAGTTTCTTTCATGTTAGAAATATTATGTTGTTCGTCCATTTTTAGGGTTCCGTACGTCAAAAGAAAAAAACGGAACCCTTATAGGATTTGTAGTCCATCTGTCCGTCTGTCAAGACTCTTTTTTTCAGGAACGCGTGGAGATAACAAGCTGAAATTCATATCAAATATTCAGGTCTGCGATCCTTTGGAACAGTGAAACAATCAAACTAAAAGTTTATAGGTAGAGCGTAGCGTTTATTCGCTCAAAGAGCAGCTCGACTGGAGAAGTACCTAGTACCTAGAAGTCGTTTTTTGAAATCGGTAAAATACGTTAACAAAGTTAGTTATGCATCAAGTTTTTAACCGACTTCAAAAAAGGAGGAGGTTCTCAATTCGGTTGTATTTTTGTTTATGTTTGTTACCTCATAACTCCGTCATTTATCAACCGATTTGGACAATTATTTTTTTGTGTGGAACCCTTCCACTTTCCCTTTTGGTCCCATTGTCATCAGAACAGGATTCGATTACTGCTTAGTGTACTTTGAAGTCGGTTTAAGTTTTTTGTAAAACAGTCCAATTTTTTATTTATTAATAAATATTTATCTTGCTATCTTTCTTACAATGAGACCTTACAATCAAAACCAAACAGCTCTCCATAATGAATTCCCACCAAAATCAAAGTAAACTCTCCAAACAGTAACAAACAGTAGATGTCATAGTCAAGTTAGCACTTAGTGAACACTGTGCCATCCGTGGCACACGTCCAGATTAAATTTTACAAGACAAACACTGTATCTTGGGTACCTAGTTTGGCATTATGTATGTTTTAGGTGGTTTTGGCACTTTGCTTGCTGGAAAATGATGACGGTTTGGGATTAATCCCAACTTCCTAACTAATATTAAATATGCGAAATGAGTTTATTTATTTGTTACGCCTTCACGCATAGAAATATAAAAATATCAAGACGGAGTGTCACATTATAAGAAAGTGAATCAAAAAATTTCCTACGTGTGCGTGAGTAAAATCAGTACTGGCCCAAGCAGGCACAAATTGTACTGAGCCTTATTGTCACTGTCAACGTCTCAATACGGAATGACAACCGATCGGCTTCCTGTGGTCTATATTTTATGTGTGTGTGAGGCCATGTATTTACAAGACCGCCGGCTTCCTATTACTTGCGGCACTTAAGAATACAGACCGTTTGTCTTTCATTTTTTCTTGGTCTGAGCCTTCACGCCTCAACTACGCAACGGAACATCATGAAATTTGGCATGCAGATAGGCTATAGTATGGAGAAGGATATATGCTCCTTTTTTAACCTGGGAACGCGGGTGAAACCGCAGGGTACATTTAGTAATCCTTATAACGTTATAAATGCGAAAGTGTTTTTTTTTTACCTCCACCTTACAGAATACCGCAGACAAAATAACTTTATGTTGTGTTGCGCGTGAGTAAGGTCAACAGAGCTTATCATTGGAGAAGAGAAAGTAATATCCTGCATTTATTTACACTGCACAAAGAGATGATTACGATATAGGTAGATACTTTTAAAAACTATAATTTAAAATACACTCGAAGATTACCGCACACTGCAGCATTAAAAAAAAGTCAGTGTTTTAAAAGAGCACAAAAAAGTCTAACCTAGATAGTTTACTTTTATTTCTGCTTTCTTTTCCCCAGATGAGCACTTTTAATTAGTTAGTAACGTTCCGGTTAATTAATGATTTGGTTTACTAACAGCATAAAACGAGGAGAAAGTTTCACCGGTTTTAGTCAATTATTTATATGCTAAGGTGATCCCAAACCAAGCAGAGCTTGTACTATGGAAACCAGATACTTTCCTAACTGTTTTATTTTGGTAAATACATAATGAATATACATAATTACACCCAGATTCAGGACACTGAATGTCCTGGGTCAGGGGTCGGCAACCCCTGAGAAGGAAGAGCCAAAACTTACAATTAACAAAATTTCCCATTTTTTAAACAGCCACATTTTTTGTGGCTTTATTAAAACTGTTTTTTTAGGGTTCCGTAGCCAAATGGCAAAAACGTTTCGTCGTGTCTGTCTGTCTGTCTGTCCGTCCGTATGTCACAGCCACTTTTTTCAGAAACTATAAGAACTATACTGTTGAAACTTGGTAAGTAGATATATTCTGTGAACCGCATTAAGATATTCACACAAAAATAGAAAAAAAACAATAAATTTTGGGGGTTCCCCATACTTAGAACTGAAACTAATTTTTTTTTTTTTTTTTGGGTTTTATTGATAGGTCTTCAAAAATGATATATTTTTCTAAACTGAATAGTTAGCGCGAGACACACTTCCAAAGTGGTAAAATGTGTCCCCCCCCTGTAACTTCTAAAATAAGAGAATGATAAAACTAAAAAAAATATATGATGTACAATTACCATGCAAACTTCCACCGAAAATCGAAGTCTAGTAAGTAGTTTTTTTTAATACGTCATAAATTGAAATTCGTATCAAATACTCAGGTCTATACTACCATTTACTTAAATACCTACAGGTTTGTACGGAACCCTCGGTGCGCGAGTCTGACTCGCATTTAGCCGGTTTTTTTTATTATTGTATTCATGCAAGAAAATGCTTGCTCGCACGAATATGTCAACCCGAAGATCGTCAGCATTCCAAATGGATCGATTGCATGGTTTTAAAGGGTTTTGATAAAATTATTATTTTTTGCGTACGATCTGAAGAGCCGCAACTTTACATCGAAAGAGCCGCATGCGGCTCGCGACTACTCGCGAGTCGCAAGTTGCCGACCCCTGTCCTAGGTGGGAAATAAACCTACAACGCGGCGTGGAATCCGCCAACTCAAGCGCAGCTGACGCAATTACTGCAAAGTGAAGATTTTTAAGTTGAGGTTGCTAGCTACTCAGTCAGGTACCCTACGGTACAAACTCATGTTTTTCTTCACCGATAGCTCCAGAATGGACTTTGGCGGAATAGATTAAAAAAAACGTTATTGCCACAAATTTATAATCGCTTAAATACTACCACAAATTACCACCTACGACCACATCATCACTTCCCATATACAGATTGAATTCAACCACAATACCATTCACTGTAAAAAAGTTTTACCCCAATGAAAAAGAACCGATTAAATGAAATGCAGAACGAGACGCAATTATACTTGAGAACGAGATAGAAAATATCAATTCGGAGGCGAAACATAGTTGGAAAAGTATCCGTGGGAACTCTTGTGATTTAATTAAGAATTTTTATTAATTTTAATTAAATTTAACGGACATTCTGATTTCCCTTGTCGCGCTGACAACTTTCAGTTGTCGCAGTTTTAGTTTGTGATACAGGGTCGGGGATTAAATTAAAATAGTGTTTAAATTATTATGTTGGAAAATATGAGATGATAATAAGATGAGAAATGAGAAGAAGAGAGATGAGAATAATGAAAATATAATAAGAGAGGTAAGTAGAGCATAGCGTTTATTCGCTCAAAGAGCAGCTCGACTGGGGTCCCCAGTCGAGCTGCTCTTTTGGTACTTCCCCAGTCTGGGGAAGTACCTCCACCTTACAGAATACCGCAGCCGAATAAGTTGTGTTCCTGCGCGTGAGTAAGGTCGCCAGAGCTCGTAGGGGAGGGGGGAAAGGTCGGTAATGCGTGAGCGATGCTTCGTGTGTTGCAAGCGTCCATATGGCTACGGTAACCGCTTACCATCAGGCGGGCCGTATGCTTGTTTACCGACTTAGTAGTATGAAAAAAAAAAAAAAAAATATATATATAATTTATAGAAGTGAAAGAGCAATTAACGAATAAAATTGCGTAAAGGTATTATTGTAAATGTTGAAATATTTTAAGTTAACTTTCATGCTATAACAATAATTATCTAGGATTCATTTACAACTTCATAATTCTGGGATATTTTTTCACATAATGCCATACTGACCCCAAACTAAGCAGAACTCATAGTACTCAAATTTTAAAAACATAATTCGATTAAAAACTTAAAAAAATAACGAAAAATTAAATTATTTATTCTGTGGCCATAACCATTATAAAAATATAAGCTTAATTTACCAGCGCTACGAGCAACTTTAATTCCATTCCGTGTTTAAAAATAGTGAACGAATGAAAGAGAATGGAATGAACGAATGACATGAACCGAAATAGTGCGGTCTCCGCCGCTGTCAGTCCACTTCAGAATACGTGCTCTGTGCTTGACTAATCGAACTTGAAGCCTCCTGTATTTATGTCACGGAATCAGAACTTTGCATTCACTAGAAATGATATTTATATAGATATAGATAGTGGACTAGAAAAGTATTATGAATCTAAACTTTTTTGAAAAGAGTAATTGCTGAGTTTATTGCCGGCTCATCAGCAAATGGAATCAGTAAGTACTAGAGTCAGACTGTTCATATTAAGTGCCTATGTATATCTATTTGATATTTAGAAAAGCCGGCCAAGTGCGAGTCGGACTCGCAGACAAAGGGTTCCGTAGAGACGTTTCTTGTATGCCCCCTTTAATTTTTAATTTAATTTAATTTAATTTTTATTTTATTTTTATATAGAGGCAACAGAAATGCACATTCTGTGAAGATTTGAACTGTCTGCCTATAATTTGGGTCATGAAATACACAGTTCACAGAAAGATAGACATACAGACGGACGGACGGAGCCTTTATTAAGAACTATTAATTATTGCCCATGTAATCGGTAGGTATTAACCATTTTATTTCATCTTCACTTACTTAAGTACCGCAACCGTGTACCGACGACACAATATGACTAGCTCCAAATGTCTAAAAATCCACTTGCATATGGTTGTAAGTATTCTACAATCGCTACTGAACCGAGTCATCCTGAAACTCATCTGACCAAAAACAATTTGAGATCCAGGTTTAAGCAATAAACTCGGTATGCCACTTCCATCAACATAGCTATCTTCGTTCGCATAGCGGGGTGACAAACCATTGGCGCTTTAATTTAGAATTTTAATTAAATCTAGCCCACGGGACTGGCAAGGCCAATTTTAGTTTTATAGTTTGTGAAAATTTTGCGTTGAGGTGTTAGGGCACTCGTACACATACTCAGTTGTGGCTGCCACAAATTAAAGTAAACACAGTTTTGACTATTTATATAAATATGCACGTAATATTATAATTATAAATAAATAAAAAATAAATATCCTGGGACATTCCTCACACACGGTCATCTGATCCCAAACTAAGCAGAGCTTGTACTATGGAAACCAGATAACTGATATAATACATATACATACTTTTTGTTTGTAAATACATACTTAATATACATAATTACACACAGACTCAGGACATACAGACATGTTCATGCACACAAACGCATGTCCTGTGTGGGAATCGAACCCACGACCTGCGCCGCGTAAGGTGAACCTTAACCAACTGCGCCAACTGGCCCGTCAATTAAACGGTTTTATCCGCGTTCGCGGGACTAAAAGTAGCTTCGTATAAGTGAAAGAATTTTTCGAATCAGTCTGGTAGTTCCAGATATTATTATTAGCCCGTGTAAGCAAAGAAAAACACTCCTCAGCGTTATTATATTAGTATAGATTATTTGACCTGTTTAAGTGCTAATACATATTTGGGCATGTTGGTTACAGAATTTGAAGGCCACAGGTCTTAGGTTCTATGCTACCTAAGACATTTTGTCAATAGTTATCTTATTTCAATCGTATAAGGTCTGATTAGTTTTGGATTTAATGGCCGTAGATAGTTTCTATAGTCTTTTATTGATTTTTTAAATAATCATAAGGGAATAAAAAAAAAAAAAGATTCCTGTCGGTAAAATTGCCTGTGATAGTTATGTATTGGTATGTTACCAATATGTGTTCTCCCAATTGCTCAAAAGATTTCAAAAAGTTTCACGTGGCCGGTCACAAAAAGCTTCAGCAACTCGTGTACAAGGGGCGTTATAGTTAATGCAACATTTTGCGGTGAGGTGTTAGGGACGCTTTGTTTGTTGAAATTAGTTATGTTATTATTATTATTAATCCTAAAACGCTTATGGAGGATTGAAATACCTTTTATTAAACAAGTTACCATTTTGGTTTTTACCATAATTTGAAGATACTATTTTAGTTTTACTATGGGACAAACACGGAAATCTCAAAAAAGTAAGAAAAGTTAAAAAAAAAATTGAGATCTCGCTGTTGGTCCCATAGAAAAAGTTGTTCAGCATGACTAACCCAACATAGGTTAAAAATAAAAATGCCGCCTCGAAATCTCCATAGTTTATTGCATTGTAAAATCATAAAAAGTATTCTACGGTAGACATTTTCGTTATTTTCCAAACTCACCTCATGGACTGGTCACATTTCTTTAATACAATTTTTATAATTTAATTTAATAAAAACTACGCAATAGAAAAGAAATAAAAACCTGTTTTGGAATGTACAAAGCTCTTTCATATCATACCTTCATACCCCATTTAAACTTGTAGACCTACTTTGACATTTCGGTCCCCCATTTTGGCCTCTTTTGCAAATAAACTAAAAATATTATTTAAAAATTTTCAATTGCAAAACGTTAAGCAATATTTATAATCATTCTAAATTTCAAATCAATAGCATCAGTGGTTGCTGAAATATAGCGCTGTAAAAGATGGACAGACAAACGGAGTTGCAACATTTATTCAGTTTAGGCATTTATGAACGTTAAATTGGTACATACAGTTGAATTTACCACCGGTTCGGAATACAATTAAACTGAGAAGACTCCGGCAAGAAACTCAGCAAGGCCCTTTTTTTTGGAAGATCTTTTCATATTACAGCTTTTTTCCAAATACTTATACAATATATAATTATATTATTATTATGATTATTCATACAATTGTCACTTAGCCAGGGGGGATGCAAGTGCAGAGAGAAGCTACTACAACCATATATTCTTGTCTTCCACGTAATGAGCCACCTTATAGTAGGCTTTGTCAATTAACCTCTGCTTTATGAAATTTTTGAATTTATTATAAGAGATTTTAATAACTTCGAGTGGGATTTTATTATAGAATCGAACGCAATTTCCGAGAAAATACTTATTAGCTTTAAATAATCTGAATCTAGGTGTCACAATTTTATCTTTATTTCTTGTTCCTTTTTAACTTTTTGGTTCGGAATCCGAAAATTACGTCATATTTAAATCCGAAAATTTATTTAATGAAAATTCATCCCAAGCATAAATTAATACAATTGCAACCCAGTCAAAGTAGAAAAGTTATAAATCTCCACTCAACAGAGTGTTATTATATTAATAAACTTCAACTCTCAACTTATTCCAGAAGTGATTATTCCAGTCACTTTGAACGCTCTTATAAAACTTAAAGGAGTGTAACTGTTGTTGAGAATTGAATTACTCAGTGACTGGTAATTAGTAAACGTTAGACACATGATTGTACTCATGATAACAAACAACTTTTTCACATGTAAGTAATTGTTTAAATTAATATTTGAATTAAAAGCCTGGGGAGCTTTTCCTTAAACCTAATATAATTTCTAAATATTCAAAATTCAAGTCATTTATTCAAATAGACCTTCTCTACTGACTCTAATACTCTAATACCGACTCGGAAGGTTGCATTTGCTGGGAAGAGCCGGCAATAAACTCAGCAATTACTTAAGTTTAATATTTGAATGATGGCTTCGGGCATTTCTCATATTGTAATTTACGATATTTCTTCATGATAATGACAATTTGCTTGTGGCGGCGGCGGCGTCGTGTGACGGGTCGCTCACTTCCCTCCAATATGGCGAGGAGGGCGATGGCTGCCACACGCGTCATACTTGTGAACAGGTGCTGCCTGTCGGGGCTGGTCTGCTTAAGTTTACTATTTATTTACTTATTAAATATTTATTCAGTCTTCTTTGTAATTTTGCCGCCGCGCCGGGGCACGCAATTGTTTTCAGTGCGATTAGAATGTAAATATTATGTAATGAATCTAAGCTTGTTTTGAAAAGAGTAATTGCTGAGTTTATTGCTGGCTCTTCTCAACAAATGCAACCTTCCGAACCCGGTATTAGAGTATTAGAGTCAGACTTTTCATAAGTGCCTGCGAAGGTCTATTTGAATAAATGATTTTGAATTATTAATTTGAATTTTTGAATTTTGAATAGGGATCCAATATCAATATGCAGTGTCTAAAACAAACAACAGTAGGTATCTAAAACTTTTCACCGACGAAAGAATTTCCACAATAATATATTTCATCGGACGATTTTAAAAATAGAACAAAACATTTATTGTAATCCGATCACGCGTTCGGTCCAACAAAAAAGTTGTAAAACAAAAAAAAAACGTAAAATAAAGATCGTAAATCGGTTGTCAGCTGTCACGCGTTTTGATCGACGATTCTGAGCAGACCGGAGCATATCGCGCGGTTGTCGCGCCCCGGTGATTGGATAACGCTGTGGCTTTCAAACATTTATTGGGTGACATATATTTTTTTTTTGTAAATGCAAATATTTTACATTTTTTTTGTTTATACCTACGGGGTGGATACATTACGACAATGAATATCACCACATAAAGTACTTATAAATACGATCAACTTTTTACAATGGGACTAACTTCGAAATCGCAACTGAGATAAGATAGTTAGTAACTATTAAGTTATATCTACCCAATGCCAAAATTAATAGACAGAGCAAGTCAACTGGCACTAACTAGCCAAAAATATGAGATTAGTGATATTTTATTTTTATTTATGACAGGAAAACATTCTATCCCTCGATAGTAGCTACTAAGAAATTAGTAAGCCAATAAACAATATCATGGAATAGGGGGTATATAGTAAAAGTTTGACAATCACACCGTCTCCCAATAACACACAATGGCAAGCGGTGTGTATCTCGCTGCTTTTATTTCAGTGTGTCATTGAATTCGCATTCAAAACGAAATTTTTGTCAGTCGATCGACGGGAAATAGTCGTAGAGTTCGAAAACTCGTGTGAGTTATAGAATGAGTATTTTTAACTTTAATTATAAATATCAAAACCATTTTTTTTTCGCCGTAGTCGGGTAATTATTTTATGAAAATAAGTATGCTATAAGTCCAATAGTGCGGCCACGTGCGGCTGTTTCTCCTACGTAAACCGCTATCTAACGCGAAAAATCTTTTTCAAATCGGATATTCTGTTTTATAAACATGTTTACAAGTTTATATAAATGTAATAAATATTCTTTTCTTGAGATTTCTTCAGGGTCGGCAACGCGCGAGTGATACCCCTGGTGTTGCAAGTGTCCATAGGCTACGGTAACTGCTTACCATCAGGCGCGACGTATGCTTGTTTGTCACCTTAGTGGTATATAAAAAAAAAAAACCTTTGTTGTTATATTCGTCAAATTTGTTCGCTTTTCCCTGATTTTAGAAGGCTCCTATTCATATAATATTCTTATAATAATTTATTTATGGAGACAAACACAACCGAGGGACATACAGTGGTACCTACAGTGGTTCCTACAGATTGTATGATAGAATAATCACTGCTCTAGTGTCATTATCCAGAGAGGAAACTGAGGATTACGTTTGTATGGAACAAACGCCACGAGCATTTCCTCTTAAAATACCTACTCTATGAATACTACCTCCGAGCATACCGCTATCGCATTTCAATACAAACCGTGATAGTGTTTGCATTTCGTTACTTTTCATACGATGCACTTCCGTCGTGTTGCTTTTTTCTACCATTTTTGTAAACTTTTCCGCGCGGTGTGCGGCGAGCGGAAAATATTCGATTTGACTATTTTTCCCACGATATCGAGTTTCAATTTAGAATTGCAATATCTAGGCTTCTCTAAGGATATCTTGATGTAAATTTATTTGTATTTCTATAGATGTCATCTTTTGAAAATACTAGAGAGACGCTAGGTTCTCAAACTTAACCACGTGCCCCAATAAACTATACCACAGATTAAAAAAAAAAGGTTTTGCAGTCGGGGATAAACTAATATTACACAAAAATACATACCTACGTAGGTTATTGGTTTGTCCCCAACTGGAAAACCTTATAAAATTCAAGTTATATTCAAAATTCTATATATTTAAAAGGTTTATTATTTTTTGCTTTTCAATTTTTGCAAAGGCCATGGGGTCGAAACGTTAAAACTACATCGTAAAGAATCTATAACATGTTCGAACACTTCAGTTCAGCACCCCGCCTGGCCCAGTTACCATTATTATATGGAAAATGTGTTTTTGAGAGAGGTAGAGCGTAGCGTTTATTCGCTCAAAGAGCAGCTCGACTGGGGAAGTACCTCCACCTTACAGAATACCGCAGCCAAATAACTTTATGTTGTGTAAAGTTGTGTTCCTGCGCGTGAGTAAGGTCGCCAGAGCGCAATGGGGAGGGGGGAAAGGTCTGTAACGCGTGAGCGATGCTTCTTGTGTTCAAGTGTCCATATGGTTACGGTAACCACTTACCATCAGGTGGGCCGTATGCTTTTTTACCGACTAAGTTGTATAAAAAACAAAAACTAAGATATCCTTTATAAAGTTTATGTGGTGACCACCTTCGACCACATCATATCTGACGGTAATATTTACTGACGGTAACATTATATTCACAGTCAGTAATAGTCATCAGGTATTTCCGTCTAAAGCTCGCTACAAAAATGCTTTCAGCAGTCTCCGCGGATTCTAAGAAACTTTAGAAATTCTACAAGTAACAGGAAAGTTCCTCGGAAAGCTTTTGAAATACATTTTCTTGCCGGTTTTTGTTTATTTAGGATATTTTTCTATTTGAACAATTCCCGATTTCCGGTTCATTGGAAAGTTGAAATAACTTTTTATAACTTTTGGCTTTGCTCGGAAATATAATCGTTCCAAAGTTATATTTAAATTCAGGACCTGAAAATATAAAATGAATTGTTACTACCTAACCTTATAGTAAACTTTAATCAATTGCTACATTAATAATTGAAAACTGTTTTACAAAAAACTTAAACCAACTTCAAAGTACATTAATAAGTAATCAAATCCTGAACTGGTAACAATGGAACCAAACGGGAAGTATACCCTACTAAACAAAAAAATAATTTTCGAGATCGGTTAATAAATGACGGAGTTATGAGGTAACAAACATTTAAAAAAACCGAAACACAACCGAATTGCGAACCTCCTCTTTTTTAAAGTCGTTTAAAGATAGTACAACTCTTCAAAGCAGTTCAAATATCGAACATGAAATTTAATAATAAGTATTCAAAAACATCCAATACATTGAAAGTCTACCAAAGAATATTTCAAAAGTGGAATATTTCCGAACACCTCACCGCTGGATATACCAAATGGAAACATGGAATCCTGTTTCCCGCCGTGTGTTGGAAGGAAAACTCCACAAAGGAAAAGATTCACGTGGTCTGTGGACTCTCAAAAATGTTTTTGTAAGGGATTCTAATTTTAAAATTTTGCTGTAGTTTGTTATTTTATTAACCCTTTGAAGTTGGCTAGCGGAAAATAAACCTTAAATCATGTTTATTTTGGCCCTAATATAGAATATAGGGTTCCGTACAAGTGGGTTTTTGAAATCCTATATTGTTGTGGCAAATCTCAACTTTTAAGCCGATTAAGATGGTCCTGAAACTAACAGATTACATAAGCTCAAAGATAAACAAATACAAATATTAATTCCCAGAAGATTAGAAGGCGTCGTCGTCCTTTTAAAAATGTCCACCTTATCATTGAAGGGTGTCGTAGAATAATGAAATTATCAATTCAATTCAAAATCATTTATTCAAATAGACCTTCTCAGGCAGTTATGAAAAGTCTGACTCTAATACTCTAATACCGGTTCGGAAGGTTGCATTTGCTGAGAAGAGCCGGCAATAAACTCAGCAATTACTCTTTTCATTCATTACATAATATTTACATTCTAATCGCACTGACAACAATTGCGTGCCCGGCGCGGCCGCAAAACTACTAAGTAGACTGAATCTATATTTAATAAGTAAATAAATAGCAAACTTAAGCAGACCAGCCCCCACAAGCAGCACCATGGTCATCCAAGGTCAAGTTGAAGGCAAATGTTCATGTGGTCGGTCTCCAACCAGGTGGCTTGACCTCATAAAATCTGCCACGCAATGTACGATTATCGAATGTTCCCGAAACGCCACAAACAGACAAAAATGGAGGAACATTGCAAATGCAGCGGTCATGCGCAAAAGGGACAATCCATGACCATGACCACTCTGACAAGAGTACACGACTAAGAAAGAAGAAGGATGTTAATTGCAATTTTCTTCAGATAAAATAAATATCCTGGGACATTCCTCACACACGGTCATCTGATCCCAAACTAAGCAGAGCTTGTACTATGGAAACCAGATAACTGATATAATACATATACTACTTTTTGTTTGTAAATACATACTTTAATATACATAATTATACCCAGACTCAGGACATACAGACATGTTCATGCACACAAATGTATGGCCTGTGTGGGAATCGAACCCACGACCTGCGGCGCTATAGGTTAAGACTCCACGGCTTAACCAACTGCACCAACGGACCCGTCGTAGATAAATATAGATATATACGACGGACAGATAATACTATAAATTCTAGTAAATTCAAGTTCAAATATTACTATGCCAACTTGTAACCCGTAACCTAGACACGTACTCATTACAGATTCAGGGTGCTTCACGAATGGGTGCCGATGCCATCGCGATCGGTTCAATATGGCACTTGAGATAGTCTTGAATATCTTATTGTATATTCTTGTAATTAATGACATGGATAACACGTGTTTTCTGATAAATGATATTTGCAAAAGCAGTTTTTTTCATTAAGGGGGTTTTAGGGGCTACATTTAATATAATTTATATAGGTAAAGTCTATATGTTGGGATCTAGGATCCGATTCTGGAAATTCTCTTATGAATAGTCTGATTCTAATGCTCTAATGCATGGTTTAGAAGGTTGCTTTTGCTGAGAAGAGCCGGCAATAAACTCAACAATTACTATTTTCAAATAAGCTTCTTACATAAGATATATCCTGCAAAGAGCTAGCGCTACACCCAAGTATTATTGTCATTTAAATATTCTTTTGTTTTGTAGTTGTACTATTATTTATTCTGTGGTTGCAGGTGGGTGCAGTAATAATTCTGGTACTAAAGCGGTTTTAATATCTTCGTAAAAAAATGTGGAGGTAATTTTAAATGTGCTGAAGGGATCTTATTATACAAGTGTAGAGTCTATAAGCAGAGCTCACAAGTTTATACTTATTTCTTTATTGCAAAATGTCATCATCATCATCATCATCATCATCATCATCAACCTATATAATGTCTCACTGCTGAGCACAGGCCATTTTTCACAAACCAGGGTGACAGGGAATGGGCAGATACTCCACCACGCGTGCCCACTGCGGATCGGTGGATGTAGGCTAGTTGTCAACCTAGTGTCAACGGAAACCCTCGATTTGAAATAGGACCACTAGGCGGTCACCCATCCAGGTAACGACCACGATGGTAGTAGCTTAACTTGCCGATCGATTAAGAACGGCTAATCATGGTACACCACGAGCGCTTCAATTGCATAATGTAGGTACACAAAATAGCTTATTTCTAGCATTTATAGCATGCCACTATTGTATTTGATAAAATAATTTGCTTTATGGTTTTCCAAAGAAGAATTGAATTTTTTTACAGAATTTAAAAACTATTACTAAAACGCCCAAAGGAACATTTTGTAAAGTGAAAACTGTAAGCTCATCTGATCACTTCATTAAAAGTGAGCTTTCAAACAACGAAGCTCAAAGCGTTACGGACAAAGCTAAACGTCGGCCGATCTGCATTTTAGTAAATTTTGTCGAAGAAAACTTTTCAATATTTTTCAAAATGGAGCGTTGTGTTTAGCTTGCATTTAAATTTATATTACGAATCGATATTCTCTGAATAGTTGTATAGTGGAGCGTCGAAGCCAAATAATATTGAGAAGGAATTGAAAATTGAACTCTGGCGACCATACTCACGCGCAAGAATACAACATAAAGTGATTTGGATGCGGTATTCTGTTAGAGGTAGTTTATGTAGGAGTTAAGTGTTAGACTTTATTTAAAAGACAAGATCTTTCGTCGGGCTGTGTCTGGGGAGCTGTTGGAAACTCGTATATATCTCCACTGTTGAGAAAACTTCGATAGCGCGATGTAGGTTTTTTGCAACTATCGTTCATTGTGGCACCATCTATCCAAACTTATTTGTATTTCTGATAGATGTCGCCACAAGTTTCTGTAAGCCTCACGGTCTTTACCTACGTTCCTGAGGGATATTATCATTTCTTGAGATCAAAAGTATCCTATGTCTAATTCCAGGTAATGATTTACCTACATGCCAAATTTCATCATAATTGGTTGTGTCGATGAAGCGTCACAACATGAGATAATCAACTAACCCAAACTTATATAATAGTACGGAAGACTTTTATGTTTGTTTGTTGGTTTAAATATTTACTAACAGGAAATGCTACATTGTCCCAATGAATAATATCAGTAGGCTAGTTATAAGTCCATCGTTTTTATACCTAGCTACCTAATAAACAAAGATAATCCTTATTAAACACATATCTTTCACAATAGTCAAAAGGGACCATAACAAACCAAAACCTCGTCCTACACGGGTCAAACGAAACATGCTTCAAAACATCACGTTCGTACATGTCACATCACGTCCCGCGACACTTGTCATTGTCGTAACGAGTCGGAACATGTCGGAATGGTTGAGAACAGGCAGTTAACGGTTGTGTTGTGTCTGATTTAGTGACTGACGCTGTTACGATCCTGAGGGGCCTGTTGAAATATTTGACAGAGTGGGCTTGGGGGATGATGTTTAATGAGTGGTTAAAAGTGTATCGCTAAATATATTAAAATTTGAAACTAACATACTATTAATGAACATTTTCGCAAATGCCCCTAGCCCCCTGGACAAGATGACTGTACCTCGATGCTGTAGGGGTATACAATATGTAAATATTATGTATTGAAATGAGAACAAATTGTCGAATAACCAAACTATAAAAAAATGCAGTGCTAGATCGCTTATAGAGTTTTAATCATTGACTTATTACTGGCGTAAGGACCGGGCCAACCAACCAACAAAAGGAAATGGCACCAAAGCGCTGGCCCTAAAATGTTCAGTATAGGGCCAACGCGACTCCGTCGTCTGTGGTCCGCGGAACAGTTCGTTCGTTTATTGTAAAAGAATCATGGCGAGATTTGTACAAAAAAGTAAAGATTTTTAGAGACTTTAGAATGACGTTATAATTGATCCTTGGTGCCTAAGGAATAACTTGAGCCCATTGCTTGAGCCATTTAAAATATTTTTAAAACCCCGGGATAAAAATGCGTATTTGTATGGCATGCCGGCGAATCGCTACTATTCGCTACCGAAACCGTTATGTAGTTGTTATGTTTTGCGGGGTTTATAAAATATTTCATGTATTTTAACATATTGCTGGTAATGTAATCTTAACATTGGAAGTGATTCAAAACCCTCTAAAAGTTTTTTTTTTGTACAAATCAATGTATGGATCTCGCCATGATTCTTTTCTTGTATGTGTGTATTGTACGCACATACAAGGTTACATCGTACGCCTATGCAACGCGGCACTTCGTAGTTAGATCGATTTTAAACAAATGGCGGTACTGTTTACTTGTATGAAGAAGTTTTTTGCAAAATGTTCCGGCGGGCCTATCCTTAGTTTTGAAATAATTGGATTTAGTTTTATTGGAACACAGTGTCATATATTTTTTTTATCTATGACAAATGACGCAATATGGCGACTGTAAAATTAAATTGTCAAAATGAATATCTAGTTACTTTTACCGATAGAAAGTTATTCCTTTGCACATCGCCGTATTGGTAGAGTTATTTGTGCAATAGGAGAGAATTTTTTATGCGTTTGAACGATTTTTCATTAAAAAATAAACAAGACTCCTTAGTTAAGTTATTAAGAGAGGAAGGGCATAACGGGTTGTCCCGTTCGAAATTCGGAGTAGCCCGACTGGGGAAGTACCTCCACCTTGCAGAAGATTGCAGCCAAATAACACCACTTCAATGTGGTGTTGTGTTCCTGCGGTGAGTAAGGTCGCCAGAGCTCCATGAGGAAGCGCTGTGCTGGCAGTGTGGGGACCAGCGGTGTCGCACCACCGTTGTGTTGTGCAGGCGCGGCATGTTGTTGCGGCGGTCAGGGAGACCCGGTGAAACAGCTGCCCGCTGGCTGCCCGCAGGTTGTAACTTGTAGGGGTCCCGAGCCCAGGGATTACTTAATCTCCGACCTGGGAGGCTGACCCGCCGCCTCGCGCATAATCCATGGTATAGTTGGTCGTGCCGGAGGAGGAGACCGGAGTGGACCCGGCCGACTGTATCATGGGGGGACCGGGGGCCCTTCCGACTGCCGCACCAACAAACCGCATCACCTGTCCACCACTCTCGGGGAATAGCACTGCACTTTGTCCCTTCTGCTGCCGGCACAGTTACTCCTCTCAACCTCTTCAAACCCTTTTATTAATGGCCAGGAAAAATAAGAGAAAGAGTTCATCAGCGGCCACCTCGTCCACATTATCTGTGGACTTCTGCAACATCAGGGGTCTTCACTCTAACATCAGTGCAGTCCACCAACACCTTGAGACTGCACAGCCGACTCTGCTATTTCTCACGGAGACGCAAATATCCTGCCCTGATGATACATCGTATCTACACTACCCCGGGTACAAGCTGGAGCACAACTTTGTGCGCCATGCCGGGGTATGTATGTACGTCAGGGAGGATATTTGCTGTCGCCGTCTCCATGGCCTGGAAGACAGGGACCTGTCGATTTTGTGGGCGCGCGTAGATCACGGTGGCCACACCAAAGTTTATGCGTGCCTTTACAGGTCCCATAGCGGTGACGTGGACACAAAACGGTTATTTGAGCACCTGCAATTGACGACTGACAAAGTACTGGAGCAGTACCCCTCCGCTGAGTTAGTGATATTAGGAGACTTCAACGCTCACCACGTTGAGTGGCTTAGTTCTCGGTCCACTGACTTCGCGGGGAGGACTGCTCACGACTTTGCCCTGGCCTATGGCCTCTCACAACTGGTTGTTTCTCCTACGAGAATCCCAGATATGGAGAGCCATACTAGTTCCTTACTGGACCTTCTGCTGACTTCGCGACCGGACAACTATGCAGTGACAGTGGATGCGCCTCTTGGGTCATCGGACCACTGTCTCATCCGGACGCAGGTGCCTTGTGCGCGGCCCGTTACGCTCCGGTCACCCGGGCGTCGTCGCGTGTGGCACTATAAGTCAGCAGACTGGGATGGATTGCGTGAATACTACGCATCGTACCCGTGGAGACAGCTTTGCTTCGCATCAGATGATCCTGACACCTGTGCAGCTGCCGTCGCTGAGGCGATACTGGCGGGAATGGAATGTTATATCCCAAACCCGCTAGTGGCTGCAGGGGTGAAGAAACGACCGTGGTTTAATCGGCCCTGCAAGGATGCTAGACATAATAAGCAGACCTTGTATGAGGCTTGGACCACGGCCCAAGCTAATCAGGACCCTAAAATCTCTGATGCGAAACGCAAATTTAACGCTGCCTCGAGATCCAGTAAGCGAATGATTGCCAGGGCAAAGTTCGATTTCGTCGGCAGAATTGGTGAGAGACTAACTAGCCTTCCCTCTGGGAGTCGCGCTTTCTGGTCTCTTGCCAAAGCTGCTGAGGGAAACTTTTGCCAGTCGTCCTTGCCACCACTACGTAAGCCGGACGGGAACTTGGCCCATAGTGCTAAAGAGAAGGCTGACCTTTTAGGCTCTTTCTTTGCCTCGAACTCGACTTTGGATGATGGTGGCGCCACACCGCCTACCATTCCGCGGTGTGACAGCTCCATGCCAGAGATAAGCATTACCCAACGGGAGGTCCGGCGGGAATTGCTTTCTCTGGAAATCCATAAGTCGAGTGGGCCAGACGGCATACCGGCAGTGGTGCTGAAGCGGTGTGCTCCTGAATTGTGTCCAGTACTAACGCGCCTTTTCGCGCTTTCCTACACCAAAAAGGAAGTCCCGTCTTCGTGGAAGACTGCCCATGTGCACCCAGTGCCCAAAAAGGGTGACAGATCAGACCCGACGAATTACAGGCCTATCGCCATCACCTCCCTTCTCTCCAAAGTCATGGAGCGAGTGATCAACACGCAGCTTTTGAGATACCTGGAGGATCACGATTTGTTGAGCGACCGACAATATGGCTTTCGCCACAGTCGCTCAGCTGGTGACCTCCTTGTGTATCTCACGCACCGTTGGTCACTCGCCATCGAGAGTCAAGGTGAGGCATTGGCAGTAAGCCTAGATGTGGCGAAGGCGTTCGATCGGGTCTGGCACCGGGGTCTTCTAACGAAGTTACCAGCATACGGGCTTCCCGAGGGATTATGCAAATGGGTTGCCAGCTTTCTGTCCAGCAGATGCATAAGAGCCGTCGTTGACGGTAGCTGCTCCGACAGCATGGACATAAATGCCGGCGTCCCGCAAGGCTCTGTGCTGTCCCCAACACTGTTCCTACTGCATATCAATGATATGCTGTCTATTGACGGCGTTCATTGTTATGCGGACGACAGTACAGGGGACGCTTATTACACGGGCCGTGCTAATATCCCTCGTTCCGAGGTGGAGGAAAGCCGCGAACGGCTGTTGTCTGAAATCGAGAGTACACTAACTAGTGTCTCCGATTGGGGCAGACTAAACCTAGTCCATTTCAACCCCACTAAGACTCAAGCCTGCGCGTTCACCGCTAAGAAAACCCCATTTGCTGTGGCTCCACAGTTCCAGAACACGTCCCTGAACATCAGCAAAAGCATCGGGATCCTTGGCGTCGACATTTCTAGCGACGTTTTGTTCCGAAGTCACTTAGAAGACAAGGTTAAGCTGGCATCCAAAAAGCTCGGAGTGCTCAACAGAGCGAGGCAGTACTTCACATCGGGGCAAAGGCTGCAAATTTACAAGTCGCAAGTCCGGCCTCATATGGAGTACTGCTGTCATCTATGGGCGGGGGCACCTGGATACCAGCTTGATCCTTTAGACTCGGTTCAACGACGTGCCATCAGAATTGTCGACGATCCCGAGCTCACAAGCGGTTTAGAGCCCCTCAGTCTGAGGAGAGACTTTGCCTCCTTATGTGTGTTCTACCGCTTGTACAACGGACGGTGTTCTGAAGAATTGTTTAAGATGATGCCCACGGCTACTTTCTACCATCGCAACTCTCGCCATCGACGGGGAGTCCATCCTCACATCTTGAAACCTGAATTGTTTCGTACTGTGCGGGCTCAAAGGAGCTTCCTTCCGCGGACGCTCAGACTGTGGAATGAGCTCCCCGCCGTGGTTTTCCCAATGGAGTACAGCATGGGGTTCTTCAAAAAGGGTGTGAAGAGATTTCTGCAGGGTCGGCAACGCGCGCGTGATACCCCTGGTGTTGCAAGCGTCCATAGGCTACTGTAACCGCTTACCATCAGGCGGGCCGTATGCTTGTTTGCCACCTAAGTGGTATAAAAAAAAAAAAAAAAAAAAAAGTTAAGTGCAGCGAGCTGATCGCACATGACTTTTTTATTGAAAATGGTGAGTTACATATTCAGTAAGTAATAGGTAGTAAATTAATTAATTACTGTAAATTTCCGATATTATCTCGATGACAAGAGCTCAAAATTATTTTTCCCTGTTGGGGTACAAATATCCTCGCCTGTGTTCAGACATTCAGACACAAAAACATGTAAAAAAGAAACCTTACATCAAAAAAAAAATTATTATCGCTGTAAATTAAAACCATTTTCGTACTGAGAACTTGATTACAAATAGGGGACCTAAGTTTCTCTCGTGACACATTTGCCCTTTTCTCTATCCATGTATTATATATGTTGTATTAAATAAATCGAAACCAATTCCCATCTCTAACAGACAGATTTTCGCAGGCTGAGCGTTTCAGATATTCATAGGTGTAATTTCAGATATGGACTGTACGCGCTTGGAATATTTTAGACCGAACTTGGATAGAGATGTCAAGGGAAATTTGATTTTAAAGCGAGAATATAAAGCTTTTTTTCAAGTGTGGATAAAATGCGTCGATTCGAAAATATTACTCGAAGAAATTAAGGTTTTATTTTACTGTACTCTGCCTGATATGTCAAAATCTTGGGTCTTCGGATTTTTGTAATATTCATGTAAATACTTATCTTTTTACACTTGATTTATTTTTGAATACGTAAAAGTATAATGCTATAAACCGTTTATTCAACTACAACGAGTTGAATTTTCCATTCGAATAATTTTTAATAAAAGTTTTCATATCAATTTTGTATAATGGAAAATGAATAGGAATTATTGTAATTTTTATTAAAACTTATTTCGATAAATAAACAGTAATGTTTTATATTCAAACTTTTGTCATGTTAATTTGCAGTTTTTATTGAACTGTAATTTTTTTTGGTCAACCTACTGTTGGAATTATTCAAGCCGCCTAGGAGGCATCCAACTAGCTTAACGACTGTCACAATTAAGTGATAACCGGGACCAAACCTTTACGTGCCTTCCGAAGCACGGAAATGCTCGATTTGAAATGTCACTAGGCGGTCACCCATCAAGGTACCGACCACGACAGACGTAGTTTAACTTTGCCGATCAATTAAGAACGGCTAATCATGCTACACCACGAGCGCTTCAACTTCGCTTCGTCTGTCTGTCACTACGGTATATTCCTGCAACCACATGCTATTGATTTTAAATTTGGAATAGTTATTGCTTACCCAATCTAATTGCAAATAAAAAATTCTATGTTAGGTTATAAGTTAATCTCCTAAGTTCGCATATCCAAAAATCAGAAATAATTACAAAATTGGAAATAATCAGAAATCCCCCCAACAAAAGTTATGCGGTCCGGCTTTTACTAGTTTTTTTTTTTTTACTGTGTATTGTCCTGTGTTTGACCACAATCTCACTATGGTAAGTGATGATGTGGTCGAAAGTGGTAAGCACACAAAGCCTAGAAGGAACCGGCTCTCAAGTACAGCTGTCGGAACACACCGATAGGTCCTTGACGACAGATTTTCAACTTGAGGGTGGTAGCCAGCCAGGCGGGTACTACAAGGTAACCTACCACCGTGCTATGGTTTCCTCACGATGTTTTCCTTCACCGAAAGCTCAAGCTCATTGTAGGATTCGAACCCGGGACCTTCGTCTCGGTATCCGACGTCACTACCACTGAGCTATCATCGCCTTAAATATGGACCAAACCAAAAAAAAATACTAAAGAAGGTTGGAACCCTCTGTACGCGAGTGAAACTCAGACTCTTGGCCGTGCTCTTGGCCAGTTTTTATTTGATATGGCCTTATACGCTTATTGGTCTGTGAAATCACCTGATATATTTGCAGTACATTTCTAGTGCTACATTTATTAAGATTATCAAACACCTGAGTACTCATTGGTTCATACAGGTTACAAATTCGTGCCCTCTTCGCAGTGCCATCGTATCTTCAAGCTACTTAGTATGCGGGGCGAGCAAGCAGGTGATATATTACACCTAGGGTGTATGATGCATTCATGTAGGGAAGGCTTTTTGCACCGTTTCGTGGGGTAATGTCTTTTGGTCGGGTTTTAATGTGTGGTAAAGAATCATGGCGAGATCCATACATTGATTTGTACAAAAAAATGAAACTTTTTAGAGAGTTTTGAATCTCTTTCAATGTTGAGATTAACAGCAACTTTACTTTACTTTATAAACCCCGCAAAACATAACAACAACACAATGGTTTCGGTCGCGATTCGCCGACATTGAATGGTATAGAATGTCGCATTTTTATCCCGGGGATCTAAAAATATTTCAAATGCCTCAAGTTATTCCTTAGGCACCAAGGATCAATCATAACTTAATTTCAACCTCTCTAAAATCTTAATTTTTTGTACAAATCTCGCCATGATACTTTTTCTGATACAGAGACATTTTTTTATATAGAATTAAAGTTTTCTTAGTTGTAGCCTAAAACCCTGAAAATATAATATAAGAGAGGTAGAGCGTAGCGTTTATTCGCTCGAAGAGCAGCTCGACTGGGGAAGTACCTCTACCTTAGAGAATACCGCAGATAAATAACTTTATGTTATGTTCCTGCGCTTGAGAAAAGTAGCTAGACCCCTCGTGATGCCTCGTGAAGCATCCTTATGGCTACGGTAACCGCTTACCACCAGGAGGGCGTATGCTTGTTTGCCGACTGAAAAGAAGAAAAGGTGGCAAACAAGCATACGGCCCGCCTGATGGTAAGCAGTTACCGTAGTATGGACGCTTGCAACACCAGGGGTATCACTCGCGCGTTGCCGACCCTGAAAAAACCTCTTCACACCCTTTTTGAAGAACCCCATGCTGAACTCCATTGGGAAAACCACGGCACCAAATTACATCCAGATTCAGGATAAACATACATTTTCATGTGCACAAAATTATATAAAACATGGATATCGAACCCGCGATCTGTGGCGAAGCAGTCAGAATATCTAGCCTCCATGCCAACCGGCTCGATCTGCAATTTCTTTTCTATACCGCATCGCTTCTAATTTCCGAAACACAAGTTTCTTTCGGCTAGTTTAAATTCCGAATGCTACCACCTAACTTTGTGCAAGTCCCGTTACAAAGACGTTAACCCTGCAGTATTCACGGGACAAAATGGCCAATAAAAACGTTTGACACCGAAAAAAACAGGCGGCCAATCTCAGATCATGAAAACAAATATTATATACTGGAAGCATATGACGCTATTAAAGGTAAAATATTCTTTCTAGTGACATAAAAGATTTGACAAAAAATACCCTAAGGGGAAAGTACCTCCTTCTTCCCTGCCTTACAAAAGATCGTGGCCAAATTACTTCAATGTGTACAGTGGTGTACATACATGTCGGTTAATTAAAGCTGGCACGTTCCACACATTTACGTTTCCGTTTTACATTGCGTTTGTGTAGTTTCTTTGAAAAGGCACGTGGCGTGCATCGCTGTCAAGCTTATGAGTATGAAGGAGACAGTTATTGTTTTGCTTTTGCTGCGGTCTTTTTTTGCAATCATCAGCTAGAATTGACTGACTGATTAGAAGAGCTAATGTCATAAAACATCCTGTATCGTTGCATAAGTGTGAGTACTGTGAACGTACCAGTTTTAGTTAACCTCCTGCGCTTAGTTGCTTCAGATGCGATGCGACTCCTCTCAATCCTTATTCAAACTCTTTTTGGGAAAGTTAAGAGATTTATACGGGGCGGCAATGCGCGAGTGATGTTACAAGCGTCTATCTATAGGCTACGGTAGCCGCTTACTATCAGCTTTATGCTTGTTACTTACTAAGTACTTAAGCAAAAGACAAGAAAAAATCAAATCAAATCAAAAAGTCATTCAGTTTAGGCCCTGGTAAGGCACTTCCGATTGGTAAGTACATACAGTTTAATCTATAACCGGTTTGGAATACACTTAAACTGAGAAGAAACTCAGCAAAGCAAGTGATGGTACGAGTATATAAAAAAAATTTGGTTATCTAGGACATATTATAAAATATTAAAACAACAACACATCTCCATGTTGTTCACAATCTGTGTGACATATTAAACCGCGGTCTTCCCGACCCTCGCCCGAAGAAGTTAGTATTCAAAGCGTGCGGGAAGTTAAACCGCAACAAAACAAACGTTTAAAATGTTTACCGTCGCGCGCCGGGTCGCTGGTTCGATTCCCAGCCGTATTTATTGTTTCCGCAACTGTGCTTGAATGTAAAGCGGAATCGATTTTGGCTTACAGTAGTAGGTCAGTGTCTTTTGTTTTTAATGTGAATTTTGTTAAGGATTTCTGTTTAGATTAGAATTGCCGGGAATTTTATAAATTAAAGTGCCTGTTATATTCAAATTACAAAGCGGGTATAGTAGTACCCAACTGATATGGCTTACCGATGTACCTGACCTGCGCAGAAGATACATTTACAAAGCGCGGGAAAATTCGGGCGCTTCATGGGTCGGCAGCTGCCGCCATGTGTGTGGAGGGGCATGACTTGCGTTGCGAGTGAAACGAAACTAACAGATGCAGTGTTTTATGAACCTTATAGTAGTGATCTAAGGTCGATTGTAAGTTTTAAACATTCTTTCGTTAATCTTCGGGCCATACTTTCTTTTCTGTGCGAACGAAGATTCACGACGCGCCTTATAAGTCGGGTACTACTGTATCAGCTTATTCCAGGGTAGCCCATTATGTTGAAGATAAAGATGTCTGGAAGTAGTTGCACTCTGCACAAGTGCACATTGTTCATGCTTGTAAGAATGCTCGCGGTCTCTATACTTATTGACTCATTTTGGGACATTCCTCACACACGGTCATCTGATCCCAAACTAAGCAGAGCTTGTACTATGGAAACCAGATAACTGATATACTACTACATAAACTACTTTTTGTTAGTTAGTGTAATATTCAAAAATTAGTACCTAATATAGGACCGATCAATTATATGTAAGGCCCAGCAGTATCCACATGTTTTTGAATTTGACTTCTCACACATGCTTCTCTCGATTACAGAAAGCCAGTGGGGTCCTACGGGACATCTGTAGACATACATTAAAATACAAAATACATATGTGCCGAATCCATCGCGTCAGGACCGTCTTTTCCTATAGTGCAGGGTGTATGGTGCACGCGGGCGCAGGGTCTCCGCATCCAAAGAGCATGCGTCGCTCTCAAAGACCCTGCGTCCTTTTAAATAATTTCGTCATATTTTTCCACCACAAAAACACAATCTGTCTTATTACATGATATTGATTATGGCCGATGCCGGGTGGCGGTAACAAGGCGCGTAGCTCGTTTTAAATAATTTAGTCCCTTTAAATAATCAGTGCGGTAATTTTTTTTTTTCTGGTATACCATTTTGTTCACGCGCCTACTAGGGGGCGCCAGGGTATTGATTGCACACGGGCGCTGCATGGTGTATTTCTGCAGTCGGTTAAATACCTTTTTTTAAACCTAACCCCCATAAAAACGCAGTTGAAATCTCGTTATGAGTTCTTCATAGGAATCTGACAACACCTATAAAGAAAAAGAAGACTTGTTGATGGGCTCGTGGTGTAGCATGATTATCCGATCGATCGGAAAAGTTAAACTACCACCGGTGAGGCTGTTATCTGGATGGGTGACCGCCTAGGGCCTAGTGGTATTTCAACTCGAACGTCCATGCTTCGGAGGGCAGGTAAAGCCATTGGTCCCGGTTATCACTTAAGATAGTTGGAGGCTTGAAATGGAGCCACCATCGCAGAGCATAGTGTTTATTCGCTCAAAGAGCAGCTCGACTGGGGAAGTACCTCCACCTTACAGAATACCGCAGCCAAATAACTTTACGTTGTGTAAAGTTGTGTTCCTGCGCGTGAGTAAGGTCGCCAGAGCTCATAGGGGGGGGAAAGGTCGGTAACGCGTGAGCAATGCGTCTTGTGTTGCAAGCGTCCATATGGCTACGTTAAATGCTTACCATCAGGCGGGCCGTTTACCGACTTAGTAGTATAAAAAAAAAATGAGAACGAAACGTCAAAAACAAATACTCTAGAAAAAAGATCAGATGATATGCTCTGCCGTTTCAAAAGGGTGGAAATGCACGAACAAATTGATTTCGCGTCACTGCAAAGTAGTGCAAATGTCACCGGATGTGACGTCATGGACTGTGACGGCCTACGGGCTAGGTTTTAGATTACTTTGACTTGTAAAAGAGATTTTAAAAGTTCTTTGAAAAGGGTTATTTTTAAATGATTTGGTAAATTACCTGTGAAATTGTATCGAAATTGTTTTGAAAAGAGTAATTGCTGAGTTTATTGCCGGCTCTTCTCAGCAAATGCAACCATCCGAACCGGTATTAGAGTATTAGAGTCGGACTTTTCATAAGTGCCTGCGAATAAATGATTTTGAATTTTGAATATGATTAACTACCTCAAATAGACTATGAAGGTTCGTTTCTAGTATGGGGGCCTCCTTTTAATTTTTGATTATGTTTAATTTTTATTATTAGTTGTCATAGCGGCAATAGAAATGCATAGCCTGTGAAATTGTCAAGTGTCTACCTATTACGGTTCATGAGATACAGCCCGCTGACAGACAGACGGACGGATGGACGAATTAATGGACAGTGGAGTCTTAGTAATAGGGGTAACCCTAAAAAGCAAATTCAGTCTTCTTCAGCTAAATTTCCTATGTAGTTAAGCACTTTCCAACAGTGACGTAGATGTGAGACGACTTCTATAGTTTTTTTTTTTTTTTTTTTTTTATACCACTTAGGTGTCAAACAAGCATACGGCCCGCCTGATGGTAAGCGGTTACCGTAGCCTATGGACGCTTGCAACACCAGGGGTATCACGCGCGCGTTGCCGACCCTGCAGAAATCTCTTCACACCCCTTTTGAAGAACCCCATGCTGTACTCCATTGGGAAAACCACGGCGGGGAGCTCATTCCACAGTCTGAGCGTCCGCTGAAGGAAGCTCCTTTGAGCCCGCACAGTACGAAACAGTTCATTAGTTAGAATGGATTCAATATATCATTATTCAATGAAATACATAAAATAGTTATAGTTATTTTGTAGCCCCAGACAGACACGTCATATTATTCCTAAGTATAGAAGTCTAGACTTAATCTACTATTGAACTATAAAACCACACTAGATTTAAGTTACTCCATAATGCTGTAAATTTTGGTTCGAATTTGTGACCAAACGATCGGAGGAATTAATCTTAGTATTGAGGCAGTACATGTTTAATACATAGTTATACAGGATAAATTAAGCGGGCATGGTAGTCTATATAGAGTGACTGTTAATTAGTAAACGATACTTAGACACATAATAAAAAATAGGGATAAATAATTAAATTAAATAAAAGCTGAGTGTGTATTCATATTCTTGTCATTTACTAAATATTATGGGCGCAAGTTTTTTTTTTTTTTTTTTTTTATGTCAATAGGTTGACAAGCAGGCAGACGGGCCACCTGATGGTAAGTGGTCACCGCCGCCTATGGACATTTGCAATACCAGGGGGATCGCCAATGTGTTGCCGACCTTGTAAAGCTCTTTTTACGCCTTTTTTGAAGAACCCCATATCGTAGCGCTGAGGGAAAACCGTAACGGGGAGCTCATTCCACATCCTAATGGTCCGCAATAAGAACGTCCGACTAAAACGTTGTGTGGACGATCGAGGCGGCTCGAGGATGTGAGGATGAACTCCACATCGCCGGCGAGCGGTGCGATGGTAGAAATGTGATGATGGCACCAGGTCAAAAAGTTCTTGCGAACACTCCCCATTATACAGACGGTAGAACACACAGAGCGAGCCTATATCTCTCCGAAGGCTGAGCGGTTCTAAACCGCCAGTGAGTATGGGATCGTCAACGATACGAATGGCCCGCCTTTGCACCGAGGCAAGTGGATCAAGCTGATAAGCGGGTGCGCCTGCCCAGAGGTGCGAACAGTACTCCATATGCGGTCTTACTTGGGCTTTATAAAGCTGTAGCCGCTGGAGTGTCGTGAAGTACCACTTAGCCTTATTCAGCACACCCAACTTTTTTGAAGCCAGTTTGGCTTTGCTCTCCAAATGACCTCGGAACTGGACATCACTCGCAATATCGACACCAAGGATCCCGATACTCTGTGCGATGTTGAGAGGAGTGCCTTCGAATTTTGGTGCTACTACGAATGGGGTTTTTTTCGCGGAGAACGCGCAGACTTGTGTCTTCGAGGGGTTAAAATGGACTAAATTAAGTCTCCCCCATTCCGAGACCCGCTCCAACGAAGTCTCGACTTCAGACACAAGTCGTATTCGACTTTCCTCCACCGTGGACCGAGGGATGTTAGCACGGCCGGAATATTGGGCATCCCCAGTGCTGTCATCCGCATAGCAGTGAATGTTGGCAATTTTCAACATATCATTGATATGCAGGATGAACAGTGTGGGTGATAGCACACAGCCTTGCGGTACGCCAGCATTGATATTCTTGATATCGGAGCAGCATCCGTCAACGGCGACTTTGATGCTCCGATCAGCAAGAAAATCAGACACCCAAGTGCACAAACCCTCGGGAATTCCGTACGACGGCAGCTTCGATAGAAGTGCCCTGTGCCAGACCCGATCAAAGGCCTTAGCGATATCGAGGCTAACTGCCAATGCCTCGCCTTTACTCTCTATGGCTTCAGCCCATCGGTGCGTCAGGTAAACAAGAAGATCACCAGCGGAACGACCGTGACGAAAGCCGTACTGGCGGTCGCTAATCAACTGGTGCTCCTCTAGATACCTGAGGAGCTGAGTATTGATGATCCGCTCCATCACCTTAGAGAGAAGGGAGGTTATCGCTATTGGCCTGTAATTGGACGGATCTGTTCGGTCCCCTTTTTTGGGAATCGGATGGACAAGGGCAGTCTTCCACGAAGAAGGAACACGTCCGGCGGTATAGGAGAGTCTGAATAGGCGCGTCAACACTGGAGACAACTCTGGAGCACACGTCCTAAGCACAATGGCGGGGATACCGTCTGGCCCACTCGACTTTCGGACGTCAAGGGAGAACAGAGCTCGTCGGACCGCGATTTGCGAAAACCGGATTTCCGGCATTGAGCTGCCACAACGCAGGATGCTAGGCGGTGTGGCTCCCCCGTCGTCAAGTGTCGAGTTAGCTGCAAAGAGGGCTGCCAGTAAATCGGCTTTCTCTTTTGCAGTGTGGGCCAGAGAGTCATCCGTTGTGTGCAGCGGAGGAAGCGATGACCGACAGAAGTTACCTTCGACAGCCTTGGCGAGCGACCAAAATGCTCGACTTCCAGAAGGGAAACCTGCAAGCCGATCGCCAATCCTGCCGATGTGCTGGAACTTCGCTCTAGCAAATTGCTTTTTGCTGGACCAAGAAGCAGAATTGTATGCTTTTCTCAATTTGGATTTATCCGGATCATTTTGAGCATGCGCTTTAGTCCAGGCCCGGTAGGCAGCTTGCTTAAGGCTAGTAGCCTTTGCACTGGGCCCATCGAACCAAGGCTGACTCGATCCTCCAATGGGCACCACAGAACATGGAATAAAACATTCCATGCCCTGCAATACAACATCGGCGACTAAGTCTGCGCAGCTGTCCGGATCATCCGACGAGAAACAAAGCTGCTTCCATGGGTAGGATGAATAAAACTCCCGCAGTCCATCCCAATCTGCTGACCGGTAATGCCAAACTTTGCGCGTCTCGCGGGGTCGAGATCTTCCTGGTAGCGCTAGTGGCACTTCAGACTGAACCAGGCAATGGTCGGACGATCCAAGGGGAGCACCGACGGAGACCTGGTAATCATCTGGGTGTGTAGTCAGCAGAAGGTCCAGCAGAGAAGGCTCGTGGTTTTCGATATCAGGAATGCGGGTTGCATCCTGCACCAGTTGCGAGAAACCATAAGCCAGAGCGAAGTCATAAACGGTTTTCCCAGCGTGGTCGGTCCGCGAAGACCCCAACCATTAAAAGCAAGTAAAGTAAATAAAAAAAAAAGTTTCTTTGTGAAAGTTGTTTCTTAGTATCGTCACAGTTTTATCGTTTACTAATTACCAGTCAGCCTATATACGCTCTGGTAAGTTTTAGATTAGAATGAGTTTTCTTCCGCGGACGCTCGGACTGTGGAATGAGCTTCCCGCCGTGATTTTCCCAATGGAGTACAGCATGGGGTTCTTCAAAAAGGGTGTGAAGAGGTTTCTTCAGGGTCGGCAACGCGCGAGTGATACCCCTGGTGTTGCAAGCGTCCATAGGCTACGGTAACTGCTTACCATCAGGCGGGCCGTATGCTTGTTAGCCACCTCAGTGGTATAAAAAAAAAGTGTCTTTAGATTTATTTATATTTTTTATGAAAAATCCAATAAAAAACTGTGATGATTAATAAGGTTTTATTAAATCAAAATCAAAATAAATTAATTATTTATAAACTATAGAATTTCAATTTCAATTACATCGAATAAAAGTGCAAATATAATTTAAATGAGAAATTCAAAATAGGAATCCAAATTATTGAAAATGGAACGCCGAGTGAAATTCAATAGTTGGAGCTAATTCCAATCCGACACAATTCACTAATATGGAATTAGATTAATATTTGGAACGTTCCGACAGTGCTGGACTAATTTAGATTATTGGCATTGATTTCTCATCAAATTATAAGGCTGTCGGTATCATACGGCCTATTATTTGCTATTAAGTCATAATCATGTTTATTAAAAAGAAGTATTGTTTGTTAAACAAAGCAAATACAAATTCAAAAGCGAATACCAGCCCCCCTAAAAAGGAAGCTAAGCAATATTGCTAACGCAATTCATTTTTTCGATTTTAAAGCAGATCTTATGCAATTCATCAATTCCAAATCTTTTAATGAATTAAATTGTATATTATAATGAGTACCTAACTATTTTACCAAAAAATATTGGAATTACTTAGGATCTGCGAGAATTCGAAAAAATGAATTACGTAGCAATATTGCTTTAGGTTCCTTTTTAGCCCCCCAGCTATGTGTTTTTCAATTTGTATTTGCTTTTTTGGCCACAATCTTAAAAAAAAATTACTGCTTTTCAATTCAATTTTAATTTTTTATTTGGGATTTCGAAGTTGGTCCCATAGTAAAAATTTATCGTATACATAAGTACTTTACCACTATCGTATCCACCCCGTATACGGTACCCTCCGTGTGCGAGTCCGACTCGCACTTGGCCAGTTTTTATCTTTTTGTTCCGGTCATAAAATATTACACTCTGGCAAATCCGTGACACAAAAGATGTAACAAGTTACTATAGATTACTATGATAAGTTACGACATACACTAAAGTGCAAAACTCAGTCATAACATCAGACTTACACATATAAGTGCATAATTAACGAGACACAAGCACGAACAGTTTAACGCAGGTAAATATTGTATTACCACAGTAAATATGGTAATTTACTACCACATTTCACTGTTATTAGGCCATTTGACGTGAGAGAGTGCTTAATTGAACATGGGGGGCTTGGGGGGGCCACGTAATTTGAATATAACGCACTTTATTGCTATTCCATACGGTGTGCGGGTGGCAATTACGTTTTGTTGAATACCACATAAATCTGGATGCTGTAAAGGTTGGTATTAGTTTTTTAAGTCAGGGGCGGTGCCCTAATGCGACCCTAGAGAGGACGATGGGTCGATGTGGTCACGACTTATCGTGATAGCACAGCGAGGGTGCTGGGGAAGGTATCACACTTCCCTAGACGGAATATCTACTGGTGCGTCCATGCTACGCGAGCACGAGCCGAGCCTCGAACGAACAGGATTCGTTCGTTGCTCGCGATTTCAAGCGTGGACGTACTTAACGAGCCTACAACGAGTGCGATGCGAATCCCTGTGTTCGTGAAAAACCTGACAATCGGGCGGAGCGCAGTCGAGCACGCTACGAATGCTCGTTCGAGGCTCGCAAGCCCGTCCACGCTACGCGAATCGTGGTCGCAGTGTGCTCGTTCGTGGCTCGGCTCGTGCTCGGTTCGCCAAGCATGGAACCACCATACGAGCCGCGCATCGAGTGGTGTGCAGGTACGCGATCTACACGAAAACCCCCCACTGAAGCGCAGGTGCCGAGCACTGTGGGGTTTTAGCCGGTAGAAGTCCGACATAACCTGGGTATCCTATAAGGATTTCTACAAGCTTCATTTTTTTTTTCAAGATTTTTTTACTTCAGGCTGGCCGTTTGCTTATTTGCTACCTAAGTAGTATAATAAAAATACTTTTTTTTTTCAGACCCCTTCGATCATTCAATAATTTTCAACCCCCTTATTTAATAATAAATAAAATAAAAATGACAGTTTTTGATGTTCACTATGAAATTTTTGTAGTATCTTAGGGCTTGGCTGTTTTATATAAATATTGCATGACGCACCATTAAAGAGCAGTGGCATATTTCTTACCATAAGTCCATGGGAGTTTCTGAGCCACGTGAACCAGCCAAGTCATACTTTTTGACTAAAATGTAGAGTTTGTAGACTTTTTAACATTGAAAGCGTTATACGCTTGTGGCAACCAATATTACATGAAATGTTTTTGTTAAAGTTTTTCAAATTCTTCAAACTTCAAATATAGATTTAATATTTTATAGAGTTTAGTCGTTTCTCATACTATGTAAATACAATCAGTCGACATTTATAATAAAACCACAATTTTAAACAAACGTTAAAATTCTGAAAAGCCGTTTTAAAGAACTTAACATTAGGTACTTACCATCCAATCGTTCTTTCCCACTAAAATACCACACCACTTTAGGCTGCGGTTTCCCTTCTTTCACTATGCAGCTGATGTTGATCTTCGTTCTCTCCAGCAGAGGTCCGAAGACTGCTCCATCTGAGAGAACCTGGCCGTCACCAGTTAGCAGTTCAACTGACTTCGGTTTAACTGTGGACAATGAAAAATGATACTTAATTACATGGGCTTAAAGTTTTGTTTATGTTTCGTAGAGCATCTACGTTGGTGCTACGGTTCGTAGAGGGCTACGAATGGCTACAAAGTGAGTGTCATATTTGGTAGTGTTTATAATTTAGAACTTAGAATTATAAAAAAACTGGCCACGTGCGAGTCGGACTCGCACCTAAAGGGTTCCGTAAATAAGTTTCTTACATGGGGGACCTTTTTAATAGTATTTTATTTTTATTATTTGTTGTTATAGCGGCAATAGAAATGAAAATTATGTGAAAATTTCAACTGTCTCTAACTACGGTTCATGAGAGCCACTGACAAGACAGACGGACGGACGGACAGCTCCGCTGTTGTCACGCATTGGCACCCTTTAGGTAAGGAACCCTAAAAAAGAACAAGCTAGTGAGAGTTAGTATATAATTATGTAAAATAATAACAATAAAAACAAACCTTAAAAAAACTAAATAATTTATTTATATTTCAGAAAAATATAGTAATTTAATTCGATATCATTCAATTTTCGATTATAAAAATATACAGTTAATAATTATTTTTTTTCTTGTTCTATCGATTCCAATATCTCATACTCATAACTAACTGGAACTGTTATGTAACTGTTGTGTAAAGTTGTGTTCCTGCGCGTGAGTTAGGTCGCCAGAGCTCATAGGGGAGGGGGGAAAGATCGATAACGCGCGAGCGATGCTTCTTGTGTTGCAAGCGCCCATATGGCTATGGTGACCGCTCACCATCAGGCGGGCCGTATGCTTGTTTACCGACTTAGTAGTATAAAAAAAAAAACTTTTTGCTGTTATTTTTTTATACTTATTTAGTATTAATTATTTGAAAAAGCAATGCTCTTCAAATAAACTAAAAAATAATGTATTTTTTATAAATCACTTTCATAATACGAACAAAAGCCTAATTACAAATCGAGTCCCGTCTCATTACTTATTTCGTAGTATACGTACGTGAACAAAACAAACAAACAGTAACGACGCGTTCATTTAACGAGCTTAACAGCTTTTCAGTTGGAATTTTCAGTTTTAAATTTATTTTCATGATATCAAATAAGTACTGGAGAGTTCAGAAGTGATATTATTATAAATTAAATTATCTGATTTTACTCGTTTTCGGAAAGAATTTTGTTTTGCTTAAATAGAAAGAACCCTACATCGTGCTATGGTTTCCTCCCCACGTTTTCTTGACCTATGCAATATTTACCTTTTTTCTGTGTTTTTTTCTCTTATCATAATTCAAATTAAAAAAAAAATATTCAAATAGACCTTCGCAGGCACTTATGAAAAGTCTGACTCTAAAACTCTAATACCGGTTCGGAAAGTTGCATTTGCTGAGAAGAGCCGGCAACATTATTACATTACATTCTAGTCATACTGACAATAATTGCGTGCCGGGCGCGGCGGCAAAACTGCAAAGTAGGCTGAATCTATATTTAATAAGTCAATAGCAAACTTAAGCAGCTATGCTATTCTGTAAAAGGTAAATCATCTCGAAAGTCATCTCGCAACTCACCTCGCAACTCACACTCACTTCGATTGTCATTGCATTGGTATTCTCAAGATAAAATCAAGGCCAAGTGAAGTGAAGTGAGTTTCGAGAACTCAAAGGTATATTCGTAACGTCAAAATACTCATCTGTCGTAGTACATCTCACTTCCGTCATCACTCAGTGGCGCTAGTGTCGAACTCACTCATTTTAAGAATATGAAACTTTAATCTCATCGCGGATTCAGAAGTGATATTTCAAATGAACGTTACAGAATAGCACTGCAGACCAGCCCCCACAAGCAGCACCTGTTCACAAGTATGACGCGTGTGGCAGCCATCGCCCTCCTCGCCATATTGGAGGGAAGTGGGCGACCCGTCACTACCGTCATCCGTTACCTAAATATAAAGCTCTGTGTAGGTTTTGCAACCACGACCTAAGTTTCGGTTTTGAACTAACCCGTTTAGTAATAATTTTCTAAACTAAGTTTCCTTACAACCATTTATTCTACACACATAATAAGGCACACAATAGACAATAAATTCAAACACAATAACATATTTTAAAAATTAAATAGTATTAAATTAACTGTGTGTAGCCAGTGTAGCTAGGTAGTCAGCTCAGTGTACGCTGTGCTTGAGGCACAGCACTGATTTTCAGCTGACTCCCGGTACTAATGTGCAACAGATGATGTACACGCAACGAATAAGACACAATTTTCGTTTCACAGAAAAAAAAAACAGAAAAAACAAATTAATAATTGGACTGTTTTACAAAAAACTTAAACCGACTTCAAACTACACTAAAAAGTTATCAAATCCTGATCTGACAATGGGACCAAACGGGAAGTGTAACCTTTCAGACAAAAAAAGAATTTTCCAAATCGGTTAATAAATGACGGAGTTATGAGGTAACAAAGATAAAAAAAAAAAAAAATGCCGATTTGAGAACCTCCTCCTTTTTTTTTGAAGTCGGTTAAAAATAAGCACGAAACGTCATAACATCACAAAACAGAAAGCACAATAAAGAAAATAAAATTTTAAATAAAAAACTCAAAAAAAGTGAAAAACAAAACAAAAATACATCACAAGCAAAAATTTACAACAAAAAGAAAAAATGTTGACAGCATAAACGATTTTACACCAATGTTCCGTAGCTACAGACTTATCTTCTCGCCTGTACCCGTCCAATCACGTCAATGGCATTTAATAATGTTACCTGATTGTACTTAATTATGTCTGCATCGTTTATTCACGTCGAGTGGTCTTTACTGGAGTTTTCGGGGGAAATCTTCAGCTGTATCAAGTTTATGTATGTAATTTGGCACAAGATTATCATTTTAATGTATCGGTTAGGGATTTAGTACATCATGATGGTCTAATACGGTTCATCATCATCATCATCATCAGCCTATAATGTCCCACTGCTGAGTACAGGCCTTTAAGGGGCAGACTTGGGCAAAATACACTACATTGCTGCCCAAATTATATGAAACCTGCTAACTCTACGGTGTTGAAATTGAAATATATGATACTTAAGGATATAACAAACACATCGCCCGAGCCGAAAACACGATTTCAATTAAAAGACTCGATAAAAAAAAATTTCAAACATACCTCTAAAAGTCAAGAAATTCCCAAATATATCCAACGCCTGAAGGTATTTTGATACGATTTTTTTCATCGATATAGTACATATCATAAGAAAATAAACGCCCGATTTAGTTTTTTGAATTAGCTATTCAGTTTTTCATAATAATGATTTAAAAAAAAGTCGCTTACGTCAAATTCAATCCGAGCACCATCAACATCATACCGCACTCTATTGTCCTGCAACTCGCGTATTTTACTTCGCGCTCACTCGCATTCCGCGGCGATCCGCGTTGCTAGATGGACCTGTGTCATTTTCTTTCAGAATTAAAAAATTAAAATTTAAAAATTAAAAAAATTTAATTATTATTAAGCTTGCTTAGAAGCCTGGTGTGTCAGACCCTTTCAAAAGTAACAATTTTCTGAGATCAGTGTCCTCACTGTCACGTTCCGCCGCCTCCTTAGCGGGCATAACTCGCTCGCAAAAGGAGTGGAGTGCATCCCACGATCTCTCGTTTTCAACCACAGCGCGAACGACGCTCGGCAGCGGGAGATCAGTCCCCACTTCGGCGCAGAGGTCGCTGCTAGGCCCCCTCTTCAAGGCACATATGCTTTTTTACCGACTAAGTTGTATAAAAAAAAAACAGCGTTCGGCAAGCTTCGCCATATCTTCAAGTCCAGAATACCTCAGAGTCAGAGTCTTAAGAAAAAGGTTTACAATCAGTGCGTGTTACCAGTGATGAAATACGGAACACGGACGTGGTCTTTCACTGCTGGTCTAATAAATACGCTCAGAGTCACTCAGCAAGCTATGGAATGAGCTATGCTCGGAATTTCACTACGAAACAGGATCCGAAACGAGGACATATGTAGGAGAACAAAAATTCTCGATAAAGCTTAGCGATGGGCGATTGTTACTAAAAACAATCGAATTATTCGATTGTCCAATTTATTCGAATCATTCGAATAACAATTGACTTCTTTCGATTGTTCATAATACGCTTCGTGCGGCACCTTGCGTGGCCTGTGCCGTGCGCTGGCTGTCCGCCCGCCGAATGAATGAATCTATTCGCCCACGCGCTCACCCGTCGATTGTGCATACTATTGCAACCTGCGTGGCGTGCGTCACTTTTCATTCGAAAGGTCGATTGTTATTCGATTGTTTATTCGTTAGAACGAATGAATCGACAATCGAATGTACAGTTTTACAATTGTCGATTCTTTCGATTCCTTTTTTTTTGAACAATCGCCCATCGCTAATATAGCTCGTAGAGTTCGTATGTTGATGTGGCAATGGGCAGGCCACATCGCTCGAAGAACCGATAACCGATGGGGATGGAAGGTTCTCGAGTGGCGGCCACGTACTGGAAGGGGACACCGTACGTCCACCAGGTGGACCGTCGACCTGGTCAGAGTTACTGGGCGCTGCTGGATTCAAGCGGCCCGAAACCGCTTGAAGTGGAAGTTAATGGGGGAGGCCTATGTTCAGCAGTGGATATTCTCTTTTTATACGCGATACCGTGACCGGATGGCGTGGGCTGCCGCGCAAATCGCTTCACTGTCACCACATTATGACATTGTACCCGTGCGAAGCCGGGGCGGGTCGCTAGTACTTAATATACATAATTACACCCTGACTCGGGACATGCAAACATGTTCATGCACACAGATGCATATCCTTGGTGGGAATCGAACATACAATCGGCGGCGTCGTGGAATCTTAACAAACTACACCAACTGGCCCGTCAAAAGTTTTTTTTGAGGTATATCAAAATTTATATTTTTAAATGTTTGTCTACAGTTTGTCTACTGTTAATATTTTTACTGTGTCCAATTCAAACAGCTTCGTTCTCGCGGAAATGTATAGATGGCGGTTTGTCACGTTGAATTGTTTGCTTGCAATGACGCACTTCTAAATAGAGGGAGCTAGTATTTTTTGTATGCTTAGTTCCGGTAATTTCCGCAAATATTACGTGAAAATGTGGCGCAAGGGTGAAAACTGAAATCTGCTCGAGAGGCGTCTGCGCCTTAACAAATTTGGACAACCGACAGACAGCCAAAGCCGTTCTTATTATGATTCTTGTTTTTTTTTTAATCGTTCTAATTTTGGGGGAGAAAACCGGGGATTACGAAATAGCGATTTCGTCTTTAAATAGGTATAATCGGTCCAAGCTGTAGTTGTCTCTATCGCCCTCGGGCGGGATAGCTCGGGCACAGCGCGACAGCAATGAATATTTGAAAACCTATTTTTCAAATTTCATGCAGCCATCCTTTCTCTCAAGCGGTTACCGTAGCTTATGGAAGTTTTCAAAACCCGAGGCATTCCCAAGTGAAAAGGCTCTCTTTTTTTTTTTTTCTTTTTTACATCTTAGTCGGTAAACAAGTATACGGCCCACCTGATGGTAAGCGGTTACCGTAGCCATATGGACGCTTGCAACACAAAAAGCATCGCTCACGCGTTACCGACCCTTCCCCCCACCCCTATGAGCTCTGGCGACCTTACTCACGCGCAGGAACACAACTTTACACAACATAAAGTTATTTGGCTGCGGTATTCTGTAAGGTGGAGGTACTTCCCCAGTCGAGCTGCTCTTTGAGCGAATAAACGCTATGCTCTACCTCTCTCAAAAACCTTTTAAATCTAATCTTTTAAATTGGAACATTGTAGTTTTAAGAATTAAATGAAATCTAGTAAATATAGTATGACAAATAATATAATAGAGAGTCAACTGAAGAGAAAATATATTTCCGTCCAACAAAAGGAAATAGAAGCCTTCTTACTTTCAGAGGCATCGTACAATAACAAAAAAAGAAATAGAAATAACTGAAAACATTCTGTATCACTTCTAATTAATTTAAAACACGGACCGCTGACTTTTAATTAACTTTGTGCATCAGATACTTATCGTTTGATAGTGCTGGACGATGCTCGATATTTTATATCGATAAAATAAATAGTTTTCTTTGTGGAGTCGTAATTGAATTTGTGAAGTTACTAGTTAAAATGATGGATAAAAATAGATATGTATACAAAGATACTAAGTGTAATTATGTGCTTATATGAAATTGTACTTACAAAATTATTTTTGCCTGTGTTCCTGAGGTACTGAATGTTTTTCCGGGATAAATAATATTGTATGCTTTGATTCGAAGTATATCATCTATTTTTTTTTTAAGGTAACGATTGAACTAAGCTCTATAAGTTATTACATTATGATTGAGTGACAATCTATCTTCCATACTAATTATAAAGCTGAAGAGTTTGTTTGTTTGAACGCGCTAATCTCAGGAACTACTGGTTCGAATTGAAAAAATATTTTTGTTTTGGATAGTCCATTTATCGGGGAAGGCTTTAGGCTTAATAGCATCACTCTGAAACTAGTAGGAGCGAAGCATCAGTGAAAAATATTGTAAAAACAGGGATTTTTTTTCATATTTTCTTTTTTTTTACATCTTTTGGCTGCTTGATATAATTGTGTTGTGTTATTTCAGAATAAATGATTTTTCTTTCTTTCTTTATTTGAAGGCTTCCGTTGCGTACGCTGCGTAAACGATTCAAGTTACCCAAAACACGAGTGAAACCGCGGGGAACAGCTTGTCACAGATATAGATATATCAATATCTATGGTGAAAATCATCTGCACAAATATATATAAAAGATTTCATTTATAATAAGAATAACATACAAAATATAATACATTTCAGTCCTTTTACCTAAGACTCATGATAGCTCGAGAGAGAACTAATAGAAATTTAATAAATAATTAAAGTCTTCAGGAGACTAGTAATCGTCCCAATCAATCGTGTTCAATGGTATATGTGTCAATTATATTTTGTCGATATAATTTCTGCACAACACTATTAATTACTATTGGCCTTCTAAATGTAATAGAGCTAACGGCAGTAGTTCGGCTTGAATTTTCGCGACATTTGTAAAATATGTTTTGTAAAGTTCCTTATATTTTTTTTTCTTCTAATAGGTACTATTAGAAGAATTCTATCTATTATTAAAAGATGTATAGCTAGGTTTTAAAAGAACATTGTGTTGAGAAAAAAAATATTTTTGTTTACATTATTATCTTTATAGGAAAAAAAGGTTTACAATAACAAATTAATTCGAGTCGAAAGGAAAGCATAAAAATAGTCAAAGTATTCAAAAAGTTAATAGTAGAGATAATTAATCAAGTGCTGTAAGGCACAAATCCCCCGCCAGATATTTTCGAAGTGACAGCGCCAATTAATTGGAATATAATTATGTAGTTTATTTATTATTTGCTTTTCAATAATTGCGTCCGAATAATATGCACTAATCTCGCATTCCCACCATTTTTTCTTCATCGCACACTAGGTATATGGAATTTATTTTTTGCAACGTCATAGTGCCATGAGGTAGTTATTTTTTTAATTACTTTTTCGTCCCAGGGTCGAAAAGTATGATTTTCAGCACGCTTGTTACATACCTTTAAGTCTACTTTCAGAGTATAAACGATGAAAAAAAAAAACATCTAAAACAAACGCAAGAATTACGATATTATTTTTCGTCCCTCGTCACCCACTTAATAAAATAAAGACGTCAAATTTTGACACCTATTGCGTCGCCCTGACAGTTTGCGAGTTACGCGGGAAATTTGACAGATAAGTAATATCACCGACATCTTTAATTTGATTTGCTAATAACTTTGCTGCAAATTGTTTACGTCTTCTTTGATTTTCGAGAATTATTATTTGAATTCTTTGGAATAGTTTGACTAGAGTGTCTCTTTTTAATAAGTTTTATTTGAATTATGTGATTGGATTATTATGTTTAGAATGGAGCAAAATGTGCCAAGAATAATTAATTGCCACCAAATCCAATATGAATAAATACCTAGGTACCCTAAAATAGTACTCGAAATTAACCTTAAACGAAAATGTCATAACAATCCGAAATACCTCTATATAGTGTAAATTATAATCTTACTAAAACTGGGTGTGGGTATCGTCTGTCGCCATGGCGTCCCGCGAAATTGGCGCCAAAACTGACAGGCCGTCGGCGTGTTGACACCTGTCAGTCGAGTAGCATTTATGAGGAGCATTATTAGTCAACGCGGTATGTTTAATTGTTGTTTTGTATGATTGTTTTAGACGTCTCCGCGTGATGTTTTGTAATTAGGCGCGTTTACGGAGTACGTTACGAGTTTTGTTTTATTTGGTTAATTGTGAATGTGTACGGTTTTGTGTGTAGTAAATTATAATAAGTTTGTAACATTTATGGGAACAAGAGTGAGTACATAGTATTCTCAATCATGTTTTAAAATATTTTATGAAAATTTTCAGTAATTTTTCAATGTACTTGACAATATTCTTAATAATGGAAAGACCGCCTTTGATGTCAATTTTTTTATTTTTTATTTACAAATTTATTTCCATATGAAAACATTAAGGCGATGATACCGTAGTGGTACTGGCGTCGGATGCCGAGACGAAGGTCCCGAGTTCGAATCCAACAATGAGCTTGAGCTTTTGGTGAAGGAAAACATTGTGAGGTAACCATAGCATGGTGTTCTTTGTAGTACCCACCTGGCTGGCTATCACCTTCATGTTGAAAATCTGTCGCCAAGCACCTGTCGGTGAGTTCCGACTGCTGCACTTGAGAGACAGTTCCTTCTAGGGTTGGTGTGCTTACCATCTTCGGGCACATCATCACTTACCATGGTGAGATTGCGGCCAACCACAGGCCTGATATACAGTAAAAAAACATCGTTTGTTTTTTTTAGTTTTTTTTATTTATCGATGTTTTTATCATCATTAACAACACTAGTACATTCCGTGTAATACTTTGTGTTAGTAATAACTATACGCCATTTATTGTGCTGACTGTACGCCATCTTTATTTCGTACAAGTTTCTCAGTAAATCACTCAAGTTCCGTTATTTCGGACAAGTTCGGAAATATTTCGAATATCGATAAAATTCAACTTTTGTCGAGTTCCCAGTGAGTTATTGAACTTGCACATCCAAAACAAAACCGCTATAGTCCTTGTACACGTGATATAAAGTGCAAATTTCCTTGACAAAACAGTTTTGCATTTTGGAATATTGCCTGAAGTCAAATAAAACGTGAAATCGTCCTGAATGTTTCAGTATAGCTTTTTTAAGTTGGATAGCTTTTCTGAGAAGTTTTGGATTTAGTTTTGCGGTGTTCAAATCAGTTTCTTGAATCGGTTGAAGAATTTATACAATCTATTCGTTTAAGAACTAGTTCGTAAAACAAATCATGCGTAAGTTTTATCAAATCAAATTATTCAGCGCCCGACATTGTGATTTTCCTCACATTGGAGAGTTTCCTTTAGATATAATATTTTATATTACTAACTTGTAACATGTACAAAATACAATCTATATACTTATAGAAAATTTCCTCAAGTCTGCCGCTATTTCCGATTAACGGCAAGGTTGGCAGCGTTTCCTCTTTGGATAGCCAAGCTGATGCGGGGATGACAAAGTGCGTTCAACACGGCGAGCTGCGGGCCCCCACGGTCCCATGGTCTCGATCGCAAAACGCATAAATATATAATTTGGTCCAATCGACGCATATTTTTTAACCGACGAAAAAACGGAGGAGGTTTACGAGTCGACGCGTATATTTTATTTTATTTTTTTATGTATGATCACGCATTTCTTTTTACATAGTAGTCCGATTTTAATATTGGATAGAGTATACTTCGAAGTTAGTCCGATATAAATTTGACTTATCCCATATAAAAAAAAAACTTACTTAGGGTAAGTGGGAAAATGGGGGTGATTCATTGTTCACTCACCGATTTTAATGGCGAGTTGTGTATTACATTATAAAAGTAATCAAACATTATGCATGTAGTAATTAGTAGATTATAGCCACAAAGAAATATAAAATAAAAACTTTTTAACAAAAAAAAAAACCACCGAAAAATCTGAAAAGCAAAAAATAATAAATCTTTTAAATATACAGGGTGTTGTTTTGCATTCGTGCCATATTTACAGAACCAATAGTAAATGATTTATTTAGTTATAATAAAATAGGTAATTAATTCTGGGCTTGATAAGTAAACAATTATTGATGATTTGTGATTAACGTTAAATCATAATAAGACATCATAACTGCACACAATCGGTCTTATTACAAAAAACGATCTTCATCCTGGTTTAAACCATAACTTACAAGTCTTGGATTGTTACGGTACTAACGTTGGTCCTATGATTAAAATTCGATCTTATTACAAATCGCAGACTAACGGAGGATGTGTTAGTACCACAAGCTAGTCCATGATTAAATAATATCCACAGATTATCTATAGAAAACATTCATTGAATCTGACATCATTCGTTCGCACCGTTCCATTTATCTACATAGCTGATTAATTCTATAAATTATTAAAATTTAAAATAGTATATACTATTAAGATATAAATTCAAATATTGATTTTTGAAAAGATTTTGCTGGTGCAACTAAATTATCAACTATAATTTTGTTTTTGGCGTTGTTTTCACGTATAATAATGTAATATTACCCGTCAATATTACATATTAGCAACAACTCTTGCGCGTAACGGAATAAATGAAGTTCTCGCGCGTATTATAAATACGAAACTGCTACTACTAACATTAAGCAATAAAAAGTGCTTATATTATAATAAAAACTCTACAACAGATGATCAGAAGAAAGGAAGGGGTGAAAATTGGAGCGCCGAAGAGAAAGTTTGTTTTGATGTTAAAACTGTGCGATACACATAACATTCTTTATGATAACTCTAATTTCAACCATTCTAGGATATATTATATTCTTAGTGACAAGCAGGCCAGAACAAATTGATATAGAATTCGATCAAAGAAAACTAAAAAAGGTTCTCAACACATGTAAGTACATATAATTACTAGTCCCCATGGTTTCTCCTGGTCCTAGGGTAAAAAGTAGCCCATGTCCCTCTCTATACCTGTCCAGCAGTTTAGGTGTGAAAAGTTAACAGACACAAGTTACTTTCATGTTTATAATTATGTATGGAATCTCAGGGTGAAACCGCAGGAGACAGCTTGCTTTTAAAAATGATGTTTGTTTGTTCAAGCATCTCTCAAAAAGTAATGAACCAATCTCGATGAAATTTGGCATGCAGACAGCCTATGGTATGGATAAAACATAGGAGACTTTACAAAAGTTGGAGATTGAACATTCTTATAATATAATTGCAGAATCAAGAATGAAAAAACTGGATTTAGAAATAGATTTATTAGAAATAGAAAGCAAGAAACACACTAATGAATAAAATGTTAGTAAAACAAATTCAAACCAAATTAAATAATGCAAAACAAGAGCAGCTTTCATAAAAATAAACTAATATCTCTTTTTTTTTTCAGGTCAACCACAACAGTAATAAATAATAATCAATGAAATGTCTTAATTTTACAAAACATAATGTGAGAATGTTAGAAATTATATTAGTATATAAATTTCAAAATTGAAAATAATAAAAGTGCTAAGTACTGTAACTTAATTTTATAAATAAATATATATAATCAATGAATATAAGTTTCAATGAACTGCCTTCTACAAACTGTGTTTTCAACTCTTGATTGTGAAAATGTTTCTCTAGCGGATGGTGTCAGGCTGCTATCATTTTAACCAGAAAATATCTCCTCTCTCATGTCAATGGCTATATTATGAAGAACTGCACATGCTACTATAGTTTTTTTTGGCACTTTAAATATCACAACACATGCCTCTTAGTAGGCAGCGGAAACATTGTTTCCATAACCCGTAACATCTCTCCACTGTGTTCCTTGGACGCATGTGAGACTGGTTATACCTTTCTTCTGCAGGTGTTGTAGGGTTCAGAACTGGTGTAAATAAATATGGGGTGCAAGGATAGCCACTGTCACCCAGTAATATTCTAGAGAAAGCACCAGCCGCTACTTTTATTTGCAAATCACTGTTTCAGTCTACATTCCCGGAATATTCTGGAATCATGTACATACACTGCCATGCCACCTGGTTACTACATCCATTATTCTGAGATCAGCATCACAGACCACCTAAAAATAAATGCTTGTTTTATTTCACATTACAAAATGATTCAAGAAAGTTGAAATTTCAAATTATATACCTGCACATTTATAGATGGATATTAGGGTGGGCCACGAATGTATGAAGAAAAAAAAAGTGGTTAATTTAAATATGTAATAGCGATAAAAGGGTGTCATAGCACGTCTTTAATTCATATGCAAAAAATAGTAAAGCTTATATATTATCTTCTGCCTCCGGATCGAATTCGAAATTTTGGAAAATTAAACAAAAAAGCTTTTGTTCAAATCTCATTATGAACTAAAAAATACTACTTATAATATGATATTTTATAATTAAACGCAAGTTAAAAAGGCTTATTTGATTATTAATGAAAAAGGTAGACTCAAAATCCAGTAAAAATATATTTAATATTATTTTCAATTAACTACAAAGTCCTTCTTGTTGTTAAGTTTTGGCATATCTTTGCGAGATTCTATCTGAGCCTTAATGAAGACTTTTCTTGCAGATTTGCTGCACAGAGTATTTGATGCTTCAGTCACAGACTTTACGGCCCCTTCCTCCCTTCTTACGTATGATATGGTAGGCGCAATAGAGGCAACTCATCCTAACCTCTTTGTGCAAGAAATTGCAAATCTCCAACACTTGTACTCTTGAGAATAGGAGGTTTGGTGACATTTAACTACCAATCAATGAGGGGCCAAGTCTGCTATTTCAATTGTATTCCAATTAACTTTCAGTGGTGTCAAAATTGTGACGTTTTACAGTTTTGGTAGTCTACTAACACAATAGCGCCATTATGACATCATAAGGGCGCCAGATCGACGTAAAAAGAAACGTCTATGTTTAGGTTGGGAACTTGGAATAGTCTGTAACTTGCAAAATTACTGAAAAAGTTGCGTCCCTGCCCTGCCCTGTCTGATACTCCAGTATGTGTCACAAGTATTTGCAAGCGTAAAAAAATGCATACTAACGGCAAACTTGTTTTGCGGAGGAGTTGCATCATGCTTGAGAGAATTATTTGTCAATCAGACTCATTGGAGTCGGAGGAAGTAGGAGAGTGGAAGGAGCCAATGTCTTATTTATGATGCGTTCTTCCTGATATTTAAGTGAGGCCATGTTGTTTAAGTTTCCGATTTAAGGTTTTTCTAACATGATTCGTAGTAGTGATATCGACGTTCCCTATTTTCTTATGTTTCTTGTGGTAGATTGATCAATTAAGAAAAAGTACTCCTTGGTAGGCTACTTTTACTTGTAGATACACCCACTTAAGTCCTTACACTTGCAAAAAGAAATATCAAACAAAACAATGCTATCAAGCCAGAACTCTATATTTCTTTTCTCTATTTTTTTCTGATATTTTGGGGCGAGACTTTAGAAGATTTTTACACTTAAATAATAATAAGACTTTAAATTTTGTATCACCCTTGTGTGTGAGACAATAGGAAAATATGCTTTTGTCCTAATCTTTCGACTCTAGTCGTGTCAACATTCGCAATTTCCAGAAATTTGGTATCATTTTTCGTATTTTTTCGAATTTGACTTGCCACCGCGTCCACTCGTAATACTTTATAATTTCTTCGTAAGTTGGTAGCATATTGTCTTTAATATAACTTACTTCATCAAACAAAGGACATTTTAATGAGTTTCAAGTATGTTACATGGTAACAACAAGCGTAACACAACTTTTTACTCATTTAGCCGCAGCGTCACTAGCGCGTAAAAAATGACGCTTCCCGACACCCTACTTTATTTTGTAAATAATAAAATAATTACATTTATTGATTTGTTTTAAGGAATCGACTATATTTCCATGTAAATAACATGAAAAACGTATTAAAAATCTCAATTTCAATAGTTCTTATTGGTTCTTGAAATTACCCCTATAAATGAAATATTTAGAAACTTTACAGTTAATCCGGAGGCAGTTAATCAAATTAGAAACTTATAGTATTTTGCACATATCATTTATACTATATTTAGCACTCTTTTATCACTATTACAATAAAAAAAAACGAAAAAAATAAAAATGACCCACCCTAATGGATATCCTTTTCTGTTAATATATAACTGCCCCCATCAGCATCTATCTTTTTGATGCGTGATGAACCTGTGTGACATCTGTGCAATGGTTCCTGCTACTTTCTTACATATATTTGGCTGACAACTGGCTGAGACACACCGTGCAAATCGGCTGTGTTGTCTTGAATCTATAAGTAAAACAATAATAATACATTAGAAAGTTATATTGCATATTGTTTTGCTATTATTAGACAAGGTTTATAAAGCACTTACTTCATTGCGAGCAATGCGAGCCCAGCTCCGTTATGGGCAAGACACTTGAATTTCAGGGGGTATTCGGCATTCTCGGGGATCCTGGGATATTTCAGCTTTTACCAGGTCCACTATTTTTAAGCCGAAACGCTTCGTGAACGTGTATTTATATCGAAATTCTTCGTCACACAACTCAACAAAAGGGTTCAGCCAATAACGAAGTCTTAAAGGTCGCCGGGGCACCCCTAATAAATCTAAATCGTCCATATCATCTAGATCAATAAATTAAATCAATATTATCCATTCTTCTTGTAATCAGAAAACAAAAGTAAAACAATGAAACTTAACCTCACTGTGCAATTTGACGTTTGCTAGTGACTTTAGTCCTCTGTCGTGCGATAGTCCAAAGACAAACTAGGGGTGCTGTTGGTTTATCTTTAGTACCATAATTAATCCACGAATTTGAGATAGTCTACGTTTTGTAATACGAAATATTTTAGTACATGGTTTATTACCATGTTTAATCCAGGTACGAAATTTAGTCCACGTTTTGTAATAAGACCGAATAGGTCTGGGATGGGAGTAATTTTACGAGCATGATTTTATAATTGATTAGTGTTCTATACAAGGTAAAATATCAACCTCCTTAAATATGGCACAAATGCAGAACAACACCCGGTATAGAGTTTTGAATATGACTTGTATTTTATAATTTTATATTTAGTTACCTTCTATAATAAAATTTCATCGGCAATCAGATGAATGATATTATACAAACAGTAACATGTATACAAGATGGATACGACTATACGACCACAAATGAAAACACCTTGTCCTACTGTCGTATCTACCCTGTATACATGTTACTATGTATGTTTATACATTTTAGCCGACGAGACATTGACCATTTGTATTTTTTTTTTTGCATTTTCGAAGTTGTTCCCAATGTAAAAGTTGTTTGTATAAATAAATAAACATCCTGGGACATTCCTCACACACGGTGATCTGATCCCAAACTAAGCAGAGCTTGTACTATGGAAACCAGATAACTGATATAATACATATACTACTTATTGTTAGTAAATACATACTTAATATACATAATTACACCCAGACTCAGGACATACAGATATGTTCATGCACACAAATGCATGTCCTGTGTGGGAATCGAACCCACGACCTGCGGCGCGTAAGGAACTGGCCCGTCAAGTTTATAAGTACTTTACGTGTTTTGATTTATTGTCGTATCCAATATGTATATTTAATAAGTAAAAGATTCTCATTCAACTTTGAGTAAATAGCAAATAAGCAATCGAGGATCAAAAAACAAAATAATAATAATAATAAAAACAAGATAAACACTAACACACGTTTATGCCCACGAACCCACACCCGCACCAATCAAACTCCCCAAAAACCTAAAAATAAAAGCATCTTTTAAATCCCTAACAAAGAGATATTTCCATAAATTCGCCCGCCACGTGTCCCTAACGTCCCGAATGTCCCTAATTACGGGACGGCGGGATTCTACGTCCAAAGTTTTAGGGAAAATAATGTTTATTAGGTGCCTGATGATGGTATCATTTGAAAGACATATTTTAGAAGAATATCACGATTTAAAAATAAAATGATATTAGCATATTATGATAGTGATCATGGTTTAGGTAAATTGGAAAAACTAGAACTTTAGGTCTGCTAAAATGTCATAGTGACACGATACTATTGCTATTCCATAATCATTGAGCCGATGTGCGCAGTCTACTAATTCATAATGGTGTCATAATGCACGAAAAGTATGTTAGTACAAAAACTTTAAAAACTGACAATTATAAGATCATTGTGCCACGATTGCAGTTTCAGTGGAAAATCATCGGAAAGCTATTATGGCGCCATTGTGACGCCATTACGGACGGGTCGCTCACTTCCCTCTAATATGGCGAGGAGGGCGATGGCTGCCACACGCGTCATACTTGTGAACAGGTGCTGCTTGTGGGGGCTGGTCTGCTTAAGTTTGCTATTTATTTACTTATTAAATATTTATTACAGTCTACTTTGTAATTTTTCCGCCGCGCCGGGGCACGCAATTGTTTTCAGTGCGATTAGAATGTTAATATTATGTAATGAATCTAAGCTTGTTTTGAAAAGAGTAATTGCTGAGTTTATTGCCGGCTCTTCTCAGAAAATGCAACCTTCCGAACCGGTATTAGAGTATTAGAGTCAGACTTTTCATAAGTGCCTGCGAAGGTCTATTTGAATAAATGATTTTGACTTTTGAATTATGACGCTATTGTGTTAATTAGTAGACTACATGTGACAATTTTGACACCACTGATAGTTCATTGTAACACAATTGTAATAGCAGTTTTTAGCGTGTTTATAGCCACCACAAAACATTGAAAAAAAACTGCCCTCTCATAGAGAAGCTTTGCTAAACAGATGCTAATTCAACCGCCAGTTTTTCCAACCGATGGCATGTACGTGTATGTAAGTATTGTCCAAGGTATGTCCCATAAACTTATCTGACTTATCAAAAGAGGAACTAACGACGCTAGTTTCAAATGTCAATCTTCCTGCCATTCTCCATTGATTCATCATATCAGCCCATGGATGTCCACTGCTGAACATATGCCTCCCCCATTGATTTCTTCTTCGAGCGGTTATGGCCCGCTTGCATCCAGTGGCGCCCAGCGACTCTGACCAGGTCATCGGTCCACCTGGTAGGAGGTCGTCCCGCTCGGCGCTTTCCAGTACGTGTTCGCCACTCGAGAACCTTTCTTCCCCATCGGTTATCGGCTCTTCGAGCGATGTGGCCTGTCCATTGCCACTTCAGCTTACTAACTCTACGAGCTATGTCCGTCGTTTTTGTTCTCCTACGAATGTCCTCATTTCGGACCCTGTCACGTAGAGAAATTCCGAGCATAGCTCGTTCCATAGCTCGCTGAGTGACTCTGAGCTTCTTTATGCGGCCAGCAGCGAAATACCACGTCTCTGTCCCGTATGTCATCACTGGTAACACGCACTGATTGAAGACCTTTGTCTTTAGACTGAGGTATTTTGGACGTGAATTGATTATTGACCACCAAATACGATAACAGTGCCTCTCTTACCGAGCCAGATAAGTTTGACTATTGTCTTTTAGTACTGTTGACACAGTGTCGATTTTAGGCCGACGGCCGCTCATACTCCGTTATGCGATTTTCCTATATGGAATCAACTCAAGACCTAAATGTATACTAGCTAAATAACAGTGAATTATTTCAATAACATCGAAACGCAGCAGTGAAGCTGACGGCCAAAGTCCACTTAATGAAAACTAAACTTATGTGTGGCTATAAAATTAACAGGTTTGGAAAAAATATCAATTGAAAACTAGCATGTGAATCGTTTTTAGAGAAATTCTTAGCAGAAAAAAAATATAAATATATAGTTTATTTATACTTTTTTACTTTGTTTGGTTTAATTGTAAAAAATACTAATTGATTGAATTTATATTTTTCTACTAATTTACAATAAACAAATCTGTGAAAGAAATGTGATGCATGGTCTAATAGACAGAAAGGAAATCACAAAATGACTTAGTATTTAAAAGATTTGAAGAATTTATACATTTACATAGGTTTAATAATAGTATTAGTTGCATATATTCAAATAAAAAACAATTTTTTTATTTTTTTGAAAAATATTTTGATTTTGTATTTGTAAACCAATAATTTCTAAATATAAGACATGGTATACAGGATGTTTTTTTGGTCGGCAACGAGCGACCCAGGAGCGGTGGTACAAAAAATACATTTTGCAAAATTAGACTTAATTTCATTAAATACTGTAAATGCGTTGAGAAATACCTTAATGAATTTGAAATAAAATTACCGCAACGTATACTAGGTACGTGCACGCGCTAGAGCTAGGCGCAAGCCACCATCGCCCCTGCCTTTACTCCCTCGCACTCCCTTTGAGTATTACGTCTACACTTTAGCTTATTATTATATTACATGATTTTCCAATTAATACTATTTTAATTATTTTATTAATTTTTTAGCACCAGTATCATTTGTATTATCGACCCTAAGTCGCTCGTCGCTAACCAAAACAACGACCTGTATAGACAAAAAGGAACATAAAGTACATATAATTTAAGTAAAATAATACATGTTTCTACACCATAACAATTTGACGCCTATATTGGAATTGTAATATTGTTACATTGTAAATATATTCAGAATAATATCGCTCGTTTCCTACCCCCACACGAAAGCCCGCCGCCTCATTTGTCGGACGGAAGACGCAACTCAACTGCACTCACACTACCTACCGACTACGAGTGAACCATCCCATGTTATTGCTCAACTTACAAAGTTTCCTGTTTTGCTTACACTGCATCAATATTGCCGAATTTAATTAAGCGAATGCCTTCTGTCTCACTCGCTCTGAAAACGTCGTTGTTTGTTATCTCGTTCACACGCTTTTGAAGATTCTTGGCACGGTATTGGAGTTAAAAGTGTTGATTGTTTGTAGACTCAATGGTCGTGCAAATTGTAAACGGTTCTTAATGCATACAATGTGAGTTCAAAAGTCAACAAAAAAACCTAACCTTTCTTTATATTCATCTCTAGGTTAATGCGTAATTAGACTACTTGAGGGTTCAAGTTGAAAATCTCTCATTCCGACAGCTGCACTTGAGAGCCAGTTGCTTGTATGTTTTATCGAATAGGTTACGACTGATGCGATTTTTGCGGTGTATGCGCTGAACGCGCATATACTGTCTCGCGTTCCGCGTTAGACAACCTCTCTATCGATCTCTGTAATTTAGTTAGTTTGACATTAGATTTTAATTATTATTTAATATATAATTAATATTAACTGTCTCTAGGACCAGCGGTTTATGCTGTGCGTTGATATATCAGTCAGTCAGTCAGGACTTTGAACTTTATATTATATAGATGGGCTGACAAGCTTTCATTTGATACCCATATTGTTATAATAACGATATTTTTGTTTTTAATACCCTCCTCTTTTTTATTCGTAGACGCCATATAAAAATAATATACCCTTTGACACTCCCACAGTTAAGATGAATCTAACGAAACCTCATATGCTTAAATCCATCAAGCAGTTTAGGCTGCAGAGCGTGCCAAAGAAATAGACATAAAAACATACATACTTACATACATACATTCGAAAAAATAACCCTCCGGTCAGTGTGGTAAAAATCCAAAATATATTCTGGGGGCCAACCACAAGCTCTTTATTATATCCTTATTTGTCTTTCGTCTTGTTTTGACGCCGGATGACAAAGAAGGACAAAAGACAAATAAGGTTATAATAATATTGAGAGCTTGTAGTTGGCCCTCTGATCGCATTTTATGACACTGACAGCTTAGGTAACCTATGTCATGCCTATGTCAGTCGAGATGACATGAAGGACACGGCATAAAAAAACATAAATAACCCGAATTCAGGTCATTACGTGGCCATAAGACGCGTTTACAGTATCTGTCACAATCAGTAACATGTGACATATCAAAAATGGCTATAATATTGATCATTTATTGAATAATATTCGACTTATTACAAAGTATTTAGCTAAATAAACACACTACCAATGTTTTTTTTTTATCTGACTTATAGTTCCTTACATAGTGCATTCAAACATACAAACTCTTCAGCTTTATAATATTAGTATAGATAGATTATAAGTATTAAAAATATATAAAGCGAATTTCATCATCATCAGCCTATAATGTCCCACTGCTGGGCACAGGCCTCCTTTCACAAATCAGGGTGAATGCCTTTCACCCTGATTTGTGAAAGGAGGCCTGTGCTGAATTATAAACTATCGAAAATGAATACGTTATATTGTAAGCAGTATGGTACGGTTCACAATATATCGGGGAGTTTATAATCTCGCTAGGTAGACTATAAACTAACGGTTTTCATAAAAATACGGTGACATATACAAATATTGCTCGTTTAATATTAAACTTTAGATAATAAAGAATAAGACAGATAGTTTTACGTGCTTTCGTAAAAAGCCAGATTACCCTTTATCGTCCTTATTTTGCTGCCAATGCCTTCGTCCATAAAACTTTTACAAAAAAGAAAATCTTTTTACGCTTCATTTAACAGATAAAACATATGACTCGCAGACATGTAAAAAAGTAAATTTACACATCTAGTTATTACAATGAAAGACTGTTTACTTGAAAGTTGAAATGGATTGAAAAACTTTCTTTATTTATTGCCATTAAAGTTTAACTTCTAAAGTAACTAAGTGTCTGTGTGTCTTATCATCAATTTCATCATTCCAAACGTAATTATTTTAAGTCGTTTTTTATGCAAATTTAGGTTAGACTTTTAAAAGTCAATACTGAAGTAACCATTGGTTTGGAAGTCAGCATTCAAATGAGACGAAACAGAAATAAAACTCAGCAATTTTTTATATTAAATAAAATAAATAAATGTCCTGGGACATTCCTCACATACGATCCAGAAACCAGATAACTGATATACTACTTTTTACACATACTTAATATACGTAACTGGTTGCGCCCCGTGGTTTTAGCCTCGTACCCGAGGGATATCCCTAACGTTGTTTTCTAAAATTTTCTTATTTTCTACGCAACTTTCTAAATTTTTTCTCTTAAAAAATAAAAGATGGTTGAAATCGGTAGTTATTCTCATGTTATGGCGTGACCAAGGGAAATAGGGATTCATGTATAGAGATTACACAGAGACACAGGACATACATGTTCATGCACACAAATGCATGTCCTGAGTGGGAATCGAACCCACGACCTGCGGCGCGATACGTGGTATCTTAACCAACCGCGCCAACTGTTATTAGTAATTATTATTATAGTATTTATTGAACAATATATTGGCTACTTTTTTTGTTAAAACAACAAAATTCATAAACTCATAAACAAATCAAAGTTAAATTACCGAAAAACTTAGCCCATTAACTATTGGCCGCAAACATTTGTGACCAATACACCAACGAATATGCCTAATGGGTCCAACCAAACTGTGGTAGAATACGCAATGGTTGCCAACAACCACTATTGCAATGAAATACACGCACTGAGCTAATTAAAGTGAAATAATCTCAGCATAATCAGCTTTGGCACGACAAGCGCTACAATTACTGTACAGGGTGTGTACACAATGTTACTGGATGTGGTAAATAATTTACCACTAAAGTCCATTGAACGTACATGTCGTACGTTAGGCATGGGAATTAAAAAAGGAATTTTAAAAGCAATGTATTTCTGCCTGTCTGTCTGTAGGTGTGATTATAACTCAAGGAACTGCACGAATTTTTATGTAGCTTTCAGTTATCTAGGTCAGGAAAATCTATTGTATAAGGAAGTAAGTTTCTAATATACCACAAATGCTGACTGAAGGTTTCGATATCGGTTGGACCTCGTAAATTTATTTAGATTTTGATGACAAAAATAAAGAATGACACCTAGAAAGCTCATTTACCTATACGTCTCAATGACTACATTATTAAATCTTATGGAGGTATCGTGATTAACATAAAGAGCAAAGTAATAATTTGTCAAATTATTGCTTATCATCAAAATACATAAGGCATATTAATCACTGATATACTGCAGATAAATATTGTATACCTACCACAAAATTATATTTTACCACATCCAGTAACTATAACAGCCTGTATTCAAATGCGATACTATCTCCCACTCGCAGCCCCGAACACTGCACATCCTGTATACCTAATAAATAGCAGCACAAATTTGTGAACGCAAAACCATTTATGTATAGTCGCGTGTACTGTGTATGTGTGTTTGTTTATTGCGAAAAGGTTTGTGTTTTGGGGATTATACAGTATTAAAAGCTATTTATGTTAATTATTTTAATATTTTTGGGGAAACAATGACCGTAGCTTTGTTGGCATTAAATATGGCGATCTTTATCAGATAATTATGCAGGATGATGGTAATTTTAAGTATAGCTTATTGGAAGTTGCAAAACTGGGCTCGCGCTATAATATTTATGAACATAGGTACAGAAAAGATAGGACAGAAATGTATGTGCATGAACTTCCTTGGGAGTAATATCGATTTGAGCCACGGCACAATCAATAACGAAATTTTGCACTTTGGTAGCTTTTTTATATACCTACTACTTAGGTAGCAAACAAGCATACGGCCTGCCTGATGGTAAGCGGTTACCGCAGCCTATGGACGCTTGCATCACCAGGCGTGCTACTCGCGCGTTGCCGAACCTGCAGGAATCCCTTCACACCCTTTTTGAAGAACTCCATACTGTACTCCATTGGGAAAACCACGGCGGGGAGCTCATTCTACAATCTGAGCGTCCGCGGAAGGAAGCTCCTTTGAGACCGCACAGTTCGAAACAATTCTGGTTTCAATATGCTCACATATTCCCGAATTTTTGGACTCCCCGTGGATGAAGGTGGCCGTGGGCATCATCTTAAACAATTCTTCAAAACACTGTCCGTTGTACAAACGGTAGAATACACATAAGGAGGCAAAGTCTCTCCTCAGACTGAGGGGCTCTAAACCGTAGCAGCACATCGCGTCGCTGAACCACGTCAACCAAATGCCCAAGCTGGTATCCAGCCCCCGTCCACAGATGACAGCAGTACTCCATATGAGGCTGGACTTGCAAATTATAAAGTTGCAGCCTTTGCCCCGATGTGAAGTACTGCTTCGATTTGTTCTGCACTCCAAGCTTTTTGGATGCCAGCTTTAGAGGAAATGCTAGTGGCGTTTGTTCCGTACAAACGTAATCCTCAGTTTCCTCTCTGGATGATGACACCATCGCCCTCGGGCGGGATATATAGCTTGGGCACAGCGCGACAGCAATATATATGTTAAAATCCTATTGTTCAAATTTATTGCAGCCATCCTTTCCTCTTATCGTTGGCTGATGCCTTTTACACCTTCATAAACAGGAAAAGTGGCCCACTTTTTACAAGGTATTATTTAGTTCCACCTGTTCCGGTGTCTGTCTGTCTGTAGACAAATCTTGCAAGGTAAGTTTGTGAGAGTTAGAGCATAATGTTAATTTCCTCAACGGGCAGGTCGAGTGGGGAAGTATCTCCACATTACAGAATACCGCAGACAAATAACTTTATGTTGTGTTCCTGCGCGTGAGTAAGGTCGCCAGAGCTCTTTAGGGAGAGGGGAAGGGTTGGTAACGCGTGCGTGATGCCCCGTGTGTTGCGTCCATATCGCTACGATGACCGCTTACCATTAGGCGAACCTAGTACCAGTACTCTTGAAAGAAATCTACGATAAAACGACGCAATCCCATTTAGTTTGTGCTCGGTTAGTTCATCTTGACAGGACTCTGGTTCTAGAGTGTCATGATTGAAATAACGTAGGATAATTTTCAAAATATCATATTTCCGCTAAAATTTCTTTTCCACCACAAATCACAGCGTAAACTGACAAAGTAAAGAAGCCAATCTGTGATTTAGTATAAAACTAGTTTCAAATTCAATAACAGGAAGTATGTTGCGTTAAGTTTGACGTTTCCGTTCGTGCCCGCGTGCCGGTGACGTGGACTCGCTTCCGCCCGGAGTTGTGACGTCACAGTAGTGACGATTTATGTGGACTGTCAGTGCAATTTCATTGGATAAGGTGAGATATGAAAATAAATGCAAGAAGGAAATAAAGTATTAGAAAAGGGTTAGGCTCCCACTGTGTAGCACATGCCTCCTTTAACAAATTAGGGTGAAAGAGAATGGGCAGTTACTCCACCACGCGTGCCCACTGCATTTTGTTGGAGTGGTGGAGGTAGGCCAGTGGTCAACCTACTGTTGGAGTTTTCAAGGAGGCCTCGAACTAGCTTAACGAATAGTCGTTGAAAAGCCATTGTACACAATGTACTTATATGTAATGTACATGGCTTTACATTGGCATTCCGAAGCATTGAAAACACTCGAGTTGAAATATCCATCCTACCGGTTTCACGGTGGTAGCTTAACTTTGCCGATTGAAGAACGGCTAATTATGCTACACCATGAGCGCTTCTTGTCTTCAATGACTTTGACATTAACTGTATGTCTATATTGTAAATACACACAACATAACATTTTATAAACAAACTAGCTGCCCGGCGCGGCGCGACTTCGTTCGCGTGGTGCTACCCTACCCTGTGGTGCTACCCTACCCTTCCCTATCCTACCCTATCTAAACCATCCAGGGCGTCACCCAAACGCATACAAAAAAATTCAACTGCACTTGTGTTTGTCACTGAACTTCTCCTAAACGGCAGGACCGATTTGAATGATTTTTTTTGTATGCTTTTGGGTGGCGCTGGATGGTTTAGATTAACAAATCAGCCCGGCAGATGGCGCTGCAGTCGGTATCTAGGTTATATTATCGGAGGAATTCAGTGACATAAACACGTACAGTAGAATTTTATATATAAAGATAAAAAAGGTTTATTCTGCAACAAGACTTACAACCACGCTCCAAGTAAAAGTATCTCTAACTCAACAAATATTTAAAATCACTACAAACTCAAGAGCCGCCAACAAAACCCACTACCATACTTTACCGTCAACAAACAACTTTAAAAACGCCCCGAAACCTTCGAAACACAAACACATTAGTGTTGTGCTTACGTCGGTATACCGGTATCGATAAGTCAAACGGAGAGCTATCGAGTTGGCCTATCGCCACGCCATCTTTCCACTCCTACTAATGTGATGGGGCGGAGCCGCGCCTCGAGCGATCTTTATCGATATTTTAAGTGCGGTGAATTTATCGACACTTAAAGTGTCTGCTTGTTTTATGTTCAATTTATCTATTTTGGCGGTGTAAGCGGAAACATGCTTAGGTACAAATTATGTTTTGCGTTTGAATTATTAGGGTTTTGCTCCGAATTTCTTGATTTAATATTGTCCTTAGTGGCCACTGTAATAAAACAAAAAACTCAGTAGTTCGACAAGAAGGGGCTGTCCTTTTATAATTTTGAAAATTTACTTTACGATAGATACCTAAAACAATCAGTTGAAGCTATAGAGATTATATTTGTTGTTATTGACGGGTCACTTGGCATGTAAGTTAAATACCCTGACGTCCAAGTGGTCGTAGGTTCGATTCCCACTCAGGACTACCATTTTTGCGCATGAATATGCCTGTTTGTTCTGATCTTGGTTGTGAATATCTATTTGAGTACATATTTATATATTTTTTGGACTCAGACAGCCTATGTGAAGAATGCCCCAGGCTAAAGTTATGTATTGTTGCTAAATCAAAATCAAAAAGTCATTTATTCAGTTTAAGCCCTAGCAAGGCACTTATGAACGCTAACTAAAGTAACTTCATATTACTTTTAAGCGATAGCTCAGCGAGCGGTAGTGACGTCGGATGCCGAGATGAAAGTCCCGAGTTCGAATCCTACAATGAGCTTGATCTTTTGGTGATGGGACACATTGTTAGGAAACCATAGCACGGTGGAAGGGTACTTCTAGTACCCTGGTTGGCTCCCACCTTCGAGTTCAAAATCTGTGGCAAAGCCTAGGTATGTTCCGACAGCTGTACTTGAGAGCCAGTTCCTTCTAGTATGTATATGCCTACCACCTTCGGCCACATCATCACATACCATGGGGAGATTGCGCCTGACGCAGTAAAAAGAAGTTTTTAAATCAATTAATCATTTTAAATCTAACATTAAAATCATAATAATTTATCTATTGTGAATTGTGATTACAAATATTACTATTATTTGCAAAATTTCAAAATTCAAAATCATTTATTCAAATAGACCTTCGCTGGCACTTATGAAAAGTCTGATTCTAATACTCTAATACCGGTACGGAAGGTTGCTTTTACCGAGAAGAGCCGGCAATAAACTCAGCAATTACTCTTTTCAAAACAAGCTTAGATTCATTACATAAATATTTACATTCTAATCGCACTGTCAACAATTGCGTGCCCCGGCGCGGCGGCAAAATTACAAAGTAGACGGAATAAATATTTAATAAGTAAATAAATAGCAAACTTAAGCAGACCAGCCCCCATAAGCAGCACCTGTTCACAAGTATGACGCGTGTGGCAGCCATCCTTCTCCTCGCCATATTGGAGGGAAGTGAGCAACCCGTCACACGACGCCAAACAGTTTTATAGTAATATTTTATTTCTAAACACCTGGCGATAAACTGCAACATAATCGGAACGATCCATTAACCGATTATACTCATCGATAAATCAAATTCGCACCACTACACCCGCTTGGCAAATACACAAAGCTGTCATTGGCAAGCGATGGTGCATCGTATTTTGCCATCGGCGGATTTCTTAACACATCCGCGATAAAATATTTCCTCATATTTTTACTTAAACGGAAAATGCGGATGAAATTTTTCAATAAATAATTATTAATGTTTGGTATTTTGTATTTTAAAATATTTAATATTTTTATTACAAAGTGTAAACAAATTAATAAATAAAAACTATGTAGTATGTGTATAATACCTTGGTAGGCACCGACTACCGACCGATTTATTTAAATGTTTTTTTTTTGATAATTTTCGCAAATATCAGTGTTATGCAAAATAAAATAAGCTGAAATTTTTTGAGTATTTTTCGTATTTTTTATTATAGCCACTTATGTAAGTTCTAAAAAGACAAACAGTTTAAGTAAAAAGATATTTTTTTCACAAAATTTTATCTCGATTGTGAAATGATTACTTTCCAATGTTTCAATTAAAGCGTTCAGACAATTTTTGTTCGTGAATTTAATACAAAAAAAGTTTTTCGCTCCAAACGGTCGGTTTGAGTTTCAATGGATGTTAGTCTAGGACGTTTAATTTTACTTTAAGGATTCTGTATGTGTTTTAAAAGAAAAATGTTCTTATCTGAACTTAAATAAAGAAGGATAAGTTTCATAAAGATAAATTATTATTTTCAGGTAAGTTGATAGAGTAAAAAAAATATTAAAATATATTTTAACGAGTATAAAGCTAAAGGTCTTTAAGAGGAAAGGATGGTTAGCAACAAATTTGGAAAATAGGTTTTAAACATATCTATTGCTGTCGCGCTGTGCTCGAGCTATTCCGCCCGAGGGCGATAGAGACAACTACAGTTTGGACCGATTATACCTACCTATTTAAATTAGACGAAATCACTATTTCGTAATCCCCGGTTTTCTCCTCCAAACAAAACTGGACCAATTTAAAAAAAATAAAACAAGAATCATAATAAGATAACGCGTTAAAAATGATAAGTTTTTGTTATTTTAGAATGCTTCTAATTCTTATAATTATTAATTTATGGAGAAAAACACAACCGAGAGACATACAGTGGTACCTACAGATTGCATGGTAGAATAATCATTGCTCTAGTGTCATTATCCAGAGAGGAAACTAAGGAATACGTTTGTAAGGAACAAACGCCACCAGCGTTTCCTCTTAACTGAACCCATCTCGAGTACCGAATATCAGACCGTGGTTCATTGCTTCTGAATAGTTCCTGAACCTTCGTTAGTAAAATACATAGGTTAAAAAAAAAACTGAAATCGTTAGACACATCGTTAGCTACCGCTTGAAGTCTCGTTATTTATGGAAATGATTCTCGATCCGGTCAGATCGTTACTCGTTTTACATCAGATAGTTTGAAAAGGGTGTTTTAGGGTCGACGATTTGCCGTCGCGTTGGAATCGTTGGTATTTTAATGATTATTTGTACGATGCGTGTAAAGTACAAGTTGTAGTTTTGATGATCCTTTAATTTTTTTTCGATAAAATTTATTAGAAAATATTTGGTGATCTTAACATCTTAACAACGGAATGTAAGTAAATCCACGAGACAATAGTAGTTTCAGTTGTAGACCAATTAAATTATTCACCTCTCTAAAATAATGAATAGATCTAAAGATATATTCTTAAAAGTTTATGTACGAAAATCGTAGTCGTATCGGCAATTATAAAAAGTTTTCATAGCCCATAATGAGATGCCTGTACTCATCTTTTCAAAGGCACCGGCGACATAATTATGTATTCTGCGATTTCCTACTTAAAACCTATTTGCATAGGTTTGAAGATACCGCAACATTGACTTGCAAGTTTTTAATCCGACTTTTTTAAGTCAGCAAGGGAATTATTCAAGTCTGAAGGCTTTTTAATTATAAATATTGAATTTAACTTTGTGCAAATATGATACAATTTATAGTGAAAGAGTTTTTTGATACATTGCCTTGGTATAGAAACTTATAACTTGATGATTGGAAAGAGATAGTTTGATTAGCCACTATTATTCTCATTTTAATTAAAAACAGCAAGCAGATATATTATTTTATCAATCTTTTACCTTGTTATTTATCTTTTACTCATTTTAATAAGCTAGATGACTGTTTTTTTTTATTTATTCCTTCATTAACACTATCAAAAAATATAATACACGTATTTTTCATATTATGTCAATTAAAAAAAATACGAAGATTTCGTGTGTTGAAATTCCACGTGACGTCACGTTATGGTACAGTTTTTACTCTAAAGTGACGCCACGAGCCCCCACTCCCGAACTTTGACGCGCTTTATCTTTGTCAATTTTTAATGATTCATCATCATCAGCGTACCTATAATGTCCCACTGCTGAGCACAGGCCTCCTTTCACAAATGATGGTGAAAGGGACTGGGCGATACTCCACCACGCGTACCCACTGCGGATCAGTGGAGGTAGGCTAGTGGTCGACCTACTGTTGGAATTTTTCAAGCCGCCTAGGAGGCGTCCAACTAGCTTAACGACTATCACAATTAAGTGATAACCAGGACCAACGCGGCTTTACGTGCCTTCCGAAGCACGGAAACGCTCGATTTGAAATACCACTAGGCGGTCACCCATCCAGGTACCGACCACGACAGACGTAGCTTAACTTTGCCGATCGATTAAGAACGGCTAATTATGCTACACCAAGAGCGTTTCAACGATTCTAGCAAAAAATACGTGTCCAATATTTTTTGATAATCTAACTGACAGACTAATTAGAATTATTATTTTTTTACCCAGAAATCATCCCTATTTAATATATTTTCAAAAAATGTCCGTCCACCTAATGAAACCTCCATCTCAATTATCTAAATTATCCCGAAAGCTTTACAGAAAAGCATCTACAAACCAAAGAGTAAACAAAACAGATACTCCAAAAGGCATACAATAACTACAATCACATTTGCCAGAGAGCGCACTAAAGACCATCACATGTCCCTGGCATTTCTGGCTAAGGTCCAGATGCGAAATATACAGTATAAGTACAGTTTTCCATTCTCATCCACAAATCGTTGGACAGATAATCACTGGAAGCATTGGGCACATAACTCTTGCCAAGTATTGGTGCCATTCTGACATTTGCTGATCTTTTAAGTTTATTGAAAATATTTGGGGGATTTTACAGTTGGCAGAGACTAAGCCTTTCTGTTGTATTTGCTCTTTATTTATGTACAAATATTTTTGTACATATTGTTGAATTTTAATCCTTTACCATGGATATACTCGTTTTTGGTCAGAATCTCGCCGTGGTATGGTGTTTTAAGAGAAGTAGAGCATAGCGTTTGTTCGGTTTGACTGGGGACTAAATGTACAAGTTCGTAGCCGACTGCAGGCAGCAGCAGCAGGCGACGTGTCGCCGCGGCACTAATTTATTCTTAAATTTTTGGGGTTCCATACCCGAAGGGTGTCAAACGGGACCCTATTAGTAAGACTCCGCTGTCCATCTGTCCGTCCGTATGTCTGTCAGTGGGCTGTATCTCATGAACGGTAATAGTTAAACAGCAGAAATGTTCAGAGAATATGTATTTCTATTGCCGCTATAACAACAAATAATAAAAATGAAATAAAATTAAAAATTAAAGGGGACACACATACAAGAAACGTCATGTATTTATAGTTATTTAATATTGTACGGAACCTCCGTTTGCAAGTTTGACTCACACTTGGCTTTTATTATGTTTTACTATTGAGGCGACATCTACGGAAGACATTTCATAGTTATACATAGAAAAGAAACCAGTAGTGTCGCGGCGACACGTCGCCTGCAGCTGCTGCCGCAGTCGGCTACGAATTTGCACCTTAAGTCTGCGAACATACATACAGCCCCGTCGAGTGGTAAGCGGTAGCCCATTGGACCAGAGCATCACTCACGTATTACCGACCCTTAATTTTTTTTTTATTGTATAGTGAAGTTAGTTATATACTCTAGAGAGATTCAGGCATATAGAACTATTTGTGTCTTTTAATAATTTTGGCCAGCAAATAATTTAGTGTTAGCGAAAAACATTCTAAACTTAACTATATTTATATTAATAATAGAGCTGAATTAATCATTTGAACACTTTGTTTATTCAGCTGTAACTCATGAACTCTGGCAGTACTGCCAACTTATCGACAAGATATCGATGATTAATTTTGCAGTAAACAAAAAAATCATCTAACAAATCGGCTTGAAAAGTCCCAGATAATAAATTTTTAAATAAGATAATAATAGATAATTACAATAAGTTTGATATTATGTAACATAATAAAACAATCGGGGTATTTACCATTTTATTACTGAAAATAATTTCAAACTTTTAATACTAAATATCTACCTTGAATGATCAAAAAGTATGATTTTTTTTGGGATTTACGAGTTTATCTAATAGTAAAAGATATTCAGCATGACGAAACAAACATAGGATTCGAAAATATATAAACATCTCAAAGTATTCACCTGTATACCAATATGCCTAATGGAAAATATTCAGGTCATATTTTTATCGATATTATTATTATCGACATTGAAACAACACTATGCCTCGAAACAGCTGACATTATAATAATATGCAAGCATACAAACAAGGGCAAAAATGTTTATATTGTATTTTAAACAGGTTTATTTCTGTAACGCCGATATTACACACGACAAGACACATCATTTTCGATGATCTCAGATTACAGAATAAAAGGCAGATGGAGCACTCCGAATACAACCGGAGCTCTTACCCTATTTGCTTTTTTTAACAAACTTTATTTCAAAAATAATTTCTTTTTTTAATAAACTTTGTTAAAATAAAGTAAATGGCAAACCAGGTATCTGATTTTGAATTTTTATTTGCTTTTTTTTGCTTCACTTTCGAGTCCGGCGCGCTCCATCTGCCTTTTGTTCTGTAATCTGAGGTCTTGATGTTCTCATATTTTAAGAAAAGAATGTTCATAATCTGGGCTTTTTTTTACTGTTTATAGGCCGGCCTGTGTTTGACCACAAACTCACCATGGTAAGTGATGATTTGGCCGAAGGTGGTGAGCACACAAAGCCTAGAAGGAACTGGCTCTCAAGTGCATCTGTCTGTTTTCAACTTGAGGGTGGTAGCCAGCCAGATGGGTACTACAAAGTACCCTACCACCGTGCTATAGTTTCCTCACGATGTTTTCCTTCACCGAAAGCTCAAGCTCATTATAGGATTCGAACCCGGGACTCAGTACCACTGAGCTATCATATAAAATCACTATTGTATCTTTTCAAGAATGTATTTAAACTAGGCGTCGATATATTCAACACACATTGTTATCGACTAGACCATTTGCACCATTTCAACTATTACAACAACCCGAATAGTTAAATTTCCAAACCAACACACGTACGCAGTATTGAATTTAAAAATAAACACAATTGTAGCTATTGAAAATACCCAGCGGGACGCAAAACCGGCAAACTGTGCGATTTGGTCACCGCGATACATTTGGACAACAGCTAAGTTTGCATCGACTATAAATTGTATAGATACGCCCTCGCATTGTGCAGCACTTTGCTAAATAAATTGTCAAATCATGTTTAAAATAAATATTTCTAAATAAAACTAAAGGAGCTCAAAAAACTATTTTTTTGCGCCAGGCAGCCAGATTGGTGGAATCATCAAATTTCGACTATGTCACAGGAACTTGGTGCAATGCCTGCATTGCTTCTGAGTACATATATTGTTTTGCAATGCAGCCTTGCCGGAACGTAATTGCACAATTAATTGCACCAAAAGGATCGCCCAAAATAAACTAGGCAAGATCTCCAGCTGGGTGCATTTTTATAGATTTGCGAGTAATTTAAGATTCTGAGCCTGCGTGGAGGATAATAATTTTAATCTATGGAGATGTAAGAAAGCAAACTATCAATGATGATAACTTAACTCTCTCATAAGAAATTGTATTACTTTTCTCTGGAATTATAGTATACAAAAATAGCATCATTTTTAAACAACTCATGGCGTATCTACAACATCAATGGGTCCCGTTTCTGGACCGCAGCCAGCGCGCTTGGCTGATAAATATGTATATATCTGCTGGAAACTGGAAAATACAAGATAAATGTGAGGGAACCCCCGACGCTGCAAGAGAAAAGAAAATAAAGTTTGTAGTCGAGTGCCATTGTTAAGTTTAAGTCTTCCTTTTTTACTTAGGTAATATTTTTTTGATGAGAGAAATATTTTTACAATAAATTATTCACCAAAGTGCATGATAGTTTGTGGGCTAATCTATTGCAATTGTATGTAATGTAATGTAATACAAACTACTTTTTTAAAACAAACATTTTCAATACAAAAAGAAACACATTTTGTTTCATACAAAATTACACGATTGTTTCGACAAAGTACATGGTCTCAATGGAGCAAAGCTATCTGTTTTTTTATTGGTTACAGGCGTTGGGAGATGGATTCAACAACTTTACATAACAGTACTGTTATGTAAAATTTAGATATAGCAAGTTTTAACATAACGATGAAATTTTGTTGAAGCCAAGTCAATCAATCTTATGGCCAGTTTTGAATCAAGATTGATCAATTGAATTTGAACACTGAACCTGTGATATAAGAGCTATTTTTGTTTAACACAGTCTATTCTCCACTGAGTTTCATCATCTTCCTCTTCTACCTGCCCTGTTCCCAGTCATTTGTTGTCAGCGCAATATGTACGCTTCCCTTCGTCTCTTCAATCCGTCATACCAGCATCCACACCTTTCTTACCCATATCGTCTTTCACACAATCTATCTATATCTTTTCGGTAATTTTTGTAACCGACGAAAAATCGTAAACCAATAACCTAAAAAGAAAAATAATTATGCAAACATAGACAAATCTCCCACAAAACCCCCACCACAAACAGCTCGATCAATCTTTATTAAACTTACATAACACTTACTTCGCGGCGACACCGAGAGCTTACCGCAAGCATTTTTCAAGCTTACCACCGCCTCGTGGAGATAAGCTGCGAACGTCGTCTTGCGCAATTGACCGGACAATCGATGCTTATTTTCTGAACAGAATATCTTAGGGTTCTGTAGTAGAAATGGGAGAACCCTTCAAGTGTTGCCTCAGTATCAGTCTATCTCACAGAACAGAAAAACCACTTAGAAATCGCAAGTGACAATATTAGCACGGGAACCAGTGTGGCAAAACTCACACAAATAAACAATTATTCATACACTGCACTACCAACAAACAATTCGTTTCATTGGTAGATTTTATTCAACACAAAACTAGCAGAAATCACAGATTCTACATTTGAAAATATACCTTGACATGTACAAATAGAATTCATTTTGTTATTCTGTAGAATGTGTATACGACGTTTTGTAATATGAAGATGAAGGAAAACAATTGACGAGTAAGTTTCGCTATCCAACAATAGATGGCGTTATTATCAGTGTATGTTATTATCATCCTAATTACATTCAAGATAAAGTTGACATTCGTGTAGCATGTCGATGGATTTATAACATTCTGATTATAACACCATGCGCTATTTGATTTCGTCAGCTACTCAATTAGTGATGTAGGTGATAGATGACGTCATAAGTGAAAGTATCGATAAATGTTTATTGCATATCCTACTAATATTATAAATGCGAAAGTTTGTGAGTGTTTGTTACTCTTTCACGCAAAAACTACTGAACGGATTTGGATGAAATTTGGAACACAGATTCTCAGATATGTTCTGGATTAACACATAGGATACTTTTTATGCCGGGAAATCATACGATTACTCGGGAATGTGGGTGAAACCGCGCGGGACAGCTAATATTATTATAAATATGACACTAATATTATGAATGAAATCTATTCCGCCTAAACGGCGGAACAGATTTCGATGAAAGGTATGTAGATAGATGACACGCTAGATTAACACACAGCTTATAGTCAAGTCAAGTCAAGTCAAAGCCATTTATTCAATTTAGGCCCAAGAAGGGCACCTATGAAGGTACATTTTTTAATATTTTCTTTGTTTTTTTACAATCTGACTATATAGTGGCTTTTTTTTTCCAAAACATTAGTATACATACATACTTTTTATTTTACAAAATAAAATACACAATCATCAAAACTAATAAACATAAAAAAAAAACAAAAAAAACAACAAATCAAATATAATTTATAAATATAATATATATATATTTACTTTTTGTACCGGAAACACTTTTCCGGGAACTGCTCAGTAGCAGTTCCCGTAGGATAAACAAATTACACATATTATTGAAATTACACTTATAAACGAATTCAAAGCGGGCGAAGCTAGGATAGTATAAAATTCAAAGGCCTTAAACTGTAAGCACGTTTTGTAAAAATTCACGCTTGGTAAAGATGGATAAAAATTGTTAGTTGTCGATAGATTTTCTCTTTATTCAATTTATGAAAATTAAACAGATTCTGTTCTTTGAGTGTTCTGTAGTAAGCCCAGTGAGACACCTTTTGGAATAACAAAAGGACACATATTGGAAATATTTTTATTTTTGCTCTGGTATGGCTGTTTCATACAAGTATTTATTTCCCTTTTTTAAAATTATAAAATATTTGTCTTCAAAGTGCTCTGAACAAATTGTGCTTGATTTTGAAAGAAACCAATTTTGCCTTCCTGTAGCTTGAATCCATTTTTCCTTTATATCTGGAGCCTTAGGAAATCTAAAATCACAAAAATATAACATAACGCATTCAAATAAATAATAATAATATTTAAATATAAAATCAAAATGGCACTACTAATCACAACTGTAAAAGTTTAAACTATCGATAACTCATACTATAAAGAAGTGTGTCACGTCTCTAATCGAGTAGCAACCGTCACATCAAGTGCATGTATGGAAACTTCGAGAAGCAGTAAGTTTTAAGTTTGAAAGAAACTAGACCTTAAAGTTTAAGTTTTAAAGTCAACTTTCGTTCGCGATCATTCATCTTGAAGACAATTAGGTTTTTCTTAATTTTAAATTAATTTACTCACAAAATATAACTTACGGATGGTATGATATACCTCCTTTCGCTAAATTTTTTGTACGGCTATCGTTTTTGCACTGTAAAACAGCACAATAAGGCATTTTACTAACATTTTAAATCTTTTACGACGCCACCAAAACAATGTAGTGACAAATCACGACTGAATTGAGCGGAGCTCTAAGTGCGCGGAACTACGCTTACTATGTACTACGGCGGTTCCGCCCACTTGCGCTTTCTAACTGTTTTTTCTGTTCTGTGGTCTATCTAATGTGTCAGATGGATAATCTTTATAACCAACTAGCAGACCCCCCGCGGTTTCACCCGCGTACGGTTTGATTTTTCTCTTTCGAAAACCAATGCACGCCACTGATTATTAGACACAACAATTCAAACACAGATATTTTTACAATTAAAACTAAAAACCTATATCATACCTACACTAAAAAATCGAACTCAAAGAATATTATTTAATTATTATAACAACAAATGAGAAAAAAATTAAATTAACTACAATCAAAATATTCTAATGAAAAAGAGAAAATGAACTTTTTTTTTTCATTGGCGTCACACGCGGGGTGTTTTTTTTCCTATTTCAGTTATATTATATAAGTTCTAGTCACAATAAATCACTTTCACATAGTCCTCATGCAGTCAGTCACCGTCCAAAACTCAAAATACATTTATTTATGAAAATAAAAATGAAAACGCAACGTCACTCTGCAAGTTCCCGTCAAAAAGTCCGAGAAAATGAACTTCCAAACTTCGAATCCTAATCCGATTTAAATATTCTTTAATATTTGACATTCCAATTTTAAAGAGCATTTCAGTTTCCAGAACAAAAGGCAGATAGAGCGCGCGAAACACGGAGGCCAAAAAAAGCAATTAGGTACAAATTGAAAAACATATACCTGATATTCGCTTTTGAATTTGTATTTGCTATTTTTAAAAGCTGCTGTGTGCTAATTTATTAAAAAGAAAGTGTTTTCGTTAAATAAAGATTTTTAAACAAAGCAAATACTAATTCAAAAGCGAATACCAGTACGTGGATTACGTAACTTTATTGCAATGAAATTCCGATTGAAATAACCTCTGAATCGGTAGAAATATTACAAAATCGGAAATGGTTCCATTTCTAATGAACCACTGTTTGTATTTGCGGTTATCAGAACATAAAAAAGATTTCAGAAAACCGCTATATTGAACCGATTTCAATTTGAAAATGAATGAAATTTAGTTACGTAATCGCCCCCCTGGTATGTGTTTTTCAATTTGTACTTGCTTTTTTGGCCTCACTCCCGTGTTCCGTTCGCTCCATCTACCTTATTCTGTAATCTGTGAAAATCGGATTGAGATTTCAAACATGTGTCAAAATAAAAAAAAATATTTAAATCAAAAGTACTAAGGAGTATTAACTAAAATAACTTTCTACCCCTTTTTGACCCCGTTAGGCGATGACTTTCAATAAAATATGAAACACCAATTCCATCAATTAAGTTAAAGAATGTTTATGCAAAATTTGAAGTAGATCGGACCAAAGAATCACGTTGTCCCATACAAACTTTGCCCCCATTTTTCACCCCCTTAGGGGTAGAATTTCGGAAAATCCTTTCTTATCTGATGCCTACGTCATACAAAGAACCCACCCTCCAAGTTACAGGTCTCTACGATCAGCGGTTTAGGCTGTGCGTTGATTGTCAGTCAGTCATTCAGGACAAAGCATTTTATATATAGAAGAAGATGAAGCTATCGACTTGAAATCTGTTAAAGTTATAAAAGATAGAAGAGAGATAAAGTATGTCTGACTGAAATTGTATAGAAAATAGTAGCCATTAAATTCGGTGGACTACATAATCGAAACAACTTTAACGCGAAGCTAGGCATTAGGAATAGCGATGAGCTGAGAGTAGGGCAGTTTGGAATTGGGCAGAGGAATCCTAGGGGGCAACGGTTGGCCGACTTCATGGAGTTAGAGGGACTCTTTATGATGAACTCCTTCTTCAAGAAGCGGCCGCACAGGAAATGGACCTGGATTGGCCCCGATGGATCCACCAAAAACGAGATAGACTTTATCTTGACCACAAAGCGGCAAATCTTCAGTGATGTCTCTGTGATCAACAGGGTTAAGACCGGCAGCGATCACCGGTTAGTAAGAGGCACACTGAACCTGAACATCCAGGTAGAGAGATGTCGTCTGGTAAAGTCTACGCTCCGACCCCAATCTGCATATATCCAAGATCCTGAAAGCTTTCAGCTCGAGCTTCATAATCGCTTCCAATGCCTAGATGATTGCGTGACGGTGGACGATACAAACAACAGGCTCGTGGAAACTGTCCATGCGGTAGGATCAAAGTTCTTTAAGACCCACCGCACGAATAGAACCCAAAAACTCTCGGATCAGACTCTCAAACTCATGAAGCGACGACGTGAAATGAAGTTGCAGTCTTCAGCTGATACAGCCGAATATCGGCAGCTAAATAGGCAGATCTCAAACGCAATGCGACACGATATACGCCTCTTTAATACTTCATGTATTGAAGAGGCAATAAAACAGAACAAAGGTTCTAAAGTGTTCGCAAGAGATTTGTCTATTGGTCAAAGCCAACTGACCAAGCTGAAGACCGATACCGGCAACATCATTACGTCAAAGCCTGAGATCTTGAGAGAAATCGAGAAGTTCTATGGACAGCTGTACACCTCGTCACAGAAACCAGATGCATTACCGGTAAGTGACGTAAGAGCCAAGTTGACCCGACATTACACCGAAGATATCCCGGACGTCAGCCTGTACGAGATTAGAATGGCTCTGAAACAGCTTAAAAACAACAAGGCGGCAGGTGAAGACGGAATTACAACAAAGCTTCTGAAAGCGGGTGGTAAACCGGTACTCGAAGTCCTTCAGAAGCTATTTAATTCCGTCATACACGAAGGTACAACGCCAGAAGTATGGAGTGGAAGCGTGGTGGTGCTCTTCTTCAAGAAAGGCGATAAGGCCCTATTGAAGAATTACCGCCCGATCTCCCTCCTAAGCCACGTTTATAAGCTGTTTTCGAGAGTCATTACGAATCGTCTCGCACGTAGGTTTGACGACTTCCAGCCTCCCGAACAAGCCGGTTTCCGTAAAGGCTTTAGTACCATAGATCACATACATACACTCCGCCAGATTATACAGAAGACTGAGGAGTATAATCGGCCATAATGCCTGGCGTATGTGGACTATGAGAAAGCCTTTGATTCAGTCGAGACCTGGGCGGTGTTACAGAGTCTACAGCGATGCCAAATTGACTATCGCTATATCGAAGTGTTGAAGTGTTTGTACAGCAAAGCCACCATGTCAATTCGAGTCCAGGACGAGAGTACGGTACCAATCCAGTTGCAGAAGGGTGTAAGACAGGGTGACGTAATTTCCCCGAAACTCTTCACCACTGTAATGGAGGATGTATTCAAGCTCTTGGACTGGAAGGGATATGGCATCAACATCAATGGCGAACATATCACTCACCTTCGATTTGCCGATGATATAGTCATAATGGCGGAATCGCTGGAAGCTTTGAACATCATGCTCAATGACCTCAACAGAGTTTCCCAACAGGTAGGCCTAAAAATGAATATGGACAAGACAAAAATTATGTCTAATGTTCATATTCCGCCAATGCCGGTGATTGTTGGGAGCACTGTTCTCGAAGTTGTAGACGAGTATGTTTACCTAGGACAAATTGTCCAATTAGGTAGGTCCAACTTCGACAAAGAGGTCAACCGAAGAATCCAACTCGGCTGGGCAGCGTTCGGGAAGCTACGGCATATCTTCACGTCCAAAATACCTCAGAGTCTTAAGACAAAGGTCTTCAACCAGTGCGTGTTACCAGTGATGACATACGGGACAGAGACGTGGTCTTTCACTGCTGGCAGCATAAATAAGCTCAGAGTCACTCAGCGAGCTATGGAATGAGCTATGCTCGGAATCTCTCTACGTGACAGGGTCCGAAACGAGGACATTCGTAGGAGAACAAAAACTACCGATATAGCTCGTAGAGTTAGTAGGCTGAAGTGGCAATGGGCAGGCCACATCGCTCGAAGAACTGATAGCCGATGGGGAAGGAAGGTTCTCGAGTGGCGACCACGTACTGGAAAGCGCCGAGCGGGACGACCTCCCACCAGGTGGACCGACGACCTGGTCAGAGTCGCTGGGCGCCGCTGGATGCAAGCGGCCCAGAACCGTTCGAAGTGGAAATCAATGGGGGAGGCCTATGTTCAGCAGTGGACATCCATGGGCTGATATGATGATGATGATGACATAATCGAAATAATTTGTTGGAGAAAAAAACTTTGATTTTGTTACAATGGCTAAACTGAAGTATGGTACAGAAGCCACAGCAGGCCAGCCAGACTCGCACTTGACGCATTTGAAACAAATCTTTTCCCGATTCCATTTTATTCTATCGAAATGACAAACGAAAGATATTATTATCATGGAACAGGTTTAAATGGCTATCATTCAAAGTTAAAAATAATCCTGTAAACGTTAAATTTCAGAGACTTTAATACACCTTTATATGCAGTCCATTATTAATTAATGTTTAATGATCATATTCGTAGATAGACGGAGTATTAAGTAATTATTAGAGGTAGAACGTATCGTTTATTCGCTCAAAGAGCAGCTCGACTGGGGAAGTACCTCCACCTGACAGAATACCGGAGCCAAATAACTTTATGTTGTGTTCCTGCCAGAAAGGTCGCCAGAGCTCATTGGGGAGGGGTAAAGGGTAAATAACGCGTGAGTGATGCCCCAAGTTTTGCAAGCGTCCATAGCTAGGGTAACCGCTTACCATCTGTGGACCGTAGGCTAGCTTACCGACTTCGTCGACACCCTACTTCTACGATACGGTTTCTCATTATTATCGTCATTTTTCTATCTGGAGATGACACATTCTACTTTTTGTACAACTTACTCTTCGGATATTTTCAGTTGGAGCCTGACTTCTGAAACGATGGTCGCTTCCGTGACTTAAGCCTTTATAAAAGTACCCGAATAGGGATACCTTCGATTCCGCACCCGCCAGTTCTATGAACCCAGACAATATCACAAAAAGCCTGCCCTATCACGCAAAATACTACATTACGATCGTTAAGGTGCCTGAGTAACAAAAGCGATCTATATTTTACAGCCGCTGAAATCCAAGGCATTACAAAAAACGGGTCGATGTATGTGGATAGTGACGAGAGATCGCGAGTTTTAGATATATTAAAACTAGCTTTTGATTATGCGGATATAATATTTAGCTTCTTAGCGATAAGACCGCCTATTGTACTTACAGGGCATTTCTTTTTATACTTGTCATTAGAGAGGTTCATACTATACCGCTATCGCTTATGGTGTAACCGCAGGTTTATATGGGTGGCCATCCCGCGGGTCAAGTCGCGTAATGTCATGTGAAATGAGCGGTGGAGGACCTTTCGATTTACTAGTGATGTACGATTTGTCGATAGTTTTATCGATAATTTTTTCTTTTGCCGTTTGTGAAGAAACCTAAAAGCCTGAGAAGTCTTTATTCCTTTAGATTGATTGTGGCCTGATAGGGAAGTTTTGAGCCCCAGCAGTTTGTGAGCTTTTACAACAAACAAACAAACTGGAGGCAGTTAAAAACAAAAGGTACATTTTAACAAAATTAAAACAGTATACATTATTATGACCTTGGTTAAGCTTTCCGATTTGCTTAATTGGATAGACTTATAAGAAACTACGTTTTTGTTTTTAATAAATAACAGCTGCAATGATTCAATTTCTTAAAAAAAACTAATAAAATGCAACTAAATAAATTTAGATAGCCTATGGTGTTGCCGACTGTCCACCACATGTCTGCAACGCGTGCTTTCATATTTCGGCCATATAATGAGAAGAGGGGATGACAGCCTTGAAAAGCTGGTCATTGTTGGCAATACCGAAGGCAAGAGAGCGCGAGGCCGGTCGCCAACACGATGGTCGGACCAAGTGAAAGAAGCCACCTCCTCTTCAAAATTCTACCAAGTGAGGGCTACTTCGGACCGGAATCGATGGAGGCAGTTTGTCCGTTTAAGGGATTCCAGTAACCACGATCCTCAGAAATGAGGGACCGACTGAAGAAGAAGAGATGGTGTTGCTAGTTTGCTAAAATAATACCATCAAAAAATAGGGACATCTGTCGACACCTCGTCATCCCATCACTACAGCTCAGGTAATGCCTCGTGAAATTCCCGGGCACAGTCATGATGACTGCCATAACGTCAGACCCGGACTCTTACATGTAATGAGCCGGATGGTCATTACGATCTTTCATGACGTACCTGGATGTAACAAAGTTTTACAGGACGTATGTGCGCGTATGTTTAATAAAAATAATTACAGATTTGTGTAGGCGTTGGAGGCCAAGTCTGCTGAAATGTCATAATGACTTTTATTAAAAAAATATGACGTTTAGTAAAAAAAAAAAAAAAAAAATCCGCCAGTAAGATTAAAAAACAAGAAAAATAGTCTCATAATGAATTAAAAAATGTTTGTACAAAAACTGTCAAAACTGACAACTTTACTAAAAGATCATCGTGGCATGTGGTGGTAGGTGGTAAGCACACAAAGGCTAGAAGGAACTGGCTCTCAAGTGCAGCTGTCGGAACACACCGATAGATACTTGGCGACAAATTTTCAAATCGAGGGTGGTAGCTAGCCAAGTGGTTCCGATTTCCTTCACCGAAAGCTCAAGCTCATTGTAGAATTCGAACCCGGGACCTTCGTCTCGGCATCCGAAGTCACTACCGCTGAGCTATCACCGAAAGTGATAGATAACAACAAAAGGATAATTTAAAGCTGGCTTTTCACTATGGGATATAATATTATCCCACCAAAAACATTCTGTAAAAAACTAGCCAAGTCTCGATGGAGCTGCTTGTTTATTTCTAAAAAGTAATGAAATCTAGACAAAGTCGTGCCAAGTCTAAGGTTCCTTACTGCGATTTCTTTATTATTATAGTTAATGTTGTGTGACTTGGCCGTTGAAGGGTATACAAGTACCCTTGTATACCCTTCAACGGCAAAACCAGGTGCTCCATGACACCATTGCACCAATCTGTCGCCAGAACCGCTACCCATTGACGATGGAAAATTGCCACTTTTAGTTTTAATTATAGCTTACTTGATGACGAAAATTTCTATGTTCTGGTCTTATCCAAGGGTTCTCAATAGGGGCCTGAAAATGCGTCAAAATGGTTCCAGTAAAGGATACGGAAGGATAAGGTACGGCAGTGTTTGCTTCGCGCTCGACTTGGCGGGGGCACTGCCGTGCCCCCCGATATACATTAAAATCTCAAGATGTAATTTATTATTGCTATTTTTTATCGCTCGTCATACATTTTTGTATCGATTGTTGTACGAGCGATAAAATATTATATTAATTATTATATCTCAAGATGTAATATATATTATATCACATCCCATAGTGAAAAGTCGGCTTAAGAAAGGTTTCACAGGCAAGACAATAAATATCCACAAACAATACCTACATCTTCACACACATTTAAATTCCAAACAAGATATAATATGAATATCATCATAAAATCTAATAACAAAGCAGCACGTTAACATTTCCCTAGAAATTTCTACATAGAAACGGGTGCAGGAATGCAATCCAACGAATATTTTATAAGACAAATGTTTCGAGCGTCTCTTGCAAGACAGCATTGTATATTGAATTCTGAATTATACCTGAATGTAACACTGTATGTAGTATCCCACCAAAAACATTTTTATGTAAAATGTTGCCAAAACATATGGCTCACACGGTCAAAAAGTTATCAGATCTCATGTAGAGCCAAGTTTATAACTCTAGATTACCCTTACTCTACAAGCCCTAACTTCACAAACTCTTCACCTTAGTCAAAATATGTGGCTTGGCCGTTTTTAGGGTTCCGTAGCCAAATGGCAAAAAACGAAACCCTTATAGATTCGTCATGTCTGTCTGTCCGTCCGTATGTCACAGCCACTTTTTTCCGAAACTATAAGAACTATAAATGTTGGAACTTGGTAAGTAGATGTATTCTGTGAATCGCATTAAGATTTTGACACAAAAATAGAAAAAAAAAACAATATGGGGGTTCCCCATACTTAGAACTGAAACTCTTTTTTTTTTAATAAAACCCACAAGTTTGTGTTGTCTATGGATAGGTCTTCAAAAATGTTTTTTTTTTTTCTAAACTGAATAGTTTGCGCGAGAACACTTCCAAAGTGGTACAAAGTGTGTCCCCCCTGTAACTTCTAAAATAAGAGAATGATAAAACTAAAAAAAATATATGATGTTCATTACGATGCAAACTTAAACCGAAAATTGGTTTGAACGAGATCTAGTAAGTAGTTTTTTTAATACGTTATAAATTGAAATTCATATCAAATACTCAGGTCTTTACTACCACTTTACTACCATTTACTTATATACCTAAAGGTTTGTACGGAACCCTCGGTGCGCGAGTCTGACTCGCACTTGGCCGGTTTTTATATTGAGTATTTATGCTGTCCTATTATAAATACTACCATTGTGTTATCAAAGAACGAAACTAAATACCTAATACATTTCATAAAGCATATCACAACGGACCGAGCGGCAAGTAAACAAAACATCAAAGGAAATCCAAGATGGCGGGGTCGCGACTTCCAATTATTTCACTGCCACGCCACCTGCCGTGTGAATATTGAACGAAGCTCATTTCAATTACAAATAGAATTTGTTTCCTTTCATAAATACGTTTGGACAGTGAGAAAGCGATGCTATGCGCTGTGCGTAGCTTGTATCTTGGAGTTTTATGGTATGTGATAACTTTATTTTGGCCTCATGATAATGATACTTCATAGTCTATTTATGGGCCCAGTGCTATTATGTCTTACTTCACTTGCCTTTGTAGTAGCTCAGAGTATATGGTACGTAGTAGTTTTAATTTTTTTAAGGATTTGACAATCATTTAAGCCGAAGGAAGGTATATTTCATTTCAACGTCAAAGTCAAAGCCATTTATTCAATTTAGACCCTAGTAGGCCACTTATGAAGATCAAAGCTGCTGAAGTTACCACCAGTTCATAAGTCGGCCTTCAACTGAGAAGAACAGGCAAGAAACTCAGCAAGGTATTTTTTTTAAATATGTTTGGATAATCTGACTGTACTTATTGGCTATTTTTCCAAATTTCCATTAGTAATCGCATTGCTTTCGTTCAGTTGCACTTGTGTGCACGATCCTTATATTGAGTTCATAAAGTGTCATTGTTAGAAATATAGACAAGAATGACGAATTCACAAATGTTTGATCTCGAAATCAAAAGATGCACTGATGGCCTGATGATAAGGGTGACTCATAATATAATTATATTTTAATCGTTTCTAATGTCCAGATATCTAATGCCTGGTTTCTATTGTTAGCAACTTCGTGCTGACCGGGCTAACTCGGGTGTCGTCTCTCAGCGAGTGGCAACATTGACGGGTAGCTGTTTTGGAGCAGGGACGCGCGGACGGGCCGCGAGCGGACACTTTTGCTCCAGCCTTTTCGAGCTATTTATCTTTCATAATCGACTGCCATTTGCAATGTGTTAACTTCAATTGATCAATTTAATAGTAACGTTTTGAATCTTTTGTCTTAATATTACGGACCTTTAGTTTTAGCTAACAGTATAAACAAAAACGAATCGTTTTGCTTACCATAGTGGTAGGTGTTTTATTGCCACACTGGGCGAATAGATTATTTCGTAAGCTAATTTTACCTGTGATAGCTACTTCATATATGGGTCTGCTATGCAAAGCTTTGAGGTCTTTGCTTCATTATTAGTAAAGATATAAGAGTCCCGATAACGGTCCGTAAATTATAGGAATCGGCCATAAGAAAACTAGGATCTACATAACTTACTAGCTTTCCCCTCGCGGTTTCACCCGCGTTATCGGGATAAAAAGTATCCTATTACACTCGGTAATAATGTAGCTTCCTATTAGTGAAAGAATTTTTCGAATCCGACTTGTAGTTCCAGAGATTAGCGCGTTTATACAAACAAACAAGAAATGTCTTCAGCTTTATTATAAAATATAGATGATTATTATAGTATCAGTATAGATAGATAGAAGCGCTCGTGGTGTAGCATGATCAGCCGTTCTTAATCGATCGGCAAGTGAAGCCGTCGTGGTCGGTACCTGGATGGGTGACCGCCTTGTGGTATTTCAAATCGAGCGTTTCCGTGCTTCGGAAAGCAAGTAAAGCCGTTTGTCCCGGTTATCACTTAATTGTGATAGTCGTTAAGCTAGTTGGAGGCCTTCTAGGCGGCTTTAAAACTCCAACAGTAGGTTGACCACTAGCCTACCTCCACCGATCCGCAGTGGGCACGCGTGGTGGAGTATCTGCCTATTCCCTTTCACCCTGATTTGTGAAAGGAGGCCTGTGCTCAGCAGTGGGACATTATAGGCTGATGACGATGATGTTGATGATGATAGATAGATGAAAATAAATACAAATTAACTTTAATTTACTTTGTTTAAAATGCGGATCCTCATTTTCGTGACGTTTTACCACAGAATAAATAATAGTACAAGTTTTACTTTATAGAGATTGCAGTTCAAAGAGATTGTTTTATTCAAACATAGACCGAGACCCGATTTAAATTGATTTATCTTTTTTTGTATAGGGCGGATTTGTTTTCTTTTGATGTAGGCGGGAAAATAATACGATATTGACGTATTCCATTTTGATATTTTGTGTTTTTATTGTGGTGGACTAACTTATTAAAGTTAATGACTTGAAAATACGCCTCCATTTCTATGACAGTTTCCAGTGATAGGAAAATTCAATAAGTTTGATTTTGCTTTATCATAATGTTCAATCTGTGTCGTCATACAATGAACGATGGTCTTTTCAGATCAATCTTATTGTAACGGAATAAGATTCATTTTATTAAACATGAAATTGATCGTTAGCTACTTTCTTATCCTAACATCCTTTTACTGACTTCAAAGAAGAGGGGGACAGAAAATTCCAAACGTACAAAAGTTCCAAACAAAGTATTTATCCAAGTGCTGAAAAGAGTCAAACATAGCGCGACAAAGGGAGACACCATCTTTTCAACTATAGTTATATCTCAATCACAAACATAATTCACCGAAAACTTTCCGTTAAAAAAATCTAGACATAAAAAACATCTAGATTTCAAAAGTAACAAACAATACTTTATTTTTCCACCCATCAACGGAAGGAAATGTCGCACAAATCTTTGGGGAAAAATGCACTTTTACACGGTCGATTTATTCACTATGTATTATATACATTGCCGGGCGGGTATACAACAGTCGCGTCCGGACCGGATCTGGGCGTACAGTGGTTATGATACATTGTGTTTCGCGCGATAACACTAAAGTGATGGACTGGGTCAGTGTAGAATAGAGTGTGAACATTGGTTTGCTTGGATTAGTTTTTGCGTGACATCTCTTCATCATCATCATCATTTCAGCCTATTGCAGTCCACTGCTGGAAGTAAGACTCCCCCAGGGTTCGCCACATGGCCCGATCTCCCGTTTTCGCCATCCAGTCACCACCAGCCACTTTTTTCAGGTCGTCGGTCCATCTGGCCGGAGGGCGTCCTACACTACGCTTGCCGAGTCGTGGTCTCCACTCGAGAACCCGTCTACTCCACCGATCATCGGTTCTGCGACAGATGTGACCAGCCCACTGCCACTTCAGTCTGCTACACTTCTGTACAACGTCAGTGACTTTGGTTTTTTGTCGGATAATCACGTTCCGGACTTTGTCCCTTAACGATATTCCGAGCATACCCCTTTCCATAGCTCGCTGTGTGACGTGTTGTCGGTGGGCTAGTTTCACTGTCAGGTTCCACGTCTCGGCTCCGTATGTAATGACCTCTCTTATATACCTAGGTGACATCTCTTAGTAAGTGATAATGTGGCAGAAGGTGGTGGAAACACACAAAGCAAAATTCAAATAGACCTTCGCAGGCACTTATGAAAAGTCTGACTCTAATACTCTAATACCGGTTCGGATATAGCACGGTGGTAGGGTACTTTATAGTTCCCGCCTGCCTGGCTACCATCCAAGCACCTATCGGTGTGTTCCCAGTGATAAAAAAAAAAGTGTTTAGTAGTTTCCCTTTAGTTATTCTAAGGCAGACTTAAGTAAGTCATGCTCACTTTAAGGCCTTTGCTTGCGGCGGCGCGGCGTCGTGTAACGGGTCGCTCACTTCCCTCCAATATGGCATTGTGAACAGGTGCTGCTTGTGAGCACACAAAAAAATTGAATGTTGAATAGACAGATTAGGGTCCTTTACTATTGCCAATTTCCATAGGAGACAGCGATTACTTACCATCAGTTATTATACACGCAAAAGGGTATGCAATCACACTTTAAATTGTCCCATCCAGACGATTAATCCCCAAAAACCGCTTGGTGGTTTATGGGAATTAAATGGGAAACAACCGCATGACAAAGTAAAATATAAATGTAACAAAACCCACAATTCAAACTTCGCCTATTAATTTCCCCAAACAGAACCGCGGGCAACAACAAGTGTAAACATTCAACACACATATGTAAGCAAACACAAGCGGCAACATCAAAGAGCCACCGATCCTTTGATTACACCGCCCTGTTTAATGACAGTGTCAAATGTGTAGACAGGCTTGTAATTCCGTTCCATTTTGACATTTGATATGGTCCTAATTATATTGTGACGTGTTAATTAGCTATTATTAATATATTCTCACATAAAGATCTATTTAGGCGCCGGTCCCAAAGCGCGCGGTCTTGAGTTCAGCGATCACAGTTCTACATTCCAAGGTCACTAAATAAAAGAAAAAAAAAACGCTCGTGTCACTTACTAAATTTTCTAATATCTGTCGCGAACTGCCAGCTTTCGAGAATAAATAAATAAATATCCTGGGACATTCCTCACACACGGACATCTGATCCCAAACTAAGCAGAGCTTGTACTATGTAAACCAGATAACTGATATAATACATGTACTACTTTATGTTTGTAAATACATACTTAATATATGTACATGATCACACCCAGACTCAGGACATAGACACATGTTCATGCACACAAATGCATGTCCTGTGTGGGAATCGAACCCGCGACCTGCGGCGTGATAGGTAGAATTTTAAGCAGAGTCGTAACCAACCACGCCATCCGTCCCATGGCGTGCGTGCGTGGATTGCGTGGCCCGTCAATGGAATGGAACTCCGGGTCGTGCGTTCTCCTTGACCGCCGCGGTCGCTGTGTGCAATGAACAAAATCGCCTCATAGATTACAGTGAACGCAAAACTCAGAACTCTGACCGCTCAACTCTAGACCGCTAGCTGTGGGATCGGCGCCTTAATTTGAAATTATGAATGTTTCGAAGAATTTGTAGCGATGGTAACTTCTAAATCTTTATCCTTCATAAGTAGAGCCTAATTTGAATAAACAGTGTGTACATAAAATAGGCCCCTGGACCATTGACATAAAGTTTAATACCGATTAATTAAATGTTTTGGTGCTCGTTCTATATTACAGGCCTAAAACTCTTATATAATCTCATGGAAAAGACGTAAAGCCAAGTAATAATACATCTTGCTGAAAAAGTGACGGTTTAATTCAGAGCCTGAAAGCATCCATTACTTTCAGTAACCACGCTCAAACCAATATTTTCAGTTGAACTTTCTATGACTTTTATGTCATACGACACGATTGCGATTCGATTGCAAATAACGATAAGTATTTGACAAAGTAAAGTAACGTATTTCGGAGATTTTTGTAGGTATATTGTAGAAGATAATATTCATCATCATCATCACCAGTTTTTTTGCATTACGCTGCTGGTCAAAGATCTATTCCTTTAAATGCGTTATTCCTTGTAGGACCTTTGTACCTAATGTCAAATCATTAGTGAGTATTTTATACAGATTTTTTTCTCTTAAATTATTAACGACTAGTTGCGCCTCTCAGGATCACCCGTGTACCCCATGGACATCCTACCCTATCCTACCGTTAAGTTTTCTTAAATTTACAAATTTTCTACATAACTTTCTTATTTATTTTTCCGTAAATTACTTCTCCAAAGTATGAGAAAACTTTTAAAAAAGAAGGATGAAATCGATAAGGTTGTTCTCAAGTTATGGCGTGACCAAGGGAAATATGGATTCATTTTTATATATATAGAGATTTTTCTTATTGAAATAAATTACCTAAATAAAAAACAAACAGTATCAAATGTTTTTTAGTTCCATTTGATCGTTATGTGTAAATAATCTTTTGGCTTAAGGCAACGGTATCAAAAACTTTCAGTCAAAGAGGACTCGGATTAAATACAGCTTTTTCCCATTTAAAATATGTCCTTTCACAGACTACTAGCCGGAAAAGGAAATGTCCCTTTGGAGGGAGCGCGAGCTTTTTTTTTTAATTTCGTCGACAGCAGCGGCTTCAAGTTTTCGTAAGTGGTAATTTGATTTAAGAATTTTCATTTATTTTTTCCCCTTCACTTTTTTTTGCCGTTTGGGAATCTATTCGAGATTTATTCGCAAATAATTTTGAGTTTTCTGTAGAAATAATATAATATCTGTAAGACAATGTATTTTTTTATATTAAAATTATTTAGGTATATAGTTTTGAGTCTCACATTTGCCATTTCGATCTGTATGTAGTAAGCAATACGGTGTTTTATTCGTAAAGGACTTGGTAACCATCAATTAGACAATTTTATGGTAAGGATAAAATTGTATGCTTAAAAAACAATTTACTTATGTTTAACTATTTTTGTCCATTATTATTTAATACATAAAATCCATTATTAGCATATGAATATATTATAACCCTTCTTTTGTCCCCAAATTTAATGTACAACTACTACTATGGGTAACATCGACCCGCGACTTAAAATCCCTTTTAACAATAAAATCGTTTAAGAGATTTTCGATACAGGCTTTTGAATATTCATGCCTTAATTATTTTTTATTGGACCACTTCGTTTTTATTATGAAAATGCTTCGGAAATATTAATTATTTGAAATGAAAGTAGAGACATAATTTTTCCTTTTTTGTAAATTTTGAAAATAATGTATTTTTATATTTTAATTCACGTTTTACATACCTATCAGAGTACATGAGCACAATTTACTGAAGGAAAAAAAACCAAATAAATAAAAAATACTGTTCATAGATTTTTATTGAACTAGTTTTTTTATTTAAAAATATTTTTTTGTGATGACGAACCAACCTTTTTTTTTGTATAAAATTTGTACTGTTAGTTATTGGATATTTTAAAAGCAAAAACCCCGCGGGTCTTTTATAGCCCACTGTAACAGCTCTAAATTTTGCCGCAAGCGTTTTAAGTTTTACAACGGGGTATTACCATTTATATGTAAATGCTGTGATAAATCAATTTTATATTTTATTGGCGTGTATTGAATAAGAATCCATCTTGTTTTAAGATTTAATGAACATTTTAAAGAGTCACTTTAAAACGATGCTTATTCAATTTTAAGGGGTGGGGTGACTTTGGTAAGGTTTTTGATGAGATTTAGTGTTGTGCTTTAAATAATTACGTTATCGATAGCCTTTATTTCATCGTCTCAAGGTTGAATTTGCATATTTTTATTTGCTTAATATTATAGCACATATTTTTTATGTTTTTTGTTAGAAATATCTATATACTATGCATTTTTATGCTAAGGAAGATTGTACCAGCCCAACTCATTCATAACTCGACGGGCCAGTTGGCTTGGTTTTTAAGATTGCACCTATCACACCGCAGGTCGTGGGTTCAATCCCAGACCCCACCCAGAACGTCATCATCACCAGCCTATAATGTCCCACTGCTGAGCACAGGCCTCCTTTCATCAGGGTCTCCTTTCTCATAAATCAGGGTGAAAGGGAATGGGCAGATACTCCACCACGCGTGCTCACTGTTGGAGGACTGGTGGAGGGAGGCTAGTGGACAACCTACTGTTGGAGTTTTCAAGCCGCCTAGGAGGCCTCCCTAATAGCTTAACGAGTATCACAATTAAGTGATAATCGGGACCAACGGCTTTACGTGCCTTCCGAAGCACGGAAACGCTCGATTTGAAATACCACTAGGCGATCACCCATCCAGGTACCGACCACGACGGTGGTAACTTAAATTTGCCGATCGATTAAGAACGGCTTATCATGCTACACCACGAGCGCTTCATACACCTCCAGGACACACTTTTACACTTCCATTAACATGTCTGTAGCCCTGCTTTCCTGAGTTTAGGTGTAGTTATGTATAATATTTACAGACAAAATATGTAGGTATGTATATCAGTTATCACTTTTTTTCTTAGCCTGGTCACCCATCAGAATATTTGTAGGTACTTATTACATACCCTTTCATTAGTAAGATGTCCACGTAGGTATTTTTTCTTATAATTTATCATAGAACGTCATATTATAGTTATACGATGCAATATTTTCTCAGCAATACCGAGATAATTATAATCTTCATTTTCAGAACATGGAAACAGAAAACCCTAAACAGGAGGACCGTATCAAATAAAATGTCGTCCATCCATTTTACTTCCTAGTAAAGTGGTATATTCTTGCGTGGGAGCGGGACAGATGTATGGGGGTGAGTGAGTGGAAAGTTATGGCACCTCTAGTGAATCGCATCGCCCGAAGCGCGACAAACGCAATATAGTGGTGAGAAAGAAACGGGTGGCTAGTGGCGTCTGGAGCTTTAGTGATGGGAAAGAAGCATCGATTATTAGTATCTTTCATTTCGATATCGATTATAGAAATAATAGATACTAAAGCGAAGTCAGAAAGGACCTAACCCTTATTAATAATTGCTTTACAACTAAATGAGTGTTATAGTTGGTGTTAGATAAAGACTTCGGAATTTTATGTTATCTTTACCATTCATTCACACTGACACCCTTTTGTTATTCTTTTTTAAATAAAAATTAATTTTAATATAAATTGAATAATCGCTGTCTTAAATGTATCCTAATTTTTTTAAATGTAAATCCGTCATTGGCTGTTTGATTAATCTTATATGTTCATTCAAATTATACTAAGAGCTGTGGATTTTATTTGATTAATAAATAAATGAGGAGGTTAGGGTGGATAGACCTATTGCAATGACACTGGTTTTCATTGAGAACCAAAGGAATCCTAACTAATATTATAAATGCGAAAGTGAGTTTGTTTCGCCTTCACGCCTCAACTACTCAACGGATCATCATGAAATTTGACATGCAGATAGCCTATGGTATCGAGAACATAAGCTACTTTTTATCCTAGGAACGCGGGTGAAACTACGGGACACAGCTAGTAATTAATGATTAAGAAAAACATTTTCACATAAAACGCGAAGGAAATTTTAATGTATTAATAATTTATGAGTAAAACTAAGTAATTCGAGTCTTCCTTTATGCATTTTTTTCTGCCGTGTATTATTCAGGTCTTTAGTTTTTTTTTACCAATCTTTTTATTAACAAAACTATCGATAAAAGCAATCTTCGCATCACTAAAATGATTTTATCTCATTGTGTTTGGGCATTGTGTTGACACAACTTAATACGTTACACTCTATTAATCCATTACATTTGGTTTCCTTTGGCCCCACTGCGTATTTGACCACAGAAATCCTTTATTTTGCCAATATTTTTTCTTCTTTATCAAACATCATATCGATAGATCTGTGAAGGAATTCTTAAGAAATCAAAAAGTCTACTGCTTGACAGAGGTCTTTCATCTGCGTCAAATAACTTTATTTTTAGAAGTTCTATGTAACTTCCGCCGTGGTTTTCCCAATGGAGTACAGCATGGGGTTCTTCAAAAAGGGTGTAAAGAGATTTCTTCAGCGTCGGCAACGCGCGAGTGATACCCCTGGTGTTGCAAGCATCCATAGGCTACGGTAACTGCTTACCATCAGGCGGGCCGTATGCTTGTTTGCCACCTTAGTGCTATAGTAACCCTATATATGGGTGTAGAGACGGAAAGTTAAAAAAAAAAAAAAGTTGGTTGACCTATTAGGTCAGAAAGCACAGAAGGCTATCTGCGTAACGTAAACGCTTGCTTCTTTGTAACAAAATACGAGAGAAGAAATATGAAATAGAAAATATAAACAATGTTTATGACATGACGTTACAGCGACTGCATCGCAATATTACAGTTATTACGTTTCATACAGTTTGACTGGAGAATTTTTAGATTCCTTAAGTTCACTGAATATTGTTCGTTACTTTTATATTTTGTTCTGTTTAGTTCGTAATATTAAATTTTATTTATACTAGCTAAGCCGCGCGTATTCACTCGGGCTTCCGGGCTGAAATATAGCTTATATCACTCAGGGTTATAGCTTCCCATTAGTGAAATAACTTTCAGAATCGGATCTTTAGTTTCGGAGATTACTTTCTAAATCCAAACTTACAAAGAATAAGAGAGGTAGAGCAAAACGATATTACGTTCAAAGAGCAACTCGACTAGGAAAGAACCTCCACCTTACCGCAGCCAAATGAAATTATGTCATCGATATAGAAGACATAGATATATCGTTGCATAATGTTGTGTTCCTCTGATGGGTAATGTGTGAGTGCCCCGTGTGTTGCAAGCGTCCATATGGAGAGTAACCGCTTACCATCAAGCGGGCCGTATGCTTGTTTACCGACTTAGTATTAAAAAGGGGATACGGATGTCAAGAAGGATCATGGACTACAAATTCATCAAATATAGCGTTATGATCTGATTCTTGGCTATTTGGATGAAAATAATACTGTATGCGTGTCCGTAATTCAAGCAACCCCTCTACAAATTTTTATCAAACTTCATTCAGCAGTTAAGCCGTAAAAATGAAGTAAATCAGTAACAATTCTGTAACGTTACTTCAAATACTGTAGAAATTAAGTTAACAAATAAGCATTTAAGAATAAACGTTACATAGTGAACATAATTTCTCGCGTAATGGAAACAACGATTGGCAGAAACCCTAATCTCGCTCTTAAAGAAACAAGTAGTGAAGCGTTTAAACGAATTTAGTTTTTAACCGACTTCAAAAATAGGAGGAGGTTTTCAATTCAGTTGTTTTTTTTTATATTGATTTCAAAGCTAGGATCTTCAAATTTTGTGTTTAGGCTGAAGATTGCTGATGGCTGATTAATATTTCCACCCTCGAAGCGGGATGAAGTTGTTTTGTTTTATTGTTAGAAAAATATGATAATCCATAGTATATTCTACTGAATATACTATGGATTATGAGGTACTGTTTTTTTTTTTTTTTATTTATACCGAGAAAACACTTGGTCTCTTGGGAACGCACGTGATACCGCGGCCGGAAATTTTAAATGTGTAAACAACCTCATGGTCTCTTCATCCGTGTTCCAAACTACAGTTTTCTAAAATTTTATCGCCTCTGCACAATGTGGGGCCCCAAATGCTTTTCATAAACATTTGGGCCCCTGTAATAAAATCAATCCACTTACTGTAAGTATGAAAGTCGGTGACTTGAACCGTGTTGCAGTCCTCGCCGACTTGAAGATAGGTGATCTCACAGCGGTAGACCCCCTCGTCGTCAGCTTTGACATTGTTGATCACAAGTTCAGCGTAAGTCGCGTTTGTTACGTGGGATATTGATATTCTGTGAACAAATGAGAAACGCTTAGTTGGAGAGTGAGATTGTATTGGTGCGTCCATGCTACGCGAAACGAGCACGAGCGGAGTTTTTAGAGAGGTAGAGTATAGCGTTTATTCGCTCAAAGAGCAGCTCGACTGGGGAAGTACCTCCACCTTACAGAATACCGCAGCCAAATAACTTTATGTTGTGTAAAGTTGTGTTCCTGCGCGTGAGTAGGGTCGCCAGAGCTCATAGGGGAGGGGGGAAAGGTCGGTAACGCGTGAGCGATGCTTCTTGTGTTGCAAGCGTCCATATGGCTGCGGTAACCGTATACCATCAGGCGGGCCGTATCCTTGTTTACCGAATAAGTAGTATAAAAAAAAAAGTTATGGACATTACAAAAGGACTCAATTGGTGCATTTTTAATCGGGAGGATGGGACCATTAATCTACTTTTATATGGCAGTTTAATAGTAATAATTTGCTTAATTACTTATTAAAATGCCTTAGCAGTTCTAAAAACCACTGACATTTTCAATCAACAAAGATTAAAAATGGCGAGCTTAAACGAAGCGATTTAACATTTAATACAGCCACTTAGCTGACTACACAGAGCTATAAACCAAATTGCGACACAGACACGGCGGGTTATATTGTCCGAGACGTGCGATAATTAAAATGGGCGTTGCCGGATAGGCGTGCAGTTGGCATCGACAAATTAACTGCTCGGAGGAACGGTTCTGTGGATTTTTCTATTTTCGCTCCACTGGATTTCTCTCTGTTGTTAATTTTATCTGCGTTAACTTATATTTAATTGTTAAGCAATTGAATTAAAATAATAAGTACTTATTTTTAAAACTGTTACGTAATATGAATTGAATTTTTTTTTCTCAATATTGGCTGATATATATATGACATAAATAAATCATAATAATTTTCAAATTCAGCTCTTAAAAAAAACTCCTTACCATTTTTTTGATGACAATCAGCCAACAGGTCCGCCTAATGGATAAGTGGTCACCGAAACATAAACAAAATTAACAAGATTTCAATTTGCTTGAAAATAAATAAAAACTTATAAATTCTGACTAAACGGTTCCACCACGACTCTCAGCAAACCCTAATATCCAATCGCCAAATAAACTATTGCACTACATTAAGCAAAACGCCAGCAACAAAGCAAAACCAATTTGAAAAACTATCTTTTTGCCAAATCCCGCGTTAATGGCGAACGAATGAGAAAGCAGGATTTCCCCTTTCAAGCGGGGACGTGTAATTAAGTGGGACAGTCTAATAGATTGATAGCTCTATGTTACTGACAGTTGTTTTAATTGGCTTCTGTTTTAGTTTTAACTAGTTTTCGTCCTCGGTATCGCAGGTTGATTTCCGCTTCTTTTTTCAGTTGAGGTGGTTGATGATTGTGCGTAGGGTTGTCACGTTTTAATATGGAAAAAATGTGTAATGGTAAAACGGCATGTTTGAGGAATCGCACTTCTCTCTATCTATACTAATATAATAAAGCGGAAGAGGTTTTTAGTTTGTTGTTTTGTTTTTTTTAACGGGCTAATCACTCAGTCGGATTCAAAAAATTCTTTCACTAATATGATGCTACATTATCCCCCAGTATTATAGGCTACTTTTTAATAGGGGAACGCGGGTGAAACCGCGCGAGACAGCTAGTATAATATTATAAATGCGAATGTTCGGATGAAGGTTTGTTACTCGATCGCGCTTTAACAAATTTGGCACACTGAAAGAATATGTTCTGGATTAACACATAGGGTAAATTTATTGCGGGAAAGCATATTTCCATCGGGTATGCGGTTGAAACCGCGGGGTGCAACTAGTGATAAATATGCTGTAAGTTGATATTTTTCTTATTGTAATATTGTCTTTAAAGGCAAAGTTAATAGAAAGCTTGGGGATCTTCAAAAAGGGTGTGAAGAGATTTTTGCAGGGTCGGCAAAGCGCGAGTGATACCCCTGGTGTTGCAAGCGTCCATAGGCTACGGTAACCGCTTATCATCAGGCGGGCCGTACGCTTCTTTGCTACCTTAGTATAAAAAAAGACATTTTCTAGGTAAGCGTGATTAATTCTGGGTCTCGTCATAACTCCTGAGGTCAGTCGACGGCCAAACGTAAGCCCATTTAAAAAATGCTATGTTTTTTTTTATTTGCTACAAAAAGAATAAAAGCACTATCTGCAATAAATTGAATCTTGAGATGATTATTATTCTAGAGAAAAACATCATGGAAAGCAGTGACAAAAATCACTTCAGCATAACCCTAATTTTGCACTGACTACTTACATCTTATTTTACTGGCAACATTTTACTATACACATATCCTTAAAACCTTATGAGCTAACAGCTTCTAGCTAGCTTATACCTTCGTGTGACGGGTCGCTCACTTCCCTCCAATAGGGCGAGGAGGGCGATGGCTGCCACACGCGTCATACTTGTGAACAGGTGCTGCTTGTGGGGGCTGGTCTGCTTAAGTTTGCTATTTATTTACTTATTAAATATTTATTCAGTCTACTTTGTAATTTTGCCGCCGCGCCGGGGCACGCAATTGTTTTCAGTGCGATTAGAATGTAAATATTATGTAATGAATCTAAGCCTTTTTTGAAAAGAGTAATTGCTGAGTTTATTGCCGGCTCTTCTCAGCAAATGAAACCTTCCGAACCGGTATTAGAGTATTAGAGTCAGACTTTTCATAAGTGCCTGCGAAGGTCTATTTGAATAAATGATTTTGAATTTGAATTTGAAAAACATAATATTATAATAAGAAACACACACAGCCACAAATTATTATTTGTCAAGATGTACAAAGTGTAAATTAGCAGTGAAAAATATTACACTACTCTTGGAAAAACTTGGGTAAATTTAAAGAGAACTCTTTAATTTACCTTCTGTGTATACTCTTCTGCTTTTAAAAGGTAGAAAACATTGCAACGAGTTTTCTTGATGCTAGGTGCTTAGACGTTTGAACATTTAGGAAAAAAGCTCAGGTATTTAGGTGAAGAAGATTACCTATGTTAAAAGTAGAGTAATGTTTCGTACTTTTTCCTTGTTTTAATATAAGTTTTTAACATATACATATGAAATTGGCGTATTATATGGAAGCGCTCGTGGTGTAGCAAGATTAGCCGTTCTTAATCGATGAGCAAAGTTAAGATACCACCGTCGTCGGTACCTGGATGGGTGAACGCCCAGTTGTATTTCAAATCGAGCGTTTACGTGCTTCTGAAGGCACGTAAAGTCGTTGGTCCCGGTTATCACTTAATTGTGATAGTCGTTAAGCTAGTTGGAGGCCTTCTAGGCGGCTTGAAAACTCCACCACTAGCCTACCTCCACCGATCCGCAGTGGGCAAACGTGGTGAAGTATCTGCCCATTCTCTTTCACCCTAATATGTGAAAGGAGGCCTGTGCTCAGGTGGGACATTATAGGCTGATGATGATGATGGAAAAAGTAAAACGTTTTTTTTTTATTAAATTATGACTTTCAAGGTATGTACGACTGTTATCTATGAACTTTCGTAATCGAGAAAAATCGTAAAAAGCGAGAATCAATAAAATCGTTGACCACTGGAACCACTTCATGACCCAGTACATTTAGTACGGTGTGCCGTGAACACAGTTGGAAACACCTCCCGTGCATGGAGACGCTGATGCCGTGACCACGATCAATGCAACCTGGTCGAAATGTCGAGCTTAGTCAAAATCATATTTTGATAATGTCTGTCCGCGAAAAGACCCGATAATTTAATATAAAAATGAATTAAGTTCGAAGTCAAAGCCATTTCTTCAATTTAGGCCCCAGAAGGGCCCTTATGAAGGTCACATTTACTGAAGTTACCACCGGTTCCGAACTCCGCCTTCAACTGAGAAGAATCCGGCAAGAAACTCAGCAAGGTATTTTTTTTTATTTTGAACCGACTTCCAGACTATTTTAGTTTTACTAGAAGAAGTAGGACGGTACCAAGTTAAGAGTTGAACTTATCGACTGGACGGGAAATGGAAGAGTCGTAAATGAAACTTATCCAGACGACGTGGTGAAACTTTTATGAACATTAAAAACATAAATATAACAATTTTACGAGCGCTCTCAAGATGTCCTAGTACAAAAAGCCTGAATGTTTTTAAAATTTGCACATTAGCTTACGTAAAGAAAGTATTTAAAGCGTTTATTGGTTCATAGAGCAGAATACTGCAGGCAAATTACTTAATGTTGTATTTCTGCGTGTGAGTAAAGTCACCAGTGCTCATTGGGGAGGGGGGAACGGTCAGTAATGCGTGAATGATGCCCCGTGGTGCCTATGCGTTACAACCGAACATATTAGTACGGTAACCGCTATGTATAGTAAGGGGCATGAGTGGTGAGCACAGATTCTCACCTGCGCCGTAGTTAATTTTTCGGTTTGTTGGCGGAATGAAGGGGGGAGCGCCGAGCTGCACACGATTGGTTCGTCAGTCGATGCTCGTCGTCTATTGGATTCTTGCGTGTCATTTGGCTACTGTGATTTGACTAAAAGTATAAATGCGCGAGCTTGCCCCCACTACTGCCTATCTGTGCTCACCATTCGTGCCTCATACTGTAAGTATATGTAAAAAGTAGTTATAATTTTCATGCCATAGTGTGTACCGAATTTCATCATGATATTGCATGTCAAAGGCTTATTTATAATATAAGTATAATTTCATGAAACCATACTCGTAAAAAAAGAAATGTCTTAATTTTTTTGTACAATTCAAATTCACGAAATATTAGCACCTATACAGTTTTACCCATTCGTACATTTTCCGAAACTAAACCATTAGTTTTTCATCACATCCGATACAACCATTATGCTAAAAATTTAGTTTTTATTGTATAAAACTAGTTAGTTACCAACTCCGTAAAAGCCTCGCAGTTTACAGGCAGTTGCATATTTTAACAGTTCAGCTTAGTTCAGTTCGGACTTTACGCGTAGACCCATTAGTGGATGCACAATAAACGTGAGCCGGTAAAAACTACATCATGTATATACAGGATTCTTGTTACACTGTAACATAATACGGACTCCTTATTTGCATCTCACCACATTTCATAATTTCTTAATTTATTTACGTTTTCCTTTTCTTTAAATAAACTCGTGGTATTCTCTATAGAGTACAGAATGGTTCTTCAAAAAAGTTGTGTAGTGATTTTTGCAGGGTCGGCAACGCACGAGTTTTAGGCTATGGTAACCGCGCTTACCATCGGGCGGGTCGTATCACAGATTACTAAATAGTTACTACGTAAGCCGTAAGCCGTAAGCTTGTTTGCTACCTGAGTAGTATTAACAAAAGTTTTATGCGTTTTTGTTATTATTTGCGTTCTATTATTAAAAAAAAAAAATATTTATTTTTGCAATTGGTTTATGTAATTGGTATATATTATATATTTCATTAAATATTCGACTTTTATTTTACGAGCGTCATATCGTCTCGAAATATTTTAGGGCACACAACACAGGCAATGCTAAGAGCCAAAGAGCAAAAGCTAGGAGTCCTATTGATGTTATTCTGCTGTCTGTCTGACAGTCTATCTGTGCCTCCAAAACTTAGCTTTATGAATTTAAAATACTAGTAATCTATATATATAAAAATCAATGCCACTTTTCGTTGTAATTTTATAACTCAAGAACGGGCTCACCTATCCAAACCAAATGTTTAGGCTTTGTTCGGACTATTTAGTAGATGGTTTATGTGAAGTTTGCACAAAATCGGTCGAGCGGTTCTTCATTTATCACATTTTTTGTAACAAATGAATTCAATAAATGGCAGATCATTTTGTTTATGGGGATTTTGCTGTCAGGGTATGGTAGGGTAGGGTAGGGTAGGGTAGCACCACGCGAACGAAGTCGCGCCGGGCAGCTAGTAGTTAAATATAATATAAAATAGTACACAAGTAATAGTTTATTTATTTATTATGATTTCACAACAAAGTTGAGTTACATAGCCACACAATTAATTTCGTATTGCTATTATTGTACGGTAAGTAAGAAATAAAAGACTTTTTTTATTATTGTACGGCACCTTCTGTTTGCGAGTCTTACTCGTATTTTATTTTGAATATTGTCGAACCAACTGAAATTCGGATCGAACGAAAAACAAACGAATGCTTTCAATTAAAAACGTAACACAAAAACAAATACCGGCATCGGATTTGGTCCGATTTATTTTTGAAAATAATCTTCCAAAGTGTACGGTGTAATTGAAGCCCACCTATTAAAACTCCCGCCAGAACAATAGGTGCTTGCAAAAACTACTCCAACCCTCACATCGCGAATGAAGCCGGTTCAAAACACTGGATTGGTTGCAATAAACCTCTGCTTGATTTATACCGTACTGTATTTCCAGATCATTGAGTTGTACTACTGTTGTCAGAAGTAAAAATAAAGGAGTGGCGATGGCTGCCACACGCGTCATACTTGTGAACAGGTGCTACTTGTGGGGGCTGGTCTGCTTAAGTTTGCTATTTATTTACTTATTAAATATTTATTCAGTCTACTTGGTAATTTTGCCGCCGCGCCGGGGCACGCAATTGTTTTCAGTGCGATTAGAATGTAAATATTATGTAATTAATCTAAGCCTGTTTTGAAAAGAGTAATTGCTGAGTTTATTGCCGGCTCTTCTCAGCAAATGCAACCTTCCGAACCGGTATTAGAGTATTAGAGTCAGACTTTTCATAAGTGCCTGCGAAGGTCTATTTGAATAAATGATTTTGAATTTGAATTTGAATTTGAAAGGAGTAGTATGTTATCTTAATATATAAAATGATAAACTGATTGTTGATATATCAACGCACAGCCCAAACCGCTGGACCTAGAGATTTGAAATTTTGCACACAGATACCTTGTACAGTGGAGGCATCCACTAAGGAAGGATTTTTGGAAATTCCACCCCTAAGAGAGTAAAATAGGGGATGAAACTTTGTATGCAAGTCCGTCAGTTTTGAAGTTAGGATCTTCAAATTTTGTGTATAGGCTGACGAATGAAAATTAATGTAAAGTTGTCTCAGCGTTTGTGATAATTCCAGCCCCGAAGAGAGAAAAAGGGAGATGAAGTTGGGTATGCAAGGCCTTCAATTCCACGATAAACTTCACTAATTTTATTATTATACAGTGTAGGTATCCAGTAAGGAAGGATTTTTGGAAATTGCACCCCTAAGCGGGTAAAATAGGGGATGAAAGTTTGTATGCAAGTCCGTCAGTTATGCAGGTAGGATCTTCAAATTTTGTGTTTAGGCTCACGATACAAAATTAATGTAAAGTTATCTCAGCGTTTATGATAATTCAACCCCCGAAGGTGGAAAAAGGGGGATGAAGTTAAGATTATAAACTGATTGTTGATATATCAACGCACAGCCCAAACCGTTGGACCTAGAGATTAGAAATTTTGCACACAGATACCTTATATAGTGGAGGAATCCACTAAGGAAGGATTTTTTGAAATTCCACCCCTAAGAGAGTAAATAGGGGATGAAAGTTTGTATGCAAGTCCGTCAGTTTTGAAGTTAGGATCTTCAAATTTTGTGTATAGGCTGACGAATGAAAAGTAATGTAAAGTTGTCTCAGCGTTTGTGATAATTCCAGCCCCGAAGAGAGAAAAAGGGAGATGAAGTTGGGTATGAAAGGCCTTCAATTCCACGATAAACTTCACAAATTTTATTATTATACAGTGTAGGTATCCAGTAAGGAAGGATTTTTGGAAATTGCTCCCCTAAGCGGTTAAAATAGGGGATGAAAGTTTGTATGCAAGTCCGTCAGTTATGCAGGTAGGATCTTCAAATTTTGTGTTTAGGCTGACGATTGAAAATTAATGTAAAGTTATCTCAGCGTTTATGATAATTCAACTCCCGAAGGGGGATGAAGTTAAGATGATAAACTGATTGTTGATATATCAACGCACAGCCCAAACCGCTGGACCTAGAGATATAAAATTATGCAAACAGATACCTTATACAGTGGAAGCAACCACTAAGAAAGGATTTTTGGAAATTCCACCCTTAAGAGGGTAAAATAGGGGATGACAGTTTTGAGTCGGAAGTCAGGGTGGGGCGGTATATGAAGTACCTGGGCCTTACCCTGGACAGTCGCTGGGGCTTCGAAGAGCACTTCGATCGCCTCGTCCCCCGGATTGAGAGGGTAGCGGGTGCTATGCACAGACTGCTGCCCAATCTCGGGGGACCGAGAGAGGAAGTTCGCCGCCTCTATGCGGGGGTCATACGATCCGTAGCCCTATACGGGGCGCCCGTATGGGCAAAGAGGCTGGCCATCCGACGCTGTAGAACGAAAGTCTACAGCGTCCAGCGTAAGATGGCCCTACGGATCGTACGGGGATATCGCACAATATCCTTTGAGGCGGCAACTGTTCTGGCTCGCTTTCCGCCGCTGGACATTCTGGCGGACATGGATGCGAGGGTTTATGACCGGATCCGCATCGTCCGCCAGAGTGGTGGAGGCGATCCAGAAGAGGCGATCAGACGGCAGGAGCGACTTATCGCATTCGCAACGTGGCGCGCAAGGCTTCGAGATGAAAGGTTTGCGCGCAAACGCATAGTCGAAGCAGTCCTGCCGGTCTTCGAGGCCTGGATGCAGCGAGAAGGTGGACGACTCACCTACAGACTTACACAGATAATCACCGGGCACGGGTGCTTCGGTGATTATTTGTGTAGGATCGGTCGTGAGGCGACGGCGGCTTGCTTCCACTGCGATGGGAGCGACCAGGACTCCGCATCGCACACGCTCGCGGTGTGCCCTGCGTGGGAACCCGAGCGGCGGATCCTGGTCCAAGAGATCGGACGGAATCTCTCCCTGCCAGCAGTCGTGTCGGCGATGCTGAGCGGGGATACGGCGTGGAGGGCCGTAGCCTCCTTCTGTGAGACTGTAATGGTCCAGAAGGAGGCTGCCGAGCGGGATCGGGAGAGGGCCGATCCCACCCGGAGGCGAAGCCGCCGGGGCACAAACGTGCCTCGTAGCGGCCCCCCTGCCCTGTAGCTCGGGCTTAGAATAACAGCTACGGTGTTCCCCTGCCTGTCGTAAAAGGCGACTAAACGGGGCCTTTGGGGTTGTGGGCAATCAGAGCGGGGGCTCTGTGCGCCCAGAAGCGACCCCAAGGAGGACGATGGGTCGACGTGGTCTCGACTCATCGTGCGATAGCACAGCGAGGGTGCTGGGGGGAGGTGTCAGACTTCCCCCGGGACGAGCTATCAAAGCGCCGCGCTTGGAGGGGTGAGCAGGTACGCGTTCAACACGAGAGCCCGCCCCCCTCTCTATAGCGCAGGTGGCGACCACCGTGGGGTTTTAGCCGGTAAAAGTCCGGCATAACCTGGCCGCTCCCCCCCAGGGCGGTCGGGTATCCTATGAGGATTTCCCCACGCTAATAAAAAAAAAAAAAAAAAAGGATCTTCAAATTTTGTGTTTAGGCTGACGATTGAAAATTAATGTAAAGTTATCTCAGCGTTTATGATAATTCAACTCCCGAAGGGGGATGAAGTTAAGATGATAAACTGATTGTTGATATATCAACGCACAGCCCAAACCGCTGGACCTAGAGATATAAAATTATGCAAACAGATACCTTATACAGTGGAAGCAACCACTAAGAAAGGATTTTTGGAAATTCCACCCCTAAGACGGTAAAACAGGGGACGAAAGTTTGTATGCAAGTCCGTCAGTTTTGAAGTTAGGATCTTCAAATTTTGTGTATAGGCTGACGATTGAAAATTAATGTAAAGTTATTTCAGCGTTTACGATAATTCAACCCCCGAAGGGGAAAAAAGGGGGATGAAGGTAAGATGATAAACTGATTGTTGATATATCAATGCACAGCCCAAACCACTGGACCTAGAGATTAGAAATTTTGCACACAGATACCTTATATAGTGGAGGCATCCACTAAGGAAGGATTTTTCGAAATTCCACCCTTAAGAGGGTAAAATAGGGGATGAAAGTTTGTATGCAAGTTCGTCAGATTTGAAGTTAGGATCTTCAAATTTTGTGTATAGGCTGACGATTGAAAATTAATGTTAAGTTATCTCAGCGTTTACGATAATTCAACCCCCGAAGGGGAAAAAAGGGGGACGAAGTTAAGATGATAAACTGATTGTTGATATATCAACGCACAGCCAAAACCACTGGACCTAGAGATTATAAATTTTGCACACAGATACCTTATATAGTGGAGGCATCCACTAAGGAAGGATTTTTGGATATTCCACCCTTAAGAGGGTAAAATAGGGGATGAAAGTTTGTATGCAAGTCCGTCAGTTTTGAAGTTAGGATCTTCAAATTTTGTGTATAGGCTGACGATTGAAAATTAATGTAAAGTTTTTTCAGCGTTTGTGATAATTCCACCCCAGAAGGGGGAAAAAGGGGGATTAAGTTGGGTGTGGAAGGCTTTAAATTCCACAATAACTTCACAAAGTTTATTATTATACAGTGTAGGTATGCAGTAAGGAAGGATTTTTGGAAATTCCACCCCTAAGCGAGTAAAATAGGGGAAAAAAGTTTGTATGCAAGTCCGTCAGTTTTGCAGTTAGGATCTTCAAATTTTGTGTTTAGGCTGACGATTGAAAATTAATGTAAAGTTATCTCAGCGTTTATGATAATTCCACCACCGAAGTAACAGCTATCCGCCGCAATGTTATTGAGGACAAAATATTAACTGGTTCTGCCAGAGAAGAAACAGTCTTCGTGCCATGTATACCATTTATCCCAAAACACCTTCCGTTTAATTTAAAAGATTTGAGTTCCTTTATCGAGGTTTGTTTCGCGATGGCTGTTAATAAATCACAGGAAAAAACTCTGAAATTTGCTAGAGTTTATTTGCGGAACTGAAAACAGTCCTGCTGTTTCAGTTTTATGTGATATACTCGCATGTAAGCTCAATCTACCTAAACTTTTGTCAAATATCACACGTAGTGGCGGGCAATAGCCATGAACAAAGCTCTATATTGTTACAATGATTCATATCCAGAAAAAAGAAATAATCTACGCGGACGAAGTCGCGGGCTAAAGCTAGTCTTCATACAAATGGTCATATCGCACTTCAAATTCAGAGAGGTAGAGAGTAGCGTTTTGTCGCTCAAAGAGCAGCTCGACTGCGGACGTGCCTCCACCTTGGACGGGTCAGTTGGCGCAGTTGGTTAAGATTCCACCTATCGCGCCGAAGGTCGTGGGTTCGATCCCCACACAGGACATGCATTTGTGTGCATGAACATGTCTATATGTCCTGGGTCTGGGTGTAATCCTAACTAATATTATAAATGCGAAAATGAGTTTGTTTGTTACGCCTTCACGCCTCAACTACTGAACGGATCATCATGAAATTTGGCATGCAGATAGCCTATGGTATGAAGAAGGACATATTTACATCTACGAATAAGTTTTTTTATTCGTAGACTTACATAGAGGTAAATTTTGTAAGTTTAGATGAAAGGGATCTCCAGAACTACTAAAACGGATTAACTAATCGGAAGCTACAGTAACCGAGTGCTAAAGACTACTGTTTATCCCGAGAATACAGGCATAACCGCGGGGAATAGCTAGTATTGAGCTCTAAGTGCAATTTGTAATCAAAATGCTACCAGATATTCTATTTTCCCCCAAATCTCAAGGAGATTAATCCACTTATTCTTGAACACTTGAAAACAAGTTCTGTTTACATCCAGTTTACAACTTTACATCCAGGTTACAGTACAGGTATACCTGTAGTTTAGACACCGCACATCACTCCAACCTGATGGATCCTATATGTTACACCGCAGCTGTCTTGTAGACTAACTGGAATTACGTTTTGCATGTAGGCTACGGTGTTATATGCAAATGTACACGTCCTTATTTAGTTTTAAGTCATGCGTCCTTAAATTTGTAAATTTATCAGTAATTAAATCAACTTTAGAGAAAAGGTTTTCTTAAGGAGACTGGTGTTACAACAATGCGTAATGAAAAAATTGACGTTGATTTTGGGAGTGAAAATAAAGAATATTGCGAATCAATAATGAGTGTTGAGGTGGGAGAGGTGAGGTGATTTTTAGACTTCTTAGAGCAAAATCTAGATAAATGTGTTCATTTAAATGAAACTTTCGACGATATGCAGAAATAAAACTTATTCTATATAAAAGGAGAAACTGACTAAATAACAGTTGTATAGACCTAAAATTTGTCTTCTGTGCAGTTGGCGTTTTGTGCCAAGAAGTTTGCCGGTCTATACTCTCAGTTCAAATCGCAGATTCTAGCAACTTTTACATACAAGATTCAGGATCGAGGGAATCTCCGAAGGGTTTTCAAAATTCAAAACCTTATGGTGCGTCCATGCTACGCGAATCGAGCACGAGCCGAGCCACGAACGAACCTACAACGAGCCTAAAACGAGCACGATGCGAATCCCTTTGTTCGTGAAAAAACTGACAATCACGCTCGTTCGAGGCTCGCAAGCCCATCCACGCTACGCGAATCGTGCTCGCAGTGTGCTCATTCGTGGCTCAGCTCGTGCTCGGTTCGCCAAGCATGGACGCATCATAAGGGTGCAAAATATAGAGCGGTGTCAAACCGCGAGGTTGAAAGCTACTGAAATTCATTTAAAGCCTGCGGAGAAGTTAGTATGGTTAATATTTTCACGCAAAGCCCATACTAATGGAGTGTACGAGGAACAGCCAATAATTGCTCTTGATCTTTTGTTTTTGAGTATCAAAAAACACTACAGTTTTCTATGTAAACACCTTTACAAAAAGGAAAGTACCATCGGAACTCGGTCACGACTCACGACTCCCCGAGCGTAGTCGTTCGCGCTCCGATGATGCGCGAAATCGCCCGAAGGCAAAGTCGACTTTTCCAATTGTTTTCTTTGTTCCTGTATCATTCAAAGGAGTTTGATTACCTACTCCACTATTTGGCCTATATGTCCTATATGTTTCTTTATTTATTATTGGTTTGGGGTTAGGTACTCTAAGAACTACTACCACGCGACTCCCACACAGGACTAAGGCAGCAAATAACGATTCAGCCAGTCTCATCGTAAGTGTTTCTGGTTGCCGAAGTCTTTACACGCTTGCAATACCAGAGGAATAAGGCGTTGCAGACTCAGCAACGTTGAAGAACCCCATGCTCTACTCTGTTGGGAACCCCACGACAAAGAGGTCATCCCAACTGAACCGGGTAAAGAAGCTCCTATGGAACCACACAGTGTAAGACCATTTTGATTCAAATGTGTTACTTTGTGTATGAAGATTCTTTTTGTTTTGAGTCTGGGTAAATAAGAATTATATTTAAAATAGAAAATGATATACCGTCTTACTAATAAAAATATGGAACACGGTTGTTTAACAGCTGTATAGTTATGCAGTGTGTAAGCCTTACACAGTTGCTATACACTCCCTTTACTAATAATCAGTGTGTAAGCGTTGTATAGTTATCTATTTGTTAAAACAAAAACGACTGGCAACTTTTTAGGAACGTTTTGAAACTAAAACTATCTATCTTCAAAATACGGGAGAAAATACGGGGAAAAATGTGAAAACACCAAAAGATACTGAAAAATAATTATATAAAATATTAATCATATCATAAAAAACAGGTTTCTTTTTCTTAAGACTATTTTTATTTTAATAATTAAACAATAAAATTACTTTAAAAAAGATTCAAATAGCTAATGGTGGTTTTGAACGAAACTGTCTTGTGCTTATGGCTACAGTAGCCATTTAACCAAAGAAGAAGAAGAAAGAAGAACGTCATTGTCAAATTACAAATGTTACGTCAACAAACGAAGCAAATGGCTGTGCCAATGACTTCAAAACTAAGGATACACCTACCGGAACATTTTGCATAAAGTTATCAAAATCAAATAAATTGTCAATTTTTGTTTATTTTATCCATAACTCCAGTATAAAACACAAGCCTTTCACTACGCAACTAGGCATTTTTATGGCAATTATAAGCAAACAATGAACGAATGAACTGTTCCGTGGACCGCAGTATAACCGCAGTCGACTGAGTCGCGTTGGCCCTAAAATGACTTTTTAGGGCCAGCGCGTTGGTGTCATTTTGTTGCGCGGTTGGCCTGGTCCGTAGTAAATGGACACAACACTTGATTGTCAGACACAGCTGATCTATTGAAATCCGCCATAATGTTCTTATACAAACACTAAACAAGGGTCCTGGCCCGTGTAAGCCCTGTGTAAATTTCCTAGGTAACTAAAACACGTGTATACAGGCTTTGTGTCAAAAATGTTTTTATTAGTAGCAATTATCCTATAACAGATGTGTACACCGCGTGTAACTTTTTATTAGTAAGGCTGTTAGAATATAAAATAAAGTAATGTGATTTTCCTAAATTGATCACAATTTTATAAATTAATCTAAATAAAATCATGCGAGCATTCCAAAAAAATATTCGGACACTTCGTTTGATCGCCGAGTATTTTGCACTGTTTTTTTTTTCCTTTTTTTAAAGTAGGTACTGTTTAATGGAATAATCCGAGCACACGTATATGGGGTTAATGGTGGAACGATGTAAAAAAAGTTTATAGCCCGTGGACACATCCGTCCGCCGTCCGACTGCCGTGGGCAGTATCGTTACGTAAAAAAATAAATCACGATAGAATTATTCATTCACGTAGCCATTAAAGTGCTTGTATTTTCGTAAAAATATTTTTTATTACAATGGACAGAGTTTCGTAGTGTTCGTTATTGATAGATATTACAATTAGTTATTATTATTATAATCACAAATTTTGAAAAAGCTATATTGTTTCATTTACCAAGAAGAAATTGTATTCTCTCTTATATTTCAAGATAGAAAAAATAACCCGATTTCAGAACCTCTTTACCATATACGACATCAAATCAAAGGTCCTAAAAAGACAGAACAATTTATGCGCCATTGGCAGAGGCCTTTGTGCCGTGGGACATATAGCAATCATATTTTATTACCATTTAACTCGAGCGTCGGAAATCCTTGACAAAATCTTAAAGGGGGCTTGCAAAATTTACGAAACGACTGAGTAAAGGCACTCCCTAACAGATCATAAACGGTTAACCGGAGTAACCTACACGTTAAGGGCAAGGCATACATTTTTTATATCACGCACATAGTAAACTTTAAGTGTGGGACCCAATATTGTGCCCTGTGAACTCCAAAGGATATATGACTTTTTTGTAGTTTGCTTCTTTCAAATCATTGAATAATGAAGATTGACAATTATTGATCAATCGATGAGTATTTCTGAACTCTTGAGAAGATACTTAAAGGGTACCGTTGGCTCCCTATTAAAGGTAAAGTAACACACTAGAAACTAGTTCCAAAAACCTACCCTTAACTTAAGCAAGTAATATTGCCATGCACCATAAAGAAGCTTCATCCCTTATGGAAATATAAAATCATATAGCCCTACCATAGGGCCAAGGACGTACTTTATGACTTAATAACGCACTAAAAGATCTCGAGGTTGCTTCCTCAGTGTATAGGATTTTCAACTGTTCGGTGTAGAAAATAAGATTGGAATTTGAAAAAACTTAAGATCAGGAGATACGAATCCAAATGGGTAAAGTTGAGGATAGTACAAAGCTTTCGTATATCACACAATATCTTCAAATTTTGGGTCAGTAGTCAAAGTAAATTGCGAAAGTTCATGTAAATACCTATTTTAATTCCAATTTAAGCCCCTATCCATATTTTTTCAAGTATTTATCAAGAACATCTGTCGTTTATAAGCTTTAAACAATCTGCCAGTTTCGTTAGAAAGAGAAAAATTTTGTTAGCCTTTTACGCTTACTTCAAGCAATTTATGGTCAAAGTCAAAGTCAAACCATCAAAGTCAATTTAGGCCCCAGAAGGGCACTTATGAAGGTCACATTTACTGAAGTTACCACCGGTTCGGAACTCAGCCTTCAACTGAGAAGAATCCGGCAAGAAACTCAGCAAGGTTACATTTTTTAAATATTTATGGAAAGATTTAATTGCCATAAATTAAGCATACCAAAGATTCTTTAATATATTCTTATAATTTTAGATAATTGCTCTGATTAGAACCTCAACCTAGCCAGTAATAATTGACCTGAAGTAATTAACGTTCTTAGGCTGCTTTTCCACCAGAGATGTGCTACGCTACGTTGCTGTGGATCTGATTGGTATCCACCAATCATATTCATTGGTGCATATAGCTTAGCACTGGTGGAAACGGATTCAACTAAGATAATATGTTTTTTATATGGAAGGATGCGTGCTTTGGATGCATGCTATGGATGTGTGCTATGGATGCGTGCTACGGATTGCGTTCCCCACTGTGCCGCCCTCGCCGGTTCCCTACTCTCGATACATCGCATAGCTCGAGCTGTGCATCTTCTTCCCGCAGCTACTTTGCGACGGCGCATCTTCATAGCACATCTTACTCGCACCGCTACATAGCTTATTATCAGTGGAAACGGTCACATAGTTTCACAGCTTAGCTATTACATCCTCGCAGCATAGCTGCATAGCACATCTCTGGTGGAAAAGCAGCCTAAGTCAGAAGTAAAACAGTTGACAAATGCTGCATAAAGAAATATCGAGGAAACTGACCATAAACGGAAAGTTGTGCTCACGCATAACAATTTGAATGACGTGATATATATAACGTTATACAACACGTCGTGGAATTTACGAGCACTCGTCCCTCGCATCAAAATGGACGTTTATTTGCACACACCAACGAGATAAACAATAAAAGATGGAAATTTGATGGTGTAAGGGAAGAAAGATAGCGGCTAAAGAGGTATTTCACTAATACCAAAGATTATGAAAATTCATATTATTATCTCGTGTTCTCATATCTCACTAATATTACAAATGTTTGACTCAATCACGCATAAACGGCTGAAAGGAAAATTTAGCACACAGATAAAACCTATTTGGGATGTTCATATATGTGTTAAAATAGTACATGTTTTCTGGCTACTAGTTTTTTCGTGACGCTCGAACAAAATTTCAAAAAATTGGAAAAATCCTTAAAGTACATACCCCCTTTTGACTACTGAGATTTTCTATAGTGGCCACCTCTACCAACCTCCCGGTCATAAAAGACGGCACACTATACCAGGCAACCCCTTACGAGACCCTGGGACCATCTGCGGTAGGTCACGCCGCCAGAGTACTCGCCCCTGGTGCTCAAGAGAAAATGTGAGTTACCACGCTCACTACCATTTGTCCAGAATGGTACAGGAGCTGTCAGAGTCGCTCACCACACGCAACCCAGCATGCCGGTACAAGTACGAGCACAAGCGTAAAACGCATGCGCGAGCGCAAGCACAAACTACTAATACTTTCTACCATCGCAACTCTCGCCATCGACGGGGAGTCCATCCTCACATATTGAAACCTGAATTGTTTCGTACTGTGCGGGCTCAAAGGAGCTTCCTTCCGCGGACGCTCAGACTGTGGAATGAGCTCCCCGCCGTGGTTTTCCCAATGGAGTACAGCATGGGGTTCTTCAAAAGGGGTGTGAAGAGATTTCTGCAGGGTCGGCAACGCGCGCGTGATACCCCTGGTGTTGCAAGCGTCCATAGGCTACGGTAACCGCTTACCATCAGAAGGGACGTATGCTTGTTTGCCACATAAGTGGTATAAAAAAAAAAAAAAAACACCTTGTTGGTGCTAACGGATTCATCCCCCGCTCGGGACGCCAGAGAGGCTGGCTCTCATTTCTCCAGAATGGTCCCGGAGCTGTCATGCACGCATCCTGAATGTGCAGCCTCACTATCACAGTTTTGTAATATTAGAGTATAAGGACAGTTGGATTAAGAAATTCCCGCTCCTTGAACATGGACCACACCCCGCCGACCTAAAAATAAGTGGTTAGGACATTCCTTAACACTTCACTACACCATTTTATCTATATAAGTCTATAGATAGTAAGTTTATATTGCAGTGACCAACTCATTGCCGACAGGGACCTATTGAGTGAGTCTGTGATAAAGAGCTATTTGAAGAATTGTTGAGGTCTAAACCTTCATGTATGTTTTGAGATCTGGGCCCCAAGTCTGCTATTATAATTGTGTTTCAATTAACTATCAGTGGTGTCAAAATTGACATAGTTTTGATAGCCTACTAACACAATAGCGTCATAATGGTATTAACCATACCTTATTTACTGAAAAGAAGTTGGCTTAAACAAGCTAAATCTGTATTTACACCGTTGGTAAACTTGGTAATTACCACAAAATGAATTAAAACACTTTCTCCAATGGCCGCCATTGTTACGATTATACTTTTCTGGTGTTGCCATTCCTCGATATTCAAATACACAATATCAAAATAAACCGTTTTACACTTTCATAATAAATAATACTGACAATTAATTATAATTAATCAATATTCAATGGTATGAAATTAAATAATATTCAAATAATATAATGTTAATGCTAACAGACGGCCGTCCTGTTTAACGGAATGTCCCTGTTCCGTTTCGGCCATTCGTATACTGTATGTCTAATAATTTTTTGCATTGTGTGATATCACCATGTTTTATCATTTTATATTATTTTAGAGGTCGTCATACTCGCCATGAGTCGATTCGACTATATTGAGTTTTTAGTGATCACCGCATACAGCGGCATGTTTCACTTAGGAGTTTTTGGTGATCACTGCATACAGCAGCATGTTTCACAGGAGGTTTGAGTGATCACCGCATATAGCAGCATGTTTCACTTACGAGTTGTTAGTGATCACCGCATATAGCAGCATGTTTCACTTACGAGTTGTTAGTGATCACCGCATATAGCAGCATGTTTCACTTACGAGTTGTTAGTGATCACCACATATAGCAGCATGTTTCACTTAGGAGTTTTTTGTGATCACCGCATATTGCAGCATGTTTCACTTACGAGTTTTTTGTGATCACCGCATATAGCAGCATGTTTCACTTACGAGTGTTAGTGATCACCGCATATAGCAGCATGTTTCACTTACGAGTTGTTAGTGATCACCGCATATAGCAGCATGTTTCACTTACGAGTTTTAGTGATCACCGCATATAGCAACATGTTTCACTTAGGAGGTTTTTAGTGATCACCGCATATAGCAGCATGTTTCACTTAGGAGGTTTGAGTGATCACCGCATATAGTAGCATGTTTCACTTACGAGTTGTTAGTGATCACCGCATATAGCAGCATTTTTCACTTACGAGTTGTTAGTGATCACCGCATATAGCAGCATGTTTCACTTACGAGTTGTTAGTGATCACCGCAAATAGCAGCATGTTTCACTTACAATTTGTTAGTGATCACCGCATATGGCAGGATGTTTCACTTAGGAGTTTTTAGTGATCACCGCATATAGCAGCATGTTTCACTTAGAAGGTTTTAGTGATAAAAGATAGGTATCTCTAGGTATTTCAATAATTATTTTTCATTGTTACTTGAATAATCTATATTACATTTCGTTATTACATTTAATGTTGACTATAACTTTATTTTCTTAAAATTCAAGAATTGTTTATTCAATATAGGCCTTAATAAGGCACTTACGAACGTTACAATTGATTTTACCACCGGTTCGTAATACACTTAAACTGAGAAGACTCACGGCAAGAAACTCAAACTTTAATGTAGAATGATTCTATTATCAACCTTTTATTTACATAAACAACTGTTTACTTAAGATATATCAAAGAATCTTTGTTAGTGGCATCGTACTAGCCATAGTTGATTATCCATCACGAGCAAGACACACAAAATAGAAAATAAAAAAAATACATACTGGTGAGCTGATTTCTCCATCCCTCTTCTGATTTATTAACCATACCTTATTTACTGAAAAGAAGTTGGCTTAAACAAGCTAAATCTGTATTTACACCGTTGGTAAACTTGGTAATTACCACAAAATGAATTAAAACACTTTCTCCAATGGCCGCCATTGTTACGATTATACTTTTCTGGTGTTGCCATTCCTCGATATTCAAATACACAATATCAAAATAAACCGTTTTACACTTTCATAATAAATAATACTGACAATTAATTATAATTAATCAATATTCAATGGTATGAAATTAAATAATATTCAAATAATATAATGTTAATGCTAACAATGGCTTTGACTTTGAATCTTTTAGTTGTCAGTTTTGTCAGTTTTTGTAATAAAAATCTTTTCGTTCATTATGAGACGAACGAACGAATTACGAATTAGTAGACTGCGCAGACCGGCTCAATGATAATGGAATTGCAATAGGTACCGTAGTACCCAACTGATAAGGCGCTTCGTGAATCTTCGTTCGCCCAGAAAATAAAGTATGGCCCGAATATTAACGAAAGAATGCTTAAAACTTACAATCAACCTTAGAACACTAATATAAGTTTCATAATATACTGCAGCTATTAGTTCCATCTCACTCGCAAGTCACGCCCCATGGCGGCAGCTGCCGACCAATAGCATTTCCCGAAAATTCTGCGCAGGTACATCGGTAAGCCATATTAGTTGGGTACTACTGTAGTATGGTGTCATTATGACATGTTAGCAGACTTGGCCCCAAGAACATATAATATATGAGAAGAAAGTAGTAAAATGTTAGCGTTAGGTAGGGGCCATTAATGAATTACGTCAGGACGATTAAGACCATTTTTGACTCCCAGCTAAACTTCTATCGTAAGTTTTTATCTAGTTTTCCTAAATTGTTAAACGTCATTTATCGATTAAGTACAAGAAAAAAAAAAGTTTTTTTTTATTAAGGCCTATATTATAATTTTTTGGATATTGCCAACATAGCGAAAAATGTGTGCAAAACCACGTTGCAAAAGCTAGTAAAACAACAGACAACACTTTCTAAACTCTCATAATGTCCATTTCATACCATTCAATAAAAATTCAAAAACCTTACAAGGACAAAACATAATTGTTTGTCATCCGCGCTTTTCTCAAAAACTCCATTGTCATGATGATCCCCATCAGACCCGTCTTAAACGGGAACCGGAAAGAAGCGGTGACGTCATCAATCATAATTCATAACCGGAAGTAGGGTGGGGTACCCATTAAGATAATATGCCGCCAGTTAATGGCAAAAACGAATGTTACGATAGAGTTTTTCAGGAAATAAGGATTTATGTAATTTATTTCATACTTCTGAGTTCATTCGTTTCAATTAATGTAAAATTAAAATTAATATCTTCACGTCCAAAATACCTCAGAGTCTGAAGACAAAGGTCTTCAATCAGTGCGTGTTACCAGTGATGACATACGGGACAGAGACGTGGTCTTTCACTGCTGGCCGCATAAATAAGCTCAGAGTCACTCAGCGAGCTATGGAACGAGCTATGCTCGGAATTTCTCTACGTGACAGGGTCCGAAATGAGGATATTCGTAGGAGAACAAAAATGACGGACATAGCTCGTAGAGTTAGTAAGCTGAAGTGGCAATGGGCAGGCCACATCGTTCGAAGAGCCGATAACCGATGGGGAAGGAAGGTTCTCGAGTGGCGACCACGTACTGGAAAGCGCCGAGCGGGACGACCTCCCACCAGGTGGACCGACGACGTGGTCAGAGTCGCTGGGCGCCGCTGGATGCAAGCGGCCCAGAACTGTTCGAAGTGGAAATCACTGGGTGAGGCCTATGTTCAGCAGTGGACATCCATGGGCTGATATGATGACGATGAATGTAAAATTTCACCTGAAAATCTGGTTGTTTGTAACGGAAAGGATATTATTATATTATACGTGAAGCAAAAACATTCGCTCCTTTTTAGGGTTCCGTCGCCAAATGGGAAAAAACGAAACCCTTATGGATTCGTCATGTTTGCTGTCTGTTCGTCCGTATGTCACAGCCACTTTTTTCCGAAACTATAAGAACTATACTGTTGAAACTTGGTAAGCAGATTTATTCTGTGAACCGCATTAAGATTTTCACACAAAAATAGAAAAAAAAAACAATAAATTTTGGGTTTCCCCATACTTGGAACTGAAACTCAAAAATTGTTTTTTAATAAAACCCATACGTGTTGAATATGGATAGGTCTTCAAAAATGATATTGGAGGTTTCTAATATCATTTTTTTTTAAACTGAATGGTTTGTGCGAGAGACACTTCTAAAGTGGTAAAATGTGTGCCCCCCCCTGTAACTTCTAAAATAAGAGAATGATAAAATTTAAAAAAAACGTGGTTTGAACGAGATCTAGTAAGTAGTTTTTTTTAATACGACTTAATTTAAAAAAATACACTATTATTAAGACATCGATCAAAGTTACAACGAACTACAGAACTTTTATATTATGTTATTTGCTGCTACGGAACCCTTCATGGGCGAGTCCGACTCGCACATGGCCGGTTTTTTTAGCGCGCACGGAGGAGTGTGAAATTTGGCATAGTTAAAGTTTATATGGGAAAGAAGTGCACAAAGCTAATATGTTTTCTATTTAGCTAAAGTTTTGGAGATTGCGAAAGCGCATTGCTTTGGAGGAAACATTGTCAACTGTCATACATATTTTTTCCGAACTAAAAATATCTCATATTACAACCGAATCAAAGATACGCATTTTTGCTATTCTACGAACCCACAGCACTTTAAGAAAAACTATACATAAAAATTAAATTATTAAAAGAAACAAAAAACCCGACTGCGTAAAACAAAAATTAACTGAAAAGAGAAAAACAAGCTCTTTAATCTGTCGAATTTGTAATATTACTTGAATGTTATAAGGAATTGCAGTCAGGGACAAACCAATAACCTAAGTATGTGTTTTTTTTTGTAATATTTGTTTATCCCCGACTGCAATACCTTATAACATTCAAGTAATATTACAAATTCAACAGATTAAAGAGCTTGTTTTTCTCTTTTCAGTTAATTTTTGTTTTACGCAGTCGGGTTTTTTGTTTCTTTTAATAATTTAATTTATTTCAGACTTTTTAGTTTTATACAGAATGAGTTGTAAGTATTAGTAAGTAAATGAGCGGTACGGTAAAGTAACGCTAACGACCATCGCAACTCTGTGAGTTACGTACGGTTACCGCTCATAGTACCTATACCTAATGTCCTTGCATTAAACACGGTTTTTTGCAATTTACGTCAAAATGGTAGCACAAAAGTATTACAATATATACATATATGGAATGGGCTGTTCACAAGCTTTCATTTGATACCCATATTGTTATAATAACGAAATTTTTGTTTTTAATACCCCCCCTCTTTTCTTATCCGTAGACGCCATATAAAAATAATATACCCTATGACACTCCCACAGTCAAGACGAATCTAACGACACCTCATATGCTTAAATCCATCAAGCCGTTTAGGCTGCAGAGCGTGCCAAAGAAATAGACATACATACATACATACATACATACATACATACATACATACATACATACATACACTCGAAAAACATAACCCTCCTTCCGGGTCAGTCGGGTAAAAAGAATCACCCACATTCAACAAACCGGCAATTTCATCAAAGATTACAAAACCTCCAGACCTTACGCAGAGGGGTTAAAAAAGGTAGAGATACCGTTCATTCTTCATCTCGCCAGCTAATATGACAAAACCGCGGCGCGTCGACATGAGGGGGCAATTTTTAAGGATTCCCCTGTTTTTGGGGGCTCGGGGGCACTTATCACAGGCCGGGGGGAGATTAGCGGGGAGAGTGTGGCATAGAAGTAAGCGGATGGTATTTTGTATAATGAAGTTTATTCATTTGTTTTAGTGATGTTTATAGATAGTTTTAAGAGAGGTAGAGCGTAGCGTTTATTCGCTCAAAGAGCAACTCGACTGGGGAAGTACCTCCACCTTACAGAATACCGCAGCCAAATAACTTTATGCTTTGTTCCTGTGCGTGAGTAAGCTCGCCAGAGCTCATTGGGGAGGGGGGGTCGGTAACGCGTGAGTGATGCCCGTGTGTTGCAAGTGTCCACATGGCTAGGGTATCTGCTTACCATCAGGCGGGCCGTATGTAACCTTTGTCGTGTAAAAAGTTTTTTGGATTCGGTATTCTGTAAGGTGAGGTACTTGCCCAGTCGAGCTGCTCTTTAAGCGAATAAGCACTATGTTCTATCTCTCTTAAAAGTCAGTTCAGTTTTAGTGACGTCGGATACCGAGACGAAGGACCCGGGTTCGAATCCTACAATGAGCTTGAGCTTTCGGTGAAAGAAAACATCGTGAGGAAACCATAGCACGGTGGTAGGGTACTTTGTAGTACCCATCTGGCTGCCTACCACCTTCAAGTTTAAAATCTGTCGCCAAGCACTTATCGGTGTGTTCCCACGGTTGCATTTAAGAGCCAGTTCCTTCTAGGCTTTGTGTGCTTACCACCTTCGGCCACATCATCACTTACCATGGTGAGATTGTGGACAAACACAGACCTATACACAGTAAAAAAAAAGATTTATTAATTAATATTCAACATGATAACTATTATTATTATTAATAGAAACCCTAATACTCAAGAAAAAAAAGAAACTACAAAGATAAATTCAAAAATTGTCGCCCACAATAATACAATAAACGAGAAACCAAAACATTATTACATCATATAAAAATAACCCTACAATTTCCAACGTGACAACGGCTACGCTCGTTTTATGGCCACACAAAATAAATAAGAAGCTTTATCCACGGATTATCTCCTTAAGAATTACGTACGCCTTTTGTCTGAGCGAGTTTTTTAAGCAAACATGGTCGCAGCACTTTTTGTTCGCGCTAAATCTCCTGCTTTAGAAAAATCTTAAAAATCCCATTGTTTTTATTGGCGGTTTTTCGCATTGTACCAAATGGACTTTCTGTTTTTCTTGTTGAGTTTAAAAAATATGTATTAAAGTTAGTACATTATGTAAAGTAGTATTATAATGTGTGTTAGGAAAATATTTCATGGAAATGCTGGTGGCGTTTGTTCCATACAAACGTTCAGTTTCCTCTCTGGATAATGACCCTAGAGCATTGATTATTCTACCATGCAATCTGTAGGTACCACTGTATGTCCCTCGGTTGTGTTTTTCTCCATAAATTAATTATAATAAGAATTAGGAGCCTTCTAAAATCACAAAAACTTACCATTTTTAACGCCCTTGTCCAGCGAATAAATTTGACGAATATGAAACAACAAAGAAAAACCAACAGACATATCCAAAGCCCTTATTATGATTCTCGTTTTTTTTTTTTAATCGATCCAGTTTTTGAGGATACAACCGGGGATTACGAAATAGCGATTTCGTCTAATTTAAATAGGTATAATCGGTCCAAGCTGTAGTTGCCTCTATCGCCCTCGGGTGGGATAGCTCGGACACAGCGCGACAGAAATAGATATGTTAAAAACCTATTTCGGTTCCCTATTCATACCAGGAAGAGTGTCATCTCATAAGCTTGTATGATCTTAATGACTAAATGTAATTTTATTACGATAGTCTTAATACAGAAGGCGTAAGGTAAGCATACAGCTCTGTTGATGGTAAGCAGTTACCGAGTGCGAGTTAATTCGCGAGTTGCAAACCTAGCAAAATACTATACACCTAGTAGTGGTTTGAAGAAAGGTGCTACCTATCCAAGAAGTACCAACGTACCTAGTACTTAGTGAATGTACACGCAGTGTCGCGAATAGAGGAAGATGGAGAAGTCTCGCAAAAGCCGCGGCAAACTGATCAGACGATCCATTACCACGACCACTCCCCCAGGAGTGTACGACTGCCTAGAAGTTGTCCACATGCAATGCATAAGTAGGTACCGTATCTTTCCTCTTTAATTTTAATCTAGAAACTGGACTGGATATTTTTTTTATCTTAAATTGGAATCAAATACCATACAGTATAACGAAATGTTTTTCAAACGTCAAGAATACGGCGCAAAGGGCAAAGGTAAATCAGTAGAAGTAAATTATAATAATTTATTCAAGAGCCGACGGTGTCGCTCAGTGTGTAACGAGGGGGTTCGAACACGCGAAAATGTGAAATATTATACTCTCTAGAGGGTACCGTGAGGTAGGTTCCAATTTTGATATGGTAGTTCGTTGCTCAGATTATAGAATAAACAGACAAAACGAAAGTGAAGCCAGAAAAGGAAATATAAATAAAAAATCAGGTACCTGGTATTCGCTTTTAAATTTGTATTTCCTTTTGTGCAATTTATTATTGAATTGAAGCGCTCGTGGTGTAGCATGATAAGCTGTTCTTAATGTATCGGCAAGTTAAGCTACTACCATCGTGGTCGGTACCTGGATGTGTTACCGCCTAGTGGTATTTAAGCCACTGGCTCCTGAAACACAGTTTTACTAGTTCGGGAGCCTATGGATTCAAAAATAAGCTGTAATGTTATATGCCAATAAATTAATTATTATTATTATTTCAAATCGAGGGTTTCCGTGCTTCGGAAGGCATGGAAAGCCGTTGGTCCCGGTTATCACTTAATTGTGATAGTCGTTAAGCTAGTTGGAGGGCTTCTAGGCGGCTTGAAAACTCCAACAGTAGGTTGACCACTAGCCTACCTCCACCGATCCGCAGTGGGCAGGCGTGGTGGAGTATCTACCCATTCCCTTTCACCCTGATTTGTGAAAGGAGGCCTGTGCTCAGCACATTATAGACATTAATTACAGCGTCATTAACAAGAAAAAGATTAATAATTTTGGGAACAGAATGGGTTTCAAAATCAAAAGTAATTTATTCAGTTTAGGCCCTGGTAAGGCACTTATGAACGTTAAATTGGTACAATTGGTGGTTAAATTGGTGGTTGAATGGTGTTGTATAGATCTGCAGGCTGCTAATCATTAGGCAGGTCGTATGCTATTTGTGTAAAATAAAAAAAATCTCAAGATCCAATATCAAAAGTTCAAAACCAACCATATATTCTACATTGTACATCCCAAACACTTACTTAGAGATTGTTTCAAATACTCAACTCACGTAAGTCCTTATTTCGTGTGAAAAAATACTTATAAAATAATAATTGGTGTGAAAACACAATTTTCCCCCCTAACTGTGCATTTATAATTCATTAACTACAAATATCTGATTGTTATGCGTAACACGCATTATTTTGTAAAATAAAAAGTATGTATGTATACCTACTAATGTTTTGGAAAAAATAGCCAATATATAGTCAGATTGTTAAAAAAAATAAGAAAATATTTAAAAAGTGTAACCTTGCTGAGTTTCTTGCCTGTTCTTCTCAGTTGAAGGCCGACTTACGAACTGGCGGTAACTTCAGTAGCTTTGACCTTCATAGGTGCCCTTCTAGGGCCTAAATTGAATAAATGGCTTTGACTTTGACTTTGACTTTGAGCTATTATTACTACGTATAGAGAAGCTATCATAAGCAAAGGTTATGTCCCATATTTTTAGAGTCAGTTCTTTTTAGAGTTGAAACAATAAAATTAGTCGTCTAAGCAGGCAGTAGAAAAATGTAGCGCTATCAGAACGCTTTTAGGACTATTTTTCTCGCAAATACCGTGATTTTCCCCAGCCAGTATACAACAACCAATGTGGCGGGATGGCCTCACTTGATCGAAACATAGTTTTGATGTGTGGCGTCTTCTCTATACGTACTAATTATATCTTAATGGTTACTAATGTATTTTACGCTTTGTAAGCATAATGGTATTAAATGTAAAACAAGAAGTGAGGAGCTATTGGGGAGAGGGGAAGGGTCGGTAACGCGAGAGTCCATAGTCCATAGGGCTACGGTTACCGGTTACCACCAGGCCGTTTGCTTGTTTGGTGTCTTCGTAGCGTAAAGTAAGCCTTAGATTATAGTCGGAAAAATACAGTAGGTATGTGTTTGCAGTGCGTTATTTAAATATGTTTCTGTTTTACTGTCTACAGGCCTGTGTTTGACTATAATCTCAGCATAGCAAGTGATGATGTGGCGAAGATGGTAAGCACACAAACCCTCAAGGAACATGCTCTCAATTGCAGCTGTCGAAAGACACCGATAAGTGCATACAACTATAACCTAAATAGATGTGTATCTTATTAAGACGAAACTCACAAGGTTATTAAAAAAAGGTTTCTTGCCTATCGGTGGGACATATTTTGGAAATTTTTCACAGAAATTATTCCACCTGATTTCACCCCCATTCTTACACTGAGCTTACACAACGCCGGTAAAATGTTCAACCGTACGTTTTTGAGACACCGAACATGTGGACACAATGTTTTGCATCCTCATATAAAATGCGGACAGCAAAGGAGTGGAACCTGCTTCCGGCGTCTGTCTTTCCTGACTCTTACAATCTAGGGACTCTCAAGACCAGATTAAATAGGTTTCTTCTGGGTAAGCGTTCTCCATCTTTGTTGTTAATCTAATTTTATATACAAAGAAAAATAAATATGAAAGATTGTAGCGTGACTGAGATAGCAGTACTAGTAAATAGGCAGACTGAACGGACTTACAGTCCGATTGTAATCCTTAGATTAAAACAAAAAAAAACCGGCCAAGTGTGAGTCAGACTCGCGCACCGAGGGTTTTTGTTGCAATTTAAGAAGTGTAACCCCCTTAGTCATAATCGCTTTTTAACTAAATCAGTGTAATAGTGTCCTCCGTCTCACTCTTTCGTTCACCAAATGTCACGTATCAGATAAAGACTTCAGAATTTTAGCTAATCAACGTTTGATAACTTGATTATGAATAGGGGGGTAAGTACTTAACATGATGATCACAAAACCACGAAAACTTTTTAATATAAGTATTTTGATTAAACATTCTAAATATTTAAAGTCATTTAAATGTCAGTCATAATCTAAAAAATTATGACTCAGAATGGTATCTTATTAGCAAATTAAAAACACATCTGAGCGTAAATCACCCATGATTGAAGACAGTGCCACAGAAAGGAATCGCTGAAAAAATAAAATTTATCCCCAGCCAATAATAGGGACTGCAGTTTGCAGATGGTTTGAGGGATGAGAATAAAGCGGGTGAAAATTAAAAAAAAATAGACATAAGTTGAAATACTTGTTTTTTTGGACTAAAGTTTGATAGTTTGTTATTGCAAATTAAGAAAGAAAGAGGAACGTAAATTAAGAACATTGTTTTTTCTAATTCTCAGCAGCAAAAAATTACAATTTCCTCAAACGATATCTTTACAATCTTTCAAACAAAAGAACTACGAAAACGCTACGGCTACGTAGAGCGTAGACCATCTACGAAACCGCTACATCTCAACACGGGTACCAACCGATCTCAAGAATGGGGGAGACACGGCATAAATCAACCCACCGATGGGTAGGCCCCGAATGAAATGTGGTATGTAAATCCCTATCCCACTTTCCTTAATATCGGCCCGATGAATTATGGTAAGGTTATCGCGTCATCCATTGTCGGACGAGTTTTCCAGAGGCCTCTTTGAGAGGCCTTTCGTTATATACGTGTGTCAGATACGTGATTTATTTGATGTCCGATTGTAGACGTACGCTGTATTTCTGTATTTCAACTTGAATATTTCCAGAGTCCGATGTTGGCAGCACTCACCCTTTGAATTACGGTGATAAGTTCATGTGAAAAATTGGAGGAATGGTCCCTTTAGAGTAGTAATACCGGGTAAGCTAATTCCGCAACTAGTCAGTGACTTTGCACTGATTTTTAACAGTAAGGACCAATACCTGCATCGTGTGTTCTTGACTTGGCCAATCAGAGTGCATAGCCGATGGTGGGAAATTGGCGATATATTTCAATCAACCAGAATTCAATCGTTCAAGCGTTTCGCGCTTTGGGTTAATTGTTCGATGGGTGAAGCATAGATAGATGTTTTGTGGTTTTGGCTTATTATGATTTCTAATCCAATAAAAAAGGGGTACAACTTTTTATGTGAAATACTGAACTTGTCTCCCATGATACTCTTTTTCCGGTGAGAGAATAAATTTCGGGCAATTCTCACTTATTACATCATTACACTGGTCCAAAAATGTTAAGTCTATAAAATGCAGGCTATAAAAGAGCTATGCTCGGGGTTTCTTTGATTGATAAAATCCGCAACGAGGACAAAGAACCAAAGTAACCGAGATAGCTCAACGAATTAGCAAGCTGAAGTGTCCATGGGCTGGTTAAGTCTGCCAAAGAACCAATAGTCGATGGATCAGACGAGTCCTGGAGTGGAGAACGCGTCTTGGCAAACATAGAAATGAATGAAATAAATAAAAACGTAGTGTGGGATGCCCCCCAGCCTGGACTGACGACCTCAAAAAAGTGACCGGACTGGGCTGGATGCGGGTGGCAAGAAATCGGAAGGAGTGGCGCGCTCTGGGAGAGGCCTATGTCCAGCAGTGGACTACTAAAGGCTGATGATGATGATGCATCACTAGGCTATAAAAAATTCTAGGTTCATTTGGCTTAGGCTGTGCAAGTCAGTGTGAGGTACGCTTGCGTCATCGGATGGTAAGTCGTTTCGACACCGCTTTTGGGTTACGTAACTTTGGGTTAACTGATTCAAATTATAACCGAATTTGAAACAAGTGGCACTTAGAGTTAATAAAGTAGATAAAGAATATTATGAAATTCACTACTAACCTTGGCTACCTAAATTATATAATAAAACAGCATTAAATAAAAAAAAACAAGCTATTTTTGGACTTTGATAACGAACAGTTAAATCATTATTTTTCTCTAATTCAGTGTATTCTGTCTATTCAGTTTCAAAAGGTAATATGTGCCCGAGATACGTTGAATGAATCAAGTTGAAAACTGACGAACCTTTTCATTCCGCCACTGCACAATACCAAATTCATATATACAATGTAGATAAGACAAAGTACTCCAGCAAATCCCTCTAACCTTATCTCCTGAAAGTCACGTAAAATTACCCGTCAAATGCATCCAAGCATAGAATAGTAGAAGAATTTCGCAAGTCACACGCCATTAGCACTTCGTCACGTGGTCCCTTACAAATATTATCCACATAATAATAAATGTCAGTTTTATTATGATTTACTTTGCTTAGGTATCAATAAACCCTGATCTGCACGACCAGTGTAGTTTGACTCCTTTTAGGGCTGTTTTTGTACGGCCAAATCTTGCATCCAACTTACTCGTATGACTCTGCTGGCGGGACTTTAAAGTGAAATACGTAGAGTTCGTTTTTGATCGCAATTTTAGTCTTAGTGCTATCGAATTAATATACAGTAAGGAAGTAAGTAAGGAAGCGCTCGTGGTGTAGCACGATAAGCCGTTCTTAATCGATCGGCAAGTTAAGCTACCACCGTCGTGGTCGGTACCTGGATGGGTGACCGCCTAGTGGTATTTCAAATCGAGCGTTTCCGTGCTTCGTAAGGCACGTAAAGCCGTTAGTCCCGGTTATCACTTAATTGTAGCTAGTTGGAGGCCTTCTAGGCGCCTTGAAAACTCCAACAGTAGGTTGACCACTAGCCTACCTCCACCGATCCGCAGTGGGCACGCGTGGTGGAGTATCTGCCCATTCCCTTTCACCCTGATTTGTGAAAGGAGGCCTGTGCTCAGCAGTGGGATATTATAGACTGATGATGATGATGAAGGAAGTAAATACGGACGGACGAACACCAGAGAGATCTTATAAGGGTTCCATTTTTTCATTTTAAGGTACGGAACCCTAAAAAAAATACACAAGAAATTTAACCGTGCCGAGTTTCTAGTCTGTCCTCTCTATTGAAGGCCGACTTACAAAAGGATGTCAATTTAAGTGTTTAAACCATGCTAAGCATGAAGTCTACAGTAATGACTACTGAAGATTTGACTTCATACGTGCTTTCCTAGAGCTTGAACTGGCTTTGACTTCGCCTTTCAAGTTGGATGCCAAAATCGGATTGTCGGATCCTTTAAAGCTTGAGACCACGTTATATTGGTATTGCAAGTCAAGCTTCATACGAGCACAATGTAATAGATGCACAAAGTTTGAAGCTTACAATCTTGCAATAAAGGTGGTTTTTGAATGTACTTTACGTGTCGGTAAGTTTGGTGGTGCAATCACGTTTGTCATTTCAGCCAATAATGAGGGTAAGTGTAATTTTGTGACGTCATCGTTCGGTTGGTTCGTATTTGGATTACGCAAGCAATTATAGTCTTTAAGTTTATGACGTCAAAGTGAATGTTGTTTTAGGTTTCCGTAGCCAAATGGCAAAAAACGGAACCCTTATAGATTTGTCATGTCTGTCTGTCGTCCGTATGTGACATACGGACGACAGACAGACAGAAAAAGTGGCTGTGACAGCCACTTTTTCCGAAACTATAAGAACTATAATGTTGAAACTTGGTAAGTAGATGTATTCTGTGAACCGCATTAAGATTTTCTCACAAAAATAGAAAAAAAAACAAAAATAATTGGGGGTCCCCATACTTAGAAATGAAACTCAAAAAATATTTTTTAATAAAACCCATAAGTAATGGGGTGTCTATGGATAGGTCTTCAAAAATGATATTGAGGTTTCTAATATTTTTTTTTTCTAAACTGAATAGTTTGCGCGAGAGACACTTCCAAAGTGGTAAAATGTGTGTTTTGGTAGTTAGTATTTTTTTTTAATAAGTCATAAATTGAAATTCATATCAAGTCAGTCTGTCTCGCACTTGGCCGGTTTTTTTTACTTTGTATAGGCTTGTTTTTTGACTACAATCTCACTATGGTAAGTGACGATGGCCAAAGGCACACACAGCCTAGAATGAAGTGGCTCTCAAGTGCAGGTGTCGGAACACACCGATATTTATTTTTGCCAGTCATATCCAAAGAAAATTAATTCTAGTGACCGTTTCGTCTTGGGAAATGCAAAAAATCTAAAAAGTTTTTAATAGCTCGGTAAGTTTTATCTTGTTCTTCTTATTTTTAAGTTTGGCAACCAAGCCCAAATTAGGGCTCATTTCTGTCAGTGTCGAGTTATATTATAGTTTCCAGTCACAATAAATCACTTTCATAATAAAGTCCTCAGTCAGTCACCGTCCATAAAAGGCATGTTTTACTACATTGGTGGTCATTGTACTAAAACTCTTCACGGACTTTTTGAGACAACTTGAAAAGATACGATACACATAATTCATTTCATTTCACTTCACTGGTGCACATGGATGATCTTTTTTGGGTAAAATACCACCAATAATACACAATAAAACTCAAAATACAAAAATTTATGAAAATAAATATGAAAACGCAACGTCACTCGGCATGGTCCCGCCAAAAAGTCCAAGTTTTATCTTCTTTCGGTGTACTGTCCCTTTGTGGCTGACCGTCACACCGTTATATACTTAGACAACGTTTTGACAAATAAAATACTTTGTGTGCACATGTCCTGAGTCTGTGAGTTAGGGATCAGATAACCATACGTGAAGAACATCCCAGGTTATTTATTGTCTCAGGATTTATTACAAATATTTCGAGCCACGAACGAGCACACTGCGAGCACGATTCGCATAGCGTGGACGGGCTTGCGAGCCTCGAACGAGCATTCGTAGCATGCTCGACTGCTCGCTCACTTCGCGTAGCTTGGACGCACCATAACAAAACACTTAGCCATTCAAGTAACGTAATAATCAAATCTAATAACCTCTTACGTATTCCATTTGCAATCTCAAACATTATAAGCAATTAGAAATGCATAAAGCAACACATATACTATGTGACACATAATGCAAGTCTCACTTAAGGGTCGGATGCATAGATTAAGAATATTATAGCGCTAGATATATGTACTAGAGTGAGTGGTGGGGATAAACAAATATTACAAAAAATACATATTTAAGTAGGTTATTGGTTTTTTCGCGACTGCAAAACCTTATAAAATTCAAGGTATATTCAAAATTCTATATATTTAAAAGGTTTATTATTTTTTGTTATTTTTTTTTATTTAATGTGTGATTTTAGTGGCTTTTTTATATTGCTCGTAAGAGTAGTTTTCAAAGATTAAGACCGCAAATTCAAAGAATAAATAGCTCCATTGAGTAAATCTCTATATATAAAATATGAATCCCTATTTGCCTTGGTCACGCACGCCATAACTTGAGAACGACTAAACCAATTTCATCCATCTTTTTTTTTAGTTCGCTTATACTAAAATAAATAATATAATTAAAAAAACTCTGGAGAAATTTCTTACGGTTTTTTTTAAAGAAATTAGACAATTTAAGAAAACTTAACTTTTAGGGTAGGGTATCCCTGGGTACGCGGGTGAAACCGCGAGGCGCAACTAGTTAAACATGCTTCAATACATAGAAAAAATGTTACAAATATTAGAAGAGTCGAGAGTTTCCGTGTTATGTATTCCATTACGGTGGGAATTGGATTTGAAATAATGTTATATAAAATCCAATCACAATTTTGTTATATGAACAACATTATCATTTAGAAATACGAGAAAAACGTGATGTATTTATTTATAGGTACCATATTAGAGACGCCATTTATTTTAATATATTTATCTATGAAACGACATGTGAAGCAATATGCAATAGGGTATTTGAGTCACATTTCAAATGAGCTAGTTTTAAATGTCAAAACTGCTCTTAGAGAGGACCCTTGAACGGGATCGGCATTTTTTGTCCCAATATTTAGATTTTTCCTTCTTTTTTAAGATTACTTTGTTGTCCGTGTATCTGTCTGTCAAGACCCTTTTTCTCAGGAACACGTGTAGGTGTCAAGCTTAAATTCGTATCAAATACTCAGGTCTACTGTCCCATAGAGCTGTGAAAAAATCAACGCAATCAAAAGATACAGCCGTTTATGCTGCAAATTTTCGACACTCGCAAGGGAATCAAAACCTACAATACTACGGCACTTCCCGTGAACTCAGAATCTTGAAATTTGGTACGAAGCAACGTCTTATAGCACAGATAAAGGAAAAATTATGAAAAGCATACATTTTTAGTTACATCATATAATCAAAATATTTTTAATAATTTATACCTACGTTTGTACGGAACCCTCGGTGCGCGAGTCCGACACGCACTTGGCCGGTTTTTTTGTTTCAATTTGATATTTTTTTAATGCATTGTTTAATTTTTATTTTATTTTATTTATTTAAAAAAACCAACAGCATATCTCACATAGAAGGTAACAGGTATGACATAAACTTAACATAAGCCAATTACAGGTTTTTCCGTATTAAATTAATTAATGAAATTAAAAGTAAAATTAAGTAATAGGAGTGGGTGGATACATTTAATCAAAATATATAATGTAAATATATTTACGTATAAACGTAGATGTGTGTACAGTGTGTGAAAGGTAAAGAGTAAGAGTGTAGGATGAGTAGTGGATGTAGTAATACATTTGAATTTCGCTTTTTACTTCAGGAAGCTATCTTGTGTGGTTTCGGAAATATTTGACAATGTATAAGGCTTTATTATATTGCTCGTCAGTGTATTACGCCTTAGTGTAACAGACTCCCGACTTTTGCAGCTTAATATTCAAAATAACGCGCACTTCTCAGTGGTGGGGGAAAAGTTTTGAAATTCACTTAAAATATTCTTTTATTTTCCGTTTCGACGAATAATTGAGAACGATTTGAGAAAATTATTGTGCGCATTATTGATAGAAGACTTGCTGATGTTTTGAATTGTTTAAAACTTTTAGACGTCAATTTTGACATTTAATAGAAGACGAATAAGACAATATACATAGCTTGTTTGATATAACAAAAGGTATAAAAAAACTGCCAAGTGCGAGAGATCGGTTGCTGAGTTTCTTGCCTGTTCTTCTCAGTTGAAGGCCGAGTTACGAACTGGTAGTAACATAGGCCTAGATTGAATAAAATTGGCTTTGACTTTTACCATACAAATCCCTAACAATTATTTTTGTCGCGTGTTGACCTATCTCTGTTCTTCTTGTATATCGAGTTCTTTGGGTAAAACACTTAAAAAAGAAACAGGACCAATTTTGAGTACTTAAATAGGGTTTTTTTTTAATTAGTTGGGTTTGCGTTTGGCCTCTGACCCGCCCATAAGAGGCGATGACGAAGCCTAAGATGAAACACGCTTACCCAGAAGAAACCTATTCACTCTGACTTTGAAAGTTCCTAGATTGTAAGCGTCAGGAAACACAGACGCCGGAAGCAAGTTCCACTCCCTTGCTGTCCGCATTATAAATGAGGATGCACAACGCTGTGTCCTTATTTTCGGTGTTCTTATGTGGTTCGGTGTGAAAATGGGGATGGTGGAATAAGGTTGAACAATTCCTGCGCACACTCTCCAAAATATGTCCTGTAGAAAACCGATAAGAAAGCAACCTTTCTTCGATGGTCGAGGCTCGTCAGTTTAGCCTTAATTAAGGACTCATTTCCGATGATTCTACTGGCTCGGCTGTCTATTGAGTCGACAACAAAACAAAACGATTTTACAATATTAAAAGATGAACCAAACTCAAGCAAGACTCACTACACTGAACTTAATCTCGGCTTACTAATTTAATTTTAACTTTCACTCTTCCCTTATCAAGATAAACCCCAGTTCAACTGATAACAGATTTAATTAACTTTAGAGACGATAAAGTTCTTTTTTTTTAAATTCCATTACACGGATACGTAGAATTTGTTCTCCCTCGGACTTGGCGATGGTTGTTCTTTGAACTTTTTAATTCTTTTAGGGCCACTTTTAATCGGACATCCGCTGTTAATTGGTAAAACGGAACGCTTTTCGTTAAAAGAAATATTTACTTTCATTAAAATTTATAGTAGACTTTTATTAATTTGAGTTCTATGAAAAAAATATCCTTAAAAATATTTGATAATAAGATATTCTAAGAAAACTAAATAAAAACGGCAAAAAACTTACAGATTGACTTTCAGTTTTATATACAGATAGTTAGTTACTTACGAATTCTCATGGAACCATTTATGATTTTTATTTCAAACGTACCTGAAACAAGAAAAACATAATTTATCAGCAAAGATTTTTAACCAATCCTGAATTCTGGATAAGCGTGCTCTATCTTAGGCTGCGTCATGGCTTTTATGAGCGGGTCGGTGGACAACTCAAGCCCATTTGATTAAATAAATGTAAATTATACTTTACAGACTAGTTCAGTAACTTGCTTTTACTGGAATCAGAATCAGAATCATTTATTCGTAAAACATAGGTAAACAATTGGATCATAAATAAATAAATTTTGCGCTATGTTTTGCCATTAAAGGCATACAAAAAATATAAAATTAGGTTTTGACCAAACGTGAAGACAAAAACCTTCCAGACAAAAAAATATTTTCCAAATCGGTTAATAAATGACGGAGTTATGAGATATAAAACATAAAAAAACAACTGAATTGAGAACCTCCTCCTTTTTTTTAAGTCGGTTAAAAATATAATTTAGCCCATGTGACCCGGGGAAAGTGTAGCCACAGTTTTACCATTTGTAGCTTCCAAACAGTGAAAGAATTTTTCAAAACGGTTCAGTTGTTTCGGAGCCTATTCAATTCAAACAAACAATCAAATCTTTATAATATTAGTATAGATATATTCCTTGTCATATGTTCTCGGTATCAGTATATCATAAGTATCGATAAAAAACTAGAAATTGGCATCAATAATGTATTAAGTCGTTCAAACTATGACGTAACAACCAACAACAGCTGTAATATGTTAAAATTTATTTCAGAGAGCTTTATATTTACTGGCCGTAGAGTAATGCACTTAGTACAGTCACTCTATAAATGTTCTATCTCTATGGTAGGTAAATAACAGTCCATAGGATTGAAATTCTAAATTCAAATCAATTCTAACTCAAGCAAATGCTGTAACTAATCCCGTTGTCTTCACTATAGTCAAGTAAATAACGGTCATTCCGAACTATAGTCCATTCTAATCCATCTTCAGCAAACTTATCAAAGGAGTGAAGAACAAACACAACACGAATTGCTTCACACGTAGAATCGGGGGCGAAACTAGTTTTGTTACCCCTACTAGTGGTGATCGTCGTTTGATATATTTCAAGGAAGGTTTATATATATAATACATATATGTTATATAATTCAGAACTTAAAAAAAAAAGAAAAAAAAAGTCATTTATTCAGTTTAGACCATGGTAAGGCACTTATGAACGTTAAATTGGTACATATAGTTGAATTTACCACCGGTTCGGAATACACTTAAATTGAGAAGACTCCGGCAAGAAACTCAAAAGAAATATGTTTCGGAAACACATGGAATTTCTTCCGCTTTCTTTTTTTGTAACGCTGGCTAAACCTTACGAGATATATCAAAATGATCTAGTACGGAATTATGTACGCGATGGTGTATGTATGTACATATTCTATGGATACCTAACCCACAGTGAGCATAAAAAAAAAACAAGTAATTAAATGTTGATTGTGTCTTAGTGTTGTGCAGTCCCGTTTTCAAAAACGGGGAAGAAATACGTTTCCGAAAGACATTAAAAAATTAAAAATGGCATAATTTTACAACTATCCTGAATAATTAGTGAAAATTCACGATGAAAAGCTCGCAGCGCTACACTAGCGCCTCTCGCGGATAATTCAAGCGCGTTTCCATCGGATGGAAATGACTCTAGTCTTAATATTTCGTATGAAGCAATAACAAGTTATTTACAAGTAAATAAATAAATAAATATCCTGGGACATTCCTCACACACGGTCATCTGATCCCAAAGTAAGCAGAGCTTGTACTATGGAAACCAGATAACTGATATAATACATATACTACTTTTTGTTTGTAAATACATACTTAATATACTTAATTACACCCAGACTCAGGACATACAAACATATTCATGCACACAAATGCATGTCCTGTGTGGGAATCGAACCCACGACCTGCGGCGCGTAAGGTGAACCAACTGCGCCAACTGGCCCGTCTAAGTAGTAGTAGTCGTACAAGAACTCAATCCTAACAAAGTTGCTGCTGCATGTAGGTTAGGCAAGTTTTTACCCGACTACGGCGAAGCAAAAAGGAGGGTTATGATTTTGACCGGTATGTATGTATGTGGGTATGTATGTTCATCTCTTCCCTCATACCATCTATACTACTAATGACAAATTGACAAATGAGGTATCGTTGGAAGCGTCTTGATCGTCCACTGGTTATAGGCTATATGACGTTACATTAAATTGGATATGGCGCCCTCTAGAGGACAAAAAGTCATGGACTAAAAGTAAAAGATTTTTTAATGATGCCGTGTTGGGTATCAAATAAAAGGGCTTAATGAGTACATTTCAAAAATATACATATTGTTAGCTATTGCTCGCGGCTTTGCTTGCAAGCACCCGATAATTGGGAATAATTTTTAAAATCTCGCCTCTAATGTGAGCCAAACATATTTTCTCTCCATACCTACCCAAAATACATATATCTATAATAAATAGGTACTCAAAATTCAAGAAAATCCAAAATTCTAAATCATTTATTCAAATAGACCTTCGCAGGCACTTATGAAAAGTCTGACTCTAATACTCCAATACCGGTTCGGAAGTTTGCATCTGCTGAGAAGAGCCGGCAATAAACTCAGCAAGTTGGCGCAGTTAGTTAAGACGTGGAGTCTTAACCTATAGTGCCGCAGGTCGTGGGTTCGATTCCCACACAGGACATGCATTTGTGTGCATGAACATGTCTGTATGTACTGAGTCTGGATGTAATTATGTATATTATAAGTATGTATTTACAAACAAAAAGTAGTATATGTATTATATCAGTTATCTGGTTTCCAAAGTACAAGCTGTGCTTAGTTAGGTATCAGATGACCGTGTGTGAGGAATGTCCCAGGATATATTTATATATTTATAAAAAATTACTCTTTTCAAAACAAGCTTAGATTCATACATAATATTTACATTATAATCGCACTGAAAACAATTGCAGAATCCGGCGCGGCAAAACTATAAAGTAGACTGAATCGACATTTAATCTTCTATAATTTAATTTAATGTGAAAAACGGGGGCAAAGTTTGTATGGGACAACGTGATTCCTTGGTCCGATCTACTTAAAATTTTGCATAAACATTACTTATCAGAATTGATGGAAGACGTATTTCGTAAAATCGTGTTATTTTAGGGGTGATTTGCATCAAAGTTGATATCAATACTCCTTAGTACTTTTGATTTAAATTACTTTTTATTTTGACACATGTTTGAAAACTCAATCTGATTTTCACAGATTACAGAATAAGGCAGATGGAGCGCGCGGAACACGGGAGTGAGGCCAAAAAAGTAAATACAAATTGAAAAGCACATACCTAGTATTCGCTTTTGAATTTGTATTTGCTTTGTTTAAAACACATTATTTTATGAGAAACACTTTCTTTTTAACTTTGTTTAAACATAGCAAATACAAATTGAAAAGCGAATACCAGGTATGTGTTTTTCAATTTGTATTTGCTTTTTAGGGGTCACTCCCATGTTTCGCGCGCTCTATCTGCCTTTTGTTCTATAATCTGAGCCGATTTTATTCAAAAAACTTGGTGAAATGCAGTACTCCTTAAAATTGGAATGTCAAATATAAAAGAATATTTAAATCGGATTAGAATTCGAAATTTAAATTTAAACAGCATCAGAGTGGGGAAATTAACAGTGGAACAACTAGCGATCTTAGATACTAGAAGAATTGTCAATGACACAGATCAGTATGATGAAATAGTTCACATATTTCCAACTTTGAAACAGGTAGACGAATATAACACACAGATGTCGGAACGTTTGGGATTGCGAACTAAAATATATACTATAAAAGCAATAGATACATCTACTGAATCTAAAACATACGGTCAAGTTCCAAAACAAGAACATATACCTAGCGATCCCAACCGAACAGGAGGTATAATAAGCAGTATCGATATCGGTATTGGCTCGCGTGTAATGCTACGCAGGAATTTGAACATTAATCGAGGCTTAGTGAGCGGTGCGATGGGAGTGGTGAGGACCTTAATATGGCCTGCTCTTCGTCGTGATCAGCTGGAGCATGGAGAACATCCAAGCGCAGTTCTCATACAATTTGATGATTCCACTACACATGCAGATGAAGATGGGCTTGTTAGAATTGAACCTTGTCTGACTGAATTTGACGGATTAAGAGGATCGGGTAAAATTCAACGCAAAATGTTACCGTTAATCCTTACTTGGGCAGTTACTGTTCACAAGTTGCAAGGTTGCACTCTAGATAAAGCAGTAATTGATTTAGGAAAGTCACTATTCGCTAAGGGACAGGCTTATGTGGCCCTTAGCAGACTCAGGTCATTGGATGGATTATTTATTTGTTCCTTGGATCATAATAAATTGCTGAAAAATCCTCATGACCCTCGATCTCTTGAGGAACTGGAAAGGTTAAGAAGTCTTTCAAATTTCGAAACATGATCCTATGTGTAAGTTTGGTATATTACTTAGGAACATGTACAACAAAAAAATTAAAAGCCGCTCTTCAAATACTTTATCAGGAAATTGTAACGCCAAAATAATTTAAATAAAAAGTAAGTTCAAAAACTAAAACCCGACTACCGAAAAATCACGCTCTAAAAAGTATGAAACAAGGAAATATTCTCATCTGAAATTGTTATGTATAAACTATTAAATATTTATCGTCAATTAAATAAGCGAAACACATATGTTATGTATTTTAATGTATTTAATTAATATATATATTCATACTGATGGTGTTAAGAGGATAGCCGTGGTCGTATGCCACCTACCCTAACAAAACAATACAACTGTGACAATACATTCAAACATTAGTAAGCGATCATAAGCATTGGGCAAAGTGGCATAATGACCACGGCTATCCTCTTAACACCATCAGTATGAATATATATATTAATTAAATACATTAAAATACATAACATATGTGTTTCGCTTATTTAATTGACGATAAATATTTAATAGTTTATACATAACAATTTCAGATGAGAATATTTCCTTGTTTCATACTTTTTAGAGCGTGATTTTTCGGTAGTCGGGTTTTAGTTTTTGAACTTACTTTTTATTACTTCTTACCTTGTATGTAATATAACTGCTTCATAGAACACCTTTTAATAACTACGGGCGTTTAGAAATGTTGGAACTTTTTGCAAGTTGCTCGTAAAGTTTGGTATTTTGTAATATACTGGATTATAATTGAGATTCTATACTTGCAGCTACATACAGACATCATAACCCACCCAGGTCGACTGATAACCAGCCATCTCAGAAAAGAAACGTTGATTATTATCATCATTATGCCACAAATAATAATTGTAATAAATAATTGTACTCATGAAAACAAACAACTTTCCCAAAAAAAAAAAAAAAAAATTTGCCGTTCTTAATCGATCGGCAAAGTAAAGCTACGTCTGTCGTGGTCGGTACCTGGATGGGTGACCGCCTAGTAGTATTTCAAATCGAGCGTTTCCGTGCTTCGGAAGGCACGTAAAGCCGTTGGTCCCGGTTATCACTTAATTGTGATAGTCGTTAAGCTAGTTGGAGGCCTCCTAGGCGGCTTGAAAAATTCCAACAGTAGGTTGGCCACTAGCCTACCTCCACCGATCCGCAGTGGGCACGCGTGGTGGAGTATCTGCCCATTCCCTTTCACCCTGATTTGTGAAAGGAGGCCTGTGCTCAGCAGTGGGACATTATAGGCTGATGATGATGAACAAGAATAAGAATACACCATCAGCTTTTATTTAATTTCGTTACTTATCCCTATTTACAAACAAAACTATAGCATTACCATTTATATTTTTATTCATTTAACCACCCCGTATGGACCGCGCGCGTGCTATCAGCTGTTAAGGGCATGAACCTACGTATTATTTTTTTTGGGAAGTTGTTTGTTATTATGAGCACAATCATATGTCTAAGTGTCGTTTACTAATTACCAGTCACCCTATATATAAGTTCTTTAATCTTCAATTTGTCAAGTGAATATTCATCTCGTATAGTAGATCTTCAACAGGGCAATTATGTTACGCTCTTGAATTTAAAGTTGAAGCCTATTTATGGCCCCGCAGGCCCTATCTGTTTCCAAGTCCTTCATCAATCTTATATGCAGTGGCATCAACTATGAATTCGAGAAATTTACATAATTTGACTGCTTGTCAGAGTCACTGAAAGACATTTTTTTTTAAATTATTTATAGGCCTGTTTTGACCACAATCTCACCATGGTGAGTGATGATGTGGCCGGTGGTAAGCACACAAAGCCTAGAAGGAATTGGCTCTCAACACGGAACGGAACACACGACATTAGACAGATTGACATTGCGGACATTAGATGCATGAAAGAATATGCTAAACAGTGGAGACGTTTATGTTCAAAGTGACTCTACATTATATTTACTGTAATTGCTCCCTTCAATAAACTGCTCAAATATTCAGAATTCCTCGCCACGTTTATAAAGTAACCTAGTTTAAGCAGCGTCAGTAAAATTTCAAAGTTGGGGCACATGCTGAAAGCCTCACGCGCGTAAGTTGCATCCATAACTTTATTACGAAGCGGTTCGGATGCAGGGAAGTAATTTTAATATACACTTGTGGTTATTGCCAAAGCCATAACCTATATTAAGATGTATTTATCTATATTTCATTCTTATGTGGACATATCATCCGCAATGAAAGCTCATTGGAACGATTAGTGGTACAAGGAAGAGTAGAAGGTCAACGTTCCCGCGGCCGATCACCCACAAGATGGACAGACCTCATAAAATCATCAAAAAGTTGTTCCCTCAGTGAATGTACACGCAGTGCCGCGAATAGAGAAAGATGGAGAAGTCTCGCAAAAGCCGCAACTAACTCATCAGATGATCCATAACCACGACCACCGCCAGGAGTGTACGACTGAGAAGAAGAACCTTAATTTCAATGAAAACTGAGTATTATCGGTCTTCTGGAGAAAGGTACTCATAGCTTCTTATAGGCATCCTCAGATTCAGAATCAACAAACTCCATCAATTTAGAAGCAATTTGCGTTATGTTTACCATCTTTGGTCATCGCAGAAAATGTTGAGATTGTTTTCAAGCTCTCTTGTCATTTTGAAATTCTTCTATTAGTAAAGTAAGTCTATGGAATCCAATAATAAACGGTCTCAAAACTTGCTTGCTCAATGACTTTTACCTGGGAACCCGTTCGACTTTTGCTGAAAAAACTGGCGGATATCTTCTGTCGGTAGCGCAAGAATCGGGGGCTTGATCATTTTAAAACCAAGCCACGTGACAGGATTACATGGCGTCATCAAGTCACGTAGAACGTTAATGCGCCGGAGTTTACGAACTGCTAAACCCGCGAAACTCCATCGGGGTCGGCTTACAAGGATTTGCTATTGTTGCTAAGTTTGCGGGAAAAACTTGCTAACTCCTCGATACAGGAACGCCACAGCTTAAGGCAGCTGTGGTATGAAAATTTATGACGTATTAGAAGTACGTAGAACGTAATTAGAAGAGTGATTGCTTTATAGGGGATATATATTTGCATGTAAAGAGTTTAAAGTTTATTGGTATTAACCTCAAATGTACTATTCATACGTCTGTGGTCATACTATAGTGAGTTTAAGCTATTTGTTTAAGTTATTTCTAGGCTTTGCGTTCTGATCACCTTCCGATTCATCATCACAATTTTTGTAAGAGCACAAATGAAGTAAAAATTATAAGGGAAAATATTGCACCACAGAAATATGAAAATTCTATTTTTAATCTACCTATGTTCTATTTTTGCTAAATAAAATCTAATGATATAGACATTGATATGTAAATTAGAAACCATAGCGGCAAGAGACGGCGCCACTTGGATGGACTCTTCCATGGCACTTCAATTAGCTGAACCCACGAGTATCTATTGCTTGCCTGTAAAGTGCATTTGATAGTGGTATGGTCTGCAGAACAAATTATACTGTGAACAACTTAATCGGGATTTATACTTATTTTTATTTGCTGTAGTCTCTCATTATTTAACGTGGCCTTCAGATTTATTTGAAGAACTTACTTTTTGAAATTAATACATAACTAGTGCGCCCCGCGGTTTCACCCACGTACCTGATATCGGGATAAAAAGTACCCTACATCTGTGTGCCCAATTTCATCCAAATCCGTTCAGTAGTTTTTGCGTGAAAGAGTAACAAACATCCATACATACAAACTTTCGCGTTTATAATATTAGTAAGGATTTAATTAATTTGTTTGACTAGCATACTCAAGCTCTGCATAAACCACAAGGTCTAGAAACTTATTATGCATACACCTTCCTCATAAGACGTTGTCATCCATCAAGGGTTTAACAAAATTCAATTAAGAGCATACTAAACCAGCAGGCAAAAAGTCTTGTTTATAATTTTTTACTGAATTTACTCATTTATAAATGAGAAGTGATTTCTAACTTTTACTTGTAAATTTTTTACTCTCTTATTATTAAAAAACGTTTTTTTTTATACAACAAGTGATCAAAATTCATTTGAAATTCATTTCATTTCAAAATGAATTTGATCAAAATTGGCTAAGGAAAATCCAAAAATACAGATTACTTCCTAGAAACACAGCGAGTTTACTAAAATTCAAATTCAAAAAGTATTTATTCAATTAGGCCCTGTTATGGCACTTATGAAGTCTATGAGTCAATATTCTCAAAAGGATACTCAAAATTCAAAGGTACAGTTAACCTATTCGAAACCTTTTATTTGCTATCGTTACAACATGGTACACGTAATTACAGAACGAATGTCCGAATAGAGTTTTTAAGTCCACTCCTTTTTTTCAAACGCTACGATTACGACACGACATGTGCACGATTTCAAATCAAATCAAATCAAATCAAAAATATTTATTTGTAGAATATAGGTAATACAATGGTGTTATTCTAAATGAGGACCACTATATCCACACCAAAATGGCATACAAAATAAAACATAGATATTATTAAATAAACACAATCAAAACAACTATTACATTACATTTAAATACAACAATAAATAATAAAATATCAATTTTTTATGTGAGAAATCAAAAAAAGGCAAGACATTAGATATCCTGCTGAACAAATCGGGTATAATGTAGGTAGGTACCTAATATTAAATATCATTTAAAAATTTAGATTTGGAAGACATGGTTGAGACATTTTTTTCTAATACACTGATAGCAAAAAAAAATGATAGTTATTATAATCACCAAAAGTGTTATCGACCTTTACAGACCCTGGAAGGCCTGGCTCTCAAATGTAATTTTTGACATTTATGTGCTCGGTATCAGAGGTAGCCAGCCTACAAATTACCATAGGGTACGGATGTAGATCCATGCTTTGGTTTCCTTCTACCATCATTGCTTCTAATTTTGAAAGGTCCTTTGGTCACATCCCATATCAGGGTAACTTCGTGGTCCAAGACTTTTCTTTGCTCGATGCTCTTAAGACGAGGTCTTACCTCAAATTCACTAAAATGGCGTAACGCAATGAAAATACTTAACACAAAAAATTACTGTGGACAGAAGAGGGTTTTGAGAAAAATGTTAACCGAATAGAATATTAAAAAGCGCTTTGATGTTCCCAATAAAAAATTCGAAAGTTACGTCTCAAAAAAATCTTTCGCGCCGAAATTCTCCGTATTTTCAGCGATGACAACAATTTTATTTTTAAGAATATATTAGATACAGAATTATAGTAGAATGTTAACCGGACACTTATTCAATTTAATGTGTATATTCTGTATAATCTAAAGAAAACCCGTAAAAAAATGTCCATTTCATAGAGTCGACACATTTACGATTTACCATTTTCAACCCTATTCCAGTGAAGAACGAGTGCTGTCAAAATCGTAGTCAGTCCGCGCCTTAATGCGATTGCTATAAAGTGGAATTGTCAAAAATATCATTCTGAGCAACCATCTAAAGTCACACAAAAAATAACATCCACAATATCGTTACGGCCACCGTGTTCTAGATAAAGAATCGTCGGCACTAAAGCAATCGGTCAGTGGAGGCTTAAATTTTTTATTTCGCCTTTCAGGACCGTTCTAGATTTTACGAGAATTCCTTTGTTAGAACTTTTACATTCGACTTATTTTATTTGACTGTGTTATTGGGTTGCTATTTAGAGGCTGGATGTCTTTAGGTATTTTATAAAACGTTGTTATTCTCTTGTTAGAAGGTATGGGACAGCAAAAGATTAGATCTTTCTGGAATTTTTACTTCGAGAATAAATCGAGCAATTCCTATTTGGTATAATATGATTTCTATCCGAACATATACATGGTTATAAATCGTGTATAATCAACAATCTGAATCTGTTATATTTCTAAAAGTCTCAACAATCATCATCATCATCATCAGCTTATAATGTCCCACTGCTGAGCACAGGCCTCCTTTCACAAATCAGGGTGAAAGGGAATGGGCAGATACTCCACCACGTCAACCTACTGTTGCAGTTTTCAAGCCGCCTAGAAGGCCTCCAACTAGCTTAACGACTATCACAATTAAGTGATAACCGCGACCAACGGCTTTACGTGCCTTCCGAAGCACGTAAACGCTCGATTTGAAATACCACTAGGCGGTCACACATCCAGGTACCGACCACGACGGTCTTGCCGATCAATTAAGAACGGCTTATCATGCTACACCACGAGCGCTTCACAATAATAAAGAGAATTTAGGAAAATACTCTATGCCTAAAATTATATTATTATGTATCTAGGAATATGCTCTAAGAAAAAGTCTCAGATCTTTGTGTAATTTTGATGTGTGTCGTTCGTTGCATTGTGATTTTCTGTTTTAATTTTCCTGCCAGTTGTGGAAATGACGAGAAGGCCCGAGCCTCTTTCTACGAGACCGTAATAGCACGGCAGTACTAGCTCTTCATACAAACGGCCGGAACGCGAGTCATACCTACGCGCCACGATTTTGGTTCGCACTCAGTTCGCAAACAGTCGCGAATGCGCTGCAGTCACAGAACAGAAAAAACACTTAGAAATCGCAAGTGACAATATTAGCACGGGAACCAGTGTGGCAAAACTCACACAAATAAACAATTATTCATACACTGCACTACCAACAAACAATTCGTTTCATTGGTAGATTTTATTCAACACAAAACTAGCAGAAATCACAGATTCTACATTTGAAAATATACCTTGACATGTACAAATAGAATTCATTTTGTTATTCTGTAGAATGTGTATACGACGTTTTGTAATATGAAGATGAAGGAAAACAATTGACGAGTAAGTTTCGCTATCCAACAATAGATGGCGTTATTATCAGTGTATGTTATTATCATCCTAATTACATTCAAGATAAAGTTGACATTCGTGTAGCATGTCGATGGATTTATAACATTCTGATTATAACACCATGCGCTATTTGATTTCGTCAGCTACTCAATTAGTGATGTAGGTGATAGATGACGTCATAAGTGAAAGTATCGATAAATGTTTATTGCATATCCTACTAATATTATAAATGCGAAAGTTTGTGAGTGTTTGTTACTCTTTCACGCAAAAACTACTGAACGGATTTGGATGAAATTTGGAACACAGATTCTCAGATATGTTCTGGATTAACACATAGGATACTTTTTATGCCGGGAAATCATACGATTACTCGGGAATGTGGGTGAAACCGCGCGGGACATCTAATATTATTATAAATATGACACTAATATTATGAATGAAATCTATTCCGCCTAAACGGCGGAACAGATTTCGATGAAATGTATGTAGATAGATGACACGCTAGATTAACACACAGCTTATAGTCAAGTCAAGTCAAAGCCATTTATTCAATTTAGGCCCAAGAAGGGCACCTATGAAGGTACATTTTTTAATATTTTCTTTGTTTTTTTACAATCTGACTATATAGTGGCTATTTTTTTCCAAAACATTAGTATACATACATACTTTTTATTTTACAAAATAAAATACACAATCATCAAAACTAATAAACATAAAAAAAAAAACAAAAAAAACAACAAATCAAATATAATTTATAAATATAATATATATATATATATTTACTTTTTGTACAGGAAACACTTTTCCGGGAACTGCTCACTAGCAGTTCCCGTAGGATAAACAAATTACACATATTATTGAAATTACACTTATAAACGAATTCAAAGCGGGCGAAGCTAGGATAGTATAAAATTCAAAGGCCTTAAACTGTAAGCACGTTTTGTAAAAATTCACGCTTGGTAAAGAAGGATAAAAATTGTTACTTGTCGATAGATTTTCTCTTTATTCAATTTATGAAAATTAAACAGATTCTGTTCTTTGAGTGTTCTGTAGTAAGCCCAGTGAGACACCTTTTGGAATAACAAAAGGACACATATTGGAAATATTTTTATTTTTGCTCTGGTATGGCTGTTTCATACAAGTATTTATTTCCCTTTTTTAAAATTATAAAATATTTGTCTTCAAAGTGCTCTGAACAAATTGTGCTTGATTTTGAAAGAAACCAATTTTGCCTTCCTGTAGCTTGAATCCATTTTTCCTTTATATCTGGAGCCTTAGGAAATCTAAAATCACAAAAATATAACATAACGCGTTCAAATAAATAATAATAATATTTAAATATAAAATCAAAATGGCACTACTAATCACAACTGTAAAAGTTTAAACTATCGATAACTCATACTATAAAGAAGTGTGTCACGTCTCTAATCGAGTAGCAACCGTCACATCAAGTGCATGTATGGAAACTTCGAGAAGCAGTAAGTTTTAAGTTTGAAAGAAACTAGACCTTAAAGTTTAAGTTTTAAAGTCAACTTTCGTTCGCGATCATTCATCTTGAAGACAATTAGGTTTTTCTTAATTTTAAATTAATTTACTCACAAAATATAACTTACGGATGGTATGATATACCTCCTTTCGTTAAATTTTTTGTACGGCTATCGTTTTTGCACTGTAAAACAGCACAATAAGGCATTTTACTAACATTTTAAATCTTTTACGACGCCACCAAAACAATGTAGTGACAAATCACGACTGAATTGAGCGGAGCTCTAAGTGCGCGGAACTACGCTTACTATGTACTACGGCGGTTCCGCCCACTTGCGCTTTCTATCTGTTTTTTCTGTTCTGTGGCTGCAGTGACGAACGAACGGTGTGATGGGTTTGTAATCAGTAAGCGTGCGATTTATGACAAATATTAATTGAAATAATTAAAATAATTAAAAGTAAGTACAATTACTTAATATGACAAAGAGAAATTATAGTAGACTATATTGTGCTGTTTTTGGTTGCTTGACTTCGTCAATAACATAATACCTACCCGGATTCATAAATAAATAAGTGGATGGCTGGCTTGGGTGAAAAAATTGACTACATACGGTCAGGTTAAAAAAAAGTTGTAGGTAGTTCCTAGGCTAGGCTAGTAATATAGTGTATTCTCTTTTCCTTGCAAATTTCGCACCAATTTTTATAAGTACCCTGAAATTTCCTCTCACATGAAAGTCAAGATTGAACGTGCCTCCCGAAACTCGAATGAAACATCAACAATAAATCACCTGATCCCCAAATAAACACATACACCCCGACATATGAAATGCATGCAACGTGCGAGATAAGATAAAGGGCTGTGTATAAATCTTAATACAACGTTATACAACTCCCCGGGGGCGCAGAGTAATGGCGGACGAGAGATTGTTATCGTTTGGCAGATGCGACCATTCTCATTATTGTTATGGTCAGTTATTTGGGTAATTCTGGTAGGGTTGATTGGGATATTAATACAATAATAACTGCCGCTTCATGTATAACATAATATATGGTGAAAAAAGGTTCTCGAGTGGTTACTATGTACAGTATGAGGCACGAGTTGTGAGCACAAATAGGCAGTAGTGGGGGCAAGCTCGCGCATGTATACTTTTGGCCAAATCACAGTAGCTAAATGACACGCGAGAATCCAATAGACTACGAGCATTGACTGACGAACCAATCGTGTGCAGCTCGGCAATTAACTACTACGCAGGTGACGATCTGTGCTGACCACTCGTGCCCCTTACTATAACACTGTGTATGAGGCACGGGCTAGCCTACTTGGCTGCGTGGGACCAGACATCTATAAGCTGACAAGTTGTTTGTATTTATTTAATCTGAATATTATTTAGGAGAGGTAGAGCATAGCGTTATGTGAGAGCCGCTTGACTGTGGAAGTACCTCCACCTACAACAACTGACAACAACAACAACTGAACAACTGAGTCGCTGTCCATTTTTGATGTCACACAACACAATTTATTATTACTTTTATTTTCATACCGATGCTTCGTGTGTTGCAAGCGTCCATAAGGCTAAAGTAACCGCTTATCATCAGGTACGCCATATGGTTGTTAGCCAACTTAGAGGTATAGAAAAACATTCACATAGCTACTTCATGTTTTTTTAAATCAGCTATAAGTTTTGTACCATAAATAAGGATATATTATGTATGTGTAATATAAGTAAAGTAAATTTCGAAAGGTTAGTTTAGTCACGAACAAACACAAATAATATAACTGTATTCTCTGAATATTATCACGATCTACACAGTGTCCAACGGGTCACGTAGAGTTTTTATGTAGTTCCGGTCAGCCCCACCTCCTCCGTACGAAAATATGATAGTGAATATAATATTATATTTGGCAATATTGCAAAGGTATGGAGACATTATTCTATGAGAAAATTTTATGAGATTATTTATCACGATAATTGATATTAAGCATCTTACGTAGAATCTATACGTCAAGACAAAACTTTGTAACCCTTTTGCGCGAACGAAAGAGAGTGAGATTTGGGGAAGAAGTAAAGACTTTAAATTATATCTAAAAGTAAATAAACAAATGAGTTACGATCACACAGAAATCACCTTTTTACTTCGTTAATTAAAAAAAAACCGGCCAAGTGCGAGTCAGACACGCGCACCGAGGGTTCCGTACAAACCTGTAGGTATATAAGTAAATGGTAGTATAGACCTGAGTATTTGATATGGATTTCAATTTATGACGTATTAAAAAAAAACTACTTACTAGATCTCGTTCAAACCAATTTTCGTTGGTAGTTTGCATCGTAATGTACATCATATATTTTTTATAGATTTATCATTCTCTTATTTTAGAAGTTACAGGGGGGGGGACACACATTTTACCACTTTGGATGTGCCTCTCGCGCAAACTATTCAGTTTAGAAAAAAATGATATTAGAAACCTCGATATCATTTTTGAAGACCTATCCATAGACACCCCACACTTATGGGTTTGATGAAAAAAAAAATTTTGAGTTTCAGTTCTAAGTATGGGGAACCCCCAAAATTTATTGTTTTTTTTCTATTTTTGTGTGAAAATCTTAATGCGGTTCACAGAATACATCTACTTACCAAGTTTCAACATTATAGTTCTTATAGTTTCGGAAATAAATGGCTGTGACATACGGACGGACAGACAGACAGACAGACAGACAGACAGACAGACAGACAGACATGACGAATCTATAAGGGTTCCGTTTTTTGCCATTTGGCTACGGAACCCTAAAAACGGCAACAATAGAACTTCAAGAGATTAATCTGATGTTTGATAGTTTGATCAGAAATCTGATGGCATTCAAAATTATTGTATTAAAATATACCTACTCTCAGGCACTTGCTGCATTTGCTGAGAAAAGCCGATAATTCAGCATTTCAAACTTTTCATTTACTTTCTAGTCTCACTGACAAGAAACTGCCTGCATTTTATATTATTAGTAATATAGAATTTCTGAATAAGTTTGCAAATCAGAAAAGTCAATGTATTTTCTAAATACGAGGCGTTTGGAAAACCTTTTAACGATAAGGTTTCCCTGCAGCTATTTTGCAAACAAAATGTCTGAAAGGGTTCCATCGGTCCTCCAAACATTGAATCTTTCAGGATAAATTATTCACTCGTAACTTAAGTTCAGATTTAGTTCTTTAACTACCCTTTATAAGTGCTTGAAGTTTTACCATCAGATACATTATAACTTTTCGATTGAGTCGCTTAATATTTCATTGAGGGATTTACATTTTATAATTACCGTCTTTTTTAACCGACTTCAAAATTCGGTTCTCAATTCGGTTGTATAATGTTTGTTACCTCATAACTCCGTCATTTATTAACCGATTTGGAAAATTCTTTTTTTGTTTGGAAGGATACACTTCCCGTTTGGTCCCATTGTCATCAGATCAGGATTTGATCACTTCTTAGTGTACTTTGAAGTCGGTTTTTTTTTTGTAGAACAGTCCAATTATCAATCATCGATTTATTTCTAGTATTAATTAACTGTCTTTTTAATTCAAAGTATGCTATTATTATTATAAGTTATGTTTTTAGGTTACAGATTATATTACTATTATATTAGTTAAATTAATTCAATTCAATGTTCTTCATTTATTTATTTTGATATAAATGCATCGATATATTAGGTATGTTTGCTAATTGTTATATTTATTATTTTGTGATATTTAGTCTAAACTTGTCAATAGTCAAAGTGATAACAAATTGTATGTTTAGTGTTTCCCTTTAGTTATTTTTTATTTCTAAGGCAGACTTAAGTAAATCATGCTCACTTTAAGGCCTTTGCTTGCGGCGTCGTGTGACGGGTCGCTCACTTCCCTACAATATGGCGAGGACGGCGATGGCTGCCACACGCGTCATACTTGTGAACAGGTGCTGCTTGTGGGGGCTGGCCTGCTTAAGTTTGCTATTTATTTACTTATTAAATATTTATTCAGTCTACTTTGTAATTTTGCCGCCGCGTCGGGGCACGCAATTGTTTTCAGTGCGATTAGAATGTAAATATTATGTATTGAATCTAAGCTGGTTTTGAAAAGAGTAATTGCTGAGCTTATTGCCGGCTCTTCTCAGCAAATGCAACCTTCCGAACTGGTATTAGAGTATTAGAGTCAGACTTTTCATAAGTGCCTGCGAAGGTCTATTTGAATTTGAATTTGAATAAATGATTTTGAATTTGAATTTGAAAATTTGATCCAATAAATATAAATAACTAAGAATATTGTATACATAAAACACTACCTAATCAAACTGAACACTCCATATATCTAAAAATAGGCAATTCAGGCAAAGTAAAGCGAAATAAACTTCAATAACACGTCAAAACCCCCGATATCAATAGACGTGGAAAAAATATGTTAAAGAGACGTTATTTCAGGGCACAATACAGTCGGATCTGTATTCAGAAGGCAAGGGTAGGTATTTATTTAGGTACGATTTAATTTCGCGGTCCAAATCAAACGATGTAGCGTTATCATAGGGTCGTACAGAGATGGCATAATTTGGAAGAAAAACTTTACATTGAATAAATCAGTAGATCAAGGCGTTCATCAATTATTAATAAAAAAAAATGTGCTCTTAGCTGGCAAGCATGTGAATCTAAAGCTATAGGGGTAGCGAAGAAAACCTACTAGCCCAAAGCTTACACGATTTTGGTTCTGGTCCAATATGTGCGGTGTAAAAGGCCTATTGATGAGTATCCTTAAGGCCTATGCTTGCGGCGGCGTCGTGTGACGGGTCGCTTACTTCCCTACAATATGGCGAGAAGGACGATGGCTGCCACACGCGTCATACTTGTGAACAGTTGCCATTTATTTTAATTTTGTGATTACAGTAACAGAAAAATATAATATAAAACAAGTTCAAATCCATCGGTTCGTCGACCGCATCAACATCAGTCTTGTTTAGGTAGGGCTGCTCCATCGTCGAAGCCAAATAACTTTGCTATTGGCTTAAATTTATGTCTCGTGCCGCGAATGCCATTTATTTAGTTATTAAATACAGATTCAGTCTAGTTTGTAGTTTTGTCGCCGCGCCTTGGTACGCAATTGTTGTCAGTGAAATTAGGAATGTAAATATTATGTAATGAATCTAAGCTTGTTTTGAAAAGAGTAATTGCTGAGTTTATTGCCGGCCTCTCCTCAGTAAATGCAACCTTCCGAACCGGTATTAGAGTCACTTTTCATAAGTGCCTACGAAGGTCTATTTGAATAAATGATTTTGAATTTTGAATTCTATCAATGGGAAGAGCATTTCCGTGCTTCGAAAGGCACGTAAAGCCGTTGGTTCCGGTTATCACTTAATTGTGATAGTCGTTAAGCTAGTTGGAGCCCTCCTAGGCGGATTAAAAACTCCAACAGTGGGTTGACCACTAGCCTACCTCCACCGATCCGCATTCCCTTTCACTCTAACTTGTGAAAGGCGCAGCAGTGGGTCATTATAGACTGATGATGATGATGATGAATGGGAATATAGATAGGTAATACACGCTTTTGCGTATGACTTAAACCATCATTCGATTTATTTAGGCCTGCCCCTAGGGTGACAATAAACACCGCGACTGTCCGCTCCTAACCAAACTGTTTGGTCAACGCGCTTCGAATAACCAAACGCATTTATCCATTGAACGATTTAAAAGGTATTTTTATTATATTTAATGTAAAAGAAAAATATGAATAATAAATTGAAAAGAAAGAAAGAAAAGAAAATGTTAAAGTTACTTGTTTTATTTGGCGCTTGGAAGCGCTCGTGGTGTGGCATGATTAGCCGTTCGTAATCGATCGGCAAAGTAAAGCTACCACCGTCGTGGTCAGTACCTGGATGGGGGACCGCCAAGTGGTATTTCAAATCGAGCGTTTTCCACGCTTCGGAAGGCACGTAAAGCCTTTGGTCTCGGTTATCACTTAATTGTGATAGTCGTTAAGCTAGTTGGAGGCCTTCTAGGCGGCTTGAAAACTCCAACAGTAGGTTGACCTCTAGCCTACCTCCACCGATCCGCAGTGGGCACGCGTGGTAGAGTATATGCCCATTCCCTTTCACCCTGATTTGTGAAGGAGGCCTGTGCTCAGCAGTAGGATTATAGGCTGATGATGATGATGATGACTTGTTTTATTCAGAACACCTAAGTTGCATATCTAACTTGACGGGCCAGTTGGCGATTCCAACTATCGCGCCGCAGGGCATATGTCCATGAACATGTCTGTATGTCCTGAGTCTGGGTGTAATTATGCATTCAAACAAAAATAAGTATATATCAGTTGTCTGGTTTCCATAGTACAAGCTCTGCATAGTTTGGGATCAGATGACCGTGTGTGAGGAATGTCCCGGGATATTTATTTAAATTTCATCGGAAGATTTTATTACGACCAATGGAGTACAGCATGGGGTTCTTCAAAAAGGGTGTGAAGAGATTTCTTCAGGGTCGGCAACGCGCGATTGATACCCCTGGTATTGCAAGCGTCAATAGGCTACGGTAACTGCATACCATCAGGCGGGTCGTATGCTTGTTTGCCAGCTTAGGGTCAGTTCACACCGAGACGCGAAACGACGCGGCAAGCTTAGATAGCAATAGAATATAGAACTTTATTTCCTCCATAAAAAGGTGCACATTTCAGTGAGGGAAATCGTGACAAGTGACTCGCACAGCCGCGAGGCGTATCCGAATTCTCTCCCTGAAATACATACCTTTTTGTTAACTAAATAAAGTCCGATATTCTATTGTTATTTTTAAAACTGCGCGCCGCGTCACGTCTCGGTGTGAGTTGACCCTTAGTGGTATAAAAAAAACAACCTAATCAAAACGTCCTCAAGGAGCACGCGAAAAAAACTCTCGCAAATCACCATCTACCCAACATAATATGTATGCATCAGATAGCTTCGCTCGTTCGCTATTTAGGTCAATATTCTCAACATCATGTGAAGTGAGAGCAGAAGGCAATATTGAACAATATCGCATTGTTCATATTTACTGGTATCGCAATATGCAGCTGTAAACATCATTTTATAGGGAAATTTATAAAATACTATGTGCTCGGCGCGACTTCGTTTGGGTGGTGTTCTTACCCTACCGCGCTAAGCTTACATTGAAAAGTTTATATCGTCGTTGTTTTCTTAAATTTTTGGTAAAATGAAAATCGATGAAATCGGTAAAGTCGTTCTCAAGTTATGGCTTTACCAAGGGAAATAGATCATTTATATAATTACTAGCTGATCCCCGCGGTTTCACCCGCGTTCCCGGGATAAAAAGTAGCGTATGTCCTTTTCCATACCATAGGCTATCTCACAGAGAAAAGAAATATTTCTTTTTTCCGTGGGCTATCTGCATGCCAAATTTCATGATGATCCGTTGAGAAGTTGAGGCGTGAAGGCATAATAAACAAACAAAAAAACTCTCTTTCGCATTTATAATAGTTTGGAAGGATAGGATAGGAAAGGAAGGATGTATAATATAATAGAAGATGGAGGTAAACACGAGTAAACTGTATTGGCAATCCTTGGTTGTTTAATGGTGGTATTTTTTTGCTAGTGAAGGATTCAAACTCGGGACTTTCATCGGTATCCGACGTCACTACCACTGAGCTATCTTCGGCTTAAGATTTTCCAAAAGTCAACCCTTAAGGGGGAAAAGAGGGCTTTCTGACTTCCGGACTCTGAACACTATGGCTTCTTTTAAAATCAACCCACGTTCAAATTTATCGGTATAAATCTAATGAAATATCAGTGACGTCACCATGACATCGTCAGTCAACTTTAAAATTACTGGTAATGGATACCTTTGATCAAAAAAGATCTGCAGACTAATAATATTACATTATGATACATGTGTGCAAAGTTGGTTATTAAACTCGAGGCCGTTTTAAGCGCGTGATCCGCAGGCGAACGCGTTAAGTGAGCCGACAGTTTAATAATCAATACACACTCGTGTCATACGACGTTTTTCAACACACTTGCGAGGAAAAAAACAGACTTGTATTTTTTTAAGTAGATTTCACACATATCACTTGCAGTGAGGTACAAACTTATCATAATCGGGATTAGACCTATCATAAAACTGTGCGGTAATGTAAAGTAAAAATCACTCGTGCGTAATAAGCTGCATAAAGATACTAAAAACGATGCAATAAATGTCACTTTACGAGCGAGTGTGTTGAAAAGATAATAATGCTGAAAAAACACAACCTTTACTTCAAAGTAGGTATCATGTAAAATTACAAAAAAAAAACTCCTAATAATAAAATTAAAAACCATACGCTGGAAAAAAAACATGGCCGCATAAGCCCTCTCGTACAATTACCCGTTGGCCCTTGTAAGTAAATAATAACATTAACCCTTTTAACCCCGATCGGGTGAGCTCACAGTTCGTCCGACCGGAAAATACTGGTTAAGTACCGGTATAAACCAGAAATGTCCGGACGGCACCGGTACGGGAGCGGATGTCAGAACCACCGCATTCTGAATATCTACGAGTGGAAATAAAATGTTATTATTGTTTAGTTGAAGTATCATCATGATTGAGTTACAGAGGAAAACCTACTGTAAAGTTTGGTATGGAAGGGCTGTTATTGCATAACTAGGATTTTTTAATATCCTGTAAGCTGAATGAACTTGGCCTCTAAATAAAAAACAGTTACATGAATCTAGAACTAAAAGATCGGGTGAAATTACGACGATAAGGGAAAAAACAAAAGCGAGGGATGTGATCGAACAAATCCTTAAACTAAAATGGAAATGGTTACGACACTTACAAAGAGTAGAAGCAAACCGATGGGCACAGGTTGTGACAAACTGGATCCCAAGAGGAAAGAAACCCAAACGAGGCTTTTTAAAAGATGGCTTGATGACATAGTGTGCGTCGCAGGGAAACTATGGACAAGAATTGCCAGACACAGACAGGAATGGAAAAACTTGGAGGAGGCTTTTACCGCTTCTGGCGGTCCTTCCTTACACTAGTAACAATACTAACAATAGCACTAAAAAATATAAAAACTAATATTAAAAATAAATTATTTTTTTGTATTAAATAACTTTTACTTTTAAATTAATAAGTGTGTGAGGAATGTAAATAAAATATTTTTTATTTTTATTTATTTAAAGCTGACTGAAAAAAAAAATTGACAGATAGATCACTAGCTTTTCGTGAAATAAAAACCAATCTGTGATGCTTAAGTAAATTATAAATAAGGAACGTGTGTAAAAAAGAGCAGCTCGACTGGGGAAGTACCTCCACCTTACAGAATACCGAAGCCAGCTTGAGGCCCTCGACTCAATAGACCACGAGCCTCGACCATCGAAGAAAGGTTGCTTGCTTATCGGTTTTCTACAGGATATATTTTGGAGAGTGTGCGCAGGAATTGTTCAACCTTATTCCACCATCCCCATTTTTACACCGAACCACAAGACGCCGGGAAAATTTTCACCCGTACGTTGTTGACATACCGATAATACGGACACAGCGTTTTGTATCCTCATTTATAATGCGGACAGCAAGGGAGTGGAACTTGCTTCCGGCGTCTGTGTTTCCTGACGCCTACAATCTAGGAACTTTCAAGGCCAGAGTGAATAGGTTTCTTCTGGGTAAGCGTGTTTCATCTTAGGCTTCGTCATCGCCCCTTATGAGCGGGTTAGTGGCCAAACGCAAGACCATTTAATTAAAAAAAAAAAAAAAAAAAAAAAAGCCAAATAACTTTGTTGTGTTCCTGCGCGTGAGTAAGGTCGCCAGAGCTCAGTGGGGCGTGGGAAGGTTCGGTAAAGCGTGAGTGATGCCTCTTGTGTTGCAAGCATCAATAAGGCCACGGTAACCGCTTACCATCAGGCGGTTTACCGACGTCGTCGTATAAAATAATATAATATTCTAACTCTATGGTTTCTCCTTAGGCGATGATAGCTCAGTGGTAGTGACATCGGATACCGAGACGAGGTCCCGGGTTCGACTACAACGAGCTTGAGCTTTCGGTGAAGGAAAACATCCATAGCACAGTGGTAGGGTAATTTGCAGTACCCGCCTGGCTGGCTACACACCTCAAGTTGAGAACCTATCGCAAAGCACCTGTCGGTGTGTTCCGACAGCTGCACTTGAGAGCCAGTTCCTTCTAGGCTTTGTGTGCTTACTTGGCCACATCATCACCTACCATGGTGAGATTGCGGTCAAACAACTGAAAGCTGATAAGCTGAAATAAAACAAAGTACGAGTATATGCCAGGTAATCTTTACATCACTCGGAAGGGTAGGTTAAACCGCGGGGCGAATCTAGCTAGCTAAAATAAACACTCTCCAAAACAGTCACAGTTAATTGAATTCTGTGTCCGGCATTCATATGAAATTGGTAGCAGATTTAATCAGACGGTGCACATTCTGGTACATCCCACCTATATAAATTATGGTTTTAGTTAACGACTATTTGATATTGGGTTCGGGCTGCAATATTCAAATAATAACGAGGACTTGGGGAATAAGGGCGGGCGGACACTTAGAGCAGGAACAAAATTACAGTACATTATTTAATTAAATAAATAAATATAAATAAAATATCCTGTGACATTCCACACACACGGTCATCTGATCCCAAACTAAGCAGAGCTTGTACTATGGAAACCAGATAACCGAAAAAATACATATACTACTTTTTGTTTGTAACTACATACACCCTATCATTTTTAAGAGAGGTAGAGCACTGTGATTATTCGCTCAAAGAGCAGCTCGACTGGGGAAGTACCTCCACCTTACAGAATACCGCAGCCAAATAACTTTATGTTGTGTAAAGTTGTGTTCCTGCGCGTGAGTAAGGTCGCCAGAGCTCATAGGGGAGGGGGGAAAGGTCGGTAACGCGTGAGCGATGCTTCGTGTATTGCAAGCGTTCATATGGCTACGATAACCGCTTACCATCAGGCGGGCCGTTAGCTTGTTTACCGACTTAGTCGTATAAAAAAAAAGCCAGACTCAGGACATACAGACATGTTCGTTCATGCACAAAAATGCATAGCCTGTGTGGGAATCGGACCCACTACCTGCGGCGCGTTAGGTGCAATCTTAAACAAATGCGCCAACTAGCCCATCATATTATTATTTCAGAATTTCTAATACGCTAAAGTGGCAGGCACTTTGGCCGCAGATCTCGAGATAAAAAGCTTTTATCGAGATCTCAAAAAAAGTAAGAAAATAAAATATTTTATTTTTGAACGCCAAATTTTTTATTTTTAACAATTTACGCCGTACAAAAAAATAATTAAAACACGCAAAGAAAGTTACCTAATACAATAAAAAAAATATTAAAAAAAAACAAACGTTAGCGTATTCTTAGCTGCTAAAACATACGATAGATACAAATATTAGGACATTACATAGCGTTTTATGAGAAAGATCGTTCAGCTTTCAAACTACTATTATCCGTCATTTCAGCCTATTGCAGTCCACTGCTGGACGTAAGCCTCCCCCAGGGTTCGCCACATGGCCCGATCTCCCGTTTTCGCCATCCAGTCACCACCAGCCACTTTTTTCAGGTCGTCGGTCCATCTGGCCGGAGGGCGTCCTACGCTTGCCGAGTCGTGGTCTCCACTCGAGAACCCGTCTACTCCACCGATCATCGGTTCTGCGACAGATGTGACCAGCCCACTGCCACTTCAGTCTGCTACACTTCTGTACTACGTCAGTGACTCAAACTACTAAGTAATAATAAATAAAACAATGTTGATTTTACAACAAAATTTCCAGCGCTTTTAAGCTCGTTAAATAGCTCGGCGCAAAAAAGTCCGGAAAACGCAGAAACCTGTATAAAATAAGCTCTCTATTAAATTCCAGTAACTAAGCGACACGGAACGAAGGTAATTGAGTCCTACACCGGTGCCACAGAGTAAATAAGTGTAGAAATTCCATCATGAATAAATTATTTTGTCGTAAATGTTGGCCGGATTTGTTATGACATTTTTGCAGATTAGTAAATGGAATATATATGAGTAGTATTTTTTTTATTAAACGACATCAATTAAAGGAGGAGGTTCTCAATTCCGTTGTATATATTTTTTTATGTTTGTTACATCATAGCTCCGTCATTTATTAGCCGATTTGGAAAAATCTTTTTTTGTTGGGTACACTTCCCATTTGGCCCCATTGTTATCAGGTAAGGATTTGACTTTTTATTGTACTTTGAAGTCAGTTTCGTTTATTTTTATTTTAGTAGCAAAGATAAATCTCACAGTTGACGGAAAATGATCAAAATTAAATATATTTAAAATATGTACTTTAATACCCTAGTTGCGCCGTTCACGCAAGTTCTCAATAGCGCTGGCAGTTTTTTTTTTTTTTTTTTAATTGGAACGAATTTTCAAACTTTTTTCTTTATGATGATTTTCTTTTGTTTTTTCTCTCTCTTTCGCTTCGTTCTTGAGCCTGATCCGCTATATAATTATCCCGCGCTTTATAATATAAATTTATTTAATTTCATGAGAAATATATCGCCAAACACCACCTACACACAGATAACATACAGAAACACAATTTTAACAACATTACACTACATTTTAACTACGGTGTAAGTGCAGTGCAAACTTCTCCGCAATTTGGGTAAGTGGTAGCTATAAGTCCTCAATTACATCGATTCCCGCGAGATCAGCGCATATCAACAGCCACGGGGTGAATCCTGTGCCCGGCGTGATTATACCCTATGTTAAACCATATATTGTAAACCAAAATGGAAAAAAAATGCTAAATACGGACAAAATACTGACTGACTGATACGTGTAAGCCTAGACAAAAATCTGGAATGTTAGGCAAATAAACTCTAGGAACGAAGTTAAGTAAACAAGAAGTCCTCACACGTAAGAACGTTACTGACTCTCCACTACAACCTCATCAAATATCTTTTTTTTTTTTTATACTACTTAGGTAGCAGACAAGCATACGGCCCGCCTGATGGTAAGCAGTTACCGCAGCCTATGGATGCTTGCAACAGCAGGGGTGTTACTCGCGCGTTGCCGACCCTACAGAAATCTCTTCAAAGCCTTTTTGAAGAACCTCATGCTGTATTCCATTGGGAAAACCACGGCGGGGAGCTCATTCCACAATCTGAGCGTCCGCGGAAACATAAATGATAAATAAAATAAAGGAAACATTTCACACAAAGCCAGTTTGACTGTTTTTTTTATAAGTACACTCTATGTAAAAATCAAAACCAGAATACCTGACCTTCTGTACACTCATTTTATATACATTCTTTGCCACTAGAGAAGCGATCCTCGTACCCCACATTCACTGTCCACGTAATTGTTCACAAATACTTACGGTATTGTTACTTTTGTCACCGCAATTCAGCGAGGAATTTTCATGAAAAACCTTTGTTTTCAACCTTCGGGTTTTAGTTGGGCACAACGGTTGATAGAATAATAAAACAGTGTAGTTAATAAACGTATACTGAATTACTGTTGATTATTTTTGACCGATGTTTGGGGTCAATTTAGAATTCGGGAAGTGCTTTGATGCTTTTGTTTTTTTTAAGGCGATTATTGTCTGCAACTAAGCTTTAAATACAGCTGGGGATTTTGTATTTTGTCGGATAATGTTTGCATTTATCTGATCCCAAACTAAGCAGAGCTTGTACTATGGAAACCAGATAACTGATATAATACGTTTTGTTTGTAAATACATATTTACTGTTTTTGTAATTATTGTATTGCATTGTAAAACGAAAGAAAGGGTACTTTGTAGTACCCATCAGGCTGGCTACCGCCCTATCGATGTGTTCCAACAGCTGCACTTGAGAGCCACTTCCTTCTAGGCTTTGTGTGTGCACCACCTTCGGCCACATCATCACTTACCATGGTGAGATTGTGGTTAAACAAAGCCTGTACACAGTAAAAAAAACATCTGTTTTCAGAACCAAATGTAAAGCTTATAACTAAGATAACTATCTAGCTTTATTCCATCCCACAAACATGCCATCTACATAACTAGATCCTAGTAGACAGTTCTGCCTGCATTACCCACAGAAACAATCGCCAAAGTGGCCCCATATCCACAACTCCGAAATAAAACCCGCTCCTACCATCGCTTTGGAGCACTCCATAATATTTATGATCTCATAAACCGAGTCGCAATAAAAATTGCTTTTATGCAGTTTTTATGCATTAAAACCGGGTTTTTATGCATTATGCCAGCACTATTGTAATAACTGAGGCGATATTATGTGATTTATATGAATATTTAATAGCTGTCAGGTGTTTGAACATACGGTTGGGGACCGTATGCTATTAGAATTAAAAATGCATTCGTTTTACCGTTGTAATTAATTCTGAAACGTTTCATGGTTGGACGAAATGTAACGGATAGGGTTTAATATCTATCCTATAGGGGTCAAATTAAATATCCTGGTACATTCCTCACACACGGTCATCTGATCCTAAACTAAGCAGAGCTTGTACTATGGAAAACGGATAACTGATATAATACAATATACTACTTTTTGTTTGTAAATACATACTTAATATACATAATTACACCCAGACTCAGGACCTACAGACATGTTCATGCACACAAAATGCATGTCTTGTGCGGGAATCGAACCCAACATTACTGAATTGAATAGACTTCATCATCATCATCAGCCCACTACTGAGCCTGGCCCTTCTTTCAAAAATGAGGGTGAAAGAGAAATTAGCAGATACTCCACCACGCGTGCCCACTGCGGATTGGTGAGGTAGGCTAATGGTCAAACTACTGTTGGAGTTTCAACTGGCTTATCGACATGACCAACGGCTTTACGTGCCTTCCTAAGCACGAAAAACGCTCGATTTGAAATATTACATAGGCGGTAACCCGTTGGGAAAACGTCCTGGCATTACAGAGCCAGTTCCAATTAAAAAACAACCTCAATCAGAATACACTCAATAAAGCACATGTGCAGTGAATAAAGAATACCCAAATCCCGTATTACCCCAGAAACTTTAATGGGCTATACATATCAAGAGTCAAAACGGCGACCTTAATGGGCGCTCACACGATCCGGATTTACCACTGATTTATACACCTCTCTGTACAGGTACTTTACCTGGAATGTACCTCAGTTTGGAGTAATCTATTTGGAATTTGGCACGGATTGAATTCTGTCAAGTCTGTGAACCCTATCTACATAAGATACAAATTGCCTGACCTGATTAGAATGATACGATTTGGATTTGCATTGTTACGTGTTGTCCGAAATAGGTACCTATTCCTTAATTCCCGACGGTAGTGTTTCAGTCGCACTTACTTATTGCTCTAATTTATTTTGTCCAGTACTTTTTAATTCAGTCAAATTTTAATAGCCGCATTGATTTGAATGTTTAGCAAGTTAACTGTTCATACCTGCAAGTAAATTCTCTCAGTTTTACTTGATATTTAAACGCACTTATATTATAAATGTTATATGCAGTTAGTAACTCAACCACGCAGAAGTGTATTGGGTACCCAAGACAAACCACGGGGTAAGCTAGCAAACGGATAAAATCAACATCATCATTTCACTAGATAGGAGGTCAAATAAACACCACGGTAGGTGGCATTTTACCGAAAATTCCAAAAATGAAATCTTCGAATGGTAAGCGAAACACAAAAATCAATTACCTATTCATAGGTAACTCATAAGCATTACGACAAAAACTATTCCAAAATTTCTCCGACCCTACCCCATCCTCGCAAATAGCCGTTCAGAACTAATCGAATGAGGACAAAGCGTATCGATTTTGTATCGGAGGCAATTAATCTATGCAGGACAGATGTACCAGATCCCGTACAGTCCTGAGGCTACAATTTGTGCTGGCACCATGTAATTGGATACGATCTTTGACTGGATTGCCACACGGTCTTTTGATTTTGAGATAAGTTAAAAGAATGCTGCAAGGTTACATAAATGAAGAATTGTTCAACCTTATTCTACCATCCCCATTTTTACACTGAACCACAACACGCCGGGAAAATTGTACCCATACGTTGTTGACTTACCGAAAATACGGACACAGCGTTTTGCATCCTCATTTATAATGCGAACAGCAAAGGAGTGGGGTGCTTCCGGCGTCTGTGTTTCCTGACGCTTACAATCTAGGAACTTTCAAGGCCAGAGTGAATAGGTTTCTTCTGGGTAAGCGTGTTTCATCTTAGGCCCCTTATGGGCGGGTCAATGGCCAACTGCAAGCCCATTTAATAAAATAAAAAAAGAAGTAGTGCTATTGATATTCAATAATAAAATTCGATGAATTGTGAAAACTTAAGTAACTTATGTTATCAAGACTTGCAGCTAACGAGGGCTCAAATCGTCACTCCTCCTTTTGAGCTAAAAATAATGATCTTGATGCTGGTTCCTTGGACTTTAAGAGAAAACTTTGTGCCCGTTTTCTCTGCGCACCTTCTTGCGCGCACCGAGGAATGTGAGAGTTTATATGGACAAAAAGTGCAGAACCTCACCTTTTTTTTAACTGGGCCAGTGTTTTTCAATCTGTGATAAGGGGTTCACGAAACCTTAGTCAGGGGGTCGCCGGCAGAAGGAAAAAGGCAAGACTTCAATAAAAACACAATTTTTGTGAGAAGGATGGGCTTGTTTAATTTTCAAAAATGTATCAAATCGTGGTGCTATTTTTGTGTGTGCTTATTTTTTTATTATTACGGCCATTCTCCGATTAGCAAGTTTTACGTGTCCGGGCTTGCATAGTCCATAATATTATCATATTCAATCACGCATTTTTTTTTATATGTTAGTTAGCATCCGTATCTAGCTGTAAACAAAAACTTTGGCTTCTATTTTAAGTAGTTTAAGACTAAATTAATTTACTATGTTCAAAGAACGTCTGTTCTCTAATTACCGTGGCGTGTCCGCACACCAACTTAATTTTAAAACTTGCTTGTAATTTTTATTACGTACAGATTTACTTTGATTCATTCATCGTTTTAAACTATATTAAGCAACGTGTATCGCATAACAAAATAACGACTCAATATAACCAGTCTATAAATAATTATCATAAAGTAACCGCATGTCCAATCGAAAGTTATAATTGCCGTGACATTTTCTGTTCTCGGGTGCACATCCTTAAATAACAGTATTTGGCACATCACTACCGTACGCGTCGCGTCTCCTCAGTGTGTGCCGCGGCCCATCAGCAGTTGCACGTCTCTAACGTTAGTGAACCGCCAATGAAGCACGAGAGTATATAATTACCGTAGCCTTGGTTAAAAACTTTTCTAATTACCGTTGTACTTATTTTAATACTTGATTTTTTAAGTTAGACCAAAGTTGATCATGTAAATGGAGACAGTATTTTGGCCTCCGTACGTTGTAATAAGCTAGTATTTGTAAACTGTGTTGGTTTTAGAAATTTTTAAGAAAATCTATAGTTTTCTAATTATCGTATACTAATTACCATCTGTTTATAATTACCGTTGTATGAAAAATTGTATATTAATAAATATGTTTTTTTTTTTTTATACTACTTAGGTAGCAAACAAGCATACGGCCCGCCTGATGGTAAGCGGTTACCGTAGCCTATGGACGCTTGCAACACCAGGGGCGTCACTCGCGCGTTGCCGACCCTGCAGAAATCTCTTCACACCCTTTTTGAAGAACCCCATGCTGTACTCCATTGGGAAAACCACGGCAGGGAGCTCATTCCACAATCTGAGCGTACGCGGAAGGAAGCTCCTTTGAGACCGCACAGTTCGAAACAACTCTGGTTTCAATGTGTGAGGATGGACTCCATGTCGATGGCGAGAGTTGCGATGGTAGAAGGTAGCCGTGGGCATCATCTTAAACAATTCTTCAAAACACTGTCCGTTGTACAAGCGGTAGAACACACATAAGGAGGCAAAGTCTCTCCTCAGACTGAGGGGCTCTAAACCGCTTGTGAGCTCGGGATCGTCGACAATTCTAGCGGCACGTCGCTGAACCGAGTCTAGAGGCCCAAGCTGGTATCCAGGTGCCCCCGCCCACAGATGACAACAGTACTCCATATGAGGCCGGACTTGTGACTTATAAAGTTGCAGCCTTTGCCCCGATGTGAAGTACTGCTTCGCTTTGTTGAGCACTCCGAGCTTTTTGGATGCCAGCTTAACCTTGTCTTCTAAGTGACTACGGAACAAAACGTCACTAGAAATGTCGACTCCAAGGATCCCGATGCTTTGACTGATGTTCAAGGACGTGTTCTGGAATTGTGGAGCCACAGCAAATGGGGTTTTCTTAGCGGTGAACGCGCAGGCTTGAGTCTTGGTGGGGTTGAAATGGACTAGATTTAGTCGACCCCAATCGGAGACACTAGTTAGTGGTTTAACCAAATGGTAAAAATATTACCAATTAAGATAATGTTTGATTTATTTAGTTTGTTTTACCTGATTTTCATTAAATGTGTCTAATTTTTAATAAATTATAGCAAAGATAAAGTGTCTTTTTTACTATTGGTTATGGTTATGAGGGACATCATTAATTCTATTGCTTTAATTATATGTGTACAAATTAATAATGTGTGATATTATCATTACATTAAGTATATCATATTTTACATAGACTTGATGATATTTTCTAATTACCGTTGCATTAAATATTAAACTTTTCTAATTACCATACTCATAATTTTTTTAAGTCTCATTAACTAGAAAACCACCATTAATTGTTAAATGCCTCATTAATTATTGAATTCGTATCTTTGATGTGTTTCGTATTTTAATATGTTTAAGTCAAATCAGCGAAAAATAAAAAAGGTTACGGTAATTAGGCAAAGAACGCCGAATTGGAGAATGACCGATTACACTAGCAGACCCACGCGGTTTCACCCGCGAACGTTTAGAAGTCTAACTATAATTCTCCGTCTACGGTGCAATGCAATACTTGTGGCAATACACTTTAAAATTGGAATGTCAAATACCTATCAATGAATATTTAAATCAAAAGCACTAAGGAGTATTGATATCAATTTCGATGCAAATCATCCCTAAAATAACTTTCTACCCCTTTTTAACCAGTTAGGCGATGAGTTTCAATAAAATATGAAACACGTCTTCCATAAATCTTGTTAAAGAATGTTTATGCAAAATTTGAAGTAGATCGGACCAAGGAATCACGTTGTCCCATACAAACTTTACCCCCGTTTTTCACCCCCTTAGGGGTAGAATTTCGGAAAATCCTTTCTTATCTGATGCCTACGTCATACAAAGAACAGACCCTCCAAGTTTCAGGTCTCTACGATCAGCGGTTTAGGCTGTGCGTTGATTGTCAGTCAGTCATTCAGGACAAAGCATTTTATATATATAGATAATATACACACATGGGTATAAAATTAACGTATATCTAAGCCCTGACAATAAATGTACATAGATTCCCGTACTTTGGAGGAACTGCACCAATTATCAGAGCTAACGTACAGTTAAAACCGAGTTTGAGTCGTAACAGTTACGGGAATAAGCCTCGTTACAGAGTTTAGTTCACTTCAGGAGGGGGTAGAAATAAAATTAGCGCTTGATAATTTTGAGGAGAGCTCTAAAGTTATTGTGGGATATGCTGTTCATGATACCTTTCGGATCGCATGTTATGTTCATAGAAATGTGTGGTAGCGATGGGCGATTGTTACTATAAACAATCGAATTATTCGATTGTCCAATTTATTCGAATCATTCGAATAACAATCGACATCTTTCGATTGTTCATAATACGCTTCGTGCGGCACCACGCGTGTCCTGTCACCTGTGCCATGCGCTGGCTGTCCGTCCGCCGAATGAATGAATCTACTTTATTCGCCTCTTACTATTGCAGCCTGCGTTGCGTGCGTCAATTGGAATGGAATGAGCTCCTCATTACGGTTTTCCCTCAGCGCTACGATATGGGGTTCTTCAAAAGGGGCGTAAAAAGAGCTCTTCAAGGTCGGCAACACATCGGCAATCCCCCTGGTATTGCAAATGTCCATAGGCCGCGGTGACCACTTACCATCAGGTGAACCGTCTGCCTGTTTGTCAACCTAATGACAAAAAAAAAAAACATTCGAAACGTCGATTGTTTATTTGTTAGAACGAATGAATCGACAATCGAATGTACAGTTTTACAATTATCGATTCTTTCGATAACTTTTTTTGGAACAATCGCCCATCGCTAATGTGTGGTAGCTAGAACTATACGCTGCATCTGGAAGACCATGGTTGTATTATCTCGTTTGTATTATAGAACGACTCATTTGACTTGAGCATTGATTGATGTTCTAGAATTGGGCATTAATCCATACAATACAAACTTTTTCATTAATAAATTTGTAAGTAGGCTTATATATGTATAGAAAGTTGTACCTACTCGACTATTTTGTATATTGTCATATAAATTCTGATTCAAATGTTGCCTGATACAGATCTCTATTATACAATATACATGCCTATGGCTACCATTGTATTTTCACAGTTATCTATCTATCGAATAACACATTTTTCTAATATTATGACTAGGTAAATGTACCCCTGACCTGACTAGCATATTTATCTTTCTTTGGAATTTTATCTCACAAGTTCCATATATAACATAGGCCTTATATCTAAAGAAGTTTTCCAAGATTCGACCTCTGAAGGGTCGCAGGGTGGAATCTAAAACATTATAATTTGGATGTGTGAGACTCAAAATAAAAAACACATGAAAAACAAGAGAAGGGTAATAAACGGGGCGAAGTTAGTTTGATAAATTAATGGAACCTAGCTCACATGGAAGATTTGGAATCTAAAGTCCACCGAGAGAACGCGTGGCAAAATCACGGAAACGGCCGACCTGACCTTAACTATCCCTAAGAAAATACTCATACAGCCTGTGAAAGTCCCATCGTAATACAAAACGAAGACTGTTCTAAAGAATTGTTCGATTTGATGCCCACGGCTACCTTCCAACATCGCAACTCTCACCATCGATTGGGGTCCATCCTCACACATTGAAACCAGAATTGTTTCGAACTGTACGGGCTCAAATGAGTTTTCTTCCGCGGACGCTCTGACTGTAGAATGAGCTCCACGCCGCGGTTTTCCTAATGGAGTACAGCATGTGGTTCTTCAAAAAGGTTGTGAAGAGATTTCTTCAGGGTTGGCAACGCGTGAGTGATACGTGAGGGCCGTATGCTTGATTGCCAACTTAGTGGTATAAAACAAAATTGGATTGGCCATTATCAAGATTAGCCAGATATGAACAGGTGTTAGAAGCCGCTACAGTAGACTAATAATAAATAAATAAATATCCTGGAACATTCCTCACACACGGTCATCTGATCCCAAACTAAGCAGAGCTTGTACTATGGAAACCAGATAACTGATATAATACATATACTACTTTTTGTTTGTAAATACATACTTAATATACATAATTACACCCAGACTCAGGACATACAGACATGTTCATGCACACAAATGCATGTCCTGTGCGGGAATCGAACCCACGACCTGCGGCGCAATAGGTGGAATCTTTACCAGACTCTTAACCAACTGTGCCAACTGGCCCGTCAATAAATAATCAAGGCATAGTAGGTATTCTAATGTACGTACATGTAACGTCATGATTGCAATTAAGCTAATTGAAATGATAATAGTCCGGCGATTGTTGCAGTGACAGTAGTGGTGATTGTTGGTGATAAAGCCCTTCAATAAATTATGTTAAAGGAGCGGCTTAAACTTTCGGAAAAGAATATTTTAGAAGCTTTTATTTAACTTGCAATGTATGTATGTATGTTTGTTTGTTCGGGTGGAATCTTGCAAGTCGAATTTCACCCACTTTCTGTTGTCTGATTGACTTGATATTTGCTATACATTAGCTGATTAGTGTATTGGGAGACAATGCAAGTAGAGTCAACAAAAAGTACAGAAACCAGAAAAATGAAATTATTAACAAAAACTTATTTCTTCACACATTCAATACTTATACGGGGGATACGAAAATACGACATTAAATAAAACCACGTAAAGTACTCATGTATACGATCAACTTTTACTACTATACTACTTTACGACTAACTTCGAAATCGCAAAAAAAAATTACATCACATTACATTTCATACAAAAGGTACACACAGCCACAGATCAAGCTATACATTTCCAGTATAAGCTGATCTCGCACTGTATAGGATTTCCTTACAATGGGAGGTCAGCTTAAACTAGAAATTTATAGCTTGATCTGTAGCCGTGTGTTACATGTCTCGTCGGCAAAAATGTATGAAAAGCTGTACAAAAAAAATATGCGGTATCGGCATATTGTCCTTAGAGCTATCCCTTGACCCTGTATTTATGTGGATAGACTTGTCTTCGGTCCTTCTTTGACATCTGATATCAAAAGGGGAGAGAAGACAAGCAAGGTTGTAATACTATTATTTAAGAGATGGTAAGTAGTTCAGTTATCTCCCAGCCGTTATTCATAACAGTTGCCATACATGCCAGAGATATAGAAGAAATGTAAAAACTTCTCTTCCCTCTTTAATAATAAGGTTCAAAGTAGTTAAATCAAATTAGCAGGATAATATTCCTATTAAAAATATATTACTCATTATTCCCGCAACCGATAAAGCCGGTAGCCGGTCGAAAAAATTCAATTACATAATCGAATACAATAACCATTGCTCCAGTTTCGGTGAAATTTAATTCTAGAAGCCATATTTTTGCAATCAACTTCTGGATATTACACATTTTCTTTAATTCTTATAGCAGTCGCCGTTCGTGAAAATTAGGGGAAAAATAATTTGAATAATGAAACAGGAAAGTTGCGATTATCTTATTATTTCACATATTGTTAGCCTTTGTACGTTTTTTAGCTTAGCTTTTTTGACTAAGTTTTAGTACATTAAACTAAGTTGGTCCTAAATTTTCATACAATGTTGAACGAAATATCCTGAGACATTACACACGAAACACGAACAAAAATTACCGATATAGCTCGTAGAGTTAGTAAGCTGAAGTGGCAATGGGCAGGCCACATCGCTCGGCGAATCGATAACCGATGGGGTAGGAAGGTTCTCGAGTGGCGACCACGTACTGGAAAGCACCGTGTGGGACGACCTCCCACCAGGTGGACCGATGACTTGGTCAGAGTCGCTGGGCTCCGTTGGATGCAAGCGGCCCAAAACCGTTCCAAGTGGAAGTTAATGGGAGAGGCCTATGTTCAGCAGTGGACATCCTTAGGCTGATATGATGATGATGATGATTACACACGGCTATCTGATCCAGAACTAAGCAGCGCTTGTACTGTAGAAACCGGATGACTGATATCTACATAATACAAATTTTTGTTTCTAAATGCGTTACATCATTTCACAATTAGGACATGTTGCTGGGTGTAAATCGAACTCACAGTAGGCCCACGTCAAATGACCTTTCGTATTTAGGTATATAGCGGTGTACGTTTGTTCCATTAAATTCTATCGTATGACGTAGCGTAGCGTAGCTTTGCAGTAATACTATTTATGTTTTCTGTGGCTCTGCATAGTACGCAAATAGAAATCGCGTAGCGTGGACGGACTTGTGAGCCTCGAACGAGCATTCGTCTGGATCTCGACTGTGCTACGCCCGATTTTTCACGAACACAGGGATTCGCATCGCGCTCATTGAAAGAAAGAAAGAAAGAAAGAAAAAAGATTTATTCTGGACAACACACAACATTACATTAGACTGTAGAAATTACAAAAAACAAGAATTAAAGAAAACAAACAGAACCAATTAAAAACTACACAAAAATGCAATGTTGCGTGATGCCAGGAATAGGTCTCGACTCAGCAATATGCTCAGGTTAGTAAGAAAAACTAACCCTCGCGCTGGTTTTCAGTCGAGGCCCACGTCCATGACATCACGAACATACAGTGACACAGTACGGACGCATTGCAGGCTCGTCCACACTTAACATCCCGAGCAACGAACGAATGCTGCTTGACGCTTCATAAGATAATATCATATCCATCATAAACTGCTCCATAAAAAAACAAAGAACGATATTCCCAATTTAGCAACTCTATAATATCGCTTCTCATCGAAAAATGTCCGACCGTCCCCCGGTGATTTCAGAAGGTAATAAAATTGTGCCATTTAGGCTTGCCCGGGGCTATTCGACTCAGCGCACGGTAGACACCAATTGCGCATTTTGCTCGTCTAATTGTATCGGGGTTTTCACGTCTACTCAAAGGTATTGACATGAGTCATTTGGTTTTTTTAATTATTTGTTCACTGTCCAACTCAATTTCTATATTATGAATGCTTGGCCATAACATAAATCTCACCATGGTAGTGATGTGGCCAAAGGTGATAAACACACGAAGTACTATAGCAGGGAATTGGCTATCAAGTGTAGCTACCGGTAAACCAGTGTGGTAACCAGGCAGGCAGGTACTACAAAGGTATTCCCAATAGGTAATACCTATTGGGAATTGTGCCCAACGCTAAATTAGAATGTATAAAAAAATGTTACCTCATCTACGACGTCAACTAGCAACACCATTCTCTCACTCTTTTTCTAATCGTGGTGCCGTGTGTACGCAGTTTTATCGGTCACTTTGTATTATTTCTTGTGACATCTGAAGCAAATTGGGCTTTATATGGTTTTAAAGAATAAAAGGACGTGTTCTCTGATTGGTTTTGTTATGCCTAGCATAACAAAACCAAACGTAATAGCTTTAAGGAGTTTAATTTCGAACGCCAAACAAAATGTTGCAGCTCTCAAGAATTTAAAACAGCCTATTGAACAGTGGGATAGCATACTAGTATGTGTTCTTTTGCGTAAATTAGATCAATATACCAACCGTGAATATTGTTTACAACATGATACTACAAAGGAACATACTTTTTTAGCCTTCATTAAATATTTAGAGGGAAGAGCACTAGCGCTGGAAAACTCTGCGGACTCCGGTTTAGACAACAAAAAGATGCCAGCGAAGTCAAATGCTGCTGCTGCACTGTCAAATAATAATAAACGTGACTGCACATTCTGTGGTAAGAATGATCATAAGTTATTCAATTGCCCTAAATTCATGTTATCATCAATCAGTGAAAGAATATCTTTTGTCAAAAATAAAAAGTTGTGTAAAACTTGTCTAAATAGTCATGCAAGTAAATGCAGATATCATTTTAAGTGCACACACTGCAAACAGCCACATAATACCTTAATTCATGAGGAAGATGACAAAACTGCCACTAAAAAATCAACATCATTACTTTCAGGCATAAACAACAATAGCCAGGTTCTCTTGCCAACTGCTAGGGTAAAGCTTGTCACAAAAGATGGTTGTGAAATCATAGTTAAGGCTTTATTAGATTCAGCTAGTCAATCTTCTTTCATAACAACAAGCTTAGCTACTAAAATTGGCAAAAGGTTGTCATCAAACTCAACTGATATTGTTGGCATTGCAAACACAGAAAAATCTATCAAGCATTCTATTCAATTAGATGTGTTTTCATGTACTTATCCATATAAAGTTAATGCAAATTTCCTTGTAGTTGACAAAATAACAACAAGCTTACCACAGACTACATTTGATTTGTCAATGATTTCTTTACCAAAAAATATTAAGCTAGCTGACAGTAGTTTCCATATTACAAGTGAGATAGACATATTATTATCCTCAGATATATTTTTTCAGACGCTACTGCCACAGCCTGAAGAACACAATAAGTCCAGTGATCCTGCACAACCCCGTCTCGTTCATACACAGTTCGGCTACATAGTTGCAGGCAATGTCCCGGTTCAACCTCTTCAAGATGCTGCTGTTTCATTATTTTGTCAACAATGTAAATCTGACATAAACAGTACATTATCCAATTTTTGGCAATCAGAGGCTGTACCAGAATTATACACTGAACTAACATCAGAACAACAACACTGTGAACAATATTTTGAAAACACAGTCAAACTCGTGGACAATCAATTTGAAGTTTCCATGCCTCTAAAAATCTATGATGTGAATAACACATTAGGTGATTCATTAGGATTAGCCCTAAAACGATTTTTAAATCTCGAAAAAAGATTCAAAAGGGATGTAACTTTATTCCATGAGTACAAAAATTTCATACATGAGTACATTGACCTTGGTCATGCAAGCTATGTTGACATAAGTACATACGATTTAGCAAAAGATGCTGTGTATTTTATGCCACATCATCCAGTCATACGTGAAAATGCAGTAACTACAAAATTACGCACAGTTTTTGACGGTTCAATGAAAACTTCAAATAAAATTTCATTAAATGACATTATGTTAAATGGCCCAGTGGTTCAGCCTGAATTATTTGACATTTTAACTCTATTCAGATTACATAAGTATTTTTTTATTTGTGACATCAGGCGCATGTTCAGAAATATTTTAATTTCAAAAGATCAAAGGTCATTACAAAATATTCTTTGGAGGGACAGCCCTGATCAAGAAATTAAATGCTTACAGTTAAATACAGTCACATATGGATTAAAGGCATCATCCTTTTTAGCCACTCGGTGTTTAAAAGAATTAGTAAATAGATTTCAAAATGATTATCCTCTGGCTACACCTGTGATATTAAATTCAGTTTACATTGATGATGTGTTGTACACAAACAATCAATTGGATGTAATAATACAGGTGAAACAGGAGCTCATTAATTTATTAGCATTGGGTAGCTTCACTCTTCATAAATGGGCAGCCAATGATACCAATATTTTACATGATATTCCAGAGAATCAGCAGCATCTTGGAGAGAAAATTATTCAGAATGACATTAAAACTTTAGGGCTGAGTTTTGACATAAACTCAGATTCATTTAAGTTTACTTCTCCACCCAAGCAAGCAGTAAGAACAAAAAGGGAAATATTGAGTTTTATCAGCAAGTTCTATGATCCTCTAGGTTTAATTGGGCCAATTCTTGTTCATGCTAAACAAATCATGCAAAATCTTTGGTTATCAAATACAGACTGGGACGCAATTCCCTCACCTGATTTGCAAAAACAATGGCAATCTTTTTACAATAGTTTAATTGAAATGCAACCTATTCAGGTACATAGAAGTATATGTAGTATAGATACACCAAAATTGCAATTAATTGGATTTTCAGATGCTTCAAATATAGCCTATGGTTGTGCAATTTACTTGAGAACCACTGATGAACATGACAATGTCAGCATGTCCTTGATATGCTCAAAATCGCGTATTAATCCAAAATCGATCAAACCGCAATCTATACCTCGTTTGGAATTAAATGCAGCATTATTATTGTCAAAATTAGCTAAAAGAGTTTACAATACTTTAAATAAAAAAATTGCATTAAATGAAGTACATCTTTTTACAGATTCTCAAGTTATATTAGCATGGCTCAAACTTGATCCAATTAAACTAAATGCTTACGTAGCCAATAGAATTAAATTGATTTTAGATTACACAGATAAATTTGATTGGGCTTATATAAAAACTAAGAAAAACCCGGCAGATTGCTTGAGTAGAGGAGTCAAACCCTGTGACTTACAAACACATCAATTGTGGTGGTCCGGACCACAGGAAATGTCTAACTCTAATTATAATTTTAGCGATTGTAGTTATGTAGTGCCAATAGACATACCTGAGGTAAAACCCTATGCGTTGAGCGGGACGGCTTGTGCAGTATCATTGGAAGATAAGGTATTTCTTGACATCTTTATTAATAAATACTCCAATATTAATAAGGCACAACGTGTACTTGCTTATGTTTTACGATTTTGTAATAATATTAAAAAGGATTCTATTAAGTACAGCCAAAATTTCATAACATTTTCAGAATGTAATAATGCTTTACTTCTTCTTATAAAACATGAGCAAGACAAATACTTTAAAAAAGAAATTAAATACTTACAGAATAGCCAACCAATACAAAATTCTTCTAATATTAAGAATCTTAATCCATTTTTGGACAAAAATGGTATGCTTAGAGTAGGAGGTAGGCTGCAACATTCTGATTTGCCTTTTTCTCAAAAGCACCAAATTATCTTACCAAAGCAGTCTATAGTGACTGATTTAATAATTAAAAATGAACACTTAAAGCTATTACATGCCGGCCAAAGGCTTGTCTTAAGTAGTTTAAAACAACGTTATTGGTTAATAAACGGTTTACGTTCTATCAAACATGTTATACATAAATGTTTAACATGCTTTCGTTTCAAAGCTGCCACAGCCCAGCAGCTGATGGGATCTTTGCCAGCTGACAGAGTAACTGTTAGTCGACCTTTTCAGAAAGTAGGAATAGATTTCGCAGGTCCTATCCTAGTAAAGCAATCTCGTGTAAGGAGTGTCATACAAACTAAGGCTTATATATCTCTGTATGTATGTTTTACAACTAAGGCCATTCATTTGGAATTAGTCTCTGACCTTACTACAGATACCTTTATGGCAGGCTTCAAAAGATTCATAGCTAGGAGAAACTTACCATCAGATGTTTGGTGTGACAATCAGTCAACTCACAAAGGTGCCAATAATGAATTAGCACTGCTTTATAAATTGTTAAATTCCAAATCTCATCAAGACACTGTACAAAGTACAGCTTGTAAATTAGGCATAAAATTTCATTTTATACCTAGTTACTCACCTGTATTTGGAGGACTATGGGAAGCAGCTGTCAAAAGTGTAAAATATCACCTTAAAAGAGTACTAGGAAGTCACATTCTCACCTATGAACAGCTGTACACCGTACTCGTCCAAATAGAGGGAGTATTAAATTCTAGGCCGTTAACACCAATGTCTTCAGATGCAGATGATTTGTCATTTTTAACCCCAGGTCACTTTTTAACTGGAGCACCGTTGAACTGCATTCCAGAACAGAATCTAACAGATGTACCAGAAAATAGACTCAAGTTTTGGGCTAAATGTACTGCACTAAAACAACTGTTCTGGAAACATTGGTCAAGGCACTATTTAAATGTATTACAAAATCGTCCTAAATGGCAAAATAGCATGCCAAATGTTAAAGAGGGAGATTTAGTTATACTAAAAGAGTTAGATACTCCTCCCATGACATGTCCAATATCTGTGCTATGTGGTCGAATATTATTTTTTGTTTATTATCATACCTATCATTGAGCAAAGACAAAGCCTGTGTATAACTAGAGCCTACAACCGGAAGGTATTTTATTAGATCATAGGCCTCTGCCTTAAGAAATGACCGTAGATAAACTAGCTTTTGTATGGAATCATAGCTTGTATTTTTGTCCACTAAGGATGTAAAGAGATCGATGAAAGGTTTGTAGTCTAGGTACTTACCATCAAACATTGGTATTTCAATTTTTGGAAGCTTAAATTGAGCTGAAGAAACCTTGGTTTCATTGTTACTATTGTTAGTAATATTATCTAAGGTTGCTGATAATCGTTGTGTACGGAGTAAGTCCATGCATTCGAAGTAATTATTTTCCGTGGGAGTAGGATCGTCCTTGTCGTCCAGTTGATACAAAGTATCATTATATTCGCGAAAGTAAATTTCTAATCGTTCCTCCTTTATTGTTAACATTTGAACAGTAGCCTTGGCAAGAAATTCCTTGGTAAGAGTATTCCTAAGACGGGTAATTGACCCCTTCAAGGATGTTCGCTTGTTCATTAAAGTTTTCAATGTGGCGTCATCCATTTTGTATAACGTGCACCTAATGAGTATACAAATTACAAAAACCAATTAATAATTGACGTAATACAAAGCTGTTACTATAATATAATAACACAGTACTATACCTTATATTTATTGTATTTATTTTGTACGTAATTACTAAATATTCTTTTATATGAGTATTTGTACTCTCCCTTGACATAGGACGCAAAAAAAAGAAAGAACAAAATGGACGCTGCAATTGGTACCTTTGCAACAATTCAATTTCTTCACTACTTCCGCTATGGAAAAATGATGTGTACGAAATAATGTCATAGATAATGTTTTTGTTGTAACTTCTACCAAAAGTTCCGTTCGATCAGCAATAGAGATCGATAGCTAGCTGCCTGCTTCTCGCTCGCACTCGTTACCGTAGGTGTATCCTGGAATAGACTGCCCTGTTGACGTCTCGCTCGATGCTGTAATTACGCGATGACGTGAGGCAACACTAATCAGGTTGGTTGACGGTGAACTCGTTCCGTCTTGCTTGTCGGATGTGACGTCACGCTGCAGTGTGTGAACCCCGTGTGGAGTCGAGCAAAATGGTTGCCCGAACGGAAGCACACTAAAAAAATTGCACTCAGCTGACGACAAATTAGTCCGATGGAACACTTTTTCTTTTATTATTTCCAGCACTGTAATCACTTGCTGTGTATAATTTCACGGCGCTCGAAGGACCATGAAGCAAATTGGGCTTTATATGGTTTTAAAGAATAAAAGGACGTGTTCTCTGATAGACGTATTTAATGGCGAGAGCTGTCAAAAATCCATAGATACAGATTTTATATTTTAATGTTTCCAACAACATCAATAAAGGGAAGTTGAGTACCAGTGTCTTATTATTTAATTAACATACAGTCCACCACCACCACCACCGTGCTATGGTTCCTTTACCGACAACTCAAGCTCATTGCAGGATTCGAATCCAGAGTCTATCCCATGGCATTTGACGTCAGTACCACTGAGCTATCATTGCCTTATTCATTCAGATCCTTGGAAGGCACTTAAGAAAGTCATAGCTAATGAAGCTACCACCAGTGCAGAAGTCGGCCTCCAACTTAGAAGAAACGATGAGAAACGCAGCAAACCCATATTTTTAAAAGATGATAACTCTTTATTTGTGGACTGTAAGTTACATATAGATGTTACAAAAAAAATCTACATCCTAACACAAGGGTATACAAAAAATGTTGATGTCGGACGCACCATTATTTTTGGGCATAATATTAAGTTACTTATCTTAATCAATTAAATAAAAAACACAAAAAAATAATTAAGTCAAAATTAAGTTTAACGTTACAATATCATAACATCCTAACAAATATTAAAAATGTGAAAGTGAGTTTGTTTGTTTGTTACGCCTTCACGCCTCAACTACTCAACGGATCATCATGAAATTTGGCAAGCAGATAGCCTATGGTATGGAGAAGGACATAGATATTTTTTTCCAGGGCACGCGGGTGAAACCGCGGTGGACAGCCAGTCATTTTATATACACAATATCTACTTTTGGTATGTTAGTAGATTTTATTCGTAATATCAAACAAAATTATTACACAGATTGGAAACTAAATATTTCAGTGCCATCATTTGCGAAACGCAACTAATTGCAATTTAATTGATTAAATTTAATAAATTATTTTACTGCTTGGTCATTTCCATAGATGGTTTATATTAAATTAAATATTATATTAAAATGAATTCTGTGGTAATAATGTATGTAGAATTTTGTTGAATGTAGGTATGTCAAATGTCAACCCGTAAAAAGAAAAAGTTTCCTTTTTGGGGTACGATACCCGAAAGGGCCAAACGGGACCCTATTACTAATACTCCGCTGTCCGTCCGTCTGTCTGTCAGTGAGCTGTATCTCATGAACGGTAATAGGTAGACAGCTGAAATTTTCAGAGAATGTGTATTTCTATTGCCGCTATAACAAGAAATAAAAATGAAAAAAAAATTAATAAGGGGGCGCCCATACAAGAAACTTCTTTTTTAGCGTTTTTTTTCGTAGCAAAGTTGAGTTAGTTAATATTGTACGGAACCCTCCGTGTGCGAGTCCGACTCGCACATGGCCGGCTTTTTAAATTACTAACAAAAAGAGTACGGCCCGTCTGATGATAAGCAGTTACCGTAGCTAATGGACGCCTGCAATTACTTGAGGTACTTATCACCCTGCAGAAATCTTCTAGAAGAACACCATGCTCCAGTGGGAAAACCACGCTGAGGAGCTCAGTCCACAGCCTGAGCATCAGCGATAGGAGGCTCCTTTGAAACCGCTCAGTTCAAGACCATTTTGGTTCTAGTATGTGAGGATGTCCTTATTTTGACGGCTCTACAAAAAATCAACCAAATTACTCATTCAAATTGTTCTGTACTAATAATACCATATATTTAGAAAAGTTAAGATTCGAAAGCCATCCCTCTAAGCGTGCCCGGCAAGTAGGTGCTCCAACTTTCGTTTAATTTAGAAGCGACAGTGACAAGGCATTTATTTATTTATTTATTTATTAAAGGACAGCCAACCGCTACATATCTTACTTGTATACTAAACAATTTGATTGTATGCTTACAAACGAATTATAGGCTATCACAACTTAAATCTTAATTATAACGCGAGCAGAGCATTCACAAATCTGTATGCTATAATATAAATTAAAATATATAAAGATAATATGAAAATATATATATATATATATATATTATAAATATACATGAGAAAAAATATATATATGCATATATATATTGAACACGAATACAACTGTAGTCCTAAAGAGAATGTCATATAAAATAAGATTTACTTTAGCAAAGCAGAGAAGCTAGAGGGACTCCATATCCTCACCACACGCAAACGCTACCAATCACCACTCTGAACCACTAGCCCTGCGAAATTATCTAGTTTTCTTGGGATCAGTTACACAGCATCTGCTATAGCAAACCACTAGGATTCAGAGGGCGACTACACAGATTACATCTGTTTAAATGTCTTCACTACTACGCCCCACAGCAACAGGCACACAGAGCCCTAGACCTGCGAAGATTAATTCTTGGTGTCGGTTGTACAACCACTAAGGCAGTGAGTGCCTGCGCTGTATATTACATGCCGTCATTCTTACCTACGATGATTTTGCGTATTTCCGATTTGAAAGCAAGTTTAGAATTATTGAAAGGATCAGCTGTAGAGAAATACTTGTTATAGTTAGTCATAATTCTACTCACAACCGCGTTGTGCGCGTAGTTAGTTTTACAAAGAGGTCCACTAAATAAAACTGTATTTCGAGTGCGACGGCTGGGGACATTAAAATTAATACCTGCTAACAGAACGGGGCAGTCCAACTTTCCCAGCAGAATATCGAAAAGAAAGTTCATATCCAAGATCATTCGCCTATCTTCAAGAGGTAGTATATTATAATTACGACAAGTATCAAGATAATCACTATTAAACCTGCGCGTACGGTAGTTTAAATGCTGGAGGAATTTCCTCTGTATCTTTTCTATGCGATCTTTAAACGTTATGTATTGAGGGGACCAGATTGGGCTGGCAAATTCCAGGACGCTACTTACATAAGCATGATACAAGATTTTGAGACTGGAGATATCCTTAAAAGGTTTACTCACACGCATTATGAAACCAAGACTTCTGAAAGCTCTCTCCGTTATGTTATCTATATGTCTGAACATAGTCATTTTATTGTCGAATATGACCCCAAGATCCCTCACAAACTCGACCCTCTTCAGAACAACACCGTTAATATTATAATCAAAAATAATTGGAGTTCTTTTCCTTGTAAAACTAATGCACTGACATTTGTTGATATTAACAGTGATTCTATTACGCTGGTAAAATTCAAATAAGTTATTCAAATCCTCTTGCAGCTTTAAGCAATCTGTCATATTGTTCACCTTTATGTATATCTTAGTATCATCTGCGTAGAGTAAGTGTTGCGAATGTATTATATATCTATGAATATCAAATAAATAAGCATTATAAAAAAGCGGGCCAATATGCGACCCCTGTGGGACTCCCGAGGTGACTTTAACGTAGTTAGATCTGTACCCGCCAACGACAACAGCTTGTGAACGATTAAAAAGGTACGATTTAATCCAGCGCAACAGATCCCCATGTATCCCAAGCTGCTGCAACTTATCTAAGAGAATGACGTGATCTACACGGTCGAAAGTCTTTTCAAAGTCGGTGTAGATCACGTCAATCTGACCGCCATTCTCCTTTTTTTTTGTAATATATAATTAGAAAATACACCCAAGTTACTCAAAGTTGAACGGCGACACAAGAAACCGTGTTGAGCATCTGATATACCTTTAGTTATAGTATCATAAACAGCGTCATAAATAATTCTTTCCAGAACCTTACTTAGTGTATTTAAGATTGATATGGGCCTGTATTTATCTATGTGAGACCTAGATCCACCTTTGTGAATGGGTATAATATTTGCTTTTTTCCATTCGATAGGAAATACACCTTCCTGAATTGATCTTGAAAAAATTATACAAAGCGGTTGCAACAACGCCTTTGAACATTTTACTAATAAAATTGGCGGTACACCATCGCAACCAGGGCCCTTGTTTACATCGAGTGACTTGAGATGTTGCATGGGGTAACTCTCCAAGGTGCGGAGAAAATTATGGTTGTTTTATTTCATCGTATGTATATAAAAAAAATACGCTCGCTTTCATACTGTATTTGTGCGTCCATGCTTGGCGAACCGAGCACGAGCCGAGCCACGAACGAGCACACTGCGAGCACGATTCGCGTAGCGTGGACGGGCTTGCGAGCCTCGAACGAGCGCGATTGTCAGTTTTTTTACGTACAAAGGGATTCGCATCGTGCTCGGCTCGTGCTCAATTCGCGTAGCATGGACGCACCATAAGAATATCTCCACCTTCACTCACAAAACGCTTTTTATCTAATATAAATTACTCACCAAAATAACGATACATTGGTGCCGATTCTACTGTTGTAAATCGCACTAAACTAATTTTAGTCACATCACATCTCTTTCTTACAAACGTTATTGAAAAGGATAGAACATATTTAAAGCTGTCAAATTAGTCTTTGCCGTCTTCATTTACGAGTATTAAGACGCAACCGTTATAGATGACGACTAAATTTATATTGAAAACAAGCATTGGACTAATTTTACTAAACTTCTTACATCCTTTTCTTATGTTCTTTGTTAGGAAGAGACATAGTGAGACTAAATTACTTTAGTTGTAAACAACAGAATCAGCACCATTGTATGACAAAGACAGTAAGATGACCATTAAATTAGTTAAATTACGTAACTATCTATAGTAGCCATAGCCATGTAGAAACCCATGAATTATACCACCCCAGTTAACAACAGTAACTCAAACAATAATAAGATTAACCAACTATGTGATAACGACGTGGCGGGACAGCTTCCTGCAGGCCTTTGTTCTCAACACTAACTAGCTACAGCTTTGTCAACTTCAAATTGGTCGTATTGTCTTTAAAATAATTGTAATAACTATTTAGTTGTTGAGTACATTTTTTATGAGAGGTAGAAGAGCACAGCATTTATTCGCTCAAAGAGCAGCTCGACTGGGGAAGTACCTCCACCTTACAGAATACCGCAGCCAAATAACTTTATGTTGTTTTCCTGCACGTGAGTACGGTTGCCAGAGCTCATTGGGGAGGGGGGAAGGGTCGTTAACGCGTGAGTGATGCCCCGTGTGTTGCAAGCGTCTACATGGCTACGGTAACCGCTTACCATCAGGCGGGTCGGGGCGAGTGCGAGTCGGACTCGCGCACCGAGGGTTCCGTACAAACCTGTAGGTATATAAATATTTTTACAGCTTAAAGGTATTTTAAAACTTAGTATTTGATATGAATTTCAGCTTGATACCTCTACGCGTTCCTGAGAAAAAGCGTCTTGACAGACAGACATTCAAAAAGTTATCCTATAAGGGTTCCGTTTTTTCCTTTTGAGGTACGGAACCCTGAAAACTACCAAGTTCGACTACATAGGTTGACTGACTAATTAGTAAACGATACTTAGACACATTTTTGTACTCCTACCCCCTTACTCATAAAGCGCTATTTAACTATTATACTGTTTAAATGGTCACGTAAATAATGTCACATTATTTGACAATGACAATAGAGTGACGTTATTTACGTAACCCTTTAAACAGTATATTAGTTAAATAACGTTTTATGAGTAAGGGGGTAGGAGTACAAAAAACTTTCCTAAAGAAACAAATAGGGATACATAACTAAATTAAATAAAAGCTGTATAGTGTATTCTTATTCTTGTTAGGTACTAAACATTATGGGCTCATGACATCATCATCAGCCTATAGCAGTCCACTGCTGGACATAGGCCCACCCAATGCGCGCCATCTCGCCCTATCTTCGGCTCGACGCATCCATTTCCTACCAGCAGCCTTTTGCAGATCGTCACTCCATCTCGCTGGAGGGCGCCCTACACTACGTTTGCCGAGACGCGGTCTCCACTCAAGAACACGTTTTCCCCACCGGTTATCGGTTCTACGGCATATGTGACCAGCCCACTGCCACTTCAGCTTGCTAATTCTAGGACAAGTGTTAAGAAAATTAAAAAAAATGTGTCTTTGGTAAAGTTGTTTGTTATTATGGTACAATCATGTGTCTAAGAATCGTTTACTAATTAGGGAAACCTATATACGACAACCTTAAAGAAAAATTTGTCCTTCCCTAAATCTGGTAGGTCCTACGTACCTACCTAGCTTTCTGATCGTAAAATCTTAGACCAAAAAATAAAAGTAAACTATATCGAAAGAACAAGAAAATTAACATTAAAACGTAACAAAACACCAAAACAATTACAAGCCCACCCCTGTTGACTTTCACAAAGTTAAATAAAAAACATTAAATATACTAATAAAAGCAAAAGCTCAATTTGCGTTATCCGCGAATCTAAATTGACTGCCAAATTACTTGGAACAGACAGACACACAAAGCAATAGTGTACGTGATCAAATCGGGTCACGTAACCCAATATAGACTGGAAACGATGAATAATTTCAACTTTATTACATCTGACGACGCGCGACGTTGATCTATGAGTTTGTGAATATTCTTTATTTAAAAAAATATTACTCTAGAAATTCTCTGATGAATTTTTTTTTTTTTGTTAGAAAGAAAGACATTGTCATATTAACCATCCCTTATTTACTGAAAAGAACAAGCTAAATCTGTATTTACACCGTTGGTAAACTTGGTAATTACCACAAAATGCATTAAAACACTCTCTCCAATGGCCGCCATTATTACAATTATACTTTTCTGGTGTTGCCATTCCTCGATATTCAAATACACAATATCAAAATAAACCGTTTTACACTTTCTAAATAAATAATGCTGATAATTAATTATAATTAATCAATATTCAATGGTATGAAATTAAATAATATTCAAATAATATAATGTTAATGCTAACAGTCAATTTAATAAAACTTTAAAAAATTAGAACTGTATCTGCCAACAAACTGCGCAGTTTGGCGGAATTAAGCGTTTACAAAATATATGTAAATGTTTGAGTATTAAATAAATAAAAAAAAAACATTTATTATGGTCTCACTCTACTACTTAAACAGCCTACCCTACCCTACCCTATATAAACCATCCAGGGCGCCACCCAAACGCATACAAAAAAAACCATTCAAGTCAGTCAAGCCGTTTAGAAGGAATTCAGTGACATACACACGTGCAGTAGATTTTTATATATAAAGATATTCAACACGGCAGCTTATTACGAACTAGTGCTTTTTACTTTACATTACCGCACTAGTGTTTTATGATATTAACCCGATTATGTTAAGTATGTATCACTGTAAGTGATACGTGTGTAGACGAAGCATTCTTAATTTAAACGGGTAACACAGTTTGACAACGCATGTCGCTGTCAAAGAAAAACCTGCGCGCCGTATTTGTTAACGTTCTCATTGTGTCGTGGATGATTAACAAAAATCTATTAAAAAAATACATGTCTGTTTTTTTCCTCGCAAGTGTGTTGAAAAATGTCGTATGACACGCGTGTGCATTGATTATTACACTCTCGGCTTCCTTATCACGTTCGCCAGCGGCTCACGCGCTTAATACCGCCTCATCAGTAATTTAATGCACCTTTGCACACATTTATCACAATGTACTATTTCGTTCTTAATATTGAAAAATAAAAAAATGACGATAAAAAAGTTCATATTTTTTTTTATCTATACCCATGCTATAAATCCCCTATAACAGTTACTGAGGGACTTTTTGGCGGGAACTTGCAGAGTGACGTAGCATTTTCATTTTTATTTTCATAAATTTGTGTATTTTGAGTTTTATTGTGTATTTTTGGTAGTATTTTACCCAATAAAGATCATCCATGTGCACCAGTGAAGTGAAATGAAATGAATTATGTGTATCGTGATTTTTCAAGTTGTCTCAAAATGTCCGTGTAGAGTTTTAGTACAATGACCACCATTGTAGTAAAACGTGACTTTTATGGACGGTGACTGACTGAGGACTATAATGTGAAGTGATTTATTGTGACTGAAAACTGTAATATAACTCGACACTGGCAGAAATGAGCCCTAATTTGGGCTTGGTTGCCAAAATTAAAAATAAGAAGAAGAAGAACACTTCCTGAAACAGTTAGCTTATTGCCAACATTAAAACACTGGTTGTCATAGTAACCATTATATCATCCAAAACAGTGTTATAATGTTGTACTGAATTTCATTATACAACTCTTTTTTTTTTGCTTTTTCGGACTATTCCTTACTCATCAAACAGCCACATTCTCCGTGGTATCCTTATGAATTTCAAAAAAAGAACATTTTCATGCAGGCGCGTTACACTATCACAGCGCCGTACCTAATAAAAAAAAACTTTGAGGTTATTCGAATACACGTCGTATCCCGCCATTTTGGTTCGATATTAGAATTGCAGAAAATTACTTTGTTGTTTACAAAAATGATCATGGGTGTAGATAAAGTCTTGTATGCAACTGTACATAATTAGTTATTAAAACCCTCATGTGATACTATTATCACACTCGCTTCGCTTCGTGTGATAAACCCACATTCGTGTTTTAATACCCCTTATTATACGACAGTTAGACAGCTTAAATAACTATTAATTCAGTAAAGACAGCTTCAGCAGGTAAGTGTTTATGTGAAAGAAACTGAAGAAAGTCTTAAAAAAACGCAAATACTAAAACGTGTGTATTTTCAGCATTTTATATAGATAATAAAACTATAATTCCTACAGTAAAAGCTTTGTTCGTGCATTAAACAAAGAGCTTTTCATATTTTTATGGAAATAATACAATGAAAATGAATGAAAATAATGCTGCACTTACTAGTTTTTTACCGTTTTTGATCACACAACAAAAGTAGAGTTTTTTTTCTTCTTGGTCACTTTTACAGCCCTAGTGCTTTTGTAGTAGCGAAACGGCCAAGTCTTGTGAAGTTAGGGCTTGTAGAGATTGTGCGTGTAGACTTATAGGCTTGGCTTTACTTGAGATCTTATAACTTTTTGACAGTGCGAGCCATATGGTCCCGTCTTGGCAATATTTTACATTAAAATGTTTTTGGTGGGATACTATTTATCCATATTATATAATATATAAATATAAACATAGATTTAATAAGTAAACCTTATTTTGACGCAATTTTTATTTGACATTAAACGTCAATGGTATATCTTCGATTTGTCATACTGACAAGTACTAACGCCTTATCACTTCCTTGGTATCATTTTACTCCATTAAATCCAATGACTTTATAAGTAAAAGAGGTAGATAGGTTATAAACGCTCCGCGAGTGGCACGTTAAAACTGTGCTAGTCAGCTCACTTTAGCTGAGTCGCGTCAGAGCGTCAACGACATGACATGTATGACAGTGTGCCATTTATGAAGTTCAAATATTTTTTTTCTCTTCAATGGAAAGAAAAGAAGAAGGAAATAAGTTTATTTTGAGATACACACAACACCACATATTACATTACATATAAAATCAGACACAAAGCGTAAAAAAAAAACAGAGTAGTGTTGTGTGATATCAAAATTGGTCAGCGACTCAGTATTACACTGCTATTCCGAAACCGGGTAGCAGCACTGATTTTCTGTCGCCGCCATTAGTGACATCACGAACAACCGGACAAAATACAGGAACAAAAAAATTGTACATAATACAATGGCGTCACACGGCTTGTGTATATTGCCAATTTCCAGTTATATTATAAGTTATAGTCACAATAAATCACTGTCACATAGTCCTAAGTCAGTCACCGTCCATAAAAGTCATGTTTTAGTACAATGGTGGTCATTGTACTAATTTACGGCCTTCTTGAGACAACTTGAAAAGTCACGATACACATCATTCATTTCATTTCACTTCACCGGTCCACACGTATTGATCTTTATTGAATAAATTACCACCGATAATATGCGATAAAACTCAAAATACACGATTTTAGAAAATAAAAACGAAAACGCAACGTCACTCTGCAAGTTCCCACCAAGAAGTAGTTCAAATCTTGTGTGGGTATCCTATCTACCTCTTAACTTATAATACCATTGATTAAGTCATTGTCATTTATATACTTCACACACTTTATACCATTAATTTTTCAAGTGTCGCGAACCATGAAAATTAAAGGACAATATCACAATAATACCACACCATTTCACTGAAAAATAAGTCTGTTATTTTAGAAATTGTCGGTTGAATTACAGGGTAGATAGGGGGAATGTCGGAAGGGTGAAATTTTAATAGACTCATATGCGGGGACGATGGTAAAGTGGCCTGAAATAGACGCCGTATGCAATCTTTGTGAAAATAATAAATATAAGCGTGGGGTGGCTTTGCGTGTGTCCATAGATTAAAGTTTATTTTTTGTGGTACACTTTTCTCAAAGATTTGCCATTACAATTTTATTTTTTAGTGTTAATATTCATTGATTTATAATTTATTATGTTTTTTTTTTTTTTTAGTTATTTTCAAAATTCTAAAATATGCATCGATTGGACCCAATTATATTTTTATGCCTTTTGCGGTCGAGACCTTGGGGGTCCGAAGCTCGCCGTTTTGCTCGCACCTTATCTTCAAAATTGATCGAGACCTTCGGAGAGCAGCGGGCGGGAAGCTTTTTCCGCCAACGCGTCAGCTTGGCTATCCAAAGAGGAAACGCCAGCCTTCTGGGAAACTTGCCGTTAATCGGAAGCAACGGTAGGCTTGAGGAAATTTTCTATATATAGATTGTATTTGGTACATATTTGTTGTAAATAAAAAATTCTGTTTAATTTATTATGGTTATTAGAATTTTGTATTTACCACGGAACAAAAAAAACAAGTATTTACCATTTCATCGTCATAACGTTGACACACAACGTACGGTAGAACATGGATGGTAAAGTATCCATTTTTATTGAACTACGATTTACTAAAGACAATTTATTTCAGATTTTAGAAAAACACGGCTTTAAAAAAAAAAAAAATGCCATTTTTATTTGCAATAAGGGTCAGTTACTCGGTTTTGTAAAAATTTATAATATTATGTTTATTAAAACCTATTTTATTTTACTTAACTTTTCACGATCTTGCAAAATATGTGTATTATGGTATATTCACATTGAATACACACAATGTACCCGATTCCATTATCACTCGTTAATAAATCCGATCGACGCAGCTTATTACTGGCCTAGATAGACGATCCAATTTACTCGGATTAGGTGTTAGCACTGAATAAATAAATACAGAAAGACCGTTCACAATAGACTCTCCAAAACAGTGCACACACATCGTATTTCCTATTTTCAAAGGTAATTTGAGAACACGCTTAAATGGTGTTTGTCAATATCTGCATGCATAGTTCCCAATCAGTATTGGCACTTCTTCTATTTATCACTGCTATCTGTCGTCCTATTCACTCGTTTCTCTTTCTAAAAAGTCTCTAGACGCGCGGTTTATGTTTGCGTGAAACGTATTTCGAAGCCCGTGAGAGTAAACCACCTGTTTTCATCTACTTTGTGGTTGGCACCGATGATAGATTAATAAGATTTCAATTGCTGTTATTTCAGTTAAAGCGATTACCTGTATTTTTTTATTGGGAATGTTGATTTAAAAAGATTGAGTAAAGTCTTAAGAGACGATCTTGAATTAAAAATACTAATTTAGCATTAATTAATTTAGCATTCCAACATTGCTTTATGGAAATAAAGCAACATTGGAAGCATTGTTGAAATGCTTAATCATAGGGGGGCTACTAGTCCAATTTCAAAAAATATTTATGCTATTGTTATAAAGCTGTCATCAAAAACTCCGTGGTTTAATATTTGACTTTAACTAAAAATAGATATTTAATAAAATGGTGCTTATCACGTTCTGTTTTGTTTGCGTACCCCTATGCATAAATCTCAGTAAGTTCACAATGCGTAGGTGTGCGTGTAGGCGTCATGAAGGTCACGAAATATTGTATGTACTTCTACTCTATTGATGTTTATAAAGTTAATAAAATTATTAGTTTACTGAACAAAAATAAACAGTTATTCATTTTTTATGGTTCACATACTACCTTTGTACTTCGATTCTGTATCTTGGGGAACTCTTTCCTAGTGTTACGTTTTATAAAAAAAAAACATTTTTTTATGAAAAATTAAGTAATTAAAGGGTTCGAAGATTTTTTTCGGAACCTGGCATACTCATCAGGCCCATTTTGCGGCGCTCTATCTAACCTATATAGTTACATCGATTGGGGACACTCATATAATGTCCTAAAACGTCAACTTTACAGACTTACTAAAAAAAGGGTGTTGAAAAATTACTCATTAAATGATTGCACCTACGAATTCTATGGTGCTTCAAATCCTTTTATACCTACTGTACTGCACTGGAAGAAGTCTGGAAGAGATCGCTCTTTAGCGATAAGACCGCCCATTGTACAGTTATTAATATAATGTTCTTTTCTTTCTGTTTTGTTAACTGTTTTTCTGGTGTACAATAAAGAGTTATCTATCTATCTATCTATCTATGCACAGACTACGTCGGACATAATTCTCGCTTACAAAAAACTGTGTCTATGGACTCGGCCACCTCTCACGCACACATTAGTTGGCTATTCCTCGGGAAACTAGTCTCTCTCTCTGTCGCACTTTACAGAGAGAATATATCTGACTTTTTTTAACATCTTTGTATGTATGGCTATTTTTATAACCTCTAGACTGAACTTTACACGTCACTGCCTCATTAAAATCTCATACAAATCTATTTCAATACATAATACCTTCAATACATTAATCACAGCAAACTACGTAATGGAAATGCCATTTGATTCTCATTTCACATTCTATTAGTGATATCGGAATGAAGCAATTACCTTTGCAGACACTCGAAACCCTATATGTGTGTGTTACGTGCTATTTTCCAATGTGCTGATTATATTTTTAATTTGTTTTCCATTGGATAGCAAATGGGATGTCTAGACTGCAAGACATTTAGTGTTGCATGTGGTTTTTGGTTTGTGGTTTTATTTCAAGTATTGTATGGGATAAAGGGTTTGGAAATTGGGATTGATTCGTCGTAGTTTGAGTTGTGATCGTTTTTACCCGACTACGATGTATTTTGTGTAAAACTTTGAATATTTTTTGTTGTTTTCAACATAGCACGCAAATGACTTGTAGACGTTAAGGTTTACTCATCGAATGTTTGAAAATGCTGTTCATTTACAAAACATGGTACCTAAAAATAAAAAATATACAATCCATGTAAACATTGACCGATGCCAGAATAGATCAAGTTATCAAAATTAATATAATATTTTTTAAATTATTGTAAAATAATACATTACCACGTCATACTTAACGTAAGTACATGTTCAATTGTTCATATTGACTCAAAAGATCACGAGAGGTCCTTTTAGCACCCTAACAGATTGATAAAGCGAAATTATTTTTTCTTACTGTAACTGTAATTTTAGATCCACACTTTATTTTAGTATTTAAACTAGATTAATTCTACTAACATGTAAAAGGCCCGCAGAAAGTATTACATTTCAGCAACAGATAACAATAACATAAAGACGCACAGACACAATAAAATATCACCCTGTCACAGGGCACAAAAGAGCAAAACACACAACTTTATGAAAAATGAAAACGACGCCACATTATTATCTCATTCACACTGATACATTAGCCGAGCTCTGCTTTGTTCAACAAAATGGGTTTTAACTTTAATCCTTGTTTAAATTTATTTGTACATAAGGTACTACAAAATTAAGCATCGTGCGTTTGAGTGACAAGTGTATGGTTAATTGTGTGGACATTTTCTTAGTAAATAGTCTGTTATTATACTCTGGAACCCTACGATGTACTATGGCCTAAGACCCTGTTTAGAAGGGGCGATTTCGCCGCGATTCTCTCGCGCGTATTACTAGTCAAAGTATAGGAGAAGTGCATGCGATTTACGCGCGTATTATAAATTTGCGCGATGCTTGTTGACCAATGATATTATAATAAAAAGTGGTAGATAACTCACGCTAATTATTGCAGACAAATTCAGAGAATTGTCGTAATTTTGCTTAGCGGCTACATAATATATCTATCTCTTTCTGTACCATACCTTCCGTATTATCTATCGCATTCACCTAATTAAATAAATATCCTGGGATATTCCTCACGCACGGTCATCTGACCCCAAACCAAGCAGAGCTTCTATGGAAATCAGATAACTTATATAATACATATACTACTTCTTTTTGTAAATACATACTTAATATACATAAATACACCCAGACCCAGGACATAAAGACATGTTTTAGCACAAAAATGCATGTTCTGTGTGGGAATCGAACCCACGACCAACTGGCCCGTCAATTACGCAAAATGATACGCATGCAGTCCACAGCGTTTATTGTCGTCCCCCAACATAATGGCGCTACAGTACTCCTGATAGTACTACCCCGCCTGACAACCAAATGGCTCACTGCTTGTTGTATGTGCGTGATTCAAAGCCTAGTAACTAGAAGTGATATAATCATAAAGAAACATATTTTTGTATCATACTACTAATATAATAATGTAACTAACCTGTCCATCATATCGCCTTCAGGCCTATTTATAGGCGAGTCTTTACTGGCAGAGTACACGTACACTCTATTGTCAGCTTTGTACCACTTGATGCTGTGCATCTCGCCGCACGACTTGCCGTCGATACGGCAACGCAGGTATGCCGTGTTGCCGACTATTGCTGACGCGTGTTCTGTTGACAATAAAAATTTGTTATATTAAAAGAAAGCATAGGTTTATGGTTCAAACGAAAAAAGAAGTATAACTGTTGGTTTAAAGTATCGTAAACTTTTACGTTCTTATAAAATTAACTTTTTAACAAAAAAATAACGACGGGCCAGTTGGCGCAGTTGGTTAAGATTCACCTCACGCGCCGCAGGTCGTGGGTTCGATTCCCACACAGGGCATGCATTTGTGTGCATGAACATGTCTGTATGTCCTGAGTCTGGGTGTAATTATGTATATTAAGTATGTATTTACAAACAAAAAGTAGTATATGTATTATATCAGTTATCTGGTTTCCATAGTACAAGCTCTGCTTAGTTTGGGATCAGATGACCGTGTGTGAGGAATGTCCCAGGGTATTTATTTATTATTTATTTATTTATAATAAGCCGCCTTCAAAGTACACTAAAAAGCTTAAAAGTAAGAAATAACTCTTATCTGACACTGTTTTGAAGTGAGCGAAATCGCATATGTTCTGTAGCAAAAAAATATTTCGCTGACTTCAAAACAGTGTCAGATAAGAGTTATTTCTTACTTTTTAGTGTACCTTGAAGGCGGTTTTTTTTTTGTTAAAAAGTTTATTTATTTTTGAATTTTAAGTTTAATACTACTAGTTAAATACTTTCGCGTGTCTGGGCCTGCGCAAACAATTCATATTTATGCGATAGCAGCAATCGCGGTTGATTTGCTGTAATTTTTTTAAGATTTCCGTTGTCTATCTCCGAAACTCATCGGATATATGGGACCATTTCGGAATAAACCCCTTTCGAACAAAAAAAGAATTTTGAAAATCCGTCCATATATGACGGAGTTATGCCCGAACATACATAAAAAAATATTTACATTCGAATTGAGAACCTCCTCCTTTTTTGAGTTCGGTGAAAAACGAAAGCATACACATTCCTTTCACAATGTATGGATACCATAAGTTAAGCTTAACAGTATACATTTCAGTGGAAATAATATTATGGTGGTGTACATAATTATTTCACTTAGTATGAAGACACGATAATGTCAGGTTTTATGGATACCATACTTGTCACATACTACGGGTAAGTACATCCAAGATGATACATAGTTTTGTAACATTAAAATGGGTATCCATTTAAGACATACATACACAGACTTACATACAAAGAGATGTATATCTCTTTGTAGTTGACTGTACACAGAAGATCTTTGGTTTTTACGGCAAAACACGGTAAAATAGTAGTTTATAACATATTGTACGTAACATGTACTGTAGTACCCAACTGATATGGCTTACCGATTTACCTGCGCAGAAGATACATTTTTAAAGCGCGGGAAATGCTATTGGTGCTACCGCCATGTATGCGTAGGGGCGTCACTTGCGAGTGAGACGGAACTAACAGCTTTTATTATGAACCTCATATGATCTAAGGTTGATTGTAAGTTTAAGAATTATTTCATTAATCTTCGGGGCCATACTTTCTTTTCTGTGCGAACGAAGATTCACGACGCGCCTTATCAGTTGGGTACTACTGTAACTTTTAAAACATAGTCGAATTAACATAAAACATAAGCTAATAACAATAAAGATCGTACAACGTTGGTAAAATTTTAATAATCTCTCAATGGACGAACGTAAAAATATCCGTTCATTTAAAACTACTCGGCGAGTTTTATTTAAAGCTCCGAGGATCCGGCTATTCGCGAATAAACTCGGCAAATGCACAAGTGTTTTTGCTGTGAAGTGTATTGTGTTTGTTAAATATATTTTTTTAGCATTGTATCTGTGTAATTGTGTAGGTTAGAGAGTTTAAAATAATTATTTAGCAACTGATTTTTACACGCGTTTCAAGTTATAATTACGACATTACATTTTATTATTAATCTTTATGAAGTATACATATTTAGGCTAAAAACACTTGGTACAAGGATACCTGTACCAAATTTCATCAAAATTGGTGTGGCAGTTAACAGTAACAGGTCAGGTGGTAATTTAAAACTATGTATAATAAAGTGTAATTTTGGTCAATAAATAATAAATAAAAAAGAAAAAACGATGATACTCAGTGATGAATAAGAAAAGCGGCCAAGTGCGAGTCAGACTCGCCCATGAAGGGTTCCGTAGCAGCAAGTAACATAATATAAAAGTTCTTGTAGTTCGTTGTAACTTTGATTGATGTTTAAATAATATTGTAATTTGAGTTGATTGAATGAAAGGTAAATTGCGGCTTACGATTTATGACGTATTAAAAAAAACTACTTACTAGATCTCGTGCAAACCAATATTCGGTGGAAGTTTGCATGGTAATGTAATATATTTTTTTTTCGTTTTATCATTCTCTTATTTTAGAAGTTACAGGGTACAAAGTGGTAAAATGTGTGGGGGACACTTTGGAAGTGTCTCTCGCGCAAGCTATTCAGTTTAGAAAAAAAATATATTAGAAACTTATCTATGAACACCCCACAGGTATGGGTTTGATGAAAATAAAAAATTGAGTTTTAGTTCTAAGTATGGGGAACCCGCAATATTAATGTTTTTTTATATTTATGTTTTTGTTTTTGCATGTTTTTTTCTATTTTTGTGTGAACATTTTAATGCGGTTCACAGAACATATCTACTTACCAAGTTTCAACATTATAGTTCTTATAGTTTCGGAAAAATGTGGCTGTGACATACGGACGGACAGACAGACAGACATGACGAATCCATAAGGGTTCCGTTTTTTGCCATTTGGCTACGGAACCCTAAAAACGACAGAAGGAAACCAAACCACGGTTATAGGTGTAGCACCACTAGACACTTTAGAGTAGAAAATCTGTCGCCAAGCATCTTCTTTGTGTTGAGACAGCAGCACGAGTAGCATTTTAGGCTATTTAAAGATCGACAGCACAAACAATTAATAATTTGTATACTCAAATTACAAGAAATACCACTAGGCGGTCACCCATCCAGCTACCGACCACGACAGAGGTAGCTTAACTTCGCCGATCGATCAAGAACGGCTAATCATGCTTACACCACGAGCGCTTCTAGTGGTATTTCAAATCGAGCGTTTCCGTGCTACGGAAGGCACATAAAGCCGTTGGTCCCGGTTATCACTTAATTGTGATAGTCGTCAAGCTAGTTGGATGCCTCCTAGGCGGCTTGAACAATTCCAACAGTAGGTTGACCACTAGCCTACCTCCAATAATCCGCAGTGGGCATGCGTGGTGGAGTATCTGCCCATTCCCTTTCACCCTCAGCAGTGGGACATTATAGGCTGATGATGATGATGATGAAATTACAAGAGGCTGTATAACTGTGCTATGCAATTTCCTTACAAAGCCATAAAATATTTTCACATGAGTGTGTTGCAGTAAACCGGTTATTAGCGGCTTAATCCTTATATAAACGGCTCGTCACACGCGGCATGTGTTCCCCGCGTTAATACAATAGTAAGGGTGTGGATGCTTTGCTGTATAGGAGCGGTATAAATGTGTAGACAATTCTAAATTATTGTGTAGTATTTTCTGTAAACAGTAGCGGGTTAAAAATGTAATTAGAATCTAACCAAGATAGATTGAAATCTCATAAATCGCATGCGGATACTATATATTATTTATTCAGTCTACTTTGTAGTTTTGTTAGTGCGATTACAATGTAAATATTATGTTATGAATCTAAGCTTGTTTTGAAAAGAGTAATTGCTGAGTTTATTGCCGGCTCTTCTCAGCAAATGCAATCTTCCGAATCGGTATTAGCGTACTAGAGTCAGACTTTTCATAAGTGCCTGCGAAGGTCTATTTTGTACGTAGTATTTATCTACTCTGAGGTCTATTTGAATAAATTATTTTGAATTTTGATAAAAAGTTCTTATAATGGTAAACTACAAAATGTCAAAAGTAGCTGGAGGAGAATACTTGGTATATCTTGGATACAATTCCCTGCAAATAAGTCCATACTCCAGGAACTCGGTATTAAACAACGTCTATCCTCCGTAGTGCAGTCTCGCCTTACTTTCTTTAGAAACGTGTTGCGCCGCGGAGATGTTTCCATAGAGCGATTGGTAGTGCAGGGTAAAGTAGAGGGCACCAGAGCACGTGGGAGATCACCCATGCGATGGACCGACCATAAGGCCGCAACAGGTCTCATCAACGACTCCACCAGAAGGGCAGCAGATAGAGACAAATGGCGGCGTGTTGTAAAGCACGCCACAAATCACACGTCATGACGACCACGACTACTCTGTCAAGAGTGACACGCATGAGAAGAAGATGCTATAGTACCCTTGAGAAAACTACGGCGTCTTCTATAATATGCATGGATTAGCGACTACTGCTCTTAAAACGCTTCCCGCCTCCGCTACACAAACAGCAGCTTAAAGCTTAAGTCCCGCGCTTCACTGTAACAACTAGTAATTTTGTTGTGAGAAAAATGCGCTATAATCCCAGTTTGTGCCGAGAATTCCCCAGTTCTTCACATTAAGTCGCATGTTTGTGCATCGCCTTACAGAACATGTTTTTTGAGAAAAAGAAACACTTCCATGGACCAGTGACCAGTTCCAGGACATACAGCGGTACCTACAGATTGCATGGTGGAATAATCATTGCTCAAGTGTCGTTATCCAGAGAGAAAACTGAGGATTACGTTTGTATGGAACAAACGCCACCAGCATTTCCTCTTAATATAAAATTTTCTATGTATAATGTACACCCAGTATAACCTATGCAATTTTTTTTAATAATATTTTTATAAAACAAGAACAATAGAAACAAGTAAAAATAAACCAGATAAAGTTCAAAAGAAAAAATAATCAGTACACTTAATAAACGGTCGGAATCTTCCTAATTATTTTTGTAATTGCTAAAGATCACACCTTAGATAATAGTACCTGTACAATAATCCCTTTGAACCCTAAATCAGGAGGGACAACTATAAAGGTGAAGTGAGCCCTTCGGTTATTCAATTTGTAAATCGTAATGTGAGGGACGGTCCGTAAAATTGTATTTCTTTCACATTTGTACAGAATACATCTAATCATCTTACAAGTTTCAACAGTATAGTTCTTATAGTTTCGGAAAAAAGTGGCTGTGCCAAACATGACGAAGCCATTTGGCTACGGAACCCTAAAAATAAAATATCTAGTTTTTCAATTTAAATTCTTGGTAGCTAATTAGCGTAACAAACCTCATTTAGAAACTTTTTCAAAATAAAATAATTTTAATATTAATTTAATTTAATTTAAAAAATGCTTTATTAAACTATGGTAATAAGTATCTTAAATAAAATTTACTAGTAAAATATAAGTTCGGTTGCGAAGAAAGTCTTAAAAATGCGTTACAGAGTAAAAATCGACTTTCCTCGGTTGTCACAATTAATTTATATTAACGAGCTATTAAGTACGAAACCCCTCCTGGCTTTTTTATTACATTTCATTACAAGGTTAATTTATTGAAATGAATTTTAATAATGCCTTGGTAAGGCAAGAATTATGATCAAAGAGATTTTCATATTTTTTTGTTACTTTCCAAGAATGTGTCATGAGCCAATTTTTATTAAAAAGACGATTTAATTTGTTACCATTAAGGTTAAGAAGTATGACATAATTTTATCAGATGTCGTTGTTGCAATGATAATTTCATGCTTAAGAAATGACCTAGTACTATTTAAAATATTAAGAACCCGGTATTAAAAATTCAATTACTCTATATAAATATTATACCACAGTCTAAATGAAACAATGTAACTGCTTTATTAATAGTGAAATTCTTTGGGATAGGCTTTTAAAATGTTTCTTAATGTTGTTCTGTTGTTTACAACTAAACTAATTTTTATCTCACTATGTCTCCTTCTAACAAAGAACATAAGAAAAGGATGTAAGAAATGTAGTCCTATCAAATTTGTCCAATGCTTGTTTTCAATATAAATTTAGTCGCCATCGCGGTTTCGCCAAAAACACGCAAAATAAGACGGCAAATTAAATATGTTCTATCCTTTTTCAATAATGTTCTTAAGAAAGACATGAGATGTGACTAAAATTAGTTTAGTGCGATTTACAACAGAATCGGCACCATTCAATACCTTGTAAATATATTTTTTGTACATATTAGTGTATGTAAATAGAAGATCGCGCTAATGGCAAAAAATAACGGTAGTATTAATATAAAAACAAAATATATTTCGCAAAAATGTCACATGAAAATATGTAATCCTTTTCCACCCAATTTAAGAGCAAACCGCCATTTTCAAAACTTGCAACATAAAAACTCTCGAGTTCCGATTCCGCCCGAACTCTCCCGAAGACGCCCGAACGCCACATAAATTTTCGGCCAATTACAGTGTTACACGTTTATCGTCCAACTTTCCTGTGGAATATTTCTTTTTTATTGCCATAGTTTTTAAAAGGTTGGATGCTAGAGTTATTTATTGTTCAGATTTGGTTGGGACCCTCGAAGAATAATAATATGTTTTATTACATTTTTATGCTCTTGTTCCAATAGTAATAAGCTATAAACATGATCCTTGTTCGAAATTCGAATGGGTTATATTATAAGGCATAAGTTCTTACAGATATGACAATATGACATTGTAGATTCAGGGATTATTTATAAGCTTGAATTTCATTTTACTTTGAGACGTGAATCCTTCCAATTATTTGATAGAGTGCTCAAGAAATGTGACTTGAATAAGTAATTTCATAAAAGACAGAAATATCGAGACGACTTCTCATAAAGTACGTTAGTCACGAGCATTCTATATCAATCTATACTAGCGATGGGCGATTGTTCCAAAAAAAGTAATCGAAGGAATCGACAATTGTAAAACTCTACACTCGATTGTCGATTCATTCGTTCTAACGAATAAACAATCGAAAAACAATCGAGCTTCTAATGAAAATTTACACAGGTTGCAATAGTAGGTACCTATGCACAATCTACGTGTGAGCGCTGGGGCTAATAGATTCATTCATTCGGCGGACGGACAGCCAACGCACGGCACAGGCCACGGGCGGTGCCGCACGAAGCGTACCTATTATGAACAATCGAAAGATGTCGATTGTTATTCGAATGATTCGAATAAATTGGAAAATCGAATAATTCGATTGTTTTTAGTAACAATCGCCCATCACTAATCTATACTACTAATATAAATAAAATTTAAAGAGTCCATTGAATTAAAGTCTGCCAAACAGCTTAGCAGTTCATTAGCAAGCTGACTATTCTGCCTGCCTATATTTATTCTATGGTAATCGAATCATAATTCCAGATTTAAAGTACTATCTCGATTTATCTGTTTAACAAAGCATAGTGATTCTCAAATGTACCAATAAATTGAATTTAGAATTTTCGCATCTTAATTCAAATAAAATTTTCGTTTTATTCGAAAACTCAATGTTATTCTAGTTTCTCTCGAATAAAGTACGATTCGGATTCTACGAACGGTATCAATGCAATTTCGGAGCAATCTTTCAGAAAGCTTTAGAATACACATGGCTTTGTTAAAATATAAAAAAATAAAATCGAGTGAATAAACTCAGATATTTTTTTTAGAAATGACTTTGATATTGAATTTATGAAACATCTCTTTGAAATAAACTAAAATAAATATTCGTAGAATGTTGTAAAATGATAATTTAGTCACACAAAGCCTGATCAAATAACTAGCTCTAAAGTGCAGCTAAAACTGCTTGGCGTTAGATTTTTGACTGTAGAAAATACGTCATCATAATTAAAGCCCAGCCCCCCTAGACAAGATGGTTATCGACAATCGTCATCGTTAGTAAACGATCAACCTTTGTATGGGATTGACATTTCAAATCGAAATATCACGTGATTTTTAACAATCTCTTATGTCAATTCCATACAAAGGTTGATCGTTTACTAACGATGACGATTGTCGACAACCATCCTGTCTAGACACCCTGATCACACCGCAGCGTTCAGCTTGCGTCTCTAATTCATTTTCTCTAAAACAAAGTATTTGTTTTTAGGTTTTTCTTATTTTGAACGTAATTTTCAGTAGCAAAGAAAATTAAATTTAAATTCAATTCATCAAAACAATTATAAAATGTCGTCTTCGTTAACTGCTCTAATATGCCAAAACCAAATTACAAAAGTTGTTAAAACTCATCAGAATTAATAATACTGAGAAATCGTCTGAACCCCTTGACTTAAAATGATTTTTGAAAGCTTGTTCTCATACAATCGAATTTATTTATTAATTTTGTCAATTTGCTCTCAATAAATATTTATCTATAAAAAAAAAAAAACAAAAATCTAAATAGATCATAAAAATACATTTTAAAAAAAATTTGCTAAGTTTCTTGTCGGTCATTCTCCATTCGAGGCTGTGTTCAACATTGTCTTTTTTTTTCTTTTATACAACTTAGGTAGCAAACAAGCATACGGCCCGCCTGATGGTAAGCAGTTACCGTAGCCTATGGACGCTCGCAACACCAGAGGTATCACTCGCGCGTTGCCGACCCTGAAGAAATCTCTTCACATCCTTTTTAAAGAACCCCATATGCTGTACTCCATTGGGAAAACAACGGCGGGGAGCTCATTCCATAATCTATTATCGTCTGCGGACGGAAGCTCCTTTCAGACCGTACAGTTCGAAACCATACTGGTTTCAATGTGTGAGGATGGAATCCCCTTCGATGGCGAGAGTTGCGATGGTGGAAGGTAGCAGTGGGCATCATGCTAAACAATTCTACAGAACACTGTCCGTTGTGCAAGCGGTAGAACACACATAAGGAGGCAAAGTCTCTCCTCAGACTGAGGGGCTCTAAACCGCTTGTGAGCTCGGGATCGTCGACAAATTCTAGCGGCACGTCGCTGAACCGAGTCCAAGCTGGTATCCAAGTGCCCCAGCCCATAGGGTACGGCCAACTAGAAACGAAGTGCGCGTACATAGTTTGAACGACTCAAACACATACAATGAATGCCAATATCTCATTTTATATCGATACTTTTACCGAGAAGAAATAACACGGAATCCATATCGACATTTTTCCTGACTGTTAATCTAATTAGAGTACGATATATCTGGGAATGTATCTATATGTAACGTTGAAATAAATGCGGACTTTTGTGTGGTGACCACCTTCGTCCACATCATCACTTACCATGAATAGATTGTGGTCATAAATAAGCTATGGTGGTGGTGAAATTCAAAATTCATCAAACTAAACCAAACTTTTTTAGACACAAAAACCGATCCTCATTGCGTCCTAAAGTAAACTGTTAACTAAACACCTAACCGCAGTTACCCTGCCGTGTAAACAGACAATTTACACGCGTACAAACGGACAGATGAACAAACTTTTCTAATAAAAAACTCCACGACAAAAGGGTATTTTGTATGCATATGATTTTCTACAACTTTTCCTAACATTATTATCTGTATGAGTTTGGGATTTGGATTGCCAATTCCCATTGAGAACGAGTTGATTTCTTTTTGTTTTATTAGTATTTAGAAAACCGTGGGGTCGTCATTAAAACTTCTTAAAATTTCATTTGTTTATGATTTTAGTTATTAGTGCATCAGTTGGCGAGCGCGCACACGCGATAATCACGGCGATAATCGCTGAGTGAAGCACACAAAGCTTAGAAGGAACTGGCTATCAAGTGCAGCTGTCGGAACGCACCGATAGGTGCTTGGCGACAGATTTTCAAATTGAGGGTAACCAACCACCTACCACCGTGCTATGGTTTCCTGACGATGTTTTCCTTCACCAAAAGCTATAGCTGGGCATCCGATGTCACCTACGACTGAACGCATTTAAACATTTTTTTTCTACCACAACAACACATTATACTTACAAAAGTTAACCTACTTTACCCTATCAAGTTAAAAAGCCACAGTCGTATCGACGGCATTAAATCATTTGTAAAACTTGGATCGTAACGTTCAACGAATCGCGATGAGTGCCAAAAGGCCAGCAACTTCGCAAATTAGCCGACGATTTATGTAGCGGTAAAGATGGTAATGTTGCGTATAATATCCCGGCCGCGGACGTTTTGCGGAATATCGGGAATCTTTGTTATTATGTGACTTTGGATGTGGGTTGGACGTTTGACTGTGCTCTTGTTAATAGCTGCCATTGTTTGTTGAAGAAAATACATTTTTTATATTAAACTAGCTGCCCCGCGCGGTTTCACCCTCATTCCCGGGATAAAAAGTAGCCTATGTCCTTCTCCATGCCGTAGGGTATTTGCACGCCAAATTTCATCGCGATCGGCTCAGAGGTTTAGACGTAATAGCGGAACAAATTCGCAAAATATAGAGTTACTAGCTGTCTCGCGCGGTTTCACCCGCATTCCCGAGGAGTCGTATGTTTTCCCGGGATAAAAAGTATCCTATGTGTTAATCCAGAACACATTCTATCTGTGTGCTAAATTTCATCAAAATCCGTTCAGTAGATTTTGCGTGAAAGAGTAACAAACACACATACATCCATACATACAAAATTTCGCGTTTATAATATTAAGTAAGGAAGTAGGGATAAAGTAAGGATTACATAAGTATGGATGGAGTAAAAAGTCAAGCTTACACGACTGTAAGATCTATTTGTCTAGACCTGAACAATAATTAGAATCAAAATATTATATTTAGGCTATCCGATATGCTGTGCCTACTTTTGCAGAACAGATTTTTTTATGTCCAATTTTCAAAAATTCTGTGTCGAATTCCACCATTATCCATCAAAGAGATACCAAAAACTCACAAAAACACTGCAATATCATGGCAACAAGATATTAACGGAAAATTCCAAATACGTTATGCCCTGAATTTTGCGAGTAACAAAATTTTCCTGAAACCCAACAAAATAAAGGCGTTTTGGGGAATTATTTACCTACCCTAGTGATTATTGACGTACTTATTCACTCAATGTCTACTGGTGATCAAATGAGAACTCTAGGACATTCATCGCGGTCATCCGCTAGATGTACACTTCAATGAGGCTACATTTTAAATAAAAAATGACACGATGCAGGTGGGTGGTACTAAATCTGTTTGTAATATTATTGGACTGTGCATTGAATTTAATTAGCTATAATGAACATACTAACGTAGTTTACAGTTTGAATTGGGTTTGTTGACTAATGTACAGCTGTCAATCACCAACTGACGAACCGATATGGTGTGCGGAAAAACCAAAAATGGTTTATGTCACACCTTACCTTCAAGTTTTTTGTATACTTTTAATAATTAATAAATAAATAAATAAATCAGATCACAAACTAAGCAGAGATTATGCTATGGAAATCAAATAACAGATATAATACACTAATTCTTGTTACTTTTCTCACGAGATAATGGATGATGTGGTAAGCAGACACCCTGGCTGGCTCTGAATTGTCAGAACACAGATAGATGCAAAGCGTATGCAATTTCAGCGAAATAATGTCACAAAAAAGTCCAAAAAAATACCGACACAATCCAATCTTTTATTCAAAAAGTGAAGCGTCAACAATGAAATAAGATTTGCACAAACATCAATGGCGTTACGCGAGAATGACCCCGGCAAATAAGTTTTTAAAGGAATTTATTTTTTGCCGCTTAAAGGAAAAGCCTAAACACGAATACACACTTACTGAGGGAGAATAAAATAAAGAACACAATATAAAATGCTGGCAACTTGAGTAAATACGACACCGACGTGGAGTATGGCAAACATTTGCGCTGAAAGCTTTCCGATATGCTCGGTGGAAAGGTGGACTGTATTTTGAAAAGGCGAAGGAAAAGGTAAGGTTTTGAGATTCGGTTTCAGAAGCCGTTGAGAGTGGTATTTATGAAATACGTAAATAGATGGGCGTTTCGTGTGCATAAATTATGGGTATGAATATCCTATGCTTCTTACAAAATTACTGTTAGGTAAATTGGGGCCAAATTACGTAAAAAAAAATACACTTTTTTATCCGACTTCAAAAAAAGGAGGAGATTCTCAATTCTAATGTTTATATGTTTTTTTATTTTTTTTTATGTATGTTCGGGCAGAACTCCGTCAAATATAGACGGATTTTCAAAATCTTTTTTTGTTGGGCTTTATTCCGAAATGGTCCCATATAAATTTCATATAGATCTGATGATGAGTTTCGGAGACAGACAACGGAACGCTTAAAAAATGACAGCAAATCAACCGCGATTGCTGCTATCGCATAAATGTGCATTGTTTACGCAGGCAGGCCTTTACACGCGAAATTATTTCGTATATATGAAACTAAAAATTCAAAAATGAATTAACTTTTTAACAAAAAAATAAACCGCCTTCAAAGTATACTACAAAGTACGAAATAACTCTTATCTGACACTGTTTTGAAGTTAGCGAAATATTTTTTTGTACAGAAATGTTTTGTATCATGCGATTTCGCTGACTTCAAAACAGTGTCAGATAAGAGTTATTTCTTACTTTTTGGTGAACTTTGAAGGCGGTTTTTGTTTTTGTTAAAAAGTAAATTTATTTAAATAAAGTTTTTACCTGTTAAATATTTTATAAATTTTTTCAAAATAATTTTGTCCACTTCAAAAAAAAATTTTATGGCTGATATTTTAGATGAAGCAACTCAGAAAGATCACCAACAATCATAAGGTCAAATTAATTATGACGGGCCAGCTGGCGCGGTTGGTTAAGACTGGTTAAGATTCCACCTAACGCGCCGCAGGTCGTGGGTTCGATTCCCACGCAGGACATGCATTTGTGTGCATGAGCATGTCTGTATGTCCTGAGTCTGGGTGTAATTATGTATAATAAGTACCTATGTATTTACAAACTAAAAAGTAGAATATGTATTATATCAGTTATCTGGTTTCCATAGTACAAGCTCTGCTTAGTTTGGGATCAGATGACCGTGTGTGAGTGAGAGAGAATGTCCCAGGAATTTTGTAACACTTTGTACGCCTAGCGGCTGATCATAATTTGTTATCTTATTTGATTTTTTGTTACTTTTATTTAATAATATGTTCTACAAACAAACGTAGTTTATATTATATGCTAAACACAGTAACAACAAACCTGTTTAAAAAAAAGACTGAAGATTTTTTTTGTAAATCTTTTTTATACAAACAAATGTAGAAGCTCTCGTTAGTTGGCCAAATTAAAGGCTCGTGTGTATAATCACGAGGACCCACTGGTTGTTTAGTAAAATTCCACGGGCAAAAATCTCTCATTACACGCTTAGGTTCCGGCACTTTTGCTACAAAAATGCGTGGCATTTACATTTTTGTTTGTTTGTTCGTCTATTTGTCTGATGGCTGAAGGAGGACAGGTCCCTAATTGGTTGGTAAACAACGTTAAACATTCATGGAGTCTTATTATTCTTTTTAGGGACGTGCTTCGGGGGTTTGAATGATTTGTGTGAACTTATTCGTTTCTATGATAGTAGATTTGGTCATAATGAAAACAGACAATAGATTTGGTAAAAAAAAAAGTTTTCCAAATGGTTGTGTACTCTGGACAGACAATCGGCATCCGCCTTTACATGCAGGTGAAATTAAAATCTCCATTGACACGGCACCGAAGTGTATTTTCCTTACACAACTAAGTCAGAAAACAAGCATACCACCGCGTGTCTGTGTGTCTATGGATAGGTCTTCAAAAGTTTGCAGGAGAGACACTTCCAAAGTGGTAAAATGTTTGCCCCCCCCCTTGTAACTTCAAAAAAAAAGAGAATGATAAAACTAAAAAAAATATATGATGTACATTACCATGCAAACTTCCACCGAAAATTGGTTTGAACGAGATCTAGTAAGTAGTTTTTTTTAATACGTCATTAATTGAAATTCATATCAAATACTCAGGTCTATACTACCATTTACTTATATACCTACAGGTTTGTACGGAACCCTCGGTGCGCGAGTCTGACTCGCACTTGACCGGTTTTTTAAATTAAGGTGTTACATAGGTACAATATCTACTTATAACTAAAGCTACTTATAATTAAAGTTACTTACATTTAGTTAACATTTTCAACAATTTGATCCATGTTTGTTACTACTATGCAGAGTCAGACACGTTTTTTTTGTAATTTCATCATTGTATGTTTTAAATTCATTGACCGAATCCTGTCCCCCATAATACAGGCTCTTGCCTAGCTTGGGTGTCAGTGTTCAACGTTTGTGCAACAAATACATACATGACTCTCTTGTGTGCATTAATCTTGTATAGCTGTTTATATATGTGTGTTTCTTATAAATAAATAAATTATTATACTATTTATTATTATCTTCATTAGATATAGGAAGTATAACAGTATTAATAGATAACTAATCACGGCCACAAAAAAATATATATATACAAACAGTCGCTCAAACTAACAGAAACATCCCTAATCAGTCACACGCAAAAAATCTGAGGAAAAACCTCCTGACAAAAGCGATGACGTCACGCTTATTTTTCTTCCATTACCGTAGTAACGATAATGGCGACCCCTGAGGAATGAAGGAATTCCCTTTATGTTGGAAAAATATACGTACACTTGTAAAAGAGCGAAAAATTACACCTGTATAGCTCTGAAAAACGGACAATGAGGGCTACTATTTCTGTAGCCACCAGTTGGCGCCACTAGCGAGTAAGGTCCTATTGCTTAAAGTATTTATCAGCGCAGCAGGGCAGATATAATTGATAATAACCAAAGAAATAGCATGATTAGCTGTTCTTAATCGATCGGCAAAGTTAAGCTAGCTCTGTCGTGGTCAGAACCTGGATGGGTGACCGCCTAGTGGTATTTTAAATCGAGCGTTTCCGTGCTTCTGAAGGCACTTAAAGCCGTTGGTCCCGGTTATCACTTAATTGTGATAGTCGTTAAGCTAGTTGGATGCCTTCTAGGCGGCTTGAAAAATTCCAACTGTAGGTTGACCACTAGCCTACCTCCATCAATCCGCAGTGGGCACGCGTGGTGGAGTATCGGGCCATTCCCTTTCACCCTGAATTGTGTGCTCAGCAGTGGGTCATTATAGGCTGATGATAAATAAATAAATAAATATCCTGGGACATTCCTCACACACGGTCATCTGATCCCAAACTAAGCAGAACTTGTACTATGGAAACCAGATAACTGATATAATACATATACATACTTTTTGTTTGTAAATACATACTTAATATACATAATTACACCCAGACTCAGGACATACAGACATGTTCATACACACAAATGCATGTCCTGTGTGGGAATCGAACCCACGACCTGCGCCGCGTAAGGTGAACCTTAACCAACTGCGCCAACTGGCCCGATGATGATGAACGAATAAATAAAATACTGATTATGCATCAGTGTTCAGCAAACCCGTTTTGGTCCGAAAAAGGAGGACATATGTTTACGAAAGACAAAACTCGCCTAAAACAGTGGGTGGTAGTGACTAGCGATTTGCAGGTATGTCTGCCATAATAAATCAGGAATGGCACATTTTTTTACAACAACCATGAATAATTAGTGAAAATCTGCGATAAAAATCTCGCAAATGTTCAGTAAATTTGACGTTTCTAGACACTACAAGCGCCTCTGGCGGTGAATTCAAACGAGTTAGCCCCCATTGCATCACACTTCTCAAACAAAGGTCAGCTTGTTTTACCTTTCTTATAAGCCTATGTTTAACCACAATCTCACCCTGGTGATGTGCGATAAGCCTAACAGGGAACTCTCAAATGCAACTGTTGGAAAACATGATGATAATATCATCCCGTCGCAAACAAACCTAGCGACGCATTATGCTAGACGAAGCGAAAAAGATCGGAAAATCTTGTAGTGTGATCAAGCGCGATGCTCAAGACCGATCGGGATGGAGTTTCTGCGGATACTCTGTCCCTTCTAGGGGACATAGGATCAGTATCATCCCCTCGTATCGTATTATGAAGATTCAAAGAATTCAAAAGCCTATTGTCCTTGGGCAGTCTATTAGAAAACAAAAGGACTTTGTGCAAGTAAATTGAGTGAAACTTCAGAACCATTTTCAATAGAGCACTTCGTGTAGCCACAGATTATTCACTTAATATTGATGGATGAACTGATTGTGGAAAATTTACCCTGATCAATTGAAACCATACTCACTCCACCTTTGAAAGACCCTGGGTCACTGGAGACAGGAAATACAGAGCCGTTGTATCATCTATCACTTATTGCACGACTCAATTTATCTGTATCACTTTCTCGTTTATCATTCTCTTAGTCTATCTATTCCTCTCCATTCTTCTTAAATACTTCTCCATTCACCAATAGAATAGCTTAATTTCCACAGCTAAGCACTTCATAATTATAATGAAGTGATCATTTAGGCCGGTTCAACCTTGCTATATATCTTAAGTGGAAAGCCTCTTTCGACCTTTCCTTTTGCGTCATTGTACATGTCTCACATTGTAGTAGGAGTAAGGGCCAGTTCACACCGAGACGAGACGCGACGCGACGCGGCAAGCTTAGATAGCAATAGAACATAGAACTTTATTTCGCGCCGCCGCGAAGTGTATCCGAATTCCCATTATTTCCCATCCTGAAATGTGTACCTTTTTGTTTACTAAATAAATATCTATATTCTATTGTTATTTTAAAGAATGCGCGCCCCGTCGCGCCCTTCACATCTCAGTGTGAGCTAACCCGGGTTAAAGTATTTAAAGTATGTCTTAAGATATTTCTTTCATTAACAAATATCAAATTTATTTTAGCGATGGTCGATTGTTCCAAAAAAAGTAATCGAAAGAATCGACAATTGTAAAACTGTACATTCGATTGTCAATTCATTCGTTCTAACGAATAAACATTCGAATAACAATCGACCTTTCGAATGAAAATTGACGCACTCAACGCAGGTGCAATAGTATGCACAATAGACGATTGATCGCGGGGGCGAATAGATTCACTCATTCGGCGGACGGACAGCCACGGCACAGGCCACGCACGGTGCCGCACGAAGCGTAATATGAACAATCGAAAGATGTCGATTGTTATTCGAATGATTCGAATAAATTGGACAATCTAATAATTCGATTGTTTTTAGTAACAATCGCCCATCGCTAATTTATTTCTATATAGCATGAAAATATGTAACTGTTTCATCAATCATAATCCCTAGAAGACAAGCAACCGTCGTCAGAGAATTTAAATTCTCTGCCAAAAGTCGAAAACAACTCATATTAATCACGAATGCATCTGTCCCTTTCTATTTATTAAAGATGCTAACTCCCAGATTTATGTTTGCAGATTAGCTGCGAATTAAAAAGTTTTCATCCCGCGTACCCGGAAGTGAAAAAGTTTTGGGCGTTTTGATAAAAGTATTTTTGTGTATCTTTCGCTGCTTCCTACCGGAGTGAAATGTGCTTGTTATAAATTATTTGGCACTTTTGAAATTTTTAATTATTTAAGCTTAAAATAAAATATTTTTATGTTATCTTTTTGATTTTTTTATAGTAGCCTTCCTGAATTCTGATAACCATTTTTTTGCAATACGCACTGAAATAATATTTAAATATTGTAGAATAAATGTCTAAAATGAATCATATAAATATGGTTTGAGACATTTGATTGAATGTTATAGCTACTGGAATTACCACTACTATAGTATGTCAAGTCAACCTTGAACATTTCCACCACAAAACTCAGTAAGTTATAATTTTCGAATTTGTATTCGAATTTTGACTATTTTTTATTCCTTACCTAATCTTTTTTTGTGTGATGTAATTTAAAATAAGTAAGAAGTGACCTATTACCGATGAATTCATCCGACAGTGAACATTTTCTTACTAGCATTGATTTTAAAATACGGTCTGATTTTTATAGATAACTACTAAAAACTTAGAAGGAAACAAGATGTGAAGCTCAAAAACAGTAAAATTCACTGCCAATTCTGGCTTATATGGAGACTGGATACCAAGATCATCATCATAAGCCTATAATGTCCCACTGCTGAGCACAGGCCTCCTTTCACAAATGAGGGTGAAAGGGACTGGGCGATACTCCACCACGCGTGCCCACTGCGGATTGGTGGAGGTAGGCTAGTGGTGGTCTTCTCAGTTTAAGTGTATTTCGAACCGGTGGTAAATTCAACTGTGTGTAACGTTCATAAGTGCCTTACCAGGGCCTAAATTGAATAAATGACTTTTTGATATTGATTTTGTTAGGTTTACCACTAAGCCTATACTATATACTGTTGGATTTTTTCTATACTGTACTATATTGTTGGAATTTTTTAAGCCGCCTAGGATGCATCCAACTAGCTTAACGACTATCACAATTAAGTGATAACCGAGACCAACGGCTTTACGTGCCTTCCGAAGCATTGAAACGCTCGATTTGAAATACCACTAGGCGGTCACCCACCCAGGTACCGACCACGAAAGACGTAGTTTTACTTTGCCGATCGATTAAGAAATGCTATGCATGCTAGACCACGAGCGCTTCCTAGATGAAAAATATAAAATTCACTGCCACCATAAACAGCTGTCATTTCTCCAACTACAACGATCATCGCTAGTACTGTAACTACAAGCGATGATAATACTTATATATTGTTAATGATTTTACGAACTATCATATTATCTACTCCACATCAGTCCTGAATGATGAATGTTGATAGATTACCAAAAAAATCTATTATCTCTCAAAGCCATTAGTGTAAAAAGTAACCTACAAAAAAGCTTCATATTATTTATTGTTCGGTATCATTTTTCGACGGCTGTCGCCTATTTCCTGTTGTAATAGAAGTGATTTATTTGCCATACAATAGGGTTGTCACTATTGAGTATATCATTGGTTTGGGGTATTCTGAAATACCAATTTTGTACACAATCTTTGTAGATTAGAATGAGAGATGAAAATTTAGAGTAGCTAGTCTAACTATTAAGTATAGCTAAGATGGAATACCACACAGAACTGAATACGGATGCTCATATTTCAAGAACTATCCAAGTTTCTATTAGCATGGCTTGGTGTCTCTTTTTCGGAAGTGATCTCGAGCACAAAAATTCTTGATTTCTCTGAAATGGATCCATTTAATGGTAAGAGCATGGCTACCATTGCCCATAGGTGGATTGCCAATATGTTGCTGACCTCTACAAAACCTAGAAGGCTCTCAAATTTAATTGTCGGAGTACTACACCGTTAGGTGCTTGACAACAGATGGACTTGCCAAGAGGGTACAAAGTACCAACGTCCAATTAAGCTGAAATGTTAAATGTAAAAATCCCGAATGACGAAGGATTGCTAGAATCGTCAAATTTGAAATTCATGAAAAAAGAAGAGGAGAGGAGATTTAAAATATATTGTGATTAATCTAACTTATGGAAAAGATAGTTTATGTTTAAAAGAAAAAAAAATGGTAAGAAGTCCAAATCAGAGAAATAGAAAGAGACAAAAATCCAATTTAATGATCACATTCATCATCATCATCGGCCTCTAATGTCCCACTGCTGAGCACAGGCCTCCTTTCACAAATAGGGGTGAAAGGGAATGGGCAGATACTCCACCACGCGTGCCCACTGCGGATCGGTGAAGGTAGGCTAGTGGTCAACCTACTGTTGGAGTTTTCAATCCGCCTAGAAGGCCTCCAACTAGCTTAACGACTATCACAATAAGTGATAACCGGGACCAACGGCTTTACGTGCCTTCCGAAGCACTGAAACGCTCGATTTGAAATACCTCTAGGCGGTCACACATCCAGGTACCGACCACAACGGTGGTAGCTTAATTTGCCGATCGATTAAGAATGGCTTATCATGCTACACCACAATCGCTTTTCAAATCTCTCTCATGATCACATTACTTGAACTTAATTGTGAACAGATTCAAGTTAAGTTTCTTTTTCAGATTTAAGTTTAAAATTCTGAACATTTTGTTAACTAAATCTACAATTTACAATACTCGGTGGGGTTGACACCTAAAAATATCAGTTCTCAGTTATAAATGCCAGTGAGTAATGCCACCAGTTGTCGTCGGGTTCGCTGTAATAGACTATTTTCTCAACAATATATCAGACTTGAACGCTGGTGGTGTGGTGTGCACGAAAGTACCTTTACAGTTGTTATTTGCTTTGGGTTTTGGAATTTTGAGCTTTATTTACTTTAGTCGTCTATAGTTGATTGTGTGGCATCAAAGGTTCTTAGCAGATTTAGTAATATTATTTTAGATATAATTTTGTAAGGTAAATATCATTTTGGTATTGTGTAATATTTGTTTTCGTGTAAGGTGGATTTTAGACCAAAAAAAACTCTCTTTCTGAAGTTACTTATTTATGTTTTTTTCCAAATCTTATCGCAGTCCAGCGGGCTTTTTCCGCCAACGCGTCAGCTTGGCTGTCCAAAGAGAAAACGCTGCCAGCCTTCTGGGAACCTTGCTGTTAATCGGAAGCAGCGGCAGACTTGAGGAAATTTTCTATATATAGATTGCATTTTATACATCATCATCATCATCAGCCTTTCTTAAGTCCACTGCTGGACATAGGCCTCACCCAGAGCGCGCCACTCCTTCCGGTTTCTTGCCACCCGCATCCAGCCCAGTCCGGCCACTTTTTTGAGTTTGTCAGTCCATCGGGCTGGCTATTTTGTACATATTTGTTGTAAATAAAGATTATCATTATACGCAAAAGTAATGTTTTAATCACAGATATCGTTTTAATCAAAAACTAGATGACAGAGTTTGGTCAATATTATTAATATTGAGAAGGATAGCCGACTAATACGATGAAAAGCAAACATTTTTCGATTAAACACTACGCTATTATTGTCAAAAATAAATTTCCTGTTTCAAATTTTTGGTGTCATCATTATCATTTTATCACTTTGGATTAACAATGAACGGGTAAAATCAGGTAAATCAGTCTACCATGACATCGGCTAGTAACACACAACCTCAACTCAAAATCCCTCAAGAGTCAGTCCAATATAATACAAGATCTAAATCAAATTTATCGCATGTACCACAAATCCCAAATGAGGTATTCATTTAATTGGAAAACTGAATAGTTCCGGATAGTTAATCCCTAACAAGTGCATTTGAGCATAGAAATTAATTTCACAACTCGGTCAATAGTTTTAAAGTTTAATTTGCGACGCTAGTATGTTTACTGTAATGGTTATGTTTGTTTGAATATATGTGTGGTCTTATGCGGGGAAGTTTTGAGTTTATAGTCCACCAATGGTCAAGAATGTGGAAACTTGTAGTAAAAAATAAATAACAGTTTTTGGTAAGCTACAATATTTTTCTCTTTCGAACATTTTTCTTTGCGGAATTCTAGGTAAATTGGCTTCTTCCGATACTTTCAAGCTCCTTGCTTGGCGTTAACCTGTTTTATCCTCTATTGATTATGTTTCAAAGAAATGACACGAATCGTGACTATTTTTTCACATGTCTTTTATCAAACTACCAAGAAAACTTCAATACTGCGATGCAGAACGTCTTCTACCCAAACCACAGTCATAAAAGTACCCACACCATCCGCTAGATGGCTCCCATCATAATCTACTTAAGTAAGTCACGAGGCCGAATTGCTATGTGATATAACATGCCATAACTATGCCCAGCACATACGCAACTTAGCACCAACTTGAAACTTAAAACATACTATAGTGTTGAACCCCTTCGCTCATTTACATAATTAACAACGTGTTACAAAACATAATTTACGAGGGAAATGTTGGCAACGTTACTTGAGCTGAACTATCTAAATAGGATTGCTGTAATAGCGGTTCTATTGTTATAATGTGGTCGTCGTATTTTATTAAGTGTTTCTTAGATATTTTTTCATTATTTTCAAATTTTATTAAATTTAATATAAGCTAAATGAAAATGAAGTTATACGTAGGCAACATGATATATTTTATATAATATATAAAATGGAAAGTCTCTTTTATAAAAAATCGTTTTTTTTTCATTTTCATTCATTAAAAATCCCAAGGATTAAAACATTTTTTCATCCCAATCATCATTTTTATTAAATCTTAATTTTAACGACGGAACTCTAGAACTTCTCCAACCACAATTCGAGGACTTGTCAATCAATGTCTATTTTACTGGTACACACGGCAACAGATCAAGCTATACATTACCAGTATAAGCTGATCTAGCATTGTATAGGATTTCCTTACAGTGGGAGGTCAGCTTATACTAGAAATGTATAGCTTGATCTGTAGCCGTGTGTACCAATTGACCGAAGTCAGCAATGGACTTTTCAAATATGATAATTCATACCAGCTATATTTTTTTTTTTTATACAACTAACGCGCCCGCCCGCCCCCCTGATGGTAAGCGGTTACCGTAGCTATATGGACGCTTGCAACACAAGAAGCATCGCTCACGCGTTACCGACCTTCCCCCCCCCCCAATGAGCTCTGGTGACCTTACTCACGCGCAGGAACACAACTTTACACAACATAAAGTTATTTGGCTGCGGTATTCTGTAAGATGGAGGATGGTACTTCCCCAGTCGAGCTACTCTTTGAGCGAATAAACGCTATGCTCTACCTCTCTGAATTATCATCATATTTAACCCAAAGAGGACACCAAACATAGGAACATAGGCTACATACTGTAAATCTGTGCAACTTGCATCACATGGATCGGTTACTCACAATGTAGTTTGAGTACCAATAATACTTGGCACAAGATTTACATCAATGAATTTTGTAAAAACCACAACAATGTAAATCATACCAAAAAATATTTACCCAAAACGTAATCGTAACACAAGTGAACAAGATTTATTTTCGAGTGCCGCCCTCATTCTTACAATCGTTACGAAATAGTGATGATATATCAAACACCCTCTATTTCCCATAACATATCATAGAGCTAGATCATGCGACGAGCAATCTTTGTGAAAAATCACCCTCTTAAGGGGCGCGTCGCGAAGGAGTGGCGATTTGTCGACTTTTTTGTCGCGTCTATGTTGCGGCTCCAAAGGGCGCATGACAGGGGTGCCACAAAGAAAAAGGTAAAAAAAAATTGAATACTACAATAATTGCTAATGAACAAGAGATCACTTTTGTCAAATTATTATCCATCCCTGGAAGCTGCAGAACAAAATGTAAGCTGCATTATGATCGATTATACACAATTAAATAAAAAAAAACTACACGAGCTTGATATTTGGAGAGCATACATTATTCTTACGAAAGAAATAATAAAGTACCAACACGAAGAATGTCGCATGTCGTAATTTTGTGATAAAGTTGCGACAACCCTAACTGCACGTTACGAGTGCGCCTATAAATTACACTGAATGGGATGTAATGTAGTTGGTGGGCGTAGTTTGGGAATTTAGTTTGAGAGATTTTATTACTGAAGTGCTAAGTTCCGTTTTGTCACGGCAGGTGGCGCTCTTGGAAAAAGTTTCAGAGCCTCTGGATTAAAAGGGGAGTTGCAATTAATGTGGTTTGAGAAACACTGGGTTGAATTGTTTTATTATGTTAAGACGAAATAACATTGTATTCTTACTGGTTATTTAGTTGGCATTTTCTTTCTGTAAAATGTTTTGATTGCTTAAGAGGAAATGCTGGAGGCGTTTGTTCCATACAAACGTAATTCTCAGTTTCCTCTCTGGATAATGACACTTGAGCAATGATTATTGTACCATGCAATGTGTATGTACCACTGTATGACCCTCGTTATGTGTTTTTCTCAATAAATTAATTATAATAAGAATTAAGAGCCTTCTAAAATCATAAAAACTTACCATTTTTAACGCCCTTATCAGACGTCCAGCGAACAAATTTGTATTTGTGGCCGAATGGCTTCACTTGATCGGAACATAGTTTCGATGTGTAGCGTCTTGTCTATACGTAGTAATATTAGTTCAATGTTAAAATTTATCGTATAAGGAGGCGCAGAAGGAAGAAGGTGCAAACGATATGGTAGAGGAAGCTACACGGACAAAAGAACAGCTCTAAAATAATAGGAAAAAAGAAGAAAGAAGAAAACTCAATAAACCCAATAAAATAGACTCAATAGACCGCCGAGCCAGGAGACTCATCGGAGATGAGTATTTAATTAAGGCGAAACTCACGAGGCTCGACCATCGAAGAAAGGTTGCTTGCTTATCGGTTTTCTACAGGATATATTTTGGAGAGTGTGCGCAGGAATTGTTCAACCTAATTCCACCATCCCCATTTTTACACCGAACCACAAGACGCCGGGAAAATTTTCACCCGTACGTTGTTGACATACCGAAAATACGGACACAGCGTTTTGCATCCTCATTTATAATGACAGCAAGGGAGTGGAACTTGCTTCCGGCATCTGTGTTTCCTAACGCCTACAATCTAGGAACTTTCAAGGCCAGAGTGAATAGGTTTCTTCTGGGTAAGCGTGTTTCATCTTAGGCTTCGTCATCGCCCCTTATGGGCGGGTCAGTGGCCAAACGCAAACCCATATCTACAAAAAAATATCTACAAAGAAAATGTAGAGAAAGAAATGTCTGAAATGTAGCTAACAGCTTAAAACGTGTATCGAAATTGCGGCGACATGTTCTGAAATTCGCTAAATGTTTCTGCTATTTTTGACTTGTTCGAACATGTCCTAAATCCAAGTTTGTTCTGGAAAGTTTGCACGTGACTAATTGCTACAATTGTAATTACACGTATGTTTAATTGTAACTTAGCGTTTTCAATTTTCGCTGGATTTTGAAACTTTGGTCAAAGAATAATTAGCAGTGTTTTAAACTGTTTAGGAGTTAATATTGCAAAATCACGAAATTTTCTACCCTTCTATATAGTTGCCATCCTTATGATCTAGATAAAACATAAAGATATTATTATGGGACCCATAATCATACTACGTCTAGAGTCACTAGTGTATGTGTCTTGGACTTATAACATATCTTCCCCTTTCTTAGGGTTCCGTAAAACAAAAGAAAAAAAACTTATAGGATCAATTTCTTGTCCGTCTCTCTGTCCGTCAAGACCCTTTTTCTCAGAAACGAGTTGAGGTATCAAGCTGAAATTAATATGAAATAACTCATGTTTGCAATTTCATGGAGCAGTGAAAACCAAACTTCTAAGTTAACACACCCCAACACAAACCAACACAGAAATCTCAAAAAAAAAAAAAAACTTTTCATTATGATCGAGCAAGGTAAAAAAGGTAAAGTAAAAAAAATATGATAATTCTGCATTGGTCCCATACTAAAAGTTGTTCAGCATAATGACAAACCAAACATAGGTTTCGAATATATCCCATCTCGAAATATCCACTCTGTAATATCGTCTCTAACCACGATGAGAACGTGGGTAAATATATCAGCTGCCAGCCTCAAATCCATCAACATTTACCTAACATAGTTCTCACAACTATAAATTCAGCTGCTATAAAAATATCAATCGCATACCTTCAAACTTTTCAATAAAACCTGCCACGATACGTTCAAAGCCACAAAAAACAGTGAGTCGAGTTAACCACATGTCACGCCGTCAATTAACTGTACGAGTGTTACTGAAACTATGGGAGAGTGAGACGGAATGAGCAAACTGAACATCGAAACTAGCGATTCATCGCTATATCTATCTATGGATAGAGCTTGTTGAGCTAGAACATTTATATGAGTTAAAATAAGATAGGGAAGATATGGTCTAAAGTCCACAGTGTATAAAGCATAAATACATCTAGCTGAGCTATATTGTAGGAGAGCTGTCGTCTCGTGACTACCTGAGATCTTATTGTTTAGTTATAAACACATCTTCAAGAATGTAACAATATAGAGTTGATATTATCTCTGTTGAAGCGCTCGTAGTGTAGCATAATTAGCCGTTCTTAATCGATCGGCAAAATTAAGCTACCACTATCGTGGTCGGTACCTGGATGGGTGACCGCCTGGTAGTATTTCAGTTCGAGCGTTTCCGTGCTTCGGAAGGCACGTAAAGCCGTTGGTCCCGGTTATCACTTAATTGTGATAGTCGTTAAGCTAGTTGGAGGCCTCCGAGGCGGCTCCAACAGTAGGTTGACCACTAGCCTACCTCCACCGATCCGCAGTGGGCACGCGTGGTGGAGTATCTGCCCATTCCCTTTTACCCTCATTTGTGAAAGGAGGCCTGTACTCAGCATTGGGACATTATAGGCTGAAGATGATGATGTTGACGTTGACTTTTTCAAGCCGCCAAGGAGACATCCAACCAAATTAAGTGATAACCCAGGACTAACTGCTTTACGTGCCTTCCGAAGCATGGAAGCGCTAGATTTGAAATGCCACTATGCGGTCCTCCTGGTACCGGCCACACCGCTGGTAGCTTATCTTTGCCGATCGACTAATTATGCTGCACTTCGAAATTCAACGTCATTATCTTTATAACGCGAAATCATTACCTTGAAATACTCTCATAATAAAATCATAGTTTGTTTCGTCCCGCACGTTTTTGTCACGTATAAGATAAGTCATCACGTAGCGTGTTACATGCGTGACGCGTGTTACGAGGGGGTGATTTCATTGTACCACGTACCGCCGTGCTATTGTTGAATATGTTACGACGTGACAATTTTATTGTGTTTATGTGTTGAGTATGGGTTTTTTTTTATAGAAGAACGCAACCTAATGTAGTCGCTATGGTAAATAAGGAGGCGGTGTACTGGCAAGCACATTGCTTCATGGATGGCAGGCAGGTGTGCGGAGACGATCAGTGGGTCTTTAGTCATTATGTCCCACTCGCGAATGGCCCGCGGGCCATAGCGCCTATTCTATTTTATTTTCAAATTTTGCATTAGTCATTATGGCCCGCTGTCAAAACAAACAAAACACTATCCTATTTTTGGTACAGATGAGTGGAAAAGTGTTATGATAGAAATAATAAATAATTATATCACATGGAAAATGAAAAATAAAAATGATTTTTTTTCACACAACTGGTGGTAAGCGGTTACCTTAGCAATATGGATACTTGTGATAGCCGGGGCATCATTCGCGCGCATATAAAATATATATTCAAGTTACATTAATCTGGTGGTAAGCGGTTACCTTAGCACTATGGACACTCGGGGTGATACCCGGGCCGGGGTATCATTCGCGCGCATATAAAAAATATATATATTCAATGTCAACTCAACTCAAAAAATCTCCTACTCCCAACTCGTCATCTAACAGCTCATAGCAATCCTCACTAGCCAGGATATATTTAGAGGAATTCTGCTGACTCCTGACGAATGAGAACCTTCTTCCGTAAGCTCATCATACTGAATTCATGGCCTTCTGTAGACAGATTTCCGTTCATGGACATGGAGACTCCTGTGTGTGTCTATGACAATGACTCATTGCATGAACATCCATGAGCTTCGAAGGTTATCTGCACGATGAATTACCAAAATTCAAGGCGATGATAGTTCATTGGTAGTGACGTCGGATGCCGAGGCGAAGGTCCCAGGTTCGAATCCTATAATGAGTCTGAGCTTTCGGTGAAGGAAAACATCGTGAGGAAACTGCTATGGTATCCTCACGATGGGGGTAGGATACTTTGTTACCAGTAACCAGACTGGCTACCACCCTCAAACTGAAAATCTGTCGCCAAGCACCTATCGACGTGTTCCGACAGCTGCACTTGAGAGCAAGTTCCATCTAGGCTTTGTGAGCTTACTACCTTCGGCCACATTACCACTTACCATGGTGAGACTGCAGTGAAAAATAGACACAAAAAAAGACAAGTTCCGACTTATTTTTGCCAGTGTCGAGTTGAATTACAAATTATTATTCTATCATCGGAGAGTGTAGCACGCTTAATGATTGATTTTCATGGCATCACAAGCGTCCATAGAGCTGAGTTAACCGCTTACCACCAGGGGGCTAAGTCTGCTATTATAATTGCATTCCAATGAACTATTAATTTATTTAGATTTTTAATGTAAATGTTTATTTCGATATAATAAAAGAATACTATGATACAGCGAGGTTTCATGTTTGTGTACTATTTCAGAGTAATCACATGTAATTTCATTAGATATTGGTAAAAAACCTTGAACTGTCACGACTCACCCTATGTGAAATAGACTATAGTACCTACTTACTCTTCTCGCTTCTCTCTCGTATTTCTCGTCTTTCGTGGATCCACGTTTTTGAGCAAACCTTAAACTGGTTTATGCGAAACACACAAGAATAGTCTTTGTTTACAGTTACACGGCAAAGGATTGGAGTAATTTTGAAAAACACAAGTCGGTGCACGCACGACATCGTCCTCAGCCAATGATCTTCAGTGAGAGACCTCTCGGCAGATTCGACACATATCACATAAACGTCTAGAAAAGAGAGGGTAGGAAACTTGCTTCATACAAGTTTACCCTCAATCTTATTTATAAACACGCAACTAATTTATAAAACTATTGTTATCTTTTAAAGGCACGCTGACGGTACGTCTATATAGATTGATACATCAGTGAACATATCATTATGTTGACAATATGAGATGTCAATAAGTGACAATTTTTTTTTTCATAACGGCGTTATTATCAGCCTGTTTTATTTGATATAAATGGTAAACCCTTCTTCAATTGAGTTTTAATGCTGGGACCGCACCGCACCTAGACAAAGTGTATTTCACATTAGGATACGTTACGTCCTAGAGTATCCTTATGTCGTATAATATGGACGAATACATTTTATTAATATTGTTTTATGTAATCTATATAATAATAATGTATGACCAAAAAATATGCTTAAGACACGTATAACGGTCAGTTAGTCAATATAGATTATGTTATATGGTGCCGTTTCTGTTGTTTACAACTAAACTAATTTAGTCTCACTATATCTATTTCTAACAAAGAACATAAGAAAGGATGTATGTAAGAAACGTCTATTAGCCCGTAAATTCAAACGGAAAAGACTAATTTGACAGCTTTAAATATGTTCTATCCTTTTTCAATAATGTTTGTAAGAAAGAGATGTGATGTGATTATAATTAGTTTAGTGCGATTTACAACAGAATCCGCATCATTGTATCGCTATCTTAAAAATTGCGCGCCGCGTCTCATAGTGTCGCGTGTCGTTGTATCCCGTCTCGGTGTGAACTGACCCTTAAGGCGTAAATCCTCTTTTTTATACTACATAATTTGAAATAAAATACACACACTACTACACATCATATACTACACTTAAAAAAAAACTTGTATGTCAATGTCACTGCTTGGGTGGGCGTTGCAATTACATATTTACTATTAAAATACAAGTTTATCTAAATTCGTGAGTACCTATTAAACTTTATTCCGATTTCTGTGATATAAATGAATCCTGGTCGTTTTCAAAACGTTAATTGTAATAGGTATACGTTACGGTATTTACATTAAACTGACTCTACTTTCAGGATATATGTATGCTGTTGACTCATGAAAAGATCGAGATGCTTTAGCAGCTTATGCAGAGCAGGAGCATCCAGAACTTACTAGAGGACTGATTATGAGTGTGAATGGGAGCCCGTTTCAATCATATGTGGACAGACATCACGGTCCATCCAAATAGTCTTGGAACCATAAAATAATCGACAAAGCAGTGGTGAAAGGTGGATTCAACATCAGATTTAGTGATGAATGGTACTTACAGAATGATTTGGTGTCATAACCAAAAATACTTTACTTAAAACAGATAAAAAATATACATAATACATTACAAAATGAAGGAAGGACAGACAAACAAACACTCTTTCATCATATTAAAATAATGGAAAGTAGAGTTTTTGTAAGTAGCTATATAGTTGTGAATCGTTGTGAAATTGGAATTGATATTTCCAGACCCTGATAAAAGAAAATTACTGCGGATGTCGTCGAGGATGGAGGAGGCAGGAGTACACTGACAACACATACTCCTGCTAATTTAACCTGTTGTGCGGTCTCAATTGAGAAAAGGAAGATTGCAGAGCTGGAGCGTACTTGGCAGGAGCTGCACAACCTCACGGACACGCTTCACGCGGGAGATGCTCGCGAATATTCACCGAAGACATACTCAGCCTGATTTTTATGTACTATACAATAAAACAGTTTCAAGTTATTATGTATTTTATTTAAAAGCCATAAACAATGAATGTATTATTATCTCATTTTACGGCTTGTCTGAAGAGCCTGGCTTGCTGAGGACGATTTTCAACACCCTCATCAATAAATTCAATGGGTTCTACATGAGCATATGTGGAGGACTGTGCAATAAAATCCATGAATATGATCACTACTTCAAACTTATCCAATCCTGGTACTTTAACTTAATATTTGCCTTGTCTGAATTCATGGTTCTCTCAGCTGCTGAATCCAATGAAATCCAATGAAATACTTACTTCATAAAATATACAATCTACCTACGTATATAGTAGGTATATATAAAAAACATCGAGTCTACCGCTGCTATCGATTAGCGGCACAGCACGGTAGGTTGAATCTTAGCCAACCGCGCCAACTGGCCCGTCAAAAACCACCATCGCAACTCTCGCTATCGATGGGGAGTCCATCCTCAAACATTGTAACTAAAACGGTTTCGAACTGTGCGAGCTCAAAGGAGCTTCCTTCCGCGGACGCTCAGATTGTGGAATGAGCCGTGGTTTTCCCAATGGAGTACAGCATGAGGTTCTTCAAAAAAATGTTGTGAAGAGATTTCTGTATGTTCGGCAACGCGCTAGGGATACCCCTCATGTTGTAAGCGTCCATAGACTACGGTAACCGCTTACCATCAGGCGGGCCGTATGCTTGTTTGCAAACTTAGTGGTATAAAAAAATATAAAATGAATATAGAAATATCTAATATCATTACTCTTTTTACCCTTGTCGCAGTCGGGCTATTACTTTATGTATTTTCTGTTTGAATGTATTTCATAGCATTTGTTTTTTACTAGGGTTTATCTCCTAAATCAAATTTTTAAATATCTAAAATTTGCTATTATTGTGTGAATTACCCTGCGGGACATTGGGAAGTGGGCCATAATGACTAAAGACCCCGATCAGTGCAGTACTAGGTAGATATTATTCCCCGTGTGGTGTTTCTGGATCACCCATCGGGCGCGTCCCCGGGTTGCGGATAGGGGAACGCCCCCCAGATATGGGGGGTACCGGGTCTACAGACTCGGCGCGGACAAAAACCAGAAGGGAGAAATTACCCCATTGATGGGGCGAGGTGGGCCTGTGCGGCCTCTTGGTTGCTCCTCGTATCCCTCTTTGTATGAGAGGGGACAGAGGATGTGACAGGTGCGGTGTGTTTGCCTAGTGCACTCGGCTTTTGCCGACGCCGGACAAGAGGAAGGAAACCTCTCTAAAAACCACTCCCTTGTGCGACGATGTGCCAGGTGCACTCGGCTCATGCCGACGTCGGACCATCCGTAATCCCAGTCGGGACCGGGGGCCATGCAAGGCCGCGAGGTAGAAAACCTCTATAAGAAATTACCCCAATCCTAAGGTCTAGCGTGCCGATGGGATGAATGGCTGGTGGGAGACCAGTCCCGAGCGCTCGGTTCAGGGACCTGACCCTGTTAAAAAGGAAAAAAACAATGGCAGATTCTAATAAAAAAAAAATACCCCAGGGTGGTACCGGCATAGCCGGACAATCCACCCCCGGGCCTAGCCCGGGCTGCCCCACCGTATCTGGGGGGGGGCAAAGATCTGCTTGGCGAAAATATCGCCGCCGCTCCAATGGGAGCCGAAAAGAGAGCCGATGTTGTGCCGGGGGTACCAGTGGTACCGGCACGAGGCCAGCGTGAGCGCTTTAGGCGTCCTAACACGCCTGTCAACCTAGCTGGTGTGAGCGATGGGGCTGAGTCTGATGGCTCCGTCAGGTCGCTTACATCAGTAGCATCGGAGATATCAAAAGACGGAGTATCTCGCGGCCGCAAACGATCCTCACTGCCCACAAATGCGGACAAATCGCGGGGGCCTAAGGTGAGGGCTGTGTCGGCGGCTTCATATTCCGGTGAAGATGGAACAGACGTTGACATCGAGGATGATATGTTAGATCCCTCGATGCAACCAAAACATACTCGGGCCAAGAAGAATCTTCCGACCCCGGAGTTGCTGGCTCCAGAAATGCAGTCGCAGGCGAGTTTTGAGCTTGGCGATTGCATCGAACAGCACCTCCTTAATTTGGAAAAGGTTGCGGACAACTCCAAAAACCTGAAACGTGACTTCGTTCACGATATACGGGTGGCTGTGCGGACAGTTAAGGCTGCAACAACTGAGCTGACTCGAAGAACCACCACCGACGACAACGTGGCTAGACTGGAGAAAGAGAACGCAGAATTGCGTTCTCAACTCTCAACCCTCGCCAATAATATGGACAGACTAACGGAGGAGTTAAACCTTCTCCGTAAGTCTGTTGCTGGCGCGAATGAGGTGACCGCAGAGCCCACTTTGGCTGCTCGACCCGCTCTAGCCAATCAGCCTGCTTCACCCGCTAGGCCTACTATACACAATCGGCCAGCTCGGGCCGCAAAGCCCCTACCGGCAGCAACAGAATTGGCGTCTCTGCAGCCACATGATAGAAACGAAGAGCGGCTCTTCGAACGGATTGCGGCGGTTGTTGCGGATGCTAGACTAGCTGCCTTCCGAGTAGAAATCTTCCCCGATAGGGCCATTAGGCCACAACTGGGGAGGCAAGCACCGGTGGGGAGGCAGCAACAGCCGCAACCTCAGCCTCAGCCACAACCTCAGGCACAGCCGCAACTTCAGCCACAGCCACAACTGCAGCCAGGGAAGTCTAAAAAGAAGTCGTCCAAAAAGAAGGGCAACCCTTCCTATAAGCCGGTAGAGGAACTGCCACCCATCCAGCCCATGGTGGCTTCAGGACCGCAAGCTAACGCCAACGGGAGTGTTAGCTGGTCAACTATCGCCAAACGGCCCAAAAAGATTGGGACCCAGGGTGGACCTGCTGCATTTCCCCCTGAACCCAAGCCAGGAAGGAAAAACAAGGAGAAGAAAAAGGTGCCCAGGGTCCCAACGACCGCTGCTATTACTGTGACGATACCAGAGGGCTCCTCGGTAACATATAACCAAGTCACAAAGGACGCCAAAACCAAGATCCAACTTAAGGATCTTGGCATTCCTGGCGTCCGAATGAAGCGATCGGTTACCGGGGGGATACTCATGGAAGTTGACGGCCCTGATTGCTGTGTCAAGGCAGACGCCTTGGCGACAAAATTAAGAGAGACCCTCGCAGACCTTGGGTTGCGCATTGCCCGTCCTATGAAGACGGGAGAAATGAGGCTGCGAGATCTCGACGATGCAGTCACTCCTCCAGAAGTGGCAGCAGCAGTTGCTGAAGCAGGTGGGTGTTCGGTGGATGACGTAAAGGTGGGTGAAGTCCGTCGAACTCCCACCACGATGGGAACCTGCTGGGTGCGTTGCCCATTAGCGGTCGTCAGGAAACTGACTAATGCTAAGGGGATAATAGTAGGTTGGGGGACAGCGAGGGTTGAGGCATTGGAAGCCAGGCCCTTACATTGCTTCCGATGCCTCGAAAAGGGGCATGTGGGCTGCAGGTGCAGCACAGGCGTAGATAGAAGCAATCGCTGCTACGCCTGTGGAGAGGCGGGGCACAGAGCCCGCGACTGCACCTCAAAGATACTTAAGTGCCCCTTGTGCGCTGATCTGGGGCGTCCCTCAGATCACCGCCTAGGACGAAAGTGTCCCGCACCCATGAAGAAAAGGAGCAAGCAGGCTCCCATCGTAGAGACGGCCGCGGCAATTACCGCAGAACCAGGCGCTGGCCTGGAAATGGAGGTAGTTCCAGAGGCCTAAAATTCCCGCCCCCAAACAAGATCCTCCAGGGCAATCTTAACCACTGCCGCAATGCTCAGCATCTGCTTATGCAGACCATTGTGGAGCGGCAGATTGCTCTGGCAGTAGTAGCAGAGCCCCACAGCGTCCCCGACCATCCTCGCTGGTTCGGTGACGATTTGGGCTCCGTTGCGATTTACTGGGGGGGCGGAGAGGGTGTTCCACCCTGCGCTCTTTTGAGTAGAGGGCAGGGCTTCGTTGCAGTGCAATGGAGCACCCTGGCCATAGTGGGCTGCTACTTCTCCCCTAATAGGTCTCTCACCGACTACGAGGCGTACCTGGACGAGGTGGCTGACTGCGTCCGCAGATGCCCGACTCGTCCACTGATTGTCCTGGGGGACTTCAATGCCCACGCAAGGGCGTGGGGCAGCCCCAGGGACAGTCCAAGGGGAGAAGCAGTACAGGTGTGGGCGGCTGGTCTGGACCTCCGATTAGTCAACCGGGGGTCCACGAGCACATGCGTGCGCTGGCAGGGGGAGTCGATCGTGGACCTTACATGGGCGACTCCTGCTGCCATGCGCATGCTGTCGGGATGGCGAGTTGCAGAGGAGGTGGTCACTCTATCTGACCACCGCCACATCTTCATGGATGTGGCATTCCGCCGTCCCAACACCAGTACCATTCCCCACGAAGGCAGCCCTCCGCGACGTTGGTGTCTGAAGCGGCTAGATCGAGACATGCTCGAAGCCGCCGCCAATGTCGCGGCCTGGCCCGAAAATGCCGAAGAGATTCCGTCCGATCCGGAAAGAGAAGCAAACTGGTTCCGCGGCACGATGACGCAAATCTGCGATGCATCAATGCCACGGTCCAGTCGCCCCAAGCACCGGGCGGTGTACTGGTGGTCGGCAGAAATCGCGCGAATTCGCGCGATTTGCTTGCGAAGCCGCCGCCTGTACACCAGAGCCCGGAGACGTAGGCGAACTCCTGCCGAGGAGACAGCCAGTCTCTACAGGGCTTATCGAGCGGCTACAGTTGCTATGCAGATCGCCATCTCAGACGCCAAAAAACGGTGCTGGGATGAGCTCCTGGAGGGTCTCAACGAGGATCCGTGGGGGCGCCCTTACAAGATGGTCCTGGGTAAACTCAGGCCATGGGTGCCTCCCCTGACGGAAACCCTAGATCCGGACCTGCTGGGTCGAGTGGTGAACACTCTCTTCCCCGCGGGCCGGTCAAGACCCTCAGTCCACCCCCTAACGTCTTGGGAGTGGCATGACGAGATGGGGGTGACCGTACAGGAGCTAGATCGAGCCGTTGTCCGCTTGAAAGCCCGAAACACCGCTCCAGGACCCGACGGTGTACCGGGTCGTGTGTGGGTGTTGAGTCTGGCTGCCCTGGGGAACAGGCTGAGGCAGTTGTTCAACAGCTGCCTCCTTTGTGCCAAGTTCCCCACGGCCTGGAAGGAGGCATGTTTGGTCCTTTTGAAGAAGGAAGGCAGACCCGCAGATTCTCCCTCTGCATACCGTCCCATATGCCTGTTGAACGAGGTTGGCAAGCTATTCGAACGAATACTTGCCGCTCGTCTCAACGGGCATCTGTCGTGCATCGGTCCCGACCTGGCTGATAGCCAGTTCGGCTTCCGACGGGGGCGTTCAACCGTAGACGCGGTCTTGCGCGTCCGCTCCCTGTCGGAGCAGGCTGTGTCCCGGGGTGGAGTGGCGTTGGCGATAAGTCTTGACATCGTCAACGCCTTTAACTCTCTGCCTTGGGACGCAATTAGGGGGGCTCTTGCATACCATCAGGTGCCCTCCTACCTGCAAGCTATAGTAAGGGACTACTTGCACGACAGGTACATCTTGTACATGGACCAAGACGGTAGGAGAATCCGGAGGGAGATCACGTGTGGGGTTCCACAGGGGTCGGTGTTGGGCCCATTGCTGTGGAACCTCGCATACGATGCGGTTCTGCGTGTCAATCTCCCCGCTGGCGTAAAAGTCGTTTGCTATGCAGACGACACGTTGGTGGTCGCCAGTGGGGATACCTTCGAAGGGACTAAACAGCTCGCCGAGCTTGGGGTGGAAGTAGTCGTCGCCAAAATCCGCGAGTTGGGTCTAGAAATAGCGCCTCATAAGACCGAGGCGCTATGGTTCCACAAACTGCCTAGGAGCAGGGAACCACCCGACTCGTGCGTCTGTGTGGGTGAGTCGGAAGTCAGGGTGGGGCGGTATATGAAGTACCTGGGCCTTACCCTGGACAGTCGCTGGGGCTTCGAAGAGCACTTTGATCGCCTCGTCCCCCGGATTGAGAGGGTAGCGGGTGCTATGCACAGACTGCTGCCCAATCTCGGGGGACCGAGAGAGGAAGTTCGCCGCCTCTATGCGGGGGTCATACGATCCGTAGCCCTTTACGGGGCGCCCGTATGGGCAAAGAGGCTGGCCATCCGACGCTGTAGAACGAAAGTCTACAGCGTCCAGCGTAAGATGGCCCTACGGATCGTACGAGGATATCGCACAATATCCTTTGAGGCGGCAACTGTTCTGGCTCGCTTTCCGCCGCTGGACATTCTGGCGGACATGGATGCGAGGGTTTATGACCGGATCCGCATCGCAGCTTCTTACTATCTCACTTCTTACTATCTGACTTCGGAATGAGTAACGTGAAAAGTGGAAGGACTAAGGAGTAACTTCTTACTATCTTACTTCTTACTATCTGACTTCGGAATGAGTAAGGTGTAAAGGGTAAGGAGTAACTTCTTACTATCTGACTTCGGAATGAGTAAGGTGTAAGGTGCAAGGTGTAAGGAGTAAGGTGTAAAGTGTAAAGTGTATGGTGTAAAGTGTAAGGAGTAAGGAGTAAAGTGTGAGGAGGAAGAAGTAAGGTGTCAGGAGTAACTTCTTACTATCTTACTTCTGACTATCTTACATATTACTATCTGAATTAGGAATGAGAAAGCTGTAAAGTGTAAGGAGTAACTTCTTACTATCTGACTTCGGAATGAGTAAGATGTAAAGATAAAGATAAATTTATTGGCATAACACATAAGGTATATGGTAGGTGTAAGGTGTAAGGTGTAAGGTGTAAGGTGTAAGGTGTAAGGTGTAAGGTGTAAGGTGTAAGGTGTAAGGTGTAAGGTGTAAGGTGTAAGGTGTAAGGTGTAAGGTGTAAGGTGTAAGGTGTAAGGTGTAAGGTGTAAGGTGTAAGGTGTCAGGTGTAAGGAGTAAAGTGTGAGGAGTAATGAGTAAGGTGTAAGGTGTAAAGTGTAAGGATTAAGAAGAAAGAAGTAAGGTGTAAGGAGTAACTTCTTACTATCTGACTTCGGAATGAGTACCTAAGGTGTAAGGTGTAAGGAGTTAAGTGTATGGTGTAAGGAGTAAGGAGTAACTTCTTACTATCTTACTTCTTACTATATGACTTCGGAATGAGTAAGGTGTAAAGTGTAAGGAGTAAGGTGTCAGGTGTAATGAGTAAAGTGTGAGGAGTAAGAAGTATGGAGTAAGGAGTAATGAGTAAGGCATAAGGAGTAATGATTAAGGTATAAGGAGTAAGGAGTAAGGAGTAAGGAGTAAGGAGTAAAGATTAAAGAGTAAGGAGTAAGGAGTAAGGAGTAAGGAGAATGCACTTTTTACCCTCCTTTCGGGTCAGTCGGGTAAAGAGTGCATTTTTCGGTATAAAAATTTGCCTATGTCATTCATTCTCTGACCCCTAAACTACCACTATGCAAAAATCATATCGATCCCTTGTTCTGTGAAAATCAGAATCGTAGATTTTCTGGGATAAAAAGCAACCTAAGTGCTATTCCAGACTGTCATCATCATCAGACTGTTCATCTATCTCTGTGCCTATCTCTGTGTTTGTTTCATCCAAAGCCTTTTTGGCGTGATTGAGTAACAAAAATCCATCCATCAAAATTTCACAGTAGGATATACTTATATACCTATAAAGTTATAGTTCTTCAAGTTAATAAAGCAAGCAAAATTGCAGGTAGCAGGGGTGCATTTGGAAAAGCCATGCCAGCTATATGTAGCATATTCGCGTTTTTATTGATAAAATCTATAAAAACGCGGGCAAAGCCGCGGGTAAAAGCTAGTTAAAAATAAAGCTTTCAAAACGGCAGTTTCGAAACAAATTTTATTTCAAGGGCAATAAACCGTGTAAAAATAACTTTTTTTTAATTTACTTCATCATGTTAAACGTTTTTTTTTTACAGTTCAGTATTCTTAGCACAATTATTCTTATCGAACGTGAATTTTCTTACGGAATTTCTAAAAATTATTAAATTTAATATCGACGAAATTAAAATATTGATAATTTTATGGATATTTTATCGATTACTTTCGCTGCATTAAGCGAATAGCAATAAGTGTTGCTACTCGACGCCAGTCGACGCAGCTATTACGCAATTATCGACATTATGTCTAATGCGTTTGAGTTCAAAATTGCGTTCCATGAAAATAACGCCATCTAGTGCCGAGTAGCAGAATTTTTTCGTCGATTGAATCTAGTTAGTTTGAAGATTACAAAACGACGTAAATACTTTGTACGCTATTGAAAAATAAACATTATTGTAACCCAAAAAGGTATATTTTCATATGTATGACCTGTGTGACTAACGCTAATTTTGAGTAAAATAAAAACGACCAATCAAAAGAATTGTTTATTTGTAGTGCAATATATGATTAAACATTTATTTGTGTGTGTTTGGCGACACCGGTTCCGATACAAATTCTAACATATCGCCCTTCCAGTGTATTCTCTTTTCCGTGGTTCTGCCGTGATTGAGTAACAAACATAAATCCATCAAATTTTTCGCAGTAGGATATATACATTTAGGTATGTATAGTTATAGTCATTCAAATAAATTAACATTGAAAATCATCCCACGGGAACACATTACTGGGATAAAAAGTATCCTATGTCCTTTTCCATACCATAGGCTATATGCATGCCAAATTTCATGATGATCCGTTGAATAGTTGAGGCGTGAAGGCGTAACAAACAAACAAACAAACAAACAAACTCACTTTCGCATTTATAATATTAGTTAGGATTTACAAACAAAAAGTAGTATATTTTATGTATTATATCAGTTATCTGGTTTCCATAGTACAAGCTCTGCTTAGTTTGGGATCGGATGACCGTGTGTGAGGAATGTCACAGGATTATATTATAATTTTGTTACAGTTTTTGGCCGTAATCTCACTACGGTAAGTGATGATGTGGCCGAAGGTGGTGCACACACAAAGCCTAAAAGGAACTGGCTCTCAAGTGCAGCTGTCGGAACACACCGATAGGTGCTTGCCAAAAGATTTTCAACTTAAGGGTGAAAGGCAGCCAGGTGGGTACTACAAAGTACCCTACTACCGTAAATAAGAGGTAATCCCACTCACGGCGGGAAGTTAGTAAAACATTATACTGCTTTTCTCGGAAATTCGAATTCAACTCGGCACAGAAGCTAGCTGTCATATAATACGATTTATACGACAAGTACATAATCCACGCAAAGAGTTCGCCTAACAAAGCTCGGTGTAAGTGTCTGAAATTTAATAAAGCTGCCGTACCAGGCCTGTCCCACTCCCATGTTTAGGTACGATCGCGCGCACGCGGAATACCGGAACAACGCTAGTCGGTTGCAACGCGCACGCAGCGCAAGACGCGTGTGGGTATAAATACCTACGTACTACCTATATAAAGTGTTTACTGTTCTTTTTTTAACACTATCTTGTGTAGATATCGTTGTTTTTATAGTTCTAGATATTTTGTTGTTGTTTCATTGTATTGTCCTAAAGTCCTTATTATAATAATAGGCCCGTTTTGATAAAATACCAGTGTGTTAAAAAGAGACAAAGATAGAGCGACTAGAAGAGACCCTCTTGTATAAACGGGCCTCTTAGACCTCGAAAACTCATGTGAATGATTTTTAACCCACTTCAAAAAAAGGAGGTGGTTCTCAATTCGGTAGTATGTTTTTTTTTTTTTTTTTTTTTTATGTTTGTTACCTCATAACTCCGTCGTTTATTAACCGATTTGGAAAATTCTTTTTTTGTCTGGAAGGGTACACTTCCCGTTTGGTCCCATTGTCATCAGATCAGGATTTGATTACTTCTTAGTGTACTTTGAAGTCGGTTTAAGTTTTTTGTAAAACAGTCTAATTATTTTTATGTGTGTTCGCGGATAACTTCGTCGTTTATAAATAAATAAATAAATATCCTGGAACATTCCTCACACACGGTCATCTGATCCCAAACTAAGCATAGCTTGTACTATGGAAACCAGATAACTGATATAATACATATACATACGTTTTGTTTGTAAATACATACTTAATATACATAATTACACCCAGACTCAGGACATACAGACATGTTCATGCACACAAATGCATGTCCTGTGTGGGAATCGAACCCACGACCTGCGGCGCGTAAGGTGAACCTTAACCAACTGCGCCAACTGGCCCGTCTCTCGTTTATGAACCGATTTTGACGATTTTTTTTTAGAAACTGTTAGTAGTTCCAGAATAGAGAGAGTTCCCTCTTTAAATATACAGTAATTCTACCTTACAACTCTTAGAATAACTAAGATTTAACATACCACTATTTCAAAAATCAGTAGAACAATATTCAGAAAAATTTAACAATTCTTATTGTTATGTAGGTAAGTAACTCAATATATCCTTTTTTTTGGTTAATTCTTTATTAATTTTTATATAACAAACTTCTTTAATCAACATGAAGATTATTAAGAACAAATATTGTGAATTTCGGCTGACGGCTACTGGACTAGGTAATCGTGCCGTTTCTTGTCGCGTCGTCAGTCATTCCATTGTATGTTACTAAAACCCTTCCCCAAAATAGTTGTATTCAGTTTGGTAGACAGAATACACATTCAGTATACAAAGTACGTATAGGTCTAACAACTTAGATTAAAGTATGTAGACATTTTAAAATAACTTTCTGATCTAATACTAGTTAGCTAGGATATTTTAAATGTCATTGTTCACGAAAGGAGAATAGCATAGAAATAAAATAAACACAGAGAATAGTAATAGGACATACATAGGCGATAAGGAAATATTGAAGATTCAAAATACGTCATTAGACAACCCTACCGTAACACGTGCCGCGTCATACAGGATAGAGTTATACGATAGAAAGAGAGGGAAGTTGTAGGTGAATATAATTTTAGGCGCGCAGCGCTGCGCGAACTGGATTGCGCTTTATTCTGTCGTTCCAAGAGTCGATTTTTGTTTAAATGTCGTTTTCGAAGTGGGTTTTCTGTACGTAGTACTATTAAATATTCTGTGGCCGTACGCCTAATGGACTCGGACTTAGATGTTGTTGAAGTGGCCTGAACGCAGTGCAAGCGGCTATTTGAGCGCACTTCACACTTGGGGGTGTAGTTTTGAGAGATAAAGTTAGGTATTTAGATTGGCCTTCAATGGTTGTAGAATAGATTGCGTGAGCTGATTGTTGTTTGGATTAAGGAATAGATAATTATTGTTGATTCAGTAAACTCTTTAGCTATGGACCCAATTGGCATTGACTCGCTTTAAACCTCGCCAGTACCCGTTTGGCATCCTTCGGGTGCCAAACGGGTACTGGCGGGGCCCTTTTACTAAAACTCCGCTGTCCGTCCGTCCGTCTGTCAGTGGGCTGAATCTCATGAACGGTAATAGATAGACAGCTGAAATTTTCAGAGAATGTGTATTTCTATTGCCGCTATAACAACAAATAATAAAAATGAAATAAAATTAAGAAGGGGGTGCCCATACAAAAAACGTCTTATTTGGCGTTTTTTTTTCATAGTAAAGTTGAGTTAGTTAATATTATACGGAACCCTCCGTGTGTGAGTCCGACTCGCACTTGGCCAGTTTTTAGTTGGTCCCTAAGCAATAACGTTTTTGTGTTCAAACTGTATCCATAATATTGGCACGCATCCATTAGTTTCTTACTCTTATCATCTCTCACACAATGCTCCCATACCTTTTTTGTGTTTCCTTTCACAATTATCCACATGTTTCATACTCATTTAATTTTACCACATGACTATCTTCCGGCCTCATAACATCCATAAAAAACACTCATCAACTCTTAGATTAGATGGGAAAAATATAATGCAATAAGGAAATGAAAAATCAAATGTTACCTTGCTTAGTTTGTTTCCGTTTCTTTTCAGTTAAGGCTGAATTCATAACTGGTGGTAACTTCAGTAGCTCACCATACGAACTGAAGAAAGAGCTTCAACTTTTAAAAAAATGGCTTAACAATTATACCACTTCCAGGCCTACCACATCTCAGTTAGTATACTCGGCCCAAACATCGTTGATGGTTGTGTGTACTCTAACGTAATCCGTAAACGATCCGCGGATTAAACAGTTTTGAGCCACGTTCGCCCGCGCCCGGAATTACAAGGAATGGGCATCGTGTTATATAATAGTTACCACATAGTGATAGAGGTGTTTATATTCAAGAATTATGGTTTAAGGCTAAACATCAGTACTGAGGCGTGTTTGAATTTTTTCGAGTTTTTTTTTATTTTTTACCTTCGTAGAACAATATTGATAGGTGTTTCAGCGATTAGCGACAGTAGAAGTTCATTTGGCACATTGTGTTATGAATGTTTTTTGTATAATATGTGCCATATCCAGTTAATCTTAAACAAAAGTATCAATTCTACAATATGCTAAATTAACTACTATGATCACGAATCACCGAAATATCTATCCATATTGTTTTAAGAAGGTAAAAAGAAATCGAATCAAATCATTTCCCGCCTCGGTACTGATGTTTCTGTACTAGTTTTTTCTGAGAATAATACTTAATAAAACCAGTAGACTTATTCGGAATTGAAATCTAAGTAATGTGCAAAAACGTGAACAGTTTTTTTTTACGAGAATCACTTTTTACCGCACGCACAAGACTGTGAGATTTGGAATAAAAGAAGTGCAGACTGCTAAAAATGTTAATAGTAGTAGTATAAATAAATATACTTAGAAATAGTTTATGTGTTTTTGCTAGTCTCGAGTGCTTTCCAAAGAAGGGACAATAAAGTAGTTACTAGGAAAGAGTTTCGTTCTCACCATACATAAAAAAAAATACGTAGGTAGCATAGCAACCCTCACCTCACCATCCTTTAAGGTAACATAAAAGCAAGTACCAGCTGATAAATGTGATGGAATAAAATCACCTTTAAACCTAAATAGCTGTATAGAAAACCCACAAAATGTACCAAAGAAATTGGAAGCCGACAAATCACACGTCACCTTTCCATTCAATCGCGAACAAGAATTCTCAGTGAAAATCACGAGCTCGCATAAAGGTCTCAATATATTTTGTGAAAAGGGACTTTTTTCAAGTGTCCTGCCGGTGACAGCGGTAACAGAGCGGGCTTAATTTTATCCGTCTCCCTTTACTCCGCCGGAGTATCTAAGTGCCCTTATATTAGTCTGAGAGACAAATTTCACTTAATTAATCGTGGAGTTGTTTAGGAGTGTGTGGTTATTTAATTATATGTCTACTGATGATGTTTATAATGTTCTATTGTTATATGGTTTCATGCAGTGATTCTCAAGTTTGTTTTCAAATTTTTTGTATGCATTTGCGGCAGATGGCGCTGCAGTCGATAATATAACCTAGATACCGACTGCAGCGCCATCTTGTGGGCTGATTTGTGAATCCAGGAATTGCCGATCCTTAAGAAATTTCTTCACACCCTTTTTGAAGAACCCCATGCTGTACTCCTTTGGGAAAACCACGGCGGGGAGCTCATTCCACAATCTGAGCGTCCACACAATTGTTTAACCACAACCTCACCATGGTCAGTGATGATGCGGCCGAAGGTGGTAAGCACACAAATCTAGAAGGAACTGGTTTTCAAGTGCAGCTGTCGGAAGTAGTCGGAATACACCAAAAGGTGCTTGGCGATAGATTTTCAACATGAGGGTGGTAGCCAGCCACATGGGTACTACAAAGTACCCTACCACTGTGCTATGGTTTCCTCACGATGTTTTCCTTCACCAAGAGCTCAAGCTCATCGTAAGATTAGAACCCAGGACCTTCGTCTTGGCATTCGACGTCACTACCACTAAGTTATCATCGCCTTTCTGGGTTTATCATCTCATAAAATGTCAAACAAAACGAATGTAATATTTTGTTATTAAGTATCGTAATGGGCATGAAAAGTTTGACAACCACAGTTCAACTTGATAAAGGTTTTGTTGAAATAGCTGAGTTATTATGTCGGACCCAACTGGGTCAGGCTGGGTATTATTCACACTTTACTTGTTTTTGGTAAATTATTATTTATTATATTCTATTGTTTTAACTTGTTATTTTATGTCAGTTTCATAATTTAAATGGGTTCACCGTAATTAATTTAACGTTTTGATATTTTATGTTCAAAATTTAATGGCGTTATGTTAATCATTGACTTGCAAATTCTTGCATAAATTTTAAATGGCTGCCTAAAATAGAAGTGTAACGTTTTCAGGTTTAGGGAATGTGTGAGTTTCTTTATTCCAAGTTTTAAATGCCTGAACAGATTTTGATGTATTGTATGGTCAGACTCAGACGGTATCGTCAGAATCCTGATATCATATATATTGTTAATAGTGTGTTTAGTTTTTTACGCTTTTTATTTAGTGTTTTGGCAAGTTTTTTTTTTTTAATTTTATAATTATTACTGATTTGTATTTTAGGTAGTTGTAATAGTGAAGCGCTCGTGGTGTAGCCTGAATAGCCGTATTTGATCGATCGGAAAAGCTACGTCTGTCGTGGTCTGTACCTGGATGGGTGACCAAATCTCAGTGGTATTTCAAATCGAGCGTTTCCGTGCTTCGGAAGGCACGTAAAGCCGTTGGTCCCGGTTATCACTTAATTGTGATAGCCGTTAAGCTAGTTGGAGGCCTTCTAGGCGGCTTGAAAACTCCAACAGTAGGTTTGACCACTAGCCTACCTCCACCGATCAACAGTGGGCACGCGTGGAGGAGTATTGCCCATTCCCTTACACCCTTATTTATGAAAGGAGGCCTGTGATGCTGATGTGAGGCTGATGATGATGAATAGGACTCCAAGGATGGTACGATTTGTTGATATAACCTGTTTATTGAGAAAAGTATGTTGAACCGAAAGGCACAACTAGACCTAAATAAAAATAATATAATGCATTCTTTAAAAAACAATACGAGAAAAAATTCAAAAGCTCAAGCGCTCCGAGAAACTTCACCTTACAAGAAAATGGCAGTACAATAAAGTTTTCAGCTTTACGTAATACAGTATAAGGTAAAAATATAACCACGGAAAAGTTCCTTAGTGATGCTAATGCATCATAAAATGGAGTGCCCCTTGCATTTGCTGTAGGAGTTCCATTTTTTAAAGTAACCGAGATAAATAGAATAGTGAAGCCCGTTCTAGAGGCTAAGTGTAGGCTTTCAAGTTCTTTTTTTATGACATATAGGTTTTCTCGTGGTTTTCTCCATCGAGTTGCAATTTTAGTGTAGCTCGGTGTTTGTAGACATCTTCTGTTTATGTTGGTATACCTGTAACAAAAGAAAATATAGAATTAGTAAAAATATGAAATTTTCAATATTTCTAGTACACATTTCGGAATATTTTTATGATAGTGAAATTCCTACGAAATCTTATGGTGTGTCTATGCTACGCGAAGCGAGCACGAGCCGAGCCTCGAACGAACAGGATTCGTACGTTGCTCGCGATTTCAAGCGTAGACGTACTTAACGAGTCTACAACGAGCGCGATGCGAATCCCTGTGTTTGTGAAAAAACTGACATCAAGCGGAGCGCAGTCGAGCACGGTACGAATGCTCGTTCGAGGCTCGCAAGCCCGTCCACGCTACGCAAATCGTGCTCGCAGTGTGCTCGGTTCGCCAAGCATGGACGCACCATAAAGGGAGACCTATCAGCGCGGGGCGGCGGCGTCAAGTGTGGACTTACAAAAATCACTGTCGATGGCGCACTGAGAGCGCGATCTGAATCCCTTTGTATTCGGCAAAACAGCGGAGCGCAAACGAACGCTCGGTCACGGCTCTCAAGTCCGTCTACGCTACGCGAATTTGTCTTAGACCCTTTATCTGACTTATGAACCTCTCGTCTTAAATTGAGCTTGGTTACCCTATTACCCTAATAATAGCACACAATAAGCTGAGACAACTACCCCGATATCCGTTCTCAATTACCTTGACCGTTTGACCTTGTTTCAAAGATTACTGAAATCCACGTAGACACATAAATATTTAGTACTACAATTTCAGGCTTACACAAAACGGTTCATCGTAAACTTACCTGTACAACTGTTAGATGGCTAATAAAGGTTAAGTCTTAGTGTTTCCATTGAGAATAGGTGGTATTAAAATCTTCATAATTAAGGTGAAAGGTAATATAAAAACAGTTTTTTAATCGATTGAACCATAGACATATAAAAAAATCAAGACGGAGTGTAACCTTATAAAGAAAGTGAAGCAAAAAATGTCCTACGTGTGCGTGAGTAAAATCAGTACTCGCCCAAGCAGGCACAAATGGTACTACGCCTTATTGTCACTGTCAACGTCTCAATACGGAATGACAACCGATCGGCTTCCTATGGTCTATATGTGTGAGACCATGTATTTACAAGAACGCCGGCTTCCTATTACTTGCGTCACTTAAGAACACAGACCGTTCCGTCTTTAATTTTTTCTTGGTCTGCGGATTGAACCTTTATGATATTTAATTTATTTCGAAAGTCAATGCTACTGAAGTTACCACCAGTATACTCTACGGCCTTTTAAATTTTTTAACAATTTTGTGTCAAATGACAAAAGCAACGTTGAATTATTATTTTTAAACTAGAATTTAAATAGGTACAAAACTATACCCAGGGTTACAGGTTTGACATACAAACAACCCTATTAGCTTCAGAAAACAAAAGGCCACCTCGTCTTTAAAAAAATAAAATCTCAACCAATTTATTCCTTAAATTGGCTGAGATTTTTTCCTTTACTTAGGCTAATTTTAAAAATGCTTGTGACAGATACAGGTCAATGTTTTTTTTCTTATTTTATAACGACTTTTAAAAACTGACTGAGTACGTGAAGGTCATTTTTTTTTTAACATTAAAACGTTTTTTTACTTTGAATGCGATGTTGTCTAATTTTATGTTTTATATTAGATATATTTTGTTTCAAATTTTTTCGCAATCGACTCTGCGGTGTATGCGTGAGATTGTTACAGACAGCCAGACAGAATTTCTTTCACATTTATAATATTAGTTAACAATTGTAAATACAGCAACAGTAATTCTAAAAAAAAAACTTAATCATCAGACCGTAGAACCAGAGTCGTTGTCAAACGAGCCCACGTGCAGTAGAATTAACTCCCTGGATGGTTTAGATAGGGTAGGGTAGGGTAGCACCACGCAAACGAAGTCGCGCCGGGCAGCTAGTCTAAATATAAATCTTATAAAATTAAAGAAAACGCCGTTATGAAACCAAAGAAAACACATGCACTTCAAAACTTCTTATTCAAAAGACTAGCATATCCAGTATTTATTCTTTGCAGTAACATTATAAAATGATAGTTATGTATTACAGGTATAGAGTATATTTTGCATTATGAGCTTTACATTCCAAACATTAGAGCACATTGCTAAATGGACACATCAAATAAATTATGCATTACAAAAAACACAAATACGCGGAGAGCCAACGTACAGAGTCAAGCCTTATCTTGTGATACACACAGCTTCAGAGTTTATCGAGTAGAATAAGGTGCAGCACAGACGACAGACTATTTCTGCGAAGGAATCTGCGGCACACAAAAAGTAAAAGGGGTGTGCCGCGCTGCGTGTGCTACTGCTTAGAATTGTATATATTGTAATTTCAAATACTAAAATTTGAGGCACCGAAAGTCTGTCGTATGCGCTGCCCTTAATTGAATTTAATAAAAACAGTAATTTTTTTGCTTCTTTTATAATAAATATGCACTTGAGAACTCTATGTTTTGTGTACAGCAGTACTCAACTGATATGGCGCGTCGTGAATCTTTTTGCGCACAGAAAAGAAAGTATGGCCCGAAGATTAACGAAAGAATGCTTAAAACTTACAATCAACCTTAGATCTCTACTATAAGGTTCATAATACAGTGCAGCTGTTAGTACCGTCTCACTCGCAAGTCACGCCCCTCCGCACACATAGCGGCAGCTGCCGACCAATAGTATGTCCCACGCTTTGAAAATTTATTTTCTACGCAGGCACATCGGTAAGCCATATCAGTTGGGTACTACTGTACTACCTTCGGTCTCATCATTTGACAATAATGATTGTGTTTTGACGTCGCCTTTCCAAAGCCTCTTAAAATGCTTAGCCGTGCTGTCCTTGAATACAATGAAGAAAAAATGGAAATTACTTAATGTTCGCCGACATATCCCAACAAGCCCATCATCCTACCCACCCGTATGTATCACTTTATCTCCACAGTTTACTGCAAACGCCCAGTGGCGGTACTTTCTGGTGAAATAACATTTTTGATAGTAATTTCTTTCTTTCTTTCTTGCCAACCCTTTGGGACACGGCTGTCTATCTTGATGGAAGTGGATGTCTCGTTTCGCCTTGTTCTGTGCAAATGTTGCTGCTAAAATAATAAGTGGCGGAGGAAATTGTGATAATTTAATACTATTGCTACTAATTTTGCTGCTTTATTTTCCTTTTTTGGCGGTTAGCGCTTTTGTTTTGTTTTCGGTTGATATGGTTGCATTGTTTGTTCTATACAACGTGCAAAGTGTATATCTCTCCGAAAGTGGTGAAGACAACATTAGGTATAGTCACTCTATAAAAAGTTTTATCTCAAAATATTTTAGCACCACATTTTTGCTTCCAAGTTTAGTTTAGTTTAGTTAGTAAGACTGTAAGAATTACAGTCATAACCAACGTGTCGCCGCTCAATGAGGGTAATTATCTTTTCGCGTCGCTATATCATTATAAAAAAAAGTTTTTTTTTTTTATCTATTTCAAAATATACTAAATAGTATGAAATAACTCTAATCTGACACTGATTTGAAATCAGCGAAAGAGCACGACGTATTCCATTGAAAATATTACGCTGATTTCAAATCAGTGTCAGATTAGAGTTATTTCCACAGACGTATGAGTAGGTACTATTCATACGTCTGTGGTTATTTCATACTTTTTAGTTTATTTTGAAGTCGATAAAATTTTTTTAAATTACTTTTTTATTTCGTCATTTTTAGTTTCTCTTAAATGCACTAGAATTTGACCGAGGTTTTGAGATGCTTTTCCTTTAACACCACACCCGTAGCTCGTATCAATAAGCCAGGCCATCACACATATTTGTCCATATCATGAAAACGACGAACCGATTTCGATGAAACTTGCACTGTTCCCTAAGTTGAAGTAAATGTAAACCAATAAGAAAGAATGGTTACAATCCGATTAATATCTTCGGAGATATGCGTTGACAAACATACATACATACAAACACCTATGAAATTTTGTATATTTGATTGGAAGCCCTAATAGATTAATCATATGTGAATATAATGCAGTTCCAATAATATTACATACATATTTACGTGTTACATTTTTTTTTTTGAAGTCGATTAAAAATCTAATTCACGATCTGTGTCTGTAGTAACAGAGAAGTCTTGTACTTAAATGGATACCCTTTCGTTTTTTAACTCTTTTATCTCAACAACTTCATCCAAATTCACCCTAAAATCTTCACACATTGTCATGTGCATACACGGGGGTGTCTTGTACCCCGTGAAACGTAACACAGTTGGGGGGGTTAAGGGGTTATTTACAAGTAATCGGCTAAACATTCACCTCGTCGACTCAATTTTGCCGGTGGGGGGTTAAGTCATAAATCGTTACCTCGGGCCTGATTTGCGAGTTCCCGTTGACGTATTGCTGTGAGGTTTTATTGATAAGATGTAGCGGAGAGCGGAGTGGGGACGGTAGCGATTTTATTAGACAGTATATTCTTACTTGTTTGCTCTAGGATTTGGCCGCATGAGTCATTTCAAAATGTGTGGTATAACCAACATAAGAGCACTGGTAGAAACCATTGCTTGAAAACAACGGAAAGTGGCAGATATTTTAACTTCAAGGAGGATGCCATTAAAGAAGTAGAAAGCATTAATGCTATGGTTTCACTTCGAAGGAACTGTATTTTATGGTATAAGAACTCATAACCAAAGCACACACCACAGATTTATCATGGCTCAGATATTAGATTGAGATCCATGTTTAGCCCCTTCGAGGGTCATATTTTAAGTGACTAGCTCCCCGCGGTTTCAGGGTTGCCGTCTGCATACCATAGGCTATCTGCGTGTCAAAGAATCATGGCGAGACCCAAACATTGATTTGTACAAAAAAAAAGTTGAAGGTTTTGAATCACTTCCAATGTTGAGATTGCATTGCCAGCAACATGTTTATAAACTTGAAATATTTTATAAACCCCGCAAAACTTAACAACACCAATGGTTTTGGTCGCGATTTGCCGACATCGCATGGAATTTTGCATTTTTATCCCGGGGTTCTACATGCCTCAATTTATTCCTTAGGCACCAAGGATCAACTATAACTTCATTCCAACGACTCTACAAATCTTTATTATTTTTTGTACAAATCTCGCCATGATTTTTTCATGATGATCGAGTGAGTAGTTAAGGCGTCGTGAACGCGTAAGAAACAAACTCACATTCGCATATTTATAATATTAGTAAGGGAGTACAGTAGTACCCAAATAATAAGGTGCGTCTTGAATCTTCGTTCGCACAGAAAAGAAAGTACGGCCCGAAGATTAACGAAAGAATGCTTAAAACTTAAAATCAACCACTACTATAAGGTTCATAATACGGTGCAGCTGTTCCGTCTCACTCGCAAGTCACGCCCCTCCGCACATCGGTCGGCAACTGCCGCCATGTGTGCATTTCCTGCGCTTTGAAAATGTATCTTCTGCACAGGTACATCGGTAAGCCATATCAGTGGGGTACTACTGTAATCGTTATAGTAAGTAGAGGTTCCATCTTAAATCATCCGTAAAAGACATTTCTACATACAACCTAATCTTCCCCGCTACCACTTATCACTCAAACCACTACATTCGCAGTTCCCACTTCCAAGGTCTGGTTAATTGAAGAATTATTGCGACCCTCTACCATTACAAGTACAAACACAACCATACACCTCAAAACAACCAATATACACTCTATTACAAGAGCAATAACGACATTAATAATAGCAAAACAGTTCTAAGTATTTCGATATCAAATTCGCTGAAAGCTTTTAGTAAGTGTAAGTAATTACATATAAGTACACGAAATATGGCTATTCTTTTGTACTTTATGGGCGAATTCAATAGAAATAAATGGCCTAGAAATTGTAGGTAAAATAATAGTTTTTGTGACTATATTTTGTTTTGGCATTGTGAATTACGAAGATGCCTTCGAATTCCTAACAGCATAAGATTTTATTAAAAAAACCTTTTTCGAGTTAATCTTATAATTTTTTAGACAAATATAGATTCTAATGAAATGAAATTAGTAGTTTCCGTTCATACTTTTCAATGTCCAGAGGTCCTACTACAAAAAAATATACACGGTTGTCCGATCATCGTTGTCAAATGTCAACCAATAGTATTGCAGCAAAACTGAAGAGACTTACATTTTGTGGAATTCTATTGGCTAATTGATTCACAACGATGATCGGATGATAAGCTCAGAGTCACTCAGCGAGCTATGGAACGAGCTATGCTCGGAATTTCTCTACGTGACAGGGTCCGAAATGAGGACATTCATAGGAGAACGACGAACATAGCTCGTAGAGTTTACTAACTCTACGATGCGACCTGCCCAGGCAATGGGCAGGCCACATCGCTCGAAGAGCCGATAACCGATGGGGAAGAAATGTTCTCGAGTGGCGACCACGTACTGGAAAGCGCCGAGCGGGACGACCTCCCACCAGGTGGACCGACGACCTGGTCAAAGTCGCTGGGCGCCGCTGGATGCAAGCGGCCCAGGGCCAGTAGACAAGATGGTTATCGACAATCGTCATCGACAGTAAACGATCAACATTTGTATGGGATTGATTTCAAATCGAAATATCACGTGATTTTTAACAATCTCTTATGTCAATCCCATACAAAGGTTCATCGCTTACTAACGATGACGATTGTCGACAGCCATCTTGTCTAGGGGGGCAGAACCGTTCGAAGTGGAAATCAATGAGGGAGGCCTATGTTCAGCAGTCCGTATATCCATGGGCTGATATGATGATGATGATGATCGAACTATTTTGAATCGTGTTTCGTAGCAGACCTTTGCAACCAAAAGAGACTTAAGCCTGGATAATGCACCTTTGGTAAAATATTTAATTATTCATTAAATCAATCACCATAAATTATCATAATTCTCCGCGCAATTTTCAGCGACAAACTTCGTGATGATTTTCAATTTAGACGCCGCAGCCTGTTGCCTGAGATTTCGTAAAATGAACTCACTGAGACTGTAACCACATTTTTAAGCCATATTTTTATTATCATTTTACTTAATTCAAGAGACAGAAAATCGTTCAAAGTTATACCGCAAAAAGTTACCATCTAATAAGTGTTCTGTCACAAAAAGTCGAGCGCAGAGTATGTGCTAAGTATAAGATACTCTGAGGTATAAGATTCCCAAGAATTCTTTATAAAATACTGCACTTAATACCAACTTGGGGACTCTTAACGCGTTTCAAGTGACACTTAGTGCCGTAGAGTTTGTGAATACGGTTAAAATATCGGCGTAATTATTACGCTAGAGACACTAAGACATAGTTGAAAATATGATCCGCATCGTGGCACCAACAATTTACTCAAATATATCCTTTATTAAGCTAAATAATACTTGCTTGGCATAAGCTTAGAATAATTAAAGTAGTAGAGAAGATATGTGCGCCAATAGGCTAGGATCCCGAGAATTCAAAAAAAATATGTATTCTCTCCCGTTTAATAAATATTTAAGAAAATTAATTACATATGTAGCGGGAGACAGGAGTCCAAGCTAGTAGACCCCGCACTATTGATCCCCTGGTCTCCGCCTCTCGGGATTACCAAAAAAGTTCTTTTACATTTAAGAAAAAGTTAATATTCAAATTACTATTAAACATGAGAATTAAAAATATAAAATGTATATAGGGTATTGCTTACAAAATTAAATTAGATTCTGTGTGTATAGTGTTATGCTGTGGGTGTATACAATTGTATGATGTAAGAGTGAGTGAAAATTACAGTATAAGCACGGTACATATATCTATCAGTATTAGCTCTTCATACAAACGGCCGGAACGCGAGTTATACCTACGCGCCACGATTTCGGTTCGCACTCAGTTCGCAAACAGTCGCGAATGCGCTGCAGTGACGAACGAACGGTGTGATGGGTTTGTAAGCAGTAAGCGTGCGATTTATGACAAATATTAATTGAAATAATTAAAATAATTACAAGTAAGTACAATTACTTAATATGACAAAGAGAAATTATAGTAGACTATATTGTGCTGTTTTTGGTTGCTTGACTTCGTCAATAACATAATACCTACCTGGATTCATAAATAAATAAGTGGATGGCTGGCTTGGGTGAAAAAAGTGACTACCTACGGTCTAGGGTTTCCGGAACCGGTCTCTTTTTTGAGAACCGGGAATTTCGGGATTTAGGTTTAAAGGAACCGGGATTTCCCGGTTCTTTCGGTATTTTCGGTTCTTGGTAGTTTTTGTTATATAAAGCAGTGATACGCCCCAAAAGTATACCACAATTAAATATTCAAGTAATTTTGAAGTAGGTAATTAATAAAAACTTGAGAATAAAAAAAAAATAATAAAAAAAACTTAAGAATAAAACAGAATTTAATCACTCAAGTCTTCTCATAGTCATTTTTCTTCTATTTCCTTTTGTCATCTTTTCCGTGGTCATAACTCATAACTAAGTAAGACAAGACTTTGGATAATCGTATTTATTCTTTTTGATTCTTATATGTAGATCTTGATACGTAGTTGATGGTAGTAAAAAAAGAAATTGTATGTAATGGTGACTTATGAATTATGATCCTTCATCCCCTAGATGGGGCAGTCTTGAGCATCGGGCATGATCTCACTCCAAGAGTCCATTGCATGCTTGGGTATATGTCGGGATCCCGTTGGAGAGTGAGGCCAATCCCGTTCCATTTGCGACGCATGATCTGTTGGTCAATCGGGGTTTCGTGGCAGCGTTCTCGGAGATCTATATCAGATCAGAATTTGGCGAAGGCATCGGTTGACAAAAACCTGGAGCTGGTGCGAGATGGCCTTGGTTACGTTCCGCATTTCGCATCCGTACAGACTTCACGTTGGACCCAGATATCTTGAGCTTAACTCTTCGGGTCAGCTTCAGAGACTGACATACGGGGCACAGCTGCGCGAAAGTTGCTTGGGCCTTGGCAATCCGAGAAGAGATGTCATCTTCAGTTCCTCCTGATTCTGACACGACACTATCAAGGTAAGTGAATTTGTGGACGCGTTCCACTACCTATGTGCCTATCAGCAACGGTGCAATATTCTTCAATCCAGATCGCATCTCTTGGGTCTTCCGGATGTTGATTTTCAGTCCTGTTTGCTGCCTCATGGCTCAGATCGTCGAGCTTAGCTTGCATATCGGCGCATGTATGACTCAACAGGCATATGTCGTCGGCGTTGTCTAAATCCTCCAAGACGTTGGAGATTGCCCACTCTATCCCGCGGTGCCCGTTATCATACACGCGAAGCGTAATCCCATCCAAAGCGATCAAAAAGAGGAGGGGTGATATGAGGCAGCCTTCTCGCACACCAGCAATGCATGCACGGATGCACAGCAATATCCTTAGAAATGACGCCATCATGTGTCACTTTACACGAATAGTTCTTGTTGATAGCTTTGATTAGTTGAATTATTTTCGGCGGCACACCAATTTCATGTAAGCTAGACCATAAGCTAAAACAACGTATCAAAAATTTTTTCGAAGTCGACAAAAGTATGGTATAACTATCTCTGCCATTCTGATACTTGATCCAGTATGATACGAAGAGTGTTGATTTGGTCGGTATACGAGAGGTTCGAGCGGAAGCCTGCCTGCTCATTTCGCAGAAGAGGTTTTACGGCATTCGATTTAGCGAAGATAATCTTGCAGAAGACTTTAGAAAGAATCGAAAGCAAAGTGATGCCTCACGAGTTACTGCAGTAGTAACTGCAGAGATAACTGTGTCCAAAAAAGGTGATCTTAATCTTTGCAAAGACTAAGATCACAGTCGCAGTCGCGTATGTACCTACTACTTTCCATCCTAGCAACTAGCAAGTGCGAGCGAATGTAGATTATATAGCGAGCGCATCATTCAGTCGCGCATATTTCTTTTAGCGCTGAATTATTTATATTAGTTTTGAACTTTTGAACAGTAGAAGTAAGTTGTAGTGTGAATCGCGTAAATACCGAAAGAAAATACCGAAATAAATAAAATTCCCGAAAATACCGAAAGAACCGGTATTCAAATTTGATTTCCCGGTTCCATTTTACTGACAAAAGAACCCTACTACGGTCAGGTTAAAAAAAAGTAGTAGGTAGTTCCTAGTAGGCATGGAAATTATTGCTACTTTAAAGGAATTCTCATTTGATGATATTATTATTTTTTATAGCATGATTTCACTTGCGATATATGATTTGCAATGATTTGTAACCTACGTCATCGATGCTGATCGACGGTATTTTTCACAAAATCATGTGCGAGTATCGCACGCAAGTGTCAAATTATCACTGATGCAAATTATATATGTCGGAGTCAGCGACAGCCAAGCGATACAAAGACCACGATTAGGGTTCAGTGGTATCAGGATTCGGTGGGCGCAGTGCAGGCAATAAAACAACCTTATACCATCGCTTCGTAAAAGTCCCGTATGAGGAGAAGAAGCGACGCAACAAACTCCTCACGGGCCCAATGTGTTTATTGTCGTAATATTACAATTAAATAATCACTCCACTTCACTTCACACAATTGTACATTCTTAAATAAGTATAGGCTTAAGAACCGGGTGTAACAACGATTGCACTGAGATGTGTACAGCTCGAGAGCTTGTGATAAACTAACTGTCCCAAAAGCAATATGCATCCCCTTTTTAACTTTGTTATTCACATTATAGTCTAATCAGTATTCTTACTTTTTACAAATACCCTCATTAAGTCTGTTATTTACGTTAAAGGCAAATCAGTGTTGCTACTATTTCACCCAACCCTTGTACCACGATAATATCAAAATGAGTAATGAGTCCGACCAACTATCTTATTCTCCGACATATATAACTTTCGTAGCAAAAAAATATTTTTCTATCCTGCTACATAACATGTTAAAGAAGTTAACACTTTATGTCACTTGATTTAAGGTTTATTTTTGAATACTCTTAAAAGCTAATCAATGATAAAGTTTTTTTTTTTTATAAATTTGTTCATGACCATGGATACAAAGTCCTTCAGTCGCATACATTTTATTTATATTCTTAAATATTCTTTATAACATGTAACAGGCTATGTCATGGACGGTAACAGATGTGACATATGAAAACAGAATCATATTCTTTATCACCTGCTACTTGTGATTTATGCCATGCCTAGTTCCTAGGCTAGGCTTTCTACTTACTACTTATGTATGCACTTAGCTATTTACATATATTATTGAATTAGATGGAATATTATTATGAAATGATTGTGAGAGTAATAAATGGTAGGTACCTGTACCTAGTAAGATTTACATTATAATTTACTTTTTAAGTAAGATTTGCAGTAGGTAGTTAGAGGTTTTGATTGCTGTAGGTAACGCACACGCGATGAGACGGTTGATAGTTTGCAACGGTTCGACATCGGTTGGGTGACCAAAAAAATTTTTATTTCGATTTAGAGTATAGAGTATTCGAGTATCTCCGTGCTGCAGGCAATGGGGTCATGAAAAAATATATATTACTCGTCTGTTTCTTGCATTTTATTGAAAACTTCTTATTTCATTCACAAAAAAAATCATTTTATTAAATAAAAAATATAATTATATACAATCACAAAAGTAGACAAGTAGGTAGATGAAATTAAAATACTGTAGGTGGGCAGCCCTATCGCGTGTTCACGAGCCGTGAAGCTGTAGGTAAATTAATTCAAATATAGGTCGAGTCGAACTACTGATAGATATATGTACCGTAGTATAAGAATGCGGATGAAACCGCCGAGGACAGCTAGTCCAGAAGTTTTAGCACCGCTTGCTCGTTCGAACTTCGTTCGCGTAAACGTATGATGGAAAATTTCCAAATAACTTATCTCTCTAATTTCACGATTAGTAGCTTTGATAAACTTCCCAAACTCCTTAATCCAAGTTTTAAAGACAACTAAGGGAATATCGTATTTATATTACCACAGACTTAAGTAAACAAACATGATCGTAGCCCGGCTAAACACACCAGGATCACAGTCATAAATCTTAGAGAAACAGGCCAAGCTATCTCCAAAATTAACTGTTACACAAATTCGAGTTTCTCTTCGCAAATATCAATTATAGGTATGCATTTTGTTTGTTCGGTTACATTAAACAGATAGGAAGTGTACCTATTTATTTATTTGATGTTTCTTACTTGTATTCCGCCCCGCTGTTTCACTCGCATTCTGAGATCTATTATTTTCTTGGGATGTGCCAACGTTCAGTACATACAAATTTGTTTAGCCTATTGTCTATGATTAAGTCGATTAAGTAAATTAGGTACAATGGCTTCCTAACTATCGTAACTTATATCTAAGCTTATAAATGCGAAAATGAGTTTGTTTGTTTGTAACGTCTTCACGCCTCAACTAGTCAACGGATCGTCATGAAATTTGGCATGCCGACAGCATATGGTATGGAAAAGGAGATAGAGTTTTTATCACCCGGGAAGGCAGGTGAAACCGCGGGGGACAGCTAATCTTCTATAAGTGGACTGCTTTCGTGAATCTCGAACAGTATCTTATTCAAAATTAGAAGAGGTTCTATATTCGAAGCTTTTTTTTTTTCAAAACCTTAAGTTTTACCATTAGGCATGGTGATATACATACCTTACCTAACCTTAGATTACCTTTTTCTAAGTCGGTAAACAAGCACACGGCCCGCCTGATGGTAAGCGGTTACCGTAGCCATATCGACGCTTGCAACACGCGAAGCATCGCTCACGCGTTACCGACCTTTCCCCCTTCGCCTATGAGCTCTGGCGACCTTACTCACGCGCAGGAACACAACTTTACACAACATAAAGTTATTTGGCTGCGGTATTCTGTAAGGTGGAGGTACTTCCCCAGTCGAGCTGCTCTTTGAGCGAATAAACGCTATGCTCTACCTCCCTCAAAACCTACCTACCTACTGAAGCTTTCCTTACCTAACTAGAACTAGGTCAAAAAATCATACAAAGATAGTATCAAAGCCATAAAATCCATTCTAATTCAATACCTACTTGAAAATCCCAGCATCCATATTTCTACTCCAAATTACCCTTAACACGCACATCGTTTCAAATTCAAATGCAATAATAAAACTTTATCTCCCATTACATTGTACATTATCTGAGCAATACTTGCGTTGCCGGTTGTAAACCTTCGATGATCAACACAGCGACATTGTATCGTGTCGCATAAAAGTTTTGCGGTTCGGTTTACGAGTGTTCGGTTGTAAATTGCAACATGCTTGCAAGAAGCTGTGATCGACGTATGTTACGTTAAAAGTGGCAATTTGCTGACGTATCAGTTCTGAAAATCTTAGAAATTTGTTGGATTATTCTGATGCTTCTAGTTTGACTCGCGTTCCCGAGAGACCTATTCTTTTTCCGTAATAACAAGTACTCTTTGTGTTAACCAAGAATATATTCTAACTGTGTGCCACATTTCATTTTTAACCGACTTCAAAAAAAGGAGGAGGTTCTCAATTCGGTTGTATGTTTTTTTTATGTTTGTTACCTCATAACTCCGTCATTTATTAACCGATTTGGAAAATTCTTTTTTTGTCTGAAAGGGTACACTTCCCGTTTGGTCCCATTGTCATCAGATCAGGATTTGAATACTTTTTAGTGTACTTTGAAGTCGGTTTAAGTTTTTTATAAAACAGTCCAATTATAATCAGTTCAAGAGCTTTTGCGTGAATGAGTAATAACATCTACAAATTTTTGTTTTCTTCTTCTTTTCGAATTTTTGACAACACTGCTTCTACAACGGATATCGGTTCTGCTATAGCCATTGGATCACCAAAATAAATAATATTCGAGTTGGAGTGAAATAAATCTACAAAATATAATTTATTAACTTCATCAAGTTTTGTGGAGTTCTACAAGATTCAACCAAATAGTTAACGTACCATAAAAACTATTTACGACCGGCTATTTCCGTAAATAATACCAGCACGAACAAAACAATCAGTTCCCACTTCAAACTTTGGCACATATTCAAAAAAGGCGACGTCCTTAAAAACTTCAGATTTTCCGCCGTACATTGAGCCCTGCAATACTGCGCACAGCGTGAGTTATCACTGAAAATATCCCGAATCGGACTCTTGAGTTGCGTTATTTATGACGGAGCTGGCGAGTCATAAAGTTGTCTGAAATACGCTCCGCTGTCGCTTAGTTCAGAAATGTTGGACTGGATGTGGTAGAGGAAACAATAAAATTAAAACTTACAAGCTTGGTTCCGTCCGAGTTGCACGTTGTACGTCATCCCTGGGTTGGGAATAGATTTATTTGCTTGAGTTATTGTCGTGACCTTGGTTCCTACTACATGTCTTCAAACTCATAAAACATCGATCGTATGCTTGTGAATAAAGAATGGTATTCGGACGCTATTGTATAAAATTAATGAAACGAGAACGTAAAAGCTATCAGAATTGATTATTAATGCCAAAGAGATTGTTAGAAAATTTTAGAAGGTGGTGGTACAATTTATGGTCATTTGTAATATCAGAGAGAAAAAAGGAGAGGTAGAGTTAGCGTTTATTCAGTCAAAGAGCAGCTCGATTGGAGAATTACCTCCACCTTACAGAATACCGCAGCCAAATAACTTTATGCCGTGTTCCTGCGTGTGAGTAAGATCGCCAGAGCTCATTAGGGAGGGGGAAAAGGTCGGTAACGTGTAAGAGATGACGCTTGCTTGAACCATGCTTGCTTCTTTACGAATTTCTTACATATCACCGAAGATATTTTGATCCCCAACCTGAACTACGATGAGTACTTTTACCATCAATCATTCATTATTATTAAACGTAAATACACTACACAACACAATCCACTTATACAATTCTTCCAGCGCTCTATATCAACGTACTGACCTACATTTCATTGTATTCAAGTTTCATTTGTATGACTGCCGTTCCTTAGGCTTTATGGCACTTGAACTTTGTTTCAGCCTTGTTGCCTCACCTTTATTTAGATACAAGTGTTACTTCGCTTAAATTGCGTGGTTCCCAAGTTGCAATAGTTTTTGTTTAAGTAGCGTCTGTGAGATAAACGGTGTCTGGATTTATTTCTGCTTTGCCTTTTGGTGTATGAGGTTTTTGGTTGACTTTTATTTGTTTTATTAAATTGCGTTTGGTTATTGAGCCCAAAAAAGACGTTGATAAAGCCAAAGGTGAAGCATGCATAAGTACTGAAAAGAATTCTAAACACTAAACGTTTGAAAGTATTTAGATTGTAAAAGTCAGCTAGACACAAATTCCTTTTCGTTGCTATCCACAGTCATCATCATCATCATCATCATCTTCCTGCCCTGTTACCAATCATTTGGGGTCAGCCCAATATTTACGCTTCTTCCATTCGTCTATTCTATCTGTCATACCAGCATCCACTCCTTTCTTACCCATCATATTTCACACAATCCATCCATCTCTTTTTCGGTCTTCCTCTTCCCGTATATTCACATTATAACTTTGTATCCGTATATTTGACATTACCACAATGTAGATGCATACAACTATTTTTTTTGCTGTTTTGATATTCTTGCCAGTTCTTATCAGTGTAACTTCCGAACCGCGTTACTTCAGTAGCTCCTTCTTTCATAGATGCTGTACTTTTCCCATAAAACATTTTACGAAATAGTTATTTACAAAACCTTCCGTCAAAAGGAAAATATCCGCAGTCAAAATAATATTTCACGCAGATGTTTAGATATAGAAGACTCACAAGACATAGCGTGAATAATATATTCATCCCGTTCTAACATCAATAAATAATGCTTTCATCTCGCTTGTGGAAAACGTTTGTGTTAAAAGCTACCATTTATTACAAATCAAATGGATTGGTACTTTGCAACCTAACATCTTAATACTTAAGGAGAATGAAATAATTCTTCTAGGCTATTTTCAACAAAGCATAGGTACATTTATATTTAACACAATAAAAATCAAGGCTTTCAAACCTGCAGTTGATGTTGCTAAGAAAATAATAGTTCCTAGTACAATATTAATTGTTCCTAATGGTATGGGGAAGCCTATGTTCAGATGTGAACATCACTGGGCTAAATCTGATGATGATAGAGCAAATATAAAATTTACCAAAGGCTTTTAACGAATTTATACTGTAAAAAGACAACATGGAACTAATATTGAGGATAGACTAAATAACATAGACTTCACGTAAAAATATTCTCGTACACCATCCAGTTTATTTCAAGGCCAAACGAATAAAATAGTCTTACATCATATATCGTATTACATTACAGTTCCGGTACTCCAAAACCTATCACGCAAACACTTTTCCGGAGTGAAAATATAGGTCACGACACGACATCACCTGTGTACAAACAAAAACCATCCTTATTGTAAACAATACAAGCATTTAAACGGCACATTACTCCTAAAAATACACTACACGAAAGTATACAGAATTTTATAACCCACGAATGTTATTAAAGACATCATTTCAAACAGTCTACAATAAACAACCCATTTAGTGAACCTCTATATGATTTTAACGTAACCGGGAGAATATATCTCTCTCTGTTTAACGCAAGCATTTCGAGGTACATCTGTTTCGCTCACCACTAAGAGAGTTCTGAATTTAATTTGGCTAAAAGCAACAATTTATAATCTAGCCAGTGTACGTCATAACGTAGAAAGGAACAGTTTCTTTACGCACATTGGCACAAATGTGCGAAAGAAACTGGTTTCTGGTATGAGTTTCAGTATTATTGCTATTTAGAATATTTTCATTTATTGGATTATAAACTGCAGACTATAAGAAAAGTACCTTCAGAAAATAATTCATCTCAACTATTTTTATAAGTTTTTTTTTCCGGGGTCCTGATATAAATGTTGCAATGATCTTTGGCAAAAGAATTGACGATTTTAAAGAAAAACAAATGAATATAACTGAAATATACTAAAAAGTTGTACTTGAGATCAACAGAAGAAGAGAAAGAAGAGCAACACATGAAAATCTCCTGGTACTGCAATTATCCATAGATGACGGTGGACCACCTTCGTGCCTCAGAGTTTCAGGTTCAGGTATAAAATAATGTAGGTAGGAACTCTAACCGCACAAAGTAAGCAAAAGAATCCAGCGAGCCACCTACAATATCTTCGATTTTTAGGGTTCCGTAGCCAAATGGCAAAAAACGGAACCCTTATAGATTCGTCATGTCTGTCTGTCTGTCTGTCTGTCTGTCTGTCTGTCTGTCTGTCTGTCTGTCTGTCTGTCTGTCTGTCTGTCCGTGTATGTCACAGCCATTTATTTCAGAAACTATAAGAACTATAATGTTGAAACTTGGTAAGTAGAGTTATTCTATGAACCGCATTAAGATTTTCACACAAAAATAGAAAAAAAACAATAAATTTTGGGGGTTCCCCATACTTAGAACTGAAACTCAAAAAATTTTTTTTCATCAAACCCATAAGTGTGGGGTGTCTATGGATAGGTCTTCAAAAATGATATTGAGGTTTCTAATATCATTTTTTTCTAAACTGAATAGTTTGCGCGAGAGACACTTCCAAAGTGGTAAAATGTGTGTCCCCCCCCCTGTAACTTCTAAAATAAGAGAATGATAAATCTATAAAAAATATATGATGTACATTACGGTGCAAACTTCCACTGAAAATTGGTTTGAACGAGATCTAGTAAGTAGTTTTTTTTTAATAGGTCATAAATTGAAATTAATATCAAATACTCAGGTCTATACTACCATTTACTTATATACCTACAGGTTTGTACGGAACCCTCGGTGCGCGAGTCTGACTCGCACTTGGCCGGTTTTTTCTATTAAAAATGTCTTTTCGTCCTCCCTCGCTTATACTTTTATTATTATCTAATCGATTTCATCCGAACACCATAACTCAGTCCGGATCTCCCCACTTACCACTAAATTAGTCAATACCTAAATTAAAGTTCCGGTACCCCGGTTCCTATCGAAGAAATCTCTCAATTTACCAACTTTATTCAGAAGTTTGAATCAGGTAACTCCCAAGTTTGCGAAACTTTTAATCGATTGAAGTAAAAACTAGAATTGGATGGTAATAAGCTTACAACGCGGTTGTAAATCTTAGTTTTTGTTTAAAAACATGGCAAACTTAGATATAAGTTATGTTATTAATTCTTGATGTTTTTTACTTAGTTCGGTATATTTTGTCTTTCAAGGTGTAGATAATCTTTTAACTCTCTTATTTATTTATTTTATACTACTAAGGTGGCAAACAAGCATACGGCCCGCTTGATGGTAAGCAGTTACCGTAGCATATGGACGCTTGCAACACCAGGGGTATCACTCGCGCGTTGCCGACCCTGAAGAAATCTCTTCACGCCCTTTTTGAAGAACCCCATGCTGTACTTCATTGGGAAAACCACGGCGGGGAGCTCATTCCACAACCTGAGCGTCCGCGGAAGAAAGCTCCTGTGAGCCCGCACAGTTCGAAAAAAATCTGGTTTCAATGTGTGGTCTAATTGTGTTTAGGTTAAGAACTAAGAAATATTAAACAAAGATGACACAATAACTAAAATTATTGATAAGTGAACACGAACTGCAGAGAACTGAGTATAAACTCCTACTAGATGGACTGACGACTTGTGGAGCTTCCGCGTAAGAAATTAGTTAATAGCCACCTGTAATTATCTGGAATTCTGCCACCTTTGTGGGACTCGCATCAGTAATTATTGATTCATCTAGTTAGAATCATTGGGAGCTAATAAATGCAAGCAGCTCACTCAGGTTATCCTGGAAATTAACATTTAAATTTGATATATACGATGTTTTTTTTTACTAAGTACAAACTTCTGACTTTATAGTAATTATCAGATGGATTATGTTGTGCCAATACTGCCAAATACTGTATATTCTCTACTGCCACTATTCCTTATCAGCATTCACTTATTTCTTACACATGTTGCGCACAATTTACTTACACTTTCATCAAGATTAAGTACTCTCTTTTCTGTATATACCGTGAAAACCAATATCTTCTTTTAAAATATTCCCTTTTTTCTTTTAAACAAAACTTCTATCAAAACACTAACAAAAATTGGATACTTATCGATTCAAACTTCTTTAGATAAAATCTAATTCAAGTTTATATTGAAAACTGTTGGGAAGAGTTAGTTTTCGAACTCTTTGAATATCAAAGAGGCCGCTCGAGTTTCCGGCTTTGATTTTCTAAAAAGTTTCATTGTGTTAATTTTCTTTAGGACTCTTCCAAACTTTCAAATCAACCTTACACAGTTTATGTAGCTACCTGAGCATCAGGTTCATTTCCTTTTGAATTAAGCAAACCTTTTGCATTAGATTTGTTTAGCAAATTATGAGAAAGATTGATTTTAAATAATGCCATGTTATAGTCATAAATATTGAGAATTTCATTTATATGTATTATTATGATGATATGTTAATATCAGAAGTAGATTTATTTTAATGCCAACCTATTGGGGCAAACACATAATTATTCTACTCGACAAACTTCGCAAGCGCGATGTAGGTTACCATACTAATTGCGCTTTTATTATACTGCACTCATCATATTTGGCACAGCGCCATCTATCCGTGAGTTCTGCAAATTACATCAAATTGCGCTACACGTCTCGTGATAATTCAGAAATAAGCTGGATGAACACATCTCACATCCTTTATTATATCATAATGTTATTATTTGCTCAATTTAATAAAGGTAGGTATCACATAAATATTATTTCAGTAACTCACATCATTCGACGCGGCCCTTAATATCGTGTACAATCTAAAATAAACCTTATCCCCCTAGAATTAAAAGCATAATTCGAATACATATATTATTTTAGGGTTCCTCACGTAACTTTACGCGTCATTACGCAGGCTATAACTTGCAGAAAGGTAATAAACCAACAAATGTATTAAGGCGACCGTTCTAAATGAGCTGTTAAAAGTGCTAAAATAATCAAAAAGTTTTTATGGTACCGATTATTACAGTTTTAAGTTTATGATTCGTGAGATTCAATGGTTTGAAAATAGATACAATAAGGAGAAAGGTACATTGCATATCCCTCATCAACTATCATGAAGGAAAAATCATTATATTAACCATACCTTATTTACTGAAAAGAAGTTGGCTTAAACAAGCTAAATCTGTATTTACACCGATGGTAAACTTGGTAATTACCACAAAATGAATTAAAACACTTTCTCCAATGGCCGCCATTGTTACGATTATACTTGTATGGTGTTGCCATTCCTCGATATTCAAATACACAATATCAAAATAAACCGTTTTACACTTTCATAATAAATAATGCTGACAATTAATTATAATTAATCAATATTTTACGGTATGAAATTTAATAATATTCAAATAATATAATGTTAATGCTAACAGACGGCCGTCCTGTTTAACGGAATGTCCCTGTTCAGTTTCGGCCATTCGTATACTGTATATCTAATAAATTTCATATCACCATGTGATATCACCATGTTTTATCATTTTATACTATTTTAGAGGTCGCCATACTCGCCATGAGTCGATTCGACTATATTGAGTTTTTAGTGATACAGCGGCATGTTTCACTTAGGAGTTTTTGGTGATCACTGCATACAGCAGCATGTTTCACAGGAGGTTTGAGTGATCACCGCATATAGCAGCATGTTTCATTTAGGAGTTTGAAGTGATCACCGCATATAGCAGCATGTTTCACTTACGAGTTGTTAGTGATCACCGCATATAGCAGCATGTTTCACTTACGAGTTGTTAGTGATCACCGCATATAGCAGCATGTTTCACTTACGAGTTTTTAGTGATCACCGCATATAGCAGCATGTTTCACTTACGAGTTTTTAGTGATCACCGCATATAGCAGCATGTTTCACTTAGGAGTTTTTAGTGATCACCGCATATTGCAGCATGTTTCACTTACGAGTTTTTAGTGATCACCGCATATAGCAGCATGTTTCACTTACGAGTTTTTAGTGATCACCGCATATAGCAGCATGTTTCACTTACGAGTTGTTAGTGATCACCGCATATAGCAGCATGTTTCACTTACGAGTTGTTATTGATCACCGCATATAGCAGCATGTTTCACTTAGGAGTTTTTAGTGATCACCGCATATAGCAGCATGTTTCACTTACAAGTTGTTAGTGATCACCGCATATAGCAGCATGTTTCACTTAGAAGGTGTTAGTGATAAAAGATAGGTATCTCTAGGTATTTCTATAATTATTTTTCATTGTTACTTGAATAATCTATATTACATTTCGTTATTACATTGAAAGTTGATATAACTTTATTTTCTTAAAATTCAAAATACTAAAATTGTTTATTCAATATACGCCTTAATAAGGAACTTACGAACGTTACAATTGATTTTACCACCGGTTCGTAATACACTTAAACTGAGAAGACTCCCGGCAAGAAACTCAAACTTTAATGTAGAATGATTCTATTATCAACCTTTTATTTACATAAACAACTGTTTACTTAAGATATATCAAAGAATCTTTGTTAGTGGCATCGTACTAGCCATAGTTGATTATCCAAGACACACAAAATAGAAAATAAAAAAAATACATACTGGTGAGCTGATTTCTCCATCCCTCTTCTGATATATTAACCATACCTTATTTACTGAAAAGAAGTTGGCTTAAACAAGCTAAATCTGTATTTACACCGATGGTAAACTTGGTAATTACCACAAAATGAATTAAAACACTTTCTCCAATGGCCGCCATTGTTACGATTATACTTGTATGGTGTTGCCATTCCTCGATATTCAAATACACAATATCAAAATAAACCGTTTTACACTTTCATAATAAATAATGCTGACAATTAATTATAATTAATCAATATTTTACGGTATGAAATTTAATAATATTCAAATAATATAATGTTAATGCTAACAATAACTTTCTCATTACAATTTTGCATTTGGTGTTAGAAAAATAATTTTTAACACCAATTTTAGTTACTAAATAAAAAGATAAACTTAATTTTTTTCCGAGAATAAAATTAGTCCAATTATTTATGGATCATGTTTGTTTTTTGTACACCAATCTGATTTTATAAAATAAAACCGGTCTGAAGCGATACAGCTTCGCCCAATTAGAATACCGGCAGAACAAAAAAAACAGTCAGTTTGTTAAAAACATCATATTTTTTTCTAGGCTCATATTTTATTTCATTGTCTGTCTGAGTCTGATGGTTGTTTTATCCTCTTAAGGTATGTATGTAACTCTAAAAACATCATAAACTACAAGAAATCGAAATTAAAACATAAAAGTACTAGGGCGACATGAACCATAAAGAAATGATTTATATCATTATGTAAAAATTCAAGATGGCGGCGTTATTCACGATACAAGTTCACGAGGATCCATTTGCCGTTTGCAAAATAAAACTCACTGTATTTTGACATTTATTTCGTCATCGATAAGGTTCAGTAATATAATACTACCAAAGCTTATAAATATTCCACGTTTTTTATTGCTTTTAATGTGTTTTTTATTTCGCGGCGTTACGTTTTGATGGTTGTTTGTCCCAAGAGTACTTATAAACGAACCCTTCATGAGTTAGATAAATAAATATTAAGGATATCGGGTAGAGAGACGAACCAAATATAAGTGGAATAACTATGAAATTTTATGTAAAAAAACAAAGACGTACAGCTGCAAAAATGTGAAAAGTTTCTATATGAATAAAAAAACCGGCCAAGTGCGAGTCGAACTCGTGCACCGAGGGATCCGTACAAACTTCATCATCATATCAGCCCATGGATGTCTACGGTCCACCTGGTGGGAGGTCTTCCCGCTCGGCACAACCGTACAAACTTGTAAGTATGATTATGTTATTTTATTTGCGATGTAACTTAAAAAAATCTTCCTTTACTTGTGCTACATGGCATTGCTTTCTGCCAAACATGATTGTACTTCAACGGAAAGTACCCTATAGGTTTTGATTCCCTTGCGAGCGTCAAAATAAGCGGCATAAACGGCCGTATCTTTTGACTGACTTAGATGTTTCATTTTTTCATTGCTGTAAGGGATTGCAGACTTGAGTATTTGATATTAATTTCAGCTTGATACCGCCACGCATTGCCGAGAAAAATGATCTTGACAGACGGACAGACGAACAGACAGACTAGCAAAAGATCAATTATGAAGGAAATAATAGGCAATACTGTCCTACTTTGTGACCTTTTGACGCATCAACAACACAACCACATAGTGATAAAAATTGCCAAGCACCCATTGCATGGAAAAAATAGGGTAAAGAAAAAAGGGGGCGCAGGTGAAACCGCGAGCAGAAAGCTAGTTTATTATAAAATAAAGGTTTATGTTACTAAAACATATTGTCATAACATAAGCTGAGAGTAATCACATGCTTGAGAGAACACGACATTGTAACCAGGAAGTATTCTAAAAGAATACACACACGTAAAACACAACGTATGCCTGCTTTCAATGTGACGATCAATAACCTTGTAGAAATAATGAGATTTTCGGATTCAATACGATTTTTAAAGATACCTGGATGAACATTATGAAATTAGGTAAGTAAGATAAACCTGATGAGATAAGTGAAATTCGTCTTTAACATACTTTTGAGGTTTTTTTCTAACTAGCCTTCCTTCTTTGTTTGGTTAATCTCTGGAACTACCGGTCGGTTTCGAATATTTTTTTCACCAACAGGAAGCTACATTATCGGCTACTTTATATCCCGGGAGTGCGAGTGAAACCGCGGGGGACAGCTATCATTGATAAATCAATATTGAATAAAATGAAATGTTTGTTCTCTTTTCCATTGAGGAATTCCATCTTAACTTCAATGTCCATGGTCAGATCATGGTATAATTTATATGGGACTACCTCGGAGTATACCGTGATATAATACAGTTTGAAATATCCAAATCGCATAAGGGTCAGCGCTCACTATAACAGCACGGCTCCGCCTCGGCATTTACCTATACGACATTTTTTTATTTAGTAAATTTTACAATTACTAGATAAAACAGTTGACGCCTCGTGGCAAGCGCACTTGCCGCTACAAGCCACTAGTGCGTCGATTCTCGTAACAAAACGTCAGCGATGTCGTAGCGACATCAATTATTTAAATTGTGTATCGTGTAATATTTTGTATAAAAAACATTCAAGCGTGTATTATGTCTCAATAATTTGTCTAAAGGATCGTTTTTCAATCGTTAATTTCACATTAAAACACAGTTTAATCGTTGAAGTCGCTACGACATCGTTGAAGTTTTGTTACGAGAATCGAGCCATAGTCCTGTTTCCAGCGAGCGGGCCCGCTCCCTTGCTGCGTGACGCCAGCAAGCGGTATCTTGCCAAAGCCGCGCCACCAATTTCACCGGCCGGCATCGCGCCGCCCGCGAGCTGCCGGCGGCGGCGAGCGGTGACCCTTAACCGTTTCAGGGTATTTTGTGTACATTCATGAAAAAATATAAATAAAACGTACGCATCAAACATACCTCCGCGGTTTTTGAAGTAGGTTAAGAAGGAACTTCAACGCAAATTCGAGCAAGAAAAAATAGAGAACACACGCAAACAAAAACCTTAAAACCAAGAAAGCTACACTTACGTTTGCCAATTCAAAATAGAGTAGTGCTTTACGTAGAAACGAACGAAAGCGTGGTCTACACAGCTGTTATACCGCAACCGCACGGACCCACTAAGCCACCTCCAGCTGCTTTGTATGCATATTGTAATAGCTTAGTTCTTAACAAAGTTACTTGGAATCTTGGGTAAAAGGTACAGTTACTTAAAAACTACGGTGATGTCACGTTCTTTGAATGCAAAGTTTGACGATGATTTTAATATTATATGATTAAATTATAAAGTTCAGTGTTTACCAAAATGATATTAGAAGTCATAACATAATATATGTAGAGGTTACTAACATTATACCGGGTGGAGATTTTGAGATGGCATATTTTCGAACCTATATGGGTTTAGTCATGCTGATAAACTTTTACTATGGGGCTACAACAGAATTATCAAAAAAAAATCTTTTTTTTGAGATGTCAGTGTAAATATTTTATACGTTGCTATGTTAAAATAAAAAAAACACTATCGAGAAATCCTATAAAACCACTATAGTATCTGAAGTTAGCTCCTGATAATAACTAGGAAGCTTTTCATAGTGCAAGTCCACGGCTGTCCACGAGATTATTCAAAGACATGTGAAGACATCTAGCGTTAAATCTGCACTAAGCTCTAATCCCGGACTATGAAGGAGTTCTTATCATGTTAACTAAGACATTCTGAACCTTACAAAAAACTAGAAATAAAAAAAAAAATACTCTTACCGTTCTTTGATAAGAGCATCACTTGAGAGCATGTTTTTTTTATACGTCGTCGGTAAACTAGCGTACGGCTCGCCTGATGGTAAGCGGTTACCATAGGCATATGGAAGCTTGCAACACACGAGGTATCACTCATCATGCGTCCCAACCAGTTATGCAAAATAAATAAATATCGTAGGCCGAATAAGGATTCAATGGAAAAAAAAAGTTACCCATAAAATTGACATTGAGTTTTTTTTTCTATAGTTTTTTTTAATGAACTGAACATTGAAAGTTGCTTGGAATTTGGTTTATGTAGTTTATGATATACTTTAGAAAACCACAACAAATCATCTTCATCATCAGTCTATAATGTCCCACTGCTGAGCACAGGCCTCCTTTCACAAATCAGCGTGAAAGGGAATGGGCAGATACTCCACCACGCGTGCCCACTGCGGATCGGTGGAGGTAGGCTAGTGGTCAACCTACTGTTGGAGTTTTCAAGCCGCCTAGAAGGTCTCCAACTACCTTAAAGACTATCAATTAAGTGATAACCGGGACCAATGGCTTTACGTGCCTTCCGAAGCACGGAAACACTCGATTGGAAATACCACTAGGCGGTCCCATCCAGGTACCGACCACGACGGTGGTAGCTTAACTTGCTGATCGCGCTTCCCGCAAGGAATAGCCAGTTCAAAATAAACCCAGTTCGACTAGTTAATTACACCTATACAAACATGTCGAGTTAAAACAAATATTCGGTTAGCCTCAAACTTAAAATAATAACTATCCTCAGAGCAAATATACAGTGGTAATATCTAATAATATTATTGTAAACTATAAGATTGTACGGAACCTCTTTTGGCAATCATACTTTTTCTATTTTATAAATCCAGTAGTTGATTTATCATCCTCAGGGATTGGTACAACGAATTTCTTTTCCTGAGAAATATTGTTTATTATCTATTTACTTATTTATTAAATCAATAATATATTAATCAATGCGCGGAGGGCCGGGTACTGCATCTTACCCTTTCTATTTTAGTCTTAGACTATTACAGGCAACTGTCGAAAAAAGATAAGATAAAAAAGATAGATATTAAAAATACAATAATTTTTAATATTCTAGAAAAAACACTTGATACTCAACAAAGCTTTGGAAACAGTGTAATTGATCGAGCGAACGGAGTGTCTCCGTTTCAGCCCCCTTAGAGAAGATGGCTGTCAACAATCGTCATCGTTGCTAAACGATGAACCTTTACTGGCCCTGCTTGGACAAAAAAGGTTTCGTATGCCAAGATGTCCAGATTTCCGGCTGTTCTCCGCTACAGGTCGCATTTCTCAACCGATTCTCATGGAGTTTTGTAAGCAGGTTCGTTAATTAGGTAGAATTTTTTGGACAAAAAAATTTCATTTCATTATCGAGACTCGCGAGGTCTATATCTCACAGAGCATAGTAATATACTTTGTTCAGAATTTATCAACATATTTTTTAAAGCTTTCTTTGATTGGTCAAACATTTTTTGTTTATAATTTCAATGTATGGAATGCGATAATATAAGCTTTAGGACAATGGAGCGCGGAATGTGTAGTCGGCAACGCGCGAGTGTTGCAAACGTCTATACGGTACGGTACGCTACGGTAACCGCTTACCATCAGGTGGGCCGTATTTTTAACCGACTTCAAAAAAAGGGGTAGGTTCTCAATTCAGTTTGGTCCCGCATTGTTATCAGATCAGGATTTGATTACTTCTTAGTGTACTTTGAAGTCGGTTTAAGTTTTTTGTAAAACAGTTTTTGTTTGATACCTTAGTTGTATATAAAATAAAGGTTATATTGCACCTATTATATTAAATTGCTACACTCTATTATAGGGTAATTATGTATAACATTATAAATAACCCATGTCCGTATTGGAATAAATTAAAATAAATTATTGTAAAATAAATTGTTGATTATTTAGATTGAGTATTGGGTTCGTTATAGTTTTTGGTTTAGGATGTTTTTTTTTGTAAACTACTACTACTACATCTATTTAGACTTAGTATTATTTCAGACGTAGTTATTGTTTTTTTAATTCCCAACTATCTGCTGTCCCACGATTTCAACCACTCAAGGGATCTTATATTTTCCCAGTATTAGTATAATTTATTTTATTCCACGCTATGTGCCAAATTTCATCCAAATTAATTCAGCTGTTACAGCGTGAGTTATTTTTTTTTAATTTAATTCAGGTAGATAAGCAGGATCAATTCTACATCTGTGACAGAATCCAGATTAATAAAAAAGTTTTAATTTTTAATACGTCAGAATAGCCTTTGCACAAATACGTAGGTAGAGCGTTTACGCTATGGATAACCGTCGCGCCAGTGTGCTAACATTTAAAAACGTTCACGTTTACGGCTTATGAAATCGGAAAATAGTGTGTTCCACAGCAGTTTGTAATAATGAATTCTGTGTATTAGTTGTTTTACAATAATAAATTTACATTATTGCCTTTTTAAGTGGACTGTAGTGTACAAAACGAACGGTTTAATTAAACTAATGTGCGTTATAAAAAATAACTATTACAGTCTAATGGCGGTATTATTTCAAAATGTTGATTATTTAGATAAAGAAAATAGTATAATTAAATGTAGGTATGCCAATTATTCCATAAAAATCATTACTATTAATTGTGTTCAGAATAATTTAAGTTTATGGTACCTAATTTGAGAAGTAATCATCCATACTAATAATATAAACGCGAAAGTTTGTAAGGATGGATGTTTGTTACTCTTTCACGCAAAAACTACTGAACAGATTTGGATGAAATTTGGCACACAGATAGAATATATTCTGGATTACAACATAGGATACTTTTTATCCCGAGAAAACAAACGATCTTTCGGGAATGCGGGTGAAACCGCGCGGGACAGTTAGTTAAAAATATATGGATACCCAGTGGAGCAAAATATACACTTGTATACTAGCATTCCCCTGTGGATTCACCCATATTACCACAGTAAAGAGTAGCCTAGAGCACTCGATTTAGGAGGATGTGCATATTATCATTGATAAATTATCAACAATATTGAATAAAGTCATCGTTTGTCGCGATGTTTGTCCTCCTTTCTGTTGAGGAATTCCATCATATCTTCCATGTCCATGGTCAGATCACGCTAAAATTGATATAGGACCACCTCGGGTTTTACCGCGATATTTTACTGTTTAAAACATCCAAATCGCATAAGCCGTTTCCGAGTAACCGGTGAACATATATCCACCTCCTTTTTTGAAGTCATTTAAAAAAAACAATCTGAAACGTTTCAGAGGTACATTAAAAACGAAGATGAAAGACTATTAAAGTGAACCCCAAAATCATAGTTAGAACAGGTGTCTCAAGAACTGGTTCTCCCAAAAACTAATGAATACGGCATTCCAAAGAATATTCATAAAATATAAAGTCTCATATCGTCAAATAACCCTATGCAGCTATGTGGAATGCAGTTAGTGCCAAAACCCCATCGAGGAATAATCCATAAGAGTAGAAATCAAATCAAGCAATCCGATTCCGAAACTAGTCAGTGATTTGTCACTGATTTTGAACACTAAGAACCAATCAGTGCATCGTGTGTTCGTGACTTGGCCAATCAGAGCGCAAGTGTCCTTGTCTTAGCCAATCAGAGCGCATTGTGGATGGTGGCAAATTGGCGGAATAGATTGCAACCAAAATCATCGTCATTACGCTTCTTTGGGTTAATTGTTCGATGCAAAACCCGAATCATTTTAATATTATCAATAGAACCAAACATTATGATTTTGACCTTTATCGACAAGCTATATAAGAGATCCCTAAAACATCGGCGCTTAAAATTACAAATTCTAAACTCGTACCATTCCAGCAGAGTTTGGGCCGACAATAGATAAACTGAATGGCACAGCAAAAAAATTGGAATCAATTGACGATCTGCACATCTACACGGAACCAGTTTTTTGTTCAGTTTTGTTCAGAATAATAGGTTTCATGTCTGATAGTCTGACAACAAATTCTCCAGCGTTTTGTTCATTTTTTGGAATTGTTGAATACAGTTTTTGGGGAAATGAATCCAGTACTTTTGCGTCAGTTATTTTCGAGTATTAAATACTGAATGTTGTGCTTAATAATTATAGACGTAACCGTGACGGGAAGCGCTCGTGGTGTAGCATGATTAGCCTTTCTTAATCGATCAACAAAGTTAAGCTACCAACGGTGAGGCCGGTACCTAGATGGATGACCGCCTAGTGGTATTTCAACTACTTGGTTCGGAAGGTACGTTAAGCCAGGTTATCACTTAATTTTGATAGTCATTAAGCTAGATGGAGGTCTCCTAGGCGGCTTGATAACTTCAACAGTAGATTGACCACTAGCCTACCTCCACCGATCCGCGGTGGGCACGCGTGGTGAAGTACCTGCCAATTATCTATCACCCTCATCTTTGAAAGTATGCTTGTGCTTAGCAGTGGGACATTATATTATATATTATATTATAGGCTGATGATGATGTGCCGGTAACCATGGAAGATACATTTTCTGACCGCCACGTCGAGACAAACATTTGTGTGTAATATTCTGTTTCTTTGAACTAAAAATAAAATTTCTTTAATATTTTTTTGTTCCTTCTGATTCTTGATGTATTTTTTTTATATTATATTAAATTCCATTCCATTGTAGAAGCTCGTCTTAATTTTGAATTCGATTATTATCCTTATATTTGATGTCTGATATCTTTATTAAAAGAACAACAATGACGATCTACTAAATAGGAAGATATATCAATAGATAACTGTTGCTAACCGTTAATTCCAACAGTACATGTTAATAGCACAGGCCATTCCATTTTTCATTTGAAAAGAAAATACAGATTAATCCAAAGAGGGATGCAGACCATGCTGGGGAAAGCTTCAGTAAAACTGATGCTGAAGATAATCAATGTGAGGCTTTAAATTAAAACATACATTAGCAAAGACATCAACCATCTTCCCATCTGAATATCACTCATCTAAGCTCGACTCATCGAAGCGCTCGTGGTGTAGTATGATTAGCCGTTCTTAATCAATCGGCAAAGTTAAGCTACGTCTGTCGTGGTCCGTACCTGGATGGGTGACCGCCTAGTGGTATTTCAAATCGAGCGTTTCCGTGCTTCGGAAGGCACGTAAAGCCGTTGGTCCCGGTCATCACTTAATTGTGATAGTCGTTAATCTTGTTGGATGCCTCCTGGGTGGCTTGAAAAATTCCAACAGTAGAATGACCACTAGCCTACCTCCACCTATCCGCAGTGGGCACGCGTGGTGGAGTATCGCCCAGTCCCTTTCACCCAAATTTGTGAAAAGGAGGCCTGTGCTCAGCAGTGGGACATTATAGGCTGATGATGATGAAGCTCTACTTGGATAATCTTAGACGTTAGACAATCAGATAGTTCTTGATGTTAATTTTATTCAAAGCGTTGGAAGGCATTCGTGATAGGTAATCATAAATTGCGTGTTAACAGCCCTATCGTAGCTCTTCGTGTAATTTGATGCCAACTACTGATATGCTGTGATGTAACAATTAACTGCTGGTTAGTAAGGTATTTCCATTGTTCTTAGTTAAGTTTAGGGAGAATTAATCTTTATTTGTAACGCAATGTTGAGACCGTTCCATGACCGTGATTGTAACGGAATATGCAAATTTACTTGGGTTTTTAATTTAGTTAGGTCTTCGTTTGACCACAATTGTCTTGTGGTTAATGACAATGTAGCCAGGGAAAGTAAGCTTGAAAGAAAAGTAGCTTCTTCTCAAATGTTAGTCGCAACAAGCAGATCAATTTCTGTTATATTTTTTAGATGAGGTGAGAAGTTATTCAAAAAGCAAAAGAATCATTAAACTTTGGATGAATTCTTTAAATGTTTTGCAGAGTTTAATTGCAATCTAGATCAAAGTGAGACCCAAAGAAACAGTGTTACTGTGGGGCACACGAGTGGTTGATAGGTACTTGTTTAGCATTTTGTAAATGCTATTCAAATATACAATGATACAAGTTAAAAACTATTTCTTAGAGGCCTGGAATAATAAATCTGGTAATATTTTCATATTTATCCTCTAGAACACGTACCATATCCAAACTAGTTCATGATCACAAAAAGCCAGTAGAATTACCTGGAACAAAAAGCAAGAAATTATTAATCCAAATGCACACAGCACTGACAATCACTGAAAACGAAATTCTAGCCAAAGAGGGTTAGGCCAAAAAGGGCAAAAAATCATTGTGCATACATGATGACAATAATTCGGGGGACACTTGCCTCCCAGCTGAATTTAAATGTACCAATTTACATTGGAATTAAAATATGGGCGCGTGTTATTCCATTCATTCTTTTCGCTCATTCACTCTTCGCTTCACTGTAGTTTTTTCGTTGAAAATGGGAATTCTATTTTACAAACTTTGCTTTAGCATGCTGAATGTTGGAGTTAGTCTATTTTTAATGTTGCTGTTTTTTTATGAATGTGTTTCTAATGTTTAACGACAGTTGTATCGTAGTAAGTGATAATGAAGCCGAGATTGGCAAATAACCTAGAATAAATTCTCAGAAGCAATTAACAGTACACATGTTAGATCTTTAGAGACAGATAAAAAACTAACTATAGCTAGTTACAAAGAAACCTACAGCTATATTGGCTGTTCTTTTTTGCTTCTCAAGCTCAATTAAAGTTTTGAACCTATTACGTTCGCCGCTGCGTCTGATCTCACTATTTTTAGCTACAAGTGCTTCTCTATCTTCAGAGCTAATCATAAGCATTGACCTTTACCAAAGACGGACCATTTAGTACTCTTAACTACCACGCCACAAGGTTTCAATTCCCATATTCCTTCTAAGAACTTAATTTACCTATATAAAAACATGCTTTCCAAGATTATCCGATGCATAAAAACATAAAACTTAAGTCGTGAGGGCACTGAGCTGCTGAAAGGGTCCGCCGTGCAGTGTGCACCCGTGTCTTGCACTGATTCATGTCACTTGTGCACTCGTGACGTCACCAAGAACACTTATGCAAAAAGTGCCCACTTGGGCTGCGTTGTACGGCGCTGTATGCATATATTATGTAGCAAGATGGTATAGCGCCAGATTATTATTACTAGTACTAATTTTAATGTAGATATTTTTCTAGGCAACTGAACTAGAATATTTAAGAAGAATACGACTCTTGAAAATGGTAAATAATCCACATACTGAGGAGAAATGATTGTAGTTTTACATTTGACGTTGTCTTGCTGAATTTAGTAGAATTTGAATTGATTTTCAAGTCTCAACATACTGAGATTCAGCTTTCAGTTTCAACAGCTGAGCTGTTGGTTATGTCGAAAGATTTGCCATCGGTGGCAGCTAGAAATGCTACAAAGTATCCTCTAGAGATTATAATATTTGAAATGTTTGCCATTTGCACTGCATCGCAGAACGTTATGTGCTTAGAACATACTTTAAACTTTTATTCCTTTACATTTCCTTGAATCACTTAAAATTGTGTTTTTGTTTTGATTTCTACTATACTTACAGTAGATCGCACCCAAATAACGTTACTATCATCGAGGAAATATCCCTTTAGAGTAGTAATAATGAAAAATCAAATTCCGAAACTCGTCAGTGATTTGTCACTGAATTTGAACAGTAAGGACCAATCACTGCATCGTGTGTTTTTGCCTTGGCCAATCAGAGTGCATGCGTCCTTGACTTAACCAATCAGAGCGCGTTGTCGGCGGTGGGAATTTGGCGGAATATATTTCAACCAAAACGAACGCCATTGCGCTTCTTTGGGTTAATTGTTCGATGGTTACTATAAAAGACGCAGTACCAGCGGGGTAATAGGATGTTATACCTTCTGATGCCAGTGCAGCAACTCGTCTCAAATCGTTTTGAGGCGTTTGAAATGAACATATTACATTACATACAAGGTAGCGATGGGCGATTGTTACTAAAAACAATCGAATTACTTATTCGATTGTCCAATTTATTCGAATCATTCGAATAATAATCGACATCTTTCGATTGTTCATAATACGCTTCGTGCGGCACCGCGCGTGGCCTGTACCGTGCGCTGGCTGTCCGTCCGCCGAATGAATGTCCATTCGCCCCCGCGCTCACCCGTCGTTTGTGCATACTATTGCAACCTGCGTTGCGTGCGTCAATTTTCATTCGAAAGGTCGATTGTTATTCGATTGTTTATTCGTTAGAACGAATGAATCGACAATCGAATGTACAGTTTTACAATTGTCGATTCTTTCTATTACTTTTTTTTTAACAATCGCCCATCGCTATTGCAAGGTCTTGCGCGATTGATATCCCTGGTGTTGCAAGCATCTAATATTCGCCAGGACACGCATTTGTTGTCAGTAAGATCAGCATGGAAATATTACGTTATTAATCAAAGCTTGTTTTGAAAAGAGAGTGAGCTGCTGAGTTTATTTGGCTCTTCTCATCAAATGCAACCTTCCGAACCGGTATTAGAGTAGAGTCAGACTATTAATAAGTGTCTGCGAAGGTCTATTTTCCATAAACCAAAGAAGTTTGAATGTGAATGAGTAATGCCCCAGGATATTTATTATTATTAATATTGAATTCTATAGACGTTAACATGCTTGTTTGCCGAAAAAACTAACAGAATAAAAATATAATCAGTTCCATATAATAACCCACTAACGACGTATAAATAGAAAAAGCCATTATTTATTTACATACTGCGCTCATCAATCAAATGTTGTAGCTAAACAGTACCTCACAGGAAATGTGAGGAAAATATATTTTCATTCTCCTAGATCTTTTAGTATGGAAGATTGATTGCCTTGATATTTTTGCTGCGATATTGGTCTTACCTGTAGTTTCAGTTAAGTTGGTTACTTGTAATGCCCCTGCAAAAATCCCTTCACACCCTTTTTGAAGAACCTCCTTTAGAGAACTACAGCGGGAGCAAATCTGATCACATCTATCAGTGGTTATGGAGATGCAAGGTGGATGACACCTCCATTTAAAAGGGAAGGTCTTCCGCCATGCTCGGTCATCGTGCCTACCGCGATCCAACTGTTCGTTCATTGGTCATCTCGCACTACCGCAAAGGAGTGGGGAAACAGTGCCGGGGCCGGTTGGCCCCTTCGTTGTGTTATCCTTCGCCGCGTGCAACTACATGCGGGGCACTGAGGGCAGCTCTTGGCCTGTTGGTACTTGCTGCTTGTAGGCAGCTATGTTTTCTTAACACTAGCCTGAGCTGGTGGCCAATTTGTCTGCACACAAATTCCCGTTTTTATGAGTACGTTTTCATGTTATGTTGTTAATTTTAAGGTGTGTAGCAAATAAATGTTTTTTCTTTCTTTCTTTCTTTTCTTTCTGGTATTTCAAATCGAGCGTTTCCGTGCTCCGGAAGGCACGTAAAGCCGTTGGTCCCGGTTATCACTTAATTGTGATAGTCGTTAAGCTAGTTGGAGCCCTCCTAGGTGGCTTGAAAACTCCAACAGTAGGTTGACCACTAGCCTACCTCCACCGATCCGCAGTGGCCACGCGTGGTGGAGTATCTGCCCATTCCCTTTCACACTGATTTGTGAAAGGAGGCCTGTGCTCAGCAGTGGGACATTATAGGCTGATGATGATGATAATGCATACAAAGTCAAGAGAAATCAAAACTATTTAATTTTTCAACCCTTATTTACAAAATGAATTACTGAGAGATAAAAATTCAAGTGTCAACACGAAGCCATACCAACCCTTAACCGAAGGGGTAGAAAACAAGTGGAGTAGATTTCCCTGAGGGATGGCATTTGTGATGTGTTAGTGTGTGTAAGGTATTTAACATGCAATAGAGAAATGACAACAACACTGTGATTTTCAAAATTAGTACTTAATTATTACAAAAATCTATATGTAAAGATTTGTGTTTCTTGTGTGTGTGTGTTGTTCAAGCAATAATGACAGGACGGACTTAGATCAATCTAGAAAAAAAAACATACTAGAAAGAAATAAAATCCATCTGGAACGAAACGAAAACAGCGAGTGGAAGCTAGTAATAATGAACATGCTAAAGATGCCTACCGGGGCCATTATACAAGATGGTTGTCGACAATCGTCATCGTTAGTCAACGATCAAACTTCGTATGGGATTGACATTTCAAATCGAAATATCACGTGATTTTTAACAATCTCTTATGTCAATCCCATGCAAAGGTAGATCGTTTACTAACGATGACGATTGTCGACAACCAACTTGTCTAGTGGGCTGGACTGTTACTTCAATGTTACTTGGCAGAGGGTTAGTTTGAAGATCGGATGGAAATAATAATACTTGTAACCTGGGAAACGGATAAAACCGTGGGAGAAACTAGTTCAATAAGACGCTTATTTCCTTTTTTTATGTCAATAGGTTGATAAAGAGGCATTACATTGACACAAAATAAATAATTTCCATGTTTTGTTTTACAAGCAGGCAAGCGGTTCCAGGCCCGTAGACGGAGGGGGCGATATATGTTCAACCACGCCCGAAATTTTCAAATATTTAGATATACCTATGACTGTTCATTTAGGTATGACCTACCGTAGACGGTAAGGGCGTAAGGAGTTGCCAGGTAATGGCGAAATTTTCTGAAATTGTCTGCGCAAAATGGGTCCTGGTCTGGCTATTTGTAACCCCCTTCCCCGAGTAGAACTATTTATATATTTATTACTATCATTTTGTGTATCTAGATATTAATTTTTTAAACAGTAGATTTCATCATATACACTTGTATTCACCTGGTATAACTCCTACATTAAATAAAATACTGAGATCTATAAAAAAAAATGCAATCCAACAATACAGGTACTACAGCGAGAAAAATCCGGCAAATAATAGTCTCGTCGGGATACAATGGGTCCAGAGTACCCCAGCATTACCCGTGGGGGTTAAAGTGGCCTCCCAGACTGAATAGCCTTAGTTTTAGGTTCACCCCATGCTTTTCACTCGTCCATGGAGAAATGAGCTCATTCCTTTTTTAAAAGCTCTCGAAAGCGATGGTAGTTATAATATTTTTTTAATTACCGTGTCTCGCCACTTTGTTTTTCGGATGTTAATTGGTAGAATGAAAAAGGGACGTTGCTATTTTCTGAAAGATTTAAAGACTAATTATATTTTTTACCTTTCAAAAAGTAGAAAATAATTTTGAAGTATAGAATTTAAATAATTATTATATACTGTCAATTCTGAAACTCTTCTGGTCTTACTCAACTATATGATACTTCAATTTATTATTAAATTTCAGCGGTATTGAAAATTAATGAAAATAGTCTGAAGGACATAGCAAGTGGAAAGATAAGTGACCATTAAAGCGACATTAAGACCAATCTTCTTAAAAATCTGAAAATATACAACAAATAAATCACAAATAAAACCTTTAATAAACCCTGACAAGCAATTATAGACTTTATAACTAAGAAATTGAATGACGACATCAATTTAACCCAACAAATCAAATATATACCAGACATGAGTCAATAAGCCTTCAAACTATATCCAATAAATAAATAGAGCTTCATTTTAAATCGCCAATATTAGCATTGCCCCAACTATTTGAGCACAAGCGCACTGTAAAAGGTTTTAACTGAGTCTATAATATCTGCTATTGATCTTATCTATATAAATAAAAAACAATAGGTATAATTCCTAGGTAAAAAATAATAATAATCTAATTAGTCCATCAGATAGATTATCAAAAAATAATGGACACGTCTTTTTTGATTTACCAAATCATTAAAAAATTACAAAGATATAGCGCGTCAAAGTTCGGGAGTGGGGGCTCGTGACGTCACTTTTGAATAAAACGTGTACCACAATGTGACGTCACGCGGAACTTCAACACACAATATTTTTTCTTCTTTTTTTAATTGACAATGAATTTCGATATTGTTAAATACCATATGGAATCTAGCCGCATGTATAACATCACTTGAGAACGGCTCGACTATATATGTATGTAACTACTAGCTGCCCGGCGCGACTTCGTAGCGTGGTGCTACCCTACCCTGTGGTGATACCCCACCCTATATGAATAATTTTTCCCGTTTTTGCAACATTTTCCACTGATGCTTCGCTCCTATTAGTCGCAGCGTGATCTTATACAGCCTAAAGCCTTCCTCGATAAATGGACTATACTAACAAAAATAATTTTTCAATTCCAACCAGTAGTTCCTGAGATTAGCGCGTTCAAACAAACAAACTCTTCAGCTTTATAATATTGGTATAGATATTCGGGTGGAATCTTACAAGATGAATTTCACCTACTTCCTGCGGTCGGATTGACTTAATATTTAGTATAGAATATTATATTGGATGACAATGCAAGTACATTCAACAAATAGTACAGTCACCAAAAAAAGCTTGTATTAAAAATGATTTTTTTTACAAAAACTTAGTTTGCCGTTGGTCCCGGTTATCACTCAATTGTTATAGTCGTTAAGCTAGTTGGAGGCCTTCTAGGCGGCTACCGCCTACCTCCATCGAACCGCAGTGGGCACGCGTGGTGGAGTATCTGCCCATTCCCTTTCACCCTCATTTGTGAAAGGAGGCCTGTGCTCAGCAGTGGGACATTATAGGCTGATGATGATGATGAGACAAGGAGAATCAAATACCATAATTAAGGGGTGCTGAAAAAAAAACCCACTTAAAAACGAGCCATGCAATTTTTTTTCTTATTTTTCTTGAGTCTCGAAATTGTAAAAGCCTCTTGTGGAATAATAGAAAGGGGAACGTGTAAGGGCACTTGTGTCGCGAGCCAGCGTTGAATAAAAAGTGCTCTTTAAATGCGGGATAGATATTTACGGCTTAAGCCGGGAGCCATTTTTCGTTTTTTTTATGAATTGTCAAGTTAATTGGCAGGTGAGAGCTTGTTTTTATTCATATTCAAATGAATGGTTGTGCTGATGAATCTGAAATTAGATGTTGCAGTTTACCTACTTGGCTTGGTTGTTAATGAGGGTTTTTAGAGGTTATTGTTTAAAGTGTGTTCTACTACTTTGTATTTTAGACCTTGGACATAAACTGAAGATTTTTTTTTTTAAATGTTTTCAGTAATCTGTGGATAGCGTAGTGGGTAGTACATTTATCGCTCTTTTGTATGTATTATTTTATATATGTATACTGTAATGTATTACTGTTGGTTGTCCCAAATAAAGTAAAATAAAATAGATCTATAAAAAGATATTGCGAGGTTGATTATCTACATGATTTTATTAAGTAAAATAATTATGAAACCATTTTCAAAATAAAACATCCCCGGTGGGGTTGTTCTTCGCTCACGTAAAATAAATCTTAATTGGGTTATGCTTTTGTGTTAAGTGACAGTGTAGAACGCAGAACTCTAGAACTCTCACCGTGGGATGGGCGCCTTATAAGCAATAAAAAATCAATTTATTTAAAAATATAAACTCATTATTAAATCAAATTAAAGAAAGCGCTGCCGGCAGAAAATACTTACAGTGGACTTAAATCCCAATTCCACTAAGGAGTCGCACGAAAGCTTCCACTAACTTTCCTCTCACTGAATTGAAAACAAGTTTCAGATTTACCTTTACACGAGATTGCTGAGATTCAGCGTTACTGCGGAGCTAATGGGGTGCAGTTTGAGGTCGCGCAACAGTTGTGCATTTGTTGTTTTACAAACTAGAACAACATTTTTCGTTAACATGGCGAATGTGGTAATAGCTATGAATTAGAGCGTTTGTTTTGATGAGATAAAAATCCTTTAAATCTTTCCATAGAGTAAACATTACTTTGTGTGAAGCGTGACCAGTTGATTGTATACTTGTCTGCTACGTATAAGTTTTTGTTAAAAAAAATATTTTTACTACAAGCTTTTTTGGTGACTGTACTTTTTGTTGACTGTACTTCGTTGTCTTCCTTATATTTCCTTATATTTTAATTTAAGTATTAGGTTTTTGAACTTTATTTAAGTAGGTATTTTTATGTATATATAGTATATTTACTGCTCCACCTATCTTATATATAACCTATTGCCCTAGGTTGCCTGGAAGAAATCGCTTCAGCGATAAGGCCGTCTTAATTGTTTGCACTTTCTATTTTATTTTGTTATTTTTGTATTGTGTTTTTGTGTAAATAATAAAGAATTTTTGTATTGTATTGTATTGTATTGTATTGTATATACACTTATGTGTACCAAATATCAAGTCAATCCGACCACTGGAAGTGGGTGAAATTCGACTTGCAAGATTCCACCCGAACGAACAAATATACATACAGGCAAGTTAAATAAAAGCCTTTAAAAAATAGGGATTTACTGACATGCTTACTTTTCGGTGATGGTGCGTTCATGCTAGGCGAAGCGAGCACGAGCCGAGCCTCGAACGAACCTACAACGAGCCTACAACGAACACGATGCGAATCCTTTTGTTCGTGAAAAATCTGTCAATAGCGCTCGTTCGAGGCTCGCAAGCCCGTCCACGCTACGCGAATCGTGTTCGCAGTGTGCTCGTTCGTGGCTCGGCTCGTGCTCGGTTCACCAAGCATGGACGCACCATAAGGTAACTGTATGCTTCGGAGTCAGAAGTTTCATCGTCGAAATTTAAAAAGTCATGTGAAGACTCCCTTGGTAGATTGCCTGAATCCCGTATTATATCGCGCCCGCATCCACTCTCTTTACAGTAGCCTAAAGAACATTATTTAGAGTCGATTATATTGTGAACTGACAGTGAATTAAATTGTGTAAATTGAAGAACTATAAATATACCTCTAGTGCGAATACTAGAGGTGTGTAACTCATCAAAAATACGCGAGCTGCATAACAGCTCACGGCTCAGGAGCGTGAGCCGGTTCAATGACTCAGCTCGCAGATCAGCCCAATTTGTACCTATAGTCCACGATAAGCGCGCACGCTCTCTACGTATCGCGCGTCCAATCGAGCCGACTGAGCTGCCGCGATTCGTTCGACTCCGCCGTGCGACTCTTTTCATACTTTAGATTTATATTATCTAGTTATGTCACTTATTTATTTATTGAATTAAATTATTATTTAAATGTTTTAGAACGAAATAATAATTCGTAGATTAGAATCACAAGAATAATCTATGGAGGGAGTCGCAGATACAATAGGAGCTGGATTGAGCCGTGAGCTAGTTATTTTGTTGTTGAGCTATAGCTCAACGACTCAAACCCTAGTGATCTGATTCACTGGTTCAGAGCTGAGTTACACACCTCTAGCGAATACTGACTTTTTATTTAATAGCCAACACAAGTTTCCCTAAATAAATTACAGGCTACGGGGACCACTTACCATCAGTCTCACCTCCACCTAGAATTTAATTTAATGTTATACCAAAAGCCACTTATTCAAACAAAATTACCATCTAATTCTGAATTAAACTGACAACATCTAGGTATCTAGGTCACAGTTAGTTAGAAATTTAAGACGTACATTACTGAAGTTGCAAGCTGTGAAGTTAACTACTGCAGTTAAATTTTGACGTAACATAATCTGCAATAACAAAGCGGTGTATGTTTACAACAGTTACGGGTAGCATTTCGCCCCGCGGTTTTAACCGTAGCATTTTACCTCCTAAGGGGTTGAATTGTGAAAACCCTGCCTACGTTTCAAAATTTCAAAATTATATAAGAATGTAAAAATATAGAAGATATATCGGTGATATATACACAGGCAAACAAGCATACGGCCCGCCTGATGGTAAGCAGTTACCGTAGCCTATGGACGCTTGCAACACCAGGGGTATCACTCGCGCGTTGCCGACCCTGAAGAAACCTTTTCACACCCTTTTTGAAGAACTCCATGCTGTACTCCATTGGGAAAATCACGGCGGGGAGCTCATTCCACAGTCTGAGCGTCCGCGGAAGAAAACTCCTTTTAGCCCGCACAGTTCGAAACAGTTCTGGTTTCAATGTGTGTGGATGGATTCCCCGTCGATGGCGAGAGTTGCGATGGTGGAAGGTAGCCGTGGGTAAGTAATTTTAAGGTCTCTATTATAGAACGAGACCATAACTCAAATCAAGTATCAAGAATAGATCGTGTTAATCGAAAATAAACCTTATATCACTGGTAAAGGTTTCAAATTCAAATGTTTAAATCATGATTCAAAACTTGACTTCTAGAATACGGACATAAGTGTAGGTATTTGTACGAAAAATTACTTTGTAATCTCTGTTTACTGACTCCAAGGAACTAAAACCATATTACTGCCGAATTCCTGCTAATAACAAAGTAAACTGGAATCTGCAGTCACTAACAACTATATCAAGAGTCAGTTACTTCGACAAAGTTTCTCACCATCCGCCCCACGAGTATGCAGATGGGGCCTTTTCACAATATCGGTTCTACAACCAAGATTATCAATATCAAGAGAGGTATAAAATAGCGTATTTTTGGTCAAAGAGCAGCTCGACTGGGGAAATATCTCCACCTTACAGAATACCGCAGCCAAATAACCTTTATGTTGTGTTCCTGCGCGTGAGTAAGGTCGCCGAGCTCTTCTATATATATTATACCTAATTAAATTAGATGAAATCGCTATTTCGTAATCCCCGGTTATCTCCTCCAAATCTGTATCGATAAAAAAAAAACAAGTATCATAATAAGAAAGGTTTTGGCTATGTCTGTCGGTTTTCCTATGTTGTTTTATATTCGTCAAATTTGTTCGCTGGACGTCTGATAAGGGCGTTAAAAATGGTAAGTTTTTGTGGTTTTAGAAGGCTCCTAATTCATATAATAATTGATTTATGTAGAAAAACACAAGCGAGGGACATACAGTGGTACCTTCAGATTGCATGGTAGAATAATCATTGCTCTAGTGTCATTATCCAGAGAGGAAACTGAGGATTACATATCTATTGAACAAACGCCACCAGCATTTCCTCTTAATTCTAAGTAAAGTTGCACTTCCCCTCTGTTGGCAAGAATATTCAATATTTTTCCAAACATCAAATATCTACCTACAGTGTATACCTCAATCAATTTTGAAGACAAGCACGAGCTACTATAGTAGAGTTTTTCTAAGTTATCTGAGTACAAAATCTCCTCGCTAGTGTGAATCGACGCTTAAACTAACTCAGTTATAGGCCATAACCGGTAGATAAAAACGGTACGACACCTGCGACCTAGTGCGACGAGGTGCGACTATGAAAACTCACATTAACCCACTTCTTACATTTCGCAGATATGCTTAGGCAATGAAAACTTAACAATGTCTGTTCAAATAAACTTCAAGTTTTTTTACTTTCTTTATTAATAAACCTTGAAATATTTTTGTTATGACGTATAGTAATTCAGCACTTTTACAGTATAACTAGCTGTTTCCCGTGGTTTCACGCGTTCCCGTGATAAAAAGTAGCCTACAATAACCGGTGTCAGAAACGCATTCTCTCGGCGGAAACCTAACATATCTTAGAATTTAAATTTACCCAAGTAAATAATATTTAAATGAAATAATATTTTTATCAGAGCAAAAGCATAATCGAATGAAAATTCCTCGATAGAAAAAAATCACAAGGATACCCAATTTTCGTTTTTATTCGTTCATGGTGTATCTAATTAAGACAAACATTCGATAAATAATATCACTAACGTATGACCTAGGGCTGATACTAACGATTTTTAAAATATTCTATACTTTACGAGTTATTTAGATTAGAATCGTTTCCCAACACGCTATCTCCGTCTCATGCCACGCGAATATTAGACATAAGTTTGTTTCATCTGACATTCGCATTTTTTTCTGGCTTTATGCGAGCAGCGGCAGACTCGACGAAATTTTCTATCTATAGATTGTATTTTGTACATATTTGTTGATTCGTTCTTATTTTCATTCATTTGCATGCGAGAACCAGACGAGTTGTCAATTTAGAATAACAATTGACTTGTCCAGTTACTTTGCGGAGCCCTAATTCACGCGTATTTACATTTTCCACAAAAATTGGGGAAAATATGTGAGGATTTCAGTGCATTTTGACTCATATTCCACGTCAAAAGTGCGAGAATCGTAGGCCAGGGATGTCAGTCCACCTTGTGAAAATGTATTTAAGTAAATAATCCTGTTATCGACCGACCTACTATAAAAGATCTCTGCAAAAGCGTACTTTTGTGAAACTTTCGTTCCGTTCATAAGACTGTAACGGTCCTTCAATAAGACCGAATGAATGAATGATTGAGTTTTAAGTGAGTTGAAGAGAACTTTTCAATCCTTTTCAATTTAGTTAATAATGGGTACTATACAACTTGCTTATTCTTTCACCGTAACGTTATACAAATGGCGTTCTTAAATGGAAAGAAGGCGAAGAAAAATAATAGAGAGTTCAGACTAGGACATACCAATTTATCCTAAAGTGTGGTAGGATAAATTGCTTCAGCCTAGGCTAAACTAGATTCTACCAGGCTTAGGATGTACTAGTTTGGCCTAGTCTATACCGGTTTATCCTATCGCGTATAGTTCAAAATTCCAAATTCAAAAATCATTTATTCAAATAGACCTTCGCAGGCACTTATGAAAAGTCTGACTCTAATACTCTAATACCGGTTCGGAAGGTTGCATTTGCTAGTATACTTAGTTTAGCCTAAAATCGGGTTTACCCGGTAACATATACATCCGAAAGGGGGTGAAGACTACATCAAGCACAGACTCTCTAAAAAAAATTCAGCTCAAAATAAATTACTCAAAAATTCAAACCAAATTTTTGCATTCAAGTTTATTTATTTTAAATAATAACCAACCGGTCAATATAAAATTCAAAGTCCTGACTGACTGATATATCTACGCACAGCCTAAACTACTGGTCCTAGAGACATGAAATTTAGAGGGTATATTCTCTGTGAAGAGTAGGTATCACCTCAGAAAGGGTTTTCGAAATTTCACCCCTAAGGGGGTAAAATAGGGAATGAAAGTCGAAGTCGTCAATTTCGAAGTTAGGGTCCTCAAATTTTGTGTTTAGGCTGAAGATTGTAATTAATCTATACGTGTCTCAGCGTTTTTAATAATTCCACCCTCGAAGCGGGATGAAGTTGTTTTGTTTTGTTTTCTTTTATTGTTGTAGAAAAATATGTCATTTGTTTCCTGTAGGCAACGCGGGCGAATCTGTGCGCCAAGTAGGTACCAAAAAAGTGGATTACTGTAATGTATATACACTCTTCGTTACATTCTGTATAGTCTGATGTCTTACGGTATCCTCCTCTGGGGTAGTGGTGCCGAAATCAATAGAATTTTTATACTGCAGAAAAAGGCTATCCGTGCGATATATAAAATAAGGCCTAGAGATTCTTTGAGACACAAGTTTAAATCTATTAATATAATGACAGTGTCGTCACAGTACATATATGAAAATCTTATTCATGTGAGGAAAAACATAAATAACTTACCTAAGAATATCGACACTCATAGTTTGATCACTAGAAATAAGCACAATTAACTTGCTGTACCTTTAACTCGGCTCAGCAAAGTCCTTAACTCTTTCAAGGGGCAATGTATACGTTTCTATAATAAAGTACCCAAAGAAATCCAAGAGCTACCTATACATAGATTCAAAAAGATAGTAAAACAGAAGTTATGCAAGAATACTATAAAGTTTCTGATTTTTTAGATGACAAGAATGCATTTGAATGAATTGTTCGCTTCGCACGCTATTGTTATATATATTTTGTAAATTGTAATATTTATAAGTACACATTTAAAAAAAAAAAGAATACTTGCTGAGTTTCTTGCCGGAGTCTTCTCAGTTCCAGTTGTATTTGGAACCGGTGTAGAGTCATTTGTTAACATTCATAAGAGCCCTATAAGGGCCTGACTTGAATAAATGAATTTTGATTTGATTTGATTTGAGTCAAGACATTCCAGTCGAATGACCAGGCTAACGGACGTGTATATTCTGCCTACATTGTCCTACAGTTGTCAGGAACTGCGCCTGACTGGGTGGCTGCCTGGCAGTTACTAGGACATGGGGTTATTTGCAGGACCCTTATGATGGGGGTCGCATTCTTAATTATTTTTATCTATGGTAGCAAATATACGGCCAGCTTTCACTAAACTTGAGCTGTGAAGGAAAACTTCTTGAAGAAATCGTAGTACGTTGCTAGGGTAAATAGTTTGCAGATTCTTAATTGTAGAGCTATCTCTCGCTGCTCGCGCGTGTGGAAAAGAGATAGCAATCACTTGTGGGGTCTATAGGATATCCCAATCTGAATGTCCATGAAGATAATTAACAATATCCGTTTGAATAAGATATGTCAGTTCATTAATTGCATACAAAACGAAGTAACCTTGATCGGGGGCAAGTGAGGGCGATACAGGCGCCGGATTCACGCAACAGTGAACACTCCTTAAGTGTAATGTTTATATTATACGATTTATTACGATACGACTCGATTAAAATCGTGTCGGCATTGGTAGAAAAATTACTTGTTTGAATCAAAATTTGTTTCATTATTAAATGCAATAATAATTGATTTATTTATTTTAGATTACACAGATTAATGACATCCATCGGTTCTACATAATGTTAGTACACTGTTTAGTTACTTGTGTCTAAGATACTAGTTTTTTTTTTTATTTTTTTATACCACTTAGGTGGCAAACAAGCATACGGCCCGCCTGATGGTAAGCGGTTACCGTAGCCTATGGACGCTTGCAACACCAGGGGTATCACGCGCGCGTTGCCGATCCTGCAGAAATCTCTTCACACCCCTTTTGAAGAACCCCATGCTGTACTCCATACTATGAGTAAGATACTAGTAACAGTAATGACGGAGAGGTCAGTGCTTTTTTTAAATACATGATTAAAAATTATTTGTTCAGTATTTCCTTGCAGTTATGAACCTAGATTTTAGTCATAGAGTAAATAAATCGTCCATGATTTTAGTGATAGATTTATGTGAGTTGTGGTTTAGCAAAAAAATAAGCTATTTCCATTTTGTACTTTTGTACTATTCTGACTTGAATCGTTTGTAATACAGTAACAAAAGCTAATTAACTTGTTACTTTAAATCTCAGAATGCCCAGGACCAGTAGATAAGATGGCTATCGATAATCGTCATCGTTAGTAAACTATCAACATTTGTATGGGATTGACATTTCAAATCGAATTATCACGTGATTTTTAACGATTTCTTACGACAACCATCTTGTCTAGGCAGAGCATAAAATTCTCAAATGCCTTTCAAGTTATCCGTTAAAAAGTCGTACACTATAAAAACACTTGTAAGTAAAACGGACGACAGCGGGTAACCGCGTCGACTGTCAAGGATTCACGGATGGACGAGCACAAGTAGGTCCTTTGTGTTTTTATTATTCGCTTAAGTGCCGTCGCGTCGCGTTGCTTCTGCAATTCTATTTAATCTTTGAAATGTCAACCGCTGCTCCGGTCTACGTGACCTTGCAGTCTTTTTGTTTTTTTTTTTTTCATTTTGTCGTAGTATTCTTTGAAATGTTATTTTATAAATGTTGTTGTTGAAACGGCAAATCCAATTTGGATAAGACTTACTAAACAATGCCTAAGAAAATATTTATTTATTTATTGCAAATCATAACACCATTACAGTTAATAAGACTAATACGGTGCCATAACAAAATTCCAAAAGATGGTACATAGGTACACATTATATAAAATTAAGTATAAAATTAAAATAGTATTACAACATAGAATAATAAATATAAGTAATGCTTCAACAACACAATACTTGTGTCATAATGATCATTCTCAATACATTTGTATGCTGCTTCAATGAATTTCGACTGGCCACAATAAAAAATATCTAGACCTGCCTTGTTCTCGCTAAAAGAACTAAAACGCCGTAATAAGATCACAACTTGTATAAAAAGGTCAACATAAAATAATCACAGTCAAAATTTCTCAAGTCGATAGACCCAAACAAAAGCTCCGTGCAAAGTTCAAAACACCTTATTTCCCAGCGTCTTCACACTATAAGAACACGTAAGTAGCGTCGTATGGTACTTTCCCACGGGACGCGTTAATATTAATTTCGAGTTCTGTTCCACTCCGCTTGCGACCTTGCGTGAACACCCTGGGTTGAACTTGCTTCAACACGCTTCAGCTAGGTTTGGTGTATTTGTCACCGTATTTTTACCCGACTGACCCGGAAGGAGGGTTATGTTTTTCGAGTGTATGTATGTATGTATGTATGTATGTCTATTTCTTTGGCACGCTCTGCAGCCTAAACGGCTTGACGAATTTAAGCATATGAGGTGTCGTTAGATTCGTCTGAACTGTGGGACTGCAATACCTTATAACATTCAAGTTATATTCCAAATTCTATACATTAAAAAGCTTGTTTTTCTCTTTTCAGTTAATATTTGATTTACACAGTCGGGTTTTTGTTTCTTTTAATAATATAATTGTGAAAACCATTAGTTTATAATGTACCTAGCGAGATTATAAACTCCCCGATATATTGTGAGCTGTTGTACAACACTGCTTGCAATATAACGTATTCATTTTCGATAGTTTATAATCGAACGTTGTCAAACCGTCATATTGTGAACCGTCCCTGATTGGTCAGTCTTGGCGGTAGTTCGTTCTGTATTCATAGAGTTAGAAAACAAACATAAGTGTTAAATAAAAGAAATGCACATTTAATTGTTTGAGATCAAAGTTAAATATGTCAGTCAATATATTTTTTTAAGAAACAATAAAAACAATCAACTACGTAACGTATCGTCAAAGATGGTGGCGTTGGACACATGACGTTTAACCAATCAGCGCGCTAGGTTGACGACTAGCCTACCTCCATCGGTATACATCGGTACGCAGTGGGTACGCGTGGTGGAATATCTGCCCATTCCCTTTCACCCTCATTTGTGACAGGAGACCTTGCCCAGCAGTGGGACATTATAGGCTGATGATGATGAAATATCAATTGCTACATGTATGTAAGAGCATCACTTGAGAACAGCTTGACCAATTTGGATGTTTTTATTCTGTTGTGTTCGTAATCGTCAGGACAAAGTTTGTATGAAACACTTTTTTTCGAAAATCCACCGGTTTAAATAGCTAATAGCTAATATAATTATCGACATTATTAAAGTAACATATTTTAGTGTCAATATTTTGTGCTCTCTTCGCCGAGAAATTCGATCACGAAGTATAAAAAAACTATGAAAATATTATTGAAATCGCGCGGTTAATTGACGGTATTAGGCCCGATACCAATTGAAAATTCCCATATTTGTTATTTTTAAACATGCTAAATCCATTATAGTGAGCGACACAAGTCCAGAGCACACATTTAAACATAAAGTTTATATCCTTTATTAGTAATCAAGCATTTAAATAAAGAATCATGGCGAGCTCCATACATTGATTTGTACAAAAAAAAACATTAGAGGGGAGATTGAATCGCTTCCAATGTTGAGATTACATTACCAGCAACATGTTAATATACATGAAATATTTTATAAACCCCGCTAAACATAACAACAACATAACGGTTTTGGTCGCGAATAGTCGCGATTCGCCGGCATGCCCTAGAAATTCGCATTTTTATCCCGGGGTTCTAAAAATATTTTTAATGTCTCAAGTTGTTCCTTAGGCACCAAGGATCAATTATAACGTCATTCCAACGTCTCTAAAAATCTTTATTTTTTTGTACAAATCTCGCCATGATCCTTTATTGAAATGTATTTAAATAAGGTCACGTGATCTTATTAAATATAAATTTTAACAACATTAACTTTAATAAAAAATAATTAAATAATAAATATTAAAATAATTGAGAGGTAGAGCGTAGCGTTATTCGCTCAAAGAGCAGCTCGACTGGGGAAGTACCTCCACCTTACAGAATACCGCAGCCAAATAAATTTATGTTGTGTAAAGTTGTGTTCCTGTGCGTGAGTAAAGTCACCAGAGCTCATTGGGGAGGGGGGAAAGGTCGGCAACGCGTGAGCGATGCTTCGTGTGTTGCAAGCGTCCATATGGCTACGGTAACCGCTTACCAACAGGTGGGCCGTATGCTTGTTTGACGACTTAGTCGTATAAAAAAAAAAAAAAAAACTTTACTCTAAGAACTTTTAAAATTTATGCTCAAAAGTGTGCTCACGACTTGTGCCGCTTCAAAATGGCGAAAAAATGCCACCAAAGACTAACAGAATAAACTGAATAAATTATCTGACAACAGTGATGGATTCACGCCTGACAGGTGGACAAACGATGTAAACGCCGACAGGATACCTTTATTATGAGTCTAGACCAAAATGGAGCCTGAAAGGCTCAACATGATTGGTGAGGGATTGAGTCTGATGTTCAGAAATTGATGGACGCATTTACTTTCATTCCAAGATATTTTTTCTCGTATAACAAAGATAGCAAATGAATTAGCGGTTACCCTACCCTAGGGGTATCTCCCAAGGGGAGAGTTTCAAAGACACTGTTCCAGTAGCCTGTGCTGCCGGCTCATTTAGTGGTCGAGGGCAAGGAACAGATTTGTCGAGCGTTTAAAAATAACATGAAAAAAAAACACTGTAATGATTCATTGCATTAGTAATCTAATTAAAAAAACAGTTACAATAAAACGTAGTTTTTTTTTTAAATCACGACATCTGCCTTTAATAAAATATCAGGTACAAATCCCACACCATCCAAGTGGATAATACCGCTCATTTCTTAAGGATTCACCTATCAAATTTCCTTCCTAAACCAACCATTGTACACAGACCTTTGTATCACCTTCAATTTGCCTTTAAACTTTCACGGTAATGTGTAAAGGGAGGTCACTGAAAACTGGTCGGTGGAAACTGAAATCCGATTCATAGGAATGTCGGATGACATGTTGCGGGTAAGGATTATACAGGCTGTTCTCTGGGTTGCTGCATACAGGCTGTTCTCTGGGTTGCTGCATACAGGCTGTTACATAATAGTTTGCAGGTACCTAGTAAAAATTGTAATCCGGATTATATAGGTTGTATTTTTTTATATGGTCCGGACGACAGAAATGGAATAGTTCTACAGAATTCGAGATACAAATTTCATATTATAGTAAAACTTGAAAGTTTGTGCTTAGTTATTTTCAAACATCGAGGACATGAATGACGTCATAACTGAATTCCTTATAGAAAATTTCCAACTGCAACTGCTATTCCTAATTCTATATAGGTACTTCACATACAAAATACTTATACATTTGTACGAACAACATTGCACTTTAGCTAAACAAAATAGAGCTTACAATAGAAAAGCTATTACCCCTTATAGAATTGCTGGCACAGCCGTTTGCATACAAAATTGAGTTTTAAAACTGGAACGTTGAAGTCTAAATTTCTAATTCGAGTGACTAAAGACTTGTCGCAAGGGATTTTCACTGTTATCTAGAAGATTTAAGGTTGGATTTGAGCTGCGAATTTATAAAATATATTTCGAATAGCATTATTCGCCCCGATGCAGTTGGTAATATTGTTATTGTGTATTTTCTCGCGGATTTTCAGTGGGTTATAGTCTCAGAGGTTAGTGTCAAGTGTGAATTCAAATACATATTGTCTTAAAATTTTAGTTTCTAACTATCAACAAATATTGACTAATCATTATATTGAAAACATCAAGACGGAGTGTCATCTTATAAGAAAGTGAAGCAAAAAATTTCCTACGTGTGCGTGAGTAAAATTAGTACTGGCCCAAGCAGGCACAAATGGTACTGAGCCTTATTGTCACTGTCAACGTCTCAATACGGAATGACAACCGATCGGCTTCCTATGGTCTATATGTGTGTGTGACACCATGTATTTACAAGAACGCCGGCTTCCTATTACTTGGAACACAGACCGTTCCGTCTTTAATTTTTTCTTGGTCTGAGATTGAAAAATAAATAATAGATAATTATCTTCCTCACGTCTTTATAATCTTCATAATGAAGTTATAATTAAATTATTAAGGTACTTTTGAATTTAATTAATTAAAACCATTTTTAACCGACTTCAAAAAAGGAGGAGGTTCTCAACTTGGTAGTTTTTTTTTCATGTTTGTTACCTCATGAATCCGTCATTTATTTTCCCACGCGGTTTCACCCGCGTTACCGGGATTAAAATAAGCCTATGTCCTTCTCCATACTATAGGCTATCTGCATGCCAAATTTCATGATGATCCGTTGAGTAGTTGAGGCGTGAAGGCGTAACAAACAAATAAACAAACTCACTTTCGCATTTATAATAGTTATATAGGATTATAGGATAGGATAGGATATAGAATTTTCAGTTAGAAGTTAATCTATATTGGTAAAAAAAAACTAGTTGTTGTCTAAATATTTCATTACTGAGTACAAAAAGAAAGAAGAACTTTTTAATTAAAAATACCGGGTGTTGTTCTGCATTTGTGCCATATTTAAGGATGTTGATATTTACTTGGTATAGAACACCATTCAATTATAAAATCATGCACGTAAAAATAAATATTATTTTTAAAATTTTGTAAAAATAAAAAGCCCCTCCGTTTTTGACGATGTTTTTTAAAGATTTATAAGATATAGGTTGGTGACCGCTGCGCAGCGGCCCGGTTTCTCCCCTCACCCCCGAATCGCAGACTTATTCTGTGAAGTTGTGAAGTTTTCTTATGATTTGTCGTTAATCACAAATCATCAATAATCGTTTGCTTATCAAGGCCAGAATTAAATACCTATTTTATAATAACATAATAAATCATTTACTATTGGTTCTATAAATATGGCACGAATGCAAAACAACACCCTGTATATGAATGGCATTTCAATCTCAAAATTCACGAGGACATTTCAAAGAGTCTCTAGCACACCCCAAGAACATAAGAAAATAATACAATAGGTACTGTTCCTTGACTACATGTAATGAAATGCGACTCCAGTAGAGGCATCCAACGCTTTAATGTTTTCAAATATATTCACCCGCCAAACGCTGCCTAATTAACAATGCTAAACACCTTCGGATGTACAAACTGACAAATGTAACGGAGCGCGTTGCAGGGGAAAAATAAGTGTAGATGTGTAATGTTGTAATCTTAAGCTTTACTAGCTTCTGCTCGCGGCTTCGCCCGCGTGGCCTGAAGGAAACCCCTAGTTTGACCCCCTTAGGGGTGGAATTTCGAAAAACCTTTTCTTAGTGGACTCTTTACAAAGAACTCTAAATTTCATGTCTCTAGGACCAGTGGTTTATGCTGTGCGTTGATTGAGTCAGTCAATCAGTCAGTCAGGACATTAAATTTTATATATGCTTTATTTTATGGAGATTTTGCGGTTTTGCTCGATTTCCCAAGGAGACGCAATTTAAACGATAATAAAAATCGATGGATTTTCATGTCGATGATGTATCAGATGTATCTCCATAACAGTTGCTCAGCTTTATCAGCCTGTTTTGAAAAGAGTAATTGCTGAGTTTATTGCCGGCTCTTCTCAGCAAATGCAACCTTCCGAACCGGTATTAGAGTATTAGAGTCAGACTTTTCATAAGTGCCTGCGAAGGTCTATTTGAATAAATGATTTTGAATTTGTATTTGAATTTATCTCAAAATATCTACGAATATAAATATTGATGAATAATTTCGAAATGAAACTTATTTTTTTTATTTGTAAGTATTATTCAAAACCTATATTTTGTGTCTTATATTCTACATCAAAAATCATTCATACTAGTCACTTATGACAGAAAAATAATTAAATACCATTTATCCATCATAAAATTCACACCCCGTAATAATTCTGCCATGAGTTGATATTTTATACGGCAGCGAATATTCTCTGGCCTGAAAACTAATTACTTATGTAATTTAAAGCCTCATGTTTGAATTCACAGATTATATTATAAAAGGTCAGTTGTTAGGTATAAACGAAACAAAATAATATTTAATTCGTTCATGAATATAATAAGTATATTGACAGTATTTACACTATTTCGCTCAAATGAACAAACGACTATTGGAAAATTGTAAATGTAAAATGTAAATTATAATGAAGTATGAAATAGATTGTTAATCTATACTATACTAATATAATAAAGCGGAAGAGTTTTTCTGTTGGTTTGTTTATTTGTTTAAACGGGCTAATCTCTGGAAATACCAGTCGGATTCGAAAAATTCTTTCACTAATAGGAAGCTACATTCCCCCAAGTATTATAGGCTACTTTTTATCCCGGGAATGCGGTTGAAACCGCACGAGACAGCTAGTACACTACTGAAACTACACTCCAAAAAATGACCATAAAATGATCAAAAATTGTAACCATTCCTCTGTAGAGTAACATTAAACGAGTGAATTGAATTGGCGATACGTTAAACATTTTCGCGCACAATCATGCACAAAAGTGTTATCGGTGCACAAAATGGCTTCGCGTTATCGCGGGCCACATACATTCTGAGTCGCGATTTTACGACACTCGCCGCGCGTCGCACATCAATTCCGTTTTGTTTAACGACTACAATGAAATTTCATTGTTGTGCGTCATTGTACCTAAACTTTGATTGAATTTTTACTCCAATTTTACACATTTTTTTCCTGTCAAATCGATTTATTTACTATAAAGTGCCTACCGAGCCTTAACCATCGACAAAATGGTGTTTAAATTACAAAATAGGTACATAGACAACTTGATTGCTCCGTCCTCATGTAAAATTTCTACCCGTACGTTATCAACATACCGAGCGTACGGACATAAAGATTTGCAACCTTATTTCTCATACGGACTGCGGACGTGGAATTCCTTCCAGCATTCAAAACTCTTTCAACCATGGAGATATTTAAGGTTAGAGTGAATAAGCATTTTCAGAATAAGCGTGCTCTGTTCTTGACCTCGTCATTGCTCTTTGAGCAGCAGCTCAAAGGTGCATCAATTTATATTCATTAACCCCCTTACTCATAAAACTTTATTTAACTAATATAATAATAAATAATCATAATAAATTGTTTTATTTGCTTGAACATGGTGAAAAATGGAAACAAAAAGAGCATATCTCATATTCAGCCAAGAACTGGCATGCAAAAATGTCATCAGAATAAGGACAACATTAAAGAATAATCTACAAGCATTATCATAAATTAGGAATGAAATTAACAGTAAAATGATTAACAAAATGTCCTACAGATCCAATAATAAAATAAAATGTCAACTATTAAATTAAAATTTACAGAATATTGAATCATTATATATAATATATTACAGTAGGTACCATTCACATTAGAATAATAATTTACATACACATTTTACATTACACTTTGTTCGAATACATGTTACATTATACTGTTTAAAGGGTCACGTAAATAACGTCACTCTATTGTCATTGTCAAATAATGTGACATTATTTACTTGACCATTTAATCAGTATATTAGTTAAATAGCGCTTTATGAGTAAGGGGGTTAATCGATATCTCACATTGTTATTCAATTAATTTGAATTTATTGCATAACTCAGTAAAAAATACGAGTTAGAAAGATTATGTAGGATAAATTCAAATATTAAAACTTTGAAAAACTATTGAACTTCTTTTGTACCTACTTTATATAACAACCCTCAAAAGATATCAAAAAAAAAATTCAGTACCTCACCTAAAAAAAACAACAACAAAAAACTTTGCCAATAAATCAGTCAAAACCCGAAAAAAACTAACACAAAGCTACAACTAGCGACCTTACTTTCATCACACAGGACAGCGCCGTGGGGAGTTAACAAATTCAGGTGCGTTCCGGATCGGCGGCGGCGGCGGTTTGATTTACACGGACGCGGGGTCCGGCAACAAATCACTACACCCTTTATAGGCGCACAGTAATTTACGGGCACGCAACGATTGGACCGGATCGGTGTACATGACACGCGGCTTAATTTAGATGAGCCGTAAGGACCAGGGTTCGTTGTCATGTCTAACACTCAAGTGACTTATTGGTACACCTTGTACCAGAATTGACAAGGATTAGGCCGACAAAGATTCAACAGGAACAGGAGATTCAAAATGAAAATACTAGTCTAAGTATATCGGCCAGTTTTCGTGTTGAACAAATAGGTGCTTTATTATCTAACTAATAAAAAACTTGTATTATGTGCATTTATTGACAGATAACAGAGAAGCGCTCGTGGTGTAGCATGATAAGCCGTTCTTAATAGATCGGCAAGTTAAGCTACTACCGTCGTGGTCGGTACCTGGATGGGTGACCACCTAGTGGTATTTCAAATCGAGCGTTTCCGTGCTTCGGAAGGCACGTAAAGCCGTTGGTCCCGGTTATCACTTAATTGTGATAGTCGTGGAGGCCTTCTAGGCGGCTTGAAAACTCCAACAGTAGGTTGCCCACTAGCCTACCTCCACCGATCCGCAGTGGGCACGCGTGGTGGAGTATCTGCGCCCATTCCCTTTCACCCTGATTTGTGAAAGGTCCTGTTCTCAGCAGTGGGACATTATAGGCTGATGATGATAATGATGATGCGCATGGCTATTTGAAAATTGCAATAAAAATACAAATAAATTGTAATTTAGATAATCATTTTAAGGCAAAGATAGCTCAGTGTTAGTGACGTCGGATACCGAGACGAAGGTCCCGGGTTCGAATCCTACAACGAGCTTAAGCTTTCGGTGATGGAAAACATCGTGACGAAACCATAGCACGGTTGTAGGGTACCTTGAAGTACACATCTGGATGGCTACCACCGTCAAAATGAAAATCTGTCGCCAAGCACCTATCGGTGAGTTACGACAGCTGCACTTGAGCACCATTACCTTCTAGGCTTTGTGTGCCATCTTCGGCCACATCATCACTTACCATGGTGAGATTGTCAAACACAGACCTATACACAGAAATGCATACCAACTGAAAAATCTATGGTAAAAAAACACGTCGGAAGGCTGTGAAACAGATGGTCTGCAGTCACGTAAGGAAATATCAATAAACATAGCAATATCAATAAGAATGCCAATGTGTTAAAAAGACGAATAGCTCTTTAATGGGTAGAGATTTTCAATTTGAAAATACAATTTTTTTAGAGGTAGAGCATTGCGTTTATTCGCTCAAAGAGCAGCTCGACTGGGGAAGTACCACAACCTTACAGAATCCGGCAGCCAAATAACTTTATATGGTGTAAAGTTGTGTTACTGCGCGTGAGTAAGGTCACCAGAGCTCATAGGGGAGGGGTGAGGTCGGTAACGCGTGAGCGATGCTTCTTGTGTTGCAAGCGTCCATAGGGCTACGGTAAACGCTTACCATCCGGCGGGCCGTATGCTTGTTTACCGACTAAGATACCCAGCCATCTGGGCATTACAAAATACCAAACACAGCGCAAAGCTTAAGTTTATAGTCTAATAAACAATTCTTAGAAGCCTTCAATAGATTTTCGGGGCAAAAGCTTTGCAGTGAACTAATGACATTCTGATGTCTACAAAACTAAAATTGAAATTGTAACATTGAGATAATATTTCTTGGAAATTTGTCTGCAATAAGATCGCATCAACTAAGCCGTCTTTTGCATTCTTAGCAATGTCAGATAAATGATTTAATATTGCTTTGAAACCTTGTTTAAAAATATTTTATGGTAGCTTCGATGAAATTACAAAGGACCGCACTCAGAACCTACTTAAGTTTTAACTCATTACTTATAGTATAGCCCTGCGGCCACATTAGCCGCCTTCGGCAAAGTTTTGTGTTATTTCCCAATCATATCTTAATAATAGTGAGACAGTCCTGTTGTCTTGGCCTTTAAATTGTTGTCAGTGAGATCAGAACGGAATCTGAGCTTGTTTTGAAGAGAGTAATTGCTGAGTTTATTGCCGGCTCTTCTCAGCAAATGCAACGTTCTGAACCGTGATAAGTGAATGCGAAGGTCTATTAGAATAAATAATGTTGAATTAGTTTTTTTTATACCACCAAGGTGGCAAACAAGCGTACGGCCCGCCTGATGGTAAGCAGTTACCGTAGCCTATGGACGCTTGCAACACCAGGGGTATCAGTCGCGGTTGCCGACCCTGAAGAAATCTCTTCACACCCTTATTCGTGGTATTCCAAATTTGTATAAATATAATATTTTGCGACCTAATAATTTGATTGTCCGTCCGACAGATTAAGACTTGACGTGAATTAGTTCGAAGGGTTCTTCCTTTTGGAGTGAAATAAGACAAGGCTTTGATAAAGTCAACTCCTACATAAAACTACTATACACCCATGAGGTGGTTTAAAGCAAATCTAGCAAAACCTAGTTTTAAAAACACATAAAACCACAAGAGCCGAGATTATTTAAAAACCTGGGTTTTACAAGTCTCATGTAATAAGAGGTTAGTCTTGTATAAGCACAAATTGAAAATCCCTGTTAAACCACATACCACGTTCTGAAAATGTCATACGGCGACACTTATACAGCTTTAGGTCACATAAAAGCTCTCGTGTCACGTCAAAATCCGCATTCATTGGGTAATCACTCGGCGTCGCGTACGGTTAGCATAAAAACCGATCCCTTACAGTGACTAATGACAGTAGTTTCGGTGAACACCCGACGCGGCATAAATCAACTGTCGGGTCGGTACAGTCAGCAGTTACGGGAGATAGTTACAATGTAGAGATTGCAGGAAAATTTACAAATGATAATGATTAATTTCTTTTTAGTTTTTCTGATATGATGCAGATAATGGTGCCGATTCTGTTGTAAATCGCAGTAAACAAATTTTAGTTCAGCACATCTCTTTCTTTCAAACATTATTGAAAAAAGATAGAACATATTTGAAGCTGTCAAATTAGTCTTTGCCGTCTTCATTTGCGGGTATTTAGACGTAACCACGATAGATGGCGACTAAATTAATATTGAAGACAAGCATTGGACTTATTTGACAGGACTACATTTCTTACATCCTTTTCTTATTTTCTTTGTTAGAAAGAGAGATAGTGGTGCTGATTCTGTTGTAAATCGTTCTAAACTATTTTGGTCACATCTCTTTCTTACAAACAATACTGAAAAAGGATAGAACATATTTAAAGCTGTCAAATTATTCCTTGCCATCTTCATTTGAGGGTATTTAGAGTTTTAGACGTAACCACGATAGATGGCGACAAAATTAATATTGAAAACAAGCATTGGACTAATTTAACAGGGCTAAATTGTTTACATCCTCACCTCAGAAAAACACCTCTCGCCATTGACGGGAGTCCTCACTCATTGAAGAAAATGATCTCGCTCTGTGCGGTTTCAAATGCTTCTAATCTGGCGCTCAGGCTGTGAAGTGAATGTGAGCTCCCCGTGATGGTACCCCGTAAGAAGTCCAGCATGAGATTCTTCAGGTAGATATTTCTGCAGGGTCGGCAGCGATATACCTCTCGATATACTACAGTAACAGCGTTAGCAACAAATCTAGGAGAAAATGAGGTCTTTCTTAAATTGATAATTGTCTTACGATTGACCTTAATCTCACCATAGTCAGTTATGGTGTAGCAAAACAGGTAAGCACACAATATAAAAACTAGCATCTTCAGAAATAAACCGACTAAAATCAAGACGGCTTACTTTTCCTGACGCTACATGAGGTGCGTCACCAAAGGTGGCCGCGTAATATATCGGTGTTGGTGAACTAAAGTTACACACAAGTTGGCCGGCTTAATTCGTAACAGGTGTTAGCTGGTACCTAACTTGAGCACTTAACATGATGTATAATATTATGGTAAGTATCTTGACGTATTTGTCATAACCAATCTGTCCAACGAAGAAATGAAAAAAACGGTGATAATATCGTGTGAAAAATGAATATGAATTTAGTGGGCTGATGATGGCTTGTCTTGATTTTCCAAATTATAATTATTATTAATTATGAACTTTTAAGCGGGGTAGAGGATAGCGTTTATTCGCTCATAGTTTCATGTATTCCGAACCGGTGGTAGATCCGACAGTTTTTTAGGGTTCTGTAGCCAAATGGCAAAAAACGGAACCTTTATAGATTCGTCATGTCTGTCTGTCTGTCCGTCCGTATGTCACAGCCATTTCTTTCCGAAACTATAAGAACTATAATGTTGAAACTTGGTAAGTAGATATATTCTGTGAACCGCATTAAGATTTTCACACAAAAATAGAAAATAACAATAAATTTTGGGGGTTCCCCATACATAGAACAGAAACTCATTTCTTTTTTAACAAAACCCATAAATGTTGGGTGTCTATGGGTAGGTCTTCAAAAATGATATTGAGGTTTCTAATATATTTTTTTTCTAAATTGGATAGTTTGCGCGATACACACTTCCAAAGTGGTAAAATGTGTGTCCCCCCCCTGTAACTTCTAAAATAAGAGAATGATAAATCTATAAAAAATATATGATGTACATTACGATGCAAACTACCAACGAAAATTGGTTTGAACGAGATCTAGCGAGTAGTTTTTTTTTAAACGTCATAAATTGAAATCCATATCAAATACTCAGGTCTATACTACCATTTACTTATATACCTACAGGTTTGTACGGAACCCTCGTTGCGCGTGTCTGACTCGTATTTGGCCGGCTTTTTTTTATGTTAAATGGGCGTGCGTTTGACCTTCGACTGACCCCATGAGGAGTTATGACGAGGCCGAGGATGTAGCACGCTTACCCAGAAAAAGCCTATTCACTCTGACCTTGAATACATCTAGGTTGTAGGTGTCGGGAAACACAGACCCCGGAAGAGAGTTCCACGCCTTTGCTGTTCGTATAAGAAACGATGAAGCGAAGCGTTATGTCCGGGTATTTACTTAACGTTCATAAGTGCCTTACCATGGCCTTAACTGAGTAAAATTACTTTTTGATTTTGATTACATCTAAGAGCAGCTCGACTGGGGAATGTACAGAATACCGCAGCCAAATAACTTTATTTTGTGAATAAAACTGATTGACATTTATAATTATGTATTTAAAAAAAAATATATATTACTTATGTGGCAAATAAGCATACGGCCCGCCTGATGGTAAGCGGTTACCGTAGCCTATGGACGCTTGCAACACCAGGGGTATCACGCGCGCGTTTCCGACCCTGCAGAAATCTCTTCACACCCCTTTTGGGTGCACCTCGGCGGGGAACTCATTCCATAGTCTGAGCGTCCGCGGATGGAAGCTCCTTTGAGTTCGCACAGTACGAAACAATTCAGGTTTAAATATGTGAGGATGGACTCCCAAATTAATAAAACCCTAGCACAATAGACCCAAATGACAATTCGCGGCTACACAAAAATATACACATGAAATTAAACGATATATAATGCATTTTGTTAATTAAAAACACGCGCCGAATCACGTGAACGCAACGTTGCACTCAAAAATGCTTAATTGGAACCTTTTGTACTGTAATGTGTATTGGGTAGGATGTAATTTGGTAATAATTGAACACATGCTCGCAGCCCAGTTATTTTGCTCGCGCGTGTATCCGATCAATGCTTTTTGGCTTGCACTGTACGATTTCTGATTGTGTGGATCTTTAAGCGAGTTGTATTAATTTAAATTATAGGGCTGGGTGATTTTGCACGGAGTTAAATTGAACTGGTGGCTGTATTTAATTTTCCTCTTTGTTGTTGATTAAAGCAACAATTACTCCTTGATAAGTAATTACAAGCGCTGGTGGTGTAGCATGATTAGCCCTTCTTAATCGATCGTCTGTCGTGGTCGGTACCTGGATGGGTGACCGTCTAGTGGTATTTCAAATCGAGCGTTTCCGCGCTTCGGAAGGCACGTAAAGCCGTTGGTCCCGGTTATCACTTAATTGTGATAGTCGTTAAGCTAGTTGGATGCCTCCTAGGCGGCTTGAAAAATTCCAACAGTAGGTTGACCACTAGCCTACCTCCACCAATCCGCAGTGGGCACGCGTGGTGGAGTATCTGCCCATTCCCTTTCACCCTTATTTGTGAAATGAGGCCTGTTCTCAGCAGTGGGACATTATAGGCTGATGATGATGATGATGATGAAGTAATTACAACGTACGATTTACGCGTTAATTTTGAATTACAATGCAAAATACTCAAAATCATATACGCATTATTAGTCTCTAAGAATACGGTATTTAGTTTTTTTTTAGATTTAATAACCATTTTTATTTCACTTGTACTACCATTACTCAGAGAGTTCAGAGAGGTAGAGCGTAGCGTTTATTCGCTCAAAGAGCAGCTCGACTGGGGAAGTACCTCCACCTTACAGAATACCGCAGCCAAATAACTTTATGTTGTGTAAAGTAGTGTTCCTGCGCGTGAGCAAGGTCCCCAGAGTTCATAGGGAGAGGGAGGAAGGATCGGTAACGCGTGAGCTTTGCTTCGTGTGTTGCAAGAGTCCATATGGCTACTGTAACCGCTTACCATCAGGCGGGCCGCATGCTTGTTTACCGGCTTAGGCATATAAAAAAAAACTACCTACTGACAGAAAGGAGGAGGTTCTCAATTTGGTTGTATTATTTTTATGTTTGTTACCTCCCAACTCCGTCATTTACTAACCGATTTGGGAAATTATTTTTTTGTTGGAAGGTTATCCCATTGTCATCAGATCAGGATTTAATTACTTCTTAGTGTACTTTGAAGTCGGTTTAAGTTTTTTGTAAAACAGTTTACAATTATTACAGTAAAATTATTAATTCATAAGGCAATCGTGTTCTAATTAAATTCTTACCATTATACAGTCACGCTATCGGTCTTCTTGAAAGTAAAAGTCAATAAAACTCACAAAGAATGAAACACCATGTGACCACTACCAAAGTAACCAATATAATCACGAATTGTACAACGTGAGTGAAGCGAGTTCGACGCTAATCATGTCGATAATTCAGTTAGTTCTGTCCGACCAGTCTGTCTCGGAGACTTGATCCAAATGCTACTTGTGTTACTCGAATCGAGTTTTTTTAGTTATGTTTGGTTTTAGAACACCAAGCAGCAGCATTTGAATACTCAATAATGTATTCAAATTGCAGTCAAATCAAAATCTTTATTTCATATCAACCGTGTGTACCACACACGGCTACAACTCAAGCTATACATTTCCATTATAAGCTGATCTCGCATTGTAAAGGATTTCCTTACAATGAGAGGTAAGGGTAAGGGAATGGACTATATAATTCCTGAATGGTTGGCTAGATGGCACTAGTAATAGTTTAGTTCGCTTCGCGACGCATGCGTGCGTGCAAATTTTTGGCGAAAGAAAAACAAAATAGTAAGTAAAATCATTGTTATTTGTTTCGTGTAGTGGAAATATTTTTCAGAGGGTTCTTGTTTTAGGTTGTTATGATATTAGTTTCGTAAAATAATGGCTATTTTTGATTTGGTTGCAAAGTATACGAGTAACAGTTTATCCTAATCTCAAAATAACTCGCATCTAATTGTACTTTTGTTTCTTATGATGTTAGTTATAAAATTGATTACCGTATAACATGTTTATACCGGTAAATATAATATATATTTAATCACCAACTCACAAATAACTCGAATTCTATGTGAGTTCGTAAACAAACAGTAGTAGGAACCACAGTCGTAAGGCAAAGAAAATAAAATTAGACGTGGAATTAAATAATACAATTACGCCTAACGGACCCTGGTGTCCTTTTTTATTTTTGTACAAATAAGAAATGACGCAACACAACTAGGCCCAGATTTTTCCCTGTCGGTGGTAAGGCAAAAGGTTTTATCAAGTTTTATGTGTAATTCATTCAACTTTTTGTAAATCTTGCTTCATAATTAATAATTATGTCATTTTTAGTTCACATACGTTCATTCTGAAGGTTTTTTCTTTAAAGTTTTACTCCAGCGTGGATTGGTAGACTAGGAGGGTTTTTTTTATTTATTCTAAAATTACACAGGATATCCCACCCCTGTATTAGAGAGGACAGAAGAAAAAACGACAAAAAACAAATCGGCTATGTCGTTTTTGGGTTTTAGCGAGACTAACTGTCCATTTGATTTTTATTACCTATATAGATAGAGAGGCACTTCAGGTGCCTGTATGTAATGTTCGGTCAGCTTTTAAAGTCTTTCCTGTATTTTTGTAAGTAGGTAAGTAGGCAATCGAATGTCCAGATATAGAGCAAATTTAGAGGTACCCGAACCCACATGTACGTTCCGCGTAGTTTTGTATTTTTCGAGTTATGTCAATTTTTCATGTTTTCAAAATCTGGTATTGATATTTTCGATCATACTGACATTATGAGTCGAGATACATGCAAGTTTCAGACAGAAAAAGTATATAACGGTTCCGTTATTTCCTTTTGAAGCTTGGGAACCGGAACAGGAACACTAATTTTACGCTTTTTCTTTTCTAAAACCTTATTTATGAGGTTCTTGAAGGAGACCATTTTTGTAGGTTCTGTAACATGCGGAACTTACTACTGGTTGAGCCGTACGCTAGTTTGCCGAATTAGGAGTATAAACCGTGCCGAACCAAAACAAAACCAAACTTTCTGTAACCGAAAGCTCCAAAATTGTAGGATTCAAAAGCATGGCCTTCACCACGGTATTAGAACTCACTACCCAAGTCATCCCATCATTCAATCCCATCACACAACTAACCAACATCTTGAAGAGCCAGCTGGGCTCTGGTTAAGGTTCGATTCCCGCACAGGACATGCATTTGTGTGCATGGACCTGTCTGTATGTCCTGAGTCTGGGTGTAAGTATGTATTTACAAAGAAAAAGTAGTATATGTATTATATCAGCTATCTGGTTTCCATAGTACAAGCTCTGCTTAGTTTGGGATCAGATGACCGTGTGTGAGGAATGTCCCAGGATATTTATTTACTTATTAACTCACGTACCTACATCTTTTTTCAAATAATAACATGTAAATGAAGTGTAAACATGTTACGAAACTTAGCAACAAAGTAGAAATAATTCAAAAACTTCCCGGCTTCGAACTACAAGCGAAAAGAATTTTTTTCAATGATTACATACGTCAGTAGTGAAGAAGGGTTGCGTCAGAAGTTTATGGCTACCCTCGTCACCACGATGACGTTCGATATTGATGTTTATACTGTAATGCATTGAACTTCTTTTGCAATATAATTTGTTATGAATATAGAAAGATGTTAGATCAATTCTCGTAACAGAAATTTTATAGTTCCAACTCTTTTTTTTTTGTATACCACTAAGTGGCAAACAAGCATACGGGCCGCCTGATCTCTTCACACCCCTTTTGAAGAACCCCATGCTGAACTTCATTGGGAAAACCACGGCGGGGAGTTCATTCCACAGTCCGAGCGTCCGCGGAAGAAAACTCCTTTTAGCCCGCCCAGATCGAAAAAGTTCTGGTTTCAATGTGTGAGGATGGACTCCCCGTCGATGGCGAGAGTTGCGATGGTGGAAGGTAGCCGTTGGCATCAAGTCGAACAATTCCTTAGAACACTGTCCGTTGTACAAGCGGTAGAACACACATCAGGAGGCAAAGTCTCTCCTCCCACTGAGGGGCTCTAAGCCGTTTGTGAGCTCGGGATCGTCAAAAATTCTGATGGTACGTCACTGAACCGAGTCTAAAGGCCCAAGCTGGTATCCAGGTGCTCCCGCCCAAAGATGACAGCAGTACTCCATTCTCTATTCATCTCTTATACCGTAAATATATAGGGTGTAACGGAATGTTTTTGGTACTCGGCGTGCAGTTCGTGGAAGATAAAATTTTATGTTAATATTAGCAAGGGACGCAAAATGATGATATGATTTTAATTCAATAAACTTGAATGCAAAAATTTGGTTTGAATTTTTGAGTAATTTATTTTGAGCTGATTCTTTTTATAGAGATTCTGTACTTTTTTATTTTATTTTATACCACTAAGATGGCTATCAAGCATACGGCCCGCCTAATGTTAAGCAGTAACCGTAGCCTATGGACGCCTGCAACACCTGAACCTGATGTAGTCTTCACCCCTTCGAATATTATATACCCTTTTCTTTATACTCTATACATAACAGAAAATCAAATTTTTATAAAAATATAAAAAAATCCTTTTTAGGGTTCCGTAGCCAAATGGCAAAAAACGGAACCCTTATAGATTCGTCATGTCTGTCTGTCTGTCTGTCTGTCTGTCTGTCTGTCTGTCTGTCTGTCTGTCTGTCTGTCCGTGTATGTCACAGCCATTTATTTCCGAAACTATAAGAACTATAATGTTGAAACTTGGTAAGTAGATGTATTCTGTGAACCGCATTAAGATTTTTACACAAAAATAGAAAAAAAACAATAAATTTTGGGGGTTCCCCATACTTAGAACTGAAACTCAATATTTTTTTTTTCATCAAACCCATAAGTGTGGGGTGTCTATGGATAGGTCTTCAAAAATGATATTGAGGTTTCTAATATCATTTTTTTCTAAACTGAATAGTTTGCGCGAGAGACACTTCCAAAGTGGTAAAATGTGTGTCCCCCCCCCTGTAACTTCTAAAATAAGAGAATGATAAATCTATAAAAAATATATGATGTACATTACGGTGCAAACTTCCACTGAAAATTGGTTTGAACGAGATCTAGTAAGTAGTTTTTTTTTAATAGGTCATAAATTGAAATTAATATCAAATACTCAGGTCTATACTACCATTTACTTATATACCTACAGGTTTGTACGGAACCCTCGGTGCGCGAGTCTGACTCGCACTTGGCCGGTTTTTTTTTATAGGATCAATCTTTAATATTATCATAAATACCTAACTAATTAATCTATCTAATCCTAACTAATATTATAAATGGGAAAGTGAGTTTGATTGTTTGTTACGCCTTCACATCTCAACTACACAACGGACCATCACGAAATTAACATGCGGATAGCCTACGGTATAGAGAAGGACATAGGCTACTTTTTATCCCGGGGACGCGGGTAAAACCGCGGGGGACTGCTAGTATAAACCAAATGAAAAAAACGTTGTCAGAGGGCAACAAATATTCAAAAGTCGGAGAAAATTCCAGGAAATAATAGTTTTTATTGAAAGTATATTTGAAACAATTGATTATTGGAATAATATATAATAATCAAATGCCACATGTATATAAGAGCATCTGGACTCGACCGATTTGGTTGATTTTTTTTTTTTTTGTTTTGTCTGTAGGGATTTGTATGGATATTTTTGGAAAATGTACCGGAAAAGTCGTACTTTACCCAAGCGACGTCGTGCATGAACATCTAGTTATGTATGTTGCTGGTTTCGATAAGTTCATTGTTATACAACAAGAAATGGACGGTAAATAAGGCAATTTATCAATAACATTGTATAAGAAACTTTGGACAGACCCAAACAAATGAACATGAAAAGGATTGTATTGGAAAATGTATTGTTCATTTTAGGGTACTGTTAAAAGATTAAAGAGGAAAGAGAACCGACAGAAATACATTCGGGGATATTCGGAATATTTCGGACCAGTTCAGCTGAATTGCAGATCAAAATGATTTCATTTGCAATGGAATTTAACAATTCTGAAAATCATAGTGTTTTCCATGTAGTATTATATATAGTGTTTAAGGTCTTTGCTTGCAGCGGCGTCGTGTGACGGGTCGCTCACTTCCCTCCAATATGGCGAGGAAGGCGATGACTGCCACACGCGTCATACTTGTGAACAGGTGCTGCTTGTGGAGGCTGGTCTGCTTAAGTTTTCCACTTATTTACTTATTAAATATAGATTCAGTCTACTTTGTAGTTTTGCCGTCGTGACGGGGCAAGCAATTGTTGTCAGTGCGATTAGAATTTAAATATTATGTAATGAATCTAAGCTTGTTTTGTAATTGCTGACTTTATTGCTCGCTCTTCTCAGCAAATGCAACCTTCAGAACCGATATTACAGTATTAAAGTAAGACTTTCCATAAATGCCTGCCTTCGCAGGCATTTATGGAAAGTTTTGAATTTTTGATATTTTAAACAAATAGAAAACAGAAGATTTTTTTTTATTAAATGGTCTTGCATTTGGCCACTGACCCGCCCATAAGGGACGAAGACGAAGCCTAAGATGGGACACTCTTACCCAGAAGGAACATATACACTCTAGCCTTGAAAGTATCTAGGTTGTAAGAGTCAGGAAACACAGACGCTGGAAGCAAGTTCCACTCCCTTGCTGTCCGCATTATAAATGAGGATGCAAAACGCTGAATAAATACTCCAGAAACCTGCCAAAAAGCTTTGACCGCATCCAGGGGAATACGGATTCATTCCTGATGTGCAATTCATGAGTTTTAGTAAGAAATTTCAAACTGGTGTTTCAATTAAAAAAATATCGTGAAAACATTTTACTCAAAGGCCTGCACTGTGTTACATGACCTACTAAATTATAGTTCAGAGACAATACGTGGTATAATTAAAATAACTTATTCAGTCACTATTATTAATTAATAATCTAATCTAGCCGTATGAATAAAAACATTTCTAATTCTTCGAAAAAATTAATACAGATTAATTTGATATCCGGAATCATTTAAGCTCAACGGATCGTGCTTGACCATATTTTTTATGAGTTATGCTCTCCCATCGGTACAGTAAAGTTTGGCCAAGTTTTCCCTATTGTTAGAAAATATTTCAATACAATGAAACGTAATGAATTCAGAGAGTCTTTCGGTCAGTTCTGAATAAGTTACCAAGTTACCTTTTGTTGCATTGTGTTAGGTAAGTTGTAATAACACCATTGTGTTTACTATAGCCTTTATGTTTATGTTTATGGTGTTTTCGGTGAAGACTTTTGCTTTTTGGAAATTCTTCATACCTAAAACAAAAGAAAATAAGTTTTTGTTAAAAAAAACATTTTTAATACAAGCTTTTTTTGGTGACTGTACTTTTTGTTGACTGTACATTGTCATCCAATATACTGATGTATACCAAATATCAAGTCCATCCGATCATACATACATACATTACAAGTTAAATAAAAGCTTTTAAAATATATAGTCGTGCATGTTTTTGATAGTGACAGAGTTATTTCAAAAAAAAAGCTACCCAAGGAACCGTAGTGCAAATGTGTAAAGAATGTTTAAGAGAAATGATTAACGAAAAAAGTATTTTCAAGCAAAAAAGACCCTCTTCATGGTGTTCTGAGCTCTGCAATGGGAAGATAAAGAGTCTGATTATGGTCTGATTAATGAGCACTTTATGAAGCCCCTATTCTTTAGCATTTCCGCAATTCATCGTCTAAATCTTATCACTTTTTGATGCTGAAAAGCGTAGGATTTAGACACTGAGAATTCATAGAAAAATACATGTGTACAATTTTAATAAATCACAAAAATGACGAAAACCATTTTTTTTCCTCACTCCTTAGAATTCATTCATCGTCGACGAACAATTATTTTCGAAAACAATACTACAAAATTTTACGTCACGCAATAAATTGACAATATAATTTGGACTGTGTCTCAATACAATAAAGCTTCAAATTCACTGACAGAAGTACACAATCATCAGAAAAGTACAATCGGTAAATCATTAACCTTACCGGCCAATTAACGATAACTAATGGTTCTCGACACGCTAATATTCAATTAAAATCCGTTTTATGCCTACATGAACTTATTGAAAATCTATTTTGTTAAGCTGAAATATGCCTTGAAGCAATGGTATAAGGTATAGAGGTGGATATGACAAAAACGATAATTCTTGAAAAGGTGACGATTAATCGTAATTTCGAGGTACCGTTGGGAATAAAAAGAATTTTGGGGTGTCCAGCCAGAATGGAAAATAAATGAGTCATCTTTATGCAACATAAAGCTATGTTTTGTTGTATATTCATAGAATTCAGAATATAATGAAGAATTGTTTAAGATGATGCCCACGGCTACCTTCCACCATCGCAACTCTCGCCATCGACACACATTGAAACCAGAATTGTTTCGAACTGTGCGGTCTCAAAGGACTTCCTTCCGCGTACGCTCAGATTGTGGAATGAGCTATGCCGTGGTTTTCCCAATGGAGTACAGCATGGGGTTCTTCAAGAAGGGTGATACCCCTGGTACAAACGTCAAGGTCTTGGTTGCAAGCGTCATTAGGCTATGGTATCCGCTCACCATCAGGTGCGCCGTATACTGGCAAAATTCGATGGAAGGCGATGGCTGCCACACGCGTCATACTTGTGAACAGGTGCTGCTTGTGGGGGCTGGTCTGCTTCAGTTTACTATTAATTTACTTATTAAATATTTATTCAGTCTACTTTGTAATTTTGCCGCCGAATTTTTGGCACGCAATTGTTTAAAGTGCGATTAGAATGTAAATATTATGTAATGCATGTAAGCTTGTTTTGAAAAGAGTAATTGCTGAGTTTATTGCCGGCTCTTCAAATGCAACCTTCCAAACCGGTATTAGAGTATTAGAGTCAGACTTTTCATAAGTGCCTGCGAAGGTCTATTTGAATAAATGATTTTGAATTTTTGAATTGCTTTAGTTTTAACATTTTTGTATCTATACTTTCGTCAGACAAAACATCCATCATAATACAATATTCTAATAAAATCTACATTCTACTATCTACCAAACTAGATCTAACACAAAATATACCAGAAACAATAATATCAATACGAATCGGCCTAGCTGCGGCACCATTAATCCGATTGATCTACAAATCCCCGCCCTGATTGGATTGAATCCTGTAAAGTTCCATATTAACCAAATGTCTATGTAATATACATAAACTTAGGCATAGAGGGTCATACACGATCCGATGGTTTTAAAATATTAACCAATTGGATTGCAGGAAATCTAAAGATATTAAAATTTTGTGCAATTCTTTGGTTAATTTGAAAGCGATGATCAGACTTTCGGGTGACTCTTTGACATTCGCATAACTTCTCCTTTCCGCAGAACTCGACAAGAGACTAATCCACTGGCCTAGATTGTGTAGGCTTTAACCCAGTGCTAGTTCATCACATGATGATTATTTGACTAGATATCACAGATGGAACTTCTTTTTTTTTCACTATCTCTATCAAAGATGCCTAAGCTCCATGACGCTCTATGCTATTGCTTGGTAGTGTGGTTGGACCTGTATCTGTGACTGCCGGTATAGAGTTTGCTCTCAACACCTTTTTAAAAGAGGTAGGGCACAGTGGGATCTCCCTCCCAAAATTGGGAGCAGCCCGACTGGGGAAGTACCTCCACCTTACAGGAGGCAGTCGAGATCGCTTTAAAGCGGTTTTGTTTTCGGTGAATTAGGTCGCCAGAGCTCCAGGAAGAGGCCCAGGGATAACCGGTACGTAGTACTAAATGACACTGCGCTCTGTCTCTTCTACTGCTAGCATAGCTCCTCATGCGAATGAAACCCCTACATGGTGTTGCAAGCATCTATAGGCTATGGTAACCACTTGCCATCAAGTGAGCTGTATGCTTGTTTGCTACCTAAGTAAAAAAAATATGTCGAGAGAAAACGAGCTCACACATACATAGCTTCTCGTAAAGGGTGATGATTTTTAGCGCGATTTCTTGAGCACTACTTTAGCGGTGGATTTTTGAACATTGTTTGTACCAGCGTGCTTATATAAATCAGTGTAGCTTTTATATACACTAAAATTATAGCTTATTTCGTGGAAGAATATCACCTCTTTCTACCAGGAGATATCGGTACGGATATCAGGCGAGTGACGTCCTCTATCCGACTTGATAAATGATCGCATGTGAAGGAACATCCCTTCACACGCCGAAACCAACCGTGGCCATTACGAAATACAACACAATTTCAAATGCCTACCAGATTTGTATTGAAAATTCGTTCCTATTTCGTGCGGTATACATTCCAGTTTTAAATACTGCATGTTTTTCTATTTTACTCAAGTTATGTGAAGGATTTACTGTCCAATGTCAAGAAGGATAAAGTTCAATTTCGGTTGGACATGGTATATGTCGGTATATTAGGGTAAAAGACTGCGTAGTTGACACCAGATAATTTATATGAGAAGGAACATTTAGACTTTTTTTGAGTTCGCTTCGTTAGATGGTAGATTCTGATGGAAATTCAGATGAAAATAATTCCGGTTTTCACTCTCATGTACTTTAATATTTCGAGTATCCAATTACGAATGTATATATTTCTCTATATTTTATATGATTTAGATTTTAAAAATAAAAGTGGTCAAGTGCGAGTCGGACACGCCCATGAAGGTTTCCGTAGCAGCAAGTAACATTATATAAAAGTTTTTGTAGTTCTTGTAACATTGATCGATGTTTTAATAATAGTGTAATTTGAGTTGATTGAATGAAAGGTAAATTGCAGTTTACGATTTATGACGTTTTAAAAAAAAACTACTAACTAGATCTCGTTCAAACCAATTTTCGGTGGAAGTTTGCATGGTAAGTACATCATATATTTTTTTTAGTTTTATCATTCGCTTATTTTAGAAGTTACAGGGGGTGGGACACACATTTTACCACATTGGAAGTGTCTCTCGCGCAAACAATTTTTTTTTTATTAGCAACACCTCAATATCATTTTTGAAGACCTATCCATAGATACCCCAAACGTATGGGTTAGATGAAAAAAAAAACGAAGTATGGGGAACCTCCAAAATTATTTGCTTTTTTTTCTACTATTGTTTGAAACTCTTAATGCGGTTCACAGAATACATCTACTTACCAAGTTTCAACAGTATAGTTCTTATAGTTTCGGAAAAAAGTGGCCATACGGACGGGCAGATAGACAGACATGACGAATCCAACCTTCCGAATCGAATAAGGGTTCCGATTTTGCCATTTGGCTACGGAACCCTAAAACGAACTTTTTTCAATGTATTTTTGAACTAATCTGCATTGTGTTTGCACATATAAAATGAATTGTGGCTGCGCTACAAATAATTTCAATACCTTTACTGAGAAAATTATCTCAGGGTACTTAAATATCTAAAAATAAAGGATAAAAAATGAATTTTCATATTATTTTATTAACCACACAAAGAACTTCGACAAACGCACGCGTGGTGCTTTGTGTACCCCAAGCAACTTTACAGACTCACTTCGAAAGTGAGCGTTTACGCCTAGATTACTAGGCGCCCAAGGTAAAAAAATTAAGTCCGTAAAGTTATTGCGTAAAATCATCGTTTTCGTCTGTATCTATGCTTGTAGTATTTGGATTCAAAAAGCCAAACATAGTCAGATTGCCCAAAAAATATTTAAAAAATGTAACCTTGCTGAGTTACTTGCCGGATTCTTCTCAGTTGGAGGTTGAGTTCCAAACCGGTGGTAACTTCAGTAAATGTGACCATCATAAGTGCCCTTCTGGGGCCTAAATTGAATAAATGACTTTGACTTTGATCAAACACCGGGGCCATATATACCCCACGCGTGCTATATAGTGTTAAAAAGGTGTACAAAATTTCTTCTACACGTGTAAATAGATTATGTATGTGGGAATGATTTATTTAGAACGCAGCGGATGTATGTTAGATTTAAGAATGAATGGACAGTGTGAACGCAACCGATATGAAAGAGATAGACGCATGAAAGAAAGAGAGAGCATGAAGAGTGACAGACAGACGAAAGAAAGAAGAATTGGACGAACGACGGCTAAAAAGAAGAGTAAGAGTTTTCATGGAAAAAGATTTAATTATTATTTTTTAAGAAGTCCTGAAGAAGAGAAAATACATAGTGTTTTTTGCACATTTATCTTTCACTAGCTGTCTCGCGCGATTTCACCCGCGTTTCCGTGATAAAAAGCCTATAATACTCGGGGATAGTGTAGCTTCCTATTAGTGAAAGAATTTTTCAAATCCGACTGGTAGTTCCAGTGATTAGCCCGTTTAAACAAACAAACAAAAAACTCCTCCGCTTTATTATATTAGTATAGATTAACACCTCAGCCCTACATGTATACATATACAAGAACATAATTAAGCTTAGTAGCTTATTATACGCTGTCAACGTTATAATAATACAGTATGAAAACTGAGATCAAATGACTCGATTCACCGAAATTTCTCCAGCTTATTTAGAGTCGGTAGGATCACTTTTTGAAATATAACTTGTTTGTTTCTTATAAGTTTTAATTAAAAACTTGTTTCATTAAATGTAAATTGAGCGCATAATAACTCAGACAGAAAGTTATATGTACTTTCACAGCTTTGTCTGCATAGTTTTGTGAATGTGTTCTAGCGTATAGAAGACAGACTTTACAACTGTCTTAAGAACTGTCTCAAGAATTTTCACTTTAATAAAACTAGAGTTCGTTCATGAGTCGAAATTCGACAATAGATTTTTATTACAAACTAGCTTTCCGCCCGCAGTTTCTCCCGCGCCCCATTACCCTGCCCTACCGTACCCTACCCTACCATACTCTACCGTACCCTACTATACCCTACCGTACCCTACCGTACCCTACCGTACCTTACCGTACCCTACCGTACCCTACCCTACCCTACGCTACCCTACACTACCCTACCCTTCACTACCCTACCCTATCCTACCCTACACTACCCTATAAAAACTATCCTATGTCCGTCCCTGGTTCCAAGCTACCTGCCCACCAATTTTCAGCCAAATCGGTTCAGCCGTTCTTGAGTTATAAACAGTGTAACTAACACGACTTTCTTTTATATAAATATAGATAAATGAACACTTAATATAACATGACACTGGCAAAAATAAGTCCAAAAAATAATTTGGTTGTCATACTACAAAACTAAGAAGAAGATGAACAAAACGACCAATTAAAATAATGGTTTATTTGTAGTGCAATATATGATGAAACCTTAATTTGTGTGAGTTTGGTGACAGCGGTTCCGATACAAATTCGCCCTTTAGAGAGAATTTAGAGAGAATCTTTTCCGTGGTCTGGACACACCATTACAGGCCTGGTACGGTAGTAAAACCGAGGACTTTAGTACATACAAAAAGGATACAAAACGTGATAATGTCCCTTTAAATCAATATTCTATCGCAGAATTATATTATTGGACATTGCAATCGCCAATTTATTTTAAAATGGACACGTACGGTTAAAATCCCGGATTAATAACCGTCAATGGCAATAAAACTGGCCGCAAATATCGCGGCTGTGTGTTAAATGTTGATGAATTTATGCAAACAGCTGAATAATTAGCGGACACACTAAACTGGCCGAATGGTATCAACGAGTATTTATTGCATTATTACAAACGTTCAGTAATTTACACAAATTCGTTGGTAATCCGGGATTTGATGGTGTGATTTTGAAGGTATTTTGTTGACGTGTGACAATTATTGTTGTAATATTAATGGCTCCTAGTTGTAGAGAAATAAGCCCTTTTTGATTTTTTAGGGTTCCGTAGCGTAATGGCAAAAAACGGAACCCGGATTCATCATGTCTGTCTGTCTGTCCGTCCGTATGTCACAGCCACTTTTTTAGAAACTATAAGAACTAACTGTTGAAACTATAGGTAAGTAGATGTATTCTGTGAACCGCTTTAGATTTTCACACAAAAAAAGAAAAAAACAATAAATTTTGAGGGTTCCCCATACTTAGAACTGAAACTCAAAATTTTTTTTTCATCAATCCCATACGTGTGGAATATCTATGGATAGGTCTTCAAAAATGATACTGAGGTTTCTTATATTATTATTTTTTTAACTGAATAGTTTTCGCGAAAGACACTTCCAAAGTGGTAAAATGTGTGTCCCCCCCCCTGTAATTTTTTAAATAAGAGAATGATAAAACTGGTAAAGTGATAAAGAGACTGGTAAGTAGTTTTTTTTAATACGTCATAAATCGTAAACCGCAATTTACCTTTCATTCAATCAACTCAAATATAAATTGCTGCTACGGAACGCTTCATGGACGAGTCCGACTCGCACTTGGCCGCTTTTTTTATTTAGGTACTTTTTTATATTGCTAAAATATATAAAAAGGGAAACTGATCACCAAACGAAAGACTCCTTTCTTTCTATTCTGTAAAATAACCTTTTTTTTACTGTGATATCTAACTCCTAGAAACAAGTCGGTATAACAGCAACATTATCGTGCGCCTTCTCGACCGTCCGTACGTAAAGCTAACTTCTCACATTTGGCAACCATTTTTGAACAATTAACCTTTTTAAATAGTCTAATTTCGTATGAAAATAGGTTAGTCTCGAGTTCGCCAAGAAGCTGACACTTACTACATGCAAAAATGACCTTTATCGTGGTGCTAATAAAGAGTTTTACGGTGTAAGAGTGTGTTTGTTTCTATATGCAATCCGAGATGTTACGCCTCCTGTTTCGAACAATTTAATTTGTTAATTTCTTGGATGCGTACTGTGAAAAAAATATTAAATGTCATATACGTAGGCATGTATACATCTTTAATTGGAAGAGATTTATTTTGGTACCAGAAAGCGCTACGTTAAAATTACCCGATTTTTAGTTTTTGCTATTTTTTTCCGAAACCGTCTTAAAAAAACGTAAAAAAACTCAAAACCTACAAAATATAATAATAAATACATCGGAAAGTACGCAGGAAAATAATTTCTGTTTAACTTCCATCAATATATTTATTGGAAATCCTATCTAACCAGCATATTGACGACAGCAAAATATAACTAAACAGGTGCTGCTTGTGGGGGCTGGTCTGCTTAAGTTTGCTATTTATTTACTTATTAAATATTTATTCAGTCTACTTTGTAATTTTGCCGGGGCACGCAATTGTTTTCAGTGCGATTAGAATGTAAATATTATGTGATGAATCTAAGCTTGTTTTGAAAAGAGTAATTGCTGAGTTTATTGCCGGCTCTTCTCAGCAAATGCAACCTTCCGAACCGGTATTAAAGTATTAGAGTCAGACTTTTCATAAGTGCCTGCGAAGGTCTATTTGAATAAATGATTTATGAATTTTGAATTAACTAAAGCCCATTCGTAAATTTATGAAAACTGCTTGATTTATATTGAGCTTTGTTTTATTAATGGTAAAGTTTATTTTGCATTGGCAACACAGGAGCGTGCAAGAGAGAAATATTAAGTCAATCATTATTAAATGTGGATGAGGTAGATTTAACAACTTCTTTTTTCTTAAAAAATATTTTTTATAATAATTAGAATATTTTTTTAACATTGATAATTTTTGCGATCATTTCTGATAACTGTAGCGTTTATAAGCGCATTTTATAGTGTACCTAAATATTATTTTATATCAAAATACTATTTCGCAATAAAAAACTTAAACGCATTTACAAAATTAATGGAAAACCAACCTAAGCATCGCGGTCATAAAACATAATATTCTAGTCAAATTCATATCATATTAAAATATACGGCAAGTCAAGCGGAGTTATAAAGCAAATCTGTCAATTTCAATTAGGTAGGGGTGAATACAAAGTTATCCCGCGGTCAAATCTACCCCGGGGCCGGTTGTGGGGTTCAAAACGTCCCAGTAATGACGCCAACGACAGGTGATGGCTATTAATTTAATAATGCAAATGCATTTTATTTTTGGACATTCAAATCAATTTTTATTTATGTTACCTAGACATTTATGTCCTTGAACAGAATGTCATTATGTCCTAAGTGGGTGTAATCGACTATAGTAAAGATCGTCATCACCATCATCATCATCAGCCTATAATGTCCCACTGCTGAGCACAGGCCTCCTTTCACAAATTAGGATGAAACGGAATGGGCAGATAGTCTACCACTTGTGCCCACTGCAGATCGTTGGAGGTAGGCTAGTGGTCAACCTACTGTTGGAGTTTTCAAGCCGCCTCGGAGGCCTAGTTGGAGGCTTAACGACTAACACAATTATGTGATAACCGGGACCAACGGCTTTACGTGCTTTCCGAAGCATGGAAACGCTCGATCTGAAATACCACTAGGCGGTCACCCATCCAGGTACCGACCACGACGGTCGTAGCGATCAATTAAGAATGGATAATTATGCTACACCACGAGCGCTAGTAAAGATATTACACCATTTTTATAAAAGAAAAAAAGTTGTCGAAAAATGCTAGATTTTTTTACGTTTTCTCTCTGGTCTCTTTATTCATATAAACTTTAACTATGCTAAATCTCATACTCTTCCGTGCGCGCAATATGGGTTTAAAAAGGGTTAAAAAAATACACCACGTATTAATATCCCGTATATTAATACGTGGATATATGGATACAACAATACGACATTAAATGAAACCACATAAAGTACTCATGTATACGATCAACTTTTACTATGGGACCAACTTCGAAATCACAAAAAATTTTTACAGCTTTTCATACCTTTTTGCCGAGGAGACATGTACCTTTTGTATGAAAAGCAGTTTTTTTTTGCGATTTTCAAATTGGTACCATAGTAAAAGTTGATCGTATACTTAAAATCCACCCCGTATACATAAAATCATTATGAAGTTATAACCTTTCTAATCATTTGAATATTATAGGGATACAAATATAATTTGTGAATGAAATGATGGATTTGCGTATCAGCAGCTAATTAATTGTGTGTCCCTGCTCGCAGCTCTACGTAGATTCCGTTTTGTGGAATCCCGTCGGGATACCAAAATAATCCCGTTTTGTATCTTAAGACCCGAAGGATGTATTTCTATTTAGAATAGACGATAGAGCAGCAAATTTAAACTAGTGAATTTAAGAGGAAATGCTGGTGGCGTTTTTCCCATACAAACGTAATCCTCAGTTTCCTCTCTGAATAATGACACTAGAGCAATGATTATTCTACTATGCAATCTGTAGGTCTAACTGTATGTCCCTGGGTTGTGTTTTTATCCATAAATTAATTATTATAAGAATTAGGAGTCTCTAAAATAACAAAAAAACATAAAAAATTTAACGTACATATAAAACAACAAAAGAAAACCGACAGACATATCCAAAGTCCTTCTTATTATGATTCTAGATTTTTTTTTATTTGATCCAGTTTTGGTGGAGAAAACCGGGGATTACGAAATAGCGATTTCGACTAATTTAAATAGGTATAATCGGTCCAAGCTGTATTTGTCTCTATCGCCCTCGGGCGGGATAGATCGGGCACAGCGAGACAGCAAAAGATATGTTAAATACCTATTTTTCAAATTTCTTGCAGCCATCCTTTCCTCTTAATAAAGCAAATTATTCATTGTAAAGTCCGGGATTTTGGTGTAACGGGATATGTTAATTTTTTTATTGTGCACCCTGTATATTATGTATGAGCGTTAAAAATTACGGTCACAATGAAAAATGGCCTATTTAATTCAATCATTCACCACTCACCCTCCTACATGTCGCCGGTGGGACGCGTCTAATTTAATTTGATGCAATGTTTTATTGGATTAGGACGGATTTATTATACAGGCTGTTGTTTTTGTAATTTAAATCCCGGGACAGCGGGTGTAAGAACGGGACTTTGCGATTAGTTGTTGTAACTTTGTTTAAGTTTTATTTTACGTTACTCAAATATTTTTACATTATAAATTTGTCGTTACGTAATGGTTTGTTGTCTGGAAAAGTTACATCATTTAATTAAAAAAATATTAAAATACATTTTGTTCTTAATATATGTAGGATCGTGGGCGTTCTGAAGAGAAATTTCAGTATTGAAATAAGAATCTCCGACATCATTTTTTGTAAATAAATTACTTACATTTAATTTAAGAAACTATTATAACTAAATATTTAGGAAAGTACGTCAAAAACCTCGATTCATTAAATGTATTTAAACAGACATTTATATTTATGTTTGAATAACATTTCTTTTGATGATTATTTAATCTGCCTGAACGTTTCTACATAACATTATTTAGACAAAAATACACAACAAACGAGGAGAAGCTTTTATAATATATTAAATTGACAATACAAGAAAAGCGAAGAGGGATTTACCTCCGCAAAACAATAATAACATTGGAAAATGAAAACTCGTGGAACATTATACATTTACATATGATAAGCGGACCTTTTAAGCTTCTTTGTCTCATAGAACACATGTACGTCGCTGATACGAACGTGTATCCAGGCACCATTGCGCTGTGCTGTAAGATGCTGCTTTTTTCAGCGCTGAATTTTGTTTTCTTCACCATCTTAGGAAGGTTATTCACTAAGAAAGCATGTAAGAAGGTCAAAGCTACCGGCTTTCAACTGAGAAAAACCGGCTAGAAACTCAGCAAAGTTAGGTACATTTTAAAATATTTTTTTGGCAATTTTTGAAATTATTAAAAAAAATATTTATTGAGATTTTTTTATGACTGTTTTTAAGGCTCTGATGTTGCAGGTTCTATAGGCTACAGTGACCGCTTTTATACGCCTGTTTGCGAACTTAGTAATATAACAAAATTAAGTACTAGACAAAGATGCTGATTCTGTTGTTTACAACTAAACTAGATTTAGTCTCTCTATTAACCCTTTCTAACAAGTAAAATAAGAAAGGGATGTAAGAAATGTTGTCCTGTCAAATTAGTCCAATGCTTGTTCAATATAAATTTAGTCGCCATCTATCGCTGTTACGTCTAAACACCCGCAAATTAAGAGGAAAGGATGGCTGCAAGAAATTTAAAAATAGGTTTTTAACATATCTATTGCTATAGCGCTGTGCCCGAGCTATCCCGCCCGAGGGCGATAGAAAACTACAGCTTGGACCGATTATACCTATTTAAATTAGACGAAATCGCTATTTCGTAATTCCCGGTTTTCTCCTCCAAAAATAGATCGATAAAAAAAAAAAAAATATGCAAGAATCATAATAAGAAGGGCAGTGGCTATGTCTTTCGTTTTATCTTTGTTTTTTTATATTCTTCAAATTTATTCACTGGACGTCTGATAACGGCGTTAAAAATGGTTAGTTTTTGTGATTTTAGAAGGCTTCTTATTCTTATAATAATTAAATTATAGAGAAAAACACAAACTCCCTAGGTTGTGTTTTTACAGTGGTAGGTACCTACAGATTGCTTGGTAAAATAATCATTATCCTTAGTATTTATCCAGAGAGGAATGGTTTGTATGGAACAAACGCCACCAGCATTTCCTCTTAAGATGGCAAAGACTAATAAGACAGCTTTAAATATGTTCAATAATGTTTGTGAGAAAGAGATGTAATGTGACTAAAATTAGTTTTGTGCGATTTACAACAGAATCGGCACCAACAACCTAATTTATTGAGGCCACAAATAATTTCATGTAAATTCGTATAAAATGGGGTTTAAAAGTATTGTTAACCTGTACTAGCATACAAAATAATGATAAGTGCATCATAAAATAAAGTAGCAGCAACTACCATCAAATAAATTTGAACTATATCACGTTCGTGATAAAAAGTAATTTTGCGAAGCGCCATTTTATCGGGTCTCTCGTATAGACTCAGAGTTTATTTGTGTGTGTGTATCATAAATTACGGGGACGTGTGTGGAAGCCTTACCTCACTTCACCTTACTGTATTAAAATCGGTTTATGTAGAAAGTAACATGTCGGCGTCATTTTTTCTAGGTTAGCGTTAAGATGGAAATGAGAATTTTCTGAAAATCCGAGATAAAACTACTTTTTTTAGAAAGAGATTTAATGCAAACTTTATTTGCGCTTCAAAATTTGATATACAGTCAAAAAGGTCTTCAATGAGGTTTAGAATGTTTTTTTTTATCTCTTACTTTTAATAAAACTTTGTTTCTTTATCTTACAAAAATTAATTTGGTTATTTTTATTATATATTGTTATATTTTTCCACTTTAGGCACCTATCGCACTCGATCATTGTGGACGACATAAGGATTAGCAATAGGTACCACATACTTCTAAATTAGTTTAAAAGTTATAATATAAGATAAAAATAAATGGTCTCCTTCGTAAAATAAAATTCAGTAAAAGAAACGGACATACACATATTTAGGTGTAAGATAAATATAAATGGTCTCCTCCGCAAAATAAATACACACACTTGAAAATATTATTCATTAATAAGACAAGTGTAAAACCAAAAACACTTATAACGATCACTTATGTATATCTATACTTTATGTACCTAGCTGTTAGTTTTCCTTTGATCTTAAAATTAAAATAAAATAAAATGGTTTTCATTGAATAATACTTAGTACAAGCGAAACTAATTTCATAAGTAAAAATAACTAAAAGTTTTATCATAAAATCCGTATAGACTAGCAATATTCTACTCACGAAGAACGCGCGCGTTTACGTATTATGTGCAATGTTGCAAATGAAGGAATTATTTTAAGTGGGGCCCCGGATCCGGGACACTCTGGGACGTGGAGAATCTTGTATGGGCCGCTTATCACACCAGCATGTAATCAGACAGAAGGGTTACTGTGAGGGTGAAATTGGTTTTTGATTATCCGTGTTGAATTTATCTTTTGTTCTCATGTGAGTGGATTCAGAGATAATGAGATTGTAAGACAATGATAGATCAGTCTTAGATTCGAATCCTACAATGAACTTGACTTTTGCGTAAAGGAAGACATCGGTTGTAGTACCCACCTGGCTGGCTACCACCCTCAAGTACCTAACGGTGTGTTCCGACCGCTGCACTCGAGAGCCAGTTCCATAATTCTAAGCCTTGTGTGCTCACCACCTTCGGCCACGTCATCACTTACCATGGTGAGATTGTGGTCAAACACAGGCGAATAGTATGTTTACGGCTTTAAAACACATTCGTTTGAATTTATCTCAAGGATTTGTGTGTCTTCTGGTTTGTAAATACTTAAGAATGTAGATAAATGTGTAATCAATTGAAAGGTCAAAAACCGGCCAAGTGCGAGTCAGACTCGCGCACCGAGGGTCCGTACAAACCTGTAGGTATATAAGTATATGGTAGTATAGATACTGAGTATTTGATATGAATTTCAATTTATGGCATTAAAAAAAAACTACTTACTAGATCTCGTTCAAATCAATTTTCAGAGGAAGTTTGCATCGTAATTTACATCATATATTTTTTTTAGTTTTATCATTCTCTTATTTTAGAAGTTACAGGGGGGGACACACATTTTACCAGTTTAGAAGTGTCTCTCGCGCAAAGTATTCATTTTAGAAAAAAAAATATTAGAAACCTCAATGTCATTTTTGAAAACCTATGGATATAGACACAATTATGGGTTTTATTAAAAAAAAAATGAGTTTCATTTCGAAGTATGGGGAACCCCCACAATTTATTGTTTTTTTTTTCTATTTTTGTGTGAAAATCTTAATCACAGAATACATCTACTACCAAGTTTGAACATTATAGTTCTTATAGTTTCGGAAAAAAAGTGGCTGTGACAGACATGACGAATCTATAAGGGTTCCGTTTTTTGCCATTTGGCTACGGAACCCTAAAAAGCAGTAGTAATATAATTGCAGTAATCTCTTCCTACTACTTTTTAAGTCTTGCTTATTTTTTATCTGTCTCAGTCAGTATACAGCATACACATTGGTGTAATACTCGCCTCGACTTTAGCACTCCAATATTTTTTTTGTTAAAAAAGAACAAATGCAAAGAATATGACGTGTTAAGTCTCCAACGAGCGGCTCACGAGGATTTGTCCTACAATTCAATGTGAATTCTAAGGGGTTCGCTTAAGTACTCTTATCAGATTAATTCATGTGAGAAAGTACTCCAGTACAGGTTTTTTGGGAAATAAGCATTGAATTTAAAAATAGTATCATCCTGTATGCGTACCTACTAGACAAATGTTTAATGAAGATAACTGTATTTTTTTTTATTTTCAATTAATTATATTTTATTTTTCCAAATCGGTTAATAAATGACGGAGTTATGAGGTAACAAACATAAAAAAAAACAACCGAATTGAGAACCTCCTCTTTTTTTTTGAAGTCGGTTAAAAATGAAATAAAACCAGGAATTATATTACTTGAAGAAAAAGAGCAAATAGCGTGGATGGCGTGGGATCAAAACGTCGGGATATTAACGAGAACCCTTTACTGTTTCAGACTTGCTTACTCCACTTAACTATGTACCTAACTTGCCTACACCTCAAGGTTTTACTGTATGGTACAAGCTGTTAACTTTAAGACAGTCAAAATCATCACCTAGCATCTATTGTTGCGCTCGAGAGCGTTTCTCTTCTAGGTTTAACACAAGCCATCTTAAGTTAAAAGAAAACAACAATACCAAGATATTAAGCAACGGTAGATCCTTCATTGCTAATTGTTGATTATCCAAAACCATATAGATGTTTTGGCTCCCAATATTAAGTTACTGTCAAAGGAGTCGCTTCATCTTCTCGGAGCCCCCGTCTTAGATGAATCCATACCTAGTTTCTTTGAGAAAAAGATTCAAAATTTTAATGACTCTTCAAATAGACTTTATGAAATTAATGCCCATTATGCATTTTTTATTGTTCGACTCTGCCTTTTCGTGCCTAAGTTTACCTATTTACTCCGCAGTACGCACTTATTTAAATTCGTTCACATATTAGATACTTTGGATAATATGATCAAAACGTCTCTTTCCAAAATTCTAAATTGCAGTTTTTGTGAAAACAAAGTGTGGTCTCAGGCCACCCTACCCGTGTGTTATGGTGGCCTAGGAGTGCGGAAAATTTCAAGCATATCAGTACCGGCGTTTCTATCCTCGGTATACAGTGTGGGCAGCCTTGTCAGATCTGTTTTGGACCCTTCTATTGGATCTGTTGAGGTTTCTTACCTGTCCGATGCTAGAGACGCCTGGCAGGCAGCTTGTCCAGGCACAAATATTCCAACCTTGAGTCACTCTCAGAGAGCGTGGGACAAGCCTCTTTGTGAAAAAACTTGGCAAAATTTATTTTCAAACTTTTCGATAGATACAGACCGCGCGCGCTTGTTAGCCGTCTCTCAGAGTGACTCAGGTCACTGGCTACAAGCTATTCCATCCACAAATACCGGGACAATGTTAGACCGTATAACATTAAGTCTGTGTATTTGTCTTCGTCTTGGTTGCAGGACCAATCAGCCTCATCGCTGCCGCTGCGGAGACCTCGTCAATGAGCTCGGCCACCATGGACTTTCGTGCTCCCTAAGTGCTGGTCGACTATCACGGCACTCGGCTATTAATGACATTATCCGCAGGGCTCTTGTTGTCGCTAACGTGCCTTCTGTACTGGAACCAGTCGGTATTGCGCGGGGCGATGGCAAGAGACCGGATGGTATGTCTTTGATCCCTTGGAGTGTCGGCAAGTCGCTGGTGTGGGATGCCACATGTGTCGATACACTCGCGCCATCTCACTTACCGGCTACTTGTAAAGCTGCAGGGGCAGCGGCGGCCAGTGCGGAAAATTCAAAATTCAAAAAATATGCATCGATTGGACCCAATTATATTTTTATGCCTTTTGCGGTCGAGACCTTGGGACCGTGGGGGTCAGAAGCTCGCCGTTTTGCCCGCACCTTGTCTTCAAAATTGATCGAGACCTCCGGAGACCAGCGGGCGGGGAGCTTTTTCCGCCAACGCGTCAGCTTGGCTATCCAAAGAGGAAACGCTGCCAGCCTTCTGGGAACCTTGCCGTTAATCGGAAGCAGCGGCAGGCTTGAGGAAATTTTCTATATATAGATTATATTTTGTAAATATAGATTGTATTTTGTACATATAGATTGTAAAACAATATTATTAGTTTTTTTTTACTGTGTATAGGCTCAGAGTATATAAATACTACGTACAAGTATAGGCCTGCGTTTGACCACAATCTCACCACGGTAAAAAGTGGTGCACACACAAAGCCTAGAAGAAACTGGCTCTCAAGTGAAGCTGTCCGTACATACCAATAGGTGCTTGGCGACAGATTTTCAACTTGAGGATGGTAACCAGCCAGATGGATACATCAAAGTGCTACGGTTCCTCCTCCTACCACCGTGCTATGGTTTCCTCACGATGTTTTCCTTCACCGAAAACTCAAGCTCATTGTAGGATTCGATCCCGGGACCTTCGTCTCGGCATCCGACGTCACTACCTCTGAGGTGAGTTAGTTGTAAACGTCGAGAAGAAAAATACGGCATAGGCTACTATGCAGTTAGCATTACTCAGGCAGGCCTGCTATGCTTGTTTGGCACTTTAGTGGTCTTTTCTTCTCCCTTGCTCTATCCCACTTTAGGTAGGGTCGGCTCTCCTAATCTTCTGGCGCCAGGGCAACCTGTCCTGGGTTTTCGGGTCGTGCTTTATTTACGACATGTTCCTCGTCTCTTCGCATCACGTGACCGTATGGTGATGCGAAGATACGAGGAACAAACTACCTAACCAACCGAGAACAAAAACAAACAACAAACTAACCGAGAGCCTATCATCTTAGACGGCTCTCGGTTAGTTTCTCTGATATAGGGGCGATTTTGAAACTACCGCAGATATGCTCATTTCGTACCCTGTCCAGTCTCGTCACACATCCAGACCACCTCAGCATCTTCATCTCTGAAGTGTTTGGCACTTTAGTGATATAAAAAAAATCCTTTTCAATAGATGGCTACAACGGTCCAGGGCCCCAAGTCTGCTATAACAATTGTGTTCCAATGAACTATCAGTGGTGTCAAAATTGACCCATTTTACAGTTTTGGTAGTCTTATAACACAATAGCGTCATAATGGCACCATAATTAGCTTTCCGAAGATTTTCCACTGAAAGTACAATCGTGCCAGAATGATCATTTAGTGTTTTTTTTTTTTTTTTGAAAAAAAATCAGAATCATTTATTCAAATACACCTTCGCAGGCACTTATGAAAATTCTGACTCTAATACTCTAATAACGGTTCGGAAGGTTGCATTTGCTGAGAAGAGCCGGCAATAAACACAGCAATTACTCTTTTCAAAACAAGCTTAGATTCATTACATAATATTTACATTCTAATCGCACTGACAACAATTGCGTGCCCCTGCGCGGCGGCAAAACTACAAAGTAGACTGAGTCTATATTTAATAAGTAAATAAATGGTAAACTTAAGCAGACCAGCCCCCACAAGCAGCACCTGTTCACAATTATGACGCGTGTGGCAGCCATCGCCCTCCTCGCCATATTAGAGGGAAGTGAGGAACCCGTCACACGACGCCGCCGCAAGAAAAGGCCTTAAAGTGAGCATGACTGCCTTTATATAAAAATAAAAATGTCTGCCTTAGAAATAAAAAATTAACTAAAGGGAAACTACTAAACACTAAAGGGAAACTACATTTCATTCATTATGAGACTATTATGAATTAGTAGACTGCGCACATCGGCTCAATGATAATGGAATTGCAATAGTATCGTGTCACTATGACATTTTAGCAGACTTGGCCCCCTGGAGTAGTTACCCGCTAATTGCTTCTATCTTAACACCTTGTACGATTATTTCATCTATCAAAGTTAGGGTTTGCCTTTTGATTGTTAGCGTTTACAGTTTTGCTTTCGTGGCTAGTTCCGATAGGCAGCAGTTTCGGAAACGTTTGTGATTGATCTTTGTTTTTTAAGCGGTACCATGGCAAAGGTCGCAATAAGTATTTTATACACGCTGGCTGTATTTTTTCTGGATTTCCTACATATGTACGACTAAAACTATGATGACCGGATGGGAATTCAAATTGGTGCAGCTTATGACTTGGATCTGGTTCAAAAGATGATGATATTTCAGTGATTAGCGACCGTAAAAGTACATTTGGTTTGGCACATTGTGTTGTGTTGAATGTTTTTTGTATACCTAATTTGAGCCATATGGGGCATATATATATATGGGGCTCTTCAAAAAGGGTGCCAAGAGATTTCTGCAGGGTCGGCAACGCGCGAGTAACAGCCCTGGTGATGCAAGCGTCGATAGGCTGTGGTAACCGCTTACCATCAGGCGGGCCGTATACTTGTTTGCTACCTAAGTAGTATAAAAAAAACTTGAACGTTTCTCTAAAAACCGTAAAACTGACTATTTTGGGTAATGTACAAAAATAGTTCATAAACAAAAAATATCAATTCCACAATATGCCAAAGGAACTACGACCTACTAAAGCAACGGTCACTATTCACTGAAATATTTATCCAAATTATTCTACGAAGGTAAAATACAATAAAACCTTGAAAAAAGGAACCGTCCCGTCCTGACGGATCACCCAACGCTAAAATAATGAATTCAAAACCAGTATGTTTTTGTCTTCTGCACAAAAGAAGCAGTTTTTCTCAAACTGCAGTTAAAACACAAAGTTAACCTAATTCAAACCTCGCGAGCCAAGGTTAGCTCCCTTCGCGATGCTCGTAACTCTCGATCGTAAAGCCCCCAAAATAAAACCTCGGCCTTGTTCGAGTTATTAGATGGTCACGGGTTCGACTCCCGTGCGCCTAGCTACGATTTCCTTTGCAGTTAATTTTATGGTATCGTTCAGATCTTGGGTATTTTATATCTGAGATTCTTTTCGTAAATTGAGATTAAGAATTAAGTTCTAACATAAACTTTATGTCGAAAGTCAGTTCTGAAAATAATGCGAAGAATTAACCGGCTACATTTTTATTATTTTTATAATTTAAAGAAGCAAAAAAGATGAAAAGACATGGAAACGCCTTTTATTAAAACAACATTAGGAAGCTTTGAACTAAGCTAATTATCACCATCACTCCTTTCAACTTCCAAATTTACCAAAAATCCCTCTTTTTCTCCAGTAAATTCAGACAGGTCAAGTTCCTTTCAGAAAACATTATTTAAGGAAACTTGATGTAAAAAAAAACTGAAAACTGCGTGAAACGGTCACCTTTTCCGGGTCACGAGCGGAATTCATTAAAACTGGCTCGCTGAAAATTAGCTAACTTTGACAAATCATTAATCTTGTCAGAGGAAAAATATGGGACCACTGGTGTTTTTGAGGAAGGGAATTTCTTTGGCGGACTTTGCGTGTGTGATTTAGGATTTTATTTTTATTTATAGGTTTTTTAATGATAGGGGAAACATATTTGAAGACTCAATTAGACTGAACAGTGAAACTACCAAAATACAAATTTATAAGACAACCTAATAATAGACTAACCCCCTACTTCAAATAATATTTACAACTATTTCTATCCATGTCTTTGTCTGACACGTGACGTATGATGATCGAAAGAGTGAGATAGAGGACACTGTAACACTGTTTTAGTTATAAAGTGATAATGAATAAGAGATTTAGAAATAAATAATCGCGGTAATCCAAGAAATACATTTCTGCGGTGATTTTGTTTAAATATTGAATTTATAAATTTATAATTATAATTAAAAATTATAAACATTTGTATACCCGAGAAAACGCCAATAGTTGTTAATATTTCATCTTTTGTTCTCCTGGTAAAACCACCACCAAATTTCTAAAACTTTATGAAGCGTAATCTTTTAAAGATTCAACAGAGTTTCACGACACATAATAATATAGTTTTATTATATGAGAACCCATAAAGCAGCCATAGACCTGTTGTCAAGGGTTTTTACGACACTTTTTATGTGCGCTTAGAATATAAAATATTATCTCGGGTGCTGGTTCAATGATTTTAACGGAGTATACGACTGATCTTTATTTCTCTACTTCTGGGGTACAAAATCATCATTGTAGGTCTTAAATTGTGAAGAGAAATTAAGGTCATATACAACCATCGGGCCGTGTGGCCCCCGGCATAGAATAGGGCCAACCCTTCTAATCCTGTGGGTGTCGTAAAAGGCGACTAAGGGAGTACACCGGGGGACGGGCAGCAGCGTCCATCTGTGATACATCATCACTACTGCGATCACCAACCCGCCTGCCAAGAGTGATGATTACGGCAATACGAGGGGTAATGAGTACACAAACACAGCCACGGCCCCCAGTCCCCGGCGGCCCCGCTATCCCGGGCTACGGTAGCGGTCACAGTAACGGCGGGGCAGGGGGTGCTAAGAGTCTCCGGCAGAGATCCGGCTGCCAACACCGACAACTGGACCTGGTTACATATAATGCACGGACTCCGAGGACCGACGAGAAGCTCATTGAGCTGGAGGAAGATGTGGACAGGTTGCGCTGGGATATAATGGGTTTATCAGAGGTCCGAAGAGGGGGAGGACACGATAATCCTTAAATCCGGTAACCTGTTCTACTACCGAGAGGGTGATCACCTGTCACAGGGGGTTATTATCCGCAGGCCCCTCATCAAGAAAATAGTGAGGATAGAGAGTGTCTCACCGAGAGTCGCATACCTGATACTCAGAATTACCAAACGGTATTCGCTGAAGGTCATCCAGGTATACGCTCCGACCTCATCACACCCAGATGACGAGATAGATATATTGTATGAGGATATCTCACGAGCCATACATGCCTCTAAGACTCACTATTAGGAATATCGATGAGCGCCAATTTGCCACCATCGACAATGCGCTCTGATTGGCTAAGACAAGGACACATGCGCTATGATTAGCCAAGTCAAGAACACACGATGCAGTGATTGGTCTTTACTGTTCAAAATCAGTGACAAATCACTGACTAGTTTCGGAATTGGATTGCTCCACAGAGAAAAGAAATATAAATAGAGACGCTATGCTAGCGGAGCCCGCGCGCCACACATAACATCAAATGGGCATATATCAACCAAAACACGCGTCAACGCTTCGTAGTATTCGCCATACTCAGCAGAGGTGCGTAGCTCCGCGAAAAATATTAATTATGTCGTGATGCGCTATTATTTCCTGTAGGAAACGAAGTGAGGAGTCGGAGTGTAACTCAAGGAGGGATTTCCTTTCATCGATGAGTCTACAAACCTTTATTTAATTGTGATATTTATAAAAATGTATTCGAGATTATGATAATTTTAGGTGTAAACGATAAACTCGGATACTACTGCAAAATTATACATTGAAGGCAATGTACTCACTTTATTTGTACGCAAGGTAGCGAGCGCAACTCCGCACGTAATGTATTGCGTTCTTTCACATTGGTCGTGAGTCGTGACCTGTCGTGACCCCAAAACATGTGCATCGATAGTTTTGTTCGATCAATATCGATAAAATACATCTTTTTATCACTGATTTCATTAAGGCAATAGTTGAAAGTTATATGAATATCCGCATTCATCTGTTAAAATTAAGCTTTCAAAACGAGAATTTCGAAACAAATAAATTTTATTTCAAGGGCAATAAACCGTGTAAAAATAACTTTTTTTTAATTTACTTCATCATGTTAAACGTTTTTTTTTTTACAATTCAGTATTCTTTGCACAATTATTCTTATCGAACGTGAATTTTCTTACGGAATTTCTAAAAATATATCGACGAAATTAAAATATCGATAATTTTATTGATATTTTATCGATTACTTTCACTGCATTAAGCGAATAGCAATAAGTGTTGCTACTCGACGCCAGTCGACGCAGCTATTACGCAATTATCAACATTATGTCTAATGCGTTTGAGTTCAAAATTGCGTTCCATGAAAATAAGGCCATCTAGTGCCGAGTGGCAGAACTTTTTCGTCGATTGAATCTAGTTAGTTTGTAGATTACAAAACGACGTAAATAATTTGTACGCTATTGAAAAATAAATTTTATGTTAACGTAAAAAGGTATATTTTCATATGTATGACCTGTGTGATTAAAGCTATTTTTGAGTAAAATAGAAACGACCAATCAAAAGGATTGTTTATTTGTAGTACAATATATGATTTAACATTTATTTGTGTGAGTTTGGCTACACTGGTTCCGATACAAATTCTAACGCATCGCCCTTCCAGTGTATTCTCTTTTCCGTGGATTGCTCGGTATTAAGGGATTGTTCCTAGAACGAAATATTGCTGACGAACATCAGTCAAGTTTCTTATTAATACAAAATGAAGAAATAAATATTATGTGCAAATAAAAGATACGAACGAAGTAAAAACTGTGAAAGATTGTCCAAAACGAAATACATCATCTGAATACACAAAAGAATGTAAAATTGAAAGAACCATTTTTAAACAGCAGCTAGCAAGAAAAATGGTATCATATCCAGAATCTTTGTTTTTAACACTTTAAACTACATTTTTGTGAAAAGATTTACGCGCCACATAAAAGGAAGTAGAAATGGAAAAACAAAACACAAAACGGCACATTTCCCAAGAAATATAACTGCAATATCAAAACTGTATAAAGCCAAATCTTTTGTAAGCCATAGTACACTGTAGGTGGCCGACATAGCTTTCCATTACAACCATTCGTGTTTGGTCTTATTCCTGATAGATTTACCTAACTAATATAGTTCATTATAAAGTGGTACGTGATTTCGCGTCCAGTGTAACTTGACATGTGATGAACGATCTTGGCTCCCAAGTTTCGAATGTTCCAAAGAAAAGGACGCGGGATAGGAGAGGTCTCTGTAAAATTGACAGTAATGAACCTTGTTTCATGACGGAAAATTGCACCCACAGGACCCTTGGGCTAGTATCGTTTGGGAAATATGTGGTTTATGTGAACAGCGTTCGGTAAAAAGATAATATTACAATGAAGATATTATTTTCAGAGAAAACAAAAGGGAATCTTGGGCAGTAAGTACATTAAGCGCCCGATCCTTTTTAGGTGAGCTGAGTATCACATTCCAAGGGTTAGAAGACGCGTAAAGGGTGTGATATAATATTTATTAGTACTTACCCTTAAAAAGGAAGTAGGTAATTGAGGGCAGCAAGGAAAACAGGATAAAGCGTAATGTATTACTTTGAACCTAAAATTTAAGAGCCATACCTTAAAATTTTATATGTTAGGTACAAGTTTCAGCGCAGATTACCTATTGAAATTGTGGTTAAATTCTAGCCTATCCTATCTGTTTTGAAAAAAAAAACAAATATATTTCGTAAGAACAGCTACTCTCATAGTTTGAACACTAGAAATAGCAAACTTACTATAGCAGTAACTCGGCTTAGCGAAATTATGGACTCTTTAAAGGGGCTTTCAAGGGGCATGGCATTGGTTTTAATAACAAAGTAACCAAAGAAATTAAAGAACTATCAAATTTAAATTCTGTTCAATACAAATCATTTATTTCAAATAGATCTTCGAGGGCCTCTAATACCGGTTCGGAAGGTTGCATCTGAGAAGAGCCGGCAATAAACTCGATCGCGCACGATACGAGCACTGCAAAGTGTGCGGCTGACAATCGGCGGAGAGCAGTCGATCGCGAGCCGAAAGCTCGTTCGAGGCAAGTCCGTCCGCGCTACGCGAATTTATGCTCCACGTGTGCTCGGCTCGTGCTCGTGGACGCACCATTTACATTGCACGTTGCATCTGGACGTGGCATAAGTGCCTTATCAGGGCTTAAACTGGATAAACGAGATATAATTAGCATTATTTGCATTGTCAATTCAGTAGCAGTTCTAAAATAGCTCCCAACTCAAGATTATTACAATAAAGCATACTCAATCGTTACAAACTTCAATATAACCAACTTGTATTATCAGTTTCTCGACACGTCTCGATAATGGAACTTTCTCTAACTATTAAGTCGACAAGTCTCTGGATGTTATTTACTATTGTTTTAAAAGTTCTGTAGTTATTACACTAAGTTTATTACGTTTGTAACGATCTGTGGCGTACTTCGCCACCACACAAGTACATACGAGTCCGCTAACACGATAATCTTGGGCCAAGCCCTTACAATTTCATAAAATCGCTCCGCTTATGAAGCTTGGACCAGCATATTATAATTATCGGTGCAACCCGCGGATTTCACCTCACCTTCCGCTGCCCCCGCCGTCGCCTGCGCTGCGCCGCCGCGCCAACCGGCCGGTGCCCGCTGGAGAGGACACCTACGGAACTCACTCGGTTTCTCTTCGCCTTTACGATCACTCGCGCTTTTACTTTGTATTCATTTCTTAACTGGACGTAGTTATGCGAAAATGTTTCATTCCACAGTAAATTGAATTTGAGATAAAAGCATTTACGCGTTTCAATGGTATTCTTTTTTATTCTAACTAGTAAAGACCAATACTAAAGGTTTTATTGTTGAATTATATTGTGTTTAGATAATCGTATGTTTAATTTTAGGCTATTCACTTTACAATAAGAAAAAAATATGTTATTGGTATTGGAACATTTTAACATAATTAATATTTACATGAACATAGCTTCAAATTAATTTTGCACAAACGTTCCAGGTACTTTTTATCCATCTGTACCTTAATATTTATGATCTAAATTTTATTTTTTAATAAATATGTAAAACCTGAACAACAAATAAAAGAATAGTAATTGCTTATGATTTTTTTTATTACTAGGTCACAATTTAAAAAACAGAATAAAATCTTGTGCTTTTGGGGAGGCCTACGTCCAGCAGTGGACTGCTATAGGCTGATGATGATGATAAAATCTTCATACGTCATACTCATCATCCTCTTGCATTTCGAAATCTGGTTCCCCACCAAACCCATCGACATCATCTATGATTCCCTCCGTACTCTTTAGGTTTTTATAAAATTTATGACAATCCTCAGGGATGTACTGATACATGGATTCTAAATCTGCTAATTTGGCTGGAGCAATGGCTTTACCATCCGGCCACAACAAACAGAAATCGGACATGTTAATATTTCGTGATTCCCCTCTAGTTTTTTTTTCAATTGTTAATTCCTTGTGATCTTCCTCAAATGATGATTTCATAAAAATTGAAGACACTTTCTCTTTTTCAATTCTTATTTCTTTTGTCTTTAACCAATTGACTTTGGTTTTGTCTGTGAATTTTTTTCTATTGATAATATTTTTTTCTAATTTTTCCGTACCATAAAAATCAGTCTTATTCATTTTAAATACTTCTAGAGGTTTTCTTTTTTTACACGTTTTAATTACGGACATATATTCTTCGGCTGTATAAATTCGTTGATAGTGTTTGAGAGCAGTTTCAATTTTGGAAAAGTCTGTGTCATTAGGCAGGAAGGTATGCCCAGACTCAAGAAATCGCATTGTAATGACTTTTAAAGTGTCATGTGAGTTTAGAAGTGCTTTCAACATGAGAACTATTTTTATGTTGCGGTTCTGCCCTCCACAACAATCGCTCCAAAGAATAAGGTGTTCAACAGTGGGCCTTAGTTTAGTTTGAATATATTTAATAAGGCACGATCCCACCTCTTGCGCACCTCTTCCTGCTTCCCCTTCAACCCATATGTAACAATGACCAATGTCATCTGAAGCACTATGGATGCCACTGTTGTAGAGCCACAATTGCCTTTTATAAAACACAACATTTGTAGGTATTCGTGGTAATGGTAAAGTTTTTTCCAAATCGAATGTTACACATTCAATAGTCGACTTGTTTCGAGCGTCTTCAAAATCGGAGTTCATCTGCTTCCTCAAATTTTCAGCCTTTTCTAAATGTCGAGTCTTTTCTGTTCTAGCTTGTTCTTTTTCCTCGAGGGTGTTAGCGTTTTGAATTTTTATGGCTAACATATCGCACTTATTGCAAGTGTCTTTTTTTAATGACTTACACCTAAGGTTAAACTTAGTGTAAAAAATCTTTTTGACTGATTCGAAGGAAGCGCACTTTTGCCCTTCACCATAAGTATTTGTGTACTCCTGCTGATATATATCGTAAATTTTAGGTAATGTCATCCCCGGTTGTAAATATAACGTGTCATTATTCTTTTCTCGTCTGTAGTGCGACTCATACTTTGGTAGTTTTGAAATAGTTTCGACTATGAAATTATACATTTCATCTGATAATTTATTCTTGCCACCTGTGCTAACTCCTCTACCATCCATTATGGGCTCCCTACTTCTAAGTTTTTTTAGTGCCGTGGTAACTTTTTGAGTAGTAATTTGATAAGTGTTTAAAAACATATCACGACATACCTTTGTACCATTAATAGAATAGACACGGATGAATTGCTTTGGCTTTTTTTTTGCCTCGGGAACATTAGTCATAGTGTAACTGCGTTTTTTATTTTCTTCTTTAATACATGATCCTAAGTATACACATTGTGCATTGTAGGACCCTAGACGCACAAATTTTTCGAACTCTTCCTTTCTTTTCTCTATTGGAATCAAGCTAGCACAATTTTTTAAACATTTACAATTATATTCAGTAAAGGTTTTTGGTTTCACTAATTTATTTTTAGTGGTCGTGTATTCTAAATTATTGTATTTATTATGTTTTCTCTCAGATCTAAGTTGAGGATTAATTCTTTTACGGCCCCTTTTCGGTCTACCAGTTTCCAAATTAGATCGTAAATCTTCGTCACTTATAGATGAAATAAGTTCTGTTGTTTCTTCATTGTTAGGTTCTAGCATTTCTATACCCTCATTGTTGAGCTTTTCTTTTGACGGAAATTTCTTATTTTTAGTCACCTCATGATCTACACTATCACTAAAAGACGAACAAGAGGTTGTCGACTCAACTATATGTATCACTTTTCTATGTGAGACATAATCCGGATCTCTAAGGCTGTCATCACTATCACAATAGTCGGGTGCATCTACGTGTTTTAAAATATCATTATTTTCGTTCATGTTGTTAATTGGTTCACACTCAGCTAACATATTAAATAGTTGTTGCGTTTCTGGTGACATTGGTCGAAGAGGTGATGATAATGGCGAAACTTCATTCTGTATTTCTTGTAGTATAATAACAGGATCACAAGTATCTAAAACAATGTACATATTCACGTAACTTATCTATTGGCACAATTTATACAAATAAAAATAAATACTAACTGCGACCGGCGGTGTTACGTCGGTAAAGTGTAGCAAATATATTTAAAGGTTTTAATAATTTTATCTGCATCAGGGGACGTGTACTGTTGGGTTTATAATGTTAAAAGAGTCATCTTACCTTGTAAATTATTATCCGTACTTTTTTTATTCATAAAATTTAGTGGAGTAAGTGGCGAATATGGTGGAGGAGAGATTGAAGGCTGCGTGTTTGAATAAGGCGTAACTGGATTAGAGTCAGCTGAAAAAAAAAACAATATATGCAAACTGACACATATCTCGTCATATCCAATCCCATCCCATCCCATCCCTTGTAATATACATATTTTTCATTTAACAGTAAATTAATTTAGTAAGCATAAGTCGTATAACCAATGCAAATAATAAAATTATTAAAAATATTTTTGATAGCCCCACCAAGAACAATAATCATGCTCGTATATCATAGCAAAGCACCAACAAGAATATACACAATACATGCAGAAGATACGATTCATATTGCAACATGCAATCCAAACCGATCTTCGACTCGAAACGCGTTAACTCCCTCTGCGGGACTTATTATGTTCACTCGTCGACCGCTTGGATGTGTAAGACATGTAAGAATGGACCTAAGAAATGTCGATACAATAAAGTTAATACGCCGTCAAATTCATAAAATATATTATGTGCCTTTAACTAAATTCCAACATACCTCTGGAGTCTGCAACATCGACTTGACCTTTGATCTGTCCTTGAGAGATAACTTTGTTTCTGAGGTCCATTAATTTTCGTTTTTTAGCTAATAACTGTTCTAATGATGAAATCTGTAAAAATAAATAACCAGAATTAGTTAAAATCGTCTTTCGATAAAACTAATCACCATAAATATATAGTACTTATTACAAAATATTAAACAATCCTTTCAATAGTAATACTTACATCTTCATTAGCTTCCATTGTTTATTCTAATTATATTGACACACAGTACACTACAAATTAACCACGGTTCACTGTCATAAACGTAATAAGGATAATTGCAAACAAAAGACGACGGAAACTACTTCTTCCACGACGTTTGTTTCAATAATGACCGTTGCGAACTCAAATAAGATTCAATGTCAAAAAGAAAATACTCCGTCTCGCTTGCACTAGTAAAAAGTTATTGAAAGATGCGTTCCCGGTTGGGCATAACTTCGGATTAATGTCATTAGTATTTTTTTTTGTCTATGATATTAAAAGTTTCAAGTAATATTTTATTGGTAAATAACTACAAAGAAAATAAACTTTTTCTTTATGTGTTATAAATATTTATTTTTAGTGGTCGTGTATGCAAACAGTTAAGGATGAAGCTAATTAAAGCGTGTTAAAAATGAACCCTTTAAAGTTGAAACATTTTTTTTTCGAAAGAGGTTTTTTATTTAGGTAAATAATAGTACAAAATTCATGAAACCTTTTAAGTTTTCAAATTATGGTATTGAGGTCAGAAACATAACGTTCCACAAATTTTGGAACGTTTATGCCTCGCTATTGTAATTTTGCAAAAACGTTCCAAATATACATGGAACATTTGTTCCAAAATAAAATGGTTTAACATGGTTTTGCAAAAACGTTCCAAATATACATGGAACATTTGTTCCAAAATAAAATGGTTTAACATGGTTTTGCTAAAACGTTACAAGATTGTTGTGGCGTTTTAACAAAATAAATATACTGTTTCGTAAAACATTAAATGTTCTTGTCCTCATAGTACGTTCTAGTTAATTTACACAAGTTATTATTTGATAAAGGTTGTGGGTTGGAACGTAAGTGAAAAAAATATTTTCTGATATAAGACTTAAAACTTGGAACCTTATTGCAAATCTGACTCTAAGTGTCATAAAAGGTAGTTTGATCACATTATCTCGATTTCGGGTGACTTGTGGGTTGGAACATTTCTGCATAACTACGTCCATTACTTATTGTAATATTTCTGTTTTCTGTTATACATAATTTAAATTGCTATCCATTAAAATCATTTCTTATATTCAAATAACATCCTTCATTTCATTTGTTTCATCTTTCTTTCTTGATCATTCCACCTCATCGCTTCACGATAGTATTACCTATTTTCATCGCTTCTCGATATTCATTATTACTTAGATATTCCCGCCTTCTGCCTGACCGAGTTACTCCCTAAACCTAAATCCAAGCAAGGGACTGGTACCCTTGCTACACTGGTGACCCTCGAGTGCATTGGACTACGCCTTTGGAATAACCTTCACGGAAAGTTCCAGAACATTCTTCGTGCGAGTTGTAAGATAGTGAGTGGTTCAAGTGTTGAGCGGTGAGCGATTATTTTTATATTCTAATCTTTGGAAAATGTCTCTAAACAACGAATTTGTGGATGCCTATGCAAATACTAGTCCTGAAGTAATGCGTGTTGGTGTGAAACTACCTCCTTTTTGGCCGAACGAAGTTGATTTATGGTTTCGTCAAGTGGAAAGTCAATTTATACTGTCTAGAGTAACGACTGACGAGACAAAATATTGCTACCTTGTTGCCCAGCTTGAACATCAGTACGCCGCTGAGGTCAGAGATATTATCACCAACCCACCTACCACCGACAAATACATCAAATTAAAATCAGAGCTAATCAAACGCCTTTCAGCATCACAGGAAAAGCGAGTCAAGCAGCTGCTAATGCATGAGGAGCTTGGAGATCGGAAGCCATCGCAGTTCCTACGCCACCTACAGAGCCTTGCCGGTCCAGGGGTCCCTAAAGAATTCCTGGCTACTATTTGGACCAGTCGACTGCCTGCCAACATCCAGACGGTAATCGCATCGCAGGTAGACTTACCCATAGACAAGCTATCAGATTTGGCAGATAAGGTCCACGAGATAGCCCCAACTACTCCTCAAGTGGCGAGTACTTCGAGTGCAGTACCCTCTTCATCATCATCACCTTACGATGACTTGACTAGGCAGGTATCTGAACTTACAAGGCAAGTGGCAAAATTAACTGAACAGGTGGCAAATGGTGATCGTTCGCGCTCTCATTACCGCAACAGGCGAGACAACCATTCACGTCCACACTCACGCTCACGCTCTCGCTTTAGACAACCGCCACTTAACCACCCTCACTGTTTCTACCACTTCAATTTCGGAGCTAAGGCGCAGAAGTGCAAGGAGCCCTGCAGTTACAAGGCATCGGAAAACTTTCAGGGCAGTCGCAAGTAGCGGCTAACGACTGCCCCGCTTCATCAACAGGCCGTCTCTTTGTGACCGATCGCACCTCGAAGATGCAGTTCCTCGTGGACACTGGTTCTGACTTGTGTGTCTTCCCGCGATTAGCAGTCAAAACGCCCTGTCTCAAAACGAAGTTTGCCTTGACAGCTGCGAACAATACTGTCATACACACGTATGGCATCAAACAACTGAAGCTCGACTTAGGTCTTCGACGTGCCTTCAGCTGGAGTTTCACAATCGCAGATGTTTCCAGGCCTATTATCGGGATTGACTTCCTGAGTTTCTACGGTTTGCTCGTGGATTGTAAGAACCAACTTCTCATCGATAGCATTACTTCCCTCACAGTAAATGCTCTTCGTTCCGGATCACCTGACGACATCGCATCTGTAAAGGCAGTGACAGGTGAATCGGATTATCACGCTCTGTTACGAGAATATCCTGAGATCACGAGACCAGCAGGTATGCCTTCCACTCCAAAGCATAATACCTTACACCACATTAGGACCACGCCAGGCCCCCCAGTCTCGTGCAAGCCTCGACGCCTTGATCCTGTCCGTTTACAAGCTGCAAAGAAGGAGTTTGAAGATATGATGGCAAGTGGTGTAGCCAGACGTTCAGAGAGTCCTTGGTCTTCTGCTCTTCACCTGGTTAGGAAAAAGGACGATGGATGGAGACCTTGTGGCGACTACCGCTCACTCAATTCTAGAACGATTCCTGATAGGTACCCCATCCGTCACATTCAGGACTTTTCTCACCAGCTCTCAGGATGTACTGTCTTCTCTACAGTAGACCTGGTGAAGGCTTATAATCAGATTAGGGTAAATCCAGACGACATTCCGAAGACAGCCTTAACTACACCTTTTGGATTGTTTGAATTTGAGTATATGACTTTCGGCCTACGTAATGCAGCTCAAACCTTTCAAAGATTTATCGACGAGGTACTCCTGGGTCTAGATTTTTGCTACGGATACATTGATGACATTTTAATCTTCTCTTCCTGTCCTTCGGAGCATAAAAAGCATCTGCGTCTATTATTTGAGCGTCTAAAGCAATACGGAGTGCTGGTCAATACTTCTAAGTGCATACTGGGTAAGTCAGATGTGACTTTCTTAGGATATCGCGTCTCGGCTGATGGTACTCGACCGCTGGAGTCGAAAGTAGAAGCAATCCAGAACTACACGGTTCCAAAAACCGTTAAAGAACTTAGACGTTTCCTCGCCATGCTAAACTTTTACCGCAGATTTATCCCTGGCGCAGCTCAAATCCAAGCACCGTTGAATTCAGCACTTTCAGGCCCTAACGTTAAAAGTTCTCACCCAGTGGAGATGACTACGGACATGATGCGTGCGTTTGAAGATTGCAAGACTTCACTTTCTCAGGCGACGCTACTCGCTCATCCGGACGCCTCAGCAGAGTTGGCTATTGTCACAGACGCATCTGACTCCTCCATTGGTGCTGTATTGCAGCAACGTAAAGATTCAGACTGGGAACCACTCGCTTTCTACTCTCATAAACTCTCTAGTTCCCAGGCCAAATACAGCCCCTACGACAGAGAATTGCTCGCTGTATACGAAGCCATTAAGTATTTTAGGCATATGGTGGAAGCTAGGACGTTTGCTGTATTTACCGACCACAAGCCTCTAATCTATGCTTTTATACTATGGAGGTGCAAGGTGGATGACACCTCCATTTAAAAGGGAAGATCTTCCGCCAGGCTGGGTCATCGTGCCTGGGGACCGCGGTCCAACTGTACATGTCGGACAGTTGTATATATGCAGATTCTCGGGAAAACTTCGCAAACAAGTCTTCAGCATGCTGCACGATCTACATCATCCTGGATGTTCAGCTACAGTGCGACTGGTTTCACAAAGGTTTGTGTGGCCAGGGATTCGCAAGGATTGTAGAGAGTGGGCTAGGCAATGCTTGCAATGCCAACAATCAAAAGTTACCCGCCACACAAAATCTCCACTTTCCTCCTTCCATACCCCTTCCTCGAGGTTCTCCCACATACACCTCGACCTCGTAGGACCTTTACCTCTGTCTTCTGATTACAGGTACTGCCTTACCGTCATCGACCGGTTCACACGATGGCCTGAGGCAGTCCCACTCAAAGACATCACCGCCGAAACCTGTGCTGCTGCCCTGGTATCCGGCTGGATCTCCAGATTTGGATGCCCTGCTCGCGTGACCACTGATCGCGGTCGTCAATTCGAGAGCCACCTCTTTAAATCTCTCGCCACGCTGGTTGGTGCGCGCCACTTTCGCACCACTGCTTATCACCCAGCGGCGAATGGCATCGTCGAGCGCCTGCACAGGCAAATGAAGGCAGCGATTATGTGCCACACTACTTCTCAGTGGACAGAAGCTCTTCCATTGGTACTGCTTGGTATGCGCAGTGCATGGAAAGAAGACCTACAGACGTCAGCTGCTGAACTGGTCTACGGTGAGCCCCTACGTTTACCTGGCCAGTTCCTTTCTCCGGTGGATGATGTCAGCTCTAATGATGTCACCCAGTACGCGACCCGTCTCCGAGCTCACATCCGGAAGCTGACCCCTCGACCTACTGCTTGGCATTCTTCTTCGCCATTCTACTTCCCACGTGACCTGCAGACGTCAACCCATGTCTTCCTGCGCCAGGATCACGTGCGTGGTTCATTAGAACCACCTTACGCCGGCCCCTATCTTGTCATCGAGAGACAGCCGAAGTTCTTCACCTTAGACGTAAAAGGCAAGAAGTCAAACGTCAGTGTCGACAGGCTCAAACCGGCGTACATGACGAGAGAAGTACATCAACCAGCGGCTACTACAACCGATGACCAACCGAATCCAGCTCCAGTACCATCTCCTGAAGAAAAGAGGACCCGGAGCGGAAGAAGAGTACGGTTCCCAGATTTTTATCGACCGTAGTCACGGTCTGGCCAGGGGGAATATGTGGCGTACTTCGCCACCACACAAGTACATACGAGTCCGCTAACACGATAATCTTGGGCCAAGCCCTTACAATTTCATAAAATCGCTCCGCTTATGAAGCTTGGACCAGCATATTATAATTATCGGTGCAACCCGCGGATTTCACCTCACCTTCCGCTGCCCCCGCCGTCGCCTGCGCTGCGCCGCCGCGCCGACCGGCCGGTGCCCGCTGGAGAGGACACCTACGGAACTCACTCGGTTTCTCTCCGCCTTTACGATCACTCGCGCTTTTACTTTGTATTCATTTCTTAACTTATTGTAATATTTCTGTTTTCTGTTATACATAATTTAAATTGCTATCCATTAAAATCATTTCTTATATTCAAATAACATCCTTCATTTCATTTGTTTCATCTTTCTTTCTTGATCATTCCACCTCATCGCTTCACGATAGTATTACCTATTTTCATCGCTTCTCGATATTCATTATTACTTAGATATTCCCGCCTTCTGCCTGACCGAGTTACTCCCTAAACCTAAATCCAAGCAAGGGACTGGTACCCTTGCTACAGATCTACAACAGTTTATATTTAGCTTCTTCTATTTTGGGGGTATTGTCATCATATGATTATTTCATTCCTTCTCGGACCTCTTTTTTTATAGCACTATGATGGCAAACAAGCATACGCCTGGGCCCGTAGACAAGATGGTTATCGACAATCGTCATCGAAAATAAACGATCAACCTTTTTATGGGATTGACATTAAGGTCGAAATATCACGTGATTTTTATAGAATAGAATAGAATAGAATAGAATAGAATAGAATAGAATTTATTTGTGACATAAAAATTACACAGAAATGTTACATAAAAAGAAAAGAGGTAAAAAATATTGCCACAAATCGGTCCTCCAACTCAGCATGTTGTTAGTTATACGTAGGTGTACGTATAACCAACGCTGATCTTCCGTTGGGGCCGGCAAGTGAAAACACGGTAGGATCACTAATAAATACACTACAACACTTTAAATAAAGAAGTAAACAACCAAAACAATATTATAACAAAAGCAAAACAATAGATAAACAAAACAAAAAAATATATATTGGTATTATAAATAATTAAATAAATATCATACTAGGTACATGAGAAAAATAAAATAAAATAAATAATATATAATTACGTTATGGGCATAAGAACGTTATACGTTCAATAAAAATATGTGTTTCATACTGCGCATGTACTTATGTAAGTATTAACAAAACTGAAAATGATTTCCTATATAGCACTTGTGTCGTGGCGTTGCATTTCCTGATGAAGTTGGTGCATAAAAAGATAACTTTTAAGTTTAATTCTAAAACCTTGAATACTTTGCAGGTTCCGTATCGGCGGAGGGATGTTGTTCCAGCACTTGGTAGCAGCGTAACGGAAGCTACCTTTAAAAGCTGCCGAAGAGTGCCGATGTGTCGAGAGCTGCAACGCGCATTGCCTCGAACCATACGATTTTCGACCACTTACCCAGGAATTTTTTTCATATAGATATGCGGGAGATTTAAACTTTATAACACCAAAAAGAAGACATGCTAGGTGCAGCTTGCGACGATGTGCCATTTTTAAAATGTTGTGTTCATTGAGGTATGGTGTCACATGTTCTCTTAACGGAATGTCAAAGCAGAAGCGAGCACAGGCATTCTGAACTCGCTGAATAATTTTTTGAGTCCTAGCTAATAGCCGTGGCCCAAATACTGTGTCTGTATAATTCAGTTTCGATAATATTAGAGACTCCACTAACTTAATACGTAAGTCTTCTTTTATGTATGGTCTCATTTTATACAAAATTTTTAATCTGTAAAAACAATTCTTCACTGAGGTAGCAATATGTTTCTCAAATCTCAGGTCGCTGTCCATGTGCAAGCCCAGATTGCGCGCTTCATATACCCGCTCAATAGTTTCACCCATGAGCATGACGTTCTCTGTAGGCTCTATACTGGCTAGTTGTTGTTTGCTACCAAAGATAAGGTACTTAGTTTTAATGGGGTTAAGTAAAAGGCAATTGTTTGTAGACCATTTTGCTATTGCTGAAAGATCTTCATTAAGATTAATTATTGCACGGTCAATATCGGAAGGCTTACACGATATATACACCTGTATGTCATCTGCGTAAATATGAAACCGGCAGTACCTTATATGCGATTTAATATCAGCCGAATACAATATAAAAAGCACGGGCCCCAATATGGACCCTTGAGGTACCCCCCTCTTTACAGCCATTTTCTCAGAAACGGACGATGAACCGTTTACATGACTTAACCTTACAAACTGGTATCTATTACTAAGGTAACTGTTAAACCAATGCAAAGCATCTCTGTCAAATCCATAGTAACTTAATTTGGACATCAACAAATTAATATTTAAACTGTCAAACGCCCTCGAGAAGTCCAATAGAACCATCAGTGTACACATTCCCTGATCCAGTGAGCACAGGATGTTATCGGTGACATCAAGCAAAGCAGTTACGGTACTACGTCCCCTTCTAAAACCCGACTGTACATCAGGCAAGATATTATTAATTTCCAAGTAATCTATTAATTGTGTGCATACCGCTTTTTCAGCAATTTTAGACAAGCATGGCAAAATACTTATAGGTCTAAGGTCTTTGAGATCCACGGGGTTTGAATGTTTAGGCAACGGACGCACGATAGCAACTTTCCAGATATCAGGATATGTGCAAGTGCTAAGAGACCTATTTAGTAAATCTTTAATAATTTCTATTGTGTATGGAAAAGTCATAATTATCATATCCAAGGTAACAGAATCGCTCCCTTCTGCATTTGATTTTAAACTTGTAATTATCTTTATGATGCTATCTAGGCTAACTGGTTCTATGTGAAAGACGTTATCACAAAATTTATGGTATTCAAAAAAGGATAACTGTGAAATATTAACCTCAGATGTACCGGGTATATTTAAAAAATGACTATTTATTATGTTTGGATCGTTGAAGTGAGAGGGTAGTTCAGCATGTTTAGTTTGCAAAATTGTGTTTTTTAAATTCTTCCATAATAATTTCGGCTGATTTATTTTATTGTTTATATTATATTTAAAAAAGGCTGACTTCTCATGAAACAGTGCTTGGTTTACTATGGATTTTAATGATTTGTAATATTCCTTCTTATTGTCGGTCTTAGTTTTATGATAGGATGCCGCAGCCTTATCGCGTAGGTTCATCATGATTTTAATCGTATCAGTTATCCAGGGATAAGAGCGATCCTTGATGACGATGGACTTCACAGGTGCGTGAAAGTCAAATAGAGTCACAATACTGTGGTTTAACGCTATCACCATATCGTTAACGTTACCAAGTGTAGATATTTGATCCCAACATATATTTTGCAAATCTAAATTGAAATTATCCAAACAAATATTTTTTTTCGGTCTATAAATTACGGTATAAGCCTTAGGTTTCTCACACTTAATATTAAATTCGCAATTCACAAGACAGTGACCAAACAGAGACCCTACATGGTCTAGTTTTACCTTTTTTATATTCAAGTCGGAACAAACCACATCGATAAGTGTCTGACTATTGTCAGTAAAATGAGTGGGCTCATTGACATATTGTGATAAATTAAAACATGTCAAGAAAGTTAAAAATTTAATTGTATTAATATTATCGCTATTAAATAAATTTATATTAAAATCACCTAACAAAATCAAATTATCGTAATTGTGAATTGAACAAATAGAATCCGACATAGCATCAAGGAATAAGTCGACATCCATCCAAGGTGGACGGTATGCCGTACCTATTGCCAGCTTTCTTCCGTTAAGAGTCATGGTGAGCCACATTTGTTCGACTGAACTGTGTCGCGGATCTACTGGATGAGGCCAGGTGCGTGCGCTCACGCTCCGCTTGATATAAAAGCCGACGCCACCACCGCGCGAGCGCACCTCCCGCGGCCGCGGAATGTGCCGCAGTCGGTACCCAGGAATAACGGGGGCGCGGCCCTCCTCACCTGCCCTTAGCCATGTCTCATTTATTGCCAAGACATTAACGTCATTCAACAAAACTGAGGCTATTAAACTATCGTGGTTTGTGCCGAGGGAACCTGCATTGTATAATCCTATTTTTAAAAGTTTATTAACCATCGCTATAATTATGAAAACAACAGCCACAGACACGACATACTTGTACTATAAAAAACAACAAATTTACTGTATGCATGTAGAATACACAAAATATAATGTTCGCTTTAAAATAATTTAATGAAAATGAAATAAAATATCTATGTATAAAATTTTTAAAATAAAAATAATACGTCATTTGGTTTTTTATATATATTTTTGATATTGATATCATTATGCCCATTCTAGATTTATTACCAAGATAATAATAAATTATTGCATTAGTTACCAACGATTTTAATTGAAAAATGCATGACAAGAAAAAGTAGCCGAACAGCTCAAACAGTATCAGTCCCAAAAACACGACGTAAGTAAGTATCAATCTCTAATGTCAATCCCAAACAACGGTTGATCGTTTATTAACGATGAACGACAACCATCTTGTCTAGGGGGGCTGGTGGGTAACCGTAGCTTACATAAGCTTTTTTAAACTATGTGTTGGCCTACGTTTGACCATCATGGTCTGTGATGATATGGCCAAAGATGCACACAAAGGCTAGATGAAACTGGCTTTCAAATGCACCGAAGGTGCTTGGCGACAGATTTTCAACTTGAGGGCGGTAGCCAGCTAGACGGGTGCTACAAAATACCCTACCACCGTAGTATGGTTTTCTGACGATATTTTCCTCTACCGAAACGACACTCGAACCCAGGACCATCTTCTCGGCATTCAACGTCGCTACCACTGACATATACTGACATATGGTTATAGGTATAGGAGTATGAAGTGTTGCAGACCCCTCTCCTCAAAATCTTCTAGAAGAGGTTAAGAAACAATGCCGGCAGTGGAAGGGAGACAGCACACACTGCCAGCACGTGCCTCCGATGACCTCACTCACAGGAACACAACACCACAAATAATGATAATGAAAAAAGCGTTTAAAACTCACGTCAGGTACAAAAGACCTGAGTAATATAGGTTGAACAGGCCCCCCATTAAAACATGTAACATGTGACATTACCGAGACAAAACGACCGGGTTTTAATACTAACCGTTATATACTGGGTAAAGTATTAGAGGGTTAATTTTAAAGCTCGTAAAACTTTAGTTGTGCCTTACTTGGAAATTTTCTGCTCCGTGGCTATGGTGTTTGTAGTGGGTATGTATTATGGTGTGTCCATGCTACGCGAAGCGAGCACGAGCCGAGCACATGTGGAGCATTGATTCACGTAGCGTTTACGGACTTGCGAGCCTCGGACGAGCATTCGTCTCGCAGCGAGACGAACTCTCGCTCTCGACTACGCTCCGCCCGATTGTCAGTTTTTTCACGAACACAGGGATTCCCATCGCTCTCGTGTTGTAGGCTCCTTGTACGTCCACACTTGAAATTGAGAGCAACGAACGGCTCGTGCACGGTTTGCGTCGCTCAGTCGCACCATTATAGTTTCAAGCAGAAATATAATTGTAAATTGATTTTGTAAAGGGCAGGTCATATATGTTGCAGAACCAATAAGCGATGGAGCACACGAGTTCCTGACTGGAGACCATGCACAGGCAAGCGAAGTGTGGGACGCCCCCTCACTAGGTGGGCCGATGATCTGCGAAACTTGGCAGGCGGTCGGTGGATATGGAAAGAGGGGGCTGGAAGATATGGTGACTGACTATTGAGAAAGGCCTTTGTGTAGCAGACCTCCACGGGCTGATGATGACGAATGAAACCTGCACTGACCTGCAGGGCAATATAATATATATACCAGACATTAGTTTCCTAAGTATAACTTCGGCTTAGTTTGGTATCAGATAGCTGATAGCGTGAACTATCTCCCGGAATTAATAATGATGAAGTTAAAAGACTAATAAATTTAATCCCCAAATCAATTTTTAAAGCACCAGACTACAAAAAAGAAATTTAACGGGAGGCCACCCATCGAATTATGTATTCCCAATTTGTGAATTTCCGTAACGGTAGAAAAACGCCTCGTCACTTAATCCGGATGATTTCCTTAATTTATACGGCGTTTTTTCTTTGGTAAAAGTTTCTTTTATATTGCAGTGTGAGTGATTATAGGTCACATGATGGCGGTTCGCTGGTTGCCAGTTTTTCTCAGTTGAAGACTGGATTCCAAACAGGTGGTAACTGCAATAAAAAAGACCTTAACACTTCAAGAAAATTCCGTTTCTCGCAAATAAATTATGGATCGTGGCTACGCTGCTTTGTCATTATTCATACTAAACTAACTTTCCACGGTCACTCTGGCAGAAATTGGATCTTAACTAGGAGGGCTTTGGAAGCTTCTATAGATTACGGTAACCGCTTACCATTAGGCGAGCCGTATGCTTGTTTGCCTCAGTAATAAGGTTCAGTCACCAATCATCATCGCTCAGTAACAATACAACAAAATTTATCTCTTTAACTCCAAATCAATATGTTTTATAAAACATCTCTACCATTTACATTATATAAAGACACTTACTCGCGCATAGGGATTGCAATCCGGATACTTCGAAATCCGAAAATGACTGAAAAATCCGGATTTTAGGGGCCTATTATAAATCCGAATATTGAGAATAAAATCCGGTTTTTTCGGATTTTAATCATAATTGATTATTGTTGATGCTTAACTAAAAAATTTCATTAAATATCCAGTAGATTTAGGTCAGTATTACTCTGAAATCTATACACCGCTCGGCACACACGCGGCTAGCTGCTACCGCTCATCCATCTTGCTAATAGTTAAGTCGGCCAGTGAGTCTTAGATGGAGGCGATGCGCGTGCGGCGCGAGTAACAACTCTTTGCACAACGTAATATCAAGAATCATAGTTCTATATAGTCGTGTTACCGCTGAAAGCATTTTGTACATCGGCTGATCTCAGAAAATTGTTACTTTTGAAGGGGTCTGACACACCAGCCTTCTAAGCAAGCTTCCTTAATATGAAATGTCTGGTGGTCTGTGCGCTTGGATTTCCAATTTCCTGAGCGAACGGTCTATTCATGTAGTCATAGACGGGTGTTCGTCGGACCTTTTCGCAATCAATTCCACAGAGATCAGATTCAGTTCTCTCTGCAACCTTATTTCTGCTGCATATTAACGATCTGGTGAAGCCCGGTATCTTTGGGTACGTAGACGATAGCACCGTTGTCATAGATCCAATTGTTGCGAGAGGCCATGGTAGAGCGTTTGAACGTAACTTTACAGGCAGTCTCCGATTGGGGCAATGCCAATCTGGTCACTTTTAATGCTACCAAGACGCAGGTGTGTCTTTTCACCACCAAACGGAGCTCTTTCCACCAGGCTCTCGCCCTCGACTCAATAAACCGCCGAGCCAGAAGACTCATCCAATATGAGACTAATTATGACGAAACTCACGAGGCTCGACTATCGAAGAAAGGTTGCTTGCCTTATCGGTTTTGTACAGGATATGTTTTGAGAGTGTGTGCAGGAATTGCTCAACCTTATTCCAACCACCATCCCTATTTTTACTCTGAACCACAAGACACGGGGAAATTTTTCTTTTGTATCCTCAATTATAATGCGGACAGCAAGTGAGTGGAACTTGCTTCCGGCGACTGTATTTCCTGACTCTTAGAATCTAGGGACTTTCACGGCCAGAATGAATAGGTTCCATTTGGGTTAGCGTGCTCCACCTTAGGCTTCGTCATTATCCTTTATGGACGGCTCAGTAGCCAAATACAAGCCCATTCTTTTAAAAATATAAGGCACTTACGAACGTTACAATTGATTTTACCACCGGTTCGTAATACACATAAACTGAGAAGACTCCCGGCAAGAAACTCAGCAAGGATATTTTTTTTTTTAATTATCTTATAATAAATTTGACAATATTAGATAATTAAATTAAAATAGCCTGTAAAGCGAACACTTCATTCAAATGCGTTCTTGTCTTCTACAAAGTCGGAAACTTTATAGTACCCTTTATTACACAATTTTTGTTTAACTAACTTTTTAAATCTATACACAGATAGTTCTTGAATTGATTTGGGTACTTTGTTATAGAAGCGTATACATTGCCCCTTAAAAGAATCCCTAACTTTGCTGAGCCGTGTTAGAGGTACAGCAAGTTTGTCCTTATTTCTAGTGTTTAAACTATGAGTGTCGCTATTTTTAGGAATGTTAAGTATATTTTTTTGAACATAAATTAAGTTTTCATATATGTACTGAGACGACACTTTCATTACATTTATGGTTTTAAACTTATCCCTATGGGAATCTCTTGGCTTTAAAGTTATATATTGCGCGAATAGCCTTCTTCTGCAGGATAAAAATTCTATTGATGTCTGCACCGCTGCCCCAAAGGAGGATGCCTTTAGACATTAAACTATGAAAATAACTAAAATAAACTAATCTTGCCGTAAATTCGTCAGTGCGAGAACGGATTTTCTTCACTGCATACGCTGCAGAACTAAGTCTATTCACTAGATTATGTATGTGTGGACCCCATTGTAACTTATCGTCTAATGTAATACCTAAAAATACAGTTGTTTTAACAAGATCCAATTTTTTTTCAAAAGCAAGCAATTGAAATACAATAAAATAGAACACCTCTCTTCAAACTACTAATAATTAAGCATAAACTACGCGTACAATTTAAAATTACAAAAGATTGCAAAAAAATACAAAAATTCGAAAAATCCGGATAATCCGGATTTATAGGTGATGATAAAATTTGAATCCGGATTTGAAAAAAATCCGGATTTTGCAATCCCTACTCGCGCACGACTAAATGGAGTCCCGACGTACAGTCCTACACAACGGCTTAACAACGTTTTTGCGAGCATAAATCTCACTAACGACACGACACGACAAAAATGTCACGAGCACGTCGTTCCGTCGACAGTACAGTGGCGAAATGAAAAGGTTCGTCAATTTTCTACTTGATTCATTCAACGTATCACGAGCACATATTACCTTTTGAAACTGAACAGACAGAATACACTGAATTATACAAAATAATGATTTAACTGTTCGTTATCAAAGTTCAAAATTATTTGTTAGACTGTTTATCTTGTAAACCGAGGGAGTCGACCCAAAAAGTGACAAAAGGACAGCTACGGTTAAGTTGATATCAACGAAAATAGTTTATTTACACCGTGAACATCTACATAATTATTACCACAGATAATGTATTTACAATGTTTGCGAAACAAAAATATGAAATATGGTATAGGTTTTTTAATGGACTCATATGAAGTTGAGCAAAAATCTTCAAAAATGCGTGCTGTGATTCAGAAGATTTCGTGTATTTTTCCTTAGAAATATTCTGTAGAAATGTAGTCAGTTAATTCTCTAATAAATAATCTTGAAGTTTTGCGTCTGATATTTTAATTATTTTGTCTAGATGATTTATTATGATTTTTTAAAAATGAGCTCCGAATTCGCCATACATTTTTACTATGGCAGCGCGACGTTAAATATATAAGTGAGATACGCGCTCGAAAATTTAGTCGACCACGGGAGCTCAGAGAGAGATCACGTCTCTTTGCGGAACGACTACCAAGAAAAATACGATCGCGATCTAACGTGTACGGACACTAATTCAAAGAGCATAACGACATAAGTTTTGTTTTTCGTTTTTTGAGTCAGTCAAATAATATATATTACTTTTGTTTCATTGCAATGTTAGTTAGTTTGCTTAGGTAAAATCTTGCAAGCACATCTTTTTTTTTTCAAACATTTTTTCATACTTGGGTAAACTAGCATACGGCATACGACTCGCTTGGTGGTAAGCGGTTACCGTAGCGATATGGACGCCGAGTGAGCTGAAATTTTGCATACACCTTTAGTTCCAATGACAAAACAATTTGCAATACTCAATAATGTAATACTTTTAAAATGGCCGTCGCCACAAGATGGCGGATGAAGTATTTTTCTCAAAATGTCGAAAAAGTGTCCGCCATGTTGAACTTTTTAGATACTGGTCCGATTGCTCTCAAAATCGATATTTGTGAGTCCTTCGGGTCACAAAACAAGAATCTTTTCTCAGAATTTTGAAAAGGTGTCCGCCATGTTGAACTTTTTAGGTACTGGTCCGATTGCTCTCAAATTCGATATTTGAGAGACCTTGGGGTCACAAAACAAGAATCTTTTCTCAAAATGTCGAAAAAGTGTCCGCCATGTTGAACTTTTTAGATACTGGTCCGATTGCTCTCAAATTCGATATTTGAAAGACCTTGGGGTCACAAAACAAGAATCTTCTCTCAAAATGTCGAAAAAGTGTCCGCCATGTTGAACTTTTTAGATTCTGGTCCGATTGCTCTCAAATTCGATATTTGTGAGTCCTTGGGGTCACAAAACTAGAATCTTTTCTCAATATGTCGAAAAAGTATCCGCCATGTTGAACTTTTTAGGTACTGGTCCGATTGCTCTCAAATTCGATATTTGTGAGTCCTTGGGGTCACAAAACTTGAATCTTTTCTCAAAATGTCGAAAAAGTGTCCGCCATGTTGAACTTTTTAGATACTGGTCCGATTGCTCTCAAATTCGATATTTGAAAGACCTTGGGGTCACAAAACAAGAATCTTCTCTCAAAATGTCGAAAAAGTGTCCGCCATGTTGAACTTTTTAGATTCTGGTCCGATTGCTCTCAAATTCGATATTTGTGAGTCCTTGGGGTCACAAAACTAGAATCTTTTCTCAATATGTCGAAAAAGTATCCGCCATGTTGAACTTTTTAGGTACTGGTCCGATTGCTCTCAAATTCGATATTTGTGAGTCCTTGGGGTCACAAAACTTGAATCTTTTCTCAAAATGTCGAAAAAGTGTCCGCCATGTTGAACTTTTTAGGTACTGGTCCGATTGCTCTCAAATTCGATATTTGAGAGACCTTGGGGTCACAAAACAAGAATCTTTTCTCAAAATGTCGAAAAAGTGTCCGCCATGTTGAACTTTTTAGATACTGGTCCGATTGCTCTCAAAATCGATATTTGTGAGTCCTTCGGGTCACAAAACAAGAATCTTTTCTCAGAATTTTGAAAAGGTGTTCGCCATGTTGAACTTTTTAGGTACTGGTCCGATTGCTCTCAAATTCGATATTTGAGAGACCTTGGGGTCACAAAACAAGAATCTTTTCTCAAAATGTCGAAAAAGTGTCCGCCATGTTGAACTTTTTAGGTACTGGTCCGATTGCTCTCAAATTCGATATTTGAGAGACCTTGGGGTCACAAAACAAGAATCTTTTCTCAAAATGTCGAAAAAGTGTCCGCCATGTTGAACTTTTTAGGTACTGGTCCGATTGCTCTCAAATTCGATATTTGAGAGACCTTGGGGTCACAAAACAAGAATCTTTTCTCAAAATGTCGAAAAAGTGTCCGCCATGTTGAACTTTTTAGATACTGGTCCGATTGCTCTCAAAATCGATATTTGTGAGTCCTTCGGGTCACAAAACAAGAATCTTTTCTCAGAATTTTGAAAAGGTGTCCGCCATGTTGAACTTTTTAGGTACTGGTCCGATTGCTCTCAAATTCGATATTTGAGAGACCTTGGGGTCACAAAACAAAAATCTTTTCTCAAAATGTCGAAAAAGTGTCCGCCATGTTGAACTTTTTAGGTACTGGTCCGATTGCTCTCAAATTCGATATTTGTGAGTCCTTGGGGTCACAAAACTTGAATCTTTTCTCAAAATGTCGAAAAAGTGTCCGCCATGTTGAACTTTTTAGGTACTGGTCCGATTGCTCTCAAATTCGATATTTGAGAGACCTTGGGGTCACAAAACAAGAATCTTTTCTCAAAATGTCGAAAAAGTGTCCGCCATGTTGAACTTTTTAGATACTGGTCCGATTGCTCTCAAAATCGATATTTGTGAGTCCTTCGGGTCACAAAACAAGAATCTTTTCTCAGAATTTTGAAAAGGTGTTCGCCATGTTGAACTTTTTAGGTACTGGTCCGATTGCTCTCAAATTCGATATTTGAGAGACCTTGGGGTCACAAAACAAGAATCTTTTCTCAAAATGTCGAAAAAGTGTCCGCCATGTTGAACTTTTTAGGTACTGGTCCGATTGCTCTCAAATTCGATATTTGAGAGACCTTGGGGTCACAAAACAAGAATCTTTTCTCAAAATGTCGAAAAAGTGTCCGCCATGTTGAACTTTTTAGATACTGGTCCGATTGCTCTCAAAATCGATATTTGTGAGTCCTTCGGGTCACAAAACAAGAATCTTTTCTCAGAATTTTGAAAAGGTGTCCGCCATGTTGAACTTTTTAGGTACTGGTCCGATTGCTCTCAAATTCGATATTTGAGAGACCTTGGGGTCACAAAACAAAAATCTTTTCTCAAAATGTCGAAAAAGTGTCCGCCATGTTGAACTTTTTAGGTACTGGTCCGATTGCTCTCAAATTCGATATTTGAGAGACCTTCGGGTCACAAAACAAGAATCTTTTCTCAGAATGTCGAAAAAGTGTCCGCCATGTTGAACTTTTTAGATACTGGTCCGATTGCTCTCAAATTCGATATTTGAGAGACCTTGGGGTCAAAAAACAAGAATCTTTTCTCAAAATGTCAAAAAAGTGTCCGCCATGTTGAACTTTTTAGATACTGGTTCGATCGCTCTCAAAATCGATATTTGTGAGTCCTTCGGGTCACAAAACAAGAATCATTTCTCAGAATGTCGAAAAAGTGTCCGCCATGTTGAACTTTTTAGATAATGGTCCGATCGCTCTCAAAATCGATATTTGTGAGTCCTTCGGGTCACAAAACAAGAATCTTTTCTCAGAATGTCGAAAAAGTGTCCGCCATGTTGAACTTTTTAGATAATGGTCCGATCGCTCTCAAAATCGATATTTGTGAGTCCTTCGGGTCACAAAACAAGAATCTTTTCTCAGAATGTCGAAAAAGTGTCCGCCATGTTGAACTTTTTAGGTACTGGTCCGATTGCTCTCAAATTCGATATTTGAGAGACCTTGGGGTCACAAAACAAGAATCTTTTCTCAAAATGTCGAAAAAGTGTCCGCCATGTTGAACTTTTTAGATACTGGTCCGATTGCTCTCAAAATCGATATTTGTGAGTCCTTCGGGTCACAAAACAAGAATCTTTTCTCAGAATTTTGAAAAGGTGTTCGCCATGTTGAACTTTTTAGGTACTGGTCCGATTGCTCTCAAATTCGATATTTGAGAGACCTTGGGGTCACAAAACAAGAATCTTTTCTCAAAATGTCGAAAAAGTGTCCGCCATGTTGAACTTTTTAGGTACTGGTCCGATTGCTCTCAAATTCGATATTTGAGAGACCTTGGGGTCACAAAACAAGAATCTTTTCTCAAAATGTCGAAAAAGTGTCCGCCATGTTGAACTTTTTAGGTACTGGTCCGATTGCTCTCAAATTCGATATTTGAGAGACCTTGGGGTCACAAAACAAGAATCTTTTCTCAAAATGTCGAAAAAGTGTCCGCCATGTTGAACTTTTTAGATACTGGTCCGATTGCTCTCAAAATCGATATTTGTGAGTCCTTCGGGTCACAAAACAAGAATCTTTTCTCAGAATTTTGAAAAGGTGTCCGCCATGTTGAACTTTTTAGGTACTGGTCCGATTGCTCTCAAATTCGATATTTGAGAGACCTTGGGGTCACAAAACAAAAATCTTTTCTCAAAATGTCGAAAAAGTGTCCGCCATGTTGAACTTTTTAGGTACTGGTCCGATTGCTCTCAAATTCGATATTTGTGAGTCCTTGGGGTCACAAAACTTGAATCTTTTCTCAAAATGTCGAAAAAGTGTCCGCCATGTTGAACTTTTTAGGTACTGGTCCGATTGCTCTCAAATTCGATATTTGAGAGACCTTGGGGTCACAAAACAAGAATCTTTTCTCAAAATGTCGAAAAAGTGTCCGCCATGTTGAACTTTTTAGATACTGGTCCGATTGCTCTCAAAATCGATATTTGTGAGTCCTTCGGGTCACAAAACAAGAATCTTTTCTCAGAATTTTGAAAAGGTGTTCGCCATGTTGAACTTTTTAGGTACTGGTCCGATTGCTCTCAAATTCGATATTTGAGAGACCTTGGGGTCACAAAACAAGAATCTTTTCTCAAAATGTCGAAAAAGTGTCCGCCATGTTGAACTTTTTAGGTACTGGTCCGATTGCTCTCAAATTCGATATTTGAGAGACCTTGGGGTCACAAAACAAGAATCTTTTCTCAAAATGTCGAAAAAGTGTCCGCCATGTTGAACTTTTTAGATACTGGTCCGATTGCTCTCAAAATCGATATTTGTGAGTCCTTCGGGTCACAAAACAAGAATCTTTTCTCAGAATTTTGAAAAGGTGTCCGCCATGTTGAACTTTTTAGGTACTGGTCCGATTGCTCTCAAATTCGATATTTGAGAGACCTTGGGGTCACAAAACAAAAATCTTTTCTCAAAATGTCGAAAAAGTGTCCGCCATGTTGAACTTTTTAGGTACTGGTCCGATTGCTCTCAAATTCGATATTTGAGAGACCTTCGGGTCACAAAACAAGAATCTTTTCTCAGAATGTCGAAAAAGTGTCCGCCATGTTGAACTTTTTAGATACTGGTCCGATTGCTCTCAAATTCGATATTTGAGAGACCTTGGGGTCAAAAAACAAGAAGCTTTTCTCAAAATGTCAAAAAAGTGTCCGCCATGTTGAACTTTTTAGATACTGGTTCGATCGCTCTCAAAATCGATATTTGTGAGTCCTTCGGGTCACAAAACAAGAATCATTTCTCAGAATGTCGAAAAAGTGTCCGCCATGTTGAACTTTTTAGATAATGGTCCGATCGCTCTCAAAATCGATATTTGTGAGTCCTTCGGGTCACAAAACAAGAATCTTTTCTCAGAATGTCGAAAAAGTGTCCGCCATGTTGAACTTTTTAGATAATGGTCCGATCGCTCTCAAAATCGATATTTGTGAGTCCTTCGGGTCACAAAACAAGAATCTTTTCTCAGAATGTCGAAAAAGTGTCCGCCATGTTGAACTTTTTAGGTACTGGTCCGATTGCTCTCAAATTCGATATTTGAGAGACCTTGGGGTCACAAAACAAGAATCTTTTCTCAGAATTTTGAAAAGGTGTCCGCCATGTTGAACTTTTTAGGTACTGGTCCGATTGCTCTCAAATTCGATATTTGAGAGACCTTGGGGTCACAAAACAAAAATCTTTTCTCAAAATGTCGAAAAAGTGTCCGCCATGTTGAACTTTTTAGGTACTGGTCCGATTGCTCTCAAATTCGATATTTGAGAGACCTTCGGGTGACAAAACAAGAATCTTTTCTCAGAATGTCGAAAAAGTGTCCGCCATGTTGAACTTTTTAGATACTGTTTTCAAATATCGAATTTGAGAGCAATCGGACATTGCTCTCAAATTCGATATTTGAGAGACCTTGGGGTCAAAAAACAAGAATCTTTTCTCAAAATGTCAAAAAAGTGTCCGCCATGTTGAACTTTTTAGATACTGGTTCGATCGCTCTCAAAATCGATATTTGTGAGTCCTTCGGGTCACAAAACAAGAATCATTTCTCAGAATGTCGAAAAAGTGTCCGCCATGTTGAACTTTTTAGATAATGGTCCGATCGCACTCAAAATCGATATTTGTGAGTCCTTCGGGTCACAAAACAAGAATCTTTTCTCAGAATGTCGAAAAAGTGTCCGCCATGTTGAACTTTTTAGATAATGGTCCGATCGCTCTCAAAATCGATATTTGTGAGTCCTTCGGGTCACAAAACAAGAATCTTTTCTCAGAATGTCGAAAAAGTGTCCGCCATGTTGAACTTTTTAGATAATGGTCCGATCGCTCTCAAAATCGATATTTGTGAGTCCTTCGGATCACAAAACAAGAATCTTTTCTCAGAATGTCGAAAAAGTGTCCGCCATGTTGAACTTTTTAGATACTGGTTCGATCGCTCTCAAAATCGATATTTGAGAGATCTTGGGGTCACAAAACAAGAATCTTTTCTCAAAATGTCGAAAAAGTGTCCGCCGTGTTGAACTTTTTAGATACTGGTCCGATTGCTCTCAAATTCGATATTTGAGAGACCTTGGGGTCACAAAACAAGAATCTTTTCTCAGAATGTCGAAAAAGTGTTCTCAGAATTATGAAAAGGTGTCCGCCATGTTGATTTTTTTTGTTACTGGTCCGATTGCTCTCAAAATCGATATTTGTGAGTCCTTCGGGTCACAAAACAAGAATCTTTTCTCAGAATGTCGAAAAAGTGTCCGCCATGTTGAACTTTTTAGATACTGGTCCGATTACTCTCAAATTCGATATTTGAGAGACCTTGGGGTCACAAAACAAGAATCTTTTCTCAAAATGTTGAAAAAGTGTCCGCCATGTTGAACTTTTTAGTAACTGGTTCGATCGCTCTCAAAATCGATATTTGTGAGTCCTTCGGGTCACAAAACAAGAATCTTTTCTCAGAATGTCGAAAAAGTGTCCGCCATGTTGAACTTTTTAGATACTGGTCCGATCGCTCTCAAAATCGATAAATGTGAGTCCTTGGGGTCACAAAACAAGAATCTTTTCTCAGAATGTCGAAAAAGTGTCCGCCATGTTGAACTTTTTAGATAATGGTCCGATCGCTCTCAAAATCGATATTTGTGAGTCCTTCGGATCACAAAACAAGAATCTTTTCTCAGAATGTCGAAAAAGTGTCCGCCATGATGAACTTTTTAGATACTGGTTCGATCGCTCTCAAAATCGATATTTGAGAGATCTTGGGGTCACAAAACAAGAATCTTTTCTCAAAATGTCGAAAAAGTGTCCGCCGTGTTGAACTTTTTAGATACTGGTCCGATTGCTCTCAAATTCGATATTTGAGAGACCTTGGGGTCACAAAACAAGAATCTTTTCTCAGAATGTCGAAAAAGTGTTCTCAGAATTATGAAAAGGTGTCCGCCATGTTGATTTTTTTTGTTACTGGTCCGATTGCTCTCAAAATCGATATTTGTGAGTCCTTCGGGTCACAAAACAAGAATCTTTTCTCAGAATGTCGAAAAAGTGTCCGCCATGTTGAACTTTTTAGATACTGGTCCGATTACTCTCAAATTCGATATTTGAGAGACCTTGGGGTCACAAAACAAGAATCTTTTCTCAAAATGTTGAAAAAGTGTCCGCCATGTTGAACTTTTTAGTAACTGGTTCGATCGCTCTCAAAATCGATATTTGTGAGTCCTTCGGGTCACAAAACAAGAATCTTTTCTCAGAATGTCGAAAAAGTGTCCGCCATGTTGAACTTTTTAGATACTGGTCCGATCGCTCTCAAAATCGATAAATGTGAGTCCTTGGGGTCACAAAACAAGAATCTTTTCTCAAAATGTTGAAAAAGTGTCCGCCATGCTGAACTTTTTAGATACTGGTCCGATTGCTCTCAAATTCGATATTTGAGAGACCTTGGAATCACAAAACAAGAATCGTTTCTCAAAATTTTGAAAAAGTGTCCGTCATGATGAAACTTCTAAATACTGGTGACCCCAAGGACTCTCAAATAAATGTCTCTCGCTTTTGAGAGCAATCAGACCGGTATCTAAAAAATTCTACATGGTGGACACTTTTTCAACATTATGAGAAAAGATTCTTGTTTTGTGACCCCAAGGACTCACAATTATCGATTTTGAGAGCGATCGGACCAGTATCTAAAAAGTTCAACATGGCGGACACTTTTTCGACATTTTGAGAAAAGATTCTTGTTTTGTGACCCCAAGGTCTCTCAAATATCGATTTTGAGAGCAATCGGACCAGTATCTAAAAAGTTCAACATGGCGGACACTTTTTCAACATTTTGAGAAAAGATTCTTATTTTGTGACCCCAAGGTCTCTCAAATATCGAATTTGAGAGCGATCGGACCAGTATCTAAAAAGTTCAACATGGCGGACACTTTTTCGACATTTTGAGAAAAGATTCTTGTTTTGTGACCCCAAGATCTCTCAAATATCGAATTTGAGAGCAATCGGACCAGTATCTAAAAAGTTCAACATGGCGGACACTTTTTCGACATTTTGAGAAAAGATTCTTGTTTTGTGACCCCAAGGTCTCTCAAATATCGATTTTGAGAGCAATCGGACCAGTATCTAAAAAGTTCAACATGGCGGACACTTTTTCAACATTTTGAGAAAAGATTCTTGTTTTGTGACCCCAAGGTCTCTCAAATATCGATTTTGAGAGCAATCGGACCAGTATCTAAAAAGTTCAACATGGCGGACACTTTTTCAACATTTTGAGAAAAGATTCTTGTTTTGTGACCCCAAGGTCCCTCAAATATCGATTTTGAGAGCAATCGGACCAGTATCTAAAAAGTTCAACATGGCGGACACTTTTTCGACATTTTGAGAAAAGATTCTTGTTTTGTGACCCCAAGGTCTCTCAAATATCGATTTTGAGAGACATCGGACCAGTAACAAAAAAATTCAACATGGCGGACACCTTTTGATAATTCTGAGAAAAGATTCTTGTTTTGTTACCCGAAGGACTCACAATTATCGATTTTGAGAGCGATCGGACCAGTATCTAAAAAGTTCAACATGGCGGACACTTTTTCAACATTTTGAGAAAAGTTTCTTGTTTTGTGACCCCAAGGTCCCTCAAATATCGATTTTGAGAGCAATCGGACCAGTTACTAAAAAGTTCAACATGGCGGACACTTTTTCAACATTTTGAGAAAAGATTCTTGTTTTGTGACCCCAAGGTCTCTCAAATATCGAATTTGAGAGCAATCGGACCAGTATCTAAAAAGTTCAACATGGCGGACACTTTTTCGACATTTTGAGAAAAGATTCTTGTTTTGTGACCCCAAGATCTCTCTAATATCGAATTTGAGAGCAATCGGACCAGTATCTAAAAAGTTCAACATGGCGGACACTTTTTCGACATTTTGAGAAAAGATTCTTGTTTTGTGACCCCAAGGTCTCTCAAATATCGATTTTGAGAGCAATCGGACCAGTATCTAAAAAGTTCAACATGGCGGACACTTTTTCAACATTTTGAGAAAAGATTCTTATGTTGTGACCCCAAGGTCTCTCAAATATCGAATTTGATAGCAATCGGACCAGTATCTAAAAAGTTCAACATGGCGGACACTTTTTCGACATTTTGAGAAAAGATTCTTGTTTTGTGACCCCAAGGTCTCTCAAATATCGAATTTGAGAGCAATCGGACCAGTACCTAAAAAGTTCAACATGGCGGACACCTTTTCAAAATTCTGAGAAAAGATTCTTGTTTTGTGACCCGAAGGACTCACAAATATCGATTTTGAGAGCAATCGGACCAGTATCTAAAAAGTTCAACATGGCGGACACTTTTTCGACATTTTGAGAAAAGTTTCTTGTTTTGTGACCCCAAGGTCCCTCAAATATCGATTTTGAGAGACATCGGACCAGTAACAAAAAAATTCAACATGGCGGACACCTTTTGATAATTCTGAGAAAAGATTCTTGTTTTGTTACCCGAAGGACTCACAATTATCGATTTTGAGAGCGATCGGACCAGTATCTAAAAAGTTCAACATGGCGGACACTTTTTCGACATTTTGAGAAAAGATTCTTGTTTTGTGACCCCAAGGTCTCTCAAATATCGATTTTGAGAGCAATCGGACCAGTATCTAAAAAGTTCAACATGGCGGACACTTTTTCAACATTTTGAGAAAAGATTCTTATTTTGTGACCCCAAGGTCTCTCAAATATCGAATTTGAGAGCAATCGGACCAGTATCTAAAAAGTTCAACATGGCGGACACTTTTTCGACATTTTGAGAAAAGATTCTTGTTTTGTGACCCCAAGGACTAACAAATATCGATTTTGTCGAAGTCCAACGTGGCGGACACATTTTCAACATTTTGAGAAAAGATTCTTGTTTTGTGACCCCAAGGACTCACAAATATCGATTTTTTCGAAGTCCAACGTGGCGGACACATTTTAAAATTTTGGCAAAAGTTTCATGTTTTGTGATCCCGAGGTCTCTCAAATATCGATTTCGAGAGAAATCGGGCCAGTATCTAAAAAGTTTTACAAGGCGCGGACACTTTTTGAAAATTTTGCGAAAATATCATGTTTTAATCCCAAGGCTTTTTTTTAAATTATGTACTTACTGACTTTTGTCATGCGGGTGCAAACGGCCGACCGAGCCGAGAGTACTGACTGTTGTGTGCGTGTCGACGCACACAACACTAACCCGCAGTAAATACCTATTTGCCGCGCGCTGATTTCGCTCGACAGGGTCTTAACCTGCTATTGTTATTCATGTCAAATTTAAATTGAAAATAGGGCAATGTCATAATTGAAAACAAAAATACTTATATTTTAGTCCATAAAAGCCTTAAATTGTGTATGATGTAAAAACAAGCTAAACCTTATTCGATAGCAAACGTCACATTTTTATGTAAATGTTAGCAGCACTGTTTCTTCCAGTTAGGAACCTCACTGGTTATATGTTGGTATAGTCGCGGAATGAAAAGGTTCGTCACCTTAGAGTCGGATTTCGCTTGCATCAGATTGCAAGAACTGTGCGGGCTCAAAGATGCTTTCTTCCGCGGACGCTCACGTAGTGGAATGAGCTCTCCGCCGTGGTTTTCCCAATGGAGTACAGCATGGGGTTCTTCAAAAAGGGCGTGAAGAGATTTCTTCAGGATCGGCAACGCGCGAGTGATACCCCTGGTGTTGCAAGCGTCCATAGGCTACGGTAACTGCTTACCATAATTCAGGTGGGACGTATGCTTGTTTGCCACCTTAGTGGGATAAAAAAAATGTATGTATTTTTATTTTTTTAATAATGGAGTCAATATCCTTGGACTCAAATTTGTCAATAACTTGAGCGCGGGAGCTCTCTTATATCATAAGTTCTAGTGGTAAAGTAGAGTGGGTAAATCCGGGGTATGAGGACTTGTAACGTAAATCTTTATTTTTTTCAGCCACACAAAGTGATCTTTTAAAATCTATCGCAGATTGAATTTTAATTTGGTTAAACAATGAATTTATTATATTCTTTTCATATTAAAACACAGAATTTTTTCGGGGGCGTTTGTTTTACTTACGTGATTGGAATCTGTGGAATTTGAATTTTTATTACCTGAAAAAGAGATAAAAAAATATTGTTAATATTATTAATCCACAGTTGTTTTAAATAATCAGAGCACCTAAAAACGGACGAGACAGTCACCGCTTTGGGCCGCCTTTTTTTGCTATCACTTTTTCTATTTATTATGTTAGCAATAACATTATAATATTATTTAATTTCAAACCATTAAATATTGATTAATTATAATTAGTTACAGTTTATCTTCATGGTGTGTTTTAATATCGAGGGATGGCAACACCAGGAAAATATAATTGTAATAATGGCGGCCATTGGAGAAGGTTTTTTAATGCATTTTGTGGTAATTACCAAGTTTACCAACGGTGTAAATACAGATTTAGCTTGTTTAAGCCAACTTCTTTCCAGTAAATAAGGGATGGTTAATATATCAGAAGAGGGATGGAGAAAACAGCTCACCAGTATGTATTTATTTTATTTTCTATTTTGTGTGTCTTGCTCGTGACGGATAGTCACCTATGGCTAGTACGATGCCATTAACAAAGATTCTTTGATATATCTTAAGTAAACAGTTGTTTATGTAAATAAAAGGTTGATAATAGAATCATTCTACATTAAAGTTTGAGTTTCTTGCCGGGAGTCTTCTCAGTTTAAGTGTATTACGAATCGGTGGTAAAATCAATTGTAACGTTCGTAAGTGCCTTATTAAGGCCTATATTTAATAAACAATTTTTGAATTTTAAGAAAATAAAGTTATATCAACATTAAATGTAATAACGAAATGTAATATAGATTATTCAAGTAACAATAAAAAATAATTATTGAAATACCTAGAGATACCTATCTTTTATCACTAAAACCTTCTAAGTGAAACATGCTGCTATATGCGGTGATCACTAAAAACTCCTAAGTGAAACATACTGCTATATGCGGTGATCACTAACAACTTGTAAGTGAAACATGCTGCTATATGCGGTGATCACTAACAACTCGTAAGTGAAACATGCTGCTATATGCGGTGATCACTAAAAACTCGTAAGTGAAACATGCTGCTATATGCGGTGATCACTTACAACTCGTAAGTGAAACATGCTGCTATATGCGGTGATCACTAACAACTCGTAAGTGAAACATGCTGCTATATGCGGTGATCACTCAAACCTCCTAAGTGAAACATGCTGCTATATGCGGTGATCACTAACAACTCGTAAGTGAAATATGCTGCAATATGCGGTGATCACTAAAAACTCCTAAGTGAAACATGCTGCTATATGCGGTGATCACTAAAAACTCCTAAGTGAAATATGCTGCTATATGCGGTGATCACTAACAACTCGTAAGTGAAATATGCTGCTGTATGCGGTGATCACTAACAACTTGTAAGTGAAATATGCTGCTATATGTGGTGGTTTAGAATAGTAATTATTTGTATACAGACATACAGTATACGAATGGCCGAAACGGAACAGGGACATTCCGTTAAACAGGACGGCCGTCTGTTAGCAATAACATTATAATATTATTTAATTTCAAACCATTAAATATTGATTAATTATAATTAGTTACAGTTTATCTTCATGGTGTGTTTTAATATCGAGGGATGGCAACACCAGGAAAATATAATTGTAATAATGGCGGCCATTGGAGAAGGTTTTTTAATGCATTTTGTGGTAATTACCAAGTTTACCAACGGTGTAAATACAGATTTAGCTTGTTTAAGCCATCTTCTTTCCAGTAAATAAGGGATGGTTAATAATTATTTAGTAGTCATTTCGGTAGTTTTACCTGGAAAAAAAACCGGGAGCTTTGAAAATTAGTTATTTTAAAGATTTTTACAGACTGTTTCAGACTTTGTCGTATAAAAAAAGGGGTACGAGCACCGTAGTCTACTTCAATACGCGTTTCGGCCAAAACACTAACTTCAACAACACCATGGGGTGAGTGACGCGGTTTTTACTAGTGGTATCCCCAGGTTGCAATTGCAATAAATAGTTTTCATTTTACTTTTTTCTATGTTAAATGGGCTTGCGTTTGACCTTCGACTGACCCCATGAGGAGTTATGAAGAGGCCGAGGATGTAGCACGCTTACCCAGAAAAAGTCTATTCACTCTGGCCTGAATACATCTAGGTTGTAGGTGTCGGGGAACACAGACCCCGGAAGAGAGTTCCACTCCTTTGCTGTTCGTATAAGAAACGATGAAGCGAACCGTTGTATCCGGGTACGCGGGATGTCGACAACGTATGGGTGGAATTTATCCGGCGTCTTGTTAAGGAAATGGGGATGGAGGAATTAGATGAAACAATACTGTAGCACACTCCAAAATATATCCTATAGATGACCGAGAAACACGAAATAAATCTTGAGCTACATGTCCATTTATCATTGTACGATGATACGACAGTTAGTTTTAAGAGCACTCAGCTCACCATACTTTTCATACAAAAGCTCTGTACTTATGATGGCGTTTTTAAACACTTTTCGTTAGATGTTTTAAACAAATTAGTATCTTGTGAACTATATCTAGCAGTATAACTAGGCGAAAATAAAAAAAAGTGTGAAAAAAATTCAGTAAACGCCTCCGAAAAACAGCGGTTTTGCACAAATTTTACCTGAACTTTGGCCATATCTAATGTACCTATAAATTGTAAAAGTAAAGAAAACAGCTCTAAACAATGCTTGCAAATGTATTGGAGATTCTAAATAACTAACTTTTTTTTCACAAACTTGTAAGATTACATCACAGGAAGTATGGGCCTGGAACAAGTTTTACGATATGCGAAATCATGAATGACGACCTAGCGAAGCGGCCGCGAGTGATCAGCGAATTTATCAACTGATAACCGATGGCTCTGATGGTGTCTCTCTTTTTTCGCAGTCAAACATTACGTTGGTTGAAAGTACAAGCTTTTAGGCTACGCTTGCGTTGAATTTGCGTTGGCCATGAAGGGCCCCCTTAAGGCTAAAAATAAGATATTAATTAGTAAAATGGACTAAAAAGAAACAAGTAAATCATTGTTTTAAATAATTTCTGGTAAGCTCCAATCAGATGTGCTCCCAATTAACGCGGAATAATGAAAATGAGATCAAAAGACCCAGTTCGTGAGCCGATGCAAGAGCTGGTTGCACCGCTGTTGACTAACTGGGTATAAACGGTAGGTTAAATGTAAATGTAGTGTAATATAAGAAAAACCTTGCTGAGATTCTTGCCGGAAGTCTTCTTAGTTTAAGTGTATTAGGACCAGTACCCCGAGTGTAAAGAATTGACGTTAGTGTTTACTAATCATCATCACACCACAAATATCTATGCTTTTTCTTTTTTCTTTTATTGTTTATTATAATTATAAAAGCTTTGTGTGTTATTATTATTATTATTTTTTGTTATTATTATTTTTTATTTTTATTTTAAGCTTTTGTTTTTGTTTGTTTTTTGCATACTTTGTCTTTTTTTAATTCAATTTTTGTGATGTCAAATAAAGCTATGTCTATTGTCTATTGTCTAATGCGTTTGCGTTTACAACACTTCTCTATAGGAATTGGCACAGGGCCTCTAGCGGAATACTCATGGTACTAATTTCTCCCATACAAATTTATAGTTAACGCATGGTTAACGCAAACCATAGACGATCTATGACGCAAACGCATTTGTAAGCATTTATCGGGGTACTGTGGTAGAATCAATTAGCGTTCGTAAGTGCCTTATTAGCGTGCATAATTAATAAACGATTTTTGAATTTTGAATTTGACTAGTAATATAATCATATTCTCTTTGGATCAATAAATAAACTAAGGTACGGCTACGGTAACTGCTTACCATCAGGTGGGCCGTATTGTTTGCCACCTTACTGGTAAAAAAAACTATTTGGCCAATTTCCTACCACCGACAGGACACACACAATGCAGAGATTGGTCCATACTGTTCAAATCAGTGCAAATACACTGACAAGTTGCAGAATTGTTTCTCCAAAATGTGGTCCAAAATAGGTCGAAATTATCCCGTTTTTTATTAAGTTTTTCTATTGTTGTTTTAGTATGTATATGGAGACTACTCCATATAAACTTGTACACACTATGCTTAAAAGCGGTACAAAGATTTCTCTTCACGTATTCATATAGATTCCCTTAACCAATATTTCATCATCATCATCATCATCAGCCAATAATGTCCCACTGCTGAGCACAAGCCTCCTTTCACAAATCAGGGTGAAAGGGAATGAGCAGGTACTCCACCACGCGTGCCCACTGCGCATTGGTGGAGGCAGGCTAGCGGTCAACCTACTGCTGGAGTTTTCAAGCCGCCTAGTAGGCCTACAACTAGTTTAATGACTATCACAATAAAGTGATAACCGGGACCAACGGCTTGACGTTTAACCACATAGTTCAACCCGGCCCAGCACTCGTAATTAACTTGAACAATACGTTTTCCCGCGCGGCACATTCACCTACAAATACTTACCCATACCCATTTTTCATCAACTAATGATATACCACTGATGCATGGACATACTTTTATCCTTATAATGTTCAATATTGAGCTTATAATAAGCTTATTTTGATGGAAAAAGGTATGGAATAGGCTTTTTAAGTTAACCTATTGAGATATTTTTGGAGTGATTATGTTAAGTGAAAAACATGTTACGTTTTAGGCTTCGGTACGTAAAGGGTGCCAACGGGACCCTATTACTAAGCCGCCTTCGTTGTCGACATTCCGTCTTGCCGTGCCGTACCGTTTTGCTTCCTCTTTCCTTAACTAAACAAGTGTCGACTAATTGGTTTCTATGCCGCCAACTACATGACGCCGACACCCAAGTTGTGGAATGCTCTGCAGGACAACGTGTTTCCAGACACAACATGGATCTATTCAAGGCCAGAGTGAACAGGCATCTTATGGGTTCGCGCGGTCCACCCTAGACTACATATTCGTTTACCATCAGGCTGGATGGTAGCGTTTTTGATAAAATCCAACCTGGAATGGATGAAAAGCAGGATGAAGTTGTGTATGGGAAGTCACTGATATATCAATGCACAGCTTAAACCGCTGGTCTCAGAGACATGAAATTTGGAGGGTGTGTTCTTTGTGAAGTGTATAATATCAAAATATGAAAGGGTTTTTTGAAATTAAAAAATATATAAAGTAAAACATATTATTACACACGTAAATTAAGTTCTTGGTTTTTTAAAAACTAATGGAGAAAAAAAAACATAGTACAACAATACTATAACACAAAACAGAATATGACAACAAAATAAAAAAACAAAAAGAAAACTCGTAAACGTAATTTATCCCTTTACCAAATGGAGCATCAATTTAGCCAATTTTTAAAGGAGGTATAATGAACTGGTAAAGCCACAATGGCACGTAACGAGCTTTGGGATTCCGTCGGTATGCTTTAGGGGCAACGGATGCCGAAATGCAAGGCAAATGTGGAGAGGGACTAATAGACCAAAATTATGGAGTTTTTGCCTCATTAAAATAAAAGTAATATAAATGATTGTACAGCATTTTAAGTAGGTAATATTTAAATCCCTTTTTAGGGTTCTGGGGCAGTAGACAAGATGGTTATCGACAATCGTTATCGTTAGTAAACGATGAACCTTAGTATGGCATTGACATAAGAGATTGTTAAAAATCACGTTATATTTCGATTTTAAATGTCAATCCCATACAAAGGTTGATCGTTTACTAACGATAACGATTGTCGACAACCATCTTGTCTAGGGGGGCTGTACCCAAAGGGTGCCATCCGTCCGTCCGTCCAACCATCCGTCAGAGGGCTGTATCTCATGAACCGTAATAGGTAGACAGTTGAAATTTTCACAGAATGTGTATTTCAATTAAATTTAAAGAGGGCACCCCATACAAGAAACGTCTTTACGGAAACCTTTCGGAAAAGCGAGTCCGACGCGCACTTGGGCGTTTTTTTAACATTATCTGCTAAAGATCCACCACAGTTTCCTTCTTTTCTGGAAAGTCTTTGATCTTGCTGACTGAGGCTGTCTCTTTTCGAAAGTGAGCTCTCTGCAGGCAGATATAGAATTAGATTTAGATCTTCATCATTTAACATAAAAGGTTCTGCGGTCTAAAATTACTTTTCTTTGCCATTTTATAAACCCAGTGAAATAATTGTTTCGTAAGAACCCCATCGAAACAATTATTTCACTGGGTTTCACATCATCTAAAGCAACTTGAAGGTAAAAAGGATTAACTAAAAATATTTTCATGAAAACACCATTTGTCACACGGTACCCTAAAATGTTGTGCAAAAGAGACAGGAAAAATGAAATAAGCATACAATGGCAACATCAAATAAATTATTCTAATGAAATCCCTTTCCATGCTTCCCATTTTGTTTCCCAAATGACTTTCAATACAAAATCAATGACTTTTTACGGAGCAGGGAAGGCACTAGAAGGTACTTCCAGGTTGTGGGCAAATCCAGAAGCGATAGCGAGTCATAGTATAAACTAACTATACCCATAATTTTAAATGCCGCCAGCATTCAGGGAACGTACAAGACATTTTCAATTAGTTTATTTCTTTTCATTTATGTAGTTTTTATTGATTTTATATTCTTAAATTGATTTAAGTTTATTTAAAATAATATATGTTTTTTTTTTAATTAAATGGACTTGCGTTTGGCTACTGACCCATCCATAAGGGGCGATGACGAAGCCTAAGATAAATAAATAAATAAATAAATATCCTGGGACATTCCTCACACACGGTCATCTGATCCCAAACTAAGCAGAGCTTGTACCATGGAAACCAGACAACTGATATAATACATATACTACTTTTTGTTTGTAAATACATACTTAATATACATAATTACACCCAGACTCAGGACATACAGACATGTTCATGCACACAAATGCATGTCCTGTGTGGGAATTGAACCCACGACCTGCGGCGCTATAGGTTAAGACTCAACGTCTTAACCAACTGCGCCAACTGGCCCGTCAAAACACGCTTGATGAAACACGCTTACCCAGAAGAAACCTATTCACTCTGGCCTTGTAAGTTCCTAGATTGTAAGCGTCAGGAAACACAGACGCCGGAAGCAAGTTCGTTTAAATAGAAATATGACATAGTTTAAATAGAAATATGAGTATATATGTAATTGAAGTAACACTGGTTAAGTAGCACAATTAAATAAATATATCCTGGGACATCACATCACACACAACAGTGTTTTTATATTCTTTATTTTTATTAAATTCAGTATTGCTACAAACCTTGTGGTTTTCAAACGCTGTCTAATATTGTCTGTTATTGATTTATAGGTAACTAGCTGCCCGGCGCGACTTCGTTCGCGTGGTGCTACCCTACCTTATCCTACCCTACCCTACCCTACCCTATCTAAACCATCCAGGTCGTCACCCAAACGCATACAAAAAAAATCAACTGTACGTGTGTTTGTCACTCAACTTCTCCTAAACGGCTGGACCGATTTGAATGTTTTTTTTTGTATGCGTTTGGTTAGCGCCCTGGATGGTTTAGATTTACAAATCAGTCCGGCAGATGGCGCTGCAGTCAATATCTTGGTTATATTATCGACTGCAGCGCCATCTGCCGGACTGATTTGTGAAACTATACCATCCAGGGCGCCACACGTACAGTAGAATTTTATATATAAAGATAAATAAATTTAAAAAAGACTTTCTAGTTTCGGTCAATATATTTTTGTGTATAGCAAAAATAATCCTGGCCAAAACCAAACAAACACTTACACGATATCAATAATGGAACTAGAATATATTCACACACTTACAGAACTCAAAATATTTAAATGTTTGACTATTTCAACTACTGTTGAGTAACTAAGAAATTAATAATTCATATTTTTTAAATTATCATTATAATGCATTGCATATTATTAATAAGATATTCATTTTAAAACAATGTTCATTATTTTACTAATTTGAATAAGTATTTACACAATATTATAATGTTCGAGTAAAATAAAATTAATACATAAAATATGGCTAATTTACATATTCATGTCATAATTCATATTTTTTTTTATACAACTTAGTCGTACCGTAGCCTATAGACGCTTGCAACACCAGGAGTATCAAGCGCGCGTTGCCGACCCTGCAGAAATCTCTTCACACCCCTTTTGAAGAACCACGGCGGGGAGCTCATTCCACAGTCTGAGCGTCCGCGGAAGGAAGTTCCTTTGAGCCCGCACAGTACAAAACAATTCAGGTTTCAATATGATATGATAGGCTTATGATGATGATGATGTCTAATAAAAAGAAATGAGTATATAAAAAAATTAGACCGGATAATACTTGATATTTATTACCTACGAGAACAAAAACAAAACTCAAGGGCTCTGCTAAGGCAACGCTCATAACGTTACCGCTCTTGAGTTCGCCGCGAGAGGCGCTAGTGTAGAGTGAGGTCTCTAGAAGCGTCAAATGTACTGAACGTTTACTTTATGCGAGCTTTAAATCGCGAATTCACTAATTATTCATGATTGTTGTAAAGATTATGCAATTCCTGATTTATGGCAGACATACTTGCGAATCGCTACCAACCACTGATTTAGGCGAGTTTTTCGGAAACCTATTCCTCCTTCTTTAATCTTAATAAAACTGGACTGGTTAGTATCAATTATATTGGTCCTGCCATTTATTTACGGTTCTCGCTCACTATGTCAGCACCGCTCCATCGCAGCAATGGCCCGGCACCGCTTCAACTCAACCCAACCACTAGCTGCCAGCGCGCCGCCTGCGAGGTGGCAGCTCGCGGGCGGCGCGGCTTTGGCAAGATAAGACATGACACGTATTAGTACCTACCTCTTAAAGTTAAAATATTATTTAAGAGCTATGTAAATTCAGTGTCAATACGTGTCCGTTTTCCCTAATTGTCTCATCCATTTTGTTTGACCACCTGTTTAAATGTTCCAAAGAAGTATGCATTTTTTTCAGCAATAATGTTTAATTTAATAGGTAACATGGGGTATTTGAGGTGCAAAAATACCCCGTAATTTTTTTTTAACACTGCTTGGTCTAAACTCTAACCCCCTTATTCATAATCACTTTTTAACTAAATCAGTGTAATAGTGTCCTCCGTCTCACTCTTTCGATCACCAAATTTCACGTGTCAGATAAAGACTTCAGAATTTTAGCTAATCAACGTTTGATAACTTCATTATGAATAAGGGGGTAAATATATTGTTATTGTTACCTATGTTTACATAGTATTGGTTAATAGCGAAAAGAGTAATTGCTGAGTTTATTGCCAGCTCTTCTCGGCAAATGCAACCTTCCGAACCGGTATTAGAGACAGACTTTTGATAAGTGCCTGCGAAGGTCTATTTTGTTTTTTTATTTTTTTTTTATTATTATAAACAGAAGAAGGATGATGCTAATGATGATAACATAACATCCAATTGGTCATAGCGTCCTCAAATTTCAAGACAGTTTTTATCTGACTTCAAAAAAAGGAGGAGGTTCTATTTTTGACGTATACAGGGTGGATACGACAATACGACTTTAAATGAAACCACGTAAAGTACGCATGTATACGATCAACTTTTACTATGGGACCAACATCAAAATCGACAAAAAAAAATACAGCTTTTCATACATTTTTGCCTACCTTTTGTATGAAAAGCAATATTTTTTTTGCGATTTCGAAGTTGGTTGGTATTTGACCGCGTTCTTGACGTTGTTTCATTTAATGTCGTATTGTCGTATCCCCTAGTATTTTTTTTTGTTATAATTTAAACCATCGTGGCTAGCAGCAAGATTCCATAGTGAGATGACGCCGTAACGAAGTCAAAATAGAAGAAGGCAAGAGTAAAATCACACGAAAACGTTAACGCTAAATAATCTTTAGGACCGGAGAAAAGCGTGTGTGTTCCATTTTTGTTCGCTCTCTATATCCCCTAACAGAATTTAGCTATAAATATGCAAGTCTTGATGTCAAATTTACTTTCAACCCAACCAAGAATAAGGAAATAGTTCGGTAAGACGATAATCCAATATTCATAATAATTTACCATTTAAATTTCTTCCTCCTTGCATCGTATGTCTCATTGCTGAGGGACGTGACCTTTGTGGGTTAATTTATCGCGGACTATTGCTCGACATCTGGATCGATCTTCTGCTGTGTGGATAGTAGCTCACACACTGGTGTCCAATCTAAAGCGTATTTGGTCAGATTAACGCATCGGACTTCGACCCCTCGGCCTCTTTTCCTCCACCTTGCCAGTAATTAGCAACTTCTCAAAGGTGTCGCCTCTGTTTCTTGTTATTTAGCCAAAGTACTCAAATATTCGGCGGAAATTTTAAATTTAAACTTTTTCTATTTCTCTAATCTGCTTTCTATCTATTATTAGGTACTAATTGCTCATAAACACAAATAAATCATTATGATTATTATACTTTTGATCTTTCTCATTATACTTGCCCTGTTCTTAATTATTTGGGGTCGACGCATAATGTTCACTTCTTCTTCACATCTTTCTTAATCATATCATGGTTCACAAAATCCATCCATCTGTTTTTCGGTCGTTTCATTTAACTTCATATTTATCTATTCCTGTCCCTCCACATACCTATCTAAACATTCTCATCTCAGCTGCATGCAATAGTCTATCATCCGTCTTCTTTCATCATCTGCCTGCCCTGTTCCCAAACAATTGGGGTCGGCGCAATATGTACGCTTCTTCCATTCGTCTCTTCTATCCGTCATACTAGTATCCACTCCTTTCTTACCCATATCATCTTTCACACAATCCATCCATCTCTTTTTCGGTCTTCCTCTTCCCGTATCCATCCACTTTCATATCCATAACTTTTTTAGTGACGTGGCTTTTATTTCTCCTCATAACATGTCCATACCATGATAAACGGTTCCCTCTCAACTTTTCTGTCACTGGCGCTACTATCAAGCTTCCCCTTATTTACTCATTTCTTATCTTATCCATTCTTGTCACTCCACACATCCATCTCAACATCCTCATCTCAGCTGCATGCAATCGTCTTTCATCCGTCTTCTTTACTACCCAATATTCATTCTAAATATACCATAATATTAAAATAGGTCTTATCAGACTTATAGATTTAATCCTTTACCTTCAGGAGCATCTTCGAGGCAGATACTTTTATCCATCTATATCCACTAAATAAAATGAATCAGAAGAAAAAGCTGAGAGAATGACTTGTAAAATTAATAAATGATTGAAATCTAAATGTTGCCCATAATTTCATCTTCCATCCCACGTTTCGGAGAGATCGGAAAAAAAGCTATTACAATATTTGAATCATTTTGACATCAAAACCAATGATTTGATAATAAGTAGCCATCTTCTCCCATAAGTATTATACATATTGGATTTTACCACTGAGTTAAAAACTTATGGAATGTCGAAGAAACCAAAAATCATTAAAAGGCAAATGTGATTTTTTCCCAAACTACACTAGGTGGTTGACCCTATGATATGCTAAAATGATTTGAGTGAGGATGTATATTATAAGCTACGAAAACCTATACATATAACCATCTAATCCCAACTTAATACCAAATTATACAGACTCAGGACAAACAGACATGTTCATAGACAAACTTGGGTATTGGGTTGAGCCCATTACCAGTGGCAATAGTCAATAATGATGAATATTGTATTGTATTGGTTATAGCCATGGCGGGGGAAGCAATCGCGATGATGAATACTATTAAAACAATCCAGACAACATTATCTATATTATATCCTTTAATAGGATACTGTGACTATACATGTCCACCAGTGGCCACAATTTCAAGTAAGTTTCTTAATTATTTACTTGTCATAAGTTGATAACATGTGGGAGGAAATGCCTCCAAAAAGTGAGGACGTCGTACAGGAAAACGCCAAGCCGTACGGGCTCCACTAAGTAGATTGAACGGCGACCTGGTCAATGTTGCTAGATGTAGACAGTTCACTGTAGAAATCTCTGATTCGTTAGGTAACGGCGAGAGAAAACGTTTTGAGGTCTCGTAAAAAGGTTCTAACGGTTTCAATGAAATGTACTATGTAGGAGTTATTTTATTTATTATACTCATCTTTGGAAACACCTGTTACACCCAGATCTTCATCTGGGTGTAACAGGTTCAGGAAAATCCATTCCTGCTAAGAAAATTGTGCAGTTTATTATAGCTGCAGGTCTTGGCAGTGAAATCTAATTAACGTGGCGATCACAATAGATCTAGTCTAGTCGCAGTGATACAAGCTCTGGAAAGACTTGAAACAGCCACCAACCCCAAATAATAATAATGTAGGGGTTTTTGGGAACGAAAAATGTTATTGATCTTGCTAGATCACATCTCATCCTGTCATGACCTACGGAGCCGAGACGTGGACACTGACGCATAGACTGGTCCAAAAATTTAAAGTCACTCAGCGAGCTATTGAAAGAGCTATGCTCGGAGTTTTTTTGAAGGATAGAATCCGCAACGAAGTCATCCGACAAAAAACCAAAGTAACCGACATAGCTCAACGAATTAGCAAGCTGAATTGGCAATGGGCCGGTCATATCTGCCGCAGAACCGACGGTCGATGGAGCGGACGAGTTTTAGAGTGGAGACCACGTCTTGGCAAACGTAGTGTGGGGCGCCCGCCAGCCCGATGGACTGACGACCTAAAAAAAGTGGCCGGACTGGGCTGGATGCGGGTGGCAAGAAACCGGAAGGAGTGGCGCGCTCTGGGAGAGGCCTATGTCCAGCAGTGGACTTAAAAAAAGGCCGATGATGATGATGATGATGATCACATCTCTGAGTCACGCAGACCAACTTCTCAACGTAACCCACCCCACGGGTTTGTTCCCCAATCCGTTTGAATCTTTGATTGTTTGTAACCTTTTTTTACCAGGTACTTTTTATTTTACGCATAGATATCACAAAAATCTATGCTTGCGTAGTACAACTAGTAGTATAAAATTTTCATTAAAATTGTGGATAATGTTTTTATTTTAGATGAAACGTACGTCGACTACCTGATAGTGGGCGCTGGCTCCGCAGGGTGTGTTCTTGGAAATAGGCTCAGTGAAATTGAAAGCGTATCGGTAATGATGATAGAATCTGGTGGAATTCCTCCAATGGCAACAACTGTAAGTAGCTAGTTTTCAGCATCTTTCTTTCTAGTCTACAAGTCTCTTCAAAATTCAAGCCCAACAATTGGCTCTACCACTGGCAAGGCTTGCATTTGTTCGTATTGTGAGGTAGAACCAGAAAAAGACAAAAAAATCATATCTACGAAAATCCACTTTTATTTATTATTTTTATAGGCGCAGCCTAAAATTATAACTTCATTGTTATATGGTCAACAAACTCCAGAATTTTTGAATATTTTATAACATCAGTCAGTTTTCAGTTGTCAGTTTGTCTCTCATAAAAACATCAGGCGATTTGGAACATTGAAATTTGTTGACAAAATGTATTTTTTTCTTAAAAATGAGAATATCCTTTATTTTGTCATTCAACATTATTTAGCAATTTTGGTCCCTCAGGAGGTGTTTTTTTTTATCAGCGCTTTTACGAAAATGTGTTTTTGAAAATCCAATACAAGGTTTTAGTTTTTGGCATAATCTGCCACGAGGCCCTATAATTTAGTATTTGGCCGGATGGCCAGTCTCAGTCTTCTCAGTTTAAGTATATTCCGAACCGGTGGTAAATTCAACTGTATCTACCAATTTAACGTTCATGAGTGCCTTACCAGGGCCTAAACTGAATAAATTACTTTTTGATTTTGATTTGACTTTGGCCAATGGTGTAAATTTATAAGAAATATTTCTGAGTAATGTGTGATGTGTCATAAAAAATACGTTTTTAGGTTCCAGGTTGGTTCCAGTTAGAACCTAAAACAGACTACGATTGGAACTACCGGACCATCAATGACTGTTACACAGGACAAAATCTTCAAAATAATTCTGCTAGATTAACAGCGGGTAAAATGGTCGGCGGAAGCAGTGGCTTGCATCACATGATTTATTACAGAGGAGATACATGTGATTACGCACCCTTGGCTGCAGCAGTCAACGATTCATCTTGGAATTATAACGCTTTAGGAAAATACCGCAAAAAGATCGAAAACATGGTAGATCCAACTATCCTTAATTCATCTGAAAGCTGTTACTACGGCAAGTCTGGTAATATGAAGATGACAAAAGAGCCAAGCGAATTAAATGTTGGTGTCTTAAAAGCTATGGCCGAGTTAGGGTATGAAGTGAAAATTGATATTGGTGGAAAAAGCTCAACTGGAGCGGGCGAGCCGATACTTAACATAGCAGATGGTCAAAGACAAAGTGGGAATCTAGCGTATCTGAGTCTCATTAGAAATCGTAGCAACTTAAAGCTTGTGACATACGCAACGGTAACTCGTATTTTATTCGATTGTAACAACGTCGCTATTGGTGTTAAATATGTTGATTCATCTGGTGTAACTTACGTTGTATACGCTAACAAAGAAGTTATTATTTCGGCAGGAGTAATAGGTAGTCCAAATATCCTGCTACATTCAGGCATCGGTCCCCAATCTCATCTAGATGAAATGGGTATCAACTGTATAGCAGATCTGCCGGTCGGAGAAAACCTACAGGACCATGCAACCGCTTTATTTTGTATCGCTTTGAATTCCACAACAGCCGCGACTGCTACATCCCCACACATGTTTCCTGTGCCTTTAACGACAGCTTATAAAGACTATGATGGGGATGGATGTACAGACTATTCAGTGATAAGTATCTTTTTAACGCCTAAGTCAGCGGGTTTCTTACAGGTTTGTTTGAACTTATTCAAATATTCGATAGACGTTTGTCAGAAAATTTACGATGCCGGTGGTGATAATGACTTATTCTGTTCTTTTCCACACTTGAGTCACCCATCGTCAACGGGGAGAGTGTTCTTAAATACTATAGACCCATTAGATTACCCAAACATCTATCTGGGTACTTATTCAAACAGTAAAGACTTGTCGGACATGAGTGACATCCTTCTTGATTATGCAGAAATTCTAAACACTACATATTTCAAAGGTGCCAAATTTTTAGATACAGGCTTCTGCAATAACACCACATTTGGTACGAAAGCGTTTTGGAAGTGCTATGCTCTAAGCATGTCGGCTGCTATGGGTCATCTGTCTGGGACTTGTTCTATGGGCACGGTTCTGGACAACCGCCTTAGGGTACGTGGCGTTAAAAATCTCCGAGTCGTTGACGCCAGTGCCATGAACTCTGTAACAAGCGGTGTTCCCAATGGTGCAGTTGTCACCATCGCAGAAAAAGCTGCTGACATGATAGTCGAAGATCAATGTTAGTAATTCAATCAGGGTTGGTAATTATTATCTATTGACGATCAGTTATTATTACATGATTATGTTTTGACAATGATTTTATTTAGTGATGGGTATTTATTCATTTAGAAGTGTAATAAAGGGTTTATTTTATTAAATAAATTAAGTTATTTTTTATTACAACCCCAACTAAATCCAATATTTTTATATCCTTCAGCTGGTCTACTATGTAAAAGAAAATCCTCATCCAGCTGGGCCCAGCGACTCCCAACGACTCCAAATGGGAGGTCGTCCTACTAGGCGCTTTTCTATGTGTAGTCGCACTAAAGAATCCTTCCTCCCCATCAGTTAACCGATCTTCAATAAAAACCGGCATGAGAAGAATTTGAAAATTACATATTTTTTTGTCTTTTCTATATTTTTATGTATACTACACTTTTTGTTTGTAGTAAAAAAACTCAAAGACTACTGGACCGATTTTAAAATTTCTTGCACCTGTAGAATGCTATATTATTACTGAGTAACTCGCATTCAAATTCAAAATCATTTATTCAACAAATAGACCTTCGCACGCACTTATGAAAAGTATGACTCTAATACTCTAATACCGGTTTGGAAGGTTGCATTTGCTGAGAAGAGCTTGCAATTACTATTTTCAAAACAAGCTTAGATTCATTACATAATATTTATATTCTTATCGCACTGACAACAATTCCGTACCCCGGCGTGGCGGCAAAACTACAAAGCAGACTGAACCGATATTTAATAAGTAAATAGCAGACCAGCACCTGTTCAAAAGTATGACGCGTGTGGCAGCTATCGCCCTCCTCGCCATATTGGAGGGAAAAGGACGACTCGCCACACGACGCCGCCTATATATGACTAAGTTTTAGAACATATAATTAAAACATAAAGCCAAAATAATAATAAATACTATAATATCTAAATTCCATCCTAATAAATTAGTGCATGATTTAGATTCGTTCAAGATAAACTATTTGGTCAAAATGAAAGCGAGAAATGTAAAGGTAGGTTCACACAGGTCCACAATTTTAAATCATAAGAACTATACAGAATAATTTCGATACTTTTGAGCAAGCACTAGTTATTTGAAATCAAGTTCTCGAAACATGCACAATAAACCTTTTTTGCACGCACGGAATTTACTTCAAGACAATGGAAAGTGAAAGAGTAGTGAAGACGCGGTATCATTCTTGACTAATGCGGTGTCAAGGCTTAATAGCTATCAGAAGTAAAGTTGTAGCCAAAGGTGCTAAAACACAAAGCTAGACAAGAACCGGCTCCCAAGTAGTTAGTGGGCTAGTCGTGTGACGGGTCGCTCACTTCCCTCCAATATGGCGAGGAGGGCGATGGCTGCCACACGCCTCATACTTGTGAACAGGTGCTGCTTGTGGGGGCTGGTCTGCTTAAGTTTGCTATTTATTTAGTTATTAAATATTTATTCAATAAGTAACTTTGTAACTTTGCCGCCGCGACGGGGCACGCAGTTTTCAGTGCGATTAGAATGTAAATATTATGTAATGAATCTAAGCTTGTTTTGAAAAGAGTAATTGCTGAGTTTATTGCCGGCTCTTCTCAGCAAATGCAACCTTCCGAACCGGTATTAGAGTATTAGAGTCAGACTTTTCATAAGTGCATGCGAAGGTCTATTGGAATAAATGATTTTGAATTTTGAATTAGATTTTTTCAACATCATCTTTTCCACCAAATTTGCAAAACAACCTTATATGTAAACATGTTCTAAAGGATTAGCTCCAAAGGATGACACAAAAAAAATATTGGTGGCTATGCGATGACACACACATGCACATACCTCCACCCACACACACATACCTTCCCCACACACACACCCACATGCTTACATGCATACATTGAATTATTACGCTTAGAAGCGAAGTATCGAACAAAAATCCTCGCGACACGTAAGCCACTTGACAACCAATGTATGCGTGAGTACCATATAATTACACTCGATGACACGCACACAAGCGCACGAGTAATGTTGCAAGCTAAACGAAATTTTTCGGTAAAATTAACCTTTCGATTTCGCCTACTAGTGAAATTGGAAGTAAGTATTCACAAAAATAATTTTATAGTTTAAAAAGTTCTGCGTCTTAGATAATTTATTATAGACACAGGCCTGTTATTTATTTATTACTATTTGTTTCATAGTACTTATTTCGGGTATTTTAACATAATAAACCAAGATAATGTGCAGTGCTATGAACGATCGTACAATTTGTAGCTTTCCTTGGTAATGATAGGTTTCAGATATGATAGGTTGTATAGAAAAAGAAGATTAAGTAGTATCTAGGTATTTAATTTTCATTAAAAAAATTGAAATATTAAAAGCCTGTTAGTTGAATTTGTTTCCGGAACAACTGCCGCTTTGACAATATTTTCCTAGCTATATTCTCTTTTTTCTACCAGTCTGATTCGAAATTATTTGACTAATATGAAGCTACATTATCCCAAGTATTATAGACTACTTATCCCAAGAACGCAGGTGAAACCGCGGGGGACAGCTAGTCGGTTATAATAGCTATAAGTAAAAGAAACAACTTATCGGACTCAATTACTTTATTAATAACAAAATCAGTATCAATTACGTAAAACAACGCAAATTCGCACAAAAAACAGCTGGCAACACTTTGCTCGAAATCTGAGTGAAGTATTTTTATTTTTGAATTTTGTTATTTTAGATGAATTACACAATAAAATTAGTGGCTTGCCTGTGGAATGTTACATCAGAATGCTTATCTTTCTTCCCTCATGAATTATGACACAATTTTACTACACAAACCGTCATATTTATTATTTTTCTCAGAGCTGCACTCACTAAAACGTCACTCAGTACACTGACAGCGCGGCGGTCATTTGGAGCCATTATGGCTCCAATTGAATGGATTGTGTTTCGCGCGTGTACTTTGCTTCTATGTGTAATAATTCAATGCATGCATAGTTATTTATTTTTATTTCAAGTTTATTTTATTGTTTAAATTTAATTCTCCATATTTACATTGTAATTTGCTGTTACTAATATTGTATGAAAATGTTGTTACGTTAACCGTGGGGTGGAGACCTGGCGTCCTGAAATACAGGCTCTGCCTAGCTTAGGCAACAGTCTCCCAATTATTACTATTTCTTTCATTTTTGTGGGAGAAATAAATATCATTATTATTTATTATTATTAAGTGCAGCGAAACACACCAGTAGGTGTTTGGGTAGATTTTTAACTCGAGGTTAGTATCCAGCCAGGCGGGTACTATGAAGAACCCTACCACCGTGAATAGTTTCCTCACGATCCTTAATATTTTATGGAATAATAATTTGTCAACAAAGATATAATAGACAAAAATATCATACCTTAATGTCATAGTTAATCGTAGATAGGTCTTCAAGATACAGGCATTGCCTAGTGTGAAGGCCATAGATATTATAAAAAAACCGGCCAAGTGCAAGTCAGACTCGCGCACAGAGGTTTCCGTAGTCCGTACAAACCTGTAGGTATATAAGTAAATGGTAGTATAGACCTGAGTTTTTACCCGACTACGGCGAAGCAAAAAGGAGGGTTATGATTTTGACCGGTATGTATGTATGTGGGTATGTATGTTCATCTCTTCCCTCATACCATCTATACTACTAATGACAAATTGACAAATGAGGTATCGTTGGAAGCGTCTTGATCGTCCACTGGTTATAGGCTATATGACGTTACATTAAATTGGATATGGCGCCCTCTAGAGGAAAAAAAGTCATGGACTAAAAGTAAAAGATTTTTTAATGATGCCGTGTTGGGTATCAAATAAAAGGGCTTAATGAGTACATTTCAAAAATATACATATTGTTAGCTATTGCTCGCGGCTTTGCTTGCAAGCACCCGATAATTGGGAATAATTTTTAAAATCTCGCCTCTAATGTGAGCCAAACATATTTTCTCTCCATACCTACCCAAAATACATATATCTATAATAAATAGGTACTCAAAATTCAAGAAAATCCAAAATTCTAAATCATTTATTCAAATAGACCTTCGCAGGCACTTATGAAAAGTCTGACTCTAATACTCCAATACCGGTTCGGAAGTTTGCATCTGCTGAGAAGAGCCGGCAATAAACTCAGCAAGTTGGCGCAGTTAGTTAAGACGTGGAGTCTTAACCTATAGTGCCGCAGGTCGTGGGTTCGATTCCCACACAGGACATGCATTTGTGTGCATGAACATGTCTGTATGTACTGAGTCTGGATGTAATTATGTATATTATAAGTATGTATTTACAAACAAAAAGTAGTATATGTATTATATCAGTTATCTGGTTTCCAAAGTACAAGCTGTGCTTAGTTAGGTATCAGATGACCGTGTGTGAGGAATGTCCCAGGATATATTTATAAAAAATTACTCTTTTCAAAACAAGCTTAGATTCATACATAATATTTACATTATAATCGCACTGAAAACAATTGCAGAATCCGGCGCGGCAAAACTATAAAGTAGACTGAATCGACATTTAATCTTCTATAATTTAATTTAATGTGAAAAACGGGGGCAAAGTTTGTATGGGACAACGTGATTCCTTGGTCCGATCTACTTAAAATTTTGCATAAACATTACTTATCAGAATTGATGGAAGACGTATTTCGTAAAATCGTGTTATTTTAGGGGTGATTTGCATCAAAGTTGATATCAATACTCCTTAGTACTTTTGATTTAAATTACTTTTTATTACCCGACTACGGCGAAGCAAAAAGGAGGGTTATGATTTTGACCGGTATGTATGTATGTATGTATGTGGGTATCATCTGTTCCCTCATAACTTCTACATTACTTATCACAAATTGACAAATGAGGTATCGTTGGAAGCGTCTTGATTGTCCGATGGTTATAGGCTATATGATATCACATTAAAATTGATATAGCGCCCTCTAGAGGACAAAAAGTCATGAACTAAAAAAAAAATATGTTTCTATGATGCCGTGTTGGGTATCAAATGAAAGAGCTTAATGAGCACATTTCAAAAATATACATATTACTAGCTTTTGCCAGCGACTTCGTTCTCAAAGAGTATTTCTAGATATTAATCATTGTAACAATATAATACTTTGTTCATGGCTGTTGCCCACCACTACGTACACGTAAGCATGCCACATAAAACTGGCCGTGGAAGAAACAGCCCTTTTTACCCGACTACGGCGAAGCAAAAAGGAGGGTTATGATTTTGACCGGTATGTTTGTATGTATGTGGGTATGTTCATCTGTTCCCTCATACCTTCTACATTACTTATCACAAATTGACGAATGAGGTGTCGTTGGAAGCGTCTTGATTGTCCGCTGGTTATAGGCTATATGAAATCACATTAAATTGGATATAGCGCCCTCTAGAGGACAAAAAGTCATGAACTAAAAAAAAAAATTATTCACGATGCCGTGTTTGGTATCAATAGAAAGGGCTTAATGAGCACATTTCATAAATATACATATTACTAGCTTTTGCCCGCGACTTCGTCCGTGAAGAGTATTTCTAGAAATTAATCATTGTAACAATATAGAGCTTTGTTCATGGCTGTTGCCCACCACTACGTACACGTAAGCATGCCAGATAAAAATGGCCGTGGAAGAAACAGTCCTTTTTTTTATTAGCTTGGGGAAATCATCATAGGATACCTGACCGCCCTGGGGGAGCGGCCAGGTTATGCCGGACTTTTACCGGCTAAAACCCCAAAGTGGTAGCCACCTGCGCTAAAAAGGGGCGGGCTCTCGTGCAGGTCACGTAACTGCGCGGTGCTGTGATAGCCCATCCCGGTGGAAGTGTGATACCTCCCCCCAGTAACCTCGCAGTGCTATCGCACGATGAGTCGTTACCACAACGATCCACCATCCTACTAGAGGCCGCTACTGGGCGTCCAGGGCCCCCGCCCCGATTGCCCCCGACCCCGAAGATCTCCGTTTAGTTGCCTTTTACGACAGGCAGGGGAACACCGTAGCTGTGATTCTAAGCCCCAGCTACAGGGCAGGAAGAAACAGTCCTACCACAAATCAACTCCATATTCAGAGTTTTCGTCACTGTGATTTATTAATAGTCATCGCGAAACAAACCAAGATTGGGAATCGCAATCTTTTAAATTCAAGCGTAAGGTGATTTGGGATCAATGGTATACGCGGCTCGAAGACTGTTTCTCCTCTCGCTGTGTCAGTTAATATTTTGGCCTCAATAACATTGCGAAGTAGAGTTGATACTTGTATTCTAGTTCCATTGCAGGCATTTGGAGGCACTATGACAGTAGCACCTACACGCTACATTAGGCTATAACACGAAGGACCCGGCGGATTGAGAATGTTTAAAAATTGTTCAGGACAATTTACCGACTCACCCATATCGACCGTGGTGGCAATAGAATTATAAACATTTTCTTCACCTTCGAATGTATTTATCAACATTTCTTTGATAGCAGTGGCTTGGTCGGTTTTGGGAATCAAAGCTCTCTCGCATAACCAATCCATGGTTGATGTTTAATATTTTTAATTTCAGGATAAATTTTATCTATAAGTTCCACATAACTCATGTGGTATTTGAATCAGCCCATCTATTTGTGGAAAGTTTCCGTTCCCGATTTGAAAAAGATCTTTAAATTTTTCGGTTGAAACATTTAAACATACATTGTCCGATCAGCTGTTATAGGTCCATGGGGTATGGGGATATATAGGGTATGGTTTTTATTTCATGACCATATGGCCATCATATACCGACTAACACTGGTGATCTCTTCCGGAGGAAAAGGAGAGGCCATCTACCCCGGAATTACCCTATTTGTCATAAATTACGCCATGAGGCCTATCCACAAGTTCCTCAATCATTTCCAAACAGCTGACATATTTCTGTCTATCTGTCTGTCAGTCTGGGGAGAGCTCTTTATGTATATTCTACCGTGCGCTTGTACAACGGACTGTGTACGTGTGCTCTGAAGAATTGTTTCACCTTATGGCCACGTCTACCTTCCATCGCAACTCTGGCTATCATCGGGGTGTTCATCCTCAAACATTGGAACCGAAATGATTTCGTAATTTACGGTTTCAAAGGAGTTTCCTACCGCGTACGCTCACGCTGTGGAATGAGCCTGCCGACGTGGTTTTCACAAAGGAATATAGCATGGGATTCTTCAAAAAAGGTGTGAAGAGATTTCTGCAGGGTCGGCAACCCGCGAATGATACCCCTGTTGTTACAGCGTCCATATATAGGCTACGGTGACCGTTTACCATCAGGTTGATTATATAATTGTTTGTAACCATAGTAGTATAAAATAAATTTGCTCGTGGTAGGCAGACAGACAGTCAGATAGACGGGCGGAGATCTATCCACAAGTTCCTCAACCATTGTCAGCTTAGGCTGACACAAAATTTGAAGATCCTTACTTCAAAACTGACGGACTTGCATACAAACTTTCATACCCTATTTAACCCTCTTAGGGGTGGAATTTCCAAAAATCCTTCCTTAGTAGATGCCTCTACTGTATAAGGTATCTTTGTGCAAAATTTCAAATCTTTAGGTACGGCGGTAAGGGTTGTGCGTTGATATATCAACAATCAGTTTATCATTTTATGTATTAAGATTAACTATTACTCGCGGTTTTGCTTGTATGCACCCGATAATTGAGAATAATATCTAAAATCACGCCTCATATGTATACCCAAATATATTTTCTCTCCAAACCTACCCATACATATAGTATACAAGAAAGAAAAACAGCTCTGCATATACGTTATCGTGAAATAATAACCCCAAAATAATTTAAATAAAAACTAAGTTCAAAAACTAAAACCCGACTACTGAAAAATCACGCTCTAAAAAGTATCAAACAAGAAAATATTCTGATCTGAAATTGTTATGTACACACTGATCAATATTTATCGTCTATTAAATAAACAACTTACACGTAATATATTTAAATGTATTTAATACATATTCACAGTGATGTTCAGAGGTTAGCCGTGGTCATATGCCACTTTGCCCTAAAGCTATGATCGCTTACTACTGTTAGAATGTATTGTTTTGTTAGGGTAGGTGGCATATGACCACAGCTAACCTCTGAACATCACTGTGAATATGTATTAAATACATTTAAATATATTACGTGTAAGTTGTTTATTTAATAGACGATAAATATTGATCAGTGTGTACATAACAATTTCAGATCAGAATATTTTCTTGTTTGATACTTTTTAGAGCGTGATTTTTCAGTAGTCGGGTTTTAGTTTTTGAACTTAGTTTTTATTGATATATGAATTTCAATTTATGACGTATAAAAAAAACTACTTACTAGATCTCGTTCAATCCAATTTTCGGTGGAAGTTTTGCATCGTAATGTACATCATAATTATATATTTTTTTAGTTTTATCATTCTCTTATTTTAGAAGTTACAGGGCACACATTTTACCACTTTGGAAGTGTCTCTCGCGCAAACTATTCAGTTTAGAAAAAAATGATATTAGAAACCTCAATATAATTTTTGAACATCTATCCATAATACCCGCCTGCACTAGACCTAGGTGGCCTCAAACTCCAGGATAGTCACGTATATGAGCATGTTGGTGATGAATTTATATTTGTTACAGCCATGGCAGGGGAATCAAATGCGATGCTAGCTGATTTGCAAACACACCAGGCAGCTTTAGCATGTTTAATTAATATGGGAATTAAAACATTCGATTTTCGTACAGTCATTTCATCAGCCGTTCCGTGTAAGTTTCTTGATTATTTAAATGAAGGGTAATTCTGTAAGGTAAATGGGGAAGCTCGGGAATGGAATCCCGAGACGGGATAACCCTATAACGGATATATTAGTGATACCTCGAAATTCAAAATTCCAATCCCGCGAGACTCCTAGGGATCGGGCTTTCGAATACTTTAATGTTTTTTGTTTGAATAGCAATTTACGAAAACGCCTTGCGTTTCTATAGCAGCAACTTTAATAAAATGTTCATTATTAATCATTGCATGAATGTTTTTGTAAGCGTTTTTCATCATCAGTAGAGTTAGTAGTAGTTTTAATCACTATGTTAGGTTGATCAAGTAATGTAAATATTATTCAAAATATTTTTTATTTTTTAAATGTGACATAACATTAGTTTTAAGTTCTTACTATAAACTCTCTCTAAAGACATAAACAATTAACGGATCCCGATAATCTCTACCGATTTTTCGGTTCGGGATTGATCTCGTAAGATGCCTGGAGATCTCACGGGATCTGGATTGCATTCCCTAGTCAAAACCTCTGCGTTTACCACCAGACCAAAAGAATCATGGCGAGATCCATACATTGATTTGTACAAAAAAATAAAACATTTTAGAGGGTTTTGAATTACTTCAAATGTTGAGATTATATTACCAGCAACATATTAATATACATGAAATATTTTATAAACCCCGCAAAACAGAACAACAACATAACGGTTTTGGTCGCGAATAGTCGCGATTCGCCGGCATGACATAGAAATTCGCATTTTTATCCCGGGGTTCTAAAAATATTTTAAATTATAATTGTTCCTTAGGCACCAAGGATCAATTATAACTTCATTGTAACATCTCTAAAAATCTTAATTTTTTTGTACAAATCTCGCCATGATCCTTTATGTTTGAAATAGTTAAACTTGTTTTATTTTCAGCCATAGCGACCTATGACTCTCTTGCCAGAGCCAACAGGAAGTGTTATCGCAAATAAGGTCTCCACAAATAGGAACAACTCGGTACTGTTAATAGAAGCTGGTGGTGCCCCTGGAATCGACTCACTTGTAAGTAGCTAACTTTAAGCATTGGCCAAAGGGTTCTCTCTAAGGTATAAGGTTCCCTATGGTTCATATTCCTCTCTGGAATGCTTCATCACCCGTTTGGCCTGTGATGAATAGGACCGACTCTCCTATACGTAGCTCTTACCATCTTTTCCATATAGTACCTACTGCATATTTTTTGTTTATCCCATATTCTTATTTTTTTAATAGCGAAATTTCAGCTTCCAGGTCTGTTCACACTATTACCTAAATCAGACTCCGATTGGGACTACACAACCGTAAACGACAATTACACATCACAAAATGTTCTAAATAGTTCTGCTAGAATAACATCAGGAAAAGTGCTTGGAGGAAGCAGTAGCATAACCACTTGATACACTTTCAGGGATGTCAGTATGATTTTGAACTCTAGGCTGAATCAGTCGACGACCTATCTTGGAACTACGCTAACATGCTAAAATTCTTAAAAAATTGGAAGATCCGGCTATCCTTAATTCATCTTCCAGCTCTTATCACGGTCAGTCAGGTAATTTGAGGATAAAAAGAGAGGAGAATGTCCCAAATAAAGATATCTTAAATGCTATGGCTGAACTAGGATATGAGGTAAAGAATGATCTAAGCGGACCAGTCCCCTTTGGAGCCTGTGAGCCGCTACTTAATATAGCAGATGGTAGAAGGCAAAGTGGGGCTGAAGGGTATATAGACCCTATCCGAAATCATAAAAACTTTGTGCAGGAGCAATAGACACTCCACATATACTGCTAAATTCAGTCATCGGTCCTAAATCTGATCTAGAGGCTGCGGGCATCTCAGCTATAGTAGATCTGCCAGTCGGAAAAAATATCTACGGGATCACTCACCCTTTACATTTCTTATTTTATATTAAGTGTTAACCTTCAAAATTAAAATATCTTTTATATTTTTATTCAAAAAATTTAACGCTTAAATATTTTTATAATAGCCCATTGAGATATATATTAAATTAATATAATGAAATTAGCATAATAATAATATATTTTTAGCAAATATTCAATTCAACACATTTTTCAGATTTCAAGGCTAATTTAAATGTGTGCACAAAATATGGTAATGTCAGTATGGTTTTGTCAAGAAAGATTTAGACCTACAAGAAATTTTCAGTCAGGAAATTTCTGACGCCCGCTTTCTCATACATTTTACGACGTCACATACGTCAGACTTTTCTAATAGTATGCGGGGTCTAGAACAAAATATATGAGCAAAATGCCTTCCGGCGGGCGTCGGAAGATTTTCTTATAGTATGCGGCCGGGCTTAAATATGTGTCAATAATTATGTCAGCCCCAAAAGAGTACATTGGGGAGTGGGTACAGGGTAAGCGGTTGCCGTAGTCTACGGAAACTTGCAAAACCAGGGGTATCGCGCGTTGCCGACCCTGCAGAAATCTCTTTAAACCCTTTTTGATGAACCCCATACTGGAAAAACCACGGCATCCCTGCCTGCTCATTCCACAGTCTGAACGTCCGCGGAAGGAAGCTCCGTTGAGCCCGCACAGTTTGAAACAATTCTGGTTTCAATGTGTGAGGATGGACTCCCTGTCGATGGCGAGTGTTGCGATGGTGGAAGGTAGCAGTGGTCATCAAGTCAAACAATTCTTTAGAACTTTTTGGATGCCAGCTTAACCTTGTCTTCCAAGTAACTTCGGAACAAAACGTCGCTAGAAATGTCGACGCTAAGGATCCCGATGATTTGACTGATATTCAAAGAGTTGTTCTGGAATTGTGGAACCACAGACCACGAGGTTTTCTTAGCCGTGAACGCGCAGGCTTTACCACTCCATATGTCGTGGGTTCGATTCCCATTTAGGACATGCATTTGGGTGTATGAACATGTCTGCATGTTGAAGCTGGGTTTAATTATTTATATCAGTAATCTGGTTTCCATAGTACAAGCTCTGCTTAGTTTGAGATCAGAGAGCCGTGTGTGAACCGATATTACTTTTCTGTTAGTAATAGCACAGTAGTTATTAACAATACAAATATTTTTAAAAGTAATTTATAGAAAAACGACTTCAAAATACATTTAAAATTAGAGGGATCTAGATTGTATCGTAAAGAACTATCCGATAATTAATATTACACTTGTCCATTCTAATTATAGACAAATTAATATTTATTTATTTGTAACATTTAGTACATACTAAAAAAAACTACACTAAATAACTTAAACTAAAAAATAAAATACTAATAACTAAAACTAAAACTTAAGAAAAATAAAAAGAATTGATAATATTAGAACAAACTTATAAATAGGCTAGCCTATCAATGTCGCTGTCATATTAATTATATTCAAATTCATTTAGAATTATTTTTTGTCGAAGAGGCTATATTTCATTAAACCAGAAACATTCTTTTATATCTGATCATTTCATCATCATCCATATGGCTACGGTAACCGCTTACCACCAGGCGGGCCATATGCATGTGTACAGACTTCGCAGGTACAAAAAAATATCTTAAAAAAAAAGTTTGAGTTGTAAGTTTCTAGTCCAGTGACATGCCTTAATACACTCTCATTTTGTATATAATTTTGTACCACCTGCTTAAATAATGTGACACATTGAAAATCTGGGATTTTCAAGTATTTAATCATGAGGATTTATTTGATCAGATGTGGTGTTGATGATAAGGTAAAATGGGGACCTAAAAAAGGAACATTACTTCTCCTTTTTTTGGCCTGTCTGATGATAAGCGGTTACCGTTACCAACCCTGCAAAAATCTCTTCACACCCTTTCTGATGATCCCCATACTGTACTTCCCCCATACTCTACTCCCTTGAGAAAGTCGTCTATTTTTATTTTTATTTATTTATTACTCTGTATAGTCCTGTGTTTGACCACAATCTCACCATGGTAAGTGATGATGTGGCCGAAGGTGGTAAGCCTAGAAGGAACTGTCTCTCAAGTGCAGCTGTCGGAAGACACTGATAGTTGCTTAGCGACAAATTTTCAACTTGAGGGTGGTAGCCAGCCAGATGGGTACTACAAAGTACCCTATCACCGATAGCTCAAGCTCATTGTAGGATACGAACCCGAGACCCTCGTCTCGGCATCCGATGACTCTACCACTGAGCTATCACCGCTTTAAAACTGTTTTTATATGCAGTCTGATACATGATTTTCGGCGATCCTGTGCTCACAAATGGTTAAGAGCCCCATGGAGTCCGTGGAGAGACTTTGCCTCCTTATGTGTGTTCTAACGCTCGTATAAAATGGGCCAGTCTTCTGAAGTATCCTATCATCGCAATGATGGGAAGGCTAAGGCTGCTTTTCCACCAGAGATGTGCTATGCAGCTATGCTACGAGGATGTAATAGCTAAGCTGTGAAACTATGTGACCGTTTCCCCTGATACTAAGCTATGTAGCTGTGCGAGTAAGATGTGCTATGAAGATGCGCCGCCGCAAAGTAGCTGCGCGAGGAAGATGCACAGCTCGAGCTATGATATGTATCGATAGTAGGGAAGCGGCGAGGGCGGCGCGGTGAGGGGAGAGGCGCTCACACATCCATAGCATGCATCCGTAGAACGCATCCATAGCGCGCATCCCCTGCACACATCCATAGCACGCATCCATAGCACGCATTATAAAAAACATATCTTAGTTGAACCACCAGTTTCCACCAGTTTCCACCAGTGCTAAGCTATGTGCACCAATGAATATGATTGATGGATATCAAACGCATCCACAGCAACGTAGCATAGCACATCTCTGGTGGAAAAGCAGCCTAACCTCCACATTAATATTAAAATGGTGTCGCTCTGTGCGAGGCTATTTTCCAAGGGAGTAGGCATGGAGTTCTACCAGAAGCGTGTGAGGAGATATTTCCGTGCTGTTGGTGTTACAAGCGTCTACGGTAACCGCTTATGGTGGGCCATATACCTCTTTGCTAACTCGGTAGTATTACAATGAAATAAAAACATTGGCTTTTATATCAGGCTTAATGATATCTGAAAAGCCATCGTGGTCTATACTTGCCCCGAGAACATCAGCATAGAACACGATGGTACATAAGTGGCTAAAATTTATAAGACACGATTAAAAATGTAGGAGTTAAAATCAAACCTGATCAAGGTCATAAAAATAATATCTTTAACTGCTGTTGAACATTGTAAAAAAAGGTAATGTGTTCCATTTTTGTTGGCTGCCGATCTCCCCACACACAATTTTGATATAAATACGCACGATTTCATGTCAAATTCACATTCAACTCGAAGGCTAATAAGAAAGAATCTGGTAAGTTCTAATTTATTAAATTTTCATTATTTTCGGTTACAATTATTTATCATCGAATTTTCATGATATTTAATCCAATAAAAAGTAAGTGAATATTGAATTCACTTGTTTTTATTAAGCTATGTTAAATAAAATAGAATCTGCTATGAATTTGAAGAAAGGAATTTCATTCAGCTTGAGTGGCCTCCCTAGACCTCCTGAGCTAGTTTCATAATGCTGCTTCAAAATATTATAGGTTACTGAAAACGGGAAGAATATTTTTGGTCTCATAAATTTTTAATCGATTTTGGTTCGAAATATTCACCATTACGAAAGATTTAAAAGATGACATCTGGAAGTATCTTCCTTGTAAACTCATCATCTCATCTACCTGCCCTGTTCCCAGTCATTTGTGATCGGTGCACTATGACCGCTTCTTCCATTCGTCTCTTTTATACCAGCATTCACTCCTGTCTTACCCATATCATCTTTCACACAATCCATCCATCTCATTTTCTGTCTTCCTCTTACCGTATATCCATCCATTTTCATAACTTTGAGTCACGTGGCTCTCATTCCTCCTAATAACATGTCCATACTACGATAAACGGTTCCCTCTCACTCAAACTTCGCCTTATGAACTCATTTCTTATGTTATCCATTCTTCCACAAATTCATCTCAACAATTAGTCTCCTTGTGAAAGCCCCTTATTCTCACGCTTTCAACATGCATGTCGCTTCAGGATATTTCGTGAAAATTAAATTCCTTAATTTCTCGAAAAACAACATAATCTTTTGGATTTTTTTTATTTTATTTGTAAAACTTGTCCCGGGACGAAAGAGAAATGTACCTGTATTCCATCATACGGATGTAGGTCAAATCTACCTTTAGTTCTTTGGTAAAATTAAAATCTGAACATGTTTGCACAAGAAGTCCGCCAATCTGCAATAGGCCTGGACTACGACCTCAATCTAACTATTTTTTTACTGTGTATAGGTCTGTGTTCGACCGCAATATCTTTGCCTTAAAACTTGTTAAACGGGCTTCCTTTTGATAAATTAACTTAGGTGGCTATGACAGGATATGTATTTGTTACAGCAATGTCGGGGGAAGCAACCACGGTAGCGGCTTCTGTGGAATTACTCCAGTATGCTCTTTATATTTTAACTGGTGCTATGTTAACTGACTACGCATTTCCAGCAACAACCACCATTTCCAGTAAGTTTAATTATTTATTTAATAGTATTCATGATTCACTATGTACCAACAAAGTAAAATTATTCAAAATCCACCCTTTTCATCTCCTTAAAGGTGGAATTCACAAAAAACCATTCTCAGTGCTCGCCTATATTATAAAAGGAATTGTATGTGTGTTTCTAAGCCCAGAGGTTTGAACTTTGCACTAACTTATCTACTTACCTGACATTACTAATAATTATGTGAAAAGTTCAACAAAGGCTTTAAATGATATATTTTTTTAGATAACACGTGCTATGACTTCGTCATAGTCGGTGCTGGCTCTGCAGGAAGTGTACTTGCAAATAGGCTCACAGAAAATGGAAGCTACTCGGTATTGTTACTAGAAGCTGGTGGGAACCCTCCATTACAATCAGTTGTAAGTACTCACTTAGGTTTCAGCGTCAACTTTTTCAGCCAACTACTGATCACAGGTCTCTCCCAGGGCTGCTCTCTTTGGTTCATCCCCTTCTATATCCTTTGCCATTCGACAAAAATTTTCAGGCTTTCAGTTCAACGGGCAAGAAGGTTCTACACTAAACTTGCCACGTTGTGATCTCAAATTCAAATTCAAATCATTTATTTCAAGTAGAACTTCGCAGACAGTTATGAATAGTCTGATTCTAATACTCTAATACTTTTTTGGAAGATTGCATTTGCTGAGAAGAAACTGCAATAAACTCAGCAATTATTCATTACATAATATTATTTACATTCTAATCGCACTGAAAAAAAAAACAAAAAACTATACTCTGACTCGCTTGTTACTACATTCACCCTTCGTCTATTGGTCGATGTGATTGACCCTTTCCCACTTTTTCTCACTATTTATCGCCATTATTTGTTGATGTGTTGCGCCAGGGTATGGAATACTTCATTCCATACTCCGACGTATCCATTAGCGGCTCAGCCCGTCCATGGTACAACACTGGATGCCGTACCAGTGAAGCTCTCAAACAGAAAGCGTACACTGAATGGGCTAACGCGCGTAGTACCAAAGCCTCCGACGTTGGCATCAAGAAGAAAGCGTACAATAAAGCCGCCAAGCAATGCAAGAAAGTGCTCAAATGAGCTCGTTTCAACCATATTGGCCGTATTGGCTCCAAACTTGCCACTTACCCTACAGGTAGTAAGGCTTTTTGGTCCCTGGCCAAATCGGTTGAAGCGAATTTTTGCCGCTCGTCACTACCTCCACTGACCAAGCCCGACGGATCTCTGGCCCACAGTGCAAAGGACAAGGCGGATCTATTCGCAAACCTTTTCGCTAGCAACTCTTTCCTAGATACCACCAGCCAACCTCCACCTTGTCTTCCTCACTGCGGCTCCGCAATGTCGGATATCCGCATTCACCAAAAAGAGGTTCTCAAAGTGCTGCGTGGACTAGACGTGAGTAAGGCCAGTGGTCCCGACGAGATTTCGGCGGTAGTATTAAAGAACTGTGCCCCTGAGTTGTCTCCTATTCTCACGCGCCTATTCAGACTCTCTCTGAAAATAAGACGTGTACCTAAGTCCTGGAAGCTTGCAAAAGTCCAACCTATACCCAAAAAGGGTAGTCTTACAGACCCGTCGAACTATAGACCTATCGCAATCACCTCCATTCTCTGCAAGATTATGGAGCTTGTATTGAACGCCAAACTTCTTGGCTACCTGGAAAACAATGATCTCCTGAGTGATCGCCAATTCGGCTTTCGTCCTGATCGATCTACAGGAGATCTCCTAGTGCTAGCCACCCACCTCTGGGGCGAGGCCATCGAGAAACATGGTGAAGCGCTAGCCGTTTCACTGGACATCTCGAAGGCTTTCGACAGGGTCTGGCATGATAGTCTGCTCAGCAAGCTTCCCTCATATGGACTGCCCTCTAGTTTCTGCGCCTGGATCTCTGATTTCCTGAGTGGACGGTCTATTCGAGTGGTCATCGATGGCTGCTCGTCAGAACTAAAGGCGATCAACGCTGGTGTTCCTCAGGGATCAGTTCTCTCTGCTACGCTGTTTTTGCTGCATATTAATGACTTGCTGAGACCCGGAATCTATGGGTACACAGATGACAGCACCGTCACAGAGAGTTATGTATCCGATCCGCGGGCTAGTAGGGCCACAACAGAGTCTCTCAGAGAGGGTATGGTTATGAGGTTGAACTCGGCTCTGCAAATTGTATGCGAGTGGGGTACCGCCAATAGGGTCGAGTTCAATGCCTCTAAAACACAGGCCTGTCTCTATTCTGCAAAGAGGAGTCTCTTTAACCTGACTCCCGCATTTCGGGATTTCCTTTTGGGTCTCAATTTATCCTCTGACCTTAATTTCGGACGGTCCATCGAGGCCAAGGCCAAGACTGTTGCCAAAAAACTTGGAATCCTGAACAAGGTGAGACGGTACTTCACAAAGGAACAGCTTCTAAATTTATACAAAGCTCAAGTTCGACCTTGCATGGAGTACTGTTCTCTCATCTGTGGGATGGCTCAGCCAAATATCAACTGGCAACTTTGGACTCGTTAGATAGGCGCGCTCGAAGAATAATTGACGATAGCGACCTAACGAGCAAGAAACTGCAAAACCTGGATCATCGACGTCAGGTTGCAAGTTTGACGGTATTTTACAGATTGTTCCACGGAGAATGCGATAAAGAACTCCATAATCTTGTCCCTCCATCCCCGTTCTTCTATCGGACCACTAGGCGTCGGGGGGGTCTCCATCGCTTCGTCGTCGACATTCCATCTTGCCATACCAAGCGTTTCGCTTCCTCTTACCTTATACGCACGGCCAAGTTGTGGAATGCTCTCCCGGACAACGTGTTTCCAGACACTTATAACATGGGTTTATTCAAGGCCAGAGTGAACAGGCATCTTATGGGTACGCGCGGTCCACCCTAGACTACATCTTCGCTTACCATCAGGCGGGATTGCGGTCAAGCGCAAACCTATATAATATAAAAAAAAAAAAAAAAAAAACCGAACATATTCTTATTTCGGAGCAATTTTGACGTTTTATAAATAAAAACTCATATTCAGCTTCCAGGTATTTTCCCGCTTGAACCTAATACAAAAATCGATTGGAACTACACGACCATAAACAACAATTATACAGGTCAAAATCTTCAAGATAAAGCCCCAATATTAACAGCGGGTAAAATGCTTGGAGGAAGCACTGGCTTAAATCACATGATACACGTGCAGCCAAATCCAGCTGATTGCGTACCCTGGGCTGCAGCAGCCAACGATTCATCGTGGAACTATACTGCCTTACTAAAATATATGATCAAGAGTGAAAAAATGGAAGATCCGATTATCCTTAATTCATCGGAAAGCATTTATCACGGCCAGTCTGGTTATATGAGGTTAACAAGAGAGACAAGTGCATCAAATATTGGTATCATAGGAGCCTTCGTCGAGTTAGGATATACAGAGAGAAATGATACAAGCGGAACAGACCCCTTTGGAATCAGCGAGCCGATATTAAACATAGCAGGTGGTATTAGGCAAAGTGGAGCTCAGGCATATTTGAGTCCTATCATAAATCGTACCAACTTAAACCTTGTGACATATGCAACAGTTACTGAAGTTATTTTCAATAGTAAGAACACTGCTACTGGTGTTAAATATGTCGACTCGTCTGGTGAAACTTACTCTGTGTGTGCTAACAAAGAAGTCATTCTTTCAGCAGGTGTAATAGGCACTCCACATATTTTGTTACTGTCAGGCATCGGTCCCAAATCTGACCTAGAGGCATTGAATATCGATGTTATAGCAGATCTGCCGGTCGGTAAAAACCTACAGGACCATATGCCCGCTGTAATGTTTTTCACCTTGAATTCCACGACGGCCACAACTGCTGCTGCAAATCCACACATGTTCCCTGTGCCTATGACAACAGCATATAACGACTATGATGGGGATGGATCTATACCAGACTATCAAGTAATAAATCTATTTTTCCCACCTCTATCTTCAGGTTTACTGCAGCTTTGCATGGTTGTATTCAAATATACTTCAGAGGTTTGTCAGAAGATGTACGATGCCAGTGAAGGTAAAAACGTACTTTTCTCTATTCCCAACATGTCTCATCCAAAATCAACTGGTACATTATCCTTAAACACTACAGAACCATTAGCCGCACCAGTAATTGATCTTGGTACGTTTTCAAATAGTGCCGACTTGACTAATATGGGCTTGTACCTCAAAGATTTCGCACAGATTGTGAATACTTCATACTTTACGGCTATTAATGCTGAAATGGTAGATTTTGGCTTTTGCAATGACACCACTTTTGGTACGACAGAGTATTGGGAGTGCTATGCTGTGGCCATGTCAGCTACTATGTGGCATCCGATTGGAACTTGTTCTATGGGGCCCGTTTTAAACAACCGCCTTAAGGTACATGGCATTGAAAATCTCCGTGTCGTCGACGCCAGTGCATTGCCTTCCTTACAAACTGGTAATATCAATATGGGAATCGTCGTTGCGGCAGAGAAAGCCGCTGATATGATTAAGGAAGATTGGGGTATAAATTAATAAAATGTTCCCTCAGGACCTTTTTATTTTTATTGTTATTTGTTGCGAATCAATTATTACATTATTGTTTTTACTGTTTTATTTAGTGATGGGTACAATTTGTTATATTAATTTAAAGGGATTATTAAATGTTATACAATAAATATTATAATTTATTCTTGGAATTTATTACACCTACTGAAAACAATATCAATCACGATTGACTAATCAATAAGCCCAAGAATAACTGAGGTACATAATATGTTCGCCACTGCCACTTGAGAATTCCACTATGCGCCGCTGGTGGAATCTTTGATTCTAACCTTTTCAAATAAGGAATTTACCATATCGTTACTTCCATAGATTATAAGTTTTTTGAGCTTTATTATTAGTTTACAGAAACGAGTCTGACGCAAGTGGACATGTAATGAAATTGTCGTGTCATAAACCATTTGCTTGAAATTTGTTGTTTTTTAACCCTTGAGTAAGGACTAAACAATATATTTTTTTTTTTAATAAAACCCATCAGTGTGGATAGGTCTTCAAATATGATATGGAGGTTTCTAATATAATTTTTTTCTAAACTGAATAGTTTGCGCGAGAGACACTGTAACTCCCCCCCCTGTAACTTCTAAAATAAGATAATGATAAAACAAAAAAAAAATATGATGTACATTACGAAGCAAACTTCCACCGAAAATTGGTTTGAACGAGATATAATAAGTAGTTTTTTTTAAATACGTCATAAATTGAAATTCATATCAAATACTCAGGTCTACTAAGGCGCTACTCGCACTTGGCCGGTTTTTTACTATTATATTATTTTATATTGCGAAGTTGATCAATTATCCTATAGTACGTACAATTCTAAAAAGCTAAGGTTCAACTTTTCCCATAGAAAAAATTAAAAGCATGTAATGTAACACTTCGTTGAATCTAGCTCGAAACATCGCTATAGCAAAAAATACATTTATTTCTTTTATAGTCGATTAAGAATGGTTCATTGAACCGAAATGAACCTAAGGTTATAAGGGAGTAGGAAAAACAATAGCACGAATTTTCCCACGATTTTATACGAATAGACATACAAATCACGATTCAATTGAATTAGACTTTTATTGTTTTAGGTCTAAAGGTAAAAATTCAACGTATTCACCCTCGTAACTGCGCGATTTTACGCCTTGTATATTCACAAAACAGATGAGAATCATTTGAAAAGACAGTTTGTGATTAGTTTGTATGAAATGCGGCTACCGCGTTCCCATACAAAGTGCATCAATGATGTTATGTTTTGAGGTTCATAAATTTTACAATGTGGAAGTTTTTTTTACTAGAGATTATGTTTTTTGGAACTCACTTTGAGATTAAGGAGTTACTAAATACTTCAAAGCTTTGGGTGATGGTGAAGCATCGTAAATCATGGTTTAAAGGTCACCACTAACTATAAGCACCGCTTCGACGCAGCAACGGTTCGGCACCGCCTCAGATCAATCTAAACACTAGCAGCCAGCGTGACGCGTGGGCGCGGCATGGCTTGTAGCGGCAAGCGCGCTTGCCGCATGGCGTCCACTATATTATCTAGTCATTGTAAAATGTACATTAACGCATACGATCTAAAGGTCTAACTTTTACGGCAAGGTATTTGCCGAGGCGTAGCCGTGCCGATATAGTTAGTGGTGACCTTACTGGCGCGTTTGTTTTAACGAGAATTATCTTAAAGAATTGGTGTGTATGTCCCATTCAATCTACTCGACATGGATTAGTCGAAATGAGAAAGAGGTACATATTTTGTTTTGTACTTTCTATACAGGGTGAGTACGACAATGCGACGATAAAAGAAACCACGTAAAGTACTCATAAATAAGTACAACTTTTTCTTTTACCAACTACGAAATGTATACTTTTCGTAATTTCATTTACTGTCGCATTGTCGTACTCATCCTGTATAATCTATATAGGTGTATATCTGGGTTATGATGTATTGGGTATTAAACTTACGTACAGGTCTGCCTCAGTCTGTGAAGGTAAAATAATCGTACCTGTAATAATAAAAACAAATAAAATTGATATTTTTTTCATATTTTTATAAATGTATGTCTATAAATTGACAAGCAGACAGATGAAAAAATAGAAAAGTATTGATTTAAGAAAGACGAACATTTATTTCGACATACACACAACATTACAGAACTACAAATACGCAACAAAAGGAGCAAAAAAAAATAAAACTTTCAGTCATATTTTGTGAAGTCGAAAAAGGCAATGATATTATATTAAAAGGAGGTAGATATCGCACTAACGCACGCTAATTGTTGCAGACAAATTCAGACAATTGTCGTAATTTTGCATAGCGGCTACATATAGCTCTCTTTCTGTAACATACGTTCCGTATTATCTATCGCATTCACCTAATTCAACAACAACTGAACGCCGCTTAGTGTGAGGGTAGATTACGAATCAGTTTTACACTATATAGTAATCTTTAAATAAATAAATAATTATCCTGGGACATACCTCACACACGGTCATCTGATCCCAAACTAAGCAGAGCTTGTACTATGGAAAGCAGATAACTGATATAATACATATACTACTTTTTGTTTGTAAATACATACTTAATATACATAATTACACCCAGACCCAGGTGGTGTAGGGGTTATTTAGGTCCCTATTACTTTCTTTTATGTTAAAATCTTTTCGAATTTGTCTGGTAGTCCTTTTAATCACGGCGGAAAAATGGGGAATTTATTGTAATTTTTGGAGGGCCATAATTTCTTTTATAATTCGTTGCTGAAAAAAAGGAAGTAACAGGGACGTGTCTAAAGCAGAACTTGATTATATGAGAAAAAAATGATGACTCTAGAGGCATTATTCAGGAAGAAAACAGAGGAATACATTTGTATGGAATAATCCCCAACTCTTGTCTTAAAAGCTTCATCAAACCCCGGTAAATTTGAAAAGGCATATCAGTAATGGCGGTAACAAACAGCGGACAACTTTCCGTAACGGTCAGTTTATCCGCTACGACGCGACGTGTGTTTACATAGGCCAGTTTATATACATCACTTACAATACAAGTTTGTGTAAACTTTGAGTGAAAGGTTGTGGCTTGCCTCAAGTGAGACTAGGGTTAGGGTAGACTTTTTAATAGCCAGATAAGACAGTAATACCTAGCTGTTAAATTTAAAATTAGAACAGTTTTTTTATAGACTCATCAGAGAAATAACTCTGCAGCTATGTCAGCTATGACATAGTCTAGTATTTTAACTAAAATGGTATTCTAACACGATTCAATTACAGCTCTATTTCGCTTGAGCCGATGTGCGTTGCCTAAATTCAAAATGGTCTTCAACGCTATTGAATTAGAAGACAACCAAAACTGTCATATCTATCAATTTGACATCACTGATAGTTCGTTGGCGGTGACGGGTCGTGGTCGGTACCTGGATGGGTGACCGCCCAGTGGTATTTCAAATCGAGGGTTTCCGTGCTTCGGAAGACACGTAAAGCCGTTGGTCCCGGTTATCACTTAATTGTGATAGTCATTAAGCTAGTTGGAGGCCTTCTAGGCGGCTTGAAAACTCAAACAGTAGGTTGACCACAAGTCTACCTTCACTTTCTATCCGCAGTGGGCACGCGTGGTGGAGTATCTGCCCATTCCCTTTCACCCTCATTTGTGAAAGGAGGCCTGTGCTCAGCTGTGGGACATTAAAGGCTGATGATGATGATGATGATAGTTCGTTGGAACACAATAATTGTACAGCGCAATAAACTTATCTGACCTGGTGGCTAAAAGAGGAACTAACTACGCCATTATTCGCCATTGTTCAAAGAGAATATAACCATTACGTTCATTGGTTGTTTGCTCTACCAAATGCGATAATAGCGACTCTCTCACTGGGCCCGATAAATTTGTGGGACTGTAATAGCGGCTTGGGCCCAGAACTAAAGAAGTATTGCCCGCTACCTCTCGTAACTTGGAAGATAACATGAAACATTGTTATTGTACGGTAATGGATGTCACGGAATCTTTCAACACGCGTGGGATTGCTGAACTAGTAGACACGAGTAACTGATCCCAAACTAGAGCGTGTTTAGAAACCAGATAACACGTTTATCTACATAAGGACGAAAGGAGTGTGAGATTTTGCATAGGTAGAATTTATATGGGAAGGGAGTGCAGAAAGATATTTTCTTTTTCAAACTTCCTCCTCCTCGCGTCGTGTATCCTCATTTCTGAGGGACGTGATTCCCCTGTGAACTCATTTCAGTTTGTCCTTGGCGGCGTGAAGAGCGTCGTGGAAGTTCGTATCCAGGGATGTGCGACTGTGCGTAACTGGTCCGACCATTTGATGGGGCTGCGCCCTCTTGGACGTTTGCCGTCAATCTTCCCCGTCACCATCAGCTGCTCGAGGTTGTCTCTAGACTTTCTGGCTATGTGACCAAAGAACGCTAGAACTTTGCGCAGGCACATGGAGGATAGTCTTCAAACTAAAATAATATGAAATACAGTCCACTTTTAGACCACTAACATTAATTATTACACTCTGAGTCTCTGACTCAGGACAAGCAGATATGCTCATGCACATAAATATTTGTCTTGATTGAGAATCGAGCCAGAGACCTGCGGCATGATACGTAGAGTATTTCACTATGCACGCCATCTGACCAGCTAGCATGTACCTGACATGTTCTTAATCATTTGAGGTCGGCACAATATCGTATGCTGCCATATTAACATCCAATACCAATTCCATCTTTCGAACAATCCATCGAACTATTTCCTATTTTTTTCAGTCTTCTTCCCGTATATCCACTTTCATATTCATAACTATTTTATTCGCATGGCTTTAATTCCTCCTCACTACATGTCCATACCATGACAAACGGTTTCCTCTCAACTTTTCAGTCACTGATGCTACTCTCATGTTTTTCCTTGTCACTCCACACGATTATGGAGTTTCAAGTTTGATAACATCTCTATTTAACAGGGAAGATCTTCTGCCAGGCTAGATAATCGTTCCTGGGGACTGCAGTCCAACTGTCCATATTGGACAGTTGTATATATGCAGATCGCCGAGAAAACTTCGTTAGCGCGATGCAGGATGTTGTGGCGCCATCTATCTATCGGCGTGAGAACTTCATTATGTTGGTGGTAGCTCCATCTCAACATTCTCATCCCAGCTGCATGCAATCGTCTTTTTATACGGATAAAAGACGATTGCATGCAGCTACCCGCTACTAAACTCTTAATTCAAATGAACAGAACTCAAATGGTGTAGATTTAATTTATAAGGGATGCTTTTCATTATTTACCCTCGAAACGATTATATCGGCGAGGTGAGCAAGTATGGAGAGTGATTCAAAAATGTTTCTTTTAAAAGACCTTCGCACTTGAGTTGTCTAACTCTAATACCAGTGCGTTAGGCTGATTTTCAAAGAAGAAAATCGCAATGAGAATACATTAAATTTATTTATTTTCTTTGCTTTTTAATCGACTTCAAAAAAAGGAGGAGGTTCTCAATTCGGTTGTATGTTTTTTTTTTTTTTTTTTATGTTTGTTACCTCATAACTCTGTAATTTATTAACCGATTTGGAAAAATATTTTTTTGACTGGAAGAGTACACTTCCCGTTTGGTCCCATTGTCATCAGATCAGGATTTGATCACTTCTTAGTGTACTTTGAAGTCGGTTTAAGTTTTTATAAAACAGTCCAATTATGTATGGAGTAAATCTAATTATAGTCATCAAAATGCATTCTTATTTAAATTTAGCTTTTTAAAGTGATAAAAGGTATAAAAACCGGCCAAGTGCGAGTCAGACTCACGCACCGAGGGTTCCGTACAAACCTGTAGGTATATAAGTAAATGGTAGTATAGACCTGAGTATTTGATATGAATTTCAAATTTTGACTTATTAAAAAAAACGACTTACTAGATCTCGTTCAAACCAATTTTCGGTGGAAGTTTGCATTTTTATAGATTTATCATTCTCTTATTTTAGAAGTTACAGGGGGGGGGGGACACTCATTTACCACATTGGAAGTGTCTCTCGCGCAAATTATTCAGTTCAGAAAAAAATTATATTAGAAACCTCAATATCATTTTTGAAGACCTAAATATACATAGACACCGCACACTTATGGGTTTTATTAAAAAAAAAAATAGTTTCAGTTCTAAGTATGTGTGAAAATCTTAATGCGTTTCACAGAATACATCTACTTACCAAGTTTCAACATTATAGGTCTTATAGTTTCGGAAAAAAGTGGCTGTGACATACGGACAGACAGACAGACAGACAGACAGACAGACAGACAGACAGACATGACGAATCTATAAGGGTTCCGTTTTTTGCCATTTGGCTACGGAACCCTAAAAAGCATCCTCCATACTTATGTCGCCCAACAAGTAATTCTTTTCAGTACACTTTTGTTATTTTTCAAAGGTTCATGAATCGAGCGATCGAGCTTTGTTTACTCATCCCTATTTACAAACTTTTCCTGCACCTTTCATAACAGAAGGTCACTTTAAACTCAACCTTATGATGTATACAATAAAGTCGTCGTGTTAGAATGCGGATGAAATTAAGTTTGCTAAAACATTTTCATATAATTTCGATTAAATTAGAAAAACGTTGCGAGCGCCTATTATTCTTTGTAATAGGTACGATTTTTCAAAAGCCGATTACGCAGAACTTTCAAAGGCCTGATACAAGGACTTAGAATGCTTTAATTAATCTGTTTTTCGTGAAAAAGGTATTTGGTTGAGGTATATTTGGATAGATCGGTGTCGAGTAAATACCATATTCTTTGGTTAGCTTTTAACCAAACTCAATATGATGAGATCGATCGATGTATGTATTAGTAAAGCCGAAGATGCTACTAAACCGTCCCAATAGAATATTAATAAATATTACATCTCTTATTAAAAGTCAGTTAAAAACAATAAAAAAAATTAAACCCTAATCAGTATAAAAAGGTTTTTTTTATACCATGAACGTTACAAACGCGTAGCGAATAAAAATATTACAAGTACTTTGAACGATTACATTTTCATCTAAAAAAAAACTAATAAAAAAGCTGAAAAGGCTCACGCCCGGGCAATATTTCAGATATTGGATAAAATTTAGACATAATAGTCGATACGTGAGACTCGGGACTACGAGACTGAGTCTGGGGTACGGAATTATTGGAATTTTATTTGTATTGACACATCTACATATTATTTCAACGGATTTTTTCGATTGGTTTTTAATAAAGTATTGAACTGTATTACCAGAGGATCAAAAATGCTTATGGGCGTTGATTTTTGAGGATTCCATAGCCAAAGGGTGTGTTGTAGCCATGGAAATTATTGCTACTTTAAAGGAATTCTCATTTGATGATATTATTATTTTTTATAGCATGATTTCACTAGCGATATATGATTTGCAATGATTTGTAACCTACGTCATCGATGCTGATCGACGGCACTTTTCATTGGAAAACAAAATCATGTGCGAGTATCGCACGCAAGTGTCAAATTATCACTGTTGCAAATTATATATACTTTCGTAGCAAATAATTATTTTTCTATCCTGCTACATAACATGCTAAAGAAATTAACACTTTATGTCACTTGATTTAAGGTTTATTTTTGAATACTTTTAAAAGCTAATCAATGATAAAGTTTTTTTTTTTTTTAAATTTGTTCATGACCATGGATACAAAGTCCTTCAGTCGCATACATTTTATTTATATTCTTAAATATTCTTTATAACATGTAACAGGCTATGTCATGGACGGTAGCAGATGTGACATATGAAAACAGACTCATATTATTTATCACCTGCTACTTGTGATTTATGCCATGCCTAGTGTGTTGCACACAGTTTTATGATAGGTATAATCCCGATTATGGTAAGTTTGTAACTCACTGCAAGTGATATGTGTGTAGACCAAGCATTCTTAATTTAAACGGGTAAAATAGTTTGACAGCTGGCAAAAAAAAAACTTGCGCCATATTGTTCTCATTGTGTTGATTTCACGGAAAAGAGAATACACTGGAAGGGCGATGCGTTAGAATTTGTATCGGAACCAGCGTCGCCAAACTCACACAAATAAATGTTAAATCATATATTGTACTACAAATAAACAATCCTTTTGATTGGTCGTTTCTATTTTACTCAAAAATAGCTTTAATCACACAGGTCATACATATGAAAATATACCTTTCTACGTTAACATAAAATTTATTTTTCAATAGCGTACAAAGTATTTACGTCGTTTTGTAATCTACAAACTAACTAGATTCAATCGACGAAAAAATTCTGCCACTCGGCACTAGATGGCCTTATTTTCATGGAACGCAATTTTTAACTCAAACGCATTAGACATAATGTTGATAATTGCGTAATAGCTGCGTCGACTGGCATCGAGTAGCAACACTTATTGCTATTCGCTTAATGCAGCGAAAGTAATCGATAAAATATCAATAAAATTATCGATATTTTAATTTCATCGATATATTTTTATAAATTCCGGAAGAAAATTCACGTTCGATAAGAATAATTGTGCAAAGAATACTGAATTGTAAAAAAAAACGTGTAACATGATGAAGTAAATTTAAAAAAAGTTATTTTTACACGGTTTACACGGCCCTTGAAATAAAATTTATTTGTTTCGAAATTCTCGTTTTGAAAGCCTTATTTTAACAGATGAATGCGGATATTGATATAACTTTCAACTATTGCCTTAATCAAATCAGTGATAAAAAGATGTATTTTATCGATATTGATCGAACAAAACTATCGATGCACGTGTTTTGGGGTCACGACAGGTCACGACTCACGATGAATGTGAAAGAACGCAATACATTACGTGCGGAGTTGCGCTCGCTACCTTGCGTACAAATAAAGTGAGTACATTGCCTTCAATGTATAATTTTGCAGTAGTATCAGAGTTTATCGTTTACACCTAAAATTATCATAATCTCGAATACATTTTTATAAATATCACAATTACATAAAGGTTTGTAGACTCATCGATGAAAGGAAATCCCTCCTTGAGTTACACTCCGACTCCTCACTTCGTTTCCTACAGGAAATAATAGCGCATCACGACATAATTAATATTTTTCGCGGAGCTACGCACCTCTGCTAAGTATGGCGGATACTACGAAGCGTTGACGCGTGTTTTGGTTGATATATGCCCATTTGATGTCATGTGTGGCGCGCGGGCTCCGCTAGCATAGCGTCTCTATTATATTTCTTTTCTCTGTGGTTGATTTCATTGCTATCAAAAAATCTACTTAAAAAAGTACAAGTCTGTTTTTTTCCTCGCAAGTGTGTTGAAAAACGTCGTATGACACGCGTGTGCATTGATTATTACACTCTCGGCTCACTTATCGCTTAATACCGCCTCGAGTGATAATAACCAACTTTGTACACATGTATCATAATGTACTATTATTATCTACAATTATTATGTTGGTTATTTTAATTGTTTATTAACGTACCTACACTCATTATATGCATAACTACAAAATCTCTTGTCGAAGAATGTGATACGCAAAAAAGCTGTCTGCGACGTATATACATTTTTAGTATTCAGTATACCCGAGTTAGTTAATGGCAAATAGATTATTTTCTTAGAAAAGATAATATTTGTTTAATATTCATTCAAATTAGTTTTCTCTTGGATGAATATTTCAAACATTTTAGTTTTCATTTTAACAAAAACCAGCAATGGTTTCAGTGGAATTTTACAAAAGCTTTCACAAGAAATATCCACAAACTGGTGACTAGCAAACTCATAACGCCACTTCAAAGAACTTACGTCAAAGTTAGCGAACCTAGTGCGTCAGCACTAACTTAACACCAGACCGGTAGAAACTTAAAGCGCTTGCAAGCACAAAAGGTGCATTTTTGCCCAAAACCGCTGCATTTCTACAGATATGAAAAAGTTACAAGCACTTTATTTGCAAATGGAATCTCGTTTATTTGAATTTGGAATGTTTAGAATTCGAAATTCGTATTCGGAATTTTAAAATTACAGTTGGTCTTTCAGCATAAGTACGTGGATACACTCCGATAAGGAATAATCATAACAATCGTGGTTTTCCCAATGGAGTACAGCATGGGGTTCTTCAAAAAGGGTGTGAAAAGGTTTCTTCAGGGTCGGCAACGCGCGAGTGATACCCCTGGTGTTGCAAGCGTCCATAGGCTACGGTAACTGCTTACCATCAGGCGGGCCGTATGCTTGTTTGCCACCACAGTGGTCTAAAAAAAAAAAAAAAAAAAAAAAAAAAAAAAAAAAACAAGACTGGCTGCCAGGTGTCATAATAATGCTATTATACTTTTTCTTTATTTGTATTGAAGGAGCCATACATCACGTCGCGGGGAGCCTGGTGATCTATGGACCATTTTTAGAGTTCCGTAGCTAAATGGCAAAAATCGGAACCCTTATAGATTCGTCATGTCTGTCTGTCTGTCTGTCCGTCCGTATGTCATAGCCACTTTTTTCCGAAACTATAAGAACTATAATGTTGAAACTTGGTAAGGAGATGTATTCTGTGAGCCGCATTAAGATTTTCACACAAAAAATAAAAAAAAGCAATAAATTTTGGAGGTCCCATACATAGAACTGAAACTCATTTTTTTTTAATAACACCCATGAGTTTGGGGTGTCTATGGATAGGTCTTCAAAAATGATATTGAGGTTTCTAATATATTTTTTTTCTAAACTGAATAGTTTGCGCGAGAGAGACTTCCAAAGTGGTAAAATGTCTGTAACTTCTAAAATAAGAGAATGATAAATCTGTAAAAAATATATGATGTACATTATGATGCAAACTTCCACCGAAAATTGGTTTGAACGAGATCTAGTACTTAAGTAGTTTTTTTTAATACGTCATAAATTGAAATTCATATCAAATACTCGGGTCTATACTACCATTTACTTATATACCTACAGGTTCGTACGGAACCCTCGGTGCGCAAAACTGACTCGCACTTGGCCGGTTTTTTTACAGTACAGTCTCTCGAAAATTTTATAAATTATCGAAATGCTCAATATTTGTGAAGATTATAGTATAATTAATATCTACACAATTTAACTGAATGATTAAGCAAGCTGACAATTATGATGTTTAAGCGAAAATACAATTCCAATTTCAAAATAGTAAAAAAAAATGTTCGCAAAACTAAATAAATACAAAAGAGAGATAGAAGATATTCGAAATTTTATTCCAGCAATGATTGAAACCAAGGGCCCTTATCGCATCGGCTAAATGCACCAACAAATTTAACACTGCCGTCAATCTAATTTCTATAACGAAATAAATAAAGCTTAAATTCGTCTGATCCGACGAAATTCCTTGCTTGAACACCGAAAAATATTTTCCAATTTTCCTTTTCTAGTTACAACTCGTCTTATTTCAAAGTAGTAAGGGTTGTTTTTGATTACGTTTCGTGTATTTACTATTGGTTTTAGCCGGTCGAGAGTGCAAATTGGTTCGTGCGTGCGGAACGGGATAAAGAGTACTCTATTTCGTGGGTGTTAAGAGTGATTTTGGGATCAGTGGATTGTTAAGGATATTTGTGAGGTAAAATCGCTTTGTTTCTTCTAAATTAGGTCACGTCTCAGGACGTAGGCACGGCTGCATTCAGCCTCTGAACTAATGTAATATATTTACTACTCTAGCATTGATTCGTTCAGTGGAAAATTACATTTCCCTTTCCCAGATTTCTTTGTTGGGATTTACTCTCGTGTTAGAAAGGAATTTTAAGCTATAAAGTGTAAAAACCTATACTGGAGTCATAATAAGCCTCTCACAGACTGACAGATATATTATAATATTAAAAAGGCTTCAATTTAGCTTAGGGCTTATTAACCATCCCTTATTTACTGAAAAGAAGTTGGCTTAAACAAGCTAAATCTGTATTTACACCGTTGGTAAACTTGGTAATTACCACAAAATAAATTAAAACACTTTCTCCAATGGCCGCCATTGTTACGAATATACTTTTCTGGTGTTGCCATTCCTCGATATTCAAATACACAATATCAAAATAAACCGTTTCACACTTTCATAATAAATAATGCTGACAATTAATTATAATTAATCAATATTCAATGGTATGAAATTAAAAAATATTCAAATAATATAATGTAAATGCTAACAGGCTGATTTTTCCATCTACCATCACAGATTACAGAATATGGCAGATGGAGCGCGCGGAACACGGGAGTGAGGCCAAAAAAGCAAATACAAATTGAAAAACACGTACCTGGTATTCGCTTTTGAATGTGTATTTGCTTTGTTTAACAAACTTTATGTAACAAAACACACTTCTTTATTAATAAACTGTGGTTAAACAATGCAAATACAAACTGGAAAACGAATACCAGGTATCAGATTTTCAATTTGTATTTGCTTTTTTGGCTTCACTTTCGTGTTCCGCGCGCTCCATCTGAATTATTCTGTAATCTGTGTCTACCATTATCTTTTTTCGAGGAATCATTTTGAATTTATTACAGTGTAGATTTCGTGTATAAAATCTGTCAAACGTCAATTTTACTTCTCTGTATATCCAAGATATTTGTAACGATGGGAAAATCGGCCGTAGACGTGTTTTATTTTTGAACGACGGACATAGCTCGTTTATTTAGTAAACTCAAGTGGCAATGAAGCGCTCGTGGTGTAGCATAATTAGTATAGCATAATATTTTTTCACAAGAAGTATACTCCTGGAACAAGTTTTATGATTTGCGAAATCATGAACGACGACCTAGCGAACCGGCCGCGAATGATCAGCGGAATTTACTGACTGATAACCGGTTGACAGCTCTGATGCTGTCTCTCTTTTTTCGCAGTCAAACATTACGTTGGATGAAAGTAGAAGCGTGCCCACTGCGGATCGGTGGAGGTAGGCTAGTTGTTAACCTACTGTTGGAGTTTTCAAGCCGCCTAGAAGGCCTCCAACTAGCTTAATAACTATTACAATTAAGTGATAACCGGGACCAACGGCTTTACGTGCCTTCCAAAGCACGGAAACGCTCGATTTGATATACCAGTAGGTGGTCACCCATCCAAAACCGTCCACTTAACTTGCTCGATCGATTAAGAACGGCTTATCATGCTACGCCACGAGCGCTTCATTTACTCACGTACCATACATTAAAACACTTAATGTATCCTTAAAATGCACAATGTATCCCATTTTAGCACCAGATACATTTTAAGAGCTTACCATCCCCTACCATAAAAACTCACTGACGCGTCGCTTTAACGTCAATCTCACATCCTGACCGCGTATCGGGAGTTTATCAGCGTGGCAATGATTCATTTCGACACATAGCATCGTCTCTAATCTCTTTATCCTTCGAACTCTCCCCTTGTTGTTACTATTGGTTCTCGATTTCATTTTAAGCGAGTTTGTTGGAGGAGGAAGACTAATCATATTTTTTTTTAGATGATTTAATTATGTTAGGTTAATTAACACATTACACACGTCAAGTAGATATCGTAAATAAGAAGTGAGATGGAAAAACAATTTTTTTTTTTTAACTATGAAATATAAATATTGGATATTTTACTCACAAAATGTAGAAAATTTACAAAATATTTTTGTAAAACAGTTTATTTTTATGCCGATTATTAAAACTGTTACGACGTAAATTCTATTTTCGAATTTTGAAGTCATAATTATCCGTTTAACCATGGTAATGGTGTGTTAATATAATAGTGCGTCCATGCTTGGCGAACCGAGCACGAGGCGAGCCTCGAACGAGCACACTGCGAGCACGATTCGCGTAGCGTGGACGGGCTTGCGAGCCTCGAACGAGCGCGATTGACAGTTTTTTCACGAACAAAGGGATTCGCATCGTGCTTAAACGCACTTCACATTATGAGGAATCGAATTTTACACCTTAAGCTCTACTTTTTAAGCTTCAATTTTCATCATAATGTTCTTATTTGTGAACGCCACATTTCGTGCTGTTTTAAAATTGTTTAACATTAGAAAAAGAGACAGCATGGGGTTCTTCAAAAAGGGTGTGAAGAGGTTTTTGTAGGGTCATCAAATCCTGAGTGTTTTGCAATTTTCTGCTAATGTAACCGCGCCACTATTAAACGAGCCGTTTCTAAGTTTGCAACCTTAGTAGTGTTTTTATACCGGTTCTTCAGAATAGATAGCTGCCCTCTGAACCGGTGCCCAACCGCCTCCCTCCCATCTTAGAGCCTAAACTGAATTAACTCTATTTTTTTACATGTTACCTAACCTTGAGCAAGAAATAGTGCAGATAAAGTTTATCTAGCAAATCTAAACGTTGAGATCAGTGGCGTGCATTGGTTTTCGGACTAGGTAGGCAGAAGAAATCATGGCCATACACGCCTAAATATGCCTCCTAGATAGATTATGTTTTTTGACCCGATTCGTAAAATTGTTTAGGTCAGCGTATCATTCCACACACATTTGGTATGATTCATTAGCAAACAAAATACATAATAACAGAACAATAGATTCGAATAACAGCACCCAGATAGCCAGGTGTTTAATAAACATAATATTCTGTGTTAAAATGTCTAAGATTTTTACCTTTGTTTTAAATCCATGAAAGTTTTGGAGTCTACAGCAAGTACAAGCAACAAACGATAACTGACTAAAGGAATAATTTAGCGACACATTTTGCATCTTCACCACAAAATTTCTTCATTTCACACACAATACACTTCATAGATACACTTCGCAAAATCACAATAAGTAAATAACAACAACATTGCATACAATGCCAGCCAAACCATAAACAAACCAACACAAATAAATTGCTAAGTTATATTTGAGTTGCTCTAATGTTGGTAAAGTAGTTGTAACTGTAGTCTTTTTAATTTGGATGGGTTACTTTACTTACAACAGAGAAGGTAAGATTACTTTTGGTCCATAAATCGCGAATGTCAAATGTCAGTATGCTACGCATAGCAAAAGCGTGATTTATGCTTTCGTCGTATTATCTTAAAGAAGTGTGTGTGTGTGTATGAATATGCCGAAATCGTTTTAGTGTGCGTGAATTGCCGTGAATTTGAGAGGCGAACTCGCGAGTGCCTGCGCGGCAAAGTTTGAAATTTCGTATTGAATGTTAGGTTAGAATTTTTATTTAAAGTGATTATGTAGTTTAATTGAATCAAAATATTATTGAATTGAATCTTATGAGGTAGGCATTGCTTATCTTAATATATAAAATGATAAACTGATTGTTGATATATCAGCGCACAGCCCAAACCGCTGGACCTAGAGATTTGAAATTTTGCTAACAGATACCTTATACAGTGGAGGCATCCACTAAGGAAGGATTTTTGGAAATTCCACCCCTAAGAGGGTAAAATAGGGGATGAAAGTTTGTATGCAAGTCCGTCAGTTTTGAAGTTAGGATCTTCATATTTTGTGTATAGGCTGACGAATGAAAATGAATGTAAAGTTGTCTCAGCGTTTGTGATAATACCAGCCCCGAAGAGAGAAAAAGGGAGATGAAGTTGGGTATGCAAGGCCTTCAATTCCACGATAAACTTCACTAATTTTATGATTATACAGTGGAGATATCCATTAAGGAAGGATTTTTGGAAATTCCACCCCTAAGAGGGTAAAATAGGGGATGAAAGTTTGTATGCAAGTCCGTCAGTTTTGAAGATAGGATCTTCAAATTTTGTGTATAGGCTGACGAATGAAAATTAATGTAAAGTTGTCTCAGCGTTTGTAATAAATTCAACCCCCGAAAGGGGAAAAAGGTGGATGAAGTTAAGATGATAAACTGATTGTTGATATATCAACGCACTGCCCAAACCGCTGGACCTAGAGATTTGAAATGTTGCAAACAGATACCTTATACAGTGGAGGCATCCACTAAGGAAGGATTTTTGGAAATTCCACCCTTAAGAGGGTAAAATAGGGGATGAAAGTTTGTATGCAAGTCCGTCAGTTTTGAAGTTAGGATCTTCAAATTTTGTGTATAGGCTGACGAATGAAAATAAATGTAAAGTTGTCTCAGCGTTTGTGATAAATCCAACCCCTAAGAGGGAAAAAGGGGGATGAAGTTGGGTATGCAAGTCCTTCAATTCCACAATAAAATTCACTAAATTTATTATTATACAGTGTAGGTATCCAGTAAGGAAGGATTTTTGGAAATTCCACCCCTTAGCGGGTAAAATAGGGGATGAAAGTTTGTATGCAAGTCCGTCAGTTTTGCAGTTAGGATCTTAAAATTTTGTGTTTAGGCTGACGATTGAAAATTAATGTAAAGTTATCTCCGCGTTTATGATAATTCAACCCCCGAAGGGGGAAAGAGGGGGATGAAGTTAAGATGATAAACTGATTGTTGATATATCAACGCACTGCCCAAACCGCTGGACCTAGAGATTTGAAATGTTGCAAACAGATACCTTATACAGTGGAGGCATCCACTAAGGAAGGATTTTTGGAAATTCCACCCCTAAGAGGGTAAAATTGGGGATGAAAGTTTGTATGAGAGTCCGTCAGTTTTGAAGTTAGGATCTTCAAATTTTGTGTATAGGCTAACGAATGAAAATGAATGTAAAGTTGTCTCAGCGTTTGTGATAATTCCAGCCCTGAAGAGAGAAAAAGGGAGATTAAGTTGGGTATGCAAGGCCTTCAATTCCACGATAAACTTCACAAACTTTATGATTATACAGTGGAGGCATCCATTAAGGAAGGATTTTAGGAAATTCCACCCCTAAGAGGGTAAAACAGGGGATGAAAGTTTGTATGCAAGTCCGTCAGTTTTGAAGTTAGGATCTTAAAATTTTGTGTATAGGCTGACGAATGAAAATGAATGTAAAGTTGTCTCAGCGTTTGTGATAAATCCAACCCTAAGAGGGAAAGAGGGGGATGAAGTTAAGATGATAAACTGATTGTTGATATATCAACGCACTGCCCAAACCGCTGGACTTAGAGATTTGAAATGTTGCAAACAGATACCTTATATAGTGGAGGCATCCACTATCGAAGGATTTTTGGAAATTCCACCCCTAAGAGGGTAAAATAGGGGATGAAAGTTTGTATGCAAGTCCGTCAGTTTTGAAGTTAGGATCTTCAAATTTTGTGTATAGGCTGACGAATGAAAATGAATGTAAAGTTGTCTCAGCGTTTGTGATAAATCCAACCCCTAAGAGGGAAAAAGGGGGATGAAGTTGGGTATGCAAGTCCTTCAATTCCACAATAAAATTCACTAAATTTATTATTATACAGTGTAGGTATCCAGTAAGGAAGGATTTTTGGAAATTCCACCCCTTAGCGGGTAAAATAGGGGATGAAAGTTTGTATGCAAGTCCGTCAGTTTTGCAGTTAGGATCTTCAAATTTTGTGTATAGGCTGACGAATGAAAATGAATGTAAAGTTGTCTCAGCGTTTGTGATAAATCCAACCCTAAGAGGGAAAAAGGGGGATGAAGTTGGGTATGCAAGTCCTTCAATTCCACAATAAAATTCACTAAATTTATTATTATACAGTGTAGGTATCCAGTAAGGAAGGATTTTTGGAAATTCCACCCCTTAGCGGGTAAAATAGGGGATGAAAGTTTGTATGCAAGTCCGTTAGTTTTGCAGTTAGGATCTTCAAATTTTGTGTTTAGGATGACTATTGAAAATTAATTTAAACTTAACTCAGCGTTTATGATAATTCAACCCCCGAAGGGGGAAAGAGGGGGATGAAGTTAAGATGATAAACTGATTGTTGATATATCAACGCACTGCCCAAACTGCTGGACCTAGAGATTTGAAATATTGCAAACAGATACCTTATACAGTGGGGGCATCCACTAAGGAAGGATTTTTGCAAATTCCACCCCTAAGAGGGTAAAATTGGGGATGAAAGTTTGTATGAGAGTCCGTCAGTTTTGAAGTTAGGATCTTCATATTTTGTGTATACTTAGGCTGATGATTGAAAATTAATGTAAAGTTATCTCAGTAAGTAACAGCTCTCCACCGCAATGTTATTGAGGCCAAAATATTAACTGGTTCTGCCAGAGGAGAAACTGTCTTCTTGCCGCGTATAACATTGATCCCAAATAACCTTCTGTTTAATTTAAAAGATTAGAGTTCCTTATCAAGGTTTGTTTCGCGATGGCTATTAATAAATCATAGGGAAATACTCTCTGAAATTTGCTAGAGTTTATTTGCGGCAGGACTGTTTCAGTTTTATGTGGCATGCTCGCATGTAAGCTCAATCTACCTGAACTTTTGTGAAATATCACACGTAGTGGCGGGCAATAGCCATGAACAAAGCTCTATATTGTTACAATAATTCATATCCAGAAAAATGAAATAATCTACGCGGACGAAGTCGCGGGCTAAAGCTAGTTTGCCTATATGGAATGCACGCCACTGGTTGAGATATGCTATTAATAATAAAAAAAAACCGGCCAAGTGTGAGTCGGACTCGCAAACGGAGGGTTCCGTAAAATATTAACTAACTCATTGTGCTATGAAAACAAAATACCAAAACGACGTTTGTTGTATGGGCGCCCCCTTTAATTTTTAATATTATTTCATTTCAGCTGTCTACCTATTACCGTTCATGAGATACAGCTCACTGACGGACGGACGGACGGACAGCGGAGTCTTAGTAATAGTCCCGTTTGGCACACTTCGTGTACGGAACCCTAAAAACGACTTTTCAAAATGAATTTACCAAGATTTGACATTTTAAACCAAGAATAGTACAATTCAAAAACGTTCCACTCCTAAAATAAATTCCCCTACTCAATTCGTCGATCGCATTTTATAAACGGCAATTTTCTATTCAACGATATACCTATTCGTTCAATTTAAAAATATTCCTTTCAAACACTTTTATCGACGTCAAATAAACTGTATGTGGAACAGAAACATTTTCTTTGGTTAAGGGGCTTACAACTTAGGGAGGTCGCCCACGACGACTTTTTGAAGCGATTCAGTAGCTCGTTTCGTCATCGCGCGTCTGAATCGATACAGTTGCGATTATTTGTGAGCCATGTATTTTTACATAATTTCTAATTACACATCCAAAATATCCGGGACAGCGTTAGTATCACGAATATAATAATAATAGAAGGAAAGAAAGAATGAAACTTTTATTGAATAGAACAAAATAGCACAATACGGAGGAATATAAGGAGTTTTCTATCGCGGACGCTCGAACTGTGGAATGAGCTCCCCGCCGTGGTTTTCCCAATGGAGTACAGCATGGGGTTCTTCAAAAAGGGCGTGAAGAGGTTTCTTCAGGGTCGGCAACGCGCGAGTGATACCCCCGGTGTTGCAAGCGTCCATAGGCTACGGTAACTGCTTACCATCAGGCGGGCCGTATGCTTGTTTGCCAACTCAGAGGTATAAAAAAAAAAAAAATACACAGCAATACATTCATAAAACAAAAATACTCACAACATTATCAAAAACCATAGTTTCCCAAAATTCAAAAAAAGCATAATCAGGCAAACACTATAAGAAAAATAGAATCAAAAGCAAATGATGGCGATTTCAAGGGGGCAGCACATCTGCTCTTTTCTAGCGATGTTGTCGCTTCAGACACACCTGAAACCCTGTCTGCTTTAGAATCTAAACATCCATCTCCGCTTTCAAATGTAAACCTCCCAGATCCCCCATCTTTAGACCAATCTGTTCTAAATTGTAACGCCCAAGATCTCTTGAGCGTCATTATGTCATTTAAACCTGGTTCTGCTGGCGGTCTCGACGGTTTTACACCACAGCATTACAAAGATCTTGTCTGTGGTGCCGCCGGAGACGCTGGTACCAAATTATTATCGAAATTAACCTCTCTTATAAATTTAATGTTGGCAGGAAAGGTGCCAAGCCCATTCACTGAGATCATTTATGGGGCCAACCTTTGCGCGCTATCCAAAAAAGATGGCGGAGTAAGACCCATCGCTGTGGGTAATACTATCCGTCGTATGGCCTCCAAAATTTGTTGTCGTCACATTCTCCCGAAACTTTCGGAAATATTTCAGCCCATTCAACTCGGTTTTGGCTCAAAGGGAGGTTGTGAGGCAGCTGTTCATGCGGCTCGGACCTTTCTATTAAATAACGGAGGTGAAGTGCTGCTTAAAGTTGACATAAAAAATGCATTTAACTCTGTCGATAGGGGCGCTTTATTGACCCAAATTCGGGATATCTGCCCTGACGTATATCCTTACCTTTGGCAATGCTATGGGCATCCATCAAAACTTTTTTTCAGAGAACACCCACTTATTTCCGCCATGGGTTGTCAACAGGGCGACCCTCTCGGTCCAGCTATCTTCAGTTTGGCCATCCATTCAATTATTTCTGGGTTACAATCTAAATTTAATGTATGGTATCTAGACGACGGTACGCTGGGGGGTGATGCGGCTTCCGTTCTCAGTGATTTTAAAACATTGACAGAAAATTTTAAAAAGATTGGCCTAGAATTCAATAGCTCCAAATGTGAGCTCCTTATTTTAGATTCTTTCCCAGAATCTGAAAAACCAGAATTAATTCAAAATTTTTATGTTTTGGCTCCCAATATTAAGTTACTGTCAAAGGAGTCGCTTCATCTTCTCGGAGCCCCCGTCTTAGATGAATCCATACCTAGTTTCTTTGAGAAAAAGATTCAAAATTTTAATGACTCTTCAAATAGACTTTATGAAATTAATGCCCATTATGCATTTTTTATTGTTCGACTCTGCCTTTTCGTGCCTAAGTTTACCTATTTACTCCGCAGTACGCACTTATTTAAATTCGTTCACATATTAGATACTTTGGATAATATGATCAAAACGTCTCTTTCCAAAATTCTAAATTGCAGTTTTTGTGAAAACAAAGTGTGGTCTCAGGCCACCCTACCCGTGTGTTATGGTGGCCTAGGAGTGCGGAAAATTTCAAGCATATCAGTACCGGCGTTTCTATCCTCGGTATACAGTGTGGGCACCCTTGTCAGATCTGTTTTGGACCCTTCTATTGGATCTGTTGAGGTTTCTTACCTGTCCGATGCTAGAGACGCCTGGCAGGCAGCTTGTCCAGGCACAAATATTCCAACCTTGAGTCACTCTCAGAGAGCGTGGGACAAGCCTCTTTGTGAAAAAACTTGGCAAAATTTATTTTCAAACTTTTCGATAGATACAGACCGCGCGCGTTTGTTAGCCGTCTCTCAGAGTGACTCAGGTCACTGGCTACAAGCTATTCCATCCACAAATACCGGGACAATGTTAGACCGTATAACATTAAGTCTGTGTATTTGTCTTCGTCTTGGTTGCAGGACCAATCAGCCTCATCGCTGCCGCTGCGGAGACCTCGTCAATGAGCTCGGCCACCATGGACTTTCGTGCTCCCTAAGTGCTGGTCGAATATCACGGCACTCGGCTATTAATGACATTATCCGCAGGGCTCTTGTTGTCGCTAACGTGCCTTCCGTACTGGAACCAGTCGGTATTGCGCGGGGCGATGGCAAGAGACCGGATGGTATGTCTTTGATCCCTTGGAGTGTCGGCAAGTCGCTGGTGTGGGATGCCACATGTGTCGATACACTCGCGCCATCTCACTTACCGGCTACTTGTAAAGCTGCAGGGGCAGCGGCGGCCAGTGCGGAAAATTCAAAATTCAAAAAATATGCATCGATTGGACCCAATTATATTTTTATGCCTTTTGCGGTCGAGACCTTGGGACCATGGGGGTCAGAAGCTCGCCGTTTTGCTCGCACCTTGTCTTCAAAATTGATCGAGACCTCCGGAGACCAGCGGGCGGGGAGCTTTTTCCGCCAACGCGTCAGCTTGGCTATCCAAAGAGGAAACGCTGCCAGCCTTCTGGGAACCTTGCCGTTAATCGGAAGCAGCGGCAGGCTTGAGGAAATTTTCTATATATAGATTATATTTTGTAAAAACCATAGTTAAATTTTGCGACATTGTAAATATGTGCTATGATGGGTCCAAAAGGCCCCAGCTCAGCATGTGCTGTAGTAATAATAATAATACCCCTAACCCTAATAATAATAATAATCATCATTTATTTTCAGGTTCTAGACCCATAGTGTGTTAGCTACAAAGAATGATTTAAAAATATTGTTAGTAGGTAGCTTAAACAATTTATACATGTCACAGATTTGCGTTTTCACTTGTCACTATTCGCGTCCATTTAAGAAAGGAAGAAAGAAAGAAAGAAAAAGATTTATTCAGGACAACACACAACATTACATTAATGATAGTACAACATATAAAAATAAAATTAAAAAACAGAACAAAATATAAAAATGTAATGTTGCGTGATGCCAAGAATAGGTCTCGACTCAGCATTCTGCTTAGGTCAGTAAAAAACTAACCCTCGCGCTGGTTTTCAGTCGAGGCCCACGTTCATGACATTTCTTGTATATTACTATATATACCTTTTTGCGACACCGAGAAAAATCACTTTAGTAGTAATACTGAGCAATTAAATTCCCTATCATAAATCAGTCCAAAATCCCTGCATCTAAATGTTTAGCATATCCGTGACTTAGTCAATCAGAGCGCATGTGTCTTCGGTTCAGCCAATTAGAGTGCATTGTCGATGGTAGGGAATTGGTGGCATAGATATCTAAAAAAACTTAAACCAACTTGAAAGTACATTAAAAAGTAATCAAATCCTGACCTGATGACAATAGGACCAAACGGTAAGGGTTCCAAACATAATTGGACTGTTTTACAAAAAACATAAACCGACTTCAAAGTCTGATGACAATGGGACCAAACGGGAAGTGTACCCTTCCAGAAAAAAAAAGAATTTTCCAAATCGGTTCATAAATGACGGAGTTATGAGGCAACAAACATAACAAAAAAAAAAAAAAAAAAAAAAAACATACAACCGAATTGAGAACCTCCTCCTTTTTTTGAAGTCGGTTAAAAAACCGAATTGAGAACCTCCTTTTTTTTTTAAGTCGGTTAAAAAAGAACGTTGCGCTTCTTTGGGTTACTTTTTCGATGTTTTGCGACTATATCGTTACTGAATCGCTGCAAAAAGTCGGCGTGGGCGAGACCTCCCTTAGTAACTCGATGTACGTATGTTGTGTGCATGTAGGGGCATGTATGTGTATGTGTGCAAGCAATAAAGATAAACTCGGTTAGATTATTACTGTGCGCCCTTCGCTGAGGGCTGCCCGATTGGGAAAACTTAATCCCGGGAATCTCAAAATACCGGGATTAAATGATTCTCATTTTATCGCGACGTTTTTATTTATCTTAAGCCCGATCCTATTAAGTGGCTTTTCAGTTGTTCTGTCTATAGTTTATCCTTAAGATGAATTAAGATAAAGCTGAATTAAATTAAATTATTCCGAGATCTAAGATTCTATGTTGCATCGTTTTAGTTTTTTTCATCAACGCATTAGCTTGGCATCCGAAGAAAATCGCTGCCAACATACTGGGAACCTTGCCGATTTGCGACAGCAGTGGCAGCCTCAAGTAAAGTTTCAATTTAATCGGACCGCGCGGTATGATTCTTCCATACCAACTTTAACACCCCCTAAACCCCCTTGTAGGGATATTTTACAAAAACTAATAATGGGTATCTTAAATATTTTGTTTAAGTTAGTGATCGTGCTAAGTTTCCAAGGAATACGATTTTTCATACAAACTAAATCCCCCGTTTTACTTCCTTAAAGCTTGAATATCCAAAAACCCTTCTTAGTATCCACTAAGAGTTTTTTGGAAATTAAACCACAGCAGTTTAGGCTCTGCGTTGATGAATCAGTCAGCCAGCCAATCAGGACAAGTATTTATATATGTATATATTTATAATGTTTATAGTAAAATAAAATAATTTGAAATTACAATTTAAATCTTCTAATCACTTAAAAGGGGTTGTTACCCTGTCCCAGCCCTATATTAATTAGAAGAAACAATAAATTAACATTTTAGATACAATATTAAAAAGTAAATAATAAGTAATGAGACCTCATAAAACCCACTCTTTCTAAATTAAACTGTAACAGATCTTTGACAACCCTAAGTAAAGGGGAAACGTTATTGTACGCAAGGTTCAAATTGATACATCCGTTATTTGTTAGGAATGATTACTGTTTCATTTAATTGCAGCTCGAGATCTCTTCATTGGAAACGCAACGAAATTACTTTTTATTGTAATGTGAGACGTTAAGGAATACTTAATTTTTATTGCTTGTAACGCCTGAGAAAAGAGGAAAGCTGTTTTGACATTTGAATTTAAGGAACAACATTGTTTTTATGATTTAGGATAATTTTAAGAATTTTTAAGGAGAAAATTATTACTGTTGATACAATATCGATATTTTACCAATTTGTTTAAGGGGGCCTCCATTAATCACGTGAGTCCCGAATAGGGGGGAGGGGTTTGGGATCGGAAAAATCACGGTAGGGGGGGTGGGGTTCTTGAGGCATATCACGTTTTTTTTTGAGGTAGTGGGGCAAAAGTTATTTAAAAAACCTCACGTGATTAATGGACGCCCCTAATTACTTGGCATAAGAAAACAAACTGCTAAGATCGTTGATTAAGACTGACTTGGTAGCTCTTTGGCTTTAACTTTAATTGGCTATACTATTCGATCCGCCTGATGGTAAGCGGTTACCGCAGCATATTGATGATTGCAACATCAGGGGTATCACCCGTGTTATGCGGACCCTATAAAAGTCTCTCTATACACTTCTTGAAGAAGGCCATGCTATTTTGGTAAAGCCACAGTGGGGAGCTCATTCCACAACCTGAGATTCTACCATAAAACTGCACAGTACTTGCTACCCTTTGATTAAGGATATACCCAGATTGAGTGACGAAGAAGAGCACGCGTCGAAAAAAAATAGCCCCTAACTGTTAGGGGCTAAATCAAAAAAAATAAATAAAAATGCAAAATAATGTTTAATATTTAAATTTCTCCCGATTTTAATTGGAATATTTCAACATCTGCTATTATTATGAACGTCACTATGACAAGCAGAATGACGCAGAGGGAACGTAAAACGTAGCTGTTACGCGCAGCAGCCTATAAAAGTTGGCCTATTTTATATATTCGTGTAGTATGGCGACGTTCGTTCTAGGTATATTTATTTCTATGTTGCTACCATAGTAGTATAAAAAATCTGTTCTCCTCTACAACGCAAACATTTGTTTATTTTATTAGGATAAAAATGTTTCCATTTTGAACATAACTTTTTCATCATCTCTTTAACCAAGATTACGACGATAAATGACCTACCCACCCCCGGGTGTATCTCCTACGAGATATTTCACGATACGACATTATTTGAACAATGTTACGTCCTTTTATCGTTTCTGTACGTGACCCCGCCAGTTTTGCGCCTACACTCTTTTTATCCGTAATTTTTCATAGTCATTGTGTTATAGTTATGAGATTCGGTTGGTTCGCTATTTTAATCCTGATGTAATGTTATGCTTTATTTAAAGATTACACGTCTTTTTTGGTAAAAGATTTTGCCCCACGGAATAAGTTATTGGGGCTTTCCTCCCACACGGGTATCTGATCCCAAAATAAGCAGAGCTTGTACAATATAAGCCAGATAACTGTTATACACAACGTGTAACGGAAAGTTTATATACATTACAGTAATCCACTTTTTAGGGTTCCGTAGCCAAAAGGTAAAAAACGGAACCCTTATGGATTCGTCATGTCTGTCTGTATGTCTGTATGTCTGTCCGTCCGTATGTCACAGCCACTTTTTCTGAAACTATAAGAAGTATACTGCCGAAACTTGGTAAGTAGATGTATTCTGCGAACCGCAATAAGATTTTCACACAAAAATAGAAAAAAAACAATAAATTTTGGGGGTTCCCCATACTTAGAACTGAAACTCATTTTTTTTTTTAATAAAACCCATAAGTGTGGTGTGTCTTTGGATAGGTCTTCAAAAATTATATTGAGGTTTGTTATATCATTCTTTTCTAAACTGAATAGTTTGCGCGAGAGACACTTCCAAAATGGTAAAATGTTTGCCCCCCCCCTGTTACTTCTAAAATAAGAGAATAATAAAACTAAAAAAAATATATGATGTACATTACGATGCAAAACTTCCACCGAAATTTGGTTTGAACGAGATCTAGTAAGTAGTTTATTTTAATACGTCATACACTGATATTCATATCAAATACTCAGGTCTATACTACCATTTAATTATATAGGGTTATGTTACCATTTACTTATATTATGTTACCTACCTACAGGTTTGTACGGAACCCTCGGTGCACGAGTCTGACTCGCACTTGGCCGGTTTTTTTGATACTAGGCGCACAGATTGCGGAGGAGAAAAATTTATATTAATATTAGCAAGTGACGCAAATAATAATGACCCTCTTTGAGTGGTGACATTAATTCAATAAACTTAGATTAGAAGCAAATATTTGATATACATTTTTGAGTAATTTATTTGAATCTGAAACTTTTTATGGAGAGTCTGTACCTTGCAGTCTTCATCCCTTTCGGATGTAGGGATGTTTTTCATCCCTTCATCCCTTTCGGATGTTTTTGTTACCCAGTATAGACAATTACACCCAGACTCAGGACGAGCAGACATTACTTGCCCACAAATGTATGTCTTGCGTAGGAACCCACCGTCGTGGGCCCATCTCTAAACTTGGGTCCACGCTACTTCCTCAAGTGAGGCTTAACTTGGATTTTAAAAGAAACATTTTTATGGGATTTTCTTCACCATTTCCATCGATTCTGATTCATACTTTCACACCTCATCTCCCATTGGAGGTGAACGCATTTGAAATTCATAATTTCACTTGGAAGTGTCGAGGGATACTTCGTTGTCGCAAATATTTCACATTGCGAAGGTAATTTTTATTCATTTCGCAGAGCAGACTTTATCCTATTGGGAATGTAAATTTACAAATAGCTTGCATAGAAATTCGCAGAAATGTTTCAAAAATAAATTACATGTAATTTAATGTAAGTTTATTTTATAATAATAATATTCGAGGACGTTCGTAAAACACTTTCAAATAACTGATATATTAAATATAAAAAGTAAAGAAATTTTTATTTACAACAAATATGTACAAAATACAATCTATATATAGAAAATTTCCTCAAGCCTGCCACTGCTTCCGATTAACGGTAAGGTTCCCAGAAGGCTGGCAGCGTTTCCTCTTTGGATAGCCAAGCTGACGCGTTGACGGATAAAGCTCTAAATATACTAAATTAATATAACAACTTTTAAATAGGTAGGCACCTATAATTACATCCGATAATGCAATATTTGCAAGCCTATCTGAACTCTCTCCACGCCAACCAAGAACGCCAAGAACACTTTTAAATTAATCGCTTCACATACTATTTTAACAAAATTACTTATTATTCTAAAATGTATTTTAAAATTATAAAAAAGCCTTTGCTGAGTTTCTAGCCGGAAGTCTTCTCAGTTCAAGCGAACCGGTGATATAATCAATTGCAGCGTTCGTAAGTGCCTTTTTGAATTTTGAATTATATTAATCTCAACTCCTGTGCCTGTTCACGAAAGCTGCAAGCCATAAGAGGAAATGCTGGTGGCGTTCCCTCCTCATCCTCAGTTTTCTCTCTGGATAATGACACTAGGCATGGTTATTTTACCATGCAATCTGTAGATACCACTGTATGTCCCTCGGTAGTGCTTTTCGCCATAAATTATATTATAAGAATTAGGAACCTTCTAAAATCACAAAAACTTACCATTTTTAACGCCCTTATCTGACGTCCAGCAAACAAATTTAACGAATATAAAAAAAAAAGAAATCTGACAGACATAGCCAAAGCCCTTCTTATTATGATCCTGGTTTTTTTTTTATCGATCCAATTTTGGGGTAGTAAACCGGGGATTACGAAATAGCGATTTCGTCTAATTTAAATAGGTATAGTCGGTCCAAGCTGTAGTTGTCTCTATCGCCCTCGGGCGGGGTAGCTCGGACCCAGCGCGACAGTACTTGCAGCCATCCTTTCCTCCGCGAGCCAATGAGTTAATCACCAGGCCTGTATATATTAGATTTCCAACCTACACAATTAAACGACCAGTCAATTCACTTTCGCAGTTCACTCCGACATGACATAATGATGTTAGCTGATCAAATTGTTACAGTCTACTTCACAGAGAAGATGCAGAGGGTGATGAAAGTGTCGGTGCGAAATATAACTGACAGACGAAGTTGGAATAAAAAATCTATTTATTCTCTACTGATCCATTATGCTAATCTGATGTTTCGGGTAACAAATTGGTTTTGCGCAGTCTAGTTGGTTTTTAGATGGGAGAAAGCAGCTATCAGAGTAATTCTGTGATCGCTTTTATTTTATTCACCTTAGACTGGTTATATTTCAGTATACCTACCGGATTAAGAATGAGTTTTTTTTAAAGATTTCTACAATAAATTCTCATAACGAAATCTTATTTTTTTTTTATTTAATTCCGTAATTGGATATATCTGAAACTTAAAGTTAAGAAAATGTCCCTACTAAAAGAATCTATTTTAATAAAAAGAAGGAGATCAGAGCTATAAATATCCTATCAGCACATGATTCCACTGCAAATTTACGAGCATCTCATGCGTATTCTTGAAATGTACTTCTTTACTACGATGATGATGAGATGTTAGTGATCATAGTTGTCAAATTGATAAGAGAAGTGGACCCAGAGATTCATCATCATCCTATAATGTCCCACTGTTGAACACTGACTTCTTTTCACAAATCAGGGTGGCAGAGAATGGCCAGATACTACATCACGCGTGCCCACTGCTGATCGGGGGAGGTAAGCTAGTGGTCAACCTACTGTTGGAGATTTCAAGCCACCTTAGGCCTACGGCCTCTAACTATAGCTTAACGACTGTCACAATTAGGTGATAACCGGGCTTTACGTGCCTTCCGAATCACGGAAACGCTCGATTTGAAATACTACTAGGCGGTCACCGATCCAGGTACTAACCACGACGGTGGTAGCTTAACTTGCCGATCGATTAAGAACGGCTTATCATGCTACACCACGAGAGTTTCCCCTAAAAGAAGCATCTTCAAAAAGAACAAATCTAAAATTAATTACAAAAATGCCCCAAAGAACGACAAAAGGTTGTGTCATCGTAGTACCATCACCCCTCATTTAGCCGAGCCCCTAGATTATCCGATCAAATCAAATTGTTTCAGTCTGTTTCACCGGGGCCCCGAGACAGGACCCTTCGTAATACCGTGGGGTGATGAGTGCTATTGTGCTTGTTATCAGTGTTGACTTATTACCAGTATCCGGTGAAATTGCTGCACCAAAAAAGTCTTCTGGAGAATTCATCATCTTTATGTTCTTATTTATAGCTTTGCTGACAACATAATTTTAAACTTATTATTTTTAATAGCGTCAGTGACTGCCAAGCGATACGAACACCATGTTTAAAGTTCTGTGGTATCAGGATTCAGTGGGCGTAGTGCAGGCAATGAAACAACGTAATACTATCGCTTCGGAAAAGTCCCGTATGAGGAGAAGAAGCGACGTAACAAACTCGCTCATGGGCCCCGATAGGTTTACTGTTATAATATTACAATTAATTACATATTCACTTTACAGAACCGGGTAAAACAACGATCGCACTGAGCTGTGGTATAGCTCGAGAGCTTGATATAAAACTAACTCTTACAAATACAAATACCCACACTTTTATAAGCTACTATGGTCAGTGTTGCCACATCACTCAATCCTTCTACCATAATAATATGATCCAGCCAATATTAATAATTATCTAATAAATATCTAACATGTTTGACTAATAACGATGTAGCTGAAAACAAGCTATTATTATTACGTATAGAGAAGCTATCAGTAGCAAAGGTTATGCCCCATTTTTTAGAATCAGCTAAAGCTATCTTTAGCACTGAAACAATAATTAGTCATCTAAGCAGATAGTATAAACACGTAGCGCTATCAGAACGCTTTTAGGAGTATTTTTACGACGCTTATTTTTTTTTTTATTTTTTTTTTTTATTTCAACAGTTTGACAAGCAGGCAGACGGGCCACCTGATGGTAAGTGGTCACCGCCGCCTATGGACATTTGCAATACCAGGGGGATTGCCAATGTGTTGCCGACCTTGTAGAGCTCTTTTTACGCCTTTTTTGAAGAACCCCATATCGTAGCGCTGAGGGAAAACCGTAATGGGGAGCTCATTCCACAACCTAATGGTCCGCAGTAAGAACGTCCGACTAAAACGTTGTGTGGACGATCGAGGCGGCTCGAGGATGTGAGGATGAACTCCACATCTCCGGCGAGCAGTGCGATGGTAGAAAGGTGATGGCTTATGCTTTTCGTTCATCGTTCTACAACAACAAGTGTGGCCGGATAGCCTGACTTGAACGGAACATAGTTGTGATGTGTGGCGTCTTCTCTATAGTCTTCAAGAGAACTCACAAGAGTCTCATATTCTGATTAGGGTACTACAAAGTTAACAAAACCGGCCAAGTGCGAGTCAGACACGCGCACCGAGGGTTCCGTACAAACCTATAGTTATATAAGTAAATGGTAGTATAGAGCTGAGTATTTGATATGAATTTCAATTTATGACGTATTAAAAAAAAACTACTTACTAGATCTCGTTCAAACCAATTTTCGTTGGTAGTTTGCATCGTAATGTACATGATATATATTTTATAGATTTATCATTCTCTTATTTTAGAAGTTACAGGGGGGGGGACACACATTTTACCACTTTGGAAGTGTCTCTCGCTCAAACTATTCAGTTTAGAAAAAAATGATATTAGAAACCTCAATATCATTTTTGAAGACCTATCCATAGACACCCCACACTTAAGGGTTTGACGAAAAAAAAAAATTTGAGTTTCAGTTCTAAGTATGGGGAACCCCCAAAATTTGTTTGTTTTCTATTTTTGTGTGAAAATCTTAATTGCGTTCACAGAATACATCTACTTACCAAGTTTCAACATTATAGTTTTTATAGTTTCGGAAATAAATGGCTGTGACATACGGACAGACAGACAGACAGACAGACAGACAGACAGACAGACATGACGAATCTATAAGGGTTCCGTTTTTTGCCATTTGGCTACGGAACCCTAAAAAGCATTCAAAATTTCCTTACGATGATTTCTTTCACCAACATTTTATAAAGTCTAAAGAGTAAATAGCCCAGGGCAAATGAAAATTTCTTAAAAAAAATCCTCTCTGCATCCAAAGGTTTTCTGGAAGAGATCGTTTCATAAGATAAGACCACTCATTGTACAGTACTAAAGATTAGGTAAAAAAATCTTTCTACAAGTATCTTCTATCTTTTTTTTTTTTTATACGACTAAGTCGACAAACAAGCATACGGCCCGCCTGATGGTAAGCGGTTACCGTAGCCATATGGACGCTTGCAACACACAAAGCATCGCTTACGCGTTACCGACCTTTCCCCCTCCCCTATGAGCTCTGGCCACCTTACTCACGCGCAGGAACACAACTTACAAAACATAAAGTTATTTGGCTGCGGTATTCTGTAAGGTGGAGGTACTTCCCCAGTCGAGCTGCTCTTTGAGCGAATAAACGCTATGCTCTACCTCTCTTTAAATGATGATCTATGACAGAACCCGGACGGACATGTCAACAAATTCAAACCACATCACAGATAGTCATTCTGTGATGTGGTTTGAATTTGTTGACATGTCCGTCCGGGTTCTGAACTCCTAAACCCGGGGTTTTCATGCGTCTTGTCCTGGTTGCTAAGTTTTAGAGATGGCAACCATAAAATGCTATAATTATGCTATGCTTCTTACTAATGCCCGGTTTCTATAAACAAAAACGAATCGTTTTTCTTACCAACGGTAGGTTTTTTTATTGCCAAACTGAGCATATAGATATTTTCGTAAGCTTATTTTACCTGTGATAGCTAAGTAGCTAAGGAAGTCCATATGGGAGGTTCTGCTTTGCAAAGCTTTGATATCTTTGCGTCATTATTAGTAAAGATATAAGAGTCTTAATTTTAACCGATAACGGTCCGTAAAGCTAGCGTCACGTGCTAATACCAAAACGGATAGTTTTATCACATTTATGTCATCTTAGCTGTATATATCTCTTATAGATCGATATATTGTATAAGTTCACACATTCTGTTGGGGAGATGCGTAAGTGATGCCGATAGTTACACCGAAGCGTAACATAACGATGGTAAAATCATTTTGTTTACTAAGGGCAAGTCTGTAGGTACGTTAGGTAAGTATGTATTACAGCTATCGAACCATAAGTGAAAAATTCTGCCCCGAAGCAATTTACAGTAAACTTTAGAGAGATTATTGTGAAGGTTTACTAAAAGCGAACAATTATTATTGCGTAAATCTATACTAATATTATAAAGAGGAAAGATTTGATTGTTTGTTTGTTTGCATTGAATAGGCTCAGAAACTATTGAAACGATTTGAAAAATTCTTTCACTGTTGGGAAGCTACGCTATCCCCGGGGGACATAGGCTATATTATATTTTCAAAATGGCATCCTTACTAAAACTCCAATAATGTAACCCAAGGTGTAAAAAAACGGTAACGGTGTGGTTGGGTAGGGTAGGACACCACGTGAACGAAGTCGCGCCGGGAAACTAGTTTATAATAATAATAAGAACAAACAGAAAAATATGCGAATAGTCGACTGAGAGTAATGAAAGCCATAATGAAAAAAAATACTGCATAAAGAGAGCTGATATTCTTCATGCAAATGTGTTTCCCGAGAAGTCTAAATATCTTTTAGAAGTATGCTATCAAGTACCAAAGCGAATGTAAAGGTTAAGTTTGTCTATCACAACATTGGCAACTCTTTGGTCAGCTTACAATACTAGTCTAACTAGGTCGCCGGTTTAGCCGTGGGCTACACATTGCGATGCGATCTGCCCATACCTACATGCATCATCATCATCAGCCTATAATCCCACTGCTGAGCACAGGCCTCCTATCACAAATGAGGGTGAAAGGGACTGGGCGATACTCCACCACGCGTGCCCACTGCGGATTGGTGGAGGTAGGCTAGTGGTCAACCTACTGTTGGAATTTTTCAAGCCGCCTAGGAGGCATCCAACTAGCTTAACGACTATCACAATTATAAGCACGGAAACGCTCGATATGAAATACCACTAGGCGATCACCTATCCAGGTACCGACCACGATAGACTAGCTTAACTTTGCCGATCGATTAAGAACGGCTAATCATGCTACACCAGGAGCGCTTCATTATACACACCATTACATTCATACCTACATTATCATTCAGCCATAACACTAAAGAAGAACACGGTTTTTCATACATAACAGTCAAGGATGTTGCAACTTTAGTTAGAAAACGGTGTAACACCATCTTATTGTAAGGGGAAGCCACGTCTAAGAGGCATTATATTCTACAAAACGCAGCGTTTTCGCGACACACCCCATGTTCCCCTATCCTTACACAAGATATTCGCATCGATAGAATCTTTAACGACCGTCTACATCGCACCGCATACATCGCCGCGCCAGTTCAAAATAATAATACTCTCTTAGATGCAGAAGTGTTAATGTATATCTTGTTTGTAAATAAAAACGGAATGAAAGTTGCTGAGATGGCTGTTTCTACAATCCATACTACTATTTCAGTGATAAATGTTTTTTTCTGTCGCGATAGCGTTAGAGAGTGGAATTTTATTTTGCTCACATTTCCCTCGAAGGGGGTAATGGTATATCTGATGATAATGCGAAGGGGAACGATGCGGTTTGCGAATAAATTGATGTTTTATAAAATGCGGATGTGGTTATTTTTTCTTGGACTGTTAAGAGGGTGGATAAAGGATTCAAACGTTTATTAATAGTTAAAACCCTAAACACAAATCGCTATCATTTGGCCATCTATTTATCCTAATCTCTAATGAATCCCTATTTCCCTTGGTAACGCCAGAAATTGAGAACGTCTGTACCGATTTCATCCAACTTTTTTTAAAGTTTTCTAAAACTTTGGAGCAGGTTATGAAGGAAAAAAAAATTAAGAAAGTTTCGTAGAAAATTAACGATAGGGACGATATTAAAGGAGAAACGGCGGGGCACAACTAGTTACATGATAAAAATAACAAGATGAACTATGACAAAACCCTATGAAACACCTTCAAGTGTTTGATTTGGATTCCAGCTATTTTCTTCTAAATACTGTAAAGCCAAAATACTCTCTCAATAAATGATGTCATGGTGTCATCCAATGCCATTGTGTAGATCTTGGGTTCTGCTTACTTTAACTCAAGCTTTTGTAGGGTCTTTTACTTGTTATTATTGGTAGTTTGTTATTGGTAGTATGCGCCCGCCGGATCTTCAACTCGAAAAGCCGTAGCTAAGCAACACCCAGTTCTTTTCTGGGCTTTATGCGTTTACGAGTACTAAAGACGCGATTGTGGTCAAATATAAGACTTTATCATCATCATCATCAGCCAAAAATGTCCCAATGAGGCAATGGGCATAAATGAGGATTAAAGGCAATGGGCAGATACTCCACCAAGCGTGCCCACTGCGGATTAGTGGAGGTAAGCTAGTGATCAACCTACTGTTGGAGTTTTCAAGCCGCCTAGGAGGTCTCTTACGTGATAAACAAGGACCAACAGCTGTGCCTTCCTAAGCACGCAAAACGCTCGTATTGGAATACCAGTAGGCGATCACCCATCCAGGTATCGGCCTCATTGGCGGTAGCTTAACTTTGCCGATCGATAAAGAACTGCTAATCATACTACACCACAAGAGCTAAGCCTATACGCCCGTTCAAAAAGTCAATATCTTTACTTAAAATCGTCCTAAGGTCGTTAATAGTACAAATTGCATCCAGCTAGCATTTGAAAGATAAATTTTGTCGTAGAAGCGAACCGGAAACACTGGAGTGGGACTCACAAATCACTGACCGACTAAATGTTCAATGAATGGTATTGATTGCGTTCTTTATGTAATATATTTGATTCGTTCAATTCGATGAGCCCAATTGCTTTGGGATTGTCACATGTACTTTTATTCTTTTACATAGAAGTAATATAATTGTTTTAAGCTGTGTGGACTGTATTTTCGAAGGTATTTCCCAAAAATAAGCATTAACGAGTCTAAAGAGGATTTGCACGGAAAATACTGATTTATTATAATAATCTTTTAGAGGGTATCTAGGCCTTGAGAATTTGCATTGATTTATGCTCCGAAGAACGTAGTTATTTATGATGTTTAGTTAAATCCAATTGGTCAGAGTCGCTGGGCTCCGTTGGATGCAAGCGGCCCAAAACTGCTCCAAGTGGAAGTTAATGGGAGACGCCTATGTTCAGCAGTGGACATCCTTAGGCTGATATGATGATGATGATGAGTTAAATCAAAATACTTTAAACTCTACTTCCTTACGTTCAAATAATACGAATACATATAAATCATTTATTCAAGACTTTTATCGGTGACAACCAACGTAAATCCACACTACTATTATAAATGCGAAAGTCTCTCTGTTTGTTTATTTGGTTGTTACGCTTTCACGCCTTATTTACTCAACCGATAGTGATGAAATTTGGTATGCAGATATTCTGTGATGTGGAGAAGGACATAGATATAAAATTCAAAGTCCTGTCTGACTAACTGACTGATATATCAACGCACAGCCTAAACCACTGGTCCTAGAGACATGAAATTTAGAGGCTCTATTCCTTGTGAAGAGTAGGTATCCACTAAGAAATGGTTTTTAGAAATTCCACCCCTAAGGGGGTAAAATAGGGGATGAAATTTTGTATGAAACTCCGTCAGTTTTGAAGTTACGAGCTTCAAATTTTGTATTTAGGCTGAAGATTGAAAATTAATTTATACGTGTCTCAGCGTTTTTAATAATTCCACCCTCGAGGCGGGATAAAGTTGTTTTGTTTTGTTTTATTGTTGTAGAAAAATATGTCATTTGTTTCCTGTGGGTAACGCGGGCGAAGCCGCGAGCAGAAGCTACCATATCCTAAAAATGAAACAATTTCAACAGTTACAAATACTATCAACATTCAATACGGGACCCTTTCCTCGCCCTACACTGACTTGCATCCATCTTGCTTCAGATTAAAAGCTTTCTTGAGGGCCAGAGGGTCTCCGAATAAATACCACTTAAGCATAGAGTGTTTGCGATTACTATTTCTTATTTCGGAGGGAGGCTTATGTGATAGGATTCCTCTTGCATTGCTACTATTACTGTATGGTCGAGCAGTTGACAAATTATGGGCGAGGGGAGATGGAATCGATGACGTGCAAGTTAAGACGTGTAAGAGAGGTAGAGCATAGCGTTTATTCGCTCAAAGAGCAGCTCGACTGAGGAAGTACCTCCACCTTACAGAATACCGCAGTCAAATAACTTTATGTTGTGTAAAGTTGTGTTTCTGCGCGTGAGTAAGGTCGCCAGAGCTCATAGGGGAGGGGGGAAAGGTCGGTAACGCGTGAGCGATGCTTTTTGGGTTGCCGGCGTCCATATGGCTACGGTAACCGCTTACCATCAGGCGGGCCGTATGCTTGTTTACCGACTTAGTTGTATAAAAAATAAAAGTTATATTTTATCATTTTCATGTTGAGATTTGATGAAATTACTAGATCTGTTTAAAGAAACTATCAATTTGTTGAAATTATTTTTACTAGCATCTAAATTTGCTCAATCTATATTTTAATTTTAAAATTTAAGATATACCTTTTGGCTCACCACCAGAAAATCAAGAGACAAAAGCTTCCCGTCAAACCCATTGCTTAATATGGATTTAAAATCTATTTAACATGGTCACCCGGGTCAGGTCATATTGAGGGTGAAACTCGTAAAGTTGTCCGAGGTATCGGCTAAATTGAGGTCACCTCGGGGACTGTCCGGTGACGTTTCGTAATTTAGAACGGTTGTGGGATCTAGCAAGCATGGTTTGGGATGTATAGGAGCAGATATACGTCGAAAAATATAAAACTTAGTCGAGATGTGTAAAAACATAAGATAGGTTTAGACCCGCGTGGTGAAGTGGGATGAACTCAAAAGAAAAAAAAAACAAATACATTGGTCATATAAAAAAGTCGATAATCTTGCAGTTATATAGTAACGAATTCGATAAGTTACCAGATAATAATATCACTAATCTAACAAAGCAATATTTCACACAATAAATTATCATAATTTACAAACTAATATTCGAATTAAAATAACAATTTAACTGTTTTACAAAAAACTTAACTAACTTCAATCAAATCCTGATCTGATTATAATGGGACCAAACGGGAAGTGTACCCTTCCAAACAAAAAAATAATTTTCCAAATCGGTTAATAAATTACAGAGATATGAGGTAACAAACATATAAAAAAAATACTATCGAATTGAGAATAACCCCTTTGTTTTGAAGTCGCATAAAAATATCATTTTTTTTATTAGCCTATTCTGTCCCACTGCTGGGCAAAAATAACATAATCTGATTAATACGCCGATATTTACTCTAGAAATATTCAAGGAAGAAATAGCAATCAGCACAAATAAGTCATTCACAAATCCATCAATTTATTGACGACCACTCAAAAAGCCTTTTTTTCTCTTATTGTTCCCAGAATAGAGTCGTACACCAAAGAAAATTGTTGGAATTGTTATATCACGCTCACAGACCTTACGGACCCCTAAAAATAAACCAGAGCGACCTTTTCCCGAAAGCGCGGGTATTCAGCGACCTCAAGCAACAATAGGATCGATCCCACCTCACAATAGCTGAACACAACATTAAACCCCATTGTTTAGGCGCTCTGACTGTATACAATACAGCAGCGTTTGTACAGCCTTGAATTTGATAGGAGAATTTTTGAGGCCGTAATAGCGTTGGTTTGTTTCATAAAATATTGGCATTAAATAAATAAATAAATATCCTGGGACATTCCTCACACACGGTCATCTGATCCCAAACTAAGCAGAGCTTGTACTATGGAAACCAGATAACTGATATAATACATATACTACTTTTTGTTTGTAAATACATACTTAATATACATAATTACACCCAGACTCAGGACATACAGACATGTTCATGCACACAAATGTATGTCCTGTGTGGGAATCGAACCCACGACCTGCGGCGCTATAGGTTAAGACTCCACGTCTTAACCAACTGCGCCAACTGGCCTGTCATTGGCCTTGGCATTGGCCCTGATTCTGTTGTTTACAACTAAACTAATTTTAATCTCACTATGTAAGAAATTTAGTCCTGTCAAATTATTCCAAAGTGTCAATCTTTTCGATACAAATTTAGTCGCCATCTATCGCAGTTACGCCTTAGATACAAGCAAAATAAGACGGCAAAGATTAATTTGACAGCTTTAAATATATTCTATCCTTTTTCAACAATGTTCGTAAGAAAGAGATGTGATTGTTTTAATTTGATATATTCATAATCATTTGTTTTTTTTTTATACAACTAAGTCGTTAAACAAGCATACGGCCCGCCTGATGGTAAGCGGTAACCGTAGCCATATGGACGCTTGCAACACAAGAAGCTCACGCGTTACCCCCCCTATAAGCTCTGGCGACCTTACTCACGCGCAGGAACACAACTTTACCCAACATAAATTTATTTGGCTGCGGTATTCTGTAAGGTGGAGGTACTTCCCCAGTCGAGCCGCTCTTTGAGCGCATAAACGCTATGCTCTACCTCTCTCAATTTATTTAAATCAAAATGTGTGCAAAGTTGGTTAAATCAATGCACAACACGCGTGTCATACGACGTTTTTCAACACACTTGCGAGGAAAAAAACAGACTTGTATTTATTTAAGTAGATTTTATGATAATAATCAACCACACAATGAGAACGTTAACAAATATGGCGCGCAAGTATTATTTTTTTGACTGCTTTGAACTTCATAGGTGCCCTTCTGGGGCCTTAACTGAATAAATGGCTTTGACTTTGACTTTGAACTGTCAAACTATTTTAATCGTTTCAATTAAGAATGCTTGGTCTACACACATAATTATCACTTGCAGTGAGGTACAAACTTATCATAATCGGGATTATACCTATCATAAAACTGTGCGGTAATGTAAAGTAAAAAGCACAAGTGCGTAATAAGCTGCATTAATATACTAAAAACGGTGCAATAAATGTCACCTTACGAGCGGAGCTTTGAAAAGTAGTGAAATTTTGACAGAAACGAAAGTAACAAAAGAGGTGCTCAGATCGATAGGTTGATAAAGTAGCTTACCGAGCAAGACAACTAGTAGTATATTACAGGTCTCTTTTCCTCACTGCTATTATAAAATAAAGGAAGACGCTTGTAACGGAATCTCCATGGGGATCCCTAATCACACGGTCTTCTACCATTACCGATTACTCAGCATAGTGTCTGATGTCCTACGCTCCGTGAGAACCGCGAGTGTTACGGATTACCGTGGCTCTTTCCAACCTAACATCGGTGGAACTAGTCAACCGCGTTAATTAATTATAAGTTTTTAAAGAAACTTTTGTGGAAAGTGTAATATACCAGTTAATATATTAAATTAGACTCTGGATTTCATTTTAAACTGCACCCTAAAGGCCCACCTACATAAGTCGCTCAACAACAAATCTATTTGATTGCTGATGCATAATACAGCTTACAGAAAAGCTTTTATCAGATATCCACGTGAACGTGTAAATTTGGTCCCATACAAATTTGGCTCATCCTTCTTAATTGGTCAGTCATTTTAGGGTCGACTAAATCCAACATCAAAGAAAGTCAAAATCACTCAATTGATAACAAACCTATCCAGAACCCAACGAGTATCCCTCAAGTACTAAAATAGCTTTGACATTTTATAGTATGTAAAATTTAAAATTCCTGGAATTCTCGGAGCATTTTCCTCAGCAATCTAGGAAGGTAAGCCCACTTTTATTTGACCCGCCAAACAGAAGTATTTCCAGCGGACGGTCAAAACAACCGCAAACAAAACTCCACACTAGGAGCCTTCAAACAGCGAAATACTTGTTGAAACTATGCCATCTATTATTACGACAAACGACCGCTGTTCTGTGATGCCGTTGGCTTACTGGATATGACAAACATTTTTTCAACACACTCGCTCGTAAAGTGATGTTTATTGCATCGTTTTAGAATCATAATGCAGCTTATTACGCACTAGTGCTTTTTACTTTACATTACCGCACAGTTTTATGATAGGTATAATGGTTTGTACCTCTTGACGAACCATTCTTAATTTAAACGAAAATTGCTGCCAGTACTGAGAAATTTCATCGAAAACGAACAGTTTTGAACAGTTGACGGGCCAGTTAGCGCAGTTGGTTAAGAGTCTGGTAAAGATTTCACCTATTGCGCCGCAGGTCGTGGGTTCGATTCCCGCACAGGACATGCATTTGTGTGCATGAACATGTCTGTATGTCCTGAGTCTGGGTGTAATTATGTATATTATGTATGTATTTACAAACAAAAAGTAGTATATGTATCAGTTATCTGGTTTCCATAGTACAAGCTCTGCTTAGTTTGGGAACAGATGACCGTGTGTATGAGGAATGTCCCAGGATATTTATTTATTATTAGTTGTACAAGATCAGTTATTAATAGCGTTTTGGTTTCATTATTGATATAACAGCAACAATAATGCTCGCAAATAAAGAATCAATTAGAACATTGTTTAACAATAATACATTGGCAATTCAAACACACGTGAAAAGATTCCAACTGTTAACAATGTAAATATTTTTATTGGTTCAGTGTGTTTCAAGTTGTTCAATAAATCGTAACATCGATATTTTGTTTACTTTTAATTATTTCGTGTAGGACTATCATTGTACAATAAATAATGCAGTTTGTTGAAGTATTTCACCAGAATCACAGGGGAGCTGATTGTTTTTCCAGGAATTAATGTCAGGTACACGTATTTTAAGGGTACCGTACCTCAAAAGAAAAATAACGGAACCCGTATAAGATCACATTGTTTTCCGTCTGTCAAGACCTTTTTTCAGGAACGCGTAGAGGTATCAAGCTGATATTATTATAAAATACTCTAATCCCTTGGGGCAGTAAAAAAATCAAACTTCTAAGTCATCAAAAGATACGGCCGTTTATTTCGCAACTTTTGATAATTGCAGGGGAATCAAAACCTATAGGGTACTTTCCGTTGTCCTAGAACCATGTAATTTGACAAGAAGCAGGGCCATGTAGTACAAGTAAAGGAAGAACTCCGTAAACCAAAAATGTCTTTTTTTTTTATACAACTTAGTCGATAAACAAGCATACGGCCCGCCTGATGGTAAGCGGTTACCGTAGCCATATAGACGCTTGCAACACACGAAGCATCGCTCACGCGTTATCGACCTATCCCCCTCCCCTATGAGCTCTGGCAACCTTACTCACGCGCAGGAACACAACTTTACACAACATAAAGTTATTTGGCTGCGGTATTCTGTAAGGTGGAGGTACTCCCCCAGTCGAGCTGCTCTTTGAGTGAATAAACGCTACCTCTCTTAAAAGTTTCTTTTTTGTCTAGTTACATCATAAAATCTTATGACCCTGAGCTTTTAGTAAAGCCGACTTACGAACTGGTGGTAACTTCAGTAGCTTTGACCATCGTAAGTGCCCTACCAGGTCCTAAATGGCTTTGATTTTGACTTTGAAAAAATCTTCGAGACTATTCCCGTGATGAAGGAACTATTTACATACTTACAAGTTTGTACGGAACCCTCGGTGCGCGAGTTCGATTCACACTTGGCCGGGTTTTTTTTAATGAGCACTGATAGCACAGTATAAGAAATAGCACTTGGCGATTCTAATGTTAGCCGCCGCCTGAAAGGTCATAAGTTCAAAAGTTCAATTTATAAGACCCTGAGCTGGGCAAAAAATCCTAACTAATATTATGAATGCGAAAGTGAGTTTTTTGTTTATTTGTTTGTTTGTTACGCCTTCACGCCTCAAATACTTAACGGCTCATCATGAAATTTGGCAAGCAGATAGCCTATGATATGGAGAAGGACATAGGCTAGGACTTTTTATCCCGGGAACTCGGGTAAAACCGCGGGGGATGCTAGTATATAATATTGTGTACCATGCATGGTGGTAGAGTATTTAGCAGTACCAAAATGGCTTCCAATTCTTTTATCATACATCTTCTATCCTCCTTAATTGCAGAGTCAATTACAGTAGTACCCAACTAATATGGCTTACCGATGTACCTGCGCAGAAGATACATTTTCAAAGCGCGGGCAATGCTATTGGTCGGCAGCTGCCACCATGTGTGCGGAGAGGCGTGACTTGCGAGTGAGACGGAACTAACAGCTGCAGTGTATTATGAACATTATATTAGTGATCTAAGGTTGATCGTAAGTTTTAAGCATTCTTTCGTAAATCTTCGGGCCATACTTTATTTTCTGAGCGAACAAGAATTCACGACGCGCCTTATCAGTTGGGTACTACTGTACCATTATTGTTTCTATATTACCATCTTTCGCCTCATCATCACGTACTTTTCCTATTATTTTATCAACTTATTTTACTCTGAAATGGAATCTGACTCTTAAGAACTAAGTTTTAAAGGTAAATATTGATTAAGTAAATCATGTGGTACATTATATTCTGTACCAAAGTTTCTATGCCACCTCCAGCAAAAGAACATCGACACCCAAAACTTTCCGACCTCTACTAACAGAAAATTTGTCTCACTAACTGACAGTCGTATATTCACTGTGTTAACTTATTGACAAGCAAAATTAGACTTTATTACTTAAGTTTAGGGACATAACTTGTATTTTAAGTAAGTACATTAGATGTTTATTGGCTCCTTTGTCTAGCTTTGGGCATCTAATTTAGTTGGACATTTAAGAAAAGTTATGGTTCTAAAACTAAAAACTTGTGAAAAAAAAATATTCAACTAAAACTGGCTGTGGTTTATGGTATGGTTTCACCCGCGTTCTCGAAATAAATAGTCTTTCTCGATACCATCCCTATGCCAAATGTAATCGTGATCGGTTCAGCCGTGAAAACGTAATAAACAAACAAGCTCATTATCGCATTTGTAATATTAGAATTATTCGACTTTAGACAAAGCCATAAAAAATCTCTATATATAAAAAAAAAACTATAAATAAAAAAAACAAAAAAAAAAACGTAGTTCCCTTGGTCACGCCGCGCCGTGACTTGAGAACGCCTTTGACGATTTCATCTAAGTATCTTTTTTTTTAAGTTTTCTTATTCCGAAGAAGGTTCTAACGGAAAAAAAAATAAAAAAGTTGCGTAGAAAATTTAAGAAAACTTAAGGGAGGGGTAGGGTAGGATATCCCTCGGGAATGCAGGTGGAGCCGCGGGGCGCAACTAGTTACCAATACAAATGAAACAATTTCGAAAATCCAACTCACGCTTGGATGGTTTTCAAAATATTTGGAGCGGGAAGAGACGTAATAGTCATTTGTATTATAAAATAAATACATTGATATATGAAAGTATTTATTATATTCAGATAATTTTAATTTCTATATCAAAACCATTTTTTTCTATTCGAAACACAATAATAATATTTAACTCTATATAAATTATGTAGCGAATATAAATATATATTTATTCACGAATATTTACTTAAATTTATTTGACGTTCGATCTGCAAACAATTACATTCAAAATCAAATATAAATAACATGAATAAATATCTTCCACAGAAATGTAAAAATACCTTATTGTTTTCTTTCAATAATTTGCGACACGAAAACGTCTGGCATCTGTTTTGAATTTTAAATAGAATACATTGGTGACACAGCTTTATGACAGCCTCATCAGTCCACATTTTTTTTTTATGAGAGTTTGTTGGCGAAACGCTTAAGTTTTTTGAATGAGCTTGAATTTCGGTGAAGGAAAGTTTGCCGCTATGTTATAATGGGAATACACGTGACCAGTGGTCTTGACATTGGTCTTGACAAAGAAAAAGTATTTCATGCGGTTGCAAGAAAATACTTCACCACTGAACAAAAATTTAACAATGAAATGCCAATGACAGTGACGTTTCATAACAGCTCAAACCAAATAATGAAGTCGGAAAAATGTTGGCATAAAAATGGATCAAAATGTTATGGACCTCGTTGGTGTTGCGAGTACCATAAATATTTTTTCTTTAAAATAAAGTGTATGATAAATAAAGTAAATATCCTGGGACATATACATGTATGTTACAGCTATTTACAAATCTTTTTGATTCAGTGTGTTTAGTCGTTTGAAAAGTTTTAAAATAGAGATAAAAATAAATTAAAACTATTTTTTTTCATCAAAATCAATAATCGACAGTTTAACAACAGTTTTTCTACAATGGTAACACATTTGTTTATCTTTTTGGACTGAAATTAAAAATGCTACTTTACGTGAGTTTTGAGTAAAAAAAATAAAAAAAAATACCACCGTGAAACTACACAGCACTGTGCAACGTTTAACAACCATAAAGCTGAATCTAAAAGTGAAACAAAAGAGTACAGGCATCGCAGTTTTTTTATACAAAAATAAGAAATTTACGCATAAACAAATGACAGAGTGACAGGGCTTAAAATAACCTGTGACTCTGCTGTGACCAGTAGTTATTTTTCTGTGATGCAAATGAGGGTTGACGCGAATATCTGACGCTAACGATGTTACTTGCGGACATTGGACAGAGATGGGAAATTTGTTCAGCCCTGAACGGCCTTAGAGTGGAAGGGAATCACAATTTCCTATTTTAGGTGGTAGGTAAGGAAAAAATACCTAATGTCAAAAATAAAGGTTGTTTGTAAAACACAAATAAAAATCTACATGTTTTATTAACAACAAGAAAAAATACATTATTATTCAGAAACAATATAAAAATATTGCATAGTGAGAATTTTTATCAACTTTTTGATTCAATTCAATTCAAAATCATTTATTCTAAAAAAGAGCTCACTTCGCCTTCTAGGTTCCCCAATATTTATGGACTCTTATCAATCTTTTATCGATGAGAAAATTCAAAATTTTAACAATGTTTCGGAGCGCCTTTTAAAAATCAATACACATTCGGCTTACACGGTCATCAAATACTGCCTATTCGTCCCTAAATTTACATATTTCCTAAGATGCTGTCCGTTCTGGAACCACCCATCCATTTTACAGAGCCTAGACAACATCATTAGAGAAACCCTTTCATCAATTTTAAATATAAATTTTGACGACCGCACTTGGACTCAGGCATCACTTCCAATACGATCAGGAGGCCTGGGCATCCGCAAAATTTCAAGTATTTCACTCCCGGCCTTCTTGTCATCAGTCAATAGCACACAGATTCTCGTTAGTGCTATCATCAAAAATTCTATTCCATCGTGTGAAATAGCCTATATGACTGATGCCAAGATAGCATGGACTTTAGCCTGCCCTAATTCCAATTTACCCTCATTCCCATCCTCACAGAGGCAATGGGATGTGCCAATCTGCGAGCTAGTACGGAATCAACTTATAGAAACGTCAACTAGCCACGCTGATCTCGCCCGTCTCATTGCCGTGTCAGAATGGGAATCAGGTCTTTGGCTGCGAGCTCTTCCGTCAGCTAACATAGGAACCTTGTTCGATCCATCTACTTTCCGGCTTGCGTGTTGTCTTCGTCTGGGTGCACCTATGTATGTTTCACATCGCTGCCAGTGTGGTACATTCGTCGATCAGCTTGGCCACCACGGGCTATCGTGCGTAAAAAGTGCAGGCAGGATACCGCGCCATTCGGACCTTAACGACATCATTCGCAGGGCTCTTGCCAGCGCCCACGTATCAGCTATTCGTGAACCGAGTGGCTTGATGCGGGACGATGGTAAGAGGCCTGATGGAATGACATTGATGCCCTGGAAGATGGGGCGGCCTTTAGTGTGGGACGCAACTTGCGTCGATACTCTCGCGCCGTCCCACCTTCCAGAGACTATCAAAAAGGCGGGTGGTGCGGCTGTCTGTGCCGAAAACCTCAAGCGGCGCAAATATAGTAACTTAGATGTTGCCTATATTTTTGAGCCGTTTGGGGTAGAGACTTTGGGCCCGTGGGGGCCAGGAGCCCATCGAATTTTTCGCGAGATTTCAAAACGACTGATCGACGCTTCCCGTGACCAGAGGGCTGGCGAATACCTAGGTCAGAGGATTAGCATTGCCATACAGCGTGGCAATGCCGCCAGCGTTCTGGGCACTTTACCCACTGGCAGCGACTTGGAACAGCTATATTTTTTATAAAGGCTATCTCCTCTTTTTTATTTTATATGTTTTCTCTTTTTCTTTTTTCCTATGTAAATATTCTTTTTGCTATTTCATCTGTAATTTTTTTTCATCTAATTTAGATTTAAGGTTTTATTAATTGTTAGATATGGTTGATAATGTATATGTATAAAAGTAGTGCTACTTAAATTCCTTAAACTTCAAACATAATCAAAGCCTATTTATTCAAATAGACCTTCAGTCGCAGGCACTTATGTAAAGTCTGACTCTAATACTCTAATACCGATTCGGAAGGTTGCATTTGCTGAGAAGAGCCTCTTTTCAAAACAAGCTTAGATTCATTCCATTCTAATCGCACTGAAAACAATTGCGTGCCCCGGCGCGGTGGCAAAACTACAAAGAAGACTGAATCTATATTTAATAAGTAAATAAATAAATGGCAAACTTAAGCAGACCAGCCCCCACAAGCAGCACCTGTTCACACTACATCTAGTATTTACATTGATTACAGAATCTATTTAAGAAACTCACCAGAAAATAATAAAAGCTAATGAAAAGGAAATACAATACACACAACAATGCAATCACTATCAATTTACACACAAAACGAAAAATCCTTTGTCATTCTCAAATATTACAGTTTTTCCCAAAAATATGGGGAAAAATCCGATTGGAATGTACACGTACAGGCCTTCCTTGGAAATTACACGTATTGCCCGGAATATTTGCTAAATTTAATATATAAAACATATGAATCGTTCAATGTTGTAGGCCTCGGGGATTTTGGGTAATAACGTATTATGCCATCAATGTAGGATCAGCAGAAAAGTTAAAAAACTAAAAAAAATAATTACGTAATATGAATCTGCTTTCAGTCAGGTTCAAAAGCGAAACTCACCGCTGATCAAAATTTTTAGTATCACATTAAAGTGATGTTTATTTATTTAAGAAATAGGCAGATAGTACAGTGATGATTTATTTTTACTAAAAAAAAACACTCACACAATTTTCGGTGGAAGTAATGTAATGTAATGTACATCATATATTTTTTTTAGTTTTATCATTATCTTATTTTAGAAGTTACAGGGGGGGGGATACACATTTTACCACTTTGGAAGTGTCTCTCGCGCAAATTATTCAGTTTAGAAAAAAATATATTAGAAACCTCAATATCATTTTGAAGACCTATCCATAGACACACACATACGGGTTTTATTTAAAAAAGAAAATTGAGTTTCAGTTCCAAGTATGGGGAACCCCCATAATTTATTGTTTATTTTATATTTTTCTGTGAAAATCTTAATGCGGTTCACAGAATACATCTACTTACCAAGTTTCAACATTATAGTTCTTATAGTTTCCGAAAAAAGTGGCTGTGACATACGGACGGGCAGACAGACAGACAGACAGACATGACGAATCTATAAGGGTTCCGTTCCGCCATTTGGCTACGGAACCCTAACAATCACATTACGAATATTATTTATATATATATATGTCTTTATATTAATCAAATAATCGTTTTTTCTACTATAAAGTAAGACGTAAATGTTAAAAAAGGTTTATTCTATTCACGCGAGTCGCGTACAAAACACATTTTAATATCTTACTAAGATTAGGGTAACAAAAAACATCTGTTGGATTTTGTCAGAGTATATTAAACTTCAGAAATTGCATTTTAGATTAGATTAAACCTTTTCATAAATCTCAATCAAAGTGACACGAAATTTTTTCTTATATAAAATAAATATGTTTTTCAATTATAGAAGCAATTTCAACTTTACTAAAGGGTTTGAAGAGTGCTCGAGTTTTTTTAAAATAAATATATTAATATTAATGTAACATCAACTTATTCAACAAGATATTTTTATATTACTTAAAGTTTTGTAAATACTCATTAAAAGAGACAAGATTAAAAAAAAAATCTTTTTTTACAGAGCAAGATAATAAGAATAATAAGATTAATAATGGAATGTTGCTAAGTTAACTAGTTTCAGAAAGTTAAAAACTCTTGTCAAGAATGTAACAAATAAAAATCATGTTGATCTTAAGATGCTTAAGCTTAAGTCAAGTTGTAAACTTGTTAATTTGTTCGAATATTTTAAAATAGTTGAGAACTTGCTCGCCGAATTGTCCGCGTAAGGGTGATAAAGCTAATCTTTTTTGGACACTCACCTAGTAAAAAAATCACCAGCATACCCAGCATCGAATGTTTCTCCGAGACTTTTATCCCTGGTTTAATTCCGGGGTATGTTAAATATGCTATATTTTTCCCCCATCACAAACAGCGACACAGACGATATATGTATGAATTATAAGTATTTTTGATTTAATAACATATATTTTTATTTAAAATTTATTTTTCTGCTATCGCTACAAGCGACCTCCTCACCTACGGAAATTGTAAAGTAAAATTGGGGTAGTCATTTCATAAATTGCATTTGACCCACCCCTCGTTGGCAATATTAAATCTGTGAATATTCGTTTTACTTAATAATGTATGCCATGTTGAAAATTATTTTATTACCTCCCGTTATTATATGAATATAGGTTGAATAATCTTGGGAAGCAATCTTTCAAGTTTATTGGATATTAACTTTTTTTATTATTAGATTTTAATCTGACGTAAATCGACGATGAATCAAAGATGACGTTTCTGTAATTACTAGTTGCGCCCCGCGGTTTCACCCGCGTACCCCTAGGATATGTTGCTTTCCCGAACATATTCTATCAGAGTGCCAAATTTCATCAAAATCCGTTCAGTTGTTGAAGCGTGATTGAGTAACAAACATACATCCATCCATCCAAACTTTCGCATTTGTAATCTTACTAGCTGTCCCCCGCGGTTTCACGCGCTTTCTCAGGATAAAAAGCCTATGTCCTTCTCCATATCATAGGCTATCTGCATGCCAAATTTCATGATGATCCGTTGAGTAGTTGAGGCGTGAAGGCGTAACAAAAAAACTCACTTTCCCATTTATAATATTAGCACAGAATATTCAATAGTAGATATTAGTTAGGATTATTAGTTAGGAAGTGAGATAAAATTAGTGAGAAATTGAGATTATTTTTAAACTTAATTATAATTTGTTCGCGAATTTCATATTTTAAATAAAACAATAAACATAAACTTCACATGTATGATAAGAGCATCATTTGAGAGCGGCTCGACTGATTTCGCTGTTTCTAGGGTTCCGTACGGGACACTATTCATAACCCTCCGCTGTCCGTCCGCCTGTCGGTCTATCTGTCAGGGGACAGTATCTCATGAACCTAAATAGGTATTTTTATTTTCTTCAAAATTTAGCTCGGGGTTCCTTTCAGCGTTTTTATCTAAGACCAGGCCCCCTAAAAACGAATCTAAGCAATATTGCTAACGCAATTAATTTTTTCGATTTTAAAGCAGATGTTATACAATTCATCAATTCCAAATCTTTTGATGAATTGAATTGTATATAATGAGTAACTATTTTACCAAAAAATATTGGAATCACTTAGGATCTGCCAAGAATTTGAAAAATTGAATTGCGTAGCAATATTGCTTAAGCGTCCTTTTTAGCCCCTCTGTAGTTCAGAAGTTGCCCTCACTGGCTGGAAAAAAAAAACATTCTGTATATCTATTGCCACTGTAACAAAGATAAAGATAAATATATTTATTTGCGAGAATATGGTAACAAATGTTATGGTATTATTAATATATGGTATCACATATTCTGCCAGTTTTGGCATGCAAAATTTGCAGCTCGCAGGCGTGCTCGCTTCAAAAAACAAAAAAAAATTACATTAAAATTAAATCTCAATTATATTAATACAAATGTCCTAACACATAAAATTAAATAAAATGTCTAAATTGTGCCTATTAAACATTAACAACAAATAATAAAAATGAAATAACATTAAAAATTAAAGGGGGATCCCATGCCAGAAACATTTTTACTGAACCCTTCGTTCGCGAGTCCGAATCGCACATAAACGGTTTTTTTTTTTTTTTTTTTTTTTATACTACTAAGTCGGTAAACAAGCATACGGCCCGCCTGATGGTAAGCGGTTACCGTAGCCATATGGACGCTTGCAACACAAGAAGCATCGCTCACGCGTTACCGACCTTTCCCCTCTCCCCAATGAGCTCTGGCGACCTTACTCACGCGCAGGAACACAACTTAATACACAACATAAAGTTATTTGGCTGCGGTATTTTGTAAGGTGGAGGTACTTCCCCAGTCGAGCTGCTCTTTGAGCAAATAAACGCTATGCTCTACCTCTCTTAAACGGTTTCTTATATTGGATTTAAATCCATACTCGACTTATTTTCTTTTCGTAACATAATTTACTGAATAATACCTTTCATGAAGCCACTTCACACAATGACATATAATCAACTTATAACAACACGGCAAACTTTTTGATTAAATCTTTGTTTCGCATTCATTGAGTCACGAGCAGCGTTAGTCAAACTTTCACTAATCTCAGTTATATGAACAAAGTTTGAGCATCCACGTGCGATGTAGTGTTAAGTTTCGGAAAATTGAGAGGGTTTCGTTGCTAAACGTTTAAACTAATTTCGTGGGAAGCATTTTGCTCAATGTTAGCTTGTTTACTGTTTTGGGTAATGGAAAGAGATCCGATAACTATTTGTGAGACATGTATCGAAATACAATATTATAGCTGCTCAGCTCATGCTTTGTTCGCGTAGCCTAGACGCAACATTAGGATTTGGACTCCTGACCATAAATCGAAAGATTTCGGTGATAAAAGTGTCTCTAAAACTTGAGCTACTCCCAATAAAAAACGTCTAAGCGATAGTAGATTTTAATTAACCAAATTCAGTTAGGTCTACTACAAAAGAATGGTGCATTGCATACAAACATGGGGCCAGAGTTTCCATCTTCCAAACGGTAACGTTATTTTTTGTTCGTGCTGGCTGCGCGGGCGGCCACGTGAAATTGAATATCGCAACCACTGGATACGAATGTGCCCATACATCAGGCTTGAAGCATTAGTTATTCTAGGTAGAGTTTGGACTTGGGATAATTTTAGGATTCATAAAAAAATATCAAGAAGATGTTTTTAAATTAATGTTTTATGTTTTTCTATTCATTTAGTTAAGTAAACTATCCAAATGAGTATTTTTATTAACATATTATTCGCTAATTAGTGGCTTATTATTTATTTAAATTGAACGCAAATGATATTCTTTTTATTTTTGCTTGCTACGCAATTTAATTCCGTTTAAACTTTTATGGAGGCACCAACAATTATTGTTATAAAGGAGTATGAATTAATTTTTCTAACCTTACTCGAAATACAATACTTTATTAGCCAGGTCAATAAGATAAAATGAAAGCTACTTGGAAAATTGCTATAAAAATAAATTATCATAATAATTAATAGCAAAAACGATCTAATTAAGAAGACTTTTTAGGAAAGCTTACTACTTTGACCTTTTCACTGTGTTTACGAAACCTACTTGTCTGATTTATATAAGGTCCTTCTAAAGTCTAGTATAGGTCATTAGTAATAAAAAAAAAATATTAGAAAAATAATCCGTACATTGAAAATACTACATTATTTATAAATTAATACTTGGTACATAACTAAAGTAAAATTTTTTTTTTTTTTTCTCTTGAAGCATCAGACGGATTATTTTTCTATTTTTTTTTTTTGATTACTTGATTGACCTATACATTCATCCCTCAAAATATACGCCATGACTTTAGAAGGACCTTATATAACTTTAGATCTGATGGCGGAATGATACTCGTTTCATGACAAAATTATTATTAAAAAAAAAACTTTTTTTTTCTTTTATTATACACAAATCTTTTATAACATACATAATAAAACAAAACCATTGTAATTCTAAACAATGAAAGAATAAGCGTCTAGCTCTACAGTTTCCGTGGTCGCTATACATGGCGATACAGCGTCGGCGACACTAAAAAATCCCCGAAAGCTTTTAAGCTCACGTCACGTCGGTTTCGGCGGAGAACTGATTGGCGGTTGTGCAGACGGGCGCTTTTGACTTTGAAGTTAATTAGGTACGAATAATTTATGACAAGTTTTGCCTACTTGAATATGTGCCGATTCTATTCATCCAGTTAGGGGAGCAATTTGTTATTAACTCATTTTGCCGTGTTTGTTTAATTAATCCAATAAATGTATGTTATTTAATAGTGTTTGAAATTATAAGTTAATAATAAAAACGCGTTAGTCAGCGTTTACTTAATTCAATTCTTTCTACTCGGGGTACTGAGTGACAGTGTACGGGAAGCTACTTACAACAAAATACATAATAAATTGAAAAACGAAATCTTGAAAGTTTTTTTTTTTGTAAAAAGTCCTAGAACAAAAGCTGTTGTTTATGGTTAATAACACAGTCCTGCAAGGTTGTTAGTATTTTACCAATAACCCTATTTAATAAACAAATGGTATCTAGATAAATCTAAATCTGTGAACTTAAGTGAGACGTTACGGTTTAACATCAGTACCGAGGCGGTAAATTTGTTTTTTTTTAAGTTTTTATTGTTTTTGGCTTTCGTAGAACAATATGGATAGATGTTTCAGTGATCAGCGACCGTAGAAGTTAATTTGGCACATTGTATTATGAATGTTTTTTGTATAATATGAGCCATATTTGAACGTTTCTCACAGTTTCTCTAAAAACCATAAAAAATATATTTTGGGAAATGTACAAAAATAGTTAATCTCAAACAAAAAGTATCAATTCTACAATATGCTAAATGAACTACTACGGTCGCTTATCACTGAAATGTCTATCCATACACTGGTAAAAAACTCGAAACAAATCAAACTTTGAAAAGAAACAGTAATTACGTGGTTACTTGCTACACACACCGCATTGATAGATTGCGAATCAAATTCAGAAAAAAAAAAAACTTGCTACACGTAAGTTGAAAATGTTGCATTTCAAGTAAATATCTGTAGATTGTGAACCCAGTTTCCTAAATAATACATCGAGAACGTTTCAACCGCCAGACTAGATAGCCAAAAACACAACTTTCTGTGGAAATACCCTCTATATCTATTCGGTACTGCACCGGTCCGCGGTAGTTTTTCCACATGTCCGCCTGGCATCACTGTGATGAATCTACCCCTCGATGGAAATGGTAGTTTGGGATGTCAATTTACTTGAACTTTCGTATTTAAATTGCTTGTTTGGTTTAAATAGTGTACGAGTCAATTTTAGGCTTAGCTATGAAATGTAAAAGCCTGAAGACCTTAGATACCACAGCAAGATTGCAAATTACCGAAGTATAAAATCTGTTGCCAATACCCTACCAAGTTTTAGCAGTTCCATTTGACAATCTAAAGGTGGTCTAACCTACGCGAACCGAGCACGATAACAAATTAAAGGACCTATATTGGTTTGTAATAAATTAGGATTAAAATACTATTGTCTATAAATTTAAAATTCAATATTCGGCTATTGCGTTAATTATTTAACTAAGTAATAATGAGGTATGATTTAAGCTGAATTATCTTCTTAAAACTTAAATTAGACCGATATATGATTTCTAAACTTAAATAGTAATAGGTACACGGTAGAACGTGGTAGAACCTACGCAAACATGTCTTGAAAACTTCGGCCATAGGCCATATTCACAAGAATCATTTTTATCAAATCTCATTGTGCCTCCAAACTCATTTAAATTAGTGTCAATGGTAAATTCATAAATATTAAAAACTCACCTCTTTCTCCAACGACGCGATGTCCGCCGATGACAGCCAAAAAGACAACTGTCAAAACTGCCTTCAACGCCATCTTGTATCAGTTACACTATACACATTACACCATTACATTGACACTTACACCGAACACACTGAACTTGTCGCTAACGTAATTTCACTACACTGTCACTTAACTAGAACTATGTTACGGTCAGAACATGATGGGTCGATTGTCGTTCGAATTGCCTGGAAGGAAACGGACATATTTTAATAAAATAATGTATTTATATTGTAAGCAAAGTCATTGTTCACATTATGAATGTCAGGGAATTGGCTCTGCGAGTCAATATGTTGACTTTGGACGACAGAGATCGATAGAGAGGTTGTCTAACGCGGAACGCGAGACAGTTATATGCGCGTTCAGCGCATACACCGCAAAAATCGCGTCAGTCGTAACCTATTCGAGGTAAGTGCGCGAGCGGACGATATTTATTTAAATACCGTATTGTTCAGTGATCGACTGCAAAAATCAAAGCCTACATGTGAACTACAAGAATCATGGGTCACTTATCACTTTTAAGTATCAAATACACATATTTAAAGTATAAATCTCAAAAATACCTTAAATGATTTTAGCTAGGTCATTAACAAGGTACAACTTGAATAAAAAACATGAAGCGCATACATTGCTTTTTAGTTCTACAGGAGCGTAAGGCTAACTTCGTTTCGAACATGCAATGAAAATCGTATCATACGATTCGTCCATCCTATCCCTATACACGCAAGTGTGTAGTGCGTATTTACAAGCGCTTACGAACATGTGAGTTCTTGGGCTGTGTGAGTAAAAATTGTCTACTATTGGTCTATTGGCGTTGGTTTACGTGTAGTTGTGATATTAAGTGGGGAGTTCCGTGGGACATCAGGTCTAAGCCAAATCCAAGCGTCACGACCCATCTCTCGATATCTGTGCTCGGGACGTTCATTGTACTTGTGAATTTAAAATATCTTTATTTAAGACCTATTTTATACAGAGCTTAAAATGCCCTGCGAATGCGATTCAATATTGTCTTCAGGGCAGAGTTGCTCCCCTGATACTGTAGCATGTTTACGGATATGAAGACGGATGTTTTTATTAGAATAATTCGCGAAAAGTTTCTAGTTCGAGCCGAAATGGAGTCGTGACAAAAACAGGTCTATAATAAGGAAACATTCCTTGTGAAGTTTTCGGAATTTAATGCACTGGGCTTACACAAGTGCTCATTGTCCTTTATACAGAGTTACTTCATTTACTGTCCAAACTTTCGAAGCCGAAAGTATATGAAGTACATTTACTGTCTGTATAGTTTTTTTGGGAGGACGAGGCGATTTCCGATTGGAAACAAGGGTCATTAGTATCTCCAGCCCCCCCCCCCCCCCTAGATAAGATGGTTATCGACAATCCCATACAAAGGTTGATCGTTTACTAACGATGACGATTGTCGATAACCATCTTGTCTACTGACCCTGGCTATATACAAACTTTTAATATATACAACCTATCTAAGTCATTATATCTTATAATATGCTAGCTGAGATGTATATACATAACTACTCCCAATCGCTTCGTTTTCTATTTACTAAGATTTAAAAGATTAACGTCACTCTCACAGTCTCTTGTCAGTCAGCCCGTTCGCACGGGTAGGATAACAATGGAAATCAATAGTAATTTTTTAACTGTCAATGGGAAAATGGTTATTCGGATTTCTTTAAAGTTACTATGATTTAGTATCTAATTGCCTATTAGAATGATTCTCATAAGAATTTTATGTTACATGTTATTTTATTGTTGTTAAATTTTATAAATCCAAATTTATTCTAATCTAATGACGGACCATTTGGCGCAGTTGGCCGCAGGTCGTGGATTCGTTCCCACACAGGATATTCATTTGTGTGCATGAACATGTCTGTATGTCCTGAGTCTGGGTGTAATTATGTATAAGAAGTAGTTTTTACAAACGTTAACTAGTATGTATTATATCAGTTATCTAGTTTCCATAGTACCAGCTCTGCTTAGTTTGGGATCAGATGTGTGTGAGGAATGTCCCAGGATATCCCAGGATATTTGGCTGCGGTATTTTGTAAGGTAGAGGTACTTCTCCAGTCGAGCTGCAAAATTCAAATTCAAAATTCAAAATCATTTATTCAAATAGACCTTCGCAGGCACTTATGAAAAGTCTGACTCTAATACTCTAATACCGGTTCGGAAGGTTGCATTTGCTGAGAAGAGCCGGCAATAAACTCAGCAATTACTCTTTTCAAAACAGGCTTAGATTAATTACATAATATTTACATTCTAATCGCACTGAAAACAATTGCGTGCCCCGGCGCGGCGGCAAAATTACAAAGTAGACTGAAAAAAATATTTAATAAGTAAATAAATAGCAAACTTAAGCAGACCAGCCCCCACAAGCAGCACCTGTTCACAAGTATGACGCGTGTGGCAGCCATCGCCCTCCTCGCCATATTGGAGGGAAGTGAGCGACCCGTCACACGACGCCGCCGCAAGCAAAGGCCTTAAAGTGAGCATGACTTACTTAAGTCTGCCTTAGAAATAAAAAATAACTAAAGGGAAACACTAAACACACAATTTGTTATCACTGTGACTATTGACAAGCTTAGACTAAATATCACAAAATAAAAAAATATAACAATTAGACAGACATAATAAATCGATGCATTTATATCAAACTAAATAAATGAAGAACATTGAATTGAATTAATTTAATTACAATAGGTAATATAATCTGTAACCTCCTGCAACCTGCTGTTCATGAGATACAGCCCACTGACAGACGGACGGACGGACGGACGGCGGAGTCTTATGAATAGGGTCCAGTTTGGCACCCTTTGGGTACGGAACCCAAAAAAGCTTGTAAACATAATAATAAAAATAAAATAACTTTCTAACAAAAAAAAAAACCGCCTGAAAAAAATATTTTCTACAGAACACGTCATGCGATTTCGCTCACTTCAAAACAGTGTCAGATAAGAGTTATTTCTTACTTTTTAGTGTACTTTGAAGGCGGTTTTTTTTTTGTTAAAAAGTTATTTTATTTTTGAATTTTTAGTTTCATATATACTTAAATACTTTCGCGTGTAAAGGCCTTCGTAAACAATGCATATTTAAGCGATAGCAGCAATTGCGGTAGATTTGCTGTCATTTTTTATGAGTTCCGTTGTCTGTCTCCGAAACTCATCATCAGATCTATATGAAATTTATATGGGACCATTTCGGAATAAAACCCTTTCGAACAAAAAAATAATTTTGAAAATCCGTCTACATATGACGGAGTTATGCCCGAACATACATAAAAAAAAAAAAATATATATATAAACATCCGAATTGAGAACCTCCTCCTTTTTTGAAGTCGGTTAAAAAAGCCGGTGTAGAGTCATTTGTTAACTTTCACAAGTGCCCTATAAGGGCCTAATTTGAATAAATGAATTTTGATTTGATTTGATTACTATACATCAGGTGGGCCGTATGCTTGTTTACCGACTAAGTTGTATAAAAAAAAAACTTAACCCTTATTCATTAATAAGGGGGAAGAGAGCACATTTGAAGGTCAAAGCAGTCCAACTGAGAAGAACCGATAAGAAATTCAGCAAGCAAACAAAGAGAAAATAATCGAATAACCAAAGATATAAAATTCTAATTACCTACAATTAGAATTTTATATCTTTGGTGTGATGTACACATCACAGACTAAAAGACGTACAAAGACAGTAGATGATGAAATAATTTATCTATGTAACTAAATATTTACACTTTGATCCTGTATTCTAAAATTTACAGAAGGATTTCACGTTTAATTGTAATTTTAGTTCGTAATATTCCGTTTCATATTAAACGGATAGTAATTACTGTTTTGGATATAATCATAGAAATCTAAATATGCAACGTGTAATGGAACGGGTATATACGTCTGAAGGGGGTGAAGACTACAAGGTACAGACTCTATATAAAAAGTTGCAGCTCAAAATAAATTACTCAAAAATTCACACCAAATTTTAGCTTCCGAGTTTATTGAAATAAAATCATAACCTGTCACCGCTCAATGAGGGTATATCATTTTGCGTGACTTGTCAATCTTTATAATATAAAATTCTACTATACGTGTGTATGTCACTGAACTCCTCCAAAACGGCTGTTTTTTTTTGTATGCGATTGGGTGGCGCCCTGGATGGTTTAGATTCATAAATCAGCCTGGCAGATAGCGCTGCAATATAACCTAGATACCGACTGTAGCGCCATCTGCCGGGCTTATTTGTGAATCTAAACCATCCAGGGCGTCACCTTCTTGCCACCCGCATCCAGCCCAGTCCGGCCACTTTTTTGAGGTCGTCAGTCTATCGGGCTGGAGGGCGCCCCACACTACGTTTGCTAAGACGCGGTCTCCACTCTAAGACTCGTCTGCTCCATCAACCGTCGGTTCTGCGGCAGATGTGACCGGCCCATTGCCACTTCAGCTTGCTAATTCGTTGAGCTATGTCGGTTACTTTGGTTTTTTTGTCGGATGACTTCGTTGCGAATTCTATCCTTCAAAGAAACTCCGAGCATAGCTCTTTCCACAGCTCGCTGAGTGACATTAAATTTTCGGACCGGTCTATGCGTTAGTTTCCACGTTTCGGCTCCGTAGGTCACAACCACGGAAAAGAGAATACACTTCTTTTCTCCGTAGGTCACAACAGGCAGGACGCACTGGTCACCTTTGTCTTGAGACTCTGCGGTATAGGCGACTTAAAGATATGACGAAGTTTTCCAAATGCTGCCCAACCCAAACGAATCCTGGTAGCAGTTATCACATAATATTCATCGTAGTTCTAACTTTGATTTAGATTTCGTAAGTTCTGATTGTACCAAATAATAATTACCCGCTTTGTAGGCGTGTATTTAATTGAAAATAGACAATTTAAGCTAAGAGAAATTGTACATCCTTGGATCGCGTGCAAAGTGTTTTGACACGTCTAAGATTCCTGCTATGTTATAATTTATTTATTTATACGGAAAACTAACAGCTATTTATTACGGTGCGTCCATGTTACACGAACCGAGCACAAGCCGAACCATGAACGAATATAATTCGTTCGTTGCTTGCGATTTCAAGTGTGGACGTAACAACGAGCCTACAACGAGCGCGATGCGAATCCCTGTATTCGTGAAAAAACTGACAATCGGGTGGAAAGTAGTCGAGCGCGAGGAATGCTCGTTCGAGACTCGCAAATCCGTCCACGCTACGCGTACAACGAACGAATCCTGTTCGTTCGTGGCTCGGCTCGTGCTCACTACGCGAAGCATGAACGCACCATTACAATTTGATAATACATAATGATAGATCTAAAGAGCCTTTTAGGGTTCCGTAGCCAAATGGCAAAAACGGAACCCTTATAGATTCGTCATGTCTGTCTGTCTGTCTGTCCGTCCGTATGTCACAGCCATTTATTTCCGAAACTATAAGAACTATAATGTTGAAACTTGGTAAGATGTATTCTGTGAACCGCATTAAGATTTTCACACATAAATAGAAAAAAAACAATAAATTTTGGGGGTTCCCCATACTTAGAACTGAAACTCAAATTTTTTTTTTTCATCAAACCCATAAGTGTGTGGTTTCTATGGATAGGTCTTCAAAAATGATATTGAGGTTTCTAATATCATTTTTTTCTAAACTGAATAGTTTGCGCGAGAGACACTTCCAAAGTGGTAAAATATGTGTCCCCCCCCTGTAACTTCTAAAATAAGAGAATGATAAATCTATAAAAAATATATGATATACATTACGGTGCAAACTTCCATCGAAAATTGGTTTGAACGAGATCTAGTAAGTTGTTTTTTTTAATACGTTATAAATTAAAATTAATATCAAATACTCAGGTCTATACTACCATTTACTTATATACCTACAGGTTTGGACGGAACCCTCGGTGCGCGAGTCTGACTCGCACTTGGCCGGTTTTTTCAAGTTTTCTTTATGAAACTGTATCACTACCAAAATTATCAGGGTCTTCTATATTTAACTAACTGTGCTTATGTTAGTACCGTTACTAAATAAATAATAACAAATGGGGTCTAAGGGTGTTCAAGTTTGTATGGAACAAACCTAACGAATCTTTATATATAAAATTCTACTGCACGTGTGTATGTCACTGAACTCCTCCAAAACGGCCTTCTTGATTCTACTGAGATTGTCTATAGTGGCCACCTCTACCAACCTCACGGTCATAAAAGACGGCAGACTATACCTGGCAACCACTTACGAAGCGCCAGAGACCATCTGCGGTAGGTCACGCCGCCAGAGTACTCGCCCCTGGTACTCTTGAGAAAATGTGTACACACGTCCCTATCTAAATCTATTAGATAAAGTAGGATAGGGTAGCACCACGCGAACGAAGTCGCGCCGGGCAGCTAGTATTTATATAATAATTCAATTGATAGCAAATCATAATAGCGAAAACGATAATGCTTTAATTTTAAACCATGTCAAGAAGATTCCAGAACGAAACGCTATAATTCACGTAACGCCACAGCGTTATTAAAACGTATCGTGTATACAACTAACAGTCTCGACAACAATCTTCTGTCTGCCCATAGACTTACGCATGTATAGACACCGCGAGTTACATTTCAGTGAAAAATATTTTCGTTTTAAAAAGTGAAGAGGATGCCAAATGAAAAAATCTTTAATACAATGGTTCATGTTTGAATGTTTAAAATGCCTGGTGTGAGAGAAACTTTTTTTGTCACTTAATTTCGGTGAACGTTCACTTCTAGGCTTTGTGTGCTACGTCTTCCGTCCAGTATAAGCTAAACTCTCATTGTACAGAAATCCTATACAATGCGAGATCAGCTTATACTGGGAATGTGTGATGTGTAGCCGTGTGTACAATTAAGTATATATATTTTTTTTTTTTTATTTATTAATCAAATAAAATAAAATAATAATGTGGCTATACTAAGGTTTTACTCTTAGACGAACCTATCCAATGTTAAATAAAGAGATTTTAATCGTTTTTTCTCCCACAATTTTGTGATATTGCGTTCTCTATCATTTTCAAGTCTGTACTACCACAGAAATAACCGTGCGGTCAGTCGACTGGCGTCTATTTATAAACAACGAGAAAATTCGCTTTGCGCATTCTTTATACCGTGATATTGAGGCTTGATCAGAGAAAGACCGTGTCACGCTGGAACAGAGAATTGAAGTGCAAAAGACTAATAATATAACTTGACACTGGCAAAAATAAGTCCGAAATAGAATTTGGTTGTCATACTACAAAACTCCGATGGGGAAGAAAGGTTCTCGAGTGGCGACCACGTACTGGAAAGCGCCGAGCGGGACGACCTCCCACCAGTTGGACCGACGACCTGGTCAGAGTCGCTGGCCGCCGCTGGATGCAAGCGGCCCAGAACCGTTCGAAGTGGAAATCAATGGGGGAGGCCTATGTTCAGCAGTGGACATCGATGGGCTGATATGTTGATGATGATAATGACTACAAAACTAAGAAAAAGAAGATAAACAAAGAGTATATATAAGTGTACCCCCAGTGTAAAGCTTGCATAGAATTAACGTAACTAACGCGTTTGCATTTTCTTTTATTAATTTTTTTCCTGTGTTTAGGCCTGTGTTTGACCACAATCTCACTATGGTAAGTGATGATGTGGATGTGGATGACGAAGGTGGTAAGCACACAAAGCCTAGAAGGAACTGGCTCTCAAGTGCAGCTGACGGAAAACACCGATAGGTGCTTGGCGACAGATTTTCAACTTGAGGGTGGTAGCCAGCCAGACGGGTACTACAAAGTACCCTACCACCGTGCTATGGTTTCCTCACGATGTTTTCCTTCACCGAAAGCTCAAGCTCAGCAAAGTCATTCAATATACTAATGTATACTAAATTTCAGCTCAATCGGACACTGGGAAGTAAGTAAACTTTTACTTGCAAGAGTGGGTTACAAACACCGACAAAATCTTGTAAAAAAGAGTTCATATATTCGACAATCGGCACGGGCTTCCAAACAAAATTAAATGTACATTTTATATAATGTAGGTTTGTCCACCCATTTATCCGAAACTATTAATATGTGATTGTGACCACTATTTTTTTATTACTTACTTCAACTTTCATCAAAATCGGTTCAGTTGTTTTCAACATATGGACTACTACGTGTAAGTGTGACGGCCTTTTTTTCTCTGGGACTCATTGATACGAGCTACGAGTGTGGTGTCAAAGGGAAAACTTCTCAAAACCTTAATCAAATTCTAGTGCATGTGAGAAAAACTAAACATTACGAAATAAAAAGTTATAATTAAATCGACTACAAATTCCCCTAAAAATCATATCACAAATAATAATATAACAAATACAAAAAATGAAAAAATCAAAGCCCCCATACACGATACGTCTTTTTTTTCGTAGCCAGTTTGGGTTAATTAATATTTTACGAAACCCTCCGTATGCTTATAATTAGCCTTCTTTTTGTTTTATGTGTATCTATACTTTATGTACCTAGCTGTTAGTTTTCCTTTGATCTTAAAATAAAATAAATAAAGAGAGGTAGAGCGTAGCGTTTATTCGCTCAAAGAGCAGCTCGACTGGGCCACCTTACAGAATACCGCAGCCAAATAACTTTATGTTGTGTAAAGTTGTGTTCCTGCGCGTGAGTAAGGTCGCCAGAGCTCATAGGGGAGGGGGGAAAGGTCGGTAACGCGTGAGCGATGCTTCATGTGTTGCAAGCGTCCATATGGCTACGGTAACCGCTTACCATCAGGTGGGCCGTACGCTTGTTTATCGACTAAGTTGATAAAAAAAAAGCGAATCTGACTCGCACTTGGCCGGTTTTATTTTAGATATCTTTGTGAAAATATCAAACTATAGGATTAAGTCTATTTTTCCTTTCATCTTTTTAGTTGACTTTAGATTTTTGCTTTGCGTTAGATCTAAAGTTCAACATCGTTTACAATTCAATTACGTAGTACAAAGAACTATTTACATTACATTAGGACTCAAAATCAAATGATAACATCATAAATTACCTACTGTAGATAGATAAATATCTATCTATAGATATAGATCTATAGATCTATAGATATATATCCTGGTGACACTAAAAATATTCATTTTAGCACCATTCTTGTTTCAAATTCAAAAATTCAAAATCATTTATTCAAATAGACCTTCGCAGGCACTTATGAAAAGTCTGACTCTAATACTCTAATACCGGTTCGGAAGGTTGCATTTGCTAAGAGCCGGCAATAAACTCAGCAATTACTCTTTTCAAAACAGGCTTAGATTCGTTACATAATATTTACATTCTAATCGCACTGAAAACAATTGCTTGCCCCGGCGCGGCGGCAAAATTACAAAGTAGACTGAATAAATATTTTATAAGTAAATAAATAGCAAACTTAAGCAGACCAGCCCCCACAAGCAGCACCTGTTCACAAGTATGACGCGTGTGGCAGCCATCGCCCTCCTCGCCATATTGGAGGGAAGTGAGCGACCCACTTTAGCGACATCTGTGACAGGCTTTATACACGGCTATCTGATCCCAAACTAACCAGAGCTTGTACTATGGAAAACAGATAACTGATATATACTACCTGTAAATATATTTTTATTTATAACATATATGTACAAATATATTGGGTTAGTCATTCTGAACAACTTTGACTATGGCACAAAAACTGAAATCCCGAAAAAAAAATTTTTCATACATTATGATCGAGCAAGGTTGATCGTTAGTATAGAAAGTATATTTCTTTTCGAGAATTCAGTGTTGGTTCCGTTGTAAAAGTTGCTCAGCATAATTTTTTTTGGTTTAAAAAATATGCCATCTCGATATCTCCCAGAAAATAGAAACTCCACATAGAAACTTTCCTCAAGTCTGCCGCTAAAGCAAGGCAAGGTTCCCAGAAGGCTGGCAGCGTTTCCTCTTTGGATAGCCAAGCTGATGCGGAGGCCCGATCAATTTTGATGACAAAGCGCGAGCAAAATGGCGGCTTCGGACCCCCACGGTTCATGGTCTCGACCGCAAAAGGCATATATATTTTATACCCAGACTTGGAACAAACAATGTTTGTTCTAAATGGGAATCGAACCGACGACAACTATTCCTTGAATCATATTGGGGCTATCAGGTTATCTTCCCATATGATTTTGTAAAAAAAAAATTGTATAGTAATGTCGTCTATGTAATAATAGTAATTACTGAACATGTCCTGCTAAGAAATGTTTAGATATTCAAAGTAGAAATTTGAAATTCTACAACCATACACGTAATTATCAAAATAAATTCAATTTACCGCTGTAAACTCTTAAACGTGACTAAGCATACCTAAATAATTTCCAAATTTAATTAAACACATTACACTTGCATACGTGAGATGAAAACGCCAGGCATTTAAGTCATTGAGCGACCTATATTTTAAGCTCTAGTTTAGGCACCATCACAAATTGTTCGCTTGTTCGCTTGCTGCAGTTTGGGGCGCGTCTAATGGCTTCCGACCAATACAGATTGTTTTGTTTACAAATTCCTACAATTATGTTTAGACTATCTAGCTATTATTTATGTTATGAACGGCTATTTCTGGAGCTTATGTTATAATCCTTAATAGTTTTGCGTTTCACTAGTTTGATTTTGTCTAAGGTCTTTCGATTAATCAAATGCATCTGCTTGAATACCAATATATATTACAGTATTTTTGAATAACTCGCCATTACTGGTTTTATTTTGTACCATAACTCAAGAAGAAAATCTTGTCAGTGAGACTAGTTTTTTTAAAATTAAAAATGTTGAAAACTATTAAGAAATCAGTAGTTTCTTCTCAGCCGGACATCAAATATTTCCGACTTGCCTCCACATTATTCAATAGGTGTGAAAACCATTAGAACTCATCAATATTAACGCGTAGACATAAAAGGGTAAAGGGAAAAATCTTTTCAATTTCCATAAATGCAAATGAGAACTTAATAATGCACCAAAAACGATATATGGAATATTTAAAATACACCTACGCCGTATAATCCATATCATCGTAATGGTGCTAAAAACATCGAACGGGCTTCCGGCTGCGGATTTGTCCATTCCACCTTTCCGCGAGGGAATTGAGGTCAGAATTTTAGAATAAATAAAATAAAAACCTCCGTACCACGTCACGTACAGGTTAAAATAAACAGAGAACCGACACGGGTAGGTATCTCGGTGTTACAAGTCGACAAAAGCTCCATATATCCTGATATTAACTCCCTTTGTGGCTCTGTCATCGAATGGTGCGTGTTACGAGTTCGAGAGATAACGATATGAGGTTATTGAGGACCAAAAACATTTCGAAAATAATGGTGTGTTTAATCCTTTTGGACACGAAAGAGGTGTTAATAACCGAGGTGTATATTATAACTTGGAATCGAAAGAAAATGAAGAAGAAGCAAGAAACACATTTATTTCGACACACAACACTTAAAAGATTTATCAATATGTGATGTAGAAAAGGATCACGATTCATTCATAATAGGTGGGGATTTCGAGGTGGCATATATTCGAAACCTATGTTGTTTTACTCATGCTGAATAACTTTTACTATTGGACTAATAGTGAATTCTGAAATATTTTTTTTATCTTTCCATAGTAAATGTCAACTTAGCTCGATCATAATGTATCAAAAGTAAAAAATATTTTTTGAGAATTCAGTGTTGGCCCCTTAATAAAAGTTGTTCAGCATGACTAACACAATATAGGTTTCGAAAATATGCCATCTCGAAATCTCCACCCTTTATAATTAATGTTGCATCGTTTCAATTTTCGGATTTTGACAAAAATTTCTAATGATTCCTGGATTTCTACTATAACTTCTTTATATAAATTGGATAAAGCACGAATTATAGTAGGTGCTGAATCAACGAAAACAACAGCCTAAAAAGTGTAAACAATACAGATAGAAATACCAAAATTGTAAGCTTACAATGTTTAAGAAACAGCAATCAAACAAATTGTCCAATTCGGAGTCACGCGATATCAAAAACCGGCATTAATGAAGGCATGGTATTATTAAATAAAGTACACTACTGACTATTAATTGAAGGTAATTTTCCTAACTCACTAAGGTACGTTAATTAAGCGTTGGGTTAGATTTGAAACATCACAAGTTTTGGTAAATATCACGTGATAGGACCAAATTATATTTTTATGCCTTTTGCAGTCGAGACCATGGGACCGTGGGGGTTCGAAACTCGCCGTTTTGCTCGCACTTTTTCAATCAAAATTGATCGAGGTCTCCGGAGACCAGCGGGCGGGGAGCCTTTTCCGCGAACGCATCAGCTTGATTATCCAAACAGGAGACGCTGCCAGCCTTCTGAGAACCTTGCCGTTAATCGGAAGCAGCGGCAGGCTTGAGGAAAATAAATGTTTCACAAAATTGTATATTCGAGATATGAATTAAAATTTTCATTGGATATGCAAGTATTGTCAAATTTGTGATGACTAGCAAAATAGAAGATCTAAATCTAAAAATTCAAGCGACAATAAAAGTAAATGTGGCAATCTCTTGTGATATAGACCGATCGCCAAAAACAAAAAAGGAAACCATCACCACAGCAAACGACAGGTGTGTTCGGCAAAAATTGTCTTTTCACGGGTACAAACTCCCCTCTCGGTTGCTCCTAGTACCTATACCTGGCATATTGCAGTGCAGCCAAGCATGACGCTATATGCATGGGAGACTACCGTGTGAACCTTTATTTGAACACGGCTTTTGTTTTTAGAACCGGTTTTAAAGATCATCATGAAATTAAGCTATAAAAAAAATCTGTGTCATAGGTGACTAATTTGAAGCTACGATTGTGTTTGAAGAGTTGGTCAGTATTCAATTTAAAATGGTAATTATTCCGGAATTATACCTCTAAGGTGGCTAACAAGCATACGGCCCGCCTGATGGTAAGCGGTTACCGTAGCCTATGGCCTGCAACACCCCTATCACTCGCCCGTTGCCGACCCTGAAGAAACCTCGTCACACCCTTCTTGAAGAACCCCATCCTGTACTGGGAAAACCACGGTGGGGAGCTCATTCCACAGTCTGAGCGTCCGCTGAAGAAAACTCCTTTGAGCCCGCACAGTTTGAAACAATTCTGGTTTCAATGTGTGAGGATAGATTCCCCATCGATGGCGAGAATTGTGGGTATGGAAGGTAGCCGTGGGCATCAAGTCGAACAATTCCTTGGAACACTCCCCGTTGTTCAAGCGGTAGAACACACATAAGGAGGCAAAGTCTCTCCTCAGACTACTTTAGGAAATATTTTCAACGGAGTCGTACTTTTACTGTATATTATGAATATGTACGGCCCAAACTCTGCGATCCACACGTGGTTTCAGCCGAAAATCAGCGCTTTAGTGATCTGCAGCATATTTTGAACTTGGGCCATTTTGGACACACGGTGTCAAACTCTTATTACTGTATTCTTACATGATTACTTTTTTTTAGTTTCACTACGCTATTTTGTTATTGAGTTGTGTGCAATAAAAGATATTTATCTTTTATTAAACTCTTACACAGCTTTAAAGACAACGCACATTCAAAACCGATGATTTAGGACAACTTTGCACAGAATTTGCTTATTTAACAAAAGTGAACACAAAGCTAGTTTCCCAAAACCCCTAAGAGAACCAACAAATAATTAATAGAATAAACAGAGGATCTCGGCTGAACCAGCGGGCAGAAAGCTAAAACAATATAAATACTATTCATCAATAATATTGCCCATCACATGCAAGAATCATAGACAATGGTATGACCAGAAATTACTGGACAAATCCTACTAATATTATAAATGCGAAAGTTTGTGAGTATGGATGTATCTTTGTTACTCTTTCACGCAGAAACAACTGAACGGATTTGGATGAAACTTGGCAAACAGATAGAATATGTTCTGTATTAACAGATAGGATATATTTTATCCCGGGAAAATATACGATCCCTCGGGAATGCGGGTGAAACCGCGCGGGACAGCTAGTAAATTTAATATTTTTTTGCTAAACACAAGGTGGTGGTAGGTGTGTTAAATGATCCATAATGAATAATATACACTTACTAGCTGTCCCCCGCGGTTTCACCCGCGTGCTCGGGATTAAAAGTAGCATATGTCCTTCTACATACCATAGGCTATCTCCGCCAAATTTGATGAAATTGGTAAAGTCGTTCTCATGTTACGATGTGACCCAGGCGAAATAGGGATTCATTTTTATGTAAGTAGTAAACTATGAAATTAAAATATTGATTAAATACCAATTACTTTCCGATTATGTACCAAATACATTGCTACAACACCTACCTTATTTTAAGGCTGCTTTTCCACCAGTGATGTGCTATGCTACGTTGCTATGGATGCGTTTGATATCCACCAATCATATGCATTGGTGCACATAGCTTAGCACTGGTGGAAACGGATTCAAATAAGATATGTTTCTTATATGGAAGGATGCGGGCTATGGATGCGTGCTATGGATGGTCGCGAGTGGTGTAGCTATGTGCAGAGCAGAGTACCTACATTAGGCCCGCGTTTGTCGCTGAAAGTAGACACGCCATCGTGGAATCAAAAAGTTATACATATCCCATAGCCCGAGCTGCGCATCTTCCTCGCGTAGTTACTTTACGGCGGCGCATCTTCATAGCACATCTTACTCGCACCGCTACATAGCTTAGTATTAGTGGAAACGGTCACATTGGAAGTGGAAACACACATTTTGAGAGAGGTAGAGCATAGCGTATATTCGCTAAAAGAGCAGCTCGACTGGGGAACCTTACAGAATACCGCAGCCAAATAACTTTATGTTGTGTAAAGTTGTGTTCCTGCGCGTGAGTAAGGTCGCCAGAGCTCATAGGGGAGGGGGGAAAGTTCGGTAACGCGTGAGCGATGCTTTTTGTGTTGCAAGCGTCCATATGGCTACGGTAACCGCTTACCATAGCTGCATAGCACATCTCTGGTGGAAAAGCAGCCTAAGACTGGCAATACTAAATCATAGCAGATCTATGGGCAATGTGTTTGAGACAAAAGTTTCACCAATGTAGCCCCTTAATTAAGTCTCCTTTTAATAACCATAATGAAATAAGTTCATTTGGCAGTCAAATTAATTACGCTCTATTTTCTAGCGAGACTGATCATCATTCATTATTTATTTAGGATCAAATTAAGAACTTCTAGCACCAAATTGCCTTCGGGTCCATTATATAAATTTGATTAATGGCATAATGAATTCATAAACATAATTATTGTATAAATTAATGGTTACATTCAACCGTTTGTACTGGACGGGGGGTAGATTTGTGATTTTAGGTAGGTAGGTACGCAAGTTGTAAAATTTTATGTTTAATTTATTCTATTACAATTAAAGTTCGTGATAAAATAACTGCTAGGTAAAAACGAAGCTATAATTTTAACTATTAGACCCTTCTCAGACGCCTTTTTTTTTTTTTTTTTACCACTGTTGTGGCAATCATGCTTACGGCCCGCCTGATGGTAAGCAGTTACTGTAGCCGGGGGTATCACTCGCGCGTTGCCACCCTGAAGAAACCTCTTCACACCCTTTTTGAAGAACCCCATGCTGTACTCCATTGGGAAAACCACGGCGGAGAGCTCATTCCACAGTCCGAGCGTCCGCGGAAGAAAACTCCTTTTAGCCCGCACAGTTCGAAACAGTTCTCTAGTTACTACTAGAGAACTGTTCTGTTTCGGTATCTACTCGAAAGAAACTAAACTGATGACTAACGAAATAGAACCTAAAGAAGCTACAGAGGTACAGTAGTACCCAACTGATAAGGCGCGTCATGAATCTTCATTCGCACAGTAAAGAAAGTATGGCCCCGAAGATTACTATTGCTAGAGATATTGAAACTTTTTTAACATGGTACCTACGAAGTTCTTCTTTTAAAAAAAGTGCCTCATTCGATTATCGACTTTCAGTTGTTTTTTTTATTCAGCTTAGACAAGAAAGATGGATACTTCGAAAATTCGAGTGATTTTTGAATACGATTTCCGACGCGGAACTAACGCGGCAGAAACAGCTCGCAATATAAATAAATAATTAGATAAACTGGACATTCCTCATACACGGTCATCTGATCCCAAACTAAGCAGAGCTTGTACTATGGAAACCAGATAACTGATATAATACATATACTACTTTTTGTTTGTATATACATACTTAATATACATAATTACACCCAGACTCAGGACATACAGACATGTTCATGCACACAAATGCATGTCGTGGGAAAAAAAAATTGAGTTAAGACTCCGTCACTACGCCAACGGGCCCGTCCGATAAAAAAAACTAATTTCAATTTTTCAGTACAAATCGGCTATTTCATACTTTAACCCCTAATACATTCCATAACAAAGCATAAACAATAAACACAACAACTTACGAAAAGCGTGAATTAAAGCATAAATAACGTTAGAGTTTATCGTTTAACACGGTATAACCTTGTACGTAATTGTTCTCTTGATTATAAATCAAGGCAGGTGGCTTAATTAACTGTTGCCTACCCCTACTTCGGCACTATGTTTAGTGAGGAATTCGTGAATTTGTGGTATCTGAACATTGATTGAATCTTTATTTTGGCGATAGATAAATACTTTTCTTAATTTTGACAGTTGAATTTATTTAGGTAAAATAATAGTAAATTATTATACATTGGTTATTAACACTCGAGGCGGTATTAAAGCGATAAGTGAGCCGAGAATATAATAATCAATGCACACGCGTGTCATACGACGTTTTTCAACACACTTGCGTGGAAAAAAAAACAGACTTCTATTTTATTAAGTAGACTTTTTCATAATAATGAACCACACAATGAGAACGTTAACAAATATGGCGCGTAATGTAACCTTGCTGAGGTTCTTGCCCGTTCTTCTCAGTTGAAGGCCGACTTACGAACTAGCGGTAACTTCAGTAGCTTTAAATGCCTTTGGCTCTGATATATACTTTTTTTTTAACAAACAATAAGATAATGTTCTAATAATAGTCATACCATAAAATAATATACAAAATAACTTCAAAAACATTGTCTTCCCAAAGCTCGTTGTAACTGTCAACTACATAAACTGAACCCAAAGTTGGACAACAGTTATCCTTAACAGTTATCGTTATCGTCCAAACAATTATCGTTTTATCTTTTTATATAACACAGATATCAGTTGTTTGTTCCCAGTTAATTCTGCCTCGTTACTATTTATTTTTTATTGGTACTATTTGGGTTAGTTGGATGTGACAGTGGGCGGCTTGTGAATAGTGTCTTACGTCAGATATTGGTATGCCGGTATAACGTTTTGGTGACGTGAATTATTTTTGGATACCTTTTTTGCCCACGACTTTAGTAACAAACTTCGTGATTAGTGTCCACCTACATAAAGAAGTTCACACGCGGGTGGATAGATAGCGCCACATGATCCTACATCGCGCTGACGAAGTTAATTTCACGATCTGCATATACAGGATAAAATTTTAACCATTGCAGAAATGTTTTTTAACTGACTTCAAAAAAAGGAGGAGGTTCTCAATTCAGTTGTATGTTTTTTTTTTTTTTTTTATGTGTTTATGTGTTTGATTATGTTACCTCATAACTCCGTCATTTATTAACCGATTTGAAAAATTATTTTTTTGACTGGAAGGGTACACTTCCCGTTTGGTCCCATTGTCATTAGATCAGGATTTGATTACTTCTTAGTGTACTTTGAAGTCGGTTTAAGTTTTTTGTAAAACAGTCCAATTATTGGTAGTTCAATGTCATTAATAGAACACATTTCCATCATTTACTAAAAAAAAAAGTATTTATCCCAATGAAAATCTAAAATATGGACACTATTCGTAATAACATAAATAACGCGGCGGGTGTCAGCGGGGGTGCAATCCTCACCCAGGCGGCAGCGTTTTTTACTGGAAATAAAAAATTAATGTTTAATAAAACTCGTGTAACTTCAATTTGTCAAAATTTCCGCACTGCTTAATTCTTTTTACTATTGTAAAAATTTGCATAAATTCAAGCACTGAAAATAATATTCTAATGTTTCTATTATAGATTTCATTATTGGATATTTTTTACACAAACAACTTAATGGAACATCCTTTAGCGCTTTTTAATTGTCTGACTCTACAAATGGTTCGGAGTGTTCCTAAATTTTGGCATGAGCTTACCATTAGAGTACCAGTATAGGTAAAAAAAAGTCTTCAAACTATTAAAATTGTGGCTGGTTAGATTTCAACAACGATTTAATTGAGCTGAATATGTTTTTGCGATTTTAAACAGCCTCTAGGCGCCGCGTAATTTTATCGAACTACGCGAGTTTTTTTTTTTTTTATACAACTTAGTTGGCTAACAAGCATACGGCCCACCTAATGGTAAGCGGTTACCGTAGCCATATGGACGCTTGCAACACAAGAAGCATCGCTCACGCGTTACCGACCTTTCCCCCCACCCCTATGAGCTCTGGCGACCTTACTCACGCGCAGGAACACAACTTTACACAACATAAAGTTATTTGGCTGCGGTATTCTGTAAGGTACTTCCCCAGTCGAGCTGCTCTTTGAGCGAATAAACGCTATGCTCTACCTCTCTCAAAACATCTCTCAAGATTGTTTTAATAATTACATTGAATACTACATTTCAGTTGGCAACGACGTCGAGGGTGTACCGTAGCTTACCCATAAACAACCCTTGAAATATTTACTTATTTACTCTACCCTTGAAATATCCTATTTGATGGTGAAAACCGTCAAACCTTCAAATCCATAACATTTGGCTCCTCAACTTTCAAGTTTAAAGAATATAATCTGATAACTAAGCAATTATCATAATTTACCAGAGGCACCTAAAGTTTCTTTTGGATATAAATTTATTTACTGAGAAACAGATACCAGGTGGGGTAGTGTAATTATCTTTACACTAAACAGCTTTATTCGGTTCACTTCGTCGCCGGGAAATGGACAATTTTAGGCGTTGGAATTGGTAATTTATTTTAGTAAAATTTGTATTGTTCCAGCTGATATTAGAAGATCTTTGTGTAATTTAATCATTAAATTATATCGAGATATTTATATTAAAATAAAATGGGGAAGATACGGCACCGAGTTGATGCACTATTTTTCGGTTGTTATTGAATCGTAGTCTAGTAGGTGAGCACACATGCGTTTGGGTTGGCTGGATGGTTAAGATTCACAAATCAGCCTGGCAGATGGCGCTGCAGTTAACGCACACAAAAAAAACATTCAAATCGGTCCAGCCGTTTAGGAGGAGTTCAGTGACATAAACACGTACAGTAGAATTTTATATATAAAGATAGGCTAGGCGTAGGCTTAGTTTTTTACATTGTTTAGCCACTCTGTCTGAACAGATTCAGTGATGATTTAAGGATTCCAAAGAATCTATGTCTAGTAGATAGCCTGTAAGAAAACCCAGTTTTTTTTTTTAAGACTATTCCTGTTACTATTACCAGGTGGGAAGCTAATAATGCATATTGAAAGTCTAATTCGGACCTTTATGTACTCATTTTCAAATGTACATGAATCTGTCTCCTGTTCTACCATAGGCCTTGAGAAAATCTACACCCACGTATTTCATATAGAAGTATTACATATCGAAACTGTCAAATATATTGATTGTAAATGTATCTGAAATACGAATTAGGAGGTTTCCGCTACGGAAAAATCTTATATTTGTGACATCGATGATTTCATGCTTAATGTCATGAGTAATTTGTAGTATACATGGCAACAAAAATACTCTTTGGAGAATAATTTGAGACACTCACAACCTAAATCATACTTCGGATACTAATGCGATGATTGAAGCTATGAAACCTAAAGATCAAAAATTGCCAGATTAGCAATTAGTAAGGTGTTAAGTCTATACTTACAAAATCGTAGCATGACAAACAACATACATTTCGATAAGATGACATGTCAAAGTATTTCCACATTTAGCTGGAGTACGTTAGTAGTATAGAAATAAAGTTCAATATCGTATGCACGGTTATAATTGTATAAGCTGTGGTTGACTATACTTTCGGCTCTGACGGATATTCATTATATGACACACACGACATCAAAACGAATGATGACCAATGTTTACACGAAAGTATACCAACTCATTCATTTTCAACTGGCATACGCTACGAACGATTATCGACCTTGCATAATCGTAATACGAGTTACAACACGTGTCAATGTAAATTTGGCGTAGTACATGAATTGAATCGACGCCAAATGGACCGGGAGCTGACATGAATATTTTCATTAAAAAAAGATAGAAAAAATAATTTGGCGTCGAAATATGTACCGAACTACAATTACATGGTTGTGGGTTACTCATAATAGGGTATACTAATTTAAGAACTTGTCGTGTTCTCTAAGGCGCTACTTCCGCGAGAGAATGTATCGCAGCGATAGTATCGACGTGCCATCAAATTCAATGGCGATACGACGAGTGGTTTTTGATGCTCAAAACGTCGCGAACATGACACTAACAATACATGCTACATGTTGGGTATGAGCATTTTTACACAAGCACCCTACAAAAATATATTCAAATAATTTTAATATAACAAATGAATGACTTTAGCTGGTGAAATTATTGCTCGACGATGAAGGTGTAATCTTCGTTATAACCTCTTTTGTGGAGGTAGCGCCCAAAATATTGCATTAAGCAAATTCAGATAATTACTATGTTAAACATGTAACTATTAAAAAAACAGATAAAGTAATAATTTCTAATTTTAGAAAAATCAAGTCATAAGTATAAAAGAAGTATTAGGCAATAATAATATCATAAATCCTTTTAAGCAAACCATAAAATACACAAAATACATCTATTGTCGTCACAGACAATCACGAGTACTAATGAAATTTAAATGGAATTTAGTAAAGACTGCATACATTTTGAAGCTATTTTATATTACATTTTATGTGATTTATCTCGCTGTACTCCCCCAACGAATCATTATAGTAATTACGGACCAATGACATGCTCTTTGCATTTAAGCCATTATAACTAAGTCTCCCCTTTTAGGCAAATCTTCTCGAGGCGTGGGGTTCGAATGAATAAAATTATTACTAAAATACATATCAGTTAACTGGGGGAGCTTCTGAGAAACTTGGAGGAGGTATAGTCTGTAAGATGAATTGAAAATCTGCATTAATTAGCATTTGAAATCAATTTTATTTACCGAGCAGATATTTTTTTTACTTGTTAGTTCATGCATTCTATTAGAAATATCAATTTAACACATATTTCTCCCAAAATATGAAACAGCAATGCGAAAGCTATGAAAATTTAAAAATGCAATAGATCATGCTATGGGATACTTTCAAGTGTCTGACCAAATATTAACTACATTCTACAAAAATAACTTAGAAAAACATTGTGCCGAATTCGGAAGCAATATTATGTTTACGTTTACTAGTAAGGATAACATTTCCCGTTCAACATCGCATAGTTAAATTTCACGACCGTGCGATAGTAGAATATATTTGGGTATATTTAGATGATACTATCATACATGCTTACGAGTTTCAGAAGCTCAATTTAAAAATTAATAAAAATGATGTTTGTTGACATAAATACGACAAAAAATGTCTTACTACAGATTTAATATTGGATAAACGAACTTGCATGAATTATTACAAAAGGCTGGGAAGGAATAGGATGCTCCTTCTGATGTTAAGTAGTCACTGTCGCCTATGTATGCAGACTTTTACAAAACCAAGACTACAATAACTACACTAAGTAAAAAAAAAATAAGACTTCTCTGAAATGAACATCTTTCACAGGTTTGTAGAAATACATCAGTATGTTTTGACAAACTCATCAGACCACTAGATTATATTTAAATCTTTTTCTTTATTAAGATAAGCTTCTCAAGATAACTCTACCATCTTTTTTGATCCATTACCAAGTCTACATGTAGGTGATGTTGTAAAATAAATGTATGCAAGAATAGCGTACGATGCGTCTGGCGATGGTTAACAAACTAAACATCCGGAACCACAAGTAGGCGGTGACCTTGTGATTGGATTGTCTAATATATCGGATAATTTCCATAATGACGTATAGGAAAATGGCAATTAGATGCAGGATACTGAAAATGTTATGAGAACAGCTGAACAAAAACTAGATAACTTAATAAGGCAAAAGAAAGCGACAATACGATGGCAGACGTAAGTTTATAAGAATTTATTAAAATCGGCGATAATTTGATCCAATAAAATATATTGATGAAAACTAGTTTTACATGACTCAGTTACTTATTATTCAGTTAATCATTTTTATACAAAGATATGAGAGGGTTTTCAGTGCAAAAATAAACGCCAGACATTGAAAAGTATGAAAACGGTGAAACTTATACAATATCGCAAACCTGTTTCATTATTGGATAGCTAAACTAAATAAAATTTCGAAAAATACTCAATGAAATATTCCTCATAAACCGAAAGACTCATATGAAATAAAAGTATCATCTTGGCTTATTGAAAGAAGAAATGGCGGGTTGCACTACTTGCACTGTCCAGTGAGACCGTAATTTTGAACTCTATCACCTTATGAATAAAACCTATAATGGTTTTAGATTGCGAAGTTTAAAAATTTTTCATTACACTTCGGGGTTTATTTTGGAGCTACGTTTATTTTATAAGATGGTTTAAGTTATAAGATGGGAAATGGAAGTGAAGTTTTAAATGTTTCTCTGATAGTCCACTGGTTGGATTTTAAAAATTCTATAGTTAAACTAACAGTTTATTTTATTAGAAAGAAGGCTTTTTGCTTAATCTAGCTAATATCTCACTATTCTAAGTTAATATATTTTATAAACTACGACTAACTAGTTAGGTTTCGTAAATAAATACCGTATCCCTGAGACATTCTGCACATAACTAACAAAACCATTTATTGCAACTTTTTCTTCATAACGAAATCTTACCCCAACATTTTTCACACAAAATTATTTATAAACGTAAAGCTTGTTAGGATTATACGTTTGCCAAAAAATGTGAACCTAAAATTTTATTTGCATACTAATATTTTAGAAGTGTGAAAACTTTAGGACATAAAATGCTTACATCAATACCACCTGTCAATAAATTTACAACGTTTAAAAGGGAGATAAACCGTAGCTTGCTTAAATCTAATCTCAAGACACGTTTCCGAAGCGACTGATCGGAAAAGATCGGAGAAAAATAAAACAATCTACGCTGAGTCAGTCACGATCCCTAGTAATGAGGGATCGTCTTTGGAAAAGCATACTATTTAACAGATTGAATGAAAAAAACTCTATTTCGTCCATAAACATTCATTCCGATTTCTCTGATCATAACGATAAAATAATTTGTCAAATAATTTCTATAACATTTCAACAAAATTTTATCTAAACAAAGGATTTTAAATAATCTATCTTTTGCTTGGTTCTGGGCAGAAAACAAAAATCCATAATTGTTAAAAAATAAAGTAAGGAACTGCAGTTCACCAGAGTGTTTAAAAAAGAGCCAGGACACAATCTTACAAAATGTAAAATAAAATACAAAGCAACAACAGCTACTAGCAGAGCCAATAAACTTTGTGTATTGAGGCTTTTCAAGAATAATCAACTATTTTAATTTAAAGTCCTCCAGTAACAATCAAATTATATGACTAAATTATGATAGAACTGCCTGATTATAAACTAAATTGTCACTTAAATGAAATCGTAGTGAAGCTATGCTCAATTTATGTTAATCTCATGCTTTGATACATCGATCCATGTAAAGCTTCCATAACTTGCACCATAACGCAACTGAGGTTACATTTGGCTGGCAGCCAAAACCCAACTGACCGTGCGTCGCATCGGCCTCACAGCATTATACCCACAGTTTAGTTTTCTTTGACTCCATTGATTACTCATAAGCATTTGCGAGGTTATTTTCGGCCTGGGAACGTGGGTTCAGGAAGACGAGATCGATATGTGTTTTGAAGAGTTAAAAGTTCTTAGGGTTTATAGGTTTTGTGAGTTATTTGGTGTGTCTATTGAGGAGCCTATTTTAGTATAAATCTATTTAGATCACATTATTTTGTAATTGTTATTGTGCAAGTGCTTTTATACTCTTTCATCATGGCTCCTTTTCCATTCATTTTAAGTTCATTATCCATATACGTGTTATTAGCGTCCAAAAAAGCCCATCTTAAGGCACCAGACCACTTTAGAATCCCAAACTCAGTACCGTCTTCAAATGTACTAATAATACTTGACCGAGAAAAAAATCTATTCCCAAATCTCCAAGATGAGTAGGGTTCGTTTGGCAATCGCAAAGCTATGTTAATAATATTGAACGCGTAATACGGACATCCTTCGAGACCGGTAAAACAAAGCCCCTTTACTTTCACCCTAAGTTTCGTAGGCAGTTGAATTAGCTAAACTGTCACTCATCCGGGTACTAACCGCATTAACATAGCTTAGTCTTAGAGATTGATCGGCCCTGGCCTCGAATAAACCTACTCCTTTAACAAATTCCATCAAAGTAATGCCTTTGATTTAAGACTGTAATTTTGCAAACAAAAAATTGTTTGAAAATTTAAATTAGTTGGCAGCATTTGGCTCTTAAATTCGTTCGTAAAAGGTCGTTAAGTTGGACGACGTTGCTTAAGTGTATTAGTTTGCTACTAGAGATTGATCTAGACAGACTTAATGACTGGATTATAGAGCTTTTAGACATATGAAGCCATATAAGCTATGAAGTAAAATAAGTGCAATAACCTCTTTAAAAAAATATGTATGATTTTGTTTCTCCTATTCTTATTACGATTAATTTTGTCCTTTGCTTTAAAGTCATTATGTTCCTTTTCAAAATTGGCTACTTGACAGTTTTCGGAAACATATTTTAAAATTTACATACGTGTATTTTATACCTCTTACAATTATCTTTTTATCAAAAAAATGTTATTTACAAGGAAAAAAAAATATTTTTTAACATTTCATTTGAAATTCGCGCAAAAACACCCGGTCACGTGACATTTGTCAGGTGTGACGTCACGTCTCTATAAACAAAACTAGAGGTGTGTAACTAGACAAAAATACGCGAGCTGCATAACAGCTCACGGCTCAGGTGTGTGAGCCGGTTCAATGACTCAGCTCGCAGATCAGCTCAATTTGTACCTATGTACCGTGCCGTGAGCTGTTATGCAGCTCGCGTATTTTTCACACCTCTACTTAAATTTGACGTCACAAACCTCACAAACAAACCATAGATGCTCAATCCCGGCCGCCCGCGTTTCGGTTCTTGTAATCCACAGATAAAAAAACTCACTTTTTATTTCCTAAAATAAAATATTAAAAAATTATTATTATGCAAAAAACATATTGTGTAATTATTGTTAACCTATTAGCTATCATATCTAACATATTTCATATTTTTTCATTATACCTGTCAAGTAGCCAATTATCGTTTATTTGAGACGTGGTGTAAATGGAATATCTTTATTTTAATCTTCAATTACATTCAAACTGGTTGGTAAAACCAAAGCTGCTACGTTAGCAATATTATATCATTTGTCTTCTCCTCCAATTTCAGGTTAAGTCTACCGCCTATCTTTATTATTCTCTCTTATCCGCCTATTGGTAAATAAAATCAATACAAAAGTCGTGACTATCGTACTAGATAAGATATTTTTATACCCCTGGCTGGTTGAAAAATCAAGGACGCGACGTGAATCATTTCATAGAGAAAGTATTGGAAAAATAAAAAGATTTTTTGTTGAATAATGTAAAAATTGGAAAGCGATCTATGAAATGACTCCGAATACATAGAGACCTTTCCGTATATTAACTTAATTTAAGAATCAGCACGAAGAAATGAAGCGCTCGTGGTGTAGCATGATAAGCCGGTCCGGCAAGTTAAGGTACCACGTCGTGGTCGGTACCTGGATGGGTGACCGCCTAGTGGTATTTCAAATCGAGCGAGGCACGTAAAGCCATTGGTCAAGGTCTATCACTTAATTGTGATAGTCGTTAAGCTAGTTAGAGGCCTTCTAGGCAGCTTGGAAACTCTAACAGTAGGTTGACCACTAGCCTACCTCCAACGCGTGGTGGAGTATCTGCCCATTCCCTCTCACCCTGATTTGTGAAAGGAAGCCTGTGCTCAGCAGTGGGACATTATAGGCTGATGATGATGATAAATTTAAGAATAAGGTCTCACTGGAATGTCTTGTTTATTTGCTTACTTGTGGCTACAACGCCCTTTGAAAAATCAAAATAACTGAAATCTATGATTGATAATACCTAGGCCAAACAAAGACAGGCAAAACCGTGTATAGATATTAATGGCTTCGTGGAAGCATCCACACCAAGTCGCGCCGTGATGTAGTGGTCTTCGCTCAACCCCTTGCGGGGCGGGGAATCAATTGCGGGGCCGGATGGCCCCTATGTTGAGGTCTCCAAACGCCTCGTGCGAACGCACGCGGGGCCTTAGGGCTGTCATATAGACATATGAATTTTTTTGGTTATTCTTCTTCAATCCACCGCGCGATCTAGCCGGCCGGGTGAGACCCGTTGGGGAGGCCCAGCCAGCGATCAGCAGCGGCGGTCGCCGGTCGTACTTCTCTGGACGTAGTGGAGATCTTATGGTGCAGGTGTGAGTGGGGCCGCGCGCTGGAGGGGCAGGCTGCTCGCCAGTGAGGCGAGAGATGCGATACCCCTGAGGATCGTCGGCACGGGGTCGTCGCCGCTGCGGATGGCCTCAAGGACCTCGCCCAGGACGACTAAGGCGGTCTCAATGACCGCCGAGTTGCTCTGGGGGGCCGCTGTCGGCGAGGCAGTGGGCCGCTGAGGCCGTGCCCTCAACCCCGCGGGTGCGGGGGGGGGAACGGCTGATGCGGGCTTGGGGGCCCTCTGGGGGGCCGGTTTCTTGAGAGCCGCGGGGGGCGCTTGCGTTGCCGCCTCCGGGGCTTTCTTGCCGCGGCGTCTGCCACGACGCCGCCGCTTTTTCCCGGCTAAATGCGGGGTGCGGGCTTCGTTTGCTGGGGGATCGGCGGCACTTGCTGCCGCCGTTCTCGGTGTCTTACGGGGTGCCCTGGTTAGGGCGACTGTCCCTGCCTTCAAGTTGCGCGCCTCCCGCCTCTTGACGGGGCACGCAGTTTTGTTGGCGGGATGGGGCCCTCTGCAATTGGCGCAGGTGGCAGGCTCTTCAAGGGGGCGGGGGCACTCCTTGGCGAAGTGCTCCTCGCCACAACGGACGCAGGCAATTGTGCGGTGGCAGTGGTGGGAGCTATGGCGGAACAGTTGGCAGCGGTGGCACTGTGCCGGCCCGCTCTTGCCCCGCCATGCTTCAATTTTGATCCCCGGCATGCAGGAAAGTTCCTGAATGTCAAACAGGGCTCGGATGTTCGGAGTGCGGCGCAGCTGCACAAAATAAATGCAGCCGGGGCGTCCTCTGCGCCCCCGGATCTCCTTGACGTATCCGGGGGAAAAACCAAGGTCACATAGCTCCTTGTGGATATCCTGAGTGGGCGTGTCGATGGGGAGGCCTCTGATGGCCACCTTCACTTCGACGACCGCCGGCGGCGAGTAAGCAAACCAGGCGACACGCTCTGATTTGCCTAGGTTGTCGAGGTACCTGTAGGTGATCTTGTACTCCAGGTCCCCGAGCGGCATGAAGCGCACCCCTTTCCCATAGGGGCGCGCGTTCGGAGTGTGGCCGAGCAGTGACTTCAATTGCTGCAGGTGGTGCGCCCAATTTGGTAGGCGCTCAACAACGAGCGGCGGGAAGTGTGGGCCCGGCGGAGTTGGCTTTGTCACATTTCCTGGTGCGGTGGCGTTCGAGGCGCTCGCTCCTGAGGCGGACTGGGTAGGTATCGGAGACATTGGGGATGGCGGCCGGCTCGCAATCTCCGCGAAGGAGGTGCTGTCGGTCGCAGGCGAAAAGGAGGGAACGGGATATACATCCAACCGTCCCTCTCTCTCATCTCGGGCGTCAACGGGGGAGGGTGAGGTTGGGGGGGGATAACCCCTCTCACTCACTCTCGACATCTGGCTCTGGCTACTTGTCCCAGGAAATTGTCCGGGTGTCGTAGCAGGAGTGGAGAAAACGGGCGAATCACTTTCGGGAGTGTCCTTCAAGCAAGCCCGCTTCTCGTCGTGTGCCTCAGTAGGAGAGTTTCTAAAACTACTGCTACTACTAGAGGGACGTCTTTTACTGCGCTGGTGCGGGGCGATCTGGTGCGAAGAAGCAGGAGGGCCGGACTGCGCAGGCGCGAGTGAACTCGTGTAGGCGCGTCTCATGTCCTCGAGGCTGGAGGCAGGAACATTGGGCGTGCCTGACGCGCTTGTTGAAGCGGAGGCAACAGGCTGATGTTCAGGGCTCGCCGGGGGTGAGTGAAACACTCGGCGAGGTGGATGTGTCGGTGGCTCGGACACGATGGGCGTGGAGCCAACCGGTTTGGTTCCGGTGCGTTTCGGCATCACGGTGGAGTAGTTTAGAAGGCGTCGGTAGTGTTGTCAGTAAGGGCGGAGCGTACAGTCGCTCGACGCCAGGTAGCAGGGGAGTAAGCGGTCCCCGCCTCGTAGGAGTACAAGGGGGCGAATACCACCAACGTTTCCCAATGAAGCGCGGCGGATTCAGCACGGGTATAACCGAAAAACTGTCGGGACAGACTGACACGGACACTAAATTAAACGCACGACGGCTAGCGACGATAATGATTCACCGCACTCAAGCCACGGGGCGAGTGCAGGTGTGCAAAATGCGAGCGCTTTCGGTGACGTCATGCGGCGACGACTGGCTGTCCTGCGGCGACGACTGGCTGTCGCGCCGTGTCTCCTGCGCTCGCGTATATATAAAGCACGCGGAGCGCGCGGTGACCCAGATTGCGTATTATTGATGGTTAATTTCGGAATTTATTACCCCGAGCCGGGAAGGTCAGGTTGAAGTGATAGTATGGCTATTTATAGCGCTTGTTGCTGTTTAAGTAAACAAGGGAACTTTTTAAGTCGGTTTTTAACGGCTCTGGGGTTAATAGTGTGTTCAAGGATGGCATATATGTGTGAATTCTGTGACTATTGATTGGGTAGACTGACTGTTATAAAAGCTAGGGTATATACGGCAGCAAATTATCGATTGTCAAGCTACCTATATCTAATCCATTGGCTATTATTACTACGGATAGAGAAGACGCCACACATCATAACTATGTTCTGTTCTAGTGACGCCATCCGGCCACACTTGTTGTTGTAGAACGATGAACGAAACGCGAAAGCGCCGTGAAAAATACTCCTAAAAGCGTTCTGGTAGCGCTACGTGTTTCTACTGTCTGCTTAGACGACTAATTTGTTTCAGAGCTAAAGAGAACTTTAGATGACTCTAAAAAAATGGGAATTACCTTTGCTCATAGCTTCTCTATGCGTAGAAATAATAGCTCAATGATCTAATCACATAGAGAAAAAACTGCAAGTGCAAGATACATAGCTCCAGTCATCGATTTTATACAATTATGAATCAACTTTTTGAAGTAGCAAAAGATTCGCTAAAATATTCTTAATTATTCTTATGGTAGTGGTCACCCGTATTAGCCAATTTCTAACTAGATAACTAATTATACTTTGAGTTAAGTCACTGTATTTTACAATTAGAGATGATATAGCTAGCGGAAATAGCGCGAAAGAAGTTCTTTGAAACAAAATGACTCTTTTAAAATTTCGTTCATACAGTGCCATATATTTTGTCTCAAGCTGACAAGCCGCAGAAAAAGCTTGTAACTAGTCCCATAAGAACCGTTTTCCGAGCATCCCATGATATCATAGCGACAGAAATAAATGTGAGCCAAGCAGTGAGCATGAATGAATCGATGCTATTCCCGGTTCGGAGGTCGACCCTACCAGGTGATGTCAAAGCATAAACATAGCAACAACAAAGCATATCCTCACAGTAGGAAATAATCCAGTAAATCAAACTTTATATTAGCAGTGCAGGAGAGCAGTATATTATAAAAATGTGAAGTGAAATAAATAACAAGAAAAAACTCGCAACGCGGTGGTGCGCGATGACATGTGTCAAATAGAACGCAAATCAAATCAAATGATATTTAATTTTCTGATCTAAAAACCGATGATTGTTTTGGTATTTGGCACAATTAACACTAGAAGTCATAACATTACGGGTGAAATATACGATATTACGAGTTATATCCGGAGATGAAACGAAAATGTATATTGCATTTGACGACTTTTACGAGCATGTCAAAAATAAAGCTTATCTAAACTAGAATCATAGGATTGTACCTAAACAGTTTGGCGGATACCGAAATTACTTCGAAATAATATATGTAATACTAAAATTTTATTATGGAAGATATTTTCGATTCTGTCTTTTAATTTTATTTCTATATACGAGTATCTTCGGTTGTTAAATTATACTGGGATCTTTGTCTACTATTTAATCTATATGTTTAACCGACTTCAAAAAAAGGAGGAGGTTCTCAATTCGGTTGTATTTTTTTTTTTTTTTTGTTACCTCGTAACTCCCGTCATTTATCAAACGATTTAGAAAATTCTTTTTTTGTCTGGAAGGTTACACTTCCCGTTCGGTCCCATTGTAATCAGATCAGGATTTGATTACTTCTTAGTGTACTTTGAAGTCGGTTTAAGCTTTATGTAAATAAAGTGTTTTGTTATAAATAAAGCATTCATCTGAATTAATTAATTGAAAACACTCAATTTTACACTAGAAGAGTAATTAGGGACGTATTAGTTAACCATATAATTATCATATAATTATAAGTGTTTGTTGAAACCTCTGGTATCCAAGGTAAGAATTAACTTGTGTTATGGATACCAAAGCTCTCTCCTTCACAAGTACACAAATTCTTTGGTACTTGGCGCACAGGTCGCTAAAGGGAAAATTTTATAGTAATATTAGCAAGTGACGTGAAAAGATTATGACCCACATTGAGTGGTGACACGTTGGTTATGATTTTAATTCAATAAACTTGGAAGCAAACATTTGGTATGCATTTTTGAGTAATTTACATTGGGCTGAAACTTTTTATAGAGTCTGTAGTGATGTAGTGTCCCCCCTTCACCCCTTTCGGATAGTAAACCTACTATATGGCTTGAGTTTCAACTCAATCTCACCATGGAAAGTGTTAATTTGGTGACCACTGCAAAAACCCTAAAATAAATAAATAAATAAATATCCTGGGACATTTCTCACACACGGTCATCTGATCCCAAACTAAGCAAAGCTTGTACTATGGAAACCAGATAACTGATATAATACATATACTACTTTTTGTTTGTAAATACATACTTAATATACATAATTACACCCAGACTCAGGACATACAGACATGTTCATGCACACAAATGCATGTCCTGTTTGGGAATCGAACCCACGACCTGCGGCGCTATAGGTTAAGACTCCACGTCTTAACCAACTGCGCCAACTGGCGCAAAAGGAAAGGTATTGGAAGGAAATTCATTATATAATTATATAATTTGATGCTACTGTCGTATGTACCTACTGTGGCCCTTGTCCTAGCTGTCAGGGCTCATCTAGAGTCTAGACAAACTGACAATTAATAGAAACAAAAAACCCGACTGCGTAAAACAAAAATTAACTGAAAAGAGAAAAACAAGCTCTTTAATCTATAGAATTTGGAATATAACTGGAATGTTATAAGGTATTGCAGTCGGGGACAAACCAATAACTTAAGTATGGGTCTTTTTTTTGTACGTAAGTATAACTTAAATATTTGTTTATCCCCGACTGCAATACCTTATAACATTCCAGTTATATTCCAAATTCTATAGATTAAAGAGCTTGTTTTTCTCTTTTCAGTTAATTTTTGTTTTACGCAGTCGGGTTTTTTGTTTCTATTAATAATTTAATTTATTTCAGACTTTTTAGTTTTATACAGAATGAGTTGTAAGTATTAGTAAATAAATGAGCGGTACGGTAAAGTAACGCTAACAACCATCGCACCACTGTGTGTTACGTACGGTAACCGCTCATATTACCTACTGTCCTTGCATTAAACATGGTTTTTTGCAGTTTACGTCAAAATGGTAGCATAAAAGTATTACAATATATACATATATGGAATGGGCTGTTCACAAGCTTTCATTTGATACCCATATTGTTATAATAACGAAATTTTTGTTTTTAATACCCCCCTCTTCTCTTATCCGAAGACGCCATATAAAAATAATATACCCTATGACACTCCCACAGTCAAGACGAATCTAACGACACCTCATATGCTTAAATCCATCAAGCCGTTTAGGCTGTAGAGCGTGCCAAAGAAATAGACATACATACATACATACATACATACTTACATATATACATACATACATACACTCGAAAAACATAACCCTCCTTCCGGGTCAGTCGGGTAAAAAGTATCTTCGCCATTGCCTCGGATAACATTGGACATAAAATATTATAATAGGGACCGATACAATCTTTATTATACCTAATGGTGCGTCCATGCTACGCGAACGAGCACGAGCTGAGCCATGAAGGAACAGTATTCGTTCGTTGCTTGCGTAGCGTGGACAGAATTGCGAGCCTCGAACGAGCGTTCGACTCGCACGCGACAGCACTCCACCCGAAAGTTAGTTTTTTCACAAATACAGGGATTCGCATCGCGCTCGTTGTATAGTCCTACAAACTTATCTGACCCGGTGCTCAAAAGAGAAACTAACGAGGTCATTTCGAAATGTCAATCGCCATTGGTCAAAGAGAATATAAACATTACGTTCATTGGTTGTTTGCTCCACCAAAACTATCGGCTCGTTGTAACATCCACACTGGACACCGCAAGCATCCAACGAATTCTGTTCATTCGTGGCTCGGCTCATGCTCAGTTCGCGTAGCGTGGACGCACCATAAAATTACATTTTCATACCAACATTGGGTCATATCGTTTTATTACATCGAAAATATTTTTTGTTACTGAAATAGAATTCTGAATGCAAACATATAGATATGGCAATAGTATAGGAAAAGATCTGCACCGCAGCTTAGGTAGTTGCGCGTTAGGACATGGGGGTAGAGTCATACATACATATCTCGTCATACTAAGGCGTGCTAAGGCAGTTTTTAGGGCTCTGCAAAGGGAAAAAAGAGCTGATCTCTGCAATCCCTTGTTACCTAGAATCCAGAACCTCACAAATATTTTCCCAATGAATTTTTCTTTTTCTGGAAAAAATATCGATAGATAGAACTGATGGTTTAATTACTAAATCAAAATAGCCCAAGGCGTCGTCCTAATTAGCGACGATCGTACGATAACGATGCGATTTCGTCGCACGATCGCGCTGATGTTCCTGTGCTCGCGCGATGACTTGCGAGCTTCAATTAGGACACTCTAAAGCGTTTTGTGTATTTAATCTCGTCGTGCGACGAAATCGCATCGTTTGATCGTACGATCGTCGCCAATTAGGACGACGCCTTAGAGTCCACACCACTAGAACAATATTTTGGCATAAAATTAATTTCCCGAATTTACAGTATACAGTGCTATACAGTCTCACCAAAGGCAGTAATCTTGAGTGGCCTTTTGTGAATCCTTCATCATGAACACGGGTCATATAATAGTATCGCACGATAACCACATGATAACAAACCGCTCGAACTAATAACCGTGGGGTGTATTCAGGCAATAATTCACAATTACACGCCAGGCTCACGTTAAAGGCATAATAAACTATCTCAGTTTACAGAGGTGTGGTGCTGGTGATAGCGTTTGGGAAAATTCTTATGATAGAGCGGGTAATAGTCTCTTGATCTGTGAGTTTTATAGTAAGAGAGGTTAAAATAAGTGTGAATGCTGATGGAAATTTTGAGTGGACATATTGCTCCTTCGCCAAATAATTGAGAACAGGGTAGGCAGACGATGGATGGCTTTTGGTTCTTAAAACATAGAGTGTAGAAACTACATGCTTTTGATCATAAATAAGGTAATAACTAAGATAAATATACTTTATTTGTACACCACATAAAAAGTACACAAAAAGAAGGAATAACAAATACAAGAAGAAGTGATACAAAACAGGCGGTCTTATCGCTTAAGCGATTTCTTCCAGACAACTTTTGGGTCACAGGATATAATATAATAATTCAGGTGTAGCACATAAGAATACACTTAAATAAATACATATTGAATCCTAATACATAAATAACCAAAATAATAAACGAATACTATTAAAATAATTCACCTGAAAAAAATAAAAAATGAAGCGCTCGTGGTGTAGCATTATTAGCCGTTCTTAATCGATCGGCAAAGTTATGCTACAACTGTCGTGGTCGGTACCTGGATGGGTGACCGCCTAGTGGTATTTCAATTCGAGCATTTCCGTGCTTCGGAAGGGTACGAAAAGCCGTTGGTCCCGGTTATCACTTAATTGTGATAGTCGTTAAGCTAGTTGGATGCCTCCCAGGCGGCTTGAAAAATTCCAACACTAGCCTACCTCCACCAATCCGCAGTGGGTACGCGTGGTGGAGTATCGCGCAGTCCCTTTCAGGCCTGTGCTCAGCAGTGGGACATTATATGCTGATGATGATGATGATGAATTAAATTAAAATAATATTTGGTAAAATAAATAGTCATGACATGAAACAACAGAACTAGGAAAGTAAGAAACACTGATAAGATATGTCTAACCTGAACAAGTGGGGCTAATTTTCTTATTAGGGGAGTCTTAAGCCCTTATGGGGACGAATATAATAATGATGAATGATTCAGAGAAAATCCAGAAGCTAAATATGTCTATTATCCTATTATGATTTGACAAGCTTTCACCGTGATTCCCTTAAGAATTGAATTTAAGAGAATCATATCTTTCTTCCCCTGCGATATAAGAATTAGCCTCCTTCGCACGTCTCTTGGGGACATTACTAATCCCAGATTACAGATGACAATTCCTAATCATTTTTAAGACCCACTTTAAGAAATGTTGAATTCCAAGTGATACAGTGCTCTTAATTTATATATTTACAAATACATTGATAGCATCATTTCTACGTCAATTCACTTCACGTGCAAAAAGTTCCACCTTACGTCCATAGAAAATAGAAATCCTCGCTAACACGGGTACCACACTTCAAATTTAGTGAATGCTTAACTCCAACGCTGCTTGACCTACATACCTTGCCTACGTCTGCATAAGCTCGCCTCAATTTTCATATGAAAAACTATCTGGTGCTTCGAAATGAATGGATCATTTGAGTCTCCAATTGGATGATATTTTTTTAAGAATTTAGTATTTTTGATATTAAAATGTGAATTTTTAATGTTAGGTAAAAAAGCTCGAAAAAGGGTTAAAATTCCCGCATGATTGCTCTCCAAATCTTCAAATATAAAATTCTAATACGTGTGTATGTCACGGAATTCCTTCTAAACGGCTGGACCGATTTGAATGTTTTTTTTGTATGCGTTTGGGTGATCAGCCCGGCAGATGGCGCTGCAGTTGGTGTCTAGGTTTTATTACGACTTCATTCAAATCGGTCCAGCCGTTTAGGAGGAGTGAGTGAGTAGGGTAGGGTAGGGTAGCACCACAGGGTAGAGTAGCACCCCGCGAACAAAGTCACGCCGGGCAGTTTATTATAACTTTACAGCAAATATACAAAATCCAATCTATATAATGGTATATAACGTCGAGGCTGTCACTGTTGCCGATAATCAGGCCTGTTCCCAGCAGGCTGACAGCATTACATCTTTGGAAACGACCTAATTACAACTTATTGGCAGTCCCACTGGTACTGAAAATGTCTATAAGACAGTACTCACGTTTTCTAACGAAGCCTCGAAGTATTTTCACTATACAATATTGCCTTTCGTTTTTAAAGCCAGCTTAGGAACTGTGAATGTTATTCCCTTCGCGGTAAGGTAAGGTTTTCCATAAAACATTGAAGATAATACTATTGTAAATCGTGTTACATTTATTTAAACAAAATCATTTCGGGAAATGACATCAGAAATGTGAAAATTTATGGGAAAATTATGGATATGATTATCGTTATTCGGGCGTGATGACGTTGTTATATTTAATGGATTTTGTATTTTAAATTGTATGGTCGCACGTTAGTAATTGTGCACGTAGTACTTACATTGTAATTAGGAACTAAATTTTCTGGAGGGGATTTATCCCCAATACAAAGTAAACGCAGTTAAATCAGGTATTATACGATATAATATAAAATAATTTGATACACATATCATGCGGTAGAAAATAAGACAGACATTTTTACTTTTTACATTTTGAATAAAGTACCACTCGGTTGCCAGTAGTTTAACTTGCATATATAACCTTTTACACGCCCCCTCAATTAACTACTGAAGCCCCAAACCATTAATAAACTTATTATGTTTACCCACAGGTAATGCTTTCGTTAAAACGTCAGCCAGCATCAAATCTGTCGGCACATGCTTTAACTCTATGACATTATCCCTGAGTACGTCCCTGATAAAATGAAACTTTATGTCTATATGTTTACTACGAGCATGATAAACGGGATCTTTAACAAGATAGATCGCCCCCTGATTGTCAGCATAGACAGTTGTTTTAGATAACTGTAAACAACCTATCTCCTTTAACAAACTACTTAGGTAGAGAGCTTCTTTCATTGCCTCACTAGTACTAATATATTCAGCTTCAGTAGAAGACGTAGCTACTGTTCGCTGCTTCTGAGATCTCCATGTAATAGCTGCTCCTCCTAAAATAAAAACATAACCAGAATACGATCGTCTATCTAATAGACAATTCCCCCAATCCGCATCTGAATAGCCTATCAACGAATGACCACCCTTTTTAAAAGTCAAACGATAGTCAATTGTTTTCTTTAAATATCGAAGAACCCTTTTTGCCGATATCCAATGAATGTGAGTAGGACAAGTCACAAATTGAGCCAATTTTGAAATTGTATTGCTTATGTCAGGTCTCGTACCTACGCTCAAATACATTAACGTACCTATCAATTCACGATATGGCCATCGTTCTTGATTTATATCATCTAGGCTTTCTTCCTTTGGTTTTGCAAACTTCAACCCAACTTCGAATGGAGTGGATACAGTCTTGCACTCTTCCATACCATACTTCTTTATTGCATCTTTAATATACTTCTGCTGTGATAGACTTATAAATCCGTCCTTTTTCTCAATTTCGATACCTAAACAGTATTTAGCCGGACCAAAATCTTTAAGCTCAAATTCTTCAGCTAAATCCTTCTTAAATATCTCTATCCACTTGATATTCTGGGACGCCACTAATATATCATCAACATATATAATAACAATCAGAATAGTTCCATCTCCCCTTCGCTGAAAATATAAACATGGTTCGTTTATAGTAGGCAATAAATTCATACTTCGTAATTTCTCATCCAATCTCAAATACCACTGCCGCCCTGCCTGTTTTAAACCATAAAGAGATCGCTTCAAAAGACAAGCATCTCCTCCAGCATTGATATCTAATATCATTTGCCTAGCACGCTTCGCAACTATTGATTGTTTATCTTCTCTTTGAATAAGCATATTAAGACTATCTTTCAGTACCTTTGGTACCTGCATATAAACTTCTTCATCAAGTCGGCCATTTAAGTATGCTGTATTGATATCCAGCTGATGAATTTGTAGATTCAGCTCTACAGCAAGTGCCATCAACAATCTAACTGTTTCTAGTCTTGCTACTGGGGCATACGTTCGGTGATAATCAATCCCATACCGTTGACTAAAACCTTTTTCAACTAAACGAGCCTTTTTCTTGAATGTTTTATCAACATTAAACTTGGTCGTTAGTACATATCGACAGCCTACAATGTCTCTATTTTTAGGTCTTTTCACAATATCCCAAGTATCATTCTTAACTAAACTTCTTACTTCAGAAAAGATTGCCTCTCGCCATTCCTTGTGTTCATCGCTTGATAGCGCTTCTTCGAGGGATATTTCAGCAATTGCAGAAAAATATTCTTCATTTTCTTTAGAATGGTTTCCTTCTTCAACCATATTATACACCTTTCTAGGACGCCCACGATTCCCTTTGACAAGCTTGGGTCTTCCAGGAGCTCGTTTCAACATCACTTGTTGATCTTCTCGTTCTTGAGTTTGCTCGACATCATTTGGGTTTATATTAAAACCTAAACCTTCCCCTCTACTAGAACGCTCGCCAGTACCCGAATGCTCTCCTCCTCCCGAGTGTTCGCCTTCATCAGTATGGTCGACATCGTCTGTAGGTTGTCGCAGAATAATTTCATTATCCATCTCAAACTCGACTTCTTGAACATTTGGTCCTTCCTTTGATTGTGTATTCTCGACTCTTGGTTGAAAAATATTTTCTGGCTCTATTCGAATGTTCTTCTGATCCCTTGATACATTTTCTTCTTTTTGGAATTTAACATCTCGTGCTTCTATTACTCTATGTTCATTAGGTATCCATATACGATATCCTTTGGTTGATCTAGGGTATCCTACGAATATTCCTTCTTTGGCACGTGCATTAAACTTACCCTTTCCTGGTGTCTTATCTAATACATATGACTTAGTTCCAAAGCTAACCATATTATTAAGGTCTACAATATTTCTAGTCCATTTCTCGAACGGAATATCACCTTTTAAGCTGCTAGTTGGACATCGGTTGCGCACATAGCATGCGGTCACAACAGCGTCCGCCCAAAAGCCTAAAGACAGACCAGAGGATAATAACATGCATCTTGCCATTTCCTGCAAAGTTCTATTCATACGTTCACTAACGCCATTCATTTGAGGTGTATGAGGGATAGTCAGCCTTCTTTGAATACCTTCACTCTGTAGGAATTTATCGAATTCATAGTTACAATATTCGCCACCGTTGTCACTCTGAAGAAATTTAATTTTCTTCCCAGTAAACTTTTCTGCGAAATTTTTATACGCCTTAAATGCACTGAACACTGCACTTTTCTTCCCTAATAAATAAACTTCACACCATCGAGAACTGTCGTCAATGAAAGTAACAAAATATTTCGCACCACCCATTGATGCTGTTTTCATCGGACCTACCACATCTGAATGTACAATTCTTAATATTTCATTACACGGACCGTTCGACCTTGAAAATGGTAATGAACTCATTTTGCCCTTAGAACATATATCGCAATTATCTAAAACACGTAAATCTATCTCTTTTATGTTATGACCACAATGGTTTAGTAATTTTGAGAGATCTCTACCATTTAAATATCCCATACGTTCATGCCACGTACGGATATCAACTGAATTGTAAGCTATATTAACCTGTTCATTCAAGTCCCTAACATGATAAAGATTCCCAATACGTTCAGCTGTCATCACGGTTTTACCTACCTCATCATTTATATAGGCTTTATCTTTAGTAAAAGTTACTTCATACCCATTATTAGTAATTTTGGCCACAGATAACAAATTACTACGAAGATCTGGTACATACAAAGTATTTCCAAAAGTTATTCGCCTTTTGCCTGATGCTGACAACCTTACATCACCCTTGCCCTTCACATCAGTCGACAGATTTGACGCTAGATTCAACTTATCCTGAAAAGCACAGAAATTATTAGTAAATTTATTTCTATCATTACATAAATGTGATGTAGAGCCACTATCGAGGATCCAGTTATTTTTCATAGATTCACAAATATTTGTAAAATTAGAATTACAATTAAAAAGAATATCAAAATTACTGTCCTCCTCGTTCTTTATTTCTGTTGCACATCTGGATTCAGGATTGTCACGCTTCGTTCTGCATTCTGAAGCTTTATGTCCTAGTTTATGACATTTGAAGCATTTGTAAATTTTGCTCGGTCGTGCCTTTTGAACCTGAGTCGGTTGGTTCCTTTTTGGTCCTTGATGTTTCGCATACATTGCTCCTTCTACCTTCTTAGTTTCATCTGATTTCAAAATATTACCTTTTTCTAATATTTTAATCTTGAGTATCTCTATATTCGGTAACTCATCTCTGCTTTCCATTGCGCATCTAAAATTCTCATAGTTTTCCGGAAGGCTATATAGTAGCAAAATTGACAGCATGTCCTCGTGTATCGTAACACCCATATCGCTTAGGATATTTGCGGCTTCAAAGAAATCTCCAAGATGTATTTTCACATCATCAGTCTCTTTCATACGGCTCAATATCAATTTTTTAAGTAAATTTGCCTTCCTCACGGGACCTTTAGAAGCATATACGCTTTCTAACTTCATCCAAATTTCGTGCGACGTCACGCACCCACGAGTATGTTTCAACTCACCTGGATTCATCGCCATGATAAGGTCAGCCTTTGCCATTTCGTCCTTATCTGACCAGGTCTCCGCTGCCTCATTAGATGTTGGCCTTTTAATGGTACCGTTTACGTATTTCCATACCTGATTTTTGACAAGTAAAGCTTGTACTTGAATTTTCCAAGTTTCATAGTTTTGCCCATTCAGCAATTCTATTTTTATGTTGCCCATAACCTCTGGAGGGGATTTATCCCCAATACAAAGTAAACGCAGTTAAATCAGGTATTATACGATATAATATAAAATAATTTGATACACATGTCATGCGGTAGAAAATAAGACAGACATTTTTACTTTTTACATTTTGAATAAAGTACCACTCGGTTGCCAGTAGTTTAACTTGCATATATAACCTTTTACAAATTTAATAGACTAATATGATTTAAGTTGCAAACTCACTGTGAATACCTGCAACTGGCAACTGACAAGTAACTTCAAATGTTCGGAATGTTTGTTAATAAATTGTATTGTGTTTTGATGATAATATCAATATGGTAATTGATGTGGCTGAAGGAAGTAAGCACACAGCACCTAGAAGGACCAGGGCCTATACTATGAAAAACGATACACGATAGTCCGATCATCGTTGTCAATCAATAAGCCAATAGAATTGCACAAAATTTACGTCTCGTCAGTTTTGCAGCAATTCTATTGGTTAATGTTTGACAACGATGATCGGACTATCGTATATCGTTTTTCGTAGTAGACCCTCTGATCAACTCTAGAACACACCAGTAGGTTCTTGGTGACAGATTCTCAACTTGACGGTAAGTAGCCAAGCATATACTACAAGGAAGCCCACACCGTCCTTTGGTTTTCTCACGTCATTTCCTCCACCGATAGGTCAACTTCATGGTGGGATTTGAAGCCACAACTTTTGCCACGGTATTCGACGACACACCATTTCAAATCAAATCAAAAATTCATTTATTCGGTATATAAATAATGCACTTATGAAAGTTACAGTTTACTACCACCTCCGGTTCGGAATACACTTAAGTGCTGGTCCCAAAGGGCGCGGTCTGCGATCACAGCTCTAGATTCCGTAGTTGCACGATTGTACACAGCGAGCAATCTAGAATTCTAGGCGTGAAAATTACCTTTTATCTTCAATCCAAAAAAAAATGCTTGTCACTAAAAATTTACCGATAGCTGAGACGTGTCGCGACCAGCTTTCGAGAAGGAAACTCCGACAGAACGTGCGTTCTCCTTGACCGCCGCGGTGGCATAGATTACAGTGAACGCGGATCTCTGATGACTGAACTCTAGGCGCTAGGGATCGGCGCGTTAAACTGATAAGATTTCAATTTAAAAAGATGTACTTAATAACAATTTAACAAATGATAACAGGAATCATAACTTATATTATAAATGCCAAAGTGTGTTTGTTTGTTACGCCTTCACGCCTCAACTACTCAACGGATCATCATGAAATTTTGGCATGCAGATAGCCTATGTTATGGAGAAGTACAAAGGCATACTTTTTATTCCGGGAACGCGGGTGAAACCACGGTGGACAGCAAGTCAAGAAATAAACCAAAAGTGTCGTTAAAAACGAACAAAAGAAAAATATATTGATAGAGATCTAAGCGGCCATTCTCCGATTAGCAAGTTTTACGTGTCCGGGCTTGCATAGTCCATAATATTATCATATTCAATCACGCATTTTTTTTTATATGTTAGTTAGCATCCGTATCTAGCTGTAAACAAAAACATTGGCTTCTATTTTAAGTAGTTTAAGACTAAATTAATTTACTATGTTCAAAGAACGTCTGTTCTCTAATTACCGTGGCGTGTCCGCACACCAATAAAAATTACAAGCAAGTTTTAACATAAAAACTTGCTTGTAATTTTTATTACGTACAGATTTACTTTGATTCATTCATCGTTTTAAACTATATTAAGCAACGTGTATCGCATAACAAAATATCGACTCAATATAACCAGTCTATAAATAATTATCATAAAGTAACCGCATGTCCAATCGAAAGTTATAATTGCCGTGACATTTTCTGTTCTCGGGTGCACATCCCTAAATAACAGTATTTGGCACATCACTACCGTACGCGTCGCGTCTCCTCAGTGTGTGCCGCGGCCCATCAGCAGTTCTACGTTTCTAACGTTAGTGTACCGCCAATGAAGCACGCGAGTATGTAATTACCGTAGCCTTGGTTAAAAACTTTTCTAATTACCGTTGTACTTATTTTAATACTTGATTTTTTAAGTTAGACCAAAGTTGATCATGTAAATGGAGACAGTATTTTGGCCTCCGTACGTTGTAATAAGCTAGTATTTGTAAACACTATTGGTTTTAGAAATTTTTAAGAAAATCTATAGTTTTCTAATTATCGTATACTAATTACCATCTGTTTATAATTACCGTTGTATGAAAAATTGTATATAATAAATATGGTTTAACCAAATGGTAAAAATCACGGAAAAGAGAATACACTGGAAGGGCGATGCGTTAGAATTTGTATCGGAACCAGCGTCGCCAAACTCACACAAATAAATGTTAAATCATATATTGTACTACAAATAAACAATCCTTTTGATTGGTCGTTTCTATTTTACTCAAAAATAGCTTTAATCACACAGGTCATACATATGAAAATATACCTTTTTACGTTAATATAAAATTTATTTTTCAATAGCGTACAATGTATTTACGTCGTTTTGTAATCTACAAACTAACTAGATTCAATCGACGAAAAAGTTCTGCCACTCGGCACTAGATGGCCTTATTTTCATGGAACGCAATTTTGAACTCAAACGTATTAGACATAATGTTGATAATTGCGTAATAGCTGCGTCGACTGGCGTCGAGTAGCAACACTTATTGCTATTCGCTTAATGCAGCGAAAATTATCGATAAAATATCAATAAAATTATCGATATTTTAATTTCGTCGATATATTTTTAGAAATTCCGGAAGAAAATTCACGTTCGATAAGAATAATTGTGCAAAGAATACTGAATTGTAAAAAAAAACGTGTAACATGATGAAGTAAATTAAAAAAAAGTTATTTTTACATGGTTTATTGCCCTTGAAATAAAATTTATTTGTTTCGAAATTCTCGTTTTGAAAGCTTAATTTTAACAGATGAATGCGGATATTGATATAACTTTCAACTATTGCCTTAATCAAATCAGTGATAAAAAGATGTATTTTATCGATATTGAACGAACAAAACTATCGATGCACGTGTTTTGGGGTCACGACTCACGACGAATGTGAAAGAACGCAATACATTACGTGCGGAGTTGCGCTCGCTACCTTGCGTACAAATAAAGTGAGTACATTGCCTTCAATGTATAATTTTGCAGTAGTATCAGAGTTTATCGTTTACACCTAAAATTATCATAATCTCGAATACATTTTTATAAATATCACAATTAAATAAAGGTTTGTAGACTCATGGATGAAAGGAAATCCCTCCTTGAGTTACACTCCGACTCCTCACTTCGTTTCCTACAGGAAATAATAGCGCATCACGACATAATTAATATTTTTCGCGGAGCTACGCACCTCTGCTAAGTATGGCGGATACTACGAAGCGTTGACGCGTGTTTTGGTTGATATATGCCCATTTGATGTCATGTGTGGCGCGCGGGCTCCGCTAGCATAGCGTCTCTATTATATTTCTTTTCTCTGTGGTAAAAATATTACCAATTAAGATAATGTTTGACTTATTTAGTTTGTTTTACCTGATTTTCATTAAATGTGTCTAATTTTTAATAAATTATAGCAAAGATAAAGTGTCTTTTTTACTATTGGTTATGGTTATGAGGGACATCGTTAATTCTATTGCCTTAATTATATGTGTACAAATTAATAATGTGTGATATTATCATTACATTATATATCATATTTTACATAGACTTGATGATATTTTCTAATTACCATACTCATAAAATTTGTAAGTCTCATTAACTAGAAAACCACCATTAATTGTTAAATGCCTCATTAATTATTGAATTCGTATCTTTGATGTGTTTCATATTTTAATATGTTTAAGTCAAATCAGTGAAAAATAAAAAAGGTTACGATAATTAGGCAAAGAACGCCGAATTGGAGAATGACCGTAAGAAGCTTCATAGAGATTACAGAATAGATTGATAAGTTTAGTTACAGAAGTAATAGAAAGAAGCAGACAAACAATAGATAATAAAGGTTTTTGTTCTACTCATAGACCTGATCACACAGATTAGCAGACACATCTGATAGTATCTGAATCTGTTTCATTCTTCTAACATAGTAAAATGAAAGAGACAGCTTATATGAATGAATTTATTCCAAATAAATTGGAGCAAATGTATGGTTAGGAATGCTGGGCAGTAAAGAGGACGGATGAAAGACGATTGCATGCAGCTGAGATGAGGATGTTGAGATGGATGTGTGGAGTGAGTACATAAGGGGAAGCCTGAAAGTAGCGCCAGTGACTGAAAAGTTGAGAGGGAACCGTTTATCATGGTATGGACATGTTATGAGGAGAAATGAAAGCCACGTCACTAAAAAAGTTATGAATATGAAAGTGGATGGATATACGGGAAGAGATGGATGGATTGTGTGAAAGATGATATGGGTAAGAAAGGAGTGGATACTAGTATGACGGATAGAAGAGATGAATGGAAGAAGCGTACATATTGCGCCGACCCCAATTGATTGGGAACAGGGCAGGCAGATGATGATGAAGATTCGTTTATTACGGACTTATTGGCAAATTATGAACACATTCTTATTAAGCATGCATTTATTATAAGCCTATTATTATTATTTGTTTAGTTTCATCTGTCCCGGGTTGTCAAATCTAGCAATTAAAATTTGACCCACTTCCTGGTTTCCAACTGAGCTGAAATTTTCCATGCATATGTAAACATGATAACAATGCAATAATATATAATATATAATATATTCACCCAGGTTAGTGACTATGACATTATCACGGCTTTCAAGTCACTAAATATGAAAAATACAGAAGACTTATGGGGTTTGTCAGTTAAAGTTATACAGTCAATTATTTTTAATATTGCCCCTATTTTAGCCCTAATTTTTAACCAATGTCTCGAACAGGGCAACTTTCCTGATTTAATGAAATACAGCAAAATTGTTCCGATTTTTAAATCGGGATGTAAAAACAATCCCTCAGATTACAGACCGGTCTCAGTACTTCCTGCATTAAGTAAGATTTTTGAAAAGATTGTGCTAAACCAAATGTTAAGGCATTTTAATAACCACAAGATACTCCATGATGATCAGTTCGGTTTTACGAGAGGTAAGTCCACTACGGATGCGGGAGCTAAACTTATTAAGCATATTTTTCAGGCCTGGGAGTGCTCACACGATGCTATTGGTATCTTTTGTGATCTCTCCAAGGCATTTGATTGCGTAGATCACCAAACGCTAGCTCTTAAACTTAAGTTATACGGAATTCGCGGAGTGGCTCTCGATCTTGTGGTTTCCTATCTTTCAGGGCGCCAACAAAAAGTAGGAATCAATGGTAGTGTGTCATCGGGCTCCTTAGTCAAATTAGGCGTACCTCAAGGCTCGATTTTAGGCCCATTTCTGTTTCTAGTTTATATAAATGACCTACCTTATATGGTGAAAGAACTATCAGATGTCGTTTTGTTTGCAGATGATACGTCTCTGATATTTAAAGTAGATAGAAAAGACAAAGATCTTTTAAAAGTTAACTACGCTCTGAAGACTGTGTCTCAATGGTTTGCTGCCAACAATCTTATGTTAAACTCAAAAAAAACAAAATGTATAAGATTTTCATTACCAAATGTACCAAAAGTTGATACCAGTGTTATTGTGGATGGTAATAAACTTAATGTAGTAGATAAGACTGTTTTTCTTGGTCTGACTATAGACTGTAGATTGCAGTGGGGTGCTCACCTGGAAGCCTTAGGTGGTAAACTGAGCTCCGCTGCGTTTGCAGTCAGCAAAATAAGGCAACTGACGGACATTAATACAGCCAGATTAATTTATTTTGCATATTTTCATAGTCTTATGTCTTACGGCCTTTTGCTGTGGGGCTCTGCCGCAGACTTGGAATCAATTTTTGTATTACAAAAAAGGGCAATTCGCGCCATCTACTGTTTGGGTTCTCGCGAGTCTCTACGAAATATATTTCCGGATATTAATATACTAACTTTGCCCTCTCAGTACATTTTTGAAAATATTATGTATGTCCGCAAGAACATTAATTTGTTTCCAGTCAATAGTGACTATCATGATAGAAACACTAGAAACAAAGACAAAATAACTGTACCTAAATTTAGATTAGCTAAAGTAAATAAGTCCTTTCATGGGAATTGTATTAAATTTTACAATAAAATTCCTCATAGCGTGACCAGTATGTCCTTTTTTAAATTTAAGGAACATATCAAAAAGCGGCTGTTGAGTAGGGCTTATTATAAAGTGTCTCATTATATTGACGACAAGGATGTATGGAAGTAGCTTCTCTCTGCACCTGCCTCACTGAGCAGATAGTTCAAGGTCCATTTTAATTCAAAGTATGCTATTATTATTATAAGTTATATTTTTAGGTTACAGATTATATTACCTATTGTAATTAAATTTATTCAATTCAATGTTCTTCATTTATTTAGTTTGATATAAATGCATCGATTTATTATGTCTGTCTAATTGTTATATTTTTTTTATTTTGTGATATTTAGTCTAAGCTTGTCAATAGTCACAGTGATAACAAATTGTGTGTTTAGTGTTTCCCTTTAGTTATTTTTTATTTCTAAGGCAGACTTAAGTAAGTCATGCTCACTTTAAGGCCTTTGCTTGCGGCGGCGTCGTGTGACGGGTCGCTCACTTCCCTCCAATATGGCGAGGAGGGCGATGGCTGCCACACGCGTCATACTTGTGAACAGGTGCTGCTTGTGGGGGCTGGTCTGCTTAAGTTTGCTATTTATTTACTTATTAAATATTTTTTCAGTCTACTTTGTAATTTTGCCGCCGCGCCGGGGCACGCAATTGTTTTCAGTGCGATTAGAATGTAAATATTATGTAATTAATCTAAGCCTGTTTTGAAAAGAGTAATTGCTGAGTTTATTGCCGGCTCTTCTCAGCAAATGCAACCTTCCGAACCGGTATTAGAGTATTAGAGTCAGACTTTTCATAAGTGCCTGCGAAGGTCTATTTGAATAAATGATTTTGAATTTGAATTTGAATTTGAATAAAACCACAGCAGAAGAAAGCTTTTTTGTTAAACGTTGGTAAAAAGCTTTAATGACGGATGAATGAAGTCGGGCAGATACCTGATTCAACCCACAGGGACAATCTATTTTAAGCAGTGAGCATTCCGCTAGACTTGTAAGAATTCAAAATAGCATCACCAAAATGTCTGCATTACGCAAAATCGTAATGCTACCACAAAAGTGATAGCAAAGCTAAAATTCTCGTTGAAATGTTAAATACAGCCTATATTTCTGAATCCCTCATTAAATAACCTATACAAACAGTATAAAATTATGTCTGTTGGTCGATTCAAACATTTTCAATCGGGAACGGTTCCCTGACCTAGTTTTAAATTAAAATTCGTATCTGTCGAAACATTTGGTTCTCATGACATTTCACTATGCTGTTTTACATATGACTAATGTACCTGTGTATTGAAATCATGTTTAATGATTTCCCGTCTCAAATAAACTATTTTAGCTGATGTTTCATGATTTAACTATTGGGACGCCATAATGTTTCTGTTGTAATGTTTATAATAACTCGTATAGTAAACTATAAGGGAAGACAGAAGGAGAGGAAGAGAAGATTAAGGTGAAATGCTGGTGCCGTTTGTTCCATACAAACGTAATCCTCAGTTTCCTCTCTGGATAATGACACTAGAGCAATTATTATTTTACCATGCAATCTGTATGTACCACTGTATGTCCCTCGGTTGTGTTTTTCTCCATAAATTAATTATTATAAGAATTAGGAGCCTTCTAATATCACAAAAACTAACCACTCTTAATGCCCTTATCAGACGTCCAGTGAACAAATTTGACGAATATAAAACAACAAAGTAAAACCGACAGACATAGCCAAAGCCCTTCTTATTATGATACTTGTTTTTTTCTTAATCTAGCTAGTTGGAGGCCTTCTAGGCAGCTTGAAAAACTCCAACAGTAGGTTGACCACTACCTCCACCGATCCGCAGTGGGCACGCGTGTTGGAGTATCTGCCCATTCCCTTTCATCCTAATTTGAAAGGAGAAAAGAGTGGCTGTGACATACGGACGGACAGACAGACAGACAGACGACGAATCTATAAGGGTTCCGTTTTTTGCCATTTGTCTACGGAACCCTAACTAGCATAAACGCTTCTATGTTTAGCTTAAAAACAAAGTACAACATAAAAAAGAAAAAGCCTCATAGCAAATCCCTCTATCTCCGATTCAATACCAAAATAGATGTAAAAATTATTCACCAAAAAAACTTTCCCCCAACTTATGAAACAGTCGTGAAAAGATCTCGCAAGAATTATGATTAATGTGCGACCATCGATTCTTAATAATTACATCACTTTTGTATAAACTTTGCGCTGTCATTGGCATAAGGATTATGCTAATAGTGATGGGAAACCTTACTGAAATTAATTTCATCATATAATGGTACCGTTTCTCCTGTAAATCGCACTAAACTAATTTTAGTCACATCACATCTCTTTCTTACGAACATTATTGAAAAAGGATAGAATATATTTAAAGCTGTCAAATTAATCTTTGCCGTCTTATTTTGCGTGTATTTAGCCGTAACCGCGATAGATGGCGACTAAATTTACAACAAGCATTGGACTAATTTGACAGGACTAAATTTCTTCCATAGTGAGATTAAAATTAGTTTAGTTGTAAACAACAGAATCTGGGCCAATATGGCCTTAATTCTAATCCCTTTTAAGATAAAATCAATTACTCTTCAAGCAATTTAAATCAAAGCAGTTAAGCCTATTTCAGAAAAAGAATATACATCTTGGATCTTTATAAAAAGAACGGATTTACTGTCTCGTCTCGTAGAGGTCACAAAAATGTCACAGTCAATATAATTATAAGCCTATAATATACGATTTTAATAAGTGACATACGTAGGTAAGGCGTGGGCATATCTAGTCTAAACAGACATTTTGCGAATACTGTCAATATCCATTGCGTAAAGGTAAACTAATATTTTAGATAATGAAAATAAAACACGATCGCCTTCAAATAAAAATCAGTCCCGCTTTTCGAGGATTACTCGACGGTATAATCATCGTTGGACGTAGAAATCGGAAATTATAAAGACACCACTGCACAGAAATGGCAACAGCTTTCCCGTGACCCGTCTTAAAAAAATTAACAATTGTTGTGTAATTGGCTGTAAAAGCCGTAGTGAACGAAATGAACCAAACATAACCTTAAATCGGTCAGTAGTTTTTTTTACTGATACAGTAAGTAAATCAAAGGATTACTATACTCAAGTGTATTTTCTGTCAATATTATGCAAATTGTACAGATAATTTCTTCTAAATACGATAAAAAACGCTATCTTCTTCGCTATACGCTGACAGCCTATCTACCTACAATTCTCTATCTACGCATTGCACCAAGCTTTTATGTGAGTAATTTTTTTTATAATAAAATCGGATTGAGTTTTTAAACATTTTTATCTATCTGTTGCGGTTCATAGTTAATGTTATAAAGGACTACTTTTATTTTTGAAAAATTATTAGTGTTCCGCGCAAAAAAATTCAAACCGTTCGCGGGTGAAACCGCGGATGTCTGCTAGTGTTTAATAAAATGTCCCATCACTGCGAGACATATCGCGAATCGGTAAACATCGATAAATTTGCACAACATTATGCTAATGCTATTCATAGTGTCGCGTCTTGGCACGCAAATATCGACAATTTTCCGCCGATAACAAAATTTGATGAATTGCTTTCTCCATAAACTAAAGAGCTTATGTTTCGCCGGCTTTGAACTGAATTTATTTTCGAAATAAATATTTACGAACATTTTCCCGAAGAGGTTAGCAAAACAATCACGTATTTAGAATAGGCTATATTGTTCATTAAAGCATGGGGTTCTTCAAAAAGGGCGTGAAGAGACTTTTTCAGGGTCGGCAACGCGCGAGTGATATCCCTGGTATTGCAAGCGTCCATAGGCTACGGTAACTGCTTACCATCAGGCGGGCAGTATGCTTGTTTGCCACCTTAGTGGTATTAAAAAAAAAACATTATCATCAGCCCATAATGCCACATTGCTGAGCTAAGGCCTCCTTTCACAATTGAGGGTGAAAGAGAATATGCAGCTACTCAACCAGTCATGCCCACTGCGAATAGGCGGAGGTAGGCTAGTGGTCAACCTACTGTTGGAGTCTTCACGCCACCTAAGAGGCCTCCAAATAGCTTAACGACTATCACAGTTAAGTGATAGCCAGGACCAACGGCTTTACGTGACATCCGAAGCACGCATTAAATCACTACCCTTTAAGGGCTTGTGTAATTTTAAGTTTTCAACGACACGATTTGCCTCTGTACTAAATTCAAGTCACAAATTGAAGTAGGATCGTGGGAAGGCTACTATGTCCCTGAGAACATAAATTAGAGACAGGTCATGACTAGCGATGACCATTGTTGCTGTTTCTCGGATGATGACCAGTCCTAGAGCCCAACCACTCACTAATGAATCTAAGCTTGTTTTGAAAAGAGTAATTGATGATTTTATTGCCGGCTCTTCTCAGCAAATGCCACCTTCCGAATCGGCATTAGATTGGTAGAGTCGGACTATTCATAAGTGCCTGTGAAGGTATATTTAACTCGCCTTGAACTGAATTATTTTTGGGGCAAAAGACGTCGAAATTTATCGGTGTATGTAATTCAGTTTACATACTTGTACTATTATAAAAGTTGATGACGGGACCATACAATTAATAGTTGAAATATCCAATCTAGGACTCTAACATTGGGTGAGATTTAATTTTCAATATTTTGTACACGTATCATGTTTTAGTTCACGAAGTACAATATAATTATTAAATAATTATTTTAGGGTCGGCAACGCGCGCGTGATACCCCTGGTGTTGCAAGCGTCCATAGGCTACGGTAACCGCTTACCATCAGGCGGGCCGTATGCTTGTTTGCCACCTAAGTGGTATAAAAAAAAAAAAAAAAAAAAAAAAAAAAAAAAAAATTAAAATTAAAACAAGCATAGGATTGTTTGTTATTTTATTTTCAACTAGCTTTCCCCCGCGGTTTCACCCGCGTTCCCGGGATAAAAATTAGCTCATGTCCTTCTCCATACTATATGCTATCCGCATGCCAAATTTCATGATAACAAACAAACTCACTTTCGCATTTATAATATTAGTTAGGATATAATTAAAAGTAAACCAATTAAAATAGTATAAGTTAGGTATTTATTTAAACATACTATTAATTAACTAAAATAGACTAATTGTACTATGGTTCTAGGGTCTGATGACTAAGTTATAAGAATTATTCTTATCTTGATAATAAAGATTATTTGTATTTTGTAATAAAAGAATTCAACTAAGCCTATTAATAAAAATATACCTAAACGAGAGCTTTTTTTCATATAAATAAATAAATAAATATATCCTGGGACATTCCTCACACACGGTCATCTGATCCCAAACTAAGCAGAGCTTGTACTATGGAAACCAGATAACTGATATAATACATATACTACTTTTTGTTTGTAAATGCATACTTAATATACATAATTACACCCAGACTCAGGACATACAGACATGTTCATGCACACAAATGCATGTCCTGTGCGGGAATCGAACCCACGACCTGCGGCGCAATAGGTGGAATCTTTACCAGAGTCTTAACCAACTGCGCCAACTGGCCCGTATATAAATACTTACTTCTGATTAAACAAATATATTTTCTATTTTTTTACACCTAGTCTCGCAGACGCTAGTCGCTAGTCTATAAAGCTATCATCAAGCCGATCTGGACATACGGAATAGAACTCTGGGACTCAGCTAGTAACTCCAACATCGAGATCCTCCAGAGATTCCAAAACATTGAGCTAAGAACAATCTCAAGCGCCCACTGGTTTGTCAGAAACACAGAGATACATGAGTACCTAGAGTTGCCAACTGTAAAGCAGGAAGTCAGCAAACAGCCAGAGATATAAACACATAAATTAATTGGCAAAGAACCTCTTGAACACAGACAAAAATGTAAAGCGCCTGAAAAGATGGCAAATACTGGACCTAGATCAAAGGAATTAAATGTCCTTTACCCTTTCCGGTGTCATTTAATGGAATGACACCTACACCCCTGACACCAAATCTGATTATGGCTAAGGAGACGATAAAGGAAAAAAAAGTCGCGCAGATTATTCTAAAAAATATACATTATTTTGTTTACATCATTTCACCTTCGTTACTGAATATATTCTGACCTTGGAAACCAGACTTTATCTAGAGTATTAAATTTAATAACTCCAACAGAGCACTTAGCTCTAGATACCAAAATATAAATCTTCCAGCTATATTAAAAGGATAAAGGGCTGTAGACAGCCGCTGTAATCAGGTTTGAATGACACGAAGGTCTAATTCGACATGACCTAGATCCTAGACCGACAAAAGAATCATAATTTCTATTCCGTAGGTAGGTATAGCGTACCTAATTTTCTTTTATAATGCCTAAATTGGATGTGAAAGGGTTTGTGTGATAATATGTTATACAAACTGGAACGGAAATAAAAAAAAAAAAACAAAATCCGTCTATATTGCCGGAGTCTATATACGCCAGCCGGCGCGGTTGGTTAAGACACTGGGGCCCCAAGTCTACTATTTCAATTGTGTTCCAATGATCTTTCAGTGGTGTCAAAATTGTGCCATAATGACACTATTCTGTTAGTAAGTAGACTACCAATACTGTAAAATTTCACAATTTTGACACCACTGAAAGTTCATTGGAACACAATTGAATAGCAGACTTGGGCCCCTGGTCAAGATTCCACCTATCGCGCCGCAGGTCGTGGGTTCGATTCCCACACAGGACATGCATTTGTGTGCATGAACATGTCCGTATGTCCTGAGTCTGGGTATAATTATGTATATTAAGTATGTATTTACAAACAAAAAGTAGCATATTGTATCATATCAGTTATCTGGTTTCCATAGTACAAGCTCTGCTTAGTTTGGGGTCAGATGACCGTGTGTGAGGAATGTCCCAGGATATTTATTTATTAGTTATGACCGAACATACAAAAAAAAACATAAACATTCGAATTGATAACCTCCTCCTTTTTGAAGTCGGTTAAAAAGTACACGAGTCCTTTGGTACTAGGCACACAGATCGTGAAAGAGTAAATTTTATAATAATATTTGCAAGAGACGTAAAGAGATAATAACCCTCATAGGGCGGTGACACGTTGGTTATAATTTTAATTCAATAAACTTGGAAGCAAAAATATGGTATGAATTTTTGAGTAATTATGTGCTCAAACTTTTTTTTTATTAAAAAAAATAAAATTGCTGTTCGTTAATCTCGATACAAATCAAAAAAGCTTGACCGATTTGAATAATTCTCCTTTTGTTGTGATCGCTCTAATAGGTACAGGGATGGATTAAAAAAACAGGAATAGCAAAAAAAAAATAACTTATTAGAAATATTATTTATACTTATTTGTTATCTTTTATGTATGCTGTGATAGTAAAAAAATGAAAATCACAAAAACTTTCCATAACACAATTTTCATAGACTTTTGAAAATATTTTTCTTTCCTGTTAGCTTATAAAGCTAAGCAGATTTCTCATTTATGTTTTTCGTTTATATTTCTTATTTAGGTGTTTTAAGTTAGCACGAATGCAAATCTGAAATCTTTAAATAAACAACATTAACCTATATTATATGAAAACGAACACGTTTCGTAAATACCATCGGAAATATCGTAATAAAATAGCGAAAGAGAATCATTCTAGCAGACATACAGAGAAAAAATAGATTATTACACGCCGGCCGAAATCGGATGGAGCGCGCCGAAAAAAAATAATTCATCAAAAATAGCTTACGTACGGCACGTCGGTAATTACGTTCCAAAGACACAGATAATTCGACACTTCCACGTCAATAGTAACTATCAACATCCAAAAACCATTTTCGACACAACCAAAATCTTAAATATAATATCAGGGTCACAGAAAAAAAAACTGTAATTTTTCACACGTTATTTTCCCGCAGATATGACAGTGACATTTAACTTTTTTTAATATAAATGAATACTAACACCAGGGCTATTGGGGGTTTTGATTCCAATACGAAAACTCGGCGCGTTCGATTTTCGAATTCGAATTCCGCGCGCTACGTGCACACGGCGCGATGCGGTTGCCGACACTGGCTGGCTGGATCGCGCCAGGCCATCAGGGGCGCTTTTAATCGTGTGCTTGTGTACAGGGTAGTTTCTTCGTATGTGTGCGCGCTCTTCAGGTCACCAGAATTCGGTGAAGACAAGCGTTCTCTGAAGTGGCATGCCCTATTTCAGCTGACTGTTTTAGTTTTCTTTTTTAGTATCAAGAAAGTTTGATTACGTTTTGTATTCTATTTACAAACGTGTACTCGTGGTCAGCGTTTGAGAGCTGCCAGTATTAAAGAGGTTGTACGTGGTTCTACTGATTATTGCGTTAGGTTATGTTTTCTATGCGATTGTTGTCTAGTTCTCACGGTAGAAACTTCGTTATTGTAGAGTAGAGAGAGACAACTCTATGGCATGGATTTATTTTGCACACACCTTGTAGTTTGTTATGAAATAAACCTTTTTGCTTCTTTTTTTATTGGTATTAGATTTTTTTTCGTTGCGAAGAAAATGCTTGCCTAGAATTATTGAGGCAATATAGCCACAGACTATGCATAAATTAACAAACTATTTATAACTAGATACGAGTGGTGAACTAACTTCTCGCACTTTTCGAGTATTACAGCTTACTCAATTAATCCAGTTTTAGTTTTACCTAGGAATTTACTAATTTAACTACATCGTACCGAGTTTAATACCCACCTTTGAGAAAGATTTATATTTGAGTAAGTTATATGATATAATCTTTTCGTAAAATTATATTTACATATAAAATAAGATCTCCCACAAATAGTCTAATAGTACGGTAGTCACGGTAGTCTTTTTTTTTTTATTTTTTTTTTTATATGCTAACAAGCATACGGCCCACCTGATGGTAAGCGGTTACCATAGCCATATGGACGCTTGCAACACACGAAGCATCGCTCACGCGTTACCGACCTTTCCCCCCTCCCCTATGAGCTCTGGCGACCTTACTCACGCGCAGGAACACAACTTTACACAACATAAAGTTATTTGGCTGCGGTATTCTGTAAGGTGGAGGTACTTCCCCAGTCGAGCTGCTCTTTGAGCGAATAAACACTATGCTCTACCTCTCTTAAAGTCTCCTTAAATATTTGTAAAGAGTATGTAGGTACCTATCTTATCTATACTCTTCGGTTTTATTTTTATTATTTGAATTTAGCCGCAAGATAAGTGGAACTGGCCACATGTACCTAATAGACCGTGAGATACTGGCACAAATCCTGGTAATTTGTAACAGTATGGCGATCCTTCAGGGGTCTATATAAAAAAAACTCATACTTTTCATTATGATGATGAATTTATGTATAAATTGAAACCAGACAGCGATTCTATGAGTAAATAAATCGTTATAAAGCCTATCTTTTGTCTAACACAATTTGTGTGATAGATACTCAATGTCTGGTGACATTCAATATATAACCTTTAGTCAAGGACTTAGGTGCTAAAATAATAATTACATGTTTGTCTTGCTCTACATTTGTATGTGTTGACTTGTTGCCGCCCAATAACAAGGGTTATTCTTCGCTCAAACTTTTGTTGAGGAAACCATAGCACGGTGGTAGGGTACTTAATAGTACCCACCTGACTGTCTACCACCCTCGAGCACCTTATAAGAGCTGGTGGATCAAACCGATACAAACTGAAGTAAAGTTCTGGCCTGGATTAATGGCCAATTCATCGGTTAAAATAAAGACTCTCATATATTTACTAATAATGAAGCAAAGACCTCTAAGCTTTGCATAGCAGACCCTCCCATATGGAAGTAGCTATCACAGATAAGATTAGCTTACGAAATGATCTATATGCCCAGTTTGGCAATAAAAAAACCTACCATTGGTAAGCAAAACGATTCGTTTTTGTTTATAGGAACCGGCCAAGATACACTAAAGTATAAATAAACAAAAAACAACTCTATCGTTTATGTAATAAGTGTGGGATTGAGTGAAGATAAAAGTGGTGAATGATTGTAAATAGGGTTGGTACTATTTTCAGGTTAAATGGAGGTGTCCTTACAAATGTCAAACGGAAGGGTCAAAAATTTGAGAGGTAGAGCGTAGCGTTTATTCGCACAAAGAGCAGCTCGACTGGGGAAGTACCTCCACCTTACAGAATACTGCAGCCAAATAACTTTATGTTGTGTTCCTGCGTTTTTTTAGGGTTCCGTAGCCAAATGGCAAAAAACGGAACCCTTATAGATTCGTCATGTCTGTCTGTCTGTCTGTCTGTCTGTCCGTCCGTATGTCACAGCCATTTATTTCCGAAATTATAAGAACTATAATGTTGAAACTTGGTAAGTAGATGTATTCTGTGAACCGCATTAAGATTTTCACACAAAAATAGAAAAAAAACAAAAAATTTTGGGGGTTCCCCATACTTAGAACTGAAACTCAAAAATTTTTTTTTCATCAAACCCATAAGTGTGGGGTGTCTATGGATAGGTCTTCAAAAATGATATTGAGGTTTCTAATATAATTTTTTTCTAAACTGAATAGTTTGCGCGAGAGACACTTCCAAAGTGGTAAAATGTGTGTCCCCCCCCCTGTAACTTCTAAAATAAGAGAATGATAAATCTATAAAAAATATATGATGTACATTACGGTGCAAACTTCCACCGAAAATTGGTTTGAACGAGATCTAGTAAGTAGTTTTTTTTTAATACGTCATAAATTGAAATTAATATCAAATACTCAGGTCTATACTACCATTTACTTATATACCTACAGGTTTGTACGGAACCCTCGGTGCGCGAGTCTGACTCGCACTTGGCCGGTTTTTTTTAGTTTGTATAGGCCAGTGTTTGACCACAATCTCACCATGATAAGTGATGATGTGGCCGAAGGTGGTGCACACACAAAGCCTATAAGGAACTGGCTCTCAAGTGCAGCTGACGGAACACACCGATAGGTGCTTGGCGACAGACAACTTGAGGGTGGTAGCCAGCGAGATGGGTACTACAAAGTACCCTGCCACCGTGCTATGGTTTCTTCACGATGTTTTCCTCAAGCTCATTGTAGGATTCGAACCCGGGACCTTCGGTATCCGACGTACCACTGAGCTATTTTCGCATTAAAACTTGTCACTCAGCTCACTCCCTCCTGGTCTCAGGGAACAAACACCTAATACATTAGCTGGTTGGATACGACTTGTGACTGACAGGCCTATTTTGTGAGCGGAGTTTTGTGCGGAGCTTACATTTTCTGTGTATTTTTAACCGACTTCAAAAAAAGGAGTAGGTTCTCAATTCGGTTGTTTTTTTTATGTTTGTTACCTCATATGTCCGTCATTTATTAACCGATTTGTTTTTTTTTTTTTTGGATAGTTACACTTCCCTTTCGGTCCCATTGTCATCAGATCAGGATTACTTCTTAGTGTTCTTTGAAGACGGTTTAAGTTTTTCGTAAAACAGTTCAATTATTATTGTAGATCTTACTGGGCAAAGTTTTGATATAATCATAGTTTGTAAATTAGCGTACGTACCGCCTGATGGTAAGCCGTACCCATATGGACCCTTGTGATGCCACGAGTGTTGCGTCACACACACTCATCTTCCAAACAAAAAATAAATTTTCCAAATCTATATATATAAAATTCAGTCCTGACTGACTGACTGACTGACTGATATATCAACGCACAGCCTAAACTACTGGTCCTAGAGACATGAAATTTAGAGGGTATATTCTTTGTGAAGAGTAGGTATCCACTAAGAAAGGGTTTTTCGAAATTCCATCCCTGAGGGAGTAAAATAGGGGACGAGAGTTTGTATTAAAGTCCGTCAGTTTCGAAGTTAGGATCTTCAAATTTTGTGTTTAGGCTCAGCCTTTTTAATAATTCCACCCTCGAAGCGGGATGAAGTTGTTTTGTTTTATTGTTGTAGAAAAATATGTCATTTGTTTCCTCTAGAACACGCGGGCGAAGCCGCGAGCAGAAGCTAGTCGGTTCATAAATGACGGACTTAAGAGGTAACAAATATTAAAAAAAAAAAAACAATTGAGAACCTCCTCCTTTTTTTTGAAGTCGGTTAAAAATACACCACCTACACAGTTAGCTGAAAAAGTAAAGTTTTTCAAAACACCTTTATTTGCAAATATTCTTTAAAAATCCCAATACTTTGTATAAATAGACAAGAACCTACCTACCAAAGGAATAGAACTTTTTTATTAAAAACTTTTTTATCTTTTACACTTCACCGCACGCGCCTAACATCTGTTCGTCGCCATATAAAGTTACATAGACGAATTAATATCCATACGATACCTATTTTGAACTACCAGTATGTTTATATACAACCTAGTTTTATTTGTACACTGTGACTTTAACGGTTTCACACCACCTGCCGTGACGTCAAATGTCAGGTGCGTAGGTGAAACAGAATAATATCGCTGTCTTCCTCTTCGTCTTTGCAGGGTTGAATGGCACCTGCTAAAGACAAAAAAACTAAATTGATTGCATATTTGTACCACCTTACAAAATACCGCAGCGTCAAAACAAAATTTTTTTATTACTTAGGTGGCAAACAATCATACGGCCCGCCTGAAGGTAAGCGGTTACCGTAGCCTATGGACGCTTGCAACACCACATCCTCCAAAATGACTCTACAATCTAGACTTAGATTGTAATTCACTTAAAATGCGTTTTTTATGGTAGAATACTGCCAAGGCAAACGATTGTCCTGATCAGATCAGACAGAAATCAGATCTCATGTAGAGCCAAGTTTAAGCTCTACACGCCCTAACTCTACAAACTCTACACACCGTAGTCAAAATATGTGGCTTGGATTTTTTTGTTGTTTGTTTACTAATACAAGCTTACCTACCAAATTTCAGCTTTCTAGAACTTCAGGAAGTACCCTAAGAGTTTTGATGATCATCAGTTAGTGAATAACGAAATCTTTTTTTTTAGATATCAATAAAATCTAAAGTATAAGAGCTATGTTATTGAAACTTAATATGTTTAATAAGTTCACTATTGACATCATACCCGAGAATTTGTCTTATCTGGTATAATCCAAACCGAAGTTATGAGGGTTCAAAAAAACGACGAAGTGCTTCGAGAAAAGGTAGGTAGTGCCCTTGCGCTTCGCTTGGCTCATCTTGGCAGGGAGCACTCCCGTGCCCCCAGATATAATAAACCACGCTGAGGCACGCAATTGTTGTCAGTGCGATTAGAATGTAATGAGTCTAAGCTTGTTTGAAAAGAGTAATTGCTGAGTTTCAAAAATAAAATGCAAACTTCCGAACCGGTATTAGAGTATTAGAGTCAGACTTTACATAATTGCCTGCGAAGGTCTATTTGAATAAATGATTTTGAATTTCTATGAATTTAATAGCAAGACCAGATTTAAGAGCTAATGTGCTGCTGACCTTTAAAAAAACTTTTTAACAAAAAAATAAACCACCGAAAAAACTGAAAAGCAAAAAATAATTTTGAATATAACTTGAATTTTATAAGGTTTTGCAGTCGGGGACAAACCAATAACCTACGTAGATATGTATTTTTTTGTAATATTTGTTAAATGTAATGTTTGTCTAAAAAGGAAGCTAAGCAATATTGGTAACGCAATTAATTTTTTCGAATTTATAGCTAGGGCTCTACCGCCTAACTTTGGTGGTAATCGTAACGAACACCATTAATTATTTCATCCAATGATGCGCACGCGGTATGTCGCGACGATGACCATTCATGGGCCCTGATTGGAAGTAATTCATTAATGGTTTTCGTTACGATTAACACCAAAGTTACGCGGTAGAGCCCCCGGTCCCATAGTAAAAGTTGATTGTATACATGAGTACTTTACGTGGTTTCATTTAATGTTGTATTGTCGTAATAGCTTATGTTATTGGTTTGTCCCTTATCTAGAGAGGACTGGCTATCTTTGGAGGAGGCCTTTACCTGCAGAGGGGTTCTTGCAGATAACTAACTTAAACCTACGATTAATTACAAAATTATGTAAAACCTAAACTAACAATCTAAAATTAAGAACTAAACTTTATTACTAACAAAAATTTATAATACTAACATAGAATTTAATTATTATTGTTTTTTTTTTCTCTTTTTGTTATCTGCAACGAAATATAAGGCTTTTTATTTTAATTTTATTTTATTTATTTATTATTGGTTTGTCCCCGACTGCAAAACCTTATAAAATTCAAGTTATATTCAAAATTATTTTTTGTTTTTCAGTTTTTTCGGTGGTTTATTTTTTTGTTAAAAAGTTTTTATTTTATATTTTTTTGTGGCTATACTCTACTAATTACTACATGCTTAATTTTTGATTTCTTTTGATGTAATACACAACTCAGCATTAAAATCTGTGAGTGAACAATAAATCATCCCTATTTTCCTACCCTTAGGGTAGGTATTTTTTATCCATATTTATATGGGACCACCTTCGAGGTATACCCTATCCAATAAAAAAAGAATTATCAAAATCGGACTACTCTGTCAAAAGTTATGCGTGATCATACATAAAAAAAAAAAAAAAAAAAAATATATATACGCGTCGACTTGTAAACCTCCTCCGTTTTTTCGTCGGTTAAAAAGGTAACTCTCTCAAGTTCAGCTGGAATACACCAGCTTTCTTTTATAAGGGTTCCGTAGCCAAATGGCAAAAAACGGAACCCTTATGGATTCGTCATGTCTGTCTTCGTCTGTCCGTCCGTATGTCACAGCCACTTTTTTCCGAAACTATAAGAACTATACTGTTGAAACTATACTTAGAACTGAAACTCAATTTTTTTTTTTCATCAAACCCATACGTGTATGAATAGGTCTTAAAAATGTTTTCGCGAGAGACACTTCCAAAGTGGTAAAATGTGTGGCCCCCCTGTAACTTTTAAAATAAGAGAATGATAAAACAAAAAAATATATATATGATGTAGGTACATTACCATGCAAACTTCCACCGAAAATTGGTTTGAACGAGATCTAGTAAGTAGTTTTTTTTTAATACGTCATAAATCGTACTTGCTGCTATGGAACCCTTCATGGGCGAGTCCGACTCACACTTGGCCGCTTTTATTATTCTATTAAGCTTTCTTCTAAGCTAAGTATTATTATTGATAACAAAAAAATATTACCAGAAAAAAGTATCTAATCAAGATGACAAACAACTTTTTATTACACACATAAATCTCTCTCATCGGAGTGACATGGCTTCCCAAGGTCTTTGGACATATTACTACACACATAACGATGATCCTTTCCACTCTTACATAGTCACGGAATGTGAGTACCTTCGTATTATAACAGGGAAACATGTATGACATATTGGTTACACGGAATTGTTAATTTATTTGTAAGTATAGAAGTGACATACATTACTACTGGCAGGGGAGAGTGAAACGTATTATTGTAGATATAGAGTTCTTTATTATTAGAAAATTAATTCTATCAAACATATTGATGAATAAAGACAAAGGTCTATTTGCATTCTCTCTTTACATCACCCCCCATTCTTGGTAGATCTTTTAGAAAGCGGAAGAGTTTTTTTGTTTGTTTAAACGGGAAAATATATGGACAATCTATGGAACTACCAGTCGGATTCGAATAATTGGACTGTTTTACAAAAAACTTAAACCGACTTCAAAGTACACTAAGAAGTAATCAAATCCTGATCTGATGACAATGGGACCAAACGGGAAGTATACCCTTTCAGACAAAAAAAGAATTTTCCAAATCGGTTAATAAATGACGGAGTTATGAGGTAACAAACATAAAAAAAAAACATACTACCGAATTGAGAACCTCCTCTTTTTTTGAAGTCGGTTAAAAATTCTTTCACTAATAAGAAGTTACATTATCCCCGAATATTATAAGCTACTTAGTATCCCGGGAACGCGAGTAAAACCGCGGGGAATAGCTAGGATTCAATGTACAGACTACGCAGGTACGCGACTTGTTCTACAGCTTTTATACGTAAAGAAAATATGTATATATTTTTTTTTTATAAGCACATTAGATCCTAGGACTGTCATAGTGATAAATACAGCTAATAAATTCAAAAATCTAAAATCTTTTATTCAATATAGGCCCTAATACATTGTGCAATAATTAATAAATAATAAGCCACTTACGAACGGAACCATTGATTCAACCATACCGGTTCGTAATACACTTGAACTGCGAAGAATACTGGGTGGAGATTTCGAGATGGCATATTTTCGAAACCTATGTTGGATTAGTCATGCTGAACAACTTTTACTATGGGACCAACACTGAATTCTCAAATATTTTTTTTTACTTTTCATACATTATGATCGAGCAAGGTAGACATTTTGTAAGAAAAGTTAAAAAAAATGAGAATTTCACTAGTGGTCCCATAGTTGTTCAAAATGACTAACCCAACATAGGATTCGAAAATATGCCATCTCGAAGTCTCCACCTGTTATAATGTAAAAGTTTTCTTTCACGGAAAATTCAAGCGCGTTGTAAGATTGCTGCGTCAGGTAGACATACGCTTCGATAACTTAGTCCAATTTCTAAATTAAATTACTTACCAAATCTACAAAGAGGACCTAAATACTCAACAAGACTGGCCAGACCGCCCAGTTGTCAAGAAGTCATCTCCTGGGAAGTCATTTGAAGTGTTACTTAGATACAGCAGTCAAACAATTGAAAGTTCAGTTGCTAAAACAACCGACCAAATCTCCCGTCTCTTTCTCTTATAATATTGGTAAGAAAATTAAGCCTTTTTAATACTAAATTATATAGCTATCATTTGTACACTCCTGACGGGCCAGTTGGCGCAGTTGGTTAAGACGTGGAGTCTTAACCTATAGCGCCGCAGGTCGTGGGTTCGATTCCCAAACAGGACATGCATTTGTGTGCATGAACATGTCTGTATGTCCTGAGTCTGGGTGTAATTATGTATATTAAGTATGTATTTACATACAAAAAGTAGTATATTTATTATATCAGTTATCTGGTTTCCATAGTACAAGCGTACATAGATCAGATGACCGTGTGTGATTGCCTCTATATATAAAAAAAACCGGCCAAGTGCGAGTCAGACACGTATGGGTTTTATTAAAAAAAAAAATGAGTTTCAGTTTTAAGTATGGGGAACCACCAAAATTGTTTTTCTATTTTTGAGTGATAATCTTAATGCGGTTCACAGAATACATCTACTTACCAAGTTTCAACAGTATACTTCTTATAGTTTCGGAAAAAAGTGGCTGTGACATACGGACAGACAGACAGACAGACATGACGAATCTATAAGGGTTCCGTTTTTGCCATTTGGCTACGGAACCCTAAAAATGAATCCCTATTTCCCTTGGTCACGCCTTAACTTGAGAACGACTTTAGCGATTTAATTATTTTTTTTAAGTTTTCTCATACTCTGGGAAGGTTCTATGGGAAAAAAATTAAGAAAGTTGCGTAGAAAATTATAAAATTTAAGTTTTTTTTTTTTTTTTTAATGCAAAAAAAATATTGAGGTACGTATTTTTTATTCGTCCCATAGTAAAAGTTGTTCAGCACGACTAACCCAATATAAGTTTCGAATATATGCCACCTCGAAATCTCTGTAAAAAGTCTGTATAAAGAGATAATCTGAGAACTTAAACTTGTAAGAAAACTTTAACTCGTAATATCGTGTCAGTTCTTAATCCTTTGACGGGCCAGTTGGCGCAGTTGGTTAAGATTCACCTTACGCGCCGCAGGTCGTGGGTCGATTCCCACACAGGACATGCATTTGTGTGCATGAACATGTCTGTATGTCCTGAGTCTGGGTGTAATTATGTATATTAAGTATGTATTTACAAACAAAAAGTAGTATATGTATCATATCAGTTATCTGGTTTCCATAGTACAAGCTCTGCTTAGTTTGGGATCAGATGACAGTGTGTGAGGAATGTCCCAGGATATTTATTTATATAAGCCAACAAACTTCATCACCTTAAAGTCACCGCAGTCAATCTCCAGTTCCAAAGTGTTGCTTATTTAAAGTAAAACGATCTGGATAAGTCCTCCGGGCCTCAGGGGGCCTCAGCGGCCTCAGCATAGAATATTCATAGCTAAGTCCCTAATGAGCGGAGGGAATTAAACCAACTATCTGGCGGTAAGCTAGTTAATGTTTAACCGTTTGAAATTTAAGGGTTGTCTCCAAAATCTCAAAAGGAAAAAGAGAACCCTTATTTTATAGGATCACTCGTGGGTCTGTCTGTCTGTCACAGCGGATTTGCTTATATTCTACCGATTCTGTTGAAATTTTGTTCGCATATGAATTTATGTGACCCAGGTGAAGAGTAACATAAATAAATTTTTGTGAGGTAGAGCATAGCGTTTATTCGCTCAAAGAGCAGCTCGACTGGGGAAGTACCTCCACCTTACAGAATACCGCAGCCAAATAACTTTACGTTGTGTAAAGTTGTGTTCCTGCGCTTGAGTAAGGTCGCCAGAGCTAATAGGGGAGGGGGGAAAGGTTGCCGTCCCTGAAGATACCTCTTCACACCCTTTTTGAAGAATCCCATGCTGTACTCAATTGGTAAAACGACAACGGGGAGCTCATTCCACAATCTGAGCATCCGCGGAAGAAAGCTCCTTTGAGCCCGCACAGTACGAAACAATTCTGAGTTCGTAAGCTTGTTTTGTAAAGAGTTTGATTGATGAGTTAAGATTGCTGAGTTGATTGCCGGCTCTTCTCAGCAAATGCAACCTTCCACCGGTATTAGAGTATTAGAGTCAGACTATTCATAAGTGCCTGCGAAGGTCTATTTGAAATAAATGGTTTTGAATTTGAATTTGATATCGATACTTTGGTCAGTAAAAATGGTAAAACATCTAATTGTACAAAAGCAGTTGAACTCACGATATTTTTTATATGTCTTGATACTCCAAGTATGTAACTCAGGGATAATAAAAATTGCATAGGTACACATGGTGCGTCCATGCTACGCGAACCGGGCACGAGCCGAGCACACGTGGAGCACGCGGACGGAATTGCGAGCCTCGAACGAGCGTTCAGCTCGCGCTCGACTGCGCTCCGCCGACAGTTTTAACACGAACACAGGGATTGGCATCGCGCACGTGTTGTAGGCTGTTCGTTCGTGGCTCGGCTCGTGCTCGAATCGCGTAGCGTGGACGCAGCATTAGGTTATAAATCTCTCAGGCATCAAAATGAGAAATAATAATTAGTGACGTAATATGTTTCGTCAAACGTTTGATAGTAGAATTTTGTACGTTTAAACGTTTTCACCTAATTTTAGCAGTTGAATTTATTTTCTTGTCAAGTTTACCTGTGAAAGGAAATCCTCCCTTTGAGAGCTTTGACACTACCCAAAGTAATATAAAGCAAATAATAAATTCCAACTTAGCGAATAAAGTCAAAAGTTTTTCGATTAAAACGTGTAATTACATAATTTCTATTTAAACAAGCATCTGAGTTTGCCAAACGAATATTTAGATCAAAATTTCAACCTCAAACAAATCAAATTATTACTAATTTAGAAACCCGCAATATTGTATCTCCGCTAATACAAGTTTTTATTGAATTATTAAGCTTTCTATTTATCTTTATTGTTAACCTTTTAATCTCTAATTCAATAATAATGTGTTAATTCAACAAAATTTACTGCTTTTTTGTTTCAAATTAATCATAATAAATATTAGAGATGCGCCGAGTACAAGTTTTACCGAGACACCGAGTACCGAGTATTTTGGGTATTATGTTCAACGAACCGAGTCCTCTGACGAGTAAGGGTCCTCGCTCACTATGTCAGCCAGCACCGCTTCTTCGCAGCAACGGCCCGGCACCGCATCAACTCAATCCAACCACTGGCTGCCAGCGCGCCGCCGCCTGCGAGGGGCAGCTCGCTGGCGCCAGTTCTTGTTTTGTTATCAAAATTAATAAATAAAATATTTAATTGCTCGAGACCTCCGGAGACCACCGGGCGGTGAGCTTTTTCCGCCAACGCGTCAGCTTGGCTATCCAAAGAGGAAACGCTGCCAGCCTTCTGGGAACCTTGCCGTTAATCGGAAGCAGCGGCAGGCTTGAGGAAATTTTCTATATATAGATTATATTTTGTAAATATAGATTGTATTTTGTACATTTTTTTTGTTAATAAATTAATCCTCACCATGAAAAGTGATGATGTGGCCGAAGGTGGAAAACACACAAAGCCTAGAAGGAGCTGGCTCCCAATTGCATCTGTCGGAACACACCGATAGATGCTTGGCGACAGATTTTCAACATGAGGGTGGTAGCCAGGCACAGGTACCACCGTGCTATGGTTTCCTCACGATATTTTCCTTCACCAAAAGCTCATTGTAGGATTCGAACCTTCGTCTCGGTATCCGACGTCACTACCACATAGCTACCATCGCCTTAAATCTAAACCGTCGAAGAAAAAAAAACACTCAAAACCTAATGTTAAAACTGTTCCATTCCAATAAAAATGAAGCCACAGAAGTTGGAACACAGTGGTTATATCTGCGAGCCACACTGGGCCACGGCGGGCCACCGCTCCGCTCGGAGTGCTCCGTCGTGATATCGGCTAATCCCGTAATTTGTTGCTCTCAGCAATCTACCAAACGTCACTTATAAGGTTAGTGCACATAGGTTGGTGATGACGAATTTTCGGTACTTATGGGAAAATAATTATAGATAAATGAACGAAGAACGCAATAATTCATCGGGCTCCTAAAACAAAAAAGCTGTCTCGCGCGTTTTCAACCGTATTCCCGTATAAAAAGATAAACATATTGTATCTGTGTGCCAAATTTCATCCAAATCCGTTCAGTAGTTTTTGCGTGAAAGAGTAACAAACATCCATACGTACAAACATTCGCGTTTATAATATTAAGTAAGGAAAGGATACATTTGATTTGAGATGAACAAAAGTTCTTATCAACCAATTACCAGTTAAGTGAATTAAACTGTGATTTTTAAAGTTAAATCAAAATGTCTGTAAAATCATTTTAACAATAAATAACGATGCGCGTACCAGTAATGATGACTCATTATAGTGTTTACTTTATGAAAAGTGTTAAGCACGATATAATTATACGCATAAAAACTAATATATAGTTACCGAATTAATTTAAAAATATAACCTAAACCTATGCATTTTTTTAATAAAAGCAATAAAACTAACCAATTCAGCTCATTTCGTAATTTTCGGCATCAACCACTCCTTGGCTTCGGCATCCGCTAGTATACAACTGTCTTTACACAAGAGTTAACTGAGCAATCCCTCTCGACTGCAGTGGCTCAGCGCGAGAGAGCTATCGACGAAAACTGGCATGTATGTATTAATTTACTGGTATACAGGGCGAATTTTTCAATTGGGCGTTCGTCGATGATTAAATTCGAAACTACGGGGAATAGTGAAAAAGGTTCAAAGGAGACTGGAGGCTGGTTTCCATAGTACAAGCTCTGCTTAGTTTGGGATCAGATAAGTGTGTGTGAGGAATGTCCCGATATTTATTTATTTTAATTATGTATAAAAGTAGTATCCGAACAAAGGTCTATTTCTGGCCAAAACTGAAGCCGTAGGTTTAATATAACCCTAAATACAGTTCCAGATTGGCTTAAATGAAGTTAATAACGATTTTTAAAGTTTATGTTGACTGTAGATGCAACTTTGCAACTTGTGAAAAATAATAATAATCCCACCAAAAATATTTTCTTGTTAAATGTTGCCAATACGAGATCATAATATGGCTCGCACTGTCAAAAAGTTATCAGATCTCATGTAGAGCCAGGCTTATAACTCTACACGCCCTAACTCTACAAGCCCTAACTTAATAAACTCTACACCTTAGACAAAATATGTGGCTTGGCCGTTTCGCTACCGTCACATAGGCGTAAGGTGAAGATTTTTTTGACTACGGTGTGTAGAGAAATCAGGGTTTTTTACATATCAAGTATAAGTGCTATGTTTTTGAATCTTAATCCCCCTATTAATAAATAAGGTTTAAGTCAGTCTTGTAAAACCGAGGTATTAAGGTAGCCCCAGCCCTTTTTGTTTATATGACATTAGAAAGTGTCGGATATATTTTAAACCTAGGTATACTATACTTGACTTACACCTTATTTATTAATAAGGGGGGAGTTTTTTAAACGTTTAATAAAAAAAGCTGTGTATTTAAATGTCTTAAACTTCGCGCTAAACCAAATAGCAAAATCCACATTAAGAGATTACAATTTAAATGTAATCTCGAAAGATCTCATCGAGGCAAACTTCGGACAGACTATTTAAACTATTATCTTTTGCTATAAAACCTCTCAGAGATCGCGATTGGAGCGTATTACCTTAATTCCCTTTTTATCGTATGAAAACTAATTACATTATCTTCGTTTAGCTTACGAGGGTCCTTTAAGATTTTCTAATAGGTAATTTAATTTTAAAAGTAAACCTAATTCATGCTTTTAGTAATTTCTCGTCAGTACAAACATCGCTTAATGAGGTGTTTGTTTTGATAACATATGTTAATTTGAAGGATCAAGAGTGAGTGATCAAAGAGTGTATCTTTATTTCGGTCAAAGAGTAGCTTTACTTACGAATTAATTCCTACTCTTTGCCTCTCTTTCTCTCTGCCTTCACCTTAAAAATACCTGAATGTTGTTTTCCTGTGCTTACAGGTCGCCAGATCTTATTGAGAATGGTAATGCATGAAATTTGACGCACTTTACTTGAAGATTAGTCTCTACCAAGGCTCGCCACTCCTTCTAGTCCTCCTCTGTCGTCGGTTGTCTGTCTAGCAACGGGCCGGCGGACATCCTACTCCATATCTCTTTATCTAATGGTGCGTCCATGATTGGCGAACCGTGCACGAGCCGAGCCACGAACGAGCACACTGCGAGCACGATTCGCGTAGCGTGGACGGGCTTGCGAGCCTCGAACGAGCATTCGTAGCGTGCTCGACTGCGCTCCGCCCGTTTGTCAGTTTTTTCACGAACACAGGGATTCGCATCGCGCTCGTTGTACGCTCGTTGAAGGCTCTTTAAGTACGTCCACGCTTGAAATCGCGAGCAACGAACGAATCCTGTTCGTTCGAGGCTCCATAAGAACTCTACTCTCTCTGTACTTTCACGCTGTGGGGCAATAAATATGTTTTATTTCTTTCTTTCTTTACTACCTTAAGCCAGCCAACTTCCACTTCAGCTTACTGATTCGCGTTGTTATATCGCTCAATGTGCGATGGGTATGCCCCATTTTGAGCTTACATGTCAAAACTATATTATTATGTAGAGACCCATCGACAAAAAACGTATTAATTGTTCGATATAGAAAACCCATTGTTTATTGACTTAACTTTAAAGCGTTTGAAGCCATTTGATATAAAATATTGTCAAAGATCTAATCAGACAGTGTAGTTACTTCTAATCAAACAGTGTCGAATCTTTGTCTGAAGACAAAGGTCTTCAATCAGTGCGTGTTTCCAGTGATGACATACGGGACAGAGACGTGGTCTTTCACTGCTGGCCGTATAAATAAGCTCAGAGTCACTCAGCGAGCTATGGAACGAGCTACGCTCGGAATTTCTCTACAGGATGCGAAATGAGGACATTATATGCCATTGTAGAGACCCATCGACAAAAAACGTATTAATTGTTCGATATAGAAAACCCATTGTTTATTGACTTAACTTTAAAGCGTTTGAAGCCATTTGATATAAAATATTGTCAAAGATCTAATCAGACAGTGTAGTTACTTCTAATCAAACAGTGTCGAATCTTTGTCTGAAGACAAAGGTCTTCAATCAGTGCGTGTTTCCAGTGATGACATACGGGACAGAGACGTGGTCTTTCACTGCTGGCCGTATAAATAAGCTCAGAGTCACTCAGCGAGCTATGGAACGAGCTACGCTCGGAATTTCTCTACAGGATGCGAAATGAGGACATTCGTAGGAGAGAACGACGGACATAGCTCGTAGAGTTAGTAAGCTGAAGTGGCAATGAGCAGGCCACATCACTCGAAGAGCCGATAACCTATGGGGAAGAAAGGTTATCGAGTGGTGACCACGTACTGGAAAGCGCCGAGCGGAACGACCTCCCACCAGGTGGACCAACTACCTGGTCAGAGTCGCTTGTCGCCGCTGAATGCAAGCGGCCCAGAACCGTTCGAGGTGGACATCGTGGACATAGACTGATATGATGATGATGAATCAGACATTCACTTTAGTACACCCTAAAAATTGTAAATTAAAATCTGCTATATTTCAAATACTGTCTAACATTAAGTCAATGTGAATACAACCAGTATATAACCATATTCAGTCATACGGGGGCGGTAGAAATATTGACAGACAACACACGCCAAAAACCTTTTACAACCCATTGTTATTTAAATTCATGTAACATAATGTACCTACCTACTGTTTTATGTAAAAAGCTCCAGTTATTTTCCATCCGCAGGTCATGGTAGCGGCCATGAATATTCAATGGCGGCGCGAGTGAGTTATCGCGATTTGCGTTGCATTTGTGCGTGTGTAGGCATGGTGGCGACCGGCTGGAGTTGCATGTCTAGTTTTGAATTATCTTTGGTCGTTTGGCTCTTGAGAGAACCTAAAAATGAAACTGCGTGGATTCGATCTCATGCACCTATATTTCCCAACTTGTTTGTTTCATTATTGATTCACTTATTATGAAATACCAAACAGAATAAATAATTTCTTCAACTGACAAAATCTCTTATAAAACTGAAGAGTTAGGCGTCAGGACATTGAATGACTGCCTGTCATATTTTCAAACAAACAATTAGTCATATTATTCTTAATTTTACAAAACAGCCAGTACTAAAATACTGTGGCCAGTATGTACATGAAATAGATAATAAATAGGTGGCGCGCAAGTCGCCACAGTCGTTACAATGTCAAATGTAGTTTACTTTTTTGAAAAGTCCACCGCTAAGTGCCTGTGGTGTAAGTGGTGGGCAAGTAGCACTATATTAAATCTCAGTAGTTCAAAAAGGGTTTGCTATGTGCCTGTTCAGAAGCGGTGATCATCAATTACAGGAAATCACATCTTGCAAAAATAATTAATTTTGCTCTTGAATGTTAGCAAAGTGTGCCCTTGCCTTGCTTCAAATACGTGTATCTATGTGAAACATAGATACTGAAGTACCTAATCGAACAAAGAGATATTTCCTCGATGCATAAATATTACGCCTCGCTATTCTATGCGTGTACAGCATCCGCAGAGTTGAGCTGGTTAGGCGTTCCTTACTCTAATGTTTAAACGTCATTAAAGTATTTTTGGACAGCGCACCGGACCAACGCATCCATTCTAAGCTTACTCAGTATTACTCAAAGACTTTCGACAACCTGTCTACGCCGTATATTTGAGTACTTCGGCCACATTGCATGAAAGAGAGGCGACAACCTGGAGAAGTTGTTAATTACTGGCAAGGCTGGAAAGAGGCCGAGGGGTCGAAGCCCGATGCGTTGGTCTGATCAAATACGCGCAGCATTGGATACCAGTGTGTGTGCTGCTATCCACACAGCAGAAGATCGATCCAGATGTCGAGCAATAGTCCGTGAAAAGATAACCCAAAAAGGTCACGTCCCTCAGCAATGAGGTATACGATGCAAGGAGGAGGAAAGTATTTTTAAAACTGTAATATATGAAAATATACCTAAGTACGTACAACACCGAAATAGATTAGCTAATATAATATATAAAAGATTAATACCTTAGACTTAATCTACTTACCCAGGCTTTTGCCTAATTAGCTGACGTTCATAATCCGAAAAATCCGAGTTGTTAGGCAAAAATCATAATCCTGCCTGGGAGACGATAAAAAAATGTAGAGCTATCAAAAAATATACCAATATATTTAGGAAAGTACTTTTGAAATTAGGATATGAAAGATAAGATTTATTAGGTAATTTTAGAGATCTACATGAAGATAATATAAAAAACGATAATGAGAGGTAGAGCTCAAAGAGCAGCTCGACTGGGGAAGTACCTTACAGAATACCGCAGCCAAATAACTTTATGTTATGTTCCTGCGCGTGAGTAAGGTCGCCAGAGCTCATTGAGGAGGAGGAAGGGTCGGTAACGCGTGAGTGATGCCCCGTGTGTTGCAAGCGAATATATGCCTACGGTAACCGCTTACCATCAGGCGGGCCGTACGCTTGTTACTAGGTATATATTGTTTTAAGCGCTCGTGTAACATGATAAGCCGTTCTTAATCGATCGGCAAGTTAAGCTACCACAATCGTGGTCGGTACCTGGATGGGTGACCGCCTAGTGGTTTCAAATCGAGCGTTTCCGTATTCGGAAGGCACGTAAAGCCGTTGGTCCCGGTTATCACTTAATTGTGATAATCGTTAAGCCAGTTGGAGGCCTTCTAGGCGGCTTGAAAACTCCAACAGTAGGTTGACCACCAGCCTACCTCCACCGATCCGCAGTGGGTACGCGTGGTGGAGTATCTGCCCATTCCCTTTCATCCTGATCTGTGAAAGGAGGCCTGTGCTCAGCAGTGAGACATTATAGGCTGATGATGATGAATAACTTCGAAGATTTTTTATGTGACAATGTTTTTATTTTTATGGATTTTCGTTGACATGTAAGCTAAATGTATTTGTATTTTTTTTTTGTGTTTAAACTGACATGTGCTTTTCTTTTTGTATTTGAATTTTATTTGATTTGAATTTATATTATTTGGTTCTGCCTATGTGTAATTGTTTTTTTTTGTATATTATTATTTTCTTTGTTTTTAATATTGATTAACATTCAGACATAACGTTAGTTGTTAATGAATAAATAAATTTGAATTTGAATAATACATTAACCAAAAAGATCATAACATTAAGTAACAAATCACATACTGTCACAAAAACCTGCGCATACGCCTCCAAGCAAACCAACCAATCACAGCTAGCGACTGGAGAGCAAGCGTTGATTGGCCGCTGACATAGCGACACGTTTTGTTGCATTTACGGAATAGATGACTTACCTCCTTCACTTATTAGACAGTGTGCAGATGAACTTGCACTTCCCTTAAGCGTTTTAATTAATCAGTCGTTTGAAGAAGGTATATTCCCTAACCTATTAAAAAAAGCCATAATCAAACCATTGTTTAAGAAAAACTTGAAAACAGACCCTGGTAACTATCGGCCTATTGCACTATTATCAACTGCTTCAAAAATTTTTGAAAAGGCAATGTATGATAGGGTGTATAACTTTTGTGAAAACTTTAAAATTTTTGATGATGCACAAAACAGATTCCGTAAACAACGATCAACATCTTTGGCTGTTTACAAATATATACAAGATGTCATAAATATAATAAATAACAAAGAATATGCGGTCGGTATACTACTCGATATGACCAAAGCATACGACCGAGTACAATTCAATATTCTACTGGACAAACTATATGGAATAGGAATTCGTGGAATTACCCATCAATGGTTTGCGTCATATCTTAAAGATAGGGAACAGTACGTAGAAATAGAATACCTCAATTATGTGAAAAAAGAAATAATAAATATTCGATCAGATAAAAAAGTTATAAATGCTTCCATTCCCCAAGGTAGTGTTATCGGATGTCTTTTATTCCTTATTTACATCAACGACCTTCCGAAGATCATGGAAGAGCCCTGTGTACTATTTGCTGATGACATATCACTTCTCACCTCATGTCATAATAACTCTAAAATAAACGAGCACCTCCACTCAATTCTTAGTAAAACAATAAAATGGCTGGATGCACATAACTTAGAAATTAACTATAAAAAAACAAAACTAATTACCTTCCATCCTTATCAAAAATCACCACTTACAATCAACTTTACTATCAACGATACTAAATTAGAAACCGTTAACGACTTCACATTATTAGGACTCACGATCGATACACACATCAACTGGAAGACTCACATCCAAAACATTAAATCTAAAATATCTAAATTTACTTACGCCTTTCGAGAAATTAAAAAAACCACCGATTTACCAACCGCACTAATCACTTACTACGCGTATGCTCACTCGTGGCTCAGCTACGGCATCATCATGTGGGGAAACAGTGTAGATGCGCCTGCGCTTTTCATCCAACAAAAGAAGCTAATTCGAATTCTAACAAATATAGACCAAACAACAAGTTGCAAACCCTTCTTCCAAAAACATAGAATCTTAACCTTACCGTGCCTCTTTATCCTGGAAACCTGTAAATTTGTCAGGAAATATATGAGTTTCTTCACACAGCGTGAAGAAAAAAATACAAACCGATCGCTTAGATATAAAACCATGTTAATGCTACCCACCTCTCGCATAACACTACACTCTAATAGTCCCTACGTAATGTGCATAAAAATATATAATAAATTGCCAAATTTACTGAAAGACGAATCTGATACAACATTAATAAACAAATTAAAACAAATACTAATAAAAAAAGCTTATTATACAATTAATGAGTACATAAATGATAATAAGATTATATAAATTATATTAAACTACCTACATTATAATAATACAATAATTGATTAATATAATATAAAAATAAAGTCAGATAAACAAAATAAATAAATAAATAATACAAAATGATCTCCTCTCTCCTACATGTTGTTGTTTTTTTTTTTTTTTGCTGTGCCCGACAGGGTCCACAATGTTATTTAGACATAATTTACCACCTAAGGTTTAATATTGATATTGTGGAATGCAAATAAAGAATATGAATATGAATAACATTTCAAATCATATTCTACATGATTGAAAAGTGAGTTTTGTATATTTTTAAGGTATCTTCGATTAGTGTTGCATGTAATTAAGTGTTTGAGATCTTTTTTACTGTGATTATGTGATGGTGATAAGGCCCAAGGTGGGGAGTATACAAAGCCTAACGGCCTCTCAAGTGTAGTACAAAAATCAACGACGGCTAACGCGCTTGAATTATCAATTGTGAATTATCAGTTATATTTCTTCGCTTCATTATTTAGATATAATACCAGGCAGATAGTCCTTTTAATATATAAGGTAGCATCGACTATCTGCCCGGTATTATCTATCTTCTAATGAAGCGACACATAAAATAATTTTTTATTTGTTTGATCATAATATTATATTCCGCCACCCTAAATAATGTGTGCTCTAAAACTATTTTACCCGTTCAAATTAAGAATGCTTGGTCTACATACATATCACTTGCATTAAGGTACAAATTTGATAAAATAAAACGAGCATTTGCTAAAATAGATAATTAGTTTTATTATTATATTATTCGAATGAAAAATACAATGTTACACGTCAACGACTAGCGAGCAAGAGAGAGAGGAGGACATAGAGCTAGCCCAACCTACTTGGAGTTACATGAAGTAAGAAAGCGGAATTTAAATAATTTTATCACTCCTACCAAATTTCAACCTTTCTTACAAATTATGTACTGCACACTAATCATGCTCAAACTGAGTATTTAATCTACTTAAATAGCATGCTAGGGTTTTCAATTACCCCAAGTTTCTCCCTAAAATAATTGAATTTCATTTTAGACAAAGCTTTCGTAAAAATATCTGAATTGGTTATCAGAACAGATATACCCGAGTTAAATTAACTTCTGAGAAAGCTTTTCTTTCGCAAAATTGTATTAATATGTATATATGTTTACATCTCTTGACATTATCGGTGTTTTTGATGCAACATATAGCACTCTGATTATCCATATTAAAACAAAACTGTTTCTGTTGATATTCGCCAATATCAGTCATTAAATGTTTCAACCAATTCTTTAGTCGCGCAAGAAGCAGCCATAAACTCTGCTTCAGTTGTGGAGTGCGACTCTCTGTTGGCGTTGACTGCTCTACGTCACGGCGGCCCCGTTCTTCATAAAAACGTATCCAGTTATTGAGCGTCTGGTCTCTGGGTCGTTGGCGTAGACAGCGTCACTGAAACCTTCCAGATGACTTTCCTGTGAATACTTCAAACTGCATTCCTATAAAAATTGTTGGTTTACATATTTTTATCTCAAACGATGTCTTAAATTCATCTAGAACTTCGGTTAGTACTGTAGATTCTTTTGACAATAGCAGTCCGTCTTAAACATACAGTAGTAAAATATTTTTATTCCTCTTATACAGCCTACATATACACATCTATCGGCAAGACTGTTCATAAAGCCACATTTCTTTAAAACAGAGTCAAACTTAGCAATCCAACATCTCGGAGCCTACACAAGGTCATATGAAGATTTTTAAGTTTACAGATCATGTTTTGTTGAACGGTGAGGCCCTCTGGCGGCGTCTTGAAGATGTGCTCTTCTAGTTCACTATACAAGAAGACGGTTGAAGTCATGGTTGCAGTTTATTTTGAACCTTTAGCACATAGCCTTGACTTGAACCTGAGTCCAGAAGGTTCATGTTTTATTATAAAAACCCACTTACACCCAATCACCTTGGCATTAGAAGATCTTTCTACCAATTGCCACGTACCATTGTCAAACTTGATTGGATTTTCCGGTAAGTATTCTGAGCCATCGGAAACTCTCGCAATTATTTCTTGACTCTACCACTACATGACTGGACAACGAATTTTTATGTTTTTTGACATTATTTTTACTGACATAATTATTTGAAAAGTTTTTGACATTTTCTTTTTCTTTTTATGTACTTTTTAGGAATTTTCGTATCTAATTGATTTTCTACAAAGGTTTTATATTCCTTAATTTTTTCTAAGCACTCCGACTTTGACTTAAGTAAGTACACATAAACTTTTCTGAAAAGTCGTCTATAAAAGTAAGGAAATACCTTGCTCCTCCCATTGATTTTATCTCCATTGGACCACACAAATCGGAGTGAATGATTTCAACCAACTTACTTGCCCGGGAACCTTCTACTTTAAATGGTAGTCTCGTCTGCTTGCCTTCGAGACAGGAGACACAGATCATGTTATCGTTGTTCGGAGACATTTTCACACCTTCGACATTACCTTGCAGCTTCTTCACGTCACTGAAGTTCAGATGTCCCATCCGTTGGTGCCACAGGAAAATATCATTTGTGTTACCCTCTGATATGTATGCTTGAACAGAATCAATATTCAGCCTGTACATATTGTTAACAAGATTAGCTTTAGCTACACATACATTATTCTTGTTGAAAATATTGCAACCACGGCTATCGAACTTCACATTGCATTGATTTTTAATAATTTGACTGACCGAAAGTAAATTAGTTGATAACTCTGGTACAAAAAGGACATCTTTTACCTGGATAGTCCTTGTACATCCGTCATTTTGCATTACATTTATGTTTATCTTACCACAGCTTTTGACTTGAAGCTCTTTATTATTAGAAACTCTAATGGTGTTGATCGGAGGTTGTTTCTCATCGTAGATCCAGTCCTTATTCATCGTCATGTGCATAGCAGCTCCTGAGTCGATGTACCATCCTGAGTCATTGCTGGTTGTTGCTGAAAACACTGCCGCAAAGTTTGAGTTATCATTTTGTTTCTTGTTATTTTTATTACTTTTACAGTCCTTGCTGAAGTGTCCGTATTTGTTGCAAGAATAACAACGCGGGCCTTTATTACTTGGGTTCTTATATGATTTCTTGCCCCGTATTTCATTGTTTATATAGAAGACTGTTGCATCAGGATTATTTACCTCCTGCAGTAGCTTTGTTTTGATTAGGTCAGCGGAGATGACTATACCGGAACTCTCTAGTGCCATAATCATAGGCTTGTACTGTACGGGAAGTCCAGCCAGTAGCAACGTACCTAACCACTCTTCATCTACTTTAAATCCTATATTTCTGAGCTTATGCGCAGTAGACATAACTCGGTTTACATACTCTTCTATATTCTGACAATTTTCTAGTGTAGTAGTAATCAAATCTTTTAGTAGACCCACTTTTCGGGTTAGGCCGGAGTCGTCAAAGGCTTTACAAAGATTATTCCATACCTCTTTAGATGTCTTGGCTTCCTGTACGTGTACGTAGTTTACAGGATCCACCAATAATATTATTTTAGACCTTGCCTTTTTGTCCCGTTTGGTGTCTACAATATCGGTGCTCTCCACGCAGTCCCACAAATCTTCGTGTTCTAAGTATGTTTGTACTGCGAACTTCCAGCTTGCAAAATTGTCACGGCCCGTCAGTCTTTCTATCATAGCAATGGTATTGTTATTGGAAGACATTTTTATCATATTGCTTCGATGTGAAAACAAAATGCCGGACGATCCCGTTGCAAAAGTAAGGTTCTGACGTTCTGAACTATCGGATTATCTAGAATTAACAAAATACTCATTAATTTAACGGATTATTGGCGACACTGGGCCCATAACCTGATAAAATAAAACGAGCATTTGCTAAAATAGATAATTAGTTTTATTATTATATTATTCGAATGAAAAATACAATGTTACACGTCAACGACTAGCGAGCAAGAGAGAGAGGAGGACATAGAGCTAGCCCAACCTACTTGGAGTTACATGAAGTAAGAAAGCGGAATTTAAATAATTTTATCAAAATTAATCATAATCGGGATAATACCTATCATAAAACAGCGCGGTAATATAAAGTAAAAAGCACTAGTTCGTAATAAGCTGTATCAAGATACTAAAAACGGTGCAATAAATGTCACTTTACGAGCGAGTGTGTTGAAAAAAGTATTTTGTAAAATATGAATATTTTAATTTGAGTGCCTAGTTATTTTTGCACAGCAAAGTCGAGTTATAGTACATCAAAATTATATTATCTCAGATTACAGAACAAGGCAGATGGAGCGAAAAAAAGAAACTGCTGAGTCTAGAGAGAATATCATAAAATTGTGCGGCCATATAAAGTAAAAAGCACTAGTTCGTAATAAGCTATATCAAGATACTAAAAACGGTGCAATAAATGTCACTTTACGAGCGAGTATGTTAAAAATAGAATTTTGTAAAATATGAATATTTTAATTTGAGTGCCTAGTTATTTTTGCACAGCAAAGTCGGGTTACAGTACATCAAAATTATATTATCTCAGATTACAGAACAAGGCAGATGGAGCGAAAAAAAGAAACTGCTGAGTCCAACTCGCATGATCTCTCACTTTTAATATAATATTCTTTTTTTTTTGGTTCCGCAACCAATCAAAGTACCCGTATAGTTTATTTTCTGAAAAATCTATTATGGTGTGTCCTTGCTTGGCTAACCGAGCACGAGCCGAGCCACGAACGAGCACACTGCGAGCACGATTCGCGTAGCGTGGACGGGCTTGCGAGCCTCGAACGAGCATTCGTAGCGTGCTCGGCTGCGCTCCGCCGATTGTCAGTTTTTTCACGAATACAGGGATTCGCATCGCGCTAGTTGTAGGCTCGTTGAAGGCTCGTTAAGTACGTCCACGTTTGAAATCGCGAGCAACGAACGAATCCTGTTCGTTCGAGGCTCGGCTCGTGCTCGCTTCAATGGACGCACCATTACGGTGGATAAAAAAAGTATACAACCAACTACCCGTATTGTGCAATTCTCAAAAAAAATATACTTTCCTTTCAAAGTCAACCCTGCTCGATTATAATGTATGAAAAGTAAAAATAAAATTTAGATTTCGGTATTGGTCCCATAGTAAAAGTTGTTCAGGATGACTTGTCCAACATAGGTTTCGAAAATATGCCATCTCGAAATCTCCACCCAATATAGTAATATATTATTTTGAAGGCGACGTAACATACTAAGATACAATACCCGAAGTATTTTCAACAAACAAAATTAAAGGCAAACAACAAAAACATGTGTAACCAAGCGTAAATATAACGACTACTCGCAAAAACACGAGGAGCACGATATAATATAATTGTCGAGGGATTCTCAAAGAGTTATTCCTCAATAGGTCGTCTAATTTCATTGTTGAGCGGCTGACTGGACTCTCCACTACACTTTGGAGTCAAAGGGATAGCGATCTTTTTTATTTTTATAACAAGCAACTGACGTCTTTGAAATACTTTAGCATCTTCAAAGAGTCTATAACTTCTATATACATACTTGCGTTTGATCGTGATCTCACTCTCGGAGGTGGAAGGCGGATAACACCTCCATTTAAAAAGGAAGATCTATCGCTAGGCTTGGTCATAGTGATTCGGACCGCGGTCAAACTATGAATCGTATGATCTTCTCACAGGGGGAACAAATCCAGGACCGGATGGCCCGACCATTGTGGTATCAATATCGCAGTGTGTGAAGACAGACACACGTGTCTTTGGGGATTGTCTGGACGACATGAAGGGAATTTGCACCGACGTACGCCGGGCTGTTCATCTTCACGCCCCTGCGTGATGAACCGGCCGGGTGTGACCAATTGGGGAGGCCCAGCCAACGATCAACAGCGGCGGGCTATCAAATTGTGCATGTTGGACACGCGTACATATGCAGATCGCAGAATAAACTTCGTCAGCGCGATGTAGGATGTTGGGACGCCATCTATCGATCTGCATGGGAACTTCGTTATGTGCATGGTCGCTACAAACCCACAGGTGCTTTGCGGCAGATTTTAACTTAAGGATGGTTGATGGTTGCTAGCTAGGCGGGTGCTCTTAACTATAACACTGGACATTCCTAGCATAACTATAGTTACATATACTGCAATTAGCATACGCTTGCAACACCAGGGGTTTTGGTGATCATATGTTGGCAATATTGCGAAAAATCTTGACACTCAAGAGGTTTGAAAAACTCGCTATACCATAAGCTCTGCGTCATTTGATACACAACTGACCCCTGCACCAGCACAGCGCCTCCCCATGGAGCTCTGGCGACCTTACACACCGTAAAATCACAACACCACATAGAATCTGAACTTCTGTAAGTTGGAGGTACTCCAGTCGGGCAGTTCTTACTTTTGAGCGAGATAACCCATTAAACACCTCTCTCAATACTTGTGAAAAAAAAACCGGCCAAGTGCGAGTCAGACTCGCGCGCCATGGGTTCCGTACAAACCTGTAGGTTGTACGTAGTATTTATATACTCTGAGCTGTAGGTATATAAGTAAATGGTAGTATAGACCTGAGTATTCTATATGAATTTCAATTTATGACGTATTAAAAAAAACTACTTACTAGATCTCGTTCAAACCAATTTTCGGTGGAAGTTTGCATCGTAATGTACATCATATATTTTTTTAGTTTTATCATTCTCTTATTTTAGAAGTTACAGGGGGGACATACATTTTACCACTTTGGATGTGTCTCTCGCGCAAACTATTCAGTTTAGAAAAAAATGATATAAGAAACCTCAATATCATTTTTGAAGACCTATCCATAGACAACCCAAACTTATGGGTTATATTAAAAAAAATGAGTTTTAGTTCTATGTATGGGGAACCCCCAAAATTTATTGTTTTTTTCTGTTTTTGTGTGAAAATCTTAATGCGGTTCACAGAATACATCTACTTACCAAGTTTCAACATTATAGTTCTTATAGTTTCGGAAAAAAGCGGCTGTGACATACGGACGGACAGACAGACAGACAGACGTGACGAATCTATAATGGTTCCGTTTTTGCCATTTGGCTACGGAACCCTAAAAATGGTGATCCATTTCCTCAAAACTGGCTATAGCAATTCAATTAGCGAGCACTAAACCACAGAGCACATAAACAGCGTAAAACCGCACGCGTCGTCCGCTACCACTACAAAGCGATACATAGCAACACATAGCGACATCAACGACCACATAATTATAACACAAGCTTACCACTGTTCTGTGGTTAGTGCTAATATTGGATGAGTCTATTGTAGAGACATTATTTTTTTACTGCATGCATTGAAACGGGAGCGCACCTTATATCGGTGGAGGTGAAAGAAAGAAAGAAAATACATTTATTTATCAAAAATGGACGCACATAACATAAAACAATAGTTAAGTTATAGGTGCTAATAGTTGTGAAAAATTTGGTTTAAGAGGAAATGCTGGTGGCGTTTGTTCCATACAAACGTAATCCTCAGTTTCCTCTCTGGATAATGACACTAGAGCATTGATTATTCTAGCATGCAATCTGTAGGTACCACTGTATGTCCCTCGGTTGTGTTTTTCTCCATAAATTAATTATTATAAGAATTAGGAACCTCCTAAAATCACATAAACTTACCATTTTTAACGCGCTTATCAGACGTCCAGCGAAAAAATTTGACGAATATAAAAAACAAAGGAAAACCGACAGACATAGCCATTCTCATTATGATTCTTATTTTAAATTTAAATCGATCCAGATTTGGAGGAGAACGAATTAGCGATTTCGTCTAATTTAAATAGATATAATCGGTCCAAGTTGTAGTTGTCGCTATCGCCCTCGGGCGGAATAGCTCGGGCACAGCGCGACAACAATAGATATGTTAAAAACCTTCTTTTAAAGTTTCTTGCGGCCATCCTTTCCTCGTAATTGTTATACATATATCTGCATCCCATCATCGTAATGAGACAAAATATAAATCTATATTATATCTAATCGTAAGCTTTAAGTTTCATCAAATTGTCTAGTAATTTTTTTGATGATCAAACAGACGGACAAAAATATCAACTTCTTTCTTACGCGTCGTCGCATCATTCAATATTTCACACGATTTTTCAATATAATTCGCTAAACTATAAAATTCTAGCATAATAGCATTTCCCCACTTTAATTGAAAATACTGTATGTTCACACGATGCGTGCAAAGCAGTAAAAACCGCCGTAAACCGGTTTGATGTCCCGATGTCCCGCTTCGTCCTGCTCCGTCCCGCTCCAGCGTTCTCCTTCCCGCTTCCAAAGCACGTTTCCATAAGAATTAAACTTTTATGCGGTCCCTTTACGTTTTATACTTTATTTCAGCCAATGTGATTTATGTGTTGGCTCATCGATTAATGTAAGAATTTATGTCCGTTTTAAGCTATTAGATAATTGGACAAAGTAGGCATATAAATATAGAATTGCTCTTCTTAAGAGGAAAGGATGGCTGCAAGAAATTTGAAAAATAGGTTTTTGACATATCTATTGCTGTCGCGCTGTGCTCAAGTTATCCCGCCCGAGGGCGATAGAGACAACTACAGCTTGGACCGATTATACCTATTTAAATTAGATGAAATCCTCGGTTATCTCCTCTAAAAACGGATCGATAAAAAAAAAACAAGAATCATAATAAGAAGGGCTTTGGCTATGTCTCTCGGTTTTCCTTTGTTTTTTTATATTCGTCAAATTTGTTCGCTGGACATCTGATAAGGGCGTTAAAAATAGTATTTTTTTGTGATTTTATAAGGCTCCTAATTCATATAATAATAAATTAATGGAGAAAAACACAACCGAGGGACATACAGTGGTACCTACAGATTGCATGGTAGAATAATCATTGCTCTAGTGTCATTATCTAGAGAGGAAACTGAGGATTACGTTTGTATGGAACAAACGCCACCAGCATTTTCAGAAAATGCTATGCTACGCTAAGCTACGTTATCATTACGCTGTGTTAATATTAGTGTTATAACTCCGACACAAAAATATGCAGCCGGAGCCATAGACACAGGCTAGTTTATCATATTGTCGAAACAAAGGCGTGTCCAGAACGTTAACATAACTCAAGGAGAACGTTAACGTGTCCAGAACGTTAACATAACTCATACGCGAATAATTTAATCATAATATATCAATACACACACGCTTCACGCGTCAGCCATCAATAACCGCCTTGATATTGTGCGACTAGTGATCACTAGTGCGTGTATGCTGCTCTTGTACCTAATGGTGCGTCCATGCTACGCGAGCGAGTACGAGCCGAGCCTCGAACGAACAGAATTCGTTCGTTGCTCGCGATTTCAAGCGTGGCGAGCCTTCTACGAGCGCGATGCGTATCCCTGTGTTCGTGAAAAAGCTGACAATCGGGCGGAGCGCAGTCGAGCACGCTACAAATGCTCGTTCGAGGCTCGCAAGCTAGTTCACGCTACGCGAATCGTGCTCGCAGTGTGCTCGTTCGTGGCTTGGCTCGTGCTCGGTTCGCTAAGCATGGACGCATAATTAGATCATAATATTCATCATCGGGGCACGAACTGAAAAGGAGTCAGAAAGAAAGAAAGAAAATACATTTATTTGAAGAAACACATTAAAGAATTTACTTACATACAAAAATATTTAAAACAAACCAGTAAGTCTGTGCCGTCAAAGAGGATCGTCAGCTCAGCATGGTGCTACTTTTTACTAACCTAATACTATTTTTAATTATATACAAGTTGTTCTCGCCGGTTTTACCCGCGTTCCCGCGATAAAAAATTGCCTTTTCCATACTATAAGCCTACCTGCATTTTCATTGTGATTGCACAGTCTATTAAACCATACAGTCGTCCGACGCCTTTGATCTCGTGGAAAATACCGACAATGTCTAGACAGTATCGCGACGGCCATATAAAGTATGCTGTGTCCCGAGCTACTAACATCGTTTTGTTCGCAAGTCGTGTAGGCTTTCCCGCGTCTCGCCCCGCACACACCGCACGATTGCCCTGTCTAGACGTCTTCGTCGAACGACTGCATGGTTTTATAGACTGTAGTGTGCTGTGGTGGTAGTTAAGGCGTGAACAAACAAACACATGAACAAACAGACTCTAGTTAGGATTAGAATTAATTATACTCAGGACAAACTGAAATATTCACGCGCACAAATGTTTGTTCTGTATGGAAATCGAACTCAGGACCAGTGGCTGATCTCCAAACTAGTGGTAACTTCAGTACTTTAAAAGGTAAACTGGATATTTATTCATCTCTAATCTTGAAAGTCTATCGCAAAGCACCTACGGGTATGTTCCGACTCCGACAGCTGCACTTGAGCGCCAGTTTCATTTTAGACTTTGTGTGCTTACCACCATCGGCCACATCATCACTTACCACGGTGTGACTGTGGTATTTTTTTTTTATTCCACTTAGGTGACAAACAAGCATACGGCCCGCCTGATGGTAAGCGGTTACCGTAGCCTATGGATGCTTGCAACACCAGGGGTATCACGCGCGCGTTGCCGACCCTGCAGAAATCTCTTCACACCCCTTTTGAAGAACCCCATGCTGTACTCCATTGGGAAAACCACGGCGGGGAGCTCATTCCATAGTCAAATACCAAAACATAGTAAAAAATAAAAATAATCTTTGATTTTACGAAATGTTTTTAGTACCGGAGCATCGGCGAGTGCCAGCACTGTAATACGCAAGTCAATATGTCCCATGGCTATAATACGTGGCTCTTATTCATAGTCGCGTATTCAGCAATACATGACGCGAATACGGCGTATATTACAGATACTGACGTCATACCTGGTTACGTGCGTTTATTCATATTTTGGGTGATTTTTAGAAAATCTCTAAGGCGCTGCACAAACGTGGACTCTTTTGTGTCTTGTGTCGGTTACAAGCTACCAGACATAAACCTTTTTTTGTGTCCAGTTGCTTCCACTTTACACTTACTCGTTGACGATAATGTTCGATGTCGGTAACTGAAAACTAAATGTCGTCAGTTGAAGACACAAGCAACATTTAAAAAAAATCCTTACAATTGTACTGAACCTGACGGAAAACAAGCAACAAATTGTACCAAACTCATTTAATTAAATGTTTTTTTTTATTATTATATTGGTATGTGATATTTGTCATTCGAACTCAATACTTAGTTTAACACCTCTTTGAATTGTTTTTCATTGTAATTTTATTTCCGGTCAAACTTATGAACCAGAAATATGCAAGCGATTATAGACCATAAAACCAAAACATAGTAAAAAAAACAAACATTTTTAGTCCGGGACTGTACATAACTTTTGTCTAAGTACATGGCCCCTATTATTATTATTCCGTTTATTCATTTTATATACATATTAAATACATTTTTAAATATTTTTATAAAAATCATGACTTACAAAAAATATAAAAAATAGTGTTCCGCCGGTGTCGGGAGCAGGGTCCAAGCTACCGGTGGTTAGGGCTGCAGAGACAGGAACCTCCTCACAATGCGAGCCGTATCGAGGAGTACTGCCTTCTGAATCAGGCTCTTGATCCATTATTATTATTTCGTTTATTTATAATGCCATTAACCAAGATTATGCTTACATCTAGTGCTCAGACTAGCGTCAGGATTTTTTTCATCGAAGATGATGTCGTAATATTTATAGACTTGAACAAATCTTTTAGATAATCTCTAGGACAAGGTCCTGAAAGCATCATCACTTATAATAGTATGTATAATAATGTAATAGGAAACGATCCATAAGCCAGTAAACCTCTTGCGTCCAAACGGCAAGTGAAGCGAGCGGCAAAGAGCACGTCTCGAACACTTCACTAACTATGCGGTTACTGGCACAGGCTGGTCGAAGACTGGGCGATGCAACCGCGGGCGAAAAGTTTATCGATAGACTCATGACCGACAAACTTATTGATAATGTTAGGAGGTTTTTTTTGTGAAATACTTTGTTTTATATGCGTATATTTTTTGAATCAGTTTAGTACATGTTGTGCAATTTAATATATAGAATATATAAGGTCCTAATAAATTAGTGAATTTCCTCTTGAGGGATGGTTGTATAGGTCATTAGTAATCAAAAAATAATATTAGAAAAATAATCCGTGGGAAAAAAAAATAGATAAATGGTTAAATTAATACATTGTACTGATATTAAATTCAATTTCGGATATTTGATTTTTTCCCACGGATTATTTTTCTAATATTATTTTTTGATTACTAATGACCTGAAAGGTTCCCAGAAGCCTGGCAGCGTTTCCTCTTTGGTTTCTACGATCTATGTGGATATTATGTTACTCAATCACACCAATAGCAAAAGGATTTGGATAACATTTGGCACAAAAATAAAGACTGGAAAAAAGCATTGCATTTAGAAAATAACTACATTTCTAGTTGTAGTAGCCCTACAACTAAAATGATATCGAAATTTTTCAGTAACATACTGACTGACGGACATCATCATCAGCCTATAATGTCCCACTGCTGAGCACAGGCCTCATTTCACAAATCAGGGTGAAAGGGAATGGGCGGATACTCCACCACGCGTGCCTACTGCGGATTGGTGGAGGTAGGCTAGTGGTCAACCTAGGTACTGTTGGAGTTTTCAAGCCGCCTAGAAGGCCTCCAACTAGCTCAACGATAACCGGTACCAACGGCTTTACGTGCCTTCCGAAGCACGGAAACGCTCGATTTGAAATACCACTAGGCGGTCACCCATTCAGGTACCGACCAAGACGGTGGTAGCTTAACTTGCCGATCGATTAAGATAAAGGTGCCGTGTTTGCGGAGCCCTAAAAATAAATTATTTAATCTTATCCTCTGAATAATGTTTTCGTAGCGTGCAGTCGTCCTTAATACCCTTGTAACACTGAGTTGTTCTCGATGCTAAGATGGATTGTTGACTCCATTGTTTGCATTGATTGACAGCCTCTTGAGACTGTTCACAGCTATAACATTAACACTGTATTTTAGCTATGCTCGTGTATACACAAAATTATTAACGTATACATACAGGGTGCAATTTTCAGGTGGGCATAGATGGCTGTATCATAATGTATATTAGCCCCCTTACTCATAAAACGTTATACTGTTTGTCACGTAAATAACGTCACTCTATTGTCATTGTCAAATAATGTGACATTATTTACGTGACCATTTTATCAGTTTATTAGTTGAATAGCGCTTTGTGACTAAGAGGGTAGGTGTTTTCAAGGTAAAAAGTAGTTCTTCTCCATACCATAGGCTATCTGCATGCCAAATTTCATGATGATCTGTTGAGTAGTTCAGGCGTGAAAGCGTAAAAAACAAACTCACTTTCGCATTTATAATAGTTAGAAAGTTAGGATTAGGGTATATTTTTTTATACTACTTAGGTAGCAAACAAGCATACGGCCCGCCTGATGGTAAGCGGTTACCGTAACCTATGGACGCTTGCAACACCAGGGGCGTAACTCGCGCGTTGCCGACCCTGCAGAAATTTCTTCACACCCTTTTTGAAGAACCCCATGCTGTACTCCATTGGGAAAACAACGACAGGGATCATTCCACAATCTGAGCGTACGCGGAAGGAAGCTCCTTTGAGACCGCACAGTTCGAAACAATTCTGGTTTCAATGTGTGAGGATGGACTCCCTGTCGATGGCGAGAGTTGCGATGGTGGAAGCATTGCATTTATTCAATTTAGGCCCTGGTAAGGCACTTACCAGAAGCGCTCGTGGTGTAGAATGATCAGCCGTTCTTAATCGATCGGCAAAGTTAAGTTACGTCTGTCGTGGTCAGTACCTGGCCGCCTAGTGGTATCTCAAATCGAGCGTTTCCGTGCTTCGGAAGGCACGTAAAGCCGTTGGTCCCGGTTACCACTTAATTGTGATAATCGTTAAGCTCTTTGGATGCCTCCTAGGCGGCTTGAAAAATTCCAACAGTAGGTTGACCACTAGCCTACCTCCCTCCACCAACCCGAAGTGGGCACGCGTGGTTGAGTATCGCGAAAGGGATTTCACCCTCATTTGTGAAAGGAGGCCTGCGCTCAGCAGTGGGACATTATAGGCTGATGATGATGAAGGCACTTACGAACGTTAAATTGTTACAAACAGTTAAATTTACCACCGGTTCGGAATACACTTAAACTGAGGCTTTTTTTTTCGTGGATGATCTTTTCATATTACAGCTTTTTTCCAAATAGTTATATAATATACCGTATAATATAATTATTATGCTTATTCATACAATTGTCACTTAGCCAGGGGGGATGCAAGTGCAGAGAGAAGCTACTACAACCATATATTCTTGTCTTCCACGTAATGAGCCACCTTATAGTAGGCGTTGTCAATAAGTTTTGGAGTTTGTGACTATTAATTAATTATGAATTTTGAGAGAGGTAGAGCATAGCGTTTATTCGCTCAAAGATCAGCTCGACTGGGGAAGTAGGTACCTCCACCTTACAGAATACCGCAGACAAATAACTTTATGTTGTGTTCCTGCGCGTGCGTAAGGTCGCCACAGCTCATTGGGGAGGGGGGAAAGTTCCGTAACGCGTGAGTGATACCTCGTGTATTGTGTTCTATCCCGCTTTCTTCAACACTGCATACTTACCCTAATTTAATAACTTTGCTTATAAAATATATTATGATCTCGTCTCAGAAAGTAATAAATTGTATCGAATTTTTAATGTAAGTACTAGACTAGGGTGCAGCCAGTGTTTTAGACGTGGATTATCTGAAATAAAAAACTTTCTACTACACTTATGTGAATTGATGGTAAAAAATGCGTGACTTATACCTTATACTAATGTTGCGAATAAGCATACGGCCTGACTAAGGTTCGGCCCACACCGAGACGCGAAGCGACGTCTCGCGGCGTTTTTCGTAATATTATCTAGGAACTTACAAGACAATAATGCGAGTTCTATATCAAGAAAATCAAGGCGATGAGAGTTCAGTGGTATTGACGTACGAAGGTCCCGAGTTGGAATCCTGAGCTTGAGCTTTCGTTGAAGGTACTTTGTAGTACCCATCTGGCTAGCTACCATCCTCCAGTTAAAAATCTGTCGCCAAGCAACTATCGGTGTATTTCGACAGCTGCATCTGAGAGCCAGTTCCACCACTCACCACATCACTTACCATGGTTAGATTGTGATCAAACACAGTAAAAAAAACCCTTGAAAACACAAGCAAAGAGCCACTCTCCAATCCTCTGGAGATTGCCAGGTTTCCCGCAGACTCTCCTCAATTTCCTCAATTCAAAAGTCACGCCAATTGTTCTTCACAATATTTATCAGAAAAGGACGCCCGACGTATATGAAAAAAATAGATTTATGCACAATGGAAATTTTAGTCGGGTCAGTAAGGTCGATATTCACGTAACACTTAACAGCTACGTTAAGGGTTGAAGCCACTATCCATATGAATGCAAACATAATAATTGGAAACTGTTTTACAAAAAACTTCAAAGTACATTAAAAAGTAATCAAATCCTGACCTGATGACAATGGGACCAACCGAGAAGAGGTTAATAAATGTCGAAGTTATGAGGAAACAAACAAAAAAAATACAAGCGAATTGAGAGCCTCCTCCTTTTTTGAAGTCGGTTAAAAATTTACACTAACCCCCTTACTCATAAAGCGCTATTTAACTAATATACTGTTTAAAGGGTCACGTAAATAACGTCACTCTATTGTCATTGTCAAATAATGTGACATTATTTACGTGACCATTTAAACAGTATATTAGTTAAATAGCGCTTTATGAGTAATGAGGTATATTGTAAAATTTCAAACACCAAATTGCAATCTAAAATCCGAATTTTAAACTAAGCATAAACAAAGTAACATTAGCGATTCCATTTTATGACGTAATTGGTGCATTTCGTAAACAGAGGATATATTTGCTCTAATTCGCTATTGATGATAGTCATGCGGCATCACCGCATTATTACCAATTAACGCACGCTAAACACGGTCGGGGGGTTAGGGGGGGAGGGGTGTATATACGAAACGTTTGTTTAGTGTAGAGTAAAGCTAAATCAAGAGTAAATAATTGGGCTGTATTACAAAAAAACTTAAACCGACTTCAAAGTACACTAAGAAGTAATCAAATCCTGATCTGATGACAATGGGACCAAACGGGAAGTGTACATTTCCAGACAAAAAAAGAATTTTCCAAATCGGTTAATAAATGACGGAGATATGAGGTAACAAACATAAAAAAAAATACAACCGAATTGAGAACCTACTCCTTTTTTGAAGTCGGTTAAAAACTTGTGTGGATATATTTTGATGAGGAAACTATTTGGTTATAGAGCTCATTGGGGAGGGGGGAAAGGTCGGTAACTTGTGAGCGATGCTTCGTGTGTTGCAAGCGTCTATATAGCTACGGTAACCGCTTACCATCAGGCGGGCCGTATGATTGTTTAACGACATAGTCATATAAAAAAAAAAGCTATAAAGCGATTATGAATAAAGGGTTAGTATCAAAACTGGTTCTGGTAAACTAGTTGACGAAATAAGACTAGAGACGAGACGACATTTATAGAATGTTGCCATGTAAAGAGTTTCAATTACAGCCAAGCTCAACTTTCGTTTGCCAGACTCTATTTGTCACGCTGTAAAAAGTTTAATTTCTTACCACTGCAATAATAGCCGACTTAGTTTATCTATATAAAATAGCAAACGGTTTGATTGATTGTACTGAGCTCCTTAGTAGAATTGCATTATGCGCCCCCTCAGCGTCCCTTAGAAAGCCAAACCTACTGCACATTCCTTTTGTGAACTGCAAATATAGACAGAACTCATATCTCATACGAGCGAGCAGATCTTATAATAAATTATCCCGCGAATTAGATCTAGATCTGTTTGGCACCGGTGCATCAAAAATGAAAAAATGATATTTGTAAAACATTCTTAAATTAATTTTATTCTATTATATCTTGTACGTGTGCTCTGTCTACTTTCTTTCCTTTTGTGAAGTATTTAAGTTATATGTGAGACCTTTTAAATGACCTTCATGTAATAAACTCTACATGTAATAATAAAATATTGGAAATGTAATTATTAATTATTCATTCTCCTATGCACTTAAATACCGCGCGTGTTCTTAATAACCGCTAATTAAGCGCACGCCACCTGCATCACAGAATGCCTTTGACATTTCCACGATATGAGTAGGTATTGCGTTTGTAGTATTAGAATCTGTGGCAGGGCCAATATCGAGTATAAACCTAAGTAGATTCTGAAATGGTGCGTCCATGCTACGCGAAGCGAGCACGAGCCGAGCCTCGGACAAACAGGATTCGTTCTTTGCTCGCGATTTCAAGCGTGGACGTACTTAACGAGCCTACAACGAGCGCGATGCGAATCCCTGTATTCGTGAAAAAACTGTCAATCGGGCGGAGCGCAGTGGAGCACGCTACCAATGCTCCTTTGAGGCTCGCAAGCCCGTCCACGCTACTCGAATCGTGCTCGCAGTGTGCTCGTTCGTGGCTCGGCTCGTTCTTGGTTCGCCAAGCATGGACGCACCATAAGGTATATTCTCTACATGCCCTTTAAGAGAACTGAAATTCAACGAGGTATAATGATAGTCGACGCTATTTTGCTTTTAAAACCATCCTTCCAAGTAGAACCTAAGTAGGTATTTATAGGTTAGATGACTAAAAAAATCTAGTCCGTCTTTTACATTATCAAAAAATTATACACAAAAAAAAAAAAAAATTAGACACGTGTTTTTTAATTTGTCAATTAAACAAAAACATACGAAGATATCGTGTGTTGAAGTTCCGCTAGAGTGTACTTTTTACTCAGTGAAGTCTCTTTGTAAATCTTTGTAATTTTTTAATGCTTTGGTTAAGCAAAAAATACGTGTCCTATATTTTTTGATAATGTGATCTACCGAACTAATTAGCTTTGATTAAGGATACATCCAGATAGAGTGTCGCAACTGTGCACGCGTCGATAAAAATAGCCCCTAACTGTTAGGGGCTAAATCAAATAAAAATAAATAAAATTGCAAAATAATGTTCAATATTTAAATTTCTCCTGATTTTAATTGGAATATTTCAACAACTACTATCATTATGAACGTCACTATGACAAGCAGAATGACGCAGAGGGAACGTAAAACGTAGCTGTTACGCGCAGCAGCCTATAAAAGTTGGCCTGTTTTATATATTCGTGTAGTATGGCGACGTTCTTTCTAGGTATATTTATTTCTATGCTAATTAGATATATTTTTTATCCAAGAATCATCCCTATTGTTGTGAATCAATCTCGAGTTAGTTGTGAAGGGGTGGGTTAATGACTTGATAGAAATGTCGATTTTTCTTTTTAATATGGAAAATTCATTATTTTTTCTAAACTCCTGCCAAGTACAAACCTACAGATGTTCCATAATGATCAGAATTCATCATCAGAATCAGATCCTTCTTGATCAAAAATTGCGAGTTTTGAGCACGTTTTGAGCCCTTGTCATTTTGAAACTTTCACTTACCACAGGTTAAATATAATTTGTAATTTGATGGCATTTACAAAGTATCAAACTAATAAAAAATTTGCCTTGACACCAACTAATAAAAAAAATCTTCGTTTTAAACACAGGTATATAAGACGAAGTTTCTGTGGTTTTAAATAAAACTAAGTGACTTACAGACAAAACACATACTAAACTGGCAGGTCTAGAAGCATGAAAGCACAGATGTATCATAAATCAGTTTGGTATGGGAAGTAAGTTACTTTTTAAATTAGAAACGTGAACGCTGGTATTCAAGCTTTTGAATAAAGTAGGTACCTAATAAAACGAAATTCAAAGGTCAGAAATCCAATCAGTGAAACCGCAGGGCAGAATGCTAGTTACGTTATAATTATCGAGATTGCCCACAGTCCATTGTGGTAACCCTACCGCTCATATTTAGGTAGTTTGATCGGGTGCCGAGTTATTTGTACCTTTATTTGTAATTGTAAATGTGCTGTTGCTATTTGCCGTGACGCCACATTTTGTAACTGCATTAGTGATGGGATAGGTACATGCGGGCGGTATCGATGTTTATGAATTAATAAGTATATGTAAACCATAGTAGTTTTATTGCACATAATTACCTACGCATAGATACAGAAGAAAAAATAACAATAAAATATAATATAAAAAATAATAACCTAAAAAAAACACAATTATTGTACTACCGGCTTTCGTATAACCATGAGCAAGGAATTTGAATATTTGTTAAAAGTCTGTCACATTTACCAATATTTTATTATTTCCTATCGATAAATCTAATGACATCACTAAAACATTTCAATAATTAAACAACGATAGCTACGCTGCGGTGTTCTATACCGGTGTTCTACCTTATACCTGCTAGCTGCTGCAGGTAGGCAGCTGTTAGTAGCCGCTACCACTGCTACCCAGCTATTCCCCAATCCACTGAATTATTGCACGGACCACATTCCGATCATGATTGTATCATAATATTAATGCGGTACTATGTTGCATTGCATATCATATAACGCTACTACGTTTGTTTGTGTTAATTTTGATTTCAATCTTATAAAGTTGTTATATATTACAGCACCTGCATTAAGGAAGTTTTTTTTGGCTGTATGTCCTTACCACCTTTGCCTACATAATTACTGACACTATAATGTAACCACAGACACTGTTCTCGTACTTACGACAATAAAACAAAAGTTATTGTCTTTGAAAATGGAAAGGACGTTTTCCTCACATAAATTTAATTCCTACTTTAAAATAATAAGCAAATAATTCAGTATTAATAAATAATTGTTAGTATAATTATAATTTAAATGATAAATTTTTATATGCCCCAGAGGGGATGTAGTATTTGTACCCCATTTATACATTTATTAGGCATACAATTTTATAAGTTATTGATGTATACCATCTTGATACCATCTTAAAACCGTTCATAAGGAATTCTATCTCTTTTACTCGAGACGAAGATTGAAACTGTAAAACTGTTATTATAAATATTGTAAATCAACTAAACAGACAATCCACCAAATTTGTAAAAATACTTACTAATTTCCTGTTTTGGAAACTTATTAGTATCTAGCTCAAAACGTATTTTTGATTTCATAAAAAGCAAAGCTGTTAGTTTCTCTTAATTATATAAATATATGCATAAATAAATATGAATAGTCTTTGTACTATTAATTTACTAGAACTTACTCCATTTTACACTAATACATTACAAGTCACTTGTGTTAAAACATAAGTAGGGTCGACAGAAACAACACAAAGCTGTCAGTGAGCGCTGCTGACCGTACTCAACGTTACGGACGATTCCAATGCTTTAATTTAAAATTATAAGATTCGCTTTTCGTCTGTGATTTTCAAAATTTTGGGAAAAATAATTGCGCGTGAAATAAAACTATTTAGTAGCGATGACGCAACGAATAACAAACAACAATGCTGTGAAAAAACAGACAAAAAAATATTTATGTTGTAAAACAATGGGTAGAAATTCAAATATTATCATAAGAAATATTTAAATTGTAATATTTACATATTCAATCTGAGAATTATAAAGATAATAAAACTTATTCTTTGAAGTAAAATTAATGAATTTAAGCGCCATCTGTTACTCGCCCCCGCAAACCCGACATTCACGGACACAAGAAAATTACAAAGCGTAAAGAGGTCGTATATTAAAAAATTCAATTCCGCGTGCTATTATCAGATATATTCAGTCGATAAATTCTTTTATCGAGGGCAGGGCGCTATTAAATCAAACCCAACCTTGCCGAATTACAAACAAAGGGTATAAAATAAATAAAAAAGAATACTCCCATTGAATGGCGGACGATAAATTTGTTAAAAACAAAAACAACTTTTTTTTTGTTCACGGTCGGATGGCCGCGATAAATGTTGATTATGGCGAAACAATCGGTTGGAAAATACTGGGATTTAATATGTGTGGATTCTGTTGTTTTTTTAATGTCAAACAACCGACGGCTTACGAAAACGAGGGTGTATAGTCAACGATACTCGTAGGCGTAGTTTATCCGACAATCTTATGAAACTCGAATTAAATGATAGCTTTAATAATAATAATAAATATCCTGGGACATTCCTCACACACGGCCATCTGATCCCACACTAAGCAGAGCTTGTACTATGGAAACCAGATAACTGATATAATATATAATACTACTTTTTGTTTGTAAATATATACTTAATATACATAATTACACCCAGACTCAGGACATACAGATTATGTTCATGCACACAAATGCATGTCCGGTGCGGGAATCGAACCCACGACCTGCGGCGCAAAAACCAACTGCGCCAACTGGCCCGTCAACTTTTTGGCGTTCAACTTTGTTTATCATTATCTACCGGCGTTGTTCCCAATTACCTATTTGAGGTCGGCGCAATATGTAGACTTGTATTCTGCCTTTCTATTCATGATATCAGCTTCATTCACTTCTTACTAACCTCCAGTCTTACTAATAAAACGTTACTAAAAAAATTTCTGTCATTAAAGGTTCATGAAAAAAATCAGAGACCTGTTTAAGATCCTTGATACAAAAATGAAAACAAATACCGAGCAATCCGATTCCGAAACAAGTCAGTGATTTGTCACTGATTTTGAAGAAAGAAAGAAAGAAAGAAAAATAAAGAAAACATATTTATTGACCCACAATGATAAGGTACACAACAGTTGAACAGTAAAAGGACCAATCACTGCATCGTGTATGCATGACTTGACCAATCAGATCGCATGTGTCCTTGACTTAACCAATCAGAGAGCATTGTCGATGGTGGGAAATTGGCGGAATATATTGCAAGCAAAATCAATATCATTGTCTTTGGGTTAATTGTTCGATGGCTTGAGATCAAGAAAAATAAGGTTAGGGTCAGCTCACACCGAGATGCGAGGCGATGTGATGCGGCGCGCACTTTCTTACTTGACCATTTAATCAGTAGCGTTTTATGGGGTCTTTAGTCATTATGGCCCACTTCCGAATGTCCCGCAGGGTAATGCGCTCAATAATTGCAAATTTTAGATATTTAAAAATTGGGATGTGGAGATAAACCCCAACAAAAAACAAATGCTATGAAAGACATTCAAACAGAAAATACATTAAGTAATGGCCCGACTGCGACAAGGGTAAAAAGAGTAATGCTATTAGATACTTATATATACATTTTATATTTTTTTATACCACTAAGTTGGCAAACAAGCATACGGCCCGCCTGATGGTAAGCGGTTACAGTAGTCTATGGCCGCTTACAACATCAGGGGTATCCCTAGCGCGTTGCCGAACATGCAGAAATCTCTTCACACCATTTTTTTGAAGAACCTCATGCTTTACTCCATTGGGAAAACCACGGCGTGGGAGCTCATTCCACAGTCTGAGCCTCCACGGAAGGAAGCTCCTTTGAGCTCGCACAGTTCGAAACCGTTTTGGTTACAATGTTTGAAGATGGACTCCCCGTCGATGCGATGGTAGTTTTTGACGGGCCAGTTGGCGCGGTTGGCTAAGATTCAACCTATCGTGCTGTGCCGTTAATCGATAGCAGCGGTAGACTCGATGTTTTTTATATATACCTACTATATAGGTAGATTGTATATTTTATGAAGTAGGTATTTCATTGGATTTAGCAGCTGAGAGAACCATGAATTCAGACAAGGCAAATATTAAGTTAAAGTACCAGGATTGGATTCATATTCATGGATTTTATTGCACAGTCCTCCACAATATATGTGTATATGCTCATGCAGAGCCCATTGAATTTATTGATGAGGGTGTGAAAATCGTCCTCAGTCTGCTGCAATATTTAGGTCACATACTGCAAGCCAGGCTCTTCAGACAAGCCGTAAAGTGAGATAAGAATGCATTCATTGTTTATGGGTAGAGTACATTAAAACTACCTTACTAAAATGTTTTTAAATAAAATACATAATAACTTGAAACTCTTTTATTGTATAGTACATAAAAATCAGGCCGAGTATGTCTATTCGGTGAATATTCGCGAGCATCTCCCGCGTGGCGCGTGTCCGTGAGGTTGTGCAGCTCCTGCCAAATACTCTCCAGCTCTGCAATCTTCCTTTCCTCAATTGAGACCGCACAACAGGTCAAATTGGCAGGAGTATGACATGACATGAGTTGTCAGTGTACTCCTTCCTCCTCCATCCTCGACGACATACGCAGTAATTTTCTTTTATCAGGGTCTGGAAATATCAATTCCAATTTCACAACGATTCACAACTTTATAGCTACTTACAAAAACCTTACTTTCCATTATTTTAATATGATAAAAGAGTGTTTGTTTGTTTGTCCGTCCTTCATTTTGTAATGGATTAGGTATGTATATTTTTTATCTTTTTTAAGTAAAGTATTTTTGGTTATGACACCAAACCACTCTGTTAGTACCATTCATCACTAAATTTGATGTTGAATCCACCTTTAACCACTGCTTTGTAGATTATTTTATGGTTCCAAGACTATTTGGACCGTGATGTCTGTCCACATATGATTGAAACGGGCTTCCCATTCACACTCATAACCAGTCCTCTAGGTAAGTTCTGGATGCTCCTGCTCTGCATAAGCTGTAAGAGCATCTCGATCTTTTCATGGGTAGCAGTAACAGCATACATATATCCTGAAAGGAGAGTCAGTTTAATGTAAATACCGTAACGTATACCTATTACAATTAACGTTTTCGGAATAAAGTTTAATAGGTACTCACCAATTTAGATAAACTTGTATTTTAATAGTAAATATTTGCAACGCCCACCCAAGCAGTGACATTGACATACAAGTTTTTTTAAGTGTAGTATATGATGTGTAGTAGTGTGTGTATTTTATTTCAAATTATGTAGTATAAAAAAGAGTATTTTCGCCTTAAGGGTCAGTTCACACCGAGACGGGATACAACGACACGCGACACGATGAGATGCGGCGCGCAATTTTTAAGATAGCGTTACAATGATGCGGATTCTGTTGTAAATCGCACTAAACTAATTATAATCACATCACATCTCTTTCTTACAAACATTATTGAAAAAGGATAGAACATATTTAAAGCTGTCAAATTAGTCTTTTCCGTTTGAATTTACGGGCAAATAGACGTTTCTTACATACATCCTTTCTTATGTTCTTTGTTAGAAAGAGATATAGTTAGACTAAATTAGTTTAGTTGTAAACAACAGAATCGGCACCATATAACATAATCTATATTGACTAACTGACCGTTATACGACTAGGTATACGACATACGTGTCTTAGCATAATTTTGGACATACATTATTATTATATAGATTAAGTACATAAAACAATATTAATAAAATGTATTCGTCCATATTATATGACATAAGGATACTCTAGGACGCCCGGACGTAACGTATCCTAATGTGAAATACACTTTGTCTAGGTGCGGTGCGGCCCAGCATTAAAACTCTATTGAAGAAGGGTTTACCATTTATATCAAATAAAACAGGCTGATAATAATGGCGTTATGAAAAAAAATATTGTCACTTATTGACATCTCATATTGTCAACATAATGATATGTTCACTGATGTATCAATCTATATAGACGTGCCGTCAGCGTGCCTTTAAAAGATAAAAATAGTGATATAAATTAGCTGCGTGTTTATAAATAAGATTGAGGGTAAACTTGTATGAAGTAAGTTTCCTACCCTCTCTTTTCTAGACGTTTATGTGATATGTGTCAAATCTGCCGAGAGGTCTCTCACTGAAGATCATTGGCTGAGGACGATGTCGTGCGTGCACCGACTTGTGTTTTTCAAAATTACTCCAATCCTTTGCCGTGTAACTTGTAAACAAAGAATATTCTTGTGTGTTTCGCATAAACCAGTTTAAAGTTTGCTCAAAAACGTGGATCCACAAAAGACGAGAAAGACGAGAGAGAAGCGAGAAGAGTAAGTAGGTACTATAGTCTATTTCACATAGGGTGAATCGTGACAGTTCAAGGTTTTTTACCAATATCGAATGAAATTACATGTGATTACTCTGAAATAGTACACAATCATGAAACCTCGCTGTATCATAGTAGATCATAGTATTCTTTTATTATATCGAAATAAACATTTACATTAAAAATCGAAATAAATTAATAGTTCATTGGAATGCAATTATAATAGCAAGCAAAGGTAAGCGGTTACCTCAGCTCTATGGACGCTTGTGATGCCATGAAAATCAATCATTAAGCGTGCTACACTCGCCGATGTTAGAATAATAATTTGTAATTCAACTCGACACTGGCAAAAATAAGTCGGAACTTGTATTTTTTTGTGCCTATTTTTCACTGCAGTCTCACCATGGTAAGTGGTAATGTGGCCGAAGGTGGTAAGCTCACAAAGCCTAGATGGAACTTGATCTCAAGTGCAGCTGTCGGAAAACGCCGATAGGTTGCTTGGCGACAGATTTTCAATTTGAGGGTGGTAGCCAGTCTGGTTAATGGTTACAAAGTATCCTACCCCCGTCGTGAGGATACCATAGCGGTTTCCTCACGATGTTTTCCTTCACTGAAAGCTCAGGCTCATTATAGGATTCGAACCTGGGACCTTCGCCTCGGCATCCGACGTCACTACCAATGAACTATCATCGCCTTGAATTTTAGTAATTCATCGTGCAGATAACCTTCCAAGCTCATGGATGTTCATGCAATGAGTCATTGTCATAGACACTGAGTATCACACAGGAGTCTCCATGTCCATGAACGGAAATCTGTCTACAGAAGGCCACAAATTCAGTATGATGAGCTTACGGAAGAAGGTTCTCGTTCGTCAGGAGTCAGCAGAATTCCTCTAAAGATATCCTGGCAGACTGAGGATTGCTATGAGCTGTTAGATGACGAGTTGGGAGCAGGAGATTTTTTAGCAGTTGACATTGAATATATATATTTTAAATGCGCGCGAATGATGCCCCGGCCCGGGTATCACCCCGAGTGTCCATAGAGCTAAGGTAACCGCTTACCACCAGATTAATGTAACTTGAATATATATTTTATATGCGCGCGAATGATGCCCCGGCTATCACAAGTATCCATATTGCTAAGGTAACCGCTTACAACCAGTTGTGTGAAAAAAAAACATTTTTATTTTTCATTTTCCATGTGAAATAATTATTTATTATTTCTATCATAACACTTTTCCACTCATCTGTACCAAAAATAGGATAGTGTTTTGTTTGTTTTGACAGCGGGCCATAATGACTAATGCAAAATTTGAAAATAAAATAGAATAGGCCCGCGGGCCATTCGCGAGTGGGACATAATGACTAAAGACCCGTTTTATGAGTAAGGCCGATCATCTTTCACATCCATCCATCTCTTCTTCGGTCTCCTTCCCACATCCATCCACCTTCAAATTCATAACTCTTTTTTAATTTGTTCTCTTTGTTGTTTTTGTCGTTAATTTCTTTCCTGCGTTATATTTATCTATTGCCATTTTAATCAAAATGTCAGAATAATGTAAAATAAATAACGAAGTATAGAAGATTTTACCAAATAAAATACAGTCAAAAAATCTTATTCGGGTGAGCTACAAAACCGTTTTCTTTACAAAATAGGTACCCATAAATTGCAGGGTAACTGATACAGTGTAGGTTGAACAAAATCGTCGTGCGATTTAGTTCGTGAGCTGAATTCAGTATCCCAGATGTTGCTTTCCAGGAACACTTGTGCAATCGTCCGAAACAAAATTAGATAGAGCTACAGGTAGGTTAAATTGTACAATGATTCTTGACATTGGACTATTATGGTTATTTGTTAAATGAATAATTCACATCGGGGCAAAGGCTGCAACTTTATAAGTCGCAGGTCCGGCCTCATATGGAGTACTGCGCTTTAAGACTCGGTTCAGCGACGTACCACCAGAATTGTCGACGATCCCGAGCTCACAAGTGGTTTAGAGCCTGAGGAGAGACTTTGCCTCCTTATGTGAGTTCTACGGCTTGTACAACGGAGAGTGTTCTAAAGAATTGTTCGACTTGATGCCCACGGCTACCTTCAACGGGGAATCCATCCACACACATTGAAACCAGAATTGTTTCGAACTGTGCGGGCTCAAAGGAGTCATCTTCCGCGGACGCTCGGACTGTGGAATGAGCTCCCCGCCGTGGTTTTCCCAATGGAGTACAGCGTGGGGTTCTTCAAAAAAGGGTGTGAAGAGGTTTCTTCAGGAACGTGCGAGTGATACCCCTGGTGTTGCAAGCGGCCATGGGCTACGGTAACTGCTTACCATCGGGCGGGCCGTATACTTGTTTGCCACCTGAGTGGTATAAAAAAATGTAGCCTCTAAGCATTGTTAGTATAGATTTAATATGTTATTCACGCAAGAACATTATGTAAGTGAAGGTTGGATGACACCTCCATTTAAAACTGATAGATGTCGCTACAAATTCTACAGGCTCACAAATAGAACATGCTCTGGATTAAGTACTTTTTTCCCGGGATAAGAAAAGTTCTTATAGATTGTCGCAAGAAATAACGCAAGTTGAAGATCAGATAAAAATAAATAAATATCCTGGGACATGCCTCACACACGGTCATCTGATCCCAAACTAAGCAGAGCTTGTACTATGGAAACCAGATAACTGATATAATACATATACTACTTTTTGTTTGTAAATACATACTTAATATACATAATTACACCCAGACTCAGGACATACAGACATGTTTATGCACACAAATGCATGTCCTGTGCGGGAATCGAACCCACGACCTGCGGCGCAATAGGTGGAATCTTTATGCTCCGCGTTTTCATAGTTTTCAAATTACGAAAACTACTGACTAAGGAAATGATCTCTCAGAAAATACTTATTAATCTAGAAAGATTATTGTTCGATATATTTCCTACGCTAACAACATTCTTCTGGTTACTAAGCCAATATAGGCCTGAAGCACTTTTCCTTATAAATACCAAACCCAATTCAATAAGAACAGCCTCAATATAATATTATTTGGAATAATCAAATATTTTCCCAAAATACGGACAAAAAACTAATTTCCTATGTGATTGGCGACGGTTGTTCGGTGGAGGCGCGAGAGGAAAATATTTGATTGTTCACTCATTTTGTTGTCAATTGACAATCGGCGCGGAAAATCGGAAATTGTGTAATGGGAGGAGGCGGCCTTGTTTGTTGGGAAGCTACAAAGAGTAGGGACCTTGAGACTCTTGAAAAAATTACAAGGAACGATAAGAATATGTAAGGAGAAATATACACTTACACTTCTATACTATAAAGCTGAAGAATTTGTTTGTTTCCATTCCAGTCCATTTATCGATGAAGGCTTTAGGCTATATAACATCACGCTGCGACTAATAGGAGCGAAGCATCAGTGAAAAATGTTGCAAAAACGGGGAAAATTATTCATGGTGTTGCAAGCGTCCATAGGCTACGGTAACCGCTTACCATCAGGCGGGCCGTATGCTTGTTTGCCACCTTAGTGGTATATAAAAAAAAAAAAAAATATAGGGTAGGGTAGGGTAGTTTAGGGTAGGGTAGGGTACGGTATGGTGAGGTATCACCACAGGGTAGGGTAGCACCACGCGAACGAAGTCGCGCCGGGCAGCTAGTAAATAAATAAATTTTATTAAAAAATATTTATTGAGTAAAATTTCGCTTTGCTGACCTTGTAAAAATCTTTTTATATCTTAGTAGGCGTTAAAGTTCTTGCCATGGTGTACTCCCTTGGGAAAACTATGGTGGCGAGCTCATTCCACAACCGAAGCATCCGCGGTAAGAAGTTCCTTTGAAACCGCAGACCGCACAGTACGAGATCATTTTGGTTCCACCAATAAAAATAAACAGTCATAGACAAACAGATAGACGTCGTAGAGGAGTCAATCTAAAGTCCTAGTAGCTCCTGCAGGCTTATCCCTTTTGTCTATGCAGTCAGCGCATTTTTAGAAGAGATGATTATGTAGTTAAAAAATATTTATAACAACCTATTAAAGATAAAGATTAAAAAAAATATTTTTTTTTCTTCTTTTTGTTTTTTTTTTTTTATTCATTGGAACAAAAATGAAATGTACATGATAAAGTGTGCACGAAAATAGCCACATTAGTTGTTTAACTGTGTCGCAGCCATTTACGCCCACCTCCAAGACAAAAGAGGCGTCAGCGTAAATTATGTAGATTAAAATAATCTAGTTTTAATTTATCAAGATCACAGTATACGTGGTCCACGCAAGGCTTTGTCCACACCCCGCGTCTACAAGGAAATGAAGACCGACACGAGACGTTCCCGATGTTTTTATTAACTCACCCATAAATTTGATGATCTATTTTTTTTCCCCTTTTTGTCAGTGTAAACTAATTAAAAATAAATTGAAATTAAAAGTCATCCCAGGTGCTTTCCAGTACGTGGTCGCCACTCGAGAACCTTCCTTCTCCATCGGTTATCGGTTCTTCGAGCGATATGGCCTGCCCATTGCCCATAGGTACACTCCTGTGTACCTAAAGTAATAACTTTATGTTGTGTTCCTACACAACATAAAGTTATTTTTCTGCGGTATTATGTAAGGTGGAGGTACTTCCCCAGTCGAGCTGCTCTTTGAGCGAATAAACGCTATGCTCTACTCCTCTCAAAATGATCAATGATGATCGGGGATGACAGTTTCTCTTCCATCATCATTCTATAATGTCCCAATGCTGAGCACAGGCCTCCCACAGATCAGGGTGAAAAGGAATGGGCAGATACTCCACCACGCGTGCCCACTGTGACTCGGTGGAGGTAGGCTAGTGGTCAAGTACAGTTGGAGTTTTCAAGCCGCCTAGAAGGCCTCCAACTAGCTTAACGACTATCACAATTAAGTGATAACGGAGACCAACGGCTTTACGTGCCTTCCGAAGCACGGAAACGCTCGATTTGAAACACCACTAGGCGGTCACCCATCCAGGTACCGACCACGACGGTGGTATCCATACACCACGAGTGCTTCCATGCGTGGTAATAAATGGTATTCCTTGCTCACGGGCCAGATGCCCCTTCACTGTAAGAACGCCCCGGTGACCTTGTAAGTCATCTAGACTAACAGAAATCGCCGTCCTTTCGAAAAAATACCTTTTTAGTAATGGTATAGGTACTATATTACCTTTAATGGCCAAGAAAAGTAAATGTAAGCGCTAGGTAGGGTTGTGATTCAAACGATCGCCCATTATTTTATAAGATCGTTATCGTTATACGATTCTGCGATCGAATTTTTTGATATTGTTATGACCCTACGTGACGAATGAAAAGTAGACAAATTTTTGATACTTCCTATTTTATAATTATACACCATAATACTAATTTAAGGCTCATGTCTCGTAATTATAAAAAAAACCGGGATCTTTAACATCCTACTGCTTAGAGGTGTGTAACTCAGCTCTGAACCAGCTCAATGAATCAGATCACTCGGGTTTGAGCCGCTGAGCTACAGCTCAACAACATAATGACTAGCTCACGGCTCAATCCAACTCCTATTGTATCTGCGACTCCCTCCATAGATTATATTCTTGTAATTCTAATCTACGAATTATTATTTCGTTCTAAAACATTTAAATAATAATTACATTCAATAATTAAATAACTATGTAACATAACTCTCAGATCAGATCCTGTAAAAAAAAAAAAAACAACTAAAGTATGAAAAGAGTCGCTCGGCGGAGTCGAATGAATCGCGGCGGCTCAGTCGGCTCAATTCGACTTATTTGCTACCTTAGAAATTTTACACACGAGTAGATCATATGGTGCTTCCATGCTTGGCGAACCGAGCACGAGCCGAGCCTTTAACGAGCACACTGCGAGCACGATTCGCGTAGCGTCGACGGGCTCGCGAGCCTCGAACGAGCGCGATTGACAGTTTTTTCACGTACAAAGGGATTCGCATCGTGCTCGTTGTAGGCTCGTTGTAGGCTCGTTCGTGGCTCGGCTCGTGCTCGGTTCGCCAAGCATGGACGCACCAATAGCTTTGAATAATATACATAGGATCGTTTCTATTGCTAGGAAACAATATTCCTTGGGAAAGCAAGTAAAAACCTTATGTCGAAAACTTAAAAAGAAAATGTTGGAACACTTGTTTAGCCCAATTTTACTTATATAATTCCAAATAAAACCTACACGCCCGAAAATATGAATTACCATTTAAAATAAACCCATTTATTTGCTTATCCCGAGTTAGGGTTATCACACACAGCTTTAAGCAATATCAAACCCGTGAGCTGTCAGCTGCACAGCCCTTAGTACTTGTAATTTATAACCAGATCTTTCATACAAAAGAAACGGTATTTTATTATTTATTATACAAAAATATTATGACGACCTTGACTGGTTTAGAAAATAATTCATATTTTATCTGTTACTAGCTTCTGCTCGCGGCTTCGCCCGCGTGGCCTACAGACAACAAATGACATATTTTTCTACAAAAATAAAAGAAAACAAAACAAAACAACTCCATCCCGCTTCGAAGGTGGAATTATTTAAAACGCTGAGACACGTATACATTAATTTTCAATCTTCAGCCTAAACACAAAATTTGAGGACTCTAACTTCGAAACTGACGGACTTTCATACAAACTTTCATCCCCTATTTTACCCCCTTAGGGGTGGAATTTCGAAAAACCCTTTCTTAGTGGAAACCTAATCTTCACAAAGAATATACCCTCTAAATTTTATGTCTCTAGGACCAGCGGTTAAGGCTGTGCGTTGATATATCAGTCAGTCAGTCAGTCAGGACTTTGAATTATATATAAAATAGATTATGTCTATGTATGTATATGTCACCGTATTTTTGTGAAAACCGTTAGTTTATAATCTACTTAGCGAGATTATAAACTCACCGATATGTGAACTGTGAACTGTACCATACTGCTTAAAATATTACGTATTCATTTTCGATAGTTTATAATCGAACGTTGTGCAAGTTTCATCGAAATCGGTTCAGTAGTTTTCAAAATATGTGTGACGGCCTGGCTTATTGATACGAGCTATTGGTGTGGTGTCAAAGAAAAATCATCTCAAAAACCTTGGTCAAATTCTAGTTAATTAAGAAAAATTAAAAATGAAGAAATAAAAAAGTAATTTAAAAAATTAAATCGACTACTAAATATACTGAAAATAATGAAATTACTAATCCGACACTGATTTGAAGTCAGCGACAGAGCACGACATATTCCATTGAAAATATTTCGCTGGCTTCAAATCAGTGTCAGATTAGTTATTTGATAATCTAACTGACGGACTAATTAGAATTATTATTTTTATACCTAGGAATTATCCCTATTGAAATCGTAAATGTGATGCTGAACTTTACAGAGTCCAGAAACCAAGCCGGGTGTCCAATTCTACTATTAAAATTCAAAATAATTTATTGAAACAGACCTTCGAAAGCACTTATGAAAAGTCTGACTCTAATACTCTAATACCGGTTCGGAAGGTTGCATTTGCTGAGAAGAGCCGGCAATAAACTCAGCAATTACTCTTTTCAAAACAAGCTTAGATTCATTACATAATATTTACAATTCTAATCGCACTGACAACAATTGCGTGCCCCGGCACGGCGGCAAAACTATACTGACTGAATCTATATTTAATAAGTAAATAAATGGCAAACTTAAGCAGACCAGCCACCACAAGCAGCACCTGTTCACAAGTATGACTCGTGTGGCAGCCATTGCTCTCCTCGCCATATTAGAGGGAAGTGAGCGTGAGAATTGTATTCCAATTCCAAAAACTTATTAGTGGTGTAAAATTTGACAGATTTTGCAGTTTTGACATTTATGATTCAAAATAGCACACTTGGCCCCCTGAATCTGCTGGGGAGAGATTTTCAACAGTGCTACAATGTACCCTACCACCGTGCTATGGTTTCCTCACGATAAATAATAATAATAAATAAATATCCTGGGACATTCCTCACACACGGTCATCTGATCCCAAACTAAGCAGAGCTTGTACTATGGAAACCAGATAACTGATATAATACATATACATACTTTTTGTTTGTAAATACATGCTTAATATACATAATTACACCCAGACTCAGGACATACAGACATGTTCATGCACACAAATGCATGTCCTGTGTGGGAATCGAACCCACGACCTGCGGCGTGTAAGGTGAACCTTAACCAACTGCGCCAACTGGCCCGTCATGTTTTCCTTCACCGAAAACTCAAGCTTTAGGGTTCGACGAAGCTTTTGGTTTACCTTTGTCACGTTTGCCACCACTGAACAAACCTTTTTGAAGAAATATGGCCCAATGTTCAAATTATAACAGAATAGTAAAACAATCTATTTGCCGACTCCTTTGACCGGGTAAGCGTATCCCGCGGCGTCGTCTGTTACATTACGTGAATGTATGTAGGTCTTTGATGTGGGATTAATATTATAATGCTTTAATACAAATATTTGGAATAAGAGATATTATTTACTCATAGTGCTTGGCAGATTCACTAACCTTAATAGACCCCGCACAAAATGGAAGAAGCCTTTCCGTTGATTTGGCTGAAATTTCAGGAAAATATACTAATAATAGTTTCAATAATTTACGGACCGTTATCGGTTAAGATTTATTAAAATTAAGACTCTTATATCTTTACTAATAATGAAGCAAATGCTTTATTAGTAAAGATTCTCATTCGAAGAATAGTTGCCGCTCGTCTCACCAGGCAAAAATCTTTTAACTCTAGCTTATTCTATTGACATTATCAAATCCGATTTAAGCGGAACAAAATAACCAAATCGTAGATTAAATGTATGGTTTAGCAATAGTTCAACCCTGCACTGTAGCTGTGACGTTATGTTAATACTATAAGCCATTAAATACCCATGAAAGCTTGTACTATGTGTTTGCGAACTCGGTCTGATGTCACGTAAATTTGCCGGAGCCTTAAAATAATTGTCGGATTTAGAAACAGATAAAACACAATAGCAAGTTTGTAGGTTTTCATTTTTTATTGTTCTTTAGTTCTTTTTTTACTTTTTTTTTAAAGATAAAGATAAAGATATTTATTTGCGAGAATATGGTAACAAATGGTATGGTATTATTAATATATGGTATCACATATTCTGCCAGTTTTGGCATGCAAAATTTGCTCGCAGGCGTGCTTGCTTCAAAAAACAAACAAAAAATTACATTAAAATTAAATTTCAATTATATTAATACAAATGTCCTAACTCATAAAATTAAATAGAATGTCTAAATTGTGCTTATTTTGTCAAAAGCTCTTTAACAGAGTAGAAATTCTTCTCGCCAGGCCATGTTTGAAGCCTGGATTTAAAATATTTAATTGGTAATTTCGTAATGTCATTTGGTAAACTATTATAAATTGTGATGCACATTGCGTAACAGTTATTTAAATACATTGTAGTTTTGGGCACTACAGGGAGAACAAGTCTTTCAGGATTCCTTGTGTTTCTAGGAAAGATGTCACTTGCTTTTTTGAACAAATCCATATTATATTTAACAAATACACCTACTTCCAAAATATACATGCAAGGAAGCGGCAAGATTTTAAGTTTTTTGAATAACGAAATGGAGGATTTTTCAAAACAAAGTAGATTAAATTTTAAGAGAGGTAGAGCATAGCGTTTTTTCGCTCAAAGAGCAGCTCGACTGGGGAAGTACCTCCACCTTACAGAATACCGTAGCCAAATAACTTTATGTTGTGTAAAGTTGTGTTCCTGCGCGTGAGTAAGGTTGCCAGAGCTCATAGGGGAGGGGGATAGGTCGATAACGCGTGAGCGATGCTTCGTGTGTTGCAAGCGTCTATATGGCTACGGTAACCGCTTACCATCAGGCGGGCCGTATGCTTGTTTATTGAATAAGTTGTATAAAAAAAATAAAATAGATTTGGCTTTTAAGTACCGCAGTCAGAATACTCCATTGCCTGCTGATAAATTTCCAACAAACGGTCTTTTAGAATGTAACCAGTGACTAATTCCAATAGTAACGCATTTGTCCCGGCTGCCAATAATACAAATGGGTTAGGAATAATGCTGGGACCCACGGACCCGCTATCTTATCAACGTTTCTGCTCAGTGCACTGGAGGGTTAGACCCATCTGTTGGATTTACCGTTCACCCCGATTTAGGGGCATTTTAATATCATTATTGGATTTGTATTAGGTATATACAGTTGATTTGATAGGGATTGACTCACACGGAAAAATAGTTAATACTTGACTTCTTATAGTTTGCCTATTTTAATTTTAATTGTGTCATCAAACCAGGCACTCGTTTTTTTAACCACTTAAAAATTATGTATGCCTCTCTTTCTCTCTCGCAAAGTGTTCATAAGGTTAGTGGTTGGTATCTCATTTCCATGCTTCGTAGGTATTTTTAGCGTAACTATACCATAGGCAAACTGCGATGATAGATGGTTTTTGAATGCTATCGTTCTGGAAACCTAATATGTGGTAACCCTATTTATCAGTTTTTCTTCACAAAGTCTATCGGTCACAGTTAACTCCGTTTGATTAAACAGATTTCCCTGATGTTTCTTATCTGTGCCCGTTTGTATATATATTGCTAATCAACAATAAACCTTATATCGTAAACCCTGGTTTCAAATTCAATTATTTCAATTTCGACCTCAAACTTATGACGTTCTATTGTACCTATAGATTTAAAAGTTGTTTTCCATCATGAATGAATGAAGGGTTTGATTTATTTTCATCAATATTAAAGGTTTAAGCCAAGATATTAAATTAGTAAAAGAATTAATTGAAAGAATTAAGTTGGGACTCCACCTATCGCGCCGCAGGTCGTGGGTTCTATTCCCGCACAGGATTTGTATACATGAACATGTCTGCATGTCCTGAGTCTGGGTGTAATTATGTATATTAAGTATGTACCAACAAAAATAATTCTTGTATATATCAGTTATCTGGTTTCCATAGTACACGCTCTGCTTAGTTTGAAATCAGATGACCGTGTGTGAGGAAAGTCCCAGGATATTTATTGTAGTACTAGCTGTCCCGTGCGGTTTCACCCGCATTCCCGAGGATCGTATGAATCCAGAACATATTCTATATGTGTGTCAAATTTCATCCAAATCCGTTCAGTAGTTTTTGCGTGAAAGAGTAACAAACATACCTCCATACTCACAAACTTTCGCATTAATTCAAAAATTCAAAATTCATAATCATTTATTCAAATAGACCTTCGCAGGCACTTATGAAAAGTCTGACTCTAATACTCTAATACCGGTTTGGAAGGTTGCATTTGCTGAGAAGAGCCGGCAATAAACTCAGCAATTACTCTTTTCAAAACAAGCTTAGATTCATTACATAATATTTACATTCTAATCGCACCGAAAACAATTGCGTGCCCCGGCGGGGCGCCAAAATTACAAAGTAGACTGAATAAATATTTATATTTATAAGTAAATAAATAGCAAACTTAAGCAGACCAGCCTCCACAAGCAGCACCTGTACAACTACAATAATATTAGTAGGATTTATGCTACTCTAAATCCTTTAAAAACCAGCTTAATAGAGCTGATACATAATTGCCAACCAGCTACCAACCAAGGGTAAATAGAGAGCATTGAGCCAGTGACGTTTTAGCTTTACTGTTCAGAGGTTTGTCATTACAATTGTCGACGATCCCGAGCTCACAAGCGGTTAAGAGCCCTTAGTCAAAGGAGGGACTTTGCCTCATTGTGTGTTCTACTGCTTCTACAACGGACAGTGTTCTGATGGATTATTCGACATAATGCCTACATAACACCGCACCTCTCGCCAATCATGGGGAGTTCATTTTTTTGTTGACGAAATCTGTATACAAGCATACGGCCCGTCTGATGGTAAGCAGTTACCGTAGCCATATAGACGCTTGCAACACACGAGGCATCACTCACGCATTACCGATCCTTCCCATCCCTAGTGAGCTCTGGAGACCTTACTCACGCGCAGGAACACAACATAAAGTTATTTGGCTGCGGTATTCTGTAAGATGGAGTTACCTCACGTCGAGCTACTCTTTGAGCGAATATACGCTACCTCTCGTAAAGTCCATCCTCAGACATTGGAATGGATCCAAAGGAGCTTCGTACAGCGGATGCTCAGGTTGTGGAATGAGCTCCCCGTTGTGGTTTTCCCAAGAGAGCGGAGAGATGCGGTTCGGTAAGAGATTTATGCAACGGGTGAGTGATACCCCTGTTGTTGCAAGCATCCATAGGCTACTGCTTCCCCATACCATCATACAGCAAATTCAAATTCAAAATCATTATAAGATTGTTCTTATAATGACTATTCTTCTTCGCAGGCACTTATGAAAAGTCTGACTCTAATACCGGTTCGGAAGGTTGCATTTGCTGAGAAGATAAACTAAGCTGGCAATAAACTCAGCAATTAATCTTTTCAAAACAAGCTTAGATACATACATAATATTTACATTCTAATCGCACTGACAACAATTGCATGCACCGGCGTGGCGGCAAAACTACAAAGTAGACTGAATATGTAAATAAATAGCAAACTTAAGCAGACCAGCCCCCACAAGCAGCACCTGTTCACAAGTATGACGCGTGTGGCAGCCATCGCCCCCGTCGCCACATTGGAGGGAAGTGAGCGACCCCTCACACGATGCTGCCGCAAGCAAAGGCCTTAAAGTGTATGCTTGTTAGTGGATGCACCAACTCAACGCTCTCTATTTGCCCTTTTTTTGGCTGGTGGAAAATGTATTAGCCCTTACCCCGTGTCCACTCCCACTAGTAAGGCTTCGGGTAACACATTACAGAGCCGCTTACGTTTGTAATGCAGTCATTTGGTTCACTAATCATTCCCATGGGACTATTGTGTCACTTTGTTGCAATATGTTTCAATCATTTTTGTATTGAAACCTTTTCAACATAGGGGTTTTCTAATTACTTTTTGTACTCATCATCATCTGCCTGCCCAGTTCCCAATAATTTGTGGTCGGCGCAATATGTATGCTTCTTCCATTCGTCTCTTCTATCCGTCATACCAGTATTCACTCCTTTCTTATCCATATCATCTTTCACTCAATCCATCCATCTCTTTTTCGGTCTTCTTCTACAACATGTCTATACCACGACAAAAGGGTGGCGGTTATGGTTTTACGTTCTGGTTATCTCTCTGGTCAGTGATTTATTGGAAAAGGATCAACTTTCGATTTTGTTTCATGAGGTTGCTTGAAGCTTAATCTGATTGCAACAAATTTACGTAATCCACGTACCGTTGTATCATATTACTACGGCTAAATTAGAGGTATTAGTAGGTATTAGTTGAATCTGTTTTGGGTTGATTTACATGGCTTGGGGCTGCTTGATCGTCCTTAATCTGGAACGGAATATGTTTTTATAGTATCTGGGTGACCGAGCTTTGCTGTTTTTTTTGGTATACCTAATAGTTTTTCTTTTGAAAATTGTTGGAGCTGTTTCCGAGATTCAGATTATATATATATAGAGATACAGTTATATACATATACAGGTTGAAGTTTTGAGTTATACTACAGCAGAAGGTAGAAAATGCAGTGTCATTTACCACTGGTTCCCGCACACTGTCAGTACCTCCTCATGGAGCTCTTGAGTCCTTACACACTATGGGAATACAACACCACATGAAAGTAATGTCATTTGGCTGCGATCTTCTGTAAGGTGGACGATCTTCCCCCGTCTCTTTCCCGTCCATTCCCCTTTCTCTCTCTTCTAAGTTTAGTTCAAAAAACGTGATACTTTGTTCAATTGTTTTATGCCCGGTTTCAATAAACAAAAACGAATCGTTTTGCTTACCAATGGTAGGTTTTTTTATTGCCAAACTGGGCATATAGATCATTTCGTAAGCTAATTTTACCTGTGATAGCTACTTCCATATGGGAGGGTCTGCTATGCAAAGCTTTGAGGTCTTTGCTTCATTATAAGTAAAGATATAAGGGTCTTAATTTTAACCGATAACGGTCCGTAAATTGTTGAAACCGGGAATTACTCTATCAATATTAGTACCGAGCAGTATTTGTCGTATATTTAAATCTCATACAGAAAATAACAATATTCACGTGCTTGAGACATAAATAATAATTACATATCACTTAAACCCATAACAATAATTTAAACGTTTTACGCGGAGGCGTAAAGCACTTGATGAAATCGTAAAAAAAACGGACAGCAATTCTGTGTGCACAATTAACAGAATTACAGCAATATAAATATTTGAGCAGCCGCCATACACCGCTCTCTGCTGACCCAGTTGTATCAAACCTTTAGGGAATACATACGGACAGCCAGTTTGACTAGCAAATGTTTTGGACAATTTAGTTTTGTACTCTCCGAAATTCTTTATTACATCATCGGTGGCGCTTATGATTTAGGAGCGAATGTCATATTCTAGTAGACTAGACAATAACTGTCCAATCAACGAAAACTGATGAATTATATAAACTGACTAGATAGGCAAGTTGAGGAAACTGGCGAATTAAGCAAACTGATGATTTGAAACTGACACCCGAAGAAGTAGACCCGATTTACAACAAATATTTACAAAATACAATCTATATATAGAAAATTTCCTCAAGCCTGCCGTTGCTTCCGATTAACGGCAAGGTTCCCAGAAGGCTGGCAGTGTTTCCTATTTGGATAGCCAAGCTGACGCGTTGGCAGAAAAAGCTCCCCACCCGCTGGTCTTCGGAGGTCTCGATCAATTTTGATGACAAGGTGCGAGCAAAACGGCGAGCTTCGGACCCCCACGGTCCCGAGGTCTCGACCGCAAAAGGCATAAAAATATAATTGGATCTAATCGATGCGTATTTTTTAATTTTCCGCGCGAATTAGATATCTTAAATAGAAAGGAATTCATATCGTTCGTATTAAAACGCTGTTTACAGAACAAATTATTTGCTTGGGCGACCCGCTCGCTGTTTCAAGCGGCCGTGTTTCCATTTTGACCTTTTAAGATATTAAAGGGAACTTATTCAAGGGAAAACATTTTTACAAATTCCCTGTGATGTGTTTATACTAACCATGATATTGTTAGAAAAGATAATAAACGAAACTGTTAGGAGAGTAACTGAACCATTAAGGGAAGGAAAATGTCAATTTATGTTCTCTCACTTCATGAATTTCGAATGTTTGTGACACCATCACGCATAAACAGAGCTCATAGAGGAGAGGGGAAAGGTCGGTAACGCGTGAGCAATGCTTCTTGTGTTGCAAGCGTCCATATGGCTGCGGTAACCGCTTAGGCGGGCCGTATGCTTGTTTACCGAATTAGTTGTATAAAAAAAAAAAAAACTACTCTACTGATTTGAATGAAATGGTCAGCAGGACTAGTGGCTTGTAGCGGCAAGCGCGCTTGCTGCGAGGCGTGGACAATTTTATCTAGTCATTGTAAAATTCGCTCGCTTATTCTAGTCATTGTAGAAGAGCTCGTGGTGTAGCAGAAGCGCTCGTGGTGTAGCATGATAAGCCGTTCTTAACCGATCGGCAAATTAAGCTACCAACATCGTGGCCGGTACCTGGATGAGTGACCGCCTAGTGGTATTTCAAATCGAGCGTTTCCGTGCTTCGGAAGGCACGTAAAGCCATTGGTCCCGGTTATCACTTAATTGTGATAGTCGTTAAGCTAGTTGGAGGCCATCTAGGCGGCTTGAAAACTCCAACAGTAGGTTGACCACTAGCCTACCTCCACCGATACGCAGTAGGCACGCGTTGTGGAGTATCTGCCCATTCCCTTTCACTCTGATTTGTGAAAGGAGGCCTGTGCTCAGCAGTGGGACATTATAGGCTGATGATGATGATGATTGTAAAATTCACATTAACGCATACGATTTAAAGGCCTCACTTGTATGGCAAGGTAAATGCCGAGGCGTAGCCGTGCTGTTACAGTGAGCGAGGACCTTTAGGCACCGATTATGTAGATTTTTATGTAATATTTCAAAACAGGACGGTTGTAGAGTCAACTGGGTAGCGTGTCTTGAGACAAAAGCTACAATTAGCTTTCCGTACCCACGGTCAGTTTAGCCATATGGACGCTTGCAACACTAGAAGAATCGCTCACGCGTTAGCGACCTTTCCCCCCTCCCCTATGAGCTCTGGCGACCTTACTCACGCGTAGGAACACAACTTTACACAACATAAAGTTATTTGTCTGCGGTATTCTGTAAGGTGGAGGTACTTCCCCAGTCGAGCTGCTCTTTGAGCAAATAAACGCTATGCTCTACCTCTCTCAGAAAGAGTTCCCTTCTCGGTTTTATGTGCTTACCAGCTTTGGCCACAACTACTTACGATGTTGAAATTGTGGTCAAAAAAACATTATCTAAAGTAAAAAAAAACAGCCAAGTACGAGTCGGACTCGCATACGGAGGATTCCGTACAATAATAATAATAATGTAACCTTAATCAAATTGACTGCGAAATGAATTGTAGACGCAAAATTTAAAAGTACCAAAATGTGCCTTTCCCTTTACTGATGCTGTAAAGGGAAAGGCACCTTGCTTGTTGCCAAATGTAGTCTAGGTCATTCAAGGGAAAATTTCGAAAAATTATGGTACATTTTGGTACTTACAAGTTTTCACGAAAAACTAAACGAAAGACTATAGGGTATCTGGTATAAATTTCGGACACGGACAGACAGACGGACAAGAGAGTGATCTTATAAGGGTACCTTTTTACCATTTGAGCTACGGAACCCTAAAAAACAGAATAATAGTCGTCAATATATTTTTATTTCATTACAAGCATCCCAAATAAGATTTCTTGCAACATTTTCTGCAACAAGGAAATTTAACGTTTTTCATGACTCCTTTTCTTCTTCTGGTCGATCTCCTCTTTTTCTTTTTAGAATACCCGAACCTGGGACACTTCTCATGCTTATCCAAGCTATACATAGCCATCTCTTTCTCTCTAAACTTTTTTATTTTTTGTTTCTCAATTTCTCGCTGTAACAACCACTGCTGTAACTTTTCTCGTATTATTGCTGTATTAGGACTTAATTCTTTCATATCTTCATATAAATCTTTTTTTTTATTTTTATATCCTTTTTTATACCTTTCTCCTTCTACATCTTTTTTATCTTTCATAAAATTTGCTAAATCCAATAAATCGTAATCAATCTTTTTTTTGTGATATCTTCTGGCATCTTTTTCACCAATTTGTGTGTTATTATCCTCTTTGATTGAAGGTTCAATATCTTTTAAATCTTTCAACTGTTCTTTTAATTCTTGCATTTGATGTAAACCAATTTGTGCTTCAGTATCATTACTGTTTTTTAATGTTTTAACAGTGTCATCTATTGCAACATTGATTTGTTTTAGTAAACCTGCCTTTAGCTCCTCAAGTTCTTGTATTTTATTATCTGTATTATTTTTTGTGTTAACATCATCAGTTTTAACAATATTTACCGTGTATATAAGTCCCAAAAAACACACGAGACTTATCATCTGTTAAAAAAATACTGCTGATTATAAACTAAACTAAGTAGTAAGATCGTAAAGTGGACACAAGTGGAGTGTAGCTAGAATGATTTTCCAGTCTAGATTTCTAATCTTATACTAGACTAGCTGCCCGGCGCGACTTGTTTCGCGTGGTGCTACCCTACCCTACCCTACCCACCCTACCGTACCCTACCCTACCCTACTCTCCTATCCTACCCTGTACATTAGATTCACAAATCAGCCCGGCAGATGGCGCTGCAGTGGGTATCTAGGTTATATTATCGACTGCAAAATGAAATGAATGACATAACAACATGCTTGTACTGTCAACACTGAAAAAAGTTTTAATTTGACAGCACAATCCCCATCTGAAAAAAGTTTAAATTTCACAGCAAAATCCCCATTAACAAAATGATCAGCCATTTATTGAATTCATTTGTTACAAAAAATGTGATAAATGAAGAACCGCTCGAGCAATTTTGTACAAACTTCACATAAACCATCTACTAAATAGTCCGAACAAAGCCTAAACATTTGGTTTTGATAGGTGAGCCCGTTCTTGAGTTATAAAATTACAACGAAAAGTGGCATTGATTTATATATATATAGATAACTATGAGGTAGAATCAATATTTTGACAAAAGTAAATCCTGCTCATGGGACGAGTGTAGTGTTCGTCGAGTATTCACATGAATAAAGACTTTACTAACCTTTATTTTAGTGCTATTTTCTATCCAATTTACATTTTGTATCAATTATATTCTTCACAATATTATAGTTACTGCAGTCGAAACTTACCTGTAATTCAATTTTTATGGCGCTATATTTTATTGCCAATAATAGTGTTTATTGAATAAAATGTTGTAAAAATATTATCGGAATAAGTAGCTTTTTATTACATCGAAAATATTATTTTCTCTAAGAGGCTGTGTTTTTGAATCCCATTATTAAAATGAATGTCTCGTAGGGTATTATTAATCGAAAGTTGATCAATGCAATGCATCAAATTGATTTATTAAGAATATATTCCATAAAAAAATGTTGTTAGGTTTACATAAACATAAATAAAAACGAAATTCGAAAATAACGCAGGCACTTATAAAACAGTTTGGAAGGTTTCATTTGCTGAGAAGAACCAACAATAAACTCAGCAATTACTATTTTCAAAACAAACATAGATTCATTACATAACATTTACAATCTAGTCTCGCTGTCATAAATTGCGTGCCCAAAAAGACTATTCAAATAAGAAAATAGTAGACTCAAGCAGACCAGCCCCCACAAGCAGCAAGTATGACCCGTGTGGCAGCCACCGCCCTCCTCGCCATATTAAATAACCCGGGGGCATTTCTCACACACGGTCATCTGATCCCAAACTAAGCAGAGCTGGTACTATGGAAACCAGATAACTGATATAATACATATACTACTTTTTGTTTGTAAATACATACTTAATATACATAATTACACCCAGACTCAGGACATACAGACATGTTCATGCACACAAATGCATGTCCTGTGTGGGAATCGAACCCATGACCTGCGGCGCAATAGGTGGAATCTTGACCAGTCTTAACCAACTGCGCCAACGGGCCCGTCGATTATTGGAGGGAAGTAGGCGACCCGTCAGTAGACACCGCTGCAAACAAAGCTAAAAATTATTTTGTAAAATCGAAACCGAAACCGTGTCATTTACGATCAAACCCGGACAAAAAAAATAAGCTAATATACAGCTTCGAGCACATTAAACTAATCCGGATAAAATCACTTCGCAATGGGACTGGATATCACGTTTTTTCTGACGACTCTCGACACTTCATTGTTTGGCCCGTACCATAGTTTTTCGATTGTAAATATATTTTATTTAAACTTCCAAGTGACAGGCGTGTTTTGTCTTGGTGGTTATATAATTATAAAACGCAACTTCGCCGTTTGGCGAACCATCAATCAGAGGAAGACAGAGCTATACGCCAAGAAGAGAAAGGAGTACGTAGCTAGGCATTTCTTTCTCTTTTCAATGTATAGCGCTATCTTCCTATGTTCGGTGGTTCGGCCGCACCAGGTTTGGTCGTCTGACAATGCTATTGCATCGTTGTAAGTCCACAAAAATCACTGTCCACGAGCGCACTGAGAGAGTGATGCGAATCCCTTTGTGTTCATCAAAAAATAGTCAATACGGATGATTTCTAGGTAAAAAAAATATAATTCTAATTAGTCGATTATCAAAAAATATGGGACACGTATTTTTTGCTTAACCAAATCATTAAAAATTGACAAAGATAAAGCGATTCAAAGTTCAGAAGTGGGGGCTCGCTTGCTTCACTACTCCAACGTGACGTCACACGGAAATTCAACACACAATAACTTTGTATGTTATTTTGTTTAATTGTCAAAATGAAATGAAATGAAATTAAGAGGTTATATTCTTAGCGAAGAGTAGGTATCCACTAAGAAAGGGTTTCTAAATTCCATCCCTAAGGGGGTAAAATAGGGGATGAAAGTTTGTATGAAAGTCCGTCAGTTTCGATGTTAGGATCTTCAAATTTTGTGTTTATTTTTATGTGTATTGGGCTGAAGATTGAAAATTAATTTATACGTGTCTCAGCGTTTTTAATAATTCCACCCTCGAAGCGGGATGAAGTTGTTTTTTTTTTTTTTATTGTTGTAGAAAAATGACATTTTTTTCCGGTAGGCCACGCGGGCGAAGCCGCGTGCAGAAGCTTAGTGTTACATAAAATTGTCCAGTCGAGAAACTTTCGAGTCGAGAATATCTAGTAGGGTACAAAAAGAGCCATTACATTGATGAGCCCTCTTATCGCGCCGATGCCCGCAGTTACCACTCAAACAAACCTTTATTTCTATACACACCAAGCTGCTTTTTGCTTTGTCTTTCTATCATGCCGGCCGACATTGTTCCACGAAATAGATTTTTAGATATATATATATTTATTTACTTTGACCGGTGTCTGACCTGATATGGTGTGATGATGTGGCTGTGGTGATAAGCGCTGACAAAGGCTAAAGGGAACCTTACTTACTCCTAAGTTCAACTTATATTTTAAAAGCTTTTTCATCATACTTGCTCGTAAAGTGAAATTTTTGCACCGTTTTTAGTATCCGCATAGTTATTCCGCACTAGTGCTTTTTACTTTACATTACCGCACAGTTTTATGACAGGTATAATCCCGATTATGTTAAGTTTGTACCTCAATGCAAGTGATTTGTATATAGACCAAGCATTCTTAATTTAAACGGGTAAAACATTTTAACAGCGCATCAATCATCAATCAATCATATCAGCCCATGGATGTCCACTGCTGAACATAGGCCTCCCCCATTGACTTCCACTTCGAACGGTTCTGGGCCGCTTGCATCCAGCGGCGCCCAGCGACTCTGACCAGGTCGTCGGTCCACCTGGTGGGAGGTCGTCCCGCTCGGCGCATTCCAGTACGTGGTCGCCACTCGAGAACCTTCCTTCCCCATCGGCTATCAGTTCTTCGAGCGATGTGGCCTGCCCATTGCTATAACAGCGCATAGCTGTAAAAAAAACTTGCGCGCTATATTTGCGATTTACAACATAATCGGCACCAGTATGTGATTAAAAATCAAAATTTGACTTAAGTAGAAAAAGATATAACTTTCTGTAACCCTACTTTTGATTATTCTGTAGTTATTTGGATGTTATTAAATCAATTACAAAAATCGGTGATTATTATTACCAACTTTTGTCCAATTTTCGTTTTAATTATAAAATTCTCATAATAATTTAATTACTTAATCTTCCTGTCAATTAAACAAGAATTTATGATAAATTACACATCTTTTGTACCCCATTATCTAGTGATGTACCCTGCCTGAGAGCCTCGGGCAAGATTTATCGATAGGATCCGAGTAATAGGTCATCCAATGCAAATGAGACTAGAAAGGACTTCGTTACGAAATCTTTAATTTTCAATCATAAAATCAATTTGACTTTAAAATGGGTATTTTGTGGCTATGAAACCGACTGTTTTATAGGAGGAAGCGTAAATATATTTTAAAGACATACGCATAGACATAAATTTTTCTTCAAACTAATTTGCTCATAGACAATATAATCATAATTCTTTATGTGTCGTATTTTATATTAAAAATGTTTTTCGCACTCGTTCAGTTTAGGCTCTTTATTTGACGCGTATATTTTTAACCGACTTCAAACGAAGGAGGATGTTTTCAATTCGGTTGTTTTTTATGTTTGTTACCTCATAACTATTTACCGATTTAAATGTAATTTATTAAACGATTTGGAAAATTCTTTTTTTGTGTGGAAGGGTACGTTTGGTCTCATTGTCATCAGATCAGGATTTGATTACTTCTTAGTGTACTTTGAAGTCGGTTTAAGTTTTTTGTAAAATAGTTTCCAATTATTTTAAATACATACGACACTCAGTCAGTGACAAATCTTGTGTGATATTGAATGAATGTGTTTTAATAAAAATAAATCAGACTTCAAAGTGTGTGTGCACTAATAAGTATACAATAACGATCTGACTGTGTAATCAGGTAAAATTGAACCAAACCTTACTACTAAAACTTTTTTAGTAGCCCCACGTCAAACCAACAATCAAACCCAATTTTATCACGATCAGCCGTCGATAAAGACGTTGATATAATCGAATTACATCGACATTGAAATAATCGATATCGGAGCGCGACGCGGACAACACTGACAAGGTTCAATCGATATTAATTTGCAATTATCGACTTGAAATGCTTTTAAGTAATTAAGTGATGACAGAATTCGATTATGACTTTATGATTCAAAGAAGAACTGACATAAATCTTAATTAAATTTTGGAAACATAATTTCGTTGGCATCACAGCTTTAATATTTGGTAATACGGACACTTCTTGTCGACTTATTGCTTTTCACTTTCCTTCCTTTTAATATTGATGAATCTTGCCTTTTATCAGAAGCAAAGGCGGACTCGAGGAAATTTTCTGTCTGTATAGATTGTAATTTGTACATATTTTTTGTAAATAATGAACTTTTTTTCACCGAGCTTCGTTTGTTTCAGCTTGTCCAGAAGTCCAGCTGTTTATTTTTTATTTCTAAAGCAGATTTAAGTAAGTCATGCTCACTTTAAGGCCTTTGCTTGCGGCGGCGTCGTGTGACGGGTCGCTCACTTCCCTCCAATATGGCGAGGAGGGCGATGGCTGCCACACGCGTCATACTTGTGAACAGGTGCTGCTTGTGGGGGCTGGTCTGCTTAAGTTTGCTATTTATTTACTTATTCAATATTTATTCAGTCTACTTTGTAATTTTGCAATTGTTTTCAGTGCGATTAGAATGTAAATATTATGTAATGAATCTATGCTTGTTTTGAAAAGAGTAATTGCTGAGTTTATTGCCGGCTCTTCTCAGCAAATGCAACCTTCCGAACCGGTATTAGAGTATTAGAGTCAGACTTTTCATAAGTGCCTGCGAAGGTCTATTTGAATAAATGATTTTGAATTTGAATTTGAATTTGTTCTCTTCTCAACAGATTCTCGTGAAATTTTGTGAGCAGGTTCAGATGTTTTTTTTTATCGATTTTTCACTGCAATTTTGAAAAAAATCCAATAACTTAATCGAAAAGGGAATTACATGGGAGAAGAATCGGTATCATGACTAATTTCGGAATTTTCCGATGTGCCGGAAACAGTCTAACCACAGATATAAAACTAAATAGATAGCGCGAGTGTATGTACATTGTGTGTCTGCTGTGCAAAAAGTGAGAGCAATGCTCTTCTTTGGAAACTGTTTCGCGCGGACAGGAAACTCGCATAAGGCTGCATGTCCACCACAGATGTGTAGCGAGGGATATGCTTAGCTGACAAACAGGATCTTTCATTTTCACGTTATAGCTCTAATGCCAGCCTACTATTATTTTAAAAGGCGATGATAGCTCAGTGGTAGTGACGTCGGATACCGAGACGAAGGTCCCGGGTTCGAATCCTACAATGAGCTTGAGCTTTCGGTGAAGGAAAACATCGTGAGGAAACCATAGCACGGTGGTAGGGTACTTTGTAGTACCCATCTGGCTGGCTACCACCCTCAAGTTGAAAATCTGTCGCCAAGCACCTATCGGTGTGTTCCGACAGCTGCACTTGAGAGCCAGTTCCTTCTAGGCTTTGTGTGTGCACCACCTTCGGCCACATCATCACTTACCATGGTGAGGTTGTGGTCAAACACAGGCCTATACATAATAAAAAAAATAAAAAAAAATCTAAAGTAATCTTGTGGCATTATGGTAGGTATAAAAAAGTGACATTTTTGGTTTTCATACGGATGGAGGGACTTGCGTTATCTATTTAGATTTATGTTGGTGAGTCTAACATGGTGCGGAGATAGAGACACCTCATTGTCAAATATGTCTTCTTAACCTTAGTTTAGTATAGAAATTATTATTCTAATTCCTAATTACTTCAAAGTTAATTTAACTAAACTAACTAAATATATATATAAAATTAATATAGATAGTTAAATTGTCGATAACCGCACCGACCATCTTAAATGTGTTCTCAGTGCCGGAGACAAGAAACCAGTTATCTAGTGGATGGTAATGAGTGGGGGCAGGGGGGCTCCTCGTGTTGGGCCAATACGTGGACGTTGGCGCCAATGTTTGAACCAACTTTGGCAGGTGTAAACAATAAAGAATCAAATAATTAAAATAGTGATTGTGCTGGGCTTCCTTCTACTTTACCATAGATTTCCTATATTTTTCTCACTAGTATTTCTCCAGGTATTTTCATAATTGTAGGATTCGAACCCGCGATGTTTGTCGGCATTCATCGTAACATCCATGGAACTACGCAGCCGAATGCATTTTGTCTGACGTAAAAATATCGTGTCGGGCCAAGTGTAAATCAGAATATTATAAATGCGAAAGTAACTCTGTTTGTATGTTTGTTTGTTACGCTTTCACGCCTAAGTGGCTGAACCGATCGCGATGAAATTTGGCATGCAGATAGCCCATGGTATGGAGAAGGACATAGGCAACTTTTTTTTCGGGAACGCGGGTGAAACCGCGGGGGACAGGAGATAGTTTAAAATATAACAGGAACAAGTTTTTCATAAACATTCATTATTATTAAAAATAAACGTTTTATAAAATCTGACCTATAATAAACGCCGTAATAGCCCACACTTCTCTATATTTTTCGACCAATGCCAAATATTTGTTCAAACATTGTCACCAGTGTAAAGGGGTGTTCGCAATTACGGGAATGCAATTAGTGCAGCCTTCTCAGTGTGACACTCTCCGAAACTCAGGACATTGGAAAGGTGTTAGATACAGTGTTATTACGCTAGGTGCCTGGCTATGAGTTACTTAAAGGATTTGGCACGTTCTTTAAGAGATTTTAGGAGTTTTAAAGAGCGAAATAAAAAAATATAAATAAAATTCTAAGTAACAGATATTTTGCACACAAATGTATGTCCTGTGAGGGAATCGAACGCACGATCTGCACCGTGATAAGTATGAATCTTACGAACCACGCCAATTGACTCGGCATCAAAAACACTTAGGTACATATATAAAAAAACAAAGTTAGTTTAATATTAACAATTAGTTTGTTACAAAATATAAATTTAAAGAAAAAATTAAAAACAAGCTTTTATTGTAGGCGGCTTGAAAACTCCAACAGAAGGTTGACCACTAGCCTACCTCCACCGATCCGCAGTGGGCACGCGTGGTGGAGTATCTGCCCATTCCCTTTCACCCTCATTTGTGAAAGGAGGCCCGTGCTCAGCAGTGGGACATTATAGGCTGATGATGATGATTGCATTATGACTTGTGACCCAAACTAAACGAGTTTGTAAAATTTCAGCTCAATCAGTTGGGGATAACTGTTTTAAAATTCATTTGCAAGATTCGTCCTACACTAATAAGGCAAGTTAAATAAATGCTAGTTAAAAGCTTGTATCAATTATTATCCTTTCCATTCCAGTGATGGATTTAAAATACAAAATATTTCCACCAATGAGTCTTAATACTGCAATTTAATTATTGAAATAGCAATGTCCAACAATTTTCAGAATGCAGTTGCTTTTCAATTAAAGAAAGGTTGTTTCACATCATCGAGCCATTCACGCGCGGCTAAGTTTAATCTATCCACATACAAAACAGGCAATTAAGTTGACCAGTCAGATAAAATAGATGACGCCACTATTTATAACAAAATGGGAGACCATTTTAAGACTTTATTCCATCTTCTGTGTCATGAAGCATTTAAATTATCAGCTTTTACAAGCTGGACGTAAGGAAGGTCTGACAGGGCAGCCTTATAATTGTCGCCTAATTACAGACGTAGCGGCAACAGTCTACAGTATGAAGCAACTCTTACACAAAACAATATTACAACATTATCAATCGGATCGAGAATGAAGCGGTTTAACAGTATGTCCTAATCATTATTTACATTTCGCGGACACGTCGGCGGCACGAAGCGATTCCGATTTAGTATCCAAGCAATAACACTACAATCTCTCGGTTACCGTTGAATAGGGATGTGGTTGTGTCGATTGAGGCTTGTCGATACAATTTTCTTTAAACCAAAACTCATCGACAAGATTCCTCGAACAGAGGAATTCTCACGTGATTGATTAGATAATGAGAGAGAGAGAGAACATTATGAGAGCGGCGGATTCGTCGTCGATCTTGTGACGTTTACCTTGCAAAATTACCCCATTGTTCTCATTATAGTATATTCCTACCCTACACATTCATACTTGCGTATTTTATTTTCTATACTAATATTATAAAGAGGAAAGATTTGATTGTTTGTTTGTTTGCTCCGAAACTACAGAACCGATTTGAAAAATTAATTCACTGTTGGGAAGCTACACTATCCCCGGGTGACATAGGCTACTTTTAATCACGGGAACGCGGGTGAAACCGCGCGAGACAGCTAGTAAAAATAAAAATAAAAGTTTTGGAAAAATAACCAATATAGTCGGATTACCTTACTGAGTTTCTTGCCTGTTCTTCTCAGTTGAAGGCCGACTTCAGAACTGGTGGTAACTTCAGTAGCTTTGACCTTCATAAGTGCCCTACTAGCCTAAATTGTATAAATGGCTTTGACTTTGAAGCTCTTTATGTGCGTGTAAGGCTTTCGCCTTTGAGTTAGTTAAAAAAACACTGAAAGCACAAACTTAACTTAGGATTTGACTGCGGTAATGGTTGCACGGTATTCGTGTCACTAATCTCAGGCGGAGCTAAGAAGTCACATTCGATAAGAGGTCACTTTTCTTAGACTTTGGATCGTACGCCAAAAAGACCAACGACGCGTGGAAAAGAGATATACATCCCAACCATATACATAAAACTTTGAAGTATGTCTAAAAAAACCAGAATGAGGCCATAGCGTACTTTGGTGTGCGTTTCACAGGTATTATTACAAAGAAAAATCAGTTCCAAAATCAGTTTTTACGTCTATTTATCCATATCCAAAAATATAATGTAACTCAACACGTTTTCTTTTTCACATACAAATTATCAACACTTATTTTTGTTGCTTGTCGATCTGTCTCTGTGTATCATTCTCTTTCCTTTTTTTTTTTTTTTTTATACGACTTAGTCGATAAACAAGCATACGGCCCGCCTGATGGTAAGCGGCCACCGTAGCCATATAGATGCTTGCAACACACGAAGCATCGCTCACGCGTTATCGACCTATCCCCCCTCCCCTATGAGCTCTGGCAATCTTACTCACGCGCAGGAACATAACTTTACACAACATAAAGTTATTTGGCTGCGGTATTCATATAAGGTGGAGGTACTTCCCCAGTCGAGCTGCTCCTTGAGCGAATAAACGCTATGCTCTACCTCTCTTATAATTTTCCTGGACTGTGTACATCTCTTCAGGCTGTAAAATTTTTCCTATGAGCCATCATCATCACTCAAATCATCATCATCATCATCATGCGTATCATAAGTAATCTAATTAAACAGAATCTCAAAATTAAACTAACTTAACTTACACAAAGATACCTCACAAATACCTAGGTTACTTAAATTTGTCCCAAATTTAAAATCCACCGTTTAACTTTAACATCGATACATCAATTGCCGATATCGATAAGCTTAGATGGCGTCTAACTACGCAATAATAAAACAATCTTGTCTGTGATCGGTGCACATTGCCACAGGATATCGAACGACGCTACCCAAGTCATGCTAGTGATGTTATGTCGTCAATAAATGTAATTTTATCGATATCGATTTAATTTTTATATTTTCATTTGATTGCCTAATAGAAAAAATCGATATTTTTTTTAATATGTTTATTACCTTTTAAATTAATTATTTTAGGTAAGCAGATGCAATTATATTTATTTTGCAGATTCAGTCTGGCATAATATAATATGTCTGTATCCTTACGGTTTTAAACTCAGAACAAAATATGTCTACTTAATTTTGGGTGAAAATCTGTCATTTTGAGTTGAGTTATCTTATCAGTTGGTCAAAAACTATTATGTTGTAAATATGTTTTCAGTATATACAAAAGCTATCTCAGATTCAAATCAAATTAATATAATGTATTATTTACCTACAGATTTATATCTTAATTAAACTATAAAGTGTCACATCGTTACTTGACTAGTGCTGTAGCAGATATCGATAGTCGATACGCTGCAATCCAATTAATTCTGGAATCAAAGTCAATTTATTTGCGCGAAGGTTTCTTTGACTAAATACTTACAGCCTTACTAATAAAAAGTTACACGCGGTGTACACATCTGTTATAGGATAATTGCTACTAATAAAAACATTTTTGACACATAGCCTGTATACACGTGTTTTAGTTACCTAGGAAATTTACACAGGGCTTACACGGGCCAGGACCCTTGTTTAGTGTTTGTATAAGAACATTATGGCGGATTTCAATAGATCAGCTGTGTCTGACAATCAAGTGTTGTGTCCATTTACTACGGACCAGGCCAACCGCGCAACAAAATGACACCAACGCGCTGGCCCTAAAAAGTAATTTTAGGGCCAACGCGACTCAGTCGACTGCGGTCATACTGCGGTCCACGGAACAGTTCATTCGTTCATTGTTTGCTTATAATTGCCATAAAAATGCCTAGTTGCGTAGTGAAAGGCTTGTGTTTTATACTGGAGTTATGGATAAAATAAAACAAAAATTGACAATTTATTTGATTTTGATAACTTTATGCAAAATGTTCCGGTAGGTGTATCCTTAGTTTTGAAGTCATTGGCACAGCCATTTGCTTCGTTTGTTGACGTAACATTTGTAATTTGACAATGACGTTCTTCCTTCTTCTTTCTGACGTGAAGAAAAAGAAACCTGATTTTTATGATATGATTAATATTTTATATAATTATTTTTCAGTATCTTTTGGTGTTTTCACATTTTTCCCCATATTTTCTCCCGTATTTTGAAGTTAGATAGTTTTAGTTTCAAAACGTTCCTACAAAGTTGCCAGTCGTTTTTGTTTTAACAAATAGATAACTATACAACGCTTACACACTGATTATTAGTAAAGGGAGTGTATAGCAACTGTGTAAGGCTTACACACTGCATAACTATACAGCTGTTAAACAACCGTGTTCCATATTTTTATTAGTAAGACGGTTACATTGGTGGTTACATCTTAATTTTGACGTCCTATTTACCGACTGCCAAGGAAGGTTATGTGTTTAGCGGGTCTCTGATTTGTAAATTTCTTTTCAATACACTTGCTCGTAAAGTGACTTTTATTGCACCATTTTTAATATCATGATGTAGCTTATTACGCACTAGTGCTTTTTACTTTATATTACCACAGTTTTATGACAGGTATAATCCCGATCATGTTAAGTTTGTACCTCAATGCAATTGAAATATGTGTAGACGAGCATTCTTAATTTAAACGGGTGAAATAATAAGACAGCGCATTGCTGTCAAAAAAAACCCGGCCAAGTGCGAGTCAGACACGCGCACCGAGGGTTCCGTACAAACCTGTAGGTATATAAGTAAATGGTAGTATAGACCTGAGTATTTGATATGAATTTCAATTTATGACGTATTAAAAAACTACTTTCTAGATCTCGTTCAAACCAATTTTCGTTGGTAGTTTGTATCGTAATATACATCATATAATATTTTTTTATAGATTTATCATTCTCTTATTTTAGAAGTTACAGGGGGGGGGGAACACACATTTTACCACTTTGGAAGTGTGTCTCGCGCAAACTATTCAGTTTAGAAAAAAATTATATTAGAAACCTCGATATCATTTTTAAAGACTTATCCATAGACATCCCACACTTATGGGTTTTGTTAAAAAAAATATGAGTTTCAGTTCCATGTATGGGGAACCCCCACAATTTATGTTTTTTTTCTATTTTTGTGTGAAAATCTTAATGCGGTTCACAGAATATATCTACTTACCAAGTTTCAACATTATAGTTCTTATCATTTCATCATTTCAGCCTATTGCAGTCCACTGCTGGACGTAAGCCTCCCCCAGGGTTCGCCACTTGGCCCGATCTCCTGTTTTCGCCATCCAGTCACCACCAGCCACTTTTTTCAGGTCGTCGGTCCATCTGGCCGGAGGGCGTCCTACACTACGCTTGCCGAGTCGTGGCCTCCACTCGAAACCCGTCTACTCCACCGATCATCGGTTCTGCGACAGATGTGACCAACCCACTGCCACTTCAGTCTGCTACACTTCTGTACTACGTCAGTGATTTTGGTTTTTGTGTTTTATACTGGAGTTATGGATAAAATAAAACAAAAATTGACAATTTATTTGATTTTGATAACTTTATGCAAAATGTTCCGGTAGGTGTATCCTTAGTTTTGAAGTCATTGGCACAGCCATTTGCTTCGTTTGTTGACGTAACATTTGTAATTTGACAATGACGTTCTTCCTTCTTCTTTCTGACGTGAAGAAAAAGAAACCTGATTTTTATGATATGATTAATATTTTATATAATTATTTTTCAGTATCTTTTGGTGTTTTCACATTTTTCCCCATATTTTCTCCCGTATTTTGAAGTTAGATAGTTTTAGTTTCAAAACGTTCCTACAAAGTTGCCAGTCGTTTTTGTTTTAACAAATAGATAACTATACAACGCTTACACACTGATTATTAGTAAAGGGAGTGTATAGCAACTGTGTAAGGCTTACACACTGCATAACTATACAGCTGTTAAACAACCGTGTTCCATATTTTTATTAGTAAGACGGTTACATTGGTGGTTACATCTTAATTTTGACGTCCTATTTACCGACTGCCAAGGAAGGTTATGTGTTTAGCGGGTCTCTGATTTGTAAATTTCTTTTCAATACACTTGCTCGTAAAGTGACTTTTATTGCACCATTTTTAATATCATGATGTAGCTTATTACGCACTAGTGCTTTTTACTTTATATTACCACAGTTTTATGACAGGTATAATCCCGATCATGTTAAGTTTGTACCTCAATGCAATTGAAATATGTGTAGACGAGCATTCTTAATTTAAACGGGTGAAATAATAAGACAGCGCATTGCTGTCAAAAAAAACCCGGCCAAGTGCGAGTCAGACACGCGCACCGAGGGTTCCGTACAAACCTGTAGGTATATAAGTAAATGGTAGTATAGACCTGAGTATTTGATATGAATTTCAATTTATGACGTATTAAAAAACTACTTTCTAGATCTCGTTCAAACCAATTTTCGTTGGTAGTTTGTATCGTAATATACATCATATAATATTTTTTTATAGATTTATCATTCTCTTATTTTAGAAGTTACAGGGGGGGGGGAACACACATTTTACCACTTTGGAAGTGTGTCTCGCGCAAACTATTCAGTTTAGAAAAAAATTATATTAGAAACCTCGATATCATTTTTAAAGACTTATCCATAGACATCCCACACTTATGGGTTTTGTTAAAAAAAATATGAGTTTCAGTTCCATGTATGGGGAACCCCCACAATTTATGTTTTTTTTCTATTTTTGTGTGAAAATCTTAATGCGGTTCACAGAATATATCTACTTACCAAGTTTCAACATTATAGTTCTTATCATTTCATCATTTCAGCCTATTGCAGTCCACTGCTGGACGTAAGCCTCCCCCAGGGTTCGCCACTTGGCCCGATCTCCTGTTTTCGCCATCCAGTCACCACCAGCCACTTTTTTCAGGTCGTCGGTCCATCTGGCCGGAGGGCGTCCTACACTACGCTTGCCGAGTCGTGGCCTCCACTCGAAACCCGTCTACTCCACCGATCATCGGTTCTGCGACAGATGTGACCAACCCACTGCCACTTCAGTCTGCTACACTTCTGTACTACGTCAGTGATTTTGGTTTTTTGTCGGATAATCTCGTTCCGGACTTTGTCCCTTAACGAGATTCCGAGCATACCCCTTTCCATAGCTCGCTGTGTGACGTGTAGTCGGTGGGCTAGTTTCACTGTCAGGTTCCACGTCTCGGCTCCTATCCGGTATGTCATGACCGGCAGGACGCACTGATTGAATACCTTGGTCTTCAGGCATTGTGGCAAGGGTGACTCGAAGATGTGACGCAGCTTTCCAAATGCTGCCCAGCCAAGCTGCACTCTTCTGGTGATTTCACTCTCAAAGTTGTCCCTACCCAGCTGTAACTTTTGTCCTAAGTAGACGTACTCCTGGAAAACTTCAATGGCTACACCTTCGACGGAAACGGGCACAGGGACGATGTGCTCGTTGAACATGACCTTAGTCTTGTCCAAGTTCATGCCTAGCCCAACGCGTCTCGAGGCAGCATTAAGACCGGACAGCATTTCCTGCAGGTCTTGCAGCGATTCTGCCATTATAACTATGTCGTCAGCAAAGCGGAGGTGTGTGAGATATTCACCATTGACATTGATGCCCATTCCATTCCACCGCAGGGTCTTGAAGACATCCTCCAGAGCATTGGTGAAGAGTTTCGGGGAAATAACGTCACCCTGTCTTACACCTCTGAGCAACTGGATGGGTCTTGTTTGGTGGTTCTGCACTTGGACGGACATAGTCGCCATTTGGTAGAGACTTCTCAGCACCTCCACGTACCGCCAGTCGACTTGGCATCGCTGCAAAGACTCCAGAACGGCCCAGGTTTCGATGGAGTCGAAGGCCTTCTCGTAGTCCACAAACGCCATACACAGCGGTTGGTTATACTCCTCGGACTTCTGTATAACCTGCCGAACAGTATGGATGTGGTCCACGATGCTATAGCCTTTACGAAACCCAACCTGTTCCGGTTGCTGAAAGGCGTCAAATCTTGATGCCAGATGATTCGTGACGACTCTCGTGAACAGCTTATAGACGTGGCTCAGAAGCGTGATCGGCCTATAGTTTTTAAGGAGCGTTTTGTCTCCTTTCTTGAAAAACAATGCCACTACACCTCTGCTCCACGCCTTCGGGGTAGTCCCATTGGTTATTACAGAGTTGAAGAGCCTCCTCAACTCCCCAAGAACAGGTTTACCCCCAGCCTTGAGGAGCTCAGAGGCTACTCCATCTTCACCGGGAGCCTTCCCAATACTAAGCTGTTTGAGAGCCACCTCGATTTCGTCGACATCTACGTCTGGGAGATCTTCAGTGAAGTGGCGGAAGTATAGTTCTTATAGTGTCGGAAAAAAATGGCTGTGACATACGGACGGACAGACAGACAGACATGACGAATCTATAAGGGTTCCGTTTTTTGCCATTTGGCTACGGAACCCTAAAAAGTCTGGATTTTTTCTCGTAAATTTGTTGAAAAACGTCGTATGACACGCGTGTGCATTGATCATTACACTCTCGGCTCCCTAAGCTTATTACCGCCTCATGTGTAATGGATCTCTAATTTTCTACCTGATGGATGGGAATTTTTCATTCCCCTAAAAAAGAATATATCCTCCGTATTGCATCGTACACACGTCTACAGATCAAGCTATACATTTCCAGTATAAGCTGATCTCGCATTGTATAGGATTCCCGTACAATGAGAGATCAGCTTATACTGGAAATTTATAGCTTGATCTGTAGACGTGTGTACCATGACCAGCAATTTAGCATTTTCGTCTGTAAATTCATAGTACATTATGAAACATGTGTGCAAAGTTGGTTATTAACACTCGAGGCGGTATTTAAGCGATAAGTGAGCCGAGAGTGTAATAATCAATGCACACACGTGTCATACGACGTTTTTCAACACACTTGCGAGGAAAAAAACAGACATGTATTTTTTTGAGTAGATTTTTGATAATTATCAACCACACAATGAGAACGTTAACAAATATGGCGCGCAAGTTTTTTGTTTTTTTTTGTCAGCCGTAGCTGTCAATCTATTTTACCCGTTTAAATGATGAATGCTTGGTCTACACACATATCACTTGCAGTGAGGTACAAACATAATCGGGATTATACCTATCATAAAACTGTGCAATAATGTAAAGTAAAAAGCACTAGTGCGTAATAAGCTGCATTAAGATACTAAAAAAGGTGCAAAGGTGGACTTTTTTTTGAAGTCGGTTAAAAATTTCAATAACCGATCACAGTTGAGTTCCTAGTACACATCATACAAAGTTCTCTTAGGTCCTGCTTAACCTTGATGACCCCGCCTCCTGCTGGCGTTTTGCAAGGCTGCATTCTATCACCAATATTGTTAATCCTACATATCAATGATACAGAGAATGCTCAAATTGGACCTTGCTGATTTTTACCGGTTCCTCTCAATTTAAGGCAACCGGTGGTAACTTCAGCAGCTTTGATCGACTGTATTTCATAACTTCGAAATTTGAAACATCGATCGACTGTACTGCGAATGTTCGTGAGGTCGAAAAACGTTGGTTCGAATGTTTGCTATTGCGAAAAACTCTGATTCGAATGTATTTTAGCGCGAAGTACGTGAGTACGAAAGTATGCTATTTCGAAAAACTCTGGCTCGAATGTTTTTCATCGCGAAGTACGTGAGTTCGAAAGTATGCTATTTAGAAACACTCTTGTTCGAATGTTTGCCATAGCGAAGTACGTGAGTTCGAAAGTATGCTATTCAGAAACACTCTAGTTCGAATGTTATCCATCGCATGTTAGTTCGGTTCCTAAATAAAAAAACAAGAAAATAAACATTTTATACCCTAAATAAAGAAAGTTAATAAGCGAGATGCGATTGATCATGATTGCGTGGTCATGAGTCAAACTCAGACCCTTGAGTCTGAGTTTGACTCGCTCACCTAGAAAACCCGGACTGCATAACTAAATTTGTTTGTGAAGGAATTTTGATGATTTCGAAATCAATAGGTCTTTATTTTTATTTGATTTCAAAAAAATGATGGGATCTTCTATTGTCATATATTGTTTTAGTGTATTTCGTTACATATTTATTAAAAATAATATTGAAATGTCGTTGTTGACATATCGACGAATATTTTTAGGGTTCCGTACCTCAAAAGGTAAAAAACGGAACCCTTATAAAATCACTTTCTTGTCCGTCTTGTCCACCAATTTTCTCAGGAACGGATGGACCTAGCAAGTTGAAATGTATACCAGATATTGAAGTCTATAGTCCCTATTAGGTGCATAAAAATTAAGGTCCTGAGTCAACACAATAAAAAGATATTTGCAAATTTAGAAAAAATATAATAAGTTGATAATTAAGGTAAATGTTTGTACTTTTAAATTTTGTGCCTACTATTTATTTCACAGTAAATTTGGATAAGGTTACATTATTATTATTGTACGGAACCCTCCGTGTGCGAGCCTGACACGAACTTGGCCGGTTTTTTTCAAATTAAATTAAATTTCAATTGAAATCGGAAAAAACTACTTCGAAAGCTTTAAATATGTTCTATCCTTTTTCAATAATGTTATTCAGAAAGAGATTTAATATTTCTCTTTATTAGGGTTCCAAACCAAAATAGTAATGAGGAACCCTTATGGTGCCACTTAGTCCGTCTTTGCGTCCGTCTGTCACAACGCTATATTTCATCACCCACCAATGCTATTGATTTGAAATTTGGAATAGTTATAAATATTGGAAAATATTCGAACTAGAGTGTTTCTAAATAGCATACTTTCGAACTCACGTACTTCGCGATGAAAAACATTCGAGCCAGAGTTTTTCGAAATAGCATACTTTCGTACTCACGTACTTCGCGCTAAAATATATTCGAATCAGAGTTTTTCGCAATAGCATACATTCGTACCAATGTTTTTCGAACTCACGAACATTCCCAGTACAGTCAATCGATGTTTAAAATTTCGAAGTTATGAAATACAGTCGCTTTGATCTACACGAGTACGATCTTAATAAATATTTCACGTTAACTTTTAAGTTCACAGTTTATGTAACAAATATTCAGGAAAATTTACATTTGGCTCGTTTCAATGATTTATTTATCAATAAAACTTAAAATGAAATACATAATTTAATGGCGATACATTGTAGTGATTGAATTTTAATGAAATTAATGATATTGGCTCGCTCGAGCGCTCGTTGAAAGGAACGCTTTATAAATATTTCTTTTCATCAAATTTTATTTAAAAATAGCTCTACAAAAGATATTTACTGGACTTTATTATAATCTATATATATATAAAAATGAATCCCTATATCCCTTGGTCACGCCATCACTCGTCAACAGCTGGACCGATTTCGCAATTTTTTTTTGTTGTGTTTGTTATTCTCAGGAGAAGGTTCTAATGAAAGAAAAAATTAAGAAAGTTGCGAGGGTAGGGTAGGGGTAGGGGTAGGGTAGTAGGGTAGGGTAGGGTAGGGTAGTGGTAGGGTAGGGTAGGGTAGGTGTGAGTATAGGTTAGTAAGGGCTAAGTCAAAGTCGTGCCGGGCAGCTAGTGTTTATATAATATGAAGCGCTCGTGATGTTAATCTATCGGTAAAAAGTACCATTTCCCCGCCCCCCTTATCTAAGAAGTTCGCAATGCGAAAAAACTGAAATATAAACATTGATATGTATGAATATAAATATTACAAATTAATAAGTATCCTGGGACATTCCTCACACATGGTCATCTGATCCCAAACTAAGCAGAGCTTGTACTATGGAAACCAGATAACTGATATAATACATATACTACTTTTTGTTTGTATATACATACTTAATATACATAATTACACCCAGACTCAGGACATACAGACATGTTCATGCACACAAATGCATGTCCTGTGCGGGAATCGAACCCACGACCGGCGCAATAGGTGGAATCTTGACCAGAGTCTTAACCAACCACGCCAGCTGGCCCGTCAAATATCAAATTTAGTTTTTTTTTTTTTACAACAGTTATAGCCTAAATCAAGTAATATACGTTAAACGATGGTTTGGAACCCTCGGTGAGTGAGTCACCCTCAGACTCGCACTTGGCCCGTTTTATTTAATCGGGCTGCTAGTTTCTGACATCAGCGTAAACAAACACACAAACACACAAACGCTTCAGCTTCACTTCATAAATGCGAAAGTGAGTTTGTTTGTTACGCCTTCACGCCTCAACTACTCAACAGATCATCATGAAATTTGGCATGCAGATAGCCTATGGTGTGGAGAAGGACATAGACTTTTTATCCCAGGAACGCGGGTGAAACCGCGGGGGACACCTAGTCCTGTATAATTATAAGTACACTAAAACACATGTTGTCCATCTCACTGCCAGTTGTGTCGGTACTGTGCCTTTAGTGCCGTGTTGCAGCCAGATTATCTCTTCTGACATTCCAACTAGTTCCTAATTCTTCAAACTGAATGTTACAGGCATGTTGCGGGTAGTGTTTTGAAAATCTATGTAAAAAGACCGAGGGAAATTGCTGAGAGAAGTTGTGTTTGGCTGAAATACCACTGGTTTGAAAGTTACCCTGCAACTGAGAGAAGTTGTTCACGGGGCAAGAAACTCATCCCAGCAAAAGATTTTTTTAAGCGAATTTATAAGCTATTCAGCGAGGAAATGCTGCCAAAATCTTTGGGACAATGCCACGGGGACCCTTTTTAGACGTAATTTAAATAGTTATTAATAATAGGTTAATTTTAATAGTTATTATTATTCTTTATTTATTTTCTTGTTCTTTTTTTCGTCTGTATCTATGCTTAGGTATATGTTTTCTTTTTTATTGTTAATTATTTGGAAAACAAAAATAAAGCCAAACATAGTCAGATTGTCCAAAAAATATTTTTAAAATGTTACTTTGCTGAGTTTCTTGCCGGATTCTTCTCAGTTGAAGGCCGAGTTCCGGGGCTTAAATTGAATATAATAAAAATGGCTTTGACTTTGACGATTATTAATTTAGTTTTTAGTTAATTTTTTTTTTTTTTTTTATAATTGCTATTTTATTTTTCCCAAACATACAAATAATACTATTGTAAAATATCCCAATAACCCTTCTATAAAATATCCAATGCTAACTAGACTTTTACAAAAATCCAAATATCCAACCATGAAGGGCGCCCGTCCCCATAACCTCGTAGCCCATAGTCCGTAGGCGTCGTAGCACGTAGCTGTCACGACTCGTAGCGCGGCTCGTAGCTCGTAGCGAACTACATTATCCCCTTGCATAGAAATTTCTGTGATTTTACTACAAAGGAATGCTAATGCTTCTGAACATTGACTTTGTGAAGGTAAGTTGGTTTGTTATATAGGTACTAACTGTACCCCGCGGTTTTGCCCGCGTTCCCGGAATGAAAAGCAGCCTGTAGCGGTGACAATGTAGCTTCTTACTAGTGAAAGTATTTATAAATTGGATTGGAGATTACTTCCTACAAACTAACAAACTTTGCCTATTCATAATATTTATAGATATACTTAGGATATGTCTGTATCAATTACCGAGGTAGTGGGTTTGATTCCTTCTCAGCCAATTATTATGACAAGTAGAACTGGCTCTCAAGTGTAGCTGTAGAAAGCACTGCCAACCGAAAAAAAAAACGGAGAAATCTTTAGTCACACTCCAACAGACCGCGGTCTAGATTCTGCGGTCAGAGTTCTGCGTTCCGCGTTCACTGTAATCTATGCAGCGCCTTGCACACAGACACCGCGGCAAGAGAACGCGCGTTCTGTCGGAGTTCTATTCTCGAAAGCTGGTAGGTCGCGACACGTCTTTGACAACTAGAAACTGAATCTTAATGTATGGAATTAGGGTGTTATGTATTGCCGTCCTTCTCTCTCAAATCTTAGCTTATATAATTCCATCTCTCTCTTGCTGTCAAATTTTCCTAAAATAATTTCATTAGGGGTGGGACATTTATAGGCTGAGGATGATGATGAGTTTCATTCGGGTCTATGGATGTTCCGTCTCTTCTTAGCGTAGCGTTATATTATCTTTATATTTTTTGTTTTAAAAAGAGCATACGTTATGACCTAATATTGCATAAATATAGAACTCTAGATTGCTTGCTGTGTGCACAATAGTGACCGCGGAACGCAGACCGCAGAACTCTAGGCCGCTCTTTTTGGGACCAGCCCTTAACTCTCAAAACTGTATTCATATCTTTTTTTTTTTTATACAACTTAGTCGGTAAACAAGCATACGGCCCACCTGATGGTAAGCGGTTACCGTAGCCATATGGACGCCTGCAACACACGAACCACGCTCACGCGTTACCGACCTTTTCCCCCTCCCCTATGAGCTCTGGCGATCTTACTCACGCGCAGGAACACAACTTTACACAACATAAAGTTATTTGTCTGCGGTATTCTGTAAGGTGGAGGTACTTCCCCAGTCGAGCTGCTCTTTGAGCGAATAAACGCTATGCTCTACCTCTCTCAATCTCATATATGATACTAACGGTCAAAGAAACAAGTACGTTCCATTATGTAAGGACAAGGATGTTAAACATAGACACGGGGAGCGAGAGGGTCATCAATAACTTTGTAGTTTCCCCACAACTTTACTTTTAGACCCGACTCGATCTTCTGGTAACCAACAAGTTGCAACAAGATCGATCTTCAAGCTGGGGTGTTTATTTATAAACGTTATTATTAGGGTTCCTTTCTGAAGCGAAACGGGGTCCAGTTGCTGTCTGTCCGTTCGTATGTCTTTGGTCTCTAACTTGGACACAAAATGAGTTACAAATCTGAAATTTGATTCTTTGGTGTGTAATATGCACCCCAAAACCACCTACCGCTTGTACAACGGAGAGTGTTCTAAGGAATCGTTCGACTTGTTGCCCATAACTACCTTCCACCATCGCAGCTCATGCCATCGACGGGGAATCCATCCTCACACATTGAAACCAGAATTGTTTCGAACTGTGCGGGCTCAAAGGAGCTTTCTTCCGCGGACGCTCAGGTTGTGGAATGAGCTCGCCGCCGTGGTTTTCCCAATGGAGTACAGCATCGAGTTCTTCAAAAAGGGCGTGAAGAGATTTCTTCTGGGTCAGCAACGCGCGAGTGATACCCCGGTGTCGCAAGCGTCCATAGCCTACGGTAACTGCTTACCATCAGGCGGGCCGTATGCTTGTTTGATACCTTAGTGGTATAAAAAAAAAACATATTTTTTTTCTCTTTATAAAAAGGAGGCGAAAAAAAGTGTTGATCCTAACCCTGGCTTGGGCTGTCAATCATGATGGAGTCATCATCATCATCATCATCAGCCTATAATAAATATCTCACTGCTGAGCACAGTCCTCTTTTCACAAATTAAGATGAAAGGGAATGGGCAGATACTCCACCACGCGTGCCCACTGCAGATCCGTGGAAGTAAGCTACTGGTCAACGTACCGTTGAAGTTTTCAAATTAGTGACATACAAACATAAAGAAACATACGAAGCGCTCGTGGTGTAGCATGATAAACCGTTCTTAATCGATCGGCAAGTTAAGCTACCACCGTCGTGGTCTACCGACCAGGTACAGGTACGCCTGGATGTGTGTCCGCCTAGTGGTATTTCAAATCGAGCGTTTCCGTGCTTCGGCAGGCACGTAAAGCCGTTGGTCCCGGTTATCACTTAATTGTGATATTCGTTAAGCTAGTTGGAGGCCTTCTAGGCGGCTTGAAAACTCCTACCTCCACCGATCAAACAGTAGGTTGACAACTAGCCTACCTCCACCGATCCGCAGTGGGCACGCGCGGTAGAGTATCGCCCAGTCCCTTTCATCCTCATTTGTGAAAGGAGGCCTGTGCTCAGCAGTGGGACATTATAGGCTGATGATGATGATACAGAACATATAGACAAGGGTGTGAAGAGGTTTCTTAAGGTTCGGCAACGCGCGAGTGATACCCCTGGTGTTGCAAGCGTCCATAGGCTACGGTAACTGCTTACCATCAGGTGGGCCGTATGCTTGCTTGCCACCTCAGTAGTATAAAAAAATATACACAAACATACGAATTCATAATATTAGTAGAATTTCATATTATATCATCAAACAAAATACTCTGTCAAATGTCTAATACACACAGTATGTATGTAACAACAATTTTAAAGTTAAGAAGCAAGCCCCCGGTACAAGTTAACTGCAGGTAGTAAGTTCAACTCTCGTGCAAGTTAAACGCGACGTGTAAAAAAAGTTTCACTAGAAACCGCAACAAATTCAATTCACTACGTATGTGAGAGTATAAACTGTCGCTACCTTTGGGTCTGTACATAAAATTGTACCTATGGTTAATTGTAGAGTTAATGATATAAATAAAAATAAATATCCTGGGACATTCCTCACACACGGTCATCTGATCCCAAACTAAGCAGAGCTTGTACTATGGAAACCAGATAACTGATATAATACATATACTACTTTTTGTTTGTAAATACATACTTAATATACATAATTACACCCAGACTCAGGACATACAGACATGTTCATGCACACAAATGCATGTCCTGTGCGGGAATCGAACCAATAACCTGCGGCGCAATAGGTGGAATCTTTACCAGACTCTTAACCAACTGCGCCAACTGGCCCGTCAATATATTAGAATTGTTCGACTTGATGCCCACGGCTACCTTCTACCATCGCAACTCTCGCCATCGACGGGGAGTCCATCCTCATACATTGGAACCGAAATGAGCGGTTTCAACGGAGCTTCTTACCGCGGACAGATGTGGAATGAGCTCCCCGTCGTGGTTTCCCCAAGGGTGTACAACATGGGTTTGTTCAAAAAGGGTGTAAAGAGATTTTTGCAGGGACGAAAACGTGCGAGTGATACCCCCTGTGTTACAAGCATCCATAGGCTCCGGTAACCGCTAACCATCAGGCAGGCCTTATGCTTGTTTGCTGCCATAGTAGTTTCAAAAATACCCGTGGTTTTATAAATCAGTACAGTATGAGGCACGAGTCGTGAGCACAGATAGGCAGTAGTGGGGGCAAGCCGCGCATGTACACTTTTGGCCAAATTACAATAGCCAAATGAAATGCAAGAGTACGACGAGCATCGACTGACGAACCAATCGTGTGCAGCACGGCGCTCAAAAATTAACTACTGCGCAGATGTCAGTTTGTGCTCACGACTCATGCCGTTTATTGTACTCAGGATTCTAGGGTATTTTAAGACCACAGTTAATAGGGTTCTTTTGGGTAAGCGTGCTCCATCGACATCATCACCGGTATTAATGAGTGTGTGATCAATTGCAAGCCAGTCTTTATCTATACTAATTGCAGTGTTTCTTAAACCTTATCACATTGTCTCGAACATGTGGGGGGGACAGTCACGCGAGAGCCACTGGTGAGAACTCTGACTCTAATACTCTAATACCGGTTCGGAAGGTTGCATTTGCTGAGGATAGCCGGCATAAACTCAGCAATTACTCTTTTCAAAACAAGCTTAGATTCATTACATAATATTTACATTCTAATCGCACTGACAACAACGGCGTGCTTCGGCGCGGCAGCAAAACTACAAAGTAGGCTGAATCGATATTTAATAAATAAATAGCAAACATAAGCAGACCAGCCCCCACAAACAGCAACTGTTCAACTAAAGTTTGAAGTAAAGCCTGTAAGTTTGGTTTTAGGTGGTAATCTCCGGCACTACGAATTCGATTCTGAAAATTCTTTATTCTACTTGTTATACCGGGAACGCGGATGAAACCGCAGCAGCCAGCTAGTTCCATTAATCTAGACAACAACGTAAACAACGAGGTGAGAGCGAGAATTGAACCTATGACCTAAATATCGATCGCCGCTAAATACACATGAAGTTAGTAACTAATCAAAACTACCCGATAGTTAGTTAGTCTACCTACAGAATCGATGAATATTACCTACTTCATTTCCGTACTTGATTCTTGGCCAAGTGAATTGTTGAAGTATCTTTAGTGAAATAAAACCCTAGGAAATTCTAGGACAAAATAAATGTAGTGCGTAAATAAAAATACACATATAATTGAGAGAATTTGAATACGCCTCGCAGCGTCGCGCTGCGTCTCGAGATGCAGCACAGTATACTTATCTATGGTGCAGCGCAGCTCTGCGCGACACAACAATACTTCGCCGGTGGATGGTGCGTCCATGCTACGCGATTCGAGCACGAGCCGAGCCACGAACGTACCTACAACGAGCACGATGCGAGTCCCTTTGTTCGTGAAAAAACTGTCAATCGCGCTCGTTCGAGGCTCGCAAGCCCGTCCATGCTACGCGAATCGTGCTCGCAGTGTGCTCGTTTGTGACTCGGCTCGTGCTCGGCTCGCCAAGCATGGACGCACCATTAGAGTAACATTTTTTTAATACTATTTCGACTTAATTCGTAAGGTACTTAATATAAACTGTTTACTTTACTAAACTAGGCATAATCTATTCTCAAGTCAAAGCCCTCTGTTCAGTAGTCGCCATCGGTTTGAAAGTCATCCGAACTGAGAAGAACCCGCAAGCAACTCAGCAAGATTACATTTTAAGTTTTAAAGCGATAGATACAAAGATAGTAATGCTCTCGCCAAGGTATTTTCAATTACAATGTTAATCGATTCAACAATAAAGCTTAGAGAACAGGAATGGAATCGTAAATGGACAAATCGAGACCCAGGGCGCAGGAAATGTGAACAAAGAGCGACCGAGATGCGCTCTCGTAGAGATGGGAGCAGTGATATCGATTGTATTATACGTTATAATCACAGACCACTATAGGGGATGATGATAGATGTCACTCTTATTGTTTTTATTTTTTTATTTTGGTATGGCAACACATATTTCACCCAGTACAGCCTTTGGTTTATTGTTTTAATTAATACTAAGTATAATTTAATTGTATCGTTTTTTATTGTTTATTTCAAGTTCTATATGAACGTTATTCATACCCATACATACATTTTTTGTTATAACGTTGCGTCGTCACTCACCTAGTAAAGGCTCTGCCAGAATACCAGCGTTGCACTGTTTTATGAGCAGTGCAGCTTTATGCTGAGGTAGGGACCTTTTGACCCCACACAACATACTTATTATGTAATTATAAGCTGTTATTTATGTGTGTACCCATAGAATAAGTTTCTGTTTTTTTTTTCTATCTCTTTTTTCTTTATAAAATTTTGTTAAATAAGTGTGTACTGTGGGGCAATAAATATTTTTTCTTTCTTCTTTCTTTCTTTCTTTCTTTGTAACGTTTATTCGATAGAATTGAAACGCTTCCGAGACATCTGTATCGTATTAAACATGTGGCGAAAAACACGGCGGATTTTTGTCGAAATTTGTATAGAATTCGCTAGATGCATGCTAGCATAATTCGTAATAAAAGAATAGTTTTATTTGTTTCCTAATCTATTCAATTTTAATTGAAATTGAATTGATCCCGGGGACATTCCTCACACACGGTCATGTGATCCCAAACTAAGCAGAGCTTGCACTATGGAAACCAGATAGCTGATATAATACATATATACTACTTTTTTTTGTAAATACATATTAATATACATAGTTACACCCAGACTCAGGACATACAGACATGTTCATGCACATAAATGCATGTCCTGTGTGAAAAAAAAACGCATCGATTAGACCAAACTATATTTTGCTGTCGAGACTATGGGACCGTGGGGGTCCGAACCTCGCCGTTTCGCTAGCACTTTGTCATCAAAACTGATCGAGGCTACCGGAGATCAGCGAGCGGGGAGCCACTAGCTCCCAACTTTCCACCAACGGATCAGCTTGACTATCGAAAGGAGAAACGCTGCCAGCCTTCTAAGAACCTTGCCGTTAATCGGAAGCAGCGGCAGACTTGAAGAATTTTTCTATATATAAATTGTAATTCTTACATATTTGTTGTAATTAAAAAAAGTAATTATTTACAGTTTTCTATTAATTTTATCGACAAAACAAATCCAGTGTCATCCCTACTCCTAACCTGTTTAGTGACACAGGTAGTGCGTCGCGGCGCGCGCCCGCTCTGCGGAAATCAAACAATCGACAAAGCGGTTTGTTATATTTGCTGCGCTCTCCCGTCCCGCTCACACCCTCACTAACTCCTGCAGGGGTGTGAGAGATACACAGATGAGAGAATTCGCTGAACGCCGGCAAATGTAACAAATTATAATTGCTTCTTGTTTATTGAGTGGTTTGTAACTTAAGAGGAAAGGATGGCTGCAAGAAATTTGAAAAATAGGTTTTTAACATTGCTGTCGCGCTGTGGCCGAGCTATCCCGCCCGAGGGCGATAGATACAACTACAGCTAGGACGAAATCGCTATTTCGTAATCCCCGGTTTTCTCCTCCAAAACTGGATCGATTTAAAAAAAAGAATCATAATAACTTCTTATTATGGCTTTGGCTGTCTGTCGGTTCCTTTGTTTATTAATATTCGTCAATTTTTTTAGCTGGACGTCTGATAAAGGCTTTAAAAATGGTAAGTTTTTGTGATTTTAGAAGGCTCCTAACTCTTATAATAATTAATTTATGGAGAAAAACACAACAGAGGGACATACAGTGGTACCTACAGATTGCAAGGTAAAATAATCATTGCTTAGTGTCATTATCCATACAAAACTGAGGATTACGTTTGTATGGAACAAACGCCACCAGCATTTCCTCTTAAATGCGTTTTGTTTGGATTGTTATTGAGTGCACGATGGATTACCTAGTTATCGAACGTGGCTTTGCTTGTATTTTAAATACAAAAATATTACATTTTAATCTGTTGGTTATCGCGAGTCACGCGCGTCCTGTAATAACAATTGATGTTATTGTATTTTTTTTGCCTGTCCCTTGTCATACCAAAGACCAGCCATACTCAAAGTGAGTCCGCAAGGCCTCTCCGTGATATTACTGGCTTCAGGAAGACAAGTTCATAAAAAGAATTCAATTAAATTAATAATTCGAAATAGTTAATTTGATTAAGATAGATACAAAAAACACAGCTCCATCAAATATTTCGCTATCTATAAGGGGTCAGTCGCCAAAAAAGTTTGAGAACCGCTGATATATACTATTTGCTTGCCAAATTTTGAGGTTTAATCGTGAAGAGCTACAGAGGCCGGCAAACAACTTGAGCCAAAGTCGACGTAGTGGGGGTAAGTTCGCGCATGTACACTCATGCTCGGCCAATAGCGTGGACGCGTGCCGACAGAATGCCCCCGCGCACCTCTCTTTCCACCAACGACACCTTAAAATCGTCTACTGCGCACTCAATGTCATGGCTCAAGTTGTTTGCCGGCCACTGTAACAAACAGATAGAGTTACTTTCGTATTTATAATATAACAGACAAATGTGAATGAAATAGCGACATTGATACCATTTAGAGAAGAGGGAGACAAAAGTTAGAAAAGACTTACCCCCTTATTCATAATCTTTTTAACTAAATCAGTGTAATAGTGTGCCCCGTCTCACTCTTTCGATCACCAAATGTCACCTGTCAGGTAAAGACTTCGGAATTTTAGCTAATCAACGTTTGATAACTTCATTATGAATAAGGGGGTTATTTTTTAACGAATACTTATTTTATTGTTATTTTTCACTGAATCACAATAAGTTTGCATATAGTCATTGTAAATAACGCCACATTATTTGACAAAGGCAGTAAGGTGACGTTATTTACGTGAATTTCGACCACTGAGCGAATACTGGCAGCCAATTCTCACCCAATCGAAATTGATCGCTCAATCGAAAAAAGTACGAATTCAAACTTTTATCGAGTGTAAATCACGTTACATTATTCAGGCAATTTCAATGCCGGCATATTTAGAAGGATAACCAGTCAAGTCAGTTGATTGGTTGATAGGTCGGGACCGTTCGAATTGACTCCGCCCCTCGAAATTTCAAAGTCGAACCGAACGAATTCGAAGGATACTTCGAAGGACGCGAGAATTGGGTCCGTGGTATATTTAAATACTTATAAGTACAAATCCACGGTCAAAAGCTGTTCAAGTCGGGTCGGGTACTTATATAAAGTTTTTTCATCATCCACACTCACGCACAGATGAGCTCCTAAACAAATATCCTATATCGAGTGACGTCGGGGGGAAAGTTTAGTCTTTGTGGAGTTGTTTGTACACTCTTTTAGTTATACGCTTAGATAGTACCACCAAATGTTTATTTGTTAACTAGTTTGCTATCTCGGGACGTAGTTTGAGAAGATTCTGCGAGAAGTTGAGGCCCTTGGTCTTCGCGCAATTTTGGGCCCGTGCTGGATGGGCCTATCGGCCTTACTCACAGAACTGATTAAATAATCAAGTAAATAAAGCAGCTTACTTACATTGCTGCCGATTCTGTTGTAAATCGCACTAAACAAATTTTTATCACATCTCTTTCTTACAAACGTTATTGAATAAGGATAGAAGATATTTAAATCTGTCAAATTAGTCTGCCGTTTACATTTGCGGGTAAATAAACGTAATAAATTTTGATGGCGACTAAAATGTTGAAAACAAGCATTGGATTAATAATCTTATGTTCTTTGTTAGAAAGAAATATATTGAAACTAAATTAGTTTAGTTGTAAACAACAGAATCAGCACCATTATCTCCTCATTAATTTTGTAGTACGTTGTGTTGTTGTTGTTGCGTCAGTACGCGCAGGAACACAACATAAAGTTATTTGTTCGGCTGAGCTCATTGAGGAGGGGGGAAAGGTCGGTAACGCGTGAGTAATGCCTCTTGTGTTGTAAGCGTCCATATGGCTACGGTAACTGTTTACCATCGGTGGGTATGCTTGTTTACCAACTTAACAGGTTTTTAAAAAACGGTCACTATAAAAATATCGTAAAATTTACGATTTCAGACGACAACAAACCAACTTAGCAACAATGATCTAAGCTTATAAATGACTTTGTACACACAAGCCCAGCATTGGCCGCGGGAGTGGGAGTGGGCCATTGGTTAATGTATTAAATGCTAACCCTCTAAGCTTCACACTCGGTTTGGTTGAGTTGATGGTGATGAGAGGAGCGGGGGCGGAAAGCGATTTTTAAAACTTCTTAGTCTATTATTCATATGTTTGTGTTTTCAACACACTCGCTAATAAAGTGACAATTGTTGCAAAATTGAATCCTTTTTTTTTTCTCGCAAGTATGTTGATAAATGTCGTATGACACTCGTGTGCAACAATTTATTACACTCTCGGCTCCCTTATCGCTTAATACCGCCTGGAGTGTTAATAATCAAATTTGCACACATGTATCATAATGTACTTTTACGTATAAAATTGCAGAACATGCCAACCAGGCGGCGCACGAGTCGAGTAGACCGCGCTCGTAATAGGTTGTTCCAAACTACGTCATAATGAATACCTATTTTTTTTTTATCTTTAAAATGTTCTAAAAGATTTTTTTTATGCATGATTAGTTTTCTTTGGGTACATTAAGTGGGCTGCCTTTGTTAGACGACTAAAATTTCACGGTGTATAAAAAAGCTTGTTGCGTGTTTGTAGTAGAGAAGTTTGTAGCTACTGTCCTAATGAGTTTGTTACCACTCCTAACTTGATGAAATGTCGCATACAGGTAGTTTATAGTTTAGAATAACACATAGGATACTTTTTATGCCGGAAAAACTATTACCCTCGGGAATGGGGGGTGAACGAACACTAGTTATTATATAGAAAAGGTTTTTTGTTAAACATTAACCCCCTTAATTATAAAACGTTATTTAACTAATATATGGTTTAAAGGGTAACCTAAATAAAGTCACTCTATTGTCATTGGTGCCGATTCTGTTGTTTACAACTAAACTAATTTTGGTCTCACTATGTCTCTTTCTAACAAAGAACATAAGAAAAGGATTTAAGAAATTTAGTCCTGTCAAATTAGTCCAATGTTTGTTTTTAATATAAATTTAGTCGCCATCTATCGCGGTTACGTCTAAATACCCGCAAATGATGACGGCAAAGACTAATTTGACAGCTTTAAATATGTTCTATCCTTTTTCGATAATGTTCGTAAGAAAGAGATGTGATGTGACTAAAATTAGTTTAGTTTGATTTACAACAGAATCGGCGCCATTGTCAAATAATGTGACATTAATTTTACGTGACCATTTAAACAGTATATTAGTTAAATAGCGCTTTATGTGTAAGGGGGTATATTTTTAATACAAGCTTTTTTGGTGACTGTACTTGCATTGTCATCCAATATACTAATGTATACCAAATATCAAATCAATCCGACCACTGGAACTGGGTGAAATTGCAAGATTCTACCAGAACATATCGAGATCTGTGTGAACATAGTTAGTTACCTGTGAGTTTTATTTATTTATTTTTATTTTATTTTAACATTTTTAAGAGAAACTTACAGCTAATTTTACAATAATAATACACATAGTTTAACATAAGCCAATTAAAAGTTTCTTCAAATAGAAAAATTTTGAATGATTAGGATCTTGCTAAGGAATTGCCGAGTAAGAGTAATTCAAAAAACAAAGAGCATTTCAAAAAAAACATAACTAAAAATCTAAATTCACAGGAACCACATAAGAAAAGAAAAATATACTTAGGAGCGAATACAATGTTAACAGTTTTGTATAAAAACACAGTTATTTAGGGTGAAAAAACAACCTTGAAAACGAATTCTTAATATTAGTCAAACTATCGTTAAATATGTCAATGTCTGTCTCCTCATATAAGCTATTGTAAAAATTGCACACTCTGACTATGTAAGAGTTTTGACGATACTTAGTGGAGACTTTGGGAGCACACAAGAGAGGCCACTTACGTCGGGAGTTGCTCTCAAAACGACCTCGCTATATTTAAATTACCATAGTCTATACCTTATAAAGTGTCTTTAGGACTAGTCACCCGATTTCCGACTCCTTTCAGTAAATCCTTTCAAATCTTCTAACGGCTGATTCATTTACACAATAAACTCTTTTAACTTCACAATCATAAGGTTCAATCTCGTTTGATAGTGAATTGTCATTTCTCTTTGGAAAATTGGAAAGGTCGCGTTTTTAGGTTTTTTGATAAGAATTTGGTGTTGCTTATATTATGGTTATTGGTTATGTATTTAGGTCCTTATCGTTGGAAGGGTTGAATTCAAATTCGTATAGTAATATGTTTCTTGAGAAATTAACTCTTAGTATATTAAAAAACCGGCCAAGTTCGAGTCGGACTCGCACACAAAGGGTTCTGTAAAGATATTTATTGTGTCTCTTTAATTTTTTTCATTCCTATTATTTGATTTTATTGTTATAGCGACAATAGTCAATTATTTCAGTTCATGAGATAGGGTTAGTTGCGCCGTTCACGCAAGTTCTCAATAACCCTGGCAGTTTTAATTTATTTATTTTTAATTGGAACGAATTTTCAAACTTTTTTCTTTATGATGATTTTCTTTTGTTTTTTTCTCTCTCTTTCGCTTCGCTCTTGAGCCTGACCCGCTATATAATTATCCCGCGCTTTATAATATAAATGTATTTAAATTCATGAGAAATATATCGCCAAACACCACCTACACACAGATAACATACAGTAACACAATTTTAACAACATTACACTACATTTTAACTACGGTGTAAGTGCAGTGCAAACGTCTCCGCAATTTGGGTAAGTGATAGCTATAAGTCCTCAATTACATCGATTCCCGCGAGATCAGCGCATATCAACGGCCACAGGGTGAATCCTGTACCCGGCGTGATTAAGGGTTGTATCTCATGACATATACAGGGTGATTTCAGATGGGTATAGTAGACCAAAAGGGTATTGAAGTATACCTTATTTAGAACATAAAAACAATATTGTAAAATAACACATTTTTTTTCCATACAAATAAAATAAAATAACTACCCAAATTATTTTGTGACAAACCTAATGAACAAACATAACAGAGAGCTCCTCCTAATATATATAGAGCGTGAATATCCAAATACTTATGAAGTCCTTGACCAGATAGTGTTATCCAACGCTGATCAGGGTTGTCACTAGAGGTTTTACGCAATATTTTTCAAATTGTCATAACTCCGTATTGGTAGTACTTAGACTACTGAAACTTTTCAGGATTATTGGTAATGGTGTATTCTATCCACAGATTGCGGTATACTATACCCATCTGAAATCACCCAGTAGACGGACGAAAGGACATCGGAGGTTGGAGTAATAGGGTGCGGAACCCTAAAAACTAGTTGTCCCCCGCGTCTTCGAATGCGTTCCCGGAATCTATTCAAACAAGGCTCGCCTGGTGGTATGCGGTTACCGTAGCCATATGGACGCTTGCAACAAAAGAGGCATCTAACCGCGTTACCGACCCGTCCCCCCTCCCCAATGAGCTCTGGCGACCTTACGCGCAGGAACACAACATTCAGCTGTTTGTCTGCGCATATTCCACAGTCAAGCTACTCTATGCCTATCTACAATTTATTTGATAAATGTATAATGCTCCTACCACGGGCTGCAGCGCTCATGGTGTAGCCTGATAGCTGTTCTTAATCGATCGGCAATGTTAAACAATCACCGATGTGGATGGTATCTGAATGAGTGACCACGTAGTAGTATCAACTCAATGGTGCGTCCATGCTACGCGAAGCGAGCACGAACTGAGCCTCGAACGAACAGGATTCGTTCGTTGCTCGCGAGCCTAAAACGAGCGCGACGCTAATCCCTGTGTTCGTGAAAAAACTGTCAATCGGGCGGAGCGCAGTCGAGCAAGCATTCGTGGCTCGTGCTCGGTTCGCCAAGCATGGACGGACCATTTTACGTTTTCTGTGTTTCGAAACGCATGTGAAACGCTTGTGTCCCGGCTATCATTTAACTCCAACGGTAGTTTGACCACCACCAATCCGCAATCAGTGGGTATGAGTGGTGGAGTATCCCCTCATTTGTGAAAGGAGGCCTGTGCTCAGCAGTGGGACATTATGGGCTGATGATATCGGACTATAGGCCTTACAAAGACCATAGATGTTTACTTTTTTCATCTGATGTTTGCTGCGCTGTGTGTGAGACGTTATTTCGTATATCGAAGTTAGGCCTATTATTATGTGTGTTGACTGCGGGGTTTAAAATGGTGTATTGTATTATTTTCGGCATTAGATAGAAGATGGCCTAAATAAACAATTTATAGAAGTGATGGCCTGTTTACTTTGATAATATATTTAATAATGTTTATGTAGATTGGTTACTAGAATTGTTTATAAAACTTGCTTATTTATCCACTCAAATGGTTTTTTAGGAATATTGCTTTATTGGCAATATTTTTTCCGCCCTTTTCGAGCCCTTTTTGTTTATATGACATTAGAAAGTGACGGATATTTATTTATTTAGATTTATTAATAAGGGGGTTAAGGTTTAGATAATCGCGAAAAAAAATAGTTAACATACCTATTCCGATTGTTTCAATCCTTTTTTTTGTTTTTCTTGCCGTTTCTTCAGCTGAAGGATAACTTCCGATACGGTGGCATCGAGTTGCTCTTTGTACTAAAACGTAAACTATTCTACCTGTCGTAAAATTTAATTTAATTACTTGCTGTCCCGCGCGATTTCACCCGCATTCCCGAACAATCGTATATTTTCCCGGGATTAAGAGTATCCTATGTGTTAATACAGGACATTTTCTATATGTGTGCCAAATTTCATCCAAATCCGTTCGGTAGTTTTTGCGTGAAAGAGTAACAAACATACATCCATACCTTTCGCTATAACCTTTCGCATTTATAATATTAGTAGGATTATTGCACATTGTTGAGTTAGTAATGTTAGTATACTAACTTAGCAATTACCTACAAGGATCTTGTTTGGATATGGTAAAAAGGAGAGTGTTTCTAGAGCATCTAAGCAGTGTCTGTGCACTATCTGGCCTCCGATTTTTGCACTGTCAACATTCAAAACGAAAAAAAAAAAAAACGTTGAGTTATCATACAATGAACTGCTTACCAAAACACCTATGGGGTGTTAACGTTACTTCTCACAAAAGGGCTTTAACAGTAATCATCTTGGTCTGTTCAATGCATGAGAAGTTCTTTAATTTACGCCACAGTTACAGAATAAAGCAGATGGAAATACAAATTAAAAATTGAGAACCAGCTATGTGTTTTTCAATTTGTATTTTCTTTTTTGGCCTCACTCCCGTGTTTCGCGCGCTCTATCCGCCTTTTGTTCTGTAATCTGAGATTAACGCATGAATATTAATTAAACGAGGTTATATACAAATACGTTATTATTAATAACGTACTTACCTCCTTCATAATTATTCTGCGTACTGAGATTATTTCCGTAACTAACACGGTGTGTGACACACTGCTGGGAAGTACATCAAGCACGTAATTGACTAGCAATAGCCTCAGCGACTGCCAAGCGATACGAACACCATGTTTAAAGTTCTGTGGTATCAGGATTCAGTGGGCGTAGTGCAGGCAATGAAACAACGTAATACTATCGCTTCGGAGAAGTCCCGTATGAGGAGAAGAAGCGACGCAACAAACTCACTCATGGGCCCCGATAGGTTTACTGTTATAATATTACAATTAATTACATAATCACTTCACTCCACAATCTTAGACATAAATTATAATAAGTTACAGAACCGGGTAAAACAACGATCGCACTGAGCTGTGTATAGCCTGAAAGCTTGTGATAAAACTTACTCTTACAAATATAAATACCCACACTTTTATAAGCTGCTATGGTCAGTGCTGCCACATCACTCAATCCTTCTACCACAACCAATATGAATAATTATCTAATAAATATCTAACACTAGGATATGCTTCCATAATATATTATGATACTTAATAATGTAGCCGAAGCCAAATTTAAAAGGGAACTTTGTGGGGTACTGGTACTTTGTTGAAATTCAGAGCACACCGATTGGGGAAGTACCTCCACCTTACAGGAGATCGCAGCCAAATAACATTACTTTGATGTGTTCCTTCGGTGAGTAATTTGCCAGAGCTCCATGATGAGGCGCCGTGCTACTGCTGTTGTGGTGATGAAGAGATTATTGTAGGGTTCATAGATTATCGTACGGATACTTCTAGTAAATAGCGTATAAAGGTTACGGTAACTCCTTACAATCAGGCGAGCCTTGTATAGGGCAGCTATAGTAGTATTTAAAAAAACCGGCCAAGTTCGAGTCGGACTCGCAGACGGAGGGTTCCGTACAATATTGACTAACTCAACTTTGCTAAGAGAAAAGTTTTTTTTTTCATTTTTTGTTTATCGGCAATAGAAATACATATTGTCTGAAAATTTGTGCTGTCTACCTATACCGTTCATGATATACAGCCCTGTTACAGACAGACGGACGGACGGATGGAAGGACGGACAGCAGAGTCTTATTAAAAGGGTCCCGTTTGTCCTAAAAACTGGCTATGAAGTGCATCTGCCGCAACACACCGATAGTCACTTGGTATACATGTGTAATTCATAGTAGTAACTAGTAGGTACTAGTTAGTACTACAAGTACCCTACCATCTTTTATGTTTTCCTACCGATGTGCTCTGATTGCCTAAGCCAAAGACACACTATACATTTAGGTGCAGTATTTGGTCGGTAGAGTTATTTGTCAGTGCAAAAACACTTATTAGTTGCGGACTTGGATTGCTTGGTATTGGTATACTGCTCTAAAGGGATTTTTCCTTGATGTTTGACTACCACTCAGCTATCATCCGTTCCACTAAGTAAATGAGCCAATGATCCTACAGTGAATAAATAGCTATTTGTATCTTTGGCACCAACATATTTGCTCAGCAATCCGTTCGTCAATCTTCACGGCCGTGTGTCCCCTTTGACTTGTTACATTAAGAGATGAAAGTGCCGCTTCCGGGTAGATTTACCGTTCCCCTTTTCTTTGTAGAGATACTGAAGTCCTCAACTAATACTCCTGTTGTATGGTTAATTACTTTTTAATTTACACATCGTATGTTATGTACCATTAGCAAAGTTTATGCATATTTTTAAGGTTCCGTAGCCAAAGGGCAAAAAACGGAACCCTTATAGATTCGTCATGTCTGTCTGTGTGTCCGTCCGTATGTCACAGCCACTTTTTTCCGAAACTATAAGAACTATAATGTTGAAACTTGGTAAGTAGATGTATTCTGTGAACCGCATTAAGATTTTCACACAAAAATAGAAAACAACAATAAATTTTGGGGGTTCCTCATACTTAGAACTGAAACTCTTTTTTTTTTTAATAAAACCTATATGTGTGGGGTGTCTATGGATAGGTCTTTAAAAATGATATTTAGGTTTCTAATATCATTTTTTTCTAAACTGAATAGTTTGCGCGAGAGACACTTCCAAAGTGGTAAAATGTGCCCCCCCCCCCCTGTTACTTCTAAATTAAGAGATGATCAATCTATAAAAAATATATGATGTACATTACGATGCAAAATTCCACCGAAAATTGGTTTGAACGAGATCTAGTAAGTAGTTTTTTTTAATACGTCATACATTGATATTCATATCAAATACTCAGGTCTATACTACCCATTTACTTATATACCTACAGGTTTGTAGGGAACCCTCGGTGCGCGAGTCTGACTCGCACTTGGCCGGGTTTTTATTAACATTAAAATAATGAATAAGTTTCAAAACATATTTTTTGCGGTTGGTATAGTGTTTAGATGCTAGTAGACGCAATGTATTGGTGAGTCTGAGTAGTAGGTAACTCGCCAACGCGCGTAATGTATTCGCGCGAGAGAATCGCGGCGTATAAAGTCAAAATAGGTTAGATTAACAACTATATTTTGTGTAATTAAGTGTGCGTGTTGTTATTTTCTTTTCTTTTAATTTTGTTTTGGTGTACTAAGCTGGGTTTTCTTTTGATTTTCTTTTATTTGTATTTTATGTTGTAATTTTATCAATGTTGTGTATATCTATAATTGGCACCCACATCAGTCTATCTATTTTTTATCTATGTTACTTTGTATTTGTTTTAATGTGTGTGCTGTTGATGTACCTTTTTGAAAATAAATAAATAAATTTCGCCCCTTCTGGACAGGCACTAATACAGGGAACAGTTTTTTTTTTTATACGACAAAGTTGGTAAACAAGCCCGCCTGCTGGTAAGCGGTCACCGCAGCCATATGGACGCTTGCAACATACGAAGCATCGCTCAAGCGTTACAGACCTTTCCCCCATCCCCAATGAGCTCTGGCGACCTTACTCACGCGCAGGAACACAACTCTACACAACATAAAGTTATTTGGCTGCGGTATTCTGTAAGGTGGAGGTACTTCCCCAGTCGAGCTGCTCTTGGAGCGAATAAACACTACACTCTACCTCTCTTAAACAGTTTTGGGGATTTGGCACTTAATACTCTCTCAATCAGAATCTCCGATGTCATATTCGCATGTGAATTCCCGTGATGAGCGACACACCCACTACTAGGCGGCTTGAAAACTCCAACAGTTGACCACTAGCCTACCTCCACCCAGCCGCAGTCAGCACGCGTGGTGGAGTATCTGCCCATTACCTTTCACCCTCATTTGTGAAAGGAGGTCTGTGCTCAGCAGTGGGACATTATGGGCTGATGATGATAATGATGAGGTCCATCACTCGTCGAATAATTCGTCAGAACAGTACCTCAATTTTATTACGAGTATTTTTCCGTATTTTTCTTATGTAGTGTAATTTTTTATTCACTGACTTTGCAAACTTGTATTGTAATATTATTATAACACTTCTATCTATCTCTTTATAGATTGAAAACACTTGTAACGAATTAATTTAGTATTACAAAAAAAATGCTTTGCTGAGTTCCTGTCAGAGTCCAATTAGACCTCATAAGTGCCTTATCAGGGCCTAAACTGAATAAATGAGTTCTAAGTTCGAGTAACAAACTTAAATAAATTAAATTATTAAAAGAAACAAAAAACCCGACTGCGTAAAACAAAAATTAACTGAAAAGCGAAAAACAAGCTCTTTAATCTATAGAATTTTGAATATAACTTGAATGTTATAAGGTATTGCAGTCGGGGACAAACCAATAACCTAAATATGTGTTTTTTTGTAATATTTGTTTATCCCCGACTGCAATTACCTTATAAAATTCAAGTTATTCAAAATTCTATAGATTAAAGAGCTTGTTTTTCGCTTTTCAGTTAATTTTTGTTTTACGCAGTCGGGTTTTTTGTTTCTTTTAATAATTTAATTTATTTCAGACTTTTTAGTTTTATACAGAATGAGTTGTAAGTATTATTAAGTAAATGAGCGGTACGGTAGAGTAACGCTAACAACCATCGCAACTCTGTGAGTTACGTACGGTAACCGCTCATAGTACCTATCTACTGTCCTTGCATTAAACATGGTTTTTTGCAGTTTACGTCAAAATGATAGCATAAAAGTACTACAATATATACATATATGGAAAGGGCTATTCACAAGCTTTCATTTGATACCCATATTGTTACAATAAAGTAATTTTTGTTTTTAATACCCCCCCTCTTTCTTTATCCATAGACGCCATATAAAAATAATATACCCTATGACACTCCCACAGTTCAGACGAATCTAACGATACCTCATATGCTTAAATCCATCAAGCCGTTTAGGCTGCAGAGCGTGCCAAAGAAATAGACATACATACATACATACATACATACTTACATACATACATACATACATACACTCGAAAAACATAACCCTCCTTCCGGGTCAGTCGGGTAATCAGACTTTTTAGTTTTATACAGAATGAGTTGTAAGTATTATTAAGTAAATGAGCGGTACGGTAGAGTAACGCTAACAACCATCGCAACTCTGTGAGTTACGTACGGTAACCGCTCATAGTACCTATCTACTGTCCTTGCATTAAACATGGTTTTTTGCAGTTTACGTCAAAATGATAGCATAAAAGTACTACAATATATACATATATGGAAAGGGCTATTCACAAGCTTTCATTTGATACCCATATTGTTACAATAAAGTAATTTTTGTTTTTAATACCCCCCCTCTTTCTTTATCCATAGACGCCATATAAAAATAATATACCCTATGACACTCCCACAGTTCAGACGAATCTAACGATACCTCATATGCTTAAATCCATCAAGCCGTTTAGGCTGCAGAGCGTGCCAAAGAAATAGACATACATACATACATACATACATACATACTTACATACATACATACATACATACACTCGAAAAACATAACCCTCCTTCCGGGTCAGTCGGGTAAAAAAAAAACATTTCAAAAATAAGAACTCGCTTTTTAGGTTTTTGAGACAACAGCTTACTTACTTTCCACCAATCTCAATGTTTGCCCAAACATTGGCCCCAACTCCGTTACTTATCTCAACAGCGCAAGCCCGCACATAATATTCTTTTTCCCGCTCATCTCTCACACTCGTTTAGATAAAGTCCGTTCATTAAGTGCCATAATAAGGACAGAAGTGGGCGCAAATTATCCTCACTAACTCGACGCCTGATTGTATAAAATGAACAATTGGCAACCGGTTGTGACAGAGATCCGTTCATGCAAATAAAAACGTGGCAATTGCTTGTTTTGTGTATATTTTTTTTAAATATAATCGGGTTTGAGGAAAATAAGGTGCATCAATAAGTTTTGTTTAGAAAAATATATTTTTTATACACGACTGGCTGAAAAAACAGTGTAATATTTTCAGGTTTCATGTATGTTATATTTGTTTCATATACCTAACTTCTAAATAAATTCTTGAATCGATTCATAACCCTGGTATTGTTAGAATCCTCAAGTTATTCTGGATGTAATAGTTTTTTTTAATTTTTAAGTTTTTAATTATCTTGTTAATCATTTGCTTACTGAATGTATTTAGACAATTATTATCAGTTTTCCAAAGTATGGAAAGTTTTTAATATCAATTTAAGTCAAACTTAAATAACATAACAGAAAGTAGTAGCAATAATTGCACAATTATCGCTCATTCAAAATACATGATCAGACTATCAATTAAGAACATTTTCCTTGTCTTCGTCTTACACTTAATATTTCCTTTGAGGTGCGAAAAGGATAGGGCATATTTGTGCTTACATTAAGTAGATATTTAAGATCCGGGGTTATTATCTTAAGGAGGCTTAAGTAGTGATTTGTAACGTTAACCCCCTAATGTTAGAAACGGAGAAATCTTCAAAATTTTCAGGTATCTTGTTATAACCGATTACAGTTTATTACAGTTTTAAACGGAAATTTTAGCGTCCAATCTAAGGATCTTAAAAGTGGACAGTAAACGCATACATTGTACAAAATCGACCGTGGATTTTAATACCGCTTATAGTAAACTAGATGTCCCCCGCGGTTTCACCCGCGTTTCCAGGATAAAAAGTAGCCTATATCGTTCGCCATACCATGGGCTATATGCATGCCAAATTTCATGATGATCCGTTGAGTATTTGAGGCGTGAAGGCGTAACAAATAAACAAACATTAAATTATTAAATTTGTTATTACCTTAATGTTGGTTAACTTTTTTATGTTTTGTAAATTAAAAGGAAGATAAGAGGAAGGAGAAACGAAAGTGAGTTTATTACGCTTTTACAGCTAAACTACTCAACCAATTTTGATGAAAATTGATGACGAGGCAGCTCAGTTCGTGCCTGCATTACGACTTTATATTTACACCTATAGCCTGATAAGTATACCACTTTTCAATCAAATACCCTACCACCGCGATATAGACCTTCGAAGTCACTAAGTTCCACAATTTTTTGTGCTTGTCCTAACAACCCAGCGTACGAATATATGTTTTCTCTTTAAAAAGAGTTATGGTCACTTTTAAGCAACAATTGAGATAAGAGCTCTGAATGTCGCACAAATATATTTTCCTTTCCATTCGCTCTTATGTAATATCGTACCACAATGTATTTGGAGGAGTTAATGTCTACATAGACATAGATCGGTACTGATAGATCTTATTACAAATACCCGAATTCAGGCGCAATATTATCATCATCAGCCTATAATGTCCCAGTGCTGAGCACAGGCCTCCTTTCACAAATGAGGGTGAAAGCACGATGAAAGGGAATAGGCAATACTCTACCACGCATCTACTGCGGATTAGTGGAGGTAGGCCAGTGGTCAACCTACTGGACCAATCGGCTTTACGTACCTTCCGAAGTACGGAGATGCTCGATTTGAAATATCACTAGGCCAGGGCTCGGCAACATTTTGAGACGAAAGAGCCAAAAGTTACGATTTACAAAATTTCCCCGATTTTAAAGAACCAAAAACATTTTATACATGTTGTCCGAAGAAGTAGTGTCAACCGAAGTCCAGAGGTTCACTCTTTGAGGTACCCGAATCAACCTCATGTATGCTCAGCGTCTTTTTATAGTTTCAAGTTATGACAATTTCTCATGTTTTTTAATCAAACAACTAATGCGCCATATATGAGTGCCTCAACTCACGACGGCATTTCTTTTAGAAACCTCCACTTGTGTTGGATGACGTACATGTATTTCTGGACCTCTAACTCTCCAACTTGCTCTTGAGTTCTGTAAACTTGTTTCTCCACAAATATTTGCTTTTCCAATCCAGCAGTAGCATTTGAAGAATCAATTCCCAATGGCTCAATGATGTTGATCTCATTTGTATTTGTTTGTTTTGAGTTGCTCGAATCTCTCAGCGAATCCATCCTTCATATAAGTTTGGTGATAAAATAATTATTTATTGCATATGGAACTGGGGAGCCGCAACTTTCCATCGAAAGAGCCGCATGCGGCTCGCGAGCCGCAGGTTTCCGACCCCTGCACTAGGCGGTTAACCATCCACAGCTTTGTCGATCAATTAATAAAAACCGGTCAAGTGCGAGTCAGACTCGCGCACCGAGGGTTCCGTACAAACCTGTAGGTATATAAGTGAATGGTAGTATAGACCTGAGTATTTGATATGAATTTAAATTTATGACGTATTAAAAAAAATCTACTTACTAGATCTCGTTCGAACCAATTTTCGGTGGAAGTTTGCATCGTAATGTATATCATATATTTTTTATAGATTTATCATTCTCTTATTTTAGAAGTTACAGGGGGGGGGACACCCATTTTACCACTTTGGAAGATTATCTCGCGCAAACTATTCAGTTTAGAAAAAAATGATATTAGAAACCTCAATATCATTTTTGAAGACCCCAAACTTATGGGTTTACTAAATAAAATGGGTTTCAGTTCTAACTATGGGGACCCCCAAAATGTATTGTTTTTTTTCTATTTTTGTGTGAAAATCTTAATGCGGTTCACAGAATGACAGACAGACAGACAGACAGACAGACAGACAGACATGACGAATCCATAAGGGTTCCGTTTTTTGCCATTTGGCTACGGAACCCTAAAAACGGCTAATCAAGCTATACCAGGAGCGTGACAGATTTAAATATAAACTGTGAGGGAGTCTACACGACTGATTTTTAATGAGATTATTTAAATGTTAATCACGGTAGCCTACCGGTATAAAAATATATACCTACACTAGTTTTTACCCGCGGCTTCACCTGCATTCCCGAAGGTTTATGGTTTGCCGGGATAAAAAGTACCCTAATATGTTTTCCGAACAGTACCGGAGTCTGCTCCGACTTTCGGTACCTTGGATCACAAATGCAAAGCGATGGTAATATTGACCGTGATATAAAGCAGAGAATCAGCTCAGGTTGGATGAAATGGCTACAAGTAACAGGAACAACATGTGATCCACGGATGCCTTTAAAGCTGAAGGGGAAAATCTATAAGACCTGTCCTAATGTATGGTTTGGAATGCTGGGCATTAAAGAGGACGGATGAAAGACGATTGCATTCAGCTGAGATGAGGATGTTGAGATGGATATGTGGAGTGACAAGAATGGATAAGATAAGAAATGAGTACATAAGGGGAAGCTTGAAAGTAGCGCCAGTGACTGAAAAGTTGAGAGGGAACCGTTTATCATGGTATGGACATGTTATGAGGATAAATGAAAGCCACGTCACTAAAAAAGTTATGAATATGAAAGTGGATGGATATACGGGAAGAGGAAGACCGAAAAAGAGATGGATGGATTGTGTGAAAGATGATATGGGTAAGAAAGGAGTGGATACTAGTATGACGGATAGAAGAGACGAATGGAAGAAGCGTACACATTGCGCCGACCACAATTGATTGGGAACAGGGCAGGCAGATGATGAATATGTTTTCCGAATTATGGTCCACCAAGGCGATGATAGCTCAGTGGATGCCGAGACTTAGGTCCCGATTTCGAATCTTACAATGAGCTTGAGCTTCCTATTGGTTCCAGATGCACTTGAGAGCCAGTTCCTTCTAGACTTTGTGTGGTCACCACCTTCGACCACATCATCACTATCATGGCGAGATGTAAACACTGGCCAATACACAATAAGAAAGCTATAGGGATGGTTGAAGTTGTATATAACCCTGTATAAAAAGCATCGATCTATAACCTTACAAAGATACGACACAGCGCGTATTTGTCTCAGATATTGGGCACAAATGGCCGCGTTTAGATAAAAAGAAACCCTGTATATACCTATTATACGATCAATTGTGCAAGCCGTTAAAGAAATATATTTTTGTTGTTCGGCGTGGTGCATACTTGCGTATTCTCGAAAGTATTACTAACTATAAGATATTTTAGAGAGTTACCAATCCGCTGTTTTTCCCGCGTTCCCGGGATAAAAAGTAGAGTATAACACTCGGAGAAAATGAAGCTTCCCATTAGTGAAATAATGTTTCTAATCCGACTGGTTATTTCAGAGATTTGCGGGTTTGAAAAAACAAACAAAAAATCTATTTAGCTTTATTAGTATAGATTGGTAAGAACTGTACAATTAAAGTCCTACAACGTGGCTACGATCTAGATATTTATTTTTATTCTAAATTGTATATACAAATTCCGCACTCTTGTACCCGACCTGACAGATCTTTCGAAGCAGTATAAAAAGGCAGTAAAACCGCTCCGACTTCAGTTAGTGTGTACCCATCCGAAATTCAAAGTCGTTTTGTCTCATAAATATCGTTGAGGCCGCGATAGGACTCACGGCCTCCCAGGCCTCCCGGGCCTAACTTAAGAGAAATAACCCTTTGTTACGAGACGAATGTTTCAGCCAATACACCGCACGCGTCAGTTAAAAGTAATAAAAGTACCTACTGATAAATTGAGACCTTTGTTTTTTATTGAGAAACTGTTTTTTATTGTTTTTTCGTACAGTTGGTGGATTGGCTAGTAATTTAGTAAGTAATTTTTTATGCGATGCGGTTGGTAATCAATAATAAATAAATAAATGAACGTTTATATGTCTCTAACTTAAAAATAACATAATAGAACAAAAGAAAAGAGTAATAAATAAAAGTAGAGACAAGAAGGTAAGCGGGTTCCTACTGACCCATGCCCCCTCCCCAATGAGCTCTGGCGACCACTCACACAACATAAAGTTATTTGGCTGCGGTATTCTGTAAGTTGGTGGTACTTCCCCAGTCGAGCAGCTCATTGAGCGAAAAAGTCACTATGCTCTACCTCTCTTAAAAAGGCACGTGGTCCCCCTATATCAACATATTTACAATAAATATTCAAAGTAAGCGAGGACGCTCGTCGCAACGTCCCACCCAATTTCGTCCCGTTCAAGCGGCCCGAGCTGCCATGATGAGTATCGACTGTCCCAAATTAGTCGTAATCGCAACTCGTAAACGTCCGCCCACACACCCCCCGGTTTGTGCCCCACCTGGGGCGCCCTTAGGCATAGTTACCTAAACTATTAATAATAACCAGCTGAGAGCTTGCTCGCAACATTGTGACAAAACTCGCAGAGCTTACACCTATATAATAACACCATAATATTCTATGATAATCTGTCTCTCTCTCGCTCTCTCTATTTTTACCCTCCTCAGAACATTATTAGCAGGAACAAGTAAATAATGAAGACATTTAATACAAAAGAGAAATGAACAACAATTTCACGAATTTCCTCAATACCGACCAATATGATATTAATGAAATTAATGCGATCGTATTAGAGCTCGCACTCAGCTCATAAAAACAAAAAGATATGTTTTGGTAGCAGAAAATAATCCTATGTTAATTCTACTCCCAAGATTTGCAATTATTTATTGTGTATTGTATAGGCCTGTGTTTAACTGCAATCTCAACTTGGTAAGTGATGATGTGGCCAAAGGTGGTAAGCACACAATGCCTAGAAGGACTAGACTACAACTGGCTATTAAGTGCAGCTGTCGGAACACACCAATAGGTGCTTGGCGACAGATTTTCAACTTGAGGGTGGGAGCCAGACAGGCGGGTAATACGAAGTACCCCACCACCGTACTATGGTAACCTCACGACTATAATTCATAAAGCTCATCACAATTAGAAAATTCGCTGTAACCCATTACAGTTACGGTTTTGTGATTGTTGATTAACAATCAACCCACGTTTTTTATACAACAAAATCGACAAAAAAGATAAGATAAGATTTTTTTTATTTAGGGATTTTTTTATAATCAGTATATCATGGGTGATTCAAAGGAGTTTATAATGCTCCTCACTCATCTTATGGAAAGTTTAAAGCTAATGTGCTTTGTTGCATTAACGAAGCACAAACCGACAATCATACCTTCTCAAGTATAATATTAGTAAGGATATAACTACACAGAAATGAATTGTCCATATCATTTTTTTTATAAGCCTATCTCCATGCCGTCATGATCTGAGGGGGGGGTCGATACTGTCGCCTAATGTAATGAAGGTCTATTCATACTTTGTGTTAGAACGGTCCCTCGTAAATACATCATTTGCGCCCAGCTCCGCTGAATACACGGCCATATAGAGGTAGACTTGCTAGATGAAGGCTTTTCCTTATTGCTATTATTGCCAGAACAGATTTACAATTTATTCGTCACATCCGCAAACTGACTGGTTTGTTATATCACAACTTGTTTGATGAATTTTTAGAACTTGGCCGAGGTAAGGGCTATTGACCTTAGTTTTAGAGAAGGCTATTTACTTTGTCTTTTTAGGGTTCCGTAGCCAAATGGCAAAAAACGGAACCCTTATAGATTCGTCATGTCTGTCTGTCTGTCTGTCTGTCTGTCCGTGTATGTCACAGCCATTTATTTCCGAAACTATAAGAACTATAATGTTGAAACTTGTTAAGTAGATGTATTCTGTGAACCGCATTAAGATTTTTACACAAAAATAGAAAAAAAACAATAAATTTTGGGGGTTCCCCATACTTAGAACTGAAACTCAAATTTTTTTTTTCATCAAACCCATAAGTGTGGGATGTCTATGGATAGGTCTTCAAAAATGATATTGAGGTTTCTAATATCATTTTTTTCTAAACTGAATAGTTTTCGCGAGAGACACTTCCAAAGTGGTAAAATGTGTGTCCCCCCCCCCTGTAACTTCTAAAATAAGAGAATGATAAATCTATAAAAAATATATGATGTACATTACGGTGCAAACTTCCACTGAAAATTGGTTTGAACGAGATCTAGTAAGTAGTTTTTTTTTAATAGGTCATAAATTGAAATTAATATCAAATACTCAGGTCTATACTACCATTTACTTATATACCTACCGGTTTGTACGGAACCCTCGGTGCGCGAGTCTGACTCGCACTTGGCCGGTTTTTTACATGTAAGGTGAGAAGATTCTTGTCGAGTGCATCTTGAACTAGAGACAGACTTCGGCAAAATTTATTTATTTATTTATTTATTTATTGCAAATTATAACACCATTACAGTTAATAAGACTAATACGGTGCCATAACAAAATTCCAAAAGATGGTACATACACATTATATAAAATTAAGTATAAAATTAAAATAGTATTACAACATAGAATAATAAATATAAGTAATGCTTCAACAACACAATACTTGTGTCATAATGACACATCATTTTCAATACATTTGTATGCTGCTTCAATGAATTTCGACTGGCCACAATAAAAAATATCTATATCCCGGGAAATACTATTTATACACCGTATAGCACGTGAGAGTGGGGCATACTGCAGCAATTTGGTCCTAGCTGCTGGCACAAGGAGTAACGCAGGACGGCGACGCATAAATATATACTCATCGGGTACGCATAGCTTCAGTGCCGCGAGCACTTCCTGGTGATGCACCGACCCACGCAATACCTTCCATACAAATTTGACCAGTGCAACTTCCCTCCTCACCTGCAGCCTACTGTAGCCCACCATACCCATTACAAATAAGCTTGGGTACATCAACGGATAGTAAGGATAGGTGCCGCACTGTTTTAAATATAAAAAACGTGTAAATTTGTTTTGAATTTTTTCAAGCATAAGGCTATATTTGGTTTCATGAGGATTCCAAATTATAGCATTCGTTTCTAGACGACTACGGACGAGGGCGTTAAATAAAATTTTGATTACTATGGTACTCCGAAAATCTCTGCACTGTCTCAAAATAAAACCTAAATTCCTAAATGATTTTTTACATATGTCCACTATATGCTGACGAAATGTCAGTTCAGGAACCATCTCTACGCCTAAATCTCTAACCCGTGTGACGCGTGGTATAACCGCAGCATCCACTTCATACGGACATTGTAGTGGAGTTCTCGCGCGACTGTAACTCATAACGCAACACTTGCTTACGTTAAAATATAATTTGTTGTCCATACTCCACTGTACCACCCTGTCAATGTCATTTTGCAGTGTCTGACAATCTGCAGTATTATTTACTGGTAAGGAGAGTTTAAGATCGTCGGCAAATAGCAAGCATTGCGCGTTAACCACAACATTAGGAAGGTCATTGATCATCAAGATGAATACTAAGGGCCCAAGATTACTACCTTGACTCACCCCTGAATATGTGTAGTATGCCTTCGATTCAAAGCCTCCATAATCAACGTACTGTCTGCGGTCACTTAAATAGCTTGGAAAAAAATTTAACAGGCTAGGCGTAAAGCCTAATGCTGCAAACTTAGCTAACAGAATATCGTTATCGACTGTATCGTAAGCTTTCCTAAAGTCAAAGTACGCAGAGTCCACCTGTCCCCCAGCATCAACAACTGGCAGCAAGTGACTCATGAAGGAAATCAGGTTACTCCCCGTACTTCGACCTGGAAGAAAGCCGTGTTGTACATCAGTAAGTTGTGACCTCACTTGCGTGTAAATACATCTATGAATCACAGACTCAAACACCTTAGCGAATGCAGATAATACAGCAATCGGCCTATGGTCACTAACCTCAGTAGCCGATCCACCTTTAGGTACCGGGGTTACTCGAGTGGTTTTCCACTCTTGTGGATATTAACCTTGCTTGAGACATAAAGAAAATATATGCAATAGTGGCAATTCAAATGTTGAGCGACAGTCCTTGACAATAAACGGTGGAATACCATCCGGGCCCACTGAGGTTTTAGGCTTTAGGCGAGCAAGTGCATCGCGGAGGTCGCGCACGCTCAACTGATCAATATGTATGTAAAATAAAAGGCTTGGTCCCAAGTATTCCCATGAAACACTAAGGCGGTGTCGTCTGCGTAAGCTATTATTTCAACATTTTTCAAGATGTCATCAATATAGAGAAGAAAGGCGGTGTCGTCTGCGTAAGCTATTATTTCAACATTTTTCAAGATGTCATCAATATAGAGAAGAAAAAGCGACGGGCCAAGGACGGTGCCTTGTGGAACACCTAAGTCAATGGTTATGTGATTACTAAAGTCACCTTGGATTTTGATAAATTGCTATGTAATGAATGATTTACAATGATTTTGATGCTTTCGATTCTCTAGATAGCTGGCAAATCAATTGAGAGCAATTTTCAATCACTAACGTGGTAAACAAGTATTAGGACCGTCTTATCATAAGCGGCCACCGTACCTTATAAGCACCTGCAACGACTGTAGGGTATTATATAATAGGGCAGTAATCACGCGTTGCCAATCCAGCAGAAATCTCTTCACGCTCTTTTGAATTGACTCTTCTTGAAGAACTTCAATTAGTACATTGGATACCACATAGACTTAACATATTTTAGAGTCTGAAGACAAAGGTCTTCAATCAGTGCGTGTTGCCAGAGACCTGGTCTTTTACTGCTGGCCGAATAAATAAGCTCAGTCACTACTCACTCAGCGATCTATGGAACGAGCTATGCTCGGAATTTCTCTACGAGACAGGCTCCGACACGAGGACATTCGTAGGAGAACGAAAACGACGGACAAAGCTCGTAGAGTTAGTAAGCTGAAGTGGCAGTGGGCAGGCCACATCGCTTCGGGAAGGAAGGTTCTCGAGTGGCGACCACTGGAAAGCGCCGTGCGGAGCGACCTCCCATCAGGTGGACGGACGACTTGGTCAGAGTTTCTGGGCCACACTGGATGCAAGCTGAAGCCTGTGGAATGAGCTCCCCGCCGTAGTTTTCCCAATGGAGAACAGCATGGGGTTCTTCAAAAAGGGTGTGAAGAGATTTCTTCAGGGTTCTTCGGCAACGCGCGAGTGATACCCCTGGTGTTGCAAGCGTCCATAGGCTACGGTAACTGCTTACCATCAGGCGGGCCTTATGCCTGTATACCTTAGTGGTATAAAAAAAAAAAAAAGAAGTCGCTTCCCTTGTCTGTATGTCTGGCTGCAAGCAAGAATTAGCAAGAAACAGTATTCGCGATACCGTGAAGGGGCGAGCCGACACCTTCACGTGCCATCACACCACATTACGTAAGACATTGCACCCGTGCGAAGCCGGGGCGGGTCGCTAGTAGTTGATATATATATCCTGATGTGAACACTGATTTGGGTTTCGATTAATGATAATATTTTGATAAATTATTGTTGAAAAGATCCCAATGAAAACACATCTAACAAACCACGTTCTTCGAGCCACATCCAGCACTCCTCACAGGGCTGCCTCCACACTCGACTTGTCAAAATGAATGGTGACATAATCTGTAATTACTCGATGGTCCAGCCATTCTCTCCTGTTCCCCCTACTCTTCAGGGTGGCCCTAATTTCTGATAATTACGTTTATAAGTGCTACCAATAATTTTGAATTCTACTGTCTTTTTAATCTTAGGTTATTTATAGGCAAAAAAACCCGCCAAGTGCGAGTCAGACTCGCGCACCGAGGGTTCCGTACAAACCTGTAGGTATATAAGTAAATGGTAGTATAGACCTGAGTATTTGATATGAATTTCAATTTATGACGTATTAAAAAAAACTACTTAGTAGATCTCGTTCAAACCAATTTTCGGTGGACGATTGCATGGTAATGAACATCATATATTTTTTTAGTTTTATCATTCTCTTATTTTAGAAGTTACAGGGGGGGGACACAGATTTTACCACTTTGGAAGTGTCTCTCGCGCAAACCTCAATATCTATTTTGAAGACATATCCATAGACAACCCACATGGGTTCTATTAAAAAAGAAAAATGAGTTTCAGTTCTAGGGACCCCCAAATTTTTTTGATTTTTTTTTCTATTATTTCAAAGAATTCAAATTCAAATTCAAAAATTGTTTATTCAATATAGGCCCTAATAAGGCACTTACGAACGTTATACATACATCTACTTACCAAGTTTCAACATTATATAGTTTCGGAAAAAAGTGGCTGTGCCATACGGACGGACAGACATACAGACAGAAAGACAGACATGACAAATTCTGTAAGGGTTCCGTTTTTTGCCATTTGGCTACGGAACCCTAAAAGCGAGCCATCGACCCATGCCCTCCCCAATGAGCTCTGGCGACCTTACCTTACGTAGGAATGCAACTTAAAGTTATTTGGCTGTGGTATTCTGTAAGCTGGTGGTACTTCCTACTCGAGCTTCTCTTTGAGAGATTAAATGCTGTGCCTCGATTTTCTGAGATGTATTTAAATGATTAGGAGGAAGTAGGATTATCCTATTAGAAGGATTATTATGAAGTAAGATTGTGAGTTTTTAGTTATGAGTTTGCTAATATTGTTTTCAAACTGGGGCTCTACCGCGTAACTTTGGTGGTAATCGTAACGAACACCATTAATTATTTCATCCAATAACGCGCACGCGGTATGACGCGACGATGACCATTCGCGGGCCCTGATTGGATGAAATTCATTAATGGTGTTCGTTACGATTACCACCAAAGTAAAGCGGTAGAGCCCCTGATCTGAATACATTTTTTTACTTTATAGTCTACACTTAATTTGTCAATAAATAGAAAGTTAACAATTTTCGTGAGAATTCTTCAAGCATACAACATTAATTATAAACTTTAATTCAGTTGTCGAACAATTGCACATGCAACACAAAATAGTTGTTTGTTTTGAACAAACAGAAAACATTGTTTAAATGAGTTCGCGATCAAAAACATACGAGAATTAATTAAAAAGCTCTCCAACAACGGTAAAACAATTCACAGCTAAGATGTTTATAGGTGTAGATAAATTGCCTGCCCTGGATATTAAAACAAGGTAATCATCCGGCATGGTGAAAGGGAATGGGCAGATAATCCACGACGCGTGCCCACTGCGGATCGTTGGAGGTAGGCTAGGTCAACCTACTGTTGGAGTTTTCAAGCCGCCTAGAAGGTGTCCAACTAGCTTACCGGAACCAACAGCTTTAAATGCCTTCCGAAGCACAGAAACACTCAATTCGAAATACCACTAGGCGGTCACTCATCCAGGTACCGACCACGACGGTGGTAGCTTAACTTGCCGATCGATTAAGAACGGCTAATCATGCTACACCACGAGCACTCAATAAAAAGATAATTCGGTCCAATTGATGCGTATTTAATTATTGTTTTTTATTTTCCGCACATTTGTTCTACTATACAGTGATTAATTATTAATTATTGTGTGATTATCGAAACACCATATACTTCGCTTAGATTATGTCGAAACAAAAGCTAATATAATAAAGTAAATAACGAAGCTCAAATTAAGCAATAGTACACCTCATTGGTGCCAATGATGGCCGGTCAACAAAACAAAAAGCCAACAGCGAGGTAACCAGCCGTGTAATTAGAGCAGGGAACTTCACTGGCCACAGTACAGCTGAACACAGTACACTGGAAATAAGTTTTAGTTTAAAAAAATATTTTTCTTACAAACTTTTTTTGGTGACTGAAATTTTATCGACTGTACTTGCATTGTCTTCAAATTTACTAATATATAGCAAATATCAAGTTAATCCGACCACTGGAAGTGGGTGAAATTCGACTAGATTTCACCCGAATGTATTTATATACTCTGAGCCCGAACCAACATATGTAACTATGTCGGTTCGGGCTTTGAAAGTTAAATAAAAGCTTGTAAAAATACGTGGCTTTCAACTGTTTTTGCACAGTTTCTTTCAGTAAATAAAACGTAATTTTTTTTATGGTTAGGTTCACCGTTTTTTTTTTTCAGTGTAGGTAACTTACAGTGCGGCTGCCGAGATAATGAGTTTCTGACACCTCTAAATAACCGACTATTTATTTATTTCTAAATACAAATACTACATACTAAAACCTAAACCCCACTGGAAGTCATACACGAAATCGCTTCAATAAAATCGTATTCCAATCAAAGATTAAATATTACGTGGCTGTCACCCATCCAGGCACCGACCACGACGGTGGTAGATTAAATTTGCCGATCGATTAAGAACGGCTAATAATGCTACACCACGAGCGCTCAAAGACATCAATTAAGTATAATGTTCGATTATCTCTGTCCCTTTCTATAACTATTCAATAAACAAAGATAGACACACTTTAATCAGTCATGACGTCTCTGAGTTTGACAGATAGACACGCACAATAAGTTTCATGCAAAAAAATGCTAACTCTACCAAGACTGTAGAGTCTTTTATAAGCAAAGTTATTTCACATTTCAATCGAACTTGAGCTACTGATCTCCGACTAGGCAACATTATTTAAGAAGCACATCTGTATTCCTTATGGGCGCTGCCAGTTACCACTTGTTTCTTGTTTCTACTCTGAGGAGACTTAAGGAGAATGAGTGGGGGGAAGGAAGTAGCTCAGACTAAAGCTATGTTTTTTTGTTAATGTATGGGATTCGTGACTAGCAGACCGCCGTGGTTTCACAAGCGTATGATTAAAATTTTTGGAAACTTAATTCTTTTTTAAAAATAAAAGTAGCCTGAGTTAATGTACACAGGAAGCTATGGGTTCTTACACGATGGGTTTTTGGATTACGTCAAAATTGTGTATGATTCTCTGTCTCTCGCGCAAAGTGTTCATAAGGATTATAATATATCTTTTTCATGCTTTGGAGGTCTGCTTAGTGTAGCGAAATAGTATATGATCTGGTCTATTAACTTACTGTCCAAACCGCTGCGGTAAAAAAAAAACTTAAAATGATAACTTCGATATACGATTTTTTTGGTTTGGGTTTTAAAAATACATAGATTTAAAAAGATGCTAAAACAGAAGTTATGCAAGAAAGGGTACTATAAAGGTTCTGCTTTTGTAGATGACAAGAATGCATTTGAATGAATTGTTCGCATTGTAGGCTATTGTTATGATAAAAAAATTGTAATAATACTTACTTCTAAGTATACATTAAATAATTGGACTGTTTTACAAAAAACTTAAACCGACTTCAAAGTACACTAAGAAATTCAAAATTCAAAATTCAAAATCATTTATTCAAATAGACCTTCGCAGGCACTTATGAAAAGTCTGACTCTAATACTCTAATACCGGTTCGGAAGGTTGCATTTGCTGAGAAGAGCCGGCAATAAACTCAGCAATTACTCTTTTCAAAACAGGCTTAGATTAATTACATAATATTTACATTCTAATCGCACTGAAAACAATTCGGCAAAATTACAAAGTAGACTGAAAAAATATTTAATAAGTAAATAAATAGCAAACTTAAGCAGACCAGCCCCCACAAGCAGCACCTGTTCACAAGTATGACGCGTGTGGCAGCCATCGCCCTCCTCGCCATATTGGAGGGAAGTGAGCGACCCGTCACACGACGCCGCCGCAAGCAAAGGCCTTAAAGTGAGCATGACTTACTTAAGCCTGCCTTAGAAATAAAAAATAACTAAAGGGAAACACTAAACACACAATTTGTTATCACTGTGACTATTGACAAGCTTAGACTAAATATCACAAAATAAAAAAATATAACAATTAGACAGACATAATAAATCGATGCATTTATATCAAACTAAATAAATGAAGAACATTGAATTGAATTAATTTAATTACAATAGGTAATATAATCTGTAACCTAAAAATATAACTTATAATAATAATAGCATACTTTGAATTAAAATGGACCTTGAACTATCTGCTCAGTGAGGCAGGTGCAGAGAGAAGCTACTTCCATACATCCTTGTCGTCAATATAATGAGACACTTTATAATAAGCCCTACTCAACAGCCGCTTTTTGATATGTTCCTTAAATTTAAAAAAGGACATACTGGTCACGCTATGAGGAATTTTATTGTAAAATTTAATACAATTCCCAAGAAAGGACTTATTTACTTTAGCTAATCTAAATCTAGGTACAGTTATTTTGTCTTTGTTTCTAGTGTTTCTATCATGATAGTCACTATTGACTGGAAACAAATTAATGTTCTTGCGGACATACATAATATTTTCAAAAATGTACTGAGAGGGCAAAGTTGGTATATTAATATCCGGAAATATATTTCGTAGAGACTCGCGAGAACCCAAACAGTAGATGGCGCGAATTGCCCTTTTTTGTAATACAAAAATTGATTCCAAGTCTGCGGCAGAGCCCCACAGCAAAAGGCCGTAAGACATAAGACTATGAAAATATGCAAAATAAATTAATCTGGCTGTATTAATGTCCGTCAGTTGCCTTATTTTGCTGACTGCAAACGCAGCGGAGCTCAGTTTACCACCTAAGGCTTCCAGGTGAGCACCCCACCCCAGGTGAGCAAGAAGTAATCAAATCCTGATCTGATGACAATGGGACCAAACGGGAAGTGTACCTTTCCAGACAAAAGAAGAATTTTCCAAATCGTTTAATAAATGACGGAGTTATGAGGTAAAAACAAAAAAAAAATACAACCGAATTGAGAACCTCCTCCTTTTTTTGTTTGAAGTCGGTTAAAAAAGAACTTGCTGAGTTTCTTGCCGGAGTCTTCTCACTTCAAGTTGTATTTGGAACCGGTGTCTCATTTTCTTATCTTTCATAAGTGCCTTATCAGGGCCTAAATTGAATAAATACTTTTTGAATTTTGAATCAACCCCTAAGCGTTCTAAAAAGGTATCACATGTGAATCTGCTGACCAAAAGCTAGTGTATTATGCTTTTGAATTCGCAATACGGGAATATCATATGAATATTATTCAGTTGGAGTGCATTCGGGTGTAGTCGGCTAATGTCGCCGTATTTCGGTACGCTGCCCATGCGTGTGTAGTGATTGAAGACTGATTGATTGGCTGCAAGCTTGAATTAATAAGCTGTCTAATCGAATTGGAAAATGGATTTGAATTTTCGATGAGTTGTTTATACTCTACTAGCGGCCCAGTACGTGCTTCGCTACGTATAAAGTGAAATAATAAAAATGTGACAAATGATGAACCATCTACTAAATGGTCCGAACAAAGCCTAAACATTTGGTTTGGATAGGTGAGCCCGTTCTTGAGTTATAAAATTACAACGAAAAATGCCATTGCTTTTTAGGGTTCCGTAGCCAAATGGCAAAAAACGGAACCCTTATAGATTCGTCATGTCTGTCTGTCTGTCTGTTCGTCCGTATTTCACAGCCATTTATTTCCGAAACTATAAGAACTATAATGTTGAAACTTGGTAAGTAGATGTATTCTGTAAACCGCATTAAGATTTTCACACAAAAATAGAAAAAAAAACAATAAATTTTGGGGGTTCCCCATACTTAGAACTGAAACTCAAAAAATTTTTTTTCATCAAACCCATAAGTGTAGGGTGTCTATGGATAGGTCTTCAAAAATGATATTGAGGTTTCTAATATCATTTTTTTCTAAACTGAATAGTTTGCGCGAGAGACACTTCCAAAGTGGTAAAATGTGTGTCCCCCCCCCTGTTACTTCTAAAATAAGAGAATGATAAATCTATAAAAAATATATGATGTACATTACGGTGCAAACTTCCACCGAAAATTGGTTTGAACGTGATCTAGTAAGTAGTTTTATTTTAATACGTCATAAATTAAAATTAATATCAAATACTCAGGTCTATACTACCATTTACTTATATACCTACAGGTTTGTACGGAACCCTCGGTGCGTGAGTCTGACTCGCACTTGGCCGGTTTTTATATATATTGATTAAGAGGAAAGGATGGCTGCAAAAATAACTGAAGAAATAAATTATGTAATCTCAACTTTCTTCCACATAGGCGAACGGAAAAATAACTACGTGAAGTATTAGCTTATTTCTATATCATCTCTTTAGACCTCAAAGGATCCTTTCTCGGAAATCATTAGTGTTAGAGTAATCCACGTTCCTTTTGCTTACCTACTTATTATATCAGAAAGACATTTTTCTTGGAAATGTTTCTACATTTTAAACAAATTCTTTTATATTGTTCTAATTACCTAAAATCTTTTTACTGTGTAAGCACGCAAAGCCTAGAAGCGTGCTGCTGCCTATTTTACAACCAAAAAAATCTCCAATAATTTATTCTGCAACCAAATATCTCATGCCATCTCATTAACAGAGTGCAGAGTGCTTGGCAGCCGGAACAGCCTCCTGGGTGTGATTGCGAATCGTGTGGACAGCCCGCTTCTGAGACACTGGATGTCGTTACATACACCAGTGTCTCAGAAGCGAGTCCGGCTATTTTAATGTTATTTTTTGAAATTATTATAAAATGCAACATACTATGGAGGTGCAAGGTGGATGACACCTCCATTTAAAAGGGAAGATCTTCCGCCAGGCTGGGTCATCGTGCCTGGGGACCGCGGTCCAACTGTACATGTCGGACAGTTGTATATATGCAGATTCTCGAGAAAACTTCTGAAGCGCGATGCAGGATGTAGGCGCGCGATGCAGGATAATGTGGCGCCACGCCATCTATCTTTCCGTGTGTGAACTATCTCAGTGTTACTGATAGATGGCTGATAGATGTCGCTACTATACTAACATAGTATATTAAGTCAGTTTGTTACTAACAAAATAATATGGATGATGTCCGAAATAAATGAATTTATTATTAATATTATGGTGCGTCCATGCTTGGCGAACCGACTACGAGCCGAGCCACGAACGTGGACGGGCTTGCGAGCTTCGAACGAGCGCGATTGTCAGTTTTTTCACGAACAAAGGGATTCGCATCGTGCTCGTTGTAGGTTCGTTCGTGGCTCGGCTCGTGCTCGATTCGCGTAGCATGGACGCACCATTATAGTTTGTTTTTTTTTTATGCTTAGATGCTTATCACTCATTCACGCATAAAAGGTAACGCGCGCTTCACGCATAACAAAAAACTGTTTTGAATGAAATTTAGCACACAGACAGAATATGTTTCACATTTTCATTTCATTAAAAAATTAGATACTTTTCATCCCGAGTTAATAATAGAACACTATGGAACGCGCCTGAAACCGCGGGTGAAACTAGTATCTAATGCTAGACCTTTTGTTAGTAAACGGTACTTGAATAATTTTGCCTTTCTTTGGGTGAAAAAGACTCAGATTATAGAACAAAAGGCAGATAGAGCGCGCGGAACACTGGAGTGAGGCCAAAAATGCAAATACAAATTGAAAAACACATAGCTGGTATTCGCTTTTGAATTTGTATTTGCTTTGTTTGAACAAAGTTTATTAAAAAGAAAGTGTTTTTCGTTAAACAAAGCAAATACAAATTCAAAAGATCATATTTTTTTTACTTTCTTTCTCTACATTATTAATATCTCAAGTACCTACGCACTGCGCCCGCGCATACCCTTGCAGCATGCTATACTACTGTGACCGGTGGCACAGATTAAAGTTGCCGGTGGGTGATGCGTGTGCACGTAAACACGTTGTAGTTGACGTAACGTGTAGTGTACAGTTCTCGGTACATGTTTGGCATTTGCGACACGTTGTGTGCACGCCTGTCAAGCGAGGCGGGGGTCAGTTGACGAGTTAGGGGTTGAGGTAGGAGTGGGGAGCGGGATTTGAGTGTTTCTCCGTAATTTTTCAGGAAAACTGCATTCGCATTTGCTATTATGTGCAAAGCTACACGAGAAAGCTGTTTTTATACATATAATCGTGCGAAAACAATTAAATAGCCTTATTTAATTGTTTTCGCACCGCTGTTTTATATTCCCAAAGAATCTGGGATCAAAAGTATCGTGTATTTTAATGCAAGGTGTTATTATCTAATCTGTGCCACTTTTTATTCAAATATTTTTTTTATTTATATAATTTTCATAAATCCACATGATTTACATAAGGCTAAATGAAATGCATGATTAAGTGACATTAAAAACACTTACGAGCATTATACTATAATATTTCACTATGCTACTGATATGAAGGATAGGAAGACAGTCCAAATACTAGGGGGATAACCGATGTGTTAAGAAGACGGATGGCTGCAAGAAATTTGAAAAATATAGGTTTTTAATATATCTATTGCTATCGCGCTGTGCCCGAGCTATCCCGCCCGAGGGCGATAGAGACAACTACAGCTTGGACCGATTATACCTATTTAAATTAGACGAAATCACTATTTCTTAATCCCCGGTTTTCTACTCCAAAACTGGAACGTGTGGCAGTTCCCTTAGGGGGATGCCGACAGTTAGGTAGGTAGGGTTCGCTTAAATGAAACAGTAGAATAAATTCCATGAAACATTTAATTGCCTATAATTCAGTGGCCGCCTCACGTCTAGATTTTACAGGGATGTACAATTTTAGTGGGGAAATTTAAAAAAAAACAAGAAGGTCTTTGGCTATGTCTGTCGGTTTTCCTTGTTCGCTGGACGTCTGATAATGGTGTTAAAAATGGTAAGTTTTTGTGTTTTTAGAAGGCTTCTTATTCTTATAATAATTCATTTATTGAGAAAAACCCAGCTTAGGGATATACGGATATATATACCCACAGATTGCATGGTAGAATAATCATTGCTCTAGTGTCATCATCCAGAGAGGAAACTGAGGATTACGTTTGTATGGAACAAACGCCACCAGCATTTCCTCTTAAGAGCTCAATTATGAATAAATCGCTCGCCGCTCATCACTCTCACCTAGCAATATGTTCAGTCTATGACTATGATATCACTAATATGCCTGACTCTACAATTGACGTCATCGATACAATGCAATGCAATGCAACACAATGCATGGCCATGCACCATCGGATCAGAACATTGTACTTCTAATGAAAATACCTTCTGGTGCGTCCATGCTTGGCGAACCGAGCACGAGCCGCGCCACGAACGATCACACTGCTGCACTGCGAGCACTTCGCGTAGCGTGGACGGGCTTGCGAGCCTCGAACGAGCGCGATTGACAGTTTTTTCACGAACAAAGAGATTCGCATCGTGCTCGTTGTAGGTTCGTTCGTGGCTCAACTCGTGCTCGATTCGCGTAGCATCGACGGCGACGCAGCAGATTATTGTAGATGAAATCAAAATTTTGGTCGGTAAACAAGCTTACTTCCCACCTGATGGTAAGCGGTTACCGTAGCCATATGGACGCTTGCAACACACGGCGCATCACTCACGCGTTACCGACCCTTCCCCAATTAACTATGGCTATGCGCAGGAACACAACAAAATTGCAATGGCTTGACAGTTTGTATAAAAAATCCATGAAAAAAATGCACTTTCAGTTTTCCACATGTATCAATTTTCCGGGCAAATTTTCGCTTTTTTATGTCCGTTTAAGTCTAATTCGGACTTCTACAAACATTTACTTCATAAAAAATCAAGCTATACATTTCCAGTATAAGCTGAACTCGCATTGTATACGATTTCCGTACAATGGTCAGCTTATACTAGATATGTATAGCTTGACCTGTAGCCGTGTGTACATACATGTAATACAACATTAACTTGTCCAACTTGAATCGTTTATGGTTTCTTGAAACCTGACGGTGAACTCAAGTTTCCACGAACCGGGTAGGTATATGGGCTCCGAACATGTCTGCATAGTATGTTTTTAACCTTTCCTAGGGTTGCATGGAGATTAGTTACAACTAATTGTTTGATTTTGTAACGTCGCCCCTTCCAAGTCTCGTTCTACAGACTGACCCGACCCACCTTAGATCGACGCCCCAAGCCAAGGTTTCATCCCCACCTGGGTCACTCTCAGGCGACTATTGCTTAGCATAATATTGGCACCCAATTGTTGTCAGTGCGATTAGAATGTAAATAACTTTTATGTAATGAATCGAAGCTTATTTCGAAAATAGTAATTGCTGACTTTATTGCCGGCTCTTCTCATCAAACGCAACCTTCCGAACCGGTATTAGAGTTTTAGTCAGACTTTTCATAAGTGCCTTTCGTGAATTTGAATTGAATTGGTAAAACCCGTCTGAGACAAATATTTTTATTCAGGCCAAAAAAAGAAACGGGAACTTAATTAAATAACTGTAGTTATTATAAAAGAAAAAAATATTATGAAAGAATCAGGTTGTGGAATGAGGTTCGCCGTGGTTTTCCCAATGGAGTACAGCATGGGGTTCTTCAAAATGGGCGTGAAGGTCGGCAACGCGCGAGTGATACCCCTGGTGTTGCAAGCGTCCATAGGCTACGGTAACTGCTTACCATCAGGCGGGCCGTATGCTTGTTTGCCACATTAGAGTTATAAAAAAACAATTTTCTATCAGGCAGCCCTAACTAATGTTAATACTAAAAACATTTCATAACTTGTAAATATTGAGCCTGTTTCACTAGGGTAGGGCTTCGGGCGGGTCTGTAAAGTAGGCCCAAGGCCTTATTACTGAAGTAAATGGAACAGTTCATCTTCGTAACTTGATTGTAACAATGTAGTACAAGCATGATATGGGATAGTTTTGATAAAGTTATGGGAGCGGACAAGTGCGTTACAGTAATTCTTTTATGTCTGCTAGCTCCTTAGGTTGTGGTGAAATTAAATTTTGTAACTTGCGGAGGAGGACTCTTTGCAGTAAGTGATAATTATGTCAGTTTAATTAATGTAAAAATGTTTTTTTTTTTATACAGTTGCTAAAAAAGTGGCGTATTGCAGGGACGTATAGCGTTCGGGATGTGGGTAATTACATACTCAAGCTTTTTCTTTACCTTTTCCGAACTCGTGCGTTCTCTTTCCCAACTGTCAAAATAAACCAACCACGAAGTTTTTACAAAAAGAATAACATATAAAAATTTCATATAAAAAAAATTTATATATTTTATTTTTTATTTTTCAATTATAACTTTTATAAGAAATAAATGATTATTTATTTGAGTTTATTGTGTTTTTATTATTGTATTAAATTGCTTAATTTTTTCGCAACTGTATTAAAAATACTTAGTTGTTGAGTACACGTGCGGAACCGTCCTTGCAACTTGTTCCGACTGTCATTTCTCGGAACTCTGCAATGACAGGCTTTCCGCACTCGTAATGAAATATACTATTATTGCTGTAAATCGGTAGTACAAAAGTTCGTTACGTTCGTAATCTTTTCAACGAGGACGACACATGAGAGGCACTTGAGAGCCGCGCCACGGCATCAACAAGTGCGCATTTTATTATTAATTAATGTGCCTTTTACTTGCATATGTCGGAATTTCTGTTACTCCTGCAGGCACCAACTTTTTTTATTTATGATTTAAAAAAATGCACTGTGTTATAACGTCATTGCTATTTATTATTACATAATTACAATGGTACACATCGGCGAGATCGAATAGCACGTTTCTTTACCTATCATTAACTGTCCCGAGCTAGTAACATTGTTTTGTTCGCAGGTCGGGCTCGGCTTTCCCGCGTCTCGCCCTGCACACCCCGCACGATTGCCCTGTCTAGACGTCGCACGACTATATACATAAATAATAAATAAATATCCTGGGACATTCCTCACACACGGTCATCTGATCCCAAACGAAGCAGGGCTTGTACTATGGAACCCAGATAACTGATATAATACATATACTACTTTTTGTTTGTAAATACATACTTAATATACATAATTACACCCAGACACAGGACATACATACATGTTCATGCACACAAATGTATGTCCTGTGTGGGAATCGAACCCACGACCTGCGGCGCTATAGGTTAAAACTCCACGTCTTAACCAACTGCGCCAACTGGCCCGTCGAATCATTGATTTCTTTATACTTGTAAGTATTCGACTAATCTACCTTGCTTTCGCAATACATCTTGGTTTGGACTACATAAGACATAATTCCTCTTATAAATCTAGTTATGTCTAAACTTAAATCTCAAGATAAATACAAGGCGTAGTTGTATAACCGCTTATTAGAAAGCTGCAGATAAATAAAGAGGGAAACAATAAAACTTTACCATAGTACCTATCTGCAGTAGGTTTAAACTCATGTGTCACAATAGATACAAAATGACTGCCATTTGGAAACTAAACGATGTGACACAGCATCGGCTACACTGCTATGGCAACGGAACCTAAAAGGTGATCGTAGATGGCGCCACTGCAATAATAGCGTATCACGTGATGGAACTTTTGTTTTGCCATAGCCGAGAAAAGTCTTATTAACTTTAGATATTCTGAATCTAGGTGTCACAATTTTATCTTTATTCACTATCTCCTCTCTGTCTTTATCTCCTTTCTTACTCAGCTTTCCACAATTCATCAATCTCTTTTTTGGCCTTTCTCTTCCCGTACATCGTCTACCCACTTACATATTCTCTCTTAGTCACATGCCCTCCTCATAGCATGTCTTTAATCCATCGCCTACACTGGCAACATTCTGAACCTTGTATTAAGATAGTTATTATCACAAATGTATATCATAATATCTAAATCATCATTCATCATCAGCCTATAATGTCCCACTGCTGAGCACAAGCCTCCTTTCACAAATGAGGGTGAAAGGGTCCCATTCACACTCAATCTACCATTACCTTAAATTAATATGAACAGAAAAATACCTTTCAAACTGACGAAGCTTTCTTGAGCTGTGTCGAACCATAAACAATAGTTTCGGCAACACAATTGGTGAGTGTCCAGTCGATTAGGCGCCGCTTGCCGGACACTCTGAACATTCCGGACATTGGTCGCAGTTTGCTTATTCAATCACTATACTAACCAATTAAAACAAGCACTGAATTATTTGCTTTTACTTCATTCAAGAGATGTTTGAAATGAATAATAATATGTAACGAAGAGTCACCCAGCACTACGTTATTTGATCCAATGGACCTGAGGAGATTAAGTTGCATGAGAGCCGAGGTCCAGATACACTTGGCATATAGATAGATCAGACCCAGGAATAACATGAACAATGGCCCTGATTCTGTTGTTTAAAACATAACTAATTTTAGTCTCACTATGGTGCCGATTCTGTTGTAAATCGCACTAAACTAATTTTAGTCACATCACATCTCTTTCTTACGAACATTATTGAAAAAGGATAGAATATATTTAAAGCTGTCAAATTTGTGTTTGCCGTCTTCATTTGCGAGTATTTAGACGTAACCGCGATAGATGGCGAATAAATTTGTATTGAAAACAAGCATTGGACTAATTTGACACGACAAAAATTCTTACATCCTTTTCTTATGTTCTTTACTTCTTTGTTAGAAAGAGACAGTGTACTAAATTAGTTTAGTCGTAGTCAACACCATTGTCATTGCCACAGCATTAGTTACGTGTAAGTGTTAATCAGTATATTAGTTAAACTAGCTGTCCCTCGCGGTTTCACCCGTGTACCCGGGATAAAAAGTACCCTATAATACTCCGGGATAATGTATCAGATATTTTACGATGGGTTAAATCATACCTAAGCTTTCGATGATGCCACAAGCTATTGCGGGAGGATACCGATACGACTTTGTAAATGTTCCTCTTGTTGGTGTTCCGCAAGGTTCTCACTTAGGCCCCATTCTGTACAACATCTATTAACAACTTCCCTTCTGCGATACACATGTTTCATTCACTCTAGTTTTCTTATGTATGCGGATAATACAAAAATCTATCGAACCATCTGTAACATCGATGATTATAGACTTCAAGAGGATCTATGCCGCCTTTCTGCTTGTCCACGCGCGGGATGCGGGGACAATGTGATGTCACTAAAATTAGTTTAGTGCGATTTACAACAGAATCTTCACCAATGACAGTAAGATGATCAATAAAATAAATGTCACAATTAAAACAGTGTTTTAATTAAATAGCAATAAGTCCGTAAATGTAACAAAACACAACACGGATCCCTTCAAACTCCACAGTATAAAGATGTATTAGATTGTAATCATCAACACGCCACGGACATGATTAAAGCGTGGAACTTGTTAAAACTTGTACTACTCAATGAATAAACTGTGGAAAGTTTGAAAATAAGTCGACATCACGTAAAGGCATCCGCAACTCAAGTCTGAGATCGCCCGGAGCGATAACTCAGCCCCTATCTTGATGTTGGAAACTTTCAACCGGTGCCTTACACTATTCCTAGCATTATATTGATGTAAAATTGTAGGTTTGTCTGTGGCGATATGTTTCTACTTTGATTTTAGTGACTCTGTGAGCTGATGACCTCGCGAAAGACCTGCTCACAAAAATTTACAAGAATCGGTTGAGAAATGCGACCTGTAGAGATCAGCCGGACAGCCTTCGGATATCGGGACAGACATACGAAAGCATTTTTGTCCAAGCTGAAATGGAGACGCATCGCTCGCTCGGTCAATTATGATTATCTATAAAATTTAGGCCGCAGCAAAAATAACAGTACTGACTCATCATCGTCATCATCAGCCTATAATGTCCTACTGCTGAGCACAGGCCTCCTGCACACAAATCAGGGTGAAAGGGAATGGGCAGATACTCCACCACGCGTGCCCACTGCGGATCGGTGGAGGTAGGCTAGTGGTCAACCTAATGTTGGAGTTTTCAAGCCGCCTAGGAGGCCTCCAACTAGCTACAATTAAGTGATAACCGGGACCAACGGTTTACGTGCCTTCCGAAGCACGGAAACACTACATTTGAAATACCACTAGCAGGTACCGACCACGATAGTGGTAGCTTAACTTACCGATCGATTAAGAACGGCTAATCATGCATGCACGAGCACTTCTACTGACCAATCACTGCATCTAAATGTTTATTGTGTTCTTGACTAATACCCGGTTTCAATAAACAAAAACGAATCGTTTTGCTTACCAGTGCTAGGTTATTTATTGCCAAACTGGTCATATAGATCATTTCGTAAGTTTGTCTGTGATAGCTACTTCCATATGGGAGGGTCTGCTATGCAAAGCTTTGAGGTCTTTGCTTCATTATTAGTAAAGATATAAGAGTCTTAATTTTAATAAATCTTAACCGATAACGGTACGTAAATTATTGAAACCGGGCATTAGCCAATCAGCGCGCACTGTCGGTGGTGGGAAATTGGCGGAATATTATTTTTTTTGAGAATTCAGTGTTGGTCCCATTATTAAACTTGTTCAGCATGACTAATCCAACATAGGTTTCGAAAATATGCCATCTCGAAATCCCCACCCAGTATATTGCAAGGCGCCGACGCGTTAGCTAACTTCGCATACATGGGGTTGATGAAATGTACCTCTGGACTTCCGATTGACACTACTTCATGGGACACCTGTATAAGAATTGATATAACACACAAATGAAATAAATACACACGAATAAAGTCAGTGTGGTACCCTAGTCAAGTTATATTATGTTCGTACATACATCGTCGGGAAGCTCTCTCCGCTCCGATCGGTCGTTGTATTTATATTTCAACTGGGTTACTCGAAGCACTTTTCAAATATTAAATGAAACTTAAACGGTGAAGTGTGCACCCAAGTTTACTGCGAGTCGATTATCTATAAAGTTTCAGAAGACAAACATATTGTGGTATATGTACGGAGTTTATGAGTTATTTCACTCTTAACTTCATAAACTATTGTAGAAATAGCCTTTCTTTATTGCGATATTTTGAGGTTTATATTGAAGTTTTGAAGACTATTTTATTATCTGACATCTAAAACACAGTTTTCTAGTTCGGGAGGTTTTTGCTTAAGTAACCTCCTTACTCATAAAACGTTGAGGGTCACGTAAATAATGTCACATTAAACTTTGACAATTAAATATCCTGAGACATTCCTCACACACGGTCATCTGATCCCAAACTAAGCAGAGATTGTACTATGGAAACCAGATAACTGATATAATACATATACTACTTTTTTGTTTGTAAATACATACATACATAATTACACCCAGACTCCATACAGACATGTTCATGCACACAAATGCATGTCCTGTGTGGGAATCGAACCCACGACCTGCGGCGCAATAGGTGGAATCTTTACCAGACTCTTAACTTAACCAACTGCGCCAACTGGCTCGTCAATAGAGTAATGTTATATACGTGACCCTATTAGTTAAATAGCGCTTTATGAGTAAGGGGGTTAATGTATAGGTACCTAATAGGGGTGCTCAGTATATCTTCACATTATATTATACTAGCTGTCCCCCGCGGTTTCACCCGCGTCCCCGAGATTTAAAGTAGCCTATGTTCTTCTCCATGCCATTGGCTATCTACATGCCAAATTTCATGATGATCAGTTGAGTAGTTAAGGCATGAAAGCGTGCAAACAAACAAACTTTCGCAGGATAGATTTTGTAAAAAAATGAGATTTTGAAAATCAGTTAATAGTTTTTTAGCTGTCAACGAAACCGGCGTTTCAAAATGTATAAAAAACCTTACTTAGTTAAAGAATTATTTTAGTAAAAACTCTTGCGCTATTAATTTTTTTTTTTTTTTTTTACTGTGTATAGGCCTGTGTTTGACCACAATCTCACTATGGTAAGTGATGATGTGGTCGAAGGTGGTAAGCACACAAAGCCTAGAAGGAACTGGCTCTCAAGTGCAGCTGACGGAACACACCGATAGGTGCTTGGCGACAGATTTTCAACTTGAGGGTGGTAGCCAGCCAGACGGGTACTACAAAGTACCCTACCACCGTGCTATGGTTTCCTCACGATGTTTTCCTTCACCGAAAGCTCAAGCTCATTGTAGGATTCGAACCCGGGACCTTCGTCTCGGTATCCGATGTCACTACCAGTGAGCTATCATCGCCGTACTTATCATTTTAGTAAACATACATTATAATTGTGCTTTAGTAATTTCAGAGTTGGTGAAAAGATGACAATATTATTGCGTACCCTATAAAGAAATTTTAATAAGGAAAATCCAAAAGGCAAAAAACACACGACAAACTGGCGGCATCTCACTCCTCGCAACCTGTTCTCAAAAATCAAATCAAAATCAAAAAGGCCCTGGTAAGGCACTTATGAACGTTACACACAGTTGAATTTACCACCGGTTCGAAATACACTTAAATTGAGAAGACTCCGGGTACGTAGTATTTATCTACTCTGAGACTCCGGCAAGAAACTCAGCAAGGCTTTTTTTTTGTCGTCGAAGATCTTTTCATATTACAGCTTTTTTACAAATACTTATACAATATATGGTACCATATTGTAACGAAGTGAGGCTTCGTTCATTAAGGTAACCAGTGGGGTTCTACTGTTAACTGCCTACTTGGGTAACCTATCGGAGAGCTATAAAGAAAACACCAATCAATGATTACAAAGATGCCGCCAATTGATTTATTAATTATAAATACATATATCTGAGACTCTATAGCTAATACTTATGTCTAGCACTTTAATAGAGGGCGCGACGTGATCTTGCCTAAACGGTACGGGGAATCGCTCCTTGAACGTACCTTCCTGGGAGGTGACACCTATTCGTATTTGGTAACCCGAACCGATAGGTGCACCAACCCATGGAATGGTGACGTGCGAGGAGACGATGAATATACTGGCTTACAGGGAAAGCGGTATGGGGACGCGGACGGTACCCTCGGGTAAAATTACCAGGGTTTCGGTACAGACGGACGGACCTCACCGCAATGACCAACACTTGTCGTATTTGGTAACCCGAACCGATTCGTGTTGGTTGTACGGTAGCGCCAGGCCGACTGCGCTCTCGCAATGGAGTGCGCGGTCTTATAAAGAAGGTCGCGGGGTGAGGTACGTGGCGCGCGGTGCGCGGTGCGCGGGCGTCCCGCGGGCGGTAACTTTCCCCTCTGCGCTGCGGCGGCGGCGGCGGCTGGATGGTTCGAGGTGGCGTGATGTGCTACGTCACACTCCTCTCCCGGGAATGGAGATTTTTACCTGTAAAAATCACCAATATAATTGATGTTCAAGTTCCTCTGAAAATATTCTTTTCCTTTCTATTGTTTTCCTATGTCAACTTTTTCTTAACTAAAGTGAGGGTACTTCTAAAATTTTTGGTATTCTTGATCTCGCTCGGTTATCGGTTATCATGATCTACCCTCTATGTTATTGAGTTTTATATTTATTCGGAATAATTCGGATGCATATTTCTATTCAATACTTTTATGTGTGCCGTTATTATTCTTTTGGAGTTAGGATCCTTCAATAAATTTATTACCGGTGATTGTTTTTCAATTGTTTGGATAGGTCCTGTACAATTCGGTGCGAGTTTGGCACAAAAATTTATTGATTTATCCGGTACTGGAAAATTCGTTTTTAATGCAAATGGTTTAATTTTCGGTTTCGAGTACTTTCTTTGTTTATAATCATTCGGTTTTTGGTGATCAGATTTTCGGCTGTGATTAATTTTAACTAAGTCATACAGTTTACTTCGGTTATCTACGTGCGTTATTTCTTTATTTTGGATATTTTCGGATTTGGGTGTTTGGCAAATGGTACACTTTTTAACATATTTGGCTATGTCTCTAAACATTCCTGGCCAATAGTATATGTGGGCTACTTTCGCTAACGTTCTTGCTGTTCCTATGTGTCCAGCGGTCGGATTATCGTGGTTTTCTTTGATTACTTCTTCTTTTTTCGATTTCGGTACACAAAGTTTCCATTTGGATGATGAGTCTAATTTTGTACCATATGACGGGTTTATGATTCGTTTGTAAAGGTTTTCTTCTATGATTTTAAATTCAGGAAAAATATTCGGTTCTGTCTTGATAGCTTCGGTTTTCTTTGTATACCAATCTTTTTTTTCGGTAACAGGTTTTTTAACGGTTGCACATGTCGGTTTTCTTGTTAATTCATCGGCTACTATATTCTGTTTTCGCTTCTTCCTTCTCGTTTTTGATTTTTTTACTGATGGTTTAATTTCATCTACGTTTTGAATGTCTATATTCATATTCAATCGTTTTATTAGGTCTATTCCTAATATTGTGTGCGTTGCTCTTGGCATGACGTACATACGATGTTTAAATACTTTTTCATTTATCTTTAGATCTATGTCTCGGAATTTTGATAACTCTAATTTACTTCCATCGGCTAGTAGTATTCTATGTACTTCTTGGTTGACGGATTCTTTTTCTTCGGGTAGTATCTTATATACTTTTTCGTTTATATACGAGTTTGTTGATCCAGTATCATACAGTGCTTTAAATTGTTGTCCTTGTATCTCAACATCTAAGAAAATTCTTGGATCATTTACATCGTCAGATCCTACGGTATTTGATTTTTGAGTATACTTTTCGTTTTGGGTTTGTTGCCTTCTACAACAATTTTTGCTTAATATTCCCATTCGGCCACACTGACTACAAAAGACTAAGCGTTTACCAGTGCATTCTTTTGTTGTATGGTTTCTTTTTCCACAGCTCCAACAACACTTCTTGCTATCATAGTTGTTTAGAAAGCTGGACTCCTCGGTTTCGGTTATCTGGTTTTCTCTTGAGTTTTTTTCATAACTCTGCGGTTGCTTCTCTATATATATTTGATGTGAGATTGCTTCATGTTCTCTTGTTAGTTGTATTAACTCGGAGAGATTGCTGAACTCGTTCTTCTTCACATAATATTTATATTTGGGATTCATATTTTCATATATGCGATCTAGTTGTTCGGAAGTTGATAGTTTTCCATATCTTCTCATCAACGTTTGTATTTCGGTTAAGTAACTAACGAAGTTTTGCTTGTAATTCTGCTGTTTTCTAACTATATCTCCTAATAGTTTGGAGTTGTAGTTTTTCGGAAAGAAACTAAGTTTGAATTCTTCTATGAAGTTTTCCCACGACGACCATGTCTGGTGGTTATTTCGGTACCACGCTTTTGCGTTGTCTTTAAGAATTCTTGGCAGTATCTGCAGCATTTCTTGTGGTTTTATTTCATTAGTAGTCTTAATTTCTTCCAATGTTTCTATAAAATCCACCGGTTCGTTACGTATATCGAATGAAATACCGTAACTGTTTACCAATTTGAGTAGGTTCATCATGTTCTTACTCTGTGATTTTTCGGAGTTTGTTTCGGATTCGGATGCGGATGTCCTGTCTTGACTTGTTCCGGGATTGTCTGTCATCTTCGTGCTTTTGCTGTCTGTTGACAGGATTTTCCTGAGCTGGTCAACGGTTAAACCCTCAATTGAAATATTTCTTTCTTGTATTTCTTTTATGAGTTCTGGTTTTTTCAAGTTATAAATCCAATTTGTGGACATTTGACGGTTAAGTTATTTTTTTTACTTTATTAACTTATTATTGACACGCTTTTTTTTTTTTTTTTTTATTTGTAACGGGTTCTATTCCTTAACGGATTTTTTTAACGGAACACGGATTAATAAATTTATTTATTTAACTTACCTTCAATTAAACGGGTTCAATTTATTTACGGATTTTATTACTTTTACCGGAATATGGATTAATAAGTTTATTTATTTAACTTACCTTCAATACCGGTTTTTTTTTTTTTTAACGGGTTCCATTTATTAACGGATTTTATTTCTATTAATGAAATACGGATTAATAACGTATGGAATTAAACGTATTTTATTTGTTTATTATTATTTTTATCAATAAATTAAATTGACCGGGTTTTATTTTTATATTTATTTACTCTCGGTTTTATTGGTAGCAACTTGTTAAATTTACACAATTATTTACTTACGGTGAAAAAGTATATTTTTTCTATCCTCTTTGTAAATCGCTTCTTGAACGTACTTTCCTGGGAGGTGTACCTATTCGTATTTGGTAACCCGAACCGATAGGACACCAATCCACGGAATTGTAACGTTCTTGAAGACGAAATTAGCCAAAAGGCTGCGGAAGCGGTATAAAAGCAAGCAAAAGAGGTGAACGAATATCCCTTTTCTGTTTATTGGTAATAATTAGTAATCTTTATAGCTCATTTATACGGATACGGGGTTTTTATTTACTATTAATTTTTTTACACTCTCACTCGGTTTCCCGTGACCGCTCACTTTCCGCACTTAACGTTTCCTTGCTCCACCATCTAGGTTTCGCGAAGGCCGTCTAGATTGTTAAGTGGGCCGACCAGGGAGGTAATGAGGTGTGATACCGGAGTGGATTCTCACTAAACGGGTGCCAATTGTAATGATACACTATCTTACTGCTTTGAACACCTCGCGGGTCGGATTCTTACTGAGATGGGTGTCAAATGTAACGATACACTATCTTACTGATTTAAGCACCTCGCGGGGTGGATTCTCACTGAGTTGGGCGCCAAATGTAACGAAGTGAGGCTTCGTTCATTAAGGTAACCAGTGGGGTTCTACTGTTAACTGCCTACTTGGGTAACCTATCGGAGAGCTATAAAGAAAACACCAATCAATGATTACAAAGATGCCGCCAATTGATTTATTAATTATAAATACATATATCTGAGACTCTATAGCTAATACTTATGTCTAGCACTTTAATAGAGGGCGCGACGTGATCTTGCCTAAACGGTACGGGGAATCGCTCCTTGAACGTACCTTCCTGGGAGGTGACACCTATTCGTATTTGGTAACCCGAACCGATAGGTGCACCAACCCATGGAATGGTGACGTGCGAGGAGACGATGAATATACTGGCTTACAGGGAAAGCTGTATGGGGACGCGGACGGTACCCTCGGGTAAAATTACCAGGGTTTCGGTACAGACGGACGGACCTCACCGCAATGACCAACACTTGTCGTATCTACGTAGGTCTTCTCATTGTCCCTCACGGGGCATGGGGAGCCAGGTCCGGGGCGGACCCCTTTCCTGGGGTTTCTATCGCCACCCGTAAAAACGGGCGGGTCCTTGGGTTAGCTTTGGTGTCATGATGTGTTTTTGGGGGTTGTCTTGTCCGATGGTAGTCTGTGAGAGTCGCCGCCCGTGCGGTCCGCCCTACCAGGTGAGACCACTGGCGGCACCAGTGGAGGCCTAGCAGGAGCGGTCACCGGTGGTAAAACGGGCGGCGCTTTTGTTATGGAGGCCCTACGTCCTCGGCTTCGGTGTCTTCCTCGACGACCAGGTCTCGCGGGAAGGCCTTGCGGTTTGTGGGTAACGCGCGCCACGGGGCCAATCCCCGGATGTGTTCCAGGGATGACTCATCCGCGCGCGCAAACATCCTCTTCGCAAGGCGGGCGACGAAGGCGTCCAGGCTCTCGACCCGTAGGTCCCTCTGGATGGTGGCGTTTCTTACGTACCTCGGGGCGTTCGTTATCGTGCGCAGCGTGAGGCTTTGCTGCGCACGAAGCTGCCCTTTGGTAGACTCGCTTGTGAGTGCATACCAGGCGGGGGCAGCGTAGGTTAGACGGCTTCTAATGTAAGTCTTGAACACCCCGAGCTTCACCTTTAGAGGGATGCGCGGGGAGGCTAGGACTGGACGCAATAGTGCACGGGCGCTCCTGGTCTGCCCAATGATGCTCCTGACGTGGGGCCGCATTGTCAGCTCTCTATCTATGGTCACTCCTAAGTATTTGGCACTTGGGGACCATGAGATAGCTTCTTCCTGGAGTCGTAGGGGTGGGGGGTATTTCCGGGCGCCGCCTACCATGATGGCCTGCGTCTTCCCGACATTGACAGATAGTCTCCACCTGGAGAGCCAGTCTGGTAGTGTGTCTAGGGTAGTCTGTAACTTGGATGCGGCGTGGGTCCTGTTAATCGACGTGGCATAGTACGCCGCATCGTCCGCAAAGAGTGCCAGCTGGGATCCCTCTTCCAGGGGGATGTCGTCAGTGTACCGAGAGTACAGGCATGGCGAGAGGCAGCTGCCCTGGGGCACGCCAGCCGCTATTGGGCGTTCGGTCGATGTGGAGTCTTCGACCCCCACCCTATATCTTCGGTCTTCCAGGAAGGATGCGATCACCTTCACTATGCGACGGGGAGTCTCTGACGTCGAGAGTTTGTACAGCAGACCTGCATGCCATACTCTATCGAACGCCTTTTCCATATCGAGGAATACTGCGATGGTAGTCTCTTTTTTGTTCGTAGCTGCCGTCATGGCGTGCAGTACCCTCGATAGCTGCAAGGTGGTGCTGTGTCCAGCGCGGAATCCGAACTGCTCCTGGCGTGGTGTTATGTGCGGCAGTAGGTGCCGCAGCAGGAGTGTTTCGAACACCTTGGACATGGTGGGCAACAGGGTAATTGGCCGGTAGCTTTCCGGCTTCAATATATTTTTCCCCGGTTTGGGCAGCATGATCACAGTGCCGGTTTTCCATATTATTGGGAATCTACCCGAGCGCAGAATACCATTGTATAGGCGTGTCAGTGCTGCCGTGGATCTGTGCGGCAGGTGACGAAGTGCCATACTGGTGATTCCATCTGCGCCCGGGGCCTTTCTTGGCTTCATTTTCTTGATGGCATGCTGCACCTGTCCCGGTGAAAAGACAATAGGGTCTTCCTCGGTGGCTACTGGCAATGCTAGGTAAGTCTCAAGGTGTTTCTCGACTGCTGCAGTGTGATCTGGGTCAGCAGTCGGATTCAGCTGGAATTGGCGTTCAAGATGGTCTGCAAATATTTCCGCGCGGTCTGCTGCACGGTATCTGGGCGTCCCGTCGCTGTGAAGCAATGGACGTATGGGGGGGGGAGTGTTGGAGAGCTGGCGGCACAATCTGTGTAATGCCGCCCAGTCGTCCCCTGCCTCCTCTACCACCCTCTCCCAACTATCAGCATTGTGGGAGTCTAACTCGGCCTTGACTTTTGCCGTCATGGCGTTTAGTCTGCATTTGAGGAGCGGACATCTTGTCTCTTGCCACCGCCTGCGCATGCGCCGCTTGGCTAGAATCATGTCCAGGATTCTCTGGGGAAGTCGTGGAATCTGTCCCCTGGGACATGGCGTCCTGGCAAGCTCAAGGGCACTCTGCATGCTGGCGGTGAGCTCCCCTGCGAGTGTATCGACGTCAGAGGTCGTTGATACAGGCCGAGTCGGGGTTGCTCTGTCCATTTCTTCAGTGAAGGTGATCCAGTCAATCCGGTGACGTGGCGCGGGCGGTGCCACTCTTACAGGTGGCTCCGCCAGGACGACTAGCACCGGCTGGTGGTCAGAGCCGAATGCATCGGTAAGGACTTCTTGATAGGGCTGGTAGTGGAGTCCTTTGTGTACTGTGATGTCAAGTACGTCCGCTCTGTGCGACTGCTGGGATGGATAGTGAGTCGGGATTTCTGGACCACAGACTGAGTACCCATAGGACTCCGAATCGTCCAGTAGTTTTCTTCCAGCGCTGTTGTTATGTAGGGAGTTCCATGCCGCGTTCTTGCAATTAAGATCGCCGGCAATTATCGTGGGTAGCGGGGACTCTAGTAGCGAGCGTAGCTCTGCCACCTCAAATCCGCTCTGTGGTGGTCTGTATGCCGCGAATATTCTCATATCTCTGCCGGCGACGTTGAGTTCTACGCCTAACGCGTACATGGAACTCAGGGCTTGCTGCGGAATAGGCTGGTGGACGATTCTCCTCTTCACCAGGACTACCAGTCCTCTGATTCGGCGGTCTTGGCCCTGTTCGTCCTGGCGATAAGCGAGGAAACCCGGGAATTTAAGCTTGTCTGCTGGTCCCAGGAGCGTCTCGCTTATCAGCGCCACGTCAATGTTTTGCTCTTGCAATAGTTGTCGGAGGAGGACGGCCTTTTTCCTAAGGCCGAAGGCGTTCCAGTGTAGGATCCTGAGGGCCTTATTATCCATTGATATTGATTATATCGGACATGCCTCTCAGGACCACTGCTACGGTATCTTCTCCCGCACGTAGTGCATCTAGGACTCTCTGGAGGACCTTGATGGCTGTTTCTACAACTGCCATCCTTTCCTCTGTAAATGCGGGCCTGGTTGCCTTGCTCTCCCCCCCTCTCGGGGCCAGCGCTGTTGCTGTTACTTGTGAGGGGGCAGTGGCTGTTCTGGCCTTTCTAGTTTTCATTTGAGATGTGGGGGGGGCGCGGTCCTCGAGAGTCCTTGCAACCGTCTCGTGCTCGGTGCCTGACTTCCTGGTCCTTTTCCCCCTCCGCTTGTTCTTCTTTGTTGTGGTGGTATTTTCTCTTGCGGCCGGGTTGTTGGCGGCCGCCATAAGGGAGGCGCTAGCACTCTCACCTTGGATTTCAGTGGGGGCGGGTCTGGTCGTCCCCAATCGCCGGTCCCCCCCAGTGATGGCGACCGTCCCTGCCCTCTTGTTCCGAGCCTCTCTCCGGAACACCGGGCAGGATATGTTATTGGCCGGGTGAGGCCCGCCACAGTTTGCACATGTGGCCGGCTCTTCCATCGGGCGCGGGCATTCTTTCGCGAAGTGGGCTTCGCCACAGCGCACACATGCCTGCTTTCTGTGGCAGTTGTGGCTGCTGTGGCGGAATAGCTGGCACCTGTGGCACTGGCTGGGTCCTTTCTTCCCCCTCCAGGCTTCTAACTTCACCCCCGCCATGTTCAGCATCTCGTCTATGTCATAAATGCCAGGGGTGATGTCTTGGGTGCGCTTCAGGATGGCCAGGTAGATACAACCCGGTCGCCCCCTACGGGCTCGGATCGGGCGCACGTACTCTGGCTCGTAGCCAAGCAGGCGAAACTCCTCCATTATTTCCTCCGGGTCCGTTTCAACCGGTAGTCCTCGGATGGATACTTTGAGGCTTCGTTCCGCCGGCAGTGAGTAGGAAAACCACGAGATTTTCTCAGTCTTTTCCAATTCCGTTAAATAACGTTGGATAGCGCGGTACTCGTGGTCCTCCTGCGGCGTGAATCTCACCCCCTGTCCGAAGGGGCGCGCATTTGGCGCCCTCCCCAGCTTTGCTTTGAGCTCCCTAAAGTGGCGGGGCCAGTTTGGGAGCTTTTCTACTATCAGGGGGGGGTATTTGGATCTCTGTAATCTTTGATCTTCCTTATTTTTTGTAGCTGAGGTGTTGTCTACGGCCTGCGCGCTGGGGGCTGCAGTGCTCGTCGAAGCTACCACCTCATACTCCAAGGAGGAGGGAGGTCTCGATCTCACTTCGGGGCGCGGGCTTTTGGCTGCCTCTGCGAAGGAACCCCCTGCTGGCGTTGGCGGGGGGGGCTGCGTATCCATAGGTATGCGCGTACGCCTGACCTCTCTTTGGGGCTGGGGCGTAGGCGCAGGGATTTGTCGCTGTGGGCTATCGGGCGGAGCACAGTGGCGCTTAGCCACGTCTTCCTCCGCCTCGTCCGGACTCCTGGGTTTTTTTTGCCTTTGTATTGGTCCTATTTTATCGAGGGCTCTGAGATGGTCTGTCTTCTCTTGCAACGAGCGTCCCTCTTCTTGGAGGTGTTGCTGTATGCATTTGAGGAGCTTCTCTCCTATCTGGCCTTCATGCTTGAGGCTGGTTGCGATCTTCAGGTTGGTTTTCCATTGCCTGACTTCGTCTCCATCAGTTGACGGCGACGGTGGACGGGAGGTGGCCGGACTCACAAACTCTAAGTCAAAGTGATCCGAGGCCGAACCTCGTTGAGACGCGCGCGAAGATGCGCGAGACGAGGCGCAGGACGACGCACGCGAGGAGGCGCGAGAGCGATGCGCCTGAGGGGGCGTGGCTGTCGAAGGCGCGGCGGGGTGCGGCGCGGGGCGCAGTGGTGCGGTGCGTGGCGGCGCAGCACGCAGAAGCGCGGTACTCGACGGCGCGACTGGGGCGATACGCGGCGGCGCGGCACTCGGCATCGCGGTACTCGGCGGCGCGGCCGGGGCGGCTCCCGGCGGCGCGGCACTCTGACGCGGCGGCGGGGTGGCGAGCGCGCATGGTGGTGGCGTCTCGGTAGCCTGCACCGCAACGCCAGGGGCGAGGGGCGGCGAAGCGCGGAATAACGGCGTGGGAGCTGTGGCTCGGAGTCCGATGGGTGAACCCCCCCGGCTCAGCGCGGATGAAGGCGATTTAGCACAGGGGGTCAGAAAGGGCGGCGTAGTCTGTCTGGTGGCAGGCACGTACGTAATCGAAGCCCCAGGACTCGGCACGGCAGTAGTAGCATAGGTACTTACATTTACCGGCGAGATCCTGGGCTTAATTGGGGAGCGGGGCGCCACAGAAGCTGGGCGGGATGTCCCCGGTGTGGCTCGTGGTGCTGGGGTTGAGGGCGGGGGCATTGACTGCTCTGCGGCTGGGGAGGGCGGGTGCGCGGCTGTGGCACTCGCCGTGGCGGTCGACGCTCTCTGGGAATCACTTCCCGAGGCGGACTGCTCACGTGGGCGTGGCTCGCGCTCTCGCTGGGCTGGTCGTGGAGTAGGCTTCTGGGATCCCTTTGCTGTTGTGGGATCTGGCGCCGGTCCCGATCGCGTGCTCGTAGCCGTTCCCAGTCGTGGGTCCGGTTTCGGGCGCTGTGGGGCGCTGGGCGGCAGCTTGTGCACCGAGGCGCGGTGAGCGACGCCCCTTTGGGGGCTGCTCATACTGGGGCGGTCAGCACTGCGATCCTGTCAGGCCATCCAGATGAGATGTTCCCCTCCGCGCTCAGGGCGCGCGGGTGCGGCTCGGCCACGTTTGAAGCGTAAAACGTACCGAAATCGCGTAATTAGGTTGGATCCGTGCAGATAAATCACTGTGCACTTCACTCACACGTGTTCACATTACTCGCGCGCATTGACCGACCGGCACTTCAAGCAAGCTAGCGAGTGCGGGCGTCCGGTATGCATAGGTTGCGTGACTCACGATATAGCTTGTGTACTTGACTGCGACCGTAGCAATCCCACTTGTCGTATTTGGTAACCCGAACCGATTCGTGTTGGTTGTACGGTAGCGCCAGGCCGACTGCGCTCTCGCAATGGAGTGCGCGGTCTTATAAAGAAGGTCGCGGGGTGAGGTACGTGGCGCGCGGTGCGCGGTGCGCGGGCGTCCCGCGGGCGGTAACTTTCCCCTCTGCGCTGCGGCGGCGGCGGCGGCTGGATGGTTCGAGGTGGCGTGATGTGCTACGTCACAATATAATTATTATGCTTATTCATACAATTGTCACTTAGCCAGGGGGGATGCAAGTGCAGAGAGAAGCTACTACAACCATATATTCTTGTCTTCCACGTAATGAGCCACCTTACAGTACAACTCAACTATCCAAATTCTCCCAATTACGTGATCAACGGCGTTCCCAATTTCCAAGTATGCTCCCCAACTTGTACATGGTGCTTATTAAAATTTCAGCTCCATAGAAATCTCGTCCAATTATTTTGTAACAACAAGCGAATATATTTTTATAATCAAGAGAATTGAAAAAAAAAAACACCGTTTCAATCGTGCGTAAAGATAACATTACCAACGGAACGGTCAAAAATCATAATTGAATGGAAACAATCGAATTATCATATACTCAATGCAGGAGAGGCTACAAAATTGGGTATACCCGGTTTTGGATTATTTTTTAACAGACTTCAAAAAAAGGAGGAGGTTCTCAATACGGTTGTATTTTTTTTTATGTTTGTTACCTCATTACTCCTTCGTTTATTAACGGATTTGGAAAATTCTTTTATTGTCTGGAAGGGTACACTTCGCGTTTGGTCCCATTGTCATCAGATCAGGATTTGATTACTTCTTAGTGTACTTTGAAGTCAGTTAAAGTTTTTTGTAAAACAGTCCAATAATTTTTTACCGACTTCAAAAACGGAGGAGGTTATGTTTATTACCTCATAACACCGTCATTTGTTAACCGATTTGGAAAATTCTTTTTTTGTTTGGAAGGGTAAACTTCCCGTTTAGTTCCATTGTCATCAGATCAGGATTTGATTACTTGTGAACTTTGAATTCGGTTCGAACGACGAAGGATGAAGTCGGTAAACAAGCATACGTCCCACCTGATGGTAAGCGGTTGCCGTAGCCATATGGACGCTTGCAACACACGAGGCATCACTCCCGCGTTACCGACCCTTCTTCCTTCCCCAATGAGCTCTGGCGACCTTACTCACGCGCAGGAACACAACATTTAGTTATTTGGCTGCGGTATTCTGTAAGGTGGAGGTACTTTCCCGGTCGAGCTACTTTGATTTTGAATTTGAATTTTGAGCATTTGGTAGCTCTTACCAGAGAATTATCGTGACATTTGTGAAAAATATTAAAAACTATTATCTTGTAGATTTTTGCCGCATGGCTCTTAGATCCGGCTCAAAGGACCAAAAGAAAAATCTCTTTATTTTACATGGTAAACGTGAATTGAAAATACTGTACTAACTAAATCATTTATTCATGTCTTAATTTTTTATAGCATTGTAAGTGTTTGGTATATAAAGTGAGTCCGCAGTCCGGTGCGCATAGTCGCGGACCTTCACGCGGAGCAGCTCGTAGAACAGCCGGATCCGAGGATGCACTGGGATCTTGAACGTCTTCAGCCTGTCTAGGATCGGACGCACCTGGGGTAGAAAGATTGAGGTTTTTTGTGAAGATTATTATGAGGCTTTTCAGAGCTGGTAATTGCGAGTAGCAAACAATTTACTAGAATATCACAGATTATATTTCGAATCTCAGACTTCCGTATGGAGGCAGTCGATGTGTGAAGACGGAAGGTCAAGGTCTAAATATAATCAGATTAGATCTGAATAAGGGAGTCCTCGTCATTGAAGAGCTCGTGGTGTAGCATGAATAGCTGTTCTTAATCAATCGGCAAAGTTAAGCTACGTCTGTCGTGGTCGGTACCTGGATGGGTGGCCGTCTAGTGGTATTTCATATCGAGCGTTTCCGTGCTTCAGAAGGCACGTAAAGCCGTTGGTCCCGGATATCACTTAATTGTGATAGTCGTTAAGCTAGTTGGATGCCTCCTAGGCGGCTTGAAAAATTCCAACAGTAGGTTGACCACTAGACTACCTCCACTAATCCGCAGTTGGCACGCGTGGTGGAGTATCTGCCCATTCCCTTTCACTTCATTTGTGAAAGGAGGCTTGTGCTCAGCAGTGGGACATTATAGGCTGATGATGAAGGGAGTCCTTCATCGAATCGTTCAAGCCATCTCCAAACAAAGTCAAGTAATCGATCGTAATTTACTCACGTCCTTTTCTAAAGCTTGGTCATTCTTGACATTGCCAAAGTCTCTATCGACTGTGACGATGTGTGTACACTCCTGTCAACAAAAAGAAGCACTTTAGAAATTGCCACAATCCTCAATCAATATCCATCCATCCAGCCAAACACCTTCCACAGTGTCGCTTTTTTGCTTGCCTACAAGCGGTCTCCAAGAAAAGACTCGTCTCATCATGGTTCATGTAATGTCACATGTATTATATTATATTAAATACAAATAAATAATAAATATCCTGGGACAGTCCTCACACACGGCCTCTGATGTCAAACTAAGCAGAGCTTGTACTATGGAAAACAGATAACTGATATAATACATATACTACTTTGTGTTTGTAAATAAAAACTTAATATACATAAGACTCAGGACACAGACATGTTCATGCACACAAATGCATATCCTGTGTGGGAATCGAACCCACGACCTGTGGTGCGACACTACTCTCCGGTACTTCACTTTCTCCATTCACCCGCTGCTTGGTTTAGCAAGTCGTCAGTCCAGAACCTATTTGTTTTTAGTTCTGCACTATCACAGAATTTGAGATAAGGGCTATCCACTGCTATTTCAACGTATTCTCGTTTAGGGAACATTAGTTTTACAAACAGACTTACAGCGACATGTATAACAATAAACGCACAATAGATCGCTATTCTGTACATATCACAACAACTTTGGTCACAAGATGGCCGCGACGCATGTAATTCAATAATTTCACGCTTTGCGAACACAATTATTTGTTATTGTATTAATAACTTAAGTGCCTAACGTGAACATAATTTGCTAGAATACGATCTTAAGAAAACATTGTTTTATTTTTTTATTATACAGTCAAGTCAAAAAGGAGGAGGTTATGTTTGTTACCTCATATCTCCGTCATTTGTTAACCGATTTGGAAATATCTTTTTTGTTTGGAAGGGTACACTTCCCGTTTGGACCCATTATCATCAGATCAGGATCATATTACTTCTAAGTTTTAAGTTACTACCGAACTACCAGTAGGATTTGAAAAACTCTTTCCTTAAAACTTGCAGTTCCTACTTACTTTAATATTGGATTAGGGTGTACTTAAATAACGACAAATCTACCTTAAATAATTGGACTGTTTTACAAAAAACTTAAACCGACTTCAAAGTACACTAAGAAGTAATCAAATCCTGATCTGATGACAATGGGACGGTGAAACGGGAAGTGTACCCTTCCAGACAGAAAAAGAATTTTCCAAATCGGTTAATAAATGACGGAGTTATGAGGAAACAAACATAAAAAAAAAAACAACCGAATTGAGAACCTCCTCCTTTTTTTGAAGTCGGTTAAAAAGTAAGAACACTCTTTACCGTCTATTTCTATTCATCTTTGGTAGTGTAGGTGTCTAATCAGTGGCATATGGCACATCAGATAGTGCCCTAACTGCCTTGAAGATACTATTTAGTGACATCCCGCGATAGCCTGGTCCCGTTACTCCCGTTACACAACTCCCTCTGCGTCGTTCTGCTTGTCATAGTGACGTTCATAATGATAGCAGTTGTTGAAATATCCCAATTTAAAAGGGTTAAAGGTGGTTTTCCCAATGTAGTACAGCATGGGGTTCTTCAAAATGGGTGTGAAGAGGTTTCTTCAGGGTCGGCAACGCGCGAGTGATACCCCTGGTGTTGCAAGCGTCCATAGGCTACGGTAACTGCTTACCATCAGGCGGGCAGTATGATTGTTTGCCACCTCAGTGGCATAAAAAAAAACGGGAGAAATTTAAATATTAAACATTATTTTACATTTATTTTTATTTTTATTTGATTTAGCCCCTAACAATTAGGGGCTATTTTTTTGACGCGTGCACTGCTTCGACGCTCAATCTGTATAATGTATATGTTTAGGTATATTTTTCTTGTAGTTTTTGCAAGCTATGTGTGGATCCTAATGAAGCTAATGTGAAGTGACACCAAAGTACTCAGTACTTACTCGATTAATTTGGCTCACCTCAAAATTGTGTATGCATCTCTTTCTCTCTCGCAATGTGTTCGTAAGGATTGTGGCATCTCTTCTCCACGCTTCGTGGGTCTGCTTAGCGTAGCGAAAATATCCTGAGTCTATGATTGCTTCCTCGGTAAAAACCATAGAAACCAAAGTAAAAACGTTGACGTTGCCAACAACGACGCAACTAACTGCCCTGCCCTGCAAAAATATCTACGTCATAATTGAGATAAAAACCATCCTATAATTTAAATTGGACAAAATTACAGATAGTTAGGAAATTTGATCAAAATCAGTCCAATAGTTTTGGAGTTTATCCCGAACATATACTTTTCTTTTTATATATAAGACTAATAAACGCTTAAATTAGTATGCATAATCATTGCCAGACATAAAACATTTTGCGTACCAAAAAGTATATATAACATCCCACTCATTATCTATACATATAAAATGCTTTGTCCTGAATGACTGACTGACAATCAACGCATAGCCTAAACCGCTGATCGTAGAGACCTGAAACTTGGAGAGTGTGTTCTTTGTATGACGTAGGCATCAGATAAGAAAGGATTTTCCGAAATTCTACCCCTAAGGGAGTGAAAAAAGGGGGCAAAGTTTGTATGGGACAACGTGATTCCTTTGTCCGATCTACTTAACATTTTGCATAAACATTCTTTAACAGAATTGATGGAAGATGTGTTTCATATTTTATTGAAACTCATCGCCAAACGGGATAAAAAAGGGGTTGAAAGTTATTTTAGGGGTGATTTGCATCGAAGTTGATATCAATACTCCTTAGTGCTTTTGATTTAAATATTCTTTTATATTTGACATTCCAATTTTAAAGAGCATTGCACCGTAGACGTAGAATTACAGGTAGACAGGCGAAGATACGCAAATGTCAAAACGTGTATATGTGAGCAAGACTAAACGTATTTCTTTGTCCCTATCTAGCGTACAGATTGTTATTGTTTGACCTCAGTGCCGTTGAGGCCAAAAAAGTTTGGGTATTATGATATTTTTTTATGAGAGCAGTGAAACTGTAAATTGTATGTTATTTGTGACTTTGTATCAGCGTTGTCAGACGACCCGATTTTTAGCCCAAGATTGAATGTTCCGCGCGTGACAGGTTCCCGCTTTTCGAGGATTACTCGACGGTGAAATCATTGTTGGACGTAGAAATCGAAAATTATAAAGACTTCACTGCACAGAAATGGCACCTGCTTTCCCGTGACGCGTCTTAAACAATTGGTGTGTAATTGGCTGTAAAAATAATTAGTGTTCCGCGCAAAAAAATTCAAACCGATCGCGGGTGAAACCGCGGGGGCCTGCTAGTCTGTGTATATTTTTACGCAAACAATATTATTAAAAACAATAATTTAATTTATAATGTTGTGGTCTTAGCTGGCATGCTCTTACAGGTAACATTGCTACATTTACTGAAAAATTTCACATTCCATGCAGGTTTTTTATAATAAGATAGAGTGTATTTACAATATATAAATTATAAGCAATACAAAGGAATTTTTGTTTAAACATATTTTTATTTGGTCTCAAATCTGTCTCTGGTCTTTTATGTATTTTTTGAATGGTACATTTTATTTTAAGCCAAAAAGATGTTTTTGATTTAATATTTATATTCATTTAATATTTAACAGATAAAATCTTTGGAATGGATTTCTATGCGAAGCCTTGCTTTGTCATTCTCTTCTTTTTACTAGATTTCAAATAAATAAAATAAAAATAGACAAATCATTGCATCAAATAACAGAGTAAATAATTCAGCAACAGAAGAACATGTTATAAATACATTCAATAAAATAATCGCGCTACCTAAAGGTGGGCAGGGTAGGCGTAATTTTGCCCATTTGGGCAATCCGGACAAGCCCGCCCTCGCTATCTGCCCGCTCAGGGATCTTCGAGGATTTGCCGCGCGCGCGAAACTGATCCAAACTATCTTTACGGACAGGGACTCATCTGGTTTGGGGCAACTAAGGCAAATAACCAAAATGAAAAGGCAAATAAATTAAAACGTCATGAGAAATCCTACAATTGATGCATGACATTGATCGTATTGCAATTATGAATATTATATTCCATTGTTTTGATGACAATCTTGGCAGCATGATATTTAGTATTACTGAATTTATTAATAAATCTGAGGAAAAGCACTTTCTTTTATTTATTTCCAGAAATGGAAAGTAAACTTCAGTTAGCTGTACTTTTTTATATTTATTATAAAGGTGTACTATATTAAAATAAATATACCTTATAAATATGCAGTTGATCTTAAATAGTATTTTTTAAACACGGCTTACACAATATTAAAGACTTAGACATTAGAAGAAGAGAAGTTTAATTGATCCTTCCTATGGAATATCTTGATGTATTTAAAGTATTTTATGTAATTATTTAAACTTTTGAAATAAGATCAAAAACTATTATTTTTACCGTGGAATATGTATATATTAAACTAGCTGCCTCACTCGGTTTCTCCCGCGTTCCCGTGATAAAAAGCCTATAATACTCGGGGATAATGTAGCTTCCTATTAGTGAAAGAATTTTTCGAATCCGACTGGTAGTTTCATTTATTAGCCCATTTAATCAAACAAAAAACAAACAAACAAAATAACTCTTCCGCTTTCTTATATTATTATTATAGTATAGATTTGTTACCGATAAAATAGATAGAAGCTAAACATTGGACGACAACAGCCTTCTAAAAGACGTTAAGCAAGTATGCCCGACACGTTGCACCTCGCTACGTCCCTGGCGACCTATTCAGGCAATTGCTTAGTTTTTATCTTGTATTTTTAGTAGGTACCCATGTGTTTCGCTTAGATCTTAGCTTGCTTGATAAGGGTAGCCTTCAACAAACGCATGCAAAATGTTTTTCTCCAAATAGTAACAGTATAGTGTCTATGTGGTGATTTAGTAGAAAATGTAAAAGGAAGAATGCTTATAAAAAAATATCCCACCAAAAACATTGTTACGTGAAATGTTGCCAAGGCATATGGCTCGCACTGTCAAAAAGTTATCAGATCTCATGTAGAGCCAAGTCTATAACTCTACATGCCCTTACTCTACAAGCCCTAACTTCACAAACTCTACACCTTAGTCAAAATATGTGGCTTGGCCGTTTCGCTACCGTCATATGGGAGTAAGGTTAAAAATGTATTCACTGTTCATTACTTTTTAGGGTTCCGTTGCCAAATGGCAAAAAACGGAACCCTTATAGATTCGTCATGTCTGTCTCTCCGTCCGTATGTCACAGCCACTTTTTTCCGAAACTATAAGAACTATAATGTTGAAACTTGGTAAGTAGATGTATTATGTGAACCGCATTAAGATTTTCACACAATAATAGAAAAAAACAATAAATCTTAGGGTTCCCCATACTTAGAACTGAAACGTTTTTTTTTTTTATAAAACCCATAAGTTTGGGGTGTCTATGGATAGGTCTTCAAAATTGATATTGAGGTTTCTAATATATTTTTATTTTATATTTTTGAATAGTTTGCACGAGAGACACTTCCAAAGTGGTAAAATGTTTGCCCCCCCCCCCCCTTATAACTTCTAAAATAAGAGAAAGATAAAACTAATAAAAATATATGATGTACAGTCGAGGACATAAATATGTATACACTTTTTGAAATTCAAAAGCGATTTTCTCGCATGTTTAACATTTAAGTGTTAAACTATTACACAAATCATAATAGTATATGTTAGAAGATTCTGCCTTTATAATATCGCATAATTTCAATCAGTAGTTTAAGAGGAAACCGTTGTTGAATTTTACTAAGTGTTTTTTTTTTTTTTACACCACTTTGGTGGCAAACAAGCATACGGCCCGCCTGATGGTAAGCAGTTACCGTAGCCTATGGACGCTTGCAACACCAGGGGTATCACTCGCGCGTTGCCGACCCTAAAATACATATATATACTGTGTATACATATTTATGTCCTCGACTGTACATTACGATGCAAACTTCCAACGAAAACTGGTTTGAACGAGATCTAGTTAGTAGTTTTTTTTAATACGTCGTAAATTGAAATTCATATCAAATACTCAGGTCTACACTGCCATTTACTTATATACCTACAGGTTTGTACGGAACCCTCGCTGCGCGAGTCTGACTCGCGCTTGGCCGTTTTTTTTTTATCGATACTTTTACCGAGAACAAATGACTAGGAATCCATATCGACATTTAATCTGACTGTAAATCAACTAGTGCATGTTATATTTGTGAATGCATCTATATGAAAACTGCTCACGCTTGCCGCATGGTAACGTTGTTACCGCCTATCACTAATATTTGAACTCCACACCTCTCCTAACAAGCCAAGTAACGTAAATATGAAGAGCAAGTATTCAATGGACCTGGTAAAGATCTAGATCCTGGCTGGATCATTTGCCTTTTTGTTGGCGGTCTATGTCGTTCTCTGAAGTATCAAATACATTACTTCGTCATGACAAAATTTTAATAGTTCTTCTTACCTACTTCACCATTCCATGTGTATACTGCTGTGCTGTGCTGAGTGTACAAATAAGGTGTCCTTATTGTTGTAAGTGTAAACATTTCTCGCTTGCAAGCTTGATCGTATAGTTTGAGCAATTAGCAACCGATCGTTTTCAGAATTTCCTAAAGATTTACTTTATACAATTTAGGTATAAACGAAATATCACTCATGAAATCAGTAGAATTTAAAAGCCAATAATTTTGCAGGCAGATATCTTATACGATTGTAGTACCTTAGCATCTAGCCTCGTTTGTACCACCATAGCAAAATGTCAAATGTATCAATAAAATATGTATACTAGATACGATGATAAAAAATAGATCCTGCATTAAAAAAAATGCTGAGTTTTTATGATAAGAAGCCGCCTCATGGTAAGAGGTTATCAAAGACTATAGACGCCAGTTGTAACACCAGGTAAACATGCGCATTGCTCACTCTCTCTTCACACCTTTCATGAAAACGGGTTGAGAGGAGTCGCGGGCCAGTAGTGGAAATAAAAGTACAAAATGCTGTGTACTGCTCGTGTACGACCCCACCAGAGATGGTATTAATTTTAAATCTTTGCACTATATCTATCCAAGACACAAGGAGAAATTTACAAATCTTCACAAAATGTAAACAATTAACATTCAACAATTGCACAATAGCAACTGCTTGCAAAATTACGTTATCAAGCCATTGTACGTATATATTATTACATATTCTTTGGTAATGTTAAGTCCGCGAGTAGCTTAATGCTTCTGAGATGCAAATGTGAAGGAAACTCGTCCGCTGCGAGCTGACGCGTCTGTTGTACTGTACCTAAAGTATACAAACAATCTATTGTGTTCTATGCAATAATATTATGACCTAGTTTGCAAGTATCAGGGGAAAATATTTATGTATCAAAACATTTTCACCGTAGGCTATTATTTGCACATCGGCGACAAGAGTGTCACAACACATGATAATACGAAAATAACGATGATAATACTTGAGATAAGTATGCCATAAGAAAGGCAATCACAAACATAACTAAACAAAAACCAGTTAAAAGGGTCACTGGTAGACTTCATGATTTCTGAAAGAATCGTTGCGTCTGATTTCGTGGCTTCATATAACCCATAATGCTTTTTTGTGATTGGTTGTAATGGCCACTGAGATAAGTGGTGGTGCGTATGAGGATCATCTATGGTGTAGAGGAATGAAATATTTCTTAGACAACCAATAAATCGTTAGAAAATATTTATTTTGATGATATGTTAGTATTGTCTACTAAGAAAAATATAAAGTCGAATAACTCGGCTCCGATATATTTTAGAAAAATGTCTTCATAACAAGTTTTGTTAGTGTTGAGCTATATTTTCAATATGTCATATTTTCATAAGTGGCTGCGAAAGTTGAAAAAGACGCCAACTTTGCGCAAACCCCTTTGTTGTAAATAAAGATATTTGTAATATAGAGCATTAACTAGTCTTCTTAAATATATCTTTAGGTCTCCGATATGTTTTCCCAGATTTTTTTAAATATAATTATAAGTTATAAAAAAAAACGCGATTACCCAAAAACTTCATTTATTGCGTTGTGACACTCTTGTTGCCGATTGTGCGATATTCTGTATAGGACTTGTCAAAAGTATACACTGTGAAATTCAAAAGCAATATCCTCTGCTATGCTTTCTTCAGTCAGAATAATAACATAGAAAACAGAGTGACGGCAATATGGCTCCCCGTTTTGCCATTTTGTTACGGAAACCTAAAAACAATAATCTACAAGACAAACCATCGAATACTTACCCAAACCACATACAATTTCCATTATGAACAAATGTGGTCGACACAGATTAAGCACACAGAGCAGAGTACACACAACATATATACCTACACGCTAAATAATAAATAACAGCATTACTGTCACACGTGTTGTACAATTAAGACGAGCGGTATGACGTCACGCGAGCACAGGTGTCGACGCGTGGCGTGTCAATATTGGGACATAGATTAAGTTGGTATAGAGGGTGCACTCTGTTCAATTAACAAAGACTTTGTGTTAGATTATCTATATAAAATATCCAATTTTACAAATTGTATATGCTACTGCAGATTTTTTCACTGACTTCCAAAATAATGTCAGATTAGATAAATTAATAAATATCCAGGGACATTCCTCACACACGGCTCACCGATCCCAAACTAAGCAGAGCTTCTACTATGGAAACCAGATAACTGATATAATACATATACTACTTTTTTTACATACTTAATATACTTAATTCCACCCAGACTCAGGACATACGGGACATAGAGACATGTCCATACACACAAATGCATGTCCTGTGTGGGAATCGAACCCACGACCTGCGGCGCGATAGGCGGAATCGCCAACTAGCCCGACAAACTAGATATTTCATACGTTTAGTATACTTTGTAGTAGGTTTATTTTTTTGTAAAAAGTTATTTATTTTTCAATTTTGCACCCTTTTCGAGTAATCTATGAACAAATATAAAAAACATACCTCTTGCAAGTCTTTTAAATAAATCAAAACATTGTTTAATAAAAAAGCACGTGATCAATTTTAACTAAATGAATCCTGCTAATCTTACGACCACCACCGACCCATAACAAAACGACTTTCCACCTTCTACTGTTGATATGTGATCATAGACCTGATAAACTGAACGCGCCCTAATGCTTGTGCTGCCACCTACGGTGCACCGTGGTCCCTCTCTCTCTTGTATGTGCCCCTGCCCGCCTCGCTTGTACGTTCTATTAAAAATACTGTTAAAATATAATTCACTCGCAATAAACCTTAATAAAAAACTTCTTTCTTTCATTTGCATGATCTACACTTACAAAGTGTATGCCGGGCTGTTTGTCCCGCAATTACCCGCGTTGAGATTAGCACGCACTCATCAATCACTTGCGTATACACACCGTGACACGGCCCTGTCAAATTAATGTATATTAGTAAGCATAACCTAGTAACCACCCAATCTATTGAGCTGGCACTTGAGTGATTCAAAATTCAAAAATTCTAATCGTACTTCGCATGCACTTATGAAAAGTCTGACTCTAATACCGGTTCGGAAGGTTGCATTTGCTGAGAAGAACCGCTGACTTAGATTCATTACATAATATTTACATTCTAATCGCACTGACAACAATTGCGTGCCCCGGCGCGGTGGCAAAACTACAAAGTAGACTGAATCTATATAAATGGCAAACTAAAGCAGACAAGCCACCACAAGCAGAAACTCACCTGTTCACAAGTATGACGCGTGTGGCAGCCATCGCCCTCCTCGCCATATTGGAGGGAAGTGAGAGGACAGGGAACATCCTTACTGATTAAACGCCATAGGTACTATCCTAACCCTCCGGAGACCAGCGGGCGGGGAGCATTTTCCGCCAACGCGTCAGCTTGGCTATCCAAAGAGGAAACGCTGCCAGCCTTCTGGGAACCTTGCCGTTAATCGGAAGCAGCGGCAGGCTTGAGGATATTTTCTATATATAGATTGTATTTTGTACATATTTGTTGTAAATAAAAATATATTGAATATTATAAATGCGAAAGTGAGTTTGTTTGTTTGTTACGCCTTCACGCCTCAACTACTCAACGGTTCATTATGAAATTTGGCATGCAGATAGCCTATGGTATGGAGAAGCATATATGCTACTTTTTATCCCGGTAACGCGGGGGAACTGACAACAAAATGATCATTGTGGCACGATTGTAGTTTCAGCGGAAAATCATCGGAAAGCTATTATGGCGCCATGACGCCGCTATTGTGTAAGTAGACTACCAAAACTGTAAATTGTGACAACTTTGACACTACTGAAAGTTCATCGGAACACAATTGACGGGCCATTTGGCGCAGTTGGGTAAAGATTCCACCTATTGCGCCGCAGGTCGTGGGTTCGATTCCCTCACAGGACATGCATTTGTGTGCATGAACATGTCTGTATGTCCTGAGTCTGGGTGTAATTATGTATATTAAGTATGTATTTCCAAAAAACAAAAAATTGTATATGTATAATATCAGTTATCTGGTTTCCATAGTACAAGCTCTGCTTAGTTTGGGATCAGATGACCGTGTGTGAGGAATGTCCCAGGATATTTATTTATTTCCCAGGAATTGTAATAGCAGGCGTGGGCCCCTGTAATTTGATTTTATAAGTAATTGTTTTCCCAATGGAGTACAGCATGGGGTTCTTCAAAAAGGGCGTGAAGAGATTTCTTCGGGGTCGGCAACGCGCGATTTATACCCCTGGTGTTGCAAGCGTCCATAGGCTACGGTAACTGCTTACCATCAGGCGGGCCGTAAGCTTGTTTGCCAACTTAGAGGTATAAAAAAAAAAAAAAAATTACCTACGTGGCTTTTTGATATAGCTCGCTTTTCACATGCCAGTTTTGGCATGTTCTGTTTCACGAAGACTTTGTTCACAAAATGTTCCAAATATGCGCATGTTCTTTGAAAACTTTCTTGAATACCTTCCCTTAAACGTGTGTTAGCTAAAGTTTTTGGTTAATTAATTATATTACATCCTTGTCTTTCTTTTCTTATTAGATATTGTTTAACAAGTTTCATATGAGTTTAAAGTTTCAATACTGATTTTACACCATACTAATTATTATAGACGTAAAAGTAACTGAATATTTGTTACCTTTTCACGATTATATCAACCAGAAAGGCACGCAAAAACAATACGACGTTCGGTAGCCATATGGACACTTGCCTTACACGAGGCATCACTCACGCGTTACTAAACCTAGCTCCCTCGGATCCACTATGAGCTCTGACGACCTTACTCACGCGCAGGAACACAACATAAAGTTATTTGGCTGCGTTATTCTGTAAGGAGGTACTTCCCCAGTCGAGGCGAATAAACTCTATGCTCTACCTCTCTTGAATCTCTACCTCTTCTACCTTATGATATTAACACGAGTATAAATGGTTATCGTATCAAAAGGTTTTTAAGATGAGATTTGAAAGCCAGTATGTCAATAATTGTGTGTTTTTTAAGGTTTTTTTTTTTTTAATTTTTTTCTTGTTCTTTTTCCGTCTGTATCTATGCTAAGGTATATGTTTTCTTTTTATTGTTAATTATTTGAAAAAAAAATATTGGACAAAAAAAATTTTAAAAATTTATCCTTGCTGAGGTTCTTGCTGGATTCTTCTCAGTTGAAGGGCGAGTTCCGAACATTAAATACAACGAATAACACCAATCACCATGCAGGTGCTATGTCCAATTCGTAGTAAATGCACCACACTGTGCGATGACCTACTTTAAACATATAATTAATACTATAGGCATGTATAATTATCATTATTATACATATATTATATACAGCACTTAGTACTGTGCCTCGACGCAATTGTCATGAGATTAGTTCACTGCGTAATTACAAACTGTAGCTATAAATTCATTAAGTCTCAGTTGAAGTGGAAAGCTGAATGGTTTCTGGGACATTTCTTCTAATGACCTTAAATTTATCAGAGCTCGAGCTTTAAAAAAAAGAATATTATTTATTTGATTGCTAAACATTTACAGTAGTACCCAACTAATATGGCTTACCGATGTACCTGCGCAGAAGATATATTTTCAAAGCGCGCGAAATGTATTGGTCGGCAGCTGCCGTCATGTGTGCGGAGGGGCGTGACTTGCGAGTGAGAAGGAACTAACAGCTGCAGTGTATTATGAACCTTATAGTAATGATCTAAGGTTGATTGTAAGCTTTAAGCATTCTTTCGTTAATCTTCGGGCCATACTTTCTTTTCTGTGCGAACGAAGATTCACGACGCGCCATATCAGTTGGGTACTACTGTACCCCCTTTCATAATGGCTATATAACGAAATCAGTGTTATATTGTTATAGGTTATAGTATTCTCCGTCTCACTCTTTCCCATACGCCACGTGACAGATAAAGATTACGAACTTTATTATGAATGGATAAAGTTACTCATTATTAGCAAGTTAAGGGAAGGAGACCAAGACCGATGCGTTGGTCGGACCAAATACGGTCAACACTAGACACAGTGTATGTGCTGCTATCCACACAGTAGAAGACAGAACCAGATCACAAACAAGACGTGAGAAGATCATCCGTAAAGCGATGGTCATGACCTGACATAATAAAGGAAACACCGAAGAATTGTATAAGATGATGCCCACGGCTAACTTCCACCATCGCAACTCTCGCCATCGACAGAGTCCATCCTCACACATTAAAACCAGTTTCGAACTGTGCGGTCTCAAAGGAGCTTCCTTCCACGTACGCTCAGATTGTGGAATGAGCTCCCAGCCGTGGTTTTCCCAATGGAGTACTGCATGGGGTTCTTCAAAAAGGGTGTGAAGAGATTTCTGCAGGGTCGGCAACCCGCGAGTGACGCCCCTGGTGTTGCAAGCGTCCATAGGCTACGGTAACCGCTTACCATCAGGCGGGCCGTATGCTTGTTTGCTACCTAATAGTGCGTTCGAATTGGAGTGATGTCGTTTTTAACAGTTTCAAAATGGGCATTTTTGTATTTGCGTTCGAATTGGAAAATTTCAACAATTTTGCAACTTTTGCCACAAACGATATGTCCCAAATCGAACGATTAGATACAAAAATGACATTTCCATGCTCATCGCCTGCTTGTCACTTGTCTCAACCTACCTTTTTCCTTCAGTTAATCATTAAACAAAGTTAATCTAACAAATTATTCTCTTACCTGTTAGTATTTCTATAAAAATTTATAATAAAAATTAGAATTTTCGCTTCCCGTATGAACTTTCCGAAACTTATCTGTCAGATTCAAAGATGTCAAAATATGATCACAAACGACCCTGCCTCGGAGGTGGGTCAAAATTTGCAGTTCACGATGTCGTTTTTAACTGTTTCCAAGCAAAACGAACGGTGAACGAAAACTGTTCAAAACGCCAATTTCGCCCACAACTTTCCAAATCGAACGCCAGTTGTGATCGTTTTTGGCATTTTGGACTGTTATTTTTGCTACCATACCCCAATTCGAACGCACCTTAAGTAGTATAAAAAAAACGATTGATTGTCGCACGCACAGTGGCTCGTAACAAAACGTCAGCGGTGTCGTAGCGACATACCTAAATTGTGTTTAATGAAATATTTTGTATAAAAAACATTCAAACAATCATTTGTCTATAGGATCGTTTTTCAATCGTTCATTTGTCATCGAAGTCGCTACGACTTCGTTGAAGTTTTGTTACGCAGCTATGTTCATTGCCGTTATGTAACTTTATAATGTAGGTATATCAAGAATCCCTTGTAGATAGACTCTCGAATTGTTATACACTAAAGCTAGTAACAACATCAACATTACCTGTGATAGTTTCCCGAAGGTGGGCGCGCGGGCGTCTACTTAATATTCATGCAAAAACCTGATGGGATGCCGTGATGCCTGCACTGTGCTGTCCCCGACTGTACCTAGCTTAGATAACGTTTTTATACGTGAGCGTATATTAATGCTCTCTTTTGAAAGCCATGTGACGAAACGAGTTCTGAATATAAAAGTGGATGGATATATATAAGATCGAAAAGAGATGGATGGATTTTGTGAAAGGTGATATTATGGGTAAGACATGAGTGAATGCTGGTACGATGGATATGAGGGTCGAATCGAAGAAACAGGTGAACAGGGCAAGATAAACATCAAGAAGGCGCCATATCTCGGTGGTAGGTTCGCTATCATCAGCCTATAATGTCCCACTGCTGAGTACAGGCCTCCTTTCCTTCCTCCCAGTCCCTTTCTCCTTTCCAGTGAAAGGGACTGGGCGATACTCCACCATGCGTGCCCACTACGGATTGGTGGAGGTAGGCTAGTGGTCAACCTACTGTTGGAATTTTCAAGCCGCCTAGGAGGCATCCAACTAGCTTAACGACTACGATAACCGGGACCAACGGCTTAACGTGCCTTCCGAAGCACGGAAACGCTTGATTTGAAATACCACTAGACGGTCACCCATCCAGGTACCGACCACGACAGACGTAATTTAACTTTGCCGATCGATTAAGAACGGCTAATCATGCTACACCACGAGCGCATTAGTTGAAAAAAAAGATGTTATAGGGATGATTTCTACCCTAAATTATAGCAACACAGTTTCGTTACACCCCAGTATAGGCGTCAGGTGTGAACTTTTTGGCGGAAACTTGCAGTGATTTTCATTGTCATAAATTTGTGTATTTTGAGTTTTATTGTGTATATTTGGTGGTATTTTACCCAATAAAGATCATCCATGTGCACCAGTGAAGTGAAATGAAATTTATTATGTGTATCGTGACTTTTCAAGTTGTCTCAAAAATACTTTTATGGACGGTGAATGACTGATGACTATAATGTGAAAGTGATTTATTGTGACTGGAAACTATAATATAACTCGACACTGGCAGAAATGAGCCCAAATTTAGGCTTGGTTGCCAAACTTAAAAATAAGAAGAAGAAGACGTCAGGTGTATCTTAGATCTCGATAACGTATGCTAAGTACACGGCCGGGTTGGCTGTGAGCTCCACATTCACCGGGGATCTTGGTAATGTACCACCACTACGTGTCCGAGAGTCCGAGCAGGGACAAAATGTAATGGTGCGTCCATGCTAAGCGAAGCGAGCACGAGCCGAGCCTCGAACGAACAGGATTCGTTTGTTGCTCGCGATTTCAAGCATGGACGTACCTAACGAGCCTTCAACAAGCCTACAACGAGCGCGATGCGAGTCCCTGTGATCGTGAAAAAACTGACAATCGGGCGGAGCGCAGTCGAGCACGCTACGAATGCTCGTTCGAGGCTCGCAAGCCCGTCCACGCTTCGCGAATCGTGCTGGCAGTGTGCTCGTTCGTGGCTCGGCTCGTGCACGGTTCGCCAAGCATAGATGCACCATAATATTTTATTAATGAACGGAAATGATTCGTGTTTTATATTACATCAATTACAAACATAGGTATAAAATAATTAAACAAAATTGATTTCTTTCTAAATTATGTATTTTCGTATCCCTTTGAATTTAAAATCATTATTCTGCATTCAGAGTAATTGTTGAAACTAAGCAAACGAAGATTTTTTTACCTCTCCTATAATCTGTCCAACTTGATCTTAGCTTTCACTGGCGTTGTAAAACCTAAAATAATCGCTAAGTGCACCTATACAGAAGTTATACTCGAGTATCATAGACGCGTAGTGCGGCAGGTCATGTCTCGCTCACGGAACGATGCCTGATGCACATTTTATTCGCGACCCGGCTCATAATGCCTGACACTATACTACCTACATGCGGCACAATGTATGCGTCCTAGCGCCGCACGTGTATAGATTATTGTGGGTTCATTCAGGTATTGAGATTCAAATAAGATAAAAAAACTGACGAAATGTTTTAACCAGGAAATAAAAAATAATTTTAAATTAAAGAAATAATTTTAATTTTCGATTTATTAATTCAAACATTTTGCCTGTGACAAACGGACAGATGAACAGACACAGAAGACATTATTAGACGTTGTAGATATATTATTTACTTCAATTATATTTTTATGCCTTTTGCGGTCGAGACCTTGGGACCATGGGGGTCAGAAGCTCGCCGATTTGCTCGCACCTTGTCTTCAAAATTGATCGAGACCTCCGGAGACCAGCGGGCGGGGAGCTTTTTCCGCCAACGCGTCAGCTTGGGTATCCAAAGAGGAAACGCTGCCAGCCTTCTGGGAGCCTTGCCGTTAATCGGAAGCAGCGGCAGGCTTGAGGAAATTTTCTATATATAGATTGTATTTTGTAAATATAGATTGTATTTTGTAAATATAGATTGTATTTTTACATATTTGTTGTTCTTTGAGCTATGATTGTTCCTTTATTTGCGTGTCATGAAAACTATTAAATCAATTCAATAAGTGCCCGATATATTTTTACAACATATTTATTATTGAAAAAAAACGAATAAATTACAAAAACTTATTTTACTAATAAATTTTCCGAATATCTATTTTAGTACTAAAATTGGATTAACAAGAAGTGGGAACAAAAAAAACTAAAAAGTATATCCGGGCAAAATTCAAAATGAGCGTCCCACAAACAATCTCTCACGTATTTCCGCAATTGAAACAGCAATCATGTCCTCAAGTGACACATCTCCAATTCCACTGACTGATGTGAAGAAGGACCCATTGTTGGTGATGAATAAATTGGAGCAGAGGAGCTGTGGCGGACAGACTACTTATTGAAAATGCCGCCCTGCGCTTTGACACGAGTTCTTCAATTGTTTTAATTTAATGGGACAAAAGGTATCTAAGGTAATTTATTAATGATATACCTATATAGGGTGACTGATAATTAGTAAACGATACTTAGACACATGATTGTACTCATGATAACAAACAACTTTCCCAAAGAAACAAATAGGGATAAATAACTAAATTAAATAAAAGCTGATGGTGTATTCTTATTCTTGTTAGGTACTCATGTGCTAAGTAAGTTAAAATCACTTCACTAATGAAGCATAAAATCTCTACATATTTGACAAACGGGCAAAATAGAGGTTAAGTGATTATGGTACAGACAGACAGACACGTGTCTCGCGGTGAAATCGTCCCATTCAGTATGGGCTCACGCTAATGCATCTCTTGAAAATGCGGAACATTTTTTACGCCATATAAATCCCCACATACTTATACCATGTTTAAATTTAAAATGTCCTTACAAAAAACAGCACATTTGTAAAATACCAGACATTCTAGTATTACAATTACCATGGCACCTCTCGCCATAGTCGGGGAGTCACAGTCTAAGCCATTTATTCAATTTAGGCTCTAGGAGGGCACTTAGAAGGTCAAAGTTACTGAAGTTACCACATGAGAAGAAGAAACTCAGCAAGGTTGCATTTTTAAATATTGAAACCAAAATTATCTCCCATACTGGCAGTTTTCAGGAAGGCTGTGAAAATATTTTTGAAGGGTAGGAAACACACGAGTGATACCCCTCCTCTTGCCGAAAGCGTCAATAGGTTACAGTAAACACAAAGACTGAGTGGTATAAAAATCATCGGATGGTTACCCTACCGACATAGGTGCTCATATATGACCGCGGCGCAAACCCTGATTGCGAGTTTATGAAATATGTGTCGAGTATGTAATCGTGTCGCGAGCATCGGTAGCCCGCGAGCGGTCCACGCAAATTGAAATGTTGACTGTGATTGCTCATACGTGGTTAGAGCGTAGAAATTATGTAATATCACAGATTTTGTATATAGGTATCTTTGTTTTTCTCATATCATGTATGTTTTATTTACTTACCCAGACTAAAACTTTTCAAGAGATAACGTACGTTATAAGAAGTTCACTATCGCATTTTTTATCCAGTACTAGCTGCCCGGCGCGACTTCGTTCGCATAATACCCTACCCTACCCTTCATTTAAACCTTCCCCGGACTTCCACGAATAGGTCAAACCCAAAATTAGCCAAATCGGTCCAGCCATTCTCGAGTTTTAGCGAGACTAACGAACAGCAATTCATTTTTATATATATAGATAAGTAGGATAATGAATACTTAGTATGAAGTAAAGTATACTTTATTCGAAGAGAGATCGTTAAATTCTATACGCGAACCACTTACTCCAATCTTATTCAAGTTTAGTGATTAATAGGTAATAATAAACCTTTAGGCGTAGAAAGCTTACTCAAGAAACCTTAATACGACTGTAGTGTATGTACTATATAGTAGCTAGTAGTCAAGCTGATGAGATGAGCTCCATAAGTACCTACCGGTGTATTCCTGTGGCTATGTTTATGTGTGGGTATTGTTCTTCTTTCTTTCCTCCGTGGTAATGTTATGCATTTGAGGCGATGCACATGAGGGCGATGGCTGCCACACGCGTCATACTTGTGAACAGGTGCTGCTTGTGGGGGCTGGTCTGCTTAAGTTTGCTATTTATTTACTTATTAAATATTTTTTCAGTCTACTTTGTAATTTTGCCGCCGCGCCGGGGCACGCAATTGTTTTCAGTGCGATTAGAATGTAAATATTATATAATTAATTTAAGCCTGTTTTGAAAAGAGTAATTGCTGAGTTTATTGCCGGCTCTTCTCAGCAAATGCAACCTTCCGAACCGGTATTAGAGTATTAGAGTCAGACTTTTCATAAGTGCCTGCGAAGGTCTATTTGAATAAATGATTTTGAATTTTGAATTTGAAAAAATCGATTCTCGGGAAAAACCTATATTATATGCAGTTTTTTGTGCGCACAACCCAAATTTTTCTGAAATAACAGTGGCCTAAGTTACTCCTTATAACATCAGTTGAGCCGTTTCGGAGATTAGCCGGAATAACCAGACAGACAGATATTAGTCTTCTCAGTTGAAGTGTATTCCGAACCTGTGGTAAATTCAACTGTATGTACCAATTTAACATTCATAAGTGCCTTACCAGGGCCTAAACTGAATAAATGACTTTTTGACTTTCGTATTTAGTGAAAAGCTGTTATTTTGACATTACAAACAAACACTTCAATGTTATTTATTTGTATTTATAGATTCTAAATTAATCGTACGTAGGGATGGGCAGGGAAAGAAAAATATTGGGAAGAAAAGAAAAATACGGGAAAATACGGAAAAGAATGGAAAAATACGGGAAAATTCCCAAACGGCGGGTAAATACTCAAATGGCTTTATGTTCCTAAAAAAAAATATTTGTTGATGATAATCATGTTAAATGTTATTCAAACGATTTGGTAAAGGTATTTCTCGCCCTATTATATTATATATCTCGAGTATTTTCCCACCCAATGGGAAAATTCCCGGGTTCTTTCGCACTAAATTGGAAATTTACTCGAAGTTGGGTTTATTCCCGGGAAGAAACCCAACCCTAATCGTACGTAAGTACCACTAAGTTTCCTGTTGTATCATAGAATACAATTCGTTCTAATCTACTGAAATAAATTATTCATAGTTTTGGAATGGGGCATGTACTGTACAAATTAAACAGTTGTTATTTTGTCATTTTAACAAGTTTACGCAATTTAATTGTACTTTATTGAATATTCACTTTGTAATTAAGTGTTGATTACATAATATTTTATACAATTAATATAATTAAACATGTTTTAATCGTTGGCTCGCAGATGGGACTCGCGTCGTCCTACATTATGAAAAACATAGAATTCCAGCTGAACTGCAAGTTAAATAACCGGTCAAAAGCGAGTCAGGTTTGCTAAATTAGGGTTCCGGTCGTACTAAACAAAAAACAGTCAGGAGTCCTTAACTTTTTTTGCTTACTTTTGAGGGATTATACAAATGGGTCGACAGCTTTCTGTCCAGCTGATGCATAGGAGCCATCGTTGACGGTAGCAGCTCCGATAGCATGGACATACATGCAGGCGTCCCGCAAGGCTCTGTGCTGACCCCAACCCTGTTCCTTCTGCATTTCAATGATATGCTATGTCTATTCTATATCGTGTAATGACACGGGCCGTACAAATATGCCTCGTTCCGTGGTGGAAGAAAGTAGCGAACGGCTTCTGTCTGAAATCGAGATTACAACTAGTGTCTCTGATTGGGATCGACTAAACCTAGTCCATTTCAACCCCACTAAGACAAAAGCCTGCGCGAGCACCGCTAAGAAAACCCCATTTATTGTGCCTCCACGATTCCAAAACACGTCCATGAACATCAGTAAAAGCATCGGGATCCTTTGGATCCCCGCCGTGGTTTTCAAGCGAGTACAGCATGGGTTTCTTCAAAATTATTACTAAACCTCTGCTGTATGTCCATCCATCTCTCTGTCCATAGGTTGCGAGGTGACATTTTCACAGAATTTGTATTTCTGTTGCAGCTATAAAAAAAATAAAATAAAATAAAAATTAAATACAAGAAATATATTTACAGAACCCGGGAAATTATTGGAAAGTAGGCTATCGCTCCACCTGATGTCGTAATCACTGCCACCACCATACCTATTACATTTGCAAGACCAGACAATGTTAAGTCCACCAAACTAATTCCACCCCCATGTAAACCTATCCTAAAGCAGCCGTACACAGCCAGTAATTCCAATGGCGATAGCGGCTATTAGCCATATCCGTCCGGCATTGTCCGCCGATATCCGCATTGTGTCCGAATATCAGCGTTTTGTCCGGACATCGGTAGCACAATGCCAGGTCCGAGGATGCCACACAAATGTTAATTACAGTTCGGGTTTACTCGGCAAAGATCGTTTGATTGTAGATCAGCCGGTTGCATGCGACAAAAGTAGACGTCAAACTGAAAATTTTCGATTGCTTCATGTGTAAAAATCGTGACATGTCATGTTCATATTTTTTTTGTCATTGGTCTGTTTATTTATTTACTAGCTGCCCGGCGCGACTTCGTTCGTGTGGTGATACCCCACCCTACCCTACCCTACCTTACCCTACCCTACCCTATATGAATAATTTTCCCCGTTTTTGCAACATTTTTCACTGATGCTTCGCTCCTATTAGTCGCAGCGTGATGTTATGTAGCCTTCCTCGATAAATGGACCATCCAACACAAAAAGAATTTTTCAATTCGAACCAGTAGTTCCTGAGATTAGCGAGTTCAAACAAACAAACTTTTCAGCTTTATAATATAAAAGTATAGATTATTAAAAATTAAAAATAAATATATTAAGTATACATATAAGGTAAACGAAACTGGTTACAGTCGATTAACACACATTTCGATTTTAAACTACACTATAACCACCTATAACCCTAAACACGTTTACACAGCATGCACAAATTAAAACTACGCGTGTTTGATTGATAGCTGTGCCACCGACGACAAATGACGTGGTGGTAGTGGTATTATGAGGGAACCAGTGGTAGGGTACTTTGCAGTACCCGTCTGTCCCGTCACATCACACAAAAATCTGTCACTAAGCAGTTCTAACTTTTATCAATTTTTCAAAACGAAATAGATAATTTTATTTCTATCGAAGCAACTAATTATCAATGGAATAATATTATTCATAAATTGAATCACATCCTTACTAATATTATAAATACGAAAGTAAATATAAATATAATAAAGTTTCAATGTTTATTTTTTGTTTGTACGCCTTCAGGCCTCAACTACTCAATGGGTCATCATGAAATTTGGCATGCAGATAGCCTATGGCATGGATAAGGACATACTTTTTAACCCGGGAACGCGGGCAAAACCGTGGGGGACAGCTAGTAAAGCCTGAAGAGAAGACACAAAACAATAAAACGAAATAGCCAGTATCTCAATTTAAATAAAATTATCAGCAAAAACATAAGTTTAACCTTGGGACCATGGGGGTCAGACAGAAGCTCGCCGTTTTGCTCGCACCTTGTCTTCAAAATTGATCGAGACCTCCGGAGACCAGCGGGCGGGGAGCTTTTTCCGCCAACGCGTCAGCTTGGCTATCCAAAGAGGAAACGCTGCCAGCCTTCTGGGAACCTTGCCGTTAATCGGAAGCAGCGGCAGGCTTGATGAAATTTTCTATATATAGATTATATTTTGTAAATATAGATTGTATTTTGTACATATCTGTTGTAAATAATAAAGTTTAACTGTAAATATTAAAAATATTATAGACATTAAAATGGATAAAATATTGAATATTTTCAGTAACATAAACCAAGAACCACTTAGACACAAAAAAATATTCAAGCATAAAAAATTAAACAACGAAACTTTTGTAACAACTTATAATGGCTTGTTTGAAAAACATTTTGTCAAATTACAAACAATTTTTCTTTTAATGAGAGACGCTTTACAAGGAATTCTCTCGGCGAGGGTGCAAGAATGGGGGGGTGGGGGGTTGCACTCAAATAATTAACTAGAAATAAATAGTCTCCATTTGAATTACATCGTGGGGGATAGGGACCGTTCCGGCGGGAATTACAGAATAAAAATATCTCCAAATGTTTTTCATTAAGGGAGACGAGCTGTTATATTTTCAATCGAGCATTTTTAAACTTGTGTTGGATATTTTTTTATTTTATTTTATACAATAAAGATTGGATATAGTTTTTAATTTTGACGGGCCAGTTGGCGCAGTTGGTTAAGACTCTGGTAAAGATTCCACCTTTTGCGCCGCAGGTCGTAGGTTCGATTCCCGCATAGGACATGCATTTGTGTGCATGAGCATGTCTGTATGTCCTGAGTCTGGGTGTAATTATGTATATTAAGTATGTATGCAAAATATTAACCAATAGAACTGCAGCGAAGCTGACGAGACGTCAATCTATTGGCTAATTGCAGCGAAGCTGACGAGACGTAAATCTATTGGCCTATTGTAGTGAAGCTGACGAGACGTCAATCTATTGGCTAATTGCAGCGAAGCTGACGAGACGTAAATCTATTGGCTAATTGTAGTGAAGCTGACGAGACGTCAATCTATTGGCTAATTGCAACGAAGCTAACAAGACGTCAATCTATCGGCTAATTGCAGCGAAGCTGACGAGACGTCAATCTATTGGCTAATTACAGCGAAGCTGACGAGACGTAAATCTATTGGCCTATTGTAGTGAAGCTGACGAGACGTCAATCTATCGGCTAATTGCAGCGAAGCTGACGAGACGTAAATCTATTGGCTAATTGCAGCGAAGCTGACGAGACGTCAATCTATTGGCTAATTATAGCGAAGCTGACGAGACGTAAATCTATTGGCTAATTGCAGCGAAGCTGATGAGACGCAAATCTATTGGCTAATTCGGTGAATTTTTCGGTTGAATCGAATTGACTAGAATATTCCAAAGGAAAGTAAAATAATATCGTTAAATGATTTTATTGAACTTATAGGTATAACAGGATACAACCAAGAGTAGATAAAAAAACTTGTAAATGGTTCATGACATGTGTTCATTGACAGACAGACAGATGGACGGATGGATAGCGGAGGCTTAATCATAGGTAGCGTGTTGGCCTTTTGGGTACGGAACCCTAAAAACAGAAAATGTCGTCATCTTTCTTTTTATGGATTCTCAATACTCAATACCTAAATAGTGTGACCGATATTTCGATAATGCATCGTCACGGCACCTTCCTCGTCGTGTCGTCACTCGATCGTCACGCACACGTCTCGTCACTTTGGTTGAAAGGGTTCCCCTGTCTTCTGAGAGCGTCTTGACGCGATCCATATTCTGTCGAATTTACTATTACTTTGATTTTTATTCTACCGTTGGATTTTGTCGGTGAAGTGCATTCCTTTCGTATTCTTATGGTGCGTCCATGCTACGCGAACAGATCACGAGCCGAGCCACAAACGAACAGGATTCGTTCGTTGTTCGCGTAGCGTGGACGGGCTTGCGAGCCTCGAACGAGCATTCGTAGCGTGCTCGACTGGGCTCCGCCCGATTGTAAGTTTTTTCACGAACACAGGGATTCGCATCGCCCTCGTTGTAGGCTCGTTGAGTACGTCCACGCTTGAAATCGCGAGCAACGAACGAATCCTGTTCGTTCGAGGCTCGGCTCGTGCTCGCTTCGCGTAGCATGGACGCACCAAAAGATCTCAATGACAAGGAAAATATCACGCCAAATCAAAGTCTCCAAGTTCCGAGCTTATAGTCCATCAACTAATCTTTGAAATTCGAACACGCACTTGTTTTTTTTTAAATAAAAACCAATATCGAAGTTTAGTTTGTTTATCATTAAAAATATAGCTAAGTATGATACTTAACTTGATTATAAAATAGGTATATGTTCCACAACACTATAATATGGCTTATAAGTACATTCCTTTATTCAACAAGATTTCTATTCTTATTATAAAATTTATTTGCTTGAGTAAGGCGACCGCCCCGACATAATTGAGATAAAGGCGAGAAATATTGAATTCGAAATGTAATAAGCTGGTAAAGTCCTGGTGGCTTTAAACAGGCACCTGTACCGTTATAAATTGCTTTCTCTATCTGACATTGGGTTTCTCTGGGAAGTAATTAGTTCTGTGTTTCCTGACTCATGTTTCGATGATGGCTTAGTGGTAGTGACGTGACATCATCGAGGAATAATTGAAAACTGTTTTACTAAAAACTTTAACTGACTTCAATGTACCATAAGCAGTAATCAAATCCTGGGATAATGGGACCAAACGCGAAGAGTACCCTTCCAAACAAAAAAACGAATTTTCCAAATCGGTTAATAAATGACGGAGTTATGAGGTAACAAACATAAAAAAACACAACCGAATTGAGAAACTTCTCCTTTTCTGAAGTCGGTTAAAAATCCCTTAAGAGTAGTAATACCGAGCAATCCAACTCCGCAACTAATAAGTGTTTTTGCACTGATAAATAACTGTACCGACCAATCACTGCATCTTACCACCTTATTTATGAAAAAGGTGTAAGTCAGTCTTGTTACACCCAGGTATTAAAGGGGTAACCCCCTTATTAATATGTTTAGTATGGCCTTGACTTATGCCCGGTTTCTATAAACAAAAACGAATCGTTTTGCTTACCAATGGTAGGTTTCTTTATTGTCAAACTGGGAATATAGATAATTTCGTAAGCTAATTTTACCTGTGATAGCTACTTCCATATGGGAGGGTCTGCTATGCAAAGCTTTGAGCTCTTTGCTTCATTATTAGTAAAGATATAAGAGTCTGAATATTAACTGATAAGGGTCCGTAAATTATAGGAATCGGCCATTAATTGTTATGCTCAAAGAACAGCTCGATTCAATACTATCAGGAGTACTGCCACGCCATTACGTTACGTTGTATTAGTATTGCTTTGCTCAACATATTTAGGTACTGGTAAGTCGATAAAGCTACATTGAATTCAAATCGTTGCCGCGTTGTCGACAATCAACTCAACTACGCGACGCCAAAAAACTGTAATTGCAACCCTAGTCCGATTGTTCTCAGAATTCGCTACACTGACGTTTGGTACAAGTTACAAGATACTCACAGCTAAGTGCTAACTGAGAGAGGACAAAAGTGAATATTCACAAACAAAAAATTAAGCTAAGTGAACTCGAATGCCCTGACAAAGGTGGTGATTTTTTAATATAAAATAAAAAAAAAAACATTTCTGTTTTTCTTTTTTATACAATGAAGTTGATAAACATGCGGCCCACCTGATGGTAAGCGGAGCAAAAAATGCTATGCTCTACCTCTCTTTTGTTTTGTTGGTTGTGCTTAAAAAAACGCTGAGCTCTTGTGCCTCGTACCGTGTTAAGTTGAAGGGTTGTCCCGCAGCCATTAAAACACCATTATTGAACGAGCCGATGGTATCGTGGCCAATCAGGTGTGTGTGTGTGTGTGGATCAAACGTTGGCGCCAATGTTTGCTTACTTGTGTTTACTTAATAATGCGTTTTTGGAAGGTATTTTTTCCCCGTTACATTAAGTTACTTAAAGCCTATTTTGATAGAAACATATACCTAGTAATTTTCGAAAGAAAAAGTATAACTTTGTGGGACTATAAAAATCTATGGAAAGTCCTTCCTTAAAGAAAGTTTTGATAGTTCTATAGAAAAGATCGTTCCATAGCGAAGGAAAGTCGCGAACGACTTGTGTCTGATATCAGGAGTACACAACAAACTAGTGTCTCCGATAGGGATCGATAAATTTTATTTTTTTATTAGCGTGGGGAAATCCTCATAGGATACCCGACCGCCCTGGGTGGGAGCGGCCAGGTTATGCCGGACTTTTACCGGCTAAAACCCCACGGTGGTCGCCACCTGCGCTACAGAGGGGGGCGGGCTCTCGTGCATCAGGGATCGACTAAACCTAGTCCATTTCAAAACTAAGCAGAGCTTGTACTATGGAAACCAGATAACTGATATACTACATATACTTTTTGTTTGTAAATACATACATAATTACACCCAGCCTCAGGACATACAGACATGTTCATGAACACAAATGCATGTCCTGTGTGGGAATCGAACCTGCGGCGCGGTAGGTGGAATCTCAACCAGCTGCGCCTTCAAAACATAAATAATATCCTAATCCTAATCCTAACTAATATTATAAATGCGAAAGTGAGTTTGTTTGTTTGTTACGCCATCACGCCTCAACTACTGAACGGATCATCATGAAATTTGGCATGCAGATAGCCTGTGGTATGGAGAAGGACATAGGCTACTTTTTATCCCGGGAACGCGGGTGAAACCGCGGGGACAGCTAGTTTTAAATAAATGAAAGTTTCTCGCATGTTTTAGATTTCAACCGTTAGTTGTGATAGCTTAGAGTCGTTAAAACAGTCCACTGAGCGTGAACGAGTGAACACGGGGGACGGTACTGGCTCCATTGTCACACGACAAGGTTTGGACGCAAGTTACACGAGAGATAAGCTCTCTCTACTGCCTATACAACGTGCAACAGAAATCCTAGGGTATATTTAGGTTTAAGACTTTTATTTCTCTCATTAAGAATTTACAATTCACTTACATGAGGAATTAAACACTTATTTACTAGTAAGAAAATAATGAGCGTACAGATTAAACTAAACATATTAAAATATAAGAATATAAAACAAAGTGGAGGTAGATTTAATTATTTTTGTGCATCAACCATTTAAAACTTAACAATTGAGAGAGCGTACTTAGATATAAAAAAAAAAAAAAACGATAGATAACTAGATGTGGTATATCTATCGTATTTATAGATTATTGCCGGAGTCTACTCAGTTTAAGTGTATTCCGAACCGGTGGTAAATTCAACAGTATATACCAACTTAGCGTTCTTCAATGCCTTACCAGAGCCTAAAATGAATTAGCGATGGGCGATTGTTCCAAAAATAATAATATAACAATAATCGAAAGAAATAACAATTGTAAAACTGTACATTCGATTGTCGATTCATTAGGTCTAACGAATAAACAATCGAATAACAATCGACCTTTCGAATGGACTACCAACGCAATAGTATGCACAATCGACGGTTGAGCGCGGGGACGAATAGATTCATTCATTCGGCGGACAGACTCTCTAAGTATATACTGTAGTCTTTTGGACAGCCAGCGCACGGCACAGGCCACGCGCGGTGCCGCACGAAGCGTATTATGAACAATCGAAAGATTTCGAATGATGCGAATAAATTGAGCAATCGAATAATTCGATTGTTTTTAGTAACAATCGCCCATCGCTAAACTGAATAAATTACTGTTTGATTTTGATTTTATCCGGAATTGGTGAAGACTACATCAACTGTAGAGTCTCTATAAAAAGTTTCAGCTCAAAATAAGTTACTCAAAAATTCCAAAGGTTATTGAATTAAAATCATAACCAACGCGTGTCGCCCAATGAAGGTCCATTAGCTTTTCTTTCACGTTACTTGCCAACGCCTAGTACCAAGGAATTCGTGTTCTTTTATAGATATATCCTTTCCTTACACGTTTTATAATTGCGAATGTTTTCAGGAACTCTGATGGTGCGTCTATCTATGCACGAGCCGAATGCTCGTTTGAGGCTCGCAGGTCCGTCCACGCTACGCGAATCCGTGCTCTGTAAAAACGACATTAAATGAAACCACGTAAAGTACGCATGTATACGATCAACTTTTACTATGGGACCAATTTCGAAATCGCAAAAAAAAAAATGCTTTTCATACAAAACGTACATGTCTCCTCGGCAAAAATGTATGAAAACCTGTAATTTTTCCTTATGAGTACTTTACATGGTTTCATTCACCCACTACCAGTGGTCGGATTGACTTGATATTTGGTATACATTAGTATATTGGAAGCATGAATGCTTCATGATTGGAAGACAATCCAAGTACAGTCAACAAAAAGTACAGTCACCAAAAAAGCTTGTATTCAAAATTAAATTTTTAACAAAAACTTATTTAATATTATTTATTTTTTCTGTCAATTTTTCCTTACATACAACTTTTTAATTTTACAATATAAAATACACAAGCATAAAAACGCGTAAAAATAAAAAAAAACACCCAAAAGAATGGGATTAATAGATGGGACAGTTCAACACGTTTCTACCATCGCACCGTTCGCCTGAATGTGGAGTTCATTCATATATCCTCGAGTCGCCTCGAATCGTACACACAATAATTCAGTCGGACGTATAATACAAAACTATTAAATAAAAAAATTGTTGAACGTAAAGCTTGTTTTTGATTAATGATAATGCAACGCCTCACGACTGACAATGCGCCCGCGCACCGCTAACCGAAGTGTTACCGTCGAGTTTTATGAATAACATTGAAGGCAAGTGAAGAGCCCTCCGCAGAACTCCACACACTAACTGCAGGCTCCGCAGGAGCACTACTGCAACTTACCTTGTTTGAGAAGAAAGCTAAACCAAATAATACTAACTATAATTTAAGGACACATCAAGACAGAAGAAGAAGTTGTACTATAGTCTGGCCGCAAGCACTGTACCGCCACTTAGGTAGGTACATCTCTAGCGGTCAAGCTATAGAAGTATCACACAAAGAAAGAACCCTCGCTTTCTCGCTCTATCTTTGGATGCGAGCCATCCACGTCGGTCGTATTCGTGTACGTACCTCAGTACACGAATACGACCGACGTGGATGGCTCAAAAATTAATAAAATAAAAATATAAAAACATATCAAATTAGATACCTCACATTTCTTTCTAGGACCCTGCGGTCAGGGAGCCCACCATCTGCTTAGGTTTAATGGCCGCTACGCTGGACTCCAGAGATGGCGGCTACTTAGCTCAAAGAATAAGTCTCGTGATTCAGCGAGGCGACTCTCCAGTTTCCTAGGTACTCTGCCACCACGGGATGAGTTAGAGGAGGTTTTTATTTATAATTTAGTTATTAAGTTTTAATTAATTTTTGTTAGATTTATTTTAATATGCATTTGGCTTAAATAAGTATGTTTTTGAAGAAATTAATAATTTTATTAAAGTTCACTTTTTCAAAAAAAAATTGCATAACGTGATGTGGTGATGACAATGAATAAACTATCGATACTGGGTGGAGATTTCGAGATGGCATATTTTCGAAACCTATGTTGGATTAGTCATGCTGAACAACTTTTAATAAAGGGAGCAACATTGAAATCTCAAATAAAAAAAAAACTTTTCATAAATTTTGATCGAGCAAGGTTGACATTTTGTAAGAAAAGTAATTTTTTTTTGTGAATTCACTGTTGGTCCCATAGTAAAAGTTGTTCAGCATGACTTTACCCAACATAGGTTTCGAAAATATGCCATCTCGAAATCACCTGTTATTATGTGCCAAAGAGTGACCTTATCTATCTATCTATATATATAAAAATCAATGCCACTTTTCGTTGTAATTTTATAACTCAAGAACGGGCTCACCTATCCAAACCAAATGTTTAGACTTTGCTCGGACTATTTAGTAGATGGTTTATGTGAAGTTCGCACAAAATCGGTCGAGCGGTTCTTCATTTATCAAATTTTTATTATTTCACTTTATACGTAGCGAAGCACGTACCGGGCCGCTAGTAGTTTATAAATAAAATGACATACAGGGACGGAAAAGACCATAAGGATCCTGTGTTGTTGACAACGGAACCATAAAAACAGGCCAAGTGCAAGTCAGACTCGCGCACCGATGGTTGCGTACAAACCTGTAGGTATATAAGTAAATGGTAGTATAGACCTGAGTATTTGATATGGATTTCAATTAATGACGTATTAAAAAACCTACTTACTAGATCTCGTTCAAACCAATTTTCGTACATCATATATTTTTTTGGTTTGATCATTCTCTTATTTTAGAATTACTGGGGGGTTACTGGGGGGGGACACACATTTTACCACTTTGGAAGTGTTTCTCGCACAGACTATTCAGTTTAGAAAAAAATTATATTAGAAACCTCAATATCATTTTTGAAGACCTATCCATAGACCATGGACCACACATATGGGTTTTATTTAAAAAAAAAAAAAACAGTTCGAAGTATGGGAACCCCCAAAATTTATTGTTTTTATGTGAAAATCTTAATGCAGTTCACAGAATACATCTACTTACCAAGTTTCAACATTATAGTTCTTATAGTTTCGGAAAAAAGTGTCTGTGACATACGGACGGACAGACAGACAGACAGACATACAGACAGACAGACAGACATGACCAATCAATAAGGGTTCCGTTTTTTGCCATTTGGCCACGGAACCCTAAAAAGTGATATCATTATTTAAACAGAGCACAATATCATACAATTCCATTCTAAACTAAATTCAATTTTACAATGCTCGGGTAAACATTGTTCGCGAATGAAGTCAAGTGAAATAACGAGTATATTTCATCAGAAGTGAAGACTCACGTTCATATTTGACACGTTTTGTATTCATATCCAGTGCGGAGTGAATACTAATGCAGTCCTCTGGCTTCGGGCGGAGAGACATTATCTAGTTGTTACTTGCATAAGCTAAACTAGGTATAGTAACTAGCTTCTCTTGGGTGCGACTGCCGAGAGAATGCGTTTGACACCTATTTATATTGGCCACATCACGGAAACGGCTGATCAGCAGCGCTATTTTAAAACGTCGGATTCGATATCGGAAACGGATTTTTAAAAATCCGAGGCGAATTTCAGCGATAGCTATTTCAATATCTGAAAACTTTTCGGTGAATCGAATTTATATTTCCGTAAAGAAACATCAAAAATATTCTAATTCGGAAATTAAAAAAGCAATTGCGGAATATCGCCTCGGTAAGTTTTGAATCCGTGTCCGATATCGAATCCGAGCGTTTTAAAATAGCCCTGCTGGTTATAATGAGACTTTCACTAAGCTATGCCTAAGAAAATGCTGAAAATTCCCATTAATAGCCCAATATTTATAGGTGTCAGAAACGCGTTCATTCGACGGCCGCACTGTATTTATTTATTTAATTTGGATATCCTAAAAAGAATACACTTCACATTCTAATCAACAATAATTACAGTTTATACATCTAGTGCTTCTTCAATTACAGGACATCACAGAAAGCACAAACAGATAACACAGAAAAAAAAACAATAATAATAAATACAATAATGACAAAAAGAAACGATTACGAGAGAGATTACATAGCGTTTATTCGCTCAAAGAGCAGCTCGACTGGGGAAGTACCTCCACCTTACAGAATACCGCAGCCAAATAACTTTATGTTGTGTAAAGTTGTGTTCCTGCGCGAGAGTAAGGTCGCCAGAGCTCATAGGGGAGGGGGAAAGGTCGGTAACGCGTGAGCGATTCTTCGTGTGTTGCAAGCGTCCATATGGCTACGATAACCGCTTACCATCAGCCGGGCCGTATGCTTTCCTACCGACATAGTCGTGGAAAAAAAAAATAATTATTATTTTTAATTACATTTTGTTGTAACAATAAAACATTACCAAAATATAAATCAGCGCAACTCACACCAATAGTTAAAGTAAACATGTCCCTCATTAGGAAACGCGCCACCGAAACGAGCTCCTTCGGGATTTACCTACATTAGTATTTCCCTCATAAAATATGCGCGAATAATAAAAACATAGTTTAATTTTATTTCATTAAAGTTCAGTTTTCATTACTATGCTAACGATGTTTTTAATCAAATCAACGTAGCTGGCTACGGCGTAGCGGTGCTACGGCGTAGAGATGCTACGAGGGTTACGAGGTTAGGGAAAAATGTGGGAATTCGTCATGTAAATTGCAACGCGTTGGATTCCATCGCAAACAGCTCGCGGTGTCGATCCGGCTGTCACCACAGTACAGACCTGGATTGGGTAACTGGGCAATTTGGGCTAACGCCCCAGGTAAATTTTTAAGATAACGATGCCAGTTTTTATTTTTACTCGTCGATTTACTTTGTGGAAGTTTAATATTCTTATGAATTCTAATCTACTAACCAACAGATCTACTCTACTCTAACAGAGTTCACAAAAAATATTTGATCTAACATTATCTTTATTTTTGCTTTTCAATCTCTTAAAACAATATTTTTCTTTTAAAATCTTTCTTACCATTGTTTTTTTTTTTTGTAAAAAGAAAATAGTCAGTGAAGTAAGCTAATGAGTAAATCTCTGACATACAGGTTCAGCGACGTGCCGTCAGAATTGTTGACGATCCCGACCTCACAAGCGGTTTAGAGCCCCTCAGTCTAAGGAGAGACTTTGCATTCTTATGTGTTTTCTACCGCTTGTACAACGGAGAGTGTTCTAAATAATTGTTCGACTTGTTGCCCACGGCTACCTTCCACCCTCGCAACTCTCGCCATCGACGGGGAGTCCGTCCTCACACATTGAAACCAGAATGTTTCGAACCGTGCGGGCTAAAAGGAGTTTTCTTCGGCGGACGCTTGGACTGTGGAATGAGCTCCAATGGAGTACAGCATGGGGTTCTTCAAAAAGGGTGTGAAGAGATTTCTTCAGGGTCGGCAACGAGCGAGTGATACCCCTGGTGTTGCAAGCGTCCATAGGCTACGGTAACTGCTTACCATCAGGCGGGCCGTAAAAAAAGGATCGCAATAAGAGTTGGCAGGGTCTGGTTTCTTACTCCCAAGTTCGGTACTGTGCTGCAACACCGCGACACTCGTGCCAACTAACGTACTCGGATTTCTTTGTAGGATACCAAGATCTACTTACATGGGATCCGGCTGGATCCGCAACGTGTCGGATCCAGTATCCTAGAGTTATTGTATTAATATAATTTATCTCCTTTGTCTTCGTGGTGAGATGAGAATTACTTGGACCAGGTTAAATTAATTTGAGAATTTGTTTGTTTGTTTCATTCACGCCTTAACTATTCAACCGATAATCATGAAATTTTGCATACACGTTCTCAGGGGTACAGAAAAGGACATAGGATACCTTTCATCAAGAAAACGCGAGCGAAGCCGCGGGAAAAAGCTAGTAAATAAATAATGCTAGCACACAGTAGGTCAAACATAACTATTTTTTTCTTTTAATATTGATATTATTTCGTTCTAATCTTATCTTCAGAAATGGGGTGTCGATATTTGTGGTCTATATCTACGGCAAGTCTGGTCTCTCAAATTATTTTGCATCGGGATTGCTGTTTAATAATATTTTAGCAAACATTTTATCTGTATAATAATATAAATTTGTATTTATGTATCTATAAATGATTTTATTTCTTTTGACTTTAATTAAATGTGTGTTAAAAAATCGCGAAATAATCTCCTTGCGAGGTTTATTTTTCTAATTTTAATTGTGCTACAATGCAGAGCAACAGACTGTTCTCTCATCCGCTCTTATTTTATACTTTTTACAATTAAAGCGTCTGAAAAACCGCATTAAAAATCAACGATACGGGTTTCGAGTAATAAGCATACTATCAGAAAGACATCGCGTTTTATAATATGTAATAGTATAATTTTGATTTTATAAATAAGCCCAGCTCATTCATTGTACCATTATTTAATGGATAACGAAAAATTTATATTTAATGTTTCAAACACACACTCAAAGAGCAGCTCGACTGGGGAAGTACCTCCACCTTACAGAATACCGCAGCCAAATAACTTTATGTTGTGTCAAGTTGTGTTCCTGCGCGTGAGTAAGTGAGCCAAAGCTCATAGGGGAGGGGGGAAAGGTCGGTAACGCGTGAGCGATGCTTCGTGTGTTGCAAGCGTCCATATGGCTACGGTAACCGCTTACCATCAGGCGAGCCGTATGCTTGTTTACCGACTTAGTCGTATAAAAAAAAAAAAACACTTCATAAAATAACTTTTTAACAAAAAAATAATCCGCCTTCAAAGTACACTAATATGTATGAAATAACTCTTTATCTTATTAAGGCGCTTTTTTTGTTAAATAATTAATTTATTTTTCAATTTTTTATTTAATTATACTGGGTGGAGATTTCGAGATGGCATATTTTCGAAACCTATGTTTGGTTAGTCATGCTGAACAACTATGGGACCAAAACTGAATAATCAAAACATTTTTTTTTTGAGAATTCGCTATTGGTCCCATAGTAAAAGTTGTTCAGCATGACTAACCCAACATAGGTTTAAAAAATATGCCATCTCGAAATCTCCACATGTTATACTGAATACATCTACGCTACGTAACCCTTTCGTGTAAGTTATGTCTTGTGATTGCGTAAACAATGCATATTTATGCGATAGCAGCAATCGCGGTTGATTTGCTGTCATTTTTTGAAGAGTTCCGTTGTCTGTCTCCGAAACTGTATATATAACGGTATATACCTGATATATATGAAATTTAAATGGGACCATTTCGGCATAAACCTCTTTCGAACAAAAAAACACATAAACATCTGAATTGATAAACTCCTTTTTGAATTTTGAAGTCAGTTAAAAACTCCATTCAATTATGCATACAAGAGATCTTAACTCAAAATGGCTTTAATTTAATATAATACCCACAAGTGACGTCACATTAATTACATACTGCAAGCTGTTCAATTCGAGGGTACTTCACGTTCCGCCGCGATTATTATCAGACAGACAGACAGACGCCCTGTCTGTGCACCCATCCCTCTGGTAGCTGCAGTCATATTGATAAATCCGCCATATCACACTAAAACTAGCCAGATTGTAGTAATTACATATTATACATATACTAGCTGCCCGGCGCGACTTCGTTCGCGTGACCCTACCCTATCCTATCTAAATCATCCAGGGCGTCACCCAAATGCATACAAAAAAATTCAACTGTTCGTGTGTCATTTTCTCAAGAGTACCAGGGGCGAGTACTCTGGCGGCGTGTCCTACCGCAGAGGGTCTCTGACACTTCGTAAGGGGTTGCCAAGAATAGTGTGCCGTCTTTTATGACCTAGCGGTTGGTGAAGGTGGCCACTATAGAAAATCTCAGTAGATTGATAAGGGTTTGTACTTGTGTTTGTCACTGAACTCCTCCTAAACTTTGATTTGAATGTTTTTTTGTATGCGACAGATGGCGCTGCAGTCGATAATATAACCTAGATACCGACTGCAGTGCCATCTTCCGGGCTGATTTGTGAATTTAAACCATCCAGGGCTCCACCCAAAAGTAGCCTATGTCCTTCTCCATATCATAGGCCATCTGCATGCCAAATTTCATGATGATCCGTTGAGTAGTTGAGGCGTGAAGGTGTAACAAGGATAAAGGAAGGTTAGGATAAAAATTAGAAGAGAGATGGATGTGCTTCTAATTGACTACAATCTCACAATGGTAAGAGATGACGCAACCGAATATGATAAAAACAAAAGCCTAGTAAGAACCGTCTCTCAAGTGCCGGAACACACATCCGTTCGATTTTCAACTATTGTTACAAGGTCATCATCAGCCTATAATATCCCACTGTTGAGCACAGGCCTCCTTTCACAAATCAGGGTGAAATGGAATGGGCAGATACTCCACCACGCGTGCCCACTGCGGATGGGTAGAGGTAGGCTAGTGGTCAACCTACTGTTGTAGTTTTCAAGCCACCTGGTAGGCCTCCAACTAGCTTAACGACTATCACAATCAAATGCTAACGGGGACCAACGGCTTAAGTAGCCTTTCGAAGCACGAAACTCGATTTGAAATACCACTAGGCGGTCACCCATTCAGGTACTGACCACGACGGTGGTAGCTTAACTTTGCCGATCGATTAAGAATGGCTTATCATGCTTCACCACCAGCGCTTCTTCAATGTTACAATACAGTTTACTTGGTGTATTCTAATATGGCAGATTTCGCAATACGGCTGCAACATCAATATTCGATGACGAGCTCCCGGCATATCGATGTCGATGTAATCGTGTTTGATCGACGGAGACAGCTCGATGCTAGGTATTCGATACTGACAATTATGTAGTAATTAATGTAAAGTTGCTTAGATCGGAGATGAACATGTATGTTTAGGTTTCCTTGTAAACCGACGTAGAATTCACTAAAATGTATGAAATTACTCCAATCCGACACTGTCTCAGAGTAGTCAAGTGCCAAAACAGTTTCAGAATAGAGTTATTTCACACTTCTTACTTTCCTATTTTTAACCGACTTCAAAAAAAGGAGGAGGATCTATTTTTTTTTCATTTTTTTTAATGGTTGTTACCTCATAACTCCTTCATTTATTAACCGATTTAGAAAATTCTTTTTTTGTTTGGAAGGGTACACTTCCCGTTTGGCCCCATTGTCATAAGATCAGGATTTGATTACTTCTTAATGTACTTTGAAGTCGGTATAAGTTTTTTGTTACAGTTTTTTACATCTTACTTAGTTTTTCTTACAGGCACTAGAATTAGACCAGGGTTATGAGATGTTTTCTCTTTGACACCACACCCGTAGCTCGTATCAATAAGACAGGCCGTCACACATATTTGTCCATATCTTGAAAACTACTGAACCGATTTCGATGAAACTTGCACTGTTCCCTAAGTTGAAGTTCAAGTAAACCAATAAAAAAATAACAGTTACAATCCGATTAATATCTTCGGAGATATGCGTGGACAAACATACATACACCTAAAACATTTTGTATATTTGTTTGGAAGCCCTAATAGATTATCGTTAATTACTTAACTTTATTCACAACAAATATGTACAAAATACAATCTATGCATAGAAAATTTCCTCAAGTCTGCCGCTGCTTCCGATTAACGGCAAGTTTCCCAGAAGGCTGGCAACGATTATCTCTATGTTGCAGTTCCAATACTACATACATACGGTGTCGAATTGATCATCTCCTTTCTTTTGAAGTCAATTAAAAAGGCTATAAGGTGAAACCTATTCCGTGAAAACACGGAAAAACCCGTTTTTCCAGAGATGTATAAAGAGATGTGAAAAATCGATGTAGCTAGGTCCCAGCTACATCGATTTTTCACCCACCAAAAACTCCCATAAAGAAAATTTCATCGAAGTATTTATAAACTGTTTTCGAGATCTCATAACAATTATATCAGTTATCTGGTTCAATAGTACAAGCTCTGCTTAGTTTGAGATCAGATAGCCGTGTGGAAGGAATTTCCCAGGTTTTTATTTTATATTGTGTACCTTTTCCTTGTTGGTCAATAATTATTTTTTCTCTCATTCCTTCTTTGTGAAATAGATATATAGATAACTCTTTATTGTACACCAGAAAAACAGTTAACAAAACAGAAAGAAAAGAACATAATATTAATAACTGTACAATGGGCGGTCTTATCGCTAAAGAAAGAGCGATCTCTTCCAGACAACCTTAGGATGGAGAGGAATTTATAAACATTATAAGACGGTGGTGGCATTTTATGATAAAAAATAGATAGTAAATCAATAAATAAATACGTATAGTAATTAAATACCTACATTTTAAAATATATATTATGTAATTACATTACAAATATAATTAAAATTATATAAATAATGTATAAATAAATAAATACCAATAATATAAACTAAACAACTCAAAATAAATTTAAATAAAAGAAATAGAAAGAAACAGCATTCGACGACACTGCCTTTCATCACTTGCACTGAGCTTTCATCATATTTTTTATCCGTAACACATGGACGTTAAATAAAATCGGACATATTCTCGCTAACAAAAAAACTGTGTCTATGAGAGTAGGCCACCTCTCACGCACATATTATTTGGCTATTCCGCGTGAAACGAGACTGTTGCCGTTTACCTGCTCTGCATATGTGCGTGCCGGCTTGTACGTACAGCGTGGTGGCCGACTTGAGCGACACAGTTTTTTGTTACTGAGAATACGCCCGCCTTTTTTTTACGTCCATGCTATATTACTTCGTAAACTACTTCAAACACGAACTACCCTTGTCGAAGAGCTGCCAAGTCACGTCGTTTTACACACAGACCTATCGTGTCCCATACAACAAGCTATGAGTATCATAAACCAGTCAATCATCGCAGTAAGCCATGTACATTTGGCGGCCAATGTTAGCTGGTCGAGATGCCAAGTAAGGGATGTACTGGGCAATAAATAACTGGTACTATAGGTACATACAATATGGATGGTGGATTGAAGACTGACTTCTGAACCGGTGGTAATATCAATAGCTGATTTTTAGCATTCCGTACCCAACGGGTGCCAACGGGACCCTATTACTAAGGCTCCGCTGTCCTTGCTTCGGTCTGCCTGTCAGTGGGCTGTATCTCATGAACTGCAACAGGTAGACAGTTGAAATTATCAAAGAATGTGTATTTGTATTGCCGCTATAACAATAAATAATTAAAATGTTTATTTTTTAATTATTTTTTTATACCACTAAGGTGCCAAACAAGCATACGACCCGCCTGATGGTAAGCAGTTACCGTAGCCTATGGACGCTTGCATCACCAGGGGTATCAATCGCGCGTCCGATCCTGAAGAAATCTCTTCACGCTCTTTTTGAAGAACCCCATGCTGTACTCCATTGGGAAAACCACGGCGGGGAACTCATTTCACAACCTGAGCGTCCGCGGAAGAAAACTCCTTTGAGCCCGCACAGCTCGAAACAATTCTGGTTTCAACGTGTGAGCATGGATTCCCCGTCGATGGCATTCATTTCATTTCATTCAATTAAATTATAATCACCTATCGCGCCGCAGGTCGTGGGTTCGATTGCACAGTTCGACACAGAACATGCATTTGTGTGCATGAAGATGTATTTATGTCCTGATTCTGGGTGTAATTATGTATGTATTTACAAACAAAAAGTAGTAGGTATATGTATTATATTAGTTATCTGGTTTCCATAGTACAAGCTCTGCTTAGTTTGGGATCAGATGACCCAGGATATTATTACCTATTATAAAATTTTAGGGCCCCCATAGCAGAAATGTCTTTACGGAAACCTTCGTGTGCAAGTCGGACTCGCACTTGACCGGTTTTTATAGTCTTCATTATCCCTAACGGGATAAAGAGAGGGACAAGGTTCATACTTGGTAATAGACTTTTAGTGCAGTGCTTTTTTTTTAGTTGTTTTTAGGACCCTCATCTTGATCTCTATGATATAAGCAATAAGATTTAAATTCATTGCACCCGGGATGTTTCACTGTAGGAGATACAGGGCCTTCCTTACTTATTTATATACTGCCAGAGATATTCAATTTAAAAATCGAATTCAATTTAATTTAATTTCGGAAAACAGCGGTGCTACCGCAAATTTTTCAAAACTAAAAAAAAAAACAATTAAGTTCCATTTTTAAATCCAATGATTATCTTTTATTTGTAGCCAGTGCGTGTTATCCAATCGAAGTGCCGGCCCGTCGCGACGGCTACAGAAGTAATCCGCAAATGGGTGACCGCTCATTGTGGTCCCTCCCCGGAGAGGCTCCAACTGTAGACAAGCAAGCTCATTGTTTACTCTTACTCAGCGCTTATTGCACTTCTTTATTTACGCGTACACTATAAGAGAAAGCATGGAAGCGACATAAGGATGATAATCTTTAGTTTTTTAACTATGAATGTTTTATATTTTTGAGAGAGGTAGAGCACAGCGTTTATTCGCTCAAAGAGCAGCTCGACTGGGGAAGTACCTCCACCTTACAGAATACCGCAGCCAAATAACTTTATGTTATGTAAAGTTGTGTTCCTGCGCGTGAGTAAGGTCGCCAGAGCTCATAGGGGAGGGTGGAAAGGTCGGTAACGCGTGAGCGATGCTTTTTGTGTTGCAAGCGTCCATATGGCTACGGTAACCGCTTACCATCAGGCGGGCCGTATGCTTGTTTACCGACTTAGTTGTATAAAAAAAATGTATATAGGTCCGAAACGAGGAAATTCGTTGGAGAACAAAAATTACCAATTAGTAAGCTGATGTGGCAATGGGCAGGCCACAATGCTCGCAGAACCGATAACCGATGTAGAAGGTTCTCAAGTGGCAGGACGATCGCCCACCGTGCACAGCCGGCCTATTGCGTATCTTTGGTGGTAATCACAACGAACACCATTAAAGATTTCATCCAATAACGGGGACAATGACCATTCATGGGCCCTGATTGGAGGAAATTCACTAATGGTGTTCGTTACGATTACCACAGATACACGGTAGAGCCCGTCAGAGTCGCTGAGCGCCGCTGGATGCAAGCGGCCCAAAACAGTTCGATGTGGAAGTCTATGTTCAGAAGTGGCATCCTTAAGCTGATATGATGATGATGTATAAAAGGCCTGTCTTAAACTCTCTTCACACCTAAAAGGGGTTTTAATAGGGGATGAGAGGAGTCTCTACGCCGACATTGGACGGGACAAAATCGCAGTGGCATTTGGTACCACATCACTGGGTCCGGTAGTGTAGTACTCACTGCCGCCAGCATAGCGCCTCCTCATGGAGCTCTGGCGACCTTACTCACGCGCAGGAACACAACTTACGTTATTTGTCTGCGGTATTCTGTAAGGTCCCCAGTCGAGCTGCTCTTTGAGCGAATAAAAAAAGCATTTATCCCATCCAGTCCTCTAAATCCGCGTCAAAAGGTCAATTCTAAAGAGAATGTTCTTAGCGTTATTTTTCTATTTTTCAAAGTATTCCGGGAATGAGAGTCAAAGCACAATGTCTTACATAAACGAGGGGCCGAGGGGGGCAGCGGGGCGCGCCTAGTCGTGATTGTCGCGAACAAAACGCCTCGCTAAGCGAGATGTTTTTAATAAAAGTGCTGGCGACTGTCCCATTCATTATCTTTCTTATAGGACTTACTGTTACAAAATATCGATGCTTTCAATACGCAAACTAAGTAATAAATTTACCGTCTTACTAATAAAAATATGGAACACGGTTGTTTAACAGCTGTATAGTTATGCAGTGTGTAAGCTTTACACAGTTGCTATACACTCCCTTTACTAATAATCAGTGTGTAAGCGTTGTATAGTTATCTATTTGTTAAAACAAAAACGACTGGCAACTTTTTAGGAACGTTTTGAAACTAAAACTATCTAACTTCAAAATACGGGAGAAAATATGGGGAAAAATATGAAAACACCAAAAGATACTGAAAAATAATTACATAAAATATTAATCATATCATAAAAATCAGGTTTCTTTTTCTTAAGACTATTTTTATTTTAATAATTAAACAATAAAATTACTTTTAAAAAGATTCAAATAGCTAATGGTGGTTTTGAACGAAACTGTCTTGTGCTTATGGCTACAGTAGCCATTTAACCAAAGAAGAAGAAGAAAGAAGAACGTCATTGTCAAATTACAAATGTTAAGTCAACAAACGAAGCAAATGGCTGTGCCAATGACTTCAAAACTAAGGATACACCTACCGGAACATTTTGCATAAAGTTATCAAAATCAAATAAATTGCCAATTTTTGTTTTATTTTATCCATAACTCCAGTATAAAACACAAGCCTTTCACTACGCAACTAGGCATTTTTATGGCAATTATAAGCAAACAATGAACGAATGAACTGTTCCGTGGACCGCAGTATGACCGCAGTCGACTGAGTCGCGTTGGCCCTAAAATGACTTTTTAGGGCCAGCGCGTTGGTGTCATTTTGTTGCGCGGTTGGCCTGGTCCGTAGTAAATGGACACAACACTTGATTGTCAGACACAGCTGATCTATTGAAATCCGCCATAATGTTCTTATACAAACACTAAACAAGGGTCCTGAGGGCCTACCACAAGCTCTTAAAACAAGGTTAAAATAACCTTATTTGTCTTTTGTCCCTCATTGACATCCGGCGTCAAAACAAGACAAAACACAAATAAGGTTATTTTAACCTTGTTTTAAGAGCTTGTGGTAGGCCCCCTGGCCCGTGTAAGCCCTGTGTAAATTTCCTAGGTAACTAAAACACGTGTATACAGGCTTTGTGTCAAAAATGTTTTTATTAGTAGCAATTATCCTATAACAGATGTGTACACCGCGTGTAACTTTTTATTAGTAAGGCTGTAGCTAAGCTTTTTAATTTAAATCTATATATGATTACGGCTTCACAGTCTACATCATAATTATGTGAACTAGACTATTCTAGACTGTCACACAGATATAGACATTTTATCAATTGTCAATTTTATTTTCTTACCGAGGCGGGAAATTTTTGTTTTTTCGAGTGTTTATTGTTTTTTTATCATCGTAAAACAATATGGATAGATATTCCAGTAATTAGCGACCGTAGTTCTTTTAGCATATTGTAGAATTGATATACTTTTTGTTTAAGATTAACTGCAAGGTGCTGCCTGGTGTTGCAAGCGTCCATAGGCTACGGTAACCGCTTACCATCAGGCGGGCCGTATGCTTGTTTGCCACCTAAGTGGTATAAAAAAAAAAAAAAAAAAAAAAAAAAAAACTATTTTTGTACATTTCCCAAAATCGTCAGTTAAACAGAGAAACCGTGAGAAACGTTCAAATATAGCTCATATTATACAAAAAACATTCATAACACAATGTGCCAAATTAACTTCTACGGTTGCTGATCACTGTTACTTGTTATTGTGTCATTTCTTTTTTTTTTAAAGTTTCTATTATTTTTTGCTTTATATAAATAATTGTTTTGTGCTATTAGTTGACGGGCCAGTTGGCGCAGTTGGTTAAGATTCACCTTACGCGCCGCAGGTCGTGGGTTCGATTTGGGAATCGAATGAATGTCCTGTGTGGGCACAGGACATTCATTTGTGTGCATGAACATGTCTGTGTGTCCTGAGTCTGGGTGTAAATATGTATGTCGCAGATTCCAACGGATTAGAATCCACATGTTCGATGTCGGTGTCCACCATGTTGTTTTATTGGCAATCAGTGCGCACACCCGGCGCAGTCGCTGTCTCGAAGGCAAGAGTGTCAAATCGAGCCTCGATCGAACGCACTACTGACTGACACTGACAGCATGAGCTGTCCATAACACGATGTTGCCATACGAATAAATTGAATAAGTACCGAAATAAATGACAACATATTATATTCTCCGACACGGCCATTCTGCCATTCAACGCGCTCTCGCGTTGCTTCTCAACATCACATGCAGACTTAGCACAAGCAAAGCGTTTAAAATAGCTTTCAACTAGACTTAGAACTCAATGGTTCCAGATATAAAGCCACGCGTGAACCGTTCAACTATTTCTAATGTCTAAAGAATCACAAGGCGTGAAAGCTTTCAGCATTTGTTGATCAACATCGATTTTACTTTGATTACACCGCAAAGCGTTGAGGCTTACAACTTAAATTCACCGTAAAGCGTAGTAGCTTTCAACTTTAATTCACCGTAAAGCGTAGAAGCTTTCAACTTCAAGTCTCTGCAAAGCGTAGCAGCTTTCAACTTCAATTCACCGCAAAGCGTAGCAGCTTTCAACGTCAATTCTCTGCAAAGCGTAGCAACTTTCAGCAGTTCACCAGGACAAAGCGCCAAGACTTTCAATCCATGCCTCTGACAATGCTTTCAACGTGTAATAAAACATTTTATTGATCAACAATGCCTGCAAGCTTCTTCAGAGTTCACACTTAACAAAATAACAAATATAGCGAGTACTTCTGTCACAAAACAATCCAGTAATTATTTTAATAATCTTACACATATTTTCAATCCAAATATCTCGTTACTAACCAATACGCCAATATCCACTATGACGCAATTAGATGTAATTAAATAAAATTAATCATCGTTTTCTATAGGACCCAGATATTCCGACAATTCTGGAATACTGCAAGGTATTTGCGTTAATCGTTCGTAACATACGTACTGGCCACGTCCTCGTCATACTGGCTCAACCACGTATCGCTCATTTGGACAAACTTTGGGGATTTTACAAGGACCACTACTCTTTACGGTAACCTTTTTTTATACCACTCAGGCAGCAAACAAGCACACAGCCCGCCCGATGGCAAGCGGCCATCGTATTAATTTATTAATTACCCGGGGAACCAAAACTAGTAATTTAACCTTTATCCCTTGCTCGTCCATCCTATTTTTTTTTTTGCCTCCTGCCTTATTTCTGACAAATTCTGTCCATTGCAACTGTCAAGATTCCGTCGCCTAGGTAGACTCTAATCAACAACTGAAATGGGACTTACCAGTCTATTTGCAATCTCTCAAGATAAACTCAAATAAAACAGAAAGCATTATGTTCACGCGGAAACGCTCTCTTCCAACAAGATGTGTAAAAATGGAAAATTACAGCATTCCATGGAGCATGTCAATCAAATATTTAGGTATCGTTTTAGATAACAAACTTAGTTGGTATAAAAATACCGAGCTGCTTCGCGAAAAGAGCCTCAAGGCGTTTAATTCATTGGGCCCGGTGCTAAATCGTAAATCTAAGCTGAGCAAAGTGACCAAATTACGCTTTTATACAACATTAATCAGACCATGTCTTACCTACGCTGCACCCGCGTGGTGTAGTTTAACCGACACAAACTACAATAAATTACAAGTCTTACAAAACAAGGCAATAAAAACATCTTATAATACCACCTTTCGTACAAATCTTCGTTAACTTCACAAGCGCATTAAATATCCTTTAATTAAAGATTACATACTTAAAATGTCCCGTAAATTTTATATGAAAAATGTTCCATCTCATTCTAATATTCTAGTCTCAGCGATAGGCTCAAGTAGATTAGCTACATTATCGTACAGAAGATCGTACAGTCGATATCGCCTGCCCCATCACTATTTCCTCAGTGAATCATACACCTAACATTGGCTCGCTTACCGGCTGACCGGTCGCTTATTATGACCGCTCCGCTCCTGTCCTAACTTATTTCGCAATACCCACATTACATTTAATTATTTTTTACAATTGTTCAAACTATGTTATCATGTTACCTATGTTATTCACATAATGTTTGTAGATCAAAATTATGTTATTAAATTGTGAATCTCACTAAGATTATCACATAAATCTGCATCTTATAAGTTTGTTAAAGTGTAAACACAAGTGTATGTATTAACTCTTCTCATGTATTATCTGTTTATAAAGGTGATCAAACCTCATAAACTCTAATAACATTACTGTGTACAATTTAGAATAAGATCATTTTGTATGCAATTTTATATAACCTTTATTAAATAAAGACATTTCAAAATCAATCGATCAGTCCATTTGCAATAGCTAAATCTGAACATTTCAGCCGCGTAAGTGCTACCCCTCGCAAAGGGTATAAAAAACGCTCACGTGCACCCCTTAAACGCCCCGACGCAACCAGAACAGTCACACAGAGACCACCCAGTTCATCGGGATCAAAATTCAAATTCCAAAATCGCTTACTCAACATAGGCCCCAATGAGGCACCTACGAACGTTACAATTGATTTTACCACCGGTTCGCAACACACTTAAACCACGGTCTTAAACTGAGAAGACTCTCGGCAAGAAAGTCAGGTAAATGCATGCATTGCCTAGTGCAGGGGCACACAATAGCAATTCCATACACTCGATGAAAATAATCAGTCTCAAAATCATTTATTTCAAACAGCTGGCGCCGATGAATAGTCCGATTCCAACGACGTGGGACGGAAGGTTGCATTTGCTGAGAAGAGTCGACTACAAACTCAGCAATCACTCCTTACAAAATAGCTTATACTCACTAGGTACATAATATTTACATTCCAATCGCACTGTAAACAATTTATCGTTGTCATTATCCAAAATATCCAACAGGAGAAACCTGCTGATCGGGGACCTCAAGAACAAAGTCACCATGCTAAGTCAGTTACCGCAGCACTTAACCTGTCCTGCACCATCTTTTACTTAACCAGTGATAGCTAAATCATAACGCTTATGCAGTGATACTTAGCCATAACATAACGTGAAAGAGAGAAACGCCAAATAACAAACAATACTGTAGTGAACCAATCGCTTCATTCACAGACTACTTGAGTTGACTCAAAAGATAGTTTTCCATCAGGCTATGACTACATAATAGCTAGTGGTAGTCTACTACTACTACGGCTGATAGAATTTCACTCCAGATGATCATCATGTGCATCTAGTTTATCTGGTACATTACCTTACTGACAAACTCAAACTATCGCGGGCGCATTGACATAGTAAATAAAACATTGCGACATTTAAACGATCTTGAAATATTGATACATTACATAAACTTCACTATGTGAATAAATCAGGGAACCCCCCACAAACAAAGGCCATTGCCAAAGCATATTTTACTACAACAGTAAATCAATATCAAGAAACTCACTGAACTCCTAGTTAGTTGCTTACACTATACTTTTAACTCATCATCATTAAATCAATACGTAATATCAGAAACCTATCAACTACGATGCACGCATCAACGTCTAGTCTCAATTGCGTACCAACGAAAACAAGGGTAATTACAAAAGCATACTGTCGCGTCACACCAACAGCTCATGTTGTTAATGCTTCACCACAAACTAGGATAGTGAAACAGGCACCTATGGCTCATCTTATTAAGCATCACGCAAGCAAGGAAAACTCAAATCAACTATCTTTAATTCAACCGCACTCAGGAAATGATTAAACATCACTGATTAAAAACAGCTGTGATCACTATTTTCTTCATCTGCATCCAGTGTCACATTAACTCAAATCATGTATGCCTATTTTGTCAGACTCACCCTTTAGGCCATATCCATGACTGTTAAACACTGTCATTTCTGTGAAGAAAGAGTATTAGACCTCTGATTGTACCTTTGACCAAAACACACAAATAATACGTGACTCCAGAGGATACGCTCTTAACCAATAAAATCCAGCCATCTGAGTATACTTTCAAACAACAATGCGTATTTGTTCCTGTATACCCGCAATCTAGTACCAATCAACATGAAATCGACTCACCAGATATTGCTTGCACCAGAAACCCACAGTCATCTCAAGCACCACCACACGGACACCAAATAGAATGTGAGTGAACCCAGCATTCCGAACCTCATAATCCGTCCACGTTGTTTGTCTGGTGGCGCTCTCCTCTCAATGAGCCGCAGCAAACTGGCAAACGTCCGGATAACACGGCGGTGGCGGAACACAAATCTCAGCTCAATAACAGCGCTCGCAGAAGGACCCGGATTATAGTCCCGAAAGCCCGCCATCACACCCCGAATGAAACACCGCTGTCCATATTTCGGGTGAAGGTACATGAATTCGCTCGTCTCCCAACATCGACGATCCATCCGCCATATTATCCTGAACTCCATGTCCCGACGTAAAATATTCTTGATTTTGAGTAGCTGGCATCGCGGTAGACACGCAGGATGTTTTTGAAAGCGATCCCACCGCTGCTGTCGCAGATTCCAACGGATTAGAATCCACATGTTCGATGTCGGTGTCCACCATGTTGTTTTATTGGCAATCAGTGCGCACACCCGGCGCAGTCGCTGTCTCGAAGGCAAGAGTGTCAAATCGAGCCTCGATCGAACGCACTACTGACTGACACTGACAGCATGAGCTGTCCTTAACACGATGTTGCCATACGAATAAATTGAATAAGTACCGAAATAAATGACAACATATTATATTCTCCGACATGTATATTAAGTATGTATTTACAAACAAAAAGTAGTATATGTATTATATCACTTATCTGGTGTCCATAGTACAAGCTCTGCTTAGTTTGGGATCAGATGACCGTGTGTGAGGAATGTCCCAGGATATTTATTTATTATAAAGATAAAATGCGTGTGTATACCGAGCGCCTCTTTTGCCAACAAACTGTGCAGTTTGGCGAAACTGTTTAATTTCTAATAGAATTTACAAAAAGTTAAAAAAAAAAAATAAAAAAAAAAAAAAAAATAACATTTTCGCCTCGGTACTGATGTTTAACATAGCGACCTCTAAGAACTGTAGTCCAGAACCAAACCAAAATGGCTATAGAAAAAAAAACATCCTGTACAGATATTGGACGCAAACTACAAGATGGCCACCATATTACTAATAATTGTTGTACCAACGCTCAATTGTGTGTCCCTATTGTAGTAGATACAAATAAACAACACTCGGACTCACAGCTAATACCGTTTTGTATAAATTTATTGTACAGTATCGGTTGTATCCAGTGTTCGCGCCAGCTCTCGGTAGTTGCCAAACTTGTGGACTCGTCCTGCTGCCCCTCGCCCCCTCTGACCCTCTGAGTCGGGTTACCATGATCAAAAATTAAAAGGATATGTCTCTATTCCATAGACATATAAAAAAACAAGACGGAGTGTCACCTTATCAGAAAGTGACACAAAAAATTTCCTACGTGTGCGTGAGTAAAATCAGTACTGGCCCAAGTGGTACAAATGGTACTGAGCCTTATTGTCACTGTCAACGTCTCAATACGGAATGACAACCGATCGGCTTCCTATGGTCTATATGTGTGTGTGAGACCATGTATTTACAAGAACGCCGGCTTCATATTACTTGCGTCACTTAAGAACACAGACCGTTCCGTCTTTCATTTTTTCTTGGGCTACGCTCTATTCGTAGTGGAAACGGTCGAGGTGTAGTTTGATTAGCCGTTTTTCATCGATCGGCAAATAGCAACCACCGCTGTGAACGGTATCCGGATGGGTGACCGCCTACTGGTATTTCAATTCGAGTGTTTCCGTGGTTCAGCAGGCACGTAAAGCAGTTGGTCCCGCCTATCAGTTAATAGTCGTTAAGTTAGTTGAATGCTTCCTAGGCGGTTTGAAAACTCCAACAGTCGGTTGACCACCACTCCACCGATCCGCAACGGGTACAGTCGAGGACATAAATATGTATACACATTTTGAAATTCAAAAGCGATTTTCTCGCATGTTTAACATTAAAGTGTTAAGCTATTACAAAAATCATAATAGTATATGTTAGAAGATTCTGCCTTTATACTATCTCATAATTTCAATCAGTAGTTTAAGAGGAAACCCTTGTTGAATTTTACTAATTGTATACATATTTATGTCCTCGACTGTACACGTGTTGGAATATTTGTCCATTCCCTTTCACCCTCATTTGTGAGGCCTGTGCTCAGCAGTGAGACATTATAGACTGGTGATGATGATGAAAGAATATTGCTGAACGTGATGTATTTTAAGTTGAATTTTAAAGATAGAACTATGAACTTCAGGACGAAGTAGCTCAGTGCCGTAATGAAGGAATCCAACAAAAGCTGTGAGGCTTTGCTTAAAAAAATTGGGGAAACCACAGCACGGTGATAAGGTACATTACATTACATACCCGAGTGACTGGCCACCCTCAATTTGACAATCTGTCGCCAAGCACCTATCGATGTGTTCCGACAGCTGAACTTGAGAGCAGGAATATAATATAAAGTTATTTGTCTGCGGTATTCTGTAGTCTGGAAATTCAGTCGAGCTGCTCATTTAGCGAATAAACGCTATGCTCTACCTCTCTGAAAATCATAACTAAAATTCCCGAGGTGTGGCAACCCTACCAGTGTGGGGGCAACTTTGTACAATAGCGACGGAGCTGAATTAATTTATACTCTGTGCTTTACTCGCGGGACTACATGATTGTTTTATAAATATCGGTATGCACTGTTTAGGTTCGTGACGAATGTTTCGATGGACTATTACAATACAATGTCTATTTAAAAACTACAATTGATTCAATATTTTTCTTTTTTTTTTACTTGTAAACTAAAATCCTTTAATAAATATTTATCTATTGACATTGTCTTGACAGTTTGTTTGGGAACTGTAAATTGCGTAATGTGAAACCATCATCGCCAGAAATAATTTATCGATGACGATGTGTGAAACGATCTACTCTTGACTATATTTTCCTTATTTCAGGATTCCGTATACTCGCTCACGAAGGGTTCCGTAAGGACGTTTCATGTATGGAGTCCTCCTTCAGTATAAATTTTACTTCATTTTTTTTTTTTTATGTCAATTGGTTGACAAGCAGGCAGACGGGTCACCTGATGGTAAGTGGTCACCGCCGCCTATGGACATTTGCAATACCAGGGGGATTGTCAATGTGTTGCCGACCTTGTAGAGCTCTTTTTACGCCTTTTTTGAAGAACCCCATATCGTAGCGCAGAGGGAAAACCGTAACGGGGAGCTCATTCCACATCCAAATGGTCCGCAATAAGAACGTCCGACTAAAACGTTGTGTGGACGATCGAGGCGGCTCGAGGATGTGATGATGAACTCCACATCGCCGGCGAGCAGTGCGATGGTAGAAAGGTGATGATGGCACCAGGTCAAAAAGTTCTTGCAAACACTCCCCATTATACAGACGGTTATTTGTTGTTATAGCGTCAATAGAAACACATATTCTGTGAAAATTTCAACTGTAGACAGACGGACTACCGGAAGGACGGACGGCGAACAGCGGAGGCTTAGTAATAGGGTTCCATTGGCACCCTTTGGGTACAGAACCCTCATTAGACAGTTCGATGCAAACGAACACCGTTTTGCTGAGTCCACATTTCAGTAAGGCAGCACTCTACGTGCGGCGACTTCAGTGTATACATTTTCAGTTGGAAATCCGGTCGCATTCATTCAAATATGGCCGAAGATGCTAACCAAGATTAGAATGTAACTAATAATTCCAACGTTTCACCTGCGTTCCCGGGATAAAAAGTAGCCTATGTCCTTCCCCATACATAGGCTATCTGCATGCCAAATTTCATGATGATCCGTTGAGTAGTTGAACCGTGAAGGCGTAACAAACAAACAAACTCACTTTCGCAGTTAGGATTACTCTGTAAAATGTTGTATGTAATATGAATTGAGTTCTGTGTGTCTTTTCAAACTGATATAAAAAACAAGCAATAAATAGCATTATTTTATAGGTTTGTAAAACAAGGACATAATATGCTCAATCCATCATTATTTTGTTATATAGGTACATATTCTCAACGAGTCCAGCAAATAAATGAAATCCTCGAAAAACCACGGACCAGCCAAACAAAAATAATATTTATTGAAAGAGAGACCGCGCGCGTGCTCCACGCTACGTATAAAATATTTAAAGCGCTTACAACAATCATTTAGCTGTATTTATATTAAATATACAATCCTGAAGCGCTTGTGGAGTAGCTTGATTAACCGTTTTATAGATCAGCAAAGTTAAACAATCAACGGTGTGGACGGCATCCGGATGGGTGACCGCCTAGTGGTATTTGAACTCGAGCGTTTTCCGTGCTTCGGAAGGCACTTAGCTGTGATAGTCGTTAAGCTAGTTGGAGATCTCATAGGCGGCTTGAAAACTCCAACAGTAGGTTGACCACTAGCCTACCTCCACCGATCCGCAGTGGGGATGCGTGGTGGAGTATCTGCCCATTCCCTTTCACCCTCATTAGTGAAAGGAGGCCTGGGCAGTGGGAAATGATGACGATATAATCCTGTAAAAAAAAACGGTATATTGTAGTGTGCATAATGGGCGTGCATCTGTTAATTAATCAGTTTCTCCTTTTATATAAATTGATAATATTTTAAAATTATACTTCATATCACATAATGGATTATATTATATTTACGATATTTACACACATAGAATTTCGTCATGCACGAACTAGCAACCAGAAGCATACTCGCTTGCGTTGTTGTTCGATTATATGCGCCTGCGCAGCTGTGTGCTCCTTCGGCTTTTACATATATAATAACAATATGGCATCAAAAACTATGGCTATGTTCGTGTTGCTTGTACTCTATGTGGTAGATGTACTGTGTGATTTGGATTTTAAAACTAAAAGTGAGTTTCTATTTTGTACTGCAAAACGATTTTTAAAAACAAAGTAGTGCTGTGTCGTATATTGAAACCATTTCTTTTCAGTCCACTTGAGTTGGATCTTTAAGTCTATAATCTAGTCATACTTGGATCCTTAATAATCAGCTTTTTCTGACCTGAAATACAGGTATTTTGCCTAGTTTAGGCACCAGTCTCCCACAGTATAGTTTGCTCAAATATGTTTTAATGAAATGTGTACTACTAATCAAATATCGTGGCGAGAAAAATAAATATTATTATTATTAATATCTTTCCTTTTGGAATTTCACGGTCCGAGAACCGGTCCTTTTGGAAGGCGTGCATGGGGATGGGGATACAGATTCAACACGTAGAGGCCCCTTTAAGATACTTTAATGTGTTGGGATATGTACACTAAGCGGATTCTATCTCTGCCCGTGCTATTATTATAGTAATATTCAACGGTTAAGTAAATTAAAAAAGTAATTTGCTCTTTATATTGGATTATTGATCGGTCCTGCATCATTTTTTGGTGTAGCTTTGCTTAAAGAAAAAAAAAATTACTTTGTTGCTAATAACAAAGTTTTATTTTTATTAACATACAAAAAAACAAACTTAATGATTAAACTGAATACAGTTGCAGAGAAAACTGAGATTCAAAATGAAACTGGTCTACTGGTGAACAACTTACGAAGACGACTGATGGAAGACAACTACGATTACCAAACCGATGAGTTGGAAGAGTCACCCGTCCTACGTCAGCACGATGATGATAAAGATGATGAAATTAGTGATAATTTGGCAAGTTATCTTGATGATTCTAAAGGAGTAAGCCATGATGAACACGTCAACAATCTATTCATGCCGAGAGCGCATGACGATAATAATCATGCAATTTCTAAAAAAGATCTGCTGTACTATGTTGATGATGCGAAGTTAGGAAGTGTGAAGAGGAGGGTAAACAATGAGGTCATTGAAGATGTATCCACAGATGATTTTACAGATGAAGTTAATGATACCATTGATAATAATACGACGACACCTAAAGTGAAATATAAACTTTTGAAGGTGAGTTTTTAGTTTTATTCATATCTCATCTGCTCTGGACATAGACCATTGAAAATTTCTCATATAAAACGATGGAACTTTTTTTTTATACCACTAAGGTGGCAAACAAGCATACGGCTCGCCTGATGGTAAGCGGTTACCGTAGCCTATGGACACTTGCAACACCAGGGGTATAACTCGCGCGTTGCCGACCCCGCAGAAATCTCTTCAAGCCCTTTTTGAAGAACCCCCGAAGCTCATTCCACAGTCTGAGTATTCGCGGAAGGAAGCTCCGTTGAGCCCGCACAGTTTGAAACAATTCTGGTTTCAATGTGTGAGGATGGACTCCCTATCGATGAACTTCGCATAGATGCACAAGGCTACCCTGATGACCATGTATTTATGGTCTGTGATAGTAAATTAACTAACTCCAGTTCACCACTATCTTGCGTCATTACACCCATAATTACTACTGAAGTTCGAGATATTTCGGGTTCTACAAATCAGTAGATAAATTAATCGAGGTTTGGAACAAATTTGCTGCACTTGGACATTACCAGAAGGCAGACGATCTACCCCAGAACAGTAGTCACCACCGCCTAATGTATTGCCGTTCTTAATGAACTTTTTTACGCCATTTTTGAAGAACCCCATGATATTTACCATAAATAACAACTAGTAACATTTCCAGGTGCGAAACAATCAGAATCGTCGTAGCGGCTCCACATACCAGCGCCTCATACAAGAGGAAGGCCTTGATGGTATTGCCGTCATGGCACTCGACGATGGGCCGCTACCGCAGTTCCGACTGCCGGAGTCCCGGAGGCAGTACATGAACCACGATGGCTTTACAGAAGAAGAATTCACCGAATTCTCTTTTGAAGACACGAGGATCAGTAATGGGAGTCTCACGTAGTTAAAAGATGGACGTGGATAAATTTGATGCTGTATTTGAAAGTGTGATTGTAATTGACGTTTGTGCTTTTGCCACTTTAATGTAATTTAATAATGTAATTGCCGATCCGAATTCATAAAATCAATATGCTGAAATAAAAACAAGTTTGTTGATGCTACAACCGGTACTGTAAAGTGAAGAAGGGCCTCCTGTAATGGTGCGTCCATGCTTGGCGAACCGAGCACAAGCCGAGCCACGAAGGAGCACACTGCGAGCACTATTCGCGTAGCGTGGACGGGCTTGCGTGCCTCGAACAAGCATTCGTAGTCGACTGCGCTCCGCCCGATTGTCAGTTTTTTCACGAACACAGGGATTCGCATCGCGCTCGTTGTAGTACGTCCACGCTTGAAATCGCAAGCAACGAACGAATCCTGTTCGTTCGAGGCTCGGCTCGTGCTCGCTTCGCGTAACATGGATGCACCATTATATTCTACTGTACATGAATAATCTAAGTCTCTGCCACAAAGGAATTAAAGTTTTTACTCTGCCAAAAGTTATCCAAACTCCAAAAAAAGTGACAGTCCATAGAGGCAAGGTCTATGACGTATGGTAGAAGAGATAGAATTGAGTTTTGATAACTGCCCTTTAAATGGAAAGAATTTGTTAAGTAAATATTGTGATAAAAAAAATCACATCCAAAACGGCGTATTTATGTACAATATCCCTTTGGTAGTAGGTACAACACTATCTGGTCTTAATTAGAGTCGAAACTATTCATAAGTCCCCGCGAAGGTCTATTTGAATAAATTTTGAATTCGAATTATTACCAGCCAGTGACAGTATGCATTATATTTTTTCTAAATGGGTCAAGTTCCCAAAAATAGTATATTTTTATATATTTGTAATCGCTACATTGTAATCTCTGATATTTTCATGCGAGCAAGCATTATGTTGTTAATAAAATAATGTAAATATAAAGTTTATTGCTACATTTCAATATACCACAATCAGCCCAATTTTCACCATCAATAAAAAATAAATCAAATATTGCAAACGCAATTTCATAGTGAAAAAGTTGTTACATACAAATATGGTCAGTATACTTTTAGAAATTTTCCCATTACTGCTATCAATAAGTTTCGTATTATGCGAAAATACAAAAACATTAAGGTCTACACCAGCTACATCATCAAAGTCAGCTTCAGGTAATTAATATTCTAATACAGATTATAAATTACAAAAAAAAAAAACATTTGTGTAAAATAAATTAATTTCTAGGTATATCGATCGCCCCAACTGCCTTCACTGGCAAGAAAAGTGCCCAATTTGTGAAAATAATCAAAGATGACCTCCTTAAGAACAATGACGACTATTTGGAACCAGTTCGAATTGATATCTCTAATCCACACTTAAGTACCAATAAACAGCCAATCAAAAACACAGTCACGAGAGCACAAAACACTAAAACGAACGTCGTAGATAAGTTCCCTAATAAAACAAAAAATGCTACTCATAAGAACAACCTAGCATTTGAAATGAAACGAAAACAATTCAAATCAATTGATAATTTCAGACGTTCTGGCATAAAAGATCCGTTGCAACGATTCACGGGATATAAGAACTCTTCAATAAATAAAATGATAGTATATACAGATAAATCTTCTGCTCCGCAACGCAATTGGAACTTGGCAAAAAAGACTACATCTTTAAAAGATATAGACAAACATAAGTTGCAAGAAGCTTACCCGAAGTATGTGAATAAAGAAAAAGTTAATAAGGTGGATGAAGCTAGAAAAATGGGCTTAAAAGATTTTCTGATGAAGAAACCGGGATTGCGCAATTCTAAAGGGAAGTTGCGGATTTCTTCGAGCAGGGAACAGGAGTTAGCAGAAATCAAAGCCAGGGAAGCGACAGAGATCCCGACTGGTGACCAACTGGATATGGCGCCAGGCAAAGGAGGACGAATGCACGCTAAGAGGTTGAAGGTAAATTCCATCGGGATTCATCCGAAAAGAGTTATTTCACCCAAGAAGAATTATTATTTTGTTTTTATGTTACAGAGCTGATAAGTAAGTAGGCAGTCCATCTGGTAAATGGCGACTGTAGACAATGGACAATAACAGTAACGGTAGGATGTGATGCCAATGTTTGTAAAAGCCCAGGAGATAACTGGCACTCCAGGTGTTTGGCGACAGATTTTTACTACGTTATACAGTCCATGAAGATCTCGTGGTGTAGCCAGATTAGCCTTTCTTAATCGGCAAAGTTCAACTACCACCAGTGAGGTTGGTACCTGGATGGGTGACCGCCTAGTGATATTTCAAGTCAAGCGTTTTCCGTGCTTCGGAAGGTACGTAAAGCCGTTGGTCCCGGTTATCACTTAATTGTGATAGTCGTTAAGCTAGTTGGAGGCCTCCTAGGCGGCTTAAAAACTCCAACAGTAGTTTGACCACTAGCCTACCTCCACTAATCCGCACTGGGCATGCGTGGTGGAGTATCTGCCCATTACGTTTTCACCCTCATTTGTGAAAGGCCTGTGTTTAGCAGTGGGACATTATAGGCTGATGATCCTGATACAGTCTATGTTGGTGTTGGGTCATATTTTTAAATATAATCTAAATATATCCTGCGACATCTTTCACATGCAGCCATCTAGAGCTTGCACTATGGACACAAGATAACTAATATAATACTTTATAAATTCCTATACTACTGACGTCCCATCCCGACCGGCTTTTCCTAACCAGCTCGTCCCAGCCGGACCGTCCCAATCGGCACATCCCAACCGGCCCGTCCCAGGCGTCCCTTCCCAGATGACCCATCCCAATCCTGGCAATTATAATCCTTATTAAATTTATAATCTTTACATTGTCTCTGTAGAACTATCTGTGCCACCGCCATGTGATGATGCCTGAAGGCCCAAAATATGACAGCCAAGGCAAGATATACCTGCCGGCCTACAGAGAAGTCCACGGCCGGAAGTACGACCAGACGCGCCGGCCAATTTTTCTGCTGCCTAAATGCTGTAACTGCTGCAAGAAGTCCATACTAGGATGCGCATGAGATTACCAAGGTCATCGACATAAATTGCTTATTGCTTTAATGATGACCTACGTAGGTCTGAAACACAGATGTATGGTTGGCTAGTTCCTAGATCATTAAATAGTTCATTGATCCGATCTTTTGTTTTTACTATGTATAGTACTGTGTATGACCACAACCTCACCATGGGCAGTGATAATGTGGCCGAAGGTGGTAAGCACACAAAGGACTCTCAAGTGCAGCTGTCGGAACACACCGATAGGTGCTTAGCGACTATATGTACCCTACCATCGTGCTATGGTATTATGGCCACGATAAAATCAAACATCCCAATTGACTCGGCACCTATTTGCCTGCCAGCTTGCAATATCTTACCTACTCTAAACGTTTGGTCTGCAAATACGACTACAGTTTCGATGTATTGCTATTACTGTAAATTATCGCTGGTAATATGGTCCAGCCCTCCAGCGAGATGGAGTGACGATCTGCAAAAGGCTGCTGGTAGGAAATGCATGCGTAGTGCCGAAGATAGGGTGACATGACGCGCATTGGATGAGGCCTATGTCCAGCAGTGGACTGCTATAGGCTGATGATGATGAATATTTTAGTCCAGCCAGAAAATCTGTGCTGAGGTAAGTGATTACATTCAAGGAATTGTATATTTAATTAAACCTTCACCTTTTAAATCTCAAATAATCCTCTTTTTATTTATAAATTTCCTTTTAAATTAACGTTGTTATTGAAACGTACTCAAAATTATATTGATTTGGATGGTCTGGACGTCACATCGGCATCTTCACGTCCCAACCGCCCCAAAACCGCTCGCGACGACCGTGCTGCCCCACGCTGTGGTTACAGGATAAATATTATTTAAAATAGTTTCACAGTCGCTATGTAAGTCTTGACTACCAAACACATATTGTGGTTTGACAGATTTCTTAAAAGCAAATCAGTCCGTCAATCTGGGTTAAAACGTTTACCATTTTACTTTACCCGATGGTACGTCATATATAAAACGTTTAAATGAGAACAATGCAATATACATTTATAAATATATAGGTAATTTATTAACGAGATAAAACGTCAATATGGAAACAGTTAAGTATTGATATTAAGTGAATTAATAAATCATAGCTCATATCAGGAACGTGGTATTCCTGAAAGTAATAAGACATTTTATTTAAAATAATCACGAAACTAAACTAACTAAGTTATTAAAGGTAATATACACCAACTTACCCGAACTGATTAATGTACTGCTTCATCCTGTCAAAAAGAATGTTTGTAGGTATGTGATTATTTGTTAATATATATAACGGAAGCGCTCGTGGTGTAGCATGATAATTCTTAATCGATCGACTAAGTTAAGCTACGTCTGTCGTGGTCGGTACCTGAATGGGTGACCACCTAGTGGTATTTCAAATCGAGCGTTTCCGTGCTTCGGAAGGCACGTAAAGCCGTTGGTCCCGGTTATCACTTAATTGTGATAGTCGTTAAGCTAGTTGGGTGTCTCCTAGGCGGCTTGAAAAATTCCAACAGAAGGTAGACCACTAGCCTACCTCCACCGATCCGCAGTGGGTACGCGTGGTAGAATATCGCCCAATCCCTTTCACCCTCATTTGTGAAAGGAGGCCTGTGCTCAGCATTGGGGCATTATAGGCTGATGATGATGATGATAGATAACTATATTAATAAATAAATATTTTGAACAGGTGCTGCTTGTGGGGGCTGGTCTGCTTAAGTTTGCTAGTTACTTATCGATTCAGTCTACTTTGTAGTTTTACCGCGGGACAAGCAATTGTTGTCAGTGCGATTAGAATTTAGAATGTTAATAATTATGTTATAAATTTGCTGAGTTTATTGCCGGCTCTTCTCAGCAAATGCAACCTTCTAAACCGGTATCAGAGTATTAGAGTCAGACTTTTCATAAGTGCCTGCGAAAGTTTAATTTAATAAATGATTTTTAATATGAATTTGAAAAATATATATTTATTAAATCAAAAGTAATTTATTCAGTCAGCCCTGATAAAGCATTTATGAAAGCTACAGTTGACTCTACTACCAGTTCAGTTAACAGAACAGACTCCGGCAAGATACTCAAATGACCAACATGATAACTACTATCAAACTAATGCGAAAGTATCAGTCTCATATACACTTACATTCCAGGATACTCCTCATTCAAGACCATCCAGTCTCTTCGACCGTTGATTGGTCTGTATGACGTCGGTATGGGGTCTGGACGTACAGCAGGCGGACGTGAGGTCTGCGAATGTACTAGACGCGAACGGGAGACATGTTATACAACAGCCATCGCAGACAATCTTGCGGCTAATCTTCTTTTTTTTTATACAATTAAGTCGATTGACAGTTACACGGTTACAGACAGTGATTAAAAAATATGCAGAAGTTCACCACAACCGGCTTCATCATCATGTGAACGTTGAGGCAATCCAGCTCCTCGATCACACAGATATAGTGAGACGACTCAAAATAACTAAACCGTTTGAGTTAGTGTAGTGATAGTGAAAATAGTGTAACATAGTCCAAGTGCTAATAAAGAACACAAGAACAAAGTGTCTTCCCCAATAAGAAAAGTGTTAATGGACACATTCTTAGATATAGTCAATATAGACGTTTATGTTAAATATAAATTACTTATTAGCCTAATATTAAGGCTAGATTGTAGTATGAATAGGGAACACTAAAGAAGGTGTAAATTAGGATAAAAAAAAAAAAAAAAAAAAGTCGGTAAATAAGCATACGGCCCGCCTGATGGTAAGCGGTTACAGTAGCCATATGGACGCTTGCAACACAAAAAGCATCGCTCACGCGTTACCGACCATTCCCCCCTCCCTATGAGCTCTGGCGACCTTATTCACGCGCAGGAACACAACTTTACACAACATAAAGTTATTTGGCTGCGGTATTCTTTAAGGGGGAGGTACTTCCCCAGTCGAGCTGCTCTTTTAGCGAATATACGCTATGCTCTACCTCTCTCAAAAAAAAAACAAAATCTACATTGACTGGTATCCTTACCTGGCGATTTTGCTTCATCCAAACTCATTAATGTTTCGATAATGTATTTTCCATCTACGGCATCTGTTTTTGAAGTATCTAACCCAGCAGCCAAGTACTCACACAAATATTTAATCAGCTCAACGATGCCCGTATCCGTTAACGCTGTATCTTCCAATTTGTTCATATATTTACTACAAGTGCTCCGTACATCCTGCTTCAAGAATTGGGACTTGGAGATCTTGTGCTTATGATTCAGGTTTGGTTTCATATCTTTAACTTTTTCTGACATCCCATCTGTGTGTTCTCTCACAGGGTGAATATGACTTAAGAAGCTGCTCAAATCTTGTTTTTCGATGTTACTGAAAGGGTTTTCCAGTGATGGGTTGAGTGTTCTGACTTTAGGATTTAATGCGATGTTAGATATAACGTCTTCCTGTGGACAACGTCGTTTATTACTGGAGTCTTTGTTTCAATTACATTACATTCAGTCTTGGTTGTACCTGTAATATGGCCCTATGCCTATTATCAAAAACCAGCTAAGAAATGCCTAACGCATAGGTGTCTCCTTACTCCTCCGACTCAAAATGACAGCTTCTCATACTTTATCAATTTGAAAGGAGACCAAGACAGTGGCTTGGCCTTATAGGAGCTAGAATTAGCGGAGAATTTTGATTTAAAATATGAGTACTTACCGCAGATGACGACGCCTCTTGTTGCATATCGTATAGTGATTGCGCCAACGCTCCATGCCACTGGATAAGTAAAATTAGTTAATAGTGCTGATTCTGTTGTTGACAACTCAACTAAATTTAGTCTCACTATATCTCTTTCTAACAAAGAACATAAGAGAAGGATGTAAGAAATGTAGTCCTGTCAAATTAGTCCAATGCTTGTTTTCAATATAAATTTTGTCGCCATCTTGCGGTTACGACTTAATAACCGCAAATTAAGACGGCAAAGACTAATTTGATAGCTTTAAAATATTTTCTATCCTTTTTCAATAATGTTTGTAAGAAAGAGATATGATGTGACTATGTGTATGTGTGATAGAGACTCATTTGAATCGAGAATGATTTGGATGATGATGAAACTGGAACTCTATGGTGACTATACAACTTTAAATTATAATATCTTGGCAGAATTCTGCTGCTTCTTTATCGCTGACTTCAACAAATACTCAATAATTACAATGAAATTTGTGTTCATACATGGAGTGGGCTTTTTTAATAAAATCCTGATCACAAACTAAGCAGAGCTTGTACTACACACAATACACATTTACTTTTTGTTGTTGCTCATACATACTTCATTTAACCACCCAGACTCAGGACAAGTAGACGTGTCACGAACACAAAATTGTCTTGTTTTCTAAAATTTATTTAATACCTACCTAAAATATTAGCTACATACCATAAGAATTACACTGAGGACAACCGGAGACACCATGCTGTACCAAGAAACCCAGCTTGCACGTCTTGAAATTATAAATGCACAGATTGATAGCTGCGTATAATAAGCCGATAATTTCTTTAGTCTCGGTGCATGCTTATGAAAAATTATCTTTTCAATTAAATGATCGAAGATAGACGATCTCTCCTTCTCTCTCTCGCTTCGATCGTGACTCCGTCGAAAACAAACTCTTTGTTCAGAATATGGTCATTCAAACTGTGTGAAGACATTTTTACAGGGTTAGCAACGTGCAAGGGATATCCCTGGTGTTGCAACCGTCCATAACCTACGGTAACCACTCACCATCATACGGGCCGAATGTTTGCTACTATTATTCTATAATAGAATAAAAAAAAATATAAAATGAATTTTTTTAATACTTGTCTTAACAACATTACACAGGGCTACCGCCGGTTTTTGGTGCCAAAATTGGAACTGTTTCTAAATGTAATCTTATTTTTTTCTATACCTTCGCAGGCACTTATGAAAGTCTGACTCTAATACCGGTTCGGAAGGTTGCATTTGCTGAGAAGAGCCGGCAATAAACTCAGCAATTACTCTTCTCAAAACAAGCTTAGATTGATTACATAATATTTACATTATAATCGCACTGACACCCGGCGCGGCGGCAAAATTACAAAGTAGACTGAATAAATATTTAATAAGTAAATAAATAGCAACCCCACAAGCAGCACCTGTTCACAAGTATGACGCGTGTGGCAGCCATCGCCCTCCTCGCCATATTGGAGGAAAGCGAGCGACCCGTCACACGACGCCGCCGCAAGCAAAGGCCTTAAAGTGAGCATGACTTGCTTAAGTCTGCCTTAGAAATAAAAAATAACTAAATGGAAACACTAAACACACAATTTGTTATCACTGTGACTATTAACAAGTTTAGACTAAATATCACAAAATAGAAAATATAATAATTAGGCAGACATAATATATCGATGCATCGGTGTAGTTTTAGTATCCAAAAATCCTTTCATAGAACCACATGGTTCATGGTTAATATACATATAACCGAAAATCAAGTTCGAGTTCATATACCTCAGAGTATATAAATACTACGTACAAATATTACCAACTTTTAAGTTAATCGAGGCACGCAGCAAAATATTCCCCTTAAAACATAAAAACCCCTTTTTACCCCGTAGGGTTCGATTTTCGAGAAACCCAAAAACATGTGATTCTTTATTTTCTATCCAAAGAATTAATACCAAGTTTCAAGTTAATTGGACAGCGTTGTAAGTTTCTTCCATAAAACTTTAACCCCTAAACACCCTTTTAGGGATAGTTTAAAAGAATATCTGGCTGAGTATCAATTTTATAAACCCAAGGAATAAGATTTTTCATACAAATAAAATTCCCCCATTTCACACCCTTAGTGGTGGAACCTGTGTGCAAAATTTCAAGTTTGTAGCCCCAGCCGTTTTGGGCTCTGCGTTGATGAATCAGTCAGTGTATCTCGATGCAAAAGACATCAGAGGTTCGATTGAGATGTGTTTGTTTACCTTCAACGAAAGCTAAAGCTCATTGTTGGATTCGAACCTGGGACCTTCGCTTCGGCATTCAACGTCATCACCATTAATTGAGCTATCATCGCCTTCAAATTATAGATTAAGTTAGATATTGATTTCCTGAGATAAAAAGCACCCTATGTGTTAATCCAGAACATTCTATCAGCGTGCCAAATTTCATTAAAATCCATTCAGTGCTTTTTGCGCGACAGAGTAGCAAACATCCAAATATACAAACATTCGCGTTTATAATATAAGTAAGGATAGAATAGAATTGAATTGAAAACATTTATTCCGCTCAGAATCGTTTATAAGTACCTACTTTTTGACTGTGACGTCATGAACCGGTCCCAACGGAAGACCAGCACTGGTTTCTTATTAACCAGTATTATAAGTAGTTGTGACCGTTTTATAATTATACATTTTTACTATTTGTAGCTACTCTGTTTAAATGGTCTTTATTTCTTATATTTTTTATTTACAACAAATATGTACAAAATACAATCTATATATAGAAAATTTCCTTAAGCCTGCCGCTGCTTCCGATTAACGGCAAGGTTCCCAGAAGGCTGGCAGCGTTTCCTCTTTGGATAGCCAAGCTGACGCGTTGGCGGAAAAAGCTCCCCGCCCGCTGGTCTCCGGAGGTCTCGATCAATTTTGAATAAAATGTTCTGTATAAATTATGTTTTAACTTGCCATAAATAAATTTATTTTCTTTCTTTCTTTCTAACATAACAAAAAAAAACAGTTATCACTTAACCTAGGTCTGCTGACACGGTCTCCCACTCAGCATGATGCCGCAGCGCAAGCCTACGACGCTGCTTTTCAGCGGGAACCACAGGATGGACAATATAACATACTATTAATAAAATAATTATTTATTTTATTTTATTTTTATTAGTTCACCAACGGCTATTAACATTTTTACAATCAAATAAATCTTAAAGCTAAACACGTCCTGATGTATAACCAATTAAAGGTAAACATAACATGTACAGAAAATAAATAGGCTAAATACTTATAAAGTTTAAAATATCAATTTTTAAGTTAACTTAGATTAGCAAAATCAGTGCAAAGTGAACAAAGATCAACTGGCCATGAGGAAAACTCTAATTTACCGGCAAAGAGAATTGGTGTATATCTGTCGATCCACTACATTTTTTACACAATTTGCTCAGTCGTGGGACTGGTGAATTGGTACCAAAGACGCTTCTACGAAAGGGACACACCAGGGGAGCAATGGGGACGCGAGGCAACCTTAAAGGAACTCTAAATGAGAATCTACTCAACAATTGCGGACAGCATATATGATTACGCAGAATTTTGTACAGAAAGGCCCTATCCAACATCCGTCTATCTAAGGAGATCATTTTAAACTTTACTAAACTACTGCTGTAAGAGTACGATCGCCTACTACATAATATTACTATCTTTACTATATAAAAATAAGTCGGGTTTTCCTTCCTGACGCTATAACTCCAGAACGCACGAACCGATTTCCACGGTTTTGCATTCGTTGGAAAGGTCTCGGGCTCCGTGAGGTTTATAGCAAAGAAAATTCAGGAAAAATTTCAACAGAAAAGCGGGAAAATCTTTTTTCACATACAGCGCCATCTCTGATACATAGCATGTACTACAAACCAATATTTTAATTTTGGGCAGTTATACGTAGGGTAGGGTAGGGTAGGGTAGGGTTGTGTAGGGTAGGGTAGGGTTGTGTAGGGTAGGGTAGGGTTGTGTAGGGTAGGGTAGGGTAGGGTAGCACCACGCGAACGAAGTCGCGCCGGGCAGCTAGTATTATATAAGTATAAGTATATATAAATAATATAAATATACTCATCATCATCATCAGCCTATAATGTCCCACTGCTGAGCACAGGCCTCCTTTCACAAATCAGGGTGAAAGGGAATGGGCAGATACTCCACCACGCGTGCCCACTGCGGATCGGTGGAGGTAGGCTAGTGGCCAACCTACTGTTGGAATTTTTCAAGCCGCCTAGGAGGCATCCAACTAGCTTAACGACCATCACAATTAAGTGATAACCGGGACCAACGGCTTTACGTGCCTTCCGAAGCACGGAAACGCTCGATTTGAAATACCACTAGACGGTCACCCATCCAGGTACCGACCACGACAGACGTAGCTTAACTTTGCCGATCGATTAAGAACGGCTAATCATGCTACACCACGAGCGCTTCATATAATAAATATAAATATACTAAATAGAAAAATATAACACAAAATAATACATGGATAATATACAGTCGAGGACATAAATATGTATACACTTTTTAAAATTCAAAAAGCAATTTTCTCGCATTTTTAACATTTAAGTGTTAAACTATTACACAAATTATAATAGTATATGTTAGAAGATTCTGCCTTTATAATATCTCATAATTTCAATCAGTAGTTTAAGAGGAAACCGTTGTTGAATTTTACTAAGTGTATACATATTTATGTCCTCGACTGTACATAATAAATTATAGCTGCATTTAAATAAGTTCACATTGAGGCGACGTGATCCAAAAAAATAAGCAACAAAGAAATAGTTTATGGGAATTAGACCTTCTGCATGCCAAGAAGATGCAGTTTGTAGTGTCTTTGGAATTTTATTGAATTTAAATTCCTGAGCGGTGGTGGGATATTATTCCAACATTAGCTTGATAAATAAAACTCGTCGTAATTTTTAGTACTATTTATTAAATAAGTTACTTTCACGTTATTTAAGATGTGCTAGTCGTCACAAGGGGCAGCGCCACCAAAAGCGGGTCCGTTTGCTTCCCTACGTACATGAGGGCCAGCAATAGATGAGAGATTATACAATGACGAGCGCAGAGTCTCCGAACTCTTCCAATCCACCACCTTAATAACACATAATTTTTCTTCTGTCTTATTAGTACTCTCAATAATATCAGGTCTTGTAGTCGTCTTATTACTACCTGGTATTTTAGTACTCTTATTACTGCTAGGTATTTTAGTACTCTTTTCACTGCTAGGTATTTTAGTACTCTTTTTACTACTAGGTCTTTTAGTCGTCTCTTCATAAGATGTGTCACGACTCTCAGAACCTTCATCAGTATCGCTCGGTGGATAACGATTTCTTGCAGTCTGAACCTGATGAATACTAACACTCTCATCAGGATTTAGTGTCCACTTGTTTCTATTAGTCACGACATTACGATAACGTCTATATCTATCATCACTCTCGTACCTAGCTAATGTGTTCTTATCACGGACGACTTTATCCGAAGATTCTCGTCTCAATGCTGAGTAGGTATCTAAGTCCTCCGCACACAAATGTGTCATCAATTCGAGGGTTACATCCGAAACGGTCGACAATTCTCGCAACTTCGCATCTTCCAAATACTTCTTGTATTTATTGCATGTATTCTGTATGGTCTGCGTCAAGTAGCGGGACTTATACTTCTCGTGCTTCAGATTCAACAGTTTCGCTATCATATCGCTCATATTTTGTGTTTGTTCTCTAAAAGGCTCCATGAGACTTAGAAAACTCTCCAAATCATGTTCCGGGAGGTTTCTGAGAGGGTTTTCTAGTTGCGAGTCTGCGTATGCACTCATGACGGGCTTGTGAGGAAAGGTGATATTTTTAGACAGTTTCAGTAAGTATTTACAAATAAAATTACTTAAGTGTGGTGTAATGTTACTGCGGTGAATAAGATCCCCAAAGCGACTCCTCTTTGTTTCCCTTTTAATAATATTAAATAATAAATATCCTGGGATATTCCTCACACACGGTCATCTGATCCCACACTAAGCAAAGCAGAGCTTGTACTATGGAAACCAGGTAACTGATATAATACATATACATTTTTTTTTACATAATTACACCCATACTCAGGTAACACAGATGGCATATCCTGCATATACGTGGTAGGGAACCAAACTCTCGACCTGCGGCGCGATAGTTGGAATCGCGTGTGATACCACAGATTACTAAATAGTTACTATGGTGATACCCCTGAAGCAAAAAGAAAGTGCAAGCGTCTCTAGGCTACAGTAACCGCTTACCGTTTGCTTGTTAGCGGCCTTGGTTGTATGACCATTGTTCTTTGTAGTCTTTAAGAATACAAATCTAATCAATATGTATGTTACATCGGATGCTGAACCAGCTGTTAATTCGAGTACTGATAATGCAGCCGTTGTTTGAGACTGTTTGAATCAATTAGTTGATTTAAAAAAAAGCATTTTATTTAAAAACAAAAGCAATATTTTAAAAGTCTGATAAGAGCTGTACTAGTTACTTTAAGTATTTACTTTTTATTCAGCACTAGCTGCCCGGCACGACTTCGTTCTCGTGGTCTTATCTATACCCTATCCTACCCTACCACTACCCCTACCCTACCATACCCTACCATGCCCTACACTACCCTACCCTACTACCTTACCCTACCCTACCCTACCCTAGCAACTTTCTTATTTTTTTCTTTCATGAGAACAACAACAAACACAACAAAAAAAGAATTAGCGAAATCGGTCCAGCCGTTCACGCGTGATGGCGTGACCAAGGGAAATAGGTATTCATTTTTATATATATAGATTAGGTATTAAAATAAATATCCTTGGACATTTCTCACACACGCTCATCAGTTCTGATCCCAAACTAAGCAGAGCTTGTACTATGGAAACCGGATAACTGATATAATACATGTACTACTTTTTGTTTGTAAATACATACTTAATATACATAATTACACCCAGACTCAGGACATACAGACATGTTCATGCACACAAATGCATGTCCTGTGTGGGAATCGAACCCACGACCTGCGGCGCAATAGGTGGAATCTTTACCAGAGTCTTAACCGACTGCGACAACTGGCCCGTCGTTCATCATCATCGTCGTATTCATCACCAATCACCCGGTGATGACCTATGCCGCTGAAACGTGGTCTTTGACAGTTGGCCTGATCCACAAGTTCAAAGTCGCTCAGCGGGCAATGGATAGAGTTTCGGGGTTTCTCTCAAGGACAGAGTTCGCAACGATGAGATCCGGCGGAGAACTAAATTAACCGACATAGCCCTGATAATAAGCAAGCTGAAGTGGCAGTGGGCTGGCCATATCTGTCGCAGAACGGATAACCGATGGGGTAAACGAGGTCTTGACTGGAGACCACGCACAGGCAAGCGAAGTGTGGGACGCCCCCCCCGTTAGGTGGCCCAATGGCCTGCGAACCTTGGCGGGCGGTAGGTGGAAGCTAAAAGTGGAGGACCGGAAGATGTGACGACTATTGGGAAAGGCCTATGTCCAGCAGTGGACGACCACAAGCTGATGATGAAAGTGGAATATTTTTTGTTGAAGTAGGACGTAAGTTTATCAGCGCATGACGTATAGTACTAGTTTATTGTATAAGTTTAACTCACCGTTAGGACTGCAATAAAAAACAACAACATTTTGAACCAACAAACAAACGGCAGTTCACTCTAAAAGTGATCTTATAAGTAAACAGATTAAAGGATTGGTCGCGGTATCGCAATAAGTGTTCTTAATTTTTAATTCTACGGTCTGCAATCGAGTCTCCGGATCGTCAATATTTCTTTTTGATTCAACTGAAGCTTAGGTTTGGTTTTAAGGCGATGATAGCTCAGTGGTAGTGACGTCGGATGCCGAGACGATTCCGGGTTCGAATCCTACACTGAGCTTGAGGTTTCGGTGTTGGAAAACATCGTGGGGAAGCCTCGGTGTGTTCCGACAGCTGCACTTGAAAGACAAATCCTTCTAGTCTTTGTATTCTTACTACCATCATCATTGACCATGGTGAAGTTGAGTTTAAACACGGGCCATTCATCATTGTAAAATAAATCTTTACGATCCGATATGGTTACTGTATCTATGGAAGCTTGTAACTAGAGTTGCCAACCGTCTCAAGAAGAGTGGGACGTTTCGCAACTAGAGGCTTAGAGGATGCGTCCCGAAAGATGTGTGCGGGACGACAATTGTCCCGCTTTATGATACTACTTAAATTTCGGCCAGAAAAATACGTCCAATTCAGAATTTTGACGATACAATTTTTTTTTTTTTTTTTTTAGTTTTTTGTTGTTTGTGGTATTCATATTTTGTCTCTAGACAGTATCTACAAATAGGCTAAGCGTAGACCATGCTAAAGCATACTCAAAGATTTTATAGCAGAATTATAGGTTAAAATACATTTTGAATAAAGATGCAATGATTCTTACGATCAACGTTTTGTAAAATTTATTTTTATGTACAAAATTTTGATAAACTTTTTTTTTGGGATAATACAAGTTGTAAAAGACATCGGAGGTTCATTTGTTTTCGTTCACCGAAAGCTTAGCTAAATGTAGGATTCAAACCCGGGACCTTCGCCTCAGTATTCAACAAGTGGTCACGTCGAAGGCTATTGAGCTATCAGCGCCTTCAAATTATCGATTAACATGGATATAAATAAAAGTCATCGTAATTTAAAGTATTATTTATTAAACAAGATACGCCTTACGTTATTCTAGATGTGCTAGTCGTCACAAGGGGCAGCGCCACCAAACGCGGGTCCGTGCTTCCCTGCGTACATGAGGGCCAGCAATAGATGGGACATTTTACAATAACTAGGGCAAAGCCTCCGGACTCTCTGTCCAAGACACATCTTGACATTTACATTTAGGACTCTCTGTAGGTTTATTAGCAGTCTCATCATCTGATGTGGGAACTGGGCTGTCAAGATCTTCACCGTATCCTTCGTCATCTTCCAGAGATCCTTCCCTCAATGCCAAGTAGGTGTCCAAGTATCCCACACACATCCTTGTGATCAATTGGAAGGTCCGGACATCCAAATCGGTCGACAATTCTCGTGACTCAGCATCTTGTAAATAGTTCTTGTACTGATTGCAAGTGTTCTCAATTATCTGCGTCACATAACGGAACTGCTGTTTTTGGTCTCTAACAGGCTCGATGTGACTTAGAAAACTCTTCAAATCGCGTTCCGGGAGGTTTCTGAAAGGGTTGTGCAGTTGATAGTCTACGTATGAACTCTTGACTGACTTGTAAGGCAAGGTGTCCACTTGAGATTTAGGTTTGCTGATTTTGAGATGGACTTCCTGTGAATTAAATTTTATTAGCCAGTTTCAACTTTACTTCAATGTGGTGTTGCGTTCCTGCGGTGAGTAAGGTTGCCAGAGCTCCATGGGGAGCGACTCCTCTCGATTTCAATTAGGGTGTGAAGAGAGAGTATGCGCGTGATACTCAGTGTCTATACGCCAGGGTTACTGCTGACCGTTAGGTGGGTCGTATGCTTGTTTGTTTACTGCTTTGGTAGCAATTTTATCTACTGAACTATTACTGGAATGTAACAAAATTGATTTCTTATAGTTTTTATGGTCTGGTATTTTTTTTTTGTTTATCAGTTTGAGTTTTTTTTATTTTAAATCTTCACGTAATATTTTCGACAGAAAATTATGAAGAACCATGATATTTTGGGTTTCTGGAAAATCTATCCCTACGAGGCAAGGCGGTGTAATTATGTTTCAAAAGGAGAATTTTACTGAGTGTTGATATAAATTGGTTCCGATAAAGCCAAATCTTTTACACCTTGTATAATACAATAATGATTATAACTTTTTTATTTACAAAAAATATGTACAAAATACAGTCTATATATAGAAAATTTCCTCAAACCTGCCACTGCTTCCGAGTAACGGCAAGTTTCCCAGAAGGCTGGCAGCGTTTCCTCTTTGGATAGCCAAGCTGACGCGTTGGCGGAAAAAGCTCCCCGCCCGCTGGTCTCTGGAGGTCTCAATTTTGATGACAAGGTGCGAGCAAAACGGCGAGCTTCGGATCCCCACGGTCCCAAGGTCTCGACCGCAAAAGGCATAGAAATATAATTGAGTCCAATCGATGCGTATTTTTTGAATTTTCTGCACTGGCCGCAGCTGCCCCTGCAGCTTTATAAGTGTGGCACATGTGGCATCCCACACCAGCGACTTGCCGACACTCCAAGGGATCAAAGACATACCATCCAGTCTCTTGCCATCGCCCCGCACAAACCGACTGGTTCCAGTACGGAAGGCACGTTAGCGACAACAAGAGCCCTGGATAACGTCATTAATAGCTGAGTGTCGTGATATTCGACCAGCACTTAGGGAGAACGAAAGCCCATGGTGGCCGAAATGTTCATCATCATCAGCTTATAATGTCCCACTGCTGAGAACAGGCCTCCTTTCACAAATAAGGGTGAAAGGGAATGGGCAGATACTCCACCACGCGTGCCCACTGCGGATTGGTGGAGGTAGGCTAGTGGTCAACCTACTGTTGGAATTTTTCAAGCCGCCTAGGAGGCATCCAACTAGCTTAACGACTATCACAATTAAGTGATAACCGGGACCAACGGCTTTACGTGCCTTCCGAAGCACGGAAATGTTATTAAATAATATTACACAAACAATAATATATGTGTAATATCAAATCAATTGGAATATTACCTCTGATGCTGAACCAGATGGTAGCAAGTCGAGTACTGACAGCGCTGACGCAGTTTGACACTGTTTGAAATAAATTCGTTAATTAAATAAATCACAATTAAACAAATAATTTCCAAACATAACCTGCTAAATCTCAAAGGTGCTATAAATTAACGTAAAAAATTAATTACTCACCGTTAAGACTGCAATAACTAGAAGCAACATTTGGACCAACAAGCAAACGGCAGGTCAATCTACAAGTGATGTATACGTACAGAGACACTAAAAGAACTGTAAATAATCATGCAATAACGCCATTAGTCGCGATATCACAATAAGTGATATTAAATTTTTAATTTTACGGTTTTTAATCGTGTCTGGGGATCGTCACTTCATCTTTTTTTTACATGCACTTACTGGTAGCCAATGATATTATAATAAAAAGAGGTAGATATCGCACTAACGCACGCTAATTGTTGCAGACAAATTCAGACAATTGTCGTTATTTTGCTTAGCGGCTACATATAGCTATCTTTTTCTGTACCATACGTTCCGTATTATCTATCGCATTCACCAAATTCAATAATATCTGAACGCCGCTTAGTATGAGGGTAGCTTATCTCTATTATAAATAATAGCAAATATTATAAATAATCTGCAAGCTTGCAACACGGCATCACTCTTTCAGTCGGTCTCCCCTTTCTGGCTGAGCTCTGGCAACCTTACTTACGCGCCGGAACATGGTTGATCATTGAGCGAAATAAATACTCTACCTCTCTTCTCTCATGCGGTGAACATGCAAAATGAGCTGATTATATTGAAGATAAAGATGTCTGGAAGTAACTAGCTGCACTCTGCACAAATGGATCTAGGCTTAATCATGCTTATACGACAACCAATAATCTCAATATTTTTTAGGTTATTTTCCATATTCTTTTTTCGTTTCTGCATTAGTTTTGTATGCTTAACTTAAAGTATGTTTTAGGTTGTTGATTATTTGGAAAAAAGACAAAGATAGATAGTTTGTCCAAAAAATATTTAAAAATGTAACCCTGCTGGTTTCTTGCCGGATTCTTCTCAGTTGATGGCCGACTTCGAAACCGGTGGTTACTTCAATAAACTTTACCTTCATAAGTGCCCTTCTGGGGCCTAAATTGAATAAATGAGTTTGACTTTGATACACATGTCTGAAGGTGAGACCAATACTAGATGTATATATTTGAAATTTGATAAATTTAAAATACCTAGCTTCTACCTAATAAGCCTATATATACCTAAGAAGCAACGATTCTGGCAAAAAATACAGGAAACCTATGAGGCTTATCAGCTAAAATTATTGACTAACTTATCACTACTATTACACCTATTTTAGCAGCAAATTTTAATCAATATTTGATGAAACAGTAAAATCCTTCCAATATATAAATGTGGGTTCAAAAATAATCCTTCCATTATAGACCTATGCTCATCAATCAATGTTACCTAATTTTACCAATAAATACATTTTACATGATCACCTGTTTGAATTTACAAAAGGGGTCTACGCTACGATAGACGCTGGTTAACTTTTAAAGCACATTTTTGACGCCTGGGAGAATTCTCCAAGGCATTTGATTGCGTTGATCATCACCGTAGTTTTAAAACTTCAACATAATGGAGTTCTTGGGGTGGCACTTGATCTTATATTGTCCTATCTATTAATATCGCCAACAAAAAGTAGGTATAAACGATACCACGTGCTACGTCCCCAGGGTTTTTAATAAAATCGGGCGTACCGCAAGGATCAATTTTAGGGCCATTTTTGTTTTTGGCGTATATTAATGATTAGCCCAGATTAGTAAATGAATTATCCGATATAGTTTTATTTGCTGATGATACCTCTTTAATTTTTAAGGTTTAAGACAGACCTAACGCTGCTCAATGACACCTTATCAGCAGTATCAAAATGGTTTGCCGCCAATAATCTTTTGTTTAATTCCTGTAAAACTAAATATATAAATGTTTTCTTTCCCCAATATTATTAAGTCATATCGTAGCGTTGTGACGTTAAAAGACTTGAATTAATAGTAGCCGCCATAACATTATAAGAAATAATGATAAAATTGTGACACCTAGATTCAGGTTATCTGAAGCTAATAGGTACCTAGGTAAGTCTTTTCTCGGGAATTGCGTTCGATCCTATAATAAAATCCCACTTAGATTTTATAACGCAGAGCTTAATTGACATAGCCTAAGAATATAATGTATTAGTATTTAGAATAATAACTGTAGGTTATATAAAAGAAAGTTCTACATCGCTTTGCCCAAACTGTGCATCATCACCATATCCATAAAATAAGGAAATTTTTAAGGATATTTTTAACCGACTTCAAAAAAGGAGGAGGTTCTTAATTCGTTTTTTTTTTTAATGTATGTTTGGGCATAACTCCGTCATATGTAGACGGATTTTCAAAATTATTTTTTTGTTCGAAAGGGGTTTATTCCGAAATGGTCCCATATAAATTTCGGAGACAGACAACAGAACTCTTAAAAAATGTCAGCAAATCAACCGCAATTGCTGATATCGCTTAAATATGCATTGTTTACGCCTTTACACGTGAAAGTATTTACGTATATATGAAACTCCGTCCGATCTGTGTTTCGGAAGGCACGTAAAGCCGTTGGTCCCGGTTATCACTTAATTGTGATAGTCGTTAAGCTAGTTGGATGCCTCCTAGGCGGCTTGAAAAATTCCAACAGTAGGTTGACCACTAGCCTACCTCCACCAATCCGCAGTGGGCACGCGTGGTGGAGTATCTGCCCATTCCCTTTCACCCTTATTTGTGAAAGGAGGCCTGTTCTCAGCAGTGGGACATTATAGGCTGATGATGAAACTAAAAATTCTAATATAAATTAACTTTTTAACAAAAAATAAACCACCTTCAAAGTACACAAAAAAAAATTTCGCTGACTTCAAAACAGTGTCAGATAAGAGTTATTTCTTACTTTTTAGTGTACTTTGAAGGCGGTTTATTTTTTTGTTAAAAAGTTAATTTATTATTTATCAGCTAGCTTCTTCAAATAATTCAATACCACCTAATGGCAAAACTGCCACCATTTCTGCATTTCATGCAAATATGATAGTCGCGGGTGTGAGCAAGAGAGCAACATACAGCGAGCGCAAATTACCCTCCAATACCCCTACCCTCCTTCCAGGCAAGTCTGACTTCTCTCGTACTGTACCTACTACTATTTATTCTGTGTAAAATGTCGTTACCGTCTTCTATTATTCTCTCGCCCAACAAGTTATGTTTTATCTTGGATACCAGAGGTTTCAGAGGTAACAGAAACTTTCATATGTTTTGTTTTAGTAAGTGCTTAAGACTACATTCCGAATTGAAGCTATAATCGCTGTAATCGATTTGAGCGTGCTTAAACCCGTACCGAATTTGTACATGACAGCTGACGACGTCTGTGAGCGATATTATCCAATTCGGAATGTAGCCTAAGTGTCGTCTTGTAAAATAAAAAGCGTTACATCGTCTTGCGATATAAATGTATTATTAATATTATTTATTACACCAATGGCGACGTCTCGAGAAGTGGATGTGAGCGCGGCGACAACACACGAGAAGAAATCCTAGTTCAAAAATTATCCAGGAACTCCTCGCACAAATACGTGATCACCTCAAGTGTCGCGCCCGGAATGGTGGACGTTTCTTGAGTCGTTGAATGGTCCATATACTTCATGTATTGACTACAAGTGTTCTGGATGTTTTGTTCTAACATATGCTTCTGATTCAAAAGATCCTTCGTTTTCATATGGTTTATGTTTTGTAAATGAAACTCATACGTCTGTTCTGTGACAGGCACGATGCTACTGAGATAGCGACTCAAATCTTTCTTTAAGCTTTTCTTGGTTTTTAACGGTCGTTCAAGTGTATCTTGATCTTGAATTTCCTCTTGTTCCGGGGTGATTAGTAGCTGGTTGTTCATTCGAAGATCTATGTCAAAGCTGTTGGATACAGGCTTGTTATATGATTTTGGAGTCTTTACTTGAGCTTTGGGCTTGGGACCATTGGAAGCCTCCGATTCCTGTGAACAATTACATTATTATCGATCAATAGATATACATCGTTTGACAGATTTGGTTGCTAAATCGTTGAACGGTTTGTTCAGAATCACCTACAGCATCGATTTATGTAACTTTAACTATGTTGAAAATTTCATAAATCGATTCAGAAAATGATTCTGAACAACCCTTTTAACGGTTTAGCATCTAAATCTGTTACACATTGTATAGATTATTTTTAAGTTCATACTCGTACGCAACTTGACCATGTCTTGAATATTTATCACATCAGGGTAGTAAAAGAGTCGTTTATTTTATACAAATAATTTCAATAGCAGATTCGGATTTAATGAATCGTATTGGGTCTTCTTTGCTGCTAATTTCAATCAGTAATATTTTCATTTGCCTTTTTAAGCCCCACATAGCTGTTCTATTTTGTTTATCAGGCTAGGATCAGGTAGATGATCAACGATTCAATACACACGACATAAGTTTATGGAATCTTTATGCAAGGGTTTTCAATAAATTTGTATCTTACCACGGCCTCGGATGCTGCTAGTTCAACATCGAGTAACGAAAGTTCTGCCGCCTTATGACACTGATAAATCAATTCATCGATTAAATAATAAAATATTTCCTTAAAAATCAAGATAATGTTATTAACTCTAAATTACTTACTATAAAGACTACAAAAAGGATCAACATTTTTAATCAAGAAACAAACCGCAGTACCTACATGTGATAAATGCAGATAAACTAAATGCACCATGGATAATCACACAATAACGCCATTGGACACAATGATTGGTATTAAATTTTTAATTCAACGGTCTTATCTCTGTGTTTCATATTGTCATCATGTTGCTGAATCGAGGCATTGTATCAAGGTGGACACAGGCGACAGCAGTAGGCTTGATATTGAGCCAAACTTGAGTCTTATTAGCAGTCTTTGCCCACTGCCAGTAGGTAGTGCTTCCCTCTATTGAGCGCATAGAGCTTTTAAGATGCCAGCTTTTGCCCGGTTTCAATAATTTACGGACCGTTATCGGTTAAGATTTATTAAAATTAAGACTCTTATGTCTTTATAAAAATATAATAAGGCCTAGAGATTATTTGAGATACAAGTTTAAATATATTAATATAATGACAGTGTCGTCACAGTACATATATGAAAATCTTATTCATGTGAGGAAAAACATAAATAACTTACCTAAGAATAGCGACACTCATAGTTTGAACACTAGAAATAAGCACAAACTTGCTGTACCTTTAACTCGGCTCAGCAAAGTCCTTAACTCTTTCAAGGGGCAATGTATACGTTTCTATAATAAAGTACCCAAAGAAATCCAAGAGCTACCTATACATAGATTCAAAAAGATAGTAAAACAGAAGTTATGCAAGAAAGGGTACTATAAAGTTTCTGATTTTGTAGATGACAAGAATGCATTTGTTTTTTTGTTTTTTTTTTTTAATATCCTGGGACATTCCTCACACACGGTCATCTGCGGGGTTATTTTAAAACGATCGAATTCGGATTCGGGAGCGGAATCGGAAACTACCGAGATGAGTTTCCGACATGATAAAATAATAATGAAAATGTATATTTGCACATTAAAATACAATCAAAACTGTAAGAACATCAATATTTATTTAACATAGTATGATAATAGTACAATTTAAGTGTTACAAAATAATATTTAAACTAAAATAAATATATTCTGCATGATAGGTTAAAGCGGCCATTGCTATTTTAATTTCCGAATCGAATAGTTTGACGTTTCTCGACGGAAATATCAATCCGAATCATCGAAAAGTTTCCGATAGCTTTTAGATGGCGGAATTCTTTCCGAATTTTATTTAATGTTCGTTTTTGACTATTATTTAATATAAACGCATTATTTAAACTTATATAATGGTTAGTTGGTACTAGACTGAGTGTGTTTTCCCCTATTTTAAGTAAATAATGAATAAGAAAGGTCTGCGGTAAAAGTAATAGCTACATACTCAAACTTCGTAGGGACTAAAACATATTGGTCACTACTCAATACCGTTACTCATGTTGGATGCTAGATTCACTACCACAAAAAAATCTACGTAACCATAAAATCTATTGCAAATTATCTATTTGCAAATAAAAGTTAAAATATTTTATTAGACTCAAAAGAAAAACATAAAATATTTGTTTTATTATACTCTCCATGATTGTACTGAAAAAAAAAACTACTTTGACACAGAGGGCTTTTTGGCGGGAACTTGCAAAGTGACGTTGAGTTTTCGTTTAATTTTCAAAAAATCATGTATTTTGAGTTTTATTGCGTATTATCTGTGATGTTTTATCCTATAAATATAAATCCACGCGCACCAATGAAGGGAAATTAAATGAATTATGTGTATCGTGACTTCAACTTGTCTCAAAAAGTCCGTGAGAAGTTTTAGTTTATTGACCACTATTTTACTAACACATGACGTTTATGGACTGTGACTGACAGTGCGTACAATATGAAAGTGATTTATTTTGTGCCTAGAACTTAGGTATAACTCAAATACGATTAGGCTGTATGGCTCAAACCTTTGCCTGACTTTTGCTAATATTATAAACAACAGTTACTTCGACCTATCAGTCAGTTTTTGAAGTTCGATAAAACTAGAAACCATTTTTATGTTTATTAAAACACAATGTAGACCTAAAATCCAAAATATAGAAAATAACAAGTATCTGTCTTTATGCATTTGATATGAGTGTTTAAATGAGGGCTTTCAACAATAAAAATCCGTAAGTATTTCGATTTTAGTTTAAATTTTAGTTTAGGTATACCATTTCCTACCATTATTAAAAACAAACTTTGTAAACGCACTCCAACTTTCCGCTATCGGATCTTTTCGATGAAGGTTTCCGATTCCGCTCCCGAATCCGAATTCGATCGTTTTAAAATAACCCCGCTGATCCCAAACTAAGCAGAGCTTGTACTATGGAAACCAGATAACTGATATAATACATATACTACTTTTAGTTTGTAAATACATACTTAATATACATAATTACACCCAGACTCAGGACATACAGACATGTTCATGCACACAAATGCATGTCCTGTGTGGGAATCGAACCCACGACCTGCAGCGCTATAGGTTAAGACTCCACGTCTTAACCAACTGCGCCAACTGGCCCGTCTTAATTAATTGTTCGCTTCGCAGGCTATTGTTATATAGGTATATCTTGTAAATAGTAATACTTATAAGTACACCTTTAAAAAAAAAAGACTTGTTGAGTTTCTTGCCGGAGTCTTCTCAGTTCAAGTTCTATTTGGAACCGGTGTAGAGTCATTTGTTAACGTTCATAAGTGCCTTATCAGGGCCTAAATTGAATAAATGCTTTTTGAATATGAATTTACTTATACTGAAGCAAATAGCTCAAAGCTTTGCATAGCAGACCCTCCCATATGGAAGTAGCTATCACAGGTAAAATTAGCTTACGAAATGATCTATATGCCCAGTTTGGCAATAAAAAAACCTACCATTGGTAAGCAAAACGATTCGTTTTTGTTTATTGAAACCGGGAATTAGCCTTTGGCTTCAGATCTGAACTATTGTAGTTAACGGACTGACAATACTTTTCCGGTTTCATATAGTACCTACTGTTGTGAGAAATATAAAGGGAGGATGGAGTCCAACTATGAATACTGCTCGTTGTGATCTCTGGTAGTTTAACGAGCTCTACACCAAGGAATAATACTAGAGTGTAAAATAAACAGTTGTTATTGATTTTTTGTAAGCTATGTACTTCACGGATGTTTATAAATATGTAATAGTACATTATAATACAAGTGTGCAAAGTTGGTTATTATACACGAAGCGGTAATCGCGCGAGCGGCAGGCGAGTGCGATAAGGGAGCCGAGAGTGTTATGACCAATGCACCCGCGTGTCATACGACGTTTTTCAATACACTTGCGAGGAGATAAACAGTTTTTATAGTTTAATTTTGATATTATTAATTACGGAAAATGCCGCACGGGTATTATTTTTGACAATAACCCAAAGAAACGCAATGACGTTCATTTTTCTTGAAATTTACTCAGCCAATTCCCACCACCAACAATGCTCTCTGATTGGCTAAGTCAAGGACACGTGCGCTCGGATTGGCCAAGACAAGAACACTCGATTCAGTGATTGGTCCTTACTGTTCTAATTCAGTGCAAAATCACTGACTATTTGCGGAATCGGATTGCTCGTTATTACTACTCTACACAGGTCAAATCCACTGGGAGATAATTATGTACGGCAATGGAGTGTTGCGGCGCGGCGGGTGATGATCTATTTGGTCTTGTATTTGACGTTGTATGTCGTGTACGGTTATGTGCAGTAGTTAACCGTATGACATGCTATAATTCGATACAAGTAGAAAAACCATACAAAAAGAAAGCCAGTTGCTGGGCTCGAACACGGACCTTAACTAAAACGTTGGCTCTTGCGAAAACGATGTGTGACCCGTGTGCGCTGAGCCACCGTTTAAGTTGCGGCTGTGTTGAACATCTTGATCAGTATACGAGAAAAGTTTATTAGGGTAGATAGATACTGCAAATCTCCTTGGGGGACATCATTTAGTCAATTTGATACTAATTGGATACTAATCATACAAGTGTAATAAATGCAAAAAAAAAATATCCTATAGGCCTGTGTTTGACCACAATTTCACGGTGGTTAGTGATGATGTGGCCGAAGGTGGGTGCACACACAAAGCCTGGAAGGAACTGGCTCTCAAGTGCAGCTGTCGGAACACACCGATGGATGCTTGGCGACAGATTTTCAACCTGAACCCTGGTAGCCAGCCAGGCCCTAATAAAAGTACCCTACCACCGTGCTAGGATTTCCTCACGTGATTTTCTTCACTAAAGCTTCAAGCTCATTGTAGGATTCAGAATCGCGACCTTCTCCGCATTCCCCATCACTTCTACTGAGCTTTCATCGCTTTCAAACATATTTGTTACACTCCGCTCTCTAGCGAGTGAACGGATTTGGAAGAAACTTTGCAAGTAGATAGAACAAAATATGTAGAAAAGTTGAATAAAAAATATTGAACTATTATTACTACGTATAGAGAAGCGCTCGTGGTGTAGCATGATAAGCCGTTCTTAATCGATCGGCAAGTTAAGCTACCACCGTCGTGGTCGGTACCTGGATGGGTGACCGCCTAGTGGTATTTCAAATCGAGCGTTTCCATGCTTCGGAAGGCATTTAAAGCCGTTGGTCCCGGTTATCACTTAATTGTTATAGTCGTTGTGGAGGCCTTCTATAGGCGGCTTGTAAACTCCAACAGTAGGTTGACCCAGTGGTCAACCTACTGTTGGAGTTTACAAGCAGCTAGTGCCTATCTCCACCGATCCGCAGTGGGCACGCGTGGTGGAGTATCTGCCCATTCCCTTTCACCCTGATTTGTGAAAGGAGGCCTGTGCTCAGCAGTGGGCCATCATAGACTGATGAAGATAGAAGCTTATCATAAGCAAAGCAATGGTAATGTACCATTTTTTTGAGTCAAGTCTAAAACAATAATTAGTCGTCTTTGCAGACAGTAGAAACACATAGTGCTATCAGAATAGGAGTATATTTCTCGCAAACACCGTGATTTTCACGGCGCTTACGCGTTTCGTTCATTGTTGTACCTCACTTGAACTTGAAGGGAACATAGTTACTTTGTGTGTGATGTGTGGCGTCTTCTTGTAGTAATATTAGCTCAATGATAAAAAATAAGAGATTTCAGTGTAAGATTAAGGAATAAAAGGCCATTTTTCATTATTGTTATTTAATGCTTTCATATCCGAAATGTGTTTGTAATTGTATCTATGTAGGTAGTTGCATGTGGGTGACTAGCACACTCCTGGCACTTGGACGCCAGAGAGTGCCATGTAGGGTAATTATAATCATTGGATTGGAAATTCTGGGAACCTATATGTAGCAGGAGCCCCAGTTTTGGCCAGTACCCCAGTTGTGGCCACTTGCAATTTTGAAAGTCAACAAATAAGGCGTTGAATCCTGACTGGTTTACTGTCTATGGTAAATAAAATCTTTGATGTTGATCGCTTTTGACGAGCAATTGTCGTGGCGCCGTAAGTTTATAGGAACTTTTTTGTGACACTGTTAAAGCAAAAATAATAATTTCCGTTAATTTCTTAACAGACCCTTGGTAATTATTCGATAGATATCTTTCTCAAATTTTTTTCTGTAGTGTGGATTCTTATTGAAGCATACTAAATGAATGTCTAGGAACTTTATTTTGATATTTTTTTTGACAGACAATGAATTCCTCTAAATGGAAACTTAGGTGGAAATGGGTGGCCACAACTGGGGCTCTACCGCGTAACTTTGGTGGTAATCGTAACGAACCCCATTAATTATTTCATCCAATGATGCGCACGTGGTATGTCGCGACGATGACCATTTGTGGGCCCTGATGGGATGAAATTCTTTAATGGTGTTCGTTACGATTACCAACAATGTTACGCGGTAGAGCCCCTGGATCAGTAGAGATTTTAAACCGTTCATCTTTAAAAATTAAATATTCGATCGATACACACTTCTACAAAACCTAAAAGATAAGAGAAAATAAACTTCTTTATTCATATAACTAATCAATTGGATGGCGATAGTGATAAATAGGGTTGTAAAGAAAGAAGAAGTTTATTAATTTACTCATGATTCTATTACAAAACTTGCCGCCTATTGTAGAATTGATTGAACGATGGAGGCGGCCATATGTGTGAGCGAGCCGACGAGCGTTTGTGACACCGACTTACTGGTGGCGGATAGTAATCCTCTTCCGGAATTACTTTATTGCAATCACATTTTTCAATTTGCAACATCTTATTTAGATATCTCAATTCATCATTATTGCTTCTCTCATACTGTGCAAACACGTAATTATCATCTTCTTCGACATCTAAAGCCTCAGGAGGATCAGTGCCTAAGTACTCCTCACACAAGTACGTGATCAGCTCTAGTGTTGCGTCGGAAACTGAGGACTTCTCTGACCTCATTGAATCTCCTAAAGCGTTCATGTATTGACTACAAGTGCTCTGAAGTGTTTGAAATTGGGACTGGGACAGCAATGGCTTCTGAATCAAGTTTGGCGCGTTTATGTTTTGTAAATCCAACCCTGTCTGATCTTTCTCAGGATCCATGCTACTAAGATAGCGACTCAAATGCTTCATTAGCTTTGTTTTAGTATTTCCAACAGTCTGTTCAGGCGCAGACATACCTAGTATGAACTCTTGTTCTGGTATGTTACTGAATGTGTTGTATAGATTTGTGTCTGTGTATTTGTGGCTCTTGGATACCGGGTTGTTATCATAGATGGAACTTTTTGCTTGCGGCTTGGATTGGATCGGGGAGAGAAACGCGATGTTGGAAATCGCGTCGTCATCCTGTGAACAAGCTTTTTAATCAGATTTTCTGTTTAGGCAAAAGAATTTGAATTAATAGTGAAAGGGATCCTCAGCAAACAAACTTTATTCAAACACTAGCCGTCTCCCGCGGTTTCACCCGTGTTCCCGGGATAAAAAGTAGCATATCTCTTTCTCCATAGCATAGGCTATCGGCATGCCAAATTTCATGATGATATGTTGAGTGGTTGAGGCGTGAAAGCGTAACAAACAAATAAACAAACTCATATTCGCATTTATAATATTGGTTGAAAGTGAGTTTGTTTTTTTTTGGTTTGTTTGTTTCGTCTCACGCTTCAACTACTAAACGGATCATCATGAAAAGCATGCAGATAGCCTAAGCTGTAGTATGGAGAAGGACATAGGCCCGAGAACGCGGGTGAAATCGCGGGGGATAGCTAGTAAGTAGGTATAAAGTAACAAAATTGAGTTTCACCGCGTACGCCGATGCATCTGGTTGCATCCTGAGAAGCGCCATCGCTTCTGCTCGGTGCCACTGCATAAATAAATAGAGATTAGTGAAACCCTATCAAAGTTATGATGACTATCTTAAGAGAAGTAGAGCATTATCGTTTATTCGCTCAAAGAGCAGCTCGACTGGGGAAGTTTTTACACCTTACAGAACACCGCAGCCAAATAACTTTATGTTGTGTTCCTGCGCGTGAGTAAGGTTGCCAGAACTCATTAGGGAGTGGGGAAAGGTCGGAGTGATGCTTCGTGTGTGACAAGCGTCCATATGGCTACGGTAACCGCTTACTATCAGCGGTCGTATGCTTGTTTACCGGCTTCGTCGTGTGGTTTTACATTACCGATATGTGTACCGAGATTGATATAGTATACATAACCTATCTTAAAATGATGTTTGGCCGAAATACGTCATCGATTTTGTTACTAATGGGTTAACGATAGGTAGTTTTTTTATACATTGGTAGGTATTTTATTTTTATTTTGCCCAAAACCTTTCGTTTTGACTCCTAAGCGGGTAAAAAGAATGTACTTAGTAACACAATTATGATGACCATTTTATGTCGTTTGTTTAATTGTGTTGTGTGCTATTGCCGAATAAATGTATTTTCTTTCTTCTTTCTTTTTATTATCTATATATATAAACATCAATGTCACTTTTCGTTGTAATTTTATAACTCAAGAACGGGCTCACCTATCCAAACCAAATGTTTAGGCTTTGTTCGGACTATTTAGTAGATGGTTTATGTGAAGTTTGCACAAAATCGGTCGAGCGGTTCTTCATAAATCACATTTTTTGTAATAAATTAATCAATAAATGGCGGATCATTTTGTTAGGGGTAGGGTATAGTAGGGTATGGTGGGGTAGGGTAGGGTAGGGTAGGGTAGGGTAGGGTAGGGTGGGGTAGGGTAGGGTAGGGTAGCACCGTAGGGTAGAGTAGCACCACGCGAACGAAGTTGCGCCGGGCAGCTAGTTTTTTATAATGTTAAGGTACTTACCATACAGAGAACAATAAGTAATAGTGCAGACATCTTGTAGCAAGGAAGCAGACAACTTGCAACTGTCATTTTATACATCAGATAGCACTGTGAATAATTTTCCTAAGCCGCGATTCGTCACATAACAGTCAACTTCGTCACAAATGATTTTTCAATTCCGAATTCATTAAAAAGATAATGGGGTTACAATCTACAATTAATGTTCAATTAAAAGAATAATTTTCCACTGGGCAATCGATGGAGAACCCATAGTTCCTGCCAAATAACCAATAATACCGATAGATATATTTATGTACTCAATGTGAAGAAGTGATTGATGATTTTGATTATCACAAAGTTAAAAGAGTACCTCTTCAATCAACATTATTAAGTTTAAGGACTAACTTGCATAGTGAATGATAAGAGTTGTTTTTTCGGATTATATGTAGTTACATATTAATTGAATGAAATTTAAAGAAATATAGTAGTTCGATAAATCTAGAATGTTATTTTAGGCTTTTTGCACAGACATAAATCTCAAACGCAAGTCCCTCCATCCGTATGAAAAACAAGTGTCACTTTTTTTGTACCTACCATAATGTCACAAGATTGATTTAGTTAGGTAAGCATTCGATTTTTAACGTGAAAATGAAGCGATCCTATTAGATCCTATTTTTTTAGAGAGGTAGAGCATAGCGTTTATTCGCTCAAAGAGCAGCTCGACTGGGGAAGTACCTCCACCTTACAGAATACCGCAGCCAAATAACTTTATGTTGTGTAAAGTTGTGTTCCTGCGCGTGAGTAAGGTCGCCAGAGCTCATAGGGGTGGGGGGAAAGTCGGTAACGCGTGAGCGATGCTTCTTGTGTTGCAAGCGTCCATATGGCTACGGTAACCGCTTACCATCAGGCGGGCCGTATGCTTGTTTACCGACTTAGTTGTATAAAAAAAAAAAAAAAAAAAAAAGTCTGCTAAACACATCCCTCGCTACACATCTCCGGTTGACATGCAGCCTTCAGAGTTCCCTATGCGCGCGACAAGTTTCAAAAGAACATTGTTCTCCCTTTTTGCACAGATTTTGACACGCGAAGTACACTCCGTCATCTATTAGATGTATCTGTGGTTTTTGCCCATTTTAATAAAATGGTCCTCTGTCATAGACATAGAGGGCCCCATTATCATAATGTGCCCAGGGCCTCCAATAGGTTAAAAACGGCAGTTTTTTTTTTCAAACAGTCTCATAATGCCTGATTAAATTGCCTGAATGAATTCTCAATAATTTACTATCAAAAATACAATATTTTGAGGTGACCGATTCCTCCGTTTCTCGTCGTTTAGCCCCATTCATCAAATAAAAATCACATAATATTTTATACATTTTATTATTCACTAGGAGGTATTATTAAACTTAACGTACATATATCAATATAACTGCAACAATGTCCGTGCACTCACCCATTCACACAAACACACACACACACATCTACGTTATAATATTAGTTGTTGCAACACCTACGTTGTATAATTTACAGACTGTTTCATCGCAGTATATGGTTAATCTATAACATACCAGTCTCCCCTCATTATGCATGTCCCAGATAATGCATTCAAAAACTAACCTTATCGCTCCGTTTAAAGGTTCAAACTGTACATTGCAAGAATAGCATATGGATTAACATAGATTAAGGTCCACTCAAGTCTCAAGAATAGTTCGTGTTAATCGAAAATACACTTAATATTATTGGTGCAGATACCAAATTCGATTGTTTTAATGTCGACTGAAAACTTGAGCATTAATTCGACGGACCAAAATCTGTTTGAATTACATTCAGTCATAGAAGATAAATTATTTATTGAGTAAATTTCATACTATATACAACAGAAGTTATAAATATTTTGTATAGTAATGTTGAGTGTTCCGTACTTAGATATCTAAGCTACAACACTGTAATATCAATTCTTTATTCTTACATGAAATTGGAAAAAAATAACAATAGACAAATGGTTAGGTTATTGGAGAATTTCTGTATTACATTCTCTTTATCATTACATCACACCATCGAGGGAAAATCTCTATAGAGTACCGATCAAGCAAATTCCGCAACAAGTAAGTGCTTTTGCACTGACCTATAAAAGTACGGACCAATCACTGCATCTTAATGTTTAGCTTAGCCAATCAGAGCGCGTTTGTATTGGCGGAGTGGGCGGCTTCTTCAGGTTAATTGTGAGGTGCATCAACCTAACCATTTGTATATTGACACACTCGTACAAACAAAAATAGTGCAAGTCAGTCTGTTTATCGGTTTATGATGACCCAGATCCTGTCCCTGAGCGGGGGCCGGGGGTTTGGGGACGCGAGGGGGCTCGCGGGGACACGCGGGGGGACAGGCGAGGGGACAGGGGGGACAGGCGGGGGCGGAGTGGGGGGTCACTTGTGCAGCCCGACGCGCGCCGCCTCCAGCTCGTAGATGAGCAGTCGCCACATTTTAACTACGAACACTTCAGCCTCATCGTCCAGTACCTGAACAATAAACAACAAAATTACCAAATTGTTCACCTAATTAACCTCACGTCAGCTCACACCGATACTTTTTTAAATACCAATATAGAACTTTATTTAATAAACAAAAAGTTACTGTAGCGAACCACTAAATAATGAAGTTCACACGCCGAGAGATAGATGGCGTTGCGCCACATTATCCTGCATCGCGCATACAAGCCCACTACATCCTGCATCGCGCTTGCGAAGATTTCTCAGCGATCTGCATATATACAAGTGTCCGACATGTACAGTTGGACCGCGGTCCCTGCGGCACGATGACCCAGCCTGGCGGAAGATCTTCCCTTTTAAATGGAGGTGTCATCCACCTTGCACCTCCACAATTCAGATCCGACTCGCGGCGGCGCGAGTCACTTGTCAACAATTCTCTCACTGAAATGTGCACCTATTAGTGAAGGAAATAAAGTTCTTTATCCTATTTAAGCTTGCAGCGTCGCGTCACGTCTCGGTGTTAAATGACCCTTAGACGTGGACTCCGGCTCGCCGCCGGGATCTTGTCTTGTTATACAATAGTATAGCTATAGTTACCATCTGCACATCATCGAGTATCCCCTGCGGCGCGGATCCGGCCAGCACCTTGCTGCAGATGAAGTCCACCAGCGTGGGCTCCGGCTCGCCGATGTACTCGATGATCTTGTTGATCCACGGCGGGATCTTGTCTTGTTATACAATAGTGTAGCTATAGTTACCATCTGCACATCATCGAGTATCCCCTGCGGCGCGGATCCGGCCAGCACCTTGCTGCAGATGAAGTCCACCAGCGTGGGCTCCGGCTCGCCGATGTACTCGATGATCTTGTTGATCCACGGCGGGATCTTGTCTTGTTATACAATAGTATAGCTATAGTTACCATCTGCACGTCATCGAGTATCCCCTGCGGCGCGGATCCGGCCAGCACCTTGCTGCAGATGAAGTCCACCAGCGTGGGCTCCGGCTCGCCGATGTACTCGATGATCTTGTTGATCCACGGCGGGATCTTGTCTTGTTATACAATAGTATAGCTATAGTTACCATCTGCACGTCATCGAGTATCCCCTGCGGCGCGGATCCGGCCAGCACCTTGCTGCAGATGAAGTCCACCAGCGTGGGCTCCGGCTCGCCGATGTACTCGATGATCTTGTTGATCCACGGTGGGATCTTGTCTTGTTATACAATAGTATAGCTATAGTTACCATCTGCACGTCATCGAGTATCCCCTGCGGCGCGGATCCGGCCAGCACCTTGCTGCAGATGAAGTCCACCAGCGTGGGCTCCGGCTCGCCGATGTACTCGATGATCTTGTTGATCCACGGTGGGATCTTGTCTTGTTATACAATAGTATAGCTATAGTTACCATCTGCACGTCATCGAGTATCCCCTGCGGCGCGGATCCGGCCAGCACCTTGCTGCAGATGAAGTCCACCAGCGTGGGCTCCGGCTCGCCGATGTACTCGATGATCTTCTTGTTGATCCACGGACGGATCTTCTTCTCCATCAGCGTGTTGTCGATCTGATAACAAATTGATAATCCTGACTGACTGAACGATTCATCCACGCAGAGGCCAAACCGCTGGGGCAAAAAACTTGAAATTTTGCACACAGGTTCCTTTTATAACTGAGTATCCATTAAGAAGGGGTGTTTTGGAAGTTTAATCTTGAAGGGGTTAAAAGGGGAAATTTGTTTGTATGAAAAATCATATTCATTGGTTTTATAAATTTGAAACTTAGCCCGATTACTAACCTAAATAAATAAGAAAGTTCCTCATTATTAGTTTTTAAAACTACCCCTAATAATATTTTAAAACACCCTGTTTAGAAATCTATTGCGCGGTGCTTAGCGACAGGTTTTCAACTCGAGGGTGGTAGCCAGCCAGATGGGTACAGTAGTACCCAACTGATAAGGCGCGTCGTGAATCTTCGTTCGCACAGAAAAGAAAGTATAGCCCGAAGATTAACGAAAGAATGCTTATAACTTACAATCAACCTTAGAACACTACTACAAGGTTCATAATACAGTGCAGCTGTTGTTCCGTCTCACTCGTAAGTCCCGCCCCTCCGCATACATGGCGGCAGCTGCCGACCAATAGCATTTCCCGCGCTTTGAAAATGTATCTTCTGCGCAGGTACATCGGTAAGCCATATTAGTTGGTTACAAAGTACCCTACCACCGTGCTATGGTTTCCTCACGATGTTTTCCTTCACCGAAAGCTCAAACTCATTGTAAAACTTTACTACCACTGAGCTATCATCGCCTTTTTTATCCTCCCTCCCCTTCATCCCGCTAGTGTTGTCCCCCTCTCACCTGCGCAGGGTCCAGCTTGTACTGGAACAGCTGTTCCTTCTGCGTGGGTATCTTGTCTATGAGACTCTTGATGTGTTTCCGTTTCTCCTCATTATTCTTGCTGTCCTTTTCTCCGCTGCTCGTGTCGCCGTTGTCTGTCTTCTTGCTCTTGTCCTTGTCTTTCTTGTCTTTACCTAGAAAGGTACAAAAATCAGTCTTTTTTGTGATTTTGATGGGCCAGTTAGCGTGGTTGGTTAGACCTATGACTTTGGAAGTCGTGGGTTCGATTCCTACTAATATACTACACTGTGTACTACAATATTGTTAAAAAAAAAATTTTCTTAAAAAATTTTTTTTTTTTTAATTGGCAAGAAGATGCCGTGCCATTAGCACCTTTACGCGAACAAATCGGCGAGCAAGCTCTCAACTCGCCAAACTACTAACGCAGTTTGTAGGCGTTGCGCTCTTTCACATTTTTTGTACATGCTAAATAGGTACTTTATAACTTGTTGGTTTGGTCCTACGTACTAGATTGTGTATTAAATATTTCTCATTCGTAAAGTAACCATGTAGTACCTCTATGGTTGTGTGTTTGTGGTTGTTGCGTTGGTGATGGGGGGTGGTGGGGCGGCGTGTCGTCGTCGTCGTGCGCGAACGCGGCGTGCGGCCGCCGCACGCGCCCACCCATCCCGCTGCCCACCGCGCCGCTGCCCACTGCACCGCCACCGCCGCCGCCGCCGCTCTCTGCTCGAACATTATACAAATCCAATAGATCTCATCTCACTAATATCATAAACCAATTTCCGCTGTTTCTAACGCGTTCCTGACGCATCTAATGTTTTCCAGGAATAAAATCATCCAAATACGTCAAATCACACACGGCTTTACTATGGATGACTAGCTTTCCCCCGCGGGTTCACCCGCGTTTCCGGGATAAAAAGTAGCCTATGTCCTTCTCCATACCATAGGCTATCTGCAAGCCAAATTTTGAATTGAAATTGAAAAAAATGTTTGAAACAAGTTCAGTAAAAACCTCCGTAAAACAGCGTTTTTGCCCAAATTTTACCTGAACTTTGGCCATATCTAATGTACCTATAAATTGTAAAAAGTAAATAAAACATCTTGGTCCGGCATTGCAAATGTATTGGAGATTCAGTAAAACAAACTTTTTCTTCACAAACTTGTAAGATTTTTTCACAAGAAGTATACTCCTGGAACAAGTTTTATGATATGCGAAATCATGAATGACGACCTAGCGAAGCGGCCGCGAATTATTATAATTTACCGACTGATAACCGACGGCTCTGATGGAGTCTCTATTTTTTCGCAGTCAAACATTACGTTGGACATTGGATGAAAGTACAAGCTTTTAGGCTACGCTTGCGTTGAAGTTGCGTTGGCAACGAGGGGCCCCCTCAATACATTTTAATGTAGCTTTGTATTCCTTTCTACGGAGAGAATAGGCTAGTTTCCTGAAATATTCTATGTAGTCTGTCATGTAAAAAAAATATTAGAGACGTATTTTTTCTTTTGTCAATTAAACAAAAAATTACAAAGATATGGTTTGTTCAAGTTTAGCGTGACGTCACGGTGTGGTACACTTTCGGTGTGCCACCTGATGGTAAGTGGTCACCGCCGCCTATGGACATTTGCAATACCAGGGGGATTGCCAATGTGTTGTTGACCTTGTAGAGCTCTTTTTACGCCTTTTTTGAAGAACACCATATCGTAGCGCTGAGGGAAAACCGTAAGTGACGTCACCGGCCCATACTCCCGAACTTTATCGCGCATTATCTTTTTAATGTTTTTTTTATATCCATTCAGAATTATTTATACGTATTAAAACATACCCATTAATTCAAATTGTGTGTAAATTAAAGACTTCACTAAATAATAAGCAAAAAGTAAATAAGGTGCTAGTGTACTGACCGGAAGGTGTGTCAGTAAGCTGAGAGGGACTCAGCTTGTGGTTCTTAAAGCTGATCGAGATAGGAGAGTTGCCAGCTGACGTGCTGCTCTGTAATGACACAAACGTAAGTAAGTCAGTAAATTATATACTATACCATCTACTTACTATATCATCATCATCAGCCTATAATGTCCCAGTGCTGAGTACAGGCCTCCTGCACACAAATGAGGAAGGGAATGGGCACATACTGCACCACGCGTGCCCACTGCGGATCGGTGGAGGTAGGCTAGTGGTCAACCTACTGTTGGAGTTTTCAAGCCACCTAGGAGGCCTCCAACTAGCTTAAGGACTATCACAATTAAGTGATAACCGGGACCAACGGCTTTATGTGCTTTCCGAAGCACGGAAACGCTCGATTTGAAATACCACTAGGCGGTCACCCATCCAAGTACCGATCACGACGGTGGTAGCTTAACTTGCCGATCGATTAAGAACGGCTTATCATGCTACACCACGAGCGCTTCTTACTATTTAATGGAGAGCAAACAAGTATTATAATGGCGAGTTTCTTTGTATCCATAGCGGAGCGAAGGATTCTGGAGAATATTAGAATCCTGAGCGCAGCGAGGGATTCAAAGTACTTCACTCGAGCTAGTAATAGTGTTTCTCCCGAGGTCGACAGTACTTTTTACAACGTTATCATAACAATTTTATTACTGCCATCCACAATATTTTTTTACGAAGAATAAACTAGCTTTTTTTTTTTTTTTACTGTGTATAGGCCTGTGTTTGACCACAATCTCACTATGGTAAGTGATGATGTGGTCGAAGGTGGTAAGCACACAAAGCCTAGAAGGAACTGGCTCTCAAGTGCAGCTGACGGAACACACCGATAGGTGCTTGGCGACAGATTTTCAACTTGAGGGTGGTAGCCAGCCAGACGGGTACTACAAAGTACCCTACCACCGTGCTATGGTTTCCTCACGATGTTTTCCTTCACCGAAAGCTCAAGCTCATTGTAGGATTCGAACCCGGGACCTTCGTCTCGGTATCCGACGTCACTACCACTGAGCTATCATCGCCTTAAACTCTTAGAACTTAGTTCGAATACATGTGTTTGTACTCACATGTCTATGTGGAGGCGAAGCGGGAGGTGGAGGCGTCGTGCCGCCCGCTGAACTCTGAAACACAACAAGACAAAATTCCAAAATTATTTATTCAATTTAGGCCCTGATAAGGCACTTATGAACGTTAACAACTGAGAAGACTCCGGCAAGAAACTCAGCAAGTCTTTTTTTTTTTAATGTGTACTTATAAGTATTACAATTTACAAAATATATATAACAATAGCCTGCGAAGCGAACAATTCATTCAAATGCATTCTTGTCATCTACAAAATCAGAAACATTATAGTACCCCTTCTTGCATAACTTCTGTTTTACTATCTTTTTGAATCTATGTATAGGTAGCTCTTGGATTTCTTTGGGTACTTTATTATAGAAACGTATACATTGCCCCTTGAAAGAGTTAAGGACTTTGCTGAGCCGAGTTAAAGGTACAGCAAGTTTGTGCTTATTTCTAGTGTTCAAACTATGAGTGTCACTATTCTTAGGTAAGTTATTTATGTTTTTCCTCATATGAATAAGATTTTCATATATGTACTGTGACGACACTGTCATTATATTAATAGATTTAAACTTGTCTCTCAAAGAATCTGTAGGCCTTATTTTATACATTGCGCGGATAGCCTTTTTCTGCAGTATAAAAAATCTATTGATTTCGGCACAACTACCCCAGAGGAGGATACCGCAAGACATCAAACATATACACCGTCAGTATTCTACCGCTTAAACATACTGATCGTCTAATGGTAAGCGGTTAAAACGATGATTTAGTTAAGTGGCGGTGTACCTGTGGCGAGTCAGGTCGGTCCTCCCTCTCCCTCTCCCTGTCCCTGTCCTCCCTGGCGTGGCGGTGATGGTGATGATGCTTGTGGCGGTGATGGTGGCGGTGCTTGGGCGGCGACGGCTGCTCCTGGGCGGGCGGCGCGTGCTGCGGCGGCGGCGCGGGCGGCGGCGGGGTCAGCGACCCGCACGCTGACACGCCCGCGCTTGGGGATGCTCCACCGCCACTGCACATACAAAACATTATTTTAACAAGTAAATTATTTTTAGTGCAAGCTTTTTTTTGGTGACTGTACTTTCATTTTCTACCAATATACTAATATACAAATATCAAGTCAATCCGACCACTGGACGTGGGTGAAATACGACTTGTAAGATTCTACCCGAACATACATATTCCTCACATGACATTCCTCACACACGGTCATCTGATCCCAAACTAAGCAGAGCTTGTACTATGGAAACCAGATAACTGATATAATACATATACTACTTTTTGTTTGTAAATACATACTTAATATACATAATTACACCCAGACTCAGGACATACAGACATGTTCATGCACACAAATGCATGTCCTGTGTGGAATCGAACCCACGACCAGCGGCGCGATAGGTGGAATCTTGACCAGTGTCTTAACCAACCGCGCCAGCTGGCAATTTACAACAATTGGCATTATAACAATTTACATGTATATTTTATAGCCTGCACGGAAGCCTCGAGGGCTTATCTGTGCAGGCGGTCGCTGCACAACAGCGATCATAATAAAAGTTAACAATTCTTATTTTATAATTATTATTCAAATAATATTATTATTCAAATAATGATAATTCTTTTAACATAACATCTCAAAATTCTAATTCAATATTCATGATACCTACAATTCCCCACGACATAAATCAAATTATTAATTCTTTAAAAAATACGAGCAGTACCGGCTATGACGGAATAATTACTAAAGTTATTAAGGATGTGAGCTTCATAATTTCAACAGTTTTAAGCTATATATTTAATGTGTGTATTGAGAATGGAATTTTTCCAGAAAATTTGAAAATCTCTATTATAAAGCCACTATTTAAAAATTATGATAAAGCTGACATAAATAATTACCGTCCTATAGCCTTAATCCCGATAATGTCAAAAATATTTGAAAAAGTTATTTTTAAAAGCCTATACTCATTCCTCGAAACTCAAAATCTTCTCACATCACAACAATATGGTTTCAGAAGAACAAAAACGATTAATATGGCAATTTACAACTTTCTTTTAAAAGTAAATAAAAGTATGGATGTCAGAATGCCGGCCATAGCATTATTTATGGATATGACCAAGGCTTTCGATTTTGTTGACCATAATATTCTTCTCCGTAAGATGTACGCATACGGAGTAAGGGGTAATGTCTACAATCTTATTCAATCATATCGAACAGGAAGACAACAGGCCTCGCAAATTGATAGAATATGCTTACAAACTAAAACTGAGAATACATACCAATCTAGCTACAGAAATGTTCAACATGGTGTCCCACAGGGGAGTGTACTAGGACCATTATTGTTCCTTATATACATCAATGATATGCCTAGGGTTACTAATTATGAGATGACGCTATTTGCCGATGACAGCACAATACTATTCACAGGTGATAGTATACCGGAACTAGAAATTGACATAAATAATTCTTTGACATCAATCATTCACTGGCTTAATTATAATAATTTGAAAATTAATTTAGATAAAACAAAACTAATGAATTTCAGACAAACACAAAATAATTCAACTGAACTCAATATAAATTATCAGGGTAAAGGAATCAGTGAAACCGATGTAATTAAGTTTTTGGGTATATACATTGACAACCGAATGAAGTGGAAGATACAAATTAACCACGTATGTAAAAAGATAAGTCAGTTTTCGTACGCACTCTCCAAATTAAGAAAAGTAGTAAGTCAGTCAGCCATTGTCACTGCATATCATGGATATGTTGCTTCCACTTTGAGGTATGGAATAATATTTTGGGGAAATTCTACGGACAAAGAAGTGGCATTTAAATCACAAAAATGGTGTATCCGGGCAATTTGCAACATTAGGCAGACAGAGTCATGTAGGGCTCATTTTAAAAATTTGGCAATTTTGACTCTACCGTGTCTGTATATTTATGAATGTGCAATATTTGTAAAAACGAATATGGAGCTGTTTAAAATGAGAGAGAGGACCCGTCATAAGCATAAATTGTGCATGGTTCCAAGCAAAACGCAGTTGCTCAATAAAAGTGTATTTTGTAAGGCACCAGAAATTTTCAACAAAGTTCCTAAATCAATTCGTTCTTCCGCAGACATATGCTCCTTTAAAAAACATCTTCACGATTTCCTCAACGAGAAATGCTATTACAGTATAAACGAATTTTTAAATGATATTACTATATAGACTGTTTTGTTTAAAAAGTCCGTTGATAGACATTGTTGATGCATAAACATCAAAACTATTAGGATTAAATCGTAATGTATGTAATGTATTGTAATTGTTGTGTGTTGCTTTTATTATTTATTATTTTTTATGCTAATGTTAATTCTATTTCTAATTGTATTTTGTGTAATTATAATATTGTATGCCTGAGAGGCGGGACATAGTTGAGCCTTACTAATACATAATATCTGTACCTACGTCTGTACCTACCTATGCTTCACAATAAAATACTTTGACTTTGACTTTGACTTTATGTATATCATAGTAGAAAAAGATTAAGAAGCATGAGCAAATATTCTATTTTGTTACATTTAATTGGTACCAAAGTTTTTTTTTTTAAGTATTGTTTAATTTGTCCTTTATAGTAGTCTGTTTTCATGTACTTTATTCTTATGTTCTCAGGTAGCTCATTAACTATTTCTACGGACTTTTTGGCGGGAACTTGCAGAGTGACGTAGCATTTTCATTTTTATTTTCATAAAGAAGAATGGGTAAAAACGTCCCCAGACTGTAGCACGATGAGCTATAGTGGTAATTGTAGGTCTCATCGAGCACATTATTTTATTCTATGACAGAAAGTCTGAATTCCATGGGAGAAAAAAGATATTCACATTTGAAGTTACAAAAATGTTCCTTTGGTAATGATGGTTTTTTGTTATTATTAGCTATGCCCTGCGGCACAGAATACTGAATACCAACCGCGTTTTCAAGACAAAAAGAACTGTATGTCGATTTCCAGGTTCCGTGCTATCTGTCTGCTAATATTTATCGATATCGGTCCAGTAACATAGCTGTGAAAACATAACAAACGGACAGATCTACTCTCGCATTTATCATATTAAAGTACTAGCTGTGCCTCGTGGCTTTGCCTGTGTTCCTGAGAAAATTGTATTGCATGTCCATGTGTAGGCTCTAAGCTGCCACGTGTGCTCATTTTAATTGATATCAACCTAACTTAGCTAGAAAACGTAACATAAGGCATACTAACCCGAAGAAAACCCCTATAGTGTGGCTCTACAATTCCAGAACACTCCCACACATTAAACATCAGTCCAGGATCGGGATTCCTGCTGTCGATATTTCTAGCGACACATGCTCTTCCGTATATAGTCACTTAGAAGACAAGGATAAGATGGCATCCAAAAGGCTCGGAGTGCTGATACTGCAACATTATAAGTCGCAAGTCCGGCCTCATATGGAGTAATACTGTCATCTATATGTCGGATACCAGCTTGGGCCTTTGGACTCGGTTCAGCGACGACCCATTACAATTTTGTCGACGATCCCGAGCTCACAAGCGGCTTAGAGCCCGTTAGTCTGAGGAGAGACTCTGCCTCCTTATTTGTGTTCTATAACTTGTACAACGGACAGTGTTCGACCTGATGCCCACGTCTACCTTCTACCATCGCACCTCTCGCCATTGTCGGGGAGTCTAACCTCACGCATTGGAACCGAAATAGTTTTGTACTGTGCGATATCAATCGAGCTCAATACCGCGGACGCTCAGGCTGTAGAATGAGCGCCCCGCCGAGGTTTTCCAAAGGTGGTGAAGAGATTTTTGCAGGGTCAGCAACGCGCGAGTTGTACCCTAGGTTTTACAAGCGTCTATATAGGCTATGGTAACCGCTTACCATCACGCGGGGCGTTTGCTTGTTTGCTGCCTTAGTGGTATAAAAAAAACTATCTTTCGCATTAATAACGTTAAAGTACTATTTGTACCTCGGGATTTTACATGTATTCCCGGGATACAAAGTAGGTACCTACACTATGTACATACATCTTCGGTTATCATTAACGATAAGGTAACTAACAAAAATCATATTTTAAACCATATTCAGTTTTTATAGTCATCTTCAAGTTTTCTTTTTTATTGTGTTTTGCTATTTACCATAATCCAGATAGGGCTGATTACACTTAAAGAACGGCAATTCAACAAAATGTCATATAGTAGGTAGGTAATATGTGAGTGTCATTGTTTGCTGTGCCAAATAAAAAAAGAAATATTAATATTTAGATCTTTACCTTATCCTAGTAATGTAAGTAAAAATGCTTATGTTTTTATCGATGTTTGTTATTAAATTACACCGAAATAGCTTATCAGATGTGGGTGAAACTTAGCACAAAGATATATTAACCTCTGGTTTAGCATATATAATACTTTTAAACCAGAAAAGTTATACAAATACTGCGGGACGGTAACAAAGTTAATCATTATTTTGGTTGCTTTAACCGTGAATATCTTTTTTTCCCATGGAATCCAGACTTGGTGTCATACAATGAAATGATACCCTCGATGTGGCCAACAATCTCCACCATAGCTCATAGTGCTACATTCTGGGGACGCGTTTCATATAACATGACCCATTGTTCTTTGTGTATTTTGAGTTTTATTGTGTATTTTTGGTGGTATTTTACCCAATAAAGATCATCCATGTGCACCAGTGAAGTGAAATGAAATGAATTATGTGTATCGTGACTTTTCAAGTTGTCTCAAAATGTCCGTGTAGAGTTTTAGTACAATGACCACCATTGTAGTAAAACATGACTTTTATGGACGGTGACTGACTGAGGACTATAATGTGAAGTGATTTATTGTGACTGAAAACTATAATATAACTCGACACTGGCAGAAATGAGCCCTAATTTGGGCTTGGTTGCCAAAATTAAAAATAAGAAGAAGAACTATTTCTACTACTACTATAGTAAGATTCTACCCGAACATACAGTTAAATAAAAGCTTGTAAAAAATGCCTACGGGTAACTTTTCTGTGTTAAATAGAGACAAGGAAAGCCGCCTCCACCTCATAAGTGCTATACTGCTATGTGCCACACAACTATCGTATAGTCAAACTAAATATTTCTATCATAATTTATGAAAAAACTAAATAATTTTTTCTAGATTTCACTATTGGTCCCATAGTAAGTTGTTCGACATGACTAACCCAACATAAGTTTCGAATATATCCCATCTCGATATCTCCATCCTGTATAGTACAATCCAAAAAAATGGTGGATACAATGGAGATAAATAGCTATGATTTTTTAATCGACTTAAAAAAAGGAGGAGTTTCTCAATTCGGTTGTTTTTTTTATGTTTGTTACCTCATAACTCCGTCATTTATTAACCGATTTGGAAAATTCTTTTTTTGTTTGGAAGGCTACACATTTGGTCCCATTGTCATCAGATCAGGATTTAATTACTTCTTAGTGTACTTGGTTCGTAAGTTGGTTATTTTTTTTTTGGAAAACAGTTAAAAAAAACAGATAAAGTATGATAAAGAAAATGCCTATGTGTAACTTTTCTGTGGTAAATAGAGACAAGGAAAGCCCCGTCCACCTCATAAGTATTATAGTGTAATGTGACACGGAGCTATCGTATATAGGGTTACTTTTCAGCCTGTAGTTACACAATAAAACAAACTTTTTATACAAAAGCCCAACGCTGCACGTACAAAATATATGAGAATATTTTTTTTTACCCCTGAAAATATTGCTAGCGGTGAATAAAATGAAGAAAACTAACTATGAAATTATAAAGATTTGTGGTAATGACCTCCCCAGTGCAACTTCGATTCGCATACAGGTGATAATTGTTTTTTTTTTAAATGTTGTTGTAGTTAGTTTAATATCAGATAATGTCTGTTACCTGTCGTCGGAGTCGATGGGTTCCGCCTCGGTGGGCAGCTGTCGCGAGGCCTGCGCGCGCAGGTACCGCTCGCGCTCGCGGGCTACTCGCTCACGGGCCTGCACAACACAACAATATATATATTACAGATAGTATACAGTTGTGTGTGCGTGTTTGTGCATGTGGGTGTGGGGGTGTTATTGTGTGTAGGGGTGTGTGGGGGTGTTTGTGCATATCGGGGTGTATGTGGGGGTGCGTGTGGGGGTGTGTGTGCGTGTTTTTGCGTGAGGGGGTGTGCACGCATGTGGGGGTGTGCAGGGGTGTGTGTACGCTTGTGAGTGAGTGTATGTGGGGTGTGCGTGTTTGTGCATGTAGGGGTGTATGTGGGGGGGTGTGCATGTGTGTGTTTTGCGTGAGGGGGTGTGCACGCGTGTGTGCATACTTTTGTTTGTGTATGTGGGGGTGTGTGTGTTTTTGCGTGACGGGGTGTGCACGCTCGTGAGTGAGTGTATGTGGGGGTGTGCGTGTTTGTGCATGTGGGGGTGTATGTGTTTCAGCGTGAGGGGGTGTGCACGCATGGTGTGCGTGTGTACGTGTAGGCACCTGCTGCCTGGCGTCCTCGCGCTGCGTGGCCCTGGCGCGCTCGCGCTCGCGCTGCTGGTCGGGCGTGCAGGAGGCGTCGACGAGCAGGCGCGGCCGGTAGAGCGCCTCCTGGTGGCGGTGCGCGCGCTCGAGCGCGGCGCGCGCGGCCGCGGCGTGCTCCCCGCCGTGCGCGGCCACGATGTCGGCGCGCAGCGCGGCCAGCTCCTGCTGCTCGCGCGCACGCTCGCGCACGTCGCTTTCCGCTTCGCGCACGCGCGCGCCCAGACGACGCTGCAGCTCCTTACCCTGCAATCAATCGATCAATATTAGTACCTGAATTACCGTTGTTTTTGATCATAATAGTTTTTCGCACAAATAAAGGAACTTGTAAGTAAATGGGAAAATACAATCATCTGGGCTCGAGGGGTCTTCTGGTTTCGGGACCTTCCGATTTCCCACCTGAGCTTTTTAACTAAATCAGTGTTTAGTGTCTCCGTCACACTCATACGTCACGTGTCAAATAAAGACATCGGATTTTTAACTTAAGATGCTCAGCCTGAGACGGAAAGAATCACGGAGAGTTCCATACATTGATTTGTACAAAAAATAAAACATTTTAGAGGGTTTTGAATCACTTCCAATATTGAGATTATATTACCAACAACATGTTTATAGATATGAAATATTTTATAAACCCCGCAAAACGTAACAACAACGTAACAGTTTTGGTCGCGAATAGTTGCGATTCGCCGGCATGCCATAAAAATTCGCATTTTTATCCCGGGTAGGGTTTCGTTTTTCCCGACCTTTTTCCGTTCCCGAGACCCGGGAATGAAAAAAATGACTTCCCGGGAATTCCCGATTCCCGGGAAATTTTAAAAGTTGTTAGTTTTGTTATTTTAACGTATATAAAGTCAAGTAAACCACGTAATTTAATTAAATTAGCAATTTATTTGTCTCAGAAGTAAATAATAGTACATTATGAGACGTGTGCAAAGTTGATAATCACACGAGACGGTAACTATTAAGCAAAGGAACCCGAGAGTGTAATGATCAATGCACACGCGTGTCATACGACGTTTTTCAACACACTTGTGACGAAAAATACTAACTTGTATTTTTTTCACTAGATTTTTTGGTAATAGTCAATGAGAACGTCAACAAATATGGCGCTAAGTAAATAAGTTCTTTTTTTGACAGCAAAACTGTTTTAACCGTTTCAATTAAGAATGCTTCGTCTACGCACATATCAATAGCATTGAGTTACAAACTTACATAATCGGGATTATACCTATCATTAAACTGTGCGGTAATGTAAATTAAAAAGCACTAGTGCGTCATAAGCTACATTATGATACTAAAAACGGTGCAATAAATGTCAAATTACGAGCAAGTGTTGAAAAAAAAAATTACTAATTCACAAGGAACGAACTATGCTCGGAATTTCTCTACGAGACAGAGAAACGACGACATTCGTAGGAGAACAAAAATTACCAATATAGATCTTAGTGATAGTAAGCTGATGTGATAGCAATGGGCAGGCCACATCGCTCGAAGACGACGCGAGTGGCGACCACGTACTCCTGTACTGTACGGTACTGGAACGACCTCCCACCAGACGGATCGACGACCTGGTCAGTCGTTGGGCGCCGCTGGATGCAAGCGGCCCAAAATCGTTCGAAGTGGAAGTTAATGGGGGAGTTCTTTGTTCAGCAGCGGACATCCTTAGGCTGATATTATGATGATGTGCTTTACTTGACTTTTACAAAAACGCTGATAAGCTTTATCTCCAAAAATATATATTTAAAAAAAATATTAATGTAACTTTAATTTTCTACAAAATTACGATTCAGAGATTTTTCTAAAATCGGCAGTTTAGAAACTACCCATAGTAACTATGTATGACCTATAATTTGATATGATTATTTATAATTTTCTACTTATGTTTGTGTGTGAGACAAATAGGTAATTTAATTAAATTACGTATTTTACTTGACTTTTGATAGGTTACAAACATGTTACAAACAAACATGTCTTTATGGGTATTTTCGGAGAACTTGAAAATTTTCTAAGAAAAAAACGTTTTCTCCACAAATACACACTTCCTAAAGTTCCTTTCAGCGATTTCTCATTAGCTTGTAGTTCAGTTCGTTCTATTTCGGTGGATATCAACATTTGTTTTAATATCGTATGCAACATCTTAGTGTTTCAAAGGTTTTTCGTTAATTTTGACCAATATTTGCAGTGTTTTAAAGCATTCAATCTCATAAAGAAATTCCCGGGAATTCCCGGGAAATCGCAAAAAAAAACCCGACTTCGGGAACGACGTATTTCCCGGGAATTCCCGATTCCCGGGACCCGGGAACGAAACCCTAATCCCGGGGTTCTAATAATATTTTAAATGGCTCTCTCAGTTATTAGGATCAATTATAACGTCATTCTAACGTCTCTAAAATCTTTATTTTTTTGTACAAATCTCGCCATGATTCTTTGAATTTCTTCAAGTTTTACTGATATTTATCTTCATACAACAATATGGCTAAATATTTCAGTGATTCGCGCATCTGGCGCAAACCGTTTTTAGAAGATTAGGAGTCGTCCAATCACTTGAAATTTAATGCTACTTTTTTACAACCCTCCCCTCGTTTTCTTAGCTTTTAATACTTTTGACTAAGATCTAATTTATAATAGAAACTTAATCTAAGAAGATTAGGTTTCTTTTGATTTAAATATTGTACTGTTTTAAGATCCGGCGGTCCGCCATTTGTTCACTCCTGCACTAAGCCATAGATTGCTTTGAGAAGCCAGTTGTATCAATTTACCTTATAGTACTTGTGGTCGTCGCGCTCGTCTTCATAGTCCTCTAAGAACTCCTTCAGCCGCTTGGCTTCTCTCTCTCGCTCCTCCTCGCGGCATCTCTCTCGCTCGCGCTCCTTCTCGTACTCTTTACCCTTGCGACGCTCGCGACCCTCCCAGTTGCGCAATCTACAGAATAAAACCGATTCAAACAATGTTAATTCACCCTAAAATACATCGACACCATTCAAGTTATGATGACACGTCAACACCCATACATACACTGACACCATTCAAGTTATGATGACACGTTAACACCCATACATATTTAGCCACCATTCAAGTTACAATGACATGTCAACACAAGTAAATACTTTGTCACCATTAAATCTTGAGAGAGGTAGAGCATAGCGTTTATTCGATCAAAGAGCAGCTCGACTGGGAAAGTACCTCCACCTTACAGAATACCGCAGCCAAATAACTTTATGTTGTGTAAAGTTGTGTTCCTGCTCATGAGTAAGGTCGCCAGAGCTCATAGGGGAGGGGGGAAAGGTCAGTAACGCGTGAGCGATGCTTCGTGTGTTGCAAGCGTCCATATGGCTACGGTGACTGCTTACCATCAGGCGGGCCGTATGCTTGTTTACCGACTTTATTGTATAAAAAAAAAATTTAGATACGATGACATGTCATCACCCATACATTGCCACCATTAAAGTGACGATGACACGTCATCACCCAAACATACAATACCACCATTAAAGTTACCATGCTTCGTCATCACCCAAACATACATTGCAACCATTAAAATTACAATGACACGTCATCACCCATACATTGCCACCATTAAAGTTACGATGACATATCATCACCCAAACACACATTAACACACACTACACTACACTACACTATCTTAGTATATAGTTTACCCTTCTTATAGTGCTGGAACGCAACGATAAATTTCTTGGCGACATATTTTTCAACTTTAGCGTGGTTGTAGGCAAGCGAGTTTCACCGCTAACGAGGTTGTCCTTTACCGAAAACTAGCTTGATTAGACAAACAAAGGTGACAGACGAAGCATGCCACAGCAAGGTGCCTAAACATAAATCATAGTATACACCTGAAAAAATCACTTAGAAAAAAGCGCTTACCTCTCCTGATAAGCAGCCTCCTTCTCCCTCGCCTTCTTCTCATGTCGTTTCTTATCGCGCGCCTCTTCTTCTAACTCCTTATCACGTCGCACGTCAGCCTCGGTACGCCCGCGCACTCCGCCGCGCTCCCTCTCTCTCTCCCGCTCGCGCTCTCGCTCCCTCTCGCGTTCGCGGTCTCTGTCGCGAGAACGCTCGCGGTCACGTTCGCGCTCTCGTTCACGCTCCCTAGCACAAACATACAATCAATATATTGTAACAATACAATCAGTCTTCCTCTTTAACGTTGAACTAAAACCGTCTGTTAGATTAGTACACGATGCTCACGCTTTCGGCATCGATATCGCATTATACATGAGGCGCGAAACTATTTTTTTTTTAATTTTTCAGCAAATGTCACATTGAGGTCAACGACGCGAAAATCGGGCCCCTGTAATTGGTGTGTCATCGAGTGTGGTGGAGTGATGGTGTGTGTATGAAATTGTGTCTTTGTGTGTGTCTCATCATCATCATCATCATCAGCCTATAATGTCCCACTGCTGAGCACAGGCCTCCTTTCACAAATCAGTGTGAAAGGGAATGGGCAGATACTCCACCACGCGTGCCCACTGCGGATCGGTGGAGGTAGGCTAGTGGTCAACCTACTGTTGGAATTTTTCAAGCCGCCTAGGAGGCATCCAACTAGATTAACGACTATCACAATTAAGTGATAACCGGGACCAACGGCTTTACGTGCCTTCCGAAGCACGGAAACGCTCGATTTGAAATACCACTAGGCGGTCACCCATCCAGGTACCGACCAAGACAGACGTAGCTTAACTTTGCCGATCGATTAAGAACGGCTAATCATGCTACACCACGAGCGCTTTTTGTGTGTGTCTATGAGTGTGTATTAGAGTGCCGCGCCTATATTAACGTTTTTATTAACCCCCGCCAGTTACTTCTGTTTGCGTGCGTAGTGAGCTGGTAATAACATTTTCTGTAAATGGGGACATATTGGAAAAAGGTAGGGTGATCACCCCGATGTTAAAAAATACTTTTGGTCCCACTGATTTGAGGGCCCATGCGGCCATGGGATCACTAACCGCCCCAGGTTTCACCCGCGAACGGGATTTTTTTTTTTGCGCGGAGCCCTACTTTTTTTGTAAAATAAAAGTAGCCTAAGTTACTGCTTATAACATCAGCTATCTGCCATTGAAAGTTCCGTCAAAATCGGTCAAGTCTAACCGAAGATTAGCCAAAACAAATGTGATAACTTCAGTAAATGTCCCTTCTGTGGCCTAAATTGAATTGACAATGACAAACAGGCACTTAAATTATATTGATCTGTACACTGAAAAAACAATTTATTTAACAGTAACACAAAATTTTACTACCAATAACCTAAACAGAGTGACTTGCGAACTAAAAATTACCAGTAACAAAACTAGTTTTGGTTCATTACTAAATTGTTTGATTAAATCTAAGAGATAAAAGATTAAATGTAACTAAAGTTAGTTTCCAGACAACAAAACTTCAACATACATAACTAGTTTTGTAGAACCTTTTTTTCAGTGTATAGAGAGAGATAGTAAGGCAGAGATTACGTTTTATTAACACTAAAAACATGGCTCCAACCATTATTGATTATTTTTCTTACAAATTTGGTAAATTTTCGACATTAAAAAAATCGCATTTAGTGTTCGCTCTTGTTGTAAAAGCTAGAAAATCTAATGGAACAACAAAGAATAAAGGCACCAGTACCGTGTTCCATTCTTCTTGTCCCGCTCTATCTCATAGCGCGTGCGTATGTACGGATGCAACGCCAACACCACCATACTTTTGTCTCTGTCACTCACGCACAATAGTTACTTAACACCTCTCTCTACTCACACCTAATCTAAAAAGGCCAATCAGACTTAGTACACTTGTCTTCGTAACTGTTAGTGTAGGCGATATTCTGAGGTTGACTTGTGGTTAGTCAAAATACGTAATTATTCACAAGATTGTCCGAAATCTTTGCCTCTTCTAAAGCAAATGTTAGCCAATCTTTCAAGTTTTTACCACCAGGGCATTGGCACAGAAAGATAAGGCTTATAATTCGTTCGACTGCTACACTACGTTCTAACTGAAAATAACTTTTCAGAATACAATTCTCGTTTTTCTGATCGGATATTTGGATCTTATACAAGCAGTCATGACCATCTTGGCATACATTTTAAAAAACAATTTTAAATTGTTTAAGTTTTGCAAAGTTCAAAAAAACATAACCAGCAACATGTTTATTTGTACAACATTTATAAAAAACTCACAATTTAAAAAAGCAAAACTGCTTTACAACTTGTATCGGTATCTTTATAAAAAAGTATCATCTTTAAATAAATTGCTCAAATATTCATACCAAATTTTAGCTTCCAAGTTTATTGAATTAAAATCATAACGAACGTGTCACCGTTAAATGAGGGATTTTCAGGTCACTTGCTAATCATCATCATCAGCCTATAATGTCCCACTGCTGAGAACAGGCCTCCTTTCACAAATGAGGGTGAAAGGGATAGTTGCTAATAGTCACTAACATTATTATAAAATTTTCTCTTTCACGATCTGTACGCCTAGTACCAGAGAGGTTATCTACTTTTATAACTGGCTAAAAATAGCTGTTTTTAATCTCGTTTCGACTGTTTTACCAACATCCCTAAAATACTTTTTCTACAAACACTCATTGCTCATTTTCTCATTATGTTCCTTTTAATACCCAGCGTTAGTTATTTAACGACACTTCACATTTTAACAAAGTTAGTTAAATATTCACAATAGTAAAATGTTTACTGACGCGTTCAATGCAGCGAACTCTGCGTTATCAATACACATACACGACGCAACATAAAACAATTTTACGTTCCGTACGTAGGTATTATATGTATTTTATTAATTGAACACGATATTGTACCGTATTCGAAATATAATCAAAGTTTTTACTAATAATTCTACGACTCGACTCGACTCGATTCTTCGACTGCTAATTCCAGATATTATAGTCTGGAATTAGCAGTCGAAAAAATACTTATTTACCTGTGAAACGTATAATTATGTGGGTTATTTAGAATATAATAGAATAGAATATACGTTATTGTTGTTATTTCATACTATTCACATCACATTTGCTCACAGAAGATAAAGATATATTTATTAGACAACAAATTAGTACAATTACACAAAAGATAATTGGACTGTTTTACAAAAACCTTAAACCGACTTCAAAGTACACTAAGACGTAATCAAATCCTGATCTGATGACAATGGGACCAAACGGGAAGTGTACCCTTCCAGACAAAAAAAGAATTTTCCAAATCGGTTCATAAATGACGGAGTTATGAGGTAACAAACATACAAAAAAAAAAATAAAAAAAAAAAAACATACAACCGAATTGAGAACCTCCTCCTTTTTTTGAAGTCGGTTAAAAAACAAATTATATGATAAAATAAACATAACATTAATTGTACTAGTTGGGTCTAAAAGGCCTCAGCTCAGCATAAGCTGCAGAATGTTACAGCGCTGATTTTCGGATGAAGCCATGACAGAACAAGTAACAATGTCTATAGCAATGCAAATAGAGCGCGCAGAACACCGTAGTGAGGCCAAAAAAGCAAATACAAATTGAAAAACACATACCTGGTATTCGCTTTTGAATTTGTATTTGCTTAGTTTAAACAGAGTTTATTAAGAAGAAAGTGTATTTCGTTAAATAAAGTTTGTTAAACAATACCAGCTATGTGTTTTTCAATTTGTATTTGCTATTTTGGCTTCACTCCGGTGTTCCGCGCGCTCCATCTGTCTGTAATCTGTGGTCTATATTTACATACACTTTTCTCTCTTCTTTCATCATGATCACCCGGGTTGATATGACATGATGGCGGAAAAAATTATTGACCCACGTAAAAATAGTTTTCTTTTTATACCACTTAGGTAACAAACAAGTATACGGCCCGCCTGATGGTAAGAGGTTCCCGTAGCCTATGGACGCTTGCAACAGGGGGCAGAAATCTCTTCACGCCCTTTTTGAAGAACCCCATGCTGTACTCCATTGGGAAAACCACGGCGGTGTATGCGAACCCAATCAAAGGAACGGTAAAAGTAATGGAAATAATTCAAGTAGTTTGTTATCGCGGTTATCGATACTGCAGCCGGCGCATGCGCATGATTCTGACTATACTTAAATAATAAAGGTGAAGAGATTTTTTGTGCCCGGTTCCTATAAACAAAAACGAATCGTTTTGCTTACCAATGGTAGGTTTTATTGCCAAACTTAGCATATAGATCATTTCGTAAGCTAATTTTACCTGTGATAGCTACTTCCATATGGTAGGGTCTGCTATGCAAAGCTTTGAGGTTTTTGCTTCATTATTAGTAGAGATACAAGTCTTAATTTTAACCGATAACGATCCGTAAATTATAGGAAACGGCCATGAAACGCGCAAATCTCTGGAACTACCAGTCGGATAAGAAAAAATCTTTAACTAATACGATATTAATCCCGAGTGTTATAGGTTACTTTTAACGCGGGCGCAACCGCGGGGGACAGCTAGTCTTTTATATAGTCATTGCCTATTAAATTATCACAATTAACTTATTATTTTTTCATTTAATATTATAATACAAAATCGCTTATTTTGTCTGTCTGTAGGTACGCTTAGTTCTTTTAAACTATGCAATTTTGATGCAGTTTTTACAATAATATAGAATGAATGTTCAGAACTTACCCACAATGGCTAGAAAAAAAAAACATCCTGTATACTTTCATATGCATTTAGTAATTAGTTGTTATTTTAACATTACTAACAAGACACTTCAATTTTATGTATTTGTGTAAATGTAGTTCGTTAGTAAGCCATTTTTCAGGTTTCCGTACCCAAAGGCGCCCAACGGAACCCTAATACTAAGCCTCCGCTGTCCATCCGTTCGTCTGTCTGTCTGTTAGTGGCCTGTATCTCATGAACCGTAATAGGTAGACAGCTGCAACGTTCACAGAATATGTATTTCTATTGCTGCTATAACTAAAAATAATAAAAATGAAAAAATTATAAAAATTAAAGTTGGCCCCCATACAAGAAACGTGTTTTTGCGTCTTTTTTTTCATAGCAAAGTTGAGTTAGTTAATATTGTACGGAACGCTCCGTGTGCTAGTCTGACTCCCACTTGGCTGAGTTATATTTCAATAAACAGAGCAGTTTATAACTCTTTATCAATATTAAATACTAATACAGTACCTGAAAATTAAACAACGTTGCCATTTTTGAAGCCGATATTGCTGCGAATTGTAAGAACCTTTAAATAAATCACCCACCTCTCTCTATCCCTTTCCCGCTCGCGCTCGCGTTCTCTCTCTCGTATTTCACGTTCCCTCTCTCTTTCACGTACCTCCCTGTAATAACATAATTATTAGCACATGTCGGAACACACCGATAGGTGCTTGGCGACAGATTTTCAACTTGAGGGTGAAAGTCAGCCAGGTGGGTACTAAAAAGTACCCACGATGTTTTCCTTCAACGCAAGCTCAAGCAAACGCGAGATAGGAGAATAGATAGCCCGTAAAATTAATATAAAAGTAATGTACTTAAACACAGTTTTATTAGGGAGTAAGCCTTCTAATAAAGGGATAGGGAAAGACTGGAAGCCTTTGAAATGTGGTGTTGGAGGAGAATGGAGAGGATTAGCTGGACGGAGATGGTGACGAATGAGGAAGTATTGAGTCGAGTAAAAGGGAAAAGGAACATTATGGAGACGATAGAGAATAGGAGGGGTAATATGTTTGGCCACCTTATACGACACGACGAATTTATCAAAAACATAATAGAAGGAAAGATAGTGGGAAAGCGAGGAAGAGGAAGACCAAGAATAAGTTACACGGATCAAATGAAGGCAAAAATAGGCGGCGTGTCGTATAAGGAGGTGCAAAATGTGGCTAATGATAGAGCAGACTGGAAGAAGCTACACCGACAAGAGCACAGCTCTTAAATACAGAATAAGTAGCCTTCTATACGGTAGTACCATATATTATTCTGTGGCAAAGAACAAGCGTCTACAAGTCGGCATTGTAACAGCGAAATAATACCTTTCCCGCTCCCTCTCTCTCTCGCGTTCACGTTCTCTGTCCCGCTCTCGCTCCTCACGTTCTCGCTCGCGGTCCTTGTCGCGATCCTCTCGGCGATCCTTGCTCCTGTGTAACAGAAATATTCACGTAAAATAAGTTTTTATTCAAAGCTTTTGTTGGTGACTGTACTTTTTTAACCGACTTCAAAAAAGGGAGGAGTTTTTTTTTATTTTTACTTCATAACTCCGGAATTTAATCACCGATTTGGAAAATTCTTTTTTTGTTTGGACCAAACCAAATGGGAAGTGTACCCTACACTTCCCATTTGGTTCCATTGTCATCAGGTCAGGATTTGATTACTTTTTAGTGTACTTTGAAGTCGGTTTAAGTTTTTAGTAAATCGGTTTTGTTGTCTGTACTTACATTGTCATTCAATATACTAATATATACCAAATTTCAGCTCAATCGGACACTGGGAAGTGGGTCAAATTTCAACTGTAAGATTCGATTACAGGCACCCATCGAACAATTAAACCAAAGAAGCTCAATGACTTTCTTTTCGTTTGTGAACAGGTGCTGCTTGTGGGGGCTGGTCTGCTTAAGTTTGCTATTTATTTACTTATTAAATATTTTTTCAGTCTACTCTGTAATTTTGCCGCCGCGCCGGGGCACGCAATTGTTTTCAGTGCGATTAGAATGTAAATATTATGTAATTAATCTAAGCCTGTTTTGAAAAGAGTAATTGCTGAGTTTATTGCCGGCTCTTCTCAGCAAATGCAACCTTCCGAACCGGTATTAGAGTATTAGAGTCAGACTTTTCATAAGTGCCTGCGAAGGTCTATTTGAATAAATGATTTTGAATTTTGAATTTTTGAATTTTGAAATCTATTCGACCAATTTCCCACCACCTGGACAATGCGCTCTGATTGGCTAAGTCCAGGACACATGCACTCTGATTGGCCATGTGAAAAACACACGGTGATTGGTCGTTACAATTCAAAATCAGTGACAAATCACTGACTAGTTGCGGAATTTGATTGTTCAGTATTACTACTCTAAAGGGATTTTTCCTCGATACAGACACCGGACAAGTGGAACTAAATAAAAGCCTGTAACAATTGAATTTGGAACCTATACCTATGACATAAGGTTTACATTTGATTAAAATTTACGGATTCTGAAGTGGACTTTAAGCATATTATGAGGTGGAGCTTAACATATTTTGGAGCGGACTTTACGTATTTTGAATTGGATTTTAACTTATTTTGATGCGCACCAGAACAATATTTTGAAGTAGACTTTAACATATTTTGAAGCAGACTTTAACATATTTTGAAGCAAACTTTAACATATTTTGAAGCACACTTTAACATATTTTGAAGCAAACTTTAACATATTTTGAAGCCGAATTTAACACATTTTGAAGCAGCCTTTACCTTATTTTGAAGCTGACTTTTACATCATTTTTTTACAATTCTAATAATAAAATCTACAATACTTAATTACAAATTCGATACACTATTTAAAACGACAATTTCATAGTAACTGACCTAGATGGACTGCGTCGTCGCTTCTCCTTATCCCTATCTCGTTCTCTTTCCCGCTCCTTCTCGGGCTCTCTCTCACGCTCTCTGTTGTCTCGCTCCCTCTCCCTCTCGCGCGGCTCCTTATCCCTCTCTGGCGCGTTGTCTTTGGGCTCTCGCTTCCTTCGCACCACCACATCGGCCTCCTCCTGCCGCAGACATAATAAATATATAGCTTATCTGTGCACTAGGACGACCCTTGCCACCAACGATTGAGATTAAAAAAACAGCACTACGTCCTCGCAAGTCGTTATTATAGATTAGCTTGCGTAAGACCACAATATCAATGTGACAAGGTGGTAAGCACAAGTTTGTTACTAAAAAATTTACTACTACTAAAAGTTATCAGGGTGACAACTTAATTTTCTGAGAAATTTCTTTCATTTTGAATAGAATTTTAATTGAATTAAATAGTTTACATTTGATATTATTACTAAGAATGTAACTTCCCTGTAGGAATAATTAACGATACCTTACCAGCTACGCATCTATAGGTTGTCTGGAATAGATTACTTCATGGCGATAAGACCAAACATTGTACAGTAATTCATGATTTTTTAAACTGCCTTGTAATATTTATTGTACTGTACATGCGGGTAACGCGCGACTTGCGTGAACGTAGTGCAATGGTAATAGATGAATCAAGTGCATGTTTCATACGATTGTCGGGCGACGGCGCGCTACGCTCTAGTGCGAGCGACAAGCACAAGCGACGAACCAACTCCACTCCCCGACCGCCTCCCCGCATCTGAAAATCGCCACCTACTGACCACACACATCACGTTACGTCACACCACGCACTCTGCACTCTCACGCAACTCTCTCTCACTGTCTCGCTCGCACGCACTCGCGCGCTACTCACTCGGCATCCGGTGTCGCTGGGGTGCGTGGTCCGGCGCCGTTGCCGCTCCGCCGCCGCGTGTTGCCGCTCCACTCGCTCCCAACACAAACCTGCCCTGACGCGACCCGACACTGCACACTCGCCAATCTCAACGTATCACGGTAGCCTGTCATTACATTTCCAAATTCAAAATTCCATGTTCAAAAATTTTTTTTTTCATAGCTTTTATTGCGAGTGTACGGTGTATGGCGCGGGTCGCTCATCCACAACTCACGAATGTGAACGAGCGACCAACGGCCCTCCCGCTCAGAACGGCTCATTATCAACTTTAAGACTCATGAATATGTCTTAATTTCGCCTGTCATGCTTTCGTAAAGCCGTTCTAATCGGTCAGCCGCTTTTGATCTCACATTATAATAGGAAAGTATTTTCATCACCCGAAATGATACGAAATTGTAAGAGCCGCCATGATTAGAATCATCGAGAAACCTTCGGATTATGGCGGCGCGTGTATGTATAAATCTACATATGGGTAAGAGTGAAAAAACAGATTTATGTAACAAAGCTGTTAGTGTTGAAATTAAATAAATAAATAATAAAGTATTTAACGACGCATTCGACTGAGAAACGACCGGATCGCCACGCCCCGCGCGTCTTTCACTTTAAATTAGGGTTGAAAGCTCTCTGCCTAATATTAGGGATGTCCCGAAGTCTCAACAAACTAAGGGACGGAAAGCCTATACATACAAATAAATATAAGTGTCTATTTCTAATGTCAATCAAAATAACAGCATTTAACTAAACGCAAATATGAAAGTACATACGGCACTTATAACAAAAAAAAACAATTGGTTAAATTTTTGTCTGTTTTTTCCGGCTAATCTCCGAAACGGCTAGACCGATTTTGACGGGAATTTCAATGACATATAGCTGATATTATAAGAAGTAACTACGGCTACTTTTATTTGAGTAAAAGAATAAGGATCCCGCGCAAAAAAAAATATATATTTATAGCAGGTAGATGGTTTATAACATTCCTTGATGGGAAGTGTCAGACGAACAAGGCGCGGCACAGTATAGCGACAAACAGTATCGACAATGATATCAATGGTAAGTAATATGTAGTAGAGGGTATGTATATAGTATAGACTCACCGTGCGGTAGCTTGGCGCGGCAGGCATCGGGCGGCACCTAACACCGCAACAATATCAACTCACGGACCGACCTACAGTACACTACTGTACATTAATGTACTGTGTCATTACACTAGTATAGTCGCGAAATATGTGCTAAGTTGCATTCCAGATTTACCGACGTATTTTTAATAATACTCTATGGATTTTAGTAGTCCGAAATTCATGTCTATTATAGGGCCCTACTTTATTATAATAAACTTTTTATTCTCCGGCTCTTCTCAGCAAATGCAACCTTCCGAACCGGTATTAGAGTCAGACTTTTCATAAGTGCCAGCGAAGGTCTATTTGAATAAATGATTTTGATTTTTTTCTTTCTTTCAATAAAACTGCCCAGTACAGTAATGCTAAGCATTTTTTGTTATTTTTTCCTATCTCCGTTGAGTCGTAAAATTAACAAGAGTATTTAATTTCCTAATGTACGTATGATTTTACTTATCCGAAATTGAAGTATATTGAAGTGGACTTTGAACATATTTTGAAGCAGACTTTAACATTCTTGAAGCGGTCCTTAACATCTTTTGAAGAGAATGTTAACATTATAATTTTTAAGGTATTATATTCAAAAAAACTGCAGTACTTGAGTATTCGAATTCGTTCTAGAAATGTACGAACAGGTTGTACAAAATAAAAATTACCAAAATCAAAAATAAGCGTTAAAAACCGCCTTTGAGTGGAAAAAATCCTTTTAACTCAACTTGGGTCACTTCTATGGTATCAAACAATTCCATAAAAGAAATATATTTATAAAAAAAATATTTTCGACTTCAGTAAGGTTATTTTAGATCATATTTTACAATGATCTCGTCTGTATCCGATACCTTCTTTAATACTGTGTAATTATCGAATAAATAGCGAGTTCTCAGTTTCACGAATCAATTTCACAAACGAATGTACATCGTATTGTTAACTGCATAAAGATCGAATTAGCAGGATCAGACTCAGAACAAAAAACGTCTCAAGACCATCGAATGTCAGTTCGATTTTGGTTTCTATATAGTTAACAATACGGTTTAAATTGGAATGCAACGTAGCAATGCGAGATGATAAGGTCGGCGTCCATTCCCGGGGTGTCTGGCGACATTAAACAGTTGTAGTATCTAGGGGTATAGATGGGGTGGGGGATGTAGTGGGGTGCGAGGGGGGATGAGATTACCTTCATGCTCTCGCGGAACTTGCCAATCTCTCGGTGGATGACGTCACGCTTCTCTTCCGATATGTCTGCCTCTTCCAGCACTCGCGCAGTCTTTGATATAGCTTCCTCTGTAAAAAAAATATAGATTTAATACAAGATGAAAGAAGAAAAACAAAATTAAAGCATCCTACGGGCACGTTTACGCGTAAGGCTGGTTATCCACCACATATGTGTAGCGAGGAATGTTTTTTAGCTTTCCGATTGGTTCGCTTCATTTTCACGTTACAGGTCTAATGAAGCCATTCTATTTGTCAGCTAAAACACAGTGGATATCCACCCTTATATAGGTAAAACTACATTGAAATCCCACTATCTGGAGTTCTATAACATTAAGACCTCAAACGGTTCTCCAGAAGTCATTGGATGGCTTTTTTGATTCGTTTGAAATTCCCATATTCAATTATTATAGAACTGCAGAAAATTGAAGCCCAGTTCAATGATGTTCTTTACCATTGATCGCTGATTGGGGAATGTAACTTTATTAATTAACATATTCAAAATTCAAAATCATTTATTCAAATAGACCTTCGCAGGCACTTATGAAAATTCTGACTCTAATACCGGTTCGGAAGGTTGCATTTGCCGAGAAGAGCCGGCAATAAACTCAGCAATTACTCTTTTCAAAACAAGCTTAGATTCATTACATAATATTTACATTCTAATCGCACTGAAAACAATTGCGTGCCCCGGTGCGGCGGCAAAATTACAAAGTAGACTGAATAAATATTTTATAAGAAAATAAATAGCAAACTTAAGCAGACCAAGTCAATTCAGAACAAACTACTCTAAGGGAAGGCATTTGATCATTGTAGACGTAATACGCCTTGATTTTGGTATCCTTACTAATATTATAAATGCGTATGATTTTACTAGACTAAGAGGTGTGGGCGGGTAATTGAAATATGTATATGTTGAATACAAAGTAACGTTTATTGTGGTAGTTATATATAAACTTTCTAACGTGTTACTTTAGCGTTAGTCCGGACCGGAATGCCTCGAACACAGACCTTGTTAGCTTTCGATCCGTAGAGAGAATAGTGGCTCCCTAATAAGTATTTCAGCAACTTGATTGGGCGGGCCTCGTATGTGAGTTTGTTATGCTTTCACGCTTTAACTACTCAACTGATCACGATGAAATTTGGCCCTCAGTTAGCCTATAGTATGCAAAATGTCATAGGCTTTTTATCCGCGGGGAAAAGCTAGTATGTTATAAATAAATCATGACACTAACCTTTCTGCAGTGTCTCATAATTATTGATATCATCCTGATAGTCCCTCATGACCTGCACCAGCCGTCTCTCAGCGGCTTCATCAAGTGCTCTCTGCCTCGCATCTAAGTATGCGTCCCCCTCGCCCCCCCCAGCCCCCCCGGCCCCCGTGAGCCCCATCCGCGACCGCTGCTCAGTCTTGTAGTTGTCGACTAACTGCTGCATGTTGCCGTCAGTACGGGCCACTAGTTTCTTGTCAGCGAGGGGTCGATCGTGAAGTAAGCGAACGCAGCGTAAAGCCGCTTCAGGGTTCACGAATTCGCTGAAGCCGAATGTTGAGACTCGTTTCCATGATACGACCGGACCGCATGCGCCCAGCAATGAACGGATCATTGCGTCTGGGGCGCGAGATGTTATGTTACCTATGAAAAAAAATGCATGATGAAAAAGCATTCGAAGCAAAAACTATTGTTAAGAATATTTCTTGAAGGTGATAAAAGGTGATAACTATAAATGCTAGCTGTTGAATATACCTATTAATTAAATAATCCTTACTAATATTATAAACGCGAAAGCTTGTATGTATGGATGTTTGTTACTGTTTCACACAAAATCTACTGAACGGATTTGGATGAAATTTGGCACACAGATAGAATATGTTGTGGATTAACACAGGATACTTTTTATCGTTGATTTTATAGGTGAAACCGCGCAAGACAGCTAGTATTTCATAATTAAAGACATGTTATGTTCCGTTACATTGAAGCGCTCGTGGTGTAGCATGATTAGCCGTTCTTAATCGATCGGCAAAGTTAAGCTACGTCTGTCTTGGTCGGTACCTGGATGGGTGACCGCCTAGTGGTATTTCAAATCGAGCGTTTCCGTGCTTCGGAAGGCACGTAAAGCCGTTGGTCCCGGTTATCACTTAATTGTGATAGTCGTTAAGCTAGTTGGATGCCTCCTAAGCGGCTTGAAAAATTCCAACAGTAGGTTGGCAACTAGCCTACCTCCACCGATCCACAGTGGGCACGCGTGGTGGAGTATCTGCCCATTCCCTTTCACCCTGATTTGTGAAAGGAGGCCTGTGCTCAGCAGTGGGACATTATAGGCTGATGATGATAATGATGTTCAGTTTCCATTTGGAATTTTGGACCCTCTGGATAGAGAACCCTAATTATGATTATGTGATTAAATGATAACCTTACTCCTACTTCACACCAAAATTGCAGTTTATTTATAAAACATCTGTTTTATTCAATATATTGTACGGAAAAATCCATCAGCAAATCCACTTGACAGATTTTTTCACATTCATGAAGTGGCTAACCAAATCAGAAGTTCTGAATTTTATAGAACATCTATTAATTGTTACTTATCTAAATATATATATAAAAATCAATGCTATTTGTCGTTGTAATTTTATAACTCAAGAACGCTCACCTATCCAAACCAAATGTTTGGGCTTTGTTCGGACTATTTAGTAGATGGTTTATGTGAAGTTTGCACAAAATCGGTCGAGCGGTTCTTCAATTATCTCATTTTTTGTAACAAATGAATTCCTATAAATGGCGGATCATTTTGTTAATGGGGATTTTACTGTCAGGGTAGGGTAGGGTAGGGTAGGGTGGGGTAGGGTAGGGTGGGGTAGGGTGGGGTGGGGTAGGGTAGGTAGCACCATAGGGCAGGGTAGCACTACGCGAACGAAGTCGCGCCGGGCAGCTAGTTCTCCATAGAAGAGTATTTATTAGAGTAGACAGTATAAGTACATACCAATAAAGACAGTGATGGGTGGCCCATCAGGCTCCTTAGCTCCATTAGTGTTCCTGGTAGGGCCGCGCGCTATGACGGCCTTCCCGGGGGCCCCCGCAGAGAGGGCCACGCCCCCGGGCGCTGGCAGTAAGGCCCCGCGCCCTCCCGCGCCCACGCCTCCTGCACCGTATGCACCCACCATCATCTGTAACATACCAATACATATTTAAGTTTTGAATTACAATACAATACCAAATTCTTTTTAGTTACACAAAAACACTCAGGCGTCGTCCTCGCGAACACAAGAACATCAGCGCGATCGTGCAACGAAATAGCATCGTTTGATCGTACGATCGTCGCCAATGAGGAGGCACACTGACAATTTATCCCGCTAGGTGTCGTATAGTCGCTGGTGCCGTCTATCTGTCAAACACCATACATTTTTTACGTATTCGTTATCAAATAAGTTATTCAATAATTATAATTCCTTTGTGTAGTGAATTTTAATGCAATAATAAAGGTTTACACCAATTGAAAAGAAAAAGCCGTGGATTATTAAAAAAAAATGGACACCAAACTCATAGCAAGATTATGCAGTTATCACTTCAAACCTAACGATTTTATTATAAAAGCCGGTTACTGGTTGGTTTAATTAATTGAAACTCATGAAAATCCATCAATTCAATATCAATGACAGTTACCAGTGAGGGTGGCGCCATCTGAGACTAGCTTTGCCTGTCCCTCCCCATTAGGACGACGCCTCACAGTAAAAAAAAACAAAATAAAATAAAGAGTGCAAACAATTCAAGCGGCCTTATCGCTTATTCTTCCAATAAACTAGGGCAATAGGATAGATTTAAGATAGTTGGTGCAGTCTATACTACGTATACCTACATAAAATCCTTAAATAAAGTTCAAAAACTCAATACTTAAATTAAAATATTTAGATAAACTAAAATATACTATACTAGCGACCCGCCTCGCACGGGTGCAATGTCGTGTGGTGTCGAGCGATTTACGCGCCCGCGCCACTGTCGGCCCGCCCGTTCACGGTATCGCGAATACTGTTTCATGCTAATTTTAAAACTTTTAAAATATAGGTAAATGATAATGATTTTCTGTAACAGGCAACTTTATCTACATTAAATGTCCATCGTAACTCTGCCCTACCCTGTGGTGCTATCCCCCTAGCCTACCTACTGAATATATACAAAAAGTTTCATAAGAATCAGTGAAGCCGTTTTGGAGGATTTTTTTCACAAACACTGAGTTCTGTTTTCCAATACTTACATTTTTAAACTCGTGATATCTTTCGAATAGAGTTACCGAATTGAATAATTCAAAAAGTTATATAAAGGTATTGAAGCAGTCTTGAATATGAAGTAATTTATTTTGATAAGGATTAATACCAAGTGTTACCATTTATTATGTATAACTATAATGTTAGTCATATGTTGTCACAACACTTTTTGAATGATGTGTTATGCAAAGTCGTAGTACATTATTTTATTCTATCATCAACAGTTTTCTCAGTGCATGCAATGTAAAGAATATTTTAGGTAATTTTTTTACACCTTGGGTTACATTATTGGAGTTTTAGTAAGTAACCATATTTTTTTTAAATATAATGTAGCCTATGTGACCCGGGGATAGTGTAGCTTCCCAACAGTGAAATAATTTTTCTAATCGGGTAAGTTGTTTCAGAGCCTATTCATTGCAATTAAACAAAACAATTAAATATTTCCTCTTAATAATATTAGTGTAGATAAAAAATATACATTTAATTATAATAGAAAATATAGGAGAGTAAATAAATAGAAAATAATAAAAGGGAACTAATTTTTTGAGCTGTTATTTAAATATTCGAGATGTTATTATGATCAGTTGAAAAACATATTGAGCAGTTATTTAATTTAATGGCAGTTGATTAATTATTGCGACAGTAAAACATGGACAGTAATAAAAAAACAATTAGTCGGTTATTTTATCATACAATGTCAATTCTAAAAATAATTGAGCAGTCCAATAACTGAATGAGCGGTAAAAATGATGGAATGAGCGGTTCGATAAATAGTTCGGCAGATCATAGCGAGCGGTGAAACTCGAAATCAAATTCATTGAAAAGAGAGGTAAATGTTCGTTAGTTGGGCGGAGCTTATTAGCGCGGGTGGCGGATGCGACCAATCACGTAATCGTTTAAATTACGAATAAAAGTTCCTATTATTATTATACAATTTGTTTTATTTAATTCCTTCAGTCAAAGCAAAAGTAATTAAATTTTTCATTACTATTTAAGTACTGTTTTTAGGGTTCCGTACCAAAAAAGTAATAATTGGACTGTTTTACAAAAAACTTAAACCGACTTCAAAGTACACTAAGAAGTAATCAAATCCTGATCTGATGACAATGGGACCAAACGGGAAGTGTACCCTTCCAGACAAAGAAAGAATTTTCCAAATCGGTTAATAAATGACGGAGTTATGAGGTAACAAACATAAAAAAAAAAAAAAAAAAAAACCTAATTTGAGAACCTCCTCCTTTTTTTGAAGTCGGTTAAAAACATACAACCGAATTGAGAAGCTCCTCCTTTTTTTGAAGTCGGTTAAAAAGGAACCCTTATGGTGCGACTTCGTCCGTCTGTCCGTCCGTCCGTCACACCGCTATATCTCGAAAACTACTTTACCAACTCATTGTTTATAGAATTTCTTAGAATGAGATTTCTTACCGACAAATTCCGATTTATTACTGCCCACACGTAACCGCTCGCTCGTTCAATAACTTTTACCGCTCATTTAATTATTTCCTGCTCAATTATATATTCACTGATCCATTTCATTATTTTTTAAAACTCATTTTTGTTTACTTTACTGCTTAGTTTTAACTGCTGAACTAGTTATTAAACTTGTCATTTATAATTTTTAACTTACCAAAACCGCTATTTAAAACTGCCTCTTTAAATCAGTGCCATAATAAAATATAATGTCTACTTAGAATGTTACAGTAACAACATAGGAGTGTAAAAGTAAGAAGTACGTGTCTTAAAAGAATCCACTGTTTGTGCTTGTCTGATATTCAAAGGAAGCTGAGCATTCCACAGTCGGACGTATGGGAAGGGATAAAGCTGGAAGTATGGGAAGGGATTTTCAAAGTAAGCACAAGATAACTGCGAAGGTGTAATTGGGAACTATAGTAAACTAAACATTCCTTGAGATAAGTAGGAGCAAAAGAAAAAAGTGAAAGAATATGTGTATTCCGGCGAAGGCAAATAGGAAACCGCTTGAGCTGATGACGATATTGTGAAATATGGTCATATTTGCGAAAACCAAATATAAACGTTATACATAAATTTTGCTGTTGTTCTATTTGTTTAGTTGGTCTTAGTGAGGTCAAGATTGCTGACATGACATGTCCCCATGACACTTTAGTAGCTGCAAATTTAGCATCCCGGACTCCCCTACTATTACATAAAACGAAACATGACATTGGCATGTCATAATGTCGATAGTGGCAAATTATTGCATAGTTTTTCAATGGTTTTTCACGATTTATTTCTACTTATTTTTACCATGGAAACAATAATCTGTATGACTAGCAAACAACATCAAGACATTGAAATATTGCATACTTGAAATATTTGTAATCACAGAGAGAAGCGCGAGGAGGAAATATTGAGAGTTACATGAATGAGGAAAGGTGGGAATCAAAAACAGTTGATGATTTAACAGCATGTGTTAGGTTATAATGAGATACAGTTATTGATATCTTACATGTGTGGCTATCGGCATGGTGACGACGCCCGGCGCGATCCCGTACGGGACCATCGGCGGCCGCGGCGGGAACGACATCTCACCACCCACCTCTCACACAGCAACACAATATAATCACACAATATCAGTTTCCAGTACCAGTGACGCGTACACTGTTCTATCAATCAAAATGTTTTACGCAACACAAAGTATCCGGTGACAGGTTTTCACTTCAATCACGACTATCTAGTTAGGTTATTACGTATTTTAACTTTAGAATTGCAACTGATTTATCAGTCGCTTCAGAGGAAATTTATTTCATTTTCGAACACCAGCTCAAAATCGGCCATGTTGTTTTTTGCTTTTCTGAATTGAGTGACGACCATAGATAATACAATAATCTGACGACCACAGACAAATGACAGATGAACACAAAGTTGGATAGATATATACCGATTTACCGAGTATCGATAACACAATTTCATATTTTATCGACATGACATGTTTCACATTACACGCTTGACAACCAGTGCCCTTTTATGTAGGCTACGATTTTTTTACTTCCTACTCCCATCCCAATACATAAATCTCAACTAATATTATAAATGCGAAAGTGAGTTTGTTTGTTACGCCTTCACGCCTCAACTACTCAACGGATCATCAAGAAATTTGGCATGCAGATAGCCTATGGTATGGAGAAGGAAATAGGCTACTTTTTATACCGGGAACGCGGGTGAAACCGCGGGGGACAGATAGTCATACATATATTGTGTCAGTCAGTCTAAACTAAAAATCATCATACTTTGAAAACAATGTGGCCGAAGATTTACATAGGGCATCGTGCCTTTTAAATTATTTGAATGTGACTTCGTACAAATACATCCCACTTCATATTACTTTGTTTAAAAATACTTTAAAACTGAATGAGGAATGAAAATAAAACAATCATAATCGTAATAAACTATTTTTAATGTTTATCAAATTAAATATACGATGAATATACGTTAAATTATATGGGTAAATTCTAACTAAAAAAGATTCATTTTTTTATTACTGGCGCACAATCCACTCATATTTATTAAACCGGTCACGACATTTCATAAAATATAATTCCATTATAATTCTATACAGGATGTAAGATGTTATGTACGGGGTTATTTATTGGTAGATAAAACAATAACAAACTTGCAGGTCTGTATTAATTACATCGTAAACAACAACTTTTGTTCTATGACTTTTTACAAAACATCATATATTTACTTTACCAAAAAATTTTTTCAAAATTTCGTCGTTGTATGAAACACATTTCAATTATGTGTTAGCTGCGCTTCCCGTGCACTGTCACTCAGTCTCTTGCTACACTTAGAGTTCGTAATATTTATTAGAGCATAGAATTTATTCATTGATTATTTTTGTATGAAAGTCTGATTAATTAAAATCTGATTAAATTAATCAGTCATAGAAAAAAAGTTGTTGTTTGTGATTTTAGTAATATAGTCCTGAGGTTGTAGTGTTTGTTGTTGTCCTGAGTTGTTGTTTTACGCTAAGATTTGACAAAGAGAGAGAGATTATGTTATAAGCTTAGATTTGAGATGGCAGTAGGTATACGCCATAACTTATCCCCTTAGATCCATACATTAAAATTTAGTTTCTATGTAGTGCCGTCAGACTGATCAACACCCAGTAGAGATACTACGCATCATTACATATTAGTGATGACGTGACCGGTATGGTGTGTGAAGCACCTTTTTGGTTGGACGTACCAGGGATTGTGTGACATGCCCTTAACTTAATAAACCTTGAATCCACTATAGTAAGCGGCACGAGTCGTGAGCACACTTTTAAACTTATTATTGTTCAAGCATTTAAATACATTTATTGAAATATATTTCAATAAGGTCACGCGACCTTATTTAATATACATTTTAAGAACTTTAACTTTAATAACTTAACTCTAAGAACTTTTAAACTCTATTTTCAAAAGTGTGCTCACGACTCGTGCCGCTTTCTATACCTAGCTTTATTATTACGTACCTACAGACTAGTTTGGTGTACAAAACCACTAAAGTAAGCAATCACAGCAATCTTATTTATTATTTACATTATCTCAATATAAAAAAAATAAAAAAACGTTGCCTACTTTCTTATAAAATTTACCTGTATGTTACTTTTATTAGTATTTACCTAAGTTATAAAAGTTTACATACATAGTTTAATAAGTCAAATATTAAGACAATTATTTCAATCACGAAAACAAAATAAAATTATTTCATAACTTTTTATTATAAATTATTTTATGTCGAGGTTTTACCTCTATTTATAACACACACAAAAAACAGCAATTTAATAAGTAAGAACTCTAAATTGACACTGTTTTTCTATTGCAGCACAGACGACGGACTCTAGTCTGCGGCAAACAAAAAGTCTGTGTGAAAACAAAGGGTTGTGCGCTGGACTTTTTGCGCGTCGTGTGCGCTTACAGGATCTATTTTCACAGACTCAAAAGTTCGGCGCTTTACGGTCTGTCGTCTGCGGTGCACCTCTGGCAGCGAAAAAATCTGCGGATAGTAAGAGGCACGAGTCGTGAGCACACTTTTGAACATAAAGTTTATAAAAGTTATTAGTGTTCAAGCATTTAAATACATTTACTCGTGTCGCTTACTATGCCTACATTACATACATGTTGGTTTTGACATTTTCTATGGAACACGTGCTAGCGTGCTACTCTTTCACTGACTTCAAAACAGTGTCAGATGGGATAGCATTTTTCAACTGTTTTTCAACGTAATTGTATAATTAAATCTACCATAAGACTAGCTGGGTTATTTTAGAGTCCTAATAAAATAGCATTTGAATCGAATATTACAAGAATTCAAAATAATTGCAGTAGATCAGCTGTCAAACTGTTGTGCATAGTTTATAAATTAACAAATAAAATTTCTAAATAGTTTAACAAAAAATATAAAATAATAAATAAATATATTAATGTCAGTTTTCTTTGAAGAGATATAAAAAATAATCTGTACAATACGAAGGCTATTTTATCACAGCATTTAAATGTACGTATTATTATATATTAATTATATTATGCAGCTAAGTCGTCGCCGTAGTGCTTTATCGTATCGGCCATTATAGGCATTCATTTTGCATTCCAAACGGTGTAGAACTTTACATTGGTTACATTAATTCCATATACTCGATTTTATTTAGTATTAAAATCATAATGAGAACTTACAATAATTCATTACATAAAATAACTTCCCGTAAGCGCTTAAAATTGATGTAAAAAAAAACGTTTAAAAGTCAAATCCTGCTATCAAAGATGTAAAGAGTTATAGCTACTTTAAATTATTGATTGAGCACAAACTAAAGCAATCAATTTGTATGAATATATTGCCACTAGACCAAACTTAAATACTACTTGACCCATTTTCACATGAACAACATAAGTATTTACATAATTTATATACTTATTGTTTGAAATATATTTGTTTGAAGATAATTCACACGCTCTTTATCTAAATAGGTTGCCACTAAAACTAACTTCAAAACAATTTGATGAATTGCCACAACGATTTATGTAATTAAATATTGGCCCTAATTCTGGTTGTAAACTAATTTTAATCTCACTATGTCTCTTTCTAACAAAGAACATAAGAAAAGGATGTAAGAAATTTAGTCCTGTCAAATTAGTCCAATGCTTGTTTTCAAAATAATTTTAGTCGCCATCTATCGCGGTTACGCCCTAAATACACGCAAAATAAGACGGCACATATTAATTCGACAGCTTTAAATATGTTCTATCCTTTTTCAGTAATATTCGCAAGCAAGGGATGAGATGTGACTAAAATTAGTTTAGTGCGATTTACAACAGAATCGGCACCATTACCTTTATATATGAGAGTACTAGTTATAAATTAATCAGCATGTGTATATAGAGAGCATGTGTTTACAATTACTTCATAGATTGAGCGAGAAAATAGTTGATTATGGATTCCCCAAAAAGAGCTTATTGTCTAATTCGTTTGATTTCAAAGCGATCGTGATATGCGTTGATTCATGCGATCGCTATATCTTATGATGTTGTCAAATCCAACTCGGGGTGATATTATGATTATGATATATAGCATTATAGTTTTAAGGTATAAAATCGATTGCTCATTAAAAGATTTACAACAGCGGGTTTATTACGTAATTTTGCAGTTTTTTTATTTTATCAGACAGCACATTGCAAATACAGTTGGATAATAACTGGTACAAATCAGAAATAAAAATCCCTTGCTGAGATTTATGCAGAATCTTTTCAGTTTAGCCCCTTATTCATAATCGCTTTTTAACTAAATCAGTGTAATAGTGTCCTCCGTCTCACTCTTTCGTTCACCAAATGTCACGTGTCAGATAAAGACTTCAGAATTTTAGCTAATCAACGTTTGATAACTTCATTATGAATAAGGGGGTAAGTGTATTAGAACCGGTGGTAAAATTATGTAGTATGACGCCTGTTGCAAGTTATTATTTGTATGCGATAAAAATCGTTTCACATCAAAACCGATTGCAACAAAGTTACCCTATACAGGATGGATTCTTATCCACGACGATCGATTACCAATACGACACGAAATGAAACCACGTAAAGTACCTACTAATAAATACGAACAACTTTTACTATGAGAACAAATCCGAAATCGCAAAAACAAAATTTTACTGTATGTGGTTTCATTTATTGCCGAATCCAGTCTGTATATTACATATCATCACTAACTAAGCATGTAAAGAACGAGCAATGAATAGATACGACAGCGCCGCTCAACAGCAAGCGCATTGGTGATGCTAGAGATCCTTGCGCGACTCCGGCGGGGGAACCTGCTCATCCGTAGCTGGTGGTGGTACAAGCCGGGTACCGAACAGTCGGCCTCCCCAGTAACCCAGTACGGAGCCTACCAGCAGCGCAGCGGCCCCTGCCTTGGCCCCCACTACGAGCCCCACCGGCCCCCCTACTAGCGCGCCCGCTACTGCACCCACGGCGCCAGCAGCACCGCCCTTTAGTCTGAACGTCGAAAATTTTAAATTGAGGAAGAAGAAAAAAGTCGACATATGCTAAGCTTCTTTGCATATTTTTAAGGCGATGATAGCTCAGTGGTACTGATACTGAAGTCGGATGCCAAGCCGAAGGACTTAGGTTTGAATCCTACACAGAGCTTGAGCTTTCGCTGATGGAAAACATCATGAGGACACCATAGCACAGTAGTAGGGTACTTTGTAGTACCCAGCTGCCTGGCTTAAACCATCAAGTTGAAAATCTGTCACCAAGCACCTATCGGTTGTCCCGACAGCTGCGCTTTAGAGCCAGTTCCTTGTAGACTTTGTGTGCACCACCTTCGGCTACATCGTCCTTTACCATGGTAAGATTGTGGTCAAACACTGGCCTATTCTTAAATACACAGTAAAAAATATATGTATATTAATTCTTATATTGTTTTGACATGTCAAAACTTTTAAAGAATAACATCCATCGAAAAATATAACCTTGCTGAGTTTCTTGCCGGTTGGTGGCTGACTTCCGAACCGATGCTTCCGTGGAGTTGTCATATAAGTTCTTCATATCGATAAGTCACCTCATTAATTTAAATGCAATTTTCACCTCTGAAAGATCATTTATCGTCATCGTTATTAACACACGTACCTTTCTGCAAGGGCGAGATCAGAGCGCGCTGCCTGTACATTAACGTCGGTCGCCTCCACATTCGTCGCCACCGACGCCACCTGCGAACACACGTGTCAGTACGACCACTACTATCTGAAACCTTCACGGGTAAAGCAATGGGCATAATTTCATCCAAAGATTGTGCCCTGAAACCTCATTGAGCATATTTTGCGATCGTTTGGGATTTGGCCATCGACACGACACCCACTTGAAAAAATTTGGCGAAATCCAGCTGGAAGTACCTGTACTGTAGTATATGAAGGTGTATGTACCTGGTCGTGTTGCGCGAGCACGGCGGCCTGCACGTGCTGCCAGGCGTCGTGCAGCGCGCGCACCTCGCCCTGCAGCTCGCTCCACCCGCGCAGAACTGCCTCGCGCTCCCGAAGACCAAGCTCCTAATAAAATATAGCTAAATATGAGACAGATTTCAGAATTTTATCACTGCAAAACGCCAATATACATATCATCATCATCAGCTTATAATGTCCCACTGCTGAGCACAGGCCTCCTGCACACAAATCAGGGTGAAAGGGAATGGGCAATACTCCACCACGCGTGCCCACTGCGGATCGGTGGAGGTAGGCTAATGGTCAACCTACTGTTGGGCCGCCTAGAAAGCCTCCAACTAGCTTAACGACTATCACGAAAGCTTGGTACCTCAAAATTGAAATAGAAATCTTATAACACCAACGCGAGTTATACCGCAAGACACAGCTATTGAAGAATTACTGTGACTAAGTATCCTCCATAAGTAAGCCCCTTTACTAAGTAAACTCACGTGGTCATCAACCTTCAGCTGTATCTGCTGATCCAGCGCGAGCTGGCTGCCCCTGAGTTCGCCCTGCGCGTGCGCAACCACGCCCACAGACTCGGTCGAAACGGCGCTACCGGCCACGTCCTCCACACGCAACCGCCGGTTTATTGATAATGGAGACGTTTCTGGTAACAAATTAATACAATTTTGTATCGAAAGGATTTGTGTTTGTCCAGCTGAAATAATTTGCCACCAAGTTAGAGCTGAGGGTCTACTACGAAAAACGGTACACGATAATCCGATCATCAAATATTGGTTGTCAAATATTGGTGCCGATTCTGTTGTAAATCGCACTAAACTAATTTTAGTCACATCACATCTCTTTCTTACGAACATTATTGAAAAAGGATAGAATATATTTAAAGCTGTCAAATTAATCTTTGCCCTCTTATTTTGCGTGTATTTAGGCGTAACCGCGATAGATGGCGACTAAATTTATATTGAAAACAAGCATTGGACTAATTTGACAGGACTAAATTTCTTACATCCATTTCTTATGTTCTTTGTTAGAAAAGAAGATTAAAATTAGTTTAGTTGTAAACAACAGAATCAGAGCCATTAACCAACAGAATTGCAGCAAAACTGACGAGTCGTAAGTTTTATTGGCTAATTGATTGACAACGATAATCGGACTCGTATCGTTTTTCGTAGTAAGCCCTCAGCTTACAGAAGGCTTGGCTGGAACTGACAGTCTTTCAACGCAAATTAATCAAATTATGTAATGCTATATTATGTAATAAATAATGAAAAAATAGTATAATTGTCCAGTTTACAAACGATATTTAAACAAAAACATTCATGCAGTTAACTGCATACAATAACGCAAATGTGACACGAAAAACAAATATTCTACTTTATTAATATGCACTTATAATATAAACACATGAAAATCGATATTATCGCCATTATGCTTCTTTGTTACCTTAAAAAGCATGATAATGCTATTTCATGTGTGCATTTATGCTTGAATGAATGTTACAATGATGGTAATTTTACTTGTGTCTAGTATAATCTATACTAATACTAGCTGCTCGGCGAGACTTCGTTCGCGTGGTGCTACCCTACCCTATGGTGCTACCCTACCCTACCCTACCCTATTACCCTACCCTACCTGCCATTTATTCAATTCATTAGTTACAAAAAATGTGTGATTTTATGCAAACTTCACATAAACCATCTACTAAATAGTCCGAACAAAGCCTAAACATTTGGTTTGGATAGGTGAGCCCGTTCTTGAGTTATAAAATTACATCGAAAAGTGGCATTGATTTTTATATATATAGATAGATAGATAGATTACGAGCCAAAGAAGAGGTCGCGCGTCTTCCGGGGAATCCTCGCGCATTCTAGAGAATTTATGCTATGTCCAATTTCAGTGCTTCGCTTTCGCATTCCGCAATTCCATTCGCAAAAGCTCACCTTTCTATTCCGCGGCAATGTATGTGAGCTTTTGTGAATTTTCTAAATCCATCAAGTATTTCTAAATTTCTCAAACTTTTTTTTTTTCAAAAATGCCGATTTTTCATATAAACTTTCTTCGACTTTTCTACCTTGGGGTGTAAATATTCCAAAAACCTTTCAAGTGTACCTTTTCACTCCAAATATTAGTGTTACTCAAATCCTTTATTTATATGATTTATTTTGATGGATGTTATTCTTATTATTATATGTTATTCTGGCTTATCTCAAAGCAATCTATGGGCTAGTTTAGGACTTAATTACTTGTGGTTTCTTATTTTAATATTTATTTTAAATTTATTCCAATCTTATATATCGTATGTCAGGCTAGTGCGGAATATCAGCGGTTGTGCGATATGCCTATCCACAGCCATGGCTGAGCACTAGACCTTTTTGTCTCTGCTTTTATTTACTACTTTTTTGTTTTATATGTGATTTTTAAGTTAGAGACAAATAAACGTTCATTTATTATTTATTTATTCTAGTTTTTTACTAAACGTTCAGCGGTTCAGAATCCGTTCAGTCAGATTCTAATATGTAGAAGATTTTCAAGATAAGCGTTATGATTATTAGTAGCACACGTTAACTCTCCATCAAACAAAGCCTCACCTGATCTACACGCCGTCACAAGCGCTCTACAACTGCTCTCTATTACACCTGAATCACATACAATGTCTACTTCGTTTACCTTGTAATAAACACAATCTCTATTGATTTCAAAAAGAGAGCAGAACTCTGGACGGTTTCAGAGGTTCCCAAACTTTCTGACCAGTAGAACACCAGCCATAACGGTATGCGGGAAAAAAGGAGAAATTAACAATAAAAGCTTGTCAGATTTTCTAGATATTTAAAAATTGAGCACTTTAGGAACCTGTGTTATCCAACTGGAGGCTCTACGTGAGTCTCGAAACGGCTAAGCCATAGATAGTTTTACTCAATTATTTAATTTCTTTCCACAAGCAAAAATCCTTCTTTTTTATGTTTAGGTCCTTTTAATGCACTTATGAACGTTACAGTTGACACTCAAGTCTCCGGCAAAAAACTCAGCAAGGGATTCCTTTTGTGGATCTATCATTACAGCTTTTGTTCCAAATACTTTTTATATATGCTAATTCATATAATTGCCACTTAGCCAGGGCGTTGCAAGTGTAGAGAGAAGCTACTAGTGCCATATCAATATCCAGATTCACATACCGAGATAATCCACGATAGATTTAAGAGTCAGGTCCCTGGAGCGCTGCGTGTGCTTGTCGAAGCGCGGGAGGTCCTCGGCGCGCACCCGCCGCCGCAGCGAGTCCAGCTCGCCGAGCAGCGACCGCAGCTGCGAAGCGACACGCTTTGCGTTAGCCTGCTCCGAACGCACGCGCGCGTAATCACCCAGCTCTTCATACTGCGGGTAGTAATATTTGGAAAACTGTTAATCTAAAAATTCCAAACGGAGCATCGCCTTGTACGAAAGCACAATTTTTCATAAAAAAAATACGGCTTTCAACCAACATACTTCGCAGAATTTGATCCTTATAACTATAGAATGGCGCAATACTACACTGTTTTTTTTTTTTCAAAATCGCAATTGACATTTTCTTTTTCTTTGAAAATTGATCTATACAGTTTTTATCATTTAAATCGGCTCTGGGGCTGCGTTAGAGCATTTGTCACTATTCCTATTCTTTAGGATAACGCCTATCCATCTATGCCCAGTAAAATAAAAACCGGCCAAGTGCGAGTCAGACTCGCGCACCGAGGGTTCCGTACAAAACTGTAGGTATATAAGTAATGGTAGTAAATTATACTTATAATTATACTGAGTATTTGATATTAATTTCAATTTATGACGTATTAAAAAAAAACTACTTACTAGATCTCGTTCAAACCAATTTTCGGTGGAATTTTCCACCGTAATGTACATCATATATTTTTTATAGATTTATCATTCTCTTATTTTAGAAGTTACAGGGGGGGGGACACACATTTTACCACTTTGGAAGTGTCTCTCGCGCAAAGTATTCAGTTTAGAAAAACATGATATTAGAAACCTCAATATCATTTTTGAAGACCTATCCATAGACACCCCACACTTATGGGTTTGATGAAAAAAAAAATTGAGTGTCAGTTCTAAGTATGGGGACCCCCAAAATTTATTGTTTTTTTTTCTATTTTTGTGTGAAAATCTTAATGCGGTTCACAGAATACATCTACTTACCAAGTTTCAACATTATAGTTCTTATAGTTTCGGAAATAAATGGCTGTGACATACGGACAGACAGACAGACAGACAGACATGACGAATCTATAAAGGTTCCGTTTTTTGCCATTTGGCTACGGAACCCTAAAAACCGTTAGTTGGCGGTTAAAAAAATAACCATGACATCAATGTTATTATAGGACGCGCTTCCCTCGCGAGAATCAACGGGTTAAATAGACTAGACTTCCGGACGTTCCGGTATCCGAAGAGAACATAATATACACCTGTAGATGGATGACGTAACTTTATTGCAATGAAATTCAGATTGAAATTACCTTTGAATCTGTAGAAATATTACAAAATAGGAAATGGTTCCATTTCTAATGAACCACTGTTTGTATTTGCAATTATCAGAACGTAAAAAAGTTATCAGAAAACCGATATATTGAACCGATTTAAATTCGAAAATGATTGAAATTAAGTTACGTAATCGCCCCGCTGGTGCTACTAACTACTGTACTGACTGACTATCTATATATGTAGACTATGTTAAATTTGTTACTACAAAGGACATGACATTATTTATATGCCTTTCTTTTGCGTTATTATTAGTCAATGACTTTACAAAGGGGACGGCGCGTACGCAGTCCCCACTACCAAAAATTACGCGTCCGAGTTATCCACATTAGGGATAATCACAGAGGTCAACCCATCCGCAGTGCAATGAAAGGGCCTCGCTCTGGGGGAACCGCCTTTGTGATCACGGTGTCCCCTACGCCAGGTAAGTATGCTTTTGCCGAAGTTCCCAGCGAGAGTCATTATTCCGCGGAGACTCTTAACATCGCGATGTAGCATTATGACGTAGTTTGAGTGTGCCATCTGTTGAGGATTTGTAGAACTAACAAACCTTCATGTTCAACAGGTTGCATAAAATTAACACAGAAATAATTTGTGACGCGCAATGTCACGTCACTGAAGCTATTTTAGAAGACAGTAAGAATACCTGCCTCTACAGGTGTTTCGCAGACATAATAATTGGACTGTTTTACAAAAAACTTAAACCGACTTCAAAGTACACTAAGAAGTAATCACATCCTGATCTGATGACAATGGGACCAAACGAGTGTACCCTTCCAGACAAAAACATAATTTTCCAATCGGTTAATAAATGACGGAGATAAGAGGTAACAAACATTTTAAAAAAATACAACCTAATTGAGAACCTCTTCGTTTTTTGAAGTCGGTTAAAAATACCTCTGAACTTATAGCATTATTGACACAATATTTTATAGGCGTAGTACGCAGTTATCTATTGTATTGTTATTTAATATTAACTGGTGACCTAGTTTCAAATAGGAAGGCATTATTATATTATTATTATATATTATTATACTTCCCGTTTGATCCCATTGTCATCAGATCAGGATTTGATTACTTCTTAGTGTACTTTGAAGTCCGTTAAAGTTTTTTGTAAATCAGCATTGCCATCCATCAATCCATTTTGATGCCTCGTAATTGAACATATCATTCTTATTTTAGTTTAAATATTAGTTCGTAAATTATGTACATATTTTTTTTATTATTTCTTAAATATGATTAATGATTATTGTTGTACACCTAAATAAAAATAGGTATTATTAGAAAAATAAAAATATATTTAACATTTTATCAACAGAAAAACATAACATCCCCATGCTAAGCTAGTGTGCTATTAAGTAAATTTTCACGAACATATTAAAATAAATATGTATATTTAGAAGCAAAATAGCGTCATTAGATAGATTGAAGTTTTGTACAAGGCGACTGCCAGAACTTTCCCTAATCAGTTTTATTTATAGTTACAGAAAAGCGTCACAATAGGACACTGTTACGCATTATCGTTTTTTTGGAAACGTCTTAGAATTCATGTAACAAAGGTTTGTCTGTTTTTTAATTTAGTTACAATATATCCAGTAATATAATAGACTTATCAACGCTGTGGTGTACCTCACCTTGATAATATTAGCCTTGTGTTGTCGCAGGAGATCCAAATGGTGCGGAATTGCGACTTCGTTGAACTTCGACAACGAGAGCTCAACCCGCTTCAGTGGCAACTTATTCGACTCTTCCATGGCACTTCACTTATTAATTGATTCGATTGATCTTCATTTAGTAATAAATAATAACTCTTTATGAACGTTTCACAAATTTATTACAACAAAAGCGAATATTTCACGCTTTTCAATTTGATTACAAGTGAAATGTCAAAATCATATGAGCGTATTGACATTGACATTTCATTTACACATAAATAGTGAGGTGAGAACCTGCCCTGATGAAGTCGAAACTCGAAACCAATAAAGCTGGTACTGTATTCATAATCCGGTTTGATTGTTCATATCGGACAGTGTATGTAATGCATCTGTATTCCGATTCGATTAACTTATAGCACCCATTAACTTACGGTAAAAAAATATCAGTAATATATAAACAGTCAAGCGATTTAATAGATGAAAATTACGGTCGGCCTATGTCTATAATATGCTAGATTCAAAATTCTGCTCATAATAGTATAGAGTTGATTTTGATATCGATAATGCGGAGAAATAATGTGCATCACTAAAACTCACATACACGCGTAGACAGAGACACTCTACGCATACACGTGTTTTGCGTACGTAAACCAATAACAAAGGATCATGGCGAGATTTGTACAAAAAAATAAAGATTTTTAGAGACGTTACAATGAAGTTATAATTGATCCTTTTAGAACCCCGGGATAAAAATGCGAATTTTTATGGCATGCCGGCGAATCGTGACTATTCGCGACCAAAATCGTTATGTTGTTGTTCTGTTTTGCGGGGTTTATAAAATATTTCATTTATATAAATATGTTGCTGGTAATGTAATCTCAACATTGGAAGTGATTCAAAACCCTCTTAAATGTTTCATTTTTTTGTACAAATCAATGTATGGATCTCGCCATGATTCTTTGCTGTTTTGGTGACGCTTGAAAAGCCTATTCGACGATTTGCGCTGGATTTATTATTATTTATGATTTTAACTCGATAATTTCTAAAACCACCGAATGGATTTTCATGGTTTTTTTATTCTACTAAGGTTGTAAAAAAACAAGCATACGGTCAGCCTGATAGACCCTTGCAATAACAAGGGTATCACGGATTGCCAACCCTTTCTACAATATCTTCAAAAGTCACTGAGGCAGCAGAATGGTTCTAGCAGAGCAATATTATTCCTCTTGTCAACGCCTCATCTCAGCGGTTTCATAAGTGATAATCGGATGTAAATCGGATTCGATTCTAGTCGATATTTTTAATAATCAATACACCACTACTTGACCGATAGTCTGTGGCTCAGTGCTACCAGATAATTTATATTTGTTACATTTTTCCTAACTTTGGACCATCTTGCGTAACTCAGTTTTTTTTTATTTTCTTGAGTATATTTTCATTACTTTTGAGTTTCTTCTTGTTTTTTTTCTACGTAATACCTAATTCATTTCATCACTTTACTGGTGCACATTGATTGATCTTTATTATTGGACAACAAAACACTACCGATCATATGCAATAAAACTCAAATTTCACTCATTATGAAAATAAAACAAAAATGCATTTGTTTTAATTGTTTTTCCTTTTTTTTACTTTTGCATAAAATGTAACTTTTTTAAATAATAAATCGTAACTTTCGACTTTCGGCCCTGGCAGCATTCCTTATCCATCTTCTTTGGCAAAGACTATAATAGTATAATGACCAGCGTTACCAGAATGTTACTTTTGTAACATTTTTCGTTACTTTTGACGCACTTAAAAAAAATATTCAAATATTTTCCAGCAAACAAAAAATAACCGTGAAGATGACACCGTGGAAATAAATCGTTCCTTGAAAGGCGTGGCCTAGCCGGCCGCGCGGGGGGCACCGCCCCTAGAGAACTATCAAAGTTTTAAAAAATCCCGCCACCGCTAGATACGTTCGGCCGGACTCGGGCGACGCCGGTAGAAACACGAAAGCCGAACCGCCATCGTTTAAATTACAAAGTATATTTTATAGGAGAGCAGTAAAAGTTTATTTTTTTATTACACTTGTTATAAACGATTTTTAACCAAAAGCTATAGTAATTACTCATATTTGTACGTAAATACGAGTTTATACTGTGTAAGTATATATCAGTATATATAAGGAAGCGCTCGTGGTGTAGCATGATTAGCCGTTCTTAATCGATCGGCAAAGTTAAGCTACGTCTGTCGTGGTCGGTACCTGGATGGGTGACCGTCTAGTGGTATTTCATATCGAGCGTTTCCGTGCTTCGGAAGGCACGTAAAGCCGTTGGTCTCGGTTATCACTTAATTGTGATAGTCGTTAAGCTAGTTGGATGCCTACTAGGCGGCTTGAAAAATTCCAACAGTAGGTTGACCACTAGCCTACCTCCACCAATCCGCAGAGGGCACGCGTGGTGGAGTATCTGCCCATTCCCTTTCACTCTCATTTGTGAAAGGAGGCCTGTGCTCAGCAGTGGGACATTATAGGCTGATCATGATGATGATGATGAAGTATATATGCTGCGGGTAATGAAAAGGGTATACGGGGTGGATACGACAATACGAAATTAAATGAAACCACGTAAAGTACTCCTGTATACGGTCAACTTTTACTACGGTACCAAATATGAAATCGCAAAAAAAAATGCGATGCTTTTGGTGGTACATTATCTGCGACATCATAGGCTGGCTGCGGTGCGGGCGATACCAAGGATGCCAAAAATTATTCTATGGGTTCTACCATGATCTTTTCACTACGGATTATTTTTGTGGAGATTGTTCCCTGTGAATCATAAATATTTTATTTCATTTATAGCATCTACAAAATTGAGGAATGTTAATAGGTATGCAAAAGCGCTTGAAAATTTGTATCAGTAGAGCAATTACGTATACAAATACATTAGTTTTTGTTTCGTTCAAAAAAACCAAGTAGTTATGATTTTACAGACATTTAAAATTCCCCTAAATATCGAGGCCCGCTAACGGTCTGGTGACCGCGAGGTGACGTCATGTTCCAACGCTCCGTTCACTCATATTAGCCGCTAGCGGTGGTACGTAGGTATCTTGCGCTATTAGTGGAAAGTATTTTGGATTTGAAAAAGGGCAACTGTAAAATCTACATAAAATAAATGGACTTTTGGTTGAAATGAAATGAAATTGTTTACTTCGCCAGAAAATGTCGTACAATTTAGGTGGAATCTTAAAATAAGGTCTACACATTTCGCTACAGAATAGCATGTAAAACTATTTTAAATTGAATCTAATAATCAATGTAATATAATAAAACAACATAATTAAATAAGATGTCCAAATCACATATATATATTTTAAAAGTTTTATTATTTATCGACGAATAGTTATTCCGTTGCCGCCGAAAAGCAAGAAGAAAGAATGCAAATGCTTACTCCTGTCTGCCTAATATACCTAAAATAATTATTTTATAGCTGCAACGCAAGTAGGTACTTATTTACCTTTTAAGTTTCATGTTATAGACAATAAATTAATTATGTTTGTCTATACCTATTTATACTCTTCTTAGTAAATTTAACTAAATAAATTGATATATTGCAAATGTAGCGAGTTGAATAGATGTACTTAACCTTTTCTATGTCTTATCTTTTTTTATACGACTAAGTCGGTAAACAAGCATACGTACGGCCCACCTGACGGTAAGCGGTTACCGTAGCCAAATGGATAGTTGCAACACATGTAGCATTGCTCATGCGTTACCGACCTTTCCCCCCTCCCCAATGAGCTTTGGCTACCTTACTCACGCGCAGGAACACAATCTACTTTATTTATCCAAATAAATAAAATTGAATATGTAATATCAAAATATCAATTTGTAACCGGGTGAAACACTAGTTTGTTCCGGCTGATTTCCAAAACGGCTGGACCGATATAGACGAGACATTCACTGGTAGATAGCGGATGTTATAAGGAATAACTTAAGATTCTTTTACTTCAGATAATTTATAAGGGGTTTCGCGCAAAATAATTAAAACGCTACATGCGGGTGAAACCGCGGCTGCGCTGGGGTATCAAATAACTGCACACTACAAAAGTGGTTAGGTACATAGTAGATAGACTGTCAGTATTCTTACGTCAAAACTATCTTCACAGCAATAAACTTTGCTTTCGTCTCTAAATAGATCCAACCCCTTCACAGTTTTTACCCATTTCTCTCACACTTGGACATTCATTGGAACGATTATAAAATCAACTTTTCCGGTGGACTGGTGGTTGTATTATTACATTTTGGCACAACACATGATTTTCTAGTATTTATATTGGAAATTTAATTAAAAGAAACAAATAACCCGACTGCGTAAAACAAAAATTAACTGAAAAGAGAAAAACAAGCGCACGCAGTCGGGTTATTTGTTTCTTTTAATTAAATTTCCAATATAAATACTAGAAAATCATGTGTTCTGTGTTTTGTTTCTTTTAATAATTTAATTTATTTCAGACTTTTTAGTTTTATACAGAATGAGTTGTAAGTATTTGCTGTATTAGTAAGTAAATGAGCGGTACGGTAAAGTAACGCTAACAACCATCGCAACTCTGTGAGTTACGTACGGTAACCGCTCATGGTACCAATACCTACTGTCCTTGCATTAAACATGTTTTTTTGTAATTTACGTCAAAATGGTAGCACAAAAGTATTACAATGTATACATATGTGGAATAGGCTGTTCACAAGCTTTCATTTGATACCCATATTGTTATAATAACGAAATATTTGTTTTGAATATCCCCCCTCTTTTTTTATCCGTAGACGCCATATAAAAATAATATACCCTATGACACTCCCACAGTCAAGACGAATCTAACGGCACCTAATATGCTTAAATCCATCAACCCATTTAGGCTGCAGAGCGTGCCAATGAAATAGACATACATACATACATACACTCGAAAAACATAACCCTCCTTTCGGGGCAGTCGGGTAAAAACCAAAAAAGTCATAATCATCTAGGGAAACGTACGGAAGAGCGCGACCCCGTCAGGGTATTTGTTCTGTGAGCGCCATTGACTGAGCGAGCGTTGGAACATGACGTCACACGCATCGAGTACGGGCCGGTGGTCCAGCGTCGCGCGCTCATTTTAAAATTCCATATCTCGGAAACAAATTGACGTATCGAAATAATTCTTTCACACGTATTTTTTATTTTCTATAGAAAATACGGAGACCTAAAAATCTAAATTAGTGAACATTCTTCATTATTAGGCATAAAAAGAGATAGTTGTCCTAAGTACCAGGGCCGCGCCGACCTCCTACAGCGCCTGTGTGCGAAATCTATGAAGCGCCTCTTTTTTTCACGAATCTTGTTTGTTGTGTTTTGTTGTGTAAGTGTAACAAAAATAATTTAGATAGCGGCGCCTCTATTGTCTTGGCGCCTGTGTGCGCCGCACACATCGCACACAGGGGCGGCGCGGCCCTGCTAAGTACACCATAAGAAATAATTATAATAATCAAATCATGTTATAGGTATTTGGTAATAAAATGTAATATAAAGTAATAGAATAAGAATCCGTAAATATAATAACAAATTAGTTGTTATCATAGCTTTTATGGTCTGTAACTCGCACTCGGACGGATAGCAGTTTGTGTGACGATGGCGGGCGGGAGCGAGATATCTATGTGTGTGTGTTGAGTACAATGCCCTTGGATGTAGCCCGTCTAATTCAAGTTGGTTGGTACGAGGAATGCAGACCATACAATATCAGCAGTAAACTTTACTTAGAAGGGTTATAAGTTCGTTTTAAATCTATCGATAAACTGATAATGATGTAACTGTAATAAATAATTGCTAAAATGCTGCTCCCAATGCTGATTTTCCTGGTCTTTATTATATTACCCATGTCGTGAAATTATAATTAAATCAACTTTAACACTAAAAAAATACTATAAAATTAATAAAAACAAAACTACACAACTAACTTTATATTTACAAGCACTATTGAACTAGATTATCACACTAAACTTAAATTAATACGATATTACAAACTATAATACTATCTTTAAAGACAATAAAGAATATGCTACGAAAATATTTTATGTTTAAAACTACGAGAGCCGGTCGCGACAACTAGCATAGGTCCGTCGTCGACAAAGGCTACGGCCGAATAATCCTAGCGATGCAAGAGTAGTAATAAATACGTTCACCGTAATTTCGTATGTGCCAAAAAGAGATGACTATAGTGCTCTCAGGTACTCGCCCAGGCAAGCGGCAGCTTTTAATAAACGACGTAAGTACCAAACCAAATATAAATTGTTTATAAAATAACCATGCAATGTATAGAAAATCTGTTCTTCACATCATAAGAAGAATGAATTACCAATTTTTTGCATTAAATTTCACTGTAAAATTCGCCTGCTTGACGGAGTTACAGTAAAAAAGATTTTTATTTAGAGGCTACTTTGGAATTAAACTTTATCGAGAAAATTTCTATCAAACGTGTTTTCCTTCATTGGCAAACTCAATTAAGATCTCAAAAATCATATAATAAAAACTCAGAACCCCAACCCTTGTATTAATTAAGATACAGGGACACAAAGATATCATTTTTTTCCAATATAGCACCTGAAGCGGAACGCACCAAACCTAATTGATATTTAGCCATCGTATATTTTCTATCTTTTTATCATATTTGAAGAATGAAGAAGATAGCAATAGCGTGAATGTTTGGATTTCTACTTTCTTTTCTCACTTAGGGAATTATTAAAATTGTTCCTACGATTCTTTCGAAACTTACAGAAGTGAAGATTATTGTGTATCATAAATTGCCATATTACAGTATCAGTGTCGTTTTCTATATAATATGTTTAAGATATTGTTACTTCTCTCGTGAATATGTTACTTTTTGACCTGTCTAATGTTGCTTTTGACTATCGGCCACTGGCAACTCTGATACTGACTGGCACAGATTACAGAATAATTCTGTAATCTGTGCTGACTGGCTATTGGTTTTTTTGTGATAAAAAAAATCGTTTTAGACATATTTCATTGATGCACAAACTCATTGATGTTATTCAAGAATTTGCTTTGTAATACGAATGTTCTCGTTTAAAGTTATTTGAAACAATCTTTTCATCAGATACAGTATCGTAATAAACGATTAAACATGGACGTGGATACAGGTAATTAGTTATTGCGGTACCTAACCTTATTCTTTCTGTATGTGTAAAGAATCTTTCAATCTTATAATGCCGTGGCATTGTCATTATTTGGTCTCCTCAAACATTTAGCTATCATTCCTCAGGGTACGTAGTTAAGTTGCTAGTTAGTAGGAGCCCAGTACCTACGTAGTTTCGATTTCGTTTTTACATGATGTTGTCAGATGTTGTTATGGTCAATATTTGACTGCATACTTGTATCTGAAGGAAATTGGTTCGAACAGAACAGTAGTATATTCAATGTGTTATAGAATTGCATTAATATTTATGCTGATAAACATGTGAAATAGCTGTGAGACTGGTATTTTGATTGGAGTTTTATTTGATGCAGTATATCACTTTTTTTTTTATAATTGTGCAATGTCCAACATACAGAATACTAGATCATCAAGAAATCAAACCTCCCGGAACACAACATAACTTTATCAACTCAGGAACACAACTTTACACAACATAAAGTTATTTGGCTGCGGTATTCTGTAAGGTGGAGGTACTTCCCCAGGCGAGCTGCCCTTTGAGCGAATAAACGCTATGCTCTACCTCTCTTATTATAATTTTAAATACTTTTGAGTGACCACTAGTTGCCATGGAGGGGAATCTGTAAAAGACTTGAGTCCTTTCAATATGGTGAAACGTTAGGGTTACCAGATGACAGGCATTAAGATCCTCTGTCAAGGAAACAGGAAATACCAGAATTGGCTACTTTCCTAAAAAAATATATACTTAGTTTTGTATCTAGTACCCCAATGAAAGGTCATTTGTATTCTTATTTTGATCTAATATTAATAAATAATCATTTATTTCAGGTGGTAGAAAGTCCCGCTCTCGCAGCCGCTCGGTAAGTAAACATGGGATTGATTCAGTCTCACCAGTGTCTCTGAGTCCTTATTTAAAATAATATCTATTATTGCTTTGTATTATAGATGATAGCATTATAGAGGGTGTAAGGTGGGTGCTATCAGCAACTTGTATTCCCAAACTAGATGAAAAAAGAAAATTATAGATGACTCCTATTTTTCTGTTCAGATTTTATAATCATTGTGTGAAGACCACCAGGATATTTGATCTGATAGGATAGCTGATCACAGTGTTATAGTCACTTTGCTATAATAAGCACTTTTATGTTTTTTGTCCTTTATGTATTTCTTGTGACTCCATCTCTTGTTCCTCAGGTGGAGTCGGAGACAAAGATGTCTCACGATGGCTCGACACATTCAAGAAAGAGCTCTAAATCCAAATCGCGTTCGCGCAGCAAGTCGCGCTCGCGATCCAAATCCAGTTCGCGTTCACGGAGTGGATCCCGCGCACGGAGCGGATCCCGTGCACGGAGCGGATCCCGCAACTCGTCGCGCTCTCGCTCCGGGTCGCCTAAGTCTCCTCGCTCTAATAGATCTAGAAGTGGATCCCGCGCTAAGTCTCGAAGCAACTCACCAGCGCATTCTAGGTCCCGTAGTGGTTCGCCCGCAAAATCTAGGTCTCGTAGTGGATCACCTGCTAAATCGAGATCGCGGAGTAAGTCAAAATCCAGGTCGAAAAGCAGATCTCGCTCGAGAAGTGGAGATTCTGCAAAATCTCGGTCCCGCAGTGGGTCGCGTGCAAAGTCTGGAAGCCCTAGAAAATCCAGATCAAGAAGTAAATCGCCAGCGAGATCTAAATCGAGAAGCCCGTCACCTGCAAAATCTAAAAGTGGATCGCCCAGGAAATCCAGGTCTAGAAGTGGTTCAGCCAAATCTAAAAGCAAGTCACCAGTAAAGTCTAAATCTAGAAGTAGATCAAAATCTCCAGCAACAATGGAAGTAGATGAGGAGGGTGGAGCACGCTCTCGCAGCGCTTCCCCAAAGAAGAAGGACCAGGATCGTCCACGATCGCGCTCTAAATCTGCTTCCAAATCCCCCGCAGGTATGTAATGGTTATACATTAGCTTTATAATAAGAACCTCCACTTTTAACGCCACCATGGTGCCGCTATGTTGGTCTTGTTCTTTGTTTATTAAATTCACTTAATACGGCAAATCTTTTTTATATCGTTTTGTTTTGCTGGATGTCCAATATCTCACATTACCTTAATTTGTTTGAAATTGGAAACTGTTGTAATCTTTATCTTTGTTTTTTTTTTTTTATAATGTGTAATATACATTGATGTCACGAATTAATGTTGCTTTTGGTTAATACGCATGATAGTGTGTAGCGACAGGGAGTAAACCTCTCCTAATGACTTTATATTAATAAAATGAAATGGAAGAATATGATATTGTGTACAGGATCTCGCGCGAGCCGCTCGGGATCACGCAAGTCCAAATCGCGATCAAGATCGCGCTCCCGTTCTAAGTCACCCGGCAAAGGCGAGTATTGTAATTGACTGACCTCGCAGTGTTATCTTTCCTTGATTGAAACGCCATTCCATGTTTAATCGTGACATAAGTTTTTGCTATAACCGTCCCATTTTCAGAAGGTGCGAGAAAAAGCAGGTCGAGGTCAAGAGGATCTCGCAAATCTCGGTCGCGATCCCGCTCGGGCTCCAATCGCTCACGGTCCGGATCCCGCTCTAGATCAAGATCTCGTTCGCGATCTGGCTCCCGCGCTAAAAGATCTCGATCTGGATCCCGTGCCAAGAGATCGCGCTCTCGATCTGGATCCCGCGCTAAAATATCTCGCTCCCGATCTGGATCCCGCGCTAAAAGATCCCGCTCTCGATCTGGATCTCGTGCTAAGAGATCCCGCTCTCGGTCTGGCTCCCGTTCGAAATCACGCTCCAGATCCCGGTCTAGATCGCGCTCTCGCTCCGGATCTGCTAAATCTGGCTCCAGGTATGATATTCCATGTAAATATTATTAATTATTTATCACTTTTCTTAAAAAAGCTCATAAGAATTACATTGTTTATCATTTTTCAGTTCACAAAATAAAAAAACAATGTATTCAATTAATATAACATTCAATAATCATACAAGAAATACAGTAATTCAGCCTCAAAAGTAAAACAATAATAAATATATTTTGTTATGATTATGAACCAAAATTCCTCACTCCATTACGATAAAACTGCAATCTGATGTTAAAACTAACCCTTATTGCAATTGCCATAACGTTCACAGATCTCGGTCGAGTTCACGTTCCGGATCCGGATCGCCAACACGTAAAGGTATATATAATTTTCGTATGATCTTTATTTCAAATTATAATACATAAATGCCTGGATTCAAGATGAAAAATCAAACACTAACCAGGTTGTTGGTTCGATTCCTACACAGGACATGCTTTTGTGTACGTTAACATGTCTGTATGTCCTGAGTCTGGGTGTAATTATGTATATTAAATATGTATTTACAAACAAAAAGTAGTTCTTTCTTTCTTTCTATAATAATATGTATTATATCAGTTATCTGGTTTCCATAGTACAAGCTCTGCTTAGTTTGGGATCAGATGACCGTGTGTGAGGAATGTCCCAGAAAACTCTTATACACTTATACAGTCTACAAATACATGCTAATACCAAACCAGTTTTATGTGTTTAATTATTTTTAATTACCAAAACTAATAACAAAATGTATATCATTATGATCCTGTGAAGTTATGATGTCTCAGTAATTTCATAAAAACTATAGATTTGACATTTATTAAAAAGCTGGTTTGACATGTCAGTCATCATCCCCATTGTTGTAATTCAGAGGGTAAGAAACGGCGCACGGTGCGCCTGGAATCCGACGATGAGGGGGAGGAGAGGCGCGAGGGAGAGGGACAGCGTAGTGGGGAGGGTGAGGGACAGAAAGAGGGGGAGGAGCCAGCCGCGCCGCCAACAGAACCGAACAAGTCTGCTGTGGATTCCTCCGATGACGACGACATACCAGATAAGAGGTTACAATAACAACTATAATACATCCACAATTTTTTAGGCATACATTTGTGTCTTGTGGAAAACAACTTTAAAGTCATGTTTACTGCCACTGTAAATGATGTGCACTGCGCGCGGTAAAATTAACTTTCAAGCCATGCTTACTGCCACTGTAAAGATTGTGCACTGCGTGGTAAAATTAACTTTCAAGCCATGTTTACTGCCTCTATAAACAATGTGCACTGCGTGGTAAAATTAACTTTCAAGCAATGTTTACTGCCACTGTAAATAATGTGCACTGCGCGCGGTAAAATTAATTTTCAAGCCATGTTAACTACCACTGTAATAATTCCTCTCTGTGAGTGGTAACATCAACTTTCGCGCGAGCATATTAACTGCTGTAAGGAGTTTTTAATTTATTTTTTGGTGGATCGGCTTCGAACTCGTCCTATTTGATAAAACTCGGACCTATTTTAGTAAGACCCTTTATTACAGTACATCGGAGATGGCGGGCGGCATGTCCGACTTCGAGTTGATGTTATCGCGTAAACGCGAGGAGCGTCGCGGCCGCCGTCGTCGCCGCGACATCGACATTATCAACGACAACGACGACCTGATCGCGCATCTGCTGCAGCAGATGAGAACCGCCGCTGATGAGGACCGCGACCTGAACAAGAAGAACCAGCCCGCTGTCAGGAAGGTACACCGCTCATAGCTCAGTGGCAGGGTACCTGGCTGGCTACCGCCTATCGGTGTGTTCCGACAGCTGCACTTGAGAGCCAGTTCCTTAATGCTATGCTTTGTGTACTTACCACCTTTAGCCACTCATGGTAAAAATGGTGATTTTATTTTTTATACAACTTAGTCGATAAACAAGCATACGGCCCGCCTGATGGTAAGCGGTTACCGTAGCCATATAGAGGCTTGCAACACACGAAGCATCGCTCACGCGTTATCGACCTATCCCCCCTCCCCTATGAGCTCTGGCGACCTTACTCACGCGCAGGAACACAACTTTACACAACAAAGTTATTTGGCTGCGGTATTCTGTAAGGTGGAGGTACTTCCCCAGTCGAGCTGCTCTTTGAGCGAATAAACGCTATGCTCTACCTCTCTTGTGAGATTGGGGCTGCTGCCAGTGAGATAGTATACAGATGAATACATGTTTCTAGCCAGCATGGGCAACTTCTGAACTACAGGTCTTAGAGAAAAACGCTCAAAGGAATCCCGAGCTGAATTTTGAAGAAAATAAAAATGCCATTAAAATTTATTTAAAAAAAGTTACTATTTTCGGAGATATCGAAAATTCTGCTTCTAGTTCACAATACGAACAAAATTATGGGTGACAATCTTGCTCACAAGTTGCTAGAATAGAAGTTTCTAACAGCCTTACTCATAAACGCTATTTAAAGTTAAGTCATACTTAAAACAGTTATTATTCCCAACATTAATTCCATTAATTTATTCAATGTTTTTTTTTGATTTTCCAATACTCTTCCTCCAAATTCATAATTCCTATACGTTTTACATATATTTCTTCAGCTATTTGGATTTATTTTTCGATCGCTGCTTAAGCCAGTAGATCAGACTATGAATAAGAAATGTTCTTGTTCATAGTCTGACCTGAAACAATATAAATTCATACATTATTTCTTAAAATAGAAGATGAAATAGAATTTGTAAATAAACTTGTAAATATTATAATTTACATAAAATTAAGATACAAAAATCTAATTACCTTTTTATTCAGAGGTTAATAAAGTTCGCAAACAAACCTTCTCATCCCAATTCGACGATATTTTTCTGAAAGTGATCTTTTTCTCGTTCTGAATTAATTGTTAATTTCCATTTTCTAATTAATATAATATTATCATAAAACACATAATAAAACTATTCAAATTGGTGCCGTTTCTTTTTTTTAAAAGCTCCATTACTGTCAAATGTATGGTCTTGATGTTGGTGTCGCCATATATAATATTATTTTTGCTCTTTAAATCCTTCAATAACTAAATCATGACTAAAAAGCGTTTATGAGTAAAGAAAAGTTAAACACTGAATAACATTTTAAGTAGTATTTAGTCTATAGTATCTACTACTTAATCCGTTATTTAAGAGATTTTTATGAGTAAGGCCGTAAAATATTATTTCATATTTTCCTTGATCATGGTTTTATCCTGCGTAAAGTTTGACGAGGCGGAGCAGATCTCGCAGGGAACTCACAATGTTTAGCCATAAAGAATTAGCTCTTAGCATTCTGACAAACAATTAGAGGTAAATATTGATAATTTCTAGCAACTTGTGACCAAGATTGTCATACATAATTTTGTTCGTATTGTGACGTAGAAGCAGAATAAGAAAAAATGAAAAAAGTAAAAAAAAATTTTTCTTCAAAATTCAGCTCGGGTTCCTTTCAGCGTTTTTCTCTAAGACCTGTAGTTCAGAAGCCCTCACTGTCTGGAAAAAATTATTGACCTGTATATGTTGTGTGCAGGTATCGATGCTGAAGGGCGCGATGTCCCAGCTGATCAAGAAGGACCTGCAGCTGGCGTTCCTGGAGCACAACGTGCTGAACGTGCTGTGCGACTGGCTGGCGCCGATGCCCAACCGCGCGCTGCCCTGCCTGCTCATCCGCGAGAGCATCCTCAAGCTGCTCACTGACGTATGTCCCACAACACACTTGTCCACTCTCTCTCTCTATTGGCATGTACGTGTCACTTGTCCACTCTCAATTGGCATGTACGTGTCACTTGTCTAGTCTCAATTGGAATGACGTGTCACTTGTCCAGTCTCAATTGGCATGTACGTGTCACTTGTCCAGTCTCAATTGGCATGTACTTGTAGCTTGTCCAGTCTCAATTGGCATGTACGTGTCACTTGTCCAGTCTCAATTGGCATATTCATGCCACTTGTCCAGTATTCATTGGCATGTACGTGTCACTTGCCCAGTTTCATTTGGCATGTACGTGTCACTTGTCCAGTCTCAATTGGCATATTCATGCCACTTGTCCAGTATTAATTGGCATGTGCGTGTCACTTGCCCAGTCTCATTTGGCATGTACGTGTCACTTGTCCAGTCTAACTTGTCTAGTCTCAATTAGAATGACGTGTCACTTATCCAGTCTCATTTGACACGTACGTGTCACTTGTCTAGTCTCAATTGGCATGTACCTACGTGTCACTTGTCCAGTCTCAATTGGCTTACTCTTGTAATGTTTGTTTAGTTCCCGACGATCGACAAGTCCCTTCTAAAACAGTCCGGTATCGGCAAGGCAGTGATGTACCTCTACAAGCACCCCAAGGAGACCAAGTCGAACCGCGAGCGAGCCGGACGACTCATCTCAGAGTGGGCGCGGCCCATATTCAATCTCTCCACTGATTTCAAAGGTAATTTGCTGATTTACGTCGTGTGAATGAGCTCACAGCGACGGGCCAATTGGCGCAGTTGGTTAAGAGTCTAGTAAAGATTCCACCTATTGCGCCGCCGGTCGTGGGTTCGATTCCCGCACAGGACATGCATTTGTGTGCACGAACATGTCTGTATGTCGCGAGTCTGGGTGTAATTATGTATATTAAGTATGTATTTACAAACAAAAAGTAATATATGTATTATATCTGTTATCCGGTTTCCATAGTACAAGCTCTGCTTAGTTTGGGATCAGATGACCGTGTGTGAGGAATGTCCCGGGATATATATTTATTTAGTGTGTATGTGCGGGCGGAGGGCATGCTATTTATTTACTTATTAAATATTTTTTCAGTCTACTTTGTAATTTTGCCGCCGCGCCGGGGCACGCAATTGTTTTCAGTGCGATTAGAATGTAAATATTATGTAATTAATCTAAGCCTGTTTTGAAAAGAGTAATTCAATTCAAAATTCAAAATTCAAAATCATTTATTCAAATAGACCTTCGCAGGCACTTATGAAAAGTCTGACTCTAATACTCTAATACCGGTTCGGAAGGTTGCATTTGCTGAGAAGAGCCGGCAATAAACTCAGCAATTACTCTTTTCAAAACAGGCTTAGATTAATTACATAATATTTACATTCTAATCGCACTGAAAACAATTGCGTGCCCCGGCGCGGCGGCAAAATTACAAAGTAGACTGAAAAAATATTTAATAAGTAAATAAATAGCAAACTTAAGCAGACCAGCCCCCACAAGCAGCACCTGTTCACAAGTATGACGCGTGTGGCAGCCATCGCCCTCCTCGCCATATTGGAGGGAAGTGAGCGACCCGTCACACGACGCCGCCGCAAGCAAAGGCCTTAAAGTGAGCATTTTGCTGAGTGAATGGCCTTAAAGTGAACTTGCAATTGCTGAGTTTATTGCCGGCTCTTCTCAGCAAATGCAACCTTCCGAACCGGTATTAGAGTATTAGAGTCAGACTTTTCATAAGTGCCTGCGAAGGTCTATTTGAATAAATGATTTTGAATTTGAATTGAATTGAATTTGAATTGAGATGGTATTATTTGTGCCACAGCGATGACGCGCGAGGAGCGTCAGGCGCGCGACGAGGCCATGGCGGGGGGGCGCCGCCCGCCCGAGCCCGGCCCCTCCAAGCGCGCCCGCCTCGACCCCGAGACCGACCCGGACAAGTGAGTGTGTTACTGTACTTGTCATGCGCGACCAGTGCCACGTGCGGCCTCAAGCGACGTGCCCATTCGAACTCGGCCCATCCAAGCGATCTCGGCCCGTCCAAGCGATCTCGGCCCCTCCAAGCGAGCTTGGGTCGGATACTAGATTTTTGAATTTTTGTGTCTTTTTACCCGACTGACCCGGAAGGAGGGTTATGTTTTTCGAGTGTATGTATGTATGTCTATTTCTTTGGCACGCTCTGCAGCCTAAACGGCTTGATGGATTTAAGCATATGAGGTGTCGTTGGATTCGTCTGAACTGTGGGAGTGTCATAGGGTATATTATTATTAACTTGCTATGTATTTATGTTCGGGTCAAATTTTGCACGTCGAATTGCACCCAATTCCAGTGCTCAAATTGAATTGACATTTGGTGTACATTAGTATATTGGATGACAATGCAAGTACAGCCGCCAATTTTTTTTTTTTTTTATATGTTGTAACCGTCTGTGTCCTATGTATCCAGGGCGGCGCGTCCGGGCGAGCCGGGGTGGGTGGCGCGCGCGAGGGTCCCGCTCCCCTCCAACAAGGACTACGTCTTCCGCCCCAAGTCCACCAGCGAGGTCGACATGTCCAGGGTAACTATACCAACTAGCACCTTCTCGACCCTGCAATCTCTTCATCGCCTTATAGAAGAATCCCATGGACTTTTTGGCGGGAACTTGCAGAGTGACGTTGCGTTTTCATTTTTATTTTCATTAATTTGTGTATTTTGAGTTTTATTGTGTATTTTCGGTGGTATTTTACCCAATAAAGATCATCCATTTGCACCAGTGAAGTGAAATGAATTATGTGTATCGTACTTTAAAAGTTGTCTCAAAAAGTCCGTGAAGAGTTTTAGTACAATGACCACCATTGTAGTAAAACATGACTTATGGTTGGTGACTGACTGAGGACTATAATGTGAAAGTGATTTATTGTGGCTGGAATCTATAATATAACTCGACACTGGCAGAAATGAGCCCTAATTTGGGCTTGGCTGCCAAACATAAAAATAAGAAGAAGAAGAACCCCATTGTTAGTTTTATAGTATGGCAAAAAAAAAACTTGACTTATTTTTGCCAGTGTCAAGTTATATTATTAGTTCATTTGTGATAAATAAATATGATTGTAAGTGAATTGAAAATGACTACGAATATGAAGGTTTCAGTAAAATAATAGCTGTTCTACTAAAACTCTTCATGGACTTTTTGTGACACGATACACGTAATTCATTCGACTTCACTTCACTGGTGCACATGGATTGATCTTTATTGGATAAAATACCACCGATAATCTATATATATATAAAATAAAGTCGTGTTAGTTACACTATTTATAACTCAAGAACGGCTGAACCGATCTGGCTGAAAATTGGTGGGGAGGTAGCTTAGAACTTTTTATAGGGTAGAGTAGGTAAGGGTGTATAGAGGGGGGCGCGGGTGAAACCGCGGGCGGAAAGCTAGTATGTAAAATAACATATGTATGTTTTTAACAGATGACCAAGAAAAAGATGACGCGATACGAGAAGCAAATGAAACGGTTTATAGACCAAAAACGGTTACGCAGCGGATCCAGACGTGCCGTTGAAATATCCATCGAGGGACGAAAGATGAATCTCTAAACACCCTGACACGGTTATTGGAGATCAGAGATTAAACTCCATATTACAGAACGTTAATCCAAGCTCAAGTCGAGATTAAAACAATTGAATTTGGAACCTACACCAATTACATAAGGTTTATATTCGATTGACACAATCTATTCTTGATACTTCTCGAGTTTTGAATTTCGTTCTATACAGGTCTATGGGCCAAATATTGAAAAGTCACTCACATTTAAGTTGTGATCAAGTAATTTGATAGTTTTGTATGGGATAAGCGCTTGAGAAATTCCTAAAGGAGTTCGAAGATTTTTGTTCGGACCCTGGCATAAGTACTCATCAGGCGCCATTTTTTTTTTTTTTTTGCAAATGGCGACCTAATTACTTCAATTGGGTAGGCTGCGCACTATAAAACCTAAATACATCGATTGGGAATACTCATACAAACAAATTATTTGGGCGTTTGTCTTTGTCCTAAAACCGCCTCGTTACAGACTTATTTGCAAATAAAGATAGATGTTAGACAACTACTATAACCATGAAAAGCTACTCATTAGATCGATTTATTATATACTATACAAGCTGCCCGCCGCGGTTTCACCCGCGTTCCCGGGATAAAAAGTAGCCCATGTCCTTCTCCATACCATAGACTATCTGCATGCTAAATTTCATGATGATCCGTTGAGTAGTTGAGGCGTGAAGGCGTAACAAACAAACTCACTTTCGCATTTATAATATTACTAGCTGTCCCCCGCGGTTTCACCCGCGTTTGCGAGTTAAAAAGTAGCCTATGTCCTTCTCCATATCACAGGCTATCTGCATGCCAAATTTCATGATGATGCGTTGAGTAGTTGAGGCGAGAAGGCGTAACAAACAAATAAACTCACTTTCGCATTTATAATATTAGTTAGGATTTGGGATATCCTACATATATAGGTTTATTCAAGCGCCGCCAATTGAAAAAAAAATACAAAATGGCGCCTGATGAGTATGCCAAGGTCCGAACAAAAATCTTCGAACACCTTTAAGTGGCGTGTTAGTATTTGGCCGTAAATGTATATAAAATGAACGTCGTGACGCGATATGTGACGTAAAAACGCTATAATAATAATGTTGTACATATTTACTATAGGTATATTACGAGAAAAGAGCCTTAGGGCTATTTGTATTGATAGCAATAAAGAGCGGTATATGCTTGCCTATCGCACAAAATTGCTGTGTGATAGTAGCTCGTTTGTGCTAAGTGTGATTGTGTGAGGGTGTTTGTGTGTGTGACTGTGTGAATGTGATAAATGCGCTGACGACACAACGATGCTCGTTGTTTTGTTATGTTCGTGTAAGATAGGTTTTAACTAATAAACAAAGTAATAAAATGTTTGCGTTTTATTTGAACACATAGACTTTTTCTGTTTTTAAAAAAGTATGAATAAAAAATAGAATAGAATTCACGAAAAAATAACAGCGAGTTTAAGAATTGAAGGTTTAAGATAAAGAAGTTATTAAGATTCAGGTGGCCTGATGTCAGGACTTTAGGGCAATAAAAAAACTGGAATTTTAGTAAAAAATTCAAGGAATGCAATGGTATCTTGAGACACTACTAAATCATAACATAGGTACTACAAGTTGAGTTAATAACGTGCGTGTGGCACTTCCTGGCAGGGCCACCATAACGGATTCGAATTTTGAATCAGTCGCTATATTGTCAAATACTGGTTCAAAAGTTATCAGTATTTTTATGTGGCCACCTCCGTATCTCAAAAGCTAGAGCACCTAGCGAAGATCTGTTTGCTCTCTTAAGCTAAAACCCAGCTCATAGGCTCCAAAGCTCAGACGAATATTTCTATAATCAAATATTTTATATTGATAACTATCGGCATCGGCAAATGCTACACGCTCAATATTTGGATCGTAATCCAGGGGTCCGCATTTCTCGGTAGGTCCCATTTGTTATATGGTACATGACGTAATATAAAAATTTGAGAAAATATGGTCCCTATTTGTACTATAGAACAGTTTGTACTTTAGTTGATATGTAAACTGGCCACTCGAGAATGATTCGCTTATATATCTCATCATTTATTTATTTATTTATTGAATATGACACATCAACAGCATACATATTAAACACTGATATTAAAGTAATGTTACAATATACTGATATGAACACCTATTATAGATGTGTAGGTACAGCATTCGCCACATTTGGAACGTATAAAATATAATTTAAAAAGTTTACACAATGGAAAAAAAAAATATCATCATCATGGAAGAATTTGGGAAAAGCGATTCCCATTTAGTTCTGTGCATTCACAGACAAATAAAAACAGGAGCTAAAGCTAGTATGTAGTTCTATAGTACAAATAGGGACAATATTTGACGGGCCCGTTGGCGCAGTTGGTTAAGACTCTGGTACAGATTCCACCTATTGCGCCATAGGTCGTGGGTTCGATTCCCGCACAGGACATGCATTTGTGTGAATGAACATGTCTGTATGTTAGTCTTGCGCGTAATAGTTCCCGACCGGGAGCGCTCCGTTTAGTTCGCTCCTCCTTGGCGAACTAGGTCGCTCTTTTAGTTCCTCAGCTCCCGTCTCGAACTAGAGAAAGGCAAATCGTTCGCCCACTTTGCCAATGCTCCTGCACGATTTCTTTAGTTTTTTAAAAGTAGCTCTTTTCACCGTTACTTTTTACTTTACATACATTGTACTCATGTATACGGAGTGGATTCAACAATACGACATTAAATGAATAAATTTTTAATGATGTAGTTCAATATAAAAATATTACCACATATTACTTATAATGTATTCCAATTCTAACTGTGTTAATAAGAGTTTCAACTTGTATATTGTGTAAATAACTTGTAATAAAATAACTAAAGTGTAATTGGTGCAATAAGTATATTGTATTCCTTATTATAGAAAATAAAATTATGAATAAGTACTCGACTAGGTATAATGCAAGTGCAACGCAAATAACGTGACTAGCTCGGGCGGCGCGCCGCGCTCCCGCTCACTCGCTATTACAAGCAGTGTTGCCAACTGCTAGCTTTACTAAGTAGCTAGACATCTTGCAAAAAGTAGCTAGATTGCCAGATTTTGATACCCAAAAAAGTTGCTAGAAGTAGCTAAATGTTTCTAAGTAGTTAGATAACAATAACATTGTTAAAGAGAATTAAAAATCAGTAAATTAAATACGTTTTTTTTTCAAAGGTAATTAATTTTCACAATATATTTAACAGCGATCATTAGTTTTAAATGAGGAGATTTCTTATGATACCTCTATGGTCAAAATACCTGTCAAATCGTGTACTTAAGGTTCAAATTGGATCCAAATATCAACATTTTGACAATAAAGTATCATAAGAAAACTCCTTATTCCCGGCCACCGACCTACATCCACATCTAGGCCAATAGCGTCGCGTTTAGTCTTTTTCTATCGAGACCCAGTGCCCTATTACGAACTTTCGAAAGTATTGAAAAGTAGCTAGAAAAAGTAGCGAAATAAATTTAGCTACAAGTTACATTAAATTGTAGCTGCCTAACACCAAAAAATAGCTAGATCTAGCTATAAAGTAGCTAAGTTGGCATCACTGATTACAAGTCGATTTTATTATACCGAAGCGAACTAAGGAGCGAGGTATCTGGGAACTAGTTCGCGTAGTTCCTCTGTGGGAGCGCTCTTTCGAACTAGTTCGTTCGCGAACTACACAAGACTACTGTATGTATTGTGTCTGGGTGTAATTATGTTAAGTATGTATTTACAAAAAAAAGTAGTATATATATTATATCAGTTATCTGGTTTCCATAGTACAAGCTCTGCTTAGTTTGGGATCAGATGACCGTGTGTGAGGAATGTCCCAGGAATATTTTCTCAAATTGTTATATTACGTCATGTTCCATGGAACAAATGGGACCCGTAAACAAAAATAAAACTCAAAATTCTTATTGATATGGTTTATTATTCAAGTTGCAGTAACGAGACAATAATATTATGTCGGAATACAAATTCTACGCTACTTGCTCGAGCTTCAGTACGAAACCATTTGCGGTATAAACATCAACAAAATAAATGTACTACAAACATTCTCATATTTATGTACGATATTCTAGTCGCATTTTAACAAGTATTTTGAACTCGTAAATTCAACTTAAAAGAATTTAAATATAAAATTACTGAAGTCTTGAAAAATATATTTATAAGCATTTTATTCTAAAAATAACAAGTATTCAAAATCTGAGCGATCGCAGGATACATCTAAATTAAGTGGAAGAAGGAAAGTTAAACTGTCTTTAATTCAATTATTAAAATAAGGGATGTACGTCTAAATTCGACTAAATTCTGCATTGTGATGTCCGAAAAATAAACTTATACAGGAAATTGACGATATTACATTAATATTGAATCTAAGAGACAGTTCAGGTAATTAGGTACTTATTTTAGAGTGTTCAATTAACAATACAAATGGCGGCGTTTACAAAAGAAGCTCCTACAAAAATATCACAATCATTTCATTGAAATATCTAGTACAGTCAATGTTACCACATCAATCGTACCTTTTGACAAAAATACTATAAGAAAAGTCCCATGCGATTTGGAAATGGCGCCTAATTAGGCGTATTTAGGCGTAGAAACTTTTTAATTCTGTTTCAGTAACATTGTCCAAGTGCAGCCTAGATAAAAGGCGGATGAAATCGGGACGATGAAAAATTAATCGGGACGATGAAAAAATAATCGGGACATTGAAATTTTTGGCCAAAAGGCATGACCATTCCTACCTACGACACTTTAGAAAATAATTTTGGTAATTGAGATTTTTTTACGGACTTTTCAATCAGTTATACACATAGCAGTTTTACATAAGTATGCCATATAATTAGCATTTTATTTCACTATCGACACTAGTTTTAAGTTTAACATACAATACGCGATCTATGCATTGACTCTTATACCCTTAATCGACGGGACTAGCGAGTAAGGAAATGGCAATGAACCTCATTAGGCTTCCATTTTCTGCAATTCTATTATATTTATGGAACACGTGAATATAAAACGAGTCAAGACAAAGCCATAGCTTGTGGTCTAAATGATGCCCAGTTCAGTGAAGCTAATTACCATTTCCTTATGCGTTAGCCCACAGTTCTAAAAAAAATCGGGACATTTGAAAAAAAAAGTCGGGACAAAAACTGCGCGAAAATCATCAAATTCATGAAACTGAAATAGTATTTTCTTTGAATATAAGAGGCAATGTGTAAGATAATAGCAGATGCTAATTGTTTGTGTACACACTTATTATAATGCAATGTGTAATTAATTCAAATTATGTTCATTTAGCAGCGGCTATTTAAAATTCACTCCTCACCAATATCCTGGTCTTCTGCGTCTGAAATAACAAAAAATCGTTTAGCTACTAATTGCTAGCTAAATTGCCAGCTGTGTAAGTATTTACTTGCACTTACGGGCATTAGCCCGCGCTAACCACCATTGGCGTATCAAGGGATATTTTCAAGGGGGTGTCTGGCCCCTAAAAATGATGAAAACCTTAAATCCGGTGGTGGCCTCCAGACAGTTCTTTGCGTGGGCCGTAGGCAGACTTCCCCCTATACCGAATCGAGATGGCATATTTTCAGAACCTATGTTCCTTTAGTCATGCTAAACAAATTTTACTATGGAACCAAAACAGTTTTTTTTTTTTTTTTTTTTATACAACTTAGTCGGTAAACAAGCATACGGCTCACCTGATGGTAAGCGGTTACCGTAGCCATATGGACGCTTGCAACACACGAAGCATCGCTCACGCGTTACCGAGCTTTCCCCCCTCCCCTATGAGCTGTGAGATGCTGCTGTGTGAGTGTAGAACTCACCATCGAAATGCGCGCCATTAGTGTTGTCGAGCCGCAGCTGGCGCAGACGGGCGGCCGCACCCGCCTCCTCGCCGGCCGGCTCGCTCTCCTCCGCGTCTTCGAACTCCTCCTCACCTACAATTATACACGCCACAAGGTATAACTACCACCAAAAAATTTTGTGACCAATAATAGTACATTATGATACATGTGTGCAAAGTTGGTTATTAACACTCGAGGCGGTATCAAGCGCGTGAGCCGAGAGTGTAATGATCAACGCACACGCGTGTCATACGACGTTCTTCAACACACTTGCGAGGAAAATAACAGAATTGTATTTTTTTAAGTCGATTTTTTGATAATAATCAACCATACAATGAAAACGTTAACAAATATGGCGCGCAGCTTTTGTTATTTTTTTACAGCTATGTTCTGTCATACTGTTTTACCCGTTTAAATTAAGAATGCTTCGTCTACACACATATCGATTACATTGAGGTACAATCTTAAAATAATTGGGATTATCATATCAATAATTGGACTGTTTTACAAAAAAATTAAACCGACTTCAAAGTACACTAAGAAGTAATCAAATCCTGATCTGATGACAATGGGACCAAACGGGAAGTGTACCCTTCCAGACAAAAAAAGAATTTTCCAAATCGGTTAATAAATTACGGAGTTATGAGGTAACAAACATAAAAAAAAAAAAAAAAAAACATACAACCGAATTGAGAACCTCCTCCTTTTTTTGAAGTCGGTTAAAAAACTGTGCGGCATCGAACAATTAACCCAAAGAAGCGTAATGACTTCGATTTTGCTTGCAATCTATTCCGCCAATTTGCCACCATCTACAATACGCTCTGATTGGCTAAGACACGGACTCATGCGCTCTGATTGGCCAAGTCAAGAACACACGATGCAGTGATTGGTCCTTACTGTTCAAAATCAGTGACAAATCACTGACTAGTTTCGGAATCCGATTGCTCGGTATTCTATTCTAAGGGATTGTTCCTCGATGCTGTGCGGTAATGTAAAGTAAAAAGCACTGGTATGTAATGAGCTGCATTAAGATACTAAAAACGGTGCAATAAATGTCACTTTACGAGCGAGTGTGTTGAAAATTCTATTACCTAAAATTGTGCTATGAAACCTTTAGTAAATCAAAAAGTCATTTATTCAGTTTAGGCCTACATACAGTTGAATTTACCACTGGGTCGGAATACACTTAACTTATTTTATGGGGATTCTCTTTTCAAATAACAACTTTTTCTCCAGATACTTATAAGTATACAATATTCATTGTATACAATATATGTATTATTCTGCTTATTCATACAATCGCACTTAGCCAGGGGGGATGCAAGTGCAGAGAGAAGCTACTACAACCATATATTCTTGTCTTCCACGTAATGAGCCACCTTATCAATTAACCTCTGCTTAATGAAATCTTTGAATTTATTATAAGACATTTTAGTTACTTCAAGTGGTATTTTATTATAAAGTCATTGCGTTGTAAACCCAAAACCTTCATCATCATTATCATCATCAGCCTATAATGTCCCACTGTAAGCATAGGCCTCCTGCACACGAATGAGGGTGAAAGGGAATTGGGAATTTGAAGTGATTTTTTTTTTGTCATAAATCGAAAGATCATATATAAGTTATTATACAAAACTATTTTTAGTTTTATTTTTTTCGTTGTTATTAAAAAGTTATAACCAATTGAAAATATTTTTTTGAACTGTGTACCGAAAACGAACCGACATATACCGAACTACCCCGATGAGGGCGCGTGACGTCACAATGTTAATTATTACTCACCATTACATACAATTGATACAGTTTTTTACGTTTTCATCAATTAAATCTTGTTATTATCGTCAATATATTTATAAATTTATCACAGAAAGTAAATTTTAAAGATTACCGTCTTTGTTTCGTACCATCGTGTACAAATAATTCACAAATAACTCCCAAAAAAATGTTTTTAAATTTGCTACAAAATGTCTATAAGTTGAAACCATAGAAACATAGGGCAACGTGCCTCTAATCAGATGGATAGTCATCATCATCATCATATATAATGTCCCACTTATAATGTCCCACTGCTGAGAACAGGCCTCCTTTCACAAATGAGGGTGAAAGGGACTGGGCGATACTCCACCACGCGTGCCCACTGCGGATTGGTGGAGGTAGGCTAGTGGTCAACCTACTGTTGGAATTTTTCAAGCCGCCTAGGAGGCATCCAACTAGCTTAACGACTATCACAATTAAGTGATAACCGGGACCAACGACTTTACGTGCCTTCCGAAGCACGGAAACGCTCGATTTGAAATACCACTAGGCGGTCACCCATCCAGGTACCGACCACGACAAACGTAGCTTAACTTTGCCGATCGATTAAGAACGGCTAATCATGCTAAGCCACGAGCGCTTCAGATGGATAGTAGGATAGTCCAATTCACCAAAGCATGAAATTTTGATGCCACCACTTTAGGGACTACTGAGCAAATAATCACGTAATCTTTGCTGGCCGGGAAGACGCCATGTTTTATTAAAATTTAATTTCCCTTCATCATTTTTTTTATTGCCACCATTTTCATCTATTTAGTTGTTTTTCCAATTTCTCTCAAAATGGATAGTGACTCATAACATTTCACTTTTAATATTGTATGTGATCAATAATAAAAATTGCTAACCGCATCAATTTTCCCAATTTATGGGAAACTTTTATGATCTTAAGTCGATGATAGCTCAGTGGTAATGACGTCGGACACCGAGACGAAGGTCCCGGGTTCGAATTCTACAACGAGCTTTCGGTGAAGGAAAACAACGTGAGGAAATCTTAGCTAGGTGGGAGAGTAATTTGTAATACCCAATACCCATCTGGCTGGCTACCACCAAGCACCTGTCGGTGTGTTCCGACAGCTGCACTTGAGAGCCAGTTCCTTGTAGGCTTTGTGTGCTTACCAACGGCCACATCATCACCAAAATCATGTCAATCCCAAATTAAGCAGAGCTTGTAATGTGGAAACAGATAACTGATATAATACAAATACCTACAACTTTTTGTTTGTAAATACATACTTAACATACATAATTACACCCAGACTTGGGACATACAGACATGTTCATGCACACAAATGTACGTCCTGTGTGGGAATCGAACCCACGACCTGCGAGCTGCGGTGCGATAGATGGAATCTTAACCAACTGTATAGTAGAAACCGTTCGACCGTGTACTCACGTAGAGTTACTTTAACATTGTGACGTTTCAAGCAGGGCGCCCGGCCAGCCGACCCGTTTTGAGTCACGTGACTATTTTTCAACTTTGGTCCATTTTAAATAATTTATAATAAATTGATAATAAATATATTTTGGTTTTTTTGAATTGACTTTCAAAATTGTTCTAATAAAGTTTTAAAATACATAATAAAAAAAAGTTTTTTTTTTTTTTTCAATAACCCAATTGGCAGATACTCCACCATGCGTGCCCACTGCGGATCGGTGGAGGTAGGCTAGTGGTCAACCTACTGTTGGGAGTTTTTAAGCCGCCTAGAAGGTCTCCAACTAGCTTAACGATAACCGGAACCAACGGCTTTACGTGCTTTCCGAAGCATGGAAACGATCGATTTGAAATACCACTAGGCGGTCACCCATTCAGGTACCGACCACGACGGTGGTAGCTTAACTTGCCGATCGATTAAGAACGGCTTATCATGCTACACTACGAGCGTTTCACAATCTTACCTTCATCGAATTCCTCTCCATCCATGTAAGGGTCATCCTCGTTGACCTCATCTGCTGGGTCGGGGTGGAGGGACTGGCCCTGACTCATCGCGGAGTACATCGCTTGTAAATCATTCTCGTTTTGTGGCACAAACCTGGAATGGAGGATTTGCTTATTGATTGATGAGCTACCGACGTGTGGCACTTTATGGCAGGGCCACCATGACAGATTTGAATTTTGAGTGTGACGCTAATTTGACAAATATTAAAATATCTGTTTTTTTTAGGGCTGTTCGAAAGCTATTAGTGTTCATAGGTGGCAGGGACCGAAAAAATCTGATTTGGTGACTAATTTTGGCAAATAAGAGACAAAATAGCGAGATTTTAGGGTGCCAGGAAGTGCTATGCGAAATCGACAATGAATAAAATACCATGACCACTTTTTGGACAAGGAGTCCAAACCTGACTTCTTTTTTTATACCACTAACGGCAAACAAGCATACGGCCCGCCTGATGGTAAGCGGTTACCGTAGCCTATGGACGCTTGCAACACCAGGGGTATCACGCGCGCGTTGCCGACCCTGAAGAAATCTCTTCACACTCTTTTTGAAGAACCCCATGCTGTACTCCATTGGGTGCACCACTATGAGGAGCTCATTCCACATTCCAAGCGTCCACGGAATGAAACTCCTTTGAGCCCGCACAGTTTGAAACAATTCTGGTTTCAATGAACCATAACTGGACACCAGAAATAAAAGACAAAATACATTTCATTCCGGTAAAGCAAATGAAACAGGATGACAGCAAATTAATAAATCCACGATTGTGTACAAGTGTTGATGATCACTCACCGAAGCTGTGTGATGGGCTGATCATCAGCATCAAACTCATCATCATCGTCGTCTTCGTTCGCGTCGCCGCTGCCAGACTGATGCGTCAGTTCTGGTAACCTGAAAGTGTTTTAAATAATAATAATAAATATTTTCGCTTAACAAATGTTCCAAAAATCTAAGTACCCTTAAAATTAAAAATTTTCAGTTAGTTACTCCTTTGTGAACATCGAACAATTAACCCAAAGAAGGGTAATGACGTCGATTTTGCTTGCAATATATTCCGCCAATTTACCACCATCGACAATGCACTCTGATTGGCTAAGACAAGGACTCATGCTCTTATTGGCCAAGTCAAGAAGACGCGATGCAGTGATTGGTCCTTACTGTTCAAAATTAGTGACAAATCACTGACAAGTTTTGGAATCGGATTGCTCTAAGGGATTGTTCCTCAATGTTTGTGAGAGACTGATATCTGTACTAGTATACCCTGTTTTACAGGTCACCAGCCCCCCTAGACAATCATTAGTCAATAATCAACCTTTGTATAGGATTAATCTATATATATAAAAATGAATTGCTGTTCGTTAGTCTCGCTAAAACTCGAGAACGACTGGACCGATTTGGCTCATTTTGGTTTAGAAATATTTGTCCAGGGAAGGTTTAAAAGTAGGGTAGGGTAGGGTAGGATAGGGCATCACGTGAACGAGGTCGCGCCGGGCAGCTAGTAATAAATAAATATCCTGGGACATTCCTCACACACGGTTATCTGATCCCAAATTAAGCAGAGCTTGTACTATGGAAACCAGATAACTGATATAATACATATACTTCTTTTTGTTTGTAAATACAGACATGTTCATGCACATAAATGCATGTCCTGTGACGCGCAATAGGTGGAGTCTTAACCTACTGCGCCAACTGGCCCGTCCAATCATTTCAAATCGAAATATCACGTGATTTTTAACAATCTCTTTTGTCAATCCCATACAAAGGTTGATCGTTTAGGGGGCCAGGTCACCATGTAAAATCTGTATGTGCCGAAATCAATAACTGAAAAAGTAAGGAATAGACTCCAAGACCATATTCGCGTGGATTCAACCCTGTAAGACCATTTTTACCTGAGTTCATAATTGAGCACCATGTATAAGGCAGGCGAAGGTTCCCGCTGCACCGCGTGAAGCGAGATGCTGGGGTACAACAGCGATATTGTGGGTGCTGGGGCACCCGACGGACTCACTCCACCGCCCCATACTACGTTACTGAAACAAAATTGTTACATTTTAAATCATCATCAATGGATGTCCACTTCTGAACATAGGCTTCGAATGGTTCTGGGCCGCTTGCATCCAGCGGTGCACAGTGACTCTGACCAGGTCGTCGATCCACCTGGCGGGAGGTCGTCCCACGCGGTGCTGATGATGATGAAAGTTAATTGAATTGATGATGTGGCCCAAGGCACCCAAGGTGAGGAGTTCACAAAGCCAATAACGTGACTGACTTTTAAGTGTATCTGACAGAACACACTGGTAGGTACTAGGCATTTAACAATTAACCCAAAGAAGCACAATGACATTCATTTTGTATGAAACTATGCCCCCAAATCCCCACCACGACTATGCTAAGATTCTGAACAATAACTAGATGTCTCATGGGCGTCATGACCCCCCCCTCTTTTTCCGGTTTTTTTTTCTATTTTTACCTCAACACTCCTGGGTGGGATGCCTAATCTGTTAGTTAACAATACGGCCCGCCTGATGGCAAGCGGTTAATCGTTAACTAACAGATTAAATCTCAAATTACCATTATGGCTTGATTTTTTACAGCTAGCATGTCGTATCGACTTGAAACTAGTTATAAGTTAGAACATCTACAAATTTTACCTCACTATTTGTCTTATTTCATCAGATGGTTTAAGCCAAGTCTAGTAAAACCCGGGTTTTAAGATGATTTATTAGCTGCAAATGTATGTCTGTAAGTAATGGAATCTGCAAACGTAATTTTCATCAACTGATGGCAGACTAAACTGTAACTTTGCACATTATCAAGAGCAATGACAATACAATAATTTGATACCATTGTTACAACTTCATAGTACAGAGCTTTTTAAACCTGGTTTTTAATTTATTTAAACTATAATTTTAATTGTTAACCTGGTTCTCGCGAGGGATGCACTATCCTATTATAACAATTGATGTTATTGTTATATTTTTAACCGCGAGCCAATGAGTTAAAATATTATGTAAGAAAGTCACAAATATATTGAAAACCTGGGTTTTGCAAGAGTAGTTTTCCAAATAACGTAATATGGCGATTTATGTTTGATTTTCTTCAGTGCGGCTTTTTGAAAATTCAAATGGGAAAAGAAAATTATAATATCTAATCTAAAATTTGAAAGAACAGGCAAGAGAAGAATTGGTCAGATTAACTTTGTTTAAATATTAACTAAAGGAAAAAGGTAGATTGAGACAAGTGACAAGCAGATGATGAGCTTGCAAATGACGTTTTTGTATCTAATTGTTCGATTTGGGAAAAATCATTTGTACCAAAAGTAGCAAAAAATTTTAAATTACCCAATTCTAACACATAAACAAATATGCCCATTTGAAACTGTTAAAAATGACATCACTCCAATTTTAATGCACTACTACAAGAAGAAGTTAGTAGGTATTAAATTTTTTAAAGTATATAGCTTTTTTCCAAACTCAGATGGCTCAAATGTTTGCCTACATAAATATGATGGTCTATTTATCCCGTGAAAATATACATGTTTCAGGGCACATGGCTGAAACTGCAGGGCGTAAACTAATGTATAATGCCAAATTGGGTGCAACTTCTATGTTTATGTAATTACATCAAATATTTATAATAATCTTTTTTGATGACCCCTGATGTCCTAGGCTGTGTTTTAATTCCAAGAGTCCGCAAAGATGTAGTATATACGTACAGCGACTAAAAGCGACAAGTTTTTGAGTTACAAAAACATTTTGAGAGCATGCATTTGTAAAAAATATCCATCTACCTACGCCACATGAACGACGACCATTTTCGTAAGTAACTATTTCTACACGTTTTATAGTTAAAATGCTTACTTCTCTGTGATGTATAAGGTGGCTGTGCCCAGCTCATTGTCGTTTATCAGCAGTTTTGTTGACGGTGCCTCCATGAGCACCCCTTCAGCCGGCACAGAAAATGTTGAAGATACTACAACCATTTTGACGATAATTGAACACAGTAGATTACAGTAATTGTGCGAAGTTATAGTTTTTCTGATAATTAATAATAATATGCTAGCACATGGGTTTCAGCAAACATATATTTATTCCAATAAAATAAATTCGAGAGACACGCGCGATCTGAAGAAATTGTTGTGTTTTATTTTTGCTCAGAATATGAGTTGAACGTGTTACGTGAGTTGAACATATTATGTACATTTATATTTGTTGAGTATATAATTATTTTGATTCCATTCATTATAATTTTAAACCCTTCTCAGAGGTTTTATGGACTAATTTAATAATATTGGCAAGTATTTCAGACCTAAACTCTAACTAATGAATATGCGAAATCATCAATATAAATAAAATAAAAACATTGCAATAATATAACGCAACTGTCAAAAATACAGGCTATACAAGAATCATATAAGACTTTTTGGCGGGAACTTGCAGAGTGACGCTGCGTTTTCGTTTTATTTTCATAAAGTGTATATTGAATTATATTGCATATTAACGGTGGTATTTTATCCAATGAAGATCAATCCATGTGCACCACTGAAGTAAAATGAAATGAATTATGTGTATCGTGTCTTTTCAAGTTGCCTCAAAAAGTTCGTGAAAAGTTTTAGTACAATGACCACCATTTTACTATCATGACCGGTGAATACTCAAAGGTATTAGGTGAATGCGGACTAATGAAAGTAATATTATTGGTCATGAAAACAATTTAAAAAAAAAAACTTTTTGTTCTGTCTAGTTCTGTCAAACGGTCAATAACCGCAATAACCTAAAAACATCTGTTTTGTTTGTCATTTAATTGTGTGTCAAAATTCGAAGTTGTTGAAATCTGTTCTATCAAAAGTCAATTATTTTCATTTCATTCAATAATGAACAATGAATGCAACAATTTCATAAATGTATCGTTTCTTGAAGACAGAATGGTGAATACCACCCGCGAAGAACCTTTGTTTGATGTAAGTAAAATTAAAAGCCTCAAACGAAAGAGGGACATGTTTTACTTTATTGATTTTTAACATCATAGAATACTATTACTCTTGTTTAACATCGAACTATTATTACTACGTAGGACTTTATTATTACTACCTCAAATTCAATTTTATTTAGGTATATATATATTTGTTGAGACTCACCACACTAGCCCCTTCTCTGACCTGACCAGTGCAGCAGTGGCCTTAGGGGTGGATTTTCGGTGGTTTTGTGATGTAATATTTATCTACCCAGTACGTAGCGTTTATTCGCTCAAAGAGCAGCTCTACTGGGAATGTATATCCACCTTACAGAATACCGCAGAAAATACTTTATGTTGTGTTCCCACGCGTGAGTAAGACCACCAACACTCATTGGGGGGGACTGAAGGGTCGTTAACGCGTGAGTGAAACCCGTGTCCTGCAAGCGTCCATATGGCTACGGTAACCGCTTACCATCAGGCGGGCTTTATGCTTGTTCACTGACATGGTCATATATATAACATAATATACTCAGGTTATTGAAATAACTGTAAAAGTTTAATAAATTATCTTCTTTTCAGCCATTAGAAGGCTCAAGTAATGAACAAGTAGAACCTAAATACTACAAAGTGGACAGCATAGTGTTTGCTGAACCAATTAGCACGAAGTTGGATGAAAGCTCTGGCCAAGAAACAGGTATGAAAGCATTTTGTTTCATAAATTACTTGTATTTTGTAATTTATCAGTTATCCCACATTGACTAACTATAGAGCAGATAGTCTGGGATGGTAAGTAATAAACATAATACATAAATAAATAAACCATTGGTTCATGAATGGGACATGCATCCTATAACAATTATTATTAATACAACATGCAGCTTTAAGGTAGACAACAGACACGTTTTTTTTTTTTACCTTCGTAGAACAATATGGATAGATATTTCAGCGATTCACAACCATAGTAGTTCATTTAGCATATTGTCGAATTAATACTTTTTGTAATTTTATCTGCGAGTTTTCTCTGGAAATCCATTTGGCCATACATTATACTTATTGTTTATTGTCTTTATTTTAAAAAAATAAAATTCTTTAGTTGATAGTTTAGGTGTGAAAAGTCAACATATAGAAATACTTTGCATCTTTAATAACACTATGGATGAAAGCTTTTCCAATTTATAATTAAAACCGTTTTGCAGATAAAATGGAAAAACAGAACAAAGATTTACTCTTTATGGATAATGTGATTGTTGAGAAAAGAAGAGGAAAAAGGAACAAATACCACATAGATTTAAAAGAAGATACAAACTGCTGTCCACAGGTAAATAAAAATTTACATTTTATTGTTTTTTCAAAATTTAAATAATCAATATGAGGAATAAAAGGAATAGGTCCCAGAATGGATACCTGCAGAACTCCCATTGTATTTATACAGTCAGAAGACTATTCTGAGAGTTTGAACAGTTGCCTTATGGTAAGCAGTTACCACAGCCAGTTTTTAGTTAATAATAAATTATACTTTATTAATTTTCTCATCAACGCTTAAAAGGCACAGTGTCATAGTTATCGTAGATACCATGGAAACCTGTATTACTGGATGGACTTGATGCAACAGCCTGGGCATCACTCATGCGATACTGACCGTTTTCCCTGCCCCTATGGGCTCTGTCAACCTTACGTGCAGGAACACAACATTTAGTTCTCTGGCTGCGGTATTCCCAGTTGAAGTGCTTTATGAGCGAATGCCTTGTATAAAACTACCCTCATTGTTCTAGCAAAACTGTTTGAAACAGTTCTCATCGCTAAGCCTACTCAAAGCGCATATACGTAAAGTGCACTGCGCAGACAGAACTCGGTACATCTGCGAGTATTGCAGCACCGGGTTCTCTGCGCAGTATCTCCTGAGACGGCATCTTAACACGCATGATGTAAAGCGAGTGCAGTGTGCGGTGTGCTTTGAGATGCTTAGCGAACGGACTGAGTGAGTTTGTTGTATTTATTTGTACTTATAGTTTGACCTGTACCGCTGTACAGCGGTAGAGCGGTTTCGGTTAATCTATAGAACTAGTTTTCTTTCTAGTATCTTTTCTTTATTCAATAAACAGTTTTAAAAACAAATTAGATATCTGGACAAAGGTCAAAAAACTTGAAAAGTGAACTATGTATAAGTGCGGAGTGACTTTCAACACTGTGTGAAATAGACACATCAGCTTACAAGCTGCTCGTCTATAAATAAAAAAAATAAAAAAAAATCTTTCTTGTCCTTTCTTTCTCTTCTCTTTTCTATTTATTTTCTTTCTTTTCTATCTTTTTCATCATGTGATGATGAAAACCTCGAAGAGTGGCCGTCAACCGCATTTGCCGAAACATCGCTTGCTAGTGGCTTGGCGACAGATTTCAAACTTGAGGGTGTTATCAGGATAGGTGCTATGGTTTTCTCAGGACATTGTAGGACTGGAATCCTGGATTCTATCCAGTGGCCTAGCTTACCTAGACAGGCTGTATCAAAACTTGTCTCTCTACCTGACTGCGGCGAAACCTAATGGAGGATAACAATTTTAGTAATATTTGCGTACACATGTTCGGAGCCCCTGTAGCCTGGGGGCCCCGAATCATTGATACGGCTTATACAGTGGTAGCTACGCCCCAGATTTTATCTCTACATTCTGTTCTGTTTTCCTTCACTGAAAGCTCAAGCTGATAGTACGATATGCATTAGCCCTTCATAAGTGCCCTCCTATGACAAACCTTTTTTTTATACAACTAAGTCGGCTAACAAACTGCCTGGTGGTAAGCGGTTACTGCAGCCCCATGGACGCTTGCAATACGTGGCATCACGGTTTACCATGATGTGGCTGCGGTACTTCCCCAGTCGAACTGTTCTTTGATCGAAGTAACATGGCGTTAGACTTTTTGGCGGGAACTTGCAGAGTGACTTTGCGTTTTCATTTTTATTTGTGTATTTTGAGTTTTGCATATTATCGGTGGTATTTTATCCAATAAAGATCAATCCATGTGCACCGTGCATCAATTATGTGTATCGTGGCTTTTCAAATTGTCTCAAAAAGTTCGTGAAGAGTTTTGGTACAATGACCACCATTGTAGTAAAATATGAATTATGGACGGTGACTGACTGAGGACTATAATGTGAAAGTGATTTATTGAGACTGGCTTAGAGAATCCAATGAGACTGGATATTATAATATAAATCGACATTGGCAGAAATAAGTCCTAATTTGGAGTTGGTTGCCAAACCTAAAACTAAGAAGAACATGGCGTTAATTTTGAATAATTTTGTACCCAGTATGCGAGTCCACCTGCGATCTCACGATGGGATCCGTAAGCATCAATGCAATATATGCAGTAAGAAATTCACGAGGAGTTCCGTGCTGGCAACACACGTGAAATTTGTACATCGACAGGGGGAGTTGACGTGCGATAAGTGTGGCCAGAGGTAAGAATGTTTTTTCCCTTGGGTAAATCTGTCAAACGAGAGTAAACACTCGAATTATTTGCACTGTGAACTTTAAGCGCCGTCCGCGCGTCCCCTTCTCGAACAGTGGGGATGATTTTTTCGCCTATCCCGTGTTGTGGGGAGACGTGGGAAAGGTCGGTCAAAAATATTGTGGGTGTGTTAAGGGTAAACATTACGAGGCGGGAAATTTGAATTTTTCCGAGTTTTTTTTTTACCTGTGTAGAACAATATGGATAGATGTTTCAGTGATTAGCGACCGTAGAAGTTCATTTGGCACATTGTGGTATGAATGTTTTTTGTATAATATGAGCCATATTTGAACATTTCTCACGGTTTCTCTTAAAACGGTAAAACTTACTATTTTGGGAAATGTACAAAAATATATTATCTTAAAAAAAAGTATCAATTCTAAATATGCTAAATGAACTACTATGGTCGCGAATCAATCACTGAAATATCTATCAACATTGTTATACGAAGGTAAAAAAAAAAAACTCGAAAATAACAAATTTCCCGCCACATGCTAACCTCCACCTTAAAGTGCTTTGTTCATGGTATGCTCTACCTCTCTTAAAAGTAAGCCTTCTGTATGGTAAGACAATTTCTTATTCTGTGACAGCACAGCTTGACAGCTGTACTATAATAGTCTTCTTTGTTGCAGTTTCGCGTCCCGTTCCGATTGGAGTCGACATAAAACTACACACAGTTCCCGAGCTCCAGAAACACTGTGCACTACTTTGTAGTAAGCGCGTAAGGTAAGAATATTTCTATTATATTTTTAAGGCGAATAAATAACCTTACATACTTATTTGATAATACACTCAACACCACAAATATAAAATTTAAGGAGAATAAATAAACTTACATACTTATTTGAAAATACACTCAACACCACAAATATAAAATTTAAGGAGAATAAATAAACTTACATACTTATTTGAAAATACACTCAACACCAAAAATATAAAATTTAAGTTGGAAAAATAAACTCACATACTTATTTGAAAATACACTCAACACCACAAATATAAAATTTAAGGAGAATAAATAAACTTACATACTTATTTGAAAATACACTCAACACCACAAATATAAAATTTGAGGAGAATAAATTAACTTACATACTTATTTGAAAATACACTCAACACCACAAATATAAAATTTAAGTTGGAAAAATAAACTCACATACTTATTTGAAAATACACTCAACACCACAAATATAAAATTTAAGGAGAATAAATAAACTTACATACTTATTTGAAAATACACTCAACACCACAAATATAAAATTTAAGGAGAATAAATAAACTTACATACTTATTTGAAAATACACTCAACACCAAAAATATAAAATTTAAGTTGGAAAAATAAACTCACATACTTATTTGAAAATACACTCAACACCACAAATATAAAATTTAAGGAGAATAAATAAACTTACATACTTATTTGAAAATACACTCAACACCACAAATATAAAATTTAAGGAGAATAAATAAACTTACATACTTATTTGAAAATACACTCAACACCACAAATATAAAATTTAAGGAGAATAAATAAACTTACATACTTATTTGAAAATACACTCAACACCACAAATATAAAATTTAAGGAGAATAAATAAACTTACATACTTATTTGAAAATACACTCAACACCACAAATATAAAATTTACGAGAATTAATAAACTTACATACTTATTTGAAAATACACTCAACACCACAAATATAAAATAAATAATTAGGTAATAATGAAAAGGTAAAATCGGCCAAGTGCGAGTCGGACTCGCACACGAACGAGGCTTCTCAGTTAAAGTGTATTACGAACCGGTGGTAAAATCAATTGTAACGTTCGTAAGTGCCTTATTGGGGCCTATATTGAATTTGAATTTGAACGGTTCCGTAAAGGTTTCTTAAGCGGCTTTAATTTTTAATTTTATATAATAATAAATATCCCACCGCCGACAATGCGTTCTGATGGCTAGTCATCAACATCGAACATGATACAGTGATCCACACTGTTTAAAATCAGTGCAAAGTCACAGACTAGTTGCGGAATTAGATTGCTCGACATTTCTACTCTAAAGGGATTTTTCCCCTATGGATTCAGCCCACTGACAGACAGACGGACGGACAGCAGAGGCTTAGTAATATGGTCCCGTTGGCACCTTATGGGTACGGAACCCTAAAAACCATGGTACTCATACGTGACGTAACATTAAACTGAAAAAAAGAAGGAATTTGTTATTTTTACCTTTTCATTTGACTTTCTCCAATGTTGCGAAATTCTTTAGAAATTCGCTTCAAGGTCTTCTATGTTTTCCGTATCTGGAACTTTACTAAACTTTGCTGTTTGTTTTGCTATTATAACTTTCCGTCCACGGGATTGATATATACAGTTGGTTAACGAAAGCTGGTACGTTCACAGTACTCTCACATATGCAATTTCACGATACAGTATGTTTTATTACATTATTGCTTCTAATTAGTCAGTCCATTCCATCGAACAATTAACCCAAAGAAGCGTAATGACTTTGATTTTGCTTGCAATTATATTCCGGCATTTTTTTACCATCGACTAAGCGCTCTGATTGGCCATGTCAAGAACACACGATACAGTGATTGGTCCTTACTGTTCGAAATCAGTGACAAATCACTGACTAGTTTCGGAATCGGATTGCTCGGTATTACTACTCTAAGGGATTGTTCCTTCAATTATAATGGACGAATGCAAAAAATCTCCTCTCTATATTCTTTACTAGCTGTCTCGCGCGGTTTCACCCGCGTTCCTGGGATAAAAAGAAGCCTATAATACGGGTATGAGATATATAGCCCGTTTAAACAAACAAAAAAACAAACAAACAAAAATCTCTTCCGTTATATTTAATTATTTATGAGCAGCAATCGCAAAAGCAAAACAATAACTGACTCCTTCATACTCATAAATTTGACCGCGCGCGATAGAGACGGACAGATTTTTCATGATGCGCGCTTATTCACAGACACTACACAAGCGCAACGTGTAAATGTGTGGAACGTTTTAAGGCGATGATAGCTCAGTGGTAGTGACGTCGGATACCGAGACGAAGGTCCCGGGTTCGAATCCTACAATGAGCTTGAGTTTTCGGTGAAGGAAAACATCGTGAGGAAACCATAGCACGGTGGTAGGGTACTTTGTAGTACCCGTCTGGCTGGCTACCACCCTCAAGTTGAAAATCTGTCGCCAAGCACCTATCGGTGTGTTCCGTCAGCTGCACTTGAGCGCCAGTTCCTTCTAGGCTTTGTGTGCTTACCACCTTCGACCACATATCACTTAACATAGTGAGATTGTGGTCAAACACAGTAAAAAAAAAAAAAAAAAAGTGCCAACTTTACTCCGTGTTCTTTTTAATCGACTTAAAAAAAAGGAGATTATCAATTCGACACGTATGTATTTAATATTATTGGAACTGCATTATATTCATATACTAGCAGACCCCCGCGTACGTTTTGAATTTTCTCCTTCGAAAACCAATGCACGCCACTGATTATTAGACACAACAAACAAAACAAAAACAATTATTTTTATTATATCTTCACAAAAAAATCGAACTCAAATCTTATTTAATTATTATAACAACAAATGAGAAAGAAATTAAATTAACTACAATCAAAATATTCTAATGAAATAGAGAAAATGTACTTTTTTTTTTGGCGTCACACGGGTGTGTATTTTGCCAAATTCCAGTTATATTATATAAGTTCTAGTCACAATAAATCACTTTCACATAGTCCTCAACTCATGCAGTCAGTCACTGTCCATAAAAGTCATGTTATACCTACAGTGGTGGTCATGTACTAAAACTCTTCACGGACTTATGAAAAGACACGATACACATAATTCATTTCATTTCACTTCACTGGTGCAAATGGATTGATCTTTATTGGATAAAATACCACCGATAATATGCAATAAAACTCAAAATACACGAATTTATGTATTTAAAAATTTAAACGCAACGTCACTCTGCTAGTTCCCGCCAAAAACTCCGAGAAAATGAACTTCCAAACAAATTTCGAATTCTAATCCGATTTAAATATTCTTTTATATTTGACATTCCAATTTTAAAGAGCATTTCAGTTTCCAGAACAAAAGGCAGATGGAGCGCGCGAAACACGGGCTAAAAAAAGCAATTAGGTACCGTACAAATTGAAAAACACATACCTGGTATTCGCTTTTGAATTTGTATTTGCTATGTTTAAAATCTGCTGTATGCTAATTTATTTAAAAGAAAGTGTTTTCCGTTAAATAAAGTTTTTTAAACAAAGCAAATACAAATTCAATAAAGAATACCAGGTATGTGTTTTTCAATTTGTATTTGCTTTTTTTGGCCTCGCTCCCGTGTTCCTTTCGCTCCATCTGCCTTATTCTGTGAAAATCGGATTGGGATTTCAAACATGTGTCAAAATAAAAAATGTTATTTAAATCAAAAGTACTAAGGAGTATTGATATCAACTTCGATGAAAATCACCCCTAAAATAACTTTCTTCCCCTTTTTGACCCCGTTAGGCGATGATTTTCAATAAAATACGAAACACATCTTGCATCAATTCTGTTAAGGAAGGTTTATGCAAAATTTGAAGTAGATCGGACCAAGGAATCACGTTGTCCCATACAAACTTTACCCCCGTTTTTCACCCCCTTAGGGGTAGAATTTCGGAAAATCCTTTCTTATCTGATGCCTACGTCATACAAAGAACAGACCCTCCAAGTTTCAGGTCTCTACGATCAGCGGTTTAGGCTGTGCGTTGATTGTCAGTCAGTCATTCAGGACAAAGCATTTTATATATATAGATGATAATCTATTAGGGATTCTAAACAAATATAAAAAAAATCATAGGTGTTGTCCACGCATATCTCCGAAGATATTAATCGGATTGTAATCATTATTTATTGGTTCATTTTTTATTGGTTTTCATTTACTTCAACTTAGGGAACAGTGCAAGCTTCATCAAAATCGGTTAAGTAGTTTTTAAGATATGGACTAATATGTGTGACGGCCTGGCTTATTGAAACGAGCTACGGGTGTGATATCAAAGGAAAATCATCTCAAAACCTTGGTCAAATTATAGTGCATTTAAGAAAAACTAAAAATGATTCAGTAGTTTTCAAGATATGCACAAATAAGTGTGATGGCCTGGCTTATTGATACGAGCTACGGGTGTGGTGTCAAAGGAAAAACATCTAAAAAAATGATCAAATTCTAGTGCATTTAAGGAAAATTAAAAATGACGAAATAAAAAAGTTATATAAATGATTAAATCGACTTCAAAATACACTAACAAGTATGAAATAACTGTAATCTGACACGGATTTGAAAGCACTTCGTGAAGAGAACGACGTATTCCATTGAAAATATTTCGCTGACTTCAAATACAACAATATCAGGTTTAATGAAATATCTCGTAGACACAGACTGAAATGTGTTAGATAGAACAACGAAATCTTATCGCCGCCGCGTCCATAGGCTACGTTAACCGCTTACCATCAGACGACCCGTACGCTTGATTGCCACGTTAGTGGTATAAAAAAAATCTTAAAAGTTTGTTTTTGGTTAATGTGTTATGTTTTGTAAAAAGTCATACTATATCAACAAATGCAGTCCTGCAAGGTTGTTAGTGTTTTACTAATATAGGTACAGGACGTATATATTTTCTAAGAGGTACAGGTACCTACATCGAGGAACAATCCTTTAGAGAAGTAATACCGAGCAATCGGATTCCGAAACTAGTCAGTGTTGAACAATAAGGACCAATCCACCAAGGACCACTGCATCGTGTGTTCTTAAGTTGGCCAATCAGAATGCATTGTCGATGGTGGCAAATTGGCGGAATAGATTACAAGCAAAACCAACGTCATTACGCTTGTTTGGGTTAATAAAAAAAAATAAAAAAAAACATTTATTCAAATAGACCTTCGCAGGCACTTATGAAAAGTCTGACTCTAATACTGGTTCGGAAGGTTGCATTTGCTAAGAAGAGCCGGCAATAAACTCAGCAATTACTCTTTTCAAAGCAAGCTTAGATTCATTACAAAATATTTACATTCTAATCGCACTGAACACAATTGCGTGCCCCGGCGCGGCGGCAAAATTACAAAGTAGAAATATGTAAATACGAATCGCCATTACCTTTTCCAAAATTTTTGAGATGGTGGACAAGAGTAGACTGAATAAATATTTAATAAGTAAATAAATAGCAAACTTAAGCAGACCAGCCCCCACAAGCAGCACCTGTTCACAAGTATGACGCGTGTGGCAGCCATCGCCCTCCGATTTAATTGTTCGATGTATGACCAATACCTAAGACCATATTCACGTATAAGGCGCTGCCCTTACGGAAATAGCAGAACTTGTGAAAATCCGCGAAGAAAAGCTCGCAAACAATAAACGTAGTTCATATGACGTTTCTAGAGACCTCCCCTACATTAACGCCTCTCGAGGCGAACTCAAGCCCCCATTGGATTTTAGAAATTTCCAACACCCTATTTCAAAAACAGTTTGTGCGGGATTGATTCGGATAACTGAAAAACCGTTATCCGCTCAATCAAAAAAACCGTTAGCAATTATAAGTATAGAAATATCCGAAAAACCGATGAATCACTTTACGAACTTGAAAAATAACACATTATAAATTCTAGACATGACAAAAATATCTACTTCTTTCTATTTTATCCAAATATCCAATAGAATTTCGAGAATCTGAATACTGTGTTGTGAGTTGTGACGAAGTTCGAGGGTTCGATTCCAACTACGAGGTTGTGTTATCGGATGGAAAAATTTTGAAGAAACCATAGTACGGTCGTATTAATGTAGGTACTTAGTAGTACCTCCTTGCCTGGCTGGCTACCATCCCCAAAAAGCACCTTCCATCAATTTTAAATGAGAGCCAATTGCTTGCTTCGGTGCGGTCGCTGAAAGAATGCGTTTCTGGGACCGTTTCAATTCAAAACATTTGAACACCATCCAGGCCATTCGATCATCCGGCTACACGTAATTTATTTATCACACCAAAAAAAAAAAAAGGTTTTCGAGTACCTAAGTTTATAAACACTATCAATCTTTCTAATTAGCTAGCGGTGCTTGCGATTTCACTTTCCATTTTATAATGATTCATTAGGTAGGACTTTATGGTAGATATTATTTTTCAAATTAAATAAATCTCATTGTTTATGCTGGCCTAGTTTCGGTAAATACCCAACCGTATACCGTAAAAAAGCGGACAGCCTGATTGGGGAAGTACCTTCGAGAAGGTGCCAAATACCTTTAATGTGTCGTTGTTACTGCGGTGTGTAAGGTCGCCAGAGCTCCATGAAGAGGCGCCGTGCTGGCAGTGTAAGGGAACCAGCGGTCTTGTAGGTACCTAGAACCTTCCGCTGCCAGGATAGCGACTCCTGTTAAACCCGCTTCTAGCTCCTACTGGATGTGAAGTAAATTTTACAGGGTCGGCAACTATCCCCGGTTTTCCTTCTATAAGCTACAGTAACCGCTTACCATCACGTGGGCTGTATGCTTAGTTTCCTCCTTATTATAAATAAAAACGACCACACAAATTTTGTGTGCGAAGAAATTTTGAAATTTCGAAAAAATTTGGTACTTAGAAATATCGTTCTATTTTTCCTGTAACATTGACATCAATGTCTATATGTAATTAATTCCGATTTTTCGCATTGTGAACTTCGGAGATTAGGGGGATTAGATTAGGGGTTTTAAACCTTTTTAGGGTTTTTATAAAAAAAAATAAAAAAAAAACCCCGAATGTCTACCAGTTTTCGCCCGCATTTTGTGGATCATAATCTTTTAACCTTCACTTCTATGTACATTCTGAAAACCCTCGATTTTTCTCTAGACGGGTTGACCAACCAAAACGTTACCAAACTAGATATCGAAACAAGTTAGCATTGCCAAAATAGCTCCGGCCCAAATATTACTGCAGTGAAAGTTTTTAATCGTATCCCCGATCCGAACATCATCAATGATATAGAAAACTGCATATTTCGGGTAACTGAAAGATTTGCTAATTAGAAAATGCCACCTTGAAAGTATTTTTCAATAAATTTGAATATCGGTGCGTCTCCACAAAAACATTGCCCTAAATCGGTCTATATGTACGTGGTTTATTTATATAAACTATATTTAATGTGTTTTTCCCGATCTTTTGAACTCTAAGCACAATTTTTGTCTTGTGTAAAATGCTACAATTTGATTAGTAGATAATTTTGGAGCTATGAGACTAGGAGAAAATATTAAAACGGGGATTTCAAGAATATAAAAAACTCCCCCTACGCCTGACGGTATTTTCTAAATGAATGTGTTTGATTCTTTGATGCATTTCTTCTGATGCAGAGTGATTGATCCAGATTCTCTGGACTTTTCTTATTCTTATCTTCCAGTTCTATCTGCTAACACCTCAAATTCGTCAATCTGATTTCTATTGCCCTTTCTTGCCAACAAATATTTGGCATCTGGGTCTTGTCTCAACTTATGACGCATTATGCGGGCTAGCGATGTCTTGAACTCTTATGTAGCTGAGCATTGAATTGTTACCAATATGAATCATCATCATCAGCCTTTTGTTGTCCATAGCTGGACATAAGCCCCTCCCAGGTGCGGCACTTTTTCCAGCCCAGCCCAGACAACTCTTTTGGGAATATGATCTCGATTATTACAGTTTCATGTATTTTGTATTACGAAATGTACTAGACGAAAGACAAACACAAGAACGGACATTAAAGTCAAGTGATCATATTTATTTAAACTACTTCGAAACCGAACAATGTTATCTAAATTAGGTAATTACATACAAAAATAAAAAACCCTGACTGCGGACGTCACTTTTGCGCGTATCTACATGTTTCTTGGTCAAATTACGTAAGTACCGTGACAAGACCATTTTCTGTGAATCAAAACCCACTCCTTTATTTTGTCGCTTTGCATCAATATGGATACATATTTACTAACCGAACCGACTGAACATCTCCACTTACATAATTAAATTTAAAAAGACCATTGCGGCTCTGGTTCGTGACAAAGTTTTAATTTATTCGTCTTTTACGTTGTTGAATCTAAATAACGCTATCGACAGCGTATTTTATCTTACTTTCGATGTTGTACATTCAGGATACGTTTATATGCATCTTATTTATTTATTAGCGCAAGGAAGGCGATATCGCAACCTCATAGCACTCTGCTCACACCTATTTGTTTCGCCGCCGTCTCGAGCGGCCATGTTGGTCCGATGCGCCGCGTCGTCCGCGTACTAACCCGCCAGTTTCACGCGGGCATTCAGTCGCGCATTACCGCTCACAGTTGCCGCGCCTCGCGCCTCAACTCACCCAAAATATCCGCACGCATTTCAAAACAACCCTTGGGCCGAACGCGACTTTCCAAATTAAATTTCGAATTTTTATTTTTTTTAATTACTAGAAAAATGGTTAGAACTAAAGACGGGGATGGTATTAAGAGTCATTTATTAATATCGGAAGTGCAAAGGAGACCCTGCTTATTCGATACGAACGATCCTAACTATGGGGACAGGGCAGAGAAGATGCGGTGCTGGGAGGAAGTTTGCGAGAGCGTCGTGCCGGGCTGGAGGACGATCGGGCTCGTGGAGAAGTTTGCGGCTGGTATGTCTGTCTGTCACTCTGTGTGCCGCAGCGAGCGCGTGCGGCGGCCGAGCGCACCACAGTCGGTCGGTTTGCGATTGTGGCGTTCAAGTTGCGTGTTCTTTCTTTGTTCGTTCGCTAGTCAGCGGTCGGTCGTCCGTATGCTTTCGAAATGTAGCTAGTTCGAAATAACGTTTGCCGTACCAACACCCGATCATGAGACACGTGGTGTCTCTTAAACTTTATGATTTTATAATTATTTTATCGCCGGCCATTTTGTCGCGGAAAATTCGTTTATGTTTCCTTTTTTACATAGCCTTTTGCGTTTTTACCTGCTATCTCATTGTTACTGGCCAGATAAAGCGTACCTACTCGAAGCGTTGAATGGTTAATGATAATATATTAGGGTTTCATAATTTTATCATTACGTAAATAATTTGATATTTTCGAACCATTGGTTTTTTTTTTGCTAGTATTATTATTATTATGGAAAATGCGTCACCCTCTTGCGATAAATGAGAGCCAATGTTCATTGTGGCTAATAGGGCAATATTTTTATATTTACAAAGTCGCTTAGTTTTTAGGGCAGCCATTAATGTAGTACGAACATAATACTCAGGTACCTACTTATAGGTGCTTACCAGACAGTACCTAAGTGGTATGATTGGTTTAATCATCTTTCTAGGTATATAGGTATGTTTTACATATAGGTATAATTTGACGCCTATCCTTATTAAAGGAATCTCTCGTTATTACCTATTACCTGTATAAAATTACATCATCGATATTAATAAATCTTTTATGTTTTTAATACTCATTGGGTAATTAAAAGCCATGTGGTATAATTTTTGAAAAGTCAACTTTGTAACAATAAGTTTTTATGTTGGAGTATGTATACATGCTTATATATAGTCTATGATTATGACATCCACAGATCCGCAATTCCGCACCGGGTCTGCCATCGTTAGGGCGTCTTTGATTATGTAATGCACCTGTATTATGATAATCCAAGTAAACATATTGATAATTAAATAGGTACACAATTTATATTTATACAGAATTGTTATGAATATAATTTCTTTTTAATTATATAGATTAGTGCTCACACTGGTTACTGATTTAGGAAAACAATAGGTAGGTAACTATTTAAGTAATTATGCGTAATTTATTCGTTTGTTTCCGTGGGTCTGCACTGCTGAATCTACACTCAAATAATGACCATTTGAGTGTGGATTCAACTCGCTAATTAGTTATGTATTTAAATTTAGTTTTATTATCATAAATGAATGGGGTTTTAACCAATTATGAGTTCTTATGGAGTTCCAAACTCGATATTACTAAAAATACCATATCTTGTAAAAAAATCTTAAAACTTTGTTTCAAGTTTCAAAATTGTTTTTTTTAGGAAATAATAATAATCGATATAATGATGACAATGAGTAGGTAAAAAAAGTATTTTAAAATTAATTATAGCTAATTCAAATAAATATAATTAAATAAAACCTTGATTTAAAAATTAAAAATAATAATAAGCAAGTATATAATATATAATAACTATGCATTTATATTAAAATAAACCAATTGTTGAATTCATGACATTAAAATGTAATTATATAAGTATAACCTTGATTTAAAAATTAAAAATAATAATAAGCAAGTCATGAAATATTGTATAATACCTATGCATTTTTATTATTAAAATAAACCAATTGTTGAATTCATGACATTAAAATGTAATTATATAGGTACCTACGATAAATGTTGATACGCCATTACAAACAAGTGACTCTTAATAATTTATTAAACAAACCAACCAATGCAGATAAATAACATATTAATAGCTGCAGAGTTAAAACTCGCGTCTATACGATCATACTGTCTGCAAACATAGATATTATTTTCTACGCACATATAAAAACATGGCACTTAGATATTAAAAATAAGTTTATTGTCTATTAAACGCGTTCGAATTTCAAATTGTTTAAATACCGGATCAATCGTGGATCAATCACGTTGGAAATCGCTATTTCATCAGTGCGAACGTATTTTTCATTATCTCCCAATGGATTAAAAAAAAACTCGACCGTCGAGTCTACGAAGACGTGTCAACTCAAGCCTGCCACACAATAATATCTACCTGTACTACATGCCATAAATCAACGAAAGTAATATTCCCACCTGTCTACATTACTCCTTGGAAATAGACTCGGATTTTCATAAACGCTAATAATGGAGCAATGTATATTGCTAACAATGAAAACTGTATGAGTTATTTTATCGTAAAAGAATGCAGTGGTACAATACAGTGCGGCGTTCGTGACTCAATCGACGCAAGAGGCCGGCCCGCACCCGTTTATTCATAACAATCCGGTAACATACTTTTCAAATGCAATAGTTGATACTATAATGTCCATTGCCGGTTCAATTACATGTGTATTTGAATACACAAAGCGTTTATGCGTCGTTGTAAAGCATATACGGTGATATTACAGACGTTTGTGCCGTATGAGATCTGGCTTCTTTATCGACTGACGCGCTCTCGGCCGTCTAGTTTTAAAAGGAGCTCGTATCGCATTGAAATGAAATGATTGCTTGATCCTTTATATTCGAGACGTAAAATATTAAGAAAATAAAAATAAATATTTCTAGTCGGTTATTTTACCGGTTTTTCGGATATTATTAAAAAATATATGTTCAGAATAAAATTAGCATAGACTATGGACTTGTTTATTGGAAAATTCAACGTTGTACCTATACCTAGGGCAAGCAATACCGCACTCAACAAAATGGCCGCAACGTATCCGTCATAATGCCATAATGAGCGCTCACTCTGCCTGCGTGTTATTTTCATAATTTTGTTTTTCTTTATTTACTATCAGTCGAGAGTCACGCGTTTAATTTACAACGCTATCTTGGCTTTGTTATTTTGCAAACAACTATTATTTTATAAAAAAAAAAACTGCAATGTAAAATTTTAGATTAAATTGAGGTTATATATTTTTGGAATCTATCTATACTCTAACTCTATGATTACTGGGTGGAGATTTCGAGATGGCATATTTTCGAAACCTATGTTGGATTAGTCATGCTGAACAACTTTTACTATGGGACCAACGCAGACACATATATTGTTTTTGCTTAAATGTGCTATTCTCTAGAACTACCAGTCGAATTCGTTTTTTTTTTCACTATTTGGAAGCTACATTCAAATTAAATTAAATTAAAATAAGCTAGTTTTTATTCCGGGAACGCGGGTCAAACCGTGGGGGACAGCTACTAAATTTAATAAATGACGATGGCATAGAATCGTTTGGCGCATTAACGAATTATATAACTATATCTAACCTTGGTTGAACGAAAGGTTAATCATAGTCAAACAAGCGTTTAAAAAAATTGGTAGTTACCTATTTATAACACTTATAAGTATATATTTATAACTACATACTTATAAGTATATTTAAGAAAAATATATTGTTTGATTCACATAATCAAAAACCATGCTATTAAATAAAATCAAATGCGATTTTGTTTCATGGACTTTAATATTTTATAAAAAATGAAATTATCCTGACAATAAGTCAAAATAATTTCATTTTTTTTTTTCCGTAACATTGAGCTTTTTTTTATTTCCCTAACTTAAATGGCTATCGATTTAGTATAATATAGTCTGAAAATAAAATTAGTTTTCTATCATACAATTATTTAAAGTGTACAATACAATTTTGAGACTGAGCATTATCGTGACCTAATTTTGAGTGAGCGCAATAAAAACAACCTTCAATTCAGTTAGGCGCGCGCTGGGCGCATACACACTTTATTATTGATAAAATGTTTTATTTTAATTTAACATGTTATCAATAATAAAATAATTATATTAAATATATTATGTAAAGACTTAGATTATAAATTAGCAGCAAATATTATTTTACAGCACATAATATTTTTTCATTTTTAAGTTTTTGTGTTTTATCAAAAATCTAGATGTAATTATGTTATATGATTAAAATTATAACCCAATCAATGCTTTATAGAAGCGTTTTTCTTTTTTGAATTTTATTGGCGTGCAAAAACACATTATTAATAATCGGAAATATGTTTAGAACATTTGCCAGCAGTTTTCATTAAGAATGATTTTAAACTCACAATCGTTTTTACTAACTACAATGTAAACCTTTTGTTTTATCTATTTACATTAATAAAAATCAATTGCTGCAAATAGGCTAGAACTAGATGATAAAAAAAACTATTTAGTCCGTCATTTACATTATAAAAAAAATATTAAACACGTATTTGTTATTTTGTCAATTAAACAAAAAAAATACGATGATATCGTGTGTTGAAGTTCTGCGTGATGTGACGTTATGGTACATTTTTCATACAAAAGTGCCGTTACGAGCCAATAATTTTTTTATGATTTAGTAAAGCAGAAAATAAGTGTACATTTTTTTTTATTATCAAAAAATGATTTTTTTGCTGATGGACTAATTAGAATTATTATTTTACTACCCAGAAATCATTCCTATCCAAATTCTAAATAATTTCGTATACGCCATGGTATTGTTCTAAAATGATATTTTATTGCATATTTTGTGTAGCGTTACGTCATTCCATTGCCAATCACATGCTCCGAGTCCGTTCAGACAATCGATAAAGAAACTGATTGTGTACACGACACGTGGCGTACCTATCTTTAGAATCATTAAATTCAGAATTCTATACTGTATTGCAGTCCGAATATTGAATCTTAGTCATCTTCTTCAGTGAAGAAAAATAGAATATAATGAATCGTAACAGAATTTGTTCAAAAGTTATTTTAGAGACGTTAAAATGATGTTACGATTGATCCTTTTAGCTTACGAAATAATAATGTGAGGCCAAAGAATTAATAGGCGAAAATATTTTATTAAAAATAATTTAATTATTATAATAATATATTTTTTGACTACTATCTAATGCAGCGAATAAGCATACAGTCAGCCTGGTGGTTAGCGAATACCATATATAAAGAGCAAATATTAATTTATTTATTTATATATTAAGGAAAAAATATTATACGACGAGCCCAAAAACAGATATTTGTAGCGTAGAATATTTAAACTATGCCGGTTGTATGAAATATTTTAAGTATACGGGGTGGATACGACAATACGACATTAAATTAAACCACGTAAAGTGATCGTATACATGAGTGAGTATCATGTATACGATCAACTTTTACTATGGGTGGGACTAACTTCGAAATCGCATTTTTTTTTACAGCTTTTCGTACATTTTTGCCGAGGAGACATGTACCTTTTGCAGCAGTATTTTTTTTGCGATTTCGAATTTAGTTCCATTGTTAAGGTTGATCGTATACATGTGTACTTTACGTGGTTTAATTTAATGTCGTATTGTGGTATCCACCCCGTATAACATGTTGATGGTAATATATTCTCAACATTTGAAGTCGTTTTAATTTCGTTCATTCATTTATTTAAATAATAAAGTAATATGTATTACGAGTAAGTATCTGATAATCATTCATTTAATTTTAAGCTTATCTTCATAATATTATACAATGGTACGATATTGTTACATGTAAAAACCTTGAATTTTATTGCCATGTTGTTTTGTTACGTGAATTATCAAGGATCCATAACATAACCAATCATTATGTGTTTAAAACAATAATTTCCGTCAAATGTGCATATAATTGTTTCGTAAAATACTTATATTATTTCTATAAACAGATACTATGAATGTCTTTTTACATTAGATTTATTTATAATTAGACTTTAAAAAAATGGCGAATTATAATTATTCATTTGCGAAGTTTCATAATAATCACCAGTTCTGTTATAACAATAGAACATTATGATACATGTGTGCAAAGTTGGTTACTTACACTCGAGGCGGGTTTAAGCGCCTGAGCCGCAGGCGAACGCGATAAGTGAACCGAGAGTGTAATAATCAATGCACACGCGTGTCATACGACGTTTTTCAACACACTTGCGAGGAAAAAACAGACTTGCATTTTTTAAGTAGCAATTTGGATAATAATCAACCACACAATGAGAACGTTAACAAATATGGCGCTCACATTTTTTTTTTTGACATCGGTGTGTTGTCAAACTATTTTACCCATTTAAATTAAGAATGCTTGGTCTACACACATATCATTTGCATTGAGGTACAAACTTATCACAATCGGGATTATACCTATCATAAAACTGCGTTAATGTAAAGTAAAAAGCACAAGTGTGTTAGCATTAACATTATATTATTTAATTTCATACCATTGAATATTGATTAATTATAATTAATTGTCAGCATTATTTATTTAGAAAGTGTAAAACGGTTTATTTTGATATGGTGTATTTTAATATCGAGGAATGGCAACACCATCATCATCATCATCAGCCTATAATGTCCCACTGCTGAGCACAGGCCTCCTTTCACAAACCAGGGTGAAGGGAATGGGCAGATACTCCACCACGCGTGCCCACTGCGGATCGGTGGAGGTAGGCTAGTGGCCAACCTACTGTTGGAATTTTTCAAGCCGCCTAGGAGGCATCCAACTAGCTTAACGACTATCACAATTAAGTGATAACCGGGACCAACGGCTTTACGTGCCTTCCGAAGCACGGAAAACGCTCGATTTGAAATACCACTAGGCGGTCACCCATCCAGGTACCGACCAAGACAGACGTAGCTTAACTTTGGCAACACCAGAAAAGGATAATTGTAATAATGGCGGCCATTGGAGAAAGTGTTTTAATTCATTTTGTGGTAATTACCAAGTTTACCAACGGTGTAAATACAGATTTAGCTTGTTTCAGCCAACTTCTTTTCAGTAAATAAGGGATGTTTAATAAGTGCGTAATAAGCTGCATTCATATACAAAATCGGTGCAATAAATGTCACTTTACGAGCGAGTGTGTTGAAAAATACATAAAAATCGTTTATAATAATAATAATAAAGAGAATAATAATAATTTATTTTCGAAACAGATTTTTTACATAATTTAGACAGTGGTTGGAGCCTCCTTTTAAGGACAAAACAATGAAACAATGTTTCGTGCTTATATTATGAATTTTATTGTATTTATTCACATCATATATTTATCTTAATTTAGATTATAGTCCTGGAATTCGGATGTTGTGACTGAACATGCATGCGTGTGTAATACATTATATGATATACGAGACCCTACCTACATTGCTTGCGTAGTGTGCGACTAATTTCGTATGACTCACGGATTCTTTCAATAATATGAACTTGAATCAATTATTTCCGTGAATGGCGATATTCAGCTAGCTTTTTTTAAATAGAATTTCTTAAGAAAAAATAAAATAATATTTTACTTTTTATATATCGAAAAATATTACTGAAATATTAGTCAGTGTTACTTTTCAAAGTTATGTTACTGTTAATAATAAAGTTGCACATTGTAAATACTTATCGTTAAAACTTAACTCGTCCAGTGCTGTAAAAAGTGAATAAAACGAAAAGTTTTATATTCTGAAACAATAGTGCTTAACTTTCGCGTTTGGCTAAACAACCCGTTTCAAAACTCTGTAAAGTTTCGGAACACTCTTCATTTGTTTTACTTACTGTTGATCTTCGGTACTATAGGACTATAATTATTACAGGCCAATCAAATTAGATCCATAAAAACGTTTTGAGTAATTAATTTCCAGCGAGCTGGAAATCGTTTTAATCCCTTCATTTGGTAAACTTCTCAGCAAACGCAAACTTCCAAACCGGTATCAGAGTATCAGAGTTAGACTATTCATAAGTTGCCTGTAAAGGTCTATAAAATAACTTTGGATTTTATTTTAATTATATTATTTATCAATAAATGTGCTTTCAATATTGATTTATCTAAGTTTTACACACCTATATAAATCATTCACTACCTACATAAATACCTAATATAAAAAAAAAAAAATATCAAAATCGGACTACTCTGTCAAAAGTTATGCGTGATCATACATAAAAAAAAAAAATATATACGCGTCGACTTGTAAACCTCCTCAGTTTTTTCGTCGGTTTAAAATACAAATAACTTATTTGCAAAACACGCGGTATTAAATTGTTAAAAATATATCCGGTATCTATAAACGTGTCACTGAATTAAGCGGTATGTAAAAATATTAAATATAATACAAATAAAGAAAATTTTCTATTAATTTAGTAACATAGAATTAATAGTATTTTCAATAAAAAATAAACGTGTAATTAAGTTTTAATTATTGTATTGTGTCTTGAATGTCGGTTAACGTAATAAGTAAAGAAATATAACAACAATATTTAAATTTTTGGAGACGCGCAATTCTGTGAAAAAATATTTCGATATGGGAAATATTAGATATTTAAATTATTATGTGGTAAAAAAAATAAAGGAGGAAAATCCAAAATTGGGATGTGGATGGTCCCAATTTTGTTCTCCATAGAATTTATATTCTTGTTCCTTAAATGATGAAAATACGAGTTCATATTGGTTGAATATTATTAATTTTAAAAAGTTATCACGTTATGTCGACATTCATTATTACGTTTTTTATTGTGTAAAATTCATAAAATAAAATTATTGTGAAATTTCATAAATATACACACTTGAAATACATAACCCTTCTTCCGGGTCAGTCGGGTAAAAAAGGAAAAATCTATCATTCATTGCGTTTGTATAAATAAACCAATGGCCTTCCATGATTTGTGCTCTCGAAAGTAGTAGTAATGTTAACGAGATTTTATCAATTAAATATTATCGATAAACAAGTTCCGTGTCTTGTTTTTAATGTCATAACATCAAAAATCATTATTTCTTAGATATTTATAAAAATACGATAGGAAATATAGTTTTGACATAAGTAAGTTATTTTTTAACGTAGAGATTATAAATACAACATATCCTTCTGACCATAGACTGGTGCGCTCTACATATGTAACAAATTCTAAACAGAAACGACAAATAAGGAAAAGAGAATTAAAGGTCAATGACCTAACAAATATTGAAAAAGAATCATTAAGAAACTTATTTGAACATGAGCACAGTAAAGCAAATGTAGAGACAAATGTACAAAAAAATTATGTCACCATCGTCAACTCAATTAATAAATGTGTTGAATTATTACCAAAGAAAGAGGAAAACTGTCATAGTATTATAATTAATTCAGAAATAAAATCTCTTATAAAAGAAAGAACAGAATTGAAGTTTAAGGAAAATAAAACTAAGGACGAAAAGAAGTGTTTATCTAAGCTTTATAACAAAATAAGGAAAAAAATCAATAAAAATAAAACCAAACATCGCTTTGATATTATAAAAAGAGAGCTAGAAAAACGAGGGTCTGTAAAGAGGGCTGAGAAAAAGTTGAGCAATGTAAAGGAGTGGATAACATCATTAGATGATAAAAATGGTACGAGTTCTACCAACAGACAGAGTTTGATTAAAATTGCAACGGAATTTTATAAAGACCTTTATAGCAATCCAGATGCCGAAACTAACACCACATTATCATGCAATGACTTAGCTGAGGTTGAAGATATACCACCATTTATAAAATCGGAGATATACCACTCTATTATGAAATTAAAGATAGATAAAAGCCCTGGAGAAGATGGTATCACTAATGATATGATGAAAGCAATTATTGATCCAATTACACCCATATTGACAGAGCTTTTTAATAACATCATGTACTCTAACTGTATACCGTATGAATGGGAAAACGCTATCATTACATTACTTTTTAAGAAAGGAAATACCTCAGATATAGGAAATTATAGACCAATCAGCTTACTGCAGACCATCTATAAAATATTTACAAGTACTCTATTACGAAGAATAAGAGTAATCTTAGATAATGAACAACCAAGGGAACAAGCAGGTTTTCGACCCAACTACTCAACTATTGATCATTTATTTACTCTAACACAAATAATAGAACGTTATAATGAGTACAACAAACATATTTTTATTGCTTTCATTGATTATTCAAAAGCCTTCGACACTATTTCCCATAGTCAGCTTTGGACTGCGCTAGAGACGCAAGGAGTACCCATAAAGTACATACAAATACTGCAAGAGATTTACAAGAAAAGCAAGACTCTTATTAAGCTTGATAGGAAAGGAAGTGTATTCCCACTAGAGAGAGGAGTGAGGCAGGGAGACCCAATCTCTCCAAACCTTTTCACAGCATTACTACAGCAAATATTTACAAAGCTTGACTTCGAAAGAAAAGGTATTAACATAAATGGGGAAAGTTTGCATCACCTCCGATTTGCAGATGATATTCTCCTCATCAGTGAAAACCATGGAGAGTTAGTATACATGCTGAAAGCCTTAGATAGAGAAAGCCGCAAATGCGGCCTTGAAATGAACCCTAATAAAACATGTATAATGACAAATGGCAAGAGAATACCCGTATATGTAAGAGGAGAACCTATAAAATATGTCGAGGAATATTCATATCTAGGACAAAACATATCCTTTCAGGACCACACAATGATAGAAGTAGAGAAAAGGATTAAAAAAGCATGGAATAGGTATTGGTCCTTAAAACATGTATTTAAAGCTAAACTTCCAATCTCACTAAAGAAAAGAGCATGGGACTCCACTGTTTTACCTACTCTGTTATATGGATGCCAAAGCTGGGCACTAACGAAAAAAGTTATTTCAAAAATCCAAGTCTTCCAACGAGCTAATGAAAGAAGCATGCTAAACATCAGGTTACGTGATCGTCACCGTAATTGTGACATAAGGCAAGAAACTAAATTAATAGACGCCGCTAAATTAGCTTGCCAACTTAAATGGCGCTGGGCCGGGCACGTAGCACGCCTGACTGATGACCGATGGACTGGGAGAGTGGTGCACTGGTACCCGCGCGACGCGAGCAGGCCGCGAGGCCGGCCGCGCCGAAGGTGGTCTGATGACATTGTGGAGGTGGCGGGACCCACCTGGACTAGACTCGCAGCTGACAGGAGTATGTGGCGTAACATGGAGGAGGCCTTTACCCTAAAATGGGTTATCCCTTAAATATTTAAATTTAATAACTGATTTTATTATAAATAATTTAAATTTGTATCAATAGAAGTTATATTTTTTTAATTAATATTTATTGCATGTTATTGTTTTGATATGATTTAATTTAAAATAATTTTGAAACTAGTGAATGTTATGAAATAGTACTAGTATTTATTTGGGAAATAAAAGGCTTATTATTATTATTATTATTATTAAGTTATTTTTTAATCGATGGAGCTACTAATAACAATAATAGAATGGAAATAATAATAAATTATAATAATATTACGTTATCTACCCGTTCAACTAAACGACGTTCTCGCAAGTACTGTCCACAAATTAAAAACTATAATTTATATCAAAAGACCGAGTATCCACTGCTGGTAAAAAAAAAAACAAAACTTAATAAAACTGTAGGCAGATTTAAATTTCGAATTGCGTTGTATCCGCAAGCGCGGTGACGCTGAGTCATTCGTGTTCGTGAGCTTCTTCGGGCGTTAGCGACGTGCATTTTGCCGCGTAGTCAGAACATTCTCTATAACCAACTGCTCTCAAACTAAAGTTGCCTTATCGTAGGGGTTTTTGAACGCGTATAATATTTGTTTTATGCGATAGTTACGTGTAATCGCGTACCTCTGAGTTAAACAAAGTTTTTTAGGGACACGTTCCATAAATATAACAATTTAGGCGTTGGTTACGTTAATCTACATATACATACACACTTCACTTGTGATTGGAAACCTTTGATAAATTTTATTATTAGAAGTCTGATGGGAATTATTCAGGGTACTTATGATATGATGTATAAATAATACTAATAATAATATCCTGGGCCATTCTTGTCACACGGCCATCTGATTCCAAACTAAGCAGAGCTTTTGCTTATACTTCTATTTATAAACCATAAGTATTTAAATCTTTTATTAATAACATTTTCTAGGTTTCCCGATCGCAATCAAAATTCGAAAATGTAGTCAGTTTGTTGGATATTTAAATTCGCAAATAGACGTTAAGTAACCTTGACTTTGAGTCGTAACAACCGATTCAAATGAGACTGAACTTTGCATGACTGCTCTCTACGTGAGGAAAAGTTATTATTTAACCGGAAAAATACGGCTAGCGTTGTTGAAGTTCCTACATTTATAGCTTCAGGAATGCCTTGACAAATAAATAGAGACAGTATTATGATGTGACAATGAGCTTTCGGTGAAAGAAAACATCTTGAGGAAACCATAGCACATGCACATGTTTATCGCTAAGTTGTATAAAAAAAAAATGTTTTTTTCTTATGTTTGTTACAGGTCGGTTAACTAAAGCTGGCACGTTTCAACACATTTACACCGTCTCTCTCGCGCAAAGTCAAGCTTATGAGTATGAAGGAGACAGTTATTGTTTTGCTTTTGCTACTGCTCATAAATATAGAGTGGTCTATTTTTGCATTCGTCCATTAGACTTGACTGATTGCAAATTTATGAGTACTGTGAACGTGCCAGCTTTCGTTAACCGACCTGTACATCAGAACTCCGTCATTTATTAACCGAAATGGATTTTTTTTCAGGATCTGATTACGATTTAGTCTACTTTGAAGTCGGTTTATGTTTTTTATAAGACAACTTTCAATTATTTAAATTTATTTTTCCTTTTTTTTTTGATATTTTTATTTATTTTGATAATTGTATCCAATAAAGATTAATCTAGTAACGGATATGTGTCAACCAAGCAGAGCTATGTAGGGATTTTTAAACAGTTGCAATCGTGTAGGTACCTCGTAGGATTATATTTCGCTAACGAAGTGTAATTTGACGTCAGCAATGTTAAGTCGGAGTCTGACGAAGACTGAATATGTAGAAGCGAACCTTATCAGAGCCTAATGTTCACATACTTTATGGTTAATAGGTATGTTAATATAATTCAATCAATTTTAATAATTCAAACTATAATATGTATACTTTAAACAAAATATGTAAAGTTAACAACAATTGCAAAAAAAAATATAAATTAAAACAAAAAAATATATTTTAAATTCAGACTTTGTTTTTAAATATAAATAATAATTTATAACCATATACAATATATATCTTATGAAAAACAAAAAAAATGTATTTCAATATTTTTTCTTTTAATAATAAGGTTGGATAATGTTTAAAACTATTCCAAAGTTCAAATTCATAGCAATAGTTTAGTTGCTGAAATGCCGTTGTGGAAGACGGACGTACGGATGGAGTCGCAATAGAAGGGTTCATTTTTATCCTTTTTGGTACGGAACCTTAAAAATGGAGCTGTATAAATTATTGTATGAAACTCAGAGGATTTCCCATCCTTGATAATCCATCCAAGTTGATAAGGAAAAAAGAGAGCCTTTGAGAGAATTCTAGCCTTTGAGTAATCTGTATAGTTATGAGTAATTTACCAGCATCAGTTGTTACGTCACTAATAAAAATAAGTGTAGTAGTCGTGGGATACCCGACAAAGAAGAACCGTACATATTATTTAAAATCGAATATATCGAAGATACTCTCGTTCACGCTGCCCAGCCAAAATGCGTTACATCACCGTGTTCGTTCGTTCTCCCATTTCACATTTTGTCAGCTAGATACATCATCATAGGTGAGATTATGGTCAAACACAGGCCTCTACATAACTAAATAAAAACTCAATTGTTCCGTTTAGGCCCTGATAAGCCACGTATATGAACGTTGGCCCTATCACTCTTTGGAATACTAAATAAAGAAGGCTCCGCAGCTCCGGCAAGAAAAGCAGGTTTTATTTAAAATAAAATAAAATGAGTCGATAAAAAACTGATAATATGGATTTAAATATTGAGATTTAAGCCATATAATCTTGACTTGGCTTTGCATCGAACTTTAAAAATGTTGTTTTTGTAATTTAACACACACAAGTAAACATCAATTGTTAATTATAATAGGTTTTGTTTGCTAACAGAAACCGGTTATACATATATGTAAAATAACAGCAACATTTGCCAAGGGTATTTTATCATTCATTTCATATTTAGTCTTTAATTTTGTCAGGCGTGTGAAAAGGCGAGTTCGACGTATCATCGCGGAGAGCGCGCAAACTGCCTCATATTATCGGTGGCTGACTAGTTCGTGTCGGTGCCTCGCGTAGTCGTCTGCGTTCGTAATTTGAAAATAAAATAAGTATCTTTTATCAAGCGCTCGGTAATAACGTTTTTTGCAAGGGGGCGGGAAGTAAAACGGCTACAAATACTTTGAAAATTATTTGTAGCGTGACGTATATACTTTATAAATTTAATTGTAAAACTACTTGCATGCCCGCTATTTGCGTCCCTTTTATTTAAAGGCAAATAATTTAACTCTAGCTTTGCGGTTTTCGCAACCTAAATCCGGTATTCAATAGCATTACGAATTTGCGAAGCAGATATCTTTTGTTTGGACGATACAATATATATGCTTGTATAACGATAACAAATGGGATTTCTGTAACGATTTCGTGCCGTGAAGTCGTGTGATTAAAAGAGAAATGCTTTAAAAAATTGTGACGATTAAAATAAAACTGGAATAAGCAAAATGGGTTAGTATTTTCCATCCTATTTTTTGTAATGAATTTGTTTTTTCTATCGATTGTTGTGGCGCATTGATGTTTTAATCAATTATTTGGTTTTATTCATTGCTATTTCGGTATCTTGAATGTCAAGCACCAAAATATGACGCATACGATACGTAATTAATTACATACTTCATTATATGTATTGAAATAGGTCAGTGATTATTTTGTACTTTGAAATAACCGGTTTATTACAAATTATAACGTTCTATTTTGCATTTATTTAAGAGATACTTGCATTTAATAGATAAAAAATGTATAGGAATTGATACTCAGAGTATTTATTTATTCGTTCTAATGGCTACGGTAACCGCTTACCATCAGGCGGGCCGTATGCTTTATTGCCGGCATAGTGGTATAAAAAAATGTGTGTTACTTTACTATTATTATTTTACATTAGCTATTTAAATATTCTATTATACCTATAATAAAATATTTATCAATTTACAGAGCTAATTCAAAATCGTTTTAAAATTTATTTACGTACGTTACAAGCCTATAAAAATTTTCTTTGAATCGAAGTTTTAAAAAGTAGAATTGCTGAGAAATGTGAATGTACGCCACTTTCAGTGCAAAACTAGCACAAGTTTAATGATGTGTTGTATCGACTGATGAACACAACGCAGATGTGTGTTTAATAAATAAAATACTTACACGTGAGAAAAAATATTCTAAGATTCGTTTATCATACATTTTCATAAATATATATTTTGGTTACAATAGGAATTAAATAAAATAAAAACACATTAGGTTATTAAATATTGAACATTTAAACATAAAGCTTTATATTTTGAAAATACATTTAAATAATATTTATACTATTACTATTTATTTATTTATTTAAATACTATTATATTTTATTATTGATTATATTTAGTTATTATAGATTATTCATTTGATTTTAAAACGTCGAGTTGGTATTTGTCACATTCACATTTTTTTTCCAAAATTAACTCAAGTGATGGGGCGCCACTATCAAATTTCTGGCCCGGTACGAAAAAATCGTAGATCTGGCTGCCAAGAACGCGGGTGAAACCAAGGGGGCTAATCCTTAATAAAATAAATAAAACGCTAAATGTTTTTTTTTTTATTATTTGACGGTACGGTTTAAGTTACGTCACGTTACCGGTCGTCCGCATAGTCAGTCATCACAAGGTATCCGACCTCCATGGAGGTCGCATATTTAGATTCATATGAACACTTGTGTACTTTCACGCTTAAGTCTAGATAAAAATATTTATTTATTAAATATTTTTTTTTTTTTTCTTTAATATCTATTGAGTAAAAGCAATTGTATAATCAAATATTAGGTATCTTTGGGTTTAATCGCATAAAATAACATTTGTAGTTTTGAATACACAGATATCTGTGATTGAATAGCAGGAATTTAGAAAATCGCCTAAACTAATTTACAAAATCCTTAAATCCAAATATTATATTATTAGCATACAGTCCAAGCTATGTCAATATATCAATTTCATAGATACAGTCTATCAGTGCATCCCTCAGACATGGGCGTCGCCAGGGCGTGGGGGTGGCTACCCCTGTTTCCCAGGAAACGGGGGGAAGTAGATTTAAAACCTTTGCAGCTGCGTTGATGAGGTGCATTTATTATTCATATTATAATAAAAAATATTATATTTTTTATTAAAACGATTTATGTTTTGTTAACATGTTTTTATATACAGCCAAAATTGTAACAACGCAACGCCTACAATTAACAAGTATTGTTTTAGAGAGTGATATTCCCGCCCACGTTTTGGCTATTTAAGTAGCGAAGATATGAACAAGGTCCCGAGTGGGTGTATGTACCTTACGAAATCATTAAAACTATTTGAATAGCTTTGTTTTTTTGTAATTATGAACTACATTAATTAATAATACTTGCTATTATTTTACTTGACTAATCAGTTGTTCATTGATAAATAGAATTAATTTTATTTAAAAAAAATAGGCCGCCTAATTCGGCATCAAACTTTAGAAATTAATAACTAATATTAAAAATAAAAATACGGATATCATTCTGTATTATTAAAAACTCCGTTTTGTAAATATTTATAGATAACAAAACGAAAAAGATAATATAATATTGAATCGCTAAAAGATACGGGGTGAAGGTACCTACATAGTACGACACACCTGCTCCTTACGTAAGTAAATGCTGCGTTTTCCTACTATCTAATGTTGCCATAACATAATTATTTTAGTTTGTTCAGTTTTAATGTTCGACGTATCTTTTAAAAACATTTAATAAATCTCCTACGTGCTCAAATCCGACATATTACACACACACAATGGAAATGCTAATAAAATTAAACCTATAATAATTAGTATTATTTTTTATTTCGATGTAACATACAAATATCTGTCATAAAATTTAACGAATAGTATTCGAATGTGCTAGATGACTAAACATTATATTAAGACGTACGTATTTTACATTAAAAAAAAATATTAGACACGCTTTTTTTCTTTTGTCAATTAAACAAAAAAATACGAAGATATCGTGTATTGAAGTTCCGCGTGACGTCACTTTAGAGTTCAGTTTTAGGAAGACTATCGACTTAAACAAATCATAGAATATACAATAAAAAGCCATTAAAAAGTCTCCACTGATAGAAATCGAATGGGTAGATCAATATATAATAGATGCAGGGTAACAATTAGCTCAGCTAAACAAATAAAATAATATCGTCGAATTATAATACAATAAATCAAGTACTGCACTTTTTACTATTTTTAAGTGACGTCACTTAACTTTGACTCGCTTTATCTTTGTAATTTTGTGATGATTTGGTAAAGCTAAAAATACGCGTCTAATATTTTTTGATAATCTAACTGACGGACTAATTAGTTTTTTTTTTACCTATTAATCATCCATATGTAAATAATATGTTTCATCGTATAAACGTCAAATAAATAAAATCAGTTGCGTTGTTTATTACGGTTAACAGTGTAATTTTCCTGCAGTATTTTTAGTTATACAGAAGCTGTCGACTCGTCATAGAAAGGGACTCATTTATGCTCAAATTCTGTTAGTCATCACTCCATCCAACCATTAAGCATTAATTTACAAGCTACACAAGCACTGACTGAGTATAAAATAACACTAAATCTTATCCATTATTTAAATTTCTGTTTGACGATTTAGTTTTTTTGTAACTTTATAATAATGTTTATTTGTTAAAACAATAATTATTACGTGATGATGAATTATAATAATGTTTATTTGTTAAAACAATAATTATTATGTGATGATGAATCATATCAAAATTTACTATATTCTATAAAAAATAGGTTTATTTGTCATAAACAGAAATATAAATACCCGGCAAGGCATAGTATTGTCGACAGTAAATCAAATCTTAAGTTATAGGTATTATTTTCATTTTTTTTACCAGACAAAAAAAATATAATATATTCCGGTAACAAAAATTAAAAATACCATAATGGAAATACTTATAAAAGTGTACTTATTTAAATGTAACACGTTTGATAACGTAATTATTTGCTTATAAAATTTATAATGGTGGCCAAACGCTCGACGAACGCATGGCCTTCAACTTGACTGGTTGGTCTACTCAAATCGGAGCGACCTCGCCGCCTCGCGATTTTACCAACTTTATTGTAAAGTGCTTTTTATCTATTACTCACATTATTATTTTCTAAAACGTCATGTTTATGGTTATAATAATTTTGAGTTGAAAGAAAGATTTCTGGCACATTTCTTTAAACTATCATAATTTTTGTTTTTATATCATAAATAATACTTATTTTTAAAATATTTTGAAACGATATTTTTTTGTTGAATAAAATAATTATATTGACCCAAATTTTAAATTCGTAGCCAAACTGATTACCGGTTTGTTTGCTCCGATAACTGCATTCAAGATTCAATGAAGTCGGTTCCCTTCTAAGTTTAGCTTACTACCTTCAGTCACTTACCACGGTGTGAATGTGCTCAAATACAAACTTTCTTTTATACGAATGAAAGAATAAGTGATACTCGAAATATATTTTTTATGGTTTCTTTAAAATTGTATTTGTTGAATAAGTTTATTTTCGTAATCATTCTAAGTAGCTTATTATTATTACTATTTTTGTAGATTATTTTTGTTAATACAGTAATGTGTAAGGGAGGACAAACTTAAAAGTCGTTTTTATTTTTTTATTTATTGTTTAAACAATTTACATCAATTATAATTAGCTCTAAAAACCACAACGTGCTGTTCTTGACCGTATTTGTGGTTTCTTAAATTATTTCGATAGTAATTATAATAACTACATTTACTATTATTATTCGTCATATTTTGTAAAAAAAGAATATAGTTTATTTTATTATTGTTAAATAACAATAATCAAAAAATCATAAAAATTACTAAACCTGAATAGGTTATGTAATTTCTTACATTCAGACCATTTCTGACATTATAATACTTACTGAACTTTTTATCCAATTAATAATAGCCCTTATTTATTATTTTTAAATTTAATTGTCAACAGGTAAAGAAGTGCAAAAGAGATGGCGTTCGATTCGCGATTCGTACACGAAGACATTCCGCCAAGGGAAGTGCGACCTGCCAGAAAACTGTCCGCCGAACAGCAGACGGTACCAGTATCACCGACAGATGGCGTTCTTGCTTCGCGCTCTTCAGAACAAGTTCGTATTAGGATGTTTTATACTATATGTTTTTTTTTAGGTTTTTTTGTCATTTTCAGTGATTTGAAAAAAAAAACAGTTCCAAATATGTTGTTTTTAAGCTAATATTAATTTTATTAATAAATAAAATAAATTACTTTGAAATTAAAAAATACTTGAAAAAATTGGCGATATAGTCAAATAAAAAAAACACCTGCCTAGTTTCTTGCCAGTTCTTCTCAGTTTAATGCTGACTTTGGTTATAACTTTTCGACTAGCTTTATCCTTCGTAATCGTCCTAAGGCCAAAACTGATTACATGACTTTGAATCATTTTAGCCATAAATTTCTTGATACGTGAACCATTTTAGGCTCAGAAAACTACCGTTGTTATTTTTTTTTTACTGAATATATAAACCCTTTCCCTCATTACAGAAAGCCAAGATACTCTCAAGACAAATACGAATCGTATTCCGAAGTATCGAACTCGCCCCAACACCAACCGGAAGACATGATGACAAAAATCAAAACAGAATTCGTAGACAAACCCTTAGACTTGAAGACCAAACCGGATATACCGGAGAAACCAGAGACAATGGACAAATGCAACCAAGCGACCATAGAGGTGGAGACCGTGAAACCGCCGTTTGAGATCAAAATTGATTCCAATTCAATTTTGCCTGATGATCATTTCGATGATGATAAGCTGTTCATGAATTCTCTCATACCGCTGTTCAAGAAAATGAATGACGATACCAGGTTGCTGTGTCGGATTGAGGTTTTGAAGATTATAAGGTAAAATTTGCTATCCGCCCCGGAATTTCATCCAATTTTACCCCCTTAGTGAATGCCTACGTTATCCCTAGTTGCCCAAATATTTGTCTCTTGGAAATTCAGAGGTAGAGCACTCTTTGAGGTACCCGAATCACTCCATGTTTCTTTGTCTTTTTTACACAACTAAGATGGCCAACAAGCATACGACCCGCCTGAAGGTAAGCAGTTACCGTGCCTATGGACGCTAGTATCACTCAGAAGTACTGATACTGAGGTAGAGCACTCTTAGAGGTAACCGAATCACCTCCATGTATGTTCAGTATCACTCAGAAGTACTGATACTGAGGTAGAGCACTCTTATAGGTACCCGAATCACCGCCATGTATGTTCAATATCACTCAGAAGTACTGAGGTAGAGCACTCTTAGAGGTACCTGAATAACCCCCCAGGTATGTTCATTATCACTCAGAAGTACTGAGGTAGAGCACTCTTAGAGGTACCCGAATCACCCCCATGTATGTTCAGCATCACTCGGAAGTACTGAGGTAGAGCACTCTTAGAGGTACCCGAATCACCCCCATGTATGTTCAGCATCACTCGGAAGTACTGAGGTAGAGCACTCTTGGAGGTACCCGAATTACCCCCATGTATAATCCGTGTCTTTTGTTTTCGAGTAATCAGTAGTGTTCATGTTTATTGACTTATCTCTGAAAAGCGAGTTCCTTCTTTCGACAGGCCAGTTGGCGCAGTTGTTTAAGACTGGTAAAGATTCCACCTATTGCGCCGCAGGTCGTGGGTTCGATTCCCGCACAGGATATGCATTTGTGTGCATGAACATGTTTGTATGTCCTGAGTCTGGGTGTAATTATGTATATTAAGTATGTATTTACAAACAATAAGTAGTATCTGTATATGTATTATATCAGTTCTTTTGGTTTCCATAGTACAAGCTCTGCTTAGTTTGGGATCAGATGACGGTGTGTGAGGAATGTCCCAGGATATTACTATTATTTGTGTGCTTACCACCTTCGGCCACATCATCACTTACCATAGTGAGATTGCGGACAGGCCTATACACAGTAAATTCCTAGTCCTAATTCAGTCCCTCTTCTTCAGATACGCTCTCCAAGGCCACAAGAACTTCGAAGCTCTGAAAGTAGGCGAAAACAGCTTCTTCAAAAACTGCATAAGCCACCCAGCTAAGGAGGAGGACAATGTCGCTCGTAAAGCGAATGAGTCCAAGTTGTCTATGACCACCAGGTCAGCTGATGGCAGCAGGCCTGTCAGGAAACGTAGGGTACGTGAATTTTATTATACTCCCGTAGTGGTCGAATTTAGACCGTTTTTAATTAGGGTTCCGTAGCCAAATGGCAAAAAACGGAACCCTTATAGATTCGTCATGTCTGTCTGTCTGTCCGTCCGTATGTCACAGCCACTTTTTTCCGAAACTATAAGAACTATAATGTTGAAACTTGGTAAGTAGATGTATTCTGTGAACCGCATTAAGATTTTCACACAAAAATAGAAAAAAAAAACAAAAAAAATGGGGGTTCCCCAAACTCATATTTTTTTTTAAATAAAACCCATAAGTGTCTATGGATAGGTCTTTAAAAATGATATTGAGGTTTCTAATATCATTTTTTTCTAAACTGAATAGTTTGCGCGAGAGACACTTCCAAATTGGAAAAATGTGTGTCCCCCCCCCCTTGTAACTTCTAAAATAAGAGAATGATAAAACAAAAAAAAATATATGATGTACATTACGATGCAAACTTCCACCGAAAATTGGTTTGAACGAGATCTAGTAAGTAGTTTTTTTTTAATACGTCATAAGTTGAAATTCATATCAAACACTCAGGTCTATACTACCATTTACATAAACAGGTTTGTACGGAACCCTCGGTGCGCGAGTCTGACTCGCACCTGGCCGGTTTTTTTTTAATAAAATCTCTTGTCGTATGTATTTAATAAAGGCATTGATTTAAAGAGGCAGTTGTAAATAGCGGTTTTGGTAAGTTAAAAATTATAAATGGCAAGTTTAATAACTAGTTCAGCAGTTAAAACTAAGCAGTAAAGTAAACAAAAGTTAGTAATAAAAAATAATGAAATGGATCAGTGAATATATAATTGAGCAGGAAATAATTAAATGGGCGGTAAAAATTATTGAACGAGCGGTGACGTGTGGGCAGTAATAAATCGGAATTTGTCGGTAAGAAATCTCATTCTAAGCAATTCTATAAACACTGAGGTGGTAAAGTACTTTTCGAGATATAGCGGTGTGACGGACGGACGGACAGACGGACTAAGTCGCATCATAAGGGTTCCTTTTTACCTTTTTGGTACGGAACCCTAAAAACAGTACTTAAATAGTAATGAAAAATTGAATTACTTTTGCTTTGACTGAAGGAATTAAATAAAACAAATTGTATAATAATAATAGGAACTTTTATTCGTTATTCGAAACATACTTAAGTAATTAAAATGACATAGAATTTGCTTAGTAGCAGCTAAAATAAACTTATTGTATAATAAGAGCAGGTTTGGCTGTCACCGCTCGCTATGATCTGCCGAACTATTTATCGAACCGCTCATTCCATCATTTTTACCGCTCGTTCAGTTTGGATTGGACTAATCAATTATTTTTAGAATTGACATTGTGTGATAAAATAACCGACTAATTGATTTTTTATTACAGTCCATGTTTTACTGTCGCAATAATTTATCAACCGTCATAAATTAAATAACTGCTCAATATGTTTTTCAACTGATCATAATAACATCTCGAATATTTAAATAACGGCTCAAAAAATTAGTTCCCTTTAATAAACAAACTATGACATTATGATTGTTTGGCCATTCTTGTCAGTGTGACATGTGTGTGTGTCAAACGCATGGTAGTGTGTGAAACTTTTTTTTTAAATAATTTAATGTATTTCTAACGCATCCTAACTAATATTATAAATTCGAAAGTGAGTTTGTTTGTTTGTTACGCCTTCGCACCTCAAGTACTCAACGGATCATCATGCAATTTGGCATGCAGATAGCCTATGGCATAGGCTACTTTTTATCTTGGGAATGCGGGTGAAACCACGAATATTAATTAATAGAATTATTATTTTATCCAGGAATCATCCCTATAGTCCAAAATAGGGATCCAAAGTTTACTCTTCACGTATTAATTTAATAATGTTGGTTCAGGCCCGGTCGCCGTCACCTCTCCCACCACCTGCAAAAAGGAGGGGACCTGGACGCCCTAGAAAGGTAAATTCAATGTCAGTTTTTAATCTTACCATGTCAGTGTTGATTCGCACAAAGCCTAGAATGAAAGCGATATTTTTAATTATATCATAAGTCTAACATATAGTTACACTGAGACTTTCCTAAATAGAAGTAAAATGTAGTATATCAGTTATCCGGTTTCCATAGTACAAGCTCTGCTTAGTTTGGGATCAGATGACCGTGTGTGAGGAATGTCCCAGGATATTTATTTATTTATTGACTCCGCAGATCCGCCCCCCTCCCTCGGATTCCGACGAGGAACAGCTATCAAAGAGACGGTGCACTAAACTAAAGATGCCCACCCCTTTGGAGCTGTCCAACACATCGGAAATGGACGAGTCTCTGAGCAAGGCCACTAGCGTCGCTCAGCTATCCACACCGCTGTTTATGAAGGTATTTTGACATTTTAATTTGAGAAACCTGTAGGCCTGTATCATTTGTTGGAGGCCCCTTCTACCTGACTACTGCAAAGCTCAAATGCAGGGTAAAGATTTTAGTAACCCTGGGGCCCCTGTAGTCCGGGGCCCCTGTAGTCCGGGGCCACTGTAGCCCGAGGCCCCTGTAGCCTGGGGCCCCGTATCAATAATACGGGGCCGCGGGCTACAGGCCCTACAATTGATACGGTGGTAGCCCTTGGTCTAGAGCTAAGGAGTTTATGTTTACTCACACGTTACAGATCCTTCCCCCCCTCTCCCTCCCTAAACCCATGCCCTTGGAGCGAAAACACTTTGTGCTCTACCTCTTTTTTGTTGAATGGAAAATTACATAAGATAATTATTAAATCACGTTAATTTACGATGACAACCACAACCCTTTTGTGACGTGAGAAAAAACAAAGATAATGCACGGTTTTTGCATTATTAATAAAGAAATTATTATGCAGGATGCTGTTTTTTTGTCTTTTATTTTTATTTGTTTTAGTAATTTTATGGTATTTTAATTCACATGGAAATTAGTATACGAATCATCAAAGGCATGTTCATTACGTTTTATAGTTTTTTTTTTTTTCAGATGTACAACCTAGAACGCTCAAAAATAGCCCCTGTCTTAACTTCACCCTCTCAAGCTATGCAGGTATCAGTTAAAACAGAACCCCTCGATTGTGATACATCGAGTTAAACACTATTATTATAGCAGTATGGTATAAAATCGTTTGTTATAGTCGTTGGAGTGTCTGTTGTATTAGCTAAGAGTAAAACTATCAGGCAACTGGCCTTTATTATTATTATAATTTATAAAAGTGAAAAGTTGAAGATTAGATCTACTAAATGTTGTTTATTCTAATATTATCTGTGTTTCGTATTTAAAATGTGATGTTATATCGGGTTGTTCGTTTAAAATTGCTGTTTTTTTTTAATAAAAAAGTAAATTAAGTCGTAATAAGTATCTTCACGGTGTGCCTTACGTGTTGGAAATTAAAAAAAAACATAGATAATCTGTTGTTTTAAACTAGTCATTTAAAAACATAGTTTCATATACGTAAAGAGCTTGTATAGGAATAGTTAAAATAATTAAATAGATCAGCAATTAAAAATAAATAATATAAATTTCTTAGAAATACATACTTGAAGTATTTTCGGATTAAATAAAATAAAATATGTTTTAGTGTTTTATTAAAAACGACACGATATTGACATTAAATTTAAATGTTCGATTTTAAATGAACAACCTGTATATTGTGTGGTAGTAGAGAGAAAATGTGATAATTATTTTAGTTTGCGCTTCGTCATCGTATCGATCTATTTTTAAGTTAATTGCTTCTTATAGTATAATTACGCTATACGTTCTCGATCTCATGACTTATAAAAAGTTTAATACAATATGAAAAAAACAAAACTAGACCCTATTACATGAGAAAAAGTAAAACCCCGGTTTTAAAATAGGCCCCCGCTCTTTTTATTATATGACGGTAGAAAGTGATGGATATATTATATTTTCATAAAGTGTTTTGGTACAGTATAAGGCACGAGTCGTGAGCACAGGTAGGCAATAGTGGGGGCAAGCTCGCGCATGTACACTTTCGGCCCAATCACAGTAGCCAAATGACACGCGAGTATCCAATAGACTACTCACATCGACTGACGAACCAATCGTGTGCAGATCGCCGCTCCCCCCTGCTTCATTCCGACAAACAGACCGAAAAATTTACTACTACGCAGGTGTCAGTTTGTGCTCACGACTCAAGCCGGTTACTGTACTAAGAGTATTTTTTTCATGAGCTTATGCTTATCTTGCTAAGCATGCTAAGATCAGACTTTTAAGGGTTTTAAGGCAATCAAGGGTCGTATGAACCTAAGAATTCTAGAAAACGGGATCTAAATTCACCGAAGTAAATGACTATTACCTATTAATTCCTATCTAATATAGAAATGATGCGCTGTAAAATAAATAAATGTGATTTTATTAGTAAAAAAAGTTATATTGATTCGAGAGTTAATTAATTTTCAAATAAGTTGATTTCTTTTTTATTACAATCGGACTTATGAGCATTTGTTTTTAAGTTTAAATTAAGTACATTATAACCACAGAGTAAGATAAATGTAGAAGTACACCTTCATTGATATCATGTTTGAAAAGAACTTTTCTTGTTATAGCAATGAAGGAGTTACGTGTAAATATGTGTAATGATTCAAATGTAATTAATATTTAAATATTAGTGAGACTTGTTTTACTTTTGAATAATGTCGAACAAAGTCGATGGTAAACAGGATGAGCAGAAACCAGAGACAATATTGTAGGCAGCTCAATGAAAAAAAAAACCGCCAATTTTGCGGCAACGGCATAGCACAATGGCTACAAAAATATGCACAAGTACAAACTGTTTAGATGCTCTGATTATTTATGTTCTTAGCCATGTTTAAATCTGTCGTTTTCATTTGTTGTCCAACTTTCAGTAACAATATTAGGTTTTTTTTTTAAACTTTAACTTAAGTCTCGTTAAAATTTAATATTGTTGTAATTTTAAGTTATATGAACACGTGTCCAAAAATATTATTTCGTGTCGTGTCGCGTGGTCTATATTTTGTGCATTCCAGATTATAAAGGAATTACCTTTTATTGTATGACGTTGGAGATCTGTGTGAGATGAAAAATAAATAATTTTGTAACAAGATCAATATTTTATTATTGTACCTACGGCTTTTAAAATCCATCCATCCAACCGTATTGACCACCTACATAAAGAACTTCACACGCCAATGGATAGATGGCGGCACAAGTTCCTGCATCGCACTAACGAAGTTCAGAAAGCATATATGTGTCCAACATCTTCAAATTAGACTGCGGTACACAGATACAATGACCCAGCCTGGCGGAAGATTTTTTCATTTTAATTGGAAGAGTCATCCAACCTTGCTCATCCATCTAATGCTGTGGCGGAGGAAAATTGTGTGAATGTTGGACGTTTTTTCGTGGGGAAATCCACACAGGGTGCCCGACCACCTCGGCGGTAGCGGCCAGGAAATTTCTGACTCGCAGTGACTAAAACCCCATGGTGGTTGCCATCAGCCCTGGATGCAGTTCGGCGTCGGAAAATGGGTCATGATGTCACCAATGTTTTTTTGATAATTTTGATGTCAATTTTCTCTTGGAAATGTCCAGAAGTTCCCCTAGCATTTAAAAGGTTAGAATGACCTAAAGGTCTTCCGATCGTTCTTCTGGTAAGGGATATATCGTTTTCCAGCAGAATGTACCATGGTAATAATGTAGTCAGGAAAAAATATAATAATACAAATAGATTATGAAAAAAACTTTAATTCGAATGTAGAATATCATCAGCAGGCTCCTCAAACTTTATTTCACTGAATTTGACATCCAATCCAGCCCTTTGCGGAGTGCAGGCCATAGGCCCCACGAAATACTTGTCAGATGATGGAAAAGCGCTCAACCTCAGAAGGGTCCAAGTTATGTTATCTGTGGAGTACTTGACACATACGACATTCTTCGATTTTGTCAAGCGGAGCCAAAATTTACGTGGGTTGCCCGTAAATACACCTGAAAATAATAAAAAATCAAAACTTACTGAGAAAAGAATACTAGCCTATCGTATGATACGGTAACAGTTTGCTACTGTACACACGGCAACAGATCAAGCTATACATTTCCAGTATAAGCTGATCTCGCATTGTATGGGATTTCCGTACAATTGGAGGTCAGCTTATACTAGAAATGTATAGCTTGTTCTGTTGCCGTGTGTACCATGAGTTTTTGTTACGGTAACGTAATCGCAAAGATTTTCATAGGGCATCGTGCCTCTACCCAGATGGATAATCCGCCTTACTAAAGCATGACATTTAATTTCACTCCGCTTGAGGGGCTCCCTGAGCAAATCACTCTCAGTTCGTACTGCGCACGGCTGTCAAATACTGTCAATTCTGGCTTGTTTATTTCATGTTGCCATAGAGGCGACTATCCTTCTGGACGTTTTAAATTCTTTGCGTAATCGATAGTCCCTAGCGAATACGGTTAATCAGTTTGCCTGCAATTCAAGCCCGCATCTAAGGGAGGGCAAACCGGCGCCTATGCCACGGGGGAAGTTTATTTTTTCTTTTTTTTCTTTTTGAAGTGTAAACATTTAAAAAGATTTTTTTTCCAAAATTATTTATTTACAATAAAAAAATTAAATTCAAAATTCCGCTAATAAATAGCGCCAACAATCTGCTGCGTGCGCTGCAGATGCTCGCAGCCCTTCGATACAACAAAGATAATTTTAATAAAAAGCCTATTCACTTATTTTTTACTGCTCGGTGTAGAAATACAAACAGGTCCCGATTCTACGTAATTAAAGTAAGGGGCACGAGTCGTGAGTTCAGATTGACACCTTGACCACCACGTAGTAGAGATGGGTAGCTATTCATATAACTAGCCAAAAAACGGCTATACACAAAATAGCCACGGCTACGTTATCTGTCAACACGATAATTGGCTACTGGCTACTGGATGGCTGGCTACTGGCTACTGGATGGCTACTGGCTACTGGATGGCTACTGGCTATGGCTAGCTAGAATGAGGAGTTTTCTTAAGATACCTCTATGCTGAAAATACCTGTCTAACTATTGATAATTCGAACCAATTTGAACGTTAAGTGCACGATTTTACAGGTATTTTGATCTTTTGTAACATAAACAATCCTCCTCATTACGAGAAGTTTTCGTCACACACAGCGGGTAGCCGCCTAGCCGCCAAAGGTTAATAGCCACACTAGCCGGTAGCTGGCCGGCTAGCCAAAGCCATTCTAGCCGAGTAGCAGAGTAGCCGCGTAGCCGCGTAGCCGATAGCTGTGTGTGCGTGCGTTCACTGCGAAACTGAGTTGTGTAAGTTCCGAAAGAGTGAAATTCGAGTGCATGTCGTTATTATTAATTCGAATTTGAAAGGTACTAATTATACGAATTTAAACCTATTTTTTTTTAATTAAATTAAATTATTCTGTAATATTATTATTTATTAAATAAATCGTTAAAATCATCTGAAGTAGCGCGACATCTATGGTTTACTTGCCTACAACTAACGACTGAGTTGATGTACTGTGAAAGCTTTTAGTTCATATCCATTCATAGAGATGACGTTATTGTTGATTTTCGATGTTTTTTTTAGTAATACGTACGACCTATGAGGGAAAGTCATTTATTTTGAAAAAGTATACAACAAAAAAAAAGTTAATGAAAAACAAAATCATTACATTAATTTATTACATTATTATCTAGACTAGACTTGTTGCAGCGGCGAGGATCGAACTCAGATCGCAGTTGAACGTTATTCATCTAGCTGCGCCGCCGCTCAAGCCTAATAGCCAAATAGCCAAAATAGCTGACTCGCTAGCTGGCTTTTAGACCACATATAGCTGGCTAGCAAAGCTATTGAAATTTCGGCTAGTTACCCATCGCTACCACGTAGTAGTTAATTTTTCGGTCTGTTTGGCGGAGTGAAGAAGGGGGGAGCGCCGAGCTGCACACGATTGGTTCGTCAGTCGATGCTCGTCGTCTATTGGATTCTCGCGTGTCATTTGGCTACTGTGATTTGGCCAAAAGTGCACATACGCGAGCTTGCTCCCACTACTGCATATATGTGCTCAGCTCACCATACTGTACAAAAATGTAAGATTTTTCTTTAAAACTCTTCCCCATTCCAAAAATTATTTGAAAAAAAAATGTAAGACCTCTTACGACCAAAAAATTTTTTTTAATAACTTTTATCAGGTTCCTGCCCCGGTTTGACAAAAATTTAGATCCGGGGCTGATTCATATACCAAACATAGAGGACACACTTGAGTGGCATTTAAAAGTTTCCGGTTCATAACTTTATGATAATAAAAAAAAAAAAAACATGTTTTTGACATTCTGTATGGTAGTACACACGGCAACAGATCAAGCTATACATTTCTAGTATAAGCTGATCTCCCATTGTACGGAAATCCTATACAATGCGAGTTCCGCTTATACTGGAAATGTATAGCTTGATCTGTAGCCGTGTGTACCACAGGGTAGTACCATAAGTTTGCTACGGTAATGTAGTCGATGTAGTTGATACATCGATACTGAATACTGATCGATACTCACTTGCAACTGCAGTGAATATTGTCACGCATGAATCGAGCAGCGCCTCTAGTGGACAATATCGGAATCACAGTATTTATTTATTTATTTCATAGATTCACAGCATGCATAGCCAAAACGAATCTCATTATATAAGCCAAACACATAAAACTAATTTAAAAAGAGTACACTATATGCAAACAATAGAAAATTAAAAATGACAATAAAGTGATCTATCAAAAACCAAAAAATTACATATTTCTTACAAAATGTTTCACTTAGGTTTCACCGTTGTCGCTAGCAAGTATAGATTACGTTATCGAGATTTAAAAAAAAATCCTCGATCCATTTTGATACTACAAAAAATCCTTGGTTAGCCATGCGATTACAAAAAAATAACATACGCGTCAAACATAGAACCCTCCTTTTTTTGGAGTATGTAAAAAATATAGAGTCAAGTTTATGACATTTTTATTCTTACCAGTTCCCCAATCTGACACCTCGTTAGTGAGCACACTGCCGATCATAGCATGACCATCTGTGTATTCCAAGCCAGCCTTTAACCAGTGCTTTTCGTCTAAGTAAATCATTAAACCAGCTTGATCGTACAATGTTGTGAAGTCAGCCTCTACACGAACCTAGAAATTAAAAACATTCCATTATAAATTACGGTAGAAAAGCGGATTAATTATAAATCCTTTTTGCTGTTTGTGTCCGGGCCCCAATTGAAGCGTCTGCAACATCGATGTTGCATTGGACATTTAGTGAAAACTATGGCGGATATCTATCAAAATGTAATGAAGTTTGTGTATATCCCATTGAATTATTACATAATAATTAATAATAATTAATAAGCGTAATAATTCAATGGTATATCCGCTGTTTGTGTTATTTTTCCGTAAATTACTAAAACGCAAGGAATTTTTATACTACGTAATATATCAAATCGGTACTAAAACGACATCATGGTAGCTAGAAAAATATATCTTAGGCTACGTGCGCACTGTGCAGCTAGCCGCATTGCGGACAACCGCTTAGCTGCCCGTTTGGCCGGCGCTTGGCGAACAGCTGCATCCATCGACGACCAATCCGTAACACCGAGCAATCTGTTTCCGTATCAAACTAGTCAGTGATTTGTCACTGATTTTGAACCGTAAGGACCAATCACTGCATCGTGTGTTCTTGACTTGGCCAATCAGAACATATGTGTCCTTGACTTAGCCAATCAGAGCGCATTTTCGATGGTGCGAAATTGGCGGAATAGATTGCAAGCAAAATCGACGTCATTACGCTTCTTTGGGTACCAAATTGTTCGATGGCCGCATCACAGTGCGTAACTATTTTTTCGTACATATTTTTGATTGCGGTCTACCGTACGGCTGACCGCATTGTGCGTAGGCACTTATAGAAATAGATTTGCCCGGGAAAGAAAACATATTGGGGACATAAGTTTTTAAATGTGTGACAAATACTGCCATGGAATATGGAATGGAACGCAACGCTTCGCTTTTTTCTCATGACACATAACTACTGGTTCATTAGGTCACAGGCATCATTAGGTACATAAAATAATTAATTTAAATGTGGTTTATTAAACAGATACCTACTGCTCATTACAAAAAAGTCATTTACGCAAATAAAATCTGATTATAAATGACAGGGTTAACAAGAGGTTAACTTACCGTCAACGTAAAATCCTTTTTGATTTCGGCACCAAATACATGGCCTGTATTATAGTAAAAATTATACCAAGTTCCTTGCCAAAAATCTGTTCTATTATCAGTTGTCATTTCCAAACTATTATTATTTACACTCCATTTCGCTGGTTCATTTAACCAACTAAAATCGGCTAATGATACATTTCCCTGCATTGGGACGATTTCTGCTGAACACAATAATAACATTAATAATGATAACTTATCAGAAACTTTTGATTTCATTGCAGTATTTATTATTTAGTCACTTTCTGTATAGTTCAAACAAATTCAAAATCAAGACTACTGAAATTCGAAGTAAAAATACTAATATATTTCTGTTTTATCCAAGATTTATCAGTACTTATATTCGATAAACCACCTATTATGAAATTCCAAGTGTTCAAGTGTTTTACGGCGTAATTTTAATTTTCTTTTTGACTGACATAACATTTAACCTATTCTGTGTTGTAATTAAAATATCCGTATCTACGTAAAATTTTCCATACCATTTTTATCATATTTAACTATAATTAAACAAAAGATTCATCTGATTGTAAACTAAATGAAACCCGCTGATTTATTGTAACATTTCGATTTACGTAAAAGTATTTTTAAATGTCTAGCAACCCTGGTCATATATTTTTAGCGTTTTTTTTCCACATCATAGCAACATTAGCAGCATCGTTCATTTAAAATGGTGTCATTTCCGGCGACGGCTGCGCTCCGGCATGGCTCCGCGCGGTTTATGAAGAAATTAAAGTTTATTTTTGTATTTAGATAGCGAAGATAAATTGTTAATATCGTGTTATTAAATAGTGTCTACTAAATGGGTAAACCAGGTGAGAGAATTTTCTGTTTTTATATATTATGTATATCATGCGTGTATACCGCGTGGTAAATTATGTTCTTTAGTCGCAATTTATTACAATGCAAGCAATATCAACTCAATCCGCTTTACCTAGAAAGACCGATGACCTTTTATTTAGTTATTTTTGAAAGCTGAAATCATAATTTTTATGTACGATCCCACTGGCATTTTTAGGTTATCTTTTGTTTGGGGGTTGGTTTTATCACTAATGTCGCACGTAATAACTATACTACGTGACTGTGATCTTTGTAGGCATACCCTTAGGAGTAATATTTTTCATATTCACGTCCGATTTGGACATGTTGCTTTTAGGTTATATTAGGGAGCACCCACGCCAGCCCCAAACCAAGCTCCTATCTTGGATCTCAATTTTGTTTTAGAATTTGGTGTAAATGTAATTCACCACATGTCTAAATTCCTTGCTTGTATGCCCATGATATTGATGCTTTAGTCCTACCATGTGCCAAGCCCAATGAAAAAGTGGACTAACAAGCCTCACCGTGTGGTATGAAGTCACATGGCTTTTTCTATTTGACATGTGGCATCTTAGCCTTTTGTTTACAACTGCATAGTCATGATATGTGGTGTATACTGTAACTAGAATAGTAGTAAACCCAAAAAAAATTCTTCAGTACATTATTTGGCTTTGATTCCTAACTACAGATGTCTTGGATACTGAACACTCGTTAATCTCTTCATTGGTACAGTTTCATTATTATTAATTACACAAATATTTCATAGCGCCAAGATGCATGTGTTGGTGAACTTAGCGAGACAAAGCTGGTAGTTAAACTTATTGTTCCTTGTGTGAATTATGCATTCCTAAATTATATCTAGTATGTCACTGCTGGGTGAGTTGTCTCCCCTATAGTGTATTTCATGTAGGATAAGTTGTACATATGCAAGATTTTTACCCATATTTATATACATTTGGAGTTACCATGAAGATTACTCTGAGATTACTTATAAAACACCATGTGACACATACTTTTAGTAATGGCCGAGTTATTGTCGGCTCTTCTCAGCAAATGCAACCTTCCGAACCGGTATTAGACTCAATCACTTAACTCAGTATTGATGAACTTCACATGTTTTCTCAGGCAAGCTAGTTTCTACGACATATTTAGTATTTACTAGGCCCCTATGTTAGCTCAGTTATAGATGAACTTCACATATTTTTTCAGGCAAGCTAGTTTCTACAACATATGTAGTATTTACTAGGCCCCTATGTTTGCTGAGTATACAGATATACTCTTACCGAAGCTCTGTGCTTCCATCCCATAGTCTTCTGCAATTGTGCCTCCTCTCTCTGTCTGAGACATCACTGATGTGGCATTTTTCTGCAAATATAGATAGGTTTGCTGTAAATCCAAACAGTTTCCAAAAAGTAACAAGAAATGTTTAATATTAAAATTACTGAACAATGGCCGTTTCATTTCTAAAAAGTTCTTTTCAGGGTCAAAACCTATTTTTACTGCAATTGCGCGCCACGTGGTTTTATAATCAATTTGACAGAACCTATTACTGATGAATACTATAAATTTGACGAAAACTGAGTCCCAAACGGTAGATTTTTGTTTGTTAGATCATTGATCCCATACTGTGTATCTATCCATGCAACATTTATCTGCTAAGATTGTGTTGGCCACAGCTTCACTTAACATGGTGTGATGATGGTCAAGCAAATATATAAAGAAATAATAAGTCTGCAACAATTTTTTTATGTTCTATTCTTATCTAAACAGAATTCAACGGAGGTCGAGGCGGCGGCGGAGGCCGAGGTGGCGGCGGGTTCCGCGGCGGCAGTAGGGGCGGTGGTGGAGGCCGCGGAGGCTTCGGTGGGGGCCGCGGGGGCTTCGGTGGAGGCCGCGGGGGCGGCGGCGGCGGTTCCTTTGAGAAGCGAGGCGGTGGCAGAGGCCGAGGTTTCGGCGGCGGGAGAGGAGGAGGCGGTGGTAAGTCAACGTTTTTTATCAGACATTTTAGGAACAGTATTTTTGTGAATTTATGTAACTGGCAATTATTGTGATGTTAAGAAAATAAAAACACATACTATGTGTAATGGAAAGTGTATAAATCTATCCGAATGGGGTGAACACTATATCAGGTATACACTAATAACAAAATAAGATCACAACCTCCTCAGAAGAAGTAGATATATTATATTCTCTAATACTATGGAGAAATTTAAATATCTGATTCCTTCTCAACTAAATGGTGTGTAAGCGTTGATATACCTAGCTTAACAGACTTTAGTAATTGTATATTTTATATAACTGATAATTTTAATAATAACTTTTCAAGTCAACCATTGCATTTAAGAATACTCATTTCATAAATACAAATATTTATACCTTGTTAATAATTTTTTCAATGCACCTATTCTATGTATAATTAATAATAATTTTGAATTTTAATTGTTTCTTTTTGTCATTATTGTATTTTTTCTGTGTTTTCTGTGATGTCCTGTAATTGAAGAAGCACTAGGTGTATAAACTATAATTATTGCAGATTAGAATGTGGAGTGTATTCTTTGTTGGATATCCAAAATAAATTCATACCAAATGTTTGCTTCCAAGTTTATTGAATTAAAATCATAACCAACAGGTCACGCTCAATGAGGGTGATTATCTTTTGCCATCGCTTACGAATATAGGTATATTACACAGATTACACAATAAGGCATATATAAGCATATATATAAGGAATATGTATTTGCTTTGTTTAAACAAAGTTTAGTAAAAAGAAAGTGTTTTTCGTTAAATAAAGTTTAAACAAAGCAAATACAAATTCAAAAGTGAATACCAGGTATGTGTTTGTCAATTTGTATTTGCTTTTTTGGCCTCACTCCCTATTCCGCGCGCTCTATCTGCATTTTGATCTGTAATCTGTGTAATATACCTATATTCGTAAGCGTGAATTTGTGTATGTTTATAGATATACCCTCTCCATTACACATTGTATAATTTACAGCAATCTGTCTCATAAGTAGGACATTCTTTAGGTCAATATGTATATTCTAAACTCGCATACTCAAATGATGACAACATGGTCCCTCTAATCTTGACCTATTCATGAAGACTATGATACCACATACCCACTACTGATGCAGCGAGCATACAGACAAACATACATACAGTCACAACTTGTATTAATATAGCACTATTTTCAGCTCGCGGTAGAGGCGGTGCGGGAGGCCGAGGTGGCTTTAAAGGAGGAAAGCAAGTTATTATTGAGCCACACAGGTTGGTACAAATTTATTTTAATTCTGTAGTTTTTTTTTTTAATATGCTGGGACATTCCTCACACAAGGTCATCTGATCCCAAACTAAGCAGAGCTTGTACTATGGAAACCAGATAACTGATATAATACATATACTACTTTATGTTTGTAAATACATACTTAATATACATAATTACACCCAGACTCAGGACATACAGACATGTTCATGCACACAAATGCATGTCCTGTGTGGGAATCGAACCCACGACCTGCGGCGCTATAGGTTAAGACTCCAAGTCTTAACCAACTGCACCAACGGGCCCGTCAAGTTATTTATTAGGTATTCTGTCTTTGAATATAATGGTATTTTTTTGGTGGCTATTTCAAGTCCTTTTGTCACAACAAGCTACATTTATTGTGATTGTATATTTAATTACTATTATATACTCCAAAATTCTTAACATAAATCCTTACTTTACTTTATTATTGCAAAGTAGTGCATCTTTGAGATCGCAAATCTTCGTACCCTATATTTCGATGTTGATAAACAAAATCAAACTTCTCAAACAAGAAAAAGCTTCCGCTAGAGAAATTTGAAATGAAATTCGAGATTTCAGAGTTAATCCATTTTCAAAATTATGGAAAAATGTAGTAATACCAATAAATTGCAAGAGAAGTCCAATTCCACAGCTAGTCAATTACTCAATGATTTTACCACACAAGTGAGATATTATAGGCTACTCCGAGAATTCTGGTTCAACCATGGGGGATAATCTATGCTACAATAATAAAGATCTAAAAATGGAATGCCTCAAACAGCCACATTGGACTTGATATGATGTTAATCAATATAACTTTCGTTCTTCTGAATGCGAACGCTTGAAGCCAATATATATTACTGATCATACACTTAACATACATCCTTATAAACCGTCTTACTTCCTATTTTAACAACAATTTTATTTATTTAGACACGCAGGAGTTTTCATAGCAAGAGGGAAAGAAGACGCTCTTGTGACGAAGAATCTAGTGCCCGGGTCAGAGGTTTATGGTGAAAAGAGAATATCCGTAGAGGTATGTGTATTTTTTGTATGTTTTTTTTTTACATATGCATAAGATCTCTTTATTCACAGTAAAAAGAAACCGTACCATAGAATTAGAATATTAATAGAGAGACTAAATGAGCACGACATGTAACAAAATGCCTTGAAACGTACATAGAACGACTAAAATACATACATATAGTGAATGACAAATTCTAATTTTTTATCAATGACAAAGAATCCTTATCGATATATTGTCTGACTGTAAAACAACTAGGGAATGGTATATCTAGGAATATGGAAAACATTCAGACTTCGCACAAGGTAACTTTGTTAAGGCTATCACACTATAATAATATTAATAATAATTTTTTATTCACCAAAAAGGCGATGATAGCTCAGTGGTAGTGACGTCGGATACCGAGACGAAGGTCCCGGGTTCGAATCCTACAATGAGCTTGAGCTTTCGGTGAAGGAAAACATCGTGAGGAAACCATAGCACGGTGGTAGGGTACTTTGTAGTACCCGTCTGGCTGGCTACCACCCTCAAGTTGAAAATCTGTCGCCAAGCACCTATCGGTGTGTTCCGTCAGCTGCACTTGAGAGCCTGTTCCTTCTAGGCTTTGTGTGCTTACCACCTTCGACCACATCATCACTTACCATAGTGAGATTGTGGTCAAACACAGGCCTATACACAGTAAAAAAAAAAAAAAAAAATACTTTGAGGTCTATAATCTAGGTACATAACTGTGTTTATTTTAATTGAATTATCCACTAGCATCTAAACTAGGCCGAGCCTGTATCTTAGATGCTAGTTCCTTTCCTACGACGTATAAATTTAATTTTAATATCACTTGGGGTTAAAGACCGCTCAAGTAATTGGATTATCTATAGGTTAAGGTAATTACTAATAAGGAAAGGAGGTAAAATTAAGTAGGTTAGTACAACACAATATAAAATTAGAACTCAAGATACGATATGACTTACATGGATTCTTCTTAGACTACTGCCCTATACAAAAACGTTATTTAGGACACAGTATATAGGTGTACTGTAATATTCTAATTCAATTAACATTATCATGATGATCGTGGTCCCTCTAATCTCGACCTAATCGTGAAGACTATATCCACATACCCACTTCTGATCCATCCGTTACCACCGTTAACAACTTCCAACCGCCAACCCGTATATTAACCGTTGATACATTCCACAGACCGACGGAGAGAAGGTTGAATACAGAGTATGGAATCCTTTCCGGTCTAAGTTGGCTGCTGCTATCATGGGAGGTGTTGATGCTATACATATGCCGCCTGGATCAAGAGTTCTGTACCTTGGAGCAGCCAGTGGAACTACAGTCAGTCATGTTTCGGATATTGTTGGACCTGTAAGTATGATTGTCACATGGTACCATCCCAGCAATGATGGGAGAGGCGTTCACCCGATAGGTTTCCTACTCTGAAAGTTCTTGCTTATAGGACCAGCTGATTTAATTTATTTGCGCGAAACAATAACCCCCTTATTCATAATAAAGTTGTCAAACGTTGATTAGCTAAAATTCTGAAGTCTTTATCTGACACGTGACATTTGGTGAATGAAAGAGTGAGACGGAGGACATTATTACACTGATTTAGTTGAAAAGCGATTATGAATAAGGTGGTTACTCTTTTTCTAAAACGAATGTAGCCTAAGTTACTTTTTATAACATCAGTTATCTGGCAGTGAAAATCCCGGAACAAGCACTTTTTTTTACAGATCTATTTCATTCATTTATTTATTTAATCGAATGGAGCGCGTCTACAGCATTTCTAATAATATTAGCATAGCATTTTGTGCTTTTAATTCACCAATTACAGTTTAGTTTAATTAAAATTTAGTGTTATGGTTTACAGAACAAAACTAAACAAAGTAAAAAGTATAAATTAAAAAGAAATACAGTTTTTAAGAACTACATTTTCATTTTATACTATACATATAACAGGTAGAGATTTCGAGATGGCAAATTTTCGAAACCTATGTTGGGTTAGTCTTCTGAACAACTTTTAATAGTGAATTCTCAATTATATTTTTAACTATTCTTACAAAATGTCAAGCTTGCTCGATCATAATGTATGAAAAGTAAAAAAAACAATTTGAAATTCAGTGTTGGTCCCATAGTAAAAGTTGTTCAGCATGACTAATCCAACATAGGTTTCGAAAATATGCCATCTCGAAATCTCCACCCAGTATTTACAGTATTTCCATACAGTAAAGTCATTTTGGTATCACAAAAACACAATCTTGAATTTGATTTATCTCTATTGATATTTCTCTCGCAATGAACATTCATAGATTAAGCCTCCATATAACTGCATGACCTTAAACTATATAATTAAATTACTTAATTTGTTTGCAGGAAGGCCTAGTGTACGCTGTGGAGTTCTCACACAGATCCGGCAGAGATTTAATCAATGTAGCTAAGAAAAGAACGAATATTATCCCTATTATTGAAGATGCAAGGCATCCATTGAAATACAGGTAACATTAACTTGCTTACTTACCCGCGTTTTAGATTTTAGCGCACATATCTCTGTCCTACTCACTCGTACACCATTAAAATGTGTTGTCTCTTTTAGAATGCTGGTGGGTATGGTGGATGCGATATTTGCGGACGTCGCTCAGCCCGATCAGGCTAGGATCGTCAGTTTAAATGCACAACATTTCCTAAAGAATGGCGGACATTTCGTTATATCTATAAAGGTAAATAAAATGTTATGCGTAATATAACTTTAAATATTGCTGGTGCCGATTCTGTTGCAAATCGCTCTAAAGTAATTACAATAGTAATAACAATAGTAGTAGTAATAGTAGTACTGATAAGGCGCCTCGTGAATCTTCATTCGCAATTTCGCACAGAAAAGAAAGTATGGCCCGAAGATTAACGAAAGAATGCTTAAAACTTACAATCAACCTTGGATCCCTGATATAAGGTTCATAATACAGTGCAGCTGTTAGTTCCGTCTCACTCGCAAGTGACGCCCCTCCGCACACATGGCGGCAGCTGCCGACCAATAGCATTTCCCGCGCTTTGAAACTACTTTGGGTACTACTGTAACCAATTTTGACTGACTACATTCATGTTGAATTTGATAGGTCTATTCTTACATCCTTTTATGTTCATTGTTAGAAAGAGATATAGTGAATCTAAATTAGTTTGTAAACAACAGAATCAGCACCAATATCTAAATAATTGCCTATGACGACAAAAACAATCAAAATTTTTCATGTTGATACTGAACTCTCTCACTGAGGATCCTCCACCATAAATACCCTTCAACCATAAATCAAAGCTCGTCTAACCATAAACAATATTCCGCAGGCTTCCTGCATAGACTCCACTGCGCAACCCGAAGCTGTATTTGCAGCTGAAGTGAAGAAATTACAAGCAGATAAATTAAAACCTCAAGAACAGCTAACACTAGAGCCTTATGAGAGAGACCACGCGGTCGTTGTAGGCATTTTCAGGCCGCCTAAAAAAGCATAGACAATATAAAAGTATTTAAGTTTTTCTTTTAATTGACCAGGGTTGGGGTTGCCATTCCCAATATGTGATAGAATGTTATTTTTTTACAATGTGAAAGAAATTTGTTTCTGTATGTGGCAACCACTGATCGTTTATCTACTTACAAAGAACATGCATTTATCTGTAAATTCTGTTAAAAACTGTTTATTAAACTGTGTGCCCTAAACAACACTGTATAAAACACATACCCCCTTACTCATAAAACGTTATTTAACTAATATGCTGCTGCTCTATTGTCATTGTCAAATAATGTGACATTATTTTCCTGACCATTTAATCAGTATATTAGTTAAATAGCGCTTTATGAGTGAGGGGGATATTTTTAAAGGGCAGATTTTGTGTACCTCATACCGGTTCCGTAATTATTAATTTAGCGTCATTGCTTATAACATCTTTTATATAAAAACGTATGTTCTAAAAATATCTAAGTGGCCGACCGAATGTCGATAGCGATTATTCGACTATCGCCACACCCTAAGAAATTCAGTAAGAATGGCTTCAAGTCAATTAAATAATATTTTTATAAAAGTTTGTGTTGTCTGCCTGTACCCATTGAGTTGTGGTAAAAAAATAACAACATATACCTTGCAACTAGGCATGGCATAAATCACAAGTAGCAGGTGATAAATAATATGATTCTGTTTTCATATGTCACATCTGCTACCGTCCATGACATAGCCTGTTACATGTTATAAAGAAAATTTAAGAATATAAATAAAATGTATGCGACTGAAGGACTTTGTATCCATGGTCATGAACAAATTTAAAAAAAAAAAACTTTATCATTGATTAGCTTGAGTATTCAAAACTAACCTTAAATCAAGTGACAAAGTGTTAACTTCTTTAGCATGTTATGTAGCAGGATAGAAAAATATTTTTTTGCTACGAAAGTATATATAATTTGCATCAGTGATAATTTGACACTTGCGTGCGATACACATGATTTTGTTTTCCAATGAAAAATGCCGTCGATCAGCATCGATGACTTACGTTACAAATCATTGCAAATCTCATATATCGCTAGTGAAATCATGCTATAAAAAATAATAATATCATCAAATGAGAATTCCTTTAAAGTAGCAATAATTTCCATGCCTACTTGCAACATCTCATAAATGGTAATAATCTCTCGCATTCGTAACAGTTCAATGGCTCTTGCTAGGGCGAAGTTGTTTTTTTTCGGTCGGACACAAATAATTTTGTTTTATCTTTGTAGTAAGACAGATTTTTAGTTATGTAAGTTGGACACGTATAGAATTACGTGCGATTGAATGTTTTAGTTAATAAGATGAAATATAATATGATGGTGCGAATGAAATGTTTTGTTTTATTGTACTAGCTCTGCTCTGCGGTTTTACCCGCGTTCCCAGTTAATGTAGCTTCCTATTAGAAAGATTTTTTAGATTAATAATAATAATAATACCTTGAGACCTTTACAACACTTCTAGAAAACACAAAATTATTTAAAATACTTTATGCATTTTCGCTTTATCCATAAAAATTGCAATAGTCTGTCTACTAGTATGAAGTGACAGTTGTCAAACTGAATTGAACTGAAATCACCACAAGAAAAAATATTGACAAAATGATTACAAAGACATGCTGACAAGGAGCAGAGCACACCTTAGACCCCCGGACCCGCCGCCTCGCTCCGCATCGCAACAGTCGGTGTCATACGCAGTCGCGACACCGACAAACACAGCAGCGTCGAACGAGAGTGACGAGTATTTTTCGCCGCCGACGTCGCCACCACCTGTACGTCGGCGGCGAGGCCGGCCACCTCGCAACTTGGGGCCATCGGACCAACCGGTTCCGAACAGGGTCCCCGTTCCCGGTGGTGTAGTGCGGCGCATGAGATGGACGTCATCAATGAATGAGAACGTCATGCGCGCCTACTACGAGGCTACAGAGGGGGGAACTAACCTCACTGCGTATCGTAGCCGAATGCTGTCTCTGTTTCAGGTCCATGAGCCAGCTGCCAACGTATCGGCGCAACGACTATCGGATCAGGTACGGGTCATTCAACGTGGACACATGTTGGCTGATACCGTGCTTGATCGGCTACGCTCGGAGGCACTGAGTAGTCGTGTCGTCCCTACTACGTTATCGCATCCTGTGGCCCAGCCTGTGGCAAATGCCACGGCCGCTTCTCGGCCTGCCACCGATGTTGATGATGGTATGGATGACACGGCTACTGAGGTAAGTACCCAGTATATTGGTATTTTGAGGAGTACTTTGGAGGATGTGGTTCGGGAGTATCGATCCATACCGCATCGCCTTAAACCCCGTATACCTCGTTTGCCCATGAATAGATGTAATAGAGCGCTGATGTGTACTTTAGATTCACTACTGGCAAGTTACTTTGACAGTAGTGAAGACCTTGCTGATACGCACTCTCTTCTGTATTGCGCGGCGATAACGGCATGTCGTGTAGCACGCGTCAAGTTCCCCAACACTGATGCGGCTACGCGACCGAAACCCGCCGTACCCGCCTGGCAGTGCAGAATAGAGGATCGTATTAGCGAGGCTAGGGTACTCATCGGCAAGCTCAGCTGCTTCAGGGAGGGCAATATACGCCCTAGAGTGATGCGCTTTGTGAGGCGGGCATTCAACGGGACTGATGTCAACCCCCGCGAATATATGTCCCGTGTCACAGAGCGCATTGACTTCCTGAAGCAGAAGATTTATGCATGGTCAAACCGTATACGCAGGTATAAGGCGCGCGTGGATAGATACTCTCAGAGCTCCATATTCCAAAGGGATCAAAGGTGGGTTTACAGGTCATGGGAGCGGCCTAGCCAACCAGATAGTGATGTGCAGCGGCCGGATATTAACGCCATGACTTCATTCTGGCGCAATATCTGGTCGGTGCCCGTCACTCATTCTGAGGGCAACTGGACTGGGGACGTCGAGCAAGTGTGCGAGCCTATTCAAGAAATGGGGGCTATTAACATCGAGCCCCAAGACGTAGCCAGTGCAGTCCGTTCGGTGCCTAATTGGAAGGCACCGGGACCGGATGGACTGCACAACTTTTGGCTTAAATGGCTACGCAGTTCGCATGCTTGCTTGGCGTCCCAGTTCCAATTAGCCTTAGAATCTGGGTCACTCCCAGAATTTCTAACGACTGGTGAAACCCACCTTCTCCATAAATCCGGTAGTACCACGGACCCAAAAAACTATAGGCCGATTACATGTTTGCCTACAGTTTACAAAACTCTTACATCCATTCTGAGAGCGAAAATCGCCAGGCATGTTGAAGAACATTCAATAATGTCTGCCTCTCGGAATGGATGTGGGAGTGGGGCCCGTGGTACTAAGGAGCTACTCCTCATAGATATGACTATCTGTCAGCAGGTTCGCCGTAATCGAAGGGATCTGTCGACATGCTGGATAGATTATAAGAAGGCCTACGACTCTGTGCCGCATTCATGGCTCATGAGGGTGCTGGAGTTGTATAAAGTCAATGCAACTCTACGCACTCTCCTGATGTCATGTATGAGGCAATGGAGAACGGTCCTTCTCTATCCAGGATCTCGACAGATCCTTGGTGATGGCGATCCAATAAAGATAGAGCGGGGCATTTTCCAGGGTGACAGTCTGAGCCCGTTGTGGTTTTGCCTGGCCTTGAACCCTCTAAGTACACTCTTGGAGGGCTCTGGGTTTGGCTATCGGTTGCGAAGAGGTGATCAGGTTATATCCCACCTGTTCTACATGGATGACCTTAAGTTGTTTGCTCACACTGAATTCCAATTGACAGGATTACTGAAGGTCACTGAAACCTTCAGTAACTCTATCAGGATGGAGTTTGGTGTGGAAAAATGTGCGGTCATGCATGTAAAGCGGGGGAGGATGGTGGAATCTGGGGGCATCCAGCTTTCAGATTCCACCCAACTGAGATCACTCTCCGAAACCGAAACCTACAAATACTTGGGTATGTCACAGGCCCTTGGCATCAATGAGACTGACATGAAACAATCGTTGCGGGACCGCTTCTTGGGGCGCCTGAAAAAAGTACTCAATAGTCTTTTGTCAGGCGGAAACAAGGTGCGGGCCTACAACGGTTGGGTCATGCCGGTCTTGATGTACTCCTTTGGCATACTCAAGTGGACTCAGACCGAATTGGACACCCTGGATAGAAAAGTCCGTACATTGCTGACTGCACACCGTATGCATCACCCTCGATCATCGGTGATGAGGTTATATATCCCGCGGAAATGTGGTGGTCGAGGTTTTTTAAATGCCAAAACCCTACATAATCGCGAGGTATATAATCTCAGAGAATATTTTCTCCACACTGACAGGGGGATGCATACGGATGTTGTCGCAGTGGACAATGGATTGACCCCTCTATCTTTAGCTAGAGAGAACTGGCGCAAGCCTGTGGTGCTCACAGTGGACGATCGCAGGAAGGTATGGCAGGGCAAGGAGCTACACGGAAGGTACTATCGGGCCCTTCATGGACCCGATGTGGACCTTGCAGCCTCCGTGGCCTGGCTACAATTCGGTGACCTCTTTGGGGAAACCGAAGGTTTTGTCTGTGCAATTATGGACGAGGTTGTGATGACGAACAACTACCGGAGATTTATCCTGAGGGATGGAACCATCGACATATGTCGGGCATGTCATCGCCCAGGTGAATCCCTCAGGCATATAATCTCCGGATGTTCGCGTCTCGCAAACGGTGAATACTTGCACAGGCACAACCAAGTAGCCAGGATAATCCACCAGCAACTTGCCCTGAAATACCACCTGGTGTCGTCTGAAGTGCCTTACTACAGGTATGTGCCAGAATCGGTTCTCGAAGATGGTCATATCACACTATACTGGGATCGATCTATCATTACTGACAGGACTATTGTCGCCAATAAGCCTGATATAGTATTGATAGATCGCCAAGAGCGCCGTGCAATGATTGTTGATGTTACTGTCCCCCATGACGAGAACCTCGTGAAAGCAGAGAAGGATAAAGAAAGCAAGTATCTTGATCTTGCACACGAGGTTGTCGACATGTGGGCCATTGATACAGCAACCATTGTACCGATAGTCGTTTCCGCCCATGGCCTAATTGCCAAGAGCCTCGACAAACACCTTAAGAGGCTCGCGTTGGGTGGCTGGATCAAGGGCCAGATTCAGAAGGCAGTGCTCCTGGAAACGGCACGCATAGTGAGGAAGTTCCTGTCTCTGGAGCCTTGACCACCGGTACCTAGGACCCTGTTCCCGATGCCGGTGGGGAGCTGTTTTTATACTTTTAAATATATGTATTGTTTTTTTTTTTTTTTTATATATATATCTATATTTAAAAATGTAAAAATAAGTGTAAAGATTAATAAATGGAATAATAATAATAATAATGTTTATTTATCTCCACAAATTACATTGTAAAATAAATACAGTTGACATAAAAATTGGCAAAATTCGTAATTTGTGGGAGATCTGGAGTCTAAACTAAGCCTAGGCCTGTATTTTAGAGCTCCAGGCCCCCCAATACATAATAGTGTGCAGTGTCAACATGGAGCGAGACGTGTGTGTAGGTATGATTGACTGTAGATTTTGTGGGGGTGTGTTTGTGTGTGTATGTGTATGTGTTTGTGTGTATGTGTCATGTATTAGTATGAGTTTGTACAAGTCAGTACATTTAGTAGGTATACAATATATGAAACATATTTAGGAATTATAAAACATTAGAATTATTCAGATTTAAGATATTTAAGATTTATATTATAATAAAATGTATCTATCGACTATAGTTACAATCCCACATCAAGGACGTTTTCAGTTTCAGAGTAATCTAGATTAAGTAACCATTTTTTAATTTTACTTTTGCATTCCGCCTTACTGCAATCAGCTATGGTAATTATTTTATTTAACCTATTAAAAAGCATGCCTCCCCGGTAAGGGAAAAATCTCTGCGCAAAGGAAGTTTTCACGGCAGGCAACTCACATACTGCGTAGTTTCTTCTGGAGAGAGCTATGCGTTTTCTCCTTTCCTCGGGTAGGTCGGAATGTTTAAGCAGCACAGTTAGCATTATGTACAGCTGGCGTACTGAGAGCACTTGACTCTCCTCATAGAGTTTCGAAGTGGAGAATAAACGTGGTTTGGATAAGCTTACTTTAAGGATCATCCTCTGAGCTCTTTCTAGAATTATCATCTTAGTTTTAGATGCTCCTCCCCATGTGGTGATACAGTAAGATAAAATAGATTGGACTAATGCCTCGTATACCATCCTCATGGTCTGTTTGTCTGCTACATTACGGAGTTCTTTAAAAATATATGTTAGTTTTCGTATTCTTTGGGATATAGACTTTATGTGTTTTTCAAAAGTTAAGTTAGCATCAATTTCTACTCCTAGATATTTAATACATTTAGTAGGATTTATATTGGGACAGAAACAGTTGGGACTGGGGGGGAAACTACATTTGTGGGCATAGATATTATTATTAAGGTTGGCAACTTCTATTTGGTTTTTAATTGAAAAGGTAATGTACTTTGTTTTATCCTCATTTAAAGTTAGATAATTTGATGAGAGCCAATGATTAACTACATTAAATCCATCCTGCGCTAGAGTAAAAACCTCATTCCACGAGTCTGCGAAAAAAGTTAAGGCAGTGTCATCTGCATATGCAGAAAGCCGGCAGTTTTTAATGTTAAGTGAACAGAGTTCGTTTATATAGCAGAGAAAAAGAGTAGGACCCAATATACTACCCTGCGGTACTCCAAACTCAACCGATAGTTCATCACTTATGCGTTCTCCAATTTTAACACATTGGGTTCTGTTTTTTAAGTAATCTGATAATAATGCCAGTGGGATTCCCCTAATACCAAGGTTTTCAAGTTTACGCACAAGCTGGGGAACAGAGACAGTGTCAAAGGCCTTTGCAAGGTCAAGAAATATTGCTAAGCACTTGTTTTTACTATCCAATTTATTAACCAAATGGTTAACAAGGTCGAGTACAGCATTATTTGTTGAGCGACCTGACCTAAAGCCATATTGCGCATCAGAAAGCAAATTACAATCTTCTAGATATTTAGAAAGCCTATTATTGATTATGCGTTCAAAAACCTTCGATAATGTTGTTAAGATTGCGATTGGTCTATAGTTACTGACGCTGCCTCTGTCTCCCGCTTTATGTATCGGGTGCACCAAAGCTCTTTTTAAAGCTTCAGGAAATACACCAGCATCAAAACATCGATTTAATAAATTGGCAAGAACAGGTGTTATAGATTCAGACACAAGCTTTAGAACCTCGGCACTAATCTGATCCCAGCCGGGAGAGCAATCACTCTTCAAAAGTTTAATTGTTCTTGCAACTTCTTCATTGTCAGTCGGTAGAAGAACGAATGAATTTAATGGTGGCTTCGAATTATTTATGAAATTAGGGAAATGTGTGGGAATCATGTCTGATAGTCGTTTACCTATATTCGAGAAGTATTCATTAGCTTTGTTGATTGCATCTTTAGGGTTTTTATCATTTGTCAATAATTTAAATGGTAACTGAGTTTTATTAGAGTTGTTGGTAATTGTTTTAATAGTAGACCATAGCTTTTTTGTATTATTTTTCGACATGATCAGTTGGTCTCTCTCATATTGTCTTTTAAGATTCCGACTGATTTCTGGAACAACCAGTTCCAGCCTGTTTATGCAAACAAAAAACTTACGCTTTATTATATTAGTATAAATAGATATAAATAACTTCCTAGTATTGCACCATCCCATAGTGTCGCTTATGATAATCAAATCTTCAATGGCAAACCAAAGGAATAGAATATTAAGAAAATGTGGTAGTTACTCATATAGTTGATGTCAATGACCGCAGGCTAAACTCATGACGAGACCCTTGGGCACAAAGAGTATGAGGCCACTTTGGAAAGTAAAGACGTGAATGAGAAAAATCCCTTAGGCGTTGAACACACTGCCCCATCCCATACCTCGCAGCGTAGTGCGTGAATGCGTCTTCTATCGTTGCTTGTAAATATCTCAGTTTGTCTAGAAAACACGCACAGTCCAACACAAAAAATGCATTCATCCAGATCACGCGCCTACAAGCGGAGAAACATGCGCGTTGGTGCGGCCGAGGCGCAAGGTATGGCACACCGAGTCGCAGTGCCGTGCGTGGTTTTGGATGGGCTTGACGTGTGTTTGTGTGTGACGGTTTTGAATGAAATGAGTCAGAGCCGCCGACAAAACGCAACTACGCGCGTGAGTGCGTCAAAAACCCGCACGATGATGCAGATCTGCACTTCCGCAAGTACGCGCGTAGGTGCTTGGCAGTGTGATAATCGCCTTATGGTAAAGTCGGAACTGGCAGACCGACTTCTTGCGCGTTTCTTCTCAGTTTGGCAGATAAGTGCCCTCCTAAGGCCTAACTGAATAAATGGCTTTCTGGGTGTCAAAATAAAACTCCATAAACAATTAAAATCAACTATATATATTAAAATGTCATCCGCTGTCGGCGTCAGTGTCATCGTCGAGTTGATCTGACGCATCCGGTTCTACGTCCGGATCGGGTTCCGCGTCGAGATCCGGTTCCGCGTCGCTGTCCGGCTTGTCCTCCCAGGACTGCGCGCTGTCTGACTCGTACTGTTCTACCTCCATTTCTGAGTCTGATGATGTGTCTGCAAGAAAAAGTTACAGGTTAAATAACTATATATACACTCAAACTTATCTGGCCCGGTGAGAGAGTCGCTGTTATCGCATTTGGCGAATGAACGTAGGGCTTATTTTTTCTTGGACCAATAGCAATTGACATTTCAAAACGGTGTAGTTATTTCCTCTTTTGACCACCAGGCCAGATAAGTTTGTGGTTCTATATATTGTGTTACTGCGCGTAAGGTCGCCAGAGCTCATCGGATCGAATATACACGTTAGTACGTTTCTTTAGATATATCCAAAAAATAATATTTTCATGTCATTATAATGCAATTTGTCTTATAAAATTAAAGAAATTAGCATTAACTATTTTACAAATAAAATTAACATTTTTGAACATTGAAATGTTCATCCTTTAATTGATATGGCTTCTAAGACAGATATAAGTTTATACATACCATTATATTGAAGAACAGGTTCCTGGTTTTCAAGCGAGGTGTCTGCCGCTCGCTGTGTGGACGTCAGTAGCAGCCTACCGCGGAGGTTCAGGAGTTGGCACAGATGGGATCGTCTGTGTATCACAATTATAAGTGTTATTTTAATGTCAGTAAGTATTTATTTAAAAAAAATTGGGTTACAAAAAGATGTTAAATTATTTAGGACCATTCCAAATTCTGCCCTTCCAAGCACATACAATATTTTACATATTAAATTAACACACATTATTATATTCCAGATTATTTGTATTTTCCAAAAATATGTATTATTCCTGAGTTACAGTATCACCAGTAGATCGCGTGAGTTTTTTGCCATGATATTTTGAAACGAAACTGATTAGAAACAAAATTAACCCATTGGCAAATTATTTTCACTAGCTACCTTATGATGTATTGCATCGCCATCTGGGGTTCTGCCTCAAAATCTACCATAATACAGGCTGAAAGGGCTCAACGCTCTGTTCTAAATGTAATGTTAAATAAACCCCGTATGTTCCCCACATGCGATGTGTACAAAGAAAGTCGTGTGCTCAGCGTCCGTCAGTTGTTCATTTTGAAAACGTTTTTGTCTGTGCACAAGTCAGTATTTAGTCTTAAGAACTATGATGATCTAGTTAAGCGAAGAGTTTACAGGCTTCCGAATCCTCCAGTTTCCACTGCATTTGCTCAGCGTTTTGGCGAATCCATAAGAACGCGCATATATATAACAATGGAAATATGCAATGTGACAAAGAACTCAAGTGTTTACCAGTTCGAGAGGCAAAACGTATTGTTCAAACATGGCTTTTAACACGTAGTTACGTTGAAACGGAAAAAACTAATGATTTGGCAATAACTCGATTTGCTTATGTTTAATATTGTTTAGACGCTTGAAATATTATTATTCTGTTTTTTGTTTTATTTTTGGTTTGCTTTATTATTTGCTATTGTAATGTTTAAATTAACATAATGTCAGCTGAGGAAAATACTATCCCTATAGACTAAACGTATCCTGGTCTCCACGATACAGGCGTTGCCTAGTGTGGGGATCACCAGATATTCTCGCGTATTTTAATATCTGGTTCTACATGCACACTCAATTGTCTACAATACCTTCATTATGTAATTCTAAGTTGTTTATGTAGTAATAAATGCTTTTTTCATTTTCAGCTATCCCGCGCGGTTTCACCCGCATTCCCGAGGGATCGTATGTTTTCCCTGGTTAAAAATCCTATCTGTTAATCCAGAACATATTCTATCTGTGTGCCAAATTTCATTTCATTCAGTAGTTTTTGCTTCTATGAGTAATTGAGAATTCGCTATTGGTCCCATAGTAAAAGTTGTTCAGCATGACTAACCCAACATAGGTTTCAAAAATATGCCATCTCGAAATCTCCACCTGTTATACACCCTTTTCGATACACCCAATACATAAAACGTTGCAACATACCTGTGTGTAAATATGGCGAGTAACTGTGTAAGGTGGTCGTTTGGCTTTGAACTAATGGTGGCGAGAAGTAATGCCGAGTGACAGTGTAGAACTGCCGATACCCACGTACATACTGCCGCACATCTGTAAAAACACGCTTTATCATATCACCGTCATTTTATAGCGATAGCTCAGTGGTTGTGACGTCGGATGCCGAGACGTTCCCGGGTTCGAATCCTAGAATGAGCTTGAGCTTTCGATGAAGGAAACCATTAATTTATTTGGGACGAAAACAGTACAAACATTTTAAATTAAATTAAGAATGATATAATATATGTGGTAGTTTTTTTTTATACAACTTAGTCGGTATACAAGCATACGGCCCGCCTGATGGTAAGCGGTTGCCGTAGCCATATGGACGCTTGCAACACAAGAAGCATCGCTCACGCGTTACCAACCTTTCCCCCCTCCCCTATGAACTCTGGCGACCTTACTCACGCGCAGGAACACAACATACAGTTATTTGTCTGCGGTATTCTGTAAGGTGGAGGTACTTCCCCAGTCGAGCTTCTCTTTCGAGTGAATAAACGCTATGCTCTACCTCTCTCACTAATTAGTTAACATTATCCACTAATTACTAAATAAATAGCAAGTAGTTAAATAGACATACACAATAGTCTGAGTTACACAATATAAACAGAGATATGAGTGCCTTAGAGTTGCATCAATTTTGTAAGAATTAAATTTCTGAATCTGTTGCAAATATATCTATATTATAGTTATTCAGTAATCGACGCAAAGGCGAATGCCATGAACGGTGGAGGGGTACTTTGTAGTACCCACCTGGCTGGCAACCATCCTCAAGTTGGCTGTCGCCAAGCACCAGTCGGTGTGTTCCGACAGCCGCACTTGAGAGCCAGTTCCTTCTATGCTTTGTGTGTGCACCACCTTCGGCCACATCATCACTTACCATGGTGAGATTGTGGTCAAACACAGGCCTTTACCAAGTAAAAATATACAAAAAAGCTCGTATAAAAAATTACATACGCTAAGTATAAGTCACGTGTGTTGCATACAAAAACAACACAAGAAAATTAAGTTAAGTTTTTTTTTATTTTTCTTTTTTATACCACTTAGGTGGCAAACAAGCATACGGCCCGCCTGATGGTAAGCGGTTACCGTAGCCTATGGACGCTTGCAACACAAGGGGTATCACGCGCGCGTTGCCGACCCTGCAGAAATCTCTTCACACCCCTTTTGAAGAACCCCATGCTGTACTCCATTGGGAAAACCACGGCGGGGAGCTCATTCCACAGTCTGAGCGTCCGCGGAAGGAAGCTCCTTTGAGCCCGCACAGTACGAAACAATTCAGGTTTCAATATGTGAGGATGGACTCCCCGTCGATGGCGAGAGTTGCGATGGTAGAATGATGGTAGAAGTCACAACTTTTTATCACACACAGACGATAATATGACGCATAAACTTGTGACATTATACAAACAACGTCACAAAGTTAATTTTTAAGCATTAAAGTTCTTGTTTTTTTCAATTTATTATATTAGGAACATGTAATTGGCTTTTTTATGTATATTCTTTTGTTAATTGTGTACTTAATTTAAAGCTGTTGGTTTCGTCAAATAAATACCTATTTAATCTGTATTATATACTCATTCTCATGGTGTACCTAGATTAACCGTTCTTAATCAATCGGCAAAATAAAGCTACCCCCAGTGAGGCCGTTTCCTGGATGGGTGACCGCCTAGTGGTATTTCAAATCGAGCGTTTGAAATTCCGTGCTTCGGAAGGCACGTAAAGCCGTTGGTCCCGGTTATCACTTAGGGTCGGTTGCATGATGCGTGGTTATAGTAAGGTTAAAGTTAATAAACGGTTAAAGTTAAATTTAACCACCGGAAGAATGCAAACTGGGTTGCACATGTCAGATTTAGTTAACTTTTAACTAAAATTTTAACCTTAACCTTAACCGCCCGAAGACGATCGGTTAACGTTAAGTTTAATTTATCTCTTAGCATTTTTAGCTTTTCTATTTCAGCGGCGTTAAAATTTGACGAACTCTTCTCTAAAACATAATTAAAAAGATGTTAAATATGAGTTACCTAATATACACAAATATCAGTCACATAATTAAAAAAAATCTACATGAATGTTCTGAAAAAGAAAATAACACGAATGTTATGATCAAGAACGATACAATCATAGGAAAAAAATAGGTACTCACTTTACCGAAATTCCAATTTTACTAATAAAATTATTTAATTTATTTTGTGTTGGTTTTGACGATAGTTAAAATTTACATTGTGCAACCCAAAATACATCTTGACATTTCCTTCGGTCAGAGCTTGGTAATGGTTATAGTAAAGTTAAAGTTAACGCCGGTTACAACGTTTGCTAAAATGTACCAACAACCGACCCTTAATTGTGATAGTCGTTAAGCTAGTTGGAGGCCTTCTAGGCGGGTCCCTTTCACCCTCATTTGTGTCCAGGTGGCCTGTGCTCAGCAGTGGGACATTATGGGTAATATACTCACTGGCTTGTCTTCTTAGAAGCCATATCAGCTAGTTGTTCCAGTAGCTGCGGCATGTAGTCTGCGGGCAAGTTGGATACTGTACGTAACGCTACCGCCGGGTCGTTCCTTTGTAGTACTGTTAATATTATACTGTAACAAATATGACAAAAAATTCAACGATTATTACCGGTAGGGCGAGGCGGCACGCACTTTTTTATAATATAACATTGATTTATTTATATTATCACATTCACAATATAAAAAAAGAGTCTGTGAGATGCTCGCAGATATGTAAACGCAATTTTGAATATGTATAACAAGTACTTATATTTTTTACGGTACTCTAATCATTTGTAAACTTTACATGTGTCTTCTAAAAAAAATGTCTTCTTTTGTTGGCGTCGTTCGACGTTTATTAAGTAGGTACAGTCGAGGACATAAATATGTATACACTTAGTAAAATTCAACAACGGTTTCCTCTTAAACTACTGATTGAAATTATGAGATATTATAAAGGCAGAATCTTCTAACATATACTATTAATTATGATTTGTGTAATAGTTTAACACTTAAATGTTAAACATGCGAGAAAATCGCTTTTGAATTTCAAAAAGTGTATACATATTTATGTCCTCGACTGTACTTTCTAATTCATTAGTTTTAAAATGTAGTGCCATTATTAAGTAGCATATTTTCGTGGATAACGGTGTTGGTTGTACAATTACTCTTTTTGTTTACAATCTATTTTTATGTTTATGCTTTATTGTACAATTGTTTGTTTTCCTAAATAAATAAAAATAAAATAAAAAGAAATAACAGGTGGAGATTTCAAGATGGCATATTTTCGTTTTTTTTTATTATTTTTTTATTACTTAATGTATAAAAGTAAAAAACAAAAATGAGAATGCAGTGTTGGTCCCATAGTAAAAGTTGTTCAGCATGACCATCGAACAATTAACCCAAAGAAGCGCAATGACGTTCATTTTGGTTGAAATATATTCCGCCAATTTCCCACCGCCGACAACGCGCTCTGATTGGCTAAGTCAAGCACGCTTGCACTCTGATTGGCCAAGTCAAAAACACACGATGCAGTGATTGGTGCTTTCTGTTCAAATTCTGTGACAAATCACTGACGAGTTTCGGAATTTGATTGTTCATTATTACTACTCTAAAGGGATCTTTCCTCGATGAGCATGACTAATCCAACATAGGTTTCGAAAATATGCCATCTCGAAATCGTCACCCAGTATATAGAATATAGAACTTTGTTTAGTAAACAACAAGATACACATTTCAGGGAGAGAATTCGGATGCATTCACTTGGAGGCACTTGTCACGAATTATCTCTCTCTCTCTTGTGGAATGTAGCCGTGGTAACATAATTTTTGATACTTGTTTTTCGATACACAAAATCTATTGAATTATTAATTGCTTATAAAAATAATTGCAACTGGCGATTTTAAGCTATGACGTCACAATATGGCGGATGATCAGTTCAATTATTATTTTCATGACTTAAGTACCTCTTGTCCTTAGAATGCAGTCCTTGCACGAGCAACTTGGTCATGTTCTGGTTGACTGCACTCTTGCTGCGAGACTTCACGTCCAGCGCCAAGTTGGCGAGCCTGGCTTCCATTGGGACCTCCACCTGCGAACAATCGAGAAATTAATCCTATATTTATATAAATAGTTTCAGAATAAAGGACTCAAAAATTCAAATGTTGGTGTTTAATAATTATGTATAATCTGAATAGTACTGTAATATAATGTAATATTAATAATAATTCAATATTATGTAAATTTGTAATTTAATAGTTAATATTTAATAAATAAATAAATAAAATAAATATCCCGGGACATTCCTCACACACGGTCATCTGATCCCAAACTAAGCAGAGCTTGTACTACAGAAACCAGATAACTGATATAATACATATACTACTTGTTGTTTGTAAATACATACTTAATATAAATAATTACACCCAGACTCAGGACATAGAGACATGTTCATGCACACAAATGCATCTCCTGTGCGGGAATCTAACCCACGACCTGCGGTGCAATAGGTGGAATCTTTACCAGACTCTTAACCAACTGCGCCAACTGGCCCGTTAATCTTATTTTATTATTGGGATAATCTGTAGGACATTTTAATCTTTTGATGATTTAATTAATTTTATATTATTCCTAATTTAAGATTAACTTAATATAATTTGTATGTGGATTATTGTTAAAGCTGTGCTAATTCTGATGTAATTTTTGCATGCCATTTCTTGGCTGAATATGTGATCTGCTTATTTTGTATTTGTCACCATTTTCACCATGTCCTAGCAAATAAAATAATTTATTATTATTATGTGAAAGCTATGAATAACATCCGACAGCTGCACTTGAGACCAGTTCCTTCTAGGCTTTGTGTGTGCACCACCTTCGGCCACATCATCACTTACCATGGTGAGATTGTGATCATACAGGCCTATGCACAGTAAAAAAAAAGAAATCAACAAATATTGGTATCATGAGCACTCACTCTCTCTCATATTGCTTGAGGTGAAATGGCAATATTAAGAACTAATATTATAATGCTGAAGAGTTTGTTTGTTTGAACGCGCTAATCTCAGGAACTACTGGTTCGAATTGAAAAAATATTTTTGTGTTGGATAGTCCATTTATCGAGGAAGGCTTTAGGCTGTATAACATCACGCTGTGTCTAATAGGAGCGAAGCATCAGTGACAAATGTTGCAAAAACGGGGAAAATTATCCATATAGGGTAGGGTAGGGTGGGGTATCACCACAGGGTAGGGTAGCACCACGCGAACGAAGTCGCGGCGGGCAGCTATTTAAGAATAAAATGCTAATTACACTAACCTTTCCACCTGGCGTGTTTCGCTTCCTACTAACTCCACCCATTGGTTCAACATAAGTAACCTCAGTATTATTTTCATCAGACCGAACTTTGTTTACTTCATTTGTTTGTTTGCTTTTCTTCTTGTTTTCTTTCTGCGCCTCACCACGGATTAGCACTTGTGTCTTTGTTTTTGAATCTGGGGTCTGAAAATACAATATTCATATTCGGGCACTTATATTTCGAAAATAACGATGTTAGCAACGGTTTGGAAGTCAGCCGAACTGAGAAGAAGTAATAAAAACTCAGTCGAGTCGAGAAGAAACGGGAAGAAACTCGGGAAGATGAAGATTTAATCTATTTACCCATATGCTTAAATCATAAAATAAAATACATACCACTCTCTCAAACACAAGTGCGGGCCCGCTCTGGTAACCCAACAACAAGTCTCCAGATGAGGGTAGTCGACAACATTGCAGTGGTAACGGATGAGCATCTGCTGTGGTCACATGTATGGTCACTGACGGTTTTATTGGCTTTGTTGATGACCTGCAAATGTGTTCAATCATAATTAACTAACCTACGGGCAAGCTAAGAAGGGCCTAAAAATGTTGTACACAGGTTTCATATAATATAAGCAATCACCAAGGAAGAGGTATTAAAAATTTCAGCCCTTTGGGGTGTAAATAAATGTATCAGGACAGAAGACTAGAAGTTTATAAATGCGATATATATGTTGGTATCATCATCAGTCTATAATGTCCCACTGGGAATGGGCAGATACTTGCCCACTGCGGATCGGAGGAGGTAGGCTAGTGGTCAACCTACTGTTGGAGTTTTCAACCCGCCTAGTAGGCCTCCAACTAGCTTAACGACTGTGACAATTAAGTGATAACCGGAACCAACGGCTTTACGTGCCTTCCGAAGCACGGAAACGCTCGATCTGAAATACCACTAGGCGGTCACCCATCCAGGTACCCACCACGACGGTGGTAGCTTAACTTTGCCGATCGATTATAAACGGCTTATTATACTACACCACGAGCGCTTTATATTAGGTATGCTTGTTACATAATCAATCAGATATAGCATAATTTTTCAATAATTTGGCGGTTTCAAAACCCTCAGGTAAACGTCATATAAAGAGAAATGCTTACCCATTCAACATATGCCCATAATAATGAACAACACCGCTTCTAGTAGCCGCTGCTATACACAATTTTGTTCCTCCGTCCTCTACTCTCACATTTACATCCACCAACTTAGGAGCATCTTCCAATACAAAGTTGTACGTTGGTGTCACATGTTTGGTGATGGATTTCTTACGTTGCCGCTTGTTTGGGGGGACCTCTTCACCATTTATTTGGGGTATATGCTCATCTGTTATCGTTGTGTCGTAGAATGATAGGAGGCGTTCGTTTCTGGAACAAAATTATAGATTATGGATTGTTTCTTTTATATGATTAATAACAACAAATAATAAAATTTAAATAAAAGGGGGGCCATCGTACAATTAACCCAAAGAAGCGCAATGACGTTCATTTTGGTTGAAATATATTCCGCCAATTTCAGGACGCATGCACTCTGATTGGCCAAATCAAAAACACAAGATGCAGTGATTGGTCCTTAGTGTTCAAATTCAGTGACACTGAATAGTTTCGGAATTTGATTGTTCATTACTCCAAGATACAGGCTTGCCGTAGTTTGGGAGTCCACTGATATCTCAGCGTTGAGTTTGTGTTATTCTAAGTCGGTAAACAGGCATACGGCCCGCCTGATGGTAAGCGGTTACCGTAGCCATATTGACGATTGCAACACAAGAAGCATCGCTCACGCGTTACCGACCTTTCCCCCGCGCACGCGCAGGAACACAATATAAAGTTATTTAGGGCTGCGGTATTCTGTAAGGTGGAGGTACTTCCCGAGTCGAGCTGCTCTTTGAGCGAATCAACGCTTTGCTCTACCTCTCCAAAAATTCTGCTATATGTATTCTGTTAAATCTTACTTTCTTGTGTGTTTTTAAATAAAATGATTACTTAATATTATATTATTACTACTCTAAAGGGATCTTTAATCGATGAAGGGGGTATACAAGGAGTCTTTACCAGAACCTTACGTGTGCGAGACCGACACGCACTTGGCTGTTTTTTAACTTTGTTATAAAGGAGCTGTGTCTGTATCACAGAGTTGGAAGTCCCCTAGCATTTCATAGTTCACTTTTTAAGTTTATTAGTCCTAGTAAATTTTTTTTAGAAGGCTTAATTTAGGTAGCAGCATGCCACTTCATCAGGAATTCAGTCCCAATCAAAAAAATTTTTCTGAAAGATAATTTTACTATATCCTAACTAATATTATAAATGCGAAATTGAGTTTGTTTGTTTGTTGCGCCTTCACGCCTCAACTACTTAACGGATCATCATGAAATTTGGCATGCAGATAGCCTATGGTATGGAGAACATAGGCTACTTTTTATCCCGGGGACGCGGGTGAAACCGCGGGGGACAGCTAGTAATAATATAAATGCGAAAGTTTTTATGAATGTATGTTTGTTACTCAATCACGCTTCAACAACGGATTTGAATGTTTGGCATGCTGATAAGAATATATTCTGGATTAACACATAGGGTAACTTTTTACCAGGGGAAGCAATATATCCCCGGGGTATGTGGGTGAAACCGCGAGGCGCAACTAGTACAAAAATAAAGCACTCACTGTGAACCCTCAATGAGCCAGCACACATCATTCATAGTTGCCAGCGTGAGCAAGGCGGTGGGGGCCGCATTGTGTCCTAAATTCTTAACTACCGTCGTTTCACCATTGTGGAACCTCCAGATTTTCACCTGCCATGATGCTGTTACAAGGAATCTTGCTGGAGTTTGCTGGAAGTAAATATTAATTGAATGGTTAGTTCAAGATTAAGAACATACAATCATTGTCAGGTATTTTAACAATGTTTCAAAATCTTCTACTTCCTGACGCTATAACTCCAGAACGCACGAACCGATTTCCACGGTCTTGCATTCGTTGGAAAGGTCTCGGGCTCCGTGAGGTTTATAGCAAAGAAAATTCAGGAAAAATTTCAACAGAAAAGCGGGAAAATCTTTTTTCACATACAGCGCCATCTCTGATACATAGCATGTATAAGGGTAGGGTAGGGTAGGGAACGAAGAACAAGAACGAAGTTGCGCCGGGCAGCTAGTATGCTAATAATATGATCTATGGATAGTAAAAACGCCAAAAGTACGTAAAGTACCTCACAATGACATTTATTAAAGTTTATCATAAATATTTATATATGGATCCATAATGGGTCCTAGGTCTATTATAAAAATTATTTTTGGTGGTAATTATATTTTCTGCCTCTTCAAATTCACCCAGTAGTAAATTTTGTAGCAAGGGCTCCTAGTCACCCATAAATAGGTCAGAAACATCAAATAATTATCCAAAGTGCAATGACATTAATTTTGTTTGAAATCAATCTGCCAATTCCCTATTAGCTAATTCAAGGACGCATGAACTCTGATTGGCTAAGTCAAGCACACACTAAACATTCAGATGCATCTATTGTTTGTTTATGTAAATCACATACTAGTTGTGGAATTCGATTGTTCGGTATTACTATTCTAAGGGATTGCTTGATGGTCAGAAACAATATTCTTTGTTGTGGATAATATCGCTCATAGCAATCATTTTCATACCGAGTTAATCATATCATGTTAATGACAGCTGAGAACTGTCAACAATAACGAACGCTCAAGAACGTGCTCACAGTATTAAACAGAACATTTGAGAATTTAATTAAAATCTGAATTAACAATGCGCTAGGACTCCTTATATTATTTATTAGTTGATTTGCAAAAAGGAATATCCGCTTTATTATTTTACTCTCATAAAATCATAAAAAGTAGCTTTGCCAAATAGAAAACCAAGAATGATATTAGATATTTTCTGAAAATACAATAATTATCTGCAACTTTTGACAGCGCTCACTGTGATATCAGTTTAGAGCATGGTTGGTGTGAGCACAATATGTCCTTATGACGTTTCACGGGACATCGTTATGGGGCTCACGCCAATTCGGTACGGTTTTAAGCACTCAAATTGATTACCGCAATTATAGCTCCAATTTCGGAATGCAGCCTGTGTGTCATATTTAACAAGGTGTCAGAAACAATACTCTTTGTTTCATATTAAAATATTCAAAGTTCAAATTATACTAAGTTTTGGACTCACCTGCTGATGCGGTATAATCTTTATAGCACTTACACTATTTGCTTGTTTATTCTTAACATCTATGTTAATATTGTACTTATTTCTAATCAATGCATTCTGCATGTCCCATTCACACACAAAATTCTCCTTATTACAACTGTATAAGCCATATTTTCGATGCCAATCTAACGCTGTTACTCTCCCATTGTGTACATCTTTATTTTGCTCTTCCAAAACTGTTTCTACCTTTCCTTGTGACACAGAGTAAATTAATATCTTCCCACTAGTTGTGCCTAACGCTATACACTGTGTCTCTTGTTCGCTGAAGCTTGGTTTCCGTTTTCCACCTTTTTTTGGTGAACCCTGCAAGTTTTTAGGTTATGATTTATTTTTGGTAACAAAACACAATATTCTTGTAAAATTAGATTATTTCACTATGTGTTATAGAAACTACGTAAGTTATACGATAAGAAGAGGTACGAATTAGAAGTAAAATAGATGAATATCAACAAAAACCACGTGTTTTTTTACGTACCAAGGATTGCGAAATGCTTATCCATTGTAAGCATGAGGGCGGAGACGTTAAATGAAGGTCTGGTGTGTACTCCTGTTTGAGAACATTGGTTTCCGTGTCCCATATCCTCAGTCTACCGTCTTGTGTGATGGAAGAATAATATTTTCCATCTTCAGAAAATGCCGCCTCTGCCATGTTTCATTTTATTACGAACGAACTGAGCATAGATAACACAATAAAAAAATGAATGAATGGTTTATTCAATCGAGAATCAGTCATTGGTTTAGACTGACTGATGGAAGACAGACAGTGTTGCTGGCAGTTAGTCGCGAAAAATACTTAATTTTTTACATATACATATTTTAGTTACTTCAAATGTAAATATATCTTTGACCTCGACTGTATAGTCGAGGACATAAATATGTATACACTTCGTAAAATTCAACAACGGTTTCCTCTTAAACTACTGATTGAAATTATGAGATATTATAAAGGCAGAATCTTCTAACATATACTATTATAATTTGTGTAATAGTTTAACACTTAAATGTTAAACATGCGAGAAAATTGCTTTTGAATTTCAAAAAGTGTATACATATTTATGTCCTCGACTGTACAAGCGGGCAGTCCTAAGCGTAAAGGTAATATGGACATGGACTGACATTACTAGCTTTTATTCTCCAGGTTTGCAACCACTTTGTGATTTGGTGAAGCCCCCGTTGCATTGTTTGTGAAGCTACCGCAGGGTTTTTGCTGCTGGTGAGTATAGCTGTATCATCAGCAGATGTGGCTGAAGTAACATTTTATTCTTGTGGGAGATCTGCAATAAATAGTGTGTACAACACCGGCCCAAGTACTGATCCTTGCGGAATACCAGCCTTGATTGTGGAAAAGGTAGACGTCGGCGTCGCCTCAGTTTCTTTTTCTTGAAATATTCTTCCGGATAGATATATATTCATAAGCGCATTATAAGCTATGAGGAAGATTTTTTTTTAGTTTGTAAAGGAGACCTCTGTGTCATACCTCATCAAAAGTTTATTAGATATCGAGGAAGACAGCAGTGTATTTTTATGCACTTAGCACAGTTTTTTTTACTTGATCCCAAACTAACCCGTTGGAACTGCTATTCTAAGTGACTCAGCAGAGCTAGAAAAAGAGAAACTGGAAAGGGCAAAGCACGAAATCATACCTCGTGATTGAAGATGATTTAATGAGATGTTGCTGCATTTGAATATTTTTTACTGATTGTATAATTTCGACTTCCAAATCATTTATTTCCTCTTCCATCTTAATTAAAGAAAATGTTACAGAATGTACAGTCATGTAAAATCCATACTAGTAGTGGAATCAATTTGACGTTAGTAAGTAGGGCATTAGGTACCTTATTAGGGCTTTGATTCAATTATTCTATTTTTAAACACCTTTCATTGTTATTTGTTGTAACATGGTAACAGTGAGTACAGTAGGTAAATTATGCAAAAGAATCCTAGGTTTATGGCAAATACTGCAATTTTTATTGGCTGGTATTGTTCTGAATAAGATGATATGGGTAAGAAAGGAGTGAATACTAGTATGACGGATAGAAGAGACAAATGGAAGAAGCGTACATATTGCGCCGACCCCAATTGATTGGGAACAGGGCAGGCAGATGATGATTGTTCTGAATAAGTTGTGGTCAGATTTTGCAGAAAAAACCGTTTTTTGTGTTTGATCCGTTTTAGTAGTTTTCCTTTATATATGTATAAAAACATATAAAATTTGGTAACACTGTTGTCATACTGTCATGTGTCAGTCAGCCATTCGGCCAACTGTCGCTGTCAGTGCTGTGCTGTCAGTAATTTTGTTTCCGAATTTCCGATGATCGGATCGGATTCGGAGTTGTTCGTTCGCTTTGATCCGCTGTTCTCGCGATCGCGAATGTAGTAGGCGGAGCTCTTTTTATTTTAGTTTAGTGCTCTCGTTCCACTTTTCGAAAGTATTCTTTTAAATATTATTATATCAATTCCACTTGTGCTGTGTTACATAAATATATTGCAGACCTTTCATTCCAAAAGTGATGTGATAGAAAACAAAGGCTTGTGATATGATTTTGTGATAGTGATTAGTGATGTCACTATTATTTTGCGTGAATCCTTGAGAACCATGAGTTTTAGTGCCGAGGCAGACGTGTCCAGCCCTCTTTCAGACGGGCAGGGCACTTTGGAGTGTACCACACCGAAATCCTCACCAGACAGTCTGAAAAACGACGATATTGCGGAAGGTCAAGATGGCACGTCTGAGCCAGCGACTCCTAAGCCACATCCGATGGCGTTTACCATCGATTTCGGGGCTGGAAAGGTCGATAATCGAAGGTTGGAGGAACTAGCGAAGAAATCGCAAGCACGACACCAGAGAGTGCAATCCATGTCTGCCAGTTTAACTCGGCCTAGTCCAACTGCTCAACGACCTCCTATGAGCGTAAAATTGCCTCGTAAAGCCCAAGGCTACAACTCTGAAGGTTATTTCTCCTCAGATCAGGAAGATAGTGGCCTATCCAGCTCTGCAAAGACTAGGAACAGTCCTTTAGCACAAAACGCTTCGCACATTACCAGTCCTATTACAAATAGGCATGTAAAATCTCCAATTAATGATACTCTCCTGCCCAAAAGAACGTCCAAAAGTCCAATAGTTGATAGTATCATGTCAAGAAGTGATAACTTCACTTCACGGCAAGGTTTAAACTTGCCATTGAAGAGTAGTCATAGCTACGTAAAAGAAGTTCATCGGACACCCAGTTATGGTAACCTATGTAACTATCCATCAAAGCCTATGGCCGATATAATTGATCAAAGTCCTGAAGGAGTTATGTTAACAGATATCTCTAGTCCAGAATTAGATATCTTAACCCCTGATAATGGGTTATCTACTCCGGAACAGGCTAAAAGTCCATCAATACGTAAAGGTAGAGCTTCATCCGAAACTCCAGATTTGTTCAAGAAATGTTTAACGAAAGAACCGCTATACATTGATGATGATGTTGATAGAGAATCCAATAATTCGTCAACTGGTACGTACACAATTGAAGGTGATAACTATACCGAAGAACAGAAAGCTAGAATGAGTATAGACAGAGAAAGAAATTTTGGAGCAAATTTACTAGATGAAGTTATTGAGGAATCATTAAAAAAGCATGGGTCAACCCATGAGAAAGATCCGGAACTTATATTTGATTTCACAAACATACAAAAGGTGATAACTAAAGAACCAAGAAGAGAAACAGGCCGTCGTAGCCCCTCAACTACACAGAAGACTTTTGAGATACCAAAGGTATCGAAGGATAAGAATGTTCTAGAGATCTCTTGCTGTTATGAATCTCCTACAGAGCACGACTTAGCTGCACAAACATCAAAACAAATTAAATCAACTAGGAGTTATTTAGAGAAAATAAAGAACAGAGTACGGACTATCACTGAGAAAACCTTTCCTAAGCCACCACCAACTCATGGAGATTTCCATGATGTCGGTAACTTCACATCCGTGACAACATCTGGTGTTCTAAGCTCAAAATACCCTCCAAAAATTGAAATACCTTGCCGTAGAAGATGTAGCTTAACAAAATCAGACATCGACCAAACGGACTACATCCATCGGCTATCCAGAGAATCATCGGTACCTGTATCATTGCCAAGTAACAAATTACCATTCGAGGAGTCAAAGTTCGAAAGTACGGCTTTGAAAAACGCTCAGAAAGCTTTAAGAGATGATAGCGGAGTATCGTCAGACATAACGCCTGAGCAAGCAGTCGGAAAACTGTCCTATTTGAGCCTGAACCGTTGTAAAGGGGATAAGACGTGGATACAAGATTGGGCAGAGAGTGTTAAGAAGTATAACAACAACACCTTGGCTACTAAACCGGATATAAGCATATTGGATAGTGATAGGCCTCCGCTGAGTCCTAGACACATCAATGTTAAACGTAAGTCTTATTCTGTCCTATTTGTTATATTATTTTTTCAGAGAGTTTTTTTTTGCTAGAGGTCTAATAGGCGGCTTGAAAACTCCAACAGTAGGTTGACCACTAACCTACCTCCTCCAATCCGCAGTGGGCACGCGTGGTGGAGTATCTGCCCATTACCTTTCACACTCATTTGTGACCTTGTGAAAAGGGTTCGTTTGAAAACCAGTTCTAAGGTATTTAACGTACCTTGGAGTAAAACTGAGTCGTAGTACTCCTTTTTCGACATCACACAATATTACTTTGTGTATATTATTTTTTTATGTTTTTTTTTTGTTACGTAGTAGGTATGTATATACGTACGTAATATGTGTGTATGTCGGAATAAATGTTTTTTCTTTCTTTCTTTTATATGACTCAGTTTTGTTTTGATGACACTGAGGTAGGTACCTTTTTTTTTTTTTTTTTATTATTGTTGGGATATCCTCATAGAATATGTGATAGTGCAGATCGCGTACCTGCTCGCCACTCCATGCGCGGGGCTGTGATAGCCCGTCCCGGGGGAAGTGTGATACCTCCCCCCCGCGGTGCTATCGCACGATGAGTCGTGACCACAACGACTCATCGTCCTCCTCGGGGCCGTTTCAGGGCGTTCTGGGTCCCCACCCTGATTGCCCACGACCCCGATGGTCCCCGTTTAGTCGCCTTTTACGGCAGACAGGGGAACACCGTAGCTGTGATTCTAAGCCCCAGCTACAGGGCAGGAGGGCCGCCACGAAGCACGGCCGCGCCTCGGCGGCGTCGTCTCCGGGTGGGATCGGCCCTCTCCCGATCCCGCTCAGCAGCCTTCTTCTGGACCATTACGGTCTCACAGAAGGAGGCTACGGCCCTCCACGCCGTATCCCCGCTCAGCATCGCCGACACGACTGCTGGCAGGGGACACTGAGGTACCTACATTATACCTACATACAAACAAACAAATGTGTCTCATACACTATTCATTCAAGTCTCATTCATACAGTGCAACGAGAGTGAAGATACCAAGTAGGTATCTTACGAAATATCTTATCATACAAAAACAAAGACCCCAATTTGTTTATCATCATTTTATAACCATTGTTGTTGATTGTACCGGGAAGTGATGCCTTCCGTACAAATGTCATCCTTAATTCAAAGTCAATAAGATCTACATTACATCGTATAGAAACATAATGTAATCTTTCGTGATAACGATGCATTTCACGTGTTGAAGTTGCCAAAGGAATTTAGATGTTAAAGTAAGGAGTTTAGGTTATAATTTGGAATGGAAATGTTTTGAGCTTAACTTGGGGCTGCCAGAAGCCCAGAACTAAAAATAGCTAAGTAAGCATATTCATGCGCCCTACATGGATGGCCAAAGTGTCCCTGATAATAGTCTCCATTGCATACGTTATTGGCTTTTTAGGGTTCCGTAGACAAATGGCAAAAGACCCTTATTTATTCGTCATATCTGTCTGTCCGTCCGTATGTCACAGCCACTTTTTTCCGAATTTATAAGAACTAGGTACCTATATTGTTGAAACTTGGTAAGTAGATGTATTCTGTGAACCGCATTAAGATTTTCACACAAAAATAGAAAAAAAAAACAATAAATTTTGGGGTTTCCCCATAATTTATACTGAAGCTCAACAATTCTTTTTCATCAAACCCATATGTGTCTAATCTATGGATAGGTCTTCAAAAATGATATTGAGGTTTCCACACTTCCAAAGTGGTAAAATGTGAGTCCTCCCCCTGTAACTTCTAAAATAAGAGAATGATAAAACTAAAAAAATATATTATGTAGGTACATTACCATGCAAACTTCCACCGAAAATTGGTTTGAACGAGATCTAGTAAGTAGTCTTTTTTTAATACGTCATAAATCTTAAACCGCAATTTGCCTTTCATTCAATCAACTCAAATATAAAAAAAAACATGTACGGAACCCTCCGTTTGCGAGTCCGACTCGCACTTGGCCGGTTTTTTATTTATTTTTCCATCCACTCAATTCTGATGAGATAAACAGATTAGCCGTTTCCGTTATTTGGCCAATATAAATAGGTGTCAGAACTTCAGAAGCGCATTCTCTCAGCGGCCGCACTTAAATAAATAAATGCCAATTTGTCGCATGTTCTAATGGCTTGTAATTAATAGTAGATACTTGCAGGATAATGTTAGTAAAATCTAATTGCCTGATCGTTCGACTTTGCTACAAAGTTCCTCTAGGAATCTTGTAAGATTCCCGTAGTGTGCGTCTAAAATGCAATAAAGTTGAAATTAAATTCCCGTCGCTATCTCCTTTTAGTATAAGTGTCAGATATTGCATTCTAGATGCAAGAGCGATATAAGCTTTGCAAATAGCATTCATATTTCAAGTTAAGAATACGATTTGCATACGTTTATTTTGACCTCAGCCCCCCTAGACAAGATGGCTGTCGACAATCGTCATCGTCACATCTACCACGGACCACTATCAAGGCTGGCGGGCCGGCAGAGGCGGCTGAATCTCGCAAAATTTCCAAATACCAGGGTCTCGCCACCCAATACCATTTCGTGCCGTTCGGCGTCGAGACCATCGGTCCGTGGGGTCCCAATGCCCGGCTAATATTTAAAGAACTATCAAAACGGCTCGTCGACTCCACCGGAGACCAAAGGGCTGGCAGCTTACTCGCCCAGCGCATTAGTATCGCTATTCAGCGAGGAAATGCTGCCAGCATCTTTGGGACAATGCCACGGGGGCCATTTTTAGACGTAATTTAAATAGTTTAGATAGTTATTATTAATTTAGTTTTTAGTTAATTTTAATTTAGTTTTTAGTTAATTTTAATATTATATACAAAATTATAGTTTCAGATAGATACAATATACCTTATTACCAAATAAATACAATTACAGAGATTGTTAAAAATCACGTGATATTTCGATTTGAAATGTCAATCCCATACAAAGGTTGATCGTTTACTAACGATGACGATTGTCGATAACCATCTTGTCTACTGGCTCTGGTACCTATGTGAACAAACTTTTTGTGTATCCATGGTCTTTTTTTTTATTACAAGATATTTACTGCAGTATGCATACTAGCATAGATATCAAAAATACGTTACAACTTAAGGATTTAACAGACCTATACATAGGTATATGTATACATAATATGACCAGCCAGATGTTATAAGTAAGCTAAGTGCAGATTGACAAATTCCATATGCTTTTGTCATAACCACCACATTATGACCCAGTTATTGAACATAATTTGAATTATGATTGATGAGTTTTGAAAAAAAAACATGCGATCTATTAACAGCTTCGAAAAATATTCTGCTTAGCTGTGCCGCATGTGCGTTCTTTCTTCCCCCGCGTTTCGTCGCGCGCGGCACAACACTTGCTGTCAACAAATGTCTGTCTAAAACAATAACTATTGCGTGTTATTAGGGCCAATATCATCATCATCATCATCATCAGCCTATAATGTCCCACTGCTGAGCGCAGGCCTCCTACAAACAACTGAGGGTGAAAGGAACTGGGCGATACTCCACCACGCGTGCCCACTGCGGATTGGTGGAGGTAGCCTGGTGGTCAACCTACTGTTGGAATTTTTCAAGCCGCCTCAAAGCAGGCAAGGCTCGAGGCATCCAACTAGCTTAACGACTATCACAATTAAGTGATAACCGGGACCAACGGCTTTACGTGCCTTCCGAAGCACGGAAACGCTCGATTTGAAATACCACTAGGCGGTCACCCATCCAGGTACCGACCACGACAGACGTAGCTTAACTTTGCCGATCGATTAAGAACGGCTAATCGTGCTACACCACGAGCGCTTCAGGGCCAATATAATTATTTATAAACAAATAAATAAAATATTGATGCCTCAGTGTAGCACAGTCCCAAGGAGGAAATACGTCTTCAAAAGATCACTCGCCTAAAACAGTGGTTGGTATGCGCAGGCACAATTTTTCAACAAACTCGCGATGAAAAGCTCGCGACAGTAGGAATTTCATTTGACATTTCTAGAGACCTACGCTACAGTATTGCCTCTCGCGGGTAGGTATATCACGCGCGGGAAGTTACAAACAATTTACTCAGCTCAGTTAGTATTTGTACAAATTATTCAACGATATTGTTACTGCGTCTACATACAAAACACCCTGGGAGCGAAGTCATGAAGTATTTATGACCACTTCGATTTACAACCGATGAGAGCTCGACGCCCTGACCAACAAAGGGCTTTAACCGTAATGTATTCTGACGAACTGCTTGCACATAGAATAGGGATGATTTCGAGGTAAAAAAATAATAATTCTAATTAGTCCTTCAGTTAGATTATCAAAAAATATTGTACACGTATTTTTTGTTTTACCAAATCATTAACAATTGACGAAGATAAAGCGCGACTAAGTTCGGGAGTGGGGGCTCGTGACGTCACTTGTTACTAAGAAGTGTACCGTGACGTCACTTGGAACTTCAACACACGATATCTTCGTATTTTTTTGTTACATTGACAAAAGAAAAAATACGTGTCTAATATTTTTTGATAATGTATATATGAGGGTTTTTTTTTCAGGAAACTAGCTCATTATTATGAAGGTAATTTTTTACCATACTGATAAATACCCAATAAAAGTACCCTAGTTTATCTAGAAGTATTGATGTAATGTAATCGTAAATACTTCTTAATTTCTTGAAATGGGTTGTTAGCTCAGTGATTGTTAAAAGTCTAGAATGAAATAATGTTCTAGTAAAACTAATTTAGAAGTTTAGCTAAACCTAGTTTTCCATAAGTAAGTAGTAGTACTAACTGAGTAGCCAATATGGGCGTTCCGAACAACGAACTTTTCCATTCTATTGACTATGGAGGTGCACGGTGGATGACACCTCCATTTAAAAGGGAAGATCTTCCGCCAGGCTGGGACATCGTGCCTGGGGACCGCGGTCCAACTGTACATGTCGGACAGTTGTATATATGCAGATTCTCGAGAAAACTTCGCCAGCGCGATGCAGGATTGAGGCGCGATGCAGGATAATGTGGCGCCACGCCATCTATCTTTCCGTGTGTGAACTATTACTGATAGATGGCTGATAGATGTCGCTACATCACTCCCTTCCTAGACCGGAGGTCGATCCATTGTTGAGTCGTTGCGTTAAGCTTGCAAGTGCCAGTGCTGCTCGAAGTCTACGGTGAGTCGAGACGGAGCGCAGATGCTGCGACAGGTTGAGCCGGCTGGTCCACGTAATGCAGAAACCGCCACGCCGGAGAGATGATCCGGGCGTGTGCTGCGGTGGACTGTGCGGGCGAGGAGCTTAGTCGCAGTGTTGCCTTGCAGGACCAGGAAGCACGGTGTGTCGGCTGCGATGGACCTGATTAAGGCGAAGTTGGCTTGCTGTGTGACTGCTTGCCGGTGGGGAGTGATGAGCTTTGGAGAATCTGCTCAGAAGTGCTACTGCATGTTCCGTGATTTTGGAGGGTTGGAAATATTCCCATCCATCACGTCGGGGTCACCACTATGGAGGTGTCATCCACCTTGCACCTCCATAGTGGGATAAGATCAGAAGGTTGCGTGTTCAGATCACGTCGGGGTCACCACTATGGAGGTGCACGGTGGATGACACCTCCATTTAAAAGGGAAGATCTTCCGCCAGGCTGGGACATCGTGCCTGGGGACCGCGGTCCAACTGTACATGTCGGACAGTTGTATATATGCAGATTCTCGAGAAAACTTCGCCAGCGCGATGCAGGATTGAGGCGCGATGCAGGATAATGTGGCGCCACGCCATCTATCTTTCCGTGTGTGAACTATTACTGATAGATGGCTGATAGATGTCGCTACAGACCTCAATAAAGTAGGTATATTGTTCGGTGTACTTATTTAATTAATTTATAGTTAACATGACATTACAAGGGCTCAGTTGAAGCTTAAACTAATCGCACCTTATTATGGCCGTTTTGACATGAGCATCTCGCTAGTAGCCGCTGTAGACATGGCTCCTAAAATATACTTTTGTCATTACCTACTACTAAGATGGTCCGAGTAAATATCCTTAAATTTGCATAAGTTCAAAGCCCACGCTTGTGAGTCAAGTCTACTGTTTTCATGGTCATTGTATGATAATGATGTATGAATGTCGATTGTAGATTTATCGATAAAAAGATTAAATCTGCTTTCGTATCGCTCATCGGCTTCTTGCTTTAGCTTGCTTGCGGCACAGCACGAGGTTATCGCAATTGTTGTTCTCAGTGCATGTGATGTAAGCATAATTTTTATCTGCAGAAAAGTAATCATAATGTATAAAAAGCGCTCACCGTATGAGCATGATAAGCCGATCGGCAAAGTTTTGCTACTACTGGTGACGCCGGTACGTGGATAGGTGATCGCCTAGTGGTATTTCAACTAGAGCCTATTCGTGCTTCGGAAGGCACGCAAAGCCGTCGTCCCCATTAAGGTAGTTGAAAGCTCCAATAGTAGGTTGAACATAGGTGTACCTTCGCAGTTGAGTATCTGCCCATTCCCTTTCACCCTTATTTGTGAAAGGAAAGTGCTCAACAGTGAACATTAAAGGCTGATGATGATGGATAAATAAATAAAGATATAACAAACTTAGTGAGGTTGAGACTTTGGTGAAATAATCTTGGCACGGTGTGGTAGGCTTCTTTGTATTAGGTAAATTATCTTTCATCTAGTGTTTGCACCTGGATTTGAGAGTTCTTCTAGGTTTCGCTTACCACCTTCAACCATGTCATCACTTACCGTTACAGTAGTACCCAACTAATATGGCTTACCGATGTACCTGCGCAGAAGATATATTTTCAAAGCGCGGGAAATGCTATTGGTCGGCAGCTGCCGCCATGTGTGCGGAGGGGCGTGACTTGCGAGTGAGACGGAACTAGCAGCTGCAGTGTATATGAACCTTATATTAGTGATCTAAGGTTGATTGTAAGTTTCAAACATTCTTTCGTTAATCTTCGTGCCATACTTTCTTTTCTGTGTGAACGAAGATTCATGACGAGCCTTATCAGTTGGGTACTACTGTACTATGGATTCTGGTCAAACACCATTGGCTGGAAAAAAAGCTACCCACCTACAGCTTGGTCTAAGGTGGCACCTACGAATATTTTGTATCGATATCGATATTTTACTTTCTGTGGTTTGATGAGCAACATGGCATTACAATGGAAAACCACACGTTACGTTCATTTTGTAACATAAAAATTTGCATACTCGCATGTGAATTTTGGCTATTGAGGACATGCATGACGGTAAATATTGTTCAATAATAAAAAATAAGTAATTTGGATAAAAATAATACGATAAGAACTACACTGGCTTCGCGGATGCAATGGTGGTAAATTTAAATTATAGCAATGGAACATTTTGAGTCAATGATCAATAATAATTGTAAACTTTTAAATATCTTTCAGTGTATGTTCGGGTCAAATCTCATTTCTCAATCGAATTTCACCCACTTCCAGTGCTCGGATTGACTTGATACTTGGTATACATTAGTAGATAGTATGATAAGTATAGCCAACAGAAAGTACAGTCACCAAAAAAAAAACTTGTTTTAAAAGTGAATAAAAAAAAAACCTATTTAGCAATAAAAAACCAATTAGTACCTAATCTATACAGAACTAGGAAACTAATAAGGATAAATTGTCCACCAAATAAAGTATTTATGACATGTGCCTTTTTACTTTCCATAATCGCATAACTACTCATGGAAAATTTGTTTGAACAATACCTATTTGGGCGCACCTGAATTATGTAGGATTGATAGAAATGCCATACGTAACCTCGCTTAGCACTTGAAACTGTTTTTATAACGGTGGCAAATAAGTATACAGCTTGTTTACTGTAGCTATTAGACGATTGCAACATCATGTCTATCACTCGCACTCTATAGGTATCCCTTATTAAAAAGGGGTTAGATGTGCCATTTTGTGTAATTAGTTGCTACACGACTGGTTCCCGCGTACTGCCAGCACAGCGCCTCATAGAGCTCTGGCGATTTTGCCAGAACATAAAACCAAATTAACGTAATGTTATTTGGTAAGGTGGAGGTTTATTCCCAGTCGGGCTGCTCTGAATTTTGGACCTTCTATTAATTATCTGTTGTAATTGTTACAGCCCGCAGCCCGCTTGCTGGTACACCAACTAAGATACCAAGCCCTGTTGGCACGCTTCTTCATAGGAGGACACCGGTAAGTTGTAGATTTTAATTATATGTTGTAGAATTTTGATGATTTTCAAATTCGCTATAGTTTCAATCTTTTTGGTCCAAAGAGACAGCTACCCCTATCTCCCCTTGTTAGCGTATCCTAGATGTCACCAAAAATCAGTGAACTCAGAAACTTTTGATACCTCCAAAGAAACCTGGCGCTACCCTTTTCGTTCTTAGTGTAGCCAAGAATAGAATTGATTCATAGGTAAAAAATAATAATTCTAATTAGTCCTTCAGTTAGACTATCAAAAAATATTTGACACGTATTTTTTGCTTTAGAAAATCATTAAAAAATGACAAAGATAAAGCGAGTCAAAGTTCGGAAGTGGGGGCCGTGACGTCACTTCGAGTAAGCAGTGTACTCTGACGTGACGTCACGCGAAACTTCACACTCGATATCTTTGTAAAATTTTTGTTCAATTGACAAATGAAAAAAAAAACGTGTCTAATATTTTTTGATAATGTAAAAGACGGAATAAATAGTTTTTTTTGTCATCAAGTCTATTATTGTGCAAAGAAAACTAAAAAATCATGTTAAGCAGCAAACATTGAGATTCGTAATTGTGTCTCAGCTCAAACTACTAAATTCTGATGGTAGCTAAAGGAGCGTTCGGTGATTCAGCAGTCGTGAAACTTGTTACTGCAACTGCTTAGGTCCAATGTTGTTGCTATTGTGAAACACCCGATATGGATGGCACGATCCACCGCGGAGTAATGCCAAAACGTGATTCATCGATACAATCTCTAAACCGCCGATTTAATTGCGCAGGGCCATTAATTGATGAGGACAGTCAAATATTTTGAATTTAGGTTTTTTCTCTTATGTATATTAAAGACAATACTTGTGTTTTGGCAGCTGATTGTCTAGACTTAGTTGAGAATTTAATAAAATACTGAATTAGATCAGAACTGAATTAGATAAGCAGCGGGAGTTTTTACACGCAGAGTAATTTTATTTGAAAGCCATATTCACAATTTATTCCTTACTAAATTGGAAGACCCCGTTCTTCTATCGGACCACTAGGCGTCGGAAGGGTTTCCACCGCTTCGTCGTCGACATTCCGTCTTGCCTTACCAAGCGTTTCGGTTCCTCTTTCCTTATACGCACGGCCAAGTTGTGGAATTCTCTCCCGGACAACGTGTTTCCAGACACATAACATGGGTTTATTCAAGGCCAGAGTGAACAGGCATCTTATGGGTTCGCGCGGTCTACCCTAGACTTCATCTTCGCTTACCATCAGGAGGGATTGCGGTCAAGCGCAAAACCATTAAATATAAAAAAAGAAAATCTGATAGTTCTTTTGTTACTCGAAAGCAGTTACACATTTTAAACTTTATTTCTATGTAGATTAGAATGAAAGTTGTAACCTTAAATTCCCTGTTTTTCTAGGATTCCATACCACCCAAGATATTAGGACCTTTCACGATGTTCGTACCTTTATATTGCGATGATCAAGATTAGAATTTGTGTAGTATGTACAAGTTTGTTAAATAAAGTTTAATTTTAATGGTATTTTATTTTAAACTGGCATATATTATTTTATTGACCGTAAACAATGAGGAAAATACCATGTTGTTGTAAATTGTTTAATGTTCATTCATACGTAGAAATAATTTATGACATCTCTGCTCTATATTGTGCGAATAAGTTTGAACATTTTTCCCGTTGAGTAAATTTGCACCCTCACGTGATTTATGGAAAACAAACAATGCCGTATTTTAAGCTCAATTTACAGTGCGCGGAATGAAAAAGAAGCATTGAAATTGTACATAGCATAATGAACTTTATGTCAATTGTATAAAATACAAATTAATACATTCCCGCGAGGATTCCCCGAAAGACGCGCGACCTCTTTGGCTCGGATTTAGTTTGTAGAAGCTTCCATTCCATTCCGCGACAATGTAAATTGAGCCTTAAACGTTCATTTGGATATAACGAATCCATTGTTGTTGATCTAAACTCTAAACATAACTCGGAAACCACATGCGCAGTTTGCTTTGAGTTAGCAGATATATTTACGTCTATATTCGTAAATCTACTTTATTAATTTCCTAAGCGTTATTCCGGTGCTATGAAGACTTATGTACGACGCAGGAAAATATTAACATGGCTCCATCATTCGAACAGTGAAATAACATTCATAGTCAGTGTAAAATTCTTAAAATAACTCAAAACCTTGAAGGCTGGAGTGAATAGGCAAGTGTGCTAAATCATCGGCCTTGTTTGCTCATTTAGTGAACCGAAATCCTTAAAAGTTCAACGGATCGGCATTGGTTCCAACAATGGTGGAATGGGTGCTAATCCCATAATACTAATTCCTGCCTTCGTCTATTTAGGTTACCGTAAGCTTAATTTAAAAGATTTCGTTCAATGTCGGGTAATTAAGAATGTTTGTGTTGTCTATTTATAGAGTCAAGGACTTGATGTGGCGAAATCAGGTTCAGAATGTGAATCGACTAGTATTACTGACGCAGTAAATACAATGTAATTATTACAGTATTATTTTGTGTCAGGTGGTAGTTTCAAATTGATTAGTAAGGTGAAACTCATGCTGATACCAGCTTGGGCCTTGAGACTCGGTTCAGCGACGTGCCAACAGAATTGTTGACGATCCCGAGCTCACAAGCGGTTTAGAGCCCCTTAGTCTGAGGAGAAATTTTGCCTCCTTATGTGTGTTCTACCGCTTGTACAACGGAGAGTGTTCTAAAGAATTGTTCGACTTGTTACCCACGGCTACCTTCCACCATCGCAACTCTCGCCATCGACGGGGAGTCCATCTTCACACATTGAAACCAAATTGTTTTGAACTGTGCGGGCTCCAAGGAGCTTTTTTCCGCGGACACTCAGATTGTGGAATGAGCTCCCCGCCGTGGTTTTCCCAATCGAGTACAGCCTGGGGTTCTTCAAAAAGGGTGTGAAGAGATTTCTTCAAGGTCGGCAACGCGCGAGTGATACCCCTGGTGTTGCAAGCGTCAATAGGCTACGGTAACAGCTTACCATCAGGCGGGCCGTATGCTTGTTTGCCACCTTAGTGGCATAAAAAAAAACACGTTAAGGTTTGCACCTTATCACTCAAATTATTATATACAAATGCCAGAAAACTATTGCCGTCACACATGACCCCCTCACGACTGATTGAGATAGCAACAATAATAAAACCAAACGCATCACCAGCTCATCTTACTATGTATGTCATTGCAATAAAAAGACTACTTGACACGTTCAGACACTTCCTATCTGCTTGAGGGGCAATAAACAAGTGTTTTATTAGTTGTTGATGTTGACGGCATAGCTGCAGCGCTGCCATTAGCCAATAAAGCTCGGATCGCTTCGGAAGCGTTTATCAAATTTATTACCTGATAGGTAACATGTTGATAAAGAAAAGGGTTCTGAATGATCCCAGTGGTGCTGACGAGCAGTCAATAGTTTAACCTAAAACTATTGACTGCTCGTCAGCACCACTGTTTATATTCGTCAAATATCGTGAAGATTGAGCTTTAGGTAAAGAAATATATAGTGAGGGAAGAACCGTAGTACTGTGGTACCGACCTGCCTGGTTATTACCGTGAAGTTGAAAATGAAAATGTTGCGGCAGTTGCACTTGAGAGCCAGTTTCTTTCTACGCATTGTATATTTGGGCACCCACCACCGACCATGGTGATAGAACAAAGACCCATATAATATAAGAAAAAGTTTTCAAGTACCTTGTAGTCTAGTGAATTGTTAAATATTATACCCAACGCTTGATGTAAATGAGACCCTGCATAATTTGAGCTTATATTATGGTAAATTCAATACAATCATGAAGCCTCCTTTCGGCTTCGCCGTTGTCGGATCATGTAGCGCACAGATCTCTGATATACGTTCGATTTATAATGTTACACAGCAGTTCGCAAATACCTTTATCTTTGGGTTGTGATGAAATTATGTTATTTGTATTATAGACGATAAACTTTTCAGTTTTAACGTCTCATTAATGTCATTTTATTTTTTTGTCTATACTTTATATTTATGATACTTTTGTTGGTTCATTAAATATGTTACGGATTTCAGAGTGTGGAATGTGGATACTTCCTGACAGAACCACTACCGCGGATTTAAATTTTGAGCCCGATTCTATCGCTAATTGTCACCAAATACTCTATATTTTGACGGGCCTTGGTTTAATTGTTAGAGGAGAGAAGGTTAACAAGAACTAGAGAAGATTACTGAAATTTTGTTTGCTCCCAGAATATGTAGCTTATTCTCCACATACGCGCATAAGAAATCCAAGAAACAGATGACGAATTTTGACGAAATAGCGACAGACTCAGAATTCAAATCAAGTGATGGTGACTGTGCCAGGTAGTGCCAGAAAATTTCATGCATAAATGTCCTAATTAATTATCTATCTAGTAAGTTGAAGTTCACTATAATAGTTCGTAACATGGTATTTAAAACAATCGGGTACACGTTTCCTGCTAAAAGATTTTTAAGTTAAAATTATAGTTTGCTCTTAATTATGCAAGCGTATGTATCTAGAGTGGAACATAAGAATGGTAGGTTTCTCTTGATTTTAAAATACGATAAATTTAATGCTGCCTATTAAACAATCTTGAAGCCTGCACAAAGCTGTGAAACCGATAAAAATATTTTTAGATACCAGGCATTTAAATAATGCGTCCAAAGCTATGAGTGTAAAAAAAAACTAAAATTTAATTAAGCATCGCTTTACTCCGGGTGTCATTATCGATAGGTATACTTTTACGGTTAGACTTTTTGGCGGGAAGAGTGACGTTGCGTTTTCATTTTTATTTTCATAAATTTGTGTATTTTGAGTTTTATTGTGTATTTTTGGTGGTATTTTACCCAATAAAGATCATCCATGTGCTCCACTGTAATGAAATGAAATGAATTATGTGTATCGTGACTTTTCAAGTTGTCTCAAGAAGTCCGTGTAAAGTTTGTACAATTTACCACCCATAGAAATAATATATACCTAGAAAGAACGTCGCCATACTATCCGAATATATAAAACAGGCCAACTTTTATAGGCTGCCGCGCGTAACAGCTACGTTTTACGCTCCCTCTGCGTCATTCTGCTTGTCATAGTGACGTTCATAAAGATAGCAGTTGTTGAAATATTCTAATTAAAATCGGGAGAAATTTAAATATTGATCATTATTTTGCATTTTTATTTATTTTTATTTGATTTACGCCCTAACAGCACAGAATATTTAATAGTACTACGTCTAACAGTTAGAGTAACGTATTTTTATCGACGCCTGCACAGCTGCGACACTCTATCTGGATGTATTCTTAATCAAAGTTACCACCATTGTACTTAAACATGACTTTTAAGGATGGTGACTGTCTTATATATATTATAAGACAAGGCTGTATGGCTCAGACCTTTGCTTGCCTTTGGGCATATAAGACAAACAACAATGATAGGTATAATTATCGACACTTGTCAACACTTTTACAAATATTACTTTTTATGTTTCGTTGTTACAAAATAGTGCGTATTGGTTTATAATAAGAGTCAGAGTTGTTGTTACTGTGTACAGTTTATTTTAGCACTGTGTGTGATGCTAAATGTTTGCACGCCTGTTTGGACGTCAGATATTTTGTTTTACTTACTCGAAAGCGACAAGGAAGTGCCGAGATTGATTCATTGTTGAGCAGTCCCATTTATAGATAACCATTGTCGCAAATACAGTTTTATTCGTTCTTAGAAATACTATTTTAAACAGAGATGAAAAGAGGATAATTTAGAAAGGATTTCTGCAGTCTAGATTTTTTTATAAGAAGCATGCTACAAAAATAGTGAAATAATTGATCTATGAAATTGGCTAGTTATAAATTATTGGCAAAAAAAATATTGGATACGTATTTTTTTTTCCTCAATCAAACAAAAAATTATGAAAATATAATCCGTCAAAGTTCCGCGTGACGTCACACTTTTTTTTTTTTAGTGAAATGTATTTATTATTTATGCAGGAAAGTACCCAATTACACACATTATACCTACTACTAATAATAGGTTTAACGTAGTCCGCGCTTTAAAATTAACATATAAGAATAAATTATAATTATGCAAATCGAGTGATAGCACCACTTGCGAATTACAATAGACTGGCTGAACAATGAGATGCCAAAGTAGCAATCGCCGCGAAGAAAAAATCAGATCAAGTACGAATTCCGAACGTGACTCACCTGTCAAACTTTCGCGGGAAACCAAGAGGCGCGCGCTAAACCAGAAATGGCTGCCATTACGGTGCTTTCTGAATCACGATGATTGAGATTACGTCTTTTTGTTTCATTTCTGAGTTAAAATAACTCTTTTGAAGTGTAATTTTTTCAATAAACATTTGCAGATTTTGCCTCGTAATTAAACGATTTGGCAAGCGAAAGTTTATTACATTAGCTTTATTGTTTGATATATTTGGCGGCATTCCTATCTACTTTTACTTTTTAAATTTAACAAATCATAATACAAATTTAAAACTCATTAATCTCGAATCAAACACGCGTTTTTTATGGCTGTAAATTTTATTTATATCTGGACAAGTCGAGCAATCATGTAATACGCTATTGTATAAGATTGCATGTTGCATCAACTTATGACTCACAACTAAATCTAGATTCTAGTAAATTCTATATCGATGCTAAAATATGGCAAACTCTATATAGACCTTTGGAATATTATTACATCCTTAAACTGTTTCGATGTATTATGCGCTTCGCTTTGAAATATGACGAGATGAATTTATGTTGCATTTCATATGCTATGACTAATGCCATAATTTATTATGGCATTATGTTTTACGCAGATATGAGACACTTTATGCAAGGTAAATGGGAATCGTACGTATTGCTGCGGGTAAATTTCACTGTTATTTTCTTCATTCAGGTGTTTATTGTGGGAACTTGCATGTAATGTGAATAAGTAATGAATAATAAGTTTACTTGGCAGTTTTTTCGCTGGGACAGGATATTGGACTGAATTAATTATTATTTATGACCTGTTTTTGGCTACTATGTTACCATGGTCAGTGATGATGGTAAGCACATAACCTAGAACGGAACTAGCTCTCAAGTATCTGTCAGACGGAACACACAGGTTGTTGGCGACAGATTTTCAATTGAAGGGTGGCCAGCCCGGCGTAGAAAGTATCCTACCACCATGCTATCACAGACTACCCATGCTATGGTTTCCTCACAATGTTTCCTTCACTGAAAGCTCAAGTTTTTGTGGGGTTCAAACCTACAAATTATCTTAATATTATGCTGTTTGAGGTAGAGCTGCTCTTTCTAGAGTTCATCTTAGTAGATATCGGCGGTAACGATTGTCGACTTCTCAATTTGGAGACATATTCTAAACACGCATCAGAAGCCAGGACTTCTCAGTAGTAAATTCCTTAGCCACACAATCCATACGTAAGTTTATTTATGAGGCACGTGCTCAGAATCGCAGATTGCTCACTCACGTGAGAAAGATACATTTCTTTCTAGACTATGATGGATTTGTACGAACAAACGTGTGTTTATACAAATCCATCATATCATAATAAACGGGTCAGTCCAGCATACGCAGGTCGTGGGTTGGACTCCCACACAGGACATACATTTGTGTACATGAACATTTAGTAAGAATGTCTTGATTGTCATTTAGTAAAATGTAGTTGATCAGTCATCTGGTTTCCATAGCAACCTAGCATAGCATAGTTTCCTCTGCTAAGTTTGGGATCAGATACAGTGTGAAGAATGTCTCAGGAAATTTATGTATTTATAAACCATTAAGGGAAGTGTGAGCTGTTTTAAATACATATAATGAATGAGGTGACATTCTCGACACTACAGTTTAACACATCGCCCTAGAAACAATAATAAAAATCCTTAAAAAAACTTTAACGAGCCGTCAAACATGCCTCGTAAATCATTACCATAACCAAGATAAATGTAACATAAACAATAATAAAGTGTAAAACATGGCGGAAGTCATCCCTGGCCGCCATATTGGCTGCGCGGGAGTCGGGGGCAACGTTCTCTAGTCTATGACTCAACGAGGCATTGTCGTCAACTTCGAAGCTTAAAAAATAATAAAGCTACGTTATGAAAGTGGATGTGAGCGAGGTTTGGAATTTACAACGTTCACTTAAATTTTCTTCGGAAATCAAGGTTGATATAATTATACCAACGTTGTCAGTTCCGTTCGCGCGTTTTAAATGTTTTGACTATATTGGATTAACGGAACATTTAAATATAGAACTGTGTTTTTCTGTCAGTCTTTTGAAGGTTATATTTCCCTTTCTGCTAGCTATTGTGAATTTTTATGAGGAACATTAACTTGAGAGCGGCTTTACCGATTTCATTCATCTTTTTTTTAATTTTTTCTAATACTTCGTAGAAGGTTCTTTCTTAAATTTAAAAAAGTAACAAAATTGCGGAGAGTCTTAGAAACTTTAAGAAAACTTAACGACATTACTTTTCTAATGTAACCTTATGGCCTTAGCGCGGTAGGGTAGGGTAGAGTAGTGTAGTGTAGGGTAGAATAGAGTAGGGTAGGTAAGGGGGGTAAAGAAGGGGTGCGGGTGAAACCGCGGGCGGAAAGGATAACATCTTATTTAAGACCCATAAATTATTTAATAGTCTTATTTCAACTAGATAATTCTTACCTTCCGAATAATAAGAATTGTTTAATTTTATTATGATCGCTGTTGTGCAGCGGCCGCCTACACAGATAAGCCGTCGAGCCTTCCGTGCAGGCTATTAAACATACATGTAAATAGTTATAATGGTAAATAAATATATTTCAAAAAATAAAAAATTGCCAATTTTTTTTTTTTTTTATTATCAGTATGTACTTAATTCAACAGTAATTTTATTTATTCCACCCAGTTACTTTATAGTTATTCGTACAGAAAACTTTTATGATTACGGCACGATTCAATTTTCACGCCGCCATCGGTAGTCGATTTATATTCGGTTACTACACCGAGGTTGCCACATGAACTGTGGAACAGATCGAGCAGCCAAAGACAGTTTTGTTTTATTATTTTTATTTCCGCAAGCATTTATTTAGTGGCCAGATCCTATTGTTCCAAAATATGGATAAATGTTGCATATCGGTTTTTGACAACGTTTTTTATATTCTTTATTCGTTGTTTCTCTAGGATGTTAAAGGAGCTAAGCCATACAGCCTTGTCTTCGTTGTTAATTTTCTAAGATTAAAGTTAAACGAAAAAATATCTACAATGTCATGAAATCTATAAAGTCATCGATGTGTTGGCAACATTTTCCTTTCGACATTCTAGATTCAAATTAGATCAACACTATAGACGATGCTTAACAAATTTACATGTCAACTAAAGCTGAATTAACAATCATCAATTCCAGACTACTGCTTCCTTATTTTGAACCGTATGCTCTAAAAGGAGGGCTTACATTCGTGGAGCAATTAAAAAACGGTAGCTTTTGTAAATATTCAGAGAGGCATACGGGAATTCTGGGAACTGGCACTGGAATAAATATTTAAGTAGTTGGTACACGTTTGTGTTTGCGTACTAACGTTTGGGTTTCTTGCTCGAGTCTACGTCGGGAACAATTACCTTGATTTAGTTTTTGAGAATTGGTTTTTTATTTAGAGGAGCTAAAAACTAACAAAATCAGGAACTATACATTGACGGGTCAGTTGGCGCGGTTGGTTAATGTTCCACCTATCTTTTGGGCACTGTGGTGTTAGCATACGCTAGTTGATAATGAGCGGCACAGGCAAAATATTTGACCAGAATCAAATAAAGGTTGAAAATGATGAAGCTGCATTCCTATTTTTGCCATTGTTAGCAGGGCGTCTCTCATACTCTTCCATTTTACCAGATATAGGTATATTTAAAATAAAAAAACATATTCAGGGCATTAAAACATATGTTTGGAGCATAGCGCTGTAAGGTTGTGAGACGTGGACAATGACGCAAAGGGATAGGGAATGTGGAACCTTTGAAATGTGGTGTTGGAGGAGAATGGAGAGGATCAGCTGGACTGAGAGGATGACGAATGAGAAAGTATTGCGTCGAGTAAAAGAGAAAAGGAACATTATGGAGACGATAGAGAATAGGAGGGGAAAGATGTTTGGCCACCTTATACGACACGACGAATTTATCAAAAACATAATAGGAGGAAAGATAGAGGGAAATCGAGGAAGAAGAAGACCAAGAATAAGTTACACAGATCAAGTGAAAGCAAAAATAGGCTTCGTGTCATATAAGGAGGTGCAAAATGTTGCTAATGATAGAGCAGAGTGGAAGAAGCTACACTGACAAGAGCACAGCTCTTAAATACAGAAGAAGATGAGGAAAAGGAAGAACACAGTTTTTAGAATAAAAATTTGTCCATTCGGTATTAATATTAAGTATCAGCCATTATAGCGTCAAGCGTTTTTCAGGTCGCTCTAGCTATTAACGATATTAGAAATATAAATAGTTTGCTATTTGCTACACTATTATTATACTTGTGAGACTACACAGTAAGGCAACACCATGTCTAGGTGCGGCCAACCAACGAACACGCCTACATGTTTTCTAAAACCAGTCTACTATCGATTTAAGAAAAAAAACAATCTGCTTTATGGCAATCTGGAGAATACTGGCACCGTATAAGTGCGTTTTGGGGACTTTTTGGCGGGAACTTGCAGAGTGACGTAGCATTTTCATTTTTATTTTCATAAATTTGTGTATTTTGAGTTTTATTGTGTATTTTTGGTGGTATTTTACCTAATAAAGATCATCCATGTGCACCAGTGAAGTGAAATGAAATGAATTATGTGTATCGTGACTTTTCAAGTTGTCTCAAAATGTCCGTGAAGAGTTTTAGTACAATGACCACCATTGTAGTAAAACATGACTTTTATGGACGGTGACTGACTAAGGACTATAATGTGAAGTGATTTATTGTGACTGGAAACTATAATATAACTCGACACTGGCAGAAATGAGCCCTAATTTGGGCTTGGTTGCCAAAATTAAAAATAAGAAGAAGAAGTGCGTTTTGGTGCCAAAAAATAGCATCACTAGTTTGGATCTAATCCAATATGGTGACTGCGCTAATATTAAATCCATAAAAATATTCATGGTAAAAATACAATCAGATCTATAAATATATAACAATTCGTACAATTTTATTGAGCCTCTTTCATATTTTTAAAGACGTACATCATTGTTTTCGAAATGAGTATTTAATTATGATTATTATTTATTTTTGATGCTCTCATGTAATGCAGAGCTAAATGTAAAAATTTAATAATCATTTATATTGCCATTCGCATTACAATAAATCTAATTACAAATTCAAATATGGGAGTAGAGCCTCTAGTTCGTCTGTGGTTCGCCTCTAGCAAGTAGTCATAGACAAACCTTGACTTACTTTTAATAGTCTTACTAACGACATCTTTGGCAGATTGACCGAGAACTATTAGCTATAAAAACACGTTATAAAAGTCGGTTATACGTTTTATTTACAATAAAAATACCCAACATCAATTTTTATCATAAATATTTATGAATAACCAAAAACAACGGTGATTGGTGTCCATTTTTATGGTTTTTATGGTTATAAGCTTAAAGATATTGTTAGGAGTGGCTCTAACAATTCTACATTATTAAAATGAACTCTAACTTAACTTGATAACTTATATTTTTGAAGAAACATTGAACCAGACAAGGCGCGGCGGTCGCAGCGTGCGGTGTTTGCAATTTGCAGATGGAATTAGCATTTGACATTTGAATTTATAGAACGTGCCAGAATGTTTTGAGTTTTTACAAGTTTAAAAAAAATGTTTTTTTTGTAAACCGCCGTTACCGTGATTAGGTACCTTTACCTAAGTTTAGTATAGTGCCTAATAATAGTATACTTCTACGAAAAATAACAAAAAAGTATCTAGTTCATAATTAAAGCTCAAATCATTTTGAAAATGACCGTGTACCCGATACTAAAAAATAACTAACTGACGTATTCAGCGAACGTAAGCATGTGCATGCTTAAAAGCCTATGTATGTAATATGAAACATGGCCACACATGGCCAATGTAAATTGCGTTATGGCCGCCCGCAGCCCCGGTGAGCCAATGTCCGACGCTATTAAACCAATCGGACTTACTGGCAATCTATGAATTAGTTTTTATGACGTACATGACTGTGTGGTTGAAAGAGTTTTCAGGAATGAGGCTTTTATTATTTAGTTTAGCATAAAATGTTGTTTTTATTAATCCGCTGGCGGTTGATTAAATGATAATAAATTACACTCTGCACCTATAAGAGGGGGGATGTGTCTCAAAAAGTCCGCGAAAAGTTTTAATAAAATGCCCTCCATTTTACTAAAACATGACTTAAACTAAAAAAAAACTAAAAAACTCGATACTGGCAAAAATAAACTCTAATAAAAATAGATTGTCAAACTTAAAACTAAGAAAAAAGGGCATGGGCACCAAGAAACTTATACATAATTATAATGGGCACCAATGTGTTGTGCGCGAATAGTCGCGATGGCTACCATTTATGAACCACTACTGTTTCCACATAATTAAGTACCTACCTACCTACAAGTTTTTTTTATAAATTAACTAGAATCTTAATCTTTACTCAATTTAAGGAAGATTTCATGCAATATTATTAAAATTCTATTTATTACGGCGCTTTTTTTGTTAGGTAGGGCAAACTCTGCAAAAACCGCGAGATAGAGTTGATGTGCGTGACGTCTTGTCAATGACTTTCTGCTTCGTTGATGTCACCCGTGGCGTTCCACGATCGACTTTTTTAACTGTATTATTTACTACATAAGGTTGATTTTTCAAAACTGATATTTGAATTATAATTTTGGTAATGTACCATCATCGAACAATTAACCCAAAGAAGCGCCATGACGTTCATTTTGGTTGAAATATATTCCGCCAATTTCCCACCGCCGACAACGCGCTCTGATTGGCTAAGTCAAGCAGGCATGCACTCTGATTGGCCCAGTCAAAAACACACGATGCAGTGATTGGTGATTACTGTTCAAATTCAGTGACAAATCACTGACGAGTTTCGGAATTTGATTGTTCATTATTACTACTCTAAAGGGATCTTTCCTCGATGTGTACCATAGATCAGAAACGTGGGAATGTTTTTTTTATTGGTATATGTACAGTTACGAAGAGAAACTGTTGTAACTACCAAAGGAAGCCTAAGATTAAGAATATGAACCTTATCAGATAGATAATTAATGTATTTTACAAATAACCATTTTTATGGACAAAGTCGGCGATAAAATATCTTGTTTATTGTATACCTAGTTTAACTTCTAGAAAAACTAACCGCCCCTTTGTAGAGAGTCTAGATTGAATCTAGACTTAAATAACCATTCTAATGGCTAGACATTCATCATGAAACCGGACTTTCACTTGATGAAACAAACATTTTGCTTGTAAAAAAAATGGTGTAAAATGAAAAAGAAAATGCGATGTAAACTTGATTAAGCAGTTAAGTGAGTCGAGACAAGAAAGTAACCACATTTGCGGAGTTTTTTTTAAGTAAAAGCTGCTCTTTATTGCCTATCTCATACTACAAATTACATATACTACAAATTGTTTTTTTTTATATAAGAAAATATATTAAACAACTATGTAGATTCCATGGATTTCACTGGTGATTTCGGGACAAAAGTAGCCTGTGCCTTCGAATCATAACCTATGTTTATGCAAAAAAACACGCTGATCTGTTGGTCCGTTGCTGCGTGAATGAAGGACATACCAACAAATATACTTTGGCATTAAAAAAAATAAAAGAATAAAATTCTAATATAAATTTGCTCGAAAAAAAAACTTTTTCAAATGATAGTTGGCAACCAGTAAAATAAAATGGATAAAATGTGTAGCCATAGATAAAAATACATGTCATAGAGTATGTAAATTATCTAAGAGCACGTGTTTATAGATTGAAGCGAAGGAAAGTGGATTAAATCCACGTCTCGGTCACGGATGGTGATACGCTTCCGCAATTTCTGCAACTCTTTTATCTTAATAATCATCTTTATAGTACATTCCAGCTCGTAATTGTATTAATATAATGCAAAAAAACTTCTTTTCCTTTTGTGTACCTAACTTGTGGATTGTTGTAAGTTCAATTCAAAGATCAGCTCGACTGGGGAAGTACTTCCACCTTATAGAATAGCGCAGCTATGTCGTTAACTTAAAGGGGAGGGTCGGTAACTTGTGTTTTACAAGTATGCGGTACGGTAACCGCTTGCCACCAGGCCACGCGGGCCGTATGCATTGAGCTATTATTACGTATCGAGAAGCTACTATAAGCAAAGGTTATGTCCATTTTATTAGAGTCAACTAAAGTTCTCTTTAGCGCTGATACAATAATTGGTCTAAGCAGACAGTAGAAACACGTGGCGCTATCAGCATAAGCGTTTTTGACGAGTATTTTTCACGCAAACACCGTGATTTTCACGGCGCTTACGCGTTTCGTTCATCCTTCTACAAAACTATACGTACCTAGTAATATTAGCTCAATAGCTGTATGCTAGTTTGCAGAAGACGAACAATAAAAACCACACAATCCGTTTAATATAAAAAATAAATAAAAAAAAAGCTATTGATATCAAACGGAATCATTCAAATAACTGTATGGGTAAAAAACCAAATACGATTATCACCTCTGAATACAACAGTATATTGTTGACTCACAGATACCGCTACGCAAGCCTAGTTTGGACCGTGACCGCCTAATAACAAATGCTCTCCGAACTAGTCATTAAATAAAAAAAAAAAAAAATGTAAGCGTGCTCCAATAAATAGCGATAGACTTTGGTACGCTACTGGACATTTAACAAATTGTTCTTAAAAAAAACAATATTCTCCATTTTCAATATTGGGATTAAAAAAAAAAAGATAACGGGATGCGGAAGACCGAGATATTGCAGTTATTTCTAGTATTACAAGGGGCACTTATGGCCGATTCCTATATTTTACGGACCGCTATCGGTTAAAATTAAGACTAAAATAATGAAGCAAAGGCCTCAAAGCTTTGCATAGCAGACCCTCCCATATGGAAGTAGCTATCACAGATAAGATTAGCTTACTAAGATGATCTATATGCCCAGTTTGGCAATAAAAAAACCTACCATTGGTAAGCCATACCATTTTTTATAGAAACCGGGCATTATAAAACTACTTGCTACAAACGTACGTACCTCAGGTAAATATTAGTAAGTGTAAATAATAAATGATGTAATTTGCATGCAATATTAAGGCTTGGCAACATTTCTGACCTCGCACATACGGTTCGGTGTGGCAGATATTAGGGTAATTTAATTTGCCAAACGCCTGTTGTTCAAGGCTGCCATACACCCGAACGAAACAAAAAAATTGTCTCTGATAACTTTTAAAAAGAGAAAGCTTTCGTCGGCTTTAATTATTGTTTACATAATCGCTGAAATTGTAATTTTTTACTTAACGTTTAATCCCCTTGCTCATACAACGTTATTTAACTAATATACTGTTTAAAAGGTCACGTAAATAACGTCACTCTCTTGTCATTGTCAAATAATGTGACATTATTTACGTGACTCTTTAAACAGTATATTAGTTAAATAGCGTTTTATGAGTAAGGGGGTAAATTAATAGGCATTACATTAATCCCTTTCATTTATTGAAACTATTTATCTTAAATGAAGAACGAAAAATCAAAAACAATCGACGGTGAAATCTTCCTTTATTTCTCGGGCTATCATGTTGACAATCTCATTCGTCAAACCATTGACAAACTTCCTTTTTTTTTACTTACACATCCTGTTAAGCCAAGGTTTTTAATTGTTTCCAACAGGATTAAGGCTCGGAACATAAAGCCTTGTCAGTAACTTGAGACTTTGTCAACAATAACCATTGAGGCAAGACTGTGGACGCACGGTTAGCTGGTCACGAGCACGACGCAAGTGTATCCTGTCGTATGGTCCTTTTTATAAGCTGGTAGCGGTTTTTGATATTGCAATAATGTCTATGGAGTTTATGGTTTTCGTGGAATCATTAATTTTTTCCCGCAGTCTCCAAATAAAATTCGACTCTATCTTCGACAATGATGAGTTCCTTTTCATATAATTATTATTTACTTTCTTTACAAGCAGGCATATTGTACCTACTATAAAAGGAAGTCTATTGGGTACTAAATCTATTATCAATATTTTTTTTATATCCAAACTCTTACTTGTCTATGGTCTCTCAATACTTCCCGCTCATATCTCGTACATTAACAACATAACCGCAAGGTGCAGGGCAGTACTCGTGTTACCTGCAGCTGACGGTGACGTCACATCCGCTCATTGTCCACCCTCCCGAAGCGGGAGAGCGAGAAGGCCAATGTTCTGTACCTTGAAACAATGGGAATTATTTTTGACTGCCGAATATCTAATCAGCTAAGTATATATGTTATTTTTTTTTATACAAAAGTCGGTAAACAAGCATACGGCCCGCCTGATGGTAAGCGGTTACCGTAGCCATATGGACGCTTGCAATACAAGAAGCATTGCTCACGCGTTACCGACCCTTCCCCCCACCCTATGAGCTCTGGCGACCTTACTCACGCGCAGGAACACAACTTTACACAACATAAAGTTATTTGGCTGCGGTATTCTGTAAGGTGGAGGTACTTCCCCAGTCGAGCTGCTCTTTGAGCGAATAAACGCTATGCTCTACCTCTCTCAAAATGTAGATGTGTAAGTTTGCACTTTGCACAGAGTTTCAAACTAAGTAGAGCTTGTAGAATGGAACCAGATAAATCATATCGTCTTCTATATATAAAAATGAATCTCAATTTCTCTTGGTCACGCCATAACTTGAGAACGACTTTACCGATTTCATCCATCTTTTTTTTTAAAAAAATCTTATACTTTGTAGAATTTTCTTTCGGAAAATTTAATTAAGAAAGTTGGTAGAGATAGGGCATTGGGTAGGACACCACGCAATAGAAGTCGCGCAGGGCAGCTAGTTATTTATAATGTACAGCCAGACTGAACAAAGATATGACACGAATCGAATCCTAGAACTCAAAGTAAAGGATAGAAATCGAAAGAGACGGATAGAAAAGCATGCAAGCAAGCAGCGGTACCAAGGGTTAAAATTAACAATAACGTAGTGTATCAAATCAACATAATAAAAATAAACGCGATTTAACCCAAGCAGCACGCAAGCATATTCTACATCAATAAACCAGCCCATTTAGAACTTAGAGTTCTTTTAGAGACTTACAAGAGTGTAAAGAACAGTTTTAATACTTATAAGAGTGATTTATGAGATATTATACAGCTCTAGCTGTATAAAATTCTTAGTAAGGGATCCGCGTCAGCTTAGGGTTCTTAAACAGAATAACAAAACTCTACTATACAGCGTTAAGAATTTTATAACACTCCAAGCTGGTTTTATCGTTATAGCTGTATATAGGCTGTATAAAGGGATCCGCGTCAGCTTAGGGTTCTGAAACAGATATTATAACTCTATAATACAGCGTTAAGTGTTTTCTGACACTTCAAACTGGTTTTATCGTTAAAGCTGTATACAGGCTGTATTAAGCATGTGTTCACTTACTTAATACAGCAATAAACGTTCATAACTTACTTAATACAGCAATAAACGTTCATAACTTACTTAGTACAGCTACTAAGACTTATAACACACTCCAAGTATCGTCTAGGCTGTATAGCAAATTGTCGACATTTTTACATTTACAATAACAACATTTAAATTACAATTAAAGGAATATTTGATAATAACTATAGCCGTATCATGGTTATCAGCTTGAATAATGATCTTGTATACTCATATCTATTATTTATAAATATATTTTTATTCTAACCTTAAAAACAAACACTTATTTACCGTATTTAGTATAATTTCTATATTTTGGCTTGATTATTTTGTTGGCGCGTGAATATTTTGACGGAAAACATACACAGGTTCACAATAAATTAAAATTTGTACATTGAATTCATCAATAAACAGCATTAGATATCCATGTCCAAGATTTTATCCTTTTCATTTATTAAATATTAAGTCGCCATTCAATATGGCATCGTAAATAGTTTTATTTATTTTATTCTGACATAATTCTCTTCGACAACCTATTTAGAACTCTTATTCTTACAAGATACTTATAAGAGGATATCCGTAGAGTATAGGCTGCTCTATACACCTAATAACAGCTCTAATACAGCTTTTATACTTGTCTTTTGTTTATACAGCATCTATACAGCTCCAATAACGAAATAAGCTGTGTAATGTGGGCCCTTTTTACACTTATAAGGCCTGTATAAGCGCTTATACAGCCTTTTTACAGACTGAATATTCAGCTTTTAGTATAAGAACGAACTTTAATACAGCCTTTAAACAGCTTGTTATGCTACTTGGGAAGGCGATGATAGCTCAGTGGTAGTGACGTCGGATACCGAGATGGAGGTCCCAGGTTCGAATCCTACAATGAGCTTAACACAGGCCTATACACAGTAAAAAAATAAAAAAAACATCATATTGGAAAATTCTACTGTACGTGTGTATGTCACTGAACTCCTCCTAAACGGCTGGACCGATTTGAATATTTTTTTTGTATTTTAATTGTTTGGGTGTCGCCATGGATGGTTTAGATAGGGTATGGTAGGGGTAGTAGTAGGTGAGGGTAGGTTAGGACACCACGCGAACGAAGTAGTGCCGGGCAGCTAGTAATAATATTAATAAGAAAAGTGGGTGCGGTTCAAACCAATACAACACTACTCGTCTCGGAGCTCAATCGAAGGTCAAGTTCAAAAATTAAGAAAAAAACAAGATTCTCTCATTTCCAAATAAAGCAAAGACTCTGTGAGTCACTCGGCAGTCGGCACACAATGATGCTGAATCATCAAATTGTCGTGTGTGAAATGACATCATTGGAGGCATTGCTTTATTTGTATGGTTGTCTTGGAGGCTTTCGTGTTATGTCATGTCGACCATAAAATGTCTGTTTTATTTTCTAAAGGTATTTTTGTAGCACTTATGTCGTTGTTAATACCGAAGATAGAGATACTAAGTTATGAATTATTTCTGGAAAAGGTAGATACAGAAATGAATACGTAATATTAACGCTATCGTAAAAAATTGCATAGAGATATTTAAAGGAATATTCCTAATTTATTTTTATTGATGCACTAAGAAGACCGCATACTTACAATCTATTTTAATAAGGCTTAAGGCGAAAACTCCGTTATTCGTTGTGAACACACAATACTGTTACAGAGCACACATTCAAGTCTATAAATTTAATACAGAAATTATAAAATATACTAATGTCTGGTTAATTTAAGTAGGTAGGATTTATTAGCAAAGTTTTGTACATGGAATTTGCACAAAGACCTATCCAGCAAATGTACAGAAAGTATATTTTTTCTTGTGTCATGTTATTTATTTTATTATGAATTGAATGTCAATAATATAATAAAAGAGACCCCAAAAAACAGTTCAAGCATCACTCAAAAAATTATGAACCAGTCGCGATGAAATTTGGCATGCAGATAGCTTATGTTATGGATAGGACAAATGCTACTTTTTATCCCGGTAATGCGGGCGCAGGAAAGCTAGTCTCTAATATTTTTCCAATTATAGTCGTAGTCTAGACATAACAGAACCTTGTCAAACTCAGTTGATAAAGTATGGCAGTGACCGTATCGCATCGTAGTCCACTTTCACTCAACCTTGGCGGGTGACACCGTCAGAGACAGACGCCTACAAAACTAGCTTAGTGTCAAATAACACGGTTATGGAGGCAGGTCGTTAGGCCTATTGGCATGATGATTTACCGCCAACACTCCATAGATGACATTAATTATGATAGTGACACATATTTGTTATGACTATACGTTCTTTTAGCATTTTTTTGGATTTGTAAGAGAATTTCCCGGTTCGGAAACTCCAAAATGATTGCTTGTTTTCATGACACTTATGACATATTGATCGTAAACTAATCTAACGTCACTCTATGTTGGCTGTTTTGACCATAGAGTTTTGACTGTGTTGTCTCTCCTTGTCTAGCAATGCGTGTCTCTTTTTTGCTCGGTAGAGAAAGAATATGGTCTGTCAAAACGGCCGCTAGATAACATTGGGTATGTAAATTAAGGTAACTGATGGACTTTTTGGCGGGAAGTTGCAGAGTGACGTAGCTTTTTAATTTTAATTTTCATAAATTTGTGTATTTTGAGTTTTATTATGTATTTTTGGTGGTATTTTACCCAATAAAGGTCATCTACGTGCACCAGTGAAGTGAAATGAAATGAAATAAGTATATCGTCACTTTTCAAGTTGTCTCAAAAAGTCCGTGAAGAGTTTTAGTACAATGACCATTGTAGTAAAACATGACTTTTATGGACGGTGACTGACTGAGGACTATAATGTGAAGTGATTTATTGTGACTGGAAACTATAAAATAACTCGACACTGGCAGAAATGAGCCCTTATTTGGGCTTGATTGCCAAACATAAGAAGAAGAAGAAGGTAACTGATCTTTTGCATCTGCAGAAGACTGACACCAACGGATAAATATCGTGCTGCGGTTGAAACTAGACAAAAGTCAGCTCTGTGTGCCAAATGGCTCCATAATGAGCTGCAGACCATTTTGCCATTACGGAAATGGGACTGTACTTTCTATTACGATACTTACTTACTTACTATTATTTGACGGGCCAGCTACACCTATCACGCCGCAGGTCGTGGGTTCGATTCTCGTGCAAGACATGCATTTGGAACATGTCTGTATGTCCTGAGTCTGGGACAGTCTGGGTGTAATTATGTATGTATTTACAAACAAAAAGAGTATATGTATTATATCAGTTATCTGATTTCCATAGTACATACAAGCTCTGCTTAGTTTGGGATCAGATGACCGTGGGTGAGGAATGTCCCAGGATATTTATTTAATTATTTATATATGTATTACAAAATTTTATTACTTTTTTAAAATTAATTTAAGTGTAAAGTAAATCTCGATACTTCGGAGCGGATGAGTACCTAATGGTGCGTCCATGCTTGGCGAACCGAGCACGAGCCGAGCCACGAACGAGCACACTGCGAGCACGATTCGCGTAGCGTGGACGGGCTTGCGAGGCTCGAACGAGCGCGATTGACAGTTTTTTCACGTACAAAGGGATTCGCATCGTGCTCGTTGTAGGTTCGTTCGTGGCTCGGCTCGTGCTCGATTCGCGTAGCATGGACGCACCATGATGCCATGTTTGAACGTCACAAATTGCTCGTAGTGTCATTATCCAGAGAGGAAACTGAGGATTACGTTTGTATGGAACAAACGCCACCAGCATTTCCTCTTAAAACAACCCAGTTCCACCGGGTCACTATAACACGGTTAAAAACATTAAACATTAACAAAAATGGACGAGCCGATTGTTATGGCGATCTCATGTTTGGGCACACATTCCTACACGTAATTAACTTTTACTTTTCATAACTATATGCTCAATTTTGTAATATATTTCATTTACAGACATGCACGCACGTTTATTCTAGTATTAATTTAATCTAGAAAAGCTTAGCGTAAGACAGACGGTTTTATATTATTTTAGACGATGAAAATGAATCTTATTGTTCATAACTTGTTCATCAAAATTATTCACGCAAATGTAGAAGAGACTTTACAAAACAAAATCTAGAAAAAAAATATTATTTCATTAGTTTTCAAATCTACATTTTTTCATATTTATAAATGGAATAATATGTAAATTAAGTTTCTTTCTAATTATACAGACAATGCAGAACACAAAAAATATCTTAGTGTTTCTCACCCAAAAAAATTATTGCGATTTTTATTCAATTTCTTGGCTTCAATTTAAATAGCACAAAAACTAAAATTGGATAAGTACGCGAAAATTACCTGGCGACGGGACCAGTTGTCCAATTCTATTTTACTTAAAATAGGTCAGGTAGTGTATTTCAATTTGTTCTCCATTTCTTTAGCAGTAGGTACTGTGGCAGTACACTTAATTTTATTAATTATCCGTAGCGCATTAGTTAGATACTTTGTAGTAAGTACTTAGCCGTTTGGTTACCAACCGCATGCAGGTCAAAGCTCAACCGTGTGTACCGCCCGTTAAAGTTGACAGCTAGTTCCTTTCTATGCTCTGTACCCCGAGTGTAAAGAATTGACGTTAATAAACGAATAATAATTTACTAAATTAGTTTGCGTTAACTATAAAGGATCATGGCGAGATTTGTACAAAAAAATTAAGATTTTTTGAGACGTTGGAATGACAATATAATTGATGCTGAGTGCCTAAGGAACAACTTGAGCCATTTAAAATATTTTTAGAACCCCGGGATAAAAATGCGAATTTCTATGGCAAGCCGGCGAATCGCGACTATTTGCGACCAAAACCATTATGTTGTTGTTATGTTTTGCGGGGTTTATAAAATATTTCATGTATATTGACATGTTGCTGGTAATGTAATCTCAAACATTGGAAGTTATTAAATACCCTCTAAAATGTTTTATTTTTTTGTACAAATCAATGTATGGAGCTCGCCATGATTCTTTGTATGGGAGAAATTAGTACCATGAGTATTCCGCTAGAGGCGCTGTGCCAATTCCTATAGAGAAGTGTCGTAAACGCAAACTAATTAGTTAGCGTTTGCAAACGTCAATTCTTTACACTCGGAATACTGTGCTATGTCTGTGCTTCACTTTCGGCCACATCATCACAGTTGTTAATTCAAGCTTTTTTTGGTCAACCAACTTAATCATCAGACCCTAGAACCAGAGTCAATGTCAAGATGAATCAGACGATCCCAAACTCGATGGCGTTGCGTCGTTTTGTTAGTTCCCATGGCCACCTTCCGGCTCCATCATCAGATCAGCTCCATGTTATACATAATAATATTGCATTGTTATCCGATTTACATTATTCATGGAAAATTTATTTTAATGTGAACACATAGAAATAATATATACCTAGAAAGAACGTCGCCATACTACCCGAATATATAAAAGGGAACTAATTTTTTGAGCTGTTATTTAAATATTCGAGATGTTATTATGATCAGTTGAAAAACATATTGAGCAGTTATTTAATTTAATGGCGGTTGATTAATTATTGCGACAGTAAAACATGGACGGTAATAAAAAAATAATTAGTCGGTTATTTTATCATACAATGTCAATTCTAAAAATAGTTGAGCAGTCCAATAACTGAATGAGCGGTAAAAATGAAGGAATGAGCGGTTCGATAAATAATTCGTACGTCAGCGTGAGCTCTCGGTGCGCGGACGTGAATATACACAGTTTTTTTGTGTTTCTGACATTGGTACGTTATTCTGAATTTACATTATGGTGCAGTGTAAGAAGTGTAAATTGTTTATTTCAAAAACAAAAGGGGATACTTTGATATGTAAAGGACGATGCGAAGGAGTTTTCCATAAAGCTTGTGTGCATAATGTAGATAGATTTATGAAGAGTGAAGTGTGTGATAGCTGCATGGAAAAGAAACAGGAAGATTCACCTTCCATCAAGCAGGATCCCAAAAAGATGACCATTGAGTCATTGCTACAGGAAGTTAACTCCAAAATGGAAATGATGCTTGAAATAAAAGAGCGGATGGAAGAAATAAGAAACATCGTTGATTTCTATTCTGAGATGTATGAGAAGCTTCTAGAAACCAATAAAGAACAAACAGAAAAGTTAAAGAAACATGAAAATAAGATACAGGATTTAACTAATAAGAACACTTACTTTGAAAAATATAATAGGGCATTAGAAGAGCGCATCGAGTATTTGGAGCAAAAGCAGATGGAAAAACAAGTGGAATTAGTGGGAGTGCAAGTAAGGGAAAATGAAACATTAATAAATACCATAACTAAAATAGCCACTCAGTTAAAGCTGAATCCTAACGATATATATGATACATGGCGGGTAGGTGGCGATACTAAGAAAAATAATGATTCAAGGCGCTCCGTGATTGTGAGCCTGCGTACTCGTGGTGCTCGTCAGTCCTGGCTCCAATGCCGTAAGCAAAACCTAACGAATGCTCAGTTCTTTCCGAATGGTGATAGCACTAACATATATATCAATGAGCATGTAACTAAAGAAATCCGTCAGCTATTCTGGCAGGCTAAAACTAAGCTTAAAGACACGTACAAATTTGTATGGATCCAAAATTCTAGAATTTTGGCACGAAAAGATGAGAAGGAAGCAAAAATAAAACAAATCCGCAAAATAGACGACATTGAGGCACTTCTATCCTAGTGTATTATTTCTATTATAAATAATTATTACCTACAACCCATACCTACTATATAAAAACTTTCACATTCGATCCCATAAGCGATATAAGCTTCACTAAATATGTAAACATACAAGATTGGACTAAAGATATTAATAGCGAAAATGCACTAAATATGGTTCATATGAATGTATGCTCACTAAGGAAACATTTTAATGAATTATGCATTCTGCTAAATGCCTGTCTGCACAACATAGATATTATATTATTAACGGAAATAAATCTAAAAAATGAAGAGGTATGCCTATACAACATAACTGGATTCAATATGCACTTTCTAACGAGAAATAAACAGAGAGGAGGAGGTATTTTAATATATGCTAAAAACAGTATTAGCTTCAATGTAGAAGCTATGTATAAGTCATCTTGTGAAATGATTCACGCACAGTTCACATCACAACAACATCACTATAATGCACACTTACTTGCAATTTATAGACCACCACATAAAAACAAAGCAGCGTTCATTAAGGAGATCGAGAACATATTACGAGACATACCAGCGACACATGATATTATTATGATGGGTGATTGTAATCTCAACATTATGATAGATGGAATACAACCAGCAGAAACTATGTACTTAAATATGTTGGCTAAGTATGGGCTACAGTGCGGCATTCAAGATGTTACGCGAGAGGTTATTGCGGCGGAGCGACGAGTAGCATCATGCCTCGACCATGTGTTTGTGCGTACTGCGCAGGCGACGATACCGCGCGCCTATACACTGACCAGTCGAGTATCCGACCACTACCTAACGGGTCTTAGCTTGAATAACATACAGGTACAGGATGATTGTACTAATTTAAAAGTTGTTTTTAATAATAAGTTAATTAAATCAAAATTAAACGATATTGACTGGCACGAGTTTATAAGTATAGATTGTCCAATACAATTATGTAACAAAATATGTGGGGTTTTTGGCAATATATATGATTCAACAAAACAAATAGTTAAAAGTAGCAAAAAACGAGAGACACAAGCATGGGTTGATAGAAAACTAGAAAAACTATTAGAAGAACGTGATTTTTTATTTAGGCAATGGAAATCTGATACAAAAAATAATAATAAACGACTACAATATACAAAATTTCGTAATAAAACCAATAAAATCATAAATACTGCTAAAAATAGACACAGACATGACTTGGTTGTTAGCTGTAAGGGTGATTTGAGAAAGATATGGTGTACTATCAACTCATGGCTAGGAAAAAGTAAATTAAGTGTTGATGGAGTAATTGAGAAATTCATGCTGAAAAATACCGATTCTATGGAATCTGTCTGCAACAATTTTTGTAAAACTTTCACTGAGGAGATTGATTCCATAAAACATAAATGTAATCAGCTATTTATGGATAGAAAGGCTTACGTTAATGAGAGTATTGTTAGTTTTAGGTTCAAAAAGATAAACGCAGACCATGTTTCAAAAATAATTGATAAGCTTGACTGCAACAAGTCACCAGGATCAGATAAAATTAGAGTATGTGACTTAAAACAAATTAAAAGTAGTATAAGTCCTGTTTTGGCCCATTTTATAAATATGTGTATGAAAAAAGGTGTATATCCGGAACAATTAAAAGTATCAGTAATCCGTCCAATATTCAAGCAAGGCTCCCATGCCGAATACACTAATTACAGACCTATAGCTATATTAAGTACTATTAACAAAATTGTTGAAAAAGTAGTAGTATCACAGATCTATACCTTTCTAGAAAATAACAATATTTTAGGCGGAGTACAACACGGTTTTCGGCCAGAAAGAAGCACTGCTACAGCTTTGGCAAAATTTAATGATGATGTCAATAATTGTTTAAATAGCAAGCACTTAGTAGTTGCTATATTTATAGATTTTAAAAAAGCTTTCGACACCTTGGATCATGGTGGCTTGTTGCAAGCTATGAATGAATGTGGAATTCGGGGGCCCATTAACAATTGGTTCAAAGCGTATTTAGAAAATAGATTTTTGAAAGTATATGTAAGTGGAGTAGAAAGCGAGTGCAGAAAGATAAAATATGGCGTACCGACCGGTTCAGTATATGGTCCATTAGGATATATTATGCATGTGAACAGCATGCAAAACGTTATTAAACATTGTCGGATGTATATGTATGCTGATGACACTTGTCTCTTATATAGTGGTACTGATGTGGGCATTATAGAGGAAAAAATTCAGGAGGATTTTGATAATATTGTAACGTGGGCTCATGATAATGGCATAATCATAAATATAAATAAGACTAAATATATGAAAATTTGTTCACCTTATAGTAAATTTAAAGACTCCAACATATGTATAAAAGGTCATACTTATGAGTGCTTCCATAATAAAAAGAATGATTGTAAATGCAGAAATTTAGAAATAGTTACATCCTATAGGTATCTCGGGCTACTCATAGATAATAATTTCAATTGGAATCTTCATATAGAAAATGTATGCAATAGATTAAGATCAATGCTCGGCAAATTTTACCATCTTAAACATGTACTTAGTAGGAACATCATGTATATACTGTACTATGCAATGGTTGACTCAACGCTGAGCTACGGACTAGGAAGCTATGGATTGACTTTCAATACTCATTTAGATAAAATAAAAAGTCTGCAGATAAGATTCTTAAAATATTTAGTTGATAAAAAAGTTAAAAAGTCATTAAATAAAAACTACAATAAATTGTTTGGATTATGTAAAATATTAAGTGTACATGAAAAAGTTAAATCTTCAATATTATTAGAACAATATGACATAGAGGATAACAAGAAGGAAAAAGAATATAGCTTTCAAGCCCGTGGGTCAAATAGACCAAGGTATGTAATACCCAGAGTATGCAATTATTATGGTAGGCGAACGAGACGTTGGATAACTCCAACACTGTTTAATCAATTGCCACATGATTTATTTGATGGTGTTAAATGTAGGATTCAAATTAAACGTAGAATTAAAATGTTTTTGTTGCAACAATATTAGCGGGATTATTATAAATTTAGGTACCAATGTTATGTTATTTTTAGCTTAAACGAACGAGGGCTGTTCTGTCGACAAATCGTTCTGCGATTTGACAGAATATTATTTTTTGTAAACTATGTAATTAAGTGTGAGTAAATAAATTAAAAAAAAAAAAAAAAAAAAAAAAATTCGGCAGATCATAGCGAGCGGTGACACCCGAACTCAAATTCATTGAAAAGAGAGGTAAATGTTCGTTAGTTGGGCTTAGCTTATTAGCGCGGGTGGCGGAAGCGACCAATGACGTAATCGTTTAAATTACGAATAAAAGTTCCTATTATTATTATACAATTTGTTTTATTTAATTCCTTCAGTCAAAGCAAAAGTAATTAAATTTTTCATTACTATTTAAGTACTGTTTTTCGGGTTCCGTACCAAAAAGGTAAAAAGGACCCCTTATGGTGCGACTTCGTCCGTCTGTCCGTGCGTCCGTCACACCGCTATATCTCGAAAATTACTTTACCAACTCATTGTTTATAGAATTTCTTAGAATGGGATTTCTTACCGACAAATTCCGATTTATTACTGCCCACACGTAACCGCTCGTTCAATAATTTTTACCGCCCATTTAATTATTTCCTGCTCAATTATATATTCACTGATCCATTTCATTATTTTTTATTACTCATTTTTGTTTACTTTACTGCTTAGTTTTAACTGCTGAACTAGTTATTAAACTTGTCATTTATAATTTTTAACTTACCAAAACCGCTATTTAAAACTGCCTCTTTAAATCAGTGCCTATATAAAACAGGTCAACTTCTATAGGCTGCTGCGCGTAACAGCTACGTTTTACGCTCCCTCTGCGTCATTCTGCTTGTCATAGTGACGTTCATAATGATAGTAGTTGTTGAAATATTCCAATTAAAATCGGGAGAAATTTAAATATTGAACATTATTTTGCATTTTTATTTGATTTAGCCCCTAACAGTTAGAGCCTATTTTTATCGACGCGTGCACAGCTGCGACACTATCTGGATGTATCCTTAATCAAAGTGTGAACATTTAGTTACCTAAACTAGGGCCTTCCTAATAGGTCACTTTTGACAGTAGATATACAAATGTGTCAAAAAGAGACAAACATAGTGCGGCAAGGAGAGACACCCTCTTGTCAAATATGACTAGGCCCAAATTTACTTTTAAAAATAAATAAGCAATAAGAAATACAATTTTTAATCACTTGTAACTTGACCGGATTCTCGCTTGAAACAATGTCGGAAACCAAAATTTGGTTCAATTATAAAACTTGAGCATTTCCTGCTAAACAAGATAGTATGTAATAAAATACAATGGTATTTATGTTGCGTAATTAAATCCGTACGACTTGTGCTCACGCGTCCGCCTGTCTTGATCACTACATCTCGAAAATGTAGATCAAGATTAAATAGTTAGATGTGACTGTTTATTTATATCTGTGTAATATTTGCCTACCGAATCTTATGCTGATTTCTCCAATAAGAGGGACGTCGTCGCCGCGTTCGTGCAGAAAGATGCAGGACAATCAGTCTCTTTTTATTTGAATTCGCTACTGGGTCCCATAGTAAAAGTTGTTCAGCATGACTAACCCAACGTAGGTTTCGAAAATATGCCATCTCGAAATCTCCACCTGTTATAATGAAACTAAAAATTCAAAAATAATTTTATATAATAATAATTTTTAGTTTACTTTGTACTACGTTTTTTTTTTTAAATTTTATATTTACTACAATTTTATTTTATATTTTTCTGTACGGATTTGTCAATTACTCTGCGTTGAAGTCAAACTCATTTATCGCTATCTTCTTTTATCCCCTTAGGGGTAGTATTTTGGTAATTCTTCCTTAGTTGGCGCCTACGGAATATAAAAAACCGTGCTTGAAGGTGCGTCCATCTGTCAATCAGTCAATATCTCCTTTTAAAAGAAGATGATTGATGTGACCTTTCTAGAAGAAAATTAAGTTAAATCAATACCCGGAATGATATATCAAAGACCACTTGCTACTGACTTAACCAAAATCTAGGTCATCATCCTGATTCGCCCCAAATCCATTTCATAGTTTTCAGATATTTGCGTCCGAACTCCGAACTGACGCAATGCATATTGCAATCTAATGTGCGGACAATACGTTCGCATTTATGTATGCATTTTACGATTGTGACACTCGCGACAAGGCGTTGATAATGCCTCTGGAATGTTCAGACTTGGCAGTGTTGCGAAGGGTCTGTGTGATATAAGGTTGGTACACCGTACACGAGTTACTTGCCGGAGTCTTCTCAGTTTTGTATTCTGAACCGTTGGTAGATTCAATTTTCATTGCCATGGGCATTTATAGATTAAGAAAAAAAAATTGCTCGATCCTGTCTCCGACAAGGATCAAAAGGGCCTATGGAGCCAAGAAAAATTTCACAAATTGAAAAAAAAAAAACCCGTACATTTTTTTTTTTTTTTTTTCAAATTCTGTAACTCATTTAGTTGGGATAGTCTCATCAGACCATACTCGCGTGGATTCAACCCATTTAATTAAAATAGTGTCAACATATCAATCCTCAATCGCAAAACCAAGGATGAATCAAAAACAGAAAGCGGCAGTAAATTGAATAAATGAGTTTCTGATTGATTTTTTTGACACCTTATTTTATTGTAATTTAAACAGTATTTAATTCGGAGCAGCCTGACTGGGGACTATCTACTCCGCAGTCAAATAACATTAGTTTAATGTGGTGTTGTGTTCCTGCGATGAGTAAGATGGCTGCTGGCGGTGTGAGACCAAATGACACTGCTTTTTGTACATTTCGCTGACGGCACAGCGATTTCTCTCAACCCTGCTTTTGGGTGTGAAGATTGTTGCAAGTTCAGCAAATTCGACGTTTCTCCACTACAAGAACTATTGTATTACAGAAAAGTAATTAACAGTGAATACATTTTTCACCTTACGCCCTTGTGACGGCAGCGAAACGGCCAAGCCACATATTTTGACTTAGGTGTAGAGGTTGTGAAGTTAGGGCTTGTAGAGTTAGGGCGTGTAGAGTTATAAGCTTGGCTCTACGTGAGATCTGATAACTTTTTGACAGTGCGAGGTATATGGTCACGTCTTGTCAACATTTGAGATGAAAAAGATTTCGGCTATACCTTCGCTATAAAATTAAGGAGGTCATTTATTTAAGTACCTACTATTTAGTAGATTTAACTTGCAGAATAAATGAATATGAAATGGCGGAGGTTTTTTTACTGCCGTTTCACGTGCGATAACAAAAAATGTACACTGAAAAAAAGGTTCTACAAAACTAGTTATGTATGTTCAAGTTTTGTTATCGGGAAACTAATTTTAGTTACATTTAATCTTATATCTCTTAGATTTAATCAAATAGTTTAGTAATGAACCAAAACTAGTTTTGTTACTGGGAATTTTTAGTTCGCTAGTCACTCTGTTTAGGTTATTGGTAGTAAAATTTTGTGTTACAGTTAAATAAATTTTTTTTTCAGTGTAATCCGTTGTATTGTCCGAGTCATGAGGGAAGGACAAACAAACGTACATTCACAGTTGGATTAACTATTAGAGATTCAGAGACTTTGGACTCTAAAGGGACATTCGAATGATCTTTGACCTTATAAACAAAATCGTGCACTTGTCTGGCCAGCAGTGGTGGATTTACCGGCAGGATGAGTAGTTGAGCCTAGGGTAGGGCGGTAGATTTTGCGGTAAATTTGGGGACCGTTTTTTTCTCATGTCTTGCAGAAAGAAGCATACATAACTGCGGCTTAGTCGGATTGAACTTTGATATACTCAGAGATATTCCCAAAAGAATAATCTTATGCAATTTCAAACAAATTGTTGGATTGTAAAAATAATCTAAGAACTGATAGAATGGCGGCAAAAAATTTACAGCCTATAGTTACAGTATGAGGCACGAATGGTGAGCACAGATAGGCAGTAGTGGGGGCAAGCTCGCGCATGTATACTTTTGGCCAAATCACAGTAGCCAAATGACACGCGAGAATCTAATAGACGACGAGCATTGGCTGACGAACCAATCGTGTGCAGCTCGCCGCTCCCCCCTGCTTCATTCCGCCAAACAGACCGAAAAATTAACTACTGCGCAGGTGTCAATCTGCGCTCACTACTCGTGCCCCTTACTATACTTACTTGGAAATTTGTAAATCCACCACTACTAGCCAGACCAATCAGCGAAATAGTAGCACATATTCCATAAAAAACATCAAATTCTAGCAAAATGTACGGTATCTACAGCAGATTTGAAAACAGTCCAGATTAAGGTTTCTGCAGCCATTTGAAAGCGGTTTTTTTCGTTTAAAATGTCTTTTTTTATTACATTGTTGCCGGGAGCATATTTAAAAGTTACATAGGTAATAAATAAACTTGAAAAAATGCATGAAATATGTAATACCTAATCTACACATGTCTATTCTTTGCCACTGTCATATCTAATGATATAAATCAGATTGTATCAAACGAAACAATGGGTGTTTAGAACGATAACACATTTTCTAACTATCCAACATTTATGTTTTGACGTAAATTCGTTTGAGAACAATGCATTATTTAATTAATCATATCATTGTTAAATTGAAGACAGGTATCTTTGTTAACAAGTTTTTTTATAACTTTGAAATAAGTTATTTTGTAACACAGTTTTTTTGCCGCCAAACCGCGAGAACTGCCAGTGTTTCTAGTTATTTTTAAGATCTAACGGACACTAGAATTGAAAAAATATATATAAAACTATGTTTGTTTTGAAAAGAGAACCTAGGTATTGTACTTAATTGTTGAGGGTTTTTCGGCTCTTTACAGCAAAAGCAACCTTCCGAACAAGTATTAGAGTCAGAATATTCATAAGTGCTTTTCAAGGTCTTCTTATTTTTAAGTTTGGCAACCAAGCCCAAATTAGGGCTCATTTCTGCCAGTGTCCAGTTATATTATAGTTTCCAGTCACAATAAATCACTTCACATTATAGTCCTCAGTCAGTCACCGTCCATAAAAGTCATGTTTTACTACAATGGTGGTCATTGTACTAAAACTCTTCACGGACTTTCTGAGACAACTTGAAAAGTCACGATAAACATAATTCATTTCATTTCACTTCACTGGTGCACATGGATGATCTTTATTGGGTAAAATACCACCAAAAATACACAATAAAACTCAAAATTCACAAATTTATGAAAATAAAAATGAAAACGCAACGTCACTCTGCAAGTTACCGCCAAAAAGTCTTCTCAAGGTCTATTTGAGTCATAAATATTATGATACTTTTTATGTAAAACATATGACTGTTGATTTAATTACTGCATGACTGCATTCTAGCATAGATGTAACATAATCTCCCTAAACAATATATTTATCATGATCTAACAAGAGGGCACTAACTTATTTTATCCAATTCCCGATGAATTTAGATTCAAAATGACTTTGAAGGCTGTTTAATCTCAAATATTAGTAAAATGTACATAATTATTGTTACAGGACCTCATCCCAACGCAAGACACAGAAGCGTATCTCCTAAAAACGCAAAACGCTATAACAAACCTGCAAGCAAAGCTCCAATCATCGCGCACCAACAACTTCTCCTCAATACCATCACAGCTTACCTCCAGCTTGATCAGCGAGAAGACTGCTATATCCCGCCTACCTATATCCCAGCTTAGTCGCTCAAATTCACTTAACTACCGCCTCAGGAGGAAGGACACTTCAAACGATAGCAGTCCACTGAGAAGCCCAGGACATTACGTCATCACTGGGTCCGCAAAAATTCCAGAGAACACTAAAATTCTACTCAATACCGCGTCACGTTCACTTGAAACAGAAAGAAGAAGGCATGATTCTAATATGAACAGTCCATCTTCTGATCGGGGGCTATTAAGTAACAGTTCCGACGATAAGACGCTGTCGAACCGTCCGCATTACGAAGAGAAACACAGAAAGTCACACACGAGACACAAATCCGACGGTAGAAGCCCCACAGATTTGTTAAGCGATGTGAATAACGCGAATCAAACCGTCTGCCTTAAGACTGTGTTAAAGAACAACGCTTTGGAGTCTAAATACCCCCGCATCGAACAAACGCGTTGCCAGGACACCAAGAAACACCAGAGAGTACTTAGCGACGGGAAAACTAAACTTTACGTCAATAACTTCGGCTCCATTAAAAGATCCAGCTCTTTTAATACAGTTAATAAAAATAATAACTATATTGACACTGGGCGTCTGGTCTCTAGGCGATCTAGCGGCCAGTCGGAAGATAAAGATTATTTGTCCGATGAATCCGACAATGGATCGTTCGAGAAATCTCAGGAATGTAGGTACAAACGTATATTGCACAGAGGCAGGATCGATTCACCAGACTTGAAATCCATAGCGCCAGCTAATTCCCCAAGATGTCCAAATACCCCTGAAATGCAGAGGAAGTTTGGGCCGGGATTGGCCAGGAACTCAGTGCGAGTGACCAATAAGGAGCGAGGATGTAACACGAGGATGTCTGAACCGCCAATGGCGAGGGAGGAGCGGAGTAAGCCGACCAGTCACCAGAGTCGGAGGATATCGGAGCCAACAAGGCAGGCCGTGCTAAACAGGCTGACTAAGTCTAGGTCTTCTACTAGGGAGTTCCAGCCTAAGCATCAGGATAAAGGTTTGAATGTTTAACTATTCTTTAACTCTAGTCCCTAAACTGTCTCTTAAAGTACATAGTTATATCCGACTTCAAAAGGAATTGCACCAAATAGTAACATAATGATGTAGGAACCAAAGATCTTTTTGTGTTATCTCTTTCTATGATCGTCACAATTGCTCAAGGAACAAGTGACAATTTCTATAACATACACGTTTCTAGTTTTATTTGCTCGATCGAAAATGTGAAAATACACAAAAGTACTAGCTCTTAAGCTAGTACTAGGGCTCTTACATGAAAAAAATATTGTCTCACGTCAAGACTGTGTATGAGTCTCTTTCTCTGTCGCAAGTGGTCATAAGGATTGTGATATATCTTTTCCACGTCTCGGACTTCTGCTTAGCGTAACGAAAATATACTAAGTCTAGTGTAGTCTATACTAAGTTGTAACTTGTTGTACTTGGAACTCTATTCTGACTGTATTTAGGTACTGTTTTGATGTCGGCAAGAAGAAGCAGTGTTCCATACAAAAATACAAATTCTTCTAAAATGTTTTATGTCTTCGAAATTAATAAAATAGTCAGATTCTAGAGTTAGGTACTATAGCAAGAGTTACTCCGAAACTCCGAACACACTTGGTTGGTTTAATATTTTTAACCGACTTCATAAAAAGGAGGTTCTTTTTTTTATGTTTGTTACCTCATAACTCCGTAATTTATTAACCGATTTAGAAAATATTTTTTTTGTCCGGAAGGGTACACTTCCCGTTTGGTCCCGTTGTCATCAGATCAGGATTTGATTCTAGTGTACTTTGAAGTCGGTTTAAGTTTTTTGTAAAACAGTCCAATTATGTTTATTATTTATAGTTAATTATCGCGCGTAACTTTCCTGATCGTCCATAGGTACTTTCGCCTGCAGCAGTGATCAAATAACAGGATTGTGTCTGTTTTATTAACCGACTTCAAAAAAAGGAGGAGGTTCTCAATTCGGTTGTATGTTTTTTTTTTTTTTTTTTTTTTTTTTTTTTTTTTTTTTTTTTTTTTTTTTTTTTTTTTTATGTTTGTTACCTCATAACTCCGTCGTTTATTAACCGATTTGGAAAATTCTTTTTTGTCTGGAAGGGTACACTTCCCGTTTGGTCCCATTGTCATCAGATCAGGATTTGATTACTTCTTAGTGTACTTTGAAGTCGGTTTAAGTTTTTTGTAAAACAGTCCAATTATTCTAACCACAATAATAATGTCATTAGAACGGAATCATTACATCATCAGTACGTGTAGTTATTTCCTAACGTGGTTCTGAACGATTCAATATGTTTCACAACTAAACTGTGACTGATTGGTAATTCAAATTGCTTTGTCCAAGGGTGTTCTGATATTCGTAGTTATTGGTATTGTGGTTGCTAATGATCTATTTTTATGTAGGACTTGGTTTCATGGTAGCTTTAGTAAAGACTCATGGCGAGATTTGTACAAACATTATTATTGTACTACACCTATTTTGTACCATGTTTCAGACAAATAAATATTCTATTCTATTCTATTCAAAATAATAAATATTTTTAGAGACGTTGAAATGATTATTGATCCTTGGTGCCTAAGGAATAACTTGAGGCATTTAAAATGTTTTTAGATCCCCGGGATAAAAATGCGACATTCTATGCCATGCCGGCGAATCGCGACCAAAACCGTTATGTTGTTGTTATGTTTTGCGGGGTGTATAAAATATTTCAAGTATATTAATATTTTGCTGGTAATGTAATCTCAACATTAGATTTGATTCAGAACCCTGTAAAATGTTTTATTTTTTTGGACAAATCAATGTATGGATCTCGCCATGATTCTTTGACTTTCTGGGGCCTAAATTGAATAAATGGCATTGACTTTGACTCCGCGGTTATAGTCCCGATTCACTCTTTTATCTCCATTCGAAATGTGAAAAACCAATTTTTAAGGCGATGATACCTCAGTGGCCGTGACGTCGGATACCGACACGAAGGTCCCGGGTACGAATCCTACAATAAGCTTGAGGTTTCGGTAAACATCGTGAGGAAACCATACTACGGGGCTAGGATACTTTGCATAGTACCCGCCTGGCTGGCTACCACCCTCAAGTTGCAGTGCGACATTACTACCAGACACTCAGTGGCGTAGCTACCTAGGGGCTAGACGGGGCAGTGCCCCGGGGCCCCCAACCTCAGGGGGCCCCTCGGATTCTGACTTACAAACTACAAATAGAGTTAAAAAAGAAACCCAGAACTCTGAACGCGGAACCCTAGAACTCTCTCTGTGGAATCCGCGCCTAATATTTTGCATAAAAACAGTTGTTGACCCTTCATACGGATTATCATGACGGACAAGATGGCGGAACATGATACGATATGTCTTTTTTAATGTGTGAGTGTATTCTTGCTCCAGGTGTAAAAACGAGATGGCTTGATATGAAAATTTTAAATAGTTTAGTTGGGGCACAGTAAAGACAGAACAGTAAAATATCTTCATACAAACGTGCCGTTCTCGGTTTGAATGTGTGCGTGCGCGCCGCGCGCCGTGTCGGCACGCGATTTCACGCACACGCTAGCATAATATATGGGGGAATAAGGTGGCGGCAGTACGGGCTGTGCAGCGCGACTGTGAGCACGCGCGTACGTTACATGACCGCTCGCGTTCGTCAACTCTCGCCGGCCACTTACCATAATATTAATTATTACGAGTATCATGACTTCAAAAAGGGGAAAAAAATATTGTAGTGTTAGTGAGAAAAAAATTCTCACTAACGCTTTTTATTTTTACTAAATTTATAAATTGGTAAAATATTCAATCATAATATGCTTTTTATTACATAAATTTAGATCAAGTGCTGCTTGTTCGAAAATATTAACTAAAAGTAAAAGTGACAACCCTGGGGATCAACGCAAGAGTAGGCTAATAACTCGGCGGGCGGTCTTAGATAACCTACTGTTCTGTCTTTACTGTGGTTGGGGCCCTACATGGGCCCTAGTTTATTTTTTGCCCCAGGGCCTTTGGTTACCTAAATGGGTTGAACGTGCCAGCTTTATTTTACTGACTTCTACTTCGTATACATCTCACGGGCCAGTTGGCGCAGTTGGTTAAGACTCTGGTAAAGATTCCACCTATTTCGCCGCAGGTCGTGGGTTCGATTCCCGCACAGGACATGCATTTGTGTGCATGAACATGTCTGTATGTCCTGAGTCTGGGTGTAATTATGTATATTAAGTAAGTATTTACAAAAAAAAAAGTAGTATATGTATTATATCTGTTATCTGGTTTCCATAGTACAAGCTCTGCTTAGTTTGTAACGTTATAATGGTCGATGACGTTACATTTTATTAATTTTAATTCGTTTAATCATATGGCAACAAATTACCATATTGACTGTACCGTAATGGGCAAGTCTATTATTTTAAAGTATGTGTGGCGGTAAACGTAAATAATTTTTATCGAAGAAGGCAAAAATGGTATCGCCCGTTTTGGTTAGACGGCACTGGCGACCCGGCCATTTTGTCATTGATTGCTAGCGCCGAGTTCAAAGCCACACGTCTCCTCTTTATAAAGGACCTTAGTACGCAGTGTTGTGCGAATTATACAACGATAATCTTATTCATTTTTAAATCTACCTAGGCAGTTCCTTCAATATTAAAATTAATTACTTTTTAATAAATTCAGTGTGAACCCCATATTGGGTAAGTGATGAACCGTTAATTTCATTGTTTTGCTCAAAGGTCACCTTCATGTGTAACGGACAATCCTTTGTCATAATTTGCTAATCATTTCACTTGATACCTATTCTATAATGTACTTAACCTATGTAACTAGATTGAATTGTAATTTAAATTTCCTGTATATCCGTTAGCGAACTCCTTCTGCTTCTCTTATCTTGCCACCGCACTTCATACACCATCGGCATTCTCTGTGCTTTGCTTGCGGTGGTCACGTAGACGCTATAGAGAGAAACAAGGCCAGTCGCTCATCACTGGGATATTTACAGGGTTCCATATTTACCTTCGGGTCACCTCACCGTCATCGTGGTTCCGGCTAAGGCAAGAACATCTGCCACCCGACCGTGACGTCCCAACACCAGCGCTAACTGTTCAGGAATTGCGTAAACAAATAGCTAAATTAGGGCCTCAGTTTCCTTCGGAGGATATTTTACTGAGCCATTTGTCTACTTCTGACGATCTGATCGGTGTAAATGAGGTCATTGAAAAAATTACTTCTAGTTTTGAGTCACAATTGGATAGAAGTACTATATTACGTACTCAAAATTTAATTAACCATTTATACCACCGTCTTAATAGAATTACTTGCGATGAAACCACACAGCCTTTATACGATGATTGTGTTAAACGATTTAAGTTAAACTTAGCAAAGCTTGAATCTCTTAAAGATAGTACTGTAGATCCTTTAACACTGCCTTCAAAAAGTGAAACTATAGATTCTAGTAGTCCTTTTAATATAACAGTCCGTTGCGATCGTACTATTTCAAGTGAGATAGGTAAATTAAAATATGATGGAAAGACTTGTGTTCGTGCTTTTATACAACGTGTTTCTGAATTTTGTGAAGTACGAAAAATCTCATCATCTACTGTCCTAACGTACGCTACCGAGATCTTTACGGGTGATGCTCTTCACTGGTTCAGAAGTATCAAGGAACAAGTTTCTGATTGGAATCAACTTATTGAGTATGTAACGTTATAATGGTCGATGACGTTACATTTTATTAATTTTAATTCGTTTAATCATATGGCAACAAATTACCATATTGACTGTACCGTAATGGGCAAGTCTATTATTTTAAAGTAAGTGTGACGGTTAGGATTTGAAATTAAAAATTCCTTTGTCAACACAAAAAGGTATATTAGGGATAATATAAAAAAGGTGTAGTTCTATGGCCCGCCTAATTTTTACTTCGTGCAGTCCGGCACTCCCCTGATTATCTTGTAGGTGGCACGAAGGTGCAAACAGGATCCGACGCAGGTGCAGGGACGTCACGGTCGGGTGGCAGATGTTCTTGCCTTAGCCGGAACCACGATGACGGTGAGGTGACCCGAAGGTAAATATGGAACCCTGTAAATATCCCAGTGATGAGCGACTGGCCTTGTTTCTCTCTATAGCGTCTACGTGACCACCGCAAGCAAAGCACAGAGAATGCCGATGGTGTATGAAGTGCGGTGGCAAGATAAGAGAAGCAGAAGGAGTTCGCTAACGGATATACAGGAAATTTAAATTACAATTCAATCTAGTTACATAGGTTAAGTACATTATAGAATAGGTATCAAGTGAAATGATTAGCAAATTATGACAAAGGATTGTCCGTTACACATGAAGGTGACCTTTGAGCAAAACAATGAAATTAACGGTTCATCACTTACCCAATATGGGGTTCACACTGAATTTATTAAAAAGTAATTAATTTTAATATTGAAGGAACTGCCTAGGTAGATTTAAAAATGAATAAGATTATCGTTGTATAATTCGCACAACACTGCGTACTAAGGTCCTTTATAAAGAGGAGACGTGTGGCTTTGAACTCGGCGCTAGCAATCAATGACAAAATGGCTGGGTCGCCAGTGCCGTCTAACCAAAACGGGCGATACCATTTTTGCCTTCTTCGATAAAAATTATTTACGTTTACCGCCACACATACTTTAAAATAATAGACTTGCCCATTACGGTACAGTCAATATGGTAATTTGTTGCCATATGATTAAACGAATTAAAATTAATAAAATGTAACGTCATCGACCATTATAACGTTACAAGTTTGGGATCAGATGACCGTGTGTGAGGAATGTCCCAGGATATTTATTTTATTATTTATTTATTTTAATAGCGACTGTTTAGAAAAATAATTACACAATTTCAGGTCAAAAGAAACCAAGCCAGCACCGCTCATCGTCAACCCTCGCGTCTAAAGAGGTGGAGTTCTCTAACTGGAAGAAGAGATCCTCATACGACCCCATGAAGGCGGCCCAGGAGGGGCGGAGACGGCAGCAGATGGCCAAGAACAGGCACGACTGCAAAGATGATCTCAGCTCTCCTAGGTATGTAATTAGGTCTAAATTAGCTTAACAAAAACCACAGATTTAGGAAGGGTATGAAACCAGGCGTGACATTTTACGGGACAGGTCGTAGGTTCGATTCCCAGCTAGGACATGCATTAGTGTGCGTGAATACGTCTGCATGTCCTGAGTCGGGGTGTAATTATGTGTTATGATATTAAATGTGTATTTACAAAAAAAAAGTAGTATATGTATTATATCAGTTATCTGGTTTCCATAGTACTAGCTCTGCTTAGTTTGGAATCTGATTCCAAACTAAGCAGCAGCAGCTGTGTGTGAGGAATGTCCCAGGATATTTATTACATGATCAGTCTATAATGTCCCACTGCTGAGCACAGGCCTCCTGCACACAAATCAGGGTGAAAGGGAATGGGCAGATACTCCACCACGCGTGCCCACTGCGGATCGGTGGAGGTAGGCTAGTGGTCAACCTACTGTTGGAGTTGTCAACCCGCCTAGAAGGCCTCCAGCTAGCTTAACGACTATCACAATTAAGTGATAACCGGGACCAACGGCTTTACGTGCCTTCCGAAGCACGGAAAACGCTCGAGTTGAAATACCACTCGGCAATATGAACCTAAAAGTGGTGCAATAAGAGTCACTTTACGAGGAAGTGTGTTGATAATTTTGTTACGTTGTTTCCAGTCACTCGTCCCCGGTCCACCGTTCCCAATCGTTCCACACGACCAACATAGCGGACCTGCACACCCTGGACTACTCCTCCGAGGAGACGGAAGACGATCAGATGCTGGCGACCCTGCCCGTAGACCCCATGATCACGTCCACACACTCCGATATCCTGGACCTGAGGTCCAAAGGAGACCTGAGGAGACAGGCCATGACTAACGATGTTGTGATCGCCAGAGATTATGTCACTCATTTTCAGGTAATGACCAGGTGCTATAGTTAGTGAATGCTGAAATCTTCTTCTTAGTTTTAAGTTTGGCAATTAAATCCTTTTTATTTGGACGAATTTTTGCCAGTGTCGAGTTCTTGTCACGATATGTCCTCTCACAAAGAGAATTTTATTAATTTACATAGCATCTGGCAAGCATAAGAGAAGTGATCAATTTATTTAAATTCCGTTTTCTTACGACATGTAACTCCAAGTAGGTTGGGCTAGCTCTATGCACTCTACTCTCTCTTGCTCGCTATTCGTTTGACGTGTAACATTGTATTTTTTAACCGACTTCAAAAAAGGAGGTTCTCAATTCGGTTGTATTTTTTAACCGACTTCAAAATTCTCAATTGGGTTGTTTTTTTTTTTATATTTGTTACCTCATAACTCCGTCATTTATCAACCGATTTGGAAAATACTTTATTTTTTTGGAAGGGTTTCACTTCCCGTTTGGTCCCATTGTCATTGTCAGATCAGGATTTGATTACTTCTTAGTGTACTTCAAACAGTCCAATTATTCATTCGAGTAATGCTAATTTTATTTTATCAAGAAGCCTAGATACTATAAAATATTGAATTTTCCCATATTAAAAAAACATATAAAAATAAAATTACAGGTTAACCAACTCTCCGAAAAGAGACGTCACAACCACAGCGCAGATAAACGCAAAACATACATCATAGACGACATAACACCCACCAAAGAGAACGTGGACTTTTTGCCTAAACGCGAAGAGATGGCCATAGACAAACGGAAGACGTTCATTCTCGACAGTGACACAAATTCAACGACAAACGGGAGTAGTCCGAGGAACTCGTCGATATTCAGTCACGAGAAGAATTCGTTGACGACCGGTACTAGTGACACGGAGGGAGAGAGCGGGACGGAGAGTGCGCCGGTGGTCCTGCGCCACCAGGGGGGGAACAAACCTGTGCAGGCCAAGCAGAGGTATGTTTCATAGTTTTTTCCAGATGTATGCATGTAATGGAATCTTCAAACGTAATTTTGCACACTTATCAAGTACCGATGACAATACAATAATTTGGTAGGTACTTATCATCATTGATAAATGATGACTTTGACTTTGATAGTTTTTAGTAAAGCGCGTTTTTTTAGTAATTTAGGGTTCCATACCCGAAGGGTGCCAAATGGGACCCTATTACTAAGACTCCCCTGTCCGTCCGTCCGTCTGTCAGTGGGATGTATCTCATGACGGGTAATAGGTACAGCTGAAATTTTCATTTATTATTTTTATATTTTTTATTTATTTATTGCCGTCATAACAACAGATAATATAAATGAAATAAAATTAAAGGGACAAGAAACTTCTTATGGTGTTTATTTTTCATAGCAAAGTTGGGTTTTTAACATTGTCCGGAACTCTCCGTGCGAGTCCGACTCGCCCTTGGCCGGTTTTTTTTAAATTTTTCTTATATTATTTTTGGATAATGAAAAATCGATCTTGCTCAAAATTCAAAATTTAAAAATTCAAAATCATTTATTCAATAGACCTTCGCAGGCACTTATGAAAAGTCTGACTCTAATACTCTAATACCGGTTCGGAAGGTTGCATTTGCTGCGAAGAGCCGAAAAACAAGCTTAGATTCATTACATAATATTTACATTCTAATCGCACTGAAAACAATTGCGTGCCCCGGCGCGGCGGTAAGACTACAAAGTAGACTGAATAAATATTTAATAAGTAAATAAATAAGTTCATAATACAGCTCGTTCATAATATTGCTCGTTCAGAGGTACTATTTTTTTTAAACCCATCGTAGGTACAGCGGTGACTACTCCATGTCATCGTCGACCACCTCGATAAGCCAGCAAAGGAGGCCCAAAGAGATCCAGCCGCGGTACCTCGACATATCGAAGTATAAGAGCGAGAACTCGCCCAAGAACTTCTTGAGGCGCGACCCCTCTAAGACGTACGTGAGCGTCCTGCCCGCCGCCGACAGACCTCCCGCACCTACCGTCAGCAAGGGCAATGCGCATCGTTATGAGATGGGTGAGTTATCGTATAACAGGGGGTCTAAAAAGGAAGCTAAAGCAATATTGCAACTCAATTCACTTTCTTTTTCGAATTCTCGGCAGACTCTAAGTGGTACTTTTTAAGCTTTCGCGAACAAAATTCATTGTAATATTAAATTCAAAATAAAAAATAAAAACAAGGTTAGTCAAAATTAAATTTTGATAATAATCTGTGCGCGAATAGACCCGATAAATTAATATTACAATAGACTCTAAGTGATCCCAATATTTTTGGGTATAATTGGACTGTTTTACAAAAAACTTAAACCGACTTCAAAGTACACTAAGAAGTTATCAAATCCTGATCTGATGACAATGGGACCAAACGGGAAGTGTACCCTTCCAGACAAAAAAGAATTTTCCAAATCGGTTAATAAATGACGGAGTTATGAGGTAACAAACATAAAAAAAAAACAACCGAATTGAGAACCTCCTCCTTTTTTTGATGTCGGTTAAAATTAGTTACCTGCGCAGAAGATACATTTTCAAAGCGCGGGAAATGCTATTGGTCGGCAGCTGCCGCCATGTGTGCGGAGGGGCGGGACTTGCGAGTGAGACGGAACTAACAGCTGCACTGTAGTATGAACCTTATAGTAGTGATCTAAGGTTGATTGTAAGTTTTAAGCATTCTTTCGTTAATCTTCGGGCCATACTTTATTTTCTGTGCGAACGAAGATTCACGACGCCCCTTATCAGTTGGGTAATACTGTACTCATTATATACAATTAAATTCATCAAAATATTTGGAATTGATGAATTGCATAAGATCTGCTTTAAATTAGAAAAAAATAATTGCGTTAGCGATATTGCTTAGATTCCTTGTTAGGGGGACAGGTGGAGATTTCGAGATGGCATATTTTCGAAACCTATGTTGGATTAGTCATGCTGAACAACTTTTACTATGGGACCAACATTGAATTCTCAAAAATAAAAAATACTTTTCATACATTATGATCGAACACCTTTTTTCAAAATGTCAACTTTGTCTTTGTCAAAAAAGAAAATTTTAACTAAAGAAAGAAGTAAAAGAAAGTTAAAGAAAGTTTAAGTTCTTCTAACACTTCTACTTCTAACAGACACACAAACTACGAAATTTGAATTTTGTTAGTATTTAGACTATAAATGAAGAAACATCAGAAAAATTACCGAAATTTCAAATTCGATTTCTTTGCGGTTGGTAACATAATCAGGCAACATCATCAAATAAGAACAATCGACTATTTCATTTGCTAAGCAACTCTTAAACAGTGAATTAAATGTAATTGTAATGTATTTTTTTAACTGACTTCAAAAAAGGAGGAGGTTTTCTGGAGGGGTTTTTGAGAGAGGCAGAGCATAGCGTTTATTCGCTCAAAGAGCAGCTCGACTGGGAAAGTACCTCCACCTTACAGAATACCGCAGCCAAATAACTTTATGATGTGTAAAGTTGTGTTCCTGCGCGTGAGTAAGGTCGCCAGAGCTCATTGGGGAGGGGGGAAAGGTCGGTAACGCGTGAGCGATGCTTCGTGTGTTGCAAGCGTCCATATGGCTAGTAACCACTTACCATCAGGCGGGCCGTATGCTTGTTAACGACTAAGTCGTATACAAAAAAAAGTGGTACACTTCCCGTTTGGTCCCATTGTCATCAGATCAGGATTTGATTACTACTTAGTGTACTTTGAAGTCGATTTAAGTTTTTTGTAAAACAGTCCAATTATTTTTCTAGAACAAAAGAAGCAAGAGTTAGAGAAGTGGAAACGAAGGGCGTCCTACGATCCGAGGAAGGCGGCTGCACTCGGGAAAACAAGTAAAACGCCTCCAAAGACAGCCAGGTGAGTCTCCCTTGTCTATGAAACAAACATAATTAGGCTGTATAGTTGTCGACCTATACATTGATTTTAGAAAAAAAATGGCACATTAGGATGAAAGGATCTCGACCTGTGCCTCATTTAAGAATAAATTGATCTATGGTTGTAACGGATTTTTTTGAGTTGCCATCTTTTAATTTATGATTTCTGTAAATTATGTACATTTTCGGTTAACCTTGTTTTAATGTACCTATTAGTTTTAACATTCCTTTCCATTTTTATTAACATAAGTATATTGTTTTATTTTAATGCTATAAGTAATGAGATTAAAATTTTCCTGTTGTAATATTTTAGAGCGTGACAGATGTCAAAATGCATGCAATTCTGCCTAAAGTGACATGTGGGCCGCCATCTTGTTCTGTAAGGTTAGTCAAATGTCAAATTGACAGTTGTGGCGTCCGGAAATTGACAACTACGTGTAGTTGTACAGTTATAATGCACCCAAGAATTTGGTGTAACATAATTTATTTATAAAACGCTTTACAGATGCTTTTCACGGATTTATGCTGATTATTCAGTCTTGGTTTTTCATTTTGGATTAATTTTTATCTTTGGAAAAGTATTTTTTTGTACATATTGACGTTTTTTCTTTCATTTTTATGAAATATCAAGATAGTTGCTGTCCATCGGCTTGGCTACTTATGATTTTAATAGAGGCACACTACAAAAAAGATATATTATTGCAAAAAAAAAAAATTAATTCCTTGTAAATACACATTTTTCTATATATTTCTTAAAATTAGCAGGAGCTTTATGTGGCAGCACCCATATGTATTAACCATGTTAATTATAACGCATCCATTTCTATTTCTATTAATACTAAAAACCCTGTCACTAGAAATTGCTAACATTTTTTTTATAAATATTTCCTGATATTTTTACTTACTATTTAGAAGGTAAGATCCATATATTTTTCCTCATATTTTTAAGCAATATAAATCTTTTGACACTTTTTTTTTTAATTTCCAGTAGCGTACTCCGATCTCAATCGTTTCACGGTCCAATGTTAGTGTCAACGAGTATGCGCTACCAACCGCCGCCATCGCAAATAACGGAAAGCTACGACGCGTCGAGCGATAACGACTTCTAACTCAAACGCAAAAGAGTCGAAAATACGATGGCATTATGTGATAATGTGTGTGTGGCTGTATAAATGAATGTACGGGACAATTCTGTATTCGGATCCTATTTAAAGTGTTCATTCAATGTTACGAAAGAATGTTTGGCTTTAATTATTTAAGTTTTGATTAACGAATTCACGAGTTTGTCGTACAATGAAATGTCAAAGTGACAGATGTCATTTTTGCCACCAAATACTGAATATGCTATGGATAATGTAATGGATTATACGATAAATTATTTTTACACCAAGTCACGGATTTTAATTATTTTGACGATTTCTACAATGTGATTACGGATTTTGGGATGATGCAATGTTTCGTATTTAAGTTTTTTTTTTCTGTTCGTATACGCACAAATCTTGAAATTTTAAGTATGGAATTAAATCATCGCATTTTTTTAAAACACCTCTTTTGTAATAAAAAAATTCACTTTCCGTAAAATGTAGGGATTAATAAAGAAATTGTTATAATTAAATGTGATTTAAATAATAATACATATTTAGTATCATTAGGATCAAATTAATCGCTTATAGTGTATGATTAGTATATTGTTTGTTAGTACATTTTTTTAATTTTGGATCCTCTTGCTTTTTTATCTTTACTGATTGCTCATATCAATCATACATCGATGTATTTTAGTATTATTATGTTAATTACTATTTTTGTCGCATATTATTTTAGTGCAATAAATGAAATCATCACATTAATTTAAGTACGGTTCTTTTTAATGAACAAAATCTTGTATTATTTGTTTAAGAAATTATAAATGCTATTTTTGTATTTTGCAGATTCATTGTAAGTTTTCGGTTTAAAAATACTCAATTGTAATGTTTTGATATCATTATGTTTTTTATGGCGATGCTTTTTTTTATTCGTAGAAAACTTCCTGAATCTTTATTTTATTTTATGTAATAAAACGTATTATGTTTTTTTTTTCTCGATAAGACTGTCAAAAACTATGAGGATAATTTTCTTAGTATTTATTTTTTGTTTACGTCATAGAAATATAATGTGTAATAAGTTTCTTGATGCATAATATTTGTATAATCGAAGTACCTATACCAGGCTATAATATGATTAACTCATAGTTAAACCTCCTTTCGTTCTTAAAATAACTTTTGAAATTTTCGTAAAAAAAAGCTGCCTAAAAAATATACAATATTTGCTCCTTCCTCACTTCAGTGTTACCATGTTCTAAAACTTACAAATCTGTAATTTTTCATTAAAATTAAACTATTTCCCAATTATGTATTTTAAAAACGAAGCGTCTGTGCTATTTTTGTCTTCGTGGTAGTTTTTTATTTTTCAATAATAAAGTACATAGTGTTTTTTTAAACATATCGTAGCCTGGCTCTTCTTAAGTTATACATAATGCAGAAATAAAATGTAATATAAAACGCTGGAAGCGTTAGTATTTGTAATAATTTGATGTTTAGCCTTTTGTAAAAAATATATTATTTAAAAGAAAATGAATAAAAACAATTATTATAATTAAATGTTTTCTTTTATTTATCTGCTCTCAGAACTGACAATAATTTGTTGATTATAAATTATTCTGAAGGTTATTTTAATACCTTTTAGGGCTGATTTTTCAACGGCCGGATTAAGCGGTATCAGAACTGTTTTAGTATGGATATATCAGACAAATAGTTCCTCCGGCGTTTATCTAGCGATTAAAAAATCGGCCTTTAGGCTTTTAGTTAAATTCCAATGGTGCCTATTGATTTTTATTGTTTTGTCAATTTGTCTCACTTGTGGGCATTTTACCTACTATAAACTTACATTTTTTTTTTTACAAATTAATATAATTAGAAAAAATATCATCTTATAAGTATTCAGGAAAGATCCGATAAATAAAACAGCGTAGCATACATTTATTAATAATGATTTTATTTTTGAATATCAATTACACCTTTTTTGTTTTATTGTAATTTTATAAATTTTACATTTCATCTCGTACTCTATATTAGGTAGGTACCATATATAAATGTGCTGCCCTAGTTATGCATATTTATAACCATCTAAGACTGATTTTTACAAAAAAGGGGTCATGGTATAAACATGTAAAAAGAAATCTGAATAATCCATGTCGCGCTTGTTTTAACATGACGTGTATTTTTTTTATTTCGACTTCGTTGTTTTTATCCAGTACCCGATAATTCTAATGTTATTGATTAAATTATACAGAAGAAGAATAACATTTCAGAGTCACTCGTAACATTTTTTTTGTAATTAAAAAGGAACTTTTTGACGTCACATCTCATGATCACTCGTAACTATACTCACAACCACATTTTTCTCTTTTTTTATTAAAAAAAGTTTTCAAAAAAGGTTTTTTTCACTAAATTAAAAAAGAATAATTCTAAATTGAGCAACGTTATTTAAGTGACAATAAAACGTTATTCGTCAAAGAAATTGTATTTTTCTCCATTTATTTAAAGTCGGCTTCAAACGACCAAGATTGACGTTATTTCGATTAATATTTTCTCTATTCAATAATTAATATAAAGTTTGATTTGTTTTTTAAAAAAATTTAGAACCAGTACCAAATGTACAATGATAATTCAGTTAAGGTAATGGACAATATTGTGAGCCCTTAATATTGTGCATTCAACCAAAACCGAATTGTCACTTTTCAAATGTATATTTCAACACTTATTTGAGTTAAATTTACAATCTTTATTATGAATACAATCAAAACATATTTAAAAAAAAGTATTTTTTTACACAATGAAATAAAAAAAAAAACTCAAGAAACAACATTTTTGTCCTTATAAACATGACATTTGAGTTCAGAAGACAAAACATTTTAACAGAACATACCACGTTACCCTGTCAATTCATGCCTCTAATATACAAAAAAGAAACACATTTTAAATGCATTTAGAGATTTCAAGAAGGCAGTTTACAATCTATAAGGGCTCCCAGTTCGATACGGAACCCATAAATGAGGGCCAACGTGCCTTTTAATCTATAATATATGACATCGGAATGTAAATGTCAAAAAGTAAATTATTTCACTTTGACACCTTACATTGTTGTCAAATTTGACATTTCATCACAACACATTAGCAAATATTAGAAAAGTTTAGCCCTCACTGGCACTACTCTGATTCAAAAGGACAAAAGAAACCATTGCGCTGTAAATTCCCTTAAAATCTATCTTATAGTGTAATTAAAGCATTCACTTATGTGATAAACACACATTTTTTGGTTTAAATTCATATATAAGTATAATAATAAAACTATTTTCTTCATATATATAAACTCTAGGGTATATTCTCTTAATATGGCCAATTACTAACAATGCATGATTTTTTTCTTAAATTATTAATATTAAAACAATTAACAAATATTAAATAACTAAAAAGTAATTTTTAACTATTAAATTGGCGTCGTACTGCTTTGGTAGTGAGGTGGAAATGCTAAATTGTATAATTTAGACATTGATATTTGCATACGAATGTAAAAATATTTTTTTACAGTTTATTGCATGTATCGCGTTCATAAATAGTCAAAAATTACAGTACTGATGTACCCATAATATGAAAACAAACAGCGTGTCACTTTACAACTACGTAAAACATAACTTTCTATAACTCCATTTTTTTTATATTAATTTATCCAATTATACGGGGCGGAATTACACAAATCACTACATTTTTATATTATTTACAAACATTTTAAGCGCTACTACGACTTTAACTAGTTAAATCTAGGATTTTCAGTTTTGAAAATAAAAAAAATCATGAGTTCCTTTGAAGAGATTTTATTTGGGTGAAAATTTAAATTAATACTAATTATTATGAAATAATGTTATATACTCACTCTTGGTCGCATAAAAAACGGTTCCGCTGGTACAAATTCAAATAGACAGACGAAAGTTTAATTTCTTAATTCGTTTCATTCACCTTATATTTATTTATTAAAAATACTAAAAGCAATAGTTTTTGCGATGTGCGTTTGTTTCCGTCAAATATGTATGTTCAATGTGAGGATCAGATTTACCAACAATAATTCGCTATTCAGAAACAATACTCTAAAAGCCAGTTTTAATAAATGTAAAAAATTTACTTCCAACAACTGATATCATTCGATAGAATATCTAAGTAGAAAAACTAACAGATCACTTTATTAAATTTATTTGAACTACATTTCGCAAAACATTGAGCAAATTGAGCAACAATAATCAAATACTTTTATCTATAAGCGGAAGCCTTTTTATTTTGGGAAATAAAATTCTACTATTTTTTTTTATCGTCAACAACATAAAAACAATGTTTTTGTATACGTCTGACAAAAATACAAATTTCGAAATTAATTACATTATTAATTTAATGTTAATAACTCACACAATGTGACCATTCTAATGTAATACCAAATCAGTAACGAGAGCTAACGTTATTTTATTCAAAGTCGTGTTTAATAAATGTCAAAGTGTAACAAAAAGTTTACATTTGACATTGACATTTGACCCTCTCGTGTATAACTTCCTCATTGTCTAATTTCCGTTAAAATGTTAGCCCTCATTTAAATAAATCTGTTAATATTTACACCTAATAGTAGGTAACATTATTCTTACACTATTTAAAAATCGTCTTTATTAATAATACGGCGGCACAAACACTGTTTTGGAGTTTCACAATCGCCACAACCTATTCTCACTGAATCTTTGAAAATCGATAGACAATTAAGTTTTTTTAACAGCTAATTTCCGAGTCCCCGACGAATTCGCCGTTATTACTACCCTGTTTGATCACTTTACTCCTATCGCTTACAACGACTTCACCGTAATTTTTGTTTTTCTTATTGTTTATGGCATTTTGTGTGTTACTACTCGAAGTAGAGGAAGCGTTGTCGCTATCCGCGTAAGGTACGTCCGTCATAGGTCCGTTGAGCAAACTAGCTGCTGAATTAGACTGTTTGAGCTTTCCCTTTTCCTCTTTGACTTCTGGCTCTTTCGGTAGATCATCAATTACTGCTTTTTTCGGGTCTATTTGTATTGGTTTAGATTCTGATAGTTTATTTGGGGTTACCACATTAATGTACGGAGGCAGAATGTTCATTGTGTTCAGATTTACTGAGCCACTATTTTTCTTTAAAGCGTTTAGATTCTGTTCTAACTGCGCCGCATCTAAGCACAGTGGTTTTGGTTTAGGGATATATTTTGGCGGTTCTGTAGCCCATGCGTTGATTCGTGGTGGGTCTGGTGAAGCTATGGGTGCGGTCTTTCTCTCAGGTACTAATGTATTTTTATGGTTTGTTTTGTCGATCACGTTTGCTTCTATTGCTTTCGTTAGTTCATTTTCCGGTGGTTTGGGTGATGTTGGAGTAATGCTTATTAGTTTGTCAACCTGGGAAGAAAAATGAAAGATAAGAATAATAACTGACTTCACTACTGAGAGTGCCAAAATTAGATCAGCCTGTAAAAGACGCTAAAACGAATTAGCCTATGCATTATAAACACTGCAGTTTTCCAACTATTATCAGATAAATCATGTTTCTGAAGTAATCTGTGTCATATAACCTACTTAAAATTGATCAGGTACTTACAACAGGACCAGTGTTCTCTATTGGCTCCTGAACCACAACTGGAACAGTGGGTTCGCTGAAGGATGTCTCCCATATGACCGGCTTGTCGTCGGGCTCTGAACCTGTATCCTCGTCTATCGATGCAGCTTCCACTGAACTAAGCAATCTGGAAATCATAAGAAAGGATTTAGTACCTTACCAATGCCAAGTCCTGGAAAAACTTGACTTTGTAGTTTTTTGTAAAACATTAGTAATGAAAAAGTCTTTTGGCTGACGATATCTATGAGAAACAACAATGCAAAGACTGTTTCAACATACTTGCTCGTAAAGTTTTAGTTAAAATTGCATTGCTGTCAAAAAAAAACTGCGCGCCATTTTCCATAAATATTTGTTAACGTTTTCGTTGTGTGGCTTTTTTTTTTTTTTTTACCTTTTAACTTAGTCGATAAACAAGCATACGGCCCGCCTGATGGTAAGCGGTTGCCGTAGCCATATAGACGCTCGCAACACACGAAGCAACGCTCACGCGTTATCGACCTGTCCCCCCTCCCCTATGAGCTCTGGCAACCTTACTCACTCGCAGGAACACAACTTTACACAACATAAAGTTATAAGGTGGAGGTACTTCCCCAGTCGAGCTGCTCTTTGAGCGAATAAACGCTATGCTCTACCTCTCTTAAATTTTTTTGATTAAAATTATCCAAAAATCAACCAAAAAAACTGTTATTTCCTCGCTGTGCCGAAAAACGTATAACACACGTGTGCATTGATCAGTATACTCTTGGCTCCCCTTTCTACCCTTATCGCTTAACACCGTCTGTAATGACCAACTTTGCACACATGTATCATAATGTCCTATTATGACAGAATTTATTATTATAGAGAAATCGCTATATTAAGTAGTAAAAATTGTCATCAACCACATTTTTTTCTCATTACATGTTGGTCTCTTATGTCCGTCGGATATCTGTCCAAATACTCATTCTTATTTGAAAAAAAGTTCTGATTACCACTTTACATACCTCTTCCTTAAATTGCAGCTAGTGAAATTATAAAAATATCTGAATGGAGATGGAGGTGGCTATTCACCTGTCAGTCGAATTAGACGGCAGAAACTTTGTGGTGGTCCGAGTCTCTGCGGCGGAAGTAGCGGAAGCGTCGGCGCGCCGCCCGCCCGCGCCGCTCCCGCCCACGCTCCGGCACACGCTCCGGCACACCATTGGAATGTTGCCATATTCTTGTGATGCTGGTGTAATTGTAGCGTTTTTAACGGTTTAGAATCTTAATGTGTTACACGTTGTGTATATAGACATATGCCCCCTTATCAATAAATAAGTTTTAAGTCAGTCTTGTGTTACAAGACTGACTTAAAGGTATTAAGATACCCCAGCCCTTTTTGTTCATATGACATTAGAAAGTGACGGATATATTTAAAACCAAGGTATTACTATACTTGACTTACACCTTATTTATTAATAAGGGGGATGATTTTTTGATAGCGTCTGGATTAGAACTGTGTCACCGAGAAGATAGCAGACACACATCAAATTTATGAAATGTTTCATCAGTAACAAAAAAAATCATCAAATTTAATTTCCTATAACTTCACACACATATTCATACCTTTCAGTAGATGTTGATATTGTGAATCCTCCATGTCCAGCTTGTCCGGTGCCACCGTTGGCGATTTGCTATGAGGTACTAGCGGGTCCGTTGAGCTATAACAATACTTATTTTTATGGACTATTCTTCATTCTTGATATTTGGAAACAAAATATACTTTTAAACAGCGAATAGCTTATTTATTCATGCATTATTTAGTTGTTCTGCGTTCATTGAAAATTTTATTGCTGCTTTATATGTTTTCTGTTCCAGATAGAACAATGTTCAAATTAATGTTTGAACTACTTTGGACTATTGTAGCATATTTCTTTTCTCTGTGATTGTAGCATTTGTACGCATATCTCTAGGGATAAGCAAGCGCAACTGTGCAGATTTTGAAAATGTATTCTTGGCAAATTGAAATTGATTCTGTAATTAATTATCATAATCCTATTGTATATCTTATATCGTTAATCATTTATTGAAGATTGTTTTTACTAGACATGCTACGCCACCGCTTTGTGTTTGCAGCAGTTACGAAGATTTATTATTGGTTTTTGTCTTAGTTTTCCCATTATTTTCTATTCTTAGATATGTTGGTCTGTACACAACATTAAAGTTAACAAACAGAATAGTTATAGCTACCACACAATCTTAAACAAATTTCATGTTTAAATTCTGTTTGTGAGCAAAGATAAAGAATGTAATGGGAATACTAAGATAGACTAGGCTTTGGAAAGGTATGAATGTGTTTTACTATGACAACATCAATTTGTGAAGGGGTGTGCCAAACTAATTAATAGGTTAGATTATGTTTTATTATTGAAATTGGTGATAATTTAGTAATGTGAGGAGCTGGTAGTTTGAGAAACACGTGAATAAGTTTTTTGAAATTTTCTTACTGTATGGACTTCGTGCTGGGATATTATCAAATGGGATAAAAAATGTAAATTGATAAAATATTAACATAAAACTTGATTATTCAAATAATTTAAAGTGTAATTAAAACCTTTTTGAATATAAATACACATATTTCACTGAAGAATCGCCGGATTTTCACTTTAAAAATATACTTTCTATATTTATCTCTTTTCATATATTTAGATGATATACTAATAGCTGTGAAGGATTTCTTAGAACTTTAAGTATATCGTCTGCATACTTTTACATCCATAATCATCGTCTTCCTACTTCAGCGATCACTATTATCTCTGTATCTATCCAAAATTTTCATGTAGAAGTTAATCAAAGTTCAAAAATCATTTATTGAATATAGGCCCTAAAAAGACACTTACGACCGTTACAACTCATTCTACCACCGGTTCGTAATACACTTGAACTGACTTGAATTGACTTCCGGAAAGAAATTCAGCAAGGGCTTTTTTTAGATAGATAGGTAGAGATCACTTTTAGTGATAAGGCATTATAGCACTTTCATTATTATTTATAAGTTTTGTTTGAATATTTTTCTTTTCTTTTTGGGCTGACAATAAAGTATTATCTATCTATCTATGACTCATGTTGAATTTTACAATTATACCATAGTTAGAAAGCAAAGTGGATTGGAAAGCAGCAAATTATTATAACAAAGAGGAAAGAACTAAACATTATTTAAAGATACGAGACCTCAATATTAAACTAAAGCTATGTACTAAAACGCAGTGTTTTACGACAAAAATTACAAATTACGTGTTTTTTTCCATACATTCCAGCGTTGCTCAAATGAGACGATACATTCGAGTATCAATTTGTATGGCGCGTTTTCTACGCTGTCTGACTTTGACTCTCATTTCTGACTTTTGTAGTGCTCTAATTGCAATTGGTCCCATATATACATGTGATCCCACCAAAAAACATGATCAATTGACATCATAAAAAAGTTGTCATTAGCCTATTAGTATTGTACCATCCCACCAGCCCCCCACGGCACTTGGCAGTTGGCAGTTGTCACGGATAAGTTGCGGATTACCTAGTGTTGGTGGGCGGGTTGTCCTGCGGCGACATCGGCACGAGGTAGTCGCACGCCGCGACTCGGGCGCGCTGTCAACATGCCACGCCACCCTCAGTACCATACCATACCATACACTACACGCACATCGCACAGACCCCGGGAGATTGATCCGTTTACATTCATCATTCGAGGCGGACTGTATAGATTTCCGTGGTCTTTCATCATTTGAAATGATTGCACTGCTTATTTTTTAAGATTGCCTGCCTTGGAAACTAACATAGAATATGACCCAATTTATGTATGACGGGCTTGCATTTATACTCTGTCTGGCCCCAGGAGGGGTTATGACGAGACAGAGGATGTAGCACACTTACCCAGACTACATTAAACTTACGTAAACTTGATTATAAAAAGGAGTCGAAATATTTCTATTATAAAACTACTCTTGTTTTCAATCTGTGTTCAAGACCACGGAAAGACAAGATAATTTTGTCGATATCTGATTTTACAATTAAATCTCCCTGAATCTCTTCCACTGTAAAACTACGCGTGCATTTCACTGGGTTTTGTAAAATTTTAAAACATTTTTTATTTTACAAAAAAAAAACAACCTACTTTTTTTTAGTTCACAGGTCTTATAATTAGATTAACTTTATAAAACCCAGTGTAAAGGGACAAAGGTAATAAAGAAAATAGATATATAGGTAAAGATTCCCGCTATAGCTACTAGGCAAGTAAACACTCACGTATTTGAAGTATACCGTCAAAAATAAGAGATTCCTTGAAATGTAAGTTTTTTTTACCCTTTTTTAAAGATATCGCAATGCATGATGTTACGATGATATAAAAATTAATAATGTTATTTTTCCATGATGATTTTTTCATGCAATTTGATGATGATTTTAATGCTTTATTAAATTGAATGATCGACATTCCAACGAATCTCCTTCTAACTACAGGGGTTCTAATTTACTACGCGATTTTCATTCAAGGAGAGGGGGATAGTTAGAAAACAAATAATTAAAAAATAAATAAATCTTAATGGTCATGCGCCACTCGCAAGCATGGGGCAGTTTAAAAACCACGGATTCACTAACACCGATATTTAAAAAAATATTCAGTTTTTTTATTTTAATTAAAAAACCAGTTACTTGCTTCTAGTAGCCAGAGCGAAAACATTTGGAAAAAGAGAAAAACAAATGTTACAAATTAGTATTCGTTGAAGTTTTTCATTTTTTATTTAAAACTGTGATTGAGTGAATGGGGTTCGACTAAACACTCAGATTTCAAAAAGGGACTTTATTAATAAACGAAAGTGGTCGTTTATTTATTTATAGGTTCTTTTATGAGGCATTGTTCTGTATGAACTTTCATTAAAACGTATGTTTCTTTTTACTTTCCATAACGTACGTACGTATGTGTATAATTATTTTATATATTTATAGTTTTTAAACCCTATCCCGCTAATTACGTGAGATGATTTAAAGCAAGTCTAGAAAAACCCAGGTTTTAAATATATCCGTCACTTTCTAACGTCATGTAACAAAAGGAGCCGGGACTACCTTAAAATCCGAGTTTTACTAGACTTGGCTTTAAACCACCTCATGTAATAAGACATTTTTTTTCAATAAACATATTTTTTCATATTTAAATTATAATTTTTTTTACCATTTTTTACTACATTTATTTTAATATTCAAAAGAACAATGCCTGTATCATAAATGATAAAGTAATACAGTATAATAAAAGCTTAAGCTGATAAGATACCTGCGGCCCGTTTGCGCTGACCGTCATCTCGGTAGGCGCGGGCGGCAACAGCGACCGCACTACTGGCAGTGGGGCGCTTACTATTGCTGGGTCCTAGAAAAAAAAAAAAAGTATTATTTCCAGGCACATAACTAAGTTTTTATATTTATTTCGCCTTTTAATTTGAAATCATAAATAACGAAACCAAAATTTAGTAAAAAAAAAAAAACAAAAAAAAGCTTGCAAATATTATGATAACAAAGCTATTCTAGTCGATACAGTTTTTTTTGCCTATGATCCTGAGTGGTTTTTTAGTTTATTTTATGCAAAATACTTAACCATTTTTAAATATAAAAAATATATGAACTCGTGTGTAATAAAATTTAATTTTTTATTACACTTTTTTTATTACAATTACACTATTATTTAAGACTGCTGTATTTTACATATATAAAAAAGCAACAGTGCATACCTGTAAAAATCTCTGCAGCCTGTCAAACATATGGGCAAATGACGGCCGTTCCGTGGGCGTGGGGTTCCAACACTCGCACATCAACCTGTATATTTCTTGCGGACATCCTGTACATAAGAAAATTTAGGATTAATGATTGGTTTTTTTAAAAATGTTAATATATAAAAAAAAGCATGTAATGAAAAATAACAAAGCCTCGGGGCCAGATGAAATACCAGCAGAAGTCTGGAAGCACCTAGGAGATCATGGAGTAGTTTGGCTGCACACGTTATTTAACAAACTGATTCAGGGATACCCTATACCTGACTCCTGGCGTAATAGCTTCATAATACCGTTTTACAAAGGGAAAGGAGACGTCAGAGAATGCAGTAATTATAGAGCTATAAAACTAATGTCACACACACTTAAAATATGGGAAAGAATACTTAATGATAGATTAAAGCACATTATAACATTAACACAAAATCAGTGCGGCTTTGTGTCTGAAAGAAGTTCGTCGGATGCTATTCAGACGGTTCGTATAATGCTGGAAAAGGCCAAAACTAATAAGACCAATCTGCATATGATCTTTATAGACCTCGAAAAGGCCTTCGATCATGTCCCACGTGACCTAATTTGGGAAGCACTCAGGCAGCAACTGGTACCGGAGTACTACATACACCTTATTCAAGACATGTACAATGCGGTCACTACACAAGTCTTGTGTCCGGCAGGCACTGGCGAAACGTTTGAAATTGAAGTCGGAGTGCATCAAGGCTCCACGCTTAGCCCATTGCTCTTCAACACCATTATGAACCACCTTACAAAACATTGCCAAAAATCGCTACCTTGGAACATGCTATATGCTGATGATGTTGTTCTGATCTCGGAAGATGTAGAAGACCTTCAGTTGAATTTCAATTCCTGGATAGAGGCACTTGAAACGAACGGTCTAAGAATCAGCAGAAAGAAGACAGAACACATGTCGTGCATTTTTGACAATACCACAAACCCTGCCAACATCAAGATCTCAATAGGAAGTACGGCTATACCTTCAGTGACGCAATTTAAATATCTCGGCTCGATACTTAGCAACGATGGCAAAATTGATAACGATGTTACTCACAGAACTACAACTGGATGGATGAAGTGGAGACAACTCACAGGCGTAATGTGCGACAGGAAAATGCCCCTTAAAGTTAAGGGACACTTGTACAATGTGACGTCAATGAAAGGCGGGAGTGAGTAGCTGACTGATTTATTGTATAGCTATACAAATTACCCACATTCATATACATATAATGAATAAGTCTACCTTACATCTTCCCCCTTAATACTAAGCCTTAACCTACTTTTTAAGATTCGCGCGACGCATAGCGCGTAATGCTCGCGCTGCTGCGGCGGGCGGCAACGGTGTCGAGGGGCGCGTGGACGGCGTCCGCGGTGACGCACGCTCATTAACCTCCGCTGATGCGGGCAATGCAGAACCTTCTACCGCGCCATCCGAACCGTTTACGCTCCCCGCATCTTCCAAGGTGTCGTCGGCCTCACTCTCAGATTTTATCTCTTTTTCTCCCTGGTCCCCAGAGCTGGTAACCCCAAAACTAGGTCGAGAAAGTGAAAACCGGTTTTTGTTACTCTTAATAGGTATAACTTGGTCTTGGTGTCTGCGATATTGCAACCCATTCCCCACATCAACTCTGTATGAAACCGGCCCCGTTTTATTTGTTACCTTTCCTTCAACCCGTTTTCCCCCGCTTTTTGAGTAATCCCTAGCTAGTACCGTATCCCCAGTATTAATTTCCCGGTCCGTCCCTCGCGTATTAGTAACTTGTCGTTCTTGGGCCTTACTAACTACCGCCGCGACATTAGGACGTAAAGCGTCGAGCCGGCTGCGCATGCGGCGCCCAAGCATCGCCACCGCGGGCGCCACACCGGTTGTGGCGTGTTCACAATTACGGTATTGGAATAAGAATTTACTGAGAGCCTCCGACACCTTTTCTCCTTCTACTAAAGCCCTTTTGATAGCTTTCTTTATAGTTTTCACAGCATTTTCAGCCGCGCCGTTGCCTTGCGGCCTATACGGGGCGGTTGTTACATGGTTAATGCAATTCATTTTACAATAGTTTTTAAAATCTATCGATAAGAATGGTGGGCCATTGTCGGTGACTAGTTGCGGTGGTAAACCGAAACGTGCAAAAATTGAACGTAAAACAGATATTGTCGATTCCGCATCCGTACGAGTCATCGCAATAGCTTCAATCCATTTCGAGTGAGCGTCTACCACAATTATATATTTAGTACCTGCACATTCCGCAAAGTCAGCATGTATGCGTTGCCAAGGGTGCAGAGGAAATTCCCACGGATGCAGAGTGGCGTGAGGTGGGGAGTCCCGAACGGCTCGGCATGCCTCACACAATCGGCAAATGTTTTCTATGTCTTTGTCGAGACTGGGCCAGTAAACATAGCTACGAGACAAATTTTTCATTTTGTTTACACCTAAGTGACCGAGATGAATTTCCTCTAAGACTCTTTGGCGCAACTTTGGCGGAATAATAATTCTATACTTGTACACGAGGCAACCCAAATCCAGCATTAATTCCAACCTACGTGCAAAGTAAGGTTTCTCATCCTCAGCACTGGCTGTTGCTGGCCAACCAAACATGACATACCCAGTTATTTTGCTGAGTAATAAATCGACAGAAGTTTCTTTACTGACTTCTTTAAAATTAACCGGCATTGAATCTTGTACTAAGTTTACATACCCTATTGGATCAGTAAGGCGACGCTCACAAGGCAGTGGTAAGCGAGAGAGCGCGTCAGCGGGACCATTCTCTTTGGAACGCACGAATTCGACTGAAAAATCATAAGCAGCTAACCGAGCTGTCCAGCGCTGCAAACGACTAGCGGCCGTTTGTGGAATTCCACCCTTCGCCCCAAATATATAGCTAAGCGGCTGGTGGTCAGTTCGTAACACAAAGCGTCTACCAAAAAGATACTGGTGATGTTTAGTGATTCCAAAAAAAATTGCAAGGGCCTCCTTGTCAAGCTGACTATAATTTTTTTCAGCCGAATTGAGCGTTCTCGATACACAACTAACCGGGCGTTCACTGCCATCCGAATATTGATGTGCGAGCACGGCCCCTAGCCCGTAGGCACTGCTGTCCACTGACAGCACAAGTTGCCGCCCTTCCTCATAATGAGCTAACACCTGATCACTCGAAAGTGCACGTTTTGCCTCTATAAAAGCCTGATTATGTTGCGAGTCCCATTTCCAAATTGCGTTTTTTTGTAACAACTCATGTAACGGATTTAATGTAATGCTGAGATTGCGTATAAACTTACCATAGTAATTTATTAACCCTAAAAAACTTTTTAACTGTGTAACATTTTCAGGCCTCGGGGCATTGGAAATGGCCTCCAACTTCTTCGGATCAGGGTGTAATCCTAATTTATCGATTATAAAGCCTAAATACTTTACACTGGATTGTAAAAACTTACATTTATTGATTTTTAGCGTAAAACCCATATTACGTAACCGTTCAAGTACAGCTCTTAAATTAGCTAAATGCTGAGGCCTTGACGAGGCCGTGACGCATATGTCATCCAAGAATACTACCGTTCCTGGTATACCCCTCAGAGTCTCCTCCATAATTTTCTGGAATTTCTCTGGTATACATGATAAACCGAATGGTGTGCGGCGATAAACGAAAGTACCTATATGCGTAGTGATCGCAGTGTAAGGTTGAGAGTCCTCACTTAACATTAATTGCTGATAAGAATTTTTTAAATCTAATTTTGTAAATTCCTCTCCCCCACTGAGAATCGCAAATAACTCTTCAATACGAGGTAAAGGATAAAAATCTCTCTTTAGTTTTGGATTCACAGTTATTTTGTAATCCCCACATATTCTTATATCGCCGCACTCCTTGATAACGGGAACTATAGGCGTGCCATACTCGGATTGTTCGACGCGGAAAATAGTTCCTTCCTGTTCGAGCCGCTCGAGCTCCGTCTCGACCCGAGCTCGGAGTGCGAGTGGCACGGGACGCGCCCGAACGTAAACCGGTTCGTTATCTGTCAGCTGTAGTTGAATGGTTCGTTTACATGTACCTAACTTATCGCTAAACACCTCAGGATATTCATTTGTAAGTCGATTCACAAATCGATCCTCGGCTATTTCATTTAAGTTTATTTGTTTAATATTTAGAGCGCGAATCCACTCCCTTCCTAAAAGCGGGCGGCCCCCATTACGAATAACATGAAGTGCACAATTTTGTGCCGTCAAATCCCCAAGACTTAAATCAACCATAATAAAGCCCAAGGACTCGATACGTGAACCGGCATAACACCGTAGCATAAGATTTGTAGGTTGTATTTTTTTATTAGCAAACCTAGTGCGATAATAGTCTTCACTAATCGCCGATATCCTACTACCAGTGTCGACTTCCCACTCGATAGACTTATTGTCCACTTTTAATAAAATAAAATAGGGCTTGTTACCTTTAGCCGCCAACTGGATGTTATAAAATCCATCGAGCTCTGATTCACTATCACTCACGTAATTCTGTCGACCAAACGACCGGGCTCCGCCCTGCATTTCACGACACATGACTTTAAGGTGACCGCGTCGTCCACACTCATCACAATTGTACTTCGCGAATCGGCACCTGTCCGGATGATGCGGTTTCCCACACCTCCAACAGCGCTCCGGCGCGTACGAGCCCCGGCCAGACCCTGCGGCCGCTGCGCCGCCCGGTCCCAGCCTGCCCGCTCGCCGCGCGCCCGCGCCCGCGCCGCCAGCTCGCCGCACGCCTGCGCCTGCGCCTGCGCTCGCCTGATGCAGGCCCTCGCCTGCCGCGCCACCCGTGCTCGCGCCCGAGCTGGACTCCACCGCCACTCCAGCGGCACTCACCTCCGCGTGTCTCTCAGCGGCCTCCAGCGCCAGAGCCAGCTCCACCGCCTCCTTATACTTGATATTTTTCTCGGCGAATATACGAGATCTCATTGCCTCATTTGCTAGACCGGAAACAAATTGATCTCGAAGATTTTCTTCAAGGCTCGATCCAAAATTGCATGTGGTAGCAAGATGCTTTAAATTTTGCAAATACTCTGAAAGTGGTTCGCCGATTCGCTGCCTACGGAGCCGGAACACGTGGCGCTCCGCAATCTCCGAACGCTGGGGTTCAAGATGATCCGATACGAGTTTTACTAGTTCATCGAACGTTTTTGATTCAGGATGCGCCGGCGAGCACAAATCACACATTAAAGCATACGTTGCCTCACCAACGACCGTAATTAGCATCGGCACGCGCAATTCGGTCTTAATTTCATTGAGTAGAATAAATTGTTGCACTCTGCGTATATACGCTGGCCACTGCTTAGAATTTAAATCAAATGATTCAAGCTTCCCGATCGGCATTTTATGTTTTAACTTTCACTTTTTATAATAAATACACCGCGTGGTATTCGTCTCGTCGCCAATGTGACGTCAATGAAAGGCGGGAGTGAGTAGCTGACTGATTTATTGTATAGCTATACAAATTACCCACATTCATATACATATAATGAATAAGTCTACCTTACATACAAGACAGCTATAAGACCCGCTGTGATGTATGGATCAGAATGCTGGGCTACCAACAAACAACACCTGAGCAAATTGCACACAACCGAAATGCGTATGTTACGCTGGTCAGCGGGTGTCACACTATTAGACAAAATCCGAAATGAGTACATAAGAGGAAGTTTCAAGGTTGCCCCGATAAACGAAAAGGTTAGAGAGAGGAGATTGCGATGGTATGGCCATATACAAAGACGCCCAGACGACCATATGGTGAAGCTTGCCCTCGACCTGCCAGTGACGAAACGCTCGCGCGGAAGACCACCCGCCACTTGGCTGACGACGGTTGAAAAAGACCTAAAAGATGCTCAATTGAACGAAGACATGGCGCAAAATCGTGCTAAATGGAAGATGAGGATAAGGAGGGCCGACCCCAAGTAAATGGGACCAGGTCGAGAAGGAAGAAGAAGAATATATAAAAAAAAGCACGGAAAACAAGTATAAACTTTTTAAAACTAATTAAAACTTATAAATAAAGGATTATTATAATTTGCAATTTAATAAGTTGATACACACTGGTGCCGATTCTGTTGTAAATCGCAATAATCTAATTTTAGTTACATCTCATCTCTTTCTTACGAACATGATTGAAAAAGGATAGAACATATTTAAAGCTGTCAAATTAATCTTGACCGTCTTATTTTGCGTGTATTTATACGTAACCGCGATAGATGGCGACTAAATTTATATTGAAAACAAGCATTGGACTAATATGAAAGCACAAAATTTCTTACATCCTTTTCTTATGTTCTTTGTTAGAAACAGACATAGTGAGATTAAAATTAGTTTAGTTTTAAACAACAGAATCAGGGCCACTGACACACGTTCATAAACTATACTTAGAAACCTGTTAAAATACTATTATTCGACCGAGTAATGTCTGCAGGCCAAGTTCCTAACATTGTATAATTTATTTATAACATTGGAAAATGGCAAGGATTTCCCACGCCTAGAGTAGTAAGACTCTTACCATAAGGCTTCTCCAGCCGGCCGCCCCCGGAGACCAGCTCCATGACCTCCCTGTTGGCGCACCCGGTGTACGGCATCACGCCCAGCGAGAACACCTCCCACAGCAGAACGCCGAACGACCTGACACATGTTATCTTACTTTTCTATCAAAATAATACACACTCTTGAAATCTCTACAATACTCTGGATTCTTCGTCGTGAAACCTAGGTTGAAAACAATACTACACAGTCCTCTGACTTATGGTTTATTGCATACCCAAAAGGAACTCCAATTCCTTTTATTATCTTACTAGCTACAATACGGATGCGACCTGGGTACATCAAATTAGTTAGTTAGATTATCAAAAAAATATTGCAAGCGTATTTGTGCATTTATAAAGCGAGTCAAAGTTCGGGAGTGGGGGCTCGTGACGTCACTTGTTTGTGCAAAGTGTTCTATGGCGCGGAACTTCAACAATCTTAAACTATCTTCGTCATTTTTGGTTGATTGACAAAAGAAAAAAAAAACTATCAAATATTTTTTGATCGGACTAAATATATTTTTACAGGACACTAGCCTATTACATGATAACCTTCAGTTAATTCCAACCTGTGGGGTAATTGGGTATATCACCAGCTCTACGATACACTCAGCGCTGTCACTACTTTCTGTCTCTATCATTAAGTAAGCAATCACGGGAGACATCCTCTGCCCGAATCATCGCTACGCGAGTTCATCGACGACTTTCATTTTTAGTTGAAAAAACTATTGGAAAAGCAACTCACCACACATCAGTTTTAATAGTAAACACTCCATCGATATAGGCCTCCGGCGGCATCCACTTAATGGGCAGCATGGCCTTGCCCCCCTTCTTGTAGTAGTCGGCGCGGTATATGTCGCGCGCCATGCCGAAGTCGGCGATCTTCACGACTCGGCCCGGCCCGCGGGACGTCAGCAGGCAGTTACGGGCTGCTATGTCGCTGGATAAACAAAATTGTGTCAAGGGTTACCCATAGATTCTTGGGATGGAGAGAAATTCAATATATTTTTGTTTAATAATAAAAACATCCCATTATTACCTAGTCCTGGCCTCGAATAATTAACACAAAGGAGCGCAATGACTTTCATTTTGTTTGAAATCTATTCTGACAATTCCCCACCACCAACCATGCGCTCTGATTGGCTAAGTCAGGGACACACTAAACATTTAGACGCAGTGATTGGTCGGTACTATTATAAGGAATTTTTTCTCAGTGCGTCCTGGGTACAACACCAGCTACCACTAACAATACTCACCGCAGGGACACATCACCACAATAATGTAATTTGGCTGCTGTTTTCTGTAAGGAGGTGCTTTCCCAGTCCGGCTGCTCCCAAGTTTGAAAGGAGAACCACTTGCCTCCGCCCTACCTTTCTCTTCTCTCCCAACTTCGGTTCTATAACCTACCTAAGGTTAGGCTGCAATTAAATCAAAGCTTTAGCTTACCGATGTATAAACCTCTTGCACTCCAAATATCTGCATCCCTTGCACACGTCGAGTGAGCAGAGCAGAAGATCCTTCATAGTCAGCGCGCTCGCTCGCTCCGGCTTCGGCCGGCTTTCACGGAGGAAGTTCTTTAGATCACCACCCGCCAATAGTTCCAGGACTATGAACCTGTTGACAATATTGTCAAAGTGAGCTTTGGCCCTAGGAGAGCAATTATGACGGTCAGAGCTACTGATGTAACCACTACAGCCCCCCTAGACAAGATGGCTGTCGACAATCGTCATCGTTAGTAAACGATCAACCTTTGTATGGGATTGACATAAGAGATTGTTAAAAATCACGTGATATTTCGATTTGAAATGTCAATCCAATACAAAGGTTGATCGTTTACTGTCGATGACGATTGTCGATAACCATCTTGTCTACTGTCCCAGGTTCGAAAAACAGCTATTACAAATGCATGTGTTTTAAAGGGTTTAGCTTATTCGGTCCGCGGGCCGAATCTTCACCGTCTTTTTTTGCAGTGGACGTTTCGGTCCACTGTCAAAACTTTTAAAAAACGAGTGTTTTTTTTTTAATTGGGATGATGACTCATGTTTAATTTTACAACATAACATAACATTTACATCATAAACATAGTTTTACGGATTGGATAATAGCAAATTATCGAAACCTATGTTGGGTTAGTCTTGCTGAACAACTTTTACTATGGGTCCAATAGTGAAATCTCAAAAACAAATTAAACTTTTCTTACAAAATGTCAACCAAAAAATTTTAAGAATTTAGTGTTGGTCCCATAGTAAAAGTTGTTCAGCATGACTAATCCAACATAGGTTTCGAAAATATGCCATCTCGAAATCTACCAGTCAGTATTCGTGCGTACGTATAGATCTTATAATAAGTTGCAAGTTTTTTTTTATTAAAAGGCTTTGATTACGCAATTATTTAAAAGACCTAACATCATTCAAAAGCTGAGGGTTCCAGAATCATACACTGAATCCATGTTATCACTTGTCATTACGATTTGATACGTTTTAAAGGAAATTTTCATAAATTTCACTGACCTCGGATGCCTATCAAAGCAAACTCCGATGAGATGCACAATATTGGCATGGTTGAACTTGGCCATGATGGCGGCCTCCATGAGGAAGTCGGACTCGGCCTGCCCGGTGGAGAGCTCCGGCAGGGTCTTGACGGCGACCGGCATCTCCGCCGTGTCGCCCGCGCGGTGCCGGTACAGCCCCTGGTACACCTCGCCGAACGCGCCTTGCCCTAACGCCCTACCTCACCAAAATTAGTTCCTTGCTCTATACAGTGAAGCTAACATAAGGGTTGAAGCCTCGCGAATATGGTCTTAGGAGACTATCTCTAGGGGTCTTAGGCGTCGTCCTATTTGGCGACGATCGTACGATCAAACGATGCGATTTCGTCGCACGGTCGCGCTGATGTTCCTGTGCTCGCGCGATGACTTGCGAGCTTCAATTAGGACACTCTAAAGCGTTTTGTGTATTTAATCTCGTTGTGCGACGAAATCGCATCGTTTGCCCGTACGATCATCGCCAATTAGGACGACGCCTTAGGGGCCGTTCATAAGTCACTCAAAATTTCCCTTCGTCACACTGCGTCACATTTTCTGCGATTCCCCCTCATCATCATCATCAGCCCATAATGTCCCACTGCTGAGCACAGGCCTCCTTTCACAAATGAGGGTGAAAGGCTCTGGGCGATACTCCACCACGCGTGCCCACTGCGGATCGGTGGAGGTAGGCTAGTGGTCAACCTACTACTGTTGGAATTTTTCAAGCCGCCTAGGAGGCATCCAACTAGCTTAACGACTATCACAATTAAGTGATAACCGCGACCAACGGCTTTACGTGCCTTCCGAAGCACGGAAACGCTCGATTTGAAATACCACTAGGCGGTCACCCATCCAGGCACCGACCACGAAAGAAGTAGCTTAACTTTGCCGATCGATTAAGAACGGCTAATCATGCTACACCACGAGCGCTTCTTGCGATCCCCCCTATTATAATATAAATATTGATATAGAGTTGAATTGCCTGGTATTACTAAAGGGAAGGCTATGATGACAGACGGACGGAGTGGCACCATAAGGATTTTTTTTTATTTTTTTTCATTATTAAGGTATAATTTTTTTTTTTTTTGGTAAGTACCCTACAAAGAACACTCACTTGACAAGTTTCAAACTCTCCCTCGAGACTTGTGGCAGCCCCCTTACGTCGATGCCCTGAGGCAGGATATTCTCGCTGCCGTAGTGCGGGTTGAAAGCCATGCTGAGAGGGTTCTCGTTCCCTCCGGGCGCGTTGCGGAGACGGTGTAGTTGGACCTCTTGTTCTATGAGGCGTTTCTGACGGAGTTCGTCTTCCTTCTTCTTCTGATAGCGGTTGTCTGTGGGTAAGAAATAATTATACAACATGTAATGGAAAAGGTATATCTATCCGAAAGAGAAGGGGAAACTGTATAAAAAGTTTCAGCTGAAAATAAATTATTACCTACTGAAATAATTAGAATTCGTACCACGTCAAGAGTTATGAATATGAAAGTGGATGGATATACGGGAAGAGGAAGACCGAAAAAGAGTAGGATGGATTGTGTGAAAGATGATATGGGTAAGAAAGGAGAGGATGCTGGTATGACGGATAGAAGAGACGAATGGAAGAAGCGTACATATTGCGCCGACCACATGTGATTGGGAACAGGGCATGATGATGAGAACATGATAAAAGATACTTACACAAAAACAGACATCCGACAACACAGCCGAGGACGCAAACGAACACGATCACAGACAAAACGATCACGAGGAACCACGAGATCCTCGGCCAGGAGTCTTCCACTGTGAACAAATAATGCACATATTATCTGTATTATAAAAGGAGAAACTGCCTGATTGACAGATGAACGTACAGATCCAAACCCCCCGGGGTCCAGTAACTTGTAATTTTCCCCTTATAACCCCTTTCTTAGTGCACCCATAATGGTCCTCAAGAAATATTTCCTCCAAAGATGATTTTGGCATACTTTTTGGCCACCATTTAGATTTATTTTTGCATATGGAGGTGCACGAAAAGAACCTATATACTTTCATCCATTAGGGACACTCATCCAAACAAACCAGTATTTGTTTTTGTTACTAAAAAGAGAATGTGACGCCTCTACTCCTTTCTCTTTTTGACTTATAGCTGCGGTGGTTCGGCTTTACCAAAAATGGCTCCGAACAAAAATCTTCGACCCCCTTTCAAATCTCCACGTACCAGGTGCATTGTCTGTCAGTAAGTCACGGTACTGATTTAAAGACATACTTACGTATACACTTGGTTGCGTCGTGGGCGTCAGTGGTCCACGTGGAGGGGCAGTAGCACTTCACTTCACTCCTGTACTCGTTCAGCGCCACGCAGCGGTAGTCGCACCCGCACTCCTATACCGATATAAAATATGTAGCGCAAAGATTTCAAAACTAAAAAAAAAAAAAGAAAAAAATATGAATATTGTATGTGCGTGCAATGCACATATATAAGAAAAAAATAAGCAATAAACGAACGAACTGACGACCGGACCGACCCTGACTTTTTAGGGCCAGCGCGTTGGTGCCATTTCATCGCGCGGTTGGTCTGGTCCTTACGCCAGTAATATGTCAATGATCTATGCGCGTTTGCGTATGTTATGTCTGGGGTATAAAAAAAGTCTACTATAAAAGATTAAAATTCCAAATTCAAAATCATGTATTCAAGTAGACCTTCGCAAGCACTTATGAAAAGTCTAATACCAGTTCGGAAGGTTGCATTTGCTGATAAGAGCCGGCAATAAACTCAGCAATTACTCTTTTGTAACTATAATGACTCACGTGTATAGCGGGCAGTATGAGCACTTCCCCGGGGCCGGTGCGGGCGGCTACGGCGAGCTCGCTGTAGTGCGGGGCGGCGCGCGCGCGGTCGATGTACGACCACCCGCCGCCGCCGTGCTGCCCCTCGCCCTCGTTCGTGCTGCCTCCTATACAATACCAAGTTTTTGGTGAGGGGAACATCAGGACTAGTCTCTGATGTACATTTGTGAAAGGCCCGAAGGAAAAACATAGTGGCAAAAATTCTTCTTTTTGTTGTACTGTCCGCCCGGGCGGCACTTTTAGGGGGCGGCAAGAAATCATAAGATTTAGATAATTTCATAAATGTGTAGATAATTTCATTCTGTGGTGGACACATTACACATTTCCCGTATGGTATTTTCTAGGTAGTACATTTTTTGCTGCCCTTATCTCTGTAACTGTCAGTTCCTACTTCCTACATTAATTTTACAATCCATAATTGGACAGCATTTTTGTATGTTCCTGAGTTCATCGAAATTCAATCATGTTACCTACCGACTAATATGCCGGGGTAATGTATGCTTCTTTCTGCAAGACATGAAAAAAAATCGGTCCCCAAAGCCGCCCCTAAAATATGCCGCCCTAGGCTCAAGTCTTAGCAGCCAACCATATTTAGCGTGTTTTGAATTAAAAGACTAAAATAAGGGTCGGCTAACTTTGTTTGCGTCCCGGACGGCTGAAACTCACGCTAAGTCACTGTTACTACTACCTTTACCACATTATTCTTTATCTTTATTTCTTTCTTTATTGCACAATGTAGGTACACAAAATAACATTATATATTATCATTTACCATAGTGAAATTGTGTACAATTACAAGCCAACTTATTTTTTTATGATTAATACATTTCCCTTCAATCTAGAGTTTTATATGGCCATTATATCAATGGTGGATAGCGCCATATACATGTTTAGTTTGGTATGTAGGCGAGACTACATACTCTACCCTAACATACATTTTGATCTTACAGCGATGGCAGCGATTAATTTAATATCAGTGTTTAATATGTATGCTGTTGACGTGTATCATATTCAATAAATTAATAAATAGAAATCCATTTTACTTGTGGACTGTGACTATTTTAACCTGAAAAGATAACTAACTACAGGTAGAACATGGTGGTTCTGGTTACCTTGCCAGCCGCCCCCGCCGCCGCCCCGCAGGCAGCCCCCGCCGCCGCCCCCGAAGCCGCCGCGCGCGCCCCCCGCGCACGCGCGCCCCCCCGCGCCGCCCTCCACCAGCGCCGCGCCGCGCACCACCTCGAACCCCGGCGTCGTCGGCCCCGACCGGGGCAGCCACCCGCCACCCGCACCTGGACCATTCGACCGACATTCATCATATCATCACAACGCCCAAATTTTGCAAACTTCTTTGCACAATTTGGGCGTAGTGGGGAATGGTTTGTGCAGGTACACTTCCGAGCAACATAGATCTCGTAGATTATTTTAATTTATTGTCTCGCGCTCGCCCCCGCTCCCCACCACGAAAGAGACCAATTTGGTTGTGGTGGCAGGTAACGTTTTGTGCCAAGAAGTTTGTCGGTTACTGTACCACCAAATAGCGTAATATTTATGATTCGATGACGAAATGCTTCTCGTTGTTTCGAAGTAGTAAAATACCATCAATGTAACATCGAAACGTAATTCCTGTTGTTTAGTTTAATTTTGCTACAAGTCAAATATGAAGCAGCTGCAAAAGTGGCAACCTTAGCCTTCCAAATGGACATAGTAAAAATTAAAAACGAATAAACGACGAATTTATTAATAACATCATAGAAGGAAAAGATAAGAAGGTATAAAAGATAGAGGGAAAGCGAGGTACAGTAGTACCCAACTGATATGGCTTACCGATGTAAGTAATGTATGTATGAAAGTCTGTCAGTTTCGAAGTTAAGGTCTTAAAATTTTGTGTTTAGGCTGAAGATTGAAAATTAATTTATAGGTACGTGTCTCATCGTTTTTTATTAATTCCACCCTCGAAGCGGGATGAAGTTGTTTTGTTTTGTTTTATTGTTGTAGAAAAATATGTCATTTGTTTCTTGTAGACCACGCGGGCGAAGCCGCGAGCAGAAGCTAGTCTCTCAATATCACATTAGATAATAACAGATGTATAAATTCTTACCCGAAGTTCTTCCGACCTGTCCATACATGTAGCCAGATTCTGGCGTGGCGTTGGTAAGCGGTCTAGCGTGTTGGGAGCCATCATCATGAAATATCCCCACAGAGATGCCTCCACCACCACCAGCCACCAGGAGTGGGTAGGCGCGACCTTCTTTGTCCAACTAGAAGTACAAAAAGCATAATGACCAATATCACGAATTATGCACAGTGATGCATTTTGGAGATTTCTGTAGTAGCTACCGCGTTTTACTCGAGTTCTCAACGGATTCTTTCAGATATATTTTTTTTAAATTATTGAAATCTATTCATCCGTTTATGCTAGTTTAAGACTCCAAAATTAGATCATCTAAAGATCCAAACATTCAAAATTTCAATATCCTAGGTACCTAAGTGAGATGGATGATTTTTTCGTTCTCATTTTGCGGCCTATTAGAACAGGATATTACCTAATTTTAGATTTTAAATATCTATAACAGAGCGGCATCTTAGTCCTTATAGACCTATTACACCATTCCACATCTTCTACGCATTATCATATGCTCAAACACTCATACACATACACTCACACGATCCTTACACACCTTTCACCCACTCACACATACACTACTCATTTAAAATCGACTGCATAATTAATGTATGGTTAAATAAAGTTATTTATTAGGCACAAGAGTAACACAATGAAATTCGGAAGAACAGGTCTCCCCTAATAAAGGTTTTATAAACTTAAAAGGAGAGTCCATCCATGTAACTTACAAACAAGGCATTTTGGTTATTTTTTTATAGTATCACTAATATTTTCCTGCATTGTGGACCTAAGTAAGGTGGTTTCTCATAAATATCCCAAAATCAAATAATACATCGAAAACCGAGACATATGCCACATGTTTCTTGTGTTATTAATATACATACCAAAAACACATAAGTAGCACCGCCGCCCCCTCCCCCGCCGTCAGTGACGTGCGTGTTCCGCACTTCATGAGTTTTGCTCGTGAATATTTGCAACGAATCGTTCTGCTTCCTCGAACACTCTTGACTTTCTTGCGCTGACAGTGTCTGTAGAATGAACATGATTAATAGTGAGTTAGCGTTACTAATTATTAATAACACATCTATGGATTCAAATCAATAAGAGCCTAAAATAGGGGACGTCAAGGGCCGCCAAATGCAACGAAAGTCCCAAGTCCACTCACTTGATTTTTGAAACAATTACTAAACCTAAATAATAACTGTGTTGGATTTTTATTGCAATTATAACTTAAACATAATGTTAATAAGATACCTTCTTGCACGCGTTGTGCCCCTGTTGCCCGACGAGCATGTAGATCTGCTCGGCGCGGTGCAGCTCGACGAGCGCGCGGGCCTGATGCTATTGTACTAGACGAGGGTGGGACATATAACTGATAAGGTACCTTCTTGCACGCGTTGTGCCCCTGTTGCCCGACGAGCATGTAGATCTGCTCGGCGCGGTGCAGCTCGACGAGCGCGCGGGCCTGATGCTATTGTACTAGACGAGGGTGGGACATATAACTGATAAGGTACCTTCTTGCACGCGTTGTGCCCCTGTTGCCCGACGAGCATGTAGATCTGCTCGGCGCGGTGCAGCTCGACGAGCGCGCGGGCCTGCGCGCCGTGCGACACGCCCGCCCAGCCCGAGCCCAGCCCGCCGCTCGCGCCCATAGCTATTATACTACACGACGATGGGACACGAGAACGATTCAAATCAAATCTTTATTATAGATTTACTTTAGTTTAATGCCCACCACTGTGATTGGTATCGCCCGCGTCAGCGTCACAAACAATGACGTGATACCAATCACAGTCTTCTGAAGGATCCCCTTTATTCATTCCGTTTATTGGCAGCTTACAAAGTTTTACTTCAATTATGATATAAAACTGAAAATATGGTGAATTTAAACCCAGGTGCACACTGTGCGGCTAGCTGCATTGCGGACAGCCGTTCGGTTGGCCGGCGCTTGGTTAACAGACGCATCACATTGTGAATAAAAAGGTTTTTTTCGTACATATTTTAGATTGCGGTCTACCGGAATCGCGGTAAGAAACTCCTTTGAAACCTCACAATACGAAACCATTTCGGTTCCAATATGTGAGGATGGACTCCCCATCGATGGCGAGAGTTGCGATGGTAGTAGAAGGTATTTGTGGGTCAAACAATTCATCAGAACACTGTCCGTTGTACAAGCGGTAGAACAAACATTAGGAGACAAAGTCTCTCCTCTCCTCAGACTAAGACGGTTGCCGGTTCACAAATGAGGGTGAAAGGGAATGGGCAGATACTCCACCACGCGTGTCCACTGCGAATTGGTGGAGGTAGGCTAGTGGTCAACCTACTGTTGGAATTTTTCAAGCCGCCTAGGAGGTATCCAACTAGCTTAACGTCTATCACAATTAAGTGATAACCGGGCCCAACGGCTTTACGTGCCTTCCGAAGCACGAAAACGCTCGATATGAAATACCACTAGACGGTCACCCATCCAGGTACCGACCACGACAAACGTAGCTTAACTTTGCCGATCGATTAAGAATGGCTAATCATGCTACACCACGAGCGCTTCATTACATCACTACATCACAATTCTAACGGCACGTCGCTGAACCGAGTCTAAAGGAGTTAAAATAACGTGTTTCAGTCTTAAGTAAGGCATATAGATAACTCTTGTACGCCAAAAACAATACAAACTTTATACAACAACCTCTTCCAGACAACAAAAGAGAAATTACTTACGTGTACAGCCCCTCAGCAGGAACCTCCCACATCTGAATGCCCTGGTAAGGCGGCGCTTGTACCACCGTGACGGATACAGGAGTGTTGTTGTATGCGATGTCGCACATGGTCTGGTTGGGGCCGTAGCTGCCTGTGGCACCGCATGTTGTGAAGCGGTAGACTGGAAAAACATAATACTTAACAGTTAGTACCAGTTTTCAGGAGCTGTACGCGCGTCATACTTGTGAACAGGTGCTGCTTGTGGGGGCTGGTCTGCTTAAGTTTGCTATTTATTTACTTATTAAATATTTATTCAGTCTTCTTTGTAATTTTGCCGCCGCGCCGGGGCACGCAATTGTTTTCAGTGCGATTAGAATGTAAATATTATGTGATGAATCTAAGCTTGTTTTGAAAAGAGTAATTGCTGAGTTTATTGCCGGCTCTTCTCGGCAAATGCAACCTTCCGAACCGGTATTAGAGTATTAGAGTCAGACTTTTCATAAGTGCCTGCGAAGGTCTATTTGAATAAATGATTTTTGAATTTTGAATTTTAGCGATCGAACATTTGCCGCAGTCAGCACTGACTTATGTAGCGACAATTTATATAATCATCAAATCAGTTCAAATTCAATATCCATACCGTTATCATCAAAATTTTTATAATTCTCTTCTTGTTCGCTCAATTCTTCAATCAATGTACTTTGCTGGTACGTTTATGGTCCTTCGAGCTGGATATAAACAGGTGATATTTGGATGATGATTCAGCTAAACCAATTGAGTTGTTATTTATATTAGTTAATTAAACGAAAGTAGACACTCGAATTATTTGCATACTTTTTATACGGCAATTCAAAAATGAGCAAATATTACTCTTTTTCTTGTTCCAGGTATTTCATACTAATTTTGGGGTTGCTATGCTGATAAATAAGATAAATATCCTGGGACATTCCTCACACACGGTCATCTGATCCCAAACTAAGCAGAGCTTGTACTATGGAAACCTGATAACTGATATAATACATATACTACTTTTTGTTTGTAAATTCATACTTAATATACATAATTACACCCAGACTCAGGACATACAGACATGTTCATGCACACAAATGCATGTCCTGTGTGGGAATCGAAACCACGACCTGCGGCGCGATAGGTGGAATCTGGCCCATCATCATATTTTTTTAATTTGCTTTTTTGGTATCTTCTTTCGTTTGCCAAACTAACTAATTAACTGACCCAACGTATGTGTAACTGTCATCCCATAAAAAAAGCACTTTTTGTTTTTCCTAATTTTCAATTTTTCTGGAACTTCTCCAATTGTTCTTTTTGAAACAACATTGTTTTAATAATCAATAATTACTAACGAACCCAAAAAAATACGGTGGAGCCGATTTCAACTGATGATCTTTCATACTTTCGTATTTAATGATTTAAATTTGATTTTGAAAGTTTTCAAACATTAAAATCTTCTATGCCAAGAAATAATAGATGTACAAATAAAAGAAAAGATAAATATAAATATGCAACTTACAAGTCTTGTCAAGGAATGCGGGATGTGGCGTAGTATTCTCCTCAAATACAGGATCGTAATAATTGTAATCTCCAAGTTCTGCAGGGTCTATGTTCAAGCCGAAACACTCGGGCGCCATAGAGAAGTCGTCTATAGCTGAGTCGGAGTATATACGCATTCCCATCCGAGTTTTGAATTGGATATAGTATCTGTGGAGAAAGGCAAATTGTAATCAAATTGTGGTTATGTTTACATCATTAACGGGCTTTACGAAAATATATTTATATAATTAAGAATGTGAAAAGCGTTTGATGTTGTTGATCACGGTTATTCTGAATTATATTCAACAAAAGTATAGTTAATCATAATAATTAGGCTACTTCAGTTTTTTTTTTGTATATCTATCACTAAATTTCTTAATGAAACACAATAAAAGTATTTAACCTTACATAATTCTATGGAGTTCCACAGGTGTCTATTTTGGGACCATACTTATTCCTATGATTTAATCTTGCTTCTCAACTTTCATAGATTACTTACCTTCTCGTGACATTAGGTAGAAATATAGAGGCTCTGTACCAGTTCTCTCCCTTGTCTTTCGTGGAAAACCATAGAGAAGTCGTGATATTGCCTCGAGTTGTCAATTCTACGACGTCGACGCTCAAAGAGCCGTAGTTACGGCCGTTTTGCTGGTAGTAGAACCTTATCTGTTGGGGTCAAAGTTGAATTTTAGAAAACTTGCTTATCGAAACTTTAAAAAAAAGAGATGCCATTTACGATTATACTTTTTTGTTCTTAAACTTCAAAGTTTTGTTCACAGCAATATTTTAAGATGAAAGACTTTTGTAAGTTTCTACTGATGATTGAGCTAATTCTGTATTCAACTGAACTTACCATACAACAGTTGTAATACTGCGAGCTGATATTCCCATGGACTTGAGGCGGTGGATTGAAGACCACAGTTTTCATAACAGCAGTAGATGCAAAATCCGCCTTCTCCTTATTGGGCCCAGTGACATTCATATTGACGTAGAGGTAGTAGCCCACGCACTTCGATAATGTGTGGTTCATGTACGCAGGGACCAGCGGGGGAACCTTCTTCACTGGCGGGAGAGGGCCCACCAGAGGTGGCGAGTCACATGTGTGGTCATTATTGGGCCCTGTCTTGTCCGTAGGTGTTGGGCCGTTGTGCCGCACCCACTTTAGTATTGGCCTGTTTTAATATTACCAATTGAGTATTTAGTCACATTTAGTTCTATAGTAATAATACTGCAAGATACAAGCAAGTAAGAGTGCTTAAAAGATACATTAAAATGAAGAATAATCTAGTTAAAAGATCAAAAAAAATCGAAGACAATGCAATGCCTATTATTTATCAGATAAAGCGTAAGCTTTATGCAAATAATGGCAAAATAAAGATGATGTTAATAATGACAATTTAATTGTTAAAGAAATGGCAAAGCTGAACACAAGAGGTGCACAAATAGACAGAGTCAGCACGAGTGTTGAGTGACTAAGCAAGTACTGTTTTCCAAAACTTGAACTTGAGGGCTTGATCCTTCGCTTTGTGCGTCCCGCTTTTAACTACATTATCAATCAGATCATGCGGTCAAACAAAAGCTTGCATAAAACAAGATCTTACTGAGGAACATCTTGGAATCCACAATTGTCTTGCTCAAAGTTGCAATACGATCCGAACGGCATTTTGTCTGCAAAAGAACAATCAAAGAATGTTATTTTGTTTCTCTATAGCACAGACCAGCTTTAGACCCCACATCAACATGTTTCAATTGTTCAGCAGGACAGAGCGCTTTTTATGCAGAAGGCACGAAGGATTCATAAGCTTGATGATCGCGGGTGTAATACGGATGATTCCTAGGTAAAAAAATACTAATTAGACCGTCAGTTAGATTATCAAAAAATATTGGACCGAATATTGAAAATAAAAAATACGTGTCTAATATTTTTTGATAATGTAAAAGACGGACTAAATATATTTAAGTTGTAATTTAGCCTATATTGGCGTTTTTTGGGTTTATTGATGTCTCTTAAACTTAATCCTTTAGATGTTGCATTCATGATCTAAACTCTCTGGGATTTTTCCTCCATGACGGAAATGAATCGAAAACCGCTAAGAATACCCCATGGTCTGTGGCTCCACAATTCCAGAACACTTCCTTGAGCATCAGTCAAAGCATCGGGATCCTTGGTGTCGAAATTCTAGTGACGTTTTGTTCCGAAGTCACTTGGAAGACAAGGTTAAGCTGGCATCCAAAAACCTTGGAGTGCTGCAACTTTATAAGTCGTCTTTTCACACCCTTTTTGAAGAACCCCATGCTGTACTCCATTGGGAAAACCTCGGCGGGGAGCTCATTCCACAGTCTGAACGTCGGTGGAAGAAAACTCCTTTTAGCCCGCACAATTCAAAACGCTGGCGAGCGCTGCGATGGTACTTCGACGGGGAGTCCATCTTCACACATTGAAACCAGAATTGTTTCGAACTGTGCGGGCTCAACGGGCAACAGGCGGGCGGCGGGCCGTATGCTTGTTTGCCACCTTAGTGGTATAAAAAAAAAACTTACCACAGTTTTGGTTCTCATCGTTCCCGTCATCACAGTCCCTGACGAGGTCGCACACCTGCTGCAGTTTGATGCAGGAAGGCATCTGTAACGTCACATAACATTACTGATGGCTCACCAGTTAGGCGCGGGATGTTTGGGGTGGAAACGGAGGAAGGGAAAGACATATTTTGTTACTCGTACAAAAACAACAGCAATTTAGCTCGGCTATCCTGGTTTCAAAACCCTATGCCAATGTTCCCATGTGTTGCCAACCTTTGAGCCTAGAGAACTGGTTCTCAGGTGGATTGTTTCTAGAACACTGGTAGGTGTTAGGTGGCAGATTTTTCAACTTTATCCACCCATCTTTTTTAAACTGCCTCACAAGTTAATCGGTGTGTACCAAGTACCAACTGCAATTGAGACAGAAATCTCCTCTTTTCTATCTTTTTCTATCTCTTTTTTTCTACTGTGTATAGGCCTGTGTTTGACCAAAATATCACCATGGTAAGTGTAAGTGATGATGTGGCCGAAGGTGGTGCACACACAAAGCCTAGAAGGAACTGGCTCTCAAGTGCAGCTGTCGGAACACACCAGCCAGAGTACTACAAAGTACCCTACCACCGTGCTATGGTTTCCTCACGATGTTTTCCTTCACCGAGAGCTCAAGCTCATTGTAGGATTCGAACCCGATTTCGACCTTCGTCTCGGTATCCGACGTAACTAACGCTGAGCTATCATCGCCTTTTCTTGACTTGATCTAAGCTTTTCTTACCACTTTGAGATTATAATCAAATAGGAGCCAAAAAAAGTAGAATAGGGTACTTACATTATTGATTTCGCACTTAGACTGCCCCTGAACACACTTTCCGTTTCCAAAGAGCGGTTCTGGGGCGCAGTCGATCATTCGGATGTTGTCAATCGCAATGTGAGGCAGCGGCTGCGAGAGGTTCACGTAATTCGGCCGTGTTATCTCAATTATGATGCGGACGTCTTGCAGGACCTTGCCGATCGTGAAGCGCATTGGGTACCACCTGTAGATAAAGTCAAAGACGAAGTCAAAGCCATTTATAAAGTTCAGGCCCTAGAAGAGATTGATGAAGGTTAAAACTCAATTGTAAACTTCAATAAGTTACTAGGTGTTCGGAAGTCGGCCGTCAACAAAGTTTTTTTTTTGAGTATCTATGAAGTAAAATAACTTTTTTGGTCAAAAAAGTGCACTATTGGTTTATGTCGGTTTTGGCACATAATGGTGCTGATTCTGTTGTTTACAACTAAACTAATTTAGTCTCACTATGTCTCTTTCTAACATAGAACATATGAAAAGGATGTAAGAAATTTAGTCCAGTCAAATTAGTCAATGCTTGTTTTCCATATAAATTTAGTCGCCATCTATCGCGGTTACGTCTAAATACCCGCAAATGAAGACGAAAAAGATTAATTTGACAGCTTTAAATATTTTTTATCCTTTTTCAATAATGTTCGTAAGGAAGAGATGTGATGTGACTAAAATTAGTTTAGTGCGTTTTACAACAGAATCGGCACCAATAACAAACTATTAATAGGTGAGAAAGATCTAATCTACTCTACTAGGTACTAAGTACTATCTAATGTACTAAGACGAGGTACGAGACTCAAGATTTTGACCCTGCACGGAAAAAACTCAAGTACCAATACCAAGTATTTTTCCCCGGCTCCGAAGAATCGTAGAACAATCAAGAACCCAAGGAACATAAATAAAGAAAACACTTACATTTCAAAATTGTTTCCAGCCACCTCCTGCAAAATCCACTGGATCTCAGTGGATTCCGATACTAGTCTGATGCTGGCATTCTGCATCTTGCTCTGATGCAGATGCACTTCGAGCTGTGCGATAGAGATAGAAGATATAAGTAGGCGTAGTATACGATAGAAGATATGAGTCAGGTGCATCTTTCTAGTTCCGTCCGACAGATACGCCACACAGGGAAAGTACTTTAAAACATTTTACTGAAAGAAAGAATTTTAAACTTTTCATTTTTTTTAAAGTCTCTGCATTTCTTTCATCTAATATATTTTCAGTACCTTCCCTCTGTGTGGCATTGCCGTACAAAGCCATTATCAGTATCCAGCTTACAGTGAAACCTGGTTAAGTGGGTCCTCTACAACGATAAATTAAATTGAGGTCCCGACACTATTGCATTTTTACTGGGATATTTTTGATCCTTTGTAACTGAGATTTCGTTTTACAGATGTTTTTGACGATTACTTACCTCTACTTATAGTAGGACTTTCAGTTCAATAGCCTCTATCTTTAAAGATGTTAATATTTTCGTCTACACAGACGGACTGAATTTTAACTGCTCTCCGACTGCAACGGTTTCAATGCAGTTAGTACGACTGCAAGAAAACTGCTAACCAACGCAGTTCCAACGCCAACGCAATGCAGTCGGTCTGTCTAGATCCTCAGTGGGAGAAACACTACGTATGTAATATACATACAAACTGTATTTTATTTTCTCTAGAATAAGAACAGTACATTTTGACCTCTCTTGGTCCCTCTGTAAATGAGGCAACTGAAATTTTAAACCTGGCTATTTGGGTAAATGACTAGCCTCTTAAAATTATACAAATCCAAAGTCTTTTGAGATCCCAGTTATCCAGGTTTTACTGTATATTGATATTTATACAAGTTACACGAAGATTCATATCAAACTGACGTGTTCATGCACACGAATAGTTGGTTGCGGGAGTCGAACCAGCCACCTGTGGCGTGGCAATGAAGTCACTGGCTGGACTACCACGCCAACAGCCCGTACACATTCATAATATTTTCAAATATGCGAGATTTACCTTGCAAAATTCCCACAGCCCACGGAATGGTGGCGATTTGATCACCATGTTCTCCATCGTAGGGTCCACGGGAAGGTATAGAAAATGACCTGTGGAAGATATACGAATGATGTACGGATATATAGTGATGTAAAATTATGATTAGTCAACAGTGTTTATTTGTGAGTGAATTTGGCCACAGACGTTCGTTCGTTTGATCAAATTGGCATGAATGTCTGTGGGATTTGATCAAAAATAGTGTCAAAATTTTTTTTACACACGGTCATCTGATCCCAAACTAAGCAGGACTATGGAAACCAGATAACTGATATACTATATAAGAATACTTAGGCGATGATAGCCCAGTGATAGTGACGTCGGATACCGAGACGAAGGTCCCGGGTTCGAATCCTACAATGAGCTTTCGGTGAAGGAAAACATCGTGAGGAAACCATAGCACGGTGTTAGGGTACTCAAAGTACCCACCTAGCTGGCTACCACCCTCAAGTTGAAAATCTGTCGCCAATCACCTATCGTGTGGTCCGACAGCTGCACTTGAGAGCCAATTCCTTCTAGGCTTTGTGTGTGCACCACCTTCGGCCACATCATCACTTACCATGGTGAGATTGTGGTCAAACACAGGCCAATAAGTAATAAAAAAATAAGTTTTTGTTTGTAAATACCTACATACACAATAACACCCAGACTCAGGCCATACAGACATGTTCCTGCACACAAATGCCCTGTGTGGGAATCGAACCCACGACCTGCGGCGCAATAAGTGGTTTCGTATTTCCATTTGATCAAACTGTTTGAACCCCGTCTGAACCAGCCTGTTTGATGAAATTACTTGAACGTCTATAGCCCGCATAACGGGCAGAAGGTCGTTTAATACATATCCATACCTAAGTAACTTAATTTCCAATGCTTATAAAAATAAGCTAAAACAATATAAGTAGCTTATAAAATAATATAACAGGGCCAGTAGACAAGATGGTTATCGACAATCGTCATCGTTAGTAAACGATCAATCTTTGTATGGGATTGACATAAAAGATTGTTAAAAATCACGTGATATTTCGATTTGAAATGTCAACTCAATCCCATAAAAAGGTTGATCGTTTACTGACGATGACGATTGTCGACAACCATCTTGTCTAGGGGGCTGATAACTTTAAAATAGCTTAGATTAATGAAGACCTTATTTGGGGCAGTTCAACAAACTGCTTCGATGCGGCAAAATGGCACTTTGGATTATTGTACGTGCAGTTGGCGTAACTCCATGTTTGGTCCTACAAAATTTATTACGGTGCTTTTGAAGAATGACCATATAGAAGTTGACATTAGCTTTGACCTCCTAAATTGAAAATAGTATTCCTAAAAAATATACCGGGTGGAGATTTCTAGATGGCATTTTCGAAACCTATGTTGGATTAGTCATGCTGAACAACTTTTACTATGGGACCAACACTGAATTCTCAATTATTATTAAATTTTGGAATTTTGCATGATGTTTGCACACGGGTGAAACCGCGGAGCAGAGAGCTAGTTCGAGATAAATCTAGAATGTACTTTAATTGGAGTGAAAACGGTTCATCTATTCCTGGGTTGTCGCGACGAGGGCATTTGCATCCAAAATAATAACATAGAATATGGCGTCATGGCTGCAGACAGGTACGTATTTTAGTCTATATAAATACCAGTTTTCAAGGGCGGTTTTTTTTTACTTGGATTTTATATATTTCCAGGATTAAAGTATCCTATGCCAAGAAAAATTATAGACGGAACGGTCTGTGTTCTTAAGTGACGCAAGTAATAGGAAGCCGGCGTTCTTGTAAATACATGGTCTCACACACACATATAGACCATAGGAAGCCGATCGGTTGTCATTCCGTATTGAGACGTTGACAGTGACAATAAGGCTCAGTACCATTTGTGCCTGCTTGAGCCAGTACTGATTTTACTTACGCACACGTAGGAAATTGTTTTGCTTCACTTTCTTATAAGGTCTTTATTTTTAACCGACTTCAAAAAAAGGAGGAGGTTCTCAATTCGGCTGTTTTTTTTTTTTTATGTGTGTTACCTCATAACTCCGTCATTTATTAACCGATTTGGAAAATTCTTTTTTTGTCTGGAAGGGTACACTTCCCGTTTGGTCCCATTAGGATTTGGTATGGTCATCAGATTAGGATAAATCCTATGTTATTCCAAGTTATATTCTGGGTACAAATGTCATGTGACAATTAAATATCTGTATTGTAATTCTGTATCATGAAATTGCATGTGTGAGTCCTACTGTGAAAGTGACAGCTTTACTTAACCGACCTGTAGCGAACTGAATAATGATTTTGAAAAAAACAAAATTAAACAAAGTCAAAGCCATTCGAAATCAACATCAAAAAGTCATTGATTCAGTTTAGGCCCTGGTAAGGCACTTATGAACGTTACATAAAGTTGAATTTACCACCGGTTCGGAATACACTTAAACTGAGAAGACTTCGCAAGAAACTCAGCAAGGCTTTTTTTTAGTGGAAGATCTTTTCATATTACAGCTTTTTTCTCTAAATACTTATACAATATAATTATTATGCTTATTCATACAATTGACACTTAGCCAGGGGGGATGCAAGTGCAGAGAGAAGCTACTACAACCATATATTCTTGTCTTCCACGTAATGAGCCACCTTATAGTAGGCTTTCTCAATTAACCTCTGCTTTATTCAATTTAGGCCCTAGTAGGGCACTCATGAAGGTCACAGCTACTCAAGTTACCACCAGTTCGTAAGACGGCCTTCAACTGAGAAGAACAGGCAAGAAACTCAGCAAGGTTATATTTTTGAAATATATTTTTTTTGGACAATCTGACTATATTGGTTATTTTTTCCAAAACAAAATACACAATCATAAAAACGCATGAACATAAATAAAACCGTGACCCAATCCCTCCTTGTCTATCTATACAGCCCCCCTAGACAAGATGATCGTCGACAATCGACATAAGAGATTGTTAAAAATCACGTGATATTTGAAAGAAAGAAAGAAAGAATATTTCGACTTGAAATGTCAATCCCATACAAAGTTTGATCGTTTACTGTCGATGACGATTGTCAATAACCATCTTATCTACTGGCCATAGTCTCTATTTGGCACATAGATATATATTACTGAAATATTGGCAAGCAACAGGCTGGTATGTCATTTATCAGAGTTAGCTTACTTATGGTACCACCCATCACATCTGTACGGCCACCCACTCAGACATAAATATCCTAAGGGTAGTATTTAGAAACCTAATGCGCGAGTTGTACCCTGGTGTTGCAAGCGTCTATATGCTACGATACCTTACCAGGTGGGCCGTATGATTGTTTGTTACCACCCTAATCCTAACTAATATTGTAAATGCGAAAGTGACTATGTTCATTTGTTTGTTTGTTACGCGTTCAAAATCAAAAACAAAAAGTCTGACTCTATTTGTTATATCTACTGTGCTAATACTCTAATACCGGTTCGGAAGGTTGCATTTGCTGAGAAGAGCCGGCAATAAACTCAGCAATTACTCTTTTCAAAACAAGCTTAGATTCATTAAATAATATTTACATTCTAATCGCACTGACAACAATTGCGTGCCCCGGCGCGGAGGCAAAACTAAAAAGTAGACTGAATCTATATTTAATAAGTAAATAAATAGCAAACATAAGTAGACCAGCCGCTGCCCCCACAAGCAGCAGGTGCTTCTTGTGGGGGCAGCGGCTGGTCTGCTTGCTGGTATGTTTGCCACATGCGTCATACTTGTGAACACCTGTTCACCATCGTCATCGCCATCGTCCTCGTCGCCATATTGGAGGGAAGTGAGAGACCCGTCACACGACGCCCGCCGTGCAGAACTGCATCGTATGTTCTTGACTTAGCCAATCAGAGCGCATGTGTCCTTAACTTAGCTAATCAGAGCGCATTGTCGGTAGTGGGAAATTGGCGGAGTAGATTTCAAGGAAACGTCATATTGGGCTTCTTTGGGTTTATTGTTCGATGTTCTTCACACACGCCCATTTGATCCCAAAACTAAGTAGAGCTGCCGGGCTGTCTCGTATCTTTCGTGGTAATCGTAACGAACACCATGAATGATTTCATCCAATGACGCAGTACGATTAAGACCCATTGGTGGGCTCTGATTGGTCGAAATTCATTAATGGTGTTCGTTACGGTTACCGCCATAGATACGCGGTAGAGCTCCTGGACCCAGGCCTCCAGAAAAGCCTGTCACTCTCTCTATAGTCGTTCCCTCATGTCAGCATCGGGTTTGCTTCTAGAGCGGATGATCTGCCTCCATCGTTTTCTGTCCTACGCGTCCCTTACGACCGTGTAAAGTTTGGAGGATGATGAGTCTTTTACTTGAAAGGACCATCTAGTTGGCGAACGACCACGTACCTAGTCGTTTTCCTTCCGTGTTCCCAACTATGATCAGTTATTCCAAACTTTCATCGCCTTTGCGCACCATGTGGCCGAAATACGAAAGAATGCGTGGCATAATTTGGAGCTGCGATAGGTTCGATGCATTGGTGCTTTTAGCGGTCAAAGGTATTTTCATCATCCGTCTCCAGCTCCACATCTCGAATTCATCGATCCTTTTTCTTTCTCGGGCCAGTATAATCCACGCTTCCACTCCATACATGAAAATGGGGAATACCAATGCTCGTATTAATGGGATCTTTGTTTTAATACCATTCCTCTCTTCTTCCAGATGTTGTTTAGGCGAATCATTGCATCCTTTGCCAATACGCATCTTTATCTCAGGAACACAGCTGAAAAGCCTGTAGCATTTGCTAAGTCCAGATATATGGTTTTCACTGTTCTTCAAAAACACAAGTTAAATCCGTGCAAATGTTAGCTGCGGAACCCTCAAATGAAATTTCTGGATTAACTAAATACGTGTCTGGTATGGTAATTAAGTGCAGAAACAAAGGGGCTATTAATATCTGGTGTCAACGACAACTGATCGACTTGACTGCCTACGCAGACATTTCGATGTAGACTTTACACTTTGTAGTACCTATAAGTTAGGTCCTTCTAAAGTCTTAGCGTATATTAAGATGGATGAATTATTAATCAAAAACAATATTAGAAAAATAATCCGCAAATTGTAAATACTACATCCTAACTTTAATATTATAAATGCGAAAGTGAGTTTGTTTGTTTGTTACGCCTTCACGCCTCAACTACTCAATGGATCGTCATGAAAGGCATGCAGATAGCCTATGGTATGGAGAAGGACATAGGCTACTTTTTATCCCGGGGACGCGGGTGATACCGCGGGGGACAGCTAGTTATTTATAAATTAATACTTGGTACTCTCATGGTTTTTTCTCTTGAACCATCAGACGTTTTTTTTTTATTACTAATGATTAGAAGGACGTTATACGGGGTGGATACCACAATACGACATTAAATGAAACCACGTAAAGTACTCATGTATACGATCAACTTTTACTATGGGACCAACTTCGAAATTCCCAAAAAAACAAAAAAAAATATGAAAAGCAGTATTTTTTTTTTGCGATTTCGAAGTTGTCCCATAGTAAAAGTTGGTCGTATACGAGTGTACGAGCGGGAGCAGCAGTGCTATTCTGTAACGTTCATTTGCAAAATCACTTCTGAATCCGCGATGAGATTAGAATTTCTTATTCTTAAACTGAGTGGGTTCGACACTTGCGCCACCGAGTGATGACGGAAGTGAGAAGAACTACGACAGGTGAGTATTTTGACGTTTTTCAATAGGATTTGGTATTCTGAAACGTAATTCACCCGCCAATTCAGTTGCGAGGTGAGTTGCGAGATGACTTTCGAGATGATTTACCTGTTACAGAATAGCATAGCAGCTAGCCGCGTGTGAGCCGAGCGGTTTATAGATTTTACCTTGTAGGCAGCGTGAACAGACGGACAACGCAATGAAAAATTGTTTCTAAACATCAACTATTGACAATTTATGATTAAAATTTAAAAAAAAAGGATTTTATTCTCAATATTCGGATTTATAATAAGCCCAAAAATCCGAATTTTACAGTTATTTTCGATTTTCGAAATAGGTATCCGGATTGCAATCCCTACTCTACAATGGCACAACCAATCATGATAAATTTTGCCAGGCGGGTAGATTACATCCTGGATTTGCACTACTTTAAAACCGCGGGGACAGTTACTTTACTTATATTTTGTTTGAAATTGAATGGCATGGCAAGACACTCGTGAGAGTATTGTTCTATGGGCAAGACGCACGCGCCGCGCCACATCTGTGTGACTTGCGCCTTATTCCTCCGAGCCTGCGATAATTCGAGTAGGCAATGTACGCTCACGCCCATTCACAAGTGGATTTATACCGTATTACTAACTTCATAAATGTCATAATTGTCAGTGGGTGTCTACAATTTTGAGACCTACCTACGTTTAGATGTTGGTATTTCGTATTTTATAAAACTCCATAAAAAAAATATTTGGGATATTACATAAATCCGTGGGTGCGTTCCAGAACAGAAACGTAGGAAAGGATAATGGGATTGTGAATAATTAACTATATTTTCATTAGCCTAATGGATAATATACCTAATATTATCCATCAACCTTTAAATGCCACAGTTGAAAGAAATGAAAGTTCCTTAGCAGATTCGCTTGGTAGAATAAACTTTTCATAGAATTTGTAACGAAAATGTTTCAGTGATAGTGATTCCAAAGATTTTCATAGGGCATCGTGCCTCTACCCAGATGGATAATCCGCCTTACTAAAGCATGACATTTAATTTCACTCCGCTTGAGGGGCTCCCTGAGCAAATCGCTCTCAGTTCGTACTGCGCACGGCTGTCAAATACTGTCAATTCTGGCTTGTTTATTTCATGTTGCCATAGAGGCGACTATCCTTCTGGACGTTTTAAATTCTTTGAGTGATTCATAGTGGTATTTATAACTATAGGAGGTAGAGCATAGCGTTTATTCGCTCAAAGAGCAGCTGGACTGGGGAAGTACCTCCACCTTACAGAATACCGCAGCCAAATAACTTTATGTTGTGTAAAGTTGTGTTCCTACGCGTGAGTAAGGTCGCCAGAGCTCATAGGGGAGGGGGGAAAGGTCGGTAACGCTTGAGCGATGCTTTTTGTGTTGCAAGCGTCCATATGGCTACGGTAACCGCTTACCATCAGGTGGGCCGTATGCTTGTTTACCGACTAAGTTGTATAAAAAAAAAACTGACTCATTTATTGTCTATAGCAAATAAAATCTTTGATGATGATCGATTTTGACGAGCAATTATAGTAGCTTATAGTTACGTTAATTCTATGCAAGCTTTACACTCGGTCTACTGAAATGCAGGTGAAACCAAAAGGGTCAGTTTGTTTTGATCTTTATAAGTACGTAAAACTGCAAGACATAAGTATCTATGTATATATGTAGTGTTCTCATTCAAAGTCTGATGCAATTTTACCTACACAGTTAATTTGTGAAACCACTCAAGCGAAATTCATCTTTAACAACATTAAAATAAAGAACTGTAGAATCCCACTCCCACGACAAAGTACCCACGCTTTGTTTCTCATTAGTAAACGTCATAAAAGAGAATTGTGAATGAAATATTAAGCCGAGAACACACCGCGCAACTAAAGTGCCTAATGTGATGAGTTTATGACACTGCAATTCGAATCACACGTAGGTAGTTAAAGTTAAAGTTAATGCGTTGAAAAAGGCCACAGTAAATAGCATCGTGACTCGATATAAAATGATTTTGTTTAGAAGTTAGCCAAACTAACAGAGATGGTCGAGCTCATCATTAAAGTTATCTTTTACTAACTTAAAACTAAGAAGTTTTCTGTTTCATAAATACGTTTCAATACCTACTTATGGTGAACTGTTTTTTTGCAGTATGTATATTATGTTCCCAGATTTAACGTTCTTAAATTAAATCCGCCAATAAGTATTCGAGTGACAGCTGCCAAGCAGCATCGCAGTCGCAGCAGCACAGTAACATTGGTGACTTAAAGCATGCGTATCGCCGTGTGTGTGGAGTGGGCCGGAAGGAAAACGAGCGAAAGGCAGACCCCGCACTAGATGGGCAGACGATTTAAAGTCCATAGCTGGAAGCGAGTGGCCCTCGATAGCTAGAGACAGAGAGAGGTGGAAGAACCTGGAGGAGGCCTTTACTCTCAAGGAGGGGTTCTCATCGAATTAAAAATAAGTTAATTAGCTACATATTTAGCTAACTAAGCATATACCTAATAAGTTATTGATTCACTAAAATCGATAACTGATACCTATATATATATTTTTATAATTGTTCTATGTTAAGCACATTATTTATACAGTATGTTGGTAAATATAATTGTAATCATTGTTTAAAAAATTTGTCTGCACAATTTTAATGATGAGAAATAAAAGGCTATTTTATTATTTTATTATCGCCGTGTGTTCCGCCGTGGCTTTACACACTTACAAGGCGTGGCTTTACAAGTGAAAGTAAGTAAGTAATAAGGTGTTTGAATTGTTCATGATCATTTCATGATACATTCGAGTAGCCGTTTGGTGAAAGTATGTAGCTTAGGTCCACTTCCGTGAACTAGGGCATAACTAGGGTTACAATTTTAACTATTTAACCCGAAGTTACACAACCCAAAAATGTTGGTTAAATGACGTAGGTAGGTACTTGCCATCGGGTCCTAACTATTTCGAGTTGTTATTTGAATTACTTAAAATTCTATAAACCGTAAACCATGCATGTGGTTTTAGCCTGTACGTAATTTGTTTTACTTAATAATTTTATCCAAAAAGTGAACAATTATTGGCATCGAAGGCAGTTCATGTTTTAAGCATGTATAGTCTATTAAATTTCTGAAGGTCAAAGCTAAACCTAGCCGATTTATTACGGGGATATATACGGGATTACACATGTTTAAGTAGTTTTGTGTAGGTAAGTAAGGAAATTGTCAATGATATGAAAAACAAGGTTAGCTCCGTTGAAAAAACAAATTCCTTAATGGTGGTCTGAACAAAAGCTTTTGATTCTATTGACCACGGAATATTTTTAAATAAACTGTGCTGTTGGGTAAGGAGTTAATGTTTTCAACTTGTTCAAATTATACCTGGAAAATAAATCACTAAATTAGAAAGATTATATGTTCTAAATCACGGAAACTAAATACTCCATGTCTTAATTTCTAAATGTTAATCACGGGGTGCCACAAGGGAGTATATTGGGTCCATAACTTTTTTAAATATACCTACATTAATTACCTTTCCCCAGTTACAAGTCTTATTTATTTAATTTGCATACCTACTTTAGATTCGGAAATTAATAAATCACTTGATGATATTATTAAATAGTTAAACGTAAATATTTTCTTCAAATTGAATGTTGGGATAACAAATTATCATGCATGACATTCGTGACATTTAAAACCATGAGAAATAATAGGGAGACAAAATTTTACCAAACCTATTTTTCTTTTACCAATCTACCTATTTATAAAATTCTCGAGAATACAGATTGATAAATATCTATATTGTATGTAAATGTTCAATGTTTTATCTTTGTTTTGATGATTTTATTTATGTTTTATTTTATGTGGCTGTGTAAATTAATCTAAAATATTTTAGATACATTTTGAGGCATGCAAGTAAATAACCTTCTGCCTTGAAATTGCATCCAGCATCAATCCAAACGTTTAAGGTGTGGTTGACATTTAAAGCACATAACAAACAGGTGGTTAAGGTTACGCTGATTAAGAGCTGGATGCAGCAATTTGGGAGGATTCTTTGTGCGAATCAATCGGGATCTGTTTCAAACCCTGAAATAAAAATATATCTCACCTCCAACCTTGCCGTCATCATCCACTTTTGGCCCAGAGAACTTCAAGCCCCTAGTCGAAGAGTTCATAGCCACTAAATCAGCCGCTGTCACAACTTTAAAACCTAAACCGTGACTGCTAACAGTCGAATTCCATTGCCACATGCACATGTCCATCTGTATTGGGTCAGACGTATTCTCGAAATTGCAATAGACCCCTCTCGCTTGTGAGATGTGATTGTTTTTATTGATAGCTTCGTAATCAGGCCCGTTCGGGCGGAGAATCTTTATTTTATCAGTAAGGGTGTAGGTATCGTTATCTGATATTGTTTTCTGGTTCATGGCAAACGCTTGGTCCTTATCGTTCATCATGGGGTCTTGATGTCGCGTCAAATTTAGTATCTGGTTTATAGACGGTCCTCTCCGTCGATTGTTCCGCCTATCGTCCGTACGGTTCAGCATCGTAGTCAACTGGTGCAAGGATCCACCCTTTACGGGCCCTGCGGATCGAAGCTTCTGATCCTTTTCCGTCTCCATGGCTTTCTTCGCTTTATCTTCTGCTTGGACTTCATCGCCTAGAGCGACGGCGATTGCTATAATGGCAGATATTAGCAACAATTTACTAAGCGCCATTAGAGTGATGGTGTTGTTTTCAGATCGAAAATCTTTGGCCGCACGCTGCTCGCTGATTCTGGAGCATTTTGCGCCTGAAGCGTCGATGTTGTATCGTCGATAGAACGATTCATAACAATAATGTGGAGCGATTTCTTTTCTAACACGCTGCGAGGGTCGGTAAATTGGGACCGATTATCCTATAAAGAGCGAGTCTCGCCTCGCACAATTCACCGGCACGAGAACTTGGAATATGGCCAGCACCCGACGTACGGCTACATCGGTCGATAAACTTCTACTGTCCGAGTACATGATGCGAACGTTATTATCGCGTTATTAGCACATAATTAAGTCTGATGGTAATATCGAAACGCAATTTATATCACCCGTCGGGTCCCCGCCCGCACATCCCTGGAAAAGCGCACTGTTAAATGGACGACGTACGTGACGACGATTGCGCGTTACGCGACACTGTTGCGCTCACCGCCCTTACGAATTCAAAAACACAAAACAGGATCCGTGCAGTTCACTCGTACCAATTTTAAATCGTATTATTTCAATTTACGGAACTGATAATACATTTTAAATGTCCCATATAGCGAGGTACGTAGATCGGTCTTATTCCCGTACGCAGCGCCACAGCGTGAGTATGCGGAACTAGACTGTGGACCAAAATAATCATTACTTTTCGCGAGATGTGATCTTGGAGCGCTGTCCGAGGAGATGCTGCGCAGGTGTCGTCCCGCCTCCTGCTCGTTCCCGGGCTTTTCGCGCAGGATGTCGCCGCATCACAAACCGGATATTGCATTGGCCCTATTAGGATCAGTGTTGACGCAAACGCTATCCTATTGGCCACATCTCCAGGTTACAGCACCCTATTGGCTGTTAGGAAAATTGCCGGGAAAACTCTCCAACAGTGAGCCAAACCGGATATTGCATGAAGAAAATTTCCTCAGAAATTTGTTTACGCGATTTGCAGGCGGTCGACGCTTTTTTGCCGACTGCGGATATCGAATTGGTGTTTTTATCGGCTTCATGACGTTTCATTTCTCTAGGGAAATAAGATAATGACGGGAGTGGAGTAAAAACTCTTTTCTTAGCAGTTATAATGATTTCGTGCCATTTTAGTGTACTTAGTAGGTAGTGATCAATAACGTTTTCTATTGTGTTTTCGATGACATAAAAACTCTTGTACAATCAAAGAATGAATAGATTAAGAAATATTTATTCTCAAATATTACACACGTATGGTGTAATTAAAACGTGAGTAAATTAAAGATAGAACATTAAAAACAAAATTTTAATTAGTAAAGTGACAGTTTATACAATTAAGAATGTGCGTTCCGAAACATATTATAAAACATAATTTCTATAGATTCTCAAAATTCATCTACACACACACGACTAAACGAGGCAAATCATTTACTTATTACTAAAATACAATTATTTTACTTACAGATATTAAAATATGTGTTAACAAACACATATTTTATTTCGCATTTCATAAATTATTTTTTAACTAATCATTGACAGCCTTGACATACGTATTGTATCGTTGTTAAAGTTCAGAACGTATCAGTCAGTCAGTTTCTGCACCACTCCTATTCATGAGTATTTTGATGTAAATTTCGCTACTTTTGTAATTTAATCTAACGTACTAACTGCTTATTTACAGTGCCAACAAATACACAATACGTAAAAATGTGTAATATATGTGGATAAGCTGTATAAAATAACTAGTGGCGGAAAAATCCATTGTTTATGTTATGAGGTGAGTGCCCCAACATTTACCGTACCTTTGCCCTTATTCATATCCTAGAAAAAAAAGAAAGACACGTTCTGATTTTAAAATCAATAAAGGCTTGTGTGTATATCATGTATTCTTGTAGACCAAGTCTTCATGAGCAAAAGATACCTATGTTCTTGTGGTACACATGTATATTTATTTTCATTCAATTTTCGGGTAATTCCAGGTGACGAATTTACGATTCATTTTCAATAAATAAATACCGTTATCATTGTTTTATCTAGCAAAATAGATAAGATTTAATCACCAATAATGTAATTATAGATTTTGCCACTGATAGGCAAATTAGTTCTATGTATGTGGATAATTTTCCCAGCATTATAATGGATCAGTGCTTGTGATACATTGTAAAAAAAAAACATTTGAATTTGAGGTAAGAATTCATTTTGCTGATAACATGTATACCTGCATGACATAAGTCATTCAAATTTTATGCATTAGTGATAAATTCAAAAATAGAACAACCGTTTATTGGAAATTATTTTGAATAATAAATTGCAGGAAATACATTTTAAATAGCCTGTTTGTCCATAGTCAACAATTCTATCTAAAAATAGTATTCACAATAAAAAAAAACGTCTTCAAAGTGCAGGTACCTTATTGCTGTAAATCGTTAAGGAGTTATGTCGACTGTCTTTCGGCTCCATCGTCAGATCGACTCCAGACCTTCGTTAAATAGTAGTGTTAAAATACTTAGAGGAAAAATTAATAAAGCATCATCAGATCTTGGTTTCCTTATCATGGTAGAACCCTTGGGATATCTCCTTTCCAACAAAAAAAGAATCACCAAAATCGGTTCCTAAATGACGAAGTTATCCACAAACACACATAAAAACCTTTTTCTTAAGTCGGTAAAATTTTTTTTTATACAACGTAGTCGATAAACAAGCGTACGGCCCGCCTGATGGTAAGCGGTTACCGTAGCCATATAGACGCTTGCAACACACGAAGCATCGCTCACGCGTTATCGACCTATCCCCCCTCCCCTATGAGCTCTGGCAACCTTACTCACGCGCAGGAACACGACTTTACACAACATAAAGTTATTTGGCTGCGGTATTCTGTAAGATGGAGGTACTTCCCCAGTCGAGCTGCTCTTTGAGCGAATAAACGCTATGCTCTACCTCTCTTTAAGTTTTATTGTAGTTTATTTTAGTAAGTATTGTGAAACTTAAATTAGTCACAACATTCTAATAAGAGGTCTATTATGTTTTTCTTATTGGTTAGCTTTGTCAAGAAAAAAACATTATTTACTTTTAAAATTCTTTATAAAAAATAGGCTATAGCATCAGGACTTAGCTTCTTATAATAGAAAAACAAAATTCAGGGCTGTCTTAAGCCATGCCAGGGCCCTGACAGTCTGAACTGTCAAAACTGAAACAGATCATTAGGTCCTGAGATTACCTCCTACATCCGAACTTACTAACTTTGCCACTTTATAGTTTTATTAGTGTATATAGAATCAACCAACTAGTCATGGCCATAGGTTCAATCCACCCAGAATAAACATTTATATAATGCACATGTGTGTTAGTTCTATAAATGATGTTAGGCGTCTTAGTGTAAATAATTCTAGCTCAGACTTAATAAAATGTCTATATTGTATTTTCCATCAGCTGATTTCAATAAAAGAAACTAGGGTGACTGGTAATTAGTAAACGATACTTAGACACATGCTTGTATTGTACCCATCTGATATGGCGCGTCATGAATCTTAGTTCGCACAGAAAAGAAAGTATGGCCCGAAGATTAACGAAAGAATGCTTAAAACTTCTTCATAAGGTTCATAATACAGTGCAGCTGTTAGTTCCGTCTCACTCGCAAGTCCACGCCCCTCCGCACACATGACGGCAGCTGCCGACCAATAGCATTTCCCGCGCTTTGAAAATGTATCTTCTGTGCAGGTACATCAGTAAGCCATATCAGTTGGGTACTACTGTACTCATGATAACAAATGGGGATAAATAACTAAATTAAATAAAAGCTGATGATGTTTTCTTATTCTTGTTAGGTACTAAATATTATGGGCTCATGTGATAAGTAAATTTAAAAAAATGTTTCTTAAGCTTAGGATTAAGCTGCATTTTTTTGGGCCTGTGTTTGACCACATTCCCATCATGGACAGTGATGATGTGGCCGAAGGTGGTAGCATACAAAACCTAGCAGGAACTGGCTCTTAATTGCAGCAACGTGAGATTGGTAACCACAGTGGAACACCACAAAGTACCGTGTTGTGGTTTCCTCACAATGTTATCCTTAACAAAAAGCTCAAGCGACATCCCGCGTACCCGGACACAACGCTTCGCTTCATCGTTTCTTACACGAACAGCAACTCTCTTCCCCGATCTGTTTTTCACCTACAACCTAGATGTATTCAAGGCCAGAGTGAATAGGCTTTTTCTGGGTAAGCGTGCTACATCCTCGGCCTCGTCTTAACTCCTCATGGAGTCAGTCGAAGGTCAAAAGCAAGACCATTTAACATAAAAAAAAAACTTTTCATAGCTGTTGCCCACATATAATGATTGTTTCTACAGTTTATAATACTTATGTCACAAATCATCTACCCGGTTTACATAGTTACGTAGTTTGGTATCAGATGACTGCATTTGAAAATTTCCCCACGCTATTTAAATAACCTTTTCCTTTTACTGTATTTCCTCTGAATTTACCATCCAGATTTTCCTGCAGTATTTGACGCAGGAACAGGAATATGTATCTACACCACAGACCATCTATACGAATTTATTACAAAATAGAAGTCTGTATATGGGGGCTGGTCTGCTTAAGTTTGCTATTTACTTATTAAGGGGGTAGTCCCTGAGCGTGGGAACTTCTCGTCGAGCTCACACATCGACAAATTCTGTCCACACAGATGCGTCTCTCAGTTATATTACACATTGCTTTGAGACAGACAACTATGATTTACGGCGCAATAGAATAATTATTTATACAGTGCTAGTTCGCGCCTGTGAGACTAGAAAGCATGTTGCAGAAACAGCGCAATGTATTAGCTGTTCACTCGCCGCCCCGTAGTTTGCGAGTATCCGTGGTAAAAGAGATGGCAATATTGGCAAAAGATAAGGTTAGAGCCACAGTGTTCGCGTAATTCGTGCTAATTAGGTAAGCAGTACCGGATCATTCTTGATATTTTTCTTTAGTGAGAATATTTCTTTGTTAATTGTATATTAATCTTAACTACTTTACCTTTACTTACCTAAATCCATATAGGTATATAAAAAGAGAAAATGGCTTAAAGTTGTGGCTTAATGGCTGATGCACGCACAGCTGGGCTGGCATCGTAAAACTTACTAGCGAGTGACCCGCCCCGGCTTCGCACAGGTACAGTCGAGGACATAAATATGTATACAATTAGTAAAATTCAACAACGGTTTCCCCTTAAACTACTGATTGAAATTATGAGATATTATACAGGCAGAATCTTCTAACATATACTATTATGATTTGTGTAATAGTTTAACACTTAAATGTTAAACATGCGAGAAAATTGCTTTCGAATTTCAAAAAGTGTATACATATTTATGTCCTCGACTGTACAATGTACATAGGTACTACGTAGCAGTACCGGATCATTCTTGATATTTTTCTTTAGTGAGAATATTTCTTTGTTAATTGTATATCAATCTTAACTACTTTACCTTTACTTACCTAAATCCATATAGGTATATAAAAAGAGAAAATGGCTTAAAGTTGTGGCTTAATGGCTGATGCACGCACAGCTGGGCTGGCATCGTAAAACTTACTAGCGAGTGACCTGCCCCGGCTTCGCACAGGTACAATGTACATAGGTACTACGTGGGTACTACTTATGTTATTGCACGCGGGCCGCCCTGCCCGCCGCACGAGCATAGTATGGCGAATACTGTTTTTTGGTACCTACCTAATTTTAATCTTCTAAAATTGTGCTCAACGTACCCAACTTATTTAATTAAATAAGGACACAAAAAAAATATAAAAATGGTTATTGTGGGTTATCCATAGGATATAGATATATACCATCACGGACTTTTTTGTAGATCCAAATGCTTTTTTTCTCTTAAAATTATATCTTAGAGATTCTAAAATAGATTTAAACCTGGTTCTGCTGGCGGTCTCGACGGTTACACCACAGCATTACAAAGATCTTGTCTGTGGTGCCGCCAGAGACGCTGGTACCAAATTATTATCGAAATTAACCTCTCTTATAAATTTAATGTTGGCAGGAAAGGTGCCAAGCCCATTCACTGAGATCATTTATGGGGCCAACCTTTGCGCGCTATCCAAAAAAGATGGCGGAGTAAGACCCATCGCTGTGGGTAATACTATCCGTCGTATGGCCTCCAAAATTTGTTGTCGTCACATTCTCCCGAAACTTTCGGAAATATTTCAGCCCATTCAACTCGGTTTTGGCTCAAAGGGAGGTTGTGAGGCAGCTGTTCATGCGGCTCGGACCTTTCTATTAAATAACGGAGGTGAAGTGCTGCTTAAAGTTGACATAAAAAATGCATTTAACTCTGTCGATAGGGGCGCTTTATTGACCCAAATTCGGGATATCTGCCCTGACGTATATCCTTACCTTTGGCAATGCTATGGGGATCCATCAAAACTTTTTTTCAGAGAACACCCACTTATTTCCGCCATGGGTTGTCAACAGGGCGACCCTCTCGGTCCAGCTATCTTCAGTATGGCCATCCATTCAATTATTTCTGGGTTACAATCTAAATTTAATGTATGGTATCTAGACGACGGTACGCTGGGGGGTGATGCGGCTTCCGTTCTCAGTGATTTTAAAACATTGACAGAAAATTTTAAAAGGATTGGCCTAGAATTCAATAGCTCCAAATGTGAGCTCCTTATTTTAGATTCTTTCCCAGAATCTGACAAACCAGAATTAATTCAAAATTTTTATGTTTTGGCTCCCAATATTAAGTTACTGTCAAAGGAGTCGCTTCATCTTCTCGGAGCCCCAGTCTTAGATGAATCCATACCTAGTTTCTTTGAGAAAAAGATTCAAAATTTTAATGACTCTTCAAATAGACTTTATGAAATTAATGCCCATTATGCATTTTTTATTGTTCGACTCTGCCTTTTCGTGCCTAAGTTTACCTATTTGCTCCGCAGTACGCACTTATTTAAATTCGTTCACATATTAGATACTTTGGATAATATGATCAAAACGTCTCTTTCCAAAATTCTAAATTGCAGTTTTTGTGAAAACTAAGTGTGGTCTCAGGCCACCCTACCCGTGTGTTATGGTGGCCTAGGAGTGCGGAAAATTGCAAGCATATCAGTACCGGCGTTTCTATCCTCGGTATACAGTGTGGGCAGCCTCGTCAGATCTGTTTTGGACCCTTCTATTGGATCTGTTGAGGTTTCTTACCTGTCCGATGCTAGAGACGCCTGGCAGGCAGCTTGTCCAGGCACAAATATTCCAACCTTGAGTCACTCTCAGAGAGCGTGGGACAAGCCTCTTTGTGAAAAAACTTGGCAAAATTTATTTTCAAACTTTTCAATAGATACAGACCGCGCGCGCTTGTTAGCCGTCTCTCAGTGACTCAGGTCACTGGCTACAAGCTATTCCATCCACAAATACCGGGACAATGTTAGACCGTATAACATTAAGTCCGTGTATTTGTCTTCGTCTTGGTTGCAGGACCAATCAGCCTCATCGCTGCCGCTGCGGAGACCTCGTCAATGAGCTCGGCCACCATGGGCTTTCGTGCTCCCTAAGTGCTGGTCGAATATCACGGCACTCGGCTATTAATGACATTATCCGCAGGGCTCTTGTTGTCTCTAATGTGCCTTCCGTACTGGAACCAGTCGGTATTGCGCGGGGCGATGGCAGGAGACCGGATGGTATGTCTTTGATCCCTTGGAGTGTCGGCAAGTCGCTGGTGTGGGATGCCACATATGTCGATACACTCGCGCCATCTCACTTACCGGCGACTTGTAAAGCTGCAGGGGCAGCGGCGGCCAGTGCGGAAAATTCAAAATTCAAAAAATATGCATCGATTGGACCCAATTATATTTTTATGCCTTTTGCGGTCGAGACCTTGGGACCATGGGGGTCAGAAGCTCGCCGTTTTGCTCGCACCTTGTCTTCAAAATTGATCGAGACCTCCGGAGACCAGCGGGCGGGGAGCTTTTTCCGCCAACGCGTCAGCTTGGCTATCCAAAGAGGAAACGCTGCCAGCCTTCTGGGAAACTTGCCGTTAATCGGAAGCAGCGGCAGGCTTGAGGAAATTTTCTATATATAGATTATATTTTGTAAATATAGATTGTATTTTGTACATATTTGTTGTTAATAAATAATATATTGACGATTCTAGAAAAGATTCTAAATTCAAAATAAAACACACTTCCAAACTTTTAATACACCTACCGCCATAAATATTTTGTCTGTCATAACTTGAAATTACATAAGATAATTCTTTCAAAATTCTGTTATCCTGGCATTATAGCGACCTTGACCAAAACGGAATATGATGAAACTCGTTTCAACTAGAGAAAGTAATGCGTATAAATAAAATAATGATAAATTTTAATCAGTATTTATTATAATAATATGAAAAACTATAACATTTTAATAACCAACGATTAAAAAAATAAACGTTGCAAGACAAGAAAATTACAAAAAAGTCTCATTAGCAAACAATATAATCACCTACAAAAATTTTTTTTTTTTTTTTTTTTTCATATAATAATAAAAAAAAAATTCAAAAAATTAAGACTAACTATTTATACTACTTTTGTGATTACCGTAACAGAAAAATATAATATAAAATAAGTTCAAATCCATCGGTTCGTCGACCGCATCAACATCAGTCTTGTTTAGGTAGGGCTGCTCCATCGTCGAAGCCAAATAACTTTGCTATTTTAAAACGGCTTAAATTTATGTCTCGTGCCGCGAATGCACATACTAGTGGCACGGATTATAGAGATGATTATTTTTGATCTTAGCCAACCCATCACTACGCTAAATGACCTGTTCCAGCGGTCAGAGATTGCGGCTCCAAGATGTTTAACGAAGGTAGACATTTGTGGAGCGAAAACTCCGTCAACGGATGTGACAAGAGGGGTGAATGTTGCATGTCGCAATTCGCAAGCGCTTGAATATTTTCTTATTTTTTCGTCTTCAGCGGATTTTAATACAGAGGCGACAGGACGTGAAATATAAGAAGGAGCGTCAGTGTCTACGACACGGATATCAAATAACGCCTCCCTCTGTGCATCCCAAACGCCACGGCAAGAAAGGTCTCCACGTAGTCCGCATTCTCCTTCAGAGATTATGGGTTCTTTGACTACGTTACCCCATGCATGTTGACATAAGTCACAGAACAAATCTCTAATTTCATTATGCCCTTTTTACAAAATAGAGCATGATCAACATTGAATTCATCGCAACCGCAGCCATCACATGATTTTGGCATAGAGACTGGTAATCTGTGGTAACGTAATGCAAGTGCGTCTCTGAACTCAAATGGGGACAGATCGGAATGGTCTTTCTTAGTCGGTATGATAGATAGCTAATTGGAGGATTTAGTTTTCATTTTTGTCGAAATTGATCGGTCAATCGCTCTTCTCTTGATAGGAGAGAGTTTGACCAAGACAGTATCCAAGAGTTCGTCATTGAGAGAGTCTTTCTCTTTGCGGCTTTCTTTCTGTGAATCTTTGAGAGATTTATTATGTTGATAGAGGTCCATATGTGTATTTTCGATTAAAGCATTTGAGAGGACTGCACAACCTTTTTTTGAACATTCATAGTTTATATTTGTAATTTTTGATAGAGCCGAGATTGCTAGACCACCTTTGTGAACGGGTAGAGAGAATAAGTCCGCTTCTAAGGGTGAGATATCGCCTCCTAGTAAAGTCGGTAAAAAATTGGTACGCAGTGTGTTTGTTAGTGGTTCGAAGAATTGGTTTACGTCATCTAAAACTCTTAAAAGGAATGACCATTGAAATTGAACTGCTTTGTTGAGGGCAGTGTAAGCGGCTTGGGGTGAGTCTTTACAGATAAGTGAAAGTTTTTCTATTGTAGATTGCCAGTTTTTAATTTTCTTGTTTACAAATTGGTCTTTTCCTTCGCCAATATAACTACCAAGGAAGCGTGATCCAGTTATGATGTTTACGTTAATACCTTTGAAAATCTGTTGAGCTGTTTGCTTGTCGTTCTCGGAAATTATTAGATATGATTTTTTGTCTTGAGGAAGGTAACCATATTCTGGGCCTATTTTACTCATTGTATCCCACCAATGACGTAGGTTTTTTAGTTTGCCTTGGGCGGAAGAGTCATCAGCATACCAGCATTGGGTAGTTGCTTGTTCTTTTTTTAGTTTATTTATTATGGGTAGTGTTGCAAGGGCGTACAATGGCATGGCAAGTGGATCTCCTTGGGTTACTCCCTCTTTGCTGTATAATCTCATATCGGAATAACGTATTACAAGTTCTGCGTGACCATTGTATGTGTTGTATAAGAAACGAGCGCAATGTGGCCAATATATTCTTGCTTGCCAGAGAGCTAACTGTCTATTCATAGAATTAAAGGCATTATTTGCATCGACGAGTAGCATTCCCCAGTTAAGGCCTGGTTGGCATTCTTTTTGGAAAAGTTCATTCATTGCGTGTATAGCACCTTCGATACCGCAGCTTAGTACACTACAAAGTTGCGATTGGGCAAAAGCTTCGGTGACCTAAGATCCGGTGACTAAAATCATACATTTGGATAAGATCCTGCGTAGGCATTCGCCAATGCCAATCGGTCTCACACCTGGGCATTTGTCTAAGGCTATGAGTCGACTTGACATAAGGGCTTGTATTTGGGTCCATGGTACAATATTGTTATTTAAATGCATAGTTAATTGTGCTACTGCAATCCTCAAATGCAGGCTTGCTTCTCCAAATCGTAACAAGTAATCTTTCCAATTTTCTGATGTGGTGCCTGTTGGCCCTCCACCACCATGCAATTTTCTCGCAACTGATTCCACATGTTCGCTAGTTATATCTACTTCTAGTAATGGAGTCAATTCGGTGAGGCCGTCAGGTAGTGTAAATAGTCTTGAATCAGGATTGAATCCAGGAGGGTGCTTCTCAGGCAATATATCCATGACCGTTTTCCCCGTTACGTCAATTTCGTCTTCAGGTTTAAGGATTTTGCTTGTATCTTTTGTCAATAACCAATTTAGGGCATCGCGTGTTTTTCCTCGATGTATGAGACGCGTGAATTTATTTGTGACATATTCATTATTATCATTATAATTTTTTCTGTTGTAGGAGTTGTGTAGCGAGTGGTCTGCTTTCATAGCCTCTGTTATTAGTATATCAAAATTTTCTACAGCCCATAAATTTTGGCGTCGGCCTGTTTCCAATTATTTAGGCTCTGTTCAATATATACGCTTCATCCATTCACCAAGTGACCCGAAGGTCTCTCAAATATCGATTTTGAGAGCAATCGGACCAGTATCTAAAAAGTTCAACATGGCGGACACTTTTTCAACATTTTGAGAAAAGATTCTTGTTTTGTGACCCCAAGGTCTCTCAAATATCGATTTTGAGAGCAATCGGACCAGTATCTAAAAAGTTCAACATAGCGGACAGTTTTTCAACATTTTGAGAAAAGATTCTTGTTTTGTGACCCCAAGGTCTCTCAAATATCGATTTTGAGAGCAATCGGACTAGTATCTAAAAAGTTCAACATGGCGGACACATTTTCAACATTTTGAGAAAAGATTCTTGTTTTGTGACCCCAAGGTATCTCAAATATCGATTTTGAGAGCAATCGGACCAGTATGTAAAAAGATCAACATGGCGGACACTTTTTCAAAATTTTGAAAAAAGATTCTTGTTTTGTGACCCCAAGGTCTCTCAAATATCGATTTTGAGATCAATCGGACCAGTATCTAAAAAGTTCAACATGGCGGACAGTTTTTCAACATTTTGAGAAAAGATTCTTGTTTTGTGACCCCAAGGTCTCTCAAATATCGATTTTGAGAGCAATCGGACCAGTATCTAAAAAGTTCAAAATGGCGGACACTTTTTCAAAATTTTAACATTGCAAACACTTTTTTAAATTTTAAGAAAAGTTTTATGTTTTATGAGTAGATCACATCTACTCTTCAAGCCCATTGATTTGATACCCATATTATGGGGGTTGAAAAGAGTCCGCTATGGAGTTCCATTGCCAACCCTCTTACTCCATCATCAGACCCTTAAAACTGCATCTCAAAACGATTCCAACAAGTCCAAACACGGCTTACATACGTTATTCCACTATGGAGCTTATCTGATGATGGTTCCAGAAGGTAGGCAACCTTATGGAACCATCATCAGATAAGCTCGAAGGTACCACATTGGTCCTTGATAAGTAATTTTCAAGCAATTTTGTTGAAAAAAAACATTATGACATAAAATAATTTTAAAATAAATAAAAATATGGATTATATATCATCATTATATTACCGGTCGGGCTATAATGATAATAATTAATGAGAAATATAAAATCATTGAATGAGTTAGTACAAATACCTAACATAAATAAAATCTCGTACCTTCCTTGATAAATCAATAAATGTATTTTCTTCATTTATTTTACCTCGGCAGTCACGACACTCACGACCTACCTTTATGTCAATGACACAAGACAGCGGCGACCTTCAGCGAGCATCAAAGCGACGTGCTCCCACTTTGGAATCGAGGAGGGCACTGGATGATTTCTATGCGCGCATTCGAATTTATACAAATTCAAAAAATGTCATCCGCTCCATAGTAATTTGTATGGAGAATTGCGAACGGTTTTCATGCAAAAGCAAAGAATATTTATAATTTTATGGATTTAACTGGTAAAAAACTGAAATGGTAAAGATGGGGTTTAATCCTTTAGTGTTTAATTAAACCACTAAGATGTAAGTCAATTCATTCGAAATACTATAAATGTTGCAGACGGCAAAGGTATATTTTGTGGTTTTAAGAGATTCTATCGTATTTTTTTGATGGAAATGAAGAATTATTTCACAAATATGACTTGGCAGAATTGTAGGTATACCTTTTAAGATGTCAAATGCTTTTAAAATGTTTTTAAACATCTGGATATTAAAGTGTTTCCTTGCAAACCATAACAGTCGTTTTGGCAGTTTTCAAGTACTACACTCTTAAATATTGATTCAGTCTAATTTGTAGTTTTGCCTAGATGACTAAAAAAAATCTATTTTCAACACACTCGCTCGTAAAGTGACAATTATTGCAAAATTGAAGTCTGTTTTTTTCTTTGCAAGTGTGTTGAAAAATGTCTTACGACACTCGTGTGCATTGATTTATTACACTCTCGGCTCCCTTATCGCTAATATCGCCTCGAGTGTTAATAATCAAATTTGCACACATGTATTCATGTAGTCTATCTTTTACATTATCAAACAATATTATACACATAAGCTAAAACATAAAACTTCCATTTTGACATTCCAGCTCCAAAATGCAGTGAGCCACAATGTCGGGTGGCAACTCATCTAAGAACAAAGGCCGGTCTTCGAAGAAGCAGGAAGGCTGGGAGGAAGCTGGCGGGGAGTTCTACCAGGAACTGTACCCGGGGGGCGAGCAGGAACTGTTCGATCACCTGCAGAGAGCTGATGCTGCTAAATTGGCTACGCTGCTGCCCTCGAAACAGGCTAGGAGTAAGTTACATTATTAATCTTTGTAGGTGTCGCAGGCAAACTATGGACAAAAATTGCCAGACACAGACAGAAATGGAAAAACTTGGATGAGGCTTTTACCGCTTCTGGCGGTCCTTATACTAATAACAATACACTAACAAAAAATATATAAAAACTATATCTACTAACAATAACATTAAATTAAATACATTTCTTAGGTATTTTTTTTTATTTAATTTTTTTCTTCTTTTTAATTAATCTGTGTAGGTGTGTCTGGTTAGGTTTTTTTTTATGTAGGTAGGAATGTGAAAGGTTTTTTCCACTTAGCTCCGTAAAGAATGAATGGATTTAGTTGGAACTTGGAACATAGATAGATCCATAGAGTAAGAACATTAATAGCGTTAGCAGTTTGTATATAGATGCATATGAATGCAATGCATGAATCTATGAAGATATATCGTATACTAGTGATTTACTGTCAGGAAATAATACCTCGTTTAAAGTTAACTGTCTATAAAAAAATCGGACCTATCGGGAAACATCCATTCGGCCCGCCTACTTGCCTGGCGGTAAGCGGTTACCGGACGCTGTTATGGCACGGGTGTTGCATCACAAGACACGCGGATCATTGATATGCAGCAGGAACAATGTGGGTACAGCACACAGCCTTGGGGAACACCGGCATTTAAGATTATGTTGTGATGTGACTGGCGACTTAGAGTCCTTGGAAGCTGTTGATTGGGAACTGTATTGGAATATTTCTATAGTTTTCTCATGAATTTTTGTAATTATCAGTCACAATCGTACAAAAATATAAAAATGAAATTATAATCTAATCATATGTAGTCTTTGTAAGTATACTATATATGCAGGGCCGTCTTAGGCCATGGGCCCTTGGGCACATAAGAATTTGGGGCCCAACGGAAAATAAAAAATGTTAATAACAAATGTCTTTATATTTATAATTTTAAATTGAATTTAAGTTTATATTAATTGAAATCTAGTTTAACACCTCAAATGACAAAAATTAACGTTTCCACATTTAAAATGATAGCACCGTCTTCAAGCTGACTCTTTTAGCTTTGAAACGATATCAAATGCAGTGCAAAAAGCTTTTAATGTCAGCTTACAGACAATTTTTGCAGAAAACACTTCTTTTGTGCATATGCCTCAATTATCTCCGATAATCGAAAACCATCATGCCCCTATATCATTTCAAACGGCCTCGCCCTTCAACCATACAAATATTTCCCATGCTAATTTCAGCGACAACAGTGAAGCGCGTGAGATCTCAGAATGAGCGGCGACAGTCGACGTACGCGCGGACAACACAGAGTCGGGACATACATCTGTCTATGTTGCCGGATTTATCTGGTAAGCAGACATTTTACAAGCTTTTATTTAGTTTACCTGTCCTGGCGTCTGTGTCAAATCTTGCAGCTAAATTTGACCCATTTCCCGGTTTCCGATGCATATGTAAATCGGATGACAATGCAATATTATTATGACATGGAGCTGATCTGACGTTGTCGATGGCGGCCATGAGAACTCTTTAATAAAACGACGGAATCTCATCGAGTTCGGGCTCGTTTGATTCGTCTTGACTAGGATTCTGGTTCTATGGTCTGATAGTTCTGGTCTTGCCGGAGTCTTCTCAGTTTAAGTGTATTCCGAACTGGTGGTAAATTTAACTGTATGTACCAATAACATTCATAGGTGCGTTACCAGGGCCTAAACTGAATTAATGACTTTTTGATTTTGATGATACTTAATCATCGGTGGAATATTATAGGAAAAGAACACGTATAAGACACATACATTTTATTTATTTGCATAGAGAAGATCAAGTCTATGGAATAGATCGTGTTAACCGAAAATAAACCTAATGTCATTGGTGTAGGATCTAAATTCAATTGTTTTTATATCGACTAGAATACGGACAGGGCCGTCTTAAGCCATGCCGGGGTCCTTGGGCACACAAGTATTGGGGCCCCATTGGAAATTACACTTTTCTGCTATGATTTTGTATTTTTATTATGGTTACAATTAAAAACTGATCTAGTGATCTAGTCCAAGTGATCTAGTTTCCGATTAACATTTCAATTAGAATATTGAAGATGTAATTCTTACTATCTACCGAAAATAGGAAAAAACATGTGTAGTTTAAGCGACTAAATAATAATAAATAATAAATAAATATCCCGGGACATTCCTCACACACGGTCATCTGATCCCAAAATATATCGGCCTTTTGAGGCCCTGGGCCCCGACGAAAAAAATACTAAAGACGGACCTACATCTGTGATCAGTGGGCCTACCACAAGCTCTTAAAAGAATATTATTATAACCTTATTTGTCTTTTGTTCTTCTTTTTCATCCGGGCGTCCAAACAAGACAAATAAGGTTATAATAATATTCTTTTAAGAGCTTGTGGTTGGCCCCCAGGAAAAGGTTGAGTCCATTTGGTTACCGTTTTAACGATGACGTGTTCAATCAATCGTATTGTGCCCCATTTGGGGCGCTAACTGTGTGGAATCAGTAATTAGTAGGCAATGCATAAATATTTTCACCTCAGTTTATTGAACCAATTTGTAATTTACGTTCTTTGAGTGTATCGCCGGCGGGCCGTCTGTTTTTTTGCTTTTGCTAGTTGTTGTTTTAAAGGTTTAATAGTGTCTTAGTGATATTATTTCGGTGAAATGGCAGCGTGTATTGAAATAAATTCGTTGAAAAACGAGAAAATGTCAACGAAGTTTGTTCGGTTAATTGATAGTGGGTATTGTTTGTTATTTAAGGCGCAGACTCCTCTCCAGCAGATTTCAGTTTTCACCCTTGCGCCACATTTTCACATCATATTAGCGGAAATTACCGGAACTAAGCAAACAAAAAATACTAGCTCCCTCTATTTAGAAGTGCGTCATTGCAAGCAAACAATAAAACGTGACAAACCGCCATCTATACATTTCCGCGAGAACGAAGCTGTTTGAATTGGACACAGTAAAAATGTTAACAGTAGACAAACTGTAGACAAACATTTAAAAATATAAATTCTGAAATACCTTAAAAAAAACTTTTGACGGGCCAGTTGGTGTAGTTTGTTAAGATTCCACGACGCCGCCGATTGTATGTTCAATTCCCACCAAGGATATGCATCTGTGTGCATGAACACGTTTGCATGCCCCGAGTCAGGGTGGAATTATGTATATTAAGTACTAGCGACCCGCCCCGGCTTCGCACGGGTACAATGTCATAATGTGGTGACAGTGGAGCGATTTGCGCGGCAGCCCACCCGGTCACGGTATCGCGTATAAAAAGTGTGGCCGAATGGCCTCACTTTAACGGAACATAGTTGTGACGTATGGCGTCTTTTCTATGCGTAGTAATAATTTTCTATCTGATGGTTAAAACTGCATCGAAATACATTGCGTGGTTTAGAGTTAGCGGATAAACAGAGACACAAGCTGACGCGGAAAACGAATTCGGAGAATACAGGCTGTGACAAATGGACAGACAGGAGAGGACCTCAATCGAGATATTAGATGTTATTTGACAAATAAACAGGTTTTCTTCCACCACTTTTTACAATAATTGTAGAATTTCTCCATAAAAAGCCCTCTACTTTACCTACCATTTTTATTCATCATTATCATATCAGCCTAAGGATATCCACTGCTGAACATAGGCCTCCCCTATTAACTTCCACTTCAAGCGGTTTCGGGCCGCTTGAATCCAGCAGCGCCCAGTAACTCTGACCAGGTCGACGGTCCACCTGGTGGGACATCCACGTACGGTGTCCCCTTCCAGTACGTGGCCGCTCTCGAGAACCTTCCATCCCCATCGGTTATCGGTTCTTCGAGCGATGTGGCCTGCCCATTGCCACATCAACATACTAACTCTACGAGCTATATTAGCGATGGGCGACTGTTAAAAAAAAAGTTATCGAAAGAATCGACAATTGTAAAACTTTACATTCGATTGTCGATTCATTCGTTCTAACGAATAAACAATCGAATAACAATAGACCTTTCGAATGAAAATTGACGCACGCCACGCAGGTTGCAATAGTATGCACAATCGACGGGTGAGCGCGGGGGCGAATAGATTCATTCATTCGGCGGGTGGACAGCCAGCGCACGGCACAGGCCACGCGCGGTGCCGCACGAAGCGTATTATGAACAATCGAAAGAAGTCAATTGTTATTCGAATGATTCGAATTAATTGGACAATCGAATAATTCGATTGTTTTTAGTAACAATCGCCCATCGCTAAGCTTTATCGAGAATTTTTGTTCTCCTACATACTTAAGTCCTCGTTTCGGATCCTGTTTCGTAGTGAAATTCCGAGCATAGCTCATTCCATAGCTTGCTGAGTGACTCTGAGCGTATTTATTAGACCAGCAGTGAAAGACCACGTCCGTGTTCCGTATTTCATCACTGGTAACACGCACTGATTGTAAACCTCTGAGGTATTCTGGACTTGAAGATATGGCGTAGCTTCCCGAACGCTGTTTTTTTTATTTTATACAACTTAGTCGGTAAACAAGCATAATTGTGCCTCGAAGAGGGGGCCTAGCAGCGAGCTCTGCGCCGAAGTGGGGACTGATCTCTCGCTGCCGAGCATGGTTAGCGCTGTGGTTGAAAGCGAGAGATCGTGGGACGCACTCCACTCCTTTTACGATCGAGTTATGCTCGCTAAGGAGGCGGCGGAACGTGACAGGGAGGACACTACCACCCTGGCTATCCGCCGCAGGAGGACCGGGCGTCGGAGGGCGGCTTTTTTAAGCCACCTTCCCCCAACCCTGGGCCCAAGGGTGGCGGAATCGGGGGAGTCTGCCGCCCATCAACATCGCGCCCGAGTAGTGGAGCTACTCAGGAGGAGACAAGAGCTCCGGTCTCTGCCGTCGACGAAGAGGCGGCCTCCGATCAGGCCCTTAACCTTAACCATCATAACCCTTCCAGTTCAAGAGATTGAACACATCCTCCATTGCAGTGGTAAAGAGTTTCGGGGAAATTACGTCACCCTGTCTTTCATCCTTCTGCAACTGGATTGGTCTCGTACTCTCGTCCTGTACTCTGATTGACATAGTGGCTTTGCTGTACAAAGACCTTCAACAATTCGATTATAGCGATAGTCGATTTAGCACCGCTGTAGACTCTGTAATATCGCCAATGTCTCAACTAAATCGAAGGCTTTTTCATAGTCCACATACACCAGGCATAACGGCCGATTATACTCCTCAGTCTTCTGTATAATTTGGCGAAGTATATGTAGGTGATCTATGGTACTAAAGCCTTCACGGAAACCAGCTTGTTCGGGAGGCTGGAAGTATTCAAACCTACGTGCAAGACCATTCGTAATGACTCCCGAAAACAACTTATAAACGTGGCTTAGGAAGGATATCGGGCGGTAGTTCTTCAATAGGGCCTTATCGCCTTTTTTGAAGAAGAGCACCACCATATTTCCTCTCCATACTTCTGGTGTTATAACTACAGGGCATGAATCTCGGTATATCGGATCATCGCTATATCGGAATTCTGATATTACAATTTACAATCCGATACTGAGTGATCCAATTATATCGTAATATCGGAATCAGTAAAAAAAAATCTATTTGGGTTTTAAAATAAAGCTATTGAGCTATTTATTAATTATAATTATGTGCAGTTTATAAGGAATATGTGCAATTTATAATGAACATTTCTAATTCTGCTATTGAGATCCAATATTGAAAATCAATATCGGAATTAAAAACCTACCGATATTACATACACATACCCTAGTTGTACCTTCCTGTATAACGGAATTAAATAGCTTCTGGAGGACTACAAGTCACGGGTTTCCACCCGCTTTCAGAAAATCTGTTGTATTTCCGATTTTACTACTTCGTTATTCTACATCGTATTATCTTTCAAATAGTAAAAATATCGCGTTTATAACTAAATCTGAACATTTCCTATCAACTGTTAAAGAATGACAACAAAAGTTATTCTAATTTTATTACTACAAAACTGTGCCTGGCCGCTGATTGGCTGAAAAAGCTAAGCTACCGGTGGTTAGGGCTGCAGAAATAGGAATCTCCTCCCAATGCGAGCCGTATCGAGGATTACTGCCGAAAGGCTCGAGGCTTTCGGCCATCAGGCCATTGGCCGATACGACAATCGGCACAATGATAGCCGAGCTCACTAATAGTAATTGTAAATTTACGATGGGTTCACATTCCAACTAACCGATTCAGTAAGTAGTAGAACATCGAACAATTAACCCAAAGAAGCGTAATGACGTTGATTTTGCTTGCAATATATTCCGCCAATTTGCCACCATTGACAATGCGCTCTGATTGGCCAAGTCAAGAACACACGATGAAGTGATTGATCCTTACAGTTCAAAATCAGTGACAAATCACGACTAGTTTCGGAATCAGATTGCTCGGTATAAATTCTGTAAGGGTTGTTCCTCGATGTAGTAGAAACTTAGTCAACGTAAGATGTGTAATATTTTCCTTACTGGTACTAATTTTACTGTGCCATTGACACTTCACGACTAAGCGACTGGACCACAATAATACAATGAATATAAAGGTATATCGGCTCGACTCGATGACTACAGATGACTCGATGACCGCAGTAGTGACTGGCACGCCCGCCCCGACTTCGGGGCACCTACTGTTACCAGTATCAGTCAACCTACCTTCAATACCTTTTCTTTGATCTCAAAATAAACAACATTGAATGAGGTGTTATTTAATCAGGTAAGGAACTAAATAGATAATTGCTCATTAAAAATAATATATATTGCTGATTTTTCATTTTGTATGATTTGAAATAAAAAAAAAACTTTCCGGGATTTGAATCATCACTTCCTTCAGTCGGAGCCTACATTAATAACCCGCACTTTAGCCCCCTAGACTACCCAAGCCATACCCTTCATAGACGAAAATAAGTATTAATCTCTGTCAGTACCACGACATGGCTCGATGACAATTTTCAAAAGTATCAATCATAACAGATTTTATTTTATATATTTTTATTCATAACAAGCAAATAAAAGGCTCAATTGCCTTCATTTGACTAGCATGCATTTCCAGTGCCTTCTGAAGATATTTGATATGATTTTTTACTCATTTGAGAGGGTTTTATTTTTGTGAAAATTCTGAAAGAAAATGACACAGGTCCATCTAGCAACGCGGATCGCCGCGGAATGCGAGTGAGCGCGAAGCAAAATACGCGAGTTGCAGGACAATAGAGTGCGGTATGAGGTTGATGGTGCTCGGATTGAATTTGACGTAAGCGACTTTTTTAAAAATCATTATTATGAAAAACTGAATAGCTAATTCAAAAAACTAAATCGGGCGTTTATTTTCTTATGATATGTACTATATCGATGAAAAAAATCGTATCAAAATACCTTCAGGCGTTGGATATATTTGGGAATTTCTTGATTTTCAGAGGTATGTTTGACATTTTTTTTTATCGAGGCTTTTAATTGAAATCGTGTTTTCGGCTCGGGCGATGTGTTTGTTATATCCTTAAGTATCATATATTTAAATTTCAACACCGTAGAGTTAGCAGGTTTCGTATAATTTGGGCAGCAATGTAGTGTATTTTGCCCAAGTCTGCGCCTTAAATTGAATAGTTATACAAACGTTTTCTATATAACATGCCAGTTGGCGCAGTTGGTTAAGATTCCACCTATCGCGCCGCAGGTCGTGGGTTTGATTCTCACATAGGACATACATTTGTGTGCATGAACATGTCTGTATGTCCTGAGTCTGGATTTAATTAATTTACAAACTAAAAGTAGTATATGTATTATATCAGTTATCTGGTTTCCATAGTACAAGCAAACCAAACTAAGCAGAGTTTGGGATCACATGACCGTGTGTGAGGAATGCTCAAGATATTTATTTATTAAATAATCATATTTAAATTGGTACCTATTACTTTTTGAGATATTTGGGATCTAAAATATACCTCATCATCATCAGCCTATAATGTCCCACTGCTGAGCACAGGCCTCCTGCACACAAATGAGGAAGGGAATGGGCACATACTCCACCACGCGTGCCCACTGCGGATCGGTGGAGGTATGCTAGTGGTCAACCTACTGTTGGAGTTGTCAACCCGCCTAGAAGGCCTCCAACTAGCTTAACGACTATCACAATTAAGTGATAACCGGGACCAACGGCTTTACGTGCCTTCCGAAGCACGGAAACGCTCGACTTGAAATAGCACTAGGCGGTCAAGAGGGTGGTAGCTTAACTTTGCCGATCGATTATACAGCTCTGGTTACGGTTACCGCTTACCATCAAGCGGGCCGTATGTGCATAGTGGTATATTAAAAACATGTAATATGATTGTTACAGAGAACTTGTCGAACGAAGAACGGACCTGGGACGAGATCATGCAGATCAAAGCTATGCCGGTCCCCATGAACCAAAAGAGGGACCTCAAAGCGAGGCTTCAGGTAACTTCCATTTATTAATTAGTACCCGTCTGGATCGCTACCATCCTGCACGATCGATGCATCCTGTGAGCGATGCTTCTTGTGTTGCAAGCGTCCATATGGCTACGGTAACCGCTTACCATCAGGCGGGCCGTATGCTTGTTTACAGACTTAGTCGTATAAAAAAAAATGTTTCTTTGGGAAAGTTGTTTGTTATCATGAGTACAATCATGTGTCTAAGTGTTGTTTACTAATTACCAGTCACTATATATAAAATTCCTCGTATAAAGGTATTACATAGATTAGATATATCGAGCCAAGTCCTCGAGATCGTTATCTCTCTCGATATGTAATCATTCCATATCACCGAGGAAAAATTACTAGTGAGATAACGAGTGTAAAAGTGCTTGTGCACTGCTTTATAACCACAGAACAATAAAAACAAGTAGAAATGCGAAGTAGGCGTGACTCGTGTCGCCACTATTAAGCGTTGTTACGCTTAATCAACGCATATTTGATCCTAGTCGTATCTTAACACTGCGTCTAGTCGGAAGTCTCGTCACTTTCCTTGTTTTCCGTAAATATGCCCATTGCTCCATTTTGGAGTGCAAGAATGATAGTAGAGGGAAAAATCTTAATAATGGAGGTGTTTCATACCATCGGTAAGTACAATTTAAGACTTATTCAATTAAAATCTAATTATTTCAATTCACTATTAATTTAATAGAAATTCAAGCTAAAATCAACCTTATCACTTTGAAAAAACAACAAAATTGTAATGATGCCGGAGCGGCAGGTTCTTCAAAAAGACTAGGTGATTCCGAGACGCAACCAACTCTTCTCAGCATATTCAACCTTCCGAACCGGTATTAGAGTATTAGTATTAGAGAGTTAGAGTATTAGAGTCTGACTCTTCATAAGTGCCTGCGAGGGTCTTTACCTTGCGTGCCTGGAATTTGAATTGTATAAGTTTCTGGAACAAAAGCTGTAACATTAAAAGATCTTCCACATTAAAAAAGCCCTTGCTGAGTTTATTGCTGGAGTCTTCTCATTTTAAATTTGTTCCTATATGATTATACTATATCTAACGTGAGTTTTATTAAATTAATACATTTCTATTCTTTAAACTTATTCGTTTATTTTCCCCACCTCCTCACATCCTCAAATTATTACCAACAAAATTTACCAAACAATAAGCGTGATGAGGCGCCCAACAGGCTAGTTGACAAAAAAAACTATTTAGTCCGTCTTTTACATCATCAAAAAATATTAGACACGTATTTTTCGGTTGTTAATTAAACAAAAAACCCGACTCCGTAAAACAAAAACTAACTCAAAAGAGAAAAACAAGCTCTTTAATCTATTCATTCCGGGACAAACCAATAACCTAAGTATGGGTTTTTTTTTGTAATATTTGTTTATCCCCAACTGCAATACCCTATAACATTCAAGTTATATTCCAAATTCTATAGATTAAAGAGCTTGTTTTACTCTTTTCAGTTAGTTTTTGTTTTACGGAGTCGGGTTTTTTGTTTCTTTTAATAATTTAATTTATTTCAAACTTTTTAGTTTAATACAGAATGAGTTGTAAGTATTAGTAAATAAATGAGTGGTACGGTAAAGTAACGCTAACAACCATCGCAATTCTGTGAGTTACGTACGGTAACTGCTCAGCATAGTACCTACTGTCCTTGCATTAAACATAGTTTTTTGCAGTTTACGTCAAAATGGTAGCACAAAAGTATTACAATATATACATATATGGAATGGGCTGTTCACAAGCTTTCATTTGATACCCATATTGTTATCCGTAAACGCCATATAAAAATAATATACCCTATGACACTCCCACAGTCAAGACGAATCTAACGACACCTCATATGCTTGAATCCATCAAGCCGTTTGGGCTGCAGAGCGTGCCAAAGAAATAGACATACATACATACATACATACATACATACATACATACACTCGAAAAACATAACCCTCCTTCCGGGTCAGTCGGGTAAAAATTACGAAGATATCGTGTGTTGAAGTTTCGCGTGACGTCACGTTAGAATACTCTTTTTAGTCTAAAGTGACCTCCCGCCACTCCCGAACTTGGCTCGCTTTATCTTTGTAATTTTTTTAAGATTTGGTAAAGCAATAAATACGTGTCCAATATTTTTTAATAATCTAACTGAAGGACAAATTAGAATTATTATTTTTTGACCTAGGACCTATCCCTATTCTAATTTTTTTTTTATACCACTTAGTGGCAAAGAAGCATACGTCCCGCCTGATGGTAAGCGGTTACCGTAGCCTATGGACGCTTGCAACACCAGGGGTATCAATCGCGCGTTGCGAAAAAAAACAAAAAATTTGGGTTAGTAAGTTGACTGGACTGAAATCATACATGGGTTAGATTGCAATTTATTATGAGTGTACCAATTTGTTTTTGTCAATTTACATTTCAACAAGTTTCATTTTTGGTAAAATATTTAAGTGAGTTGGGCCCAAGGTATCGATCAGTATCGATAATGTTATTCAATGTGTCACTGCACTGGCTGAGTAGCAGTATATATCGAAGTATGACGCAATTATCAACCTTATATGAATGACTATTAAGGTGATAATGGCGTCCACTAAGAATAGCGCCATCTAGTGTCGAGTGGCAGAACTTGATCGTTCAATTGAATATAGTTTGTTTGTAGATTACAAAGCGTTGTATATTCTTGCTACACTATTGCAAAATAAATGTTATATTTAGAGAGTGAAGATATATTTTTGAATGGACGATATGTGTGTCTTGAGCTAATATTGTCTAAACTAGAAACGACTAATCAAATGACTTGTTTATTGGTGTGCAATATATGAATATCTATTTATTTGTGTGAATTATGGCGACAGCGGTTCTGATACATATTTTGGCATTTCGCAGTTCCATTGTTTTTAATGTTCCGTGTTTATAACAGTATCGACCGAATGTTTAGTGTGTCCTTGACTTAGCCAATCAGGCCCCCTAAAAAGGAAGCTAAGCAATATTGCTAAGGCAATTCATTTTTTCGAATTTAAAGCAGATCTTATGCAATTAATCAATTCCACATCTTTTAATGAATTGAATTGTATATAATGAGTAACTATTTTACCAAAAAATATTTGAATCACTTAGGATCTGCCGAGATTCGAAAAAATGAATTGCGTAGCAATATTGCTTTAGCTTGTGAAGCAAAACTAGCTGTTCTTAATCGATCGGCAAAGTTAAGCTACGTCTGTAGTGGTCGGTACCTAGATGGTTGACCGCCTAGTGGTATTTCAAATCGAGCGTTTCCGTGCTTCGGAAGGCACGTAAAGCCGTTGGTCCCGGTTATCACTTAATTGTGATAGTCGTTAAGCTAGTTGGAGGCCTCCTAGGCGACTTGAAAAACTTCAACAGTAGGTTGACCACTAGCCTACCTCCACCGATCCGCAGTGGGCACGCGTGGTGGAGTATCCGCCCAGTCCCTTTCACCTTCATTTGTGAAAGGAGGCCTGTACTCAGCAGTGGGACATTATAGGCTGATAATGATGAATGATGATTGCTTCAGCTCCTTTTGAGCGCATTGTCTTGGTAGGGAATTGGCGCAATAGATTTCAAACAAAATGAACGTCATGGCGCTTCTTTGGGTTAATTATTCGATTATCCATATCTTATAAGGCTATATGACTGAAATATTCTATTTAGTTCGTCTTTTACATTATCAAAAAATATTAGACACGTATATATTTTTTCTTTTGTCAAATTAACAAAAAAAATACGAGGATATCGTGTGTTGAAGTTCCGCGTGATGTCACGTTATGGTACAGTTTTTACTCTAAAGTGACGTCACAATACGTGTCCAATATTTTTAACCGACTTCAAAAAAAATTATGTTACCTCATAACTCCGTCATTTATTAACCGATTTGGAAAATTCTTTTTTTTTTTGTTTGGAAGGTTACACTTCCCGTTTGGGTCCCAGATCAGGGTTTGATTACTTCTTAGTGTACTTTGAAGTCGGTTTAAGTTTTTTGTAAAACAGTTCAATTATTTGATAATCTATCTGACGAACTAATTCGTGTTATTATTTTTTTACTCAGTAATCGTCCCTAATGGCTTATAACTGTGTATAATTTTTAAGAAAAAGGCATCACCGTTTATTTGTACATAATGTCTAATTTAAAAATTGAGCCTTGGGACACGCGCTAAAAACTCATTTCCCAAATCAACAGAACGCAACCAAACTCCGCTTACAAGGATTCGAGCAGCTACACTGGCGACAACGAAAAGTCTGGCACAAATTTAGTATTGCATTCACAGAAATAGTCGGCAAACTAGAACTGTGGCATTCACCAATGAGAGATATCGAAGGGAAATTCGGCACTGGAGTAGTTTCATACTTTCTCCTCCTAAGATGGCTTCTCTTCCTAAACATAGCTATATGTGTACTAATTATACTATTTTTAATATTACCAAAGACTTTAATGACCGAGACTGATTACCAATGCGAAGATTTTGAGTCGAATAAAACTATTTGCTGCTCAAAAACTTATTTCGAACGTAACTTAACTGATACAAACGTCATTCTAGATGTAATTCAAGGTACTGGATCTATGGAACGCACTATACTGTTCTACGGCGTATATAGCAATCAAATTTACTCGTATTATATACAGAGTTTGTTCGATAGTGAACTTTATTATAATATGCCGATGGCGTATATTCTAGTGCCGATATCGTGGGCGTTATTATCTTTAGTCGCGATTGTTAAAACTGCGGCTAGAGGTTTTAAAGAGAGGTTGGTCGAAAGCGAAGGACAATTTTATATGTATTGTAATTTAGTTTTTGGGGGTTGGGATTTCTGCATCCAAAATGATAGATCGGCTAAAACTAAACACAAAGCTTTGTTTAACGAAATCAAGGGATGTTTAGAGGAGGAGAGGTTTAAAGAAGAGAAACAATTGCGCACAAGGGAGAGTCTAATTGTGATGCACGTGAAGCGTATCTTGATAAATTTCCTGGTGTTCGTATTTCTGGTCGCGTCTGGCGTAGTCATTTTCGTAGCATTTAATTTCTCTATGGACAAATTGAGAGACGAAGCGATTTTGGAATCGGCAAACAACACAAGAATCGGTAAACGTTCGTTATACACGATAAACTTTGGCCAATTCGAAAACACTCTACTTGAATTCCTTCCCTACATATGTATAGTACTGCTAAATTTAATCGTCCCAGAGATATTCCGTTATTTAATCAAATTTGAGACCTATACGCCAGCTAGGGTCATATTAATAACTTTACTGCGTACAGTTTTACTTAGGCTGTCGTCGTTAGCAGTTCTATTGATTCAAATGTATATACACGTGACGTCAAACATACGTTTATGCGCATTAGAAAACGTGGATAACTCGGAATTAGAATGCTGGGAGACTTATGTAGGGCAGCAACTTTATAAATTAATCCTAACGGATTTTGCTGTACAATTCGTTACAACATTCTTCATAAACTTACCCAGAGCGTTGATTGCTAGACATTCTTCAAGCAGATGTTTGAAATATATCGGAGAACAAGATTTTTATTTGCCAAAACACGTCTTAGATATAGTTTACATACAGACTATCATTTGGATGGGGTCATTTTTCTGCCCGTTCCTACCAATAATTGGTGTTATATTCTACTTTTTGGTCTTTTACATTAAAAAATTCACTTGTTTGGTCAATTGTACTCCGTCTCCTGTGGTGTACAAAGCGTCTAAATCTAAATCTTTATTCATGTCAGTATTATTACTAGGGTTTGTAGTATCTGTGGCACCAGTCGCATATTCCGTAGCTGAGTTAGTACCATCTATAAACTGTGGACCATTTAGAGGGCTTGACACTGTATGGAGTTACGTTGTTAAAACTTTTCAAGGTTTCCCATACGTTGTCAGAGAGATTATCTTCTGGATTGGTACATCAACGTTTGCTGTGCCGGCTTTTGCTGTATTGTTATTTTTCTTATATTACTATTGGGCAGTAGCGGAAGCTAATAGGCATATGGTGGCTGTATTAAAGAACCAATTGGTGCTTGAAGGCCATGATAAGCAGTTCTTACTGAATAGATTGAGTGCTTTTATTAGGCAGCATCAGAAAAGGTGTGAGAGGAGGAACAGAGCCAGCTTCGCTGACGATGATTCCTCGATTAGACAGAGTTCTAGGTAAAGCCTGGTTGTATGTTTTTGATTCAATTAGAGAATTTTGTATTATAGTTTTTTTGATGAAACTAAAATCGTAAATATAAATTAATGTTTTTTATCTTTGGTTAGGGGTCATCCGTATATTATCTTCTACAATTTATAGGGCTGTGAATATGCCAAAATGAGTAACGTTGGTTATGGATACAATTCTATTTGTAACTTCATTATTAAGAAAAGACTTTGTATCCAAACTGTTTCCAAAAACGTCTTATCATGTATATGGACATCTGTATTACTGTCTATCACAATTAGTTTGTCTATCTTATCTATTCTCAGAAACTTAGTGGCCATTTAGTTTGCCATATATGTAAATGTATGAAAACATCCACTAGAAATATTATTAATGTATATACAACTGTAAAACTATTACTTAAGTTATATATATAAATGAAGCCGAGTGACGAATCATAATAGACTTTAATTACATCACGATAGAGTTGAAATTTCAATTCACTATTTATTTAATGGCATGATCAGCTCAGTGTTAGTGACGTCGGATGCCGTGACAAAGGTCCCGGGTTCGAATCCTACAATGAGCTTGAGTTTTCGGTGAAGGAAAACATCGTGAGGAAACCATAGCACGGTGGTAGGGTACTTTGTAGTACCCACCTGACTGGGTACCACCCTCAAGTTGAAATCTGTCGCTAAGCACCTATCGGCGTCACTTGAGAGCCAGTTCCTTCTAGGCTTTGTGTGCACCACATTTGGTCAACAAGAGATTAAAAAAAAACGCCGTTCCTTTCTATTACGATTTGTCTTTGAATTTTCGACTCTAATGCTATGCATAAAAGTATACATTCCTTCTATAATTTGTAATATTTATTTATTAACATACATTTATTTGAATTATTAACGTGTAAATAACATGAGGGTATCTTTTTTTTTTTTTTGTAAACCTTATAATTTTTTAATTTGCCAGTTGTGCCGAATCTGTTGTAATTAGGTCACATCACATCTCTTTCTTACAAACATTATTGAAAAAGGATAGAACATATTTAAAGCTATCAGATTTGTCTTTGACGTCATCATTTGCGGGTATTTAGACGTAACCGCGATGGCGACTAAATTTATATTGAAAACAGGCATTTTTATTTCATTTTTAATATTTGTTCTTTATAGTGGCAATAGAAATACGCATCCTGTGAAAATTTCAACCTATTACGGTTCATGAGATACAGCCCACTGACAGACAGACGGACGCTTAATATGGTCCCGTTGGCACCCTTTGCGACGGGACCCCTTGCTATAAGTACAGTCGAGGACATAAATATGTATACACTTAGTAAAATTCAACAACGGTTTCCTCTTAAACTACTGATTGAAATTATGAGATATTATAAAGGCAGAATCTTCTAGCATATACTATTATGATTTGTGTAATAGTTTAACACTTAAATGTTAAACATGCGAGAAAATCGCTTTTGAATTTCAAAAAGTGTATACATATTTATGTCCTCGACTGTACATACGGCATAAGCCATCAAGTCGATATTCACATTCAAAGACTTATAATTCTAAAATCCACGTATCAAAAATATCTTTATAAATAAGCAAATTGTATAAAAAAAATACCACTAAAGTGGAAAACAAGCGACCCGCCTGATGGTTAAAAGTAGCCTATAAATGCTCTTTCTTCACACCCCGGGGGTTTGAAGAGATTGAGAGACATCGCCGTGCCGGGTGTGGTAACTAAAGATTAGGTATAAGGTACAATATAATAGCTTATAAAATATTCTGTTGTATATAACACATTTTTATTTTATAAGTAGTTAATTATGTGATGTAGTATTTTGTATTCTATTGAAAAATAAAAGCCTCACCCTTGGACGTAAAAAAGGTGGACGTTTTCTCACTAATAAAAAACTGTGTCGCTCAAGTCGGCCACCACATTTTACGTACAAGCCGGCACGCATACATTCACATATTAGTCGTGTGCGGGTAAACGGCAACAGAGTCTCGTTCCCCGCGGAATAGCCAACTAATGTGTGCGTGAGAGGTGGCAGTCTCTCATAGACACAGTTTTTTTGACCGACTTCAAAAAAAGGAGGAGGTTCTCAATTCGGTTGTATTTTTTTTATGTTTGTTACCTCGTAACTCCGTCATCCGCAATTTTGAACACTGGCAGAATCATCACGATGGAGGAACAGAAGCGTAGGCATTGCCAGATAGGTGCGGCCGCACCACAGAACGGAGAGAGACAGCGCTATACGTCAAAAAGAGAAAGGAGTACTGCTAGGCGTCACATTCGTTTTTGACGCTGCCTCTCTCAGTTCAGTGGTCTTGCCGCACCAGATTTGGTCGTCTGGTAATGCCATAAGATCGGTTTCTTAACATGGAGGAGCCCATGACTGCGTATTTTTTGCAAAACTGTATGTTGATAACCATTTTTTATAAACGTGTAATTAATTTAAAATTATTTTTTATAAAGATAATTAAATGTATCAAAATTCATGGCCATTGTCACTGAAGAGTCCAGAGTCACATTTCGCGACAGATATAAAAAATACATATTCTATGGTCCGCAATTCTAGAACGTCAATCAATGCTAAAGTCAAGTTTTGAGTCGAAAAGTCACATTTTTGTAAATCTGTAAATAAAATAGCATTTATTATGTAATTAGTTTTAAGTAGTATTATTTTAGTGATCTCAGCATATAGAAAAGATAGTGTATTTCTGTGTTGCAAATTTTATAACGGACTTGGTATTGTAGCTAAAAAAAGAGTTTTGATACTTTAAAATGGGTCTCTAATTTTTGCTCAAGAAATCTTTTTATTTAATAAAAAATACTCTTAATTACGTGTAATTATGGATCCATTTTAGAGATAGGTTATTATTTGATGACGAGGTGTATTGTTGTAATAAATATCAGATTGTATTCGTTAGAATAAGTACATAAAACATCACACTGCCATAACTGTCTAAATATTATAAAGAAATACATTATTATGAGAATAAATACATTTATTGTAACTTATTGTTTTCTTTATAACAATTTAAAACCGAGTGCTTTTTTTAGGTTCCTTAAAGAATCATTTTGTTTCATTAAAAATGTTAATAAGTATAAAAATAAGCGGAATTATAATATCCTGGGACATTGATCCCAACTAAATAGATAAATTAACTATTCAGATATGGTCAACACAACCTGATGAATAAGGCCGGCGGCGCTGCTGCCTGCGCTGAAAGCCTCAAACGGCGCAAATATAGTAACCTCGATAGCAGTTACTTATTTGAGCCGTTTGGGGTAGAGACTTTGGGTCCATGGGGGCCGGCCGCCCACCGCTTTTTCCGAGGCATTTGTAAGCGCCTGGTCGAAGCGTCGCGTGACCAGAGGGCTGGCGAATACCTCGCTCAACGTATTAGCATAGCCATACAGAGAGGTAATGCCGCCAGCGTTCTGGGCACGCTACCACATGGCAGCGACCTTGATAGATTAGCTTATTTATAAGTTCTTCGTTTTTTTTTTTTTTTTCTTTTTTACCTTAGTTTTTAGTTTTAGTTATTAGTTTATTATTATTTAAATTTAGTAAGTTGTTTTGAAATACAATCTATATTTACAATAAATATTATTCACTACCTGATGATTATGTTTGATTTTTGTTGTCTGACGACCTGAGGGGGCAAAAATATAACCAACCACACCAACTGGTCCATTTTCTTTTTCCTACTATGCAGTTGCATTTATCAGTTCGATGGCATTTTTATTAAAATAAGTCTAGCATCATTGAATTATTACGCTTAGAAACAAAGTACACGCACAATAAAGAATCAATTCAATTGAAGCCATATATGGCTTCATTTGACCGCCGCGCTGTCAGTGTACTGAGTGACGTTATAGTGAATGCAGCTCTCAGAAAAATAATAAATATGACGGTTTGTGCAGTAAAATTGTGTCATAATTCATCAGGGAAGAAAGATAGGAATTCTGATGTAACATTCCACAGGAACGCCACTAATTTTATTGCGTAATTCATCTAAAATAACAAAATTCAAAAATAAAAATAATTCACTCAGATTTCGAGCAAAGTGTTGCCAGCTGTTTGTATGCTGAATTTGCGTTGTTTTACGTAATTGATACTGAATTGTTATTATTAAAGTAATTGAGTCCGATACCTCGACTAGTTGTCCCCCGCGGTTTCACCCGCTCCTTGGGTAAAGTAGCCTATATATAATACTCGGGATAATGTCTACAGCTTTATTCATCCAGCTGTCATTTTAATCGACTTCAACAAAGGAGATGATCAATTTGACACGTATGTATGTAATATTATTGGACTATAATATATTTACAAATGTATGAATATCTATCAGGGCTTCCAAACAAATATACTAAATTTCATAGGTATGTGTATTTATGTTTGTCCACGCATATCTAAGAAACCATTACAATTAATAGTTTCGGAGATATGCGTGGACAAACATACATACACACACCTATGAAATTCAAATTCAATTATTGTTACCATATTTTTCTATTTGCATAAATTTACTTAATTAATTAACTAGCTTAATTTACAGACTTTTAAAATTTCAATTGTATGTATTGTGTTAATGATAATTACCTAAATACCTACATACTACTTAATCTTCTTTTTCTATACAACCTATCATATATAATTACCAAGGAAAGCTACAAATTCTACGATCATTCATAGCTCTGCACATTGTCTTGGTTTATTATGTTAAAATACCCGACATAAGTACTATGAAACATAAACATTAAACTAGTAATAAATAAATAACAGGCCTGTGTCTATGATAAATTATCTAAGACACAGAACTTTTTAAAATATTTAATAAATTGTATGAATACTTACTTCCAATTTCACTAGTAGGCGAAATCGGAAGGTTAATTTTACCGAAAAAAATCGTTTAGCTTGCAACATTACTCGTGCGCTTGTGTGCGTGTCAGCGAGTGTAATTATATGGTACTCCCGCACACATTGGTTGTCAAGTGGCTTACGTTTCGCGCGGATCTTTGTTCGATACTTCGGTTCTAAGCGTAATAATTCAATGTCTAGCATATATAAAATATGGTAATAAAAATGTAGCTGTTTTCGGTATGTTCCCAACTCCCTATTCTTTTGACCCTGGCCGAGAAACTAAGGTTTTTAAAGCAAGAAAGGATTTTTGGTCACAGATCAGAAATCCTTTCTTCATTTATCTATGTCGGGTAATAAATAAAACTCAATTTAATAACATAACTTTATTATCTTGCAGTATCCAAAATACAAAACTAAATAAGGTATCCATAAAATTTTCTTTTTTATTAAAATCTAAGCTATATTTTTTATAAGTATCAAAAACGTTGATGTCACTATAACACCCTATTCCAAATACTAAATGTCATGGAAAAATGTACCTAAAAGCTTTACAACAAGATTCATCTGTACTGTATCATTAAACAAACTTATCGATTTAAAAGATGAACCTTATTCTAAAGATATAAGATGAATATTTGAATTTTTCTATGACATGCTTTAATTAGAAATGGGGGATTTTAAAAGTAAAAACTGAAATACTATGTTATTTTTACAAGATACTATAATACAGGTGTAGGTTCTAACTCAAACCGATACCATGAAAGTCAGGCTACATGACTACTGTTTTTATGATGTCAATCGATCATTATTTTTGGTGGTATCTAATGTCTATATGGGACCAATTGCAATTAGAGCACTACAAAAGTCAGAAATGAGAGACAAAGTCAGAGCCCCAAACATTAAAGAGACTTGCTATGCCACGCATGCCAGGCATTGCCTATTTAATAAGACTATATAAAATGATTTTAAGTTAATAATGCAACGTAAAAATCTCAGTAAGCAACTGAAGCTTTAGGAACAAACCCCCTTACTCATAAAGCGCTATTTAACTAATAATATACCCCCTTATTAGAAGCGCTCGTGGTGTAGCATGATTAGCCGTTCTTAATCGATCGGCAAAGTTAAGCTACGTCTGTCGTGGTCGGTACCTGGATGGGTGACCGCCTAGTGGTATTTCAAATCGAGCGTTTCCGTGCTTCGGAAGGCACGTAAAGCCGTTGGTCCCGGTTATCACTTAATTGTGATAGTCGTTAAGCTAGTTGGATGCCTCCTAGGCGGCTTGAAAAATTCCAACAGTAGGTTGACCACTAGCCTACCTCCACCAATCCGCAGTGGGCACGCGTGGTGGAGTATCGCCCAGTCCCTTTCACCCTCATTTGTGAAAGGAGGCCTGTGCTCAGCAGTGGGACATTATAGGCTGACGATGATACCCCCTTACTCATAAAACGTTATTTAACTAATATAGGTACTGTTTAAAGAGTCACGTTAATAAAGTCACTCTATTGTCATTGTCAAATAATGTGAAATTATTTACGTGACCAGTTTAATCAGTATATAAGTTAAATAGCGCTTTATGAGTAAGGGGACTACTGTTTAAATGGTCACGTAAATAATGTCACATTATTTGACAATGACAAGAGAGTGACTTTATTTAAGTGACCCTTTAAACAGTATATTAGTTAAATAAAGTTTTATGAGTAAGGGGAAAAGTCTTTTACTCAAAAATAGACATGTCGTAAACAAAAGACCGACGCAAAATTCCATGGTGGCTCCAGAACATACCGAAAATATGGTATCGGTATTAGTTACAATATCACATACAGCCTGTATAATAAATTCCAATCTGTTTACTGTACAGTCTTATATATTGAATTTAAACTAGAAATAGTACGTAAGTACAAAAGAACATTTTACAATATCCAATGCGATATACCCTGTTAGTAAGTAAACAATATATATTTAATTATATCAACTTATAATACAATAAGTACACAACTATGCTAGTGTAAGTTATAAAATATTTATATCCAATTCTTCAATGAAAGGTTCAACCTAAAACAAAATAAAGTTACTGGCAAAGACAGAGCTTTGTGAAAAAAGGGTGTCTTTTATAAATAGAGACAATCTGAAGACATATTGTCATAAGACTTGGCGATTTGTAGATAATCCCTCATATGATCATTTTTTTATACAACTACGTCGGTAAACAAGCATACGGCCCGCCTGATGGTAAGCGGTTACCGTAGCCATATGGACGCTTGCAACACAAGAAGAATCGCTCACGCTTTGCCGACCTTTCCCCCCTCCCCTATGAGCTCTGGCGACCTTACTCACGCGCAGGAACACAACTTTACACAACATAAAGTTATTTGTCTGCGGTATTCTGTAAGGTGGGAGGTACTTCCCCAGTCGAGCTGCTCATTGAGCGAATAAACACTATGCTCTACCTCTCAAAATTATACTATAGATAAATAATTATTATAAAACTTATAATTATAGAGACTATCGGACTGTTACACGAAGGGTTCTGTAAAGACGCTTCTTGAATGGGGGGAGGGGGTTACTATAATTTTATTGTATTTTCATTTTTATTATTTATTGTTATATCAGCAATAGAAATACATAGTCTACATTCTGTAAAAATTTCAACTGTCTACTTATTACGGTTAATGAGATACAGCCCGCTGACAGACAGAGGAACATCGGAGACTTCGTAATAGGGTCCCGTTGGCCCCCCCGTTGGAACGGAACCGTAAAAACCGTTTTAGTATGGTTCTTTAGTAACATGGTTCTTTCCCGCAGCGTTCCTGAACGATATTATGTTTTCCCGTAAAAGTACTATTTATATTATTTCAGGATCTTTGTGCCAAATTGAATTCAAATTCGTTCAAAATGGCATCCGAATAAAAATCAAATCATCAAAAGGATTTCACCAAATACGCCGTCCCAACTTACTACACATTCCAAAGAAACATCCATATTATGTCAACACAATACCTTACTTACAACATCCCTTATTAAATAAGGAAATAACTACAATAATACCTTGTGATCAGTTGATCGTGGCGGAATGTTCAAAGTCCCCTTTATCTAGATTTGTTTTCGGTTGCTTCGAGGGCTCGTACAGTATCATGGACACGCGCTCCGGACTTGTTTTGTTTCTTTGCATGTCTGCAATTGCACAAATGACCTACTTATGTATATCAAACTATAATTAAGGCATACTATTAGATCTTAAGTCACACTGATAGCTCCTAAGTCAAATTGATAGCTCATAATAAGTCACAGTAATAGCTCCCAGGTCCCATTGATAGCTCCTTAATCACACTGATAGACCCAAAGCGACACTGATAGCTCCTAAGTCATACTGATAGCTCGCTAGTCCCATTGATAGCTCCTTAATCACACTGATAGATCCAAAGTCACACTGATAGTTCCTAAGTCACACTGATAGCTCTAAAGTCACACTGATAGCTGTAAAGTGACACTGATAGCTCTAAAGTCACACTGATAGGTCTAAAGTCACACTGATAGCTGTAAAGTCACACTGATAGCTGTAAAGTCACACTGATAGCTCTAAAGTCACACTGATAGCTCATAAGTCACACTGATAGATCTAAAGTCACACTGATAGCTCCTAAGTCACACTGATAGCTCCTAAGTGACACTCTTAGCTCGTACATAAGTCACAGTGAGGTTTAAGGTATACTCACATCGCAAACTGAGCCTTCTCTTGTGGTGCGAGCACAGCTCGAGCTGGCGGCGCACGAGCAGCGAGGCGGAGGCGGGCCGCGCGCTCGCCGCCGCCGGCACGCTGTGCGCCTGCGCCGTTATGTCCGAGTACGTGGCTTTGCTTGCGTACTCTACAGGTCAAGTATTATTTTAGAAATAAAGGGTAGTTGCCTACCCGCGCACTAGGCAGCCAGGCTGCGGCAGCCGAAATATTGATAGGAATTCGTGGCTGCCTAGTGCGCGGGCTCCCATACGCCGTCATATGTTCGAGTGGCTGCCACAGCCTGGCTGCCTAGTGCGCGGGTAGGCTTTATTTTAGTCTGTTTTGGAATGATTTAATTAATGAGGTAATGAAAAAAAAAACGGCACGGTATAAAATTTTATAGTAGGTTTTTTAGGTCGGCAGCGATACCCCTGGTGTTCAAAACGTCTATTGGCTACGGTGACCGCTTACCATCATGCATGTAAGTATACTAGTGATATTAATAAATATTACCTATGTTGTATTAAAATCGCTTACTTTTTTTTTTACCGTGTATCTCACCGATTCTCACCATAGCATGTGATTATATGGCCGAAGATGGTAAGCACGCAAAGCCTAGAAGGAACTGACCCTCAAGTGCAGCTGTCGGAACACACCGATAGGAGCTTGGCGACTGATTTTTCAAATTGAGGGTGGAAGCCAGTCAGGTGCGTACTACAAAGTACCCTACCACCGTGCTATGGTGTCCTCACGATGTTTTCCTTCACCGAAAGCTCAAGCTCATTGTAGGATTCGAACCCGGGACCTTCGTCTCGGTATCTGACGTCATTACCACTGATCTATCATCGCCTTAAAAACATTAATTAATGCCTTATAAACATTATTTATATACTAGCTATCCCGAGTGGTTTCACCCGCGTTCCCCGGATAAAGAGTATGTCCATGTCTTTCTCCATACAATAGGGTATCTGCCTGCCAAATTTCATCGTAATCCGTTGAGTACCTAGTTGATGTGTGAAGGCGTAACAAACAAACAAACTCACTTTCGAATATATAATACCTATTAGTTAGAATACGTGTTACATAAGTTATTTTTAGTTAAAAAGTCATATATGGAAAGAAAAATACACAGATTATGACCCAAATATTATTTGGATTACTTTTGAACTCAAAATCTTGTCTTCCCACGCGTTTAAGCGGAGGAGGTCACTTTCTTTTCTGAGTACGACGTTTTCTTACTAGGTCACTTTCGGGCGATGTCATTTTCTGGGGAGGTCATGCGGCTGTACAGTTAGAATGAAGTAATAATAAGTATACATTTTTTGGAAAGAATATATAATATATCTTGTTTTGGTACTAGGGAGAGCTCCTTCAAGCTTCTGTTATACTGGTACCTACTATTTAAAACTGTGGTGTTTAAATAAAATATATCGATAAAAAAATTATTATTTAATGAATCCGAAATTTAGGCTATACAACACAATTACAGGAAGAAATCCGAATACAATAAATTTGTAGCTACACCACAAAAAAAAAAGCAATCGGAAAAAAGTTTAAAACTGTGGTGTTTAAATAAAATATATCGATAAAAAAATAATTATTTAATGAATCCGAAATTTAGGCTATACAACACAATTACAGGAAGAAATCCGAATACAATAAATTTGTAGCTACACAGTATGTGCAGATTCTCCAGAAAACTTCTTAAGCGCGATGCAGGATATTTTAGCGCCACGCCATCTATCTTTCCGTTTGTGAACTATCTCAGTGTTACTAATAGATGGCTGATAGATGTCGCTACATGAACATAAAATTTATTAAAAAATATACAAGATTGCTCAGGGTAATATTAAGTAGAAAATTTGGATTAGTTCAAGATTTTAGTTATTTTCTACCTACCGGATACTAATATGAGAAAAGTAAAATCATTCGAACTGTACAAAAGCGTGCATGACCTCCCCAGAAAATGACATCGCCCGAAAGTGACCTAGTAAGAAAACGACGTACTCAGAAAATGACTTGTTAAGAAAGTGACCTCCTCCGCCTAAACGTTCCCACGCACCTTCCTGAAAATGGCCATAAAAATTACCTCGCTCTGTCAAAACGATCTCCCTATGCATCTGCGACAACTCAGCATCGTTGACCAACACCCGGTGCTTCTTCTCGTCTGCGACGTCCCAGGTTCGATTCCTGTCGCCCATGTACATGCTCAGATCTGTTTTAAGGTCATCCTCTTCAAGAGAAGAGTTCTTGCTTTGAGGTTCTGTCTGAAATAGGTATTAATTTAGCTTAGAGATGTAACTACTAAGAAAGGATTTTTCAAAATTCAAAAAGTAGGCGTTAAAATAGGGCGAAAGTTAGAGTTGAACATACAATTAAACTCTCAACAATATATAGATCTCATCTCAATAATAGGTATAAGTGTATATAATACAACCAGTAACGGAACCCGTAGGTCCCTTCCATATTATTTTCATTTGAAACGCAGTCGAACCCGAGTAATTAAAATTAGTAACGATTAAAAACGATTTGATAGTCGATTATTTTCAAACATTAATTGAAATCGATTAATTTTGACGTTACATGAATACCTTACCTTGATGCCATGTTTCTTATAACTAGGGCTCGATTGAGGCCTATTCTTGAAATCGATGTGTTGATTAGTACCACTTTTGTTCTTTACAATGGGAGACAACTTCCTAAACTCACTCCTCGGCTCAAGTTCTATTCTCACAGTTTCAGTCCCACCAGAGTTATTAGCACGGCCAAATAGAGGTGACAGTTTCGGCTTAGCACCACTAGTCAAATCCGAATCTTCAACACTTTCCAGTGTAATAGTCGAGTCGACACTATTAGGTTTGTGCGTGATCGGTTTGACTACAATAAGACTGTGTTGTAAATCCTTCTTCGTATCTTTTTCTACATTAAAATTGGGATTTTCGAAGCCAGTTTGAGTAGCTATATCGTCACTAACAGAGGTGAAAGTCTGTGATGCAGTATTTGACGCTTTATTCAGCATTTTTTTGCGTCTTTCTAATTCGGCATGTATATCAGTCTGTACGCGTAGGTTTATGTCGCCGTAACGTCTCACGATGTAGTTTAGGAGCCAATGGTATCCTTTGCGAAGTCCAGGGTCGATTTTTGGCTTTTTAGATTTATTTTCTAGTACGCAAGCAGTGTAGGTCTCTACTAATGTGGGGCATCGAAACCTGGAAACGAATTTTAAAAGTGTTTAAATTATTTGGAAATTTACTAAGAAAACGCTATGAGTTGTTATATACTTACTTGTTCACCAACGGTTCGATATCTAACTTCTCAACCACGTCAATATCGTCTAACGCTCCTTTCTTGTCCTGCTTATTGGCTAGGACTAGAACTGGCTTTCCTGTTAATTATTTGAGAATACTATTGAGGATGTGAAGAAAAATAAATAAGTAAGCGTGTTTGGACTACATTATTTGAAAAGACTATGTTTACATTACTAAATTCAATAACAATCTCACTACAGTAGTGGAGGTACGATAGGTATATTCCAATATGATATAAATATCCGCGCTTATCTGAACACCTAGACGATACTTTATCCGACTGTTGAACATTGTGATAAGCAGCTGGCTTTTAACCATGGATGAGTTTGTAATTTTCTTTCACCGAAAGATCAAACTCTTTGTAGGATTCGAAGTGAATGACATGCAGTACCTGTAGTACCTGGCAAGTGGGAAAAGCGGGGCTGTTGAAGAGTTTCCAGGTTGCCATGAAATGACGTTTGTCCTACATTGCAACAAATCTAAGAAATACCTTTTAACGTATAAGAATGTCAAAGCAAAAGTGACGATTAATCTGTTAAATCTATGGTTATTGATATTGATTTCTTTATAATATGGACGAACCTTATTATAAAGAAATAAGAACCACTTTTCCATGCATTTACAAAAAGGTATTTCTTAAATTTGTTGCACTGTAGCAATTAATGCAGAATGTTATCATAAAGGCAATTTATTTATAGAGTCCTTATAAATATGTTTGCTATTAAATAAAATAACAAAGCATTTTCTAGTGAAATGTTATGTAGGCGTGTTGATAAGGGAATCTAATTAAAAAATAACAATGTCGCACTATCAAAAGAGACTTATCGATTGTTATATCGGTACAGTTAACATTATAAATACGACACGAGTGAAATCGGGGAATTTTCGAGGACCAACGGACACATATCTAAACTAGCGGCATGCTTTGATTGTCGTTTTGTCAGCCCATTTCTATATACCTACTTCAATTACCTTTGCCATAGTTCAAACCTCAGTATACCTGAATTGAGAACCGCATAAAATTCAAAATCGAAGGTCCTCTTTTTGGTACCCACACCCATGTCCTGCTATTTTGATCTATATACAAATTAAAATAGTGTATTTCTGCTGGAAATTGTGGTACATAATATAATCTTAAGTTATATACCTAAATGAGTTCTCATAGACACAGGCATGCAAAATTAGTTATATAGTAATACGACGTAAGTTTACTTTGAGAATGAGCGAGTGATTCTATGAAAATCAACACCATGGAAGTCTTTTGACCTAATCTTTTACCGATCGACTGCCTAATTCGAATTTACAAAATAGAAGCCAATCGATTCAATAGACGGTCGGTTAGTCACAAGAATCGCTTTCGCACCCGTGACCCGAACAGTTCTAAGCAACCCCGTTATACCTACAAATGTTATGTAAGATGTTTTCCAAAATGGACATTGGCCTCTCCTATAATTAGTCCCTACAGAGCTCCACTACATTTTTATTTTATTTATTTACTCTTAGGAAGATTTACAGCTTAATTTCGACAATAAAGTAACAAATAGATGATCCTATGCCATTTAAGTACATACAAATGTCCACCTATATATAAGATATATGTATATTTTTATGCAAACAATTAGAAGTCGACTGGGGAAGTTCCTCCACCTTACAGAATACCGCAGCCAAATAACTTTATGTTGTGTAAAGTTGTGTTCCAGCGCGTGAGTAAGGTCGCCAGAGCTCATAGGGGAGAGGGGAAAGGTTGGTAACGCGTGAGCGATGCTTCTTGTATTGCAAGCGTCCATATGGCTACGGTAACCGCTTACCATCAGGCGGGCCGTACGCTTGTTTACCGACTTAGTAAAACAGACTATAAATAACTAAGAATTACATGAAAACAGTTCAATACAATATTGAAGAGGAACTAACATACATGAGGTTGATGAGCAATCGTAATTTCAGGCACTTGCACAGAACAAAAGTCATTAGCGAAATAGAGTTAAGAAGACGACTGGTTGACCAATCACCTGCATGGGTACACACTCACCAAACAAACCCAAAAAAAATTAATACGCATTCCCAGGCAGGTCTTTAAAACCGTGCCGGTACCTTGAACACTTTATCGAAATATCTCGACTCTTATAATTAAATTTAGATGATGATCAGCTCGAAGGTCATTATTTGGCTTGGATCATACAAAAAAAAAACATGAAATTGTGTGGGTAGTTGTAAGGTTTATTTTAAAAAAATCGACTAAAATCTCAGTAGGCTAAAACCACCCCGTCCCTATTCGTCGCCATGACACCAACATACGATAAAACAATTAGAAAATTAAAAACACATCACCTGATATTTTGTCGTGCGATAATACCTCTTCAAGAACCGCTTTGCACTCGTCCAACCGTGAAAAATCACTTGAATCGATAACGAATATTATACCATGCACCTCGCTGTAATATTGCGACCATATTTGACGGAAATGTGGCCCTCCACCCAAATCGTAAATTGTTACTGGCGTATCTTTGTGTATAAGGTTAACAGCTTTAAAACCGACTGTGGGTAGCACTTTCTCATCTTTTTCTCCCGCTAGATTATTAACAGTTTTCGTTTTTCCCGCGTTATCCAACCCAATTAGTATCAATACGATGTGACGACGCACGTTACGGCGACGGAAAACACACGCCCAACAATTACCCATAGTTTTTACGTCCTTATTAATAAAATTACACTAAAAATCACTTTCCTTCATCACAATACATTGGACCAACTTTGAATTTGTCGCCAGTGGCCATTTGTAAACAAAAAAGTTTTGTTGACATTTCAGTTGCCAATGGCAATTTTTCTTATTATGATGTGGCCAGTATCAAAAGAGTTTACACTTTTTTTTAATATTATTTTGCACTGAAAGATAACTTTCACACTTGTTTCTGTTTATTGTTTGGGAACTAGACTGAATCAAGCACAAACTTGATAAATACTGACTTCGTTTTTATAAATAATTTATAATTACGTGTGTATCAAGGTTACAGGTGTTGTAACTTTATCATTTAGGTACCTATGAATGTTTGAACGTAGGCCAAAGGTCACAGCTGTTTTATTTCGTGGAAGACATGCTATTGGGAGAAATAAAACATGCATATAAAAATACATAATTGGACATATATTTCTGAAAAAATTAAGATCCAGAATAAACATAGGTACAATTTCGACGTAACTTTATTTACAAAGCTCAAAGTGATTCAGTAAATAAATAGTAAAATGCGCGCCAATTAAATTCACCCGCCATTTTGTTCAGGGTTGCCAGTGATGTACAAAATGAGCTGATTAGCTGAATCTGACGATGATTGTGTCGCCAGTTTTTATGGAGAAATATGCGAGATCTTTCATGACGTTGTCTAGGAATATTTCTGCGCCTTGCATTTGTTCGTCGAGTATATGCAGCGTGGGTGTTCCAGTGTGGCCAGCTCTTGCGAATAATCTCTGCGCCAGTGTTACCAGTTTTTGTACGGCCATTGTGGAGGGGAATTTCTTTTTGAATGATTTGCCATTTTCGTCTCGGAGTACGATTTCAAGCAGTTGTGATGTGAGGGTGGTTATTTTCGGTTGTTTCACTAGCAGGCTGTCGTCGGGGATACCGTATTCTGTAAATTATAAAGCTAATTTTAGATTCAGTAGGAAAGTATTGTTTATGTGTAGGTGAAAATTTAAATCACCCAATCACGCATGAACAGATATTATATATTTATTTTATTATTATACATTATTTGTATCTATAAAGTAGCTTATTGCATTTATATTGTATTAATCTTAATATTTTCCTGTGCATTTTTTTTTTACCAATATGTAGTTGTTATTTCTAGCGTTTCGTAATTTATGAATGTTGTGTATACCTTTAATAGGCATAAGTATAAGCACACTACCTACTATGTATACTGTTTCTTACATAATGTACGATACTTGATGCTGCTGGTGTAACTTTTAAAATAAAATAAAAATAAAAATGATACCAAATCCAGAGCTATAAAGTAGTGACATTCAAAACTTAACTACATGACGTTTTTTTTTTCTAAATCCACAGCAATAAAGTAGTGACATTCAAAACTTGAAGTTTTTTTTTTTTTTGGAAAAACTCAGGTACAAAAATAAACAACGTACTCTGAATCAGCTCCTGGAATCTGCAGTGTTCAATGCGGAACAGCATCTTGGCCGTGGAGTCCTGAGCGAGCTTCCACTCGGCGCCGTATCGCTTCATGTAATCGTACTCGGCCCCGCGACGCAGTTCCGGTGTTATTGTAGACCCGTTCAGTTCCTGAAGGTACAGTCATTTAGGCAGTCAGTTCAAGTAATTAAGACTCTTTATATCTTTATCCGCCTGGCTAGCTACCCCACTCATTTATTATCTTATAGAATAAGCTTTTAAATAAAAAAAAAAACATTTTTAATACAAGTTTTTTTGGTGACTGTACTTTTTCTTGACTGTACTTGCATTGTCAATATACTAATGTATACCAAATATAAAGTCAATCCGATCACTGGAAGCGGGTGAAATTCGACTTGCAAGATTTGACCCAAACATACATTGCAAGTTTATATAAAGCTTGTAAAAATGCTCTTTGGTGGGAATCGAACCCACACCCTTCGTTTATATTTTCATTAATTCGTGTATTTTGAGTTTTATTGCATATTATCGGTGGTATTTTATCCAATAAAGATCATCCATGTGCACCAGTGAAGTGAAATGAAATGAATTATGTGTATCGTGACTTTTCAAGTTGTCTCAAAAAGTCCGTGAAGAGTTTTAGTACAATGACCACCATTGTAGTAAAATATGACTTTTATGGACGGTGACTGACTGAGGACTATAATGTGAGTGATTTATTGTGACTGGAAATCCTTACTAATATTATAAATGTGAAAGTGAGTTTGTTTGTTTGTTTGTTACGCTTTCACGCTTCAACTACTCAACGGATCATCATCAAATTTGGCATGCAGATAGCCTATAGTATGGAGAAGGACATAGGCTACTTTGTATCCCGGGCACGCGGGTGAAACCGCTGGGGACAGCTAGTTATAATATAACTCGACACTGGCAGAAATAAGTCCTAAGGTTGCCAAACTTAAAACTAAGAAGAAGGAGTATGTATATACCTGTAGAGTGGCAATTTTCGCGATAACCATTTGTGATCCGGTGTCGTAGTCCTCGGTGGTCTGTATGGGGTTCTTCAGGAAGTACAGTTTCCTGAGACGGTGCAGTTTGTTCAGCTCGCTCATAGATCGCCACTGGAAATGTACAGACATAGCTTTACAAATAACTTGATACCAGCCTTTAGACTCGGTTCAGCGATGTGCCATCAGAATTGTTGACGATCCCGAGCTCACAAGCGGTTTAGAGCCCCTTAGGTTGAGGAGAGACTTTTCCTCCTTATGTGTGTTCTACCGCTTGTACAACGGAGTGTTCTAAAGAATTGTTTGACTTGTTGCCCACGGCTACCTTCTACCATCGCAACTCACGCCATCGATGAGGAATCCATCCTCACATATTAAAACCAGAATTGTTTCGTACTGTGCGGGCTCAAAGGAGTTTTCTTCCGCGGACGCTCGGACTGTGGAATGAGCTCCCCGCCGTGGTTTTCACAATGGAGTACAGCATGGGGTTCTTCAAAAAGGGTGTGGAGACATTTCTTCAGGATCGGCAACGCGCGAGTGATACCCCTGGTGTTCCAAGCGTCCATAGGCTACGGTAACCGCTTACCATCAGGCGGGCCGTATGATCGTTTGCCACCTTGGTGGTATAAAAAAAAACTTAAATAACTTAAAGCCATTCAAGTATTAAGTAAGTAGAATTTTAGTAATTTTCAACCCCTCCACCCCCCTTGTCAGCAAAGCTCTTTCCACCCTCCTATGCTTGTTTTATTTAACTTGTTCTAGGCCTGTGTGTCACCGCATTCACGTAGTTATGTGTAAGCAGTATCATTTATAATGGGGAGCTCTTTGAAAATATAGACTAGTAGGGTAGCCATATGTGTTCAAATCAGAATCTAGAGAATTTTTCAGAAAAAGTAAACATAAAATTTTTGCAGGCGTACACCATGCAGGACTAACCGAGGCCTGAATAAAAAAAAATTGTCCATAAGTTAAATTACCAAAAAATATTGAAGTATTTTTCACTTCATCAAATCAATAAAAGTTTACAAAGATAAAGCGCATCAAAGTTCGGGAATGGCTCGTGACGTCACTTGTTTGTGAAAAGTGTACCATCGCGTGACGTCACCCGGAACTTAACATACCATATCTTCGTAATTTTTTGTCTGATTGACAAAATAAAAAATAAGTGTCCAATATTTTTTCAGAGAGGTAGAGCATAGCGTTTATTCGCTCAAAGAGCAGCTCGACTGGGGAAGTACCTACACCTTACAAAATACCGCAGCCAAATAACTTTATGTTGTTTAAAGTTGTATTCATGCGCGTGAGTAAGGTCGCAGACCTCATTGGGGAGGGGGGAAAGGACGGTAACGCGTGAAAGATGCTTCGTGTGTTTCAAGCGTCCATATGGCTACGGTAATCGCTTAGACCAGGCGGGCCGTATGCTTGTTTACCGACTTAGTCTCATCTTAAAACAAACTTACATCATTAATTTTATTCCTATTCAAAAACAGCACCTCCAAATGCTCAAAGACATCGACTTTCTCAGATTCATCGTTAAACTTTATCGCATCAATTTGACACTCGTTCAAACTCAGCACTTTTAGATTCTTCAGTCGTCCCAAATTCATCACTTCCTTCCACATTTGTATGGGGTTACCATCTAACCGTAAAATAGTTAATGTATTCATCGTAAATCTTGGTGGAGATATAGTTTTTATTCTGTTAAATGCTGCGATGACTTCGTTTATCTTCGGCCAGAGGTGCGAGAGGGATAGAATGTCATGCCATTCGTAGTCGCATACGGAAATGTTGAGTTTCTCAAGGCTTGCATAGTTGATTGATAATTGAGCGAGTGTTTCTTCTGGCATGTCTATTGCCATACGGTTTTTGCTGGAAAGAAAATTATTTAGTTTTTAACCGACTTAAAAAAAAGAGGAGGTTCTCAATTCGGTTGTATGTTTTTTTATGTTTGTTACCTCATAACACAGTCATTTATTAACCGATTTCGACTATTATTATTTTGTTTTCAAGGGTACACTTCCCGTTTGGATCAGGTCAGAATTTGATTAGTTTTAAGTGTCCTTTGAAGTTAGCTTAAGTTTTTTGTAAAACTGTTGTTAGTTTGCGTTCATACGTTTTTTAGTGGCTTGGCATGCCTACGGTCGCAGGTTCGAATACTACAATGAGCTTAAAGTTTGGACTTGAGGGCCAGTTTCTTTGGAAGGTTTATGTGCTACCTTTACTTTAGCTCTTTTTTAAATACTCTGTATAGGCCTGTCTTTGACCTCAATCTCACCATGGTAATGATGTGGTTCACGAGTACAGTAGTACCCAACTGATATGGCTTACCGATGTACCTGCGCTGAAGATACATTTTCAAAGCGCGGGAAATGCTATTGGTCGGCAGCTGCCGCCATGTGTGCGGAGGGGCGGCACTTGCGAGCGAGACGGAACTAACAGCTGCACTGTATTATGAACCTTATAGTAGTGATCTAAGGTTGATTGTAAGTTTAAGCATTTTTTCGTTAATCTTCGGGGCCATACTTTCTTTTCTGTGCGAACGAAGATTCGCGACACGCCTTATCAGTTGGGTACTACTGTACCCTCAGTGTAACGCTTCCAAAGAATTAACGTAACTAATGCGTTTGCGTATTTCTAGGAGAATTTGTACTAAAAACGTAAACGCGTTAGTTACGTTAATTCTATGCAAGTTTTACACTCGGGGTACTGTAACGGAAAGGGTGTGTATACCCACTACAGTAATCCACTTTTTTGGTAATGGGCGCACAGATTGCGGAACAGATAATTTCATATTAATATAAGCAAGTGACGCTAAAAGATAATGATCATATAACGGTGACATGTTGGTTATGATTTCAATTCAATAAACTTGGAAGCAATTTTTGAATAATTTACTTTGAGCTGAACCTTTTTAAAGAGTCTACTCTATACCTGGTGTAGTATTCACCCCATCGGATAGATATACCCTTAAAGTTGTATATCTCCCACAAGCTCAAGTACGTACCTGACATCCAATTCCATCAGGTCAGGCAGTTGTGCGGACAACTGTATAACCTCACGCCAGTTGTTGAACAGATTGCGTGAGACGTCGATACTGCGCACGTTGGGGCAAAGAGAAGCAACGTCTCCGGCTTTAACTACGCACTGGTCGTGAACGCACACTTCTAGGAGACGGTCGAATTTCCTGTGGACGATGTTTTGAGTCGTTACTGCGCAAGTCAATGGTCAACTTCATTGAAATCGGCTTACTTTTTCTAGAATTCTATTATTTTTTTATGGAACAAAACCACCGCGCAAGGTGCGTTCCGACGCATTTAAGTATGATGCCACTTCGGGTCACCTCACCATCATCGTGGTTCCAGCTAAGGCGAGATCATCTGCCACCCGACCGTGACGTCCCTACACCTGCATCGGATGCTGTCTGCACCTCCGTGCCACTACAAGACAATCAGGGAAGTGCCGGACTACGCGAACTAAAAATTAGGCGGGCCATAGAACCACACCTTTTGTAATATTATACTATCTAATATATCTATTGAGTAGACTAAGGAATTACATTTACAAATTCTACCTGTCACACTGGCAACAAATATGACGGTTTGACAATGATATATTATAAACTATCAAAAATTGATACGTTATATTGTAAGCAGTATGGTACAGTTCTGGACGGAAAAGTAAAAAACTCACTGTTTCTGATGTATCTTCTCAAAGCCAACCATCTCAATAAACGGGGCTCCCATCTCTCTCTTCCACTCATTGATCACAGTCCTGCGGTGAGCGGCCACAGTCTCATCCTGAAACATCAAGTAAGTCAAAGGTTACATGGGAATGTTTGGACTCTTCGCGATTTTGGAATCCTACAATAACTTTTAAGGCGATAATAGATCAGTGGTAGTGACGTTAGATGCTGCAGGTCCTGGGTTTGAATCCTACAATGAGCCTGAGCTTTCGGTGAAGGAAAACATTGTGAGGAAACCATAGCACGGTGGTAGGATACTTTGTAGTATTCACCTGGCTGGCTACCACCCTCAAGTTAAAAATCTGTCACCAAGCACCTATTGGTGTGTTTCGACAGCTTCACTTAAGAGCCAGTTCCAGGCTTTGTGCGAGTACCACCTTCGGCCACATTATCACTTACCATGGTGAGATTGCGATCAAACACAGGCCTATACACAGTAAAAAATAGACATGACCCCCATACGTCATGCACCATCTACACTGCACACAACTTTCTCAGTATCTACTAGAGTGGTGTTGAATTAGAACCAACTACCTGATGATCTGGTATCGGCTACCCGATTAACTCTTATAAAAACAAATTAGATAATTGGACAAGGACTAATTAACATCAAAAGTGAACTATGAAGTGCAGTGTCTTTCAACACTGTGAATAGACACTTAGCCTACCCTCTAGGCAGCCAGGTTGTGGCAGGTGAAATATTGACAGGAATTTGTTGCTGCTAGGGCTCCCATACGCCGTCATATGTTCGAGTGGCTGCCGCAGCCTGGCTACCGCAGCCTAGCTGCCTAGTGCGAAGGTAGGCTTAAGCCACCAAGCTGCTTATTTTACTATTCTAATAAATATTATAAAAACTTTGTATGGATGTGATTTGTGAAGGTTTTAGTTACTCTTACATTCAAAAACTCCTGAACGCATTTGGATTAAATTTGGCACATAGATAGGTTATACTCTGGAATAGCAGATATGATACTTTTAGAAATAATCCCACTAGGTTTTAAAAAATTCTCATATCAACAAAACATAATAACTAATTCACAAATAATAAGTATGTAAAAGCATAGAATAGGGATGTTTCCTGGGTAAAAAAATAATATTTCTAATTAGTGGGTCAGTTAGATTATCAAAAAATATTTTTACACAATTTTTTGCTTTCAAAATCATTAAAAATTTACGAAGATAGAGCACGACTAAGTTCAGGAATGGGGGCTTGTGATGTCACTTGTTACTAAAAAGTGTTCCACACCGCGATATCACGCGGAACTTCAACAAACCATATCCTCGTATTTTTTTGTTTAATTGACAAAAGAAAAATATGTGTCTAATATTTTTTGATAATGTATATGACAGGCTAAATAGATTTTTTCAGGAAAGTAGTCTATTATTGACTGTGGGAAAGTGGGAGTCCACTGTTCAGCTGATAACTAGTTAAAAATTTAATTTAGAAGTCTTGTAATAGTATCGCAAACAAAAACAACATTACTACCTACAATCACTAACTTTAACTTACTCAATGCCATTGTGTGGGTGGCATGACCTAATCTAAGTTCCACTTTACTTCAAGCACTTACTACATACAAAAAACACATACCAAAGCTCGTATCTTACCTCTCTATCTCCATAATACATTCTGATAGCATCAGCACAGGTTCTGAAGGGGGAAATCTTGTTCGGACGTATGAAAGAACCTGCACCAGGTTTAGAGGTCTTAAAGTATGAGGTATCCTCAAGGGAGCCGTCGTGCTTCCCCCGCGCTGGGTCATCCCACTCTACACCATACCAAATACCCTTGTACCCTTGCACTTCACCAATATACTTCACTGTACCGAAATCATCACAACATTTTACACGACTCCCAATAAACACATGAAACTCGTTATCCTCGGTACCGTTGTGACTGTCCATGGTACCATTGCAAAATTTTGGTATTAAATTAACAGGCATTGCGCCCACCATTATTTTTGATGATTTCGAAAATGGAATTCTTCAGTGAATTAATAACAGGCTGATTTTATTGTTTTTCACGAACTATTTTCAAACTGTCAGTTGTCAAATAATTGGTTTTGGGTTGGGATTGTGATACTAATAAAATTAAGAATTGAGTCGATATTTTAAAAACGAATGAGAAGTTTTCTTGTAGGTATTTAATTTTCTTTTCTTTAAGTCTCAATAGATGGCGTTAATATGACTGAAACGAACTATCTTGCTGTCAGTTCAATAAAAAAAAAAACTATGTAACTTCATGGGTGCGTTCAGTTACTACACATGTTCTTCTTCTTCTTATTTTTAATTTTGGCAACCAAGCCCAAATTAGGGCTCATTTCTGCCAGTGTCGAGTTATATTATAGTTTCCAGTCACAATAAATCACTTCACATTATAGTCCTCAGTCAGTCACCGTCCATAAAAGTCATTTTTTACTACAATGGTGGTCATTGTAGTAAAACTCTACACGGACATTTTGAGACAACTTGAAAACTCACGATACACATAATTCATTTCATTTCACTTCACTGGTGCACATGGATGATCTTTATTGGGTAAAATACCACCAAAAATACACAATAAAACTCAAAATACACAAATTCATGAAAATGAAAATGCTACGTCACTCTGCAAGTTCCCGCCAAAAAGTCTACTACACATGTTATTGAACTGTTACTGAACGCTACGATGATCGTCGGGCGATCACACGGCGTAGTTACTGAACGCAGCCCATAACTATTTGGCTTTATACTGGTAACAGACGTTCCAATGTCGGACTCCTATTTTTATTATTACGCAGGAGACACGGCCAAGGTACGTCCTGCCGTAGGAAAGTGTGTAGTGCGGCAGGACTCTCATAATTATTACTAATACCGGTTGGAAGCTTTCGACGTCCTGCCCAAAGACTACAGTATATACTTAGAGAGTCCTGCCGCGCTACACACGGCCCTGACCATCAGACGTCCGACAGTCGGATCGTCTGTAACTAGCATTATGTCACTATCATGTGTGTTTTGTTCAAAACTTTTATGAAATTTAGCTTAGATTTGAATGGTTTGAAAACTATTGAAAATGCGTGTTTGTGCAGTTGCGAATTGTACCAATAAGGGACATCTTACATTTCCAACTGATGAACCACTAAGGTCACAGTGGATAAGAGCAACAAGGGTGGATGTCCAACGAATATCAAAACAAAGATAGAATCAAATAATCCTTAAGCGTGACTTCCACAACAAAACAAACAACGCCAACAACGGAAACAAACATCCACTCATACCAGTGTTGCCGCCTCTTATTACTAATTTCGGACGAAAAAAAACAGGCTGTTACCAAAAAGCAACGAAAATTAAGTTTTGCTCCTCTGAAATTTGGTTTCATTTAATCATGTTCATGGTTGCCATTAATATCAATTAACACTTAATAAAAGAAATCTGTATATATTTTTTTTTCAATTGTCGATTTTGAATTAAAAAGGATGGACACCTTCCGTTGTTGGCCTATGTGGCAACACTAAAGTTATGTGACAGCATATTTTGATTTGACAATTCAGTTTGGTGATGACAGCGCCACCTAGTTATTTTGCAGCAACTCTTTAAATACCTACAAGAAAACTTCTCATTAGGTTATTTTTTCTGGAATATAGCTTAGTGTGTATTTATAGTGCGTTCGAATTGGAGTGATGTCGTTTTTAACAGTTTCAAAATGGGCATTTTTGTTTATGCGTTCGAATTGGAAAATTTCAACAATTTTGCAACTTTTGCCACAAACGATATTTCCCAAATCGAACGATTAGATACAAAAATGTCATTTCCATGCTGATCGCCTGCTTGTCACTTGTCTCAACCTACCTTTTCCCTTCAGTTAATCTTTAAACAAAGTTAATCTGACAAATTATTCTCTTGCCTGTTAGTATTTCTATCAAATTTTACAATAAAAATTAGAATTTTCGCTTCCCGTATGAATTTTCCGAAACTTAGCTGTCAGATTCAAAGATGTCAAAATATGATCACAAACGACCCTGCCTCGGAGGTGGGTCAAAATTTGCAGTTCACGATGTCGTTTTTAACTGTTTCCAAGCAAAACGAACGGTGAACGAAAACTGTTCAAAACGCCAATTTCGCCCACAACTTTCCAAATCGAACGCCAGTTGTGATCGTTTTTGGCATTTTGGACTGTTATTTTTGCTACCATACCCCAATTCGAACGCACCTTTAGATCAAACCAAAAATGAAAGATACTTTTGAACATGGACTGTTGAAATTGTGTGCATTGAACATAATTTTATTCATAATTCAATATTGCTAACTCGTTCGTGCTACAATCTGAGTTTGTGTTGCCGTTAGAGGTGTGTAACTCAGCTCTGAACCAGCTCAATGAATCAGATCACACGGGTTGAGCCGTTGAGCTACAGCTCAACAACAAAATGACTAGCTCACGGCTCAATCTAACTCCTATTGTATCTGCGACTCCCTCCATAGATTATTCTTGTGATTCTAATCTACGGATTATTATTTCATTCTAAACATTTAAATAGTAATTTAATTCACTAAATAAATAATGTAACATACTCGTAACTAAATAATATTAAAAAAACAAATAATTCCAACTCTAAAGTATGAAAAGAGTCGCTCGGCGGAGTCGAACGAATCGCGGCAGCTCAGACGGCTCGATTGGACGCGCGATACGCAGTGAGCGTTCGCACTTATTGTGGACTATAGGTACAAATTGAGCTGATCTGCGAGCTGAGTCATTGAACCGGCTCACACACCTGAGCCGTGAGCTGTTATGCAGCTCGCGTAATTTTGATGAGTTACACACCTCTAGTTGCCGTCTCTGTTTCGTGTTAATTATGCAGGTCCGGGGGCCTGGGCACAGATTAAAGATGTAAGCCTGGGAGCCTATCTATATATCTATGGAAGGGCAAACCGGAGTACCTGTCCCGGGCGGCAGTTTCAGAGGGGCGCAAAAACATTATGTTTCTCCCCGGTTCGAAAAAAACGTAGATCCAGGGCTCCAATTATGCCCATAGAATCTGATTTCTGCAGGATCGGCAACGCGCGAGTGATACCCGCAAGCGTCCATAAGCTACGGTAACCGCTTCACAGGTGGGCCGTAAGCTTTTTGAAACCTTAGTGGTATAAAAAACAAAAAAAATGGGTCCAGTTCCATTTACCATGTTAATACAGTTATTTTTCTTTATACTTTAATCAAAGAGTGTACAAGATTTTTATTCAAGCGTACCTACACCATAAATGCTACAATAGCAGAAGGCGTAAGCTTGATGACTATGTAATAAAGTAAGATGATGATATTTTGAATTCAAACATGCTATGTTATTGTAAGCTGTTGTCATCTTTAAATACATCATTGAGAATTAAGCAGACCGATGAATTTATGATCATCTAGCTAGGGTTATCCTCATCACACATTTTACTGAAAAGATTTTTTGACATAAAATATTATTGTTTCTCTAAAGCAATATAAATAAAAAAATATTTTGGAAACAAAAATTTGGAATCCTGACATAATTTAATTTTGTAAGAAAATATAAAATAAAAAAAAAAGAGAGAGAAGGTAGAACTTGTTTAGATTGAGAATAAAATCGACTACAAAAGCTGAACATCACTATCAAAATGCATTGGAACTGCCATACTTAAAATACTCGCCAGTGCTGCCAGGGATCTATGAGTCACATATGTTTCACCATATACTCATTTATATCTTTCAAGAGATGGCGTTACTAATCACGTCTGTAATTCTGTAAGTGTATAGTGATTGGTACGGTGATGAGGGTGCAGATATTATCCGACCGAGTATGGGATTCGGAAAAGGACGAAAAATGAAAATTTCAGTTCCGTTTTGCACTCATTGCCACTTGATCTATCATAGTAAGCGTTGATGAAAGTATTGGTAACGTTAATCGGACACGGACAGCTACCAACGGAAGTAAAATTAAACTCAGTAGCGCCATTCGGACTGCAAAAGTTGTGACCGCCCGGTTCAATGATCCATTTATTTTCATTCGTTGACTCGGTGCGGCGCTAGTGTCATCTCGTTTACGCACCTTTCCGAAATCGGGAATCGGGACGAAAAAAGTATTTCTTTTTTTTTGACAAAAATGGCTACCGACCGGAGTGTACCAGACGTGTACGCGAGTCGATAATACGGAAATGTCCGTTTGTGTATGTGAAAATATGCAGTTTATAAGTGAACAATTGTTTCGTGCTGTGCAGTAGTGCATACGGATTGATCTCGACAAAGGATACGAGCGACAAAATGAGGTATGTATAGCGAGTTCATCGCACCACCGAGCGAGCTTTAGTTAGCAAAACAAATAAATAATTATTCCGTTCATCAAGCACGCGTCGATCTATTTACGTACTAAGAATATTTACTGCTGCGGGAAGCTCCTTTTTTTCTCGATCCTCTATGCGTTTTTTGACCGACATAACAACGTAAACATACGGAGCGCGGTCGTTACTGTCCATCGATTACTTCATTACGATCGTAATTAAACCTATTTATGAATGACATAGTAATCGGAGGCTGTAAAAACGTGTGCCTAAAGCCTTCGTTAACATGTTTGAAAAAAGAACACAATCGTTTGCGAATGTTATCGATTTTTACACTGCGTTGTTATTTAGCCCCCACACGTTGAATTTTTCGTATTATTTTCTTGGTTCCTTTCACTATTATGTGGGGAAATGTTGACCTTGTGCGAGATTCTATGGCAATTTGTTAAATTGGGGCACGTATCGTCCTGTATAGTACGTAAATACCATTATGCGTAATGTTTCGGCGAACAGGGGTGGTTAGGGACCCCCTACTGGGGTGTTACGGTTAATATCATTAGTGCATGTGACTAATAAATAAACTCCACCCTTCAATACACCATAAGCTGCCTTACCTAATATAATGTTATGTATAATTCCAATACTTGCTATGTATCTGAGATAAGTTATCAGCCAGATAAGTCTGTAATGTTAGCAATTACATATAAATCAAGCTGATTGTAGGTAAATGAACCTCTTTTATAATACTTGAGTCATAATACATTGCCGGAAAAATGTTTATAAAAACAAATTTTCAATAAAAAGCTTTAAGTGTCTCAGATAATTTTCCTGACTTGTTCCGTCATTATCTAGGAAATTTATTTGAGATATTCCGTTATTAACAAGGAGTGCAGTAAGATTATAATAACTAGTATTTACGCGGGTGGGGCTCTGCCTGTATCTCTCCTGATGGTATGGTGGTTACCATAGCCATATGGACGCTTGCACGCGTTACCAACCTTTCTCTCCTGCCATATGAGCTCTGGCGACCTTTCTCATGTGCAGGAACACAACTAAAAACATTTTGTTTCAATAAAATCATCACTACTTAACTCCCTTTGGTCACAGAGCAATGCTCTATACCTACCCTTAAACCTTTCTCAAGGAACCATCTAGATAACTGTGAAACCTTTATCAAAATTCATATAGTTTAATCCATCAGTTCTCACGAGGGATAATTATATATATTTATAACAATTGATGTCATTCTTATATTTTTAACTGCGAGCCAATGAGTTAAGCTAAGTTGTTACATATATGTTTTATTATATGTTGGAATAGGTCAGGGGCGTAGCTACCGCCGTATCAATGATACAGGGTCCCCATGATACAGGGGCCCCAAATATGTGTAAGCAAATATTACTAAAAAAATACCCTCCATTTAGTTTCGCTGCAGTCAGGTACAAGTGCCCCCAACAAATTTTCATATAGGGCCTGTCTAGGGCGAGCTATTCTACTGGAAAAGGTGTAAAATATTATATAGGTACCTACCTATACTAAAACAAAAAAATCAATAAAATATGTATATGTATCATTATTAACACAACAATGGAGTCCCACTTATAATAATTGACCGAAATAACTATTATTAGGTATATGCAATATTGGTTCACTCAGCTCCATAATAGGTGAATAGATTTGGATGAAATTTGGTACCAAGGTAATGCAGGTAATTCTGGGCAGAAATTAGTATCTATTAATGAAAACCCTTTTATTCACATAATACACTTAAACAATTATCTAATGATGTCATTATTTACTCTATTGTGAGTACAACTATTTTAACCCATTGGATAGCTTATGGGATGCAATTCCAATAAGAACATAAGACAAATAAATAGATATCCAGGAACCAATTAATAATGAAGTTTGTTGCACAGTTTTGATATTCTATGCAAATACCTCTCAATAAAGTTTCATTGGCAATTAGTAATTACCTCATGGATTTAAGTGCGTATTTGTGTTTAGAATATGAAAATTAATTTATATTATTGTCTGATTAATAGTTTTACTTAGGTAACTATTTATAAAATATAAAAACAAAAACCTTAAAATCTATATAAATGAAAAGAAATAAACTAAATGAAAAAATCGTTGTCAGAGGGCAACGTTCCCAGAATGCTGGCGGCATTGCCACGTTGAATGGCAATGCTGATTCTCTGACCGAGGTATATGCCAGCATTCTGGTCATTATGTCTATTGTCTTCAAAAAATATGGAATTATGGCTAATACAAAAAGTAGCCAATCACTTTACTACCATGTCACTTTTCAATTCATACCATGTACATAGTACATAGTAATATGTACATAGATTATTAATTAAGAGTACTAAACTGATCATCAAATTTTAATGATACCTACCGATACCTACATAAATTGCTCATTTTTCGATATGTTCCATATTGACAAAATAAAGGTAATTGGGTCATTTAAAATACTTAGTATTAATTATTCTTAGCCACATTATTAGCTTAATATGGGAATGTTAGTTATTGATATGACCTCATCATATTGTTATTAACCTGTATTATTCATCATAACTAACATTCCGCCCTGCGGTTAACATGTGGTCCCCTATTTTAACCGCTCAGGGGAATTAATTTAGAATATTGAAAACAATTTTGGAAAATATTTGGTGGAAACTGTGCAAAAAATTTGGTTTCTGAACTGTTGGGTTTGTGCTGTGCAGGCCTAATAGATGCTAATAGTTACCAGAAAAATATTAAAAAAAAACCGTAGTTACTGTCTGTCAAAATTCCGTGATTTTTTGTAAATGCAGTAAATGCCTAGAATTTTAAAAATACATACTGGGCCCGTCATGAATCACCCCTATCTGAATTGATGTCGAATTCTGAGTCAACCTGTTTACATACAGACAAGACTATTTCTACTAGGTTACGGACGCGACACGATACCGGTCACACTACGATTGTTTTGCTCTAAGTTTTAAATTCGAAAAATTAGAAAAAAGTGCAACAATCTTGCCAAAAGTTATATCACCAGTAAGAAGATACTCATAGGATCTTAGTGATGTAATTTAATTTGGGTTAAATAAAGAATTGTGGAAACCAGAAGCAATTAAATAGTGAAATTCGTTACATAAATTCAAATGTCAGCTGATTTTCGCCTGAGCCATTGTCAGGCGGCGACCTGATTGGCAGAAACACCGGCCGTCAACATCGATAACTAGTACGTTTTTTTTTTTTTTTACCGCTAACCCTAATAACTAAAAAATGGATTGCTCAGCTTGTAACCAGCACATCCAATATACTGGAGAAATCCTAAAATGTACATGTTGTCCAGGAAAATACCACTATGCATGCCTTAATATGACCTCGGCTCACTATATGAATAATATATTCGAACTGAAAAAATCTTGGCGTTGCCCATCCTGTGAAAACGTTACTCGCCGCAACAGAAATGATAACACCCCTATTAGAAAACAAATCATATCATCTTTAAATGAAACAACAATGTCGATTGATGATCAACCACTGGAATACCAAAACAGTGTGATAGACACGGAAAGTATAAGTCCTCAGCGACTGAACCAAGCGTACCCTCTAGAATCACCAGAAAACACACCTAATAAGGACTATATCTCTCTCGATAATTTTAGTAAATTACTAGATATAAAATTGGAAAAAAATAAACAATCAATACTATCAGAACTAAGAAGCACAATTCAACTCGAAATAAAAAACTCAATTACACAGTTTAAAGAAGACATAATGAAATGTACGAATACACTATCTAGAGAACAAGACAAAATAAAAACTAATATTAATACAATAAGCAACAAAATAAAAACGTTAGAAGAAGAGAACAAAAATATTCAACAAGAAATACGAAACATACAAAATAGCATTACAAAACCAGTTAATACCTACTCCGAAAACTGTTCGAAAAAGATTGTCCTATATGGTCTCACAGAATATGACCAAGAGACTGCGAACCACCTTTACTACCGAGTTACCGATGCATTCTATGATATATTAAATTTAAATATATCGGGACAAATTGACGACATAATACGTATAGGCAACAAAAGAAATAGCCGGAGACCTGTAATTATCGAACTCTTAAGTAAAACAACTACTAAATATATCCTTGAAAATAGTCAATACTTTAAGAATACCGGTTTGTTTATAGCTGAATACCTTACTGGAAATGCACTTCAAGAGAGAAAAGCTTTGCGAGAAAATCTATTTTTAGCAAGAGAAAAGGGCCATCACGCAATAATACGTCACAACAAACTTATAATAAATGGAAGGCTAAGCAATCAACAAACAACAAATGAATTAGATAAAACGACAACTCATACACAAGAAGCAAGATTAAACACACACGATTCACTACCAAAAACAAATCGCACTTTTCGAAACTCAAGATACAACTAAATTCACAACGTTATTCCAAAATATGCAAAGCCTTTACAATAAGTTACACACGTTAGAAGCATTCCTTGATGATAAACCAGGTCAATACCAAGCAATATGTATTACTGAGACATGGTTAACACAGGAGAAATGTCAAATAGTTAACTGCAGCGGCTATAACCTCGCAACATCATACTGTCGACGAAACTACATAGGAGGCGGCGTATGTATATTTTTGCAAGAACACTTAGAATTTATAGAACGAAAGGATATTATGGACATGTCTGTGGAATATGTTTTAGAAGTTTGTGCTGTAGAATTGACTAAATATAATATATTATTAATAACATTGTATTGGAATAGTAGAGAGCCAGATATTTTTTATAAACAGTTACGATTAATTTTGGAAATACTTATAAAAAAATATAGTAAATTGAAAATCATATTTGGAGGCGACTTAAATATTAATATCTTGGAAAAAAATAAACAATCAGAAACACTTTTAAACTTTATGTTGGAATATAATTTTACTCAATGTATAAAAGAACCGACGCGGATAACAAAAACATCGTCAACTTGCTTAGATCTAATCTTTGTAAACTTTGATAAAAAAAATATAAACACTCAAACACTTGATTTTGGATTTTCGGATCATAAAGCAATTATAGTTAATTACAAGGTAGAAACATTCAATAAACAAAAGATATGGAAAACAAATAAAAGAATTTTTAACGATAAAAACATAGAAAACTTTAAAAAAGAATTACAAAAAATTAACTGGAATTCTATTATAAAAACAGATAAAAGTATGAATGAAAACTACGACTCATTTAGCAACGAATTACAAACAGCCTTAAATAACTGTATACCTATAAAACAAATAAAATTAAATCAAAATAAAAGAAAAAATTGGCTTTCAAAAGGAATCAAAATATCATGTAAAAATAAGCGATTATTAAAAACAATAGTTACGTACTCTGGAGATCCTATAATCAGAAAATACTACAAACAATACGAAAAAACGCTCAAACAAACGGTTAATAAATCCAAAAGAATAGAATATATTCGCGAAATAAAAAGTTCTGCTAACGTTGCTAGATCAATGTGGAAAATTATTAATGAAAGAACGAATAAAAAAGTACAAAAGGCTAAACAAAATGTAGCACTGAGTGTCCACGATAAACTTACGTCCGACCCACAGCAGGTATGTGAATCGTTCAACGAGTATTTTGCGTCGGTAGGCGAAACGAGCCGTGGCCGTGGTGGGGACACTGAGCCGCGTGGCCGGCCGGTCCTCCAGCCGACCGATAATACTATATACCTACACCCAGTGCACCCAAAAGAAATTAATGCGATAATTAAAAATCTAAAAAGTAAATGTAGCCACGGAATCGATGGATTACCGTCTAAACTGATCAAAAAATGCGCAGATGAGTTGACATTACCTTTCGTATTGTTAATAAATCAATCGTTTGATGAGGGTATTTTTCCAGACTCATTAAAAAAATCAATTATAAAACCGATTCATAAAAAAGACTCAAAGACAGACCGTAACAATTACCGACCCATTTCACTGCTACCTACATCGTCAAAAATCTTTGAAAAAGCAATGTGCAATCGAGTAAATTCTTTCTGCGAAAAGTTCAATGTTTTTGATGAATGCCAAAATGGGTTTCGGAAAAATCGTTCCACAATCTTAGCGGCATACAATTTTACACAAGAAACACTCAATATTATGAATAATAAAAAATATGCTATAGGAATCCTTCTAGATATGACTAAAGCCTATGATAAAGTGAAATATAACATATTATTAAATAAATTATATGGTGTAGGAGTAAGAGGATTAACTCATAAATGGTTCACGTCATACTTACAGAACAGGGAACAATTCGTGGAAATTCAAAACTACAACCATGAAACTGGTTTAATTAGCTCGGTGAGATCAAAAGGGCATTCGATTAAAAACTCAATACCACAAGGAAGCGTCCTCGGGTGTTTACTTTTTCTTATTTACATAAACGATCTTCCTAAAATTATGAACGAGACGTGCGTACTGTTCGCAGATGACATCTCCATTCTAACACCGTGCACTACAAGCGAAAACCTAAACGCGACATTGAATAATATTCTTGACAGCATTACAAATTGGATGAACGACCACAACTTAGAAATTAACTTCAAAAAAACAAAAATAATGCAATTTCGACCGTATCAGAAGCGCCCTTTAGATATAAATTTTACATACCACGGTATACATTTAGAAAGTGTCAAAACGTTCACATTACTGGGGTTGGATTTGGATATTCACATTACTTGGAAAACACATATACAAAAGATTAAAACAAAACTAGCAAAATTTATATATGCCTTACGAGAAATAAAGAAAACAACAAATTTTAAAACCGCGTTAGCTATATACTATGCATACGCATATGCATGGTTCACGTATGGTATAATTCTCTGGGGCAATAGTACAGATAGTAAAGATCTTTTTATTTTACAGAAAAAATGTCTCAGAATTATTGTAAATATAAGTGAAAGGGAAAGTTGTAAGCCACATTTTGTAAAATACGAAATGCTTACCTTAACATCATTGTACATTTTTGAAATTTGTAAGTTTGTTAGAAAATACCCTAATTTTTATACAAAACAATCTGATATGCCACGCCGACACGCATCACGTTTTAAAAATAAATTAATATTACCATCGTCAAAATTAGAATTACACAGTACAAGCCCTAATGTAATGTCAACTAAAATATATAATAAAATACCGGACGATATAAAAAATGAGGAACGGGAAAATGCCTTTAATAAACGCCTGAAATCACTATTAATAAATAAATGCTACTATACTCTAAATGATTTCCTCAATGATAATGATATTTAATTTAATAACAAATAAATTTATGTTTTTTTTTTTTTTTTTTTTTTATAATTTTTTTCTTTGCAATATTATACTAAAATTTTTAAATTGTTAACTATACTATATACATTTTTATGACATTTTTATGACTTTTTATTCTAATTTTGTAAATGATTTTAATTTAGTTACGACATGTCTTTTGGTTGATTATAATTTTGATTATTAGAGTTTGAATACCAAATATGTAAAATGATTCTAGGCTAGTTATTAAGTTTTAAACTATTATGATGTATACTTAATTTACTAATGTGTCTATATATATTGCTGTGCCCTACAGGGTCCATGTGAACTGTTAAACATAAGTATTTTTACATCTTTTATACACATGGTGACGCAATTAAATAAATAAATAAATAAATAAATAAATACTTACTTTATGCTATTTCATTTGGTCTGTGGTTTAGTGATGTAGGTATAAGTAATTAATAATGAATCTCAATTGAATTAATTAGTGTATAATAATTATTATAACAATAATTAGGGGCCTTTGTTTTCTGATTCATCTAACAGCTTTTTTGCCAATGCTTGCTAATCACTTGCCATTTTCAATTTTTTTTGTATTTTTATTTTATAACATTAAAAAGACTGACCTCAAATTCCAATACCTAAGTACATAGGTACATATTCTCAGAATTGATAGTATAATTGCACTGCTTGAGTTAAAAATAGACTTTAATACTGACTCACTGCCAGCCTGTGGTAAAAAAACATTGAAATACGTAAACAAAGTGATATTTTTTGTCACAAGCACAAATCAGTCCCGATTTGAAATTAATAAATTGTCATGTAATGCATAAACCATCCATCACAGATAATGATATCTATAATAATATCCGATAAAATTTTATTAGTGACTCTGTGAGCTGTGGACCTCGCGAGTCTCGATAATTTTTTTTTTTTTTTTTTTTTTTTTTTACTGTGTATAGGCCTGTGTTTGACCACAATCTCACTATGGTAAGTGATGATGTGGTCGAAGGTGGTAAGCACACAAAGCCTAGAAGGAACTGGCTCTCAAGTGCAGCTGACGGAACACACCGATAGGTGCTTGGCGACAGATTTTCAACTTGAGGGTGGTAGCCAGCCAGACGGGTACTACAAAGTACCCTACCACCGTGCTATGGTTTCCTCACGATGTTTTCCTTCACCGAAAGCTCAAGCTCATTGTAGGATTCGAACCCGGGACCTTCGTCTCGGTATCCGACGTCACTACCACTGAGCTATCATCGCCTTAAAATTAAATGAATTAAAATTATATGAATATAGCTGTCCCCCGCGGTTTCACCCGCGTTCCCGGGATAAAAAGTAGCCTATGTCCTTCTCCATACCATAGGTTATCTGCATGCCAAATTTCATGATGATTCGTTGAGAATTTGAGGCGTGAAGTTGCAACAACAAACTCACTTTCGCATTTATAATATAAGTTAGAAATTTTTCATCGTTTTTTTTTTCGTTTTTTTTTTCCAAAAACTGATTCGACAAAAAATTCCCATATCATTACCGAAATTGCCCACAAAATTTCACGAGAATGTACATACAAACGCATTTTTGTCCAAGCCGCCTAGCCGGGCCGCTACCGCTACGGTAACGGCTTCCCATCAGACGGACCGTATGCTTGTTTGCTTAATGGTATAAAAAAAGTAGTTCCGGAGTTCACCCCCTACATCCTAACTAACAAACAAACCCTCATTATAAAATGAGTGAGATGAGATGTGTCTTGCTCTTTGTTTGATTGTCAAGTTCCTTCTCTTTGGTTTTACCTTACTCATACATTCCTAGTAGGTATTACCGATGTATCTTAAAGACGGTATGAACCTTTGTGTAACAAGCTAAAGTAATGCAACCAGTGACCTTGGTTGGCAAGGCTTCAGCACCTATGTCACCATACACCTCTTCTTAATTTAAATAAACGTTAATGGTTGACATAGGCTACATACCACAGAGAAAAGAAATATAATAGAGACGCTATGCTAGCGGAGCCCGCGCGCCACACATGACATCAAATGGGCATATTTCAACCAAAACACGCGTCAACGCTTAGTAGTATCCGCCATACTTAGCAGAGGTGCGTAGCTCCGCGAAAAATATTAATTATGTCGTGATGCGCTATTATTTCCTGTAGGAAACGAAGTGAGGAGTCGGAGTGTAACTCAAGGAGGGATTTCCTTTCATCGATGAGTCTACAAACCTTTATTTAATTGTGATATTTATAAAAATGTATTCGAGATTATGATAATTTTAGGTGTAAACGATAAACTCTGATACTACTGCAAAATTATACATTGAAGGCAATGTACTCACTTTATTTGTACGCAAGGTAGCGAGCGCAACTCCGCACGTAATGTATTGCGTTCTTTCACATTTGTCGTGAGTCGTGACCTGTCGTGACCCCAAAACACGTGCATCGATAGTTTTGTTCGTTCAATATCGATAAAATACATCTTTTTATCACTGATTTGATTAAGGCAATAGTTGAAAGTTATATCAATATCCGCATTCATCTGTTAAAATTAAGCTTTCAAAACGAGAATTTCGAAACAAATAAATTTTATTTCAAGGGCAATAAACCATGTAAAAATAACTTTTTTTTAATTTACTTCATCATGTTAAACGTTTTTTTTTACAATTCAGTATTCTTTGCACAATTATTCTTATCGAACGTGAATTTTCTTCCGGAATTTCTAAAAATATATCGACGAAATTAAAATATCGATAATTTTATTGATATTTTATCGATTACTTTCGCTGCATTAAGCGAATAGCAATAAGTGTTGCTACTCGACGCCAGTCGACGCAGCTATTACGCAATTATCAACATTATGTCTAATGCGTTTGAGTTGAAAATTGCGTTCGACGAAAATAAGGCCATCTAGTGCCGAGTGGCAGAACTTTTTCGTCGATTGAATCTAGTTAGTTTGTAGATTACAAAACGACGTAAATACTTTGTACGCTATTGAAAAATAAATTTTATGTTAACATAAAAAGGTATATTTTCATATGTATGACCTGTGTGATTAAAGCTATTTTTGAGTAAAATAGAAACGACCAATCAAAAGGATTGTTTATTTGTAGTACAATATATGATTTAACATTTATTTGTGTGAGTTTGGCGACGCTGGTTCCGATACAAATTATAACGCATCGCCCTTCCAGTGTATTCTCTTTTCCGTGCTACATACCGATTGACAAGTTGCGTTGATACTCGCGTGCTGCTCTCAGAAAGAACTCTTTCTTACGCAGTTGTCTCCTTATGTCACGGGCCTCTAACTAATAAAAGGAAAATGTTGAATGTGAACCCAATTTTGAATAGGTAATTCGGCAAAATATTTTTTCATTGGAGTGCTAATCTGCTGGCGTGTCATTGCGATGTCGGAAATGAAATCTATTTTGTCAAGCATTACCTATTAAAAACTTTAATTATATTTACAGACCCCCTGATAGAGTGCCTGACTCGCACTTGGGCAGATTTTGTCTCGACAAGGCAGCCTTGTCAGACATCATGCAGTAGATGTAGTTCATCATGGCTCCCTTTAAGTATGGAAGCCTTCAAAGTTGATAACGCTAAAATGAACTCTGAAGAGTTATGATTGGGCCTATTCTTGACTACATTCATAATCCTTGTTTGAATTTTTAAATCGCCTGACCACCTGTCATTTTGTCGATAAGAAAACCGGTGCTAAGGCGGTGAACCGTTAAATTTATTTTAGTTAGCATCTGCCTATGCTGGTGCGTAAGTCTTTGATTCTAGATTACATTGGCAGACATTGAATTATTACTTGCATACGTAATCTAGACAATCATACAGCTGATCAGTTTGTTTGACCGCGCTAATCTCGGGAACAAACAGCCCGATTCATAAAAATCTTTCACTTTTATACGAAGCTGTATTGACTTCTACTTTCATCCCGGGAACGCGGGTGAAGCCGCGAGAAACAGCTAGTAAAAATAGTCTCGGTGTATGAAACATAAACTTTTTCAATGGGTATTTAGGAAATGATTTTAGTGACCTTGAGTTAGATTTTTAGGGGATCCGTACCCGAATTGTTTCAAACGGGACCGTATTACTAAGACTTCGCTGTTCGTCCGTCCGTCCGTCTGTCTGTCTGGGTTTTATCTACAGAAATAGATATAACCTGTATCTAATTAACGGTAGGTATGTCTATTGCCGCTATAACAAAAAATAATAAAAAAGACATATGCCGCTATACCAAAAAAGACATAAAATTAAAAATGAAAGGGGTGCCCATACAAGAAACTTCATTTTTTGGCGTTTTTTGTTTCATATCAAAGTTGAGTTATTAATAAGATAGCGTTAGATAATATTATACGTAACCCTCCGGTTTTTTTTTCGTACCGTTCCGTTATTTGTAAAAGCTTGTGTTTGACCACATGATCAGTGATTATGATGCCGAAAGTGGAAAGCACACAAAACCTAGAAAGAAACCATATCAAGGCAAAGTCATTCAAGTTAGAAAAAAAGGTAATTTCATAGACTTAAGATTTATTTCATAACATTATTCCTCCTGTCAAAAAACTTGCACTCTAGAAAGCTTGAAGCTCCATAATGGCGCCAAAAATGGTACCCAGTTAACTGTAAAAATATAAACGGGGAATATGATGATGTCACCATGAACCGGTCGCTTTAACCCGTTAAACCGCGCCCATAAAGCGCATAATTTTAATGGTCCCGATAACCCCTGAATGCGACTTCTGGGAAAGTGATTATGTGTAATTATAGGGTTATATTTGACCGCTTTTAGTACAAGTACTATTTAATATTGTGTTAGTGGATACATAATAACTACGGTTGCTGCTTAGGACCCCGAGTGTAAAGATTTGTTGTTATTTATTTTAAGTAATTTGTTATTTTAACATACAGACAAATTCCAAAAATTGTTGACTCACTTAAAGGTTGAATTTCCAAGGACCCCTTCACAGTGGAAGCCTACATAAAAGGAACTTGAGGAAATTTCAGGTTTGTAGCCAGTGGCTTAGGCTCTGCGTTGATGAATCAGTCAGGACAACTAATTTTATACGTAGATTTAAAAAGAGTCATTGCCGAGTTAATTGCTGGCTCTTCTCAGCAAATGCAACCTTCCGAACCGGTATTAGAGTATTAGAGCACAGTCTATAAAACCATACAGTCGTTGGACGAAGACGTCTAGACAGGGCAATCGTGCGGGGTGTGAAGGGCGAGACGCAGGAAAGCAGAGCCCGAACTGCGAACAAAACGGTGTTAGTAGCTCGGGAGACAGCATACTTTATATGGCCGTCGCGATACTGTCTAGACGTTGTCGGCATTTTCGTCAAAGGCGTCGGACGACTGTATGGTTTTATAGACTGTGATTAGAGTCAGACTTTTCATAAGTGCCTGCAAAGGTATATTTGAATAAATGATTTTGAATTTTGTTAGACAGTATCTGAATATATGTTGTAACCAAAACAATAACAACCGTCATTTGAACAAAACTGAAATAGTCACGAAATTAATAGACATTTCCCAACGGAACTGAACGGACGGACGACAATTAACCGCAATTAAAATTATTTACATGTTTGGTGGGGTCTGCGTTATGTAACCGCACGTTTAGTTTAAATTGAATTAGCTATACGAACTAACCTTTCCACATGGCGACAGAGATGTGGCGAATTTTCAAATAAAATGCTCTCGATGCGGCGATGATAGCTCAGTGGTAGTGAAGTCGGATACAGAGACGAAGATCCCGTTCGAATCAAGCTAGCAAGCTAGCGAATGAGCTTGAGCTTTCGGTGAAGGAAAACTTCGTGAGGAAACCATAACACGGTGTGGTATACTTTGTTGTACCGACCTGACTGGTTACCACCCTCAAGTTGGAAATCTGTCGCCAGACACCTATCGGTGTGTTCCGACAGCTGCATTTGAGAGCCAGTTCCTTCTAGGCTTCGTGTGTGCACCACCTTTCGGCCGCATTATCATTTACTTAATTCTCAGAGCAAATTTTTACTGTATTTGAATGAACACAATCCAAACATACTAGTGATGAGGTGGCCGAAGTAAGTAAGCTTGGAAAGAAATCTGGCTCCAAGTCCCAAGTGCAGCTGCCAATGAGGAGCTCGGTGACAGATTATCAACTTGAGTGTGGTGGCCAGCGACTGAGATATCATCAAGGGCGATCACATCAGTTACGAGGCGGTAAATTTGTATTTTTTTTGAGTTTTTTGTAGAACAATATGGATAGATATTTCAGTCATTAGCGACAGTCATGCTACCTACAGTAGAAGTTCATTTGGCACATTGTGTTATTTATGAATGTTTTTTGTATAATATGAGCCATATTTGAACATTTCTCACGGTTTCTCTAAAAACCATAAAACTTACTATTTTAGGAAATGTACAAAACTTGTTAATCTTAAACAAAAAGTATCAATTCTACAATATGCTTAATGAACTACTATGGTCGCGAATCACTGAAATATCTATACATATTGTTCTACGAAGGTAAAAAAATACTCGAAAATATTCAAATTACCCGCCTCTTAACTGATGTTTAACCAACTTAGAATTTAATTCCCGGCCGCCGAGAGAATGCTTTTCTGGTACAAATCACGGTGAACCTTGGGGGCTAAAAAGGAAGCGAAAGCAATATTGCTACGCAATTCATTTTTTCGAATTCTCGGCAGATCCTAAGTGATTCCAATATTTTTTGGTAAAATAGTTACTCATTATATACAATTCAATTCATTAAAAGATTTGGAATTTATGAATTGCATAAGATCTGCTTTAAATTCGAAAAAATGAATAGCGTTAGCAATATTGCTTAGCTTCCTTTTTAGGGGGCCTTGTCTCTACTACTAAAAACTACGTTCCGGATACCTAGTTTGTAACCATATCTAGATATTTCGTTCAAAGATCCTATCTGACATATTATAATAATGCACCTAGTTAAAACTGCATAACAAAATGATTGTTCAATCGATGCCAAGGTAGCGTTGTGATATTAATTCGCAAATTGCACAATACCTACATATAACATAGTATATGCTCAAATGTCACATAGTACTTATTATCACAAAATAGGCTCCGAAAGTGACGAGGTCGAGAATGTGAAACAAGCTTGTCTTATAACACTAAAACACATTAACAACTGAAGCGCTCGTGTAGCATGATAAGCCGATCGGCTAGTTGAGCTACCACCGTCGCGCGTCGTGGTCGGTACCTGGATGGGTGACCGCCTACCCAAGTAGCATAACAAGCTGTTTAAAGGCTGTATTAAAGTTCGTTCTTATACTAAAAGCTGAATATTCAGGCTGTACAAAGACTGTATAAGCGCTTATACAGACCTTATAAGTGTAAAAAGGGCCCACATTACACAGGTTATTTCGTTATTGGAGCTGTATAGAGGCTGTATAAGCAATATACAAGTATAAAAGCTGTATTAGAGCTGTTATTAGGTGTACAGAGCAGCCTATACACTACGGATATCCTCTTATAAGTATCTTGTAAGAATAAGAGTTCTAAATAGGTTGTTGAAGAGAATTATGTCAGAATAAAATAAATAAAACTATTTACGAAGCCATACTGAATGGCGACATAATATTTAATAAATGGAAAGGATAATCTTGGACATGGATATCTGATGCTGTTAATCGATCGATCAATGTGCAAATTTAAATTTATTGTGAACCTGTGTATGCTTTCCGTCAAAATATTCACGCGCCAACAAAATAATCATGCCAAAGTAAAGAAATTATACTAAATACAGTGAATAAGTGTTTGTTTTTAAGGTTAGAATAAAAATATATTTATAAATAATAGGTATGAGTACCACATGATCATTATTCAAGCTGATAACCATAATACGGCTATAGTTATTATCAAATATTCCTTTAATTGTAATTTAAATGTTGTTATTGTAAATGTTAAAATGTCGACAATTTGCTATACAGCCTAGATGATATTTTGAGTGTGTTATAAGTCTTAGTAGCTGTACTAAGTAAGTTATGAACGTTTATTGCTGTATTAAGTAAGTGAACACATGCTTAATACAGCCTGTATACAGCTTTAACGATAAAACCAGATTGAAGTGTCAGAAAATACTTAACGCTGTATGGTAGAGTTATAATATCTGTTTAAGAACCCTAAGCAGACGCGGATCCCTTTATACAGCCTGTATACAGCTTTAACGATAAAACCAGTTTGAAGTGTCAGAAAACGCTTAACGCTGTATGATAGAGTTATAATATCTGTTTCAGAACCCTAAGCTGACGTGGATCCTTTTATAGAGCCTATATACAGCTTTAACGATAAAACCAGCTTGAAGTGTTATAAAATTCTTAACGCTGTATAGTAGAGTTTTGATATTCTGTTTAAGAACCCTAAGCTGACGCGGATCCCTTACTAAGAATTTTATACAGCTAGAGCTGTATAATATCTCATAAATCACTCTTATAAGTATTAAAACTGTTCGTTACACTCTTGTAAGTCTCTAAAAGAACTCTAAGTTCTAAATGGGCTGGTTTATTGATGTAGAATATGCTTGCGTGCTGCTTGGGTAGTGGTATTTCAAATTAATCAATGGAAGGCAAAGGCACGTAAAGCCATTGGCCCGGTTATCACTTAATTTTATAGTTGGAGGCCTTCTAGGCGATTGAAAACCAACAGTAGGTTGACCAGTAGCCTATCTCCACCGATCCGCAGTGGGCACGCGTGGTGGAGTATCTGCCCATTCCCTGATTTCACCCTCATTTGTGAAAAGAGGCCTGTGCACATTGTAGGCTGATGATGATGATAAAACTAAAAATAAATATCTTGATAAACGAAAATAAAATTACAAGTCCTTTCAAAATGGAGACTGACTCAGCATAAGTTGTCGTGAGTTACGTCACAACGCAGATTTTTAGCGGAACCGGTACACTATAAGTTGTCGTCATTACTCTCTGACACATAATGTTGCAGTAAATAATGGATCATCCAAAAAAGAAGTTATGGCATTACGCATAAAAGGATCATGGCGAGATTTGTACAAAAAAAATCAGATTTTTAGAGACGCTGGAATGACGTTATAATTGATCCTTGGTGCCTAAGGAACAACTTGAACCATTTAAAATATTTTTAGAGCCCCGGGATAAAAATGCGAATTTCTATCTATGGCATGCCGGCGAATCGCGACTATTCGCGACCAAAACCATTATGTTGTTGTTATGTTTTGCGGGGTTTATAAAATATTTCATGTATATTAACATGTTGCTGGTAATGTAATCTCAACATTGGAAGTGATTCAATACCCTCTAAAATGTTTTTTTTTTTTGAACAAATCAATGTATGGAGCTCGCCATGATTCTTTATAATACTGATATTGAAAACTGAAATAAATGGTCACGTAAATAACGTATCCTTACTGTCTTTGTCAAACAATATACTTAACGTTATTTGCGTGATATAATATAGTTTTCTGATTAAGCACCGTTCTCGCAAAAAAACAGCGTTGGATGTGACGTAACTCACGACAACTTATCCTGAGTTGGTCTCCATTTGACAGCAATAAATCCAAACTAATGGTGCGTCCATGCTTGGCGGACGGAGCACGAGCGGAGCCTCGAACGAGCACACTGCGAGCACGATTCACGTAGCGTGGACGGGCTCGCGAGCCTCGAACGAGCGCGATTGTCAGCTTTTTCACGTACAAAGGGATTCGCATCGTGCTCGTTGTAGGCTCGTTCGTGGCTCGGCTCGTGCTCGGTTCGCCAAGCATGGACGCACCATAAGTGCGTTTTCACACGAGACGATAACGACACCGTAACCACACAGTAAAAAAACTGTGACGATTTAGCCGACCATACATTTCTATGTACTGTTTTCACACGCAACGATAACGACACAGCACTGCACGACACAGGAACGATAATTCGGCTATGTCGTTGGTTCGGCTAGATCGTGACGATTTAGCGGACCTTCGAAATGTATTGAAAAACGTCAGGACTTTCACACGGCGAACTGCACTATAACGATAACGACACTTCTTGTCACCTCGCTGTTTGTTTTGAATGGTGTTTGTTTACTGGTTAAGAGTTTTCTAGTGGTTTTATAATGGAAAAAAAACAAGTCAAAAAAAGCTAAGTTCAGTTGCCGGCGATTGAAATCTGGCCACATGATGGACGTTTAGTCGCTAAAATTAATATTCGTAACTGTCGTTACGGTGCTGTATCGTTCCTCGTGTGAAAACGAACGACGACACGACTGTTTGCCAATTATCGTCGGTCGTTTATCGTCACGACAAAATTGTGTCGTTATCGTCTCGTGTGAAAACGGCCTAAGAGTTTTCAGTTTGAGGAGGTTTGAGCAATACCTCCGTAGTTAATGAGTTACCTTCTTATAATAAAGTGTAAAACAGCACTTAGCCGGTAATGATGTAATTTTTAACCACTTTTACTCGTTACGGCGATTTACTCTCGCAATTTTGCAAACAGTTGCTATTCATTATCTTTAGTAGCATCATTAGTGTTGGATTAAATCCTAGGCGAGATTACGAGGCCTCTTGAGGATTTCTGTGTCATTTTGTTATGTGGATCGTCTTATATAGCTGTTCACCTGCGGTTTAACCCGCATTTCGGGATGAAAACTTGCTTGCTTGCAAAAGAAAGTGAGTGATTTCGATGATAGCTCAGCGATGACGTCGAAATATAATTATTATAAAGATAAAAGATAAAGATATATTTATTAAACACCAAATGAGTACAATTACACAAAAAAGAAACAAAATATATTATAAAATAAACATAACAGTAATTGTACAAGTTGGGTCTAAAAGGCCCCAGCTCAGCATAAGCTGCAGAATGTTACAGCGCTGATTTTCTATACAATCTATACTAATAATATAATAAAGCGGAAGAGTTTTTTTGTTTAAACGGGCTAATCTCTGGAACTACCAGTCGGAATCGAAAAATTCTTTCACTAATAGGAAGCTACATTATCCCCGAGTAGTATAGGCTACTTTTTATCACGTGAACGCGGGTGAAACCGTGCCAGACAACAATATAATAAAGCTGAAGAGTTTGTTTGTTTGAACGCGCTAATCTCAGGAACTACAGGTTCGAATTGAAAAATAATTTTTGTGTTGGATAGTCCATTTATCGAGGAAGGCTTTAGGCTATATAACATCACGCTGCGACGAATAGGAGCGAAGCATCAGTGAAAAATGTTGCAAAAACGGGGAAAATTATTCATATCTGAAGGCTTCCGTTGCGTTCGCTGCGTAAACGATTCAAGTTACCCAAAACGCGAGTGAAACCGCGGGGAACAGCTAGTATATATAATTTTATAAATGCGAAAGTGAGTTTGTTTGTTTGTTACGCCTTCACGCATCAACTACTCAACGAATCATCATGATTTAGCATGCAGATAGCCTATGGTGTGGAGAAGGACATAGGCTACTTTTTATCCCGGGAACGCGGGTGAAACCGCGAGGGACAGCTAGTAATATTATAAATGTAAAAGTGAGTTTGTTTGTTTGTTACGCCTTCACGCATCAACTACTCAACGAATCATCATGAAATTTGGCATGCAGATAGCCTATGGTATGGAGAAGGACATAGCGACACGTCCTACGTCAAACTAAGTAACTGCAAAAAGCAAATTTTACAGGAGAGCGTTTTTAAAATTTAAAAAAATTCTTTTCGTCATTACTCCGTCTTTCAAAGCGCTCTGACTTTGAAACTTGGCAAAAGGCTTTTACTGTAGGTCCAGACTATGTTACAGCTTAAATTTTGTTTCTAAACCTGACCAATTTTGTTTTATTACACATACATACGTGTACTTGGTTTTATTATCCGAGAGTAAGAAAGTATGGGTCAGATAGATATATATTCAAGGGAAATTGAAAAACCTAGTATTGCGTAACTGTCTAGATATATGTTTATTCTTAGTTAACTAATTGGTCATACTGTAACTAACTGTTACTTACATAATTTCTCATTGGAAATTTAATTATTGACGCATGTATATCAACATTTCTATCTTATCAAAATCTCCTAAATCTACCTACTTAGCCTTTAATTGAATAAAATTAATAAAGGTGTCTTGACTGCTATGGTAGCCAACAAGCATACGGGGTCCGCCTGAGGATAAGCGGTTACTATAACCTATGGAAGCTTGAGCCAAGAGCTATGGCATTCTCCAACGAGAATACCAGATATTAAGAGCCATATTAGCTCCTTTCTGGACCTTTTGCTGAAGACGTGACCTGATGGAAATTTGGTGATAGTGGACCCACTACTTGGCTCATCAGACAACTGTCTCGTCCGAAAACAGATACCTTGTGCTCGGCCCGATTCGCTCCGGTCTTCCGGGCGTCATCGCATGTGGCTCTACATGTTAGCAGACTGGGATGGATTGCGTGAATTCTTTGCATGGTACCCGAGGAAGCAGCTCTGCTTCGCATCAAAAAATCCTTAACACGTGCAGCTACCGTGACTGAAGCGATACTGGCGGGTTTAGAATGCTATATGCCGAAACCGGTAGTGGATGCAGGGGTGAAGAAACGGCCGTGGCTTAACCGGTTCTGCAAAGAAGCTAGAGGTAACAAGTAATATTTATATGAAGCTTGAACTACGGCCCGAAGCAATCAGGATAGGACCCTAACACCTTATAAGCGTAGCGCTTAACGTAGCTTCGAGGTTCAGTAAGCGAATGATTGCCAGGGCTAAGTTCGATTTCACCGTCAGAATTGGCAAGAGACTCAAATGCCTGAGGGTGGCTCATGCAGTCTCTTGCCAAAGCTGCTGAAGGAAACTTTTTCCAGTCGTCCTTGCCACTACTATTTAAGCCCATAGTGCTAAGGAGTAGGCTGGCCTTTTAGGCCTCTTTGTCTCGAACTTGAATTTATGTGACGGGGGCGCCACACCGCCCATCATCCCGCAGTGTGAAGCTGTCACACGAACACAAACATGAATTGTTATATGAATGTATAACTCAATGGGAAGTCCGGTAGGAGTTGCTTTCTCTAGACATCTATAAGTTAATTGGGCCTGACAGCGTACCGACAGTATGCTCCTGAATCACAATTCAAAGAAAGAAAGAAGGAAAGCACAAAAGGGCGTGTTAGGACACATCCTAACACGCCCTTTTGTGCTTTCCTTCTTGAAAATGGAAGTCCAGTCTTCGTGGAAGACTGCCCACGTGCACCTAGTGCTCAAACGACAGGCTAGGGCGACGGATCAGATCTGGTAATTAAAGACCTATCACTATCACCTTCTTTCTCTCGAAAGTTATGGAACGAGTGATCAACAAGCAACTCTTGAGATACCTAGAGGATCACGATTTATTGGGCGACTTAATATACGGCTTCCACCATAGTCACTAGGCTGGTGACCTTGTAGTGTATCTCACACGTTGTTGGTCACTCGCCATTGAGACTTAGTGTGAGGCATTGGCTTTGAGCCTAGATTTGGCGAAAGCATTCGATCGGGTCTGGCACCAGGGTCCTCTAACTAAGCAACCATCATACGGGTTTCCCGAGGGATTATGCAAATGTGTCGCCAGCTTTCTGTCCAGCAGGTGCATAAGAGCTTTCGTTGATGGTAGCTTCTCTGACAGCATGTACATAAATGCCGGCGTCCTGTAATGCTACTTTCTCAACACTGTTCCTGCTGCATGTCAATGAATGATATACTGTCTATTGACAGTATTAATTGTTATGCGGACGAAATCGACTGTACAGCTTATTACACGGGCTGTACAAATATCTCTCGTTCCATAGTGGAGGAAAGCCACGAACGACTTTTGTCTGAAATCGAGAATTCACTAACTAGTGTCTCCGATTGGGGTCGATTGACCGTAGTCCATTTTAACCCCACTAACAAAGCGTTCTGCGCGTTCACCACTAAAAAAGCCCTGTTTGATGTAGCTCTCAATTCCAGAACACGTCTCATACATCACAAAAAGTATCGGGATCCTTGGCGTCGATATTTGTAATGACGACGTTCTGTTCCGTAGTCGTCTGGTAGACAAGGTCAAACTGGCATCCAAAAAACTCGTGAGTGCTTAATAGAGCGAAGCAGTTCTTCGCATCGGGACAAAGACTGCATCTTCATAAGCCGCAAGTCCAACTCCATATGGAGTACTTGGATACCAGCTTGGGCCTTTGGGAGTCCTTTCGAGTCAGCAGTGTGCCATTAGTGTGCCATTTTAAGGCGATGATAGCTCAGTGGTAGTGACGTCGGATACCGAGACGAAGGTCCCTGGTTCGAATCCTACAATGAGCTTGAGCTTTCGGTGAAGGAAAACATCGTGAGGAAACCATAGCACGGTGGTAGGGTACTTTGTAGTACCCGTCTGGCTGGCTACCACCCTCAAGTTGAAAATCTGTCGCCAAGCACCTATCCGTGTGTTCCGTCAGCTGCACTTGAGAGCCAGTTCCTTCTAGGCTTTGTGTGCTTACCACCTTCGACCACATCATCACTTACCATAGTGAGATTGTGGTCAAACACAGGCCTATACACAGTAAAAAAAAAAAAAAAAAAAAAAAAAAAAAAAAAAAAAAAAAAAAAAAAAGCAATGTCGACGATCCCGAGCTCACAGATGATTTAGAGCCCGTTAGCCTGAGGAGAGACTTTGCCTCCTTATGTGTGTTTTACCGCTTATACAACGGATAGAGTTCTGAAAAATTGTTTGAACCCACAGCTAGCTTTTACCATCGCAACTCTCGCCATCAATGGTTTCGTACTATGCACTTTCAACGGAGCTTCCTACCGGAAACGCTCAGGTTGTGGAATGAGCTCCCTGCCATGTTTTCCCAAGAGAATTCAGCATGGGGCTCTTCGAAAAGGGTGTGAGGCGGTTTTTGCAGGGTCGGCAACGCGCGATTGATACCCTTGTGTTGCAAGCGTCCATAGGCTACGGTAACCGCTTACCATCAGGCGGGCTGTATGTTTATTTGCTATCTTAGTGGTATAATCAGAGAGGTAGAGCATAGCGTTTATTCGCTCAAAGAGCAGCTCGACTGGGGAAGTACCTCCACCTTACAGAATACCGCAGCCAAATAACTTTATGTTGTGTAAAGTTGTGTTCCTGCGCGTGAGTTTGCCAGAGCTCATAGGTCAATAACGCGTGAGCGATGTCTCGTGTGTTGCAAGGTTGCCAGAGCTCATAGGTCAATAACGCGTGAGCGATGCTTCGTGTGTTGCAAGGTTGTAAGCGTCTGTATGGCTACGGTAACCGCTTACCATCAGGCGGGCCGTATGCTTGTTTATCGACAAAGTTGTATAAAAAAAACAAAAATAAGACATAGAACCTCCTTTTTTTTAAGTCGGTTAAAAATTAGACATGATTTTAAATGTTGTATAACTGACTAATTGTACAGATTTAAATCTATGACTTGATGTCTTTCCAATGTACAATTATGTAAGTGCTAAATAACTCATTTCGATCTAAACTCTTTTCAATGTACAAGTGAGTAAGTGTCTAGATAACTAATTTTGATTGAATAACTTTCCATTGAACAAGTGTATAAGTGCCTAGATGGAATTTGCAACCATACTGAATCACATTGAATAAGTGTGTACCTACGTAGTTACACAGTTGTACGTCGACAAAACAAAAAAAAAACTTCATGTACTTTTTACTGCTTCTATGTGACATGTTTTAAATATTTATATTACAGTGCTATTAGGGTTTTAATTTCTTCATTCCATATATATAAATATTATTATCCGTATTTGGTTTAGAAATATTTGCAGCGGTGGAAATATTATTACGAAACGTACGCATACGCATCTCGCTGTCCGTGGAAGAAGTGAGGGAGTGGCAGTTGACCACATACCGCGCTGTGTTCCCCCCACGCTAAAGTGTTTAAGTGGATCACACACGCTTGTTCGCTGTGCGTTTTGAACCGCTAATGCAGATAAATACTTATGCGTTTGAGAAAAAAGTATGTTCTGACAGGAAAAAAAAAAAAAATGAATACGTCTTGTAGATTCAGATACGTAGAGCTCCAAAATGCAATAAAAACACTTTGGTGTAACAGGCACATACGCTGGTATACGTAGGACGTGTCGATAGGATCATTAGAATTTTTATCCCGGGAACGCGGGTGAAACCGCGGGGGACAGCTAGTGAGGAATATATAGCACGATGGTAGGGTACTTTGGTCGCTGGTAGATCCAGTGACAAATTAATTAAAATAATTTCTTATCTATAGTTTTTGGCTGAAAATTACGGTGATTAATCGGGTCATTTTCCCAGACATTGAAAAAATAAAGCAGTGAATTTTAATATTAGACCACAGTTCAAAGTCTGCCAGCGGCTTCTTATTACCGAAACCGTGTCTTTTCATTCTCAGTCTACTTTAAAATCTCTCTTTACACATACCGTTGTATTATTTACCCGTAACTTATTGTTTGTCATCAAACCGTTTATCTCTACATTGCGTAAAAGCTCGTTTCAATTACGATACTCGTAGCGACATCTATCGGCTCCTGATGCAAGCAAACTGCGACAAATGTTTGTAAATCACGATAGATGGCGCTGTTTTATAATAGTGACATGGAAGAACTATTGTTGTATTTTTACATGTAGTTCTAGATTGCATCTTTTTTCTTATCAAAAAGTTCGAACTAGCGGAACTCAACGCCGATTTTTTTTTGTTTTAATGTCAAATCCTCGAGATACATTTTTCTAGACGTCATTCCGAATCGAATGAGCTGCCGCTCATATTTTTGGGAGCTTTTCAAGAAGTAACACGTTTTTGAACTTGTTGTCTGGCCTATACTGCTTTTTTAACTTTTAGCACCTTATTACAAAACATGGTTTAAAGGAAAACCAGGTTTTAAAATAGCCTCGTCCCTTTTTATTAGGGTTCCGTAGCCAAATGGCAAAAAATGGAACCCTTATAGATTCGTCATGTCTGTCTGTCTGTCTGTCTGTCTGTCTGTCTGTCTGTCTGTCTGTCTGTCCGTATGTCACAGCCATTTATTTCCGAAACTATAAGAACTATAATGTTGAAACTTGGTAAGTAGATGTATTCTGTGAACCGCATTAAGATTTTCACACAAAAATAGAAAAAAAACAATAAATTTTGGGGGTTCCCCATACTTAGAACTGAAACTCAAAATTTTTTTTTTCATCAAACCCATAAGTGTGGGGTGTCTATGGAAAGGTCTTCAAAAATGATATTGAGGTTTCTAATATCATTTTTTTCTAAACTGAATAGTTTGCGCGAGAGACACTTCCAAAGTGGTAAAATGTGTGTCCCCCCCCTGTAACTTCTAAAATAAGAGAATGATAAATCTATAAAAAATATATGATGTACATTACGGTGCAAATTTCCACCGAAAATTGGTTTGAACGAGATCTAGTAAGTAGTTTTTTTTAATACGTCATAAATTGAAATTAATATCAAATACTCAGGTCTATACTACCATTTACTTATATACCTACAGGTTTGTACGGAACCCTCGGTGCGTGAGTCTGACTCGCACTTGGCCGGTTTTTTGTACTTGTTGTCTGGCCTATACTGCTTTTTTAACTTTTTGATACTTTTTTAGAGTTTAATTTGACTTATGCTGTTCTTCCAAGATTATTAATCATGTAAGCCGGCGTAATTACCATGGTCATTATGATTCTTTGCCGACTATCGCTTTCTCTCTTCAATTTATTGAATCTGATAAGGACGCAGACTTTCATTACATTAGAATAAAGGTCTATTGTTGCATTGCAATAACTTTTTTTTTCTCTATATTTGTGTCTGACTCAATTTTTAAACCGCAAGGTCTAGTTAGCGGAATTACTCAAAATCACGTTTTTAATGTTACGAATCAAAAACATAAAAATGAACCGTTTTGGTGCCACTCCGTCCGCCTGTCCATCTGACTGTCCGTCTGCCACAGCGGTAGCTATATTTTTATTATTACTATGTCAGAAACTACCAGCCTGCGCACAACAAATCACCTAAAAGCGTCCACAGACGACACGATTTGGCACCCTATATGTAGGGCAGATTGGGAGGGGCCCGACAAATTGTTCTGAAATTGACATTTCAGACGCAAAGTTTGTATGACGAGAGATCGGCCGTACATATCTGGTGCCAAAGACGTCTATAGACGCCTTAAGACTTCGGAATCCTGATGAATGGCATAGGAAAGCATAAATCACACAGATAAACACACATTAGTTTTTTATATACCTAAAAATTATGAGTTAGCGCGCCGTAGGTTAAAAAAATAGCTTATAGATAAAACCGGCCAAGTGCGAGTCAGACTCGCGCACCGAGGGTTCCGTACAAACCTGTAGGCATATAAGTAAATGGTAGTATAGACCTGTGTATTTGATATGAATTTCAATTTATGACGTATTAAAAAAAACTACTTACTAGATCTCGTTCAAACCAATTTTCGGTGGTAGTTTGCATCGTAATGTACATCATATATTTTTTATAGATTTATCTATTATTTCGATATCGATATATTATTTTATTCTATTTTTGTGTGAAAATCTTAATGCGGTTCACAGAATACATCTACTTACCAAGTTTCAACATTATGGTTCTTATAGTTTCGGAAAAAAGTGGCTGTGACATACGGACGGACAGACAGACAGACATGACGAATCTATAAGTGGTCCGTTTTTTGCCATTTGGCTACGGAACCCTAAAAATGGAGAGAACCACTGCGGAGTCCAATACATAGCCGGCCAACACATCAACCAATGTTCATAAGTAAACTGAACTACGCTAGTTACAAACTGGGACGAACATCCGTGTAGCACGTGTACACTCGTACCTAGATTCTACTTGTTTGTGATACGTACAGTCATTTAGATTAGTATGGAAGTATATTTTATAAATTGTTATAAATACGCAAACACACACCCACAAACATACATACACATAATACATACACATACAGTTCTGTTTCTGTCATAGTTGATTAGTTATGTTAATAAAAAGTAAATCCTTAATTGGCATTAAGTTATGAATGTCACTACTTTATAGCTGTGGATTTTTAACCGACTTCAAAAAAGGAGCAGGTTCTCAATTCGGCTGTTTTTTTTTTTTAAATTTCATAACTCAGTCATTTATTGTCCGATCTGGAAAATATTTTCTTTGTCTGGAAGGGTACACTTCCCGTTTGGTCCCATTGTCATCAGATCAGGATTTGATTACTTCTTAGTGTACTTTGAAGTCGGTTTAAGTTTTTTGAAAAACAGTCCAATTATGTATCATAATAAAATAAATAAATAAATTCTGTACAGTGCAACTGGGGAGCTCTACGAGAAGGCGCTGTGCTGGCAGAGTGGGGCCAGCGGTGTAGTACCAGAGTAAATAAAGACGAGTAGGTTATCTGCGGCGCCCGCGTACAAGCCGCGTTCAGTCTACTAATCTTTATTTACTCTGGTAGTAACTACTTATGAGAGCGCTTAGTCTCTTCCACTGCCGGGACAGCTACTACAGCTACAGGTCGGTTAACGAAAGCTGGCACGTTCACAGTACTCATAAATTTGCAATCAGTCAAGTCTAATGGACGAATGCAAAAATAGACCACTCTATATTTATGAGCAGTAGCAAAAGCAAAACAATAACTGTCTCCTTCATACTCACTTGACTTTGCGCGAGAGAGACGGTGTAAATGTGTTGAAACGTGCCAGCTTTAGTTAACCGACCTGTACTACTAGATTTTTGCAGGATCGACGACGCGCTATTGGTGTCGCAAGTGTCTATAGGGTTTGGAACACAGATCATCTAAATAGATGACGCGAGTGTATGTTCTTCGCGTGTCAAAATCTGTGCAAAAATGGGACACAATGTTCTTCTTTTGAAACTGTTTCGCGCGGACAGGGCACTCGCATAAGGCTGCATATCCACCAGTGATGTGTAGCGAGGGATTTGTTTAGCTGACAAATAGGAACTAAATCGACCTTGTGACATTATGGTAGGTACAAAAAAAGTTACACGTTTGTTTTTCATACGGATGGAGGGACTTGCGGTATCTATTTAGATTTATGTCTGTGGTTCGGAACCTCTTCCCAGCAAGCGATTCCTATCAAAATAAACCTACGCAGATTTACATATTGTTTACAGTCAGCTGACTGTACAATGTGCTACCGGCCTGTAGCGTAGCGTAGGACGGCATTGTTAGGACGGGATTATGTAACAAGATCCATGCCACGATAGGATGCATCGCCCGAGCATGATCGGAATGTACAAGCTATGCCCAAGTACCTCACTTGAACAACTATAGATACTACAATAGATCTCATCACTTGTTTCTTTCGATTGATGCTATTGGTTTCTTCCTTCATCGCTCAGTGGTCGAAATTCGACTGTATTTCATTACACTCCTCCATATAACCTTTATCATCAGCCTATAATGTCCCACTGCTGAGCACAGGCCTCCTTTCACAAGTAAGTATAACCTTTAACAGTAAACAATTTATTCAAATAGGAGACACAAAATAACTTAAAAACTATAACAAAATTAAAACTATAACTTAAAAATAAACTTAATCTAACAAGCCGCTACCAGCAGGCAACGTGCCCAAAATGCTGGCTGCATTGCCAAGTTGTATGGCAATGCTCAATCTTTGCCCAAAATAAAAACCAGCATTTTGGTCACGTGTTGCTTCGACCAGACGTCCAGATATATCATTGAAAATTTTGTGTGCTCCCGGTCCCCACGGTCCCAGCGTTTCCACCCCAAAAGGCTCAAATATGTACCCGCTATCAAGGGTACTATTATTTGCGCCTTTTGAGGCTCTCCGCTGATTCCGCCGCCGCACCAGCCCTATTTTTAGTTCCAGGAAGATGAACTATTATAACCTTTAACTATTCCAAATCTCGCATTCCAGCAAAACGCAACACAGCTACCAGCTGCAGCAGTAGACTAAATCATTTAGATGGGTGCAAACTAAAAGTAGTTAAATAGAAAAACGCTAGTAAAAATAACAATAGACGCATTGACTGTCCCGTATTTGGCTATCGATTATACAAAGCTGGAAGCTATTTTCGTTGAAACAATCGTTCGGGACACATTTGGCTGGCCATCCTTCCTGTTATATGTCGCATATTTTGCATAATGAATGTTAGTTGATAAGCTACACACGGTTTTGCAGAATTGCAACGTAGATGCTTCAAAAGTGGGATCTAGAATCGTAACATTGCTAAGTCAATAACCCGATTTAATGCACTTGAAAGAATTGTGTCATTTCAGTACTAATTTTTCTCCTAAAAAACATCAGCAGGGCTATTTTAAATCGCTCGGATTCGATATCGGAAACGGATTGAAAAACTACTCGAGGCGATTTTCCGCAATTGCTATTTTAATTTCCGATTTCGAATATTTTGATGTTTCTTTACGGAAATATCAATTCTATTAATCGAAAAGTTTTTGGAAATTAAAATAGCAATTGCTGAAATTGGCCTCGGAAATTGAATTCGTTTCCGATATCGAAACCGACGTTTTAAAATAGCCCTGCTGGTCGTCTTTTAAGGCCCTCTAAATGTAATAAAAAAATGCTCATGCGTTTTATACGTATAAAGCACGATATGTGCTGGTTGGGGTAATAATCTCCCTCAATTTAAGGGATAAAGCGGTCCTCCAAAGTGATCAAAAATGTGCCGCCCATGAAGGCGACTTTATAACCAGAAGAAACTCAAACAAGAAGCAAATACAGCCCAAGTTTTATAATAAACATACGTATTATGATTCTAGTAAAGACTATAATTAGCTGCATCGTGTATTCCTAAGGCAGACTGACTTAACATTATAGGAATGCAATGACTAACTTAAGTGGTCTGACGCATCACATAAAACGGATATAAAAAGGCATTTGACATTCTTCGCAGATTTATTGCCGCTTTAAGGGCGCCCGTCCGATTTGGCTTGGATCTGATTGTTTCTCATATTATGGTACCCTTGCTCCTTACATGCGACTTTCAAGTCTTCTGTTTTCTTAAAATGTATATTTGAACAATTGTTCGAAGTAAATCAACATGATGATTGAACATTCAACATTTCCGGTCGAGACCTTGGGACCGTGGGGGTCCGAAGCTCGCCGTTTTGCTCGCACCTTGTCATCTAAATTGATCGAGACCTCCGGAGACCAGCGGGCGGGGAGCTTTTTCCGCCAACGCGTCCTTGGCTATCCAAAGAGGAAACGCTGCCAGCCTTCTGGGAACATTGCCGCAGCTGCAGGCTTGAGGAAATTTTCTATATATATAGATTGTATGTAAATAAACATGATGATGACATGATTCTTTTTGGCCCATGATGGCATATTCTGTAGTAGAACAAAAACATCTGTAGCATTACTACCAATACCGAAGTTGGTGATGGATTTTTATTGTTTCAACAACTAGCGCCATCTAGTTTTAAAATAAGAATACGTACTTTATCGATCATCTTATGCATGAGATGGGACACTTCTATACGGAACTAAGAATTAAATTCATTAGGGTTTATGGTATTTTTTTAACGAGCGAGGGAAGCGTCCGGTTTAGCTTGGACAAAACTGCTTTAGTATGTGTGTCCAGATGCCGGTGGATGTCCGCATTGTCCGGCTGTTCTCTACAGGTCGCATTTCTCAACCGATTCTCGTGAAATTTTGTGAGCAGGTTCGGTAATTATATGGAATTTGTTGTCGAGTAAAAATACTGAATCTACAAGGGAATTCAATATAATTATCGAGACTCGCGCGCGAGATCTACAATTCACAGACCACTAATAGTACTTGGATAGTTTTTTTTAAACACAATTCTCCAATAACTTTTGGGCACTTGCAACGGTATTCGTGTACTGTAAATAAATTTTCAAAAATGCTATTCCAAATTTTAACAGTTTGGTGCTATTATAAGAATCCTAACTACAATTTTCTGGAGATTTTCCAATAAAATTATGGGTACATGTTCTTTTATTTTATGGTGCCTAATATTATTGTTTTCTAAAAGTAAAGGCAAACAGACCGACATAACTCTTTTATTACGGCGTCGGTTCAAATGTTTCCCAACAGTCTGAAGCCGGAGGTTACAAGGGGTCATTACTCATCCAAACTATTCCGAGCACAATGTCTTCGTGACTGAAGATTTTTGACTTATTCGTTTCGACCTTTCTAATGTCGAGCTTTCTTTAGCACAATAGGTTCTTTAGGAATGACCTCTTTTGTTTGTAGTTCTTAATAATTGCTTTAAAAACGTTGGGTCTATCCTCTGCAGTTGGAAACTTGTAAATATGATTCCTGGCTAAATTAAGTATCTGAAGAGCACCAAAAATATTTATAATTTTACCTGAAACTGGCTGGTAAAAAAAAACAAATTTGAAAATGGAACATCCGAACTCAGATCTTCCGAGAGTTAATGTACGTTCTTAGTTCGATTGTTTGTTAACCGCGAGTCCGCGGTGTGTGAAGCTACGGTTGGCCAATTTTTAGCTGCCGTTCAATGCTCGGATCTCGCCAATTATGTGTGGTGCAAGGTAGACGCGATTGGTTTGTTTATAGGCGGTAGCGAGTGGCCGAGCGATTTGGTATTTATATTGTTGTTTATTAGATTAACTGTTCAATGCGATTGCTATTGCAAAACTCGCTTCGTTCGAGTATTAGTGTCCGTCCGTAGGGCCTTAAATCTAGCCGAAAAGACATTTTAGAATGTTTCGAACCTATTTCGCCATATCCTACAGAGTCCTACTATGTATAGTAATAATAAATAGTACACTAAAGTTCATTTGTTTATTTTTTTGTTACCTCTTGACGCCTAAACGGCACAACAACCAATTGTGATGAATTTGTGATTGGCACACGGGTCAGGGGCGTAGCTACAGTAGTACCCAACTAATATGGCTTACCGATGTACCTGCGAACGTAAATAAGCACAAAAACATAAAAATCTTTACCTCCAAATTGGGCTTAGAAGGTCCCTCCAAAAAATTTTGATACAGGGCCCGCTCTAGGGCAAGCTAAGCTCTGTCAGTGACTCCGTCTTAACGTATAGTAACATAAAGGATACTTTTTATCCCGTGAAAATATAAGATCTCTTTGGAACGCGAAATAATATACCTAATCATTGTTGTTCATTATATTCTGAAACCTAAAAGATATTAGAGGCACTAATTAAGTAACAGAAAAAAAATGTTTTATTTAACAAAAATAAACAGCAACCCGCTATCTCTCATTCAATTGTACCACATATTTACAGTTAGGGGCCCTGACCACGTTCGTATTTAATAGATTCATCCGTCCGGACTCCGGACATTATTGTGCCACCATTTGCGTGATGTTACCCGACCAATTTGGGTCTCTATGCGCGTGCGCAACTTCCCAAGAACATTATGTGCCCTTCATTCAGCCCGGTTATGTATTCATGTGATAGTTATGTTAATTGTAAGTTCTGACATAATAATTATTAGTCAATATATTACGCGGTTCATTGTTAGTGATGGCATCTAAATTAATTGTAGTGAGACCGGGATGATGCGTGTAAAGATATATTTATTATTATTTTTGTCACTGTAAGGGCTGACGTCCACTAGCCTCGCCGAGTCGAATCGTAGAAATTTGCCTCCTATTTATTTACTGCGTACATAAGCGGGCGCGCCGAATTTTACGCACAAAGAAATAAATGCAAGTTGACTCGCTTCGATTCGACACGTTTCTGCCGTAGTCGACGCCAGGCTTCAGACTGCTGTCCGTCTGGTTCAAAGGAAAGAGTCACTTACCTGAAGTTATGAATGTGGCCCAATGGAATATAGAAGATTATTTCAGGGGGGTATGTGAAAATATTGCCAATTATTCAAAGTCGAAATATATTTTTAAATATTTTTTATGACAAATGAAACATAAATAAAAGGCCGGATTTTCAATGTCTAGTTTCGATATCATCATCATCTATAATCAGCCTATAATGTCCCACTGCTGAGCACAGGCCTCCTTTCACAAATGAGGGTGAATGGGAATGGGCATATACTCCACCACGCGTGCCCACTGCGGATCGGTGGAGGTAATCTAGTGGTCAACCTACTGTTGGAGTTTTTAAGTCGCCTAGAAGGCCTCCCAACTATCTTAACGACTATCACAATTGGTATCATGAGTGATAACCGGGACCAACGGATTTACGTGCCTTCCAAAGCACGGTGCACTTCCAAAAAACGCTCGATTTGAAATACCACTAGGCGTTCACCCATCGGGCTCTACCGCGTAACTTTGGTGGTAATCGTAACCAACACCATTAATGAATTTCATCTTAACTTTGCCGATCGATTACGAACGGCTAATCATGCTACACCACGAGCGCTTCGATTAAATATTGCGATTCTAGTTTCGATATACGAATATTCCTTATATATCTGGAAAATAAGAAAGAAGATCTAATAGTATAGTAATTACGCACTTATTTGAACTATCATTAATAAAATGTTTACCTTGGTGTAAAATTATAATAATCCCATAACATGAGGGTAACACCTTGAGGATTATACGGCCTCGCTAAGGTTTTCCACTCCATTTGACTTACCCCATAAGTCCCATAACGTCATATGGTTAAGTGTTTCGTTACATTATAAACAGATGTTCGGACTATGTGTGTTATTCATTTATTTATACTGCACATTAGCTTATCTGTGCAGAAATTTCACGTTGAAAAGTCAATTTAGCAGTATATTTAATTTGGCAACGTATATTAGGAACAATGTAGTCATCAATATGGTGCCTTGTGGAATGCCAGTATCATTTTACGTAAAATCATAGATTTCGGATATTTAATTAATTGCCTATCTATATAGTTTTACCTGTACAAAAAGTAAATGTAGGCCTTACAACATCCTAACTTTTATTTATATATTATAAATGCGAAAGTGAGTTTGTTTGTTTGTTACGCCATCACGCCTCAACTACTGAACGGATAATCATGATATTTGGCCTGCAGATAGCCTGTGGTATGGAGAAGGATGTTTGTTTTTATCCCGGGAACGCGGGTGAAACCGCGGGGGACAGCTAGTCTTTTATAAAAGCATATTTTCAATACAATGCATATCGTTAGCTCAATAACATTTACCTTTATAGCACACAATTAAAACCAGAACGTTCAACCTAAATACAGAATTCAAAGGCTAAAAAGCCTTGGTTCCAGAGCTGAAATAGTCAAGAGCCTTTTGAAAAACCCCGTCTCGTTTAAAGGAGCGTATGACCTAACTAAGTACAGTGGGTGAATCTAGGGCATCGTGTGGATGGCACCGATTCTCGCTGCGCGGCTTAATTTCCTCTAGGTAAATGGGGCTTGAATTTTGCTAATAGTGGGGGATTTTTGTTTACTAATGTTTTATAATATCAATGTATTTTTTTTATCTCTTTGTATTTTTTGCATAAAGGCAACTAGTTTCAGCGGGCGATTACGTAACTAAATTTCAATCATTATCGGATTGAAATCGGTTCAATATATCGGTTTTATGATAACTTTTTTACGTTCTGATAATTTAAATACAAACAGTGGTTCATTAGAAATGGAACCATTTCCGATTTTGTAATATTTCTACCGATTCAGAGGTAATTTCAATCTGAATTTCATTGCAATAAAGTTACGTCATCTAAACGACGCGTATGTTTTTATTAACCGACTTCAAAAAAAGGAGGAGTTTCTATGTTCGACGCTTATGTTTTTTTAATGTATGTTCACTGATTACTCCGAAACGGCTTATATGCGATTTGTATTATTTAAACTGTATTATATCTCGGTAGATTTCGAGGTGGTCCCATGTAATTATTATTTATTCGAAATATTTTCTATGGAACACGTGCTCTTTCGCTGACTTCAATACAGTTAACTTATTTATATTTTTTTATTTGTAGAAATTTGTTACTGGCCAAGCATATATATATTCTTTGTTGAGACGGCCTGTAGAAGCCATCTTAATGAGAGATTTGGAAGAGTATCCTTCCATATCTCTCAGTAGTATACAGGTTAGAGAGAATAGTTAAAAAATAAATGCCTTGGTTCATTAAACTTTATGCAATCAAATCACCAATCTCCCAAGCTGTCTTCTAATCACAACAACTCACTCAACAGCATCTTGAGCCACAAATATCCCAGCTAGCTGTCCCAGTCTCAAATTCAGGGCCCGTCGCTTGCTGTAATTGGGTACACGGCTCGCGGCAGCTGAGCTTAATGAATTCTTTATGTTGCCTACATTGTTGCAACCAGAATTCTCTGCAGCCTTTACGTATTTGGAGGTTTTATAGGATTTATATTCGTCCTCGTCTATCCGTGGGAATAAAAAAGAGATGGGGCAGTCTACTTAGTAATTGCCACATATTTAGAGTACGATAGATACAGCTATTTGTTAAACCGAGTGAAAAGGTGAAAAGGAACCCTTATGGTGCCACTTCGTCCGGCTGTCACAGCTTCTTAGAGAATACCGCAGCCAAATAACAATGTTGTGTTCCTGCGCGTGAGTAAGGTTGCCAGAGCTCATTGGGAAGGGGAGGAAGTGTCAGGAACACGTGAGTGATGCCCCGTGGCATTACAAGCGTTCAAAGGGGACCACTTACTATCAGGTAGACCGTATGCTTGTTTACAGTGTTCGTCGTATACACAAACAACCATAAGACCGGAGAATTTATCTGCAATTCGATTGTGATAGCGATTTTTTGGTGCTCTGATTTTAGATTTCAATTTCTTTTTTTGTTTCAGGTAAACTATACATCAACTGTCACACCGCACCTTCCCATAAAAACATTGTAAGTATATTTTTTGGGACCCTCGTCACCCTCATTGGCCAGGCTTTGGCGGACTCGCACCGGGTAAAATCCCACGGTCGTCATCAGCGCTGTAGAGGATCGGGTTCAGAATTTGTACCAGACCTTCAGTTTCCTTCCGATGAATCGTGATCACATCGACACCCCTTCAGTTTCCTTCCTGGGGCCGATTCTATCTCCAGTCCCGATTGCTTGAGACCTCAAAGAGCCCCCCTTTTACCAAAGGCAAGGGAAAGAAGAATGAAAAAAGATGACAAACTAAACTATAAATTGCGTGATGCCAGGAATAGGTTCCGACTCAGCATAATGCTTAGGTCAGTACAAAAACTGACCATCGCGCTGGTGTTCAGTCGAGGCCCACGTCCATGATTTCACGAACATGTCAAAAGAAAAAATACATATAATAAAACTGCTGCATTGCTGCTGAACACTGTACCTGCTATTCTAAGCCAGCTATAGGGCAGAATAGGGATGCGGCCTGGGTAACGAAATTATGATTCTAATTATTCAATCAGTAGATTTCAAAGAGTAGATCACAGATTACAGAATAATTCAGATGGAGCGCGCGGAACACGAAAGTGAAGCCAAAAAAGCAAATACAAATTGAAAATCTGATACCTGGTATTCGTTTTCCAGTTTGTATTTGCATTGTTTAACCACAGTTTCTTAATAAAGGAGTGTTTTTTGTTTAATAAAGTTTGTTAAACAAAGCAAATACACATTCAAAAGCGAATACCAGGTACGTGTTTTTCAATTTGTATTTGCTTTTTTGGCCTCACTCCCGTGTTCCGCGCGCTCCATCTGAATTATTCTGTAATCTGTGGAGTAGATTATCAAAAATTGGACACGTTTTTTTTGTTTTATCAAATCAATAAAAATTTATAAACATAGAGCGCGTCAAAGGAGTGGAGGCTCGTGGCGTCACTTGTTTGTGAAAAGTGTACAATCGCGTGACGTCACACAGAACTTCAACACACGATATCTTCGTCAGTTTTTGTTTGTTTGACAAACGAAAAATTACGTGTAATATTTTTTGATTATGTAAAATATGGACTAAATAAAAATTTCAGGCCGATAACCTATTGTATCAACCCTACGCCACACCCAATGCCCTTGAGTTACTAGGCACATTAGCTTGCCATGGTGGGCAACGATAAATTTGTGGGGCGATGAGTGTCCCTTCTTTACGTAGAAATAGTAAGTATTCTTTGCCAACTCCTCAATTAAAATACAATTTAGAAAAACAACGCAGTAATCGGAGTCGTTACGTTTCTACCCACGCCCTTCCTACCCTAGTTTACGTAGCTCTTATTTATAAGCGTATAAGGTTGAAAGTTTAATATCTGAGTATAGTTTGGGTGAACGACATGCTAAAACTGTGGGACGCGTTATCAGCACGAAGTATGCGATTACATCATAATTGTGCACTCAATTTGTGAAGGTACAGACCGACAGACGGACAAATAGGCATATTTTTTGGTCAAATTATTGTTTTTGGGGATATTATTAACTAAATGAGATAACCTTTTTTGTTCAGTATTAATAAAAAACTGATATTTTATCCATAATTTACTATTTTCTATCTCATGCATACAACGTTTTTCGTTCTATCTCTACATAGGTACATATAAAAATGTCCTGACTGACTGCTTGATCAACACACACCCAAAACCACTGGGGTTACAAACTTAAAAAAATGCATTTTGCTTCCTTTTATAACGTTGGCAATATTGGCATCCATCGCGTGGGCGTGTTGGATCCGCCGGATCTTATGCTACGCGAAGCGAGCACGAGCCGAGCCTCGAACGAACAGGATTCGTTCGTTGCTTTCGATTTTAAGCGTGGACGTGTGGCAATCCTTTCCACTAATCCTCCTTTTCCAACTAATCCCTAATACCTATTATTATTCCTTACATTAATACAATGACCACTAATAACACACTATTATATTATATATCTACATCTAATTATTATATTTACAACTTATTATAATATTTACATATAATAACGTACTTAACGAGCCTTCAACGAGCCTACAACGAGCGCGATGCGAATCCCTGTGTTCGTGAAAAAACTGACAATCGGTCGGAGCGCGGTCGAGCACGCTACGAATGCTCGTTCGAGGCACACAAGCCCGCGTCCACGCTACGCGAATCGTGCTCGCAGTGTGCTCGTTCGTGGCTCGGTTCGCCAACCATGGACGCACCATAGACTTTAAACGTTACCAATATAAATATACATAGGTACCTACATAAGGTTCAAAGATAAAACATATATTACATTATATGTAACAATGTTATGTAATTAATCTCATATGACAGACTGTTCCGCAGATCCATCTCAATAAAACCACCACACCGTCTCGAACCCCTGATGTAAACATAACCGTCATAGAATACCTATCATTATTAAATGTAGATATGACAATCGATTTATACCTATCTTACTGTATCTACAAAAGGCGTAAGAACCTTGTCGCATATGACATAAAAAACTCTCTTGCTTGAATCAAAGCCTGTAATTCTTATTCGTTTTTTTATATTTGACTTGTAAACGAGACTTGATATAACACCAGCAGCAGTTAAATAGCTTTTTAAATATCGCATATTTGTTGAAGTGACAGCTTTGCAATTTAAAAGCCCGTACATGCACAACCATGTATAGATAAAAAACTTATAACTTTTGTAAATTGTATTAATTTCCACTGACACCAGCGGGTCAGTTATAGGATTAAATAAATGCTGCAAACGTTAAATCGGTCAGCTAAAAGTTATTTCATAACTCCAGTTTGAGCCGAGCGGAGCACCGCATGTCAACCCATATGAAATGTTAGCACTTCGCTTCAATAGTTTTTGTTTCTTTTTTATTTTGCGACTGACTGCCCGCTGCCTTTAGCCATTGTGTCAAACTACGTTAGGAAATTCCAATTGTTAGATGTTGTAATTTTTTTTTTATGCCACTGAGGTCGTAAACATGAATACGGCCCGCCTGATGGTAAGCAGTTACCGTAGCCTATGGACGCTTGCAACACCAGGGGTATCACTCGGGCGTTGCCGACCCTGAAGAAACCTCTTCACACCCTTTTTGAAGAACCCCATGCTGTACTCCATTGGGAAAACCACGGCGGGGAGCTCATTCCACAGTCCAAGCGTCCGCGGAAGAAAACTCCTTTTAGCCCGCACAGTTCGAAACAATTCTGGTTTCAATGTGTGTGGATGGATTCCCCGTAGATGGCGATTACATTGACTTTGACTTTTAATGGCTTACCACGAAGGTTTTAAGTGCAGTGTATATACCTTTTACCACCCATTACTGACTTGTGGTAAAAACACGGGCGTGATGCTTATGGGAAATAAAACCTGAATTGAACCATCAAATATATCAGCATTTTTTTGTACTTTTCGTTCTCACAATTTTAACAACGCCTCAGAGAGTCTGCTTCCTATTCTCCAGACCCTCTCACCAAAATTGACACATCTGTTAAGACCTTTACTCTACACCAAAGATTACAAACACAGCTCCAACGATGTATAAACAAATCACTATCTTATTCTATCGCGATAGCTCCGTCCCTTTCCCGCGGGATGTTTATAATTTTCCCGCGCGTTGCTAGTCGCGTGCGGTTGTTGCGCGGACGCAGACGCGACATTTGAAAAAATAGTGATTTAAGTGACAAACGTTTATTGTGTAAAAAAAGTGAAACAATGTGTGAATTGGTGTAACAATATCATCGGTATTTTAAGTGGGTTCTTTGGTAATGACTCGACGTATATGAGCGTTTCAACAATATGAAAAAAAAAAAAGTTGCGGTTAATTTTCCTTTAGCGTTTCCTTTTACTAGGAGCACTTAAAAGTGCAAATATAAATGAATACAGATTTATTTAAATTATTTAATAGTGGTTAATTGTCAAAGCCTACTAAGATGAGTCATTAGCTTCTCCCTTGCATCCCCCTAAGTGACAATTGTATTAAAAAAATTGCAACAAAAAAAATTAAAAAGAAACTTATTCTTCACCGGTGGTAGGTTAACTGTAACGTTCGTAAATGCATTATCAGAGCCTACATTAATGACAAAGAGTTTGAATACCATTATCTGTTTTTGAATATTTATTCTTTTTTACATTTATTACCAGACAATCATTTAATTTAAATAAGTTTCTCTTATTCAGCAAAAATTACCACAAATCTTTTTTTATGAACAAATTTTAGCATTGACAAGAAAAAATATAACAGTAAAACTATAACTGTATTTGAGCCATTACCATCATCATCTGCCTGCCCTGTGCCCAATCACTTGTGGTCGGCGCAATATACGCTTCTTCCATTCGTCTCTTCTATCCGTCATACCAGCATCCACTCCTTTCTTACCCATATCATCTTCAATCCATCCTCCGCCTACTGGTATTTCAAATCGAGCGTTTCCGTGCTTCGGAAGGCACGTAAAGCCGTTGGTCCCGGTTATCACTTAATTGTGATAGTCGTTAAGCTAGTTGGATGCCTCTTGGGCGGCTTGAAAAATTCCAACAGTAGGTTGACCACTAGCCTACCTCCACCAATCCGCAGTGGGCACGCGTGGTGGAGTCTCGCCCAGTCCCTTTCACCCTCATTTGTGAAAGGAGGCCTGTGCTCAGCAGTGGGACATTATAGGCTGATGATGATGATGACCACTTAATAAAAAAGCTATATCTTTCAGACCTAAGCTTTATTTTTCTTAGAATTAATGGCTTTATATTTATTCAGATATTTCTTGTCATTAGTAAATTTAAAAAAAAACTCTTGTCTGTCGTTCTTCTATCCAATAAGCAAGTTTAACTAACAGTTAATCATCTTCAAATTCAGCCTAGGCAAGTCCACTGCTGTTATATAGGCCTGAATAACAGTATAATTTATAAATAGGTAACATACAATGTTTTGCGGTTTGCCAGTCGTATGTTGATAAATAGTAACTATGTATAATTTCCTTATTCGATACTGAACACTGTTAAATCATTATATTTTACTATGTATATTGTTATGTGACAGCCATATGAGAGCTATTGCAAATATTTGTCATTTAATCCCTAACTAGCTGTCCCCTGCGGCTTCACCCGCGTTCCCGGGATAAAAAGCCTATACTGTTCCTCATGAATCTGGCTATCATATCTAAAAATATTTTTTCGAATTCGAATGTTAGTTGCAGATATTCGCCCGTTTAAACAAACAAAAAAACACAAAAATCTTATTATTGACTAGCTGCCTCGCGCGGTTTCACCCGCGTTCCCGTGATAATTAGTCTATAATACTCGGGGATAATGTAGCTACCTATTAGTGAAAGAATTTCTAGAATCCGACTGGTAGATCCAGAGATTAGCCCGTTTAAACAAACAAACAAAAAAACTCTTCCGCTTTATTATAGTATAGATTTAGGAGATTTCGGCAGTATTTTAAGTGATATAAAGTCCGAACGTACTCTGAACATATCTGTCAACAAAAAGTCTTCTGTCACATATCTGTCAGAATGCTGATGAATTTTTTTTTTTTCACCACGTGGTGGCCCTGAAATTGCTTATACGGCCAGCATGACAATGCCGACATAAACATGTCGTTCCACAGCTAAAAGGTCGAATCTTTGAGATGTCATCCTCTGCTGATTAACTTTCTTCTTCTTTCTTAAGCATTCTTGAGTCTTCAGTTTTGATTCTTGTTCCGGCCTAAAACACGGGAAGAGAATTTACACCTGTGTATTAGCAATATGGCCCTACGACTGTTTTATTATAAGTCACCGTCTGTCTTTAATAATAACAACCCTTGCCTTTCCATTCGACGATTTTAGTTGTCCTTTGACATTCAAAACCTGCTGGGCGCCCATAACCGAACTCTTACTGCAATTTTACGTAATAAAATTCTCAAATTACCGTAACGAAGTTGTAACTTTTAGGTGTTTTAAAAACCGTTACGAATTACACGCTGGGTTGTCAGTGTAAAAAAATGCTCTGTGTTTTTTAATCGTCGTATTTGGTTGATTTGTGATTAACTCTGTTACCATACTTGCATTACCATATTTAACGAGATTAGTGAGGACTCAAATCTTTATTTTTAACCGACTTCAAAAAAAGGAGGAGGTTCTCAATTCGGTTGTATGTTTTTTTTTTTATTTATTTTATGTTTGTTACCTCATAACTCCGTCATTTATTAACCGATTTGGAAAATTCTTTTTTTGTCTGGAAGGGTACACTTCCCGTTTGGTCCCATTGTCATCAGATCAGGATTTGATTACTTCTTAGCGTACTTTGAAGTCGGTTTAAGTTTTTTGTAAATCAGTCCAATTATGTACAATATAAAATCTGAGGATTTTTTACTGGTAACATAAATATGACGAGCAAAACAACATCTTTCAATTTAAATAACTATATAATCTATCATAAACTATTTTAGTTTTACAAACCCGCAGCTCCGCAGCTATATTCTGCCTTCATCTTGTACACCTTGGATCTTTCAATGTTGCAAGATTAGATTAAAACGTCAAACTTACTGATTGTTTGACATATCTATAGAAATAGTTTTCTGTAGTGTTTACTTATTGCTAGTTGCTACTGGCGTGTATCTTTGGTGTATCTATTATATTTTTAAATTTGGAATTGTCATGTTCCTTGTTTCCTGTTTCAAGAAGATTTTATTTAAGATAAGCCCTTTATTTTTCTGTTATACCCTAGTTCTAAATTTAAAATTAATTTGAGCATTTTTATTGACTTTCGCTTGGTGCTTTGCACACATTGGTATGTTTCAAAAGAACGCCGGTTAGTGTAGGGTCTAGGGTAGACAATATCTTCAGAAATCCCGATAAAAAGTCCATTCAAATTAAGAAGTGTATTCCACATTGGCAAAAAAAAACTAAAAGCCTGTAAGTGGGTCGTCCGACATAGCAAAGTGCATTTCAAAAACTGTCTCAGTAACTAATTAGCTTCCAAGTTGAAACTTTTGCAATCCAACGTGCCAGTTACGCTTTGTGTCGCTTTTCTGATTAATTTTTCAAGCGACCTTTGCTGCAAAAATTGCCATCACAAAAAATAAAATCTTTATGTAATTCAAAGGAGAAAACGTAAATAAAAAATCGGTCTATACAATACTATTTATTAAAAAAAATGGTAATGGGCAGGCAGGTGATATTAACTTTAAGTGATGTACCTACTCTTTACGGCAAGCCTTCGAAACGTACAGAAACATTTTAATATTTCAGTAATAATAAAATTATCATTTTATGGGACAAGAGTCCATAAAGACACGGTGCCAACAGCAGGTATTGAAAAAAAACACGCGGACAGTTTCAAACATTTGAATTCGGAACATAAACTTTTTAATAATAATAATAATAATAATAATAAATTCATTTATTCAGGTAATTTACACCCATTAATTGCACATCAAATATCTAAGAAAATACATAATAATAATCATAAAATATAAAAATCAAATAATATCAAATAGCATACACAAATAAACACAGAATAAAACAACATACATTATATTACATAATTAGAGTCTTCTCTCCGGCACTGGTACAGCGACATGTCTGCTGGAACAATGCCGGATAAAAGGACAGTCCAACCTTTCCCCAATCATCGCCAACACGTTGTTGGAGCTAGCCCTTACTCTGCTCACCAAGGACGCGGCGCGCTTACGAATAGTCGCGTTAAAACAGTCTGTGTGCGCTTCTGCGAACATTCCCGAGGCACTGCAGTATCGGGGCAGCCCCATCACCGCCCTGAACGCGTTGTTGAACTGTACGCGGATGGCGCTGTAACTTCTATGGGTATAGTGTACCCACAGGCTGCACGAGTACAGCGATGCACAGTACGCTCTAAAGAGCGTAAGCCTTACCTCACTTGAGCACCGCGCAAACCTGCGGGCGACCATGTTTGCTCTAACAGACAACGCCCTCCGCTCCCGTTCCATGTCTGCGTGATCCTTGAGGTCGACAGTCAAAATATGCCCCAGGTATTTAAATTCGTTAACCCTTTCCAGAGGAACACCATTGAGCCTAACCGGTGGTACACTCCCAGGACACTTTGCACTGGCGGTCTCAAAGATCATAAGCTGGCTCTTTTTTACATTATATAACAATCCGTGGCCACAAGCATATTCCTCACATGTCTGCACCAGCTGTCTCAGGCCACAGACTGACGCGCTCAGCAGCACCATATCGTCAGCGTAACTTATATTATTGATACAAACACCGTCAATGTGGCAGCCGACATGCTGACTGCTGAGCGCTCCAATCAGTCCATTCATATATAAATTAAATAGGGTCGGTGATGTTAAGCCGCCCTGCCTGACTCCGCATTCGAGCTGATACGGATCCGACATTGCCCCCGCCCACCCGACACTGTTGGACTGATGCGCATACCAGTATTGAAACATGCTTATGAATTCCTGTGGAAAAGCCATGCTCCTCAGCTTGCTCCACAGCAGGTCATAAACTACCAGGTCGAAAGCTTTAGATAAGTCAAGGAAGCACGCATACACGGGCGTCTTGCGATCCGTGTAGTATTTGATGGTGTGCTTAAGACACAGTATAGCGCTTTCGGTGGACAGCCGGGGGCGAAACCCGAACTGATTATCATGCAGTGTTACGTATCTATTCAACTGTGTGTTAAGCAAACCATCAAACACTTTTGCAATAATAGTAGCAAGAGAAATAGGCCTGTAGTTACTCTTATCAGTAAGGTCACCCGTTTTATTCTTCACCACAGGCACTACTACTGTTTTCATAAAGTCGGCTGGCAAGTAGGAATGGCTCACGCACAACGAGTAAAACACAGCCAAGATCCTAGCGGCGTGAGGCCCGGCGTGCTGCAGATGCTCAATGCTGAGTCCATCATGCCCCGGGGATTTACCTCTCGAGATAAGCCCGATGGCTTTAGTTACGTCCTTTGCCAGGAATGGAGTTCCTAGCTCTTTATTGTTTATATCAGCATTGAACATCTCAGTCGCCGTACCCAACGGTGACTTCACAGAAAAATGGTTCTTAAAAAGATTTGCAATCTCCTTCGGGTCATTCATACCATCGACGCTCACAGGAAGGCCAGGCCGTATATTTATTTTACTAGTACTCTGCCAGAAGCTGCGGAAATCCCCTTTGCTATGTTTCACAGCTAGAGCATCCATAGTTATTTGGTCCTGATGACTTTGACACCATTTTAGTCGCGACTTGAATACTCTCCTGCTATCACACATTTCTTTGTATAGAAAACCTGACTTAGGCCTACCACACAACACCCAATCGTCGAACTTAGATTTGGCCACCCTGTGAGCCCCGCTGACATGTTTATTCCACCCTGCTATGCGCGGACCACCCCCACCCTTCCTCGTGCCCCCCCGACTTGCCACCGCTGCGTCACTTAGGGCACTCACAATGTCGGAGTAAAGCGTATCCAGAACACGCCTATGGCCACGGTCATTACAAAAACAATCAGCGCAGTTTACACACTCCGAAGGAAAGTCAATCAATCTTAGCCGTTTATGACACTCCTTGGCATACATCATAACTTGTTTCTCACTTTTCATACCCCATACTACATCTTTATTAGGATTAATAATTTTAGACGCGACCTTTGGGGTTAGTAGTTTTAAGTTACATACTATGATGAGTGGGAAATGATCAGACCACAGAGTGTCATACTTAACATCTATATTAACAACAGCTTGCTTAGCCGAGTGAGTAGCTATACAATGATCAAGCCAGCTGCTAGTCCCGTGCACATCACTTATAAAAGTAAAAGTACCCGAGTCCAACCCCAGCACATCTATGTCTATACATGACCATTGTTGGTCGTTACAAATATTTACAAGTTCACTGAAAAACAACTCACCCGGGTCAGCATTGAAGTCACCCAAAATAAACACAGATTCGATTCCAAACTCGTCAATAATAGCGCTTATCTCACTCAAACAATCAGTAAAATCTTGTAAATTATCGACAGAGTTTGTTGGCATGTAAACACTCATTATGATTACTGGTCTGTCACCTGTGGTTATCTTAATGGCACAAATACGGACATTATTGCACTTTAACACCGACACCTGTTGAAACGCACTATATCTCCATAATAACGCAACGCCGCCATAGGGACGCCCGCGCAGAATGCCCATAGATGTATCAACCGCGGATGTCGCAGTATAACCAAAACCGCTGTCGATCGAGCTAATGTATGGTATATCGTGTGGCATTAACCAAGTTTCCTGGAGACAAACTACGTCACACGTACGGCACAAGTCTCTAACGTCATCAATGGAACGTTTAACATTCTTGCAGTTGAAAGTAGCAAATCTATAATGAGAGCGCTTCTGTAAACAATGGTTTCGCTGAGCAGTGGGCGGATTTTCGTCCCATTTGCAAAATAATCGGACCGTGTTATCGATTACGATTACCGATTGACTCGATTGTCACGAAACATCGGTGATTTATTGTTTGATTGTATTGAAATTATGATATTTCGGGTTGAAATTGAACACATTCTTAATAATTTCCTCCATTAGTATTTAAACTATAACTAGGTTATAATTGTAAATAATAAAACAATTAAATAATTACTCTAAACGCGATACGTTATCTTGTCATACAAATACGTATTGCTCAGTGTTTATATAATAAATCAATTTAAACCTTGTGCCATGTTATCTTAAATACCTATATTCAGTGCCTATACTGGCAGATTTGCGCGCAGTTAAAAAAAAATATTTGAAAACTCTTTTACAAAAAACTTAAATCGACTTCAAAGTACACTAAGAAGTAATCAAATCCCAATCTGATCCAAATCGGTTAATAAATGACGAAGTTATGAGGTAACAAACATAAAAAAAAGGAAACAACCGAATTCCGAAACCGAACTTCTTCCTTTTTTTGAAGTCGGTTAGAAATGCACAGTGCCAGTATTTTACATAAAAAAAATTACAATTGCGATATATAATCTGTACTGACTATCTAAACCAAATCTAAACTCACACTGTGATGCTCGCGTTTGACAGGCCCATCGTATTTGTGAGCCAAAATGAGTTTGTAAATTCACCCTCAACTTCCAACCGCAGCCATATTGATTTTTGATCTAGTTTCGTTAAGAATTGATACAGGGGTAGGAGAGACGCAAGAACAAGTGTCCATCTTCAGTTTCAACGTCGTCTACTATGTACCCGACCATTAGCCTTACACGAGTCCATTTTATACAGGGTTATTTTACAACCACTAGCCAAATTTTCAGGGGTTAATGTACTCATCATTATGATCAACTTTTACTATGGGACCACCTCTGAAATCTCGAAAGAAAAAACGTGGTTGTAAAATAACCCTGTATATAAAAAAGATCCATTCAATTCCTTGGTAAATAGAACCGGAATCGTTTCTGTAGGTATTTATTGAAGTAAACATTGCGGTTCAAAGATAACCAGAACATTCTGTTTAAATAACTAAGTTAATAATGTGAATATGCGAGCGATTACTATTACCAGCCATTCTAGTCCCTATTTACCCACTAGGGGGTAATTAAGGTCGTTTCTTATTGCCCATAACTTTTGTTTATTTCTCAAAGTTGGTTCGCTACTTTACATAGATTTCCATTTTCGTAATTGTAACGACCCGTTGGTTTGGTATGGCCTTGATTTTGAAGAAGTATCCATCGTGAGGAAACCATAGCACGGTGGTAGGGTACTTTGTAGAACCCATCTGGCTGGCTACCACCCTCAAGTTGAAAATCTGTCGCCAAGCACCAATCGCTGTGTTTCTACAGTTGCACTTGAGAGCTAGTTCCAGGCTAATTAACGCCTGTCCAGCAATAGGGACCTTAAGTTGTTGATCAAATCGAACACGACTATTACTAGACTACAGACTTTCTTTCGCGCCTTTTCAAAGTTTATTATTCACAGTTCTTGGGCAATTTACTTTTGTTGTTGTACCGCCAATGCGGGATGAATCAATAATTGCTCACAAGTTCTTTTAGATACGACGCATAGTCGCATATTATTAATATCCTATATTAAGTTTAATTGCCGAGCTGAACAAATTGTTAGTGTAAATTGAAATACGTCTAATAAGAGCCAATCAATTCCGTCTCCAATTACCTATCGAACATTTAAAATTCAATTCCATTTTCAAATGCCGCAAAAAAAAACAAACGGCAATATCAATTGTCGTACCGATCGGATGACATGTCGGTCAATTTTATTGACATAAATTGTTCCAGATAGGTCCTCGTGACGCATCCTGATGGACGATCTTATGTATTGTCTTCATGCCAATAGCTGACATATTTGGACACTCGTCTATTTGTTATAGGTAGTTGGGAATGTATAGTCTTTGAATGATCTCCAGTATAGGATCTAAGACACGGCCGTGTGTGCAATGTCAGGTTATAGGTGTCAGGAAACAGACCTCGGAAGAGAGTTCCATTCTTTGCTGTTCGCATAAGAGTGGAAGCAAAGACGAACAGTCCCTCAGTCTGAGACTTTGCCTCCTTATGTGTGTTATACCGCTTGTACAACGGACAGCGTTCTGTAGAATTGTTTAAGATGATCTAGTGATGGAAGGTAGCCGTGGGACCTTCCACCATCGCAACTCGCCATCGACGGGGACTCAATATTCACATATTGAAACCAGAATTGTTTCGAACTGTGCAGTCTCAAAGGAGCTTCCTTCCGCGGACGCTCAGATTGTGGAATGAGCCCACGTGGTTTTCCCAATTAAGTACAGCATGGGGTTCTTCAAAAAGGTTGTGAAGAGATTTCTGCAGGGCCGGCAACGCGTGAGTAACACCCCTGGTGTTGCAAGCGTCCATAGGCTACGGTAGCCGCTTACCATCAGGCGGGCCGTATGCTTGTTTACTAAGTAGTATAAAAACGAAAAACGTGGGTAGAGATTCTCCCGGCGTCCAGTGGTTAGACGGAGAAATGGTGACTGTGGATTGATATAGAACAGTTCCGCACTCTCCAAAATATGAAAATTCAATAATATGTCGTTTCGATTAATTCCCTTTCCAAAAGAAGATCTCATACAAAAAGATTTAAAGTATTCCACCGACGCAGTATTACAGTAGCACATTGGCCGTATTGACATAATATCTCGATCCAAAACGCGTGGGTACTTACAAACAATGGAACAAACAACGGGACATGGCAATTACAGCTTCCCACGACTCGTCTAATTACTCTATAGTCTATGGTACATTTACGTCCGTCATGGTGTCGAGAGGAATTTCTGTGGTTTTGGGCTTTTAAAAAAACGTGAGAGTTGCTATGCGTCGTTCCAGTTTTAAAAATATTTCGCATGTTGGTGAATTTTATTTTAGCTGTAGACTTCGCTTTTAAAACCCACTTAAAACCCATCTTCTTATTCTTCGTTTTAAGTTTGGCAACCAAATCCAAATTAGGACTTATTTCTGCCAGTGTCGAGTTATATTATACCTAGTTTCCAGTCACAATAAATCACTTTCACATTAGTCCTTAGTCAGTCACCGTCCATAAAAAATCATGTTTTACTACACTGGTGGTACACTAGTGGTGGTGGTGGTTATGTTCACAGACTTTTTGAGATAACTTGAAAAGTCACGATACACATAATTCATTTCATTTCAGTTCACTGGTGCACATGGATTGATCTTTATTTGATAAAATACCACCGATAATATGCAATAAAACTTAAAAAAAATCGAATTTATTAAAATAAAAAAAACGAAAACGCAACGGCACTCTGCAAGTTCCCGCCAAAAAGTCTAAAACCCATCTGCTTCATTGAGTAGTTCTTCGGCAAAGGTCCGACTGTCATACATCCAATGACAATATAAGTGTAGATGCGTTACCTACGATATTAAAACAAAGTTGCCTCGCATTCAATTAGTCACGCACCAAACAGTGTCGTAGTCTTTTTCAAGCTTAATTCTTGCAATATGCGTCCAAATCTATTAGAAGACTCCGAGTCATCTAAGTAAATGAAGCAAGCAACGATACTGTATCAAAACAAACCTGATTTCACTGCCAACTTGCAATGTACAAGGATATGACATTTGCGGTCAAGTAAACCACAAATATGATCTATCGACAGTTTGTCTATGATACAGGACATACGATCGTAGTTCATACCTACCTTGTCCATACGAATTTCATTTTAACTTATAAGTATGCCAAAGAAATATAAATCTTATTGCTATCTACGCTAATATAATAAAGAAGTCAAGTTTGTAAATTCTTTCACAAAGTATTTATATACTCTGAGCTAATAGGAAGCTAGATGTCCCCGAGTGCTTTAGTTTACTTTTCATCCCGGGAACGCGAGTGAAACGGCTAGTAAGCCTTATTTTAAAGTGAAGAGAGTTCATTTCTCATGCCAATATTAACAAGTAAAAGGACCAAAATGATGTCAGACAAACTAAATTGTTTCTCCAATTCTTGCTAAACTAAATTTATCCCAAAGTGGATTGGAAGGGCTTGGGGAATGAATTATAAATGTTAGGTGCTTCAGTATATCTTTGCAGGTAACCGGAGCTTAAGTATTTTATGGCCCCAATTTCTAAAGCTTTTGTAAGAAAATACTTTCCAGAGGTGTATATTTTCTTTTTATACGACGAAGTCGGTCAAGCATACGGCCCGCCTAATGGTAAGCGGTTGCTGCAGCCATATGAACATTTGCAATAAACGAGGCATCCATCACTCACGCGTAAGGCTGCGCATCCACCAGAGCTCTGCGAGGTGGCGGAGCGGTGCGAACATGCGTAGCGAAGCTGTGAAACGGTGTGATTCCTTCCACCAGCCTCCTTTCACCAATGAGTGTGAAAGGGACTGGGCGATACTCCACCATGCGTGCCCACTCCGGATTGGTGGAGGTAGGCTAGTGGTCAACCTACTGTTGGAATTTTTCAAGCCGCCTAGGAGGCATCCAACTAGCTTAACGACTATCACAATTAAGTGATAACCGGGGCCAACGGCTTTACGTGCCTTCCGAAGCACGGAAACGCTCGATTTGAAATACCACTAGGCGGTCACCCATCCAGGTACCGACCACGACACACGTAGCTAAACCTTGCCGATCGATTAAGAACGGCTAATCATGCTACACCACGAGCGCTTCATAGGAATATGTAATGTGTACAAATGAGCGGTGCGAGGATAGGTAGCCGACTCTTTTCAGATATGACCTCTACCAAACACCATCTATTGACACATATTCCTCGCACGCATTCCTCCCCGCATAGTTTTTTGTATGAAGAAAAACCTCGCTCCGCTAAGCCCATTTCCACCAGAGCAGTGCGGAGCGCGGCTAGGTAAATGAAGTGATTCTATTGGTGCTTAAAAACACATTCCTCGCAACGCAGCTTAGCACATCTCTGGTGGATATCCACCCTTAACGACCTTACCTCCTCACCGATTAGTTCACGCGCAGGAACACATATCATTTATTAGCTTTTGTTTTAAAATAATTCATAAGACTATTATGTCTTTATTCATGTAATATAAAATCCTAGGTCTCTCACATCGTTATTCTTTGACGTGACTGAGGCACGCGTGAATAATCAATTTTCCATACAGAACATGTGTGTGCAGTTTTTTTTTGTAGATTTTATAATAATCTCGGTAAGATTCTCCAAAGCGTCAGTCATCTCTACACTGGTTGGTAAACATGAGCATCAGTCTTAAATTATAATTCTAGAGATTCTTATTATCAAACAAACAAGTCGACAAAACTGTCCTAATCGTTTACACACCCATAAAGTGTTAATAGCGGTAAAAATCCCAACAAATAGAAGAAATTCAATATTTGAAAATGGAATAAAGGCGTTAACCGGCGCCCACATTTCAGTTTTATTTGTTCAAGTGGGTAGTTCGATTTTCAAATATGGTATTTGAATTTGGATTGCTCCAGGTCAATCGAGCGTTGGCGTCGGATGCGTCCGCACTCTTTATTTGGGCAGTTAAATAAATTAAATTTATTTTATGGGCTTTGATGTTTATAACTGCTTCTTTATCGGAGGTTATCTCCATTTGTTAATTTAGAAATGTATTTTCTTAATTCTTATTTATTGATGTACAAATTAAATTTATCATTTTTGTACTTTAGAATAATGACGCTTTCTAAGTAGACGCGTCATAATTATTGCACTACAAAACAGCGTCAATTTTACTATACCTATATGGTTTCACTTACGCATGAAATGAGACATTTTTTTTCAAAGTTGCAGTATAACTAACAAATATATGGATGAATATTATCTGTTTTAAATAAATAAATAAAAAATAAAAATAATTCTCACGTGGACGACGTTTTAAAAACTATTTAGACGGTCAAAATAGTTTTTTTTTATCATCTTTTACATTATCAAAAATATTAGGTTCGTATTTTTTCTTTTGTCTATTAAACAAAAAAAAAACGAAGATATCGTGTGTTGAAGTTCCGCGTGACGTCACTTTAGATATGTTAGGGTACACTTTTGACTCCAAAGTGACGTCACGAGTCACTCCCGAACTTCGACACGCTTTATCTTTGTAATTTTTTTATGATTTGGTAAAGCAAAAAATACTTGTCCAATATTTTTTGATAATCTAACTGACGGACTAATTAAAATTATAATTTTTAACCTAGGAATCATCCGTATAACAGGAAAAAAAAATATTTTCAGTAAAATATTTCAATCATTACGCAAGGATTATTATTATTATTATTTCAATCATTATCAAGGAGACTAAGTGAATGCAGGCAATTACCAATTATTTATTAATTAATACTGCCAATAAATAGCGCGGGTGATGCATCTACCTTTAAACATCTTAGTTTTCATTTAAACATTGTCTTAAAGGAATTCGAAGTATTAGAGAAAGGGTCCTGCCCTTGGTTAGATACGTGATGGCTTGCGTATCGCGTCTGATCGGACATGTCTGCCGTGACCAATGTCCTGGGACGATGGTTGTGGGAGAAAAAATAACACGGTCCAAGTTAATAACTTGCTTCTATAATTTAGTTTGTTCAATGTGGTTGGCCCCCATTTTGAATTTTTAACAAATAATTTTGCGTTTTAATTCGTTATTAAGTTTGCTATTTACAGTGCGATTAGAATGTAAATATTATGTAAGCTTGTTTTGAAAAGAGTAATTGCTGAGTTATTGCTGGCTCTTCTCAGCAAATGCAACCTTCCGAACCGGTGTTAGAGTCAGACTATTCATAAGTGCATGCGAAGGTTTATTTGAAATAAATTATTTGATTATGATTATGTCAATTTCAAGCCAAGACGTAAAAGGTATATATTTATTTATTTATTTATATAATTAAGGGAAACTAACAGCTTTATTATTTGTACATATTAGGTAGAATTACAAAAGAGTTTAAAATAAATTTATAAAATTAGGCCCCTTCGGCATTGTTCCGAAGATGCTGGCAGCATTTCCTCGCTGTATCGCAATGCTGATGCGTTGTGCGAAGAAGCTGCCAGCTCTTCGGTCCCCAGTGGTGACGTAAGACGTAAAATATATTAAAATTGAATGGATATGACTCATACTTTTACATGCCAATCCTAATGTGCAATTTAAAACTGTTCGCTCACAACTTGGACCATATACCCAGTTCCGCACCACTGCATCAGATAGAAGTCTCCGGTCACGCTACAGATGTCGCAAGACCTATCAACAAAGCAACCTTTAACACAAGGGCATAGAGTTCATCGTCGTATGAACTAGCTGAAATAATGTTGCCAAAGGAATCCATTGTTAATCAGTCAGGAAGGTGCTTTTCCAACCTCCTTTGTTAGTTTGAAATGTATCGAAAAAATAGTCTTGTGCCATCTCAAGTGAAGTGGGATTAATCGAAGGGCAAACGGATGGCGCCATCAAATAAGACATTTATCTGTTGTGAGATCTCACCCTTAAAAGCTACTCTTGCTCCCACTAATGTATCGTTGACTGTAACGTAGCAGTACGCCTAGCAGTGTCAAGAAGTAGTAAAGAATGTACATACAGACAACCCCCACCCCCCAGAAATTATCGTCGTAGTAGTTAATTCAATTATTTCGCAATTATAAAGTGTCGGGGGTGTGGTTTAAATGACAATTATTTGGTCCTTCAAGCCAGTATCATCCAGATTGACAATCCAAAAAATTTATGATTATCACTTAATATTTGGTGTTTATATTCTTTTCTAAGTATTAAATTATTTGTCATTTCAAGTTCAAAAGAGCTTATGACCAGAATGCTGGCGTATACCTCAATCAGAGAACCAGCATTGTCATCCAATGTGGCAATGCCGCCAGTATTCTGGGAACGTTGCTCTCTGACAACGATCTTTTCATTTAGTTCATTTATGTAGATTTTAAAGTTTTTTTTAAATATATTTAGATAGACTTATTTTAACGTATTAATTTAACAAACAACCGTATATTGTTGTCCAATGCGGTGCCAATTAATTCCTTTCAAAAATATTTCTAAAATCATAAACTTTTCGTGGTTAATTCTTTTACTTTGAAGTGATCAAATTGTCTGGAAAGTTAAATTGATTGAATAAAATATTTTAAAGTTTTTTTTTTGCTGGCGCTACATTTAATAAGTAGGTACATAATTATGTCGCAGTAAGAGTAGAACGCTCGTGGTGTAGCATGATAAGTCGTTCTTAATCGATCGGCAAGTTAAGCTACCACCGTCGTGGTCGGTGCCTGGATGGGTGACCGCCTAGTGGTATTTCAAATCGAGCGTTTCCGTGCTTCGGAAGGCACGTAAAGCTGTTGTTCCCGGTTACCACTTAATTGTGATAGTCGTTAAGCTAGTTGGAGGCCTTCTAGGCGGCTTGAAAACACCAACAGTAGGTTGACCACTAGCCTACCTCCACCGACCTGCAGTGGGCACACGTGGTAGAGTATCTGCCCATTCCCTTTCACCCTGAAAGGTGTGTTGTGAAAGGAGGCCTATGCTCAGCAGTGAGACTTGTTATTTATTTATTTTATTTATATCATCATTATGCCCGACTGAACCAGTGAACTGACCTCTGGTTCAGCACTAAAAGACAAGCAAAGAAACAGACTCGCATTTATGAAACTTGTGATAATCTGTTCTTATGCATAATAACAATGAGTATGTAAAAGAGTATGTAACTTTAGCAACCAGCTACATAATGAGGTTCACACGCCGATAGATAGATGGCGTCATGCTAAATAATCCTGCTTCGTGCTTACAAGGCCACTACATCCTGCATCGCGCTTACGAAGTTTACTCGGCAATTTGCATGTATACAAACTGTCCGACTTGTACAGTTGGACCGCGGTCCCCAGGCACGATGACCCAGCCTGGCGGAAGATCTTCCCTTTTAGGGTCACCGCTCACTATAACTGCACGGCTACGCCTCGGCATTTACCTTGCCAAGCAAAATCGTATGCGTTAAAGTAAACTTTACAATGACTAGGTAAAATAGTTGACGCCTCGCGGCAAACGCGCTTGCCGCTACAAGCCACTAGTCCTGCTAACCACACGCTTCCAGCGAGCGGTTCGCTCCCTTGCTGCGTGACGCCACCAAGCGGTATCTTGTCAAAGCCGCGCCACCAATTTCACCGGCCGGCGTCGCGCCGCCGCGCTGGCAACTAGTGGTTGGATTGAGTTGAGGCGGTGCCGGGCCGTTGCTGCGATGGAGCGGTGTTGACATAGTGAGCGATGACCCTTAAATGGAGGTGTTATCCACCTTGCACTCCCATATAACTAATCACCCCTTATTACAAAAGAAGTATAGGTTGGCTTTAGTTAAAAAAAGTCGCTCGGTCACTTTCTAGCGTCATAGAACAAAAAGAGACGAGGCTAATTATTAATACCTGGGTTTGCTTTAAACCATGTTTTGTAATAAGTGTGATCGGGTTTCTAATTAAATTAAATAGTGTCGCGGATTCATGGAATATGAGTCAATCTTTTTGAGCTATACATTCCTGGTACCTAGTTGCTTTGTTGATATGAGCAAATGAAATGATCCGTATTATCTTACAATATACATGCGTTTATATTACAGCATGGTTAAAGTTTCGAAGAATAATAACTATTACCTACTAAGTATAGAAGAGACACTCACCGAATAGGGATGATTCCTAGGTAAAAAAAATATAATTCTAATAGTCAGTCAGTAAGATAATAAAAAAATATATGACACGTATTTTTTGCTTTACCTAATCATTAAATATTTACAAAGATAAAGCGAGTCAAAGTTCGGGAGTAGGGGCTCGTGACGTCCCTTTAGAGTAAAAAGTGTACTCCAACGTGACGTTACGCGGAACACACGATACGACGAAATTTCAAAGTAACGCTTCTTCAAATTGGGGTAAGGGGCACGAGTAGTGAGCACAGATTGACACCTGCGCAGCAGTTAAATTGTTCGGTCTGGGGGGCTAAAAACGAAGCTAAAGCAATATTGCTACGCAATTCATTTTTTCGAATTCTTGGCAGATCTTATGTGATTCCAATATGTTTTGGTAAAATAGTTACTCATTATATACAATTCAATTCATTAAAAGATTTGGAATTGATGAATTGCATAAGATCTGCTTTAAATTCGAAAAACTGAATTGCGTTAGCAATATTGCTTAGCTTCCTTTTTAGGGGGCCTGTTTGTCGGACGGAATGAAGCAGGGGGGAGCGGCGAGCTGCACACGATTGGTTCGTCAGTCGATGCTCGTCGTCTATTAGAGTTTCGCGTGTGATTTGGCCAAAAGTGTACATGCGCGAGCTTGCCCCCACTACTGCCTATCTGTGCTCACCATTCGTGCCTCATAATACTGTATCATATGAAAGGGCTTCATTTGTACATTCTAAACAGTTTTTATTTTCTAACAAAATACCGAAGGTGTGGCAACCCTAAATGACAGTAATGTCTTCTCTATCCCTCATTTTCGTCATTAATAAAGTAATTTGTTTTAATATTATAATGAGAACTGTATAACAAAATAACTCTTCATCTAATCGTCATTTAAATATCAGTATGACACGCCACAATCATTCGAGTAATCGAATAAATTTCACATAATCGAAAGTGATCGATACGGCTCGTTTAACGCTATAGTTTATGCCTCGCTCTATTTAATCGATGACTAATTATGAATGGGCATTATATCATGTTGATCATTCGGGCGTCAAGACCAATGGCATGGTAATTTTACAAGGTTTTATAATAATACTAGCTGCCTGGCGCGACTTCGTTCGCGTGGTGCTTCCCTACCCTATAGTGCTACCCTACCAGTGGCGTGCATTGGTTTTCAGACTAGGTAGGCAGAATAAATCATGGCCATACACGCCTAAATATGCCTCTTAGATAGATCATGCAAAGAATTTAAAACGTCCAGAAGGATAGTCGCCTCTATGGGAACATGAAATAAACAAGCCAGAATTGACAGTATTTGACAGCCGTGCGCAGTACGAACTGAGAGCGATTTGCTCAGGGAGCCCCTCAAGCGGAGTGAAATTAAATGTCATGCTTAAGTAAGGCGGATTATCCATCTGGGTAGAGGCACGATGCCCTATGAAAATCTTTGAGATCATGTTTTTTGACCAGATTCGTTAAATTGTTTAGGTCAGCGTACCACACACATTTGGTATGATTCATTAGCAAACAAACTACGTAATAACAGAATAATAGATTCGAATAACAGCACCCAGTTAGCCAGGTGTATAATAAACATAATATTCTGTGTTAAAATGTCTAAGATTTTTACCTTTGTTTTGAATCCATGAATGTTTTGGAGTTGGTCTACAGCAAGTTACCTACTATTTTCAACAGACGAAAACTGACTAAAGGACTAATTTATCAATACATTTTGCATCTTCACCACAAAATTTCTTCATTTCACACAGATACCTACACTTCGCAAAATCACAATAAGTAAATAACAACAACATTGCAAACAATGCCAGCCAAACCATAAACAAACCAACACAAATAAATTGCGAAGTTATATTTGAGTTGCTCTAATGTTGGTAAACTGTAGTCTTTTTAATTTGGATGGGTTACTTTACTTACAACAGAGTATGTAAGGTTACTTTTGGTCCATAAATCGCGAATGTCAAATGTCAGTATGCTACGCATAGCAAAAGCGTGATTTATGTTTTCGTCGTATTATCTTAAAGAAGTGTGTGTGTGTGTATGAATATGCCGAAATCGTTTTAGTGTGCGTGAATTGCCGTGAATTTGAGAGGCGAACTCGCGAGTGCCTGCGCGGCAAAGTTTGAAATTTCGTATTGAATGTCAGTCACAAAAAAAAACATGTTATTTTTTTATCAAAAACTTATTAAACTAGCTGTCCCCGCGGTTTCACCCGCGTTCCGGGATAAAAATTATATTCCTATGTCCATCTCCATACCATAGGCTATCTGCATGCCAATTTTCATGATGATCCGTTGAGTAGTTGAGGCGTGAAGGTGTAACAAACAAACACTCCCTTTCGCATTTATAATTATGGTTGTCGGTTTCACAACAAAATTTTGTGTACTTTGAAGTCGGTTTAAGTTTTTTGTAAAACTGTCCAATTATTTTGAAATGGGTTAAAAAGAAGCTGTGAGCGTAATTTCAAGTTTCGACGATACGCAACTCATTTCTTCAGTGTTGCATCGCTGCGTTCATTACGCATTTTCTAATCTTGATCCCCAACCCGAAAGCTTTGCTTCAAAAATGTTACTATGCACTTCACAAAATTTCCAAAGAGCATGCATGTTCTTCTTGAAGAGTGATACCCCAGCTAGAGTAACCACTTATCATAAAAAAAAAACTCAAGCATTTGTTTGTAATAACGAGTGGAAGCGTCTACAATTACACACAGGAAATGCGTGAGGTGGTGGCAGGAAACTGGCAATCTTTGCTCTCGCTCCCTATTGGACAGCAATTAACGAGACTTGGTCACATTTAGAGCTGAACGGATAGTGTGCTGGGTGGTTTTATTAGTCTCTTTAATGGGTTAACTCTGCTCCGCGGTTTTACCCGCATTCCCGGGGATCCTATTGTTTTCACTAGTTAACTTTAAAAAACATTAATTAATAAATAAATAAATATCCTGGGACATTCCTCAAACACGGTCATCTGATCCCAAACTAAGCAGAGCTTGTACTATGGAAACCAGATAACTGATATAATACATATACTACTTTTTGTTTGTAAATACATACTTGATAAACATAATTACCACAGAATCAGGACATACAGACATGTTCAAGGACAATGCATGTCCTGTGCGGAAATCGATCCCACGACCTGCGGCGCGTAAGGTAGAATCTTAACCAACTGCGCCAACTGGCCTGTCAATCTTGACCAATTTCCAAAACCTCTATTACCTAAAATTGTACTATGAATCCTTTAGTAAATGATCACCAAATTTTTATGAGGAAATTGTTGCGCTATTGCTCCACTCGGGGCACTCCAAATACAGTTTTGTGCTCTGTGTAAATTTTTGGTGGCAATTAACTATTTTTGGATTAAGCAATCATAATTTGGGTTCCAATTTCAAGCTAAAATGGTGGTTAATTTTGGTGGTCATTTACTATTTTTGGCAATATAAAGTAATAATAATAATTTATTTCACCATTGTTAGGTACATTAAATAGACACAATTAATTGACATACAATGGTACTCATAATGCATCTTTAAGGGTCACGTCAGTATCTGTACTAGTAACAAATTACTGTATCACAGACACCAGCGCCTTCCTGAAGTAGGTATATCTAGTAGTAGACATTGTGTATCATACATTATAAAGGTTCACTTAAATTGTTTACACTTACAATTTTAGAAACATAAAGAGAACTAATAAATAAAAAAATAATAATAAAACAAGACATAAGGTATATAAATATGTAAGCATTCTAAATAAATCTACTGTAAAAGTGTGTATATGGTCAGTGTGAGTACAGTCGTATATGTGTTTTTTTTGTGTGTGTGGAGGGTGTGTAGGTGTGAGAGAAAATGTATGAAAGTATGTTGGTGCGAGAGTGAGGAGGAGTGTAAGTGAAAGTGTGAGCGAGTAAGTGAGTGTGTTTGTGTGATACATTTATTTATTGGTAAAAATACCTATATATATCTTATTAATGTTACAAATGCGACAGTGAGTGTGCATGTGTAAGGGAAAGTGATTTTTTTACCGTTACATTTTACTAAATCTTGTGGTTCGTTAAACATTAGCCGTTGAAAGCCAATCTAAACTTGGAGCCCTAATGGTAGTATTCTTTGGTGCTCCAACGGGAATGTTTTCCCCACAACAAATACAAAGGGTACATACACACACGCAACACATAGAGGGGTCACACACATATTTCTTTGTTATCATAACGAGGACGGGTCTGCAACATCAATGGCGGAAGTTAATGTAGCTATTGCGACAAACATGCGTATGACACTACGTTTGATTATAATATGTCGTATTATTTTAATTGTACCGCGTTTGGTAAGTGATGATATCAAACCCAGGATCTACAGTCTACCATCGCCGTTATGGTCCCAATTATCATGGAGTGCAAAAACCTCCATAAGAAAATTCTATTTAGTCTTATACATTATCAAAAAATATTAGACACGTATTTATTCTTTTGCCAATTAAACAAAAAAGTACGAAGATATCGTGTGTTGAAGTTCCGCGTGACGTCACGTTAAAGTACATTTTTTTTCCCCAAAGTGACGTCACGCTCCCGAACTTTGACTCGCTTTATATTTGTAAATTTTTTATGATTTAGTAAAACAAAAAATACGTGCCAATATTTTTTATAATCTAACTGACTTACAATTATAATTTCATTCCTATATTATAAGCTTTCCCTCGCTCGTTTCGTCCACGTCCCCCGGATGAAAAGTAGGCTATATATATAGCACTTGGTATCCCCGAGTAGCTTCCGAAGTGAAAGAATTCTCTGAATCAGACCAGTAGTTCCGGAGATAACATCCAAACATACAAACTTTACCTCTTTATAATATTATTAGTATCATTGATTAGTATAGTATAAAGGGTTCGGTTCGGAGATATATTTTACTAGCCATCTCGCGCGGTTTCACCCGCGTTCCAGTGATAAAAAGTAGCCTATAATACTCGGGGATAATGTAACTTCCTAATAGTGAAAGTTTTTTTCGAATCCGACTGGTAGTTCCATTGATTATCCCGTATAAACAAACAAGAAACCTCTTCCGCTTTATAATATTAGTATAGATTATAGTTTTTCGAAAAAATTACTATATCTAATCCTTTTTTCAAAATTGAGCCTATAAACATAAAAATAAAGAAAAATAACCGAAACAAATTCTAGATAGTAGATGAGATTAAATTATCTAGTTCCATCCAATAATATATCTATGAGTCATCGTAAAATATATTTCGATGAAACGATACAGATACGTCATTGAAACGACATTACTCAATTTTACTGAATAAGGATACAGGAAACGGTATCGTTCTGAGAAATGCATTTAAATAATATGACGTTTTTTTATAACGGCTACTACAATATAATACAATAACTTTTTGTGTTTTTGAGTTTTTGTATTAATTAACATTTCTTATACGAAGATAGACAGTCAAGTAGAATATCAAGATTGAGACGTATTAAAACTAGCAATTAAAATCAATGTGCCATTCAGGGCAAGGCAATTGATCGGCCGACTTGTGTGCTAACAAATCATTGCCAATTAAGAGCAACAATTACAACACTAGACAGACATGTAGAGCCTCGAACGAACAGGATTCGTTCGTTGCGATTTCAAGCGTGGACGTACTTAACGATCCTTCAACGAGCCTACAACGAGCGCAATGCGAATCTCTGTGTTCGTGAAAAAACTGACAATCGGGCGGAGCGCAGTCGAGCACGCTACGAATGCTCGTTCGAGGCTCGCAAGCCCGTCCACGCTACGCGAATCGTGCTCCCAGTGTGCTTGTTCGTGGCTCGGCTCAAGCTCGGTTCGCCAAGCATGGACGCAAAATTATGAGTGATGAATATTATACAAGTAGCTAAGAATAATAAAGAGATGGGCCAATCTTTCTTCGAGCTGATTGTACATCTGTTAGCTGTAAAAAAAGACTAATTGCGTAAGCTGCTGAACTGAGCTTCCCCGCAAGGTGATAATTTGGGTGCCTCATTGAAGTTCTGAGTCTAACACAGTCCCTGTAAAACAGCTGTTGACTCAACAAGACTTAAAGATTAATTTTATCATTAAATGACAGCCTACTTTTACATTGGGCAGTGCAAAAGTACTTTTAGCTAAATTATTTACAGTTAATTTTAATACCTGAGCCAATGCACCGTACGTTGTCAACATGGATAAAAAGTTCAAAATCCATTAACCTATATTTTTGAAGTGTTCTTCGCCACACATTGCACTATGAAAAAAAATCCGCTCTGTATGGTCATATACTCAAAGTACAGTCAGGCACAGCGATTTGTCTCTAACGTAAAGCGACTCAAGTTGACTCAACCCCTCTTGTAACCTCTTTTGGTTGTGAAGTGATTTTTGCGGGGTCGCCAACGAGTGATAGATACCCCATCAGTGGGGTCATATGCGTGTTTGCTACTTTAGGCCCACTTGAGCCAACCTGGGTTATCTAAATAACTCAGTTATTTTCTTTCCTGAGGTTCATTTGACATTATATGATATATTTAACCCCAGGCATGGAACAATTAGACCAAAGAAGGGCAATGAAGTTAATTTTGTTTGAATTTAGAGATGATTACCCGAAAAAAAAAACTAATTATAACGCGCTCTGATTGGCTAAGTCAAGGACACACTATACAATTAGATGGAGTGATAGGTCAGTACCATAGAGCTATGTCAGTACTGTTATTAATCAGTGCAACATCACTTACTTGTTGCGGAATTGGATTGCTCAATATTATTACTCTAAATAAAGGGATTTTTCCTCGATGACCCCAGGTAAGCAACTATAAAGATTGCCCAGATTTACACAAGTGGGCGTCAGTAGTATAAAAAGTGCAATACACCGACCTTTCTTTCGTCATAAAGTCTCGCCAGTTATGCAACATTTAAAGGTCACCTTTCACTGTTTCGAAAGGTGATGTATACCCTAGTCAATGGCCACAAATTATTGTTGCAATCTTTGAAACAACTGCACTGATTTCAGTGGACTTTCTCTGAGATTTTTTATGTACCATTTATGTAGCTGTTTTATGGTATCATTAGCCTTTATTGAATAGAATCTACAGTTATGGCGGTATTATAAATTTATTGCTTGTCAACACAGAAACGAGTAATAAACCTTTTTTATTTTCCAATACAACAATAATAATTATTAAAATTAATCAAATACCTACCAGTAATGATACATTTATTTTCATTTGCCCTATAATATTAATATAATAAATTTTTAGTTATGCAATTGCGTTGACTCAATTTTTCACTCAATTTAAGTTATTATTTTTCCGCATGGCTGTACAGTGCTAACATAAATTCTTCAACAAATAATATTAATTTGCAATAAATACATATAAAATTACTACTTTCCCAGTATGTCGTTCTAGTTCATGAGACCGTAACCCACATACAACTAAACAAACATCATTACTAATGCCAATCGAAAAACAACCCTAATACCTAGAAATAAGAGTCATAGGAATAGCAGGAAACGACCATGCGTATACGCTTGATCGATCAATGTCCCTGACAGATTAAAACTGTCATGGAACTTATTGCTTTGGGAATATGGTTGAGAATTATCTGTCCTATCGGATGTCAAGTGAAAGATAACGGATTGTATCGTCTGAACTCGTCGGTCTATCGACTATCGATACTTACAAGGTTGTTAGCACTTGTAGGTTTAAATGCAATTTGTTAAGTAACTAAAAAAAATATTAAGGCCCCGAAGATCTTACGAACAAAGGGTTATCTTTAAGATTGTCGCAAAAAACGGCCTTGAATGAATCAACTTTACTCCCAGCAACAAAAACTAGGTCACTCTAAATTAAATTAAAACCAAACAGGCAATTTCAATTGTCGATAATATCGATAACAAAGCACTGCGCCGCAACTCGTTCCTGTCCGTCAAACAAATGAATGATTACTATGTCATTCGGACGTCGACCGCCTGCGCGCGAGCACGTGATGTACGCACATCACTTTTACTATCGTACGATAAATCACTCGAAATAAACAAAGAGCCCATCTTAAATTCACAGTGAAAGTGTATGTGATAGTGAAGTTTTGTGATAATTAAAACATTCCAAAATGCGTCGACAGAAATTTAATATAGATCCGGATTTAGGAGATCTGGAAGAAATGCTAGCCAATGTACAGTCTCAGCTGGAGCACGAAATAGACCTGGAGAAGGATAACAAAATGCCTTCACTAACGAACATACAGGAATCCCCAAAAATGATGAAAAGAACCTCATCTTTCGCTGCTAAAAATACTTTCGAACTTCGGAGACAACCCAGATTTGATAGATCCGACTCGAATTATAGCGATTATAGCAATGGCAACACTGATTATAGCAACGGGAACGATGAATATAAAAGCAGCGAGTATTGCCAGCCGATTATCAACCAGAATTCTAGCTTGCGAGGATCACAAACTAGCTTGAAATCTGATGATTTGGGCTCCCAGGTTTCGTTTCAATCGTTCAGGTCGGAACCTATGCAGAGGCATTCGGTGCTAAGTTTGCCTGATAAGAGGGTGTCATCAGCGTCTCTCAATGGCAGAGCGAGGACTGCCTCCCTGCAAACGTCCACTTTAAATGGCAGAGGCAAGACTGCCACTCTGCCTCGAGGATATGGGTCAACTAAGGAGAAGAATTGGGAAGATTATTGGGCACAGTAAGTTTTTAAATTTTTAATTTATTTTATACAAATGGGGATTGTACTTGAAAATTTCCTTTGAGGAGTTTTATGGCGAATGAAGCCCATAGTACCTAAATAAATGGTAATGGTGTGTAATATTTAATACTGGCTGTCCCCGGGATAAACAGTAGCCTGTAACACTCGGAGATAATAAATAAATAAATAAATATCCTGGGACATTCCTCACACACGGTCATATGATCCCAAACTAAGCAGAGCTTGTACTGAAACCAGAAAACTGATATAATACATATACTACTTTTTGTTTGTAAATACATACTTAATATACATAATTACACCCAGACTCAGGAGTCTCAGGACATACTCATGCACACAAATGCATGTCCTGTGTGGGAATCGAACCCACGACCTGCGACGCGTAAGGATCTGCGCCAACTGGCCCGTCAAATAATGTAGGTAACTAGTTGAATTTTCGAATCTGATTGGTAGTTCCAGAGATAATCACGTTTATAAAAACTTCAGCTTTATATGTATTACCTATATACTCTCACTTTAAAAACTTGTTGGGTTTTATAGGTAATAAGAACAAGAAAAGAACGTCTTAACGATTCACCATTAAAATACATCAATATGGAAAAATATAGGCCGTAAAACTCGTAAGTCATTTCTTACTGTAATAATATTTAAGGGTTGGCATACATTACCCGTGGACACCGCAATGCATTACGGAGATGAGAGACTAGTCACATTTATGTGAGCGAAGACTTAATGTTATTAAAAAAATGCAATTAGCAGTGATGCAGATTGTAAATGGAGTGAAATTGTAAAACAAAAATGACTTTTTAGATGTAAATAAAGAGCAATACCCTCCTTCCGAGTCAGTCGGGTAATTAGCTTTTAATGTATGATAATTTTGGCTGTTAAAAACAGTAGTTTAGTTAATAGACAGTTACGAGTCTCGTATGTACAGTCGATAACAGAAAATGTATATCACATTTCAAAGTCGATTCCATCTCATACAGCTCGCAATAAGGTTTAATATGTCATAACAATCCACGTCATTTTATTTCCGGTCAACCTTATGAAACATAAATGTGCAAGCGATTATAAACAGTAAGGTGGTAAACATTTTTAGTCCGCGACTATCAATATTTTATACTTTTTAGAGAAATCCCAATATGAATTTGAAGATTAATTTAAATTTAATCGACTTCGAAAGTCAAATATGAAACATCAAAACATTTATATTCCTTTGGTAGATTACTTCCGACACGGTCTAGATTTAAAAAAAAATGCGGTTAGACACACAATACTATAACAAACATAGATAAGATAACAATCCCAGTATATTAGGGTATTCTTTTCACAAATCACAGTTATTTTAATACCCAAGATAAAAAAGTTTAACTAACAACACTTTTGTCGTTTAGGAAATTCAAAGTAAAATACTCCTTATTACTTTACAAGTAGGTCCATCTGTATTATTAACCACAGCTTTTACAATAAACCTTTTAATGACGTAATAAGGTTGATTTTACTTTAACATTCAAACGTCAAAAGGTATTTCAATGAATAGGCGAATGTAAATTGCATTCACACCAAACAATTGAGCAGCGAAACCGATGACAAAAGAATGTACCCTAATTAGGGCCAAACGGCATCTTAACTGTAAATTGCCTTTAAGTTCCTGGTTTAAAAGGTCTATTCTAAGAAGTTTTATTGAGTCTAGATTTTTTCGTAGTATTTAATTCGCCTAATAAGTTTTTCGGGATTTTTGCTCGGTATATGAATTATTTGTGACTATAAAAGTCATAACATGCGCTTTGACAAAATGTCACGTATGCTACTTTATGAGTAAGAGTAAAATACTCGCCCACGTGGTGTTTTTTTTTGTTTCCTTATAAACAAAAAACCGGCCAAGTGCGAGTCAGACACGCGCACCGAGTTCCGTACAAACCTATAGGTATATAAGTAAATGGTAGTATAGACCTGAGTATTTGATATGAATTTCAATTTATGACGTATTAAAAAAAACTACTTACTAGATCTCGTTCAAACCAATTTTCGTTGGTAGTTTGCATCGTAATGTACATCATATATTTTTTATAGATTTATCATTCTCTTATTTTAGAAGTTACAGGGGGGGACACACATTTTACCACTTTGGAAGTGTCTCTCGTTCAAACTATTCAGTTTTGAAAAAAATGATATTAGAAACCTCAATATCATTTTTGAAGACCTATCCATAGACACCCCAAACTTATGGGTTTGATGAAAAAAAAAAAATTGAGTTTCAGTTCTAAGTATGGGGAACCCCCAAAATTTAATGTTTTTTTTCTATTTTTGTGTGAAAATCTTAATGCGGTTCACAGAATACACCTACTTACCAAGTTTCAACATTATAGTTCTTATAGTTTCGGAAATAAATGGCTGTGACATACGGACAGACAGACAGACAGACAGACAGACATGACGAATCTATAAGGGTTCCGTTTTTTGCCATTTGGCTACGGAACCCTAAAAACAAATACTCATTTATACGATTAAATTTGATGGCGGCCTCTTAAATAATTTAGCTGTAATCTGTCACGACCCCGCATACTATAATGGTGTGTCCATGCTATGCGAATCGAGAACTTAAATCAGTACACAAGTCATGATTTGCGTCGAGATTAAAACATTTGAATATGGAACCTGCACCAATGATATTAGGTTTATTTTTGATAAGCACGATATATTCTTGACACTGTGTGAAATCTAACTTTAATTTCGTAAAAATTACAATCAAAATATCCAGTGTAATATAGATCTTATTTCAAAAACAAAACCTACTAATTCTCTTTGCTCTGCCCAATCTAAAGTTACCGGCCAGGCTTGCCTCATTACAAAACTATTATATAATTACATATACTGTGGCGCTTCCTCTAGGAAATGTCTTGTTAAATGCTGTACAAGGATAGCAGGGAAAAGTTCATATTTTTGCTATCATTCCAATTAATCTGTTCGGAAGTCGTTCGGAAGTGCATTCATTATGTAACTTTGCTTTTTAGGGTTCCGTAGCCAAATGGCAAAAAACGGAACCCTTATGGATTCGTCATGTCTGTCTGTCTGTCTGTCCGTCTGTCCGTCCGTATGTCACAGCTACTTTTTCCGAAACTATAAGAACTATACTGTTGAAACTTGGTAAGAAGATGTATTCTGTGAACTGCATTAAGATTTTGACACAAAAATAGAAAAAAATAAATAAATTTTGGGGCTTCCCCATACTTAGAACTGAAACTCATGTTCTACTCATCACTATGGATAGGTCTTCAAAAATGATATTGAGGTTTCTAATATCATTTTTTTCTTAATTGAATAGTTTGCGCGAGAGACACTTCCAAAGTGGTAAAATGTGTCCCCCCCCCTTGTAACTTCTAAAATAGAGAATGATCCATGCAAACTTCCACCGAAAATTGGTTTGAACGAGATCTAGTGAGTAGATTTTTTTAATACGTCATAAAATCAAATACTCAGGTCTATACCTACTATTGACTTTATACCTACAGGTTTGTACGGAACCCTCGGTGCGCGAGTCCGACTCGCATTTAGCCGGTTTTTTGTATACTAATAATGTGGCAAACAAACTTACGGCCCGCCTGATGGTAAGCGGTTACCGCAGCCTAAAGACGCTTGCAACAGCAGAGGATTAACTCGCGCGTTTCCAACCCTTTCTTCATGCAGGACGAGAGGCTGATAAGAATCGCTGGCTGGCACACAGAGCTCTTGAGACCTTACTCACCGCAGGAACATAAGACAAAAAAAAAAGGGTTGCGATATTTTGTAAAGGTGCGTATAATACGAGCCGAGCACACGTGGAGCACGAATTCGTGTAGCTTGCGAGCTTTGAACGAGCGTTCGGCTCGTGCTCGATTGCGCTCCGACTTTTTCACGAACACAGAGATTCGCATCGCGCTCGTGCTGTAGGCTCGTTGTACACCACACAGGGAAGAACAAAGAACGGTTCGCGTAGCGTAGGTAGGCGCACCATTAGATCTTTTGTTCCGAATACTGCTCTGTGTTGTAAAAAATATGAAAACTTTCACATGTGGTTTATGCAAGAAGTGATGCTAGAAATCATCTCGAGGGCGGTGATTAATATAGCAATAGTTTAAATTCTTTTTTCGTCTGCCCACGGTATCCCATTGTTGACTATTAGCCAACGACATGTGCTGAGCATATTTGGCCTTAAGGGCTTAAGGTCTTGCGAAACTTGAGTGGGTATGGATTACTTAAATGTTTGAATCTATTAAAGGTATAAAGTACGGCGCTCTTGTCGTATCAAAATAAATCGAAACCAAATACTATACACCTTGAAGGTGGCTTCGGAATCCCTTACGATGGTGGAATTGTGGACAAACGCAAGCCATACCACACAATATTCAATACTACTACATATCCATACATTTTGGCCCATCTGTGACCATATCTGTTTAAAAAAATTACACACCAAAAAATGCATTATGGAAAAAAATTACAAAGAAGAAACTATGGATAAAACAAAGACCTATAAAAAATCAAGACGGAGTGTCACCTTATAAGAAATTGAAGCAAAAAATTTCCTACGTGTGCGTGAGTAAAATCAGTACTGGCCCAAGCAGGCACAAGTGGTACTGAGCCTTATTGTCACTGTCAACGTCTCAATACGGAATGACAACCGATCGGCTTCCTATGGTGTATATGTTTGTGTGAGGCCATGTATTTACAAGAACGCCGGCTTCCTATTACTTGCGTCACTCAGGCATTAGCTGCACTCGTGCAGCGCAGATTGTCGGCTGAAACCACGGGTGATTCATAGTATTTTTCAGTTCTTTTTTAACCGACTTCAAAAAAAGGAGGAGGTTCTCAATTCGCTTGTTGTTTTTTTTTTTTTTTTATGTTTGTTACCTCATAACTCCGTCGTTTATTAACCGATTTGGAAAAATCTTTTTTTGTCTGGAAGAGTACACTTCCCGTTTGGTCCCATTGGCATAACATCAGGATTTGAATACTTTTTAGTGTACTTTGAAGTCGGTTTAAGTTTTTTGTAAAACAGTCCAATTATTGTAATATCATTTGGCATTCTTACTTGAATGGTAATACCTGGAGCAAGCAGCTGTTATTCGCTACTTGACTGCAATGGCTGCAATTAAAAGCTAAAAGGTGTTTATAAAGCAGCATTTATTGCGAGTGCCGACTTATATGGTAACTAGATCTATAACTTGTTAATGTCGTAACGATTTTGATTAAAATCTCTTAGTGTTACAAATTATTACCGGGCTATTAAGAAATCAACTTATTACTGATTTGTGATGATAATCTTTAGAGAGACTTTCGAGAGAGGTAGAGCATAGCGTTGATTCCCTCAAAGAGCAGCTCGACTGGGGAAGTACCCTCCACCTTACAGAATACAGCAGTTAATTAACAACGTTGTGCTCCTGCGCGTGATAAAGGTCGCCAGAGCTCATTGGCGAGGGGGAAGGGTCGGCAACGCGTGGATGTTTCGTGTGTTGCAATTGTCCATATGGCTACCGCAACCGCTTACCATTAGGTGTGCCGTATGGTTGTTTACCTGCTTTGTTTTATAATAATAATTGGACTGTTTTCCAAAAACTTAAACCGGCTTCAAAGTGCACTAAGAAGTAATCAAATCCTGATCTGATGACAATGGGACCAAACGGGAAGTGTACCCTTCCAGACAAAAAAATAATTTTTCAAATCGGTTAATAAATGACGGAGTTATGAGGAACATACAACCGAATTGAGAACCTCCTCCTTTTTTTGAAGTCGGTTAAAAATGAGTAGTTAAACCTAGTTATTAAGTAGTCAGGTAAAGCTAATCAGGTCAAGTTTAATCCCTCAAAGACACAGGCATGTCTATACACCTCTAAAACGAGTCCTTTCAACCTCACTCTTTCTTTTCAAGATATATCCTTCCCGATTTCCGACCAACTGGAACTCCTAGGCATTAAAACCGCTGCAAAAGATTTGCATCCTCTTTAAGGTGATCCAATGGAGTACAGCATGGGGCAGGAGGGTTCTTCAAAAAGGGTGTGATAGATTTCTGCAGGGTCGGCAACGTGCGAGTGATACCCCTGGTGTTGCAAGTATCCATAGGCTACGGTAACCGCTTACCATTAGGCGGGCAGTATGCTCTTTGCCACCTTAGTGGTATAAAAAAAAAGGTGAAGCGGTACTTTACGCCGGATCAATTAAGTGCAACTGAAAAAGTTCTTGCAGTTTTGTTTTTTTTTTTGTTCATTCTTCTTGTATTCGTGCTGTTCTTCTTCTTCTAGTTTAAGTACAGTAATATAAAAACCGGCCAAGTGCGAGTCAGACACGCGTACCGAGGGTTCCGTACAAACCTGTAGGTATATAAGTAAATGGTAGTATAGACCTGAGTATTTGTCTATGGATAGGTCTTCAAAAATGATATTGAGGTTTCTAATATAATTTTTTTCTAAACTGAATAGTTTGCGCGAGAGACACTTTCAAAGTGGTAATATGTGTGAATGTAAAAATAGAAGTTACAGGGGGGGGGGGCTGTAACTTCTAAAATAAGAGAATAACCCCACACTTATGGGTTTGATGAAAAAAAAAATTGAGTTTCAGTTCTAAGTATGGGGAACCCCCAAAATTTATTGTTTTTTTTTTCTATTTTTGTGTGAAAATCTTAATGCGGTTCACAGAATACATCTACTTACCAAGTTTCAACATTATAGTTCTTATAGTTTCGGAAATAAATGGCTGTGACATACGGACGGACAGACAGACAGACAGACAGACAGACATGAGGAATCTATAAGGGTTCCGTTTTTTGCCATTTGGCTACGGAACCCTAAAAAGTGTTGGGAAAATGTAGACTGACTCCGCATAGTTACGGGTTATGTCTGTTCGATTTTAACACTTATTTATTCACCGGTAAGAGCTATCTAGCGTATCTAGCTAAGGATAACGTAAAAATGAATGTTATATAAAACAATATTCAATTCGTAAAGTACTTCTTCCCAACAAAATTCTCAGGCCGCAAGTACAAGACATATTTCCAAGTAATCTGTTGACTTACTTCGACTAATCCAAGATTTGTCCAGTCAACTTCGGTGGCTTTGGCTTTAATACTTAACTCTTACTAAGTTGACTTAAGATTTAGAATGCAACGTAAACTTTAAGCTGCTTGAGTGTTGCGAATTGTAGATATCTCTTTTTATTTGGACTTCGGACGTTATGTCTATAAAATTATAATTGAAATAAAGACGGAACTAGTAATACCAAAAATATCTTCGGTAATATTTTTGCTAAGTATTGGACCCCTGATTTTATTTGAACAACTTTTACTAGGTACCTTGCGCGTCCAAATAAATATTCTAACTTCCCATACATTTTGATCAAGCAAGTATCAATTCGGTCGGGCCAAAGATATTTAGCTATTTGTTTCATTAATTCCATCTTAATTTCCATTGAAAAGAAAGAAAGAAAGAAAAGACATTTATTTAAATGTAACACAACACAACTCAACAACATTGGAAATCATAACATACTTTTCCTCTAAATGGACCAAAGGGATTGATCGATTAATTACTCTATATTTTATTTATTTATTTATTTTATTTATTTAATCAAAAGGAACGATCTACAGCATTTCAAATAATATTATTATAACATTTTGTTTAGTTAATTTGCCAATTACAGAGTTCCATTACTATGCTTAAAATTTACGGTTTACAGACCAAAAATAACAAAGTACCTAAAAATAAAAAGTTTAAATTAAAAAGACTTACAAATTTTAAGGAAACAAAATTCTATATAAAAATAATGAATAAGGAATATTGTTTGTGTGTGAGTGTGGGTGAGTGGGAGTTCGTGTGTAGGTGTGTGTGTGTTTGGATGAATGAGTGCATATTATATTATAAAAACAGAATAAAACAAATTAACAAAATTAGATTCAAACATTGATAGACCCTTCACTCCATGCCTATTAGTATCTGTGTTACGTGCTTTTTATATGCAACTTTAGATTGTGTAAATAATTGCAATGAAGAAAACTCTTTGTTATATAGCCTTAGCATTCTCAAGATCACAGAATTCTGAGCATAGTTTGTATGAACTAATGGCACGTGAAATAATGATTTGTTGGATATGCGTGTCCTTTTATTTGGTACTTGAAGTGCCACTTGACCAACAATTGTGGAGCTATCGATGTTGCCATTAATAATGTCATATAACAATGACAAATCTAGCGATTTCCTCCGTTGTTCTAGGGATAGTAATTTATGATACTCACAGGCTTCATGATATGACGATAAATATGTCACCGATCGATAGTTAAGATACTTAACAAATTCCCGTTGAATTCTCTCTAAAAGATTTTTATGGATTGCATATTGCGGCGACCATATACTACTAGCAAATTCCAGTATACTCCGTACATAACTATAATAAATTAGCTTAATACAATGTACATCCGTGAAAGACGCACATACTCTTTTTAGAAAGCCAAGATTTTTGAAAGCTTTATTTTTAATATAATCATAGTGGCTGGTGAAAGTAAATTTTGCATCCAGTATGACACCCAGGTCTCGTATAGTTTGAACCCTTTGAATGACGATACCATTGATATTGTAGTTATAGTCAATATTATTTCTAGATCTACTGAATGTGATAACTGCGCATTTACTAATATTTATATTAATTCTGTTTCGTTTGTAGTAATTATATAATCTATTTAAATCCTTTTGAATTTCATTACAGTCCATGTCTTTCGTAACCTTGCTAAAAACCTTTTTATCATCAGCATATAAAAGAAAGGAAGAATGCTTAAAACATGTGTAAATATCATACAAATAAATATTATATAACAATGGTCCCAAAATTGAACCTTGTGGAACTCCGGAGGGTATTGAAATAACGTTAGAACGACACTCTCCTAATGCAACTGCCTGACTTCTCCTACTGATGTAAGAACTCAACCATCGATACAGGTCTCCCCGGATGCCTATATGGTATAATTTTTGAAGTAGGATGACGTGATCCACACGATCAAAAGCTTTTTCAAAATCAGTATAGATCACGTCAACCTGTGCTCCTTTATCCATACTAACCAGAACATAATTAGAAAGTTCCACAAGATTAGAAACTGTCGAGCGGCTTTTCAGGAATCCATGCTGTTCACCAGGTAAACATCTAGATACGAAGGGGTAGATTTTATCATAAACCAACTTTTCAAATACTTTAGCGAACACATTTAAGATGGAAATGCCACGGTAATTATCAATCCTAGTTTTAGTTCCCTTCTTGTGAATCGGTATGATATTAGCTGTTTTCCATATGGTAGGAAAAACTCCTTCATTAAGGGATTTCCTAAATATCACCATCAAAGGATAACTAAGTGCATTCAGCACATTTGACTATAAAGTACGGAGACACTTCATCACAGCCTGGCCCCTTAGATACATCTACTTGTTTTAAATATTTCAATACAATATCCAAATCAATGCCTAATTTATTTATGATATCGTCATTATTACACTGTGGAGGTGCCAACGCCATGTTCATATCGTATGATTGTGCGGGATTATTGAATACGCTTGAGAAAAAATTACTAAAGCCATTACAAATACCATGAGCACCTTCAAACTTTTCATCTTTCAATAGTAGTGATTTAGGATAATTAGAACCTCTACGTTTATCTTTGACGTAGCTCCAGAAACGCTTAGGGTTCATTTTTATTTGTTCCTGTACTGACTTTAGATAAGAAGTGTAGCATTTATCCTGTTCTTTTTTTTGGCGAGTTCTAAGTAAAGAGAACTCATCATAGTCCAATGGATTCTGATATTTCTTGTACCTTCTATGTGCTCTAAACTTTTCCCTAATAATGCAAATCAATGAGGCTGAAAACCATGTAGGATAATTACATTTATTAATCCTTTTGTCTATCGGAATATATTTATCTCTTAAGTTGTAAATATTATTATATAGAATGGAAACAGACTCATCAACAGTTTGACCTTTAAAATGTTCATCCCAGGGGGTAGTTTTTAAATCAGCGCATATATTATCGTAGTCTCCCTTGTGATATCTGAACTTCGGTTTTACACTATATGATAATGGTTTGATCAGAAGATCACGGCACGAGATCATAAGAGAGGGATGATATACATCTTCCTTCACCAGTGGAGTAGAACATCTATCAATCTCAAAGCCAAAAGTTGAAAAAACTAAATCCAAAACATTACCCGAACTATTGGTTATAAAATTACCCTGCTCGAAACCTAGTGCGTACATATTATCGATAAGGTTTTGGGCAGACTCTTGCAGTTCGATAGAACCTCTTCGTTGGAATAATGGCCCATCCGATATATTCCACTTTATATGGGGAAGATTAAAATCACCAACAATTAAGAAATTATCGTTTACGTGCAATGCAGCTGCCGCGTTGATAGAACTATTTACGGTATTTATATTGTTTGCCTGCAGATTAGTTCCAGGAATATACGTCGCACAAATGTGTAAACTTTTGGTACCATTTAATATGTTTTTTGGTATGGTGACCCATAAGCATTCAACCTCCAATAACTAAACTATAACTAAAAACCCAAAGAAAAGTGACATACATTAGTTTTTTTTTGTTAATTCAAATTCAAAATCATTTATTCAAATAGACCTTCGCAGGCACTTATGAAAAGTCTGACTCTAATACTCTAATACCGGTTCGGAAAGTTGCATTTGCTGAGAAGAGCCGGCAATAAACTCAGCAATTACTCTTTTCAAAATAAGCTTAGATTCATTACATAATATTTACATTCTAATCGCACTGAAAACAATTGCGTGCCCCGGCGCGGCGGCAAAATTACAAAGTAGACTGAATAAATATTTAATAAGTAAATAAATAGCAAACTTAAGCAGACCATATGCATGTTAATATGTCGATATGGACCTTGTCATTTGTTTGTGGTAAAGTATCGATCAAAAATGAGAAATTGGCATTAATTATACGCATTTTAGTTGTTCAAACTATGTACGCGCACTCCGTTTTAAGGCATTTAGACCGTACCCGTGCTCACAGACTACTCTCGTACAGTCGCTCCATAATATTCTAAGGTGACATATCTGTGAGGAGCGTCATTTAGAGGTGTGTCCCGTTCCATTAAAATGATTCTAAAAGAAATACGTCATTGGAAGTGACACGTTTGTTTGACTTCCTTACGTGGCTAAAGACCTATAATTTTATCCACCTGTCGATTCATGTCAAGTTTATTGTCACAAAGCACCTTGCGATGAGTTATAGGGTAAGAATATTAATAGATGGCGAATAACAACACCTTGTGCTAAGCGTGAGCTGTTTGCATATAGATGCATTCATTCATAGATATACCGTACACTTGTTGATTGACTGTCAGAAAAAATTTCGATATGAATTCTTCTTATTTTTTTTTTTTTTTTCTTATTTTTAATTTTGGCAACCAAGCCCAAATTAGGGCTCATTTCTGCCAGTGCCGAGTTATATTATAGTTTCCAGTCACAATAAATCACTTCACATTATAGTCCTCAGTCAGTCACCGTCCATAAAAGTCATGTTTTACTACAATGGTGGTCATTGTAGTAAAACTCTACACGGAAATTTTGAGACAACTTGAAAAGTCACGATACACATAATTCATTTCATTTCACTTCACTGGTGCACATGGATGATCTTTATTGGGTAAAATACCACCAAAAATACACAATAAAACTCAAAATACACAAATTTATGAAAATAAAAATGAAAATGCTACGTCACTCTGCAAGTTCCCGCCAAAAAGTCCCGATATGAATTCAATGGCAATTCCCCTGGGATACCCTTCTACATGCATATCAAACTTCGGGGATAAAGATGGTTTCTCTCGCGAAAAAACCAATTAAAAGTTTGTGGTGCCACATTGAAGCCTCCATAGTCAAATCAAAATAGGGGTTTTTTTTTCATAATTATTCAAAAACTACGAAACTTTAAAGAAAATGTAAACCTGTTTTGGAATGTACAAATGAAGCCCTTTCATATGATACCTCATTTGGGCAAACAATATTTATAATCATTCCTAATTTCAAATCAATAGCATCAGAGGTTGCGATACACGACACACACAGATAAGGGTTCCAATCAAAACTTTTTTTTTTCGGGACTCTTAAAAGTATAATTTTTGTTCTCCGCCGCCTGTAACAATGAAAAAACGAAGGATGGCAAAGATCTACAATAAACAAATCTCAGTAGATGAATTAAAAGAGCCGTGTAATATACATGTGCAAAAATAATAACATTAAAGCCATAACACACGAAATCCAATTAATATAATGTTAACTCGTCCACCGACCTGTCACACGCCCATATGCAAATAAAAGATTAAGGTTAAGTGCCTACATTGTAACGAGTCGAAAAACCGACGGGTTTCTTACATATACGACCTTCTGAAGCAATCGTGAGCTGCCCACGACACGTCCGCTCTCGGCAACCGCTGTTATGTAACTGCAATCTTTATTGTATATACTCGTACTCATTACGAAATACCGATCTACCAACTCACACCCTTAACCCAGTAAGTAGGTATATTTTGGTCAGTAACTAAGACAGCCAACCTAACATTTATCGGTGCTCTAAGCGGAATAGCTTTGGTGCTCTAAAAATCGGTGCTCTAACGGTAACTTTTATTCTGTAAAATAAAACTCTTATTTTTTATCGTTACGGTTTAATTAATAACCACAATACTTGATGCTACAAAACAGAGTTGTTGACGACCCCGAGTTCAAAAGCGGTTTAGAGCCCCTCAGTCTGAGGAGAGACTTTGCCTCTTTATGTGTGTTCTACCGCTTGTACAACGGAGTGTTCTAAGGAATTGTTCGACTTGATGCTCGCGGCTACCATCCACCATCGCAACTCTTGCCATCGACGGGGAGTCCATCCTCACACATTGAAACCAGAATTGTTTCGAACTCTGCGGGCACAAAGAAGTTTTCTTCCGCGGACGCTCGGCCTGTAAATGGGCTCCCCTCCATGGTTTTCCCAATGGAGTACAGCATGAGGTTTTTCAAAAAGGGTATGAAGAGATTTCTTCAGGTTCGGCAACGCGCGAGTGTTGCAAGCATCTACGGTAACTGCTTACAATCAAGCGGGCCGTATGCTTGCCACATTAGTGGTATAAAAAAAACCCGTGGGTGCTCTAAAGGGAATAAATTCGAATTTAATGTTTGTTCCCGTTTGAGCACCAAGTTAAAATATTGGTATTATATAAAAATCGGTGCTCAAACGGTAATATTTCCGCTTGGAACACACGAGGCATAACTCACGCGTTACCGACCCTTCCCCAATGGCGACCACGCGCAGGGACACAACTTACTTCCCCAGTTGAGCTGCTCTTTGAGCGAATACCTTTGTTGTTGCTTGTATACCGGCGTCAAAGTTGTATAAAAAAAAAAAAAAAGAATAAACACTGGGCTCTAACCCTCATATAGTTAGGTGTCCGCGCCGTTCCGGAAGAAATTCTCGATATGATATAGAAAACAACTAAAACGATTGCGTAGTTTGAAAGAACGAAGCGCACAAACAGAAATAACGACTTAGTTTCACACTATTTAGAGATAGCATTTACGTCATAGCCATGGCATTGTTGTATTATGTATGTTAGTGTGTGTATTACGCTTTTGTTGATACCGTGACATTGTTTTCTTCATGGTTTTGTCATGGTAACAAGAGCAGTTACATCTTTGACTTTGCTCATTCGATTTCAGTGAAATTTTTTTGTCGCTCATGTAATGTGTGCCTTCAAGCAGAGAGAAGTGATTTTTGCAGGGTCGGCAATGCGTGATGCAAGCGTCTATTGGCTACGGTGACCGCTTACCATCAGGCGGACCGTATGCTTGTTTGCTATCTTAGTTATAGAGAAACAATTTAATACTTAGATTACCAGTTTTTGTTGACAAAACTCAAATAGCGTTTACTACCTTTTCTTATTAAGGCGATGATAGCTCAGAGCTAGTGAAGTCGGATGCCGTAACGAAGGTCCCGGGTTCGAATCCTACAGTGAGCTTGAGTTTTCGGTGAAGGAAAACATCGTGAGGAAACCATAGCACGGTGGTAGGGTACTTTGCGAGTTGAAAATCTGTCGCCAAGCACATAAAGTTATGTTCCAATAGCTGCACTTGAGAGTCAGTTCCATATAGGTACTGTGTGCTTACCACATTCGGCCACATCATCACTTACCATGATGATAATTTGGTCGAATACAGGCACAGAAAAAAACTTTACACACAGAGTAGTGGTCGTAGTAGAAACGTTAAATACGGTGACGAAGGACGTGTGTTCGAATCCTACTGTGGATATATTTGTATATGTCACGGAAAAGAGAATCTTTTCTCTGTGGTATATGTGCTATCGAGCTGACCTAAAACTCATTGGCTTAACAAATAAAATCTAGTTGCGTGTAGAATAAATTACCGCAATCAGTGGCGTAATTTATTCAAGACAGTCCTATCTCTAGACTAGATCTGTAACAACATGGATTGAACCAAATTCTACCGGACCATAGATTATATAATAGTTACTGAACCATTATCATACAGATCTTGGGTAAAGAACGTTCCTAGCCCGGGTAATTTGGTCTTACATATTAATAATAAGTGATGTTTGGGATTTTTTGCCAAATCCCGCGTTTTTGCCAATAGGTGTAATTCCAAGGTAAAAAAAAAAAAATTCTAATTAGTTAGTAATATAGGACACGTATTTTTTGCTTTACCAAATCATTAAATAAATACACAGATAAAGAGCGTCTAAGTTCGAGAGCGGCTCGTGTGATCGTGTCGTTACTTTAGACATGTGGAACTTCGAACTTTTGTTAATTAAAATCTAAGTATTTTTTAGAAAAGAAAAAATATGTCTTAATATTTTTTGATATGTAGTGTTAGATTAAATTGAATTTTTCCAGTCATTTAGCTGGACTATTGTTAGGTTTTTTTTTCCGCGAAAAGTCAACTTTCACTTTGACGAATTTGTTAAAAAAAATTATGTTCAAAAATGCATCCGATTTTTTTTACTACCAACTAGGGTGTTAGGTCACAATCACACAGTGTTCGTAATCGTAAACTGAAAAGCAGACTAGCACTCAATTGAAACTGCCAAATCACGCAGGACTCCCAACCTGAGTAAACAAATCAATCAGCAAAGTTGTTTGTCAAACCAAATGTAATTTTAGCCTATCTGTATCCTCATAATTATCCTGGTGATTTTCCTCTGCAAATACCTAGCTACAGTATTTACCTTGCAGTGTATCGAAGGTTTTATTTGTAATTTATGATACTTTACTTCTATCCTTGGTCTAAATAATTAGCAGATACGTGGTCTTTCACTACTGGCCGCATAAATAAGCTCAGAGTCTCTCAGCGAGATATGGAACTATGCTCGGAATTTCTCTACGTGACAGGGGTCCGAAATGAGGACATTCGTAGGAGAACGAAAATGACGGACAGCTCGTAAAGTTAGTAAGCTGAAGTGGCAATGGGCAGGCCACATCGCTCGATGAGCCGATAACCGAAAGAAAGGTTCTCGTGGCGACCACATACTGGAAAGCGCCAAGCGGGACGACCTCCCACCAGGTGGACCGACGACCTGGTCATTCGCTGGGCGCCGCTGGATGCAAGCGGCCCAGAGCCAGTAGACAAGATGGTTATCGACAATCGTCATCGTTAGTAAACGATCAACCTTTATAGAATCGGCACCAATAACGACCCGATTTTCCTTAACAAATCGAATGCTAATCGCTTATAAAAGGCAAGGCTATATAGGCAAGTAACGTTATACCAAAGATTACAGAACAAAAGGCAGATAGAGCGCACGGAACACGGGACTGAGACCAAAAAAGCACTTGCATTTTAATAAACTTTGTTTAAACAAAGCAAATACAAATTCAAAAGCGAATACCAGCCATGTGTTTTTCAATTTGTATTTTCTTTTTTGGCCTCACTCCCGTGTTCTGCGCGCTCCATCTGCCTTGTTCTGTAATCTGAGCGTTATACGATAAGATTAACGTATAACGTAACGTGCCCTTTCAAGTGTGGTCGTAACAAAAAGTGTGTAGGTTGTTAGGGTCGACGAGTTTACGTAACTAGCTCAGAGTTATTTATATCGCCTAAAGATTTTATTGTGATAACAAGCTTCATAATTGGTTGATAAGGTGTATAACAACATACCAAAGATTGAATGGTGTAGGAACGCCATCGAGTAAAAATCTCTTATCCAAATCGGAATTTTTTTTGATTACTGTTTGTCCGACCAATCATTGCATCTAAATGTTAAGTGTATCTTTGATTTAGCCAATCAGAGCGCATTTCCGGTGGTGGGGATTTGGTGGAATAGATTTCAAACTGAACGTCTTGCGCTTCTTTGAGTTAATGAGGAGTTTTCTTATGATACCTCTATGCTAAAAATACCTCTCACTGTCACAGCACACACAGCTGTACATACTGTTCATAATTCGAACCAATATAAACCCATATACATATAAAAAAAAACAAGACGGAGTGTCACCTTATAAAAAAGTGAAGCCGAAAATTGTCTACGTATGCGTGGGTAAAGTCAGTACTGGCCGAAGCAGGCACAAATAGTACTGAGCCTTATTGTCACTGTTCCAATCACACACGGATCCCAAGAGCAGGTCCTACAACGAATTCTACAACGAGCAACGAGCACATTACATTGTGGGGAAACCACTGTGGTAGGGTGGTAGGGTACTAGGATGGTAGGGTTTGTAGGGTGGTATCACCCTCATGTTGAAAATCTGCCGCCAAGCACTTTTTGCATTTGAGATCCAGTTCCTTCTAGGCTTGTGTACTACCTCCGGCCACGTATCACTGGTACCATGGTGAAATTCCGGTCAAACTCTATTCACATTAAAAAAAATTGCACCCCAATATAACATGTTTCTTTCTGTCTTCCACAGCGAGCAGTCCATAAGCAGCGCGCGGGCGTCCGTGATGGTGTACGATGACTCCCTCAAGCGCTGGGTACCTTCTGGGTCCAGTTCAGGGCTGTCAAAGGTCCACATATACCATCACACGCAGCACAACACCTTCAGAGTAGTGGGCAGGAAGCTGAACGACCATGAGGTTAGAAATCTTCTATTAGCTGGTAAATATTCGCGTCTGAATACTTTATAAGAATTTAGTACCTATATTATAATTCATAGACCTCCTAAAGCGTAAAAACTGAATGGCTTCGTCTTTCTGTTTCAGTCAAATAACGAGTATAGCTAAAATATTTACAAATACCTTAAATTCCAGGTAGTAATAAACTGCGGCATCGTACGAGGCCTCAAGTACAACCAGGCGACGGCGACCTTCCACCAGTGGCGTGACGCAAGACACGTGTACGGCCTGAACTTCTCCTGCAGGGAAGATGCTGATAGCTTCGCGAGGGCCATGATGCATACGCTGGAGGTAAGGTTCCATTGTAATTAGAAAATTTTAGCAAATGGCCCATCAGCCCAAGTCCTCAAAAAAGTCTTTCGTCGCCCTTTACTTTTTGATGACACGTCCACTGCTGAATGAAGATCTCCTATATGGACAAAGAACAGTTTTATCCGAACAGCTTGCTTTCAGGTACCAGCAATAGTAGAGAAAGTTTTTCAAGTTAACAGTAGTAATTACCAGGCTCAGCCAGGCGGAGACTACGACGTGAAACTTCCCATTACCATTATTCGGTATACAAATTTGTTTAGTTGACTATAATGTCTAGTTTTTTGTATCATAACAATGCAAGACGGAGGACTTGCTATCCATTAATACATAAATATCCTGGGACATTCTTCACACACGGGTATCTGATCCCAAACTAAGCAGAGCTTGTACTGTGAAATCCAGAGAACTGATATACATATAGGTATATTTTGTTTGTAAACACCCGGACTCAGGAAATGCATATATGTTCATGCACAGAAATGCATGGGAATCTAACACACGACCTGCGGCGTGGTAGGTGAAATCTTACCAACCACGCCAACTGATCTATAGCACAGGCCAGCCTACTTTGAAGATAAGTTTTATTATGAGCGCGAATTGGGTAGGGTCGGACATGGAAGTGTATCCCTAGCTCCCTATTGACATTGTGTCGTCGTAATCTCACGGGCATCAAAATGATTGCGTGTGATTTGAAGGGCGGAGGGTCAGGTTCATTTCCTACCGATGTGTCACGTAAGCACTTGCAGCGGGTTGCTTTAGGCTATAAGCATACGGTCTGCCAGCTTGACTGGGGACGTACCTCCACCTTACAGAATACCACAGCCAAATAACTTTATGTTGTGTTCCTATGCGTGAGTAAAGTCGCCAGAGCTCATTGTGGAGGGGGAAGGGCCGGTAACGCGTGAGTAATGCCTCGTGTGTTGCAAGCGTACGGCTACGGTAGCCGCTAACACTAAAAAAACGCGCGTTGTCGACACAGCAAAAATCTCCTCACACCCTTCTTGAACCCCATGCTGTACTCACTAAGGGAAACGTTCGGCAAGAAATTGACCATACCCTTGGTGCTGCTAATGACCGACAGCGTCTCACCTACCATTAGGTGGACCTTCTACATGTCAGTCATCTGACCTTAAGCTCGCCAGGTATTGTATTAATATCACGTCCAGAAGTAGTTGCCTGTTCAGAAAATCTATTGATAGTGGTTCGGCCATGTAATATTTTTTTCTCAATTTCCAGATATTAGCGAATAAACCGGCGGGTAATTCTGCGCCCGCGCCGCCACAGCCTCCAAACCCACCTGTACCGTACAATGGACACAATAACGCACATAGCTACGATGAGGATATGGGATATAGGTGAGGAATCATCTTTCTGTCTGTTGCAGCAGATATAGGTCCACGAAATCGTCTCTTTTGGCTTTCTTCTTAACATCTTGCTTTTGAGTTCCTTCTCAAGGTCTTCGATCTCTCTGTCTGGTGCTGTCTACTGCAAGATATGGGATAATGAAACTGTCTCTTTTGGCTTCCTTCTTAAGGTGGATTTTTCAATGGGTATGGAGAGCTCGCCTCCCTTTTACATAGTGTTAGTACCCTTCTTTCGTACATCATCTATGACTTTCTGTCATCGTAGTCTGGACTTAATCGCAAATTATTCCCCTTTTATCCCAGGAGTTCCCTTTGGACAAACGAAGTATGTATGAAATCGTCTCTTTTAGCTTTCTTCATAAGTTCTTGCTTTTGAGTTCCTTCTCAAGGTCGTCGATCTCTTTGTCTGTTCAAGTCTACTGAGAGATATGGGATAACGAAATCTTCTCTTTTGGCTTCCTTCTTAAGATTGATTATTCAATCGGTATGGAGTGCTCGCCTCCCTTTTACAAAGACTATCTCAAAGACATCTATGACTTTCTGCCATCGTAGTCTGAACTTAAACGTCAAAAAAAACTGCTCCTTTTATCCCAGGAGTTCTCTTTGGACAAACGAAGTGTGATATAATATTCTTCTATTTCGCTTTCAGCGCCTTTAGGCCCCCGATTCTCGAGGTGTCGCTATGGCTAAAACTCCTTAGACTCCTGTCCTTAGCTCCCAACCCACTTCTGTGTTAGACAGATAATAATCTAATTATAAAGTGACTCCCCGGCCCTCAGAACAATGACGCGTGAAGACGCGGCGATTCTCCAGCAGCCGCAGTACCACGCGCCGCACCAGCAGCACCAGCCGCAGCCGCAGCCGCAGTACCAGCAACACGCGCCGCCCACACAGTACCACGCGCCGCACCAACATCATCCAGTATGTTGACACCTTTATAATTCTTGGATCTTCGTAAACGTTTTTTAGGACCCAAAGGGTGCCAATGTGTCCCTATTACTGAGCCTCCGCTGTCCGTCTGTCTGTCTTTCAGTGGGCTGTATCTTTTGAACCATAATAATAATAAAGAATCTATTTAGTCCGACTTTTACGTTATCAATATTGTAGTACAGTTTATACAGTAAAGTGACGTCACGAGCCCCCCTCCCGAACCCTGAATCACTCTATCTGTGTATTTTTGCAGCAGCAGGTGCCAGCAGCGGCCCCCACGGCGAGCCCGGCCCCCCCGGCGCCGCCCCCGCACGGGCTGCACCACACACACGCACACACACACACACTGCCGCACCAGCCCAGCCAGCCCGCCCACACCACCCCCGGTCACCACCGCACCAACAGGTACTTCTACATAAACCTTTGTATAGAAAGGGGCACGAGTGGTTAGCATAGATTGACAGCTGCGCAGTAGTTAATTGTTCGGTCTGTTTGGCGGAATGAAGGCGGGGGGAGCTGCACACGATTGGTTCGTCAGTCGATGTGAGTCGTCTATATTGGATTCTTGCGTGTCATTTGGCCAAAAGTGTAGATGCGCGAGCTTGCCCCCACTACTGCCTATCTGTGCCAACAATCCTCTTGCCAGTCAGGTAAATCATAACCCTCCTCTTGCCAGTCGGGCAAATCATAACCCTCCTCTTGCCAGTCAGGTAAATCATAACCCTCGTCTTGCCAGTCAGGTAAATCATAACAATCCTCTTGCCAGTCTGGTAAATCATAACCCTTCTCTTTGCCAGTCAGGTAAATCATAACCCTTCTGTTGCCAGTCAGGTAAATCATAACCCTCGTCTTGCCAGTCAGGTAAATCATAACCCTCCTCTTGCCAGTCAGGTAAATCATAACCCTCCTCTTGCCAGTCAGGTAAATCATAACCCTCCTCTTGCCAGTCAGGTAAATCTGTCGCCAAACACCTATCGTGTGTTCCGACAGCTGCACTTGAGAGCCAGTTGCTTCTAGGCTTTGTGTGTGCATCATATTCGGCCACATCATCACTTACCATGGCGAGATTATGGTCAAATAAAAAAAATACTTTTTGGACAATCCTGACTACATTTTAGGGTGTAATAATAATTTTGAATTGTTTTATGATCCCCAGCGCCCCAATGCCGCCAAACATGTGTTTGACCGCGGCCGGGCCCGCCGCGCCGCCGCCCGTGCCGCCGCATCAGAACCTGCCTGCGGCCAATAATGTGAGATTTACTGATATATCTACTTCAACAAAGCGTCCATAAGGCTACAGTAACCGCTTACTACCAAGCGGGCCGTAGGGCTTGTTCTGCGACTTATGTATGCACAGTGGCTCGATTCTCGTAACAAAACTTCAGCGGTGTCGTAGCGACTTCGACGATTAAACTGTGTTTTTAACCGACTTCAAAAAAGGAGGAGGTTCTCAATTCGTTTTTTTTTGTTTGTTACGTCGGCCTCATAACTCCGTTATTTCTTAACCGATTTGGAAAATTCTTAACTAAATCTGGCACGTTCACGTTATGCAATTTCACGATACAGTATCTTTTATTACATTATGCGACGGGCCAGTTGGCGCAGTTGGTTAAGACTCCACCTATCGCGCCGCAGGTCGTGGGTTCGATTCCCACACAGGACATGCATTTGTGTGCATGAACATGTCTGTATGTCCTGAGTCTGGGTGTAGTTATGTATATTATGCATGTATTTACAAAGAAAAGTTAGTTTCGGATCAGATGACCGTGTGTAAAGAATGTCCCAGTATATTGATATTTATTTATTTATTATTGCTTGTAATCAGTTCTAACGGCCTAATGAAAAAAATACCACTGTATTTATGAGCAGTAAAAGCAAAACTGTCTCCTTCATACTCATAAGCTTGGTGACGTGAGAGAGAGACGGACATACTCTTCATGTTGCGCATGCAGTGCATCATCATCAGCCTATAATGTCCCACTGCTGAGCACAGGCCTCCTTTCACAAATCAGGGTGAAAGGGAATGGGCAGATACTCCACCACGCGTGCCCACTGCGGATTGGTGGAGGTAGGCTAGTGGCCAACCTACTGTTGGAATTTTTCAAGCCGCCTAGGAGGCATCCAACTAGCTTAACGACTATCACAATTAAGTGATAACCGGGACCAACGGCTTTACGTGCCTTCCGAAGCACATGCAGTGCGACGTGACGCAATGCGCAATGCGTGATGCAAGCGGAACGTGTAAATGTGTTGCACGTGCCAGTTTTAGTGAACCGAGCTGTATTGTTATTAATATCTAAAACGTAGGAATCGGGCCCCAATTATCAAAAAAAACTCAAAATTCGCGTCTTTTTTAAGTAGAATTAATGACAATAGTTTATCAGAGGATGAACCGCTAGTGCAGCTTAATGGCATCGCGTAGTTGATAGTTTATAAACTATGAATGTATAGGTATTAAATAAAAAAAAACAGCATTTACATGAACCTTATTTCATACAGACTGTTTTCATGATAATGATCTTGATGATATCTCAACGCCTCTTTATTTAAGCTTGACGAACGAACCCATTTTCGCTTTTATAATAATTTTATACAACAAATATGTACAAAATACAATCTATATTTACAAAATATAATCTATATATAGAAAATTTCCTCAAGCCTGCCGCTGCTTCCGATTAACGGCAAGGTTCCCAGAAGGCTGGCAGCGTTTCCTCTTTGGATAGCCAATTTTATACTAATTTTATTCTCATGTGTAATGACTTTTTATTTTCTTCATGTTATAGCAATTTATTCATTGATTATTTTTTTGTGAACTATTTTTTTTTTTTTTTTTTATACTACTTAGTCGTTAAACAAGCATACGGCCCACCATGATGGTAAGCGGTTACCGAAGCCATATGGACGCTTGCAACACAAGAATCATCGCTCACGCGTTACCGACCTTTCCCCCCTCCCCTATGAGCTCTGGCGACCTTACTCACGCGCAGGAACACAACTTTACACAACATAAAGTTATTTGGCTGCGGTATTCTGTAAGGTGGAGGTACTTCCCCAGTCGAGCTGCTCTTTGAGCGAATAAACGCTATGTACTACCTCTTTAAAAAATTTAAATTTTAAATTGAAATATTAAGACTTGAAAATTTTAGAAAATTTTTAGCTGTTTAACTGTCGATTAACTGTCTTTCGTGGTGTAACCTGTCTGTATAATTGTTAGTTTTTTTTTCATGTACCTACTATATTTTTCATATTTTTAATTTTATTCTTTTGACATCCACAAACATACATACGTTGAGTGTATGTTTGTGGATGTCAAAAGAATAAAATATATATATAATATATATTATAACCTTTGATTAAGGATACATCCAGATAGAGTGTCGCAGCTGTGCACGCGTCGATAAAAATAGCCCCTAACTGTTAGAGGCTAAATCAAATAAAAATAAATAAAATTGCCAAATAATGTTCAATATTTGAATTTCTCCCGATTTTAATTGGAATATTCCAACAACTACTATCATTATGAACGTCACTATGACAAGTAGAATGACGCAGAGGGAGCGTAAAACGTAGCTGTTACGCGCAGCAACCTATAAAAGTTGGCCTGTTTTATATATTCGTGTAGTATGGCGACGTTCTTTCTAGGTATATTTATTTCTATGATTATAACCTTAGTTTTTTTTTTAATTTCTCATGTGAAGTGATTTGTAATCTTTTGAGAAATAAATGTCTTAATCCATTTTATAATATTAGTAATTTTCATTTCGTCTTTTTAGGGTCCTATGGCACCACCGACACCACCGGCAGCGCCACAACCTCCGCCCATGGTAAGTGCTGTACTGTTTGTAAATAAACATTACCTGTATATTGGGTGACTGGTAATTAGTGAAAGATACTTAGACACATGATTGAAATGAAATGTATTTATTTGTCACAATTTTGCTTAATATATGATGAGGTGTTACATACGGAATAAAGTATCAGCAAAATAACCCGCTCAAAACGGCGTACAAATTAAAAATAAAAATAAATTTGAAAATTACATATTACAATTATAACGATTTAAAATTAAATTAAGTTTGATATTATTAATACAATTACAATTTATTATTTAATTACTATTACATATCAACATTATGTCATTTTTCATAATTTGGAATGTCATGTAAAAAATGGTATCAAATAGGTACTCATGATAACAAACAACTTTTGCAAAAAAAATTGCAGACCAGCCCCCACAAGCAGCACATGTTCACAAGTATGACGCGTGTGGCAGCCACCGCCCTAATTTAATTGTCATGTTTCCAGTTACAACAAGCCACCCCGGCAGCGGCAGCGCCAGCGCCCCCGCCGCCGCCCCCGCCCCCCGGCGCGGCCGCCCCCGCAGGGGTGGTGACCGCCGTGAGCTCCCCCCCGCCGCCGCCGCCGCCGCCCGCCCCCGCGCCCGCGCCCGACCCCACCGGCCTCGCCGCGCAGCTGCAGCAGGCCAGGCTCAAGAGACAGGCTAAGGTAACGAGATAGTGACACTCACTGGGGGAGCGGGACGACCTCCCACTGCGGTGGACCGACGACCTGGTCAGAGTCGCTGGGCGCCGCTGGATGCAAGCGGCCCAGAACCGTTCGAAGTGGAAATCAATGGAGAGGCCTATTTTCAGCAGTGGACATCCATGGGCTGATATGATGATGATGGGGGTTTATAAGCTGGTGGGACTTTAAAATGTAGCTTGGGCTGAATTTGACTGGCGAAGGATTAAACGGCGGTTTGTTCTGGAGTATTATTTTCGAGAGCTAAAATTATAAAGGCTCTGCAAAGGGTAAACTAAAACAACAGTAACTAACAATCTGTAACTGTTCTCACTACGCTAAGGGTCACTAACTACCCTAAGGGGTCACTCACTACACCAAGGGTCACTAACTACCCTAAGGGGTCACTAACTACACTAAGGGTCACTTTACTACACTAAGGGTCAATTCACTACACTAAGGGTCACTTCAGTACACTAAGGGTCACTAACTACCCTAAGGGGTCACTAACTACACTAAGCGTCACTTCATTACACTAAGGGTCACTAACTACCCTAAGGGGTCAATTCACTACACAAAGGGTCACTAACTACCCTAAGGGGTCACTAACTACACCAAGGGTCAGTAACTACCCTAAGGGGTCACTAACTACACTACGGGTCACTTTACTACACTAAGGGTCAATTCACTACACTAAGCGTCACTTCAGTACACTAAGGGTCACTAACTACCCTAAGGGATCACTAACTACACTAAGGGTCTTACGACTTACGACTGTTAACTGTTCCCTCAGCAAACAAACGGCAGCGAGGCGGCGTCTCCGCCGGGCGGCGCGGAGCACTCCGGCTCGTCGTCGTCGTCGGGAGGGTCCTCGCGCGGGGCCCCGCCCGCCCCCGCCGCCCCCGCCCCCGGCACCCCCGCCGCCCCCGCCGCCGCCCCGCAGGCCCCGCTGCACTGCATGATGAACGAGATGGCCAGGACCCTCGCCAGGCGCAGGGCGCATCTCGATAGAGCTGAGGTCACTACCTTACGTACTAAACTCATGCTGCATTTGACACAAAAAAAAAAAAAAACCTGGGACATACCTCACCTAACCAAGCTAAACTAAGGAGAGCTGATACTGTGGAAACCAGATAACTGATATAATACATATACTACGTTTTGTTTGTAAATACATACTTAATATACATAATTACACCCAGACTCAGGACATACAGACATGTTCATAAACACAAATGCATCTCCTGTGCGGGAATCGAACCCACAACCTGCGGCGTAATAGGTGGAATCTTTACCACAGTCTAAACCAACTGCGCCAACTGGCCCGTCAATCAAGCTCGATATTTTTACTGTTTATAGTCCTGTACAATCTGACCATGGTAAGTGGTGATTTGATAAGTACACAAAGCCTAGAAGGAACTGGCTGTCAAGTGCTACTGTCGGAACACCGATAGATTTTCAACCTGAGAGTGGTAGCCAGCCAGGTGGGTACTACAAAGTACCCTACCACCGTGCTATAGTTTCCTCACGATGTTTTCCTTCACCGAAAACTTTTTGTAGGATTCGAACCCGGGGCCTTCGTCTCGGTATCCGACGTCACTACCATCGTACAAATGAGGTGTTTTTTCAGCAAAGGTTTTTTCTACTTTAATGTTGATTTAAGACACTGTATTCGATACCATTTAAACAAAAGAACCGTCAGCATTTGGAAACGTATACTGAATTTACTGTGCCATTTCTCGTGTTTTGTTAATTTATATTCGCATTGTGTCCTACTAACCCTACCCTACATTACCCTACCTTACCCTTCCTTACCCTTCCCTTCCCTACCCTTCCCTACCGTACCCTACCCTACCCTACCTTACCCCTACCCTAAGGTCGGCAACACATTGGCAATGCCCCTGGTATTGCAAATGTCCATAGGCGGCGGTGACCACTTACCATCAAGTGGCCCGTCTGCCTGCTTGTCAACCTATTGACATAAAAAAACAAACCTTTACAACCCTACTACTCTATATTTTATATTTAAAATATATATATATATATATATAAATGAATCTCTATTTGCCTATAAATATAAAATATATATAGATAAATAATAATATATATATAGATTGAAATATAAAAACAAAGGCAAAAATAAACGTTTCCACATTTAAAGTGACAAAACTATTTGCAAGGCTCTTTTAGCTTTGAAACGATATCAAATGCAATATAAAAAGCTTATAGTAGACAAAATCTTTCCTAATAAAACCCCTTTTGTATGAAATTTCGAGGTTGGGCCAAAAATGCCGATGAGTGTATATACCAGGGAACGAATAAAGTGTTAGTAATGTTAATTTTTTGTCGTTCCTTAACACCAGGTGTCGGTATTCCAGGAGTCGTCGACGGACAACTCTGTGACCTCCACTCCGATGAAGACGTGGGAACGATCCGCAACCTTACCACATCGACTACCCGCAAATTGCAATGGAAATACATGTGAGTTTACTTATTTACATATACATAATAGTGTTTTAATAAACTTAAACCGACTTCAAAGTAAACAAGTACCTAAACAAATCCTGATACGGGTGAAACCGCGGGGAACAGCTAGTACAGCAAAAATGAATCTGAATATTTATTTGTTCACAGCAAACTCTGAGTCCCCAGCGGCGCAGCAGCCGCAGTCGCCGCGCTCCGTGCGCAAGAGATTCGGATCCGCCAGTGAAGAAACCATACTCAAGGTATTTGACTACTCCAGACGCATTTCTAAATATTTAGCGTTTTCTGTTTCCTTAAGGTTTGAAGGATATTTTGATTTAGGTTGTCATAGACTGATCATAGGGCCGTGTAATTGGTATATATTGCGTCACAGATCGGAGGTGAAAATCATGTAAAGCGTCGGGCCGAGTATGCTCCCTTGTGGAACACCGGACCTAATATATACTTAAGTTCTGAACATTCGTTTCATAATTTTACTCAAACACATCCGATGTTCAACGTAATCATGTTTATATAGAGGAAATAAAGAGTGAGGTAGAAGTTTCTCTATTTCGTAGAGTAGGCCTTCATGCTACACTTTATCAAAAGCTTGACTAATGTCCAACACGGTAGAGGTCTCTTTCGAAAATTCTGTATTCCATGGGCTTGGAAAATGTGAAATTCTTAAGTACGTATTTAATATTGCAACCAGGAGCACAATGTCATTTTTAGGAAAGTCTTAAGGGAACATCAATCATGATGAATGAGAGAGAAAGCTAGGTTAAAGATTTGCCTTCTCTCTCATTATACAACATAACGGAAAGGGTATTATGTACTGTAAGGGGTGAAGACTACAACAGGTATAGACTGAAAAATTCATACAAAATATTTGTTACCAAGTTTATTGAATAAACGTCATAACCAACGTGTCACCTGTGGTGTCACCGCTCAATGAGGGTAATTATCTCTTCACGTCACTTGCTAATCTATATATATAAAAATGAATCCCTATTTCCCTTGGTCACGCCATCACGCGTGAACGGCTGGACCGATTTCGCTAATTCTTTTTTTGTTGTGTTTGTTATTGTCAGGAGAATGTTCTTATGAAAGAAAAAAAATAAGAAAGTTGCGAGGGTGGGGTAGAGGTAGGGTAGTAGGGTATGGTAGTGGTTAGGTAGGGTAGGTTAGGGTATACGTTAGTAGGACACCACGCGAACGGAATCGTGCCGGGCAGCTAGTATTATTATAAAATTTTCTCTTTCGCGATATGTGCGCCTTGTACCAAAGAAGTCGTGTACTTTAATGGAATACTAGCTGTCCCGCGTGGTTTCATCCGCATTCCCGAGGGATGATACGATTTCCCGGGATATGTGTTAATTCAGAACATATTCTATCAGTGTGCCAAATTTCATCTAAATCCGTTCAGTAGTGTTTCCGTGAAAGAGTAACAAACATACTTACAAACTTTCGCATTTATAATATTTGTAGGATTAGTAGGATGTCCGTGACACGATGCATAGTTAAAAAAAAATCTAAATCATTTATTCAAATAGACCTTCGCATGAACGTATGAAAAGTACTCTAATACTCTAATACCGGTTCGGAAGGTTGCATTTGCTGAGAAGAGCCGGCAATAAACTCAGCAATTACTCTTTTCAAAACAAGCTTAGATTCATTACATAATATTTACGTTCTAATCGCACTGACAACAATTGCGTGCCCCGGCGCGGCGGGAAGACTACAAAGTAGACTGAATAAATATTTAATAAGTAAATAAATAGCAAACTTAGCCCCCACAAGCATCACCTGATCACAAGTTATGTGTGTTATTCCAGCAAGTGAACGGTGGAGTGGGCGTGGGAGTGGGAGTGGGCGGCGGGGAAGGGGGGTGCGTCTCCGCGGCCGAGTGGGACGCGTTCAAGCAAGAAATGATGCGCGAGATGAAGCAACAACTCAACCAGATCAAGAGGGAGATACTAGACGGTACACACACAATATTACCCTTTCTTTATAATATAAGTGGTGCCGACAAGCAAGCATTGGACTAATTTGTTAGTACTAAATTTATTACATATTTTTGTTCGTTGTTAGAAAGAGACATGTGGGACTAAATCAGTTTAGTTGTAAACAACAGAATCAGCCATAATATCCCAAAATTCAACAGTAACAGCAGCGGTGGTATTTTAAACTACAAACACAATTTTTTTATGTATCGGCTATCTAAGTAGCTATCCACCAAAACCCTTCAACATCCCAGTATGCCTATAATTTTTACAAAAAAAAAAACAATTTTTTTTCCGGGTAATCATTATCTGGTCCACCCTGCGGTGACCACTAATTGTTTTGGGAGGTCCTCCTTTGGGAGGTTCGAATCATACAATGAGCTTGAGCTTCCGGTAAAGGAAAACATCGTGAGGAAACCATAGCACGTTATTAGGGTATATGAGGGAAAATCTGTCGCCAAGCACCTATCGGTGTGTTCCGACAGCTGCACTTGAGAGACAGTTCCTTCTAGGCTTTGTGTGTGCACCACCTTCGGCCACATCATCACATACCATGGTGAGTTTGATGGGGTATATATACAGGCAGATTTTTTTTTCCAACTACAAGTCTTAGAGAAAAACGCTGATTGGAACCCCGAGCTGAATTTTGAAGATAATAAATATGCCCTCACTGGCTGAAAAAAAAACATCCTGTATAATACACAGTAAAGAAAAACAATAATGAGAAATAAAATAAAATAATTATCCGATGTTTTTACGTACACCAACCTTATAAAATATACTTACAATAATTCTTATTCCAACAGCAATGAAGGCGGAATTTGCGCGCAGGTAAGAGAGACGCGCGACGCTTCGAGTGAAACCTAGTCCACCGGTGCCAGAACAAGCTGAACACATATTTTACATACTAGTATTCATTTATAAACAAACAAACCAGGTACCCTTTTATATATTAAAAGTAGAGAGTATCCTATAAATATCCTGGTTCTTTTATCAAGTGTTATTGAAAAATGAACCTTATGTCTCTACAATAAGGTCCATCTGTATCATATAATAGGAATGCATCTTTTTGGCGAAATATACCCTACTGTACAGTTTTTTCGAAATATCAGTGAAATTACTGAGATATTTAAGGTGTTAAGTATTATAACCCGCGTGACGTCATTGTATTCGTTTAATTGGGCGAAATCATGCACAACATACTTTAGCGACGTGTATTCTGACGTCATGACTTGACGTCACGGCAGTTGTATTTTATCTGTCCTCTGGTTTGAATAATTATTTTAAATTCACGGTTGTCAAGCAAGAATTGAAATCCATACTTATTGTGAAGTAATAAGGTAAATTTTTCTTTGACTTCATAAAGGACAAAGACAGAATTATAGGATAATTTTGGCCTCTTGAGATTTGGGATTGATTTACAATTTATATGTTGTATTGTAACTTTATACATATTTTATGGAAAGTAGATAAATGCAAGTTACTGGGTGTTTCTCTGAAAAACAGTACAGCAAATGTATGAGGTTATTTTTTGAATTTAAAGTATTGTTTAATACACTAAAAATAATTCTGACACTTCTCATTTTTGTATGTATACAAATTTTGTATAATTGTATATTTAAATGATACTTAAACATTTCATCTGTGTTTATATTTATATAAACGGCCTGATTATAAGACTTAACAACTTATATACAATATGAATTTTGCGATAATAATTATTTTTGATTATATTTTCGCATTTTGTAATAAAATTATATTACTATGAGTTTCTAATTCTTCATAAAATATTTGTTCATCAAAAGGCACGGTAAAATGTGATTATAAAAAAAACCGTATATTATTAAATTCCACCTCATTATGTGTGGACATAAAAAAACAACGATTAACATGGCAACACTTCGTAGCGCCAATCAAAATGTTGCCACTCGAAATAATCGGTCTACGAATTCTTGGTGATCGATATTCAAATAGGGTAGTGCATCGATTGAATAACTTTTATCGATAAATTATTGAATGGAATGAAAGATGTAGACTTAACGCACGAATATCGAAGCATAAAGCAAGTTGTGTTTTTTTTTAATTTTATACTTAAATAAATATTTATTCGGTACGTATTACTATGTGCGTAGGGTAAGCGTTCGGATTGTATTAATGAGGAATTTGACTATTGATCTCTGTTCATTCTGCCTAAAGAAAATATTAATTTCATTCACTTCTTAACGCAAAGGACAACCGGGTTAGCTTTGAATGTCAGTCGTTATAAAGGAATTGTCGATGACGTGGTAATTTCGATATCGATATAACAACGTCACTAACAATATTATTGTTGGAATCGGTTAGCGTGCTCAAAGATCAATAGTCAGATATATAGATATTTCTAAAAAAAAAAACTATATGTGTAATATTCAATCTAGCGTCAAGATATATAAAGAAAACTAGTATTATTCGATATTTATTGACTTTGAACGCGTTTCGTACGCCTACATCTAGATTAAGTTGTATTCTGTAATTATTATAATAATGGATCTATGCCTTTTGCCGGACGAATAAATTGTTTTATAAATAATGTATACATATTCCGGACATCCCGATATCTTCCGACATAGAAGTCTTCCATAAAATAAGTTTCCATTTTAGTTGTTATTTTTTTGTTATGGCAACCCTTTAGTAACGCCTTTAGGAGCTGTAGAATTCATCCATGACTTAATAGTTATTTATTACCAGAAAATATATTATATATGAAAGAATGAATTGACATGTTACAGTCAAAATTGTCTACGGCGATATGCCCATTCATTCATCAAATGCTTAAAAAAAGCTGCGACTGTCTTCGCCATTTACGATTATACCCAAAGTGGAAACGTTTGGCTTATTAGGAATTTTATATTGGATGTCCTTATCTTACTAGTGCAAACTCATTTAATAGGCCAAATTAGTTGTGTAAGAAGCTTCATAGTTCGCTCGTTAGTCCATAGCAGGCTTGTAGGTACCACATCGCGATTCGTCCGGCAAAAGAGCGAGACGCGAAATATTATCAAAAAAAAAATACAATAAGAAAGTACACGTTTTTATCAGTACATTTTGTTCACGATTTTACACAATTTTTGGCTTTAATTTGAAAGCACGTGTAATAGGTTAATTTTTGAAGTTTAACTTGGCAACACTGTTTGTATTTGTCAAGTTATACAGGTCGATGTTTTATTTTAACAATTAGTTAATTTAATTCATTAGGCAAATCCGTTATTTGGAATTTTATTTTGACAAACAGTGTTACCATTCGTATTTAAATGGACTGACAGATCATTCCAAAAGGAGAGCGGGTCATTATCGGCCTATGAAATGTACTCGTACAAACTACACCAATTTTACACTATAGACTTTTATACGACACGGTTTTAACGTATTTTTTTACGTAGCTGTTAAATCCTATTTTTGGATTTAGAAAAATCAAGCTTAGGGATCGTACCTTTTTACACCTCTTTTATAACCGACTTATTGATTATCTGTTGTTTACAACTAAACTAATTTAGTCTCACTATGTCTCTTTCTAACAAAGAACATAAGAAAAGGATGTAAGAAATGTAGCCCTGTCAAATTAGTCCAATTCTTCTTTTCAATATAAAATGTAGTCGCCACCTACCGCGGTTACGTCTAAATGCCCGCAAATTACGACAACAAAGACTAATTTGACAGCTTTAAATATGTTCTATCCTTTTTCAATAATGTTTGTAAGAAAGAGATGTGATGTGAACTGAATTAGTTTAGTGCGAGTTACAAACAAATCGGCACCAATGCCGATCATGTCTCAATTCTATAAATTGAGCTTACTCTGTCAAATAAAAAATAATTTGATTTAATAAAGACAAATAAAGACATGTTTTTTTATTCGAATATTCAGAACAAATCAAGTTGTAATCAAAGAATTTAAAACGTCCAGAAGGATAGTCGCCTCTATGGCAACATGAAATAAACAAGCCAGAATTGTCAGTATTTGACAGCCGTGCGCAGTACGAACTGAGAGCGATTTGCTCAGGGAGCCCCTCAAGCGGAGTGAAATTAAATGACATGCTTTAGTAAGGCGGATTATCCATCTGGGTAGAGGCACGATGCCCTATGAAAATCTTTGGTTGTAATCTAACCTTACTTTTCGTCGGTTATCAAAGGATTAAAAAAACTGGTGCTCAAAACACGTGTTTGCTATTCCATTCGTTTTTTAATTCACGACTGAAGCATTTACTTATAGGAATTCATCATATATTTTAGTTAAATCCATATTATTTTTATTCGTTTTCGAAATCTATGCAATGATAATAATATCCAAACAAAAAATTACGTACGTTAGATGGTGATTAATATTTAGTGATATTTATATAACTACTGTAATGTGTAAGATATAAAAAATATACTAGTATTAAAAGTTTTTAATATAATAAAAAAAAACTAACCAAATTTTAGTTGGGGTTACTAATTTAAAATAAAAATTATGTATTGGTCTCAATTATGTCAAAGATTGTATTTATTCATAATTATTATGCCATTCGGACATTAAATATGTATAGATAAACGATTGAATATTATTTTCTGATGTCGTTCAAGTGTTTTCTTTGAGAAAGTATTTGAATGATTTGGGCTGGCGTTTCTGACACTGACAATTAATTTCGCTTAATTTTTTGTGTCAGAAAATGTCACAAATGTCATATAGCTGTCAATTTTGTTTAATTTGGCGTGCCCTGGCCATATTTATTGCAGTATTCTAATCATACATTTGATTATCTGTATTTTTGTTAAATATATTTTTGTGCTACATAAATTGAATGTATCAAGTTTGCCAAATACAAAGTGTGCTAAAAAACAAGTAAATAAAATGAATTAATTTTAATGTTATTGAAAAATGCCGACGTATATAGTTATTTAACACACTCTGTATATGTATGTATGTTTTTTTGTAATTTATTGCTAAAACTGAAGCCTTTACGTAATGTAGTGTTATGCGCTAGCGTAGGTTACCGAATGTAGAGTCGCCTACTTGAAAAGTACTGTTAAAATAATACACGCAATAATAAACTGTAAGTGAACGTAACACAGTGTAAAATGGTGTATTATTTTCACGGTATGTTTTCTCGTGCCGATGTTCTTTCATTGATTTCCCCGCAGTCAAATGTAAATAGTTTTTTTTGGTAACGAATTATATTTTTTTGTGATCGTAAAAACGTATTTTTGTTTTATTTTACAACATTATTTATGATACATTATCGTCACATTTTGGTTCGATGTGCTAAATTACTTTGGATACAAACTATGTAATAAATAATAATTGTCGTTAAAATTCAACTTTTCATTGCTTTTTCTCTCAATCGGGATTATTAAAGGTAGTGGATTTCCAGCACAATTCACGCAAAAAGGGCCCACTCAAGCGGCCTACTTGCGGAAAAAGGAGCCCCGAACAAGTAACAAGTAGGTAGTGGATTTTATGGTCATATCGATTTCTAATAAAATTAATAGATGATTAATTTTTATAGTCAAATCTCCTTTTCATTTTGATTCCGTAGTAAAACAAGGAATCCTTATAGTTTAGTAATGTCCCGTTTCACGTACCACCACCGTGCTATGGTTTCCTCACTATGCTTTCCTTCACCGAAAGGTCATTGTAGGATTTGAACCCGAGACCTTCGTCTTGGCATCCGACGTCACAACCATTGAGCTTTAGAATTTTCAACTTTTCATCAATCAAAGATGGATGAAGATCAATATTAATCCGGATCTTAGACGTCTCAATAAAAGATTGTGTTAATCGAAAACAAACTTATATTGCAGGTGCAAGTTCCAAATTCAAATGTCGAATCAAAACTTGACTCAGGTGTCTTGACGTTATAGAACACGTCTCTAAGTCCCCGTAGGACAAGGAGACTTCTTTCACTTGACGAGTATTCTACCGCTTCACACAGTGTTCTGAGAATTTGTTTGACGTGATGCCCATGGCTAGCTTTCTACTGTCGCCTATCCTCACAGATTGGAACCAAAATAGTCTCACATTGTTTTCATGTGCTCCGGGAATGTTTGCCAAGGCTGTGAAATGAGCTCGCTGCGTGTTTTTCTCAAGGGAGTACAGTAGCAACCGCAGTATTAGTATGAAATGAATACGTAAGTACGTACCATAAGTAAGCAAATGTAAAAATATTTTCATAATGCACACACTGCACTGTGTTACTGCATACATGTAGTTAATTGGTTGTTCTTTTTTTACAGTGAACCCGTACCCCAGAGTGAAAAGAATTGACTTTAGTAAACGCTTACTAATGCGTTTGCGTTTAAGACATTCCTCTATAGGTATCGGCACAGCGCCTCTAATACTCGTGGTACTATTTTCTCCCATACTAATTTATAGTTAACTCAAACGCGATATTATGTTTTTATTAACGATAATTCTTTACAATAGGGGTACAGGACAGTCTTTCTACGTTTAAAACGAAGAGTTAAAAGTATTTTTAATCTGTGACCACTAATGTAGGGGGGCGGTAAATAATCGCATACCACTTGAAAAAAAGGCATTTTATTAAAAAAGAGGAAAATAAAATAACATAAAGAACACATCGCGCAACATTTATATAAATTATAATATATTTTGTTTATTTTAATATTACCATACAGAACCACATAAACATTATGCGTTAACAATCTTAGTATACAAAAGAGTACAAATACATTGTCATGTGTAGTTATTAAAAATCGCTTCAATAAAATTAAACGATTTTTAGCTACAAATATTCTGTGAACCAAATATGTTTTTTTTTTTCATGGCAACATCGCGAAGCCTTTCAGCCTAATTTAAAAAAGCTGGCTATAAGCGGCTTTCTTATAAGCTTTCTTGATTGTTCAAAGCACAAAATATTTGTAGCTTATTTTGTCAATCACTCACTAATAGAAACAAAAAACTAACGACCTTAAGAGATACAAGCAAATTAGGACTGAATTATAAATTTATTTCATTTAAATTGATTTATTTAATAATTTATCAAATTAAATTGGGTACAGTCATCTAGCGACACGGCAGTGTTATGGCCAAGTTTATAAAAGTTGAAACTACTTAATGAAGATTGAATAAAGAAGGCGAAATGTGATTTTTTAAATTTAATTTATAAAATATGTATATCTCCAGTCCCAATGTCTAAAAAATTTAGGTGGTCACTGTGAAAATTATGGCCAAATTACAGGTAAGATTATTTCTATAAGTATTTTCAAAGCACGAAGCGCAAGTGATATTGCACTTTAGAAAGATGTCAGATCACAATTCGTGCGGGAAAGCACTTAGTCTACATCTAAAATAAATAATTAAAGTTCAATTCCATTTTTTCCTCTAAACTTTTAAGTATTCTCAATAACAATAAAAATAACAAAGAAAGGTATATATCTGGTAACTATACTTTTGCAGTTGATTAAAGCGTTACGATTTTTGATAATTTCGAATATTTAAGAATCAATGGCTGCTTTTTCTAATTTTTTCATAAATTTGGGCGTTTCTGACTGATGAATAACTTCGCAACGCCATATCAGATATCACTACAAGGTTATATGGTTGTAACTTTAGAATGAGGTAGAGATAACATTTAAATTCTCTCTTTTTGGCTGATTACATAGACTATGTATGTATTTTTTTATTTGAAAAGATGGTGGGCTCTAGCGATATCTAAACTAATTCTAATTAACGCCAATATCGGTGATAGAAAGCGGAAAATATTATAATTATCAGCAACTTTTTAGAACCTTAACGTTTTTCCTTAAAACTAATTGCATAACGTTATCAAATTATAAATATATTTTGTAAAAAAGCCTATACATTGTATATTACGTTTATTAAGGGTACATAAGTGTTGTACTTAGAGAATTGTGGTAAATATTTTAATTTTATAATAATTTAAGTAGAATTTTAAAAAGTTATCAAATGATGCTTTGTGCATTTTCAAGCGTAATTTATATGGAGATAATCACAACATTCTTATATTCCTGTCAGCGTATGGAGATGAGATGTAAGTCCTGAAAAAAAAAAACAAAAACAAATTAGATTTTTGGCGTTGAAGTCCGATCGACAATGAACTATGGGAAATCATGGGATTTCAGGTAAATAAAATTAGTCCGGTGGATAAATAAAAAAATGCATGGCATTTCATGATCTCGTAATGTAAAAACACATAATTTTATTGTTTTTCTACAGTGATGACGCTATTTCAAACACACATCTTAAATTAAATTAATGATGAGTATTTAAACTATTTTTTTTAGGTGAATATTAAATCTAAAAAAAATTGCAATTAAAATAAATGACAAAAGCAAATGACGAAATTATTCATGCATGAAAAACGTTAAAATTAAACTGTTACATTTATCAGATTCCATGCCAAAATAACTGCAAAGTATTAAACCGAAAAATAAACAACTTGCATCGTGCAATTGAAAAAAAAAATAACACGAAAGCCAAAAACACAAACTAGAAAATTAAAACATTTGGCGACTACAAACTTTAATATTTTCAAAGAACCTGAGTGGAAATTGCTTGTTTATTTTTTTTTGTATTTTTTTAGTTTTTTTTTCTTGCAGTCTTCTCGCTTAGCTTGACTATTCACTTAGTACTGGGAGCATGGATCTAGAAGAATAATATACCAAGATATTAGTGTGAATAATATGTAAAGAATTACATAACAAAATATAATGATCTAAGTGATACAGTGGGAATAAACTTATTTCTAATAATTAAAAATAATTGGTTTGGTTTAGTGCTTATATTTGTCGTAGCGCTCATTTCAATTTATTAGAAATAAGTATGAAAAAAGGTGACAAGTAACAATTTAAAATATTAACTGAAGCTTTAGAATGATTATTTACAAACGATCTTTAATATATTAAGCAAAGCTATACTGAGCTAAGAAAATTAATAATTTAGGAATAAAATGTTACCGAAATATTAATTGCTATGATGCACATAATAAAAAAGTATGCGCGATGCCTATTTTTAGCCAATAAGAACATTAATTTTGTCTTTGGACAGTTTTCCTAAACTTTAGATAATGATACATTTTTCCAATAAAAAAATATATTGTAAAAAAACTTAAACTTTGTCTTAAAACAGTTTTGTTGCATAAAAACAAATAGGTATCTCGTTCTTAAGATAATAATATAAACGTACCGTAAGTCTGTCCAAATACAATTACTATAAAATAAAAATGTTTTCTTTGGACATTTATTTCAATGCAGTGATGTGGTTATAAATATACCACATCACTGTTACTATATTGTTAGACTTATGTGTATCTAAATTAAATATCTTTACAGCCTTACTAATAAAAAGTTACACGCGGTGTACACATCTGTTATAGGATAATTGCTACTAATAAAAACATTTTTGACACAAAGCCTGTATACACGTGTTTTAGTTACCTAGGAAATTTACACAGGGCTTACACGGGCCAGGACCCTTGTTTAGTGTTTGTATAAGAACATTATGGCGGATTTCAATAGATCAGCTGTGTCTGATAATCAAGTGTTGTGTCCATTTACTACGGACCAGGCCAACCGCGCAACAAAATGACACCAACGCGCTGGCCCTAAAAAGTCATTTTAGGGCCAACGCGACTCAGTCGACTGCGGTCATACTGCGGTCCACGGAACAGTTCATTCGTTCATTGTTTGCTTATAAATGCCTAGTTGCGTAGTGAAAGGCTTGTGTTTTATACTGGAGTTATGGATAAAATAAAACAAAAATTTACAATTTATTTGATTTTGATAACTTTATGCAAAATGTTCCGGTAGGTGTATCCTTAGTTTTGAAGTCATTGGCACAGCCATTTGCTTCGTTTGTTGACGTAACATTTGTAATTTGACAATGACGTTCTTCTTTCTTCTTCTTCTTTGGTTAAATGGCTACTGTAGCCATAAGCACAAGACAGTTTCGTTCAAAACCACCATTAGCTATTTGAAGCTTTTTAAAAGTAATTTTATTGTTTAATTATTAAAATAAAAATAGTCTTAAGAAAAAGAAACCTGATTTTTATGATATGATTAATATTTTATATAATTATTTTTCAGTATCTTTTGGTGTTTACACATTTTTCCCCATATTTTCTCCCGTATTTTGAAGTTAGATAGTTTTAGTTTCAAAACGTTCCTAAAAAGTTGCCAGTCGTTTTTGTTTTAACAAATAGATAACTATACAACGCTTACACACTGATTATTAGTAAAGGGAGTGTATAGCAACTGTGTAAGGCTTACACACTGCATAACTATACAGCTGTTAAACAACCGTGTTCCATATTTTTATTAGTAAGACGGTTAAATTTTAATTTTAATATCTTTAAATTAGTAAAGATATTTACACGGGATATTTAATTATAATTGTCCAAAAACACTTATTTTACATCTACAATAAAAATTATAAAATAAATAGAACTAGTACCTTCCATTTCCAAAGCTATGGGAATGGGACCTTTGGCAGCGTTAAAAATAAAAATACATATAAGCAATAGAGCAGAATGAATATTTTGTGTGAGCGTACCAAAGTTTACTAGATTCCAAAGTGTTTTTAACAGTGCAGAACTTGGCAGGTCTCTACCGTGCACCCGAATAAATCTCATAAACTTTTGGTTTACATAATATTCTGCCTTTTTCTAACTCAATTAGGATTTTGGTTATAAAGTTTATATTATATTAGAAAAAGGCAGCATTGAGCATTTATTTAATTAATTATGAAATTAGCTTTGATATGGAAGTAGCATATTTTTTTTAAATATAATTCATACTTGCGTATTTTAATATTATTATAAAAGCTTAGCGAGGTTCCATTTTAATTTTTTAATTAACTAAAGCTATTTATGTACGGGTAGCAATTATAAACAATTGTAATAACAATAAATTAATAATTTCTTAAATCATGATACCAACAATTTCACAAGCACGGACAAAATAAAATAGAACCTTTGGAGGCATATTCAAACTGTAACTAGTAACTTGGCCTACGCACTGCCGATCGTTCAAGTTTAACACGAAGTTTGAATAAACCTTATATTGTGTTGCCATTGCAATATAAATTATTAAACTAAAAATAAGTCTTGGACTAATAGTAAAAAAACCGGCCAAGAGCGAGTCAGACTCGCGCTCCGAGGGTTCCGTAACCTGTAGGTATATAAGTAAATGGTAGTTAGTATAGACCTGAGTATTTGATATGAATTTCAATTTATGACGTATTAAAAAAAAACTACTTACTAGATCTCGTTCAAACCAATTTTCGGTGGAAGTTTGCACCGTAATGTACATCATATATTTTTTATAGATTTATCATTCTCTTATTTTAGAAGTGACAGGGGGTGACAGTGACACATTTTACCACTTTGGAAGTGTCTCTCGCGCAAACTATTCAGTTTAGAAAAAAATGATATTAGAAACCTCAATATCATTTTTGAAGACCTATCCATAGACACCCCACACTTATGGGTTTGATGAAAAAAAAAATTTTGAGTTTCAGTTCTAAGTATTGGGAACCCCCAAAATTTATTGTTTTTTTTTCTATTTTTGCGTGCAAATCTTAATGCTGTTCACAGAATACATCTACTTACCAAGTTTCAACATTATAGTTCTTATAGTTTCGGAAATAAATGGCTGTGACATACGGACGGACAGACAGACAGACAGACATGACGAATCTATAAGGGTTCCTTTTTGCCATTTGGCTACGGAACCCTAAAAAGACGTCGGTGGTTAAGTTCATTTGCGTTATTAAATTCATAACATAAAAAAAATCTATTCATTTAAGTATTATTTCAGTTGCAAAAATATTGGCATTATGTAAATTTTGGGATTATCACATACATACATATTTTATGACGTAGAAGTGTTCAAGCCCATATAATTAAATAAAATATGAAAAAAGCTACTGTTTTATGGAAAAGAACTTACCCTCTGAGTGAAGTTTATAGGTATTTGATTTGATAGCAGAAAAATTATAATTATTTTTTTTCTATTTGCTTTTTGTTATCGATAGGCAAATTATTTAACTGAGACGGTCTTTGAAGTAGCTGCTGCGGGATAATATAGTTGTATAAACTGACGTTAGGCAGCGCGAATGATCTGTTATGTGACTATAATAACACCAATAGCAATTTGGTAGCAATATAGGCATATAGAGACTATTGCTAGTGTTTTTTTTTTTTATTTGAGTGACGCTACTATATGGCCTTTTTTATGATTGCTAAGCTTTTGAGAGATTCGTAGAAGTGATCAATCCCATATAGTACTGTTAACGCATAAACCGCCTCAGTTAAGATACTCTAACTATTATGACTCTTTAAAATTCAGTTGTATGAAAGAATCATAGCAGGATTTGCACAAAAAATATTACTAGAAGTCGGAATAAAGATAAAATTCAAATACGTCTAAGACATTTGAAATTAATAAAAAATATTCAATATTTCAGGTATTGCTGTCAATGAAAACTCAACATTGGACGTTTTTCAAAACCCTCTATTTTTTGGTACAAATCAATGTGTGATTCGTTTCGTATAGCCAACCAAAACTTAACTTTCTCTGTTTTTCATGGTTCTAGCAATATTACTACAATACAATTTCAACATAAAATCGCATGGATATTACCAGCAAAAGTTTGTAAAACCCAAAAGACGCTTTCTCAATTTGAGACTTGAATTTGGAACTATCCGAAACGAGTCACCAATATGACTTTTATACCATCAATATATGACTGACGGGCAACTTTTCTTGTACTGAATTTTACCATGTATGACCATAATGTCACCAATACAAGTGATGATAATGGTCGTAGGTGCACACAATCCTAATTTATCTTTCAAGTGCAGCTGCCAGAATACTGGGTACCCAAACATAAAAGTAATAACCTAACTAAATGCAAAAGCGACTTACAGCTCCATATTGTGCACGCTAGAATGCTGACATGTGCCAGGCACTTTGACGTGGCAGTGTTTGTGACACTTGAGTTGACAGTCGCGACACTCGTAGCCTTGCTTGCCGAGCCGCCGCGCTATCGTCTTATTGCAAACTTCGCATACTGTGCCGCTGGAAGGGTTTATATCACTTTTATAAAACTTGTAGATACTTTTTACACATTTGTGTGACTTTTATAAGACATGATTGAAAATGATTAGAGACAAATTAAATTTGCTCGTATTTAAAGGACCAAAATTTTTTTTTTTTAAATCTTCATTTTTCGTGGTATTATATTTAAATAGACTTTTTTTATATAATTTTTATTTTTACAACTTAGTCGGTAAACAAGCATACGGCTCACCTGATGGTAAGCGGTTACCGTAGCCATATGAACGCTTGCAACACAAGAAGCATCGTTCACGCGTTACCGACCTTTCCCACCTCCCCAATGAGCTCTGGCGACCTTACTCACGCGCAGGAACACAACTTCACACAACATAAAGTTATTTGGCTGCGGTATTCTGTAAGGTGGAGGTACTTCCCCAGTCGAGCTGCTCTTTGAGCGAATAAACGCTATGCTCTACCTCTCTCAACTATTAAATATTACATAATATAATAGTAAAATAAATGCTGTAGACACTTACCCGCTAAGATGTTTAGCTATAAATGTGTGCTCATTATAAATATGTAGTTTGACGCCCTTCCGTCGCCATTTTGATCTCTGTGCGATTGTCAGTGGCACTAAATAGTGCTTCTTGATGCCAGCTTCAATGGTTTCCAAGACCAGGGTCGAAGCCTCGTGGATGAACGTCCTAGCTGACGCGGTAGAGAATCCAGATACTTCGCTGAGAGAGGACCTTTTTTATTTAGTATTATTTTTATCAAATTTGGGAAATAGGATCAGTTTCGGTTTGGGTAAGATTTTTTGGATTAGGTTGAGGATTTCGTTGATCGTTTTTTGGTAGGATTGGTTGGATTTTTGTGGATTAAATTGGGATGTAAATTTTTATTATAAAAAAACATAAAAAGACATTGGTAGAAAATGATTTTGGAACAATACAATGACAGCAATTTTCAGGGGACATGCAAAAGCAGTTTACAGAAAAGTAATAGGGAGTTAAAAAATAATCAAGCATTATCATTCACGCATACAAAAAAAACAATATAAATATTTAAGTTTAGTATGAAAAACCAGTGTTACCAGATTGCAGAGTGCCATTACCCCCAGCGCATGAGTGTTGACAGATGAAAAAAAAGAAAGAAAATCCTCAATTAGTGCCAATGTATTATCAATCTACATGACAAATATAATAGATTTATATGGCAAGGTAGCATTATTTTAAGTTTATTATTCATTTCAGGTTTGGAAAGCTTGTTAATGTAATATGATCCTGTTAATTTGGGAGCAAATCCCATTAAAACTAGGCGCTGCTGCTGGTTGATATTACCTACAGTCCGACCAAGTTACCTGTAGAGTATGTACCGTGTAAATATGAAACAAAACCATTATTAGGGGCCGGCTTTAACTATAGTGCAATGCAACGTGTTCGGCGCACGCGCAGGGTCTCAGGGGACGACGCCGCCAAAATGTATATCTTTCATCAAATAATGCTCTTTAATGAATCCGAATTATTACTTCCTGAATTGCCCTCTCCTATACCAAAATTAAAGTTTCATCTTGACGCACAAAAAGGGCGACACATCAGAACCGGTGAATCACAGGCCGATCACCATCACCTTCCTTCTCTCCAAAGTACTGGAGCGAGTGATCAACACGCAACTTATAAGATCACGTTTTGTTGAGTGACCGACAATACGGCTTCCGCCACAGTAACTTGGCTGGTGATCTCCTAATGTATCTCACACCAAACCAAGCCTAGAAAAAGAGTGTGGAAAAGATTTTTAATGCACCCGGATTTCCGATCAATGATGGTGTTGATTGCACGCGGGCGCACAAATAATGCAAAGTAGACCACTAGCAAATATACCGCGAAAGATTATATAATAATTGGACTGTTTTACAAAAAACTTAAACCGACTTCAAAGTACACTAAGAAGTAATCAAATCCTGATCTGATGACAATGGGACTAAACGGGAAGTGAACTCTTTCAGACAAAAAAATAATTTTCCAAATCGGTTGATAAATGACGGAGTTATGAGGTAATAAACATTAAAAAAAAAAAAAAAAAAAAAAATACATCCGAATTGAGAACCTCCTCTTTTTTTGAAGTCGGTTAAAAATAAATAAGTAAAATACATTTTCGAAGTTACCACTACGACTCTAAAGATATATTGGTCGAACTGTTAAATTAAACGCGCCACAAATCACTAGTCGTACAAACAAAGTGAGAAGTAGCAAATTTTTTAATAAAATTATTCGAAAGCACAAGTTTTTATTATTTTTATTTTTGTAATATTAAGAAAAGCGCTCTAAAGCCAACCTAGAATATTGAAAAATATGTTTAATTGATTATTAAAGCATCTTTATTTTGATAGCCTTAGGTTGAGTTTCCCTCTACCTCTTCTATAGCAATTGATGATAGTTATGAGTTTATAGTAAATCCATGGTGACTATACCTTCTAGAAGTCCTCGATTCGTCACCAGACTGCGCGGGCGACGCACCAGCCGAATACACATTTCTGTTTGGTATGGCTAAGGCCTTATCTGAAAATTAATAAAATGTGTTTGGTTGTTATATTCTACTACTAGTTGCGCCCGCGGTTTCACCCGCGTACCTGAGGGAGATATTGCTTTCCCGGGATAAAAAATTCCCTATGTGTTAATCCAGAATATATTCTATCTGTGTGCCAAATTTCATCTAAATCCGTTCAGTAGTTTTTGCGTAAAAGAGTAACAAACATCCATACATACTCACAAACTTTCGCATTTATAACATTATACTGTAGTAAGAAATTTGAGAATGAAAGAGAAGACTAAAAGAAATATTCTTGTCCCTTACTAAAACTACATAAAAGAGATGCTTTAAATAACAGATGACATTGCATAGTAGCAGTAGGTACCTTTTATACCACCTTAGATTGCATAAAAGCGATTTAACGCAGCACAATTTGAAGCCACTTCGTAGAGGGTCTACGAGATCGGCTACGAAGCTTTCTTACCTATACACCTACAATAATATGGGTGGAACTTCTAAACACTGGATTTAAAACGGGTTCACCAGATTTCTTTAGCAAATAAGCTGATAATGGCTGAGAAATCAAATTAAATAAAAAAGCGTCCAATGCGAGTCGGACTAGCACATGAAGGGTTCCGTACGATAAATTATAGGTATGTTGTACGGAGTATTTATATATTCTGAGATTATAGAGACTATACATTGTCATTATTAAAATCTAGAAGGAGAGAGGGCCTGTATACATCGAGAGTGAGTGCGCGAAGCCATGTATAAGAATCATGTTAATTTGTAATTAAATTTTATAAAACGCCTACATTTATTTTTAATTTAGTTTATATTAGGTACTATTTTGTTGCTGATTCTGTTGTTTACAACTTTACTAAACTAATCTACTCACACTGTCTCTTTCTAACAAAGAACATAAGAGAAGGATGTAAGAAATTTAGTCCTGTCAAATTAGTCCAATGCTTGTTTTCAATATAAATTTAGTTCGCGGTTACGCAAATGAAGATGGCAAAGACTAATTTGACAGCTTTAAATATGTTCTATCCTTTTTCAATAATGTTTGTAAGAAAGAGATGTGATGTGACTAAAATTAGTTTAGTGCGATTTGCAACAGAATCGGCACCATTACCTTCTAATAATATTATATTATTATTGCTAGTTTATATGAGGAATAGTAACTCACAGACAAACCATTTAATGAACTTGTTGAACAAAAAAATAATGCAGTTGTTGTAGTCACTCACCATGGCTGTTCCTCTCGGCACTGATACTCCGGATGCGGTTCTGTTCCGCCTCCGAGTCCGTCAGGTCGAGGGACTGGTTCCGCGTGCGGGACCGCCCCAACCTACCGACACATTGTGAACCTTCTCAATAAGCACTTAGTTTCTGATAAACATTTGAGAGAATGAGAATGAGAATGAGAAGATGAGAATGAGAGAATGAGAATAATTTATTTGCAAGAGACATGGTGAACATAAAGGTCGAACGAATACCGGATTACGCTGCCCTATTCTTCGAATGGTTGAGTTTTATAATACTAACTGTATAGATTGATATATTTGCATGTTTAAATTTAATGTTTAAGTATTTGTTAAAAAAATAATTTTTAATACAAGCTTGTGTTGCTGACTGTACTTGCATTGTCTTCCAATATACTAAAGTATACCCATCGAGGAACAATCCCTTAGAGTAGTAATACCGAGCAATCCGATTCCGAAACTAGTCAGTGATTTGTCACTGATATTGAACAGTAAAGACCAATCAGTGCATCTTGTGTTCTTGACTTGGCCAATCAGAGCGCATGTGTCTATGAATTAGCCAATCAGAGCGCATTGTCGATGGTGGGAAATTGGCGGAATCGATTGCAAGCAAAATTAACGTCATTGCGCTTCTTTGGGTTAGTTGTTCTATGTGTATACCAAATATCAAGTCAATCCGACCACTGGAAGCAGGTGAAATTCGACTTGCAGAATTCCACCCGAACAAACATACATACATACATTGCAAGTTACATAAAAACGTAAGAGAGACGCGTTTAGATTTACTTAATTTTCCCAATATACGGATGTTTTTTTTCCAGCCAGTGAGGGCATCTTCTGTCTTAGAGAAAAACGCTAAAAAGGAACCCGATCTGAATTTTGAAGCAAATAAAAAAACTTCATGGGATTTTCACAAGTAAATTGAGATTTAGCATTTGACAGTATTACAGGCTTTATTTCTAATCGATTAGAAATTGCACGAAGTCTGCGCGAACGAAGTCTCGGCCAAAAAGATAGTTCGTAGGTTTTTTTTCTTTTATTTACCTTCTCTTAATAGTACCAAAGAAGTCTCGTCTGCGTTTCCTCGGCGCTGGTTCAGGCGGTACGTTTTCATGTTGATTGTTCACGTAGTCGCCTTGCTGCAAGGAAATGCACCTTATTATTTATAGAGTTAAGGTGCACATTGTTCGTTCGTTAGGTGATTTGTGTATTTTTCCTATTTTAATAAAATCTTTTTTATTATTGATCTTTGGATATAGTTATTTTTTTTATAAAGTGAACGATATATTTTTATAAAATTGGTTGTAAAAAATAAGTACTTAACTTTAACAAATTCATTCCATATTAACCTTATCGCATGGCAGTGTGCGAGCCAAGTCCCAATAACACGACTTCGACTCCCAATTAAAATTAATAGGTACCAGAGCATTTGTTTTTTACACAGATAATCAAATTGTAAAATTTAGCAATGTTAATATTTTAGTAGGGCAAAACAACACCAAAACATTCCCTTACCGCTTCACCATTTTCGCCATTCAATTTGCTGCCATTTTCCTGTATCCTGACAGTTTTCCCTGGCGACTGGTTAGGAGTGGCCAAAATAGATTTCTCTTTGACACTCTCGTCTACATTGTCTATGGAGCTTTGCTCTTCGGGCGCTGGCTCGCTGTCTATGGCCTCGCGCTCCACTTCGATGAATTTTCCCGAGTCGGTTATTTCGACCTTTTTTGTGAGATGTTTTTTGGTTGGGTTAGTATGGCAACACAGCACACAGGTTTTAGAAAGACATTTTAAGACCCTTTTACTTTTTATATATTTTTTAAATTGTTTATTAGTTATACAGGTTAATTAGTAGAACACTAACAACCTCTCAGTACTATATTACTGACATCATACATTTTGTTCTATGACTTTTTAAAATCATCAGACTTTTATACAAACATAAAAATATTTAAATTCAAGTTTCTAAAAGTTACGTATTTTAGTTGCAAAAGCGCGCAAAATACTGAGTGAGCACGGGTGTTAGAACAACGATCTCTCGAAAATTTCTTTTTGGTAAATGTATTGCCCAGCAAGGTTGTTAGTGTATTACCAATTACCCTGTATTTTAGTAAAATATTTTATAAATGTCACAAAATGTCTTCAAAAAAGGTCACAATCGTCATAGCATGCTATGAATGTTAAAGTACAAGGAACTATCTAACAAAATTAAATGTCATTAATACGCACAATATTTAATTATAATGCTAAACTATATTTTCAATCATTTTAGAAATATATTATCATATTTTTATACAGTAAAATATTTTAAATTGTTTTCAGTGCGATTAGAATGTAAATATTATGTAATGAATCTAAGCCTGTTTTGAAAAGAGTAATTGCTGAGTTTATTGCCGGCTCTTCTCAGCAAATGCAACCTTCCGAACCGGTATTAGAGTATTAGAGTCAGACTTTTCATAAGTGCCTGCGAAGGTCTATTTGAATAAATGATTTTGAATTTGAATTTGCCATTTCTTGAATGGCACTAAGCAAAAACTATTCGGCGTAGATAGCTTTTTACATCCCTGGCGTATCGGATATAGACTGCATATCGATATTTTACTCATTGGAATTATCGAAGCAGTCATTCAATTTAGGCCTTAGAATGGTACTTTAAAAGGTCGAATTTGCAATTTTCTTTATCAAATGTTGAATGATACTATAGCAACTAACAAAATTAATGAACATGTCAATGGTTAAACTTACCTTGATGGACTTCTTCGGCTCCTAAAATGACATGATTCATGTCAAAGCGATGGTTCACAGCAAACGCAGGCGATTGAAAAGGAAAATCAAATCTCGTGTTAATTTCAACCAAAAGTACACACTAATAAAGCGCATTTTTGTAACACAATTGAACCAGATATTTGCGTTTTAGACATTTGTAACCATGTTATAGAACGTGTCAAACAAGCCAGGTTACGATTCGAGATTGAGACGATTTAATATGCAACGTGGCCTTCTGATATAGCGTTTATTCTCGATTAACACAACCTTCATTCAATAATGCATGTCTTACAGTTAACTAATTCTGGCACGTTCACAGTTCACTTACGTAATTCCACGATACAGGTTGTTTTATTACATTATTGCTTCTAATCGGTCAATCTTATCTAACTAACGAATGCAAAAAAGACCACTCTATATTTATTCTTGCTGAATTTCTTGCCTTCTCAGTTTAAGTGTATTACGAACTGATGGGAAAATCAAGTGTAACGTTCGTAAGTGCCTTATTAGGGCCTAAATTGAATATACGATGAGGAATCTTTCAAACTGATTATAATTTGAACCTTAAGTGAACGATTTGACAGGTATTTTGAGCACAGAGTTATCATAAGAAAACTCATTATTAAATTTGAAGATGAGCAGTAGCAAAAGCAAAACAATGAATGTCTCTTTACTATTTTTATACTAATAAGCTTGACCGCGCACGAGAGAGACGGACAGACTTTACAATGATACGAATGACGTATGATGCACGCCGCGCGCTACACAAGCGCAACGTGTAAATGTGTTGCACGTGCCAGCTTTAGTGAACCGACCTGTAATGTTATTTATGTCTAAAACGTAGGAATCGGGATCCAATTATCAACATTTGCGTCTTTTTAAGTAGAATTATTGCCAATAGTTTATCAGATGTTTAACCGCTAGTGCAGCTTAACGGCATCGCGTAGTTGACAGTTTGTAAACTATCAATGCACGTTTAAAATTAAAATTATTACGAATGAAACGCAAAAGGTGTGAATCAGTAGTTAAAAAAAATAATCAAAAAAAGCTCGATAAAATTATCTTTTTAAGCAGCACTCAAATTAAATATATTCGTTTTATTTTAAGTTCTCGGTTGTAAAGTGGTGTAACTCAATTTTGTTCAGTTTGGCTAATAGTATGTACCGACGATTTTTTTATTTTATTTTCATTTTTGACACTAAAAACATAAATCTGGACAGCGTTTTGCTTTATTCAAAAGTGAAGCAATGCCGAGCTGGTCCTTCTTCTAAATAAATGTCTTACTTCGTACACGCCAAACACATTCCACATTGAGACGTCGACAGTGTTTACTGTGTTTACTTGTGCCAGTATTGATTTTACTCACTCTTAAGTATGACAATTTGTGCTTCACTTTCAGATAAGGCGAGACTCCGTTCCCATTTTTTTTACGTCTATGATTAAAACTTATTTTTTATCTGAATTCTTTAGTATACAACGTGTATTAGATTTGGATGCTAAATCGTTGAACGGTTCGGTCAGAATCGCCAACTTTTAATATAGAAATTAAAAGTTACATAAATCGATTCAGAAAACGATTCTGAACAAACCGTTTAACGGTTTAGCATCCAAATCTAATACACGTTGTATACAGACTTACAACAAGAAAATTTTAGTTTCTGAGTTATACCACTTCACGGCCGAGTATCAAAATTGTAACATACCCTCTGGACGGAGTGAATGATGAGGGTGGACTTGTTGGCCGCGTTTGTGGGACTCAGTTCTAGCTCACGAAGCGCTGATTCTGTTAGCTGTGAGTTTTCGTGACCTGTAATATTATGTAGACAAGGTTTAAAATGCACGCGGAGTGACGAAGATTGTATGTAAGTATTCTCAAAAAATTGTAAGGGACCTGTATTTTGTGTGACTGGCTAAATCCTAATTCAGTAAGTATATTTAAATATGAAAATAATATACGAATAAAAATTAATTGCATTAATAAATAGTAAAGTACCTAAATAAATACATATATACTAAAAGAGAAATGAACCAGTATAAGTTTGTATTAAAAATTACATTTGTAATAGTCAATGCCGTTCTTAAAACTGTTTTAGACTACCGGCCGAATCCGACCTTGTCACTTGACACAGTCTATAAAACCATACAGTCGTTTGAGGAAGACGTCTAGACATGGCAATCGTGCGGGGTGTGAGGAGCGAGACTCGGGAAAGCGGAGCCCGACCTGCGAACAAAACGATGTTAGTAGCTCGGGACACAGCATACTTTATATGCAGTTGTCAGCATTTTCCACGAGATCAAAGGCGTCGGACGAGTGTATGGTTTTATAGACTGTGCTATAGCTGTGGTATAAGTTACCGTTCTGTTTGAATATAGTCTTAGTGGTGGTGGTAAGGTGTCCCTGTGGCGAGAGGGTGCGCAGGCTCTCCTTGATCTTGACGGGCCGCGAGCCCAGCTCCGGGATGTCGGGGCCCTCGATGAACAGGAACTGGACAATATATATACTATTTTAGTGTTTAATTGAAATTGACTGACTAAATTGACAGACTAAGTTGACTGACTAAGTTGACTGACTAAATTGACTGACTAAATTGACTGACTAAATTGATTGACTAAATTGACTGACTAAGTTGACTGACTAAATTGACTAAGTTGACTGACTAAATTGACTGACTAAGTTGACTGACTAAATTGACTGACTAAATTGACTGACTAAGTTAACTGCCTAATTTACTGCCTAAATTGACTGAATAAATTGACTGGCTAAGTTGACTGACTAAATTGACTGACTAAATTGATTGACTAAATTGACTGACTAAGTTGACTGACTAAATTGACTGACTAAGTTGACTGACTAAATTGACTGACTAAATTGACTGACTAAATTGATTGACTAAATTGACTGAATAAATTGACTGACTAAGTTGACTGAGTTGACTGACTAAGTTGACTGACTAAATTGACTAAGTTGACTGACTAAGTTTACTGACTAAATTGACTGACTAAATTGATTGACTAAATTGACTGAATAAATTGACTGACTAAGTTGACTGAGTTGACTGACTAAGTTGACTGACTAACTTGACTGACTAAATTGACTGACTAAGTTGACTGACTAAGTTAACTGACTAAAGTGACTGACTAAATTGCCTGAACTTATAAATAAAAAATCACATTTATTTCAGACTGAAAGTCCATAATTTGTTAGTATTACACAATGTAGGTGCATATAGACTGACTCTACAAATTGACTTATTTAGTGACACAATTTGACAAAAAATAACGAAGATATGGTTTGTTGAAGTTCCACGTGACGTCACGCGATGGTACACTTTTCACAAACAAGTGACGTCACGAAACCCACTGCCGAACTTTGACGCGCTTTATCTTAGTATTTTTTTATTGATTTGAGAAAACAAAATATACGTGTCCAATATCTTTTGATAATCTGACGAAGGACCCCTATTAAGAGGAGGCTGCATCCCTATTAAATACCTACTTTGATTGAGTGACTAGACTTGACATAGACAACAACATATTCTGACCTCGACAGTGAGGGTACCGCTGACGTCGTGTTCCTCCATGGGCCTGGTCTGCAGCGCGATCTGTTGTCTCTGGGAGGGCGCAGCTAGCAGCTCGTCTATGCCCACTAGACCTAGACCTAGGAACCTGACAAAGAGGAAATTTTATTTATGCCACCAGTGGCGTAGCATGGGTGGCACCCAGAGCGGAAATCGTTTAAAAAATATTTAAAATACAAAAAATTGTATCATCGCAAAGGGGACGTCCATTTATTACGTGAGGCGTTTAGAGGGAGAGACGAATCTCACTCAATCTCAATTGAGAGGGAGTGGCCTCGGCAAATATCAAATACTATTAAAAAAACAAATAACATGCCAGCACAATAAATGATGAATAGGTAAACAGAAGTAAAGAAGTAAGTTTTTTTTTTTTTTTTTTTTTTTTGGCGGGTAGGCAAGATATACGGGTGTCGTTATAATTCGAGTTAAAATTAAATTCTTTTAAAATTATTTAAAACTATAATAACTAAATTAAAACCTTACATTTATGTTTGTATAAGTGTTAGCACCGCCAGTAAAAGAAATCCATACGAAATCACAACAACTTCACTAACTTGCATATCACTATGGAGTCTCTACAACAGTCCATGGACACAATGGCACAACTGTTTAAAAAACAAATGGACAATTTTCACACGGAGCTCAAGAAAAAGGAAGGTCCAGCCCCTGTTACCACCTCATCGCTGTCTGCTGAGTTGAAGCATTTCGCAGCTTTGTAGTCAAGGCCCTAGACACTCTTCAAGCACAAGTGTCTATTCTGGCGAAGGAGCAGGACCGTTTGGAGATGAGAGGACGGCGTAAAATTCTCCTCTTCCACGGTGTGAAGGAGCAAACCAGTGAGGATGTTCTGGAGGTATTACTCAAGGTTGTTACAGGTGATCTCAAGTTTCCCAATTTCAGCTGCATGGACATAAGTAAATGTCATCGGATGGGACAACCTTCTGACAAGTCGAGGCCTATTCTATTGAAACTGAAGGATGGCACAGTGCGGGACAAGCTGTGGGTCAGCAAGACCTCTCTTAAAGGCACAGGCATCACCATGTCCGAGTTTCTCACGCGTGAGCGTCACGTCGCATTTATGGAGGCACGGCAGATTTTCGGTATATCAAAATGCTGGACAAGAGATGGCTGGATACTCATAATTGGGCCAGATGGAAAGAGGCACAAGATTACTTCAGTCTCTGAGCTGCATAGTATACAGAGTCCACCGGGTCAGAGTGCATCAGCCAGCACGTCAAAGGAGAGTCCCGCATCAGTTGCGACAAAGAATACGACCTCAAAGATAAAGAGGACGACTAGGAAGTAGTTTCTTTGCTGTCTTTTGTTTTGTATTTAATTAGTTACTTTCTTGTTGTTTAGTTTTATGTCGATTCGTTACCACAGACTACCTTCGTTACCTATCACTTGCAGTGGTACCATAGTAACACAAGGTACCTTTCTACTTTTAAACCTTTATTTAAAATTATTTAGTGTCCTATGTAACGTACAAAACAATGCTATTTTTAGAACGTAGGTAGGTTAGTGCTTAAAATTCTCTTTGGCTATTCTAATGTGACAGACATCTGACATTACTGACAGCTCAGATATTATGTTGTCAGTAACATTAATTCTTTTCACTAATTTTGTTGCCATTGTTCATAAACTTATTATCCCTTTCTTTTTAACGTTCCATTCTACTCTTTTTGTTGTATTTATATAAATTTTCGAACTCTTACATTCTGCTGGCGGGTACACTAAAATTATTGATTTGGTTGTATTTGTTTTTTTTTGGTCTTTATTATTATTATTATTGTTGTATATTTATTTATTTAAACTCTTTATAAATATTTATTATTTAAATGTCTGACTTTGAAGATGATGATAGCAACTTATTTCTCTCACTATCGGTTTCCTCTAATAATCTGAGCAGCAATGACAGCTTCCACTCTATTCCTCCTTCTTTATGTGATATCCTAGACAGTCACTTCGAAGATGTTCCTAAAAACTTCAACGTAGTCCACATTAACGCCCAAAGTATTCCGGCTCACTTTCCTGATATGCTGACATCTTTTACGAACAAAAATATCCATGCCATTCTTGTGTCGGAATCCTGGCTAAAGCCCTGCTTACCTTCTACCTCTTACTCCTTGCCCGGCTTTCATTTAATACGCAACGATCGTATCGGTAGAGGAGGAGGTGGTGTAGCCATTTATCTTCGAGATCATATTCCTTTTACTATTGTCAACATGTCCACTCAAAGTTCATCTCCAAGCGGAGCAGAATACATCTTTATTGATGTTGAATTAACTGGTGTCAAAACTCTTTTAGGTGTTCTATACAGTCCTTCTCTTCTTGTTAATTACTTCTCTAGTTTGGAAACGATTTTAGAAAATCTTGTTCCTTTATACAGCCACACCATTTTGATGGGTGATTTCAACACTTGTTTACTGAAACATGATAATCGTTCAGCTCTGTTGAAATCAGTCACAGATGCGTGTAATCTTAGTATTCTTCCTCTAAATCCTACACACTTTTTTCCTCATTGTGACCCTTCTCTTCTTGACCTCATTATTGTCTCCTCCATTGATCATGTTGCTAAACATGGGCAATGTACCGCTGATGCTTTTTCCTTTCATGATCTTGTTTTTCTTTCCTATAAAATACGTCCTCCTAAGCGTAAATCGAGAATTTTACTGCAGCGCAATTTTAGTGATATGGATGTGAACCGCCTTCGAGCTGACGCGCAAAATATTGATTGGTCTGTCATTCAAGTTGCACCAACAGTTGACGAACAAGTTAGTATATTTAACTCGCTCCTTACTCAATTATATGATATACATGCTCCTGTTCGTCCCGTTCGAATTAAACATCTTCCTGCTCCATGGCTCACGGATGATATCAGGTCTGTACAAACTAAAAAGAACACTGCTAAATCAAAATACAAAGTTAACCCTGACAAATACCGTGAGAAATACAGACAGACTCGGAATCACTGCAATAAGGTGTGTAGAGATGCACAACGGCGCCATATTCACAAATCTGTAGAGAACGGGGACCCAGCTAAAGTCTGGAGATTTCTTAAGACACTGGGAATTGGAAAATCCAATAAAACCACAATTTCTAATAATGTAAACTTAGACCAACTTAATCAACATTTTTGTTCTTCATCAGTTGTTAATAATGCAACAAAATTAAGTACTTTAAACGATCTTAATTCTTCCAAGTCTCCAAATACTTCCTCCTTTTGTTTTAATCAATTCACTGATTGTGATGTTAAGAGGCACATTCTGTCCATTGCTTCCAATGCTGTCGGTGGGGACAACATCAGCCGGAAGATGATTCTTCCTCTCATTGACATTCTTACTCCTGTTTTAACTTCTATTTTCAATTTTTCAATCTCTACTAGTTTCTTTCCATCTCTCTGGAAAGAAGCGTTTATAGTTCCTCTTCCCAAAAAAAGCAATCCTTCTTCCTTTTCAGAATATCGCCCAATAGCAATATTGCCTTTCTTATCTAAAACTCTTGAACGTCTTGTGCACCAACAGCTTAGTTATTTTCTCTCCAGTAACAATTTACACAATCCTTTCCAGTCTGGTTTCCGTCCTGGGCATAGTACCACGACATCGCTTGTCAAAATTACAGATGATATTCGCTCTGGGATGGAAAACAGACAACTTACAGTTCTAACACTATTGGATTTTAGCAATGCATTCAACACAGTTGATTTTGATATTTTACTTGCTAAACTGTGCTCTCTTAACGTATCTCCAACGGTAATTGACTGGTTTCACAGTTACTTGTATGGACGCCGGCAACGTATTCGCGTTGATGAGACACTGTCCTCATGGTGTGATACAAACGCTGGCGTTCCTCAAGGTGGCGTCCTTTCTCCTCTTCTGTTTTCTGTTTTCATTTCTTCTATAACTGATAAAATTTCTTCTTTTTACCACCTTTATGCAGATGACCTCCAATTGTACAGACAATCCTCTTTAAATGACCTTCCTCAAGCCATTCATTTAAAGAATAAAGATCTTGCCTTGATATCTGATTGGAGCTTGCGTTTCGGGCTTCAAGTTAATCCAGCAAAGACCAAGGCTATCATTATTGGTAGTAAATCCTTAATATCTCGCGTAAAGTGGGACCAACTACCCCAAATAACATTTAACGGTGTCGTTATACCATACAGCGATGTTGTAAGGAACCTTGGTATCCTGATTGACCGTACCTTATCTTGGGCTCCGCAAATAGCGGAAGTGAGCAGGAGGGTGTTTGCCGCCGCTGGATCCCTTAGAAGATTGAGAAATTTCCTACCTTTGGACACTAAAATTGCGCTCTCACAGTCTTTACTCTTACCGCATCTCGATTATGCTGATGTCAGCTACCTTGACCTTACAGAGGAGCACTTGAATAAACTTGAGCGTCTCCAAAATTTTTGCATACGTTTCATTTTTGGCTTGCGCAAATATGATCACGTCTCCCAGTTTCGTGCTCAGCTCAAGTGGCTCCCTATTCGCCTTCGCCGGAATACTCACGTACTTTCACTTCTATATACTATCCTATTTAATCCCAAATCCCCTTCTTATCTTAAGGAACACTTCGAATACTATAGCTCCCAACATCACTCCCTTCGTACCTCTCTCGAACTTCGCCTCAGAACTCCTTTACACTAGGCATGGAAATTATTGCTACTTTAATGGAATTCTCATTTGATGATATTATTATTTTTTATAGCATGATTTCACTTGCGATATATGATTTGCAATGATTTGTAACCTACGTCATCGATGCTGATCGACGGTATTTTTCACAAAATCATGTGCGAGTATCGCACGCAAGTGTCAAATTATCACTGATGCAAATTATATATACTTTCGTAGCAAAAAATTATTTTTCTATCCTGCTACATAACATGTTAAAGAAGTTAACACTTTATGTCACTTGATTTAAGGTTTATTTTTGAATACTCTTAAAAGCTAATCAATGATAAAGTTTTTTTTTTTTTAAATTTGTTCATGACCATGGATACAAAGTCCTTCAGTCGCATACATTTTATTTATATTCTTAAATATTCTTTATAACATGTAACAGGCTATGTCATGGACGGTAACAGATGTGACATATGAAAACAGAATCATATTCTTTATCACCTGCTACTTGTGATTTATGCCATGCCTACTTTACACAGTCAGTCCTTTAGTAAATCTTTTTCTGTTCAAGCTGTTCGTCTTTGGAACGCCTTACCTCAGACCATCAGACAAGCTCAGACTATTGAATCTTTCAAGTCTCAGTTATTCTCCTACTATCACTCTCTTTAATTGATTTTTATTTTCCCTTAGTTACTGTTATTATGTAATAGTAGTATTTAGTTTATTTACATATTTATCATTATTTATATATTTTATTTATGTAAGTATTAGTATATAGCTTTAATATTTCTCAAAGTATTTGTGTATATATAGTATTAGTTTATTTCGTATATATTGTAGTATTTGTAGGTAGATGCTCAACCTGCCAACTTTATAAATTATTTCCTGTACCCAAAGGTTGCCTGGAAGAGATCGCTTAAGCGATAAGGCCGCCTACATTGTATAACTTCCTTAATGTGTATTTTTGTTACTTTTTTTTATATGTCAGTCTATACAATAAAGAATATTTCATTCATTCATTCATTTCATTCATAAAGACAATACCTGTTCTGAGCTGATCCTCCCCCAGGAGAAGCCACGCCAGTTCGGTCGTACACCTCGAACAGTAGCTCTGCCGTTTGTGAAGACAAGTCGCTGGAATAACAGTGCACTCGTGAAGTCTTATTCTGATTCGACGTTAATCACAAATCATAAATAATCGTTTACTTATCAAGCCCAGAATTTATTACCTATTTTATAATAACTAAATAAATCATTAACTATTGGTTCTATAAATATGGAAAAAATGCAGAGCAACAGCCTGTATAATACACCTACATATTTTTTTATTATAAATAATCTACATATCAAGCTATACATTTCCAGTATAAGCTGATCTACATAATACTCAGGCTACAGATCAAGTTATACATTTCCAGTATAAGCTGATCTCGTATTGTATAGGATTTCCGTACAATGGGAGGTCAGCTTAAACTAGAAATGTATAGCTTGATCGGTAGCCGTGTGTACAATTGTACAACTCAGTTTTTTTTTTATATAATAGATAACACCCATGTAAAAATAAACTAATGTAATACCTACGTTATTAATATCTTAAAATGTGAATGAAGAAGAACTTGGCCATAATTAACAATAATGTTCAACTCACAACAAGAAGTGTTCTTCCCACTGCGGACTGGTGGTATCTCTCTTGAAGCCTGTTTGGTTCTTCTGTGGGGGCTCGTCCATTTCTACCACGCAGTACGGTGCTATGCACCCGGTTTTGCCTGGAATAGGAAAGAAATATATAGGGTACGTTCTTAATAATAAATAACCTATCGCGCCAGTCGTGGATTCGATTTCCACACAGTACATGCATTTGAGTGCATGAAAATGTCTGTATGTCCTGTCTGGATGGAATTATGTATATCAATATATATAACAATCAATGCCACTTTTCGTTGTAATTTTATATCTCAAGAACGGGCTCACCTATCCAAACCAAATGTTTAGGCTTTGTTCGGACTATTTACTAGATGGTTAATGTGAAGTTTGCACAAAATCGGTGGAGCGGTTCTTCATTTATCACATTTTTATTATTTCACTTTATACGTAGCGAAGCACGTACTGGGCCGCTAGTTAAGTATGTATTTACAAACAAAAAGTAGTATATGCTGCTTAGTTTGGGATAAATTAGCCGTGTGTGAGGAATATCAAATGGTCTGCAACGCGCGCGTGATACCCCTGCAAGCGCCCATACGCTACGGTAACCGCTTTCCATCAGGCGGGCCGTATGCTTGTTTGCCACCTAAGTGGTATAAAAAAAAAAAAAAAAAAAAAAAAAAAAAAACTATCCCAGGATATGTATTTATTATATATTTACCTCCTATATCCTTAGCAGAGACGACTTTGACGAGCAGCCGTTTTTCAGCGAGCAGGCCCACACTACTCGTCGAGTTCGCACTCGACGTGTACAGGTGACGATCGTGGGACAACTGCCAAACAACAACGAACAATTAACATAAATAAGCACAAGCCGTTAATTTTTTTGAAATCTCCGCCTAATCCCAACCGCCGACAATGCGCTCTGATTGGCTAATGGCCGATTCCTATAATTTACGGATCGCTATCGGTTAAAATTAAGACTCTTATATCTTTACTAGTAATGAGCAAAGACCTCAAAGCTTTGCATAGCAGACCCTCCTATATGGAAGTAGCTATCACAGGTAAAATTGACTTACGAAATAATCTATATGCCATGTTTGGCAATAAAAAACCTACCAATGGTAAGCAAAACGATTCATTTCATCGAACGACTTCAAAAATAGGAGGAGGTTCTCAATTCGATTGTGTTTTTTTTTTTTATGTTTGTTCTCTCATAACTCCGTCATTTATGAACCGATTTGGAAAATTCTTTTTTTGTCTGGAAGGGTACACTTCCCGTTTGGTCCCATTGTCATCAGATCATGTCAGGATCTGATTACTTCTTCGTGTACTTTGAAGTCGGTTTAAGTTTTTTGTAAAAAAGTCCAATTATTGTTTGTAGAAACCGGGCATTCTTGGTAGTGAAAGAGGACGACGTATTCCATTGAAAATATTTCGTGTCAGATAAAGTCAGATTAGAGTTATTTCATACTTTTTAGTGTATTTAGTAGTCGTTTTTTTTTATTACTTTTGTTTGTAGGTGTTATCACGTGGTGTAACTAATAAAGAATTTGCGCTAAAACTAGTACAGTAGTAACCAACTGATAAGGCGCGTCGTGAATCTTCGTTCGCACAGAAAATAAAGTATACTTAAAACTTACAATCAACCTTAGATAACTACTATAAGGTTCATAATACAGTGCAGCTGTTAGTTCCGTCTCACTCGCAAGCATTTGCCGCGCTTTGAAAATGTATCTTCTGCGCAGGTACATCGGTAAGCCATATTAGTTGGGTACTACTAGACTGTGGTACAACGTTCATAAGTACCTAAACTGAATAAATGACTTTGATTTTGGTTTTGGATGTGTTATTTATGTCCTCGACTGTACTAGTGTATCATGGCTTACTCACCATAGAGTCATAGTGCAGCGGCAGCCGCGGCGCCGTATCGACGTACCGTCTGAGTCGAGGGCACGTCGGATACGCCGACAAGTTGAACGACAAGTGGCTGTTGCGTAGCGCACTCACCACTATGTCGCTGGAAATAAAGTGTATTATTGGTTGGAGGGCAATTCACTGCTGTGTACCCGGGACTAGCCAACTAGTTCCCCTTTTTCTAATTTTTAAGTTTGACAATCAAATCCATTTTATTAGGTTTTTTTTTGGCAGTGTCGAGTGATATTATAAGTTCTAGTCACAATAAATCAATTTCATATGGTAGGCAGTAGGCACTGTCAGTCACGGTTCATAAAAGTCATGTTTTAGTAAAATAGTGGCCATTGTACGTACTAAAACTTTTCACAGACTTTTTGAGACAACTTGAAAAGTCACGATACACATAATTCATTTCATTTCACTTCACATGTGCACATGGAGCTTTCGGTGAAGGAAAACATCGTGAGGAAACCATAGCACGATGACAGGGTACTTTGTAGTACCCACCTGTCCACTCTCAAGTTGAAAATCTGTCGCCAAGCACCTATCGGTGTGATCCGACAGCTGCACTTGAGAGCCAGTTCCTTCTAGGCTTTGTGTGTGCACCACCTTCGGCCACCTCATCACTTACCATGGTGAGATTGAAAAAGATTGAAAGAAAAAAAAAAACAAGTACAGTCGCGGAATGAAAAGGTTCGTCAACTAAGATGGTTTTCGCTTGCACCAGATTGCAAGAATCAATTTTAATATATGTACCAACATATTACCAGTGAGGTTCCCAACAGGAAGAAACAGTGCTGCTAACATTTACATAAATGTGACGTTTGCTGTCGAATAAGGATTTGCTTGTTATTACATCACGTCAAATACAAAAATATAGGTAAAAAAAAACTAAGATGACATTGCCCTATTTACAATTTTAATTTGACATAAATAACAATAGTTTAAACCAACAAGGTTTTAGTTAATCAAAACATAAAATAAAAACAATCTTGTTGACAAGATAAACAGTCTAACAACTTTGATCTGAATAATTGTGAACTGTGATAACGAACAGTTAAATCATTATTTGATCTAATTCAGTGTATTCTGTCTATTCAGTTTCAAAAGGTAATATGCGCTCACGCACTGACGAACCTGTTCATTCCACGACGGCAGCACTGTACATACCCAACAAGTTGCTGTAGATTACTCTCAGTAGCATTAGGCTTGAGAGGACCGACTGGTGCCAAAGCGACCTTCACCTCCGGCCACCCATCACACTTCAGTTCACCCGTCAGCTTGTCTGTCACGCATACTATGCTCAGACGTGCTCGGAACCTGGAAAATGTTATTAAATATAGGTGCTGCATCATATGGTGCGTCCATGCTTGGCGAACCGAGCACGAGCCGAGCCACGAACGAGCCTACAACGAGCACGATGCGAATCCCTTTGTACGTGAAAAAACTGACAATCGCGCTTGTTCGAGGCTCGCGAGCCCGTCCACGCTACGCGTCGTGTTCGCAGTGTGCTCGTTCGAGGCTCGGCTCGTGCTCGGTTCGCTAAACATGGACGCACCAATCCGTTTGAATACCAAGCATGTCACTTTTTTCTACCATAATGTCACAAGATCGATTTATTTTTTGGCCGATTCCTATCATTTACGCACCGTTATCGGTTAAAATTAAAACTCTTATATCTTTACTAATAATGAAGCAAATACCTAAAAGCTTTGCATAGCAGACCCTCCCATATGGAAGTAGCTATCACAGGTACAGATATAAAATTAGCTTACGAAATGATATATATGCCCGAAAGCGATTCATTTTTGTTTATAGAAACCGGGCATTAGTAAGGCTAGCATTAGACGTATAACGCGAAAATCAAGCGATCATATTTTGTCAGGTAAACACATCCCTCGCTACACATCTCTGGTGGACATGCAGCCTTATGCGAGTACCTTGACCGAGCGAAACAGTTTCAAAAGAAGAACATTGCTCTCCCTTTTTGCACAGCTTTTGACATGCGAAGTACATACACTCGCGTCGTCTATTTAGATTTATATCTAGCCTGAGTACCAGTTTTCTCCTTTACTAACCATAGCGAGATAATGGAGAAAATAAGTTAAGAATAATCTTTGTCGTTCATCGCCTCACTTAATTATTGGACGCCCCCTAAGTCTACCTAATCGAATGGTTCTTTTCGTACTTCAGACCATTCGGAGAAAGAGAAATAAATACTCGTAATTTTTTCAGTCGTGATTAAAACAACTGAATTTGGAACCTGTTCCAATGATATCAGCTTTATTTTTGAATAATACGATATATTCTTGAGTCCTTGGTATGAACGAGGGGTCTGATCCATGAAGAAAGAGTTAGCAGATGAAAGAGAGATGCTACCATAGAGTTAGAATACTGTAGAGGTGTGTAACTCATCAAAAATACGCGAGCTGCATAATATAGCTCACGGCTCAGGTGTCTGAGCCGGTTCAATGACTCAGCTCGCAGATCAGCTCAATTTGTACCTATAGTCCACGATACGCGCGCACGCTCACGGCGTACAGCGCGTCGAATCGAGCCGACTGAGCTACCGCTGTTCGTACGTACGACTCCGCCGAGCGACTCTTTTCATACTTTAGAGTTGGAATTATTTGTCTTTTTATATTATCTAATTATGTAACAGAGATAGATAGATAGATAGATAAAACTTTATTGTTACACCAAAAAACAAAAAGAAACAATTAACAAACATAAAAATAATAAAGTGTTACAATGGGCGGCCTTATCACTAAAAGTGATCTCTACCAGGCAACCTTTGGATGGAGAGGAGTTAAAACAAACTGTAAAGACGGGGGTGTACAATAAAACCAAAACTAATTAATAAATAGTAATAAAAATGAAGACAATATTTTATACATATAACCATTGAATTATTACACATAGAAACAAAGTACACGCGCGAAAAATAATCCAATCAATTGGAGCCATAATGGCTCCAAATGACCGCCGCGCTGTCAGTGTACTGAGTGACGTTTTAGTGAGTGCAGCTCTGAGAAAAATAATAAATATGACGGTTTGTGCAGTAAAATTGTGTCATAATTCACCAGGGAAGAAAGATAAGAATTCTTATGTAACATTCCACAGGTAAGCCACTAATTTTATTGTGTAATTCATCTACAATAACAAAATTCAAAAATAAAAATACTTCACTCAGATTTCGAGCAAAGTGTTGCCAGCTGTTTTATTGTGCGAATTTGCGTTGTTTTACGTAATTGATACTGATTTTGTTATTAATAAAGTAGTTGAGTCCGATAAGTTGTTTCTTTTACTTACAGCTATTATAACCGACTAGCTGTCCCTCGCAGTTACACCCGCGTTCTTGGGATAAGTAGCCTATAATACTTGGGATAATGTAGCTTCTTTAGTGAAATAATTTCGAATCAGACTGGTAGAAAAAAGATAATATAGCTTGGAAAATATTGTCAAAGCGGCAGTTGTTCCGGAAACAAATTCAACTGACATGCTTTTAAAATTTCAATTTAGTTAATGAAAATTAAATACCTAGATACTATTTAATCTTCTTTTTCTATACAACCTATCATATATGAAACCTATCATTACCAAGGAAAGCTACAAATTGTACGATCGTTCATAGCACTGCACATTGTCTTGGTTTATTATGTTAAAATACCAGAAATAATTACTATGAAACAACTAGTAATAAATAAATAACAGGCATGTGTCTATGTTAAATTATCTAAGATGCAGAACTTTTTAAACTATTTAATTATTTTTATGAATACTTACTTACTTCCAATTTCACTAGTAGGCGAAATCGGAAGGTTAATTTTACCGAAAAATTTCGTTTAGCTTGCAACATTACTCGTGCGCTTGTGTGCGTGTCAGCGAGTGTAATTATATGGTACTCACGCATACATTGGTTGTCAAGTGGCTTACGTGTCGCGAGGATTTTTGTTCGATACTTCGCTTCTAAGCGTAATAATTCAATGCATATAACATATTTATTTATTGAATTAAATTATTATTTTTTAGAACGATAATAACTCGTAGATTAGAATCACATGAATTACCTATGGAGGGAGTCGCAGATACAATAGGAGTTGGATTGAGCCGTGAGCTAGTTATTTTGTTCAATCAGCTCAAACCCGTGTGAGCTGATTCATTGAGCTGGTTCAGAGCTGAGTTACACACCTCTAGAATACTGTACTAGAGTACGGTCAACGAGCACCGGTACGGTCCAAATGCCTTGAAACGACGTGCGCGTACATAGTTTGAACGACTAAAATACTAATATAATGAAAGCCAATTTCTCGTTTTCCATCGAAACTTTTACACTGTAAAATATGATATGGATTTTCATTTGTTCCTTGTAAAATTTACAGGGAACAAATGAAAATCCATATCGACATTTTGTCTGACTGTAAATCAAACAGTGTACCTACGATATATCTGTGAACGCATCTATATGGAAACTGTTGACGCTGCGCATAAGGTAACGTTGTTAACTAACAGTCGATAATATTCTAACTATGGATGTTACCTATTAACGTTGACCCTGTAGTGGGAGACGTCCACCTTCTCGCCCTGCTGGCTGAACGCTTTGAGCTGGAAGGCTGGCGTCGCATCGCAGTCGCACGTAATAGTCTGCAATTAAACACACACATATTTTAAAATGCAACCTAAACCTACACACACTTCAATCCATCCATGTATTCAGTCGGTCTTACCCTTCCCGTTTATTTATATACTTTCGAATTCAAAACTCTTATAATTACGTGGATAGATAGAGAATAGATAACATAATAGTTAATTTTAACTACGGAAAAATGGGCTAACGATCAGTTATCGTAAATAGAAATATATCATTTATATTCACTAATTCATATAGGAACATACACACGACAAAATTTTACAACCATTTTTATATGATAGTCAACCAACTAAATTATAAGACCCTACAAACATATTTGAGATAAATCAAACGAGCCCAAACTCGATGGGGTTAATTGTGTCGTTCCCATGGCCACCTTCCGTCTCCATCATCAGTTCAGCTCCATATTATATTGCATTTTTATCCGATTTAAGGTCATCACTCACTATATCAGCCAGCACGGCTACGCCTCGGCATTTAGCATGCCATGCAAGTGAGGCCTTTATATCGTGTGCGTTAAAGTAAATTTAACAATGACGTGATAAAATAGTTGACTGCGCTGCTACAAGCCACGAGTCTTGCTGACCACACGCTTCCAGCGAGTGGCCCGCTCCCTTGCTGCGTGACGCCAGCAAGCGGTATCTTGCCAAAACCGCGCCACCATTTGCACCGGCGTGGCGGCGCGCCGCCCGAAATGGCCGCCACGCACAGGCGGCGCGCTGGCAGATAGTGGTTGGATTGAGTTGAGGTGCGGTGCCGGCCGTTACTGATGGAGCGGTGCTGATACAGTGAGCGATGACCCTTACATATGCATGCAAAATTTCAGCTCAATCGGAAACCAGGAAGTCGAATTTAACTTGCAAGATTTTTTTGCGAAATCCTAAGTCTAAGGATGAAACCAAATAAAAACTTGTATATGTAGCAAAGAAAGTATTTTCTCTATCCAAGTCACAGTCCAAGGTCAAGATAACAATATAAAACACAAATACCATTTTATAGGGAGCTGCATCTATATACAATGTCAATGAAACAAGAGGTCTCACATATATGGATATGTCGACCCATATCGCCCTCCTACGCGTAGTGTTTTGTTTTTAATCACACATTATAATGCCGTTTTTGGAACACTATATCAGAAGGGGATATAGCTCAGTGGCAGAGCAATCGACTGCAGATCGATAGGCCCCCGGTTCAAATCCGGGTGTCCCCTACAAGTAACTTTTTTGTTTCGTAGACCTGCTACGAGACTGCTACGAGATATGTATGGAAGCTTTGCGCAGGTAATTTCGTTACATTAGCAAGTTAGGTATTATAAATATTTGGTATTTATGTGTTTTTTTTTGTTTTAGGTTTTAATAATAAAAATTAATGCTGCCAGCCTGCTGGGAACCTTGCCAGACTCGAGATTGGTACTTTATAATATTTGTAATAAAATATATATTTTTTATTATTATTTTCTCACGATAATTTCTTTCACCAAAAACTCATGCTTTGTAGGATTCGAACCCAGGACCTATGCCCTTTCGACTTCAATTTCATATCATCGCACTAATAATAATAAAAACTTCTGCAATGTGATTTACATTTAATAACACTGTAAATGTAACATTTGTATTACTTTACTCAATTGCCAATTTCGTCTTTACTCAAGTATAACAAGGTTTAAAATAGATTGTCGCGTGTAATGCGGGATGCAAACAATTCGTTTAGTCGAATCACTGCTTCCGTCACTAAATTGACAGTTCCATTTTGATTGAAACGTTTTGTATACAAAACTAAGGCGATAATAGCTCAGTGGTAGTGACGTCGGATACCGAGACGAAGGTCCCGGGTTCGAATCCTACAATGAGCTTGAGCTTTCGGTGAAGGAAAACATCGTGAGGAAACCATAGCACGGTGGTAGGGTACTTTGTAGTACCCGTCTGGCTGGCTACCACCCTCAAGTTGAAAATCTGTCGCCAAGCACCTATCGGTGTGTTCCGTCAGCTGCACTTGAGAGCCAGTTCCTTCTAGGCTTTGTGTGCTTACCACCTTCGACCACATCATCACTTACCATGGTGAGATTGTGGTCAAACACAGGCCTATACACAGTAAAAAAAAAAAAAAATTGTAGCATAACATTATTAATAATGCAAATGCTCTGTAGATGCGTCTGTATGTCTGTTTGGATTGAAATAAACATTGGATGATGAGGGCGAGGATGATCTTTGCTATTTACCTTGATTCGAAGTTCCACAGAAGTGCTAGTCTATAAATTGTTATATAAGAATGGTACTTACGACGTCGTCTTTAGAGTCACATTCGCAGAACACGTTTGAGATACTCGGCGGATGGCTGTCCAATGCTCGCACCAGCTCCACTCCAATACCTTGCTGGAACAAGAGAGCAAACATATAAGTACATTGAATAGACAGATTTTAATAAGCTATCTGAAGCGGTGCTGCCAGAGCACCTGGCATTTCGGCGAAATAGATCTAGCACGTTTTAGGACAATAGGGATGTTTCCTGGGTAAAAAAATAATAATTCTAATTAGTCCGTCAGTTAGATTATCAAAAAAAATAGGACACGTATTTTTCGCTTTAACAAATCATTCAAAATTGACGAAGATAAAGCGCGACAAAGGCTCGTAGGGGCTCGTGGCGTCACTTGTTACTAATTGGACTGTTTTACAAAAAACTTAAACCGACTTCAAAGTACACTAAGAAGTAATCAAATCCTGATCTGATGACAATGGGACCAAACGGGAAGTGTACCCTTCCAGACAAAAAAACAAAAATGACGGAGTTACGAGGTAACAACATAAAAAAAATACAACCGAATTGAGAACCTCCTCCTTTTTTGAAGTCGGTTAAAAAGTGTAAGTGTAGTTAATTATAAGAACTATGTCAAACCGCAGTCAAATAAAACAAACAAAATATTTTTAATATTGATAACAGCTAACGATGATAATAAAATTAAATATGGCGGCGGTTTCGTAATTCGTGTGTAACGTGGCATTGAGTAATTAACATTTAGTTCTTTCGGTTAATGGTTCGAGAAGTCATGGGCTTCGTCAGCCAGTAAGGTCATAAAATATGGATATGTAACTGATGCGCTAGTTTTTGGCTTATACGTACTTAAGTAATTAATGTGACTTTTATATAGTAACTACCTTCCACCACGCGGTTTCCCACTTGGACTTAGGAATGGAATTTGCAAAAGTCCTTTCTTATAGGCTATAAGAGGAACCAATGTATACCATATTTTAAGTTTATCGAGACACGCAATAAATCCCCCCTTGAAAACATAAAAACCCCTTTGTACCCCGTTGATTTTTGAAATACCCAAAATTACGTACTTCTTTTTTTTCTATCTTAAGTAATACCGAGTCACAAATTAAACGGACCGCGTGGTAGGTTTCTTCCATACAAACTTTAACAAGATTTTGATGCGGGATTGGATTCCCCAGCGTTGATGAATCAGCCAGTCAATCAGTCAAGTAATTATCTATATAGTTGTCCTGACTGACTGACATCACTATTAAAACGTGCCGTGCCGTTCTAGTACAGTATTAAACACGACCATATCACCTGCTCAACATACAGATAACAAATTATAATAATATGTAAAACAGGTTGTCAAATATGTCATAAAGCAACATGGCGTAAATTAATTGATTATGTGTTAACTAACTGCGTTTAACTCTACGATTATACAACGTGAAGGCTGTCTCCCAAGGCCGACATGCCATTTAAATGTATAATAGCGGGAATATATACCTATATCGTTGATGTGTAGCAGAAAGAAAAGAGTCCCTAATATGCACCCTTGTGGCACACCGTATTCATTGTGGCAGTAGGTAGACTTATATTGCTATCAGCAGTTGATTTAACTGTATCTTGGAAATAAATATGAAACCATTCTTGAGATTTAACTCTAATCCCATAATTTCCTTTATTTTTAGTAGCATTCCATGAGCAACAAAGTCAAATGCTTTACTCATATCAAAAACAAAGATAGTGGTGTGATTGAGATTTCTCTGCAGTGTGTGAATTTGACGTAATGAAAAGTATAACTTTAATAGCTTTGAACTTCATAAGTGCCCTTAAATGAATGGCTTTCACTTTGAAATAGAGAAGGACCTTTTTCGAAATTCATCTTTTTTAAGATAATCTAATTTTGCTAGCTAAAATTCTTATTGAATACAAAGTCAGTCAAAGTCAAAGCCATTTATTCAATTTAGGCCCTAGAAGGGCACCTATGAAGATCAAAGCCACTGAAGTTACCGCCAGTTCGTAAGTCGGCCTTCAACTGAGAAGAACAGGCAAGAAACTCAGCAAGGTTACATTTTTTAAATATTTTCTGTTTTTTTTTTAGACAATCTGACTATATATTGGCTATTTTTTCCAAATATACATACTTTTTATTTTACAAAATAAAATAGACAATCATCAAAACGAATAAACAAAAACAACTTTTTTGAAATGCTCAGAGTTAAAAAAATATATTAAAAGCGGTAGTTAAATACTTGATAAAGAAACAGCGTAAAGTAATTGATAATATGTTACCCAACTGCGTTTAACTATGCGATGATACGACGTGAAGGTTGTCTGTCAAGGCCGACATGCCATTTAGTTTAATATGGGGACTATAAGTTTCGTTACGCGGTTTATTATTTACAATATGAATAGACGGGTCGTCCTTTTCCCTCCAATATGGCGAGGAGGGTGATGGCTGCCACATGCGTCATACTTGTGAACAGGGGAGCTGGTCTGCTATTCACTTATTAAATATCGATTCAGTCTAATTTGTATGTAGTTTTTTCCGTCGGATCACGCAATTGTTGTCAGTGTGATTAGAATGTTAATATTATGTAATAAATAAGCTTGTTTTGAAAAGAGTAATTGCTGAGTTTATTGCCGGAACTTCTCAGCAAATGCAATCTTCCGAACCGGTATTAGAGTCAGACTAATCGTAAGTACCTGCGAAGGTCTATTTGAAATAAATGATTTTGATTTGCTTTATTCATCGAGGATCAAACCCTTAGAGTAGTAATACCGAGCAATCCGATTCCGAAACTAGTCAGTGATTTGTCACTGATTTAGAATAGTAAGGACCAACCACTGAATCGTATGTTCTTGTCTTAGCCAATCAGAGCACATTGTCGATGGTGGCAAATTGGCGGAATAGATTGCTAGCAAAATCGACGTCATTACGCTTCTTTGGGTTAATTGTTCGATGGCTTTATTATTATAGGTAGTCTTTGGCCATGATGGGCTTCCCCAGCTTTTCTTCTTTTTTTCCCTATTTTTTTTTGTTAATAGTAACAAAATTGAAATGTAAATTTATTTGATAGAATTAAATTGTGTTTTCAACCAAGCATGGATATATTACCTACAGTTTTTCTTTTAAGAAACCCTGCTGTTTTCAAGAAAAAAAAAGAAAAGAAAAAGAGGTCAAGTTTGGATGTACCTGTATAGAAGCCTATAAGGTAAAATTCGGAACTACATCAGAAAATTCTTTCACAGGTAGAAAGCTGCATTATACCCGAGTGTTAGGTATAGGCATCGAGGAAAGATCCCTTTAGAGTAGTAATAATGAACAATCAAATTCCGAAACTCGTCAGTGATTTGTCACTGAATTAGAACAGTAAGCACCAATCACTGCATCGTGTGTTTTTGACTGGGCCAATCAGAGTGCATGCGTGCTTGACTTAGCCAATCAGAGCGCGTTGTCGGCGGTGGGAAATTGGCGGAATATATTTCAACCAAAATGAACGTCATGGCGCTTCTTTGGGTTAATTGTTCGATGGGTATAGGCAACTTTTTTCCCGGGAAAGCGGGTGAAACCGCGGGAAACAGAACAGTTCTGACTTCTACCAGACTTGGTAAATCTTAGGATAAGTATACTCGAGGTTCGAGCGTTTACAGTACCTAACATAAAAAATAAATTATGAAATAGGTATATAATAAAATATCTAAATTACATGAAAAAATGTCGCTGAAATTGCAAGCATATGACACTGACACTAAGGTTGGTAATAAAGTCGTGTCATTAGTTTACAAACAGTCAGACAAGTACACGTACGCATATATATCTTCTGTCAATAACCCCTGAAGTACTCTCAGCATTGGCGTTGGCACAAAATCTAATGTATTGGCTGAACGCCAGCCCCCTTCCACCATTGTTGTAACATGAATTTATGGTTGTTCTGGCAAACTGGTGGAATCGCAAAGATTCTATATTGTTTTTGTAACTATTAGGGGTCTGTTTGTGAAACCATAGATTGCTATAATAGTACATTATGATACATGTGTGCAAAGTTGGTTTTTAACACTCGAGGCGGTATTAAGCGCCTGAGCCGCAGGCGAACGCGATAAGTGAGCCGAGAGTGTAATAATCAATGCACATGCACACGCGTGTCATACGACGTTTTTCAACACGCGAGGAAAAAACAGACTTGTATTTATTTAAGTACATTTTTTGATAATAATCAAATCAACACAGTGATAACGTCAACAAATATGGCACGCAAGTTCTTTTTTTGACAGCGTTGAGCTGTCAAACTATTTTACCCATTTAAATTAAGAATGCTTGGTCTACACACATATCACTTGCAGTGAGGTCAAAGAAATTGGACTAAATGAGTGAGGTACAAACTTATCATTATCGTGATTATACGTATCATAAAACTGTGTGGTAATGTAAAGTAAAAAGCACTAGTGCGTAATAAGCTACATTAAGATACTAAAACCGGTACGATAAATGTCAATTTACGAGCGAGTGTGTTGGCTACGCACATGTTACAGACATTTTAACGAAACCAACATTATGAACATAAAACAACTATATACTTTTAAAACTTGTGTAGGTACTAATATGGAAAATCTTGAATAAAAATATACATTGTCAGACCACTTTTAAAACCAACAAAGATATGAACCAATATCCTACACGCAGAGCCAACAATTTATTTTTTCCTACACCAAGAACAAACTATGGCAGTAAAAACATAAGTTTTGAAGGAGCGCAACTTTACAATAAATTGCCAGATTGTATAAAAAATGTAAAATCTTTTAATATTTTTAAAAGAAAACTACAGACCCATATTATTTGTCAATAATGTCTAATTATTCGAATTCTGTAATACGCAATCAGTCTTATCTTATTTATTCATCTAGACTTACAAACGCACACTGCTAACTTTATCTTAATTTATAATTATTTTTATGTACTTTCTCATATAGTAAGTGAAATGTAAGAGGTTCTCAATTCGGTTGTATGTTTTTTTTTTTATGTTTGTTACCTCATATCTCCGCCATTTATTAAACCGATTTGGAAAATTCTTTTTTTAACTGGAAGGGTACACTTCCCGTTTGGTCCCATTGTCAGATCAGGATTTGATTACTTCTTAGTGTACTTTGAAGATGGTTAAAGTTTTTTGTAAAACAGTCCAATTATGAGATAATAAATTCTTTAAACCTAATCACTGTTTTTAGAGTATTTATAACTAAATGAATCCATTTCAAAATTCTTCTGTGTATTATTTTGCACAACTTGGTATGAATCCATATTCAACGATCGACAAATTATATATGAAAAATTAATTTGTACATACATTAAATAAATTTTCAGATGGGGAATACCTATGATCTTTCTTGTTACCTTATGTTACACATTATTAACATAGAAGGTATTTATTTTATTTCCGTGTACGGAAACCTCTAAGCATGTATTGAATTCGACCTTGACAAGTTTTTCCCAAGGACGTTGCCGCTCTTAAAAGGTCGCTGATATTATGTTTTCCAACTTGCCAAGGGTCATCGACTTCGGGAATTATATCTAAGGAATAATAAGGAATTTTCGCAGAGAAACAAATATTTATTACGTAATTAATTACTTAGAGGTTTTTGGACACCCTAAACATAGACAGCGACTTATAGGCTAGATCAGGGGTCGGCAAACTTTTGAGAAGAGTCAAAAGTAACAATTTTCTACAATTTTAAAGATACACATTTTTTGTGGCTCTTTAGACAGCATTATAAAATTTACGGACCGTTATCGGTTAAAATTAAGGCTCTTATAATGATGTCTTTACTAATAATGAAGCAAAGACTTCAAAGCTTTGCATAGCAGACCCTCCAATATGGAAGTAGCTATCACAGGTAAAATTAGCTTACGAAATGATCTGTATGCCCAGTTTGGCAATAAAAAAACCTACCATTGGTAAGCAAAACGATTCGTTTTTGTTTATAGCAACCGGGCATTAGTCAAAGTGCACATGCGCGAGCTTACCCCCACTACTGCCTATCTGTGCTCACCATTCGTGCCTCATACAAACCTCATACTTGTACCAACTTGTACCTAATACTAAAAACCCGCCAAGTTTTAATTGGCGGCAAATGTCAACCTAATCTTGACATCTTGTGTCAAATGCCAGTATGTTCTCATTTACAATAGCAAACAGCTATCTAATTAATAATTATAATAGCTTTAATTAACATGTTTTTGTGATAACGAATAAATTGTGATAAATGGGAATATGAGTCAGCAGTTAAATAGGTATATTGTTTCAAACATTAGGAATATTTCGCATTTTTCGCACTCGTAATTCAAGTGTATCTTTGATTAGTCTGTGATTTCTTTTATGAATAAATCACCGGGCCACGATCGACAAAAAGTTTTTATTTTATACCACTAAGGTGGCAAACAAGCATACGGCCCGCCTGATGGTAATCAGTTACCGTAGCCTATGGACGCTTGCAACACCAGGGGTAGGTATCACTCGCGCGTTGCTGACCCTAAAATCGAAATTGAAAAACTCTCCCTATACTATAATACTAAAGAAAGTTTATGTCAAGACTAGTAAAACCCAGGTTTTTAATACTTTCTACTATCATATAACATAAAGAGATGGGCTTTCTTAAAACCTGGGTTTTACGAGACTGACTTAAACCTGTAATAAGGTAAACGTTTTTAGGTAAACTTATTTTTTCTTTTGTCTAAGGGTCAGTTCACCGACCTATTCTTTCACTGAAATGTGTACCTACCTTTTAATTTACTAAATAAAGTTTTCTTTTGGTGCTGATTCTGTTCTTTACAACTAAACTAATTTAGTCTCAGTATATCTTTCTAACAAAGATCATAAAAAAAGGTTGTAAGAATTTTAGTCCTGTCAAATTAGTCCAGTGCTTATTTTCAACATAAAGAATCATGGCGAGCTCCATACATTGATTTGTACAAAAAAATAAAAAAATTTAGAGAGTATTTAGTCATTTCCAATGTTGAGATTACATTACCAGCAACATGTTAATATACTTGAAATATTTTATAAACCCCGCAAAACATAACAACAATATAATGGTTTTAGTCGCAAATAGTCGCGATTCGCCGGCTTGCCATAGAAATTCGCATTTTTATCCCGGGGTTCTAAAAATATTTTAAATGGTTCAAGTTGTTCCTTAGGCACCAAGGATCAATTATAACGTCATTCCAACGTCTCTAAAAATCTTTATATTTTTGTACAAATCTCGCCATGATCCTTTAGTCGCCATCTATCGCGGTTACGTCTAAATAACCGCAAATGTAGACGGCAAAGACTAATTTGACAGCTTCAAATATGTTTTATCCTTTTTCTACAATGTTTGTAAGAAAGAGAGGTGATGTGACTAAATTCGAAACAATAAAGCCGGCTTTTCACAATGGGATATAATATAATATAGGTATATTACATCTCAAGATATTATATCCCATAGTGAAAAGCCGGCTTTACACAAGAGAGTCCAGAAACAAAAGCTAAGCGATCACGACCAATGTCTTGCATTTCCAATCGATGTCATAAATAACAATGGTCGACCATTACATCAAATATATTTCAAGATATGACATCAACCAACATCGTTAACAAAAGGAAAAAACTATTTCTATAGATGATCTAATTTAAAAATAATACTGCAGTGTTATCTGTAGTTGAACTTTAGTTTCCTCTCAGAAATGGCGCCACTTTGTCCCGGGTGCGTTCACAAACAAAATATAAAATAAAACCAACTTGTATTTGTAGTTTTATCGTTGCGGTGAAATTACTTCTTTGCATCTGTATTCCATACGTAATATATAAATCTATGTACCACTTTACCAGTAAAGATTAACACAATTTCAACTTCTAATTAAAATGCAAAAGTAAGAATAGAATAAACATAGAAATAAATATACCTAGAAAGAACGTCGCCATAATACGCGAATAATAAAACAGGCCAACTTTTAAAGGCTGCTGCGCGTAACAGCTACGTTTTACGCTCCATCTGCGTCATTCTAATTGCCATAGTGAAGTTCATAATGACAGCAGTTGTTGAAATATTCAAAAATCGGGAGAAATTTAAATATTAAACATTATTTTGCAATTTTATTTATTTTTATTTGATTTAGCCCCTAACAGTTAATGGATATTTTATTCAACGCGTGCACAGCTTCGACGCTCAATCTGGATGTATCCTTAATCAAAGAGAATAAATTTGATTTGCAAAAACATGTGACAAAATACGCAGATGGTTGGTTAGGTATATACATTAATAAGTTACAAACCGTAGACAGACTTCACTCTACGTTACAAACATATTTTACTGGGGAACTTTGCAAAAATTTTGGTAGGTAATTGGGTACCTACATAATTAATTAATTGATCTATAGACATTTTATTATAGCACAAAAAATATAGTACAGAATAGTAGATTATATTATATTACATTGTGATACATACATGTGTGCATAGTTGGTCATTGCAGACGAGGCGGTATTAAGCGTTGAGTGTCACGACAATTTTCTTTTAAGTGATGGCATAGTCTAATTTGAATGCTTTTAATTGCTATCCTTATCCTTTTCCAACAATGTTTGTAAGAATTATAATAGGTGGAGATTTCGAGATGGCATATTTTCGAAACCTATATAACAGGTGAAGATTTCGAGATGGCATATTTTCGAAACCTATGTTGGCTTAGTCATGCTGAACAACTTTTACTATGGGACCAATAGTGAATTCTCAATTATTATTTTTTACTTTTCTTACATAATGTCAACCTTGCTCGATCATAATCTATGAAATGTATTTTTTTTTTTTTTGAGAATTCAGTGTTGTTCCCATAGTAATAGTTGTTCAACATGACTATTCCAACATAGGTTTCGAAAATATGCCATCTCGAAATCTCCACCCAGTATAGATAATAATAAATTAGTTTAGGTTGTAAATAACAGGATCAGGGCTATAATATTATTAATTTGGAATTATTCATGTCATTGTATATAACAAGTATTTGTATATTTCATGTTCCATATTATTTACTTTAAGGATTACTATACAATTTGAACAATAGCCTTGCTAGATAAAAGATTATTCTTTCATCCATAGAAAATGTCTAGTGAGTAGCAATTTTAGTCCTTCGAGCGATCAATGCACACGCGTGTCATACGACGTTTTTCAACACACTTGCGAGGAAAGAAACAGACTTATCTTATTTTAAATAGATTTTTTTATAATCATCAACCACACAATGAGAACATTAAACAATTATGGCGCGCAGTTTTTTGTTTTGGTAGATAATATACAAGACTCGTTGGGGTGTAATGAGGAGTTTTCTTATGATACCTCTATGGTCAAATTCAAATCGAGAACATAAGGTTCAAATTGGATCGAATTATCAACAGTTTGACAGGTATTTTAAGCATGGAGGTACCTATCATAAGAAAACTCCTCATTATTAAGATTTCAAAAAAAACCGGCCAAGTGCGAGTCAGACTCGCGCACCGAGGGATCCGTACAAACCTATAGGTATTATATGTAAATGCTAGTATAGACCTGAGTAAGTATTTGATATGAATTTCAATATATGACGTATAAAAAAAAACTACTTACTAGATCTAGTTCAAACCAATTTTCGGTGGAAGTTTGCATCGTAATGTACATCATATATTTTTTTTGGTTTTATCATTCTCTTATTTTAGAAGTTACAGGGGGGGGACACACATTTTACCACTTTGGAAGTGTCTCTCGCGCAAACTATTCAGTTTAGAAAAAAATGATATTAGAAACCTCAATATCATTTTTGAAGACCTATCCATAGACACCCCACACTTATGAGTTCTTTTAAAAAAAAATGAGTTTCAGTTCTATGTATGGGGACCCCCAAAATTTATCGTTTTTTTTCTATTTTTGTGTGAAAATCTTAATGCGGTTCACAGAATACATCTACTCACCAAGTTTCAACATTGTAGTTCTTATACTTTCGGAAAAAAGTGGCTGTGACATACGGACGGACAGACAGACAGACAGACAGACAGACATGACGAATCTATAAGGGTTCCGTTTTTTGCCATTTGGCTACGGAACCCTAAAAACCCAACCAAATCAAATAAACTCCTGCCAAAGTACAAAAATGTTGCCGCAAAAAAATCTCCGCCGTCATCATCGATAAACAAATAAAAAGAAAACGTTTTCGCTTCACGTGCACGCGTACGGAATGCAGTGATACGATGCGTGAGTCACGCGGGCAAATAGCTCGGTTATTTGATTCATGATTCAAACAGTTGAGAGAGTTCAAGCAGGTCGGCACTTTACTCGTATTTTTTAATTAAAAAAATATTAAGTGACTTTAGTGTAGTTTAAATCCGCTGCATTATCTATGGTGACTCCTCTAGTCCTCTAGTGTTTAAAAACAAATCCACACATATTGTACTCATTCACAACGGACTGCGCAGGAAGGGTTCCGTAAAGGGTTTTTTTAATATTTTATTTCATTTTTATTATTTGTTGTTACAACGGTAATAGAAATACAATTAAAAATTTCAAGAAATACAACATGTCTACCTATTATAGTTCATGAGCTACAGCCCACTGGCAGACAGACTGACAGCGGAGTGGCACCCTTTGGGTACGAAACAAAAGGCGGAATAAAAATACTGTGTGGAGATTTCGAGATGGCATATTTTCGAAACCTATGTTGGGTTAGTCATGCTGAACAACTTTTACTATGGGGCCAACACTGAATTCTCAAAATTTTTTTTTTACTTTTCATACATTATGATCGAGCAAGGTTGACATTTTGTAAGAAAACTTAAAAAAGAAAAGAGAAATCACTATTGGTCCCATAATAAAAGTTGTTCAGAATGACTATCCCAACATAGGTTTCGAAAATATGCCATCTCGAAATCTCCACCTGTTATAATATACATATACTACTACACAGGTACTACAGGTACTAGCAAACGCGCTAATCTTTGGGACTAGGTACCAGACCGATTCTAAAAAATTCTTCATAATAGTAAGCTATATTATCCCGAGTATTATGAGCTACCTTATCCCGGAGGGAACGTGGGGGACAGCTATACAAACTTTTCAGCCCTGTAACAGATACACGGATAGATATTTTTTAAAGATACACAACTGTCTTTTTAGTTACTATATTCCTCTCCATCCAAAGTTTGTCTGGAACAGAGCTCTTCTTAGCGATTTTTCCATTTGATGTACAATAAAGAGTTATCAGAAGCGCTCGTGGTGTAGCATGATTAGTCGTTCTTAATCGATCGGAAAAGGTTAAGCATCGTCTGTACTGGTCGGTACCTGGATGTGTGACCGCCTAGTGGTATTTCAAATCAAGCGTTTCCGTGCTTCGGAAGGCACGTAAAGCCGTTGGTTCCGGTTATCACTTAATTGTGATAGTCGTTAAGCTAGTTAGATGCCTCCTATCGGCTTTAAAAATTCCAGCAGTAGGTTGACCACTAGCCTACCTCCACCAATCCGCAGTAGGCACGCGTGGTGGAGTATCGCCCAGTCCCTTTCACACACATTTGTGAAAGGAGGCCTGTGCCTGTGGGACATTATAGGCTGATGATGAAAGAGTTATCTATCTTTCTATTTACTTTTCACTCGTAAAAACATATTATCCAATGGACCAATAGCGAAATATTTGTGACCAACGTTAGCACGTTCACGTTATCAATGATCTAATATAATCTCATGACAAATACTAGCCAAAGCAAACACGGGTGATGTGGACTTGGATTACGACCAAGAAAAAACAATTTTCCGTCATTATCATTCACAGTTGAATTAGGGTTCTGTAGACGCCTGAAAATTGATTTATAAATAAATCCTTACACTCGAGATTGAAGACGAGAGTAGACATCATCAACTGCCTGCCCTGTTCCCAATCAATTGGGGTCGGCGCAATATGTACGCTTCTTCCATTCGTCTCTTCTATCCGTCATACTAGTATCCACTCCTTTCTTACCCATATCATCTTTCACACAATCCATCCATCTCTTTTTCGGTCTTCCTCTTCCCGTATATCCATCCACTTTCATATTCATTACTTTTTTTGTAACGTGGCTTTCATTTCTCCTCATAACATGTCCATACCATGATAAACGGTTCTCTCTCAACTTTTCAGTCACTGGCGCTACTTTCAAGCTTCCCCTTACGAGAGTAGACAATACAATGAAAAAGTTTGCCGATTTCAACTGTCATATAAAAATATATATTTATTTAAAAAAAGTATCCCGAGAGTAAAGAATTGGTTTGCATTTACTATAAATTTGTATGGGAGAAATTGGTACTATGAGTATTCCGCTAGAGGCGCTGTGCCAATTCCTATAGAGAAGTGTAGTAAACGCAAACATACTGGGCTTTTCAAAGCGTGTTTTTTAGTTTTTTAAACTGTAATTTTAGAATCATCCCTTTGCATTATGGATCCATTTAAACATACGGAACATCTCAAACTATAATTAAATTTGAAATGAGTTTTAATAACACACAGACATCTACGGTGACATTGGCTGAAGTCCAGCTGCACTTGACTGACATTGTAACAGACGCAAAAACTACACCATTTAAGATCTCGTTGTTGATAGCCTATTTATATGTAACCTACCAGTGTTCTGATAGCTATAATAAATATCCTGGGACATTATCACACACGGCTATCTGATCCTAAACTAAGCAGAGCTTGTACTATGGAAACCAGATAACTGATATTATAGACGGGCCAGTTGGCGCAGTTGGTTAAGACTCTGGTAAAGATTCCACCTATTGTGCCGCAGGTCGTGGTTTCGATTCCCCGCACAGGACATGCATTTGTGTGCATGAACATGTCTGTATGTCCTGAGTCTGGGTGTAATTATGTATATTAAGTATGTATTTACAAACAAAAGTAGTATAAGTATTATATCAGTTATCTGGCTTCAATAGCTCTGCTTAGTTTGGGATCAGATGACCGTATGTGAGGAATATCCTAGGATATTTATTTATTTATAGTTTTTATATAGATACAGACATGTTCATACACACAAATGTATCTCCTGGTTGTAAATCGAACCCTCGACCTGCAGCGTGATGCCGGGTTTCCTCACATAGCTAAGTTAAAATATTGCCCTATTAGGTATGTTGGCTAATCTCTGGAACTACCAGTTGGGGGCTCTGTTGGCTCTACCGCGTATCTTCGGTGGTAATCATAAAGAACACCATGAATGAATTTCATCCAATCAGGGCCCACGAATGGCTTATCGTCCTACCGCACCATTGGATTCCCCCACGATCACCTGATGTTATAAAACTTTTAACTAATAGGAAGCTACTTAAACCCCGAGTACAGTCGAGGACATAAATATGTATACACTTAGTAAAATTCAACAACGGTTTCCTCTTAAACTACTGATTGAAATTATGAGATATTATAAAGGCAGAATCTTCTAACATATACTATTATGATTTGTGTAATAGTTTAACACTTAAATGTTAAACATGCGAGAAAATTGCTTTTGAATTTCAAAAAGTGTATACATATTTATGTCCTCGACTGTACCTATTATGGGCTACTTTTTATTCCGGGGACGCGGGTGAAACTGCGTGGGACATAAGTATTAGTTCCTGAAATAAGTTATAGCAGTTTTCTCCTAAACATTAATTTCTGTGTTTTAATAACATTTTCAACACACTTGCTCGTAAAGTGACATTTATTGCTCCGTTTCACCGTTTTTAGTATCTTATTGCAGCTTATTACGCACTAGTGCCTTTTACTTTACATTATTACACAGTTTTATGACAGGTATAATCCCGATTATGTTAAGTTTGTACCTCACTGCAAGTGATATGTGTGTAGACGAAGTATTCTTAATTTAAACGGGTAAAACAGATACACAGGTCACCGCTGTCAAAAAAAAAAACTTGCGCGCTATATTTGTTAACGTTCTCATTGTTTGGTTGATTAATATTAAAAAATCTACTTAAAAAAATACAAGTCTGTTTTTTCCTAACAAGTGATCATTACACTCTCGGCTTAATATCGCCTCATCTGTTATTACTAACTTTGCACACATGTATCATAACTATTAATAACACTGCTAGTAGGTAATCATTTTTAAATATCTAAATCAAATTCAGTGGATATAAACACTATATTAATGCTGAAACATTTATTTTTATCTCATGTCTGTGTCAACTGGAGTGCATTATCACAAATCGTGGTTATCTAATCTCATCTCGCGGATAAAGCTTTCATGGCATGCTGTTATGTAAACTGACGCCTACTAGAGCAGGGTTTTTCAATCTTATTAATTTCGCGACCCCCTTACAGGTTGAAAAATTCTGGCGACCCCCTTGTCAGACAGACAAAGAATTTATCAATTAAAAGACTGCGATGACTTTCTTTATTTTGATACCTTTACTTATTCGTCTGCAAGAAGCCGCGAGAGATTCAAAATCTTGTCTTGGATGAGTCAACAGAACTGCTGCTGATCTCTCCACAAATTTAAAAGAATGCCTCACAGATTTAGCTGCTGACGGCATAAAATATAATATTCGAAAGAAAAGAAAGAATTCGAAAAATTGAATTGCGTAGCAATATTGCTTTAGCTTACAAGCGCTCGTGTTGTAGCATGATAAGCCGTTCTTAATCGATCGGCAAAGTTAAGCTACGTGTCGTGGTCGGTACCTGGATGGGTGACCGTCTAGTGGTATTTCTGATCGAGGGTTTCCGTGCTTCGGAAGGCACGTAAAGCCGTTGGTTCCGGTTATCACTTAATTGTGATAGTCGTTAAGCTAGTTGGATGCCTCCTACGCGGCTTGAAAAATTCCAACAGTAGGTTGGCCGCTAGCCTACCTCCACCGATCCGCAGTGGGCACGCGTAGTGGAGTATCTGCCCATTCCCTTTCACCCTGATTTGTGAAAGGAGGCCTGTGCTCACCAGTGGGACATTATAGGCTGATGATGATGATGAATGCTTTAGCTTTCTTTTTAGCCCCCCAGGAATAGGATATGGAATGAGCTCCCCGTCGCGGTATTACCAATAGGATATTCCAAAAACGGCTTAAAAAGATTAATGCACGTGATATCATTGCTGTCGCAGGCGTCTATAAGGTAACCGCTTACCATCAGACAAGCTGGATGCTTGTTTGCTTTGTACTGCCAATTCCCACCACAGTCTTGAACTCTTGACCGTGAATCTAGCTTTTTTACCTAATCATAGCACGACCCTATACAAGGCGTCATAATAAATGATTATGTCATAGGGTGTGACTCAGTCAGACATCAGACAGTGTACCATTATGGACATTTAGTTTAGCACAAAAATATAAAGGAGTTTCGCAGGTCATGACGTCACGGATGACGTAAGAGGTTGGAACTAGGTAGGTACTTTTAGTTTTCATATCAATACCAAGCAAGATAGCTTCTTGAAGTGAAAAGCAACATTCAAATGAATTTTGGACAAAAAACAGGTGAGTTTACGACGAAATTTTTTAGAAGCTAGTGACCTCACAAAAAACTCACTTTCGACAAAAATATATGGTTGTTCTAGTAAACGACCCATTTTTCAAAAAAACTGGCCAAGTGCGATCGGATTCGCACACCTTTCATTTTATTTCATGCTTAGGGTTCCGTACCCGAACGCGTTCGGGTGTACAACGGGACCCTATTCATAAGACTCCGCTGTCCGTCCGTCCGTCTGTCCGTCAGTGGGCTGTATCTCATGAATCGCAATAGGTAGACACTTCATATAATAATATCATTTCATAGGTAGTCAATTTGAGTTAGTTAATATTATTACTATTACTCGCACTTGGCCGGATTTGTTATTTGTTGTTATACCGGCAATACCTACACATTCTATGAATTTATATAAATGTCCCAGGATATTTATTTATTTTATCAATTACTCTTTTCATAACTAACTGATGATATGATCTCATCTCATTGACAACAACTACGGAACCCTAAATCAAAGTCGACGCGACGCCTTAAAAACAATACCATCGATGGGCGGTGATCAGCAATAACATTGAAGCGTTATTTGGGTCAAGAACTTATTAATTGGTTACAGAAGTCCCGTCTCGGCTGGCTGTCATAATGTCATTAACCTAGAACTTCTGTAGTGACGCGACTCCAATAATTTTCCACTCGATTTATTCAACTGTGAATTAAACGAGTATAATTGGACTGTTTTACAAAAAACTTAAACCGACTTCAAAGTACACTAAGAAGTAATCACATCCTGATCTGAATGGGACCAAATGGGAAGTGTAGGGTGCTACACGGTCCAGACAAAAAAATAATTTTCCAAATCTGTTAATAAATGACGGAGTTATGACTTATGAGGTAACAAACATAAAACTCCTTTTTTTGAAGCCGGTTAAAAAACACCACCCTATTGAAAATAAAATCTTGTTCCATGTTAGAAAGAGATACAGTAAGACTAAATTAGTTGTTTAATAGAATGATCAGCTTTATGTATACTAAAATAAAATAAAAATTGCCTGGGACATTCACAAACTAAGCAAAACATGTATTATTGAAACTGATATAGTTACGTACTACATAGGTACATACTACATATTATTATTGTACTCGTAAATAAATATACATTATATATTTAAGTAGACACTTATTTACAATACACACATACTGAGAACAAACAGCCATGTTTATGCACACAAATCTTTGTCCTGTATGGGAATAGAACCCACGGCCTTCGGCAGCGTGGCACTAACCTTCTAAAGTAATTGACAGAAAACATTTTGCACTTTTTAGTTCCCTTTTTGTTAAGTCTGGAATTTGATAACATTCTGTCCTAGTTGGCAGGAGGAATGCCAGGGCTTTGTTATCCCTAGATTTAATGTTTTCTGATGTGTTTTTTTTTTTTTTTTTTTTTTTTTTATACCACTGTGGTGGCAAACAAGCATACGGCCCGCCTGATGGTAAGCAGTTACCGTAGCCTATGGACGCTTGCAACACCAGGGGTATCACTCGCACGTTGCCGACCCTGAAGAAACCTTTTCACACCCTTTTTGAAGAACCCCATGCTGTACTCCATTGGGAAAACCACGGCGGGGAGCTCATTCCACAGCCCGAGCGTCCGCGGAAGAAAACTCCTTTTAGCCCGCACAGTTCGAAACAGTTCTGGTTTCAATTTGTGTGGATGGATTCCCCGTCGATGGCGAGAGTTGCGATGGTGGAAGGTAGCCGTGGGCATCAAGTCAAACAATTCCTTAGAACACTCTCCGTTGTACAAGCGGTAGAACACACATAAGGAGGCAAAGTCTCTCCTCAGACTGAGGGGCTCTAAACCGCTTGTGAGCTCGGGATCGTCAACAATTCTGGCGGCACGTCGCTGGACCGAGTCTAAAGGCCCAAGCTGGTATCCCGGTGCTCCCGCCCATAGATGACAGCAGTACTCCATATGAGGCCGGACCTGCGACTTATAAAGTTGCAGCCTTTGCCCCGATGTGAAGTACTGCCTCGCTCTGTTGAGCACTCCAAGCTTTTTGGATGCCAGCTTAACCTTGTCTTCCAAATGACTTCGGAACAAAACGTCGCTAGAAATGTCGACGCCAAGGATCCCGATGCTTTGACTGATGTTCAAGGAAGTGTTCTGGAATTGTGGAGCCACAGACCATGGGGTTTTCTTAGCGGTGAACGCGCAGGCTTGGGTCTTAGTGGGGTTGAAATGGACTAGGTTTAGTCGACCCCAATCGGAGACACTACTTAGTGTACTCTCGATTTCAGACACCAGCCGTTCGCGGCTTTCCTCTACCTCGGAACGAGGGATATTTGCACGGCCCGTATAATGGGTGTCCCCTGTACTGTCGTCCGCATAGCAATGAATGCCGTCAATAGACAGCATATCATTGATATGCAGAAGGAACAGTGTTGGGGACAGCACAGAGCCTTGCGGGACGCCGGCATTTATGTCCATGCTATCGGAGCAGCTACCGTCGACGACGGCTCTTATGCATCTGCTGGACAGAAAGCTGGCGATCCATTTGCATAATCCCTCGGGAAGCCCGTATGCTGGTAACTTCGTGAGAAGACCCCTGTGCCAGACCCGATCGAACGCCTTCGCCACATCTAGGCTCACTGCCAATGCCTCACCTTGACTCTCAATGGCGAGTGACCAACGGTGCGTGAGATACACAAGGAGGTCACCAGCTGAGCGACTGTGGCGGAAGCCATATTGTCTGTCGCTCAACAACTCGTGATCCTCCAGGTATCTCAAAAGCTGCGTGTTGATCACACGCTCCATGACTTTAGAGAGAAGGGAGGTGATGGCGATAGGCCTGTAATTCGTCGGGTCTGATCTGTCGCCCTTTTTGGGCACTGGGTGCACGTGGGCAGTCTTCCACGAAGACGGGACTTCCTTTTTGGTGTAGGAAAGTGCGAAAAGACGCGTCAATACTGGACACAATTCAGGAGCACACCGCTTCAGCACCACTGCCGGTATGCCGTCTGGCCCACTCGACTTATGAATGTCCAGAGAAAGCAATTCCCGCCGGACCTCCCGTTGGGTAATGCTTATCTCCGGCATGGAGCTAGCACACTGCGGGATGGTAGGCGGTGTGGCGCCCCCGTCATCCAAAGTCGAGTTCGAGGCAAAGAGACTGCCTAAAAGATCCGCTTTCTCTTTTGCACTGTGGGCCATGTTTCCGTCCGGCTTACGTAGTGGTGGCAAGGACGACTGACAAAAGTTTCTAATGAAACTATAATATAATGTTTTGTTTTTAATGAAAGCAAACAAACTGGGACGCACGTTAAACTCTTATGACATTAGTAAAGCTTTGCTTTATCTACTGTTCCATTACTAAAGAATTTCACAAATGAAGTCACGAGTAGGGCTGCCAACATTAATGAAAACCGTTTTGAGGATGTAGCCGAATGTGATAAGCCCACAAGTACACAACGCCTAGTTTTGTTTTAATCATATTTTCAAGGGAATTGGCTTTAAGACTCTATCAATCATATAATTTCTCTAATATATGTAATATGTCTTTACAGCCTTCGATTCCGTAATTCCTTAAAAATATTAATAACAACAACTCAATACCCTTTGGCAAGTTATCGGTTGGACAGATTTGGCATTTTTTTTAATTTTCGTTGCAACTACTTCAAAAGAAAGGTCACCGAAAGAAACATTGGATAAGTTGACTGAAAAATTCGGAAAAAACGAAAAAGTGATTTCTCCATGGGATTTTTGACAGGTCAACTTCTGTCAGCTACTAGTCAGCTCAGCGAGGAAATATCCCTTTAAAGTAGTTAATACTGAACAATCAAATTCCGAAACTAATCAGTGATTTGAAACAGTAAGGACCACTCGCTGCATCGTGCGTTTATGATTAGGCCAATCAGAGCGCATGTGTCCTTGACTGCGGAATATATTTCAACCAAAATGAACGTCATTGCACTTCTTTGGGTTAATTGTTCGATGAGTCAGCTAGAGTCAGATATAAAAATGCAATGTTGCACTTGTCCGCGATATTCATTAAAAAATGCAAATAATAAAAAATACAACTGTGACAACCCTAGGTAAGAAGCGTGCACCAGTCGTAAATAATGTCGTGAAAACAACGTTAAAACTGAAAAATTGGGTCGGTAAGGAACTGCATGACGCATTGGTGCAGCGGTTGTGGTGCAGATACTCCGTAGTAAACTAAACGAGGTAGGTCGGTCCATAGGTTAATGACATTATGCGGTAGCTATTGGTTATTATTATTATTATTATTATTTGGGGTTAAGTGGCTATTTCAAGTCTTTCCAGAGCTTGTATCACTGCGACTAGATCTATTGTGATCGCCACGTTAGTTAAATTTCACTGCCAAGACCTGCAGCTATAATAAACTGCACAATATTCTTGACAGGAATGGATTTTACTTCATCTGGGTGTAACAGGTGTTTCCCCAGATGAGTATTTCGGCTTAATAACTTTAGGCATAAGTGGACAGCACTCACACAAGAGATGTAATGGTGTTTCATCTGCCTCACGGCAGAATCTGCACAACCTCGAGTCGTGAACGCTGATGGTGAACAGATGTTTGTTCAATCCACAGTGCCCCGTTAAGGCTCTTACAAGTATGCGTAAGTTGTTTCTACTTAGAGATAATACCTCTATGGTAGACTTTTTATCAAAGGCCTTTATAAGTGCCTTGGAATGGTTCATTCCAGGAGCGTTTTTCCAAGAATCGATGGATGAGTTTACATATAGGTTCCTCATAATTAGTTTAGCCAGGCTTTTAGGTACACCACAAATTGGCTCGGGGCCATAAGGGGTCCCATTAGCTCCAGCTTTAGCTAGTTCGTCAGCTTTTTCATTACCGACGATTCCTGTGTGTCCAGGAACCCACCGTAACACAACCCTGTTCTTTTCGCCCAGGTGGTTTAGTAGGTCCATGCAATTTTTAACTAGCTTAGAGTTAATTGAATCGGAGGCCAGTGCTAAGAGAGCTGCCTGGCTGTCCGAGTGGATATATATTGTATGGTTGACGTAGTCTTTCTGCAGATTAGTGTCCGCACATTCAAGAATGGCGTGTACTTCTGCCTGGAATATAGAGGCGTATTTTCCAAGATTCAGCTTTTTGCTGATTTTTGGACGCTCTCCATAAATTCCACAGCCTACATCAAATCCTGATTTGGATCCATCGGTATACCATTTGAGGCTACCCTCCACCCACGTGACTTTGTCATCTTGCCAGTCGTCACGGGTGGGTATTTCAATTTCGTAATGCTTACGAAAATTATTCTGAGGGATCATCATGTCAGTGACCATGTTCAGAATAGGAATTTCCAGTACTGAATCCTGAAGGGAGTTTAGTGCCTGGGAGAGCCATTTCACTCCCACCTGTGCGTGAATCCTGTGCATGGTTGTCTTCGCCACCTTCTCTACATGTAGATGCAGGGGCGTCAGATCTAACATAGCATCAAGGGCTGCTCCAGGGGAGGTTGACATGGCTCCAGTTGCCATAATACAAGCGGTCCTTTGAATCCCGCCTAATAAGGCAATTGTTGTTTTTTGACTGACTTTTTTACTCCAAGCCACAGAGGCGTATGTTATCAACGGCCTCACAATGGTGGAGTATAGCCATAGCATCATTTGAGGCCTGAGTCCCCAACGTTGACCTGCCATTCTGCTACATATTCCTAAGGCGATTTTCGCCTTATGTATTATGTTAGCGACATGGCTGTTCCAAGTCAGCTTCTGGTCGATGGTTACTCCTAGATACTTGACTTCCTTGGAAAATTTTACACTTTTGTTATTAAGTGTCGGCATGACTAGTTTATCTAGGGACCGTTTTCTAGTAAATGGTACCAGAACCGTCTTGTCGGCATTTACCGATAGTTGGTTTTCTTTGCACCATCTACTTACAGTATTGAGCGCTCTTTGCATAAGGTACGATATAGTACTTTGGCAGAATCCTCGAACAGTGATTACAAGGTCATCAGCGTAGCCTTGCACATCTATTCGAAGTTCTGCCATCTTATATAAGAGTTGGTCAATGGTCAGTGTCCAAAGCAGGGGAGATAGTACTCCTCCTTGTGGACAGCCTCTCACTACAGATACTTCAAGAGAAGTGCCATGCAGTGATACGGTATTAGATCTATTGGAGAGCATGGCCTTAACCCATCGAACAGTGGTGGGGTCCACATTTTTATGTTCCAGTCCCCCAACCAGACTGCTAGTAGGGGTATTGTCAAAGGCTCCCTCAATATCTAGAAAAGCACATAAGGCAATTTCTTTGTCCTCTAACGCCTTCTCTACTCTGTCAACAAGGTTGAGCAGAGCAGTTTCAGTGGATTTTCCACTTTGATAGGCGTGTTGAGTACAATGGATAGGATTCGTGGCTAGAACCATATCCCTAATATAGCTATCTATGATTTTCTCCATAGATTTAAGCAAGAAAGAAGTAAGGCTTATAGGTCTAAAGGACTTTGGTAAAGAATAGTCCTTTTTACCAGCCTTAGGTATAAATAGTACTTTTACCCTGGTCCATGGTTCTGGAACCACCCCCAGGGCTAAACTAGCTCTAAATATTTTAATCAGGAAAGGAATAAGAATATCCAATCCCTTCTGTAGCAGAATAGGTTGGATACCATCAGCCCCACTTGATTTGTAAGGTTTGAAGGAGTTTACCGCCCATCTTACCTGCCGAGGTCTAATGATTTGCGCCGCTCTGCGCCAGTCCTCGTTATGAGGCCTTCTGCAGACGGGCATACTGGCATTTAATAGGCTCATAGCCTGAGCCCCAGGAAAATGGGCAGAAATTAACACCTCCAAGCTTTCCTTCTCGTTAGACGTGAAGGAGCCATCTGTCTTCCTGAGAAGACCTATTTGCCTAGGTTTTTCCTTGGCAAGAATTCTATGAAGCCTAGCTCCTTGAGGCGTGTGTTTGACGTCCTCGCAGAACTTTCTCCAGGAAGCTCTTTTAGCCTTCCTTATTTCCTTATTATACTCGGTTAAGGCTTTCGTGTAGACCTCCCATTCCCGCGTCTTCTTAGCCTTATTAAATAGTCTCCTAGTTTTCTCCCTTAGTTTCCTAAGTTTTGCGCTCCACCAGGGGACTTTAGTTTTTGAAGTCTTTTCTTGTAGCGGACAGCTCTTCTCGAAGGCATTTGTGATGCCTTCAGAGACAATGACCGCCGCCATCTCAAGCTCTTCAGATGTTTTGATTTTCTTCGGACAGTCCTCCAGGTTCCGCCTTAGAATGTCTCTGTAGTCAGTCCAGGCGGTCTTCTTGGGGTTCCGATAAGTGATCGACTCATAGGCTAGCAAGCCTTTGATTTCGAAGCGGATATGTCGATGATCTGACATTGAGGTTTCGCCACTAACATGCCAATCAAAAATATGAGAGGCCAGTTTGTTTGTGGCGAAGGTAATATCTAAAACTTCTTGTCTGTTGCTTGTGACGAAGGTTGGTTTACACCCTACATTCAGCACTCCAAGACTGTTTTGAATAAGATAGTCATAAAGTAACTCACCCCGATTGTTGATGTCGCTGCTGCCCCAGTCAGTGTGGTGAGCGTTCGCGTCGCAACCTACCACTAGCTCTGCGCCATGCTGCCGGGCGTAATCGACGACACGTCTCAGCTCCTCAGACGGATCGGATTTATCTCCAGGTAGATAGGCCGAGCACACAATTACTCTGGCCCCATCCCAACCCTTGAGATTAATAAACGCTGCTACCAGGTCGTCAAAACAAAGCTCTGGAACAGGTAAAAAATTAACATGTTTCGAAAACACGATGCAAGCTCTGGGCTTTACGCCACAGGTATTATAAAGTACCTTGCCAGCAGCGTTGAGTCCCAGAATAGATTGGTTGCGCACCCAGGGTTCTTGAATGAAGGCGAGTTCTGCATGACCCTCAACAAAGCAGCGCTCCACGACCGCGGTTGCAGCTACGGCATGGTGGAGGTTAGCCTGGAGGATCCTCGCCGATTCTCTCTGGGGCGCCATTTATGGTGCAGCGGAAGGCCCGGGCTGCGCTCTGCCCCGTTGCGGACGATGACGTCCACGACCAGGCTGAGCCCTCCCAGGCTTCTTTTTCCCGCCCCGAGAGCCGCTATTCTGCCACGGGAGACTTGAGGGCCGTGTCGCCGGGAGGCGTTGGGGCACCCCGCTCCCACTGGTAGAAGCGACTGGGGCAGCGACCACTCCCGGGGGATTCGTAGGTTGTGGTAACACTACAGCCCCCGTGGATGCTTCCGCTGTTGGTTTCGTGGATTCAGAGCTGCCCTTGATCCTAAAGAGTACTCTCTTGAAGCCAAAGACAGCCCTGAAATCCATTTCTTTTAGGGCTTCAACGGAGGGTTCATCCAAGGCCATGGTTACAGTGTAACCAGCCTTGTCCTCCTTACTGGCTAGGATACGCCAGTGCTCCGTATGAAGCCCTACATTTTGTACCCTCATAAGGTGGAGGGCATCCTCAATGGTGCTCACCTCCCCCTTGGGTATAAAAGCTATGCCAACCGTAGGCTTAGGCAGTTCACCCTCCGGGATTACGGAGAGCTTCGCCTCAGACCACGGTAGCAGCTTTGGGACCTCCCTTTCGATCCATTGCTGGCTCTCCTGATTTTCACAGGTTACGAGAAGCCAGCCTGGTTTGTGAGAGAGTCCCAAAAATCTCGGTCCGACACCGCTTTCGTCCATCTTTATGATGGCGTAGTTAATAGCTTGTCGGACCAAGCGCATCTGATCCTCACTCATGGGACTCTCATTACGGATTCCCACTCGCGAGGCACCAGCAATTTCCCTAAAAGTCGGTTTAATTCCTCCTTCTAGGGAAGTTTTTGGAGCTTTTTTAAGATGCTCCCTGGGGGACTCTTCTTCCGACCGTGTTCTTTTAACCGCCTTAGGATCAACCTTAGGCGAGCCCACGGGAGGAAGTTTGTCCTTCGGAATCTCGCTCCATGGCTTCCGGCAGAGGACGAGGGCTTCATTGACTCCCACGTTCGCCGCCTTAAGCCGTTGGAACCTCTTCCGAGCAGCACCCGACAGTCTAATCCTGCCAGGTTTTGGTACTTCGCCACTAAAGATCGGCACCATGATCGGTCTGGAGTCATTTAAGTCTCCATCCGTCTCACGGCTCGGCCTCACAGCAGCGGAGGTGGATGTTGAGGGCGTTTGGAGTGCTTCGAGCACTTCCGCCGACCCTTCAGGAGAGTTGACCTGGATGGAATCCAGGGCAGAAATAATATTATTTAAAAATACATCTTTAACTTCTTGCATTTTAATCCCACGAGAAGCTAGGGAACTAAACGTCACGACTGGCAGAGCCCCGCTTGTCCAGTCGAAGGGCAAAAATACTCCCCGAGTTGCCCCGGTTTCGAGGAGACACCGTTCGCGACTGAGCTACCCCTCAGCCACGCATCCATCGGCACGGTACGAATTACACCTTGGATTGGAGACAGCAGATTTAGCCCTCGGCTAGAGAGATCTGATCCTGAAAACACCGAACACAAGTATCCAAAATCTTCAGGACCAAAAGTCGCTAACCGACGCCCGGGGTACACCGGCCCGCAGCCTTCCCATCCGGAGGGAATGAGACATTCCTTCCCGATAACAAGACTACGTTGGCACACGTGGAGGTACTGCTGTCAATTGTACCCCTAGCTATTGGTTAGGTACTATCAAAGAAAATATATTTTGTTTTTAAAACATTGTTGTTACGTCACAAAAATTACAAATTAAGAGGAAAAGGCTGCAAGAAATTTTAAAAATAGTTTTTTAATATATCTATTGCTGTCGCGCTGTGCCCGAGCTATCCCGCCCGAAGGCGATAGAGACAACTGCGGCTTGAATTAATCTATAATTTCGCTATTTCGTAATTCCCGATTTTTTCCTCCAAAACTGGATCGCTTTAAATAAAAATGTTAAGAATCATAATATGAAGGGTTTTGGATGAATGTCTGTCGGTTTTCCTTTTTTATATTCGTCAAATTGGTTCGCTGAACTTCTGATAAGAGCGTTAATTAAATTATTAAAACAAAAACAAAAAAAACCCGACTGTGTAAAACAAAAATTAACTGAAAAGAGAAAAAAAAGCTTTTTTATCTATAGAATTTTTAGTATAACTTGAATGTTGTAAAGTATTGCAGCCGGGGATAAACAAATATTACAAAAAAAACTTTTCTCAGTTATTTTTTGTTTTATGTTTTGTTTTTCTTTTTTTCAGTTATTTTTTGTTTTACGCAGTCGGGTTTTTTGTTAGTTTTCTATCCAGCACTGTGGTTATTTCGAAGGTATTTTAAACAAGCATATGACGCGCGTGATGGTGTAGTCCCGCTCCCCATTAATGGGGACAGCGGGACTAGAATAAAAAAAAACAAGACTCTTTGTCCCCATCAATGGGGATAGAGCAATGGGAACAACGTGAACAATTTTTAGTCATTTTATTCATCTCCCGTTGTATGTACTAATCATTTGGGTGGATAGAGCAGTGGGGATAACGGAAACAATTTTTATTATTTTTTTCAAGTCCCGCTGTCCCCATCAATGGGGATACGGGCGATGGGGATAGCGGGAATACACCCTGATGGTAAGAGGTTACCGTAGCCCATAGATCCTTACACCATGGGTCCACCACCACCATGCGACCCGCAAAGCTCCTTGATAATAAAAATCTTTCTTCCAAACATTAACGAGTAGCAACAACAATAAACCGATACGATTTTGGCAAAAGCGCAAATAGTTTTTACATAACGCTATCGACTGTACAGTACGTCTAATTTATATGTTCTGGCATAGTCGACAGTATGGAACGCACGCCGACCGTGACTGATAGGTATGTAACTGTGAGTACCTATTGATACTAGTTATAATTATAATTAAAGAATACGGTATAGTGACTAGATTAAGACGGGACGCGGGCTGTGATTATTCCATACAAATGTATTCCCCTGTTTTCTTCCTAAGAGTGCGTATAAAGGAAAATGACATATCTTAGAATTGAAATCTAAATAATATTTAAATGAATAAATATTTTTATATGAGTATTTTCGTTATAAACGCGAGGGTTCAGTCAGAGCAAAAACATATTGCAATGAAAATCCCTCGATAGAAAAAAATCTCAAAGCTATCTCTAATATTCGTTTTTATTCGTTCATGGTATATTTATTTCTACGCCTACACGCATAGAAATAAATATACCTAGAAAGAAAGTCGCCATACTACACGAATATATAAAACAGGCCAACTTTTACAGGCTGCTGCGCGTAACAGCTACGTTTTACGCTCCCTCTGCGTCATTCTGCTTGTCATAGTGACGTTCATAATGATAGCAGTTGTTGAAATATTCCCATTAAAATCGGGAGAATTTTAAATATTTAACATTATTTAGCAATTTTATTTATTTTTATTTGATTTAGCCTCTAACAGTTAGGGCCTATTTTTATTGACGCGTGCACAGCTTCAACACTCAATCTGGATGTATCCTTACAATCAAAGGGTGTAGGTATCTAATTAAGGCATTCGATATTTCACTAACGTATGACCTAGGGCTGATACTAACGATTTTTTTAAATATTATATACTTTACTAGATATCAGAAGCGCTTAGTTCATTTGCGATTCGCAAAACACGCTATCGCCTCGCCCACGTCACCAGTTTTTTTTAATATAAAAATTACTTCGCGTATAGGTACATAAATATACTCTAACGCATGGTTCGGAAGGATGCTTTTGTTGAAAAGAGCCGGCTTCAACTTAGAAGTTATTCAAACTATAAAATAGATATCCTGGGACATTCCTCACACACGGTCATCTGATCCCAAACTAAGCAGAGCTTGTACTATGGAAACCAGATAACTGATACAATACATATACTACTTTATGTTTGTAAATACATACTTAATATACATAATTACACCCAGACTCAGGACATACAGACATGTTCATGCACACAAATGCATGTCCTGTGCGGGAATCGAACCCACGACCTGCGGCGCAATAGGTGGAATCTTTACCAGACTCTTAACCAACTGCGCCAACTGGCCCGTCAAAAAATTATAATAATAAAAATATATACCTAATCTATCTACAAATAAAAGTATTTATTTAGCATGATTATTTCATATCCTTCCATGAAAAAGGTGTGTCACTGGATATGATCCAAATCATACAAAGTATTGATATAAATTCATAATCCACAAATGAACTCCATTACATAAATAACTCGATTCATCTGGTTCTTGGCTTCAGATTCAAAATAAACATTACTCAATATACATTTTGTTAGTCATCTCATATACTCATACTAACTATAAAGCGTAAGTGTGTGAATATATTTTTTACTTACGGCCGTAATAAATTTGATTATTATTTTTTGTATTATTACATGTCACGTAGTTATAAGATTGGTGGTGGATAAATAAAATCTATTTCTTTCTTTCTTTCTTAGGGGGCGTCCATAAATTACGTGAGATGTTTAAGGGGGGGAGGGGGTCGAGTCAAATCTCATCTAATCTTACGTTGGAGAGGGGGGGTCTCGGCAAATATCACGCATTTTTTTTCTGATTGAAACAAAAAAAAAACTATTTTGGTCCATTTAATCCAGATTGTACATGCTTAAGATTCAATCTTAAGCGTAATCGTAATACGATTAAGATCATTCACAAATTTGTTCGAAAGAAAATAATTTCATTCATACTTCGACTTTATACATCTACTGACTGTCAAACCACCATATTTGTTTTATACCAAAACGCTCAATTTAATCTATATTTGAAAAATGAAAAATGTCACGTGAGTTTGGGGGATGGGGGAGGGGGTTGAATAAAATCTCACGACATCTCACCAGGGGGGGAGATAGGGACAGAAAATTAAAAAAAAAAAACCTCACGTAATTTATGGACGCCCCCTTAATAGCTTTTTTGTATTAATGAGAGTAGTCAACCCTGAACATTTTCTAGACTATGAATAAAAATGTATTACCTGATAGCGTTTTTTTTTTATACTACTTAGATAGCAAACAAGCATACGGCCCGCCTGATGGTAAGCGGTTACCGCAGCCTATGGACGCTTGCATCACCAGGGGTGTTACTCGCGCCATACCGACCCTGCAGAAATCTCTTCACACCCTTTTTGAAGAACCCTATGCTGTACTCCATTGGGAAAACCACGGCAGGGAGCTCATTCCACAATCTGAGCGTCCGCGGAAGGAAACTCCTTTGAGACCGCACAGTTTGAAACAATTCTGGTTCCAATATGTGAGGGTGGACTCCCCGTCGATGATGACGAAGACAATGGTGCCGATTCTGTTGTAAATCGCACTAAACTAATTTTAGTCACATCACATCTCTTTCTTACGTATATTATTGAAAAAGGATAGAACATATTTAAAGCTGTCAAATTAATCATAGCCGTCTTCATTTGCGATTATTTAGACGTAACCGCGATAGATGGCGACTAAATTTATATCGAAAACAAGCATTGGACTAATTTCACAGGACTAGACCACACAACAGCAACAACAGAATCAGCACTATTACTTATTTTAACTCTATGGTACCTATTACTTCATCAATACCCATCCCATATGTATGCCACTACTTTTAAACCTTAAAACGTATGTGTACTTGTTGCAATTAATAAATGAATATGAATATGAATATGAACATATCTACCAAAGTTAAACAAAATGGAGCTGCCATTTCATAAATATTTTGAAGAAACAATGAATTTTCACAGACCACACATTAGAAAAGCAAGAATAATCCAACATAGTGTAAACAATTCATAATAGAATACTCAAGGCTATGTGAAAAATCATATGTACCTACTCCACAAGATAACATTGAATGAATGAATGTGAGTTTGCTGAGTTTATTGCCGGCTCTTCTCAGCAAATGCAACCTTCCAAACCGGTATTAGGTAGAGTATTAGCGTCAGTATTTTCATAAGTGCCTGTGAAGGTCTATTTGAATAAATGATTTTGAATTTGAATGTATCATGAAAAAAAAAACAGTTTTCAAAGCCAACTGAATCATAAAGTTTTTCAATTAGGCTTAGAACAAAATAAGAACAAGGCTCAGGGGTCCTAGGCAAGATGGCCGTGTTCACGGTATCTTGGTGGTGTAAAAAAGAAAATTACAAGTTCTACAATTATCTTTGTAAGTAGACACGCCAGTTTTTCAACGGATAAGTGACTATGGGACGTTATTTTGTTTATAAAGGAGGTTCTAAGTTCGACTCTTATGTTTTTTGTGATTCGCGAATGAGACGCGTAGCAATGGATTATTATTGTATGTATTTTTTGTTTAGTTTCTTGCCGGAGTCTTCTAAGTTAAACTACACTTTAAACTTAGAAGACTCCGGCAAGAAACAAAAAAAAATTGTAGTAGTATTCCGAACCGGTGGTAAATTCAACTGTATGTAGGTACCAAATCAATTGAATGTATTTTTTTTTAGTTTCTTGCCGGAGTCTTATAAGTTTAACTACACTACGAACCGGTGGTAAATTCAACTGTATGTACCAAATAGTACCAATTTAACGTTCATAAGTGCCTTACCAGGGCCTAAACTGAATAAAATGACTTTTTGATTTAGATTTTTTACTATTTAAAACTATATGTTAGTTCCTTAACACGAAACAATATTTGTAAATAAGGAACCAATTTATAGATTTTTTTAATGCAAAATAAAAACACATAAATCAGAATACAGCAGCCAAATAACTTTATGTTGTGTTCCTGCTTCCTACGCGTGCGCAGAGCTTATTGGGGAGTGTCGCAAGCGTACATAATCTACGGCTTCAACGGTAACCGCATGATCAAGCAGGCAATATTATAGTTTTTTTTTTTTTTTTGCTTCAATGGCATCACACGGCTCACAATAAATCACTTTCATATAGTCCTCAGTCAGTCACCGTCCATAAAAGTCATGTTTTAGTACAATGGTGGTCATTTTTCTAAAACTTTTCACGGATTTCTTGAGACAACTTGAAAAGTCACGACATACATAAGTAATTCATTTCATTTCACTTCACTGGTGCACATGTATTGATCTTTATTGGATGAAATACCACCGATAATGTGCAATAAATAAAAAATCAAAATACACGAATTTATAAAAATAAAAATGAAAACGCAATGTCACTGCAAGTTCCCGCCAAAAAGTCCCGTATTATAGTTTAACGACATAACGGCATAAAAAAAAGGCAGATAAATCTATAGAAAAACTGTTCTAATTTCAAAACAGCCAATACCGCTTATCTCGCCATTCAGAAATCCCCTAAGTCTCTATTAATGTTTTGTAAAGCCCCTTCCCATAGATAACCAATACGTAGACAGGCGTTTTCACTATTATATCATTGCCTTCCTTCCGTTCCCCGTCAGGCTGTCCGTCACGAACGTCAGCCACGTCACGCCCTGTTGAATACAGCTAATGATACTATCACAGATTACAGAACAAAAAGCAGTGTTTTTCCATTTGTATTTGCTTTTTTGGCCTCACGCCCGTGTTCCGCGCGCTCCATCTGCCTTGTTCTGTAATCTGAGGATACTATCTACTAACGATTGAACGGATGGTACGCAACAAACTTCTACTTGGTAATGTATTCTACTAATCTTTCTACTATTTGGCTTATGTTTAACGAACCCACAGCTTTAGTAAAATGTTACCGTAAAAAACAATGAACAATTTAGATATTCACTGTTGATTTCTTTTCTGTAATACAATGGCACAGAATAAATAATAGCACAAACGTACAGAAGTTGCACTCTTTTCATCTTGAGGTAGCTTACAATATTTGCAGAGCACTACGTTAATTCTTAATAGTTCTTGTAGTAGCGAAACGGCCAAGCCTACCTATTTTGACTACGGTGTGTAGTTTGTGATGTAAGGGCTTGTAGAGTTATAAGCATGGCTAGTATTTTTTGATAATCTAACTTACGGATTTATTTACAACAAATATGTACAAAATACAATAGATATAGAAAATTTCCTCGAGCCTGCCGCTGCTTCCGATTAACGGCAAGGTTCCCAGAAGGCTGGCAGCATTTCCTCTTTGGATAGCCAAGCTGACAAGTTGGCGGAAAAAGCTCCCCGCCCGCTGGTCCCCGGAGGTCTCGATCAATTTTGAAGACAAGGTGCGAGCAAAACGGCGAGCTTCGAACCCCCAGCCACGGCCCCAAGGTCTCGACCGCAAAATGCATAAAAATATAACTGGGTCCAATCGATGCATATTTTGTGAATTTTGAATTTTCCGCACTGGCCGCAGCTGCCCCTGCAGCTTTACAAGTAAGTGAGATGGCGCGAGTATATCGACACATGTGGCATCTAACGGATTAATTATTATTTTACCCAGGAATCATCCGTATTACACTGTCTTTCTTCCCCAAAACATTTTTTCAAATTGACAAATCATCAAAACAAACATTAACAATAAGTAAGACAAGTACGGCTTACATTCGAGTCCATAAAACTCGTAAACATTACATTGTATTTACATATATGTAGATGATCCCAATTTACTCCGAATATAATTATTTACAATCCAATAAAGATTCCCGCTCTTATTCCATATTTTATGCCTCCTATACGATGTTGTTTTTATTCCCATTGACCTACTAACAAGAATACGTCTTTGAACGACACGTCTGATCTCTATTACAACGGATTAAGATTTGTTTTTTATCAACCGTTTCTTTCGCAGCTGCACATGCTTTGTCTGTACAGGAAATTACTGACATAGCTTCGCGACTTTCAACGTAATCTACATCTTTTATAAAGTCTAATTTGTTTTGCATTTCTATTTAACTTCCCGCTATCATGTTGCAGTTTTTCCGATCTACATCTACAGTTATCTTATTAGCTAACTTAATATAGACCTTAGAGTTAAAGGATTAAAGATCAATTCAAGCTTACCTCCTCGACGGACTTCTTCGAGAATTCGTTCATGGACAAAATCCATTGCTGCACAAGTTCATTCACTATAACTAGATCATTATATAACCACATCAATATTTCGTTCACCCATTGAACACTCGGCGGATCTGCTCCGGTACATGTAGGTATGACAACACTTTGATGTTTCTTCGGGTTCAATTGTTCTGGGCCTGGTGACATACGTCCCAAACGTTTCTTGTTAGGAGGGGTCGCTGGGACGTACCCAGAAGGCTTGCTGGGTTTGAAAGAAGCACTTTTAACTTTAGCACTTGTTGCTAACACACTGTCTGCACTTGTAACAATTTCGTTCGTTGTTTTTTTCGGTTCGTCGATCGTTTTTGCTGGTTTAACGTCCGATTCGGCAATCTTGTTGCCGAATCTACCGTAAGCCCATTTTGCTATACCTAAGAGCACTATGGAAAAAAGTATCCATATGAATACGAGCATCACTAAGTTATCCATGGCTGTGTCCATATAATCGAAGCTGCATATAAGGTCGTCAACTGCTTCGGCAAGGTCCGCCATAGTTTTCCATGGTGTATACCACCATGAGACGGCGTCGTTCCCCGCCGCCTCGCTCTCCGATACTGAATTGGAGCCCAACATTTCTGTTCTATTTTCAAACGCACTATTTCGGGAACGCAGCTCTGTCTTGCTCTGTTACCTATCTCTTTCTTTTGGATGCGTTCTAATTAATATTTAGACCGTATTTTATCACTTTTTGTATGCAAATGAACACGTAGCATTTTTGTGGGGAATAAATAAATAGTTCGTTCGTTCGTGTCTGTTCGTGGTTTCAGTTTAGTCTTCCGTGTTTATTCTCTGGAGTTCCTTCTCAGCATGTTTTCGAAACCCTGTAACAAGGAAAATATTACATATATTTGATTAAGTAATAAAATAAGTGAACAACATGCATCAGACCCGATATTTTTGCCATTTCCTGTTCATTGTCCTACTTTAGCCGTTATCTGGACTTTGTCCTTGACTCTGATTGATATAAACTGAAAACTTGAAACCTAGCCACCCAGACCAAGAAAAAATGAAAGACGGAACGGTCTGTGTTCTTAAGTGACGCAAGTAATAGGAAGCCGGCGTTCTTGTAAATACATGGCCTCACTCACACATATACACCATAGGAAGCCGATCGGTTGTCATTCCGTATTGAGACGTTGACAGTGACAATAAGGCTATAGTATATAGGTATAGTGATAATAATAACATTCGTGCCTACTTGGGGAAGTACTGATTTTACTCACGCACACGCAGGAAATTTTCGGCTTCACTTTCTTATAAGGTGACACTCCGTCTTGATTTTTTTTATATGTCTATGCCTAGCCATGTCTTTTTTAACTATGTACATATGCTTGTGTAGCTCAAGGTGGTAAACTCACAAACCTAGAAAAGAACTGGATGTCAAGTACAGCAGCCAGCACCAGTAGGTACTTGGCGACAGATTTTCAACATGAGAGTGGTTGCCAGAGAGGCAGGTAGGCTACTAAGTACCCAACCACGGTGCTATGGTTTCCAAACGATGTTTTCCTTCAAGCTCATTGTTGAATTCGAACCCGTGACATTCGCCACGGCAATCGGCATCACTACCATAGACTACGGAGTTATTCTCGCCTGCCAAAATGGCATTTTTAACAGACTTCAAAAAAGGAGGAGGTTGTGAATTCGGTTGTATTTTGTTTATGTTTGTTACCACATAACTCCGTAATTTTATTAAACGATTTGGAAATTCTTTTTTTGTTTGGATGGGTACACTTCCCGTTTGGTCCCATTGGCATCAGATCAGGATTTTATTACTTCTTAGTGTACTTTGAACACAAAGTAAATAAAGCTTCCCTTCAATCCTCTGTGCTTTGAAGTCGGTTTATTTTATTTAATATTATTATAGAAATTACAATAACAGTATCGCTTGCCGTTTCTCCTCAGCAGATATCCTCACATTTTTCCTTCTCCGAAAAGCGACTACATTATGTTAATCCTAACAATGACGGTAGGTAGGTCGGTACACCATTGTTCAATAATTCACAACATCATTGCATTGTGTTGGGTTATCTAATTTGGTCACAGATGGACGGCTCCTTATTTTTCTTTGACTAGATACAAGATTTTTTATTTTAAACTACTGTCTACTATTGACGGGCCAGTTGGCGCGGTTGGTTGACTGGTTAAGATTCCATCCATCGCGCCGCAGGTCGTGGGTTCGATTCCCAGATTCCCACACAGTTCATGCATTTGTGTGCATGAAAATGTCTGAATTTTCTGAGTCGGGGTGTAATTAATGTATTTACAAACAAAAAGTAGTATATGTATTATATCAGTTATCTGGTTTCCATAGTACAAGCTCTGCTTAAATTGGGATCAGATGATCGTGTAAAAAAAAAAAACAACTAGCTGTACCTCGCGGTTTCATCTACGTTCCAGAGTGATAAAACATATCCTATATGCTAATTCTGGTTATAATCTAAACGCGTGCCAAATTTCATGTCGTTTGGTTGCTCCGTAGAAGCGTCAACCAAGACAAACAAAAAAACTCACAAACGCAAAGGATTTGCAGGATCTAGTAGAAGGCCGAGGGGTCAATTACTACATTAACTTGAGCTTTCGGTGAAGGAAAACATCGTGAAGAAACCATAGCACGGTGGTAGGTAGGTACATTGTAATACCCACCTGCCTGGCTACCACCCTCAAGTTGAAAATCTGTCGAGAAGCACCTACCAGTCTTCTGACAGTTGCACTTGAGATGAGAGCCTGTTCCCTCCTAGGCTGTATATGCTTACCACCTTTGACACATCCTATAATTAAAAAAAAACTACGGTCAACCAAGCTGAGATCATTACCTCCTACACCAAATAGTGACGAAAACTTAATTAATCATACAACTGAACATTCAATTAGTTAATTTAATACTGTCTAAGGTTAAATGGGACATTACATTGAGGTCGTTGTGTCTAGAACATCAGTAATTCTGCCTAGTTTTTAAATCATAGTCTGACTGTGAGTCAACTAGTCCGCCATGTTTGTCGCATAAAGGTTCTATTACGTGTTTTGAAGTTAGGAATTGCTATTGCTATAGTGAATTCAGGTTATTCAAAATTATTTTGAATTTAGAATGCGTCAGCTCTTACATGCCCGGGGCGCTGTGTTTCGGAAGGGCTATAAAATTTATATGAATTACTTGGTAACTAATAGAATAGAATAATCAATTCAAGCAATCAAACGCTGCCTTTTTTTATTAGGGTTCCGTAGCCAAATGGCAAAAAACGGAACCCTTATAGATTCGTCATGTCTGTCTGTCTGTGTGTCTGTCTGTCTGTCTGTCCGTCCGTATGTCACAGCCATTTATTTCCGAAACTACAAGAACTATAATGTTGAAACTTGGTAAGTAGATGTATTCTGTGAACCGCATTAAGATTTTCACACAAAAATAGAAAATAAACAATAAATTTTGGGGGTTCCCCATACTTAGAACTGGAACTCAAAAATTTTTTTTTCATCAAACCCATAAGTGTGGGGTATCTATGGATAGGTCTTCAAAAATGATATTGAGGTTTCTAATATAATTTTTTTCTAAACTGAATAGTTTGCGCGACAGACACTTCCAAAGTGGTAAAATGTGTGCCCCCCCCTGTAACTTCTAAAATAAGAGAATGATAAATCTATAAAAAATATATGATGTACATTACGGTGCAAACTTCCACCGAAAATTGGTTTGAGCAAGATCTAGTAAGTAGTTTTTTTTTAATACGTCATAAATTGAAATTAATATCAAATACTCAGGTCTATACTACCATTTACTTATATACCTACAGGTTTGTACGGAACCCTCGGTGCGCGAGTCTGACTCGCACTTGGCCGGTTTTTTTTTAAATAGGCGCGCGGCCTTTAGTGCAGATGATAAACCATGGACTTAAAACAAATTAAGTTAGGTATTTACCTAGTACTTATTACCTACTATATTTTTTAATCATTGCGGTATAGTATTTATTCATCATTAACTAACGACTTCCCCCGTGTGATGCCAATAAGAAGTCATATTTTTCTAAAATGACCATTTTCAAGAATGAAATCATCGTGTATATACGATAGCAATATCTGACTACGACACCAGCAACGACACGTAATCGACGCTATATCGGCAGCCGATGCCGATACGAGTCGACCTGACCTTGCGGACATGACATCATCGCGAGGTCACGCGATAACTCACTGAATTCTTAATTCAAATTTAAATTATGTAAGTTCATTTGTATTTGGAATAAATAATATTTGTTTTCTAGAGTTGGGATGAGTCGATGTTGTAGTCGACAAAAGTTTTAGAGTCAAGCTCAAGAAGAGAATGTTCAGACAGCTGCACTTGAGAGCCAGATCCCTTCAAGGCTTGTGTCCTTAACACCTTGGACCACATAATCATGGTGAGATTATAGTCAAATGGTCTATATTGTGTTTAAATTGAGAATTATTTCTCAGTCAAAGAATTTAAAACGTCCAGAAGGATAGTCGCCTCTATGGGAACATGAAATAAACAAGCCAGAATTGACAGTATTTTACAGCCGTGCGCAGTACGAACTGAGAGCGATTTGCTCAGGGAGTCCCTCAAGCGGAGTGAAATTAAATGTCATGCTTTAGTAAGGCGGATTATCCATCTGGGTAGAGGCACGATGCCCTATGAAAATCTTTGTTCTCAGTAACTCAAAGTAGCGTCACAGAATAGACCGTACCGTCTTGACGACCTCCTATATCAGTAAATTTTACAACATACCACAACAGATAAAGAAACAAAACATGTTTTGTTTGTTTTTAATGCTTGCATGAGCTCATCAGATGACTGTTCATTTTGCCGGCATACAATTTAAAGATCTATGACCAAGGCAGTTGCAGATTATCACTTTCTAGCCTTTCTATAGAACACATTGATATGAGTGACGTAAAAATTTGCAAAATTAACTTAACATGCAATATGAAAATAGTGAAATTTTATCGAAGCAGTAACAAGTTGAAAAACGTTGCAGCTCATTAACGAATAGCACATAATCTGTTCTACTCAAACTTTTTAAAGATTTATGTTATCTTTGTTTAATTTATTGGTTGACAAGGATCAAAAATTTTATGAAAATCACCATCCATCTATTAAAAATCATTTAGTAAATATCTTTAGCCATCCATAACTTAGAAAAGAAACCGGCCAAGTGCGAGTCAGACTCGCGCACCGAGGGTTCCGTACAAACCTGTAGGTATGTAAGTAAACGATAGTATAGACCAGGTATTTGATATGAATTTCAATTTATGACGTATTAAAAAATTGTGTGAAAATCTTAATGCGGTTCACAGAATACATCTACTTACCAAGTTTAAACATTATAGTTCTTATAGTTACGGAAAAAAGTGGCTGTGACATACGGACGGACGGACAGACAGACAGACAGACAGACAGACATGACGAATCTATAAGGGTTCCGTTTTTTGCCATTGGGCTACGGAACCCTAAAAAGAAGTAAGTACCCTACAAACAATACACAAAAACATCTAATTACTATAGAATGGCGTTAAGCAATGTTAATTGAATTCTAACTACGTGTAACATATACCTTTGTATAGATATGTTTTGAATTACAATATGTAATATTAAGTACCTATTTTCAGATAACTGACTTCACCATTGCATTGATGATTACGTCATTGCATCGAACAATTAACCCAAAGAAGCGCAATGGCGTTCATTTTTGTTGAAATATATTCCGCCAATTTCCCATCGCCGACAACGCGCTCTGATTGGTTAAGTCAAGGACGCATGCACTCTGATTGGCCAAGTCACAAACACACGATGCAGTGATTGGTCCTTACTGTTCAAATTCAGTGACAAATCACTGACGAGTTTCGGAATTTGATTGTTCATTATTACTACTCTAAAGGGATATTTCCTCGATGCGTCATTGTAACCTTTCTTCTTCTTATTTTTAATTTTGGCAACCAAGCCCAAATTAGGGCTCATTTCTGCCAGTGTCGAGTTATATTATAGTTTCCAGTCACAATAAATCACTTCACATTATAGTCCTCAGTCAGTCACCGTCCATAAAAGTCATGTTTTACTACAATGGTGGTCATTGTAGTAAAACTCTACACGGACATTTTGAGACAACTTGAAAAGTCACGATACACATAATTCATTTCATTTCACTTCACTGGTGCACATGGATGATCTTTATTGGGTAAAATACCACCAAAAATACACAATAAAACTCAAAATACACAAATTTATGAAAATAAAAATGAAAATGCTACGTCACTCTGCAAGTTCCCGCCAAAAAGTCTATTGTAACCTTACATGTATATCAAAATAACTTTCGCTGATAATGTTTCCTGTTGTGTCTATTGTACTTGTACTTTTATCTATTCTTTGCTATTGTTTATCTAAGTAACACTGCAAATATGGATTGTCGATGTATAAAACTGTCTGATGTCTGGAAGAGATCGTTTCTTAGCGATAAGGCCGCCCATTGTACAATCATTAATATTAAGTACTCTTGTTCTTTCTGTATTTGTTAAATGTGTTTTTGGTGTACAATTAAGTTTTATCTATTTAGCTTAAACTTCTAATTAGAAAACATCGTTTAAACTGTTTAGTAGGTTTTAATTTAAATTAAAGGTAATCGATTATTATTTGTATTGTAATATTTTTATTCAATCTTACATTTGACTTGACAGATTGGTAAAAATATCGATAAATTCGTTTATCGATACATCTATACTCTCAAGGTTTTTTTTTAAAGTCATCGAAAAAATATTATTTTCTCCGCTAAAAATAAATCTGTAAGCAGATATGATTTAAACTTATTTATCTATATATATAAAAATGAATTGCTGTTCGTTAGTCTCGCTAAAACTCGAGAACGGCTGGACCGATTTGGCTAATTTTGGGTTTTAAATATTCGTGGAAGTCCGGGGAAGGTTTAAATGTAGGGTAGGGTATTACGCGAACGAAGTCGCGCCGGGCAGCTAGTATTATAATACATTTAAATAAAGCAATTCCTGTTTACCTTTTGCATTATAGCAAAATTAGCTTCTGTTCCAATTTGGACTGTGTAAAATTATAAAAAAAACTATATTTTTTTTTGCAGTACCTAATTCTCGATTAACGTAACACTGATTTAACTTTTTAAAGGATCATGGCGAGATTTGTAAAAAAAAATAAAGATTTTTAGAGACGTTACAATGAAGTTATAATTGATCTTTGGTGCATGAATAACATGAGCCATTTAAAATATTTTTAGAAACCGGGATAAAAATTCAAATTTCTATGGCATGCCGGCGAATCGCGAATTTTCGCGACCAATACCGTTATGTTGTTGTTCTGACTTGCGGGGTTTATAAAATATTTCATGTATATTAATATGTCGCTGGTAATGTAATCTCAACATTGGAAGTGATTCAAAACCCTCTAAAATGTTTTTTTTTGTACAAATCAATGTATGGATCTCGCCATGATTCTTTAAGCAATGCCTTGATTCTGAGGCCTTTCCTTCGCAAGTGATAACGTTATCGCTTCTCGATTGCATTTAATTGTTAGTAACAAACACATTACATACCTAGTAAGTGTGTCGCTATGTGAGTAAAAAACACATTGATAGTACCTACTTTTAGTTTATTGTGAAGCGATATTTTAACACGTCAAGATTTTAAGGCCGGCCCAGATATAATGTTAAGATTTTAGGACGAAAAGATTTGTTAAAAGGGAGTGTCATAACTTATTGTTTATTTAAAAAAATGTATAGGCATGTGTTTTGCCACAAAGTCTGGCGACAATGCGGCCTAAAGTGTAGAGAAACAAACTAACAAAGGGGCATAAAACCTAGAAGTGACCGGAAAGTTTCCTTTTTGGTATATTTGTCTAGAAATTAAATTTACCAAGAGTTTTTATATTCAAAATTTAAAAACTATACATATTTAAAATCATTAAATACCTACCATAAGTATTTGCATAAGACTTCCGTATATTTATTTTGAATACAATAGAGATATTTGTATTTTATTTAAATTTTCGGACTTTACGCGTCTCATAATAAAATAGGTATGGCTAAAGAATTTTTCATGTAACTATATTAATCCAAGGACTAATTGTCACACTTTTCAGTAGATAGGTTAGGTATGTACCTTCGTTTAAATGTTTGAAATATTGTTTATGTTAAAATAAATTAACATTTATGTATAATAATTAGTACCAGAGTGGTCGCCCGTGGTCTAAATTAGGCCGTAATGCATAAAAATAACGTTTTAATAAATCCCAGATTACAGAACAAGGCAGATGGAGCGCGCGGAACATGGGGCTTGACGCCAAAAAAGCAAATACAAATTGAAAACAGTTAGGGGCTATTTCTTTTGACGCATGCACATCTTCGACACTCAATCTGGATGTATCCTTAATCAAAGATCCATACCTATATTTTCCAATGGCAAAACCCATGGAAAGTCTGAATCCAAACACTACAAATTATACTGATTATTTATTTGTCATTATAATGCTATACTTTGACTCGCGCTTAAAAATTACAATTTCATTAATTGTAAATAAACCTTCATTTGCATATACAATATAAAAAAATCGAGGTTATTTTTTTTTACCTTCAAGTTCATTAAAGTTTATCACACGTATTTATTAAAATAATCGCACAATTATAACATGACTACACTCCACAGAGAACACGGCAAGACTGATTCATTCAAAAAGCATCAGTTGCAGAAAACTTTAACACCTTTGCAAATTATCAACATAAACTATGTCATAATCGATTGAGGTAATTTACACCGAGTTGTAATGGAATAAAGAACACAATAGCTTAAAGAGGTCGGGATAACGATTGTTTAATTTGAATTAAGAACTTTAAAGGATAGGCTAATATAATATGTTCATGGTAAATACAGTTTATAAAAATAACTTTTTCTTTGTTTAACGTTGATTTTAAATAACCTACAAGCAAATCAATATTATTAATTTAAAAGCATACTTTCGCCTTAACATTCTTCTTCTTCTTATTTTTAATTTTGGCAACCAAGCCCAAATTAGGGCTCATTTCTGCCAGTGTCGAATTATATTATAGTTTTCAGTCACAATAAATCACTTCACATTATAGTCCTCAGTCAGTCACCGTCCATAAAAGTCATGTTTTACTACAATGGTGGTCATTGTACTAAAACTCTACACGGACATTTTGAGACAACTTGAAAAGTCACGATACACATAATTCATTTCATTTCACTTCACTGGTGCACATGGATGATCTTTATTGCGTAAAATACCACCAAAAATACACAATAAAACTCAAAATACACAAATTTATGAAAATAAAAATGAAAATGCTACGTCACTCTGCAAGTTCCCGCCAAAAAGTCTCCGCCTTATCATTATTCAAAATCAATTAAGTAATTTATTAGCCCCTAGTAGGGCACTGATGAAAGTCAAAATTATTAAAGTTACCAACGGTTCGGAAGTCGGCCTTCAACTCAGCAAGGTTACACATTATTTTGTTAAATACGCAATATTATGGTGGAAGTGAAACATGAGGCGGGAAATTTGATTTTTTTCAAGTTTTTATTGTTTTCCACTTTATTAGAACAATATGGCAAAATATTTCAGTGATTCACGATCGCAGAAGTTCATTCCAAGCTACGAATAAATAAAGAAAAACATTATTTTTGATACCTATATTTCCAAATTTAAAAAAATACTCGTTGTAATCCCTAAATGACATCCGTATAATAATTAGATAAAAAATATCTTTTACAAACGTAACAATGACATAGCCTTTTGGCCCTTTTGGTAATCTACATAAAATGATCACAACTAGGTACATAATATCCTTTCTGTGTTCCTTAAGAGCACTCAGCTCACCATACTTTTCATACAAAAGCTCTGTACTTATGATGGCGTTTTTAAACACTTTTCGTTAGATGTTTTAAACAAATTGGTATCTTGTGAACTATATCTAGCAGTATAACTAGGCGAAAATAAAAAAAAGTGTGAAACAAATTCAGTAAAAGCCTCCGAAAAACAGCGGTTTTGCACAAATTTTACCTGAACTTTGGCCATATCTAATGTACCTATAAATTGTAAAAGTAATTTGTTCAGCTCTAAACAATGCTTGCAAATGTATTGGAGATTCTAAATAAATAACATTTTTTCACAAACTTGTAAGATTACATCACAGGAAGTATGGGCCTGGAACAAGTTTTATGATATGCGAAATCATGAATGACGACCTAGCGAAGCGGCCGCGAGTGATCAGCGGAATTTACCAACTGATAACCGATGGCTCTGATGGTGTCTCTCTTTTTTCGCAGTCAAACATTACGTTGGATGAAAGTACAAGCTTTTAGGCTACGCTTGCGTTGAAGTTGCGTTGGCTATGAGGGGCCCCCTTAAGCATAACAGACCGTAAAGACACAGTTTTATTTTGTAATCATGACTTCATAATGACGCATACAGACTTCCATAATTAATTTAACATTGTTTTTTCGTAAGTTAACGTTAATAACTCTGCCCTCGTCCGATTTCACATGAATGGTTTATTGTAACCCAGTTTAAAACATGTTTGGGTTTATTTAACATAGTTATCACACTTTAAGCTTGTTAGTAGCAATTTTAAGTAGTTAATATGTGATTAACAAGTTCCAGAGCCGATTTTGGAAGACTAATTGTATTAGTGATTACAATCTAAAAATAGTTTGGTACTGAAATCACATTCCGTGCTTTGTAAGGCACGTAAAGCCGTTGGTCCCGGTTATCACTTAATTGTGATAGTCGTTAAGCTAGTCGGAGCTAAGCGGCTTGAAAACTCCAACAGTAGGTTGACCACTAGCCTACCTCCACCGATCCGCAGTGGGCACGCGTGGTGGAGTATCTGCCCATTCCCTTTCACCCTGATTTGTGGAAGGAGGCTTGTGCTCAGCAGTGGGAAGTTATAGGATGGGATGATGATGATGATGAAATCACATAAGGCCTCCTAGGTTTTATTTTCCGCCGTGGTTGAAAGCGCAACTGTATAAACACTGGTAGTATTTTTTGCGATGAAAAACTTTGAAGCTAAAACCTCTAAAACTATGGAAAGATCAAACAAATATGTTTTTAGTATTATTGCGTATCCTAATATTTCAAAACAGATAAATAATACAAAGGTTTTTGTTTTTAATTTGGCAAAAAGTAATATCATTCAAACTTTTTGGTCCAAAATATTATTCAAATAAGTAAATAGGTAAAAAAACGGAGTAGTTATCTCAAATAGGAGGTAATACGAGGTAATACTGATTTCTTTTCATAGCGAGTAATTATGTTAATAAATCAATTCTGACAAAGATGTATGTGTTTGTCAATAGCGCTTAGTGATAAATCTCGATCCGAGAATTTTTTGTAAATGCAAATAACGTTCGACAGGAGTTTTGTTTGCAAGACAATGGTATACTACACAATATGAATAGTTTCTACCTACCGCAATAAGTATTTATTAAACATTTTTTTTTACTCTATCCATAATCCATAGTAAAAAATTAATGAAAAAATTCTTACCATAAACGGCTTGATTCACGATCCGCTTTTTATATCGTTTTATTTTTCGCGATCCGTATATTTATTTGTTGAGTTTATATAGGTATAATAACATTTATCTAATTATTTTAATGTATCGTTTATAGCGTTATTTATATATCGAAGCGCTCGTGGTGTAGCATGATTAGCCGTTCTTAATCGATCGGCAAAGTTAAGCTACGTCTGTCTTGGTCGGTACCTGGATGGGTGACCGCCTAGTGGTATTTCAAATCGAGCGTTTCCGTGCTTCGGAAGGCACGTAAAGCCGTTGGTCCCGGTTATCACTTAATTGTGATAGTCGTTAAGCTAGTTGGATGCCTCATAGGCGGCTTGAAAAATTCCAACAGTAGGTTGGCCACTAGCCTACCTCCACCGATCCGCAGTGGGCACGCGTGGTGGAGTATCTGCCCATCCCCTTTCACCCTGATTTGTGAAAGGAGGCCTGTGCTCAGCAGTGGGACATTATAGGCTGATGATGATGATCGTTTATAGGTTTTAAAACTGATCTTTTATCTATCCTATAATTTTGCATGGAAGAAGTCGCTACAGAGCAAAGTCCGCCTTAATAGAATTTTCTTTTTTTTCAGCTTATTTTCACGTATGTATTGTATTATAATGGTGCGTCCATGCTACGCGAATCGAGCACGAGCCGAGCCACGAACGAACATGTAACGAGCCTACAACGAGCACGATGCGAATCCCTTTATTCGTGAAAAAACTGACAATCGCGCTCGTTCGAGGCTCGCAAGCCCGTTCAAACTACGCGAATCAAGCCCGCAGTGTGCTCATTCGTAGGCTAGTGCTCGGTTCGCCAAGCATGGACGCACCATAAGAAACTTGAAGAGTATAAAGTCCTAGTTCATGCCCCATTAAGCCTTGTTTTTCGGCACTGAGGGTCCTTGCCCTGCGAAGAAGTACCTATAAGCTCTTAATTATAAAAAAAAAAACCTTGCAAAAATATTTTCTCGCAGCCTTTTAAGCGTAAATAGCGTTCATAGTTCTAAAGAAACAAATGCGCAAACATACAACAAAAAATACCTATGCAGCCAGTACGAAATGTTACAAAAAAAGCAGCAAAAATGCCACTATTCAAGTCTTGTGCTTACGTAATTTTGACATCATGGTATAAAAACATAAAGGTTACGTCACGATCCAGAATCTGCTAATATGGCGGGCAAGGTCAATAACCTACAGACAGGTAATGGATAAGTAAGTCTATTGAATTCATTTCCTAAATTGGAATAGGTACTTGTAGAACATTACGTCTATATTCGATTTTACAAGGCAGACATGTTTATGTACAGCCAAGGTAAGCCTACCCCGAGTGTAATGGTTGCAAAGGACGCGACTCGCATTTTCAGAAAAAACGCGATAGTTTGCAAAAGGTTACACTTGGGGTATAGTTTGAAAGGCAATATTTGAAATAAGCTGCTACGTAATATGTGTATCATTCCTAATTAATTTTCAGTTTCTTATACGTAGGTACTCAATGCCTCTGAAGAATTGTCACTAACTGAAGATAATATGAATATTGTATTAATTTAAGCTATTTAATAAAAAGAAAAAAAAAAGTTTGTACGCGTGAAATAGGTAATTGAATAAAATCCATGAACATAGGTAACTATAAAAATACAATAAGAACTTTTTTTTTTTTTTAAATCTATACTAATATAATAAAGCGGAAGGAGTTTTTAGGGTTCCGTAGCCAAATGGCAAAAAACGGAACCCTTATAGATTCGTCATGTATGTTCTGTCTGTCTGTCCGTCTGTCCGTCCGTATGTCACAGCCGCTTTTTTCCGAATCTATAAGAACTATAATGTTGAAACTCGGTAAGTAGATGTATTCTGTGAACCGCATTAAGATTTTCACACAAAAATAGAAAAAAAACAATAAATTTTGGGGGTCCCCATACTTAGAACTGAAACTAAATTTTTTTTTTTATAAAACCCATAAGTGTGGTGTGTCTATGGATAGGTCTTCAAAAATGATATTGAGGTTTCTAATATCATCTTTTTCTAAACTGAATAGTTTGCGCGAGAGAATCTTCCAAAGTGGTAAAATGTGTGTCCCCCCCCCCCCTCTGTAACTTCTAAAATAAGAGAATGATAAATCTATAAAACATATATGATGTACATTACGATGCAAACTACCAACGAAAATTGGTTTGAACGAGATCTAGTAAGTAGTTTTTTTGAATACGTCATAAATTGAAATCCATATTAAATACTCAGGTCTATACTCCATTTACTTATATACCTACAGGTTTGTACGGAACCCTCGGTGCGCGTGTCTGACTCGCACTTGGCCGGTTTTTTTGTTTGTTTGTTTAAACGGGCTAATCTCTGGAACTACCAGTCAGAATCGAAAAATTCTTTGACTAATAGGAACTATAGGAAACGCGAGTGAAACAGCGCGAGACAGCTAGTAGTTTAAATATTCTTTAAAAGTCAGATAAAGTCATAATAAAAAATAGATGGGGCCACCTCAGGATCTTAATATAATACAGTTTTTAATAAAGCATCGCGTGATTCGCGGGTGTATTATAAAAAAAATATTATGTCATTCTTATGTCTTTAAACGTGTTTGTTTGTCCACTATAATTTGTAAACAGCCAGTCACGGCAATCTTACTTAAGTTAACTTGCAATTAAGTTATTTGTATTCATAGGGTTAAGTTACCAAGGCCGTGTTAAGTAATATTTACTAAATACTTACATAGAGTAAGAAGATTTTCTTGTATTTCAATATTGGCTATGTCTTTAGAAGCCCTATTTGGCCTTGTTAATCATTATAAATATACATAACATCTTTGTGTGTTCGTTCGTCTTCTATGCTTCGAGTTTTCTACACGAACGAAATCTACAGTCGCTAGCGACTACGGTGTCGGTGTCGGTGACAGAGTTTGTATGAAATGCTTCCAAAAGTGTCCACTAGAGGCGTTGCTCGCTATACAAAATATCCACCGTAGTCGACAGCGTGTGTAGATTACGTTAGTGGAGAAAACTCATGGTAGAGGTACTACTCAAACGCATACTATCGCGTTTGAGTAGTATGGGAGAAATCAGTACAATGAGTATTCCGCTAGAGGCGCTGTGCCAATTCCTATAGAGAAGTGTCGTAAACGCAAACACATTAGTAAGCGTTTACTAACGTCAATTCTTTACACTCGGGGTACTGCAACGTTCCTTCGATACCGTAACGGTTTTAGTTTTTCTTACATGCACTAGAATTTGAGATGTTTTCCGTTTGACACCACACCCTTAGCTCGTATCGATAAGCCAGGCCGTCACACTTATTAGTCCATATCTTGAAAACAACTTAAAACCTATTTGATGAAACTTACACTGTTCCCTAAGTTGAACCACGGGTTGAAGTAAGTAAATGTAACATTGTAAACCATTAAAAAAAGAATGGTCACAATCCGATCAAAAGTAAAGGTAAATTATCGTTTTCACTCGCTTCTTAGATAGGTACCTACTCTTAGGTCTACTTTCAAAGTACGAGAGATAAATATAATTATCAAAAAATATGATACTAATGTTATTCCAACGATACGTCATGCCATAGCTATTTTGCCAACTAGATATATCAATTTTACACCATATAGTTTGTTTTTTATTTACTGTTTTCCGTGACTGGCTCGGATAGACATAATTATTCCAAGTATATAGGTAATTGAATGGAAAAAATAAAACATTCCAGGAACTGTTATTTTAGTAATAATTAATAGTTAATAATTAGTAGTTTTTCTGTCTCGATAAAATAATAAAGTGTTTATTGTCATGTAAAGAAGGACATCTTTTCTGCAACTGACAGGTAACCACATAATTTATAAATAATTATTTTAATAGACTTTATTTATATGTGTGTTGTCGGCATGAGGGTCATGGGAACCCATCAACAGGACTCATTTTAAAAGCAAATTAGATATCTCATTCATCTGCTTCATATCTGCTTGGACGGGCCAGCTGTTAGCGTGGTTTGTGGACCTATTACGCCGCAGGTCGTGACGTGGTTCGATTCCCACCTAGAACATTGTATTGTTGTGCATGAACATGTTCTGCTTATCCTGGCTGCATTTATGTATTAATAAGTATTTATCTAGAAAAAAAAATGTATATGTATTATATCAGTTATCTGGTTTCCATAGTACAAGCTCTGCTTAGTTTGGGATCTGATGACCGTGTATGAGGAATGTCCCAGGATATTAATTTATTTACATGCCAACTCCATTATAAGTATTTTTAAATATTTCATCAAAGATAAGATTAAATGTTTTTTTAAATTCATATCACGTCCCTCCATAGAGCACGTTTTCGACATACAATAATGCCAACATAGAGGTCAAAAGAAACCAGATTTTCTGGTTGTTCGGACCTTTCGCGTTGTGGAGTCACCGAAATTTTTACTAGGAGGTCGCAGTTACGTAATCTTAAAATTTTGCCTTTTTTTTTAATGCAAGCTACATTTTTATATACCTAATTACTTACCTCTACCTTTGAAGCGCTCTTGGCGTAGCATGATTAGCCGTTCTTAATCGATCGGCAAAGTTAAGCTACGTCTGTCGTGGTCGGTACCTGGATGGGTGACCGCCTAGTGGTATTTCAAATCGAGCGTTTCCGTGCTTGGTCCCGGTTATCACTTAATTGTGATAGTCGTTAAGCTAGTTGGATGCCTCGTAGGCAGCTTTTCCAAAAATTCCAACAGTAGGATGACCACTAGCCTACCTCCACCAATCCGCAGTGGGCACGCGTGGTGGAGTATCGCCCAGTCCCTTCATTTCCTTTCATTTGTGAAAGGAGGCCTGTTCTCAGTAGTGGGACATTATAGGCTGATGATGATGATGAATTACTTACCTAGCCAATCAGATTTGTTATATGCCAAAGAAACCCAATTAGCTCATTAGTGAAAATTGCAGCTTTCCCTAAAGCCCATTATTATAAGAGGTGTATGGTTAATTTTCATAGATTTTTTTAAATAACTAAAAAAATATTCATGTTAAAATACCTATACAATATTGAGCTTTTTTTATACGACTAAGTCGGTAAACAAGCATACGGCCCGCCTGATGGTATGCGGTTACCGTAACCCACGAACGCTTGCAACACACGAAGCATCGCTCACGCGTTACCGACCTTTCCCCCTCCCCTATGAGCTCTGGCGACCTTACTCACGCGCAGGAACACAACTTTACACAACACAAAGTTATTTGGCTGCGGTATTTTGTAAGGTCCTCCACTTCCCAAGTCAAGCTGCTCTTTGAGCGAATAAACTCTATGCTCTACCTCTCTTAAATATTCACATTTGATGACACACGGTCACACGGTACAGTTTTCTAATAAGCCCAAAGAAGCGCAATGGCGTTGATTTTCCTTGCAATCTATTCCGCCAATTTCCAACCATCGACAGTGCGTTCTGATTGGCTAAGTCAAGGATACATACGCTCTGATTGGCCATGTCAAGATCACACGATGCACTGATTGGTCCTTACTGGTCAAAATCAGTGACAAATCACGGACTATTTTCGGAATCGGATTGCTCGGTATTACTACTCTAAAGGGATTGTTCCTCGATGACTGAAACCCAACGCAACTCTATACGCATATGTGTGCCAACCAATAAGATTCGGCGCAAATTGGCTGTGACAGACGGATAGACAGATAGACACACCAGTGATCCTATTAGTTGCGTTTTGTCATTCGGACAAAGTAATATGAACCTATAAATATTTATTTCAGTTCTGAAAACAACTTACCCCCTTACTCATAAAGCGCTATTTAACTAATATACTGTTTTAATGGTCACGCAAATAATGTCACATTATTTGACAATGACAATAGAGTGATGTTATTTACGTGACCTTTTAAACAGTATATTAGTTAAATAGCGCTTTATGAGTAAGGGGGTACAGTGGCCGGCAAACAACTTGAGCCATGACCTTGAGTGCGCAGTAGACGATTTTAAGGTGTCGTTGGTGGAAAGAGAGGTGCGCGGGGGCATTCTGTCGGCACGCGTCCACGCTATTGGCCGAGCATGAGTGTACATGCGCGAACTTACCCCCACTACGTCGACTTTGGCTCAACTTGTTTGCCGGCCTCTGTAACTGTTTAGAAGTAAATTAATTATTACTAAACATCAAGGCATTTCCACCTTGACGTTAATTTAAAAACCCGGCCAAGTGCAAGTCGGACTCGTACACGAAGGGTTCCGTTAATACGTTTCTTGTATGGGGGAATAAAAATGGTCATACAAATTTGAGGGGGCTCCACTTTAATTTTATTACTTGTTGTTATAGCGGCAATATAAATACACATTATGTGTAAATGCCAACTGTCTTCCTATTGCGGTTCATGAGATACAATACAGCCCACTGACAGACGGTCGGACAGCGAAGGCACAGTATTACTTGTAGGTACGTAGTATTTATCTACTCTGAGGTATTACCAACTCTTAGCGAAGGCTTAGTACCTAATGGGGTCCCGTTGGCACCATAGATTACCATACATTTATTATTTTTATTCAAGTATAAATACGAAAATAAAAAATTTTTTTTTTATTAAAAATAATATAAATTTAAAAAAATATATATATATCAATAGGAAAAACCATTTACTTTAGTCACGGAAAATAGTCCTTTTCAAATAATAAACCTTTTGGTTCTGTACCAAACATACCTAGTAAGAAATCGCGTCCACGCTACAATAGACTATCTCAATAGATACTCTTGGCACCTCTTGGTATGATACAGCTAGCATATACATGTACCTATAAGCCACATGAGCTGTCAACGATTCTTAGAAATCTGAGTAGTAAAATTATGTCGTTAAAAATGGACTAATGATTAAAATACTGCATAGGTATAAGGTGGGTATAAGGTAGTCGGTAACCACTTTCCGGTAGAAAATGTGGCTAAGCACCTATGCCAGGCTATGCAGTTCTCTTCAGGCCTTTGTACCTATGCTCACAGATTACAGAATAGTAGGCCTATGCTCGTAAATCATCGGCTGTCTCATCACAAGCCTACCTTCCTACCTACCACATACCTACCTAGTAAGAAATTGAGAATAATTTTCATTCTTATTACGTTTGTGGTTTTTTTTTGAATGATTGTGTACCCATCCCTATGTATGTTTTTTTGGAAATTTATTAAAAACAATCGTAAAAATTAATCTTAAAAATATTCTCAATAAATCTCGATAGTAGGGACATTAAGTGGCTATGCAAACCCAGAAAATGCTTAAAATATAGAACCCATTTATCTAAAATTTCTAGTAAAAATAAAGACAGTCGAAAATTAATTTTAAGAACTTAAAAAGTAGGTGTTTTTTAATTTTATCGATAACAAAATAATCAATTATAAAACAGACACGCGTTATTAAATATCATTATTTAACGTAACCATTCCCTGCAGTAGGTACCTATTTGGATATTGAATTTAGTTTGTTGTTAACTTACGTTACTAGTGGTAACACCACATTATTAAAAAAATAAGATGCCAGGAAGAGATTGTAATAGAAAACAAACTTCATTTCCACAAATTATTTTTAAACGCGTCACATTTAAAAATAGTAGGTACCTACTAGGGATGGTATAGGGTTGATGACAAATATCGATCCAAAAAATATGCCTACGAATTTTTTTCTAAGTATCAATAATAAAATCATTATAAATCTCACCTCATTTTACTTCCAAAAACAAAACCACAATCGCACGTTTATAACACGACATGTCAACCACAAATAAAAAATAAATTAAAATATCTAAATGAAACCACGCTTACACGCAAACGCTCTACGGTTTAGGGATGGGGTATGGTATTATTTGTCACGTTTTAATTAAAAACATTACAATAACACTGCGTCAAGTAGGGGAGCGAAGAAATCGATAGAAAAGCCCGCGAAAAACGTCCCCGTCCAAGCAACGCCGGTGCCGCACTGACAGGACACACATAGACTGACAAGACTGACACATTGGTTGGTCAAGTTACAAAATGGCGTGTGCTTGCTTATTTGAGTTTGCGCACTGCATACCTATTGTTAGCAGGTTATGTGAATAAGATTCCTTACATGTATTTATTTTAAGATAAAAACAAAAACGCTCCCTTTTGTAGCCCTTTAAAGATTATGTTACGTTTAAATAGCTTATCGATGATTTAGTGTTCTTTACTAATCGATATTGGTAGGATTTCCTTTAGTTACCTACTGCGGTAGGTATCTAAGTCATTGAACTCTGATATTATAAAATAACTAGCTGTCTCGCTCTTTTTCATCCGCGTTAACGTGATAAAAATAACTATAACTATAAGATAGACAGATAAATAAAGATAATAAGCCTATAATACTTGGGGATAATGTAGCTTCCTACAAGTATTACTGTATTAGTGAATGAATTTTTCGAATCCGACTGGTAGGTAGTTTCAGAGATTAGCCCGTTTAGAGAAACAAAAAACAAACAAACAAAAAATCTCTTTCGCTTTATTATATTAGTATAGATTCCGTACACTGCAGTTGATCCCTAGAACATGCAAGTTATTTGGACAATAATATGACCGTACGGTAATATTTTGCATCCCGGTATTGTTCTTTCACTTCTACCCTCAAGTTGAAAATCTATTTGGTCGGCAACATAGGCGACAAAACTTGAGAGGTATTGCTATAGAGATAAGTATATACTATACTCATATTATAACAGTTCTTTTGATACAGAGTTGTCCTAGGCAATCTATACAGAACCAATCTGTTACAATTTCTGGTATTTCTAATAAAAAAATAGTCCTAGTTTGACAAACATAAAAGCTTCTAGAATATATATCGATAACAAGGTTAAAAGATTCAGAGAAGGAAGTAGTGGATTACATGACTCATAGGTCTATGTCTTTACCATTCCTATGAGAAATAAAAGATGTATGTATTTCGTTTTAGATAAATTTACATTCAGGTTATTTTTAATTATCCAATTAATTATTGCAGTGATTTACAGTCTCATTTATTTCTCCATCATATAACTGAAGATCTTGGCCACCATTTTAAACAGATATTTAAACAGATATGTCATCCGCAAACAAGATACATGGATAAGATTTTTTTTCAGGAAGATCGTTAATAATTTAGGAGGAGGAACAGTTGACCCAAAATGCTCCCTTGAGGTACCCCGGATGTAATTAATTGTAATTGGTGTAATTATGCGGCTATCGATAATACGGGGCACAGCGGCAGTTACGTCCCTATTTTCACATATATTCTTCTTCTTATTTTTAATTTTGGCAACCAAGCCCATATTAGGGCTCATTTCTGCCAGTGTCGAGTTATATTATAGTTTCCAGTCACAATAAATCACTTCACATTATAGTCCTCACCTCAGTCAGTCACCGTCCATAAAAGTCATTTTACTACAATGGTGGTCATTGTACTAAAACTCTTCACGGACATTTTGAGACAACTTGAAAAGTCACGATACACATAATTCATTTCATTTCACTTCACTGGTGCACATGAATGATCTTTATTGGGTAAAATACCACCAAAAATACACAATAAAACACAAAATACACAAATTTATGAAAATAAAAATGAAAATGCTACGTCACTCTGCAAGTTCCCGCCAAAAAGTCCCACATATATTCATCAATAAGTATCTTGATCCATAGGACCAAAGAAATTGAAGTCTTTATTCTATGCAAAGACTATAATAGTATTATGATTCTATGTATAGGACCTTTGATCTAGGATTGGGTTGCCATACCGAAAAATAAGTAAATAATATCTTTCAATTTCATCATCCGTTTTTACATGAGTGTGGTAGCCAGCCAGGCACCCGCCGCAGGTCGCCCGAATTAATTTCCGATCTGTTTGGCGAAATGAAGCAGGGGGCCGAGCCATGCCGAGCTGCACACGATTGGTTCGTCAGTCGATGCTCATCGTAAAGACTACAGTATATACTTAGAGATAGACGGTACTCTTAGCCATATTTTGGTAACTATACGAGAGCTGCCATCTATCCGGTATATTGCGAACTAAAGTCAGCATATACAAACCTACATTGCTATATGGATATAGCTATATAGATATGCTATATTGATATTTGTATGCACGGCTATAGATCAAGCTTATACATTTCCAATATTAGCTGAATTCTCATTGTAGCGAAATGCTATACAATGCGAGATCAGCTTATACTGGAAATGTGTAGTCGTGTGCACAATTTTATTTAGTATTAAAATTATTACCTTGACTATGCTTTGTCCTGCTGTTTCTTTACCAAGTATTTTTATATAATAAAAATGTTTATATAAAAATACATGATATTAAGAAAACATACAGGACAAATTACATTTAAATTCTAATTATTTAGGTATTTGGAATGAAAGTTTTACAAATATGAACTCCTTTTTATTTGTTACATATTACAAAGTATACAAAGTAACTAGTGGTTTCTCGTTTAGGTACTGTATAAGGCCAACAATTACACAAAGATTTGAAAAATACATTTACTATTTTATTCCATGTGCACTTTACTAATTTTATAGACTTGTTAGAGAAAGTAGTGTTCTGTTTTGCAACACAAAACAATAAATCATGATTAATATTTTCTCTATGAAGTTACAAGAACTTACAAGAAACCATTATTATAATGAAATACATACATTTTTATATGTGCTCACCCTTAAACTAAGAAAGACATATAGCTCTTTATTGTACACCAAAAATATTATTATTTATTAACAAAGAATAACAAGAAATGATTAGTATTAAAATTACTGTACAATGGGCAGCCTTATCGCTTAAGAGTGATCTCATCGTCTATTGGATTCACGCGTGTCATTGTGTCATTTGGCTACTGTGATTTGGCCAAAAGTCCAGATGCGCAAGCTTGTCCCCACTACGGCCGCCGCAGGCGGGTGCCTGGCTGGTTACCACACTACAAACTACAAAGTACCCAACACCATATGGCATGTTACAGTTACAGTTAAGGTACATAAAAGTGATTATGACCGAAATAATGAACGCCTGACTTTTTAAAATAGCAACATTGTGCACTGGAGAAGAATAATTTTAAATTAAAATTGTGTAAAAACAACGCACAGCCTATATTGGTGGATCGATATAGCGGTAGGTAAAATATTTGGTGGTTTGGAATCATTTCATTTGAATATCATAATATTTGGAGGAAATATTTTTTTCTAAGTTATTTTCTTTAAGTTCACTAAGAAAGGATGCCCGAATTTAAATTCATGCAATAGGACAATAGGAAATTGTGGAGGAATCCGCGGGACGTACAGCTAATAAACAGTTTTATTAGCTATCTGTCCCGCGGGGTACAATCACAGGTTACTATGAAATTATTATGTTGTCCTTCACAATTTCAAAATAAGCAGATTTTGATTACCTATGTAATCAGAAATATTTTTTTCTAAGGTAGCAACACTGTGAGTCATCTGTCTGTATGTCATTCACTCATTGAAGTTGTGGTCAGGTCAGGTGTGAGGTTCATTCATTAGGGATGCCCATAAAATTTAGTGTTTCGATATAACATAATGGTAACGTAGGTATGAGAAGTTTTCTTGTAGGTATTTGATTTTCTTTTCTTTAAGTCTCAATAGATGGCGTTAATATGACTGAAACGAACTATCTTGCTGTCAGTTCAATCAAAAAAAAAACTATGTAACTTCATGGGTGCGTTCAGTTACTACACATGTTATTGAACTGTTACGGAACGCTACGATGATCTTCGGGCGATCACACGGCGTAGTTACTGAACGCAGCCCATAACTATTTGGCTTTATACTAGTTCCCGCCAAAAAGTCATTGGAACGTCTGTTACGTTCCAATGACTTTTTGGCGGGAACTAGCAGAGTGACGTAGCATTTTCATTTTTATTTTCATAAATTTGTGTATTTTGAGTTTTATTGTTTGTTTTGTTTGTTTTGTTGTATTTTTGGTGGTATTTTACCCAATAAAGATCATCCATGTGGACCAGTGAAGTGAAATGAAATGAATTATGTGTATCGTGACTTTTCAAGTTGTCTCAAAATGTCCGGGTAGAGTTTTACTACAATGACCACCATTGTAGTAAAACATGACTTTTATGGACGGTGACCGACTGAGGACTATAATTTGAAGTGATTTATTGTGACTGGAAACTATAATATAACTCGACACTGGCAGAAATGAGCCCTAATTTGAGCTTGGTTGCCAAAATTAAAAATAAGAAGAAGAAGACGTTCCAATGTCGGACTCCTATTTTTATTATTACGCAGGAGACACGGCCAAGGTACGTCCTGCCGTAGGAAAGTGTGTAGTGCGGCAGGACCCTCATAATTATTACTAATATCTGTTGGAAGCTTTCGACGTCCTGCCCAAAGACTACAGTATATACTTAGAGAGTCCTGCCGCGCTACACACGGCCCTGACCAACAGACGTCCGACAGTCGGATCGTCTGTAACTAGTATTATGTCACTATCATGTGTGTTTTGTTCAAAACTTTTGTGAAATTTAGCTTAGATTTGAATGATTTGAAAACTATTGAAAATGCGTGTTTGTGCAGTTGTGAATTGTACCAATAAGGGACGTCTTACATTTCCAAGTGATGAACCACTAAGGTCACAGTGGATACGAGCAACAAGGGTGGATGTCCAACGAATATCAAAACAATGATAGAAACAAATAATCCTTAAGCGTGACTTCCACAACAAAACAAACAACGCAAACAACGGAAACAAACATCCACTCATACCAGTGTTGCCGCCTCTTATTACTAATTTCGGACGAAAAAAAAAACAGACTGTACCAAAAAGCAACGAAAATTAAGTTTTGCTCCTCTGAAATTTGGTTTCATTTAATCATGTTCATGGTTGCCATTAATATCAATTAACACTTAATAAAAGAAATCTGTATATTTTTTTTTTTCAATTATCGATTTTGAATTAAAAAGGATGGACACCTTCCGTTGTTGGCCTATGTGGCAACACTAAAGTTATGTGACAGCATATTTTGATTTGACAATTCAATTTGGTGATGACAGCGCCACCTAGTTATTTTGCAGCAACTCTTTAAATACCTACAAGAAAACTTCTCATTGTATGCATTTGTATCATTATCATCATCATATAAACCTAGGGATGTTCACTCCCACTTCGAACGGTTTTGAAGCTTGCATCCAGCGGCGCCCAGCGATTTTGACCAGGTCATTGGTCCACATGGGAGGTCGAATTAACCAATACGGTCGCGAATCACTAAAATATTTAGCCATATTGTTCTATGAAGGTAAAAATCAATAAAAACTTAAAAAAAAAACAAATTTCCCGCCTCATAATTTCATAATTCTAATGCATTCTTTATTTTTCTTCGTATAGTAAGGGGCACGAGTCGTGAGCACAGAGTAGGGGTCACTCTCGCGCTTATTTTCCGATGTCTCGCGTGTCATTGTGTCATTTGGCTACTGTGATTTGGCCAAAAGTCCACATGCGCAAGCTTGTCCCCACTACTGCCTATTTGTGCTCACCACTCGTGCCTCATACTGTACCTACCTATTATCTTAATAATAATTTTGTCTACTCAATCAATTTTGTCCGATATGTAGGGCAGATAAGTTGGGCCGATGTCATGTTATACAAACTTTGCGTCAACTTGTCTCCTGACATGCCAATGAGAAGTTTTCTTGTAGGTATTTTGCGTCAACTTGTCTCCTGACATGCCAATGAGAAGTTTTCTTGTAGGTATTTAAAGAGTTGCTGCAAAATAACTAGGTGGCGCTGTCAGCACCAAATTGAATTGTCAAATCAAAATATGCTGTCACATAACTTTAGTGTTGCCACATAGGCCAACAACGGAAGGTGTCCATCCTTTTTAATTCAAAATCGACAATTGAAAAAATATATATACAGATTTCTTTTATTAAGTGTTAATTGATATTAATGGCAACCATGAACATGATTAAATGAAACCAAATTTCAGAGGAGCAAAACATAATTTTCGTTGCTTTTTGGTAACAGCCTGTTTTTTTTCGTCCGAAATTAGTAATAAGAGGCGGCAACACTGGTATGAGTGGATGTTTATTTCCGTTGTTTGTTTTGTTGTGGAAGTCACGCTTAAGGATTATTTGATTCTATCATTGTTTTGATATTCGTTGGACATCCACCCTTGTTGCTCTTATCCATATCTGTGACCTTAGTGGTTCATCAGTTGGAAATGTAAGACGTCCCTTATTGGTACAATTCACAACTGCACAAACACGCATTTTCAATAGTTTTCAAATCATTCAAATCTAAGCTAAATTTCACAAAAGCTTTGAACAAAACACAGATGATAGTGACATAATACTAGTTACAGACGATCCGACTGTCGGACGTCTGATGGTCAGGGCCGTGTGTAGCGCGGCAGGACTCTCTAACGCCCGAAATTAATAACCTATCCTGATCCAAATTTTGCTATCTAAGATAGACATTTCAATCCATTTTTAGAGTAAAGCGTGTCAATAACCAATCCATGGATAGAGTTTGCAATCTTTAAAATCAATCTATCTTTGGGAGGGTGGATCACAGATTAAAAATAGGCCTCTGTATGGAAATGACAGTTTGTGCGTGTCAATAACCTATCTTTCCATTTTGACGTTTCGTTCGATCGCGTAATCAATCGCAAAATGCAATCCAAGGATTTCCTGGGATTAAGATCGATCCGTTGTAATAATTTTTAAGGTTATCCAAACCTGCAGTGAACTCGCTATGATGCCGTTTGTCCGAGTAAACTCCACAAGGTAAATAATTAAAAATTAATAAAGATGATGTATAATAATGATGGATAATGATTATATTAAAAAATTTGTAAAGTAGTTTTATGACTGATTTGCTATAATAACAATTCGAGTAAACTTATTGTACCATCAAACATTTTACATGAAATGGAACGGTAAAGAGGGAAAGGAAAGCCGGCAATCTGCCGTCGAAAAAAAAAAGGCATCGTCTGGTTTAGTTATTGGCACGCGGATCGGAGATCGATCGACGGATAGGCAGCAATCCAGGATTGATTTTAATCTTGGATTGGAGATACATCATTAATTTCGGGCGTAAGTATATACTGTAGTCTTTGGGCAGAACGTCGAAAGCTTCCAACCGGTATTAGTAATAATTATGAGGGTCCTGCCGCACTACACACTTTCCTACGGCAGGACGTACCTTGGCCGTGTCTCCTGCGTAATAATAAAAATAGATGTCCGACATTGGAACGTCTGTTACCAGTATAAAGCCAAATAGTTATGGGCTGCGTTCAGTAACTACGCCGTGTGATCGCCCGACGATCATCGTAGCGTTCAGTAACAGATCAATAACAACATGTGTAGTAACTGAACGCACCCATGAAGTTACATAGTTTTTTTTTTATTGAACTGACAGCAAGATAGTTCGTTTCAGTCATATTAACGCCATCTATTGAGACTTAAAGAAAAGAAAATTAAATACCTACAAGAAAACTTCTCATTCCAAACCAATTTGTAGGGCCCCGGCCCAATCGGCCCAGCATATCGGGTGCCAGATTGTGTCGTCCGGAGATGACCTAATTCTGTGCTCTACCTAACCTACCCTGTCATTCATTCATATTTTTTTGTCTGTGCGTGCTTTGGCAATTTTGTTGAATGGCATTTGAATGGCATGTTGGCTTGTCATCGTATTTTGGCGGTTTTTAAATTTTCATGAATTTATGTTTTGTATTATTAAATTATCAAGTAAATAATGGCTGAAAAACTGGAGGATTTGAACCTCCCGATGACTGTAGTCACACGGATAGTGAAAGAAGCTTTACCTGAAGGAGTTTCAATATCCAAGGAGGCTCGGACTGGTCTCGCCAAGGCGGCATCGGTTTTTGTATTATACGTTACTTCTGCTGCTACTAATATTGTTAAGAATAAGAAGAGAAAGGCTCTGACGGGCCAGGATGTATTGGACGCGATGACGGATATAGAATTCGATAGATTTATTGAACCTTTAGGTGAAGCTTTTGAGCAATACAAACAAATTGCTACCGCGCGTAAATCTGGTGCTGGCAAGAAGAAAGAAACGGAAGGAGACGAAGTAGAGATCATAGAGGACGACTGATGTAATATTGTGACTAGTTTTAAGTATTTATAAGTTATGTAAATAAATTGTATTGAGATAACGCTTTGGGTTGGTTGGAGTGTAGTCGAGGGGCTCTATATCTATGTAGCAAGGACTTTTTAGTATATTTTAGCTTAATAAGTTTTTACCTCCAAGGCACCAGGGACAAAATATGAGATGTTGAAAACTGATTGCTTGAGTAACATTCAATTACAAAAGAAAAAAATTATGTGACAAAAAGTGTAGTTAAGTGTTTTGTTACTTTTGTATAACAACCAAGTGCAGGTTAAGCAAGCGTAGTGGCTGTTGCTAGCAGCCAATAAGTTTGATTTGATTTCTCTGTTACTATTTCTAAAAATATCCCTATATCTTGGTACTGGTATCTCAGGACAAAGCTTCAAAAATAAAACAAAAAATTAAGTCCTTGCTTCATAGTGGCCCTAAGGCTTTTCTTTGATCAAGTTTTTTTACTTGCAATGTTCATTTAATATTCCCTAAGAAGTTTTTTTGCCTTTTAATTAGAAAATCAAAAAATGATTAAAACAAAATAATTTATCAGTTGCACTAAAGTCAAACTATAATAGTGGAATATTAATAATTTATATATTAGGTTGTATTGAGAAACTTAACCAAAATACCTAGCAAAAATTAGCGTTCTGATAAAATACTCTCGATTTCAACATTTTTTACCCGACTGACCTGGAAGGAGGGTTATGTTTTTTGTGATAATAACTGGTTGTTGAATGCAGCGACAAAAGGTGTGGGTTCAAATGAGGTTAAGCTTTCTGTGAAACATTGAGAGGAAACCATAGCATGGTGTTAGGGTAAAGTAACCTCCGTCAAGTTGAAAATCTATCACCTAGTATCTTCTAGCACTTGAGAGACCATTTTCTTGTAGGCTTCGTAGGCACGGCAGACACCTTGGGCATCCGCAGGTATTGCTATAAGCAAATATTGAGAGAAACGGGGTTGCAAGTTAAAAATAAAATTCATAATTTCATTTCCATCACTTTATTCAGGGATAAAATCTGTTCAGAAACAATCTTGAATGTTAGTTTTCATGGTACCCATTTCATGTTTCTCTACTACGGCTAGCTTCAGCGTTCTATTCATCTGCATTGATCTCAATGTCCGTTATAAAGAAAATAAATATATATATCTAATCTTATAGCTGAATTCTATATCTAATTTATAATTCTTTGATTGTAATTCAATTTTAAATTTATTTTATTTAATACTATCAATTTTATTTGAGAAAAATGGAAAGACTTATCTATCAAAATTATTTTTTTGTATGCTCTATTCATAGAAGACTACGCATTATGAAGCGAAAAGCTAAAGATACGAGAGCCAATAAAAAGTTATGTATTAACAAGCATAGCAGCATTCAATAATTTGCTAGGTTTTTTTGCAGCAACAAGGAATCAACTCTGAAATCTTCATCAGTAGGGTTATTTTAAAACGTCGGATTCGATATCGGAAACGGATTCAAAAATTTTCGAGGCGAAATTTCAGCAATTGCTATTTTAATATTCGATTTCGGAAGTTCGAATCCGAGCGTTTTAAAATAGATCTAGTAATTCTTCTTTTTGGTCGAACATCGTATATGAGTATTTACGTAAGTACAGTCAGCATCAAAAGTAACTGATCATTTAAGTATAGTCCTAGGTCCTGTGGCCAAAAGAGGAACTAACGGTGCCAGTATGGAATGTCAATCTTCCTGCCATTCGTCATTGGTTGTTTGCTCCACCAAATGTGATAACAGCGTCTCTCTCACCGGGCCAGATAAGTTTGTAGGACTATAACGTGCCGCAATCACAGATCTCGAACTGTTACGATAATGTCGAAAGATTATTGAGAGTGTACTAAAATGATAATTTTTTGACTATTCTCTTTTTTAGTGTAAATATATTCATAAAATCAATCGACGATTAAACGCTTTGCTTGTATGAAATAATGTGTTTTTCAAAAGTGTCCACTAGAGGCGCTGCTCGAATCGTCTTAGGGGTAGAGATGTGACTATTTCTTTTTCACTTATCGGTAGGCTATCATACTATCATATCATGTCATCCGTAGTGCGCTTCGGTATGATGCATTTAGCTGTCACTTACGATTTATTAATAAGCTAAATTGAGATGCACATACTACTTGGATGCTGCCAAATATTCCCTGGGAGATACTTAAGCTTAATATTTATAGAAAAACTTAGCAAATTGATTGAATGCTATACAGACAGTTACCTTTCCTACAAGAATGCAAACAAAACTACCTAAAATATTTTATTAAAAGCATTACTTATTTTTAGATATTATTTTTATTTTTTTTGAGGAAAAACACATTGTTAAGAGCATTATATGCTAGTTTAACATCTATAATTTATTATTAATAGACTTTTAATGCCAGACTTTATATTAAATAATTTGTTTTTTTTTTGTATCATAATACTAAGGAGCATGTAATTATTATCGTCAACATTATTCAATAGTTGGTTTGACAGTTAAATACGCATATTGGTGTGCTAAAAAGTATTTTTTTACCAAAACTGTTTAAACTCATTTTGCGAGGAGCTTCATTTACGGCAAAATTATAGATTTTTGCCATTAACGAAAAACTTATAACTCCTCCGCAGTAACAGCTAGTTCCGTCGTGGTTTCTTTTTTTTTAAATAAAAGACTACGTATAATAACTGTCAAAACCACAAAATAACCTCAGTACTGGTGTTCTAATGTTCATTATATCTATTATAATTCAAAATGTATAACTACAAAATACATCTAAAACGCTAAACGGGACTTAAATAAGACTATAAATATTATAAACCTATAATGTTCACTTCAGATTAATAACAGCCATTCTCAGTCAGCTGCCATTGGTGAGATTTTTGGCAAATACTCTGTTTTATGAGATAAGAATGACAAAAGAAAGAAACTATAAAAAAAAAATATATCAACTTCAATAATTCAATAAAATACTTTTTTTCTGAAACAATACAGTCCTCTTCGTAAACATAAAGGTTACATTAAATCATATACATAGGGAATACTTCAAAATAAAAAGGCGAAAATGTACAAAATAATAGTTTATTGGGAGGTATAAATAAATGGGATTATTTGCAAGCGAGACATTACAAAATCACTTTTCAATTGAACAAACAAATTATAAAATATAAAATCAGATGCACAAAATCTCGATTTCGAATAAGTATATAAATTAGTTGCAAATTAGTATTAGCAACATTATTTTTTTTTAAGCATTTTACAATTCATTACTAAGATTTTGTGGATTCAATTTAAATATTTGGAACTTCATAAAAAAAATATACACAAAAATAAAATAGGAAAAAACTCATAAGAACCACGACTCAAATTTTAACATAGTTAAAATTGTACGCGACTGTACTCGAAGATGCCAGTACGATTTTTTTTCAAAAAAAGTTAGTATTTGTCTCATGTCAAAATTAACGCACGTACATTTATAATCTCAAGCTACAATCACTGTTTTAATAATAATATAATACACTGGATAACACAAAAACGCTGTCACAAAACTACAACTTTAAATTATATTTTAATAATATGTTTTTCTTTATGTTCATGATACACCTCATTATGAAATAGTGCTACAAGACCTTGTGTCAATGCTGAACAAGGTCAAGAGACTATTCTGCCGTAATAATAATAATAAATAAATTGCCAGTCCACAAGTAAGATAATCTAAACTCTCCGAAATGAGGTTATCATAAAAAAATTAAATACATTTTTAATTACATTTATCTACGCTAGTGATATTATACAATTGACTATAAACTAATTGGAATATTTTGTAATTATTTACATAAAAAGAACATTATACAAGCGAGCGTTTATTTTTCATTAGTTTCAAAATGTCTAATACTATTTTAATAATAATTACCGAAAAAAATTGTCTTTTTTATTTATTTTACCTTACTACCCATCGCGGTTCGAACCGCGCGTTTATCGTAATCACAATTATTTGGTTGTTTATGGATAATTAATAAAGTATAGATATATTTAATTACACTGTAATGCGTTATGCATAGAAATCAAGATCTACAAAATGGTTAATATGTTAAAATAAATCTTATAGATCAAGATCACAGAATCGTTTATGTCAATATAAACTTTCGCATAACGAATGCGTGTCAACTCTATTGATTATTGCCAGTTTAAAAAATAAAATGAGCGTACCTCGAATTTATTTTATTGCGTTCATAGACTAAGCAATTCGTTATGCAAATACATTCGAAACTTAAATTGTTAATAATAAAATAACGGTTAAATTAAATCGCGTATATTAAAATAATCGTTACTTATGCCACGTGCCCATCGCGTATTTTATGAGGCATAGACAATTTTTTTTCTACTCAGGTTTTTTAATAGAAATAAACAGGTTATTTATTTTTCGCTGTACATTATTGCTTGCGGAATCCAATGGAATGGATAATTCAAAATGGCAGTGTTTAGGAATATCTAAATGATTTTTTACCAAAAAAATAATATTCTACCACATTAATATGACCACGGCGACATTGGTTCAATGATAGTTGATGCTTCGTATCATTAGATAAGTATTTAAGCACACAGACGCGCGGTTTTGTGACCGCAATATCTTTATACGTTGAATTATTAAAACAAAAAATGTTGTTTCAATTTTAAAAACTTACGCGAATACCCAAACATTTTATTTTTAATTTCTTCGACTAGCAACTTCCAAATTTTAATCATAACAGAAAAAAATCGCTGCCAAAATTATCACATCGATGCCAGGCTTCATTCACTCCGGAATTTAGGTGCATAAATATCAGTTGATAATCCGAAAGAGATGGAGCTATACAATAGAAAGAGAGACGTTTGTCGGTTTGTTTGTACCCGAACTATTATACTTCTAAGGTACAAAGACATATCGCCTGATGGTATGCGGTTACTATAGCCTAACGCCGTAACCTAAACATTTTAGTAGGAAGAAAGCCTTCTGTAATTACGTACGTAGTTTGTGCCTTCTTCTGTACTTACTTATTCTGTGACTATGCCTCTAACATGCTAAAAAAGAACGTATATCAATTAAATAGCGTTTCACGAGCGGTCACGTCACAAAACCGCCGCGTCGTTGTGCAACCAGCATAGATACTACCGTAGTTGTGTTTAATAGTTTCAATATGACGCTTCGTGGCCTGCTAGGATGTAGAGATCGTTGCCATCTTCCCCTGATAGCGTGTTGTTTTGCAATATGTGCGATTCAAGTACTACGACTCTGAAATAAATGAAATATTATTATTGTGTTTGACGGGCCAGTTGGCGCAGTTGGTTAAGACGTGGATTCTTAACCTATAGCGCCGCTGGTCGTGGGTTCGATTCCCACACAGGACATGCATTTGTGTGCATGAACATGTCTGTATGTCCTGAGTCTGGGTGTAATTATGTATATTAAGTATGTATTTACAAACAAAAAGTAGTATATGTATTATATCAGTTATCTGGTTTCCATAGTACAAGCTTTGCTTAGTTTGGGATCAGATGACCGTGTATGAGGAATGTCCCAGGATATTTATTATTATTTATTTATTATATGTGTGTATCTATCTTCCAGAAACATCCATCTCATCATCACGTGATATCGTACACTGATGATTTACTGTCAGAAAAAATGTCGATATTGTTACAGTAGTACCCAACTGATATGATATTACCGATGTACCTGCGCAGAATATAAACCTATAATAACATTTTTGAAGACATATCCATATCCCCACACGTAAGGGTTTGATGAAAAAAAAATTGTTTGTTTCAGTTCTAAGTATGGGGAACCCACATATTTTTTGTTTTTTAACCGACTTCAAAAAAAGGAGGAGGTTCTCAATTCGGTTGTTTTTTTTTTTTTTTTTTTATGTTTGTTACCTCATAACTCCGTCATTTATTAACCGATTTGGAAAATTCTTTTTTTGTCTGGAAGGGTGCACTTCCCGTTTGGTCCCATGGTCATCAGATTAGGATTTGATTACTTTTTAGTGTAGTTTGAAGTCGGTTTAAGTTTTTTGTAAAACAGTCCAATTATTTTTTCACAGTATACATCTACTTACCAAGTTTCAACAGTATAAAGAGACAGACAGAAATGACGAATCCATAAGGGTTCCGTTTTTGCCATTTGGCTAAACCAAATTAAGCTAAATTTGGGTAAGTCATGTAGCCTATTATATAGTGATATAGTTAGGGGCACGAGTAGTGAGCATAGATTGACACCTGCGCAGTAGTTAATTATTCGGTCTGTTTGGCGGAATGAAGGCGGGGGGAGCGGCGAGCTGCACACGATTGGTTCGTCAGTCGATGTGAGTCGTCTATTGGATTCTCGCGTGTCATTTGGCCAAAAGTGTAGATGCGCGAGCTTGCCCCCACTACTGCCTATCTGTGCTGACCACTCGTGCCTCACACTGTACTGACTGTACATACTTGTCGTGCCCCAGCAGCCGGTAGGCGCGCGAGTGGTCGGTGATCTCCTGCGTCACGTCGGAGTTGCGCAGCGACCTGCCCTGGACGCCATGCCGGTGGAAAGCCAGCACCGAGTCCGCTAAACATACTAAAAAAAAACGGTAATTTTTTAGTTTCAATATCATAGCATATTTAATACACTTATATTTTTCAACAAAAAAAAACATTCCATACAAAAGTGCCAAAGTTGCACAATCAAAAATGTATGAAACGGTGGTTTTTTTTCTCGAGATTTCAAAGGTTTGGTCCCATAGTAAAAGTTAGATCATATTCGTACATTAACCTGATAATTTTGCTAGAGGTTGAAAAATAGCCCTGTATATTAACCCCCTTACTCATAAAACGTTATTTAACTAATATACTGTTTAAAGGGTCACGTAAATAAAGTCACTCTATTGTCATTGTCACATAATGTGACATTATTTAAAGAAAGAAATGTTTAATTCAAGAATGCTTGGTCTACACACATATCACTTGCAGTGAGGTTCAAACTTATCATAAACGGGATTATACCTATCATAAAACTGTGCGGTAATGTAAAGTAAAAAGCACTAGTGCGTAATAAGCTGCATTAAGATACTAAAAACGGTGCAATAAATGTCACTTTACGAGCGAGTGTGTTGAAAAATATAATATAATAAATACTATCACATAGATATACTAAGAAATAGATATCAAAAGATTGCAAAGTTTCGCCAGCAAATTTTTTTGCCTGCGTACGGCCACAATCTCAATATCAGGGATGTTTTGGTTTTTTTTTTTTTTTATACGACTAAATCGGTAAAAAAGCATACGGCCCGCCTCATGGTAAGCGGTTCCCGCAGCCATATGGACGCTTGCAACACACGAAGCATCGCTTACGCGTTACCGATCTTTCCCCCCTCCCCTATGAGCTCTGGCGACCTTACTCACGCGCAGGAACAACTTTACACAACATAAAGTTATTTGGCTGCGGTATTCTGTAAGATGGAGGTACTTCCCTAGTCGAGCTGCGCTTTGAGCGAATAAACGCTATGCTCTACCTCTCTCAAAACTGGCTGGCAAACTGGCTAACTAAGGAACACAAAACCTTGAAGGTACAGGTGTGACATGACAGTTCATACTGACGTGTGAGTATAGACAGCGATAGTAAAGCGAGAGGTGTATATTCGCATGTTATACGTACATATACTATCAATGTTGAAATCGAACTGTATCCTGGTGAGGAGTTTGTTTCGCCTCTTGTCCTCGTCGGCGCGCCACCTCGACGCTTCCAAAGTAGCTGGCAACACCGGGATTATGTCTACCACGTTCTCGTGGCATACTAGCACCTGGGGGGAAAAAGAAAAATATTAATAATGTAAAATTATAGTTTTAAATCACAGGCTTTGTAAGCACTGTTCATCATCATCAGCCTATAATGTCCCACTGCTGAGCACAGGCCTCCTTTCACAAATCAGGGTGAAAGGGAATGGGCAGATACTCCACCACGCGTGCCCACTGCGTAGGCTAGTGGTCAATCTACTGTTGGAGTTGTCAACCCGCCTAGAAGGTCTCCAACTAGCTTAACGAATATCACAATTAAGTGATAACCGGGACCAACGGCTTTATAAGCAATGTACAAAACTGTATTAACGATTGTACAAAATCTTTGTATTGTCAACGGTCCTTGATAAGTGTGCAAAGTTTCTGTTTAATCTGAGAAAATATCCAAACCGGTGAGTGGTTAAAGCAGTTAGCAACTTCGATAGGACTGTTCACCAATACATTAGCACTAGTTTGTACCTCCCGGTTTTACCCGCGTTCCCGAAGAATATATTGTTTTTCCGGCATAAAGGATAAATAACCACGGGCTCTACCGCGTAACGAACGAACACCATTAATGAATTTCATCCAATCAGGGCCCAAGAACAGTCATCGCCGCGTCGTACAGCGTGCGCGTCATTGGATGCAATATTTAATGGTGTTCGTTACGATTACCACCAAAGTTACGCGGTAGAGCCCCGGAACATATTCTATTTGTGTGAATTTATAAATGCGTCCAAATTTCATCTAAATTGGTTCAGCCGTTAAAGGGATTGAATGACACAAACATCTAAACATAAAAACATCCAAACAGATGTGATAAGATTAGTGAGATTAATGACGTGAGACGAGATTAGTGAGGTGAGATGAGATTAGTGACATGAGATGAGATTAATGACGTGAGATGAGATTAGTGACATGAGAAGAGATTAATGACATGAGATGAGATAAGTGACATGAGATGAGATAAGTGACATGAGATGAGATTAGTGACATGAGATGAGATTAGTGACAAGAGATGAGATTAATGACATGAGATGAGATAAGTGACATGAGATGAGATTAGTGACATGAGATGAGATTAGTGAGATGAAATTAATGACATGAGATTATACTTTCTGATCATCAGACTCTCGAGTGAACATGTATATAAACCAGCAAGAATGAACTTATTGTGAGAATACCTACCTTCATGGCATCCTTATTGAGTTGATGTACGGCCCGGAGCGTGTGCAGCCTCTCGGGCCGCGGGATCACCGTGTTGGACCCGCCCACACAAGCTTCTAATTCGTCCGAGTGGAACCAACTCGCACCTGCAAACAACATACGCATAATCATTATTCAAAATCATTTATTCAAATAGACCTTCGCAGGCACTTATGAAAAGTCTGACTCTAATACCGGTGCGGAAGGCTAAATTATAGGTTACGTTCCGGACACTTTCCATCAAGAAAGTTTGGATATCTCATGAAAAAGGTTGACTCACCAAATTGTGAAGTTTGTGGACAGATTGATGATGTCCAACACTTGTTGATGGAATGTGAAAATAATCAAAGAGAGAGGGAGCTACTGTTGAGCGAGTTCAACATAGATAAATATGATGTCGGCAGGTTTATTAAAATATTATCAGAGCCTCAAACAGAAAGTGCAAAATATTTATTTGATATGGTTAGTGCAGCAGTAGCTCAATCTTCTCAGTAGGTATAAGTTAGTCATAAGAGTGAGCTATATTGATTTTGCTGTGTTATAGGTTAGTTTAGGGTACGATGAGGCTGGAATACACTTGTAGGGCAAAAGCCTCTAAAAAAATAGAATAAAAAAAAAAAGACTTCACGTTGCGCATGCAGTGCGACGTGACGCCGCGCGCTTATACACAGACACTACACAAGCGTGACGTGTACATGTGTTGAACGTGCCAGCTTTAGTAAACCGACCTGAATACAATAGTACCCAACTGATATGGCTTACCGATGTACCTGCGCAGAAGATACATTTTCAAAGCGCGACAAATGCTATTGGTCGGCAGCTGCCGCCATGTGTGCGGAGGGGCGGGACTTGCGAGCGAGACGGAACTAACAGCTGCACTGTATTATGAACCTTATAGTAGTGATCTAAGGTTGATTGTAAGTTTAAGCATTCTTTCGTTAATCTTCGGGGCCATACTTTTTTTCTGCGAGCGAAGATTCACGACGCGTCTTATCAGTTGGGTGGGTAATACTGTACCTACATTTAGGTATCCGGGAATCAAATAAACAGACTTACCAGAGTTAATATTGATGAGGTTAAGCCGCATGGGTTTCCTGATGGCCCCGACGCACAGCAGGGGGTACTCCAGCTCGGGCGTGATGATCAGCTCGAACACCAGCAGGGGAGTCGGCAGCACGCATTCTATGTTCTGGAGATTATCTTATCATTACATTATGCGAGGGCACCACTCTTAACCGCTAAGCTCGCAAAAACCACAGTCAAAATTTCCACTAATCGCGAGTTGTGGGGCTTTCGAAGGGTTAATCGAATTGTTTTAATTTGCAGAGTATTTCTTTTTATTATTGTAATTTTTTTGGTTTCCCCAACAAAAAAGAAAACACCTCATCTTACCTTCAGCAGCATAAACTTTCTTAACGGGTCGTACCACTGCATCAAAAACAGTCCAGCCGGCGTCGCACCGCACAAATACTTGTAGCCGTTGTATGGATTCCGCGCAACTGCACACCTTATACAACCTGAGTAGAAAACATGAAGTGATTTTACAAAAGAATCGAGAGCTGATTGGTTTGACCTAGAATGTGACGAGTATTAAACCCCAGCAGTTGGAAAAACAGCATAATTTATATAAAGTATTTTTAGGTTGTGCCCCAGCAGTTCTTTTTACAACACTTGCATCTCTCACCCAACACCCTATAGCTAGACTAGCTGCGTTCAAGTTTGTGCCCCAGCAGTTCTATTATTATAACCCAGCGTCCTCCCACCACTATTTTACAGTTGCAACCAGCCTATACCCTAATTGCACTTTTGTGATTGTGCCCCAGCAGTTCAACTGCCCCTGCACATACCTCTGGTATCAGGCACCCTGGTGGTGAGCGCGAACCTCCTGGGCAGTAGTCTCGGCGGTAGCACGCGGAGTGACCTGCCTCCTCTAGCACTCCCGATGAGGGCTAGCAACTCGTGTCGGTATAGGGAAGGTGTCTTGCCTGTACACAAAAAAGCTTAAATTAAAGTGAGAACAAAGAGCGATAACTCCTGCAGAGTATGTAAAGACCGCAAACAAAAACAACAACAGAACGAAAAAGAAAAAGACGAACGAGAAAGCAACAGAAGAACTAAAATGGGAATAGATATGACCACAGAAATCGATAGATGAAAGAGACGGTTCAAGGCCAGTCTGGTATATAAAACGAGGACACTATATCCACGCCAAAATGGCATACACAAAAAAAGTATTAACAAAAAATACAATACAATAATAACAGTAATTTAAATACAAAGTTTACAACAATAATAAAATGACAATATTATGGTGCGCCCATGCTACGCGAATCGAACACGAGCCGAGCCACGAACGAACCTACAACGAGCAAGATGCGAATCCCTTTGTTCGTGAAAAAACTGACAATCGCGCTCGTTCGAGGCTCGCAAGCCCGTCCACGCTACGCAAATCGTGCTCGTTCGAGGCTCGGCTCGTGATCGGTTCGCCACGCATGGACGCACCATTAGATGTTAATAAAGGTAAAAAGTCAAATTCTTCTATTGAATAGAATGGTCCTTTCAATAAGAAAATTGAGGAGTTTTGCTTTGAACTCGTTAATATTAATAATTTGAAGAATTGTGAGGCAATTTGCTAATATTTGTTGGAGCAAGCAAAATATATTTTCATCAATTTCAAAACTAATATTTATTGACGGGCCGGGATTTATTGGCGCAGTTGTTTAAGATTCCACCTATCGCGCCGGAGGTCGTGGGTTTGATTCCCACACAGGACATGCATGTGCATGAACATATTGAACATGTCTATGCACCTTATTACAAAACATGGTTTAAAGGAAAACCATGTTTTAAAATAGCCTCGTCCCTTTTTATTATATGACGTTAGAAAGTGACCAAATGACAGTAAAACCTGGCTTTACTTTAAACCATGTTTTGTAATAAGGGGGATTATGTCCTGAGTCTGGGTGTAATTGTATATTAAGTATGTATTTACAAAAGTATTATTTGTATTATATCTGTTATCTGGTTTCCATAGTACAAGCTCTGCTTAGTTTGGGATCAGATGACCGTGTGTGAGGAATGTCCCAGGATATAATTCCCTATTTTTCAGTAAGTTTAACACACTGACCAGAGAGCGACATGAGCACATCCTTGATGACGTGCATCCATATCGTCCGGCGCGGGGTCAGCTGATCCATCGCCGTCTCGTGGAGCTCGTTCAGGTTCAACGTGTATATGCCTTCTTCAGCACCTGTACACAAATCAAAATCAAATTAAAATTAAAAAGTTTTTATTCAATTTAGGCCCTGGTAAGGCGCTTATGAACGTTAAATTGGTACATAAAGTTAAATTTACCACCGGTTCGAAATACACTTAAACTGAGAAGACTACGGCAAGAAATTTTGCAAGGCTTTCTTTTTTTTTTTCAGTCGTGGACGATCTTTTCATATTACAGTTTTTTTTTGCCAAATACACCAAATATACTTTATACCATATAATTATTATGCTTATTCATACAATTGTCACTTAGCCAGGGGGGATGCAAGTGCAGAGAGAAGCTAAGTTACTACAACCATATATTCTTGTCTTCCACGTAATGAGCCACCTTATAGTAGGCTTTGTCAATTAACCTCTGCTTTATGAAATCTTTGAATTTATTATAAGACATTTTAGCTACTTCAAACATAGGAATATCAATAGTAGGTCAGCACAGCTGGGGCACAGAACGATGATATGAGCTCGAGCTTTCCGCTAAGGAAAACATCATGAGGAAACCAAAGCAAGTTGGCAGGGTACAGTGGCGTAGCTTGTCCTGACGAGCCCTGTATCAAAATTTCCTGGTGGCCCTTTTACCTGAGTGCGGCGAAGCCCGAATGGAGAGATTTTTACGAATTTTTGCTTATACGTTCGGGGCCCCGTATTATTGATACGGCGGTAGCTACGCTCCTGGTAGGGGTACTTCGTAGTAATCATCTGGCTGGCTACCACCCTCAAGTTGAAAATCTGTCGCCAAGCACCTATCGGCGTGTTCCGACAGGTGCACTTGAGAGCCAGTTCCTTCTAGGCTTTGTGTGTGCACCAACTACGGCCACATCATAACTTATCATGGTGAGACTGGGCTAGACAGGCCTATACAGTTTATTTATTTATTACATAATCCACAGCTCTTAGAAAATAAATACATTTATCTTATTAAATACATCTTATAGCCAATTAAGGATTAACAATTTAATACCTTATCTTTTAATTAAAGTAAGTTTGTGAGTAAGTGAGTGTGGGTGGGAGTGTGCAAATGTAGGGGTGTGTGTGTAAGTGAGTATGAATGTGTGAGTTTTTGTGTGTATTAATATATATTTAGCCACTTTTATGTAATATGTCGGTAATGAACTTTTTGAAAGACGCTTTAGTACAGTGGAAAATATCCACGGAGTCAAATTCCTTGTTGTATGTACCTTTGTTGTAATTCCTTGTGAAAAATAAAATCTGACTGGCTACCTAAGGATAATTTATCGACAAGCACAAGCACCAGGGTGTTCCGACACTTGAAAGTTAGTTGGTTTCTAGGCATTGGTCACGGTAACAACTTACTATCAGACAGGATAGTGATTATCATGAGATGCCCTGCTTAATGTCTTGGCATGATTTTAAAGGAATGGGAGAGAAAATCATGAGAAAATACCTGGTGAAAAAGAGAATAACATACCGATTAATACGTGTTGATCCCTGGTGTCCGGATGTATCCAGGATGCTGTACAATTTATCCTAAGCGGGCATCCATTGAACACCTGCAAATAACACGTACGTGTTAAAAATGGGCTAGCTTTAGGTCCATGTCTTAATTTACGAGGAGTCATTCCGAGACAGGATATGTAGTGTCAAGAAAAAATCTGTTAACTGTCTGTCCCTTTTATGTATTGGGAATTATTCCGAGCTAGAATTTTAGGGAACATGTACCTAGGTGAAAAAAGTGCCTCAAAAATTAGTCAGATTGTATAAATAAGTTTCGATTCTTCTTACGCCTTCTTAGTTGAAGGCCGACTTCCCATGTTTCGAATTTCATAATAATAAATGTCTCGCCTTGAGAAAGTGTAGTGTGCGTACCTTAGAGAAGCAGGCCCCCATGTGCACCTTGGGCGTGGGGGGCAGGCCGTTGGGCGCGGGGCGCGGCGGCACCGCTAAGTGTAGTGTGCGTACCTTAGAGAAGCAGGCCCCCATGTGCACCTTGGGCGTGGGGGGCAGGTCGTTGGGCGCGGGGCGCGGCGGCACCGCTAAGTGTAGTGTGCGTACCTTAGAGAAGCAGGCCCCCATGTGCACCTTGGGCGTGGGGGGCAGGTCGTTGGGCGCGGGGCGCGGCGGCACCGCTAAGTGTAGTGTGCGTACCTTAGAGAAGCAGGCCCCCATGTGCACCTTGGGCGTGGGGGCAGGTCGTTGGGCGCGGGGCGCGGCGGCACCGCTAAGTGTAGTGTGCGTACCTTAGAGAAGCAGGCCCCCATGTGCACCTTGGGCGTGGGGGGCAGGTCGTTGGGCGCGGGGCGCGGCGGCACCGCTAAGTGTAGTGTGCGTACCTTAGAGAAGCAGGCCCCCATGTGCACCTTGGGCGTGGGGGGCAGGTCGTTGGGCGCGGGGCGCGGCGGCACCGCTAAGTGTAGTGTGCGTACCTTAGAGAAGCAGGCCCCCATGTGCACCTTGGGCGTGGGGGGCAGGTCGTTGGGCGCGGGGCGCGGCGGCACCGCTAAGTGTAGTGTGCGTACCTTAGAGAAGCAGGCCCCCATGTGCACCTTGGGCGTGGGGGGCAGGTCGTTGGGCGCGGGGCGCGGCGGCACCGCTAAGTGTAGTGTGCGTACCTTAGAGAAGCAGGCCCCCATGTGCACCTTGGGCGTGGGGGGCAGGCCGTTGGGCGCGGGGCGCGGCGGCACCGCTAAGTGTAGTGTGCGTACCTTAGAGAAGCAGGCCCCCATGTGCACCTTGGGCGTGGGGGGCAGGCCGTTGGGCGCGGGGCGCGGCGGCACCGCTAAGTGTAGTGTGCGTACCTTAGAGAAGCAGGCCCCCATGTGCACCTTGGGCGTGGGGGGCAGGCCGTTGGGCGCGGGGCGCGGCGGCACCGCTAAGTGTAGTGTGCGTACCTTAGAGAAGCAGGCCCCCATGTGCACCTTGGGCGTGGGGGGCAGGCCGTTGGGCGCGGGGCGCGGCGGCACCGCTAAGTGTAGTGTGCGTACCTTAGAGAAGCAGGCCCCCATGTGCACCTTGGGCGTGGGGGGCAGGCCGTTGGGCGCGGGGCGCGGCGGCACCGCTAAGTGTAGTGTGCGTACCTTAGAGAAGCAGGCCCCCATGTGCACCTTGGGCGTGGGGGGCAGGCCGTTGGGCGCGGGGCGCGGCGGCACCGCTAAGTGTAGTGTGCGTACCTTAGAGAAGCAGGCCCCCATGTGCACCTTGGGCGTGGGGGGCAGGCCGTTGGGCGCGGGGCGCGGCGGCACCGCTAAGTGTAGTGTGCGTACCTTAGAGAAGCAGGCCCCCATGTGCACCTTGGGCGTGGGGGGCAGGCCGTTGGGCGCGGGGCGCGGCGGCACCGCTAAGTGTAGTGTGCGTACCTTAGAGAAGCAGGCCCCCATGTGCACCTTGGGCGTGGGGGGCAGGCCGTTGGGCGCGGGGCGCGGCGGCACCGCTAAGTGTAGTGTGCGTACCTTAGAGAAGCAGGCCCCCATGTGCACCTTGGGCGTGGGGGGCAGGCCGTTGGGCGCGGGGCGCGGCGGCACCGCTAAGTGTAGTGTGCGTACCTTAGAGAAGCAGGCCCCCATGTGCACCTTGGGCGTGGGGGGCAGGCCGTTGGGCGCGGGGCGCGGCGGCACCGCTAAGTGTAGTGTGCGTACCTTAGAGAAGCAGGCCCCCATGTGCACCTTGGGCGTGGGGGGCAGGCCGTTGGGCGCGGGGCGCGGCGGCGTGTGCGTGCGGCGCGCGCGCGACCGCCGCGGGGGGACGGGCGGCTGCGCGACCGACCCGCCAGGAGGCGTGCCCACTGCTACACGGGATAAAGTACATTTTAAACAAATTTTAAGTCCCGGTGCGGGATGGCATAAGTACGTTCGCTAAGTGCTAGTCATCTGACTAGCACTTAGCGTGCCTTGAACAGGCGCACATTCTTTGTATAGATAGTAAATAAATAAATAGGATAGGAAATATTGGGTCCACCCAATTTTATCAATTTCGTCTAATAAATAATTCTGTTTTAAAAGCTTGTTTCCCTTTTGGACGGTTTGTGAACGAATTGGCCGAACGAACCCCAAGAGCACGTCTACCCGTGTCGAGAGCGCGCTCATTGCAGTAGCGTCGAATGCGTAGTAGTTTTTTGTACTCCTTTTTTAACCGACTTCAAAAAAAGGAGGAGGTTCTCAATTCGGTTGTATGTTTTTTTTTTTTTTTTATGTTTGTTACCTCATAACTCCGTCATTTATTAACAGATTTGGAAAATTATTTTTTTGTCTGGAAGGGTACACTTCCCATTTGGTCCCATTGTCATCAGATCAGGATTTGATTACGTCTTAGTGTACTTTGAAGTCAGTTTAAGGTTTTTGTAAAACAGTCCAATTATTTATATGAACAGTTACAGTAAAAAAAGGCGTAAATACAATAAAGATTCAGGAAGATAAATATCTATACTCTATTTGTAAGAAAATCAAGTTGCATAAATACTGACTCACCATTATTGTCGACTTTGGCTTTATCCCTTTGACTATCGGACAAACTCCTCTGCCTTTGACTAACTTTGTCTTCCTCACTCAATTCTTTCTTTACATCCCGCCCATTCTCATCGACCATCTTGAAAATCTCATCGACTGACGATGTTTTTCTTTTACCACCCCCCAATTCGCACTGACAAAACTGATTTAGGTCTATACCGGCTGTTACTGAGTCAGAATTGTGCCTATTATGTCTCTTTCTATGCTCAAAAGCTTTATCTTCCATATTAAGACTGATATCTATTCTTCTACATAAATCATCGTCTGAATTACCACCGTTGTGAAGCTTGTCCGTATCGGATATCCGCAGTCGATTGGCTATTTGTAACGCTCTGAAGTTAGAAACGGAAATCTTTTGTTTTTTGCACATATCACAGTGTACGATGCCCGAATCGGAGTTTTGATTCGAGCAGTTTCTATAGTAGCTAAGAATGTCTCCGTTTGAGTTGCAATCGTCGCAGGAGCATTTTGGCGCCACCGAACGTTGTAAGTCACTCAGCGTATTATTGTCTCTCGCTTCTGGCTTTGGACATAAACCACACTCGCAGTTAGCGTTCCTTATCTGTGGCGATTCTACGATCGCTTCGCTATCTTGCTGATCTACATACATTATATCGGTTTCCCCCATTTTCCTACATAAAGGATCATCTATCGATACCATAGATGCTCCCATAGGACTTTGGAAATTTGATGCTAGATTTTGGTAAATATTTGCCGTAGAATTGTTCAAGAAGTTTTGTTTTAATTGAATACATTGGGATAAATGTTGATCGTGTACAGATAGCCCAGCGTTTCCGGCGGCCATTGCGGCTGTATCGGCCGTTAATGGTAGTGTTGCCCTGTTGGAAAAGTATAAATTACCATTTTGGTCGTAAATTTTTGGTAGGTTTTAGTAAGCTGGGTAGGGGATTGCAGTGCGTTTAGTCATTTATTTCAAAGCTAGGATTCTGTGCGGTTAGACACAAAATGGGGTAATCCGGGTTATATTTTTAAGCAGTTTTTTTGGTTCGTGTTAATAAATAACAAGTGGTGCTGGTGGGGCTCCATTTATATTAAGAAAAACGGCCAGTATTTATTTATATTTTTTAAATTTGTTTATAATTAATTATGTTAAATATTGAAATATCTTTAAATATCAAATATTATTTACTCTACATGCGACATGCTACAACTACGCATAAAATAGCAATAAATTACTTTCTTAAATAATTTAGATATACACATAATTTTACCAGATTTGGTATGGACGGATTCTAGAACATTTATTTACCCTTTTCGTGTATCATATTAATGTTTGGAGTAAACTGGATCTTACGTTGAATATGATAAGATTCTAAATAGCTGCGATATTGAAAAATCAGTAATCGAGTGGTTTTTTACAAACTTTTATTTAACCTGCAATGTATGTATGTAACTATGTTCGGGTGGAATCTTGCAAGTCTAATTTCACCCTCTTCCAGTGGTCGGATTTACTTGATATTTGGTATACATTAGAATATTGGATGATAATGCAAGTACAGTCAACAAAATCTACAGTAAACAAAAAAAGCTTTTACTAAAAATGAAAATTTTAAACAAGAAACTTGTATGTGTTTTGTTTACTTATTGTTTTACTAAAATTTACTTAATATTTTTTTAAGGATATATAGGGCAAACTCGATGGCCCCAGTTATGTCCCCAATGAATTTAAATATCTCATAAATCGACCGCGAAAATTAAGATAATGATTGAAAACAAAAATATACGTCGATTTGGGGATACCTACATAAAAAACTATTTGACGTTAAATTAAAATATTGCATTCATATGTTTTAACTTTAAGTCAAAGGTTTTAATATCATTGAAATAGGTATGCAATAATAAGAAAAAGAAAAATACGCCCAGACTCAAACTTAAACCCAACACCCAACTTAAAAAAAAAAGGGTAGTTGAAATGGATTCAGTTAACGATTCTAAATAAAATTATCGTTTTATCTCAAATATCGCTGCCATTTGAACTTAATTATTAAACCGATACCTTAGTGGCAAAATGGTATAACTCATTTTTTTCAATTTTTCGTTTACTCCAAACTTTTGCATACGTAAAGCCGCTACTTAAACACATACATACACAAAAATAAATGTATTTATGTACATGCATACGTGTAACCTCTCCATTTGTTTACCTGAGCATTAATTCTTCGTCAATATATTGCAAGAGGCTCCTAAAACAAGAGAGACAACTTACAGATATGTGCCGGCACACTGCTACGCTGTTCTTAGCTTTATGTGTGTGGGATATGGTCTAAAGTTGAGTGACATCGTTAAATCCCCACAGAGTTAAAAATTCAATTAAAGGGGTATCAAAAGTTTTTAAAGTTTTTTATTTTTTATTGCTTAACCTATATTAATTATTTAACATGATCCCATCACCCCTTTGTTACACCGAACCACATTCAGCATTTTCCGAGCTGGGAAAGTTTAATTTTTCGTCATACATATATTGGTATAGTTACGGTCACAACGTAATGGTTCCTCATTCATGGGGATAGCAAAGGTGTGCAATGTGCTTCTGGCGTCTGTGATTCCTTACTCCTACAACCTAGGAATCTTCATGGCTAGAGTGAGTGAATTCCGGGCAAGCGTACTACATCCTCTGCTTCGTCATCACCCTTTATGGGCTACTCTGATGTCAAGTGCATGGCAATGTAATTTTTCAAAAGTTTATTTGGATGAATATCACCAGAAAAATGATCATACAAATCCAGTTTAAAGTAGGACGATAAAGATGGAAATATTAGTTGCCTTGAAAGAACAAAAAGCGACTAAGAAAATTCTGCAAAAAGAAGCAGCTATACAATTTGATTTATCTATAGGTAATAATATTATAAAGAGGAAATATTTGATTGTTTGTTTGTTTGCATTGAATAGGCTCCGAAAATACTGAACCGATTTGAAAAAATCTTTAACTGTTGGGAAGCTACACTATCCCCGGGTGACATAGGCTATATTATATTTTCAAAAAAAATAGGGATCCTTACTAAAACTCCAATAATGTAACCCAAGGTGTAAAAAATACACCACAGGGTAGGGTAGCCCCACGCGAACGAAGTCGCGCCGGGCAGCTAGTGATTATTATTTCTCTTTTTAACCGACTTCAAAAAAAGGAGGAGGTTTTCAATTCGGTTGTTTTTTTTTTTTTTTAATGTTTGTTACCTCATAACTCCGTCATTTATGAACCGATTTAGGAAATTCTTTTTTTGTCTGGAAGGGTACACTTCCCGTTTGGTCCCATTGTCATCAGATCAGGATTTGATTACTTCTTAGTGTACTTTGAAGTCGGTTTAAGTTTTTTGTAAACCAGTCCAATTATAACCCGAAGATATCCCGGGCCAAAGTGTATTCTCATTAAATTATTTAAACAAAAACTTTAGACCATATCAATAAATGTGTATTAATTATGTATAGTACTACAATCAAGACAGTGAAATGATCCACAAGATGACATAAACTATTTCATTATTAGCACCTTACCGATTACCTTTTCGTCGAATTTTCCGAAGATGTTTTGTAGATCCAAGCCAAACATATAATGTAACACGGCGTATATTTCATGCATATAATCAGAAAACTTGTGTAGTTTTTATAATCCGACTGAGTATCAATAAATAGCTTTGAAATGTTATAAGTCGATATTAAATTTTGAAACGTATATCAACCAGGTAAAGGTTGCAAATTCGCTACTCAGTAGGATTAAAAATGTGCATTCATTGTACACACAAAACTATAATTCACATAGGCCATACATAAACAAATACATATTTAAAAAGAAATTTAACTCCCTTCACCCAATTAAAATTGGCACACAAAACTCTCAAGTGTTAAGTAAAATAACTGCAATAAATCACAAAATGTTAAGTCACAAAAAAAGGGTATAAATTTTGTGATTATCTCTCCCCGCGCCGAAAAGAAAATACGAATTCCAATACCTTAGACTCATTCTCAAAATATCGTCACCAGTGACCACCCGACACCACTTGCTACAAAATAATAATATAAATATACATATACAAAACGGAAAAAACACTCATACAAATATATAAGCGGATGAAAAAAAAGGAAAATTTAAAATTAAATTTTTTGGGTTACTCACTTTTCACTTGTGGGTAACGTGTCCGTATTTGGATCCTGAGATATAGGGTTGTGTTTTGGACATGATAATATTGACGCTACACTCCAGTCTTCGCTCGATTGTCTATGGTAAACTGGAATAAAATGAACGGAATCAAGTAAAAATAAAATACGATTCTTGGTTTTTCTGTTACTTTTTTTTAATTGCCTAACTAACCAAACTAAGGTTTCGAAAATATGTCATCTCGAAATCTCCACCTGTTATAAGTGTCCAACACGATACGATGACCCAGCCTGTCGGAAGATCTTCCCTTTTAAAATGAGGTGTCATTAAACTTTGCACCTTCATACAGTTCTTTATACAGGTCGGTTAACAAAAATTGGCACGTTCACAGTACTCACACATGCAATTTCACGATACAGTATGTTTTATTACATTATTGCTTCGCATCAGTCAGTCAATTTCTAACGGATGAATGCAAAAAAGACCACTCTATATTTCATGAGTAGTAGCAAAACAATAACTGTCTCCTTCATACTCATAAGCTTGGCGCGAAAGAGATGGATAGAGTTGCGCATGCAGTGCGACGTGACGCCGCGCGCTTATTCACAGACACTACACAAGCGCGACGTGTAAATGTGTTGAACGTGCCAGGTTTAGTTAACAAAAAAAAAGCCAAACATAGTCAGATTGTAACAAAAATATTAAAAAATGTAACCTTGCTGAGTTTCTTGCCAGATTCTTCTCAGTTGAAGGCCGAGTTCTGAACCCGTGGTAACTTCAGTAAATGTGACCTTCATAAGTGCCCTTCTGGGGCCTAAATTAATATCCTGGGACATTCCTCACACACGGTCATCTGATCCCAAACTAAGCAGAGCTTGTACTATGGAAGCCAGATAACTGATATAATACATATACTACTTTTTGTTTAAAAATACATACTTAATATACATAATTACACCCAGACTCAGGACATACAGACATGTTCATGCACACAAATACATGTCCTGTGTAGGAATCGAACCCACGACCTGCGGCGCAATGGTATCTTGACCAGAGTCTTAACCAACTGCGCCAACTGGCTCGTCCAATTCAATTTAATAAATGGCTTGAACGTGCCAGCTTTAGTTCGGTTAACTAAATCTGGCACGTGTACTATTAGTGTAGAAAACAACAAAAAACCACTCACCATTCCTCTTAACAGTATCCCCAGCACTCCTATTGACTTCAGCACCAAAATTGATCACTTTAGGCATGGACCTCACACTTAAATCATCATCCACATCAATATCGACGACCGGCGAGTCTATATACAACCCTGATCTCCTGGGTTCGTCCACTCTATTGGCGAGGGAGCCGGCGCGGGGTTCAGTGATGAGGGAGCGCGGCCGGATCGCGGATGGGTGGGCGGGTTGGGTCGGTGATGGGGTCGGTAGTTCAGCCAGGATCCGGCGACCGCCTCGACCCGTGTGTTTTGATGCTATGCGTTGTGGTACGTTTGATATTGCCTGTGGGGAATTTGCGATAGTTTAGTGAGTTTTTGTTCAAGCCTCAACCACAATCTCACCATGGACTCAGGACATACAGACATCTGGATGCACCGAAAATGCATGTCCTGTGTCGGAATCGAAACCACGAACTACGGCGCGATAGGTGGAATCTTAACCAACTGCGCCATCTGGCGTGTGATATTAGCTTCCTACGTGACTAATTTATATTAAACTAGCTGCCCGGCGCGACTTCGTTCGCGTGGTGCTACTCTACCCTATGGTGCTACCCTACCCTACCCCACCCTACCCTACCAAAATGATCCGCCATTTATTCAATTCATTTGTTACAAAAAATGTGATAAATGAAGAACCGCTCCACCGATTTTGTGCAAACTTCACATAAACCATCTACTAAATAGTCAGAACAAAGCCTAAACATTTGGTTTGGATAGGTGAGCCCGTTCTTGAGTTATAAAATTACAACGAAAAGTGGCATTGATTTTTATATATATAGATAGATAGTGTGTATATGCTCACCCCATCTTCGTCTAGTTCCTGCGAGCAGTGTGTAGGTGGGTTGGAGTACTTGTGTAACAGTTCCAGCGCGAGCCGTTTGTTCATGTCTTGTTGGAACAACGAGTGCTGTAACACAATCAACACAAACATTATAACATATTGGTCGATATATTAGTCGTGATTAAGAGGCGTTGCGCTGGTGTAGTACCCAGGATCAGGCAACTAGTACACAGTGTAGTAGCCAGGACCAGACAACTAGTACACAGTGTAGAACCCAGGACCAGACAAGAGTACTGTGTAGTACACGGGACCAGACAACTAGTACACAGTGTAGTACCCAGGACCAGACAAGAGTACACAGTGTAGTACCTAAGACCAGGCGACTATTACAGTGTAATAAGAGGGACCAGACAACTAGTACACAGTGTAGTACCCAGGACCAGACAAGAGTACACAGTGTAGTACCTAAGACCAGGCGACTATTACAGTGTAATAAGAGGGACCAGATAACTAGTACACAGTGTAGTACCCGGGACCAGACAACTAGTACACAGAGTAGTACCCGGGACCAGACATGAGTACACAGTGTAGTACCTAGGACTAGGGGGTCGTATCTCGTACCGGGAGACCGACCTTGCTGGGAGAGAGGCGTTGAAACTAGCACTTACGCTAAATCTCTCCCAGCTCGTTCGCGAAGCCACGCGCGTGCCGGATGTCGCTGATCACACAGCCAATTGCTTGGACCTTCTGCTGACAACAGATCCTGACAGGTACTCAGTTTCGGTGAATGCCCCATTGGGAACCTCCGACCACTGTCTGGTGAAAGCTGTGTCGTCCTACTCTCCGCCTGACCCTTGCCCTAAAGGCACCAGGCGAGTTTGGCGATACAAGTCAGCAGATTGGGATGAGATGCGTTCTTTTCTTGCATCTTATCCTTGGCGGCGAACTTGCTTTACTTCGGATGACCCGTCTAGCTGTGCGAGTGCCATATCAGATGTGATATGTCGAGCAATGGAATATTATATCCCATTCTCCGACATATCACTCAATAGCGAAACCCCCAAGTGGTACAATGCTGATTGTGCCTCTGCTGAGGCACGAAAACAGTCAGCTTACCGAATCTGGGCGGATTCTCGCACTCGCAAAGCTCCTGACACGGGCTTGAAGAAAAAAGCCTTTAACATCGCTGCCAAGTCCTGCAAAAAGGCACAGAAGAAGGCGCGTTTCGACCATGTTGGCCGGATCGGAAAAAAGCTATCATCTTACCCCTCTGGGAGTAAAGCTTTCTGGTCCCTTGCCAAATCGGTCGAGACCAATTTCTGCCGCCCGTCGCTGCCGCCATTGCTGAAGCCTGATGGATCACTAGCCTACACTGCTGTAGAGAAGGCCAATTTGTTTGCCTCTCTATTCGCGGAGAATTCATGTCTAGACGCTGGTTTACAAACACCATCCCCACTACCCACTTGCAACTGCCAAATGCCGGACATCCGTATCCGGCAAAAGGAGGTTGTAAAGGTACTACGCGCCCTAGACGTGAATAAAGCCAGTGGTCCCGACGGCATTCCAGCCATTGTCCTGCGCAATTGTGCGCCCGAATTGTCTCCTGTCTTGACACGCCTGTTTCGCCTCTCACTTCGAATGGGTCATGTTCCGAAAGTCTGGAAGCTTGCTAACGTGCAACCTGTGCCTAAGAAGGGCAGCCGTGCCGATCCTACAAACTATCGACCGATTGCGATCACCTCCATACTCTGCAAGACAATGGAGCGTGTATTGAATCGGAGGCTCCTGGCATACCTTGAAGATAATGAACTCCTCAGCGACCGACAGTACGGTTTCCGCCAAAAACGGTCTACTGGGGATCTTCTTGTGTATGCCACACATCTTTGGAGCGAAGCCATTGAGAGACACGGGGAAGCAATTGCCGTTTCCCTCGATATTTCTAAGGCTTTCGATAGGGTCTGGCACACCAGCCTTCTAAGCAAGCTTCCTTCATATGGAATTCCTGATGGCCTGTGCGCTTGGATTTCCGATTTCCTGAGTGAACGGTCTATACGAGGGGTCATAGACGGGTGCTCGTCGGACCTCTTGGCAATCAATGCCGGAGTTCCTCAGGGATCAGTTCTCTCTGCAACCTTATTTCTGCTGCATATCAACGATCTGTTAAAACCCGGTATCTTTGGGTACGCAGACGACAGCACTGTTGCAGAGAGATACATTTCCAGCGCACGAGCCACTAGTGACGAGATCCAATTGTTTCGAGAGGCCATGGTTGAACGTTTGAACGTGACCTTACAGGCAGTCTCTGATTGGGGCAAAGCCAATCTGGTCACGTTTAACGCCTCCAAGACACAGGCATGTCTTTTCACCGCCAAACGGAGTCCTTACCATCAGGCTCCTACTTTCCAAAATATATCCTTGCCAATATGCGATCGGCTTGATCTCCTAGGCATAACATTAACAGCCAAAATAAACTTTGGCTGTTCTATTGAGTCGAAGGCAGAAACAGCTGCCAGAAAGTTGGGTATCCTCTCTAAGGTGAAGCGGTACTTCACGCCTGGGCAGTTGCTCCAACTTTATAAAGCACAAGTCCGGTCATGCATGGAGTACTGCTGCCATCTTTGGGATGGATCAGCTAAGTACCAGCTTGAGGCCCTCGACTCAATAGACCGCCGAGCCAGGAGACTCATTGGAGATGAGTCTTTAATTAAGGCGAAACTCACGAGCCTCGACCATCGAAGAAAGGTTGCTTGCTTATCGGTTTTCTACAGGATATATTTTGGAGAGTGTGCGCAGGAATTGTTCAACCTAATTCCACCATCCCCATTTTTACACCGAAACACAAGACGCCGGGAAAATTTTCACCCGTACGTTGTTGACATACCGAAAATACGGACACAGCGTTTTGCATCCTCATTTATAATGCGGACAGCAAGGGAGTGGAACTTGCTTCCGGCGTCTGTGTTTCCTGACGCCTACAATCTAGGAACTTTCAAGGCCAGAGTGAATAGGTTTCTTCTGGGTAAGCGTGTTTCATCTTAGGCTTCGTCATCGCCCCTTCTGGGCGGGTCAGTGGCCAAACGCAAGCCCATTTAATTTAAAAAAAAAAAAAAAAAAAAAAAAAAAAAAAAAAAAAAATTCAACGATGTCGTAGCGACTTCAACGATTAAACTATTATAATGTCCAATGAACGATTGTAAAACGATCCTATAGACAAATTGTTGACGCGTATACACGTTTGAATATTTTTTATAAATAAAACATATTACACGAAACACAATTTAAATAGTTGATGTCGCTACGACACCGTTGACGTTTTGTTACGAGAATAGACCCACAGGCGACTAATACAGTGTAGTAATGGGGACCAGACAACTAATACACAGTACCGGACAACTATCATACAATGATATCCCTATAGCCTTACTTGGGACATTAACCGCTTACCATCAGACGGGTCCTATGCTTGTTAGCTACACAAATTACCTGTAACAACTTATCAGCGGTGGGCCTCTTCTTAGGGTTCTTGGTGAGTGCCAGTTTGAGGAAGGCGTGGAACTGCTGAGACCAGCGCTCGCGCTCGCGCAGCTGTGGCGGCTTGAATCCTGATTTAGACATGAGGAATAGAACCCTCATGGGGTGCAGCTCGAACATTGGTGGCTGGAGTTCTGCTAGTTCTGGAATATGAGAACGCATTTCAATGGAGTTTTCACTTCACAGACTTATATTATAAGCAAGCTGTCCCCCACGTTTCAGTCAGAGATAAAGTGGTTTATGTCAATCCCATGGAAAAAGTACACTCAGTTTTTCCGAATCTTCCATAGGAGACTCTTCGTCACCCCTTTTCAAACCCCATTTCAAAAAGAGGGTTTCTCACTAATGGTAGATGGTGAAGCAAATGTATAAGCTTGTTTGCTACCTAAGTGGTAAATAAAAATACATATAATTACCAATAGCAGTGATACCGCAGGCCCATATATCGCAGAGCTGGTTGTAGCCGCCTTTCCTTTCTACTGCTGCCACCTGTAATCACATTACAAAAACAATTATTGCCTTTGCACATTTTTAACATAAACTGCGGGGCGACCGCGTATCTTTTAGGTGGTCATCGTAACGAACACCATTAAAGGATATCATCCAATGACAGACCACCAATGGTCTTCGTCGTACCGCGTCTCTGATTTAATGAAATCAAGATTATTGATAACTCTTTTTCTGTATTTTCTTGTTTGACAGCAACTTATTGGTATGACCTAAAAAAGATTAAAGTTTTTTTTTATACAACTAAGTCGGTAAACAAGCATACGGCCCGCCTGATGGTAAGCGGTTACCGTAGCCATATGGACGCTTGCAGCACACGAAGCATCGCTCACGCGTTACCGACCTTTCCCCCCTCCCCCATGAGCTCTGGCGACCTTACTCACGCGCAGGAACACAACATAAAGTTATTTGTCTGCGGTATTCTGTAAGGTGGAGGTACTTCCCCAGTCCAGCTGAGCTCTTTGAGCGAATAAACGCTATGCTCTACCTCTCTCCAATAAAGTACTTACTTCTGGTGCCATCCAATAGGGCGTGCCTATAAACGACTTCCTCTTGTTAATGGTGGCTGTGATCTGAGCTGACACTCCGAAATCCGCTAATTTCACATCCCCACATTCCGTCAGGAGTATGTTCGCGCCTTTTATGTCTCTGGATATTGATAAAAACATATTTTACTGCTGTTAATGAGAAAAATAACAACCCTACAGTAATCACAATGTAATGGGCCCGTTTTGACAGCCTAAAGGAGACAATCATTGTGCGACAAGAAGAGACACTCTGTTGTCAAAACGGAAATATTAAATTGTGACGTAGTATATGGGACCAAACAGCTTGTTCACAGTGTAGTACCCATTACCAGACAACTAGTACACAGTGTAGTACCCAGTACTAGACAACTAGTACACAGTGTAGTACCCAGGACCAGACCAGGATAAATTGAGACGTAAAGTATTTAACGAACTTAAAAAAATATAAAACAAAAAAGTATGATTCTCAATTCTATCTGGAATAAAGACTCAAAGGAAACATTCCTTTATTCACTTCTATATAAAAGAAGATAGTCGTGTTAGTTACACTATTTATAACTCAAGAACGGCTGAACCGATTTGGCTGAAAATTGGTGGGGAGGTAGCTTAGAACCAGGAGACGGACACAGGATACTTCTAGACGGATATAGGATATTCTGTGGAGTCAATTATGAGGATTAAAAATATCTGTGAACATGGTTTATTAAATTAGAAAAACCCTTATTTATATTATTTACCGATGCATTTTCCCCATACTGTGCAAATACGACAGTCCCGTGAGCGTCTCCCGACACATGTACGCGATCTGCAGCTCCGTTAACGGTCCGGTCACGTGGTATATGTCCTGGAACATTCACGATATGTTTTTAAAGGATAAAAGGCAGACGAATTTCTTTTTTCTTAACATTGCATGAGGTGGCATTGTCTTCTGATGTATTGAGAAGGAGGAATTTGTAACTTCTGTATTACTATACACAGTGGACATTTCAGGCGGGTCAATAAGGGTACCTTATGGGTGTAAGCCACGCGAATGTGGTCTTAAGTGACTGTCCTTTAATTCTTGATTTAATCAAAATTCTAAATTTATTCAAGTAGACCTTCGCGGGCACTTATGAAATTCCGACTCTAATACCGGTTTGGAAGGTTGCATTTGAGGAGAAGAGCCAGCAATAAACTTAGCAATTACTATTTTCAAAACAAGCTTAAACTCATTACATAATATTTACATTCTAATCGCACTGACTACAATTGCGTGCCCCCAAAAATTAAAGGACCATATTCGCGTGGATTCAACCCTTAACCTGTACAATGACTGTTTTTAAACAACAAATATTTAATGACTCGCTACTGCTCATAATAGAGTCGTGAAATGCTCACCTGCAAACTGCCTCCTCCACAATACTCCATTGAAATCCAAAGCTTATCCCTTCTGAGATAAGAGCCATAATACGCTACGATGTTCGGATGCCGACAGTCTTTCATCATGAGTATCTCTTGCTGGATGATGGCGAAGTCATCGCCGGGCTCCAGCTTTATCACCTTGATGGCGGCAAGCTCGGCGTTGCCGTTGAGCCTTTTCGCCTGGGAATAAGGTTGAGAATTGCTTGTTAGTTTAGTGGTGAACGACGGGGTTGATAATGGTGCCGGTTCTGTTGTAACTCGCACAAAACTGATTATAGTCACATCACACCTCTTGCTTACAAACATTATTGAAAAAGGATAGAACATATTTAAAGCTGTCAAATTAGTCTTTGCCGTCTTTATTTGCGGGTATTTAGACGTAACCGCAACAGATGGCGACTAAATTTACGTTGAAAACAAGCATTGGACTAATTTGAGAGGACTACATTTCTTACATACTTTTCTTATGTTCTTTGTTAGAAAGAGACATAGAGACTAAATTAGTTTAGTTGTAAACGACAGAATCAGCATCAATGCTGTTTAATTAAGCAAGTTTATATTGTGAAAATTTTACGTAGGTTAATGATTATCCCGTAATATCTAGGTAGTTGAAAAATATACTGTATACGGTACGCAGATAGTTTATTCTTTTATGTACGACGAATTCGGTAAAGAAGCGCACGGCCCGTTTGATGGTAAACGGTTACCGTAGTCATATGTACGCTTGCAACACACGAGGCATCACCACGCGTCACCGACCCTTCCCCCTCCCCAATGAGCTCTGGCGACCTTACTCACGCGCAGGAACACAACATACAGTTATTTGGCTGCGGTATTCTGTAAGGTGCAGGTACTTCCCCAGTCGAGCTGCTCTTTGAGCGAATAAACGCTACGATCTACCTCTCTTCTTTTCTTCTACTTTTTGATTTTAATACAATAAGTATAAAACTCATGAGATCGATTCTGCTGGTTGATAATTAAGTGTACACCATGGACGTATAAAAAAATCAGGACGTAGTGTCGCCCTATAAACGAGTGAAGCACCAAATCGAAGCCTGCGTTCTTATAAATACATGGCCTCACACATATACACCATAGGAAGCCGATCGGATGTCATTCCACATTGAGACGATGACAGTGACAATAAGGCTCAGTATCATTTGTGCCTGCTTGGGCCATAGTGTAATATTGTATTCTGTATACGCCCAGTGATTAATTGAAAGACATTGAATGTGACTATATTGTAAAGACGTTTATAGTGTAAAGAACATTATTGTGAAAGACAATTAAAACCGAATTGTAACTGTTATTGTGTTAAATCTTATTGAAAATCCCTTGATATTATCAAAGATGTCGGATACAGATCACTCTCGGCCTCCTGTACCGACATCAGTACTTATTTTAGTCACGCATACGTAGAAAATTTTTCGGCTTCACTTCATTTTCGCTTGAAACTCCGTCACCGAGTATAAGAAAGTGAAGCAAAACGTTTCTTACGTGTGCGTGAGTAAAATCAGTACTGGCCCAAGCTGGCACAAATGATACTGAGCCTTATTGTCACTGTCAACGTCCCAATACGGAATGACAACCGATTGGCTTCCTATGTGTGTGTGAGGCCATGTATTTACAAGACCGCCGGCTTCCTATTACTCGCATCACTTAAGAACACAGACCGTTCCGTTTTTCATTTTTTCTTGGTCTGAGGTCTATGCGTACACTTAAATGTTTCATTATAAGTTTACCATATGCCTAACCAAATTGACACATCTCAACTGGAGTACCGTAACGTTATAGCAATAGCATCCGTTTGGCAACACACACACGCTAACTGTCAAAGGTCCGTGACCTGCGTGTACCAATTAGCCGCATGGCACCAGCCAGAGTGTGGCCCGGCAGCCACATAGGTCGGTTATGTGTTACGTTACCTGATATTATAAATAAATAATAAAATATCCTGGGACATTCATCAGACACGGTCATCTGATCCCAAACTAAGCAGAGCTTGTACTATGGAAACCAGATAACTGATATAATACATATACTACTTTTTGTTTGTAAAAACATACTTAATATACATAATTACACCCAGACTGAGGACATACATACATGTTCATGCACACAAATGCATGTCCTGTGTGGGAATCGAACCCACGACCTGCGGCGCGTAAGGTGAATCTTAACCAACTGCGCCAACTGGCCTGTCAATGTAGGTACTAGGTTATGCCCGCGGATTCACGGTCATTTTTTCCCTGGTGTTGCAAGCGTCTTTAGGCTACGGTAACCGCTTACCATCAGGCGGGCTGTATGCTTAAGGATGGATAAGGAATGGCATTGGCAATTAACTCCTGCAGTGTAGGATGCTGCGGCTTTATCTTCCTTTTCCCCGAAAATTCAAGTGCTCGATCTAGCTTAAACTCTTTCTTCGATTTTTAGCCTTAAAGTTGGTGAAAGCGGTGGAGATCATGTAATATACGCTTTATAATTTCGTAAACAGTAAAAGATAACGAAAAAATTTTATAAAGAAATCATGTCCATGATTTTTAAGATCTATTAATTAACGGTGTGAAATTCAAATACGAGTTGATAAAAACTCCTTTAAAATACTTTGCTATTAAATCAAGCGACTCGCGAATGGTACAAATTACAAAAATAACGAGTATTGTTACAATTTTCGTCACATTGCTGTTATAAATTGGCCACAATTACAATTAGCACGGACGCGTCCGCAAACCTGCGCCTGCGCCGTTCGCGCGGCGAGCGAAACAATGCAACTTGGGCACTCGACACTAGGGTTGCCAACCCTACGATATAGTAATATAGTATCCTATTATATTATGGGACCAAACACTATATTTCTACAAAATACATTATGTAGGTGAAACCTACAATATTTTATTGCGATACAAAAAATATTAATGTTCGTGTCAAAGAGTAAAATAAAAGTGACTGTTTAAAAAAAAACTGTGTAAAAAGAACTGTTTATATTGATGATTTTTAGGGTTCCGTAGCCAAATGGCAAAAAACGGAACCCTTATAGATTCGTCCTTATAGGTCTGTCTGTCTGTCCGTCAGTATGTCACAGCCACTTTCTTCCGAAACTATAAGAACTATAATGTTGAAACTTGGTAAGTAGATTATTCTATAGTATTAGTATTCTGTGAACCGCATTAAGATTTCACACAAAAACAATAAATTTTGGGGGTTCCCCATACTTAGAACATAAACTCAAAATATTTTTTTAATAAAACCCACAAGTTTGGGGTGTATATGGATAGGTCTTCAAAAATGATATTGAGGTTTCTAATATTTTTTTTTTCTAAACTGAATAGAACTAAAAAAAAAATATGATGTACATTACGATGCAAACTTCCACCGAAAATTGGTTTGAACGAGATCTAGTAAGTATTTTTTTTAATGCGTCATACATTGAAATTCATATCAAATACTCAGGTCTATACTACCATTTACTTATATACCTACAGGTTTGTACGGAACCCTCGGTGCGCGGGTCTGACTAGCACTTGGCCGGTTGTTTTATCTTTTCGCCACCTACTATATTTCCAGGTAATAAATAAATAGCATGGAAAATACTATATTTGATGAAAAAAAAGTTGTTAACCCTATTCGGCATGACGCTTGATTCGATAACTGCAAGTCTCAATGACGGGCGGTGCTTCCGTCTGTACAGTATAGGGTCACCAATCAATCTTGACAATATCTACATGTTAATATCAAACAATGAAACATCAAAGCGGCAAATGGTCGTGATATTAGAAATTGTTTGCTCCCATTTTTGTTACACAAAACCTAAACATGTAAAAGTTATAGTTATTGAAGTAGCCTGACTTGGGAAGTACCTCCACCCTACAGGACCGCAGTCAAATAAAAATACTTTAAGGTGCCGATCCCACAGAGAGAGTTGTAAAGTTCTGGGTTTGGTTTCACTGTAATGTATGCGGCGTCTGATGTGTGATCGGTAGCGAATATTGCAGAACTCTAGATTGCTTGTACACACAGTACAATAGTGAATGCGGAACTATAACTCTCTCGGGATCGCGCCTAATGTTGACCTAACGGAGTTTCTTGCCGGAGTCTTCTCAGTTTAAGTGTAGTAGGTATTCGGACCCAGTGATCTTCAACAGTAACTTTCATAAGTGCCTTATCAGGGGCATGAATAAGTGACTATTTGATTGATTTAATAATCATAGCCTTCTGAGTTTTATACCCAACACTTTAGTGAGAGAAAAACAAAGAAACTTCTTTTTCACTTAAAATGTATAAAACTGGTCACCCTAGCCCGCCTGTCGGACAGTTTGAATCAATAAAACAATGAGCTTTAAATGGAAAGGGGAGGATGGGGAGAAATTGGCACTTGCCATGCTTTCGATGACTCAACAAGTCTGGTTGTTTGCTATTGTTTACTGCATGGGGAAAAAATAGTAAAAATAAAAGTTTGTCTCACGATTAGAGTGGAGGATACAGCTGATTGTTACGCCACTAGTGGGTTCGATTCCCACACAGGACAATAATTTGGTTTTGTATGCATGAACATGTCTGCTCTTAGTTTGTTTCTAAATATCTATAATAAGAATATATATTTAAAAGTAGTGTATGTAGTGTATCAGTTATCTGGTTTCCATAGTACAAGCTCAACTTATTTTGGGATCAGCAGGGCTGTTTTAAAACGTCGGATTCGAAATCGGAAACGGATTTTAAAAAAATCCAAGGCGAGTTTCAGCAATTTCTATTTTAATATCCGAAAACTTATCGGTGAATCGAATTGATATTTTCGTAAAGAAACATCAAAAATATTCTAATTCGGAAATTAAAAAAGCAATTGCCGAATATCTCCTCGGTAGTTTTTGAATCCATTTCCGATATCGAATCCGAGCGTTTTATAATAGCCCTGCTGGTGATCGCGGACAGTGTTTATAAATTTTATTTTTTTCTCCGAATTGATATGAAAAATGCAGTAGCTAATCAGTTCGTTTAGATACAATACGTTATCATTATCATGATGATAACAATAAATGAAAAGATATGCTGTGCTATAATCTGAAATGGAATTAGTTAGTACAGCGAGCGAGCTTAGTTAAGTCGTACTAAGTTAAATCTAGAGTTTAGGTAGAAGTCGCCATCAATGTATTTTCTTGTTATGTGACATTAAAAAATATTTCTTCAAATTCAAGAAGTATTTATTTATTTTAATTTATTTAAATGAATTTGAATTTTTATGCCCTGTTAAGGCACTTATGAACCTTATCAAAATAACTCTACACCGGTTCCAAATACAACTTGAACTCAAAAGACTGGCAAGAAACTCAGAAAGTCCTTTTTTTATTAGTCTATTTTGTTTATTCCGACTTCCTTCCCTCAAAATACTAATACAATCAACTGTATAGTAGCAGCTTTCCCCCTCCCACCCTCAGTAAGCACTTAGCCAAAGCATTAAGAGCAAAGTTAGTCACGCGACCAGTAACTCCTTAAGTACCTACTTATTTAATAATCTTCACTTACAACTTGCGAACGACTATTCAAATAGATTTTTTTTACCGAAAAATCATTAACTAGATGCAACAATTATACGAACAAGCTTCTTCAAGGGTCGGCAACGCGCGAGTTACACCCCATGTGTTGCAGGTCCATAGGCTACGGTAACCGCTTACCGCGGGCCGTATGCTTCTTTGATACTTTATTTTATTACTATAATAAGCTCAGTGGTAGTGACTACAAATCCCGTGGCGAATCGTAAGTTCGAATCTTACAAAGAGTTTTAGCTTTCGCAGAAAGAAAACAGCGCAGAGTGGTGTAGCATGATTAGCTATTCTTAATCGATCGGCGAGTTATGCTATCACCGTCGTGGTCGGTACCTGGATGGGACCACCTAGTGGTATTTCAAATCCAGCGTTTCCGTGCTTCGGAAGGCACGTAAAGCCGTTGGTCCCGGTTATCACTTAATTGTGATAGTCGTTAAACTAGTTGGAGGTCTCCTAGGCGGCTTGAAAAATTCCAACAGTAGGTTGACCACTAGCCTACCTCCACCAATCCGCAGTGGGCACGCGTGGTGGAGTATCTGCCCAGTCCCTTTCACCCTCATTTGTGAAAGGAGGCCTGTGCTCAGCAGTGAGACATTATAGGCTGATAATGCTGATGATGATGCTTTTAGTAAAAAGATGTCATTAGGACATTACAAACAGACACTTCAATTTCACTTATTTGATTTATTTGAACAAGATCGACATTCAAAATTAAATTTCGGTTGAAAGCGTTTATAAAATCCAGACAGACTTGTAGACAATGATGGGTTTAGAATTTCAGTCTAGACATGTCATAGACATAGCGTTTGTCTTATACAATGAAGGCACGCGCACATTGATGGGGGCGCTTCGCACATAATAAAATGGCGAAATTTTCATGCAACCTTATGAAAATGTTCTCGCAGTTCTACATGCGATGTGTAGTTTATGGGAATATTTCGTATCCGCATTTTTGCAAAATGCATGTTTATAGATAGTTAATGCAGTTACGCCACTTTTTTGATGCATTCACGCACACATAATTACTATTAATTACGTCACTGATCAGTAAAACTTCACAAACTACATATTGTTTTGTAGAAGAGTAAGGAGTCAGTCATCGCTACGGCACGTTACGGTGAGAATTATCAAACCTTACAGGATTTTTCAAACGAATTAAAAACGTCCTCCGTTCTTTTAAAGTATAAATTAAACTTACTTTTGATACTATTTTAAATAATAATAATTATTAGAGAGATAGAGCACAGCATTTATTCGCTCAAAGAGCAGCTCGACTGGGGAAGTACCTCCACCTTACAGAATACCGCAGCCAAATAACTTTATGCTGTGTAAAGTTGTGTTCCTGCGCGTGAGTAAGGTCGCTAGAGCTCATAGGGGAGGGGGGAAAGGTCGGTAACGTGAGCGATGCTTCTAGTGTTGCAAGCGTCCATATGGCTACGGTAACCGCTTACCATCAGGCGGGCCGTATGCTTGTTTACCAACTTAGTTGTATAAAAAAAAGAAAAAATAATAATGAATTCAAATTATTCAATGTTTTGGAAGTTTACTTTTTAACAGGCGCCCCATTATCTCCTGTCACCGTAATTTGGTTTCGGAATACGGTAAATTTTTCGGGTTATCTAGTCCAGTGCAGACAGTGTGCGCAGGACCTTATTCAGAATCCGGTTCCTAGTCGAGTGGCAGTGTCAATAGCAGGTTCGATGGCCAGGCAAGGCCGCGCGGCACAACATGAGTGAGTGAAAGTAAACGTGTTATTGTGTATTATGAATGGACTGTTAGCTTGTTTAGGGATGACAAAATAAAAGATTTATCAAAACACAGCCAGCCAAAATGTTGACTGAGCACCCTCAAAACGAATACTTAATGTAAATTTCTTGCGGAATAAATTATAATGAGAAAGTTAAAAAAAATGCGTTATAATAGAAACATATCGAAGTAGCTTCTTAATATTAAAATTCTGCTTTCGTTTCATTTCACTCTAGCGCATCGATTCTCAAACTTTTTGGTGTCACGCCCCCCAAATAGTTTAAGAAATAAAGTCAATATCCTTTCGGCAGCTTACAAAATTTATAGGTACGTAGATAGCTTTAGTTGATACCTTTTGATAAAAGGTTTTTTTATAGGACGTTGTCTTGTCTGTAAACAAGCGTACGGCCCGCTTGATGGTAAACGGTTACTGTAGCCACATGACCGCTTGCAACACACGAGGCATCACCACGCGTCATCGACCCGTCCCCCTCCCCAATGAGCTCTGGCGACCTTACTCACGCGCAGGAACAAAACATAAAGTTATTTGGCTGCGGCATTCTGTAAGGTGTAGGTACTTCCCCAGACGAGCTGCTCATTGAGCGTTACGATCTACCTCTCTTAGTTTTCGTACACGGTACCCATACGTGGTTTCTTACTGCATATGGGTCTCTACTGAAGTGCGACCCTAAAGTAGATAAACGATGCACTAGCCTATGCAGTTTTTTATTTAGCCTTACGGCCCGCCTGATTTTAGCAATTTCCGTAGCGTTCCCAGTTAGCGTTGCCAGGCGTCCGGATAAAGCCGGACATAGTTAGGATTTTTGATTGCGTGTCCGGCCAAAATACACGGTGTCCGGCTTGTCCGGCTTTTTACATTTCGCAAACAAGCGAGCGCCGAGCCTTTCATTAGTATTTAAGAAGAATTTAAATATTTGATAAAGAATTTAATTTTGACTGATGACTATTTGACTGATTAATAATAAAGTACCTACCTAAGACTGATTTGGCATTCGATTTTATTTATTCTTTTACTAGAATTTAACAAAAAAGCTATATTTTCAAAAAAAAAAATGTCGTACCTATTACAAAAATCCTCAATAATGTAGGTTGTCCGGCCTTTCTACCCAAATGTCCGGCCAAACTGGTTGGTCTGTCCGGCTATTAGGTTTGGCGACCTGGCAACCCTATTCCCAGTCCCAAGCGTCTCTAGCTCTTGGGACTCCAGGGGCGTACTATCACTAGCGCATTGCGGACCATCTCTTGACACACTTCTAGAACAGGGAAATCAAGAGGTGTTCAGAGGATGCCAGAAACGAAAGGGGACGTTGGTACTATACCTTGGTTGAGACACACAAATAAGAACGAGTCAACGCATTGTGAATCATGCATCCTATTTCTATTATCAATGTAATGAATGATTCTACTGCGGTACGTAAGATCTTCGATCCATCATGCCACGTGACCATGTGTCATCTTTAATTCACAGACATGTTTATAAATGACCCTATCCTGACGTCACGTACATGAACGTAAACAAAGTGAGCGTAGAAAAATACACTTATATGTCTTTTTTATTAAAATGAGTTTGCGGTTGGACTCATTCTGGTAAGAATGACGAAGCCGAAGGTGTGACACGCTTGTTTGGATACTTATCAACCCTAACAGAGGTTGCCACAGAACTCTATAGAGTATTATACTCTATTTCGCATAGACGTACCTACTTCATAATCTATGAAAGTAATAAAGAATGCTTAATAACTGTGACTCACATTATCACCTACATGGTTTAATCTTCTATGACATAGTTTTATCACTCTCTTCGCCTTTGCAAAATCTACACACTTATTAAAATATGGTCTGTTGGACGATGGACTCGATGGACTCTCGGCCGGAAGTAACCAAATTCGCTATAGCCTTGAAAAACTCTAGATTTTAGAGTCAGGAAACACAGACGCTATACTCTATTTCATATGAGTCTTCAAGGTCAAGGTTTTTTTACCATTCCATTTGATTACTCTGAAATAGTACTCACAATATTTCATGAAACCTCGCTCTATCATAGTATTCCTTTATTATATCGAAATGAACATTAACCATTGAGAAATCTAATAAAATACTATGTGTCCCCGAACTCACGCAATCTGAAAACTACTATAGTAATATGTTCCACCTCAGAATAAGATAGTAGTACTGTCGGAGTATGAGGATGCAAAATGGTGTCTTCGTATGTTCGGACAAAGTACGGGTGAAAATTTTCCCGGCGTCTTATGCATATTCCATCTAATCCTTCGATTACCAAGGTTACTAGCCAGGCATTGCCCAGTTCAATAAACGAACGATCAAACCAGTGACTAACTCAAAACAAAGACAGAAGCCCTCACAATAACCCAGGCTATTTTCAGAGGACACACGATTAATTTTAAGAAAAATAACAATGACGTCAACAACATTAATAAACTGTTACCAAGAATGTGTGGTCGACAGATGTTGGTATTCCAAGATATGGGGTTGCTAACACTTGGCTTGTTTGCCCACAATGCCACCATGATAAGTGGTTACCCACCCACCCACGCACACAAAGCTCAGAAGGGAACTGCTTCAAATGCGGCTGTTACACTTCGATAGGACATGGCCACCCAGACGGGTATTTTTTTTTTTAAATGGATTTGCTTTTGGCCTCCGACTGACCCCAGGAGGAGTTATGACGAGGCTGAGGATGTAGTACGCTTACCCAGATAATGCCTTTTCACTCTAGCCTTGAAGACATCTAGGTGTCGGGAAACAGACCCCGGAAGAGAGATCCACTCCCTTGCTATTCACATAAGGAATGAAGAACTACTCGTATAACGTAAAGAAAGTCCTCGCCCATCGTGTTATCCTTTTTTATTCTATATTTTTTCCGTGTTAACCGGGACCGGGAATTGTCATAGTCGTTAAGCTAGTTGGAGGCCTCCTAGGCGGTTTGAAAACTCCAACAGTAGTTTGCTACTAACCTATCTCCATCAAGCCGCAGTGGGTATGAATTTGTGAAAGGATGCCTGTGCTCAGCAGTGGAACATATGGGCGAATGATAACTATATTTTTTATAGAAATCTCAAGTTATATAGGCTACTTATTATCCCAAGAAAGCAAGTAAAACCAGTGGAGTACGTCTAGTGCTATAAATGCTACAATGGGTATCCTTAATACTCCATGATTCTGCAATGGCTAAACGTATTTGGTTAAAGCAAAGGGTACTTTTTCCCGGAAATACATCCACGAGTAAAACCGTAGGGCATAAGTTAGTGATGATATAATTAGTCCCATCGGCTTTGCGTCATGCGCGTCTCCAGTTGAAAACACGAGTAGGTATTTGTTTTGTTAACAGCTGTTTATATAATTATAAAACACGTGTTCTCAAACATATTGTTGCGTTCTGAAATTAATACATTACAATAAAACAATGTAATAATATTGCTGGAGGTTAACCGCTAGTTTTTAGATGCGTAATCAATGTATTTCTACAATTCTACAATTTAAAGTAGGTATATATATGTACCTGTAATTGTTTATGACAAAGATCGTTATAGTTGTGGCCATAGATTCATTTTGATTGGGCTTTCAGAAACTGTCAAATGAGATCTTGCTTTAATGAAATCAAAACAAGATTATTTTGAAAATATACTTTACTAGCCGGGATAAAAAGTAGCCTATGTCCTTCTCCGTACCATAAGCTATCTGCATGCCAAATTTCATGATGACCCGTTGAGTAGTTGAGGCGTGAAGGCGTAACAAACAAACAAACAAACTCACTTTCGCATTTATAATATAGCATAGCATAAGTATATACATATATAAATAGTTAGGATAGTTAGGACGGCAGGGGTTTCCAAACTGTGCGACCTGGTGCGCCGTAAAGGGCAATGAAGGGCGTCGTTAGGCGCTCCTGGTTACAAATTGTATTTCACAGCTACAAAATAATCAATTTGTATCCATAGACGTATAAAACAATCAAGACGGAGTGTCACCTTATAGGAAAGTGAAGCCGAAAATTTCCTACGTATGCGTGAGTCAAATCAGTACTGGCCCAAGCAGGCACAAGTGATACTGAGCCTTATTGTGACTCAACGTCTCTATGGTGAATGACATCGGCTTCCTATGCTTTATTTAGTATCATTGTACCGTATTTCGACTAGCTTGGGGGCCGAGACAAAATACTAAGCCTGTGAGTGCGCAACAAATTGAAAATGTTTGGGAACCGCTGCCTTATAAAAACTTATGCAGAAACATGAATTGTAAATCAAGTAAATTACGACCAATTAAAATATTAGCTCACACGCCCGAGCAAGCCGGGTGTACCATGCTAAAACCGGGTAGGGTCGACGAACAGGCCAGTGTATACGAATACAAACACCATATTTGACTAAAAACCTGTCAAGAAGTCTATGGTCCGAAAACTAGAATATCAATCAATGATCAAGTTTTGAGTCGAAATTAATACTATTGAATTTGGAACCTGCATCACAGATATTAGGTTTATTTTCGATTAACACGATCTATTCTTGAGACTTGATACGAGTTTTACCTAAAAGTATATTTGATATGAGTCAGTTTTTTTTAATTTTTATTCAGTTGTTATTCAGGTCAGATTATGGTCGAAAGCAATCCAGAATTTGGAAATATCTGGTACTAGCTGTCCCTCGAGTTCCCGGGATAAAAGGTAGCCTATAACACTCTGGGATAATTTAGCTTCCTACCCAGAGATTAGAGCGTTAAATAAAACAAACAATCTAAAAAACCATTATATTAGTATAGATAAGTAGGTACCTAATATAAGTCGGGAATGCGGGTGAAATCACGGGAAACGGCTAGTTATTTGAGACAAATTCTAAAGTTTTGTTACCTTACACACGGAACAATTTATGGCAATCAAGTGTAAATACACTCACGATCAATTTCAAGTAGTTATTACTACAAGTACTTGAAAGTGCCTACGATACTCTTGAAGTATTTTTAGTTCTCTTTTAAGTTGTCTTATTTTGGTAGCTCTTAAATAGGGTTGTCAAGGTTGCGAAGCTATGTGGGATGCCGTGATCATATATAATAAAAGATAAGAACCTAGCCAGCAGTTGCTTTGTCGGCAAGCAGTAGTGTATTTGGCAACTGGACTTGAGATCTAGATCCATATAGTAATTGTGTGCTCACCACCTGCTGCCTCGTTACCACTTACCATGAAATCGTGGTCAAATATAAGCCTGTTAATGGTGAAACGAATGGCATAACAAAATTTGATGAACATTGTCTCTCGTCTAAGAAAGCTCACAGAAAAGAGAGAACCAATTATCACGCACCAATTATGCGGATAGAGCAGACAAAATGTATACAAATTTATAGTAAAAATTATGCATATAGAAACAGTACATATTAAGTAAAAATATAGATGGAAAGTCATAGCAATAATTATTAAAAATATGCAAAGGTTTTTATGTATGTTGGACAACCCTAGATATATTAGTGCAGTGTATTTTTAAATATCAATCTACATGTATAACAATCAATGATTTTCTGTTTATCTATATACGTTCATTCGTATAACAGACAGCCGATTGCGATAAAACTTTGTTGAATTGATGTTCTAGAGCCGGGGACGGTTTCTAACAAAAAAAGTGGCGTTTCAAGGCAAGCTTGTACAAAATTAATGCTACCGACGTACTAAACAAATGAACGATAACTAGAACATAAGAATTCGAACGTTAACCTCGTTTACAAGTACTTAGTTCTTATCTTGTATGTATTATGTATGACACTTAGACCTCATTTTAACAAATAATTAAATAAAGAAATCTATATTCATCATTAAAATATAATAATATGCAAACTCTTCTAATAGTTTAACTGCCCTGAGTAAATTCTGCTAGCAGCGTGTCTCTTCGAATTACATTCCATCATTATCTTTTTACCAACGGGTGAAATTAAAACAGTCAGAACAATTACCAGAATACCCCAGAGTCTGAAGACAAAGGTCTTCAATCAGTGTGTGTTACCAGTTATGACATATGGAACACAGACGTGGTATTTTACTGCTGGCAGCATAAATAAGCTCAGCCACTCAGCGAGCTATGGAACGACCTATGCTCAGATGTACTCTTAACGGGGGAGGCTAATGTTCAGCAGTGGACATCCTTTTGCTGATATGATGAAAAAACTTACTTAAACGACAAGTAGTAAAATACGGAGTACATTATGGTACATTATACATATTAAGGTGCGAAGAGATATTTGCAAGAAAAGTTCAGAAAATAAATTCAATTAAATAAATAATTCGAAATAGTTAATTTGATTGCGAAAGTCCAATAAATTTATTAATGTCAAAAATAGTCATAAAAATAAAGAACAACTACCTACACATAAACTCTTCTTTGTTATTTTAGGGCTCCAACAAATATTTCGCATTCTAAAAGGGGTCCGTCGCCAGTATAGTTTGAGAATCGCTGCTCTATAGGAATTGGCACAGCTCCTCTAGCGGAATACTCATGGTACTCATTTCTCCCATAAAAAAATATTGTTTACTCAAACGCGAGTAAGAAAGGAGTCCATGGTGATATGAAGGATAGATGGGTCGAATGGAAAAACCGTACAGGTATTTTTTTTACTACGAAGTCGGTAAACAAGCGTACGGCCCGCCTGATGGTAAGCGGTTGCCATAGCCATATGTATGGACGCTTGCAAAACACGGGGCATCACTCACGCGTTACAGACCCTTCCCCCTCCCCAATGAGCTCTGGCGGCCTTACTCACGCGCAGGAACACAACATAAGGTTATTCGGCTGCGGGTATTCTATAAGTTGGAGGTACTTCGAGCTGCGCTTTGAGCGAATAACGCTACCATTTTAGGCTCTACCTTTCTTAAATTGTATTTATTTAATTGCTATTGCGAATTAATTGGAAACAGGCCCTGCCATGCCTGCATGATGATGGTAGCGTATAGTTTCGGTGTTCTGTATTTCTGTATATCATTATTCACATTCCACAAGACCTTGATCAAAGTTGCACTCAATTCATACAATCATCCAAATCAGTTCAAAAATGTCTGACAATTGAAACAAACATTTCCTCATTTGAAACTATAACAAATTATCATACGGCATCCAAAAGAGATCATTTTCGCACAAGGTCAGTAACACCTGGCCACACGATGTCGTCACGAGCGCGAGAATCGAACCGAAACACTCGTAATACATGACTCACTCTGATTCATCTTAAACTGCAGTTTGCCAATGCTTGAACTAACCATGCGACTTAATAATATAATCTAATATACCTAATAAAGAGGATCACTTGACCGATCTGAAGCGCGACCCAAAAGAAATAGGGTTGCAGCATAAAATTTTGCACATAGGTAACGTAGGCGCATCGAGGAACAATCCCGAGTAGTAATACCAAGCAATCCGATTCCGAAACTAGTCAGTGATTTGTCACTGATTTTGACAGTAAGGACCAATAACTGCATCGTGTGCTCTTGACTTGGCCAATCAGAGCGCATTTGGCCTTGTCTTAGCCAATCAGAGCGCATTGTGGATGGTGGCAAATTGGCGGAATAGATTGCAAGCAAATCAACTTGTTTGGGTTATTTGTTCAATGCGTAGGCGGCAGGGCCGTCTTTAACCTATTGGAGACCCTGGGCACTATCGTAAGGTACTTTATAGTACCCACCTGGCAGGCTACCACCTCAAGTTAAAAATCTCTCAGCCAAGCATCTACCTGGTGATTGGCAGCTGCACTTGACAACCAATTCCTTTCTAAGCTTTGTGTGCTTACCACATTTGTCCACATCAACACTATATATGTAAAGCAATATATTGTCTGATAGCAGTCAAATATGAAATCACAAGTACTGTAAGACCTTGTTATTTCAATTAAATATGTTATTTCAATAACTTTTTCAGTGACATTGCTCTTGGCACATTGTAACTATGCCAATTATCTATGCTACAGTTTTAAGATAAATAAAATTGGATGTTACACAAAGTTTTAAGAATAGGCACATACTGTGATTGTATGTAATCATACAAATATTTTAAACATGAAAGTAACTCTGCCTGTTTACATTTTAAAGACTGAATCTCTGAACAAATTGGAATTAAAGGCATGCAGCCAATGTTATGCACATAGGCTACTTTTTATCTTAGGGATGAGAGTGAAACTGCGGGGGTTTTGTATAATGTTATTCTAACTAATATTGTAAATGCGAAAGTGAGTTTTTTTGTTACACATTCACGCCTCAACTACTCAATGGATCATCATGCAGATAGCCTATGGTATGGAGAAGGATATAGGCTACTTTTTATCACAGGTACACAATAATCACGGGTGAAAACAGCTAGTTATTTTGTTATAAAGTAGGTATGTTCTATTTTTACCTCGTATCTGCCAATGAGACATGAATTATTGTTTATTTAATAATAAGTCAGTGGTGGCTCATTATGATGTAGTTCTTGTATCAAATCAATCAACTGGGTACTAATAAATTTTATCCAATGACATGGTACAAGGAGAACATTGGTGGGCTGTCAATATGTAGTACCCCCGCAGTAGCCTTTTCCCTCTGTCATCTAAACTTAACGGATTTCCTGTTTCAAAGGTCCAAATATTGTCATGGGTTTCACATCCCAATGCTAATACATATTCTATACCATATTTGACATAAAACTATGTGTACCATTTATAATTTTGTTCATTAAATTAAATTTCACAGTACACAGATTTAATTATTACTGCTTCTTAATGTTTTGCGTTATCTTAAAACAAAATAGAAGATAGGTATATTAAATATTGTTTAAATGCTCTTTTCAAGTATATGGAATTATCATTTAACATAGTTTCACTTAAATAAGCTTGAAAAGGAATAGTTTTTAATCATTGTGGTCTCCTTTATAGCCTAAACCACACTGCCTCCTCCGCTAAGTCCCAATAGTCCATACAATAAATACATTATAAGGCCATAAAAAAAGCACTTTTAGCAGAATATTTTTCCAGACAGTTACATTTATTCATTTTTAGTATACTCCATAGAATCTCACTTAGATGAATAGATAAGATTATCTGTGTGAAAGATGGATCCTTCTAGTTACAATTTGTAAGCCTTCATCATAAATCAGGTCATGATTTGTTAACACAAGATACAATGATCTGTCTCTGATGTATCAATACACGTACACACAATCAATATACAGGAGTATATTCAAATTTAAGGCGTTGGTATGCATTAGTAAAGGATTTTAGGGAATTCTACCCGTGTGGGGCAACCCCCACAAGGGTAGAATTCCCTAAAATCCTACAGGCACAATCCTACAGGCACAATCTTAGTTCTGTATATATACCTGTTTTCAAATGTTTCTAATATAGGTAGTACTTTTTATTTGTAATACATATTAACATATCAGGTCTATTCTCTATGTTGCTAATATGTCTGAACTGTGTAAATATTTAAGTAATGGAGGTTATAAAGTTGGATATAATATGATTCAGTCAATTCATTGACATAATGATTTCAAATCTTTAAATTGTGTAACAATTCTTAAAAGGACAATAGTGCTTTTATGACTTTTCTATTATCTTAACACTACATATAACTGTATAGTACTTTATTATAACTAATAGACTTACATTTACAGACAATGCAAGTATTGTTTTAAACTATATCCAATTCTATGGGTGTATACAATGCTAATTAGTATACTAAGCTTGTTTCACATTCAAGGTCATTCTATACACATGTTGTTTATCTAAGTCATCAGCTTTGAACAATGGATTACATAAAAAAGATATTCAAATTAGATGTCCCGCTGAAAATCTAGCGAAAATCAGTTTCATACCACTCTTTACATATGGTTTCCTATTCAAATATGGAATTTAAAGCACCAACTCGTTTTTAAAAGGTTTAAACAAAGAATTTAGCACTTTTTTAAATTAAGACCATTAGAGCCGTGCTCCACACGACATAGTCTCCAAGTTACGAGCAGTTTCACCTCGTTCAGAACATAAACTGGTTTATTGGGCGAGGTAAGTGCCCATTTTCAACTCGCAAATTAAACGATCGGATTTTTTATCAACAGACATTTAAAACGTTGTAATTAGAGAGTGAAGCAAAAAAAGTATTTTAGAAAGGCCCCCTACCTTGTACACATCGCCGTAAGTGCCAGAACCGATCCTCTGGATAAGCTCGTACTCATCTTGAGGGTTTCTACGCGATATATCCGAACTCAAAACACCACCACTATGCGCCATAATCACTATATAACACTATACTAACATTTATCTACACTTTCATCTCATTATTCACATAATTATTATCACAAATTGTCGTGAAATTAATTATTTTTCTACACAAAACTCATCGACATCATTTGACGTTTGCCACAGTGCCATTCTAGATGTTGCCAGAATAAATTTCAGTAAGCTACCATTTTAGAAAAGTTACAGTATAGTGTTTTTTTTCTTCATTTTTTTTACAACTCCCGTCATATTTGACGGGCCAGTTGGCGCAGTCCACCTATCGCGCCACAGGTTATGGGTTCGATTCTCTCGCAGGACTAGTATTTGTGTGTATGAACATGTCTGTATGGCCCGAGTCTGGGTGTAATTAATAATAATAAATATCCTGGGACATTCCTCACACACGGTCATCTGATCCCAAACAAAGCAGAGCTTGTACTATGGAAACCAGATAACTGATATAGTACATATATTCTATTTGTTGGTAAATACATACTTAATATACATAATTACACCCAGACTCAGGACATACATACATGTTCATGCACACAAATGCATGTCCTGTGTGGGAATCGAACCCACGACCTGCGGCGCAATAGGTGGAATCTTTACCAGAGTCTTAACCAACAGCACCAACTGGCCCGTCAAATAATAATAATTACTTAACCGTGTGTGAGGAATGTCCCACCCAGGATGTTTATTATTAATAATTATTATTTAATCAAAACAATTTAAGTACTACGACAAACGATTCGCCCAAAGTGCGCAATAACTAGTGAATACTTACCTCTTAATAATCTCTTCACACCGATCTATCACAACTAAATACTTAGTACAATTAAGGCGATTTAAGGCGATGATAGCTCAGTGGTAGTGACGTCGGATACTTTGTAGTACCCGTCTGGCTGGCTACCACCCTCAAGTTGAAAATCTGTCGCCAAGCACCTATCGGTGTGTTCCGTCAGCTGCACTTGAGAGCCAGTTCCTTCTAGGCTTTGTGTGCTTACCACCTTCGACCACATCATCACTTACCATAGTGAGATTGTGGTCAAACACAGGCCTATACACAGTAAAAAAAAAAAAAAAAAAAACAAAAAAAACAATTCCTATAACAGATTACAGACATTTTAAAAACCTTTTTTAATTAATTATTTATCCAATAATGGTGCCGATTCTGTGGTAAATCGCACTAAACTAATTTTAGTCATATCAAATATCATGTATTTAGACGTAACCGCGATTGATGGCGACTATGAAAACATCGAGGAACAGTCCCTTCGGAGAAGTAATACTGAGCAATCCGATTCCGAAACGAGTCAGTGATTTTGAAGAATAAGGACCAATCACTACATCGTGTGTTCTTGACTTGGCCAATCAGAGCGCATGAGTCCTTGACTTAACCAATCACAGCGCGTTGTCGTTGGTGGGAAATTGGCTACTTGACAGTTTTCGGAAACATATATTAAAATTTACATACGTGTATTTTATACCTCTTACAATTATCTTTTTATCAAAAAAAAATTATTTACAAGGAAAAAAAATTTTTTTTTAACGTTTCATTTGAAATTCGCGCAAAAACACCCGGTCACGTGACATTTGTCAGGTGTAACGCGTACCGCACGTCAAATCGAGCCGATACGCAGTGAGCGTGCGCGCTTATCGTGGACTATAGGTACAAATTGAGCTGATCTGCGAGCTGAGTCATTGAACCACCTCACACACCTGAGCCGTGAGCTGTTATGCAGCTCGCGTATTTTTGATGAGTTTCACACCTCTAGTTAAATTTGACGTCACAAACCTCACAAACAAACCATAGATGCTCAATCCCGGCCGCCCGCGTTTCGGTTCTTGTAATCCACAGATAAAAAAAACTCACTTTTTATTTCCTAAAATAAAATATTAAAAAATTATTATTATGCAAAAAACATATTGTGTAATTATTGTTAACCTATTAGCTATCATATCTAACATATTTCATATTTTTTCATTATAACTGTCAAGTAGCCAATTGGCGGAATAAATTGCAAGGAAAATCAACTTCATTGCGCTTTTTTGTGTTAATTGTTCGATTATTGAAAAAAAGCATTGGACTAATTTGACAGGACTAAATTCCTTACATCCTTTTCTAATGTACTTATTAGATAGATATAGTGAGATTAAACTTAGTTTAGTTATTTATAAATAACAAAATCAGCACCAGTATCTCAAAATCAAGTTTTATACCTGAGTGAGTACCTAGGTATTCTTTTAATAAAAAAAAGAGATGTATAGAAAAAAAGCCCTTGTAGCAGTCACGGTTCTATGCTTTTTAAAGTATTCTTTATTTAATTGTAATTTTTGGTTACGGTATATTTCTACTAAATTCTCTAAGGTTTTTTAACCATTACACTATAGTCACACTGAATGTCACAAATATTTTGTCTATGACCAGCAATCGACAATCTATCTTTTTTTTATTTCTACAAGATTTTGAAACAAGTTTATTCTAATTAATTATTCGGGTACTAAATTATTGACAAAATTGTTCATTCCGTGGAAATACCTAACAATCTGTCAATACTTCAATATGTAGCGGGTCTCGAATATCTTGAGCATTGTGACAGTGCGTGCGACATATAAGAGTAGGACATTAATTATTAAGGTAGTAAACAATTTATTCCGTGCAACACCTACTACAGTACCCGGCGATAAATAGGCGATAAATTTAATTTTTTGCACAGATTTTTTGTATATTATTTACCCCGTAGATTGAGGATTAGGATTTACCCGCATATCCAAATTCTTTAAATTTACCTGTCAATATATGAGTCGTATAGAATCAAAAGCGGATATCTGATTTTTTACAAAATATTGGCAATGAAAGAAAAACGTTTGTACTTCATTATATGGCATTTTTTTAATAATAATTGTTTGTTTATGTATCTTTAATTATTTTTAATAATAGAAAAAACACAAAACACGATGTGGAGTCAACATCAAAGAGAGAAATGACGAATCTTTTTTACAGATTGCCGGTTTTGATTCTAAACATTGAAGATGGCCATATTTGATTTTAAGTCTATCGCAGATATCCATATTTGATCCCAACTAAACGTCAGATCGCAGTATTTGATTCTAAACAAACTAGAGGTAAAACAAGGGTTGTCAAAAACAAAAAAAATGATAATTATTATGTTTTATTAAAATTAGTAACGAAAATCGGGGTTTAAGGCCATCCCAATCATAAAAGTATTTACCCGACTGACCCGGAAGGAGGGTTTTGTTTTTCGAGTGTATGTATGTATGTCTATTTCTTTGGCACACTCTGTAGCCTAAATGGCTTCATGGATTTGAACATATGAGGTGTCGTTAGATTCGTCTAAACTGTGGGAGTGGTAATAATCATAATCTCACTACAATGAAGAGTCGTTATTGTTTAAATAAATATGTTAATCTTCAAAATTATATCTTAGCAGTTCACTACTGAAACGAAACAAAAATAATATTAACTAAACAAATGCATAAATACAAATAAATAAAAGCGAGATAAACAAAAATAAAATAAATAGAATAAAGTGCGAACCCTAGACAAGGTACACACCTCATTCGTTTAGCTATATTTATTTTCCATTTATCCGGATTCTTTTGGCTTTTTCGGCTAAAACAATTATTCACAGGTGTTGGGTAACTATTCAGGATTATAATTTTACATAATCTGTTTAACTTCAGCAGCAGAAACTTTAATAAATCAATAAAATCAAACAGTAAAAAATACTTAAAACACGTTCACACGCAAACATAATGGACGCCTGTGATTGGTCGAGCGAGCAGTTTGCCATATTTGATTTTGAATCTTTACAGAAGGCCGGATTTGTTACTAATCTGTTACTTTTGAGTTGATTTTCTATGGAAGATAGCCATCTCTGATATGGAAATTATAATTCGTTAGAAAGTATTTAAAATTTTGAGTGTTGCCTTATTCACAGTTAATTTTTACCAAAAACGTCAGTTAGCCGGTTTTGATTCTATAGGACTCATATAATATAGCGCGACTGAAATATCTTGAGCATTGGTATTGGCATAAGTTTTTATTATTAACACAGATTACAGAATAAGGCAGATGGAGCGCGCAGAACACGCGAGTGAGGCCAAAAAAGCAAACACAAATTGAAAAACACGTACCTGGTATTCGCTTTTGAATGTGTATTTGCTTTGTTTAACAAACTGTATGTAACAAAAAAAAAACCGGCCAAGTGCGAGTCAGACTCGCGCACCGAGGGTTCCGTACAAACCTGTAGGTATATAAGTAAATGGTAGTATAGACCTGAGTATTTGATATTAATTTCAATTTATGACCTATTAAAAAAAAACTACTTACTAGATCTCGTTCAAACCAATTTTCAGTGGAAGTTTGCACCGTAATGTACATCATATATTTTTTATAGATTTATCATTCTCTTATTTTAGAAGTTACAGGGGGGGGGGACACACATTTTACCACTTTGGAAGTGTCTCTCGCGCAAACTATTCAGTTTAGAAAAAAATGATATTAGAAACCTCAATATCATTTTTGAAGACCTATCCATAGACACCCCACACTTATGGGTTTGATGAAAAAAAAAAATTTGAGTTTCAGTTCTAAGTATGGGGAACCCCCAAAATTTATTGTTTTTTTTCTATTTTTGTGTAAAAATCTTAATGCGGTTCACAGAATACATCTACTTACCAAGTTTCAACATTATAGTTCTTATAGTTTCGGAAATAAATGGCTGTGACATACACGGACAGACAGACAGACAGACAGACAGACAGACAGACAGACAGACAGACAGACAGACAGACAGACAGACAGACAGACAGACATGACGAATCTATAAGGGTTCCGTTTTTTGCCATTTGGCTACGGAACCCTAAAAAACACTTCTTTATTAATAAACTGTGGTTAAACAAAGCAAATACAAACTGGAAAACGAATACCAGAATACAGATTTTCAATTTGTATTTGCTTTTTTGGCTTCACTTTCGTGTTCCGCATGCTCCATCTCCTTATTCTGTAATCTGTGATTATTAATAAGTGTTGTTACAATTGTAATTGTTTTACTCTAATTCATATCTTATTTTTTCCTGGTAGGTATGAAAGTACAGTGCTAAGAACAGCAATACAGGGCTCTGAAAATGGTGCAATTTAATAAAATTGGACTCCGGTTTAACATTGAAACGGTCGTCCTTCAAAGGAAATTTATATTTGTGCTATCCAGAAGATTAAAATTGTTTACTATTCTTGCGTTCGAATTGGGTTACGGTTGCAAAAATAACAGTTAAAAATGTTAAAAACGATCACATCCGGCATTCGATTTGGAAAATTGTGGGTGAAATTGGCGTTTTGAACTGTTTTCGTTGAAAGTTATTGAGCATCGTACCTGTGGAGGCAGCTTTGCTTCGCATCAGACGATCGTGACACCTGTGCAGTTGCCGTCGCTGAGGCGATACTGGCGGGTATGGAATGTTATACCTACCTATCCCAAACCCGTTAGTGGCTGCAGGGGTGAAGAAAGGACCGTGGTTTAATCGGCCCTGCAAAGAAGCTAGACAAAATAAGCAGACTTTGTATGAGGCTTGGACCACGGCCCGAACTAATCTGAACCCTAACATCTCTGATGCGAAACGCAAATTTAACGCCGTCTCGAGATCCAGTAAGCGAATGCTTGCCAGGGCTAAGTTCGATTTCGTCGGCAAAATTGGTGAGAGGCTAACTATCCTTGCCTATGGGAGTCGCGCTTTTTGGTCTCTTGCCAAAGCTGCTGAAGGGAACATTTGCCAGTCGTCCTTGCACCACAACGTAAGCCGGACGGAAACTTGGCCCATAATGCTAAGGAGAAAGCTGATGTTTTAGGGTCTCTCTTTGCTTCGAAATTTGGATGACGGAGGTGCCACACCGCCCACCACTGTGTGCCAGCTCCATGCCGGATATAAGCATTACCCAACGGGAGGTCCGGCGGGAATTGCTTTCTCTGGACATCCATAAGTCGAGTGGGCCAGACGGCATACCGGCCGTGGTGCTGAAGCGGTGTGCTCCTGAATTGTGTCCAGTATTGACGCGTCTTTTCGCACTTTCCTACACCAAAAAGGAAGTCCCGTCGTCGTGGAAGACTGCCCACGTGCACCCAGTGCCCAAAAAGGGCGACAGATCAGACCCGACGAATTCCAGGCCTATCGCCATCACCTCCCTTCTCTCTAAAGTCATAGAGCGTGTGATCAACACGCAGCTTTGGAGATACCGAGGATCACGAGTTGTTGAGCGACCGACAGTATGGCTTCCGCCACAGTCGCTCAGCTGGTAACTTCCTTGTGTATCTCACGCACCGTTGGTCACTCGCCATTGAGAATCAAGGTGAGGCATTGGCAGTGAGCCTAGAGGTGGCGAAGGCGTTCGAACGGATCTGGCACAGGGGTCTTTTCACGAAGTTACCAGCATACGGGCTTCCCGAGGGATTATGCAAATGGGTCGCCAGCTTTCTGTCCAGCAGAAGCATAAGAGCCGTCGTCGACGGTAGCCGCTCCGACAGCATGGACATAAATGCTGGCGTTCCGCAAGGCTCTGTGCTGTCCCCAACACTGTTCCTTCTGCATATCAATGATATGCTGTCTATTGACGGCATTCATAGTATACGCAGGGTTGCGATGTAAACGAGACGGTGGCGCTCTCATTATTTTCTACTCTTTTATGTCGCATATTTTATAAACAGTTTTTTTTAGACCCATGCCCATGCTATTTCAGAACTTTAGTTCTCTTGATAGTTTGTGTATTTCAGCGGCGAGCTTAGCAAGCCAGAATGAAATTGTATGTTTTTCCTTTCGAGTAATTAGTTCTGTGACTGGCATAGTCACTGTCTCTGTCTGTTTTGAGGTAAATAAGACAATAAAACCATATGCTAATGTTAAAATGGTATATTTATTACAATCCAATATCTCCGGCCGGCATTCGTGTAACGTCTTACAAAATTTGTTTAACGCCGACACATCAATAATAACCTCTAACACTTTATTATAAAATTATATAATCTTTTGGTACAATCCATTTTAAGTGCACTTTTACAAACGTTACGACATAGTGACGTAAAGGCTACTCTCGAGTTAAGCTGTGGAAATTTAAAATTTCCGAAAAAAAGAGAAATTGGTTAGGTACATATGAGCACTAGACAGAATGAGAGACTACCTTTGCCACCAAAAATATTTACAACAAACAACCATAGATTGAACGCGTTTCTATTTTTGAAAATCGTACAAACATTTATCCGCCTCTTGATTTGTTTACAACATGCAATCTTATTTCATATTATACATTTGCTAATATACAACACTTTTACTATCGGCAATATCCAATGGAAGACCAAAGCCATAATACATTTAAAAGTATAAGAAAGAAAAGTATTAGATTTGCATGTATTATTATGATACGTACGTACAAATGATTTTATATTAGTTAGGTACTGAGACAACAATTAATTGTTCATCATATCATATTCAAATATTTTCTATTGCAATAATCAAACAATTAAAGAAAGACACGCAGAATCAACGAATTATAATAAACTCAAAACATATTGTAAACAAATCATCTGTGCCCTTAATTTATAACAAAATTTGATTGATATACCCAAATTTGAGATAATGTTTTCGATTCATTTAATAATTATAAATTAATAACTCTTCCACCGATTTTGTACTAAATGCTATCCATAGTTTTATTTACAGAGAAACAAAATCAAAACAATCATTTATTTGGTAAAAGCGCTTGGAACATCGAAAATAAAATATGTTTTCAAAAAAATAGCATTCGTTTAGAATTCATTGTGATAGTTGGATTATAAATAGAATTTTGGAAGAGATGGAACTATCAAGCATGCTTTGGCACTTCACCATAGATAAATTATTAAATTTATATTTTTTTTTTAATATTTTTTTGTCGCGTAATGGGAAGTTAAAGAATCAATAGTTATTACGACGCCTCTATTACATTAATGATGAAAACATTTACAAATTTAACCTATTAATCTATTTTAATCAAACAAATATACACACACAAACAATCTAAAAATTCATCTTAATGGAAAGAGATCTGTTTATAAAACGGACATTTATTTTATCTAGAAACATTTCTAGCGAAACTTGAAATTTGTTGGGAGCCATTCACTCGAATACCATAATGTAGGGGGTGCTGCAGTAATAAGTTATGGGATACATAAAATAATTTCTCTCAAATGGGACAGTGTTCTCACACAGCGAATTACCTAATTAATTAATTATCTATTATAATTATAACCAACGTCAAACAATTACATCTAATGGTAATTATAGGGGAAAAAAGTATCTTAAAAAATAATAGTAACATTAAATAAAGGGATAAAAAAAAACAGGGTTTTATTAATAATTTCGAAGGAGACATATATATCTACTGCAGAAATATAACATACTCTGTTGAATAAATAAATTCCTCTTCTCGTTATATTACTAACGCATGAGCAAAGCGTCCATTTTTAATTTTTCGTAATGCATCACTATTTTGTCTCGTTTTTTTTTGGAATTTGAGGTTAAACAGCCGACGCTTTATTGGACATTTTTAACTAGATTACAGTTGCCCGTTTCGGCGTAACAGTCTATAGTACACTCTATAGAGTAATGATAATTGTCTATTTACGATAACAGATGGCGCTTTTTTGTTTTTTTTATTATATAATCTATGCCTCGATTTCACCTTCTGTTTGCGCGCGCTCTTGTCGCTCTAACGGGCGTCTTTTTCGCTTTACTAGAGGTTTTTTTCACTTTGGCGCTACTACGCTTAGCTTTGGTGGACTTCGCGGATTTATTGCTCTCTATAGAGTTGATACGTCTGTCCGAATCGAACGAGAACGCTGGGATAACACTTTTAACTTCAGAGGGAGATAGACTGATCTCTAGCCGTCTCCGTCGCGAGCGAGTCATTCTCACATCTTGGTCAACGTCTAATTTCAGTGGCGGTAAAACTTTTGGAGTCTTTTTAGGTCTGGCTACTTTTCTTTCTTTGCTCGCGCTACTTTTGCGCGACGCACGTCCATTTTGTCCCTTCTCTCGCAAAACGGGCTTGGTAATTTCTTCATATTTCCGTTTCCTAGTGACCCTAGTGACGACAGTTTTCTCGTTTTCAATAGATTCCTTAGTCGCTCTCTCCTTCTTTTCCGCGACAGTTTTCCTAGGCGTACGTTTCGGTGTCTTTTTCTTACCATTCTCAACTTTTCTACTGCGTAGTTCCCTTTCACCGTTAACTTCGTCCTTCTTACTTTGTCTAGTTTCGATTTTTCTGCGTTTCCTCGGTACTGGCGATTGGGATTTTGTCTTTTTAGCGCGACTCGTCTTTGGGAAGGCTACTTCGGTGCCGTCCAGGCCTTGACTGCTTTCAATGTAGATATAATCGTCTAATTTGGATCTGGATTTTGAGTATGTTTTCTCTACAGGTTTGACGGAGGGTACGTCGTCAATATCCGTGTAGTTTGGTTCGTTAGCTTCATTGACGGGGGTATCTAGTGTATTCGCTTTGATGAGTTCCACATCGTTTTCTATGGAGTTCTTATTCATTCTATTCTTAAGGTTGTTAATTGTTTCTAATAGGGAGGTATCTTTGACGTCTTCGTCTGTCTGTGTGTCTTGCGACGTGCTCGGTTCTGAGGCGCTAGAGCTGCGCTGTTTGTTCTTGTTGCGTCGCTTGTAGAGGTCCGCTTTGGTCATGTCCTGTGGGCGAACAAAATTAGTGGATTATTATTCATGTACTATACAATTCTATGGTTCATTTTATTTGGCTCAAAATTTTGGACATATGAACCCATATTTTTCTACCTCATAACAATTAGAATTTTTAAGGTTGTCACGGTTGCAGGGTACTTTGTAGTACTTGACTGGCTACCACCCTCAAGTTGAAAATCGCCAAGCACCTATCGTTGTGTTCCGACAGCTGCACTTGAGAGACATTTCCTTCTAGTCTTTGTCTGCTTACCACCTTCAGCCACATTACTTACCATGTTGCGATTGCGGTCAAACACAGAGCTTTTCACAGTAAAAAAAAGACACTTATGTCCCCGACTGAGGGTGTACAAACAAACAATACTAACAGCGAGTTTGAAGGCGTTAGTATCGTCGGTGCTGACCCCGAGGTCGGCCAGCAACGCGCCGGTGCTGGGCCGCCGCGCCGGCTCCACACTCAGCAGCGTCGACACTATTCGCTTGCTGTCCGTTGATATCTTGTCCCATACCGGACCTGTAGACAAACAATTTGATAATAATGTACAGTTATAGTCGCTATCCGAGCGAAACGCGTCGAACGAAACGAATATTAGAATTCTGTATATGCAATCTTATGAAAGCTCGCACACTTGCCCGCGTCGAATCGTCCGAATCTGGATAAGATTTCATATACAGAATTCTAAAATTCGTTTCGTTCGATGCGTTCGGCTCGGATAAGTGTGCGTTCAACTTTAATCACTATTTTGGTGTTTGAATTTAGAACACACCAATATATATATATATATATATTCGACCTCCATGCATTGCAACCTCCTCGAGATTTGATTGGTCGACATTTTCGACAAGGTGTTTAGTTAGCATAAGAATAAAAACTGTTTTGTGTTAAAAAGGCTCTTTCTTCACTGTTTTCAGTGAATAAAATAAGCTTTTAGAGGGGGAATGGTATAAAAAAATTATTTGATCATTTGTATATTAAAAAAAAGAAAATCTTTAGAATTAGTAAAAATCGAGTCAATAATTGAAGTTTACGCATAAAATGCTAGAAATTACCAACCCAGAGCACGATTCGAATAGACTGCGCTCGTAACAGGGTGTTTAAAACTACGTCTTGCGTCATAACATATTGAATAATATTAGATCTTGTTTTAAATATACAAATATTTAAAAAACAAGATTTTTTGAATGATTAGTACCTATTCAATGGGTAAAAGCTGAGTCAAACTTATTGGCGGCTGTTATATTAGGCGCGGAACGCTGCGCAGTAGCGAAAACGAAGGTATGCGGTACAATCGAGTGGACTGAACCTGTGCAAAGCCGGCTCGCAGCGCACTTCACAGCCGCCATTAAATTTGGTTCGGATTTTATTTTATGTGGGCTGCGTTTCTAAGACGAATAAAAAGTCACGGTGTATAAAATAAATAAATAAATATCCTGGGACATTCCTCACACACGGTCATCTGATCCCAAACTAAGCAGAGCTTGTACTATGGAAACCAGATAACTGATATAATAAATATACTACTTTTTGTTTGTAAATACATACTTAATATACATAATTACACCCAGACTCAGGACATACATTCATGTTCATGCACACAAATGCATGTCTTGTGCGGGAATCGAACCCACGACCTGCGGCGCACTTGGTGGATTCTTTACCAGACTCTTAACCAATGCGCCAACTGGCTCGTCAGTCGTATATGACATAAAGAGGAGAAAATATTACATACCCTCCATGGTAAAGTTTCCAGCTCGAATTCTATCCATGAAGGCGGTGATCGGTTCTTTCTTGGAGGTAGGCTGGAACGGAGCCTTGCCGCATAGCATGCAGTACTGAAACAATAAATTACTAATTATATACAATCGTTTTACTGTGAGTGATTCGATGTCTGGTGTGGGGGTTATATACCATGATTAGGAGCTATAGGTTGTGAGTTCGATTCCCACTCTGGGGGTCGATTCTCGTAACAAAACGTCAGCGGTGTCGTAGCGACATCAACTATTTAAATTGTGTTTCGTGAAATATTTTGTATTAAAAACATTCAAACGTGTATATACCTCAACAATTTGTATAAAGGATCAGTTTTCAATCGTTCATTTGATATTATAATAGTAAAAAACACAGTTTAAAATTTGAAGTCGCTACGATATCGTTGAAGTTTTGTTACGAGAATCGAGCCTCTGGACATTTGTTTTTTTTTTTGTATCGGCCTGCCAATCTCACGTAAGTGATGATGTGGACGAAGGTCACACACTCAAAGCCTAGAAGGAACTGACTCTCAAGTGCAGCTGTCGGAACACACCGATAGATGCTTGGCGAAAGATTTTCAACTTGAGGGTGGTAGCCATCTAGGTGGGTACTACAAAGTACCCTACCACCGTGCTATGGTTTCCTCACGATGTTTTCCTTCACCGAAAGCTCAAGCTCATTGTAGGATTCGAACCCGGGACCTTCGTCTCGGTATCCGACGTCACTACCACTGAGCCATCATCGCCTTAACTTGTAACACTATTTGTGTGGATAAATGTCTTTGCGCTCTGATTGGCCACGTCAAAAACACACAATGCCGTACTTACTATTCAAAATCAGTGCAAAATCACTGACAAGTTGCGGAATTGGATTGTTCGGTATAGAGGGATTTTACTCAAAGTGGTGGGATTGACGCATCTGGGGATTGACGTTTCGTTTTCATTTTTATTTTTATAAATTCTTATATTTTGATATTTATTGTATACTTTTGGTGGTATTTTACCCAATAAAGATCATCCATATGAATTATGTGTATCGTGACTTTTCAAGTTGTCTCAAAAAGTCCGTGACGAGTTTTAGTACAATGACCACCACTGTAGTAAAACCAGGCCTGTCCCACTCCCATGTTTAGGTACGATCGCGCGCACGCGGACTACCGGAACAACGCTAGTCGGTTGCAACGCGCACGCAGCGCAAGACGCGTGTGGGTATAAATACCTACGTACTACCTATATAAAGTGTTTACTGTTCTTTTTTTTTAACACTATCTTGTGTAGATATCGTTGTTTTTATAGTTCTAGATATTTTGTTGTTGTTTCATTGTATTGTCCTAAAGTCCTTATTATAATAATAGGCTCGTTTTGATAACATACCAGTGTGTTAAAAAGAGACAAAGATAGAGCGACGAGAAGAGACCCTTTTGTATAAACGGGCCTCTTGACCTCGAAAACTCATGTGAATGATTTTTAACCCACTTCAAAAAAACCGGCCAAGTGCGAGTCAGACTCACGCACCGAGGGTTCCGTACAAACCTGTAGGTATATAAGTAAATGGTAGTATAGACCTGAGTATTTGATATTAATTTCAATTTATGACGTATTAAAAAAAAACTACTTACTAGATCTTGTTCAAACCAATTTTCGGTGGAAGTTTGCACCGTAATGTACATCATATATTTTTTATAGATTTATCATTCTCTTATTTTAGAAGTTACAGGGGGGGGGACACACATTTTACCACTTTGGAAGTGTCTCTCGCGCAAACTATTCAGTTTAGAAAAAAATGATATTAGAAACCTCAATATCATTTTTGAAGACCTATCCATAGACACCCCACACTTATGGGTTTGATGAAAAAAAATTTTTTGAGTTTCAGTTCTAAGTATGGGGAACCCCCAAAATTTATTGTTTTTTTTCTATTTTTGTGTGAAAATCTTAATGCGGTTCACAGAATACATCTACTTACCAAGTTTCAACATTATAGTTCTTATAGTTTTAGTTCGGAAATAAATGGCTGTGACATACGGACAGACAGACAGACAGACATGACGAATCTATAAGGGTTCCGTTTTTTGCCATTTGGCTACGGAACCCTAAAAAGGAGGAGGTTTCTCAATTCGACCGTATATTTTTTAACCGACTTCAAAAAAAGGAGGAGGTTCTCAATTCGGTTGTATGTTTTTTTTTTTTTATATCCTTTTATATCCTTTTTTTGGTTAATTCTTTATTAATTTTTATATAACAAACTTCTTTAATCAACATGAAGATTATTAAGAACAAATATTGGTGCCGATTCTGTTGTAGATCGCACTAAACTAATTTTAGTCACATCTCATCTCTTTCTTACGAACATTATTGAAAAAGGATAGAACATATTTGAAGCTGTCAAATTATTCTTTGCCGTCTTATTTTGCGTGTATTTAGGCGTAACCGCGATAGATGGCGACTAAATTTATATTGATAACAAGCATTGGACTAATTTGACAGGACTAAATTTCTCACATCCTTTTCTTATGTTATTTGTAAGAAAGAGACATAGCGAGATTAAAATTAGTTTAGTTGTGAACAACAGAATCAGGGCCATTGTGAATTTCGGCTGACGGCTACTGGACTAGGTAATCGTGCCGTTTCTTGTCGCGTCGTCAGTCATTCCAGATTTGATAAGCATGTATATTACTAAAACCCTTCCCCAAAATAGTTGTATTCAGTTTCGTAGACAGAATACACATTCAGTATACAAAGTACGTATAGGTCTAACAACTTAGATTAAAGTATGTAGACATTTTAAAATAACTTTCTGATCTAATACTAGTTAGCTAGGATATTTTAAATGTCATTGTTCACGAAAGGAGAATAGCATAGAAATAAAATAAACACAGAGAATAGTAATAGGACATACATAGGCGATAAGGAAATATTGAAGATTCATAATACGTCATTAGACAACCCTACCGTAACACGTGCCGCGTCATACAGGATAGATTTATACGATAGAAAGAGAGGGAAGTTGTAGGTGAATATAATTTTAGGCGCGCAGCGCTGCGCGAACTGGATTGCGCTTTATTCTGTCGTTCCAAGAGTCGATTTTTGTTTAAATGTCGTTTTCGAAGTGGGTTTTCTGTACGTAGTACTATTAAATATTCTGTGGTAAAACATGATTTTTATGGACGGTGACTGACTGAGGACTGTGAAAGTGATAATTATTGTGACTGGAAATTCTAATATGACTCGACACTGGCAGAAATAAGTCCAAATCTGGTTACCAAACTTAAAACTAAGAAGAAGCATATAGGTACTCACAAATATAACTCCGATACTCCACATGTCGCAGGCGCGTCCATACCCCGGCGCGGCCGCACTTCTCGCGCGGGAAACCACTTCTGGCGCCGCATAAGGTAAACTGAACACAATAACACATTAAATTATGTCTATGGGTTCTAAAACCACCCTATGACCTATCTTATCTTATCTTGTGGAGGGGCCGAGAAATAACTCGGACACTTCGACTCATTGGGATCTATTGTGGTCCCCTAGATAACTTACTCCTCCCCAGTCTCGTTGAAAACTCTTTTCATGAGTTTTACATCGAGGCTAGGAGATATGAGCCTGTAGTCTTCTGGTTTTGGATATTCGATCCCTAGGAGACTCATTCGCTTACCAGCCAGTGCATCGCATGTGCACAGAAGGTGCTCCATGCGTTCCGTATGCTCCCCACACAACCTGCACGTGTCCTATCTAAGACCTTATATTTTCCCTATACTTTCCAAAATTATAAGATTCATTTGTGATATTTCTAGTAGCCTAACCTAACTCGATTGGAGGATAAGATTGATTAAGATAATATTTTTTCTAATTCTGTATATGCCGAAACAACTCAAAAAGGAAGAGATATTTATTTACAAATTTCATAGAAATAAATAACAAACTCTTCAGCTATATAATATTAATTACGAAATAAGTATAAGAAATCTTACAATTACCAACATATTTAAAAAAACCCGTCCAAGTGCGAGTCGGACTCGCACACGGAGGGTTCCATACACTATTAACTAACTCAACTTTGCAATGAAAAAAAAAAACCCAAAAACGTCGTTTCTTGTATGGGCGGCCCCTTTAAATTTTTAGTATTTGTTGTTATAGCTGCAATAGAAATACATATTCTCTGAAAATTTCAGTTGCTACCTATTACCGTTCATGAGATACAGCCCACTGACAGACAGACGGACGGACGGACAGCGGAGACTTAGTAATAGGGTCCCGTTTGGCACCTAATGTAATATTACCTGAAACAAGGCGTCATCATCCTGGACCGTTCATCACAGTCGGGCGTGCGTCTCGCGAAACCGAAGTCCACAACTTTCACTATCGCCTCGCTCAGCTTATTGCTTGATAGTAGAATGTTCTGTGAACAAACAATTACCATTTTAAATATTTCTACTGGCAGACAGCGTTTGAACTACTTATGTGTGATACACTGTGATTGTGTATAATGTGTGTAGTGTGGTTGTGTGTAGTGAAGATTTGTGAAGTGTAATTGTGTGTAATGTAGAAGTGGATAGTGTATATTAGTTGTATAAAGTGTAGTTTGGTTATGTGGGTAATATTTTGTAATATTGCGTAGTAGAGTGTAGTGTAATTGTGTAAAGTGTATTTTTATGTATGTAATGTAGTGTAATTATGTGTTAAGTGTAATGTGATTATTGTAGTGCGTTTGTATGTAGTGTAAATATGTGTAAAGTGTAGTTTGATTGTGTGTAGTGTGGTGTAATTACATGTAAAGCGTATTGTGATTGTGTGTAGTGTTGTGTAATTATGTGTAAAGTGTAATTATTATGTGGTTGTGTGTAAAAGTGTAGTGTGATTATGTGTAGTGTCAGGTTGGCCGTATGCTTGTAAGCCACCTTAGTAGTATAAAGGTGTAGTTGTGTTAATGTAGTGTATTTATGTGTAATGTAGCATAATACTATAACATACCTCAGGCTTCAGATCCCTATGCACAGTCCGCCTAGCATGCATATGTCTAACAGCTAGCGCGAGTTGTGCGACAAGTCTCCGCGCGACCGTTTCCTCCACACCACCAGAACTACCACCAGCAATATGTGCCGCGAGCTCACCACCTGCTGCTAGCTCTGTTACTATGTATGTGAACGCCTGAAACAACAATACAACATTACCAAACTTAAAAAATAATGTTTACAGATTCTTTTTTCATTGTATGCCCTAATATGACACTTACAAACAGAACAATCGATTCTAAGGATTAAAATTGTGTAAAAATGATATGCAGGATGTAACGGAAAGTGTATACACGGTGACTTTTTAATCGTTTCAACGCTAGAACAAACGTTGTTCAGACCATGGTCTACTAACATTCTATAACATAAAAAAAAGTCATTGGTTTTTGAAAAAAAACACAAAACTGAAAATTTTCAAAAAGTCTGCAAGCCGCGGATTCCCACTCCTGCTACAAAACTGGACTGCCGCCAGTGAAGTGCAAGCGCGGTGTCTGGGTTGTAAGGAGTAACGTCAACCCGACTTTTTTAACGTTATTTTGTTTTTTTTTTCAAAAGCCAATGACGTAATTTTTTTCATTTGATGTTATATAATGTTAGTAGACCATGGCCTGAACAACGTTTGTTCTAGCGATAAAACGATTTAAAAGTCACCGTGTATACATTACGGTAATCCATTTTCTAGGCGCACAGATCGCGGAAGATATTTTTTTTTTATTGATATTAGCAGGAGACGCAAAATGATAATGACTCTCATTAAACGAATTTGGATGGAATTCGGCACACAGATAGAATATGTTCTGGATTAACACATAAGATACTTTTTATCCTGGGAAAACATACCCCGGGAATGCGAGTGAAACCGCGCGGGACAGCTAGACATAATTATGATACCAAACTTCAAAAAAAAAAAAAAAAATTACCTTGGACTTTTTGGCGGGAACAGAGTGACGTTGCGTTTTCATTTTTATTTTCATAAATTTGTGTATTTTCAGTTATATTGTGTATTTTTGGTGGTATTTTACCCAATAAAGATCATCCATGTGAACCAGTGAAGTGAAATGAAATGATTTATGTGTATCGTGACTTTTCAAGTTGTCTCAAAAAGTCCGTGAAGAGTTTTAGTACAATTACCACCATTGTAGTAAAACATGACTTTTATGGACGGTGACTGTCTGAGGACTATAATGTGAAGTGATTTATTGTGACTGGAAAATATTATATAACTCGAAACTGGCAGAAATGAGCTCTAATTAGGGCTTGTTTGCCAAACTTAAAAATAAGAATAAGACCTTCGCAGGCACTTACGGAATCGTGGAACACTTCATGTAACGTGATGACGTATGGACACCCTTGACACGCCTTCAGCGACTCTATCTCTTGCTTTATGTCCTTCTTCTGAGTTGAGATTATCTGTAAATATCCATTATTTAAATTAACTCATTACTAATATTTAAAAAAATACTTACATTACAGGTCGGCTAACTAAAGCTGGCACTGGCAACTCACACATAATGCAATTTCATGATACAGTTTTTTTTTTATTGTGTATAGACTTGTGTTTGACCACAATCTTACCACGGTAAGTGATGATGTGGCCGAAGGTGGTGCACACACAAAGCCTAGAAGGAACTGGCTCTCAAGTGCAGATTTTCAACTTGAGGATGGTAGCCAGCCAGATGGGTACTACAAAGTACCCTTCGACCGTGCTATAGTTTCCTCACGACGTTTTCCTTTAACGAAAGCTCAAGCTCATTGTAGGATTCGAACCCGGGACCTTCGTCCTCTCCCACTGAGCCATCATCGCCTTAAAAAGTATGTTTTATAACATTATTGACAGAAAGACTTCATGACGCGCCTGCAGTGCGACGTACAGTAGTACCCAACTAATATGGCTTACGATGTACCAGCGCAGAAGACACATTTTCAAAGCGCGGGAAATGCTATTGGTCGGCAGCTGCCGCCATGTGTGCGCAGGGGCGACACTTGCGAGTGAGACGGAACTAACAGCTGCACTGTATTATGAAAGTTTTAAGCATTCTTTCGTTAATCTTCGGGCCATACTTTCTTTTCTGTGCGAACGAAGATTCACGATGCGCCTTATTAGTTGGGTAATACTGTACACAAGTGCAACGTGTAAATCGTCCCCGTAGCGCGAGAATTAACTAAGTCGAGTTAAGTAATTCTTTTTTTATTGTATAATATGAATCAGCTTTTCAAGCTCTTTATTTCTGTCTAACTCTCATTTTTGTAGGTGTCATAGTTTTTGAGTTATAAAATTCGAAAATTCACTAAGTTATGATTATGGACAATATCACGTAAAGAGAAAATTACCTAATTAAGTTAGTTATTTTACATTTCAAATTAAATTACATAAATAGGAATTAAAATCAATTAATTAGTTTTTCCCTGATTTTTTTGTTGTATACCTTGCTCTCATAAATCACTAAACAGATTTAGATAGTTTGGAAATCAGTAGTTCGGTTCAACATTTGGATGCGAAAATTAACTAACTTGGTTTGTTGATTTCTCTTTCTCAATTGAAATATAATTCATACAAAAACAAAAATGCGAAAATCCCTTACACAGTTTTAATTATTTTTATTCTAGTAAAATGGGTGACATTGCTTCTGTTTCAAATAGTAATGATATTATTTTAGTTAATATTTGTAAGAATTTGGTGTTGATTTAGTAGTTTAGGTATTTTTCACGCGCGACTTGGTTACTTTATTTGTGCAGTGCGGCGTGAAGGCGGTAGTTGGTGACTTTCATTTTTCACGTATGTGTTGAAGTGTGCGTACGCGTTTCTTTTGCCGCCACACGAATTAGTCATTTTATGAATACAGTCGAGCCAAGTTTTTATTCAAATATAATAAATGGACTTGCGTTTGGCCACTGACTTACCCATAAAGGACGATTAAGATGCCTAAGGTGGAGCACGCTTACCCAGAAGAAACCTATTCACTCTGACCTTGAAAGTCTCTAGATTTTAAGAGTCAGGAAACAAAGCCGGAAGCAAGTTCCACACCCTTGGTGTCTGCAATAAATGAGGATGCAAAACGTTACGTCTGTAGCTTTAGTATGTCAAAAACGTACGGGTAAAAAAAAACCGGCGTCTTGTTGTTCGGTGTAAAAAAGGGATGGTGGAATAAGATTGAATAATTCCTGCGCACATTCTCCAAAATATATCCTCTAGCTAGACTCTAGAAATCTCTAGGCAAGCAACATTTCTTCGATAGTCAAGGCTCCGATGAGTCTTTTGACATGGCGATCTTTTAAATCAATGGTGTCAAGCTGGTGCTTAGCGGATCCATTACAGAGATGGCATCAGTACTCCATGTACGATCGTACTTTTGCTTGATAAAGTTGTAGCAAATTTTCAGGCATGAAGTACCAAAGGAAATTAGACAGAATACCCAGCATCCTAGCAGCTGTTTCTGCCTTTGACTCAATAGAATAGCTAAAGCTAAATTTGGCCATAAAGGTCAAGCCGATCACTTAAAGGCAAGGATATATTTTGAATTGTAGAGGCTGTTTGAAAGGACTCCATTGGCGGTGTAAATTCTTGGTGGAGTTAAAAATTACCAGATTGGCTTTGCCCTAATTGGAGGCTGCCTATAAGGTCATATCCAAACGCTCTACCATTGCCTCTTGCAACAATTGGATCTTGTGCATCAGTGCTGTCGTACTCAACAGATCGTTAATCTGCAGCATAAATAAAGTTGCAGAGAGAACTGAACCCGGGATTGATTGCCAAAAGGTCCGACAGGCACCCTGTCCCCCCCAGTCTATCTATAGACTGTTAACTCAGGAAATCGGAAATCCAATCGCACAGGCCACCAGGAACTCCATATGAAGGAAGCTTACTTAGAGGGCTGGTGTGCCAGTATCTTTCGAAAGCCGTAAGTGATAAATCAAATCAAATCAAGCGAAGGATATTTATTTCAAATAGACCTTCGCAGGGACTTATGAATAATCTGACTCTAATACTCTTATACCGGTTCGGAAGGTTGCATTTGATGAGAAGAGCCGGGAATAAACTCAGCAATTACTCTTTTCAAAACAAGCTTAGATTCATAAAATAATATTTAAATTCTAATCGCACTGACAACAATTGCGTGCCCCGGCGGAAAAACTACAAATTAGATTGTATCGATATTTAATAAGTAAATAGCAAACTTAAGTAGACCAGCCTCTAAAAGCAGCACTTGTTCAAGTTAAGTTGATGGAGCTTTAAAAATCTAAGAGATAATACCTTGATAGCAAGCTTACAATAACAACAACAACTTAAGCTTTAAATTTAGGAGCTTTATAAAGAGCAACTAACAATATTTATAGGAAGATATTTGGCAGTTAATTGAAATGCAAGAAAAATGAGTGTATGATCAGCACTCACTATGATGGAGCTGATCGACCAGAACAAAAGAGGAATATGAAATGCATATTTTAATAAAAATGCGGCACGAGACTTAGGAATCTGACTAACTGCGGTCTATTTCTGATAACGTAACATAATCAACGATTTTTTACAAACTATACCATCTTTAAGGCTTACGCTTAGGCTTACCAGAGGTATCCGAGGCAAAAATAAAGATCTTTTGAATAACTGATTATCTTCAGGCTGGTCATACACTTGTTTGCCACCTTGGTAGTATAAAAAACTATCTCAAAGGGGGTAATTCCCCAAGAGCTTCATCCATGGTACGAATTTTACCTTCATGTAATGATTTTGTGGAGATGATTTCAGAGCCTGATGGCGAGGAAGAAGAATAGGACCCCTCTGCTAAAGTTTGATGGTCTTTTGAGGCTTCCGCACATAAACGGTGCCAACGGGACCCTATTACTAGGCCTACGCTGTCTGTCGGCCGTTCCGTCCGTCGTCGTACCTTCAGTGGGCTATATCTCATGAACCATGATAGATAGACAATTAAATTTTTCACAGAATGTGTATTTCTATTGCCGCTTAAACAATAAATAATAAAAATGAAATAAAACTTCAAATTAAAGGGGGGCACCATACAAGATACGTCTTTACGGAACCCTATGTGTGCGAGTCCGACTTGCACTTGGCTGGTATTTTATATATGATTAATTTTATGCATCAGAGTTTATCTAATTTATGTATTGATTGCTCAATTGTGGTATCGATTTGTTGATTTTACTATTTTCGTTCATTTATGTGATTATTAATGGAGATTTTTAAATATAGGTAACTGCAAAGGTATTTGCAAACGAAAAAGACTTTGTTTTATTTTAATTTCCTTTAAAATAATAAGTTATAATTAAATTACAGTAATGTGATACAAGTTAGGTAATATTCACCGAACGTAGCCTGTGTGTCTAATGGTAAGCTCTAGTTTACTTAACTCAAGTTAATTTCTTTAATATTAGCCTATTGCCGTGAGAAAAATCACTAACTCAGTTCGATGATTAACTAACTCGAAGTTATGGCAATAGATAAGTAGAGTAAAATTCATTAAATGTTTATTTTATTTATACCTAATTAAGTTACGGTATTTTACCCACCATTTTTATTTAGTCAAAAACTTTACAATATTTCCTTCAAAACGAGAAAAGAATTTCGAAAATCTGTAATACCTGTAAAAAGTTAGGGCCATTTCAATTTTTCAAACTTTCAAACGCGATTATCTCAAAACACACTTTTTAGACTTAGTTAATTCTCGCGCTACGGGGACGAAATACGTTGCACGTGCCAGCATAAGTTAACCCACCTGTACACTAGAAGTGGTAAAAAAAAACTAACCTTAACAGCGTACTCCTTGCCAGTCTGTCTGTGTATGCACTTTCTACACACCGAGTAGGATCCGTCGCCGAGCAGCGGAGTACTCAGATCTACTGCGTACTTTTGAAAGAACGGGGAGTCCTGTTGATAAAGATATATACAGTTATTTATGTCAAAATTTTGCGTATACTATGTTCCTCATGATAACATTTTCGACAGGCCAGTTGGCGCAGTTGATTAAGACTCTGGTAAAGATTCCACCTATTGCCCTGCAGGTCGTGGGTTGGATTCCCGCACAGGACATGCATTTGTGTGCATGAACATGTCTGTATGTCCTGAGTCTGGATTATGGATTATGTATATTAAGTATGTATTTACAAACAAAAAGTAGTATATGTATTATATCAGTTATCTGGTTTCCATAGTACAAGCTCTGCTTAGTTTGGGATCAGATGACCGTGTGTGAGGAATTTCCCAGGATATTTATTTTATAATGTACTCAACATCTATTTGTGTCATTCGAATTATTATTTTTATCTGTAATAGGTTAAGCTTTCTCAAATAAAGATTATTATGATTATTATTTACTTTTGATCTATATAAAATTCAAAGTCCTGACTGACTTATATATCAACGCACATACTAAACCACTGGTCCTAGAGACATGAAATTTGGAGGTTGTATTCTTTGTGAAGAGTAGGTATCCACTAAGAAAGGGCTTTTCTAAATTCCACCCCTAAGGGGGTAAAATAGGAGATGAAATTCCGTCCGGAGAACTTCGTAATTGTTGCTTTGTTTGGGATAACTTTAGTTTGTATATTCAATTGATAGGGAGTGAGACCGATTATAATGTTTGTTTTTGAAGAAAATATGTCATTTGTTTCCTTTAATCCACGAGAGAAATGCCGCGGGTAGAAGCTAGTATTATGTAAAATATTTTTTTCTTTTTGAGAATTCACTATTGGTCCCATAGTAAAAGTTGTTCAGCATGACTAACCCAACATAGGTTTAAAAAATATGCCATCTCGAAAGCACCTGTTATAGAAACTTTATTATCAACGCAATTAAATTGGAAATAGGAACATCCCGGAAGCTAATGGAGAAAACCCCACGCACTTGGTGGGGCTAATTGCAGCTAAACTCGGTGTAAATATAGATGAGCGAGATATCGTGAGCGCAGAGCGGTTTGGCGGCCGTAAACTGAATGCGACATCATCTGAAGGAGCATCTGAGCCGCGCCCCCGCGCCATCGTAGTACGAGTGGCACGCCGTGACCTGCACGATGAGCTGCTGCATGGTGCGCGGGTTCGACGAACTGCCAGCACTGGAGATCTTGGACTGCCTGGGAAGCCGCAACGCTTTTATATTAACGAGCGCCTAACCAAGACGAATAGGCAATTATTTCACCTGGCGCGCGACGCGGGACGGCGACACGGTTGGCAGTTCGTCTGGACACGACGCGGCCGTATACTCGCACGACGCAAGTCGGGTGAGGTTGTACACAGGATCCGCTCCGAGGATGACATCACAGAAAATATTGGCCCCTTTTCGGACACTGCATAAGTTTGCCTACTTATTTATGTTTTTCATTTCTATCCCTTTGTTTTTGTTGGTTTCGGAAAGTGTACGGCGTATGGGAGAACTAGCGATGCTAATAAGATTCCATGTAAGTAGTGTTTTTTCCGTTATGAGAAAGCGTATTATTATATTAATATATTTTTGTTTGGGTGAGTTCTGTTTTTGTTTTATGTCATGTATAAAAATAAAACTTTCGTATAATATTTTAGAAGTAAAATCAGAATGTAGTAGTATTTATTATATTGTATCAAGCATTTTTTTGTTTTCATATATAATAGGCAACATGCTATTGAAAATTAAATACTTGTTTAATTATTCAAATTTATACAGTAATCTGTGTTCAAACTCCATTTTATACACTATTTTATATTGCAATATTTATTACAAGACATATGATGGAGAAATTATGATGTTCAGATTTTACTATATGTATACATTTATATTGTATACCTTTATTATTGCTATCAATATATATATTATTATTATTTTAATTTCGGTTAGTGTATATAAAGTATGTATTCTTATTGCATTATGTAGTGTAAGTAAACCACTTTCATTCAATGCGTTAAATATTTATCATTATTGTTTAGATTTTCATTATTATATAATATACAGTATCTGTTTATTTTCCCATACATTTATGCCATTAAAAAGCAAGGATATGGGTAATAAATCTAGGAATTACATCAACCAATATCGTGACTCAATTTTATATTATTTAATATTTAGGATCAGGTTACAACGTAGTTATATTATTTGCCGTGAAATATCCCTTGATGCAATTTTCTATTTACTTTTTTATATTTCAATACTAGGTAAAGCATGTAAAGTCGGTGTCAAGTACAAGGTATTTATATATTTTTTGATTTTTTATTTTCTTAATGTAAATACAAATGATTAAAAATGAATTATTGAAGTTTGGATTACTTAATGCAGGATCCCTTGGAACTAATCATGATGAGTTTCTTATTGCTATGAATAGGTACTCAGTGGACATTATGGCAGTGAATGAAACTTGGCTACGCCCTGGTGAGGAGGATCGAGCACCTAGTATCCCAGGATATAAACTTAGACATGTGCCACGTCCTAATTCTATAAGAGGGGGTAGGGGAGGAGGAGTTGCTTTCTATATTAAATCGGGTATACATATAAGGATAAAATCGCACCCAGAAAATACAGATGTTGAACAGCTCTGGATGTCTCTTAAGCTAAATGGTAAAACTATATTAATCGGAACAGCCTACAGACCTCCTTGGCTTGATTTAGATAAGTTTTTAAGGGGAATAACTGAAAGTACAATGGCTCTAGCACCTTACGATAATACCATTTTATTAGGTGATTTCAATATAAATCTGTTGGAGGAGAATAGTACCTATTCTAGAAGGTTTTACGATTTTCTTAATCATCTTAATCTCAAGCAGATAGTGCAATCACCTACACACTTCACAGGACAAAGCTGCTCTCTCATAGATGTTATATGTACAGATATAACCTGCTATAAAGTAACAGTGGATTACATAAGTGAGTTGAATCATCACTGTTTTATTACATGTGAGACAACTATAAAGAAAAATAAGACAGAGCCTAGACATGTAACATATCGTCCGCTAAAAGACATAATAGTAGACCTTTTTGATGGTGACCTTGAGTTGATCCCATGGAGACAAATAGGTGAAGCATCCGATGTCAATTTTATGGTCAACGCATTGAGTACGCATATCACTCAGCTTTTTGACTTGCATGCGCCAATAATTAGGAAAGTATTCAAAACACAACAAACACCTTGGATCACTAGCAATATTAAATTGATGTTTAAGCTGAGAGACCAAGCTAGACACAGATATCATAGGACAAGGTTGGACGCACATAAACAGTATTATTTGGATCTCAAACATCAAGCATCTATGGGTTTATTTAATGAGAAGCGAGCTTATTTTACACAGCATATAAATAATAATATAAATAATCCTAAACATCTATGGAAAACTCTAAAGTCTAATATCTTTCCAACACATACGGAAAGTATACTTCCAGCGCACTTTAGTGATCCAGAAGAAATTAATAAAGCATTTTTAGATGTACCAGGTACAAATTGTGTGAGCATTCAACTACTAACATATTTTGAGTACCACAGACATAGTCAAGCAAATTTTACACTCAAGCCTGTAACACAAGACATAGTGCTTAAAATATTGAAATCACTGAAATCAAATGCTCTGGGAGTAGATGGAATTAATATCGAGATGATAAATTTGACATTGCCTAATTCCTTGAACACCATAACTAAAATAATTAATGAATCGATATCTTCAAATGTATTCCCAGACTTATGGCGGCAGGCTGTTGTTAAACCAATAGCTAAGAAGACCAATCCGGTTAACTATAAGGATCTGAGACCTGTGAGTATATTACCTTGTTTTTCCAAAGTACTGGAACGAGTGGTCTACTTGCAGGTAATTGACTACTTAGAAACAAATAATATGTTACCAGACCTACAATCGGGATTTAGGAAGGGACATGGCACGGCCACGGCGCTATGCGATGTAGTTGGTAATATTATTGAAGCACGTGATCAAGGAAAGGGGTCATTACTTGTACTACTGGATTACTCTCGAGCATTTGACGCTATTAATTCAACTTTGATGCTATCCAAGCTGGCGTATTATGGATTCACTATAGAAGCTATACAATGGTTTGATAGTTACCTAACCGACAGAAAGCAGAGGGTTGCAATACACAAAACAGATGGGACATCAATTACTTCAAAGCCAATGCATCTTGCCAGAGGAGTTCCGCAAGGATCGATTCTCGGGCCACTATTGTTTATACTGTATAGTGCTGATGTATTGAATTGCATCCAGCATTGTAAATTTCATGTATATGCAGATGACATTCAATTGTATTTATCTTTCAGTTCCAAAAACGTATGCAAAGCAGTCGAAGATATAAACAGTGACCTTGAGAAAGTAGTCGTTTGGTCTGAGAGTAATTCACTAGTTTTGAATCCAGTGAAATCTAAGTTCATGGTACTTGGAAGTCGTCATCAAGTGAAAGCAATTAAAGAAGCAGGGCCGATTATAAAAATAAAAGGTGAAGCTATAGAAATGGTTAATACAGCATGCAGTCTAGGCCTTACAATTGACTCTGAACTTCGGTTTGAGACCCATATCAATAATGTTATGAGAAACTGCTTCTATAGACTAAAAATATTATATACGATTCGTGACTACATTAGCGTAGATGTAAGAAAGCAACTTGTAGAAAGCTTAGTCCTTTCTAGGCTAAATTACTGTGATACAGTGTATGGACCATGTATACTATCAAGGACAGATCGTTTAATCCAACGTATACAGAACTCATGTGCTCGCTACTGTTTTCAAATTCCTAGAAGAAGCCACATTACCCCGTTTTTGAATTGCAACAATATGCTAAAGATGGCAGCAAGGAGAAAACTGCATTTGTCTTGCCTATTGTTTGGAGTGATAGCTACAAAATACCCTAAATACTTATTTGATAAGATCGAATGGAAGCAAACTAGGTCTCAACAGCATACCATCCGGTCTGTCAGGCCTTTAGTTATCGCCAGGCACAAGACAGCCGCATTTAGGGGCTGCTTTAAATATGCTGCAACTCAATGCTGGAATAATATACCACCACCAATGAGAGTTTTGAAATCAGTGAAATCATTTAGGCATTCACTTAAGAAACAATTTCTCGAGGAACAAAAGAATGATCCCACTTATGGCTAATGTTCATAAGATTACATTATTCCGCCCCTAAGGCAACTCTCCGATCTTGTCTTTTATTAATCTTTTATTCATTTTTATTGACTTTTATATAATTATGTGTATATTTGTTTATGCTGCAATAATCTTTATACTTATATATTATCTATATATAGTATATTCCTATAGTTTATTTATATCACACTCACTCACACACACACACACGCACGCCCGAACAGAACAACCATTTTCTTTTTGTTAGTTTATTTAGTAAAATGATGAAGGTAACTTTGTAAATTTGTAAGTTTAGGTCTTATTGGCATCGGAATGTCACGGGGGTTGACACTGAAAATCAGTGCTGTGACGGAATTCACTTCCATTGCAGCAAAATGCTGAGTTGTCAACCTCATTTGTCAGAAATGCGGCGTACAGTTTCCCTAATCTGTCTTAGCTTTTTTTTTATTATTATTATTATTTTTTAGTATAAAGTACTTACTATGTTTTTAATTTAAGCGTTTGTTTTATTGTTTTTATTATTTTAATGTTAACTATTGTTTTATGTTATGTTATGTGCGTCGATTTTTGATAAATAAATGTATTTTCTTTCTTTTCTTTCTTTCTTTAAATATATTTTACCTTGGCTATCCATCCCTTCAGTTTGTCATGCTTCTGTCCGGTCGCTTGCATCCATATCTGATCGGAGATTATGTTCTCAGAAAACAGGATACTGGGTGCCACGTACGAATAACCTGGGGAACAGAAAACTTTGATTAAAACATTTATAATATCGAGTGTTAATAAATAAATATCTGGAGATACAATGACAATTATTTGTTAATTTAAAAATAAATTATACTTAATAACCCGCACCATTGTTGCTTTCTTAAAAATAAAACTTCCCGGTTTATTTACGTGCGCGCATGTATCCGAATGTGATCAATGTCAAGTAATGCTAGAATCACAGGGGATTCCCCGCGCCACGAGCATATGAGCGTACGGGAATGAGTCTCGGGTGTCACGGTAATTATTACGGCAAAAAAATCCCCTGAAAAACAATATGGACGGGGATCTTTAGTTTATTACAAGCTTTTTAATAACTTGCAATGTATGTTTGTTCGGGTGGAATCTTGAACGATGAATTAAACCCACTTCCAGTGGTCGGATTAACTTGATATCTATACTAATATAATAAAGCGGAAGTTTTTTTATTTGTTTGTTTAAACGGGCTAAACTCTGGATCTGCCAGTCGGATTGAAATGATAGGAAGCTACATTATCCCCGAGTATTATAGGCTGCTTTTTATCACGGGAACTCGGGTGAAACCGCGCGAAGCAGCTAGTTTGGTATACGGAAGAAAATGCAAGTACAGTCACCAAAAAAACAACACGCCACGGCTGCCACACGCGTCATACTTGTGAACAGGTGCTGCTTGTGGGGGCTGGTATGCTTAAGTTTGCTATTTATTTATTTACTTATTAAATATTTATTCAGTCTACTTTGTAATTTTGCCGCCGCGCCGGGGCATGCAATTGTTGTCAGTGCGATTAGAATGTAAATATTATTATGTAATGAATCTAAGCTTGTTTTGAAAAGAGTAATTGCTGAGTTTATTGCCGGCTCTTCTCAGCAAATGCAACCTTCCGAACCGGTATTAGAGTCGGACTTTTCATAAGTGCCTGCGAAGGTCTATTTAAAATAAATGATTTTGAATTGAATTGAAAAGCTGCTGGTGTTGCAAGCGTCCATAGGCTACGGTAACTGCTTACCATCAGGCGGGCCGTATGCTTGTTTGCCACCTTAGTGGTATAAAAAAAAAAAAAAAAAACAAAAGGTAATTTTTTCTTCGGGATTGATAACCTCGATCGATGGTGGTCCTGTGGACATTATATGCACTCACCAAGGAACAGCTTGTCGTGATGCTTGGGTGCCTGCGCGGGGGAATCCGTGGGTGGCATCCTGGTGAACTCGTCGGCGAAGTTGCACGTGTCGGCCGCATGCGACAGCTGGGGCACAAACGGCGCCACGATCTCGCGCCGAGACACGCACTCCCAGTCCAGGGTCTGTTGGGAATTACCGCTTGTTATATGTATACTTTTTATAGGCCTGTGTTTGACCGCAATCTCACCATGGTAAGTGATGATGCGGCCGAAGGTGGTGCACACACAAAGCCTAGCCTAGCCAAGTCTAATCTTTCAAGTGTATGGCTATGTTTTACTACAAGGCTGTATTTCAAAGCAAAGTTATGACAATAAATGATTCTGATTCTAGAAGGAACTGGCTCTCAAATGCAGCTGTCTGAACACACCGATAGGTGCTTGGCGAAAGATTTTCAAATTGAGGGTTGTAGCCAGTCAGGTGGGTACTACAAAGTACCCTACCACCGTGCTGTGGTTTCCTCTCGATGTCTTCCTTCATCGAAAGCTAAAGCTCATTGTAGGATTCGAAGGTTGATTATAATGAATACTTGCGAGGTCTACAACTCACAGAGCCACTAGTTATTATTTTCTTCAATACCTCCTATACCGAGACGAAGGTCCCGGGTTCGAATTCTACAATAAGCTTGAGCATTAGCTAGCTTTAGTTGGTGGTATTTTAGGCGGGTTGACAACTCCAACAGTAGGTTGACCAATAGCCTACCTCCACCTCGCCGCAGTGGGCACGCGTGGTGGAGTATCTGCCCATTCCCGCCCACACACATTTATGTACAGGAGGCCTGTGCTCCGCAGACATAGGTGCTGATTCTGTTGTTCACAACTAACAACCAATTTGGAGACTCTCAACGAATTTGCAGCCAATCATGTTATAACATTGATGCTATTCAACAACCAGTTAGCAGATGCTTCGCTTAGAAGATTTCTTACAAAAAATTACAACTTCTCATGCAAATTTATCAATTTGACAGAGAAGTTTCCTAACTTAAGCATTGGTTAGTGAAAATGGGCAATGGGAAATATTAAATACATACATAAATATATCTTAAACTAAACTAACCTCGGAACATATATCTAACCTGGAAAAACGAATGCCTTTTCAACTCCTCAGCATCGCCATCGCCGCCCCCGAGACGCCTGCGCGGGTCTTTCACTAGGAGTCTGTAAATAACATGAATATACTATTACACCCATGAAAAAGACTATTACACCAATGAAAAATATTATTACACCAATGTTAACGGCTATCTATCACACCAATAGTAAAGGCTATTACACCAATGTTAAAGGCCATTACAGCAATGTTAAAGGCTATTATACCAATGTTAAAGGCCATTACAGCAATGTTAAAGGCTATTATACCAATGTTAAAGGTCATTACAGCAATGTTAAAGGCTATTATACCAATGTTAAAGGCCATTACAGCAATGTTAAAGGCTATTATACCAATGTTAAAGGCCATTACAGCAATGTTAAAGGCTATTATACCAATGTTAAAGGTCATTACAGCAATGTTAAAGGCTATTATACCAATGTTAAAGGCCATTACAGCAATGTTAAAGGCTATTATACCAATGTTAAAGACCATTACAGCAATGTTAAAGGCTATTATACCAATGTTAAAGGCCATTACAGCAATGTTAAAGGCTATCACACCAATAGTAAAGGCTATCACACCATGTCAAAGGCCATTACAGCAACGTATCTCTCTTCTATTCTATTGTATGTATCGTTCTATTCAAAAGTGAACTAATTCAAGTACAAATTCAGAGAGTAATTAAAGACTCCGCTTTTAGCCAGAATAGGAGCAGACGTTAGCTTCTATTTTTCCGCTTTAGAGCTGTGTAAGGCCAAAAAAAGCACCTATGTCAGCTTATGCTACAATGTGAAATACACTAGCGGATCCAGCATCTCGGTCCGTCATTGGTGGAATACTTATTCTTCAAAACAGGCAATAATACTCACTTCCTAATAAAGTCCTGCACTTCAGGACTGACATCAGGTGGCACAGGATAGCTGCAGCGCACTATGCGCTTGGTGATCTCCTGCTGGGTGTTCTTCTCGCCTTCCACTGTGAAGGGAGACGCACCGGTGAGGAGCTCGTAAGTTAGCACGCCAACCGACCACCAGTCTACTGCCTGAGGACAAGGATATGAGGATGTTTAGTCTTTACTGTATGTGAACTGGTTGTTTAACAGGACCTTTATGGTTTTGTTGTCGTCTTTTAGTTTTTCTGATTTGGAAAAGTATTCGATTCTCATTTTAGAATATTCTAGTAATAATATATTTACAACAAATCGTATCTTTTAAGCGCTCGTGTTGTAGCATGATTAGCCGTTCTTAATCGATCGGCAAAGTTAAGCTACCACCGTCGTGGCCGGTACCTGGATGAGCTACCGACTAATGGTATATCAAATCGAGCGTTTCCGTATTTCGGAAGGCACGTAAAGCCGTTGGTCCCGGCTATCACTTAATTGTGATAGTCGTTAAGCTAGTTGGAGGCCTACTAGGCGGCTTGAAAACTCCAACAGCAGGTTGACCACTATCCTACCCCCACCGATTCGCAGTGGGCACGTGTGGGGATCTGCCAATTCACTTTCACGCTAATTTGTGAAAGGACACCTGTGCTCAACAGTGGGACATTATAGGCTGATGATGATGATATCTATATAGATCATTTCCTCGAGGGTACCGCTGCTGTCAATCATCGGCAAGGTTCCCAAGATCCCTAGATCGTGTCAAACAAAGGTTCACCTCACCTTCATACTAGGGATGTTATGGAGTTCCGTAACCGCAACTATTGGATATCCGAAATAATTTCATATCCGTAACCATACCAGAAACCGATCCAGATCCGAAATTTTATATCTCTAACAAGCTGATACGAATACTCATGGTGGGTACTTGACAGTTTTTCTGTGAGTTTTACATTGATTAACTGCGTTACCATACTAGTTACCATATATATTAAAAGTGAATTGTGGAAATCCTAGTTGAATTACGAACAATTCACACGATTTAATGAAGTTAAAAATACACATACGGATGAAAGTAATGTCAACGAACGGTATGAGGTCTCGACGGTCGTGAATACTGTTCATTGTCGAATTACTCCAAGTGACAAATTACAGACATGATTGTAAACAAAGTAAATTGCGTATACAAATAACGCCCTTATTTATGACTAAATAAGGCGGTCACCATGCCAGGGGTTCCGAAATTCTTATCAATTTTATATCTGATTAGAATTAGTCCTCTGTTCATTTATTACGATAACCCGTTAACTAATACTCCTTATATTGGGTCTGGATTCCTGTCCTGGCCAATAAGACATTTACATCAATATATAGTGCCACCAACTTATCAGTTCGGGTGTTCAAATTTGGAACTAAAACTCTAATTTGAAAATATCTGCGTCAAAACATCAAACTTTTTGGATTAATTGTCGACGGTGGCGCCGCCCTGGCCTGTACAGTACAGGATAAGTTCGTGGGAATGTACCTGCTTTTATATATACGGAAATTGCACAGATGATAAATTCGACCAACGACCAATGAAGGTCGAAAGTCCGGACGTTATTGAGAGGGTTATTTACATAAGATGTGTCACCGATGTTTTAAAGGATATTTTCATGGGTTTTATACAGTAATTTCCAGTGTAAAATACTTATCGATAAATTACTTGTTTACATTACCATTGCATTAATGTGGCAACGCTAATAACAGTCGCCAAGGTTTCACCCGCGGAAGCGCAGGCGCACGCTCGGGCAAGTTCGGATAACTTCGCCAGCGCTCGGGTACGCTCCGACGTGGAAAATACACGATTCGTCTTGGGAAATCTCTATTCGTACTTTTCTAAGTTTATTTTTATGACAAAGAATTTATGTTTTTGCCAAGAAATTCGGTCAAAGTGAGCACCCAGAATGTCATGGGAACACTTGGCGATTTATTAATAATTGGTAGGGCGGAGAATTATGTTCCCATGATAATTTGATAAGTGTGGTGGGCGGAATGCTACCATTAGACTGAGATTTTAGAATGAAGTCAAGCAGACAGGCCTGATGGTAAACGGTAGACGGAGGCGTACCGTAAGCTATAGATATAAGGGGGATTACCTATGTGTTACATACCTCTACAAAGCCTAGAAGGTAGACTTGATTGGGATCAGATATTGTGAAGACTTATACCGAAATATTATCATCTTTACCTTCTCAGGTGCCTGTCATATCCTCATGACTGATAGACAAGGTTAGACTGACGGACAGACAAAGCACCCACCTCCACTTCTTCACCGTACGTTTCGCTAAACAAGTTGCCAGGGGTTTAAACTGGTCTAAACATTTTGGGAAGACCCAGGCAACTATGGACCTATGAATTTCAAAGAACATGGCATGACAAATTGTTTAACAATCTGATCCGATGTAAGGGCATGATAATGTCGTTCACCGGCCTTCCTTAAATACCAGTGGACAGTAAGAGGCTGCGAAACTTTACCCTATAAGGGTCAACGTACCGGCCATCGATAATACCCGGAAGCGAAAGATTAAAGTACCGCGGATATGGACGCGTTTTCCTGATGATTGGTTAAATATGGGACGAATTTATCAAAAAGCAATTTAAAAAAATTTAATCGACTTCCAATCTGACACTGATTTGAAGTCAGCGAAATATTTTCAATGGATTGCGTTGTCCTCTTTTATCATATGTGTCATTTTAAGTTTTTCTTAAATGCACTAGAATTTGACCAAGGTTTTGAGACGCTTTTCGTTTGACACCACACCCGTAGCTCGTATCAATAAACCAGGCCGTCACACATATTTGTCCATATCTTGAAAATTACTGAGCCGATTCCGATGAAACTTGCACTGTTCCCTAAGTTGAAGTAAATGTAAACCAATAAAAAATAATGGTTACAATCCGATTAATATCTTCGGAGATATGCGTGGACAAACATACATACACCTATGAAATTTTGTATATTCGAAGCCCTAATAGATTATCATATCGCACCTTCATTTCGAAACCGTTACTAAACAAAAAAACTAAATTTTACAGGCGAGCTAATTTACGATTTTTGCATTACTATTTACCTCTTAATAAATAAATTATGAACACATATGAGATATTTGGAGCATTATTAGTTAAATTATTGGTTTCTTTTTAAGGTGTGTAGTCATATAATTTAATATTTTCTATAATTATTATTTTATAATCATTTTAATTTTTATAGTAACACTTTTGCATTAATTATTTTTTCAATTAGGATTCAATTACGTAAAGTTAGTATAAAAACAATGTTACTATATTAAAATTTGAATTCTAGCTATTATACGGACTGTTAATTTATTTCGAAGGTATTTTATGCACAGGTCAATTAAAACATAATAATTCAAATCAATATTTATTTAAAACAAACTTAAAATAGTACTTTTATGACAATTAAACCAAAAATGTTATTCCCCAAACATTAATCTCTTACAATAATCAAAATCAATCAATCAACTGTAACAATTGCATCTTGAACTAGTAAATTATTATTATAGTTCAAGTTCAATAATAAGACTAGTCCAAAATGTTATTATAATACGAAATCGCGTAGTACTGTGGAATTATGTTACTTTGAATCAAACTCTTTAAGTCATTCTTTTTTCGTTCTGATAATTTTATTCTAGACTGGTACAATGGTTTCAATTGGATATCTTTAAGGGTAACATTTCTACGTAAGCGGGATGAACGACTATTATAGTACTCAATTTCTTTAAATTCTGTCTGAGAGAATGAAGTTTTATAATAAATACAGACATTGTCAAAATCTACCTTTTCAAACTTAATTACTTTTATATCGCTTAATCTAACTGTTTCCCCTAGGGTATTCTTCGAGAAACGTCCACCACATTCTTCTGACAAGCTTTTAATATCGATAAAATCAGAGTAACACATTGGATTAACTTTATAAGGGTTGCCCTTTTTTCGCGCAGATTTTATGACATTAATGTAGTCATCAGGTACGTACATAGGACCTGAACGTAAACGTTTTTTTACACCTTTTTCGATGACTGAATGAACTGAATCATTTTCGTTCTGCGTATGCCCACTAATTAGAAACTTATGCGTGATAGACTTAATTTTATATGCTGATACGGCATACATATACATCGCAAACATAAATTGATTCTTTTGCTGGCCGCAACAATTGTCCGAGTAAAATGTGACTTGTAACTCATCATTATTAATTTCAGACGCTCGATTTGTTAAATACTTGAATACGCATGTTGCGATTTCATTGGCTCCCCTCAACGCATCTACTTCACTCCATACAAAACAATCACAATAATCGTTGGCTAACTCACTTATGGTAAAATCAAAAACATTAAGTTTACACTTATAATATAAAGTGGATACCTCACCCTTCGGAAGGGGAAGCACAGCTTGCAGATCATAACAAGCAACAATGTGGTTGGTATTTACCAAAGCTTTATCATTTGCCTTTTCTTTGCGGCTCAGTTCTTTTTCAATCTGATGTTGTTCATACTTTGCTTGTAATTCTGTATTATGGTCTACGTCATTTTTATAAGATGTGCATAATTCACATTGATCTTTTTTAGGTTTAAAGAAACTAATATTATAATCTTCATTAAAAATTTGTCTATAAATGTGAATTTTAGCAGCTTCTTCACCATTAGTAATGCATTCTGTTTGATAGTCTTTATATAAATCAGTCAGATTTTTTCCACCCTCTATATATTCGCGTGTCGTTTGTTTTCTCAAGTAATGCGACTCTATTCTGGGTATACTATCTATATGCCTTTTAATGCCTCGTTTAATATTGGAATCAATTTCATTATGCTTACCATGTTTGCCTCTTTTTTCTTTTTCGACAATACCGGATTTATTCTTTTTTGCAATGACAGTTGCTATTGGTCTATTATTTATAGCTAAAGTACTTTTGAAAAATAACTTACAGACACGAATTTTAACATTATTAACTTCGAAGCAAAAAGAATGTTTTGGCCCCCTGTTGCTACTATGCACTTTATACTGATATCTGGGAGTAATCACTGAAATACATTTTGCTAAGAAATCCCGCTGTCTCGTCAAATCACCAAGTTTCCAATACTCTTCAAATAAAAATTCTCTCTCCTGTTGCGTAATTTTCTCAGTGCACTTTAATCTGCATTTATCCCCACACGGAAGTCTTATCTCTCTTTTAGGAATAATCCTTTTTGACTTGGATAATGAAGTGTATTGTTTTCCACTGTTACGAAGCATTTTAGCTTCCTTAATTTTAGAAATGTTTCTTTTGCGTTTACGTGTGCAAGAGATACTCACACTTGGCTGCTGGATTGGATCAGCTTCTTGCACCACCTCGTGAATCATTGGTTGCTGAATTGAATCAATTTCTTGCATTACCTCGTGACTCAAAGCTTCGATATGTACTTGCTGCATACCATTATCATGTTGAAGAGAAGAGCTAGATGAAGATGTTGAAACACGTCGTGTAGGTGCAACTGGCTCTACGTAGTCAGGATCATTATCTGCTTCATCGGGGGAAAAGTCCTTACCTGAACGAAAAAAGAAAGCAGAAACATTCACAACACAGTCAAGCACACGATAAGAATAAATAAGGTATATCTTTAGGTGCCTACCTGAAGATGTACTAGATGATGACGATGAAGATGTGCTAGTTGACGAAGATGTACCAGAGCTAGAAGAATCAGACCTTGGTCTGCTACTAGGTAAACAATTTTCTGTCGCTATCACAAACAAACCAGTACCACTCATAGATGTCACCGGCATCATCTCATTTTCTGGATGTACATTATTAACACCCACTAATTCTTTATAAGATGTTATTAAAGGTGCGGCAGCAGTAGATGATCTCAGTTCTTCAGGAACAGCATAATTTATCAACTGTGGTTGCATCTCAAGAGCAGATTTGTTAGTTTGCACAGTAGGTTCAGAAGAACACAAGCAATTTGTTGATTCACTTTCTAAACAAGATGGCATTTCAGGAGCTGTTTCACAACTATGAGAATTTTCATTTACGACATTATGAAGGGGATCATCTAAGCAAAGATTTTCATCCTGAGGTGAAACTTCTTTGGCTTGCATTGCAGCCATAATACGTTTTATGTGTGGATTTCTTAGATATGACATTATCTGAAGCAAAAAATATAATAAGCGTTACCTCTAAAGAATATGTGTTATTATTATTCTAATAAATCTTAAATAATATATTATTATTGTTATCTTCTTAATAAAACTCTAGACTGACTGACATGTAACGCACAACTACCTAATGCTAATTGCCACCGCGTAAAATACAAAAACTGCATCTAACCTAAAAGTCACACTTTTGTAATAATCGAAACAATAAACTCAAAAGTTTATGAACTAAAAAATGTTACTAAGCAAATAATCACTATTTTATGCTAAATATTAATATCATAATTTTATCCAGAATGTAAGCTAAACGGATTATACAAAAAGTAACAGATTATTGTAAACATTTGAAGAATTAAAGTATACATTCTAAGTTAAATACTGTGACTAAACCAAAAACCACACTTTATCAAATAAAAATAAGTAAATAATTTACCTTAATGACAAAATCAGCCGTATTTAAACAAATAGTTACACTTTTTCATAAAATTGTATGTCGACTCCATAAGTGACAGGTGACAACTGGTGTAGTACCGGTTTTGTCTTTAGTTATGTTTTAAATTTCAGTTTAGTAGCGTTTTAATTTAACGCCATCTACCAACATATTGGGAAATTAAATAGACCTGTCAAATTCATTCCGTAGATTTTGCCGATATAAGTAAGATGGCGTTATTATCTCAATTTCGTAAAAATTTCGTTTAGTAACGGTTTCGAAATGAAGGTGCGATATGTGAATATATTGCAGTTCCAATAATATTACATGCATACGTGTTGAATTGATAATCTCCTTTTTTTTGAAGTCATTAATCGACTTCAAAAGGAGAAGAATACATAGCACGGTGGTAGGGTACTTTGTAGTACCCGCCTGCCTGGCTACCACACCACGCTCAAGTTGAAAATCTGTTACCAACCTACCCGTCTGTTCCGTTAACGGCCCTTAAGAGCCAGTTCCTTCTAGGTTTTGTGTCCTATCCAAAATCCTATATTTTTTTTTTTTTTTATGTTAAATCGGCTTTCGTTTGACCTTCGACTGACCCAATGAGGAGTTATGACGAGGCCAAGGATGTAGCACGCTTACCCAGAAAAAGCCTATTCACTCTGGCCTTGAATAAATCTATTAGGTTGTAGGTGTCGGGGAATACAGATCCCGGAAGAGAGTTCCACTCCTTTGCTATAATAATAATAGAGGAAAATTACTTTGGGAGAAAAATTCATTAGGATTCAAATTAAGGCGTATGGACAAAAAACTGAGCAGCTAGCACCTACACTTAACATTTATATGACATACATTACCGCAATGCCGTACGAACGAAGACCATAAGTAAAATTTGAAGTTTTCACTACACACTACATCACAAAATCAACCTAATGACTTCAATATTAAAGCATAAATCTCCGCATAGATACTGCTCTTGGAATCGAACCTTGAACGTGATAGGAGCGAGGCCGTACCGATACTCAGGAAGGTTACTCGTAATCGTTGATGTATATTTTTTTTAACAAACATTAACTTTGAAGACCTATGACTATAGAGTTGAGATTCCTTTGATTTATCATCAGCCAACGGTACATCCTATTTAGCACTTAAGAATAGAAAAGACAAAGTTGAAATTTCTTTGGCGATACGTACTGCATCTGGGTCAACTGAATTGTGAATTTTTTGGCAAGCTATAGCATGGTAACAGCTCTTTAAACAATGTTAATTTTATGTACGTATTGTATCTAAGGAGGTTATTGCACAGTGGGGGCAATTTAGACAGTCGTACGGCAACATTAAATATGATTAACTAGCTTTTGTATGAGGCTAGTAACTCATAATTTGGAAACTGTAAGACTGTTTGAATATTTATTCGTGAATTTTATTTTTGCATACAAGGAGATGACAACCATTAGTGTAGGACATCTGTAAGAGAGGCTTTTTGTCAGAATTGGACATGTATGACTAAAATCGATGATAATTTTATTATCCGAATTCTTTTTGTAATGATTACCAAGTAGGCTCTAGTTTTGAATAATGTTCTGTTTGTAACACAGCGGAAGTAATCACAGGAGCGCGATCATGATTTCTTGCCTGTGGTTTGTAAACGAGTAGGTATCCTTATGATTTGGTCCAAATAAAGTGCTACGGTCGTGAGTCAGACAATTGCACCAATATGCCTTGTATCGCGCTTGTCTGTGAACTGATTTCTTTAAATCCTTTTAAAAATGTATTAAAAATACAGAAGCCCTGCTGCTTTAGATAAAATTGTAAGACAACCATATCACAGTAATGCGACGAGCAAAGAGCACACAATTTGCATGACATTGGTGGTAGAGGCGTGCTCGTTTCACAAAATTATCGCCGAAACAAGGTCGAACCTCTGCTTTTACGTAATATTGTTCCATACTGGTATTCTGTTGGGAGCTTATGAATTTGGGGGAAGATAATAATATGCTTTTAAGTATTTGTTTGGGTGTCATGACATGCTGTTATCTTTTCCCAAGTTAAGTGGAGCTAGGACTGTGGAGACCAGAGGACATATACAAGCAAGACAATCAGGTAGTTGGTCCAACTATGAAAAGAACCGTCTCGCTTTTGGACATCTGCAGTAATCCCAGCCTAGAGGACTTGATACCCAGCCGGTCACTACAAAGAACCGTCCACCATGCAACAATATGTATTTAAAAGAAGCTATGGAGATAACAAAAGAAGTTTTGAGCAGAAAATAACTGTTACTACTAAACTACGAAAATTGATTAGTAGAAGCTAATTTCTATTAACATATAGTTAGACAAGACGTATTAACTATGTAGGTCATGGAAAGTAATTGAAAATTTTTTTACATACTCACGCCGAGACTAATAATACATTATAATATTTGACCTTCAGTCCTTTATTTAATAATAGACATGCGAAAACAAATGTAATTTTTTCATAATAGGATGTTCCGGTTAGTTGGAAATGTTTGAATTATGTCGCCAGATTATATTTGAGCCGATTTACGAGGAAACCATTAGGCTTACATTGGCACTACAAGTTGTGTGCAGTTGTTATTTTATTCTAGATCTTGGCTTATAACAGTTGTAATGTAAGTGTAAGGACCCAGAGAAAACCTTGAAATCTCCATTATAAACGAACCCCCTCATTCATAAGTTATCAAACGTTGATTAGCTAAAATTCTGACGTCTTTATCTGACACGTGCCATTTGGTGAACGATAGAGTGAGACGGAGCACACAATTACACTGATTTAGTTAAAAAGCGATTATGAATAAGGGGGGTATTAGTTTAATTGTGTTTAAATAATAATTTTTGAAGAGTCTAATAAACAAAATTTGAGTGTAAACTTCAAAACAAAATTAAACTGAACAAATTGCTGACCTAAAGAAGTTAGGAAAGTCTGAACACTGAAAAAGAAACATAACGAGATAAAAAAGAATTAAAAAATGGCATCAAAAACCAATTACCGTAAGTAAACTAGAATATAACGGTTATAACTTCAATGAGAGAAGCTAAAAAGTGGTGTAACCATTTACCAAACAGAATTTGAACAATCTTAAAGTCATAAACAAAGAATAATAAACATAGATGCACAATATTGTGCAACAGCACGTCTTGCACAATATTTTACAGGAACAATATGACGCTGCAAAACTTTCTGCGATCGCGATTTATTCCAAAAACGAACACGGTTTTCGCGAAGGCGTTTGACACTATAAGACATAATGTATTATGCGAAAGGTCGAATGCACTAACGTACATTGTTCTTATGCAAGTAGTGTGGCAAATAGGCCGGACTATTTGGAACGGAGGCATACAAACCCAAATAGTGTGTAAATAATCACGTTTAAATTCTAAGCGGGCATTGGAACAGGTCAATAGACTATTCTAGATTAGAAAAACCTAATGATTCATTATATTTAGTTCATCGTTTGCTTTAATTTGAAATTAAAGGATCCCTGAGATATGATAGGAGATACCAATTATCTAAAGCTCATTGGGGAGGGGGGAAAGGTCGGTAACGCGTGAGCGATGCATGCTTCCTGTGTTGCAAGCGTCCATATGGCTACGGTAACCGCTTACCATCAGGCGGGCCATATGCTTGTTTACCGACTTAGTCGAAAAAAAAAAAAAAAGATGACATGAAATAGATTTCATCCGGACAAATCAAATCTCCCTGCTAAAGACGCAATAACTTGAAATAAAACAACAACTCTCAACTAGTCTCGATATTTATTGATGGTATACAAAAACAATAGTTTTGATAAAGACTTCAGTTTTTCGACATCTTGCATCTTTTGAGTTTCCAAAACGGCTTCTTTACACTTTGAAACACTTAACGGGAAATTGCGCAGTTGTCAATTTACTTGAGCACGTTTTACAAATCGATCGCAGTGTGCTCATTGCCAGTTTGACTATAAAACAGTACAAATTGCACGTTTTATCATTTCTATATTTACATCTCAGCAAATTCTAAGTCTACTTAGGCATGTCGAATGAAGATTTAATACGAGCTGCATGATTTCTATATAATTTTATGGGCAAGAATTTCACACAGTCAAAACGATTCGGTGGACTTTTCCATTTACCTATGATAGACTTTTCATCATCAATTTGTTTATTTTTATATGGAAGGTGTTGCCAACTGTACCATTCTCGCGGTAGCTAAAAAAGTAGCCAAAAAGGCAATATAATATAGTTTATAACTAACCAAGAGTAAGACTGTGTATTTTTAGTGTATCTTTTTTTGTTTATGTTATTTAATGTCTGCGTCGAATGGCGCGCAAGAATAAATCTTTTTCTTTCTTTCATAACAATTTTTCACCAAGTGTACGATTGTATTGCAGTTTGTATCATGGCTGCATAAATTGGTAATACCACTAAGATAGCAAGAAGCATATGGTCTATAAGGTAAGTGGTTACTGTAACTAAAGAGGCCATCACTTGCGCTTTGCCGACCTAGCAATAGTCTAAGAGTCCAAACCTTATCCCAATTATGGATTCATTCATTATTTGAATGATAAGACACTTCCCTGCTATCAAGAGGCACTAGATCGGATTTCCGCATGCCAGTATTATCACCGAGTGGCTGATAAAACCGAACAACTTCTCCATTGTCACACAATCTAGATTCTAGGGTATATGGTGTTTCCAAGCTGGTCACGTGATCACTGTGAGTGACAGCCACGTGACATTGGCACGTTGCACGCACACACTCATACGCCACGCGTGTGTTTGCTGTTCTATAGTGAACTTGGGAACAGTGTGGCAACTCAAAACATTGTGAGTTATGCAAGCGGCGCACGAGTTGGCCTGCCGACTGTATTTGTCACTGATTGATTACTATTTAAAAAGTAAAATTTATTTGTGCTGCAACAGTTTTAAATGAAAGCAGTAATACACGCGTACCAAAACCATTTTAGGACAAACTGACGTTCTTATTTGAGCGTTTCATAGATTCCTTAAAAGATGACGAGACCACTAATACTTGAAAAGTTAACATTGCTGAGTTAAAGTACTGGAAAGTTCTTCTCAGTTGAAGCCAGACTTCTGAACTCAGAGCTCCAGTAGTTTGGACTTAGTCTCCAGTGTAAGTTAGTCTACTTTTATTCAGATACTGTCAATACTATCTGTAGTCGTTATATGTGGGCGTGTCCTGATTATTGAGTTGTGAAAGAGTGTATCTGCATACAATAACGTTATTAGTTCAATAGTGGAAGTTTTCCAATTCGAGTTTGTTTTAGATGTTAAGACATTAGATTTTGCATTGTAAGAGATGATGTGGCCGAATGTGGTGACCACATTGCCTAAAAGCCTGCCTTTCGATGGAATGAATCTCCACTGAATTATCTTCTCGATACTGAAGAACTTTTAAGGATGACGAGGTGTAGGGATTGTGTACTCTGCTGATTGAGTTTCGTTGTGCAAAAGAGAAAGAAAACCCTGAGGCTTACAAAGCAAACATGATTTGCTACTAACATTCATTACACTACCTACTTCCTTACTAATTATAAATACGAAATTGAATCGAAAAGTTACTAAGAAAGGATTTTCCAAGATGATCCCGGGTGAAACCTCTGGTTCAGAGTGTCATCATCATCATCAGCCCATAATGTCCAACTGCTGAGCACAGGTCTCCCCTTTCACAAATGAGGGTGAAATGGCGATACTCCACCACGCGTGCCCACTGCGGATTGGTGGAGGTAGGCTAGTGGTCAACCTACTGTTGGAATTTTTCAAGCCGCCTAGGTGGCATCCATCTAGCTTAACGACTATCACAATTAAGTGATAACCGGGACCTACGGCTTTACGTGCCTTCCGAAGCACGCAAACGCTCGATTTGAAATACAAATAGGCGGTCACCCATCCAGGTACCGACCACGACAGACGTAGCTAACTTTGCCGATCGATTAAGAACGGCTAATCATGCTACACCACGAGCGCTTCGGTTCAGAGTATAATAATTGTAAATCTATACAAAAATCTTCCGCTCCATCAGGCAACAGGCGTAATCAATTAAACTCGGCTCCAAAGGTAAATAAGCACTCAGTATTATTTTATCAGCGACCCAGGGCCTGGGCAACAAGGTAATTATTCAACGTCCCGAAAGAATACGCTCAAGGATACCAGTCTCAAGGTCGACTCGATATTATCTTTATTGAGAGGTTTTTTTTAGGTTTACGTACCCAAAGGGTAAAACGGGACCCTATTACTAAGAATCCGCTGTCCGTCCGTCTGTTACCAGGCTGTATCTTATAAACGGGAATAGGTAGACAGCTGAAATTTTCAGAGAATATGTACTATTGCCGCTATAAAAAAATAAATAAAGGGCTCTCTTAAATGGAAATTTCCACTGGTTTTTTTGTGTATGTTTATACAAGTTTGCACCTTATTGTACTAGGAAATATAGCTTAAAACCGTACTATGCATCGTTATAGAATAATAAAATCGAGTAGTCCTGGACACCTGAAATTGATAAATGTTGATTTAAAATTCGAATAACATTTTAAAATTCTACTAAAATGCCAAGTGTCTCCTATTAGGTAAGTTCCAAGTTGACGTCGACTATTTTATAACTCGTTCGACTTGTATCGATAATCGAGTCGTTAAATCGATAACGGTTGCAACAATCGATCTTTTCTTGAGCGACTTGTAATGACAATAGTGAAAGTTTAAATTAACTGGTGTTTTGCAATCCGATTCTATTGTTATATTTTAAATAGGTTATTTATAAGAGACGTCAAAATTGAATGACAATTACTTCATATCTGATTATTTTATAATGCTAATGAAAATGAAACCACATTAAAATTAGTACGGCGGCGATTTTTATCAGTCAGGACTCATAACCTAGAAATGTATGATTTATAGCCTGAAAAACTTCGACGTAAAACAACTAACCTTAATTCACCAATAATTGCTCCCCAAACATAAAACCGAAAATTCGACTTTAACCACAAAAACAAAAGTCTATCATAATTAACCTATCACATTCCAAACTCGACCTTAACACAATGCGATAGAGTATAAAATAGTTTGTGTCAGTGTGAGCGCTAAAATGTCCCACGTCGAGTCGCGAGGTTGGCAAAGGAGGTCAGTGGGGCGACGTAAACTGGGCCTCGTTCGCGGATCTGCGGCGAGCAGCCCTGAACTTGATCTGGGATTTGCGTCGTTATGTCATAAACATAACGGTATGTATGCGCGGAGTGGGGGAAAACTGCATTTTTAGGGATGATTAATGACCCAAAAAACGTATGTTAACAAAAATATTAAGTTTAAATTCGATTCAAGGCGGTTTTGGAAATGATTTTACTGTATGAAGATCAGTTTTTATTCGTTACACTGGTAACTGCAAATTTATAAAAAGTGACAACTTTAGTATACACAAGCTCAGATAGTAGAAATACATTATTTTATGAGATAAAATCAATATCAGATAACAATATAAACTTCAAATTAATGCATAATTTCCTTTGAAAGATTTCGACAAAAAGAAATTAGGTTAACTGTTTGTTTGTTCGGCGAAACGGAAACGGCAATCAAACAATTCTAAATAAAAAACATATTGATTTTTTATCATATCTTGGAGTAAAACAAAGGTTGCTTTATCCCGGGGAAACATAAGAATACCTTTGAAGACGGCGGATCATAAAAGTTATTCCAATTTATCAAAAGACATTTGCCAAAGATTTGTAACAGTTATGCGCCAAAATACTCTCTAAATTACATAAGAGTTGAGAATGTTATTAATAATTTTATGCAACAAAGTCAGACTTGCGAATCTATTTTCATTTTACAAGAACAATAAATTATCTTGCTGTGTTTTGTATTTGCATCGCACAAATACAAATAAAAGATATCTACACGGACTGTCTCGACAGAAACTTGTGCAATACGTGTTTATTAATATTCCATGCAATTTAATTTTCTACCAAATTTTAGAGACCCAGATGAATCAGTACCGTAATGCTAATTTTCATATCAGAAAAAAAAACAAGCCGCCCTTATGACGTCATTCTAACGGACGCAAAGTAGGTGCGTTTATTAGGGTTGTCAGACACAGACACTAAAAATATCAATATTACAAACGCCCACGTTAATCGGGAATGCTTTGAAACGGTTATTTACTTTTCATATTTTTAGACACAATACGTATTTTTTTATGAAGTGTGTTTTTTTTTATGACATCGTCCGAAATAATAATAAAATAATGTATAACTGAGACCAGAGTTTAAGTCATTTATCCCTTGCACTGCAACTGGAAGATATATTTTCCCTGACTAATTCTGAAGCCCCAATTGCAATGCCTAAAGATTTAAGAAGACACTAAAAGGGGTCTTAGATGAGATTTTTTTGCCGATGTTTAGTTTTGCCTGAACATTGAGGGGCTGAAAATTCTCAACAATATGAGCAAGCTAAAACCACAGAATAAAATATGCTAGCCGAGTTGGCTGCAGTCAGTCAGTTTATATTGCTATTCGGAACCACGGTGGTGGTAGATCTTTTGTCACGTTTTATAAGTGGCCTAAAACTGGTCTCTTCAGATGTCTGTGGTTCACGACACCTTTAACCTAGATGTAATCAAGGCCAGAGTGAATAGGCATTTTCTGGGTAAGCGTGCTACATCGTCGCCCTCGTCATAACTCCTCATGGGGTCAGTCAACGAAAGCCGCAAAATATGTAAGTGAGTTTGAATTAGCTAATACTATGTAGATAGAAAGTGCCTACCATCCTCCATCATCATACAGGAAAATGGAAACCACTGAAGGCACAAGCTCGTGGCTCTATAGAAGTCGCCTAAAGGACAACTAAGCAGCTCAATTTGGTGTCATTTCAACCCAACTATTTATTTACCACTCTAATGGAGACCTTAAGATGCCAATTAAGCTATGATGGAAATTGCTTATAACTTTTTGATGAATTCATAAAATAACTCGTGCAATGGTAAAATGTAATTAAGTTCAAGGATGGAAAAGTAAATGGAATGAGCGGAATAGTTTAACGTTGTCAAGTCGATATTAATTATTTCTGCTAATTGGCGAGTAATTTCGAGGGGTATTTATGGAAAAGCGTCATTTTAGATAATGTTTGGTTTCTTTTTAAACATATTTTTAATAACGTTAATAAATAACGAATTGTTTAAATTGAGTTACGATTTTCGTTCTAATCGTCAATAAAATCTAATTTTTGTAGGACAGTTTGTAATTACCACTGTTTTTTATAGTTATTGAATCATTTTAATTGGTTAGTTTCTCTTTTATTAAAATTAATGAAATTTTGTTTTTCTTTTCTCATTTCTGCTATAGGTACAATAATTGCCTTCGGCAACGATCCCACAGCGAGCGGTCTACAGTTCTGCGGTCAGAGATCTGCGTTCCGCGTTCATTGTTATCTATGGCATTGTAATCTCAAGGAGAACGCACATAGAACTCTAGACCTCTCGCTGTAGGATCGGCGCCATATAAAATCTAAATCCCTGAAAGTACACCTATCTAAGCAAATATTTCTGAAATTAGAGTAGAATGTCATAATAGAAAACTCTCCAAAACAATTAAACAGTTATAACCTGACAAAATAGAAGAGGCCTCAAGCATCGGCCTCCTTAATGGCCCCGAGGTTGTGCTGTGACCAACTAACCTAGATACTCAGTCGCCGTGCGTACCAGCAGTATTACAATTGGCCTCTTCGATGAATCATAATGGATAACTTGGGAGGCAAGGGTACTAAGCGATGTTTTTTTAGAAATTGGATTATTGGAACTATGTAACTGACTGCCACAGGACGTAGGCTCGATTCCCAACTAGTGCAAATGGATGTTTGTTCTAAGTCCGGTAGTGAATATCAGTATAAAATACTACTAGTACATTAGGTAACTAGAGCATAAACCCAGCTCAGAGTATATGCTCTATATACCTAATATCTTTTTAAGATGTAAAAGAAATCATTTTATAAATTATTTGCAATTCCCTTTTCATTCTAAATTTAAAAGAGCTCTATTTTCAAAAATTCAGACTTGATGTAGAAATTTTGCTAAATGTGACATAGATCACTTGGCTCATACGGCAAACTCATTGTCCTTAAACTTTTCAATGTCATTAGAGGTCTAGCTTAGAGTTTAGACATATGGTGCTGTAACAAATGGCCTATGTTCAAAGCAGTGAAAGTAACTATTGAATGGTATAACAGTATTTGCGGCAGCTAATACACATATGGCAAGTCCTTTTTCGATTTATATAATAGTGCGAATTGACCTCTTTTCTTGTATTGGGGACAGCGCCACAGGTAGCTCGAAAGAAACGTAAGCGAGAGATGTAAGAAAACTACATTAATCAAATTTTCTATCAATAAGTACTTAATTTTAGAATTCCAAACGTATAATCCTGTCATTAAGATTCTATATTAGGATTTTTTGAAATTCGTATGTCGTTAAAATTGAGCCGTGGTACCGAAGGAATAATTTGAAGCATTTGAAATATTATTATACTGCATAATAATATGAAAAAAAAAAACCGACGAAACTGTTAAAATGAGACCAAAGTAGCTATTTAAAGAATATTATAATTCTGCGGAGTTTATACAATTTTAATGTAATCTCAACGTGAAGCGAGTTTAAAACTCATTTTTTTACAAATACAATGATTCTTTACGTTTTCCAGTTCCACAGCCTTAACAATATCTTGATATTAGAAATAAGTTATAAGATAGTGTCTTAGATAAGTTATATTATAGCACTTATAGCTTCGAAAGCAGCTAATCTGTTTTTTTAGTCTGTACAATAAGAGATAATTTTTGTTGAGAAGACCGAGCAAAAAAACTCATCAATTTTCAATTTCTAATCATCGACAACCAATCTTTGCATAACGGTACTTCCCCATGCCAACACACCAGCATTTTAAAAGTCGGATTAAAAAGAAAACACGTAGGTACATCCGTGCCACATATTTTTACAATCGATACGTGTAATAAGGTTGCGTTTTCAGTACCACGTTATTTGCGGTGGCATTGGTGGGTTATCAATGCCATTATATACCTGCTAAGCAACTAATGGTGATATAATGAATCATATTTCTTTATTCACCTTCACTGCGACTATGATGATGTGTCAAAGATGCACAACTTGACGGTGGTACTTTTTAGGGTTCCGAAACTTGGTAAACCGCATTAAGATTTTCACACAAAAATAGAAAAAAACATTAAATTTTGGGGGTTCCCCATACTTAGCACTGAAACTCATTTCTTTTTTTATAAAACCCATAAGTGTGAGGTTTCTATTGATAGGTCTTCAAAAATGATATTGAGGTTTCTAATATCATTTTTAGGGTTCCGTAGCCAAATGGCAAAAAACGGAACCCTTATAGATTCGTCATGTCTGTCTGTCTGTCTGTCTGTCTGTCTGTCTGTCCGTGTATGTCACAGCCACTTATTTCCGAAACTATAAGAACTATAATGTTGAAACTTGGTAAGTAGATGTATTCTGTGAACCGCATTAAGATTTTTACACAAAAATAGAAAAAAAACAATAAATTTTGGGGGTTCCCCATACTTAGAACTGAAACTCAAATTTTTTTTTTCATCAAACCCATAAGTGTGGGGTGTCTATGGATAGGTCTTCAAAAATGATATTGAGGTTTCTAATATCATTTTTTTCTAAACTGAATAGTTTGCGCGAGAGACACTTCCAAAGTGGTAAAATGTGTGTCCCCCCCCCTGTAACTTCTAAAATAAGAGAATGATAAATCTATAAAAAATATATGATGTACATTACGGTGCAAACTTCCACTGAAAATTGGTTTGAACGAGATCTAGTAAGTAGTTTTTTTTTAATAGGTCATAAATTGAAATTAATATCAAATCCTCAGGTCTATACTACCATTTACTTATATACCTACAGGTTTGTACGGAACCCTCGGTGCGCGAGTCTGACTCGCACTTGGCCGGTTTTTTTTATAAACTGAAGTTTTCGCGATAGACACCTCCAAAGTGGTAAAATGTGTGTCCCCCCCCTGTAACTTCTAAAATAAGAGAATGATAAAACTAAAAAAAAAAAATGATGTACATTACGATGCAAACTTCCACCGAAAATTGGTTTGAACGAGATCTAGTAAGTAGTTTTTTTTTAATACGTCATAAATTGGAATTCATATCAAATACTCAGGTCTATACTACCATTTACTTATATACCTACAGGTTTGTACGGAACCCTCGGTGCGCGAGTCTGACTCGCACTTGTTACTTTTTACTCGACCAATTTGGTAAACAGGCATACGGCCCGCCTGAAGGAAAGCGGTTACCTTAGCCATACGGGACATCACTCACGCGCTACCGACCCATCCCCTGAGTTCTGGCGACCTTACGCGCAGGAACACAACATAAAGTTACTAGGCTGCGGTATTCTGTAAGGTGGAGGTACTTCCCCAGTCGAGCTGCTCTTTGAGCGAATAAACGCTACGCTCTCTTGATGTATGTATAGCTAGGTACTAAAACCTACCTACATACTATGCTACGGATTCTCACAATATATTCCTTGAAGCTCAAGGTCTAAACTCCACGACCTTCTTCGAAGTATTTAACGTCAGCTGCAGATACTTTTCAAGACATTTTGTCAGCAAAGTATATCTTTGAGAATTAATACGGCTTAGAGCAGTTGAATTGGGTAAGCGAAACTCGCCAGACGGGTCAAATTAAAAGCAAATCTTAAAACCTTTACATTAAAGTTATTAATATCTCAGGGAGCGTAAGGCCTCCGCAGACCGCAGTCTTATGTCCGACAGTCTCTGCTTTACTTTGGCTTCGTCCCAAGAAAGTACAAACAGATTTAGTTCGAGGGGGTTCCTTTTCAGGTTTTCTATTATCATTTGGCACTTCTACATGAGAAGTTTCATATACTTAAGTTAATAAGTAAGTATAATAAATCAAAGCGAAGGTCCAAGTTTCTCAACAGAAACAAGGTATAAAAAGTTCCCCAAAATCACAATGCGAAACCCAACCGGCTGTAACCTCTCACATTTCCTCGATCGCGATTTTTTACGCTTATCTCGAGCGAGTTGCGCCATTCTAAATCATCCGTTTCACTTTTGCTAAAGCACTTTCACTGCTAACGGTGCGACTGTACCACGCTTCGGCGACAATCGAATTACATCTCTATACCCAAGGTGATAAACACCAAGTTTACCATCACCCTTTTTGTATTCACTCAACAATCTAATCACAGATCATAGGAAAAGCTGTCGTCACAAAAAAGGAATAAAGGCTAAATCAGAGGCGGATAATAGAGTCGTGTCCGATGGTAGCCGAAGCCACGCCGAGCGCTCGCCGAGCAGTGGAGCCATTGCTTTCGTGCGCGTGAGTTTGAAAGTCGAATATGCCCCACCGCGCGCGCGCACTCGGGTACCGTAACCGCTTGTGTCATCCGTTACGGAGCGGTGAAACTCTTGTTACGTTTGTGAACCGCTATGTTATGCCGCCGAGAGGATGACGGGGAATCCAGAGCAATACAAGCGAGGGCAGAATATTAATGACGTCACACGATGCATAAATAACATTGGAGAAATGGGTCGTGTAAACATTTCAAAAAGAAATGAGGATGCTTGAAATGCAGATGATATTTCAAATGTAGCGATCGGTATGAATTTGAATAATAGTCCAAAGGTCACGTCTGTTATAAGTCTAGGTTTGAAACAATGAGCTAGACGCATTGAATTCAAAGCAGACGAAGACGGAACTAAAAGGAATCTAGATGATATAAATAGTATCGACCTTAAAATATCCCTGGAGAATTATTCAATTTAAATAAGAGGAAAATGCATGTAGTCGAAACAGTTCAATCTGCTAATTGACTTAAAAATTGATTTCTCAGTGCAGATCATTAACATTTTTGATGTGAACAATGCTGCTGTAAAATAAAAGATTTATTGTCAGGATGTAGACTTTAAATTAATGCATATTAAAACCTGTTTAAAATGAATAGCGGATCTTAATTCTTAAGAATACGGCTCATTTGAATATTATGGCAGCATTCCGAAATGACTTTTTATACTCTCTGTGAAATGCTAACTGTTCTTAGTACGAACTACGAAGTGTACGACTTAAATTATCCTTTTCACATAGCACATTCCTAATAGCTTTTAAGGAGACTAAACTGAAGCAGTGTCTCATGAAGGAAAAGTTTTTAGTTCCAAAAATAACCAGAAAAGATGAAAGGTAATTACTGATTTCCCAGAAACCTGTAAAGCAACCATTTACCAGCCAACAAATTATGACGCACGATTGTTTTCAAAAAAGGGTTAATGGCTTGGCTTTAAATTGGCAATGTCAAACCCCAATTAAGGTACTGTAAATACGTTATCGCAGAAACGTTGCGCAGAATCAAATTGAACCATAGTATCGTATAAATAAAGCAGATTTTTCGAGCTTTTCCAATTCGCATGTCTTTGAAGGAAAGTGGCCCCATGATACGGGGAAACCCGAGCTGCGGCACGCGAGTCTGTCAAGACAGGTTCGTGTGTCTACCTGTCTCTTTCCTGCACTATTTACTTGTCTCCAAGTGCAAAGCGTGCAGAGATATTGCGAGTAACGGAACTTATCAGTCGCTATTTATAATTGGTGCGATGCGATACCGGGGTTTGTAATAACAGGACTGCAAATGTGTCATTTAGGTTACCACTTATTGAATGATAAGCTTACAAGTAAAGTTAAAGTAGAGGGAAGAAGCAAAGAAAATGGACGTGAAGAAAATAAGAAAGTAGAAAAGGAAATAAGATCACCACATTAATTACAAATGTTTGAAAAAATCAGTTTATACAGAACAAGCGGCCTTAATGACGATCTGTATTTACAGATCACTAAGATATTCGATCTACAGTTCCAAAAGTCAAAAGAGAGAATTCGACATGATTGCCAAACAGGATGTACAAACGGAACCTAAGACCAAGCTTGTGCAATAGATCAACTTAGGCCCGATAGGCGATAAAGAAAAAAATGCCCCAGTGAAAGTGCTAGGTATCAAAACCTCTCTACTGACAATCGTAATTTAAAATTGGAACAGGTCGACCTCATTCCACACGTGTCTTTGCAAGAGAGCAGTCGACCGGGTGGTGGTGCGAAAATAAACCATTAAAATTAGCCCTGTAGTTAATAATAATGTAATAATATTCATTCATGTCACTGTACGGTACTAGGTATTTATGATTTTGTCAATGGTGCACATTTTGCTTTTCACAAAAACGGTTACGCTCTGATAAATTATTTCGTTAGCTTTCACTTCTCGAGGAAAGGAATTCGCCGACCCAATAGACGTGTTTTGTATCAAATAATCACTTATTGTTCGCGAATAATATACATAATGGTAAATAGTGCAGTGAACATACAAAATTTTGGAGTTGTTTATGTGAATTTATTTATAACCATTGATGTCAGGTCGAATATTATGGCGAATTCTTTGTAGATGACTGTACTTGTTGATATTGGCATGATTTACTTTTAATAAAAATACATGATGTTTACAATGCGTTTTACTTTTCGCGCATAAAAACCCCAAATACTAGTAAGAGATATTAATTTTAGTCATAGATACATGGATGGCCACACAAATTTTTCATAACATGTCACAAATAATTGGCAGCATGTTGTAATTTTCAACTATAAGCTAAACACCCCTTCATTTTTGGAGTTCACAAAGTGATGTATTGAGAGATACACAGTTCGATCAGAAAAAAACGGAGAAATTGACTTTCTGAATTCTTGTAACTTGAATCATATGACATATTCTATGTTATTATCATTAAATTTGCTTCAACTCACATACTCATCGCACACATTTGCCAATTTACAGAAGAATTCTCATTAAAATACAACTAACACAAAGCGTGTTAGCAAAAAACACTTTCTACTTGTCCAAATTCAAATTTTACTTTTAAAGCAGCAACCTCCTTTTACATTGTTGATTAAATTGCATTCTTGTGAAAATTACATTTCGAAGCCAATTCATTATTGTCATTTTTAAAGATATCACTAGTCATGAAACTTCATTTATGGACAACTCTCTCTCTCACACACATACAGTGTTTAACTAGTCTATTACTGCTACAAGGTATCATCATTTACCGGCCCTGTTCCCAATTATTGCCTGTCTGTATTGGCCTGTATTGATTTCTTATCTAAGGTATTCAATCCTCTTTTTTAATCTCGGTCACTCACTATTCCAATTCATCAACCTTCCGGTTCCTCGCCATCCAGCTCATCTATCGAGCTGTGGGACGTCCCGCACTACACGTGCCAAGTCTCGGTTTCCATTCTTAGACTCGCCGGCTCCATCGACCGTTCTTCGACAGACGTGACTGGCCCATTGCCACTTCAGCTTGCTAATTCGTTGAGCTATGTTGGTTACTCTGGTTTTTTATCGGATCACCTCTATTCGGATTATATAACTCGAAGAAACCCCGAGCATAGCTCTATCCATAGATCGCCGAGTGAGATCAGGTATGTCCTATCTGGCTGACGCATGGACTTCCACCATTCCTATCTTCTTTCCACTCCACCGTATAACCTAGCCACCATTTAGTTCTATGATATATTCTATAATACTTTAAGTTTTATCCTTACTATAAAGACTTCACCAATAACCATAAAGATATCTGTTGAAATGTTAACTAATCACCATGCTGCCCCAAAATTCTCATTAAATGCAAATAAATTGCGCAGTTAATTGCACTTTCACTACTGTAATAATAGTGGAGTTTGCAAATAAAGATCTCAATGGGATTTCAACGCCAATTTACGCAGTAAAAGTTTTTTTTTTGCAGAAATTGTATTAATTAACGACGCTTAGCTTATTTTGTCAGAATTACGTCGGGACTATGAATTGAAAAATATGAATCAAAAGATGGTTCTCCTTAGTAAATAAATAGAAAATATTTAGCTGAAAAAGAAGCAAGAGGCTAGAATAAAAGTAGCAAGCCTACTGCCATTAACCGATGATGAAATTCTGGCAGTGAAAGGTACGATGAAAATAGTAACAGAAAATAACCACTTATTAAAGTAGAAATTTTTACATGACATTTACATCGCCTTGGCATTATAAAGAGTGTTGCAATAGACCCTAAAATTAATTTAAGTTATATAACACAGTGCTCTAAAGCAAAAAAACGAGCTATCTTAGTTTTTTATCGCCACGAGATAGAATTTAGCGAGAAAACTTTTACGATAGTGTTGAATTGTGAAACAAAACATTACTGTAACGAATTGGGAACGCATGATAATCTTTGCGAAGAATTCATAGAAGTGTCTTAAGATAACACCATAACTCTATAATTAAAACTAAATATTATTGTTATCTTACGACATTTAGCTATAATTGGTAGTTGATGGATGTTTAAGCTTGGTAATTAATTTAAAATACCCCGAGTAGATACTCAATTTTGAAAATGAAGATGTTCATTCAATCGATAAAATGTGGACAGTGTTACAAAATTCATCAGAAGCATTGAACCTAGAATAAAATTTACAAATACAACAAACAGTCAGAAAATCATGACGGCTCATAATGTAATACATATGATAAAACTTGTGTAAGCGTATGTAGTAACTTTGACAAATTTTAAAAGGTCTTTTACAAATTTTGAGTATATTTGTACAGTTGTGAATAATGATTTGAAATGAGGAAACTCAGACAAACTTGGGATATAAACAAACAGCAATATACCAATCATTAGTAGTATTACGTGGGTTACGTTAAAATTAGAACACAGTATTGCATGCAAGATGAAGATACATTTGACTAATGCATATCTCTAAATATATTTAGAATTATTTTTAGAAGCTCTTTTCCATTATATGTCTTTCATCATAAAAATGAACAGTCTGATATAAAAAAACTAGATTTAAATAAAGAAACAATAAATATTTTTAAATTCTAGAACAGCAGTTCCTGGATACCTATTTTATTTTTACATAATTTCACAATTACGGGGAAAATTTGGACAAATGGGCGTTTTATTCATGGATCTTTTGAGATTCATCGTAATGATTCGTAACGTGACCATTCTAGTTGTAGAACATTTTAACACGCAATGTGCTGTCTAAAATATGTGTGCTAATCTCACGGTTAATGTTCAAAATTGACCAAAAAGAAGCTCAATTGAAATCAAAATAAAGTGTTTTCGGTTTAAAAAAAATCGTAAGAGCAGGCACGAAGCCACCGATCGCCGTGACCCACATACGCGCCGGCCATTTTGAATATTCAGTGCTCAGGCGCACACGCCGCGTTTGGTGGCACATTTCACATGATACCGAGCTTATCTGCTTCGATGTTTTCTTTTTTACGTTTATTTTGCGAGTTTAATGGCGTTTTATGTTAAACAAACACAGTTTGTCCCATTTCGTGAACTGTATCACGTGTTGAAGATAACAGAATTAAGTAAATGCCAAGAAAATACTAGGAATTTGGCAATGGACCTTTTGTGTAGCAAGCCAATCCAAATTCCGTCCGTGTTTGTCACGAATTATTAATTTGAGAAATGATCGGAGACAGGGATGATAAAGTATTTTGACAAAATTGAGAACTAGTCCTAAATACGAATAATTTGCAATTACGAGCCTACAAGTTAGTAGATTCCAAGAAAGATGAAAGAAATACAATTGCTAAAAAAATATCAGTCGATATAATTATGTTCGACTAGGATTAAGCAAATTTTGTACTGAAGAGAAATAATATTCTTGCCCTACATTTATAATATGACGTGTCCTATAATCGGAGCTCATTCCTCGTTTTCTCGTGTTGAAAAACACGTTTGTACGGTCCTCGTTCCCAATAAATAAACAAACATATTTCTGTAATTAGAACAGGTCTTAAGTACCTACCTAATGGTAAAATGGGGTATTTCACGAATATATGAATGAACGAATTGATTTATCTATAGACCAAATTGATGATAATTGAGATACAAATATCAAAATAGGACGAGATGAAAGATCTAAAGATATTTGGTTACAAGATTGACATAGAGACATTAAATATCTATGTATGCTAAGGAATGTATTCAGACATATCTTAGACGATGATTATATAAGTGATACGACATATCTAACAATAAAGCAGAATACAGTCTAAAGTGATTGAAGAAAGAAAAGATTTAATAGACATTGTAGTTCGACTCAACGAACGACAGAAAACAATTCGTCAACACATACAAACGATGATTAAGTAGATTTTAATTGTCATATTTTGACAACTCCACTGGCCTTGTTTTTTATTTATTTTATTATTATTTATTTATTCAAATGTTTTGCAAGTTTGCTCTTCCATTAGCTGATAACAATAAATATACACCAAACAACAATTTGATATCCACAAAAAAACAACATAAATATGTGAAAAATATTATTCACAGTTACATTTGCAGTGCTTTAAGTAATACTTTTGAAATCTTCTGTATTATTTTCGATGACAACACTGAATCACTGTCGATTATGCGGAGCGTTTGTCATGTTGCGCAAGAGCATAGCAATGTTATATCTCGTTGACTTTGAGTGGTTATTAATCATTATCGTTATCAAGTATCAACATTGATCTGATTCTTAATGGACTTCTTTTCAATTATCGCAATTAGAGTAAATTATCGCCATTAGAATAAACGATGTTAATATTTGTAAATTACTTGCAAAGTTTTTTTTTTTTTTGTTATTGCTGCTTCATGGCAATCTGTTTTTGAACAATAAGCCACTCTTTTGTCCGATTTAATTTATTGGGAATAGTCTGGGTTAAAGAGAGATTATGTCCAGCGACTAAACTCTCACTCTTGGTTGAATCTAGAGGTCAGATTAGGGACGGGACGTGCAAAGTTAAATTAAGTTTATTTATGACTTTCACGGGCTATCAAAAATATCTAAATGCAGTTAATTACAGTTTAATGTGTTATTGTCTTCAAAAATTAATTATCTGTACTACTAATACCACTACAATAGTAATAACTACTGGTGATGTTTAAAATTATAATTTCCCCATTTGTATGCCATGGATGTAGAAAAAACATCACGAGAATTTGGAAAGTCTTTGTTCTTAATAATTTCCTGTAACTTTTTATAACACTTTTTTCATAAAGAAGTCGTTAAGTAATTTTATTTTTTATTGTTTATAGACATGTGTTTGACCACAATCTCACCATGGTAAGTGATGATGTGGCCGAAGGTGGTGCACACACAGCCTAGAAGGACCTGGCTCTCAAGTGCAGTTGTCGGAACACACGATAGGTGCTTGGCGACAGATTATCAACATGAGGGTGGTAGCCAACCAGGTGGGTACTACAAAGTACCCTACCACCGTGCTATGGTTTCCGCACGATGTTTACTTCACCGAAAGCTCAAGCTCATTGTAGGATTCGAACCCGGGGCCTACGTCTCGGTATCCGACGTCACTACCACTGAGCTATCATAGCCTAAAATTCTTCATATAAACAATTATTTTTTTACAACGGAAATGAGTAACAGTCCGACATTTTTGAATTGGAGAAGCCTTCGGCTAAATTCGGAGCTGCCGGATTTATCCGAACTGTCTCGTTTTCCTGTCCAGTGGAGGTCTTATATTGCGACGCTTGAACTGACAGACACGTGTAATATCACTATCTCGCTCTCTCGAGGGGAAATGATAATAAAAATTAGCAGACAAGGTTGGGAATGCAAGGTTTCATGTTGCATATCTATTTCTATAAAGCTGGCAATCAAAACGCTAGGTTATCCCTGTTTAAACTGTTTATTCACAGTAATTAGGAACTAATTTGAATAGAATAACGTAGATGATTGCTTTGTCACCAAGATTTTAAGTCTCAAATTCAATTCAATTCTAAATCATTTATTCAAATAGACCTTCGTAGGCACTTATGAAAAGTCTGACTCTAATACTCTAATACCGGTTCGGAAGGTTGCATTTGCTGAGAAGAGCCGGCAATAAACTCAGCAATTACTCTTTTCAAAACAGGCTTAGATTAATTACATAATATTTACATTCTAATCGCACTGAAAACAATTGCGTGCCCCGGCGCGGCGGAAAAATTACAAAGTAGACTGAATAAATATTTAATAAGTAAATAAATTAATAGCAAACTTAAGCAGACCAGCCCCCACAAGCAGCACCTGTTCTTCTATTGTTCCAGAAATTCAGGAGCCATTTTGTATTAGAAGGGTGAGTTAGCATAACAAAGACGTTTGCTCTCATGCATTTTAATAATCATAATTAGAATATTTGACGTCATAACGCTTAATGACGATTGCCGTTGCATTTTAGCTTATACTAACTGTTCTCTTTATTTCTTCTTTTACAACTTCTTTATCCGTACCTTTTATCGTTTCATCATCTTAATCTTTTTTTCCACGTCAAGGACCATTCAAAATCTACCTTCGTTATTTAAAATCTGCAAATACCTGTCTCAACAACCGAGAAATAAAATTGTTCCGTGTAATTTCCTTTTATCATAAACATGGATTGTGCTGGTTACAATAAGGCTGAACGTACATCCAGGAGCCGACAACGTGACTCTTATTGGTTTCAACACAGAGATGTTATTCCAATGAAAGTCTAGGGCTATCTACACCACCGATAATACGAATACTGTCGTCTCTTTCACACGGTTATGCGCTAATAATAGCGTCCTGCTCTATTTTAATGTGCGTACGAGTCTACGAAGGTGACACATTAATAAACTGTTAAGATTTACGTTTTTAATACATGAAATACTGAGAATCATAATATATTTAACCTTATCAAGTACATAATAAAGTAACTGATAAGATCCTTCCAATCTAGGCCGCCACAGATTTCCGCAAGATATTTACTTTCATTTTATGGATTCCTATTTGTAACTACTAGACTAGCTTTCGCGTTGCTGAGCAATGTACCCAATGTCAACACAAAGTTCATTGGATTTGAACAGATAAACATTCACGATCGCTTCAATATTATTAGTAAAGATTGTAACATCATTATTTGTAGACTACATAGTTCAAGCTCAATGATATTCTTTGGAATGTGCAACAGAACAACGTTGTCAGAGGTTTAGGATGGGGCAACTGCAAGTCGTAAATTTTCAGTAATCCCAAAGATTTTAAAACTTAAAACCTCATTTATTCAAATAGTTTACCTCTTCCACGTGTATGATCGTGAAAAAGACATTTTGATGATGATTTAGAGCGGATAATGTTTGAAAAGACATTTATATGTTTCAGATGTCGCAATTTGGGTATGAGCCAACTATTTTGTAACTTTACGTAAAAAAATACTAAATAATATTTATTAAAAGTACAACGTTTTGTTTGAAATCAAAGCAATAACTTATTTTAAACGTATGTAGACAGGAAAACCTGTTAATGTTTCATATAAAACCGATTGAATACATCGATTCATACAACAAAGAACGCATAGAAATTAAAAAATCTATAAATATCACTCCAATTAAGAACTGCTATGAATTCAAAGTGCACCCTACATATTTCCACTCACGGTTCAATTTCATTCTTCACATCATATTTCGGCATTGTTACCTTACAATTGGCTTGGTTGTCTACATCTGGTAGGACAATAAATCATTTAATATTGAGCCTTATCAGTTTGTAATAAGAGCTTGCATGCACTTTCTTAGTTGTCTTTGCATACTCGTAGTAGTAGGCTTGTCGGTCAACGACGTTTCGCGTAGTTGTTTATAACGCATACCGCATGCATTTGTCATAACCGTCTTGCCTTAGGATTGGAGCAAAAAAATGCTTCTTGATATGATTGTTTGATTATCCTTAAAGTAGCTGCAGAAGGGAGTTCTTATACCAAGCTTGGAAAATCCTAAGTATTTATCTTATCCTCGTCTTCCCACGATTCCATAAATAAATACACATTGATTATCTTTAATTAGTTTCACTGTTAAGACCTAGACCTGTTTTGTACTGAAGTATGCTAAAGTCTGGCAAACGAAAGTAGATACTCGAATTATTTGCAAACTTTTTATATGGCAATGCAAAACAGAGCAAAAATTTTCTTTTTTTAATATTACAGGTAGGTATTCTATAGTAATTTTGTTGCCATGTTGATATTTTTTTAAATTTACCGCGCTTTTTCAGTATCTACTTTCGTTTGCCAGACTCTATTAAATGATCTATCTACGTATATCCTCATACTTATTTCAATCATGTTGCGACTGCTTTGTGCAAAAACAGTAAAAAATTCATAACACGAACCTATCAGAATAAAAAAGTATGATGTCCATAGATAGCAACTGATTTCTTCAGTTTGACAGCACGATGAAATACGCTGCAATAATTGGGACTTGGATTGGAACTCGTTAGCTGGTATTTATTGATGCATTACCCATGCATTAAGTTGTGTATGCTATGACAGCTTTTCAAAACTCTAAATTAGCCCTCGTCTTGTGGTCTTCGTCCTTATAATTGTAGTTCTGTGATCAAATTATATCTGTCTGTACCATTTCTAATTATTTGGGGATGAACGCGATATGTATCCTTCTTCCATTCATCAATTTCATTAGTCATTTATGTTGTATAGTCTACAGTTCTACACCATCCACGGCAAATGGTTCCCTTTAAACTTTTCTTTAACTGGCGTTAACTCTAATTTGCCCAACAGCCTTGCTAAGTCTGACCTCCCTATGTCAAGGACAATTTTAAAAGCAATGAAATATATCACATCGATATTACTCCAAGTGCAATACTTGCACAATATCCCACAGTCGGTGGAGTGAAACAGCCTTGGTGAGCGCTGTTGTTTCGCACAATTAATTGCGTAACTATATTATAAACAGTTCTTATACAGTTTTTAGATAAGGCTAGAATATTCTAGAATATAAACTTTGGATTTCAGAGATGAATCTTTTAAATTGTTATCAGCTTCACGATCATCTTTCTTAATCAATCAATCGTTAGTTGATCAACTTGATTTCTATTTACCAACTTTCCTTTATTACTATTCGACATGTATTATAAATGTGTGAAAGTTTGGATGTTTGTGACTCCATCACGCATAAGGATTTCGATTAAACTTGCCACATGGATAAATCATTCTAGAATAACATAAGTATACTTTTAAATGGGAATTATAAGATATAACCCGGGTAAAAACGAGAGTTGGATGCCAGTAAAATTTTAAAAGAATCTCGCCACCATAAATTAAACGAAATATTTGTGTAGTTAATAAAGAAATGACCTCCGCTGATAAAAGTTTGCAAAAAGATTATCAATTTTATTGTATAATTGCAAACAACGACGACATTGGCAACGAGGACGATACAGATCTAGACATAGATACACAGACAGATATAGACGTAGACACAGATAGCAACTAGCGCAATGTAATGCCTTCCTCGTTACTTCCCTCGACTAATTGAGTTAAGGACCTAACTAAAACGGTTAAAGGAATTAAAGTTTGTGTAAAGACCACACAAGAAAGAAACAAAGGAAGAACCTTTGCACTATCCAGTTATAACATACAGCTTTTTAGTTTAAATGTTCAATTATGTATTATTATTATTTTGTTTAGTGTCTATTTTATTTTAATTACGGTGTTCGTGGCGTCACCTTTGGCAGCGACTGAAAATCAGTGCTGTAGCCCGGTATCTGTACTGGGCTTAGAGTTTATAACTGAGTCGCTGTCCATTTCTGATGTCACACAACAAAATTATTTATATTTTTTATATCTCTGTTTTTTTTTGTCTTTCTTTCTATGTGTATTTTCTTTCTTCTTTCTTTTTAAATGTCTTTATTGAAAAATTCGAGTGTGTAACAGAAGTTTTTTTTAGGTCTGAAAGTAACCAGGATAGGATTCATTCAAATTTAAATCTCTTATTGACATACTATAAAAAGAAAACTCAAGCCCGAAATAAATATTTGTCATGCCAATCATGCAAATAATTCCACACAGCTGTTTATTTACAAAGGTGTTGTTGTGGACTTTAGTATCAACAATGTAGATAAAGTGATGTAAAATAATACTTCAATAAACAACCATCATCGAGTAAAACAAGCGGATTGGCCGAGGAAAACAACATGAAATGATTAGCTGCTACATTAAAATTGACATGAGCATAAAATCGCCAATAACCCAAAGGTACATTAAGGGTTACAAATGTTACCTTGTTGAACTCCCGAATTTGTAACATTACTGGATCTTAACCTGCCTAAATCTTAAGGGATCCCCCTTTAGACTCAGACTAGCTAATGGTGATGTCAGATGAATAGGTAAGCTCATTGGTTTTAAATCCAATAAAAGTTAATCCGTAACAAGGATATAAAGAATCAAATCGGTTGTTGTTAATTAATAGGATTAATCGTGGAGACCAATGGTCGTTAGTAATTATAATTATTGCCGGTTTATGGAAATTACTAATACCAATTACAATGAAATAATCTGTCGGTAGGTACTTTAAATGTCAAATTACACTGTCATGACGTAAGATGCATGTTAATTTTAATAATATTGTAAATTATAACCCTCATTTGGTTTTACTTATATTGACGTTATGGAGCCACTGAGGTTGAGTTTTAGAGAACCTTTCAAAATGGTGTCTTAAGCCTCCTCAGACAAAATTTTTTCTTTAGAAATGTTTATTTGTTTTATCATAAACAAGAGCGATTACATGTTTCCGCAAAGTAACGCAATTATTGCATTAATAACGAGTATTGTCCAGTTTTTATGCTGCGCCAAACAAGTTTCATAATGTAAACAAAATACCAAAGTTCACAAATATTATAATAAAATCAGATCTCAGGGATTTTACCCAAATAAATGTTTTATTTGTTTTGTTTACGCAAATCAACACAGTTATAAAGGATACTATAGGAACTAGCACGATTATTTCTCGTGCAGGACAAGTAAGTTTATTTGTACGATTCGAGGGACTTTAACATAGCTTTAGACAAATTTCATCACGATATTTTCCATCAATACAATATTCCAATCAAATTCGGCATTTAAAATCTAACCGCTTCGTAAATAGTTACGACTACAGTTTTATATTATAATGAAGTATAGTTAGTATACGTTTACACAGAGACAGTATCAAAATTAGCGCAACATCACAACGAGCATGTAGGTCACGGTCTGGGCGTGGGAGATGCAAGATACGACGCCGGTCGACGTTAGAAAGGGAGACAATACACGAGTACAGGTTTCTAGCGTGCTGATATTTGAATTCGCAGAGATTTCATAAAATTTTGATTAGGTCAACTTTTCTATGTAAGACTATTGAGTATTAGCAACTTATTTGCATATCGGAATTGTAATATTCTGAGGAAATAAATTCCGATGCTGGAAAAAACACAGAGGCAGCAGTTTATATGATTACACTGAGAAAATCTTTTAAGTCTACCTGATTGTTATAACACAAAGCTGTTAGTAAAGAAATTTAATACTGTTATCCTTGACACGTCTCTTACATTTGAAGAACAGAAAAAAGGAATGGTAGATATGCGTTTTGTAAATACAAATTTCATTTCAATGATTATTATTACTTGTACCTTTTATTTTTACTGATTCTATTCATTAATTGACTTGTCGTCTTATTTATTAGGTCCACTAACTAATTAACATACAACATAACGGCAAAATACTGACGCAACGGTTACAGCTTCAGTTGAAACTTAAGAGTTTCCTCTCAGTTTTTCATTTCTGCCACGGAAATGTTTCCTAACTTAGCTGGGAACTATTTTCTAAAGAATTGCCGGGCGTTAAATTAACTACTTCATTCCCAATTAAAAAGTTAATAATAAACTTTGAGGTAGAAAATTGACAGTAAGACTTCTGTAGCTGGTGGATAGAAGTTATAATGAAACAAAATAAGGTCTAAGACTGCGGGGAAGAGCACTAATTAATATGAACTACTGTTATAATGAAACCAATACTAACAGAAATCTTCTCTTCTCTTGAACTCTAACGAGTATTGATGACTTTTTCTGTTATTTTAAGTATCTTTGAAGAGAAGTTGGATTAATTTTTTCAAAATTCAAAATCATTTATTCAAATAGACCTTCGCAGGCACTTATGAAAAGTCTGACTCTAATACCGGTTCGGAAGGTTGCATTTGCTGAGAAGAGCCGGCAATTAACTCAGCAATTACTCTTTTCAAAACAGGCTTAGATTCATTACATAATATTTACATTCTAATCGCACTGAAAACAATTGCGTGCCCCGGCGCGGCGGCAAAATTACAAAGTAGACTGAATAAATATTTAATAAGTAAATAAATAGCTAACTAACTTAAGCAGACCAGCCCCCACAAGCAGCACCTGTTCACAAGTATGACGCGTGTGGCAGCCATCGCCCTCCTAGCCATATTGGAGGGAAGTGAGCGACCCGTTTTAGGCAACAACACTAAAACTTCAAACCATACCGACATAAGATAGGCGTCGCATCGTCGCAATCGCTGCGATCCACCGATATCAATGCTGGATAAGCATAGAAATGATTACAAGGTAGATATTATTAGGTCGCATTTCCTGAACCTTGGCCTATCGAGATGGCATGTTTTGATTACAGCTTTCATTGGTGTAATCAAATTATAATGTTATTAATGCTGATATTTCATATGCTCTTGCTTGATTACTGTTAAGATCTGAAAGGCCATAATTTATGCAGTGAACTAATGTGTGTTGGGACATATACAAAATAATCCTAAATACGTTGAAATGAACATATTAATGCATCTATTTTCCTTATTTTGTTATTGGGCAAATTTAACATGTAACAACTTCGCTGCAGGTTTTAACATGAATATTTTCTATCCTAATAGCAATTCAATAGGGTTGATTCCTAGGAAAAAAGACTAATTAGTCCGTCAGTTAGATTATCAAAAAGATTTAAAAAAAATTGGACACGTATTTTTTGCTTTACAAAATCATAAAAAATTGACAAAGATGAAGCGAGTCAAAGATCGGGAGTGGGAGTGGGGGCGTCACGAACTTCATCACTCGATATCTTCGTATTTTTTGTTTAATTGAGTAAAGAAAAAATACGTTTCCAATATTCTTTGATAATGTAAAAGACTAAATACATTATTTTAGTCATCTAGCTTTTTTTATTTAGTTCATCTGTCAATTCTTCAAATTGCATCCCAATGAAATTGGGTTACATAAAATCTTAACGATTAATTCTAACAGACATGGTTCCTAAATAATAATCGGATGCCAATTTCCAATCCCAAACAATTTGAAAAGTATCCTATCACAACAAAGAGATGTTCATTGTCGCTAACCGTGACAGAGACAGCAATAATTACATGCTATCGACCAATTCGCACGTACAATGTACTAAATAGGATAATCATAAGCATAAGTATATCATACGATTGTAACAACTAACGCTATTGCAATAGAGATGGTTAAAGCTTGTATAGAACAGGTGTTATAAACTGAATCTTCGTTGCACGTCAACTTTCTATTGTCGACGGTTCTCGGTTTCATTCATTCGTGAACAGCTGACTTTGAAATATCTAACAATAGTCTTCATTGCTGCAGGTAAGAAATTTGTCATTAGCTAATTCGTACTAATTGTTGGCATATCTTTTTTATCTATCTACTAGCTGCCCGGCGCGACTTCGTTCGCGTGGTGCTACCCTACCCTACCCTACCCCACCTTACCCTACCCTACCCTACCCTACCCTACTTTCTTTGCTTTAAACCTCACGGAGCCCGAGACCTTTCCAACGAATGCAAAACCGTGGAAATCGGTTCGTGCGTTCTGGAGTTATAGCGTCAGGAAGGAAACCCCGACTTATTTTTATATAGTAGATTTTATTTCCTGCATCTTTCATTTCATTGATGCTTGTTATTGCCTCATTAAGATTTATCTTTTTTTTTGGCCGGATGATATGATGGCCAGAAGAGATCTGACTCAAGTGCAGCTGCCGTAACTCTTGGCGACAGAATTTCAACTTTGTGGGTGGAACCAGGACATGGGTAGTACAATTATCCTACAACCACCTTACTCTTGTTTCCCTACGGTGTTTTACATTACTGGAAGCTTAAGCTCATTGTTGAATTTAAACACATTCACCTATCATGCGATTTTATTAGACTAATATTGATTACATGACCTCTATCAAGACATGTTAGGTTTTAATGTACTATTCCAATTTGCCGTCCATAAATAAACATTGTTTTTATCAACACGGTGTATTGCGTTCAGTCAGGAGTTTCCTATCGTTTATTAACTCCGTAAATATATTGGAAATCCCATAGGATTATTCCATCGAGGCTTTATTATATTATTACTTTGGATTTCAATTATCTTCATTAAATATTTCATTGCTTCCTCAATTTACGGAAAAATAAAGCCGAGAACTATAGCAGAAGATTCGATCATAGGTTTTTTGCCGCAGAAATCATAAAATGGATCAATTTCTTCGAAGAAATTCTTACAACTCCTCTAAAAGTTTCGTCTCGTTAAACTTCCAATCAAAAATTTATAGAAGTGAGTTTATATTGAAATGAAATCAACAAACGCTTGTAAATTTAAATCACAACAATTCAATAGTCAATCTTATTATGCGATAGTCGATAAAGACGAACTCAACAATGATATCGTACTGTGACTGTCTGTGACTCATTCGACATATGGCCGTCGATTCTTGGAGATACTGTTTGTGGACAATTTTTTGACGTTAATGGTGGAAGCTTTATCTGTCGTTTAAGATTACTATTGTTAGAAGCAGTTTAACGGAGTAATTGTTTACAAGCGCTCGTGGTGTAGCATGATAAGCCGTTCTTAATCGATCGGCAAGTTAAGCTACCACTGTCGTGGTCGGTATCTGGATAGGTAACCGCCTAGTGGTATTCCAAATCGAGTGTTTCCGTGCTTCGGAAGGCACGTTAAGCCGTTGGTCCCGGTTATCACATAACTGTGATAGTCGTTAAGCTAGTCGGGCCTTCTAGGCGGATTGACAACTCCAACAGTAGGTTTACCACTAGCCTACCTCCACCAATCCGCAGAGGGCACGCGTGGTGGAGTATCTGCCCATTCCCTTTCATCATGATTTGTGAAAGGAGGCCTGTGCACAGCAGTAGGACATTATAGGCTGATGATGATGATTGTTTAGAAAAATCTATTTGAATTCTTAATATAGATTTGACGGCATATATGGAAACTGCAATGCAGAATTTAAAGCAGAGTTCAATTTTAAAGATAAAGGAATTATACATAGTATGTACGTAGTATTGTACAGTTATATTTTACCGTATACCATGAAAAGTGGTGTTAACTACTGTATCTTTTGACTAAACCGTCGAGCATCAAATATACTACTTATAGAACGAAAAAGTGTCCTCAAAATCGATTTTATTTGTCCTCCACAAACCACACCATAATAATCTTTCAATTTATATAGGTATAATATCATCATGTATGTATACTAATGTTTATAATAGCCAATATATAGACAGATTGTAAAAAAAAAAAAAAAATGTTACCTTGCTGAGTTTCTTGCCTGTTCTTCTCAGTTGAAGGCCGACTTACGAACTGGCGGTAACTTCAGTAGCTTTGACCTTCATACGTGCCCTTCTAGGGCCTACATTGAATTTGACTTTGATCAATATTTGTTATAATTAGGCAACAACAGGCATTTAAAAATTTATATCCATCCGAAATCAAAATACGGCAACTGCATACTAGAAAAGGAGGTTCCAATAATCACGGGTACTTACAATATCATGTCCCTGACTGCCACTCCTCACGACCTCAGGTGCCATGTACTCAATGGTCCCACAGAAGCTGTAGGCCCGGCTCTCTCCGCCGCAGAACTCCTTGGACAGCCCAAAGTCTGTCAGCACGATGTGACCTTCAGCATCGAGGAGTATGTTCTCTAACTTGATGTCACGGTAGATAATGCCGAGCTGGTGGAAAGGATATCACTTGTGAGAGGGGGTCGATATACAAAATTAATGAGGAACAATATTTGTGTCTATGGGCATATAGGTCGGACGTTCCTACTGCGGACCATTAGGACGTGGAATGAGCTCCCCATTACGGTTTTCCCTCAGCGCTACGATATGGGGTTCTACAAAAAGAGTTCTTCAAGGTCGGCAACACATTGGCAATCCCCCTGGTATTAGGCGACGGTGACCACTATCCATCAGGAGGCCCGTCTGCCTGTTTGTCAACCTCTTGTTAAAAAAATATAGTAATGTGTGATGTTAAATCTTGTTTGTTCTCTCCATCTACATTAGACGAAAGTGTATACACACATCTTATTTGACCATCATCGGGTGGATTACAATTTTCAGAATAACAAATACTCGTATATTTGATAATACCCCTGGTGTTGCAAGCGCCCATAGGCTACGGTAACTGCTTACCATTAGGAGGGCCGTATGCTTGTTGGCCACCTAATTGGTATAAAAAATCAGATTCGTTGTTATAAAATATAACAAGAAAGACAGAATTTTAAGTTTTTCTGAAAGGTTAATTGGTTGGGGTAGCTAGCATATTCATATTGTAAACGCGAAAGAAGCAAATTCCCAGATTAAGCTAATACGTCTCAATAACCAGGATAAAATGTGTGACGTGAATGGTAGTTTCAATAAGGACACCGTAAATCAAACAGATTCTAGATCAGCAATAGAATACATAACATTACATTCTAGAAGAATCGACGAGCAATAGATACCAAGTACCAACCTTATGTAACTGCTCGAGAGCCAGTATAATCTCAGCGATGTATATCCGGACCTCGTGCTCGTTGAAGTGCTCCCGCTGGTATAGATGAGTGAAGAGCTCACCACCGGCAACGTAATCTGGTTAGAGACAGATATTATCATTATCTATTGGCATTTGGTCAGACTAAAGAACTTAATTTCTTGCATCAGCAAGCTAGAGCACGCAATTGTTTTCAGTGCGATTAGAATGTAAATATTATGTAATTAATCTAAGCCTGTTTTGAAAAGAGTAATTGCTGAGTTTATTGCCGGCTCTTCTCAGCAAATGCAACCTTCCGAACCGGTATTAGAGTATTAGAGTCAGACTTTTCATAAATTCAAATTCAAATTCAAATTCAAAATCATTTATTCAAATAGACCTTCGCAGGCACTTATGAAAAGTCTGACTCTAATACTCTAATACCGGTGATATAAGTGCCTGCGAAGGTCTATTTGAATAAATGATTTTGAATTTTGAATTTTGAGAGAGAGACACAACATAAACGTAGAAGATGTTGAGAATGGTAAAGAGGTATGCTGATGGTACTCACTGAAGTAATTCTAAACGTAATAGTAAGGATGAACAATAAAATTGACAGTATCTACGCGTAAAGAAATCATCGTATTTAATAGCAAACGATTATCTTTTTATAATAAAACAGTTAGATCAGTCTGGGATTTGAAATTAAGTAAATGAACCTATTCGTGTGACTTAGGTGAACATTACAAATCGGAATGCATGGTAAAATATGTTCATCCAAGCATAAAAATGTCTTGTTTTTTTTAATACTTGCAATGCAGTCATTTTGGAAATAATTAACTAAATATTTTTATTTGTTAAAAGAGGCTGATAAATCTCTAAATGAACTCGAATGTTTACATTCTTAAAATATTGTTTACTCAGAACACAGATCACAGAATAATTCAGATGGAGCGCGAGGAACACGAAAGTGAAGCCAAAAAAGCAAATACAAATTGAAAATCTAATACCTGGTATTCGTTTTCCAGTTTGTATTTGCATTGTTTAACCACAGTTTCTTAATAAAGGAGTGTTTTTTGTTACATTAAGTTTGTTAAACAAAGCAAATACACATTCAAAAGCGAATACCAGGTACGTGTTTTTCAATTTGTATTTGCTTTTTTGGCCTCACTCCCGTGTTCCGCGCGCTCCATCTGCCTTATTCTGTAATCTGTGACTCAGAGTAAGTGATCCGAAAACATTCTCATGAAACATCTTTGCTAACAAAAACTGCGAAAGAAAGAGCGCTATAACAAAATGCAAATCATCGTGACTAAAACAATCATTACACACTTCACATTCGTGCATCATTATATGAATTGGAGGTTAATATATAATGTATTAAAGTCAATGCAAATGCAAGTAACAATCAAGATAAAATTACAGAAACCCATTAAGTTAATGATGAACTTGAAACATATTCGTTAGAATCAGGCATGATTTAGATCTAGGCCGAAACATCTTTGACCTACATGCCGAGTCTACCCACGATGATAAAAGTTAAGTACCACAGATGAATACTACAGACTATTTTCAGACATTGTTTTATGCTACGCACCACTAATGTTTCTCGAAAATAATTCACTTTTATACGTAGTATAAAAGTGAATTATTATTAATTAATTAGTGAAATATTATAGTATAGTAGTAGTTCAAAAAGATACACAGCTCATCATTCAGTGAGTTCTATGCCGACGACAAAACATTGAATAATAATGTAGTAGTAGCCTCGGGCGAAGTTCAAGATCACATATGTATGAAGGGACATGAATTTACCGTGATCCTAAAACATGTTTTTGATTTAAACACTTACAAGTGAGATTCTACAAAAGATGAAGCTGATCTAATGAGTCATGACAAGCGAAGAAGAAAGACAATGACAATAATAATCAACAAGAACATTTATAGAAAAGGAATCAAGACGCCGAGATTAGAATTGCTAATAATTTTACAGTATAAACTATTAAATTCTGAAACCGCGACAACATATTTGAGGTAATGATATCCGAAGAATTCAGTAACATTAATAGGGAGGAGCTTCAGACTTTGATAACCTTAAACCATCGACTAAGTGGACATAACACTTATTTAGAGTCACCAGTTCTAGGGCTTGGCATTATAGAGATGAAAAAGTAAGGTTTGGAAAATTGGGTAATATGTTACAAGGAACAAGGTGCAAAATGCAAATTAATGTTAAATGTCAGGTCACCAGGTGCATGTAACAACTTGAACATTTTAACACAGGCCTCTCCATATGGTATATCCGTGCCATTATGATAGTGCTAGTTCTATTCTATTGAGTGTTTCCCAACCTCTTCTGTGGAACAGTAGCGCTTTGTCGTGTGGTGTGGTTCAGAGGAGATGGATTTTTAAATGATGGAATTATGTGCCAAGGTTATTTCTTGTCTCTAAAATTTAGTAATAGCGATATCTTACCAGATATTAAAGTAAAGGTTTATGTTAGCTGCTTCGATATTATACCATCGATCTGTCGATAAGATCTTATTACTTTCTATCTACTATTACTAGCTATCGTCATTATTATCAGCCCGTATCTACCCACTGCTTGGTAAAAGCCTCATAATCCAACATCTAGAATAAATATCCAGATTATTAAACTAGGAATTGCATGATAAAAGTGTTAACAAACGTTAAACTTACACGTGTAAAAATCTCCCTCTACCATACGCCAGTAACCATTGGCTTGGAGCTCTCGTTATCACAATAACGAGCGCACGTGCAATACAACTAACAATGGATTACAAACAAGCGGCAAAGGGAAAAAGCGCAAAACGCGTCCGTCAGGTCAAGGCGTGCGCGAAAATGCGCTTAGTGTGCATTATGAAACCATAACATTATAGTTTGTTGCGCGAGAAAACTTTGTTCAATTCGATATAGTTTCGAATAATGCGTGTTTGAGAATTGTTTAATATGTTGCTCATGTTACATACCAAAACATAAACCTGATTAGAAGCAGAATTTTGAAGATATGCTACTTCGGATTCCCATTTAATACTAATTTACGTCGAAGATTCATTATTTTTACGTCTGATCAGATTCAGGAAATCTCTTTTTTATACGGGAATCTCATATAAATGTACACGTATTATGTCATCTATACCGATCAGTTTGGATACAGGAATCTTGCCAAACACTAATTAGATAAAATCATCAATGTTGCCAAATGGACAGGGAATAATAGCACTGATACAATACAACTAATAAAGAGGAGACTATACGACATCTGTCATGGAAAATCTGTATAGGTTTATTAAAATAAACGTGACTGACTGATTGATGGATTGACTGAGAGTGAAATTGACTAAGCTAAGTTACAATTCAGGTCATCAATAAGTAACAACAATAAAATAGTGTTCGTAGAATTCAAACGCATCTCTGACAACATTCATCATTCTCAGAAGCTTTAACGAAATATGTAATGTCTTCTAAAAATTGTATATAAAGTCCACGTACAATCGAAACATTAAACAGGAAAATAGCTGGAATCGTATCCATTAAGATAACAAACGTCAAGGTTATAGAAATAACATCAATTTCTACGACTGGGAATGTAGAAACAGCTAAGCTTGTTTGCAAAACATTTATGAATGATAAATAATTAAAATTTCGCGAAGACAAGCGTGAGCTATTAGATATAGTAGGCGCTGTGTGTCAAGGCAATGCAAATGTAGGTCTGCAACCCGATTCGCCAGTTTGTTTGGCAATAGCATCAGGTAAATGCCATACTTTTTTTGTAGTAAAAATCTTTACATAAAATCATAGCATTGTCCACGGCGATTGAGGTTTTGACACCAACAGTTTTGAATAGTTTGAAAACATATTGTTACACAAGTTCATAGCACGCCAATGTGATTTTGAAATCAAGGTATGCACAATGGTGATTTTGATAATTGTGGTAACACCAACTTAATCCATACAATGAAATCATACTACGTCAATAATATTAAAAGTTCAGAAGATAGTAATAATGAACAAACTGCCAGAGACGATAATCTTACTATAATAAGTCTCTAGTTTGGCTTTGACATCTAATGGAGATCTACTCTGACCGCAATTAGCTTTTCATTTCATTCTTTTGTACGAACATTTCAGTTGTCAGCAAATTGTAAAACTAAAACCTACATTGCAGTTTCACCTTGGTTTACCGTTGTAAATTTAGCAACATTTTCAGTTCTCAGTGCCACGCCAAGGTCAAACGCTTCTGCAGTTATCATAACTTCTATTGCAACAATTACTTCGAATATATTATACGTTGGATAGTATTTTTAATTTTTTTAAACAATATCTTCGTTTGCGCCACTTTCAAGACCGCAATTACGACTTACAAGCTTCAATTTGTAGAATCCAAGGTTTATGCAAATAATTTCGTCTATTCCATCACTACAACATTACTGAAATTCTCATATGAGGGATAAATTTGAAAACAATTTATATTTATTATCAATCCAAATTCAACAGTAAATTCACTTACATGGCAATTTCGACATGGATTCAATATTCGAATAACCAGGTCAAGTATCGTGATTCGTTTTCGAATGACTCAACAACTCTTAATTGGCAAGTATTTGACACCTGTACGTTGCACTCAACGTATCGATTTCGAGTGGTAATGATTGGTTGGACGAGAATCCTTCCTAAGTTGCTCTGTCATCTTTACTAGAGATGATTGTATGTCAACGGTCATGACACTTGTAGTGAATGACTGTCAGATTCTCATTCACGTTTTGTGTTTTTTCTTATTATCATTATTTTAATTTTGATCGGAATATGTATCTTTCTAGATTGGGTCTTGAGAAGTCAAATATAATATGTTTTTGGATGGTTTCTTACCGTACTAACTTGCCATATTACTTATTATAACTCTATATAGCACATCGACAGCAACTTCATACCTTCGTATAAACTCTTTTAGTTCTCAAAAATTAAAAATTAAAAAACAAAAAAATATACATTGTCTGATAAATGTGTTCGTATTTGCTGTTTTGGTGTTAAATTAACATTGATAAAACTGCAACCGTACTTTACCTACATTACACTTATCATTACAATTTGCTTCCAACCATATCTCTACACACATTGTCTGCGGTTGAAACAATGACTACTTGTATATAACTGACCACATATAATTTGTTATATTTTCGATGTTTTTATCAAACCGCATGTTTTATTCAATATAATGGTGGTTTTCGTTTCCCGTGAATAGATATTGGCAGAGAACAAAATGTCCTTGTCATTATTGCAATTCAAAGTCATTTTATTTAGTTTAAGCCTTGGAACTTTGGGACAAGAAGCAGGGATGGCAACTTAATACCCCATACAAACAAAATATTTAGTTTCAGGACGACATAACTAACTTTTTGTCTTTTAGTATAATTTGGTAAGTAGAAGTACCTATACATAATCCTCACTTTAATTCTATTCTTCATTCTAAGTTGACGTATTTGCTCAAATTAAAATTAAATAGCTAATTTTGCCGTGTAAAACGTGTGAAGTAGTAGACAGCGGTTCGCGTGACCCTCCAAAAGAGTTATAACAGCCAGCCGAAACTAGTTTTTTTAATTACCTTTACCGTTAGCAAAATAAATATGGTTGTGAATTTTAATAAGTGCAAATATTATGTGTGTATCTATCTAACGGTACAGTACTTTGCAAGACTAAATAAAAGTAACGTATCCTGATATTTCAACCTCAATTGTTTGAGTAATAGGGTTCGTTTTGCGGTGCGTTGGTTTGCGTAAGGTGACTCCATGACCCGATTTTGGTGTTCGATTCGAACCCCGAAGTGGTCGTTATTCATACCATATTGATTGGTGTAGACATTTTGATACAAGATTAATGTAATCTATTTTCGACTTCAATGATTTTTTAATGATGGTCGAAAATAGCATTTAAGATTGCGCTACTAACAAAAATTATACTAATGCATTTCAACTAAGAAAACAACCAGAAGTATGGCTCCCTGAAATGCTTCTTTAATCAATAGTATTATTCTAGGTCACGCTTCTGATAATAATATCGATAATACATTACAATCGAAATATCGGACCTTTTTCACCAACTCGCTATCGACAATCACATCCGTAGAAGACACAATCGAATTGTGTACCGAATAATTGGATCTATTCATTCGATCAACTACTATCGATACGGCGCTTTGTATCTATTAAACGACTTTTTCTTGGCTTCCTTGCTGCATATTATAACATCATTATAGTGCATATGTTCTCATTTTTCATAGCTAAAGTCTAATCAAGTCAGCATGAGCGAAAGATCTTAAAACCCTATTACGAACAAAAAAGGTCCTAGACCCCAGACGTAGAAAGTACCCCAGCAACAGTGAACCCAGACTCCGCCGCGTCCTCTAGGCCTACAGATCGATCACAATGTCACCCAAAGTCCTTCGTCTGTACCCTGACCCCAGACCCCAGTGTGAAAGACCTGGGGTCCTTCAACTGTTGTGTAACAAGGCGCGTGAACTTGGGACTGTTAACCTGCGACTTAAATCGGATTTGGATCTTTGATTTTACTCGAAATAAAATAGGTACTTTTTGTGAAAAAAATTCGGGTGGTTTTATTCAATTATTATTCTCCTTTTGATGTTACTGAGTGTGAAATTGATGTTGGTTGTTAATGTTTTATTAATAAACTAGCTTATTTTAGAGGTTAGATTTCGAAAAATCTTTAATACATCCCTAGGATAGGTACACTAGGAATATTTCCTCTAACAAAATCTTTTTAGTTATTAGTTTTAGCGGTTGAGTAATGCTCTTCATTACATATACGTTATCAATATTATTAGGAAGTGCGAGCATTATAATTATCTAATCTTAATAAAATATAATATTTTTTGTTTTAATTTGTGTTATAAGATCAAGGTTTCATTTAACTACGGCTTTACTGACTTATTATACATATCTAAGTGAGTACCCATACCATACAGTAGCAAAAGAAGCTAAGTACTACAATACCTTATTTAATTTCAAGTTCAATAAGTACGTTCAAAATTGATTTCAACTCACCGAGAATAAGGTGCAGTTTAGCATCCGTCTGGAAAGCGTAATGGAGGGTGACCAGAAAAGGGCACGCTCTTACTGCCTCCAGGACCTGTTGAATTTTTACATGTTAAAAACACAGAATATGTGGTAACCCGTGGGAAATCTCTGAATTGTAGCGATATTAATGTTGCGGACCAAAAGTATTCCCTTGGGGAAACCCGATAGATAACTCGTTTAGCGGTAAATTGAAATGCTTTACAAATGTTTAAAGGTGCTACATATTAATAAAATCATTGAATAATGACACTTATTGAACGATTTAATACTCAATCAATATCAAATCTGATGGGATAAGGTAGTCTACATTGTCGAAAGCATTAATGAATTCCATTCATTATTGAACCAATTATTTTGTTTAAAACTCACTTGTCTTTCCGTCCTTGTGTGCTCAGCAGTCTTTAGTTTCTGGACTATTGAAGCTTTTTTGAGCACTTTCATCGCGTACAGCTTCCCCTCGTCGATTCCACATCTTTTTCTCACTAGAAACACTTTGCCGTAAGCTGTAACAAAGAAACACACTTGTAAGTAGTTGTAAGCCATAATCGCACCATCACGCACTACTAAAACCGTGTAATAAGAAAAGGGTGTTATTATTGAGAACAATAGTTATATTATGATGTTCATAGGTCACTCTCACGTTAAGTGGGTCGCGTATAAACAATTGGGTTATTGTGTTATTTATTTTATAAATATCGTGTACTTTTATGTCTTTATTTTGTATTTTACCTACTTTGTAAGTTTATACGAAGGTTATTAAATTTACGGTACTCTGTACTGATGCTTCTAATTGAAATGTCGTTCTTGGATGTCAATAAAAAGGAGGTCAATTTAGTATTTATGGAGTCATGTTACAAATAACATTAGTTCCAAAATAAGATAAAAAAACTTTATGTAATTTGTACAAACAACTCTTTTTAGCCAAAAATGTGTACAGAACTAAAATAAACATCCAAGGATCCATACACCGAGAGTAATAATTGAAACAATTTCTTTTAATCACTCTTCTAAGAATACAAATGCATTGTTCGAGAGTTTATAACTGAAAAATAAAATGCGTACAGTTTCCTTTCCGTTTTTTTAACAATGTTGTTATGGGAAGTTGGCAGGCAAGGATAACAATAGAAACGGTGATGCAAAACAATGATTTAACGAGTAGAATCAAGGGGACAAAGGATGGGGAAGGACACTTCATAACTCAATGGGAACGGAATGGCAATAGAAAGGTAATAAAGACAAAGTAGGATTCCATCGCATTGTTTCGAACGAAACATGTTATCAAGGGCATTGAAATTAAAATCCTTCGTGGAATTCATTAACTTTGATGTGTTCCTGCGCGTGAGTAAGGTAGCCAGAGCACATTGGGGAGGGGGGAAAGGTCGGTAACGCGTGAATGATGCCTCGTGTGTCCATATGACTACGGTAACCGCTTACCACCGTAACGACATCATCGAATAAAAAAAAAAACAGTCATTAGGAACATTAAGGTTTAAGTGACCCTAGTATATGTATCAGTTATTATTCTCGTTTCAGTCGAAACCCCTTTGCAAACAGTTATTTCTATTATTACAAAGTTATTTACTTTAAAATCACAAACAGGCAGTCTATTAACCGCATTTAAGTCGTTTCAGGTTTTATTCCTATACTATTTATAACAAATTGGTGTTCCTCAGGGTATAATGTTTAGTTATTTTAGCAACTCAACTAAATAGTGACACGTCTCGTTTCGTAATTTCGTCGTCTGCATATTAATGAATCGAAACTCGTCGTCGTTACTCATATATTTCTTACTTTCGGTAATAGTTCTATTTCTAATTAAACTAGATTGGTTGGAGGACTTTTATCCTAAATAAATAACGCGTGAGCGATGCTTCGTGTGTTGCAAGCGTCTATATGGCTACGGTAACCGCTTACCATCAGGCGGGCCGTATGCTTGTTTATCGACTAAGTTCTATAAAAAAAAATAAAAAAATGTCAAATTAATATCATTACGTATTTACTTACTACTACTATTATATACTTACTAATTTATATCGAAGTTACTTGTACATTAAACTAACGGAATTATGAAGATCATCCAAAGATTTAAGCCACAAAATAAACTGGTACTTTTAAGACTACACAATAAGTTAATAGACTTGATCGTATTAAGGCGTATGAATTAGAAAATCATCAAGCTAAGTGAGCAGCTGTCGGTAACACGATACGTCCGGTGTGAGGGATGAGAGCGGACACGGTGGCGCTTCTTAAACAATAGATCACCTCCTTTAAATACCCAGATTAATATCATGTGAAATGTAAATAATGATGACACTATGATACTGAAGCATTTTGGTCAATTGTTTGATATTAGTTAGTTATTATGATTATTTATTAATGATATTAGAAGCGAGGTGTAGAATGATAAGCCGTTCTTAATCGATCGGCAAGTTAAGCCACTACCGTCGTGGTCGGTACCTGGATGGGTGACCGCCTAGTGGCGTGTGGGTAGATGGGTGACGGCACGTAAAAGCCGTTGGTCCCGGTTATCACTTAATTGTGATAGTCGTTAAGCTAGTTGGAGGCCTTCTAGGCGGCTTGAAAACTCCAACAGTAGGTTGACCACTAGCCTACCTCCACCGATCCGCAGTGGGCACGCGTGGTGGAGTGTCTGCCTATTCCCTTTCACCCTCATTTGTGAAAGGTGGCCTGTGCTCAGCAGTGGGACATTATAGGCTGATGATGATGATTATTAAATGCCGTCATCATCACTATCATTGGCATCTTTAGTAAGATTAGTCTGTGTATTTACTAATTCAACTTTATTATGATTACCACTATACTTATTTTTTAATTTTAGTCCTTTGTCAAAATCAGCAACTAAATCTTTTCACCAGTTTTCATGTCAAATAGCTGTTCATTTATTTCGCCTTTTGATTGTCTATCTAAATGGTAAGTATTCTATTCGAGTATAATTTTCAAGGATAAACATATTATTTAGTTCGCAGTTGAGATAAGCAGACGGCGTTCATGGAACAATGCCAAATGGATTTGTTTCGTTTTAAAGTTTTTGTATTATGTGACACGAATTTCTTTAGAACGTTTTCTCCTTAAGCCCGAATATTAAAAGCAGAAAAAATCTTCTTCTTCCTCTTCTGAGGGAACAAGGAATTTAAGCGTTAAAAATAACTTGATTATCGTTAAAATATTGTATCAGTTTTTAATCTACACTCGTCAACTGAAACACAAAGAACTTATTTATACTTTGAAGAGTGATAATTAGTGAAAGAAGTAAATGAAAATACATCTGAAACCAAGTTTCCAGTGCAAATGAAAACGAAACAAACAACGTCAAATACGGTGAATCCAACGAATCTGATCGCAGAATGCATTCACGACCTAACCTAGACCGGTCGATGCTCTCGAAGAGTCCCGAAGTAAATAACAGTACACCGCTAAAAATATATAAGCCGAGGTAATTTAAATTTTCACGCCAAAATCTTTGTTACAAAAACATTTATGAGTAATTGGCTTTTAGATAGAATTTGTTCATTCCGGGGAATCGATTTCAGAAAACAAAACTCCGTATATTGGCGCTACATTTGAAATGAAAGCTAATGAATTACAATCGAAATGGCGATTAGTCTTATTAAGTAATTAATTAATTACGATGGAAAAATTTAACACAGAACTATAAAGTAATAAAGATGAAAAACGACAAAAATAACACATATGTTACTTACAATAAGTTGTAAATCTTATAGATTAGGAATATACGATGATATGATTGTTATCGATTGACCACGAAACGGTCAATTAAGTTCTAGAAATACTTATCTAGAAACAAGATTTCTATATACCGAAATAGTTTAAAAGAGACCGCATCATGTTGACTTTAAAACTAGATCGGAAGTTCAAATAAATAATTGCTAACAATAACGCATGATGCAAACAACCGCACGTTGATCTTTGCTCTACAATTTGCGTCCAAAAGTTTTAGTTTTACACGTAAAAACATCAGCTAATAAAATAGGTAAATAATAGAAACCACTACAATGTTTAACTTTTAAAATTAACCTCAAGCCTTTGCCTTTCAAATTAGCAAATCTATTAGCATACAACCCAATTGACAACTATTGTGTGTGCTTTAATAATTATATTTGCTAATACTATTGCTGATACCTTATATAAATATAAATGTAGAACAGCATTCTTGGCTGCTACTGTAACATTAAAAATAGATCTTGTCTTATCAGTATCAAAGATTTCCGCGATATCATTTGCAAGCTTAAGAACGATGACTTCGTCTGGCATAAACATAACATTTTTAAAAACAAACACGTGCATTACAACGTCCTCTAGGGCGTTCGTTGAACTGAAAATTTCAACTGAATGTTGATGTTTGATTTGTTTTCAGTGCAATTTATTCTTAGACCACGCTACTGCGGAAAGTTCAAGTTTGTTGTGGGAAACAAAGGGTAAGGGTAAGTGCTTAAGTTTCAACGCTATTCAAAACCTCCTCTTCACTCTGTTATTGGGACTGATATTGTATAAATTCCTTGAGGTAAATGCGATTTCTGACCTAACTTTACTAATAAAGGAAGGAAGGTTTAATACGCATAATGACGATCAGTTTTGCAGCAGTTCATTCGATTCATATATTGCTATTCATAGATCGATATAATTTAACTTAGTATCGTGGGGGTCCGAAGCTCGCCATTCTGCTCGCACCTTGTCTTCAAAATTGATCGAGACCTCCGGAGACCAGCGGGCGGGGAGCTTTTTCCGCCAACGCGTCAGCTTGGCTATCCAAAGAGGAAACGCTGCCAGCCTTCTGGGAACCTTGCCGTTAATCGGAAGCAGCGGCAGGCTTGAGGAAATTTTCTATATATAGATTGTATTTTGTACATATTTGTTGTAAATAAAGCTAATGATAAAAAACTTTGTATCAAATAAAGAGCAATAATCTAGCTTTAAACATTCGAATCGTCTAAACCAACAGTTCATAATATATACGGTTAAATATGTCGCAAATTTTATAGATTCAGGAAGCAATCACAGTGCTCGGTGACCCGATAACGAAATATTGAAAGGAGAACCGGATATCTTGTTAAAATTGTATTCGGAGTATCGGGAGGATACGACAACATTTATAGATGACTGAGTTATTATATATATTGAAGCGCTCGTGGTGTAGCATCATAGCTGTTCTTAATCGATCGGCAAGGTAATCTACCACCGTCGTGGTCGGTACCTGGATACCGCCTAGTGGTATTTCAAATCGAGCGTTTCCGTGCTTCGGAAGGCACGTAAAGCAGTTGGTCCCGGTTATCACTTAATGGTGATACGTCTTTAAGCTAGTTGGAGGCCAATTTAGGCGGCTTGAAAACTCCAACAGTAGGTTGACCACTAGCCTACCTCCACCGATCCGTAGTTGGCACGCGTGGTGGAGTATCTGTCCATTCCCTTTCATCCTGATTTGTGAAAGGAGGCCTGTGCTCAGCAGTGGGACATCATAGGCTGATGATGAGTTATTATTTGAAACATGTATTGATTTAAATCTTATGATGTAAGATATAAGATAAGCATTTGAATACATCTTCAGAGAACATTGTGTTTAATTTAGTTATGATAAGATAAGTAAACCTATATTGATACAACGGTCAATAATATTGTGATCATATAAACAGTTTTTTAGTTCAATAGCATTAATAAATAAGATATTTAAAATGTGTAGCACACTATACCCAGTATACATGATTACCTTTATCGTATTACACTTCAATATCATCGTTTTGTTTATAATCAATCATTATATTGATTACTTTATAATCGTTTTAACGATTTGTTTTGTAAATTTAATACATTCGATGTCTCAAGTGCCTTCCTTAGAAAATCGATTACTATTGATATTTTTTTAAACATCTACTTGAGCCCTAAATGCTTGGAGAATACTCTCTCTTCTAAGCATCAAACATTCTAAAAGAACTACGCTAACATATTGTTTTTTTTTTCTCATTTCGCAACATGTACAACTTGTCCCCATAGCGACACCTATCGGCCGATAAAATGCTTATTCGCATGTATTAGCGTGGGGTATTGACCTGGCCATTATAAAGAACAATGAATTCGTCTTGTTGACTGGAGCAAATTAATATTTATATACTACATCCATATAAGCAATGATAGTAATCTCAGCTTGAGTTTAAAGAAGCAAGCGAGGAGTTTGATTTTTGTTAAACGAAAGGATCATAATTTTGTATTTCTTTCCTGTTTACACTCTAAGAACAAAAATGTTTCCTATCTCTTGCATAGGTCAGTTTTAAATCACTGTAATTTAAACAGATACCGTTACTATTTAATCCCCGGTTCTTTTGAACCGCTTTATAAAAGAATTCAAGATTTATGCGATTCTTAGGAATGCAAAAAATATTTATTAGTCCATGTTATTAACATAATTTAGCATAGCCTTATCAAATTGGCGTTGATCAATACACGATGGAGCTTGATAAATCTGTGTTAAGTCCAAATAGGTGATTGAACCTTGGTCCCAATTTCTCGTTACTTGATTAGAAGCCATTGGACTCTGTTTTGATAAAACAGGATATTTAGAAAGGAATGCTAGGTATGTTTTGACAGCAGTTGAATACTGAACTAGTCTTCATCACTCACTAGATGGCGTTGTAAACATGTTGGCATTGAGTAACAAACAAATAAGGAAGGTACCGATGAAGACTTCCTGTGGCAAGATGATGAATTAACAATCTTATTAAGTATGTATCTATAGCAATATTACAAAGAGGTAAAGTTCGTTTGTAAGTTTGGCTGTAGGTAGTAATCTCCGGAAATACTGATCTGATTAAGAAAACTCTTTCATTAATAGGTAATTAGCATAACAGATTAATTCTAATTATTAGAATTCATAACCAACAAAATATAAAAGACACTTCATCAAGATCAAACAATCAAGATCAGGCCGAATTTACAGCATCGATTGATGTGAAAAGAAAAGGTTCTTTAATTATACTGAGTTCAATATCCCGAGATTTCGAGATTCGCACGAATTTAGGGAGTATAACCTTTATTTCATTGGTGAATAGGGACTGGTGCCCTTGAACTGTGGAGGCGTAGGGCGTCATTAGCGGCCGATAATGGCGCCGTAAAACTCTATGAGTGTATTTCACACTGGAAAGACTGATATTTGATATTGGATAATGATATTTGATAGTGGAATATAGGGATGGAAGAGAATATTTGAATTATGAAACTTACAAGGCTGTGCCAAGCATAATCTACATTATATATTCACATATTTCTAAATTGAAAGCTCGAGATATCTTCACTGCGCTTGCATTTATAGTATCTAATGGATTTGCTATACAATTTCCAACGATATTTACAAATATTAGTTTCTACTTTGCATCAAAAATCCAACACAGATTTCTTCTAGCTATTGCTTTTACAGATAATTTTATCAAACACAAAGTGCATCAAATGTAAGAAGAATGTCATTGGCCGCGAAACTAAAAATCTACGAAATCCACATAAGTTATAGTAAGGTAAACGGCCCCAAGCTGAACATCTGCTCGGCGGGTGATAAAAAAATACCACCTGGTTGCGCCCTGATACCCGGCCAACACAATGCGAGCTGTAGCATCGCCCTTTGGTCATGTCGAAGGGCGGAATGTGCGTTTCATGAATATTAGAAAATGCACCAAGTGAGATATGGTAGAAAGATGATTTGAACATGGTAAAGGGATCATGGCGAGATTTGTAAAAAAAAAATAAAAAAATATTAGAGACGTTGGAATGACGTTATAATTGATCCTTGGTGCCTAAGGAACAACTAGAGCCATTTAAAATATTTTTAGAACCCCGGGATAATAATGCGAATTTCTATGGCAAGCCGGCGAATCGCGACTATTTGCGACCAAAACCATTTTGTTGTTGTTATGTTTTGCGGGGTTTATAAAATATTTCATGTATATTAACATGTTGCTGGTAATGTAATCTAAACATTGGAAGTGATTAAATACCCTCTAAAATGTTTTATTTTTTTGTACAAATCAATGTATGGAGCTCGCCATGATTCTTTAGAATTTGTATTGCTGAAGATAAAATAGTTTATGATCCTCCAAAATTAGCAGAGTATATAGAATGTATTAAATACTTGCTGTTCAATTATTGATGGAATACGACTTACAATGGTACTTTCCTCGACCAGGAAGTTACAATCTTCTGGCGAAAGCTAGTAATAATACACATAATTCATGCAGTATCACTTGGGCTAGTTCGAGTTAAGTTTAACGAACGAAATACAATGGCTAGAGACCAGTTTGTTATCTATTTTGACGAAGTCGTAAAGCTTTAACGACAGAATGATTAACAAAGTGCGTTTACATTGGCTGAATTCTAATTCTAACCACGAAGGTACAAATATAAAGCCTGATTTTTTTAAAGAATATCTCAGTTTCATATAATTTGATTAATTTCGCTTTATTCTATTGCAACAATTAAAATCAATGTTTTCTAGTCCCCAAAAAAATCCCGATGATTGTCTCAGATACATTTATATGTAGGTATCTGATGGTATATTACCATCTTTAATATTCTTTTTGTGAATAAAGCTAAGCTCAAAAAACTTGTGTCACAGAACTGTGTGGTAGGTCAAGACAAAATGGATGCGTCTGCGCACAGGTGGTGAAGCGTCGCGCGCTCATTGCTTGCGTGCTTGCAGTCCACAACTGGACACGCAACCGAACGGATGTGCGAATATGACCAGACGGTTTTGCATGCAAATTATGGCATATGGCAGTTTGCATATTTTTTTCGTTTTTGTTGTATTCGAATGATTAGCATAGATTTTGTGGAAATGATAATTTAGTGTTAGTTATCGGCTACAAAATAATATAAATTATTATTAGTTTGCTTTTAGTTTTCATTACTAGCTTAGGGTTCAAGTGAATAAATTATGATTCACCTATTAAAACCGGTTCTACCTGCCCCATATGTATCCTGTCATTATACCTGGGTGTTTAGCATATTGCTAAAAGAATACCGAGAACTACATGGTATGTTACTAGCTCAAACCTATTACAGGTTAATAAGGGTCAATTGAAGATATAAATAATTAAAAACTGATTTACAAAAAACTTTAACCGACTTCAAAGTACACTAAGAAGTAATCAAATCCTGATCTGATGACAACGGGACTAAACTTTAAATAATTTTCCAAATCAGTTAATAATGGAGTTATGACTGTTATGTATGAGGTAACAAACATAAAAAACAATACAACCGAATTGACAACTTCCTCTTTTTTTTAAGTAACTATTTCCCACATTGTTACTTCTAGTACAGGTTTCAAATTCATATTCAACAAAAAGTATTTATTCAATTTAGGCCCTGATAAGGCACTTATGAATGTATGTCGTTGTTAGCCTCGTGTTTGACCAGAATCTCATAGATTTGTTGTGTAGTCTATGAAGTGATGATGTGGCCGAAGGTGGTAAGTACAAAAATCCTACAAGGTAATTGGATCTCAATTGCAGCTTCAGTAAAACACGAAGTCCCGTCTAGATTCAATAAATGGAATAATAACAAAATTTGTGATTCGATAATGACCATAATGATGACAACCCAACTAATCACTACAAATCATAAATAATAAACTGGCTAAAATAAACGCAGGAAATAACCAGATGACGGTGATGAATATTCCATTAACCCCAACACATGGTGAAAGACAAATTATGAAACATAAAGGCATAGATAAGCCCAAAGCGACAGAGAACAGAAACAAACTATTGAAAGCATGGGGTAAACCTTATCTCGAACATATGGGTGGCGTGGCATCGATGTCAATGCACTACGCCCCCTGTCTTTTGTTACAAAAATGAAAAAAGAACGGGAAGGGAACCTAGACTAACCGCACGGATAGGAAGCGACGATCACCGTGTCAATGATAGTTAAGTTCCTCCCTACGCCACGTGGGTTAACATAACCCCTGCGCGTGGGTAAGGTCGTCTCATCGGTGAGAGAGGAAGGGTCCGTAACGCGTGAGTGATGCCCCGGGTGTTGCAACTTTGCGTCTGTAGGGGGTAACCGCTTAACACCAGATGGGTCATACGACTCGTATGCTGACTATACTAGCAGCACGACAATCTTTTTTTGACAACAATTCCACCATTGACTTCGATAGATTGAACTCCATGTGTGGAACTGGATTTTTGGAATATATCGCCGGAATTTTAAGTGTATTACGAACCGGTGGTAAAGTCAATTTTAATGTATCATAAGTGCCTTATCGGAGTCTGTCGGGGGAGTATAAGTAAAACAAATACTGAAATGCCATCTAAAATTTAGGAGCGTCTTACATACTTGAGAAGCTTACACATACAATCGAACTGTCAAATGGCGAATAAATCACAACTTAAATGGTGAGTGGTATAAGTCGTTCTTGTAATACACACAAAGCTTATAAAACTACTATACAATTATAAACATAAAAACAATAATTTTAGTGCCAAAAAAGGTAACAGTTCAGCAACAACGGTGATTTTTAGTGCAATAATCATTTATTAATAATGCAATGAAACGAAACATTAGCGATTACTAGATTTAATAGAATCATTACAACAAATAAACGATTGAAGGCTTCCGATCCGTTGATAGGCAAATAGATTTTACAAACGTGGTCTGCACACATACGTTTCGTTGCATAAAGGTCGTTAACTTGATAAGCATAGTAATTAGTTTCGAATGAACACTACTTCACAATGAGTTCAGATATTATAAATTTAAATCATCACACCAGACGGGAATTAATTTTAATTTACTTTAGAATTGAGACCGACAAATTGGTATTATAGGTACTTACATAAGAGTTGACTTATTTTTTGCCGCGGGATATTCTGCTAGCAAGCAACAAGCATTAGTTGATTTATCGCAAGTCCAAATAGGTTAACGGCATATTAATTGAACCTGAAATTCCATATATTTATTAGATTAAAAATGGAGAGCACGGCACAGCTTTACCAGAGTTCATCTAATGATATATAGAAAAACTAATGAAAAAAGTGGGAAAAAAGCGGTGAAAAACAGTTCAAAGTACCAGGTGGGCATAAGGTCACAGCGCTTAAGGACGGTGGGGTAACGACCGGGCACCGCTACGCGCCAGTTTCGGGGGTCGTCGACCGCGGCGACGGACGACGCGACGTCCTGGGACGGCCTCTGCGGTTATGAGGCCCTGGTACCCACGGATTAATATCTTTACTATTTACCATTATTTGTTTGATTGTTTGCTTGATTCTTTTATAGCAAAGTATTCGCCACTTCATACTGTGATACTGCCACATACTGCTGCTATATGGGTATCATTTATTCCACTGAATGCACCCCTATCATTATCGTCACCCCAAAGCTATTTACTGCGAAAAAGCTCTATTATGCATCCCTTTCTTTCCTGCGAAAATTCCAAACGCATGGCTGATTTTTTGCACATTGTGCAAGAAAGATCGATATAGAGTTCTATTGTTTGTATGAGGATTTTGATGACAAAATAATCATGACGGTGACACTAATGATACAGCTCAAGCTTATTAGCAAATCTCAAGTTCATCTAAATTCCATGACAACCTTTCAAAAACCAAGGATGTCTGAAAATGATCGCATTCGTAATACATTACCTATTTTTGCAAATTTTCAACTCTTACGCTTCGCGGTTTTCCAGGAGGTCCCGAGGAATATAATGAATCGCATGTTTTATTCTTAGGTCTAATTATCTGCCAAATTTCAATTAAATCCTTGAATGCATTTCTGAATAGTACTTTTTAAGCTTCCGCGAACGTGCTACTTCTGAATGATTTGAGTAACAAACAATTTCGCATTTCCGAGTATAATATTAGTATGATTTGAAGACTAAGTAAGAATTCGATTAAAACCAGGTAGGTAAATCTAATCTGGCATGAGTTGGAATTTCAACTGAAAGACTGGATCAAAAAGGCAAAGTGGAAAATATAGAAAGCCTCTGCGCACTGACATTTGTAACTAAACTAAACTAAAATATAAATAGCCCCATCAAATTGAGTACATTTGAATCTGGAACACACCGGTTGATGGTTCACTCATTGTTAATTAGAATCTAATCTTGATCATTGATCAAAACCATTGGCCATAGATTTCGATCGATTGTGACAGATTTTCAATCAGATTTTGGGGGTCAGTTAGAATCTGTTACACTACTTAGCGCCTGAAACGATGCCATTAAAATATGAACCTACAAGCTTTTAAATTAGATATATCTGTATCTATTGATTTCAATTCAATTCAAATTCAATTCAAAATCATTTATTCAAATAGACCTTCGAAGGCACTTATGAAAAGTCTGACTCTAATACTCTAATACCGGTTCGGAAGGTTGCATTTGCTGAGAAGAGCCGGCAATAAACTCAGCAATTACTCTTTTCAAAACAAGCTTAGATTTAATATTTACATTCTAATCGCACTGAAAACAATTGCGTGCCCCGGCTCGGCGGCAAAAGTAGACTGAATAAATATTTAATAAGTAAATAAATAGCAAACTTAAGCAGACCAGCCCCCACAAGCAGCACCTGTTCACAAGTATGACGCGTGTGGCAGCCATCGCCCTATTTCGCATCGCCCATTTAATCGTTGAACCTAATTGTAACGCTATCAGATTAATTTATCTATGACATTTCTTAAACGTCATCCGCGACTTAGTATTAGAAATTCACACTTTCTATGAAATATCACCAAAAAAGTCCGTAACAAACGTTGTGAAGTATAGAACGTAGCGTAGTCTAGACTGAACGATTATTTCGTCAGCTATAAAACTCCATTCCAACTAGACTGGCTGTATGTCATCAAACATGTGACGATTCGAATTGAGCTCGCCTTTGTATAGGGGACGGTATATTGTGCTTATTCGTGGAAATTAAGGTAAATATTTGTAAACTTAAAAAAAAAACAACGGGTTGCACTCCGGGAGTGCCGACAGAAGTGAAAACTTGAATATTTATGAAACTAGACATTTTTCACGTAGGGTTTTTATACAAGGGAAAGCTAGTTCAAGATACATGTATTTACATATAATACTTTTGAATAAGATTTTTTTATTAACTTAAAATGGGAACAAAAATGGTCCTATGGCTACATAGAGAATATTATAAGAATTTGAACATAACCCCAGTATAAATACAGTCTAATTTTCAACTACTCTCCCTCCGTCTAACGAATTTTCGATCAGGTCACGTGACACCTGACGCGAGTTTAACATTTTTTACCCATCCCAAAAAAAGTGCACAACGCCGCTAAAGAAGTTTTCACTTCAAAAACGAAAAATTCGATTAAAGTTATCCTAAAACCAAAGGAAACATGATCCCTTAGGAGCAGTTGTAAAAGCCCTAATCACTTTATTATTTAGGATCAAATATTACATGAAACGAAACATTCATCATATTCTTTGAATTTTCTGGACGGTAGGCTGAATCTGAAACACAAAATTTGCCCCTCATCCCAAACAGTCTTTATCCACGCCAGTCAATGACCTGTGTGAACCTGGAACCCGACTTCAAGATATCAGGTTTTTTTTTTTTGCATATGTTAGTACTCCGTATGTACCTGTTTGTACCAACTTTTTTTTCGTTTGTACCTCAAGGGGTTCGGAGATACGGGGGGTTGAAAAATGCTCAGAACCCGACTTCAAGATATCGGGTTTTTTTTTTTTGCATATGTTTGTACCCCGTATGTACCTGTTTGTACCAACTTTTTTTTCGTTTGTACCTCAAGGGGTTCGGAGATACGGGGGGTTGAAAAATGCTCAGAACCCGACTTCAAGATATCGGGTTTTTTTTTTTTGCATATGTTAGTACTCCGTATGTACCTGTTTGTACCAACTTTTTTTTCGTTTGTACCTCAAGGGGTTCGGAGATACGGGGGGTTGAAAAATGCTCAGAACCCGACTTCAAGATATCGGGTTTTTTTTTTTTGCATATGTTAGTACTCCATATGTACCTGTTTGTACCAACTTTTTTTTCGTTTGTACCTCAAGTGGTTCGGAAATACAGGACTTTAAAAAACCTGTTCCCTAATATCGGAATCTCGGGCATTTTTTGAGATAATCAAAATCTGCCAGCGGGGTTGGATTCACCATCGTTTGTACCCGTTTGTACCATCTTTCTTTTCGTTTGTACCTCAAGGGGTTCGGAAATACAGGACTTTAAAAAACCTGATCCCTAATATCGGAATCTCGGGAATTTTTTGAGATAATCAAAATCTGCCAGCGGGGTTGGATTCACCATCGTTTGTACCCGTTTGTACCATCTTTCTTTTCGTTTGTACCTCAAGGGGTTCGGAAATACAAGACTTTAAAAAACCCGTTCCCTAATATCGGAATCTCGGGCATTTTTTGAGATAATCAAAATCTGCAAGCGGGGTTGGATTCACCGTCGTTTGTACCCGTTTGTACCATCTTTCTTTTCGTTTGTACCTCAAGGGGTTCGGAAATACAAGACTTTATAAAACCCGTTCCCTAATATCGGAATCTCGGGCATTTTTTGAGATAATCAAAATCTGCCAGCGGGGTTGGATTCACCATTGTTTGTACCCGTTTGTACCATTTTTCTTTTCGTTTGTACCTCAAGGGGTTCGGAAATACAAGACTTTAAAAAACCTGTTCCCTAATATCGGAATCTCGGGCATTTTTTGAGATAATCAAAATCTGCAAGCGGGGTTGGATTCACCGTCGTTTGTACCCGTTTGTACCATCTTTCTTTTCGTTTGTACCTCAAGGGGTTCGGAAATACAGAACTTTAAAAAACCCGTTCCCTAATATCGGAATCTCGGGCATTTTTTGAGATAATCAAAATCTGCAAGCGGGGTTGGATTCACCATCGTTTGTACCCGTTTGTACCATCTTTCTTTTCGTTTGTACCTCAAGGGGTTCGGAAATACAAGACTTTAAAAAACCTGTTCCCTAATATCGGAATCTCGGCCATTTTTTGAGATAATCAAAATCTGCCAGCGGGGTTGGATTCACCATCGTTTGTACCCGTTTGTACCATCTTTCTTTTCGTTTGTACCTCAAGGCGTTCGGAAATACAAGACTTTAAAAAACCGGTTCCCTAATATCGGAATCTCGGGCGTCTTGTATTTCCGAACCCCTTGAGGTACAAACGAAAAGAAAGATGTTACAAACGGGTACAAACGACGGTGAATCCAACCCCGCTTGCAGATTTTGATTATCTCAAAAAATGCCCGAGATTCCGATATTAGGGAACGGGTTTTTTAAAGTCTTGTATTTCCGAACCCCTTGCGGTACAAACGAAGAACGGAACGAACGAACTGCTTGCAGATTTTGATTATCACAAAAAATGCCCGAGATACCGATACTCGTTACCGATACTAGGTTTTTGAAAGTCCTGTATTTCCGAATCCCTTGAGGTACAAACGAAAAGAAAGTTGGTACAAACGGGTACAAACGACGGTGAATCCAACCCTGCTTGCAGATTTTGATTATGTCAAAAAATGCCTAAGATACCGATACTCGTTACAGATACTAGGTTTTTGAAAGTCCTGTATTTCCTAATCCCTTGAGGTACAAACGAAAAGAAAGTTGGTACAAACGGGTACAAACGACGGTGAATCCAACCCTGCTTGCAGATTTTGATTAACTCAAAAAATGCCTAAGATACCGATACTCGTTACCGATACTAGATTTTTGAAAGTCCTGTATTTCCGAATCCCTTGAGGTACAAACGAAAAGAAAGTTGGTACAAACGGGTACAAACGACGGTGAATCCAACCCTGCTTGCAGATTTTGATTATCTCAAAAAATGCCCGAGATACCGATACTAGTTACCGATACTAGGTAACAGTTTTTGAAAGTTCTGTATTTCCGAACCCCTTGAGGTACAAACGAAAAGAAAGTTGGTACAAACGGGTACAAACGACGGTGAATCCAACCCAGCTTGCAGATTTTGATTATCTCAAAAAATGCCCGAGATACCGATACTAGTTACCGATACTAGGTAACAGTTTTTGAAAGTTCTGTATTTCCGAACCCCTTGAGGTACAAACGAAAAGAAAGTTGGTACAAACGACGCTGAAGCCAACCCTCCTTGCAGATTATGATTATCTCAAAAAATGCCTAAGATACCGATACTCGTTACCGATACTAGGTTTTTGAAAGTCCTGTATTTCCTAATCCCTTGAGGTACAAACGAAAAGAAAGTTGGTACAAACGGGTACAAACGACGCTGAAGCCAACCCTGCTTGCAGATTTTGATTATCTCAAAAAATGCCTAAGATACCGATACTCGTTACCGACACTAGGTTTTTGAAAGTCCTGTATTTCCTAATCCCTTGAGGTACAAACGAAAAGAAAGTTGGTACAAACGGGTACAAACGACGGTGAATCCAACCCTGCTTGCAGATTTTGATTAACTCAAAAAATGCCTAAGATTCCGATATTAGGGAACGGGTTTTTTAAAGTCTTTTATTTCCGAACCCCTTGAGGTACAAACGAAAAGAAAGATGGTACAAACGGGTACAAACGATGGTGAATCCAACCCTGCTGGCAGATTTTGATTATCTCAAAAAATGGCCGAGATTCCGATATTAGGGATCAGGTTTTTTAAAGTCCTGTATTTCCGAACCCCTTGAGGTACAAACGAAACGAAAGATGGTAAAAACGGGTACAAACGACGGTGAATCCAACCTCGCTTGCAGATTTTGATTATCTCAAAAAATGCCCGAGATTCCGATATTAGGGAACGGGTTTTTTAAAGTCTTGTATTTCCGAACCCCTTGAGGTACAAACGAAAAGAAAAATGGTACAAACGGGTACAAACGATGGTGAATCCAACCCCGCTGGCAGATTTTGATTATCTCAAAAAATGGCCGAGATTCCGATATTAGGGAACAGGTTTTTTAAAGTCTTGTATTTCCGAACCCCTTGAGGTACAAACGAAAAGAAAAATGGTACAAACGGGTACAAACGATGGTGAATCCAACCCCGCTGGCAGATTTTGATAATCTCAAAAATTGGCCGAGATTCCGATATTAGGGATCAGGTTTTTTAAAGTCCTGTTTTTCCGAACCCCTTGAGGTACAAACGAAAAGAAAGATGGTACAAACGGGTACAAACGACGCTGAATCCAACCCCGCTTGCAGATTTTGATTATCTCAAAAAATGCCCGAGATTCCGATATTAGGGAACCGGTTTTTTAAAGTCTTGTATTTCCGAACACCTTGAGGTACAAACGAAAAGAAAGATGGTACAAACGGGTACAAACGATGGTGAATCCAACCCCGCTGGCAGATTTTGATTATCTCAAAAAATGCCCGAGATTCCGATATTAGGGAACGGGTTTTTTAAAGTCTTGTATTTCCGAACCCCTTGAGGTACAAACGAAAAGAAAGATGGTACAAACGGGTACAAACGACGGTGAATCCAACCCCGCTTGCAGATTTTGATTATCTCAAAAAATGCCCGAGATTCCGATATTAGGGAACGGGTTTTTTAAAGTCTTGTATTTCCGAACCCCTTGAGGTACAAACGAAAAGAAAGATGGTACAAACTGGTACAAACGATGGTGAATCCAACTCCGCTTGCAGATTTTGATTATATCAAAAAATGCCCGAGATTCCGATATTAGGGAACAAGTTTTTTAAAGTCTTGTATTTCCGAACCTCTTGAGGTACAAACGAAAAGAAAGATGGTACAAACGGGTACAAACGATGGTGAATCCAACCCCGCTGGCAGATTTTGATTATCTCAAAAAATGCCCGAGATTCCGATATTAGGGAACGGGTTTTTTAAAGTCTTGTATTTCCGAACCCCTTGAGGTACAAACGAAAAGAAAGATGGTACAAACGGGTACAAACGACGGTGAATCCAACCCCGCTTGCAGATTTTGATTATCTCAAAAAATGCCCGAGATTCCGATATTAGGGAACGGGTTTTTTAAAGTCTTGTATTTCCGAACCCCTTGAGGTACAAACGAAAAGAAAGATGGTACAAACGGGTACAAACGATGGTGAATCCAACTCCGCTTGCAGATTTTGATTATATCAAAAAATGCCCGAGATTCCGATATTAGGGAACAAGTTTTTTAAAGTCTTGTATTTCCGAACCCCTTGAGGTACAAACGAAAAGAAAGATGGTACAAACGGGTACAAACGATGGTGAATCCAACCCGACTGGCAGATTTTGATTATCTCAAAAAATGGCCGAGATTCCGATATTAGGGATCAGGTTTTTTAAAGTCCTGTATTTCCGAACCCCTTGAGGTACAAACGAAAAGAAAGATGGTACAAACGGGTACAAACGACGGTGAATCCAACCCCGCTTGCAGATTTTGATTATCTCAAAAAATGCCTAAGATACCGATACTCGTTACCGATACTAGGTTTTTGAAAGTCCTGTATTTCCTAATCCCTTGAGGTACAAACGAAAAGAAAGTTGGTACAAACGGGTACAAACGACGGTGAATCCAACCCTGCTTGCAGATTTTGATTAACTCAAAAAATGCCTAAGATACCGATACTCGTTACCGATACTAGGTTTTTGAAAGTCCTGTATTTCCTAATCCCTTGAGGTACAAACGAAAAGAAAGTTGGTACAAACGGGTACAAACGACGGTGAATCCAACCCTGCTTGCAGATTTTGATTAACTCAAAAAATGCCTCAGATTCCGATATTAGGGAACGGGTTTTTTAAAGTCTTTTATTTCCGAACCCCTTGAGGTACAAACGAAAAGAAAGATGGTACAAACGGGTACAAACGATGGTGAATCCAAACCCGCTGGCAGATTTTGATTATCTCAAAAAATGGCCGAGATTCCGATATTAGGGATCAGGTTTTTTAAAGTCCTGTATTTCCGAACCCCTTGAGGTACAAACGAAAAGAAAGATGGTACAAACGGGTACAAACGACGGTGAATCCAACCCCGCTTGCACATTTTGATTATCTCAAAAAATGCCCGAGATTCCGATATTAGGGAACGGGTTTTTTAAAGTCTTGTATTTCCGAACCCCTTGAGGTACAAACGAAAAGAAAGATGGTACAAACGGGTACAAACGACGGTGAATCCAACCCCGCTTGCAGATTTTGATTATCTCAAAAAATGCCCGAGATTCCGATATTAGGGAACGGGTTTTTTAAAGTCTTGTATTTCCGAACCCCTTGAGGTACAAACGGGTACAAACGACGGTGAATCCAACCCCGCTTGCAGATTTTGATTATCTCAAAAAATGCCCGAGATTCCGATATTAGGGAACCGGTTTTTTAAAGTCTTGTATTTCCGAACCCCTTGAGGTACAAACGAAAAGAAAGATGGTACAAACGGGTACAAACGATGGTGAATCCAACCCCGCTGGCAGATTTTGATTATCTCAAAAAATGGCCGAGATTCCGATATTAGGGAACAGGTTTTTTAAAGTCTTGTATTTCCGAACCCCTTGAGGTACAAACGAAAAGAAAAATGGTACAAATGGGTACAAACGATGGTGAATCCAACCCCGCTTGCAGATTTTGATAATCTCAAAAAATGGCCGAGATTCCGATATTAGGGATCAGGTTTTTTAAAGTCCTGTTTTTCCGAACCCCTTGAGGTACAAACGAAAAGAAAGATGGTACAAACGGGTACAAACGACGGTGAATCCAACCCCGCTTGCAGATTTTGATTATCTCAAAAAATGCCCGAGATTCCGATATTAGGGAACAGGTTTTTTAAAGTCTTGTATTTCCGAACCCCTTGAGGTACAAACGAAAAGAAAAATGGTACAAACGGGTACAAACGATGGTGAATCCAACCCCGCTGGCAGATTTTGATTATCTCAAAAAATGCCCGAGTTTCCGATATTAGGGAACGGGTTTTTTAAAGTCTTGTATTTCCGAACCCCTTGAGGTACAAACGAAAAGAAAGATGGTACAAACGGGTACAAACGACGGTGAATCCAACCCCGCTTGCAGATTTTGATTATCTCAAAAAATGCCCGAGATTCCGATATTAGGGAACAAGTTTTTTAAAGTCTTGTATTTCCGAACCCCTTGAGGTACAAACGAAAAGAAAGATGGTACAAACGGGTACAAACGACGGTGAATCCAACCCCACTTGCAGATTTTGATTATCTCAAAAAATGCCCGAGATTCCGATATTAGGGAACGGGTTTTATAAAGTCTTGTATTTCCGAACCCCTTGAGGTACAAACGAAAAGAAAGATGGTACAAACGGGTACAAACGACGGTGAATCCAACCCCGCTTGCAGATTTTGATTATCTCAAAAAATGCCCGAGATTCCGATATTAGGGAACGGGTTTTTTAAAGTCTTGTATTTCCGAACCCCTTGAGGTACAAACGAAAAGAAAGATGGTACAAACGGGTACAAACGATGGTGAATCCAACCCCGCTGGCAGATTTTGATTATCTCAAAAAATGCCCGAGATTCCGATATTAGGGATCAGGTTTTTTAAAGTCCTGTATTTCCGAACCCCTTGAGGTACAAACGAAAAGAAAGATGGTACAAACGGGTACAAACGACGGTGAATCCAACCCCTTTTGCAGATTTTGATTATCTCAAAAAATGCCCGAGATTCTGATATTAGGGAACGGGTTTTTTAAAGTCTTGTATTTCCGAACCCCTTGAGGTACAAACGAAAAGAAAGATGGTACAAACGGGTACAAACGATGGTGAATCCAACCCCGCTGGCAGATTTTGATTATCTCAAAAAATGCCCGAGATTCCGATATTAGGGAACCGGTTTTTTAAAGTCTTGTATTTCCGAACCCCTTGAGGTACAAACGAAAAGAAACATGGTACAAACGGGTACAAACGACGGTGAATCCAACCCCGCTTGCAGATTTTGATTATCTCAAAAAATGCCCGAGATTCCGATATTAGGGAACCGGTTTTTTAAAGTCTTGTATTTCCGAACCCCTTGAGGTACAAACGAAAAGAAAGATGGTACAAACGGGTACAAACGATGGTGAATCCAACCCCGCTGGCAGATTTTGATTATCTCAAAAAATGCCCGAGATTCCGATATTAGGGAACGGGTTTTTTAAAGTCTTGTATTTCCGAACCCCTTGAGGTACAAACGAAAAGAAAGATGGTACAAACGGGTACAAACGATGGTGAATCCAACCCCGCTGGCAGATTTTGATTATCTCAAAAAATGCCCGAGATTCCGATATTAGGGAACCGGTTTTTTAAAGTCTTGTATTTCCGAACCCCTTGAGGTACAAACGAAAAGAAACATGGTACAAACGGGTACAAACGACGGTGAATCCAACCCCGCTTGCAGATTTTGATTATCTCAAAAAATGCCCGAGATTCCGATATTAGGGAACCGGTTTTTTAAAGTCTTGTATTTCCGAACCCCTTGAGGTACAAACGAAAAGAAAGATGGTACAAACGGGTACAAACGATGGTGAATCCAACCCCGCTGGCAGATTTTGATTATCTCAAAAAATGCCCGAGATTCCGATATTAGGGAACAGGTTTTTTAAAGTCTTGTATTTCCGAACCCCTTGAGGTACAAACGAAAAGAAAAATGGTACAAACGGGTACAAACGATGGTGAATCCAACCCCGCTGGCAGATTTTGATTATCTCAAAAAATGCCCGAGATTCCGATATTAGGTAACGGGTTTTTTAAAGTCTTGTATTTCCGAACCCCTTGAGGTACAAACGAAAAGAAAGATGGTACAAACGGGTACAAACGACGGTGAATCCAACCCCGCTTGCAGATTTTGATTATCTCAAAAAATGCCCGAGATTCCGATATTAGGGAACAAGTTTTTTAAAGTCTTGTATTTCCGAACCCCTTGAGGTACAAACGAAAAGAAAGATGGTACAAACGGGTACAAACGACGGTGAATCCAACCCCTTTTGCAGATTTTGATTATCTCAAAAAATGCCCGAGATTCTGATATTAGGGAACGGGTTTTTTAAAGTCTTGTATTTCCGAACCCCTTGAGGTACAAACGAAAAGAAAGATGGTACAAACGGGTACAAACGATGGTGAATCCAACCCCGCTGGCAGATTTTGATTATCTCAAAAAATGCCTGAGATTCCGATATTAGGGAACCGGTTTTTTAAAGTCTTGTATTTCCGAACCCCTTGAGGTACAAACGAAAAGAAACATGGTACAAACGGGTACAAACGACGGTGAATCCAACCCCGCTTGCAGATTTTGATTATCTCAAAAAATGCCCGAGATTCCGATATTAGGGAACCGGTTTTTTAAAGTCTTGTATTTCCGAACCCCTTGAGGTACAAACGAAAAGAAAGATGGTACAAACGGGTACAAACGATGGTGAATCCAACCCCGCTGGCAGATTTTGATTATCTCAAAAAATGCCCGAGATTCCGATATTAGGGAACGGGTTTTTTAAAGTCTTGTATTTCCGAACCCCTTGAGGTACAAACGAAAAGAAAGATGGTACAAACGGGTACAAACGATGGTGAATCCAACCCCGCTGGCAGATTTTGATTATCTCAAAAAATGCCCGAGATTCCGATATTAGGGAACCGGTTTTTTAAAGTCTTGTATTTCCGAACCCCTTGAGGTACAAACGAAAAGAAACATGGTACAAACGGGTACAAACGACGGTGAATCCAACCCCGCTTGCAGATTTTGATTATCTCAAAAAATGCCCGAGATTCCGATATTAGGGAACCGGTTTTTTAAAGTCTTGTATTTCCGAACCCCTTGAGGTACAAACGAAAAGAAAGATGGTACAAACGGGTACAAACGATGGTGAATCCAACACCGCTGGCAGATTTTGATTATCTCAAAAAATGCCCGAGATTCCGATATTAGGGAACAGGTTTTTTAAAGTCTTGTATTTCCGAACCCCTTGAGGTACAAACGAAAAGAAAAATGGTACAAACGGGTACAAACGATGGTGAATCCAACCCCGCTGGCAGATTTTGATTATCTCAAAAAATGCCCGAGATTCCGATATTAGGTAACGGGTTTTTTAAAGTCTTGTATTTCCGAACCCCTTGAGGTACAAACGAAAAGAAAGATGGTACAAACGGGTACAAACGACGGTGAATCCAACCCCGCTTGCAGATTTTGATTATCTCAAAAAATGCCCGAGATTCCGATATTAGGGAACAAGTTTTTTAAAGTCTTGTATTTCCGAACCCCTTGAGGTACAAACGAAAAGAAAGATGGTCCAAACGGGTACAAACGACGGTGAATCCAACCCCACTTGCAGATTTTGATTATCTCAAAAAATGCCCGAGATTCCGATATTAGGGAACGGGTTTTTTAAAGTTCTGTATTTCCGAACCCCTTGAGGTACAAACGAAAAGAAAGATGGTACAAACGGGTACAAACGACGGTGAATCCAACCCCGCTTGCAGATTTTGATTATCTCAAAAAATGCCCGAGATTCCGATATTAGGGAACGGGTTTTTTTAAGTCTTGTATTTCCGAACCCCTTGAGGTACAAACGAAAAGAAAGATGGTACAAACGGGTACAAACGATGGTGAATCCAACCCCGCTTGCAGATTTTGATTATCTCAAAAAATGCCCGAGATTCCGATATTAGGGAACGGGTTTTTTAAAGTTCTGTATTTCCGAACCCCTTGAGGTACAAACGAAAAGAAAGATGGTACAAACGGGTACAAACGACGGTGAATCCAACCCCGCTTGCAGATTTTGATTATCTCAAAAAATGCCCGAGATTCCGATATTAGGGAACAGGTTTTTTAAAGTCTTGTATTTCCGAACCCCTTGAGGTACAAACGAAAAGAAAAATGGTACAAACGGGTACAAACAATGGTGAATCCAACCCCGCTGGCAGATTTTGATTATCTCAAAAAATGCCCGAGATTCCGATATTAGGGAACGGGTTTTATAAAGTCTTGTATTTCCGAACCCCTTGAGGTACAAACGAAAAGAAAGATGGTACAAACGGGTACAAACGATGGTGAATCCAACCCCGCTGGCAGATTTTGATTATCTCAAAAAATTCCCGAGATTCCGATATTAAGGATCAGGTTTTTTAAAGTCCTGTATTTCCGAACCCCTTGAGGTACAAACGAAAAGAAAGATGGTACAAACGGGTACAAACGATGGTGAATCCAACCCCGCTGGCAGATTTTGATTATCTCAAAAAATGCCCGAGATTCCGATATTAGGGAACAGGTTTTTTAAAGTCCTGTATTTCCGAACCACTTGAGGTACAAACGAAAAAAAAGTTGGTACAAACAGGTACATATGGAGTACTAACATATGCAAAAAAAAAAACCCGATATCTTGAAGTCGGGTTCTGAGCATTTTTCAACCCCCCGTATCTCCGAACCCCTTGAGGTACAAACGAAAAAAAAGTTGGTACAAACAGGTACATACGGAGTACAAACATATGCAAAAAAATAAAACCCGATATCTTGAAGTCGGGTTCTGAGCATTTTTCAACCCCCCGTATCTCCGAACCCCTTGAGGTACAAACGAAAAAAAAGTTGGTACAAACAGGTACATACGGAGTACTAACATATGCAAAAAAAAAAAACCCGATATCTTGAAGTCGGGTTCCAGGTTCACACAGGTCAGTCAATGACATACATAACCAAGCCAAAGCAAACAGTACAAATAATAGAGGCTTATCAAAATTGATGACGTTTAAACAATTACATAATTACTGTAATCTATATCTATATATATAAAATGAAACCTATTTTTCTTGGTCACGCCATCACGCGTGAACAGCTGGACCGATTTCGCTAATTCTTTTTTTGTTGTGTTTATTATTGTCAGGAGAAGCGCTCGTGGTGTAGCATGATTAGCCGTTCTTAATCGATCGGCAAAGTTAAGCTACGTCTGTCGTGGTCGGTACCTGGATGGGTGACCGTCTAGTGGTATTTCAAATCGAACGTTTCCGTGCTTCGGAAGGCACGTAAAACCGTTGGTCCCGGTTATCACTTAATTGTGATAATCGTTAAGCTAGTTGGATGCCTCCTAGGCGGCTTGAAAAATTCCTACAGTAGGTTGGCCACTAGCCTACCTCCACCGATCCGTAGTGGGCACGCGTGGTGGAGTATCTGCCCATTCCCTTTCACCCTGATTTGTGAAAGGAGACCTGTGCTCAGCAATGAGACATTATAGGCTGATGATGATGAAGGTTCTTATGAAAGAAAAAATTAAGAAGGGTTGCTAGGGTAGGGTAGGTTAGGGTAGAGTAGGGGTAGGGGTAGGGTAGGGTAGGGTAGGGTAGGGTATAGATTAGTAGGACACCACGCGAACGAAGTCGTGCCGGGCAGCTAGTGCACAAATAAAACACACAAAAGCAGCGCATACGTCATTACCAGCGCATACGCATACGCTAAGTGTTATCTATTCGCCACTGAGTACTACGTAGATGCTACAACAACAAACAACAGTACGTCATGTAAACTAACCCATCATGTAACGTGCATATATGACGTAGGGTAATAATAAAGCGATATAAGATAATACTGATATAGTATTCATTGCATTTTAGACACATTTAACGAACAACTAAACAAGCATATACATATGATAGTTGTCATGTAAGTTGATTAGACGACATGATCAATTGAATATGTTGATTTCGCTTAAATGTTTTCAAACATCGTGATTACATACCTAGTCAACAATATACTTGAAATCTCTAAATAATATAAAACAAAGTCACTGGTTTTTAGGGTTCCGTAGCCAAATGGCAAAAAACGGAACCCTTATAGATTCGTCATGTCTGTCTGTCTGTCTGTCTGTCTGTCCGTCCGTCCGTATGTCACATCCACTTTCTTCCGAAACTATAAGAACTGATAATGTTGAAACTTGGTAAGTAGATGTATTCTGTGAACCGCATTAAGATTTTCACACAAAAATAGAAAAAAACAATAAATTTTGGGGGTTCCCCATACTTAGAACTGAAACCCAAAAACTTCTAAAATAAGAGAATGATAAAACTATAAAAAATATATGATGTACATTACGATGCAAACTACCAACGAAAAATTGGTTTGAACGAGATCTAGTAAGTAGTTTTTTTTTTAATTCGTCATAAATTAAATTCATATCAAATACTCAGGTCTATACTACCATTTACATATACAGGTTTATACGGAACCCTCGGTGCGCGAGTCTGACTCGCTCTTGGCCGGTTTTTGCTATTGTATAGTTCTTGATGCGGTCTTTACCGAAGTATAACTACTATGTATATCTACCCGAAGCCGGTTGCTAATCTATATAAAAGAATGACGTGTTAGTTACACTATTTATAACTCAATAACTGCTGAACCGATCTGGCTGGAAATTGATTGGGAGGTAGCTAAGAACCAGGAGACGGACATAGAATAGTTTTTATAGGGTAGTGTAGGGAGAGAGGTAGAGCATAGCGTTTATATGCTTAAAGAGCAGCTCGACTGCGGAAGTACCTCCACCTTACAGAATACCGCAGCCAAATAACTGTATGTTGTGTAAAGTTGTGTTCCTGCGCGTGAGTAACGTCGCCAGAGCTCACAGCAGAGGGGGAAAAGGTCGGTAACGCGTAAGCTATGCTTCGTGTGTTGCAAGCGTCCATATGGCTACGGTAACCGCTTATTATCAGGCGGGCCGTATGCTTGTTTACTTAGTCGTATAAAAAAAGGGGTAGCGTAGGTTAGGGTAGGGTAGTTAAGGGGGTAATAGTAGTAATTTATAAGCCACGTATATTAAAATATTCCACAACAAAAATAGTATCTTTTTGAGGTCCATTTATGCTTTTGGCCACATCATCATGTCATCAAGCTATGTTGAAATAAACAAACATAAATGAACTACTCTGATCTGGCAATAGTGTAATATCTAAATCGGCATGAACATCCTCATCCAAATCGTTTATTTTAATCGATACAATGATACAATCGAGTTAAGAGTTCCTTTCACAACGACAGGTCGATGAAAGTGGCACACCACGCGCCACGGCGCCCATGATCGGAGTCACGTTCGCTGGTCCTTCGAGCCGGATGTTTGATTACTGCGCGTGCGTTTATTTGTGGAAGGAATTTCGGTAATTGATAGTGTGATACGTGAAAATGGTGCTTTCTTTTTGGAGTATGTTTGCTTCGAGATATATACTACTTGAGTATGCCAGGTAGAATATACGGTTCGTGAGATATGTAATCTTTGTTTTTCATTACGTCTTGTTTTGAGAACTTTATGCTGAGGTCTTGTTACTACAAGATACAAAGACTGTAATTTTTAATATTTTTTTATTTTAACTTACTTTTAATTGCTGTTATGTTGTGTATTTATGGGTAAAATTTATTTATTTATTTTTGGTTATTATTTTGCACACAACAATCCGATTTTCCTCCGTTTATTAGACATTATAAAAAGAAAGAGTCTATGATACATACAAACTTTTGCAATTATAATTTATCTTGCATCACTTATTTTTCTTACATATACGTTTCCAACAAAAACCTGCAAGTACTGAACCGATTGGTATACCGCAAGAACAATAACCTTAGGGTGGGCATTGCACTGTGAAAGACTAGTTAAAAATGCCTAGTTATGGTCAATTTAGCTTCTGGTTACATAACGGTTGTATTACTGCATCGACATTACGGAAGTTAGCAATGTAGATATTGTAGTGTAAGTGCCGACGCAAACTGTGAACACCCTAGTTACGACAGACGTGCAGAAGCTATAATTTTCTCTGAATATTCGAGGTCATGTTGAGAGAGGTTCATCTTGTGAATATGTGTTTGTGTTTAGTGTGCGCTTGCACCGTGCTTCTACCTAGTCTCTGCGACAAGTAGCGAGAGCGTACGACTGTCGCTGCGACTAATCGCCGAGCTGTAGTCACGATGCCTTTCACAGCTTGAATCATATCAATCGAAAGCAAAATCTTGCCGTCTGTCCGATAGTGCTCATAATAATTCTACAAGCAATGCACGAATTTTGATGCAGTTTTCGCAGTTAGTTAGATTAATTGAGAAAGGTTTTATTAGTAAGGGGCACGAGTGGTGACCTCAGATTGACACCTGAATGAAGCAGGGGGGAGCACCGAGCTGCACGATTGGTTCGTCAGTCGATGCTCGTCGTCTATTGGATTCTTGCGTGTCATTTGGCTACTGTGATTTGGCCAAAAGTGTACATGCGCGAGCTTGCCCCCACTATTGCCTATCTGTGCTCACCATTCGTGCCTCATCATACTGTACTCAAGAGAGCTGCGCAGAAACCGTGTTAGTGACAAGCATGCAATGGTGACAGATAAATGCGATTTTCTCCGAACTACTTTTTTATACATCTCAGGTAACCAAGCATACGTCCCACCTGATGGTAAGCGGTCACCATAGCCTATAGACAATTGCAACACCAGGGGTGTCATTAATCAGAAAGGACAGCGGATGGTAAGATTTTCTAATAACTAACGCTTGAGAAGGCTCGGTACTTGTACAATGATGTCTCAATGTCAATTACGTACAAGTTAAATCAATTTATTAAGAAGAATATGACACTTATTTAGTTAGTCTCCTTTAAGGTGTCCGAGTCCAAGGCCGTACATCAAATTGGTACTATATGAAGTATTGTCGATAAAGGAAAATAAACAGTCATTACGAGTTCGGCAATTTCTCGAATATCGACCCCTAACGTTTAAAAAAAAAGAAGAATTTTACTGCGTGTCTCGATTAACTCATAATAAAAAATCTGTAAAAAAACTAAAACCTTAAGTTGGGATACATTGGTAACTTTTTTAGCCAATGAAAGGATTTGGAAATTCCACCCCTAACTTAAGAGGTAAAGTAGGAGGCGCGGGTGCAACCGCGGGGCGGAGAGCTAGTAGTACCTACATACAAATCAAAACAAATGAAGTAAACATACGAGATCAAGAACCTATGAGAAGTCTTGACAAGACGTTGCGTTGCCACCAACGTGACACGTATTAGTCAGGATTCCTAAACTTTTACCGATAATTCTGGCAAATTGCGAAACTCCAACAAACGAGATATTGAGGTTTCTATTTATTGCTCGAAGAAAATATTTTGAACATGTGGCTTACACGTTTTACCTTCCCAAACATGTTGTTTACGTAAATTAGCTTTTAAAGAGCCATTGTCAGGCTCTACGGGATTAGGTAGTGTCTGAAATAAATGTAAAAGTTTTTGAATTTACTAGTTTTTGTGATTTCATTTTTAATACAAGCTTTTTGTGGTGACTGTACTTCATGTTATTTGCAATTGCATTTTCAGCTCAATCGGACTGGGAACTTGGGAAGTTGATCAAATTTGACACACAAGATTCGCTTACAGTCATCCATCGAACAAACAAAATCAAAAAGTATTTTATTCAGTTTAGGCCCTGGTAAGGCACTTATGAACGTTACATACAGTTGAATTTACCACCGGTTCGAAATACACTTAAACTAAGACTCCGGCGAGAAACTCAGCAGCGAATTTTTATTGTAATCTATTCCGCCAATTTCCTGCCACTGCTCTGATTGGCCAAGTCAAGAAGACACGATGCATTGATTGGTCCTTACTGTTCAAAATCAGTGCAAAATCACTGACTAGTTAAAGGGATTATTCCTCGATGCAGTTATTAGACAGGATTACACGGCTTAAAAAGTACCCTAAACATTACCAGAACCCCGTTTTCCTTTGCCGTCCTAGCGGCTAGGACACATACGTTTTATATTTAGGATCGTGAAGACGTCTTTATGTCTTTCAAGTTTGAATTGACTTTATGTAACACAAGTGCATCGTCTGCCTGTGTGAATATAAATAGTTTTGATTCAATTGAAATACTTCCAGGCGAACTCTTTTCAATCCTATCCACAGATGAATAAATCTTAAAATCCTTTGGATTATTATAGATTTTTTAAGTATGAATACCTTGCCTATATTCTTTAAAAAAATGCATTTCACAGTTACAAGCTAAGGGGTCAAAAAGAGGATAGCGTGAATACCCACCCCGGGGCGGAAAGTTATTCATTTACTGTCAACAATATTTCAATAGGAAATCGGGATATTCTTGCTCTTTTCCGCACTGAAATCCCTTAATCTTAAAATATCATGGACTGATCTTACTAAGATTTAGAGGCCTTCGGGATCTACCTTGATAGAATACAGTTAAACCACAGAGAGTTAAACCGTTAGCATACTAGGGTTAGAAGAACCCGATATCTCCCTAGATTTTAGCTTGATTAGAATTGTTAGCATTAACATTATATTATTTGAATATAATTTAATTTCATACCATTGAATATTGATTAATTATAATTAATTGTCAGCATTATTTATTATGAAAGTGTAAAACGGTTTATTTTGATATTGTGTATTTGAATAACGAGGAATGGCAACACCAGAAAAGGTTAATTGTAATAATGGCGGCCATTGGAGAAAGTGTTTTTATTAATTTTGTGGTAATTACCAAGTTTACCAACGGTGTAAATACAGATTTAGCTTGATTAAGCCAACTTATTTTCAGTAAATAAGGTATGGTTAATAGAATGTTATGAAATATTTTGACTAACGAATAGATACACATATTCAACTTCACTGACTAGATTGTAGATAAGATTATCTTCTAATGATTCCTTAATTAGGATGGAAATTTAATCATTATTCCTAATTAGTCGGAAGCTAGTTAGAAATCATCAAAAAACCTACTTGCAAAAAAAAACATCTATCTTACTCAAGCTCGTTAGAGGAAGCGAAAACTTCCTCCAAAGCAGATGCACTATAACAATTAAGAAATCGTCACGCTATCCTTTAGTTACCAAGCAGCTGAGAGGGTCACTGACCCCTATCATGCTGGCCACACACCGTGGTGTTACCATACAATGGGTAGAAAAAACGGCACATTTTTTTGCCATGTTCATATCTAATAGTTGGTAGACCTGTTATGATTTAACTTTAAGGTGGGGATTTACTTATAAGATCTTTAATGATGTGCGGCGTAATAGAAGGAAAATCAGACACAAAAAAATTAAAAAATAAAATTCATAAAAAATTTGCTTTAGAAATCCATGACAAAAAATAACATTCGTAATTCTGCAGCAGCTCGATTGATTAGGTACCCTACTTACTAGACGACAAGGTTGCTAATTAAAAACTATATGAAAGAAAACTGTACGCTATACCTACATAAAAAAATTTCCAAAATGTGTAGGTCCTATTTTTTCTTTAAACTGAGGATAGGCTCGTGTTTTACCTTTTATCTCACATTTACTATCTATCATTAATGTGGCGTTTTTTTAATTAATAAATTACAAAAAAAATAAAAACGGTGTTTTTTACTCACCTCCCGTGCCGAGCACTTTGAGCAAGTCAAAATGTGTTATGTCCACTTTTGATGCGCCATTGAGATTAACTGAAACAAAATAAAGCGTTTATTATCGTCATCATTGAAGTACCCCACTGCTGGGGTACAATATTTTGCGACTCCGAGGACCCCAGTACTAATTGTTGGAATTCTTAACATCTGGGAAGAGAAGAGACAGGTTTTAAGAGAGGGAAAGCATAGCGTTTAGTAGCTCAAAGAGCAGCTCGACTGGGGAAGTACCTCCATTACAGAATACCACAAATAACTTTGTGTTATGTTCCTGCGCGTGAGTAAGAGTCGCCAGAGCTCATTGGGGAGGGGGGAAGGGTCGTTAACGCGTGAGTGATGCTTCGTGTGTTGCAAGTGTTCATATGACTGCACTAAACGCTAACCAACAGGCGAGCCCATAGATGTAGGTTTACCGACTGCGTAGTATAAAAAAATAATATTATCGACAGTCATGTCTAAGAAGGACTAAAGTCCTTAAAACAGTTAGAAGTCTGGAGCTTCGAATTCAAAGTTACAATACCTACTTAATTTAAAGCTGAGAAAGAAGTGTATGCTATTTTCATTTACAGGACAATACCCGTGACCAAGTTTGATGACTAAATTCACGTTACGTAATTATTCAATTGGACTAATTTGACAGGACTAAATTTCTTATGTCCTTTTCTTGTGTTCTTTGTTAGAAAAAGATATACCGGCAGATAGTGGCTTCCACGCTTCCATAAAGCTTGATTTTACAGAAGCAGAATTCGAATTTAAACAGTATTGCTAAAAGCATAAACTTCAAAACCATACACCCATAGGTCATTTGTTTTGAGACCCACGTTTTACTTTCGATCTTCTTGCTGTTAACAATAAGGTGTACAATGGATTGAGAAATGTGCGTCTGCGAAACGACGCACCGTATGAATCCACCTTTAGGCAGAGGCGTTTCCCATGTAAAACAGTTAAAACAGTTTTATTACATGATAAATGTTATTTTACAAACAGATTTGAGTGCTCATACACAGATGTATCTACTTAGGTCGTAAAAAGTTATGTTACGATTTGGGATATAAACCTTTGACCTGAAAAACTGTTGACACTTATCACATTTGAATCAAATATTTTTATCGTATTGATATTATACAAGAAATATAAATAAATAAAATAAATATCCTGGGACATTTCTCACACACGGACATCTGATCCCAAACTAAGCAGAGTTTTGTACCTACTATGGAAACCAGATAACTGATATAATATTTATAATACTTTTTGTTTGTAAATACATACTTAATATACATAATTACACCCAGACTCAGGACGTACAGACATGGTCATGCACACAAATGCATGTCATGTACGGCAATCGAACCCACGACCAGCGGCGCAATAGGTTAAGACTCCACGACTTAACCAACGGGCCCGTCAATATGTTTTTTTTCTTCGGCATATTAATCTCCGAAACATGTTCATAATAATAATAAGTAGGTAACATTGTAGAAATTAGGATAATGACCACCGTACACGTTTAACACAGCGCAGCTAATACCTAAGTCATTTCGGGCTTATCAATATTTACTGTGAGAACTACAATTTTACGATAAATCGGAACAATTTTACGCATACCGTTATATACAGCGTGAATTTTTATTCTAGCCAGTATGGGCAAGTTCTGAACTAGAGGTCGTAGAGAAAAACGCTGAATTTTGAAGAAAATAAAAGCATTAAAATTTGTTTAAAAAATTGTGTATTTTCAGATAGGATGGATATGATATTTCGATATTCTGCGTCTACGTCACAATACGAACAAAATTATATGTATAAAAATCTTGGTCACAAGATGCTACAACTTGTAGCATCTTGTGAACAAGATTTAAAAAAAAAAATTAAAAAATATAAAATAATATTTTTGATAACTTGTAGGCTACAAGTTATCAAAAATATTATTTTATATTTTGTTGTCGACCATTGTTTTATAAAATCTATCATAATTCCTGTATACGTAACAAAAACTTAAAACCTTTAAACTCTAGTGTGCGTAGGTATAATGCACGTCAACTGGTGGTTCCTAATTGACGCCACCCCTTTAAAGGTCCTGTCTTTTGACCTTCGTATTCAGGCATTTCCTGCCACCTTTGACAGATCATCTGACCGTATGATGCGGAGGGACGTTCCAGTGGCTTGAAGGCCTTATTTACTAGACTGTTTCTTTAGAATTGTCCAAAAACATGTAAGTAGGTATATTTTTTAATATTTCAAAGTAGCTGCCTTCCTCTTGGATAAGTGAATTACGCCTATTATTTTTTTCGATTTACAACTTTCGTTATTAAAATTGTTGTCTGTTTGTTAATTTGTATGGGCTCATCACCGGAACGGTTGTCCCGATTTTAACGGGACTTCCATCTTCCATTGGCAGGTAGAGGACTTTTCAGAGAGTAATCTTAGCTACTTTTTATCTCGGAAATATTTAGGGTTCCTGCGCAAAAATTGACAAACTTAAGAAATTGGGATAATTTAAATTATTTATTATTTAGAAACATTAGGTCCTGATATATGGAACACGGATGAAATCGCGAGCGGAAGCTAGCAGAACAATATGATTGGCTCTGCGGAAATTGTAATAGGAAATGAGACGTGAGCCCATTATGTGATTTAAACAAGCTTGATCCAATATTATCTAGTTAGATTCATATTTGTCGACAAACCACACGTTAGTTGTATCTACACGTGATTTACCATTAAATGATAATTTACTCAGACGTGCGACACGTGTCTTTTGGTCTTTACAATTTTTTTGACATTCGATTAGTTTGCAGTATTCCATAATTTTAAATTAAGTTGGCATTGTTTATCATAGACTAATTGGACTGTTTTACAAAAAACTTAAACCGACTTCAAACTACAATAAAAAGTTATCAAATCCTGATCTGATGACAATGGGACCAAACGGGAAGTGTACCCTTCCAGACAAAAAAAGAATTTTCCAAATCGGTTAATAAATGACGGAGTTATGAGGTAAGAAACATAAAAATAAAAAAAATAAAAAAAAAAAAACAACCGAATTGAGAACCTCCTCCTTTTTTTGAAGTCGGTTAAAAAGTAGTATTTGGTGAATCTGTTTTCTTTTTCACTTCAGTTTAGTTTGAGTTACTTCGACTTTAATGCATATTAGAAATGGTAGTCTAAACTTGATTTTCATTCACTGGTTTTTTTATACAACTACTTTAGCAAACAATCTTATGGTAAGCAGATACAGCAGCCTTTCCCCTTCCTGATGAGCTCTGTCGACCTTACTAACGAGCAGGAACACAACATAAAGTTATTTGGCTGCGGTATTCTGTAAGGTCGAGGTACCTACTTCCCCAGTCGAGCTAATCTCTACCCTACCCCTCTTAAAATAACCTTGATCTTTAATTCTCTTAGACCATATTGAAACCACAGAAACACTAAATTGGTTTTACTTTCCCAAAGCTATCCAAAAACTTATTTGTCACTTCTAAAATATACTTACAGACATAGTAACTATCGGATAGATATTTGCATAAGAATTACTTTGCAGATAAACAAATAATGCTGAAGACAATGTTTTTCCACCTTACCAATGTCGCCAGGTCATTGACACTGTTGCAATTATTTAATCTATGACATTGCGGCTGAGTATTATTATGTAGGTATAGTATTTAGCGAGTCATTGAACTATTTAATAGCAAAAAAAAAAACCTGGGACATTGTTTACACACGGTCATCTGATCCCAAACTAAGCAGACCTTGTACTATGGAAACCAGATAACTGATATAATACTTTTTGTTTGTAAATACATACTTAATATACATAATTCGACGGGCCAGTTGGCGCAGTTGGTTAAGATTCACCTTCCGCGCCGCAGGTCGTGGGTTCGATTCCCACCCAGGAACATGCATTTGTGTGCATGAACATGTCTGGGTGTAATTATGTATATTAAGTATGTATTTACAAACAAAAAGTAGTATATGTATTATATCATTTATCTGGTTTCCATAGTACAAGCTCTGCTTAGTTTGGGATCAGATGACCGTGTGTGAGGAATGCCCCAGGATATTTATTAATTTATTATTAATTAACACCCAGACTCAGGACATACAGACATGTTCATGGACAAAAATAAGTCCTGCATGGAAATGAACCTATGACCAGCGGCGCGATAGGTGGAATCTTAACCAACCCCGCCAATGGGCCCGACAATTCAATATTTCAAGCATTTTATATTTTAAGTTGCAAAGGTGATCCTTGCTTTCACCGTGTCCGCGTGGTACCCACTAACCAATTCTGAGGACATGAAAATTAAATTCATATATTTGATTCCTCGTTTAAAAGGAACATAACAGTAAAGGAAAATTCAGACATCAATGAAAAAAAAAAACTGCTCTTATATATTCTTCCCCATATTCATGTTAAGAACCTTATAAACTGGTAATTAAGGAGCCACATAGCTTAATAGATAAAAACATAACCAGACAAAATTGCACCTGGTTGTTCCACAAAGTCAATGGTTCAATAACCCAATATTTTTGATAACAATATTTGAAAAGGTCATGTTTTATAAAAAAAAATGATTATATTACATGGGGAGTACTGAAGGTGAACTCATACATTGAGTAATAAAATGCGACCTAATGAAAGAGTAGGCATGTCTTCAACTTATTTGTGTGTTCAGCCAACATTATGCTATAACAGTTATGTGTATTTTATTTATCAAAGCAAACAAGGTATTATGATCTGAAAAGAGATCATTACAAGAAGTTATGTGTAATTTTCTTTTTGTTGGTTTCTATAATGTAATATGTCAAAGTTGATTTCATATTTCAGTCCAATTGTGACCTCAAATATGTAGAACTGACTTAGTAGTGCTGATGTGAAGAGTTCAATGTGTTAAGGATAATTAGTCCAAGTAACTCAGAGAGGTAGAGCATAGTGTTTATTCGCTCAAAGAGCAGCTCGACTGGGCAAGTACCTCCACCTCACAGAATACCGCAGCCAAATATCTTTATGTTGTGTTCCTGGATGTGAGTAAGGTTGCCAGAGCTCATAAGGGAGGAGGATAAGTCGGTAACTTGTGAGCAATGCTTCGTGTATTGCAAGCGTCGAAACAGCTACGATTACCGCTTACCTTCAGGGGGCCATATGCTTGTTTACCAACTTAATATAATATAGTTATAAAAGTACCAAAGGATTTGGAATTATTTGAAACACTGTCAGCACAGGTTTTATGGTACAAGAGTAGCTAGAAAGCAATAGTCCAACCTCCATGGGTGATTATTAACTAAAATAATGCAAATATAAATAAAATTCTCTATGCATAAATGTGTAAGCATATGGCGGAGTAATTCTGTTATTATATATAGGTAGGTATACAATTGATAAAGAATATTGTGTGGTTGACTTGAAGGTTTTCTGATAAAGATACCATCAACATTAGTTTGTTTTGCTATATTTTATTTATTTCAGTAGATAATAAGGACTAAATATCAAATATTAATACTGATCAGATTCTGAAAATTCCTTCACAAATAAGGTGCGTTCGAATTGGGGTATGGTAGCAAAAATAACAGTCCAAAATGCCAAAAACGATCACAACTGGCGTTCGATTTGGAAAGTTCTGGCCAAATTGGCGTTTTGAAGTGTTTTCGTTCACCGTTCGTTTTGCTTGGAAACAGTTAAAAACGACATCGTGAACTGCAAATTTTGACCCACCTCCGAGGCAGGGTCGTTTGTGATCATATTTTGACATCTTTGAATCTGACAGATAAGTTTCGGAAAATTCATACGGGAAGCGAAAATTCTATAGAAATACTAACAGGCAAGAGAATAATTTGTTAGATTAACTTTGTTTAATGATTAACTGAAGGAAAAAGGTAGTTTGAGACAAGTGACAAGCAGGCGATGAGCATGCAAATGTCATTTTTGTATCTAATCGTTCGATTTGGGACATATCGTTTGTGGCAAAAGTTGCAAAATTGTTGAAATTTTCCAATTCGAACGCTTAAACAAAAATGCCCATTTTGAAACTGTTAAAAACGACATCACTCCAATTCGAACGCACTAATAGTAAGCTAAATTATCCTTGAACTGTCCATATGCAAAGAAATTAAAGAAAAGAAGCATAAGACTAGTATTTGATATTTTCATTAATGTAAGACAAACTCCTAACCTCATCTTGATCAACTCCTATACCTATTTGCAGTTACTTAGAGGACGAGGACATGTTAAAATATCTAACCCTTTATCTCATAAGGTAGGCGGCACAATATAATGTAAGCTATGCAGTTCTGCAAGGCTTTATTCAAATAATTCTGATATCATTCTGTTTTATTCAGTGAGGTACCAGGGTCACTTCAGGACATGCATACTGTGATGTGTTTGTTACATAATATGCTGATAGTAGAAGATATCCTAACACTTCTTTTGGCCAAAATATTTGTGGGTTAAAATTGACTACGAATCTGCTAGTTAAATTATATTAGAAAAAAATACAGTAAAGAAAAACTTATTTAATATGTAACATTGATTATATTTAAAATTGCTTTTTTTTTGTTTGGCATTAGTTAATTACATTAAAACTGGAAGTTGATGAGTTGATGCAAAATTATAACAATTTGCGTCAGGAGTAGTCAGGGCAGCTTGATTCACGGTCAATTTAAGTCACTATGATAACAGAGACTTGTATAGATGTAATATAGAGACATACAACAAAACTTATGTATAGGTAGTTTAAGTCTTTGGCTCATGCTTAAAAATATAATAATTACCTAAATCAATTGTTATAATAGGACCCGCATCCCTCGCGAGAACTAATGGGTTAAAATTATAAAATGTGCATTTGTCCACATGTCTTTTTCATTTTATAAAATAAGTTGAATGAAATGAATACTGAATTGAAATAAAGCAATTAATTTTGATCTCTAAGAATATTCAAATAGAAGATATGATTGAAAATTAGCAACGAGAATAACAGAAATATAACTTATAAATTATTGTTTAAAATTACAGATTTATCAAAAACTCACCTTTAAATCTTTTCCTAATTTTACTAGCATCCACCAGATTCCAATCCACAGAGTCCCTAGCAGGTGCAGGCACAGTGCCACCGATCAGCTCCACAGAACTGCTACGCTTGGAGCTGGGCCCTGGCACTGGAGGAAGCTCCTCTTTAGTGTCCTTCACTGACACACTTGTGCACTCAATTATTTCTACACTCTTGTCCACAACTCTATTATTAATACTGCAGCCATTTACAGGTGCATCAGTCCTAGCCTTCTTCGGAGGCACCTTCTTGTGTTTGTGAGCGCTGTGCCGTCGCTTCAGCTTAGTGGAATGCGACGAGTTCCGAGAGCTCACGGGTGAAGGGCACCCGCACTCCATGCTGCCCTCCTGGTCGCTGCCTTCGTAATATCCCGACTCGTGTTCAGGTTTCTTGTCAGGCACGCTCATCTCAGCGGTCGCCATGGTTCAGTCTTCCACTAACACCATGTAGACTAGCTCGACGTCTCTCAAGTGCTATTCATCAATTTAACCTCGCAAGCGTTGTACCCACGTCACACGTCAGCGAAATTCTGGTCCAGCACAATATTTATTTAACCAATTAAAAAATAATTCAACTATTTCTTAACTTTCAGCGAAAGTACAAGCGACACGTAAAGCATTTCGCGAGTAGTTACCGCAATCTGCACGATGTTCATGCACCTCTGTGTGAGCAGATGGCGCCACCGAACGCTATAACCCGACCCAATCAAAATGTCGCATAAAATAAGGTCACTGTTCACTCGGATATGTCAATTTTTATTGGTCGATGAATAAAATAACTTGCGGCTACTTTCACACAACTGAAATGTCAAAATTTCTAGATAAATCCGTCTTTGTATTTTATTTATTTTGAAATTATTTCGATATCACAGGCTGTTCGTCGTCACGTTGCACGGTATCACGAATCCACAAAAATCCAGGTACTTATATTCAGTATAAAAACATCACTTCACTCTCAGTACAGTCCATTTTTACTTCACAGTTTGATGATTTCTATCACTATCTACATAAAACTTCGTATAATACAAAACTTCTAATGTACACTATAAATAAGTTATAAAATGCTCGCGCGAATGAGATATGAACTCTCTCAGCGCGCTAAAGTAACTGAATTCGAGAAACGCAAGCAAAATAGAAACCGACCATGCGACTGTGCGACGGACGACGACGTACGAACGGCGCGCTTCCCCCACCACTTACGATTTACGAGGCCAGATAGTGCATGCAAAACTCACAGACAAATCGATGAATCGACATTTTATATTTTTGTGTCGATATAATATTAAGACCTTAATTAAATTTTATTTTAAGTAATCTACATAGAATAAAGACAAATAAGTAAATAATAAAACAACCAAAGTATATTAAACTATTTTGTATTCTCGTGTGATTATTAATATACTATGGAGTTACCATTTCATGGACACATACAAAAAGAGACGCGGCTATAGCTTAGCTATAAATAGGAACGAGATGGATGATAGGTTGAAGAGAGTGACAAAATAAGTTGCATCTCTTTCTTGACTCTTTGTAAAGCAGAGCAGAGTGGCCGTGAAGTGGCCGAGTAAGGATTAATAATACGTCTATTTTTCAATTGATTTAGTTCAAACAATTATTTGTATTTATTAAATGTATTTTAATTTGAATTTAATTACGTTTTGTTATAGGTACTTAATGTTCTGACTTTCCTTATTACTTTCTTTATTGACGATTTCGAGAAATTGTCATAAATCTAAAAAATGTTGAGGTGTAAATTGACCTGTAATATTTTTATTATTAAATACATTAGTATTTGATTATTTGATTCCTTATTCGAATTTAACAACTTAACAACATACATAAAATAGAAAGTACTGTGCACCAGACTCCAAAGTGCATAAATTATGTAGTACCGATGTAAACACATTATAATTCATACCAAAGTTCCTATTGTTTTGCTGGGTTTCAGCCAGTTTATCGACGAAAAATTAGTGCAATATACTTTTGTCAATAGTAAAGAAACCTTGATTTCAAATTCCGCAATCTTTCTTTTTCTAAAATTGCTAGGTACCACGCAATGGGTCGGCTGCAATTTTATTCTGATTTCATTTTGTGAATGTGATATAATTTTTTTACGCAACACGATGTTAATCTCTGCCTGAGAAATGCGCGTAATAAGTGTATAGTAATTACTTATATGTATGCGTTCCAGCAATGCAACCGATAGGGTTTCCTTTGTTGCAAATAGTTATGTTTACTATGTTTTAGCAGTTGCAACTCATAGCTCAAATAATGATTTAAGTTTAGCGGACTTACATTATCAAATATTATCTTTAATTATCAAATATATCTACTTTTTCTTATGGTCCATATTCTGCCGAGTTATTCTTTATTTCTTTATTGCACAATATTTACAACTTTTTTTTTTTATATATATTCAACTATGTAGTGTATATTTTACTTAGTACTTTCAACGCTGCCACCGGTTCGTAATACACTTCAACTGCAAAGACTCCGAAGAAACTCAGTAAGGCTATAATTTTCTATGCTGGGTCTATAAAATAAACATGTTGTCATAAATATAAAGCATCGTTATTAACCTTTGTTTTAAATTACAAACTTAGTTTTAAATATCAGACAAAACATTACCAGTCATAAGAATATTGATGAACAACGCAAGGAGTTAGGAAATTTCTAATTATTTATTCTACGGATGGTTGTGAAATTACCTCCAATTTTATGGTTGTTCACAAAGTGTTCAATAATTAGCGTTAGTTAATTCGAACAGGAGAACACGGAAGGTTTCAATAGTGGTACGACACGGAAGCATTCTGACCTTCTTATAAACAGAAAAGTACAAAAAATCACGTAGTAATGAACATTTGTTTTGTAAACATTCGTCTTTGCGATAAAACTTCTTATCTACAAGAGATAATGAACTCTCATTTAATCGGGTACGATATTTTTTGTCACTTTCGTTCATCTTTGTTAATAAGTATTGGTAGTCCAGTCATAGCTAGTTGGTAATCATTCAAAACCTTCTACCTACATAGGTACTTTTGTTATTCCATGAGCGTAATTTTCCGCATTTCATTTGTTTTATTATATTCATTTAGTTCAACTCTTTTCACAAAATTGTTTGGCTACTCAGTGTGAATTGGTAGGATAGGCACACCAACATATCTGGGGTTTTATAGACTTCAGTTATTTGATCATTATGTCTCTTTCTGAAATTTTGTCAGAACCAGCATATTGATTTTATCTTCTTGTAAACATTATCAGTAGTTTTATTTTTTATACGACTTAGTCGGTAAACAAGCATACGGCCCGCCTGATGGTAAGCGGTTACCGTATCCATATGGACGCTTGCAACACACGAAGCACGCTCACGCGCTCTGGCGACCTTACTCACGCGCAGGAACACAACTTTACACAACATAAAGTTATTTGGCTGCAGTATTCTGTAAGTTGGAGATACTTCCCCAGACGAGCTGCAGGCCTAGACAAAAGTCATCAATAGTTTTTTTCGCACACGCTACAGAGTAAACGCGTGAGCACGCTAACGACAAATGGTAGACAAAGCACCAAGCAAACAAGAAACGCCAATTCCGAAGCGTCGAAAGGAAACACACTGTTTTGTTTATAGAAGTTAGCGTGATACCGATAAAAAAAGCTTATACATCAAATATCAAACGTCAAACGCGGCCTGACTGTAGGTAGAAAGTGACTGGCGGTCATTTGAAACGATATCTCCTTACATTTGATAATTCAGAGTTTTTAGAAATACCGAACTACATCGTCAAGTAATTCATCCAAATATTTAATATAGTAAATATGAATAAATTACCGGCATCGTCTTCATAAACATAGGCTCTTTGTCCTCAACGTGTGTATACCTTGTTTTTGATATTTTTAGCGAAATTTAACAATAAGCTGATATTCTTGTTTGCTATATTAATTTCAAAAACAATTAAATGTCGTTTATTGCCAATACTTCTGCGATAGTTAAATGGTTACTTTTAAATCTATCATTATAAACATTGTATTATAAACTTTTATTAATTTTCTTATTAATCAACTAATGACTAATTAAGTGACCCTGACAAAGTCACTGATTAACCACAACAAAATAAAAACATTTCTTATTCTTGTTATTCGATAGTTGCATCTTGCTTGAATCGACTGTCGGCTTCAAGTTTCCGCTAAAAACTAAAAATAAAACAAGGAATGAATTAAGTGTTAATACATAATAACTCATCCACGATACTTACCGTAGCCTATTTCATGTCGAACGGTGTTGGCCTTCACGATAACCGGTGTTTCTTTGAAAGTGTTGCTGTCTGTGTGTTGTTCAGGCTCTTTTTCATCTTTCGCTACCAGTACATCATCGAAATACTCGTCAAAATTAGTTTTGGTGAAAAAATCGAAGTCTATAGCTGCTCGTTTCATTGTCGGCGTGGCACTGGTAGTGAAGTCTACTTCGAATTGTAGCATTTTTGCCGGAGACATGACCTCTAAAACTGGAGACGGTTTTACGAATAAATCATTTTCGCTTTTCTTGGTTAGAGATAGCTTTAATAGTGTTTGTGGTCTACGAATAAGTTCTAAGCTCTTTTCTTCAACTTGCTTTGGGGTTTCTAAAATTGGTGGTGATTTTTCAGGTGAAGGAGTTTGCATATCTGGTGTTGGTATTGATGCTGGTACATCCGGTACTGGACTTTCTGCGCTTGGGCAAGTTACTGTGCTACTGTCTACAGACATCCCTCTGTCACCTATCGTGACGTTCTCTCCTATAACTGAAAAGTTATCTAAACTCATACGGAATGTATCATCGGGCAAATCTAAGTTATCCGGTGAGAATAACTGATTCGGAGTTGTCGAATTGTTGTCTGTACCATTACTTCCCAGTGATGGTGTATCCATGTTTAATTAATCAATTTAAATATAATAAGATATAGGCCAGCTATTTTTATCATCAATAAAAGTATTCAGCATAAATAATAAATCATACACTAGGAGTCCTGACTGTCCTTGAAATAATCTTGCAAATCGATAAGCGCAAGAATTTCACATCACTTGCACGCACACATGCGCAGTTTAGCTTCTACAGCAGTGTGTATCCGTGAGCTGTCAAACAAGTTTCGCGGCTGCGTTTTCCTTGTTTTTTACATGGAAGAGTCTAATTGGAAATGAAACAATCTTTCATAGACATATAATTCCATACGAATGTTTGAACATGTCACAAACAAACCCTTGTATAGTCCAATTCGGCTTTATCGCACCGCAGGTCCGGCTATAAATAGATCAGTGGTCGTCACTTGCACACTGATTTAGCCCGCCTTTTTTTGGCTGCCCGGTCACAGTCATAATAGTATATAATGTTCACTTTATTATACAGCTCACTATTTAACTTTCACAAGTTTAGTTCTAAGTTAATTCACAATAATATTTGGGTAATTCCGCGATAAAATTGTGAGATACGGCGCTATGGCGCGTTCCACAACACAACTATATGATGTAGTTATGTCAACAAACAAGAACTTCTGACACCGGACGGCTCATTTTATTACCAGTGAACGCATTTAGGGTCAAGATGACTTTTATTAACAATTGCAATAATATTGATTTATGTATAAGATTACTTACTTTATAAATCATACCAACATTTTAAAATGTCGAACTTTGGAATAATGTTTTTCTTCAATGTCAAAATTGGCATTTCTTTTCTGAAGTGTGGCAGGCATCATTCGTTATCTGTTGGTTGATTTTGGACGGCAGGTGCCAGCAGTGGGCGCTTGCTTGCTTAGCGCCTTAGCGCTATTTGACATCAAAGAATATTATAATAATACGTTTTTGTCCTGGCTGTATGGATTCCTTGGGTGCCCCGTTGCTTATTATTTATTCGCCTAGCCACAACTCGCTTCATCCTGATCCTGATACACATCCATCGAAATTTACTACTCCATCTAAACGACTTTTTGAATGAATCGAAAGAACCGACTTTACCGGTTCTTTATATTTTGGAGCCGGTTTTTACTGTATCCATCAGAACCGGAAAAAACCGGTTCCGATGACCTAGTCTGGCGCCGATGGTTATCTTCAGGTATTTACCACGTAGAAAATGTTGAAAATATAATCCAATACGTAAATTACGTAACTTTTGTTGCAATCAGTTTCAAATTGAAACAACCTCAATTCAATTTCAATATAATAAAGGAATACTATGATAGCAAAAGGTTTCATGACATATTGTAAGTACCTACTATTTCAGAGTAATCAAATGGAATTTCACTAGATATTGGTAAAAAAAAACCCTTGACCTTGCCGACTCATCCTATGTGAAATAGAGTACCTATAATAGACTGGCTTTACTTGGAATATGAAACTTATTGAAACGGATATTAACAAAGTCACGTAGTAGACCCGTGGGTGCTTTCGAGATGAAATTTTACTAGTTTAACGAAGGCAGAATAGTTCCCAAAAATGTCGATATTTTAATATCGATTGTTATTTGTTTGCTCAGCACTATTTTCAAATTATGAATGACACGCATTCATTGCCATGTAAAAAAAGTGTATAATATTTTTTTCTCTTGTAAAACCTCTAGTCAGAATTTAGTTAGATCAATCCTTCTTGTTATGTTCTTCTAGCATAGGATTTTTTGGCGGGAACTTGCAGAGTGACGTTGCATTTTCGTTTTTATTTTCACAATTTACACCACAGACCACTATAGGGGATACTACGTATATTTACACATTCGTGTATTTTGAGTTTAATGCATATTAACCACATATTAACGGTGGTATTTAATCCTGTGATTTTATCCAATAAAGATCAATACATGTGCACCAGTGTAGTGAAATGAATTATGTGTGTGTACCGTGTATTTCTAAGTTGTCTCAAAAATCCGTGAAGAGTAGTACATGACCACCATTGTAGTAAAACATGACTTTTATGGACGGTGACTGACTGGGGACTATGTGAAAGTGATTTATTGTTACTAGAACTTATAACTGGAAATTGGCAAAATACACAAGCCGTGTGACGCCATTGATAAAACAAGAAAAATAAATATAGCATAGCTAAAATAAAATACGTAAGATATATTTTACTATCTACAGAAATAAAAAATAGGATAATGCCATTATAATACAGCTACAGCTATCACACCTCTATAATATTTTATGACTCATGCCACAGCTCATGCTTACTGGCTGGCAGTTCTACCAAACTAACTATACGGAATCGCAAAAAAAAATTACAGCTTTTCATACATTTTTGCCGAGGAGACGTAACATTTGTATGAAAAGCAGTAATTTCTTTTTGCGATTTTGAAGTTGGTCCCATAGTGAAAGTTGATCGTATACATGAGTATACTTTACGTGGTGTCATTTAATGTCGTATCCACCCCCTATATTGGAATACAAATTGTACAACTGTTCCTTAGCAGTTTAGAAGCACTCCACTATTCTATAGTTGCCAATAAATGAAACAAATAAAGATTACGTCATAATTTTATTCAACAAGCAAATCATTTCGTCTTCCTCTTCTTACCACCGCCGCCTGCAAAATTCCCGCCTTTTCGCTTCCCGCCCTTCTCCGCCGTTTTGAAACTACCTTTATTATTGAACTTCTTATTCTTGGGACCTTTTTTGTTGCCTAATATCTTTCTATTGTATCCCTTGATCCATTTGTCTCGTTTGTCTTCCCAAGCTAATTGTTTTGTGCTGGCATTATCTGTGTTGGCGACTGCTTGACTGGAACCTTGTTTCTTGTTGGTAGCGGTCTCTTCTAGGAGAGTTGAGAATTCTTCTGCTGATGCGAATAGTGAGCCGAGGTCATCTGTACCTGTAAAGATTATAGTAACTTTTATCATTTATGAAAGGTATGTTGTAATAGAAAGTATTATCAAATTTACAGTATAAGGCACCATGCACATGCAACAAGCCTTTTTATGTGTTTTTTTTTTATTATATGACGAAGTCGGAATACAAGCGTATGTCCGCCTGATGGTAAGCGGCTACCGACTCTTCCCCCCTCCCCAAAGACCTGACGTTACTCGTAGGAACACAAAGATTAAAGATAGATACCTTTCAATTGTAATTTATTCTTTCCTTTTACTGATTTCTTCCCGGGTACATCAATTTGGTCATCTTCATCAGTGTCTTCAAGGAGCAATTCTGAAACAAATTACAAGTATCTTTAGTAGGTGCAATGCACCAACTTATGGCTATTAATATTGCAGATTTTGATTAAAAAACATGAAAAATAGTCAACTCCAAAACTACAAAAAATCGCTGAATATAAATATGTATATGGGGGAGATTCGGTTAGCTCAGAGTGCTAGGGATGATTCCTGGGTAAAATAATAATAATTCTAATTAGTCCGTCAGTAAGATTATCAAAAAATATAGGACACGTATTTTTTTCTTTACCAAACCTTTAAAAATTGTCAAAGATAAAGCGAGTCAAAGTTCGGGAGCGAGCCTCGTGAGCCTCACTTTAGAGTAAAAAGTGTACACTTACGTGACGTCACGCGGAACCTCAACACATGATATCTTAATGTTTAAATTGACAAACGAAAAAATACGTGTGTAATATTTTTTATAATGATAATGTAAAAGTCTGACTAAATAGTTTTTTTCTGTCATCCAGTCTTGGGACAACCTGTATATTTATACAATACTAGCTGTCCCCCGCGGTTTCACCCGCGTTTCCGGGATGGGCTATCTGCATGATGATCCGTTCAGTAGTTGAGGCGTGAAGGCGATCAAACAAACAAACTCACTTTCGCATTTATAACAGTTAGGATAGGATAATATATACAAATATTACTCGTTATTATAGGATATCATACCATCATCTTCACCGGAGAGCGCGGGTTCATCTTCATCAGCCGATATATTTAATTCATCACCATCACTGTCTCCTGCGAAAAGATTATTATTATGAACATTTGCAAAAGAATATTGCTTGACCCACCTGAATATGCTTTACAAAAAATAAAGAAACACAAAAACAAAAAAATTAAGGAAAAGAGGAACTAAGTTATACCAATATTTTGCCATTCATTCATAAAATAGTCAATAGGCGCACTTATCGGCAAGTTAAGCTACCACCGTCGTGGTCGGTACCTGGATGGGTGACCGCCTAGTGGTATTTCAAATCGAGCGTTTTCGTGATTGGGAAGGCACGTAAAGCCATTGGTCCCGGTTATTACTTAATTGTGATAGTCGTTAAGCTAATTGGATGCCTCCTAGGCGGCTTGAAAACTCCTAACAGTAGGTTGACCACTAGCCTACCTCCACCGATCCGCAGTGGGCACGCGTGGAGTATCTGCCCAGTCCCTTTCACCCTCATTTGTGAAAGGAGGTCTGTGCTCAGCAGTGGGGCATTATAGGCTGATGATGATGAAAGGCGCACTAAGTATTGATATAAACTTCGATGCAAATCACCCCTAAAATAACTTTCTACACTTTTTTAACCCCGTTAGGCGATGTGTTTCAATAAAATACGAAACCCGCCTTCCACCAAGTCTGTTAAAGAATATTTATGCAACATTTGACGTAGATACCAAGGAATCACGTTGTCCCATACAAACTTTGCCCCGTTTTTCATCCCCTTAGGGGTAGAATTTGTAAGTTTGTAAGTAGGAGGTTATCTCCGGAACTATAGATCCGATTCTGAAAATTCTTTGACTCTGAAAGTATTATCCCCGATTATTATAGGCTAATTTTCAACCCGCAAATACATACCACCATCACCAACACCGTCCATATCTTCATCATCGTCATCACCGCTGTCGAGCTGGTCTCCGTCATCTTCATCATCTTTCTTCTTTTTAGATCCGCGCTTTTGTTTAGTTGCCTCCATGTCTGCTAGGTAATCTAGTTCTTCGTCTGATTCTTCTGCAATATATTATTTCACATTTATGTCGTGGGTTCGATTTCCATCCAGAACAAACACACGGGCCAGTTAGCGCAGTTGGTTAAGACTCTGGTAAAGATTCCACCTAATGCGCCGCAGGTCGTGGGTTCGATTCCCGCACAGGACATGCATTTGTGTGCATGAACATGTCTGTATGTCCTGAGTCTGGGTGTAATTATGTATATTAAGTATAAGTACAATAGTACTCTGCTTAGTTTGGGATCAGAGGACCGTGTGTCAGGAACGTCCCAGGATATTTATTTATTTGTGTGAATACACAATAATTGAAAGTGGATATACTAACGCCCACGCGGTTAGGCCGCCGTTACCAGCGTTATGTACATCATTTTCCTTTTCGTCATTACGTAATTAGACCCCTGAAGAATCGCCATACTGGTACAAATGACCAGGAAATTTGTGCCGGTATCTCCCGGCCTATAGTGATGTACTTAACAAAGCGAATGAGAGCATACCTTGAGCCTTTGACCCAGTCATGCTATCGAGGTACTGCTCAAAGTCCTCACTGGTGACGGAATCCGCGTCACTGTCATCGTCATCGGAATCTTTCACTTCGCGACGCTTCTGTAGGAAACTGTAACAAAAACATAGTCCATAATCCTCATCTTCTTCTTCTTATTTTTAATTTTGGCAACCAAGCCCAAATTAGGCCTCATTTCTGCCAGTGTCGAGTTATATTATAGTTTCCAGTCAAAATAAATCACTTCACGTCCTCAGTCAGTCACCGTCAATAAAAGTCATGTTTTACTACAATGGTGGTCATTGTACTAAAACTCTTCACGGACTTTTTGAGCCAACTTGAAAAGTCACGATACATTTAATTCATTTCATTTCACTTCACTGGTGCACATGGATCTTTATTGGGTAAAATATCACCAAAAATACACAATAAAACTCAAAATACACAAATTTATGAAAATAAAAATGAAAACGCTACGTCACTCTGCAAGTTCCCGCCAAAAAGCCATAGTGCATAATCATCATGGTCCCTTGCTGGGGCATTACCATAGAGTAAGGAATATTAACGGTGACAAACTTAACCATCTACGTTTCGCAGACGATATTATCCTGTTTTCTGAGAACCCAGATATTTTGGAAGACATGCTACAACAACTATCAGTGGAAAGTGCCAAAGTAGGTATATCAATGAACCCATCGAAAACTAAGGTAATGACGCGTTCCATTGAAATTAGTTCGCTGAATAAATGCACTAGAATTTGACCAAAGTTTTGAGATGTTGATGTAAGAGAGGTAGAGCATAGCGTTTATTCGCTCAAAGAGCAGCTCGACTGGGGAAGTGCCTCCACCTTACAGAATACCGCAGCCAAATAACTTTATGTTGTGTAAAGTTGTGTTCCTGCGCGTGAGTAAGGTCGCCAGAGCTCATAGGGGAGGGGGGAAAGGTAACGCGTGAGTGATGCTTTTTGTGTTGCATGCGTCCATATGGCTACGGGAACCGAACTATGAGCCACCACTTTCGATCGATGTTTTAATCTAGAAATAAAAGCCTACTAACTCGTATAAGAATCTCTCGTCGACAGGTATCTTCTTGACGTCCTCGTTTAAATACGTCGACGAATTCACCGGTATGCCCTTCAGACCTGAAACATTAAGAATTTACACATTTAGAATGTTGGCACCAGTCTCTCACAAAACAGGTAAATTTAATGTTATTAATCTAGTAGTTCATACTTTTTAATAGACTTCAAAAAAAGGAGGAGGTTCTATGTTCGACGCTTGTTTTTTTAACCGACTTCAAAAAAAGGAGGAGGTTCTCAATTCGATTGTTTATATATATATTTTTTTATGTATGTTCGGGCATAACTCCGTCGTATGTAGACGAATTTTCAAAATTCTTTTTTTGTTCGAAAGGGGTTTATTCCGAAATGGTCCCATATAAATTTCATATAGATCTGATGATGAGTTTCGGTAACAAAAAACGGAAATCTTAAAAAAATGACAGCAAATCAACCGCAATTGCTGCTATCGCATAAATATGCATTGTTTACGCAGGCCTTTACACACGAAAGTATTAAGTATATATGAAACTAAAAATTCAAAAATAAATTAACTTTTTAACACTTGTTAAAAATTTAATTTATTTAATGTACGTTCTCCGATTACTCGGCAACTGCTTATGCGATTTGGATGGTTCAAACAATAGAGTTAGAATATTATAGAATGATAGCGTTAACAACGATACCTTGTAGGAAGCGTGAGCAGTTTCCATATATATGCATTCACAGATATATCGTACAATAGTTGATTTACAGTCAGACATAATATCGATATGGATTCCTTGTCATTTGTTCACGGTAAAAACGAGAAATTGGCATTCATTGTACGTATTTTAGTCGTTCAAACTATGTACGTTCACTTCGTTTCAAGACATTTGTACCGTAGCGGTGCTCACGGACCGTACCGTCTGTATACTAAGAGGCATGAGTGGTGAGCACAGATTGACACCTGCGCAGTAGTTAGGCTACATTCCGAATTAAATAATATCGCTCACAGTGCTCACAGCAATAATCTGCGTACCGAGTTAGATATCACGATAATGACAGCTGAGAACTGTAAACAATTCGGAACGCCCGTTATCGCGCTCACAGTATTCAAAACAGAACATTTGAGAATTTAATTAAAATTGAAATTGCGCTAGAACTCCTTATATCTTTTATTAGTTGACTCGCAAAAAGGAATATCCGCATTTTTTATTATTTTTCTCTCATAAAATCATAAAAAGTATCTTTGCCATATGGAAAACCAAAAATCTTATTAGATTTTTGCCGAAAACACAATAACTAACCGTCACTTTTTGACAGCGCTCACGGTGATATCAGTTTAGGGCATGGTCGGTGTGAGCGCAAGATGGCGCATGTCATGACATCATCTATGACGTTTCACGGGACATCGTGATGGCGCTCAAGGTAATATGGAACGGGTTTAAGCACGCTCAAATCGATTACAGCGATTATATCATTAATTCGGAATGCAGCCTTAATCTTCGGTCTGATTGTCGGAATGAAGGCGGGGGGAGCGGCGAGCTGCACACGATTGGTTCGTCAGTCGATGTGAGTCGTCTATTGGATTCTCGCGTGTCATTTGGCTACTGTGATTTGGCCAAAAGTGTAGATGCGCGAGCTTGCCCCCACTACTGCCTATCTGTGCTTACCACTCATGCCTCATACTGTACCGTCAATTAATATTCTAACACTATGGATCAAACTGTATTATATCACGGTTGATACCGAGGTGGTCTCATATAAATTTTATCATGATCTGATCATGGAAATTGAAGATATGATGGAATTCCTCAACGGAAAAGAGAAAAAACATCGCGATTGAAGCATTTAATTCAATATTGTGGACAATTTATCAATGATATGCTGAAAAGGCATATTAAACTCAACTACTTATCTTTTTAACAAAAAAATAGCCGTTTCAAAAGTACACTAAAAAGTGTGAAATAACTCTAATCTGACAAAACATTTCACTGACTTTAAAGTCAACGAAATATTTTCTATGGAACACATCATGTTCTTTCGCTGACTTCAAAACACTGTCAGATTGGAGTTATTTCACACATTTTAGTGTACTTTGAAGGAGGTTTTTTTTGTTATAAAGTTAAATTATTTATTATAAAAAAATTACGTTTTATATTCTCATATGCATACAAAATAAATGCATATAAAAAAAAAAAAAAAATAACTTTACAAATAGACATATGAAATACAAAAATGTATACAGTAAACACATACCTTTAGCAGAATAATTCTTCCTAACAGCGAACTTGGGATGTGATCCCTTGACTTTCTTGACTCCGTTGTCATCGTCATGCATGTCAGATCGCTTCTTAGGGTTTTTGAACACGAACCGGTCTAAGAAACGGATTCCAGCGAAGTCTTTCAGCGGATCACCGCTGTATTGGATTATCTGATCTGTGGTTATGGGGATAAGGTTTAGTTTAAATGTCTTTGTCTTTGAAATATGGTTGACAATAGTGCCGATTCTGTTGTAAATCGCACTACACTAATTTTAGTCACATCACATCTCTTTCTCGTTTCCGTGCTTCGGAAGGCACGTAAAGCCGTTGGTCCCGGTTATCACTTAATTGTGATAGTCGTTAAGCTGGTTGGATGCCTCCTAGGCGGCTTGAAAAACTCCAACAGTAGGTTGGCCACTACCTACCTCCACCGATCCGCAGTGGGCACGCGTGGTGGAGTATCTGCCCATTCCCTTTCACCCTGATTTGTGAAAGGAGGCCTGTGCTCAGCAGTGGGACATTATAGGCTGATGATGATGATGATGACATCTCTTTCTTACAAACATTATTGGAAAAGGACAGAACATATTTAAAGCTGTCAAATTAATCTTTGCCATTTTAATTTGCGGGTATTTAGACAGCGACAGATGGCGACTAAATTTACGTTACAAGCATTGTACTAATTTCACAGGACTAAATTTCTTACATCCTTTTCTTATGTTCTTTGTAAGAAAGAGACATTGACTAAATTTAGTTTACTTCTAAACAACATAATCATCACCAATATTTCTATGAAGTTGGTGTTTTATATGGAAAAAGCATAACGATTTTTTTTATGACATTATATATTTAATCAATGAAAGTATGTACCATTGTTATCTATGCATTTTCGCAATTTTATCGGTAATTCATTGATAACTTTGCTGAAAAAGTTGAGGGAGTGGGAACCAATAAAATCTTTGAAGGCGGTTTTGACTGCCTCATCGGAATTGAACCATTTTCCTTGCAAGAAATTGTTCAAACTCCGTTTCTTTTTGTTAAAGAGTTAATTGACGGAGCGAGCGAAGCGTCTCAATTGCAGCTTGGACAAAAATGCTTTCGAATGTCTGTCTGGATGTCTGTAGCTGTTCTCCTCAAAAGGTTGCATTTCTCAACCGATTCTCGTGAGATTTTGTGAGCAGGTTTGGTAATTATTATAGATATTTATTACCATTTTTCAAAAAATGGAATCTATAAAAAAATTACATATTATTATCGAGATTCACGAGATCTACTCTCCTTACATTACTCTCAGAACAACTAGTTTATTAATCCATCCTCGTGGCCAACTGTTACTCCGATGATTTGGAACTTTTTAATAAAACACTGCAAGTTAACACAAGAGCTGTATTCCGTCCGACTAACTTCTTTATAATCACGGCCACCGCCGCTATATCGGTACAAAAGTACCCTCTTAAATACTAACAGTTAGCATTACTTGAAGGTGTGGAAGTACTCATCACAAATGCCATCAACTTCAAGTTGTATATTAGACTTACCGCTGATGAGCCTGGCTGCGAACAGTTTGACGGTGGGATGGAAGTGGGCAGCTAGAGGTGCCAGCTCCACGTACGCCGTGCAGCCCGCCCCCGCGAACACTGGGTTACGGGCCAGTGGGTTGTATACCGATATACTCTGTGGGGGAAACACCGTTCAAAGTCAAAGTCAAAACCATTTTTTTTATACCACTTAGGTGGCAAACAAGCATGCGGCCCGCCTGATGGTAAGCGGTTACCGTAGCCTATGGACGCTTGCAACACCAGGGGTATCACGCGCGCGTTGCCGACCCTGCAGAAATCTCTTCACACCCCTTTTGAAGAACCCCATGCTGTACTCCATTGGGAAAACCACGGCGGGGAGCTCATTCCACAGTCTGAGCGTCCGCGGAAGGAAGCTCCGTTGAGCCCGCACAGTTCGAAACAATTCAGGTTTCAATGTGTGAAGATGGACTCCCCGTCGATGGCGAGAGTTGCGATGGTAGAAGGTAGCCGTGGGCATCATCTTAAACAATTCTTCATAGCACCGTCCGTTGTACAAGCGGTAGAACACACATAAGGAGGCAGTCTCTCCTCAGACTGAGGAGCTCTGAACCGCTTGTGAGCTCGGGATCGAGGTCAGATCGGATTTATTCAATTTAGGCCCTATTAGGGCACTCATGAAGGTCAAAGCTACTGAAGTTACACCACCAGTTCGTAAGTCGGCCTTCAAGAAGAACAGACAAGAAACTCAGCAAGGTTACATATTTTTTTGTTTTTTTGGACAATCTCAGTATATTGGCTTTTTTATCCAAAACATACAAAATAAAATACACAAGCGTAAAAAGGCCAAATTAACAAGCAAGTGTGTTGAAAGTATTAGTAGTTAAGTGTGAACACATACACATTTCTTTCCGGAGAGTTATGTCTCACCTTATCCATATTAGCGGTTTTCTTCAACTGTATCTTGGCAGCGAGTTCCTTCTCAGCAGTGTCATCGTCCTCCACTTTGCCTTCAGTCTTCACTTTGGCGTGATACCATCCGAGAGCGGCAGTCGAAGTGGCTCTACGTTTCTTTGGTTTCACGTTGCCTTGATCGTCGATCTTCAGGTCTACGTAGGCTTCTTCGTCGTCGTCTGTGAACATAATTAGTTGGACAATGTAGCGACATCTATCAGTAACATAAGGATAGTTCACACGTAGATAGATAGATGGCGTTAGAAGATCCTGAAATAATAAATTAGGCATAAATTCTTACCTAAAAGCAGATCCTTCTTATCACCATGCAGAAGATCAACTTTCTTCTGTTCTGGCTTATCTTCTGCATCTTCCGCGGTCGTATCTAATGTGCCGTTTAGTTCTGTGATTGTATCTTCTAAGTCGCTCTGTTCGTCTTCTTCTTTAGGCTGCTCTTCTTTAACTTCCTATGAATTGATTCAAAAAAACATTTGGTAGGGTCACAAACACAGTTTAGCATAGATCGCGCAAGCACACTTCTATCGTTGAGCCATCAGCCCCTGATCTAACCGGGCAGAAACTATAGTACAGATAGTGGAGAGTTGAGCTATGTCATATGTAACATTAAATTTTTAACCGACTTCAAAAAAAGGAGTACTTTCTCATTTTTTTTTAAATTTTGGTTACCTCATAACTCCGTCATTTATTAACCGATTTGGAAACTTTTTTTGTCTTGGATGACTAATCCAACATAGGTTTCGAAAATATGCCATCTCGAAATCTTCACCCAGTATGGTGTAACAAACCCGACTTTTTTTATATATAGATGACATAATAAGTATTTATGAAATTTTGTCAAATAAAACCACAAACCTCTTTAATCTCCTGCTTAGTCCACACCAGCCTAACAGCCTCTTTCTTCTCCCCATCCTTCAACACCTGCGATATGAGGAACAGCATCCCACAAGCCTGCGCAGGAGTGGTATAACAACACAGCTGCAGCAGACGTTTGATGAACGCAGCCACACGGTCAACTTTCTTGTCCTGCTTCAACGACTTGTATAAGAGCGAGAAGAGTAACGCCGAGTGAGACGTGTTGAAGATCTCCGCGTTTGTTAGTTTGCGGTAGAGGGCGGTGTAGTAGCTGTGGGGAGAATTGATGATAATTTGAAGAAACAAGATTTTGTTAAAAAAAAAAATTTTAGTATAATCTTTTTATTACATAGATTCAAAAAGATAGTAAAACAGAAGTTTTGCAAGAAAGGGTACTATAAAGTTTCTGATTTTGTAGATGACAAGAATGCATTTGAATGAATTGTTCGCTTCCCAGGCTATTGTTATATATATTTTGTAAATTGTACTACTTATAAGTACACATAAAAAAAAAAAGACTTGCTGAGTTTCTTGCCGGAGTCTTCTCAGTTCAAGTTGTATTTGGAACCGGTGCATGGTGTAGAGTCATTTGTTAACGTTCATAAGAGCCTTATCAGGGCCTAAATTGAATAAATAATTTTGAATTTGAATTTATTGTGACTGTACTTTTTGTTGTCTGTTACTTGCATTGTCATCCAATATACTGATGTAAACCAAATTTCAGCTCAATCGGACATTGGGAAGTCGGTCAATTTAATTTGCAAGATTCGATTACACTGGAAAGGTGAAACTAAATAATATCTTGTAATAAATATCCAATAGTCCAAAAACTTTTTCTTGCCAGTTCAGTTGAAGGCCGACTTTCAAATCGTTGGTAACCTAAGTAATATTCACCGTTATAGGGATCCTACTAACGCGTAAATTGAAAAAAATTACTCTGGCTTTGATACGAATTCGATGAATACTTAACAGTTATTGGCTAAATTTAAGGGCTTAACGAGATTTATGCCCTTTTTATCTCCCGCTGTCGCTAGCACTGTAGCGGGGTTATAATCAGCTGGTTTAGGCGAAGCCGTGAAGGCTCCTTTAATTCAAAGACCTAAAGTTTAATTCGGCTCAAACAGTGATCTTATTGACTAGCTGTTTCACCCCGCGGTTTCACCCCTGGATAAAATGCCTACCAATGTAGCTTCCTACTGGTGAAAGAATTTTTCGAATTCGACTGGTAGTTCCAGAGATAAGTCCGTTTAAATCCAAAAAGACCTCTTCCGCTTTATTATATTTGTACCATTCTGGGGTGGGTACGGCCCACCCAGACCTCCCCCCCCATATAAGCCAAGCAGCACCTGTTAGAATATGTACCAAAAACCCACCCCAGACTGGTATATGAGGGGGGGGGGGGGGGGCATATAAGCAGCACCTGCTAGAATTACATATTCTAGCAGGCATAACAGATAGAACAAGTCCTGTTTTTTTTTAATAGACTCACCGATCCTGCGCCACAGCATCACTAACGTGGAACAGCAGCGCGAGCGCATGTATGGCGATGTTCAAGGTGGCGAGGTGTACGAGCCGGTGTATCGCGTCGATGTGGGCGCCGGTCTCCGATAGCCGCTCCTTGTCCGCGAACGGGTACGCTCGCTTCACACCCGTCAAGATCGCCGACATTAACCGTGAGTCTATATCACCCTACGAATAAAACAAGTTCTTTGTTAAAAATGTCATTTTTAGGGTTCCGTCGCCAAACGGAACCCTTATGGATTCGTCATGTCTGTCTGTCTGTCTGTCTGTCTGTCCGTCCGTCCGTATGTCACAGCCAATTTTTCCGAAACTATAAGAACTATACTGTTGAAACTCGGTGAGTAGATGTATTCTGTGAACCGCATTAAGATTTTCACACAAAAATAGAATATAAAAACAATAAATTTTGGGGGTTACCCATACTTAGAACTAAAAAAAAGAAGTTTTCTTCATCAATCCCATACGTTTGGGGTGTCTATAGATAGGTCTTCACAAATGATATTGAGGTTTCTAATATATTTTTTTTCTAAACTGAATAGTTTGCGCGAGAGACTTCCGAAGTGATACAATATGTGTCCCCCCCCCCTGTAACTTCTAAAATAAGAGAATGATAAAAATAAAGAAAATATATGATGTACATGACGATGCAAACTTCCACCGAAAATTGGTTTGAACGAGATCTAGTAAGTAGTTTTTTTACGTCATAAATTGAAATTCATATAAAATACTCAGGTCTATACTACCATTTACTTATATACCTACAGGTTTGTACGTAACCCTCGGTGCGAGCCAAGAGCGAGTCTGACTCGCACTTGGCCGATTTTTTGTTTTAATTAATATTAGGTTTATTTGCATGTTACTTTAATTATTGTTATTGACGGGCCAGTTGGCGCAGTTGGTTATGACTCTGGTAAAGATTCCACCTATTACGCCGCAGGTCGTCGGTTCTATTCCCGCACAGGAAATGCATTTGTGTGCATGAACATATCTGTATGTCCTGAGTCTGGGTGTATGTATGTATTTACAAACAAAAAGTAGTATATGTATTATATCAGTTATCTGGTTTCCATAGTACAAACTCTGCTTAGTTTGGAATCAGATGACCGTGTGTGAGGAATGTCCCAGGATATATTTATTTATTTATTCAAATACATATCCAACATACCTTTTTAATAGAAGCCTTGAAGAAGGAGAAGTATATCCGGATGAGATTCTCAGCTATCTTGGAGTCGTCCTTGCCCAGGTAGAACTGGTTCAGGAAGCATACTCCGTAGTACTGCGCTCGCGGGGATATGTTTGACCTGACGATATTAGTACAGTTACAGCAAAAATAGTTTGGACTAAAGTTACAGTTAAACATCGTTTAAACTGTCTTGAAAAACCACCTCAAAAATAGGTTGGACTAAAAAGCAAAAACCATAAAATAATGAATTAGACGATGATAGCTCAGTGGTAGTGACGTCGGATACCGAGATGAAGGTCCCGGATTCGAATCTTACGATGAACTTGAGCTTTCGCTGAAGGAAAACATCGTGAGGAAACCATAGCACGGTGGTAGGGTACTTTGTATAGTACCCATCTGGCTGGCTACCACCCATAAGTTGAAAATCTGTCGCCAAGCACCTATCAGTGTGTTCCGACAGCTGCACTTGAGAGACATTTCCTTCGAGGCTTTATGTGCTTACCACCTTCGACCACATCATAACTTACCATGGTGAGATTGTGGTCAAACACAGGCCTATAGACAATAAAAAAGAAAACCTTTAAAGTATGTGTTAAAATAATTTAAAGGAGGAAAAATATCATCAATATGTGCCATAGTCAAGCCTGAACAAAATTAAAAAGTATTTTTTATGTTTTTGTGTTACACTAACCAACATACAAACAAACATTCACATGTATTTATCAGTATCCCACCAATATACGAGCTTGTGACGGTAATGATAAACCCTACAAAGCTATATAGTCCTACAAACTTATCTGGCCCGGTCGTCAAAAGAGGAACCAACGACGCCATTTTGAAATGTCAATCGCCAATATAAACACTACATTAATTGGTTGTTTTCTCTACCAAATGCAATAACAGTGGCTCTCACTGGCTCAGATAAGTTTGTGTGACTATACTGACCTGAACAGCATCTTCTCAATTTCAGCGAGCACAACAGACTTCATGTTGGGATGGTTGTACAGTAGCTGGCAGAGATGGTATATCACTTTTGATGCCACGCCCTGCGCTGGGTCACCCAGTTTGTTTATTATATTTGTTAATAACATCTGCAGCAAACAAATATTACAATATTAATATTGTAATTAATATTATCACAAAATATCGGTGCGTACTCCTCCCTTCCTTTCTAGGAGAATAATATTATACCTATTATATTAAATTGCTACACCCTATTATTTTTATTATATACTAGCTGTCCAGCACGACTTCTTTCGCGTGGTGTCCTACTAACCTATGCCCTAACTTACCACTACCCCTACTCTACCCTACTCTACCCTACCCTACCTTAACCTACCCTACCCCTACACCTACCATCGCAACTTTCTTAATTTTTTCTTTCATAAGAAGGTTCTTATGACAGAAAAAATTAAATAAATAAGAAGGTTCTTATGAAAGAAAAAGTTAAGAAAGTTGCGAGGGTAGGGAGAAGGTTCTCCTGACAGTAATATTTTTTTAGAGATGTAGCGCAAAGCGTTTATTCGCTCAAAGAGCAGCTCCACTGGGGAAGTACCTCCACCTTACAGAATACCGCAGCCAAATAACTTTATGTTGTGTAAAGTTGTGTTCCTGCGCGTGTGTAAGGTCTCAGACCTCATAGGGGAGGGGGGAAGGGTCGGTAACCGCTTACCATCAGGCGGTCCGTATGCTTGTAAAAAAAAAACAATAACAAACACAACAAAAAAAGAATTTGCGTAATCGGTCCAGCCGTTCACGCGCGATGGCGTGGCCAAGGGAAATAGGGATTCATTTATATATTATATAGATTTTGACGGGCCAGTTGGCGCAGTAGGTTAACATTCACCTTACGCGCCGCAGGTCGTGGGTACGATTCCCACCCAGGAACATGCATATGTGTGCATGAACATGTCTGTATGTCCTGAGTCTGGGTGTAATTATGTATATTAAGTATGTATTTACAAACAAAAAGTAGTATATGTATTATATCAGTTATCTGGTTTCCATAGTACAAGCTCTGCTTAGTTTGGGATCAGATGACCGTGTGTGAGGAATTTCCCGGGATATTTATTTATAATATTTAGTAGATGGTAGTGATGTCGGATACTGAAACGAAGGTCCCAGATTTTAATCATACATAGGGCTTGAGCCTACGAAAACATAGTGAGGAAACCATAGCATGGTGGTAGGGTACTTTGTAGTACCCACCTGGATGGCTACCACTGCACTTGAAAGCCAGTTTCTTCTAGGCTTTGTGTGTGCACCACCTTCGTCTACATCATCACATACCCTACGGAACCCTAAAAAAGATTATTATTTTGATCTCCATCAAAATCTCACCTTTTCCCTCTCAGGATGGTGCATCAATAGGTACGACATGGCGCTGACCGCTTTCTCTTTGTTAGCGTCTACCGAGTCGTGGGCAAACTTGTTCAAGGATTCCACATAAGCTGAAATACAGGAAAATATTATTTAACATTATGTTTAAGTAATTATAGTTAAAAAGTATAATCTTAACGCCTATATTGTCTATTATTTCATACTAGCTTTGAGCCCGCGGCTTCTCACGCGTTATGATATAAATACACAAACCTTCAAGCCCCCTGGACAAGATGTTTATCGACAATAGTCACCGTTAGTAAACGATCAACTTTTGTATGGGATCGACATTTCAAATCGAAACATCACGTGATTTTTAACAAACTCTTATGTCAATTCCATACAAAGGTTGATCGTTTACTAACGATGACGATTGTCGATATCTTGTCTAGGGGGGCTGATAAATTAGTCTATCCTTTAGACAGACAGGACGTACGCATTGGGGACTTAACTTTATTACATTTAGTGATAAAACTTAATAAATTCATAAACTTATCTACTTAGAACAATAAGTATGTTTTTTTTTGCAGTCCTACAAATACTGCGGATCCGCGGAGTGAAATCCCTAGTTCCGATAGCTGCACTTGAGAGCCAGTTCCTTCTAGGCTTTGTGTGCTTACCACCTTCGGTCACATCATCACTTACCATGTATAGGCCATATACAGTTTTTTTTTTAATACAACTTAGTCGATTAACAAGCATACGGCCCGCCTGATGGTAAGCGGTTACCGTAGTCATATAGACGCTTGCAACACACGAAGCATCGCTCACGCGTTATCGACCTATCCCCCCTCCCCTATGAGCTCTGGCAAACTTACTCACGCGCAGGAACACAACTTTACACAACATAAAGTTATTTGGCTGCGGTATTCTGTAAGGTGGAGGTACTTCCCCAGTCGAGCTGCTCTTTGAGCGAATAAACGCTATGCTCTACGTCTCTTAAAAATATCAATAAGAAAGCTAAAATTACATAAATATCAATGACAAAGCTAAAATTCCACTCACTCCCATACAACTCCTTGAGCTGATCCTCATAGTACCACAGTTTGAGTACATTCCGCCTGGCTTGCTTGTTGCCCGAAGTCATCTCGTCTAGGTGTCCTACTGGATGTTGATCTAATGTACGCAACTTTGCATCTGGTATCAACAGTTCCGATATCAGCAGTTCTGATAGGGCATCTGTTGGAAGAGATGTAGAATATAGGCAGGTTATTGGATAACGGCGTGTAAACGGGAGAGGAGAAGAGTAGTAGTCCTGCTAGGAGACTAGTCGGCGATGTTTCGCTAACTGAGGCGAAATTAACTAGCCTTGAACATCGGCGTAAGCTTTCGTGTTTGTCGGTCTTCTATAGGATATATTTTGGAGAGTGTGCTACAGTATTGTTCAATGTAATTCCTCCATCCCCATTTCTCCATCGAACCACAAGACGCCGGGAGATTTTTCACCCATACGTTGTCGACATCCCGCATTTACGAACCGCAAAGGAGTGGAACTCTCTTCCGGGGTCTGTTTCCCGACACCTATAACCTAGATGTATTCAAGGCCAGACTGAATAGGCTTTTTTCTGGGGAAGCGTGCTACATCCTTGGCCTCGTCATAACCCCACATTCAGTCAGGTCAGTCGAAGGTCAAACGCAAGCACATAACATAAAAAGAGGTAAATTCTAATGGCCGAATGCAATAAAAGACCACGCTATATTTATGAGCAGTAGCCAAAGCAAAACTATAACTGTCTCCTTCATACTCTTAAGCTTGGAGGCGTGCGAAAGAGACGGACAGAATCTTCATGTTGCGCATGCAGTGCGACGTGACGCCGCACGCTTATACACAGCTACTACACAAGCGGAACGTGTACATGTGTTGAACGTGCCAGCTTTAGTTAATCGACCTGTAAGACGACTAAAATGTCAGTGTATAGTGATTTCTGTCTTACCTATGATGACTATACCATCTTTTTTCTTAGCCGGCTTCACATTGTTGATCAAATTCCTGAGAGCTGTCAAATTGTATATCGGATTGTCCTAAAAATAAAAAATATTTAAATAGTTTTCCCCTATTATAACCCTTTAGGGGCATAGTTGCCAGCTTTAAAAATAAATATAATTGCAGTCAGTGTACGCTGTAAGAGCTTTACGATTTTTCTTATCGATTACTAGCTGTCGCCCGCGGTTTCATCCGCGTTCCCGGGATAAAAAGTAGCCTATATTCTTCGCCATAAAAAGATAGGATAGGCTATCTGCGTGCCAAAATTCATCGTGATTGGTTGAGTAGATAAGGCGTGAAAGTGTAACAAAGGAACTCACATTCTCAATTAGAGTATTAGTTAGATTTATTTTTTTCTACTTATTTAAGGCTTTTTCACAGCTCCAAAATTTAACTTACCTGTATAAGTATAGTTGCTGCTGCAACCCTGTCTCCAATGGCACCTTTGTTGAGCAGCGTCCTCGCCCACTGGTGGTCTGATGAACTTGTTCTGTTTGATTCTAGAAAGTAAAATATTATATTACATTTTTATAACTTTTACACAATTAATAAATAAAGCAGGATGAGCTTGCTCTGTGTACAAAAAGGGTAAAGAAATACAAATATGTCACGACTTATGAGACAGAATAAGATGATTCCTAGGCAAAAAAAAACAAATTGTTGGTCAGCTAGATTATCAAAAAATATTGGACACGTATTTGCTTCACCATATCATTTAAAAATGACAAAGATAAAGCGCGTCAAAGTTCAGGAGTGGGGGCTCGCGACGTCACTTTAGAGTAAAAACTGTACCATAACGTGACATCGCGCTGAACTTTATATCCCAGGAACGCGAGTGAAACGGAGGACAGCTAGTCTTCGATAATCATAGAATAGGATACAATAGAATTAGGCCTTCATCAATTAAAGCAACCAAAACTGAATTAAATTGTAACACAGAACTTATGTATGTTATCACCTACTTTTTTATTTTAAGTTTTTTTTTATTTGTTTATCTCTTCACTAGTATTACCTTGTTTATAATGTACTTAGATGCAAGTAGTGTTGACCTTAAATAGATTGTACAATAAGCATAATAACATGTATACTGTAAATAAATTTTAAGATGTAACCATTGTAACAGTCACTGGTAAACCAATAAAATAAAATAAAATGATTCATCAGAATGAAGATCAGGAAAAATGCCTTTGATGTTTTAACAACTTACTGGTTTCATATGCCAGTGTGTCTCCATGCAAGGCACTGCTGGCTTCTTTCCTCACTTCTTCTATCTGCTCTTGAGTTAATGTCTTGGTGATTGAAGGTTCTTCGGGTAACTGGTAAAGTAAAACAAAATTAGAAATAGAAAATAATATAATAGAAGAAAGAGTCCATTGACATTATACATCCTTAGCATCCATCCATTGGTAACTTGGCCAGCTTTTGACTTGGCACTGTTAAGGTTATTGTTATTGTTATATATGCTGGCTATCAGTTGTTCTTTTCACTTTAATTCATTAATTTATTTTTAAACATATCTGTTTCGAACTAACTAAATAAAAAGTAAAATAGTCTAAGGAGTCTGCCCAAGTTACCAACTGTAAACTTTTTAAATGTGGCTCCCATTTTTAAAATTACAAAATGATATAGTTTTGTTAATAAATAAGCCTGCCAGAATTTCAAGAGCAGTATCTGCATCTGTGCTTTTTAAAGGTTATCTCATACAATGATTTAGGTACCTAAAAATCATTATTGACTTTCCAATATTCTCCTATTCTGCTGTAACATTCAACAAGAAAATACACTTTTTAATTCTAATTTTAATTTTACGTTGATCCACATTAATCTATACTAATCCTAACTAATTTTATAAATGCAATAGTGAGTTTGTTTGTTTGTTACACCTTCACACCTCAACTACTCAACGGATCATCATGAAATTTGGCATGCAGATAGCCTATGGTATGGAGAAGGACATTGGCTACTTTTTATTCCAGGAAACATGGGGGACAGCTAGTATTATAATGAAGTACAGTTTTGGCTGTTAGAAGTAACCTCCGGAACTACTGATTTGTTTTTTTTTTGCGATTCCTAGTATTATGGGATACTTTTTTACCCAAACATGAAATCATGAGGTACAGCCAGTTGTTATAATAATGTTTATTGACTATATAGTGCTGTTATTGATTTGGTACGGGTTTTTGACTTTGTAACTAAAAGAATCATTTATTGAAATAAGTTTTCTTCATAATACACCATTTACTTGCAAGATTAGGCTAGGCTGGTCAAGCAGGTTACAATTTTTTATTTTAAATGGGTTTGCGCTTGACCACAATCCCGCCTGATTAAATTAAATTGTAAGCGAATTGTAATTGGTAAGCGAAGATGTAGTCTATGGTGGACCGCGCGTATTCATACATAGTGATAATTTTACAATAAAAATATGTAATAGTAAACCTAAATATGTTTCTCCTAATTGGTCAGTGAAGATGAGCATGGATATCCGTCGAGGTGCTAAATGTTCTAAGCAAAACTGCCGAAAGTATTGAACATCTCTGAAGATCGACTTTGGATACTTGTTATCATGCGAAAAGATAACAAGTTACGCGCTTAGAGAGAACAAGACAGATGTTTTAAAGTTAATAAGGGTAATATTTATCGATTTACCTGATGATACCACTTCTTCTTGTCCTCATATTCTAATGTATCGGCAAAATGCTTAGCAATACCTTGCCCCTTCTTTTCATCGGCATTTTTGTCTGCTTTACCATAATTAGTGTATGCTTCGTCAACTAATATGTTCTCTTCGAACCTTTTATGCTTCATTTTGATTTATTTTAATATATTTCAAGTAACTAAATACAAATTCGCATTTAAATAAAAACACGTGAGAGCCACACTCGCCATGCTTTGCTTTGACAGTTTGACAGAATGACAATTTGATCTGACGTTTGACATTAGCATAAGTGTTGCTATCAAAGGTGCGTTCGCAAAAATAACAGTCCAAAATGCCAAAAACGATCACAACTGGCGTTCGATTTGGAAAGTTGTGGGCGAAATTGGCGTTTTGAACAGTTTTCGTTCACCGTTCGTTTTGCTTGGAAACAGTTAAAAACGACATCGTGAACTGCAAATTTTGACCCACCTCCGAGGCAGGGTCGTTTGTGATCATATTTGGACATCTTTGAATCTGACAGATAAGTTTCGGAAAATTCATACGGGAAGCGAAAATTCTAATTTTTATTGTAAAATTTGATAGAAAGTTAGGTAGGTAAAGATAGGTGCGTTCGAATTGGAGTGATGTCGTTTTTAACTGCTTCCAAGTAAAACGAATGGTGAACGAAAACAGTTCAAAACGCCAATTTCGCCCACAACTTTCCAAATCGAACGCCAGATGTGATAGTTTTTGGCATTTTTGACTGTTATTTTTGCTACCATACCCCCAATTCGAACGCACCTACAGTCGGGTGTCCCACGAAACCTTTTTAATTTATGAAATATGGTGCCGATTCTGTTGTAAATCGCACTAAACTAATTTTAGTCACATCTCATCTCTTTCTTACAAACATTATTGAAAAAGGATAGAACATATTTAAAGCTGTCAAATTAATCTTTGCCGTCTTATTTTGCGTGTATTTAGGCGTAACCGCGATAGATGGCGACTAAATTCATATTGAAAACAAGCATTGGACTAATTTGACAGGACTAAATTTCTTACATCCTTTTCTTATGTTCTTTGTTAGAAAGAGACATAGTGAGTTTATAATTAGTTTAGTTGTAAACAACAGAATTAGGGCCAGTATATTGTGATTTGTGGTGCGAATCTTTGAATGAATCCCTACTCTTAGTGCGTTCGAATTGGAGTGATGTCGTTTTTAACAGTTTCAAAATGGGCATTTTTGTTTATGCGTTCGAATTGGAAAATTTCAACAATTTTGCAACTTTTGCCACAAACGATATTTCCCAAATCGAACGATTAGATACAAAAATGTCATTTGCATGCTCATCGCCTGCTTGTCACTTGTCTCAACCTACCTTTTTCCTTCAGTTAATCTTTAAACAAAGTTAATCTGACAAATTATTCTCTTGCCTGTTAGTATTCCTATCAAATTTTACAATAAAAAATAGAATTTTCGCTTCCCGTTTTTATTTTCCAAAACTTATCAGTCAGATTCAAAGATGTCAAAATATGATCACAAACGACCCTGCCTCGGAGGTGGGTCAAAATTTGCAGTTCACGATGTCGTTTTTAACTGTTTCCAAGCAAAACGAACGGTGAACGAAAACAGTTCAAAACGCCAATTTCGCCCACAACTTTCCAAATCGAACGCCAGTTGTGATCGTTTTTGGCATTTTTGACTGTTATTTTTGCTACCATACCCCAATTCGAACGCACCTTAACTAGGCAGAAAGACTCGTGTTCAAAGCCATTTAAAACTTCAAAGGCGTGTCAGAGAAACTTAGTCCAAATCTAAACCAAAGAGTATAGTAACTATCCATAAAGGAAAAGAGAGCCATCTCGCGTGTCAAAATGGTTCTTTGAGAGCTCAGTAGCGCCTACATGCGTTTGGCGGGCCATACTAAATGTCCTATACGTACGTAGTACACGTAGTATATATAGGAAGGTATATTATGATTTCTTATTTATTGGAGATAGGTAGGGAAACTGATGGCACCAGCTTGCAATAATAAGCAAATAATACTTCTTGGGATTATTTTTTATAAGATATGCTTGAATACTATTAATTTAAACAAAGAAATATTATTTGCCTACAAAGCCAGTTGGTGCCTCTACAAAATAAGAGTTAAAAATGTGATTTACCATTTATTTCAGACATGAATACATTTTTGCTATAAAATATAACATTAAGTTATATGACAAAATTATTCAATCTATTTTGTATGTTTATGCTTGTTATAATACACTTGAGTATATTTTTTCATAGGATCATCATCGCCACCATTGTACATTATTTTGCCAGATATAATGTGGTTCATGGTTCTGCTCCAACTGCATATCAATATATTTATTGTATAATCAACAAAAAGTTTTTGAAATCTGCATCATGAAGATCACAACCACATGGGAATGATACAAACGAATCTATTAATAATTATGCCATTTTCACTAGCATTTTTTTTTCTTTTGTGGGTTGACATGCTCCTCCGTTAGCTTGTGAAGATACCTGAAAAAGATTAATTTCTATATTATTGTTTCACATGGGTTGTTTGTCGTGCATTATAGATTAACGCCTCATTGATGGGATTATTAAGAGAGGTAGAGCGTAGCTTTTATTCGCTCAAAGAGCAGCTCGACTGGGGAAGTACCTGCACCTTACAGAATACCGCAGCCAAATAACTTTATGTTATTTTGGAAATATAGGTAATAAAAAGTTAACCATTAAAAAAATCGAAATTACAAATATTTCGAAAACCATTTAACTTTTTCTGATAGGCCATAATCTCAGCTTTCGAGGGTTAGCATTTGGACCATTTTTATATAAGTGGAAAAGTTTCAAAAATAAAAGGTATTAGAAAAGATCTTACCTTAGCTCACCATAACTTTTGTCTGCTTCATATAGCATTTGGAGTTTACTCCCATTTGATGATTTAACTCTTATTTTCATCTACAAAATCTTTATACTTCAGGTCCTTAGATAATAAATTATTATATCAGTATTTAGTTAATATATCTCTACAATGATCGTTTAAAATTAAAATTCAAAGTTCAGCTGACATGTCAAATGAATGAAAAAACGTTTCCTTCTACGCAGTTTCATTAAAGTACCGATAGCTTACTTATCAACAAAAAGTCAGTATTCTTAGAAATGTGTACAAATAATAAATAGTTTAAAGCGACGAAATACTACAGATAATTTATATTTATAAATAGTGAAATAGGAACAAATTTACAATATTAAAATCTGGTTATTGTATTATTACTAGAACGAATCGTTTGGACTGCTTTATCATAAGTTACTACTGCCATCTAGTTAATATTTTGAAAACTATTAAGTCATAAATTAATTAGGCCAAACATTGTGCAGAGGAGCTACCTTACATGCAAAATTAGTGTCTCATTGAGGTTAAGTACTAACTTTCCATCCCCTGATCTAAACTTTACACTGCGGTAACAAAGTTTATTTTGCCATAGAAATTATAACTATCGACGATTTGTCATAAATTTGAAATTAAAAAATAATTTGTGGAACTGTGTGTGGGGTGTTGTTTAATTTATTTATCGTTGATTTTAATCGTAAAACGTATTAATTCAGCGTAGAAATTAAATAAAACTAAATAATGGATGAAAAAGGAAGAAAAGTTATCGTTTGCGACAATGGCACGGGCGTAAGTTCATACAAAATGTACCTGTGAAATCTCTTGGATGATAAGCGATTGATTCATCACTTTTCCTCATATTATTTCGTTATTATAGTTTGTGAAATGCGGCTACGCTGGCAGCAACTTTCCAGCGTTTATATTCCCATCAATGGTCGGCAGGCCGATCATAAGGGCAGAGAATAAAATCGGAGATATTGATGTGAAGGTAAAGATGATTTTATTACTAATATTTGGAGTTTATTCAACAGTATGTGTTCAAAGAATCTAGATTACAGACAGGGAAATGTAATACATGTATCACTTTATGCTAATTGTCTTAGTGAATTAAGAATTTTCTATTTAAGTAGACACCTTATAGCAAAAATAATGAATAAAATCAGGTTAAAATAGAATAAGGATAAACAATGTAAACTATAAACTTGTCTAATCTAAGTTGGCAATTTCATGAGAGGTAGAGCATAGCGTTTATTCACTCATAAAGCAGCTTGCCTGGGGAAGTACCTCCACCTTACAGAATACTGCAGCCAAGTAACTTTATGTTGTGTTCCTGAACTTAAGGTTGCCAGAGCTCCTTGGGATTGAGGGAAGAGTTGGTAAGAGTGATACCTCGTGGGTTGCAAGTGTCCATATGGCTACGGTAACTGTTTACCATAAGGCAGGCTATATTTTTATACTGACCTAGTCATATTAAAATCAAAAATGCCAGGGTCTGCATATATTTTTGCATATTGCTCTTTATTACCTACCTACTCTGCCCTGCCCTACCCTACCCTACCCTATAAAAATTATCCTATGTCCGTCTCCTGGTTCTAAGCTACCTTCCACCAATTTTCAGCCAAATTGGATCAGTCGTTCTTTAGTTATAAATAGTGTTTATATAGACAAGCAGCGTAGTAACAGATGTACCTATATCAGTGTTGAAATTCACTTTGTACTTCATAGTTCACTTTGAAGTAGTTAGTCTAATGGTCTTTTGTATCTGTTGAATTAATTGAGGTATTAGATACAACTTTGTCAGGTAGGTTCCAGTTCAAGACCACTCTATTATTGCAAACGAAAATAGTAGCCACTGTGTAGGCATGTGACAAACTGCCAGCTTGCCTCGCCAAAAGCAACCTTCAAAACTTTGCGTTAGTGTCATTTCTACAGTGCCTGTGACTTAGATGTTAGTATGTTACATTTGAATTTAAAGTTAAAGAAAAATTAAACAAAGTATTTTATTTATATTTAAATATGTTACAGGATATCTGTATTGGAGTAAGTTTCAGTTACGTCTTAGCATGGACATTATTTAATACATAACAAGTGTTTTGATTCACTAAAAGCATGGCTTTGAATAAACCAACTGTGGAAATTACAGTGTGTTATTATATAGTTCTGATTCTATATTGTACATATGTAACATAAGACACATTATATTTTTGCAAAAATTACTAAAAAGAATAAGTCAGGAAAAGTTAAATTGACATTGGTTTCTGAACCTGTTTCTGAGGAATGTCACAGAATATTATTATTGTTATAGATGATTAAAATGTATGACACCCATCTTATAAAAAAATATATTCAGTATAATTGAAAATGGATTTGGATTTTAGTTGGGAACATTGATTAGTGCATATTGTCGTAAATGTTGAAGTCCCACAGATTTGCAGGATAGTTATTGTATTATGTAGATCTGACCCGCAGATCCCGTGACAGTTTGTTCATTTTATTAATTCTTACAATTACAATTAGTAATAAATGGTAGAATAATTACAATAATTATAGGTATTAACAGCAAATTAATAGATAAGAGTTGGATGATTCATAAATATAATGAGCTTTGATAAAATTATTAATCAAAATGTAACCTTTTTGTATGTTTTGTTTATTTTAAGCCAGCCTACTCAGATTGTCGAGATCTAAAAGGCCTTTTTTGACAAGATTATTTTCTTGTCTCACTATAGGCATAGTGCTGAACTGAGTAGGTTCCTGCAGTAGTGGAGCGGTGCGGGAGGGTGTTTTCATTACGTCAAATGACAAAAGAGAACTAAAATGAACTCAATTGTATACCGAAACAGTTCTGATACGTCACATATCACTCCCTTCCGCACCGCTCCACTACCGTGGGAACCTACTCAGCTATGCGGTATGCCTTTATTTATGTCCCTTTTTGACTCATTGATTGTGCTGTTAAAACGGTCCTATTACATCTCGCTTACTTTTAATAAAATTGGCGTAAATCCAAAAATAGTATTAGAAGGTTTTAGCAAATCAGAAATAGTTTTGCAAAGCCAAAGGAACCCAGCTCAACAGCCTTGGGTTTATTAAGCCTCCTTTCCATTCACATGAGCCCATACTAATAGGCCCTTAATCTACTCAATACTGCCACTAGAACTTTTATGTATAGATGTCAAGTTTGAAGGATAGCCACCTGTCACGCCACTGGATGTGGATACAAATCCCACTTAGAACATATATTTGTGCGCATGAACATGTCTGGCTGCCGTGATAGTTGTTTTTCAATGTCTTTAGGTCTGTGTTTGGCCACAATCTCACCATGGTAAGTGAAGCCAAGAAGGAACTGGCACTCAAGTGCAGCTATCGGAACACCGTTAGGTGCTTGGCGGCAGATTTTCAACTAGAGGGTGGTGTCCAGCCAGATGGGTAGGCTACCAAGTACCCTACCACCGTGTCATGGTTTCCTCACGATGTTTTCCTTCACCGAAAGCTCAAGCTCATTGAGGAAATCGAACCCGGACCGTCGTCAAATATCCGACGTCACGTCAATCTATCATAGCGTAAAAAAATCTTGGTGGTCTAGGCGTAAAATCTATATAAGCATGTATTTATATGTAGTATCAGTTATCTGGTTTCTATAGTACAATCTCTGCTTAGTTTGGGATCAAATAGCCATCTGTGAGGAATGTCCCAGGAATGTACAGTCTAAAATGTCTTAATATTTCACGCTACCCAGACGTTCGACCCAGAAATTGTTCAGGTAAAACAGGCAAATATAGCTGATTAGATTGCTGAATAGTAACCTCTATGTGTATATAACTTAGGTTGCAATTACAATGCTTTCTTAAGTTACAAGCCAATAGGTACAGGTCGGTTAACTAAAGCTGGCACGTTTCAACACATTTACACCGTCTCTCTCGCGCAAAGTCAAGCTTATGAGTATGAAGGAGACAGTTATTGTTTTGCTTTTGCTACTGCTCATAAATATAGAGTGGTCTATTTTTGCATTCGTCCATTAGACTTGACTGATTGCAAATTTATGAGTACTGTGAACGTGCCAGCTTTCGTTAACCGACCTATAAGTTTACGGCAAAATCTAGGTGCAAATATCACTGTTAGTATTTGACTTTTTATCTCTATATCTATCTTCTATGTATATAGAGGCTGAATTGTTCAAGAGGGCCTGGTTGAACAAATCCTAAAGGAGGCCGAATTTGATCAAAAATTAAAACTGAATACTTGCATTTTCAAAAAATAAAAATTTTCGATGTACGGGAATTTGTTTCAGTTTATTATTATTTGGGCAGTGGCTGTTTCAAGTCTTTCCAGAGCTTGTATCACTGCGACCAGACTAGATCTATTGTGATCGTCACGTTAATTAGATTTCACTGCCAAGACCTGCAGCTATAATAAACTGCACAATATTCTTGGCAGGAATGGATTTTACTTCATCTGGGTGTAACAGGTGTTTCCCCAGATGAGTATTTCGTTTAGGCATAAGTGGACAGCACTCACACAAGAGATGTATTGGTGTTTCATCTGCCTCACGGCAGAATCAGTTTCATAAAAGAATAAAAATTAAAGAGTACTTTTAAAAAAAAATATCTTTTCTTTAGCTAACATTCCTTCTCAGAATTTGATCCTTATAAGCGAAACTATGGGATGGTGCAATAATATTGACTGTTTTTTTTTCATGATCAACGCCTTCGATTCCGGTTCTTTTTTTTTTTAATCCAAGCATACAGTTTTAGTTTTTATCTTTATCGGCCTCGAGACTCCTTTGAGCATATTTTGCTATTACCCCTACCCTATATTTACATGCTTTAGAACTTGGCCAACACCGCTTCATGGCCACTTCAAAAATTCATCTTGTAGGTATATAGATTACTAGCTGTCCCCCGCGGTTTCACCCGCGTTCCCGGGATAAAAAGTAGCCTATGTCCTTCTCCATATCATAGGCTATCTGCATGCCAAATTTCATGATGATCCATTCAGTACAAACTCACTTTCGCATTTCTAATATACTAGCTGCCCGGCGCAACTTCGTTCACATGGTGCCCTACCCTACCCCACCCACCTCATTCCACCCCACCCCATTTTTTTGAAAACATAATATAGCCTATGTCATATGGGGATAGTGTAGCTTCCCAACAGTGAAAGAATTTTTCAAATCGGTTCAGTAGTTTCGGAGCCTATTCAATGCAAACAAACAAGCAATCGAATCTTTCCTCTTTATAATAATAGTATAGAAAAACAATCACCACATCAAATCATCAAGCACCTATTGGTGTGTGCTAACCACCGCACTTGAGAGCCAGTTCCTTCTAGGCTTTGTGTGCTTACCACCTTCGGCCACATCATCACATAGCATGGTGAGATGGTGGTCAAACACAGACCACAAAAATTCACCCGAACTTAGCAAGCATTCACTATGTAAATAGCTTTGATGACCTAGTTATTGTTTTTTGTGCTGTTTTTCAGATGATTCTAACCAATACTTACGGAACTCTGACTGCAGTGTTAACTAATAGCTTGACTTTTTAAAGCTGTATCAGAAATGATGTGGTTGTTGTCATTGCAGGACTTGATGGTAGGAGATGAGGCGTCTAAGCTCAGATCGATGCTTGAAGTCAGTTATCCTATGGAAAATGGAGTAAGTATATTTATTGATGTTTAGCGAGTGATATCTGGTGTTGCAAGCGTCTGTACGTTAACCGCTTACCATCAGTTAGGCCGTATGCATGTCAAAGTCAAAGCCCTTTATTAATTTTAGGCCCTAGTAGGGCACAAGGTCAAAGCTATTGAAGTTACCACCAGCCGAAATTCATTAATGGTGTTCGTTACGATTACCACCAAAGTTACGCGGTAGAGCCCCTGTTCGTAAGTCGGCCTTCAAATTAAAAGCCTTAAGTTAGTCGGCCTTTTAAGAGAGGTAGAGAGCATAGCGTTTATTCGCTCAAAGAGCAGCTCGACTGGGGAAGTACCTCCACCACCTTACAGAATACCGCAGCTAAATAACTAAATGTTGTGTAAAGTTGTGTTCCTGCGCGTGAGTAAGGTCGCCAGAGCTCATAGGGGAGGGGGAAAGGTCGGTAACGCGTGAGCGATGCTTCGTGTGTTGAAAGCCAATTTTCCAATTATTTGCATACCGTCTACAATTTTTTTAATACTTTACCCTCATTCTAGGTGGTTCGCAACTGGGAGGACATGTGCCACGTGTGGGACTACACGTTCGGGCCCAGCAAGATGAACATAGACCCCACCGAGACCAAGATATTGCTCACCGAACCACCCATGAACCCCACCAAGAATAGGGGGAAGATGATTGAGGTAATTGTTATACTGGGCGTAACGAAAAGGGTATATTTACTGTAAGGGGTGAATACTACATCATCATCATCATTATCAGCCTATGATGTCCCACTGCTAAGCACAGGCCTTCTTTCACAAATGAGGGTGAAAGTGAATGGGCTGATACTCCACCACGCGTGCCCACTGCGGATCGGTGGAGGTAGGCTAGTGATCAACCTACTGATGGAATTTTTCAAGCCGCCTAGGAGGCATCCAACTAGTTTAACGACTATCACAATTAAGTGATAACCGGGACCAACGGCTTTACGTGCCTTCCGAAGCACAGAAACGCTCGATTTGAAATACCACTAGGCGGTCACCCATCCAGGTACCGACCACGACAGACGTAGCTTAACTTTGCCGATCGATTAAGAACGGCTAATCATGCTAAAATGCTTTACTAAATGCTGCACCGATCAATGAGGGTTATTAACATTTTACGTTCCTTGCAATATATAAAGGTGAAGTTTTTGTGAACTTGTGACCAAGATTGTCATACATAATTTTGTTCGTATTGTGACGTAGAAGCAGGAAAAGAAAAAAACAGAAACGAAAAGACATTTTCTTTGTAATTTTTTTATTGGCATTTTTATTTTCATCAAAATACAGCTCGGGGTTCCTTTCAGCGTTTTTCTCTAAGACCTGTAGCTCAAGTTGCCCACACTGGCTGAAAAAAAAACATTCTTTATAGAAATGGACCCCCATTTCTCTTGGTCACGCTATAACTTGAAAACGGCTTTAACGATTTCATTCATAAAAAAAAATAAGAAAGTTGAAAATTAGAAGATTTAAGACAACTTAACGTTACGATTGGGTCGGTTAGGGTAGGGTAGGATATTCCTAGGGTACGTGGGTGAAACCGTGGGGCGCTACTAGTATTAATATAAAAAAATCTCTTCCACGATCTGTCCGCCTAGTACCAAAAATATGGATAAAGGTGAGCGCACACTTATCCGAGCCGAACGCGTCGGACGCATCGAACGAAACGAATTTTAGAATTCTGTATATGAAATCTTATGAAAGCTCGCACACTTGCCCGCGTCGAATCGTCCGAATCTGGATAAGATTTCCTTTTCAAAATTCGTTTCGTTCGATGCGTTCGGCTCGGATAAGTTGCCGCGATTATCGCAGCTACAAAAAGTAGCTCATGGGCGAGCTCCCTTGGGTGATTCCAGGTAACCTTTATACTTATGTTGTACTTCAGGTAATGTTCGAGAAGTACGGGTTCGACAGCGCGTACATCGCAATACAAGCCGTGCTCACACTCTACGCGCAGGGACTTATATCTGGAGTTGTCGTTGATTCAGGTATGCTTATGTGTATCATTTATTATTATATCATACTAGCTGCCCGGTACGACTTCGTTCGCGTGGCGTCCTACTAACCTATACCCTAACCTACCCTACCCTACCACTACCCCTACCTCTACTCTACCTTACCCTACCCTACCCTTCTACCCTACCCTACCATAAATAACCTACCCTACCCAACCTCCACCCTACCATACCCTAAATAACCTACCCTACCCCAACCTCCACCCTACCCTACCCTACCTAATCTACTCTACCTCTACACTACCCTACCCTCGCAACTCACAAAATTTTTTCTTTCATAAGAACCTCCTGACAATAACAAACACAACAAAAAAGGAATTAGCGAAATCGGTCCAGCCGTTCACGCGTGATGGCGTGACCAAGGGAAATAGGGATTCATTTTTATGTATATATATATATATAGATAATAGTTATTTATGCAACTGTTGTATAATAATTGAAAACTGTTTTACAAAAAACTTAAACCGACTTCAAAGTACACTAAGAAGTAATCAAACCCTCACCTGATGACAATGGGACCAAACGGGAAGTGTACCCTTCCAAACAAAAAAAGAATTGTCAAAATTTAATAAATAACGGAGTTCTGAGGTAACACACATTTAAAAAAACATACATCCGAATTGAGAACCTCCATTTTTTTTAAGTTACCCTCTGTATACCGTCCACGCCGGTTATTGCTTAACTTTGCCGATTGACTAACAATGGCTAATCAACCTACACCACGATGAATGAAAAATATATCTATACTAATATAATAAAGCGGAAAAGTTTTTTTGTTTGTGTAAACGGGCTAATCTCTGGATGTACCAGTCGGATTCGAAAAAAATCTTTCACCAATAGGAAGCTACATTATCTTCGAGTATTATAGGCTACTATTTTTATCCCGAGAACGCGGGTGAAACGCGGGGGTCAGCTAGTATTCAAATAAGATATATATCTTTGAATAAAAATATAAGTTCTTCGCTACACCGTATATGGTCTTTGACATCGATGTCGCTTGCGAACGCACGCAATCCACAAGTATCACACTAAATAAGTGAAAAAAACTATAGTAAACTAGCTGCCCGGCGCGACTTCGTTCGCGTGGTGCTACCCTACCCTGTGGTGCTACCCCACCCTACCCCACCCCACCCCACCCCACCCCACCCTACCCTACCCTACCCTACCCTACCCTACCCTACCCTACCCTAGGGTAGGGACCCTACCCTACCCTGACAGCAAAATCCCCATTAACAAAATGATCCGCCATTTATTGAATTTTGTTACAAAAAATGTGATAAATGAAGAACCGCTCGACCGATGTGTGCAAACTTCACATAAACCATCTAATAAATAGTCCGAACAAAGCCTAAACATTTGGTTTGGATAGGTGAGCCCGTTCTTGAGTTATACAATTACAACGAAAAGTGGCATTGATTTTTATATATATAGATATACTCAAAACTTAAGGTTATTAACAAGGTGAATAACATTACCCAAGGACTTGAGCCACCGTATCATCTGATGGTGTATACTTTGTTTCAATTCTTCATGCAGTTGGGAGACTCAATAGACTAGATGACAAAAAAAAATATTCAGTCCGTCTTTTACATTATCAAAATATGATATGGTTTGTTGAAGTTCCGCGTGACGTCACGTTAGAGTACACTTTTTACTCTAAAGTGACGTCACGAGCCCCCATTCCCGATCTTTGTCTCGCTTATTTGGTAAAACAAAAAAATACGTGTCCAATATTTTTTGATAATTTAACTGACGGAATAGGTAATTAGTTTTTAGGGTTCCGTAGCCAAATGGCAAAAAACGGAACCCTTATAGATACGTCATGTCTGTCTGTCTGTCTGTCTGTCCGTCCGTATGTCACAGCCACTTATTTCCGAAATTATAAGAACTATAAAGTTGAAACTTGGTAAGTAGATGTATTCTGTGAACCGCATTAAGATTTCCACACAAAAATAAAAAATAAAACAATAAATTTTAGGGTTCCCCATACTTAGAACTGAATATTTTTTTTTTTTTTAATGAAACCCATAATTGTGTGATGTCGTTGGATAGGTCTTCAAAAATGATATTGAGGTTTCTAATATAATTTTTTTCTAAACTGAATAGTTTGCGCGAGAGACACTTCCAAAATGGTAAAATGTTTGTCCCCCCCCCTGTAACTTCTAAAATAAGAGAATGATAAATCTATAAAAAATATATGATATATATTACGATGCAAACTTCCACCGAAAATTAGTTTGAACGAGATCTAGTAAGTAGTTTTTAATACGTCATAAATTGAAATTCATATCAAATACTCAGGTCTATACTACCATTTACTTATATACCTACAGGTTTGTACGGAACCCTCGGTGCGCGAGTCTGACTCGCACTTGGCCGGTTTTTTTTTTACCTAGGATTCCTCGCTATTACCTATACTTTAGGATATGGCCATTCGTTATTCTTGTTATGTTGAATATAAATTACTTATTAGCCTAATATTAAGGCTAGATTGTAGTATGAATAGGGAACACTAAAGAAGGTGTAACTTAGGATAAATAAAAAAAAATGAATTTTGACAGGTCAAAGTCGAAGCCATATATTTTTTTTATACAACTTAGTCGGTAAACAAGCATACGGCCCACCTGATGGTAAGCGGTTACCGTAGCCATATGGACGCTTGCAACACAAGAAGCATCGCTCGCGCGTTACCGACCTTTCCCACCTCCCCTATGAGCTCTGGCGACCTTACTCACGCGCAGGAACACAACTTTACACAACATAAAGTTATTTGGCTGCGGTATTCTGTAAGGTGGAGGTACTTCCCCAGTCGAGCTGCTCTTTGAGCAAATAAACGCTATGCTCTACCTCTCTCAATATATTCAATTCGGGCCCTCATTCCAGGTGATGGTGTGACGCACATATGTCCGGTGTACGAGGAGTTCGCGCTGCCGCACCTCACGCGCCGGCTGGACATCGCCGGACGGGATATCACCAGATATCTCATTAAGGTCATTATTACATATTTGTTTTAAGTGCCCTTACAAAATACACTTGGTTTTAACAAGCACTAATTTTCATACAAAAGATGTAATAATCCAATAGACAACGAGCATATTGACTGTAAAACCAATCGTGTGCAGCTCGGCGCTCCCCCCGCCTTCATTCCGAAAATAGACCTAAAAATAACTACTGCGCAGGTGTCAGTTTGTGCTGACCACTCGTGCCGGCTATTGTAACTGATGGTAGAACTTAAGCGACGATTTGAGGATGGAGGGACTTGCGTTATCTATTTAGATTTATTGCTGTGGATTGTTTTTTTTTTTTTTTTTTTTTTTTTTTATACAACTTAGACGGTAAACAAGCATACGACCCACCTGATGGTAAGCGGTTACCGTAGCCATATGGACGCTTGCAACACACGAAGCATCGCTCACGCGTTATCGTCCTTTCCCCCCTTACTCACGCGCCCCCTCTGGCGACCTTACTCACGCGCAGGAACACAACTTTACACAACATGAAGTTATTTGGCTGCGGTATTCTGTAAGGTGGAGGTACTTCACCAGTCGAGCTGCTCTTTGAGCGAATAAACACTATGCTCTACCTCTCTTAAAATTGTTTGATTTGATTTGATTGATTGATTGTGTACCACAGAGAACTAAACACATACACTCGCGAAGTACATATACTCGCGTCCTCTATTATATTTATATCTGTGTTACAAACTGTCAATTCAAGTATAAGCCGCCATTTTAATAACATATTTTAATGGAACAGTTTATAATTGTGATATAATTCCATCGAAGCGCTCGTGGTGTAGCATGATTAGCCTTTCTTAATCGATCGGCAAAGTTAAGCTATGTCTGTCGTGGTCGCTACCTGGATGGGTGACCGCCTAGTGGTATTTCATATCGAGCGTTTCCGTGCTTCGGAAGGCACGTAAAGCCGTTGGTCCCGGTTATCACTTAATTGTGATAGTCGTTAAGCTAGTTGGATGCCTCCTAGGTGGCTTGAAAAATTCCAACAGTAGGTTGGCCACTAGCCTACCTCCACCGATCCGCAGTGGGCACGCGTGGTGGAGTACCTGCCCTTTCCTTTTCACCCTTATTTGTGAAAGGAGGCCTGTTCTCAGCAGTGGGACATTATAGGCTGATGATGAGATGATGATAATTTCAGTTGCTACTCCTACGTGGATACGCGTTCAACCACTCGGCTGACTTCGAGACTGTTAGAATGATGAAGGAGAAGCTCTGCTACATCGGATACAACATCGATCAGGAGCAACGCCTCGCCTGGGAGACCACCGTGCTTGTTGAACCTTACGTCGTAAGTAATACAGGCTATTTCAGATCACAACAAAAAAACTTGTCTCGATTAAGATTAAGAAGAGTGAGTTATCCGTTACGAATGACGGGCCATTTGGCATGGTTGGTTAAGATTCCACCTATCACTCCGCAGGTCGTGGGTTCGATTCCCACCTAGGATATGCATTTACAACGCATCATTTTTAGACGCTGTTCGATAGTACTATTTGGTTCCGTACAATAAACGGATAACAACACAATAATTGACGGGCCAGTTGGCGCAGTTGGTCAAGAGTTTTTAGCCTTCGGAGAGATATAGGCTCTCTCTGTGTATTCTACCGTCTGTATAATGGGGAGTGTTCTCGTGAACTTTTTGATCTGGTGCCACCATCACCTTTCTACCATCGCACTGCTCGCCGGAGATGTGGAGTTCATCCTCACATCCTCGAGCCGCCTCGATCGTCCACACAACGTTTTAGTCGGACGTTCCTACTGCGGACCATTAGGATGTGGAATGAGCTCCCATTACTGTTTTCCCTCAGCGCTACGATATGGGGTTCTTCAAAAATGGCGTAAAAAGAGCTCTACAAGGTCGACAACACATTGGCAATCCCCCTGGTATTGCAAATGTTCATAGGCGGCGGTGACCACTTACCATCAGGTGGCCCGTCTGCCTGCTTGTCAACCTGTTGACATAAATAAAAAAAAAATGATAAATAGAAAATCTCCAAAAAAATCGTTCATTTTGTGCCGCTTCGAAACAAATCGTAAATTAAAGAGCAGTTGCAGCGGATTATATCCCATCTCTTTCTCCCAATATTTCTATCTCTATCCTTACCATTGTAAATACAAATTGTGTAATATTGTCAGTTACCAGACGGGCGTGTGATCAAAGTGGGTGGTGAAAGGTTCGAGGCGCCCGAAGCTCTGTTCCAACCGCACCTGATCAACGTCGAGGGGCAGGGGATCGCAGAACTTGTCTTCAACACTATACAAGTGAGATTTTTATTGTGTCACTACTCTATATATATATATACTCCGTGACTTTTTATTCGTCTTAGAAACGAAGCCCACATAATGTACCCAATGAATAGGTACCATAAACTTTTTTTTTTTTTTTGAAAATTTGTTTTATAAAAAAAAATCTTATTCATTATGAATGACGCATGACGTAGTTTTAAACACACTGTTACGAGTGCAGTCTACTCGACTCGTGCTCTGGGTTGGTATTTTCTACCATTTTATACGTAAACTTTAAATATTTTCTCGATTTTTCATAATTATAATGAATTTTAAATATTTTTTAAAATTATACAAATGATCAAAAAACATTTTTTTTGTTATTGATAAATACCTTTTCATTGGGTACATTAAGTGGGCTGCGTTTCTAAGATGAATAAAAAGTCACGGTGTATATTCTTGCTCTTGGATTGTCAAATTCTGACAAGATGACGAAGGGTACTTCGAGGTTTGGTAAGCGTCGTAACAAGACTCACACATTATGCAGAAGGTGTGGTAGATCCTCATATCAAACCCATAAATCCAAATGTGCCCAATGTGACCTCTACCATCGCAACTCTCGCCATCGACGGGGAGTCCATCTTCACACATTGAAATAAGAATTGTTTGGTACTGTGCGGGCTCAACGGAGCTTCCTTCCGCGGACGCTCAGACTGTGGAATGAGCTCCCCGCCGTGGTTTTCCCAATGGAGTACAGCATGGGGTTCTTCAAAAGGGGTGTGAAGAGATTTCTGCAGGGTCGGCAACGCGCGCGTGATACCCCTGGTGTTGCAAGCGTCCATAGGCTACGGGAACCGCTTACCATCAGGCGGGCCGTATGCTTGTTTGCCACATAAGTGGTATAAAAAACCCTGCTGTGGGTACCCTGCTGCTAAACTACGATCATATCACTGGTCAGTGAAAGCTAAGCGCAGGAAGACCACTGGGGCTGGCCGCATGCGTCACCTGAACATTGTGAGGAGGCGTTTCCGTAATGGATTCAAAGAAGGCCTGCCTACACCCAAAAAAGCTGTAGCCTATCCTAGATTTACACACCAACAAATTAAAATCTTTAAATCTACTAGCTTATGCCTTCCCTACATAAACTTCGATGTACCTGCAAACCGGAATAAATTATTTAAATTATGGTAAGAAAATCTATCGCGTATTTAAAATTAGGCGCACAAAACAGACAAAAAGCGAATTTTCTTTTATTAATATGTCGTAAAATAAAGCATTGCCGAAGATTCTTGAATTAAATGCGATGATAGTACATTGTGATACATGTGTGCAAAGTTGGTAATTACAGACGAGGCGGTATTAAGCGATTAGAGAGCCGAGAGTGTAATAATCAATGCACACGCGTGTCATACGACGTTTTGCAACACACTTGCGAGGATAAAAGCAGACTTGTATTATTTTACGTAGATTTTTTGATATTAATCAACCACACAATGAGAAAGTTAACAAAAATAGCGCGAGTTTTTTTTTTGACAGCGCAGAGCTTTTATATTATTTTACTCGTTTAAATTAAGAATGCTTCGTTTACACACATATCACTTGCAGTGAGGTACAAACTCCTATCATAAAACTGTGCGGTAATGTAAAGTAAAAAGCACTAGTGCGTAATAAGCTGCATTATGCAACTAAAATCGGCGCAATTAAAGTCACTTTACGAGTGTAGAAAAAATATTTGTATTTTCTTAGAAGAGAAATATTATTTTATACCAAAAGTATATATTTAAAAAGGAAACATTAAGAAATAAGTATATACTGGGTCTACGTGTGTATGTAAATAAAAATAAAATGAAAATAGCCTTTATTTCTACTAAAGCTGCATTCCGAATTAATGATATAATCGCTGTAATCGATTTGAGCGTGCTTAAACCCGTTCCATTTTAGTTTGAGCGCGATCACGATGTCCCGTGAAACGTCATAGATGACGTCATGACATGCGCCATCTTGCGCTCACACCGACCATGCCCTAAACTGATATCACCGTGAGCGCTGTCAAAAAGTGTCGGTTTTTGGCAAAAATCTAATAAGGTTTTTGGTTTTCCATATGGCAAAGATACTTTGTATGATTTTATGAGAGAAAAATTATAAAAAATGCGGATATTCCTTTTTGCGAGTCAACTAATAAAATATATAAAGAGTTCTAGCGCATTGTTAATTCAGATTTTAATTAAATTCTCAAATGTTGTGTTTTGAATACTGTGAGCGCGATAACGGGCGTTCCGAATTGTTTACAGTTCTCAGCTGTCATTATCGTGATATCTAAGCCGGTACGCAAATTATTGCTGTGAGCACTGTGAGCGATATTATTTAATTCGGAATGTAGCCTAAGTATAAATAACATTATCTCTCTAGCGTATTATAAAATAAAAAATAAAATAAAATATCTACACCTATAATACTTTATTATTTAAGAGTAAAAATATAATAACAAGTTATGATAGCATACATTTTATGTTATTTAATATAGATACCTAGTACTACTAGGTAGTTTTTTTTTTTTTTTTTTATTTATTTAATACACAAATATTTACATATATTTTTTAAACGCTTAATTCCGCCAAACTGCACAGCAGTTTGTTGGCAGATACAGTTCTCTTTTCTTTTTTTAAGTTTTATTAAATTGACACACGAACAAAAACAAAACATACATACCTACACTTAAAGTTGTTATTTCGCTAATACTAATACGTAATAACCCTGAAGGATTTTATAATTACTACATATTTACTACATTTACAAAATATATATATATATTTTTCTTAAATCCGTTTTTTGTTTTTGCATTGTCAATGGTACTGTTATTTATTTTATTGTACAATGTGGCTACAACCCAGGCTCGAGTACGTTCACCATAACAGTTGAGGGTGCTAGGAACATTGTATTTCTCACTTCGGTTCGAACGAAGAGGGCGACTACGGACTTGCCTTATCTTATAATCACTTGAATTATATTGTTCAATTAAAATAGCACATTCACATATTTCTTTAACTGGTAAAATTTTACATATTTTAAATAATTTCTCATATTCTTTGTTTAAATCTTTTTTAATTTTATTATCAATTAAGTGTTTTAAAAATCTAATCTGTAGTTGTTTTATTTTATTTAAATGTGTAGTGAATGTCAGTCCGTAGCTACCCACTCCGTAGTTAATGAGGGACTCGACGAGTGCAAAATAAACTGTATACAGAGTGCCCCTGTTTAACATGTGTTTAAGATGATAGAATTTTCCTAAAACTATTCGTAACTTGCTGCATACACCTTCTATATGAGTGTATGTATTATATATTTATTAGTGTCTCTATACGACTGTTATACAGCCTTAACTCATATAATAGTCTCTTATACAACTCTTACCTCCGCAGGCGGCTGATATAGACATGCGTAACGAGTTATACAAGCACATAGTGCTATCCGGCGGTTCCACAATGTACCCGGGGCTGCCGTCGCGTCTCGAGAGGGAGATCAAACAGCTGTATCTTGAGAGGGTGCTGAGAAACGACTGTGATAAGTTGGCGGTAAGTTTATACCATTAATTTAAATTGGAAGTAAAATTGAGGGTGGTAGCCAGGCAGGTGGGTACTAGAAAGTACCCTACCACCGTGCTATGGTTTCCTCACGATCTTCAAGGTCATTTTAGGATTCGAACCCGGTACCTTCGTCTCGGCATCCGACGTTACTACCACTGAGCTATCATCGCCTTAAAACAGTTTCGTTTTACACAGACCTGATTCTAATATTGTAATTATAGAAATTCAAGATCCGCATCGAGGACCCGCCGCGGCGCAAGGACATGGTGTTCATCGGCGGCGCGGTCCTCGCGGAGGTCTGCAAGAACAGGGACAACTTCTGGCTCTCCAAGCAGGAGTATCAGGAACAGGTAATGAACATCACCAGCATCCGCATCAGCGTCGTTTTCAATATCAGCATAGTTCTCAACATCAGCATCATTCTAAACATCAGCATTATTTTTAACATCACCGTCATTTTTAACATCAGCATCATTTCGAATATCAACATTATTTTTATCAGCGTCATTTTTAACATCAGCGTCATTTCCAACATCAGCATCATTTCCAATATCAGCACTATTTTTAACATCAGTACCATTTTCAAAATAAGCATCATTTTCATTATCAATCACAACGTGTGCCCGTACTGATTTTACTCACGCATACGTAGACATTATTGTGCTTCACTTTCTTATATGGTGATGCTCCGTCCTGATTTTTAGCCGACTTCAGAACAGGAGGAGGTTCTCAATTCAGTTGTTTTTTTATGTTTGTTACTTATTACTACTATATTTATTAACCGATTTGGAAAATTCTTTTTTTGTTTGGAAGGGTACAATTCCCGTTTGGTCCCATTGTCATCAGATCAGGATTTGATTACTCCTTAGTGTACTTTGAAGTCGGCTTAAGTTTATTGATCGGTTAAAAATGAAAATGACGATATTTTTCTTTTTTCCAGGGTCTCGGATGCCTGAGGAAGCTCGGCCCACGGGCAAGTTAGTGACATTTAGTTAAATACGTATTATTATTTGTAAAAATGTAATATTCCATTAAATTACTTTCAATAATGATTAAGATGACTTTCACGAATGTATTATTAATTTTTATACTGTTTATTTTGATATTTGATGGTAAAATTATGTATCTTTATCTCTATGGTATCTTTATTAGAATTTGAGATTTCAGTGTATTAAAAAAAAATGGTTTGCGATTTTGAGACTATCGACTGTCGATTAAAATTAATGCAAGATTTTTTTAATGAATTAATCGTTAATAAATTTGTCAGATAAATACATAAGAATTTATAATTTTATTACAATTAATTCGTAATTATTTGAAGACTGCAATTGTACTGCATTTATATAATCAAACATGATTCCTGATATGGATTACTTATCTGTAAGTTTGAAGAATGTATTAAAATCGTGCAATTTCGTTTTGTATTTGTATAGGTAATAAAATACTTGAACAAACTTTATTCAGCTTTTTCTGATAACGAACCTATCTATAAGAATACGTTCGCGTTCTAAAACGTGTGGGTTCTTCAAAAGGGGCGTAAAAAGAGTTCTTCAAGGTCGGCAACACATTGGCAATCCCCCTGGCAAATGTCTATAGGCGACGGTGACCACTTTCCATCAGGAGGCCCGTTTGCCTGTTTGTCAACCTCTTGACATAAAAAAAAAAAAGAATCCACTGACAATTTATTGTTTTATTTTCATGATGGCGCTCCCTTAACTATGCCAGGCTACGAAACATTTAGACATTCAAATAGCCACCCACCGCGCCACAGGTTGTGGGTTCGATTCCCACACAGGACATGCATTCGTGTGCATGAACATGTCTGTATGTCCTGAGTCTGGGTGTAATTATGTATATTAAATATGTATTTACAAACAAAAAGTAGTATATGTAGTATCAGTTGTCCCAGGATATTTATTTATTATTTATTTAACTTTAAAAGATGATGGGTTTTAGTTTTTTTTTTTTTTTCATTTTTGCTTGTATTTTGCCAACTAACCCGTCCATAAGGGAAGATGACAAAGCGTAAGCTAATAGCCTGGTTAGCTTACGCTTATCTATCTAGAAGAAACCCATTATCTCTGGTCTTGAAGGTCCCTAGATTGTAAGCGTCAGGAAACAGACGCCGGAAGCAAGTTCCACTCTCTTGCTGTCAACATTATAAAGGAGGATGCAAAACGCTGTGTCCGTATGTCCAAACGTATTTCGGTATGACGGCGTTATATGGTTCGGTGTATTTTTCCTCGATGACACGTACAATATCTGTACACAACTCCATTCTAACTATAACTGATATATAGTTATTTATATAACACATTTTTTCATCCAAGTAAAAAGCAATTGAACAATAGTAAATGTTTTAATGTTATCTTATATAAACTAAATTATAATGATTTGTATACTTTATTCGATCAAATACCTATGAAATTTAATTACTTAGTCACAAAAAATTACTTAACGGCACTTTATAACAATGTGATTTTACAAATAAAATCAAAATTACCGTTTCACCGAACAACCGTTTCACGCATTCCAAATTATATGTAAGTATAAGTACTGAGTACTTAATGCTATTTTCAATTTCTTTATCAGCATTGTTTATACATTTTATGTCGAGTGGAATTTAAAATGAAAATAATATTAACATTTTTATTTGTTTTTGCATATACTGTGAGTTTTTGAATAAGTACAATATATAGTTTTCTTATTACATACTAGCTTTCCGCCAAGCGGTTCAACTGCTATCCTCTATTTCACCCCCTTAGGGATTGAATTCCAATGTCCAAAATATTGGTAAAAAAATTAAGGTGAGCCCCCGGATTAACTACACCTTGAGAAAAAGTTACAGCGTTAAATAACGTTGAATTCTTCGTGGATCAGTGGGTTAGAATTTGATCCCCATTTGCACATATCTTTGGTTCAACAGTCCAACAATAGAGTCAACCCAGGGGGCAGCAAATTCGGTCATTCCTCTTTATAAAAGTAGACACAGAAAAATGGAATCCTTGTATATGTCCACGTCCATCCATCCTTATGGCACAGCCACAGAGAGTATCTAGGTACTTCATTGCCGAGGTCAAGGTCGCACTTAGCTATGGCGTAGGTAGGTACAGGTCGGTTAACTAAAGCTGGCACGTTTCAACACATTTACACCGTCTCTCTCGCGCAAAGTCAAGCTTATGAGTATGAAGGAGACAGTTATTGTTTTGCTTTTGCTACTGCTCATAAATATAGAGTGGTCTATTTTTGCATTCGTCCATTAGACTTGACTGATTGCAAATGTATGAGTACTGTGAACGTGCCAGCTTTCGTTAACCGACCTGTATCCCCTCATCAGGAATTTGTTGGTTGTATAATAGGTAAATAATTCAACATATAAACTTTTTAACAAAAACTGACTGCAAAACCTTATCAAATTCAAGTTGTATTCAAAATTATTTTTTGCTTATCAGTTTTTTCGGTGGTATAATTTTTTGTTAAAACTTTTTTAATTTATTATTTTATGTGGTTTTAATCTACTAATTACTACATACCACCCTTAGGGTAGGTTTTTTGTATCCAAATGGGACCAACTTCGATGTCCAATTAATTTTTTTTTTATCAAAATCGGACTACTCTGTAAAAAGTTATGCGTGATCATACATTTAAAAAAACGCGTCGACTTGTAAACCTCCTACGTTTTTTAGTCGCTTAATAAATTGAGATGTATATATGTTAATTAATTCAATATTTATATCAAAACCAGACTTAATGGATCTTTTGCTGCAGTAGGTATATAAGTCACCTATTATGTTTTAGAGCGCTTTCAAATTACACAAAGAGAATGGCGACGCATCCAATTACAATCCATTGGAAAAAGGACAACAAATAGGACGGTATACTTTTGATGAGCTAAGTTCTTTGATTCAAAAAACAAGGGTAAGCATTTTAAATGACAAAGAACGTGATATTCCTACCTCGATAAGTACAACAAACACTTTACTTATACTTATGTTCGTTGAGGGTTCTCCTAATTCTAATTCTCCTAAGTGGAATAAGGGGCTTAAAATCCATTCTTATATAATCATCATCAAACTATAATGTCCCACTGCTGAGTACAGGCCTCCATTCAAAAATCGGGATGAAGGGGAATGGGCAGATACTCTACCACGCGTGCGCACTGCGGATCGGTGGAGGTAGGGTAGTGGTCAACCTACTGTTGGAGTTTTCAAGCCGCCTAGAAGGCCTGCCAACTACCTTAACGACTATCACAAAATATTAAGTGATAACCGAGACCAACGGCTTCACGTGCCTTACGAAGCACGGAAACGCTCGATTTGAAATACCACTAGGCGGTCACCCATCCAGGTACCGACCACGACGGTGGTAGCTTAACTTGCCGATCGACTTATCATGCTACACCATGAGCGCTTCTCTAACTCACTCATTCTTATATAACTATTCAATATTATCTAAATTGAATTGTCCTCACTGGCCAAGGTGTGTGGTGAAACACAGGTCTTTACTTAGAAACAAAAAGCAACGATGTGTTCAAGCTGAGTGGAGCCAAGAGAAATCCTAAAACAATTGATTTCAGGATAAGTACTACAGGCAAAAGGTGTGTATGTCCATACAGGGACAAATGCGTTGCATGTACAAGGAAAACGTAAGTATTCTTACTAAATAATGCCATTCTAGGCATTCATACTTCAACAAATAGTTAGGCACAACAATTTTGATGAATTGGCATGATTTTTTGCATAATGATAGCTGGAAAGACGGAGTAGGCAGAAAGATAGAAAGACGATGATATCTAATTGTCGTTGAGCTGGTTTCGTTGAAGGAAAACGTCATGAGAAAACCATAGCACGTGATAGGGTAGTTTGTAGTACCCACCTGCCTGGCTACCGCACTCAAGTCGAAAATCTGTCGCCAAGCATCTAACGGTGTGTTCCAACAGCTGCACCTAACTGAATGCCAATTCTCTTTTAGACCTTTACTTATCAACCTCGGCCACATTAGCACTTACCATGGTGAGACTAAGGTAGCACACAAGCAAACGGCCCGCATGATGGTAAGCGGTTGCTGTAGCCTATGGACGGTTGCAACACCAGGGGTATCACACGTTGCCGACCTAGTGAAATGTCTTCACACAGGCACAAGTAAAAAAAATATGCTTTGATTTCAGGTACCTAAGGATCCCAGAGAATTAGGAAAACTATTTAAAAATATAAATTAAAAATGGAATCCAAAATAAAAAATCTAGGTTAATAATTACTGTTTATTTAAAAATCGCAAATGCAGTTTCATTTACCGTCAGCAAATATTCGCTTTTACTTACATCGACTTATTAAATGCATGTCGTGAAATTTAAATAATTTTGTAAATTATTATACAGTAAAAAAAGTAAAAAAATCAGTCAATATCACATAATATAAATATATAAAAAATATAACTAACGTAGATTAATATGAGTGTAGTACACTTAAACAAAACTTAAATTCTTAAAGATTTTAAAAATAAAATTAAATACACACTTTTCAAAGCACACCTAAAGGAATATATAAAATAACTTATTTTAAACACAGCGCCAATGCTGGACACAAGCTTTAGATTTATTTCAGTGAGTATGTTTTGGAGTGTAATTGCCGGATTTCTTAGCAAAAGTAACCTTACGGACCGGTATTAGAGTCTAATAATGTCATTGAAGACCTATATTTTTTTTAGATTCTGCCTCTTTCTCGCTATTGATGAATTACAAGTGCAAGAGAGAGTCAGCGATATGTAAATATGGGTATCAGTGTGATTGACGTATCCTTACGTGAATCAACACTTTAGTTCGTAGATAGAACGTAAAGGGATACATAGATGGCGCCACCAGTAACAGAAAAGTAAAAAAAAATTAGAGTATTCAGAAATACGTACAGTAAAAGCAATTTTCTAACCGTATGGATTCAAATGTTGAAATATTACACAAATCATATGTTTACAGATTCTGCCTGTTAATTTATCTCATAATTTCAATCAATAGGGTAAGAGAAATCAGTTGTTGAACTGCATTAATTGTATACATATTTGTATTCAACTGTACTCATTCCTTCAAATCTATTTAAGTGTTATTGTGGTGGTATTATAGCATCTTATGGCCATTAAATTAAATATATTTTTCATGAGCTGGTGGCGCCTCTAGTGTTGAAAACAGATATTTGGGACTGTATTATAGAAAGAGTTCAAAACAGATCAAGTATCAAGAAGTAGAAGAAAGTGTTAATCGAAAATAAACCTAATATAATTGGTGCAGGTTCCAAATTCAGTTGTTGTATTCGACTCAAAGCTTGACTTGTGCGACTCTGTGAAGCCGAGTCAATGGGAATATTAATTTCATCGTAGGTATTTAAAAATGGCACGCTAGGTTTTATACTATTTGAAATATAAGCTGTATCTAGCTTACTCTTAATCTGTGGGTAAACATAGTTAGTTTTATCTCACGTTGAAACCTAGACCTAAGCCAATAGAATTCAAATTCGATTATCAAAATCTATTCTTGAAACTCGAGTGTTTTTCGCTTTAAGATTTAATTTCCAAATTTTTCATCCATCCCAAAAACAGACAAAATGTAACGACATCAATATTATTTTAGCGACATTCAACGACGTACATTATAAAAAGAGTCTTAATACTAACAACTTTGGATTTAAAGTTATTTTTACACTAAATACTTTTTGAGATGCCTTTAGTCAGTTGATTTATAGGTCGGTGAACTAAAGCTGGCACGTTCAACACATTTACTCTTTTCGTCTCTCTCGCGCGCGGTCAAGCTTATGAGTATGAAGGAGATAGTTATTGTTTTGCTTTTGCTACTGCTTATAAATATCGAGTGGTCTTTTTTGAATTCGTTCATTAGAATTAAATCAGAAGCAATCTTGTAACAGAACAAACAGTATCGTGTAATTGCATATGTGTGAGTACTGTGAACGTGCCAGTTTCAGTAAACCGACCTGTGCTCAAGTTAACACTAAAATGTTGCCCGTAAAATAAAGAAATAAAATTATTAGGCTACAATTGTCGATATAAAAAATTGACACAAAGTTTAACTTAGGCTATTTATCACTAACTATTCTGGCACTATTCCTAAGCATATAAAATTGTTACCTACGCCAGTTTTAAACCGTTCTAAACGTAGTTAACTAGTTTAAAGTTACATACAAAAGCTACAAATTACACTACAGCTGGATCTGATACAGGTTGTTGATTTAAACACAGTAAGAAAAAAAAAACCGAACCGAACTGAAAAAGTATTTAATTTTTTTTCATTTACTTTATTAAATATATAAATATAAGTGTAACGACATCTATTAATAGCTATACGAAGTGAAGAACACACTACCAATTGATAGTTGCGATATGACAACACAAAACCTACATCGCGCTATTGAAGTTTTCTAAGCACTCGACATAATATGCAAGTTTCAGACATGTATGGATGGATTTCGGTCCCCCACACGATGACATAGCCTGGCGGAAGATCTTCTTTTTCAATGAATGAGTCTAACTGGATGCTTCGTAGTCGTGTTTTCTAATTTTATTTAGGCTTTTTATTACGTAATAATTTTGAGTAAATTAACAACCTCTTTTTTGTTCATTGACAAATAATTCATTCTTTAAAACATTAAAATCTAAGTTTTACACTAAACACTAAACTACTCAGAGATTTTAACTAAAATTGAGATACCATCGAATAACTAAAAGCTAAAACTAATCAGTGTTAGTAAACTTACACTATAAATGCATCTTCTGGTCACGCTTAACAAATATACAATGTTTAAATTTAATTTTAAGTTCATTTTAAATACTGGCTTTAAAATTTTGTTGTTTGTTGATGTTTACAATATTTTTTTCTTATTTTGGAATCATAAAATAATATCCAATTTAAAAGTAAACTACGTTACCTAAATTAAGTTTTCAAAATTATATTTCAAGAGTCGAACTAAGCTGAATTTAATAACTGATAGAAATAATATTTCTAGAAATAATGTTACACAACACAAATACATACATAAATACTAGCTTTCGATATTTATATACATTTAAAAACGACTTAAATTATTATAAAATTAAAAAATAACTCAGTATTTTTTGAGACAGTTTTTACACAGAACCTTTACCTATAGCTTATATAGTAGCCTTGTAGTAATTATAACAAAAACGAAACTGAATTTATAAATTGTAATAAATATTAAAGTTACACTGTTGATATAATATATCAATATGTATTGGGAAATCCAAATAACAAATATAATTAAAGATTTTAATAAAAAAAAACTGAGTTATTTTTTAATTTTACACCCTTAATCTTAAAATTTCGATTCAATCAGGACGTGCGTTACAATAAAATTTCGGACGAAATTCTCAAACCCGACTTACATCAAAATGGCTAAATACTCAGTCTTAAACGCTAATCTCAATTTATTTACAAAATGGCAGTATCTTTTAGCTTTAGTTCTTCTATTATAATAATTATAATTAATAGTTATAATATAAATTAATAATACAATCGCCTTTTGGCTTTTTAAATATAAAGATAAAATTACCGAATACTTTATTCGAACTTTCTTACCCTCGGATGAAAGATTTTTTTTTTATGAATCGTAATGTCTATATTATACCCCCCCCCACTCCTCATCTCTGTTCTTTACATAGATAAAACTTGCTAGACCGGTTTGACCACAATGTGGTAAGAGACAATGTGGTGGTATATTTTATCTGTGTACATTTTTAATTATACAATAATTCTACATTTAATACTTAACTACAATTAAAAATGTGTAAATGCATCAAAATGACTATAAATATAAATAGCTAAAATGCTTAGAATAATGCGCGTATAAAATAAAGTATAAAGTTTGTCTGTCCGTTGTTATATAGGGTGTGCGAAAATATCTAAACTTCTCTCGGATCTCTTCTCACTTTAAAAGAATAAGCAAAAAGATTTTTTTTTCTTTTAGGAAGTAATTGTTTACAAAGTTCATATCTTTACTGCTAGATAATTTTAATGTCAATTTGCTTTATCTGTTCCTGAGTTGTAAAACAAACGTTTTACTCTTTTTATGCTTTATTATTCTACCTAACAGATCCCCACATCACATAATCGTCAAGTCTACATACATTTGATCACCAGTGGCTATCGTTACAATGCATGTCCCCGGAAATATATATCAATTTGTCATTTTTACTCCTTATATGGCCGTTCCTTCATCGGTTATAGAACCGATAAAACTACCACTATAACTATAGAGTTATGATCAATTTTGACAATAAAAAAAATGTGCATTTATATATATTTGTTTTCTCTTTTCATAGTAATTTTTCGCAGCTAGCGGGTCAAAATACTGACAAATCTTTATTTGGCATACAAGCGGCTAGCCTGAAAAATAATGTACCATGGAAAGTTGATAGATAGACAGATTTTTTACAAAAAAAAAAAACTTTTTCCTGAACAAATATCGCAATAACCTCCACCTTGCTACTATGTGATTTCAATTACAAGGGACACGAATATGACATTACCGAGTCACACTCATCGGAGAGAAGTCAAAAATTTACCCACACTCTGTATAAAAACACGACATAAATCCAACACTAAAAATTGTAATACAATAATTGCATATATCCACATTATTGTTCGACCGAATCTTCATCAGCTTTGTCATGTGATTTTTGTGATACATTCTCGGACGTAATATCTTGTAGAATCGTGTTCATTTCTTCACATATGTCAGTGAATTGTGGCCTGTCCGCCGGTGATTTGTTCCAGCAACGTTTCTGTAGTTAAACATTGTTTAAATTTGTTGTATCACGTTTTTGAAACTGATTGGAAAGTATGGGCGCCATGGAATTACTATAAATATCCTGGGACATTCCTCACACAAGGTCATTTAATCCCAAACTAAGCAGAGCTTGTACTTGTACTATGGAAACCAGATAACTGATATAATACAAATACTACTTTTTGTTTGTAAATACATACTTAATATACATAATTACACCCAGACTGCTAACATGTTCATGCACACAAATTCATGTCCTGTATGGGAATCGAACCCACTACCTGCAGTGTGATAGTTATCTTAACCAACCAAGCTATCTGGCCTGTCAACTGTGTATGTTACTGATTGATCGAAGAATTGATTGGTTGGTCAATTGATTGTAAGACAGGTTGATAGATTGATGGACTCAATTTTGGATTTTCTAAACACAACGAAATTATGCTAATGAATACTTATGTTTTTTTTTTTACTAACTACTAATGCACACAATCACGTTGCCCGCCTGATGGTAAGCGGTTACCGTAGCCTATAAGAAGGAAGATTTTTATTTCATTTTCTATAAATACTTATACGTTAATAATTAATGTAATTATATTATGATCTTACTAATATGAATGATACTTACAAGTAACGTAGCAAGGTTGTCGGGCATCGAACTTGGTACCGTCCAGTCGAGGGTACCGCTCTTGAGTCGCTCTAACACTGAGTTGTCATTGAGTTTCGCGAAAGGAAGTTCTGCCTTTGTGTAGATCTGTGGTAAAATAAGCGTTATTCATTAATATAACCTACAGACTGGCAATGACTGGACAAATTTGGATGGATCTTAGCGCAAATATAGATTATACCCTGGAATAATATTTTAAGGCGATGATAACTCAGTGGTTGTGACGAGACAAAGGTCCCGGGTTCGAATCCTTGGGCTTGAGCTTTTGGTGAAGGAAACCATAGCATGGTGGTAGGGTACTTTGTAGTACCCACCTGCCTGGCTACCACCCTGAAGTTGAAAGTCTGCCAAGCACCTATCGGTGTGTTCCAACAGCTGCACTTGAGAGCCAGTTCCTTCTAGGCTTTGTGTGTGCACCACCTTCGGCCACATCATCACTTACCATGGTGAGATTGTGGTCAAACGCAGGCCTATACAATGTAAAAAAACATACTATTATATTGATATTGGAAAAGTCCTGTCTTAGTTACCTACGTTATATTTTATTATTTTTTTATTTATTTATTAGACACACCAACAGTTTACATATTTACACATTCAGTAACATAATAATACACAATTTAAATACTGATACATAAACCTATGACAGGCATGTACAACATTCACAAAAACGCAATAACAATAAAGCTTAAATAAAAAAAAAAAATACGGTACAATTAAATTAAAAACAAAATCAAATCAAAAAAAATATACAGAGAAAAACAAAAGAAATAATAATTAAAGTTAACAATAATGGAATTGGTATTATTAAGATTGAATGAATGATTTCAGCACCTTAGACTTAAACACTGCCAAGTGCTTATATTCAAAAGAATCATGGCGAGATTCATACACTGATTTGTACAAAAAAATAAATATTTTAGAGTGCTTTGAATCACTTCCAATGTGTACATGAAATATTTTATAAACTCCGCAAAAAATAAAACCAACATAACAGTTTTGGTCATGATTCGCCGGCATGGCATAGAATTTCGTATTTTTATCCCGGGCATCAAAAAATACTATAAATGCCTCAAGTTATTGCTAAGGCACCAAGGATCAATTATAAAGTCATTTCAACGTCTTTTCGTCGTATTGTTGTCGTATTTTTATGTTTGTTACCTCATAACTCCGTCATTTATTAACCGATTTGGAAAATTATTTTTTTGTTTGGAAGGGTACACTTACCGTTTGGTCCCATTGTCATCAGGTCAGGGTTTGATTACTTCTTAGTGTACTCGGTTACTTCTTAGTGAAGTCGGTTTAAGTTTTATTGTAAAACAGTTAATATATTTTTGTACAAATCTCGCCATGATTCTTTCAATTTTCTGAACTCCATGTTGATAAGTCAATCAGACAGTCAGGTCAAGATTTGTTATATGTATATATTACCTCCCAAATAGTAGCGGCGAACATGTAGACGTCAGATTTTGTGGAGTATTCCCCTTCCAACACTGCCTCCAGTGGCAGCCACCGAAGCGGTACCACCTACAATCATCGAGGAAAAATCCCTATAGAGTTGTAATATCGGGCAATCTAATTCCGCACCTAGTAAGTGTTTTTGCACTGACTGATAACGGTACCCTCCAATCACTGCATCTGAATGTTTAGTGTGTCCTTGACTTAGCCAATCAGAGTGCATTGTTGGTGGTGGGGTATCGGCGGAATAGATTCCATACAGAATGGACGTCATTGGCCCTGATTCTGTTGTTTACAACTAAACTAATTTTAATCTCACTATGTCTCTTTCTAACAAAGAACATAAGAAAAGGATGTAAGAAATTTAGTCCTGTCAATAAGTCCAATGCTTGTTTTCAATATAAATTTAGTCGCCATCTATCGCGGTTACGCCTAAATACACGCAAAATAAGACGGCAAAGATTAATTTGACAGTTTTAAATATGTTCTATCCTTTTTCAATAATGTTCGTCAGAAAGAGATGAGATGTGACTAAAATTAGTTTAGTGCGATTTACAACAGAATCGGCACCATTACATCTTTGGGTTATCTATTGGGTTATATCTTATAGGTTTGATTCCTGCGTAAAATAATAATAATTCTAATTAAATAAAAAAAATATAGGACACGTATTTTTTGCTTTAACAAAACATAAAAAAAATTACAAAGATAAAGCGAGTCAAATTTCGGGAGTGGGGGGTGACGTCACTTTAGTGTAAAAAGTGTACTCTAACGTGACGTCACGTGGAACATACCTGATCGTGTATCTTATAATACTCGTGCGAGTCGGGGCCCTGAGTGAGAGCCGGGAACGACAACTTGAGATGCAGCTGGGACGTGATGATACAGTTGCGGGCTGCTATATCCCTGTTTCATACATATTTATTAACACTCAATAATATATTGTGTTAATCAACAATATGCACTAAGCCATTTGATTAAGACTTAAATTTAATTGTTGCCTGTCTTGACTAAAATGTTTTTTTTTTTAATTATAAATGTCAGGGATTATGTATTAGAAGAAAAAACTCTTTTGTTACTGTTAGAAAGAGACTTCGATATTATAATTTTTTTTCATTGGCAAGACTAACATTACAATTATTAAGTAACAATAATATTAGAAAGAAATAGTCACTAAGGTCTTCACATATTATTTTCGAATAAAGCGATCTTTATCAACGAGCCGAGTGAGCGACACAAGCGAGCGTCACAAGTATGGAGGGTAGAGGTAAGGAGAACAATTTCTTAAGGAGTAGTTGCAAGTGTCCAGCTATAACCAGTAAATAGCAGTTCTAAATCCTTCCAGAATGGCGCTACAATAACAAAAAGTATGAAAAGAATTTAGCCGTTGTTGACAGAGTCAAAGAGTTTGAGATAATGCAGATTTTTGCCGTTGACTTCAAAACAGTAGATGAAAATACGGTAGATTTACTGTAATTACAGTGTATCTGGCAACACTATACTCAGCTTACTTCACTCCGTCAACAACGGCTAACTTAGTTTCATACCCTCTTTCCTGTAGCGCCACCAATTTAACGCCTTTTAGAGAGATTGTTCTCGTTATCTCTACAGTCGATAGAGGCGAGCGAGCGACACGAGCGAGCGTCACGAGTCATACCTATGCGTGATCCGTTTAGCAGCCAACCTGCCAGCGGCCGCAGCTAGGTGTGCGGCCAGCAATGCTCGGTGCGAGGGAGCTAGGGGCGGCGACACGCGGGTGGAGGGCGGCGGCGCGTGCGCTGCCCCTACTCGGGACATGTACTCCGCCGTTTCGGCTGGAGTGCGGGTCGCGATTAAAAAGTTCTTTAGGTCGCCCTGGTTGGAGAAGTAATCGTTGTAAAAAAGCGAGTTGTAGTGAAATGACTGACTTTCGACTGTTAACTTTATTGTCGTTGCATGGCCGCGTTCGTTATATTTTGTCCAGTTTTGGTCAGCTACGAGGCGGGAAATTTGAATTTTTAACCGACTTCAAAAAAAGGAGGAGGTTCTCAATTCGGTTATATGTTTTTTTTTTATTTTTGTTACCTCATAACTCCGTCATTTATTAACCGATTTGAAAAATTCTTTTTTTGTCTGGAAGGGTACACTTCCCGTTTGGTCCCATTGTCATCAAATCAGGATTTGAATACTTTATAGTGTACTTTGAAGTCAGTTTAAGTTTTTTGTAAAACAATCCAATTATTTCGAGTTATTTTTTTTTACCTTCGTAAAACAATATGGATAGATATTTCAGTGATTCGCGACCATAGTAGTTCATTTAACATATTGTAGAATTGATACTTTTTGTTTAAGATTAACAAGTTTTTTTACATTTCCCAAAATAGTAAGTGTTACGGTTTTTAGAGATACCGTGAGAAATGTTCAAATATGGCTCATATTATACAAAAAACATTCATACCAATGTGCCAACTGAACTTCTACTGCCGCTAATCACTGAAACATCTATCCATATTGTTCTATGAAGGCAAAAGGAAAAAAAAAAAAACGCCTCGTAACTGACTGACCCTTGAGAGTCTTCGTTTCAAAGATGGTTTTTCAAACAATTCAATATTAAATTTGTTGAAAATATTTTTAGAGCTAGCATACAGGTTTTTTTTTTTTAAACTACAAGAAAAAAAATTTTCATTCACTATAGAAAACGCAATATAAATAATATTTACCCAATCTGTGTGTTCAATAAGCATGTAGTGCGGGTCGGAGTCGGAACAGATCCCGAGGAGCCGCGCGACGTGGTCGTGTCTCACGCGCGACAACATCTCCACTTGCCGGCGGAACTCCGCCAGCTGCACCTGGCGTATCAAAACATACGGTTATACAACGTTTATTTTATTTATGTAAGTATTAGCATATAGCTTTAATATTTCTCAAAGTATTTGTGTATATATAGTATTAGTTTATTTCGTATATATTGTAGTATTTGTAGGTAGATGATCAACTTGCAAACTTGCCAACTTTAGAAATTATTTCCTGTACCCAAAGGTTGCCTGGAAGAGATCGCTTAAGCGATAAGGCCCCCTATATTGTATAACTTCCTTAATGTGTATTTTTGTTACTTGTTATATGTCAGTCTATACAATAAAGAATATTTCATTCATTCATTCATTCATAAATTCCGTTAAATTTATACAATTTTTATCTTTAAATTTTATTAAATTACAATCATAACCAACGTGTCAACCGCTCAATGAGGGTCTTTTTAGGGTTCCGTAGCCAAATGGCAAAAAACGGAACCCTTATAGATTCGTCATGTCTGTCTGTCCGTCCGTATGTCACAGCCACTTTTTTCCGAATCTATAAGAACTATAATGTTGAAACTTGGTAAGTAGATGTATTCTGTGAACCGCATTAAGATTTTCACACAAAAATAGAAAAAAAACAATAAATTTTGGGGGTTCCCCATACTTAGGACTGAAACTCATTTTTTTTTTAAATAAAACCCAAAAGTGTGGGGTGTCTATGGATAGGACTTCAAAAATGATATTGAGGTTTCTAATATATTTTTTTTCTAAACTGAATAGTTTGCGCGAAAGAATCTTCCAAAGTGGTAAAATGTGTGTCCCCCCCCCCCTGTAACTTCTAAAATAAGAGAATGATAAATCTATAAAAAATATATGATATACATAACGATGCAAACTTCCACCGAAAATTGGTTTGAACGAGATCTAGTAAGTAGTTTTTTTTTAATACGTCATAAATTGAAATTCATATCAAATACTCAGGTCTATACTACCATTCACTTATATACCTACAGGTTTGTACGGAACCCTCAGTGCGCGAGTCTGACTTGCACTTGGCCGATTTTATTGTTTAAGTATGGCAAAGCCAACTTAGGGCTCCACCAAGCCCAAATTAGGGCTCATTTCTGCCAGTGTCGAGTTATATTATAGTTTCCAGTCACAATAAATCACTTTTACATTATAGTCCTCACTACTCTGTCAAACACGGTAAACTTCATTACATACCATCTTGCTACTAGCGCCACCAATTAACGGCCTTTTAAGGGTAATTTTTTGATGTTTAGAGATTGTTCTCATTACGTCTATCCGACATAAAACAATACCCAAGTACAGTAGTACCCAACTGATAAGGCGCGTCGTGAATCTTCGTTCGCACAGAAAAGAAAGTATGGCCCTGAAGATTAACGAAAGAATGCTTAAAACTTACAATCAACCTTAGATCACTACTATAAGGTTCATAATACAGTGCAGCTGTTAGTTCCGTCTCACTCGCAAGTGACGCCCCTCCGCACTATTACACTCCAATAGCATTTTCCCCGCTTTGAAAATGTATCTCCTGCGCAGGTACATCGGTAAGCCATATCAGTTGGGTACTACTGTAAAGACTGAATCTGAGCCGAGACACACCTCGTCCTTAGTAGTGAGCGCTTTAACGAGCACCGGTCTGACATCAGGTTCTACGTCGGAGTCCTCCTTGCTTTTCAGTTTCTTCACTTGGTTCACGTCTATCTTGGCTAGAAGAACCTCGCCAAATTCACCGCGACCTGAGAAAGGTTAAGTTTACCATACAATACTATACCCGTGGGTCCACCCGCATTTGAAAAGCAGAATAATGTAACTTCTTCAATGTAAGAATTGTCAGAATTGGTTGAGTAGTTCCAGATATGACCTCGTATATCCAAAATAACTGAACCTCTTTTATAATATTAAGGATTATATTTTTCATTTCTCGTACTCTGAATGCGGACCGAAGAAGATTTAAGATAATTTAAGAAGCGGGTTGAAAATTATACAGAATGTTTTTTTTATCAGCCATTGAGGACAACTTCTGAAATACCAGTCTTAGAAAAAACGCTGAAAGGAACCCAGAGCTGAATTTTGAAGAAAATAAAAGTGATTTTTTTTTATGAGTATTTTCGGAGATATGGATTTTTTTCCAAAATATTTATATTTCAAAATTCTGCTTCTACGTCTGAATATCAACAAAATTATAAAAAAGTAAAAAGTGGCTTTTTTATTATTATAAATGGTCTTGCGTTGGCCCACTGACCCACCCATAAGGAACGAAGACGAAGCCTAAGATGGAGCACACTTACCCAGTAGGAACCTATTCACTCTGGCCTTGAAAGTCCCTAGATTTTAAGAGTCAGGAAACGGTTTTTGGCCGAAGCCGAAGCTTCGGTCGGACGCTAGTAAGCTCTCAAGAGTTAACTTACCCAGTGTAATCTGGTCGGTGAGTAAACTCCTGGGTACGGCGAGGTGGTCGAACTGCCCCGACTTTTTGGAAACGCGGGACACGGCTGACACTTCCGAATTGTCTGCACCTGATCACATTTTATCCAAATCGGTTCAGGCGTTGCGTGATTGAGTCACAAACATACAAACTAACACATTTATAATATTAGTTTTTTTTTTTATATGACTAAGTCGGTAAACAAGCATACGGCCCACCTGATGGTAAGCGGTTACCGTAGCCATATGGACGCTTGCAACACAAGAAGCATCGCTCACGCGTTACCGACCTTTCCCCCCTCCCCTATGAGCTCTGGCGACCTTACTCACGCGCAGGAACACAACTTTACACAACATAAAGTTATTTGGCTGCGGTATTCTGTAAGGTGGAGGTACTTCCCCAGTCGAGCTGCTCTTTGAGCGAATAAACGCTATGCTCTACCTCTCTTAAAAGTTTATTAGTAAGTTAATTTTGTCGTTTTGTTAAACGTGCACTTATTTAATTAAAAATATACAATTAAAAAACACACCATATGAAAAACGTATCAAAATCGAATGTTCTCGAGTTATAAGCACACTAACATAAAAACAGTTTTTTTTTAAATATTCTTAGTTAATCAACATACCGCTGTCCTTGTCGTGCGGCAGTAACCTCCCGTTCTGCAGCGGGGCTCCGTTGCCGACCTTCTTGGCTTCTTCTTCTCCTTCTTCCACCAACTTCTCTCTCCCTTCCACCATTTCTTGTTCCATCTTTTCACCTGTAACGTGGAATTTGTATTAAATAGACCGTGGAAGCGCTCGTGGTGTAGCATGATTAGCCGTTCTTAATAGATCGGCAAAGTTAAGCTACGTCTGTCGTGGTCGGTACCTGGATGAGTGACCGTCTAGTGGTATTTCAAATCGAGCGTTTCCGTGCTTCGGAAGGCACGTAAAGCCGTTGGTCCCGGTTATCACTTAATTGTGATAGTCGTTAAGCTAGTTGGATCCCTCCTAGGCGGCTTGAAAAACTCCAACAGTAGGTTGACCACTAGCCTACCTCCACCGATCCGCAGTGGGCACGCGTGGTGTAGTATCTGCCCAGTCCCTTTCACCCTCATTTGTGAAAAGAGGCCTGTGCTCAGCAGTGGGACATTATAGGCTGTGTGTTTCCCTTTAGTTATTTTTTATTTCTACGGCAGACTTAAGTAAGTCATGCTCACTTTAAGGCCTTTGCTTGCGGCGGCGTCGTGTGACGGGTCGCTCACTTCCCTCCAATATGGCGAGGAGGGCGATGGCTGCCACACGCGTCATACTTGTGAACAGGTGCTGCTTGTGGGGGCTGGTCTGCTTAAGTTTGCTATTTATTTACTTATTAAATATTTATTCAGTCTTCTTTGTAATTTTGCCGCCGCGCCGGGGCACGCAATTGTTTTCAGTGCGATTAGAATGTAAATATTATGTAATGAATCTAAGCTTGTTTTGAAAAGAGTAATTGCTGAGTTTATTGCCGGCTCTTCTCAGCAAATGCAACCTTCCGAACCGGTATTAGAGTATTAGAGTCAGACTTTTCATAAGTGCCTGCGAAGGTCTATTTGAATAAATGATTTTTGAATTTTGAATTTTGATGATGTTGATGATGAGACCGTGGAAGTTTTAGTCGAACATAAAGTTTCTTTTTTATTCTAGTACTAGTTTCTCGACAGCGGAGTAAACAAATTTCACCGCCCCCTTATTTAGGTCTTTAAATTCAAACTTTTAATAAACAGTAAGCCTAAAGACAACCTAAACGGTCCTAATTGTATATAATCAGTGGCGGATTTACCAGCAGACTGAGTGGCTTGAGAAATTTGTGGACCGTTTTGTTTCTCAAGTGGAAAGAAGCATACATTATTATAGGCTTCTTAGTCGGTACATGATTTACTTTGATCTTTGATTTACTCAAAAATATACCAAAAAAAATGCAATTTCAACCGAATTGTTGGATTTTAAAAATAATCTTCTCTACTTCTCTTATAGCTGAGTTTCTTGCCGGATTCTTCTCAGTTGAACGCGGAGTTCCGAACCGGTGGTAACTTCAGTAAATGTGACCTTCATAAGTGCCCTTCTGGCGCCTAAATTGAATAAATGGCTTTGACTTTGATAGTTAGATTCTCTCTCTCTGTCAGATTGTCTAAAAAAAATTTAAAAAATATAACCTTGCTGAGTTTCTTGCCTGTTCTTCTCAGTAAGGCCGACTTAAGAACTGTTGGTAACCTCAGTAGCTTCGATCTTCGTAAGTACTAGGGACAATTTTTTTTTCTTATTCCACTAATGTGGCAAAAGCAAAACAAGCTTTCGGCCCGTCTGATGGTAAGCGGTCACCGTAGCCTATAGACGCTTGCAACACGAGGGGAGGTACCTCTCTGCCTCCTGCGCAGGCGGCGCCGGCGACAGTACAGCATGAGCGCCAGCACCAGCACCATGTACGCGCCAGCCACCGATATTGACACCACCACCGCCTTCCCCCCCACTCCTGACGATTCCCGGTCGCGAGGCAGCTCGCCTGTAACATACCAATACACGGTGACTTTTTATTCGTTGTTTTGCTAGAACAAACGTTGTTCAGACCATGGTCTACTAACATTCTATAACATGAAATGAAAAAATTTCGCCATTTAATTTGGCCCAAGCTACATTTTTATTTTATTTTATTTATTTGGAATAGCAAACAACAACATTATACAATTTTACAAATAAAGATTAACATAAAAGTATAAAATAATGCTGTCCACTGCGCTATCCGCGTGTTAACATTATAAAATTGGTATTTAAACACCAAAAGAGGACTATTACTACACAGACTATTAAAAATACAGAGCAATTAAAATAACCATTATACATAACCAAACCGAAGACAATATATAAAAATAATAATAATAATAATAAAGGATAAAGCGTAAATACAAGGGTGCACAAAGAACAAACAAATCAACACAAAGACAAGAGACATTAACCAAAATCAATAAAGTAAATTTAATTAGGAATCTAGGGTCGCAAGTATACAGCGCTTAAAATTATTTATGGAACACGCAAAGATATCAACGTGTTGAAACGTTGTATTATAACACTCCACCAATCGCCGAATAGGGGACCGCAGGCCGGTATTAGTTCGACATGACGACAAAGCAAATAAGTGTATCGTACGCACTTCGCGTCTATGAATAGTACGTGGGATTGAGTAGCATATACTGTTTGTGAGCTCAATACAGTCGAAGTTATTATTTACAATATTATATAATGTGATAGCTTCAAGGTATTTACGCCTTGACTGTAGAGTTAGAAGTTTGTATTTACCAAGTATCTGAGTATATGATAGGTATAATCCATGACACCTGTAGTGTGCGGCACGAAAGAATTTCCGTTGGACATTCTCTATTGCGTCTATATATTTATTATAGAAGGGGTTCCAGACAGGGACGGCATACTCAAGCTGTGAACGCACAAGGGTTTTATATAGGTATAAATATGTGGAAGGTCTTTTAAAGTCCTTGGAAGCCCTCATTATAAAGCCAAACATTTTGAAGGCTTTGCCGATAATCTTTTCAATATGAAGATTTAGGTGCAGTTTAGAATCGAGTAGTATTCCTAGGTCTTTCACAAAGGTGACCTTTTTAAGAGAAGCATCACAGAGCCTATAATCAAATTCAATAATGTTCTTATTTTTGGTAAAGTTAATGTAATTGCACTTAGGTATACTTAAATGCAGTTTATTACTGCTGCAGTAAGATGTTAATCTGTTTAGGTCTTTCTGGAATAATCTGCAGTCTTCAATAGATGTAATTGATTTGTAGGCTTTTAAATCATCAGCGTATAAAATAAATTTGGAGTGAGAGAAGCATTGTTTAATGTCAATTATAAAGAGTGTAAATAAAAGAGGACCGAGTATAGAGCCCTGTGGGACCCCTGAGGAGATATGTATATTGTTAGACTGATACCCATTAACAACTACTTTCTGGGACCTATTAAGTATGTATGATGAAAACCATCGTAGCAAATTCCCCCGAATTCCATTGAAAGCAATTTTATCGAGTAACAATTCGTGGTCCACTTTGTCGAAAGCCTTCCTGAAATCTGTATAGACTGTGTCCACCTGGGCTCTATTATCCACATTTTCAAACAGATAGCTTGTAAAAGTCAGAAGATTAGAAGTTGTTGACCTGCGTTTAACGAAGCCATGCTGCTCCTCTATAATAATATTGTGTAGGACTGGATAAATATCATTATGAACCAATCTTTCAAAAACCTTCGACAAAGCAGACAGAATAGATATTGGCCGGTATTGCTCTACGTCGTGTCTAGAACCGCTTTTATGAACTGGTGTGATATTGGCTCGTTTCCAAACTTCAGGAAACACTCCCTCAGTTATGCATTTATTATATATTAAATAGAGCGGCTTACTGATAGCATTTGCAATATTTTTAAGGAAAAAGGGGGGCAGTCCATCAGGACCTGCACCCTTGGATGGGTCTAAACGTTTAAGTTCGGTAAGAATTTTGGATTCACTAAATTCAAGACTACACAACAAAACATCATGATTAGCATCATTTGCAGGGGGTGTCCAGTGCGTGAGACTAGGTGAGGCCGGCTCGAACACTGACAAAAAGAATTCCGAGAACATACCACACACCGTCTCCGGTTCATTCGAACTACGGTCTAAATATTTCATCCTGGATGGAATACCTGGTTTAGATTTGCGGTTTGCAATATATGTCCAAAAATGCTTAACATTTGTAGCAATATTGTCTTCGACTGATTCCATATATTCTTTAAAACATTTATCACATATCTTTTTGAATGACGTTCTCAGTTCTGAAAATGTTTCATAATCAGTAGCGTTATGATACTTCTTCCATTTTATCCAGGCTTTTTGCTTCTTCTTGAATATTTTTATTAGGGCGTAAGAAAACCAGACCGGGAAGCTACATGACCTAGAACTGGCAGCGGGGGCATGCTGTTTTATTACATTGTCCAATATATTATAAAATAAGTCTAGAGAAGATTCCGAGGCAAGAGGCTCCAGCAGTTCCGTCCATTTGACATTATGCAATTGTTTTTTAATGAGCTCCAAGTCAGCTTTACGATAATTATACTTAATTAAGGGACGTCTTCTCATTGTCTGAAATGTGTAATTTACTGGTATGTCAGCTACAAAAGGAGGGTGGTAAGAGTCAATCGGTAATAGGGAGTCAGTTGGGGTGTAAACACGACAAGAAATATTAGAAATTAGGAGATCCAAAATGTTATTATTTACATTAACAGTGTTATTAAATTGTGAAGCGTTGAGAAGTGACATACAGCCACTTAAATATGAACATTGCAGTGTTGATGGATAACTAGAGCTGATTAATCCATTGTTGTGCCCAGAATGGTGTGAAACGTTTGACTGAGCCCATTGCATATCTGGAAGATTATAGTCGCCAACTATGTAGAAACTGTCAATGGTAGGATCATTTAATGTATCTTGAAGCAAATCAAAGTGCATCTCGTATGTAGCGCTAGCTGCCCAAGGAGGAATATATGCAACACTTATAATGCAACGTTTAGATTTATCTTTACCTGGAAGTTCGACAAACAAATGTTCAATGCTTTTAAGAGATAAGTAGTTTACATAGCATGACATATCCAGTAGAACAGAATTTAATCCTCGTGAGACCGCCACCAGAACTCCACCACCGTCTCGTTTGTTCGTAGCCACACGATCACGGTCGCATCTATACACGACGTAGCGCTGGTCAATGAATTCGTTGTTATCAATATCAGGTATCAGCCAGGTTTCAGTCAGTACTATAATGTCATACGTATATGTAAGAATATTCATATATAGTGTTTGTAATTTCGTCCTAATACCCCTGCAGTTTTGGTAATACAATGTCAAGTTATCCCCAGTACCCATTTTGTGATATTAATAATAAATAAAAAATAGCACACAGTATTGAGTGGGGATTCTTGTGAGAGTGTGAACATGTGTGAATGTAATACGAGGCGATGTGGAGTGATTATGTATATGTGTGTTTGGGTGTATGTTTGTATGCTTGCAAACCCATTCGTTTTATAGTTTTGCTTGAGTCCAGGTACGCAATAAATAATCTCAACAACTCTGCTCATGATCATGATATGATAATGAAAAATAAATAAATAACGACTTGGTAAATACAGACAACTTTTTTCTTTTATTCTAAATTGGGATATACAAAGAGTTTTCAGTAAGTAATTAGATAGGGTTGGTGTGCGCGTAACTTTTAATTTTTCCGAGATCAGCCTCCGTTCGTATAAGAATGGCTGGAACGTGCTCATGATCATGATATGATAATGAAAAATAAATAAATAACGACTTGGTAAATACAGACAACTTTTTTCTTTTATTCTAAATTGGGATATACAAAGAGTTTTCAGTAAGTAATTAGATAGGGTTGGTGTGCGCGTAACTTTTAATTTTTCCGAGATCAGCCTCCGTTCGTATAAGAATGGCTGGAACGTCATCGCGCTCCCTGACGAGAATGGACGAATTTTTAATCCAAACATATTTATAGTTATGTTTTTTGGCATCTTCGCGGCATTTTCGAAATAATTGTTTCTTCTTGAGGGTCAGGTGCTCATTAATGTAGATGGTCGCGGCATTCCCTGCAATCCCAACTTGGTCTGATCTCAGGTTTTTTACCTTACGAGATGCACTAAGCAGGTTATCTCGCTGAATACGTGTATTCAATTTTACAATTATATTCTTAGGCCTACCGCTTTGTTGCTGTGGTTGTGGTACTCTATTAATTGATACTATATCTTTCTGTGGTATTGGAAGTTTAATTGCAGTGCAAATATTATCAAAGATATTTAATAAATTTTCACTGCGTTTCTCTGGAACGTTGCAAATTTCCACATTGCACATCCTAGCTTGTTGCTCTAGCATATCAATCTTAGCCTCAAGGTTGGACATAACCACAGAACATTGCTCAACATTTTGATTCGCCAGAGTATCCACGCGTTTGCTCAGATCGCTTTGCTCGTCGCATTGAAACTGAACGGAGCACTTGAGATCAGACACCTCCTGAGTTAATTTACCAACGTTTTCCTTTAAACCGTTTTGCTCTGAACGCAGGGTTGTTATTTCCTTGTGAAAGTTGGTCAATGTGCTCTTTATATCGTTTCGGATATCAGCAATGCTCGAGTCCATGCTGCTGCGCCAGGTTTGTAAAGTATTGTTAAGATCTTGAGAAAATTTATTAAAATCAATTTGAGACACGCCGGGCAAGGATTTACCATCGACTGCAGCGTTGCCGAGCACCGAGTTTTCATATGACATATCCATTGAGTCTTCGCATACTGGGATCTGTGCACTGCGGACAGGTGTATTAACGTTGGACCCAGCACGACGTGTAACATTACTGCATGACGGGCATCTCCATTTGGCTTTATACTCATTTGTTAGTAAGGAATATTGTTGCGGTTTTATATTTAAGCATTCGTAGTGGTAGTATTCGCCACAAGAAGTGCACTTGAGAGATTGGTCATTGTGCGATAGAGAGCTCTTGCATCCACTGCATTTCACCATTATGACAGAAAGTATGAATTTTATTTAACTAGTAGCGACACCTATTGGCAGCCTTAACGACTTAACTAAATGATCGTAGGCACAGTCTCGATCGATGCGCAGGATACTCGACGGAAAGCTTACACCGTCCGTTTGCTGTACAGTTCCGTGTGATTTGTGTAGATGGCGCTGCGGTGACTGAGATATTGCTTCTATTGGTTCTACGATAGTGAGTAGATGGCACTTAAACGTGAAAGACTACCAACACAATGATGTTGCACTTTTGAAAATATAAGTATGTGAACTTATTAATTAAAAATCACTTAAGTACCTGTGGACATAGTTGATTTCACTGTAGTGCACTAGAAGTTCACGCTTTTTCAGTGTAAAATGCACAGTTTTGACAGTCAAAACAATGCAATCGGTTTCTTATTCACAGCCTATTATAATGTAATCGAAGCAAGATTTAACGTAATCCACTTAACAGCAGCAAGATAGTCACTTTGCACTTATGAATTTTATTATTTATTTGAGGAATATACACTAAATATATTTTAAAATTAAAAAAATACGTGAGATGGTTTTGAAAGTAAACAGTCACATAGCGCCCTCTAGCGGTGTGTGTGTGACATCATGTCAAAATAGGTGTTTTCAGCAAAGATTTCCTCTACTTAGTCAAAATTCTCCTGAGTTTAGATTTTTTTAAGCACACGATAATGTTCCCATACAAACGCTTAGGTACAGTCGAGGACATAAATATGTATACACTTAGTAAAATTCAACAACGGTTTCCTCTTAAACTACTGATTGAAATTATGAGATATTATAAAGGAAGAATCTTCTAACATATACTATTATGATTTGTGTAATAGTTTAACACTTAAATGTTAAACATGCGAGAAAATCGCTTTTGAATTTCAAAAAGTGTATACATATTTATGTCCTCGACTGTACGTAATCCTTACTTCCTTACTGTTTGTTAAACTATCACTAAAAAAACTATTGAACGGATTTGGATGTAATATGGCACACAGACAGAATATGTTCTGGTTTAACACATAGGATACTATTTGTCCCGGGAAAACATACGATCTCTCGGCAATACGGGTGAAACCGCGCGGGACAGCTACTAATTAATATGTTTATGTTTGATTATTTATTTTCCAATTTTCCCAGACCCTGATAGAGCGGTGACTTGGAAAAATTTGGAATGAATTTGTGAGGTAATTTATTTTGAACTACTACTTTTTATAGAGTCAATACCTGATGTAATCTTTTTTTTTTTTTTATACCACTTAGGTGGCAAACAATCATACGGCCCGCCTGATGGTAAGCGGTTACCGTAGCCTATGGACGCTTGCAACACCAGGGGTATCACGCGCGCGTTGCCGACCCTAAAAGTCTTCACTCCTTTCGGAAAGATATATCGTTTCCATTACACGTTGTAAATGCAGATGTGGAATAAACTTCATCAGCGCGATTCAGGATCTTGTGACGCAATCAATCAAAATAGCTCAGAACAAAATTGCTTTCGTATATCTTGCAACTAACCTGAATGCACGACCAGCTCAAGATCCTTCCTATCCAGGCCGGCATGGCTTCCAGCGGTGCAGCTGTATCGAGCCGAGTCCGATTCTTGCACCGCCCGGATCAACAGCGACCCGTTGTTTAGTAGTACTAGCCTGGGAGATACATACAGTCAGCGACAGCCAAGCGATACGAACACCACGATTAAATTTTAGTGGTATCAGGATGGGCGTAATGCAGGCAATAAAAAAACGTTATACTATCGCTTCGGAAAAGTCCCGTATGAGGAGAATTAGCGACGCAAGAAACTCCTCATAAGCCCCGATATGTTTATTGTTGTAATTTCACGTTAAATTATCACTTCACTTACATTACACGTACAGTCTTAATAATTATAAGCTTTAGAACCGGGTGAAACAATGATTGCACTGAGGTGCGTATATTGTGAAAGACTTGACTTCAAAGAGAATATAATCACTACAATGCGGCTGCCGAGAGAATGCGCCCCTGACACGATTTTAACTTACTGATCCAAAATACGAAACTTTACATTATGTCGTGAGGAAACCATAAAACGGTGGCAGGAAAATCTATCGCAGTACCTTTTGGTGTGTTCCGACAGCTGCACTTGAGAGCCAGCTCCTTCTAGCCATTGTTGTCGGCAGTCCATCTTGTATATATGTTCATAGGAGATGGCCGCATCAGTGATTCAGTTATATGGTTTCCATAGTACAAGCTCTGCTTAGTTTGGGATCAGATAACCGTGTGTGAGGAATGTCACAGAATCCTAACTAATATTATAAATGCGAAAGTGAGTTTGTTTGTTACACCTTCACGCCACAACTACTCAACTTCATGAAATTTGGGATGCAGATAGCCTATGGTACGGAAAAGGACACAGGCTACTTTTTATCCCGGGAACACGGGTGAAACCGCTGGGTACAGCTAGTATTATAATAATTGTAGCTAAACAGTTACCTGGCAGATGACGCGTTCACGTTATCTTCAATATCCACACCATCCTCTGAAAATAAAAAAATAAGTTACAAAATCTACACCATTTTTTTTTTATTATTATTAATTAAAAATGAAATAGCCAATATATATAGCCCGATTGCCCAAAATACGTATAAAAAAAAAATTACCTTACTGAGATTCTTACCGGTTCATCACAGTAAGGCCGACAAAGGAATCCATGGTAACGAAGTGGCAGATGAACTGGCAAGAGAGGGCTCAGCAAATGATTTTGTGGGTCCAGAACCATGTGTAGGCATTTCGACGTGTGTCGTAAAAGCCACATTTAGGGAGTTTGCTGATCGCAGACAACAAACACATTGGCTGTCTAACACCGGTCTACAACACTCCAAGAAGTTTCTAGGCTCTACGTTCAAAGCCCGGGAATATATTTGGAATATGAGCAGGGGGCAAATCCGCTACCTGCTTGGGGCCTTTACTGGGCACTTTGGAACCAACGACATGCTCATGAAGATGGGTCTGACCGCGACACCCATGTGCAGGTTGTGTGGGGAGCATACGGAACGCATGGAGCACCTTCTGTGCACATGCGATGCACTGGCTGGTAAGCGAATGAGTCTCCTAGGGATCGGATATCCAAAACCAGAAGACTATAGGCTCATATCTCCTAGCCTCGTTGTAAAACTCATGAAAGGAGTTTTCCACGAGACTGGGGAGGAGTAATTTATCTAGGGGACCACAATAGATCCCAATGGGTCGAAGTGTCCGAGTTATTTCTCGGCCCCTGCACAAGATAAGATAAGAAGGCCGACTTCCCAACCCGTGGTACCTTCAATAAGTTTGACCTTCATAAGTAAAGGCCTCATAGGGCCTAAATAGAATAAAAGGCTTTGAATTTGCGATTGCAACTAAAATTAAGAATTGTGCGCAAGTCGGGGAAGTTTTCTGAGGAAAATAAGTGGAGTTACAAAGCACGTTGGACATTGGCTAGTTCTTTTATTGTATTTTGAACTTACCTTGTGGATGAAGCATGGTCAGATTTCTATCCCAATGTATGGTAGGCAGTGGGTCGCCTATAGCGCGGCAGTTCAGAACAACTGACTGTCCAATGGTTACAAGTAGCTTATCGTTGCCAGTCGGCTCTAGGATCTGTGGTGATACTGAAACAGACAATTACAAACTGAAGGTTGCTGATTCCTCGTTTATAACCTTCTAATTTGGTCGCATTATATCTCTTCTAACAAAAAACACAAGTAAAAGTTGTAAGAAATTAGTCCTGTTAAATTAGACCAAGTTTTAAAATTATTTTCCCGTAATTGACCGTCAACTTGAGGGTGGTACCCTACCACCAATTTAAGGTGGAATATCGTACAGAAAAATGAAATAATTATAAGAGCCAACCATATATAAGCCATACAAAAACCATAGACCTTATGACATAATAAGGTTAATTTTGCTTAGACATTTTTAAATATAAAAAGTTATTAACCTGGTGGACAGAGTGTACGAGAAATTATATCAAATATAGCATAATTATTATTGTTTTGTAGCCATGTGTGAGGAATGTCTCAGGATATTTATCTATTATTTATCTGTACTCACCAACAATATTAAGGTGTATATTAGCAGTGATGGTGTGGTTTCCATCGACGGCGCGGCACGTGTACTGTCCGGCGTGAGGACGTGACGCCTCCGACACGAGGAGGGTGCCGTTCTGTGACGTCACACCTTCTGGGAGAGGATCTTCCTCGTTCTGATAAGTTGAAAAGGTTCTTGTAAAAAAATTTTGCTGAGTACAATTTCACCAAAATGGATAAGATCACACGGAAAGGAAAGCTTCCGAATAGGCTAGTGTCCTGAAAAATACTATTTAGTCTGTAATTTACATTATCAAAAAATATTATTCTATTTTTCTTTTGTCAATTAAACAAAAAATACGAAGACATTATGTGTTGAAGTTCCGCGTGACGTCACGCCATGGTACCCTTTTCACAAACAAGTGACGTCACGAGGCCACTCCCGAACTTTGACGCGCTTTATCTCTGTAATTTTTTTTTTGATAAAATAAAAAAATACGTACCCAATATTTATCGATAACCTAATAGGTGGACTAATAGATAGGACTAGATATTTTTTGGTACTAATAAACAAAGTAGTAGTTTGATTACGGTAGCCAGGAAGGTTCTATCAGAGCTTTGGTTTTCTATTTAACATTAATATCTCGCGATGTTTTTCTAAAACGAAGGCTCAGGCACATTGCAGACAGAGACAGGATTTCGATAGTATTTATACTGAAGTGAAATTATATTTTTCGGCGACTTTACCGACGATCTATTCTCGGCATTACAAGTATCTTTTAGCTACGTTTTTTACTACTTATAGACCTATGTTTTACCGCAATCTTACCATAATGGCCGAAGGTGGTGCACACACAAAGCCAAGAAGGAACTGGCTCTCAAGTGCAGCTGTCGGAACACACCGATAGATGCTTGGCGACAGATTTTCAACTAGAGGGTGGTAGCCAGCCGGGTGGGTACTATAAAGTACCCTACCTATGGTTTCATCAAGATGCTTTCCTTCACCGATGCATATGTGCAAAAAATTGACAGCTTCTTGTCAAATATGGCTTCTAAGCTTGGCTTTAGTTTAGGAGATGATGTGGCTGCGGATAAAATAAGCACTGTTCTTTTAACTCACTAGAAACCATTGTACAGTGGGTGCAACACCACCGGCGACTTTGCAATGAATCTTTCCCGAACTGTTTAATTCCAACTTCTTGCTGTACGGCTCAGGTGCGAATCTCAAAGTCGTGTCTGTGAATGAGAATTAAAAAAAATGCTGTATAACACTTTTTATAGATCGAAATGATATAATTGATATTAATCGTTACAGTGGCGCCCAACGTGGGGCTTATATTTTTCTTAATTGAAACAGGATATTGTTAAACAGTACGCTTTGTGGTTATAGCCGCGTTTTTTTTAAACAATAATTGTCTTATAAAACTCTTTTGGCAACTTTCATCAAAATCGGTTTCGCATGGCGCCCAACGTGGGGCCTATATCAAGAGTATTATATTTCAACTTGCCATCATTCTCTTCAAATACTGACGATATCTCTCAAAAACGCGTTTTGTATGGACATTAGAAACTATCTGTTTGGATATCGGACATTATCTGTTTGGATGGAGAGTCTGGGCGTAATTAAGTATGTCACAAAAAGTAGTTTACGAATTATAACAGTTATCTGGTTTCCATAGTACAAGCTCTGTTTAGTTTGGGATCAGATGACCGTATGTCAGAATGTGAGGAATGTCCCAGAACATTTATTTTATTATTTATTAATTAGAAACATAATTACCATTAGTAGCCCGGTGTCTTCTGCTGCTTTTATGCGTACGAAGACTATGGGCCGAGTGATGACCGACATCTGGAAATAATGAGAATATTTAATAAGAATGGTGATGGTAGCTTGTAGTGAACTAGTGACGTCAGACGCTGGTGGTTTCGCATCCAACCACAGATAACGCAAAAGCGCCAACTTCGCGTGCCCGATTTAGTGCCCGATGCTTAACGTGGCCACTATTGCGTTCACATTGCATCAGTGGCACACAAAATGGCACGCTTGGTTTTCATACAGTTCGTGATACTTGCGTTATCCAGGTATATCTATATCTGTGCTTCCAAAAATGATCTTGAATTTTTGATGAAGGGAAGCATTGAGGAAACTATAGAACTCCTTCCAGTCTTTTAACCATTCATACATGGATATTGAACAAGTTTCTGAGTTTGACCACATTGAAGGGGAACTTTTGATCAAACAGCTAGCTATTAATATATAAAATAGCAATTTAAAATATACGCGTCGAATAGTCTTCATTTATTTAAGGCAGGCAAGAATTGTCTTCATATATGAAATAAATTTATTTAAATACGCCTTCACAGGCATAGTCAGGTGTATATTTAAACTATATATATAGGCTTGTTGCATCGAGCCTGTTCAAAATCTGTGTGCATTATTCTTCATGCTAAGCTATTTGTTGGAATATTTCTTATTTCGCTTTTTAAGAGGTTGAGCTTTTTTCGTTTTCGCTCAAAGAGGTACTCGACTGGAGGAGTACAACGCCTGTATCTTACAGAATACGAAAGTCAACTTAATGTTTTTTTTTACTGTGGACAGGCCTGTGTTTGACCACAACCTCACCATGGTAAGTCGGAACACACCGATAGGTGCTTAGCGAAAGATTTTTCAACTTGAGAGTGGTAGCCAGCCAGATGGGTACTACAAAGTACCCTACCACCGTGCTATGGGTCACGATATATCCTTCACCGAAAGCTCAAGCTCATTGTATGATTCGAACCCGGGACCTTCGTCTCGGTATCCGACGTCACTACCACTGAGCTATCATCGCCTTATGAGTTACTGCACGTGAGTAAGGTCATTAGAGCTCATTGGGGAGGGGGAGGGGTCGGTAACGCGAGAATGATGCCTGGAGTGTTGTATGCGTTCATAGGGCTACAGTAACCGCTTAACTCAATGCGGCCCATTGTCGACTAATGCCCGGTTCCTATAAACATCTTATTGGTTTCTTTATTGCCAAACAGCCCCCATAGACTAGATGTTGACGACAACCATTGACATAAGAGATTGTTAGAAATCACGTGATATTTCGATTTGAAATGTCATTGCCATACAAAGGTTGATCGTTTACTAACGATGACGATTGTCGATAACCATCTTTTCTACTGGCCCTGGGCATATAGATCGTTTCGTAAGCTAATTTTACCTGTGATAGCTACATCAATATGGGAGGGTCTGCTATGCAAAGCTTTGAGGTCTTTGCTTCGTTATTAGTAAAGATATGTCTTAATTTTAACCGATAACGGTCCGTAAATTATAGGAATCTGCCATTATTGTATAAAATGTATTCCCAAACTTTGGCAACCATACGACTCAGCGCATGTTTAATCATAACCATCCCACGAGTGCATTAAACTATGTTTAAATTAAAAAGTCGGGTACACACACATAGGTTCACACTCGCATTGTGTAAACATAAACATGTGTTAGTTTACGATGTCGGCGAACATCAAACGGGCGGGCAGCGGTATTCTCGGCTTTTACCCTTGCTCGGGTAACCATGGTGCGTGGGTGAACGGGATATTTTATAAATTTTTTAAGTGTTTTTGCAGTTGCACAATAAAATATAGATTTGTATTAAATTAATAATTGTATTTTTTTTTGATGGAATTTATCATTTATTTTATCGTATTAGCTTTTCCTACGAGCTCCTAGCTTCTCCTCTTAAGGGTTGAATTTAAAATATCGTTGGCATAGTGAGGAAATTTTGTACAGGTTCCTTTAAATCTGTCTAGAAGGAAAATTTCAAGTTTCTAAACCTAGTTTCTAACCAATCAGTCAGGATAAGCCCTTTTATACGTATAGATGGATATTTAGATGACGAGGTATGTCAGGTATAATATAGAACATTTTATATAAAGGGGAAAAATTAAAAAAAAAAATTACGTTGTCTGCACTGAATTCTTCCCTGTTCAATATGTATGAAGAAAGACAAGAGTATTATAGGTTCTATAGCAGTTTTAAGAGATCATTTTTTTTCAAATGTTTACCTATATGACACACATTCCATCCACAAGCCAATAGGTGAAAAAAAAAACAAACGCACAAAAGTGTATCCACACTAGAGCTATCTAAATATACAGTCTCTCTGGAACACGTCAGTCGGCATTGAACCCACGACCGGGGGCACGAGAGCCGATCAATTATCACTTGGCCATTACACCCAGCACTCGTTACACGTGTTTGTTTGTATTTATGAACGTCCAAAGCTACGGAAGTGATTTTTAGTAATGCATTCGGTTTCTTGGTGTTTTTACTGAATATTGCGTATGGACAAAACTTTTTTTGGAAAAATTAATTGAAATATATCAGTGGATAAGTTGATATCTGTTTCCACTTTGTTAACCGACTTCAAAAAAATAGGAGGTTATAATTTTTTTTTTATTAATATTTTTTCGTTTGTTGTCTCGGAATTCTGTCATTTATTAACCTTTTTGGAAAAATCTTTTTTGTTTGAAAGAGTACACTTCCCGTTTGGTCCCATTGTCATGTCAGGGTTTGATTACTTTGAAGTCGGTTTAAGTTTTTTGTAAAACAGGTTTCAATTGTTTTATATGACAATCATACGGCCCGCCTGATGGTAAGCAGTTACTTTAACCATATGGACGCTTGCAACACGAGGCATCCGCATTGAGCTATTGTTACTACGTATAGAGAAGCTATCAAAAACAAAGGTTATGTGCTATTTTTTAACCGACTTCAAAAAAAGGAGGAAGTTCTCAATTCGGTTGTATTTTTTTTTTTTTATGTTTGTTACCTCATAACTCCGTCATTTATGAACCGATTTGAAAAATTCTTTTTTTGTCTAGAAGGGTACACTTCCCGTTTGGTCCCATTGTCATCAGATCAGGATTTGATTACTTCTTCGTGTACTTTGAAGTCGGTTTAAGTTTTTTTTGTAAAACAGTCCAATTATTTAGAGTAAACTTAAGTTCTCTTTAGCGCTGAAACAATTATTAGTCGTCTAAGCAGACAGTAGAAACACGTAGATCTATCAGAACGCTTTTAGAAGTATTTTTCTCGCAAAAACCGTGAGTATCAGTGCGTTTTCACACGAGACGATAACGACACATTTTTGTCGCGACGATAAACGACCGACGATAATTGGCAAACGGTCATGTCGTCGTTCGTTTTCACACGAGGAACGATAACCGCACCGTAACGACAGTTACAGCGAGGTGTCAAGAAGTGTCGTTATCGTTATCGTGCTGTTCGCCGTGTGAAAGTCCTGACGTTTTTCAATACATTTCGAAGGTCCGCTAAATCGCACAGTAAAAAAATCGTCACGATCTAGCCGAACCAACGACATAGCCGAATTATCGTTCCTGTGTCGTGCAGTGCTGTGTCGTTATCGTTGCGTGTGAAAACGGTACATATAAATGTATGGCCGGCTAAATCGTCACAGTTTTTTTACTGTGTGGTTACGGTGTCGTTATCGTCTCGTGTGAAAACGCACTTACAGCGAGGTGACAAGAAGTGTCGTTATCGTTATCGTGCTGTTCGCCGTGTGAAAGTCCTGACGTTTTTCAATACATTTCGAAGGTCCGCTAAATCGCACAGTAAAAAAATCGTCACGATCTAGCCGAACCAACGACATAGCCGAATTATCGTTCCTGTGTCGTGCAGTGCTGTGTCGTTATCGTTGCGTGTGAAAACGGTACATAGAAATGTATGGTCGGCTAAATCGTCACAGTTTTTTTACTGTGTGGTTACGGTGTCGTTATCGTCTCGTGTGAAAACGCACTCACGGCGCTTACGCGTTTCGTTCATCGTACTAAACAACAATTGTGGCCGGATAGCCTCACTTGAACGGAACATAGTTGTGATGTGTGGCGTCTTCTCTAGCTCAATGGGCATCCGACTTTTAAAGAAGAATTGTACACTAACCCCCTTATTCATAATGAAGTTATCAAACGTTGATTAGCTAAAATTCCGAAGTCTTTATCTGACAGGTGACATTTGGTAATCGAAAGAGTGAGACGGGGCACACTATTACACTGATTAAGTTAAAATGCGATTATGAATAAGGGGGTAGGAGTATACACAATATTTGAATTGGATGGTGTTAGTAGGTATATGATACCTGTGTGAACCTGGAACCCGACTTCAAGATATCGGGGTTTTTTTTTTTGCATATGTTAGTACTCCGTATGTACCTGTTTGTACCAACTTTTTTTTCGTTTGTACCTCAAGGGGTTCCGAGATATGGGGAGTTGAAAAATGCTCAGAACCCGACTTCAAGATATCGGGTTTATTTTTTTTGCATATGTTAGTACTCCATATGTACCTGTTTGTACCAACTTTTTTTTCGTTTGTACCTCAAGTGGTTCGGAAATACAGGACTTTAAAAAACCTGTTCCCTAATATCGGAATCTCGGGCATTTTTTGAGATAATCAAAATCTGCAAGCGGGGTTGAATTCACCGTCGTTTGTACCCGTTTGTACCATCTTTCTTTTCGTTTGTACCTCAAGGGGTTCGGAAATACAAGACTTTATAAAACCCGTTCCCTAATATCGGAATCTCGGGCATTTTTTGAGATAATCAAAATCTGCCAGCGGGGTTGGATTCACCATCGTTTGTACCATTTTTCTTTTCGTTTGTACCTCAAGGGGTTCGGAAATACAAGACTTTAAAAAACCTGTTCCCTAATATCGGAATCTCGGGCATTTTTTGAGATAATCAAAATCTGCAAGCGGGGTTGGATTCACCATCGTTTGTACCCGTTTGTACCATCTTTCTTTTCGTTTGTACCTCAAGGGGTTCGGAAATACAAGACTTTAAAAAACCCGTTCCCTAATATCGGAATCTCGGGCATTTTTTGAGATAATCAAAATCTGCAAGCGGGGTTGGATTCACCGTCGTTTGTACCCGTTTGTACCATCTTTCTTTTCGTTTGTACCTCAAGGGGTTCGGAAATACAAGACTTTAAAAACCGGTTCCCTAATATCGGAATCTCGGCCATTTTTTGAGATAATCAAAATCTGCAAGCGGGGTTGGATTCACCATCGTTTGTACCCGTTTGTACCATCTTTCTTTTCGTTTGTACCTCAAGGGGTTCGGAAATACAGGACTTTAAAAAACATGATCCCTAATATCGGAATCTCGGGCATTTTTTGAGATAATCAAAATCTGCCAGCGGGGTTGGATTCACCATCGTTTGTACCCGTTTGTACCATCTTTCTTTTTGTTTGTACCTCAAGGGGTTCGGAAATACAAGACTTTAAAAAACCTGTTCCCTAATATCGGAATCTCGGGCATTTTTTGAGATAATCAAAACCTGCCAGCGGGGTTGGATTCACCATCGTTTGTACCCGTTTGTACCATCTTTCTTTTCGTTTGTACCTCAAGGGGTTCGAAAATACAAGACTTTAAAAAACCGGTTCCCTAATATCGGAATCTCGGGCATTTTTTGAGATAATCAAAATCTGCAAGCGGGGTTGGATTCACCGTCGTTTGTACCCGTTTGTACCATCTTTCTTTTCGTTTGTACCTCAAGGGGTTCGGAAATACAGGACTTTAAAAAACATGATCCCTAATATCGGAATCTCGGCCATTTTTTGAGATAATCAAAATCTGCCAGCGGGGTTGGATTCACCATCGTTTGTACCCGTTTGTACCATCTTTCTTTTCGTTTGTACCTCAAGGGGTTCGGAAATACAAGACTTAAAAAAATCGGTTCCCTAATATCGGAATCTCGGGCATTTTTTGAGATAATCAAAATCTGCAAGCGGGGTTGGATTCACCATCGTTTGTACCCGTTTGTACCATCTTTCTTTTCGTTTGTACCTCAAGGGGTTCGGAAATACAAGACTTTAAAAAACCTGTTCCCTAATATCGGAATCTCGGCCATTTTTTGAGATAATCAAAATCTGCCAGCGGGGTTGGATTCACCATCGTTTGTACCCGTTTGTACCATCTTTCTTTTCGTTTGTACCTCAAGGGGTTCGGAAATACAAGACTTTAAAAACCGGTTCCCTAATATCGGAATCTCGGCCATTTTTTGAGATAATCAAAATCTGCAAGCGGGGTTGGATTCACCATCGTTTGTACCCGTTTGTACCATCTTTCTTTTCGTTTGTACCTCAAGGGGTTCGGAAATACAGGACTTTAAAAAACATGATCCCTAATATCGGAATCTCGGGCATTTTTTGAGATAATCAAAATCTGCCAGCGGGGTTGGATTCACCATCGTTTGTACCCGTTTATACCATCTTTCTTTTCGTTTGTACCTCAAGGGGTTCGGAAATACAAGACTTTAAAAAACCTGTTCCCTAATATCGGAATCTCGGGCATTTTTTGAGATAATCAAAATCTGCCAGCGGGGTTGGATTCATCATCGTTTGTACCCGTTTGTACCATCTTTCTTTTCGTTTGTACCTCAAGGGGTTCGGAAATACAAGACTTTAAAAAACCGGTTCCCTAATATCGGAATCTCGGGCATTTTTTGAGATAATCAAAATCTGCAAGCGGGGTTGGATTCACCGTCGTTTGTACCCGTTTGTACCATCTTTCTTTTCGTTTGTACCTCAAGGGGTTCGGAAATACAGGACTTTAAAAAACATGATCCCTAATATCGGAATCTCGGCCATTTTTTGAGATAATCAAAATCTGCCAGCGGGGTTGGATTCACCATCGTTTGTACCCGTTTGTACCATCTTTCTTTTCGTTTGTACCTCAAGGGGTTCGGAAATACAAGACTTTAAAAAATCGGTTCCCTAATATCGGAATCTCGGGCATTTTTTGAGGTAATCAAAATCTGCAAGCGGGGTTGGATTCACCATCGTTTGTACCCGTTTGTACCATCTTTCTTTTCGTTTGTACCTCAAGGGGTTCGGAAATACAAGACTTTAAAAAACCTGTTCCCTAATATCGGAATCTCGGCCATTTTTTGAGATAATCAAAATCTGCCAGCGGGGTTGGATTCACCATCGTTTGTACCCGTTTGTACCATCTTTCTTTTCGTTTGTACCTCAAGGGGTTCGGAAATACAAGACTTTAAAAAATCGGTTCCCTAATATCGGAATCTCGGGCATTTTTTGAGATAATCAAAATCTGCAAGCGGGGTTGGATTCACCATCGTTTGTACCCGTTTGTACCATCTTTCTTTTCGTTTGTACCTCAAGGGGTTCGGAAATACAAGACTTTAAAAAACCTGTTCCCTAATATCGGAATCTCGGCCATTTTTTGAGATAATCAAAATCTGCCAGCGGGGTTGGATTCACCATCGTTTGTACCCGTTTGTACCATCTTTCTTTTCGTTTGTACCTCAAGGGGTTCGGAAATACAAGACTTTAAAAACCGGTTCCCTAATATCGGAATCTCGGCCATTTTTTGAGATAATCAAAATCTGCAAGCGGGGTTGGATTCACCATCGTTTGTACCCGTTTGTACCATCTTTCTTTTCGTTTGTACCTCAAGGGGTTCGGAAATACAAGACTTTAAAAACCGGTTCCCTAATATCGGAATCTCGGCCATTTTTTGAGATAATCAAAATCTGCAAGCGGGGTTGGATTCACCATCGTTTGTACCCGTTTGTACCATCTTTCTTTTCGTTTGTACCTCAAGGGGTTCGGAAATACAAGACTTTAAAAAACCTGTTCCCTAATATCGGAATCTCGGGCATTTTTTGAGATAATCAAAATCTGCCAGCGGGGTTGGATTCATCATCGTTTGTACCCGTTTGTACCATCTTTCTTTTCGTTTGTACCTCAAGGGGTTCGGAAATACAAGACATTAAAAAACCTGTTCCCTAATATCGGAATCTCGGCCATTTTTTGAGATAATCAAAATCTGCCAGCGGGGTTGGATTCACCATCGTTTGTACCCGTTTGTACCATCTTTCTTTTCGTTTGTACCTCAAGGGGTTCGAAAATACAAGACTTTAAAAAACCGGTTCCCTAATATCGGAATCTCGGGCATTTTTTGAGATAATCAAAATCTGCAAGCGGGGTTGGATTCACCGTCGTTTGTACCCGTTTGTACCATCTTTCTTTTCGTTTGTACCTCAAGGGGTTCGGAAATACAGGACTTTAAAAAACATGATCCCTAATATCGGAATCTCGGGCATTTTTTGAGATAATCAAAATCTGCCAGCGGGGTTGGATTCACCATCGTTTGTACCCGTTTGTACCATCTTTCTTTTCGTTTGTACCTCAAGGGGTTCGGAAATACAAGACTTTAAAAAACCGGTTCCCTAATATCGGAATCTCGGGCATTTTTTGAGATAATCAAAATCTGCAAGCGGGGTTGGATTTACCGTCGTTTGTACCCGTTTGTACCATCTTTCTTTTCGTTTGTACCTCAAGGGGTTCGGAAATACAAGACTTTAAAAAACCCGTTCCCTAATATCGGAATCTCGGGCATTTTTTGAGATAATCAAAATCTGCAAGCGGGGTTGGATTCACCATCGTTTGTACCCGTTTGTACCATCTTTCTTTTCGTTTGTACCTCAAGGGGTTCGAAAATACAAGACTTTAAAAAACCGGTTCCCTAATATCGGAATCTCGGGCATTTTTTGAGATAATCAAAATCTGCAAGCGGGGTTGGATTCACCGTCGTTTGTACCCGTTTGTACCATCTTTCTTTTCGTTTGTACCTCAAGGGGTTCGGAAATACAGGACTTTAAAAAACATGATCCCTAATATCGGAATCTCGGCCATTTTTTGAGATAATCAAAATCTGCCAGCGGGGTTGGATTCACCATCGTTTGTACCCGTTTGTACCATCTTTCTTTTCGTTTGTACCTCAAGGGGTTCGGAAATACAAGACTTTAAAAAACCGGTTCCCTAATATCGGAATCTCGGGCATTTTTTGAGATAATCAAAATCTGCAAGCGGGGTTGGATTCACCATCGTTTGTACCCGTTTGTACCACCTGTGTGAACCTGGAACCCGACTTCAAGATATCGGGTTTTTTTTTTTTGCATATGTTAGTACTCCGTATGTACCTGTTTGTACCAACTTTTTTTTCGTTTGTACCTCAAGGGGTTCGGAGATACGGGGGGTTGAAAAATGCTCAGAACCCGACTTCAAGATACCGGGTTTTTTTTTTTTGCATATGTTTGTACTCCGTATGTACCTGTTTGTACCAACTTTTTTTTCGTTTGTACCTCAAGGGGTTCGGAGATACGGGGGGTTGAAAAATGCTCAGAACCCGACTTCAAGATATCGGGGTTTTTTTTTTTGCATATGTTAGTACTCCGTATGTACCTGTTTGTACCAACTTTTTTTTCGTTTGTACCTCAAGGGGTTCGGAGATACGGGGGGTTGAAAAATGCTCAGAACCCGACTTCAAGATATCGGGTTTTTTTTTTTGCATATGTTAGTACTCCATATGTACCTGTTTGTACCAACTTTTTTTTCGTTTGTACCTCAAGTGGTTCGGAAATACAGGACTTTAAAAAACCTGTTCCCTAATATCGGAATCTCGGGCATTTTTTGAGATAATCAAAATCTGCCAGCGGGGTTGGATTCACCATCGTTTGTACCCGTTTGTACCATCTTTCTTTTCGTTTGTACCTCAAGGGGTTCGGAAATACAAGACTTTAAAAAACCCGTTCCCTAATATCGGAATCTCGGGCATTTTTTGAGATAATCAAAATCTGCAAGCGGGGTTGGATTCACCGTCGTTTGTACCCGTTTGTACCATCTTTCTTTTCGTTTGTACCTCAAGGGGTTCGGAAATACAAGACTTTATAAAACCCGTTCCCTAATATCGGAATCTCGGGCATTTTTTGAGATAATCAAAATCTGCAAGCGGGGTTGGATTCACCATCGTTTGTACCCGTTTGTACCATCTTTCTTTTCGTTTGTACCTCAAGGGGTTCGGAAATACAAGACTTTAAAAAACCCGTTCCCTAATATCGGAATCTCGGGCATTTTTTGAGATAATCAAAATCTGCCAGCGGGGTTGGATTCACCGTCGTTTGTACCCGTTTGTACCATCTTTCTTTTCGTTTGTACCTCAAGGGGTTCGGAAATACAAGACTTTAAAAAACCAGGATCGGAATCTCGGGCATTTTTTGAGATAATCAAAATCTGCAAGCGGGGTTGGATTCACCATCGTTTGTACCCGTTTGTACCATCTTTCTTTTCGTTTGTACCTCAAGGGGTTCGAAAATACAAGACTTTAAAAAACCGGTTCCCTAATATCGGAATCTCGGGCATTTTTTGAGATAATCAAAATCTGCAAGCGGGGTTGGATTCACCGTCGTTTGTACCCGTTTGTACCATCTTTCTTTTCGTTTGTACCTCAAGGGGTTCGGAAATACAGGACTTTAAAAAACATGATCCCTAATATCGGAATCTCGGGCATTTTTTGAGATAATCAAAATCTGCAAGCGGGGTTGGATTCACCATCGTTTGTACCCGTTTGTACCATCTTTCTTTTCGTTTGTACCTCAAGGGGTTCGGAAATACAAGACTTTAAAAAACCCGTTCCCTAATATCGGAATCTCGGGCATTTTTTGAGATAATCAAAATCTGCAAGCGGGGTTGGATTCACCATCGTTTGTACCCGTTTGTACCATCTTTCTTTTCGTTTGTACCTCAAGGGGTTCGGAAATACAAGACTTTAAAAAACCGGTTCCCTAATATCGGAATCTCGGCCATTTTTTGAGATAATCAAAATCTGCAAGCGGGGTTGGATTCACCGTCGTTTGTACCCGTTTGTACCATCTTTCTTTTCGTTTGTACCTCAAGGGGTTCGGAAATACAGGACTTTAAAAAACATGATCCCTAATATCGGAATCTGGGCCATTTTTTGAGATAATCAAAATCTGCAAGCACAGTTGGATTCACCGTCGTTTGTACCCGTTTGTACCATCTTTTTTTTCGTTTGTACCTCAAGGGATTCGGAAATACAGGACTTTCAAAAACCTAGTATCGGTAACGAGTATCGGTATCTTAGGCATTTTTTGAGATAATCAAAATCTGCAAGCAGGGTTGGCTTCAGCGTCGTTTGTACCTGTTTGTACCAACTTTCTTTTCGTTTGTACCTCAAGGGGTTCGGAAATACAAGACTTTAAAAAACCTGTTCCCTAGTATCTGTATCTCGGGCATTTTTTGAGATAATCAAAATCTGCAAGCAGGGTTGGATTCACCGTCGTTTGTACCCGTTTGTACCAACTTTCTTTTCGTTTGTACCTCAAGGGGTTCGGAAATACAGAACTTTCAAAAACTGTTACCTAGTATCGGTAACTAGTATCGGTATCTCGGGCATTTTTTGAGATAATCAAAATCTGCAAGCAGGGTTGGATTCACCGTCGTATGTACCCGTTTGTACCAACTTTCTTTTCGTTTGTACCTCAAGGGATTCGGAAATACAGGACTTTCAAAAATCTAGTATCGGTAACGAGTATCGGTATCTTAGGCATTTTTTGAGTTAATCAAAATCTGCAAGCAGGGTTGGATTCACCGTCGTTTGTACCCGTTTGTACCAACTTTATTTTCGTTTGTACCTCAAGGGATTAGGAAATACAGGACTTTCAAAAACCTAGTATCGGTAACGAGTATCGGTATCTTAGGCATTTTTTGAGATAATCAAAATCTGCAAGCAGGGTTGGCTTCAGCGTCGTTTGTACCCGTTTGTACAAACTTTCTTTTCGTTTGTACCTCAAAGGGGTTCGGAAATACAGAACATTAATAAAACCTGTTCCCTAATATCGGAATCTCGGGCGTCTTGTATTTCCGAACCCCTTGAGGTACAAACGAAAAGAAAGATGTTACAAACGGGTACAAACGACGGTGAATCCAACCCCGCTTGCAGATTTTGATTATCTCAAAAAATGCCCGAGTTCCGATATTAGGGAACAAGTTTTTTAAAGTCTTGTATTTCCGAACCCCTTGAGGTACAAACGAAAAGAAGGTTGGTACAAACGGGTACAAACGATGGTGAATCCAACCCCGCTTGCAGATTTTGATTATCTCAAAAAATGCCTGAGATTCCGATATTAGGGAACCGGTTTTTTAAAGTCTTGTATTTTCGAACCTCTTGAGGTACAAACGAAAAGAAAGATGGTACAAACGGGTACAAACGATGGTGAATCCAACCCCGCTGGCAGATTTTGATTATCTCAAAAAATGGCCGAGATTCCGATATTAGGGAACAGGATTTTTAAAGTCTTGTATTTCCGAACCCCTTGAGGTACAAACGAAAAGAAAAATGGTACAAACGGGTACAAACGATGGTGAATCCAACCCCGCTGGCAGATTTTGATTATCTCAAAAAATGCCCGAGATTCCGATATTAGGGATCATGTTTTTTAAAGTCCTGTATTTCCGAACCCCTTGAGGTACAAACGAAAAGAAAGATGGTACAAACGGGTACAAACGACGGTGAATCCAACCCCGCTTGCAGATTTTGATTATCTCAAAAAATGCCCGAGATTCCGATATTAGGGAACCGGTTTTTTAAAGTCTTGTATTTCCGAACCCCTTGAGGTACAAACGAAAAGAAAAATGGTACAAACGGGTACAAACGATGGTGAATCCAACCCCGCTGGCAGATTTTGATTATCTCAAAAAATGCCCGAGATTCCGATATTAGGGATCATGTTTTTTAAAGTCCTGTATTTCCGAACCCCTTGAGGTACAAACGAAAAGAAAGATGGTACAAACGGGTACAAACGACGGTGAATCCAACCCCGCTTGCAGATTTTGATTATCTCAAAAAATGCCCGAGATTCCGATATTAGGGAACCGGTTTTTTAAAGTCTTGTATTTTCGAACCCCTTGAGGTACAAACGAAAAGAAAGATGGTACAAACGGGTACAAACGATGGTGAATCCAACCCCGCTTGCAGATTTTGATTATCTCAAAAATGCCCGAGATTCCGATATTAGGGAACAGGTTTTATAAAGTCTTGTATTTCCGAACCCCTTGAGGTACAAACGAAAAGAAAAATGGTACAAACGGGTACAAACGATGGTGAATCCAACCCCGCTTGCAGATTTTGATTATCTCAAAAAATGCCCGAGATTCCGATATTAGGGAACCGGTTTTTTAAAGTCTTGTATTTCCGAACCCCTTGAGGTACAAACGAAAAGAAAGATGGTACAAACGGGTACAAACGATGGTGAATCCAACCCCGCTTGCAGATTTTGATTATCTCAAAAAATGCCCGAGATTCCAATATTAGGGAACGGGTTTTTTAAAGTCTTGTATTTCCGAACCCCTTGAGGTACAAACGAAAAGAAAGATGGTACAAACGGGTACAAACGATGGTGAATCCAACCCCGCTTGCAGATTTTGATTATCTCAAAAAATGCCCGAGATTCCGATATTAGGGAACCGGTTTTTTAAAGTCTTGTATTTCCGAACCCCTTGAGGTACAAACGAAAAGAAAGATGGTACAAACGGGTACAAACGATGGTGAATCCAACCCCGCTGGCAGATTTTGATTATCTCAAAAAATGGCCGAGATTCCGATATTAGGGATCATGTTTTTTAAAGTCCTGTATTTCCGAACCCCTTGAGGTACAAACGAAAAGAAAGATGGTACAAACGGGTACAAACGACGGTGAATCCAACCCCGCTTGCAGATTTTGATTATCTCAAAAAATGCCCGAGATTCCGATATTAGGGAACCGGTTTTTTAAAGTCTTGTATTTTCGAACCCCCTTTTGTACCTCAAACGAAAAGAAAGATGGTACAAGCGGGTACAAACGATGGTGAATCCAACCCCGCTGGCAGATTTTGATTATCTCAAAAAATGGCCGAGATTCCGATATTAGGGAACAGGTTTTTTAAAGTCTTGTATTTCCGAACCCCTTGAGGTACAAACGAAAAGAAAAATGGTACAAACGGGTACAAACGATGGTGAATCCAACCCCGCTGGCAGATTTTGATTATCTCAAAAAATGCCCGAGATTCCGATATTAGGGATCATGTTTTTTAAAGTCCTGTATTTCCGAACCCCTTGAGGTACAAACGAAAAGAAAGATGGTACAAACGGGTACAAACGATGGTGAATCCAACCCCGCTGGCAGATTTTGATTATCTCAAAAAATGGCCGAGATTCCGATATTAGGGATCATGTTTTTTAAAGTCCTGTATTTCCGAACCCCTTGAGGTACAAACGAAAAGAAAGATGGTACAAACGGGTACAAACGACGGTGAATCCAACCCCGCTTGCAGATTTTGATTATCTCAAAAAATGCCCGAGATTCCGATATTAGGGAACAGGTTTTTTAAAGTCTTGTATTTCCGAACCCCTTGAGGTACAAACGAAAAGAAAGATGGTACAAACGGGTACAAACGATGGTGAATCCAACCCCGCTTGCAGATTTTGATTATCTCAAAAAATGGCCGAGATTCCGATATTAGGGAACCGGTTTTTAAAGTCTTGTATTTCCGAACCCCTTGAGGTACAAACGAAAAGAAAGATGGTACAAACGGGTACAAACGATGGTGAATCCAACCCCGCTGGCAGATTTTGATTATCTCAAAAAATGGCCGAGATTCCGATATTAGGGAACAGGTTTTTTAAAGTCTTGTATTTCCGAACCCCTTGAGGTACAAACGAAAAGAAAGATGGTACAAACGGGTACAAACGATGGTGAATCCAACCCCGCTTGCAGATTTTGATTATCTCAAAAAATGCCCGAGATTCCGATATTAGGGAACCGATTTTTTAAAGTCTTGTATTTCCGAACCCCTTGAGGTACAAACGAAAAGAAAGATGGTACAAACGGGTACAAACGATGGTGAATCCAACCCCGCTGGCAGATTTTGATTATCTCAAAAAATGGCCGAGATTCCGATATTAGGGAACAGGTTTTTTAAAGTCTTGTATTTCCGAACCCCTTGAGGTACAAACGAAAAGAAAGATGGTACAAACGGGTACAAACGATGGTGAATCCAACCCCGCTTGCAGATTTTGATTACCTCAAAAAATGCCCGAGATTCCGATATTAGGGAACCGATTTTTTAAAGTCTTGTATTTCCGAACCCCTTGAGGTACAAACGAAAAGAAAGATGGTACAAACGGGTACAAACGATGGTGAATCCAACCCCGCTGGCAGATTTTGATTATCTCAAAAAATGGCCGAGATTCCGATATTAGGGATCATGTTTTTTAAAGTCCTGTATTTCCGAACCCCTTGAGGTACAAACGAAAAGAAAGATGGTACAAACGGGTACAAACGACGGTGAATCCAACCCCGCTTGCAGATTTTGATTATCTCAAAAAATGCCCGAGATTCCGATATTAGGGAACCGGTTTTTTAAAGTCTTGTATTTCCGAACCCCTTGAGGTACAAACGAAAAGAAAGATGGTACAAACGGGTACAAACGATGATGAATCCAACCCCGCTGGCAGATTTTGATTATCTCAAAAAATGCCCGAGATTCCGATATTAGGGAACAGGTTTTTTAAAGTCTTGTATTTCCGAACCCCTTGAGGTACAAACGAAAAGAAAGATGGTATAAACGGGTACAAACGATGGTGAATCCAACCCCGCTGGCAGATTTTGATTATCTCAAAAAATGCCCGAGATTCCGATATTAGGGATCATGTTTTTTAAAGTCCTGTATTTCCGAACCCCTTGAGGTACAAACGAAAAGAAAGATGGTACAAACGGGTACAAACGATGGTGAATCCAACCCCGCTTGCAGATTTTGATTATCTCAAAAAATGGCCGAGATTCCGATATTAGGGAACCGGTTTTTAAAGTCTTGTATTTCCGAACCCCTTGAGGTACAAACGAAAAGAAAGATGGTACAAACGGGTACAAACGATGGTGAATCCAACCCCGCTGGCAGATTTTGATTATCTCAAAAAATGGCCGAGATTCCGATATTAGGGAACAGGTTTTTTAAAGTCTTGTATTTCCGAACCCCTTGAGGTACAAACGAAAAGAAAGATGGTACAAACGGGTACAAACGATGGTGAATCCAACCCCGCTTGCAGATTTTGATTATCTCAAAAAATGCCCGAGATTCCGATATTAGGGAACCGATTTTTTTAAGTCTTGTATTTCCGAACCCCTTGAGGTACAAACGAAAAGAAAGATGGTACAAACGGGTACAAACGATGGTGAATCCAACCCCGCTGGCAGATTTTGATTATCTCAAAAAATGGCCGAGATTCCGATATTAGGGATCATGTTTTTTAAAGTCCTGTATTTCCGAACCCCTTGAGGTACAAACGAAAAGAAAGATGGTACAAACGGGTACAAACGACGGTGAATCCAACCCCGCTTGCAGATTTTGATTATCTCAAAAAATGCCCGAGATTCCGATATTAGGGAACCGGTTTTTTAAAGTCTTGTATTTTCGAACCCCTTGAGGTACAAACGAAAAGAAAGATGGTACAAACGGGTACAAACGATGGTGAATCCAACCCCGCTGGCAGGTTTTGATTATCTCAAAAAATGCCCGAGATTCCGATATTAGGGAACAGGTTTTTTAAAGTCTTGTATTTCCGAACCCCTTGAGGTACAAACAAAAAGAAAGATGGTACAAACGGGTACAAACGATGGTGAATCCAACCCCGCTGGCAGATTTTGATTATCTCAAAAAATGCCCGAGATTCCGATATTAGGGATCATGTTTTTTAAAGTCCTGTATTTCCGAACCCCTTGAGGTACAAACGAAAAGAAAGATGGTACAAACGGGTACAAACGATGGTGAATCCAACCCCGCTTGCAGATTTTGATTATCTCAAAAAATGGCCGAGATTCCGATATTAGGGAACCGGTTTTTAAAGTCTTGTATTTCCGAACCCCTTGAGGTACAAACGAAAAGAAAGATGGTACAAACGGGTACAAACGACGGTGAATCCAACCCCGCTTGCAGATTTTGATTATCTCAAAAAATGCCCGAGATTCCGATATTAGGGAACGGGTTTTTTAAAGTCTTGTATTTCCGAACCCCTTGAGGTACAAACGAAAAGAAAGATGGTACAAACGGGTACAAACGATGGTGAATCCAACCCCGCTTGCAGATTTTGATTATCTCAAAAAATGCCCGAGATTCCGATATTAGGGAACAGGTTTTTTAAAGTCTTGTATTTCCGAACCCCTTGAGGTACAAACGAAAAGAAAAATGGTACAAACGATGGTGAATCCAACCCCGCTGGCAGATTTTGATTATCTCAAAAAATGCCCGAGATTCCGATATTAGGGAACGGGTTTTATAAAGTCTTGTATTTCCGAACCCCTTGAGGTACAAACGAAAAGAAAGATGGTACAAACGGGTACAAACGACGGTGAATTCAACCCCGCTTGCAGATTTTGATTATCTCAAAAAATGCCCGAGATTCCGATATTAGGGAACAGGTTTTTTAAAGTCCTGTATTTCCGAACCACTTGAGGTACAAACGAAAAAAAAGTTGGTACAAACAGGTACATATGGAGTACTAACATATGCAAAAAAAATAAACCCGATATCTTGAAGTCGGGTTCTGAGCATTTTTCAACTCCCCATATCTCGGAACCCCTTGAGGTACAAACGAAAAAAAAGTTGGTACAAACAGGTACATACGGAGTACTAACATATGCAAAAAAAAAAACCCCGATATCTTGAAGTCGGGTTCCAGGTTCACACAGGTGTTTGTACCATCTTTCTTTTCGTTTGTACCTCAAGGGGTTCGGAAATACAAGACTTTAAAAATCCCGTTCCCTAATATCGGAATCTCGGGCATTTTTTGAGATAATCAAAATCTGCAAGCGGGGTTGGATTCACCATCGTTTGTACCCGTTTGTACCATCTTTCTTTTCGTTTGTACCTCAAGGGGTTCGGAAATACAAGACTTTAAAAAACCTGTTCCCTAATATCGGAATCTCGGCCATTTTTTGAGATAATCAAAATCTGCCAGCGGGGTTGGATTCACCATCGTTTGTACCCGTTTGTACCATCTTTCTTTTCGTTTGTACCTCAAGGGGTTCGAAAATACAAGACTTTAAAAAACCCGTTCCCTAATATCGGAATCTCGGCCATTTTTTGAGATAATCAAAATCTGCAAGCGGGGTTGGATTCACCATCGTTTGTACCCGTTTGTACCATCTTTCTTTTCGTTTGTACCTCAAGGGGTTCGGAAATACAAGACTTTATAAAACCCGTTCCCTAATATCGGAATCTCGGGCATTTTTTGAGATAATCAAAATCTGCAAGCGGGGTTGGATTCACCATCGTTTGTACCCGTTTGTACCATCTTTCTTTTCGTTTGTACCTCAAGGGGTTCGGAAATACAAGACTTTAAAAAACTTGTTCCCTAATATCGGAATCTCGGGCATTTTTTGAGATAATCAAAATCTGCAAGCGGGGTTGGATTCACCATCGTTTGTACCCGTTTGTACCATCTTTCTTTTCGTTTGTACCTCAAGGGGTTCGGAAATACAGGACTTTAAAAAACATGATCCCTAATATCGGAATCTCGGGCATTTTGTGAGATAATCAAAATCTGCCAGCGGGGTTGGATTCACCATCGTTTGTACCCGTTTGTACCATCTTTCTTTTCGTTTGTACCTCAAGTGGTTCGGAAATACAAGACTTTAAAAAACCGGTTCCCTAATATCGGAATCTCGGGCATTTTTTGAGATAATCAAAATCTGCAAGCGGGGTTGGATTCACCATCGTTTGTACCCGTTTGTACCATCTTTCTTTTCGTTTGTACCTCAAGGGGTTCGGAAATACAAGACTTTATAAAACCCGTTCCCTAATATCGGAATCTCGGGCATTTTTTGAGATAATCAAAATCTGCAAGCGGGGTTGGATTCACCATCGTTTGTACCCGTTTGTACCATCTTTCTTTTCGTTTGTACCTCAAGGGGTTCGGAAATACAGGACTTTAAAAAACATGATCCCTAATATCGGAATCTCGGGCATTTTTTGAGATAATCAAAATCTGCCAGCGGGGTTGGATTCACCATCGTTTGTACCCGTTTGTACCATCTTTCTTTTCGTTTGTACCTCAAGGGGTTCGGAAATACAGGACTTTAAAAAACATGATCCCTAATATCGGAATCTCGGGCATTTTTTGAGATAATCAAAATCTGCCAGCGGGGTTGGATTCACCATCGTTTGTACCCGTTTGTACCATCTTTCTTTTCGTTTGTACCTCAAGGGGTTCGGAAATACAGGACTTTAAAAAACATGATCCCTAATATCGGAATCTCGGCCATTTTTTGAGATAATCAAAATCTGCCAGCGGGGTTGGATTCACCATCGTTTGTACCCGTGTGTACCATCTTTCTTTTCGTTTGTACCTCAAGGGGTTCGGAAATACAAGACTTTAAAAAACCGGTTCCCTAATATCGGAATCTCGGGCATTTTTTGAGATAATCAAAATCTGCAAGCGGGGTTGGATTCACCATCGTTTGTACCCGTTTGTACCATCTTTCTTTTCGTTTGTACCTCAAGGGGTTCGGAAATACAAGACTTTAAAAAACCCGTTCCCTAATATCGGAATCTCGGGCATTTTTTGAGATAATCAAAATCTGCAAGCGGGGTTGGATTCACCATCGTTTGTACCCGTTTGTACCATCTTTCTTTTCGTTTGTACCTCAAGGGGTTCGGAAATACAGGACTTTAAAAAACATGATCCCTAATATCGGAATCTCGGCCATTTTTTGAGATAATCAAAATCTGCCAGCGGGGTTGGATTCACCATCGTTTGTACCCGTGTGTACCATCTTTCTTTTCGTTTGTACCTCAAGGGGTTCGGAAATACAAGACTTTAAAAAACCGGTTCCCTAATATCGGAATCTCGGGCATTTTTTGAGATAATCAAAATCTGCAAGCGGGGTTGGATTCACCATCGTTTGTACCCGTTTGTACCATCTTTCTTTTCGTTTGTACCTCAAGGGGTTCGGAAATACAAGACTTTAAAAAACCCGTTCCCTAATATCGGAATCTCGGGCATTTTTTGAGATAATCAAAATCTGCAAGCGGGGTTGGATTCACCATCGTTTGTACCCGTTTGTACCATCTTTCTTTTCGTTTGTACCTCAAGGGGTTCGGAAATACAAGACTTTAAAAAACCTGTTCCCTAATATCGGAATCTCGGGCATTTTTGAGATAATCAAAATCTGCAAGCGGGGTTGGATTCACCATCGTTTGTACCCGTTTGTACCATCTTTCTTTTCGTTTGTACCTCAAGGGGTTCGAAAATACAAGACTTTAAAAAACCGGTTCCCTAATATCGGAATCTCGGGCATTTTTTGAGATAATCAAAATCTGCAAGAGGGGTTGGATTCACCGTCGTTTGTACCCGTTTGTACCATCTTTCTTTTCGTTTGTACCTCAAGGGGTTCGGAAATACAGGACTTTAAAAAACATGATCCCTAATATCGGAATCTCGGGCATTTTTTGAGATAATCAAAATCTGCCAGCGGGGTTGGATTCACCATCGTTTGTACCCGTTTGTACCATCTTTCTTTTCGTTTGTACCTCAAGGGGTTCGGAAATACAAGACTTTAAAAAACCGGTTCCCTAATATCGGAATCTCGGGCATTTTTTGAGATAATCAAAATCTGCAAGCGGGGTTGGATTCACCATCGTTTGTACCCGTTTGTACCTCAAGGGGTTCGGAAATACAAGACTTTAAAAAACCCGTTCCCTAATATCGGAATCTCGGGCATTTTTTGAGATAATCAAAATCTGCAAGCGGGGTTGGATTCACCATCGTTTGTACCCGTTTGTACCATCTTTCTTTTCGTTTGTACCTCAAGGGGTTCGGAAATACAAGACTTTAAAAAACCGGTTCCCTAATATCGGAATCTCGGGCATTTTTTGAGATAATCAAAATCTGCAAGCGGGGTTGGATTCACCATCGTTTGTACCCGTTTGTACCATTTTTCTTTTCGTTTGTACCTCAAGGGGTTCGGAAATACAAGACTTTATAAAACCTGTTCCCTAATATCGGAATCTCGGGCATTTTTGAGATAATCAAAATCTGCAAGCGGGGTTGGATTCACCATCGTTTGTACCCGTTTGTACCATCTTTCTTTTCGTTTGTACCTCAAGGGGTTCGAAAATACAAGACTTTAAAAAACCGGTTCCCTAATATCGGAATCTCGGGCATTTTTTGAGATAATCAAAATCTGCAAGCGGGGTTGGATTCACCGTCGTTTGTACCCGTTTGTACCATCTTTCTTTTCGTTTGTACCTCAAGGGGTTCGGAAATACAGGACTTTAAAAAACATGATCCCTAATATCGGAATCTCGGGCATTTTTTGAGATAATCAAAATCTGCCAGCGGGGTTGGATTCACCATCGTTTGTACCCGTTTGTACCATTTTTCTTTTCGTTTGTACCTCAAGGGGTTCGGAAATACAAGACTTTAAAAAACCGGTTCCCTAATATCGGAATCTCGGGCATTTTTTGAGATAATCAAAATCTGCAAGCGGGGTTGGATTCACCGTCGTTTGTACCCGTTTGTACCATCTTTCTTTTCGTTTGTACCTCAAGGGGTTCGGAAATACAGGACTTTAAAAAACATGATCCCTAATATCGGAATCTCGGGCATTTTTTGAGATTATCAAAATCTGCCAGCGGGGTTGGATTCACCATCGTTTGTACCCGTTTGTACCATTTTTCTTTTCGTTTGTACCTCAAGGGGTTCGGAAATACAAGACTTTAAAAATCCTGTTCCCTAATATCGGAATCTCGGCCATTTTTTGAGATAATCAAAATCTGCCAGCGGGGTTGGATTCACCATCGTTTGTACCCGTTTGTACCATCTTTCTTTTCGTTTGTACCTCAAGAGGTTCGAAAATACAAGACTTTAAAAAACCGGTTCCCTAATATCGGAATCTCAGGCATTTTTTGAGATAATCAAAATCTGCAAGCGGGGTTGGATTCACCATCGTTTGTACCCGTTTGTACCAACCTTCTTTTCGTTTGTACCTCAAGGGGTTCGGAAATACAAGACTTTAAAAAACTTGTTCCCTAATATCGGAACTCGGGCATTTTTTGAGATAATCAAAATCTGCAAGCGGGGTTGGATTCACCGTCGTTTGTACCCGTTTGTACCATCTTTCTTTTCGTTTGTACCTCAAGGGGTTCGGAAATACAAGACTTTAAAAAACCCGTTCCCTAATATCGGAATCTCGGGCATTTTTTGAGATAATCAAAATCTGCAAGCGGGGTTGGATTCACCATCGTTTGTACCCGTTTGTACCATCTTTCTTTTCGTTTGTACCTCAAGGGGTTCGAAAATACAAGACTTTAAAAAACCGGTTCCCTAATATCGGAATCTCGGGCATTTTTTGAGATAATCAAAATCTGCAAGCGGGGTTGGATTCACCGTCGTTTGTACCCGTTTGTACCATCTTTCTTTTCGTTTGTACCTCAAGGGGTTCGGAAATACAGGACTTTAAAAAACATGATCCCTAATATCGGAATCTCGGCCATTTTTTGAGATAATCAAAATCTGCCAGCGGGGTTGGATTCACCATCGTTTGTACCCGTGTGTACCATCTTTCTTTTCGTTTGTACCTCAAGGGGTTCGGAAATACAAGACTTTAAAAAACCGGTTCCCTAATATCGGAATCTCGGGCATTTTTTGAGATAATCAAAATCTGCAAGCGGGGTTGGATTCACCATCGTTTGTACCCGTTTGTACCATCTTTCTTTTCGTTTGTACCTCAAGGGGTTCGGAAATACAAGACTTTAAAAAACCCGTTCCCTAATATCGGAATCTCGGGCATTTTTTGAGATAATCAAAATCTGCAAGCGGGGTTGGATTCACCATCGTTTGTACCCGTTTGTACCATCTTTCTTTTCGTTTGTACCTCAAGGGGTTCGGAAATACAAGACTTTAAAAAACCTGTTCCCTAATATCGGAATCTCGGGCATTTTTGAGATAATCAAAATCTGCAAGCGGGGTTGGATTCACCATCGTTTGTACCCGTTTGTACCATCTTTCTTTTCGTTTGTACCTCAAGGGGTTCGAAAATACAAGACTTTAAAAAACCGGTTCCCTAATATCGGAATCTCGGGCATTTTTTGAGATAATCAAAATCTGCAAGAGGGGTTGGATTCACCGTCGTTTGTACCCGTTTGTACCATCTTTCTTTTCGTTTGTACCTCAAGGGGTTCGGAAATACAGGACTTTAAAAAACATGATCCCTAATATCGGAATCTCGGGCATTTTTTGAGATAATCAAAATCTGCCAGCGGGGTTGGATTCACCATCGTTTGTACCCGTTTGTACCATTTTTCTTTTCGTTTGTACCTCAAGGGGTTCGGAAATACAAGACTTTAAAAAACCTGTTCCCTAATATCGGAATCTCGGCCATTTTTTGAGATAATCAAAATCTGCCAGCGGGGTTGGATTCACCATCGTTTGTACCCGCTTGTACCATCTTTCTTTTCGTTTGAGGTACAAAAGGGGGTTCGAAAATACAAGACTTTAAAAAACCGGTTCCCTAATATCGGAATCTCGGGCATTTTTTGAGATAATCAAAATCTGCAAGCGGGGTTGGATTCACCGTCGTTTGTACCCGTTTGTACCATCTTTCTTTTCGTTTGTACCTCAAGGGGTTCGGAAATACAGGACTTTAAAAAACATGATCCCTAATATCGGAATCTCGGCCATTTTTTGAGATAATCAAAATCTGCCAGCGGGGTTGGATTCACCATCGTTTGTACCCGTTTGTACCATCTTTCTTTTCGTTTGTACCTCAAGGGGTTCGGAAATACAAGACTTTAAAAAACCGGTTCCCTAATATCGGAATCTCGGGCATTTTTTGAGATAATCAAAATCTGCAAGCGGGGTTGGATTCACCATCGTTTGTACCGGTTTGTACCATCTTTCTTTTCGTTTGTACCTCAAGGGGTTCGGAAATACAAGACTTTAAAAAACCGGTTCCCTAATATCGGAATCTCGGGCATTTTTTGAGATAATCAAAATCTGCAAGCGGGGTTGGATTCACCATCGTTTGTACCCGTTTGTACCATCTTTCTTTTCGTTTGTACCTCAAGGGGTTCGGAAATACAAGACTTTAAAAAACCGGTTCCCTAATATCGGAATCTCGGGCATTTTTTGAGATAATCAAAATCTGCAAGCGGGGTTGGATTCACCATCGTTTGTACCCGTTTGTACCATTTTTCTTTTCGTTTGTACCTCAAGGGGTTCGGAAATACAAGACTTTATAAAACCTGTTCCCTAATATCGGAATCTCGGGCATTTTTGAGATAATCAAAATCTGCAAGCGGGGTTGGATTCACCATCGTTTGTACCCGTTTGTACCATCTTTCTTTTCGTTTGTACCTCAAGGGGTTCGAAAATACAAGACTTTAAAAAACCGGTTCCCTAATATCGGAATCTCGGGCATTTTTTGAGATAATCAAAATCTGCAAGCGGGGTTGGATTCACCGTCGTTTGTACCCGTTTGTACCATCTTTCTTTTCGTTTGTACCTCAAGGGGTTCGGAAATACAGGACTTTAAAAAACATGATCCCTAATATCGGAATCTCGGGCATTTTTTGAGATAATCAAAATCTGCCAGCGGGGTTGGATTCACCATCGTTTGTACCCGTTTGTACCATTTTTCTTTTCGTTTGTACCTCAAGGGGTTCGGAAATACAAGACTTTAAAAAACCGGTTCCCTAATATCGGAATCTCGGGCATTTTTTGAGATAATCAAAATCTGCAAGCGGGGTTGGATTCACCGTCGTTTGTACCCGTTTGTACCATCTTTCTTTTCGTTTGTACCTCAAGGGGTTCGGAAATACAGGACTTTAAAAAACATGATCCCTAATATCGGAATCTCGGGCATTTTTTGAGATAATCAAAATCTGCCAGCGGGGTTGGATTCACCATCGTTTGTACCCGTTTGTACCATTTTTCTTTTCGTTTGTACCTCAAGGGGTTCGGAAATACAAGACTTTAAAAATCCTGTTCCCTAATATCGGAATCTCGGCCATTTTTTGAGATAATCAAAATCTGCCAGCGGGGTTGGATTCACCATCGTTTGTACCCGTTTGTACCATCTTTCTTTTCGTTTGTACCTCAAGAGGTTCGAAAATACAAGACTTTAAAAAACCGGTTCCCTAATATCGGAATCTCAGGCATTTTTTGAGATAATCAAAATCTGCAAGCGGGGTTGGATTCACCATCGTTTGTACCCGTTTGTACCAACCTTCTTTTCGTTTGTACCTCAAGGGGTTCGGAAATACAAGACTTTAAAAAACTTGTTCCCTAATATCGGAACTCGGGCATTTTTTGAGATAATCAAAATCTGCAAGCGGGGTTGGATTCACCGTCGTTTGTACCCGTTTGTAACATCTTTCTTTTCGTTTGTACCTCAAGGGGTTCGGAAATACAAGACGCCCGAGATTCCGATATTAGGGAACAGGTTTTATTAATGTTCTGTATTTCCGAACCCCTTTGAGGTACAAACGAAAAGAAAGTTTGTACAAACGGGTACAAACGACGCTGAAGCCAACCCTGCTTGCAGATTTTGATTATCTCAAAAAATGCCTAAGATACCGATACTCGTTACCGATACTAGGTTTTTGAAAGTCCTGTATTTCCTAATCCCTTGAGGTACAAACGAAAATAAAGTTGGTACAAACGGGTACAAACGACGGTGAATCCAACCCTGCTTGCAGATTTTGATTAACTCAAAAAATGCCTAAGATACCGATACTCGTTACCGATACTAGATTTTTGAAAGTCCTGTATTTCCGAATCCCTTGAGGTACAAACGAAAAGAAAGTTGGTACAAACGGGTACATACGACGGTGAATCCAACCCTGCTTGCAGATTTTGATTATCTCAAAAAATGCCCGAGATACCGATACTAGTTACCGATACTAGGTAACAGTTTTTGAAAGTTCTGTATTTCCGAACCCCTTGAGGTACAAACGAAAAGAAAGTTGGTACAAACGGGTACAAACGACGGTGAATCCAACCCTGCTTGCAGATTTTGATTATCTCAAAAAATGCCCGAGATACCGATACTAGGGAACAGGTTTTTTAAAGTCTTGTATTTCCGAACCCCTTGAGGTACAAACGAAAAGAAAGTTGGTACAAACAGGTACAAACGACGCTGAAGCCAACCCTGCTTGCAGATTTTGATTATCTCAAAAAATGCCTAAGATACCGATACTCGTTACCGATACTAGGTTTTTGAAAGTCCTGTATTTCCGAATCCCTTGAGGTACAAACGAAAAAAAAGATGGTACAAACGGGTACAAACGACGGTGAATCCAACTGTGCTTGCAGATTTTGATTATCTCAAAAAATGGCCCAGATTCCGATATTAGGGATCATGTTTTTTAAAGTCCTGTATTTCCGAACCCCTTGAGGTACAAACGAAAAGAAAGATGGTACAAACGGGTACAAACGACGGTGAATCCAACCCCGCTTGCAGATTTTGATTATCTCAAAAAATGGCCGAGATTCCGATATTAGGGAACCGGTTTTTTAAAGTCTTGTATTTCCGAACCCCTTGAGGTACAAACGAAAAGAAAGATGGTACAAACGGGTACAAACGATGGTGAATCCAACCCCGCTTGCAGATTTTGATTATCTCAAAAAATGCCCGAGATTCCGATATTAGGGAACGGGTTTTTTAAAGTCTTGTATTTCCGAACCCCTTGAGGTACAAACGAAAAGAAAGATGGTACAAACGGGTACAAACGATGGTGAATCCAACCCCGCTTGCAGATTTTGATTATCTCAAAAAATGCCCGAGATTCCGATATTAGGGATCATGTTTTTTAAAGTCCTGTATTTCCGAACCCCTTGAGGTACAAACGAAAAGAAAGATGGTACAAACGGGTACAAACGACGGTGAATCCAACCCCGCTTGCAGATTTTGATTATCTCAAAAAATGCCCGAGATTCCGATATTAGGGAACCGGTTTTTTAAAGTCTTGTATTTTCGAACCCCTTGAGGTACAAACGAAAAGAAAGATGGTACAAACGGGTACAAACGATGGTGAATCCAACCCCGCTTGCAGATTTTGATTATCTCAAAAAATGCCCGAGATTCCGATCCTGGTTTTTTAAAGTCTTGTATTTCCGAACCCCTTGAGGTACAAACGAAAAGAAAGATGGTACAAACGGGTACAAACGACGGTGAATCCAACCCCGCTGGCAGATTTTGATTATCTCAAAAAATGCCCGAGATTCCGATATTAGGGAACGGGTTTTTTAAAGTCTTGTATTTCCGAACCCCTTGAGGTACAAACGAAAAGAAAGATGGTACAAACGGGTACAAACGATGGTGAATCCAACCCCGCTTGCAGATTTTGATTATCTCAAAAAATGCCCGAGATTCCGATATTAGGGAACGGGTTTTATAAAGTCTTGTATTTCCGAACCCCTTGAGGTACAAACGAAAAGAAAGATGGTACAAACGGGTACAAACGACGGTGAATCCAACCCCGCTTGCAGATTTTGATTATCTCAAAAAATGCCCGAGATTCCGATATTAGGGAACGGGTTTTTTAAAGTCTTGTATTTCCGAACCCCTTGAGGTACAAACGAAAAGAAAGATGGTACAAACGGGTACAAACGATGGTGAATCCAACCCCGCTGGCAGATTTTGATTATCTCAAAAAATGCCCGAGATTCCGATATTAGGGAACAGGTTTTTTAAAGTCCTGTATTTCCGAACCACTTGAGGTACAAACGAAAAAAAAGTTGGTACAAACAGGTACATATGGAGTACTAACATATGCAAAAAAAAAAACCCGATATCTTGAAGTCGGGTTCTGAGCATTTTTCAACCCCCCGTATCTCCGAACCCCTTGAGGTACAAACGAAAAAAAAGTTGGTACAAACAGGTACATACGGAGTACTAACATATGCAAAAAAAAAAACCCCGATATCTTGAAGTCGGGTTCTGAGCATTTTTCAACCCCCCGTATCTCCGAACCCCTTGAGGTACAAACGAAAAAAAAGTTGGTACAAACAGGTACATACGGAGTACAAACATATGCAAAAAAAAAAAACCCGGTATCTTGAAGTCGGGTTCTGAGCATTTTTCAACCCCCCGTATCTCCGAACCCCTTGAGGTACAAACGAAAAAAAAGTTGGTACAAACAGGTACATACGGAGTACTAACATATGCAAAAAAAAAAAACCCGATATCTTGAAGTCGGGTTCCAGGTTCACACAGGTGTATATGATAAGATTAATATGTTTTACGACTGTCCTAAACAAACTTGGTGCGGTTGTAAACTGTTATCTAGCTAGCCAGACCAACTGTACCTTGAGGAATACGAATAATATGGTTAGTCTATGGATAGTTATTTCATGGATATCCCGGATTTACAATTAAAAACGTTGTCCTCCGATTAGCTCAGATTGTTTAATGAGGCAAATAAATATTTATGGTTTTAGCATTAGATAATCATTTCTTATGCTTCTGGCGGCGAGTTTGCATTCGTCTTTAGGCTAAGGTAGTGATCGCTTCACTAACATCCTTTAATTTTGTGGACATAAAAAAAAGCAAGCGACTGTTTTCAAGAGGCTTCACTAGATGGCGCATAGACTATTTTAAACGAGCTATGGTTACGTTCCCATCGTAAAGTTGACTCCCGAAGTTTTCTGAACTTAATTACGATCACTGAAATCCCGCCTGCCAAGGTGATTTTAGGATTTTTTGGAGCATCCTTCTAGGCTTCAAAAGACTAGTGAGGTTTGCATTGCTTGCATGCATATTACTTTATAATTTACTATAGCTGGCCCACGCGTTTTCACCAGCAATCCCGAGGGATCGTATGTTCTTCTTCTTCTTCTTATTTTTAAGTTTTGGTTCCAAATTAGGGCTCATTTCTGCCAGTGTCGAGTTATATTATAGTTTCCAGTCACAATCAATCACTTTCACATTATAGTCCTCAGTTAGTCACCGTCCATAAAAGTAATGTTTTAGTACAATGGTGGTCATTGTACTAAAACTCTTCACGGACTTCTTGAGACACCTTGAAAAGACACGATACACATAAGTAGTTCATTTCATTTCACTTCATCGGTGCACATATATTGTTGTTTATTGGATAAAATACCACCGATCATATGCAATTTAACTCAAAATACACGAATTTATGAAAATAAAAATGAAAAAGCAACGTTACTCTGCAAGTTCCCGCCAAAAAGTCCCGGGTCCATGGTTATTTTTGTCTCTGGCCGTTAGCCTTTAACGGTGACTGCAATGATAAAATAGAGTAACTAGGTAACTGAGAAATCTCGAGACCTGCACCTATTTCTTAAGATAATACACTACATTTTTGAATGCTGTTGGTTCCTGTTAGCATGGGACCTTAGCAATTCATTGCAGCAGCTCATTGGAGAGGGGGGAAAGGTTGGTAACGCGTGAGCGATGCTTCGTGTGTTGCAAGCGTCCATATGGCTACGGTAACCGCTTACCATCAGGCGGGCCGTATGCTTGTTTACCGACATAGTCGTATAAAAAAAAATGGGATATATTGTCAGTGAAATAGATGCAAACTTGTAAACTTAGATAAGTTTCAATACAAATATTTACTGCATATTTATTGTTAAGTCCAGTAAATCATACAACATTGAAGATATAATAAATTCAAGACTTCAGTTGGAAACTACCTACCACTTGAATCCAATATAAGCTAAAACAGATATTTCCATAGCAAATCGGTTCAGTGACTTTTGTTGAAGAGCTATAAATCAATTGATCAAGATATGTATTCGTCTCTATGTCCGTTTGTGTGTTTATATCTCGAAAACCACAGCGCGGATTATGATGCGGTTTTCACAGTTATTCTTTGATGAATGTTTTAAGTGAATATCATTGTTCTTTGACTAAAATTGAACATTTTGGTGAAACGAGTCAGAGACAAAAAACAACTAGGTATACAGGTTTTAGATACTTCAGTAATATATTTAAGTCATTCTACCATTTTTGACCGAAAAAGGAGGAGGTTCTCGGTTCGGTTATATGTATTTTTTATGTTTGTTACCTCAGAACTCCGTCATTTATTCACCGATTTGGAAAATTATTTTTTGTTTGGAATGGTACGCACGGCTACAGATCAAGCTATACATTTCCAATATAAGCTGGTTAGCTTTCCGTACAATGAGAGGTTTCTCATTGTACGGAAATCCTATACATTGCGAAATCAGCTTATACTGGAATTGTATAGCTTGATGTGGAGCCGTGTGTACACTTCCCGTTTGGTCCCATTGTCATCAGATCAGGGTTTGATTACTTTTTAGTGTACTTTGAAGTCGGTATAAGTTTTTTGTAAAACAGATTTTGATTACAATTTATAATTTTCTAAAAATGTTGTTTTGACAACCCTAAATCAACCAAGACATTTTACAATCATTATGTCGGAACTTAACATTAGGATCAATAAGTTTTTACGTTTGGTGATATTATTTTTTGTTAGTTTGTTTTCTATGTGTTAGTGAGAAGTGACGTTGAATGCCATTGCCAAGGATGTGGCATCGTGTCTTACAATGAAGGAAAACATCGTTAGGAACAGAGGTGGGATCATGGTGAGATCGTGGGAAACAGAAGCCCACCTGCTCAAAGTATAGTGTTTGGACAGGGCATGATAAACAATATAATTGGACTGTTTTACAAAAAACTTTAACAGACTTCAAAGTACACTAAGCAGTATTCAAGTCCTGATCTGATGACAATGGGACCAAACGGGAAATGTACCCTTCCAGACGAAAACAGAATTTTCCAAATTGGTTCAAAAATGACGGAGTTATGAGGTAACAAACATAAAAAAAAACACAACCGAATTGAGAACCTCCTCCTTTTTTAGAAGTCGATTAAAAATACGTTTCCAAATAATTAAATGAGCCAAAGCGAACTCAAATACTTTCTGGATCTTTCCCAGACAACAAAGGATCATTATTTTTTAACATTGCTACTTGCTACATTGATTCCTGAGATTGATTCGAACATTCAAAGACCAGAAAAGAGTATCTAACCGTAAATTAGAACTCTTTTTATATCCTATCTAGCGACATAAAATCCGGCCTAAGTATTGATTTTGAACCCTAACCAAAGTATCAAAATTAATTCCTCTTTTTATCATCCCGAATCCCATCCGTCCAGTATTCAAAATAAGAACAAAAACCAATCAAAAATAAACATCGACGCATCAGCGCCGCTCGCGGCTGAATCGCGAACGCGGCGCATAATGGCGGCGTTGCTATGACAACCGATCGTAAAATTTTATGGCGCGCGCCCCCTGTGTAATGTGCTTTGAAAATGGTTACTTTGTGAGTGGTAGAGTTTGAGATTACGGTACAATTTCGGATTTCATTTCGTTATGCCAACTATTTTTATTGGTAAGGGTTAGTTGACGCGACGCGGAACGGCGCGAAGAGTAAGTAGGTAGAAGAACATTGGTTATCTGTAATTCACTTCTTTAAGGAACTGGTGGAACTTCAATATGAACAACTGTAATATATTTAACTCTACATAAATAATACTGAATAAAAATTCTTTATAGGTCTGTAGATAGGTATATACTTAGTGCCTAATTTGGCGCCAATAGTATATACCCAAATTGAATGCTTAATTTTATAATCGAAAGTCACGAAGCAATAACCAAAATAATGACAGCAATAATAGAAAATTTAATTAGACATTGGTGCCGATTCTGTTGTAGATCGCACTAAACTAATTTTAGTCACATCTCATCTCTTTCTTACGAACATTATTGAAAAAGGATAGAACATATTTGAAGCTGTCAAATTATTCTTTGCCGTCTTATTTTGCGTGTATTTAGGCGTAACCGCGATAGATGGCGACTAAATTTATATTGATAACAAGCATTGGACTAATTTGACAGGACTAAATTTCTTACATCCTTTTCTTATGTTCTTTGTTAGAAAGAGACATAGCGAGATTAAAATTAGTTTAGTTGTGAACAACAGAATCAGGGCCAGTAGCATTTCTACTTTAATTATTCCCCTCCACATTCAGTGCTGCCATAAACAACCCCCTAGAAGTCGTAAAGTGACACAACTTGATGGTGTTGCCACCCTTAAATATTCCATTTTATGTGCTAGCGTGGCGGTTGCACTCATTAACGCTGGTCGTAAAAAAAGTTTATTACTAGTAAAAAGTTTGGTTACTAATAGACGAGAAGCGTGCTAAATGAATTCGAAATTCGAAGTTTTGTCTGCGGTATTGCCTTGCCACAACTGGTTGTTTTTTCTGCGGAATACATGATTATTAAAGATACGGCGGCGTCAGTAATTCTGTTTTATTGGAAACTTTTTGATGAATCAATCTTTTACGTGATTTTTATTTATAACGCGAACAATAATACGTATGAACCAGATGTACAAAACACGCATAAGGCTGCATGTCCACCAGAGATGTGTAGCGAGGGATGTGTTTAGCTGGTTAGGATTCCTTCATTGTTACCTTATCGCTCTAATGCCAGCCTGACTAAATAAATCTTGTGACATTATGGTAGCTTTAAGAAGGGATATGATTGGTTATCATAGTGAGGCTCGATTCTCGTAACAAAATTTCAACGATATCGTAGCGATTTCAACGTTTAAACTGTGTATTTTACTAGTCAAATAAACGATCTGAAAATGTTACGATATACAAATTGTTAAGACATGTACACGTTTGAAGTCTTTTTATACAAAATACCTATATGACGAAATACAATTTAAATAGTTGATGTCGCTACGACACCGCTGACGTTTTGTTACGAGAATCGACCCCCTGATCTCTAACTACCTCTATCAAATTTACGGTTTTGCTAGTCTAAAAATACGGTAGGTACAGTTAAAATTACGGCATAATAAAAAAAACTGCAAATAAAATATTATGCATTTTTCTAAATAGTAAATACTCTAATTTATAAAACTTTTGTTGCAACTTCTTTTTCAGATTTTAAGGCTTGAAATATGATAGCAAAACTACAACATTAATAATAATATAGGTATTAAAAATAATTATCTCACACAGAAGGCACAAAGTGACACCCGCGACGTTATTGTGAACGTGATGGGACTCCCAAGATACTACGTGACCATTGTTCTTGGGTAATGCGGCTCGATAAGTCGGCGAGAGTAAATGGATGGCAGTTTGTTTTCCGTGGCATGATATTTTTGATCATAGTGACTAGGGAATGCAAAACCGTGGCAAAATGAAAACCGGTTTTTTTTTCGGTTATTGAGAGGTAAAACCGGTTAACCGGTTTTAAAACCGGTTTTTTTAATGTTCGCTCGTTTTTTTTTCACGTTATTTCTATAGCTCAAATTATAGATAATAACCGCGCCTAAGATTAAAAAATCGCAAACTGAGGAATTATAGTCGGTTAAAGTTAATGAAATGAGTATAAAAGAAAACTCAAATTCATCATCACCATCTGCTTGCCTTGTTCCCAATCATTTGGGGTCGGCGCAATATGTACGCTTCTTCCATTCGTTTCTTCTATCCGTTATACCAACATTCACTCCTTTCTTACCCATATCATCTTTCACACAATCCATCCATCTCTTTTTCATCAAATTGATGGAAATAATAGTTTATTTAACTTTTTAGATTCATCTTCATCAGAGTCTCGTTTATATAGACTAAACGGTTCCTTTCCTTTTGATGTTATTTTAAACGAATGAAATCATAAAAACATATCACGTTTGCCTGTTTTTTAATTGCTATGAGATAATGATGACTTTATGTAAAAAAATAGATCAGTAGAAGTACTTATTTAAACATTTATTGAATTATGTTTCGTACGTTATAATATTAATTTCACACGTAATATTATGAACATGTCATATTGTAGCGGCACAGCAACTTGCGTGTACACAAAAACGTGATTATTATTATACGAATGTTTTACTTAGATAAATTGTTGTCATGCATGTTGTGGGTTAAAAAATAACACCAATCAGTCAGCTTGCTGTTTGGCATACATAAGAGCCTTCGTTGACAGTAGTTGCTCCGATAGCATGACATTAATGCTGGCGTCCCGCAAGGCTCTGGATTATCCCCAACACTGTTCCTCCAGCATATTAATGATATACTCTCTATTGCTAGCATTCATTGCTATGCAGATGAAATTACAGGGGACGCTCATTACACGAGCCGTGCAAATATCCCTCGTTCTATATTGGAGAAAAGGCGCGAAGTACTTGTCTTAAATCGAGAGTACACAAACTAGTGACTCCGATTGGGGTTGACTAAACCTAGTCTATTTCAACCCCACTAAGTCACACGCAAGCCTGCGCATTCACCCTTGCGAAAAGTCTATTTTCTTTGGCTCCTCATTTCTAGAACATGTCCCTCAACATCACGAAAAGCATTGGGATCCTTCGCGTTAATATTTGTAGCGACGTTCTGTTCCAAAATCATCCAGAAGGTATCCAAAAACTCGGTGTGATTAAGAGAGCGAAGTAGTACTTCTTATCGAGACAAAGACTGCAACTATATAAGTCGCAAGTTCGGCCCAAATGGAGTAATGCTGTCTTCTGTGGGTACCTGTATACCAGTAGGGCTATTGCGTATCTCAACTGACAGCTCATAGTGAAGATCACTATGCAAAGTTCTCAACGATGAACTGTCAAACAGCCATTTTCGTATTGGCTAACGTCAGTGATCAACTAGGATGACTTCATGAGCACCAAGTCTCGTTGATGGACACCGTAAACATTTTTGACAGGTGTTTTCGTATCGATAAACCAAAAATTGCGATTGCGTAGGCATAGTGGACATCAAATTAATACATATTTGATGATCACTGAATTTGTTTAAGACTCAGTTCAGCGACGTGCTGTTATAATTGTCGACGATCCCGAGCTCACAAGTGTTTTAAAGCCCCTTAGTCCATAGGCTACGGTAACTGGTTATCATTAGACGGGCCGTATGCTTGTTTGCTGCCATTGTAATTATTGTAAAAAAAATAATTACGTATTTTATATCTTTTTTTTTTTTTTTTTTTTTTTTATACCACTTAGGTGGCAAACAAGCATACGGCCCGCCTGATGGTAAGCGGTTACCGTAGCCTATGGACGCTTGCAACACCAGGGGTATCACGCGCGCGTTGCCGACCCTGCAGAAATCTCTTCACACCCCTTTTGAAGAACCCCATGCTGTACTCCATTGGGAAAACCACGGCGGGGAGCTCATTCCAAAGTCTGAGCGTCCGCGGAAGGAAGCTCCTTTGAGCCCGCACAGTACGAAACAATTCAGGTTTCAATATGTGAGGATGGACTCCCCGTCGATGGCGAGAGTTGCGATGGTAGAAAGTAGCCGTGGGCATCATCTTAAACAATTCTTCAGAACACCGTCCGTTGTACAAGCGGTAGAACACACATAAGGAGGCAAAGTCTCTCCTCAGACTGAGGGGCTCTAAACCGCTTGTGAGCTCGGGATCGTCAACAATTCTGATGGCACGTCGTTGAACCGAGTCTAAAGGATCAAGCTGGTATCCAGGTGCCCCCGCCCATAGATGACAGCAGTACTCCATATGAGGCCGGACTTGCGACTTGTAAAGTTGCAGCCTTTGCCCCGATGTGAAGTACTGCCTCGCTCTGTTGAGCACTCCGAGCTTTTTGGATGCCAGCTTAACCTTGCCTTCTAAGTGACTTCGGAACAAAACGTCGCTAGAAATGTCGACGCCAAGGATCCCGATGCTTTTGCTGATGTTCAGGGACGTGTTCTGGAACTGTGGAGCCACAGCAAATGGGGTTTTCTTAGCGGTCTATCATAAAAACATTTTTTTTTTATACGACTAAGTCGGTAAACAAGCATACGGCCCGCCTGATGGTAAGCGGTTACCGTAGCCATATGGACGCTTGCAACACACGAAGTATCGCTCACGCGTTACCGACCTTTCCCCCATTATATGATTATAACAATTTTCTTACCAGTTCAACACAATACACATCAACACACTTCAGTTCATCACAAACATACTCCCTGCATTGCACTCAGTTTACAAAACGGCGGCAAATCTTCCTTTGTTAGTTTTTCCAAACATTGAAAGAAAAACCGAAAAAAACCGAAAAACCGGTTTTGGTGCCATGTAAAACCGGTTTTTTTGGTTGTTCAAAACCGTACCGAATAACCGGTTTTTCGATTTTCGGTGAAACCGGTTTGCATTCCCTAATAGTGACATCAGTAGTCGAGCTAGACACTTGCAAGTTTTTTTACAATTAGTTGAATAGTGTTCTTAGGGAATGTATATACATTTGTTTCCATAGATGTAACCATTTCGATAACAAAAAATATTGAAAAATAAAAGAGTCACAAAAGAATAAGGTTTCAAATTCAAATTCAGAAAGTATTTATTCAATTTAGGCCCTGATAAGGCCCTTATGAACGTTAACAAATGACTCTACACCGGTTCCAAATACAACTTGAACTGAGAAGACTCCGGCAAGAAACTCAGCAAGTCTTTCGGGAAACATTCAAGGGTAATTTGTAGCAATTATTTATCTTTTATAAAAGCGAATATTTATTTATCTACTAAGTAAATAGAGTATGTAGGAAGACAGGCTGTTAGCGTATAGCGAAGAAGATAGCGATAGTTCGACATAATAACATATATACTTACATTTATATTTGGATATTTATACTTAGACGAAATTAACTATCGCAAGTTAGGGTATTAAAGTCGCAAATTAGGGTTTCACAGCTCTCATCAACTCTCTCATCTTTTGTCTCCACAAACTTCTTTGCCCTCAGTGTCACTAAACAATAAAAACGTATACGCGGAATAGGGACGAAAAATGCTTAGTCCTGCGCACACATACACGTTTTGACATATACGTATCTCGATTTCATAATTATTATTATATTAGTTGTTCAGCTAATTTAGAAAAATAAATCACACATGTATCTCAACTATTCAAGCATTATTCAAGTAACTATGATCAAAAATGACAGAATTTGGTTAGTATATATGTATAAGAAAAGTACAAAATATCGCGGAACATAGGTACATGGGGGTGATTTGGGGACCCCTAAAGGTGCTCTACTTCTAGTACCTTTGTATGTACTTCCGAGTGAGACTACTTCTAGGGGCATCTGGTATTTTAATGAAGTTTTTCTTTCATGATTCTATGTTTAAAATAATAAAACAAGTTAACATAAAATTATTTTGTAATAACATTTTATAACGACCTAACGATAACCAGTTTTCTGGTATACTATAAGTACTATAATGTGTAGAAATTATGTTCTTTTACCTATAATAACCGTATATACCTATGTATGTATTTTATGGACCTCCAGGTCTTTGCTTATCTTTGTATCTAAATTTATATTTGTATATATGACTGTATGTGTCCTCAATAAATAAATAAAAAATAAAGTAATTCACCAGCTGATATAAATTTCAAAAAATCAGTATCATCATACGCTAATATTTAAAAAAAAACCTGCAATAGCAACAACCCTGGTACTTACAACGAAATGTTGCCAATAAAAAACCTATTGACAATGATCACAAGTGCAGACGTTGCCATTTATTAAGGAGATGAAATAAAATGGCGCACCGAAAATTGAATCGAAATTATAAAACAATTTGCAGGGCGAAACCGTTTCTCTTAAAAGGACGTGGTACAGTCGCAACGGAAATACGATGAAAAAGATTTTTATAACTTAAAGCGGAACTATTGATCTCAAACACAAAAGTACGTAATAAAATAAGCTCCTAGATTTTGGACATTCATATGGCATAAAACTTGGCGGATATCGGTCAAAATGTTTGGATTTTTTTAAGATATCATATCCGCCATAGAAATAAATATACCTAGAAATAACGTCGCCATACTACACGAATATATAAAACAGGCCAACTTTTATAGGCTGCTGCGCGTAACAGCTACGTTTTACGCTCCTTTTGCGTCATTCTGCTTGTCATAGTGACGTTCATAATAATAGCAGTTGTTGAAATATTCCAATTAAAATCGAGAGAAATTTAAATATAACATTATTTTGCAATTTTATTTATTTTTGTGCCTAACAGTTAGGGGCTATTTTTTTCGACGCGTGCACATATTCGACGCTCAATCTGGATGTACCTTAATCAAAGATATCCGCCCTGTTTTTTTTTAATATGTCTAAGACGCGAGAACTAGGCTCCTGTATAGAAGGAATCATCATCATAATTTCCTCGCCTTGATATAGGTAAATAAAATTAAAAAAGGCTTTGGTCTGAAAAAACGAATACCGATTAAGAAGTGACAAACAAATGCTAAATAAAAATACAGATGACGGACTTTCTATTAGTTTATGAGACATATTTTCAAACAATAGATTCAAAAATCAATAAATTAATAGTTTTAATTAGTTAAGTGCTATTACACAAAAGTGTTCATAAAAGTCTGTCGTCCCGTGCACTCTAGTGCTCTCAGCGACACATAAATTCAGCTTAAACCAATTTGAGTTTGTTGAACCGTTCAACAAGGCAACTAACAAGATAGTTTGCGAATTTAATGTTTGACTAACGTACTGCGTTGTGTTAATGCATTAGCTTACTATGAGATTTAAGGTCGTTTACCCCTGGATTAATTTAAGAAATTGTGGAATTTACTTGAGCTATCCTTTGCCAGCAGGATTTTTAGCTCATGAGAGTAAAATTTACTTTGATTTTTTTTCTTAGCCAGTTTTGGCAGTTTCTGAACTGCAACGCTTAGAGAAACGATGTAGGAACGATGAGCTCAATTTTAAAGACACAAATTAAAAATAAAGTTTGTTGACCCTCTGGAATCCCTATGTTAGAATTTCTTGGTCATATAAACTTCAGACTACGAGTAAAAATACAGTAAAAATCGTAAAAGTACTTTACAACTTAAAAAAAAGAATATATTGAAAATAAATAAATATAACCAAGTTACAAAATGTGTTCCCGTCTGTACAAAGGGCACAGTTGTATCGAATTATCCCGACGTCTGTAGGTCACGACGTCACGACTAACCAACCACTCGCCTCCCACTCGCATTAACTTTGTCTGCGTATTATTAGTTTCAGGTCTCAGCTGGGATTCAGTATGAGAAACTCTTCGACATTAATATTTATTTCGTAACTAGCTGCCCGGCGCGACTTTGATCGCGTATTACCCTACCCTATCCTTCATTTAAACCTTCCCCGGACTTCCACGAATAGTTCAAACCCAAAATTAGCCAAATCGGTCCAGCCATTCTCGAGTTTTAGCGAGACTAACGAACAGCAAATCATTTTTATATATATAGAAGATAGAAGATTCTCAGCGTGCTTTGCCGCGCCTGTTTTTTCTTTGACAACGTCCTGTGGTCCTTCCCCATTCTGCTCACAACAACTCGCCAAAGAAGGAAAAAGCTTGGTGTAGTATGATTAGCAGTTATGATGGGTGACCGCCTATTGGTATTAATACATGTATATCAGTTATCTGGTTTCCATAGTCCAAGCTCTGCTCATTTTGGGATCAGATAACCGTGTGTGAGGAATGCATAGGATATTTATTTACTTGCAACTATTTGCCACCGGGGCACGCAGTTGTTCTGAGTTTTAGATCATCGAAAAGCCAGTTAAATTCGGACTTTAACTCTCTTACTTATAGCCTGTTTCCACGAACTTCATAATGACATTCTAGGAACCAAACACTGCCCAACGTCCACGCCAATTTCATAGATATTTAAAACAAAAAACACCCTCAAACATTTGGCAAATACTTGGAACCGTTAGCGATGGTGCAGGCAGCGTCTGCGCGAAATATTTGGGTCGGAACGTGATCGGAATACTGTTTACTACCGTATCCTTTGAACTTATTTGCGATGTTGTCTCTTTTTATCTTGAACATCTGAGGGAGATAGCGTTGTTTATACAAGACGTTTCACAGAGATATTGACAGTGTTTGAAAATGAATTCTGTTTGTTAGCATCTGCAACTGGCAAAACTTTAAATTGACGGTCCAGTTGGCTTTTTTGACACAACACACAATTTGAAACAATTCTGGTTTCAATGTATGAGGATGGACTCCACGTCGATGCCAAGAGTTGCGATGGTGAAAGGAAGCCGTGGGCATCATGTCGAACAATTCTTTAGAACACTCCCCGTTGTACAAGCATGTATGCCCTGAGTAGGTATAGTTTAAAAAATGTATATATCAATTATCTGGTTTCCATAGATATTGATTTATATTCGACCCCACGACATCTCCAAAAGCAACAACACAGTACCCACAAAAAGCCGTATCCTATTACACAGGGAAAAAGTCTAAAACAAGAAAGTGTGTCAAAGGGAGGACCATATTTCGCGAAGCATATTAGGTTTCAGAGCACACGTCATTATGTAAATTTCTCCTGGGAGCGAGTATAATAGAGTTCTGATCGCCATTCCTGTTTTGTCCTATCCCGGGACAACGTACGCATGATAACGATATTATGTTTGTTTCTATTAATACAGTTCTGTTACAATTTCTTTGAAGTGTTTTCTTACTAGAATTAAGAGATTTAGATAGTCCAGTCAGGACTTATATTTTGACATTTCTGCCGGATTTATTTTATTGTATTATCTAACTAAAAAAGAACTTACATTTGGTACAGCAAACCGTTGGTATACACAGTTTTTATTGCCTATAAAAATGAAGAAAATAATTTTTTTTTTTTCTAGGTAAGAACCGGAATTAATTTGTAATTATTTTTGCTGGTATGCTTATTATTTAAACAGACAGACAATATATCACCGTTTCATCTTAGGCAGTAATTCATTTCATCATACAGTGTATCAGAATCAATGTCCAAACAATGGGAATAGAAACAGAGGACTCGCCTCTATACGGAAAACCAAATAAACCGGGACAAATTCAAACAGAACAATTGGGTGTATGTCCAAAAAAAGTTCTAATCCTAACGTTACCAAAACTAAAAAACAAAAAATCCTATTTCCCATTGGCGACTTATCAATTATTCGACGCCGGAATTTGCGAGTGGCAACACAATGGTCCATCAATCCGCTGGGAACAAAAAAAAACTAGCAACACTAACATTCCGGGGGGAACAAAAGGGCGCGGAAAAAGTGCGGACGTTCCGCCATCTTTGATTCCTTGTTTATACTGGCTATGTTAGAGCTAATAAAGTTTACTAAAGGGCTTTTTTTCTAAGCACTAATGGCTTATGTATGTCGATAGTAAGCGTGTTCTTTGTTTCTTCTATCTCTCATATTGACAAATCAAATAGAGGTAAAAAGTTATCAAAGAGAGTTAGAGCATAGCGTTTATTCGCTCAAAGAGCAGCTCGACTGGGGAAGTACCTCCACCTTACAGAATACCGCAGCAAAATAACTTTATGTTGTGTAAAGTTGTGTTCCTGCGCCTGAGTAAGGTTGCCAGAGCTCATAGGGGAGGGGGATAGGTCGATAACGCGTGAGCGATGCTTCGTGTGTTGCAAGTAGGGCATGAATCTCGGAATCTCGGAATCTCGTAATATCGGAATCTCGGACCGTTTTTTCCGATATTACAATATCGGAATTGAGTGATCCAATATTGTAATATCGGAATCGGATATTTTTTCTATTTGAGTTTTTAAATAAAGTTTTTAAGGGCGCCACAAGGTATAGTCACCTAGAGCTATAAAATTAACGTATCGTACATCAATTTTGCCTACCAGTGTTGCAAGTGAGCGTATTTTTTCTACAAAATACGATCTTCATTATCCATAAAAATGCTTGACGATTTGTTTTTAGGAAAATATTAGCAAGAAAAACGAGCGTTTAAAAAATAAACATAAAATGGTGCTGATTCTGTTGTTTACAACTGATTACTATTAATTATACTAAATATATTAACATCTATGCTAATATCGATATACGAATCGTCTCGCACGTAGGTTTGACGACTTCCAGCCTCCCGAACAAGCCGGTTTCCGTAAAGGCTTTAGTACCATAGACCCAGTGGCGTGCATTCCATATAGGCAAATAAGCAATGCCTACCTCATAAGATTCAATTCAATAATATTTTGATTCAATTAAACTACATAATCACTTTAAATAAAAATTCTAACCTAACATTCAATACGAAATTTCAAACTTTGCCGCGCAGGCACTCGCGAGTTCGCCTCTCAAATTCACGGCAATTCACACACACTAAAACGATTTCGGCATATTCATACACACACACACACACTTCTTTAAGATAATACGACGAAAGCATAAATCACGCTTTTGCTATGCGTAGCATACTGACATTTGACATTCGCGATTTATGGACCAAAAGTAACCTTACCTTCTCTGTTGTAAGTAAAGTAACCCATCCAAATTAAAAAGACTACAGTTACAACTACTTTACCAACATTAGAGCAACTCAAATATAACTTCGCAATTTATTTGTGTTGGTTTGTTTATGGTTTGGCTGGCATTGTATGCAATGTTGTTGTTATTTACTTATTGTGATTTTGCGAAGTGTATCTATGAAGTGTATTGTGTGTGAAATGAAGAAATTTTGTGGTGAAGATGCAAAATGTGTCGATAAATTATTCCTTTAGTCAGTTTTCGTTTGTTGCTTGTACTTGCTGTAGACCAACTCCAAAACATTCATGGATTTAAATCTAAGGTAAAAATCTTAGACATTTTAACACAGAATATTATGTTTATTAAACACCTGGCTATCTGGGTGCTGTTATTCGAATCTATTATTCTGTTATTACGTATTTTGTTTGCTAATGAATCATACCAAATGTGTGTGGATTGATACGCTGACCTAAACAATTTTACGAATCGGGTCAAAAAACATAATCTATCTAGGAGGCATATTTAGGCGTGTATGGCCATGATTTCTTCTGCCTACCTAGTCCGAAAACCAATGCACGCCACTGCATAGACCACATACATACACTCCGCCAGATTATACAGAAGACTGAGGAGTATAATCGGCCATTATGCCTGGCGTATGTGGACTATGAGAAAGCCTTTGATTCAGTCGAGACATGGACGGTTTTACAGAGTCTACAGCGATGCCAAATTGACTATCGCTATATCGAAGTGTGTTTTTGTACAGCAAAGCCATCATGTCAATCCGAGTCCAGGACGAGAGTACGGTACCAATCCAGTTGCAGAAGGGTGTAAGACAGGGTGACGTAATTTCCCCGAAACTCTTCACCACTGTAATGGAGGATGTATTCAAGCTCTTGGACTGGAAGGGATATGGCATCGACATCAATGGCGAACATATCACTCACCTTCGATTTGCCGACGATATAGTCATAATGGTGGAATCGCTGGAAGCTTTGGACATCATGCTCAATGACCTCAACAGAGTTTCTCAACAGGTAGGCCTAAAAATGAATATGGACAAGATAAAAATTATATCTAATGTTCATATTCCGCCAATGCCGTTGATTTTTGGGAGCACTGTTCTCGAAGTTGGATTCGATTTTTTTCCACTAATAGACGAGAAGATTTTCCAATAATAGCATGCAGGACCTCTTGGCTCATTATGAAACCAACCACTAATCTCCAATTCGGACTTGCAATCAACACACAAGTCTTAATAATAGACCGGGCCTAACTTAATAGAATGGACGTACTGCGAAAAAGATACATCTACCTCGGCTCTACCACTTCCAACATAGGAGACTGTGAAGATGAGATCAGAAGACCACGCGCAATGACAAGATCAGCAGTAGGAAGATTTGGAAAGACAGTAGGATAAGAAAACAAAGATTCGACTTATGAGATGCCTGGTCTTTCCGATCTTTCTCTAAGGAGCTGAAACTTGGTCATTAAGCCTACAAGATCGCCGAAAAATTTACGCAATGGAGATGTGGTGCTGAAGACGCTTCTTGAAAATTCCGTTGACGGCCTTTCACACCAATAACTCGATCCTGCAGGAGCTTAGAATAACAGATAGTCTTTCATCGATTATGCAGCTTCGAATTCTGAAGTTATTTGGTTACATCTGCAGAAACGAACACTCGATGAAGAGTCTTATTGTCCAGGGTGGGAGAGTGTACTCACAACGCTACGAAAGCTGTAACCCTAGTCAAGGAGAACATTGAAGACCCACCATGTACACTACCTATTGCAACCACGACCACTCTGACAGGAGTGCTCGACTGAGCAGAAGATGTTTTCAATCCAACTTTATAACGAACTAGTTGTCCCCGAGGTTTCACCCGCGTTCCCGGGATCAAAAGTAGCCTATAATACTCGGGGAGAATGTAGCTTGCTATAAGTGGGAAAAAAACGAATCTGACCGGCAGTTCCACAGATTAGCCAGTTTAACCAAAAAAAAACTCTTCCCCTTTATAATATTAGTATAGATAGATGAATATGTGCTATTTATAAGGAATATGTGCAATTTATAATAAAAATGTCTAATTCCGATATTAATATCGGAATTCCGATATTGAGATCCAATATCGGAAATCAATATCGGAATTGAAAAATATTCCGATATTACATGCCCTAGTTGCAAGCGTCTATATGGCTACGGTAACCGCTTAACATCAGGCGGGCCGTATGCTTGTTTATCGACTAAGTTGTATAAAAAAACAAAAATAACTTTTACTAACTATAAAGAATCAGTCCTAACAGTTTTCGTTTAAATTTAACTTAAAACCACCTACTTGTATCATGCATCTATTTTTGTGCAAAATTTCATTCAAATCTGTTCTGCCATTACAGCGTGATTGAGAAACAAACATATATTCACATCTATATGTGTTATGTGCGGGTGAAACCGCGGGGGACAGCTAGTGTATAATATTACAAGAAGGTTTAATTTATGTTTTGCTGTTAAATTGCTGAGTTTCTTGCCTGTTCTTCTCAGCTGAAGGCCGATTTACGAACTGGTGGTACCTTCAGTAGCTTTGAACTTCATAAGTGCCCTACTAGGGCCTAAATTGAATACATGGCTTCGACTTCGACTTTGAGTTACATGTACTTAGACATAATGTATTCCAATAAAGTTAAAAAAAAAAAAACTGAATATCAGGATCATTAACGCCAAATACTGGGGCATATACGGGGTCTTTGTCTAACACCTACTTTATGAAGGGGACGAAAGAACACAAAAGAATATCTCCTGTATTCATGGATATGTAGCGAGGCGACGAAGCGCGTGCACTAGACTAGTCGATGACGATGATGACGTAGTGATGGGACAGTGATTTTTAATTTGTCGATAAAAAAAAAACTATCGACATTGGTGCTGATTCTGTTGTTTACATCTAAAGTAATTTAGTCTCACTATGTCTCTTTCTAACAAAGAACTTAAGAAAAGGATGTATGTAAGAAATGTAGTCTTGTCAAATTAGTCCAACGCTTGCTTTCAATATAAATAAATATCCTGGGAAATTCCTCACACACGGTCATCTGACCCCAAACTAAGCAGAGCTTGTACTATGGAAACCAGATAACTGATCTAATACATATACTACTTTTTGTTTGTAAATACATACTTAATATACATAATTACACCCAGACTCAGGACATACAGACATGTTCATGCGCACAAATGCATATCCTGTGTGGGAATCGAACCCACGACCTACGGCGCAATAGGTGGAATCTTTACCAGAGTCTTAACCAACTGCGCCAACTGGCCCGTCAAAAAATATAAATCGTCAAGACATTTTTTTATATCGATAACATAAAAAATATAAGCAATCCAGTAATAAGCAATCAAACCATGGGTAACTTCCTCGTTACTCATGGTGTGATAATCTGGATTTGAAAAGAAGGTGTGTAGTATCTTCGCTCCGGGCCAGTCCGGGCACATCCCATCCAACTAGTTCAAATTTCTGATGGGAATAGCTAATTCAGACGTATATCATGTGTTGATGGAGTGTGTCCGTAAGGAATCCCAGCGACAGGAGATTGACTTTTTATGCAACCATAACTTGTACATTCAGAGTTGTGAGTTTTAGGTATCTACAGATATGTCCCTACTACCAACTACGTAATCATGTTGATTATTGTTTTGTTTCCCTATATTTTTATGTTAAGACTTAGGGGGAGGGTACATGGTCACTGTGTGACAAAAAACCTTTAAAATAAAGCATGTGTCACATCACTAAATTCAAAATAGACACTGCCACTTGATGACTCCTTCACTACTTCGCATTGAGACTGAAAACATTGCAAGTACTATGGTAACTAGTGGTTTTCTCGCTTACTTTATATCATTGCGAAGTAGGGGCCATCATTATATAGATTTTAATACTATAAATTATTATGTTTATGTGTATTTTTCACCATCGATCACATCATCACTTATCATTGTGAATATGTATCAGACACATTTTTTTTTCATCTATTAGGTACCTAAAATTGTACTATGAAACCAAATTTAGTAAATGGTCACCAAATTGGAAAGGATCATGGCGAGATTTGTACAAAAAAATTAAGATTTTTAGAGACGCTGGAATGACGTTATAATTGATTCTTTGTGCCTAAGGAATAACTTGAGCCATTTAAAATATTTTTAGAACCCCGGGATAAAAATGCGAATTTCTATGGCAAGCCGGCGAATCGCGACTATTTGCGACCAAAACCATTATGTTGTTGTTATGTTTTGCGGGGTTTATAAAATATTTCATGTATATTAACAGGTTGCTGGTAATGTAATCTCAACAATGGAAGTGATTAAATACCCTCTAAAATGTTTAATTTTTTTGTACAAATCAATGTATGGAGCTCGCCATGATTCTTTGAAATTGTTGCGCTATTTCTCGACTCGGGCGGGGCATTCCAAATACAGTTGGTTAGGTTAGTTAGTTTGAACTGTGACAATACCTCGATCTAGATCCAAGTTTGTGCGTTGTGCATTGAATTATATATTACTGGAATAGCTTTTTGTGAATTTTTGGTGGTAATTAATTAACTATTTTTGGATTAAACAATAATAATTATTTTGGTGATCATTTTCTATTTTTGGCAATCTAAAGTGATTTTTTACCGTAACGTTAAAGCCCTTAAATAAATCCAGCAGCTATGTCCTTTGAGCACCGACATATCGACGTACAGACATTCTGAATATTTATGATGACTCGTATTCAATGGCGAAAAAATGACAAAGGCTAGATTTCGCGCGGCACCGGGCCAAACAATGATTTCCGTTTCCGCTAGCAATATGGCGGATATTTTCACAGTATCCGTTGTTTCCAATTGTTACATTGCGACAGAGTTGTTTTCATGAAAAAAGAAGTGGACTTGGATATGGTCGCTATAACAACAAATAATAAAAATAAAATAAAATTAAAGGGGGCGCCCATATGAGAATACAGAGTGAATAGGTTCCTTCTGGGTAAGCGTGTTCCATCTCAGGCTTCGTCTTTGTCTCTTATGGGCGGGTCAGTGGCCAAACGCAAGTCTAATTAATAAAAATAAAAAAACTTATTTTTTTGCGTTTTTTTTGTATAACGAGGTTGAGTTATTTAATATTGTACGGAGCCCTCCGTGTGTCTGACTCGCACTTGGCCGGTTTATTTCTTTTTGAAGTGACAAGAAGATGCCGGCCCAAAATTTAGCCTTAGCACCCTTACGCGAACAAATCGGCGAACAAGCTCTCAACCGGGGTTATGATTAGATAACTACGCCTGAGAGCGCCCCAGTTGGGGCACGAACTTCAGCTCAGGGCCGTCACCGAGGGGAGGGGACGGACAGAAAGCCGTGTGTGAGGAATGTCCCTGGATATTTAATATTTTCATTAAAATAGGCCTTCAGCATTGCTCTTATTATCATAATTTTATTATAAACGAACGGATCGGAAAGTTTCTTTTGCTGTTCCCTTAGAGAGTTAGGTGTATTAGGTATATTGGCATAGCCCTAAAGCCTTATACCTTAATAATGCTCTCACATATCGTAAAGGGCAAGTCTAAGACGGTACAAAGGTCACCGCCGGTCACAGATTGCTTGCCCTATTCGATCCTGAACTTTATGAAGGTTACAATAAGTCAACTTGAACGACTTACAGTTATAATAAGATGATATTTTCAGTCGTTTAAAAATCGATGATGGATTCGTAATAAGCGTAAGGGTCACCGCACACTATAACAGCACGGCTACGCCTCCCTATTTACCTTGCCATGCAAGTGAGACCTTTAAAGCGTATGCGTTAAAGCAAATTTTACAATGACTAGATAGATTAGTTGACGCCTCGCGGCAAGCGCGCTGACGATACAAGTCACTAGTCCAGCTGACCACACGCTTCCAGCGAGCGGTCCGCGCCATTGCTGCGTGACGCCAGCACGCGGTATCTTGCCAAAGCCGCGCTACCAATTTCTCTGGCACCCGCCCGCGAGCTGCCACCTCGCAGGCGGCGCGCTGGCAGCTAGTGGTTGGATTGATTTGAGGCGGTGCCGGGCCGTTGCTGCGATGGAGCGGTGCTGACATAGTGAGCGATGACCCTTATGCTGAAGAACTCGTGAAAAACCTATTTTTCATAGATTTCGATAGGGCCAGAGTCTACTCCGGAAAATGTTACATGATAGTCAGATCATCGTTGTCAAATATTGCTGCCGGCCGAGCATGTATCGTCGATAAGTTTAAAACATCGTCCTCTGCCTGCCCTGTTCCCAATCTCTTGTGGTCCAGCGAAACAATTTGACTATATAAAACAACAAAGGAAACCTGACAGACATAGCCAAAGCCCTCCTTATTATGATTCTTGTTTTTAAATCGATCTAGTTTTGGAAGAGAAAACCGGGGATCACGAAATAGCGATTTCGTCTAATATAAAGCATAAGGCATAATCGTTCCAAGCTGTAGTTGTCTCTATCGCCCCCGGTCGGGCTAGCTCGGGCACAGCGCGACGGCAACAGATACCTATGTTAAAAACCTATTTTCCAAATTTCTTGCAGCCATCCTTTTTCTTAAGACAGGTCTTACCACGGACTTATTAATCTTCCCCTTTAGCTTTAAAGGCATCCGTGGTTCACATGTTTTTCCTGTTACGAAGACCCGCGGGTTCGATCGAGTTCCTACCATAATCTTGAGCTTTCAGGTCAAGGAAAACATCGTGAGGAAAGCGTAGCACGGTGGTAGGGTACTTTTTAGTACTCACCTGGCTAGATACCACTCTCAAGTTGAAGATCTGTAGCCAAGCACCTAGCGGTGATACCTGGATACCAAAATTACCGATATAAAAACTAAGTAAAGTTCTTTCAAACTTTTAAAAAACATGCTAAAGTTTTTTAAAGTCTTAATATTATTAGCACTTGCCTTCAGATCCAATCGATAATTCGAAATCTGAAAGAAGAAGACAAAATTAGATAATTGATTTATATTTATGTATATGTTCTAAATGGTAATTTAGAAAAGATGCAATTAAATTCTTTCACGATGTTTCTAATAAAACTTAATTTTGTTTTTTTGCTGGAAGTTAATCGAATTCAATTTAGTTTAGAAGAATGCTTATGTGATTATTTGTTATTTTTAGATTTCATTATTATTTATGCAATACAATTTTTAAAAAAAAAAAATTCTAGCCTCTCGTGGCACATTATAATCTAATATTTTTAAAGCTATCTGCGGATAATGTCTGCAATATTGTTATTTCTTTGTATGTATAATCTTATTTTTATATTTATGTTGTACCTGTTTTTTGTCCAATAAATAAATAATATTAAAACGTTTTTATAAAATAAATAATCATTGTTTTTTTTGGATAATAAAATTTCATCGTTCTTTAATTTGTAGTTAAAGTATCTTTTTATTTTCCCAAACACTCAATTTTTTTTTTCAAAGTCCAACTTAGGTCCGTAACGAACGAGGTTCCAACACTCCTAACATACTCGAAACTTGTCGAGTGCCGCTGCGATTCGTTAGCGTAGCCGCAGCGTTTTAATTGCGTTAACGTTACATATTTGGTTTGCTGTAAACGTGCTTGTACTGTGACTCTGTGACCACTGACTTGTGTTATTCGTTTGAATTAGGATATTAGTTTGTGGTTTGGAGTTTTGAACTTTTCGCCGAGATAGATTGGGTTTAAAACTGTCGTATTATACATTTTAATTTACGAAATTGTTATAAAATCTAGCCAAGTAAATGAAGAAAATACTTGACTTTTTGGCGGGAACTTGCAGAGTGACGTTGTGTTTTCGTTTTATTTTCATAAATTCGTGTATTTTGAGTTTCATTGCATATTATCAGTGGTATTTTATCAAATAAAGATCAATACATGTGCACCAGTGAAGTGAAATGAAATGAATTATGTGTATCGTGACATTCGTGACTTTTCAAGTTGTCTCAAAAAGTCCGTGAAGAGTTTTAGTAAAATGACCACCATTGTAGTAAAACATGACTTTTATGGACGACTGAGGGCTATATGTGAAAAGTGAATTATTGTGACTGGAAATTATAATTTAACTCGACACTGGCAGAAATAAGTCCTAATTTGGATTTAGTTGCCAAACTTAAAACTAAGAAGAAGAAAATACTGACGCGCAGCGTAACATTCTATATAATACCACTAAAATAAGTAAGCAATCAAAAAAATTTTGTCCAATAAAAAATACAGATACCAAAACTCATTTCCTAATTAAAAACACGAACACTAAACCTAGTTTTTCGGTACATTGTTTTCATCATTCCACGGTGTCACGGGCTGGAAATAAAATTTAAAAATATTCATTCGAAACGGAGTAAAAAGAAAAAAAAAATCTCAACGGTGGCGCTCCATTACGCGTTTTGAAAACTTACGATGTTTAATAACATTGATGCACTTCGAATCTCAGCTTTAAAGATTGACTGGTAAAGTTCAATTTGGATAAGTGGCAGGTGGATTTTCCTATGGGTTTTCTGTTGTGGTGTGATTCATAAGCGATTGAAGGTAGGGTAAGGTAGCACCACAGGGTAGGGTAGCACTACGCGAACGAAGTCGCGCCGGGCAGCTATATTAAATGTATAGCTTGATCTGTAGCCGTGCGTGTAACCTACTTACTTAACTGTGCAAAAATTATGTGGCCGAATTAAGAATACAAAGCCTTGATGAGAACTGCCTCTCAAGTGCAGCTGCCAGGACCATAATGCACAAATAAGTAGGCCGAAACATTACAAAGCTTCGTGTGGCTTGGTTTCCTCAAGAAATAAACAAATAAATCATAAAAAATGAGGCCGTCAGGCGTAAAGTCTATTTTATTTATGTATTTACATATTTTAAAGATAACCGCAACAGCTCACAACTTTAACCGCGTAAGCCAAGTGGGGGGAACGCGAGCTCGTAAATATGTCGGGTTTTATAGTTGTGCGCCCCTGCCCGGCCACGGCTTGCGCTCCCCTGCCCCTGGCTTAGCCGGGCAGGGGTGGCGAATCGGCGGATACGCCGTATTCTTTTTTCTTCGTCTCTGCGTTTGTTAGCGTTGATTTCTTGATTGCTTATCTTTTGTTGTTGTATCGATACTCCTTGGGTATTGTTGAACCTTATAATGAAGGGGTTAGGGGTGGTAATTACGTACGATATTAAGTAAATAGAGATAACCTATATGGTAGAATTTTAAAGTAAAATCTCATTTGGTAAATAAATGTAAAGTACTAGGTAGATATGTATTGGTAAACAGTGGAAAATCATTTGTTTCTAGCCACGTCTTTAACGTTTTGAATCCTCTCCATCCAAAGGTTGACTAGAAGATCGCTATCAGTGATAAAACCGCCATTTGTGACACTGACAACATAAATACTGTTATTGCGTCCATTTTTCTTTACCGAACATGTAGGTAATTTCGGTCGGGAGGAGGAATCAGGCAATAGTATTTTTTTTTACTTTTAAATTATTATGACTCTATTTGAGCGATCATAGAGTAAAAAAGTAAAATGGCTGTTACAGATGAACAGACGGACAGAAACTATAACCCACTTATGTATTACAAAAGAAGTATTAAGTCGAGTCTTGTAAAACCCAGGTTTTAAGATAGTCCCAGCAATTTTTTTTATATGACATTAGGATATAGACATAGATATAGACTTTGGCTTCGGTAACCAATTACCTTCAGGCGGGCCGTATGCTTGTTTACCGAACGTTCGTCACTTTTGTGACGCATATATTTAAAACCTGGGTTTGTCAGGGTTCTCGTTTAACCCGGAACCCTAAAAAAACCTTGTTAATTTTTGCAAAGAATCCCTCATTCATTCCAAACCAATAATTATAGTACGTCCCCATAAATCGTTTTGGTTATTTTGTTTAATTAACTTTTCTATCCAGCTGCGTTTGATTAGACTGCACGCCTGTCCGTGGGCGGAGCACAAGGGCTTTACCTGAACCTTATGGGACAAAAACCAATGAAAATGTTAATAACCAAGCAGATCGGTAACCAAAATAAGTTACGTCTGAATTGTAAATTATAATAAGACTAGGTTTCCGCCCGCTGTTTCACATGCGTTTTTTTAAGGATCCGATGTTTTACCGAGATAAAATATATCCTATTTAATCAACCAGGGTCAACCTGTCATCATTTTTTTTTTGGAGTACCTACTAACATTATAAAATTAAGATGTACACACGGCTACAGATCAAGTTATACAATACTAGTATAAGCTGATCTCCCATTGTACGAAAATCCTATACAATGCGAGATCAGCTTATACTGGAAATGTATAGCTTGATCGGTAGCCGTGTGTACCTTCTTACATAATATCAGCATTAAAATAGATTAGCCATTTAGAGGTCCTCACTAATAAACACATCATATTTTTTTTAAATCGTTACTTGTATAAAAAATAAGTATAAATATATTATTTGTAAAAAGGAAGCGCTCGTGGTGTAGTACGGTTAGCCGTTCTTAATCGATTAGCAAAGTAAAGCTACCGCCGCCGCCGTCGTGGTCAGTACCTGGATGGGTGACCGCCTAGTGGTATTTCAAATCGAGCGTTTCCGTGCTTCGGAAGGCACGTAAAGCCGTTGGTCCCGGTTATCACTTAATTGTGATAGTCGTTAAGCTAGTTGGAGGCCTCCTAGGCGGCTTGAAAACTCCAACACCAGGTTGACCACTAGCCTACCTCCACCGATGAAGTGGGCACGCGGGGTACATTCCCTTTCACTCGAACGTGAAAGGAGGCCTGTGCTCAGCAGTGGGACATTATACGCTGATGATGATGATAAAAAATAAACTTATAATAATATCGACGACCATATCAATCCTACATGGATTGAACTTAGTCGCAAATATTAATTAGGTGTGACATTTATCATGTTTGGTAGTGCCGTTGAGGTGCGAAGAGATAACAAACAAACTCACATTCGCATTACAATATTAAGTAGGTAGGTAGTTAGTATTTACAGTATTTAGGATGATATGCACAGGGCCGGCTCTAGCCTATATAGCGCCCGGGTGCAAGCAATACCCTGGAGCCCTCGTAGGCGCGCAAACAAAATGGAATACTAACAGTTATATTCTCACCAGAGTGATCGGAAATTCGCAGGAATACCAATAAAATGAAATATCCTATGTCACTCAGTGATAAATGATTCCACTGGTGAAATCATTTTTAATATCAGTCCATTAGTTTTGAGTTTATTCATTACAAACAAAAATACAAATCTTTTATCTATTAGTGTAGACTGTAGACGTCACGAGTGGCGCCGGTGGCCGGGCGCCCCCTGATACCTTGCGCCCGTGTGCGCTGCACACCCAGCACCGGGTAAAGCTGGCCCTGAGTATGCACGGACAGTATGGCAATTACTTATGTCCAATAACCGATCTACATTATTTGTCGATTAGCCATCGATTATTCAAACTGTATACTAATGAGGAACTAACCAGCATTCTCGGGAACAGCTTGCATACCTATTAACAGTGTCGGCTAAACTCGGCTATTTGATACCGTGTCGTAGTGTAGGTAAATCAGCTTGCTCACTGACAATCTGATCGACCGGTTGGCGAGGTTGGTAAGATATGTCACGCCATAGGCGTTTGATTCCCACACAAGATAGGCATTTGTGAGCTTGAACATATCTGTTTGTCTTCTATCTATGTATAATATCTTCTTTCCATCCTAATCCGTAGTCCTATCTTATCTTATCTTTTGCAGGGGCCGAGAAATAACTCGGACACTTCGACCCATTGGGATCTATTGTGGTCCCCTAGATAACTTACTCCTCCCCAGTCTCGTAGAAAACTCTTTTCATGAGTTTTACAACGAGGCTAGGAGATATGAGCCTATAGTCGTCTGGTTTTGGATATCCGATCCCTAGGAGACTCATTCGCTTACCAGCCGTGCATCGCATGTGCACAGAAGGTGCTCCATGCGTTCCGTATGCTCCCCACACAACCTGCACATGGGTGTAGCGGTTAGACCCATCTTCATGAGCATGTCGTTGGTTCCAGAGTGCCCAGTAAAGGCCCCAAGCAGGTAGCGGATTTGCCCCCTGCTCATATTCCAAATACATTCCCGGGCTTTGAACGTAGAGCCTAGAAACTTCTTGGAGTGTTGTAGACCGGTGTTAGACAGCCAATGTTTTTGTTTTCTGTGATCAGCAAATCCGTAGTCCTAACTTCCTAATTCTGCGAATGTGAGTTTGTTTCTTTATTTGTTTGTTACGCTTTCACGCCTTAACTAGTTAACCGATCATCGAGAAATTTAGCATGCAGATAGCCTATAGTATGGAGAAGGACATTGGCTACTTTTTGTCCCAGTAACGCGTTGGAAACCGCGGGGGATAGCTAGTTTTTCTATAATTAAAAGGAGGAACTGACGGATGCACTCACTGCTCAAGCTATAAAAACTTGACATTTTGAACACTGGGATGGAAATATAGTTAGTTTATAATATCACATAGATTTGTAATTTGTATTGATAAAGCTGCTATCTAAACTGTGACTATGTTATGAACTTATGAGTGATAACTGCGAGGCAGTTACTGAAGACATAACATTATTACACTTGCTTTAACTACAATAATAGTGTCTATTATTAGAAACTAGAAGATTATTATGAACACAATGTTAACTTCAAAGTCAAAGTCATTTATTTACAGTGGGCTTACTGTACGATTTAGCGAACCATACATTTCTATGAACCGTTTTCACACAAAACAACACACTGCATATAATATAAATCGTCACGACATTTTTACGGTGTCGTTATCGTCTCGTGTGAAAACGGCCTAAGGGCCAGGTCACACCGAAACCCGATGCGATGCGACGCGGCGCGCACTTTTTAGGATAGCAATACAATATCGAACTTTATCAAAATAAGCCAAAAGGTACACATTTCATTGAGATAATTAGTGACAAGTGACTCGCGAGTATTCGAATTCTCGGTGTCAACTGACCCCTTAACTTACGCCCTAGGGCACTTATGTAGGTCAAAGCTACTGAAGTTACTTCAAAGTCAAGCTAAGGCCTTAGGAAGGTTGAAGGTGACAAGGTGAAGTCCTGAGTCTGAGTAGAATCTAGAGATATATGTTCACAAGCACTAGTTGTACTAGGTAATTCATATCAGGTTTCCATAGCAAAAGCTCTGCTTAGGTTGGGATAAATTTCAGGATTATTTGCTATAATTATGTTCAAGTAATGATCCACCAAAATTATGTCTGGGTGTTGAAATAATGCAACTTATTATTTTTAAAGTATGTAAATTGAAAATGGTTTGGAAAATCATAACGAAACATTAGATAAAACAGTTATGTAAAAAAATACAATAGTACACTAAGATTCACCCATACCAATATCAAAGCTAATATAATAAATCTGAAAGTTACTCTGTCTGTCTACTCTTTCAAGCAGAAGCCTCTGAACCAATTGCATTGAAACTCTGCACATAGATAGCCTATAGTATGGAGAGGTAGATCATAGCTCCAGGGCAAAGAGCAACTTTTCTGGGGAGGTACTGCCACTTTATGGGATACCGCAGCCAAATAACAATTATTGTTCCTGCGAGTGAGTTGACCTAAGTTCATTGGGGAGGGGGAAGAGTTGGTAACGTGTGAGTCATGCCCTGATTGTTGCAAGTGTCACATGTGATGCTTAATCTGTGCCAACACAAGCATCCACAGGGCTACGGTAACAGCTTACCGCCAGGCCGGGCCTATGCGTGTTTGCCGACTTATATAAATTTATTATATTTTAACTAAAGAATTTCAATTTATGACATATTAAAAAAAAACTACTTACTAGATCTCGTTCAAACCAATTTTCGGTGGAAGTTTTTTGGTAATGTACATCATATATTTTTTTTAGTTTTATCATTCTCTTATTTTAGAAGTGACAGGGGGGGGGGACAACCAACACACATTTTACCACTTTGGAAGTGTCTCTCACACAAACTATTCAGTTTAGAAAAAAATTAGAAACCTCAATATCATTTGACAGAGAGACAGACAGACATGACGATAATATAAGGGTTCCGTTTTTTGCCATTTGGCTAGATCATCTATATGACTTAGAATAAAATATAGGCTACTTCTTACCACAGGAATATGGTTGAAACTGTGGTAAACAGCTACTACCTGTACTTCAGTTTTGACAAGATTTAAAAGTCTATTTGGGTAAATGCTACCTAACTTCATCAGATTTTTTGCTTGTATTGTGTTGTGCAAATGAGTCAAATAAGGGCCAGGAATTAGACTTAGACCAAGAAAATCTATGCTTATAAATTAACACTAAGAACCTCCTGAGGCTACTAGTACCTGACTCACTCTTTTTCAGGGCAAACAATGGTAAACAACACTATCCCAAATTAATCAAATAAGATTATTTTATTAAATAATTTTGAATTAGGAAGGACTTCATACTAGCTGATGTCTTCAACTATTACCATTAAATTGACAGAAATTAGCTCAAGATGTTTTACTTATCCTTTTACATTTTGGGTTGTAAACAAGCTCTTGTAAGTCTAATCTAATTAGACCTTACTTCAAAGTAAAGGTACCTTTCCAGCATGGACATATCTCAAACATAAACAAGTCTGTTAGAAACAATGTTGTAACTAAATGTACCGAATATTCATTAAATCTAAGACCTTTGTACAAAACCATGCTTATAACTGAACAAAGCAAACTGAAACAGTCTGCTTAAGGATATACATATCACAAGTAAAATAAATAGTGTCAATGATTCATAAACATCCTAAACACTATACAGAAATAACATCAAAGAAACTTCCTACGGTTGCACGCAGGACATCAAAGCGAATGGCTTACATGCAACAAATTACATATTCTAACAAATGCCCATTAATATCTGCACCAAATGACCGTAAGTTACTAAAAATAGCACAGTAAAAGGGCTCAAAGGATGCGCTGCTTACCGGATAGGACGATGGCCAGGAAAATCACTCGTTTCAACCACATTTTTCACAATTAGATCACATAAAATATACACTGTTCAATAAAATACAGTTTCAGAACGTATCACAAGCATTTTTTTTTAATTTAGAAGACTTCTGGAAGATTCATGTTCGATTTTATGAATTGGAAGCGATATAAACACAATCAATAGCAAACGACCGCACGGCACCGCATCAAACGACGGTCAAACAACTCTCCAAGTCGGCGAGGGAGGTGAACAAACGAACTCGAGCTTTCAAAAGCCGCTTTCACAGACGTCACACAACCATAAAAAAGCTCTTCACGGACGCACACAAACAAAGTTTTGGGAATCCAGACAGCAGCTAACTTCATTGCATATTTGACAGTTCGTTCACACCATTTGCGTTTTGAAACCATATTTTTTTTACATACGAAGAATAGATTATTATTTATTTCAAACAAATTTAACGTTATTTAAAAAAACAATTTATTAATCATTAATGGTAAAATACAAAATAAATACAATCACATTTCTTTTATGTTAAATTATGATGATATTTTCTATCATTGAATTTTCCCAATCTACTTGCATGTAACATTTAGTTTATGAACGGAATGACTAGTTTTTCTACTCTGTCAATAGATGTCAGTATAATTTCTTTCTTGTCTAGTGTGACTATTCGAAAGTAGATGTCGGAACAATATTTTTTAACTATTCATCAAAAGATGTCGCTACCACGTTTTAGTCCACAGTAAGTATATTTATTTTGTTGTAGTGTGGTGGACATAGTACACTTTTTTGTGTATTTTTTTTATGCATAGCATTTTATTGTTTACTCACTTTCTGGAGTTCAATTGTTTTATCCTTAAACAGACAAACTTACAATAATTTATCTTGATAATAAAGACTTTAAGATTCTTGTGTTTTGGTATATATTATTATTAGATTATATATTCTTGTAAGTCGTTAAAAACACAATGGGAAGTTAAATAAAACCAAACGATTTTTTAATTAAACATTCTTTTTATTGCTAAAATGATGCTTAGCAAAGGTCTGAGCGACGATCATGGGGAATACTAACGTAGCATCTGCATACAGTTTCACAGGTGTTGCATTAGGACGTATCTTCCCCCAAGAAACTGCTTCATCAGGTCTTGCTCCAGCGTCGCTGCCGTCAAACTCACTGGATGTGTTGCAGTACACGGAAAAATCTGCACCATTTCTCATAAGATTTGCATTACAAATGTGATGTTTTATCACACCACCACCCAAAATAATCATTCCTGTATTATTGGCTTTCACAGCCATGGTGTTTAGTCTTCGGAGATCACTCAAAATATCAATAATCAGTCCTGGACGCTTATACGAGTGGAAATACATCATGTCCCCTAAAGACCCATCTGTTAACGCAGGACTGAAGATTGGAATGTTATTCCGCCAAGCCCAGTAGCAAATGGAGCTCTCATCGTTGATTCTCTCACCTAGTCGAGCAATAACTCTTGACGGAGTCCATACAGTTCCATCTTGAATCTGTTCATCAACCATTTCATCAAGTATTGGTGTCACCCATTCCTCAAAGCGGCAATAATTATCATTTGGAACGAGTAAGTTACCAATTCTGTTTATTCCACGTGTCCTCAGCATTTTCCCGCTCAAATTGAAGTCACCCACATAAGTAGGTGCGAGACATTTGATGAAATCTTCTTCAACTCCACCAGCAGTGGTCACAATGCAATCAACAAGCTTATTTTTCACAAGAAACCGTATAGTATCCCTCAAGCCTGAAGATATCATGTTCGATGTGTATCCTAAGAATAGTGTACAGTTAGTTTTTTTCTTTATGAACTGGTCTTCTTCGTAAGGATCGCTAGTTTCTTCGGTTAGCGGCACAGAGCGACATTTCAACATTTTGTTGATTTCTTCGACCGCTTTGCCGAAGCTTGTGGCTTGGAAGCCAGAGTGTGTGTAGCTCTCGAGTATTTTGTTGTAATCAATGCCATTTTCCCAGTCGTATCCAGCTACAATGGGTGTCTCTGCAGGTAGTTCTTGACTCGGCAATAGTACTGCGTTTACGGCAACGTTAGGCGCATAGTTACCGGTTTTTTCGGGTTTATTTAGCACGTCCATATTTCTGGTTCTTCTAGTTCTGCATGCTATTAAAGTATATTACAGATTTCTGCGCTTATGTTTCTTTCTTTGTGATTTCTTTGTTTGCTAATTTTGCTAGCATGCATAGAAAATCTGACGTCTGACTGACAGGTGACAAACAGCTGAAATTGACATCTAATAAAACGTCTTGCCATCTAGAAAAATAATAATGCTGGACTCAGTTGAGTAGTTACTCGAATAATCGACTATCCTAATTTCATTCACTAATATTAATATTTTTTTAAGTTGCAGGAGCAGTTGCAGGCTGCAGCCGCTACGGAAAATTCACAAAATACGCATCTCTTGGATCAAATTATCTTTTTATGACTTTTGTGAGTGTCGAGATCATGGGACCGTGGGAGTCAGAATCTCGCCATACCAAAAAAATTGATCGAGGCCATCGGAGACCAGTAGGCGGGCAGCTTTATCCGCCAACACATCAGCTTGGCTATTAAAATTATACTATTGTAGTCTTAGGAAACGCTGCCAGCCTGCTAGGTACCTTGCCGTTAATCGGTAGCAGCGGTAGACTCGAGGAAATTTTATACATCAGTACCTACTTATTGTTTGTTGGTTTTAGAGAGGTAAAGCATAGCTCTTATTCGCTCAAAGAGCTACTGACTGTGGAAGTATCTCCACTTTAAAGAATACCACAAAAAAATAACGTTATGTTGTGTTCCTGCACAGGAGTAAGGTCGCCAGAGCTCATTGGGGAGGGGGAAAAAATCGGTAACGCTAAGTGATGCTTCGTGTATTGCAAGCGTCCAAATGGCTACGGTAACAGCTTACCATCAGACGGGCCGTATGCTAGTTTACTGACTTAGTCATGTATAAAAAAAAGTACTTATGTGATGTAAATAAATAAATATATTTCCATTTAACAAGTGTGATATAATATTTTATTATGTAACGTGCGGATAATCCGCTCAAGTCGATGAATCACCGCTCGCCACCCACCGCGTGCCGCAGCCGCCAACTCCGGCCCACCGCCGCGAGCCGCGCGCTTCGGTGCGGGCGCGGACCCCGCGATAATTTTATTATCCGTTACCAATTTATTTATTACCTTCCTACGCGTGTACAGGTAGACCTTAAGAACTGGTAGATATGATTCAATTATTATTACTTGTAAAAGATCGACATTCACGTAATTTTTAATAAAAATTAATAACTAACTCCATATAAACTTATGTGCTCGGCGACGGATTTTCAACTTGAGGGTGGTAGCCAGACAGAATACTGGAAACCACCATGATATGGTTTCTTCACGATGTTTTCTTTCACCGAAACCTCAAATTCATTATAGGATTCGAACCCGAGACCTTCGTCTCGGTACCCGACGTTATTGCCACTGACCACTCCACCACCCACCAAAAAGTGAAGCGTAAAGTGGCCAAAAAAGTGGTCCACTTTTTTGGTCATTCTAGTAATTAATAAGTCTACATCGGTACCTAAGTATACCAACTATACCTACCGTACCTACACAATCTATGTAATGTCCGACCGAAATAACATTGTAAATGTAACGACTCCACTTACTTTCCCCGCGGGCGCTTTGCCTCATTGCATCGGTGTTATGATCATAATTCCTAATAAAAAACCATTCAATGGCTTTGTTACATAATCCGCAAATTAATTTTGTTTTAGTGAGAAAAAGTTACTTTATATTGCTTCTAATTATATCTCGTATAGTTAGTGCTTGACTACAGATTATAAAGCGGTATAAACCAAGCTTATACAGAGGGCTAAGCCAATTGAGGCGATGATAGCTCAGTGGTAATGACGTCGGATACCGAGACGAAGGTCCTGGGTTCGAATCATACAATGAGCTTGAGCTTTCGGTGAAAGAAAACATCGTGAGGAAACCATAGTACGATGGTAGGGTACTTTGTAGTACCCATCTGGCTGGCTACCACCCTCAAGTTGAAAATCTGTCGCCAAGTACCTATCGGTGTGTTCCGACAGCTGCACTTGAGAGCCAGTTCCTTCTAGGCTTTGTGCGTGCACCACCTTCGACCACATCATCACTTACCATGGTGGGATTGTGGTCAAACACAGGCCTATACTTAGACAGTAAAAAAAAACCTTCCGAACAGTATTAGAGTCAGACTTTTCATAAGTGCCTGCGAAGGTCTAATGATTTGTAATTTGTACTTACTTGAATAGTTCCTAAGTGCACTCTCCAAAATTTATCCTGTAGACGGATAATGAGGAGTTTGCTTAAGATACCTCTATGCTCAAAATACTTGTCAAACCGTGAACTTAAGGTTCAAATTGGTTCGAATTATCAACAATGTGGCCGGTATTTTTAACCGACGAAAAAATTGAGGAGGTTTATAAGTCGACGCGTTTTTTTTTTGTGTATGATCACGCATAACTTTTTACGGCGTAGTCTGATTTCGATAATTTTTATTGGATAGGTTATACTTGCCTCGAAGTTGGTCCCATACACGGAAAAGAGAATACACTGGAAGGGCGATGCGTTAGAATTTGTATCGGAACCAGTGTCGCCAAACTCACACAAATAAATGGTAAATCATATATTGTACTACAAATAAACAATCCTTTTGATTGGTCGTTTCTATTTTACTCAAAAATAGCTTTAATCACACAGGTCATACATATGAAAATATACCTTTTTACGTTAACATAAAATTTATTTTTCAATAGCGTACAAAGTATTTACGTCGTTTTGTAATCTACAAACTAACTAGATTCAATCGACGAAAAAGTTCTGCCACTCGGCACTAGATGGCGTTATTTTCATGGAACGCAATTTTGAACTCAAACGCATTAGACATAATGTTGATAATTGCGTAATAGCTGCGTCGACTGGCGTCGAGTAGCAACACTTATTGCTATTCGCTTAATGCAGCGAAAGTTATCGATAAAATATCAATAAAATTATCGATATTTTAATTTCGTCGATATTAAATTTAATTATTTTTAGAAATTCCGTAAGAAAATTCACGTTCGATAAGAATAATTGTGCTAAGAATACTGAATTGTAAAAAAAAACGTTTAACATGATGAAGTAAATTAAAAAAAAGTTATTTTTACACGGTTTATTGCCCTTGAAATAAAATTTATTTGTTTCGAAATTCTCGTTTTGAAAGCTTAATTTTAACAGATGAATGCGGATATTGATATAACTTTCAACTATTGCCTTAATCAAATCAGTGATAAAAAGATGAATTTTATCGATATTGATGGAACAGCACTATCGATGCACGTGTTTTGGGGTCACGACAGGTCACGACTCACGACGAATGTGAAAGTACGCAATACGTTGCGTGCGGAGTTGCGCTCGCTACCTTGCGTACAAATAAAGTGAGTACATTGCCTTCAATGTATAATTTTGCAGTAGTATCAGAGTTTATCGTTTACACCTAAAATTATCATAATCTCGAATACATTTTTATAAATATCACAATTAAATAAAGGTTTGTAGACTCATCGATGAAAGGAAATCCCTCCTTGAGTTACACTCCGACTCCTCAGTTCGTTTCCTACAGGAAATAATAGCGCATCACGACATAATTAATATTTTTCGCGGAGCTACGCACCTCTGCTAAGTATGGCGGATACTACGAAGCGTTGAAGCGTGTTTTGGTTGATATATGCCATCGAGGAAATATCCCTTTAGAGTAGTAATACTGAACAATCAAATTCCGTAACTTGTCAGTGATTTGTCACTGATTTTGAACAGTAAGGACCACTCACTGCATCGCGTGTTTATGACTTGGCCAATCAGAGCGCATGTGTCCCCGAATTAACCAATCAGAGCGCATTGTCGGCGGTGGGATATTGGCGGAATATATTTCTACCAAAATGAACGTCATTGCGTTTCTTTGGGTTAATTGTTCGATGATATATGCCCATTTGATGTCATGTGTGGCGCGCGGGCTCCGCTAGCATAGCGTCTCTATTTATATTTCTTTTCTCTGTGGTCCCATATATATCTGGATAAAAAATACCTACCCTAAGGGGAAAATAGGGGTGGTTTATTGTTCACTCACCGATTTTAATGGCGAGTTGTGTATTACATTATGAAAGTAATCAAACATTAAGCATGTAGTAATTAGTAGATTATAGCCACAAAAAATTATAACATAAAAACTTTTAAACAATAAAATTAACAAACCAATAACCTACTTAAGTATGTATTTTTTTAACATTTGTTTATCCCCGACTGCAAAACCTTATAAAAATCAATAAATATTAAAAATTCTGTATATTTAAAAGGTTTATTACTTTATGCTTTTCAGTTTTTTTTTAAGTTTTATTGTTAAAAAGTTTTTATGAGCATAGAGCTATCATAAGAAAACTCCTCATAATGAAAATAACGTCGATGTTCCTATAATAATGTGTAATATGCAAATGCAGACACGTAATTAAATTGGTTGCGTGTTTTCATTCTTAGCATGCTTACTTTCGTTGAGTGACATGTTTATACACAAGTGTCAGAGGTCTAGTGTGGAAATGTATTACAATAATTTATTGTTATTTTTCGCTAACGTGCCTTCCGTACTGGAACCAGTCGGTATTGCGCAGGGCGATGGCAAGAGACCGGATGGTATGTCTTTGATCTCTTGGAGTGTCGGCAGGTCGCTGGTGTGGGATGCCACATGTGTCGATACACTCGCGCCATCTCACTTACCGGCGACTTGTAAAGCTGCAGGGGCAGCTGCGGCTAGTGCGGAAAATTCAAATTTCAAAAAATACTCATCGTTTGGTCCCAATTCTATTTTTATGCCTTTTGCGGTCGAGACCATGGGACCGTGGAGGTCCGAAACTCGCCGTTTTGCTTGCACTTTGTCATCAAAATTGATCGAGACCTCCGGATAACAGCGGGCGGGGAGCTTTTTCCGCCAACGCGTCAGCTTGGCTATCCAAAGAGGAAACGCTGCCAGCCTTCTGGGAACCTTCCCGTTATTCGGAAGCAGCGGCAGACTTGAGGAAATTTTCTATACATATATAGATTGTATTTTGTACATATTTGTTGTAAATAAAAATGTTTGTATCAATTTATTGTTTAATTAATGATTGTTCTTGTAATTAGGTACTTATGTAGACGCGTCTACGTTTCAAAATAAGGAGATAAATGTTTTGCATCCTATTTTATGGAAGTATATTAGAAAGGGATGGTCGGTATGCAGATTTTCCCAGCTAGGTGGACCGACGAGGCGTTGGTAGACGGTAGATAACAACGATATTTATATACTTTCTGAAATGTTTTTAAGGCGAAAATCTAGCTCAGTGGTAGGTAGCGACGATACCATGGTGAGTTTGTAGTTTGATGGCTCATTTGTGTAAATCTTCTATAGTCTTTGTACACCAAACTACAAAGATTATGGAAGCCGTTGTCAAAAATATAGTAATCTCTGCCTGGGGCCCTAGGCCCACGCGGCTTTCCTGAGGATATACTTCGAAAAACGATAACTTTGAGATTTCAAAACGATAATTGGACTATTATGTATCGTTTTTCCTGTAGGGTTCTGTATGTACAATAATAATAATATTAGCTAACTTTGCTATAAAATATTATTTCATTTTTATTATTTGTTATTATAACGGCAATATCTTTTGACGGGCCAGTTGGCGCAGTTAGATAAGACTCCACCTATCGCGCCGCAGGTCGCGGGTTCGATTCCCGTCCTGCGTCTGGGTATGTATCAAAGAGTATAGTAATATATCGGCAATGTATTTACAAACAAAAATTTGTATATGTATTATATTATCGGTTATCTGGTTTCCATAGTACCTGCCAGCACTGCTTAGTTTGGGATCGTGTGTGAGGAATTTCTCAGGATACATGCTTTTATGTAAAAACTTACGTATTCAGTTTCATAATTACTGTGTGAAATTAAATTCGAATCGATGTAACAACCATAAGTCACACCCAGCAGGCTCATTGTAAATTATCGGCGTTTATAACAGGTTTACGGTCGAAAGTGAGTGTTGAAGATGAATTCAGGAAGTGGTCACCGGAACATGTGTGTTTTTATAATGTAAGTGTGCTTATAGTAATTAAAAATCATTTTTGTTGTTGATCGTCGATACAATGATTAAAAATATGATGTAATTTCGAAGGAATAAAATCGGTAAAGTGCGAGCTGACTTCGCGCCTCTATGGTTCCTTACTATTCATCATCATCATCATCAGCCTATAATGTCCCACTGCTGAGCACAGGCCTCCTGCACACAAATTAGGGTGAAAAGGAATGGGCAGATACTCCACCACGCGTGCCCACTGCCGGTCGGTGGAGGTAGGCTAGTGGTCAACCTACTGTTGGAGTTTTCAAGCCGCATAGAAGGCCTGCAACTAGCTTAACGACTATCACAATTAAGTGATAACCGGGACCAACGGCTTTAAGTGCCTTCCGAAGCACGGAAACGCTCGATTTGAAATACCACTAGACGGTCATCCATCCAGGTACCGACCACGACGGTGGTAGCTTAACTTGCCGATCGATTAAGAACGGCTTATCATGCTACACCACGACACAGCACGAGCGCTTCGTTACTATTACTACATGGCAATACTATCAGGAGGACTGTGACGCCATAGCATTTGCAACTTTATTTTATAATAATAATAATGATGACTCTTGTTTAAACTTACGCTTGCAGGACCAGAGTTATCTCTCGCCTGTTGCATACTCCATTATCACACACTTCTTGGAGTTGATAGGAGTTCCTGTGCCAGCAGCATAAGGCACAGCATTAGGTACCATAGCGCTGGTCCCCGCACACTACCACCACAGCGCCTTCTCATGGGTCTCTGGCGACCTTACTCACCCAGGAAACAAACCAGTATCACCTACCCATAAACCAGTATTAGGTCTGCAGAGTGGACTATACACGGATGTTATAACTGGGCTACAGCTCGACTTGCACTCATTTGCTTATTAAGTTGATAAAGTACGTATACTAAGGTGAAACATCAGCAGCTTCCTGCTGTTTAACAAACGGGAGGAGGTGTGGGACAACAAGAACACTGTATTAATCATTGTATGTAGTATTTATATACTGTGAGCTAACAATAAGGGTCCAAAATCGAAATATTAAAATAAGAGGTTCTGAAGCCGAAGCTCGGAATCCGCGACAATTCTAATGGCAAGAGGCTCAATCAAGCTGGTATCCTGGTCCTAGCAAATGGAGTTAACTGAGCGGTGAACGCAGTTGCTTGTGTATAAGTGGGAGTGAAATGGACTAGGTGTTTTGACCCCAATCGGAGACTCTATAGGTATAGAGTCTCCGATTGGGAATGACTAGGTAGTCAGGTACTCTGATTTCGGACACAAATCGTTGGCGGCTCTATCGCGTGGCACATCGCATATTTTTTCACCTACTAGAGATTCTTTTTAAATGCCAAGGTTCCTAACCTCCCAGTACATACAGTCACATCTTCTCTACCACGGAATGAAGAATATTTGCATAATAGGGATGCGGCCTGGTTAACAAAATCATAATTCTAATTAGTCCGGTCAGTTAGCTTATCAAAAAATATTTGACACGTATTTTTTGCTTTATCAAATCAATAAAAATTGACAAAGACAAAGCGCGACTAAGTTCGGGAGTGGAGGCTCGTGACGCCACTTGTTTATGAAAAGTGTACCATCGCGTGACGTCACGCGGAACAACGTATCTTCGTAATTTTTTGTTTGAATGAAAATTTTTAAAATATTTTTTGATAATGTATATGGCAGACTGAATAAAATGTTTCAGACTATTCAAAATCAAATCAAAAAATCAAATCATTTATTTGCACAGAACATAGGTAGGTTATACAGGTAGTATACAGTATATATATGTCTCACCATATTCTGCCTTTGCGAGGCATGCAAATTTTTTTTTCCAATATTAAAACATGATATTTAATCCATTTTAACTTATCCAAGTAATCATCACATTATAGTTATTAAAATTTTCACAAACACAAACACAATACACCTTATAGTAGTAGGTAGGTACATCTAATTCCATTATAATCATTTTAATGTAACTAGGTTAGTATGTCATAATAATCAATAAATTTAAATTAAGTAATGTTAATGTAATGGTAATGTTAATTCAATTATTGTCATACATGCATTCAAATGTCAAAAATAATTATTTCATCATAAATTCTTCTACACTATAAAAACACTTGTCAACAAGCCATTGGCGAAGTTTTTTCCTGAAATAAGTAAAAGGAAGCTCCCTTATATCCTTTGGCAAATTGTTATAAATTTGTATGCACATTTGATACATATTGCTTTTATCTAAATGAGTTCTACAAAGGTGCACTACAAGTTTTGTTGGATCTCTGGATCTGTACAGGGAAGCTGCACTTTTCGTATCGAAAAATCTTTGGTTTCTTCTCACAAAATTGGCTATCTCAAAGATGTACATTGATGTTAATGTTAACGAACTTAACTTGTGGAAAAGAGGTCTGCACGAATCGAGTGGGTGTGCTCCACATAATGCTCTAATACATTTTTTTTGAACAAGAAAGGCTTTTGTTATATTTGTTGAATTTCCCCACAATGGCAAACCATACCGTAGCACTGATGCGACATATCCGTGATACGCTATTATCGCTGCCTTTTCACCAGCAACAGACCTTAGTTTCTTAATAGCATAAACAAATCGGTTGAGTTTGGTACAAACTGAATTTATATGGGACTTCCAGTTGCAGAACCTATCCAAGGTTATACCCAAGAACTTTATTTCATCGGTTTCTTCTATAATCTGATCACCAACTTTTATAACTATTGGGTTGTTGTTTGCCTTATGAGTAGAGAACCTTATATATTTTGTTTTGGATAGGTTCACACAAAGGTTGTTCAGTTTCAACCAAGAAAGAACTGCGTTGACCGTATTGTTTATTTCTGACTCATGACTAATATTTTTTTGACTGTGTGGTATAATAATTGAGATATCATCGGCAAAAAGTACACATTTATGCTTAGTGAAGCTTGGCAAGTCATTAATGTACAGCAGAAACAACAATGGACCCAAGACACTACCCTGGGGCACGCCGTACATATTTTGCCTGTAAGCTGACTGATATGTTATGGCTTCTAATACTTCATTAATTTGTGTTATATCAACACTTTGCAGTCGATCTGTTAGATAGCTATTTAACCAATCTAGCGCTACTCCTCTTATGCCATATCGACTGCATTTATTTAATAGAAGTTTATGGTTCACATAATCGAAGGCTTTGGTCATGTCAAAGAATACTACTGCAACTGGGATCCTTTTATCAATTTTCTCAGTGATGTTTCGGACTAGTGTGAAGGAAGCCAAAGTCGTAGATTTATTTTTTTGAAACCCGTTTTGTTCATCAATAATCACTTTATGCTTATCTAAAAATTGTATCAGTCTGTTGTAGAATGCCTTCTCAAATATCTTTGAGAAAATTGGGACTAATGTTATAGGACGGTAATTGTTTAAGTCTTTCGTGTCCCCTTTTTTAAATATTGGTTTCACCACAGAAAGTTTAAGACTGTTTGGAAATTGTCCTTGTGTAAACGAGAGATCGATTAAATGACTAAGAATTGGTGCAATTATTGGTGCGCATGCTTTTATAATTTTAGTAGATACAGAGTCGTAGCCTACGGCACCAGTATTTTTTAGTGAATAAATAATTTTTTCTACATCACATGGTGTGCATGATTTTAAGAACAAAGATGCCTCGACTTCATTTATGTTTATTTTTTCACTGTGAAGATTTTTCCTACTATTTGCTACATTGACAAAGAATTCGTTAAAAACATTAGCCATTTGATTTGGACAAGTTACAAGGTTCCCGTCACAATAAATTGACTCTATACTATCACAAGAAACAGTTTTATCAGATTTGTTTTTTATTATTTCCCATGTTGCTTTACATTTATTAGTTGCGACTGTCATCCGGTTTTTATTAATATTTGTTTTGGACCATTTAATACATTTCTTTAAAACCCTATCATAGCTTGTAAATTTACGTTTTGATTTCCAAGTTTTAAGTCTATCTCTATTGTCAAACTACTGACACATAATGGTGCGTCCATGCCATGTCCATGCAAAAGTCCATGCTTGGCGAACGAGTACGAGCCGAGCCACGAACGAGCACACTGCGAGCACGTTTCGCGTAGTGTGGACGGGCTTGCGAGCATCGAACGAGCGCGATTGTCAGTTTTTTCACGAACAAAGGGGTTCGTTCGTGGCTCGGCTCGTGCTCGATTCGCGTAGCATGGACGCACCATAAGAAACGCCAAGTGGCCCGATCTCACCTACATCCAGCCATATCTCGTGGCAGTTCGACAAAGACCACCTGTCCCATATTATGCATTAATTATGCTTCATTGGCTTGGAAAGTTATGCCAAGTTTTCAAAATGGAGCACGGTTCCATCGGAACACGATCCCATAGAGAAAGTGTCATAAAATCGTCGGTTATTAATAACGGGTTGTTTTCTATATAATTGCAACCCGAGAAGTGCAGGGCCCGGCCCACGCCGAGATATGGTGGATGCACTTGAATAATAATAATAATCTGATATACTTATTATAGTACGTGTTACGGACATGGACGTATAAAAAAATCAGGACGGAGTAAGCCGGACCGTCTCGTATATACAAGCCTCACACATACATGTATACCATAGTAAGCCGATTGGTTGTCATTCAGCATTGAGACGTCAACAGTTACAATAAGGCTCAGTATCACTTGTGTTGTAAAAAACAAAATCTCATCTTGTCAACGTGCCATGGAAAGAAGTATCTTGAAACTAAGAAAAATATAAAAAACGAGAAACACAGACATCCACATGAGAACTAAATTAACAGATGGTCTTAATTTTACTTTAAAGCAGAAGTGAAATTGGGCAGGGCAGGGCACTTGGCAAGATACAAGGATAACAGATGGACTCACCAAACAACTAAATGGCCCGGCCCAAAAGGCAAAAGAAGTGTAGGAAGGCAAAAGAAAAGATGGGCTGATGACATAATTAATAAGGCAGGAAGAACTGGATGCACAATGTCCATATGGCTACGGTAACTGCTTACCATCAGGCGAGCCTTATGCTTATTTACCGACATCATGGTAAAAAAAAAAGTTTACTGACGATCGAAACAGAAAGTACTTTTCAAGTAATAATTTTTTTTAAATATTTTTTTTGTTATATCGTTCAATGTCTTATTAATTATGAACATTTGAAGTAGAAAAATAAAAGAACCTTTAAAACCGATACGCTATCAACAATTTTTTTATAAATAAAAACTCAATTCACCCTTCCTTTATGCTAATACACGTCCGCCCTATACCTACCTAAGCCTAGGTAGGTAAACTACCTTCTAAAAAGAGTAGGTACTTTCCCTATTAAAGCACATAACAAAAGGCAGATAGAGCGCGCGGAACACGGGAGTGATGCCAAAAAAGAAAATACAAATTGAAAACACATACCTACGACAAAGTTTAACAAAGTTTATTAAAAAGAAAGTGTTTTTCTTTAAATAAAGTTTGTTAAAAAAAGCAAATACAAATTCAGAAGCGAATTCAGGTATCATCATCATCATCATCATCAGCCTGTAATGTCCCACTGCTGAGAACAGGCTTCCTTTCACAAATGAGGGTGAAAGGGACTGGGCGATACTCCACCACGCGTGCCCACTGCGGATTGGTGGAGGTAGGCCAGTGGTCAACATACTGTTGGAATTTTTCAAGCCGCCTAAGAGGCATCCAACTAGCTTAACGACTATCACAATTAAGTGATAACCGGGACCAACGGCTTTACGTGCCTTCCGAAGCACGGAAACGCTCGATTTGAAATACCACTAGGCGGTCACCCATCCAGGTACCGACCACGACAGACGTAGCTTAACTTTGCCGATCGATTAAGAACGGCTAATCATGCTACGCCACGAGCGCTTCGAGCCGTTGCTGCGATGGAGCGGTGCTGACATAGTGAGCGATGACCGGTTATCGCTCACTATGTCAGCAACGCTCCGCCTCATCTCAATCCAACCACTAGCTGGCAGCGCGCAGCCTCAACGCATACGATTTAAAGGCCTTACTTGCATTGCTTGTAAATGCCGAGGCGTAGCCGTGCTGTTATAGTGAGCGGTGACCCTAACAATTCCACTGTCGCAGCACCGCTGCAGAAACAGCTCGAATGATTATGTTGTGTATGGGGAAGCTACTGTAAAAGAGAACGCGGTATATTTTTGGTTCCAACGTTTTCGTTCTGAAAATGTTGACCTACAGAACAAGCCTCGTAGATGACTGGAAATGAAATGAAATGAAATTGTTTATTTCGCCAGAGATGTCGTAAAAATTAGGTGTTATCATAAAATAGGGTCTACACATTTCGCTACAGAATAGCATGCAAAATTTGTTTATAAATTTAAATTGAATCTAATAATTAACAGAACATAATATACTTAATATAGCAATATAATAAAATAATAATTAAATGAGATGTCCAAATTATATAAATATCTACAAAGTTTTGTCATATTTAAAATATTCTTCTAGCGTGTAAAAACATCTCTCAGTAAGCCACTTAAACTATTTGGCCTTAAATTGATTTACCGCTAGGCTTTTATAAGCTTGTGGCAGCTTATTATAAATGTGAATGGCCATGGGATAGCAGTTCCTATGGTACAAATGGCTTTTTATTTTCGGGAGGGTTAATTTGTCATGGAATCTAGTATTGGGTTTTTACGATGGATACGATGGAGTCCCTAGTTGACAAATAAAGAATTAAAAGTGATAGTGGAAGCGGATAAATCGACTTATAACAAATAAGGCGATGCTTCGGCTTTATTTTTTTATACGTCTAATTGCTAATGAGTAATTTTCATGCATGTTGTCTTTTAAAACTGAAGTACTAACTAAAAATACTTGACAAAGAGACAAATGGTTTTTGACACACTAGCAAACATAATAACTAATGTTATAAAGACCAAAATTGCGTGTACGATACCGACAGTTAAGCAGGAAGTGCAGAATAGCGATAACTCTTCGTGAATTATATCAAGCACTCGTGAAATTATGTATGTACACTCTATAGGAAACGGATCTTTATAGACTGATTTATGCTGTGGAAATCAAAAAGAATTTCTCTAGATGTCATGTTAATTTTTGTTTCTACTATTTACCTTTGCTTTGGTTTCATTTGTAAGATAAAAAAAAAACAGATTGGAAAACTTTATGGTGCGTCCATGCTACGCGAATCGAGCACGAGCCGAGCCACGAACGAGCCTACAACGAGCACAATGCGAATCCTTTTGTACGTGGAAAAACTGTCAATCGCGCTCAGTTCGAGGCTCGTGAGCTCGTCCACGCTACGCGAATCGTGCTCGCAGTGGGCTCGTTCGAGGCTCGGCTCGTGCTCGGTTCGCCAAGCATGGACGCACCATTACGTGCTTGATTGCCTTATTTTTAGGGAAATATTATACAGAGTGCATAACGGAAAGTGCATATACATTACAGTAATCCACTTCTTTGGTACATACTAGGCGCACAGTGAGAGAAAATTATTAACAAGGGACGTAAAATAATAATATCCCTAATATCCTCAGAATTCCGTGATTTATAGACCGATTTGAAACAATATTTTTTTGTTTGGAAGGGTCTTCCCATTTGGTAACATTGTCAGCAGGTCATTGTCACTCGGTTTAAGTTTTTTGTAAAACAGTTTTCAATTATTATTATTTGTCGTTATAGCGGCAATAGAAATACACATTCTTTGAAAACAATCTGTCTACCTATTACGGTTCATGAGATACAGCCCACTGACAAACAGACGGATGGACGAAGGGACAGCTGAGGCTAAGTAATAATAAAGAAGAAAATCATAATTTAGTTGTCTGATTTGAAGGAAGATAACTTTATATCATAATAGAATATCTAATCAGGCGAGCAAATAGTAAAAGTTAGTTTATAAATAAATTCTAGAATGTATTATAATACTTTTCCCTCCACCGTAAGTAAATGGCGGGAAAGGGAAGGTCCGGATTATACGTTCGGATACTCAGTTGTTAAAACACGCGCGATCGGTTTAACCGCGTTCACAAATCGCCTAAAAAGAAAAAAAACTAGGCTGAATAAGCGCGACCTTTGCGCAGTAATTAGATTAATTGTTGTTTGTATAGTGCGTGTTTTATTTTTAATTTTAAGTGCAGTGCATGACTTGTTGTTGGAAGTAATTCGTAAGTGTGTCTTTTTTTAAACCGGTAAAATGTTAGTTATATATACCTAACGAATTAAATCAATCAATCGACTAAATAAAAGTTTGTTATTTAATGTGAATTAGTATGTAAGTTAATAAATAATTAATGTTAAATTAAGTTTTATAAATAACTATTTGTCCCCCGCGGTTTCACCCGCGTTCACGGGATATTACTAATCCTTTGACTTGCGGTTAAAAAATAACAATTGATTTCTATTGTTTTCCTCGCCCGCGCGGATCACCAAACAGTCAAATAATAAGTAATAAAAAAATTTTGCCTATGTCCTTCCAATTAAAAGTAGCATATGTCCTTCCCCAGGATATAATCTATCTCTTTGCCAAATTCCATTACGATCCGTTCAGCCGTTAAGTAGTGAAAAGGTAACAAACAGACAAATAGTTATTTTCTCATTTATAACATTAACTAGATAACTAGATGTCCCCCGCGGTTTCACCCGCGTTCCCGGGATAAAAATTAGCCTATGTCCTTCTCCATACTTTAGGCTATCTGCATGCCAAATTTCATGATGATCCGTTGAGTAGTTGAGGCGTGAAGGCGTAACAAACAAACAAATAAACAAACAAACTCACTTTCGCATTTATAATATTATATATATATATATATATATTATATTATATATATATTAGTTAGGATTAGGATTAGTATATGGACACAGAAAAATATTTCGTGGTACCTTTTTTACAATACTTATTAAAAAAAATTGACACATCTGCAAAAACAAAAGATTTACTAACTATCACATGGTAACTGTTTTTTATAATATCCCGGTACATTATTCACACGTAGCTATCTGATCCCAAACTAAACCGTGCTCTACATCTCTCTTACCACTGGTAAGGCAAGCCAATAACTGTCGTCTAGCATAACTATCGTCCCCCGCGGTTTCACACGCGTTCCCGGGATAAAAAGCCAATAGCATGCTATGGTAATGCATATGCTTATCGCAATTCAAAACCGACTACTTTAACAGACAAAAGTGTCACAAAACAAGTAGGCCATATAAAAGACATAAACGCGCTCTCAATTTTATTGTTATACTTATTATGTAATAACTTACACAACTTGGCTCACAGCTTAATAATATGCACCTACAATTTGAAAAGAAGAACTAGGCTTTGTAATAATGTAGTGTTTGTCTAAATGTATTAAGAAGTAAATAAGTTATAGTGAATTAAAAATTTATCGGGTCACAGTTGAATTCGATTAATAGTTTTCGAGTTTAAAGTAATCTAACAGACAGAGAGACATTGCGCTTTTGTATTATGTATGGAATAAATAAAATGGAAAGTCTCTATGTTTGTCCGTCTGTCCGTTAGTGTGCTTAAAACTCAAGAACGCTTACAATCTAGGAACTTTCAAGGCCAGAGTGAATAGGTTTCTTCTGGGTAAGCGTGTTTCATCTTAGGCTTCGTCATCGTCCCTTATGGGCGGGTCTGTGGGCAAACGCAAGCCCAATTAATTTAAAATATATTAACAACAAATATGTACAAAATACAATCTATATATAGAAAATTTCCTCAAGCCTGCCGCTGCTTCCGATTAACGGCAAGGTTCCCAGAAGGCTGGCAGCGTTTCCTCTTTGGATAGCCAAGCGGACGCGTTGGCGGAAAAAGCTCCCCGCCCGCTGGTCTCCGGAGGTCTCGATCAATTTTGAAGACAAGGTGCGAGCAAAACGGCGAGCTTCGAACCCCTACGGTCCCAAGGTCTCGACCGCAAAAGGCATAAAAATATATAATTGGGTCCAATCGATGCATATTTTTTTAATTTTGAATTTTCCGCAATTTAAAATAATAATAATATGCTAGTTCAAGTTCATTAACAAAACTTAAACGTCCACAAAAAAGTCGCCAGTTAATCAAGTCGCTCTCGATTTCAGTAAATGTCACAATAAATCGACAGATCACATCGTTTACACCTATTTATGCACGTTGTAATAAATCTGTTTAGATTTATTGCCCATTTAGAAATGTTATCGGTTTATTAACACTACATTGAAGTATGACATAATTAAGAGAATATGCTAGCGGCCTGTTTTTTTTATTTAATCATAATAATAATAAGCATATCATCATCATCATCAGCCTATAATGTCCCACTGCTGAGCACAGGCCTCCTTTCACAAATGAGGGTGAAAGGGAATGGGCAGATACTCCATCACGCGTGCTCACTGCGGATTGGTGGAGGTAGGCTAGTGGTCAACCTACTGTTGGAGTTTTTCAAGCCGCCCAGGAGGCATCCAACTAGCTTAACGACTATCACAATTAAGTGATAACCGGGACCAACGGCTTAACGTGCCTTCCGAAGCACGGAAACGCTCGATTTGAAATACCACTAGACGGTCACCCATCCAGGTACCGACCACGACAGACGTAGCTTAACTTTGCCGATCGATTAAGGACGGCATGCTACACCACGAGCGCTCATAATAAATCAGCTCAGAATAAGCATTTATTTCGGATAAATTGATTCCATAGTTGTTAGTAAAAACTTAATATTATTGTTAGTAAAAGCATAAACTTGTATAAATACATAATATAACATGACATAACAATTAAAACAGTATCAGGGGCGTGCAACTGTAGCCACCGTCCCAGCAACAGTGAGTCCCACCGCTCGACTAGACTATGTTTAGTGTGTCTTTTACATTATCAAAAAATATATCACACGTATTTCTTCTTTTATCAAACAAAAAATGCGAAGATATCGACTGCAAATATAGTAGGGTTCCGTACCCGAAGGGTGCAAAACGAAACCCTATTTACTAAGACTCCGCCCCGTCCGTCCGTCTGTCTGCCAGCAGGCTGTATCTCATGAGCGGTCATAGGTAGACTCAAATTTTCAGAGAATATGTATTTCTATTGCCGCTATAACAACAAATAATCAAATATTATTAAAAATTAAAGGGGGCGCCCATACAGAGAGAGAGGTAGAGCGTTTATTCACTTAAAGAGCAGGGGAAGTACCTCCACCTTACAGAATACCGCAGCCAAATAACTGTATGTTGTGTAAAGTTGTGTTCCTGCGCGTGAGTAAGGTCGCCAGAGCTCATAGGGGAGGGGTGAAAGGTCGATAACGCGTGAGCGATGCTTGTTGTGTTGCAAGCGTCCATATGGCTACGGTAACCGCTTACCATCAGGTGGGCCGTAAGCTTGTTTACCGACTAAGTTGTAAAAAAAAAAACAAGAAACGACATTTTTTGTTTTTTTATTTTCATAGTGTCCTCCGTGTGCGTCCGTCAAACACTTGGCCGCTTTTTTTAAACAATGCCAATGTTTTTTTTTAAATAATACAATATAACAAGTTATCTAACGTGTAACGTTTTCATCACTCTCGTTTTCAGCACGTGTCTTGTGTGCGAGATTATCTGCGATATTATACGTATTATATTCTATAGATAGGGGTGCCACCTATAATATTACAATAAAACGTATGTGTGAATATGATTATAAGATATTGATTATGTTATTTAATAATTGAACATCAACAACATAAATATTAAACACTTATGATAATAAATAACAACTAAAACTAAACTAATTAATAGATAAATAACAAAATAAAAATAAAAATATACAAATTTTACAATTCCTATTCTATTATATATTTCTCTAAGCACGATATTATAAATAAATAAAATATCGAGTTTAGGTCACTGCCCGTGGGCAATGTACCCAGAAGGCTGGCAGCATTACAATACAATATCTTATAACTTAACGAGGCGTTAAGTTATAAGATATTGTATTGATATTTCACCAGGTCTAGGTAGAGCAAGTGTTGATGATTTAATTAAACGACATATCATTCTCGCAACTGGGCTAAAATTCAATAAACAAATGAATCAAAACGGATTCCCTGGAAGATGGGGCGGCCCTTAGTTTGGGACGCCACGTGTGTTGATACTTTGGCACCGTCACATCTTCCAGAGACCATGAATAAGGCCGGCGGTGCTGCTGCTTGTGCCGAAGGCCTCAAATGGCGCAAATATAGTAACCTCGATAGCAGTTACATATTTGAGCCGTTTGGGTCCGTGGGGGCCTGCTGCTCATCGTATTTACCGCGGTATTTGTAAGCGCCTGATCGAGGCGTCGCGTGACCAGAGGGCTGGCGAATACCTCGCTCAACGTATAAGCATAGATATTCATAGATATAGCATAGATAGATTTCTTTTGATGTTATAGAATGTTAGTAGACCATGGTCTGAACAACGTTTGTTCTAGCGAAAAAACGAATAAAAATTCACTCTGTATATAGTACTAGATATAGAAATAAAGTACATTGTACAGTTATTAATATTATGTTCTTTTCTTTCTGTTTTGTTAACTGTTTTTCTGGTGTACAATAAAGAGTTATCTATCTATCTAAAGATCGTAGGTATTTGTTATTTCATGTCACATACTAGTTTAAATACATGAAAAAATAACACCCTGAGAAACAACCCTACAATTACCGCACTGTAGTTCTAGATAATGGAGAAAATAGTTCAAGACACGCCATCTAGGCGTTCACGCCTCCATAGACGCATCTTTACACCTTAATATAGTACCCGGTACTACGGTCTTTCATAATTTTATTACTAGCTTCGCTCCGCAGTGTCACCCCTGTTCCTGACAATTATTTCACTAATATTCTTAGTTCTTGCGTGAAAGATCACGCAAAAACTTTGAATCAAAGAATCACGGCAAGATTTGTACAAAAAAAAATAAGATTTTTAGAGACGTTGGAACGTTATAATTGATCCTTGGTGCCTAAGGAATAACTTGAGGCTATTAAAATATTTTTAGATCACCAGGATAAAAATGCGACATTCTATGGCATGCCGGCGAATCGCGATAAAAACCGTTATGTTGCTGGTAATGTAATCTCAACATTGGTAAGTGATTCAAAACCCTCTAAAATGTTTTATTTTTTTGTACAAATCCATGTATGGATCTCGCCATGATTCTTTGGCACAGGTTGCATAGGTACTCATGGAGGACGATGGGTCGATGTGGTCACGACTCATCGTGCGAAAAGGACTGGGCGATACTCCACCACGCGTGCCCACTGCGGATCGGTGGAAGTAGGCTAGTGTCAACCTACTGTTGGAGTTTTCAGATCTAGAAGGTCTCCAACTAGTTTAACGACTATCACAATTAAGTGATAACCGGGACCAACGGCTTTACGTGCCTTCCGAAGCACGGAAACGCTCGATTTGAAATACCACTAGGCGGGTCAACCATCCAGGTACCGACCGCGACGGTGGTAGCTTAACTTGCCGATCGATTAAGAACGGCTTATCATGCTACAACACGAGCGCTTCTATCAATAAATTCAACAAATTGTAATAATTCACTGTCTAATACACTACACTTATGTTATCAATTATCTACTAGTTAACGCGTTTTGGTCACGCTACGCAGCACATCACTATTCGGAAGTATTACAGTGTATTGATGCATTAAGTTCAAATGCCTATTATTTCCGGCTGTTACAACACTATGGAATGTGATTTTTGGGCCGATGGACCACATAAGACTTATGCAATTGAATATTCGGACTGTAATAGTGTTGTAATTAACAAGCTTAAGATGTCTGAGCGGATTTTATATCAAAATCGCGGATTTTAACTTTAAAAGTCTTTGGTTTTTACATGAGATACAAGGTATCTTCCAGGTTTCCTGGATGTAACTATTGAGTTGACCCGTAACACTGTTGTTTAAAGGTAGTTAATGACAGAAATTAATTTCGAATCATCAGTCATCTCTTAGATCATTCTGGGTGAATACTTCTTTTATATAGCAGTTTTTCTTTCTTTCTATTTCTTTCTTTTCTAATCTAAGGTTGGAATGATTCTTGAACCTATGTTTTCATAGCCTGCATGATAGCAGTAAACATAAATCATTTATTCAAATAGACCTTCGCAGGTACCTATGAAAAGTCTGACTCTAATACTCTAATACCGGTTCGGAAGTTTGCATTTGCTGAGAAGAGCCGGCAATAACCTCAGCAATTACTCTTTTCAAAACTAGCTTAGACAAGCTTATTTACATTCTAATCGCACTTACAACAATTGCGTGCCCCGGCGCGGCGGCAAAATTACAAAGTAGACTGAATAAATATTTAATAAGTAAATAAATAGCAAACTTAAGCAGACTAGCCTTTGACGCACAGTGTGGGACCATTTTGGCTCAAATGTGTGAGTATCAACTCCCCATCGATGGCGAGAGATGCTATTGTAGAAAGTATCCACTGGGATCAAGTCAAACAATTCCTTAGAATTGAGGCTTAACATGAATATATGACAGCCTGCGGACTGCGGATTATCCGCTATTTTATTCAGCACATCACTACACATAAGTACTTTAAAGTTAATGTAGTAAAAGTAACAGTTGAGAACCAGATTCCGAAGATTTTGATTTGGTTCATTGAACGCCATTTTAAGCTGAGGGTCTTCAATGAAATTACGTCATACACCTTAGGTAACACACATACCTTCTCATATTAGGCAATATTATGGCAAGTACCTACCATGTATTTAAGTCTTCTTTAAGCAAAATTTACTATCTACAACATTTTAAGCACTACGTACGTAAATAAGCTAATAATCTATATATATATAAAAATGAATTGCTGTTCGTTAGTCTCGCTAAAACTCGAGAATGGCTGGACCGATTTCGCTAATTTTGGGTGTGAACAATTCGTGGAAGTCCGGGGAAGGTTTAAATGAAGGGTAGGGTAGGGTATTACGCGAACGAAGTCGCGCCGGGCAGCTAGTTATTAATAATTTTTCCTATTACCCAAAGGTTGCCTGGAAGAGATCGCTTTAGCGATAAGCCACCTATCGTTGTGTTGTGTTCGCCATTTTATTCCTTGTTAAATGTTATGTTTTGTTCTTTCATGCACAATAAAATATATTCTATTCTATTATATTCTATAACGACGGGCCAGTTGGCGCAGTTGGTTAAGACGTTGAGTCTTAACCTATAGCGCCGCAGGTCGTGGGTTCGATTCCCACACAGGACATGCATTTGTGTGCATGAACATGTCTGTATGTCCTGAGTCTGGGTGTAATTATGTATATTAAGTATGTATTTACAAACAAAAAGTAGTATATGTATTATATCAGTTGTCTGGTTTCCATAGTACAAGCTCTGCTTAGTTTGGGATCAGATGACCGTGTGTGAGGAATGTCCCAGGATATTTATTTATTTATTTATAAGCTTAGCTTAGATAGTAGTGGTAAGCACGTGATTACTATAAGGGATTTCTTTTATTATAGGGATTAAATAATATTTTTTTTAGACAATAATAATAATACCAACCAGGCTCGTCAGATCACTTGTTTTCCCCATATTTCTGTATGCTGCGGAAACGTGGACTCTGAGGGAAAGCGAGAAAAAGAGGATAGACGCACTCGAAATGTGGTGCTGGAGAAGAATGCTTGGAATATCATGGACAGAATTCCGTACAAATGAGTCCATACTCCAGGAACTCGGTATCAAGCAGCGTCTATCCTCCGTAGTGCAGGCTCGCATCCTAACTTTCTTCGGACACGTGTCGCGGCGTGGAGATGTCTCCATAGAGCGATTGGTGGTGCAGGGTAAAGTGGAGGGCACCAGAGCGCGTGGAAGATCACCCATGCGATGGACCGACCAAATTAAGGCCGCAATAGGCGGTCCCATCAATAACTGCACCAGAAGGGCAGCAGTTAGGGAGGAATGGCGGCGTGTTGTGAAGCGCGCCACAAATGACACTTCATGACGACCACTCTGTCAAGAGTGCAACGCATAAGAAGAAGAATAATACAAAATATATGGCATGTAACCAACAAGATGTGCCGTAAAAAGGTAATCGCTCAGCATGAAGTTACGACGACAAGCGCCACAAAGCTGGTTTCTGCGCTTTTTTATTTTGTGTGGACTCTTTTTTTTATTAGCTTATAAGATTCCCGCCCCGGGGAGGCAGGTAGGTTAGGTTGCACTTGTACCGGCTTAAACCCCACGGTGATTGCCGCCTGCGCTACAGACGGGGGCGGGTTCTCGTGCAGATCGCGTACCAGCACACCCCTCCACACGCGGCGCTGAGATAGTCCCGGGGGAAGTGTGATACCTCCCACCAGCACCCTCGTGGTGCTATCGCACGATAAGTCGTAACCACAATAACCCATCGCCGTCCTCGAGGCTGCTTCTGGGCGTGCAGGACACCCACCCCGAAGTTCCCCGTTTAAGCGCCTTTTACTGCAGGCAGGGGAGCCCCAGGGAAGTTTGTCTGGACTCCTGGGCTAAACTAGCGCGCATACAAAAGCTTAACGGGTTCTCTCGCAAAGTACCTACCTCCACCCTATAGAAAATCGCAATCATTTAACATAGTTTTTAATATGGTGTTCTTATGGTTAGTAAGTTCACCAGGATACGGCGACCGCTTACCATCAGGCGGGCCATAAGCTTGAATGCCACCTAATTAGAATAAATAGCTCAACAAAGTCCCTTTTTTTGGAAAACGTTGCCCATAATAAGAGGTAATTTACATTTATTACAATGTATGGTTCAATGGACCTATTAATATTACATACCTACTGTCCTGATCTTATATAACATAGGTAAGTACCTAAGTGATAATAAAATTATGTAATGTAACATTCCTAAGTAAACGTGGGCACTAAAGTCTCATAAATTGCCATCATTAAGTTTAATCTACATTACGTATATTAAAATGTTGACAAGAGTTTGTTTGTTCTGTTTTTAATTTTATTGGAACTTCGTGTGGTTACAGATAAATGTTAAGTCTAAGCACAGATATATATAATACTTAATTTAATAAGTACCTACTTACTAGTGTCGGACTAGTTGCTGAAAGACTTCAATTCATAAAAAAAATATTTTTATTGTAATTTTAATTTTAATTTGTAATGTATTTTTTTTTATACCACTTGGGTGGCTAAGAAGCATACGGCCCGCCTGATGGTAAGCGGTTACCGTAGCCTATGGACGCTTGCAACACCAGGGGTATCACGCGCGCGTTGCCGACCCTAAAAATAAACTTTAACCGTAATGGACGTATAAAAAAAAGGACGTAGTGTCACCTTATAAGTGAAGAACCCGAAGTAAGCCGGGCCTTGTCTTTTTAGAGAAAAAAGTTCGTAGTTCATCAGTCAAATTGTAAGTAAAAGCTTTCCTCCCCTACTCGTGTTAAGAGCGTTAGCGTTTTCAATCAACGCAAAAGCTTGTTACTTATCTATCAGAATGTGACCTATCATTATTACTAATATTATTATTAATCAAAGATATTATTGTATTTGAATAGTAGTATAGCTAATTTTATGAGCTGTAACCCATCAAAGACGTAGCTATAATATATTTTAATATAAATCATAGCAAGGCATATGACGATACATGTTCAATACTAATTTCTATTTTAATTAATCTAATATAATTTAATTGTCAAAGAGTTAATGAAAATGAAAACCATTTTTTTTTGTATGCCTTTTATGGCAAAACATAGCGCACAATTCATTTATTTATGATCCAATTATGTTTACCTATTTTTAACGAATAAATGATTCTGATTCTGACTAATTTTTGAGTGACCGCACACGCAGCTATAATATCTGTATATATTTGTACTGGAATTTATATTATAGCAACGTCTTATTTTACTGACGTGACCTCAATCCCTGGAGAATCCCCTATTTTACTCCTAAGGGGTCGAATTAAGCCGAAAAATCCATTCTAAGTGGATGCACGTGCTCTAGGTGGATGGATCAGATGCTGCCAGCCTGCTGGAACCTTGTCAGGAACTTTTCTATACATTGATTTGATTGAATTTGGCAGATTCTTGTCTAATAAAAAAGATAGATAGGCGAACCGCTCAAAACTTGCATCCAACATTGAAAGCAGTGAGAGACATTCATAAATTGAATACATCATTGTGCGTTACATCGGCTAGTCGCCGTGAAACAAAACAATATAATTGTAACAAGTTACTGTTAAGTTTTCGTTAATTATGCAACACGAGAGAGTTAGTACTATTGTTTGATATGTGCTGTTAGTCAAGTCGCTAACTGGACTAATCTATCGTAAAAAAAGGTCTAATTTGTTCGTTAATTTGGATGTACGAACAAATAGAAACTTCTGGTCCAATTATTAAAATTATGTGACTAATATGAAGCTATATTATTCACGAGAATTATAGTCTAATTTTTATCCTGGGAATGTGGGTGATACCACGTGGGACAGCTAGATTTATATTTTCTTCATTGTTCTCCATCTATCATTAAAATGTGTAATGTAAAAGTAATAATGTTAAATGTAAAAATTCCATGTTGATGTTTTTAGGTGACTGTGACGACGACGACGCGCGAAATCTATAGCAATGTAATTTTAAATATTTAATACAATAAATGTTACATTGTTTCAGGTAAAATCCAATACGTAACAAGTAATTTCTACAATAACAGCGGTACTCCATAATAACATGGTAATACTAATAACATACATTTACCCAACGATAGCTTATAACTGAATATATAAGCATTAAATAACGTTATACGCTATTTGTTGCAGTGGGTCCGCCTGTGGATAGCGCTCGGTGTTTCATCGAGCGTGTTTTCACAACAAACTAATACTGTAAGTATTATTTACATATCTACATAACTTATTATAGGTAAACTACATACTCCTCACAACGTGCCGGTAGTTCGGGTATACATTTTTCATTTAATACGGGTAAAAAACAGTTGGGTTTTTGTTTATAATTTAAGAAATCAAAAAGAAGGTCTTTGTGTTTTGTTAATGTTTGAAATGTAGGTTTAAGATTTAAGGTTTTTTTCTATGCCTTAGGTGAAGTCTATTATTTCAATAAAAACTATTATTATTTTATTATTAATTATAACATTCCATATTAATAGTTTTAGGTTACAGTAATTTTTAGCTTCGCCGCGACAGGGACAATAAGTACAATACTAAAAATACCGTGAAATGTTAATAAGGAACGCTTCCTCGTCGTCGTTTACAAATTATAAACTTACAAATAACTACATACTTAAGTTACATAAATAATTATGCACTATCACTCGCTATTGTTTTCACTAAAATAATACACAAATCGCGATAAATTTTGACGAACAATAGAGGAGCGTTACAACAAAGTTTGAGAGCCAGTGTAGACCATTGTTTTACTAGAATGCGAAATGGATAGGTACTTTCTCTGTAGACAGGAAATTGATTGTAACCATAGAGTTAGCATATTAATAGACCGACTGTACTAGAGTACGTGCTATGAGCACGGGTACGGGCAAAATGTCTTGAAACGAAGTGCGCGTACATTAGTTTAAACGACTAAAATACATGCTGGGTGGATACGAAAATACGACAATAAATGAAACCACGTTAAGTACTCATAAATACGATTAACTTATACTATGGGACCGACTGCGAAATCGCAAAAAAATACACAGCTTTTCACATATTTTTGCCGAGGAGACATGTACTTTTTGTATGAAAAGCATAGCTTAATGGTAAAGCAGTTTTTTTTGCGATTTCGAAGTTGGTCCCGTAGTAAAAGTTGATCGTATACATGAGTACTATACGTGGTTTAATTTATTGTCGTATTGTAGTATCCACCAAGTACAATGAATGCCAATTTCTCGTATTTTATCGATACTTTTACCGAGAACAAATGACAAGGAATCCATACCGACATTTTGTAACTGTAAATCTACAGTGTACCTACGATATATCTGTGAATGCATTTTTATAGAAAATGCCCTCTCTTCGCACAACGTAACATTGTTAACGGTATCAATCTATAATATTAATACTCTATGATCGTAACAGAAGGTCCAACAGTTGTATGTTTGTATTGTTACGATTTATACAATACTGTCATATATGCTTATGTTGTTTCATAATTAGTAATATATGAGTAAAGACGTAAGTAAGTCAAAAGTAAGTCCGTCAGTTAGATTATCAAAAAATATTGGACACGTATTTCTTTTTTCGTCAATCAAATAGAAAATGATAGAAAATGATAAAGCCCGTTAAGTTCCGCGCGACGTCACATTTCTACATTTGTTTTATGAAATGTGACGTCACGCGGAACTTCAACGGTCTATTATTTTAATCATTTTCTGTTTGATTGACGAAAAAAAAGACGTGTCCACAAAGCTTTCGGTAATTTCATGTTTAAAAAACCGGCCAAGTGCGAATCGGACTCGCAAACAGAGGGTTCCGTACAATATTAACTAACTCATTGTGCTATGAAAACAAAATACGAAAAAAATACGTTTATTGTATGGGCGCCCCCTTTCATTTTTATTACTTGTTGTTATAGCGGCAATAGAAATACATATTCTCTGAACATTTCAGATGTCTACCTATTACCGATCATGAAATACAGCCCACTGACAGACAGACAGACAGACGGACGGACAGCGGAGTCTTAGTAATAGGGTCCCGTTTTACCCTTTGGGTACGGAACGCTAAAAAACTGACCGTCTGTCTGAGTCAATTGGGGACATGGCAATTAATAAAGACCGGGTTAGGTATATGCATTAGCATATTTGTATATGCATTTGCATATTTAAGCCATCCTCAGAGGTAATGGTATATTTTACCTAAGATCTAGTAGTAGTAGTAGATCTAGATGATTCTATTTTTCGAGCGAGCGAGCTATAGGTACCTAAGTGCTAACAAAGCACCCAAGTTCAAATTCTGCATCTTACCTCAGTGGATGTGGAGCGATCCTTTTCCCCATATAAAAATATTTTGAATGATCGAAGACTCAATCTTACCACTGAACATTTGGAACAATACTTGATTGTTTACCTTGACAAAAATAATATATTTTTTTTGGGTTCCTAAAACTTATCATTTAATTTCGCATATTCTGCCAATTTTCATGCATATTCTGCCAATTTTCATGCATATTTCAAGCTTTTTCATGCATATTTGCATACATATAACAAGCTTTTTATGTTGCACTAGCTGCCCAGCGCGACTTCGTTCGTGTGGTGCTACCCTACCCTGTGGTGATACCCCACCCTACCCTACCCTACCTTACCCTACCCTATATGAATAATTTTCCCCGTTTTTGCAATTTTTTTCACTGACGCTTCGCTCCTATTAGTCGCAGCGTGATGTTATATAGCCTAAAGCCTTCCTCGATAAATGGAATATCCAACACAAAAATATTTTTTCAATTCGAACCAGTAGTTCCTGAGATTAGCGCGTTCAAACAAACAAACTCTTCAGCTTTATAATATTAGTATCTCCGCTCTTTAGCAATTAAGCTAGGAAACGGTTAAAGTCTTTAAATGTGTGTTATTTTTTGTTTTTCTACGTGAAGGAAAAGGATATGGCCTGCAATAAGGAATTCCGGCGAACCAGTCGCCAAGATAACATAGAATACGCAAATATCATTATAAATAACATTCCATATGTAATAAAACCCGTTGTTATAGGTAGACAGTTGAAATTTTCACATAATGTGTATTTCTATTGCCACTATAACAAAAAAATAATAAAAGTGAAATAATAATAGAAATTAAAGGGGGTCCCCACACAAGAAACGTCTTTACGAATCCCTTCGTGTGTGAGTCCGAGTCTTACACGAGGCCGGTTTTTTTTAATTTTCAGAAATCCCAGTTCCCTATAAATTCAAAACATACTTATAATATTAGAAAAGATAAATATAATTGGTCACATATAATTCAAATCTTCGCACGCTCGTGGTGTAGCATGATAAGCGGTTGAGCCCTCGTGGTGTAGCATGATTAGCGGTTCTTAATCGATCGGCAAGTTAAGTTACCACTGTCGTGGTCGGTACCTGGATGGGTGACCGCCTGGGTGGGTGGTAATTCAACTCGAGCGTTTCCGTGCTTCGGAAGGCACGTAAAGCCGTTGGTCCCGGTTATCACTTAATTCTGATAGACGTTAAGCTAGTTGGAGGCCTTCTAGGCCGCTTGAAACTGTGAGGCCTGTACTCAGCAGTGGGACATTATAGGCTGATGATGATGATGATGATGAATTCAAATCATAATATATAAAACAAAGTCGGGTAAAAAGTCGAGTAAATTAGCTCAGCTCATTTAATCTCGTCTCACTAATATTATAAATGCGAAAGATTGGATGTTTGTGAGTTTGGATGTTTCTACTTCAATCACGCTTCAACATCTAAACGGATTTGAGAATATGTTCTGGATTAACACATAGGGTACTTTTTATCCCGGGAAAAGTAATATATCCCTCGGTAACGTGGCTGAAACCGCGGGGCGCAAATAGTGTGTTCATAAATAACAGAATACTAAAAACATAATTGTACCCTAAGGCTCAACAAATTGGAATTCAATAGAAAACGCAAACGCATTGATTTATTTCAAACTTTTAAATGACCTAAACCTGCCTCATCAATCACTTCGATATAATATGTTATATAACTTATATAACACTACAAGTGCCCTACAAGTCCCTTACGCAACCACTTGCTCTGCTTGCTTCCGCGTGAAAGTTTACTTCCTATTTATACAGAGCTTAATTTCAAAGGGCTGATGAAAGCTCTTGCTATCTGCGAGCTGTCTAGGTGTAATCTAGTTTTAAATACTACTGGCCTACTTTATTTGCTTGATGATAGTTTGATTATGGTATTTTAGGAATAGAACACAAGATTTTAAGAATTATAGTAGATTAAACTTTTTTCAATTTTTTTTTAGGCTTAGTGAATGTACTGTTTATGTAATGTCTTCTGTTGTTGTTTTTTTTTGTTGCGCCTACTATTAATTTCATAGCCAATCTGATATTATTATTCTCTTTATTTATTTTCATACTTAAAATTATTATTTTTTGTAACATTGGTATAAAAATCAAAATCTTACAAAATCTAAAAAAGTTACAAAATCCTAATCCTAGTGTGCCGCCGGCAGCGGGGTAGGACCCAAGCTACCGGTGGTTAGGGCTGCAGAGAGAGGAATCTCCTGACGATGCGCGCCGTGTCCAGGAGTACCGCCTTCTGTATCTGACCATTGATCCAGCCATCCAGCGAGAGCCTCTCAAGATGTTGGTCGAAACTCTTCGCTATGAGACCGTTCGCCGAAACAACTATCGGGACAATGATCGTCGAATCATTTCATATTCATCATCATCTGCCTGCCCTGTTCCCAATCAATTGGGGTCGGCGCAATATGTACGCTTCGTCCATTTGTCTCTTCTATCCGTCATACTAGTATCCACTCCTTTCTTACCCATATCATCTTTCACACAATCCATCCATCATTTCATATTATTATTATTGTACGGAACCCTCCGTGTGCGAGTCCGACTCGCACTTGGGCGGATTTTTATTTATTTTTTAATTGCGTTCTTCTCGTGGTTGCCAGTTCGATTTTCGAATTATTTATATTTTTTTTTTTTTTTTTTTATACCACTTAGGTGGCAAACAAGCATACGGCCCGCCTGATGGTAAGCGTTTACCGTAGCCTATGGACGCTTGCTACACCAGGGGTATCACGCGCGCGTTGCCGACCCTACGGCAACTAAAACGATTTGGTTCTCTTTTCCGTGAGTCGAACAGTCCTTCGAAATACTCTAGATCTAATGTCTTAGTTTAGGTGAGGTTTGCATAACTTGGACTTTGTCGAGCAGGTATTATGAAAAAATAATAAATAATAAATAAATAATAAATAAATTTATTTTCTCAACCAAGTTTTACAATATTAACTAAAGGTTGGGGCCTTCTTTTAAGTATTTAAATACTTGTGTCAGAAGACCCCGCTCTTCAATAGCTGTAATATACATTTACAGGTTATAAATGATTATTTACTGCCTATTTACGTAATTTTTCAGGAATCAGTGAGCGCATATTTTATTTTCTTGACCGTGTTTGATCCACCTCGATTCTTCTTCTTCTTATTTTTAATTTTGGCAACCAAGCCCAAATTAGGGCTAATTTCTGCCAGTGTCGAGTTATATTATAGTTTTCAGTCACAATAAATCACTTCACATTATAGTCCTCAGTCAGTCACCGCCCATAAAAGTCATGTTTTACTACAATGGTGGTCATTGTACTAAAACTCTACACGGACATTTTGAGACAACTTGAAAAGTCACGATACACATAATTCATTTCATTTCACTTCACTGGTGCACATGGATGATCTTTATTGGGTAAAATACCACCAAAAATACACAATAAAACTCAAAATACACAAATTTATGAAAATAAAAATGAAAATGCTACGTCACTCTGCAAGTTCCCGCCAAAAGTCCAAAGCTATCATTATTATTACGTTAGTGTGAATGGAGCGCGTGCCAGTTTTTGCATTCATCATGATCATGACTACCGGCTTATTATTGTATGTGAAGCACGCACTACATTTGTTACCTAACTAATGTTTACCTGTGACTTTATACATTTTATATGCTATAAATTTAGCTACAAGTACAACTAAGTCGGTAAATAAGCATACGGCCCGCCTGATGATAAGCTGTTACCGTAGCCATATGGACGCTTGCAACATAAGAAGCATCGCTCACGCGTTACCGACCTTTCCCCCCTCCCTATGAGCTCTGGCGACCTTACTCACGCGCAGAAACAACTTTACACAACACAAAGTTGTTTGGCTGCGGTATTCTGTAAGGTGGAGGTACTTCCCCAGTCGAGCTGCTCTTGAGCGAATAAACGCTAAGCTCTACCTCTCTCAGAGTCTCTTTATTTTGATACTGAGAAGAGTTTTTAATAAATAAATCTTACAGCTCTTACGCCAGCTACTTTCCACCATCGCAGCTCTCGCCATCGACGGCGAGTCGATCCTCACCTCACACATTGGAACCAAATTGGTCTCGTACTGAGCGGTTTCAACGAAGCTTTCTATCGTGGACGCTCAGGCTGTGGAATGAGCTCCCCGCCGTGGTTTTCCCGTTGGAGAACAGCATGGGGTTCTTCAAAAAGGGTGTGAAGAGATTTCTGCAGGGTCGGCAACGCGCGAGTGATACCCCTGGTGTTGCAAGCGTCCATAGGATACGGTTGTATTCTCTTTTCCGTGGATACGGTAACCGCCGCGGTGTAGTCATTTGTTAACTTTCACAAGTGCCCTATAAGGGCCTAATTTGAATAAATGAATTTTGATTTGCTAATCATCAGGCATTAATGACTTTTGGCTAACAGTTCTTTCTTCTATCTTTTCTCTGTGACGATCCGCTTACGGAGCTTACTTATAATAATATAATACTTACTTTAGAATATTTGTAACCACAGATTACATATAATTATTCTGTAATCTGTGTTTGTAACTAACTTAGAACCGCGGTTTTTTCCATTCCTGGTGTATCTAATTTATTTCCAGAATATATCGTATCATATGTTACTTACCGTCAGTACACCTACCATGCGTTTTCTAAGCTAACGTAATCTACACTCGCTAGCGACTACGGTGAAACATTTTGTATGAAATGCTTCCAAAAGTGTCCACTAGAGGCGCTGCTCGTCATGCAAAATATCCAACGTAGTCGCTAGCGACTGTAGATTACGTTAGATTATTGTCTTACAAATATACAAATAGTTGGTAAAATATTTCATATATACTAATATAGATAACTAATCTTGATAAGTCAAACATACGGACCACATACGGACAGACCGTCCAGCGATATCCTCTTAGTTAGAGATATGTTAGGCAATGTCTCGTCCAATGAGGAACTCGTGATTTAGCCTTAAGCACGTAACTATTACGCATGTTACATAAAGCTCGCGAGCAGACATGTAATTTAAATAATACCTACCTAGAACCTAGATACTACAATGTGATGTAGTTATATTAGTATTCCCATAATTTACGAACCACTTAACTTATATACAAAGCAGATAGTCATTATTGGCAAATGTATTAGTATTAGGTGGTATTAGTAACCAATATGATAAACGCGAAGCGCTCGTGGTGTAGCATGATTAGCCGTTCTTAATCGATCGGCAAAGTTAAGCTACGTCTGTCGTGGTCGGTACCTGGATGGGTGACCGTCTAGTGGTATTTCAAATCGAGCGTTTTCGTGTTCGGAAGGCACGTAAAGCCGATGGTCCCGGTTATCACTTAATCGTGGCTAGTTGGATGATTCATACAGGCGGCTTGAAAAATTCCAACAGTAGGTTGGCCTAGTGGCCAATGGCCAACCTCCACCAATCCGCAGTGGGCACGCGTGGTGGAGTATCTGCCCATTCCCTTTCACCCTGATTTGTGTGCAGGAGGCCTGTGTTCAGCAGTGGGACATTATAAGCTGATGATGATGATTATAAACGCGAAAGTTTGTATGTATGGATGTTTACTTGTTCACGCAAAAAATACTGAACGGATTTGGATGAATTTTGGCACACAGATGGAATATGTTCTGCATTAACACATAGTATACTTTTTATCCCGGGAAACATACGATCCTGCGGGAATGCGGGTGAAACCGCGCGGGACAGCTAGTTAGTAATAAATCTTCGTTTTTTTTTGATAAATGCTATATAAATATCATGTTAAATAAATAAAGAGCGCGCGTTGGTAGAGAGAGGTAGAGTATATAGTTATTTAGAGTTATTTCCCTCGAGGAGCAGCACAGGTACTTGTACATAGAATCTGTGATAGAATACCGCAGACAACTGAATGTTGTGTTCCTGCGCGTGAGTAAGTTCGCCAAACCTTATCGAGGAGGGAAGGGCCAGTAACGCATGGTTCTTGCTTTTTGGTGGTAACGTGGTGGTTACTGCCGACTACAGTATGAGGCACGAATGGTGAGCAAAGATAGGCAGTAGTGGGGGCAAGCTCGCGCATGTACACTTTTGGCCAAATCACAGTAGCCAAATGACACTTAAGAAACCAATAGACGACGAGCATCGACTGACGAACCAATCGTGTGCAGCTCGGCGCTCCCCCCTGCTTCAATCCGCCAAACAGACAGAAAACTAACTTCTGCGCAGGTGTAAATCTGTGCTCACGACTCGTGCCTCTTACTGTACCAGGAAGGCCTGGCTTTTGTCTATTTTTAGCATTTAGATGCATATGGGCAGTCAAAAGTGACGCAGTATAAAATGGCCCTAATATAATTGGACTGTTTTACAAAAAACTTAAACCGACTTCAAAGTACACTAAGAAGTAATCAAATTTTGATCTGATGACAATGGGACCAAACGGGAAGTGTACCCTTCCAGACAAAAAAAGAATTTTCAAATGACAGAGTTATGAGGTAACAAACCTAAAAAAAAATACACACGAATTGAGAACCTCCTCCTTTTTTTGAAGTCGATTAAAAATATATAGGTAGCGATATATGTAAGGAAAAATGTTATTGATAAAGCCTGCAAAATATCTAGTATATCCTAAAGAAGTCTCGTATAGATACCACTTTCATACTCTCTGCAGTTTTTTATTGCAACAACCACTTTTACTTGGCTTCTAGTTCCGAAGTTTTACTATCGTAAATGGACATACACACAAGCTTGTGGCTCGAACTGAGTTTAACTCTTCCGCAACGTGTTTCTTAGTATACAATAGGTGTATGGTATGTTTTTTATTGTTAAAAGGCAAAACATAGTCAGAATATCCAAAAAGTATTTAAAAAATGTATTCTTGTTTAGTTTCTTGCCGGATTCTTCTCAGTTGAAGGCCGAGTTCCAAACCGGTAGTTGTACGTAGTATTTATATGCTCGGAGCCGGTAGTAACTTCAGTAAATGTAACCGTCATAAGTGCCCTTCTGTGCCCTAAATTGAATAAATTGCTTTCCCTTTGACTTAGCAGCTATCATAGTCGGGTTGTCCTTCTTTCACGCAGATCGGATCAGCGTGATTTTTTTCATATTGATGATGTATGATCGTAAAATGAACTCTCATCTAAGTACGCACCATTATAGTTTTACGAATCATTGAAACTTAGTATTTTTTTAAATAGAATTAATAGTAGCAATTAAATACTTTCCACACTCACTGCGTTGCGTCATGCTAGCGTATGGCGCTACCTTTATGTAAGATCCGTTACAATTTAAGCTTAATTGCATTTGATAACGATTGGATTTGTTATTATTTAATTAATATGTAACTTTAATAGTTCTACTTTTCTAATGACCCATTATTTATTATAATAAAGATTCAAACTCGTATTCGAAGAACTGTAATGTTACAATGATTACATTTAATATTTTCAACACACTCGCTCGTATTTTGGCTCTTATTGCACCGATTTTAGTATCATAATACAGTTTATTACGAACTGGTGCTTTTTACTTTACATTAGCGCACTTTTGTTTTTTGATATTATCCCGATTATGTTAGTTTATGTTGTATCTCACTGTAAGTATGTGTGTAGACGAAGCAATCTTAATTTAATCAGATAAAACCAAAGATACATATTGTATACCAGTTACGTAGTAAAAAAATATCTTGGATAGACAGCTTGACAGCGCATCGCAGTAAACAAAAACTGCTACTTTAAAAAATATGTCTGTTTTTTTCCTCGCAAGTGTGTTTAAAAACGTCATATGAGACGCGTGTGCATTGATTATTACACTCTCGTCTTCCTTATCGCATTCACCTTTGCACACATGTATCACAATGTACTATTAAAGTACAATAGCATTCATTATAGGGTTTAAAAATCGCCTGTCTGATACGAGAAATGAACCTGCAGAACTACGATCAAAAGAGCTAATCACTAGGTTGATCCTTATGATTAGTCTCTGATCTGATGTAATAAATTTAAATTTAATTTATGTTTGATTTTGAGAAGAGTAATTGCTGAGTTTATTGTCGGCTCTTCTTAGCAAAATAAACCTTCCGAACCGAGCATTAGAGTATTAGAGTTTCACTATTCATAAGTGCCTGTGAAGGCCTATTTGAATGAATAAATTATTTCATTTAATTATTTCATAGTGTTCTCGTAGGTTCTCACAAAAGTGCTGAAAATTCAATGTAATTTTATTTTTGTTTCTACAGAGAGTACAGCATGGTGATGCCAGTTTCGGGTGGGGCTGGCAGCTGTCCGCACAGGGGGAGGGGCCCGCCACCATCGGACATTACTACCTGAAGCTACCACAGGTTACTACTCCATGTGATAGTGCAGGGATACAATCTGCGAGAGAGCTATTTAGAATTTATAAATGATTGTTTTTTATGCCTTTTCCAGTCTGAACAGCGAGTCCGGTACGCGACTGACGGTGGCGGCCATCGCGGTACTGCGGCGCTGAACACCAGCGACCATCACCACCCGCAGACAACTAACTTTATACTTGGAGATAAGGCTTTGCAGCTTAATGCTCAGCAGGTTGGTATTCCCCACTTTTATAAAGACCATTCTTTCTAGTCTCCCACGGTTCAAAAGACATTCTTTTTTTAACGCTCAAGCCTTTGTCTAAACAAAATTCATAGATAGTTAAAAAACAGTCTTAATTCGTTGCCAAAAATCCCCATAAAATTTCAAAAATAATTTCTTATTACATAATGGTGCGTCCATGCTACACGAAGCAAGCACGAGCCGAGCCTCGAACGAACAGGATTCGTTCGTTGTTCGCGATTTCAAGCGTGGACGTACTTAACAAGCCTTCAACGAGCCTATAACCAGCGCGATGCAAATCCCTGTGTTCCTGAAAAAACTGTCAATCGGGCGGAGCGCAGTCGAGCACGCTACGAATGCTCGTTCGAGGCTCGCAAGCCCGTCCACGCTACGCGAATCGTGCTCGCAGTGTGCTCGTTCGTGGCTCGGCTCGTGCTCGGTTCGCCAAGCATGGACGCACCATTAGATTATTATGTTTAAGTAAGACTAAAAATAAGCAGTAGGTAATAAGGTTTCTCAGCGGTAAATTAAAAGATGAAATGACGATACTCAAATTAAATTCATTTGTTTTACAGATCCAGTCTCCAGATTACCAGCACAAGGGAATCCTCAATGCAACACAGCCTACACCTACCAACAACCAAGGACAACCCGTTGATGTATACCTCTTGCAGCAGCAGTTCCCATCGCCAGCTCAAGCACCACAGCTTGTCCAACTCATCCCCACACCCAGCACAGTATACAATAATGTACCCAATTATTATAATATAAAACCTTTGTACAACTTCAGAACACAACATCCCATCCAAAACCAATATACAAACGAACAAACTCGAAACGAAAACCTAGATAGTAGCTCTAAACCTCTTGAGCAAGAGGTGACCGAGCAAAATCATCATTATTCACCAACAACTATAGTACAAGTTTTTAAGAACCACAACTGTTCTAGTGATGCTAGCTTAGAAAATACTTCTGACGATCTTGAAAACGATATTAAGAAATCAAAAGAATTGTTCGCTGAGTTGCCGCAATATGAAATACATGATGTTAATGGTAATTTCGGATCAAAAGACGCGGCTAGAAGTCCTTTAACTTATAGAGGAGCCGTACATTTCAGAGTAGAAACGCCAAGACCTCATGCTAGAAACGAAAGGTACTATTACACCACTGATTATGTATCAACTACTGAAACGTACAATTCAACTAATGAAGGTATCAACAGACTAGTTGCATCAACGCAAGATCTAATATCTAATGAAGATTTGCTAAAAATAAATCACTCAATCGAAAAACATATGGCCGAACAAAGTGAAGATATAATAAAACCACGATCTAGGTATAATTATAGAACTGAAGGCCGTGATTTCAGACAAAGCAGTTCAAATCAAATAACAGTTAAAGCAAAAATAGCAAATATAATCAAAAGTGATATTGATAATTTAGAAAACGATCAAAATAAGGAACAAATTTTACAGACTAGTTCTAATGAATACAGATTCGCTTCACCTATCGTTGTAGCTGATACTCCTTATGATACTTACAAAAGTCAGATTGTAAACAATTTGGTTTCCACAATGGTTCCATATTTACAAAATGGTTATGAAATTATTGGAGTAAAACAAAGTCTTGATGAAAGTGACGTTAATAATTCATACAAAGAAACAAGCGAGGAACTAGTCAATGTTACTCCAAGGCCGATAGGACAGAAATATTTAGCACCTATTACTGTAGCTTTAAGATTACTAAACGCAAATGAAACTGAAGTATATAATACTGTAGACGACCATGAAGCGTCAGATAGTGAATTCATTTCGGATACTGTTCAAGTACCGGAGAAAACTAGAACTATTGTTGAGATTCAAGAATCTATTCCAGGAGATATAATACATATAAATGATGTGGAAGTACATGAATATTTAGATGAAGGTAGAAGTAATAACAAAGGTCCTTACGATACAGCAAAATCTATATACAATAAATACGTAGAAGCTTTCGAATCTTCAAAGAAAATACAACAAAATATGAATGATATTCTACATAAATATGAATCATTGCAAAATGATAAACGTGACAACGCATATGATTATAATGAAAACAGCAACGGAAACGAGAATGAAGAAGATTCGAAAGACAATTTAGAACAAAGTGAGAATGTGCAATCAGAAGTTGAAATAAGACCCAATAGTGATGATTTAAGTAACGAGAGAAGTGAATACATAAATTACAACAACGATGGATACCAAAACAGAAAAATCATACAACCTATCATAATAGAAAAAGAAGTACCCGTAACAAAGTTCGTAGATAGATACATTGAAAGGCAAGTACCCTATCCAGAAACTGTGGAAGTTCAAGTACCGGTAGATAGACCAGTACCCGTTGCTGTGCCTTACGAGAAAGTTGTTGAGAAACCTTATGAAGTCACCAGATACGTTGATAAGCCCTACCCTGTTGAGGTTCCTAGACCTTATCCCGTAGAAGTTCAGGTTCCATATCCAGTAGAACAGAAGGTATACATTGATAGACCAGTGCATGTACCATACCCAGTTGAGAAAATCGTCGAGAAACAAGTTTTACATCCAGTTCCGATACCAACGCCAGTCGGGATACCTTACGAAGTCCATATCCCAGTCGAACAAAAGGTGCTATATCCAATACCTATCGACAGACCTGTACCTGTACCAATTGAAATCGAGAAACGTGTACCAGTCGACAGAATTGTACATAAAGAGGTACCAGTACCGTACCCAGTTGAAAAGAGAGTCCCATATCCCGTACATTACGAAACTAAAGTACCCGTACCATATCCTGTAGAGAAAAGAGTACCAGTGCCTGTTGAGACAATAGTCGAGAAACCAGTGACAGTCACCAAAGTTGTCGAGAAGCCGGTACATATAGAAGTACCGGTACCACACCCTGTACCAGTGGCTGTACACGTATCGAGACCATACCCTGTTGACAGAATAGTCGAAAAAAGGGTACCGTATCCAGTCGATAGAATTGTTGAGAAAAAGGTACCGGTACAAGTACCTTATCCGGTTGAAAAGGTGGTTGAGACGATAGTCGAGAAACCGTATGTGGTAACTAAGTATGTGAATAAACCATACCCAGTCGAAAAGCGAGTGCCTTATCCGGTAGAAAAGATAGTTGAGAAAAAGGTACCGTACCCGGTCCAAGTACCGGTTCATGTTAAAGTTCCCTACCCGGTAGAAAAGATAGTCGAAAAACCTGTACATGTACCTATACCAGTATATCACAGGCACAAGCAAGCACATCAGTACGAGGCGGAGGAATCGAAACATAATCCACAATATCAGAACTTATACAAACCTGATGCAAAAGAAGCTGCTTATGTGAATCAAAATCACAAAAGTCAAACACAACAAGAGGCTAAAACAAATGCCGCACAACTGTATCAACATTTAAAAGAAAAACATAAAAACGTTCAAAGTACACATTGGGGTAACCAGTATGCTTCCTCGTACCAGTATATTAATAATACCCCAGAAATTAGAGACGACTTCAAGAAATCGCAATCATTATCAAATTACTTGGAATATTTGACGAATAAGCAGAATTCTCCTTATGATTATTACGGGCCAGTTCCTTTACAAAATCAGAATGATATGTGGGAGAGAAATAAGGATTATGGTCTTGAAATTAAGTTAAGAAGAGCTGATAGGACTCCTAAAGTGACTAATTTGAGGATCGAATATGGAGGTTTTAAACCACCGTTGATTCCAAGCACTGAAATTGATTTGGACGGTATGCCTGTTAATAAAGAATGACAAACAAAATTAAATGGTAATAAATCAAAGACCCGACTGCAAAAAGACAATTTAAAAGTAATGCACTAAAAAATACGAAACAAGATCGAGAATAGTAAACAAAATTGAAATAAATTATAAACAAAGTAAACTCGGTAAAAGCAACTGATTAATTAATTGTTTTTTTTTTTTTTTTTTTTGGATATATTAGCAGAAATAGAGTTTACTTTGTTATTAGTTGGGCAGTCGGGTAAAAACAGAATGTGTATTCGTTCAGTCGCCTTCTATGTGTTTGCGCATCCCACTGCAGCAGAGAGTTCAAACTTGTACAATTGTTGTTGGGTGAAGTTTTCTAATAGTAAAAAAAAAGGCCCGCCTGGAATTAATAAAAATAAAATGAATGAAAAATAACTTTGTAGGTATACTTACTACATAGTAATAATTTAGAGGATGATGTACTTAATTCATTAATGTAAATATTTAAGTTGTATTTTTTCAGTATTTCTCTAAATCATCAGTATCTGAAATAGTATTTTGATCCTAATTAACTTATTGTTAAGCTTTATTTTGCGTTCCCTAATGTGTGTATTAAATAGCGATTTAAGCGACATCTATGGAGTCTGATAACAAATTATATTAATTTATTTTATTATGGTTAAGTTTTGTAAATATTAAATCATAAGGTGATAAATGTAAACATAAATAAATATTTAGTAATTAAAAAAATATTTTATTAATTATATGTATTCGTCCAAACTACACTGGACAGCAAATAAACCGGGCCACCCGCTACCTTGGAACTTTAATCCAATTTTCTCAAAAAGTATAAAACTTACAACTTACAAAGTTATACCTACAGAAAGTGTGTTTCATGATGAACAAAATGAATGGAAACACATTAGGCTTAATCAATTTATTAAATGTTTATTAAGGATTTTAAAAAGAAGAGTTGTTTTCCAATCGTGTTAATCGTTCGTAATCACCAAAGGAAAAATTTTTTTTTGCCTGAAAACAACGAAAAAATGAAAAAATTTTTTTGGACAGTATTCAGTGTTCCTTCCCCTTGCTCGGGTAACTGCTAGCATCTTTGTATTCAAAGACTTCACGAGCCTGACGATGAAATCTTGGGGGATTGCATTCCACTCCTCTTCATTTGCGATTCGGAGCTCTGAAAGCCTTGTTGGAGCAGGTACCCGGGCTCGAACTCGACGTTTCAGCTCATCTCATAAGTGTTCTATCGGATTCAAGTCCGGACTTTGAGCTGACCAGTCCATCGTATGAATGCTGACGTCGTGTAGATACTGGTTCACCACATGAGCGACATGAGGCCGTACATTATCATGCATCAACTGCATATCCTGCCCGATATATCCTACGTAAGGTACCATATGGTCCGCGAGGATTTCAGTGATGTAGCGATGAGAAGTCAACCCACGTGTACGCCCCGTCGGTTTGATGAAAACTAACGCTGTATGTGCTGTTATCGAGATGCCGCCCCAGACCATTACCGACCCTCCTCCATAAGCAACAGTTTACTCGATAAACACTGAGAACAACGTTCTCCAGGGTGACGATATAGTCTCTGACGTCGATTGCTTCCATGTAGACTCACCCTGGTCACATCAGGGCAGAGTAAATTACCCCACTGCTCTAACCTCAAATTCCTATGCTCTCGAGCAAATTCAAGTCATGCTCGACGGTGGGCTACCGTGAATCCTGGGTCTGTTGCAGCTCTTTTTGGAGTCAGGTTCCTTTCAGCAAGACTCCTGCTGACGGTATGTGAACTTATGACCACTTGGCGTTCGTCACGCTGACTTTGTTGGACTTGAACTGTGTTCAGGCAGTCATTTCGCAGATTAGTAAGTTGGATATAACGATCATCTGCTGCTGATGTAGCCCTAGGTTTGCCCGTACCTGGACGGCGGTCGATTGCTCCAGTCTCTAAGTATCGTATGTAAAGTCGTTGCACTAAATATCTGCTGATTCGAAGTCTTCGAGCGACCTCACGTTGCCCAACAACTGCTTGAAGTAGTGCTACAGCTTGAGCTTCTTCCTGAGGAGTCGTATCCATTATTGTCCGTAAAAAATTGGCAAAAATACACGCGCTTGAGCAAACGATGGATAATAACTAAAGAAATGATAAGAAATATCACTGTAGAAAAAAAAACGCTAAGCGCGAACTCTAGAGAAAACAGTGCAAATCGTTAGGCATTGTGTTTGTGGCATGATAACAATGTGAGTTGACGGTGCTTTCGATTACATTTATACTCATTTTAATCATCATGAAACGTACTTTCTTTAGGTACAAGTTTGATAGTTGTAAGTTGTATACTTTTTGAGAAAATCGGATTAGAGCTACAAGAGAGCGGGTGGCCCGGTTTATTTGCTGTCCAGTGTAGTAAAACGCGTAGTTCATTTCAAGGAAGGATTGCAAATACCCGTGGCCCCGTGCTCACGGCACATACTCTAACACAGTCGCTATATATATTAATATTCTATCTCTATCGGCTATACATACTTTTTATCCCGGGAACGCTAATTGGGCAAGTTATTGGTCAAAATCAAACATCAAAATTGGAATTAAAAATAAAATTTATTTCCACTTGAATATCTCACAAAACGCCGTGAAATGTCAACCTCACAGGCATCGGTCGACGGCTACACTAAAATAATAATCGTAAAACAAAGCTCAATTATATATATAAATATATATTTATATATAACTACAGTATGTAAACAGTATTATGTACCTCGGGTGTTCGCATCGCGTCATCGGTACCTCTGATGACTTAAATAAAGTAATTTTGAAATTAAATATTAAAGCCCGACCAAAAATATATGATACCTGAAATGAGGGCGCCACTTGTCGATTTTTAAGACAGCTTATAGTAATCTCAACATTAGTTTTAGTTCCCAATTTTCCCGCAACATGGCGAAGTGTTTTATTATTCTGGTTGGACTTTAAAAATATTTAAAAGTAAGTACGTAAGTTGGGTGCTTATTATTTTGTTTACAAACTAATAGTCTTACTATATCTCTTTCTAACAGAGAACATAAGAAAGGGATATAAGTCATGTAAATTAAAACGGCAACTAATTTGACAGTGACAATATTTTCTATCCTTTTTCAATAATGTTTGTAAGAAAGAGAGGATTAGTGTCACTAATAAAATCATTGATTTTTGCAATTGAATAAACTAAATATTTTTTTTTAAAAATGACATAATATTCAGTCAGATATTAATATTTTTAACGAATGATTCAAAACGATTAATCGACTATGCATTATATTGATTCGGCAACGATAACACGATACTATCGAGATGTCAATTTGTGATTCCAATTGTAAAAGTATAACACTACACTTAATTAGGATTATTTAGAAAAAAGTGACGCGGTCGCCGCACTGCGTTACAACATACATACATACATGCCCTAATCTATATATTTATATACTATATTATCACCTAGATAGTATGCGAAATGTCACACACAAAAAAACCGATGAAAGTGAAATAATATTACAGTAGAAATTACAACAAAAAAGCATCACACCAAATCACAAAATGAAACGTTTGTTAAAGTTAAATCACAAATCCTACAGGCTGATTACAAAGTAACTTTGACACGATCAACATTGAACGTTATTGCTATACACTACAAAGTTCATAATACTTTGATCACAATTACACGACTAACATTTTTATACGTTTTAGAAGTTGTTATTTTTCTTTATGCCCTAAATATAACGCGGCTAAATTGAGTGTGTACCGACCCGTAGTGTTATAATTAGAGAACGTTTGACACTTTCTAATTCAGCCTTATAATTAGAAAGAGACAATAAGCCGTGGGCGACCGCGCGTAACCGACCAATTTACGTTGACGCCTACGCGCTTTAACATACTATAGAAACGCGGTGCCAACGTAAACTGGCCGTATATTATGTAACCATTTTATGTTGACACCGGGCGTCCTTTAACATACAATAACGTCACGGTGTCAACACAAACCGGTAGTATTACAATGACAATTTATATGAACAATCATCGCTTCAGACGACAACAATTGTCATTATAATTGGAAAAGAAAAGAATATTTATTTATTATAATATATAATTAACACTAAGCTATATTGTAACTGTTGAGCGCAAACTCACTTTGTACATTATTACAACATATGATTATACATAATGTAAATGTAATATTTTGTAAGCGGATAGCACGACGCGCGCCGTCCACGCCTGTGTGTACAACAACACCGTCGAAATGTCTTTTAAAAAACAAATTCATAACGATTTAAACATACCTCCAAAGATAAATTAAAACAATACATTAAAATTATCAATAAAAAATATATGAGCAACGAATGTATTGTACACACGGACGGGCGGTTTTATCTACAGAAAAATACAACGTAATAAAATCCATGACACGACAGTAAAATTATTATACAAATACGCACTTGTTTTTTTTTATAAATTGAGAGCGGTTCACGTAGAAATTTAACTAAAACGTTCACTTAAGAATATTTATTATTTTAATTTATATTTCATAGTTCGGCGAGGCCGTTTGTAATTAGATCATTGTGTGTGGTACACCATCATGTCGCACTGTCCTGTCGCCCGATTACCATGCACTTGGCACATTATTATATACCTCAGTTCCAAATATTTATAAATAAAACTATATGTCACGACTTTACATCGTTTATTAATAATCGCGAATGTAAACTGTATACATCTGGCCGAACGCAACTCCGCCAATGCTTAATTATAAAATAATACAAACGGCTGACAACACTGATTACATACATTCCGTAAAAAAAACTATTTTAGATTTATGATATTGAATTTACAAAGTTAAAAATCTACTAAAATAGGTGGACAAGTGCAAAAACTTCCATAATTCTTAATTCAATTTCAACGATTTACTTAAACTTGACCGGTAAAATACTAAATTTGAAAAGAGGGCGCCACTTTGTCATATCGCTCACTTATCCGCGCCATACGACTATCCTGAAAATGGAACATTCACCACGGGCTGCAAGGTCGTAAAGAAAATTCATATAAAGAATAAAAATATTAACGCGGAGAAGTGACCGATCACAACACTTCACAGTACACAAACGCATATGCTAAACAAAAAAAAAAAAACAATTTACAACTGGCAACTCACAAAACCTCAACATCCAAATTCAAATTTCAAAAATCGAACAGCTCCGGCGGCGGTATAGGATCCGTCGGCAGACAGTCGCACGGCGGCGACGGAGGCGACCGCGTGCGCGCCTGCCGCCTCAACGTATGCACGCTGTATGAATACGACTGATGCGGCATTTTAGGACGAAGCGTCCTCGCGCGCCCGTCATCTATATCCACGCTATCCGCCCTCAAGGACAGGGAGGATCGCGGCTGTATTTGTATAGACGAGGCATTCGAACGGTTCGGAGATAACGGCGGCCTTAGATAGTCGCTGCGAGCTAGAGATAGCTCCGCCGGGGTGTAGGCGGCTAGGAAGTGAGCTAGGGCTCCGGAGGGGGTCCTCATGCCACCGTTGGCAACTAGGACCATATCCTCGGCGGAGAGACGCAGGCTGTCGGTCCGGGGAGGGGGCGGCGGCGGAGGTGGAGGGGTCACCGTGTCCACCTCGTCGGAGGAGGAGAGCGAGATGGAGCGCGAGTGCGAGTGGGAGTGCGAGTGAGAGAGGGGGAGGTTGAGGCGCTGGGGCAGGTCGGGGGGCGCGGGGGGCGCGGGGCGGCGGCGGCGGCGGCGGCGCGGGGCGCTCCCGGGCAGTCACAGCTTGAGCTCGTTGGCGATCTTCGACGCAATGTTCTTGAAACCGATGCTTGTGCCTGCACCAAAATATGTGACTATGATAACGAGACAAAATAACTTCAATTGTTCGTACATACAACACCCATTCATACACACACACTTATTCCAAATTAACACACAACTTCAAGCTCCTCAAATATTCCTATAATGGACACACTACCAACTGGACAGGGAAAGGGACACATAATACACACACTCATATAATCACACCAACACACACAACACATACCGAATATCATCTAGGCAGCCACATACACCACACACACACCCCCACACACAATCACACCAACACAAACAATACATACCGGATATCCGCTTAAAGCGAACACCGTTGGACGACATTCTAGGTAGCTTGCACACTTCGATCTCCCACCAACACACACACACAATCTCACCAACACACTATCACACCAACACACACAATACATACCAGATATCCGCTTGAAGCGCACACCGTTGAGCGACAGTCTCGGCAGCTTGCACACTTCGATCTCCCATTGCACCAGCGAGTCCGCGTTGGGGTCGCCGTGGACACATAACAGGAGGAAGCGCTCGCGCTGCTCGTAGTCGCAGTTGTTTGCGTCTAGCACCTATACGAAAACTTGTTCTCAGAATGCGGTACTAAATGCTTTCACAGATTTTATATACATCGTGTAACGGAAAATGTATAAAAGCTTTTTTGTTGACTTTACTTGCATTGTCTTCCAAAATACTGATGTATACCAAATATCAAGTCAATCCGACCACTGGAAGTAGGAGAAATTCGATTTGCAAGATTCCACCCGAACAAACATAGTTACATACCTTGCAAGTGAAATAAAAGCTTGTAAAAAGTACTACATGACTTCTTTCGTAATAGCGCGAAAGAGAAAATTTAATAAAAAATATTAGCAAGTGACTCTTTGAGCCGTGAGACGTTGGTTATGTATGATTTTAATTCAATAAACTTGGAAGCAAACATTTGGTATAATTTTTGAGTAATTTATTTTGATCTAAACTTTGATAGACAGTCTATAACCTGATGTAGTCTTCACCCCTTTCGGAAAGATATACTCTTTCCGTTAAACGTTGTATAATCCAGATCTCCAGAGTTATATCGCAAATGCATACATGATAATAATATATAGATAATAAGATAAATACTGCGATTAAATAAATATATTTTTTCAAAAAAAGGTATTTGAATTTCTCAATATAAAACGGAAATTTCATTCTTTACACCCTATTTTGAATTATTACAAATATGTATCACTTCTATACTTAGTGTTGCGTTAGTAACACTCGATAAAACCAATACTATCATCGATAAATCCAAAAAAATATCGATAAACCTAAAATGTCTCTACCTTGCGTATTTCAGCCATGATCTCGTTTGGATCCCTCGAGGATGTGGTCTTCATACTCCACGTGAACCGCAGCACTCGTGGCTTCACTTGCTCCTCATTGCCTTGTCTACGCAGACGTATAGATACACGTGTGAAAATATTTAATTAATTTTATTAAAATGTGTTGTTTATGCGAAGTTGTGAACTTGACTTTTTAAATTATTCTGGCGATAAAGTTATCGCGCAAAGTTTTTTTCATATTAAGTTATTAATGCGCGTCTTAATCGAGAGCCAACGGGTTATGGCGATTTTATAATTTTAATTTAGTTTTCTAATGTTTAAGGAGTAGAGAGAGTAGTAAGAGAGAATAAAATAGTATTTTTTTTATTTAAAATCTGCTTTAAATTTACAATCAAAATAATTTTTCGCCTAAACAACACATTATACAGATCTTAAAACATGCCACGTAGTTTTGTTAGTTTTGAAATGGAAATTTCAATTTAAATTAGTCGATCAATTTCAAGTTACATTTGAAGCCTCAATAATTAATTAATGGGCAAAACGCAAGCGTTCGTTACATCGATTATTTGAATACTGCGTCGATATCGATATTAATTTATGATTATTATAAAATAATCTTCTACTATCCTTCTTTTCCCGGTACATTAGTTTTGTACAGGCCTAAAAGTTATCTAATTAATGTTGATTCAAATAATCGATTAAACACGCATTTATTATTTTGCGGATATTTTCTTATTAATAAAATATTAATGGAAAAAAGTAATAAAAATATAACAACAAATTCATCGGTCCTCAAATCTTACAATACGATTTATATTTACCGTATTGCAATCATATACAATCTATGATACTTTACAATACCAATACAATTTCATCTGGCCATTGAGTGACGACAGTCAGACGGCAACGTAATTAAAACCAGTAACAGTTAACCTTAGAAGTAAAGATTTTTGGCACGGAAAAACATAAAGGAATAAAATTTAACGAATATAATTACCCAAGCATTGCTTGTGGACTAGCGCCTACGGCATGCTTCGGGGTGGTACCGTCCAATGGCCTAAAAACAGAAAAACATAAAAACTAACACTAAACACTAGGGGCACGGGGCTGTGACGATCAATACAAATACCGCTGTGAATTTTGTAACATTCCAAAAAGTATCGATATCGATAAAAAAACAACGCCAGCACTATGCAGCGTAACGAAACAAAACATGCATAAATTATGTTGCCACATTGCAAAAGATTTACCACTTTTTTTAATAATACCAATTTTAATGTTTTTTTCTTCAAGATCCTACTGGCAAGTGGCAACATTCTATTCAGATTGTTACAAAAATCGCATAGGTCCAAGAGGTGCATAGAAGTTTACATAATTTATTAAATAAACGAAGCACAAATTAGCAAGCTAACATACACACAAAAAACGTGCTTATAAAATGACTTACCTTAGCAGCATCGATATATAGGTGACTGGTAATTAGTAAACGATATTTAGACACATGATTGTACTCATGATAACGAACAACTTTCACAAAGAAACAAATAGGGATAAATTAAAAAAAGTTGATGGTGGTGATTATTCTTGTTAGGCTCATGTTCTGAGTAACTACAAAAAAGTTTCTTTTGGAAAGTTGGTAGTTATCATGTGTCTAAATATTGTTTACTAATTACCAGTCACCCTATATATTTCAATGCCTTGCAGTGATATGCTAAATACATGCTCATTTAACAAAAAGATAATATTGGGAAAATTTTGAAAACAGAATTTCAAAGTTCTTTTTTTAAAGTAAATCATCTTCAGTAATTAAAAATAATAAGAAAGTATCGGGTAAATAATCGCTTCTGTAATATAATTGGGATCAAAATGGCTGAGTGGCTTAAAATAAAATGCCTATTGTCACATACGAGGAAATTCTTAATTCAAGCACACATAAAATTAGGTTCGTTTTTAATTTACTCGGGATATAATAAAGAAATAAAAAATATATTAACTATTCCGTTCTTACTTTTTATATATTACCGGTAACAACATGTAAATAGGTAATTCGAAAACATCCCCACCACTAAACAAGTAATGTGCGTAACAAATTAAATATGAAAACCGTAACAATGACTGGGTAATGAATGACCAAAATGCAACACACGTCCAGTTAATCAAAAATAGCATAAAATTGTAAAAAATGTCAGTAAAATATTTTTTTAATCGTTATTATTGAATAGTCCATCCGATTTAGCACTTAAATGTTTTTTTTATGTAAAAAAAATATTACAATGATAAAATAAAAAATAAAACGGAAACAATAGAAAAAAACAGCCCAAAAATGTTTAAAATCCATGCGTTTAAACTGTATAATTTTAAGATTAAAGTATAAATCGGTTGGATGACTTTTTTCAAATGTTAAAAACACACATTTTAATTTATTAATTTTAATCAACAAAATGTTGAGTGAGATGGATGTGGTTAATTTTTTAACTGAGAAAAGAAACAAGAAATATTTTTACTTTATATAAATATTAAAATATTGTAGTACCGATATCGATACCTGAGTTTTATAATAATTTGTTTTGTTTTAAATTATTACTATTTTAAAATGATTATCTTTCTATATTTTTATTTAAAAAAACCTGATATAAATCATGGCGCAATAAAGTAAAATCTCTATTACGTAAAAAAAAATATAAACCACACCGCATCGCACGAACATTGAAAAAAAAACTCATAAAAATTAAAAATAAAACCGTATGGTTCGCTATCACCGCGACCCTACCTCCGCTGTATGTCCAGAGAGGAAAATATGCGCGGTTTCTGACGACCGGTCGACTCTCCCAACACGGACAAGCTATTGGGACAACACTCACCATGTAGTAAATATAACGTGTGACAACCCTACCAATAAGTGACTAAAAGATCAGTATACCAAGCTGAAAAACTGTCAAAAAAACTTGTCGGTGACACTGCCGTGTACCCAGATTTATGAAGATGATAATGTATATTTTATAAGCTTCTTATTTTAATTTGCTCGTTTCTACAGGGTGAAATGGAAATCATTCGACACAATTTTATAGGACGTTACACTCATAATACAGATTAATAAAAAGTTAGTCTGAATGTGTAAAATTTATGTATAAAAACCGCTCGTTTTGTCGGTGCTCTGTGCGGGATTCACAAACAAATAAATTGCGGCTTCGTCCATGTTTAAACAAAAGTAATGGGATTATTAATATGATATGGTAATAGCCCGGTGTTAGCTTTATTTTATGAATGTATATCCGTTCCAAGAACGGCTAAAGAAAAAAACTTTCTTTTTAAGGTTTCAGATTTTGTTTAAATCCTCACAAAATTAATATGTATCGGTAATATAACCCTCACTTATAATTTGTCAAAAGTTTTCCATTTCACCCTGTAGATTTTACTAGGAATTTTGGCTACTTGTAAATACTGGAAAATATTAGTACCACATGATTATTGCAATGTGACAAAACTAAGAAAACATTTTTAAAATGCTATATATATAATTCTTCAACAGGGAGAATAGTAGTTTGCTCCATTTTTTTTTTCCCTTTTAAGAATATAAGAAAACTTAAAATACAGGACGTTTTGAGGATAATAAAATAAAACACCAGAAAAATGTTATTGAAAACCTGATTATTTGAAAGCTGAAAACATTCACTTTACCGCGTATTTGTTAACAATACGTACACATCATTATGAAGTAATTTACTTATTTTAGCTTCAACTTAAAACATTCACGACTTTGCAAACAATTGGAAAAATATTTTCAATATATTTGAAAAGTCGTAAAAAATTAAAAGTATAAATGCATTTCAATACAATGCCCACGATTTTAGTAAATTTAAACCAGATATTGATGACGGATTGCAAACCGCTTTTATTGTATCGTTACAAAAATATAATTTATTGATTGTATGACATAATTATTTAAGTTAAGAAAGAAGAACATAAATTTATTTTAAAAAACAGTTGGATTATTTAAGGAATGGTGTCACGAAGTGGTTCATCAACTTAATGTGTTAGTTGCATGTTACATTTAACCAACAATCTGCAATTGGGATCGGCATGTAAATTCACGGAAAGATTTACTATTACATTAATTATTTTTTGTTTTCGGATTTTTGTTCGCTATATTAATTTTAACAAATTTTATTATATTTATAAAAAAGCAATAAAATTGTTTTTTTCTTGACAATTATTTTCTTGTTAAACCAATTCATATCAATCAATAAATTATAGTTCGTAATAAAAAAAAACACAATTATTATTGAAAAAAAAAAACGTAAGCGAAATACATTATTGAATTAACGCAAAATAATGAAAATAAATCTCCGATATAATATTGTATTACAATTAAATATATCTAACTAAACTTATCAACTACGTTAGAATGTAGGTATTGCATTTTGTCTAATATTTCGTGAAGTACATTAAATTACACTTTATTGAGGGTAGACATTTAATACAAGAAGATATTGGGTTACTCTTTGACCACGACATAAAGAGTTTAAAAAAAAAAAAACACTAAATACTAAATTCAAGATAATCTCACAAATTTGACAAAGACGCAACAGTATTGGTTATAGATTAACTTTGATTTAGCTTTCAGAAACTGGCAGTATGTTTCCAAAGTTTGTTGGTTAAAAAAATTACCTAGGCCAGCAAAAAGACATTGAAATTAGTAATGAACTCTGCAATAAGGCCCTACACACACGTAGCTAATCAAAAGAAACTGAAATTATTACTAACTGATATTACTATCTATAACTTCGCACACAAATACTAAAATCATGATTATGTGGCCGAAGGTGGTGCACACACAAAGCTTAGAAGGAACTGGCCCTCAAGTGCAGCTGTCGGAACACACCGATAGGTGTTTGCCAACAGATTTTCAACTTGAGGGTAGTAGCCAGTCAGGTGGGTACTACAAAGTACACTAACACCGCGCTATGTTTTCCTCACGATATGTTCCTTCACCGAAAGCTCAAGCTCATTTGCGCACCTTCGACTCGGCATCCAACGTCACTACCACTGATTGGTTAGCGATTCAAGTTACTAATGGCCGATTCCTATAATTTACGGACCGCTATCGGTTAAAATTAAGACTCTTATATCTTTACTAATTATGAAGCAAAGACCTCAAAGCTTTGCATACCAGACCGTCCCATATGGAAGTAGCTATCACAGGTTAAATTAGCTTACGAAATGATCTACATGCTTAATTTGGCATTAAAAGAAAACTACCATTGGTAATCAAAACGATTCGTTTTTGTTTATAGAAACCGGGCATAATTGGTTATGAATTAATAGCTACGTGAGTGAAGGGCCTTATTTGTATTTATTTGACTACCCTCATTAACAGTAAAAATACTTGTGGGATATTTAAAATGAAAATAATGCACTATTCGTGTGCGTACACAATATAAAATTAAGTTTCATGTATCTATTTTTTTTGTAAATATATTAGCTATGTCACACACAATGATATGAAACAGATATATTTTTGATCTATTTATATAGCTGTAAATATTTCCTTCTGCTCAAAAATGTTTACATGGAATTGAAATTATTGTCGTTATGAAAAAAAGATATCTTTTCTAAATAAATACCGTCTGTGGTACACATTTTTGAACAGAAATGAAAAATTACGCTAAGATGCCAAATAATTTGTTTATAAAATAATAATAATTTCGCACGGATTTCTCTTTCAGCACCCTACGTTTTGACGTAAATTTGTTCAATACACTACCTAATTTTTAATAAGTATAAAGAAATCAAACAAAAATACTGAAGACTAACACATCTGAAAATTATCATTCACAATTTAATCAACATATCCAATAAACGTTTGGCGTCTCATTCTCTCGGTATATTGAAAGACAGGGATAGAAGACATCGTTTCTACGTCTATAAGACAATTAAACAGTGCATGAGGTTCAGTGCTTTACTACATATAGATAGATACAAAATACATTATTAAGAGCCTTTTACACACAATTTCAATAAACAAGTAATTTTGTGTTTATTCCATATAGATTTGAGTCGGAATTAAAATAAAAGATGTTATTAAATTGTAAGGTAAAAAGACCCTGCATATAAAAAAAAAATGTACAGTCAATCACAAAAATCCATCGCACACACAGATTTCAACAAAAAACGATTAACGACAATATTATCTTTATTATATCGCGTAAAACGCTAAAAATACTATGCCAATGCTAAGGATTTGTTGCAATTAACTCATACTAAATTAAAATAAATATTTAAAAGTCAAATGGACATTTTTAGTATTAATATAGAAAAAGTTAAGAAAACCAGTGCACTCATTAAATTTCCACTCTCATACCAACTACGTATGTACCTTACACTCACTACAAACGTACAAATGTATGTACAAATTTATTTTAAAAAGATCCTACACGACATAAACCTATAATTATTGATGAGTAATAGAAAAAATATGGAAAAAAATATTTTCTTTTAAGATATCTAATATAATTTTTCTTCTATTTCTTAGAGCCATTGATTCCGTAACAAATATAAATTGAATACTCTGATCAGGAGTACAGTCGCCGACAAAAATATATTGTAACTTTTAGACCTTAAATGTTATTTCGTAACTTAAAGATAGCTGCCTAAACGGTGATATAAGTGGTAACATCTACTGAGTATTTGTACCAAAATCTAATTAGGATGGGCTGCATCTTATTTACTAAACATAACTATTTTGTTTTTTTTTTTGTTATATACTGATAATATCTCACTCACGCCTTAATAATTACATAATTGCATGTGTGGACCATTTCAGTACATGTTTATGTGTAGAATTGTCTAGGAAAATAGTTTACGATATATAAGGAGATAAAATAAAATATATACTGGATGGAGATTTCGTAATGCCATATTTTCGAAACCTATGTTGGATTAGCCATGCTGAACAACTTTTACTATGGAACAAACACTGATATCACAAAAAAAATATTTACTTTTCATAAATTATGACCGTACAAGGTTGACATTTTCTATGAACAGTTTAAAAAAATCTGAAGATTCACTATTGGTCCCATAGTAAAAGTTGTTCAGCATGACTAACCCAACATAGGTTTCGTATGCCATCTCGATATCTCCACCTATTATAATAAAAATATTATTAATTGCTCTAAACTAACATATATCCCACAATGGCCCACATTCAAAAGTTCAACAACGGGAACAAACACTGAAAACAATCTTAGTTATAGTCTGTATAATACAATACAAATATACAAAATATTATTTCAGTCGTTGAATTTTTTATTAAACCTTTTTCGGAAATCCTGATGGAGAATCATGATAAGCATAAAATAAAAAAAAACCGTTTGTGCTTTTGTTGTGAACTTAACCATTAACATACATACGGAACCCTGGAATGTTGATAATTCGTTCGATATTAGAACTGTAGTCTTAAGAGCTAGTACGAAATGCATAACACGACGGGACTAGCCATCTTCCACATGTTATTTTATTAAATATATATCCTGGGACATTCCTCACACACGGTCATCTGATCCCAAACTAAGCAGAGCTTGTTCTATGGAAACCAGATAACTGATTTGTTTGTAAATACATACTTAATATACATAATTACACCCAGACTCAGGACATACAGATATGTTCATGGAAAATCTTAAACAACTGCGCTAACTAAAAAAAAAAATGTTTCGATATCAATGTGTGCTCGACTGTACACAGATAAGTTTTTAATATTTTACAGTGTACAATACAAATGGATTAGTAATTAATATAGGATAGATTTTATTTCTATCAATATAGATTGTTATGTTTTTTTACAATATGTAAGAGAGTGTACTAATATTTTAAAACTTTTCTTGATTTCTTTTAAACTGTATGGAGTCCGAAAATATTTCTGTATATGTCATCGAAATAGTATTACCCTAGAATAAGGGTGATAGCTGTAAAAACGGCCGAAGAAATAAGACCACAGTGTCGCTATTTCAGTTTCAGTAGGTCCACGTTTGAACGTAGAACATTCATTCATGAGTGACATAATTTTGTTTTATTGAGTTTCCAAGCGGCCACTTTCACGATGTTTTCTTGTACGTAACCCTTAATCTAGACAGGAGATAATATATCGATGGTATATGTAATTATGTGGATTGAAATTTAAACTAGAATATTCGATAAAATAACATGTAGACAGATAAGTCGTCGTGTATTTTTATATTTTATGATACCATAAGATATTAAAATCGTATGCCAATCAAATGTCAACTAATAATGGAGCATCATTTATGAATAATAATTATTTCAACCAATAAAAAACGTGACCGCTTCATATAAATATTGATAATTTTAAATTCGAGTTATCAAAAATTAATAATGTTTGATAACCAGAACGTGTCGTACAAAAGTTTTGTAAATTTACAAAAAAAAATATGTTCATGTGTAATTCACAAGAGATAATGTTAACAAATTGTATTTTTCTATATTAAATTTAATATTAAATCTTCCGACTGGTGCTTACTGCAGGGTCGGGGAACTTGCCTCCTTTTCACGGGTTTTGATTCAACCTGCGTACAACGGAACGGGTGAGCGAGACGACCAATCCGAAGTCGAATCGCCCCCCTCTTCTCGCTCCGGCTCACTTTGTTTTCTTAACGAGGCATAACTGCCTTTTGATTTGTAGAATTGCCATATCTTAATTTCATAAGTTACTGTTTAAGTTTAATGCAAAAATAACATAAAAGCATTTTTTGTCATGTCGATAATAATTTTATCGATATCGATAAAATTTTATGATTGTTACTAAACAAATCTAAAATACTTTTCAGATTTCATGAAAAATAATGTATGGCAATCCTGCAATAAAAATAAGTAATTCTCGCGCCGTAACACAAACAGATGCACAATACTAAAACACTAACTCCCTCCGTTGAATAAAAAAAAGAAAGAAAAAAAAAACAAAAAGACAAAATAGTTTCGTCACGTTGCAATAATCGCTAAAGGGTTGTGGATAGACTAGATGCGATATCGAGAACTAGCAAACAATCGAGTGGAGGTCGAGGACGGCCAACGATCGTTAGTACAAGCGTACGGTTAATTAGAGAGAGAAAAAAAATAGCCGTAACACGGGGGATGCACGGGAGGTGTAATGTCGATACAAAACTAATTCCGTACACCTCTCAACTCCACGATACTTACTTTAAAACGCGCGATAATCGATATCGATAAAGCACTACGTACAACACTCAAAGCATGGTTAGGCATTGCGTCTGCACGCCTTAGCTCACACTTGCCAAATTAAAATTTATAAAAAAAAATAGCGTTTCGGTAAGAGACGGGGAATACATCATGCTTTAAATGACAGTTGGCTTATGGGGTTGTAAGGTTATACCGCGTTTTTGACTGGATTTAGGTATTTATTGAGATAGTATTGGGAGGTAGGTCTTTTAGCATCGTGCATCCCCTGTGTGCGACTTTTATTGGTAATAATTAAAAAAACAAAATTGTAAAAAGTTCAGAGCTCGGAATTTGAGAGGGAGACAATTTGAGCATCAAATAAACGTATGTATAAATTAATATATACATATAAAAATAATACAAAACACAAAATAGATGATCAACAAATACGAGACACAACGAATGGGTTAATATTATCTGTGAGAAGACAGTGTTTATGGTGTAGAATATTATTTACACAAAAGGAGGTATATAAAACATTTAGATAGAATAGGAAACAGGGAACAGATTCAAAAGAGCACCGCTTTGAAAGTGTAAACAAAAAAAAAACAACTTTGTGAAAAACAAATCTTAGCTTTAAAATAATTCACTGACAAACGGAGCTCAAAGAAACCGTCCCACAAAAATAATAATTGTCGTTAATAAAAATAATATAGTTCAGAAATTAATAATAGATCACGAGTCTTTCTCCACAACCCTTTTTTAAGACAATAAATCGGTTATAAGACAAAAATGGCGTATACGCCAACATCTAGATAACTATAGCTAAAGTGGTGATGATATCGGGCGGAGAGTGGGGGGAGGGGGGATGAAAATACAGATGTGCATAATAAGCTGTGCCGCTAACATCGATGCGTGGCAGTGGAATGATACGAGCTTTGTATGATACATCAACTTGGGTAAAACATTTTGTGTTATATGAAAAAAAAAACATAAAATCGTGGTTTTTCCGGTAAAATTAAATAACTTAAGCTGTGGTAAATGTCTTGTTAACAACTTTGGTGTTTCAGCGACTCAATTCTCGCGTCTTCGACATCAAACATTGATGTATAAGGCTCGTTGCACTTTGAACGCGTTATCGCACGAATTCGAAAAGCGCGAGCACGTCAGATCTGGGTGATCTCGCACCCAATCTGCGCGCTCCCATACTACTTGGAAAGTTGGAATTGTTTGTGTCCACGAGGCAAATTCTTAAGAAAACGCGTCTAAATTGCGACCGGCCTTAGACATTTGCCGAAAAATGTCGGAAGTCGTAGAAATTTTAACACATTTTTCGCCAGTCTAAGGCGACATTAAAGTCGAAGACGCGAGATTCGATCCCCTGTATTTGGCCCTTTATCTCGTTCAATAAAGCAAACAGTATTTCTTTGCATGTGTCATTTTATTTGTAATTTATTTATTTTTTGTTTTCAAGTAACACAATGTGCTTTTTAATAAAAATGTGATAATGAGTTAGCGAGCTAGCATTAAGCATCGCGGCGTAGGGGACATAAATCCAACATAAATAAATAAAATTGTACAACACCACCCAAATTAAAGGTTAATTCGACATATTGAAATATGTACGATTTTTTTGTTAGTGCAGTATTTCACTTAACATAAATTAGTATTAGTATATGTGTCATGAAATTGATTTCCCATTTTTTGGTCATTTTTGAGACGAATAATAGATACAATAAGAATAACATGATACCATAAGAATAATAGGATACCATAAGAATAACATGATACCATAAGAATAATAGGATACCATAAGAATAACATGATAACATAAGAATAATAGGATACCATAAGAATAATAGGATAACAAAAATAATATGATACCATAAAAATAATAGATTACTATAAGAATAATAGGATACCATAAGAAAAACAGGATAACATAAGAATAATAGGATACTATTAGAATAATAGGATACCATAAGAATAACAGGATATCATAAGAATAACAATACTAGAAGTTACTGATATTGTTATTATTAATCTCAAAAGTATGTTAGTTTTTAAATAATATTGTACAGCTTGAAACAGGCTGACAAGCTAGAAGTTGGCCCACCTGTTGGTAAGCGGGAACCGTCGCCTATGGACATCAAGCTGATGACGATTTACAAAGCCCGGAAGGCATATACGTTACTACAATCGCTTAATGAGATAACATTAAAGAAACAAAGTATTGTTAATTCAGTTGTTGTTTTAAGTTGTACAATACGAATTTCAAAAATAACCTAACATGTAGATTTTAATGGGAATAGCCAGTCCCAGACATGTCACGTTAATATGAGCCTAAACCCCTTCACATACAGTACGATTTATCTTTCAAACCAATCGAAATTACGAATTGACTGTACTTTAATATTATTAAATTGCAATTTGCTTCAGACTTACTTAAACAATACTCCACAAGTTTTTCATTAAAATAAAACGATACGGTAAATTCTCACGATAGATTCACGATACATCGTTACGTATGTAAAGGGATTGCAAGAATTACATTTATTTTGTGCTACATACCACTATTTTTTGCATAAAATATCAATTACATGTATTTTTAATCGACTTCCAATACATCGGCTATACTTTTTAGTGTAAATCCACTTTGGAAGTTTTTTTGCAATGTATTTGACTTTAAGGTTCAACATATTTGGGGCTGGCTTGCACAGATATGATCGAGTGATGGTGGTGATGTGGTGGGAATGTGGTAGTGTGTTGGTGTGTGGTACGTACCGCTTGGAGAAGCGCGAGGAGAGCTTGGAGAAGAAGGAGGGGCGCGTCGAGTGCGGGGAGCCCCCGTCGCCGTACGCGCCGCCGCCGCCGCCGCGGGACCGCGTCTGACCTGGTTATTAATAAATAAAAATAAATAAATATCCCGGGACATTCCTCACTCACGGTCATCTGATCCCAAACTAAACAGAGCTTGTACTATGGAAAACTGATATACTACATATGCTACTTTTTGTTTGTACAGTAAATACAGTAGCGACGTGCCATCAGAATTGTTGACGATCCCGCGCTCACAAGCGGTTTAGAGCCCCTTAGTCTGAGGAGAAACTGTGCCTCCTTATGTGTGTTCTAACGCTTGTACAACGGAGAGTGTTCTAAGGAATTGTTCGACTTGTTACCCACGGCTACCTTCCACCATCGCAACTCGCGCCATCGACGGGGAATCCATCCTCACACATTGAAACCAGAATTGTTTCGAACTGTGCGGGCTCAAAGGAGCTTTCTTCCGCGGACGCTCAGGTTGTGGAATGAGCTCCCCGCCGTGGTTTTCCCAATGGAGTACAGGATGGGGTTCTTCAAAAAGGGCGTCAAGAGATTTCTTCAGGGTCGGCAACGCGCGAGAGATACCCCTGGTGTTGTAAGCGTCCATAGGCTACGGTAACTGCTTACCATCAGGCGGGCCGTATGATTGTATGCCACCTTAGAGGTATAAAAAAAAAAAAAAAAAAAAAGAATCTCACTAATCCGGCACTTCGATAGACCGACACGTCCAATAATCCGGCACCTCCGGCCGCACCTCCCTCGACCTCTTCAAGGCCGAGAACCGCGCATTCGCTCCGTCTGCGTCGCGTCGTCCGTCAAGCACTCGTCTAACCTCTAAACTTATTTACGTCGTTTATTTCAAGCTGTCGCTTGCCCCGGGTGCTATACTATACTATACTATATTGCTCACAGGCATATTCTTACAAATACGAAATCTCGGTGAACTACTTTAACTTTTATTTCGTCGATAGATTTGATTGACCTTAGTCGATTTATTATCAAGGTAGCGTCAGAACAAATAGGATACTGTTTTAGCTGAAAAAAATAAATAGATCTGGGAATAGTGACGTACCTGAGTGAAATGTAGACCTAGAAGGTACGTTCCTTGGGAAGACAAGCGGGTTGGGGAACTCCCGCCGCCCCGCGGCTCCGCCCGTGCCGGTCGTGCCTACTGTCGTCAGCTGGGACGTCAGGCTGGAAATATACACCTTATGTTGTAGGCGTTAAGGTTTCATTTCGTTTGTATGGATATATGTGGAACTGGAGTGTCTAAGGTTGTGATTGGTGAGGCGAGGAAGACAATTCTACAGTCCAGTGTCACAAAGCATGATTAATAAAATCTAATTATACTTTATGATTTAGTGCATAAGGTTGTATTTAGTTTGTATAGGGCATGGATATGCTGGACGCTAGGCTGGAATTTACACCCTATGTTTTAGTAAAAAGGTCGAGTTTGGTTTGTGAGAGTGGGAATTCACATTGATTTTTTTTGTGATTTTTATACTTCGTTATAGTTTGACTAAGTTAAAATGATCAGGCTTATGTGAAACCAGCCTTAATACTATGGTTAAGGGTGTCAAATTCATATATTCAATATTATAAACTTTGTAATTCCTTATTTTGTCACATACATAAAAGCAAAAACAACATATCATGTGATATACCTAAAATACAGCATATCCATAAAATACTCCTTAATCATAAAAAAATATAAAGTATATAATAAAACGTGATACATTATCTATTCTACGTGTTTCTGTAAAATATTTAAAATATATAATTGGGAATGGGTAACATAAAGTAAATAATATTTCTACATAAAATAATTATAGTGTGGGTTAAATAAAATAATAAAAAACTATAGAAAAAATAATATACAATTAGCGTGGATAATAGCAACCTAAATCCATTATGTGCCAAATAATTATAACAAAAATAGATATACATTAGCGAGTTCTACATTAGCCAAAAAAAACTCCAGTGCCTGAAAACTTTGGAAATCAAAAGAAATAATACCAATCGAAAACATCAAACAACCGATAAACCGTAAGTTTGAAAGAAAAAACCGAAAACAACCATATTTTACCTGCAGTACTTTTATTTTTGTAATCCAAACATATATTTATAAATAAAGAATTTTGTATAGTATTGGTCTGTATGTCTCTCTGGCCCAGATAGCTGAATGTATATTAACTTTTGAAAGTACATACAGAGGGTGGATACGACAATTAAAATACATGAAATCTCGTAAAGTAGTCATAAATACGAACAACTTTTACTATGGGACCAACTTCGACATCGCAAAAACACCATCTGTTTCATACAAAAGGAAATTAGAAATTTCTTGTCGCATCCACCAGTGTAAAGAAGCTTCGAAGTTAATAAAAAAGAGAAAAATCAGGGCGAAAGCTACTCAGTAATAAGTTAAAAAAACCAATAATAACCAAAAGCAAACTGCGAAAACACACCATTTAAAAAAACAAAAACCGGTAATCTAACCATAAAAAACCGATATTTTTTTGCCAAAACCTAACAACAAAATCAAGGTGAAAAAACTGCAAGCAAGCTCAAAACTTCGGTCCAAATCACCTCGGACGCGGCTGGGCCAAGTCTCTCGCAGACGCGTTGTGGGGTTGAGGGTCAGCCCCGAGTGCGGGGGGACCCCCCGCGCTGGATATAGACGCGCTCTTCACGTGAGTCTTGTTGGTCCCACTGGCCCCCACAGTACCACCGCTAGTCCCGTTCGTAGATCCGTTCTTGCTGTCCGGTTGCACCGTACTGTCGCGGTCAACATGCTGTTAGTTACGTGTACTGTGACATGTTAGATCATGCTCATATTTGGGATATAGATACATAATATTTACAGATATAATAGTAATAAATAAATATATATTTATGTTGATTTATAAGTTATTCGCGAATCATGATGTCAAAGTGTCCAGAGATATAAATAATGGTGCCGATTCTGTTATAAATCGCACTAAACTAATTTTAGTCACATCTCATCTCTTTCTTAAGAACATTATTGAAAAAGGATAGAACATATTTAAAGCTGTCAAATTAATCTTTGCAGTCTTATTTTGCGGGAATTTAGGCGTAACCGCGACAGATGGCGACGTAATTTATATTGAAAACAAGCATTGGACTAATTTGGCTGGACTAAATTTCTTACATCCTTTTCTTATGTTCTTTGTTAGAAAGAGACATAGTGAGAATAAAATTAGTTTAGTTGTAAACAACAGAATCAGGGCCATTGATGATTATAAGATACACCAACCTGTAGATGATGCTTAAAACATTACATCGAAAATATAAATACATTGTACAGTAGTACCCAACTGATAAGGCGCGTCGTGAATCTTCGTTCGCACAGAAAAGAAATTATAGCCCGAAGATTAGCGAAAGAATGCTTAAACTTACAATCAATCTTAGATGACTACTATAAGGTTCATAATAAAGTGCAGCTGTTAGTTCAGTCTCACTCGCAAGTGACGCCCCACCGCTCACATGCAGCTGCCGACCAATAGCATTTCCCGCGCTTTGAAAATGTATCTTCTGCGCAGGTACATCGGTAAGCCATATCAGTTGGGTACTACTGTAACTACATATTATTCTAATGGACAAAATGGACTCGTAGTGTGCGGCATGCCCGGATCTGTGTTGGGGCAAACCGGGGAACCTGCCCCTGGCGACAGTTTCAGGTGGGCCTAGCATCCAGCGCGCCTTGTTCTATCGATTATTCATTTGATTTTAAAATGCCCAGTTGGTTTTTGAACTCATTTTTGTTACATATTATCTAGCGAGGGGGCGCCACTATCCAGTTACTGCCACGGTTCGAAAAAATCGTAGATTCGGGGCTGCTGTGCTGTTTCAAAACAGCTTTCTGGCGCGGACGTTCAGTTTGTAGAATTGCAGGGCGTCAATAGGCTACAGGTGTATGTTAGTGGTATAAATAGTGTGTAGGTTACCTGGGCGTATGCGCATTATGTTCATTGGTGTCGTTGTCGTGCGGCGGCGACAGCTTGGTGTTGTGGTGCGCGTGGTGGTGCGGCGGGTCGGGGTGGCGGCGCGCGCCGCTCGTCAAGGTTCTGGCGCGCGGCTCTAGTTTCGGCGCCGCGCTTGTTGGCCGAGACGTGCTCTGTACCTGACACAACATATACATCTTCATATTCTATACTACACGTAGTTATATTTATCGACTGTACTAGAGTACGGATCGTGCGGGTACGGTCCAAATGCCTTTAAACGAAGTGCGCGTCGTGTCAAACGCATCAGTATGGTGCCGTTTCTGTTGTTAATCGTACTAAATTAATTTTAGTCACATCACATCTCTTTCTTACAAACATTATTGAAAATGGATAGACAATATTTAAAGCTGTCAAATTAGTCTTGCAAACAAATTGTCAAACAAGCATGGGACTTATTTCACAGGACTAAATTTCTTATGTTCTTTGTTAGAAAAAGACATAGTGAGATTAAAATCAGTTTAGTTGTAAACAGCAGAATCAGCAACATTGAGTCATGTATAGAATATCGACTACGTCCACATACATTGTACAAACTTCTACTATCTCTAGAAACCAGATAACTGATAATAATATGCTATATAATCAATAATTTTGAATTAAATACTTATATAGATATCATATTAAACATACCTGCATCTGAGCGATCCGCGCAGTATTTTCTTTAATGGATGCCGAGTCAATTGTGTTCTGAAAAGTAATTGAAGACACTTTACTAAAAAACTTAAACCGCCTTCAAAGTGGGTTTCCACTAACAAGTAATAATATCGACGTAGTAACTCTAATCTGACACTGTTTTAATAAATAAATATATCTTGGGACATTCCTCACACACGGTCCCAAACTAAGCAGAGCTTGTACTATGGAAACCAGATAACTGATATAATACATATACTACTTTTTGTTTGTAAATAGATACTTAATATACATAATTACACCCAGACTCAGGACATACAGCCATGTTCATGCACACAAATGCATGTCCTGTGTGGGAATCGAACCCACGACCTGCGGTGCAATAGGTGGAGTCTTGATCAGTCTTAACCAACCGCGCCAGCGGGCCCGTCATGAAGTCACAATTCAAAATGTTTGTGAATGATTAGAAGATTCGCTATCTATTGCACTATTTTCATATTACTAGGTCTAACACCGCCTATCCAATCCCTTTTGGACCAACGCCGAGCAACACATTTTATGAAAATTGTTTTTCTGTAACTGTCATGGCGAGTTCTATAAAAAATTACAAAAGTATAGCCTTTTCTGAGCTACAATGACACTTAAAATTTAAAAAATGGTCTTTTTGTTACACGACTAAGTCGGTAACGCCTGCCCGCCTGATGGTAAGCAGTTACCGTAGCCATATGGACGCTTGCAACACAAGAAGCATCGCTCTCGCGTTACTGACCTTTTCCCCCTCACCTATGAGCTCTGGCGGCCTTACTCACGCGCAGGAACACAACTTTACACAACATAAAGTTATTTGGCTGCGGTATTCTGTAAGGTGGAGGTACTTGCCCAGTCGATCCGCTCTTTGAGCGAATAAACGCTACGCCCTACCTCTCTAGAAATTGTCTGTTTAAAAGGAAATCATACTTGTCTTTTAAAATTGGACGTGGTAGTGGTCGCCGTAGACGTTGTATTATTTGCACCCGTCGTCGTAGTCCCCACTGGAAAAACAAACACAATACCATCACAAATCATCATTAGACATTTCTAAACTTGTGCATTATGATTACACCACAGTACATATACATACAGAGTTACAAGCCAAAAGTGATCGCCCGTCTCGGTGACTGTCAGCATTGCGGAGCTTAGAGATCCTTCCTGTTCGTGCGTCCAATTGGGCGTTTGTATGGTGTTGAGATACTGCTTGCTGTACATATATGTACTGTGATTATACCATTCTACCATATATTTATTGCCATGATGAGAATCTACGTTGCGCTACTGTTATTTTTAGTGCAATAGATCTTATCAAATTATGTTATATGTCAAGTAATTTGAGACCTACTGCACTAGGGTTTAAGGCTGAAGTTACATCGTAAAATATAGTTTCAGAAGTTCACCCAAGTAATGTAAAATCAGCCTTAAAACGCTTTGATGACAATGACAACTATCCAGATACAGGTTAAAAAAAACTACAATTTTGTTAGTATGAACAAATAAAAAATCCAAATTAGCTAAATATGACTATAAATAAATATAGGTATATTAATCCTACATAATTATCTGTTAAAATCGCATATACTATATGATGAGGCAATGAATCCCTGTTATAATATACCTATGTATATAGCATAACCCGTTACCTTAGCCAATGATGGTACATGATATTTGACACTACAATGTACAAAAATAATGGGGGAATTGGGAAACACTGACTAAAATAAGTATAAATAGACACTACAAAATTAATTGGTATTTCATCGATATTCAATTGGAAGGGTGCTAAGATTTGTATCATTGAACATGCTTACAATAATTTGTATAGAATTTAGAGAAGAGATTACGTACACGTGAAACTAGTGTCTATGTGTGAGTTGAATTGTTGTGTATACTTTTGTAGTATAGTGATTTCGGGTTCGATTGATATTCTTGTTAGAATACTTGAATGTATCGATCACATTATTTGTTATCTTAGTGTGATAGTGTTAGTGTATTTATATAAATGTGTGTATGTGAGTTAGGGTGCGTGTGAGATGGGAAGGGATGAATCCACGCTAATATAGTCTTAGGAGACTATCCATAAGATTTTCAGTTATCGTCATCAGCATTTACAGATTTTGAAAGAAAAAGTAATACTTTTCACATTCATTATCATACAAAATGTATGGGAATTTTTCGAAAAGTAATTTTCGATTTGACATTTCTAGTAATAACTTGGGCAAAGAGCCTTTTGATGCTAGTCGGAACAGGATCGATTAAGCTATATAATTTCCAACCTGTATGGATGTGTGTTATGTATGGATGGGGGGTGTGTTTGTCATATATATGGAAATGTGTGTATGTTTGTGTTATGTATGCAGGTGTTTATAATTGTGTTATGTAGGGGTGTGCGCGTTAGTGTCATGTATGGATGTGTGTGTATGTGGTGGGGGGTGCGTGTATGTATGTGTGTTACCTTGCGTGCGCAAGACCTCAGCGCCGGAGGAGGCTCGCCTGGAGGCGGCGGGGCGGGCGCTGGCGCTGATGCTGCGCTGCACGCCGCGGTGCGCCGGCGAGCCCGCGCCCGCCCCCGCGCCCGCGCCCGCCCCCGTCGCGCCCGCCCCCGACCCCACTGCCCCTACCGTACCATACCATACATTCTACTCACTCGGTACCGACTACCGACCACCACGTATGTCACGTCGTGCCGATCAACACTAACCAGAACACCTAATTATGGCCAGCGCTGTCTACCGACCTAGTGACTGCCAATTCGGCCGATTGCAAGATATCCTTATAGATTTTTTCAAGTTTCCCTTCCAATTTCATGGTGCATAAAATAGTGGCAAGATTTGAAGATCATGTTAAATATTTATGTAAATTATACTTTAAAGATTTATCGATGTTGGAATACCGTTGATTTAGAAAATAAGAAATTCCATGTAAAATTTATCGATGGTCAAAAGGAAACCAAAAAATGGTTAATTTTAAAGCGGAATATTTACACTACGCGAGATGAATTTTATGCATTATTATCATGTAGATATAACATCATAGAATCATCAAAGATATAGAGAATCACTTGCCCTCAATGAAATTTATAGCTTATGAACAACTAATTCGGCATAAGATCATCACAAATTTCCATTCTCAAACAAATATCAAAACCTTAACTTAAGGTAACAGTTTCACGGAAATCAAACAATACATAATAAATAAAACGGTAACGCATGTCTGAAAGGGTTCCGAAGTCGGATATGTGGAGGGGATTGTGATCGGCACAACGTACATTGAAGCACACATAGTACACAATAGAAATATAAGAAGCAGTATAAAACATAACGGGACGTAAATACGATGACCGATAATATTATAGTACACCTTGTCAAAGTCAATCTGTTTAGGAACTTAGGAATGTTCAAGCTCCACGATGCTCCTGTTAGTCAGTGGTCGACTAAGAATAACCAGCAAGAAACTCGGTTAAACAGGAGAACTTGAATCCGAATGGTATTTGAATTATTTGGTTTGAAAAGGTTGTACAGTGATGGAATGAAAAGGTTCGTCAGTTTTCAACTTGATTCGTTCAACGTATCACGAGCACATTACCCTTTGAAACTGAATAGACAGAATACACTGATTTAGAGAAAATAATGTTTTAACTGTTCGTCATCAAAGTTCAAAATTATTCAGATCAAAGTTGTATTAATGTTTATCTTGTCAACACGATTAGTTTATTTAGACGCTGCGCAAACGTTTGTCTTGGGTCGGACATCTGACACAGACGCCCTGGTTGCTAGATCTGGTCACTGTTAACCGTAAATGCTCGTTGTCCGGTCTAGTCTCCAATCCGGTGGCGGCGATCGGACCCAGTCACCGCTTGTTTTCAGTCCAATTGTAAGGTGTTTTTTTAATGTTGCTTGTGTCTTCAATTGACGACTTTTATTTTCCAGTTACTGACACCGAACACTTTTTGATTGTCAACGAGTATGTGTACAGTGGAAGCATCTGGACACAAATCTACGCAGGGAATGGCTGATTTCATACTGGTTCTATAGAAATCAAATATTCATTGGTAGCTCGTGTCCGACACAAGACACACGTTTGTGCAGCGCCTTACGTACTTCAAAGCTGTCATTGCTTGTGTTTGACGTGATATAAAAAGAAGCAAAACCTTATTCGATAGCAAACGTCACATTTATTTATATGATTCTTGCAATCTGGTGCAAGCGAAAACCAACTCTAAGGTGACGAACCTTTTCATTCCGTGAATGTACATATAAGAATTGAAACGGAATTGCAACTATTCGATAGAACTCTTAACAGGTGTCTGTACAGGTGAATAGATTTAAAATTAGGAGAAAATGTTACTTGAGTACCATAGGGGAGGACCCCTATGGAGGGTAATACGAAAAGATTTCCATAATCCAATTTTAAGTGGACAAAATAGGGAATCTTGGTAAGAATGTTCAAGGAACCACCTGAGGTTAAGCAACTGACTGCTATACTTATTATAACTTGCAGAGCCTACTGACGACTACGCCAGCAAACCGAAATAGTCTTTATTACAGTATTAATAAAAGCGTTAATAATATTATCGGTCACCCTATAAAATAATGGTAAGGGGGGCAATAGACAAATATCTGACCATAAACTGATGGGTAATGGTAATGACAACCCAGTTAGAAAGCTAAAAAGCTGTCCCAATATTATAACCTATGCGCGTTTTATCAAGCGATATTTTAGTTCCCCAATTCGCCACCAATGATAATGTGGCGCTAGTGTTCCCCATTTTTTTTAAATTTAAGCATTGTTGTTTTTTTACAGCTTTATTAAAATAAATATATAAGTTTGTTTCATTTGAAAATCCCCCAAAATATTACATTCACTGTTGAATTATCTTAGCTGTTATGAAATTGAGCACGCGTGGTAACAAAGCTGTGGAGAGCTGTTTTTAACGTGTAAGCACTAGAACACTTTTTTTACACTATTTAACCAACAAATACAAGTGTAAGAAAGCAAATTAAAGGAATATTTTTGGACGACAATTTTACCATGGCAAGTAAGTGATACTGTGGATCGCGTTAGATAACTTAAATATGCGGATAAACAGAGATTTACACTACAAAATACGCATTTTGAAAAATCTCACGTGAGATTCGTGGGATTATTTTTGTGTGGCGTCTACAACTGCCAGGATACAGACAGTTTTGGCTAATCCTAACTTTAAAATTCTCCCCGCAGAAGTACCATACGTGCCCAGTATCAAATATTATAATAGATAATAATAAAACATTATATAAATATATATTGTATACAATACCTGAGTGTGCATTGCTTTGCGACTGATTCGGTTGGTTTCCGGCCGCGGTGCGCAGAGATAGAGACGATCCGGACCGGCTGCCGTCTGATTCCGGCTGGAGAATTATTGTTTACATTAGTTGTACGGTAGCTTGATGGTAAGCGGTCACCGTCACGTATAGCCATGGGAATTGACGTGTTGCTGACCTTCACAAAGCATAGAAGGAACTGGCTCTCAAGTGCGGCTATCGGAGCACACCGACAGGTGCTTGGCGATAGATTTTCAACTTGAGGGTGGTAGCCAGCCAGGCGGTTACGACAGACTACCCTACCACCGTGCCATGGTTTTCTCACGATGTTTTCCTTCACCTAAAGCTCATCGCCTAGGAATCCGCCTGATGGTTAGCATTTAGACCTAGTTGAAGATCTTCATGCTGTACTCCGTTGGGCAAACAACGGCGACGACCTTATTTCACAACCTTAGCCATACCAACCAACCTTACCAACCTTATCCACGACAAAAAGCTCCTTTGAAACCAACCGTTTTCATTGATTGTAAATAAGTTTCATCATCATCATCATCAGCCTATAATGTCCCACTGCTGAGCACAGGCCTTCTTTCACAAATGAGGGTGAAAGGGAATGTACAGATACTCCACCACGCATGCCCACTGCGGATCGGTGGAGGTAGGCTAGTAGTCAACCTACTGTTGGAATTTTCAAGCCGACTAGTAGGCCTCCAACTAGCTTAACAACTATCACAATTAAGTGATAACCGGGACCAACGGCTTTATGTGCTTTCCGAAGCACGAAAACGCTAGATTATAAATACCACTAGGCGGTCACCCATCCATTCATTAATGAATTTCATCCAATCAGGGCCCACGAATGGTCATCGTCGCGTCATACCGCGTGCGCGTCATTGGATGAAATAATTAATGGTTTTCGTTACGATTACCACCAAAGTTACGCGGTAGAGCCCCGGATCCCCGTTTATCTACCTTGTTCCACGTTGAAACCTAAGGTTATTCAGATACACTAAAATTAAGAGAACTATCTGCCATTTTGCTGAAATACTTTGTAATTTAAGGATCAATAAAGATCAATGCAATTCACAACCTTTTAGCGTAGAGAATAATGTATATTTTAGTATGATTTGGTAGTATACTCACATCGGTACTTTTCCTTCCCAATAGTAGATACGTGGCAAATACGTCGTCGTATTTCGCCTCGGCGAGTGAGTATTCGATCTCTTGCCTGTTGTAGCCCAAACACACTAGCGCCTCTGTCGAAACAAAATAGTACTTATGAGTTCAGTGTTAGAGTACAATTTCGCTAACGAATAAAGCAAGACATGACAACGCCCATATTAAGATGAAATAAAAAATCTAGAACATAATATATCATGATTATTGTGATATATACTACGACAATTTTGATATGCTTTTTCCGTAAGAATTTATTTTTGACGAAGAATGTCAGTGAAAAGTAAACCTCATTTTAAAGTAAAAAAGTTAATTATTCATTGGCATTCTCAAACATCAAAAATAAATTCTTATTTGATGGCTATTTTAATTCAATCCAACATGACATACGATCAAAGATGAACTTATGTGGAGAGATAAAGTCAATGTATATCAAATGGAATCAAATTTTTTAAATGTGACATGTATCCTGTACATTGTTGATCGGAGAATTTGACAAATTATGTAACTTTCTATTTAATTATATTTAATGTGGTTTTGCATTTTCTTTGTATTCGGAAAGGTTAATTAAATTAAAAGATGATAAAATACAAAAAAAAAAATGAAAATGAATTTTTCTTTGTTTCTTTGCTAAATCTCTGAAACTATTAGTCGTATTCCAATAATTCTGTCTATAAAACCTATGTTCGAGTAACTAGTGACTTATTAACTCGCGCGGGTGAATCCGCGGGGACAGCTACTATGATAAAAGTTTTTTTAAGTTCTTCTCGAGGAATATACGAGCCTCCACAAATATAGTGGAAATGCAAATCCGCAGCTGTAATAACTTACGTACACTGGTCAAAATTGGTAAAACTTTTAATAGACCATATGTTATTATTATCAATTAAAAATTAAAACACTGCAGGTCAATTTGCCGATTAATTAAACAATGATTTTACTATTCTGTTGCTCTTGGCAATTTTTGATGATGATTTCAATGATAAATTCAATATAGAGTATTTTCCCACGAAATTAAATTCAATTAACACAAAATATAGAAAGTATAAGGTTGAAATTAGCGCGATAAAAAATTACTTTGCCGTTTTCATTTGCGGGTAAATTAGACGTAAGCAATTTTGATGGCAACTAAATTTATGTTGAAAAGAAGGAAATGGACTAATTTGACAGGACTAAATTGGAATGTTCTCTGTTAGATAGGGATATAGTGAAACTAAATTAGTTGTAAACAACAGAATCAGATCCGTCACTCGAGATGATGTAAGGATTCTAATGATACCGCATACATCCAAATATGTTCAGGCATTTATAAGTTATGGTGGAATAAAGAAAATCACAAATATACATGAACCCTGAGAACATTACACTCCTTTTTTGGGTAATCGCGTAATTAACGAGATATTACTATTATCTAAAATTGCTAGTGAGTAGTGTAAGCTTGTAATATCGCCGAATTTTTGTAGATTATTTTTAAATGTCAAACGCCTTAATATGGTGCCGATTCTGTTGTAATTCTCACTAAACTAATTTAAGTCACATCACATCTCTTTCTTACAAACATTATTAAAAAAGGATAGATCATATTAAAGCTGTCAAATTAGTCTTTGCCGATATAATTTCCGAGTATTTAGACGTAACAGCGATAGAAACTAAATTTATATTGAAAACAAGCATTGGACTAATTTGACAGGACTAAATTTCTTACATCCTTTTCTTATGTTCTTGGTTAGAAAGAGATATAGTGAGACTAAATTTAGTTTAGTTGTAAACATCAGAATCAGCACCAATAATGATGACTTATCAGAAATATATAAGGCACTAAGTTACAAATATAACTTAATTATTTTTATTGTTAAACGTCATAAATAAAATGTAAGCATGCACATATGGTATTGTTTAAACAAATGTGCTATTCTTTGAACATTTAAGGCCTGTATATAAATATATATATAACTAAGCATATAATATCCCATGTATACAGCGAAATTAGTAATGAATCATGCTTTTATGTATTTAATACCACAGGACGACTACACATGTAAATAAATAAAATGTATACAATTCTGTCTCATTGAAGTCTATTTATTAAACATTTAATTTTATTAAGTTGGAAGATAATCTAAATTTAATAATGGTGCCGATTCCGTTGTAAATCGCACTAGACTCATTTTAGTCACATCACATCTCTTTGGAAAAGGATAAAACATATTTAAAAACTGTCAAATTAGTATGTGCCGTCTTCATTTGCGGGTATTTAGACGTAACCGCGATAGATGGCGACTAAATTTATATTGAAAACAAGCATTGGACTAATTTGAATGGACTAAATTTCTTTCATCCTTTTCTTATGTTCTTTGTTAAAATTAGTTTAGATGTAAACAACAGAATCAGCACCAATGTTAATACATTGGTAATTTTACTTTCACAATAAATAGATACAACATTTATAGTGACATCACTAAGATTTATAGTGATATCACTAAGATTTATATTGGTATCACTAAGATTTATAGTGATAGCACGAAATAGTTTGTTTAAAGAGTGTACAGAGAGCGTACGGTAGTTTTGCGAGGACATAACTGGCGGTCTATGATAATAAGCTGTATTTTATTAAAATTTTCATATAAAAAACTTTAAGAAACAACGATAAATATGTAAATATAACAAAGACATACAAACAAGACAGAATTTCATTTTAAGACCCACATATCTATACACGTAACACATTACACCAAAAGAATAACCCCATAAATTTGAACGTACCAACTTGAGCTGTGTAGTTTAGTAGATAGCGACGAACGCATGGAATAAAACATATGTTAATATAAATAAATTAATCAGTACTTCATCGCTGTTCTGGGGTATAGTAATGGTAATAAAAAACATACATACAACTGCCCCATCGTACGTTTGTTTGTATCAAGTTGGGGACAAAGGCTATAAACGGTCATACAAAAGTCCAAACGTCTCACAAGAAAATCGGAGCAAACTTCTACTCTCCGACATGTCCCGATTTTTAACCGACTTCAAAAAAAGGAGGAGGTTCTCAATTCGGTTGTATTTTTTTTTTTTTTTTTTTTATGTTTGTTACCTCATAACTCCGTCATTTATCAGCCGATTTGGAAAATTCTTTTTTTTTCTGGAAGGTTACACTTCCCGTTTGGTCCCATTGTCATCAGATCAGGATTTGACACTTCTTAGTGTACTTTGATGTCGGTTTAAGTTTATTTTGTAAAACAGTCCAATTATTGTCGTCGTCATATCGGAGAGGAACTTTACGACTAACCACGTGCTAAAGTAGTAAAAAAAATTGGTCGGAGTCAAATAAGACATCGACAGTAGGTACTTAAGAAAAAACGCTGACAGATTGTAATCAATCCATCAATGATATGTGTCTGACGTCTTCACAAGCAATTTTAACCGTATTGCAAGTCGCATAATAATCAAAATTTAAAAGAGTCTTCCGACTCTTTTTCGATCTTTATCTTTCTAGCAATACAGTGCAAATTCTCATAGGCCATAGCCTCCTTCCAGCAATAGACTAGTCCAAATCTTTGCATAATATCAACCCAAAAATAATTATAAATGCTACTTACAACCATTTTTAGACAAATTCAGAGATACAAACATACGTTGAGGCTATTGCGAGTGTAAGCTGTATAAGGATGTGAATTAAGCAAATTGTGACTGCAAATGCCGAAAGGGTCATCATTTGACGGCATACAGAAATATTGCATTAGTGTATCAGCAAAATAATATCAAAACAGTTATTAGCTATATTAGCTTTAACCAGATAAAGTTAGGTAAATAAAACAAGATTTAACAGTTACTGAATAAGCCACATTCTTAAGTTAAATCATAATTTATATTAGACACATCTCGTTCATTAACTTGTTAAGAAAATTATCATTACCTTATTTTAATAACAGATGGTAATGAAAATAGCTCTAAAAGTAAAACTATTATGGTTTCTTTTCTTTTAGCCAAGGCGACTCTATGTTATCATAATTACACAACTATCCTTTGGAACTGCTAGATGCAAGCAGCACATAACAGTTTGTTGTGAAAATCAATGGAAGAAAGCCAGTATAGGAGATATCTCTTGGCTTAAACTTTTCATTAAAATGGTAATTACAATATCTGGATATTATCATGGGACATCACTTGTTTGATACTCATATGTCCCATACATTTTACGTCACTAGCTTTCGTCTCACAGTTTTACCCGCGTTCCCATAGGAACTTCTGCTTCAGAATACAGACTAACCTATGTACGGCAGGTTTCACACACATCTGTTAAGCCGTTTATAAGTTACACACACAACATCCAAACTTTCTCATTTATTTTTATAGTATATTAGTGAGATGAGATAGTAGGGATTCAGAAAATAGGAGTGTAATTCAGTAATGCTTGTAAACATTTCCTTACACAGCAGCTGCAAGATGCCGCAGCTGGTAATGACCACAGCCATACGGTAATGACAAGAGTTATATGCTAATGCCAACAGTCATATGCAAATAACAACAGTCATATGCTTATGTCAACAAAATATGGTAATGACAACAATGGTAATGACAACTCACCTATCCGTTTATGGTCCTTGAAGTCTTGCTGGGGCTCTATATAAGGCCTCAACTCGTCCTCCTCGTACCCTGTGTTCATCCACTTATCCCTCATGATGTTCTCCAAAGAAGCTCGCTTCGCTGGGTTCAGGACAAGGAACTTTTTTAACAGGTTCTCGCAGTCCGTTGACATGTAGAATGGTATTCTGTGAAGGTATACAATGTGGAGTAAAATATTTAGAATGGTATTCTGTAGAGGTGCTATACAAAAATTGTCTTGCTGAGATTCTTGCCGGAGTTTTCTCAGATATAGATTCGTAGAGTTAACTGTAATGTTTATAAGTGCATTATCAGGGCCAAAACAGAATAAATGAGTTTTGACTTTGAGTTTGAGCTATTTTCTCCGAAGAGGTAGGGACCTCTTCGGAGGAATATGGAATAGAATACAACAGTAGTTCATGGCGATGATAGCTCAGTGGTAGTGACGTCGGATACCGAGACGATGTCCCAGACTCCAATACTACAATGAGCTTGAGCTTACGGTGAAGGAAAACATCGTGAGGAAACCATAGCACGGTGGTAGGGTACTTTGTAGTACCCACCCGGCTAGCTACCACCCTCAAGTTCACCAAGCACCTATCAGAGTATTCCGACAGCTGCACTTGACAGCCGGTTCCTTCTAGGCTTTGCGTGCGCACCACCTTCGACCACATCATCACTTACCATGATGAGATTGCGGTCAAACACAGTAAAAAAAAGACATTCAAATAAAAAATGTGACAAAAGAGAAAAATATACATTTTAACCCCTATAGCTAGTCTATTCAGCTACCACCGTTCTACGGTTCCAAATTGAAGAACCTGAAATAGTCAATGATACCATACCTATATTTTCCCCTAAGCACCCGTTCACGGAGTTCCCTCAATGTGGAGCCGTCAAAGGGCAGGGACCCTGATACGAGCGTATACAGGATCACGCCTAGAGACCACACGTCCACCTCGGGACCGTCGTATTTCTTGCCTGGAATATAAAGACACCAAGGTTATACAGGTAGATAATGTGGATCCAAAATGGAATCAGGTACAGTTGCGGGAATGTACGCAAAAGGTTACAACTGCATCACGCAGGTGAAGCCCTAGCGTAAGTGTTGTATACGTTTACCCCCTTATTAATAAATAACGTGTAAGTCAAGTCTACAGTAATACCTAGGTTTTAAATATATCCGTAACTTTTTAATGTCATATAATTTTTTTTCCGAAATCGGTAGTTTGAAAACCTAATTGCGAGCTAATTGCTTGGCAGTGGTTTTGAGACATCAAAACTGGACATTCCTCCGTGTGAATAGACTTTATAATAAATCGTTATCGACCTGTGGCGTGACTGGGTTATTAGTAGTAATATTTTGCACCTCAAAAACCACCTAAACCTTTCACTTAGATAAAATTTTGATCTTTATTTCAGCGTGTTAAAGTTAATATTACCTTGAAACAGTTCCGGCGCGGCGTAAGGCGGACTACCGCAGAATGTGTCGAGCTTAGCGCCCGGGGTGAACTCGTTGGAGAAACCGAAATCCGCTATTTTTATATTCATCTCGCCGTCTAAGAGTAGATTCTCCGCCTGGAAAGTATCGAATATATGATAAAAACAACGGTTTTAAACACAAGAGGTAGCCGTTCCCGCGCGCCTGTATAAGCATACGGCCCGCCTGATGGTAAGCAGTTACCGTAGCCTATGGACGCTTGCAACATCAGGGGTATCACTCGTGCGTTGCCAACCCTGAAGAAATCTCTTCACACCCTTTTTGAAGAACCTCATACTGTACTCCATTGGGAAAACCACGGTAGAGAGCTCATTCCACAGTCCGAGCGTCATTATTAGTCCATAATCTCACAATGGTCACAGATGATGTGGCCCAAAGTCGGTAGGAATCACATAAGCCTAGAAGCGAACAACTGGGTCTTGTCTAGGGTTACCATTGATAGATGAAAAGATGCTTGTATAAGGTGCCTAAAACGACAAGAGAGCCAAGAGACAGGCATGATATTTCAGAAAAATGACTGTCTCGTGTAATATACTATATATGCGGAAATTTGAGACGAGACAGTAAGCTACCTTATTCAAATTCAAATCATTTATTCAAATAGACCTTCGCAGGCACTTATGAAAAGTCTATCTCTTAAAACTCTAATAGCAGTTCGGAAGATTACATTTGCTGAGAACAGCCGGCAATAAACTCAGCAATTACTCTTTTCAAAACAAACTTAGATTGTTTTATAGGAGAGTAATCCCATGCTTATTGAGTAATTGCTATCGGCATCGGTGCCGATTCTGTTGTAAATCGCACTAAACTAATTTTAATCACATCACATCTCTTTCTTACGAACATTATTGAAAAAGGATAGAATAAATTTAAAGCTGTCAAATTAATCTTTGCGGTCTTATTTTGCGTGTATTTAGGCGTAACCGCGATAGATGGCGACTAAATTTGTATTGAAAACAAGCATTGGACTAATTTGATTTGAAACAACAGAATCAGGGCCATTTACAGATTTTGCTTATCAAATGCGCCACCAGGAGTACCGCTTGCGCGTTGGCGTTCCTTCCCTTTACAGCCTCAAAAGGATGTATGAAAACGTAATTAGGTAAATGATATTTCACTGCGACCTTCTCCCAGGTGGAGTATCTCCTCTCTGAAATGACGTAAACTTAAAGTGAGGGTTACCTTTAGATCCCTGTGTATGATCCGTTTCTGGTGACAGTACTGCACTGCGGAGACGATCTGACGGAACTTGGCGCGCGCCTCCTTCTCCTTCATGCGCCCATGGAGCACCAGGTAGTCGAACACCTGGCCAACGTCAAACATTACAATATAGACGCCGTTGTTATTAACTGAAGGTTGAAAATCCAATGAGAATAATTATAAATACAGAATAATGAGCAGAGAATAAAGTACTCAATCTAGTACTCAGATTTTGAAACAATCCTCAGTTACAATCATCGACATCATCATCAGCCTATAATGTCCCACTACTGAGCAAAGGCCTGAGCAAAGAAAGTGGATAGATATACGGGAAGAGGAAGATCGAAAAAGAGATGGATGGATTGTGTGGAAGATGATATGGGTAAGAAAGGAGTGGATGCTGGTATGACAGATAGAAGAGACGACTGCAAGAAGTGTACATATTGCGTCGACCCGCCGAATGTCGAGGGCTTACACTAGGAACTCGCTAACCTAATCATAGTCTACCTGCCACAAACTTCTCACTAATACCCACCTCACCACCCGAAGCATACTCCATGACGAGGTACAACGTCTTCTCTGTCTCTATGACTTGGAACAGCTTCACGATGTTCGGGTGATCCAGCATCTTCATTATCCGTACCTGAAACATAAACACATATTACATGAGTTTGAAGTCACGATTGTGGGGGTTTCTTAGAATTATCGTTTCTTGAGATGGAAAGAGAGATAGAGCATAGCGATTATTCGCTCAAAGAGCAGCTCGACTGGAGAAGTACCTCCTTACAGAATTCCGCAGCCAAATAGCTTTATGTTGTGTTCCTGCGCGTGAGTAAACGAGCCAGAGCTCATGGAGGATGGGGAAAGGGTCGGTAAAGCGTGAGTGGTGCCCCGTGTGTATTGTCAGTGACCAAACTCTGAAATTAATGTTTCTGTTTGCCTATACTTAATCTATACTTATAAAATGCTTTGTCCTGAATGACTGACTGATGGATCAACGGACAGCCTAAGCCGCTGATCGCAGAGACCTGAAACTTGGAGGGTGTATTCTTTGTATGACGTAGGCATCCGATATGGATTTTCCGAAATTCTAACCCGGGGGTGAAACGGGGGCAAAGTTTGTATAGGACAATGTGAATCCTTGGTCCAATCTACTTCAAATTTTGCATAAGTGTTTCGTATTTTATTGACCCTCATAGCCTAACGGGGTTCAAAAGGGGTAGAAAGTTATTTTAGGGGTGATTTGCATCGAAGTTGATATCAATACTCCTTAGTGCTTTTGATTTAAATATTCTTTTATATTTGACATTCCAATTTTAAAGAGTACCGATCCGAATATGAAAATTCTTTCACTATTAGGAGGCTACATTATCCCCGGGAACTCGGGTGTTACCGCGGGGGACTGCTAGTAAAGTATACTCTCCTACACCATTCATCCGACAAGACGTTTCATCAAGGTTTTCTGACCGGATAACAGAGGTTGCAAATCACGACGGCCATTAAATATTTTATCATAAAACTCTGGAGAAACACCACTGCCACCAACACGCGCAACGTAAGACTCAAAGTATGCCCAAGTACAAGAATTCCCGGAACAATTACTTACGGGAGCGGTAGCTGTGCAAGCAACATTCCTGCTCGTACGATGCACTGTCACCTTGCCTTTGTTCTTTAAGCTGTTTGTTTTAAGTGTAGTCTAATAAATGTAATATGTTTGAAATATCATCAGTTAACCGAGATTAAATGGATGGATCAGTCATTTTGATTCTCTAGATTTCCGTTAGATTTTAGCTTTTTACTCGACTGTTCTATTAGATGAATTCAACTCTTTGAGTTTTATTATTTACAGTTATTTAGAATCATTCATAACTGATTCCGCGCATTCATTCTTACTATTATAGCTAGTTAGGAATAGTCTAGTCAAAGCCATTTATTCCATTTAGGCCCCAGAAGGGCACTTATGAAGGTCACATTTACTGAAGTTACCGATTCAGAACTCGGCCGTCAACTGAGAAGAATCCGGCACGAAACTCAGCAAGGTAACATTTTAAAGATATTTTTGGATAATCTATGTTTGGCTTTTTCTTCAAAATAATTAACAATTAAAAAAACATATATCTAAGCTTAGATACAGACGAAAATATAACAAGAATACTGCCGAGGAACTTTCCTAAAAAAGATGGTCCCAAATTTGTACAAATCAATGTATGGATCTCGCCATGATTCTTTACATTACATTACATTCTGAAATAGCTCCAATCTAGCAACACATCTAATCTATGTTATTCTAGATTATACCACTTCCAAACATGACAAGTTATGTTAAAAAGACGGTGGTCTTACCTCTCTGAATAGTTTCTGCAGGGAGCCCGGGTTGAGCTGGGTCTTGTCGATGATCTTGATGGCGACCTCCTTCCCGGTGGGCACATGTTTCGCTAGCTTAACCTTCGCGAAGTTACCCTTTCCGATTGTCTTGAGTAACTTGTACTTTCCTGGAACATTGAATGACAAATATTTATAATTTGTGGAGAGATCATTTAGGCCTTGGTGTCTAAATTGCAACGGATTTTTTTACTTTTAGTTTTTTACTAATGCATCAGACTATTTCAGAGATTCATGAACTCTAGTCCATCCCCGCTAGGTTAAAGCCTTAAGATGCTGATGAAACCATTTAGACATCACCATAATTCCCGGCATCTTTGAGTACACTGAAGACGTGAACCTCTGTGAGGACGCATCACTTTTTGCCAATCCGCATCAATTTATCAATCATTATTCGCGCTTCAGGCTCCATTGCCCGACGTAGGTACCTAAGTCGTGATCTCCCAGATTATGAATGGGTTGTACAACTTACCGATATGAGGTTCTTCGGAGGTCCTCGAGCGCGACGACACGCGAGCGCTGCCGCCCGCAGAGCCGCCGCCGCCCGCGCCCGCCGACGACTCCGATGCACTCTGTCAAATAAGAATATACATATTAAACTTAGATACCGGTAGGCTACATACACAATTACACATATTACAATATATTATTGAATAATTTGGAGCAGCGCAGACGACGGATTATTTTGCGAAGGAGTCTGTGGCACAAAAAGTCTGTGTAAAACCAACGGGTTGTGCGCCGAACTTTTTGCACGTCGTGTGCGTTACCGCTTAGAATTGTATAGGTGCTATTTTCACAGATTCGGCGTGGTGCGGCAAGGTGCGGTATCAAAAAAAATATGATAATTCTTCCTATATTTAAAAAAAATGTCTTGATATTTCTATTCCTACCACGCAAATAATTTCAATACTATTATTATTCTTTCAAAGCCTCGAGGAGTCTTCGTCACGCCCCTCAAGAGGCAAAACGAAACTGTACGTAAACATCCGCAGACATCCTTCGAGCCTAGCATCTGTAATTTCCCAAGGAGTAAGGAAAACATAAATCAGGGTTCGCCAACCTTTTTAACATTTATATTATTCTGTGACCCAAAACAACTGAAATAATACCTTTATTACATTTTTATAATAAAACCGTACAGAAAGAATCTCTTGCATGTCTAAATAGTATAAAGCAAAGTCGCTATATCTGTTTGTAACGTGAATTATTTAAAACTACGCAATAGATTTTGATGCGGTTTTTACCATAATTTAGAGAATTTCTTCCGGAAATCAAACCGCTTTTAGGGCATACGCTAAGGGAATAAATAATAAAAGATACATCAAATTTATGTACAGAATTGTTGGTCTGAGAAAGACTTACAGAAATATCAACAATAGTAGAGACGACTATCTTGTACGGCTCCGACAGTGAACATATCTATCTTTCAAATTTAATCAAAAAAATTGAGTTCTCTGTGAAGCTACATATTATTTATGTACATCAATATTATTCCTTACACCATGCAATTTAAATGAATACGCGTGGCAAGATATCATATTATGATGAAAAATTCCCATATCTATAGAAACTGCCTACAAATTTTATTATCATATTCAATGATAACGTGACATATGATTCAAAACCCTTCAGTACTTTAAGGAGAAATCAAATATCTTCCACAAACGCAACGTCAAGAAATCAGCTGACACAATTAGATAGCCGAGCCTTAAGGACGTGAAGGTCAAAGACCTCCCCACGCATTTGTCAGGGTAATAACGGGACAAACGTGGCGGTATATTGGAAAACAACCCCGGGTTGAACGACCCCTGTCCCGGGACTGGGATTTGCTTTGCAGGTCAACGAAACACTGTTTGGTTTTAGATAAGAACGTGTGTTGTGTGACGTCATATGTAATAAATAAATAAAACTATGATGGGGTTGGTGTGCTATTTTATTCAACAAACAAGCTCAGAGTTCCCACATTCCTAATCTATACTAATATAATAAAACGGAAAAGTTTTTTGTTTGTTTGTTTAAACGGGCCAATCTCTGGAACTACCAGTCGGATTCGAAAAGTTCCTTCACTAAAAGGAAGCTACATTATCCCCAAGTACATAGGTTACAATAAGGTTCATCTGTTTAATCTGTGGTTGATTTTATGATGATACAGATAAACCTTATGTTAAAGACATAAGGTTAATTTTCATATGACTCAAGCAACTGTCGCAGAGATCAAGCTATCTTTTACAAGGTATAAGTGCGATTTACAACAGAATCGGCACCAATACCCATTTAAGTTATGCATTGTAGGTCACGAACAGTAAGTTAAGCCCGCTTAGATTCTTTCTTTTGACGTAATCTATGACGTGTAGTACTTTGCTAGGTTTCCTTCTGTTTATACCTATATTATTTATACATAGGCTTTACAGTAAGGTTTCTAGTTGTTTGTCGAATCATTGAGAAACTAGACTATGCTGGCTGGTTATTATCACGTTGGAAATCTGTCTACAGGCACCGGTCTTCCGACAGGATTATTTCAAAAGCCATCTACTCATTTTAGGCCCTAGTAGTTTAGAGACGGTTCCATTCAAGTATTTGTGTGCTTACCACCTTCGGCTACATCATCACTGACCATGCCAAAAAACACAAGGTGAATACATGGATTTGTAAAACATAATTAAGAAAAAGAAGCGCTCGTGGTGTAGCATGATTAGCCGTTCTTAATCGATCGGCAAAGTTAAGCTACGTCTGTCTTGGTCGGTACCTGGATGGGTGACCGCCTAGTGGTATTTCAAATCGAGCGTTTCCGTGCTTCGGAAGGCACGTAAAGCCGTTGGTCCCGGTTATCACTTAATTGTGATAGTCGTTAAGCTGGTTGGATGCCTCCTAGGCGGCTTGAAAAACTCCAACAGAAGGTTGGCCACTAGCCTACCTCCACCGATCCGCAGTGGGCACGCGTGGTGGAGTATCTGCCCATTCCCTTTCACCCTGATTTGTGAAAGGAGGCCTGTGCTCAGCAGTAGGACATTATAGGCTGATGATGATGAATTAAGAAAAAGAACTACTACTCGTCGACTTGTCCGCATAAGGGTGATAAGGCTAATCATTTCTGGGCTGTATGTCACCCAGCCAATAAAAGAACTATTATGCATTGAATTATTAGCGTAATAGTTCAATGCTATTATTTGCTTTTCATAACGGGACAACTCTCTCCACGTTCCGGAGTAAAGCCGAGGGGCGAAAGCAAGCCTACGTAAAAGTCCAAAACAGCGAAACTTTTTCACAATGTCACAGATGAATTACTGCGATTAATTTAAAATGCCAACCTGTCATAAAAGTACAGTTAAACGCATTAAAGTTTCCGACAGTCATTTAGTTTTAAACGAAGTATAAAACATTGTTTCAATGTGCAAGCGAGAGAGACGGAGGCTGTTGAGAATTAGCTCACACACTGCTTTATTAGTTCTGAGGGAGTGTAATAAATTTTGTTTCAAGTGCTTCGTCCCTCAGTCCCTGAGAGCCTCGGTTGGCTGCGATATTAATGTTTTATTGATAAAGTTACAGCCGTACCCGGATTTTTACCTTATTGTCCGTGGAGAAAAACGTTATGATACTTTATATTGACATCTTTATGATTTAGGGTTGACTGAAATGAAACTAAGTGAGAATCTATTGAACGTATGAAATAAAATAAAAATAAAATGGTGCCGATTTTGTTGTTCACAACTAAACTAATATAGTTTCACTATATCTCTTTCTAACGAAGAATATAAGAAAAGGATATAATAAATGTAGTAATGTCAAATTAGTCCAATGCTTGTTTATAACGTAAATTTAGTCGCCATCAAAGTTGGTTACGTCTAATTACCCGCAAAGACTAATTTGACAGCATTCAATATGTTCTGTCCTTGTTCAATAATGTTTGTAGATAGAGATGTGATGTGATTAAAATAAGTTTAGTGCGATTTACAATAGAATCGGCACCTTTGTGTCATAAGGTTACTCACCATAAGCGGTAATTTAACAAATAAAAGGAGCTATGGCTATTGTTAAAAGCTTTCGGCGTAGGGGGATGACTTTACCATTATTCTCTGCATAATTTTCACCAATTTATAGTGAATTTTAACAAAATAAAGCCTTTCATATATCGTTCATTAATTATCAATCACAATAACAACAGTTGACAAATGTCAAAGTTTAACGATTGGATGAAAAAAAAATATGGCCAGTATTACAACGTGCGTTCCCGATGATCTGATACATATATATTTTTATACAAAAGTCACTTTTTGTATAAAAATCAATATGTGTGTAGGCTGCTTAAATTTTGTGCGCAGGCCGAGCCAAGAGCGAGTCGGACTCGCACACGAAGGGTTGCGCAGACGTTTCTTGTATGGCGACCGCCTTTAATTCTGTATGTCTTTAAATTTATTATAGTGGCAATACAAATACACATTATGTGAAATTTTCAACTGTCTAAATATTATGGTTCATGAGATACAGCTCACTGACAGACAGACAGACGGATGGACGGACAGCGGAGGCTTAGTGTTAGGGTCCCGTTGGCGCCCTTTGGGTGCGGAACCCTAATAAAAAAGAGCAAGCCACGCAGGGCTTTAGCTAGTAGGTATTCATTTTTGTCCAATGTAATAAGCTATAGTTTGTAAGTCATGAAACTAATTTTCAATTTCCACGCGGGAAATTGCAAACATGGAAGACGGCATGTGTCTTGAATTTTAATTCTTAGCATAGCAAAATACTCAGTGGTATTTTTGATAAATTAAATCATCACAATATTGTAATACGGTAACCGCTTACCATCAGGCGGGCCGTATACTTGTTTGCCACCTAAGTGGTATAAAAAAAAAAAAAAATTACAATATTACCTGTAGGTATGGCTATTATGTTTACGTTCGATCTAAATAGGAAGCCTATGGTGCCTTTAGTGCGACTTACAACATAATCGTAAATCGCACTAAACTAATTTTAGTCACATCACATATCTTTCTTACAAACATTATTGAAAAAGGATATAACATATTTAAAGCTGTCAAATTAGCCTTTGCCGTCTTCATTTGCGGATATTTTGACGTAACCGAGATAGATGGCGACTATTGAAAACAAGCATTGGACTAATTAGACAGGGCTAAATTTCTTACATCGTTTTCTTATGTTCTTGGTTAGAAAGAGACTATGTCTCTTTCTAACTTAGAGACTTAATTAGTTTAGTTGTAAACAACAGTATAAGGACCTATAAGCACAGACTACCCCTATAAGTAATTGCAACTTTTATATAAAATGAAGTAAGTAGTTAACAGCAAAAATAACTTAAAAGAAAAAATATAATATAACACCGGGGTAAAGGCAGCAAATACACTATAATAACAACAAAAAGATATACCCCATGTAGCTTCTCCATGGCCTTAGCTCGTCGTCTCCTCCTCCACAACTTAGACAGAAACATCGGCGCCAACAGCGGCAGCACCCGGTGACGCATTGTTTGAGGATTTATTTTGGCTGACTGTACTTTACTGGTTACGTATAAGGCAGCGGCGCGTGCGCTGCGATTTGGCAATTTAAATACACTGGTATTTTTTTGTTGTTGTGTGACTACAGTGTCAGCTCTAAAGGAGCGACGACCATACACGAAGAGAGATACAATGAATTTTTTTTTTAACGACTTATTAAAAGCACTTTTTTGTTTAAATGTCAGTGTAGTTATGTATTTTTCATTTCATCACTTATTCGCTGGTTTACACTGTGTAGTACACCCACACAAATTTTGGATCATTGGCGATTATTTCTCTCAATTAATTTCAAGCGATTATCCGTACACGTATAACGTTTTTCTTTATAAATACGAATTGTAACTTAACTGTATTTTACTAAAAACAAGTCTGCCCGGACTTCTGTTTAACTCGATAATAAAATTATCTTTATTATTGAGTCTTATGACGTAGATACTCATATTTGGCAGATAAAAATGTTCCAGATTATTGATTGATAAACGACAACGTTGACATACGAATTGAAGGGCTAAATGGGTAGAGACCAATATGAGCTTGAGTCCCAAATAACTAGAAAGGGTAGCCATACTAATATGATAACAAAAAAAATGTGTTCGCGAACATTTTGGCTTTTCTGAGTCTAGGTTTAATCATCAAGCCCAGATTATTTTGGTATCAAATAACCATGGTAAAAAATGACCTCTACATAACTAATTAATCAACTATTGGTGCCGACTCTGTTTTAAATCGCACTAAACTAATTTTAGTCACATCACATCACTTTCTTACGAACTTTATTGAAAAACCATAGAACATATTTATAGCTGTCAAATTAGTCTTTGCCGTCTTCATTTGCGGGTATTTAGACGTAACCACGATAGATGGCGACTAAATTTATATTGAAAACAAGCATTGGACAAATTTGACAGGACTAAAGTTCTTTCATCCTTTTCTTATGTTATTTGTTAGAAAGAGACATAGTGAGACTAAATTTATTTTAGTCGTAAACAACAGTATCAGCACCATTATTTACATAACATTTGTTCGAACGTAAGTGAAATTTTGTTTACGATCAATTTGCTCTCAATTTCGGTTGAGAGTGGGACCGGGTAACCTGTTGAACTAACAGTAGATAACACACGAGACCTAATCAAATTGTAGCAAAATATTACACCGATCCTATTTGATCTCTTGACCGCAAAGTATATGACGTCATCATGCTGTTGATAAAATGTACCTAGCTGTCTCCCGCGTTACCGTTACCGATGAAAAGGGGAGTATTTTTTATACAACAAAAAAGCTAACGACCTGCCTGGTGGTAAGCGGTTACCGTAGCTCTATGGACGCTTGCAACACTCGAGGCATCACTCACGTGTTACCGACCCTTCCCCCCTCCCTGGTGAGCTCTGGCGACCTTACTCACGCGCAGGAACACATGATAAGGTTATTTGGCTGCGGTTTTATGTACGGTTCATGTTTGCCCCGGTCGAGCTGTTCTTTGAGCGAAATTACGCTATGCTCTACCTCTCTTATAATGTCTATGCCTGTCACTATGTGGCCCATTGCTCCTTTGCAGCGTGGAAGAAGAACAGAACAGCAAACATACTTACAATATAAGTGGGGATAACAGAGCACAGGGATAGTTTGGGTAGACTTGCATACGGGCTTCGGGACTTCTTTTAGTAAGTACAAGATTTAGATTTCTCCTGGGGCCTGCGTTTGGAAGCTTTTAGATGGAAATTTGGGTTCTAAGCAATTACATTACAGTATAAATTACAATGAACCGTTACTACACATACTAAATCGCAATTAATTCAGAGCCGCATTTGGGCAGCCCCCACAAACCCAAAGTCGTCCCTGAGTAATTTAAATAATTGATAAATGTGATACAATTGGCTACTTGACAGTTATAATGAAAAAATATGAAATATGTTAGATATGATAGCTAATAGGTTAACAATAATTACACAATATGTTTTTTGCATAATAATAATTTTTTAATATTTTATTTTAGGAAATAAAAAGTGAGTTTTTTTATCTGTGGATTACAAGAACCGAAACGCGGGCGGCCGGGATTGAGCATCTATGGTTTGTTTGTGAGGTTTGTGACGTCAAATTTAACTAGAGGTGTGAAACTCATCAAAAATACGCGAGCTGCATAACAGCTCACGGCTCAGGTGTGACGCGCGTCGAATCGAGCAGATACTCAGTGAGCGTGCGCGCTTATCGTGGACTATAGGTAAAAATTGAGCTGATCTGCGAGCTGAGTCATTGAACCGGCTCACACACCTGAGCCGTGAGCTGTTATGCAGCTCGCGTATTTTTGTTTAGTTACACACCTCTAGTGTTGTTTAAAGTGCAGTGACGTCACACCTGACAAATGTCACGTGACCGGGTGTTTTTGCGCGAATTTCAAATGAAATGTTAAAAAATATTTTTTTTTCCTTGTAAATAACATTTTTTTGATAAAAAGATAATTGTAAGAGGTATAAAATACACGTATGTAAATTTTAAAATATGTTTCCGAAAACTGTCAAGTAGCCAATTAATTATAGTATGATAGATAACTATAATTATTATACATGAATAATTAATGATGACTAATTTGTAAATAATAACATACATACTAAAATTTTATAATTATTCAAGATTACAAACGGTTTCGCAATATGGCGCCTGATTTTTTATAACAGCTGATTGAACTGTCAAAAACTTATGATAATTAACTTCACTAGCTTATCCACAGGTTTTTAAATATCTATGCTTAGTAATCTATCTAACTATCTATACTAATATAGTAAAGCGGAAGAGTTATTTGTTTGTTTAAACGGGCTAATCTCTGGAACTACCAGTCGGATTTGAAAAATTCTTTCACTAATAGGAAGCTACATTATCCCCGAGTATTATAGGCTACCCCGGAGATGCGGATGAAACCGAGGGAGCCAGGTAGTAATATACTAAAGCCGATGTATTTTTATGTTTGAACGTATCGAGTCAGACACAATTTATACCACTTAGGTGGCAAACAAGCATACGGCCCGCCTGATGGTAAGCGGTTACCGTAGCCTATGGACGCTTGCAACACCAGGGGTATCACGCGCGCGTTGCCGACCCTGCAAAAATCTCTTCGCGCCCCTTTTGAAGAACCCCATGCTGTATTCCATTGGGAAAACCACGGCGGGAAGCTCATTCCACATTCTGAATTTGGGTTACATAGAGAAAGGTAAAAAACCGGATAAACCACGGGACACAGCTAGTTACTCACATAAAGGAGAATATATCACGAAAGAAAATCATATACACCATCCTCATATCTATAACCTTTTCTTTCTAATACATTTTACGAGACACTTTACGGGTAATCCCTTCATAAAACGGGCACGCACTCACTGTAAATAAATCTATGACGTGTGAAAGAGATAGCAAGGTCAAAATATTCTTGGGTGATACCTTAAAAACTGATCTTTTTAAAATAATGAGGTAGTAATTATTACTGTTAGTCATTTAAAAGATACCTGGGAGCCTCCCAAAGATATATCATATATGAGGTACCATATAAATTTTTCATATTAAACACTGTTGCCGATTCTGTTGACTAAATTTATATTGAAATCAAGCATTGGACTAATTTGACAGGACTACATTTCTTACATCGTTTTCTTATGCTCTTTGTTAGAAAGAGACATAGTGATATTAAAATTAGTTTAGTTGTAAACAACAGAATCAGGGCCATTATCTCATTTAGGTTTAGTTGATGACAACGTTATCACAACTCGTGTTGCCGAAAAAGATTGAGTTATGTGAAGAAAGAGTGTGAGTGTTTCGTACACACAGTTTTTATTAGAGAGTGAATCTTCTTTACGTTACTACATTTGGTCCACCATTGCGTGAAAACTCAACCAAGCCCGGTTTCCAGTCCAAACATTGAACCTAAACCACCATTACCTAAATACATAACGAAATCCGACATTTATTCCCTGAAATAGGCCCTATTCCGACTGTGACGTTAAGTAACCTTTTGTATTCACAACGTTACTCGTGTACCTATGTATGTACCCATTGAATTTCAAATAACCACCCCGTCTGTACAATATTTCAAGCGCTTGAGATGGGAAACTATACTAGAAGTAATGCTATAGATCAGCCGCCTCTCTCAAGCTGAAATTCGACAGCTAAGCCACTGTTTTGCCGATCTTGAAGAGCGATCAAAAAGAAAGAGCGGCCAATCGCTACAGATAGAAGACTATACAAATTAATCTTTTGAAAAAGATGACTAATAACATCTATTATTAATAGTATCCACAACATAACACAAGTAATAATATCGATGAAAACACCATACCCTACTGACACCATGGTAATAATCCATGACCTGTTAAAAATTCAAGGAGAGATCGGCACGCTAGGCTCTATCAATAAATGACAAAGGTAGAAAAACTAAATAAAAGTGACATTTGAACAATTTCAATCAAGCTTCGAGGTATGAAAGAAAAAATGTAATAAAGTTGGTATCCGTAAAAAGGTTTCGAGGGTTAAAATCGAAACTTTTAATTGGAAATGGTTGTAAAATTCATTAAACATACACGTTGGATGGAACTTTGAACATTCCCGGTAGATTATTACGTAAAATTTTATGCTACGCATCGAGGAATAATCCCATAGAGTAGTATACCGAACAATCAAATTCCGCAACTAGTCAGTGATTTTGCACTGATTTTGAACAGTGGGGACCAATCACTGAATCGTGTGTTCTTGACTCGGCCAATCAGAGCGCATGTGTCTTTGACTTGGCCAATCAGAGCGCTTTGTCAGTGGTGGGAAATTGGCGGAATGAATGAACATGTGCTTCTTTGGGTTAATTATTCGATGATGCTTTGCTATACAATAAGCTACCGTAATTCCAGAGAGGTAGAGCATAGCAATTTTTGCTCAAATAGCACTTGACACGGACGGGAAGTACCTACCAAATACCGCAGCCAAATATCAATGGTGTTTTCCTGGCTGCCAGGCCTCATTAGAGGGGGGTAAGGGTCGGCTCGGTAACGTGTGAGTGTGCAACAGCCGTGGAATCACAAGCGTCCATAGGGCTACGCTTACTACCACGCGGGCCCTATACTCGTTTACCGACTTATCCCCCCCCCCCCGCACCCCTATAATCCATGACGATTAGTAAATACAATGAAATCACACCCGACTGAATGCTTTAAGCTTTCATACATTATGATTGTTATCATAAGTTAATAGAATGGAAAATACGTTTTTTTTTTTGTCCAATGCGACATTATCAAACCTCGATTACTAATGATGACTGACACCTGGTACATTATAATTATAATGTACCAGTATGTATGTATGTAATTACATAATAGATTAAAGGTTAATACTTCGTTTTAACAAATAAAAAATGATGCCTTATTTTTCTAATAATCGAATATTAAATTTCACAATAAATACACAAACAAAATCACTTCACAAAAGATCGCCAATGACACAACCCTAACTCAATCCGAATACTCGCGATTTGTTAACGTCACCGCACATTAGCCCGATACCGTACAATCGATACCAAATACCGCTTCTACAATCCGACTATCGCGTATCAATGTATCGAGCTCCTACACGATACTGGCTGACGTACGAGGGTCACCAGGGTGATACTATTAAAAGAACAGGTCCACTGAAGCGTTATACGTCTCGTTGACGATGCAGTCAGGGCGTGAAAAAAGGTCTGATGAGCGTGATAACCTAGATACGTACTCAGTATTATTATGTTGCTATTTATGACCGAAAAGTGATTAATGTTAGGGTGCCTACATATAATGAGTATCAGCACGAATCGGCATGTTCAATTTGTCTTATTTTTGACTTGTCATAAGGTTGTTTAATTGCTGGTTAACGTGACTATAACGTAGTTACAATTGATTAACTATTGTTAGGGATTTGCCTATTAGTTAGGTTAACTAACAAATATACAACGCATTATTTACTAATCTTACAAATTGATTGTCTAACTATTGAACTGTTACTATTTTTGCACCTTAAGTACAAAACAAACATTCGCCATTAGCGGTCTTCACTTGTTTAATTTATTTTCATCACAATCATGATTTATTAAAACAGGCATATGCCAGCACTCAATTACAGCATGTTACCAATTAAATTACTATTACTAACATCGATAGATCGGAATCCGAAGTTCACGAACAAATAGTCGTTTATGAATAAACGTCACAAGTAGTCACAACACAATATCAAGATTCAAGACACAATGTCGTTTGTAAAACAAATACTGTGCCGATTTGATTGCGTGAAACTTTAATTGGGTTACTACAATAATTATACATACGAAGATTACCTGCACTTTATACTAGTATTCAGCCTCTTACCACTCCAGTGTGTTACAACCTTTGTATTGTGCGATGCTTACCTGAAAAGAAAAATAAATAAATAAGTTAAATTATTCTCAATACTTGAATAAAAGCGATTTATACGTATTGTATGCGAACGTACAATAATGTTAAAATAATAAGAATTACCATAAAACTGTTATGACTTAACAATGGCAATGACAATTTTAATGCAATTACAGGTTAACTTAATAATAGCATAAAGATGAATTCAATCCCTTCTATAACTAGGCTTTGACCGCGTGACACATAAACCTTCTCCAAGATACCCCCTAGATTTTTTAAACCTACAAGCTAACAGATTAGCATATGATGCGCCTGTTGGTCACCATGGTAAGTAGCCATGGACACCGAGATACTTAGCGCCAATCCGCTGTCAACCAGTGACCATAAATCTTACGTCACGATACCCAGTAGCAAGGTCGGACTGGCCATTTAGTCTAGGTGGCGTTTGCCAGCTGGGCCCTAGCCTGTGCGGGACGCCCCCGGGTCTGGCTTGGCGCTGGTCAGGAGGAAGGTAAGGTAGGGGGTTTATACAGACATAGAGAGAAATTAAACAAAAAATATATTCAGATAGTATCCCATCCGGCCGTGGGCCCCGAGTTTGGGGAGCCACCAGGGCCCTTCCGAACCAGTCCGACCCTGCCCAGTAGATTCACTGCCTATTCTCACCCTTCAAACCGAAACACAACTAAGCAAACGTAGCTGTTTCACAGCAGAAATCGGCGGGAGCGAGGTACCCATGCAGACGACATTTGTACTTCTGGTAAAACCGCATCAAACTATTCGCAGTGGTTCTCTAGTCATAAGTACGAAGGTAGACATATTGACGGAGACTGTATTTTATAATAGGTAAGGATAAGGAATTAGCAATGATATTAGCACAGTCTAAAACTTCAAATATTAACAAACAATGGCTCCAAGCTAAGGTCAAGCCGTCCCAGCCCCAGTCTCATTTGACTCGATCTTTAATTAAACTCGGAACAATAGAGTCGCGATACAATCGAATAGAAGTTTCACGTTCGGCCGGTCGGTGAAATTCATCCGCCGGTTAGTCTTGGCCACTTTCGAGAGTCGAATAGAAGCGAAATTACTGTAGTTATTCATATCGTCTCGAGATTAGATTGCATTCGTATCAGTTATAATTAGTGTTTTTTTTTAACAGAGGCTTTACAACGTAGGATAGACAGAGACGGAAATAAGTTTCATAATAAACTTGGCATTGAATTTGGCCCAAGCTCGATATTTCATACGTCATAAATTGAATGAGCTCTGTTAGGTGTTAAGTAGTGTTTTCAGCAAAGATTTTCTCTACTTTAATCTTAGATTTTTGCAATGCTTTTGATGTCGTTTTAAATTTTAGAGCCAGCTTGCCAACGGTGGTGTTGTCATGCCCATACTAATAAACATTTTTGGCGTATTCGAGAAATTGTACAATAAATTTTGTTGAAGTTTCCAAATGCTGACTTTTCTATATTTTAAATCAACATTAAACCTAATTACACCTATTTTTGTTTTCATTAAACCTAATTCCAATTATTCAGACAGGTAGAGCGTAGCGTTTATTCCCTCAAAGAGCAGCTCGACTGGGGAAGTACCTCCCACCTTACAGAATACCGCAGTCGAATAACTTTATACTTATTGTGTAAAGTTTGTGTTCCTGCGCGTGAGTAAGGTCGCCAGAGCTCATTGGGGAGGGGGAAGGTTGGTAACGCGTGAGCGATGCTTCGTGTGATGCAAGCGTTCATATGGCTGCGGTAACCGCTTACCATCAGGCCGGCCGTATACTTGTTTACAGACTAAGTCGTATAAAAAAAAACCTAAATTCAATGAGTGTTTATGGATCACATAAAGTTATGATCAATAAAATTTTACCATAGATCAAACTGATGATCAGATGTAAAAATAGTAGTAATAATAATATCACTATAAATACACAATAAATAAACAATAGCCAATTAATCAAGACATCCAAATCACAAAACCCTAACATAGTAATAGAGAAATACGAATATATTTTCGTTGGTAGGATTTTCCTGCTTTAGTTTCCCGAATGAGAAAAATCAGAAAATCCGGATAAATCCATGCGCTTCGTACGATATATGAAACCACGAGTGTGTGTAAATGTTGTATATGTACGTTGATTGAATTATAGTTGCTTCTAGGAGAATATAATAAAAACCGGCCAAGCGCGAGTCGGACTCGCATCGGGTTCCGTACAGCTCAACTTTGCTATAAAACGAATACTTAGTTGGCGCAACAAACAAAGCCTCAAAAAAGACGTTTCTTGTATGAGGCCCCCTTTAATTATTACACATTCTGTGAACATTTCAACTGTCTTCCTATTACGTTCCATGAGACGAATATCGTGAAAATGAAGCGATCCTATTTATCAGCTGAACACATCCCTCGCTACACATCTCTGGTGGATGGAGTTCCCTGTCCGTGCGAAACGGTTTCACAAGAAAAGCATTGCTCTCCCTTTTAGCACAGCTATTGACACGCGAATTACTTACACTTGCGTCATCTATTTAGGTTTATACTGGGTGGAGATTACGAGATGGCATATTATCGAAACCTATGTTGGGTTAGTCATGCAAAACAACTTTTACTATGGGACCAATAGTGAATTCTCAATTTTTTTTTAACTTTCCATAGTAAATGTCAACGTTGCTCGATCATAATGTGTGAAGAGTGAAAAAAAAAATTTTGAGTATTCAGTGTTGGTCCCATAGTAAAAATTGTTCAGCATGACTAACCCAACATAGGTTTCGATAATATGCCATCTCGAAATCTCCACCCAGTATAAATCTAAACACCTCTTATATGTGGTACCAACTTTCTTAATATCCGTACAATAATTAACATGATTATCATTATAATAAAGGAGAGAATAAAGATATTGGTTCTCTAAAAAAATCTTTAAAGCTCTATTTTATTCAAAAAGCCATTCGCGAAACAAACCCCCGTTTAAAACAGTATCCAAAACATTACCCGACCCGAAACATTCACATAACAATGTACAATTAACGCATGAAAACTATTTCTCTTATTTCTAATGGAGGATTGTTATCGCCTGAAACGGACCAAACTACACGCGGGGTTTTCAGACCACAAAGTACCTAGCTCCCCCTTCCTCGCTTCGTTCCACGCTTATAATCTTAAGCTGTACTGCATCCCAAAAACAATGTCCTAGGTTTGGAGTTAGTGATGTCCATAGAAAATTATGGATATATCGATAGTTGTGTTGTAGTTAGGGTTGGGTTTCTTCCCGGGAATAAACCCAACTTCGAGTAAATTTCCAATTTAGTGGGAAAGAACCCGGGAATTTTCCCATTGGGTGGGAAAATACTCAAATTGTCATATTTAGTAGATTTTGCGTATATAGCGAGAAATACCTTTACCAAATCGTTTGAATAACATTTAACATGATTTCTATTAGGGTCATACTCATATCATACAATAAAAAAACAATTAAAAAAAAATGTTGCGTTGTTTTAAAAAAAAGCGACGTTTTGGGGTGTATGGGTTGTGGTGGACAGTCGGTGGACAGTCGGACAGACGGTCTCGTGCAGAAAGAGCACGTGTGCACATGTACGACGCTTATATAGCCCGTCCCGGGTCCCGAGAGAGGTGTTGCAAGCGTCCATAGGATACGGTAACCGCTTACCAACAGGCGGGCCGTATGCTTGTTTGCTACCTAGGTAGTATAAAAAAAATGTGTGATAACTTCCTCCAAGGTCCGCGTAGGTGATTTAGGTACATACAACAGCGAGTATGATTAAAATAACAATCAAAAGCATCAACAAATATTTTTTTTGAGGAACATAAAGCCATTTGAGTATTTTCCCGCCGTTTGGGAATTTTCCCGTATTTTTCCATTCTTTTCCGTATTTTCCCGTATTTTTCTTTTCTTCCCAATATTTTTCTTTCCCTGCCCAACCCTAGTTGTAGTGAAAATTTATGCGGCGATGCAATTTGCGTTTTTTTTCTACTTTTCATACATTATGATCGAGCAAGGTTGAAATTTACTATTTTTTTGAGAACATGGGGTCGGCAACGCGCGAGTAACACCCCTGGTGTTGCAAGCGTCCATAGGCTGCGGTAACCGCTTACCATCAGGCGGGCCGTATGCTTGTTTGCTAAGTAAAATACAAAAAAAAAAAAAACTATTGGTCCCATAGTAACAGTTGTTCAGCATGACTAACCCAACATAGGTTTCGAAAATATGCCATCTCGAAATATCCACCTGTTATATATAAATTATAGAGAAGTAATAAGTTTTTGGAAATGCATTTGTGTGCATGAACATGTCTGTATGTCCTGAGTCTGGGTGTAATTATGTATATTAAGTATGTATTTACAAACAAAAAGTAGTATATGTATTATATCAGTTATCTGGTTTCCATAGTACAAGCTCTGCTTAGTTTGGGATCAGATGACCGTGTGTGAGGAATGTCCCAGGATATTTATTTATTTATTTTGTGGCGAAATAATTTGAAATGAAATGCATATCATGAAAGATTAAAACATGTAATAATAAATGTTCTTTACAGGAACCATGTGTCGTTAAACACATTAGGACATTCGAGTTGCTTCATACATCATATATGACCAGTAAATAAAACTAAATATACAGTCAACAACTGGTCTCAGTGTGTCCTTCATGACCATTCCTAAAATAAACCCAAATCGATAGCGCTCACTTATCGATATTAACTGTATGACAAAGCAAATATAATACAATAAGCAAATATATATATATATCGTGTTATTTAAATAACTTAAAAACCTTATACATTTTTATTGTAACTTATGCATATGGAAAGCTTTTTTTTAATTATAAATGGGTTTACGTTTGGGCCTTGACCCATCGATAAAGGATGATAATGAAGCCTAAGACGGAGCACGTTTACCCAGAAGAAACCATTCACTCTGGTGAAGAAAGTCCCTAGATTGTAAGAGTTAGGAAACAGCCGCTTGAAGCATGATTAATATAGCTCTACACTTAATAAACTCACAATATGTCGTGTTCTGTTAACTTACGCACCTTTCACACAAATGTCGCGCATAGATTTCATAAGAAACTTTTGATACAAGTTTTTTTATGACAAAATGTTTTTTATTTTTAACCGATTTCAAAAAAAGGAAGAGGTTCTCCATTCGGTTGTATATTTTTATTTTTTTATGTTTTATTTTCTTATGTTAAAATCAAGATTTGATTACTTCTTGAAGTCGGTTTATGTTTTTTTAAAACAGTTCAATTATTTACAAACTTGTTTCAGATTTTTGATTTATTTCAACAGCACTTTGTATATCGATAAACCTCATCGAATCCTAGCACCACTACGTTCGTAGCGTTCCGCAAACTAGGATACCGGTGTGGACTTAAAAGTGTGCAAGCCTTTTCTCCCCGGCTGTGACCTGCTCCCATTAGGAAATGGTACAAGCGGAAGCCAGAGGGATTTTTCTGAAAGAAAAGGCTGTGGAGATGCACTTTACAGGCGCTCTGTATAAAGGCTAGGCAACGAGTCACTTGAATGAGTGAGACAGTATTCCGATAAGTGACATGAGTTCTTTAGGAAAAGTGGTAAGGCTGTTCTCATTATCGTTGCATTGCATTAAATGTCGTAATGTTAACTAAGTAAGATTCATTTCAGGATGTAGATGCTAATTAATGACGGGCTTAGGTCACATCATCACTATACTCAAGATGATGTAGAAAATGAAAGAACTGCAAAGATGTAAACAAGACGTACATCATAACATAACCATCACTCATTTACTGTCCCATTGATGGGAACGCGCCTCTTCTCTAAATAAAAATTGATTCAGGGCTTACATTTTTTTTATTTCGACATCTGAATCCACTTTTGTTTGCCTACTGCGAGTCGGCGGACTTCACAAACTATTAGGAAGTCAATGGAGAACTCTCAGGTGTTCTGGATTCCTCACAATCTTTTCCTTCACCGTTAAATTTTTATTTATTTATTTATATCAGACAATTAAAAGTTAAAGCAAGTAACAAAATTCTTCTCTTATCCTTTAGAGAGTGCCAGTACAAAAAAAAAACTACACAAGTTTTAAAAAATCATTCTATATATATCGAAAGACACCTCATTCATTAAAATCGAGGTTATAAAGAATCCCACAAAAGACACGCATGAAAAACATAGCCCTATCTTTGCGCAGTCGGGTAAAAAGTAGTCTGACGCAAGCCAATTTAATACTAAATCACAACTTGATAGAGCAGATTTTTTAATATCAAGCCAAAATAAGCCATAGAACAGCAATATCCGAGCCAATTCGCCTACCTTCGAAGCTCAAAATTAAGAAGCCTCATAATCTGGCCAGTACCTCACAGATAACTTTAGGTTACATAATTTAGACGGTATAGTGGCCTCCTAGGTACTTTAGCGAAGCAACTAGGCTGGAAGCAGGCGTGCGAAATTGCTTTGGGGTGCTGTATTTTGACCCCATTAGATTATATAGTTAGGTGGCTTGTTTTGATATTGACAGTTAAAGGTTATATTGGTTTATTAGTAATTTTAGAATAGCTGATTTCTTTAAGTGATTTAAAAGTCACAATAAAAAAATTGTACGTATGAAGTAAGTTAAATAAAAAATAATAATGATAGGTATAACATTGAATAAAGGTCAACTTGATGATGATGAAGAACTCGAAGTTGATTTTTAGACACATTAATTTATATAACTGCCGCATAATGTATATCTTTGTTTATTGAATAGCTATAGAAATAGACAGGTCTAGATATAACGAATCATTACACTTAATTGAACTTATGCATGCACCCCTATTTTAAAAGGATTTTAACAATAGGGGGTGCTATGAAAAATATAACTATTCTCTTACATGGAATAGAAATTGAGACAAACTCGTAATATACAGCAAGTTATGAAAACGTGAACGATCTTTTATAGAACAAACCCCCGCCATTGCACCCCCAAAAAAGAATAAATACAATCTTTAACGGCATGGCGGCAGGCGAGGAATCCTTTTATTTTACAACCCGCCAGTTTTTTTGTGAAGTGTAGCCATTTTGGAATTAATGAGAACACATTATTCGAGTGCTTTACCGCATTACCTAGGATAATTTACCTCACAATGTCTCTTGATATTGATGATGTTTTATTTGATTGATGTTAATAGAATCTTGAACATTATGTACAATATTGTATTAGTATCTGTTGTCGTAGAAGATTGGCCGAGTTGACGTTATGAATCAGAGTAAAACTTTATGTAAAAATTACTGGCTGGAAATGAGATGGCATCATTACGAAAACTGTCTTTGGTTACACTGCGCGAGCTACTGCGTATATTTATTGCAACAACTCAGACATCTTGAAAAATAAAATATTCTAGATTTTGACCAAGCGAAGTGTATTTTGATATTTTTTTCGCCATAAAAGTTGTTCAACATGAACTACCTAACTGAAACTTCGAAATGATGCCGTTTATGGTATTCACCAAGTATATTTCGATAAGGTTTTATAACGTCTACTTAGATAGATAGCGTATATAGGTAACTTCCCTGAAGTAGTAGTTACAATGAAAATAAATTCAGAAAATAAAAAATAGAAAAAATATATCATCATACATTATAACCCCTTATTAATGAAATCTTCCTAAACTATCCAGCCATATTTATCTCGACGAAAAGAAAACATTTCACTTTAAAAATCAAGGATAACCAAGGGCTTTCTTGTAATTAATTCTAATAGATTCCATAATGAGATACATAAAGTCAAACAACAAAATGCTAATAACAGCATAAATGTACATTTAGGGGCCGTTGTATAACTCAACGTAATAAAAAGCTTGGAAAACTTTCGCTCAATATAATGTAAGCTAATGAATATTGTTGGAAACTTTAAATTATTCTAACTCTAAAAAATGGTATAGCCACTACCAATATCGTAGCTAAATCAATACGTACAGTCTAGACTTTACACAATATTTAAGACCAACAGAACGAGGTAAAATTATTTGTAGAAAAAGATGAAGTAGATTCAAATAAATCATTTACACCTTTGGTTTTCATGCTCGATGACACATTGAATGATAATTTACTAACATAAAAAGGTGAAGACAATAATTTGTATGATACGAGTATCATTCGTTAATCTAATGATCCACAATATATGCTTGATAATTGGACTGTTTAACAAAAAACTTAAACCGACTTCAAAGTACACTAAGAAGTAATCAAATCCTAATCTGATCGGACCAAACGGGAAGTGTACTCTTCCAGACAAAAAAAGAATTTTCCAAATCGGTTGATAAATGACGGAGAGAGGTAACAAACATAAAAAAAAATACAACCGAATTGAGAACCTCCTCCTTTTTTTGAAGTCGGTTAAAAAGATGCATTGCCATGCTACTGACTGAAAAAAATTAACTCAAGGTTTATATTGTAGAACACATGAAAAATTCGTTTGATGCGAAGCCCTTTGACTGAGTGAGAGCATAAAGTGAGACGAGTATATCGACGCGACACCTAGACGTGACTTCATATTACTTGTTGTGTGTGGTGCTACTGTTAGCGGTGGTATAATCAATCAAGTTAAGCAAGGTGATGCAAACGTCTATTTGGCTACGGTAACCGTTTACCATCAGGCGGGCTGTACGCTTGTTTACCGACTTCGTCGTTTTAAAAAAGTCTGAACTGACAAGAACAATACTTTTTAACCAACCGATGTTTGAATAACCACATTTACGATTTAGATATAATTTATTTAGAGATCTAATACCACATTAACAAAATTAAATTGTAAAAAAAAGGTGGAAAGCAGAACCTAATTCATACTCTAGTCTAGAGGCTCTTTGTAAACGATGACGCCATCTATTTTATTTTAGGCACAAAAGGCTTTCAAGAAATATTTATCCGGCAATTACTTAAAGTACGCGCCTCTGACACTGGAACCACAAATGTCTAAAAATACTCCCTAGGCGGTTGTTTGTCACGTGCGCCCTTAATAATGTCAGCTCGACGTGGCCTCAGCCTGCTTCTCTCTGGACAATTTATACCTGAGCCTGATGCAAACCAGCTTTTGTATAGTCGAGATAAAAGATTCGCAAAGTTATGCCATTTGATACATTATTTTTTTCGTAAATTTTTACGTTTTGGAATTACTTCCTGCTTTTTAATATCATTACTGATGTTTGATTATTAGATAAAATGTGTTTGTAGAAACAATTATTAACTAAGTAGATAAAATGAGAGTTGAATAAAAAAACCCATTAAAAAGCTTTTAACTCAAACAATAGCCAGTGCTAAATAATCAGATTATTTTGGAATTCAAAATGAATCAAGGTTGATTACTGTTATGTTTTTGCGAGAAAAATAAACGCCATTTTCTATAGGTATTAACATAATGTGCTAGCTAACTAGGACAAAATCTAAATCAAATAGTAAAACTAAAACTCAAGAAGTTTTGAACAGTGCCATATTAAAATTGTACGAAAATCGGGCGAAATCTATTCATATCAAATCTGTGCTGACATGCAATATCTATAGATATAAGAAGATATTCACCAAGTATCTGCTCTTGACACCCATCCTCGCTACGATGTCTTCAAGTGGCCAAATCCGTCAGTACCGACAAAACACTTCAGTTCACTAGTCAAGTTCATTATCACTTTATAACACTTGATATATTTTATGTTTAGAAATTCTACGTAGACGTACCTAAAGTAGGAACATGATCAGGTAAAATAACATAATTGTTGGTTGCTATGCTACATTCAGGGTTATAATTTCTCCTGTACTATTTAAGGGGTGGATGTCTTATCAATATTAACAATTAGCTTTCACGCCCGCGTTTATGTAGATTTTATCAATCAAAACGCGAATATGCTACTAATAGCTGGACATGGGAAAAGCATGGCTTTTCCAAATGTACCCCTGCTACCTGCAATGTTTGCCCTTGCGCTTTGTTAAAAGTAAGAGCAAAACTATGTTTGATAGGCAACTGGAGTCTTTTGAATTGAAATGGTAGGTCAGTGGGGATCATTGGGATTCGAGGTATGATAAACTTTCCCCTTTTGCCACACATAAAATTATAGACTAAAAACGCCCAAACGTCAATCGCCAGTTTTCAATACGTACTGTCCCGAATTTACGTCATTATAAAGGTGCACTCTCTTATTAGTAATTAGGCCTAATTTCTTAACTTTTGCTTATGTTCAGATTGATGATCCCATTATATCCGGCTTGCTTCCGGCGTCTGTATTTCCTGACTCTTACAATCTAGGAACCTTCAAGGACAGAGTGAAAAAAATTCTTGTTCCATCTTAGGCTTCGTCATCGTCTTATGAGCGGATCAGTGGCCAAACGCATACCCATTTAATAAAAAAAAAACTACTCTCTCGCAAGTCCTGAAGAGTTCGGTTTAACACCTCTCACCATGGATGGGGCCAAATTTTCATACTTTTTGATCACGCTAGGTTGCTCGTTTATATGAAAAGTATTTTTTAATGTTGCTCATGTTCTTCCACCTCTTAAAACAGTGCAGGTGAATTCAAAATAAACCAGTGTAACATTGATTGGAGCTAAAAAGACGCCGTCTGTGGTTTTTACAGATGCGTTTATATCGACTTGTAAATAATTAGAGTAAGCTGTTGTGAATATAATAAATAATTTTATAAAGCACATGGCCAGACTTAAACTCCAAACACCCAAATAAGATCCATCGTCCAAAAAGATAAGCCCATGTTGATTTTAAAGCAAACATTGATGACCTAGCAAATATTTGTACTCCAACAAAAGATAACAATATCATCGACGTATATAAACCAATTTCGCAAGACCCTCAAAAGCCTTTGATCGTATCCATCTCACGTGAAAGACGATACTAATAAGACTTACTAATTACATGGCCCAAAAATAATTAATTCCATCGGAAAGTAGAACAACGGCTTTGTGCGACAAAACGGATCGGATTATCCTTATCGGAAGACACGGGTGTTTGGACAGGGTTGTATTGTGCAAAGAACGGTATGGTCATGATAATACGGTACATTTTTATAGTTTCAATCATCTTCACAAAATGTTGCCTCCTGGTTGACAGCAATGTTGTAACAGAATATTTATCTATTTAGTAGTAGAACCCTGCTTAAGTAAGTATATTTACCCCCTTACTCATAAAACGTTATAATATACCAACTGTTTAAAGGGTCACGTAAATAACGTCACTCTATTGTCATTGTCAAATAATGTGACATTATTTACGTGACCCTTTAAACAGTATATTAGTTAAATAGCACTTTATGAGTAAGGGGGTTCGTTTTTATATCTTTTCCAAAATACAGTGTCTGGTGATTACTATTTGGTTCATTTTATAAAGTTCTTTTCAGAGGCGTTTTTTAATACGCTGATCTTCTAAATTTGTTAAGACCATTTTTCCCTTGGACAAGCTTGAGTTTGCATACTCACTTACAAAAGCTAGTAATTCTCAAGCGCAATAACCAGTTATTTCGGTATTTTGACACGTCGAAATAACAGCGCATTCGGAATGCTTTTAGAGTGCGTTTGCGTTTTATTACATGACTAGATAATACTACGCTATGCACAGAACGAATGCTCGTATTTACACAGTTTGTTGAACGCGTGTTGGTCTCGATCGATACCCTGCAATCGGTTTACCAGCAAAGTATTAATCAAAAGCTGACAATATAAACTAGACGATGTGGTTCCATGTCATTCTTTGGCGGATAAGGAATGTGTCTAGTAGCTATGCTATTCCGTAAAAGGTAAATCAACTCGAAAGTCATCTCGCAACTCACACTCACTTGGATTGTCATCTTGCTTGTTATTGTATTGGTATTCTCAAGATAAAATCAAGGCCAAGTGAAGTGAAGTGAGTTTCGAGAACTCAAAAGTATATTCGTAACGTCAAAATAGTCACCTGTCGTGTTTCATCTCACTTCCGTCATCACTCAGTGACGCTAGTGTCGAACTCACTCATTTTAAGAATATGAATCTTTAATCTCATCGCGGATTCAGAAGTGATATTTCAAATGAACGTTACAGAATAGCACTGTAGAAATCTGTAAGATGATGAGACGACAGGTATTTCGGACGTAAAGTATCAAATTATTTGACGTGTTTCAAGTAATTTTACCCTAGGCCTGTTAAAGGAACTTAACCTAAATATATCTGATAAGGTACAAATGAACTCCGGTGGTCGTATTTAATAACTAAGACATTAGAAAAAGTAGACTTTAGTTAATGAAATTATCACCGACATACTTTCCTAGCTGGATAATGTCAATAACCTCCTGGTTAGGTACACACAGTTGAATATAAATACATATCGCACAAAGAAACCTGTCAAAGCAAACATGCACTCCAAGATATCTTCAAACATTTAAGAGACGCAGAATTCAGGACGATCCTCCTGCAAAACCTTTTCATGGAGGAAATAACAGTGCTGAATTGTATTTTATTATACCCATGGCGGTTGGATTGTAAATATAAGGGTACGACTGTGCCGTTACGTCACAGAGGGGACTCTGCTAAGCAGGAAAATAAGAAGGATCCATGTTTATAATTATGGTTTTATTAGTTTTTTTATTGGGATCATCAAATGTTTATGTTCCTTTCGCTTTGCTTATTGATGTCCATTCTTTAATGACGATAGTTCATTATACTTATTGTCCCTCTAGTATAGTATCTATGAGATTTTGTCTCTTGGTTAGCTCTACTTAAAAAAATCGACGAATGTTATTCTTTTATTTTTACGATAGTAAACAAATAGGAATAAAGACTTACAATTTTTTTAAGCATAGACATTTGTATTTCTGAGGAAGGAAAGAGACCCAGATATGCCATCATTGTCTCATTGCAGTTGTCTATAGTATACAAACTGAAAACTTATTTACAAACATTCCAGCAGTAAGTACACATATTTTATACGAAATATTGCTAAGTTATTGAAGTTCCCGTCACACTATCATATCACCGTTATATCGATTGTAATCGAAAGTAGCATTGTCCGATTCATCGAATACTATCGATTCGATGCTGTATACACATGGGGCGTCTATTCAATCCCGCGTATTGTTTACAATTCATTGCCAATGTCGATTTGGGAAATGTTTATAGGAATCTGTGCGTTGAATTACGTGGTTCTAAATAAAAGCGCTTTAGTTTATCAATGAGCAGTCAAATTATTATCTTCGGCTGTGACTATTTGGCTTCTAGATATACTTTAATGTTCTTTTTGTTTATTATTTAAGGAATGATAAAGCCATGTATTCACTGTGGAACGTGTTTCAGGTACAACGTTTCTGGAACAACACGTATATGTTTACGGAAACAATGTTTCGGGGTCTTGGCTACTACTACTCTACATCTCAGTTTTTAAAATATGTCGCCTGAGGAGGTAGTGTTGCTGCCGTTGCTGGGTGCCGCGTCCCACACTACCGCCATGTTTATAAACAACTGAAACACACGTCCACACTTGTACACAGCTGTTGCGAAACTGATTTTTTTCAGGGCTAGAAACAAGTAGTGTTTACCGCAACAGTTTCACATGTTTCAGAAACATATTAATTTGTTCCCGACGAACACGTAGATTTTGTTTCTGAAACAGTGTTTATAAACAACGGGTTCTCTGTCTTTATACAAACCCTAGTTCAAAAGTTTTTTTTTAAAGTTCAATCTGACCTATATACCTACCAATATTATTACTGTCACATTATTTTAGGCTTGATTCAAAGTAACATCGCTCGGACATAGATCCTGGTATGGCTTTCATCCATATCTATACTAACATAATAAAGCTGATGAGTTTATTTTTAAAATGGATTGTGTGAAAGATGACATGGGTTAAAAAGGAGTGGTGCTGGTATGATGGATAGAAGAGACGAATGCAAGAAGCGCATACATTACATATTCCCAAATGATTGGGAAAAGGGCAGGAAGATGACTTGAACATGAAATATTCTAAGTAATTAAATCGCTACCAGCTTACACAGTGACCACGCCTTTAGCTTCCAAATCCTGTGCGTTCAATTGGAAGCGATTAAGGTTTCATAAACATTGATGGAATTTCCAACGATTGTGTACAATCGCGCGGAACTCCATCCACATTTATTAAAATCCAACATTTATCTATATAGTTGGATCTAAACTTTCACATCTATATATATAAAAGAAAGTCATGTTAGTTACACTATTTATAACTCAAGAACAGCTGAACCGATTTAGCTGAAAACCAACCAATCAGGAGACGGACACAGGATATTTTTTATAGGGTGTAAAGGGGGAAAGAAGGGGGCGCGGGTGAAACCGCGGATGGAAAGCTAGTTTATAATATTTTTGAGTTATTCAAAAGTTCAAGACTCTAGATAAACCTAACGTATCTCGTAACTTGACGGCAATGCCATGCAAAGCAAGTGCATTAAATAATCTAGAACATGTAGGTAGGTATGTTTCAGGACATAAAGTCTATATGAGACACAAGAAACAAAATTTATGCAAGCAAGTGTTTAATCCGAATATTTTTTGCAATATGTATGGTCTACCAATGCGACAGAATTTCTTATAGGACCATTATCATAAAACACAAGAAATTTTCTTAATAGTCCGAAGCCGTTCGATTCCGTATAGGTTTGAAAAAGTAAATAGTTTATATAGTTTGAAAATATTCAAAACAAATTAACTTTGAGTGTCTTGCCGGTCCGACCTCTGAGTTGAAACCTATCATCATCAACTTGAGTGAGTAAAGCTTTGACTTTCATAAGACTCCTAGTGGGACCCAAACTGAATAAATGAATTTGACTTTGAAGTCAAAGCTTAAGTTCGAGTGTGGCCCTGAATATAATCCTGTCAGAATAATACAATTGTATAGTGACAGATGGATTAACAGCCTGGTTAGGGCCGACCGTTGAAGTTAGCAGGTAGCCAGGTAGTAAATACTGTTAATCGAGGTTACCCAAACCTGCGAGGGTGCGGTCTCGATTCGGATGGCGAACCGATTGGTCTACCTAACGAATCCTAACTATATTATTATAAATGCGAAAGTGAGTTTGTTTGTTACGCCTTCACGCCTCGACTACCCAACGGATCATCATGAAATTTGGCATGCAGATAGCCTATAGTATGCAAAAGGACAAAGGCTACTTATTATCCCGGGAACGCGGGTGAAACCGCGGGGGACAGCTAGAGATACATATTTGCCAATATTGGTCTTCGATTCGGAATAGAACAGGCGATCGGCATACGATAGTGGTCAAACCCCTTATCAATCTACTGAGATTTTCTATAGTGGCCACCTTCACCAACCGCTAGGTCATAAAAGACGGCACACTAGTCCTGGCAAACGATAGTGGTCAATGATGACTGCGCTATCCACAGCAACAGCTGACATTTTATAATAAAACATATGAGGGGAATTGGCCAGCATATGTTAGGAATACCGCTGGATTAACTAATATAGATTAATATGAATACCCGAATACACTAATGTAAAGGATTTAAATAATAAAATTGTCACAAAAGGGGTTGAGCGTTGGCAAGAAATAATAAGACCACGATTGTACCCTAACCTTTTGGAAGTTGTCATTCGTGTAATTAATGTTTTATTTATACGAACAAAAAAAACGAACGTGGACCGTCTTCCGACCGATCTTCTATGCGTCTTATTATCTATGTAACGTGTTAATAATTCCCAAAAAAAGTAATTCAATCACTGCTACATATGTATACAAAGCTCGTATTTGATTGAACTCTCATAGGCTCGCGGGTAAAAATATAACAATGACATCAATTGTTATAATAGGACGCGCGTCCCTCGAGAGAATCGACTGGTTAAATCTAGATGATAATCGATGTGAATTAAATCTTGTAATTCGAATGATTTCAAAACACATTTCAAACAAGAGTTGCACCAAAATATCTACATACGTCATTCACAACGCATTCTAACAAACTGCCGATACAACTCTTTGCACACACATTTCTAGCGATATACTTTTCTAAAGTTCTCTTTTATCGCCCTTACCCTTTTCCTAGCCATATCCAAACACATACAAAACTGCACTATAAAAACACCATTGTCAACTAATTTGAAAATAGAATTCGAACGAACGTCCTTTCGCGTGGGGTTTCGTGATTCGACTGAACGGAAGTCGAGATGGGGTGGTCTGCCCACCGCCCTATATTCCACTAAAATAATCCATAGTGTCTTATAACACGGTGGGTTGACAACGGAATTGCAACTGTTTGCTTTGTTGATAAGGTCTATTTTTAGTTGTTAAGGTGGTTTATTTTTGAACAGGCGCATTCAGATGTTATTGTATATTCCGTAATACCACAGCCGTATACTACAGCTCATATTATACTTTTTGAGATTCGATTAGATCCAACTCCTGAAATTAGTGCTAAGTGTTTTACTGACGCAAGAATTACATAATTTCCGATCGAAAAAAAGGACAAATGGTCTCAAATTAAGTGGTAACCTTTTTGTATGACGTCAGCGACCTAACGGTCAGAGTCCCTGCCCACTTCCGAATCGGAACGTCTCTTTTTTATAAGTGATTGTTGAGTGTCGGCCAGTATTTGGGAATTATAAAAAGGAATGCGATTGTTGTGGACGAATGTAAAAAACATTTGATGGAATAGATAGCTATGCCCACAGCTATGCCAGTTCAACATGTATCACAACACCTTTGGAACTATGATTTCTATCATAGTTTCAATGAATTAAAAAAACATCTCAATCGGTTCTGCTCTATGCCTCATAAAGGTTTAAAACAGTCAGTCCTTCACTTTGAAAATTCTAGGCTATGTCAGCGGCGCCACCCGCATAGTTATTTTTGTAAGTCTTTTAACACTAAAACGGTCACTGCGCAGCTCCCTGAAAAATCACAATGATACAGACCGTAAATTCTGTAGTTTACTTTGAAAACCGCATCAAAGTGCAGTCAATAATTCTTGAGATATAATCATACCACCAGATAATAATAATATAGATAGAGACATTGCGTTTACTATGTATCTTATAACATAATCTCACAGTGGAAAGTGATGATGTGGTCGAAGATGTTAAGCAGAAAGCTTTGAAGGAACTGGTTCTCAAGTGCAGCTGTCAGAACGCACCGGTAGGTGCTTGGCGACAGTCTTTCAACTTGAGGGTGGTAGCCAGCCAGGGAACCCTATACAACCGTGCAAAAGTGTGAAAAATTCGCGCAATGCAAAAACGCAAAATGAACAACGCATAAAATAATAATGCACACATAAAATTAATCACAACCATGCATCAATCGATATAAAGCTAGTTTTACGATCGATAAACGAGTGTGAATCGTAACTCGGCTCCGATACGATTCGCATCACATATTCATTGCGTGGACTTCGCTTTTTGGCGAAACCGTGTAAAATTCCTTTGCTTTATTTTACTTTTTATGCTTATTTGACTTTTAAAACACAGCGGGGGTTTTGCTTGCAACACCAGGGGTACCGCAGGGATGCCGACACAAAAACATTTATACATATATACCTGTTGAAACATACACGATTGGCGAATTATTTTCAATTGAGGATAGATACTAACCATCCAGAGCGCTCTACCATAGTTTCTTCACAATGTTTCTGAAAGCTCAAGCCACAACATCCATAACTGCGACTGAACCATCACAAATTAAGAGCCTAGATCCTGAGATCCAAACCAATGCAACCAAGTTTCAGATGTGTCCACGTTGCGACAAACAAGTCATTTTCAATCGCTTTAACTCTATCGGTTTTGCAAGACGGCTACCTTCCACCATCGCAACTCACGCCATCGACGGGGAATCCATCCTCACACACTGAAACCAGAATTGTTTCGAACTGTGCGGGCTCAAAGGAGCTTTCTTCCGCGGACGCTCAGGTTTTGGAATGAGCTCCCCGCCGTGGTTTTCGCAATGGAGTACATCATGGGGTTATTCAAAAAGGGCGTTGCAAGCGTTGCAAGCCCCTGGTGTTGAAAGCGTCCATAGGCTACGATAACTGCTTACCATCAGGCGGGCTGTAGGTATGCTTGTTTGCCACCTTAGTGGTATAAAAAAAAATACAACTACATATCCATTCCCACTCGAATTCGTACAGATTCTGTATACTTTCGATAGCTATAAGATGGATATTTACGAATCGATTACGTTATGCAAACAGTGCTATTTGATTTGTACTTCAACGATAATGTATCAACACAATTCAAATGTACGAATAAATACACGAATTCGGTTTCGAGTAAGGAAAGCTGGTCGCGCGTCTCGAGCATTGATCCGTGTTCAAGTAGAAATAGCCCTTATCTTATTCGGATAGAGTTCACGATTACGCACGACGAGTCACTAATCGCCTCTTTGTGTTCTACTTAATAAAACTCAAACACTGACTGGCTGACAGATAACGCACTGCCTAAAACCAAGAGATTTAAGCGAATTGAAGAGATTTGGGTGCCCGAAGGAAAAAGACCCGAATTTCAACCCGTAAGGGTTTGAAATAGAGGATCACGGGTGTACCGACGGGGTATCTAGTTAAAGTACATAATATGCATTAAAACATTCAATAAGATAACACGCGTAACTCAACTACTATTGTAGTAAAAAAAGTTGATTACCACTACACAATACAAAGTAGTTCGGCGTTCCGTGAAATCGTTGAAATCTCATGGGTGTCTAATTTACGACTGAAAAGGTTATTGTTCCTATAAGAAAGAAATAAGCTAAGCCGCAGTAAGAAACGCAAAAAATATGTTAGTTCGCCCTGCGTTTTCACCTGCGAATCAGAGAAAACTAAGTGTTTGTTCCATGACCTTTACATTAAAGTATCATGGAATAATGCAAAGGCAAACAAATAGGAAACATTTATACATAACTAGCTGCCCGGCGCGACTTCGTTCGCGTGGTGCTATCCTACCCTGTGGTGCTACCCTACCCTACCCTGCCCTGCCCTATCTAAACTATCCAGGGAGTCACCCAAACGCATACAAAAAAAACATTCAAATCGGTACAGCCGTTTAGGAGGAATTCAGTGACATACACACGTATAGTAGAATTTTATATATGAAGATAATAATAGATATTTTACAACAAATACGAGCAAATATTTCTTTTTCTTACCCAATTGAAATTCCACTAACGAACTAAGTAAAATAAATGGAATAAGTAACAAAGGTACACACTCTACGTGGCCTGCTCTCTAAAGGGCTTCTAACAGCTGACCCTTAGCACAAGATTTATGAAAGTTAATTATTTTCTTACAGGAATTGAGTCAGGAAAATAAGATAGCGACTCTTAAGATCCTGCCCCAAGTTCTTCAGGCAAGTTTTATAATAAAGCTAGATCAGATTTGAGAATTTAGACGAAGATTTTCTCTATTCAAAGTGACGCGGGAAGTGCATCGCTCTTTTGTTTGTTTTATCTTTCGCATACTATTTGATAGAGTCTTATGACAAGTCTTTTTACTTGTTAAGATAGACTTGTCTATCAAATGCAAGACCTTGAACCTGATAATAGGCGTGATCAACATGACATCACATTATTCTAGGTCACCTACCCTTCCTCACGGTCACGCACGCTATTCGACATGTGTGTGTAGACTGCACCCATCTTTACCTTCAGCTTAAACTAGTACAATACTTTGGGTCGCGGTTAAAAAAATAACAATGACATCAATTTATATTATGGAACGTGTGAGTCCCTCGCGAGTACCAACGGGTTAACGGGTTAACGGGTTGGAAAGTGCGAGTAAGGAAAGTAATGACTGGGCATTAGAAGAGTAAGCGCCTAGAAGGCAAATACTAAGGACTGTTTTCAGCGAAGCTCTTGAAGCACGTGATATGTGAATATAGCGCTAACGAGCAACTGTACCAGCATGTTCCAGAACATGCCAGAATTCATAATCACTTATCATATTGACATTGCGGATAAATATCCAATCCATCATCATCATCATCATCGGCCTATAATGTCCCACTGCTGAGCACAGGCCTCCTTTCACAAATGAGGGTGAAAGGGACTGGGCGATACTCCACCACGCGTGCCCACTGCGCATCGGTGGAGGTAGGCTAGTAGTCAACCTACTGTTGGAGTTTTCAAGCCGCCTAGAAGGCATCCAACTAGCTTAACGACTATCAGAATTAAGTGATAACCGGGACCAACGGCTTTACGTGCCTTCCAAAGCACGCATCCAGGTACCGACCACGAAGGTGGTAGCTTAACTTGCCGATCGATTAAGAACGGCTTATCATGCTACACCACGAGCGATTCAATCCAATCCATAGTAGAAAAAAAGTTAAGTATTCAGTTAAAATAATATTTCGGTTAATAATATTGATGGAAAGGACCTTAGTTAGCCGAGTAACCTCAGTAAACGATCAATAGTGAAGGCATTATGCATCAAGACTCAGTTCATGAACAGCTGATGAATTCAGAACACACAAGTGTAACAGACCTCAACAAAATGAAATATCAAACAATTAGTTAAGAACTCGAGTCAACACGATGTTAAGGCTCAACATCACACTTCCAACACCGCAAGATTAAAGTTTCCAAACTTCTGGGAGTTCGCAACTTAAGAGTTTTGCGACAGTATTCGAATGTTGGAATACCGGGTACACGAGAGGCAAACTGAACTGAGTCGAAAGTAAAGTTTAACTTAAGTGTTTGGTTTCTGGAAATTTTGGGAGTTTATATAATTTACGAGGTGATTTCGGTGAATTTTAGATCATATATATGATTATATAAAGCTCATTAGTGCTTGCACGATCTCAACCTGAATGTTCTGTTTGAAGGAATATCTTTATAATATACCATTCATTTTATGCAATGGCGATATATTTACCACATTCAGATTTCTAAAAGCTACAAACGGTCCTGCACCTGAGTCCACAAAACGGCCTAAGCCAGTAGCTCTTTATTCAGTAAATCTTAACATCAACCTACATGTAAAACAGAATAAAACCTAGGCATCACTAGGGCTTCGCCGGCTAGGGCTGGTATAGGGCTTCGCTATGCGTCACGAGCTGGCTCTCCATTAGCCGTTTCATTCACATTATCTTAACTGGTTTATGATTTATATGTTAATTAGGACAAACATACAATGTTGGTGTTTCCAATCATATCTTATTGGAAGAATTTAATAATTCTACACCCACAACTTTTAAAACTAATACTATTGTTATGATCCTCATCTGCCTATCCTCTGATCTATCATTTAACGAGCGATCATCTGGTAATGTCATAATTTAGAACACTACACTAAATTATGAAGAATTTTGCTATTATCTTTAACCAAAAGCGATACATAATTTCTTTACAGATCTATAAAAATACTTCTACAAACGTTTAATAGAATCGGTTTCCCCAGTTTGCTAGGGTCTAACTTCTAAGTAACCCAGATAAATTATAAAGGAACTGCTATCTTGCTAAAAGTCTGCCAGTTTCGGTCACTCTGCACTTAAATTCTTTATAGCACTAAACAATTCACGCCCCTGTGGAAACTAGAACGAGAGTGCACTTAGACGATATTTCTCCAAAACGGTTTGGCCTAAAGCCACAAAAGTTTTATGCACCTCCTCTTACGATAGATCGTAACGTAAGGCCTCCGGGAATCGATGCATTTTTCACACCATCGCCATTGGCATCGATATATTATTATACTCTAGTTGAGAATAATAGGTAACTGGGATATTCAAGTACCTGGGAAGTTTAAGGCGTAATTTAATGGCTTAAATACAAATCAAAATGTGGAAGGATCAAATAAGGCATTGCTTACTATTTAATAGTATTTAAACAAACTGACAAACGACACGGTTATCGGTTTTTTTGCGACAAATTTAATTAAAGTAACACTCAGCTCGCATGTCAACTTTATACGAAACAACACTTTTAGTGAAATTGATGCAAATCGATTTCAGAAAATTTGGGTTCATTTAAAAGACATGCGTCTTATCAATAGATAGAAAAACTATGGATATCAGTTAGATCTTGAGTGCCATTTTCATTATTGTTAACTATGGATAGGGCTTTGCGGCTTGTTTGATCATAAACGGAATCTCCTCTAGTATCATGCCCACCCACATGTTGTAAGTATTGTGTGGGTTTATAAAACGTTAATTACATTCGCATTTACATTAATACATTACGAAATTACATCATAAATTATATCGCGTTTTCATTGTAACCGTCGCCTAGGGGCTATTGAATTTAAAGAGGTCTAAAAGCTACGATTGGTTTGATTATTGTTTCGAAAAAGTCATTTTGCTATATGGAAAAGTTTTCTTGGGGTTTCTGAAACTCCCCGGCCTGCGCTAAGTTTTATAGCAATCAGATGAATCGTGTCATACTTCAATTATGCTGCAATTCTATTGGTTAATATTTCAAATTTATGATTGGTGTCGTGTATTTCTCAAGGGGAAAGAACTGCAATTTTTTGGGAAGTATTCTGAATTTTTTGAGTTTTCTCTATATTTTATAATTTTCCTCCAAGTATTGGAATCATTAAACAACATCGTCCAAAGTTCCAAACGGAAATGACATCACGTAATCGATGATAGTATATATACAAAAGTCAGTGTGTCAAGGTGTGCCGACTGCAGTTGTGTTTGACCGATAGTTTATATCGACCGACCCATATTAACACTATTCATTATTGAAATTCACTATGCAAATGAATGCCATTCTTCCACGAATGCGATAAAGTAAAATGAAGGTTTTTGTAGGTATAGAGCAATAACCCCAAGGATGTCTCGAGTTGAACTATATTTGTATTATACTATGATAAGGTGGGTAATTACGTCACATACCTACGACTTTTAAATGGGCTACATCAGATTTTGGCAAAAAAAAATTTTTTTTACATGTTTTTTTTCTTTTCTATTGTATTTTATGGTTGTGTATTTGTCTTTATTCATGAACTATGTATTGTATTAACAAATTATTTAGTATTGAATGTATTAATTAATTATTTATTCTTTCAAATGTGTTGTTTAATGTATTTGTACGCCAAATAGGCATAATATGCAGAATATTAAGCAAATAAATAATTCGAATTTGAATTTAAATAAAAAAAATGTAAAAGTGCTGATACTGTAATTACGTATATTATCTAACCCTATCATAGATCTGTCAAATATATGAAGCTACAAATGTGGCGAATTGAACTCCCAAGCTCAGCGGTCTATAGTAACTATCAAATACAGAAACACCACTTAAAACTTATAGACCGGGAGATGGTGGAGAAACGTTTATTCAATGCAATCTAACTGTCAAATGACTACTAAATCACAACTTTAAGTGTGAGTGCTGGTGAGTGGCGTTTAACGGTAATATATCTATTTTATAGAGCTTCAGCTTCTTTGAAGCCAGAAATCCTCTTTTTCTTTAAGTTTCTCTTTCCCATAAGTGACATGAATTATCAAAGAAACAACGACGTGACACGTCATTCTCCTTCTAGTAAAATATTTTTTTTTAAAAGAAAGACACCATTAGCTCACCCAACATTAACAACAATGCGCATAATATATATTTAAATATATTCAAGTACCGGCTAACCTATTTAAATACGTCCTCGACATTCGTAAGATTTTAAACGTTTTATTAAAAGAACAATTACGTCATTGAGTTTCAATTCATGAAATCAAAAATACTTACCTTAAAAATATTGATAGCGTTTTTTTTTTTCGAAGTAATTGATGCTTACCTGAAATCATAAGAAAATAAATTGTTAGTCTTGGGCATATCATGTAAGTTACACACAAAAAGATATAATTATATTTGTTTGCAATATTATTGTAGTAGGTGAGTTTTTGTGACATTAAAACATTCAACCCTTCGTCCTTGAGCTTTGATATATAAACCACGCGCCGAGTGTTACAAATTGGTAGGTTCACTATGCCCGTATCGCAGGTAACGGTAGGGTTGCCATCTCTGAAGTATCATAGATATTTTAAATGTATTATTATATAAAGACACATTCTTACTACATACAATGTTTTTAGCTTTGATTAAGGATACATCCAGATTGAGTGTCGAAGCTGTCCACGCGTCGAAAAAAATTGCCTGTTACTGTTAGGGGCTAAATAAAAATAAATAAGATTGTAAAATAATGTTTAATATTGAAATTTCTCCCGATTTTAATTGGAATATTTGAATAACTGCTATCATTATGAACGTCACTATGACAAGCAGAATGACGCAGAGGGAGCGTAAAACGTAGCTGTTAAGCGCAGCAGCCTATAAAAGTTGGCCTGTTTTATATATTCATGTAGTATGGCGACGTTTTTTCTAGGTATATTTATTTCTTTGGTTTTTAGAATAACAGCTAATGTAGTATCGAGTTAACGAAAATCTACATCTAAAAAAAACACGCAAAACAGGGCGAACATTTGTGTGCTTGTCCGATGATATATTCTACGTTTTTTTACTTTAAAATTAAATAATCCACTGTACTCTGAGTGAATTCACGAGGCTAGCAATCAACATTATATGTTACAGGGAAATGTAAATAGGTTTATCATTTCGACACTCTTGTTTTAGAGTAGATAGTATACCCTGTAAAAGTAGCTGTTAGTAAGTTAATAAATAAATTTAAATACACATTATCACCTGGTTAAAATATTGTTAGAATAAAATTAATTAACTCAACAAGCCCCAAGCTGAAGAATAATTTGACACCCCTAAAGCCCGGATAATTTATTTTATGTGTAACGTACAACTTTGAACTATGTGTGTAGCATAGTATAGCATGTAAAATAACATCAGAAAATGAAAATTATGTAATACTAACAAAATATGGACTTTTTAATTTTATTTTTTTATAGCGTTTGTCATAGTTTTACTATATTAATTAACACCGTTTTACGGAATTCGTGTAATAATTTTGCACCCCGTATATTTACGATCTGTCTTTTTTGCAACCATCATCTAACCTGACATTCATATAATTGAATAAATTGAGACATTAAAAATGATAAATGATGACAAGACAATCGATTGTTTTCAGACGCTCACAATACTTGTATAACATCAATTACCTGTACAGAATTCCTCGGAGTCACAGGTGACGCTGGTGTCCTAGGAGTTGGAGGCTCAGCCCTATGCTCAGCAAGCACTCTATGCTCGTGTTTCGTCCCTACCACGGAATTCTTCACCCGCTCCATTCTCGCTTGTATAGCCTTACGCGATATTACCTTCGTCTTCTCATCTTTAGTACCACCATCAGCAAGTTTCCTCATTAAACGGGCAGTTGCTGCTACGGAATGCTGCTGTGTATCGGAATTGGTTCTCGCCAGTCGAGTGGCGGGTCTTGGTACAGGAGTAGCACCGCCAGTACTGCTCCTTGTACTCTCGTTCCTGTTAAATGGTACTGAATCGTGTTCAGTGTCAGAATCAGCTGGAAGGTAACCTCCACCACCGACAGAGGAAACTCCTGTACGTAAAAGATTTTCGTGTTCGGCGTATCTGACTCTTTCGTCTACTGATACGTTTCCATTTTGAGCTCTTTCAAGACCACGTTCCATTTCACCGATTTGTCTTTCTAGTTTACGGAGGACATCGTCAGATGGGCCCACAGGAACATCATCTGGTGGATCATCAGGTGCTTGGAAAGATTTCAAATGGATCTGATGAGTTCTATTTATTTCTAATCGTTTCGGAGCTATACCTGACGAGGTAATTTCGTATTGCGTTCTTTGAGGTTGCGGGGTTCGGTCCAACATGGCTAAGGAGACGGGCGAAGGTGGTGGTGCGCCGTTGACTGTCGCCTCCTGACCTTCGGCAGCAGGAGAGACGCGGGGCGCTCGAAAACTGCGCCTCATAAAGTCTTCGCGCGTTAACTTCCTCTCCATTTTATTCAGAGGACATTTCACTGGCAAGTTCGATCACTATAAGTGCATATTCTAACACTATATTATTTATATCACAGTTATATCACTTGGTTGATTGAATTTAATGAAATCTGTGAAATAAAACACCTACATTAGGGACGGAATTGGTACACCGACTACATTGGCTATCAATATAATCTGGTGATAAGGGACACAATTGTCGATGACAATGCCGGTATCTGATACCCAACACAATATAAGAATTCGACCTACATAAATGAAAAGTATTGACGTCGGTTTCCACGAATATAATGTCGATACAAAAAAGCTGAAGACAGCGTAGAGGTTAAAAAATAGTTCGATAATAGCTTAACTATGACGTCATACGGAGCAAGTGTATATTAAAAATGAAGCAATTGACGCACGATCAACGCTTGTCTAACTAATACCGTTGCTACGATGATAAGCAATCAATAGAACGATTATATTAATAGCACTACTACACTCAATGATTAGGTAGTGATATGAAATCTGAATCCTGGTGAGATCACTACTCACTAGCCCATTAGATACCTAAGCCCGGTAGTTGTTAATCCGGAAAATATGAAATGGGACATATTCTTTGACCTTATTTAAACCAAATATTTCATCATCAGAAAATAGATTAAGGTGTTCAGTTACAGATGCGAGATTATTTATCTTGACTACGAATGCCACAAATAAATCGAAACCACAAAGAGCTTAGAAAACAAAAACTAATCGAGTTGAGGTAATTTATAAAGAAACAAAGGAACCTGTAGTAAGCCGTACGTTGCGTAATCGAATAAAAGGAAACGAGAAGAACGACTACAAAAAGTGAAATCACTGAACGACCGTAACGAGTACTAATTCGATAAGAATCGACTAATCCGAGGCATAGCCTAATAACAACGATACACGAAATAGTTTAAAAGAAATAGCCGCCGATTCTAAGCCTAATTCCTTTGGAACAGGCCTCAAATGTAGAGACATCGACTTGCAAATTGAAATTGGTTGTTATAAATAAACCAAGCATATTATTACTATCTAATACAAAACCGCAAATTTGAAACTTCCGTCAATCTTCAATGGCCTTGATTTATGTATGTAAACTAAGTTAGAAACCTTGCAATATCTAACAAAAAGATAAAAAATCTAATCGAAACTATTTAAGGAACTAAAAAACTCAAATTATTCGTGTCATAACATTCCACGGCTGTTCGGCTCGGGTGCAAGCAAGACAGCATCAACCAGTCCATCTGCAAAGAAAGAGACAAAACAGCTTTGTTAGTCAAAGGAGAATGCCTAAGACCGTTCACCAAGTTTCCCAAAAACATTTTTGTAGCACACAAAGCTGTCGGCAGCGATCACACCTGTCTGAAAGAGATGACTACCACCGTGACACTTGTGTCAACAGACAGACAAACACAGTAAGCGATACAAACACAACATGATACAGATATTTTAACAAGGAATAAAGATAAGGTAAATGTACATCGCGATAATAAAGTTCTTGAAGATACTTGTATTAAATTAAAAGCGTTTTAATTTGATATAAAAGATATACGTCGTAAAGATCTCGAAGCCTTGGATTGCAGTCACGACAATGCAACAGATGGTGAGCGAAACGAGCATGACTCACATTTTCACATTTCCAAGTGATAACATAGAAGCACAAACGAAATTGTGGCACACACAGAGTCTCTAGGTAACCTAGTCGCTTCACCTAAATAAACACTGTGTTTTCCCGTGCCTGTAGTTGGAGATCGTATTCGTATGCTCTTGATTGCACTTTAATTCCACAATTGCATTGCGTTTTTTACGGTAATTACGAAACTCATTCTCATGAAAACGTTTCAAAATGTGTTCTGCTTGTTATAATTTTATAACTAGGTTTAAATTGAGGAGTTTCACATTTACGTAAGATGTCATTATTTATTGTTTTGTCGTCATTTCTTGAGCTTACAATGATAATTCAAAAGAAAATTACTCTATTGTAGTATTATACCATGACACCAAATGTGTAACGTATTTTTTTTACCGCAGGAATGTGTTTTAATGGACTGAGGGTCTTATTCATCATCATCATCTTTAGTATATCTTCAATTGTTATTAACAGTAATCTTCTTCTATTTAAAAAACTCTACAGTCATCCGTTGACGCGTACTATAAGCAGATTTCTGAATTTCAATTAAAATTTCCGTAATTGCGTCATTTGTTTGATCCAGCTATTCTCGTTCAGGTGTTTACTCACAGAGAGCCAGAAATAAGTCCGACGGCTCTATAAATACCCGAAGACGGGTTTAATTGCAATCTATTTATAATTTAATAGCACAGGTATAAAGATGATAAAGTTCACTATTTTATCTCGAGGCGTCCTCGGCAATAATTACGCATTTCAATTACAAAAATATTTGAAAACCTGTTTCAATTCACGGTTAATATATAGCTCAACATGTTTTGAAGATAATAAATCTAGCAACGCAGACAAGAATAAACGGACACAAACTAATTCTAACGGTGCATTTAGTCTGTTTTCTTGTCTTGCTTTGAACTCTGTCAGATTCGGTACCATCTTTGATATCTCAAATCTAGCTTTTAGAATCTGAGGGTTTATTTCGTCACCCACTTGTGATTACAATCACTTATATTTCTCACTTTTTCTCCGCTTTCGGGGAACCTGTGAATCGTATACATCAACCACTATCTTTAATATTCTATTTAGTTACTCAAATAGAATATTCACTATAGAACAAGCAATTATTTAGAAATCTTATGTCTTGCTTGTCAAACTGTAGTCATTCAATTCAAAATCCAACAGATCTACAATACAATAACTAAGTACAACCTGACCTGTCTCATGTTTAGCTAGAAACACCCGTTTGTAATTCTACTCTTTATCCAACAATACTATAATAGCATTTACAAACTGCTTAGCTTCTATTCTTAAATATATAAGGAGTATTTTAGCATGTATAAATGGTGTTAAAGTTGGTATTTGTGGACCACAAGCTTCCGCCATTGTATCGGTATCTCTTTGCATAGCTGCGGAATTCTATTTTTATCCTTCTCTATATGTTATAGGCTGTCTACATACGGTGATACTTTGTGGTTTCGTTGCGTAACAATTTAACCATGTTATGCCGGTATTCCGTTCATGGTTACGTTTAAAATGTATTCAATAGATGTCGAAGTTTAATGAAATTTAAAAAAAAAAAAGTTTATTTTACTTAGTGCGTTAGATAATGTATAATTTGTTTCTTTCTTCTTTGAGATCAGAGATTAGAATCAACATGCGTTTCCTTGGATGTTGATGTCATTAGATTAAGGAAAGAAGTTTTATTTTGCATGATGTTACATATACAGTATTCCAAACATGCATAAACATTACCATTCATAACTCAAGCATGGTTATGACCATAGTTTTCATTCCAGATAAATTAAAATGCTTCTGCATATGCAAGCAGCCTAAGTTATCGCATACGGTGGACAGTTCCCAACCGGCAACCGACGCACTTACTTTGTGCATAAAAAAGTTTGTAAATGACATTACATTTTCCGTTTTGTAGCGCATCCTTTTGTTCAACGAGTATGCGGGCAACTTTTATATGCGAACTAGTCAGCTACTCAGGTATTTCAGCGGGAATCGCATAATAGAAAATGAATTGTTGCTTCTGACTTGTATAAATGTAGATATAGTTAGGACTAAGCTGTGTGTTGACCAAAATGATGATCAAAGCGTATGATGAATGAGTTATTAACAGTATCTTGTTTCTTGATCTCCTAATATACCTAACGAATGAATTAGCTTCACAGATTAAATCTAATCGGATTCCATTCAGTATTGATTTGCTACTAGGGACAAATTGATACAAAAATTATAATGATGGACTAATTAAGACGTATCGCTTCCAAATAAATTAAACAAAAACATGTCTTCGAACATAAAACCATATTTTCGAATTAGTTAAAGGCTATTACTCAATATTCGACATAATCATGTTAAATATGTAAAACGAGAACATAATACAAGACAATGTTACCATTTTGAAATTTATTCATAGAAAGATTAATGTCGTTAACTGCCTACGCGAATTAGTGGCCGTTTAAGCAGCCATTTTGTTAAAAAATACCAGCGCAACCTTTTTGTCGGGACGTGCGCAAAAACCTGTTTTAATTCCCTTTTAAAAAGAGAACGCTTCAGTGGGAACGGCGAATCGATTCTTTATTCGGCAAATTATCGATTACTTTCGTGTAGAAATAGGGTTGTAAGTTGTACGGTTGTAGAAAAACATATTTATTAAACATCAAAGGCCTCGAAATCCGGTGTTTATGGCATTTTAAAGAGAAAATAAAAATAACTAATTTGCATAAGTAAACAATAATGAATATTTTTTCGCCTCTGTTATCATAAAATAGCATTGTTTTATACCTACAGAAAATTCCGATGATGTCCAATTTGCAATAACATTTTTTTGTCCGGTAAATATCTTTGATCTGTCAGGTTGATAGCCCTATGGTGCTACAGAATCGATGACCGCTACGATAGTCGAGTGGCGGGGGAGGGTGACAGACTTACCCGCACCCACTTCGAAACATCAGCGATTTTTAAACAATTACCCACTTGACAGTGTAACATAAAACCGATTAGCGATTCAAGTATAAACATTTCATAAAAAAAGTGTCTTACAGGGTTCGTTTTACATTACGGAACTTACAAAGTTGTCAATACCAAGTCGCCGGCTAAAAAACAAGACATCTCAAAACCGCTTCGAAAAAAAAAAGACAAGCAATATTAAAGATTCCGGCATCAACCGGTCTTCATAAACTAAAAAGTCGAACAGACTGACTCATCTCATCATGCCAATGTGTGCAAATGATTGGGCCATTGCGGTAGTCATGGTTACTTGTGCACCTGGCAAATATTGGCACGTTGGCCGATGACGGGGAAGGGAGCGATCCATCAAGCAAGAACGGCTTGGCGACCCCGTCAGCGGTCGATGCTTTCGTCACTCGGTTCGGTGCAAGTTACACACTTGGAGCAATTTGTTGTTTTGAGATGCTTTGAATCATAGGGTTGCCACGCCATTCGGTGTAGCTGTAGTTAAGTCGTGAATAATTAAAACTTGAATTATAATAACAGGACAGTGCGCGACGTGCCTTCCGTATGCTGATTAATAGATATATAAATAAATTGCTGTTTGCTTAGTTTTCTATTACTTGAAACGTATTTTTTTATATCTCATTTTGCTTATTTGTATGTGTATATCATAAATGTGAAAATTCAGATATTTGTGACTGAAACGCGCATAAACGGATTTGGATGAACTTTGCACACCGAAAAACTCTGTGGGGAAACTGGTTCATCATAATAACAAACATAATGTTTCAAGTTTGTATTCTGACCTTGCTGTTAAAGCATTAATTGTGTTATACTTTTAGTCATATTAATACGGCTAATATGTGAAGTCAATCGAAGCTTTAAACAATGATCTAATACAGTCATTGATTGATTTTGGAAATAGATTCAATTATAGTCACAACAATGTTCAACCCTAACTATGCGCTCCCTACAACCGCCAAAAGCTTACAACAAAAACCGCGTATTTCGTCTGCGCGAGCGCCAGAGCATGACTCACGAGCAACGAACCGAGCGTATTCATCCACCTCGCTCTACGTGTATTTTGTATCGCCATCTCGCTCCAGCGCAACGGCAAAGGCCATGCAATCGCGTCAACCGATACGTGAATTTCGTCGATTAGATAAAAACGAGTTTGCTCACTTATTTCTCATTTATCGTTGTTGAAGCGAAGAATTTTTTATTTGGATAATTGTACTTTACCTACCGCGGAAGCTGGAAAGGTTGATTCATACTGAAGATTAAGTCAGGAAAACATATATTTAGAAATAAATAGGCGGTTCTACAGGCACTACACTTATGATCCATTAAGGATCTGCCCAACATAATCTATTAATTGACAACACCGTGTAAAATCCATCAAAAACTACGAGTAATTAAAAAAAATACAGGAAATGATAATACAACTGACATCCCCTCATTAAGCTTATTTAGTCGTCGTCAATGCATTTGACCCCGACAAAGGACAGTGGGCTAATTGCGTAGTGTTGTGGACAAAATATTTTTCACTTTTGATTTATCTACCTTACCCTATTTACGTAAAAGTATCAATCGACAAACGAGAGCCTGGAAGAGCTTGTAAATACAATTTGATCGTCATTGAAGGGGTGCTTCAAAGCCCCTTTCCTATATCACGGTATTATATATACATACTTAGATTTCAGCATTGTTTAAGGATCATTTTATACGTGACAGTGCATTATTCACCCCACTGAAATATACAATGTAAAATATATACGCTTCAGGCAATTCATTAAACTGGTAAAATGGAAAGACATCGTAAAGTTCCAAGTTAGCAGTCAAAATAAAAAACCGGCCAAGTGCGAGTCAGACTCAAGCACCGAGGGTTCCGTACAAACCTGTAGGTATATAAGTAAATGTTAGTATAGACTTGAGTATTTGATATTAATTTCAATTTATGACGTATTAAAAAAAACTACTTACTAGATCAAGTTCAAACCAATTTTCGGTGGAAGTTTGCACCGTAATGTACATCATATATTTTTTATAGATTTATCATTCTCTTATTTTAGAAGTTACAGGGGGGGGGACACACATTTTACCACTTTGGAAGAGTCTCTCGCGCAAACTATTCAGTTTAGAAAAAAATTATATTAGAAACCTCAATATCATTTTTGAAGACCTATCCATAGACACCCCATCAAACAATTATGGGTTTGATGAAAAAAAAAATTTTGAGTTTCAGTTCTATGTATGGGGAACCCCCAAAATTTATTGTTTTTTTTTCTATTTTTGTGTGAAAATCTTAATGCGGTTCACAGAATACATCTACTTACCAAGTTTCAACATTATAGTTCTTATAGTTTCGGAAATAAATGGCTGTGACATACGGACGGACGGACGGACAGACAGACAGACAGACAGACATGACGAATCTATAAGGGTTCCGTTTTTTGCCATTTGGCTACGGAACCCTAAAAACTATGATTTATGGTAGCACGTGTCAACAGCACGATAGTACCGAAATATGGAGGCGATTGAAATAAAGTGGGAAAACTTGAATGGAGCCCCATCATTACGTCAGTTCACGTGGGACGACATACACGTTGTTACTGAGAGACGGTGAAAGTTTAAGAGCCGTATGTAAGCTAAACGTCATAAACAGGGTTCGCTATTTTAGTGGTTTATGAATGAAAACATGAAAGAAATAGTATTATACGAACATATTCATAGAATCAAGACACCAATTAACAGATCCGTGGAGGCCCTTTTTTTTTAATTTGCTTCAATAAATAGCAAAAACAATATAAATATTACCAAAATCATAAAAATGGAGGTTTACCGTTTTAGTGATACCATCAAATTTAGAATCCATTTTGTAAAAATTATATATAACATCGAATCACAAATATATGTACAACAGATCCGTGGGGCCACATTTTCATTTTTTTGTACGAGAATAATGTAATTTATTTATTTATAAGCATCAATTTTGCGACGCCATTTGTCCATACATTTTTCTATGAAATGTCAAGTGAAGCTTTATATACAAGACGCAATCGCGAAAACAGTCAGTTCCCCCCAGTGTCCCAAGGTGACACCACGTCGCTTTTTATTGACACCGGAAATTACGTCATCCACATATCTGTATACATGCGCTCGTCAAAAAGAACATGATAAGTGCATTTTTATTTTTTACATTATTAGGGTTATTAAATTCCTTAGAAATAATTAAATATACATATTATATCATCATACGTATCAATTTCATGGTTTGTTGGTGTGCCTAAGATAATGTTTTCTACTAAGCATTTTTAAGAAAGTTTGGCTATAAGATAGGTAATAAGATAAGGGGTTCTCCCATTCAAAATTCGGAGCAGCCCGACCGGGAGTACCTCCACCTTACATACGATCGCAGTCAAATAACATTACTTTAATTTTGTGGTGTTGCAGTGATGACTCAGGTCACCAAGCAAACAAGGTAAAAAAGCACACGGCCCTGCGGATGGTAAGCGGTTACCGTAGCCATATAGACGCTTACAACACTCGGGGCATCACTCACGCGTTCCCGACATTTTTCCTCTCCCCAACTAGCTCTGGCGACATCTATAAACGGATACTATCTCTGCCAGTACTATTAAAGAGATACGTGCAGAGATAGCACCCACGAAGTGCAAGGACTACTGCAGAAAAGAAGGAAACATAATATAATTTTTATCTCAATATATATATAAATGAATCCCTATTCCCCTTGGACACGCCATAACTTGAGAAAGCCTTTACCGATTTTATCCATCTCTTCTTTTCAATCACCTCACACAATCCTTTTGGTTGTTGTACCAATACCCAAACATTGAGATTATCTCAGGCGGTAATGTAGTATCTGCCTTTAATTTTTGAAATATGTTATGTAATATGTTATGTTTTATACACAATGTACTAAAATATTGCATCTCGCTGAGTTTGCTTTGCTTATAAATGTTATGAATTCTACTACTTAGTAAACCGGTTATGTAAGCTTTTGTTGTGCCTATTTAAATAAGATGAACACAAAAGGGAAAATAAATAAAAAATTAAATGTATATAATGTAATATTACTTAAATAATTTATTAGCATTTCATCGGATGGTACCACGTTATGCGGTACGCACCTAACTTGACGCAACGAGCTGATGCATGTGTGCGTGCCTGTAACACGACTGCAAAGTAACAAATGAATGCTGGTTTTGGCGCGCGATCTAGCTTACATCCGACCCTTAACGACATTGTTTTGAGATAACGGATCGTCACCAGTGTTGCCAATTTAGCGACTTTGTCGCTAGATTAAGCGACATTTTGACACTCACAGCGACTTTTTATTCTCATTCAGCGACAAAAAAAACTAGCGACTTTTCTAGCGACTTTTTGATGTGAATCGTTTCTCATTTAAATTTATTTGATTCCACATTTGTGTAACTATGACTATACAATAAATGAATTTACAATCCTTAGTTCATTCCATATTGAACACAAATGTAGCTACAATCGATAATGGAGAAATCGAGAGAATATTTAGTGGTCTTAATAATAGTAAAATCAAAGTTACGAAATCGCACGGGGATCAACAACCTTCGACCTCGATGGCGAGTGATCCTCAAGTTCCGCAAACCTCGACCTCGAGTGCGATTGTTATTGATTCGGATGATGATGAAGATTTTATATATATATTGTTTTATAATATTATTATTAAATTTGAATACTTTATTATTTTGAGTTTCACTTTTCAAGCATCATTAAAAAAGCGAGTTCTAGAAAAAAAATCTGGCGACTTCTAGCGACTTTTGAACCAGCCATCTAGCGAGATTTTATTTGGTAGAGTTGGCAACACTGATCGTCACAACTTCGGCTTCTTGTGTTAGAAAGCTGCAGTCATTTGATGCAGTATTTTTATTCTATTATCAACAAACAATGGGACGCTGAAAATGGGTATTCGGCCTGCAATTATGACAATTCCGTCGTAATTTTCATGACTTCCTCGCAGTTATTACTCTAATTGCCTGCGTTTAAAATGAATCTGTAAGATTTTCCTGAAGGTAAGTGTTTACATAGCATAATGAGTGTAGAAAAACGGTCAAACATCCTTGAGCATATGTTTTAATATGTCGAATACGTGTGTCACTACAAAGATATTTGGATGATACATTTTTAATATTTTACTGTATTAATTGTAAAAGCAATGTCTGCTACATAATAATATTATTATTGATTGCAAAAGTGTCGAATTTGTACCACCGGGCGACATTCCCAAAGCATTTTAAACTGACTGTTTAATCTAATTCCCTTGACTTGCGGTTAAAAAATAGCAATTGATTTATATAGCTTTCCTCGCCCGCGCGGATCGCCAAACAGTCAAAGGATTAATATAACATTTCCAAAATCAAATAAAACGTGAGCGAAACTCGATCCAGTGGGATTAGATGCGTGTGGGCAAATAATCTTCCTTGGTCTTATTACAACTATATAAAGTTGAAAGTCGAGTGTCACACATATCTTTCAACGAATCTCTAAACAATTTCCCTTATTACAGCCATAAGTAAGTAAACTGTCTTCTAAGAAGTGTTCATTCATGTTTGTCGAGAACAGTCATCGGACGAGCGGTGTGCCATATTTGTCTTTTATGCGTCTAGCATGAGGAAATTTCAAATAGGCTTCATGTAATTTATCTTTATTATCCACTTATTTTACTAGTCAATTATTATGACTCATCTTTCAAAATTACTGACAAGGAGGAAGACTGACCGACCATAAGTCATTACTTGTTACAAAATAGTCCAGTTATTCAAGAAGTCCGAATGTATGCTTCTGTAAAAAGCGTAGAACTAAAAACCGACTTCAAAAATAGGAGGATGTTGACAGGCCAGTTGGCGTGATTGGTAAGACCCCTACCAATCACGCTTCAGGTCGTGGGCTTGATACCCAGAAAGGACATGCATTTTTGTGCATGAACATATGCATGTCCTGAGTCTGAGTGTAGTCATCTATGTTAAGAATGGATTTAAAAAAAGAAAATAGTAGCATATATAGCACCAGTTATCAGAGTTGTCTGGTTTCCAGAATACAAGCTCTGCAGCCGTATGTGAGGAACTTTACTTCCTAAAACACGCAACATCAGGAAATCAACCAATGACTACAAACGCAATAAAAACAACTTCACTTCCTTTACATTAATTAAATTAGCACCTAAACGGGGCACACACAAATAACCTGTGTAAAATAGAAAGCTAGACTCGTGCGATCTCACTCGGCGACCGGTTGTTAATCTAGTTCTTAGCTAAACACGTGTTAAACGTATGTCACTTTGTCGTCTGGCCAGTTAAGATGTAAGGGTTGTCAACCATGACGAAACAGGAAATTAAAAAAATACTGAGCAAGAATGTTGTGACTAAAGGAAAACATTTTATACATACAAACAATAAGTCAAAATTCAAAAAATGATCATGCCATACAAGACCTTATAATGAAATGAAATGAAATAATTTATTCATTCAAATAGGCCTTCACAGGCACTTATGAATAGTCAAACTCTTATACTCTTATGCACGGTTCGGAAGGTTGCTTTTGCTAAGAAGAGCCGGCAATAAACTCGGCAATTACTCTTTTCAAAATCAAACTTAAATAAAAGGAACTAGCTGTCCTCCGCAGTTTCACCCGCGTTCCACGGATAAAAAGCCTCCATCATGATGATCGGTTGAGTAGTTGAGGCGTGAAGGCGTAACAAACAAATAAACAAACAAACTCACTCTCGCATTTATAATATTAGTTAGGATTAGGATTTATTAACTTTACAATTGATTCTATCACAGGTAAGCGGTAATACACTTAAAACGAGAAGATTTCCGGCAAGAAACTCAGAAAGTTTGTTTTTTAAATATTTTACTAAACGTTTTTTTGCAAGTAGGCTTATAATATGAGTGTCAAAAATTGATTATTAGATATGTATGATGATGTATATTCTGCTTGTCAAAAATATCGAATCATAACTTTAGATCATCGGTCCATCTGATGGTAAGCGATCAATATGCCTATGGACAATTACAATACCAGAACGAGAAGAGACTTTTTAAGAACCAAGCGTGTCAACCCTATAGTATAGGCAAATTAAATCTTTATTGCGAAGATTTAGATTCTATACATTTGTATAAAGTATCGAATCTTATTGTACATAATTGTGTGAAAGTTTAATTAAAACGCGTCTACAACGGATCAATCCATCATTTTGTTTTAATTGAGTTTAAATTCTTTAACAGTTGTAATGACAGATATGGCGCATAAGTTTTGATTTATATGGCAGTACAATTGATTAGCAAAAGTATAATGAAATTTGAATCAAAGCATTCATGATTAATGTTTTTTCTTTCGCTCTATTCTACCTTCTACCTACTTACTGTTTGTTTGTACCTCTTGTGACGCCTCAACGGAACATCCGATCGTGATAACATTTGTCACAAAGATAGATCATAAATTGGATTAACATACAGTTTGTTTTTAATAATATGTCTTAATACAAAAAAATACAGTTATGTATTTTTAGTGTGTAAGTGTAATGTCTAGTTTGATACTTGTCGCCGTGTGGGCGTAACGAAATACGCGCGCAGCCCTGCCTCCCGGGTGGGGATTTCACCCCCGATGACACCCGCCGCGTTCGTTGCCCGCCGCGCGCGCCCATTCATAGATTGTGTTCATATTTTGAGGGTATCAAGTCGTGTAGATTTTTTTTTAACAAATGACGCAAATCATTTCTATTACTGATACAGAACGAACAAAAAAAATTCCGCACTTCACTATATTATATTTCTAAACTAAAAACCATTTTTAAAACGTTTAGAAAAGTACAGCCTACAGATGTTGAGCAAAGGCTGCCTCCACTTCACCAGTGGGCGAGTAATGTGATATTAGACCAGCAGTGGGCGAACCTGGCACAGTTAAAATGTAACCAGTTTAAAATGTGTTTAAGTTAAACTGACATTGAATACTTGCTGTTTTGAGAGCACTGTTTGTACACCAGAATTTAAAAAACGCAGAATTAGTTACTCAAAAATAGACTTTACTTAATAAAGGATACCTGTTATAATGCCATAGTGTGTCACGAGCATAGAGTTACAAGTAACTCTATGTTCACGAGTAGTATCTTATGTACTTGAGTAAATCTAAAATATACTCGCAGACTATTATTTAAATATATAAAGAGGATTTTTTCCATTATGCGGTGATTAACCATTTTCGGATAGCAATAAATACACCATATTTGGCATTTAACAGCCCAATTAAGACACGTACAGGTATTTTAAAAGCCTCATATGGTAAAGATGCGTTATTACATTGAAATATGCAAATTCGTTTACTATTTTTAACCGTATATGGTTCAATTTATAAAAAACAATAAAATGTAAATGTTCGGTCGTATTTATAGACCTTTCCGCCCCAGTATATCATCCCCTTAGGTTACATTTTGAAAAACCGTTGTTAAGTAGATATATATGTTGTAAAGAACCCGTTTTCAAATTTTATGTAACTGTGTGGCACACTGTTACATAAAATTTGCAAACCACAGCACGTAGCTGCAGGGTGCTGCGGTTTGTACTACACGTTGATCTGTGAAACAGTCATGTGATACGGACAACATAAATCATCGGGAAATCAGGTAGGTACCTCAGGTTTATATTATGAGAGTCGATGCATAAATAGTGATATTTTCAATTAAAAACAGGTAAAAAATGCCACGGTAACAAAAATATTCAAAACGAAAACGTCGACAAGAATATTTTTTGCGATGACGAAGCCTAAGATGAAACACGCTTACTCAGAAGAAACCTATTCACTCTGGCCTTGAAAGTTCCTAGCTGTCCGCATTATAAATGAGGATGCAAAACTCTGTGTCCGTATTTTCGGTATGTCAACAACGTACGTACATTCACTGATATCCAAACGGACATCCAAATCAAACGGCCACCAGCGCACTCGCAGCCTCCACATCAATCATACAACTTTCGGCCACATCAACAATTAATCTGTTACCAACCGACCGTTTACTGTTACAGGCCGTTACCGTTACCGTGTTACCAACTTACCAGACAAGACGGACAGCGGCCGACGTCTGCGGTGAATCAAACCTGATTATTGCAATAATTTGCGTTGCTTACATTGGGCTTAATTACTGTTTCTATGTCTCGATGGTAGATTGGAAAGTTAGATTGAATATTTTTAATTTATTTCATCTGGATAGAAAGACTTAGCTGCTGGACACAGATGGCCGTGTTTCTTTGTATTGGTGTATTATTAATATTATTAAGCCCACGTTACTTTGCCTATCTGTGTGTTAAGTACTTTTGCACACAGGCAGCTTATGTTATATAGAAGAACATAGACAACTTTTATCTCGAGAACGGAAACAGCTTGTATGTTAGTAAAAATTATAATGGCAAAATAAATCCCATCAAGAATTAGAATCCTTATGACCTCCCAGGAGACATAGGATACTAAGGCTGCTTTTCCACCAGAGGTGTGCTATGCAGCTATGCTGCGAGGATGTAATAGCTAAGCTGTGAAACTATGTGACCGTTTCCACTGATACTAAGCAATGGAGCGAGCGGTGCGAGTAAGATGCGCAGCTCGAGCTATGCGATGTATTACTTTTTGCTTCCACGATGGCATGTCTACTTTCAGCGACAAAAGCGGGCCTACTGTAGGTACTCTGCTCTGCACATAGCTACACCACTCGCGACCATCCATAGAACTCATCTATAGCACGCATCCATAGCACGTATACTTCCATATAAAAAAACATATCTTAGTTGAATCCGTTTCCACCAGTGCTAAGCTAAGTGCAGCAATGAATATGATTGGTGGATATCAAACGCATCCACAGCAACGTAGCATAGCACATCTCTGGTGGAAAAGCAGCCTAAAGCTTTCAAAATGTCAATAAAATACTATCACTACTAGAAAACATTTTGAATAGTTGTTTATTTCTATGATCGCATCGTGTTAATTCTTTATAGTCGATGTTCAAAAACAAAATCAGCACTAATAATTTCAAACGTCTAAACCTCTCGTCAGACTACACTACGATAACTGTATTCTTGTACTGCCACAAGCACAACACGGTCGCGGGAGGCTGCATACGAACAATAGTGAAACTTTCTTCAATCTAAACATAACCCAAACACTATACAGACGTGTATTGAGCTCCATGCGGTTTCTATGGAGAATTATTATTTAGTGTTTAATTTTACGAGCTAGGACTTGAAGTGGTATTGAATTTATTATATGCGGGTTCACCGTCGTGAGAAAATGAGGTAAATCTTACTGCTGAGGAATTTTGAACGTTAACCCGGTTAGTGCGTTAGGTAAAATTTACCAAAAATTTACCTCAAGATCACCTATATAAAAACAGTACAACCCAACATTAGGGCAAATAAGTTCTTTGTTTAAATACAAGCTTTTTTGAGTGACTGTACTTTTTGTTGACTGTACTTTACTTGCATTGTCATCCAATATACTAATGTAAACCAAATATAAAGTCAATTCGACCACTGGAAGTGGGTGAAATTCGACATGCAAGATTCCACCCGAACAAATATACATACATTGTTAAATAAAACCTTGTAAAAAAGCATTCAAACATCAATATCTGATACTCAAGCAAAAGCCTGGTTAGGCACAATCTTGCCATGATGGCAAAGAGTTAGAGTGGAGATGGAATATTTTACATTCTGTTTCAATTCAAACACTAGAAGGCTTAGGCATACTATTGGTATGTAATAAGTATACATTTACACACATTTTAATCTATGTATAATTAATATAAGAATCATAGCTTGTCTGACTTGTGGTGCACTGGCTGGAGGTTTCTGACCAATATATTTTATTAAAATCAAATACATAAAACATCGCAAACGTTTTATATAAATTCATTTATACATTAAACCGCCGCTTGCGCACGATCATTTAAAAGATATATCGTTGCAGAAATTTTCCTTCTGCTTTATCTGTGGCGAATCGAAGTGACACGATTTCTTGAGTCAATATTTATAGATAATGCTATATGAGTCAGACTTCAGTTACACTATCCTTACAGATATCGGTAGACTATTTAAGAAAGAGAGATAGATGATGCGGTATTTCGCTCAAAGAGCAGCTCAAATGGGGAAGTACCTCCACCTTACAGCATAGCGCAGCTAAATAACTTTATGTTGTGTTCCTGCGCGTGAGTTAGTTCGCCAGAGCTCATCGGGGAAGGGTCGGTGACGCTAGTGTTGCCTCGTGTGTGAGTTGCAAGCGTCCATAGGGCTATAATAACCGCTTACCACCAGGCGGGCCTAATGCTTGTTTGCCAACTTAGCTATATACTATATAAATCATCGAGCTATTGTTACTACGTATAGAGAAGCTATCATAAGCATACGTAACGTCCCATTTTTTTACCCGACTGACCCGGAAGGAGGGTTATGTTTTTCGAGTGTATGTATGTATGTATGTCTATTTCTTTGGCACGCTCTGCAGCCTAAACGGCTTGACGGATTTAAGCATATGAGGTGTCGTTAGATTCGTCTAAACTGTGGGAGTGTCATAGGGTATATTATTTTTATATGGCGTCTACGGATAAGAAAATAGGGGGGGTATTAAAAACATTTTTTTTGTTATTATAACAATATGGGTATCAAATGAAAGCTTGTGAAGAGCCCATACCATATATGTATATATTGTTATACTTTTAAGCTACCATTTTAACGTAAACTGCAAAAAACCATGTTTAATGCAAGGACAGTAGGTATAGTAGGTACCTACCTACTATGAGCGGTTACCGTACATAATTCACAGAGTTGCGATGGTTGTTAGCGTTACTTTACCGTACCGTTCATTTACTTACTAATACTTACAACTCATTCTGTATAAAACTAAAAAGTCAACTACTATTCTTTTTAGCGCTGAAACAATAAAATTAGTCGTCTAAGCAGACAGTAGAAACACGCAGCCCTATCAGAACGCTTTTAGCATTTTTCTCGCAAAAAACACCGTGATTTTCACGGCGCTTATACGCGTTTCGTTCATCGTTCTACAACAACAAATGTGGCCGAATGGCCTCACTTGAACGGAACATATTTGTGATGTATGGCGCCTTCTCTATACGTAGTAATAATAGCTCATTACCTAAAAAAAGTTTTTTTTCTTTAAAAACAAATTGACCTTGCTGGCTTCCAAACCGGTGGTAACTTGAGTAGCTTCAACCTCATGACCTTGGGCATAAACTGAATTTATGCCTTTGAATTAATTTCAGTTTGTAAACCTGTCCTTTCGGTAACTTTCTAGTTAAAATTGTACAAGTACTAAAACCTATATGTCCACTTTAATGCTAGAGTATTGGAAATCAATTAACCATATATGTAGCCTTATCTGTTATCACACGGCACTGTACTGTACTGATAAGGGAGTAATAAACAACCAACGTGTGTTACTATAAAGATTGCACTTTATTAGTCTGAGTATGAGAAGTAATACAATAAACAAACCTAAATGATATAAAAGAGTAGAGGTGTGTAACTCATCAAAAATACGCGATCTGCATAACAGCTCACGGCTCAGGTGTGTGAGCCGGTTCAATGACTCAGCTCGCAGATCAGCTCAATTTGTACCTATAGTCCACGTTAAGCGCGCACGCTCACTGCGTATCGCGCGTCTTATCGAGCCGACTGAGCTGACGCGATTCGTTCGACTCCGCCGAGCGACTCTTTTCATACTTTAGTTGTTTTTTTTTTATATTATCTAGTTTTGTCACATATTTATCTATCTATCTATCTATCTATATATATAAAAATGAATCTCTCTCTCTTTTAAAAAGAGTAAATATATGTAATCGGAGAAACGGACAAAATATAAACGCACGACAGAACTAGAACTTCACTACAGAGTGGTTACTAGAGTTCCGTACACGAAGGCCCGAAGGGTGCCACAACTGGTGGACCCTATTACCACAGTCTATAAAACCATACAGTCGTTCGACGAAGACGTCTAGACAGGGCAATCGTGCGGGGTGTGAGGGGCGAGACGTGGCCCGACCTGCGAACAAAACGATGTTAGTCGCTCGGTACACAGTATACTTTATATGGCCGTCGCAATTCTGTCTATATGTTGTCGGCATTTTACACGAGACCAAAGGCGTCGGACGACTGTATGGTTTTATAGACTATTTTATTTTATTTATTAAACTAAGCCTCCGCTGTCCGTCCGTCATGTCAGTCCGTATGTATGTCAGTGGGTGTCTCATGAACCGTAATAGGTAGACAGTTAAAATTTTCATAGTATGAGAATTTCTATTGCTGCTATAACAACAAATAATAAAATTGAAAAAAAGGGATATAATACAAGACCCATACTAGAAACGTCCTTACGGAACCCTTGGTGTGCCAGTCCGGCTCGCACTTGACCGTTGTTTTTATTTTCAACTCTTAGATTTAATCTACGGGGCGGAAAGCTAAAATATTTGACTTGAAGTCAGTGTGCAAGTTAATTACGAAATCTATTTTTTTTAACAATTATGTATAAATGTGCTAAAGAGAGTTAAAACGAACCATTTCATTAAAAAATACTAAGAATACCGAACAAAAGCGTTCAAAGAAACAGTATGATGCACAAAGCAAACAATTTGACGAGAATTTCAGCTATCCAGCGCGAGATTTCACAAAATAGAAAGCAATTGGCAGTCCATAGAATGTGATATTTATACTGTTGTCTGTCATTCATATACAAATAAGTCATCACATGTTTGATTTGTATAAGTCTATTTCTCCTTAAAAGTCACATTTTCTTGGGATTCATACAAAGTCGTGTACAATTTATGGACGATATAGGGACACGCAATTGTTATCAGTGAGATCAGAATTTACATGTTCTCTAATGAATCAAAGCTTGTTTTGAAAAGAATAATTGTTGAGTTTATTGCCGGCTCTACTCAACAAATGCAACCTTCCGAACCGGTATTAGCGTATTAGAGTCATTTCCATAAGTGCCTGCGAAGAGTTTCAAGAGGAATTATGAGGAGTCGCTGTGCTCACGTAGTCGATCGTATAATCATTATCACTGCAATTACGCATAATTAAACAATACAATGCATAATACTAAATTGCATGTACTACATATACAATCGATTGTTATACAAATACAAATCAAGGTTACAACGCCTGTATGTCTGAGACGATTTCTACTGACATGGCTATATGCATTGGGAATAAACATAATAATCCCTTGAGTGAGTATAATATTGCCGTCGTAGTACCCAAGGGTTCTTCAAAAAAGGTGTGAAGATTTACGCAAGGTCGGCAACATGTGATATTCCTCGTGTTGCAAGCGTCATTAGGTTACGGTAGCGGCTTACCATCATACGAGCCGTATGCTTATCACCTTACATGTCGATGGTTGATGAATGATTCATCGACTAAAGGTGATAAAGAGGAATGAAGTAGATACTAGAAATAACTTGCCTTACCTAACTTACGAGTGTAAAAAGTGTATAAATAAACACAAAGACTGACTCAAAATTATTTAGTTTAAAATTCAAATTGTAATCAAAATCAAAATCAAAAAATTATTTATTCAATTTAGGCCCTGATAAGGCTCTTGTGAACGTTAACAAATGACTCTACACCGGTAGTAGTAGTAGTAATAGTAGAACTAGTAAAAAATCTTTTGACTAAATTGGAAATCAAATAAAAAAATCCATTATTCTTTGATTTGAGAAGCAAATAATAAATTAAAAGACTTAAAAATCACATTACATCTTCACCAAAAAATAATCCAATTGAAAGCACTGACTGAATAGCGTCTGGCTCTTTGCCTATATTTCTTTGGAAGCGAAACGTTTTTACAATCAAAACAGTCTCGTTTACTAATTGGACTTAAAAATTATAGGCTCTTGCTTTGGCATACTAATGAGGTTTTAGTAAAACTGCTACTTAGTTTAATTTGGATCCAAGTCAAAGTCAAAGCCATTTATTCAATTTAGGCCCTAGAAGGGCACCTATGATGGTCAAAGCTACTGAAGTTACCGCCAGTTCGTAAGTCGGCCTTCAACTGAGAAGAACAGGCAAGAAACTCAGCAAAACTGATCTGATCAAACGTATGCTTGGTTTTCATTATCTGAATATTTATTTGAATAATTAAATATCCTGGGACATTTTTCACACACGGTCATCTGGTCCCAAACTAAGCAGACAACCACTCTGTACTATTAAAACCAGATAACAGATAAGTCGTATCTGGGTTCAGTTGTGTAGTAACATTTACTACTATAGGTAAATGTGTCACAGACTCGATATATTTATTCATGTTCGCAAATATCTGTCCTGGATGGGAATCGAACCCTACCTATGGCATGATGGGTAGGGGATATTACACGCCAACCGACCCGTTTGATTTATTTGGTTTGGTTAAGCTATACAAATCATGTAAGATAAGTCTATTATATACTGGAAACTGACTAAAAAAACATAAATTGAAGCACCGTATAACAGACCTCACAATCTTAATATTCCACGGCCATTTCGTATAATAACAATTACATTTGTACACAATTATAGTAACTTAAAATCTTACGTTCACCGCTACCTTGGCTCCGAGAAACATATTTTGAGAACCATTAAGCAAATTAAGTTACATTACATTTCATACAACACGAAATTGTGAGGTCGCACTAATAGTGATTTTATTTTCCTACGTAATTTAAGATGGCGTCCTAATAAATGCTAACATATTTGGTTTAAAAAAACTTTGATATCATACCTTGCATACCTCAGTTACATAGGACTTATAATAGCGGTACCACATTAGATCCCTGGAGAACACGAGAAATACGCGGGCGGAACAGTTTGTAACTTTTTTTTATACTACTTAGGTAGCAAACAAGCATACGGCCAGCCTGATGGTAAGCGGTTACCGCAGCCTAGGACGCTTGCAATAATGCAAGGATACGCTAGATCCTAGCGTATCCTCATGTCAAACTCATACATTTTGTAGCGTTTCTATTCGCGCAACGAAATGTACTTTGTCTAGGGGTACAGAGGTGTAACTCGCGCGTTGCCGACCCTGCAGAAATCTCTTCATACCCTTTTTGAAGAACCCCATGTTGTACTCTATTGGGAAAACCACGGCGGGGAGCTCATTCCACAATCTGAGCATCCGCGGAAGGAAGCTCCTTTGAGACCGCACAGTTCGAAACAATTCTGGTTTCAATATGTGAGGATGGACTCCCCGTCGATGGCGAGAGTTGCGATGGTAGAAGGTAGCCGTAGGCATCATCTTAAACAATTCTTCAGAACACTGTCCGTTGTACAAGCGGTAGAACACACATAAGGAGGCAAAGTCTCTCCTCAGACTGATAACTATAAGTATATTGAAATAAAATTTTAATTACATAAAGACGATCAGCGGTATTGACGTCGAATGCCGAGACGAAGGTCCCGGGTTTGAATTCTACAATAATCATGAGCTTTCGGTAAAGGAAAACATCGTGAGGAAACCATAGCACGGTGGTAGGGTCCTTGTAGTACCCACCTGGCTAGCTACCAACCTCACGTTGAAAATCTGTCGCCAAGCTGAACTAGAGAAGCTTCCTTCTTGGCTTTGTCCAACCAAATACGCAATTAAAAATACCGTATTCTATTAGCCGAATCGTTTGAGCTATGTTCCAACTTCATAAATTACAATTGAAGTGTCAATAATACCATTAAGCGTGTTATATAGTTTTATAATAATAAAGCTAAGTTTGTTTGTGGATAAACTGGCACAAGAACGCCTAGTTTAACAAGTGAACACCTTTGTTTAACTAATATTGAGTACATGAGGTAACTACACAAACATTACTTCACAGCAGTTGTCGGTGTTATATTAACACAAAGGATACAACAGTTATTTACTTTGGAAAAATATGTTTCCGTATTTATACTTTCTTGTTCTTTTAATTTTTGAACCATAAGTATCGTACTACATAGGTATATTTGATATCATCTAACGAATATTATAAACGCGAATGTTTGTATTTTTGTTTGACTCAATCGTGCATCAACTGCCGAACCTGAATGAAATTTGGCACAGAGATAGATAATATCCTGGAAACAAACAACAATTAAGAGGAGATAAAAGAAAAATATGCGGTAAATGGAGAATACATAAATTTTCTAAGTCAGTTACTATACTATACTTTTGGTCGGTAGAGCCTGAAAAGGGCAGAAACAAAGAAACAAGGAACAATCTAATAACTTTTGTTTTAAAGGTCACCCTATAAAACACTTCAAATATTTCCGTCAGCATATGACTAGTAAATATTTCGAGTCATGGCTTCATCATCTCCCCAATTAAAGGCCGTAACAAGTAATAAAACTATCCGTCAAGGTTAGTATAGAAGGCAAATGGAGGGCCTACGCATACCCACTATAAATCGTGACGTACATTATAACATATCATTCCCATTCGTTCTCAAGAGCTATCACAAAAATAATGAGAATTTATAATGCGGAAGTCATGTTGCGAAATCAGGAATGAACGCGTAATTGTTAGGTTCGGAACTGGAAGGAGTTGATGTAGGGACGAAACTTAACATTATAATAATAGAGGGTAATCATATCAAAATTCATAAAGACGGTATCAGGGAAAACACTGGCTCTAAAAACGAAACTAAATTAACCATAGAAGTTCTACTAAGACGGAAAAACAAGAATCAGTAAAAATCTAAAACTAAGAATAATATTAAAAAACTCCACCTGCTGTACTAAAAACACTTGCGTCTTATCTGTCGGTTAAAAGTGCCGTTATCACTATCTAAGGTAGGCGTGATAGCTTGCCTGATAACGAGGTGGAAACATGTCCCCGGGGTGATGTCATCCGCTATTGTTGCTTTTACTAAGAAATTGAGGCGTGAAATGAAAAGTCTGGTTTTTTCTAGGTAGAGAATAAGGTAGGACGGTTGCTACAGGTACAAGGTATATTGTGCGGGCATCTAAATTGTGTAGCCTGCTATGTTAGCATGGTCTGATTAAAAGATATTTAGGCATCTATCTATTTCCGTATCGTAATCACTTGAACAGATTATATGCCGTAGCAACAACAAATCATACTTTAGGACAGATTCCAATAAAAAAATCGTAAATATTCAGCTATCCAACATGTTCATGCTGAGCAAATGAGGCAAGCATCAACAGTAGTTTATAAATATTCTCACACGTGTGTGCATGGATAATTTCAGTCTTCCTAGATTATAAAACGATTGTGTCGAGGTTAGATAAGAGGAACGTGACTGGGGAGTAAGACAGCCTGATGTAAGACAGGTACGTAGGTATGCTAAATAAAAACGGACATTATTTGGCTACACTTTTTGCTAACAAGCTAGAAGCAGCCAAAAAGTTTAATATTCATGAAAGAGCAGCACTTGCTGTAGATTCCTATGGTCTTAATAAAGGTAGCATTTTTGGTGAGACGAAGTTAGAACTTATTCCAAGTCTAGTTGTGAATGTACGTCATAAACTAATAAAATTAAAGGCGAAACGACCCTTCAACCCTACTATCTAAATCCTCACTTAATGCAGTCTTATCAGACAACTTCCTGATTGTCATCAAAACATCTGTCATCACATAATAACACATCTTGTGCGAACAATTATAATTATCTTTGTTTAATTACATAATCTATATTCACAATGTTTTCTTCAGCTATTATAAACTATTTGTTTGGCTATTTTTCCATCCCAGAATTTAATACTTTCTTTTTTTATAGTGAATTTGTTGACACTGAATTACCTCTGCATTTTGGAGAGACAAAAGACATAAGACCGTAATAAATGTCACCGAATAACAAACTCAAGACAACACCAGAAGTAATGAAACTCCGAGGAACAAAGATATTCCGTAAGCGAACCGTATAAAATTCCCTTTAAATACATCTGCATTACAAAATCGACCATATAAAGATGCCTCGAAATATTTCTGCATCTGATAATGTGCTTTTAAATTTGGTCGGAGTGATTAAAGTAGTTAGTTGATTGACAAGCTCGACATCGACCTCGGGACAGGTCGTTTTAACCTTAGCACCGATAATGCGAGGGCGTAATACACTATTTACCCAATCGACCAGCAAATAGCACTGAGTACTTTCGTATCTATTTATTAGTAATCAATGGCATGTAGAGTTCATTTCGTAGCATTTGGGGTATATGGACTGTTAATGATCACCTTTGTTTGTTAAAAACTAAATTCTACACATTGTAAGCATCAATGACATTTATTTGTCAAAGCATTTATTCTAATAACGTGTACTTATAATCTACAAGATAACTCATGGCTAATGTTTCATAATGTATATTACATGTGCACGCAACTTAAAAAAAAAACAGAATTACTATAATAACTTGTGATGCAAAGTTTTTGTATTTCTGATTCATCGTATAAGGACGCTTTTTTGTACAGATTGCGAGATGATATCATTAGGAAAATACAAAAAAAAATATATGAAGAGATATTAAACGTGACAGACGCTTCATGGATTCACGACGATAATATCAGATAGGAGATTTATAATAGGTGATTTTTTCATCAATGATAGTTATCTAATAAAGTTGAACGGAATCATTACGTATGTGTCGATGTGTGCGAAAATGTTGCAAACACCACGGATATGCCATCCTAAAGTGTTGTCAAATGCTATAATTCTAATAATAAAGGTGGACTCAGTGGTCTTAATGCCTTCACGCTTCTAATATAGCCACTAATTACAGCCGACGACAGACGCAGTGTTAAAACAAACAAAACGCCTAAATTAACAGACTAACTCCTTTGGGCACAAAGCACAACACAAGGTAAAAAATTAAAAACTCATAATCCTCATGCCAAAGAAAAAATATCTGTTTATATGTATTAACAAGATTAAAAGTCATAAATTAAAAGTGACGATTCTTATTAGAAAGAATTTGATTCAATTGGAGTTTCATTGCCACTTAATTTTTTACTAAATTTCTAGCAAATTAAAATAAGTAATTTAGAAAGCTCAATTGACCAGTGTAACTGTATGGTCATAATCTGTAAGGGTTAATGTTGATGTTCTGGTCACATCGGAACCACTTTGTAAGGCAATTACAAAGTGTAGTTATCAGAATAGACACATGTTAGTCACGTATGATACAATGTTTTTAAGCACGGAGACGTCAATTGTGAAGATTTACTTACAATTTTATAGCAAACTGAAATGAAAATATTTGCCCTAGATTTTGTTGCAGGAGATAAAAACGTGACAGATGTAGACAAAATCAAATTTGGTTTAATTGGGTTGTCTTTGCATAACATTATGTTAATAATTTGTATCAATACAAGCAGTTATCAGTAAAATAACAAAATAAACAAACATAGTTTGAATCTAGACGCACTTCAAAGCATGGATCTTTACCTATAGCATAGAGCTGTTAATCAAACAGATAATAAAACAAATTGAAGTATAAATCAAGATGATAGGACTAATAAATTAAATGTAAAAGGAAACAAACACTTTATTACGAGTTTAACAGTACATAACAAGAACAATTCAGAAACGGTGAAACATTTAAAATAACCTGATTGGAACCTTGAAGGTGTGCAACACAAGTATACAGTAGTTGGCGGAATAGTTATAGTAAGTTCGCACAAGTATAGCCCGACTTAGATAGGGAAGTTGACAATTTCGATTTCAATGAAGCAGGTGCTTAACCTACTTAAATCAGTCGAAGTAACTCCACAAATGTGGCAATTGTAGCTACGGTAAGGTTTCAAGGAAAAAGGAAGTTAAGACAAATCCTGCAGAAACATTAAAGGTATATAAATAGTCTCAGAAACTTAGTATTTCAATGAGACTTACTATTGGAAAGCGTAAAAAAAGCGAAAAGTTGACCGTTAAAATTCGTATGGACAAATTAGAGAAAGTAGCGACTTAGATTTGGCTATTGGCCAATTCGTTGCATTTACTAATACCTTTCAAAGCTAACTTGTTTTTTTAGAACAAGGTAATGAGAAAATGAGATTTAGACATAGTTTAAATTAATTCTTCAAACTTCGTATATCATGTGCTGTGCGTGTGCTATAATATTAATTACAATAAAGATAATATACATTGTGATAACGATACGGAATAACACACAAGTACCTACAACTAAAACTCGCCTTATTTGATAAGTTTATAAAATCATTTGGGAATCATAACACAACATTTCCGACTAAATTGAGTGCAACATAAAGTTTACAACTTAAACCTCACAAAACCGAACCGACTAGCTCAATTGTAGTCTGTTGCAACGCCGGATATCAAGGTCCAGTTGGCTTCGTTTCACTTGGCCGAAACAAAAACCCAACTTAACCGTTCAAATACAATCTATCAAGCATGAACATTATTAGAGAAAGAATATTTAGAATTAAATCCTTTCTAAAATATACCATAGCTTGGCGGAGTTGGATAAAACATCTGTTAATATTCGATTTCATATCATAAGCTGAAACCCCATATGTGACAACTGTGTCACATTTCTGAAACAAATAAAACCGAAGATTGAAAGTCACAATTACAAATTGACTCAAACAGAATGAGTCAATAAGAAATGTTGTCCAAAACTAGTTCTGTAAAAAAGACAGAAAAAGGAAATAGAATCATGACAACCTGTTTGGCAGCGAAATTGAAAGCAAACCGACCGATCTCTGTACGATACAATGTTATGTTGAGGATGTAATCCAAAAATGTGTCGTTGCTTTTTACCAGATCAAGGTAAGTGACCTTTACTCGACATTAAATCTTAGCAAAGCCACTATTACACAGTCACTGTAGATCCACAAGTTATTAGCCGAATCAGCGAAGCGCGTCGCAACGGTATCGGTCCGATCCGGTCACAGATAATGGCGAACCACCTTTGATCACACTGAACGAACTGAAATCCTGGTCACAATGATAATTGTATTCACATTCACAAAAACACAACACGCTGAAGTTTCACATCACTGGGATTAGTGATTTGAAAAGAGAACACTAGGAAGCGATACGTCAGCTTCGCGCGACGCGAGAGAGGAGACTGAGGTGGCATAGCTGCGCGCGCGCTACCTCGCCTGCCGGTTATCAGCCTTTTGGGGGGCAAAGGGGGTGCAAGAAAGAAAAGTTCGCACGTGACGCTTAGATAAGCGTCTGAAAAACGTTTATAAGACAATCTGTCCCGTTATTACTTTCATTTGGCGCAAGTTTAATTAAAAGCATTAACGTGTATAACAAAACTAATCCTACTGTTGATAACTTGTAATTTTTTTACACAAAACTCAAGGGCGTCGTTGCAAGTGAAACACCTGACGATAAACCGGATTTTGGCCATCGTTTCCGTTGTTATGAAGCTCCTTTTTTAATTCGTCCGTAAATCAACTACATATAGCAATAACGAAGCGAATTTTAAATTTCTGAGTTGAGCGATCAATAAAAAAGCACGTCGTATTTTTTCTATTTTTAGACCTTAATGTATAGCTATTATAAATCCAATAGAAAAGGATTCAAAATCAGCAACTTTCACATAAGTCTTAGATTTCGTTGAAAGGGACTTACGTTGAGCCTTACACTGAAAGGGCGATAAAGAAGGATGGGATATCCCTTTCAAGTCTATATCATCAGAAAAACGTTTCGCAACGTCTACGACGGTAATATTTATATGTATTGTAATAGAACACAAATCCATATTGACGCGGTATCAACAAATGAAACGATGCCAATAAAACTATATCGGAGAGCGAGCTAGCACGGCGCGGCATGCCAACACAAATCAAAAACCGAAATAAATTGATTGTATTGTTTTACTGCTCTCATATTGTAGTGAAACTGTTTCATTGAAACGTATTTTATTGCACAATTACCTTATAGTATCGATCCCGCGGTTTTATCGAGGGATCTAACGTCACCCCCATAACGGGTAACGTCAATTACTTACACCCCCATAAGTACACTCTTACCCCCTTATTCATAATCGCTTTTTAACTAAATCAGTGTAATAGCCTCCGTCTCACTCTTTCGATCACCGAATGTCACGTGTCAGATAAAGACTTCAGAATTTTAGCTAATCAACATTTGATAACTTTATTATGAATAAGGGGGGTTAGAGTCTAAACTGAAAAAAAACTTTCGACTTGTAATAATTGTCTTCATAATGCTTATGATTGATTTCCTATGACAAGCTTATATCTAAATCACCGCAGCCCTATCGTATGACAGTATGCTCGCATGCGCACCACAACAGTTGCGCGTGAGTCACCCACTCCAGTGCAGGCTGCTGCGCCGGAGCGTGTAATCATTCGCACTTTATGCATGCGTGCATCGACACTGTGTCGTCAGATAGGAAACATGACGCTTCAATGTTTAACTATAAGTACTACATGTCATACGTTTGAAAGACTAGGCATTTGAGTTACAATGTTAAGTTTACTATCTCTTTCTAACTAACGCAAATGAAAAGGATATAAGATATTTATATATATATTGTAAATATTGATATTTAGCCAAGTCAACATTTACGGGAAAAATTGTTCTGATCTATTTTGATGGCGACTAAATTCACATCAAAGCAAGCACCTTGTGCCTAAGCCTGTATTTGACCTCACATCTCACAAAGATGTACGTAGCTTTGAAGTGCAGCACCCGGAACACAGCGGTAGGTGTCTGGCGATAGATTTTCACTGAGTTCGGGTTACCATACCAGATACAAAACTAAAATTTCCTTATAAAATCTTGTCTTTACTGTGATAATGTTTATCACGCGCGCGAGCGAACAAGCTTCTGGTGTACTACGAGTACCTAATGTAACCTAATAAATTCAAAAATTCCTGACACTGCGTAGCTAAGCAGATACTACAAAGTACCTTCCCTCGTAATTCATGGTTCAAAATTTTGAACAATCCAATGACATTAACTCCAATTCACTCTATCCTTTCTTTTTTAATATCTTGAATGATACATGTCCTTATTCCGAAGGCAGTCGCCTACCCCAGAAACGAGGCATGAAGGTCCATCGACCCCAGTTTCCAATTCGCGGTGGTTACTCATTTCCGCGGAGTCGGTCGCCTCAATTACACGGTAGCTGTGCTGGCCGGCCTAGTTGCAAACGTAATTAGTTGACGAGTGCATTAGTACTAATGTGACTGCGGTGGATGGCGTTAACTAGGTACTGGTGTAGGGTTGCCACCCGTCTGGGTTTACCGGGATTTGTCTTGGTCTAGAGAGCGTCCGGGAAGTGTTCGGGAGGGATTTTAAACTTCGTAATCTTGTACGTTTGTCACAAGCGGCTACTGATTATATCGTAGTTAGGTATTTGAGAAATTTTTAATGATTTTCCATTCCAGATCTTCCCATCCATGGAAGACGGGAGCCCATCCTCACACATGAGAACCAAAATGGTCTCGCACTACGGTTTCTAAGGAGCTTGCTGCCGCGGACGCTCAGGTTGTAGAATGAGTTCCCGCCGTGGTTTTCTCAACGGAGAAGAGAAGAGGCTACGGTAACCACTTAGGTATCATCAGTCAGGCCGTACACCTGCAATCTTTGTAGAATACAAACGGGTTGGACAACCATATTTTAGAAAGGCCAAGGTTAAAGAATAAAGCCTATAAGACAGACATGATCTTGATTTCATGCGACCTCGACTACCTTTGGCTAATCGGCTCTTTCTATATTTAGTCAGCGATTAATAACAATCAAAAATCATGTTCATACAACGAATTTAATTATAGAAATTGTCGGGCCGGGTGTTACATTACATACAATGCCACGCCGCCGCAGTCGTGGGTTCGATTCCCACACAGATCAAACTGCATGAATATCTGTCTGAAAGTAGTATATGTACGAGTATATAGTATAATATCAGTTATCTGTTTTCCATAGTACAAGCTCTACTTAGTTTGGGATTAGATAGCCGGAGTGAGGAATGTCCCAGGATATTTAATCTACGTAAATCACATATTGAAGGACCACAAATATATCGCTATGGCGAGATTTAGTTAAGTAAACAGCTTAATATATTTATACTAATAAAAAATGAACGTTATGGCAAAGCAATAAGGTCTAGCATAATTTAATATCTTAAGATATAAGGGTTTGGCCATAAAGTGCAAGCGGTTAATATTAAGATAATTAACAGAGGTTGATCACTTGAAACGTTGATTTCTATTTATTTTTTTCAATAAAATAACTTGCTTGGTAATCCATTACATAATTAACGGATTTCCGTTTAAAGTTTCTGATTTACTTTAACAAATACAATGCCCAATTATTTGTGCACATAAATTGTTAAAAACAAACACATTAAATACGAGCTTGACCTGTTTTAACATGCAACAAATGTTAAACACCTTGTTAAAATCAACATCGACATTTTAACTAGCCTTCAATATGCTTAGTCAATTCCTGACACGCGGTAGTGCAGACGGGTTATTGAACCGTAGATCACGTGGGCTGTCCAAAATGAGATCTTGACAAAAACCAGGCTCGTATCAGATCAATCTACAAGAGCCTATTGTGCCTATACGAATTGTTCGCGAATGTGTTAATTAAGCGATTAGGGATACATTTCGGTCGTTTAATTGTGAATGATTTCTTTGAGCACACTATGCGATTAAGATAATAGGAACGACAATGACCTGGAGCTGTCAACTGTCATTTGAAGTCTATGGTTTGCAGGGAACATTATGTGTAACGTTTTTTTTATGGTATTAAACGAAGGGTTAGTATTATCAACACTATTGAAGTAGTTTTTACGAACATGATTTGTTGCACCCCCCTTACGTTAATTACCATTATCAGCTAAAAAAAACAACCAACCTATATATGGCCAACTCTTCCTTTAGAATTTGGAATTACTTATAAAAACCTATAAATTTAGATAGGTACTTAGTATTTCTTTAACCATGATCATTTCAAACTAAAAGCTAGAAACACAATGTAACAATTTAATTTACCCAAATAACTTTATAGATTACAATTTTTACATAATATGCTTCAAAGGTATAACGCAAAATAGGCGTTTGATTAAAATACTTCAATTAATCGAACGAGAAAGACACGAGCCCGAAAGAAAAAAAAACATAAAACCACTTCTTTGTTAGAAGAACCTCGACAACTTATAAACTCCTAGCGCCATCTACCGGGGAATAGAAGCACTGAGCTTTTAAAATTTCAAGAGATTGTATCTTTAAGAAAAAATAAACTAGTATTTGTGTATTCTAGTAAAATATATTCACTTTAATTCAAAAATAAATACATATGAAATCAAATCCATAAAGAAAACAAACCTCGAATCACATCTATGTTGAAAATAGTTCAGCTATCCGACACTAGATGGCGTAACTAGTACAATAAGCTGCATTTATCAGTATAACACTGAAGCCCGAGTTGCTTACATACAACAATCACAGCTGTTAACTTACATGGACTTATTTTTTCAAATTATCATCAGATTTCATTAAAAAAAAGTTTGATGTTCGATAATCTATACTAATATTATAAAGAGGAAAGATTTGATTGTTTGTTTGTTTGTTTGTTTGTTTGCATTGAATAGGCTCCGAAAGTACTGAACCGATTTGAATAATTCTTTCACTGTTGGGAAGCTACACTATCCCCGGGTGACATAGGCTATATTATATTTTCAAAAAAATTAGGGATCCTTACTAAATCTCCAATAATGTAACCCAAGGTGTAAAAAAAATACCTAAAATATTCATTACATCGCGTGCGCTGCGAAAACTATTGATGATAGAATAAAAAAATGTACTACGACTTTGCAGAGCATATTATTATTTACAAAAAGTGTCGGGATACCATATGTCTAACTATTATAGTTATGCCACAATAGGTGTTTTTCTATTTAATTTTTTTTATTGAAATGCCGCCGCTATAAATGTCTCTCTATTTGTATCTTGGTATTAATCATTATCAAATTAAATTACTTCATATCCAAGACTGCTTCAATACCTTTATATAACTTTTTGAATTATTCAATTCGGACATTCCATTCAAAAGATATCACGAGTTTAAAAATATAAGTATTAGCAGAAAAATCACGTCACGGGTACGGGCCGTACGGCAGGGAGTCAATCTCTTTGCGTGTGGCTCAGTGTTTGACGGTAGGGTAGGGTAGGGAAGGGGGAAGGGTGAAGGGGGAAGGGGGAAGGGCAGGGTAGGGTAGGGTAGGGTAGGGTAGGGTAGGGCAGGGCAGGGCAGGGCAGGGCAGGGCAGGGCAGGGCAGGGCAGGGCAGGGCAGGGCAGGGCAGGGCAGGGCAGGGCAGGGCAGGGCAGGGCAGGGTTCGATAGGGTAGGGTAGCACAACAGGGTAGAGTAGGATAGGGTAGGGTAGCACCACAGGGTAGGGTAGGGTAGCACCACAGGGTAGGGTAGCACCACGCGAACGAAGTCGCGCCGGGCAGCTAGTAATGCATAACTTTCTGATTTCATCATTATTAATACTAATAATTACATCATTTATCAAGGTCAACAAGTTTTAAGTAATACTCATATTATTATCTTTTTTTTTGTTTGTTTGTTTTAATGGGCTAACCTCAGGAACTACCAGTCGGATTCGAAAAATTCTTTCACTAATTGGAAACTAAATTATCCCCGAGAGACAGAAGAGAGAGGCAGAAGTATATTTTTTTTTAATTCAAATTATACATGGTTTTGTTTCATTATTATTTTCTAAGTTATTTTTGCAGGACAAAAAAACTGTATTAGTATTACAGGCTACTTCTTATCTTGGGAACGGGTGTGTGACCGCGAAGGACAGCTAGTCGAAAATATTTACAAAAAATGAACCATAATCTTCAATAAACAAATCTGCTTGCGTTTATGTTTGTTGCTCAATGCCTGGACGGATTTGTATGTTTGTGACATACGGAAAACATAACAAACCTCGAGAAAGTCCGAGAAACTCTTTTACAAAACAAATAATACCAGTAAGCACTTCATAATCAGATCGATCCACGTTTCTCTTTATATTTTTTTTCTCTAGCAACTTTCTAATCTATTGTGAGTGGACAAACGACATCTACTGCGAATAATCAACGCCCGGCCTGAAACCGCCGTTTTGTTGACTGAAAAAAACTTTACGCTCAAGTGAAATACCTACATTATTTGATCCGAAATCCACTATTCGGGTACGCGAAATACAAAGAAGAAAACGTTTCAGTGCAGTGTTTTGAATAGATTTTGATTAACCTTTCTGTTTGAATTCGGAACTAAATATCAGTAAAATTATTCTGCTTTTCACACGGTGATTAGATAACCAAATAACTATATTAAAGTATCGGGTCTATTTGATGAATTTAATTCGCTTTTATTTAGTTTTCGAACGAAATAATGCATAAATCCATAATACCGATGATTATCGATTTATACAATAAATGCAAATGGTATTGCCCCAAGGGATTAGGATCCACAAAACTAGATTTAGAAGTATAAAAAAAAACAACAGAACCACCATATGCTTCCTATTCGACCCCAAAACTAACAGTCGAATGAAGATCATATATAGGTCGTGCACTGTAAGCGGGGCACGTGGAACACATGTACCTATACCACTTGCATGCATAGCTGATTTTTGTTTGTACGTGATGCATGCATTTTGTTTCATGACACCTTTACTAGAGTATCTGGGGACACGGCAAGACAAGCCAAGCGAAGCCTTAAAACGACCAAGCCACATATTTTGACTACGGTGTCTAGAGTTAGGGCGTGTAGAGTTATAAGCTTGGCTCTACATGACATCTGATAATTTTTTGACAGTGCGAGCCATATGGCCTCGTTGGTAGCATTTTACATGAAAATGTTTTTGGTGGGATTTATTTTACACAGCAACCTTTCGTGGGTTATAATCTTACAATGAGCATGAGCTTTTGTTGAAGGAAAACACCATGAAGATGCCATAGGATTTGTAGAACCCGCTTGATTGGCAACCATTCTCAAGTTGAAAGCCTGTCGCCAACCACCTTACGGAGTGTTCCGACAGCTGCACTTGAGAGCCAGTTCCTTCCAGGCTTTGTGTGTGCACCACCTTCAGGAACGTCATCACATACCATGGCGATATTATGGTATATTTGTAAAGGCTCGATTGGATAAGCTGGTTGGATGTTGGTAGAATTGGTGTTTTGTGCTAGCCAACTAAGCACTAAGAAGAAAGTTGTGGCTAATTTTATTTGGGCACTCGTTAAGCGACGACGAAGGTCGATCCGAACACGTGCTATCGGTTTCGGAGAGGTTTCCTATATACGTATCTACCTACAATACAGTTTTTAGGCAGTATAGACATTTCATGTGACTATTAAACATGAAGGTAAAATCCCATTAGTGTAGTAATGGCGCGCTTCTTTGGGTTCATTAATCCATGGATTTAAACTACCATTGATTCAAAAAGAACAATTCTAAATTTTATTATACTTACACAGTATGATAGGAGACCTGTTTGTCTAGGAGTATCGAGTCTATTCGACATTATGTGGGCACTTTTTCACAATCAAATCCAAAAGCACTGTAATTTTTTACTAATTTATTATAGTGTCGTTTAATAGTCGAATAACTGGCACAAAAATCGACTATTCAATATAGAAAATACCGAATAAACTCTATTCGATTATTCGCTGTATCTCTGATTTCCATTCAGGTCTGCGTACCCCTATCATCAATCCTAGCTGATGACCTTCCTATCTCACGTCAAACACACAGAAGGAAAATTGTTACTACCTGACAATATACGTAACTCCATAAGTAAATAAACTATATTGATCTCAGCATCTTATCAAACCAGATAACTGCTATCACTAGGTAGAATGATAAACTTGATTTTTCACGTTGTAAGAGTCTCTAGCATTATCAAAATAACCTTAGCTTACACAATACATAGCAAAATTCTATCAACTCTATTTATCCTGAAACGCTACAATCTGAATCGGCAAAATCGAACTCAAACCAAAATCAAAGTAATTCAGTTACGAATCCTAAATGGAAAAAAAAAACCTTTATTAAAAATGTACCGTTTCGGACATCGCATGCAGCGTAGGGTTGCCCAACATAACCATCTGTATTTATTTTCATGGACTGCTTTTATTATTTTATACAAAAAAGACTAGTATGACCGTAATCCGGTTGCGGAAAGTTGCTGAATCAGATACCAGATTCGATTGGATGGATCTTTTTACGAGCAAGCAATATTTGAAAATGCAGCTATTAGAACGGTAATAGAAAGACCTCAATATTTTGTCAGTTTCAAATCGATAGTAATTGCAACAAAGTTACATAATTAGCCCGCAGGTACAAGATAAGGGGGACTAGATTATGTGGAACACATTGCAAAAACTAAACTATGTGACATATCAATTATTAGTAAATACGAAGAAAAATATACTATTGTTTCAAATACTTGACAACCCTAACTCACACTAAAAATAAAGCACCGAACACACGTGTGTCTCGTTATAGCTCGCGCTATGACGGCGTTCAGAGTTTCAAAGAACCACCCGGTGGCAGTCGATGTTTGTTTACAAATCCGTTCGTGTCCGATTGTGTAACACCCGCATTACGCTGTGATTGGTGCAGACTATATGGCTAGCAATCCGATTACAGCATAAATTATACTGGTTCGAAACGGTATTTATATGACGGGAGGAGCTTTTACTCTGTCTACAAAAGGAATACCGCACACATTCAAACACGCCAATTAGAATATTCAGTTTTAACACTGAAATTATACTTGTATGCGCAGGAAGGACCTATTGCGGGCGAATAGTATGCAATCAAACTTTATTGTCCTTGGAATGAGGTTCGTTTTAGAAAGGCACGTAATTTACTTCAGTTTAATTGTTAAAAAATATATATTAGAATTGGCTTAAATGTAAGAAATGACTCAGTAGTCAATAATAATAAAATATGGGTGTATAGTACATACAATTTTATAAGTTTTCTTACTAAATCGAACATTAATTTCGCTACTTATCCCTAATTAACAAAAATATTTTCAATGCCAGGATGTCCGCTGTTGCACGCAAGTTCAAGCGAATATTCGTGCGTCTGTTTTGCGCGTGCCGCACATAGTAGGGTTGGCACATTCATTATTTTTTCATATTGAAATGTGAAAAGTATTACAAAACCTACCTACCTATATAAATCAGTCTAATTCCATTCCTTACTAAAACAATTAATATAACTTCATAAATATTACACTTAATTTCTTTCTACAGTATGTTTTGTAGTGCTTCATTAATTATCCTGTTGCAGTTGTACAAAAATAAAGCAAACGGGAAAATACAACTAATCAAATAATACCATTCAATATTTTTCCTTTGCATTGTCTTTTTGTCTTCACTTTTAGTCACTAATTACCTAACCTTCCCCTTAATTACATTAAATGTCGAAAAAATGTGCTAATGGATGGGCCTTTGTGGGCACAACACTTTTAACGCGAGGTTATTTAGTGTTTAGGGCAGATTTTTTCTGTTACTTACTTTTTAGTAATTTTCTTTTAAATAAACATTCAGCCCAAGGATGTCCACTGCTGAACATAGGCCTCCCCCACTTCGAACGGTTCTGGGCCGCTTGCATCCAGCGGCGCCCAGCGACTCTGACCAGTTCGACGGTCCACCTGGTGCGAGGTCGTCCCGCTCGGCGCTTTCCAGTATGTGGTTTCTTTTAAATATCCGAACATAATTAAATTAATTTAAAAAATGGAACAATGCCCATGCACAACCCTAAAGCCATTACAAAATAGCATTTCAACTATAAATCAATTTGGTTTTGTTTTACACTTTGTAGGTACCTGTCAGAGATGAAAATATTGTGCTCTCTTTCTGTCAACTATAACACTTCCTGGGTGCACGTAAAAAAACAGAGTAAAAGTGATGGCTATTTTGGATAATGGTCTTTATATGTATAACGATTAGCTGATTTATTAATTGACTCTTCCTTCACTCACACATGTACACCACACCATAGTATGCCGATCGGTTATCATTCCACATAGAGACTTCGACAGTGACAATAAGGCTCAGTATCACACGTCGGAATAATATTTTGCTTCACTTTTGTTTAAGGCGATACGTGCGTGACGGTCACGAAAAATTCTAAAAATATGACAGAGCACCATGACGATAAAACAGCTTGCAAATTTGTCACCCTATCACTAAACTCGTTCCAAATAACTCGGGTCCATTTCCGTAATGGCCTGCATTTATCGTGCATTCGAATGTAGGTATGTGTGCCGAAAAATCGCTTCTAATATACACCATTAAAAAACTGGGGCAATGACTATAACGCGTGGTCACTTTGTCGGGGCACGTGCGGGTCTTCGAAGCCCATTAAACTTCGTAATGGGTGTAGTAGAAGCATACGATCCGCCTGATGGTAATCGGTTACCGTAACATATGTATGTTTGTAAAGAAAGATAGGTTGGCAAATTTATTACTTTATGAACTCTTAATTTATATAATTTTATTTAAAAGAATTGCATTCATCTTAAAAAAAAGTAAAAAACATGATTAAAAGGAGCCACTCGTAACTAAAAATGAATTTCTGTTCGCTAACAATTCCTGACACCGGGTAGAACTCAAAGGCATATAATTTTGAAACCAAAACAAAGACATTTTATAAATCAAAAACATTGTTATACCACTATGATATAACTTCATAAATGCTATGTGAACACGCGTCAAACATCACCTGTTCGGTCTAGTCATCACCTATGCACGTGCGTGGAGGCAATTAAGATAACGTAGTTATAAAATTACGAGTCTGTATACAAATATGTCTGTATCTTTGTACTTTATTCATCGTAGTTATTAAATAATATTTCTTGTTATTCATATAATTGCCCGTTATGGACCTGAAAGTTACATAAGTCTAGTTTATTTCAAATAGCACGTTTTATAAGATTGAAGTAAACAAATCTCACAAATCTGTTACCCTGCAATTATTTAACCGTAAAGAAATCAATCAATCTATAAGTTAATAATAAATCCTACCTTGTCCCTGTGCGTGTGTCGATGGTGCGTGACAGGCGGTGGGTGCGAGGGAAGCGGCGGCTGGCTCTGTCCAGTCACCACCACCGGCAGACCATCAACTATCGTCACCACCACTCTCTTATCCGCGCTACGACGACGCTCAGCGGAATTCCTCCGCCGTCTCTGCTCATCGGTTACCGGCCTGGCGAAAACCGTACGCCGATCGAAGTTGTGCGGATCGCCTTGAATCTCTGCCGCCCTGGTAGCTGGCGTGTGACTCTTCGAGCGTTTGAGCAATCTCATAACGTGAGATTTGAGAGCATCAGGTTTGCTCACAGGAGGCGGAAGCTCCTGTTTATGTTTGTATGATTGCGAGTGAGCGTGGTGACGCTGCACAGATACCGTGTGCCCCATCCCTGGTGGTACGACGTTGGAGAGGCTCTTGACTGCGTAAGCAGCGTCTACTTTGTTACCAGCCACGCACGAGACCTCGTACATCACGACAAATTGAGTTCCTCACTCCCGACCAGACGGGATTTCACTGGCGCGTTTAAATCACGGCCATGTTTATCCTTTTGTAACACTGCAATCCTTTATCGTTTACACTTCCCGCTCGGACATTATAAACAACACACAACTTTGCGGAATCGCAATTTTAAACAGTGGAAACTCTCGGTAATTGTCGCTTCGATGAAACAAAATAATGTCGCATGATTGTGGTAATAGAACGTAGCAGGTCGGACCGGTTAATAAACCACACGCGCCGTCGAAAACGTTTACCAATATTGATAATTGTGGTAATTATAAAACTGACGGAATATAAGTAGACGTCTTGCTCGGTCGGCCGACCGCAAGATACTAACGCAGTAACACACGCAATGATGTGTGTGTAGGAACAAAGCTGTATGATAGCAATGATAACGTTTGATGCGTGCTGAGCCGGGCAAGGATGTCTCTGATCTACTGAAAGGTCAATGTTTCGATGAAGTCACCGGGCCAATTGTCGTAATTACCTGCTACCGGATAATACGGGCGAATTGGATAATACGGTTGGCCAAATCTACTATGGGGTCAGAGTATCATATATGATAGCGGACAAAATTTACTGTTTAAACTTTGCTGTGAGAGTTTCGTTATCAGGAAGTATATTTGAACTACAACTAAGCAGAATTAGTTGTCGTCTCTTTATGTATTTCGACGACGACCTTATAAAGATCTAAACAAATACAAAGTACCTACTTAATAATACTTCCTAGATGCTATCTCAATGTGACATCGCATTAATTAGATCTGCGAATGGTAACATTACGCGAACCTAAAATTGGAGGTCGGGATAAAAACCAGAATATTCATCGCAGCCGGTGCACCGACCTTAATTCATTCGCGCCAGATGAAATTAGGCTAAACATTATACAAAACAGTTATTATGTTTCAGACGATACCAAATTCAAAAATGTCTCGAAATTCTTGTCTATATAGAAACCGGTTTAAAACTAGGTAAGTAATGAAAATTAGACCGAGGGAAATTTTGACGGTCAAGAACGGCACTTAGTGCATTACATCGCAAATGACAGTCTTTGTTATTTGTGATTTTTATGTAGGACAAAGACATTATTCTGCTTTTCATACATTTCTTTTGCTTTTATATCTACAATAGATAGATCATTTTTGTCCATTAATGTATTTTTCCACCAATATTAAGTAATTTTTAATTCTTATGAAGTCTTAGGAAGTCTATTTCTAGGTGTCGTTTTGTGAACAGAATTAATAGACGGAGAGTGATCTGCCAATTTTTAACTGACTTCAAAAAAAGGAGGAGGTTCTCAATTCGGTTGTATTTTTTTATGTTTGTTACCTCATAACTCCGTTGGAAAGATTCGGAAAATTCTTTTTTGTCTGGATGGGTACACTTCCCGTTTAGTCCCATTGTCATCAGTTCAGGATTTGATTACTTCTTAGTGTACTTTGAAGTCGGTTCAAGTTTTTCGTAAAACAGTCCAATTATTTTTAAATGCGTAAAAGTATATCAAAAATCCTATGAACAGCTACAGGTCTCATAAACTTCCAACAAACAATCTGTTTAGAGACACCGTTATCGTTTGACAAAGGAAATGCCTGAGGCACCATTACAAGGAATTCGCTTAAAATTCTCACCGTTACCCTTTGAAAGATAATGAGGTACAATATATTTGCTAGTACAATGATATTAATATACGAGTAAAATATTGGATAACAGGATCTGTTTGTTTTACCCCGGGGGAAATTCGCCGAACTGTTCCTAGCGGGAAGCTGATTTTGCAGTTCTTGTTACCTTATCGAAAATATTTCGTAACATAGAATCTGAGCCGAGAATATTGTAACTAACGCAGATCGACATATTAGACATATTAGTTGTTTCATTGTCTTAGAACAATTTATTCTACATATGATGATGCCAATGTCGTCATGGTAAGTGATGAAATGGCCGTAGGTAAGTTAAGCACAAAAAGCCTAGAACACACAGGTGTAGGTGTTAATAGCGACAGGTATTCAAATTGGGACTGAAAATCATTCTAATTCCACTAAGCTATCATCGCTTTAACTGAGACACAGAATTTTTGGATGGTGAAAGATACAGGAGATATTGGATTCAGAAAGTGGAATTTATAATTAATAAATTAATCACTAAATCTCGACAGAGTATAAAAGTAAGGAATTTGATAGATAGTTTTCGTAAAATAGGGAATCGGCGGGTGCTATTACATCATATTACAATTGTAAAGTAGCTAATGTTTCCGAACTCCATTATAATCCAAACCATGCAATCGAATGATATACAATAATATCGATTGCACCAATATCTCGATCAAACAATACCGTTACTGTAAAAGTACAATACGAATCAAGTGTTTAACAAAGCCGCACTAATAGATTTGATCTCTGCGCTGCGCCCGCGCCGCCGGTAGTTTGGTGAGTAATGCTGTACTTGTGTAAGTATTGTGAAACATTTGTGTTTTCATTCTCTAATTATTGTAGACTTTCTTGAACAATAATTTCATCTCGAACAGACATTTTTGTCATAAATTTTTTCAACTACTTATTTTCTTCAGAAAAACTCGAAAGAGTAAAGAATAATGTTCTCAAGTAAATTTCAAGTTTAACGAATAACAAATATAAATATGAACGAATTATATAAATTAACATATCGAAGTTAAATCACAGTTCCTACTTTCAAACGCTGAAAAATCCGGATATGACGATGGATTTCAAAATTGAAAAATAAAAACGAAAATCAACTCAGCACTCATAATAACTAGATCCAGACAAGGCTGTAGAAACCTAGGTAGGTCCGTAAGTATGTCGTACGACTGGCCAGCGAGCACTTGGGTGAGTCATAAAACGCATATTGCATACAAACATAAAATATTGACATTAATACAGTTAGTAAAGTGAAAGCGTCCAAGTACCCTGACAGCTTTAGTAGATCAAATATACTTTTGTTTGGGTGACTGTCTTTAAAGGTCATCGTGGTTGGTGACGATATGGCTTAAAATGGTAAGCATAACACGCTTAAGTGGAAAATTGTTCACAAGTGCAGCCATTGGAAGACGACAGTTGATACTTAGTGAGTTTTCAAATTATAAACGCGAACGAAAAGCAAAGACTATCGAAACGTAGTAACAGATTTAGGAGCATTATTTGGCAGTTAAAAGATTTGAAAAGTATTTAATGCCCTGGTACAATTTACAAGAACACTCAAACTTTCTGCCAAAAATAGATAAACAAACTGCGGCAAGGATGCTCTATGTCAAATATACTTATAGGATATTGAATTAAACTAAATCATCTGTTAGATATTTATTAGATAATTATTCATATTGGCTGGATCATATTATTATGGTAGAAGGCACATTGAGTGATGTGGCAACACTAACCATAGTAGCTTATAAAAGTGTGGGTATTTGTATTTGTGAGCGTTAGTTTTATCACAAGCTCTCGAGCTATACCACAGCTCAGTGCGATCGATGTTTTACCCGGTTCTGTAACTTATTATAATAATTAAAGTCTAAGATTGTGAAGTGAAGTGAATATGTAATTAATTGTAATATTATAACAGTAAATCTATCGGGGCCCATGAGTGAGTTTGTTGCGTCGCTTCTTCTCCTCATACGGGACTTTTTCGAAGCGATAGTATTACGTTGTTTCATTGCCTGCACTACGCCCACTGAATCCTGATACCACAGAACTTTAAACATGGTGTTCGTATCGCTTGGCAGTCGCTGACGCTATTATCAGAAATTGGGATAAAGAGAGGCAATGTAAACCGTACTTGGGTTGTTTCCACATAGTTTGAAAAGACCACGTTCTTGAGAACTTCGAACAAGTAAAGAACTAAAGAACAAAGTTTAATCAAGTTATTTGATTACCTATAATAAGAGTATTTGTGCGAGTTTGTGACATGCGCGTGCTAGACGGAATAATAGAAAGATGGCGGCGCGGGCGGCACGCTTGCAGTATAGTTCATGCTGGTAGCGGCCAGTGACACAAGTTGGCGCCGGGTGTGCCATGCGAGTGGCTATCTGATGTACATGTAGTGGTGCCTGAATTGTGGTGTATACAAATTGCTTTAACACTATCTGGTGAGTCGATTTCATATTGATTGCTAATATACTGCGAAAGTATCTAGAGAACGATTAAATAATTTAATTATTGTTGAAAATATAGTCAAGTTAGCTAGATTTTATGGGTTAAAAGTATAAGTGTAAAATCAATCCTCAATTATTTATCGTAATATGTATAGGTAAGTTGGGTATTCAAGCTATACATATGACCGTATAATAAGGGTGTAACAATTCAATATAATATAATATTATTAACATAGAAAGGAAGGAAGGAAGACAGACCGATACTTTGTAAAAATATAGTTTTCAAAATGAAGTAAGTACTATTAACTAGTTGTGCGATAAATTTATTATTACTAGCTATCTAACTAGTTTGGTGATTCTCCTCATTTTGCCGGTTGCTTTATAAATACATGTATTTTTTTGAACGGGGTTTCCTCAGATCTATTGACATAGTTATGGTTATATACATATCTATAGGACGTAGGACGTTCAAAAGACAATGTACTACAAACCGGATAACAAAAAAAAAATGAATTAATTAACTTTGAATAAGTGCTGTTCAGTTATGAGGGTTGTGCTGGTTAATCTGAAGTTGCAAAAGTGGAATGAAGTTAATGGTAAATTTTATTTGAGTGTGATGGTATAATGAATACGGTAAGATTCTTCATTTTTCAAAAAAAAAAATGTTTAGTATTTTGATATTCCTTTTAAATTGAATACGTAACGGTTATGTAATGGTGGTAATAGGTAGCAGATTAGACAAACGTATAGGCTAAAGTTCCTGATCAACAGGTTTCTCCCGAGAATCAGATTTCGAGTTAACAAAAATAACACTGTTAATTTTTCAGTAAATATTATGGATTTTATTTTGTTTTAACATATTTAAGAGAAACTTACAGCTTATACAAAAATAATAGGACAGATAGTTAAACATAAGCCATTTAAATCTTCTTCAGAATAGCATGATTCTTTTGAATAATTTTATTTAGAACTTGCTAGTAAAGGTTTGCCAAAAAGAATCTCAAAAACAACTAAAAATCTAAAGTGTACTTTATTTATTTAGTGATATTAATTTTAAATTCACAAGAATTTACTTGTTATAATTTTAATTATTATTATTATTATTATTAGCCTATACTGTCCCACTGCTGGGCAAAAGCCTCCCTTTCCTTTTTCCATACTTCTCGGTCGGCTGCAACGCTGAACCAGTTATTTTTGAAATTGTCTAATTCGTCCCGCCATCTCCGGCGAGGTCTGCCACGGCACCGCTTAACATTTTGTGGGGTCCACTCTGTGGTAATTTTCGCCCACATATCATTCGGCATGCGGCACACGTGTCCAGCCCAGTCCCACTTCAACTTAGCCGAAATAATTTTAATAGTTCAGAAAAACAAAAAAAAAACTGTTTTTTAATTTAGGGCGAAAAACAACCTTCTTCTGTGTGTATGAAGCGGTCCTAGTATTACTATTCCTAATTTAATTCAAGTTTCTAAAGACTAGTATCATTTATAATGTAGATTTAGAAAATTAAGGGTTCAATTTACAGTTCAATTTAGAATTCACTTTAGAGTTCAATGCAGATTTATTTTAGAGTTCAATTAAGGATTCAACTTACAGTTCAATTCAGAGTTTAATTTAGAGTACAATTAAGGGTTCAATTTAGAGATTCGAAGTTCAATTTAGAGAACAATTAAGGGTTTAATTTAGAGATTCGGAGTTCAATTTAGAGTTGAAATAAGGCTTCATTTTACAGTTAATTTAGAGTCAATTAAGGGTTCAACTCACAGTTCTATTAAGAGTTCAATTTACAGTTCATTTTAGAATTAACTTTACGAGTTCGAGTTCAATTTAGAGTTCAATTCAGAGTTAAAGTTGGTTCAAGTCAGAGTTCAAGTCAGAGTTCAAGCGAGAGTTCAAGCCAGAGTTCAAGTCAGAGTTCAAGTCAGAGTTCAAGTCAGAGTTCAAGTCAGAGTTCAAGTCAGAGTTCAAGTCAGAGTTCAAGTCAGAGTTCAAGTCAGAGTTCAAGTCAGAGTTCAAGTCAGAGTTCAAGTCAGAGTTCAAGTCAGAGTTCAAGTCAGAGTTCAAGTCAGAGTTCAAGTCAGAGTTAATTTTAGAATTTCACTTTTGCGTTCGAGTGCAAATTAGAGTGCAATTAAGAGTTCAAGGAGTTGCAGTAAGAGTTCAAGGAGTTGCAGTAAGAGTTCAAGTTAGAGTTCAAGTACGAGTTCAAGTTAAGAGATCAAGTACGAGTTCAAGTACGAGTTCAAGTACGAGTTCAAGTACGAGTTCAAGTTAGAGTTCAAGTTAGAGTTCAAGTTAGAGTTCAAGTACGAGTTCAAGTACGAGTTCAAGTTAGAGAACAAGTTAGAGTTCAAGTTAGAGTTCAAGTTAGAGTTCAATGTAGAGTTCAAGTTAGAGTTCAATGTAGAGTTCAAGTTAGAGTTCAATGTAGAGTTCAAGTTAGAGTTCAATGTAGAGTTCAATATAGAGTTCAATGTAGAGTTCAATGTAGAGTTCAATGTGGAGTTCAATGTAGGGTTCAATGTAGAGTTCAATGTAGAGTTCAATGTAGAGTTCAATGTAGAGTTCAATGTAGAGTTCAATTTAGAGTTCAATGTAGAGTTCAATGTAGTTCGTTTTTTTTTGACGTTTACTGCGCAGAAGTTTAGTAGACGTAGCACTTTGAAAATAAGTGTTGGCGCCCGAGTAGTATATTTCTCTGTAAGCAAAAGCTTTGACTGGTGTACTTTTGGAATGAAATGAAATGAAATTAATTTATTTGCGAGAATAAGAGTGACAAAAATATTAATGGTAAAAAATAGGGAGTTCCAAGCTTACTCTACCGAGCTTCAGTGTGCAAATATTAAAATTTATTGTTACATTAAGACAGCTCAAATGGATAAGACTACATTTTAACAAATGTTACATATGATTAATTCTAATTAAAAATAATAATTAAGCTAAATAATAACAATAATAAATCATTTACAAATTCAATAAACCATTCAAGTTTCTGTCAAATTAATAATTATGTAAAAGGGGAAATAAGGTTCATAAAATGTTTATTGAAAAAGCTACAACATTAAAATATACTTAAATACCATGTCGGTATGAATTTTGTTTTGTAGAAGTTAAAACAATAATGCTGAGGCTTTCTCCCTTAGGGTAGTGTGTGTGTAGCAAAGTGTGTTTGGTGGAGCTGTTATGATTCTTGATCTTAGTAATATCATATGGGTTTCACTAACTGTACTTCTTTCCTGGGTTTACTTTAGTTTGTTTGAATTGATGTGATTTTCCCTTCATAAAGTTGATAAGTAGTTATTAAATCTAAATCTTTGGTTAATATGAGTAAGCGTTAGCAAAATGTTCACACTAAATCGATTAATAGCAAAATTGTCTCGCAAATGTAGGCAGAAATGGCCGAGTGAAATTATCTATTACTGTGCTGAACTTCTTTGGTTTCAGGTAGAGATTTTCAACCCAGAATGAGATTGGACTTGTGATTCACCGTGAGGCCGTATCGGAGAGTTGGATTGTTGGTCGAACTCGCTTGGATCACAATGTTATCGTGGTATTGAGACTAAAAGAGGTATGAATATGAAAGTAGATAGTAGTAAATAGAAGTAGAAAAAGAGATGGATGAATTGCGTGAAAAATATGGCTAAGAAAATTAGATTTGGAAGTCGAGATGTTTTTTTTACGACGTAGGCTTTAGCTTGCCGCTTTAACAGCAGCAAAATAAGGAATAGTAGTTTATAAAAAAAAAAATGAAAAAAAATGTAGCTATAAAAATATATAAAACACTTGTAAGGACACTGATAAGATGAAATAATATTGAGAGAGAGAGAGAGGAGGTAAAAGATGTATGTACCAAAGTATAGAATTTATACTAGTTAGGTTCGATAAGATACAGGTTTAAATTATGATAAATAAAAGCAGATGTCCATTTTTATTATAAACCCTTCAACAAAAATGCAAATAAGTTCTTCAATAAAATCTTGTGTTGAAAAGTCTTGATAATAGACGTGCAGTCTTAATAACAGACATGCGGTCTTGATAACAGACATGCAGTTTTCTTCAATAAAATATTGTCAAAAATAGAAACTTGATAACATACGTGCAGTCTTGTCGAAAAACGTTCAGTCTTGATGACAGACGAGCAGTCTTGATGTTAGACATACAGTCTTGATGTCAGACATGCAGTCTTGATGACTGGACTTTGATGATAGATATGCAGTTTTAAGTATCAAGAGCGTAAATGAATATTTGAAGACACTTCTTATAAGAAAATAGTATGAGTAGTTACAATTTAAAAAAGAAGAGGGTAGATGTTGATATAGCAATCTGAATAAAATTAATAGGTGTTGATAGAGCCATCTGAATAAAATTAATAGGTGTTGATAGAGCCATCTGAATAAAATTAATAGGTGTTGATAGAGCCATCTGAATAAAATTAATAGGTGTTGATAGAGCCATCTAAATAATATTAATAGATGTTGATATAGCCATCTGAATATAGTGAATAGATGTTGATATAGCCCTCTGAATAAAAAGAGAGAATAGAAAAGATATGAAAAGATTAGAAATGATATGAAATGATATGAAAAGATTAGAAAAGATTAGAAAAGATTAGAAAAGATTAAAAAAGATTAGAAAAGATTAGAAAATATTAGAAAAGATTAGAAAAGGTTAGAACAGGTTAGAAAAGTTTGGATAAGATTAGTATAAATTAGAAAATATATGGAAAGATTCGAAAATATTAGGAAAGATTCGAAAAGATTAGAATAGATTAGAACTTATTAGGAAATTTCAAAAATATTTGGATAGATTAGAAATTATATGGAAAGATTCGAAAATATTAGGAAATATTAGAAAATATAGGGAAAGATTAGAAAATATTAGAAATTATTAGGAAAGTTTAGGAATGTTTAAAAAAAAACATTAGATAAGGATAGAGATAACGATAAATAGAAATTTGGATTTTAAAATGTATTATATTTTAATTATAATCTTGTCTAATTCATATGGGAATGGAAGGGAATGAATGTTGTTGTGTATGTAGCGTAAGTCCCGCAATATAAGCTATAATAAAATAATAGTCAATATGTATAATGAACTCTCACCGGACACAAGCCTTTCAGGTTTTCGTCAGGCGGTAATGTAAAACCATGTACCTATCATGTAATTTTGGTAAATTATATAAATACTAATAATAATAAGAAAAGGAAAGGATATACAGAGTTATTTTAATATTTAATCGTGTCTAGTTCACATGTAATGTAACTGTTAATCCAAAATGTTTTTGCATGTCGTACGCAATCTGCTACTTACACCTCGTGGAATGTTAAACTACACTTTATGCCAAAAATAAAGGAATAGATATAGATAGATGGGATAGATATAGATAGATGGGATAGATAAGATAAGATTTGATTATTGATTTTGGTTGGATTTGATAACTGACTGTATACACTGTCGTATGTAAATATACAATAAAAAGCTCTAGGGATAGGTGAACCGATGTTGATGGATCAATCTGAAAAAAAGAGTAGTAGATGTTGATGGGTCCATCTGAGTAAAGTGGTGTATGTTTATCTGTATTATTTTATGTAAGATATTGATAACTTTATTTGTTTACACGAAGTTTGAGGACAAACTTGAAGTCAGGAAAGGCCGAATGTTAGATATTTATTAGATAATTATTCATATTGGCTGGATCATATTATTATGGTAGAAGGCACATTGAGTGATGTGGCAACACTAACCATAGTAGCTTATAAAAGTGTGGGTATTTGTATTTGTGAGCGTTAGTTTTATCACAAGCTCTCGAGCTATACCACAGCTCAGTGCGATCGATGTTTTACCCGGTTCTGTAACTTATTATAATAATTAAAGTCTAAGATTGTGAAGTGAAGTGAATATGTAATTAATTGTAATATTATAACAGTAAATCTATCGGGGCCCATGAGTGAGTTTGTTGCGTCGCTTCTTCTCCTCATACGGGACTTTTTCGAAGCGATAGTATTACGTTGTTTCATTGCCTGCACTACGCCCACTGAATCCTGATACCACAGAACTTTAAACATGGTGTTCGTATCGCTTGGCAGTCGCTGACGCTATTACATCGAGGATAGGATTTCATCCATCTTTTTTTTTTAGTTTTCTATTTCACTGTAAAGTTGCGCAGGTATAGGCTGACAGCGCGCAAACGATGTCGCGCCGGGCAGCTAGTTTTCCATAGATATAGGATTCGATCATTTTCCTGAGTCATTATTACAAAAGCATAGAAACTGTACAAATTCATAAATCCTAACTTGTTTACTGAACTTTTGTAACTAAGTTTGTTTGGTTTGGTTGTTCGCCTTCACGCCTCCACTACTCAATGGATCATCATGAAATTTGGCTTGCAGATAGCATATGGTAGGGAGAAGGAGATAGGGTACTTTTTGTCCCGTGAAGGGGGGTGAAACCGCGGTGGACAGCTAGTAATTTATATTTGGAATGTGTTATGGTGTACAGTATGGGGTTCTTCAAGGGTGTGAAGAGGTTTCTTCAGGGTCGGCAACGCGCGGGTGATACCCCTGGTGTTGCAAGCGTCCATAGGCTACGGTAACCGCTTACCATCAGGCGGGCTGTATGCTTGTTTGCCAACTTAGTGGTATAAAACAAAATTATAACTAATAAACGCACTAAATTCATGTAAAACTCCCATATATCATAAAAAAATTAATGAAACCTCTAACTCGCAGCAAACCCAAAGCCAGCAACAAAAATATTTACTCCGTGTAAATACACATAAAGTACTGAACCGACCCTACCTTCAACCTTAGATCAAAACAAAAATAGGAGGACATTGTACCCACTCACTGTGAAACTGCGGCGGTATGGCCGACAAAAAAATATATGTTTGTCCCCTGTAACGAATGGACTAATCATGGATACGGCTAATCTCATTTTGACGATGCTTCACTAAAGTATGCCGCTACGTCACAGTAATTGTGCTTCAGTTAGACTAGACGTAGTCGTTGACGTCCCACGCGTTGCATACATAGTACCATATCTTCCCCATTCTGTTTTAATCTAAGCAAACAACTTGCCATATTACACATCTCTCTCATGTTTTCCATCAAGTAGAAACCTAACGTAAATCGTGTTTCGTAACGAAGTAAAGTTTATTATTTCTTATCGTTCAAACGCTTCTCTCCAAGTTATCTCCGATTGGGGAAACGAAGACGAAAGCGTAAAGTTACTTTTACCTTTTTCTGTTTTTATCGGATAGAATATTTATTCCGTTAGGTGATGTGTCTTGATGAATTACTTGTTTCGTCTTGCCAAAGAAAATTAGGACCTAATAAAGCACTTTTATAGGTCAAAATCTAACACAAATTTAGCCAACATAAACATTCGATGCATATTCAAAAACAGTGTATACCATGTACACAAACGCTACAATATGTATGAACAGTTAAAATTGTTTCCCGTGAAACAAAATAAAAACAAAACAACTAAAAATCTCATAAAAAATGTAATTTCAGTATCAGCTTTTCCGGACGATGCGCCGTTTTCAACTTTACTCGCCAAATATTTAAAAGCTTCTGCAACGCAACGTTTTTATTACATGTTCCTGGTCCCTATTTGAGATACGGAAAATATTGCAATAACTTAAAAAGAGTTCGCATATTTGTTGATATGTTCATAATCGTAATTGTCATCATCATCATAATCACCAATCAAGGAAAATTCCCATTACCCGTATCGTTCTACAACAACAAGTGTGGCCGGATGGCCTCACTTGAACGGAACATAGATGTGATGTTAGGCGTCTTCTCTATACGTAGTAATAACAGCTCAATGATTTGAAACAAAACTTACATAGCAGTCTTCACCGTACAACCAAAAATAAGGCTGTACATCTAATATTATAAAGAGGAAAGATTTGATTGTTTGTTTGCATTGAATAGGCTCCGAAAGTACTGAACCGATTTGAAAAATTCATTCACTGTTGGGAAGGGTCAATCTCGCTTGGCTTGACCGATTCTTATGAAATTTTGTGTATATATTCAGTATGTCTGAGAATAGGACGTAAACTATTGTTCATACCCGTAGGGTAAGGTAGGATAGGGTATGGTAGGGTAGCACCACAGGGTAGGGTAGCACCACAGGGTAGGGTAGCACCACGCGAACGAAGTCGCGCCGGGCAGCTAGTACACTTATACGGGAACATTTCACGCGATCTAATTTCCGACCGTCCTCACATTCCAAATATCGACAGGCGTCGACATAACAGAATCCCATCTCATTCCACTCCAATACAACAAACACGAGCCCTTTTGTATTCATATCATTCCAGCGTTGACTCAATACTGTGCCTCGTTTGATAGCTAAGTGGTTGGGACAGTAATTAAGTCAGAAATATTTGCAGTGTGGCATTTATCGCGCAGAGATGTGATTGCTAAAGTGGAATAATTATTTGGGAACAGATACTTGTATTCAAGCACTTCGTAATCATCATATTTAGCCTAGAGTTGGCAAATCCTGAACATAAACCTCCATAGGTATTCACAGCGAAGAACATTGGGCCGTTTGCATACCAGTTCGTCGGAGAAAGTCCTGCTCAGCGCTTTGAAGCATACAGCAGACAAGCCTCTAGATTCTAAAATTGCTATGGTATTTGCTTTGTTCATTCAAAAAATCCGTTCAATCACTTTCCTTCCGCACAAAGTCGTACAAAGACATGAACCAACATTAACAGATTGTCGAGTAAACAATTCGGTGATTTATCACAAACAGTATGTGCCACGTCTTATTTGTAAAACTAGAACGAAACTGTGCTTCGTCAATGTGTCGAAAGAGATCTACCAGTTGTATTATTTATGATTGAAATATAAGTATTTTAACAACAAACCGAATCAATACATAATGCATCGTTGGTAAAAGAAACCCTTGAAGGAATGCATCTTATTTAGCGACTATCAAAAATAATTGTATGATAAATTATTATGTTTGTTTAGTAAGTGCTGGTATATTACGTAATATTTGCAATAATATTTAATTAGAAAAATGCAGATGGATAGCTCATTGGCTAGTGGGTTTGACTTCGAACGCTATAATGTATTTGAACTTTAGGCGAAGGAAAACAGCCAACAGCTGCACTTGAAAGCCAGTCCATAGCTAACATAGCCCTGGTATAAAAAACAATGTAAACAACAGTTATGACGACAACTAAATACAACCACACGCGCATTTCCAGTAGCGACCTAATCTAAACGAGGCATGAAAGAGGCGTTACATTTCACTCTATTATACGGACCGTAACATTGTATCATTTCAAGGTTCAATGTGGGCGCTACATAATGATAGACGGGTAATAGATAACGCTGGACACGGGAGAGTGGACGTCGTGACGTCAGCACCGGTTCCACAATAACAAAGTATTTAGAAACTATTTATTAAGAGATAGTTGTTGACGACGATTTGGAGATGTCCAATAGAGCCGGTACTGAGGGGAAACATGACAATGCGTGAAATAATTAAATCGAGAAAGCTTTCATGATAAAGACTAATTTCATGACAGTAATCAATGGAGAAACATAATATAGTAGACAACCGACACAAAGCTTTTATCTAAACTTTAAGGTCAAAATAAACATTGAATTCCATACAAACAACATCGTTCAGATAAGGGAACAGTGAAACCTCGGCAAAGCCTATTTAAAAAGGATCTACCCTTCCGTAATTCAACATGAATGCAAAGAGATTAAAAAAGTATGGCGAACAAAGTTCAGCAAAGTATTTGCGTGAGAGAAGGGGTGAAAAATGATGAAAAGAATAATGAAGGGGTGGAAACGTCACCAGACGTGGAAGGGTGTACGGCAGACTAGAATGATCTTGCTCTAGGCATTAATGATAACGATGATACTAGAAAATCAGTGGAAACTGTAATACTGACTATTTCTGACTATTATCTGCAATGCAAGATATGAAATATAAAAGCAAATAAATCAAAAAAATATACATTTAGAGAAAATATAAGTTTCGTTTTGCTAATGTAATAGCTCTCTCTGTATACAAAACAAACAAGAAATGAAATATCGTCATTCGCAGCGGGTATTTATGTTAGTAATGGATGCAATGCAACTATTTTACGCTCGACACAGAAAAACGTTGAAGAAATTGAAAAACGTTGGAGAATTTAAAAACAGCAGCCGATATATTTGCTAATATAAAAAATAAGGAAAGGAAGTTATCCTTAAACTAATATTTAGACATAGTTTCATCAGTTTGGTAAATAATAATACAAACTTATAAGGGAAGTTGATGATGATGAGTCAATAAAGTGCATTATAGTCCTGCGAAACACAACAGCAGCAAACCTTTATATAGGCACGCACAATATAGACTTGATTCGATTTTAGCTTTGCTCCTTTTCTACCTCAATAAGAAAGACTAAGATAGACAATTAGTTTATGCGACTGTCGGGTGGGGTTCGTCATTCTCAAGTTGAACACCTGCGTCGGATGTTCTTAAGGTATTTGCATCTGATTGGAGATCGTCAGACAGATAGGTGCTAGGAAAACGGTAGTCGAGTTATTCATTGAATTTTTATCTTTAAAATTCATCTGTTATCTTTTGATTATGGATATTGGTCTTTAATAAATGAACCAATATGTCCTTATGTAACGCATTTCTTATCTATGAATTATTACTTCCTTACGAAGTTGAAAGGTCGACTTGATTGATTAATGCTTCAACCATTATATCATCGACGCATACCATCTTTAGCACTACACATTTTTCAGTTCATGTTAAACCATAATTAGCCTCATTTCTCTAATGAAGACTTTAAAATGTATCTAATAACAAAAGTAACTTCTTAGGTTGAGCCGTTACACGCGACATTACACTCGTTGGTTTCAGCGACCATTACCGCTGAAAAACAAAGCTTACCTAATGCCCCGTCAAGACCGGATTTCCCTGTAATTACTGCAGACATTATCAGGAGTGTGGGGTTTAAAAATAATCCAAGAACATAATTGCGCGGACCCTCCGAAAAGACAACGACGTTATGACAAGTTAAATTAAAAACTTTTACCTTATCTTTATAATTATAAAGGATCTAGATCTATTAATTTTGGGATACTCTCTGGAGTATACAGCTTTGTGTTTGAACTTGACAGAAATGTCTTTTTCAATATGATTTGATTAATTAATAACTCTTGAATTCCTTGCTATTCTACGCAGTATATTTCTATCAAATACTTAGTTGGTAATCCGCCTACAGTAGCCTTTTCTAACATCGCTGATTATCTCCCTGTCGGCTAATAGAAACATAAATTATGCGAGCCAAGTATTTCATCGTATTTTGAACGTGATTGTTTGATTAGCCATGTTCATAATGGTGTGCTTACACATAAGCAAGCTGTACGAGACCGCACCAGAAGCCACGTGTTCGATAAAATACCAAGGCAGCATAATCACATAGAAGGTTGGCGACGCGCCAAGACGCACCATAATTATATACATACAATATACCATACCTCACATATTATATGAAGAGCTTCCGCTCACCTTGCCGTTCCCTAGAAGCGTAAGTACATTATAATTATTCAAGTACTTATCTCAAAGAGCGAAGGTTGAAGTTGCAATGGAGCTCATTATACTACGGATACTTGAACAGTCAACGTTATTGAAGGGATTAAACTAAGAGAAGATTATAAGTCTGACAATAGTTGATAGCTTTGAACTTAAATACATTAACGATAAAGGAAACGCATTATTTTCTAAGAACTACGATTGGCTTTGACTGGGTACACTCAATCAAGTAAGATATCAATTACTTATTATTCAAAACTCAATTTATTATTGTAACTGTTAAGTATGAAATTGAAAGCGTGTCATATTTCAAGGATGTGAATGCATAAAGCTACAAGACAAACAGAACTAACGTTATGGATACGCGAAACAAATGTTGAAGTAACAAATCGCATACCAAAACCCTAATTTACTAAGCATATCCCAATAACAAATCCAATGCGCCCACACCGTACGTTCTAAAGTACCAGGATGGCAGCAAAAGTAAGGAGCTTTGGCCACGTTCCAACGCTTTATCACCACTACGTAATTTTACGCGAAACTGCGTTCATTCATTAAATCACTATTATCTAACGCGTCCTCAGTACGTTTTATTAACCTTTGTCTTTGAGGGCGAATTTCATCACCATCTGCGATAAACTGGGCAATGTCAGACTAATATTGTTTACATTATTAATCATCTCGCTTGGGTATCTTGGCTTGATTTCTAATATAATTAGTAATTTAATGTGTCATCTTAATAGAAATGCTAAGCGAGACTACAGTCTATGTCTAGAAATATATGTAGAAGATTTTTATTAGTAGAGAGTAGAGTAGACCATGTTGTACAACTTGAGTCTGACAAACATCCGCGCCATGCGTTTATTCACTACAAAAGCGATTTGTCACTGGCACTGGCGATTTTGGACAATTTGCAAGATTAATTGGATAATCTGTTAACGTTTTGGTCTCGTTTGTGAATATGAACTACGTTTGCAACTTAAGTGTTGCAAGGGGACAAGTATAAAAAAAAAAACAAGTGAAGCAAAATATACCAGCCATTGCAGTAAAGGGAGTTTCAAATGGAATAGGTAAGTAATGCAAAGCTAGCAGAAAGCCTCGTTATACGTAGGCTGCAGCCTACTCACTAGTTAATAATGCGATTAGAATAACAGTTCTCATAACATCAGTCTCTCTTTAACAAAGTGGCAATAATATTATAATATTATTAATATAGATTATCAAATAAGGTTGTTTCTCCTCATAACATCAGTCTCTATTTATCAAAGTGGCAATATTATTAATATAGATTGTCAAATAAGGTTCTTTGAGACTGTTAATAACTTCATCTGATTACTGCGTGCGAGACGACTAAAGATTTACAAATTATTTTAGTAATTCTGTGGAGAACGACATACATACCCAAAATACTCTTGTTATTTTTTATCCATGATCAAGATGGAACAAAACAAGAACAATATAGAATCCCAATTCAGGTATAGTTTCAATATCAACGACATGGTTGTTAAACAGAGCGTTAACAAAGTGGGCTGGCACGTCCGATCGCGCCTCTGTTGCTGTGTCACATAATATTGTTAATAGGGTAATACAAATTTAAAATCGGTATAGAGCAATCATCGCATGTATGCACTGTAATGGTCTGATCAAAGATCCACATAGTAAACATGATGAGTAAGAGGTATAACTTTAAGACTTGCCAAACCGATTTAACAATAGATACAACCTATTTTGAAGAATATAAAGTTGAAGATCGAATAGTCATGCTAAACTGAAACCCAGGACTGGACAGTAGCACTCAGCTGTGACAATTTAGTGGTACTAGCATGTACCAAAATGCGAGAGAACCGTGTACGGTAGCAATTACTCTATTTAGTTTTGCTACTTTATTTTCTACAATGCAGCCAGCTGGATTATTGTGGCTGTGGTCACTGTAACATTTGTTACTGCAGTTGTTTTACTGTTTTTGTAACTATGTTTTATACCTTACAAATTATCTAATATCATAAAAGAAGCTGTTACGTGGTCCTATGTTAGCTTACCATTCTTTTATATATTTAAACGTGCTTCAGTTAAATTTATTAGACTTTGAGCCATTATATAACTTATAATAAGTTCAATAGGTGCTAATTTAGTACGAGCTTGAGTTATTCCACGTAAATTTTGGAGATTCATTAATGTGTGCAACATCCTAAGAAGTAAGCTAAAGTTTTAGCGCAATAAATAACAACTAATGAATAAGAACGTATGTATAAAACTGCATGCGTAACCAATTTCATTAACTTAACATACGCATTGACTTAGCATGCATACAAACACTTAACCTTGCATTTGGTAAAGGTTAACAGAACATGGTTATTTAATTTACACGAAACACAATATACAATTTATTTGAATACATTGATCAGCTAGATTATAAAAGACATTGCATTTTAATATTACCAAGTTATGAATACCCAGACAGACACACATCGAGTACAGCTACTTGACAATAGAATACAGTTATGTAAAAAAAACGGTTAAATTAGGATTAGGAACCATCCGACTAAAAAAGTTGCAAATGAGAAATAAAATACAGAGGAAGCTGTAATAACATAAGCACTAGATTATGAAAAAGCTAATGGTGATGTAATTGAAGATTATACGGCAAAAGTCTGAAATAAAATATATGATACGGTGTTTAATTGGTATAATGTCGAATTTGAACATAAAGAAGCCGATAACTAAGATATTACAAATTGTATTCGCTTAATTATAGAGACTGCATACACAAAACACAACGGTCTTAGTAATTTTGAGTGACCATGAGTCCATGACGAAGTAAATGGCAAAAGGTTAGTTTGTAGTATAAAAGACTGAAGTTTCGCAATAAGGACAAATAAATGTGTACAAAATTCATGCAATGATTAAAACTAACGCAAGGCTTTGGTTATGTAAATTCTGAAAACTTCGCTATTTTATAGATCAGTGTTATAAATAGACATATTGATAAACTTCCAATTCGACAAATTCCTAGATTGTTGTTATGGTCAGAGATCAATAATTTTTAAAACAGGTGTTTAAAACCAGCTGATTTATTTAAATATCACGTACAAGACACTGTAGCCAAAGCTGTTAAATAAATCACAATAGAATTCCACTACTTACCTTCATGCTAATAAAAAAGGTACTTTTACTACATTGGTCAATACACCATTATCTCCAGTGGAGTTTAAAAGGCATTTTTTTAATCAGCACGCTTGACTTGCGTCCTCTGAGACGAGGCCAATTGGCTTTATTTCCTTGATGACGTGCCGCATTTTGTCACTCTGATGACTTCCTTTGATTTCTTAAAGAGCCATATCATAGGTTATGTCACGAGACATTGCATATACGATAATCAAATCAGTTACGGAGAACTGACATAAATGCATCACGAAGTTGTACCGTCATAAGTGTATTCGATGACGCATATACAAGCGATGGACTTTCAAAAATACTTAGCTCATCTAAAATAAAAGAATATAAATTTAAATGACATGAATTTAAAATAGCAACAGAAATTATCAACGATAACCTTGAACGCTTACTCTCGATACGAAAATAAAACACCTTTCGTTTACCAGAGTCAAGACTTAGAAATGAAAAAACTGGACATACGTCCACCGGAGAACCTTAAACTGCTCGACTCAAAGTGGAAAACGGTAATTACGAGAAAAATTCAGATATATCTAAAGGTAAACCTTCACACACTCAAAATAAGATCCAAACTCCGATAAAAAAACCTCTCGAATGACGGTATGTGCAAGCCTTGATTGGCATACTGAAATGGAACTAATTATAAACAAGGTAATTATCAGGTACGGTTCAAAGTATGAACTTTCGATTTTATCGATAAAATTCAAGTTGAAACGATATTCTGGGCCGTAAATGAAATAATAATGATGACGGTAACGCCTATGTAGACAAAATTTTTATAGCTAAAGGCCGATAAGCCAACAATAAGGTTTTATGGCCTTAGAATAACATTACGAATAATTTGTAGACTCCGTTATCTGAGTTTTGATGCTATTTAAATATTAACACTTATTATAATAAGCTAAGACAATTCAGTGTTTTTGAAAGTAGCTAATACTGAAAGCTTTACTTTGATCACGCACCCCACAAAAAACATGAGAAATTTATTAAAAACCAAACTGTGTTTGACATTCACAAAAACCTACCCCGAGGCGCTCAAACACAACATAACGTATAAAATTAATACTAGATTCGTTACACTTACAAAACGTAAGGTATGTAATATTAGTTGGCCTGAATATATTACATATCATTTTCCCAATATTACACAAATACCAAGACACCATTATGTGGAACGTAGGCGCCTACTATATGAACGTCATTACTATAAATGTGTGTGAAGGACGTATTAACAATCAAGATGTTACAAGAAATGGTTATGCTATTCAGATACTTAGTATCAAGGTGCGTAATGCGTATGCTAATTTAACGTGACAATAAGAGAGTGTAATGCGATAATAGCTCAATGGTAGAGACAAATACCGTGGTATTGGTTTAAAATCCCATAGACCTTGAGTTTTCGGTGAAAGAAAACATCGTGAGGAAATCATAGCCTTGTGGTAGAGTAACTTGTAGTCCCCGTCTGGCTAGGTTCCACCCGCCTGTAAAAAAAACCTTCTAGGCTCTGTGCGCTTACCACCTTCGGTCACATCTTCACTTACCATGGTGAGATTATAGTCAAATAAAAGTCTATCCATACTGAACAAATATTATGCGTAGGTATAGGTACACAAATTTCCTTAAGGAAAGCATCAAAAAAAACAAAGATGAATTTACATGTAAAATCACAGACCAGAATCACCTTCAGGGATCAGACGAATACATGAAAAATCCAATTATGTGATACCGTCCTATCAACTCCAGGAAATCGCCGACGCCGGTGTACTAACAAAATTTCATCGAATTAACCTGTGGAACTAAATCCAATCATGGAAGAGACTTTACAGAGATTAAAGTTAATGTAAAAACTCATCTCACCGAACTTACGAAACGATCTTTTAACATTCCATCCGCAGTTTATGATATCAATCGATTGTTTATGGTAGCTATTGCAAAAACAGCTCGTTAGAACAGAGTAGCCCGCAATTGTGTAAATAAACAAGTAAAAAATTAAGAGGAAATCTGCTTCGGTTACGAAGAAACAACTGCGTTCTTTGAAAATGCTTGTTATAGCAGTACACTTCAGAAGATTACCTACTACGAACAGTATTCCTTTGATCTGTGAATTTTGATTTGAATACCGTTAGTAGCATTCCTAGATTCAATTGTATAGTTAAGGAGCATTGAATTTGGAATCATGAAAATCTAAAACGCCTTCATCCTCTCCATCAACTGCTTCACTCACGTGCTATACTAGTAAGTGCAACAACATACATTCTAATTTGGACAGCCAGTCGTCGCCGCATGACGTCACCGAAAGCGCTCGCATTTTGCACACCTGCACTCGCCCCGTGGCTTGAGTGCGGTGAATCATTATCGTCGCTAGCCGTCGTGCGTTTAATTTAGTGTCCGTGTCAGTCTGTCCCGACAGTTTTTCGGTTATACCCGTGCTGAATCCGCCGCGCTTCATTGGGAAACGTTGGTGGTATTCGCCCCCTTGTACTCCTACGAGGCGGGGACCGCTTACCCCCCTGCTACCTGGCGTCGAGCGACTGTACGCTCCGCCCTTACTGACAACACTACCGACGCCTTCTAAACTACTCCACCGTGATGCCGAAACGCACCGGAACCAAACCGGTTGGCTCCACGCCCATCGTGTCCGAGCCACCGACACATCCACCTCGCCGAGTGTTTCACTCACCCCCGGCGAGCCCTGAACATCAGCCTGTTGCCTCCGCTTCAACAAGCGCGTCAGGCACGCCCAATGTTCCTGCCTCCAGCCTCGAGGACATGAGACGCGCCTACACGAGTTCACTCGCGCCTGCGCAGTCCGGCCCTCCTGCTTCTTCGCACCAGATCGCCCCGCACCAGCGCAGTAAAAGACGTCCCTCTAGTAGTAGCAGTAGTTTTAGAAACTCTCCTACTGAGGCACACGACGAGAAGCGGGCTTGCTTGAAGGACACTCCCGAAAGTGATTCGCCCGTTTTCTCCACTCCTGCTACGACACCCGGACAATTTCCTGGGACAAGTAGCCAGAGCCAGATGTCGAGAGTGAGTGAGAGGGGTTATCCCCCCCCAACCTCACCCTCCGCCGTTGACGCCCGAGATGAGAGAGAGGGACGGTTGGATGTATATCCCGTTCCCTCCTTTTCGCCTGCGACCGACAGCACCTCCTTCGCGGAGATTGCGAGCCGGCCGCCATCCCCAATGTCTCCGATACCTACCCAGTCCGCCTCAGGAGCGAGCGCCTCGAACGCCACCGCACCAGGAAATGTGACAAAGCCAACTCCGCCGGGCCCACACTTCCCGCCGCTCGTTGTTGAGCGCCTACCAAATTGGGCGCACCACCTGCAGCAATTGAAGTCACTGCTCGGCCACACTCCGAACGCGCGCCCCTATGGGAAAGGGGTGCGCTTCATGCCGCTCGGGGACCTGGAGTACAAGATCACCTACAGGTACCTCGACAACCTAGGCAAATCAGAGCGTGTCGCCTGGTTTGCTTACTCGCCGCCGGCGGTCGTCGAAGTGAAGGTGGCCATCAGAGGCCTCCCCATCGACACGCCCACTCAGGATATCCACAAGGAGCTAAGTGACCTTGGTTTTTCCCCCGGATACGTCAAGGAGATCCGGGGGCGCAGAGGACGCCCCGGCTGCATTTATTTTGTGCAGCTGCGCCGCACTCCGAACATCCGAGCCCTGTTTGACATTCAGGAACTTTCCTGCATGCCGGGGATCAAAATTGAAGCATGGCGGGGCAAGAGCGGGCCGGCACAGTGCCACCGCTGCCAACTGTTCCGCCATAGCTCCCACCACTGCCACCGCACAATTGCCTGCGTCCGTTGTGGCGAGGAGCACTTCGCCAAGGAGTGCCCCCGCCCCCTTGAAGAGCCTGCCACCTGCGCCAATTGCAGAGGGCCCCATCCCGCCAACAAAACTGCGTGCCCCGTCAAGAGGCGGGAGGCGCGCAACTTGAAGGCAGGGACAGTCGCCCTAACCAGGGCACCCCGTAAGACACCGAGAACGGCGGCAGCAAGTGCCGCCGATCCCCCAGCAAACGAAGCCCGCACCCCGCATTTAGCCGGGAAAAAGCGGCGGCGTCGTGGCAGACGCCGCGGCAAGAAAGCCCCGGAGGCGGCAACGCAAGCGCCCCCCGCGGCTCTCAAGAAACCGGCCCCCCAGAGGGCCCCCAAGCCCGCATCAGCCGTTCCCCCCCCCGCACCCGCGGGGTTGAGGGCACGGCCTCAGCGGCCCACTGCCTCGCCGACAGCGGCCCCCCAGAGCAACTCGGCGGTCATTGAGACCGCCTTAGTCGTCCTGGGCGAGGTCCTTGAGGCCATCCGCAGCGGCGACGACCCCGTGCCGACGATCCTCAGGGGTATCGCATCTCTCGCCTCACTGGCGAGCAGCCTGCCCCTCCAGCGCGCGGCCCCACTCACACCTGCACCATAAGATCTCCACTACGTCCAGAGAAGTACGACCGGCGACCGCCGCTGCTGATCGCTGGCTGGGCCTCCCCAACGGGTCTCACCCGGCCGGCTAGATCGCGCGGTGGATTGAAGAAGAATAACCAAAAAAAATTCATATGTCTATATGACAGCCCTAAGGCCCCGCGTGCGTTCGCACGAGGCGTTTGGAGACCTCAACATAGGGGCCATCCGGCCCCGCAATTGATTCCCCGCCCCGCAAGGGGTTGAGCGAAGACCACTACATCACATTCTAATTAATTTCCAAGTAAACACGTCCGTATCTGAGGCTTATCTCGCATCCCCACTTTACCATTGTTGCAAGTCCATTGCCACTCATCCAGTCCATTGTGTCCAATCCATTGCTATCCAGTGTTCGCTGCAGATATAACTTTGTCCTTATATAATACATTATTGTCCATTGTTGTTCTATTCTCAGATCTGAGGCACTTTGTTAGACTTAGGCTTTGATGTACGTAAAGCTAAAGTTAGTGTCGATTTCATGAAAAGTTTGTTATTTCTTTGAACATATTAAAAAATTAGTTAAATTACTTATCCGTAGGATAGAGGTAATCTTACATGCTTTTAATGTTAGTAGTAAATGGATTGATGCAACACTGGTAACAGAGATTTCAATTGAGAGTGACACCATATAATTTCATTATCAAACAGTGACGGGACTTGGAAAGAACAATTTCGGTGGTAGCGTACGTCATTATGCGAAAATTGAATGTACGGGGGACCACAGAACGGATGCAATGGTCAAGACGCTAAATTTATATTTATGCCGTCCGGTTGACGGCCAATCTCATCGGGTTGTTGTGAACTAACACTGATCTCGATTGGATTATTGAAACTTATGAGTCGTTTTGACTTTGACACTCATAACTTTCACTGCAGTCAGGATGTTCATTTCAATTCCAATTTATCGCGGTTAGTCTTGGTTGAAGATAAATAGAATGACAATGTTCACTGATCAAGTTATTAATTTTATAAAACTTGCCTGAAGCAAAACTCGAGACATTTTTAGAACTCCTCAGGACATAATTATGGTTATATTCAGTTTCTAATAGGAATTATTAATTTATTTTCTATAGAGACCACATTAAACAAATTATAGTTCAAACCAAATGTGGGTTGCATTACTAGTTTTTCTGAGTTCTTAAAACTTAGTGCAGGAATTTGAATAAATTCCTATGTAAGTGTAATGGAAATAAAGAAAATTATCCGGTGAAGAAATTGGTTAATAAAGAAGCGTTATTCGACGAATTAATTGGATGACATCATTCTGTCGTTCCCTGTGATGGCCTTAGTCGTGTAGATATCGCTTACGATGTATGAGTGATAAATAATAATGTCTTTATACTAATAGGGACTGTAGGAGACAAAGACGTCACGTTACTACGTAATGTACAGTTAGTGAGTACTGGAATTCATTCCATATTGAACTTTATTTCCTGCATTAAGAATGGTTAATGGACTGGTTTGAATAACGTCTGAATGATTATCGCGAGTAAATCTTTCAGACCATTATTATAATCCCACTAAAATGTAGTTTATTCAGAAAAAAAAGTAATTTCCGTTAAGAGCTTAGTTGCGACGACATTTACAAAATTGAATACGGAAAGGCATTTCGAATTCTTAAATCGTGTCTCATTAATTGAAACTGTTTGTACAGCTTGTTTTCACAAGGTGCCATCAAATAGAAAATCTTTGCTGGTAAACTAAAAACGTTACCGTTCTCAAAACCAATCGGTATGGGGTAGCATCATCAGAAATTCAATTTGCGTTAACACAACCGCAACTGGTCTTTACGACTAGTTCCTCGTGTTATAGCACTAAAGGTCGAGTAAACGTGGGCTAAGCTGTAAATAAAGGCGAGACAACCAGCGGATCGAGGGGCATAAATAAATATAGTTTACCGTTCGGAGCGGTACCTACGGTTTATGGTATCCGGCTCGAAGGATCACAAGTACTTTGGGAAAGTAGCTGATGTATTTTTAAGCAAGTAGAGGAAATACGGTCCGTACTGTTGTGTCCGTGCATCAAGTCCTCTTTGGTCGTATTAAATGGAAAATGTTACTCATTGGGTGCAGAATGTCAAAATAAAAACTTTTTCCTATTATTATTAAGTCTATGTTGTTAGTGTTACCGTAAATCTTTATTATTTGTGTTCTTCGGAATTCTCTACTATATTGCTATATTAACCAACATACTCAGCGGGGCTAACACGTAAGTCTATCTTAGTGAAAATCATTACACTGGGCTTCATAGAAATACCATTATCTGGATTTCTATAAAAATACCTCAAGCTGGTCACCGGACGGGTCAATGTCATTGGATGGCTTAACTCGTCTAATAGTCACTTGTTCCATAAATACAAAAGTATTTTATATAACCAGCAATAAGTAGGAAATTGTTCCATCCAACACTTCTAACATTTCTTAACTTGACCAAACACAAGTCTAGCGATAATATCAACATTTTCTTATATACCAATTCCTTTTAAACCGCGGGGGTCATAAATTAATAAAATTTGTCAACAGCGCCACTTAGAAAAAGAACATTTCTTTTCCTAGTCACAAAGGAATTCGCGGCGAATGAAATACAACCGAGAGAAACGGTAGCGACAAAACTGCGGGCCATATTTCATATAGATTTAAGAAAACTATATTTACGTAAAGGGTAGGAAATAATACTGAGTTCGATTCCCAGGGCAATCGTTCTTGGTTTGGTCGAATTGTGACCTAAAATACTAATAATGAGTTCATTTATTAAAGACAGGGTCGACAACTAGGAATGATTTTTTCTTAGGTGAAATATGGGATTATTATATTTAACACCTTTACCTTTTTTGGAATTAAGGCCACACATTATATTTTATTTTATAGGGTTTACGAATATTATTCATCATGAAAGATATAGGCAGTTCTATAATCCTGAACATTCTAGCACGCCTGTGACGTTCAGACAAAGTGCGATATAATCTCTCCCACTTATCATGAGTGTTACATATTTATGTCCTCGACTGTACAAGCAAATTTAAACGTTGATGTACTTTTAATTGATACTTTTATTACTTCAATCAAGATAAACGCCAAGAAAAGTACGGAGCCAAAAGAAGTAGAAGGAGGAAATCCCCTTTTCTGCCAAGCGGGATGGGTACTTGGGCTATAATGCCGTAATAATACCCTAAAAAGACTTGGTGCCTGTATGATAAAGATGAGTTATTTACGTAACATTTGCGCAGTAACTTTTTACTTCTTTCTTTTCGTGAATGTTTTTTATTCGCATCTATTAGCGGGTATTAGCTTCGCTACTTCAATTAAATCTAGGTAACAAAACACTTGGTAAATATTTACTCTATGGTTTAGTGCAACACCGCTATGCATGAGAGATGATGGTGAATGAATTTTATGACGTCAACCAGCATTACCCCCACACTGTTTATAGCGCACACGTCGGAACTTAGCTTCCCAATATCAAAAAGATACAAACAGCTGATAGGTAAAAATAATATTAAAGATATTCTTATCAATCTGTCTTGTGTTCTTACAAGATCCTACCTAGTTTCCAACACATGTCAATGAACACGTATTTCCTCTAGTTACGAAGCAAAATATACCTTACATATATTATAAATGCGAAAGGGTTGATGGTTGATGCTTTACACTTTATCTCCATAAAATTCTACAAAGACGTACTTAACCTCATATTTGGAGAAAAGATAAAATTCTTTTTATCCCGAAAGATCCAATAGTGGATATGGAAACCTTTTGAAGCTTCAGGCGAAAGGTTAATTCCAAAATACAGATATAACTAGACTTCACACCTATGCTTCGCCAACGCATCACTAGTAACGATCAAATCATCCAAATATACCGCATAGCTTAGCGTCTGTGTTGCTACTATTGCAATACCTCGGCTTTGAGGTAATGACAGGCTACGACGTCTGATTACTACCCGTTGAAACATAGCGCTGTGATTACGACGCTAGTTGTCGACCTACTTGATGCATTCTAGATTAAAAACGCGTGAAAATATTCGCATGATGTGGTATATGCGTGTAGTGGATTTGAATGTACCGATGATTTGAATAGTGAAATTCGTAGGTAGAGAAGACTTAGATTTATCGATTCATCGCAATGTAATAAAACTAGTTTAGATGAGGTTAACAAAAGATGTAATAAATACACATCTCAAGAGAACATAGACATCTTTGATACAATTTTATATTGGTGAAAACTATTTACGCCGAACAAGAAACTATCTCGCGTTAAAATATTAAAAACTGTAAAACGGCAATATAATACCAAAGCCATGTAAAAAAAAAAAACAATCTTCAGATGGCAGTAATAACATCATCAAAGCTCCCGCAAAAACGTTCGTAAAATTTCACTGTAACCGCGTAGGCTTTTAAAACGCGTCGTGAAATGATTAAATAAGCTGTAAAGGGTTTCACAGAATTGAAATACTTTAGAAGGCGAAAGTTTTTCGTGACGAGGTGGATGATAAACGAAAAGGTAATGTAAACGAGATAAAATATGAGAATTACAAAGGTACAATGAAAACATTACAGTAAAACTGGAACAGTAAAAAAAATAAAGCGCCCTAGAATAAATTGTGTTCTTATATGTGATAATATTCTCCTCGAAATTAATTAAAACATATAACCAAGAACATGATTTTACCCTACCTAATTTTGTTGAACGAATTCAAGAACGATCTCACAAAGTAATACTAGAGATGCGTGATATTACAAAACGAATAATAAATCAAACGAAAACACACCAAATCTTACATTTAACATTATAATAACGCAAACTGTCACAAGGTCACTTAGGAGATACTTAACTCAAAGTTAGGTATTTAGACGCAGCATATGTTGGTAATTACTATGATTAATCCTCCAACACGTTTCCCAGAAACGACAACTACGCTCACTTACTATGTCTTTGAATATTTCAAGCAGTGGAGTTTTATTATTAAAACATGGAATTTGGATCTCATCTGATTTATTCTTACACTGACTCCAACTACAAGAACCATACATAGTCTAGATACAATCAAACGGCAGTCGATCATTAATATTATTTACCAGTAGTCCTTTAATATATATAAACACAAATGATTTTTCTAAGTACCGCAACAAAACGTGAAGTTAAAATGGTACAAAATCGTAAAGGTGAAGCTTTAATGGCGCTCTGGCACATAACTGACTTTTATTCGTTTCACTGTACTAATGAAACTTTTGCTCCATTTTAGGTCCCATTCCAGCACAACTGCCAGAAAAAGGAAACTTAAAATATGAAATTCTAGCACATTTCACATTAGCCGGTGCAGTAAAAATGAACATCGCCGTGAATAAAATGGAATCAGATAATAAAGCAATCAAAAACCAACAAAAGACTCTAGAAATACAAGAGCATTGTGACAAAGCGTACTCAAAATCAGGTTTTGTACAAATAATAACAAGGTTCATTACTTAGAGGCTTCAGGCTATTCTATTCTGGATTCATTGTACCCACGTGTTAAATGAGACATGTTGATAAAGGTCACTTGGATAATCGTTTATAATTTTGTAATCTTCTGGATTTTATTTATGCGTTAAAAAAGTGAATTATGTTTCACCAAACACGCCAATGGAGCTACACAATCAGAACTATTTAAATATCAGAAACAGTTTCATGATATAAAAACAACACACAATTTAAATCTCAAACCTTCGATAAATTCCTTGCTTGCATTCCTTCCTTCCTCCTTCCTCATAACTACCTCCTTTGATCTCCCTTCGCGACAATACAAAATACCCTAACTTATAGAAGTTACAAAGTCCCGAAAACATCCAGTTTTTTACAAACATAGCCACAACAGTCACAAAAAACGGGTTGTAGTAAAGTAGGTAAGTAAGAGGACCGGTCCAGCCGCTCGACCTTGCGGGATTCACTAACATCAATTGGCAGGCATTACTGACGTAACAAGTCAAATTGAACGTGGGATTTTGTTAATTTTGTAACGCCATTAAAATAATAAAAACATTAAAGATATTATACAAAAAATTATAGGTAATAGTTTTGACCACACATTTTTATCCCGACTCTTAGATAGCGTAATTGCAGAAGCTATGAATCACCATTAGACATCGATTTGATAAAATAATTCAGATTGGTTCTGAAAACACCAAGTATCTGTTTCTAGACCTATTTCACGAAATACTACATTAAAATTCGATATTTAAGTCCATCACAGACTATAGCTATAATATATATTAATATAAATCATAGCAAGGCATATTACTAAAAGGATATTAAAATTTATATATTTCAATACTAATCTTTGAGTGACGGCACACGCAGCTATAATATATATTTCGCCAACTTGCACTGTAATTTATATGTATTATAGCTCGGCATATTAATATATATAATAGCTACGTCTGTGATGGGCTTTAAAGTAAGAGACGTCAGTGTAAATCACGAGAATTCTAGTTAAACGAGGTAAAAGTGATTTCTAAAGGTAAACTTGAAGAAGGCTAGACATGGCAATCATTGTGCTCGTATCAACATGAGCTACGTGTAATGTAAAGACGCGATACGCAACCGGTATCCAATGTACAAGTATTTATACACCTGACATTTAATGTTGAGCTCTACACTACATATGAAAATAAACCTTTTGATACATCACTCCGGGACCGGTTTGATAGACTCGCTATCAAGTTTAGCAAATCTTTGCGTGAATAGAAACGTGCGTTTAATAACGATGTTTGTAATAGATTACTTGAAACACGTGTGGGAATATCACGTGGACCTAAGCTTAAGTAAAGATAACAATTAATATAGGACTAAATAAATAGACGCGGTTTATTAAGCATCTATAGATTATATTATAAATGTAAGTATAAAAAACTGATTGAAAATCTTCAGCTCTAAAGTGTGATCAAAATAAACCAGATGCAACGAAAAACACAGCAGCGTCGAAAATGGGCAGCGATGAAAAAATATACTCAACAAAAACAAATTTACCAACTGCCAACAAACTTATTTGACAATCTAACAATTGTTTTACGTATATTGATGATACTTTTATCAGTCATAAACAATAACAAGCCCACACATTCAATCAATGATGTATTTTCAAGAGTTCACAGACCGATAAATGAGGAAAGTCTTTATCGACACCTGCCGAATATTTTCAGTCTGAATGGCACAATTGGGAGTTCAAATTGGTTCGGTGCAGCTGAAATAACCGTGTATTTAAATACAGATTCTCGTACAGTTTTTATAAAGTTAGAAGTTTGATGCGGTCTGGCCAAACTGTTATTGAAAATTAAATCGATGAGAACGTCACTAAATTTTACCCTGAAACGTCCCTGAAATATAAAACCAAAAATTCTTTGCAATTCAAATAAGGGATCAAAGTGCATTGAAATGTTTTTATGCTGTCATCAATTTCTATTGAAGTTATCGAAACGTAGCAAGTGCAACATAAAATTTTACAATCAACAGAACATTTAAGCGAGTTTCTATATTAATTTTGTTTTAAATTACGCCTCTGCCTGCGCCCGTTTCAAATGGACTTTTGTTCTGAACTAATTTACGAAGCAGCATAACCAATTGTTTTCCGATGCTCCCCATTGTTTCAGATGTTCAAGTGATTTTTCACAAAGTTATTACTATACGTATTGAAATGTTATCTTTCGTTATTGATAAAATTGCTTATTAATCGTTCAATGCTTTGAGTTTTAATTCGATAGGGTTATGTATACCCGCCGTATATGAAGCGCTCGTGGTGTAGCATGATTAGCCGTTCTTAATCGATCGGCAAAGTTAAGCTACGTCTGTCTTGGTCGGTACCTGGATGGGTGACCGCCTAGTGGTATTTCAAATCGAGCGTTTCCGTGCTTCGGAAGGCACGTAAAGCCGTTGGTCCCGGTTATCACTTAATTGTGATAGTCGTTAAGCTAGTTGGATGCCTCCTAGGCGGCTTGAAAAATTCCAACAGTAGGTTGACCACTAGCCTACCTCCACCAATCCGCAGTGGGCACGCGTGGTGGAGTATCTGCCCAGTCCCTTTCACCCTCATTTGTGAAAGGAGGCCTGTGCTCAGCAGTGGGACATTATAGGCTGATGATGATGATGATGATGATGTATACCCACACACTCATCAGTAGGTAATTATATGGACGGTGGTATTCACACAAAGCTTCAAAGGGAACTCTCCTTGTGAAATTGCTTGTTTGTCTTGTTTTGGTTTTGAATCATAGGATCAAATATAAGTCCTTGAGCATCATGCGATGCATCATTCATGTTAAAAACAGATTATTATATTTAGCTGCTTATTTACAAATATTTGTAGTTGTACACCTTCCACGGAAACACTAAAATACCACACATTAATAAAACCCCATTAGAACAGTAGTGCAATAATTGAATAGATGTCGTTTAAGCACTAAATGGAGCACATTATCCACACTAAGTACTAAAGTGACATAAAAGCGACCGCGTGGGCAACATAGAATCATTGTCCCACCCAACTACATGCGTCACTTAGACATTATTCATAGCTTGTGATAATGAATGTTGAAGTGAAATTATAAAAACAGCAGCTGAACCACAGTTGATTTTTCTTTAAATGACAACCAAATGACAGCTTAAGCGTAAATTCTAATGAGCTTTGAACCTTTTGAATAAATAAACATATTCGCTAATTGAAATGGACAATTCAATCTCAAAGAGAAATAGCCTGCAGAAATGTTTCAAAATAAGTATAAAGCTATAAAATCGCATGTCAGAGCCTCAAGTCGTTGACATGTTACTTACTCCTGAAGCTAAGCTTACGATGGCGTTACGCCAAAGTGACTTTCAACTTAAATCTGACAGACAAAATGCACCCAAACGAATTTTATAGAAAAACACGAGCACTTTTATCAGGAACCTCTGGATATTGTATCAAAATTACTTAAGAAAATAACATTCTTAGCTATATTCGACATTAAAATATGCAAAATCTAGACTAGTAATTTAGCTATGATGGTACTAATACCAACAGACAGTTGCGATGGTAAATCCAGTGTATTTAACGCAACTGGAGAAGGAAACATACTACTGGATCGGACAATCTGTCTGATAGTTACTAGTGAAAGCCCAAGAAAATCAAAGCCTAGATAAGTACAATTCATTTTTTCGAATTTAAAGCAGATCTAATGCAATTCATCAATTCCAAATCTTTTAATGAATTGAATTGTGTATAATGAGTAACTATTTTACCAAAAAATATTGAAATCACTTAGGATCTGCAGAGAATTCGAAAAAAATAATTGCGTATCAATATTGCTTTAGCTTCCTTTTTAGCCCCCAAGATCTGTTTAACCATAAAAGCAGTGAAATGATTGTGACACGGGCATAAAAGAGCAACTAAGTTCTAGCACAATTTAAACAGCAGCTTAATTTATGGAGGACCTGCACCAACTTATACCTCATACCGTCACTCAACGCTGTATTCAATCTCCATTCAAAGTTAGTAGTTTCATTCAATGCTTCTAAATCTTGAGAACTATGAGCACTGTTGAAATTCAACACGGATTAAAATTTAAAAGCCTTAGCAAAAGGGGATACAAAGGCTTTAGCTTAAAGTTTTTGTGCTGCAAAATAACCAGATACTATTCCGGGAGAGCAGAAGCTAGATATTTATGCACGTGCTGTGCCAACAATGTGTTCCAGAAAATGGGGCTACGGAAGTCGGATTCGGAAATACTCTACCGATAATGAAAGACGAATCTCAACCGGATCAAAATGCTACTTCTACTTATATTCAAGTCTTATAAATACACAATTGGACTGTTTTACAAAAAACTTAAACCGACTTCAAAGTACACTAAAAAGTATTCAAATGATGATTTGATGACAATGGGACCAAACGGGAAGTGTACCCTTCCAGACAAAAAAGGAATTTTCCAAATCGGGTAATAAATGACGGAGTTATGAGGTAACAAACATAAAAAAAACGTACAACCGAATTGAGAACCTCCTCCTTTTTTAAACATTATCCCACGCCAACAAGAGGTATGACTAAAGTCGGCCACATTTAAAAATATGTAGAGAAATCATCATTTAGCTAAATTTAGGTATTCATCTGACTGAAGTGTTATCATTTGAAGATGCAAACGAGATATAGATATTACTCTGTAGATATAATATAACCTTCGTCATTATAACATTGAAAACGAGTCGTATAAAGGATGTAATCTTTTGAGAATTCAATCAAACCCGAACCACAGGCGACGGGTCATCCCACAGAGATTCTTTTCAGACTGTTATACTCAAGCTGGTACTCGTATACGAAGATAGCCCGTTTTTTATCAATTTAGAATTTCAAGACTAAATACATATAGCATTTTTCACTCGGGACATTTATCATCTACCTATCCAGTACTCAATTATTTGGGGACGCAATAATGTACGCTTCATAGGAAACTACATTTCGCTACAATGATACATATCAACATAATAAATCTATGTATATATATCAAAATAATTGTTTCTCTATTTGTTTGAAAGCGTTCCTATATCATTCATGCGATTGCGATTAAATTTTGTAGTGCTCAAGCCGGAGAAGGTATCTCACATAGATAAACAAAAGATCTTGCAAAGCATGTCTATATAAATGATTAGAAACTAAATTCCCCTGGTAATGAGATATCGATTTCGGATACAAATAGAGAGATTTGAAAATCTCTTAGAATCAGCTGTAACTACCCAAACTATTTTCCGATATACTTTAGTATCAACAAATACATTAAAGAATTCTATCACTCCCTCCCTAGTTTACAATCTGGCGGATTTTTATGACACAAGCGGTATAGAAATGTTTATCAGCACATATTGCATGGAAACTGTATAATGATAATATGGTATCAAATAATCTTTTAATAGTTTGAGTCTTTGTGATTTGATGCGAGTTTTATGCTGCTGAGTTGTTGAATGAGTTGTTGTTGTATGAGTTTTATGAGTTTTACAAGACTAGACACAGTCTGGTCTAGATACTCTTTAAGGGTTATCAATTTTCTTGTTAAGCCCAGCTTGTTGTCCACTGCGGAACATGAGACGCCCAGATTTACACTATCTAAGCTTGAGCTCCTAAAATCTAGCGGCCTTATCAGTTCTCGGCTCTGCAAGCGACAGCTGCCCACTGCCGATTCAGATTACTAACTTTGCTTTGGGAGAAGATACTCGTCTACAACCACAAAGCAAGCAAGCGATAGAAATACAAGCGTCATCGACATTCATATAGGGAGGAGATACACAGGTACTTTACAAGCAATAGCCTGTTTACTTTTACTAATACAAGTCAATCTTTTAGGTGTCCAAGCGCATTGCAGTCTACTGAATCTAATAGTTCATATTTTCTTATATCAGACCGATCGGTAGATAAAACTCTGCATCTAACTCAAAATGGGTTAGATTACCATTGGAATAGATCGATAAGAGTAGGTCTGGAAGGATGATCCCCCTTAGTAGTTAGTGTGCGGCCGCAGAGAGCATACGTTTCTGATACCTGTTAATATTGGCCTATTCTCGGAAAAGGCTAATCATATTGCGATAGGACATCACTGGAAGGTTCAGCATTTTCTTAGGCATAGCTTACTGAAAGTCTCATCATAATCAGATCAGCCGTTTCCGTGATTTGGCCGATATTAACAAGTGTCAGAAAGCCTACTACGCTAAGATTTATAAATAAGATCGTCATTTTATCAAATGTAGCGTAAAGACAGTAATTGCGAACCTTAACACACTGTTCTAAATAAATAGATGGAAAACCCTATGAACAAAGACGCGCATATTTATCTAATGAGGTTTACTGTCAACGTGGAAACTTCCTCCATTCAGTGTTATTTACAAATACAATATACCTATTGAATAATATCTCGAGTTGTAGACGTACTTAGTTACAATTAATTCAATCGACTCACTGTGTTGTCGACTTAGATTATTATGTTTACTTATAGAATAGACCACAGATGGGTCATTGTTTTCATGTTGGTATAAATTGATGGATCTGTTTATTTAATAAAGTCCTAAATAATTTAGAAATGTTCTTCAGCTCCTACCTGATGAAAGCTTTATTTGTATTAAAAAACCACTTTATATCAATCATTTACATATTATATTATGAATTAACGATTTTGAAATGACCTTTTTAATCATACACTATAATACCTATTATAACATTTCATGTTATTTTTTATCCAATTTATATTCCATGCCGTTACTGTATATTGAACGTAGGCGTATTAATATTTAAACACCTCTTAATTTATATGAGATACCAGATCATGTTTATCAATGAGTAAACTATTCAAACGAGAGCACCATAAAAAACATATACTTAGTCGACTTATTTATAAAGGCACATTTATGAGGTTTATGTAACAAACGACATATCTGTAACATTCACGATTGATCTATCATCAATTGCTACCTACGCACGACACGCAGCAAGCAATATTTGCGTCAGTTGAATTTAGACAAAATTTTGGCAGATATAAATAAACACACACTCAAGTACGACATTTCAATTACTTAAATGTCCATATTATACAAAAAGCGAAAAATCACGCTAATATAATAATGCGAAAGTTACTATGTATGTCTGTTACCTATCCACGAAAAATCTTTTGAATCGATAGCAATGCAAATTGGCCCGTAGATAGCCTATGGCATGTAGTGTCATAGGCAACTTTATCCCATGGGTAAAATCGCGGCGGACAGCTAGTTCATTATACTCTTAAAATATATGTCAGTAAGTGGAAATCGCTACCGAGAAACGAGTTAAAATTTAAAATATAATATGTAAATGAGATTTTCTTCTTCCGAGACTTGCGGTTGCCATTGTACGGAAAATAATGGAGTTTCCGAGACAAAAGAATATAGAAAACTGGAAGGAAATTAACTAGTTTAAAATGAACCCTCGCAAGTCGGAACAAGGGGCATGACAGCAGATTACATTTTCACGAATGCAACGATTTTAAAACACTTCCACGAAGGAAGGAAATTTGAGGGAATTTATGTCTGGGGGGCGATTACGTAACTAAAATTCAATCATTTTCGAATTGAAATCGGTTCAATATAGCGGTTTTCTGATACCTTTTTTACGTTCTGATAATTGCAAATACAAACAGTGGTTCATTAGAAATGGAACCATTTCCGATTTGGTAATATTTATACCGATTCAGAGGTTATTTCAATCTGAAATTCATTGCAATAAAGTTACGTAATCCACGTACTGATGTAATAAGTTATCATAAATTTAAATATTGCACATTATAACAAATTGAATGTACACTATTGCACAACTTCTGTGCGTTACTCTATGTTGAGTACGCTTTAATTTATTAATAATCCATCTATTAATAACACGAAAGAGAATACCCCTACAAAGATTTCAGGACTAAACTTAATTGAAAAAATGTAAATCTACCAAAGAAAAAGTTACGCAATAGAGATTTTAAAGGATTAATCACCGTTTCAGACCCTTTCATTACTGAGGCGTAATTTAGATGGACCTTAGGCAGGTGGACGTGAAATATGACCTAGAAATGTCAGGGTACCGCACGATGGACGGGTTACCCCATCGATGCCCTGGCTCAGGGTATCGTAGGTCAGTGGAAACCGTTTCGCCGCGTACGCGCCCCGAATTATTGCATTCGCGGCGATGTTCAATTCCAATTTCGAACCAAAAATGCGTTGGAAACGGTAATGTGGTATTTTATTAATAGGGGTGAAAAAGGGTTTTAGGGAAAAGAGAAAAAGGTTGGAAAGAATTTACTTTGGGAATGAAAATACAGTCGGAATTGTTTTAATTAACTATCAGATACGTCGGAGTAAGTACAAGTTTGTAATGCAGTGGCCATAGTACATAACCGGCAAACTTCTTGGCACAAAACGTAAAGTGCACAGAAGTCAAATTTTAGATCTCTTTGGTGGTGGGGAGCGGAGGCGGGCGCGAGACAATTAAAATCAAAATAATCTACAAGTACATTTATGTTGCTCGCCAGTGTACCTGCGTAAACCATTCCCCTAAAGGCCATATTCTACTATTAAGTTTGTCGAGTTCTATAGCATCCGAAATTAAATGATACAATACCATACATGAACCATTAATTTGTAAGCAGATACAAATATTCATGTGGCTAACACGCTAATCCAGAGGCTTATTAAATGTCGCATAGAAACGGCCACAACCGGACGAACTTGGTCACTCAAGTTATTTGTATTCAGTAAGCCATCATTCACACCGACCGACCATTTGTCATAGAATATTAAACAGCAGAGGTTTTGAAGTAATTGTAAGTGCATTGAATTGTTGATAAAAGAGGTAAATAGTTTGGGTCGCTTTGAAGGACTTTGAGTGGGTGGTTTTTGTATGACACCTTACCATGACTGGTTAATTTGCTTTGAACTTCACGTACCCTTAATTTAGATTAAGCAATGAAAATAAATCTGCACTATGGCGAAGTATCTTAATAATTCAGGCATTGTGTTAATTTTCTTAAGCCTTAAAATTGCTACTGAATAAATTCTAGAAGTTTTAAATTCGCAATAAATAAATCAAGCGAAATAAAACAATGTTTAAACGAAACTCGAATCCGCGTAATTCAGTTTGGATGGAGAAAATGAAAAATGCAAGACTTCGCTAACTCGAGCGAAGCCTTTAGCTGAACATTAAAGTTGCTAACAACTCGCCCGAGAGAGGCCCTATCCGATTCAGAACTTAGGGATTTCAAATAAAATTTGTGTATTCGAACTTCGAAAGGTTTGCGCCACAAATACACGAACACAAATTGTATTCGTAAATTAAAATTCAAACGTAACGTAACGTTCACTGCTTTATCCATGAATCAATCGACCGTGAATGCTATCGTAAAACACTGCCATTAACAAAATTATTAATTAATACAATAAATATTTACGTTTTAATAGTGTGCATACACGTTGGTATAAATATACTGGAATTATCCATATAAAGAAACCGGTCCGACCTTCCCGAGAACATGACTACAAACAAAACAATTGAAAACGAACAAACGCATATGAGCGCAATAATGTAACAAGTAACAACTTTACCTATTTCCACAATCCGTGCGACATTAAAAACACAATCTACCCTCAGGACACAATCTTCTTCGAAGATTGATTGAGAGAGTGCACTTCACTGCACAAACACACACTAACACAAAAATTCACAGAATTATTAAAATTCGAACACACAACACGGGATACACTCGGCACAGCACTAATCGAATTTCAAAATTTCGTAAATCAAACACGTGAATGAATGATTTGAAATAGGAAGAACGTTCGTTCGGCGGGCGTGCACCACGATTGCGAAGCGGTACGCGACTGGCCGTTTCTCGCGCGGTTTGATTCAAACAGCGCGGCGTAAGCACAAAATCTACGGAGAAGCCACGCCCGAATGTTTTGATGCTGCACCCGAGTCAGAGCGTAGGTTTCATAAAATGTTCAATGTACATTGATTCACTAATGTAAATGTAACGCGACGTGGCAAACACGAGTCGAGCATGTGTAAACAAATAAAAGATTAGACGGTAAGATATCGTTCATCGACCAAGGTGTGTGGGCCTTCGGTGGCCTTAAATACGTGGTTCGTGTAAATAGCAGTTTCGTTGTTACAACTGAAATGCATAATGCATTCGTTGCATGCCGTGACAAGATCCCTTCAATAAACGTTTCAACTAAGCATTAACCTGAGGTATGTGCACTTGTCATTATTTCACACTTAAATGGATAAGCACACAGATATTTTGCATGCAAACAACAATTTCATAATAAGCACAGAGGAAAAACATAACTCAAGTAAATTGGCTGTTATTACCGAAAATATTAAATAACGATCGCAATAAATAAATAAATTGGTTCCTTTTGATATAAAACGGAATCGTGATTAATTAATCATCATTAAAAATATATAACTCATTAATTAAACGATGTTAGAAAAAAACACACATTCACACATACACGCACGCAGCACAACACTAGACAAATATTAATGCAATGATTCAGAGCAGACAGACGCTGCACTCTGCCTTGTTAGCACTTAGCACCAGCATCCAGATTGAACTGACTAACCAACGTGCAACTAACCTAATTCTGTTCTGGCATTAGACGGTACTATAGCTATCATTTTAGAATGTGTATATTAATTTAAAAATCTAAATAAACAAGTTAAACATTTTTTTTTATTGGTTTAAAACTACTTACTACAGACACGTGGTCCATACTCTTTTTAGATAATATTTTATTATAAATTTTATGCTTTATCATTTTCACAATTTGGACATCCGCGCAATAAATAAATTATTCTAATACATTTATACATATTTATACTCTGTTAATTCGTACTATTTAAGATACATATTATTAGCTATTACTATACTACATTATATTATACTATTGTTATTTTTAAATATTGGTCCCAGGATTGGTCAAAGCACAACGGCTTTTCGCTGAGGTTCGAAAAATTCTAATTCAGAAAAAGAATTATCATCTTAACAGTAGATCACATTATACCGACGTGCATAGCAATTAAAGAAGCAAGAACACGACTTAGAAACACAATATCGTTATTACATCGTCCTCAAATGGTTTTTATACCCATATTACGGAAGTCCCGATTAAATTCTGTATAAATACTACTTTAAAAACTGCAGCAAATAACTTTATTGTATATTTTTGAGAAATGGCTCTTATAAATGTGAACCAAATTCGTCCATTTGCTTAACTCGAATAAACAAATATATCTGGTCTGAAAATCCAATCGTTGTTTCCAAATTTTATTACCGTGGCATATTATTCACAGATGGCAACCCTCATAGAGACGAGTATTATTATTATTATTATTAAAAAAAAAAACAATTTCATGAATTTATGGCCAGATAAAAATGCTTGATTGTGCAAATACATACGTACTGAATTTCAGTCTAGTCTCTAATTAAAAAGCTTGCCTCGAAATGCCACTTTTTTACGCGTGAGTTCGATTCCGGGCCTCTGTTTCTCCGAGTTTTTTTTTTCTCATTTTTTGCATTTTTATATCCAATATAGCACAGACGTGTTCAACATTCAAGAATTGTTGTTAACATTTAATAAGGAAACTTATCCATTATTAAACTTTACTAGAAAGGTGGCGACCAGAAAAATACACGAGGTAAAGTCGTGCGGAAGAATGTTTAAAAGGCCCGACACGTAAGGGAAGTAGGTCGCCACAAATTGCTGCGAATTTCCCCGTTTTAGATTTTGTGTTATCTGGGAAATTTAAGGGACGATTATTAAGCCGACAGACAGCTTGAGCGACAATTAAGATTTGTTATTACTAGCTGAAATAATCCTTATTATATCCACGTTGTTTATTCGCAGAGAGATTAAAGGATTCAAAGATATTTACGATAATATTTTTAAATGTTATTAATTACGGGCCAGCTGGCGCGGTTGGTTAAGACTCTGGTCAAGAATCCACCTATCGCGCCGCTGGTCGTGGGTTCGATTCCCACACAGGACATGCATTTGTGTGCATGAACATGTCTGTATGTCTTGAGTCTGGGTGTAATTATGTATATTAAGTATGTATTTACAAACAAAAAGTAGTATATGTATTATATCAGTTCTGGTATAGTACAAGCTCTGCTTAGTTTGGGATCACATGACCGTGTGTGAGGAATGTCCAAGGATATTTATTTAATTATTACTTTTTAAATCCTTTTTATCCAGCAAGATACAGAAAGCACTGGCTGGTTTAAGATACCACAAATAAAGATAATAATAATGAACAGTTTTTTTTCTTAATTTGTTCATTATGTCTGTTGTCAGTCTCTCAACTCAACCCGCCTAGGCATTTCACGTAGCAAAAAGCCAATGACCAATAGAAATGCTCGATTAAATTTGAACGGGGCACCGAACCGACACACCGCTAACTAGGAACGAGGGTTCGTTAATTGAACGACGCACACGAGTTTGGCGTTCACATCAGAACATTTGGATGACCTTAGTCATTTTCCAATTGATTAAATTCGACCTGTAGTGAACTTTTGGGAAAAAAGACTCGACTGGGAACGATGCTCAAAACGCAGAGAATATCGTCTGACTAGATGGACTAATAAATGATTATGGTTTAAAGAACAGACGATATGTTTCTAGGAAGGAGCCAAACATTGAAAAAGTTAGTAGACGTACAGAGATCATAATTTCTTGCCGATTCGTCATTCGCGTCAAATAGCAGTTTTGTGCGCAGGCGAACTAGTTGTTGATCTGCTATAAAACATGTCTTTGGGGGCATCTCAAAAGCCTATATATGACCAATAGTGGAAATAGCAAATGTAACGATATGAAACATCGTCTAGTAAAATCAAATATTTCTCTTCTTCTATAGTTTAAGGCGATGATAGCTCAGTGGTAGTGACGTCGGATACCGTGACGAAGGTCCCGGGTTCGAATCCTACAATGAGCTTGAGCTTTCGGTGAAGGAAAACATCGTGAGGAAACCTTAGCACGGTGGTAGGGTACTTTGTAGTACCCGTCTGGCTGGCTACCACCCTCAAGTTGAAAATCTGTCGCCAAGCACCTATCGGTGTGTTCCGTCAGCTGCACTTGAGAGCCAGTTCCTTCTAGGCTTTGTGTGCTTACCACCCTCGACCACATCATCACTTACCATAGTGAGATAATGGTCAAACTAAGGCCTATACAAAGTAAAAAAAAATAGTTAAGGATTAAGCCAATCTATAGAAATACAACAAACCTCAAAGCTGTCTTATTTGCCAAGAAGATTACCAGCTATATAATCATGGTTAACACACCATGCAATGCATTTCAATGCTTGCCGTTACATTCGTGCATTATATTTGATGCACCAATAAATTCAACAAGACATGCGTTTTTAAAACAGTAAATAATTTTAGGTCAGCAATTCCGACAAAGTTTTCTTCAACCTCATTTACTCAGATGTTGGACTTAGTCGAACAATTTAAGGTGGGTGCGTGAAAGTGTCAAAGTGTCCAGTAAAGAGACAAATCGCTTAGTGGATTGAGATTTACTTTGCCACGCTGTCATTTTCTTTCTAATAACGGCTTTAGTTGGGGACAAAATAATAAGAGAACGGAAAAACTTACTTTGTTATGCGACAAAACATCTGTACTAGTAAATTAACCCAATTTTTTGGGACACGCAGCAATAAGATATAAAAACTACAATACGTAATTGTAATTTGAGGCACAAGACGCCGGGAAAATGTTCACCCGTACCTTGTTGACATACCTACCGAAAATACGGACACACCGTTTTGAATCCTCAGTTATAATGTATACAGTAAGGAAGTGGACCTTGGCGTCTGTTTCCTGACACTTACAATCTAGGGGCTTTCAAGGCCAGAGTGAATAGGTTTCTTCTGGTAGGCGTGTTCCATCTTAGGCTTCGTTGCCAAACGCAAGCTCATTTAATAAAAATAACGCAAATCGTGAACCCATGGCTGTGGTTCCATTCATGCGGGCCAGGTTAACAATAGAAATCAATTGTTATTTTTATACCGCTGCTCAAATGGTGAGAACACTAAAATCTAAGAGATTAATCTAACATGACACCACAACCACAATCACGCCTGCACCTATCCACAATAAACATCGCTCACAAGAGACACAGGTCGCAAAACATCCTCAATATATCACCCAGACCAGTCACGAGGCGACAACGTGTCCACAAGCGTCTTCAGTGAATAATTGGGCCTGTCCGGGCTACGGTGGCCTTGACAGCACTACGCTTCACACTGCCTGTTCGATTGAGATGATGTCTCGTGTGATGAGGGGGTATATGGTTTAACAGGAGAATATGCCGTTTTCGAATATTAATCATTGGGACATGACAACAGTTTACAGTTGAAACTAGATTGGACTCTTCCTATAACTAAAGCGTGCACAACATATTGTCCGATTGCCACTTACAAAAGATAGTTTAGTTAGTACAGAATAAAAAAAAAATACAACAGCAATTCACAGTTCATAATTCCTCTCGTTAAGCTAACCTAGCTAAGCGTTTCTTCTTTGGTAATATCTATAGCTGTTAAAGGTCAATTGATAGTTAAAAAGGTCGACACACAATTCAGCAGAGATAACAAATGACTAACTTCAAAAATAAATAATTAACAGCCTCTTAAAACAAACGCAACTCTCAAAGTAACAATCAAAGTTCTGAATTGAACGAGCAATTTGATTTGAGCCGCTCCGATGCGCCTAGCGAACTCTTTAGATTTTTAAGTGCGATCGTGACAATCCACTAAGCCGGGTGCTAGCTGACTTAGCTCTATTCTTAGCCTACCCTCCAACCTTGAAACGTAGTCACCGTTAGGGACCTGGTTGGGTGACAGAGGATTTCAAGAGCCCTAGTTTTGTTATGTAATGAAGTATAAACGGATCGGAATCAATGGCTCAGATTACTCGTTATATAAAAATCAAATCAAACAATGAAAACGATATTTTTGACCGTTATTTAATCGAAGATTCATAAGTATAGGATGACACAATTTAATTTCATGAACTAATGAAACTAAATAATTTGAAAGAATGAAAACTGATATTGTTTTAATAATTAGCAAACTAAATGGTATTGGAATCGACCTAGACACCACCTTACCCGTTTATTCAGATCTCCGAACATTCAACCCAGACTAGTCATAGACATAAACCTCCTAGAGACGCCTTGCTCAACAGATTCCATAATATTCAAGCATGTCAGGGGGCGGCACCGTTTTACCAAAAGATGACATATAAGTATTGTCTTTATTAGTACCGTTGACCAGAGTGCTGCGGTATAGTGCTGTCTAATTGTTATATTTTCTATATAAATTATATTTAGTTTAAACTTGGCAATAGTCAAATTGTCTGTTTAATAGTTTCCCTTTAGTATTTTTTTTATTTCTAAGGCAGACTTAAGTAAGTCATGCTCACTTTGAGGCCTTTGCTTGCGGCGGCGTCGTGTGACGGGTCGCTCACTTCCCTCCAATATGGCGAGGAAGGCGATGGCTGCCACACGCGTCATACTTGTGAAAAGGTGCTGCTTGTGGGGGCTGGTCTGCTTAAGATTGCTATTTATTTACTTATTAAATATATATTCAGTCTACTTTGTAATTTTGCCGCCGCGCCGGGAGACCCAATTGTTGTCAGTGCGATTAGAATGTAAATATTATGTAATGAATCTAAGCTTGTTTTGAAAAGAGTAATTGCTGAGTTTATTGCCAGCTCTTCTGAGCAAATGCAATCTTCCGAACCAGTATTAGAGTCAGTCTTTTCATAAGTGCCTGCGAAGGTCTATTTGAATAAATGATTTTGAATTTTGAATAGAGGGGATATTAGACTGACGGCCGCTTGCAATCGTTTATGCGCTATGCTCAATTCGCTGGGCACGAGTATTTTCAGTGTCTTCGTCTCTATATAGGCGCGAGGGACTCATTACTCCTACCTAAACTATCTAATGAAGTTTACTTGCAAGTAATCCTGCCATCAAAGACAAACTGACACGTTTTGCAAACAGTTAAGTCTGACGTAGCTCCTAATTCATTTGCTTAACACAAACATCATTTTGCAGTCTCTCCATAAAGATAAGTACCTATCTATCGCCCTGACGTATTTGTATTCATCTTTACTTTCGATCTTCAATTGGTTAGCTGATAATTATTTAGCTAAGCCTGAACAAAAGGTAAATAATAATAAAGAACTTAATAAGTATAAACCCAAATCATAAATGATGGGAAAGAGAGTTATCATATTCTTAGATTATAGAAATAATAGTAGCAATTCAAAAGAAATGGTGCTTATATAATTTTTACTGAGATTTTCGTCGACGAAAGGCCATGAATTTACAAGAACAACAGTAAGAGGTTGTACATTCTTAGCTAGACATACCCTGGTAGACTACTTTCAAGATACCTTTTTAGGTCACCGGGAATCTGGTCCACGCTACACTACTTGAAATACACGTCTTCCATTACAAATACGTTCATTAGACACAACAGTCTTACGAACGTCAAGCCTTTTAAGAGTCATAAGATCATGTATATGTTCCAGTTCATAATTCCAAGGTCCAATACCAAATTATCAGATAAACAGGACGACAAACACGTTATCCTATCAACCGGCACGCTATCTTTATCTACAGTTGACAGTTCTGGCCGTTTACGTTTACTATTTACAATTGATAAAACTGTATTTACAAGTCAGGTGTCTGGAAATTTCCCTGATAATTCACGTTGTTAGTAAAAGATCAATGGTATTGTTATCGAAGCAAAATAGATATAAGGCTCCAGAATTTATACTTTTTAATTTGAACACTAAACTTGCACATGGAAGAACATTCTTGTTCATCTTGGCATCAATTTCCGTATTGCTAGGCGAGTTGCCTGAAGGGCCCATTTTTCGTAACGTTGCATACTTTTTGGCATACAATGGAAAATTTCTACAATATTTTAGCGGAACGGACCCGAACACGGAATTTGTTATGAATATCAAACAAATTAAACTAGTGAACTAAACCACCGGATTACATAGCTTTGTTGCCACTTACGTAACCGCCTACATAATATTTGGTCTAACATTCTTCACATTTTAGATGCTTTTATCTAATGTCAGAAAAAAAAACTTGAGAGGTGTCAAGGGACACCCGGATGGAACGAAGTTAAAAACAAATATGTATTAATATTACTATATATTTTACATATTTGTTTTTTCAATGCGAAATAGAAAGACGAAACGAAAATAACTGGCTTGCTTTCTATAAGAGAGAGAGAGAGAGAGACAGACAGAGAAACATGCGCACGCCGCACGGCTTACAACTATAGCAAAAAGGGTCGTTACAACTTTTGGTCTTAATTTTTTCCGTCTAGCCCCCTTTCGCAACGCGCAATAAGGAACTTCGTTCCAACTGTGGATGCTTACAAAAACTTGCAAGTGAAAAGGTAGCCAGTGCTAAAAAAGATAAATAATTTTAAACTGTCGGCCTATACAAAATGCCCATAAAAGCCGTTTAAATCAGAACATAAATGAAACTTTCTCCCTTTCATTGATGTTGCCTATCTCCCGAGCTGTCATTGTCAGAGATCAGGAAACTCATCAACTCATTGTCGATAAGCTTTACCCAGCTTATTTAGCTGACAGTTGCCATGATTAATGGCGCTACAGATTTTGATGGCAATCTCATATTGACATCATTGTCTTAATAACAAAACGATGGTAAGAGGCAATTTATTAAATTCATAAGTGAAATATAAATAGGGGCCTGATTTGAATATAATGGTGCGTCCATGCTACGCGAATCGTGCTCGCAGTGTGCTCGTTCGTGGCTCGGCTCGTGCTCGGTTCGCCAAGCATGGACGGACCATAAGATATTTGAGTTTGTATACATATTTTAAAAACTCATCTAAAAAAAGAGGACATAACAATACGTATTTCTCTAGTAAAGTAAGATAAGTCTTATTAACATCAGGCATTAGCCGTGAACAAAGGCAGATCTTCAAACCAATTGCTTATCTAAATATGTCCATACTGAGTCGAACGACCAGCAAATCCGATCTGGTCTTGCCGATTCAAACAACATAGTTAACCACACTGTACATTTTAAATCTTTAAAAATGTCGCAAATATTATTAAATAATTACTTAACAGCCCCGACCAGCTTTATAAAATTAGTTTGTATGTACCCAGCAGGTCCTACCGAAATAGTCCTCTTTTCTTTTTCCATCAGTCGCCACAAACTATCGTCAGAACTGTTTTATTCATCGCGTCTGTAAAAAATTTAACGATTATCGTCATAATTGCAATATTAACATTGATCTATTTCTGACAAGAGTACCCGCAGTGAGGAAACAGTTTAGTGATAACTTCTTTCATAACAATTGTTAGTACAGCGTCGTGTATCTGTCTATGTCTATTTATCATTAATAAAGCCTATCATAATATAAGTTTTATTGTAATTGTGTCTTGGTGATTATTTGATTTGTTTACCTTAGCTAATTGTTACTCTACTCTTCATATTGATCTACCCATTCCACTTCTATCAGTGGAGACTTTTTAATTGCTTTTTATTGTTTATTCTATGTTTTGTTTTAAGTCGATAGTCTTCCTAAAACTGAATAAATTTAATAATCAAGAAACTTATCAATGAGTAATTACGCAAGATAGAAGCGGACACCGCTGTAGCCATGAACTGTGTAATTCATCATCATCAGCCTATAATGTCCCACTGCTGAGCACAGGCCTCCTTTCACAAATAAGGGTGAAAGGGAATGGGCAGATACTCCACCACGCATGCCCACTGCGGATTGGTGGAGTTAGGCTAGTGGTCAACCTACTGTTGGAATTTTTCAAGCCGCCTAGGAAGCATCCAACTAGCTTAACGACTATCACAATTAAGTGATAACCGGGACCAACGGCTTTACGTGCCTTCCGAAGCACGGAAACGCTCGATTTGAAATACCACTAGGCGGTCACCCATCCAGGTACCGACCACGACAGACGTAGCTTAACTTTGCCGATCGATTAAGAACGGCTAATCATGCTACACCATGAGCGCTTTTGTGTAATTAATACTAGTTAATCAAAGCCGATACTGGGACCACATAAAGTGATATTAATGTGAGAAAGCTTTGAGGACAATAAAGTGTAGAGTGCTTAATGGTTGCGAGGTAATTGCTAGCGTTAAGTGAAGACATTCTTTGGGAAACAATCGGTTTATAATGGAACCTCATAATAGGTTTTAAAAGCTCAGCTAGATTTGATCGAGTGGCTGCTTATGAGACATTACCGTCAGGACGTCCGCGCGCGTTTGGTATTGTCTAGGCGAGCGCTGTCGCCTGTTTGACGGCAATCATTTTCACGCATTTATGTTAAAAGTGGATATAAATACAGGAAATTCAATAATAATGTGCAATTAAATAATAATCGAAGATATTTTATGTGAGTTCTAGAAAAAATTGCATCGTCCTAATCGATAAAAAATGCGAAATTTTAATTTTGACCCCTTGTGATCTTAACCTTTTTACTTCTACAGTAGTTAACGTTTTTATTGGCAGGGTCAGGTTTTCGGAAGATATATAATCCTGTGAACAACAGATAAATTGAAAATCCAAATTAAGAATGGAACAAATGAAAATCACCATACATATTGAAGGAACTACATTGTGTAAGTGAAAATATTTCAGTAAAGAATCGATTACATCAATCAGCGTATATTTCCGTTGTTCCATCAGTATTTACATCATTCGATTCATCAATACGTCAGTTGTTATAATCAGAAGTGTTCTTCTGTTTGTTACTTCTTGTGAATCAGAGTTTATTATGTGGAGTCGATGTTGTTGTTCTGATGGATATTTTCTAAGATAGGAGATTATTTCTGCTAATGTTTTTCCGAAATCGTCTAAAAATTCGTCAAGGTTTACGAGGAATCTTCTTTTTAACTTCTAAAATCACTAATTAGGACAAATTGTCATGGTAACTGATGATTTGGCCGAAGAAATGTGAGTGAAGAAATGAAGTGTGTTTATTTCTGGAATAGAAGCTCCAATATTTATACCCAAATAAGGGAACCTGGCTTACAGGAATAACAGTGAGTCTGTCCCAATTAAAACTGAATAAACCACTCCATCGCTATCAGTTACGCAACAGCGACAGTTTTTAATATATGTGCTTATTAGTCTTACTATATTTTAGAAAAACTTGTATTTATTTTGTCCGTTGTCTATTCCCTTTATTTCTAGTTAGCGTTTCTCTTATTTGGAGTAAATCAAACAACTCCAACGCCTAGACAACTTATCTCCTTCGAGATTATCTGACACATTTCCAATACGAAACATTATCTGACAGCTAATATGACAACCAAGTTCGATCAAGTCGAATCAACCAATCAGAGACGTCCAAACAATACTTATCCAATAAGCTACGAGGGAAACTTCAGGAGTCCTGGCATTAATTAAATCAGCCAATAAGCGGGTCGACGGACCCTATCCTTGCGGCGAAGAATCGATATCGCGGTAAAGCGATAGTGTCGTTTCGATTTAAGTTTTAAATTTGAATCGAATCGGATACTTGTCGATAGAATTTGTTGGTTTATCAATATTCATAACTAGATTTTTTACACACTACTAGATAACTACACTACTAACTAGACTCTAAAATGGTATATCTAACAGAATGAGAGCTGCAGAAACAAAAGATGAATAATTGAAAGCTGTTTTACAAAAAACTTAAACCGACTTCAAAGTACACTAAAAAGCAAATCAGACCCTGACCTGATGACAATGGGACCAAACGGGAAGTATACCCAAACAAAAAAATAATTTTCCAAATTAGTTAATAAATGACGGAGCTATGAGGTAACAAACATAAAAAAGAACCTCCTCCTTTTTGGAAGTCGGTTAAAAATGAAAAGCGTTCGTGACAACCGTAAACTTAGCTCATTAAAACATAATACGAAAGGTTCGCCTTAATTTAACTAAGTAGCAAGTTACGCTACTTAGTTAAATTACGAGTATCGCTTTTGAAATCTAATTTGTTAAATTAGTTAAAAAGCAGCATGTTCCTCGATTAAACTTAACTCCATTTTAATTGGTCAAGCAACTTTCACCCGTGATCCCCTCTTTTACCCACTTAGGGGATATATTTTGAAAAACTATTGCTTAGTTGATGCCTGTTACATAAAGAACCTGTCGGCAAAATGTCCGATCTAAAGAAGTTTTAAATTACGTCTAGTAAAACCCTGGGGCTATCTTAAAACCTGAGTTTTACAAGACTTGACTTAAACCTTCTTTTGTAATAAGGGGATATAGTTTGTGGTTTAAGTTATGCGTATATCTGTCAGTCAGCAGTTAAGAAGAAGATAAATACCTAATACATTATTATTTGTTGTTATAGCGACAACACATATTCTGTGAAAATTTCAAGTGTCTACCTATTACAGTTCATGAGATACCGCCTACTGACAGACAGACAAACGGACGGACGGACAACGGAGGCTTATGAATAGGGTCCCGTTTCACACCCTTAGGGTACCGATCCCTGAAAATTACCTACTAAGCTAACAATCTCGGTATTCATTAAAAAATAACTTATTTATTTGTAATGATGATGCAACGTTTACGTATTTCCACATTTTACTTGAATGCAAATCGGTTTAATTGTGTAACTGCATTGCACACAGATTTTATAATGACGTAAACTCGATTATTCGAATGATAACATCGATTATTACAAAAACGAAACAATAGGCGAATCAACATCGATATGTCACCTTGACACGATCGCCGTCGACCACTCCAGCGCAATCATCCAATTGGCGGAAAACCAGACAAGATGGCCGGTGAAGATGTCAAATAATGGAACCGTCTACGTTTTGTTCGCTACTCATGTGTTTACAGACTTTAAAAACACATTTTGCGTCTCCCGTCTACACTACACCACTCTATGACCCTGTCCAGAAAGGACGAATTCGCCGCGAATGCATTACGCGCGTATTAGTCCTTTCTGGACACGTTCTTAGGCACCAAGTACATGCTGAGAGTGCACCCTGAAATAGAGCAGCAATGTCAACTTCAAAGCGTTCGTGGTGTTCCGAGTTCCATGACGAGGTGCAAAATGTTGGTACTGGCAACATTTTGCACCTCGTCATGGAACTCGTCACTTTTGGCTGCAGGGCGTGTTGTTCCATCGCTTCCGCGGACAAGTGTCATACGGACGCACACAGACGATGTACGATGCTGTAAGTGTTTAACATAATATTTTCGACCTTCGATGAAATAGGAAAAAAAAATCTTTTCTTCTAGTTCCTCGTAAATGATAAAGGCTAATACATAAACAAGTATAGGTACGTAAATCAGCTTTTTATGCGATATATTGAATCCCGACCAACCCAACAATGTGCGCGACTAAATATCTTATCTAAAACAACTAATAAACTAACATACATAGTTCACAAGGAAGTTTCAACTTGCCAACTTCAACAAAACATTCTTCATAACAACAACGACATAAAATTATATCCACTAAACACACAACAATATAAAACCCATCTTGTTGGCAAATCGAAACACGCCTCACATGAATATATCTGTAAACTTACAAGATAAAGGATTCCTGTAAATATTACTATCGCTGAACAATCAATATATTATTTGTACGTGGAAGATACAGTAAATCAATAAACTTGCGTTTCAACCACGCGACCCGACTGCTAGCGCCATCTGTTACTGAGTAGCGGTACTACGTCGACGTGGAGCCAACTTGAGGGTTCGACTAATAGTGAGAGCCAACGCTTCAGCGGGAAGTAGCGGAATTAATTGAAACCAGTTTCATCCCACTCAAAATAAAATGATGGTGTTGCAAATCTGATTGCAAGACTGGTTTTATACCTGGTAATTCGATACGGGACGCTGTATTTTAATCAAATAGGAGTCACAACGTAAATTTGCAGTTGTGATGGATATAATTACTGTTGACAAAAAAACTTGCTATTATGGTTATTTAATAGCATGTAAGTAGTAACTAGTACCTTAACTATATTAAGTAGGTATTTGCTAAAGGAAATAAATTATTGCTTACAAATTATAACACAATGACCTTAAACAAACATCGGCGATATATTTTTCCCTATATTATTGACAACTATGATTCCGCTATCGCTTATTTCAATATTGATGACGTCATACTTGTTCTATCATAAAATGAAGGTGATCTATCACGGCACGTGTACAGTTAATGAGAAGCTAGACATTGGAATCGAGTTGAACCGTATAGGATGGCATATATAAGTTGGTAACCGCAGCACGTTATACGATCCTGGTACATGTGATCTAGGCAAACTTTGTTCTAATGAGCTTGTAGTTGGTTCATGGGTTCCACTAGGGAGACATCTTGGAATTCTACTCTTAATTTTAGTTGTCAATGACATTAATCTAATAGGAGTGATAATTTAAGAGATTAACGCGAAAGATACGGAGTAGGTTTCGCGACTTATTTTTACAGCTTGGGCAAAATGTTAAGGTTAATGATGATGATGATTTCTCCACTCCTGTTGAATAGTTTCATAATTATTTGAAACAGTATAAACGCAGTTTTATTAAAGACCATACCAAGTTTTATTAAGACAAAATATGACGCATAAGTGACCAGTTCCCAAATGTCAAATTATTTGTCAATGCATTTCACAAATCTCTGTTTTTTTTTCTCATATAGCATCGAACACGAGTTCGCCAACCTCACAGTATTTCCATCACACGTTTATGGGCTATTTAAAGAAGCACAGGCTTCAATGGTGCATCTTAATCTATGCGCCTTGAATAATACGCTAACTGGATAATTATGCGAGAATCCTGTTTCAACTATAACGAATGAAATTTTAATTAAACACATTTATACACCAAAGACATTCATCGGTGAACAAACAAGATTAAACATTAATTGTGTGAGAATCTTCGCTCCTATAAGATCCATGTAATTTTCCAGAGGATTAAATTCACAGGTCAACGTTACTTAAAGCCCCGACTATGGCTGGTCTTCAGAGACAATCAATCAATGGGAGCTAGTTCTCCTAATTATACATAGATCCATCTGCGTGGCAAAACTAATTCTTACCGCTCGTATAAATAAACGCATTTAACTTCATCATATCAGCCCATGGATTTCCACTGCTGAACATAGGCCTCCCCATTGATTTCCACTTCGAACGGTTGTAGGCCGCTTGCATCCAACGGCGCCCAGCTACTCTGACCAGGTCGTCGGTCCACCCGGTGGGAGGTCGTCTCGCTCGGCGCGCACCAGTACGTGGTCGCCACTCGAGAACCTTTCTTCCCCATCGGTTATCGACTCGTCGAGCGATATCGCCTGCCCATTGCTCTCCCTAATAGCGTGGCTCGTTTTACTATACAAGGAACTTCACTCGATAGAGACTTTGGATTTTTTTACTTTTGGTTGGATATAATTGTGTTCGATAATTAAGTTAAATATATTTAATAGGCGATGAAAGCTTTCTTGAGTGAGTTATAATTAACTAAACCTCATACAGAAGAGAATCATTCAACAAGATATTGACATCATATTCTGATTCTTGCATTTCTTGAAGCTTAAAAATATGAAAGGAAGAATCTTCCTTTGTCACCTACAAAATTTTACTATCTAATTTCACAGTCGAATGCAAAACATGCGCATGCGATCGGCGACAGATAACACCGTTCGCTATTACGGCATTCGACACCTTATGAATGGATGTCGATCATTCACCCTGAAATCATTTACGTGACTTTAAATGTCATGAGCGCCTATCAAAGCCGTCAGTTTTTGTATGAAATACATTTTTTCCCCGGCCAAAGAACTTTCGAGAAAAGAGAATAAATCTGCAGGCTTTTATAAAACAGTCCTAATTGGTTTATCTTCCGACTTGAAATCCTTTCAGACTTGTTCAATAAATCTCTCGGCAATGAGGTTTTAAAGTTCCCGGTCAGGTCTAAGTTCTTGAGTATTAAAAGCGCTTTATAAATCAGGTACGTCTTCGTCGTCAGTTCTGGTTAATTGGCTGCCATAAATGTCAATTATTATTCTGCTACTGTAGATATAATTACTAAATCCAATATAAATGTATTATCTCCCAAATTCAAACCCACAAAAGGTAGAATCTTGGGAGATAGATTATTTAGATACCCTAGATCCATCCAAAATGGAGGCTTTGTTTTCGAATTCCAATGGAATCCCTTAGGAAATAGGACAAGCAACTTACCATATAGATCGGTGGACAACAACACGTTAATAAATGAGGATAAATATTGATAATGTTATACAAACCATTGCGGTAGTCGTTTGTTTTATATCCTTGTTACATAAATATGTGAATGATATTATATTACTAATAATAACGTCTTGCAAATAAGTACTGGATATTATAATTTTTGTACCGTGGCGGAATGAAAAGGTTCGTCAGTTTTCAACTTGATTCATTCAACGTATCACGAGCACATATTACCTTTTGAAACTGAATAGACAGAATACACTGAATTAGAGAAAATAATGATTTAACTGTTCGTCATCAAAGTTAAAAATTATTCAGATTTAAGTTGTGACTGTTTATTGATTTGAGTGTCAACAAGATTGTTATTATTTTATGTTTTGATAAACTAAAACCTTCTTGTTGGTTTTAACCTGATATTGTTATTTAAGTCAAAATAATAGGGCAATGCCATCAGTGAAAAAAATAATACTTATATTTTATTCCGCAAAAGCTATAAATTGTGTTTGTCGTGATGTAAAAACAAGCAAAACCTTATTCGATAGCAAACGTCTCATTTATGTAAATGTTAGCAGCACTGTTTCTTCCTATTATGAACCTCACTGATAATATGTTGCTACATATAATAAAATTGATTCATGCAATCTGGTGCAAGAGAAAACCAACTCTAAGGTGACATACCTTTTCGTTCCGCGACTGTACGTAGTTGCCAGTTGCACAAAAACAGTACGAATTAATGTTTATTACATGTTTTAAACATTCTCGTTCTTAGCATTCTCATCTATGTTTAGAAGTGATCTGACTGTAACATGTTTTTGATGCTCTTTATTATCCAATTTTCAGGAAATCAATCTAATTTCATCATAATTAATCTAGCCACCAACGTTTGTTCGAAAGATGCGCACACGGCGACCCCGAGGCGTCGCGGTGACGTCACCACGGAAGCTAAGGACGTGCTGCCGCGCCGGTGCAGGTGACTAACCTGTCTATTGTCATGTGGGCTGGAATCTGTTAACGCTATTGGCTCCAATGTTTCTAAAGCTAAATCGTAACCTTACCGAAAATTCGCAACTATTTGGACGATGTCGTGGACGCTACAGAATTCTAGGTATTGTTAATTAGATCGAAATAAGTTTTAAACAACAATGCTCAGAAATTGTCATTTGTTACATAGAACGTTGTCACCTAACAAGGGTTGTTACATAAAGTCAAATACAAACTTTTTCAATTTAATAAACTAAATGCTGTACCTAAAACATTTTAGACCCGTTGTCAGATCTAAACACTGTAATATAACTTTTGTGCCTCTTTGTTTCGTACTCTGCGAACGACACAACTTTATCAAAACAGAAAACAAACTTTCGACCAGAAGAGACCATTACGTGACAATAAATTTCACTAAAAGGGTGTCCGCTTTTAGTTTAGGACCGATTTAATCATGTTCTTCAATTAGATCACATATTTGGATAACACCTCTTGTATTTTTGTAGCTTGAAGGTAAATAAGGTCTTGATCAAATTGGACGCCTGATATTTGAATAACCTATCGACCACAAACCAGACAAGGAAGGTGATTAGCAAACTAGCAAGATAATCTGAGGAATGTCAAAAGGGCTTGTTCGATTTATAACGTTACATACATGAATACTCAAAAACCTATATCTGTATCGATAACGGAAACAAAAATTGTGGATTAAATCAAAATTATCGAATTCCTGAAAAAATGCTCGAAAAATATCAATTGATGCCTTTTTGAAATGGCACTCCACAACAAATCAAAACAAACCTAACCTGTACATGTGCAGAGTATCGCAAAAGCATTACAGGTGTGTTTAATCTATATTTATATCGCCGGAAGATCATGACATTGGGAGTCGACGGCATTCACGAGACATCTCGTCGGACGTTTGATCTGCGACTCGTGCAATGTGTATTGGCAATGTGCCATTCAAGTAGCTGGTGCGATCGTAAAGTCGACGTTTATCGCACCAGCGGTACGCCGTCGGCGACAAACTGCGATCCGATATGGGTGTAAATATGGTTACGTATTTCTGTTGTCTACTATAACATGACATGGATATGCTTTGAGATTTAAGACTATGGATAGATGGGTTGCCTTAGCAGTAGTAGTGTTACCTGATATTTAATCAAAAGGTTCATTGGCTTTATTGCGAGACACAGGATGCTTTACTAACCCTCGGAAACCCTATAATATTTGCCTTGAATTAGCATATTATACCTCGAAGCGGCTATAAAACTAGTTATAGGATAAATATTGTAATTTGAAAGTGAACTTTCAATGAAAATGACTGTCCGAGTCAACGGAGCGAGCAGTTGAATCGTTTCAATATCGCACAGTCGGTTACCGGCGCGGGCGGTGAAGTAATTAGAGACCAGTTTGATTAACAAGTACCTACCTAGTAACTTTCTTTCAAGTGCAAATTGCATTGCGACCCTGGCACAGATGCACGACCGCATCTGGTGAAAGCTGCAGTTTTCTGAGCGATGGTTATCGGATTACCATGCAATTTATGTCATCCTGTTGCGATGGAAGCTGCCGTTCGTTCCTTCATTCGTTCAGTAAATATTGCTTAACATTACTTATTTATTTAGTGGGTGCACCAACCCAAAATCAAACTCCAGCAAAGAATGAATAAATGTTAAAATGATTACGAATTTCATGAATTCATATAACTTTATTGAAGTTTACAAATGGTTTAATTCAATTTTAAAATTCTACGAAATCGGTGAACAAATGGAAAACTGAAGGTTTTATTAAATTTTATAAAGTTTTTTCATCTAGTTTCGTCTCGTTCGTTCCACTTGAGAAGTCATCGACGTGCCCTAACCTAATATAGATTACATTTGAATTATTATGAGTGAATGAATTTTATTGCCACATATCAAATTCAATTCAAATATTGCAATAAAACATTGTTAAATATACCCTCATTTAAATGGAACTTAATTCACTTTATCATTACCAAACTTTCATACTGCTTGCTTTATGATAATTGAAATGATTAATAGCGAACCAATCTTATTGGTCATAGCCCCGGGAATAATCACTCCTAAAATTAGGCCTAGGCATTGAACGACCATAAGATGGCTAGATCCAGCAGTTCCCTTCTAGTGACTCTTTCTTCTCTGGGTTAGACTTCTAAAGCTCCATTTGTGATACCTGCAGCTACTTTTGCAACGGCATGCATCATCATCATCATCATCATCAGCCTATAATGTCCCACTGCTGAGCACAGGCCTCCTTTCACAAATAAGGGTGAAAGGGAATGGGCAGATACTCCACCACGCGTGCCCACTGCGGATCGGTGGAGGTAGGCTAGTGGCCAACCTACTGTTGGAGTTTTTCAAGCCGCCTAGGAGGCATCCAACCAGCTTAACGACTATCACAATTAAGTGATAACCGGGACCAACGGCTTTACGTGCCTTCCGAAGCACGGAAACGCTCGATTTGAAATACCACTAGGCGGTCACCCATCCAGGTACCGACCAAGACAGACGTAGCTTAACTTTGCCGATCGATTAAGAACGGCTAATCATGCTACACCACGAGCGCTATGCATAGGCACACATAATTCCTCATTTACCTCAATCTCTTAGTTTTCTAGATCACGACAGTTATAATTGTCGGTTGCGCAAACTTTACGAGCAATGCATTACTGGGACTGCAACGCTTTATGTAATACTGTGGTTATTGCGTTTTGCGGGCACACGTTTTCTTCAGACATCGTGTTGTTTATGTTATTGTAGCAACATGATTATGAATCATACTTTTAAATTTCACGGATTGCATCCTTATAGTCATGGACGTATAAAACAATCAGGACGTAGTGTCGCCCTATAAACGAGTGAAGCACCGAAAGGAAGCCGGTTTTCTTGTAAATACATGGCCTCACACACATATATACACCATAGGAAGCCGATTGGTTGTCATTCCACATTGAGACATTGACAGTGACAATAAGACTTTTTTTTTTTTTTTATACAACTAAGTCGGTAAACAAGCTTCACTTCATTTTCGCTTGACACTCCGTCTTGATTTTTTTATACGTCTATGCTTATAGTATTGTTTATCTTCTATATCGACAGCTCCTATACGTCTTTTTTAATCTCTTGTACACTACTTATTTCACTCAATAGATCACTCATTATGCTACAAACTATATAGCTATTTGAAAATGACCACATTGAAATGTTAAAGGTCCAAGCCCTTACATGCTTATCAATATGTACCCCGATACTTTCTCGTGGAACTTGTAGGACCTCAATTGATTGGATATTGGAAAGGCACCTTGATACACAAATTTGACATTTACAATAATCAGGTTCAGTGATGTGGTAAGACGAAAGGTTCAAAATGTAGAGCTGTTTTTTGAAATTATACATTTTTGAGTCAATAAATATTCGCATATGATGTGCATTGTTTGGCTAAAACATAACTTGTTTGAGCTTTACGATATAGGTCCTTCTTCAAGGCTTTGAAGAGAGGGTCGGCGTCTGATACAGTATGAGGCACGAGTGATGAGCACAGATAGGCAGTAGTGGGGGCAAGCTCGCGCATGTATACTTTTGGCCAAATCACAGTAGCCAAATGACACGCGAGAATCCAATAGACGACGAGCATTGACTGACGAACCAATCGTGTGCAGCTCGGCGCTCTTCCCTTCTTCATTCATTCCGCCAAACAGACCGAAAAATTAACTACTACGCAGGTGTCAATCTGTGCTCACGATTCGTGCCCCTTACTGTACCCCACATGTAGCAGGAGTATATTGAGTAGCTACGTTAACCGCTTACCAGGCGGGCCGTATGCTTATTAAAACTTCGTTGTCTCAAAAAAAAAGATCCCTAGATGAAAGACTTCCCAAACAATTTAGTTGAGCAACTAAAAACAATGCCCAGTTACACCGACGCATAAATTCCACCACTCTCACATTACCTTACTCATCAATTAGTCCACCAGGCCAACGTACCGCATCCACTAATTCCTAGTTACAGTCACACCCACGAGCACTCTTCTGACGCCACGAACTTGACCGTGTGACTCACACATCACAAATCGATTAAACTCATCACAATACCGGTTGATAAGTTAGCAGCTTCATCGGGCTTGTGCCGGGTTTAAATAGCGTTGAGATTGGTTTGAAATGGTCTAAAGTGATTTGTGACACTCTTTGCTTAGGTGATGCTTAGTCAGATTGTCCGAAAAATATTTAAAAAATGTAACCGTGCTAAGATTCCCGCCGGATTCTTCTCAGTTGAAGGCAGAGTTCCGAACAGGTGGTCACTTCAGTAAATGTGACCTTCATAATTGCCCTTCTGGGGCCTAAATAGAATAAATGGTTTTAACTATGAAATTTTAATCAATTTGGGAGGAAGTCGGAAGGATTAAATTATGGAATAGAAAGCGGACCCAGTGTAGAGTGAACAGAACACTAAATACTAATAAAGGATTGCCCGAAATTCAGCCTCCGAATAAATTTGTAGAACAATGTTTAAAATTGGGGATCCTAACTTAATATTATAAATGACTTTGTTTGTTTGTTTATTTGTTACGCCTTCACGCCTCAACTACTTACTCAACGGATCACCATGAAATTTGGCATGCAGATAGCCTGTATGGAGAAGGACATATGCTACTTTTTATCCCGGGAACGCGGGTGAAACCGCGGGGGACAGCTAGTAAATAATAATATAGGTACTGAAGAATTCTTACCACAAAATTAATAACTATATTTTACTAGGTTATTAACTGGCCTCTACATAGGTGTTCTTACATAGTAAAAACCTTGCTTTCTCGCCAAATACCAGATATTAATTTATTCTTACAGTTGTCACGGTGCTAGAAAGAAGATAACCTTTTTAAAAACTATGCCAAGTAACTTGTACCATTACTTATTATGTGGTCAAGTACGGACAGCGATTCTTTTACACTATTACAGAATAGAAGCAAAGCAGCCGTCTTAAAAGTTCAACCAAAATTAGTCTTTGATCAAAACTATTGAGGTCGTCATTTTTTCGTTTTTTTTCTACTATAATCTGGGAGTTAGTTTACCAGTAGTAGTTTGTCTTACCAATACCTTGACAAAATGACAGATGCACAACGAAGATTCCCAAAATTTGTGTCCAAATTCCACACAACTAAAAAGATTATTTTTTTAGGGAGATGGAGAAAAATGGCATCATATTTTTCATGTAACTAATGTTTTTAATTTAACCTGTTAGCTCGCGAATTTATTAGTTGACAACTCCCTTGGCTCGCCGGGGTTCGCGAAATTACGTCAAATTAGCAAATTTGCGAAATGGCGCGCCGCCCCCGCGGTCATATAATCATAAATATCTACGTATTTACAGTATTAATCAAGAAACAGTAACTTATAGCGTCATTCTGAATACATTTTCTTATTGGAATCTTATTGGAATTAGAATGAAGTATTACAAGATTCCAATAAGAAACCTGGAAAAAATGACAACTGTAAAAAAACGGCACTTCATAAACATTTCGAGTTTGCACTTCAAGACGAATAACTCTGTCCACATATTACACACCTTTATATCAACACGAATACACGTTCTATCTAATTAATACATTTGTTTTACTTGTCTCAAATAAGCATCAAAGAGAAATACGATGCTAATGTAAACAATCGCGAGCATAACGTAAACAAACCAATTTTTTTTTGTGTGCGTCTATTGTTCTCTTATTTTATGACTTTAGTGTCGGTGTTGCTGTTTTGTTCGTAAGATAATGTGTCAAACTCGACGAATGTTACAAGATTTAAATAATAATCGATGATAAAAATAAAAAACGAGGTAGATTAGTGTGTCGATATCTAAAAATAGACCTCCATTTTCAGGTCATCGTACACACACTTCGTAAATGAATTTCAAACCATTTTTGATTGTAACACCTTTTATGAGTCTCTAACTTTTATCTCTTAATGTTATAGGCATAAGGTTCAAAAAAATATTTGTTGATAAAAGCCGTTGCATTACGTGAATTTGAATCTCGCGCCGCGACTCAAAACAAAATGAAGTGTGATTAGTGATATTTAACGGATTGCCTGTAAAAGGTGGGTGATATGTGTAGCTTATTAGTTTATCTAACCATTTTAATAATGATTTATATAAATCCTGATGTGTGAAATAAAATTTTCTTGATTATAAACACGTGAGTACTTGCGTGTTTAGATTCAAGGAATTCTAATAACACACATCAGTAATTATATAAATTATTACTAAAACGGTTAGATAAGCTAATATTCTATACAAATCACTCAACTTTTATAGGAAATACGTTAGTTTATCACACTTACACTTTAATTTTAGGCTAGCCTCGGAGCGAGAAAACGCATTCAGCCGTTTTCCACAAAAAATTGACGAAATTCCATTTTTTTTGTACTGGTAGTAACATAATGCGCCCTACAAACGGTTGCGCAATTTAATCCTCTTTATTCACATACCAAACACGTGAGCACTTGAGTACAATACCACAGTAGATATATCAAACAGTAAAGTGACTCGACCCTTTTCTTGATTATAATTGCCTACAGCAGCACGGTACGTGAACACGCGAAAGGGCTGCCCACCTATAGTATTTTAATTTCATCTACCTACTTGTCTAGTTTTGTGATTTTAATCATATTTTTTATTTGATAAAATGTTTTTTTTTTGTGAATGAAATAGGAAGTGTTCAATAAAATGTAAGAAACAGACGAGTAATATATATTTTTTTATGACCCCATTACCTACAGCACGGAGATACTCGAATACTCTATACTCTAAATCGAAATAACAATTTTTTTGGTCACCCATCCGATGTCGAACCGTTGCAAACGTTACATAATATCAACCATTACATCGCGTGTGCGTTACCTACAGCAATCAAAACCTCTAACTACCTACTGCAAAATCTTACTTAAAAAGTAAATTATTATGTAAATCTTACTAGGTACAGGTACCTACCATTTATTACTCTCACAATCATTTTATAATAATATTTCGTCTAATTCAATAAATATATGTAAATAGCTAAGTACATACATAAGTAGTAAGTAGAAAGCCTAGCCTAGGAACTACTACTTTTTTTTAACCTGACCGTAGGTAGTCACTTTTTTCACCCAAGCCAGCCATCCACTTATTTATTTATGAATTCAGGTAGGTATTATGTTATTGACGAAGTCAAGCAACCAAAAAAGCACAATATAGTCTACTATAATTTCTCTTTGTCATATTAAGTAATTGTACTTACTTGTAATTATTTCAATGAATATTTGTCATAAATCGCACGCTTACTGCTTACAAACCCATCACACCGTTCGTTCGTCACTGCAGCGCATCCGCGACTGTTTGCCAACCGAAAGCGAACCGAAATCGTGGCGCGTAGGTATGACTCGCGTTCCGGCCGTTTGTATGAAGAGCTAGTACTGATAGATATATCTACTGTGGCCTAGCCTAGGAACTACTACTTTTTTTTAACCTGACCGTAGGTAGTCACTTTTTTCACCCAAGCCAGCCATCCACTTATTTATTTATGAATTCAGGTAGGTATTATGTTATTGACGAAGTCAAGCAACCAAAAAAGCACAATATAGTCTACTATAATTTCTCTTTGTCATATTAAGTAATTGTACTTACTTGTAATTATTTTAATTATTTCAATGAATATTTGTCATAAATCGCACGCTTACTGCTTACAAACCCATCACACCGTTCGTTCGTCACTGCAGCGCATTCGCGACTGTTTGCCAACCGAAAGCGAACCGAAATCGTGGCGCGTAGGTATGACTCGCGTTCCGGCCGTTTGTATGAAGAGCTAGTACTGATAGATATATCTACTGTGACAATACCCAACGCTACGATGTTTACAAAAAAAAGCAATTAAGTGAAATTCGAGCCGCCATTAGCGAGGTCCGTACGGACCTTGGGCGAGCTAACTGCGGTCGAACTGTCAAGGTCCGTACGGACCTTGCGCGACATGACAGGTTAATGAGTAATAAAGGTGTAACAAAGGTGAAAGATATCCTAAATGTCCTTTTCAGGTGACGTAGGATAGGACATCTAGATTTAGTTATGATAGACTTCTTTATCCGAACTAAATACAGCAACTGATGGAAGTCTTAAGAATCAAAATATTTAAATGTCTCTTTGATAACTTTTCTTCAAAGCTATTTACTCAGTTTAGGTTCCAGGAAAGCAATGAAAGTTTGAGTCGCTGAAGTTATTAGCGGTTCGGAAGATTGGCTTCTACTGAGCTAAACCGACAAGACACTCAACATTTTCATTTTTAGTTCATCTATCAAATTCTATCCCCCAGATTAATTATTCTAAGGTTCGATTTAACAATCACTAAAAAACCTTAGATAACCTATCCCTCTGATAAGTCTATGCAAAAACTGTTTTAATTTCAAATTAACAGCTAGACACCGCTTAGCTGGCATTAAAAAATCTAGTATAAAAGCCCTATTTAAAATGGTTCTTATTCATCAGATAAAAATGGCGTATATGAGATCCAGCAATAGATGAGATACGATAAGCTGCCTACATGTTTGATAGACAGAATTCAAAATGGAGTTTCAACAAATCCACGCAATTGAAGCCTCAGGCATGAGCAAGTTAATTTTATGTAACAGTAATAAGCAGTTAATGCTGTAAAGATATGGGCAAAAAAACATGGCCGCATTACATACGAAGGCTTTTTTGTTCGACCAATGCCGCCAACAAGTCTCATATGCGCTACAATATAAATTGTTTTATTTGAGCTTTAAAGCGCTAGAAATAAGGATAAGAATTGAATAGTGTGATTCATCGCAGTCATATTTTAGAGGCCTCATATGATGCCCGATGGAATCAATTTGTTGCCAATTGTCGCGTTCGCTGTTTAGTTGTCGATTATATGAGTTATTAATGAGTTTACATAAAAACATAAAGTGCATAATATGAGTGCTGCGATGGTCATAGGTGGTACTTACTTTCGATAGCTACCATCCACTAATATTATAAATGCGAAAAGTGCTTGTAGTTTTGTCTATCTTTCACGTAGTAATGAAGCAACGCATATAGTTACGTTACGAGCTAGAGTAACGTAGGCTACTTTTAATCATAGGAACGCAGATAACACGTAAGAGAGACATAAGAGACACTGTGTGGCGGAAGCTTGTGAGAGAATAGGTACAAATCGCGTACAGAGTTTAAAACTAATTTAATTCTTATATATAGGAAAACATCCTAATTGATAGATGCACGCACAGCCCTAAACGCTGGGGCCCACTAAGAATGGATTTTTGGATATTCCACCCCTAAAGCAAAAGAGGGGATGATGGAGCGAGAAGCTTGTCATGTCTTAAAAGATCTATAACCGAATATTCGTCAAAACCACAGAGATCGATAGAGGTTGTCTAACGCGGAACGCGAGACAGTTATATGCGCGTTCAGCGCATACATCGCAAAAATCGCGTCAGTCGTAACCTATTCGAGGTAAGTGCGCGAGCAGACGATATTTATTTAAATACCGTATTGTTCAGTGATCGACTGCAAAAATTGTCTACTATAGGTCTATTGGCTATCGTTTACGTGTAGTTGTGATATTAAGTGGGGAGTTTCGTGGGACATCAGGTCTAAGCTAAATCCAAGCGTCACGGCCCATCTCTCGATATCTGTGGTCAAAACACTATTCACGACATCTCAAATGTATATTATCTGATGGAAACACATATTTGCACGCAGTTTTGTTTCACATTTCACCCTCATGTTTGTAACATACGACAAACTACAAAGCTACGTAGTCGGCAGTTACAATTACGTTGATAAATGTGTTGCGTCACTTAATAATATGCTGTTCGTGTGTATGTCAGTTTAATTGGGGTACTTGTTGATGTATGGATGTATACGAAACTAGTAATCGGTAGGACAGAATAAGTACTCGCTGGTAACTGGTCTTAGGTTCCAGAAACTAAAAGTCTCAAGAAAGAAAGAAAAACATTCATAGATTGTTGTTAATTCGAAAATAAAATTAATGTTATTGTTCCAAATACAATTATAATCTTAGAAGATATTACGGTGAAATGTACTGAGACTACTCGGAGGCCACTGGCACTTTGGGTATGAGTGAAGCTATCAATTTAATTAATCAGGAACTCATCAAAGCCACGGCACATCTAAATGTGGACCGTACGTACATTATCTTACAACTTCTAATTGTTATGCCCGGCACACACGTACGTGCGTAAATTATAACAATGAGTTATGCGTAGTACAGAGTTGACATAATTAAATGCTATTGTTTCAACTATAGTAGTTGCCTTTCTGCCACTGTTAGGGCAAAAGCTTAGTTAGGTGAGAAAATATACGTACCTTAGGACCCGCGCCCGCGCCCGACAGAGATAGAGCTATGCGAAAGAAAGAGATGCGTTTGTGGGTTTAGCCTTCTGTACGATAGGACGTTTTGTTATTCTGTGATGAGGTTATGAATTTTGGGCTATAAAGTCTTAGTTCGAACAGCGGGATTACCGTGAAGTCTATGTCGAATAAATTTCATTAAACTGGGCTTAATTGAAAACCCAATACATCGTTTTTTTTAAATTTAGATCTCAATCGTGGCATTTACCAGACGAGTCAATGGAATCTATTCCAAATTTTGAAGGACAAGCGAAAAAAGATTGCCTTTATTAGCGGCTGCGGCCCCACCCACGTGAAACTCGGTTTCACTTCATACGGTCAATGCTCATCTCCCTTTGGTCCCAGTAATGATACATAGCCGAAAATATTCCCCTAGGTAAAAGGTCAAACAAAATTGAAATCCATTCAGTATTTCTTGATTTATAGCATACTATAAATATAGACAGACAGCGAGACGAGCGACGGCGACGTGTCGTTTACTCCCTTAGGAGTTGAATTTCAGGAACTTTAGAACTAGACTCTTGCACCTAATAGAAAATAAACATTATTTGAAAGGACCAGGTTCCAAATTCATTTTTTATAATCTCGACTCATCTTGATTGACGTTCTAAAACAAACCTTAGTGTATCATTGTGTCATCCGTGTGTATTAAAAGATGTACTGACGAAGCAAAATAAATCTTATTTTTTATTTCCCACAATGCAAATTGCACTGTGCAAGATCGAAGCTTTTCTCGTACGGGTGTTCTGACTGATGGGTTTATAAAGGGTTGACTGACGATAAAGTTACATTACATACAAGCTGTACTGTGACAACCGTAACGAAATACAAAATTGAGGCATCTCTATAATTTTTAAACAATCTTATATCTACATACATCCCACAGTCTATACAAACTTATTTATTGTAGGCTTAAATGCAGATTGTTAAAAACATCCTATGCCATGGATAGGCAAAATATCTTACCAAAATTACATGCTGAAGCGCTTTTTATAATGGAAATTACAAGCATCATTATGTTAAACAACAAACCACACAAAAAAAATTTTACATTGCGCCTACAAAATCAACATCAAGTTTCACTTGATTTTCTATGTCATTGTCATCTTTTATTGGTACAATTATTCACTTGCATAAAAAAAATGATGTAAATAAAAATAGATTATACCTAACCCTGTTCCAAATCCTTAGCTATTAGCATTAATTCCCTGATCCAATTTTCCAACGGAGCGCCTACATTTTCATAAACCGACGCATTCTTAATTCAAATAATTCAGTGCGTGCGTAAATAAAGAATTTCGAATTAATTTTAATTAATCGACCGCGCATGGAGGTTAACTCGCGTATCCAGCGATTCCAGCGGAATGCGTCCGCTGAACGGTCAGTTTGTTGGCAGCTTTGTAGCGCTAATTTGTGACAATTGATTAGCTTCATAGAGTTACAATATTAATTAGAGCGACTGTACTAGAGTACGGCCCGTGAGCACGAGTACGGGCAAAATGCCTTGAAACGATGAGCTCGTACATTGTTTGAACGATCTCTATGGTTGCGCCTTAGTTAGCGATACATCACCGTGAAGTCAATGCGTCTTGAAAATATGTTTTAATTACCGGATCATAAGACAGGATTCACCTTGAGTAATGCCTAGAACCTAATACATCCTGGAGTTATTAGAAACGTTCAAAGTATTCAACTAACCAGACAAATATTAATTAATATAGAAAGTAATTAAGTAAACGACCTTACTGCGCCTATACCTGTGGGCTTTACTGTGTATTCATATCTGCTAATAGCATAATTTAAATACTAGCTGTGCTCTGCGGTTTGACCCGTAAGTCAATGCCGTAGTCTATGACAGCGTTTTCGCAACATTCCTGCCTTGTTTTAAAAACAATACCTGCTATCGGCTTTCAACACTAGTTTACCTTAAAAATAAATATACGTATAAGTGGAAACAGACCATAGGATAAAACTTTCGTCATTTTCCGCGAACTTGGATTCTTTGGTAAAAAATAAGCAGCAGCTCCATACTTCGCACTAAAAAGTGACTAAATAGGCGACACCAAAATATGTAGTGAAACATTTACTATTATTTAACGTAATGGAACCAGCTTGGGTTTAAAAGTATTAAGTGGGTCACGAAGGGGCAGTGTGAAAATGACCGGGCCATGGCAGAACAATGTTTGGGAGACACTGGTCTATAAACATAATAAACGGATAATCAAACGCAAAAATATTTTATACTGGCACTTATTTCCTGACATTAACGCGTTCAAAAATAAATACAAAATCTTCAGCATTAGAATTATATTTATTGTATAGATAAGATGCCTACACGATTTCCACTCTTGTTTATGATTGGACAAATAAATAAGCTCTCTATTCTGACATCTAGATTACAAAACGCAAAGTCTCTATTTGTCTGTCCGATAGTATGCTTATAGCTCATGAACCACTGGACGGATTTTGATGAGGTTTTCACAGTTAAATAGAAGGTTTTGGGGTATGTATGTTTTTTCTGTGACAAAAGGAAGCTGCGCAGTGACAGTTTCACTTAACAGGCCAATGCATCAGCTTGGCTATCCAAAGAGGAAACGCTGTCAGCCAGCTGGGAACCTTGCCGTCAATCGGAAGCAGCGGCAGACTCGAGGACATTTTCTACATAAAGATTGTAACTTATAAATATTTTAAAGTAAATTATGATGTTAATTGGATATTAATCTTACGTCAATGGTATAGGATTGAAATTATTTTTTTGCAATCTCTACACACGCATCATTACCCAAATGAGGATTGCAATATTTTTACTTTATTTGGAAGATCACAATATGCATAATATATTGCCTAAAAGTAGGTACTTTCACGGACAAAAATTGTAACAACTACTAATGTAATTATGGCGTCTCAGCTTCATTCCCTCGCGAATCACTACGAAGTCGATTTAAGGATATTAAAATTCTTACGTTACCATCACAGTACATCTATAAAAATATTATGTTTGTTCGTAAAAACTTAAATTTATTGAAATTGATAGTATCCACCTTTACTTCAATACAAGAAATAAAGTTAAAATTGTGACACCTAGATTCAGATTATCTAAAGTTAATATAAAGTCTTTTCTCGGAAATTGCGTTCGATTCTATAATAAAATTCCCCTTGAAGTAGCTGAAATGTCTTATAATAAATTCAAAGATTTCATAAAGCAGAGGTTAATTGACAAAGCCTACTATAAGGTGGCTCATTACGTGGAAGACAAGAATATATGGTTGTAGTAGCTTAGCTTCTCTCTGCACTTGCATCCCCCCTGGCTAAGTGACAATTGTATGCATAAGCATAATAATTATATTGTATAAGTATTTGGAAAAAAAGCTGTAATTAGAAAAGATCTTCCACGACAAAAAAAAAAGCCTTGCTGAGTTTCTTGCCGGAGTCTTCTCAGTTTAAGTGTATTTCGAACCGGTGGTAAATTCAACTGTGTGTAACGTTCATAAGTGCCTTACCAGGGCCTAAATTGAATAAATGACTTTTTGATTTTGATTCCTCCTCATCTTGTTATTTCAAACAGCATTAATAAATCAACAGTAGGAATATCAAAAAAGCGATCTTAGACAACGTTCTTAAAACAACCACATAAAGAATTGCCAATTTCGCTTAGGCGGGTAGAATTAAAATTTACATAATTTTATTAGCTCTACGCTACGCAGTACTATCATTTATCGTCAGACAGTCGCAGGTGTTTAGACGGGAAAGACGTGCCACCGAGAGCCATAGGCTGGGAAGCAATAAATTTTTAAATAGTTTAGCGTAAGGGAGTTAGCAACTTCGACTTTATAATAAAATTCAAACATGATGCCCTTCAAAAATTAGTTATACATTACGTCAAAGTTTAGCAATTTCAATAAATTAAATAACGACCCACAGACTGTAAAACAGGATTAAATTATACGAATTTTATTGACTCCATTAGCTTTTCAAATATTCTCTGAAATCCCTCGACACGACTTATACAAATTTCTGTATTTACAAATCACAAGACGGCCCTATAAATTCGTTCGCCACAAGTTTCCAAAGCAATTTATCATTATTGATTTACAATTGTGGTATTTTAGAAAGTTATGCGGAGTTTTTTCTGTGGTGAAACACGTAACAAGAGTACGGTAGGGCAGACGAGCTGGCGTTTCTCTCGGCGACCCTTAAAAGGCAAAGTTGGTGTAACTAGCTCAGAGTTCTGTACAGTTTTTGTTGGGAGCAACCACGAGACGCAGAAATTGAGCGAAGGCACGTTTCACTGGCGAGACTTAACATGTGTGCATCAAATTGGATACCATTAGACGAATTGCTTGGAAATGTAAAATAATAATCGGATATAGTTAGGAGAAACTACATGATGTAGAAAATTTAAACGTAAATGCTTTCATTTCAGTTCCAAATTCGTTAATATCAGGCAAATAATAATAACTATCAGTAGGTAATAATAAGAGGAAAAAAAATAATGAACATTATCACAAAAATTTGCTAATGTATTTTGATGACTCAAAAATGGTACAATCGGATGGTCATATACCTATTTCATCCACAATGATAAAAAATCAAGCAATACTATTTAATTAATGAATATCTAGAAACCCAGTAGATTTTTTTATTATTAAAAATTTGTTGGTACAGTCGTTGAAATCAATTTGTACAAACGATATCAATTCCCAAAGAAAATGTCTTCCGAAAATCTTTTTTCACCCTCATTACTGTTCAATTCTTATTGCGAAGTAACGATTCATCACTTTTCACAATCTGAGAACATTTTATAAACCGATACCTTGTTTTTTGACAAAAATAAAAACACATAGTATATTTAGCTGTCAGTCGCGTTTATAATATTAGTAGGGATATTGTCACAGACATGTTAATCATATATGGTAAATTACAATCCAAGCCTATGCGTAATTTAAGTGTACATACTCTACAATAGGGACTTGCAAAACAATTAAAATTAATATTTTTCTCCCTAATGAATACATCGTCTAGAACACGTAGGAACTCTAGTATGATGCTAATATGGGCTTCTAAATATAAAACTGCAATGTAACGTCTGCGAAATGCGATACTATCTGCAGACCTCTGTAACACTGCAGCACAGAGAATAAAAAAGACGCTTCGCTCAACATATTCCACATTATTCAACCACATTGTCAGTGGGAGGCACCGTTTTACCAACAGATGACATAATATTGTGTGATATTGTCTTATCATTTTGGTACTTTTGACACATAGGGCTGTGGTATAGAGTTGATATTACACTGACGGCCACTCGCACTCGGTTATACGATTTTGACACTAGGGATGATTACTAATTAAAAAAAAAAAAATATTCCGTAAAAAAAACTACGTTAGATTATCAAAAAATATTGGACACGTATTTGTTGCTTTACCAAATCATTAAAACTTGCCAAAGATAAAGCGTGTCAAAGTTCGGGAGTGGGGGCTCGTGACGTCACTTTAGAGTAAACTGTTCTCTAACGTGACGTCACGCGGAACTTCAATACACGATATCTTCGTATTTTTTTGTTTAATCCATAAACGAAAAAATACGTGTCTATTTTTTATTTTTCTTTACGTTTACGTTTATTATTATTATTGTTTTCTCCTTTGTCTATAATGTTTGTACCTATTTCTTTGTGTAATGCCATGAATAAAGTTATTTTCTTTATTTCTTTCTTTCTTAATATTTTTTGATAATGTAAAAGATGGACTACCGTCCTCCGGCTTAATCTAGAATCTAGATACTCAAAGTCCATTCACTTTTCGATACAAGTATGCTATATTATTAAATATCCTCTGTGCTAAATAAACGATATTAAATTTCGCCAGTCTAATAAATTAACGTATGTTTCAGTTTGTCGCTTAGTCAACGGCCCAATATCATGTTTCAAATATCGCAATGTGCTGGTAAAAAATTACATGACACGACAAAACGCATGTTACCGATACGTTATATTGAACAAAGTGGTACTAACTTCATATAGTGCTCAACCGTTTTTTCGTTCCGAAGATTCGTTCGAACCGTTCAGAAGGTGGAACAGGCAGTCGGTCACCTGATGCTAAGCTACGCATGGGATTGACAATATGTTGTCGAACAATGCAGAGCTAAGAAGGCAATGTATAAAGTTAGGACTTTAGGACCGGCCTAGGCCTTTTAAACACTTCGGCTTTCCTTTATCGTGGTCACCGTATGGCCAGAAACTGATTTTGTGTACTATATTTTCGTTCACCATACCTGACCGTAGAACTCTAGATCGCTTGCTGTGGAATCAGCGCCTCAGTTCCTCTTAATGGTAACAAAGAGTTCTTATGTCATTATGGCCGATAAACTATCAATAAAACCGACAATCTTCTAATGTTGACATTCCAATAAGATTCCGTGCCTAAAGCTCCAGTTTGCGTCACCAGCAAAGCCAGCGAGACATTGTCTATAGCCGTAGTCTATAGAGCCAAGGACGAATGAAATTAAAGATTACGTATGGGGGAAAGGCTAACCTCCCATACGCAATGCGGGAACTTCCCATTAATTATTCAAAAGTAGTGAATACATCAATATAATGAATTAAAAATGTACATAACATAAAAGTATAGAAACAGCGAAGTTTATCTGTGTGTATGTCTCTTCGAACAAGCTTATCTCTAAGACAGCTAAAGGCGCTTAGTACTTAGCTTTGATTCATCGAAATCGACTGGCAAGATAAATATAGAATTTTATGAAGTTCGCACGAACGAAAATAGTGACACTTTGAGTCCTCCAGGTACCTAACTGCGCAGTAGTCACACTAACAGAGAGACAAACACAACAAGTACCAATGCAAGAGATGAAAAATTATATAGCACATTTGAAGAAAAATCTGGTTTATGTTTTATTTAACTTTTATGGTATTTTGACTAAGTTATTGATAGTAGTAGATATACAAACGATTTAACAAGCAAATAGCTCAGTCGATTATAATAGTCGATAGTCTTGTTAACTGGCTGTATCCTGGCTCAAATAGAATATCCATTAGTCCTTCCAGCCTAGACTGTCTAAGTCACGCCCTAACGTTTTACGAATGTCTGAAGCTTACCAAAACTGGAACAAATATTGAATATCATCCGCACATTTGTTATTAAGTTGGCAAGAGCTGTAAGGTAAAGCAAAGCTTAATCCTCAAAACGGAAGACCCAAAACATCTCCTCGTTATTACCAAAAGACGGTTGAGTTAAACCCGGGCTATCTTTGAACCTGGGTTTCCCATGACTTGCCATAATTAGACATCTTTTGTAATAAAACAAGGTTATATATTTTTTTATACCACTGAGGTGGCAAACAAGCATACGGCCCGCCTGATGGTAAGCAGTTACCGTAGCCTATGGACGCTTGCAACACCAGGGGTATCACTCGCGCGTTGCCGACCCTAAAACTACTACTATTACTACGTACCTATACGGTTATGTCCCATTTTTTTTAGAGTCAACTAATGTTCTCCTTAGCGCAAAACAATAATTAGACGTCTAAGCAGACAGTAGAAACACGTAGCACTAGAATGCTTTTAGGAATATTTTTCTCCCAAACACCGTGATTTTCACGGCGTTTAAGCGTTTTGTTAATCGTTCTACATTCTACAACAAGTGTGGCCGTACAATTTACGTGTGGTTGCAATTTCTGACGATAATCCTGGAACATTCTACCACTAACGACAGCAAATAATTCTAAATTGCACCTAATTGATACGTTAAATGAGGCGGGAGGTTCATATTAACACGAGAATCTATTTGTAAAGCGAGCCGTGTTGTCTTCGAGAACTACGAGTCATATAATGTCCATTCTATTAATATAATTTGTGATAATAAACCCTTCCTTTTCATCGGATCATCTCTATGTTTATGCCGAGTCAAGAAACTTTTCTTATTTGAGAAACGAATCTCGTTTACGATGAAGTTCCTGCAGTTTCTCGAGGTTCGCTTAAAGTTTAAAATGCACGGATGCACTTTATATTATTAGATTTAAATGCCCAATGCAATGTAATGGTTTCTTTTGAGTATCTAAATACGTTAAAAGTACTCAATTAATTTGCAATGGTTAGTTAAAATTTACATAAGTCATTGCGATTCCTTATACAAATGGCGGTGTCTTGTTGGACATGTTGTTTGCATTATTATAAGATTACAAAAGAATCCTTATAGGGATTTATACTCAATGCATACAGATAAATCAAAAATACCTCTATCTAATACAAAATCATATGAACATCCAAAGAGTTTATTTACCCAGGATTATTTACCCAGTTACTTGTATAGAAATGAGAATAATTAAAGACCCTCATTAATTAGCGCAAGAATTCCTGGAACTCTCGGCGAGTTTCAGCAAAATCTTGCTAGTTAACCAGCCAAGTTAAATAGGCTAGTTTCTGTTACCCGAATATACGTAATTATTATCCGGCATTATGGTATATTTTCGTTGCGGAGGACAGTTTGAACGCCCACTCGGTTCCCCGGTTCGAGATAAATATAGATCCTGCATCTTGTGAGATGACATAACCACCATCCCGGTAAATTTGGAAAGTGCATAAAACGCCCGACTTCGGTGTGAGTTTACGACCTTTTAAAATATTCGGTTAATGCAGTTTTACCTTTTATTTTTTTTGTCTACTGAGTATTTGAGTCACATTGCTGCAGTACCAATTTTTATTAGCTTCTTTTCCAACAAGACTTAAATTCTGTTAATAATAACAATTACTCAACCGTAATTCGTTAGTTATTACCATTAAAGCAGTAAGTATACAAGCCATGCAGCGCTCGTGGTGTAGCATGATTAGCTGTTCGTAATCGATCGGCAAGTTAAGCTACCACCGACGTGGTCGGTAACTGGATGGGTGACCGCCTAGTGGTATTTCAAATCGAGCGTTTCCGTGCTTCGGAAGGCACGTAAAGCCGTTGGTCACGGTTATCACTTAATTGTAATAGTCGTTAAGCTAGTTGGAAGCCTTCTAGGCGGCTTGAAAACTCCAACAGTAGGTTGACCACTAGCCTACCTCCACCGATCCGCAGTGGGCACGCGTGGTGGAGTATCTGCCTATTCCCTTTCACCCTGATTTGTGAAAGGAGGCCTGTGCTCAGCAATGGGACATTATAGGCTGATGATGATGATACAAGCTAAACTATTTTACAAAAAAAAAGATCGAAATGATACCTCTACATCCCACATTTCCAATCACTCAAAATACAAAACAATGTTAATATTTGCACACGTGTGGCATATTTGTATCCAGTAAGTGGGAACTGGGAACCTTGTTGATATTATCGTAGAGTAAAATAGATAGAAAAAAAAAACGTAAACAACGTCAGGGGGAAATTTTTACGGATAAATCTGAAGAATAGAAATTCGTTCATCTGGATAATAGCATTATGTACGAGATGACGCCCCGTTTCACGTAAACAATTTGTTAAACATGTGGCCTAAAACGACGAAAATATTTATCGCAGAACTGCAGATATTATTACTGTTTACCGAATGGATGTGAAGTCTCAGGTTGTAAATATCTTGTAACAAAAATGTTTAATAACATCGAACTGTTAAGAAAGCAACCTAAATTAAGTAAGAGTACATTAAATTTGAAGCTGAGGGAGGCATTGCTCGATGACGCTGACTTGTCTTGAAGAGGCGCCCCAGCGAGAAATGAATCCACTCTGTATGTTTGTTTTGTTATGTTATATGTGTAATTTTTTAAGTTTTTTATTTATTGAATATACCTAGTTGTTGTCATTAAAATTCTAGCCGACTTGAACAAGGGGTGCTGTTTACTGGCAAGTGGAGTTCTTAGGGTATTTTTAGTTACATAAGTGTTATTATGTTGCATGTATTTTTAATAATGGTAGGTATAATAATCTGTTAAGAGTGTGTCTCGCCATCAAACTTAATAGTTTGGCGAGTAGTGTATGTTATAGTTATTTTTGTACTTATAATTTATTTTCAATAAAAAATAAATAAAAAGAAAACGTTTTCTGCCAAATTATTATCATTCAAGTCATTGACTTAAGAGGTTTCATCGTGTATGTCTAATTATGCCTATTCCTTTTGTTATTTACATAATATTCACGTAAATAAAGGTTTGATTATATAATTTCGTACCTAAATACATTAGTATAAAGGAAATTAAAAATAAAAACTGAAATTTCCATGATAAATAATAATGGAAACCCATTTACCTAGTAACTATTGTTCTATATTCCTGTTTATAAAATGTATTAGAAATAGGTTTACATACGTCAATATTTTTTTATAACACTACACAATACGTAAATGTATGTACTTCTTATTAAAAAAAGTTGAGTATTTTATCAGTAATCTTTAACACTGATAAAAGGTTAAGACCCCACATTATATCACAATAACATTGCAAACAAATATACGTCATAAAAACACTGGAATAGACTGCACAGTAGCGTGAAGCTTCACATATATGCATTATAGATGTCCTGGTCATTGCTTAGTAAATTAAATAAGCAAACAAATATTACTGGTTACTTAGGTTTTTAAGACTTGGCAATTGGTACCTTAAATTAGTGCTGTAAAAAGTGTTACAGCATTAGTACTATTCTCTATTCTGTGGCCACACTCAGGAGACAACAATTAATAGAATTTTATGACATATTAAAGTATATATCTATCTTTGTTTATTGAATAGATATAGAAAGGGACAAGTCCAGAACGAAGGAATCATTACACTTAATTGACGTCTCTGAGTATGGCAGTTAGTAGGCAGTTCGACTCTTTGACATATTGATGTATATTTGCTGTCAAAATGCGCATGTACAAATCACCATCGTAGTAAAAATAAATATACATAGTATATATATACTTGTAATCTAGAACAGTATAACAAAAATATGAAAAGCTTTAATAATGTTTTTTTCTTGACATGATGATCAAAATATGGTACTATATATAAGTATATATAGTTCAAACAAGCATAACATACATATAGATAGACGGATCAATAATAAAATCAATAAAACCTTGTTTAACTTCATCATAGTGAATCATCACTAACCAGTAGGTGTGTCAATAATATTATTTTTAAACAGTGACACAGATGTTACATGCTGCAAAACATCGGTTTTATGATTATCTATGAAAATAATGTTCTTTTTAACGTTCCATACTTTATGGTGGATGATATTAAAATACTTTAAAGTGGTTATTGCCACACAAAACTGGGATCAGCTGTATCTCAAGGGCAAAGTATTTGATGTAAAATATTCAGCTTGATAAGGAATATGTGAAATGAAATTAGTATTAAAAAGCTACACATTCATTCAATAGATAAACAAACTAGAACTTTATGCCAACTAATTAACAACTATTAATTATATTATTCTAACTAATAACTCACTATCCTGTGACTTTCTTAAAACACGGCTATCTGATCCCAAACTAAGCACAGCTTGTACTATGGCAACCAGATAACAGATATATACTACATAAATACTTACTTAATAAACATAATTACACCCAGACTCAGGACATTCAGATATGATCATGCACCCAAATGCATGTCCTAGGTGGGAATTAAACCCACAACCAGCAACATGATAGGTGGAATCTTAATCAACTACACCAACTGGCCCATCAATAAGAATCAATTTATAGAGGAAATATGACTTATATTTGAGTAGATATTTGAAAATCCCTTTCTTAGTGAATGTCTATAGTAAGTTTGAGTGTGTTGATATGTCAGTCAGTATCTCCTTCTATACATATAACTTATATGAATACATAATTTGTCAGTATATAAATTGATTATCTTTATTGATTGATAACCAATTTCTAGTACTTGCCAACACCAACACTGACTTAAAAATGAGCTCTGTCCTGACTCATATAAGCATTGTTTCCCAATGTATCAGTTCTTGTGATCAACAAAAGGCTTACATCAATACATTAACACAATGCAATAGATAAGTTTTGTGTATGACTAATACCTTTCAATGATCCCTGTCAATTTACCTACATACTGTGCCTTACTTTTTCTGTATATCCGTCATATGTTTCCAATAGATTCAATGGACTATATTTTTCAATTGAATAATAGGTAGGTGGCATACATAAATAAATGTGACCTAATAATAAGGAAAGAGAATTTGCTTGTATCATTATAAGTGAGCTAATATTGAAACTCCTTTTGTTAATGTTTTGATACTTATTTTAGTGACAAAATGATTGCTGCTGTAGTACCTACATTTTGATTTACTTTTTATTATGGTAGGTACCTATGTTATGGATATGTCAGGGTGACAGTGTGAAGATGAAATATGAGTTGTTGGTGATATTCAGTAATAATATACAGATATTTCTTTATTCTGATGGCTGTAAGATACATTACCGTTATGATAACTTTAGTCTTTTTATAAATACCTAGTTGTATGTTATGTCTAATACTTATTTTAATAACAATTAATCATATCAAAGAACACTTAAACCACAAAAACCATTCAAGTGTATGTGAAATTGTGAATATAATTCAATACAACTTTTTATGTTACATTTGTATTTGTGTTACAGATTCCAGGTTTGTGTTACAGGTAATGAAACAAAGGAATTAGATTTTCCTTTATTATTATTAGGTATATTCATTAGTATATATTTTTCTGATAAGTTTATATACATGAATTGACATAGTTATAACGAATGAGTCACTACCTATAAGAACCAAACTACAGCAGTTTATTGTACTTTAAATTAGTAAAAATTTTTTTTACTATATGTATATACATGCATTTTTATATTAATTACGGTAGTTTTATTACCAATTTGCTTTATACTTCAGAGTTATTGATATCAAATGTGATTAAAACAATTGTTCAAACAAAAAGTAGTTCAATAAGTGAAAAATTCTATCTGTAAGCCGGGTTTAAGCCTGGCAGTTTATAGTGTAGTGGTTATGCTTTGCCGAGCACACTTTCTAACAGATCTAGGCTACCATTTACACAATTATTACTTCTAAAAACATTCATACACTATCTGTAGACTCAAAACTACATTTTTTTTGTTATTGATTGCATTATTATCTGACTTATTTATACATGAAATTACTATGGAAGAACGGAATCTCCTAATAAAATCCAAATGGAGATTCTAGACCTTGATAAGTGATAAGTTAGTGTCATTAACATTTTTATTTTTATTCACTTATTATTAACTGTTATATCAATAGATTAACATTTGATAATATAATGATTTAATAAGACAATATAGATTGTTTATCTGCAATCAACCAGTAATATTTGTTTGCTTTTTATTCCATGAATTAGAAACTATGAATTACATAATTTCAAATGTTTTACGAATGAAGTATCTTAGCTTATGACCAAGACATTGTGTATAGTCAAGACACTTACCTTGAATATCGGTCTTGGGTGCCTCGGCTGAGACGGGGCTGCGGCCGGGGTGGTCGTCGCAGGCGCCGCCACCGGAGCCGTCACGTGGTCCGCCGGCAACGACTCCGGAACAGTCTGAAGAGTTGGTCGCATAGTCGTCGACATTTTCACCGAGATCACTAGTTCGAACACTTAACACCTGGCTAGCACCCTCGCCCTTCGCATCCTCCGCGGCGGCCGCGCGCTCAGCCCGCCCGACCGGCTCGAACCCTCACCAGGACGCCGACACAGCCCTAACACCACCGATTGCCGACCAACAACGCCCATCTAACCGCATTTTTGAACAGAAAAAAACATCGCGATTCTCAAAAACTAATGCTGATTTACTATACGCGTACCTTTAACACTTTCACGTATATGCTCACGATCGTCGAGATGGAAAACGGAAATAGACACGCAAAAAACTATTAGAAAGCTTACGGTGTCTTCTCCTGTCACATAAACACTATGAAGGAATTCGGCGTTTTGGCTATAAATCGACCCGCAAGGCGGTTTCAATGGAACGACCGGTTCGTATAAAGAGTACGAAAGCTCGCGGTGGACGAATACTCATCCATTTAATAATAAAATTACTAAAGAGATTAACTTAACTCCGCTAAAAGTCCTCACATTCTTGAATTCACTCTCAAGATGGCGGACTTTACCTACTCCTCGTAAATGGGCACAAGGCTGACACGAAAACATCAACCGGCTCTCTATCAATCCCTTTCTTTTGGTGCAATGTAAAAAGAGATAGTGATATGTGAACAAGTTCATCGGAGTTTTGGGATACGTCACAGAAAATCCGCCAATGGAGCATGCGCAAAAGTAACGAACTTGGATTACTTGTGAACGCATCTGTAAGCGTTTCGTTTTTGCTATGTTTCACTTAGAATTTTATAAAATCAATGTATTATTGATACATAAAAAACTTATTTAAAAATTGCTTGTTCTTATGTCTGTGGTTAAAATACATACATCCCACAGACGTATGAGTAGTAGGCATAGAATAAATTAGTCCAATTTCTTTGGTAGTAGGTACCTACAAAATACATCCAATGAATTACCCATATCCCAGAGTATATAAATACTACGTCCTATATTAAAAAAGATTGATGAAAAAAGTATGGCAAAGTTATAAAAAGATCCTTAATGTAAGCCATGCACGCCACGGTCTACCGTAGAAGTTACCTCTGCAGCGGGGTTAAATAAATATTGATGTTCTTACAGTTTTGATTGTATTTTAATGTGCAAATATACATTTTCATTATTATTTTATCATGTCGGAAACTCATCTCGGAAGTTTCCGATTCCGCTCCCGATTCCGAATCCGACCGTTTTAAAATAACCCCGCAGGTTTACCTGCGCAAGGTCGATAGCGTGTATGGGGAATTGGGGACGGTCCGGTGTACCAGAGCGCTCTTCAGTTCATTTATAAATAACATAGACTCCAAATAGTGATGTTAACATTTTTTTAAATAAATTGGAAATCTTATTGCATAAACTAGCTGCATACTAGCTGTAAAAAAAGCTCAGAAAATTGTTATAGCCGGTGACCTTAATATTAATATTTTAAAAGACAGTTATGCAACATTACGTCTGAAGGATATTGTATCGAATTATAACTTAACATTTCATATAGAAGAAGCGACAAGACAAAACAATTGCATTGACCATATTCTCAGCAATATCAAAGATGCTCAAGGTCATGTATATGGTACCTGCCTCTCAGACCACAATACATGCCAAATAATAACAGGTAGATATTATTTACGTCGTGAACAACCACTTTGAACAGACACTAGAAAATAACTAACGCGACCTGCGCAGGCGAACTGAGTACACGCACACACGCACAGGTACACCGTACGGTGTCAATCGAAAGAATTGATCGATACACAGGACATGCATTTGTGTGCATGAACATGTCTGTATGTCCTGAGTCTGGGTGGTATTATGTTTATTATGTATGTATTTACAAACAAAAAGTAGTATATGTATTACATGTATTATATCAGTTATCTGGTTTCCATAGTACAAGCTCTGCTTAGTTTAAGATCAGAGGACCGTGGTGAGGAATGTCCCAGGATATTTATTTATTTAAAGCCATTTATTCAATTTAGGCACCAGAAGGGCACTTTTAAAGATCATATTGACTGAAGTTACCAGCGGTTCGTAACTCGGCCCTTCAACTGAAAAGAAATGAGTGAACGGTGTTCGTAACGGAACTGGCGTTCGTCGGACCTTCTGGCAATCAATGCCGAAGTTCCTCAGGGATTAGTTCTCTCTGCAACCTTATTTCTGCTGCATATTTATGATCTGTTGAAGCCCTGTATCTTTGGGCACGCAGACCACAGCACTGAAGCAGAGAGATATATTTCCAACACTCGAGTCACCAGTGACCAGATCCAATTGTTACGGGAATTCATGGTAGAGCGTTTGAACGTGACCTAACAGGTAGGTCAACAATCTGGTCACATTTTTAGCCATCATAAGAAAACTCCACATTGCCATATGGAGTTTTCAAGATACCTCTAAGCTCAAAAGCTCATTAGATTCAGACTGAAACAACCTCTTAATCGGTGGAAATATGTATTACCTATATATGTATATGTATCGAAATTGGGACCCATTTCCAATAAAGCTCTCGTGTTTGTATTTACAGTTAGCTGAACGTAAAGAAAATATCAGAAATTCGCTATTTTAAATCGGTTTAATTCGAAAATGATTGAAACTTATTGCAACAATGTTATGGTGCGTCCATGCTTGGCGAACGGAGCACGAGCCGAGCCACGAATATTATGTAATTCATGAACGGGCATTCTTGCCGATTCGGGTCAGTTGGTGTATGTGGCGAGTGGTATTTTGTATTGCATTCTAGAGTCTCGATTTCAATTCTTTTCTGTTATTTTCTAGTAGAACAGCTGTGGCCGCGTGACAAGTTTGGTGAGCGAGGGCTCTAAAACGGGTAATCAACTATATCCTGGTGTTTGGCGCTTTTTAACGTATTTGGTTAATCGTTAATCATGCCCTGGCAACATAATATAAGATTTTTATATTTTTTATGATGGCAATGGACACAAACGCCATCTTTATAAAAATGGCTGCCTTGTTGTTGGCGACTGTTGGGTGCTTGTTTGAAAATTAGTGTTTGTTTCTTTCATTATTATGATTTCAATATATTGTTAGTGTAAAATATAGTGTATTTGAACGTATGAGTTAATTATCTGGTAAGTTAAATCATTTAAACTGTATGATATTGAGATATTGCAATAACTGTTCAGCACAATGTGAGCTTCTCTTGTTGCGTACAAATATACCCTGTATTACGGTGATCCAAGATTATTACTCAAGAAAATGGATTCCTTTATCATTCAGCATTGAAACTCAAGGTTTAAAACAAGTCGATGTGCATATTTACTTATTATATGACCTTAGTAGAGTAGGTAGGTACGCTGGAACAACAAAAGAAAGATTTAGCGATTCTATTGTTGCAAGTAATGTTCTCGATGGCTTATTTTTTCTATGTATCGTTACATCCGTAAATTACCGTCTTCACAATAAAGCAGTGATGGGTTGTAAAATGTAGGTTGAATGAACGTTGACACGTAGTTTTGCAAATAAATAGTACGGGTCTTTCTCAAGCCCGTTTATTACGCGTTACGATGAGCTACAAAACTAGAGAAACGTAAATTGTCCTACATTACCATTTTATATTTTAAAATGTGATTGTTTGTACACAAAACAAGAATTAATGTTGCAAAGAAATATGTTTCAGTGTAGCATATTGACACAGTTCAATATGGAACTGCAGTTAACTGTACTGTTAACTTGAGGGTTGTCAAGCACCATAAACTATTTATTTATGATATTTCTTGGCTCTTATTATCTTATTAGCTAAGAAAACCTGATTTCTAGGGTGAAAACATGAGAGGAGATAATTATAATACAAAATTACCAATAACATATTAAGTAATAGGACAAATATGTATACACATTGTGAAATTCAGGAGCAATTTTCTCCCAGATGTAAAGTTCCAAATATTAAAAAATCACACAAATCATAATAGTATATGTTTAAAGATTCTGCCAGCATAATTTCTCAATATTTCAATCAATTGTTTAAGAGTATTTACATTAAAATCAAAATCAAAAAATCATTTATTCAGTTTAGGCCTTGGTAAGGTACTTATGAACATTAAATTGATACATACAGTTGAATTTACCACTGGTTCGGAATACACTTAAACTGAGAAGACATTCTTGACTGTACACGCAACTTTCTTTTCAGAAAAGATGTCTATTTAACCTGTTTTGTAAATTGGTACTGTTCATATAGTTACATATGTCATTCCACCTCAATAAGCTTCTCACTCCATTTTTACAATATACCTATACTGTTTAAAAAAATGGAGGGACAGTATAGGCTAATAATCATAATAACTTTTATATGCTTTGTTTTTATGTTTGGTGAGATACAAATCATCATATTATTATGATATTACTCTTCATTATCAGGGTCAATGCAGATCATGTAATGTAAACATCCATAATTTCAATCAGCACTGTAGTAATCTGTAGTTCATCCAATCTAACAGAAGCTCAACTCCATTTCAATGTGCCAACAATTTAAATACTTTTTTTTCCTTAAAATATCTGTAGTTGCATTACTACACACATGGATATGTCTGTTAAACATACATGAGTCTTGAAAGGTCATACAAATGACTTTAAAGGTCTTTGTTATAGATAGGTTATGTAAAGTGAACAAAAGAAAACATGTTAAATATAACTTGTCTTATTGTAAAAAAAAACTAGACATTTTCTAACACATACCTATACAAAATATGTTTTATATAGTGCTTGGTCAGTTGATGTAGTAACATTTACAATAAGAAAAAAAATATGTAAAATAAATTGCCATTTAAACCAACCATCTGTATATCTAAGAGTGGTTCTCACAATCTCACAGTGCATAGTTTCTTTCACCACTTGACGCCATATGCTTAAAGAATCAAAAGTTTGCTGGTGTCGTCTTGTTTTGAGATTCACCGAGGGGTAAATTCACACATGAAATGGGTACTTGTGTCTGTAATTCCACATTAATTATAATCAAACTAATGTTTTTGTGTATATGAATGACATTGTACTCCCACACTACATTTTAAACATGAATTATTGTTATTAACCATAATTTATATAAATAGCTTAGTTAGGTAGCTGTGCAGCAAGACGTGGTGTAGATCAACCTTTTCCACTCTGGTTTCCTTCCTCCATTCTCATGAACACACTATAATAGTAATTTGCAAACAATGCAAGATATAAAAATACTATATGATAATCAAAATTATTTTATTCAAATAGACCTTCACGGGCGTCAATAAACGTAGCAATAACTCTTTTCACGGAAGCTTAGGTTTATTCATTACACAACATTTACCTTTTAACCCCAATGACAAAAATCAAATACATTAATTGTAATATTTTGTTTCAGGTCTGTTACGGTGGTTGAACCCAACAGTTGCAATTAGGAAAGCATTTCCATCTATAAATGATTTCAACAACCACCATTAGAATAAGTCCTATAATCTTATAAATTTAAGGCTTTGTATAAGTATTAGTATGTCCAAGATGTGGCCCGCGTCGCAGTATTCCCACACCAACATGCATCATCAGGTGGTCAAGGCTAATGAACATCAGAATCAGCAGAATTTGAAGACGCTGGGAATGACCTCCGCTATTTCTATGGCAGGTTTGTACTTAATCATAGATTTATGTCAGATGCAATTTTTCTTTTATGTCGAAGGGTTGACAAACAGGCTGACATTCCACCTAATGGTAAAAATTTGCTATACCAGAGGGTTGCCAATGTGTTTCCGACCTTGATTTTTTGTCTTGCTTGCTCATTTGCAACACCAGAGGCATCATTTACGCGTTGTCGCTCCCGCAAAAATCTAAACAAGAATTTAGGCCTACGCGCCGTCAGGACGCACCCTACCACCCTCTGGAAAAGACCCCACACACGCTGACATTGACTTGTGAGAGTTATTACTACAACCTTAGTGTGCTTTTAATAAGAAATAAGAGTATATAGCTCGTGTCTTACGTCCGCTGCCGTCGCAAGTTATTTATATATCATATTTAAAGTACGCTAAGGTTGAAATTGCTTTGAAAAAGCCCCCAAGGCTGCACCCCGCATTGTGTGGCTTACCCCTAAGACCGAAAATGGCATGTTTGCTCACTAACACATTCCCTTCAGCGTTACTTACACTAGTTCACATATTTTAACTGCGCGAAGCGACGCATTTGTTCCATACATCTGATGTGTTCGACATTAGACCTTATAACCATATAGTAACGCATCTCTTCATCCAAACCAGGTCCAAAACCCATAGATATTGAAAAGACAAATGAACTGAAAGACTCCCTCGTACCCTTTGGAGTGTTCGAGTCTGAAGCAGAGATGCACCATCGTATGGAAGTCCTCGGCTCCTTGCATCGGCTGGTGAGGCAATGGATCCGTGATGAATCTACCAGGAAGAATATGCCATTGAGCGTTGCTGATACTGTTGGGGGGAATATATATACATTCGGGTCTTATAGGCTAGGGGTAAGTGGATTTAAATAGTTGAAATATATAATTTTAATTAATCTAAAGTAGTGAAGGGTAGTTAGAGGTAATTATTTGCATTTTACCTTCCATTTCTATCTTTAACCCACTGACCTCAATATTGTAGGTCAGTGTATATTTGAAAATGTATTTGTGTAACAGTGTTAATAGGGTATTTTTGAATAACATGATTTCTCAAATTAACCTTATAGTCAAGGATGTTATAGAACTTAAGTGGTTCTATTTTTTGTTTTTTACTGTAACTAGTAAGTGATGATGTGGCCGAAGGTGGTGCACACACAAAGCCTAGAAGGAACTGGCTCTCAAGTGCAGCTGTCGGAACACACCGATAGGTGCTCGGCGACAGATTTTCAACTTGACGAGTGGTAGCCAGTTGGGTGGGTACAAAGTACCCTACCACCGTGCTATGGTTTCCTCACGATATTTTCCTCACGGTGTTTTCCTTCACCGAAAGCTTCGAATTCGAATTCTACAATGAACCTTCGTCTCGGTATCCGTCGTCACTGAGTTTTTTTTTTAATTTTTTCATGACCATGGATACAAAATCTTTCAGTCGCATACATTTTATTTACAATATCACTTTCATATAGTCCGCATATTAACTTTCACATAGTCATGTTTTAGTAAATTGGTGGTCATTGTACTAAATCTTTCACGAGACTTTTTGTGACAACTCGTAAAGTTACGATACACATAATTCATTTCACTTAACTGGTGTACATGGATTGATCTTTATTGGATAAAATACTCAAAATAAACGAATTTATGAAAATAAAAATGCAACGTCACACTGCAAGTTTCCACTAAAAAGTCCACCATCGCTTTAGTTGCTTGAGTTTTTTATTTTATTTTTTAACTCCTTTTTTCTGTACAATCTGTCTCACAAAGGACATTCAGTAACTTGTGTGGAAATATGTGTAGGTCATGTAAGGTATGCATCCATCAAAGCATCCTTTTATTAAATTCCTTCACCACATAGGTTAAAGGTGTTGGGGCTTTTTCCTTTTTAATCGTCTGATGACATTGGTCTCTGACATTAATTTCTGGGCTTCTTCATTTGGGTGGCAGGCTATTCTCTTTTTGTGGCTAAGAGTTATCTTTTTGGTCACTTCCTCAACTGTGAGCATTTCCAGGTCTTTATGAAGGGAAGTAGTGAAGCGCTCGTGGTGTAGCACGAATAGCCGTTCTTAATCGATCGGCAAAGTTAGCTACGTCTGTCGTGGTCGGTACCTGGATGGGTGACCGTCTAGTGGTATTTCATATCGAGCGTTTCCGTGCTTCGTAAGGCACGTAAAGCCGTTGGTCCCGGTTATCACTTAATTGTGATAGTCGTTAAGCTAGTTGGATGTCTCCTAGGCGGCTTGAAAAATTCCAACAGTAGGTTGACCACTAGCCTACCTCCACCAATTCGCATTGGGCACGCGTGGTGGACTATCTGCCCATTCCCTTTCACCCTGGTTTGTGAAAGGAGGCCTGTGCTCAGCAGTGGGAAATTATAGACTGATGATGATGATGAAGGGTTTCGTTGGCTACATACCAAGGAGCATTAGCAATCATACGTAGGACTTTTGACTGGAATCTTTGTATGATGTTGATGTTTGATTTAGAGCTGGTACCCCACAACTGTATTCCATAGGTCCATTCAAAATTCAAAATCATTTATTCAAATAGACCTTCGCAGGCACTTATGAAAAGTCTGACTCTAATACTCTAATACCGGTTCGGAAGGTTGCATTTGCTGAGAAGAGCCGGCAATAAACTCAGCAATTACTCTTTTCAAAACAGGCTTAGATTAATTACATAATATTTACATTCTAATCGCACTGAAAACAATTGCGTGCCCCGGCGCGGCGGCAAAATTACAAAGTAGACTGAAAAAATATTTAATAAGTAAATAAATAGCAAACTCCATATGGGTGTTCCTTGAGTGATACCCTCAAATTACTATATTAAGCTCGTTTTTTGTAGGTACATCACAGAGGAGCTGATATAGACGCGCTCTGCGTGGCCCCGCGGCATATTGACAGAATAGATTACTTCGCATCCTTCTATGACTTGTTGAAAATACAGCCAGAGGTATGTTTTATATTTACCGCTCATAACTATCTATGTATGTGTTTAAACAACAGGCCAAGTGCGAGTCGGACACGCACACGAAGGTAACTCAACTTTACTATGAAAAAAACCCAAAAAAAGTCGTTTGTTGTATGGGCGCCCAATTTAATTTTTATTATTTTTTATTATAGCGGCAATAGAAATACATATTGTCTGAAAGTTTCGGCTGTCTATCTATTACCGTTCATGAAATACAGCCCACTGACAGACAGACGGACGGACACCGGAGTCTTAGTAATAGGGTCCCATTTGGCACCCTCCGGGTACGGAACCCTAATAAGTTAATCTTACGGAAGTTACATAAGAAAATGATATTATATTTCTGATTATGTAGAAGACAAGAATTCGTTTGAAAGAGTTATTTTTTAACCATAGGCAATTTTAATAAATCGTAAAACGTATTTAAATGTAATCTTTTTAAATCAACATAAGAGTACATAAAACTATGCTTTGTTGATGTTTAATTTCAGGGAACTCTTCTCAGTTTCAAGTGAACTAACTAACGAACTAGTGGAAGTGTCAATTCTAATATTACTAACTGCACTACTCAGAAACGTCAATTAAGGGTCCGTTCACACAGACCGGCTCGAAGAGAAGAGTATATTTTGATACGTGATTAAAAGTAGAGTTTAGGTTAGATCATTGACATATGGTTTATTTTTTCATTTTACATTTCAGTTCTTTTGTTAGCGTCTGTGTGAACGGACCCTAAGTGCGTTTTCACACGAGACGATAACGACACCGTAACCACACAGTAAAAAAACTGTGACGATTTAGCCGACCATACATTTCTATGTACCGTTTTCACACGCAACGATAACGACACAGCACTGCACGACACAGGAACGATAATTCGGCTATGTCGTTGGTTCGGCTAGATCGTGACGATTTTTTTACTGTGCGATTTAGCGGACCTTCGAAATGTATTGAAAAACGTCAGGACTTTCACACGGCGAACAGCACGATAACGATAACGACACTTCTTGTCACCTCGCTGTAACTGTCGTTACGGTGCGGTTATCGTTCCTCGTGTGAAAACGAACGACGACATGACCGTTTGCCAATTATCGTCGGTCGTTTATCGTCGCGACAAAAATGTGTCGTTATTGTCTCGTGTGAAAACGCACTAAGTGTAATAATTCGTTATCTCAAGTCGTTATTTGTCCCTTTCTATAGCGATTCTATAAACAAAGATAGATATAGATAGGCTGAGGTCAAAATACCAGTGAGATTCGCGGAATTAGCGGAAGCAAGTTCCGACACGCTTAATCATAGATAACACTTTATTTTAACAACACTTATGAGTAATATCCAACTTTACTAACGTCATTTATTTTTAAAATATGGATGTACAGTCAGCTTCAAAGTAGCTGTTCACCGTGTCACATTCAGCAATTCACAGTCTTCAAGAGATTGTCAATAGGTATTATGAAAGAGTTTAAAATGCCAATCTACTTTTGATACTGACCGTACTAACTGGTTAAGTTCCTGCTTAGTTGAATTACAAACAACAGGAAAATTCAAACATTGTGAAATACTAAAATTAGTTTGATGAAGTGATTCTTTATAGTTTCGTTTATTTGATTGCATTGATTAATCAACTCTGCTCATCTATACTAATCTTATTGAACTGAAGTGTTTGTATGTTTGAAGGCGCTAATCTCCGAAACAATCACTCCGATAGGAAACAAATAAAAAAATTAAACAAATAAAATAAAATTGGTTGACAAATAAAAGAAATACTTTACCCGTTTAAAAATGTCAAATTAAAAATAGCCTTATTGCATCAAATTAAGGTTTATCTGCTACAATAATTGTTCATCGTTCTACAAAAACAAGATGGCCTCACGTGGTGTGTGGAGTCTTCTCTATACGTAGTAATAATAGCTCAATGTTATCAATGGTATTATTTGTGTATAGGTAAAAGACCTGAGAGCTGTCGAAGACGCATTCGTGCCAGTTATCAAGATGAATTTTGACGGAATTGAAATTGACTTGCTGTTCGCCAGATTGGCGCTCAAAGAAATACCTGGTAAGTTGCATTACCTCATCTGTTAACACAAACCCCCTTTTTAATAAATAAGGTGTGAGTCAGTCTTGTAACGCCCATGTATTAACATAGCCCCAACCCTTTTTGTTTATAAGACATTAGAAAGTGACGGATATATTTAAAACCTAGGTATTACTATACTTGACTTCCTCCTCCTCCTTGCATTGTATACCTCATTTTTGAGGGACGTGACCTTTTTGGGTTATCTTTTCACGGACTATTGCACGCCATCTGGATCGATCTTCTGCTGTGTATACAGCAGCACACACACTGGTATCCAATGCTGCGCGTATTTGATCAGACCAACGCATCGGGCACCTTGCCAGTAATTAGCAACTTCTCCAGGTTTTCGCCTCTTGCAATGTGGCAGAAGTACTCAAATATACGGCGTAGACAGGCTATCGAAAGTCTGAGTAATTTTGAGTAAGCTTGGATTATACTAGACTTACACCTTATTTATTAATAAGGGTGAAAGAGTTTTAATAGGTCTATGTAGTCGGACTATGTAGAAGCGCTCGTGGTGTAGCATGATCAGTCGTTCTTAATCGACCGGCAAAGTTAAGCTACGTCTGTCGTGGTCTGTACCTGGATGGGTGACCGCCTAGTGGTATTTCAAGTCGAGCGTTTCCGTGCTTCGGAAGCCACGTGAAGCCGTTGGTCCCGGTTATCACTTAATTGTGATAGTCGTTAAGTTAGTTGGATGCCTCCTAGGCGGCTTGAAAAATTCCAACAGTAGGTTGGCCACTAGCCTACCTCCACCGATCCGCTGTGGGCACGCGTGGTGGAGTATCTGCCCATTCCCTTTCACCCTGATTTGTGAAAGGAGGTCTGTGCTCAGCAGTGGGACATTATAGGCTGATGATGATGATGATGATGTAGTCGGACTGCAAGGTATCTTGTAGGTTGCAGTCATCGAACATCGAAAATGGAAAAAAATGCCAATATAGTCGCGATTGTCCAAAAAATATTTAAAGAATTTAACCTTGCTGAGTTTCTTGCCTGTTATTCTCAGTTGAAGGCCGACTTACGAACTGGCGGTAACTTTAGTAGCTTTGACCTTCATGAGTGCCCTACTAGGGCCTAAATTGAATAAATGCCTTTGTCTTTGAACAATCAACCTAAAGAAACACAATGACGTTCGTTTCGCTTGAAACCTATTCCGCCAGTTTCCTACCATAGACAATGCAATCTGATTGGCTAAGTCATATTCATTGATTCATGTTTGTTACATTGTAAGATGTTAAAGTATTAAGTTAGTCCACAACATGAGCCCTCCAAGGGTTAGTAAATTAAATGGTTAGTTGGTACATAGTTTATATAAATTCTAAATTATAGGTAATTATGAGGTATATTATATTTAATTGAGGTATGTGTATTTAAATTATTTATTTATAATAATATTAGTTTGGGTTAGATATTTTAGAAATAATTTTTAACATTTATGTAAATTATATTTGAATCTTCAGGGTCGTCAACGCGCAAGTGATACCCCTGGTGTTGCAAGCGTCCATAGGATACGGTAACAGCTTACCATCAGGCGGGCCGTATGCTTGTTTGCCACCTCAGTGGTATACAAAAAAATATATATATATTACTAGTCAAGGACATATTCGCTGATTGGTCTTTACTGTTCAAAATCAGTGCAACAGCACTGAATGGTTGCGGAATTGTATTACTCGGTGTTACTACTCTCAAGGGATTTTCCCTCAATGTTTGCAGTTGACGGAACAGCATCTGATTTGCGGGTCGACAGCTTTAGGACTGCACACATTGCATGTGCGTAGCCATTAATTTTTTTTTGTGAATTAGGCTTATATGAAAACATTTTTCCAATTTATTTGTGAAGCCAAGATTGGGCACCTTTGTCATTCACAGTCGAGAACTCATTTACTAGGGATGCACTATCAGTTTAGAACGAGATTCGAAGCTTAGATCACGTCTCAAGAATAGATTGTGGTAATCGACAATAAACCTTATTCCATTGCTGCATGTTTCAAATTAAATTGTTTTAATCTCGACGCATAACTAGACTTGAGCATTAAAGGTGAACGCACACATATCAGAGGCGAACGCGTCGAACGAATCGAAGTCAAGGAGGGCTCGCACACATATCCGCACCGAAAGAATCGACCGCGCCGAAGAAATCATTTCTATTTCCTTTAGGCTTGTCGCACAATATTTATAAACAACTCGCGTGTTGCTACGCAACTAATAGAATGCGATGCGATGCGAGCGCACCGGTCGAGTCGACCGCATAAGCCGCGCCGAATCTGATGAAGTCATCCGAATTCGTCTAGGATTTCTGGGGTTCATCCAGATTCGGACTATTCGACGCGGGCAAGTTTCATAAGATTTCATATACAGAATTCTAAAATTCGTTTCGTTCGATGCCTTCGAGGCGTTCGGCTCGGATAAGTGTGCGTTCACCTTAAATTACCGTTCTAGAAATAGACCTCTAAGAGAGTAATTTTTCGTAATCCAACTCTTAATTTACAAGCTTTTATTTAGTTCCACCTGTCTTACTTTCTGTGTAAGTAATCAAATAATCATGGCGAGATCCATACATTGATTTGTACAAAAAAAAAAATAATTTTAGAGGGTTTTTCACTTCCAATTTTTAGATTAAATTACCAGCAACATATAGGTACATGAAATATTTTATAAACCCCGCTCATAGGGGACAAACCCTTATGAAAACTACTGAGATTTTATATAGTGGTCATCTTGCCCACCCTTAGGTATAAAAGACGGCACACTATTTCTAGCAACCCCTTACGAGGCGTCAGAGACCATCTGCGGTCATAGGGGAGGAGGGATAGGTAGGTAACGCGTGAGCGATGCTTCTTGTGTTGCAAGCGTCCATATGGCTACGGTTACCGCTTACCATCCGGCGGGCCGTATGCTTGTTTACAGACTTAGTTGTATAAAAAAAAAACAACAATGGTTTTGGTTGCGATTCGCCGGCGTGGCATAGAACGTCGCATTTTTATCCTGGGGTTTATAAATATTTTAGAAGCCTCAAGTTATTCCTTAGACACCAAGGATCAATTATGACGTCATTCCAACGGCTCTAAAAATCTATTTTTTTTGTACAAATCTCGCCATGATTCTTCCAAGTTAAATTTGACTCACTTCCCGGGTTTCGATTGAGCTGAAATTTTGCATGCATATGTAAATCGGATCATCATCATCAATGCAATATTATTATGGCATGCAGCTGATCTGATGTTGGAGCCGGAAGGTGGCCATGGGAACTCAGTTATAAAACCACGCACCCCTATCGAGTATGCGCTCGTTTGATTCGTCTTGACAAGGACTCTAGGGTTTAAATAAATAACCGGGGTCATTCCTCACACACGGTCATCTGATCCCAAACTAAGCAGAGCTTGTACTATGGAAACCAGATAACTGATATACTACATATACTTCTTTTTGTTTGTAAATACATACTTAATATACATAATTATACCCAGACACAGGACATACAGACATGTTCATGCACAAAAATGCATGTCCTGTGTGGGAATCGAACCCATGACCTGCGGCACGATAGGTGGAACCTTAACCAGAGTCTTAACCAATCACGTCAGCTGGCCAGTCAAAATGATGTTGATGATAAAAAAAAGTTTCTTAAATTTTATTTATTCTGTTTCTCCATTTATAATAATAACTAATAATTTCAGACTCATTCGACCTCCGCGACGACACGCTACTAAAGAATTTGGATCAGAAGTGCGTGCGGTCGCTGAACGGTTGTCGCGTGACGGACGAGATACTACGTTTGGTTCCCGACATCAACAACTTTAGACTCACGCTGCGAGCCATCAAGCTGTGGGCCAAACGTGAGTATTTACATCTTGCTTAAAGAACTAGGGCCACTACAGTGAGGATGTTTTTTTTTTTTATGTCAAAATACTGACATTCAGGCAGACGGTCCACCTGATGGTAAGTGGTCACCGCCGCCTATGGACGCCGTTGTGTTGCCGACCTTGAAGAGCTCTTTTTACGCCCTTTTTGAAGATCCCCATATCGTAGCGCCGAGGGAAAACCGTAATGGGGAGCTTATTCCACATCCTAATGGTCCGCAGTAGGAACGTCCGACTGAACCGTTGTGTGGACGATCGAGGCGGCTCGAGGATATGAGGATGAACTCCACATCGCCGGGGAGTGGTGCGGTGGTGAAAAGGTGATGATGGCACCAGGTCAAAAAGTTCTTCAGAACACTCCCCATTGTATAGACGGTAGAACACACAGAGACAGAACACAGATGTGTATGATATGAGGATTATTTGGTGGTAATCATAACGAACACTATTAATATTGTATAAAGTATCATTATTATATCAGACAACTCTCATCTTTGGTACAAAACGATATTACTTTTTGTTTCCTCATATATACTGTATTTTTATTTATATTACATTGCGCACATACATTCATTACACACTCACACACACCCCCCCACATATCCAAAACACACGCTATCACACCCCCACTCCATTCACACTGACACCCTTTTGTTTTTCTTTTTTAAATACAAATTAATTTTAATATAAATTGAATAATCGCTGTCTTAAATGTATCCTAATTTTTTTTAATGTAAATCCGTCATTGGCTGTTTGATTAATCTTATATGTTCATTCAAATTATACTAAGAGCTGTGGATTTTATTTGATTAAATAAATAAATAAATGATTAAGTTCCAATAAAGAATGATTTTTAAAATGGCGGCTTGTAAACATTATTCTAATTAGATGACGCGAGTGTATGTATTTCTCTATGAACTCGCATCACTGGCGAAAAAAGAAGCGCCTTTGTCGTGTCTTTTCGATGTCATGGAAGTTATTTACCATCATACTTGAATAATTTCCGCTTCCAGGCCACGGCATATACTCAAACACCCTCGGTTACCTCGGCGGAGTATCGTGGGCCATGCTGGTAGCCCGCACGTGCCAACTGTACCCCAACGCTCTGCCAGCCACGTTGGTACACAAGTTCTTCCTCGTCTTCAGCCAGTGGAAGTGGCCGCAGCCGGTGCTGCTCAAACAACCTGATGCTGTCAACCTTGGCTTTCCTGTTTGGGATCCTAGGGTGAGTATTCGAAATTTAAAACTTCGGAGGACATTCAACGTCTTAAGGCGATGGTAGCTCAGTGGTAGTGACGTCGGATACCGAGACGAAGGTCGCGGGCTCAAATCATACAAAGAGCTTGGGATTTCAGTGAATGAAAACAGCGTGAGAAAGCCATAGCACGGTGGTAGGGTACTTTGTAGTACCCACATGGTTGGCTACCACCATCAAGTTGAAAATCTCTCGCTAAGCACTTATCGGTGTGTTCCGACAGCTGCACTTGAGTGCGAATTCCATCTAGGTTTTGTGTGTGCACCACCTTCGGCCACATCATCACTTACCATGGTGTGGTCAACCATAGGCCTATACATAGGACACAAAAAAAAACAGATTGGTACATTCAGTTTTGATATAATTGGATTAGAGTATATCGCAAAACCGTTGTATTCTACCATTTCTGAATAATCTCACTCGCACTGTGCCCAGACCCTTGAGCTATCGACGTTAATGTCCCATTTCGTAAAACTTCTAATACGACATGACAAATGTGCTCGAATTAGAGGAATGATGTGTTGATTTGTATGTGCAGGTGAACGTGTCGGACCGGTACCACCTGATGCCGATCATCACGCCGGCCTACCCGCAGCAGAACTCCACCTTCAACGTCTCCGCCTCCACCAGGACCGTCATCATGGAGGAGTTCAGACTTGGTCATTATCACTATCGACTAAATTATACTAAATCAATTGATGCTACATTTCAATCTCACTTCTCACTAATATAATGCGAAAGTTTGGATGGATGTCTGTTACTCAATCACATTTTTTTTTCTTTCTATACCTCTAAGGTGGCAAACAAGCATACGGCCCGCCTGATAGTAAGCAGTTACCGTAGCCTATGGACGCTTGCAACACCAGGGGTAACACCTGCGTTGCCGACCCTGAAGAAATCTCTTCACATCCTTTTTGAAGAACCCCATGCTGTACTCCATTGGGAAAACCACGGCCGGTTTTATCCCGGGAATGCAATACATCCCAAGTACGCGGGTGAAACCGCGGCGCGCAACAAGTAGTAATATATTTTGTCGCCTGGGTGGGTTCATGAGAGAGTCTTATTTTTCGACTTGTCGAAGGCGTTTGATTGCGTCAATCAAGAAGTTAAATCACTATGGTATTAGACACTAGCTGTCCCCCGCGGTTTCACCCGCATTCCCGGGATTAAAAGTAGCCTATGTCCTTCTCCATACCATAGACTATCTGCATGCCAAATTTCATGATGATCCATTGAGTAGTTGAAGCGTGAAGGCGTAACAAACAAACAAACTCACTTTCGCATTTATAATATTAGTTAGGATTGCACTCAATTTAATTAATTAACACAAGAGTGTTTCCTTTGTATTTTCAGTTATCGTAACTTCCACAAGGGTCCACCTTTGACCCTATTTTCCTCATTGTATTTGTTACCGTCAGGTCTAGCAATAACGGACGAGATAATGCTCGGCAAGTGCGGCTGGGAGCGTCTGTTCGAGGCGCCTAATTACTTCTCCCGCTACAAGCACTTCATAGTGCTGCTCGCCTCCAGCGCCAACACCGACGACCAGCTGCAGTGGTGCGGGCTCATCGAGAGCCGGATCCGACATCTCATCAGTGAGTTATACAACTAGTTGTGTCGCTACAAGCACTTCATAGTGCTGCTCGCCTCCAGCGCCAACACCGACGACCAGCTGCAGTGGTGCGGGCTCATCGAGAGCCGGATCCGACATCTCATCAGTGAGTTATACAACTAGTTGTGTCGCTACAAGCACTTCATAGTGCTGCTCGCCTCCAGCGCCAACACCGACGACCAGCTGCAGTGGTGCGGGCTCATCGAGAGCCGGATCCGACATCTCATCAGTGAGTTATACAACTAGTTGTGTCGCTACAAGCACTTCATAGTGCTGCTCGCCTCCAGCGCCAACACCGACGACCAGCTGCAGTGGTGCGGGCTCATCGAGAGCCGGATCCGACATCTCATCAGTGAGTTATACAACTAGTTGTGTCGCTACAAGCACTTCATAGTGCTGCTCGCCTCCAGCGCCAACACCGACGACCAGCTGCAGTGGTGCGGGCTCATCGAGAGCCGGATCCGACATCTCATCAGTGAGTTATACAACTAGTTGTGTCGCTACAAGCACTTCATAGTGCTGCTCGCCTCCAGCGCCAACACCGACGACCAGCTGCAGTGGTGCGGGCTCATCGAGAGCCGGATCCGACATCTCATCAGTGAGTTATACAACTAGTTGTGTCGCTACAAGCACTTCATAGTGCTGCTCGCCTCCAGCGCCAACACCGACGACCAGCTGCAGTGGTGCGGGCTCATCGAGAGCCGGATCCGACATCTCATCAGTGAGTTATACAACTAGTTGTGTCGCTACAAGCACTTCATAGTGCTGCTCGCCTCCAGCGCCAACACCGACGACCAGCTGCAGTGGTGCGGGCTCATCGAGAGCCGGATCCGACATCTCATCAGTGAGTTATACAACTAGTTGTGTCGCTACAAGCACTTCATAGTGCTGCTCGCCTCCAGCGCCAACACCGACGACCAGCTGCAGTGGTGCGGGCTCATCGAGAGCCGGATCCGACATCTCATCAGTGAGTTATACAACTAGTTGTGTCGCTACAAGCACTTCATAGTGCTGCTCGCCTCCAGCGCCAACACCGACGACCAGCTGCAGTGGTGCGGGCTCATCGAGAGCCGGATCCGACATCTCATCAGTGAGTTATACAACTAGTTGTGTCGCTACAAGCACTTCATAGTGCTGCTCGCCTCCAGCGCCAACACCGACGACCAGCTGCAGTGGTGCGGGCTCATCGAGAGCCGGATCCGACATCTCATCAGTGAGTTATACAACTAGTTGTGTCGCTACAAGCACTTCATAGTGCTGCTCGCCTCCAGCGCCAACACCGACGACCAGCTGCAGTGGTGCGGGCTCATCGAGAGCCGGATCCGACATCTCATCAGTGAGTTATACAACTAGTTGTGTCGCTACAAGCACTTCATAGTGCTGCTCGCCTCCAGCGCCAACACCGACGACCAGCTGCAGTGGTGCGGGCTCATCGAGAGCCGGATCCGACATCTCATCAGTGAGTTATACAACTAGTTGTGTCGCTACAAGCACTTCATAGTGCTGCTCGCCTCCAGCGCCAACACCGACGACCAGCTGCAGTGGTGCGGGCTCATCGAGAGCCGGATCCGACATCTCATCAGTGAGTTATACAACTAGTTGTGTCGCTACAAGCACTTCATAGTGCTGCTCGCCTCCAGCGCCAACACCGACGACCAGCTGCAGTGGTGCGGGCTCATCGAGAGCCGGATCCGACATCTCATCAGTGAGTTATACAACTAGTTGTGTCGCTACAAGCACTTCATAGTGCTGCTCGCCTCCAGCGCCAACACCGACGACCAGCTGCAGTGGTGCGGGCTCATCGAGAGCCGGATCCGACATCTCATCAGTGAGTTATACAACTAGTTGTGTCGCTACAAGCACTTCATAGTGCTGCTCGCCTCCAGCGCCAACACCGACGACCAGCTGCAGTGGTGCGGGCTCATCGAGAGCCGGATCCGACATCTCATCAGTGAGTTATACAACTAGTTGTGTCGCTACAAGCACTTCATAGTGCTGCTTCTTACAAACTTTGCATCATCCCGTGTGACATGGGCACGGCGACTTGCAAATTGTGACAAAGACCAATAAGCCTAAAAGACCTAGCGAAAATCTGACGCCAAGCACGTATCAGTGTGTTCCGACAGCTGCAATTGAGCCAGTTCATTCTAGGCTTTGTGTGTGCACCACCTTCGCCCACATCATCACTTACAATAGTAAGATTGTAGTGAAACCACAGTAAAAAAACAATTTTGCTGCAAACATTTTGTAAGTGCTTTTTTTTTTAGTTAACTGACTTGTTTGTTATTATTGCAGCGACTCTAGAACGTAACCAGCACATAACAATAGCCCACGTGAACCCAGAGTGCTACAACTCGGTTCCACTCAACACTAACAACGGTCAGCCGCTAGCTCTCCCGCCTGGTGAGTACCCAACCTTATAGCTTGCGACTTACATCATGGTCTTGGTAGAAATGGTAATTTTTTGGCCTCTGACCTCTTCATACAGGGCCTAAGATGGAACACCTGAGAAAAATTTATTCAGAGATGCTCAGTCCTGAGTCCATCCAATCGAATGGCTCTTATATTCAAATTTTAGAAACGGCATTCGGATTTTAATGATATAAAATCGTTTGTACAGTCGACGACGTAAATATGTATACGGTTTGTGATATTCGAAAGCAATTTTCTCGCAATGTTTAGATTCAAATGTCGATATTACACAAATAATAATAGTATATGTTAAGAGATTCTGCCAGTTTTATTCAATCAATATTTTAAGAGAAAATCGTTGGTTAATTTCAATAAGTGTCACATATTTATGTCCTCGACTGTACCGATGGGAATGACAACTGAGTAAGTCTGATTAAGGACTTAATTTAAATATTTTCTTCTTTTCTCCAGCTATATGTATAAAATGCAATATCTGTTATTTCTGTATACTGGGTGGAGATTTCGAGATGGCATATTTTCGAAACCTACGTTGGATTAGTCATGCTGAACAACTTTTACTATGGGACCAACACAGAATTCTCAAAAAAAAAAATTCATACATCATGATCGAGCAAGGTTGACATTTTGTAAGAAAAGTTTACATTTTTTTTTTTGAGAATTCACTATTGTGCACATAGTAAAAGTTAGGTACCTATAGGTTTCGAAAATATGCCATCTCGAAATCTCTACCTGTAATATGTTCATATGTAGAAAGCCACAGGTAATTTGATGCTGTTTTTACGATTGCTTACGGAGTTCCCTGGTGAAGGTAATGCGTGTCAAATCACGAGGCGTCTGCTAGTTTAAAATACATATTCCAAAGGGTTTGGGGGTAGAATGAACGGGTCTGCCGCACAACTGTAAAATTCAAACAGACTTGCTTTGAGAAATTCGACTGAAAAACTTTATCCTCCTTCCGAGTCAGTCGGGTAAAAAGCAAAGTGCATGTATAACACTTAATATGAAACTGAAGTAAAAATACTGATAAATATATGCAACTAAACTTAAATGCATGTTTTATTATAATATTATTTTCAAATATATTAATGTTTGACTAACATTGGCGATGTTTTTAATGCGGAACAGTGTGGCAAGCCTGTTGGTCCCTGTTTAAGAACTGATAATAGAATTATATTCATTTTAGGCTCTCCCGTACCCACAGATCCCGCGCCAGAAATCAAAACTAATGAAAATGTAAGTAGAAAATGCAATACAATGATTTTGATGGAATGATTCGCGTAAGTAACTATATGATATTGATGTTTTATTCATTGTTATACAGCTGATTTACGCGTATTTTGTAATCCTGTTTTTTTTTTGCTCCATTTCTCACCCAACTTTATCTGCAGCCTAAAATATGTGCCGCCACGAACCAATCCTCATATTTAGTAAATCTTTCATGTGATCTGTTAATTACTTGCTACTGCAAAATTACCACACGGGCCTTATGATAGTAAAAGGATACATACCTAATCATAATTTAACTATATCAACTGGGTTTATAATAACTTAAACTGTGAAGACAACCAAGAAACTTAATAGTGCTAATTTTCTGTCGATTTGAATCTTTTGAACTTATAACACATGATTGGTTCGTATCTGGGACTCAATTCTCGCGTCCTTCGAAATAACCATCGAATCGTACTTACGGTTCGAGTTCTATTCGACTGTAAAATTTCGAGGGGTGGTTTCCATTCGAACGGTCCCGACCAATTAAGGGGGCCTTCATGGCCAACGCAACTTCAACGCAAGCGTAGCCTAAAAGCTTGTACTTTCATCCAACGTAATGTTTGACTGCGAAAAAAGAGTCACCATCAGAGCCATCGGTTATCAGTTGGTATATTCCGCTGATCACTCGCGGCCGCTTCGCTAGGTCGTCATTCATGATTTCGCATATCATAAAACTTGTTCCAGGCCCATACTTCCTGTGATGTAATCTTACAAGTTTGGTAAAAAAAGTTAGTTATTTAGAATCTCCAATACATTTGCAAGCATTGTTTAGAGCTGTTTTCTTTACTTTTACAATTTATAGGTACATTAGATATGGCCAAAGTTCAGGTAAAATTTGTGCAAAACCGCTGTTTTTCGGAGGCTTTTACTGAATTTGTTTCACACTTTTTTTTATTTTCGCCTAGTTATACTGCTAGATATAGTTCACAAGATACCAATTTGTTTAAAACATCTAACGAAAAGTGTTTAAAAACGCCATCATAAGTACAGAACTTTTGTATGAAAAGTATGGTGAGCTGACTGCTCTTAAAACTAGTTGACTGGTTTTCCTTCTAAATAGCCTCGAAATTGCCTGATAACGTTACATGATTTACACTCGATAAAAGTTCGAATTCGTACTTTTTCGATTGGGTGAGAATTGGCTCCCAGCTCTGTCATATCTATCTGCCCACTATCTCATCTTTTATAGTTAGATATTAATTATTAACAATTAGGCTGCAGAATCCATCTTCCCTGCCTTTTTACTGACTCATATACCGCTGTTTTTTTGCTTTAACTGTTCTACCAACATTGTAACATATTATATATATGTATATTTAATATACTCGACAGGGTGAAGTGATAGCCAACTTCTGCTCGATGTGGTTCATCGGGCTGGTATTCGAGAAGACCAATGTGAACGTCAACTTGACTAACGATATACAGTCGTTCACCAAAGCAGTGCACTATCAAGCTGAGAACACTAATATGTTGAGAGAGGGGATGACTATTGAGGTATAGAAAATCGTATCTAATTTTAAAACCATACTGCGAATTGATAATCATGGGGTTCTTCTACAGCAGCATTTTAAACATTTGCAAGAGGTCAATAATATAAACTAGAAATAGAAATGGCCCTAGTCTAGTAGTCTAGTAGCCGTAGCCTTTCGGTATTTTACCACAAATTCTTACCTTTTCTTGACGTTTACTTAAATGAGATCAAACAAGATCACAAGTAGTTCCGCAAATACTATAATATTCAAGCTTTAGGAGCAGAGTATAGTGGTCAATGCTGTCAAAGGCCTCTAATAAATCACAAAAAAAATCAACCTGAGAAAATTCACAAGTATGTATGGCCGTATGCTAGTTGGCCACGTTAGTGATAATTGTTGAATGTCCAGGCTAGACACGTCCGGCGCAAGCAGCTGCACCAGTACCTGTCGGCGTCGCTGCTGAAGCGCGAGCGAACCTCCTCCGGCCCCAAGCGCAAGCACGACCCGCCGCTGCCTAAACCTACCAAGAAACCCAAGAGGCTCTCCGAGAGCAGCGTTAGTACTACACATTCATCTATACCAGACCCATCTAGTGGAGATAAAAACATGTACACCACCGAGCTCTACCGAATAACATTATGATAGCGAGCGATCATTATCTCTCGCATGCAATAATTACGTCAGTTGGTCGACGACAGCTGTCGTTGTTTGATTCGTGGTACAGGAAAGCGGTCTATAAAGCAGCTGGCAATATAATTTCATTAAATAAAAAATTTATGTTTGTGTGTTTCATGTGATAATGGCTCAATGACGTCGGATACCGAGAGGAAGGACTTAGAAGCTTTCGGTAAAGGAAAACATCTTGAGGAAACCATAGCACGATGGTATCTTACTTTGTTGTACCCACCTAGCTGGCTTACCACCCTCAAGTTGAAAATCAGTAGCCAAGTACCTATAGGTTCCGACAGCTGCACTTGAGAGCCAGTTCCTTCTAGGCTTTGTGTGTGCACCACCTTCGGCCTCATCATCACTTACCATGCTGAGATTGCGGTCAAACTTAGGTCTAAACACAGTAAAAAAAAACTAGTTAACTATCAATCCCTAGACGATTGCTGCTAAGACTTAAGCTGGATTCCATAATACTGACCCAAAATTCACTATATCCACAGGCCGACGAAGTAAGCCTTCTCTCGTACAACGAGGACTCAAACTCGTCCAACATCTGCGAAGTGAGCATCCAAAACGGCGCAGCCGGCAACCACGCGGCGGAGCCGGCCGACGCGAGCCGAAGTAAGCCGAGCGAGAAGGCCGAACAACCTCCCTCTACGTCCAACACTATAGCGTGCACGTAGCATTACGAAGAATGGCGTCAGCGGTTCATATTCGGAACCGCCAACGTCAAAATACATAAAGCTAAACGCGTTTAAACTGACACATTGTGAAGTGACAAATTGAATGTCTATTTTAAACGATTTTATGGTAGTGACAGAATTGTGATTCAATTTGTGTGATAAAAGGTTGATGTTTTTTTTTTTGGTGCAATTTATTGTAAATGTCTCATTTTGGTGTTGTGTACAATGTGTCATGTGTGCAGAGGCGGCGCGCGAATTTATTTGTGAATTTATTGACGTTCTCGGTGAGTCGTTTGTGTGGTTTTGGTGTTGTTTGTCTTACATATAAAACGTGGTCATTGTGTCATGATTCCAAACAGAGGTACACAAGAAACAGCTCAAACCTGGTGCAAACTTATTTTATGGAATATAGCCGAATTGAATATGCAGCTCAAAAAGCTATCTTATTTACTGAGTAGACGTTTAATGTGTCTCAGTAAATATGTTACATTTGCACCAGGTTTTAGTTTGAATCATGATCATCCATATTTTTGTCATATTTTTTAATTTTGACGCATAAGGCAGGCAATACCCAAAACGGTGACTTGTAAAAAAAATCTATTTTATATTTAAACTGGTATTGTCTTTAGATATCGCACGGAGACACCGTTTACATCGTCGTCAATGCGTAAGTTTACAATATTATTAGAAAATGAGATTGATATAAAAGAAAAAGATAATGAAAAAAGTATGCATAGAATATGTATCAATAAAAAAAAAGAAAAAATTGTGAATAAGGTACTGTCTTACCGCCGACGAGTAAGCGATTAGAATTTGTCTCAAGAACCATATAAATTCTGTATATATTTTTAATGAATGAAGATGGATGTATGGCCTTCAAACCCTCATATTTAGAGTAAAGTGACATTGTCCCTACTGCTAAGTGGTACCATGACATTTTTTTATAAATGTATCACTGTTAGAATTGATTGAATGCATGCTGATACATATTACAGTACAGGTTTCATTGGGTTAAAAAAAAAGCAGTTTTACCTACTCAACTGATTAAAACAAAATGTGACCTTTTATCAATATTGTTGGTTCATCATCGTTAATCGTTTGGAACATCAGTACCGAGGCGGGTGTTTTTTTTTTTCGAGTTTTTTTTTTATACCTTCATCCAAAGAATTTAAAACGTCCAGAAGGATAGTCGCCTCTATGGCAACATGAAATAAACAAGCCAGAATTGACAGTATTTGACAGCCGTGCGCAGTACGAACTGAGAGCGATTTGCTCAGGGAGCCCCTCAAGCGGAGTGAAATTAAATGTCATGCTTTAGTAAGGCGGATTATCCATCTGGGTAGAGGCACGATGCCCTATGAAAATCTTTGCCTTCATCAAACAATATGGATAGATATTTCAGTGATTCACGACCATGGTAGTTCATTTAGCACATTGTAGGTAGAATTGATACTTTTTGTTTAAGATTAACTATTTTTGTACATTTCCCAAAATAGTAAGTTGTACGGTTTTTAGAGAAACCGTGAGAAACGTTCAAATATGGCTCATATTATACAAAAAACATTCATAACACAATGTGACAAATGAACTTCTACTGTCGCTAATCACTGAAACATCTATCCATATTGTTCTACGAAGGTAAAACAAAATAAAAACTCGAAAAAACTCAAATTTCCTGCCTCAATACTGATGTTTAACCTTAACATTCACCTGTATTCATGTTATCAAAGTATAATTTTCTTTCGAGTTAGCGATAGAATAAATCTCGCAGACTTGTCGGCGGTCAGGCAGGCCGCTAAAATGATTAATTAAAATCATTAGGGTATTTAATTATATATTTATGTGTAAGTTATGGGGTGTTTATTTGCAGATCGCTCTACGTTGGAACACCATGACTACGGCAAGTAAGTTCCGGTTAAGTCACATAGGGTCTTTGCCGTTTGCAAGAAAACTAGTTGAAATTGACGAATTTAATTACATATATACTTCTAATTTTAACATGAGATACAATATAAACTTTATTGTGCTAAGAATATGGTTTGTTAAGTTACAACTCATGCCAGCTGCTTTTAGAACCTAAAATAAAAGTGAGTGCCTTTGAGGACTTATTGAAAACGTCCGAATCATCCAACTTCGGGAAAATCAAAGCTCTTTTTGCCTTTGGTCGCGTCCCTATCGCCGCAAAGTCATAGTGGACGCCGGCCCTTTTTTCAAAAAAGGAGGAGGTTCTATGTTCGACGCGATTGTTTTTTTTAAACCTTTTTTAAGCAAATTACTTGTTCATGGGGCGCAAAGAAGTATTTTAATTTGTCTCATGGTAAAATTTACGAAGAATAATTACTTCTATGAAATAACCTAAGTTTTTCTCCACAATTTACTTGAGTCATTTCGTATGGTACTCTCTAGGGCAGGGTACCCCGCTCTTCAAGTTGATATTTTGTCGCCTAGCCCTTATTTAAGTGAACGGGTTAACTTAACTAACATGAAATATAAAAGGAAAATTCTTGAAATCCAAAATTTATATTTGTCATGGTGACACATCGAAGAAAGATCCCTTTAGAGTAGTAATAATGTAAAATCAAATTCCGAAAGTCGTCAGTGATTTGTCACTGAATTTGAACAGTAAGCACCAATCACGGCATCGTGTGTTTTTGACTTGACCAATCAGAGCGCGTTGTCGGCGGTAGGAAATTGGCGGAATATATTTCAACCAAAATGAACGTCATTGCGCTTCTTTGGGTTTATTGTTCGATGTGGTGACAATATGAATACTTATTTGTCAAGCAAGTACTACACCAGCGCGATAAGTTGAGACTCCCGCTCCACCGCCCGCTTTCCCTGTACTTCCCCGATGGCGCCCGAATTGTACTGCAACACGACTGACGTCATCGCGCTCAAGTCTCGACTTATCGTACGGGTAGTACTTGCTTCACAAATTATTCATATTGTTACCATGGTGAATAGAAATTTTGGATTCAAAAATTTTCCCTTTATATTTCATGTTAGTTAATTTAAACCGTTGTTTCTCGCATGGGACGCGCATCCTATTATAACAATAGTTTTCATTGTTATTTTTTTAACTGTGATTTAAAGGACTAAACACTAAAAACTTGCCTTGAAGTTTTAAAATTGTCTCTTAACTTACAAAGTAACTAAGCCAAGTCTAGCCCTGGATAGGATAGTGATTCGTCGCCTTGGTAACATAAAGGTGTCTCCTGACCGGTACCTCAAAGTATTCTAGACCTGCAAGTCGGCTGTGTAACACTCAAGTTCGATATTGAAGCCAATTCAATAATAGTCTTTGATCACGCGTGTGGGAATGAGATAAAAGACTAAATTTGCTTCGACTTCGACATTGAGCAACGCAATCAACCTGCAGAGGTAGTGACCTTTTTCTACCACACCTGATAAGGATATCTCTATGATACTTGAATAAGGAAAATCTCATTAGATACACAAATTACTTGGAGGGTTAAATACCACTTGCCAAAAATACGGATAATGTGTTCAAAGTACTTAATTTTGTATTTTTTCTTGCAAACGGTTTGATAGTACAAAGCGAACGGAATTATTGTTATTTATAATTATTATTGAAATTTATTTTGATACTTCGTTTCGTATTTTTTATTATAGCCTGCGTTTTGTTACACCACAAGTCGATGTAAAATTCTAGATTATATGGCAATAAGGGGATATAATGCTGATGCACAGGGGTGCGTTCAATTACTACACACCGGGTGAACGGTGCGATCGTCGGACGATCGCACCACATGTTATTGAACTGTAACCTGTGCTGTTACTGAACGATACGATGATCGTCGGGCGATCACACGGCGTAGTTACTGAACGCAGCCCTGGAGATATATATTAACGACAGCCAAGCGATACGAACAAACACCATGATTATGGTTCGGTGGTATCAGGATTCGAAGGGCGTAGTGCAGGCATTAAAAAAATGTTATACTATCGCTTCGGGAATGTCCCGTATGAGGAGAAGCGACGCAAGAAACTCCTCATGGGCCCGATAGGTTTATTGATATAATTGCACAATTAAATTCTTCACTACACTTCAGAAATTGGTGAAATAGCAACTGTTCTGAGAACACGGGTGCGCACAGCTCGAGAGCTTGTAATAGACTTGATCCAAAGAGAAAATAATCATTACGTTTTTACGCATACCCTCATTTTATAAAAACTTAATTGTTTTGCTAGTATTGTGCAATACTTAAACTATTATAATGACATGAGCCAAGTCCAATAAACCGATTCTTCGACATATAGATGAAAATTTTCCTATGCGTGAATTAGTTCAGACGAGCATTTTTCGTCATTCGATCTAATATTTGAAACCCTTGTCATAGATTTTGTAACTGTTGATAAAAATATTTATGAAGTTAACCGTGATGTGGTGATAATGTAACGCAGGTCGTGTTTTAAATGTTTAATATGTGATTTTCTTTTAAATTGCAAAGTATTCTTATTAAAAATGCAATTTTTCATAAGCTTTTAAAAGCTTTCTATTATAAAATCTATAGTTAAACTTAGCCGATCTAAATTCCTTCGTTTTCACGTGTGAATAGAATGCATTTGCGCACGGATGCGATGTCTTCACATAGTTAATTAATAAAATTAATGAATAAAAAACGAAATGATTCCACCTAGATATTAAGACTCAAAATGTAGTTGATGGTAAGGACTTTCTCGGTAATTTGTAAGTTGTATATAACGATAGCCAATTGATTATTATATATGAAAATATATATCTGGAAAAAATAAATTAAAATTGACAAAAAAAAGAAATAAATGTATATACAAAACGGATTATTGTTTCCTTTATATACTTATACCCTCTCTGTTCAGAATAGATTTATACTATGTAATATTAAGAGCAGTCAATCAGCCATACTTTTCATACAAAAGCTTTGTACTGATTATGGCGTTGTTAAACATTTTTCGTTAGACGTTTTAAACAAATTGGTATCTTGTGCACTATATCTAGCCGTGTATCTTTACGTTAGTTATCTGCAGTGCTATTCTGTAACGTTCATTTGCAAAATCACTTCTGAATCCGCGATGAGATTAGAATTTCATATTCTTAAACTGAGTGACTTCGACACTAGCGCCACCGAGTGATGACGGAAGTGAGAAGAACTACGACAGGTGAGTATTTTGACGTTTTTCAATAGGATTTGGTATTCTGAAACGTAATTCACCCGCCAATTCAGTTGCGAGGTGAGTTGCGAGATGACTTTCGAGATGATTTACCTTTTACAGAATACCATAGCTGGTTTCCATAGTGCAAGCTCTGCTTAGTTTGGGATCAGATGACCGTGTGTGAGGAATGTCCAAGGATATCTAGGTAAAAATAAAAAAGTGTGAAACAAATTCAGTAAAAGCCTCCGAAAAACAGCGTTTTTGCACAAATTTTACCTGAACTTTGGCCATATTTTATGTACCTACCTATAAACTGAAAAAGTAAAGAAATCATCTAGATACCAGGCTTGCAAATGTATTGAAGATTCTAAATAACTTTTTTTTCACAAACTTGTAAGATTTTTTCACAAGAAGTATACTCCTGGAACAAGTTTTATGATATGCGAAATCATGAATGACGACCTAGCGAAGCGGCCGCGAGTGATCAGTGGAATTTACCGACGGCTCTGATGCTGTCTCTCTTTTTTCGCAGTTAAACATTACGTTGGATGAAAGTACAAGCTTTTAGGCTATGCTTGCGTTGAAGTTACGTTGGCCATTAAATAATACCTATTATCAAAAAACTAACAGAAAAAAAATAGAACATAATTATTCTTGACCTGACTATGTGGTGTCAATAAAGTACACACGGCAACAGATCAAGCTATACATTTCTAGTATAAGCTGACCTCCCATTGTACCGAAATCCTATACAATGCGAGATCAGCTTATACTGGAAATGTATAGCTTGATCTGTAGCCGTGTGTACAATGAAATAATTATATTAAGTAAAATAAAACCATCAGAAAACTTGTAAATATGATTTATTACATTAGTATCCAAATATATCTTCATGACCATAATGAACAGACATATTCTGGGCATGAGGGCCTGCTATATCAGGGGTACGTATGCTACTCAATCCAGAGCTTCCAGGGTGAGTCAATGGCCACGTAGTCCCAACGTACATAAAAAAACAATTTACTTAGACAAAATCTGTTCTAAATCTACATCTTCTTCACTATTATTTACCTGGAAGTAAAGAAAGGAAACTCATTATTAAAATAACTGGTTTGTCTGTTAGAATCTTTGCAACCAAGTCTTTAAGATTAAATTCGTATTGCGACGGAAGAGATGTGGGGCCAATTATTTAGATCAAAAGTTTATATAGCATTTGAACCTCTCTAATTTGAGGTTAATAAGATAGCTTATTTACCCAGTTCTTCTCGTTTTCCTGAGCAGCCTTCAGTTCCATTATTTCATTTTGTATGGATATGCTCAATTCTCCTATGGGAACAGTCTCCGTGCGCCAGAAAACGTTCTGATGTTTACTTGTACGGTAACGACGTTTGTGAGTTTTGAGGTGTACCTAAAACCATTAATTATTGCAGGTTACTTTTTGGAGGAGTACATAATGGACAGTTTTATTAATATTTAAGTAGAAAATAAATAGTATTGAGTTAAGTTATTAATGAAAACTAAAAATAAAATGGGTACCAAATAGGATCCCTGGGGGATACCTGAAATAATCTTAAACACTTGAATTCTTAGACTCACTAAACTTTATTGAAATTTAAATAAAACTAAACTATTCAATTATATTATCCGTTCATGAGAGCCGATGTTCCCGAGTTTACGTAATAATAAGACATGCATGGTTGATCTTATCAAAAGCTTTACTGTAAATTGCAACCATTTGTATTGCCTATCTCTTTCGTTAATATGGCGTATATAGAGGGGGAGTGGAGGCGTGCCCACCCCCAGGTTGCGTGATCATACTCTAAAGGGATGTTTCGTCGATGGAACCATAGCACGGTAGGGTAGTGTGGCAGTACCCGGGTGGAGTATGTGTACCTTCTTGATGTGCGTGTTGACCATGGAGCGCAGGTGGAAGAGCGCCGGGCACAGCGGGCAGCGGCGCGTCGGCGCCGTGTGCGCGCACACCGCGTGCTGGTTGCGACGGTTCACCGACACGAACCCGCGACCACACACCTGTAGTACAGTACACTATAGTATATAGTATACCCGCTACTAGTACAGTCGAGGACATAAATATGTATACACTTTTTGAAATTCAAAAGCGATTTTCTCGCATGTTTAACATTTAATTGTTAAGCTATTACACAAATCATAATAGTATATGTTAGAAGATTCTGCCTTTATAATATCTCATAATGTCAATCAGTAGTTTAAGAGGAAACCGTTGTTGAATTTTACTAATTGTATACATATTTATGTCCTCGACTGTACCTCATCGAACAATCATTTATTGAATATCACATGAGACATCAACAGCATACATAATAATGCAAACAATATTCTGATATGTACACAACTGACAACATGTGTACAGCATTTGTAATGCTTGCAACGTATGTATTAAAAGTTGTAACGAACTAGACATATAACAAAATAAGCTATGTAAACTACATTTATTTCATGGGGTGAATTATTTTGATTGGAATGATTTCAGTACCCTACTCTTGAATTTGGGAAGTGAAATATGTCGATACCACATTCATCATCGCCATTAACAATATTATGCTTTAAATGTATCCAAAGAAACTACTCAACGGATCATCATGAAATTTGGCATGCAGATAGCCTATGATATGGAGAAGGACATATATACTATAATTTTTATCACGAGAACGCGGTTTTTCGACAAGTAGGTACAAAACCTAAGGAAAATGTGAAAATAAATATCCTGGGACATTCCTCACACACGGTAATCTGATCCCAAACTAAGCAGAACAAACTAAGCAGAACTGATCAATATTATGGAAACCAGATAACTGATATAATACATATACTACTTTTCGTTTGTAAATACATAATTAATGTACATAATTACACTCAGACTCAGGAAATACAGACATGTTCATGCACACAAATGCATGTCCTGTGTGGGATTGGTGGAATATCAGAACCTGATAGGTGGAATATTAACCAACTGGCCATCAGGTATTTATAATCATTGCATGAAAATTTACCCACAATTAATAGAGAAAATCAGAAGTATTTAGGTACTGAAAGAAACATCATTGGCTAAAACAGTGACTGATGTTGTTAGACCATAAAATTCTAAAAATGGACCCGCTACAAAAACGAAGTGGTGAATGGCTTAAAAAACATAACCCAACATCGTTTGGATAAGCTAATTTTTAATTGTTTTTGTTTTAGATATCCTGGGACACAAGTATGTCCTGAGTGGGAACTCAAGAACTGCAGCGATAGGTATAATAATACTCACATCACAACTATAAGGGCGTTCATTATTGTGCAGTCTCTGATGCCACAGCAAGGCTCGCTCGTCCACAAAGTATCGTCCGCACGTGGGGCACATGCATTTGTTACTCTTAGCCTTCTCTGGCTGTGCCACCACTTTTGATTCTGTTTGATTTGATTTGCGCCTGAAAATTATAAATAAATAAATATCCTGGGACATTCCTCACACACGGTCATCTGATCCCAGACTAAGCAGAGCTTGTACTATGGAAACCAGATAACTGATATAATACATATACTACTTTTTGTTTGTAAATACATACTTAATATACATAATTACAACATTACAACCAGACTCAGGACATACAGACATGTTCATGCACACAAATGCATGTCCTGTGCGGGAATCGAACCCACGACCTGCGGCGCAATAGGTGGAATCTTTACCAGAGTCTTAACCAACTGTGCCAACTGGCCCGTCAATTATGTTATGACTATGGTTTGTAAAATATAGCTTGATCTCTGCGACAGTTGTTTGTTTGAGTCATATGGAAATTAACTTTATGGCTTTAGCATAAGGTTTATCTGTATCATTATTAATTTGACCTTATTGTAAAGATATAAGGTTAATTTTGATTTGACATTCATCGTCAAAAAGTGGTGGACAGTAATAAGAGTTGAATTTCGGAAAATCTTTTCATAGTTCACCCCAGGGTCTACCAGTCAAGAGTCAAAATAAAGGTAAACTTAATTTAAAAAAACCGGCCAAATGCGAGTCAGAATCACGAAACTGAGGGTACGGTACAATATTAAGTAACTTAACTTTTGATGAAAAAAAAAACCGCCAAAACTGAGACGTTTCTTGCAAGGGCGCCCACTTTAATTTAAAATTTTATTTCATTTTTATAGCGGCAATGGAAATACATATTCTCTGAAATATTTCAGCTGTCTACCTATTACCATTCTTGAGCATGAGATACAGCCCACTGACGACAGAGGGACGGTCAGCGGAGTCTTAGTAATAGGGTCCCATTTGGCACCCTAAAAAACAACTTACTTCTCCTTACCCATATGCATTTCATGTTTCTTAATATGCATATCAAAACTATTCTCTCCCCTATACATCTTTCCACAATAATAACAAGTGAATTTCTTCACGTGTTTACTATCATTGTGCTCTGCTAACTTTTCTTCGTTCTCCAAAACTACGCCGCATACTTCGCATATATGTGCACCTTTAGATTGACTCAAATTCTTCATATGTTCATGTCGTTTCTGATGTGATATTAGGGTGTCACATTTTTTGAAGACCGTATTACAAATGTCACATTCATGTAGTCCCGTGTGTGTTTTTATGTGGTCCTTGTATTCCTCCTCGCTGCAAGTTGTTTCTTTGCATACCTGTGTGATTTATGAAAAACACCTTTCTCATCAGGAATCAAGGTTTTGCTGATGTGTTTTATATGCTCAAGTTTAACTTTATGTTGTGTTCCTGCGCGTGAGTGACGATTGCCAGAGCTCATTGGGGAGGGGGAACGGTCAGTAACGCGTGAGTGATGCCCCGTGTGTTGCAAGCGTCCATGTGGCTACGGTAACCGCTTACCATCAGGCGGGCCGTATGCTTTATATCGATATCGTAAAATAAAATAAAACATCAAAATAGCTTCTTGTGGGTGAGAAAATTTTGCAGACAGACAAAGTAATTCATTTTGCTTATATTCGCTATTATGTCAAGTTCCAGACAACCTAATTAAATGGCTAATTATTTTCGAGGCGACTAACAAATTAAAGGGCGACTAACTATTGGTTACTAAAAAAATAACTTGGCAGCGATTAAATAATTTGGTAACTATTAAATTAGATGGGCTACAAATTGCAAGGTATCATAAAAACCAAATAGTGGCAGCTTCTTTAAGGTAGCAAATATATTAAACAGGCACATAGAAAAAATAGGTGGGGTACTATAAATAATGACTTGGCGACTAATATTGACAGTGGGATAACAAACATTGTATTATTGGCAACTATAGGCTTCCGTATAAAAATACACTTTCGGGCTACGATTTGCAAGCAGCTGTAAAAATTTAAACGGGTACTGAAATTAAGAATTAGGGTTTCAGTATTTTTGTTTGTGGAATCACAATTAGTATCTGGATGACCGAGTTGAACCTGGTTTTTACTTTTTAGCTTATCGTGTTTATTGGAAATTATATTTAGATTCGATTAAAAAAAAACAGCTGTACTCGAACCGGGGTCTTCTGGTTTCGGGATCGAAAACAGTGACCTTTGATTTTGTATGGTTTTCAGGGTCTGATGATGGAGTAGGAGGGTTGGCACTGAAACTCCATAGTGGATCATCGTATCCTGGCCGTGTTTGGGGTAGTTAGAATTGTCGTGACATGAACTTTGACCATGTATGATTTTCAGGGTCTGATGATGGAGTAGGAGGGTAGGCACTGGAACTCCATAGTGGAGCAACGTATCCTACCCGTGTTCGAGAAATTGTCATGAGATGAACTTTGACTGTATATAGATTTCAGGGTCTGATGATGGAGTAGGAGGGTAAGCACTCGAACTCTATAGTGGATCATCGTTACCTGGCGGCCGTGTTTGGGTTTGTTGGAATTGTCGTGAGATGAACTTTAACCATGTAAGGTTTTCAGGGTCTGATGATGGAGTAGGAGGGTAAGCACTGGAACTATAAAACTTTAACTAAAACTAAAAATAAAACTAAAAATAAAATCTACTCCATCATCAGACCCTGAAAACCATGAAATCCATGTTTCCAGGTGAAGCTAATAAAAGAGTGTTGAAAATAAAAGTCAAGAAATAAAACCATAGACACACACTATTTTTTTTGCATGCCACTATTTGCTTTAATTAGAGCTCTTAAAATGTCGCACAAAGTATGTTTTATATGACCATGTTCATATTTTCTTCTCATCTTAGTTTACTTTATATACAACCTCATTATATAATTTAAGAAAGCCTATTTTCTACTTTTTATCCGCCGTCAAGTCTTCGCCTAACAATAAATTCAGTTACCAATACAAAAATATGGATGCCAGTTTAAATTAAAACAAAGCTTGTTTAGCTGCTGCTTTCTACTTAAAATGATCCTTCACTTTAGCTGCCAACCTATTATTTTTAGTACCTCCTTTCATTTTTTATAAATACCAAATTCAGATTAATTTGTCGCCGCGTTAAATACATGCCTAATTAAATGATGTACCTAACGCCTGTAACAGTAACATTGAAACTTATTGGTTATAACAATGATTGGTGAAAAAACTAAACTTTGACTTAAAGCTTATTACACTAGAGAATATTAATAAAAACTTACCTTACAAATATACAATTTCATATTGTGTTCAGTTTTCATGTGCCCTTTCAATCTTCTCAAAAATCTGTATCTAGCGGGACATTTCGGACAAGCCGTGATTGCCAATGGATCCCGCTTCCTTCTCTGTTTCTTCTTTTGTACGGGCACACGGCTCTTAAGAGCTTTATTGCACTTTTTAATATCAGATGCATCAAGTGTTGAAACCTCTCCATCAATCAATTTGTAAAACATCTGTTCACCAGCTTCATTGACAACCATAACAATATTGTCATCATCCAATTTATTTTTAGTCTTCACCTTTCTTTTACGCGATTTTTTGGGCTCATCATTCATCATTTGAGGGCTCGCTGGTTCATTTCGATTTTGTTTCCCAATACCATTCAAATTGAAGTCAAAATCGGATTCAATAGTCAATACAGGTAAAATACACAGTGTATTCATAGAGTTTTCATTAGATAAGTCGACAGGAGCAATATTGGTCAAGAGCTCATTAGTATAAAAATTAATGATTTCTTCGCTACGTTTTGCTTGAAGGAAAAACTTGTAAGCTGCAGAAGCTCTCATGAAGCAGTCAATACAGGTGTTATAATTGTCTGCATCTGTAAACTGTAACATAAAGGGTCAGAGAGTAGCCGAGTAGAATTAAGTGGATAAAGTTTCCACCTATTAATTTCTTATGCCGTGTTGAAAAATTATATCTAATGAGATTGCCTGCACTGGGGCAGCAATAGGACAGTATAAGGGCTCCTTTTTAAGGTTCTATTTACATTCAAAAAAATATTTACCACCTCAGTATGACAAAGTTTCTCCAGCACATCTGCTATGCAATACTCCTTATCTTCCTTGCAAACTTTTGTAAATATATTCTCATATTGTTCTCCAAGGGGACCCAGACAAACGATACACAAATTGCCTTCTAAAGTGCTGTTAGCAATATGCTTTACTATTAATTTTAGGTCCAAGTAGTCAGCCATAATTCACGATATCGGCTCCTGATATGAAAAAATGCTTGATAAGACATTGTTACAGAATTGAACACATTAATCGTTAAACGGAATTAAAATTCTAAATTTACCACCAATTTGTAGTACAGATGCGTTCTTGTTCAACAAACAATATGAAAGGCAAACCTTCAATTTCGTTACAGATTCGTTCAATATTCAATACATTATGGACGCCATTTTTAGTTTCTCTTCTGCTGTTGTGCCTGTTGTGAATGGCTGTGACTGTGAATGACAGAGAGTTGCAGAAGTTTTAACTGTGATTAGTCGAGTATTATTCATGATCATCAATATTTTAGTTTTTTAATATTTTAATGATTACTTACAATTTTATCTAATTTTCACGCTGGTTTCATGATTTGAATAAATAATTTAATGCAAAGATTTAATGTTTTTTTTTTTTTGGGATTTCATCTTTTTATCAAATAGTACGAAAGCACTACACTACGGAAGCATTAAAAAAACAAAGTAGGTAGGTACTTTACTACGAACGAACTGTCAAAAAATAAAAAAGGTATAAAAAAGTTGTAGAAGTGTATTGTTTTAGATATTAAAGATTTTATAATCTTTTTTATAATTAACGTATAAAAATAATGTAGAAATGTTATAACATCGATAATGTGCTGATAAAAATGTGTTCCCAACTTTAATGTCGCACAAAATCATTGATTTTACAAATATTCAGCTATCAGACTTAATCAGCGGTTATAACAATTAATTAGCGATACCTTCATTCCTTTGTTAAAATAGCATCACAGTAATAAATATTCTGTATATACGGATGAGGACACTATGATATTATGCTTTCAAATAATGAAAATTTTAAAGCCATTGTTTTCGTAATTATTTTCCGTAGGTTACGTCGAAGAAGACAATAATTTTACTGGAAATAAGAAAACGGTAAGTTAAATTGTCTAATTAACTGACGTATAAAATTTAATTTAGTTTAACGGCCAAGGTCAGTTAGATTGTGTAGGTTTTATTGTAGTAGGTATTTCACTTTTAGCGGAAATACGTCACAAACTTTTCCGGTGCTTATTAGCGCTAATCTTCAATATAGGTACAATATAAATTTACATCTATTTAAAAATTCGTTATTTAAGTCATTCCAAATTTAAACTAGTGTTTGAAATTAAATCATAGTTATGCCACAATAAGTGTTCTTTTATTTATTTATTTTTATTGAAATACCGACGCTAGGAATGGCTCTTTATTTGTATCTTGGTATTAATCCTTATCGAAATAAATTACTTCATAATCAAGACTGCTTCAATACCTTTATAAAACTTTTTGAATTATTCAATTCGGACATTCCATTCGAAAGATATCACAAGTAAAAATATGCCAGTATTAGAAAAAAGTCACGTGGTAGCCGCTCACCCTGCTAGCAGCAGTCACTGGGCGGAATAAATGTAGGGTAGGGTAGCACCAAATGGTAGATAGAGTAGCACCACCACGCGAACGAAGTCGCGCCGGGCAGCTAGCCATTTATAGAAAGCAGCACTTCACTCCCACCTTATCCTTCTAAACTATCTTGACCATGTTGAAAGTTTTAAAATAAGGGGAAGCTGTGAGGTTAGAGAGGGGTTTGACATCATAATAATAAAGTAAATTTTGGGCTGTTGAATTATATCAAATGAAAGCAATATGTTTAATGTATTTTTTAAACAATTTATTTCTTCAACTTGAAACTTTTCATGGACATATTATTAGTTTGACCTTTTATTTCCGCAAAAGCCATAAATAAGAATTGAATTGAATTGACCTTTTATTCTGTAAAAAAAAATATGGTCTCCAAAATCGACGGATTGCAATGTAAAACGTAGCCGTTCTTCTGGTGAAAGAAAATATTTTGTGGAATCCATAGCACCATGGGGTAAAAAATAGTAGGCGAACAAAACTGGTGTTCATCATCAGCAGGTTGTTTCCTGCACTTACCTCAATCAACTTTTATATTACAGAAAACAATGGAACCCAACTTGCCGCCACCTAACATTAAAATAGATGAAAACACAGACATAACAATCAAAGAAGAGTCAGAAACACTCAATGAAGAAAACATAGAAATAAAAACAGAAACACACGAAGAAAATGTCACAGATGATAACCCATTCAAAGACATCCAGTTAGAAGTTAAACAAGAATTTGTATTGACTTTTGAGAAAGAGAGTACGGATTCCCAAAGCGATGACCAATCCCAGCCTCAATTTGAAAATGAAGACAAATTTAATACTGAAGAAAATATTTCTGTAAATGCTGATTTGTTGCAAGAAGATAAATTCACAGTCAACAGTAATTTAGAATCAATAAAAGATGAATTGAAGCAAGAAGATTCTATAGTGTCATTTGATTATCCTAATTTTGATGATACAAGGAGCATGGATAGTGATGATGTTGCAGCTTTGTGTCATGTTGAAGCATGTCTGCAGGATGAGTTTAATTTCAAACAAGAAGATGATGGTTTTGAGGTCAGTGATGATTTATGTTTAATTTTGTTAAGTAATTTAATAATGGTTTATTGAGGAATAAAGCAGAAGTAGCAGAGGAACTTAAGAATCTAAATCTCAAATAAAAATTTACGTACTAGGCGATAGACTTGACTCCCTAACATCATGATGCCAACCTACTGCAAAGTATACTATAGAATTCATTACCAAGAGTGTTGAGAGCAGAATCACAATGCATTGTCCAGTGGGTTAAGTTCCATTGAAATATCTGTTTTAGGATCTATTCGAGTCAGACCAGAAATTATACACAAGCATAAAATACAGAATTTAAAAAATATGTATGTTAGGCATAAACGTAGTTTAATAATAAATAAATGTTTTTATGTGCTATTCACAGAATAATCCAAAAGATGATTTCCCCAACATTGAAGTTAAAAACGAATCGGACTATGTAACAGAGACTCATTTGATTTCAAACAAAGTAATACAAACCACGTCGACGATCACCCATCCGCAGGACGGAATGATCGAGTCGCAGACTACAAACACCTTGGTCATGGAAATATTAAATGTATCGGGAAAAGAAGACTTATCAAAAATGGGCAACCCTGAAGAGATATTACCAACATCTACTAATTACGAAAGCAGCAACATGGAATATGAAAATTTTCAACTCAATTCTATAACTGGCAACGTGCTGACTTTAGAACAAGAAGCATATGGGCTGCTTAAAGCAAAAAAGAAGAAACATGATCCCATTAAAAAAAAACACGAGTGTCCAAAGTGCTCCAAAAGTTACAGTCAGAAAAGAGAATTAGACAGACATTTAAGAATTCATGCATCTATTGAGAAGCGCGCTCAAGGCGTAATAAAAGGTCTAAAGACACGGAAAGAAAATCGTAATAAGAAAATTCAAGAAGAGGAAAAAAAAGAAAAGGTAAAGAAAGGAGGCTACGAATGCACCTGTGGGGAAGTGTATCTTAGACGCAGTCGCATGGAGACATGCCTACGATCACACAATATGTTTTCTGTCACTAATTCGTACCCTTGCATGACTTGTAAAAGACAGTTCAAAGACAAAGAAGAGTTGGCATTACATCGGAAAAGGTTACACCGTAAAAGATTCCCTTGCAAGTTTTGCCCAACAAATTACGACACTCGAAAGGACCTCTTCAAACATTTGCAGGTGCACCAAAAAGTTCAACTAACGGAGTACAAAATGATTTCTGAAGCAAAGGGGAAGCAGAAGTTGAAATGCTTCATGTGTTCCAAAACATATTCCGAAATCCAAGATTTGAAGTCACATGTGATGGAAGACCACAACGAGCCATATAGTTGCCCTCGTTGCAAACTGACCTTTCCGAAGATTATAGATTTTGGTAATCACACAAAGGTATACCACCCTGAGGTAGCTAGGCAAGATGTATTAGATGTTCTTGAAGCATTTTCCATGTTGGTACAAGCTTGGAAATGCGAGGAGTGTGGGCTTCAGTTTCATGAAGCGGATAAACTAGCCTTGCATCAGATTGAGAAACATAGTCCAGATGTTAAAGTTGAAAACCAATTCCAGTGTATGGATTGTCGAAGAGTATTCATCAGTCAGAAAGGCCTAACTTCTCATAGGAGAGTACACCACAGTATAGAAAATGTAGAAGAAACTGTTGCAGTGGAACAGGGGGTCATGTGCTTGGAATGTAGGAAAATGTGCAAAGATATGATCGCTTTAACTTCCCATATGCGTTTCCATTCACCTGAAAGAAAATATCCTTGTAAATTCTGTGATTTTCGCTTCGCAACACCAGAAAAGAGAAAGACTCATGCAGAAATACATACTGGTGATATGAAATTCGTTTGTTTTATATGCGAATACCAGTGCAGTTCCGAAAATAGACTGAAACATCACAAAATGTCACTGAAACATTTAAATATGAAGGAGTATTTATTGACAGGTAAACCGTTGATAGAAGAAGAACAATCCACGTCGAAGCAGGAAAAAATAAAAGATACGCTCAAGAAGAAAGAGTGGGGGGTTAAAAAGAGAAAGAAAGAAAAGGACCGTAAGGAAGAGAGTGAGAAGGTAGAAGAAGTGGCATGTGATATTTGTGGTGATAAATTTCCGAGTGAGAGTGTAATGTTGGAACACAAACAAACACATCCCTTTATAGAGTTTCCTAATGATGACAAACCTAGTAGAATATTTTTTAAATAAGCCAATCTTGCTTATTTATTAACCCCCTTACTCATAAAGCGCTATTTAACTATTATACTGTTTAGATGGTCATGTAAATAATGACACATTATTTGACAATGACAATAGAGTGACTTTATTTACGTGACCCTTTAAACAGTATATTAGTTAAGTAACGTTTTATGAGTAAGGCAAATGTTCAAATGGCTACTTGTAACTTAAATTATTGCAAAGTACTAAGCTTTATTCTTCCATATTTTTCGTATTTTATAAGCAATTTAAAAGAATTTTTAATTTATTTTATTCGGTTTCTATTTTATATCTTTGTTTTTCATGTGGAGAAACATTTTCGCTCGTAAAGTAAAAAAAATACTTGCATTTTTCGCAAATTCCAGCTCTAATGCATATGTTCTTAAGATTGATACTTGCGGGAAAAATTATAACATTATGATTATTGTATTTATGATGATGATAGATGATTTCATAATCGGAGAGAGCTGAAATTTTCGAAAACGAATCGAACATCCACAAACGAACTTCACGAGAGCATCCTTGTTCTATAATATGCGATGCTATTTTATTCAGGAGAGAATATAAAAGAAAAATATATTTTAATTGATTTGGCCATCATAAAAATTATAAGAATTTATTTGATTCGAATTAAAAAAGGGTATTATTTGGTTTAGTTTAACAATCACCTGTGTTATGCTAGTCTAGATTTTGTTTTATTTAATTATATACATACGTAAGGTTATGGCTCAATGTTGTAAACTTTATTGTCAACGGACAACATGACAGATGCAAAAGGGATAACTATATGCGTGAAGGCAATATAAAAGCATAGTATATAAACAGTGCAGTTGACTATGCTATTTTTGTACTGTATTTTAGTCGCTAAATTCTACGCGCCGACGAGAGAAAACATTTGATGAAAATTGTAGTCATATTCAAGTAAATATAAAAGGAATCCTGTAATTACCGTGAATTTGGTGTTATTTTTTATTTATTTATTATTACATAATTATTTATTTACAGCGATATAATCGTAGACTGGTCATGTACTTGACGCTGGCCGTCTACGCTTCTAACAAGATGCAAATCTATAATAAAAAAAATTTGTTTGTATTGTTACATTGAATACTTCATTTGTGGAACTTATGAATCTCTTTGACAATCTGCCAATGTGTGCTGATCTTAATTTCTTACTCCAATTTATAGGGTAACCCAGCTTGTTTGACAGTTTATTGGTCCTTGGTTTACAGGTGTTGAGGTCCACTTCTGCATTTCAAAAACTGGAGCAATTTGCACAGATCTGTTTTATCCCAATATTTTTCAACTTATCAGTATCTGATTTTGTCGGCTGGGTCCATATCCACCTTTGAACCAGAGTCCAAAATCTATTATTTGGCAACTTTCTACAGATTATCAGTATTCAAATTCATGATGATGTTAGACTTCCCTGAATGGGTCACACCGATTTGTGTTGATTTTTAATTCATCTAATTCTAGAATAAGTATGATTGAGCCAAAAGTTAATAAGTATCCAGTGCCTGAAGAACGTTCAACTTCGGTTGTAGCATTTCTAGTTGTTGCATATTATTACAATATTGTAGTTTGTTAGTCTGCAATATTTATAAAGAAATTTGTAAATAATTTTTCCACTTTAATAACAATCTAATAGAGTTAATACTACTTTTAATAATATTTTTTTATCTACCATCACTTTAAATTTAAACCCATACAATATTGCAGACTAACATTTTTATCTATAAACGAGAAAAGTAAAAATAAAACTATTAAATTATTAAAATTATCTTTTATTATCACATGACATGATAAAACAATTCCTTCAAATACCCGATACATATCACGAACACATGAATAAAGATTTATTTAGAAACCAATCGTTAGTCGAATTTTAATTAATTCTAAATTTTGATTCATTTTGATTTCTAATTATATCCTTTGAATAAAAAAGGTGTTTTTTAAATGCGTCAAAGATGTGACCACTTTGTTATGGTCCACTCTAAACGACGCACATTTAATAACTTGAACAGGAACATCCCAACGCAAGCTAAAGTTTTAATCTGCAGACATTTTATAAGAGAAAAAAAAACGTATTATATGGCTGAACGTAACTGATGTAACTCAAAATATGTCACGCAATTTACGTTCTCGGTCTAATCTTATCTTATCTCGAAATAATTTTCTGACTGCTATAAGGAATTAAACACAAAATTAAAACTTACAAAATGTCTCCAAGACAGTAAACCTGTCACCCTTAAAAATCAGTGACAATGACACATTTATTTCTACAAGCTTTTATATATAACTTGCAATGTAACTGTTTGTTCTAGTGGAATCTTGCAAGTCGAATTCCACCCACTTCCAGTGGTCGGATTGACTTGATATTTGTTATACATTAGTATATTGGAAGACAATGCAAGTACAGTCAACAAAAAAAGCTTGTATTAAAAATGTTTTTTTTAACAAAAACTTTTTGTGCATTAAACATCCATACGATAACAGCGTACATTTTGTACACCGAAGAGAAAATATGCGTCGTATACAGTGGACTTAAGGCAGATTTTCAAACGATCTGACAATGTTTGTTACATAGAGTACACAATATCCAGAGTCTTATTTAAAAAATATTGTACAATTCACATTGATAATTAAAATACATTAATTAGGTATACTAAAAATCTTACGGAGCGTTGAAACTTCTACAATTGTCTATTTATATCAAATTGGCTTCAATACAGTCACTGGCGTTATATCATTCCTTTTATTTAAATAAATACTCTCTTATCAAACATCCTTGACAAACATATATGGTATATTTCAAGGAAATATGTATCGTAACTATGTAACGTTAAGTTCTATATTGTATTAATTTTGTTACAGCATCACAGCTAAGTTAATATAAACCTTATTATCATGAAATTTTCGACAAAGCAGTTATTTTTTACGCTTCTTATTACAACTTACTGTAGGCTCATTTTCGCTTGATCCTTAAATATAAACGAATTTACTTTAAGGTCTATGTTTGTCTCTTTCACAGCCATCTTCGTAAACCAGCGACTGTATTAAAGCCACATAAATTACTGACTCATTGAATGTGTATTACAATACAAAAAAACCTTACTGAATGGGAATAGGGTTGCGTTTGATTTGGCTCAAATTGTCTTAAAAAACAAGTGGAGTGGGGGCATTATTAAAGCTTAAAAAGACATTGATTTATTTTGCTGGAAATGATCTCCTCTCTATATATAAATAGTATAAAACAAAGCCTCTTTTTCTGTCTGTCCGCAATAGATTAGATATGGTTTTTACCATAATTTACAGATTTTCTTCCAGGCAAAGCCGGGGCGGATAGCTAGTGAGCTAAATATGAGAATTCATATCTGGATTGAAAACATAACCTGACATTCGCAACACATATTTCCATAACATATCTTGCACATTTTTCCAAATCAAACGCCTTCATCCCTCAAAAAACCTAAACTTAATAACTAAAGGTGATCTTCCAGTCCTGCGCCATACTGGCGGCGGGTTTCCTCACCACTAGTACATCATTACCCTTGTGTAGGGTCATCTGTAGTGGTGTGGTCTTGTCTGACTGGTGAAGTTTGGCAGTTTTTGGTGGTGATTTGATACCTGCTATTACTATGCGTTCAACCCATGAGCGGGTTGGATAACTGGCTTGTGTGTTTGTTATTCTGAAAGAGAGAGTTATTTTCTTTACCCAAATGACAGAAAGGGGTCACTTACGTCTGGGTGGAGAGGGAGGTTAAACATCTCTACATGACGTGATCTAAATTCCATCTTGAAATCTATTTGTTCATTTCTAATGCACGGTTATATTTAAATATTCTTGTTTTAAAACACAGTTTAAAGCTTATACGAATTATAGTATATGAATCTTACTTTGATCTAAATATATAAAAATCAATGCCACTTTTCGTTGTAATTTTATAACTCAAGAACAGGCTCACCTATCCAAACCAAATGTTTAGGCTTTGTTCGGACTATTTAGTAGATGGTTTATGTGAAGTTTGCACAAAATCGGTCGAGCGGTTCTTCATTTATCACATTTTTTGTAACAAATGAATTCAATAAATGGCGGATCATTTTGTTAATGGGGATTTTGCTGTCTTTAAACTTTTTTCAGATGGGGATTGAGATGTCAAAAGGGTATGGTAGGGTAGGGTAGCACCACGCGAACAAATTCGCGCCGGGCAGCTAGTTTTTTGTAAAAAATCTATCCTATAATGAGGGGAGGGAGTGCCCAAGAGATCTTATGTGTCCTTACATGGGGGTGGTAGTGGAGGGAGATTTCTCATCTTGAAGGTAAGTAACAAATTACACTACCACTGCTATGGTTTCTACATGCTTTCCTACACCGTAACAACAAGCTCATCATAGGATTCGAACCCACGGCATTCGACGTCAACCACTGAGCTTTCATTGCTTGAAAGATTTTTTTTTCGCTTTTATACGGTCGAATGAACATTTTTTTAGGTATATCTTTTATATTATATCTTTTACTTTTTATCCCACCACAGATTATATTATAAATACGAAATAATGGTGCCGATTCTGTCGTAAATCTAAACTAATTTTGGTCCCAACACATCTCTTTCTTACAAACATTGTTGAAAAAGGATAGAACATATATAAAGCTGTCAAATTAGTCTTTGCCATCTTCTTATTTTTAAGTTTGGCAACCAAGCCCAAATTAGGGCTCATTTCTGCCAGTGTCGAGTTATAATATAGTTTCCAGCAACGATAAATCACTTCACGTTATAGTCCTCAGTCAATCACCGTCCATAAAAGTCATGTTTTACTACAATGGTGGTCATTGTACTAAAACTCTTCACGGACTTTTTGGGACAACTTGAAAAGTCACAATACACATAATTCATTTCACTTCACTGGTGCACATGGATGACCTTTATTGGGTAATATACCACCAAAAATACACAATAAAACTCAAAGTACACAAATTTATGAAAATAAAAATGAAAACGCGAAGTCACTCTGGAAGTTCTTTGCCATCTTCATTTGCGGGTATTTAGACGTAACCGCGATAGATGGAACTTATATTGAAAACAAACTGACTAATTTGACTAAATTTCTTACATCCTTTTCTCATGTTCTTTGTTAGAAAGAGACTAAAAATAGTTTAGTTGTAAACAACAGAATCAGCACCACTATCTTGATTAGAGTTGCTTGATACAGATGACCTTTGATATTAAAACGAGTAAAATATTTTCATAAATGCAGGTGATTCCGCGGTTTCAAAGCTAGCAAGGTGCGTCGACTCACTTGTAAGTCATTGCTGCGGGCTCGAAGTGTAGTTGTGCGTATATGTACTTGTTGTTGCGGTACTCGAACGTCTCGCCATCGTCGATGTATAGCGAACCGTGCGCTGTGTTCTGAAATAACATCATTTGTTATTAGATAATCTACCCCGGTCCTTTATAAGCGCAATCGGATGAAAGGTACAGACGAACATTGATTTTTATTTATAAAAACAATAAGCTAGTTTCCTGAAAAAATATATTTAGTCCGTCATATACATTATCAAATAATTGGACTGTTTTACAAAAAACTTAAACCGACTTCAAAGTACACGAAGAAGTATTCAAATCCTGATCTGATGACAATGGGACCAAACGGGAAGTGTAACCTTACACACAAAAAAATAATTTTCCAAATCTGTTAAGGTGCACCCAGTGCACCCAGTGCCCAAAAAGGGTGACAGATCAGTCCCGACGAATTACAGGCCTATCGCCATCACCTCCCTTCTCTCCAAAGTCATGGAGCGAGTGATCAACACGCAGCTTTTGAGATACCTGGAGGATCACGATTTGTTGAGCGACCGACAATATGGCTTTCGCCACAGTCGCTCAGCTGGTGACCTCCTTGTGTATCTCACGCACCGTTGGTCACTCGCCATCGAGAGTCAAGGTGAGGCATTGGCAGTAAGCCTAGATGTGGCGAAGGCGTTCGATCGGGTCTGGCACCGGGGTCTTCTAACGAAGTTACCAGCATACGGGCTTCCCGAGGGATTATGCAAATGGGTTGCCAGCTTTCTGTCCAGCAGATGCATAAGAGCCGTCGTTGACGGTAGCTGCTCCGACAGCATGGACATAAATGCCGGCGTCCCGCAAGGCTCTGTGCTGTCCCCAACACTGTTCCTACTGCATATCAATGATATGCTGTCTATTGACGGCGTTCATTGTTATGCGGACGACAGTACAGGGGACGCTTATTACACGGGCCGTGCTAATATCCCTCGTTCCGAGGTGGAGGAAAGCCGCGAACGGCTGTTGTCTGAAATTGAGAGTACACTAACTAGTGTCTCCGATTGGGGCAGACTAAACCTAGTCCATTTCAACCCCACTAAGACTCAAGCCTGCGCGTTCACCGCTAAGAAAACCCCATTTGCTGTGGCTCCACAGTTCCAGAACACGTCCCTGAACATCAGCAAAAGCATCGGGATCCTTGGCGTCGACATTTCTAGCGACGTTTTGTTCCGAAGTCACTTAGAAGACAAGGTTAAGCTGGCATCCAAAAAGCTCGGAGTGCTCAACAGAGCGAGGCAGTACTTCACATCGGGGCAAAGGCTGCAACTTTACAAGTCGCAAGTCCGGCCTCATATGGAGTACTGCTGTCATCTATGGGCGGGGGCACCTGGATACCAGCTTGATCCTTTAGACTCGGTTCAACGACGTGCCATCAGAATTGTCGACGATCCCGAGCTCACAAGCGGTTTAGAGCCCCTCAGCCTGAGGAGAGACTTTGCCTCCTTATGTGTGTTCTACCGCTTGTACAACGGACGGTGTTCTGAAGAATTGTTTAAGATGATGCCCACGGCTACTTTCTACCATCGCAACTCTCGCCATCGACGGGGAGTCCATCCTCACATATTGAAACCTGAATTGTTTCGTACTGTGCGGGCTCAAAGGAGCTTCCTTCCGCGGACGCTCAGACTGTGGAATGAGCTCCCCGCCGTGGTTTTCCCAATGGAGTACAGCATGGGGTTCTTCAAAAAGGGTGTGAAGAGATTTCTGCAGGGTCGGCAACGCGCGCGTGATACCCCTGGTGTTGCAAGCGTCCATAGGCTACGGTAACCGCTTACCATCAGGCGGGCCGTATGCTTGTTTGCCACCTAAGTGGTATAAAAAAAAAAAAAAAAAAAAAAAGGTGCTGCTTGTGGGGGCTGGTCTGCTTAAGTTTGCTATTTATTTACTTATTATATTTATTCAGTCTACTTTGTAATTTTGCTGCCGCGCCGGGGCACGCAGTTGTTGTCAGTGCGATTAGAATGTAAATATTATGTAATGAATCTAAGCTTGTTTTGAAAAGAGTAATTGCTGAGTTTATTGCCGGCTCTTCTCAGCAAATGCAACCTACCGAACCGGTATTAGAGTCAGACTTTTCATAAGTGCCTGCGAAGGTCTATTTGAATAAATGAGGGAGTTATGAGGTAATAAATATTTAAAAAACACAACCGAATTGAGAACCTCGTCTTTTTTTGAAGTCGGTTAATGATCACACCGAGACGAGAAAAAGCGCGGCACACACTTTTCGAGATGGCGATGCAAATAGAACTTTATTTACTACACAAAAAGGTACAAATTTTAATGAGAGAATTTGAGTACTTGAAGGCACAGGGGGAAGCAGTTCTCAAAAACAGATTTCAAATCTCACAATGAATGACGAAAGTGTCACTGGAGACTTCACTCAGAAGATTTTGAGAGATGTAGAGCATAGCGTTTATTCGCTCAAAGAGCAGCTCGACTGGGGAAGTACCTCCACCTTACAGAATACCGCAGCCAAATAACTTTATGTTGTGGAAAGTTGTGTTCCTGCGCGAGTAACGTCGCCAGGGCTCATTGGGGAGGGGGGAAAGGTCGGTAACGCGTGAGCGATGCTTTGTGTGTTGCAAGCGTCCATATGGCTATGGTAACCGCTTACCATCAGGCGGGCCGTATGCTTGTTTACCGACTAAGTCGTATAAAAAAAAAAAAGATTACACATCCCAGATCCCAGCCAAAAAAGTAGCACATAATTAAAATACACAGATCGCTATAAAACAATACAAACACATAAGAAAGCGAATCGCCCCCATGTACGTTCAGCGATATTGTTGTAGTTTAGGGCTTATAATATTTTTCATGTTTTTTAACGAATTTAGACACTGACATTTTGATAATAGCGACGATGAGATGCGTGTTTTTTTCTCTAAATAGCTCCCACAATATATTAATGAGTCCAAAAAGGCACCTTTATATTTTTTAAGGGCCAGTTGGCGCAGTTGGTAAAGACTGGTAAAGATTCCACCTATTGCGTCGTGGGTTCGATTCCCGCACAGGACATGCATTTGTGTGCATGAACTTTTCTGTATGTCCTGAGTCTGGGTGTAATTATGTATATTAAGTATTATATGTATTTACAAACAAAAAGTAGTATGTGTATTATATCAGTTATCTGGTTTCCATAGTACAAGCTCTGCTTAGTTTGGGATCAGATGACCGTGTGTGAGGAATGTCCCCGGATATTTATTTATTATATGTGATGGTGTAGAGGTCAATATCGTATAACTTACATTGTTATTCAAAGCGACGACTAACGTGTAAGGATCATCCGCCATTAGAGCGGATGACCGACGGATGCGTTCCTTTCGAGGTATGATGGTTCCACCGCGCTGGTACACCGGGATCTATAACAAATATTATATTATTACACAAATCTATACACCGTGACTTTTTATTCATCTTAGAAACGCAGCCCAATTAATGTACCCAATGAAATGGTACTAATCCTTCCTTAAGGTTCCTTTGTGGTTTTATTGAGAATGACTTCATACTAATCCCTATTGTTTATTGTTTGATAATAAAAAAAAAATATAATAAAACATTTTTTTTTGATCATTTGTATAATTTTTAAAAAATAATTAAAATTCATTATAATTATAAAAAATCGAATTAATAATTAAAGTTTACGTATAAAATGGTAGAAAATACCAACCCAGAGCACGACTCGAGTAGACTGCAATCGTATGAGGGTGTTTAAAACCTACGTCATGCGTCATTCATGATGAATAAGATTTGTATTTTTTTATCATACAAATTTTCAAAGAAACATTTTTTTTTAATTATTAGTACCTATTCATTGGGTACATAATGTGGGCTGCGTTTCTAAGACGAATTAAAAGTCACGGAGTATATATAAAAGAAAGTCGTGTTTTTTACACTATTTATAACTCAAGAACGGCTGAACCCATTTGGCTTAAAATTGATAGGGTGGTTATATAAGCTTAGAAGCAGGAGACGGACATAGGATACTTTTTATAGAGTAGGGTAGGTGAGGGGGAAAAGAAGGGGGCGCGGGTGAAACCGCGGGTGGAATGCTAGTTATAACATACAAAAACAAAAATAAAAAGGTCGACGTTATAAAATCAAATAATATCAGTACCTTAGATAATGTAACCTCCTGGTTAAAGTATCCATTTGCTTTGAGTGGCTGGTATGTATCGACGTCGTACCATAGGGTGTGGGATTCGACTCCTGGCAGGTACACCTTCACGCTGGTCACGCCGGGCTCCACCACCGGCCGGATGAGGAGGGAGTTACCTGAACATTGAAAGGGGCTTTTTGGATAAATTATTAAAAAAAAACACACAACATTAGACGGGCCAGTTGGCGAAGTTGGTTAAGACTCCACCTATCGCTTCGCAGGTCGTGGGTTCGATTCCTCCAGGACGTACATTTCTGTTCATGATCATGTCTGTATGCCCTGAGTCTGGGTGTAATTATGTATTTACAAACAAAAAGTAGTATATGTATTATATCAGTTATCTGGTTTCCATAGTACAAGCTCTGCTTAGTTTGGGATCAGATGACCGTGTGTGAGGAATGTCCCAGTATTTTTTTTATAGCTGCGATACAAATAGACATTCAGTGAACATGCCAACGTTCTACCTATAACAGTTCATGAGATACAGCTCACTGATAGACAAACAGACGGACAGTGGAGGCTTAGAAATAGGGTTTTTAGCTCGACTGGGGAAGTACAAAAACTTTAACAGCCAAATAACTTTATATTGTGTATAATTGCCAAAGCTCATAGGGGAGGGGGGAAAGGTCGGTCACCCGTGAGCGATGCCTAGTATGTTGCAAGCGTCCAAATGGCTACGGTAACCGCTTACCATGAGGCGGGCCGTATGCTTGTTTACCAACTAAGTCGTATTAAAAAGGGTCACAATAAAGGGTACAAAATAGTAATGTCAGTTACCAAGCAGGTACTGGTCATCGATGGCGAAGGTGTCATCCTCACGAGGGAACTCCTGGAACAGCGGCCGCATCACGGGCAGTCCGTCTATGGAGTGCTCGTAGAATAATGTGTACCTGAACAAATATTATGTTTACACTTTATCGTCTTTTTCCGCTCCATACAGTAGTACCCAACTGATAAGGCGCGTCGTGAATCTTCGTTCGCATAGAAAAGAAAGTATGGCCCGAAGATTAACGAAATAATGCTTAAAACTTACTATCAACCTTAGATCACTACTATAAGGTTCATAATACAGTGCAGCTGTTAGTTCCGTCTCACTCGCAAGTGACGCCCCTCCGCACACATGGCGGCAGCTGCCGACCAATAGCATTTCCCGCGCTTTGAAAATGTGTCTCCTGCGCAGGTACATCGGTAAGCCATATTAGTTGGGTACTACCGTACTTCGCACTAAAGTTTTGTGACGAAAGGTGAACGCAAACTTATACGAGCCGAACGCATCGAACGAAACGAATTTTAGAATTCTGTTTATGAAACCTCATCCAGATTCGGACGATTCGAAAAATATTTTAAATGCCTCAAGTTAGTCCTTTGGCACCAAGGATCAATAATAACGTCATTTAAACGTCTCTAAGAATCTTTATATTTTTACGAGCTGGGGTTCAGGATAAATAATGGTACACGAATTTACCAGAACACTGGTCACACTTTTATTAAAACACTCACAAATTAAATAGTTCACTAGCACTTAACTGTATTTCACTTCGATGTTTACTCACTGTTTCACTAAATCAAACTCCTACTCCCCTGCGCAATTTCGCGTTTTTATACTTCATAAACGGCATCCGGAACATTCGACAATTTACGCGAGTATTCTACATGCCTACCATGTTATCCGGAATATTCCAGAAGCAGGTATCCATTCGGCGATAGATGGCGTTGCTTTAGATGTTTACTCCTATTCAATAACAGATGGCGTTACAGAAATTACCGCTATTCAATAACAGATGGCGTTACTGGTAGCAATCCACTCCTGATGACGTAACAATATTTTTGTACAAATCTCGCCATAATTGAACGACGTACTAGATATATTTTTTGCGGGCAGTAGCCTAATGACAGTATACTATACATACCAGTAGTCGATGAGTGCGTATCTGCGTCTGTTGGCCTCTCTCAAGAGCGCGGTGGTGGCGGGTTCGTACAGCCACGGCTCGCGACGCTTGGTCTCGATGTGCGAATGCGCGCGGAAGAACGGCTGGTACGCACCCGCCTACAACACACACAAACAACACATTACTTATACAACACACACAAACAACACATTACTTATACAACGTGTAACGAAAGGGTGTATCCATCCGAAAGGGGTGAACACTACATCAGGTACAGACTCTATATAGGTTGACTGGTAATTAGTAAACGACACTTAGGCACATGATTGTACACGTGATAACAAACAACTTACCCAAAAATAATAATTTTATTTAATGTTTATTCAGCCATAAAAAATCTTAAAATAGGTAACAATTTTTGAATATTTTTCATATGGACCAATCAATATCAACCGGGGAAAATATTATAATTTGTAGGCTATATAAGTTTACAAAGAGATATGCCTCTGACTCTCAAACTAGGAAAAAACCTGTGTTTTGATTTACTTAGCACATGACCCATAATATTGAGTAACTAACAAGAATAAGAATACACCATCAGCTTTTATTTAATTTAGTTACTTATCCCTATTTACAAACAAGGCCCTGATAAGGCTCTTATGAACGTTAACAAATGACTCTACATTACCATTTATAAACCATTTTTAGGGTTCCGTAGCCAAATGGCAAAAAACGGAACCCTTATAGATTCGTCATGTCTGTCTATCTGTCTGTCCGTCCGTATGTCACAACCATTTCTTTCCGAAACTATAAGAACTATAATGTTGAAACTTGGTAAGTAGATATATTCTGTGAACCGCATTAAGATTTTCACACAAAAATAGAAAAAAAAACAATAAATTTTGGGGGTTCTCCATACATAGAACTGAAACTCATTTTTTTTTAACAAAACCCATAAGTGTGGGGTGTCTATGGATAGGTCTTCAAAAATGATATCGAGGTTTCTAATATCATTTTTTTCTAAACTGAATAGTTTGCGCGAGACACACTTCCAAAGTGGTAAAATGTGTGTCCCCCCCCCCCCCCCCTGTAACTTCTAAAATAAGAAAATGATAAATCTATAAAAAATATATGATGTACATTACGATGCAAACTACCAACGAAAATTGGTTTGAACGAGATCTAGTAAGTAGTTTTTTTTTAATACGTCTTAAATTGAAATACATATCAAATACTCAGGTCTATACTACCATTTACTTATATACCTACAGGTTTGTACGGAACCCTCGGTGCGCGTGTCTGACTCGCACTTGGCCGGTTTTTTTATTCATTTAACCACCCCGTACGGACCGCGCGCGCGCTATCAGCTGTTAAGGGCATGACCCTAAGTTTTTTTTTTTTTTTAATGAAATGAAATAAATTTATTCGCAGGGATACTCTCTTACAATTAAAAATCGGTCCGAATACATATCCCGCCTTATTATAAAGCATGCAAATACACAAAATTATTATAAATTAAATATAATTTTAACTAAATTACAATTTCAAAAATAATTATTTAAACTTTACATTAGGAAAGTTGTTTCTTGTCATGAGTAAAATCATGTGTCTAAGTGTCGTTTACTAATTACCAGTCACCCTAAATAAACAGTATCAGCACAAAATAAATTACTCAAACAGTTTATTGAATTAAAATGATAACAAACATGTCACCGGTAAATGACGGACATTATCCTTTCACATCACTTATCAATATTATTGACCGAGCAATCGAAGAGTCTCCGTTTCAGCTTGGATAAAATTTCTTTCGTATGTCTGTCCGGCTATTCTCTACAGGTCGCATTTCTCAACCGATTCGCGTGAAATTTTGTGAGCAGGTAATTTGGTAATCTTACAAAATTTCCATATAAATATCCTGGGACATTCCTCACACACGGTCATCTGATCCCAAACTAAGCAGAGCTTGTACTATGGAAACCAGATAACTGATATAATACATATACTACTTTATGTTTGTAAATACATACTTAATATACATAATTACACCCAGGCTCAGGACATACAGACATGTTCATGCACACAAATGCATGTCCTGTGTGGGAATCGAACCCACGACCAGCGGCGCGATAGGTGGATTCTTGACCAGAGTCTTAACCAACCGCGCCAGCTGGCCCGTCATATATATACACCGTGACTTTTTATTCGTCTTAAAAACGCAGCACACTTTAAGTACCCAATGAATAGGTACTAATCATTCATTTTTTTTTTATTATTGGTGTAATTAAAAAAAAACGTTAATTTAATTTAATTAACTCGATTTTTCATAATTCAAAGTTTACATATAAAATACCAACCCAGATGTGTTGTCAGTGGAGTGGACTACGCTGTGTTTAAAACTACGTCATGTGTCATACATAATGAATAATATTGTATTTTTTTAAATATACAAATGTTCAAAAAAGTATGTATATGTCATGATCCGTCCATGCTTGGCGAACCGAGCACGAGCCGAGGCAAGAACGAGCACACTGCGAGCACGATTCGCGTAGCGTGGACGGGCTTGCGAGCCTCGAACGAGCATTCGTAGCGTGCTCGACTGCGCTCCGCCCGATTATCAGTATTTTCACGAACACAAGGATTCGCATCGCGCTCGTTGTAGGCTCGTTGAAGGCTCTTTAAGTACGTCCACGCTTGTAATCGCGAGCAACGAACGAACCCTATTCGTTCGAGGCTCGGCTCGTGCTCGCTTCGCGTAGCATGGACGCACCATTAGTATTCATTGGTTACTTCAAGTGGACTGCGTTTCTAAGACGAATAAAAACTCACGGAGTATAATTATCGAGAATCACGAGTCAATAATTTTATACAGTTTAACAATAAAGAAGTCGGTCTCAATGAAATAAATACCCAAACAAAGTAAAGACCATGTCGTCACCTGATACCAGCGTGTCATGAGCTCCGGCTCGGGGTACTTGAAGAACCCGCCCACGTCGGACCCGCAGAAGCTGATCCCGGAGATGGCCAGCGACAGGCACATGGGCACTGAGACGGCTAGGAAGCCCCACTCCGCCGCGTTGTCGCCCGTCCATACTGCCGCGTACCTGTTATTTATTGTCTTTTTAACCGACTTAAAAAAAAGGAGGAGGTTCTCAATTCGGTTGTTTTTTGGTAAACAAGCATACGGCCCACCTGATGGTAAGCGGTTACCGTAGCCATATGGACGCTTGCAACACAAGAAGCATCGCTCACGCGTTACCGACCTTTCCCCCCTCCCCTATGAGCTCTGGCGACGTTACTCACGCGCAGGAACACAACTTTACACAACATAAAGTTATTTGGCTGCGGTATTCTGTAAGGTAAGAATAAGAATAAGAATAAAATTTATTTGTGCATAAAAACCAGAATTATCATGTTTACAATGTTAAACGATGAAAGTTGCAGTAGTTAAAAATAACTGTGTCGCAACCCTCAACGCCCGTTTCCAGACTTGATATCACACAATACAAAAACATTAACTGGTGATCATATAATTAAATTAAAGGTGGAGGTACTTCCCCAGTCGAGCTGCTCTTTGAGCGAATAAACGCTAAGCTCTACCTCTCAGAAAACTTACTTCGTAATTTCTTCATTTACAGATTTTAATTTTTTTTGTTTGGAAGAGTACACTTCCCGTTTGGTCCCATTGTCATCAGATCAGGATTGGATTACTTTTTAGTGTACTCTGAAGTCGGTTTAAGTTTTTTGCAAAACAGTTATTTTGATAATATACCAGAGGTCATTAGCAACAAATTAGGTTAACTATTATTTTACAGGTTACTATAATTATTACAGTTAACTAGGAGCATCGAACAACTAACCCAAAGAATGACGTTTATTTTGCTTGCAATCTATACCGCCAATTTCCCACCACTGACAATGCGCTCTGATTGGCCATGTCAAGAACACACGCTGCAGTGATTGGCCCTTACTGTTCAAAATCAGTGACAAATCACTGAATAGTAAAAAATCGGATTGCTCGGAATTACTACTCTAAAGGGATAGTTCCTCGATGACTAGGAGTCACAACATTTTTAACCGACTTCAAAAAAAGGAGGAGGTTCTCAATTCGGTTGTATGTTTTTTTTTTTCTTTTATGTTTGTTACCTCATAACTCCGTCATTTATTAACCGATTTGAAAAATTCTTTTTTTGTCTCGAAGGGTACACTTCCCGTTTATTCCCATTGTCATCAGATCAGGATTTGATTACTTCTTAGTGTACTTTGAAGTCGGTTTAAGTTTTTTGTAAAACAGTCCAATTATTTGTTTTAATTTTCTCTCGTGTTTCCAAAAACAATTATGATAAAACGACTCCATACTAAACGATAGGTATATGTTTTTTGTATTGTTTCTATTTATAAAATATAAGAAACAGGACAGATGATAACCCCTTTATTGAGGAATGTATGCTATAACATCACAGGTGAATCCGCGGGCATAGCTTGTATAAAATAAACATACCTCTGAGTACCGGAAAATGTAGACCTGGTGAGTATGAAAGGTCTGTATTTGTTGTCGCTGCGCCATAATAGACCGTCATTGGTCGCCTTAAGGTTGAAAAGACCATATTCGTTGTGGATATGTCTGCGGGAAAAAATATTGTGATTATTTATTCTTATATGTTATATTAGATTTAAGATAGTTTTAATATTACGTGTAAAGATTTCGGTGAAGGAAAACATCGTGATGAAACCATAGCACAGTAGGGTACTTTGTAGTACCCACCTGGCTGGCAACCAATCTTAAGTTGAGAATATACACTTGTATATAATGCAGATCGTGGAATAAACTTCGTTAGCGCGATGCAGGGACTTGTGGCGCCATCTATCGATCGGCGAGTGTATCTTTGTGTAGCAGATAGATAAATAAATAAATAAATATCCGGGGACATTCCTCACACACGGTCATCTGATCCCAAACTAAGCAAAGCTTGTACTATGGAAACCAGATAACTGATATAATACATATACTACTTTTTGTTTGTAAATACATACTTAATATATATAATTACACCCAGACTCATTACATACAGACATGTTCATGCACACAAATGCATGTCCTGTGTGGGAATCGAACCCACGACCTGCGGCGCTATAGGTTAAGACTCCACGTCTTAACCAACTGCGCTAACTGGCTCGTCGTCAGTGTGCTTAGTGTGAGTTTTCTTAACGAGTCGATAGTCACTATCGTTAACTCAAATTTGTATGGCGTCGGAACAGCGCCGCCTAGCGGCTAAATTGTGAAACATAATTTGCGAGTGCGAGATTATTTATGTTAGCCTTTTCGATAGCAAGCATCGAATAACAAGTAAAGTAAACAAAGAAACGAGCGTGAACGTTGTTTTGCGAGTGCGAGTGGTAATTTGGTCACCTTTGACAGATGTTATCGACAACGTCTCACTAGGGAGCATGTTAATGTTGTCACGGAGATTTTTGCAGTGAGAGCATATTTTACAAACTTATTTTTATCCAAATGGTATTGTAATGAGTGGAGAAAATAATGGTTTTACGATTTTTTTTCGCTTGGAGGATGTTTTCGACGGGTAGGGTGACGAAAACATCCAAAATAAAAATAAAATAACCCGGTCCCACAACCAATAATAATAGATACGTAATACTGTAGTACTAGTACGTATAAAATTATGTATTTGCAAACCTTTTCCTCTTTGTGAATTTTGTATCACTATCACCACTCTCATCACTGTCCAACACAGACTGATCACCAGTTCCTCCCAAAGCTTAATTTGCACCATCCTACGCCTTGCATTGATTGTTGATTCACTAAGATCTCCATGTCTAGCGATAAGTACACAGTCATACAAAATGTACCACAACTTTACTTCAACAACTCAAACCAAGTATCTTATATAAATACCTATTATCTAACTCAAACATAACATTTTGTAAATATCTTTATTACTTAGCTTCCATAAACGTTACTAACGCTGGCTTGTTATAATTTTTCGTTTTAGGTTTAAGTTTGTTTCACGGATGACTACTATATTAGATGAGATAACCATATGATACGATACGATAAACTAACTAATATTTCCTTGGCAATACGAGTACCTACCATTCGGTTTGTATAAACAAAGTGACGCGATGACGCTACGCGTTACCCGAGTAGTTTTGATATACAACGTCTACATTCAAATAGCATAAGCAAAATATTGTATTTAATTTAGCCGGCTTATTGCGAAGACGAAACGTGCTGCCAATATAAGAAAAAATACAAACGCAGTTCACAGTGAGGAAACACCACTTGAATCAAATACCTAGCTTGTCACTCGCACTCGCACTTATGCACTAAACGACGTGACGAAGGAATTCTCGAAAACGCTGTTGTGAAGTCATTCGGTTTGTTTTATGTAACTCACACTAAGCCTACATGTCGCTACAATGTGAATAGTGTAAAAACTCTATGTAAAGTCTAACCTGTGTTCCCAGAATGATGATAGTCCATCTTGTCCGTCTTGCGGTGGTTTGTAATGCTGACAGTCCTTAGGCATTGTTACTTCTGGACCGTTGAAGACCTGGACAACATATTATTTTTATTAGCTTGGGCTTTCGTAATGGCACTGAACCGAATTGGACACGGTTCAGCGTAGGTTTGTTTAAACGGGATAATCTTAGGAACTACTAGTAGGATTCGAAAAATTCTTTCACGAATAGGAAGCTTCATTATCCCAGATTATTATAGGCTTCTTTTTATCCAAGGAACGCGGGTGAATCCGCGGCGTACTGCTAGTACAATATAATGAGACTCCTCTATCTTTTAAGGAATTTTTCGGTACAAAATTCTTTAAGGCAAACGTGTTCTACCGCTTGTATATGAAGAGTATTGTAAGGAATTGTTGACATATGCCCGGTTTCTATAAACAAAAAGGAATCGTTTTGCTTACCAATGGTAGGGTTTTTAATTGCCAAACTGGGCATATAGATCATTTCGTAAGCTAATTAAACCTGTGATAGCTACTTCCATATGGGAGGGTCTGCTATGCAAAGCTTTGAGGTCTTTGCTCCATTATTAGTAAAGATATAAGAGTCTTAATTTTAACCGATAACGGTTCGTAATTATAGGATACGGCCATAAATGCCCACGGACTACCTTCTTCCTTCACCATGTGAATCCAGTGATCGATAGATATCGCACTTTTGAAGTTGTCTTCTCAGACATAGTTTTCTTCACTATATCTTTTCCAAAAAAATTACTAAGTAAAGGTTATCACTCACTGTAACAGCACTGCTTCGACATGCATAACTATTTCATCTTTTCAATATAAAATTTACTTTAACGCACAAGATTTAAAGGTGTCACTTGGATGGCATGTTCTTGCTGAATCTTAGCAGTTCTATTATAGTGAGTGATGACCTTTACTCTGTCAATAAATGACAGGTGGTAATTTCGGTAATTAAGACATTATTTAATACACTAGCTATGTCCCACGCTAAACTGGCATCAATACAATTATTCAAGTCCCTGCCAGTTCCTGAGATAAGCGTGTTCCAACATACAAACTCTTCTATATAATATTAGAATATCAACTCACACTGGGTTCATTCATATCGTTCCAAATGTGGACATCCTTGCTCGTCCCGGGGAAGTTGTCGAAGCTGTATCTGTCCGAGAAGTACTTGCTGACCACCGGGTTCAGGAAGTCCAGGTAGGATGAGGAGCCGGGCCAGCACCAACCTGATCAAGCGATTATGGCTCAGTCAACCAGGCGCCATTTTGTTTTTTTTAACAGACTTAAGAAAAAAGAGGTTCTCAATTTGGATGTTTTTTTTTATGTTTGTTACCTCATAACTCCGTCATTTGTTAACCAATTTGGAAAATTCTCTTTTTGTTTGTAGTTACCCTTTACCATACATATATTAGTCATCTTCTATCCACATTAGGGTTTCGTTTTTCCCGACCTTTTTCCATTCCCGGGTCCCGGGAATGAAAAAAATGACTTCCCGGGAATTCCCGATTCCCGGGAAATTTTAAAATGTTTTAGTTTTGTTATTTTAACGTATATAAAGTCAAGTAAACCACGTAATTTAATTAAATTTGCAATTTATTTGTCTCAGAAGTAAATAATAGTGCATTATGAGACGTGTGCAAAGTTGGTAACGGTACCTATTAAGCAAAGGAACCCGAGAGTGTAATGATGTCATACGACGTTTTTCAACACACTTGTGAGGAAAAAATCAATATTGTATTTTTTTAACTAGATTTTTTGATAATAGTCAATGAGAACGTCAACAAAACAAATAATGGCACGCAAGTTCTTTTTTGACAGCAAAACTGTTTTAACCGTTTAAATTAAGAATGCTTCGTCTACGCACAATAGCATTGAGTTACAAACTTAACATAATCGGGATTATACCTATCATAAAACTGTGCGGTAATGTAAATTAAAAAGCACTAGTACGTCATAAGCTACATTATGTAACTAAAAACGGTGCAATAAATGGCAAATTACGAGCATGTGTTGAAAAAAGAATTTACTAATTCACAAGGAACGAACTATGCTCGGAATTTCTCTACGAGACAGGGAAACGACGACATTCGTAGGAGAACAAAAATTACCGATATAGCTCGTAGTGATAGTAAGCTGATGTGATAGCAATGGGTAGGCCACATCGCTCGGAGACGACGCGAGTGGTGACCACGTACAGGAAAGCGCCATTAGGGATGACCTCCCACCAGACGGATCGACGACCAAGTGAGAGTCACTGGGCGCCGCTGGATGCAAGCGGCCCAAAATCGTTCAAGTGGAAGTTAATAGGGGAGGTCTTTGTTCAGCAGCGGACATCCTTAGGCTGATATAATGACGATGATGTGTTTTACTTGACTTTTGGTCGGTAAAAATATTATTATTTAACCACCATAAACTTATTATTTAAAAAAATATTTTCGACAATATTTATATTTTTTAATACAAAAGCGCTGATAAGCTTTATCTCCAAAAGATATTTAATAAGATATATATTTAAAAAAAATATTTATGTAACTTTCATTTTCTTCAATTTTCACTACAATCGGCAGTTTAGAAACTACCCATAGTAACTATGTAAGACCTGTAGTTTGATATGATTATTTTAAATTTTTTACTTTTGTTTGTGTTGAGACACAAAAAGGTAATTAAATTACGTATTTTACTTGACTTTTGATAGGTTACAAACAAACATGTTTTTATGTGTATTTTCGGAGAACTTGAAATATTTCTAAGAAAAAAACGTTATGTCCACAAATACACACTTCCTACAGTTCCTTTCAGCGATTTCTCATAAGCTTGTAGTTCAGTTCGTTCGATTTCGGTGGATATCGACATTTGTTTTAAGAACGTATGCAACATCTTTGTGCTTCAAAGGTTTTTCGTTAATTTTGACCAAGATTTGCAGTGTTTTAGAGCATTCAATCTCATAAAGAAATTCCCGGGAATTCCCGGGAAATAGCAAAAAAAATCCCGACTTCGGGAACGACGTATTTCCCGGGAATTCCCGATTCCCGGGAACCGGGAACGAAACCCTAATCCACATGAATGCAATAAAGTTTTGAATTTGAATTACTGTTTGAATCCTGTTTGGACCCATTGTCATCAGGTCCAAACAGGAAGGGTAATTCAAATTCAAAATAATAATAATAATAAATAAATAAATTTATTTGCCAAAACATGTGTTAAAATACGCAGATGTACATACATTCAAGAGATACACACATGTTTTACCGGGGAGCCGGTGTGCAAAATGTTTTTGGTAATTTAATAATGACTTGAGATTACAAATAATTCAAATTAATTAATGATTTTATTCCACATACATGTCAGATAAAAAATAAGAAGATAATAATTAATAAAACGTAGACAGAGAAACGTACCTTCATAATCTTTGCCATCCTTATCTTTGACATAGTACCCATTATCGGTAGCGTCCTCGTGCACGAAGTAGCCCGCCTCGCGCTTGATGTGAGGGTCGATGATGACCACCAGCTTGCGACCCTTGGCCGTCAGGTTGGCCACCATCTCGGTGGGGTGGGGGAACTTCTCCTGGTCCCACGTGAAGTATCTAACACAAATTATAAAGAATCATGGCGAGATCCATACATTGATTTGTACAAAAAAATAAAACATTTTAGAGGGTTTTGAATCACTTCCAATGTTGAGATTACATTACCAGCAACATATTAATATACATGAAATATTTTATAAACCCCGCAAAACATAACAACAACATAACGGTTTTGGTCTCGAATAGTCGCGATTCGAGAATGCCATAGAAATTCGCATTTTTATCCCGGGGTTCTAAAAATATTTTAAATGGCTCAAATTATTCCTTAGGCACCAAGGATCAATTATAAATTCATTGTAACGTCTCCAAAAATCTTTATTTTTTTGTACAAATCTCGCCATGGTCCTTTAAAGGTATAAGCTGACAGAGGCCGGATTCCAAATTATGACTGAACAAAGGGTTAGGAAGTATTAAAGTTTCTATGGAAGAAACCCACCGCGAGGTCCGATTGACTTGAAAGTTTGAAACTCGGTATTTATTAGAAAACTAGCTTCTGCTCGCGTCTTCGCCCGCGTGGCCTACAGGAAACAAATGACATATTTTTCTACAACAATAAAACAAAACTAAACAACTTCATCCCGCTTGGAGGGTGGATTTATTAAAAACGCTGAGACACAGCCTAAACACAAAATTTGAAGATCCTAACTTCGAAACTGACGGACTTTCATACAAACTTTCGTCCCCAATTTTACCCCCTTAGGGATGGAATTTCGAACAACCCTTTCTTAGTGGATACCTACTCTTCACAAAGAATATACCCTCTAAATTGCATGTCTCTAGGACCAGTGGTTTAGGCTGTGCGTTGATATATCAGTCAGTCAGTCAGTCAGGACTTTGAATTTTATATATTTCGATAAAGAAACGTGTTTTCAGGTATCTCGAAAATCGACGCCTTAGGAGTAAATTCAAAAGTTGGTTCCTTTTGTAGGTTAAAAAAGTAATTTTGGAAATTCCATCCCTAATGTAGGAGGGGGGTGAAAGCGCGGGGCGAAATGCTAGTAAGTTTATATAATAGTAAAATAAACACTAACTTCTTTCTGTCGGTGTACTCGATATCCAGCCAGATGACGTCGGCGGGAATGTCGTGCACGTCAAAGTTGTCGTCGACGCCGCGCACGTCGCCCTCGTCGTTGTAGTTCCACCGGCATTGGTGGTACGCCAGCGAGAACCGCTTAACATACAATACAATTACATCAGACAACTCTCCAATAATAATAAGATACATTAAAAAATGTAACCTTGCCGAGTTTCTTGCCTGTTCTTCTCAGTTGAAGGCCGACTTACGAACTAGTGGTAACTTTAGTAGCTTTGAACTTCATAAGGGCCATACTACGGCCTACATTAAATAAATGGCTTTAACTTCGACTTTGATATGCATATATGAATAATATTCAAAATTCAAAATCATTTATTCAAATAGACCTTCGCAGGCACTTATGAAAAGTCTGACTCTAATACTCTAATACCGGTTCGGAAGGTTGCATTTGCTGAGAAGAGCCGGCAATAAACTCAGCAATTACTCTTTTCAAAACAGGCTTAGATGCATTATAGCGGTTAACAGATATGAAATTATATTTTTATTTTAAGACGATTGTAGCTCAGTGGTAGTGACGTCGGATACCGAGACGAAAGTCCCGGGTTCGAATCGTACAATGAGCTTTCGGTGAAGGAAAAACATCGTGAGGAAACTATAGCACGGTGGTAGGGTACTTTGTAGTACCCACCTGCCTGGCTACTACCCTCAAGTTGAAAATCTGTCGCCAAGCACCTATCGGTGTGTTCCGACAGCTGCACTTGAAAGCCAGTTCCTTCTAGGCTTTGTGTGTGCACCACCTTCGGCCGCATCATCACTTACCATGGTGAGATTGTTGTCAAACACAGGCCTATTTTCTCATAGCTTATCACAGTTAGTGGCTCCAATGCGAAGGTCTATTTGTTTTTTTTTTTTTTTTTTTTCAGGTATCCATGGACTCGGTAATTCTTTTCTGTGTAATAATTCTGAACATACTTACAGGAGGCAATGGAGCGACGCCGGTAAGATGTGTGTACTGACGGAACACGTCAGCTGGCTTCTCTCCCAACATCACGAATAAGTCCACTATACCGGACTCGCTCATAAACCTAGGTAAGGAAAATTAAATAAATATCCTGGGACATTCCTCACACAGGGCATATGACCTTAAACTAAGCAGAGCTTGTACTATGGAAACCAAATAACTGATATACTACATACATTTTGTTTGGAAATACATACTTGATATACATAATTACACCCAGACTCAGGACATACAGATATGTTCATGCACACAAATGCATGTCCTGTGTGGGAATCTTAACGAACCGCGCCATCTGGCCTATCTATATTATTCCTAAATTATAAATTCCTCTTATTTATATTATTTATTTTTTGTATTTTTCCTTTCGCCAACTACAAAAGAATACACATTAATTCGTATTTTGCCTTTCACCAACTACAAAATAATCGAAATGTTTTTAGTGACTTTTTTACTTTGTATAGCCAAATGCTTGACCTCAATCTCATCATGGTAAGTGATGATGTGGCCGAAGGTGGTGCACAAACAAACCCTAGAAGGAACTGGCTCTCAAGTGCAACTCTCGCAAGACCGCTAGGTACAGTATTACCCAACTAATATGGCTTACCGATGTACCTGCGCAGAACATACATGGTCGGCAGCTGCCAAGAGGCAGCTGCCGGAGGGGCGTCACTTGCGACTACTTGCGTGAGACGGAACTAACAGCTGCACTGTATTATGAACCTTATAGTTGTGAGCTAAGGTTTATTATAAGTTTTAGGCATTCTTTCGTTAATCTTCGGGCCATACTTTCTTTTCTGTGCGAACGAAGATTCACGACGCGCCTTTTCAGTTGGGTACTACTGTACTTGGGTACAGATTTTCAGCTTGAGGGTCGTATTCAGCCAGACGGGTACTACAAAGTGCCCTAAAACAGTGCTATGGTTTCCTTCACCGAAAGTACAAGCTCATTGTAGGATTTGAACCCGAGACCTTCGTCTCGGCATCCGAATGGGCAATCATCGTCTAAATTTCACCTATCGTTTTTTTCTATTTCTATATCAATTTTTTTTTTCATATATTGTCGTGTACATACCTGGCATCGACCCTGCGCTTATGCCCACCGGTGACCAAGTTGACGAGCGACGAGACCACGGTCCCGTCCGCGTAGTTGACCACGTCCACCCACGTCTCCGCTGAGTTGTGCCAGAACACACCAGCAGACCGCTTCGATCTACACATTCAAACAATTTTGTAATTTGCACACTGGTGCATTCTGTTGCTGTCGAACGACTACAAATTATTTAAAAATATTGATATTTTCCAGTAGAGATTTTTCCACAGATATAACCCAAAGTAGATAACGCAAGTAATTTCTCTCCCTTTTGAAATTACAAATAATAAAACTAGTATAGTAAAATTAATTTTAATCTTATACTGGGTGGAGATTTCGAGATGGCATATTTTCAAAACCTATGTTGGATTAGTCATGCTGAACAACTTTTACTATGGGAACAAAGCTGAATTCTCAATATTTTTTTTTACTTTTCTTACATTATGATCGAGCAAGGTTGACATTTTGTACTCACTTTCGCATTTATAATAATTAGTTAGAATAATAATTAGAATACAGAGATTAGTAGGACTATAATTCTATTTATTTCTTGCACTCTTTCTTGCTTTCTTCTTATAAAAATTTAAGTTTATAACTGAAAAGAAAACTCGGTTCCGGCAGGATTCTACTTCAGCATCCATCACTGTTCTAGGGTTCACTAAGCAAGCAAAGAATATCACTTACCCGTGAGCATACATGACAGGGACAGCGCCATATATGGCCATCCTGCTGTCCAGCTCATACTCGAACACGTCCAAGTTGTAGAGGCGGTAGGGCTCGCCCGATGTCGTCGTGCGGAGGGCCAACTTATCTGTGTGCTCCGGGATACCTATATAAAGTAGCATGATTTAGTATTTTCGCCGACTTCGAAAAAAGGAGGAAGTTCTTCGACGCGTATGTTGTTTTTCGAAAGAAATATAACAGTTGTTCAGCATGACTAACCCAACATAGGTTTCGAAAATATGCCATCTCGAAATCTCCACCCAGTAACTACACGAATAATAATTAGAAGCAGATTAGAGATCAGATCCATGGGCTGATATGATGATGATGATGACGTATGTATTAAGGTGGATCCCAAATGGGTCCCATATAAATTGTATCATCACACACATGGACATTTAAGATATGATTCCTGAGGAGACCGCTTACCATCAGGCGGGCCATATGCTTGTATACCGACTTTGTGGTATAAAAAAAAACCTCAGTCGTCTCAAAGTCAGCAAAAGAGTACATATTTAGGTACCTATATCAAAATGTATGTAAATAATATTCACCGTAAACATGGTCCGCATCAGGGAAGGACACGTCGAGGGAGACCGCTTCATTGCCGCGAGGCTTGCTGTCGTGGTGCGACTTGAAGTTCTCACCGCGGGCGCCTTCGTCATCCTTTATGTGAGAAAGTAATTAGAAAGTCGAAGAATTTGTTTAAGACGTCGTTGGACACCCGAAAGAAGGGAAGCGTAGGTAATACCGAATAGGCTAACGACCTAAAAATTATATAAGTATCCATCCATCCATCCATCATTTACATTATTAAAAATTAATGGACACGTATTTTTTCGTTTGTCAATTAAACATAAAATGACGAAGATATTAGACCGGGAGATACTGGCACAAATTTCCTGGTCATTTGTACCAGTATGGCGACCCTTTAGGGGTCTAATTACGTAATGACGAAAAGGAAAATGGTGGTCATAGCGCTGGTACCGGCGGCCCAATCGCGTGGGCGTTAATCGCACTTTTGCGGTGGTATAGCGGCCCATTTGGAATCATCGGAACAAATGACCAGGAAATTTGAACCAGTATCTCCCGGTCTATATGATGTGTTGAAGTTCCGCGTGACGTCACGCGATGGTACACTTCTCACAAACTAGTGACGTCACGAACTCCCGAACTTTGACGCGCTTTAACTTGTAATTTTTTTGATTTCAAAAAGCAAAAATTACGTTTCCAATATGTTTTAATAATGTAAATGATAATCTCATGATTTTGCTAACCAGGCAGGCCGCATCCCTATTAGCGTCGATCATTTAAAAAATGCGCTTCATAGGTATGCTGCATCGCAGAGATGGACTGCTGCGCCTGTTACACATACTTTTATTTTGGTCTAGAGCTTTACATTTGTATGCGTTGTGGAAGGTTAAAATAATAATAAATATCCTGGGACATTCCTCACACACGGCCATCTGAGCCCAAACTAAGCAGAGCTTGTACTATGGGAACCAGATAACTGATATAATACATATATTACTTTTTTTTGTAAATACATACTTAATATACAAAATTACACTCAGACTCCGGAAATACAGACATGTTCATGCACACAAATGCATGTACTGTGTGGGAATCTAACCCACGACCTGCGGCGCGATAGGTGGAATCTTAACCAGAGTCTTAACCAGTCAGCTGATCATAAATTTTCATTGAACATGATATATTTTCTTTATAGGGTTTTCTACAAATTAAATAAATATCCTAAGACGGTCTTCACACACAGCAGAGCCATTAAACCAGATATCTGACATATCTACTACGTTTTAATACATATGGTGACTAGCAGACCCCCGCGGTTTCACCCGCGAACGGTTTGATTTTTTTTGCGCGGCACACTAATTATTTTTACAGCCAATTACAGAACAAATGTTTAAGACGCGTCATGGGAAAGCAGGTGCCATTTCTGTGCAGTGGTGTCTTTATAATTTTCGATTTCTATGTCCAACAATGATTTCACCGTCGAGTAATCCTCGAAAAGCGGGAGCCTGTCACGCGCGGAACATTCAATCTTGGGCTAAAAATCGGGTCGTCTGGCAACGCTGATACAAAGTCAAAAATAACATACAATTTACAGTTTCACTGCTCTCATAAAAAAATATCATAATACCCAAACATTTTTGGCCTCAACGACACTGAGGTCAAACAATAACAATTTGTACGCTAGATAGGGACAAATAAATACGCTTAGTCTTGCTCACACATACTCGTTTTGACATATGCGTATCTTGGCCTGTCTACCCGTTATTCTCCGTCTACGGTGCAATGCTCTTTAAAATTGGAATGTCAAATATCAAAGAATGTTTTAATCAAAAGCACTAAGGAGTATTGATATCAACTTCGATGCAAATCACCCCTAAAATAACTTTCAACACCTTTTTTATCCCGTTTGGCGATGAGTTTCAATAAAATATGAAACACGTCTTCCATCAATTCTGTTAAAGAATGTTTATGCAAAATTTGAAGTAGATCGGACCAAGGAATCACTTTGTCCCATACAAACTTTGCCCCCGTTTTTCACCCCCTTAGGGGTAGAATTTCGGAAAATCCTTTCTTATCTAATGCCTACGTCATACAAAAAACACATCCTCCAAGTTTCAGGTCTCTACGATCGGTGGTTTAGGCTGTGCGTTGATTGTCAGTCAGTCATTCAGGACAAAGCATTTTATATGTATAGACTAGCTGCCCGGCGCGACTTCGTTCGCGTGGTGCTACCTACTCTATGGTGCTACCCTACCCTACCCTACCCCACCTTACCCTACTCTACCCTACCCTACTCTACCCTACTTTCTTTGCTTTAAACCTCACGGAGCCCGAGACCTTTCCAACGAATGCAAAACCGTGGAAATCGGTTCGTGCGTTCTGGAGTTATAGCGTCAGGAAGGAAAACCCGACTTATTTTTATATAGTAGATAAATTAATCTATTCAAGATCCGCCTATTAATTGATGATATTAGACACGTTATTAACATAATTACACGTGTTATGACAAATCACAGATATGATAATATGACTGTATTCGATCCCGCGACCTCTCGTACGCTATTAAAGTGAGTGTTTGTACATAAACGGCTTATCGAAGAAGCCAGTGATTTCTATGTATCCGGATTGTCATTATCTTCGTAGAAAATTTAGCATTTTAGCTTTTTTTTAGGATAGCAAATCCATACTAATATAACAAAGATGGAGAGGTTTTTTTGTTTTTTTAAACTGGTTAATCTCTGGAAATACCAGTCGGATTCTAATAATTGAACTGTTTCACAAAAAACATAAACCGACTTCAAAGTACACTAAGAAGTAATCAAATCCTGATCTGATGACAATGGGACCAAACAGGAAGTGTACCCATCCAGATAAAAAAGAATTTTCCAAATCGGTTCATAAATGACGGAGTTATGAGGTAATAAAAAAAAAAAAAAAAAAAAAAAAACAACCGAATTGAGAACCTCCTCCTTTTTTGAAGTCGGTTAAAAATTCTTTCACTATTAGGAAGCTACATTATCCCCGAGTATTATTACTTTATCTCTGGGAATGTGCGTGAAACCGCGGGGAACAGCATAGGGAAGGTACACGCTTGAAATGTTTACATAATGTGTATTACCCGTATGACAAACTTTTTTTTTTTATTAATTGTATTTAGTTTTTATGAATACAAGAAACTTCTTTACGGAACCCTTCAAGTGCGATTCCCACTTGGCCTGTTTTTATTTAAATATAGTTGGACAATCTGTCTGCAATTTTCAATATACTAAGCCTAATAGTAATATAAACAGGAATAAAACGAGAGATTGCAAACTCACAAGTTTGATTGATTACATAATCAATAATATAAATGCACACATCTGATAACTATAAGAAACAATATGATATCAGCTCAGATTACAGAACAAAAGGCAGATAGAGCGCGCAGAACACGGGAGTGAGGGAGTCATAAAAGCAAATACAAACTGAAAAACACATAGGTAACTGGTATTCGTTTTTGAATTTGTATTTGCTGTTTAACAAAGTTTATTAAAAAGAAAGTGTTTTTCGTTAAATATGTATAGTTTGTTAAACAAAGCAAATACAAATTCAAAAGCGAATATCAGGTATTTTTTTTTCAACTTTTGTATTTGCATTTTTTTGCTTCACTCCCGTGTTCCGCGCGCTCCATCTGCCTTATTCTGTAATCTGTGGATATCAGTCACGTATGTGATAAAACTCAAGATCATTGACACGGACGTCACTGTTATGTGATGAGTTGATCGACGAATGTAGGTATCGAGGTCAATTGTTATCGGTAATGTGAACCAAATACCTAGCTATTAAATATACATTTATTTTATGAGCAATCTGGAAATTAGCTTTGATAGTGCAATAGATGAAAAATATTTACCATCCAGAACTAACCCGGAGAACTCACTTGAACCATTTTAAAATACAAATGGTACTATAATAAGTCATTATTAAAGGAAGTCCTTTCAAGATCTGCTCGCAACAACTTTACGCAGGATGATAGATTTATAAAACCACTAGCTACCTACCACTATCCCTACCCTACCCTATCTAAACCATCCAGAGCATCATCCAAACGCATACAAAAAAATTCATTCAAATCGGTCCAGCCGTTTAGGAGGAGTTCAGTGACATACACACGTACAGTAGAATTTTATATATAACGATGGTAATTATAAAAAAATATTTTAGAATGTGCCATAGAACCAGAAAATCGAAAAAAGAATTAAGAAAAAAGCATTTTCAAATAAATTTTAACGCCATTTTTATTTATTTCAAAATTCAGCTCGTGGTTCCTCTCAGCTTTTTTCGTTACGAACTTTAGTTCAGAACTTACATAGCCCATACTGGCTGGTAAAATAAATTTATTTATTTATTATGTATAGGCCTGTGTTTGGCCACAATCTCACCATGGTAAGTGATGATGTGGCCGAAGGTGGTAAGCACACAAAGCCTAGAAGGAACTGGCTCTCAAGTGCAGCTATCGGAACACACCGATAGGTGCTTGGCGACAGATTTTCCAACTTGAGGGTGGTAGCCAGCCAGACGGGTACTACGAAGTACCCTACCACCGTGCTATGGTTTCCTCACGATGTTTTCCTTCACCGAAAGCTCAAGCTCATTGTAGGATTCGAACCCGGGACCTTCGTCTCGGTATCCGACGTCACTACCACTGAGCTATCATCGCCTTAAAATTTTCCTGTATATAGCTGTATACATATATGATCATGCCAAGGAAACAGCTGCAATTGAGAGTGCTATGGCCTTGTGTGTTTATCGCAAACGGCCATAACAATCATCACTTACAGTGGCGATTGTGAAGTGCGATCAAACGTATAGCCTAGTAACACACGCATAAAATGAATCGGCAGTCAGTAGATTGAGCGTAAACATTTGCGTTTTCCGTCAACAATATAAATATCTAACTAGGCCGTGCCTATTGCAACCAAATATGACATAAATAAAGGAAAATTAAAATAGCTACCTGCAGATAAAGCTAATATGAGTCATTGACTTAACTGTGGACACAGATAGGTGGACGGCACCAACTGCGTTTCTTTGGTTAAATTTGTTTGCGACTTTTTAGTCGCGCCAGTGGTGTCGATTCTGTTGAAAATCGCAATAAACTAATTTTAGTCACATCTTATCTCTTTCTTACGAACATTATTGAAAAAGGATAGAACATATTTAAAGCTCTCAAATTAATTCATCATTGGACTAATTTGACTGGACTAAATTTCTTACATCCTTTTCTTATGTTCTTTGTTAGAAAGAGACATAGTGAGATTAAAATTATTTTAGTTGTAAACAACAGAATCAGCACCAGTATCTATATAGTTATGTAAATCATAAAAACCGGCCAAGTGCGAGTCGTACTTACACACGAATTGTTTCGTAAAAGCGTTTCTTATAAGGCCCTTTAATTTTATTATTTGTTTTTATACCGATACTAGAAATAAGTTTGCGTTCATGAGCTACAGACCACTGACATATAGACGGGCGGACAGCGGAGTTTTAGTAATAGGTACTCTATGGCTACGGACCCCTGCCAAATTGTGGCATCAACTGTAAAAATCTCTACCAGGGTCACCTGAATATTTAATTTCAAAACTACCTCTAGCTTACTCCAAATTCGTGACTATAAATCAATTAACCTGACGATAGTTATATTTATACAAATGTTGCATAAAGGACTGACATCTTATAATAATATAACTGACGAAAACAATTAATATATTTCATACTTTTATAAACATGTCTTTGGTCTAAGTGTGCGTGGAAATGTAGACAGATATATTATGTATTTACAAGTATCCATAAGTTTAAACAATTTGCTGATTAGTTATGGCATCTGTTGACCATGTGTGATTTACCAGCATTTTAATATATCTAAACTAAAATATAGTGCAAAATCAATTTCATGAAACTATTTCTCGTCGAAAGTCAAAGAAAAGATAGAACATACTAGCAAAAACAAATGAGGGAATATAAGATACAGAATGTGGTATGTGGTATGATCACACAATTAAATAAATAAATATCCTAGGGCATTACTCACACACGGTCATCTGATCCCAAACTAAGCAGAGGATACTATGGACACCAGATAACTAATATAATACATATACTACTTTTATGTTTGTAAATACATACTTAATATACATAATTACACCCAGACTCAGGACATACAGACATGTTCATGCACACAAATGCATGTCCTGTGCAGGAATCGAACCCACGACCTGCGGCGCAATATGTGGAATCTTTACTAGAGTCAACCAACTGCGCCAACTGGCCCGTCATAATAACTATTGTATTTACAAAAAACTGCATTTCAACTGCAATTAGGCAGTTGAAACGCGCTGATTCTATTACATAAAATAAACATAAACAGAGAAAGCAGACAATGAACAAAACACTCACAACATCCAATGCATTTGCATCCCCATCACCATCTTCACCGGATGAATCTCTCCTCACCCTCAAAGGTTCCACGAGCAGCTGAGAGTTCTCGTTGATCACAACGGCAACTTCACCAGAACGGTCAAGGAACTCAAACTTCAGTGGGTTGCAGGTTATCACCACTTTGTGACCTTGAGTGTTGACAACGGTCAGTTTGCCGTTCTCGTTTGACAGGAGTTTTAAGCTGGAAGGTTGTAAAATATTGTTTTTTTTTAAGGGATACCATATATCTTATCTAAACTCAGGAATCACAGATCCCAAAAAGGGATAGTTGTGTGGATGTATGCGAGATGCATTATTTTATGTGTTGCTTATAGCCATCCTTTTTGCCATCTATAATTTTATTCTGAGTTTATGAAGAAACATAGAAATCACTGGAACCTTCAGAGCGCCTATTAAGACGAGGTCTTACCTCAAATTCTCAAAAATGGGTTACCAAACACAACAAATACTGTGGATAGAACAGGGTTTTGAGAAAAATGTTAACAGGACAAAATGGTTATCGACAATTGTCATCGACAGTAAACAATCAACCTTTGTATGGGATTGACTTTTCAAATCGAAATATCACATGATTTTTAACAATCTCTTATATCAATCCCATACAAAGGTCGATCGCTTACTAACGATGACGATTGTCGACAGCCATCTTGTCTAGGGGGACAGAATAGAATATTAAAGTGCTTTGATATTCCCAATAAATATATCGTAAGTTACGTCACAAAAAAATCTTTCGCGTCGAAGTTCTCCGTATTTTCAGGATGACAACAATTTTATTTTTAACCGACTTCAAAAAAAGGAGGAGGTTCTCAATTCGGTTTTATGTTTTTTAAGAATATATTAGAACATTAACCAGACACTTTTTCAATTTAATGTGTATATTCTGTATAATCAAACAAACCCATAAATAAAGGTCCATTTCATAGAGTCAACATATCTGTGATTTACCATTTTCAACCCTATTCCAGTGAAGAAGAGTGCTGTTAAAATCGTAGTCAATCCGCACCTTAAGTCAAATTATCTTAATGGGCACTATAATGTACAAGAAATTCTCAAACTATAGTCTCCAAGGTCCCTTAAAATCACTAGTTCATAATAGTGCAAGCAACTCCCTTTAAAACTATTATGCCTAGCCATGTCTTTGCCATAGATTGACAACTACTTGAAGTGCTACACTTAATCAGCTTAAAACCTGCATAAATATATGAATATAATCTTACCCATCAGGCTTAGGTTCTCCATCAAGAGCTAATTGAGTCCTATATCTAGGGTATAGAGGATCAGCTTCATCAATCTCAATGCGGTAGGTTCCATCTAGCAGTGCGGAGAACCTTAGTGCATAGTGCCACTGTGGAGGAAGCGTATTGACATTTTAATTTGTTTATTTTACTATGCAAGTATCTCTATCATGCAAAGATTGCAAAATGGTATTCTGAGGACAATATCTAGTGCACCATGGTTTGTCACCAATGCTGAAATACATGAGGCACTAAAAATTAAAACAGTCAAGGAGGAGTTAATACAATCTGCCTCCAACTACAGAGGTCGGCTCCAAAGCCATCCTTATGACCTAGCCAACGAGCTCACACAAGTGACATACTCCAAACACCTTAAGCGCAGAGATATCCAACACGTGGAATCATGGTGCTAAAATGAAAAGGGGCTTCCCACTGGGGAATTGTCTTATAATGGTGTGTGTGTGATGTGAGGCTGTTTTATAATAAATTGAATGTTAGGTAGATATTTGTCTAATATCTGTCATCAAAAACTGTAACTAAAAATAGATTATTTTTGCCAAATTGCTGCTCCTCTTATTTAACATTAATGTTATCAGTTTAATTTATGCAGTAGTATACATGGCATGTTAAATTGTGTGAACCAATTTTATGCCCTAGAATATTATCAATTATTTATACAAGCACTTAGTTATTTAAACAAGGCTACCTCTGTCTATAAATTCCAAACACCATTGTTCAAATAATTAAAAAGCCATGTTAGGTTAATTTATTCAGTAATCAAGGTAACATGACTTATATTAGTGCCAAATATTTCCTTGAATGCATGTATCACATAGAACTATTTGGCATAAGCCCAATTTAATCATTATTAATTAAAATAGAAAAATATAACATACCAATACTGTGTTTTTGTCAGCTTCAGAATCCACCGTGTTCACTTCCGCAGACAAAACATTTCCGTGTACCAAAACTGTATCAATGTTGAGCACGTACTGTGATTTTTCAGGTTTGAAAGACCGCAGCCTCTTGCAGAAGCCAGATTGATCGCATGTTTTAAAATTATTTCTATCCACCCCAAATGTACCGCTTACCACAAAAGCAGCGACCAGAAGAAGCCCCAAGGTCTTCATACTGCAATAGAACGCAATTTATACAAATAAATCTAGGAACTCTAACAAAGGCCGGTGTTCAACAAGAGGCTATTTTGGCGTGGTATTTATCAACTTACCTGGCCGTTCTTATGACAAACGAAGATATAAATGCGTAAATCAAACCTTAAATTAATTTTCTACAATATCATTGCCGCGGAAAAACTGTAAATTAATTTTGATTTTGAAGATTCCGATGAACGCGACTCTCGCGTTACGTGGAGAATTTTACGTTTTTTGACAACAGAATGAGGGTGTTGCCATTTCTTCATATATTGTATCGATTTCTGATTCAATTACGTTAAAATCGATAATTAGGTAATTTCGTAGTCGATTACGCAAAACATAATTACATCGATTAGTTTTGGCTGTTCTTCGCTGACGATTAGATGACCCCGTAATGGTGTAACCCGAGTAGACATTCGTTCGGTGTCGGAACACTACAAAATGTTGAATTTTTTGTGCTGTAGGGAAAGTAAAGTGACTGAACATGACCCACCATGTCATGTTTTTCTTGGCTAAATTCTAAAGGCTATACCTACTTCAACATTCACATGATTCACACACAGTGGAAGAAGATTTAATAAACTTGCAAGACGTATTTTATTTAGTCGAGTTATCGAACACACCAGCGATGGCAGCGATTGAACTATTGTCTGTCACTGTCAGTTTCTCAACGGTCTCAACACTAAAAAATGTTATCACTGCCGGTTTCCATTATTTTTCGCAAAATTTCATCTTTAACACGCAATATTGGCAAACAACAATCGCGTTTATATTCATTAGCTAAAATGACGTCGGAGACCAACTGGAAAGTTGAAAAATTGCGCATATTATCACTTTCCCTAGACGAAAAGCGGAAGCTCTACAAAACGAAGGAATTTGTACCAAAAGTTGATCCTTGGTCTAAATACTATAATGAAAATAAAGGTGTTCAAGAGAAGAAACCCACATTAGAAGATGTCACTGAATTTAAGAGAATTAAACTGAATCGGGAGAAGAATGAACTATTAACTAAAAAAGTTTCTATTTTTAGAGGGGACATTACGACGTTAGAGGTAAGCAAGATTCATTTTTTTGGCTCATTGTCTTGTTTAATAAAAACCGCAGGTAAGTAGGAAACGATAGAATCACTGCCAAATATAACTACGACAGGTCGTCATAGGTTTAACCTTTTGTCATGCATTTCAGGTAGATGCCATTGTGAATGCAGCAAACTCCAGACTAATTGCTGGTGGTGGTGTTGATGGAGCTATACACAGATCTGCTGGACCCTTGTTACAGGTAGCTTTATAACCTAACATTTGGTGGTTAAGTCTCAATTTTTTGTAGACTGTCTCGCATACCACATAAGCAGATAGTTATGCTCCTACAGGCATGTTCCAATATTGATATAGTATTTTTTTTACAGCAAGAATGCAATACTCTTGGTGGATGTCCAACAGGGGAAGCAAAGATAACTTGTGGATATAACATACCAGCAAAATGTAAGTTATTGTAGTCAACATACAATAATGCAGATTAATTTTAGCATGCCTATCTGGAAAAAAGGTCATTGTCATGATAACCCTATTGATAACACATAAAATGAAAATTATTCTAAATTTAAATACAAAAACAGACAAGTAACATGTAGGTAATAAGTAATGTAATGCATCTTCTGTTTTTCAGATGTCATCCATACAGTGGGACCACAAGATGGTTCTGCTGCAAAACTTCTTTCATGTTATGAGAACTGCCTGGTCTATCACAAAACACAGAACTTAAGAACAATTGCATTTCCTTGCATTTCCACTGGTATCTATGGTTTCCCCAACCGCTTGGCAGCACACATTGCTCTGCGTACGGCAAGGAAATTTCTTGAAGAAAATGAGTCCATGGAGAGAATTATTTTTTGCACATTTATGCCCATAGATGTGGATATCTATGAGACATTGATGCAGATGTATTTTCCAATTCATGAGAGGAGATATAATGATGGGGCTTCCTCTACAGAATAGTTTTGTATTCAATAACGACAGACAGCTATTTGTAATTTTATCGGTTAATAATTAATTTAAGTAATAAGTCGTGAGTTATCAAATTTCTAAATTAATCAACTTGCAGTATTTCAATTGCTGAAACAAGCTCAAGTAGTTAAAATTCAAAATTCTAAAAATTGTTTATTCAATATATTTTTTTCATTAAAAATTGTTTATTCAATTTCAATATAGGCCCTAATAAGGCACTTACGAACGTTACTTAAACAGAAGAATCCCGGCAAGAAACTGAGCTGAGGTCTTTTTTTTATCTAAGATCTTTGATTGAATGGAACCAGAAATACCAAAATTGGCTGAGTGTTATGCTATGCATTTATATAATTATACTTTCGGTTTTTCAATAAATATATTTTATTCATATTAATTTGTATTTGTACATATTTTAAAATGTTTTTTATTTTATTGATAAAATAATCGACTAATTGTGGGTAATCTGGAAGTAAGTATATCTGTGGTCACATTGACATGCATCCAGTGTGACCAGATTTAGCAGGATCCTGCGATTTTAGCAGATTATATCGCGGTAGAAATTTTCTGCATAAGCAGTAGGTATATAAGAAATCTGTAGAAATTATTCAGCATGATGCAGGCTAGATAAAAAAGTAAAGCAGAAAATACTCATTATTGTTACATACTGGCAACTTTTTTCTTTTTCTAAATACAAGGATCTATCAGCAAGGATTTTCTCTATTTTTATATTAGCTTTTTGCACTGCATTTGATATCGTTTTAATCTTGTTTCAATTGCTATATAGCCCTGTCCATACTAATTACCAGTTTTGGCGTATGCGACAAATGCTGACATTTCTATTTTTTCAATTGTACCTTGTATGTACAGGTCGGTTAACTAAAGCTGGCACGTTTCAACACATTTACACCGTCTCTCTCGCGCAAAGTCAAGCTTATGAGTATGAAGGAGACAGTTATTGTTTTGCTTTTGCTACTGCTCATAAATATAGAGTGGTCTATTTTTGCATTCGTCCATTAGACTTGACTGATTGCAAATTTATGAGTACTGTGAACGTGCCAGCTTTCGTTAACCGACCTGTACATACAGTGCCTTAAATCGACATTAAAGAAGAGAAAATATTTCATGAAATCACAGTTTTAAGGCATCTACGGATGTCGGGCCGATCTCTCCTGTGAAACTTTGGGTCATCGTTTTTTTTATTTTATTAAACAACTAAGTCGGTAAACAAGCATACGGCCCGTATGATGGTAAGCGGTTACCGTAGCCATATGGACGCTTGCAACACAAGAAGCATCGCTCAAGCGTTACCGACCATTCCCCCTCCCCTATGAGCTCTGGCGACATTACTCACGTGCAGGAACACAACTTTACACAACATAAAGGCTGCGGTATTCTGTAGGGTTAGGTACTTCCCCAGTCGAGCTGCTCTTTGAGCTAATAAACGCTATGCTTTACCTCTCTCAACACGTGACATGCCAATTTCACACCAATTTGTCGGACCCCGCCCAATCGGCCCGATATATCGGGTGCCAATTCGTGTCGTGCGGAAACGCTTTTAGCTGATCTAGCAGAATAGAAAATTTAAATCTGGTCACACAGTAAACAAAAGTCAAGTCAGTCAATGTCAAAAATTTCATTCGATTTCGATGTCATATTTTTGTTCTAATTCTTCTATTTGTTGTTGTTCTAAAAGTAAAACTAGTAACAACATTGCGTCGCAGATTTATCAGCCAGACGAAACTTGCTTTAAACTTTAAACAGATTCAAACGCAACATCCTTTCTAGCCGACCTGGAAACCAGATGTTTTGAAATGACAACAAGTGCATTAGAGCCTGAGGATCTTGAGAATGTTCCTCTTGTGCGTATGGAGGATGTCCAGCCCTCAAGAACGAGAGTCATCGACATACCTGCTGCGGATATTGACTGTGAAGAAATTTTAGACACGTGCGACATCGACAATTATGATACGGAGTTTATCGTTAGTAGCGATGATGTAGGGAGTATGGTGTCGATAAAGTCTGAGGAAGTTGGCGAGGAAGATGACAGTGATGCAGAGATGATCGTGCCAGAACTCTTGGATTCACCACTTGATGAGATTCCTATTGTGAGTTGTATTTATTATATACATGAATAAATAAACTAGTATGGACATCAGTTATAAGTTTGATATCTTAAAAATCTAAGGTTGAAGGTACAGATCAAGAATGATCTTGCTTTTGGTGAAGAATAACATAAATAAGATTAGAAGTTGCATTTAGCCTTGTAGGCTGTGTGTGCTTGTCACCTTAGGCAAAAATCATGTACCTATGGCTAATATTGCGGTGGGGGAAAAGAAAGTTGATGGTGCATAAGCAATGTGACCTTCTTGTGACTGTATTGCTGCTGTTTGTAGCTGTAGGCCCTAGTACACCACTATAAATATGTTCTAAAGGTATCCTGATTTAGCCATATTTGTTGTTATTACTTCCCAAAAAGTATTCCACCATTTTAATTAGAACAGAATAACATGATTCAGCTCAAAACATTAAATTACATTGATAATAAATTACAGATTTTTTTTTGTCAACTTAGCATTTACAATCTGCCTTTTTTTAAGGCATTCAGCAAATTTTGTGTAATTATATCTATGGGTAATTATATTACTAATACTTTTGTGTTATTATATTATTACAGGAGATAGAAAAAAAAGAAGTGAAAGTAAATCCACCAGACCGTTGGCCGACTCTTGAAATCCTCCCCGGAGGAGTAATAAAGAATGCAGACAAATGTGATGAGGATCTAAGTACAATGTATCCAAGAGAGAAAGAAGAGACAAGTGCCGACCCTGGCGAGATGATGTATGCATGTGCAAAGTGTTCACAGGGTTTTAAATACCTCTTCTGTCTGGTCAAGCATGTCAAATGGCACGAAGATGAAAAGAAGAAGCAGATGGGCCTGGATTTGGTGAAATTGAGTTAGTATACAACCTAAAAGATTTCAGTTATTAGATTAAATCATGGACATCAGAAGGTGGAATTGTGAGTAGGTGCTGCTTGGGGGGGCTGGTCTGCTTAAGTTTGCTATTTACTTATTAAATAGCAATTCAGTCTACTTTGTAATTTTTGGCGCCGCGCCGGGGCATGCAATTGTAGTCAGTGCGATTAGAATGTAAATATTATGTAATGAATCTAAGCTTGTTTTGAAAAGAGTAATAGCTGAGTTTATTGCCGGCTCTTCTCAGCAAATGCATCCTTCCGAACCAGTATTAGAGTATTAGAGCCAGAATTTTCATAAGTGCCTGCTAAGTTCTATTTGAATAATTGCTTTAGAATTTGAATGTGTTTGTATATTATGATGGTCATGGACACCTGGAAAATTGCTAAATCACCTCAAACAATATGGGTGGCGCAATGAGCAGCAAGTAACTTAAAATATTTTCTAGTAACACAGTATAATTATTGGTAGTTTGATCTGATTTCATGTAAGCATCTATGTCCGATTGTATAGATAAAAATATTGTTTAACATGAAAAAAAAAATAGAAAATTTACACCTATTCTGAGCAATTTGATGCAAAAATTAAAGATAAAGTCGACCATATTGTGGTAATTTAAGTCATCAATTATAGTGTTATATTTTATATCAACAAAGCTTCATCACCAGTATATGTTAACGGTAAGTGCATTTTTATTTTATTTATGAATTGATCTTATATTTTTATAGATCCACCAAATTTAATTTCAACAGCACCCTACATTAACCCAGTATAAAATATTAAATTATTAATAATCTAAATTCTTAATCTTAGAAGTAAAGATTTCAAGGTGCTAATATCCTAAATATACTACCACAATATGGTCTCCTTTATTAATTGTTGGTTGGTCTATACTCATATATTTTATTTGATCATACTCATTAAAAATTGATGATATTTTTTTTCAGCACCTTTAGAAAAAGAAATGATTAATGTGAAGAGAGCAAGGCATGAGTTGGAAAAGTCGTATAAAAAGCAGAAGACTGAAGTATTAGCCAGGTAATTTTCTATTCATTAAATGCTTACTCATAGAAATCTCCACATTTTAAGTGCCCACCTATTAAATCACCATTTTTAATATGGAGATTTGGGTTGTAGGGTCGTACATTATAGCTCAGAGTAGATAAATACTACGTACAAATTATAGGTAGGGTCGTATTCCGCAACTGTATTGTAATTTGTATGGTATACGTTTTCATTATATTTAAGCTGGCAGTGGTCGCTAAAAAACCACAAAAGCGAGACAGGAAAAGCCTAAAATGTCCTACTAAAGCTGAATACCTGGCAACCAGGATCTAAACTGGAAAAAAGTATGTGTGACTATTTTTTTTTTATTTGTTCCAGAATCGCAACTGCTATTGGGAAAATAGGAAATGCTAAAGATATATTTAATAAATAAATGTTACTGTCATAAATAGTTTTATTTTGTCCTACTTTTATAAATTAAAAAACAATAATAATAATTGTATTAATTATTATTTATCATATTAAAAACAGTTGTTTGTTGTTCAGGGAAACAAGACAACAACAGATATATCTGTCTACATACAGTAAAGAAAAAGATAGTCATATCAAAATCTACCAGAAGACGGGCACCAAAGAAGAAAATTAAATGATAGTTATTTTTTACAAATACAGAATTTAAAGATGTATTCAGATTAGAGGGATTTCATGACATGTGGCAAACAAGCATACGGCCCGCCTGATGGTAAGCATTACCGTAGCCTATGGACGCTTACAACACCAGGGGGTATCACTCGCGCGTTACCGACGCTGAAGAAATCTCTTCACGCCATTGGGAAAACCACGGCGGGGAGCTCATTCCACAGTCCGAGCCGAAATATTCTATTTATTTGACAAATCGGCGAGTTTTCCGTAGCGTATGTTTTCAGTGTTAGCGGAATTTGCATTGTTATTCATTCATAAACAGTAACTTATTCCAATGGGAGATAAATATTGAACATCAAACAATTTGACGTTCATTTTGGTTGAAATATATTCCATCAATTACTCAACACCGACAATTCGCTCTGATTGGCTAATTCAAAACACAGGATGCAGTGATTGGTCCTTACGGTTGAAAATCAGTGCAAAATCATTGACTAGTTGCGGAATTTGATTCTTCAGTGTTACTACTCTAAAGGGATTTTTCCTTGATTTTGAATTAATGTGTTGAAAGGAGTATTCCAATAGAATAATCGCTCATAACTCGATACGCGTCGATAGTAATATAATATTTAAGTTACCCATAAATAAAAATATATATATATATATATATATATATAATAATATATATTTCTATGGTCATGTGGCTTTTAAAATCCACGCTTGAAGTCCGCTCTAATCTGTACAAACCTAATGTTATTATTAATATTAGAATTTATAAATTGTATAAATGTATGTTTACTGTGTGTGTGAGTGTGCAATGTTTGTCAAAGATTTTTAATGTTTTACTAGTTTTAGTTTAATTGTTTTATTAGTATAGTTATTAATAAGAGATGTTTCTAATATATTAAGGTGGGTATCTTTTATGTTGTCTATCTATAAAATTGTCTTCAACTTCTTAAATTTTTCTTAACTTGTAAGTGATGATTTGGCCGAAGGTGATAGATACATAGAGCCTAGAAGAGTCAACTGTATACGGAACACCGGTACAAGTCGGCTAACGAAAGCTGGCACGTTCACAGTACTCCCACATGTGCATTTCAGGATACGATGTTTTATTACATTATTGCTTCTAATCAGTCATACAATTGGGTCCTTTCCTAAAAAAAAATATTTAGTCCGTCAAATATATTGGACACGTATACAGTTCCGCGTCACGTCACATTTCTATACATTTTCTTATGAAATGTGACGTCACGCGGAACTGTAACGCGCTACATCTTCATCATTTTTCTATTGATTGTTGAAAAAAAAAAGACACTACACAAGCGCAACGTGTAAGTGTTGAACATGCCAGCTTTATATAGTGCGTTCGAATTGGAGTGATGTCGTTTTTAACAGTTTCAAAATTGGCATTTTTGTTTAGGCGTTCGAATTGGAAAATTTCAACAATTTTGCAACTTTTGCCACAAACGATATTTCCCAAATCGAACGATTAGATACAAAAATGACATTTCCATTCTGATCGCCTACTTGTCACTTGTCTCAACCTACCTTTTTCCTTCAGTTAATCATTAAACAAAGTTAATCTAACAAATTATTCTCTTGCCTGTTAGTATTTCTATAAAATTTTACAATAAAAATTAGAATTTTCGCTTCCCGTATGAATTTTCCGATGTCAAAATATGATCACAAACGACCCTGCCTCGGAGGTGGGTCGAAATTTGCAGTTCACGGTGTCGTTTTTAACTGTTTCCAAGCAAAACGAACGGTGAACGAAAACAGTTCAAAACGCCAATTTCGCCCACAACTTTCCAAATCGAACGCTAGTTGTGATCGTTTTTGGCATTTTTGACTGTTATTTTTGCTACCATACCCCAATTCGAACGCACCTATAGTTAACCGACCTGTAGGTTAATAGTGACAGAATTTAACATTGATAGATGTAAACGTAAGGTTACCCGGTTTATGCCGATTATGTCGGGCCATATAGGCCCGACATAATGTGCTTTATATTACCTAAGTTTTACAGATGAAATGCGCTTCATTGCATTCGGTAAAGCTCAATATACTGTAGGCTTATTGGAAGATATTTGTTTACAGTGATGGATTTACAGGAATGGATATATCAAAGGAATTATGTAGGTGTAAAAAATGATAAGTAATATAGTTCAGAAATTTTACTTGTTGCCAAATACATTTATTTTTAAATCCAAATTATACAACGGTATAATAAATTATACGTACATGAGAAGTTTTCTTGTAGGTATTTAAAGAGTTGCTGCAAAATAACTAGGTGGCGCTGTCATCACCAAATTGAATTGTCAAATCAAAATATGCTGTCACATAACTTTAGTGTTGCCACATAGGCCAACAATGGAAGGTGTCCATCCTTTTTAATTCAAAATCGATAATTGAAAAAAAAAAATATACAGATTTCTTTTATTAAGTGTTAATTGATATTAATGGCAACCATGAACATGATTAAATGAAACAAAATTTCAGAGGAGCAAAACTTAATTTTCGTTGCTTTTTGGTAACAACCTGTTTTTTTCGTACGAAATTAGTAATAAGAGGCGGCAACACTGGTATGAGTGGATGTTTGTTTCCGTTGTTTGTTTTGTTGTGGAATTCACGCTTAAGGATTATTTGTGTCTATCATTGTTTTGATAGTTGTTGGACATCCACCCTTGTTGCTTTTATCCACTGTGACCTTAGTGGTTCATCTTTCATCAGTTGGAAATGTAAGACGTCCCTTATTGGTACAATTCACAACTGCACAAACACGCATTTTCAATAGTTTTCAAATCATTCAAATCTAAGCTAAATTTCACAAAAGTTTTGAACAAAACACACATGATACTAGTTACAGACGATCCGACTGTCGGACGTCTGATGGTCAGGGCCGTGTGTAGCGCGGCAGGACTCTCTAAGTATATACTGTAGTCTTTGGGCAGGACGTCGAAAGCTTCCAACCGGTATTAGTAATAATTAGGAGGGTCCTGCCGCACTACACACTTTCCTACGGCAGGACGTACCTTGGCAGTGTCTCCTGCGTAATAATAAAAATAGGAGTCCGACATTGGAACGTCTGTTACCAGTATAAAGCCAAATAGTTATGGGATGTACTCTTTGGTTATAGGCTGCGTTCAGTAACTACGCCGTGTGATCGACCGAAGATCATCGTAGCGTTCAGTAACAGTTCAATAACATGTGTAGTAACTGAACGCACCCATGAAGTTACATAGTTTTTTTTTTTTATTGAACTGACAGCAAGATAGTTCGTTTCAGTCATATTAACGCCATCTATTGAGACTTAAAGAAAAGAAAATTAAATACCTACAAGAAAACTTCTCATTAAACAAATAATGAAAAAAATGTGCATTGGCGAATTTTATATTAATTTTGTAGCGCAAAAAAATATGCATTGTGTAATGGGGCCACTTATGTATTGTTGTTAGTCAATTAATAGATTTTAAATAAATTAATTGTTACATTTTTTTTTTGTTTTACTTTACTCTGTAATATTGTTTAAATTATACACCTTACATTATTTCTGAACGTTACTGTTTGATCAGTCTTTGTAAATCTTTCAGTTCTTTTCGTTTTGTCTCCAACTTCTCTTTGTCCAAAACTTTTGTATCCGATGAAGTAGTCATATAATAATTGCTTGTGAATTTATTTTCTAGCTTATCTAAGGATTCCTCTAACTTCTTAATTTTCTTTTGCAATTTATTTATAGCAGTTAATATAATATTTTCAGCATTAGCCTCATCTATTTCTATGTTTATTTCTGTATTTTTATTTAATACACCAGTAACGTAGCTCTTGTTTACACCAGTGCCAAATATTAAATTATTACATCTAGTTAAATTTAAAATAGTAGGTATGTTATTTTTTATGTCAGTTGCAAACACTAGATCACTGGTTTTAACTCCCATTTCAGGTCTTTCTTTGTTAGAAATATTGTAAAGACCTTTTAATTCACGGACTACGTTAATGGTATCCAATAATTTCTCTGCTCGGCCTTCTAATTCATTATTTTTCCAAACTTTTAAGTCTTCGTCCCGAGGAAAGTCGAAATATTTATTTGTTAGATCATTAAAATTGCAAATTATATTTTGTTCGAAACATGGTATTTTGGGGATCAATTCATCTGTAAGGTAAATCATGAAAGGTGAAAGACATCTCAAAGATGTATTTAAAACTGCCGATAATACGTGTGCGTGGCCATATCCAATCTTGAAGTTCTCGGTCTCCTCCGAGTCTCTTGGTTTCGTCGCTTCTAAATAAACGTCGCAGAATTCGTTATGAATAAAGGATTTTAAAGATTTTGTAGCTAAATGGAAATCATTCGCTTCCATGGCGCTATTTACTTGGCCTACCATATTAGCTAATCTACTAAGAATCCATTTATCAAAATAAGTCAAATCATTTCGTGTTATTTGTTCCGGACATTTTTTGAGTTTGCCATAGAATAGTTGTGTGTATTTAATACTTTGCCAGATTTTATTGCAGAACAATTTGTTGGCATGACACATCGCAATGTCGAAGGTAACGAAATGAGATTTTATATCTTGAGAGAGTAAAGTGAAACGCAATGCATCTACTCCACATTCCGGAATGCCACTAGTTTTAGAGAATTTACTGTTATGATATGCCAAAGCCTTTGCTAACTCCTCTTTACTCAACACTCCATTTTTGTGCATTTGTTCAGATTTCTCTTTTAGTGTCTGTATTGTTATACCATTTATAACATCTATTGGATCAATGACATTCCCTTTGCTTTTCGACATCTTCTTTCCTTTTGAATCACAAACGATTCCGTGTAAAAGGACGTTATTAAAAGGTATTTTATTAGTCAATTCTAAACCAAGAATCACCATTCTGTGAACCCAGAAACCGAGAATGTCATGTCCAGTCGCCATTAGACTTAAAGGATAAAATTTATTGTAGTCAATATTACAGGTATCAGGCCACCCTAATGCTGCAAATGGATAAATGCCTGATGAAAACCATGTATCAAGTACATCTGTGTCTCTTTCTACTTTGACCATGTCTGGGAGAGTCCTCAAGTATTTGGAACCTTGCATTTTAGCGGAAGCTTCGTCTGGAGCAGCAACCCAAATGATATGTTTATCTGCAGAACATTTGTAAGCTGGTATTTGATGGCCCCACCAAAGTTGGCGAGATATGCACCAGTCTCTATCGTCCTCTGTCCAATTCTGCCAGTTCTGAATGAACTTTTCTGGTTCTATCTTTAATTTTTTCTCTTTGACCAGGAGTGATGCTTTCTCATTTAATTTACTGCAAGATAAGAACCATTGTTCTTTTGGTAGATGATCTATAACATTGCCAGATCGAATGCACATTGGTACCGTCATGATATGCGAGCTCGTTTTCTTAATGAGGTTTAACTTTCTTAGTTTTTGGATCAGTATATTTCTGCAATCGTAACGTTTCAGATTGTCGAATTCGCCTGAGTTCACCATCACACCTTCTTCGTTTATGACTTGTAATGTTGACAATTTGTGGTATACTGCTATATCGTTATCCACTTTGCTATGTGCCGGAGTTATTTTTACAGCACCCGTTCCCAATTGGATGTCTACGAAATCGTCGTATATTATAGGTATCCTTTTATTTGTGAAGGGGTGAACAGCGTGTTTACCTTTGAGGTGTTTGTACCTGAAAAACCAAGTATCAAAAATAACAAGTAATTTTACATTACATATTAAAATCAGTTTAGGGTCTAATGCATAACTGGGCATTAACAACGAGTTAACAATTCGACTAACGGATTATCTTTTAAGTTAACTTTAAAAAACGGAATATATAACTTCCGTTAAATTTACCCGAGTCCGTTAATCCAGTACCTACTATTTACCAAAAAGAGTGGCAGCAACGCGAGTATAAACAAATATGATGAGGAAGACTCAATTCTAAAGAAAAACCTCAGAGCCACAAATCTTAAAAGAGGAGCTCAAAATCTGTAGCGTCGCGTCTCGCTAAACATGAAATCTAAAGACTCGTTCAACTGCGGCATTCTTCGGGAAACAGATATTCATAAATCTGTTTATTAAATATAATACCTACTGCTATATCCTGAAGCGCTGCAGATGAACGTCTTTTTTCTACGGGAAAAGATATTTTATCGCAAAAACGAGAACTTCAACATTTTAAAGTTCATGAAAGAAAATATCGACATTATGCCCGATGACTAAACTACACACTCCAATTATACACGTTTTTTTGTTTTTAACCTTTAAACTTCCTGAACCCAAAACAACAGTTTTTGTAAGTATATAACTAACGCAACGATATAAAAATGCAATTTTATCATGTGTCAACGATTAACGATACTTTGCCGTTTAACGAAGTTAACTTATTTAGTAACGGATTAGGGATTAACAAAAGTTAACTATTTGATTAACGGTACCCAGCTATGGTCTTGTGGTGACAAAATGGCACCTATCATAGATCAGGTACCTACCTTTCATCATTCGGATGAACAGCTATCGCAGTATCACCCAACATAGTTTCAGGCATGGTAGTTGACACCACAATCTCTTTGTCGCTGTCATGTATCTTATAAGAGATATCATAAATCAGGCCAAACTTCACTGGCTTTTCATAGTTCGGCAAAAATATATCCGTAGGGCCATTTATGGGAACATTTTCTACTTCTATATCTGATACTGTTGATTTTAAAGCATTACACCAATTGACTAAAGCCTTTTTCCGATATATTAAACCTTTTTGGAACAAATGTATAAATGCTGTATTGACAGCATGTGTTAAATTCGGGTCCATTGTGAATACTTGGCGTGACCAGTCAAGGGAGCATCCTAATGTTTTAAGTTGTTGACAAATAGAATCTCCATGTTTGTCCTTCCATTTCCAAACTTCTTTGATGAACTTGTCACGGCCGATGTCGTGTCGGCTTATGTTTTCATTGCCTTTCAAATATTTTTCTACAACACCCTGTAAAGTAAGGTAGTGATACACAATGATAATCTCAGCAATGGAGATTTAATTAATAACAGAAATGTTTATTGCGGATCTCATTAGTCATAGAAAGCTCTGCTTATTTGCAAAATCAAGAAATTTATTGAATTTGGCTGAAACCTTAAGTAAGAACATATTGACCTGTGTTGCTATACCAGCATGGTCCGTCCCAGGCACCCATAACACATTATAACCCATGGCTCTCTTCCGTCTTACAATTACGTCTTGTATGGTGCAGGCAAGTGCATGACCTGAAATGGACATTACTCTAGTTAATACTTATAATACTTCTCGCAGTAAAAAATAAAAATGACATCAATTGTTAATATAATAAAACTAACTGGTTCTTGACCATATTATGTGTGTGTGTATATAGAGTTAAATCCCTCAACACACACACTAAGAAAGGATTTTGGAAAATTCATACTCAAAGGGTTTAAAAAGGGAATTAATGTATCTATGAACATATTTAATTTTTAAAGTTGAGTCCATATAGGTACATTTGGGCTATTGGTCAGAAATCTGTATTATTATAATAAAGCGGAAGAGTTTTTTTTTGTTTAAACGGGCTAACCTCTGGAACTACCAGATGGATTTGAAAAATTCTTTCACTAATAGGAAGCTACATTATCCCAGAGTATTATAGCATACTTTTTATCCCTGGAACAGGGTCGAAACCGCGGGGACAGCTAGTGCAGAAATATAGTGTAATGCATTACTGTAACATTACGTTACCTGGGCTGGGGTAATATTAGACTATTCTCGGAAAATGGCTAATCCGATTGCAATGGGACTTTCACAGCAAGGTGCAGTATTTTCTTAGGCATAGCTTAGTTAGAGTCCCATTTAATCAGATTAGCAGTTTCTATTATTTGGTCAATATTAACAGGTGTCAGAAACGCATTATCTCTGTGGCCACACTGTAAGTAACATGTGGAAATTGGGTGGTATTTCCAAAAATACTGAATCTAATAGCCCTTTGGGTCTTCTCAACACCCCTCACGGGGCATGGGGAGCCAGGTCCGGGGCGGACCCCTTTCCTGGAGTGTCTATCGCCACCCGTGAAAACGGGTGGGTCCTGGGGTTATTTAGGGTATGTCATCGTTGGGTATTAGGGTTGTCTTGTCCGGAGGTATTTCTTTTTTTTTTTTTGGTAGTCCTTGAGTTTCGCCGCCCGTACGGCCCGCCCTACCAGGTGAGACCGCTGGCGATACCAGCGGAAGCCCAGCAGGAGCGGTTCCCGGTGAATTACGGGCGGCTGAATCTAATAATATTTAATTTTCCCGATTTATAGATTTACCATAGATAATAAAAGTTTGTTTGAAATTTTTGATAATGAATATGGGGGCTTTTTGGTGCATAAAATTATCATGAGAATGAGAAAACCTGCATCTCCAAGAAGTCAAATTCAATGTCAGTCAATATGCCATCAATCCTTCCAGGAAACAAAGACGATGTGGGAGAGCACCAAAATAATTTTAGAAGAGGTAAATAAAAGTTAAAAAAAATCAAAACCTAACCTTACCTAAATGTAGTTTTCCAGTTACATTAGGTGGTGGTAGAACCATGCTGAAGATAGGTTTATTGCTATCATTTTCTGCTTTGAAACGACCATCCTTCTCCCATTGATTATATTTATTTTTCTCTACAATTTCTGGCCGGTACGCTGTGGCAGGCAAATCATCCTTCACTATTATGTTTGTAGTACTAGATATATGCCGCAGTTTAATCTTTAAATATGAAACTTTATAATTTTGAATGAATCTCATTGTGGAATTTTATTTATTCGTAAAGAATTTGAAAGATAAAATTTCCGACTTTTGTTTTGAATTCTGATTCCGAACTATTCTATGTATTCTATTCTTTCTGGCAGGGTTGGATTCAGTCTTCTTCTTATTTTTAATTTTGGCAACCAAGCCCAAATTAGGGCTCATTTCTGCCAGTGTCGAGTTATATTATATATTACTTATATTATTATAGTTTCCAGTCACAATAAAACACTTCACATTATAGTCGTCACTCTGCAAGTTCTCGCCAAAAAAAAAAAAAAAAAAAATCTTGGATTCAGTCAGAGAGTTCAAGTTCAGAGGCCGTTCAAAATTATTGTCTATGGAACGATGCAAACATTTTGCATCATAGGTTTGCATCCCTACTAGTGTTGGGCGTTTAAACGATAAGCTTCTAACTAAGCAGTGCTTTTTAGAAAAAGCTTCCGTTTTGTTTAAAATTTTTTAAAGGTTTTTCGTTGAAAACATATTTACACATTCATTAACATAATAATACACAATTTAAATCCTGTTAATTATTGAATTTGAATTATTACACAGCGTAATAATTCAATGGGCCAGAGTGAATAGGTTTCTTCTGGGTAAGCGTTTTTCCTCTTAGGCTTCGTCATCGCCCCTTATGGACGGGTCAGTGGCCAAACGCAAGCCCATTTAATTAAAAATAAATAAAAAAAAAGTGCATTTTACGGTGACTAGATTAGAGAAGAAGAATTTTTTTTATTCTTTCAATTGTTACCTACTATTCATTTCATTTCATTCATTAATTCGCGCTCCGTTCCGTCCATTCTCCAAAAAAATCATAATTTTTCTTCATGTGAGTAGTTACGCGTGTGATATAATTTGTAATAAAGAAACGAATAGGTATAAACTTTATACCTATTCGTTTCTTTATTACAAATTATACTATAAACACTACATAAAACGACTATATTTTAGAACCGAAATTTAATAAAAATAATCACCAAGGCCGAATATTATAGAAATTAATGCGTATAATGGAACTTAGCACTGTCAAAAGGTCAAAATAACGATGACCTTCATCATACTTCAAAAGTAGTCAATAACAAATTGTATTGTGTTGATGAAATTTATCAAAGTTAGTTCTAATATTTTAATTGAATAAACTGTTGACAAGTGACTCGTATGACAATATTACTCAGTAGGTATCAACTCGTAGTCTCCGGTGCTGTCTGACCTTAGTAAAAGGTTCACTGATAGACTGAAGGGTTCTTCATTGAAAGATAATGGGTTATCTTTATTGCTTCTGCATTATCTACCTACAAAAATAATTTTAGATCCGTTTCCTTGACCACCTCGATAAAGGAGTGCTTTAGAGCTTAAAATGTTGTCGCTTTCAAATTATGTTAACCCATTTCGGTTTTATAGGCTTTATGTGAGGTTACCCATAGAGGCATTTCTTTATAATCAATATTTGGGCTATAAAAAAAAAACTGATGTAGGATTAACGAATGCGAAAGAGTTGATGTATAGAGTAGCTATAATTACAGTGTTTCTAACTGCAATATTGTGGATTTCTATATTTATGTACATTATCTTCTATTATACATACATGCCTAATGTAACTCACCTGAGGCCGGTGCATCTGCAGTTCAAGTAAGTAATTCTTATATTATTATGGCATTTTCTGGATGGGGATGAAATGTAACAAACAAATGAGGTGCGTTGAATCAAAGGCAAAGTTTGTATCCTGCCCCTATCAACCCCAAAACCGTGTGATTTGATTCTAATTTAACCTCGTCTTTGCTTCTATTGGATGTCTAACATAACTTTTCCATTTAAATATTTTTTTGGGCTATAAAGCATATCCAAAATTTAATATATACCCATACTGTACTTGCACAAAATTCATCGAATCACATCATAGGCATGATCACAGAAAATAGTCAAAAATTTGCACAATAATCAAATATCAAATCTTTACATCAGTGTTTTTTGTCTGGCAGCTGCACTGGAGGGCCAGTTTAATTTAAACTCAGAATTAATTCATTCAGTTTAGGCTCTGATAAGGCACTTCTAAGCTCATGTTCTTCTATTTAGATTCATAATTAATTTGGTAAAAAAAAAAACTTGGCACTATTTACTGACTAGAGAAAAGCAAAGAATAGGAGAAGGTTATTATACAATTAAGTGTATATAATTATATTCTTATAATTCGTAAAAATACTTTTCCAGATCATGCGAAGAACTAACGGGCATATGCTCATTCCCATCAGCCCATGTTCAACTCACGAAGAAAAGCCAGATGTTGATGCCAGCCCAGCCTTACAGGATCAAATTAATGCTGGATATGCCTGAATCGCAGATAAATAAGGATTTAGGTAATATACATATTGATATGTAGAATGGGTATAATATTGAGGACAAGTTAGCTTTTCAAAACACAGTTTTAAATTCACCTTTTAAAGCACATGAATATTCTGTCTCTAATACCAGATCAGTTCAGAAGGTTGCATTTCCTGAGAATAGCCAGCAACAAACAAGCTTAGATTCATTACATAAAAATAAGTAACCCCTGAAAAGCAATCAAATAGAGACACCCTAATGTGCTTGCTACTAAATTAAAACCTAGACAGAGTATACAAGACGCCTCAAGAGAAATAACATTTTCTAGCTTTCTTGGAGCTTCTTTTGTGCGACAAAATATGAGTAGATGCCTTCACTGGAGGGCTCACTCCCCCAATCAATGTGACACTCAAAAAGTTACAAACTGATCACAAACAAGTCCAAAAAAAAACATTGAGACACAAACAACTAGGGCCCAAGTTATACCTAAGTTTTACCCATTTTCAGGTATGTTTATGGTGTGCGCACAAATGCGAGCCAAGGGCGGAGTCCTCGTATCTTCATCATGTAGGTCTGCAATGCTCAGATATAGGTGAGAAACTTAGCTCATACGAACCCCGTCAGCTCCTGATAAATTTATCAGCACATAAAAGACAGGGTCATGAAATGTGGTCTATGAGATCATGAATATATAATATAAAGAAAGGTGGTCACAGGTGGGACCCCTGGGGAATACCTATCTGTCAATCATTATGTGTGTATAGTAGTACCTAACTGATATGGCTTACCGATGTACCTGCGCAGAAAATACATTTTCAAAGCGCGGGAAATGTAAGCTGTGGGGTGACCTAAGCCTGCTCAGAGTTTGAACCGTAAACTATCCGTTTATACATAAAGCTGCAGACACACATACAAAAATACCTCAAAAACAAGAACATATGTAACTCTAAACACGTACAGTAGTACTCAACTGATAAGGCGCGTCGTGAATCTTCGTTCGGCTTAAAACTTACAATCAACCTTAGATCACTACTATAAGTGTCTCACTCGCAAGTCCCGCCCCTCCGCACACATGGCGGCAGCTGCCGACCAATAGAAAATGTACTGTTGTGGGACCCGCAACATGCTAAATTCGAAATGATAATGTTCCAGATAATTATCGCCAAATCCCTTTATAGCAGTAATAAGCTCTAAGCAATCCAATTCCGCAACTACATAGTAAGTGTTTTTGCACTGACTAATAACAGTACAGACTAATCACTGCATCTATATGTTTGGTGTGTCCTTGACTTAGCCAATCAGAGCGCATTGTCGGTGTTTGGGAATCGTCGAAATAGATTCCATACAAAATGAACGTTATTGTGTTTAATTGTTCAATGTTACCGATTCAGCTAACTGGTTTTCTTGATGCACCTAGGTCTTACATTCACCAGCTACTGAGGACTATAGTCCTTGCGCCGTTCCTCGTCGTAGGACTCGAAGAAGACAAACAGCAGCTGCATGTGGAGTTGTTCAGTGATTTTGAGGATGATCAGGTAAGAAGAATATTTGGATGCGTTTGACATGTGAGGTTTCAATTTTAAACTAGCTGTACCCCAACAATCTTTTGTAGAATTTTATAAGTTTATAGCCGTTTAGGTTAATAATACTAATAATTATAATACTAAAAATTACTAATAAACTCATTTTTCCCGTTTATAATATTCAAATTGCATTAGAGTAATAAAGTCTGACTATTCATAAGTACCTTTCACCCTCATTTGTGAAAGGAGGCCTGTGCTCAGCAGTGGGAAATTATGGGCTGATGATGATGATAATTCATAAGTGCCTCGGTTCATTATTGGTCATACTTTTATTAGTCCTTTGAGAGCCAGATTTGTACTGGCCCTTCGAGCCAGATTTTTACTGGTCCTTCGAGCCAGATTTTACTTGTCCTTGAGCTAGATTTTATTATTCCTTAGAGCCAGATTTTACTGGTCCTTCGAGCCAGATTTTGTTGATCCTTCGAGACCGATAATATCTAAATCTCTTGTTTTAGAATCTACCAATAACAGATGCATACGTGGAGCTGCAGTCGCGGTTTGCGCAAGTGTACGCGTGCGAACTGCACGTGCAGGCGCACTTCACGGGGTTGCGATACGCCATGTACAACTGGCCTAATATATCCGCTGTTATCGGTAACTAATAACTTATACTTTGACATTTATTTCGGAATTATCTAACTAATATTACAAACGCGAAAGTTTGTGAGGATTTTGTTGCTCTTTTACGGAAAAACTACTCCTTTTTTACCAGAAAAACTATATGTCCTTCGGGAATGCGGGTGAAACTGCGAGGCAGAAACTAGTGATTTATGATCTTTTTCACTATAGAAGGTAGTTGAGACATCCAAACCAAATTTCATGAAGCCGCCTTAGACAAGTCAAGAGCCACTTACTTTCAGTGTGACTGCCGAAAGTTGATTTTTTATGGAAAATTACGTAAGCTAAGAATAATTCACGTTACTGCTGCATACAAAACCCACACAAAAATCCAAATTCTGCATGCGGAAAATGTAGTCCTCAATAATTGTTAAGCGAAAAAATTATTTAAAGATTTTAAGAACCAAACATTATTATTTAGAAAATATTGCTAAGATACAGAATAACCTAATGTTTCCTCTAAAATTGCAGGAATCAGCACGAACTTATTCTTCGTGACGTTGATATTCGTACTGAGCTGGTATCATCTTCAAGATGGTTTACCCGACTTTGTTAAGGTTGGTTATTATTTTTGTTTAATTTTTCCTTTATTTTAACGCCACTGAATGGACCGGCTTTGTATGATATAAACAAGTTGGGACCAAAAATAGACCCCTGTGGAACTCCCAATTTTATGAAAGGTTTTTAGAATTCAATACATAGGTTATACTTACGTAATCTGGATACGCTAAACATATATTAATATCAGAAATCTTAATGTGCTTTCAGAGCAAATTCGGTGTTGAAACCAAGACAGAAGATGATGACAATCGAGACATGAAGTTTATGGAAAAAGTTAAATTGGAGAGAGAAGGTATTTAACTTATATACACCTTATTTTGACTTATAAAATCGAAATTGAGTCTACTGTCTCTTTGTTATGATTTCACTGCTAACCGAACCAATTTTGATGAAAATTGTCATAAGTGTAGCTTGGATCGTGGAGAGTCAAATAATAAACTTCTTACCATGGCAAGCAGTTGAAACTGCGAGAGACATCTAGTATTAAAATACAGTTTTTGGCATTGACAGGCAAAGTTATCTTATGGAGGAAATCTTTTTATGTAAGCCCGAAAATGATTGGGAATAAAAATTTGTTATGTTCTTCTCAGATTCCTCTTCATACTTTGAAGAGGATGCACTGCTTAAAGAGTTCAGAAAATTAGAAGAGCCTAAAAAGAAGACTTAAAATAGACTTAATTATTCCAAAGAATATATTTATATGTACCAAAGTTATGATTTATTAAGAATATATATTTTAATTGGCATTTAATGCTATATTAATCTAAGTCTGAATATTATATGTAATATATATTAATGATTTAGTGCCTTTTTGGATAATATATATCATTAAATGAATTATTTTTGTTTTGCAAAGATTTAAGTGGTTTAGTTTTGTTTAAAATTATAATAAAGAATATAAAAAAATTGGAGCGGCATGGCAACCCTATTTTTTTTCAGATGTTGGTACAATGAAAATTTATATTACATAAATAATTCCAGTTAAAAAAAGTACTTATGTATCAAAAATAACATGACATTCCTGTATTTAATAAAATTTTTAGATTTTAAAATAACATTTATTATAAATTGAAATTTCTTTTGTAATTTTAAATAAGTGTACAAAATAAAAAATATTTCGTTGTAGAACATAACTTAGTTCAAAGTTATGTTCTAAATATTTTTAGAATTCCAGTTATAGTATTTAATTTAGACTTAGTTTCGAAAGGTGCAAAATATTTAAGAAATGATCTACTTACTTATTTATTATTATTATACGTCACAAATGAATAACAGTCTGTTAAAGATATTTTGGGTATGGTCTTATAGTGCACCGCTTAACCAAGATGGTCCCGAACATGGAGATAAAATATTAATAGTGCGTTTGTACTAGACTATGAAAAAAAAAGTGTAAGTATATTCGTAGATTTAAAAAATTTACAAAAAAAAAAACTTTTTCTGCTTCTTCGTCACAATACGACAAACATTTGTGTCACTATCTTGGTCACAGAAGTTGTCTTGCTAGAAGTTAAAAAATGGCCTTTAATTGTTTGTCAGAATGCTAAGAGCTAATTCTTTATGGCTAAACATACTGAGGTCCCTGCGAGACCTGCTCCACCTCGTCAAACTTTACGCAGGATAATAACATGGTCAAGGAAAATATAAAATAATATTTTGGATAACTTCTAGCGACATGTGAGACAGATTGTCATACATAATTTTAGAAGTAGAAGCAGAATTATAAAAAATGAAAAAATCCAAATCCTAAAATACTCATTATTTTAAATAAATTTTAATGCCACTTTTATTTTCTTCAAAATTCAGCTCGTGGCTCGTTTCAGCGTTTTTCTCTAAGACCTGTAGAATTTGCGAATACTGGCTTGAAAATTAAAACGCCCGGTATGAAAGCATCAATACGCACACTGCTAAAGCTTGAACATAATGTTAATAAAAAAAGTAGCTCATCCATTAGATCATAATTAAAATGATATTTTACGTTGTGAATTAAAACTTGTAGAAAAACAGTGTTTTAATTGTAAAATCACCATTGTTAAAACACATAAATCAGAGAAATTGGTAAAAAAAATTATACGGCCCTTAACGTTATTACTATTTGTTGATGAATAAATAACACTAAAATGAACTTTAATTCGAGGGATTATAGCACATTCATCAGGTTGACCATCTGCCTACTTGTGAAATAGGTAATAAATGGCGTAAAAGAAAGTATTTTGTTCTAAAGAGGAATCCAAAAATACGGGAAAATTAAGGAGTAAGTTTTCCTATTAGCTTTATTTTTAGATAATAATGAGTGTGATATACTTAAACATTTTTATTTTGGGATTAAATGGTAATATTAATGTTGTCTAAATTACGTTTTATTTAAAACCTACCTGTGATCCATAGAGACCTAAAGTTGAAATGAAATGTAATAAAACCAATAAAACTGTTTATTTCGCCAGAAAAAAATAAAATGTTGGTGGTAGATCTCGAAATAACATATTCCTTCGTTAAAATGTAGAGTGGCCGTTTGGCAAGATACCCTGTACTGACAGATATTAATATGCAAGAACATGTCTGATTTTCTTAAATCACCTAACTCAGTTATCTAGTTTCCATGGTGGGTACAATCACTGCTTAGTTATCAATATCAGAAAGCTGGAACCCATGAGTTAGCTGGCTCTTAAAATTACCTCAACGTATTGCTATGATTTTCGACGAGTAAATCAAAATCATAGTTTATGACTCACCGAAGGCGGCCAAAAAATCAAAGGCTTATTCGCCAATTTCAGTTGAAAATAAGAAAGCAAAAAACTTTAATCATCTTTTTATCCCTTTATTTTTTAAACAGGATTTACATTTTCAAGGCAATGAACGTACAAAAAAACAACAATGTAATTAAAGATTTCTTTATTATATTCCAGTATAATATTTTAACCCATTTCTTTACATCGATATTCGTTACCCCATGTATTGTATAAGTATATTGTATATTTCAACCAGCGCATTATTATTATCATATAATTTATATTTAAAAATCTTTTTTCTAATCTCGAAGTTCAAATAATATACAGTTCTTGCTGAAAATGACATATTTTATAATTTTTTACATCCAATATCGGTAATTTTGGCAGCAGGAGATTTTTACATCACTAATCATACGAATATAATTTTATTATTAAGTACTTAAAAACAAAAATCTCCCAATTTAGTAGAATATGTTTTTGACTTAAAAGTTGAACCAAATAAAATAAGAAATATTATTGTGTCACAGTAATTATGATTAAACATCAAAGATAACAACCATGAAACCTTGAATAAAAGGATTGAAGCATTAACAACAATCTTAATTACTTGATCACAAGTTATACCCAAATAAATATAAATATTCATAATCTTCTGGATTTAATTATTTACTACAACAGAATAAAAAACATTAGGCGACTCACACACAAAAAAAGACAACTCAAAATTAAATATATTGATTATATTTATAATATAAATTTTCGTAAGATTGGCAAACAATATGACGCTATATTTGATAACATTTAAACATTGTTTAAAACATCTTAGTATTTATTGTTGACAGGACACGAATAAAGTGATCATTTATATATTTTTTTGGTTCATTGTCATCATCTACATTGTCAACAATTTAAACATTGCTTAAAGGATGTCTTCGATGAACATTTTCTGTTTATGGATTGTTTTTGGTGTGTGAGGCGCATATGAAATCGGTTGCCTTAAGAATATTTTTATTTATATACCCCATAGCACCGTATTGTGGCATGTTGGTTAATACATTGCATTTATTCGCATTGATATGTACATTATCTTAAACAAAACTAAATATACAGGACTCACATTTAATCACATTCCAATTTTGGTTTAAAAAAATCTTTATTTTTAACTTTTTTGTTTTTTTTTTTTACTTATTTTTAAGTGTTGTGCGTTTTAATAAAATTTAACACCTATCAGATAAATTGGTTTAAATGAATATAAACTTATATTGCATGAAATAGATGAAACAATTCATGACTACGAAATACTTTCAACAAAGAACTTTTTTGTTTTATGAGTTTTTGATGTAATTGTATCAGATGACTGTGGATGAGGAAAATATTTAAAATGGTAGGTACTTATAAAAACTATAATTTGAGCTGTTTATCACTACAGAATGATTTTAAGAAAGGATTAAGTTAGCATCCTGTATAACTTAAAATTAAAATACACGAACAAGATTACTATAAGTAACAAATGATATTAGAAAAGTGATTTTGTGAAATAATTGTATAAAATGAATATAAATATAGGTGAATCCAATTTACTAACAAGAAAGGACACTAGAAGAATGAAACATCGACAATCAGCCAAATAAGCGTACATGATTTAAAGTAGGCGGAAGTCCCCTCATAATTTTTTTTATACATTTAATTTTAAAAGAAGCTTAACAACACAAATAAAATGGCTTTATAAAAAGATACGTTTTTAAATGATTTTCATAATTTTGCCTTTTTTCTAATATTATTTGAATGAATCCACTCTGTATACACATAGCACCATGCATATTGCATATCGTATATCATGTCAATTCTTTGATTAATCCTTTTCTTACGGCATATTTATAAAAAATAAAACATTATAAATAATTTATTACGCATTCTATTATAACTGGAAACATTAAGCAGGCTTGTCCTCATAAAATTACATTTATGAAAAACTTAAGCAAATTTTTCACCAAAGAAAATAAAGAACTTAATGAGCCAGTGTGTGGGAGGTTTCGAGTCCCTGGGTTAACTCGATTCCCAACCAGGACACACATTTGTGTGCGTGAACGGGTTTTTAACATAGTATATCAAAAGTAGACTGTCAGTTGTGGTTACTCATCCTAAACAGAGCTTGTACAGGTCGGTTCACTAAAACTGGCACGTTCAATGTGAATAAGCGCGCGGCGTCACGTCGCACTGCATGCGCAACATGAACGTTCTGTCTGTCTCTTTCGCGCGCGGTAAATCTTATGAGTATGAAGGAGACAGTTATTATTTTGCTTTTGTTACTGCTCATAAATATAGAGTGGTCTTTTTTAGCATTCGTCTCTTAGAATTGACTGACTAATTAAAAGCAATATTGTAATGAAATATACTGTATCAAGATCAATTGCATATGTGTGAGTACGGTGAACGTGCCAGCTTTAGTTGTGAACGTGCCAGTTTTAGTTGTAAACGTGCCAGTTTTAGTTAACCGTCCTGTAACATAGCACTAGCTTTGCCCGGCGTGTGTGTATAATGTCCCAAAATTCGTGATCCGTAAGAAAAGGTTATCACTTACAAACTCTCTATAATTTCACAAATAATCATATACCTACAACAGGAACAACGCAAGGAAATGGTATTGAGCTAAATAAGGGTTCTATTTTATATTATATCAATGGGCCGTGCGGGATCATACAGGTCTCGAGATACCTTATAAAAGAACAAGTTGAAACGTTGCCAGACTGGTAACCTATGATCGGCAGTCTCAAGGATTTTTTTATGTATAGATTGTATTTTCTATATTAGTTATCATTGAATACTCATATAAATATGTGTAGACAAATCTTTGTAAGTACTCCTTTTTAAGAATATTATGCGCACGAAAGAGTGAGATAGGCATAGTTAAAAAATAACCCCCTTACTCAATGATATTATAAGTAAATAGGTAGATAGGTTACCTACATAAGATTTAAACTTGATAAATGACACTGTCATAAATGTATCGTTGACACTGACGCGACTCATAGCTAAAGTGAGCTAACTAGCAGTTTTAACGTGCTACTTTCGAAACGCTTATGACCTACTTCTTTTACTTATAAAATCATTGCCTTTAATCATAAAATATTATTTAACTAATAAACTGATTAAGTGGTCACTTAAATAACGTCAAATTGTTTGACAATGACATCAAGGTGACGTTATTTATTTGACCATGACCAGAGGATTAGTTAAGTAGCGTTTATGAGTAAGGCCGTATATGGAGGAATGCAAAATGCTATTTCTTTTAAATAAAGTTGGATATCCATCAGAGATGTGTAGAGAGGAATTGTTTTAGCTGTCAAATAGGATCGCTTCATTTGCTAGTTATAGCTCAAACGCTAAAACACATAGCTCGCTTCACATCTCTAGTGGATATCCAACTTATAATACTTTCTTTGTCCACTATTCATTTAATTCCCTAAAATATCATTAACATTTCCTCACGCTAACATTAAGATGTAAGTTCTCAGCTGGCAGTAGAGGCGTAGCGCGATAGCTCCGGTAGTACCATGCCTACAGCCTGAAAGAATTGTGCGATCTAAGGTTAGCGTGTTTACGACGCCGTCCGTGAGGTACAACATGAGGGGGAGGGGATGTGAGGAGGGGTTACAGGATGGGATATGTACTGGGTACTTTGAGACGGTAAAATGTTTTAGAAATTTAAGATAGATCTGTCATGCTGAATTTTTATTATTTTTCAACACACTTGCTCGTAAAGTGGCTCTTATTGCACCGATTTTAGTATTATAAGACAGCTTATTACGAACAATCCACACACGGGAATACAAGGGCATACGGTGCAACAGCGCTTAACAGGCAAGGCGATGGGTCATATGGTAAACTAGCATCTGCTCGCGGCTTTACCCGCGGGGCTTACAGGAAACAAATGACATAGTAATTTCTACAACAATAAAAGAAAAGAAAAACACCATTATCCCGCTTCGAGGGTAGAATTATTAAAAACGCTGAGACATGTATAATTTAATTTTCAATCTTCAGCCTAAACACAAAATTTGAAGATCCTAACTTCGAAACTGACAGACTTTCATACAATGTTTCATCCCCATTTTACCCCCTTAGGGGTGGAATTTAGAAAAACCCTTTCTTAGTGGATACCTACTCTTCACAAAGAATATACCCTCTAAATTTCATGTCTCTAGCAACAGCGGTTTAGGCTGTGCGTTGATATATCAGTCAGTCAGTCAGGACTTTGAATTTTATATATATAGATAGATAGATGGACTAGACTGTTATGTTATTATTATTTTAATAATGAATATTGTAATCACTAACAATTATCCTGGTAAAATTTCGCCAATTAATTGAATTATAGGATAATTCCAATACTTGTTTAGAAGTAAGACTATGTGAATGTTATCTGAGATTAGATACCTCAAAAATGCACGCGATTCGAGCGATATTTTTGCTTTTGAAAGGAAATAGAAATCTGAAATACTAAACTAAAAAAAATACATCTAAAATTCGAAAATTATATTTAGATGCTCAGTGGCGATGATTCTGCGAAGACGGTCATAGTTTCGAATCTCAAAATGTGCTTTTAATATCGGCAACGGGTGCGTCCTAGTACCCGACTGGTCAGCGATACATAAGGCTTTGATAGCTCAGTGGTAGTGACGTCGGGTCCCGGGTTCGAATCCTACAATGAGCTTGAGCTTTCGGTGAAGGAAAACATCGTGAGGAAACCATAGCACGGTGGTAGGGTCCTTTGTAGTACCCACCTGGCTGGTCAACCCTTAATTTGAAAATCTGTCGCCAAGCACCTATCGGTGTGTTCCGACAGCTGCCCTTGAGAGCCAGTTCCTTCTAGGCTTTGTGTGTGCACCACCTTCGGCCGCATCATCAGTGGTGCAAACAATAGTTAGTTACCTCATTTTCAGCCCGTTCCTCGTCGCTTTGGTACTGAACATCCAGTTCAGAACTGTTGACGCTGTTCTCCCAATCCTCAGAGGATTCTATCGATGACGCGTCCAGGTCTATTTCTGCTGGAAGGAGTAGGTTTTAAAGGTGGAAATCTTTGTGAGGAAATTACAGCACAGAAATTACATCATCAGATCAGGATTTGATTACTTCTTAGTGTACTTTGAAGTCAGTTAAAGTTGTTTGGAAAACAGTTTCATTTGTTTATACGACGAATTCGGCGAACAAGCATAGGAAGGTACGGCCCGCCTGATGGTAAGCTGTTAATGTAGCCATATGGACGCTTGCGACACATTAGGTATCAGTCATACCTCATGTGTTGCAAAGATCGAAAGAGCTATCTATACTTAATATAATAAAACGGAAGAGTTTTTTTGTTTGTTTGTTTAAACGGGCTAATCACTGGAACTACCAGTCGGATTCGAACAATTCTTTCACTAATAGGAAGCTACATTTGGAACGCGGGTGAAACCGCGCGAGACAGTTAGTATCTATATATGTATCGCTCACCCATCACAATAGGGTCGGGATGCCTCGCCCCCGGCACGGCCGGCAGGCGGAGCGCAGTCGCGTTCACGGCCAGCGCCTGGGCCCCGTGTCCCCCCAGCGCGTGTCCCCCCAGCGCGTGGCCCCCCAGCGCGTGGCCCCCCAGCGCGTGTCCCCCCAGCGCGTGTCCCCCCAGCGCGTGGCCCCCCAGCCCCCCGTGCGCGCCGTGCGACCGGCTGCTACCGGACGCTTGAGCTGATAGCTCCACGCCTTCCGTGCGAGGAAGCTCCTCCTCGTACCGCACGAGTGGGTGGTTCTGGAGTTAACCAGAACTAATCAATTAAATATCCTGAGAGCTATCGAATTAGGGATTGCAATCCCGCAAAACGGGATCACGCATTCCCGCGCGGGATTGAATGAGCTGCGGAATTGCAATCCGTATATGGAATCCATCCCAGTGTACTTTGCGAGATTTTTATGTTTTATATTTTTTTAACTGGGTATGGATGGCCAAATGCGAAAATTACTTTGTATATTATAAAACAACGCGAATGTCCCAACGCGATATGGAGCACGCGTACGGGCAAAATGCCTTGAGACAAAAAAAATTGGGTTTCTATAAAAACCGTAGAACTGACTATTTTGGGAAATGTACAAAAATAGTTAATATACAACAAAAAGTATTAATTCTACAATATGCTAAATGAACTACTATGGCCGCGAATCACTAAAATATCTATCCATATTGTTCCAACCTCAACCCCCGCTGGAAAGTAAAACAAGATAACTTACTGGATGTGACAGCTCACAAATGGGATTCATTCGTAGGTCAATCATTTCGAGGACCGACAGAAAACTGGTGTCGAAGTCTTCAGGAAGTGAGGATATCTGAAAATTACAATACTTTTATGAATTATCCTGGCATTGTAAGTTAATTAATAGTTTCGAGTGCGGTGGGGAATAATAAATAATAATAATAATAAATATCCTGGGACATTCCTCACACACGGTCATCTGATCCCAAACTAAGCAAAGCTTGTACTATGGAAACCAGATAACTGATATAATACATATACTACTTTTTGTTTGTAAATACATACTTAATATACATAATTACACCCAGACTCAGGACATACAGACATGTTCATGCACACAAATGCATGTCCTGTGTGGGAATCGAACCCACGACCTGCGGCGCTATAGGTTAAGACTCCACGTCTTAACCAACTGCGCCAACTGGCCCGTCCGAAATGGGTTCTCAACTGTGGTGTTGTGTTCCTATGGTGAGTAAGGTCCTTGAGGAAGCGTTTGCTGGCAGTGTACTATCCGGGACCAGAGAAGTAATACAAAATGACTCAGCGCTTTGTAATTTCTCATTCATAAAATGTATATGTGTGATATAGCGTTTCGAAATAGTACCTTAAAACATCAGATTTTTTGAATAAAGAATCTTTAATAGTGATTTATGCAACTGTTGTTTAATAAGGGGTATTAAAACACGAATGTGGATTTATCACACGAAGCGAAGCGAATGTGATAATAGTATCACATGAGGGTTTTAATACCTAATTATGTACAGTTGCATACAAGACTTTATCTACACCCATTATCATTTTTGTAAACAACAAAGTAATTAACTGCAATTCTAATATCGAACCAAAATGGCGAGATACGACGTGAATTCGAATAATCTCTAAGTTTTTTTTTTATTACGGCGCTGTGATAGTGGGACGCGCCTGCATGAAAATTTTCTTTTTTTGAAATTCATAAGGATACCACGGAGAATGTCGCTATTTGATGAGTAAGGAATGGACCGAAAACGCAAAAAAAAGGAGTTGTATAATGAAATTCACATAGAAATAAATATAGGTACCTAGAAAGAACGTTGCCATACTACACGAATATATAAAACAGGCCAACTTTTATAGGCTAAGGCGCGTAACAGCTACGTTTTACGCTCCCTCTGCGTCATTGTGCTTGTCATAGTAACGTTCATAATGATAATAGTTGTTGAAATATTCCAATTAAAATCGGGAGAAAGTTAAATATTGAACATTATTTTGCATTTTTATTAATTTTTATTTGATTTAGCCTCTAACAGTTATAGGCTATTTTTATCGACGCGTGCACAGCTGCAACACTCTATCTGGATGTATCCTTAATCAAAGGAAATTCAGTACAACATTATAATGTTGTACTGTTGTACGCGCAAAACAGTTATAACCATAACACTGTTTTGGATGATATAATGGGTACTATGACAACCACTGTTTTAATGTTGGCAATAAGCTAACTGTTTCAGAAACTTTTATAGAGGATTTATAGCATGGGTGTCGATAAAGACTATTATTAAATTCAATGTTATTTCCGTGTTTCAGAAGGCACGAAAAGCCGTTGGTCCCGGTTATCACTTAGTTGTGGTAGTTGTTAAGCTAGTTGGAGGCCTCCTAGGCGGCTTGAAAACTCCAACAGTAGGTTGACCACTAGCCTACTTTCAACAATCAGCAGTGGGCATGCGTGGTGGAGTATCTGCCCATTACCTTTCCCAATTTACGGTGAAAGGTTGATATGTCGCACCAGGGCCGATGGGACATGATGATGACTAAATTGAATGTTATTAATTTATTTTAATATTTAACAAAACAAAAAAACTACACATACAAAGTAGGTATGTGTAGTGAAGGGTATTTAAATGCTAAGGTCTTTAGGAAAAGGCAAGGTCACTTGTCAAAAACGGCATGTAGGTACAGTCAGTTTAAAAATTAGATGATTACTTTCATAAAAACCAATCTAAAGTTTGTACAGTCGAGGACATAAATATGTATACACTTAGTAAAATTCAACAACGGTTTCCTCTTAAACTACTGATTGAAATTATCAGATATTATAAAGGCAGAATCTTCTAACATATACTATTATAATTTGTGTAATAGTTTAACACTTAAATGTTAAACATGCGAGAAAATTGCTTTTGAATTTCAAAAAGTGTATACATATTTATGTCCTTGACTGTACAAAAACTTTGTATTGCTAATGTTGGATGGTACAAGAGCTATTAGCTACTTTTGGTAGGTATATTGTAATGGTGTACATTGTTTAAATAATATAATACCTCCACATTCAAGTAGTAATAATATCATGCATAATTATAGCAAATATTTAATTTTGTTAATTTTTTTTGATAATAAACTTGAAAACTAAAGAAAAATAAACAGTTCTCTACATCAACAAATTAAATAAATATTATCTATGCAATAGTTAAGTGTTATTTAACTAATCAGTCAATGCAATAATATAATAATTAATACAATTATCTTAGGGTGAATGTACTGAAATGATATACAGCTATACTATAAGCTGCTATAGTATACATATATTTGTATAGTATCTATACAAATTGAAGTTTGTTTGTAATGTCAAAATAACTTAGTATGTTAATAGGCAGACCAGACAGTCCATTACACACGGCACACTAGGATTAGGATTTTTTGTAATATTTTTAGATTTTGTAAAAATATTGTAAAAAAATTAATCATATTTACATAGGATTAGGTTTTTTATAATATTTTTGATTTTTATACCAATGTTACAAAAAATAATAATTTTAAGTATGAAAATAAATAAAGAGAATAATAATATCATAATAACCTGATTACAATTCAGCTGCAGATACATTAGTTCGGGACATTTGAGCGTTGAAGCAGGGAATTCTCTGAGCCGATTGTTCCGTAGGTTGCAGTGTACTAAGGCTTCCATTTTGTCCATTGTGTCTGGTAATGTCTCTATGTGATTGTTTTCTAATGTCAGCCATCTGGAAGTTATTACAAAAACATTATTACTCTTTTGCTAAAACATAACATATTAACAAAATGACAGTCAGCACCATTTTTTCTTGTTTATTTGTGTATGCCTTTAGTTATAATTTAAATATCCTTGAACATTCCTCACACACTGTCATCTGATCCCAAACTAAGCAGAGTTTGTACTATGGAAACCAGATAACTGATATAATACATATACTACTTTTTGTTTGTAAATACATACTTAATATACATAATTACACCCAGACTCAGGACATACAGACATGTTCACGCACACCAATGCATGTCCTGTGTGCGAATCGAACCCACAACCTGTGGCGCGATAGGCACAATCTTAACCAACCGCGCCAGCTGGCCCGTCAAAAGTAGTAGTAGTAGAAGTCTTATTTATACATGTGTATAGGAAAAATAATCGAAAAGGGTTGATTTACACATAATTAATTTTAATTTTTGTTGAAAGTTGGTAGTGGGGTTGCTTTGACCTCAGATAATAGGATATTATTTTATTTACCCTGGGAATGCTTTAATTTTGTACTGTTCATGTAAGTTAAGTTGCTCAGTTGACTTGCAGAACCTGGAAATCTATTTTTCATTTTATGTCATGCACTTCCAACCCTGAACACCAGCACCTGCTTGTGGGGGCTGGTCTGCTTAAGTTTGCTATTTATTTACTTATTAAATACTTATTCAGTCTACTTTGTAATTTTGCAATTGTTGTAAGTGCGATTAGAATTTAAATATTACATAATGAATCTAAGCTTGTTTAGAAAAGAGTAATTGCTTAGTTTATTGCTGGCTCTTCTCAGCAAATGCAACCTTCCGAACCGGTATTAGAGTCAGACTTTTCATAAGTGCCTGCGAAGGTCTATTTGAATAAATGATTTTGAATTTTGAGCGAAAGAATTAAATAACAAGGCACAGTATTACATTTTAGTAAAATTACAAGGTTTTTAAGGTAGAGGACAAGGAAAACAACTATTATCAAGAATAATAATAACAGTAATTGAGGTTTTCCTCTTTTTATGATATCCAACACTGTAGATTTAAGTAAACAAGCTTACAAATAAAATATTAAAGATGAGAGGAATGTTGTGTATTATTGACCAACAAAAAGTTCTAGGAACTCTACTTCGAATAAAAACCGGCCAAGTGCGAGTCAGACTCGCGCACCGAGGGTTCCGTACAAACCTGTAGGTATATAAGTAAATGGTAGTATAGACCTGAGTATTTGATATGAATTTCAATTTATGACGTATAAAAAACAACTACTTACTAGATCTCCTTTAAACCAATTTTTGGTGGAAGTTTGCATCGTAATGTACATCATATATTTTTTATAGATTTATCATTCTCTTATTTTAGAAGTTACAGGGGGGACACATATTTTACCACTTCGGAAGTGTCTCTCGCGCAAACCTTTCAAGTTCTTTTGCGCAAACATTCAGTATCACCTCAATATCATTTTTGAAGACCTATCTATAGACACCCCAATCGTATGGGTTTTAAAAAAAAAAATGAGTTTCAGTTCTAAGTATGGGGAAACTCCAAAATTTATTGTTTTTATACTATTTTTGTGTGAAAATCTTAATGCGGTTCACAGAATACATCTACTTACCAAGTGTCAACATTATAGTTCTCATAGTTTCGGAAAAAAGTGGCTGTGACATACGGACGGACAGACGGACAGACAGACACAGACAGAGAGACATGACGAATCTATAAGGGTTCCGTTTTTTGCCATTTGGCTATGGAACCCTAAAAAGTAGCAAAAGACATTGTATAATCTCTTAGAAAAAACATCATGTTATTTCTAGCGTTTCGTAATTTATGAATGTTGTGTACACCTTTAATAGGCATAAGTATAAGAACAAAACCTAATATTTACACTGTTTCTTACATAATGTATCATACTTTATGCTGTTGGTGAACCTTTTAAACCTAAGCTTTTAAAATAAAATAAAAATAAATAAACATCTATTGCTTTACATACAAAATTGTACATTCCCACCCTTAATGCTACTCTATGACTCTTTCATTGACTAATATAGGTGATTACTGGCTTAATTCTTTATTTATTTCAAGAATTAAACATATTCATGATTTTACCTTAGTTTACTGAGCGTTGTCATCTCTTCGGGTATAGTTTTCAGTTCATTACCTCTTGCACCAAATGTATCCAGTTTCTCCAGCTTACCGATCTCCTTGGGTATCTCCCGCAACTCTATTTTGTTACACCAGAAAGCTTCAAGATTCTCCAGTTCACCAATTTCCGGAATCAACACTTTTAATGGATTATAGCTTATGTTCAGATTCACTAAGTTTTTCAAGTTTCCTATCTCAGGTGGCAGGGAACTTAAGTTATTGTAATCAAGGGTCAATGTTGTTAAATTCAATAACTGCGTTATATCTACCGGTAATGCTGTTATTTTATTCCTATGCAGGTAAAGGTGCTCAACATCAGAACATGTATACAGAAGGGCTGGAATTTCGACGATTTCAAACGCGTTTAAAGTGAGTCGAGATTTCTTTTTCACGACAGCCTGTTCTATGAGAGCTAATATGTGATTTTCACGAATAAATTTTAGTATTGCACTCATTTTTGTATCTATTTTTGGTTACATTGCATTTTACTATTGCGTTTTTGAATTTATTTATTGAAAAAGTGACAAACAATCAAATGACATTGACAAGCGAATAAAAAAACTATATTTTCATTAGCAAACAAATATTGATATTCTGCTCTTTAATGTATAAGGGGAAAAGAGATGAAATATATTTGATGTTCATAACTGGATAGCTGACGGTGCTGGAACGTACGTAAGTCACGAACTGAATAATAATACAACACGTAAAAATAGTATTTCTACCAAAAAAAACTATAACAAAAACAAAAATAAAATGAAAACAAGAAAGAATTTATTTAAGCGGTAGAATATGTAATTTAATTGGTTTGTCAAGAGATTTTAAGTATTAAAATACATCTTACGATTACTCACGTAAACCTCGAATAAAATGGAACGTGAACACAGTATTGATTTTCCGCGGTAATTGTAAAAATGGCCGGGCAAATCAATGATTCTTAGATAAAAACAAAATTACGAATTGGAAGTCATGAGTGAATAAAGTGTAAACATTTATAGCACTAAAAACCAAAAAACTTGTAATCTCTTGAAACGAATGCCTAATTAAAACATGGTTTGGCATATTTGTAGGATTTTATTTATTGTAATTTTATTAGAACAAAGTTTTATCGTGGATATCAATGGTAAGTAAATTAACTAAAGAAATAAATAGTAAAAATTTACATCAATTACAAAAAATTATCTGCATAATGCATTATTAACGTTTTAAATCACAATCAATATTATGCAGTTTCAGTTGAAATTATAGCTTGCTTTACTCGTGATGACGAACATATACCTTGAAGCTAATAGCCAATTATCTTTGAATGATAGCCCTATTTTTATTTAATAATAAAATACGTATTGGGAGTCATACAACGGGTTGAAATCGAAACCTAGGTGACCCTTCCTATCATAGATGTGCACCCTAAGATTTTCAAAAGATAAGGATATTTAAAAAATCGAAGACTATCTTCATTACTAATATTTCAGCTAATATGTAATTTTTATAGCATTTCAACAAAATAAAACATTGCACCATCAGCGAAGATTGAAGGTCGATGACAGCTTCTTCAAAACCCAGAAGCAGCCAGCATATCGGTCCTTCCAGCCAGTCTCCATCAAGTACCACAAGGCAACTTACCCAAGAGCTGATGATAGGGCGGACTACGATATAACTTCATATGACACAGAATATGGAGGAGTTGTATCGAACTTCACGTCTTCCATATATGATGATAACCCTCAATTATATCCTAATCCTGAAATATTGTCGAGGAGTAATCAAGGTAATAGAGGAACTTTGCAATCATTTAGTTTTTTCACTGTTTATTGGCCTGTGTTTGACCGCAATCTCACCATGATAAGTGATGATATGGCCGAAGGTGGTAAGCATACGAATACTAAAAGGAACTGGCTCTCAAGTGTAGCTGTCGGATCGCACCAATAGGTGCTTGGCGATAGATTTTCAACATGAGGGTGGTTGCCAGGCAGATGGCTACTACAAGATAAACTACCACCGTGCTATGGTCTGCTTACGATGTTTTCGTTCACCTAAGGCTCAAGCTCGAACCTTGGACCTTTGTCTCGGCATCCGACGCGGACGTCACTACCACTGAGATGGGATTTTATGAATGAATAGCTTTTTATATTTCTACAGTTGTGAGTAAAACTACCGAAACTAAAGCTTCGGAGTCGGAGATGGAAATGCCTGATGATGCACTTGCTGACGCTGATCTCAAGGAGCACAATATCATTGATAGCGTCACTTATCTATATGGGTTTAACAGTTGCCATGGTGTTAGGAATGAGTGGACGATATTGGTAAGATTTTTGTTAATATTAAAGCTCTTAATCCCTTGAACTGCGGTTAAAAAATAACAATTGATTTCTATTGTTTTCGTCGCCCGCGCGGGTCATCAAACAGTCAAAGGATTGCGTGTTCGGAATAGTTCGCGGCTGTCAATCTCACGCATGACACCAAATTTTTCGTACAAATAGTAAAATCAATGCTGAGATGTTAATCTCAAGCTTAGAATAATGATGATTCTTTTGTGTTTGTCCTAAGTTTGACATTAATCTTGTAGATCTTCATAACAAGCGGCATTGCTGTAGTACTTCTGGCAGGAACTGTAATGTGGTTGATATGGAGCGAGTATGCGGCTGAATTCCGACGCACCAGCAAGCTGTACCCAATCAATATCAACTTGTGTTGCTGCCTTGGTGCTTGCACTTTGATTTATATACAAGCTGTTATGGTAAAGTCTTTTATTACCCAAATTTTTTTTGGTAACCAATACATTTCATAGTTCACTACCAAGTCGTAAAGATTTATCGGATAAAATTTAATTAAGGTTTTTTTCCTAACCAAACTGTCCTAGTGTTTATTACTAACAATATATAGAATGACGTTGTACGGTATAACAAGATGGAGTTTACGTTTTACATCCACTTTATTAGTTAGTAATCTAGCCAGCATTACATTACCCAGGGTGTCTCGTCGCCGTCTCAGTGCGAGCGCATCGCCCTCCTGCTGCACTACACGCACGTGTCCTGTGCGATGTGGATAGTTGCGCTAGCTGCAGCCGTCGCAGAGTATTGCGTCTGTGACTCACTCATACCGCTCAAATATAACTATCTGCTCGCTTATGGGGTGCCTGCTGTTGTTGTTATGGTAAGTGAAGCATTTTCTATCGATATGTACCTACTAGTTTAAAAATCTATTACCTAGGCATGAGGAGTTGGCAGATGAAGAAACGTTAAAGAAGTTGAGACAGTAGTAAACGAGCAATCATGTTTCGCAACTAGATAAGCGCTTTTGGCACTGATTAATAACAATGCGCTCGTGATTTATCATAAGCCGTTCTTAATCGATCGGCAAGTTAAGCTACCACCGTCGTTGTCGGTACTTGGATGGTTGACCGCCTAGTGGTATTTCAAAACGTGCGTTTAGGTAAAGCCGTTGGTCCCGGTAATCACTTAATTGTGATAGTTGTTAAGCTAGTTAAGTTAGTCGCCTTCTAGGCGGCTTGAAAATTCCAACAGTAGGGTGATCACTAGCCTACCTCCACCGATCCGCAGTGGGCAAGCGTGGTGGAGTATTTGCCCATTCCCTTTCACCCTGATTTGTGAAAGTAGGCCTGTGCTCAGCAGTGGGATATTATATGCTGATGATGATGATAATGATGAATACCGACCAATCACTACATCTAAATGTTTAGTGTATCCTTATCTTAGCCAATCAGAGCGGATTGTTGGTGTTGGGAAATTGGGGGAATAGATTTAAAACAAAATTAACGTCATTGCGCTTCTTTGGGTTATATTGCTCGATGAGACAGACCATGTCTTGCAGTCTTTACATATTTATGTTATCTAAACTTGTTTCCAGTTCAACTACGCCCTATCAATGGAACATTACGAAACCAAACACTACTGTTGGATGTCCATTGAAAAAGGCATGGTTATGGGGTTCATGATACCTGGTATGATTCTAATCCTTATCAACACGGGAATTATCATCTTGGGCTTGCAAAGCGTTAATAGGAAACAATCAGAAATGCTTACAGCGAAGATTCAGGAGTTGGTTGACCATCACATTGCTAATTGGCCTAAAACTGAAATCATTTTGGAGGACAAAAACGGCAGTATTGATACCTTGGACAATATTTACACGCCGGGAAGTAGTAGAAAGAATACGGATAGCTCTGATACTTTGGATAAAGATTACAATTTGAGTGAGGATGATTGTCATTACGTGAATATCACTATACCAGGTGATGGGAACGGTGAAAACGGAAGTGAGGTGAGTGTTGCTAGTGTATATCGATATGGTAGGATTAGTAGTAGGTATATTATCACTTTAAAGTTTGAAAATTCAGTTTTTCAACTTTGTGCTCTTACGTCTCGGGTTCGAACCCAAAATTGTACTTGTGCTTTTGGGGAATGAGAACATCGTGAAGAATAATTTCAGGTCAAATTCTGAAAAGTATTATTAGGCGTAAGTATTACAGCAGTAAAGCTTTTGAGGATCGGTTACCATTTTGGCTATGTAAAGGTCGATATGGACAACACATTGGCGATTCATTTGGTAGTATTCACTTTAAATAGATGATGCTGACAGTTCATCAGGTGGGCCATCTGTTTGCTTGCTTCTGATATAGAGAAATAAACCACCGTTTTCATAAAATAAGGCATCAACTATTTTTCTAGCAAAACATCCAAGCCAAGGTGATCGCAGACAAAGGCCTAATAAACATGCTTTACATGGATAATATGTCTTGGAAATGGAGCTGGAACACCGAAGGTAACGAACTGAAGACCTACCTGCACCTGTGCTTGGTGCTGGAGCCGTTCTTCGCGATTAACTGGGTGATGGGAGTGGTGGCTATTGAGAACGCTGCGCATTGGTCTACTCCGACGATTTATTTGATTCTAGTTGTAGCGATGGTAAGTAATTCATATTATATTTATAGGTTTTAAACACTAAAATGACATGAACAATATTGTGACTTGCGACTGTCGTTTTCTATAATTTCAGCAGATAAACCCCTCTGTTAAGGTGCTATATTGGAAAAAAATGATATCTTTGTGTCCCTGGATCTTAATTAATACAAGGGTTGGGGTTCTGAGTTTTTATTATATGATTTTTGAGATCTTAATTGAGTTTGCCAATGAAGGAAAACACGTTTGATAGAAATTTTCTCGATAAAGTTTAATTCCAAAGTAGCCTCTAAATAAAAATCTTTTTTACTGTAACTCCGTCAAGCAGGCGAATTTTACAGTGAAATTTAATGCAAAAAATTGGTAATTCATTCTTCTTATGATGTGAAGAACAGATTTTCTATACATTGCATGGTTATTTTATAAACAATTTATATTTGGTTTGGTACTTACGTCGTTTATTAAAAGCTGCCGCTTGCTTGGGCGAGTACCTGAGAGCACTATAGTCATCTCTTTTTGGCACATACGAAATTACAGTGAACGTATTTATTACTACTCTTGCATCGCTAGGATTATTCGGCCGTAGCCTTTGTCGACGACGGACCTATGCTAGTTGTCGCGACCGGCTCTCGTAGTTTTAAACATAAAATATTTTCGTAGCATATTCTTTATTGTCTTTAAAGATAGTATTATAGTTTGTAATATCGTATTAATTTAAGTTTAGTGTGATAATCTAGTTCAATAGTGCTTGTAAATATAAAGTTAGTTGTGTAGTTTTGTTTTTATTAATTATAGTATTTTTTTAGTGTTAAAGTTGATTTAATTATAATTTCACGACATGGGTAATATAATAAAGACCAGGAAAATCAGCATTGGGAGCAGCATTTTAGCAATTATTTATTACAGTTACATCATTATCAGTTTATCGATAGATTTAAAACGAACTTATAACCCTTCTAAGTAAAGTTTACTGCTGATATTGTATGGTCTGCATTCCTCGTACCAACCAACTTGAATTAGACGGGCTACATCCAAGGGCATTGTACTCAATACACCACCAACACACACACATAGATATCTCGCTCCCGCCCGCCATCGTCACACAAACTGCTATCCGTCCGAGTGCGAGTTACAGACCATAAAAGCTATGATAACAACTAATTTGTTATTATATTTACGGATTCTTATTCTATTACTTTATATTACATTTTATTACCAAATACCTATAACATGATTTGATTATTATAATTATTTCTTATGGTGTACTTAGGACAACTATCTCTTTTTATGCCTAATAATGAAGAATGTTCACTAATTTAGATTTTTAGGTCTCCGTATTTTCTATAGAAAATAAAAAATACGTGTGAAAGAATTATTTCGATACGTCAATTAGTTTCCGAGATATGGAATTTTAAAATGAGCGCGCGACGCTGGATTCCACCGGCCCGTACTCGATGCGTGTGACGTCATGTTCCAACGCTCGCTCAGTCAATCGCGCTCACAGAACAAATACCCTGACGGGGTCGCGCTCTTCCGTACGTTTCCCTAGATGATTATGACTTTTTTGGTTTTTACCCGACTGACCCGAAAGGAGGGTTATGTTTTTCGAGTGTATGTATGTATGTCTATTTCTTTGGCACGCTCTGCAGCCTAAACGGGTTGATGGATTTAAGCATATGAGGTGTCGTTAGATTCGTCTTGACTGTGGGAGTGTCATAGGGTATATTATTTTTATATGGCGTCTACGGATAAGAAAAGAGGGGGGATATTCAAAACAAATATTTCGTTATTATAACAATATGGGTATCAAATGAAAGCTTGTGAACAGCCTATTCCATATATGTATACATTGTAATACTTTTGTGCTACCATTTTGACGTAAATTACAAAAAAACATGTTTAATGCAAGGACAGTAGGTATTGGTACCATGAGCGGTTACCGTACGTAACTCACAGAGTTGCGATGGTTGTTAGCGTTACTTTACCGTACCGCTCATTTACTTACTAATACAGCTAATACTTACAACTCATTCTGTATAAAACTAAAAAGTCTGAAATAAATTAAATTATTAAAAGAAACAAAACACAGAACACATGATTTTCTAGTATTTATATTGGAAATTTAATTAAAAGAAACAAATAACCCGACTATAGGTATAGGTATAGACAAACATAATTAATTTATTGTCTATAACATGAAACTTAAAAGGTAAATAAGTACCTACTTGCGTTGCAGCTATAAAATAATTATTTTAGGTATATTAGGCAGACAGGAGTAAGCATTTGCATTCTTTCTTCTTGCTTTTCGGCGGCAACGGAATAACTATTCGTCGATAAATAATAAAACTTTTAAAATATATATATGTGATTTGGACATCTTATTTAATTATGTTGTTTTATTATATTACATTGATTATTAGATTCAATTTAAAATAGTTTTACATGCTATTCTGTAGCGAAATGTGTAGACCTTATTTTAAGATTCCACCTAAATTGTACGACATTTTCTGGCGAAGTAAACAATTTCATTTCATTTCAACCAAAAGTCCATTTATTTTATGTAGATTTTACAGTTGCCCTTTTTCAAATCCAAAATACTTTCCACTAATAGCGCAAGATACCTACGTACCACCGCTAGCGGCTAATATGAGTGAACGGAGCGTTGGAACATGACGTCACCTCGCGGTCACGTGACCGTTAGCGGGCCTCGATATTTAGGGGAATTTTAAATGTCTTTAAAATCATAACTACTTGGTTTTTTTGAACGAAACAAAAACTAATGTATAGGTAATTGCTCTACTGATACAAATTTTCAAGCGCTTTTGCATACCTATTAACATTCCTTAATTTTGTAGATGCTATAAATGAAATAAAATATTTATGATTCACAGGGAACAATCTCCACAAAAATAATCCGTAGTGAAAAGATCATGGTAGAACCCATAGAATAATTTTTGGCATCCTTGGTATCGCCCGCACCGCAGCCAGCCTATGATGTCGCAGATAATGTACCACCAAAAGCATCGCATTTTATTTGCGATTTCATATTTGGTACCGTAGTAAAAGTTGACCGTATACAGGAGTACTTTACGTGGTTTCATTTAATTTCGTATTGTCGTATCCACCCCGTATACCCTTTTCATTACCCGCAGCATATATACTTCATCATCATCATCATGATCAGCCTATAATGTCCCACTGCTGAGCACAGGCCTCCTTTCACAAATGAGAGTGAAAGGGAATGGGCAGATACTCCACCACGCGTGCCCACTGCGGATTGGTGGAGGTAGGCTAGTGGTCAACCTACTGTTGGAATTTTTCAAGCCGCCTAGTAGGCATCCAACTAGCTTAACGACTATCACAATTAAGTGATAACCGAGACCAACGGCTTTACGTGCCTTCCGAAGCACGGAAACGCTCGATATGAAATACCACTAGACGGTCACCCATCCAGGTACCGACCACGACAGACGTAGCTTAACTTTGCCGATCGATTAAGAACGGCTAATCATGCTACACCACGAGCGCTTCCTTATATATACTGATATATACTTACACAGTATAAATTCGTATTTACGTACAAATATGAGTAATTACTATAGCTTTTGGTTAAAAATCGTTTATAACAAGTGTAATAAAAAAATAAACTTTTACTGCTCTCCTATAAAATATATTCTGTAATTTAAACGATGGCGGTTCGGCTTTCGTGTTTCTGCCGGCGTCGCCCGAGTCCGGCCGAACGTATCTAGCGGTGGCGGGATTTTTTAAAACTTTGATAGTTCTCTAGGGGCGGTGCCCCCCGCGCGGCCGGCTAGGCCACGCCTTTCAAGGAACGATTTATTTCCACGGTGTCATCTTAAAACCTAGTTCTCAGCACGTCTACCATGAGTTTTCTACGCTAATGTAATCTATACTCGCTAGCGACTAGGTACGGCGAATATTATGTATGACGAGCACCGCCTCTAGCGGACAATTTTGGAAGTATTTCATACAAAATGTTTCATCGTAGTCGCTAGCAAAATATGTTGACATCTTGCTCTAAAATGTATTTAAATTTTCAGTACGTGTACCTTACGGCTACAATTTGCACGACTCTGCCGATAGTTCGCAACAAGAGTACCACACAACCGTGCTGCGACGAAATCGTTACAGAGGCCACTCTTACTAGGACAAGGTATGTTATCAAAACTAATTTATGCTATTTACTAACATCATAAGTGTTGCCAAACATAATTTTGGTAGGTTTGGTAGGAATCGCGGGGGATATAAAAACCTGCGAGCGCTAAATACTTATCATGCGGTTAATTCACAATTCGCTTTGTGTACCGTACCTATCTACTCTTTTTCCCCAGCATCTATTTTATAATCAATATAGCATTTAATTAAACGTATCTGAAATGGGTCAATGAATCTGATTCCAAACTTCATTGGTGGTTCGATGCTCTTCTTCACCTAGGGTATATATCTACTATCGTAAATAGCTCTACTATACTCCTCCAGCTTACTTCGATTTTCTAAGACTATAAATCATCATCATCCGATTATAATGTCCCACTGCTGAGCACAGGCCTCCTGTAAAGTCCTGCACAAATGCGAGTGAAAGGGATATGATTATTGATACATTCTCATCCTCTATTTAACAGGACAACAGACAGCATCCCCCTATTGGATCCATCTATTCAGCAGCCGATCGTTACTCCTGCCCCGGCCGACACTATAAGCACAATCAGCATTTAAATCACGACTATAAGGATGATATCAAACGGTCTCAATTCAATTGCAGTCGACATTGGTGCGACTTTAAATAACATGGCAATACGGTTTTAAATCGTGTTGTTATGAAAATTAAATTCAAATTTAAGATCATTGGAAGTTTCCAGATAATGATCGTATGATAATAAGGCTTTATGTAAATGAATATTGCTTTCGAAAACATACGTTTTACTGTCTCGAATGTTGTTTTCGAGAGCAATTTTCTCTACTCTTTTAAATAATAGTACATTATGATACGTGTGTGCAAAGTTGGTTATTACACACGAGGCGGTATTAAGCCGAGACTGTAATGATCAATGCACACGCGTGTCATACGACGTTTTTCAACACACTTGCGAGAAAAAAACAGACTTTTTTTAAGTAGATTTTTTGATAATAATCAACCATACATTGAGAACGTTAACAAATAAAATATGGCGCGCAGGTTTTTTTTGTGACAGCGATGCGCCTTCAAACTGTTTTTCTCGTTTAAATTAAGAATGCTTCGTCTACCCCATGAAGCAATAAATAATCCCTGCTTCATGGTCTACCCACATATCACTTGCGGTGATGTGCAAACTGTTTCGGAACTAACCTCATCTGGCAACACCAGGAATTTAGGACGTCTGTGTGAAATGTCGGAAGTCTGTGGTGTGCTCTATGTTTGAATTACCTAAGTACTGATGTGATTGTTAACCTTATTTTATATAAATAAAGCTAATATAAAAAGCAAAACATGGTGTAAGAAGTGCGTGAAGTGAACCATTGTAGCAAAAAACATGTCGGTGAGCGAGGACTATAAAAGATTATTTGAGCAGCAAGCTCAAATGCTCGCAACAATGCAAAGCCAAATTTCGTTGCTACAGCAGCAAATTATAGCCGACAGTGGGAAAAAATCGGGTGACTGTAGCTCTACCAGAGTCAATGTTCCTTGGCCGCAACCCCTAGAAGTAGAAACAGGAAATCAATATGAAAACTTAGAACTGTTTAAAAATGGGTGGAGAAATTACTGCCTGGCATCAGGTATTGACAAGTGGCCGGCAGAAAAAGCAGAGGTTAAAGCAGGATTGTTGATAAGCGCGATTGGTGCTGCTGCAATGAAAAAGTATCTGGAATTTGGTCTATCAGATAAAGAAAAGAAAGAAGAAAAGTTGATATTTAAAAAAATTGAAGAATTCATAATAAAAGAAACTAATATTATCTACTCCAGATACATGTTTAATGCAAGAAGTCAGTTGCAAAGTGAAAATTTTTCAGAATATCTTCTTGCTCTAAAGAAATTGATTAAACCGTGTCAGTATGGAAATATGGAAAATGAAATTCTACGAGATAGAATAGTAGTTGGTATTTTAAATGGTGATACTAAGAAAGAGCTGTTAAGAAAACCAGACCTTGACCTTGATACAGCAATAAATATATGCAGGTCTGCAGAGACAGCTATCAGACAACTATCAGAATTACAAAAAAGTGAAGAATGGGAGACAAAAACAATAAATAAAATCAAGGAAAATAAAACTACTAACAAAAATATGAAAGAAGCAAGATTATGCAAGTTCTGCGGAGAAAAGCATATCTTTGATAAGAAAATATGCCCAGCATATGGACAGAGATGTGAGAATTGCCAGGGCAGGAACCATTTTAAGAAGGTGTGCAAAAAGAAAAAGTATATACGGGAAGTAAATGCAGAATCTGCTTCAGAGGACACTGATGACAGCATCTACATTTCAGAAATCAAAAAGAATAAAAAAACAGGACACCGAGAGGTTCCACTTTTATTTAAAATTGGAAAAGAAACTATTAAATTGTATTGCATTTTAGATACAGGCTCACAAGTGTGTACAATGGGTGTCAATTATTATAAGAAGATTACTGGAAATGACAAACTTTCTGAGTTGAATCCATCTAAACATAAGCTGCGATGTTTTAATAATACAGAGATTCTAGATTATGGAACTGCCAAATTTGAATGTATCAGCGACCAGAAGAAATATGTCATAAAATTCCATATTGTAGATGTTGACCATAAACCATTACTGTCTGAGAAAGCATGCTTGGCACTTGGATTTATTAAATATTGTAAGTCAATTACATGTCCAGTAATAAACAATGGAGAGTGCCAGAAGTTGGTGCAAAAGTATCAGGATGTATTTGAGGGATATGGCTGTCTTCCAGGTGAGGCGATTTTAGAAATTGATAATACTGTGCCACCAAAAATACAGCCTCCTAGAAGAATTCCTATAGCTCTGCGTGACAACTTAAAATCTGAATTAGTAAATTTAGAAAGAGATGGTATTATTATAAAAGAATCTTGTCACACAAAGTGGGTGAACAATATTCTAGTTGTTAAAAAAGATACTAAATTTAGAATTTGTTTAGACCCAATTCCTTTAAATAAAGCTTTAAAAAGGCCTAATTATCAATTCAATACACTTGATGAAATGTTGCCAGAACTAAGCAAAGCCAAAGTTTTCAGTACTGTTGACGCAAAAAAAGGCTTTTGGCAAGTAAGTCTTGATGAAGAGAGTAGCAAGTTAACTACATTTTGGACTCCTTTTGGCCGTTACAGGTGGCTGCGTCTACCATTTGGATTAACATCTTCACCTGAAATTTTTCAACAAAAATTGACCAGTCTGCTACAAGATCTTAAAGGTATTGAAATTATAGCTGATGACATATTGATTTATGGTGTGGGTGATACTTTAGAAGAGGCAGTGAAGGATCATAATGAAAAGCTGGAACAGTTGTTCATAAGACTTCTAAAAATTAATTGTAAATTGAATATAAGTAAAGCAAATTTTCTACAGACATCTGTTAAATTTTATGGACATTATCTGACTAATAAGGGTCTTCAAGTAGATAAATCAAAAGTAGATGCTATCAAAGACATGCCCACACCCACATCAAGCAAAGATGTCTTAAGATTTTTAGGCATGGTGAGTTACCTCAGTAAATTTATTAAAAATCTAAGTTTTGAAGCTCATAATCTAAGAAGACTAACTAGAAAGGATGTTGATTTTAAGTGGACTAAGATTGAAGAGAAAGAGTTTAATCATTTAAAAGAACTCTTAGCTGATTTGCCTACATTGAAATATTTTGAATTAAACAAAGATGTTTTAATAGAGTGTGATGCCAGTGAATTTGGATTGGGTGCTGCTTTATATCAAGATGGCTGCGTTATTAGTTTTGCATCCCGCTGTCTAACACCTACTCAAAAAAGGTATGCGCAAATTGAAAAAGAGATGTTGGCAGTGGTTTTCGCATGCACAAGGTTTCATCAATATTTAGTGGGAAATCCAAGAATAATAGTCAAGACAGATCATAAACCTCTAATAAATATTATTAATAAACCACTGATAGAGGCCCCAAAAAGGTTACAAATGATGCTACTCAATTTGCAAAAATATAATATAGATCTACAGTATATACAGGGTAAAGATAATATAGTTTCAGATACATTATCACGAGCACCTATAAATGACAATGATGAATTTTTGGACATAGAAAACAGAAAAAGTGAAAGAAAAATTTTTAAGGTATTAAACAAAATTTCAACAATAAAATACCTGAAAATATCAGATAACCTCATGGAAAACATTAGACTGGAAACAAAGAAGGATTTACATTTACAAAAACTAATTGAATTTATAATTAATGGTTTTCCTAACTACTTGTCAGACGTGCCATTTTATCTTCAAGTTTATTACAAATTTAGACATGAGTTATCTACAACCGATGGACTCATACTAAGAAAAGATCAAGTACTTATACCAGACTCAATTAGAAAAAACTTTATGATAAAAGTACATGCAAGTCATAATGGCATTGCAGCAACATTAAGATTAGCGAGAACCAATATGTTTTGGCCAGGAATGTCAAAGGATATAAAAGACTTTATTGAAAAATGCAAGTTTTGTGTCAAGAATGCTACAGCACAGCAAAAGATGCCTCTAAAAGCTCATGATGTTCCCCTTTATCCGTTCCAATATGTATCTATGGATGTGTTTTCTGTAGGTCAAGCAAAATATTTGGTAACAGTTGATCATTATTCAGATTATTTTGAATTAGATGAATTAAAATCGCTCACAGCAAATGAGATTATACAGATATGTAAAAGAAATTTTTCTAGGCATGGTATACCCCAAAGAGTCTGTACTGACAATGCTACCAATTTTATTAATGAAGACTTCAAAAAATTTACTTTAAACTGGAATTTTGAACATGTTACATCCTCACCACACTATCCTCAATCTAATGGAAAGGCAGAAATAACAGTTAAAATTGCTAAAAGAATAGTGTTGCACAGTTTAGAAACTAAACAAGACCTATGGTACACTTTATTACATCTGAGAAATGTGCCTAATGAGGATGATATGGCTAGTCCAGTACAAAAAATATTTTCAAGAAGAACAAGAGCTGGACTTCCTTATTTATTAAAACATTTAAAACCTAAAGTAATTCAATGTTTACCTAAAATAATCAAGGAAAGGAAAGAAAACTACAAAAGAAAGTTTGATAAAAGAGCTAAGAATATTTCAGATCTAAAAATAGGTCAAAGAGTAGTAGTAAAATTAAACCCAGAAATTAATAATAAATGGTTTCAAGCTAAAATATCTAAAATTATAAATGACAGATCATATATTGTGAATGTGAGTGGAAAGGAATACAGAAGGAACAGAATTCATATAAGACCATGTCCTGAGGAAATTATTGCCACACATATACTACCTACGAATACAGATCTTTCAAAAGTGGCACATGAGCAGCCGCATCTTAATTCTTCCTTTTCAGGTACAGAACATGCGATTCCTTCTTGGAACCCTGAGTCAGTTCCGGAGCAAAGCCAAGTAATAGATACTGGAAGATTCATATCCACCGAACCACGACGCAGCGCCCGAGTGAGAAGCAGACCAGCTCATTTCGAGGACTACGAAATGTCTACGTGATGGCCTCCACTTCTCCAAAGGAAGAGGGATGTTTCGGAACTAACCTCATCTGGCAACACCAGGAATTTAGGACGTCTGTGTGAAATGTCGGAAGTCTGTGGTGTGCTCTATGTTTGAATTACCTAAGTACTGATGTGATTGTTAACCTTATTTTATATAAATAAAGCTAATATAAAAAGCAAAACACAAACCTAACATAATCGGGATTATACCTATCATAAAACTGTGCGGTAGTGTAAAGTAAAAAGCACTAGTGCGTAATAAGCTGCATTATAAACTAAAATCGGTATAATAAGAGTCACTTTATGAGTAAGTGTGTTGAAAAGTACTTTTTGGCGACCCCATAGTATGTAAATGGATAAATAGCATTATTTATGTGCTCGAGTAAAATTAAGTAAAAATGTTATGCCTTTTGCAGTCATATGTAACGAAGTATTTATAATAAGTTTTAAAGCGCGCAACTTGAAATCTCTAAAGATACCTTATTTTACCCACCGCTTTTTTATGATTATACACAACTTATTACATAGAACATATCTAAAAAATCTGATCTTTAAAAAGTGATTTTAATAGTAGGTAAGTAAATTGATATTTAAAACCTTTTAGTTTTAGGGTTTTAGTGAGTAGATAAAAGAAAATTATAAAAGTTAAACTTTAACTGAATTTTGTCTCTGATATGGTAGACAAATAAAAATTAGTTTAGGAGTTATGGAATTTTAACGCTTTTATCCTACCATGTAGTTAAATGTGATTTAAAACAATAAAAACGAGACGATTTTTATCAATAGCCCTCAAAGTGATCTAACGTAACGTAACATTTAAGTAAATGATTACTTTCTGAATTTGTACTCCATACCCATGTACCATATAATACAAACACAATCTAGAACTTGTGTGCTGCCAGATACCAACGCAAACTGCTCTCCCGATTTTATTGTTTTAAATTAAATGTATACCTACAACTGATAAAATATAAGTACATAGATTTTCTAAGAACTTTTCTACTATCTAATAAAAACTGACTTCCTTCACAGCATGATAAATTGTAGTTGTATGGTTATTCATCACAATGTAATCTAAGTGAACATTTTTTCAATTATTATTATTATAATTAAAAATTGTAGATAGGTAAGTCTTACTTTTAGGAATGGTCAGACCCATACATTAGCTATACGAAATTATATTTTTGTTACTACATGAAAAAAAAATGTCTTTCTTCGTCTTATGTATTGAATTAAGCAAATTATTCGCAGAATTTTTAAACTTTTTGATGAACCGGTTGTAAAGGTATCTAATCATAAATACATTGACTGATATGCCACAAGTCCGAGTCAGTCGAAAATAATCTTAAGAAATTCGCCTCCTATTTATACCTATTTAGTAACAAACAGCTCGTTATTATAGCGGCAATAGAATACACATTCTATGAAAATGTCAACCACTTATTCAAGAGATACAGCAAACTGACAGACGGACTGCGGTGGCTTAGTAATAGGGTACCGTTGGCACCAAGGGCGTACCTAGCATATTAAGGGTGGGGCACTAAGTAGTAGGATTACCTTATCTCAATCTTAACCTGATTAATCGAAACTGCATTGTTTTGCGCGGTAGTTTTTAAATTAATACCGAATTAATTGTGTTACTTAATAAACCTGAATTTTTAGCTTTGATTCTGGACCAGGGTGGGCCAGATTCCCCACCTTGGCTTTGGTACGGAACCCTAAAAGCATAGCAGTCATCTGGTTCTAAAAAAAACAGAATGTTTATTTTACCCACAAAATGGCGACCAAAGAGAATATAACGCTACACTATCTGCCATCTTGTATTATTAGGATCATTTTTTATGTACTAATTATATTTTAAAGCTTGTTGCAAGGACTATAAACTTTAAAACTGCGTAAAACCATGGGTGGTAGCTGATGTAAGATTCCTTTGTGATAGTTGATCAATAGTGAAATATTGTTGTTAAATAAATGTTTTAACTCACTTATTCTTTCATTCAATTAAATTATCTTTTCAGACTTTAATAGTACATTATGATACATGTGTGCAAAGTTCGTAATTACAGACGAGGCGGTAGAGCCGATAGTGTAATGATCAATGCACACGAGTGTCATACGACGTTTTTCAACACCAGAAAAAACCAGACTTGTATTTTTTTAAGTACATTTTTGTATAGGTACCTAATAGTCAACAAATATGGCGCGCAAGTTTTTTTTTTGACAGCGTCTCGTCTGTTTTACCCGTTTAAATTAAGAATGCTTCGTTTACGCACATATCAGTAGCATTGAGTTACAAACTTAACATAATCGGGATTATAGATATCATAAAACTGTGCGGTAATGTAAAGTAAGAAGCACTAGTGCGTAATAAGCTGCATTAAGTTACTAAAAACGGTGCAATAAATATCACTTTACGAGCAAGCGTGTTGAAAATAGTGTGAATTATCATAACCAGTCGACTGATATATCAACATACAGCTCACGCAGTCTTGAAACTCCATGTCGACATACAAGCATGTCCTGCCTGGTGGTAAGCCGTTACCGTAGCCCTATAGATTCTTGCAACACACGAGGCTTCACTCACGTCTCACGTGTTATCAACCCTTCCCCCTTCCGACGAGCTATGGCAACCTTACTCACGCGCAGGAACACAATATTTAAGTTATTTGGCTGCGGTATTCTGTAAGGTGGATGTACTTCCCCAGTCGAGCTGCTCTTGAGGTAAATATAGATCACACTTAAAACCGTGAAGCAGAACGCTAGTATATTCATATAGTAGGCATTTTACAAATAAAACAACTAATATTCACTTATATCGAGTGTATTTCTGGATATTGGTTACAAAATTCTTATCCAACGCCGCCAGTTTATCCTAGCAGTGGTTACAAGCTTACGTCAGCAAGTTGAATCTCAAACGAAAACTAGGCGATCGTATAAAACCGTACATCTTTTATATTACATTCTAAATAGTATAAAAGCCGACCGGCGTTCGCTATCCTGTATATTATATTAAATAAAAAAGTCTTGCGCATCGTCGCTGAATAAATTTAGTTTGAGCTTAACTTACTCTTTAGTTATTTTATAGGAAACAAATATATAATTAGTATAATTTAAATTATTACATAAAGATCCCTTATTTGCTATAGTAGAGGTGTCGCTTAGCGGCCGTCTGAAATATTTTGACTGTACAAAAAATCCCGACTATCACCAAACGAAACACGACCAGAGTCACGCTCCGTCCAATGCCATTGTCATATAGACCGCTCCAGTTGTAATCGACTGCAAAAGCTTAAGGATTGAAATGATATATAAAAAGAACCCAATGCGAAACTGGGCGCGGGTGACACCGATCCCTCCAACCTCTCGAAATACTGACTAAAACTTGAATAGGTTGAGTTTAGAGGACAAAGTTAGGGTGGGATGGGCCGGTGCGACCACGCGCGTCGGTCGTAGCGATTGTGGGTTAAATGCTTCATTTATTGGCGGTCGGTGGCGCGAAGCTTCTCTTCGACAGCCTCTTGAGAGGCCTCGGAGAGGTCGGTCGCTTGGATGTACTTCTGTACGCCGACCAGTGACTTCTTCAACGCGTCGAAAGAGCTGTGGAAACGAAACATTTGTGTAAGTGCTTTGAATTACGCCAAACTAGAGTTGGGAAAACCGTTGGTGTTAATTTTTTCCCAACATGTATTCAACTATCCAATACTTGCTATTACCGCAAACTAACTGTCGTTATCTTAAGTTACAAAATAAGTAGCATTATGTAGTATGGTTTGCTAATTTGATTTTGTATTTTCCTCGTCAAAATAGTAAAATAAACTTTTGATTATGAATAGTTATAATAATTGGATTGGTCACTAAAACCTTGAATTTATTTTGGATGTCCTGTAAGTATATAGTGGTCCAAATGATAACCATCAAAAGCTGAGGTTATGCCCTATTAAAAAGAAAGAATAAAATTGTTGCAAAAAAACTAAATTACAAATATTTCTAAAACCATGACTTTACTGGAATTATTTTTCATTTTCTGATAGGGCACAATCTCAGTTTTATAGTTATTGGACCGACCGCTACTCACGGGACATCCAAAATAGCAGGAAAACGCCCATAAAGCCGTAATCGTTTATATGATTCATGATATTGAATTCATATTGTTATAACCCAAAAATTTTACATTATGTTCTGATTGAAGACGTGCAACAATACAAGATAACCAGGTATTTAATGTTTTCATGGTAAGTCATGATTTGTTCAATAAGCACTCAAAGCCGAGAAGGGAACTAGCTCTCAAGTGCAGCTGTTGGAACACACCAGTGCTTGACTTGAGGGTATGTTTTCCTTCACCAAAAGCTGATGCTAATTATCAAGTTCTAACTCAGGACTATGACCTTTCGGCCGCAGGGTGTGGCTTTCCACTGCATTCGCTGTGCTAAATTATCTCACAGAGACAAGAGGCTTTCACTAATTATGGCCTAGGTTTTAATATTAACACTACTATCATAATATTTAGGGTGACTGGTAATTAGTAAACGATACTTAGACACATGATTGTACTCATGGTAACAAACAACTTTCCCGAAGTTTTTTATTTTATTTTATTTACTCAGCACATGAGCCCATAATATTTATTACCTAACAAGAATAAGAATACACCTACCTACCTATATGTTTCTTTGGGAAAGTTGTTCTTTATCATGAGTACAATCATGTGTCTTAGTATCGTTTACTAATAACCAGTCACCCTATATAATGTTAGGTTGTATATATAAATATCCTGGGACATTCCTCACACACGGTCATCTGATCCCAAACTAAGCAAAGCTTGTACTATGGAAACCAGATAACTGATATAATACATATACTACTTTTTGTTTGTAAATACATACTCAATATACAATAATTACACCCAGACTCAGGACATACAGACATGTTCATGCACACAAATGCATGTCCTGTGCGGGAATCGAACCCACGACCTGCGGCGCAATAGATGGAATTTTTACCAGACTCTTAACCAACTGCCTCATCTGGCCCGTCAATATTTACGGCTTATATCTACGGGCCATGGTAGCTTCATTATTAAGAAATTGATATGGTTGGATGCTCACCTAGAGTACAACATCTTCTTCTTAACCTTGGCGGTGTCTGGGCACCACGACATGAGGAACAGCTTCTGTTTCTTGCTCGCCTCCGACGTGCCTTGGCACTGGTGAGTGTATTCAAAGTCGAACAGCCCATATCTGGAAGTAAACAATGTTGCTTCAGTCACAATGCTTTGTTTTGCTATCAAGCTACGTGCTTGCTTGTTGGTCTCACGGAGATTAAGATTACAGCTATTGGTCTGCGGTAGTCTAAAGAAAATGACAGTTGATTCTATTTTGTATGGCTTTGTTTGGTGCAAGTGAAAAAACAGTGAATAAATGCGCCATTTTTTGATACTACTTGCTGGGGTTATGTGGTAGTTTTTTTAAACAACGTGTTGTCAAAGTTCGCTGGTATAATTTTTCTAAGCCATGCGGCCATGAATCAAATTATTTATAACTAGCTTTTTGCCCCGCGGCTTCGCTCGCGTAGACTATAAGATTTGTTCGCGTAATAAACGCTAAGATATTAATTTCGTGAAGATTCGTGATTGTTCTTGTTAACTCGGTGGCCAATGCAATGATGGGAGCGCGGCGCGGCGACAGCTGGTGGAGGACCACGTGCTTCCATCCATCAATCATCAATCAGCCAGGACTTTGCTTTTTAAATGAGTAATTTTAATCTTTTATATAAAGCCGGCCAAGCTCAAGACTTAGTCTCACTCGCGCACCGAGGGCTCGGACCTTCCTTGGACGTATAATTATTGGATTGGGCCATCACTGTTGTTTAAAACCGGACCGCATAATTAAGTTTGTTTGTGAAGGAATTTGGATGATATTGAAAAAACTGTGCTAGTTAGCATTGTTCTATTTTTCCTATACTTTTTCCAGATTTTTCGCATTGCGAACCTCGGAGATTGGAATTAAACAGTCAAAAAGTCTTAAAAAATAATAGAAACATGTTTTAAAATGTACAAATAAAGCCCATTCACATGATACCTCACTTAAATTTGTAGCCCTGCTTTGAAATTGCAGGGCCCACTCTGTTCATCTTTACAACCGTAAAAGTAAAAAAAAATATATTCGCAATAAGGTTGGGTAAGCAATATTTAAAACTATTCCAAATTTTTTATCAACAGCATTACTGGTTGTTGAAATATACCTACCACTGTAACAGTCGAACAGACAGACTAACTGGCACCATAAGGGTTCCTTTATTAGCTTTTTAGTTCAGAACCCAAATAAAAAGAAATACCAGTCACTAATAACGATATCCCAAGCACTATACAAAAAATTAGTGGCAAAGTAGATGCCTCATAGAGTAGGTATAGGCTACACGTTAAGAAAGGATTTCCCGAAACGTAACCACTTGAAAGAGAAATTGGACTCTGGCTGCAAGCAGGTTCTCTCGTTATCAATTTGGAGCAGCCCGAGCAGAGAGGTTCCTCCCCCTTACATCGCAGTTGTGTTCCTGCGGTGAGTAAGGCCGCCAGAGCTGGGTGTAGGGGACCAGTATGTAGTAGGCACCAAATAATACCTACCGCTGCCGGCACAGCGACTCCTCTCAACCTTCAAACACTTTTTCAAGAAGGGTGTAGAGAGAGATTCGGTAAACCGTGAGTGATACCCCTGGTGTTGCAAGCGTCAATAGGCAACGTGAACTGCTTGCCATCAGACGAACAGCAAGTTTTTTATTTGTCCTGTCTTCGTCCTAAGTGTAACTATTTATATGCCCTATATATGCCTATATGGCTACCAGTATGGTACTTTTGTCGATCAGGCTGGCCACCACATACTATCGCGCGTAAAAAGCACAGGCAGGATTCAGCTATTCGTGTATCGAGTGGCTTGAAGCGTAACGATGATAAGAGGTCAATCTGACATTAATGTCCTGTAGCTCATTGTATTTTTCGCGACATATCAAGGCGTCTGATTGACGGTTCCTTTAGCCAAAGGGCTGACGAATACTCCAGCTAGAAGATTAGCATAACCATACAAAATGGCATCGCCCGCCCGCCGGGCACACTACCAACTGACAGCAAATTAGAAGCTCTTTTTTATTTTTATTTGTGTTCTGTTTGTTTTCTATTTCCCACTTAGTCTGTCAAGCAATTTCATAATATCTGAATTGTTCATGGTCGTTTTTGAGAAATCGATGAACATACATGAAAAAAGAACATACGCGTCCAACTTAGAGTTTCCTCCTTCTTTTTTGAGTCGGTTAAAATAGGATACCTTTTATCACGGGAGAGTTTCCGCGTGGGTGGTACAGTGGGAATAGTTACTCGACCCAGAGTTATGCCATATGTAGGCAAAGAACTTTAAATGAGAACACATCGCGAAGTTTTGCAGGTTCGATTCTTACTTAGTTAAGCCTTTTTCATAAGTTCGTCAAAGCAGCTGTACTTATTTGTAGCTTTTTTTGGTAGTGAACAAAACTAAAAGGTCAAACGGGAGAGCGCTGACGGCTCTCATCAACCAAAAAATTTATGTTAAAATCATTGATCCTTTCATAAAATTGTGAGAACGAAACCATAGTGCGATTCAGGAAAAAGACAACGCCATCTAGTAGTTCTCTCCCTGTGTGTCTCATAGCCGTGAGACGGCCTGTAAATAAATAAATTGAGATATATTTTTTTCCCGTGAGCCGATTTTGATGAAACAAAGCCTAGTTGAAGCGCCAAGCAACGCTCAATCACCCTGTGGAAACCCCATGCAAATCCGTTCAGTGGATTCGAAGATTATCCTGTTCAAACAGACAAACAGACAGACAGAAAGACAGACAGACAGTTTTTTTTTTTTAAAATGGTATTTATGTATTGTGTTAGTCATTCTACATCACCCCCAATCAGTTTTTGGTAAATATATTCAATGTACAGACACGACTTTTCTACGGTTTTATTATATGTATAGATTTAAGACAAAATTAACGATGTAATTTGATTTGTGACTACGATTTGATAGCATGATTATTTAGGATTACTTAAAAAAAAACAATTTGGCAATTTGTCTAGGCTGACGAGTTTTAACTCTTTCAAAATATGGCTTTTATAACTAAACTATGTGACAATGTTTTTTTCTTTTGCTTACTAGAGCTGGTATAGACTAGTCAATTGCCCAGTACCCTCTTGACGTTGAGTTTTGGGACACCCTGAATACCTACATAATACAGTCCCCAAAAACGCCGCATTTAAATTGTTTGTCTGTTTGTTCAAGTATCAGTTAAATACTTTCGAGAGAGGTAGAGCATAGCGTTTATTCACTCAAAGAGCAGCTCGACTGGGGACGCACCTCCGCCTTACAGAATACCGCAGCCAAATAACTTTGTTGTGTAAAGTTGTGTTCCTGTTCGTAAGTAAGTAATATATTATACATAATGATTCAATATTCTGTAAATTTTAATTTAATAGTTGACATTTTATTTTATTTTTGGATCCTAAAACGTCACGTTGCAGAGTTATTTGCATAAATATCGATTATTGACTAATTCAATAACCATGAAATATTCATTATTACGTGATTCTTTCGCGCATTCTCTGGTGCTAGAATAGCTAGATTGATTTATTATATACCACGCCCGAATAGTATGCCAAAATGTGTACCAACCTGCACTCCCCAGTGCCTCCCTTCTGTAAGTCCTCGAGGAACTGGTCGTACTCCTCGGTGCGTGTGCCCACGGTCTCCACGTCGATCTGTTTCTCGTCGCGGATGTAGAACACCACGTAGCGGTGTTTCTTGTCCTTCTTTATCTCCTCGTACGTCGTTTTGCACGCGTCTGATACTGTCACACCTGACGCCTGGAAGGTGGTAAGGGTTTCATTAGGAACAGCATTATTGTTTCAAAGACTATACTAGCCCGTGGCGTAGCTTGCCTTAGATGGGCGCTGTCAAATTTTTGGGGGTCACATCTACATGACTGCGGCGAAGCCCAAAAGCATTTTTGCTTACACACGTTCGGGGCCCCTTATCTTTGATATGGCTATGCTACGCCCCTGATACTAGCTTATCTTTGTTGAGTAATTGTCCTCTTTATTTATTTTTATTGTCAGTAATTCACGCGTGATGATAGGATTCCAATAATACCATGTACATCCAAATTGGTTCAAGCATTTAGAAGTTATAATGGGATAACAGACAAACATAAATACAAGCACTTCGAACATGTATTATCTTTTTTTTGGGGAGTCATTATAACCTTAACGATAACAGGTAATCTTAGCCATACCCTGGACTAGATATTTGTTGACAATCGTCATCGTCACCAAACGATCAATTTTTGTATGGGATTGTCAAAATTGAGATTGTTAAAAATCACGTGATATTTCGATTTGAAATGTCAATCCCATACAAAAGTTGATCGCCTACTAACGATGACGTTTGTCGACAACCATCTTGTCTAGGCACCCTGTTCCTTTTTGGGAGCTTACAAAGACTAACTATGGTGGTAAAGAAAATTCCAAGATTTCGGAAAATCCTCGCGAGATGCTAAGGCTAGGAGGGGTCAATAACGCTAAAGAATATCATAAAGAAAATTCTGTCGCGGTTCATGCCCTTGGCAACTGCTCAGAGGGATTGTAAGATAACCTAAAGAAATAGAAATTAGAATGCCGCATAACCGCACCGCAGAGTTCATAAACCAGTAATGCTCAGTTACAGTTCTTTACTGCATACTTATTCATGGCAATAGCATTTGGAGGAATAGTCATAAAAACCAAACGCTCTAGCGAGTTACTCGAAAAAAAAACTGCAATATGATTCTAATGTCGGCCCCGCGTTCTCGAGGATCATATGTTTTCCAGGTCTCAAAACTATCCTGCATATTAATCCAGAACATTTTCTATCCGAGTGCCAAGTTTCATGAAAATCCGTTCAGAGGCATTCGTAATTATATTCATCATCATCATCATCAGCCTATAATGTCCCACTGCTGAGCACAGGCCTCCTTTCACAAATGAGGGTGAAAGGTACTGGGCAGATACTCCACCACGCGTGCCCACTGCGGATTGGTGGAGGTAGGCTAGTGGTCAACCTACTGTCGGAATTTTTCAAGCCGCCTAGGAGGCATCCAACTAGCTTAACGACTATCACAATTAAGTGATAACCGGGACCAACGGCAAATACCGCTAGGCGGTCACCCATCCAGGTACCGCCCACGACAGACGTAGCTTAACTTTGCCGATCGATTAAGAACGGCTAATCATGCTACACCACGAGCGCTTGATTATATTCAAATCTTCACTATTATAACATAAGTGAGATAAACCTAATGAAACACTATTATATAATATTTTAAATGCATCAGCCTTGTGATTCTTGAAAATAGCACGAAATGAGTGGTGACGGCAGCTGGCCACGCTATATAACAGCACGTATTTAGAACTGACATAATAAACAAATTCGCCTCGTAACGCCGACTCGAGTAGACAAAACTGTACATTGGCATTCAATTCAGGTCTTATACTTGACCCATTTGGTGAGATTTCGGGCAATTGCGGAGATCTATGGGTCGTTCATGTTGTTAAGTAGTAATGACAAGAAGCTTTTATATATCTGTGTGCAGGACAACGCGCCCCTATAACTCCTGATTTCTAGTGATTTACATGCGTTGGCACCAGCTCTCAACCTTCCTTGCTTTGATCAAAGATTCTGAAATAAAGTACCTATTATATCATCGATATTGATACAATCTTTTGATTGGACCTGTCAGGCGACTAGTGCCAATTCAAACATTGAAATAAACACCAACAGGAGTTTTTTTTGTTTGCATGGGTTCCACTTCTAAGGTGAAAGAGAGGGGTATTAGCAATTTTGACAGCCCACTTTGTCATATCTAAGCTTACAAGAATCAACTAAATTGAGATGCATCCCAATTTCAATAATTAAATCGCACGTGTGGTGGAGTTCATGCATGAGCTATATTTAGCAGCAGTTATACGGCTACGGCCAATGTCTCTAAACGCAGGCAGGTCTATTTATAATATACCATGCGGGAGACGATTGACTTTTAGATTCCTTCAACTGTAGTTTACATTTTTAAAGTACCTACATGTCGATTTGGGATGTCGAAATACCAGCAGTATTTAGGACGATATCTCTGAGTCTGAGGTGATATTTTGTCGAGAAATCGAGCAATGCTGTCAAGAAACAAAGGAACAAGATGAAATTGACCTCCAAAGAAAGGGATTGTACAATGGAAAAGAGATAACTGATATGTATACTACGCAGACGCACACTAGACGGGAATAGGACTCACGACCTGTGGCGTGGCAAACATGGTATCTAACCTCCATGCCAACTGGCCGTCCAAAAAGGTGACATGTGAAGTCAAATGTTTAATTAAAATTATTGATGATTCACAAAAAAGAGTAACAGCAGTGTAAAGAATGCTGAGATCCACTTCCAATTTATTTTCATTGCTGCAATAAAATCTAGATTTACGACAATCATTCAATCAGTGAATTCACTAATTCCTCATTCAATAGCTAACATCTGCGTATGCGTACAACGTGAAGCGAAATACTAGAATCATTGAATTCTTCTGTGACCCCCAATATAATGATAACCTGAGTGATGTCGTGAGTCATTTACTGGCGGTGTAAAATAAAAATAAACTCTATGTAGACGTGATAAGAAGTCTGTGTGATCGACCTTTTAATCAATGGATGTCAAAAGGTGAACACGAATACCGTGCCGTGTGAAAGGTTTCTGATCTTTGTGACATGACATTTGGCTCGGGAATTTTAAAGCAAGCCTGCTTATTTCTGGTGCAAATACTTTCAGATTGTTTGGGGTAAAAGTTGCTTTTTCGTCCAAAATTCTGTCTAGATTTGAAAATTCTTCAGTTCGGAATAAATAGAGATTTTCCTCCAATTTTTAGATACGCGTAGGAGGTTATTTAGTGGGAACTATTCCAAACAGAAAAAGGGAATCTTGGCGGATAGCCGACAAAAATAGTGAGCATCCAGCTATATAAATGACAAACAGATGGACAGGAACCTTCAGATTCACAGATAATATAGTCATTAGGTGTGACTATTCGTCAGCAGAATCCGGTTGAGCCGTCATTCCGGCGATGATCAAGTTATTCGCATAATCATTAAACAGGCAGTGAAATGTTTGCTATCATAAGCAGAATGAGTCAAAAATTCCACGAACATCAATTAGATTCATGTTTCCGGTTACTACATTCGTAATTTTGGGCGTAATAAACAGTTTAGTATTTCAGCCCTTTGAACATTTTATGAATGTTCTAGAATATATTACATTTAGGAGAAATAAGACTGCACGTCAAGTATTCGACGGATGACATTCTTCATGATGGTGCATCGTCATTATAGAACGCTCATAAAATGTGGCTTACATATTCCGCACATGCAACCTATACAAATTGGTGAAACGGACTCTTTAGAAATCTCGTCCACTGACTCATACAGTGCTAATAATACGAACAATCGTCTTAGATATAAAATATCTATTTTAGTATCCCCCTCAATCTTTTTTTGATGCCATTAATACGGCCGTTTGTAATCTTTAGCGAATTAACGTCACGCGGCTTTTGTGACATCAGTAGTAAATCTAAAACAGTGGAAATTTTGCGTAGTTAGTTATGGATTGTGAATTCCAACGTTGTAAATGTGATAAGTTGTATGATCGTTGCAATGCTTAAGAGATAGCTCTACTGCCGAACTTAGCAGTTACAATATAAAATCGAATTCACTTTAAGCTCAAGAAAAAGGAGGCATCATATCACGGTCCGAACATTTTTCAGAAGCTATGTTGTAATCTTTGAATCATTTAAAGCCGGCCTTTCCTACTTCTCGCCGTATGCTTTAATTAAAATAATTTTATACCACTTCTATTGTCTATAGTTTCAGATATGACCCGATATAACTACAGACTGCAGTATTTTTACCGCATCGAGACATTATAGACCCATGGCGGTATGCGAGCTATGTTTGAAAGGTATTGGAATTTATATTATGGAGTCGTAGAAACTTATTGTTCCATACCAGTTCTGATATTGATTCCAGTCAAAAGAATGAAGCGGTAGGACCAAGCCTTGTCTTTTGGAACAATCGGCATAATGTCGATGCAGTTTTAATATGTACTTGAGTACAATTGAAACGTCCTCAAACGGGAATTTGGTCTTTAAATAGTACAACAATCCAACAATAGTATACGACGGTTTAGCCTTGACGTTTTGTAGTTTCAAAACCGATACATTCGACACATTTTTTGTGTTCAGGTGGTTCATTTGAGTATTCCTGATTGTGCTATTATTTTTTTAATTATCTTTATTAAACTATCATTTAGTTTAATTTTACTATCAAAACAACTACTATTAGTATAACTGAGGATGGTGTCTTCTAGAAGCAGATTCTCTCCGAGACTTAAGTTTAAGGCAAAATTATTGTCCACTAATTACATTGAAAACTTTGCCGTCACAATTACAGCGTCCGAGTGTTAGAAAGTGTTTTACGACCCAGTAATCACTTTAACGCTCAGAAGTGTATTACCACTCATAAAACTATTTTATTATTTTACTAGCAGGTTTAGCACAATTATTCTAGTTAGTTGATTCATCATTAGGTGTCTCACAAATACCAGGGTTTCTTGAGTTTTTCTGTTATGATCTAAAGCCAATACTTGTCTTCATTGTATCTATCCTTCGTGAATTGCGATAGTAGCACTCGCTTCAATGACGCCAAACGCTTGCCAACTAAAATAGTGTACTGAAATTAATTTATCGTCTACAAGAACAAGGTTATATCTGTTTTGATATATTTTACTAACTATACATCCTGACGTGAGACGACTTTCTATATTTACATTAGACTATACTAAGAAGCGAGATACTGCATGATATTAGTCTTAATATTGAAGATTTAAAGAGATTTTAAGAGAGGTAGAGCGTAGCGTTAATTCGCTCAAAGAGCAGCTCGACTGGGGAAGTACCTCCACCTTACAGAATACCGCAGCCAAATAACTTTATGTTGTGTAAAGTTGTGTACCTGCGCGTTAGTAAGGTCGCCAGAGCTCATTGGGGAGGGGGGGAAAGGTCGGCAACGCGTGAGCGATGCTTCGTGTGTTGCAAGCGTCCATATGGCTACGAGAACCGCTTACCATCAGGTGGGCCGTAAGCTTGTTTGCCGACTTAGTCGTATAAAAAAAAAGATTTGTTGAGAAAAGAGAGATAATTATCTTATTGTTAAGTAAAGTGAAGACTAATAAAGTTAATTGTAATCGTTCAGATGTCTGACGGCTGATAGACAATAACAAAATAATGCTAGAGTTGGAAATGCCTCTGCTAAACTGAGTGAACAAGTGTAATTAAGGATTTAGCAATAGTTGTACACTTGACATTGCTGTGTAATGAAATAACCAGGGCAGATCAACAATTAAAGTACATATTGAATTTATACACAAGTTTGTTTAACTTTGATAGTATGGATACCTGATAACGATAAGATATCCATAATCATCACTTAAGAATGATAGCAAAACGTTTTGCAGAAATAATCTATGAAATGTTTTTAGGTGCGTGAATGGGATAATAGATAATAGTAACTTTTTAATGTTATAGCTTCTGATTTGTAATCGTCCTTATGTGAATTATTTTCTATATCTTGAATCCCGTTATAATGAGTACAAGACTGATATCATTTAAAGAGTTTTAAAGGAAATAGGTATAAAGTTGCGAACTAAGCAAAATGGCGACGGGCCAAAATAATGCAAATAAACCCTATTGACACGTACACACAATCAGTTTTACAATCTATTACCACACACAAAAATCATCTCTACTTTATTCATGGGACAGTGTTGACACATGGCTTATGGAGGGGCTCACCCCTCGGCATCTGCCTATAAACGCCAATCCAGAAGATATGGCTACTGGATTGGCGTATCAATTTCTAATAATAATATTCCTGTCAGATCCAAATGATAATACCTACTATGATTTATATATTTTTTAGAAGAATTTGAATGCCTTCCAAAGTAACACTACCACCAAATGAGATTCCTATTCTAGAATACAAATATCAGTTTTCGCTTAAAAAGTTAATTGCATAGTACTAAAATTATTTTAAATGGCTTCAGTTATTTCTAAAGCACCTAGGTATAATAATTGTAGCATCTTTCTAGCTTCTATGATTCTTAGGCAGTTAATTAATGTCTGATAAGCTTGAAAGATTAGTTGCATTACTAGCATTGTTACAGGAATGTTAGTCCCGTTTTGGTCGTTGACCGTTCTAGATACCTAATACCAACATCTGTTAATACTAGGGAATGCAAACTGGTTTCACCGAAAACCGAAAAACCGGTTATTCGGTACGGTTTTGTCCAACCAAAAAAACCGGTTTTACATTGCACCAAAACCGGTTTTTCGATTTTTTTCGGTTTTTCTTAAAATGTTTGGAAAAACTAACAAAGGAAGATTTGCCGCCTTTTCGTAAACTGAGTGCAATGCATTGAGTATTTTTGTGATGAACTGAAGTGTGTTGATGTGTATTGTCATTGAGCTGGTAAGAAAATAACTTATAATAATGATTGTTTTTATGTTTTTTTTTACAATACTTAGGCAGCAAACAAGCGTACGACCCGCCTTATGATAACCAGTTACCGTAGCCTATGGACGCTTGCAACATAACGGTTATCACTCGCACGTTGCCAACCCTCAAACTTTTTGAAGCGGGGAGCTCATTCCACAGCCTGAGCGTCCGCGATAGGAAGCTTCTTTGAAACCGCACAGTACGATGGTAGAAGGTAACTGGGCATCAGGTCAAACAATTCTTCAGAATACAGTCCGTTGGAAAAGAAATAGGACACACATAAGAAGGCAGTCTCTCCTCAGACTAAGGGGCTTTAAAACACTTCTGAGCTCGGGATCGTCGACAATTATAACAGCACGTCGCTGAACTGAGTCTAAATAGCAAAGGTGGTATCCAGGTGCCCACAGAAGACAGCATTACTCCACTTGGGCCGGACTTGCGACTTATATAGTTCCAGTGTTTGTCTCGATAAGAAGTACTACTTCGCTCTATTAATCACACTGAGTTTTTTGGATACCTTGTTGAGATGATTTTGGAACAGAACGTCGCTACAAATATTAACGCGAAGGATTCCAATGCTTTTCGTGATGTTGAGGGAAATTTTCTAGAAATAAGGAGCCACAGAAAGTAGACTTTTCGCAACGGTGAATGCGCAGGCTTGCGTGTGACTTAGTGGGGTTGAAATAGACTAAGTTTAGTCAACCCCAATCGGAGTCACTAGTTTGTGTACTCTCGATTTAATACAAGTACTTCGCGCCTTTTCTCCAATATAGAACGAGGGATATTTGGACGGCTCGTGTAATGAGCGTCCCCTGTAATTTCATCTGCATAGCAATGAATGCTAGCAATAGAGAGTATATCATTAATTAGCTGGTGGAACAGTGTTGGGGATAATCCAGAGCCTTGCGGGATGCCAGCATTAATGTCATGCTATCGGAGCAACTACTGTCAACGAAGGCTCTTATGTATGCCAAACAGCAAGCTGACTGATTGGTGTTATTTTTTAACCATCTGCACGACAACAATTTATCTAAGTAAAACATTCGTATAATCATAATCACGTTTTTGTGTACACGCAAGTTGCTGTGGCGCTACAATATGACATGTTCATAATATTAAGTGTGAAATTAATACTATAACATACGAAACATAATTAAATATTTTTTTATATAAGTACTTCTACTGATCTATTTTTTAACATAAAGTCATAATATATCATAGCAATTAAAAACCAAGCAAACGTGATATGTTTTTATGATTTCATTCGTTGTAAAATATAATCTAAAGGAAAGGAACCGTGTAGTCTATATAAACGAGTATCTGATTGAAGATGAATTTACAAAGTTAAATAAACTATTATTTCCATCAATTTGATGAAAAAGAGATGGATGGATTGTGTGAAAGATGATATTAGTAAGAAAGGAGTGAAAGTTGGTATAATGGATAGAATAGACGAATGGAAGAAGCGTACATATTGCGCCGACCACAAATGGTTGGGAACAGGGCAGGCAGATGGTGATGATGAATTTGAGTTTTCTTTTATACTCTCTTCATTAACTTTAACCGACTATAATTCCTCAGTTTGCGATTTTTAAATCATAGGCACGGTTATTACCTATAATTCGAGCTATATAAATAACGTGGAAAAAAAACGAGCGAATATTAAAAAACCGGTTTTAAAACCGGTTAACCGGTTTTACCTCTCCATAACCGAAAAAAAAACCGGTTTTCATTTTGCCACGGTTTTGCATTCCCTAGTTAATACCTACTACCGAACAAACTCGCTTCTACAATTTGATGCATTTTCGATACTCGGAGTATTTTAGTTCGTAATAAAAACGGTCCCACAGCTACAGTACTTAAATTCTAACATAACAAGCATAATTTATTCTATACATCACTAAATGAGTCAGTAACAAACCGGAAAAGATACTTCATATACCAATTTAGACATTGAAAATCATCGTTTGTGTAAAGTAATAATAAATCAGGAAAATGATTCTATACACCCGTCATAGTGGATTTCTGAATCGAGTAGTCAAAAGGCATGTAAAATCCGCCGGAGTTGACACGCGTTGGGCAATGGCTATACGCCAACGTTGTAGGAAGCTGATGCTCATTAAATGAAGCTAGAAAATTTATATGGACTTTTTGTATATGATAATAAATGCTTGCAACACCAGGCGACCCGGAAAAAATGTCTTCACTTCTTGAAGAACCCCATGCTACTCCCTCGGGAGAACAACGGCGGGGAGCTCATTCCTTCAGAGCAATGACAGTTTGATGGTAGGTATGCAATGGGATGGGCGTAGGCAGTGTTTGTTGTAAAGGATATGCCATAAAGTAACCCTAGTAGAAGATTTAAAGCTGATTTCGACGAAGAGTTGCTGGTCTTATTTTGTAGAATCTGTATGTTCGGTTAGTTATCTATCTTATAACTAGAGAGAATAGTGTTTATACAGCTTGTTCATTAAATACCTACCTAGTATGAAAACCTAGCGTGCCAAATTTTCCTACCTACATGATAAAATGAAAGATCCCCATAATTACTCTGTTCTGACTACCCTTGAAGAGCTTTTATTACAAATGGAACTAGATATTTGGCTTTTATATGTTTTCAATGGTACGACTTGCCTCTTGCGCGCCTATTCAAGTCGCACTGCGCGACACGCTTCTATGGCCAGCCTGCGGTATCGTATGGAGCCTTCTTTAAATCTGTGGTTTTGGATCGATAGGTCCGCGGATTATGGTATAATGGCGCTACGGGTCTGCTGTAGAAAAAGGTTGCGAAGCCCTGCTCATAAGACTATGTATTATTAAGCTGTAATTGCAGGCGGCTGAGCAGTGTCTGTTTTAGTGAAACAAGTCACGAATAATGTTGCTCATGAGAGCATAATCACGGCTAAATTGGTCAGCAAATTGATCCACTTAAGATATAATTTCAATTAATACCTATAATAGCAACAAATCTAATGATATCCTTTAGTGAAAAACTGTTGAAAGGGTAAATGACCTCACTACAGTCAGTCGGTTAAATATGCGTCACTGAGTGAGTCAGTCAGGTGATGTAGAATGACCGTGCCGTGTCGATACGTTTTATGAAAGCCAAGGGCGACGAGTGACGGTCTTTTTACTAGACTGTATTATGTAAATGGGTGGGTTGGGATATTGAATTACAAGGAAGGAGACGGCTTTCATAGACTCGACGAAATCGAACAGGACCATCATTCTTTTTTTAAAGCTCTCAGCACAAACGGCATGCCACTTATTTGAGCCCAAGCTGAGATTTTTGCAAGCTCACGTTCGTTTATGGTCTTGAAACTTCGTGATGTAAGCAGGACAAGTTTTTTTTTCATAATTCGCGACTAATTCTGGCTGTACCGATAATTATTAGTAGGAACTATTTATTTATTTTAGTATGAATTGATATTTACTTCAGTGATCAGGCATTGAATGTGATATTAGCACAATTAACATGACCTATTGAGCCACATAACAAATGACTAAGATTAATTTTGACGGCAAATTGAATTTCTTGTAGGACACAGTCTTCTCAGTTAGCACTATACAACACAGTTACCTGTAATAATGACTATTTAGCATCAATTAGCATAGCACAGAGAAAGTCTAGACTAAAACAGGTCCAAGTAAAACTAAGATGATTCACTATAGTGTAAATGACTCATACAAACTTGACAGAATGAATTGCTTGTTTTATAATCGAATGGTGGCCATATATGGTCTGTATATTACTTTACTATGTTTCAATGTCGTTTGTATAGTATGGCTTTTGTATATTGTAACTGTAAATATACAATTGTAGTAAACAATACAAATCTGAACCATTCTACAAATTTTTGTTAAGACCATAGAGGAAACTGGCCCCCATGCATGTACACTGGCTCCCAAGTTTGTATACTGATAGGAGTATGGAGACAGATTTTTATAGGCATCTGGGCAGTCTCATCTAGCTATAATATTGAAAAACAGATAGGACACCTATTTGCACTTTTCTTTAGCACAGAAAAGAGGTTCATGCTATGGATTTGAACCTAAGATTATGGCACAAAGGTATCTTATGATGATATTTGAGGATGATGTGGGCCTGTCAGTGCTTTTCTCCTAGAGTTTAGTTTCAGAGTACAGGATGTTTAGTCATTTGGAATGTTCATAAGGACACAGCCTTAACGGAATGACGTTTGAGAATTCTATGGAGTTTATGTTGGTGTCTTATCTCTGAAGAGTATGACTAGAATATCTGCCGACATTCCTGGTCATAAAATTAAAAACAGGAAAATAATACAAGACTAAATAAAATATTTCTTAATGATAAATCTTTTTTTTATACTAGGTACTTAGGTATGAAACAAATATACGGCCCACCTGATGGTAAATGGTCACCATAGCCTATTAACGCTTGCAACACCAGGGATATCACTAGGGTGTTGCCGAACCTGCAAAAATTGCTCTACACCCATTAAATAACCCCACCCCATGCTCAACTCTTTTGGGAAATCTAGTAATTCAAAATGATAAATAGATAGGTAGTCTCTAAAATTACAAAAACACTTCTGGTCGATTTTGTGGTTATTACAACAGAAATAACTTAAGGAAATGCATATGACCAACCAATCAAAGCACATATGCTAGGAAAGTATGCTTGAGTATGATCACTGAAGTTGGTAGCTGGTTTTCCACATTTCCTACTGGTATAAACTAGGTATTGGTATGACTTCCTCAAAGTGCTTTTATATCAGCTGTGTGATTCATAGGGTAAACATACCGGTTGACCGGCCACTACCCCTTATCGACCACTTCGCACCTTATTTCAAATAATAGACAGTGTTAAAGACCATTCCTTTCTCATTTCGCGCCATTCGTTCCGGAAAAACTTCACGGTTCATAATCCAACGGCATGAACTCGAAATTTGCGAACTGAGCCCTCAGTCGCTATTTCAAAATTTGGTGTACTGGCGAGTGTAAAATTTAGCGAAAAAAATAGCAGGTTGATTGAATTTCAAATGTAAGTTTTTAAGTGTTACTGTTGGTTTATTGGTGATTGATTTGGTTTGCGTATACTTAGCATGTTTAATTTCAATATTCAAGTGCCCAAACTCATCAAACATTTCAAAATTTGTGATATTTTTGGTGGTCGGACAATACGTTGACAATTAATTTAAAAATCTACTTATCGACCGGGTGGTCGCACAACTGGTTTATTCACGTCATTTCTCTTTGCCTTTATTGCGGAAACCTTAAATTCACCAACATAGATTCCATTATATTTGTGAACAGCTAGAATTTTGTGAATTTACAACTAGATTCCGGCCGCCAGTATACCTCATATTTTCAAAGATATCGACGATCAAAATACCGAACGTTTAGCGGCCGATAACCAGTAAAAACAAAACCAGACTCCGGCCGTTTGAAATAAAGAGCGGCCGAAAATTGGTAAAAATTACACTTGATTCCGGCCTTTCGAAAAAACAACGGCCGATAATTAGTAAAAAATAAATCTGTTTTCGACCTAGGACATTAAAAGCCGCGGATAAATGGTAAAAATTTTACTAAGTGCTGACTTTCTTGCCTGTTCTTCTCAGTTGAAGGCCGACTTACGAACGGTAGTAACTTCAGTAGCTTTGACCTTCATAAGCGCCCTACTAGGTCCTAAATTGAATAAATGGCTTTGACATCCCGAAGGTTTGTTTATAGTGAAGAAGCACTGAAAACCACTCTTCAGATAAGAACCAACAGATATACGCGGCATCAGAGAAGCATGCCGGCACTACGGAGTTCCAAGATCCACTATGACAGGCTTTCCGGTAGACTCTAAATTTAGTTCAGGTGGAGAAAAGAAAATCGTTGATTGCATAATTGAGTTGGCGAAAGCCGGAAGTCGCTTCATGAGTTTGAGAGTTGCATCCGAGAGTTTTTGGGTTATATGGTTGGGTTATATAGGTTTTAAAAAACTTAGATCCTAACGCATGGGAAGTTTCTAAGAGCCTATTGTTTGTATCGTCCACCGTCACGCAATCATCCAGGCATTGGAAGCGATTATGAAGTTCGAGCTGTAAGCTTTCAGGGTCTTGGATACATGCACATGATGGTCGGAGCGTGGACGACATCTCTTCACCTGGATGTTCAGGTTCAGTGTGCCTCTTACTAATCGGTGATCGCTGCCGGTCTTAACCCTGATCACAGAAACATCACTGAAGATTTTCCGCTTTGTCGTCAAGATAAAGTCTATCTCATTTTTGGTGGATCCATCGTGGCTACTCCAGGTCCATTTCCTATGCGGCAGCTTTTGAAGAAGGAGTTCATCATAAATAGTCCCTCCAACTCCATGACGTCGGCCAGACGTTGCCCTCTAGGGTTCCTCTACCCAATATGCCCCACTCTCAGCTCATCGCCTAATGTATAGCTTCGCGTTACAGTCCCCCATCAATACCATATAGTGAGTTTTAGAGGCATGTATGGCTCGTGAGATATCCTCATACAATGTTTCTATCTCGTCATCTGGGTGTGATGAGGTCGGAGCGTATACCTGAATGACCTTCAGTGAATACCGTTTGGTAATTCTGAGTATCAGGTATGCGACTCTCGGTGAGACACTCTATCTATATTCTTGATGAGGGGCTTGCGGACAATAAACCCAACACCACCCTGTGAGAGGTGATCACCCTCCCGGTAGTAGAACAGGTTACCGGATTTAAGGATAATCGTGTCCTCCCCCTCTCTTCGGACTTCTGATAATCCCATTATATCCCAGCGCAACCTGTCCAGATCTTCCTCCAGATCAATGAGCTTCTCCTCGTTCCTCAGAGTCCGTGTATTGTATGTTACCAGGTCCAGCCATCGGTGTTGGTAGCTGGATCTCTGCCGGAGACTCTTAGCACCCATGCCCCACCGTTACCGTCACCGCTACCGTAGCCCGGGATATCGGGGCTGCCAGGACTTGAGGCCGTAGTTGTGTTGTCAAGTAGAGAGGTATTGCCGTAATCACCACGCTTGGCAGGCGGGTTGGTGATCGCAGTAGTGATGACGTATCACAGATGGGCGCTGCTGCCCGTCCCCTGGTGGTTTCCCTTAGTCGCCTTTTACAACACCCTCAGGATTGGAAGGGTTGGCCCTATTCTATGCCGAGAACCACACGGCAAATTATCTTAGTGTCTATTTTAGTTGCTGTTAAAGTCTCGGCATACTTACAGCTTTAATATCATATTTTTTTAATTTAATTTTTATATGATTGTGTTAAGACATTTTCATTGATGCTAAAGCTAAAAGTAGTTATTTGTTTGAATGGAGATTTTAATCTGTTACTTAATTCATAGAAGAGAGTAAAAATATACCGCTTTTTGTGAATTTATTCATTTTTTTACTTTCATACTATTATAAACCCTATGATCTATTGAATAAGAGTAGTTTTTCTACCGTGAATTAGGTGGCCGTTAACCAGTGCACTGGTGGACGAAAACTGAGTGAAAAGGCCGATAGCCGGTATATTTGCTATTTTTACGAATTTATATATTTTTTTAATTATGTATCACTGATACGTCTATGAACGTTAGGTTTTATGAAACTAGACTATAGTAGGATGAAATGAAAATTTTATGAAATGTCTTGGAGTGCAGCATCATGATAGAAATCAACTCTGAAGTCAACAAGTCGCTTAACTGGTCGATAGCCGGTATGTTTACCCTATTAGGTAAATGAACATAATAAAATACCATTCAGTACATTTCAATATATAGTGTCACATTAACTTGACCAGAAGTACAAGAGTCATCTGGTTATAATTGTCTCAACTATCAGTCAGGTGAAAAGAGATGCAAAATGATCAAGTAGGTCTATAGCATTTAGATATTGTTAAAATAGACAAATTTTAACAATCAGTTGTCAGTTCATTTCAATATAAATCAGTATTATAAAGTAGAATTCACGTTCTTTGAGAATTCCTACAGGAGATTTCCTTTTGGAGAGTAGGTATACATTTTACAAATTGCTAATTTCAAATCGACAATCTTTTCAGAAATTCAAATATACCTATCTGAACATAAGATCTATGTTTATGGCATTTCAATAAAATATTGAATGCATAGGTATACCTACCCATCGAAAAATTAACCCTAAGAAGCACAATGACGTTGATTTTGCTTGCAATCTATTCCGCCAATTTCCCACCATCGACAACACTCTCTGATTGGATACATGCACTCTGATTGGCCAAGTCAAGATCACACTATGCAGTTATTGGTCCCTACTGTTCAAAATCAGTGACAAATCGCTGACTAGTTTCGGGATCGGATTGCTCGGTATTACTACTCTAAAGGATGGTTCCTCGATGCATATACCTAATAATTGTCATTTTGATTAGGTACAGACTAGCGAGGTATTATTGGTTAACATCCTCTGTGATATGAACAGCAACTTATTGGCTTCTAATAGCATACTAGTGTATTTTTTTTATTAATAATAGGTTTAAAGTGACACAGTACTCATTACAGGCTGAATCATACATGTAATATTGTTCTATGATAAGACAAATCCTTCTGATAAATTCAACTACTTAATATAATGCATTCTAATTGGATCTTACTCAATTGCATTAAGGACCATATTCGCTTGTGTCTAACATCGATTGATATAGTCAGTTTTAGGCAGTAGATCTTTTGGCCTTGACATTGCGAGGCCAATACCCTCCGCGAGTTGACAAATGAGCCATTTCAGCGTGTTTCATACACAAAACAGGTGATTGTTTTACCCGAAATAGAAACGAAATGTATGCGAAAGGCAGCAGCGACCGCTACGCTATGCCTTATATGGTCAAACCGAAGTGCGATTGCGCGAGCCGACGATGCATTCCCTATAAAGTTCGTTGCCCCCTGTGCTCTACACACCACTGATAACTCATCAAACCAACACAAAATTGCCAGAAACGGATAAGTACCATACATCACCCCATACGGCCCTCCTAGCTCGTCAAAAAAGGCGTTGCATGAATAACCTTTAGAGCGTAGATGAAATCCAATACCGGCCTAACGACGTACCACATTCACACCTCACGTAAATGCTGTAGGATGGCGCATCCCTGGTATTGTGCAAAACACAACACGTGGCATAAAATCACTGAACGGTGACAACGATTTTTTAGAAAAGGCGTGCGAACTCCGCGGTGGGCTGTGCAAAATATGGCGGCACCGGTCACAGAAGAACGAATTTCCTTGCAAATGCGGCATTCCGTTTAATATTTCACAATAACCACAATAGAGAAACACAACGCGGCCGTGAAACACTGTAATTTATTTTCTTCACTTACCATTTTTTGATGTTATACACGTAAAAATTCCACTAAAAACTTCACCGACACCACGACTACGACGACCGGAACGATACTGTTCGGAATGTTGGCCAACAGTTTTTTACGACAACCAATCAGCGCATGTGTCAAAATGGATGCCGTACTCAACACAATGTCTTGCTAAATAATAAATTATTTTTTTTACCTTTATCAACTATTAGGAACTTCTATAAACAAACTTATTGTTTAAAAAAAAAGTAAATAAAATATTTTTTTATAAAAAATAATATTAGTACGTCACCGACCGAAAGCAAGACGACAACATTCTAAAAAATCGACTATATCTCTGCTGCGTTACGTGAAATTTTATACCAGCAGGGTAAAATATATGCTCTTGATAAATAAATACCACTCGCGGTCGTGGTAAGATTAGATAGGAGAATACATCACCCTCTTCCATGTAAAGATAAAAATAAATAATATGCAATACCGCTCGGCAAGTGACTCACTGATGACGGCAGTGCGTTAGCCAATCAGAATTTAGTATTGAACAAATGCCCATATACGGGCTGGCGGAAACAGCTATGAAATTGCGAATGATTATTTAAAAAGTGGCGCGATTTTTTCGCACTGATCATCAGATTTAAAAAAAAGTTAAATCCATGTTAAATCATACAATTAATCCGTCACCACAACAAAACATAGTGTTATTTTACTATATGGAATTAATCTTGCTGACTACGCATTTACTATAGTGAGCTATATCGCATAATATTATTTTCTTTTGGTAATGTTAGGAAAAGAAAAATGCTAAAAAAGTGAGTAGAGATAATAAGGATAGTGATTTAGCTACACTTTAGCCATCGCGATTGTGTATATTATAAAGTATATAAACGTTCCCGGAATATAAAGTAGCTTCTCCATACCATAGGCTATCTGCATGATAAATTTCATCGCGATGGGTCAAGAGGCTTTTGGGCGTGAAAATGTAGCAAAGTACTTTATAATTATTACCTCAGAGTATATAAATTTATTACTTTGGCATGTATAAATAATGTAGCGACATCTATATGCAACAATGAAGTTCACACTACCAATGGATAGATAGGTGGCGTAGTTAGGTGGTGGCAAGCAGCGGCAAGTTCTCTGCTAGCACTGCTAGCAGTCGAGTGAACAGTTGGACCGCTGGGTCTGATCTGTCTTATGGATCTGTCGCCCCTTTTGGGCACTCACTGGGTGTACGTGGAGTCTTCCACATAGATGGGACCATATTATATAAATGCAGCGGCGGCGTCGGACCTAAAGGATCATGGCGAGATTTGTAAAAAAAAAATTTAGAGACGTTACAATTAAGTTATAATTGATCCTTGGTGCCTAAGGAACAACTTGAGCCATTAGAAATATTTTTAGAACCCCGGGATATAAATGCGAATTTCTATGGCATGCCGGCGAATCGCAACGATTCGCGACCAAAACCGTCATGTGGTTGTTCTGTTTTGCTGGGGTTATAAAATATTTCATGTATAAATATGTTGCTGGTAATGTAATCTCAACATTGGAAGTGATTCAAAACCCTCTAAAATGTTTTATTTTTTTGTACAAATCAATGTATGGATCTCGCCATGATTCTTTTATGTGGGCAAGATTCATGTTTCGGGGCGCGACGCCCCCTGGATCTCGAGGCCGTAGGCGGTGGCCCACGTCGCCCACGCCGTATGCCGCCACTGTATATTAATTTCTGTATGGGACTTTGATTTTGGAATAGGAGAGCGCGAAATGAAGCGTTAGTACAGGACACATAATTCGAGAGCATTATTTGTTGAAAAAGATTGCAATTTGGCGGCATCGTAGTCGCGAGTGGCGCCCGGAGCCCCCTAAGACCTTGCACCCGCGTGCGCCGCACACCCTGCACTATAGGTAAAGCCGGCCAAGTATGAGGTATAGTTTACTGGTTAGTTTACAGTAATCTCTTACAAAGTTACTTGTTATCTTACGAAAATATGGAAAACGGTCAAAGCAAATAAATTAAAAATGTTTTATTGAAGTATATTTATTAAAATAAAACTCAATATTATAATACTTAAATTTATTTCTTATAACCAATATTTGTACATTAATTATTTACTCCAGTTATTTAAAATTAAGCGTTACCAACATACTTATGGTATCGTTTATACATCCCATACATATTAGTCATGGTCATTTGACCTGGTGACCCAGCTAAAGCTCGTTTCAAAAACGCCATGGCGTAAGTGGAGTCCGAAGCTTGTATGAGCAAAGCCACAGAGTTTTCCAAGTGTTGTCTCACCATCCGCGAGGGGGCGTTGCGTTCGAGGTTCGAGCATATATCGGCTACTGTGTACGCGGCGATTCTTGATACTTGCTTCTTGCGTTTTGATATTGATTGGGTTAATCTGAAATAGGAAAAGAAAATATTGGCGTCGATTCTGTTGTGGAAGCGCTCGTGGTGTAGCATGATATGCCGTTCTTAATCGATCGGCAAGTTAAGCTACCACCGTCGGGGTCGGTACCTGGATGGGTGACCGCCTAGTGGTATTTCAAATCGAGCGTTTCCGTGCTTCGGAAGGCACGTAAAGCCGTTGGTCCCGGTTATCACTTATTGTGATAGTCGTTAAGCTAATTGGAGGCCTCCTAGGCGGCGTGAAAACTCCAACAGTAGGTTGACACCTCCACCGATCCGCAGTGGGCACGCGTGGTGGAGTATCTGCCCATTTCCGCCCACCCTGATTTGTGAAAGGCCTGTGCTCAGCAGTGGGACATTATAGGCTGATGATGATGATGATTCTGTTGTAAAATCACATAAACTAATTTTAATCACAACGCATCTCTTTCTTACAAACATTATTGAAAAAGGATAGAACATATTTAGAGCTGTCAAATCAGTCTGCGTAAATACGCGCCACGAAAACGGCAAACGCTAATTACTTACTTACTTAATTTTTGATGGGTACTAAATTTATCTTTTGATATCCCTTTCTTATGTTCTTTGTTAGAAAGAGATAAGAGTGACACTAAATTAATTTAGTTGTAAACAACAGACTCAACACCATTTTATATTATAAGCGTTACACTAAATTACTCTAAAGTAAATCCACTAATAAATGTGTATGTCTCTGTATGTTTGTTACGTAACGGTTGAACAACTTTTTATTTTTGGTAAATAGCTTACATAAGGTGCTGGAAAAGGTTACTTATCATCCCAGGAAAGCGGGTTAAAACGCAGGGGACAGCTAGTTTAAGGAGATTGACGCCAGAATTTCACTTGAGAATTGGATAACAGCCAATCATTACTCAGTATTTTTTCCTTAAAGTGCCACAATCGCTATGAATTTCTGTATTATTTAACTGTGTATAGGCCTGTGTTTGACCACAATCTCACCATGGTAAGTGATGAGGTGGCCGAAGGTGCACACACAAAGCCTAGAAGGAACTGGCTCTCAAGTGCAGCTGTCGGAACACACCGATAGGTGCTCGGCGACAGATTTTCAACTTTTGAGTGGTAGCCAGCCAGGTGGGCCCAACCAGTTTTTTTTTTTTTTTTTTTATACAACCAACTCGGTAAACAAGCATACGGCCCGCCTGATGGTAAGCGGTTACCGTAGCCATATGGACGCTTGCAACACACGAAGCATCGCTCACGCGTTACCGACCTTTCCCCTCTCCCCAATGAGCTCTGGCGACCTTACTCACGCGCAGGAACACAACTTTACACGACATAAAGTTATTTGGCTGCGGTATTCTGTAAGGTGGAGGTACTGCCCCAGTCGAGCTGCTCTTTGAGCGAATAAAGGCTACGCTCTACCTCTCTTACCTTACCGTGCTTTGGTTTCCTCACCGAACTCTCATTGCAGGATTCGAACCCGGGATCTTCGTCTCATCATCATCGCCTTTATTTCATTTCATATTTCAGTAAATATCAGAAAATTATCAAATAAACGTTGCCTTACTTTTCGATGGAGTGTGAAATTTCAGCGAGTTTCTCATCAATAGACCTTTCCAGCTGCTCTTGGGATGTAGCTCTTTCGCAAAGTGAAGTTACTAGTGCTCTGTAGCATTGCATGTAGCACGGCCATCTGGGAATATACAAATAATAAATAAATATCCTGGGACATTCCTCACACACGGTCATCTGATCCCAAACTAAGCAAAGCTTGTAATATGGAAACCAGATAACTGATATAATACGTATACATAGAAATAAATATACCTAGAAAGAACGTCGCCATACTACACGAATATACAAAACAGGCCAACTTTTATAGGCTGCTGCGCGTAACAGCTACGTTTTACGCTCCCTCTGCGTCATTCTGCTTCTCATAATGACGTTCATAATGATAGTAGTTGTTAAAATATTCCAATTAAAATCGGCGAAATTTAAATATTGATCGTTATTTAGCATTCTTATTTATTTTTATTTGATTTAGCCCCTAACAGTTAGAGCGTATTTTTATCGACGCGGGCAAAGCTGCGACACTATCTGGATGTATCCTTAATCAAAGTACGTATACTACTTTTTGTTTGTAAATAAATACTTAATATACATAATTACAGACTCAGGACATACAGACATGTTCATTCACACAAATGCATGTCCTGTGCGGGAATCGAACCCACGACTTGCGGTATGATAGGTGGAGTCTTAACAACCAACTGCGCCAACTGGCCCGTCAAAAATAGGTTACTATTATTACAAATAATTTGTACTATGAAGGCAGGCTTTCCCGAAAAAAATTATAACTACATGTTATTTCAGGGTGTGATCTATCTATGTGCCAAGTTTCTTCCAAATCCGTTCAGCATTTTTGCGTGAAAGGTTTGTAAGGATGGATGTCCTAAGTTTCGAGTTTATAATATTACTACTTGTTCCCCGCGGTTTCATCCGCGTTCCCCGGATAAATAGTAGCCTATAATATTCAGGGATGATGTAGCTTCCTATTAGTGAAAGAATTTTTCAAATCAGACTTGTAGTTTCCGAGATTAGCCCGTTTAAACAAACAAACAAAAAATCTCTTCCGCTTTGTATTAGTGTAGCGCTTATGTTTAAAGAACCATCAGATCTAGTAAAATGTTACGGTAAAAATCACTTTATATTGCCAAAAATAGTAAATAATGATCAAAATTTTATTTTTCCTTATTTACTGTACTCTTCGTCCGTGGTCACTAGAGGAGTCAGCTGAAAATCAGCGCTGTTGATTTCAGCAGCATATGCTGAGCTGGCTCCTTTTTGACAGCACACCATCCGAATTTACAGCGACAAATGTTTTTTTTTTTTCTTTTTTTTTATTTGGATCTACATTCCATTTTAATGCAGCATTGTTGTGTACCTAGTTTTTTAATCTTATTTTTACATTTGTTGTTATTTTGTGTTTATTTATTTTGTTATATTTCTAGTGCTGTCAATTAAATCTTGTATTTTTTTAATTAATTTTAATTAAATATTAGCGTGTAATAAGAACCAAAAAATTTACAACTTGCGATCCTACGTAAAGAAACCAACTCCAAATTACGATTGTTTAATCCAAAAATAGTTAAAACCCACCAAAAATTAACGCAAAGTACAAACTTAGAAGTAGCGCAGTAGACAGTAAAACATACCAAAATCAATTTTTTATTTATCTTTTAGTTTTGTGAGGACATAGAATATTTAAGTTTTAAATATTCAAAAACTAGGCACTTCTGTACATAATTTATGAAACTAACAATAAACTTCAAAAAATCAAATTCTTTAGCCTTATTTAGATAATTTATAAAAAAAGACTTTATGTCATTTTTTACTACATTTTTATTGACTTATTTAAAAAAGGTATCAATCCCGAAAATCCCGGGATTCATTAAATTTGATCCCGATTTCGGTACTAAACCGACCGGGATCCCGGAATCGAATCCTCTAACATAACCTACAAAACATTTTTCTATCACTTGGGGAATTGGTCATTAGTATAATCCATACCTATCTTCCATAATCTCCTCTCTTGATAGAAGCAAACTATTCAATATTGCTATGGATCCTTCAAATATCCTGAAGAACGCCTGCCAAGACACTTCGCACCTTACATTCACGGTGTTACAGCCCAAAATGTAATGCAGGAGGTGTTGCAGCTCGAATATACCGTCCAGAAATTTGTAATCGATAGTTATCTGAAATAAGTAATATTTTGATCTAAATATCTATACTAATATTATAAAGAAGAAAGATTTGTTTGTTTGCATTGAAAAGGCTCTGAAAGTACTGAACCGATTTGAGGCAAAATACAGATAATTATAAAAAAAGAGAAGACGTACATTCCAAACAACTGCGATATAAAAGTAGATTAATGGTCCCAACCTCCCGATTAAAAATGCACCAATTGAGTCCTTTTGTAATGTCCATAAAAATATACAATAAACTACCAGAATTATTAAAACAAGAAACAAATAATAAAGTATTTATAAATAAATTAAAACAACTATTAATAACAAAATCTTACTATACTATAAATGAATACCTAAGCGATAAGTTAAGTTAATGATTAAATTTTATATAATTTTTCCTCCTCTCTCCTACATTGCTTAGTGCCCAACAGGGTCCTTAGTGTATAGTGTTATTTATTTACCTTAAGGTGCCTATGTAACATTGTATACCTATGTAAGGAAAGCAAAATAAATAAAGAATAAAGAATAAAGAAAGAAAAATTCTTTCACTGTTGGGAAGCTACACTATCCCCGGGTGACATAGGCTGTATAATATTTTCGAAAAAATTAGGGATCCTTACTAAAACTCCAACAACCCAAGGTGTAAAAAAATTACCTAAAATATTCTTTACATCTGCATCGGCTTGAACGATTCTTATGAAATTTTGTGTGTATATTCATTAGGTCTGAGAATAGGACGTAAACTATTTTTCAAACCCGTAGGGTAGGGTAGCACCAAATGGTAGATAGAGTAGCACCACGCGAACGAAGTCGCGCCGGGTAGCTAGTATTTGATAAATCGAGAAGACATTCCATAATTATATGCGTTTAATCATAGAGGTAGAATATTATTTATTAATTATTTTTCTAATAGACCACGTGTACGGTCTAAATGCCTAGAAATGAAGTGCGCGTACATAGTTTGAACGACTAAAATATAATGACTAAAGTATAATGAATGCCAATTTCTCGTTTTTTATCGATACTTTTACAGAGAACAAATAATAAGGAATCCATATCGACATTTTGTCTGACTGTACATCAAGTAGTGTACTTTTCTTTAACTAAGATTTTATTAGTATTGGATTTACAATGACGACACTGTACAGTCGAGGACATAAATATGTATACACTTTTTGAAATTCAAAAGCGATTTTCTCTCATGTTTAACATTTAAGTGTTAAACTATTACACAAATCATAATAGTATATGTTAGAAGATTCTGCCTTTATAATATCTCATAATTTCAATCAGTAGTTTAAGAGGAAACCTTTGTTGAATTTCACTAAGTGTATACATATTTATGTCCTCGACTGTACTACTGTGTTTCGCTCACAGGCTGTTTCATTTGATACCCATACCATAATGGTTAAGGTGGAAATTATAAATCACCAATTTTCGGCGGCCGCCATATTGGATTAAAAATGACGGCATTTAGGCAATCATGCATTGGCCCTGATTCTGTTGTTTACAAATAACCAATTTTAATCTCACTATGACTCTTTCTAACAAATAACATAAGAAAAGGATGTAAGAAATTTAGTCCTGTCAATAAGTCCAATGCTTGTTTTCAATATAAATTTAGGCGCCATGTATCGCGGTTACGTCTAAATACCCGCAAATGAAGACGTCAAAGACTAATTTGACAGCTTTAAATATGTTCTATCCTTTTTCAATAATGTTCGCAAGAATGATTTGATGTGACTAAAATTAGTTTAGTGCGATTTACAACAGAATCGGCACCATTGTCAATAGAACCAAACCTGTGCTCCAAATTTCAGTTCAATCGGACACTATAAAGTGGGTCAAATTTAACTTGCAAGATTAAATTTAGACACCGGATAGGTGAAACTAAATAAATGCTTCTTATAATAAAAAAAAGATTACCTTTTTCCCCGCCAAAATTACATCAGACAGCGAATCCAAATCTATTTTCAATATTTCACAAATTATATCATCTACTTTTACAATCCTAACCACACTCTCGTTTTCATTGGTGACTTCAACTTTCTTTTTTTTAATGGCAACACCGTCGTACCCAGCTTCATAGTGTTGCCATATCCAAAGGCGTATATTTTTACTATTTTGGTACATATGTTTGCATAGCGCGGAGCATTTCGGACCGACAATATTTGCTTTTAGACAATTATTCCACAAGTATTTTGATACTTTATGCGATGTCAGATCGGAGTTTGTAGCGTCTTTTATTATGAGTGATGGTTTCTGAAATCATAAAAACACTTATAAGTTTAAAACTAAAATATTTTATTAAAATATAACGCCCTTATGACGAATAGCCTGACTTTCATTTTAATTAGGAAAGTTGCTAAGTAATCCCGACAATACTATGTTAAAACAAGCTTAGATGACATAAAAAACTACAATGTAGACTAATTATATGAATCAGTAAATAACAGACTAAACACACCAGCCCCCACAAGCAGCAACTGCTCACAAGTAAGACGCGTGTGGCAGCCACCGCCCTCTTCGCCATATCAGAGGGGATTGGGCTATCAGCTTATTCAGCCTAGAATAAGTACTTCGTAAAATTTGTGGTTTTAAATGGACTGGTAAATGATACTTCGTAGTACCCTCGACGTGTTTCGCAAACAGCTCTTGAGAGGTAGGTTTCCTACTGGGCGTTGTTACTATTACTTTCGCCTACAGTATGTTTGTGGCCAAACAAAACCACAGCAAAACTTTATGGTGTTTCGAGAGCGTTTGAGTGGACTGTATTTATGGTGCCCAAAGTATAAGGCATGGCTGGCTGTCCTAAGTGATCGGAAACAAATACCTACTTATTAGCAAATGCAGTTAGGAGACAAGGTAGGAATGAAAGGGCAAGAAAAGTCTATTATAAAATGTGCATACCTTTAAAACCGCCAAATTATCCAAATCAGTAACAAAATGATTCACGAAACAGTCCACTGAAGATAACTCGCAAATAAATTTTAGAGTTACACTTATGTCTTCTAAACACACATTACTGACTTTCTCTTTATGCTCAAATATCAAGATTAGTCGTGTTTTAATACATTGCCATATTTGTAGTAATAATTTATCTTTTTCATGGAACAGTGGATGTGTTTCTAACTTCTTTATGTATCTTAGTACGACGTTTATTAGTTGTACGGCTGACTCAATGTGGTGGTACTTTGTGTGTGTGTTTTGTATGGCTTGTATCTGAAAAAAGTTTGAAACAGGTATCAATGAAATGTTTTCTTTCTATATTTATCATAAAAGATATATATATGATCTATCAGCTATTGGTACTGTTTGTTAGCAGGATACATAAAGTAGACAATTATAAACTTACAGCATTTTGCATAAAGAACTCCAATCCGGACCACAAGCAATCCAAATTCTTTATTTCCTCCATATCGGTCGTTTCACAGTACCTCGACAAAGTTAAAGAATATGCCGCTATGGCATTCAGTGCTGCCACATTAACTTCAGATTCTACCACAGTGTTGTCAGCAATCTCAGATATTAAACTACCATTTTTACTAAAATCAATATTTTTAAATAGTTCTAACAGAGATCTTTGCAGTTTATCTTGTAGATCGGCTAATATCGATCGGAAAGCACTCGCCGTTATAGATTTCTTCTGTTTTACTATAAATGGCAGGATTATACAAGTTATTTGAAATGCCGGGTCGCTGAATGATTCTATAGATGTACTTTTAAGTTTATTTTTGGATAATAGTATTTCTACAATATTTTTAACTAAATTACTTTCCGTCTTCACTCTTTTAACTGCTGACTCCAATAGGTTTTTGATTACCAAAGTATTATTTGAAGTTTTTACTGTCAAAGTTAATAAATCTATCATGATGTTGTCTTCAAATGAGAATATGAATTCCACTGGGAATATTTGATATAAATCAGGTGGGTATGTACTTAATTCGTAGATGCTTTGCAGTACGTAATCGATGTTTCGTCTTATTTTCTTTGATTGACAACACTTCTTAAGTGCCAACAAAACAAAAACTGCTGTCAGTTGATATTTCTCTTCCAGATCATGAATTTGTAGGTGTTTTATAATTTCCACATAATTCTTTACGATTGCATCATCGTTTTCTTGAATTTTTAATTCAACGAAGTATTCTTTCATATTTACTTCTTTTACAAATAAAGATATATCAAAATCTGACTTATTTAACGCTTTGCACAATGCGTCGCCATTATCGAATAATTTCATTACATGTTTAGCTGTTTCTAATACTAACGTATTTAGTAGAATTCTGTTATTTGTTATGGCAACATTATTAAATATTTCAGTTGCCGGATTATTCAAATAAAGTTTTATTAGAGTTTTAGCTAGTTGTTTTGTTTGAGATTTATCCAAATTCGCGAATAAAACTCGTGCGAAATATTTGTTGGTATCTAATGTTTCTGGTTTTGTAGTTAATTGTTTGATTAGATATGTTTTTGTTGACGCTACAGTTTGATTAGTATCTTCTGTTGATTGTGACAGTAATTCTACTGACATTGACTTGCATAGAAGTAGGTTATCCTGAAATTTGATAATTATTTATTTATTACATGGATTTAGAGACTTCATGAAGTGCTGGCCATAGGATGATCTATATAGTTTGTTTTTGTTTGTTTGAATTTGTAAATAATATAACCGTATATAGTTGAAATGGGTGGATGCGTACATCAAAGACAAGATTTTCAAGCCTGTCTTTTCAAGGCAAGTTAACGCATTTTTTATCTATAATACTTAAGTGGCAAACAGCACACGGCCCGCCTGTTGGTAAGCGGTTACCGTAGCCGCGCATTTCCGACCTTCTTGAAGTCGTTTACGAATTTAACTTACCACAATCAAAACGGCTTCATCCTCCTGTATACTAGATATGAGCGTCGTCCATTGCTCCTTATTCAAACAAGGTAGTAATATACTCAAGTCGAAAACTTCTTGTGTATCTGCCGCTGGCGATATTTCCATTTTGACGTTACTGTATTTTATATTCAGGAGTTTCAACTGAGAGTAGCTCAGGCATAGCTTTAGAAATGCCATGATTAGTGGTGGATTCTGTAAATTTGATTATTATGAATGCTGTTTGTCTAAATTAAGACCTACCTATATACTGGGTGGAGATTTCGAGATGGCATATTTTCTAAACCTATGTTGGATTAGTCATGCTGAACAACTTTTACTAAGGGAACAAATTATAAATCTCAAAAAAAATATACTTTTCATACATTATGATCGAGGAAGGTTGTCATTTTGTAAGAAAAATGAGATTTCAGTGTTGGTTACTAAAAGTTGTTCAGCATGACTAACCTAACATAGGTTTCGAAAATATGCTATCTCGAAATCTACACCTGTTATATAGAAGTTTCGTTCTGAAATCCCGCTAGCTTAGAAACGAGGTCTTCTAGAACTTAATGGAATTTTGTTATAGGTATACGTTTTTTTTTAATGTGTATAGGTTGTGTTTGACCGCAATCTCACCATGGTAAGTGACGACGTGGCCGAAGGTGGTGCACACACAAAGCCTGGAAGGAACTGGCTCTCAAGTGCAGCTGTCGGAACACAACGATAGGTGCTTGGCTATAGATTGTCAACTTGAGGGTTGACCAGCCAGATGGGTACTACAAAGTACCCTACCACCGTGCTATGGTTTCCTCACGATGTTTTCCTTCACCGAAAGCTCAATCTCACTATAGGATTCGAACCCGGGACCTTCGTCTCGGTATCCGACGACACTACCACTGAGCTATTATGGCCATTAACATTCATTATAGCTTATAAACCAAACTTAACGATTTAAAATAAATTCTAATCCATCTTTTAAGCGTTCGTCATTTAGTGGTAAAGTCGAATTTCTAGGCAAATACTCACATAACTAAGTTTCAATATACATTCTCCGAATTTTGTCAAGCAATCCTCCTCGAATTTCTGGTAAGTATTCCAGAAATCTTGTGCAATTTGCAGCGGCACAGTGTGATCAGCCATCTTGCTGTGCTTGAGAAAAGACGACAAAATGGCCGACAGTACTTCCGCTAGGGTTATTATTGATGGACCTGAAGTTTGATAAATATATTTTTACTTGATTACATTTTCGACTTTGATTTCCCATTCTAAATACGGGTCTTCAAACGGAGGCGAATCACAAGCGGGATGCGAGACGAGAATCGGCCCTTAATTATTTTTTTAGTTCTTCAATAGGAAATGATGTCTTTTGACATCGCAGTAGCTGAAGAAGAGAAAATTGGTCTAATAACATTATTTTTTTTAAATTTTAGGCTTAGTATGTTTGGAGATTTTAATCACTCACGATCCCGCGTATATTTCGCTTAACTCATGCGACTATCCGCGCCAATTTGAGCACGTCCATATAAGTTAGCTGACACAGTCGTCCCGCGCGGGATTCACCTCAGTTTGAACGAAGCTTTAGACTCTAATCTAAGGTATTTTAACAGCAACGGTAACTAGTGCATTAAGTGCCGCCACTGTACAGTAGTACCAAACTAATATGGCTTACCGATGTACCTGCGCAGAAGACACATTTTAAAAGCGCGGGAAATGCTATTGGTCGGCAGCTGCCGCCATGTGTGCGGAGGGGCGTCACTTGCGAGTGAGACGGAACTAACAGCTGCACTGTATTATGAACCTTATTAGTGCTAAGGTTGATTGTAAGTTTTAAGCATTCTTTCGTTAATCTTCGGGCCCTACTTTATTTCCTGTGCGATAGTAGATTCACGACGCGCCTTATCAGTTGGGTATTACTATACATACATATTACACCGTAAATTATGACTTGTTCTTACAATGGCCTGACGGCCTATCTGAAATACTGCATTTATAAATGGTAGTTTATACTGTACCTTTAATAAATAAAACAAATACATACTGACAAATCCTTCTTCAAGCATCATCAAACAGTGTTCTTCAAAATCCTTTTGCAAAGACTCCAAGAGTTCTTTATTTTGTCTGAACATCAGCTCAGCTGTCAATTTCCCATACTTTTGAACACATTCTTCAGGAAATAAGTCTTTTCCTAATATAATTTTACCCTTGATTTTGTCACAGTCAATTCCATTTTCAGTGCACTCCTTTACTTTTTGCTTCAACTCAAACTGTTCAGTGTTGCAAGCCTCCAAATTATTTTTAACAAATGGTAGAATTTGGTTGATAAATAAACTACCTCTACTCAATTTAAATAGTATTTCTAATAAGTAATTTAGCATTTCTGTGTAAGATTCCAATGTGCTTGGGTTATTTTTCTTCATAGCCATTATTGGCGGTAGAATTTCATTGATTTTCTGTTCAATTAACACTGGATCCAGTTTTAGGGCTGTTTTTATTATCTGTAGTGTTGTCTTATCAGGTTTTCCCTCTAATTTCAACTGACCCGTCATTACCGCTTGTAAGAAATATGAGAAGTTCTTTTTGATTTCAACTTTCGATATTTTCTCGCCAAATGTATCAGTAAGTCTAACCGTAATATCTATCTCATTCTTATGTAATATTTCGAGTATATCTAAAAATAGCTGTCGTTTATTCTTTTCTCCATTGTCTTCAAAGTTGACCGTTGGCATATTCATGGCCGGGCTGATGTAATTCTGTTTCATATCTAAGAAATTAGTGACCATTATGTAAAATGCGAATACTAGTTGGTTTTCACTACGGAAACAGCTTACAAACACGTCTATGAAATCTCTTAGGAATTTGGAATCTCTGTCCGTCCTGCCTTTTGGAAATTCAAAGAAAGCACTCATTATTTTCAATACCGATTGTATATTATCACCTTTTTCTGCAATAAGTTCATCAATATTGTCCTTTCTTATCAAAGTCTGTAGATAGCTTATGAAGAATGATTTCTTATTCATTGGAAATAATATAGTTTGACATAATTCAATGGCTGTGTTACGGCACTCTGTGTCGAGAAAACTGTATATAGTTTCAATATTTTCACCATCCAGCAACTTTATAATTAATTCTAATTTCTTTTTGGAATCTTTATAGTATTTTTTCATGTTATTGAATATTTTTTGACTCAACACATAATTCGATTCGTTTTTCAAGTATTGTAGTAAAGTTATAGTGATAATAAAGTAATCATCTGTACGTAGATTTAGTTGCGATGATATTTTTGAGCTTTCCAAAAATGATAAGATATATTGAACATCATCATTCTGTATTGGGTTCCTTTGAATGTATTGTGATACAATCTGTAATAAATTCAAAATTATTTATTCAAACAGACCTTCGCAGGCACTTATGAAAAGTCTAACTCTAATACCGGTACGGAAGGTTGCATTTGCTGAGAGAGCCGGCAATAAAAGAAATTGTCATGTCAAATATAGTATGGCTTAGCTTGGCCATAGGGCCTTAATTTGGTTTTCTTTATCTAGTTCAAAACATTTATGATTAAGTCAGTAATTAACTGAATCCAATACTATCCATACCAATATTATAAATGCAAAAGTAACTCTGTTGTATGTTTGTTTGTTATGCTTTCACACCTAAACCACTGAACCTATAGCAATTAAATTTGGTATGCAGATAGCCTATGGTATGGAGAAGGACTAAAGCTTTAAGTTAGCAAGAAATTTTATGTAACTACTACATTAAGTAAAATAATGACCATTCTTTTTAATACACTATTCATTAAATATAAATAAATAAATATCCTCGGACATGCCTCACACACTGTCATCTGATCCCAAACTAACCAGAGCTTGTACTATGGAAACCAGATAACTGATATACTACTACTTTTTGTTTGTAAATACATACTTAATATACATAATCACACCCTGACTCCGGGCAAACAGACATGTTCATGCACTCAAATGCATGTCCTGTGCGGGAATCGAACCCACAACCTGCGGCGGTTGGAATCTTTACCAGAGTCTTAACCAACTGCGCCAACTGGCCCGTCATCATTAAATATGAATAAGAGAAAAATATTGAATAATTTTAAGATTATCTTTTATGCCCTGTCATAAAACGAGCACATAATTCCGCAGTGTAGATTTTAGCTTCAGCCTTTAAGCTATCTTACAGTTCGGCATTCGGGTTTCTACAAACATATTTCTTTCATTAAAATTGAATTATGTATGGTACTTGCCTGAATCAATTTACTCTTCAGCTCACTAGTGAAGTCGTCAACAACACTCAACCAGTTAAGCACATTCTTTAACTCTTCACTGGACAGTTTATTACGCTCAGTTAAATCTTGAAGCCATTCTGCTACTACTCTTTCTTTAGGAGCGTTTGGGAAGTGGTGAGACTGTACTATGTTCTTAGCCAGACATAAACGCTTAGGTAAAGGCGTTTCTTCATCTTCTAGGTGGCGTTTTAGTTCTGTAATACGAGAATAATAAGATTGAAATATGTGTTGAGGTTATGTTTAAATAATTGAAATCTTTCATTAAATTTAACATGGTACTTACCGTTTAGAGGGTTTAAAGACATTTTGTATGAATAATGAGCATGGAATCAAGTTAAAATACCGATAAATATTACGGAAGATTGTAATTAAACCATGCTTTTCCACATGCAGAAGTTGTTTTTGTTACGTGCGTTTAGTTAATGCAAGTTACTTGACTGTCATGTGTCAGTCATATCAGTCAGATATTTTTATTTAATTGGACAAAATTTTTCATAAAAAGGAATCAATTTCTTGTAATACCTATTGTTTAAAATATAAAATATCAGATTATTTTATTTATTTAAAGAGTTTTTGTTTGAAAATAAATACCTATGAGCAAGGCAAGCAAACTTAAATAAAACCTATTTAAGGAACGAAACGCGTTATTAAAGTCCGAGTTTTTTTGAGCCTAAATGTCATTGTCTGCTCAGTCTTGCCAGAATAGAACCAAAATTGCACAATGTTGAAAAATTATTTTTCTTTGTGAATACCGGAGTGAGCGAAGCTGCTATGATAACATTTCATAAATTATCAGTTATTTTTAAACAAAATGTCATAGATTTTGCGCACAAATGAATGTCCAGTGGGGTTATTATTTATTAATCGAAACCACGACCGAGCGGGTGATACTTTACGTAGTGGTCTTATCAACCACGCCAACTGGCCCATCGAACCCAGCAACTATAGGTTTACTAATATTACTAAGGTTACTAATATTATAAACAAGAGAAAATACGTCTAAACATACGAACTTTACCTCTTTACAATATTAGTGTAGATTGTTTTTAAGTTTATCATGATGTAGTGACCTATAAAGATGTTCACACACAAGTGGCAAGATGGCGCCACTGGATCTTTTCTTATTTAGCAGCTCGAGGACCGGTCTTTCTGTAAGGCTTGCCTACAGCAGATCCATTATCCAACACATCCCACAATATGCCCTTTTAAGATACCATCAGATATTGGTTATTCACATAGCAGGTTGGCCGTCTGCGTGTTTGTTTATTACTGTTTTGAACTGGCTTTTATGGGCATCAGTGGGAACACAAAAGTACCTACAGCGACTGTATGATATTAATGTGTTTAGACTCGTCACACTGTGTTATGGTTTCATCTTGGAGTACAGCATGGGGGTATAAAAAAAATGATTTCTTTCACCGAAAGCTAGCTCGTTGTCGGATTCTAATCCGCAACCATCGTCACGGGGCGTTCGATGTCACTACCACTGAGATATCATCGCTTATCTATCTTGATGTAGGTATATCTCACCTGGGATAACTCTTTTTTGATTTTATACGACCAAGTCTGTAAACAAGCATAAGGTTCGCCTCATCGAAAAAGTTACCGCAGCCATAAGGACGATTGTAACACACGGGGCATCTCTCCCCTCCGCAATGAGCACTTGCAGGCAACCTTACGCCCAGGAACACAACATAAAGCTATTCGGATTATTCGGTAACGTGGAAGTACATCTCTAGTCGAGCTGCTCTTTGAGCTACACTCTACCTCTCAAAAAGGGGTGTTCTGGAGTTAGCCTTTAGTTATTTAATTAAGGTACTCTTACATTTTCGGTCTCAAAGAAGGCTGGTTATTATAGGCACACAAGTAACAATTTATTTTTGTTTTATCTTAGATATGATAAAACAAACGCGTACCCGAAGAGTGCTTATTAAGATTAAAGGTATCGGGAAATACGCAACGTAATCCTAATTAATAAACCACTTTGTTAGTGGAGATGTAGTTACATCTTCTACTCATTACATACAAAATTATAGTAAGTAACTACTTATTTATAGGTACTACCTAATGTTTGTGGAGTTTCGTTGTACCACAAGTAAAACTTTTGAATAAAAATTGCTAAATTAGCTGATTGTCCAAGAATATTTAAAATGTCACCTAGCTGAGCTTATTGCCGGTTTGGGGAAAAACAGTCGCAGTGAGATAAAATTATTTGATTGTTCTGTGTTTCAAATCTTTAATTAGTTATGTGGAATAATGTTAATTGGCTTCACATAATGTCTCTAATATTTTATTGTTATAATACATAAATAAATGATATCTACTTATCTTGAACATTAGTTACCTACCCCGCTGTTATCCTTTGGTAACTTTACGCAATAGCAATGTTATCTTATTTTTTTAGAGAATTTAGAACTTAAGATACTTATATGCATATTATATATGCAAAGGTACTAACATCTAAAAATAACAAATGAATGAATAAAAGACATTCATTCATGAAATGTGTCAGCCATTTTGGTATGAATTATAAAATGAAATGTTTCGTCACGGTCATGATGCTCTTAGATAAAATAGGCCAAGGAGAGTATTTGCGCATGCTCGAATGGATTGATTTTCCCTTACATGACGTCACAAAATGTCTGCCATTTGACCAAGTCTCTCAGTATAAAAAGTAAAAAATAAGACATTCCACCGTTTTCGTGTAAAAGATTAGCAGATGTTAGAAAGTATATGCCAAATACAGAGTTGACTGATGTAAAATTACAATATTGTCGTATTAAAATTATTAATTAATGAATGATATAAAAGGAAACGCGTAGTGTTTTGTCCCAGTGATACGGTATCTAAGGAGATCGCAAAATGGTTTACCGTTTATTAGTAAAGAATAATTTCCTGACTATATCGGACGTTACTACGAGGATGGTTGCCAAGATTTTGTGTTTATGTAAGTAAAACAATTTCTTTTAATTTAATAAAACAATATAAACAATGGACTCGGAAGTAATTGGTCTGCTTTTTGTTCCCTTATCTATTAATTATTCTTAACAAAAAATGGTGTGCACAACAACGTGAATAAAAAATCAACCAATAAAAATAATAATTCCCTATTTAAAAAAATCTATAAAAAGGTCGTTGCCAACAACAAAAAACTTTTCGAGCCACTAAAATCAGGTACATTACTGATAAAACTAAAAAGCTTTTACGAAATTTACCACTCCATTGTTAATGTATGTACTTAGCAACCATTTTCATGTGAGGACATTTTCAGGGTGGAAGTGGATGAGTGGTTTTTGTCATATGTACGCACGCTGTGTAATGTATATTAGAGTGTAATCGGTAATTATGCTTTGAGATATAGTAATGTGTATTTTTATTTTGATATGATTATAAATTATATAAATCAATAAGTATTACTGAATCGACGCTTTCTGTCGTTATGTAAATAAGGAAATCATTTAATATACACTTATGGGTATTTCGTGAAATCTTCCACGTATTTTACATCCGTTTTTGTTTAATTAGGCCATATTTGACCTCAATCTTACCATGCTGAGTGACGATGTGGCCGAAGATGGTAAACATACAAAGCCTAGATGACAAAATATCAAACAGACGGACATAGGTATATATAGCAATTCGTTTTATACTTACTATTTAGAGAAGAGAAGAGATAGAGAGAAGAGATTCTGGGGATAGGCTGAATTACATCCTCATTGATAAATATATTATATTATTATCAAAAATATTGTGATTATGTAAGTATCAGGTAGAGGATGCTTACAATGCCTAAATAGAAAATTACGAAGCACAAACAACCTGGTCTTTATTCAAAATATAGCTGTACCCCGCGGATTCAATCGTATTCGGGATAAAAAGCATCATAACATCATAGCTTCTAATTAGAAGTTATGATGGTGTGAAAGATTTTTTCGAATCCAACTGGTAGTTCCAGAGATTAGCCCGTTTAAACAAACAAACAATCTCTTCCATTTTATTATATTAGGATAGATAGGCTATAAATCTGTAGCTCGGATACAAAAATATTACAGCACATGCGAACATTCATATCGCTGGTTGAACAAAGAATCGTTCTGATTCTTTCAGCTTTTAAATGAAAGTTGCACTACTTTCAGAATCACGTCCCGGATAAGTTTAATCCCAATAAGTTGTCTTGTTATATCTCGTAATGTCCGCCGTTATAGTTTGTGATATTAATATTTCATGAACTACTTCGTTCGTTCTTTGGAATTGGATTTTTGTTTTTGTAATTTTCACACGTTTCTTGTTATGGGACTTATTATGATTATGGTTATAGTTATTAGGCTGTTTTGTTTTACTTGAAAGACGTTTCGTTCCTTAAGCTACATTATAGTTTTCGTACCTTAGAATCTTATAACTTTTTTACTGTTAATATGTTTGTGTTTGATCACAATCTCACTTGGTAAGTGATGATGTATATAAGGGGTGGTAGGCGAATGTTTACTTTTTTAAATACCACATTTTATGTTTTAATCTTTCACTTATTATGTTCTGGTATTTATAGTAATTGTTATTTCATACCTCTTATTTTTATAAAATTTAGTATTTCAGAAATTCTATAAAATTTACTGATCCGTTTCATTTCACTTACCCAGTTGATCCAGGTGTTCCCTAAAAAGGTTAAGGTTATCTAAAAGGTTCTTCCAATACCTAAGGGCTATAAATTATAAAAGATTTTAGAAATATGTGTAATTTATTGTAATTGAATATTCGTTTCTATGTTATAACAATCTATTATATACCTATTGCGATGTGAACATATATGTGTATTCAGAATAAAATAAAATGAGATGGGTCTTAGAGATTTGGTGAAAAGGTTATATGCATTTGCTTTATACTGCACTATAAGTATAGAAAATCCCCGACATAAGCGTAACGAAAGCATATTAGACACCAATCAAAGTTGGGAAATATTTTGCATTTTTTAGACATTTTAAAATGAAATTTTGGTACCGCGCAATGTAATTCGTAGCGCGGGGTGCAAGTGTGTGTGCCAGCTGCCAAACACACCAAGTGCGTGAGTGAGCGTGTTGGAATAACCGTGTACATTGCGTGTTTTTCAGCATCCTGTTTATAATGAAATGTATGAAATAATAATAAGGTAAATTTGGACAAAATATCAGTAACATGATAAATAACACATGTTTACAAAAAAGAAAGATAATAAATGCAACTTTGAACCTCAATATCTCCGAAAACCGTAACTTCCCAGGCATGGCTCCATATAAAAAAATTGGGTAATATGAGGGATTCGGTAATGTCGGAGAAAAAATAACACCTGGTATAGTTTCTTCCTGATATTTGACCCACGTTTTAGGAAAAAACCTATGTACCATAATAGAGTATGATTGTCAATGAGGCGTCGAGAGGTAACAAACAAAAATATAAAAACTCACTCGCATTATGATATTATGTAGTTGGTTGGCCAAGTTGTGGTGGCATTACCGCAAAAGCCATAAACAAGAATTGAATTTAATTGAATTAGGAGGACCTAGGAAGTAGTTTTTTTGAGTGAGTCCCATCGGAACCGGTGCCTCTGCCCCGTTAACGGGTCCGTTGGGAAAAAAAGTGCCATCGGACCCGGTACACGCACACATTGAAGCTACCGGGTCCGATGGCACTCTTTTTCCCATCGACCCCGTTAACGGGGCAGAGTCATCGAGGCCGATGGAAAAAAGAGTGCCATCGGACCCGGTACACGCACACACTGAAGCTGCCGGGGCCGATGGCACTATTTTTCCCATGGAAAAAGAGTGCCATCGGCCCCGGTAGCTCCGGTCAACGGGGTAGATACAAAACATAAAAAAACCGGCGTCGCTGATTTAAAAGGAAGGATGGCACGGATAAATTGCCAGTTTGATTATATAAACAAACGTCACAGAGCTGGTTACCAGGATAACAGAAGTTCTTAAGAGATAAGCTCAAGAAAATCAAGTAAATTTAGTATAGAATCACATATATATCACATAATCACACATACTGGCTTAGTCAAGTTATAAATATTATTATTTTATTTACTAAAATTACTAATACGTAAATTGATACGTGTTTAAGGTAAGCATAACATAAAAGCAATAGGTGTTTAAAATTATGCCACAGCCACGAGGAGTAACGAAGCCAAACAATAAATACAAAGCGATTTCAACCCTTCCTTATCTATAATTTAAACAATAGGAATCGCCTCATATTACGAAGTCGTAGCACAACAAGTTGAAAATATGTCAGCATCATTGCATGGTATCCGTTTAAATGAGTATATACTTTAGGACGACTTAATTCGAGAGAAAACAACGGAACTTTTAAATGGACATTTCTTAGAAGCACTGCGTTAGTTAGTACCAAATTGAGGCATAAATATTAAGTAATTAATCAATGAAGACGATCAATGACAAAAGATCAATGTACGAAACTGATTATAGGAAACATAGTAATTATATTGTTGGATAAAGGTGCTATTTTGTAATGATTTGTAACGTTGATTTTTTGCCAGAATGTTTTTTTTAAATAGTTTTTATTGTGAAAATATTGTATTTGTTTATAATATACAATACAAGTAAATTAAAAACACTAAGATAATAAGTAGTTAGCAGATTAGATATTAATGTGATTATAACTGATCAATGTAACGTAGCTGTAATTATAGTAATTAAAAAAAAACTATTTTGTTATGTTCTTGTTTTGCAAAGTTGATTTTATACAAGGTAGATACTTTTTTTTCTTTATTGTTGATTATTAAAATAATATTTAGTTTAAAAGTTTAGGAACACTACTATAAAAATAGTAAGTAGTTCAGGTATTAATGCGATTATTGGAGACTGATAACAATGAACGTATCTGTGATTATAGAAATTAAGTAGATGATTATATTGTTTGCTAATGAGACTTTTTTGTAATTTTCTTGTCTTGAGATGTTTATTTTTTTGAATCGTTGATTATTAAAATATTATAGTTTTTCATATAATAAATACTGATTAATAGTTATCATTATTGTATTTATACGCATTAATTTCTCTAGTTGAAACGAGTTTCATCATATTCCGTTTTCGTCAAGGTTGCAATAATACCAGGATAACAGAAGTTTGAAAGAATTATCTTATGTAATTTCAAGTTATGACAGACAAAATATTTATGGCGGTAGGTACAAGAATATTAAAAGTTAGGAAGTGTAGTACCACCACCATAAGATTTTTATAAATTGTTATTTTTGAAAGATATCATGTTAAGAGCTAAAAAGCATTATTTTAGATTTTACTTGTGTACTCTTCATCTTTTAGAATCAAGCCAGTGTGTGTGAGCTCTATACACAATTTTGTTTGATTTTGTCGAGCTAATCTCTTAAGAACTTCTGTTATCCTGGTAACCAGCTCAGCTACGTCGATTTAGGCTTTTTGTATATATAATAAAACTGGCATATGAAACTTGATCCGTGCCATCCTTCCCGGCGGTTAAAACGGCGACGCCGGCTAATTTTATGTTTTGTATCTGTCCCGATGATGGGAGATACCGGGGCTAATGACACTCTTGAGGCGGATCGAAAAATGAGTGCCATCGGTCCCGGTACACGCACACATTGAAGCTACCGGGTCCGATGGCACTCTTTTGCCCATCGACCCCGTTAACGGGACAGAGTCATCGAGGCCGATGGAAAAAAGAGTGCCATCGGACCCGGTGCACGCACACACTGAAGCTACCGGGTCCGATGGCACTTTTTTTCCCATCGGACCCGTTAACGGGACAGAGGCACCGGGTCCGATGGGACTCACTCGTTTTTTTTTATTCTAGTTAGAAACGGCCGCAGGCCACTTAAACTATAATACAAATACTATAATATAACTAGGATATAATAAGTCTATTATTAACTATTGTTTCAGTTAACATTTTGAGCTTTATTTTCTTTTTCTAGAATTAGGTACCTAAGTACATTTATTTCATTAATACATCTACGACTTTAGGGAGACAAATTAAATAAAGCTCTCTGAAATCGATTGTCCAAAGGTATCCGATCCGATTCATCACCTACATTTCTATTCAAATTACTGTTTTTTTATAACCGATACTAAAGGATACCGATAAAAATAAGGTTAATAAACGCTTACCCTCAATATGGGTTGAGGCTTTCCACTTACAAATGCTTTACTGAGTACCTACTGTATTAAAGCTTTAATACAAAACAGACACTAATTCTCTCAAAATTAACTATGTTTAATATGGTAGCAATGCCAAGTTTGACGGGCCAGTTGGCGCAGTTGTTTAAGACTCTGGTAAAGATTCTACCTATTGCGCCGCAGGTCGTGGGTTTATGTCCAGAGTCTGGGTGTAATTATGTATATTAAGTATGTATTTACAAACAAAAAGTAGTATATGTATTATATCAGTTATCTGGTTTCCATAGTACAAGCTCTCCTTAGTTTGGGATCAGATGACCATGTGTGAGGAATGTCCCAGGATATTTATTATTTATTTATTTATTGAGATACATATTTACTTTTTAATATATTTACACATATTTATTGATACATACATACAGATTTACTTTTTAATATGGGAAATATTTCCTAAACGCCTGGCAAGAAAAATCCAAGATTTTATTCTTGAAAATATTAACCGGCCTAGTGCATGTAAGTAGGACCTTGAGTAGGATACTTACATTAGGGATCCTTAGTAATTAAATCGCATTGAGCAGGATCATTTTCCAAACTTTTTATTAACTTGCAATGTATGTATGTATGTTCGGGTCAAATCTTGCAAGACGGATTGACTTGATATGTGGTATTTTGCTTTAGTATATTGGAAGACAAGTCCGACTGTCAGCAAAAAGTACAGTCACCAAAAAAAGCTTGGCCATTGAAAATTATTTTTTAACAAAATCTTATGTATTGTAGCATCAGTCCTTTATATGCTGCATTTATTTTTCTGATTTTTCAGAACTAAAATGTTAGCTTAAATTTTATTCTATACTGTAGCTGTAGGGGGTGGGTGTGGGTCACGCACGAAGTAACTCATGTAAAACAAACATATTAGCTCTTTGTATTCCGTAAAAAGCCGCGTCCAATGACTTGGAAATAGGAAAATTGATATCAAGTAAATAGATCGACGACCTTAAGAAAAGATTACCAGAGTGGGTGGGTGAGAACCCACTCCTGGTTCGATTTACATCTGGCCTACCTACGCCCGGATTTAATTTTACTTTAAAGTACCTAGAATTAATTTACGTTATCTACTTATGACGTAAGACATTTCAAACGAATAATGTCTAGAAAGTGTTATTTTAGGTAAGCCAGCGCGAGTATCAAAACATACGACCATGAATTTTATCAGAATCTATGAGATACTTCCAGTTGATCTAGAAAAATGAAATTTAACAAGAAGCAAGATTATCATAGCACATATAAGAAAAAAAAACCGTATAGTTAAACCAAGTAACAAAAAATGCGATGAAAACTAACAGCATGATACAGGTCGGTTAACGAAAGCTGGCACGTTCACAGTACTCATAAATTTGCAATCAGTCAAGTCTAATGGACGAATGCAAAAATAGACCACTCTATATTTATGAGCAGTAGCAAAAGCAAAACAATAACTGTCTCCTTCATACTCATAAGCTTGACTTTGCGCGAGAGAGACGGTGTAAATGTGTTGAAACGTGCCAGCTTTAGTTAACCGACCTGTACCTATTCGCACTTGTCCGGTTTTGATAAAGTTCAATAAAAGAAAATAATTATATCGATCATCCATTTAATTTAAAAATAAATTAAGTGTACTTTAGTCGTAACCTTACAAATAAAACTATGAATGAAATACCAATCATTCACTAATTCCTTATTACGTAAACTTGGGTCGAACGACCTTTGCAAGTCGCGTAGGAGGCACTTCTGCATGCTTGACGTCACAAAGTCATTAAATTGACGCTGGGGATCCCTAAAATAGTATTGCAGGGTTTATTATTTGAAGTGGTGGCCACGGAACCAACTTTAACTATTTGTCTGTCAGTGAAATCGATCACCTGTTGAATTCAAGGCTCCATTAGATACCTATATTAAAGTTAGAACAATTTAGAAAATTGCTTTATATCGGTTAGGTATATTGAACACTTATATTCTGAGCGTGCTGAAATAATTAAGCATAATAATAATAATATGTTTGCAACTGAACACTTATCTTTCATGTTATCTTTCATATTACATAAAATTGGTATTATTTCTCGTTTAAAAGCAGGAAATGCACATGCATTGAAATTGCACAACTTTTGTGGAAATCATGAAACTTGGCAACACCATTCTTAAGTCATTACTTTCGTTGTAGGGTTGTAGTAATATTATAATAATTGGACTGTTTTACAAAAACCTTAAACCGACTTCAAAGTACACTAAGACGTAATCAAATCCTGATCTGATGACAATGGGACCAAACGGGAAGTGTAGGTACCCTTCCAGACAAAAAAATATTTTTTCAAATCGGTTAAGAAATGACGGAGTTATGAGGTACCTAACAAACATAAAAAGAATACACCCAAATTGAGAACCTCCTCCTTTTTTTGAAGTCGGTTAAAAAGCAGCTTCTCATGTCTTAAAATGCTTTTGACTTTTTTTAGAAAAAAAAACTTTTCAGCTAAGCTCAGTCTGGTATTGTAATAAAGAGAGCACCTAATGTCATCGAAATAGTATTGAGGTATTACCAAGGTATTACCCTAGAATAAGGGTGACAACTGTAAAAACGGCCGAAGAAATAAGACCATGGTTCGCTATTTCAGTTTTAGTAGGTCCACGTTTGAACGTAGAACATTCATTCGTGAGTGACATAATTTTGTTTTATTGAGTTTCCAAGCGGCCACTTTCACGATGTTGTCTTGTACGTAACCCTTAATCTAGACAGTGGATCAGACTAATGTACCTACGTTGTATTTAAATTTGCGCGCACGTTCAACCCCCTCGCTTTTATGTTTCAACCACAAAGGATGTCTAGACTTAATCCAGCTCTTGTCACGCCATTAATTAATAAACTACATATAAGTTACACTCTTACGTACAGAGTTTTATTAAATTAATACATTCATAAGAAGGATTAGGGACTCGCGCGGGATTAGCGTGCACGTAAATGGTAGTTTAGTTTTTGTAGTTATATTGCAATCTGAAGCGCTCGTGGTGTAGCATGATAAGCCGTTCTTAATCGATCGGCAAGTTAAGCTATCAACGTCGTGGTCAGTACCTGGATGGGTGACCGCCTAGTGGTATTACAAAACGAGCGTTTCTGTGCTTCGGAAGGCACGTAAAGCCGTTGGTCCCGGTTATCACCTAATTGTGATAGTCGTTAAGCTAGTTGGAGGCCTTCTAGGCGGCATGAAAACTCCAATAGTAGGCCTAACCTGCCTACCTCCACCGATCCGCAGTGGGCACGCGTGGTGGAGTATCTGCCCATTCCCTTTCACCCCGATTTGTGAAAGGAGGCCTGTGCTCAGCAGTGGGACATTATAGGCCGATGATGATGATGATCTACTACCTACAATCGTAACTGCTACCCTTACGTAGGTACAAGTATTATAAGGTGTACGCACCTAAATGTAGCATCATAAAGTCGGTGGTCGTTATAAAACGTATGTACTTATATTTTAACCGTCTCACTAATAAAAATATGGAAAACGGTTGTTTAACAGCTGTATAGTTATGCAGTGTGTAAGCCTTACACACTTGCTATACACTCCCTTTACTAATAATCAGTGTGTAAGCGTTGTATAGTTATCTATCTGTTAAAACAAAAACGACTGGCAACTTTTTAGGAACGTTTTGAAACTAAAACTATCTAACTTCAAAATACGGGAGAAAATATGGGGAAAAATGTGAAAACACCAAAAGATACTGAAAAATAATTATATAAAATATTAATCATATCATAAAAATCAGGTTTCTTTTTCTTAAGACTATTTTTATTTTAATTATTAAACAATAAAATTACTTTTAAAAAGATTCAAATAGCTATGGTGGTTTTGAACGAAACTGTCTTGTGCTTATGGCTACAGTAGCCATTTAACCAAAGAAGAAGAAGAAAGAAGAACGTCATTGTCAAATTACAAATGTTACTTCAACAAACGAAGCAAATGGCTGTGCCAATGACTTCCAAAGTAAGGATACAACTACCGGAACATTTTGCATAAAGTTATCAAAATCAAATAAATTGTCAAATTTTGTTTTATTTTATCCATAACTCCAGTATAAAACACAAGCCTTTCACTACGCAACTAGGCATTTTTATGGCAATTATAAGCAAACAATGAACGAATGAACTGTTCCGTAGACCGCAGTATGACCGCAGTCGACTGAGTCGCGTTGGCCCTAAAATGACTTTTTAGGGCCAGCGCGTTGGTGTCATTTTGTTGCGCGGTTGGCCTGGTCCGTAGTAAATGGACACAACACTTGATTGTCAGACACAGCTGATCTATTGAAATCCGCCATAATGTTCTTATACAAACACTAAACAAGGGTCCTGGCCCGTGTAAGCCCTGTGTACATTTCCTAGGTAACTAAAACACGTGTATACGGTCTTTGTGTCAAAAATGTTTTTATTAGTAGCAATTATCCTATAACAGATGTGTACACCGCGTGTAACTTTTTATTAGTAAGACTGTAAGTATTACTTAAAGCGATGATAGCACACGCCTGGCCTTCTCTCTCAATTTGAAAATCTGCCACACAACTGCCGCATCATGACCATGACTTACCATACCATGTAGGTACTTTTATGCCTACAGTAGAGCTGTGGATTTCTGGTAGACTATATCACCATCATCTACATAATCATCATACTTGATTGGCGCCTGCTCCGCAGGGGCAGTACCAGGGCAGGGGCCGATGGGACCAAGCCATCGGGATTCGGTAGGGTGGCTATTGATACCTATATACCTTAGTGAAGTGTTAATTAAATCTGCCGAGCGTTGAGTTCAAACGAGCCTATGTAGGGTAACCAACAAAGTGAACAAAAAAGCCCTGTCGAATTTGTTTTTGTTTTATTAAGATACTACGACGCAAAAAATGTAATATTATTAGAGAAATTGGAATGGCGTTTCAATCGATCCTTGATACCTATGGAAAAAAAAGTTTGGGTACCTTCTTATATAGTAGGTACCCAAACTTTTTTACATATGTATACGGCTCCGGTAACGGCTTACCATCAGACGAGTCGAATGCTTGTTTGCTTCATTTAAAAAAAGTGCTCAAAATATGCGCTGTATTTTTAATTTCATTGCTGGTTTGTAGTCTCAACGTTGGAAGACATTTAAAGCCCTCTAAAATCTAAACCCTCTACAATGTGTTTTTATATCCGGAAAAAAACTAAAGTATGGTAGCCCTATCATACCTACTGGTACGTGACCGTATGCAATTGAGTTACAAGGAATTCAACTACATTTTTTCTCTTTTGTTTTCCCTGTTTGCTATTCGGTGTGGCGTTCATTGTTTTTATTTCGTAGCTCGGAGCCATGGTAGAGAGTTGTAATTGCGTTGGTTGTCCAATCAATTTCAGGTTGGCAAATCAGTTATGTCGTGCGCGAGATATTTTGTTTCTCAACATCAGGCACTTATCGGGAAACATTAAAATAAAAGAAAAGAAAATAAATACATATAATTATGTATAAATTACAATCTATAGAAAATTTCCTGGAGTCTACCGCGACAGGTTCCCAGCAGGCTGGCAGCATTTCCTCTTTGGATAGCCAAGCTGATGCGTTGGCGGAAAAAAGCTCTCCTTCAGCTGGTCTACGGAGGCCTCGATAAATTTTGATGACCAAACTGCGAGTAAAAATAGCGTCGCGTTTCTGTGTGAGCTGACCCTTAGTCACAATATAGAACAAAAGACAATAGACTGCTATTTTTCTTTCATAATTTCTTTCAAATTGCATACCTATATGTACGTAGTATTTATATACTCTGAGCCTATATGCTTTGTCCAGATATTAATAATCGTTCAAAAATAGGTATATGTACCTATGTAGATTTTTCTTTTAAGTGCCACTAAAGAAAGGTTTTACACCCTTATTTTTTAAATAAAAAAAGTCCAGCGTTCCAAAAACATTAACGAATAATTCCTTTTTCTTTTACGAAGTAAAATTATGTTTCCTTTAGGTTCTTTAGTTAATTAGGACCCTGTACGAGAGAGACCTGAAGGCATTAAAGTAAAACTTTGTATCAATTAGTAAATTCATAGAGTAAAGTACCGAGTAGAGTTGAAGAGCAGTCGTAAAAGCAACCGCAAAACATAAAGAGCGTTTGTGGTAATGTGTTTGAAGGTTTTTATGGCACTCTGGGGTAATCAATGCAGAAAGTTTGGGAAACAGAGGTACAAAGAGAGGTAACTAGATCGTAGTGTTTATAAGAGGTAGAGCCATAGCGTAGCGTTTATAAGAGAGGTAGAGCATAGTCACAGGCATAGCGAAGCGTTTATAAGAGTGGTAGAGCATAGTCACAGGCATAGCGAAGCGTTTATAAGAGTGGTAGAGCATAGCGTAGCGTTTATAAGAGAGGTAGAGCATAGCGTTTAACGGGGGGAAGGGCAGTGGCGTAGCTAGGTAACCAAAGGCCCTGGGGCTAAAAATAAACTAGGGCCCATGTAGGGCCCCAACTAAACTATTAAAATGTTTCATATCAAACCATTTAGTTTTTACGCCTGGAGCAAGACTACACTCACACATTAAAAAAGACATTTCGTAGCATGATCCGCCATTGTCTGTCATGATAATCCGTATGAAGGGTCAACAACTGTTTGTTTTTATGCAAAATATTAGGCACCGACTCCACAGAGACAGTTCTAGAGTTCCGCGTTCAGTGTTCTGCGTTTCTTTTCAGTAACTCTATTAATAGTGTGTAAGTCAGAGTCCGAGGCCACTGGGGAAGGGTGATCGCGTGATTGTTGTCCCGTGTGTTGTAAGCGACCTTATGGCTACGGTGACCGCTTACTATCAGGCGGCCCGCTAGCTTGCTTACTGACTTCGTCGTATAATAAAACAAAACAATTATTGCAGGTATACGTACTTAATTTTTTTCATTGGCATATTATGTATTTTTTTAGAGAAGTTGGAATGGTGAGATTTTATTTTACTATTTTTAGAACATCTATGTGAGTAGGTTACTATACCTACGACTGTCGAAATTCGAGCAAGAGATGGTATTTTTTCGCAGAATATTTTAACTATGCGGGTTTAAAAAATAATTCATGCATTATGTTGGTAATTTAATCTCAACATTGGAACCACAGAGTATAAAATAATTCCGTGATAAAACCTTCACTGGAAACCACATTTTGAGTAAGAATGTACACCATGTTTTTTTTAAATTAAAACGTAGGCAAATGCGCCAAAATCTGTGGCGTCTTCACGGAAAAGAGAATACACTTATTTATAATATTATATACACTAATTTATATTTCTTTTCTCTGTGGGCGTCCTATATAGCTCGGTGATATCGTATCCTATAAGTGATATCGTATACTATTGGTGAACTAGCATTAAAGCGTAATAATTCAATGGTGCTTAGTTAGTAAGAATTATTTGTTTATTTTTAAGCGTAGGAAGCTGTTAGAGCAATTCAAACATACCTATTTAAATACTTTGCCCATCTTCTAGGATACCTATCTACTATTTAGAATAACTGAACCTACTGTAAGTAAAAATGCATAGTCTTACCATAGAAATAGATATACCTAGAAAGAACGTCGCCATACTACACGAATATATAAAACAGGCCAACTTTTATAGGCTGCTGCGCGTAACAGCTACGTTTTACGCTCCCTCTGCGTCATTCTGCTTGTCATAGTGACGTTCATAATGATAGTAGTTGTTGAAATATCCCAATTAAAATCGGGAGAAATTTAAATATTCAACATTATTTAGCATTTTTAATTATTTTTATTAGATTTAGCCCCTAACAGTTAGGGGCTATTTTTATCGACGCGTGCACAGCTGGGACACTCTATCTGGATGTATCCTTAATCAAAGAGTCTTACCTAGAAAAAATATACATTGTATGGTACGGTTCCGGAATGGGTAATATTTTGGTCCACAGGAAAAGAGATAAATTTTCAAAATACTTTAACCTTTTACACTTGCTTTTACGTAAAAAGGATAATAAAAAAATATGCAATATGATTTTACGTAGGTATGAGCCGGCTCGTTTGGCGTTCCATAAATTTTTCCACGGCTAACGAATGTAGTGATGGGGGACCGGAATGATGTTGTCTTTTATCGATATCGATGAAGTTGTTTTTTATCTCGCGTTTACGTGTTGTTTTAAAAGTTGTCGTTTTGTTTGTGGAAACAAAAGTCAAAGCTATATTTATTCATAAAAAATCTGAGAAAAAATTGCATAAAAGACGTAAAGCAATAACAAAACACAAAATAATTAAACGAAAACAATCTGAATGAAAAAGTTGCTGTACACAAAGTGATTTATTAAGAATTGGTTTATTAATACGGAACTAGTAATTTCCATACCGTGTTTTATTTACCTACTGTGTTGACATGAGCGGATAAGGTAATGATGATACTATTATCATCTGTATAAATATACTTCTTGAGTAATATTTACAGTATAATAATACGGATACAGCTTATTAAATTACGATAATACATCCTAGTTATTTTGATTCACATGCATTTAATAGCATTCTGAGTGATTGCTATTCCCAAATTTTAACATTGTAATGTTACTTCAATGTTTTGATTCGGTACTCGAGGATGAAAGTATAAAACATACTGAGAACGCTTCATCTGACAATAACAATCGATAGAACAAAACGACATCACTAAACAAATCAACCGGCCTATTTGCATGCATTTGCGACTATAGAGAGTCCAGCTTCACCACTTACAATGAGAATAAAATAGTTTTCCATCAAGCGAGTTATGTGTTAATTATCTATGCGTTGTGTGTTCGTAGTGTTCGTGATATGCTCAGCCCAGTGTCTCCAGTTGGACAGCCAGGCTTCTACCAGGAGGCCGAGGGTTACGAAGTATAGCAAGACAACCGTCGCTCCTGGCGGCTCTGTGGTATGTTGATTCTTGTAACGACGACATAAATATTTTTTGATATTTACTTTTGGAAGTGCCTTTTTAGAATCTAATTCTCAACATGTAATCCTCTAGTATAAATTCCAAAGTGAGGCTTTGGAATATTATTATGAATATGAGTATGAAAAGTAAATAAATATCTTGGGACATTTTGATGGTTCTATAAGTGATCTTCCTTAACCCTTACCATGGAGACAAAAAAACAGAAACTGTTAATCCTTTCCAGGAGCCAGCGACGGAGAGAAGCCTGATGACAGCCACGTACAGACTAGCAGGTGGCAGCGATGAGACGTGCATCCTGCTCACTGTCGATGCACTATTAGACATATCTTACGTCACCAAACTAAATGAACGAGCTGTAAGTAGATTTGTATAGTCTTCAAGGATCATTCCCTTGATCAGAAAAAAATGCTACATTTCATTCTTATAATTTCATTAGCAGTGAAAATTCGAAATGTTTGTACTGTTAATGTTTACCATTTACTATTTTAGCAGAAAAGTAACCATGTAAAATTCTTAATTATGACTCAAAAGTAACCATGGAAAATTCTTAATTATGAGTCTTTTAGATTTCTTAGAAATGTTTAAATTACAGATTCAAGATAGCGGAAGAAAACTTTGCAGATAATAATTCTAGGACATGCTCTCCCACGGAGTTGAATATAGTTAAAGTTAATAAATGCCACTATAGTATTGTCTCAGCGTTAGCATCAAGTGGGTGTTTTCAAGATTAGCATTTCAGTTTTATTATTTTAAACTTTGCATTAATTTTATTCGCAGGACTGTCGTTTTCTCTGGTTACTTTATTAATGTCTTGTGTTGTTTTAATAAGTCGTTTTGAGATTATTTAAACTTAATACTTCGAAGGAAAATTTATGCTAGAATCGTATGTCTTTCTTCCAATATGCCATCGGTTTTTTTGTATATAACTATGATAGCACACGAGAATACGGGCCGCCAGATGGTAAGCGGTTACCGTAGTCAATAAGATGACAGGCGTTGCGTTGACTTGTGCGTTGGTAGATGATAAAATGATTAAACTTGTATGCATGTTTTTTGACGATCAAAGAATTACTCTCAAGATTTTAGCATAACAAAGTCACCTAAGGTTTAAAACATCATCATCTTGATATAACTATCTACTACACACAATGCCTATACTTGTCATACTCGCTAAAATATTCAGCAGTAATAGTCGGCTGAATTTACTATTTGGACCCCGTAATGGCTTTTAATTTTTATGGAAGGATTTTGTATTGTATTGAAAAAGTAAAGATACGTAATTTTGATTCAGGACGCGAATACGTTCGTTCCAAACAACGCGATTGTCGGAGGAACGTGTAAGGATGGCGATGCGGAGACCCTGGTGTTGTCGTTCAAAGAGTTCTCTTTAGAATGGTTCTTCTCTAAGGTCAGTTGATTTTAAATGTGTCACACTCACAAGTAATCAAATTAAGCTAAGTAGATAAATGTAGTTACATCAATTAGGGTTCATGGATAGTCTAATAGGAATAAGAAATAATATTATATAAAAAGATTACTTTAATTAATAAATAAACAATAAATGTTCCCAGTAATATTAACAACGTATTTTTAAATTGCTAAAATTAAATCTAATTTCTATTATAAATATAGAGAACAAAACGATGTTTTTTAATATATCGGCGATACCAAAAAATCAAAGGACTGTGATCTCAACTTGTTTGCTTGACTTCAACTATCTATAATATATCTTCCCCCATCAGACCCCAGGTGGCGAGCGCTGGTACGCCGAAAGCCTCAGACTGACCTACAACTCCAGTGCAAGGATCCTCGAACACGCCGCCAAGCAAGGCCGTAAAGTCACCCTCAATACAGACTCTAGGTCACTGTTGTTCCCAACACCTGTGGGCAAGTCCTTCTTCTGCCCCGAGGAAACTGTTGTTGAGTTATTTGAAGACGAAACTAGGTACGCAATACTTTACTAACTATATAAATTTAAGTGTTGCTAACTACAAAGTAAAGCTACTTACTAGTGAGCTTTATAATACTTAAGCTATTCCTAAGCTTAGTAGACTATTTTGATTTTACTGCAATAATTTTTAATTCTTATTATGCGTCGATCTGTATATGATTACGAGTGAAGTTACTTCGCGATTTTCAGGAAATAATCTCTTGTCAAAAAAAAATGTGTGAATCGTAAGTCCATAAACATTAATTTATTTTGCAGTTCAAACGCCGGGCATCGAGCGAAACTCTACCTCCGTCAAATGCGTCTCCAACCATTCATGTTCAGACGGGATGGTGAGTTCGGTCCACCATGGCACTGTTCGGACTCGGCCCGGGCCCGCTCCGAGGCCGTCCCGGTGGCAGTCGGAGCCGCTCTAGCGATAGCCACAGCTGGTACTCTACTCGGCTACGCTATATGGCGTTACATGAAGGTGAAGAAAGTGCAGTACGATACTATGGAGTGAAATGGTTAAGTTGCGTTCTGAATTTTCTCGCAAATTTTGATTTTGTTATTTGTTTTTTAGATGGCGTTTGTTACATAATTGTTAGCAAACAGTGAAAAGTGTACAATAAACAGTTTGAAAATTTGATGGATATATTATTATGTAGAATCAGTTGGCGATCATTTAGTTTTGGATAAATCTAATGAATAGTAAAGATATTAAATAGGGTTTCATTAATTTACCCGAAAATAACCCAGATAAATGCAGATATTTGCGATTTTAACGCCATCTGTGTAAACTCAAGAAGGTTTTAAACTAATTAACATTTCCAATATCTACTTTTATAACATACGCTATCCTCCATTGGTTCAGAAAGAGACTCTCGGTCGTAAATCGTAAGTATGTAATAAACAAAATAGGATCTAGTCGCAGAACATACAGGAAAGGATTTTAAGCGGAGGATAGTTTGGTATTTATTTAGTTACCCCTTTAACAATAATAAAAAGAAATGGGTTCAGATTTTGGTCCCGATTCACATCCATTTATTAAGCCTAAATTATTAGAAAACATACTAATGCGAGTTCAGAACGCGCTATTGCGCTGTTGTTATCCATTAAGTTAAATAAATGCCAGTGTCAACTTTCTTAGAGCGGTAGACCAAACTGTTGTTATCTTTAAAAGTGTACGTTTTAAACAAGAATTGCTAACGAATTTCGATGATTTATCTATATCGATATTACTAAATTACTATATGTTACATCACTAATCAAGACAAGCGATTATCGCAAACAAAATTCGTTAGCGATTATGGTTTGAATCTTATTTCGCTTTAAGAAAAAAATATAAGTGAGACGAATATTTTAAATCTATATATTATAAGGGGCAGTGACATTGGTAAAAACTCCGATAATAGTCGATATGAATGGCAATCGTACATGAATAGTAAATATACATAATATGGAATCGCGCAAATGTAAACATTGTTAGATTCTATCGCTTGAAATGAATGGATTTTATTAACTTTTGTGACTATATACCTACTTATGGACATATATATATTAATTTCCAGCATATAAATTGGATACTCAAATCGATTATAAACGGGAAGCAAATCAATAAGAATGAATGTGGTACCTATCCGATGGTAAGATTTTTCAAACGTCTTTAGTCATTTAACATTGTAGAATACACACATTTAATGATGTTCGCGTGTCAATCGATATATCGATTATGCAGTTAACAAACGTCACAACGATATTCGTAAGAAAATAAATAAATATTATGTAACGTATGTATTTTCATAAAAGATATGCATTTCTCTAATCAAAATAATTGTTTAAAATGTTGTTGATGGTTGAAAATTATGATGTAAAGAAATATATTTAATCTTATATATAACCCCAAATAACCCATAGGATAGTATTTGAACTGTAATCATTGATTGTTTTTAAGAAAATTGGCTTACAGTTATTCGGAATATCAATAATGAAAAAATTATGTTTAACTTTAAAACGTGTATTTGTTTAAGATACCTATAGGTTGATGTCATCTTTATGGTTCTAAATATGAATTTCCATTAAGGTTTCAAATCTGTATTTTTTAACACTTTACAAAAAATTAACTCGCCGAAAGATAAAGAAGACGGAGGAATCAAAAACATACTTAGATATTTTAGAGTACTCATTGGCTTTTATTTTGCGAAGTAATTTAGCTTGAAATTCATAATTAGGCATGATTCAAATAAAAAAAAATATAATGATACATATCAGATGATAATAAATATAATTTTAATCAAGACAATCATTATTGTATATTTAATAAAGTAATTATATCATAATTTATTTGTAATTGTTTGCGGTGTAGCGGATACATATTATATTGAGATATTACGTGTACAAGCAATAAGTAAGTTTTTATTGAATGCCGTCATAATGACACATATGGCTGAATTTGATGTTGTATTGTGCGCAAAACCTGGGGCTTTTACTAGTGTTTTAGTGTTAAGTAACAAATATTTTAATATTTAAGCTTCAAGTAGTTTTTACACGAATATCAAGGTTTTTTTTTATGATACTCCAATTTATATTATTATATATTATAGTGATTCGCTGAGGACGATAGTTTCATTCAATCTACCTCTTGTATCTTCCAATATTATTTTGATAATTTATACTGTATGAATATAATGTACCTAATCCTTTATTTTAGCAGACATCTTCTTAAGCAGAAAATATATTTTTAGTTTAAAATTATATCCATTAACATGTAGTTAAGTATATTTATTCAAAGTTAACAATATTTTTTGTTACATTAGAATACAATAAAAGCATATTATACCTAAAGGTATTTAGTTAGGTTTTATGATTAAAGAAACACTAGTGCCCAAGTTTTGCTAGTTAAGATGCATTGTGTGTACGCTTGCAAAATTAAGAAACTATTAATTTATTATAAATACCTAATACTCATCAATTATTAACTAAACATATCGGTTTTTTTCCATAATATATAAGTTGTATGTGAAATGCGTTATGTGATCATTGTTGTATTGTAAGTTTGTATCTTATTTGTAAGGATCAATAACGTTAAGTTAGATATATAGTCCGTTATATTGTCTATGCTTGCTTGACGCTGTACATAGCTGAAGTTTTGCAGAGATACAGCTGTTGTCAGCTTTTTTTTACTTACACCAATATATATTTAATATAAATTTTTGACATATATACATACAATAGCTTTTCTCATCTTATTGTAAATATTTCTTGATATTACGTAAGCCACTTTTCAAAGTTTTCGATCTATTCTTAATGTACATTGGCGACGGAATTGATTACTTACGCAACAAACACATAATAATATTTTTTATTTAGCTGTGTTAAATCTCTGCATCACTATTTGATTTGATCTTTGGAAGCTAATCATATTCTGTAATAAATGTGTATAGTATACTACTAAAAAAATATCACTGTCAATTTACTAAACATTTATCCCTGCCTCTTTTCCGTCGTCAATGCCTAAGTATTAAAAATGTTACATTCATTTTAAGGACTTTGACTCTACTGTAATTTCTGGAAACTTTTTCTAACTAGATGAAAATAATATTTTCCTAATATTTTGTATTGAGCTCCGGTAGTTGTTTTCTGTCAATAGTTTTGTAGCATAACGTACATATCGGTGCAATTGTATTTTAAAACTAATATATATAATGTACTAAAAATGTTATTATACGCCATACGATTTGTCTTCCAGTAACATTGATCTTATAACAATAGCGTAATGTATATGTAGCTTATTAATATACATAATTACAGATATAATTTAGTACTAAATATTTGCGCCAATTAGTAAACTAAAAAAAAAGAAAAACCGTTCTGAGAACTAATCAAACCAAATTTTTGAGAGGGAATTTGTCAAACATAATAAACCAGTTAAACATTTTCTGAAAATCATATGACAAATTGAATAGCGAGTAAGTTGCGCAGATATCTAGGACTAGGAAAACAAAGGTGGTGAGATTATGACATTTACATAAGCAAACTGCACAAAAAATGGCCCAAAATTAACAATTCGAAGTCCTATTTTGATGAAAAGAAATGTTAAGTTATAGAAAAACACCAAATATATAAATACAATGCCATGACACTCACCACTGAATAACATCTAAGTGACATATCTCAAAATTATTGTAATTTAGTGCGTTCATTTATTGAATTGTCTTTATGAATAAATGACGTCAAAATATTATTTTTTACTAAAAATTACCCTACACATAGACACAAATAGATACCTAGAAAGAGCGCCGCCATACTGCACGATTATATAAAACAGACCAATTTTTTTAGGTTTCAGCAACGTTTTACGCTCGCTCTGCGTTATTCTGCTTGTCATAGTGACGTTCATAATGATAGCATCTATTCCAATTAAAATCAGGAGGAAATTTAATATTAAACATTATTTTGCATTATTATTTATTTTATTTCATATAGCACAAAACAGTTAATTCCAATTTTTTCGACACGTGAACAGCTTCGATGCTTAATCTAGATATATCATTAATCAAAGCACGAAGACCAAGATACATTATTATTCTATTTCAGTACATTAAAAAAACAGATGATATCATAATATCATTGGAAATTTCTTACACATGACTATATAATAGCTTTAACTAGCTTAAAAACAAATGAGCAGATGCTGATCTGTTTAAATTGCATATTTTGAATATTAAAATAAATTCATCGTAAGCATGTTTTACAAATATCGATAACATTTGGACGTAACATACATACACTAACATCACTAGTTACGATTATGTAATTTTGTTCACGAGTTACTGAAAGATTACCATAGATGGCGTTATTCTAAAATTAACTTTTTCATATACAGAGTAATTTTTGCATCTTTTTTTAAATAGGTACTTAGGTATTTAAAAAAAGATGCAATCCTTTTCTCAGTATGATTCTACTTTGAAAATTCAAAGACGCATCATCTATAAACAAAAACGAAGCGTTTTGCTTACCAATGGTAGGTTTTATCGCATGCACGGCACCAAATCATGGCACGGTATCATAGAAACGCTTACATACATTACAGTAGACCTATTCTGATAAGTTCATTTACAATATCACTCCTGAAAAACGAATAATAAAATAAAATGAGGGCTAAGCGCGCTTGAATTATTCGCGCTAAGTAGTGTCTCAGAGTATATACATACTCGAACAAGTAGTGTAGCGTACTAGGTCTCAAGAAATGTCAAACGTACAAAGCTTATCATCATAGAAATAATATATACCTAGAAAGAACGTCGCCATACTACGCGAATATATAAAACAGGCCAACTTTTATAGGCTGCCGCGCGTAACAGCTACGTTTTACGCTCCCTCTGCGTCATTCTGCTTGTCATAGTGACGTTCATAAAGATAGCAGTTGTTGAAATATTCCAATTAAAATCGGGAGAAATTTAAATATTGATCATTATTTTGCATTTTTATTTATTTTTATTTGATTTACGCCCTAACAGTTAGAGCGTATTTTTATCGACGCGTGCACAGTTGCGACACTCTATCTGGATGTATCCTTAATCAAAGCTTATCATATCGAATTTTCACTAATTAATTCATGATTATTGTAAAATTTTACCATTATGGCAGACATACCTGCGAATAGCTGCCAATCGCTAACAACCACTGTTTTAGGCGAGTTAAGTTATATTGAAAAGTGGGAAAACGATTCCCACTTAAAAAATAAAATAAAACGAGACTTCGCAACTCCTGGCTCCAAAGGAACGGTAGTCGTTGTATTTTCGCATGAGGATTTGGTAATAAGAAATAAATATTTCTCGCCCAATCGATAGTCGTCTCGACGAATCTCACACGCATATTCAGTTTATCTGTCATTTTAAAATTGCTACATAAATGAGTGATACTTGGGATTCTTTTTTTTCAGAGTATCATAGCAGTACCTTGTAGTTCTAAAGCTTAAGAGCACGCAATAAATAGACTCCATAGTCCACCTCGGGGGACTGCAAGTTCAATATTTTGAAGCGTTACAAAATAAGAGGCCATCTCAATCAATTTGTCTCCAACGACACTTGTCAAACTTGCTTTCAAAGGGTGATAGCAAATTAGGGATCATCCCTTCGTATTACAAGTGATTACGAGACCCTTTGTACATATATTGTGAGGGAGACGGACGCGTAATTGTAAATTACGCGGAAAATTTTGCTTAATTAAGTTGTTTGGTTTAAGATTTTTTTTTATTGGAGCGTAAAAAATATAACAGATTAAAATAGGGTAAAAAAATTTACCTCGTTTTCTACATACACTAAAATGGTCTGGTTCATCATAAAAAATACCTCATATTAGTACGTCTTGTACTATTATCTATTCTGTGATATATAGCATCACTGCTGGGACAAGAATCATATATAACCTAACTATAAATTATGTATAGGTTCGAGTTTGACCAATTTTTTTAAAACTAAGTATACTTTTTAATGTTTCATTTATAAGAGTTATTAGGAAACATGACTGTGACAGTCCCGTTATATCGGGACGGGTGGCAGCCCTAAGTAAGTCAGGGAACTACAAAGTTGCCCTGATGCTATAATTTCTTCTCATCATTGTTACGGCACTGCTACTGAACAGTCATCACCATCATCATCACTGTAACAAAATATTTTCACGATTAATTTGTTTTCTACTGGCAGCATTATCAGTAATTTGAGTGCAACAATAATTTATAGCAACACCGTCCCGGGAGAGCCAATTAAATTTATTAGCGTAGTTGGGGAAAGGGTGATTTAACAATGTGTAAAATTGACCGGGATGATTTCGGTGTCTCATTACCAATGATTGCTTCGGATATTGATGTAATGATTTTTATTAATAATATTACTAATTCAAGTAAAAAAAAAGGAAATAAATAAGATGAGCATCTGTCTGGGTGCGAAAACCAAACACAATATGGGAAAGGACTTTTTAATTTTTTTGGCAAATTAATTAAAGAATTATTGCAGAGAAGGGTGTGAAGAGGTTTCTTCATGGTCGGCAACGCGCGAGTGATACCGCTGGTGTTGCAAGCGTCCATAGGCTACGGTAACCGCTTACGTATGCCTGTTTGTAACCTTAGTGGTATAAAAAAAAAGATTTATCGATACTATTTTCAATATAAGTTATAATCTTACACGTGTAAGTACCATTTTAATTATGTTAAAACATAAATAAAACTTAACCTTAAATTAACCCAAACAGGGTTAATGTGCGGTGGCGACACCAATCGACCATATGACACCCTTCTGACAGATTTATTGCCACAAAAAAAAACATAACCTCTAGAGATGACACTTTCTTTTTGGACGAAAAAAGTGTGGATATCTCTACGTGGAATATTTTCGTTTTATTTTGAAATTGGAATTGTCTATATTTTTCTTGACATTAGGTGACACGTCGGCGTCTGTTTTACCGTAAAATTAAGCATTTTTCGAGTTCTTGATACTGCTCAAATGTTATGCTATCCAGTTGACAGTCGATAGGGTAATTCGACTTGGTAGATAATTACTCAGTAGGTACGTTACGGAACCCCATGTTCATGCAGGTCCAACCCGCAATTGGCTTTTTATCTATACTAATATCGTAATATTACAGAAGAGTTTGAAGTTAATTTCAGTTTTTTTTTAGGTATTATAACATGGCTCTAGCGAGCCGCCGAGATAATGCGTTTTTGACACTGGAATTCATTTTTTTCGAATTATTGGTTCATCCTACGTAATTTCAATATTTTTTGGTAAAATAGTAAATTGATGAATTCGAAAAACTCGGCAAATTAGGGGGTCAGTTAATATTGGGTTTTTTCTCGGAAATGGCTTTATAATAATAACTACTTGAATATTAAAGTTAGCTAGTATATGAATAGCAAAAATAAAAAAATACTCAATCGTTTTAAAACTCAAATAGGAACATCCATACTATTTAATTCCTTTCGTTCGTTACCAATTTAAAAAACAAAGTCAGCGGCTATAATGAGGTGTCGGATGTCCGTAAAAAATATCCGAAAAATATGTAAGTTATTTTTAAAATTCGAATACTTTTTGTCTAAAACACTAGCGGAATGTTTAGAATCGCGCGGCAACTTGTAACTTTTTGTTTTACTTTTTTTGATGACAATTTGTCATGTTTTTGTCGTTATTTGACATTTGAACCTATTTGAACATGTTTTTAGTAGTTGGCCCGTTGGCGCAGTTGGTTAAGACGTGGAGTCTTAAACTATAGCGCCGCAGGTCGTGGGTTCGATTCCCACACAGGACATACATTTGTGTGCATGAACATGTCTGTATGTCCTGAGTCTGGGTGTAATTATGTATATTAAGTATGTATTTACAAACAAAAAGTAGTATATGTAGTATCAGTTATCTGGTTTCTATAGTACAAGCTCTGCTTAGTTTGGGATCAGATGACCGTGTGTGAGGAATGTCCCAGGATATTTATTTATTTTATAAATTAATTCAAACTTTACGGTCCATAAAAAAATACTTTGACATATATTTATATCAATCATCTTACTGAAAGTGTTTTTATTTACGTGACTATTCAATCGATTCAATTAGTCAGTATCCTATTCTATTCGAGCTCTACCGATTTGGGGTTTTGGGAGTGAAAAAACCAACTAGATAGGACTCATCTCAGAGAAATCTTTAAAAAAATAGAGCAAACCTCGGTCACCCAGTGACACCCAGTTACGGCTAAGACCGGTAATATCATTGCAGCGTAGCCCATGCAGTGGTCAAAGCGTAGAATTCCGTCTCGTAGGTTTTTTTGTATTTTCTTGCAAACACCTAACAACGCTCTTCTATGCTATTAAACGAGCAATATTTGTATGTATGTTTTAAGATCTCGAAAACGGGGTTTTTTCGGGGCGAAAAGTCGATGTAGTTGGGTCTTATCTCTGACAAAGCTCGGTCATCCAGGTAGCGCTGCATTTTATAAGAAACGCCGTAATAAAAAGTGAAATATAAAATGCTGCCAGTTTCTAGGTTGTGGTCAAAGACAAATAATTTTTTTTTTTACTTGTTCTAATGCAATTCATTGTGAAATTATTTCTGCGTATTTATAAACATTATGACATGTTCCTCCACGGTCCACTTGGGGCCGACGGCTCGTGAAATACAACTGTCACATGTATCGCCGGTATCGGAATACGATCCCGCGTCTATTTATATTGTCTTCTTATTAATTTTGATGATTGTTTGTATTATTTCAGTTACTTGGTGAATTAGGTGACGGCCATTTCTTTTGAAGATTTTCAGCTTGAGGGTGGTAGGCAGCCAGGTGGGTACTACAAAGTACCCTACCACCTTGCTATGGTTTCCTCACGATGTATTCCTGCACCTGCACGTAGAGTTAGCAGAGTTCATATAATTTGGGCAATGTAGAGACTTTTGCCGAATTCTGCTCTATCTAGAGCCGGCTACTCGCGAATCCTCAGGTTTTGCAAGTGTCCATAGGCTACGGTAACCGGATCATGTGCTCATTTGCTGCTCCAGTAACATAAAAAAAAAACATTTTATAGTTAATAATCTTTTTAATTAAATGTCACGTAATCCAACACTCAGATAAGGCGGTTTCACATGACGTTGTTTATTTCACGATCCGTGTGAACGGTGTAACCTGACCTTTACATTCACTATTTTATACATACACCTGTAGAGTACTTTATCTCTTTATATTAAAGCATATAATACCTTGATAGAAAAATAATCTTGATTTGTCTTTTATAAATGATACTTTTATTGTTTGAGGAAATTAGTGTCCTAAGAAATCGTATAATTATTACTAGTCTATGCCCGCAGATATCGCATGGCTATTTTTGTCTCTGATTTGTTACAATACTACAAACTTTAAAAAAACAACGACTTCATATGGTGGTTTCTCAAGAGAGGTAGAGCGTAGCGTTTATTCGCTCAAAGAGCAGCTCGACTGTGGAAGTACCTCCACTTTACAGAATACCGCAGCCAAATAACTTTATGACGTGTTCTTGCGCGTGAGTAAATGAAGAAAACAAAAACTTAAAGACATAAAGAACTGGCGTGGACTATCTTGAAGGCTGGGTTTTACTACATCTCATGTAATAAGGCATAATATAATCTGATTTCTAATTAGGTACTGTTATGAAGTCATGGAACCTCCACTTTTTTGAAGTCGGTTAAAAACTGCACAGCTCCATAGTCAGCGCCATGAGAGTCAGTTGCCCTTGGCATAGCTAACGTGCGATTCCAAACGAATAAAAAAAATAACGAATGTGCGTTGCAAACCAAGCGTTTCGCTTCCTCTTACCTTATACACACGGCCAAGTTGTAGAATGCTCTCCCGGACAACGTGTTTGCAGACACTTATAACATGGGTCTATTCAAGGCCAGAGTGAACAGGCATCTTATGGGCACGCGCAGTCCACCCTAGACTATTGCGGCGGGATTGCGGTCAAGTCACAATACCATTAAATATTAAAAAAAAAAATGTATATGCGACGTCAACCATTGACCATCAAATAAACCGTCTTCAGTAGCTTCAAACTTCATATAGCCCAACAAAGAAATTTTCGAACTTGTAACCACAAAGTTTGTTGGTAGACGTTCACCACTAAGCTTTCAGCTCTTTGTGGTGGAAGCTATCATAAGCTCGGAGGGAGTCCATTAGATTTAATACCGGCCAATGCGACCTAGTAGGTACATTTGCTTATATTATTATCTCACTCCACTGAGACCAAAAAGAAAAGTCAAACAAATTCCACGCAAGACTACAATGTATTGTTAGATTTTACAATGATTGCTCTTTTTTTCTGATCAATATCTGTTTTCAATGGATTACGCTAAAGTGTGATAAATGTGATAATCCTTATTGTGAGAAAAATGTAAGGGAAATTCAACTTTAAAAGCATGGATGGCCTTTTCACGCTTCTACATTCTATTTCATATTTCAGCAATTAATTATTCGGTTTCAGAACATTCCATAAATAAATAACATACTGGCTGGTAGGTAATAAAACGAAATAATGAATTAAGAATAATTATTTGAACTTCATATTTCGAATGTAATATTTTTTGTAAAGATTAGTGCGGGGAAGGCGTGACACTGTTAATCCGCAGTTACGAGTATCCGAACAATGGGCTCAATAGTGTAGGGAGCGAAATGAACAGCCCTATTGTGTTTTGACACACTATACGCAATAGTTTGTGGATTTGGAATGCGAACACTTGGTTGTGTAGTGAGCCGAATTTTATTAAAACTATTTACTTTTATGAATCAAATTATCTACTAACACTAATGTCAGGCGGTTAAGTATATTTTATTATTGTCCCCTCCCCTTATTAAACCCTCCGTGCGTAATCCAACCCGTACTTCATCATCATCAGCCTTTTTCATACCACGCCTGGACATATAGGCCTCTCCCAGAGCGCGTCACTCCTTCCGTTTTCCTGCATCCAGCCCAGTCTGGCATTTTATTGACCTCACACTTGCCAAGATTTTGTTGTTATTGTAATTATTTTATCGTCTAAACCACATAGGTACTTAATCTGACTATCTTAATATCCACTAGTTTCTGGCTCTAATATTATTGCCTAAAAAAATCGTGGACAAAACGGAATTGCAACATTATTTTCAACAATGACCGATTTTGTCGCCCAATCTGGCAGCCAACAATGCAATCGCAAGTTGCGCATTTCCATCCCCTGCCGAGCGGGTGTTGAGTTTAAAAAAAACTATTGTCTGTACTCACCCACACGCCCCGAGGTGCTTGACGTCAATAGACATTGTGTCCAATTTGTCTGAGCTTATGGACATGTGATTTTATCATGTTAACGCGGAATTTAGATTTATTGATAGTTCAACTGGAGCTTTAGTGTCAAATATTCGAGGTTTTATAGAATGGGTTCCATGACAAGGTACCCATATAGAAGGAGGCTAATCTATATCATCCTTATACCTCGTCATGGAAGAAGACTTTTGGCTGCAGGATGTGGTGTTCCGTCGATTCCGTGTTCAAGTGTCACACGATCGCACGGTGATTGACGTAGATAGTGCTTTTTTATTCACTTTGTTTTAAGCATTTATAGTAACAAAAATTGTTTTATTTTCCAACTCTATGCCATAACCATATTATGATTTTATATAATTCTTTGTTTTAGTATTCAAAGTCTATTTTTAAATCTATATATCAGAATTTGCTATTTTCTCTACGATTGAATATATACTTATAGATATAATATAATTATAGTATGTACTTCAGTACTAATTCTTTATTCTACATTATTTATAAATTTATTTATTTTTAAGAGAGGGAGAGCAAAGCGTTTATTCGCTAAAAGAGCAGCTCGACTGGGGAAGTACCTCCACCTTACAGAATACCGCAGCCAAATAACTTTATGTTGTGTAAAGTTGTGTTCCTGCGCGTGAGTAAGGTCGCCAGAGCTCATAGGGGAGGGGGGAAGGTCGGTAACGCGTGAGCAATGCTTCGTGTGTTGCAAGCATCCATATGGCTACGGTAACCGCTTACCATCAGGTGGGTCGTATGCTTGTTTACCGACTAAGTTGTATAAGAAAAAAAAAAAACTGTTATTTGTTTGTCAAATCTGCATCCTAAATTTCAATACGGAGGTAAAATATTAACAAGAAAAAAAAGGTTGCAAAATATAAACAATATAATCTAAATCCGATCAGAAAGCCGAATTTCACGTAAACATTTTGCGGATTTAAAAATATCTGATAAAGGATTGTCCCCACTCAAAACGTTATCCGCACTTTAAGGGCGAGTTCTCACGGTTCAATAAAGCCACTGGTTTCTAGATAAATATGTGATAAATATCAAGATTAGCGGTTTTTTTTTTTTTTTGTATTTTGAATTCATAGGCAATTGAAAAACAAATGGCCGTAAAAGTATGCACAAGCTCTGCTTAGTTTGGAACGCCATATGTGAAGAATGTCCAGGATATTAGGTATATTATTAACCTATCATGGCACTTGTGATCGCGTGGAGTCAATGGCCGTAATGCCCTTATTGTAAGTTGAGGATTGTGTCTTAAATGGAGACTTATGAACCTATAAATGTTAATGTGGATCACCAAGTGACATAAGAACTCGAGAAGATACATCCTAGATGAACCCACTGCTGTGGCACAAGCTGGTTTCTTTATCATAGCACAGAATATTTAATAGTACATCATAGTATTCACCAAACTACGCGATACTTTTCAGCAATTCAGGATTTAAATGTTAGAAATCACAGAAATACTTTGCAAAAAAAACTCAATGTCCCATACTTAAAAATGTCACACCTTTGCTTAAAAAAACAAATATTTTTTAATCTGTAGCTCCCGTAATTTAACACCTCTGAACACCTGAATAATGTTTGTTTCTCATTGGTGGGTATTTCCGAGAGGGTGAGTGAGCCTCGCTCTGATTGGTCGATTCCAAACAGGGTGGTTCCACTTTCCGCTAGTGGTTTCATATTACTACCCTTATTATCTCTGATTCAAGTGATTTAAGGCTTTTGTAGGGTTTCCGGATCCTTAAGGGCTCAACAATTTGTTCAGTACGTAATTAATTTTAATAATAAATAACTGTTTGTACTGTTATTGTTTGCATTTGTGTGTATTTAAAAAAGGAATGTTAAAGATACATTTTGTAAATATTCTTATTTGAAAATAGAATTTGGATCAACTTAAGCTTTTGGTTGCCCGGCTCCTAGCTCACGTGGATACGATACGACGGTGGATACGACAATAAATGAAACCACGTAAAGTACTTATGTATGCGATCAACTCTTACTACGGGACTAACTTCGAAATCGCAAAAAAAATTACAGCTTTTCATACATTTTTGCCTAAGAGACAGACACAGAGACACACTCAGAAGAGACTGAGAAGAGGCCTTTTGTATGAAAATCTGTATTTTTTTTGCCTAGATGGACGGAATTTCATCACGATTATGGCAGGTACTGATAATGATGAAGTTGATCTTCACCAAGCACCAGCTGGAGGGATCTTGCAAGTTTTCTTAGTTATTTTTTTTCGTTCGTCGCGAACATTTCAAACATTTCTGGGTATGTCCAAACGTCTCACGCGGCAGATTTGTGTCCTTGGAATGCACCGCACACCCAGTATACTTAATACTTATGTATACTGAAACCCCCTTATTAATAAATAAGGTGTAAGTCAAGTATAGTAATACCTACGTTTTAAAAATATCCGTCACTTTCTAATGTCATATAAACAAAAAACCGGCCAAGTGCGAGTCAGACACGCGCACCGAGGGTTCCGTACAAACCTGTAGGTATATAAGTAAATGGTAGTATAGACCTGAGTATTTGATATTAATTTCAATTTATGACGTATTAAAAAAAAACTACTTACTAGATCTCGTTCAAACCAATTTTCGGTAGAAGTTTCCACCGTAAAGTACATCATATATTTTTTATAGATTTATCATTCTCTTATTTTAGAAGTTACAGGGGGGGGGACACACATTTTACCACTTTGGAAGTGTCTCTCGCGCAAACTGTTCAGTTTAGAAAAAAATGATATTAGAAACCTCAATATCATTTTTGAAGACCTATCCATAGACACCCCACACTTATGGGTTTGATGAAAAAATTTTTTTTTAGTTTCAGTTCTAAGTATGGGGAACCCCCAAAATTTATTGTTTTTTTTCTATTTTTGTGTGAAAATCTTAATGCGGTTCACAAAATACATCTACTTACCAAGTTTCAACATTATAGTTCTTATAGTTTCGGTACGAAATGGCTGTGACATACGGACAGACAGACAGACAGACAGACAGACAGACAGACAGACAGACAGACAGACAGACATGACGAATCTATAAGGGTTCCGTTTTTTGCCATTTTGTTACGGAACCCTAAAAAGGGATGAGGCTATCTTAATACCTGGGTGTTACAAGACTGACTTACACCTTATTTATTATTAAGGGGTATGTTTCTCAGTGAAAAGAAAGTATTATTACTCATCAAGCTACAATTTGCAATTAACCATAAGTACTTAACTGTTTTTTTCAATGTGTGGTCGCCCAGCCATGTAAAGTATAAATATTTACAAATAACTTCGTCAAATAGGCGCCATTCAATAAGAAACGACCTCCCATCGCGCTCTTACTAATTTGGCGGCAAAAGGTACCGCTCTCGGCTACAACATTATTATTGCAACAGTATGTAAACAAAATATCAGCTCGGGGCTTTAGCACAGATTAGCTAAGAGGTAGATTATATAAGGTCCTAATAAATAAGTGAATTTCCCCTTGAGGGATGAATGTATCAGTCATTAGTAATCAAAAAATTATATTAGAAAAGTAATCCGTGTGTATTTTTTAGGGTTCCGTAGCCAAATGGCAAAAAACGGAACCCTTATAGATTCGTCATGTCTGTCTGTCTGTCTGTCTGTCTGTCTGTCTGTCTGTCTGTCTGTCCGTGTATGTCACAGCCATTTATTTCCGAAACTATAAGAACTATAATGTTGAAACTTGGTAAGTAGATGTATTCTGTGAACCGCATTAAGATTTTTACACAAAAATTGAAAAAAAACAATAAATTTTGGGGGTTCCCCATACTTAGAACTGAAACTAAAATTTTTTTTTTTCATCAAACCCATAAGTGTGGGGTGTCTATGGATAGGTCTTCAAAAATGATATTGAGGTTTCTAATATCATTTTTTTCTAAACTGAATAGTTTGCGCGAGAGACACTTCCAAAGTGGTAAAATGTGTGTCCCCCCCCCCTGTAACTTCTAAAATAAGAGAATGATAAATCTATAAAAAATATATGATGTACATTACGGTGCAAACTTCCACTGAAAATTGGTTTGAACGAGATCTAGTAAGTAGTTTTTTTTTAATAGGTCATAAATTGAAATTAATATCAAATACTCAGGTCTATACTACCATTTACTTATATACCTACAGGTTTGTACGGAACCCTCGGTGCGCGAGTCTGACTCGCACTTGGCCGGTTTTTTTACATAAATGTTTAAATTAATACTTTGTACTGATATTAAGTTGAATTTCGGAATTTTGTTTTTTTTCCACGGATTATTTTTCTAATATTGTTTTTTGATTACTAATGACCTATACCTACATTCATCCCTCAAGAGGAAATTCACTAATTTATTACGACCTTATATTGAAGAGAAAGTGTAGATTATTTTTATTTAGGGCTCCATGGCCATAGGGTGCCAAACGGGAAACTATTACTTGTACATAGTACATTATTTACTCTATGCTACAACTAAGCCTCCGCTGTCCGTCCATCTGCCTGTCACGGGGCTGTATCTCATGAACCGTAATAGGTGTCTAGTGTCTACCTAGATGTCACTAAATGTGTATTTAGTTTTCAATGTCTTAAAATTTTGAGTTAGTTAATATTGTACGGAACCCTCCGTTTGGCCGGTTTTTAACCGACTTCAAAAAAAGGAGGTGGTTCTCAATTACATGCCATAGAAACATATTATAGTGACAAATTTAAGTGTGTTAGTCACAGTAAATGTAATACCAGATCTAAAACTAAGGGGACATTAGTTGTACCTAAGATTCATAACTATTATGGTAAAAGAACTCGCAAATATGTAATCCCAAAATTATGTAATATGTATCCTAATATACTACTGAATGAAAATAAAATTAAATGTAAAATAACTTTAAAAAGAAAAATAAAAGAAAATTTATTAGAGAAGCAGACTAGTTGCTTAGGAAAGAAATGATATACCTAATGTTTCTTTCATAAGTTACTGGACTAGTACTTAGAATATATGTATAGTGCATGTGATTGTTAAATAATAATGTAAATAAAGGTATATGTATGTACGTAAAAACCAACAAAACTGTGAAAGAGTGCACGCCTACAAACTGCAATAGTAGTTTGGCGACTTAAAATTAAGAAAAAATGTAAGGTTTTTTGGGAAATAAAATAAATTAAAAAAAAAAATTCGGTTGTATCTTTTTTTTTTTTTTTTTTATGTTTGTTACCTCATAACTCCGTCATTTATTAACCGATTTGGAAAATTATTTTTTTGTCTGGAAGGGTACTCTTCCCGTTTGGTCCCATTGCGTTTGGACTCATCAGATCAGGAATTGATTACTTCTTAGTGTACTTTGAAGTCGGTTTAAGTTTTTTGTAAAACAGTCCAATTATTTACTTTGTATAATTCCTTTTCATTACTCATGTGGTATAGGCCGAAGGTGGTGAGGAGCTGGCTCTTAAGTGCAGCTGACGGAACACCGATAGATTCTTAGCGACAGATTCTCAGCATGAGGGTGGTACAGCCAGGTGGGTACTACAAAGTACCCTACCACCGTGCTATGGTTTCCTCACGATGTTTCCTTCACCGAAAGATCAAGCTCATTGTAGGTTTGGAGCCGTAGACCTTCATCTCGGCATCCGACGTCACTACTCTGAGCTGATCGCCTTAATTATTACTCTAGGGAAAATCGTTGAGAAGATACTCATACTAGATTCTGTCTTACTATCTAACTGAATGACTAGATAATCGACTTTTTGGCGGGAACTTGCAGAGTGACGTAGCATTTTCATTTTTATTTTCATAAATTTGTGTATTTTGAGTTTTATTGTGTATTATTGGTGGTATTTTACCCCATAAAGATCATCCATGTGCACCAGTGAAGTGAAATGAAATGAATTATGTGTATCGTTACTTTTCAAGTTGTCTCAAAATGTCCGTGAAGAGTTTTAGTACAATGACCACCATTGTAGTAAAACATGACTTTATGGACGGTGACTGACTGAGGACTATAATGTGAAGTGATTTTGTGACTGGATACTATAATATAACTCGACACTGGCAGAAATGAGCCCTAATTTGGGCTTGGTTGCCAAAATTAAAAATAAGAAGAAGAAGACTAGATAATCAACCCCTATTCGAGGGCAAATTCGCAAGGTAAGTATTTCTTCACGGGCCAGTTGGTTCGATTGTTTGGTTCGATGCCCATCATAGCCGTGTGTTAATAATGTCCCTAGATGTTTATATTTTTAATATATTTATCCAAATAAATACTATTGCAGTTTTGTATGTTTGTTTATCCTGGCTAATCTCCGAAACGGGCTGCTGAGCCGATTTTGACGGGGCTTTCATTGACAGGTAGAAGTCTTTATAGGGAGTAACCTAAGCTACAATTCATCCTAGAAATACGGGTGAAATTAGAATTAGGATAATTTTATGTATGGTGATAAAATGAGAAATTACGAAAAAAACGGGCAAAAAATTGTTAAAAAGATTGTTGGAAGCTGATATGTCATTCAAACACACCTACTTATTATACTGATTTACATTCTAGTTTTGCAACTATTGGTAAAACGACAAGATGACTCAAACTTTGGGTCAGCCCCCATGCACAAGCAGACCCTCGTCTCCACAAAACGATTCTCAATAGGCAAGTCCGATCATCATTGGAAATGGTTAAATTTCAAAACTATGACTACCGGACTATCGTGTATGTACATAGATATCGCTTTTCGGTGCCTGTGCCGACTCTAGGTAAAGCGACAGTAGCGGTTACGTCTTTAATCTGTGGTAGCGCTCACTCTAGGCAGTAGGTGGCCAGGGCTGGAGCCAAAATGCCAAATCAGAAGAGAAAATAAAATAATGTCAAGGGAATCATACATTTTTGATGGAGCCTTTTGAGAAGCGCGGGGCTGCGCGAGAGACGACAAAGAGAGCCAAAAGACACTGTGCCTGCAGCCTCAACAGTGGGACGTAGTCAATCCTTAATGAGGTCACAGAACAGAAAACTAAGTAGAAACATTTATTTATTTTGAAATAAAACCTTTGTCAGTTTATGCAAACACAATAAAAATACGTTCGCATATACTTTGCTTTGATATATGATCTACTTAGTACAATAAGTTGTAGGCAAGATGTTTTGATACCTAATCTTATGCATTGACGTCGCAATTTTAGTTTATATTATCATACTAATTCATATTTCTTAAAGGTAAGCCATAGGTTCTTAAACCAGCACTTGAGAGCCGTCCCCTTCATGGTAAAAGAAGTCTACATAAAAAAAAAAACAAGGATCTCAACTTTGTTAAGACTAGGGAATCCAATCCCGCTTTTGCGGGATCCCGCACCATTTATGCGGAACCAGTAATGCGGGACTGAAGAAAATAATGCTCTCTAAGATAAAAATATTATTCCCGGCTTATTTATATCGGCCGGCGGCCGAAGGCTTTATCACCCTAAGAAAAAACAGTTCACGATTGGCTAAGTGACCATTTTTTTTTTAAAGTTTATGTTGACTGTATAAATAACGAGATGATTAAAACGACATTGCTACTTGTCACAAATAATTAAACTCTCGCGCATATGTTACGTAACAGTTCTTTAAATTTCGGCGCTTGCTAGATTAGGCTTCGGCTAGAACCATAGAGGTAGAATATTATAGAGTCATAGCGTTAACAAAGTTGCTTTTTACGAAGCGTGAGCAGTTTCCATATAGATGCATTCACAGATGTATCGTACACTAGTTGATTTACAGTTAGACAAAATGTCGATATGGATTCCTTGTCATTTGTTCTTGGTAAAAGTATCGATAAAAAACGAGAAATTGGCATTCATTATACGTATTTTAGTCGTGAAACTATGTACGCGCACTTCGTTTCAAGGCAGTGCTCACAGACTGTACTCTCATACAGTCGCTCTATACTATTCTAACTCTATGGCTAGAACTTTCCCAGTGGCGTAACAATAGGGTGGCAGAGCTGGCAAAATGCCACGGGCCCCCTACCCAAGAGGGCGCGAGCTCAAAAATATTTTTTTATGCAGGTTTCCTCACGATTTTGTTCCTTCACCGAAAAGCTAGCGAATAGATGATGAATGCATTGAGATATTATGTTCTATGGATGAATGTGAAGTCTCCAATACGCATTGGGCTAGAGCGTGGGGACTACAGACCATTCCCTCTCGCCTAAGAGAGGAGGCCTATGGCCATTAGTGGGACATATACAATGTGTAATTGAGTACGCTGAAAATATCGAAGTTTATTAAAATTAAACTGAGTACCTACAACGTGACGATTTTTACTGATAGGGCCCCATCAAAAGAATTTGCCACGGGCCCCAGATGGTATAGTTACGCCACTGAACTTTCCGAAGCCAAAATGATCTTTCATACACGGATCTTATGTACGGACACATTTGCCCCCATATTCCTATACGATCCCCTGGGGGTCGCGACTCAGGTTGAGAAACGATGACCTATAAAATCGCCATTACAATACTTTCACCTACTTAGTACAATCGTGGGAATGCAAGCTGAATAATCGTTTATTAATTTCGCAACACTTCAAGATCACAAACTACGTGCTACAAACTGTGAATGAAATAAAGTTGTAGTTTGCAAAAGTATAAAAACTATGTCGTGTGAATGAACCGAGATGTTTATGTTATGTTTTCACTTAAGTTATATATAGCTAGGTAGATACTCTCTAGCTTTAAGTACCAAACAAGCATACTGGTGGTAAGCGGTTACCGTAGCCATGTGGACGGTCGTAACGTTGTAACACAAGAGGACATCTCTCACGCGTAACCGACCTTCCCCCTCCCCAATGAGCTCTGTACCCCGAAGTGAAGAATTGACGTTAATAAACGCTTAATAATTCGTTTGCGTTAACTATAAAGAATCATGGCGAGCTCCATACATCGATTTGTACAAAAAAATAATACATTTTAGAGGGTATTGAATCTCTTCCAATGTTGAGATTACATTACCAGCAACATGTTAATATACATAAAATATTTTATAAACATTTATTTATAAATTTTTATTTATTATTTTTTTATAAACCCCGCAAAACATAACAACAACATAATGGTTTTGGTCGCAAATAGTCGCGATTCGCCGGCTTGCCATAGAAATTCGCATTTTTATCCCGGGGTTCTAATAATATTTTAAATGGCTCAAGTTGTCCCTTAGGCACCAAGGATCAATTATAACGTCATTCCAAGGTCTCTAAAAATCTTTATTATTTTGTACAAATCTCGCCATGATCCTTTGTATGGGAGAAATTAGTACCATGAGCATTCCGCTAGAGGCGCTGTGCCAATTCCTATAGAGAAGTGTCGTAAACGCAAACTAATTAGTAACCATTTACAAACGTAAATTCTTTACACTCGGGGTACTGGCGACCTTACTCACGCGCAGGAACACAACATAAAGTTATTTGGCTGCGATATTCTGTAAGGCAGAGGTACTTCCCCAGTCGAGTTGCTCTTAAAGCTATGCTCTACCTCTCTCAAAATACAGTAAAATAAAAATAGTTTGAATAGTTTTCGCCGGCGGTTTCTCCCGCGTTCCCCAGGGATGGTAAGTATTCCCGGGATAAAAAGCTATTTATAGGGGTTCAGGTATGTGAGTTTCTTTATTCCACCATAACAATTAAATGGCTGAACAAGCCTGAACAGATTTGGATGTAATATCGTTAGAATCCTTACATCATTCTGTATCATGTATCTGGCAATTTTTATTTCAGTTTGTCTATGGCGGGGCTAGGCGGGGCAGTCGTGTTTTTCAAATTTTTAATTAGAAAGTGGATTTACAATAAAAAGTATAAAATAACGACGTAGGGACTCTAAAATGACTGTTGAATTCGGCAGTAGAGCACGACGTATTCCGTAGAATATAACCAATATAATCAAAATATTTATGGCAGGGCCGAATTAACCATGTCGGGCCCCTAGGCAATGCTATTCTCGGAGCCCCTTTACCCTTTTCTAACATCCTAAAAGATTACCCATTTTTCTACCACAATGCAATTATGTTCATAATAAAGCCATTTGTTTACTTACTACGTTACGAAAGTATGCCATCACCCTAAACAATAAAACAAATGAAAGGAAATTATGCGTGTTAAATAATGTTACTTTTGACTATCGGCCACTGGCAACAAGCAAGGTAATAATCTAGTACCTAATTGGGGATACAAATCTTCAAATAAAATTTTCAATCTATGAAAAATTTCAAGTTGCGCCTTGCCTATGCGGGGCCCCCTAAGGCAGTTGCCTACACTGCCTTATGGATAATGCGGCCCTGGTTTTACGGTTCCACAGATTTGTAACTTTGACAAACTTAGGCTGAGATATTTAGAAAGAAATAATACTTTTAACATTGAACTATTACGCTACTTTTAAGTTCACGAATAAAAGTAAACGTAAAAATAAGATTAAGAACGATTAATTTAATTATTTCTATCAACCCTTACAGAACGAATAGAGGTATGATGTACCTACCTACATAATGTTGTTGTTTTTCCTTAGGTGTCGCGTATCAGTCGCCAGTTTTACCTGGAAATAAGCCTGGGAATTCAACACCTAAGTGACATACCGCGAATTGATGCCCCATTGTGTGCCGTATGTCTGCTTGTATGGTGCCGTTCATACGAAGGTTATACCGACTAACATTTCTTCATAGATTCACTTGTGTTCTTAAGGGGTGAAATCTTCTCCAGGATTAAACCATGGCGGGGAGCTCATTCCACAGTCTGAGCGTCCGCGGAAGGAAACTCCTCTGGGACCGCACAGTAGGAAACCATTCTGGTTTCAATGTGTTAGGATGGACTCTGTCGATGGCGAGAGTTGCGATGGTGGAAGGTAGCCGTGGGCATCAGGTCAACACATAACAAAAAAAAAAAAAAAAGCTTTGCTGAGTTTCTTGCCGGAGTCTTCTCAGTTTAAGTGTATTTCGAACCGGTGGTAAATTTAACTATAAAAATGTAACAATTTAACGTTCATAATGCCTTAGCAGGGCCTAAACTGAATAAATGACTTTTTGATTTTGATTTTGAGGTACCTAACTAGCGTAACTATCGCATTACTTACTACTTAATACTATCGAGAACTGTACTGAAAACGTAAACGCGATAGTTACCTTATTACTTTACAAACTTTACACTCGGGGACCGAATATTGCTATACGAAAGTATTTCAAGAAATAAGTAGCCTCAATAGATATTTCTTGTGAAACTTGAAACTTAATCTTGTTCTCGGGAATGCCAACTTTTTGGGTAAAAAATTGGATTACATCAATAAGAAAAGAATTTCTTAAAAAAAAAACCCTAAGATGAAATAAATAAATGTCTTTTTGATTTTGATTTTCCTATTAGTGAAAGAATTTTCAAATCAGACTGTTACCTATATTAGTTCCTTTAATCATATAAAATATCTCTACAACTTTTATATTGAAATTTTAGATTGAAAAATTGGATCTAAGAACATAAAATATTGAAACAGGGTGCAGTGACAAAAAAATGTATTTAATATTACAGATGCGACAGTGTGTTGGTTTGTCCTTCTTTCACGCAGCAACGGACCAACGGAGAAATGTAATGTTTTGCATGTAGATGAATTTTTGTAGTGTTTTTCTTATGGTGCGTCCATGCTTGGCGGACCGAGCACGAGCCGAGCCTATCACAATTAAGTGATAACCGGGACCAACGGCTTTACGTGCCTTCCCAATCACTGAAACCTTCGATTTCAAATACCACTAGGCGGCCACCCATCCAGGTACCGACCACGACGGTGGTAGCTTAACTTGAACGGCTTATCATGCTACACCACGTCTCACCACGAGCGCTTCCTTATTCCTTACAATATATCAATCGTGACGTAATTCTAACTCCTTTAAAAGTTTATTTTGCCATCCTGCCATTCAAAATGAAAAAGCATCGTACATCCCACGAAAGCCATCTTTACGAAAAACTCGTTTTTATAAGGCGTGTCTTTTTTAAGGTCAAAAAATATAAAAATAAAATAAAAATTCAAACATGAAACACCCGGTTTCTGCCAAGCTCCGCCCTATTATCTGCCCCGCTCACACACTAGCTGTCTCGTTCTCGAGCTTTGAAACAAGATTCGCCTGTATGTTATTTGACCCTGTGTTACCGCGGTGTAAGGGCGTATAGATTTTTCTAAATAGTATTTTTTTTGTGTTATGTTATAAATAAAATTAAGCATCCGGAGCTATTGAAGTGGACATTTTAAAGTGCAATATTTAGTTTAATGTGTTTTTTTGTGATTTGAGGTGAGTATTTTAAATTAATTAGGTATTATTGATAATTATTTTGATGTAATAATTAATATTCATATAATTCTTTTGAAATAAAAAAAATACATGAAAAAATTAAAATTAATTTTTTTATAAACAAAAGTACATAAAATCGTTATAAATTGGCAATTATTGTCTATAAAGTGTCTTGAGTGGCTGGCTACAATTCACAAATTGAAAATCTGCTATCTAGCACCTACGTTTGTTCTGGAGCTGCACTTGAGAGCCAGTTCCCTTGGATTTGTCTGCTTACCACCTTTGGTCACATCTTTCTTTTCCATGGCGAGATTGTATTAAAAACATTCCTATAAGAACATATTTTAGTAATAAACTCTAAAAAGAGAAGTGATAAACCAGTATTTCTAAATAAGAAAAAAAAAACTTATTCCTTACTTAAAATAAAACAATCTATCAATCTTTATGAAAACTAGGCTACATAATTCATCATTTTTTATAATTATTTTTACAGAACAAATAACACATCCTCTATTATATTTGCAAAACCGTTTCAGTGTGCCGATTAAATGTTGTTTCATACAAAAAAATCTTGGATAGTTGTCGGTAAAGGCGACGGCATTCTAAATTCTAATCAAATCGAGTCCAAATTATTTTTATTTCCTAAAAACTGGTCTACATATATACTTACTAGCTGACCCCCGCGGTTTCACCCGCGTTCCCGGGATACAAAGTAGCTTATGTCCTTCTCCATACCAAAGGCTATCTGCATGCTAAATTTCATGATGATTCGTTGAGTAGGTACCAACTTAGGCGTGAAGACGTAAAAAAGAAATAAACTCACTTTCGCATTTATAATATTAGCTAGGATTAGGATTATAAGGGCTCTGATTTAGGAAAGTTTTTTTTATCTACGTAGATACTATTCCTACTGAATATTCGAAAATTCGAGGTCCTCTTCATAAAATCAAGAGATCATTAGGTAATAGATTTTATACAATCTTATTAGACCTAAATACACTAACCGGCATTGAATTTGGCCCAAACTCGAAGATTCCTAGAAGGTGTTTTCACCAAGGATTTTCTGTACTTTAATTTTAATTAATTAATTTTAATTTTAACTTAATTTAATTTAAATTTAATTTCATATAGTTTCAAAGCTAAAAGAGCCAGCTTGCAGACGGTATTGTCTTTTTAAATGTGGTAACGTCAAATTTTGCCATCTGAGGTGTTATTTTTTTGATTTAAATTTTCATATAAAAATTAACAAATTTGCCCTGTCCATACTAATTAACATTTTTGGCGCATACGAGAAATGACAACAAAGTCAATTGAAGTTTCCAAATTATGACTTTTCTATCATTTAAATTATACCGAATACACTGCCATAAATCAACATTAAAGAAGAAAAAATCTTTACTAATATAATAAAGTGGAAGAGTTTATTTGTTTGTTTGTTTAAACAGGCTATTGTTGGAACTGCTAGTCGGCTTCGAAAAAATCTTTCACTAATCTACACACATTAATAGCCCAGTTTACGTAAATGGTTATCCCACCAAAAACATTTTCATGTAAAATGTTTCCAAGATGAGACCATATGGCTTGCACTGTCAAATCTCATGGAGAGCCAAGCTTATAACTCTACACGCCCTAACTTCACAAACTCTACACCTCAGTCAAATTATGTGGCTTGGCCGTTTCGCTACCATCACATGGGCGTAAGGTGAAAAATGGTATTCTCTTAATTATTTTTCTGTTATACATTAGAGATATTTATTTTAAAATCACAACACGGAATTTTAAATGCACACGTCGACACACTTCAATATTTAAATGGGTCTTTGATTACAAAAAATCTAAAAGGTTAAAATCTTTTTTGATTTTTTTATTAAACATATAAGTAACTAGAAAGTACCTGTTATGTACGTGTTTTCGTATTAAAAGTTTTTACATTATAGGTACTAAAATTCATCTGCAGCTTTTTCTATACATTTAAATATTTAGAATTAAGAAAATACCTAATATAAAAACAAGTCGTGTTTAAGGTTGAGTTTGTGTAGCGTGTGTTGTGTAGTGTGTTAGAAAAAACAGTTACTAAAAATACTAATTGCCGTCGTATAAAATAAATACAAACTAAATAGTAAATACTCCAAAGGCTCTACTCTCTCTCTACTCCGGTCACCGGTTACATCCTATTTTTCCCGATGGTAAAAAAGTCGTCCATCATAGATTTTTATAGAACTCTCCCGAATTTCATCCAGTCTAGGAAATATCGAAATTGTGACGAATTCGTTTGTTTTTCAATATAACCGTCCGGTGGCCGTGTTATCATAACATAGCCGATATTTTTACCCGGGCCGGTCGAAATCTTTTAAATAACAATTATTGTAACGGATAGACAATATCCGTCGCATCGGAATTAATAAATAACTAGTTTCTTGCAGTAACAAGAAAAACACCTTTTTACTGTATTTTTTTTTAGCCAGTATGGCCAAATTCTGAACTACAGCTCTGAGAGAAAAACGCTGAAATAAGCTGAATTTTAAAGAAAATTAAAGTGGCATTAAAAATATTAAAAATAAATGTTTTTTCTTAAATATGTTTTTTTTTCTCTAACTGGCTAGAAAAAAAACACCCTGTATATGTATAGTCCTCTGTTTGACTACAATCTCACTATGTTAAGTAATGTGGTCAAAGGTGGAAAGCACACAAAGCAAGAACTGGCTCTCAAGTGCGGCTTTTTTGCTTCCAAGTTTACTGAATTAAAATCATAACCAACGTGTCACCACTGAATGAGGGACATTATCTTTATTCTTTAATTGCTAAAGCATATTAGTATAAAATGTTCTCTTTCGCGATCTGGGGGCCTACCACAAGCTCTTAAAACAAGGTTAAAATAACCTTATTTGTGTTTTGTCTTGTTTTGACGTTGGATGTCAAAGAGGGACAAAAGACAAATAAGGTTATTTTAACCTTGTTTTAAGAGCTTGTGGTAGGCCCCCTGTGTGCCTAGTACCAAAGTAGTCAATCAATCAATCAATCAAATCAAAATTCATTTATTCAAGTTAGGCCCTTATAGGGCTCTTGTGAATGTTAACAAATGACTCTACACCGGTTCCAAATACAACTTGAACTGAGAAGACTCCGGCAAGAAACTCAGCAAGTATTCTTTTTTTTTTAAATGTGTACTTATAAAAATTACAATTTACAAAATATATATAACAATAGCCTGCGAAGCGAACAATTCATTCAAATGCATTCTTGTCATCTACAAAATCAGAAACTTTATAGTACCCTTTCTAGCTCTTGGATTTCTTTGGGTACTTTATTATAGAAACGTATACATTGCTCCTTGAAAGAGTTAAGGACTTTGCTGAGCCGAGTTAAAGGTACAGCAAGTGTGTGCTTATTTCTAGTGTTCAAACAATGAGTCGTGTACACCCTTTCCCTTATACGTTGTTAGTTTGTTTGTACCAAAAAAGTATGCCAAGCGGAAAATAGAGGTGCCCCAACACGGAGGAAATATGTAACTTGGAGACGGTTACATATTTCTTCCTTTTGGGGTCGAAACCATGGGTTTGCTGGGGTCTAGAGGCGCGCAGTTTAGTGATGGATGCTACAGGGGACCAAAGAGCTGGCGCTTACCTCGGGCAACGCATTAGCCTTGCAATTCAACGGCAACGTCTCGCCAGCTTTTTAGGAACCCTGCCTGCAGGCGCGTTTTTTATTTATAATTATTTCCATGTATACAGAGTGTTGTTTTGCATTCGTGCCATATTTATAGAACCAATAGTAAATGATTTATTTAGTTATTATAAAAATAGGTAATTAATTCTGGTTTTGACAAGTAAGCGATTATTGATGATTTGTGATTAACGTCAAATCAAAATAAGACTTCACAACTGTACAGAATAGGCGTGCGATCCAGGGGCAAGCTGCGCATCGGTCACCAACCTATATCTTATAAATCTTAATAAAACCTCGTCAAACACGAGGGGATTTTTATTTTCACAATACTTTAAAAATAATATGTAATTTTATTAGCATGATTTTATAGTTGAATGGTGTTCTAAACCAGGTAAATATCAAACTCCAAATACAGAACAACATCCGGTATATTGCCTTTATAATTTTAATGTAGTTTAGTTTAAAGTTTTGTTTGAGAGAGCCCCATGTATGATTCGAATTTCTATATTTTTCATGTATTTACTTGATCAAAATGACCTGAGAATACACGCAAGAGTTTTTATTAAATTCGCTGAATAGTAGAGCAAAGTAAATTGTATGCATCCGGCATACAAATTTGTTTAAAAATATTAAATTGTTTCAACGAAATCTTTAAATATTACAGTCTACACATTCTGGTGATTCGGGTACCGCTAGTGCTGCACTACCACTCGACTTCCGCTTGACACTATTATCTGTACAATTAAGATCCATAGATAGTACTATAAAACGCTGCATAGGCAAGGTTTTTTTTTAATGTGTTTGACTGTGGCCGAAGGTGGTAAGCACATAAAGCCTAGAAAGAACTGGTTCTCAAGTGCAGCTGTCGGAACACACCGATAGGCGCTTAGCGACAGATTTCAACTGTGTGGTGTGGTGTTCAATTGTGGTAGCCAGCCAGGTGGGTATGAATTACCCTATCACCGTGCTATGGTTTTCTCCCGATGTTTTCCTTCACCGAAAGCTCAAGCTTATTGTAGGATTCAAACCCGGGACCTTCGTCTCAGCATCTGACGTCACTGCCATTGAGCTATCATCGCGATGAATAATGAAGTGTGAGGTCCTAATTAAACTTTTATTTCAGATTGTATAGTGTTACCACGATAAGAGTCTGTGATGAAATCCACAAACATGGAGTCTTGTTCCGATCGCCTCAGTCCATCCAGTGATTTGACCAGCGAATCGGAAACTTCTCTACCTCCATTCCCAACGTACGACAACCAGAATGGCAATTTCTACACACCCGCCGACATTGGCGAAAAACAATTCTTTTCCTGCAAACAAAAAACAAGAAACGAAGACAGAAAAGAGGTGTACTTACAAGAAAGCAATAAAATAACATTCGAAAACTATCTGTCACCGCAGAGGAATAAAAAATATTTGAATTTCGAACTGAAACTCCCGCCGACGAACGAAAACTTTTTTTCTCAAATCGAGAACGAAGAACGTTTGCGAACAGGCTATTTCAATGACGATTTAAAAAATTGCGCCCAGAATAACGAAAATAATCCGAATTTATCGGATATTAAAATTAATAATCAGCAAGTTACTTTTGAAGTAGGTGTGATTAATAATGATAGAGAGAGATCACAACAGACCTATTTTTCTGAGACTGAGAGCAATAATATGCGAAGGTGTTTGAATTTTAATTCGGAACAAATACAGTGTGTTTGTGAAGCGCTGCAGCAGAAAGGTGATATAGAGAAGTTAGCGGCTTTTTTGTGGAGTTTACCGCCGAGCGAGCTGCTTAGAGGCAACGAAACTGTTCTGAGGTGAATAAATAACTTTTGAATTATCTTTCGTACGAGATTGTTGAATTGTAGAGATATCCAAATAAGTCTAATCTATCTATCTATCTATGTGTGTATAAAAATGAATCCCTATTTCCCTTGGTCACGCCATAACTTGAGAATGACTTTACCGATTTCATCCATCTTTGTAACCGATTTCAAAAAAAGGAGGGGTTCTCAATTCGGTTAAATGTTTTTTTTTTATGTTTGTTACCTCATAACTCCGTCATTTATGAACCGATTTGGAAAATTATTTTTTGTCTGTAAGGGTACACTTCCCGTTTGGTCCCATTTTCATCAAATCAGGATTTGATTACTTCTTAGTGTACTTTGAATTCGGTTTAAGTTTTTTGTAAAACAGTACAATTATTTTTTAAGTTTTCTAATATTTTGTAGAGGTTTCTTACAGAAAATAAAAGCGCAGAAATTTAGAAAATTTAAGAAAACTTAAGCGAGGTAGGGTAGGGTAGGGTATAGGATAGGAAACCATGCAAACGAAGTCGCGCCGGGCAGCTAGTTTTAGATACAATCTTAATGGCTCTACCGAATACTAGGTTAATACAATACAATAATATTAAGTTAGGTTTTAAAGCGGCATGATTTTTGCTTAGTGGATAATGTTCAAGGATATTTTTTTTTAGTTTTAACTGACAGTTTTAAAGAAAAAGATGTGGTTAAAATTAGTTAAGTGCGATTTACAACAGGCGGCAATAGGTATTTAGATTTATTTAGGCACTTTGCAAGTGGCTTTTTGTGTTGCTCGTCAGTGTATTAAAAACAGCTATAATTTCAGGGCAAGAGCACTAGTGGCGTACCATAGAGGAGTATTTCAAGAGTTATACGCTATATTAGAAGCGCACACGTTCCCGCCTCGCCACCACACCGCTCTCCAGAATCTATGGTTCAAGGCTCACTATAAGGAGGCTGAGAAAGTGAGGGGGCGGGCTTTAGGTAAGATATTTACTGCGCGTGAGTAAGGTCGCCAGAGCTCATAGGGGAGGGGGGAAAGGTCGGTAACGCGTGAGCGATGCTTCGTGTGTTGCAAGCGTCCATATGGCTGCGGTAACCGCTTACCATCAGGCGGGCCGTAAGCTTGTTTACTTAGTCGTATAAAAAAAAATGTTTGCTACAACAGGTTTATCACTGTTCCGGTCCTAAAGAGGGTAGACGAGTTTCATTTTGTTCTTTGTTTTTTAACCGACTTCAAAAAAAGGAGGAGGTTCTCAATTCGGTGGTATGTTTTTTTTTTTTTTTTTTTTATGTTTGTTACCTCATAACTCCGTCATTTATGAACCGATTTGGAAAATTCTTTTTTTGTCTGGAAGGGTACACTTCCCGTTTGGTCCCATTGTCATCAGATCAGGATTTGATTACTTCTTAGTGTACTTTGAAGTCGGTTTAAGTTTTTTGTAAAACAATCCAATTATCAAGATTTGTAGATACGTGCAACAACAGTGGGGCGATTACGTAATTAAATTTCAATCATTTTCGAATTGAAATCGGTGCAATATAGCGGTTTTCCGATAACTTTATTACGTTCTTATAACTGCAAATACAAACAGTGGTTCATTAGAAATGGAACCATTTCCGATTTTGTTATATTTCCACCGATTCAGAGGTTATTACAATCTGAATTTCATTACAATAAGGTTACGTAAACCACGTACAGGAGTTTTTTTTTTTTTTTTTTTAATACAACTTAGTCGATAAACAAGCATACGGCCCGCCTGATGGTAAGCGGTTACCGTAGCCATATAGACGCTTGCAACACACGAAGCATCGCTCACGCGTTATCGACCTATCCCCCTCCCCTATGAGCTCTGGCAACCTTACTCACGCGCAGGAACACAACTTTACACAACGTAAAGTTATTTGGCTGCGGTATTCTGTAAGGTGGAGGTACTTCCCCAGTCGAGCTGCTCTTTGAGCGAATAAACGCTAAGCTCTACCTCTCTTAAATATCAATGGAAATCCATTTAAAAATGTACAGTCGCATCACTGCCAAATGATTTCAAAAGGTCCAACTTCAAGTCATAATCAATTAATGATTAATGGGCCGGAATAAAAAACTGCATAGTGTCCGCAAAATAACCCCCTTTTTCTGCCATAGTTAGCTAAATAGCGGTGCTGATTCTGTTGTTTACAGCTAAACTAACAAAGAGCATAAGAAAAGGATGTAAGAAAATTAGTCCATTGCTTGTTTTCAATATTCGATGGGCCGCAGGTCGTGGGTTCGATTCCCACACAGGACATGAACACAAGTGCATGAACATGTCTGTGTGTCTGGGTGTAATTATGTATATTAAGTATGTATTTACAAACAATAATTGGACTGTTTTACAAAAAAACTTAAACCGACTTCAAAGTACACTATAAAGTATTCAAATCCTGATTTGATGACAATGGGACTAAACGGGAAGTGTACCCTTCCAAACAAAAAAAATATTTTTCAAATCGGTTAATAAATGACGGAGTTATGAGGTAACAAACATAAAAAAAAAAAAAACACAACCGAATTGAGAACCTCCTCCTTTTTTTGAAGTCGGTTAAAATGTAGTATATTATGTATTATATCAGTTATCTGGTTTCCATAGTACAAGCTTTGCTTAGTTTGGGATCAGATGACCGTGTGTGAGGAATGTCCCAGGATATTTATTTATTTATATAAATTTAGTTGCCATCTATCGAGGTTACGTCTAAATTCGTTTAAGAGAGGTAGAGCATAGCGTTTATTCGCTCAAAGAGCGGCCCGACTGGGGAAGTACCTCCACCTTACAGAATACCGCAGCCAAATAACTTTATGTTGTGTAAAGTTGTGTTCCTGCGAGTGATTAAGGTTGCCAGAGCTCATAGGGGAGGGGGGGATAGGTCGATAATGCGTGAGCGATGCTTCGTGTATTGCAAGCGTCTATATAGCTACGGTAACCGCTTACCATCAGGCGGGCCGTATGCTTGTTTGTCGACTAAGTTGTATAAAAAAAAAAAAAAACCCGCAAATGAAAACGGTTAAGGTTTTGACAGTTTTAAATATGTTTTAACCTTTTTCAATAATGCTAGTAAGAAAGAGATGTGATGTGACTAAAATTAGTTTAGTGCGATTTACAACAGAATCGGCACCCAGTGTTCGGTGTTTACTTCCCGAAGTAGCAATTTAACAAATGATTTGACTTTCAGGTGCTGTAGACAAATATAGGTTAAGAAAAAAATATCCGCTACCAAAAACGATATGGGACGGCGAAGAGACAGTTTATTGCTTCAAAGAGAAGAGTAGGAATGCACTGAAAGACTGCTATTATAGAAATCGGTGAGTTTTTCGCTCATAAACTAGGTATTTAGCGATGCGGCTGTGATCGGGTTACACGACGAAAAAGTGGTGCTTTCAGGTTTTACGTAATAGGTACCCAACTAATATGGCTTACCCAAGGCTTACCGATGTACCTGCGCAGAACAGAAGACACATTTTCAATGCGCGGGAAATGCTATTGGTCGGCAGCTGCCGCCATGTGTGCGGAGGAGCGGCACTTGCGAGTGAGACGGAACTGACAGCTACAGTGTATTATTAACCTTATAGTAGTGATCTAAGGTTGATTGTAAGTTATAAGCATTCTTTCGTTAATCTTCGGACCTTACTTTCTGTGCGAACGAAGATTCACGATGCGCCTAATCAGTTGGGTACTACTTTACTAGCTTCCCGCCCCATATCCCCTATTTTAACTCCTTATGGGGGAGTTTTGAATAACCCTTTCTTAGTAAAAGTCTACGTTATTTCTGAAAAATGTCTGCAAAGTTTCAAGTATCTGAAACTGCTGTATGTGCTGTGCGTGCGTTCATACGTATCAGTACTCTGGAATAATGTAGCTTCATTTTCAGAATCCGTTCAGGGTTCCAGGGTTCAGTTCAAGAATTCTCAGAATTGGTTCAGGAGTTCCCATTACCTCCAAAACTCGTCCAAACTAACAGTTTCTTTGTTTCTGCAGTTACCCAACCCCTGATGAGAAGCGAGCCCTGGCGCAGAAGACAGGCCTGACCCTCACACAAGTCTCCAACTGGTTCAAGAACAGGAGACAGCGAGATCGTACTCCTCAACAACCTAATAGACCGTAAGTTTGTTATTGCACTAGCTTTTTAACGTAGTTCACAGGTCCTTCCAGTGCTGCAACGTGGAAGGAAAGTTCTTTATGCATTTTAGATAAGTATGCAGAAGTGATCATTTTTTATTTTTTTATACCACTAAGTCGGTAAACAAGCATACGGCCCGCCTGATGGTAAGCGGTCACCGTGCCATATAGACGCTTGCAACACAAGAAGCATTGCTCACGCGTTACCAACCTTTCCCCCCTCCCCTATGAGCTCTGGCGACCTTACTCACGCGCAGGAACACAACTTTACACAACATAAAGTTATTTGGCTGCGGTATTCTGTAAGGTGGAGGTACTTCCTCAGTCGAGCTGCTCTTTGAGCGAATAAACGCTTTGCCCTACCTCTCTCAAACTTGCTCTACCTTGAATAATGTGTTAATATATAGGTATCTATTTTTGAAACATAACTGATACATTACTGTTGCAAAGAACAATAATGATATGTAGGTAACATATAGATATTATAAATATTCGGGTCCTGGGTCGGGTTATTATTTCAGTGTTTAAGTGTTTGAGACCTTGAGACGGTCGAACATTTGTGAAACAAAGGGACCACTGATTGTGGGCCGAAAGTAAAACAATAAATTAGGTGTATCGCTTTGTTTATTTTGACAAGTTCAAACTAAACTTTAGCTCGCACTTATGGCGTGGCCACAGAGGATATACTTAGTTATAGCTGTGGTTATAGGTAATCTGTGGGCGATTTCATAAATAAAGTCTATTTCACGTAGGATAAGCCAGGATGAGTTCTCAAGTGTTGTGAAATTAGGCTGATTTAGGTACAGTCGAGGACATAAATATGTATACACTTAGTAAAATTCAACAACGGTTTCCTCTTAAAATACTGATTGAAATTATGAGATATTATAAAGGCAGAATCTTCTAACATATACTATTATGATTTGTGTAATAGTTTAACACTTAAATGTTAAACATGCGAGAAAATCGCTTTTGAATTTCAAAAAGTGTATACATATTTATGTCCTCGACTGTACTCTGAGATAGGTACTATACAAAATATTTTCATGGTATCTTTCTCTATTTGGAAATTTCCTTTCTTTTAATATGTATTGATATTCAATTTTAACATGATTACTCGTATGTGTCACCGAACTCATGATATTATTATTTTTTTATTTTTCGCAAATTGCAACTCTACACTAGAGTTGATACTTTATTCGATATTCTTTTTTTAAATACCTATTCATCTTGAACTAAGGCGATTATTTCTACTATTCGCCATAGGGAACTGCTATTCGCACTCTATAACTAGGTACCTTCTTTCTACATACATCGGCAATTAATTTTGATGGTAGGTAAGTCCAGGGTCTCCATATTGATCGTAGATGCTCTTATAGTTTTTACTCTACTAAGTCTGGCATCTCCATAATATGGTTTACCTACTGATGCATTTTTATATTATACCTATGTGATGTTTTAAAGTGAATTTTTAAAGGGGACATGGATGGCTAAATCCTAAATTATAGATAGCGAAAACACTCAAAGGCGTCTAAAGGCTGATTTTGATAAAAACTAAAACCTCAGAGTATATAAATACTACGTTACTTGGATTCTCAGTTTGTGTGTTTCAAATCAAACACATACCTACAAACTCTTCGGGTTTATAATAATACTAGCGGTCTCGCGCGGTTTCACCCGCGTTCCCGTGAAAATACTAGGGGATAGTGTAGCTTCCTATTAGTGAAAGAATTGTTCGAATCCGACTGGTAGTTCCAGTGATTAGCCCGTTTTAACAAACAAACAAAAAACTCTTCGGTTTTTTTTTATATTATTATTAGTATCGATTAGATTTAGGTATCGATAAATCTATTATTCTATTATACCTACTAACTAATATTATAAATGCGAATGTGAGTTTGTTTATTTGTTACGCTTTTACGCTTGAACCGCTGAACCGATCACGATGAAATTTGGCACGCAGATAGCCTATGGTATGGAGAAGGACATAGGCTCAGACGAATAAAAAATATTCTTGGTCTGAGGACATAGGCTACTTTTTATCCGGGGAACGCGGGTGAGACCGCGGGATCAGCTAGTTTAGCATATATTATAAAGAGTTCTCACTTCGGAGCGAGATCAATTCTCAACCAAATGTCCAGATTTTTTTCCAAAATCCGCACATGTGTTTAAAATATTTCGTCGCATCGGTCCTTTTCAGCAAATTGATTAATGATACTTAATGAGGGTGAATCCATGACAATGACATCTCAAACAAAGGAATGTGATAAAAACTAATTTTAGGGCCGGGGGCGTTCCTGTTCCTGCTGACGTTTGTTTTAATCGATTTTAGTTTAGTCGACTAACACGTGCACAATTTTTTTATCATGTGAAAATGGATAATGATTATTGACAAATTCCTCGGTGATAACGATGAAGCGTGGTATGCTTATTAATACTGCGGTATGGTGCTAGTACCCAAGTCACAGAATACTGCTAATATTCAAGTCTAGCACCTACATAAGCGCCAGAATCTTAGCCACATTTTTCCACGGCCCTTACAAAAGGTACGGAAGACTTACGGTCAAAGATGGCGAACTGGCTAACCATCGCAAACATGATAAAATTAAAATACTTCTTCATTCAAACATTTATCAAAAGAACCTATTTTTAGCAGTTCGTTATTTATTTTTTTATTTTATTTTGGCAAGAAAAACAGTCGTTCTTACATAATAGTAATTTCAATCTATAGGTATCTTCGAAAATGATTCAGTTCTTGGGTTAGGTCGTATTTTAATGTGGGCCGATAGGAACGCATTTTTACCGAACGTGTTTTGTTTTTTTTTTATTTCACCATTGTTTGCAGTTGGTGCTATAGCGGCATTTTTTTTCTTACATATGGAACGTGAGGTCTGGCTTGTTGGAAATTAAAATAAGAATAAAATGCGCCTCGGTTTTTGTTTTTTTCAGGCTCATTTATTTTTTTAAGTTTTTGAGAGAATCAGACTATAATAATTTAGGATAAGCATGAAAATAATTCATTTTTGAGATAGCTTTGATAGTGTCATTTTAAATAATTATAATAAACCACTTTATATCTGTGTTATCTATACTATCTATATATCTATACTGACGGGCCGGTTGGCGCAGTTGGTTGACATTCCACGTCGTGGGTTCGATTCCCGCACAGGACATGCAATTGTGTGCATGAACATGTCTGTTTGTCCTGACTCTGGGTTTAAGTATATTGGACGTATTTACAAACAAAAAGTAGTTATGTAGTATATCAGCTATCTGGTTTCCATAGTACAGCTCTAATTAGTTCGGGATCAGATAGCCGTGTGTTACGAATGTGCCAGAATATTTATTTATTATACCATAATTATAATGTATGCTGAAAAGTGTTTTGTTTGACTGTTTGTTTGTTTAAACGCGCTAATCTCTGGAATTACCAGTCGGTTTCGAAAAAAAATTCACGTGTTATAGGCAACTTCTTATAACGAGAACGCGGACGAATCTGTGGGGGACAGCTAGCAAGTAATATCGAGACATAATGGGAATAAAACCAGCAGAATACGAATTTAATTGCCGTGACTGGTTCAAATCTATAGTTAGCTTTAGCTATCAAAGAAGGAAAACATCGTGAGGACAAAACAGCTGCTGCACTTGAGAGCTAGTTTATGTCAAGGATTACCACATCATCGCTCTCAATGGTGAGTTGGTATATTTGTAAAATAAGAAGCTGACTTATTGACAGATGTAGGCACAGGTCCTTAAAGAAAATCTCCTTGTTTTTTTTTAAATACGTCCCTGTGTTCTAAGGAGGATCTCGCAACCGCACGGTGAAAAGCTAAATTACTCATATACATTTTTTATTTTACAGAGAAATGCTAGTGCCAGCCCAATACGCAGGACCTCAAGGAGGCCTGGCGCAGGCCTTGTTGCCCAACGCATATTACCACCAGCTGCAAGATCCCACCCACTATTTACATGGAGGCGCAACTTAAGTCAGTGCTGCCACACGAATAATTTAAATAGTTTTTTATTTCTAAAATTGTGATTTAAAATAGTATACAATATTGTAGTTTTTTTCAGAATATATATTCAGTATTTTTAACGTAGGTAGTCTTATAAATAGCTAAGAAAATTTCTGTTGCTGAAAATAGAAATGATAAGTTTTAAAAAATTGACGATTCGATAGCAATATTTTATTTCTTCAAAGCCATACTTTATAATGGAGTTAAGGCCTAATTCTGTACTTAATAAATAAGTCGAAAATGTAAATAATACTTCAGTAGGCAGGATATGATGAAATATCTATTTTCAAGCAGTCTCACAATTTGACGATGTAAAAAGAAATAAAAATGTAAATCATGTAAAAATAAAAATAGTTACCTAAGTGCATACTTTAAACGAATATGTGTAAACAAAAAGTATTTTTTAAATGTTCCTATATGTATATTAATTTACTTAGATAGTCATGAGTGTTTAGGTCCCTAGAAAGATGTTAAATTATAGTTTGTAGTAGGTGCCTACTTACGTAATCTAATTAAATAGAATTACTCTATGTACATTCTATAACCCCGCTAAAGTAAGTGAATTCTTTTTTAAAGGTCGAACATACCTATAATTTTGATCATAAATTAAGACTTAATTCATTAGCCTATCCGTACACAGGTGCAAAAAGACTCATCGGATAACTACTCGGAACTGAAATCTGAATCTAAAGTTTAAATCTTTTTACATGCTGTATAGAACGTTTGTGTGTTCTGTACACATTTCATTATTTTATCGTTTACCTCGTTCATATTATGCTCAAATATGGGTAGTACTTAGTTTAAGTAGGTATAAGATATAATTGCATATCAAAGTTATATGTATTATTATTAAGGTGCTCATCAAATTTAAAACCATTGTATTCTAGTCTGGAAGTTAATTAAAGTTCTAAAAGAATGGAATTGGTTGTTTTAATAGTTAACGTTCATAAGTGATCATTGCATACGACGTTTTTCAACACACTTGCGAGGAAAAAACATACATGTATTTAATCAAATAGGTTTTTTGATAATGATCAACCACACAACAAGGTTTATTTTTACAGTGATACGCTGTCAAATTGTTTTACCAGTTTAAATTGAGAATACTTCGTCTACACACACACATATCAATTGCATTGAGGTACAAACTATCTTTTGACTGTTTGATGATACGCGCGGGCGAGGAAAACAATAGAAATCAATTGTTATTTTTTAACCGCAAGTCAAGGGATATAATCGGGATTATACCTATCATGAAACTGTGCGGATGTAAAGTAAAAAGCACTAGTGCGTAATAAGCTGTATTATGATACTAAAAATTGTGCCGTATATGTCACATTAAGTATTACTTTTGAATATTTATTAAATAAAAGCAAAAAAAAAACCAGGAACGTGGGCGGCATTTTAATTGTAATATACTAGTCTTCGGCCCCGGTTTCATCCGCGTTCACGAGGTATACCGGGATAAAAAGAAACATACATGAAATACTGCTGTCAAAAACTAAAATACAGGGGTGCGTTACTTCTTAATCGCACCCTGTGATCGCACCGCACCACATGTTGATGAACTGTTAGTGCGTTTTCACACGAGACGATAATTGTCGTGACGACCGACGATATATGGCAAACGGTCGTGTCGTCGTTCGTTTTCACACGAGGAACGACACCGCACCTTAACAACAGTTACGAATATTAATTTTAGCGACTACACGTCCAGATTTCAATCGCCGGCAACTTCTAGCAATCCTGCTTTACTTAAGGAGAAGAAGGAGAGCCCGACAATTCTGAGTTCACCCAGTCATAAGAGAGAGATAAATTGATGGAGGTTTTTATGTTTTCTACTATAAACTGCGAGAAAATTTTAATAAATTTGTCAACTACTTTCGTATGTCTGTATCTACATTCGACTCTTTTAGGATTTGGTCTCTGTAAGACTCGTTACATTCATCCCATAAACAGGGTTTAGTCTCCACTGCCTCAATCAATTTAATTAGATATATCATATGATTTTTTTTCCATCATAAAAACCACTACAAAACACCTAATAAACAAACACCATTCAAATCAAAACAAACATGCACACACATCGTTGTAGTTTTTTTACTGTGTCGTTACTGTATAGTTATCGTCTCGTGTGAAAACGGTCTTACTGAACCTTTACTGAACGCATACGATGATTGTCGGGCGATCACACATTGAAGTAACTGAACGCACCCTAGTAGATAAAATAGTGCTGCTCAAGAAATATTGAAAATTGAAGTCGATTGTTTCGATTGTTCAAACATCTCTATGACTTGCGATGGTTTTCGTTCGCAGTTGATGAATTCCACCCCGGTGGCGTGATAATAAAAATACAGCGCGGCATTTTATAAGTAATAAAAAAACTGGCCAACGGCGAGTCGGACTCGCACATGGAGGATTCCGTACAATGTTTAATAACTCAACTTTGCTATAAGTAATAATAAATATCCTGGGAAAATCCTTACATACGGTCTCATATCATTCTGATCTCAAACTAAGCAGAAAAAATATGCTTTGAAAAAAATTACGCCAAAAAAGACGTTTCTTTTTAATGGGTTGTCTTTGTAAATAATTTGCTAAATATCATGGGTGGCTGGACGATATGGGTTGTCAAAACTTTTGACAGTTCAGTTTTGTTGAGTAGGTTATTAGTCGATTACACAAACTTATTAGTAGAGTTTATAATGTGGATGTAGCATCTCTACCATATAAATGTCTTCAGTCCATTATTTCAGTCAATGTCAGTCAGTCCAGTAATGTCATTAGGTGCGTTCGAATTGGGGTATGGTAGCAAAAATAACAGTCCAAAATGCCAAAAACGATCACAACTGGCTTTCGATTTGGAAAGTTGTGGGCGAAATTGGCGTTTTGAACAGATTTCGTTCACCGTTCGTTTTGCTTGGAAACAGTTAAAAACGACATCGTGAACTGCAAATTTTGACCCACCTCCGAGGCAGGGTCGTTTGTGATCATATTTTGACATCTTTGAATCTGACAGATAAGTTTCGGAAAATGCATACGGGAAGCGAAAATTCTAATTTTTATTATAAAATTTTATAGAAATACTAACAGGTAAGAGAATAATTTGTTAGATTAACTTTGTTTAATGATTAACTGAAGGAAAAAGGTAGGTTGAGACAAGTGACAAGCAGGCGATCAGCATGGAAATGTCATTTTTGTATCTAATCGTTCGATTTGGGAAATATCGTTTGTGGCAAAAGTTGCAAAATTGTTGAAATTTACCAATTCGAACGCCCGAACAAAAATGCCCATTTTGAAACTGTTAAAAACGACATCACTCCAATTCGAACGCACTAATTATGTCAATATTATTGTCATGAAAAAAAATATTGCTTGCTTGTATGAAATCAAATTCTCTTTGTTTGTAAATTAGGTATTTATGATTTATTTTGAAAAATAGTAAAAGCCATCATTTCGTAATCACGAGAACTTAAAATAGTGTTACGTAAATAACTAAAGTTGTGTACATGACGTAGTGAAAGTGAATCGTCCGTCATCGAACCAAATATAAAGTCACAATATGAGTGACTCAAAATTTTTCGTTAATTTCTCGTGTCAGAGATGTCTGCAGCCTTTGAAACTCGATGAAAGTCTGAACAACCTCGGTGAGCACACAATAGCTGATTTAACACTACAAATACGCAGAAACAATGAAGTCGACTTGGATTTGCAATCATCTAGCTTAGAACATTATGTGCCCCCTTTTCGTATGACGGAATCAGGAAATGGGGCGAATGGCTTCATGGTTATCTCGGATGGGTGGGAAACTACGTCTCTCGGTCACCAGCTGCATGTCAAAGCGACCTTATTCGACTTACTATCAAATAATTCTGACGTAGACCATCCCTTATGCGACGAATGCACAGATACTCTTCTAGAATTAATGGATAATCAATTAAAACAAACCGAGGCTGAATGGAAGGACTACAATGACTATTTAAAAAAGTTGGAGGATGATAAAGAAGATTTGAATTTGGAAGGGCTTGAAAAAGAATTGGATGATTGGAAGCAAGAACAGAGTAGATTATTGCAAGAACTATCAGCTTTGCAGAAGGAAGAGAGAGCTATGAAAGAAGAAATAGATGTTCAGGAAAAGGAGAAAGAGAGGCTGGAAAAGGAGCAGGAGGTGTATTGGAGAGAATACACTAGGTATCGCAAAGATTTGATGACAACAGAAGATCAAATGAAGTTCTATGAATGTCAGTTAGCATATACTCAGACTCAGCTAGAAAAGTTGAAAAAGACTAATGTATTTAAAGCAACATTTCATATTTCTGATTCAGGCCAATTTGGTATTATAAATAATTTTAGGCTTGGCAGATTACCGTCAGCTCCGGTTGATTGGTCAGAAATAAATGCTGCTTGGGGCCAAACTGTATTGCTACTGTCTTCGCTAGCACGGAAGATTAATTTCAGCTTCCAACGTTACAAACTAATACCATACGGCAATCATTCTTACATAGAAGTATTAGAAGACCAAAAAGTGTTACCATTGTATGGATCCGGAGGTTTCCGATTTCTGTGGGACACAAAATTTGATGCGGCTATGGTAGCCTTTCTAGATTGTCTTCAGCAGTTTAAAGAACAAGTAGAGAAAGGTAATACTGGTTTCTGTTTACCGTACAGGATAGATAAAGGTAAAATTGAGGATACTGCATCACCACCACATGCTTATTCGATAAAAATCCAGTTTAACTCTGAGGAACATTGGACAAAAGCTTTGAAGTATATGTTGACGAATTTAAAATGGGCTTTAACATGGATTTCGTCACAGTTCAGTGAAGATAAGTCAGAAGGGCTATAGATGTTAAACTACTTTAGTTGTTTAAATCAGCATATATATGACATTGTGTTCTTAATTTTCATGTTAAGTATGAAATAAATTACATATGCCCTGTAACAAAAGCTAATGTAGTTCAATTTGTAAATATGTTTTAATAAATATGTATAATATTATATAATTCACTCATCAAGTCATGCACTCTTTGGTTGAAGTTGTTATGTATACAGCTGATTTCTTCGAATAAAAATACTACATAAAGATGAATTAATGAAGTTTGAAGAATCCTGCTGTATACAACTAAAAGTTATTACATACTCATTTGCAGTTTTTTTTGTGATATAAATAAACTGTGATTCTGTTATTTCCATAGCTACTTGTAAAATATGTTACCTAGTGATATAAACTTGTGTTATCCTGATACATTGTGGTATTATTTATACATGTACCCCCTTACTCATAAAACGTTATTTAACTAATATACTGTTTAAAGAGTCACGTAAATAAAGTCACTCTATTGTCATTGTCAAATAATGTGACATTATTTACGTGACCCTTTAAACAGTATATTAGTTAAATAGCGCTTTATGAGTAAGGGGGGTAATTTCGTTTTGGACACCATAGATGGATATTTATAAGATCTTAATTATACCAGAGAGGTGACGCATGGTTTAAAGTTTATTTAAACTAATGTCTATATCATAGAATGTAAATTTAAAAGTTGCGGGATGAAGGGAAACATCGTGAACCATAGCATGGTGGTAGGGTACTTTTTTGTACCACTTACCGTTTACCACTTATGTCGAAAGTATTTCGCTTAGTACATGGGTTTGATCCAGAAACAAGATCTGTGTTAAAATCCATTCCATACATACTGCCTCAGAGTATATAAATACTACGTACAAATACTGCTACGCTGCAAAATTTTTTCATTAGTTTTTTTTTTTATACAACTTAGTCGATAAACAAGCATTTTGCATTTTAACTAGTTTTTAAACTTATGGCGCCATCTATGAATTGGAGGTTAATATTTTTTTTATAATTAACGGGTTACTCTTTACATTTTTAAATACTGCGCCATCTAGTCATAAAACTTAAAACTATTATAGTAGTTATTAGTTTGTGTAAGAGATTGATCACTATATTCACAGATGGCAGTTTATAATACTTTATAGCTCAGAGTAGATAAATACTACGTCTTTATAGTAAGCTGTTGTTCGCAGTTCCCCTTAGTTCAAAATTCTGTTGTTCAACTCACGGTTTTGTTCTGGTTACGCGTGCTCCATTTTGGGCTTCGTCATCATCTTGTGTTTGGCCATACAAGCCCATCTATAATAATACTAATAAGAAAATAGACCCTCAATAGTCGAAATTCCGGTCATCACTCGCCAAATACAAAAAAATACCTTAATATTTTCCAACAAAATCTGCAAATCGAAAATAATACTCTCTTTATTTACAACAAATATGTACAAAATACAATCTATATATATAGAAAATTTCCTCAAGCCTGCCGCTGCTTCCGATTAACGGCAAGGTTCCCAGAAGGCAGCGTTTCCACTTTGGATAGCCAAGCTGACGCGTTGGCGGAAAAAGCTCCACGCCCGCTGGTCTCCGGAGGTCTCGATCAATTTTGAAGACAAGGTGCGAGCAAAACGGCGAGCTTCGGACCCCCACGGTCCCAAGGTCTCGACCGCAAAAGGCATAAAAATAGGCACTGATTTAAAGAGGCAGTTGTAAATAGCGGTTTTGGTCAGTTAAAAATTATAAATGGCACGTTTAATATCTAGTTCAGCAGTTAAAACTAAGCAGTAAAGTAAACAAAAATGAGTAATAAAAAATAATGAAATGGATCAGTGAATAATTAAATGGGCGGTAAAAATTATTGAACGAGCGGTTACGTGTGGGCAGTAATAAATCGGAATTTGTCGGTAAGAAATCTCATTCTAAGCAATTCTATAAACAATGAGGTGGTAAAGTAGTTTTCGAGATATAGCGGTGTGACGGACGGACGGACAGACGGACGAAGTCGCACCATAAGGGTTCCTTTTTACCTTTTTGGTACGGAACCCTAAAAACAGTACTTAAATAGTAATGAAAAATTAAATTACTTTTGCTTTGACTGAAGGAATTAAATAAAAAAAATTGTATAATAATAATTGGAGCTTTTATTCGTAATTCAAAACATACTTAAGTAATTAAAATGACATAGAATTTGCTTAGTAGCAGCTAAAATAAACTTATTGTATGATAAGAGCAGGTTTGGCTTTCGACGGTCTGCCTCTCTTCTTTTTTGTCCGAGTGGAATGTTTTTAGCTTCAACTGGAGGTACGGCGTACTTCAAGCGTATGGACAGGCCAATTATATGTTTACACATATACATTTTATAAAAGTTTGGGCAAGTACATATTCCTTGAGTCCATTCTTCTTTATTTTGCGGCAATATAACTTCCCATTTATTGAACAATTGCTCTTTAAACTCATCAAAATTGTCAGCGCTCGCTATGATCTGCCGAACTATTTATCGAACCGCTCATTCCATCATTTTTACCGCTCATTCAGTTATTGGACTGCTCAATTATTTTTAGAATTGACATTGTATGATAAAATAACCGACTAATTGATTTTTTAATACTGTCCATGTTTTACTGTCGCAAGAATTATTCAACCGCCATTAAATTAAATAACTGCTCATTATTTTTTTCAACTGATCATAATAACATCTCGAATATTTAAATAACAGCTCAAAAAATTAGTTCCCATAAAAATATAATTGGGTCCAACCGATGCATATTTTTTGAATTTTCCGCACTGGCCGCAGCTACCCATGCAGCTTTACAAGTCGCCGGTAAGTGAGATGGCGCGAGTGTATCGACTCTCTGTTAGTAGTAGTTAGTAAAGTTATAAAACCCCTATTCGTTATAAAATACAAATATTGGGATAATTTTCATACATTTATATCACTATTAAGTTTAACTTTATGTAGGATATTAATTTTCCTCTTTACATCTTTTTTTATACCAACCGTAACTTTTTACCGGTCTGAAAAGCAAGTATATGACATTTGAATCTTGTTAATAAGGTTGTTATCTCTTTGTGCTTTGATAAATAAAGTTTACAAGGGAACAACTATACTAGTACCTAATCTCCCTAAAAGCCCACTTACCATAATTCGCGCGAAAATTATTTCTTGCTCGTGATTGCAATTTCGTTGGCTCACTATTACAAGGTTCTTTGTTCCAATTTTGGTACTTACTGAGTTAAGAACGCTACAGAGTTCTATATGTCATTAGCTAAAGAATAATGGCGAGATTTGTACAAAAAAATAAAGATGTTTAGAGACGTTAGAATGAAGTCATAATTGATCCTTGGTGCCTAAGGAATAACTTGAGCCATTTAAAATATTTTTAGAACCCCGGGATACAAATGCGAATTTATATGGCATTCCGGCGAATCGCGACTATTCGCGACCAAAACCGTTATGTTGTTGTTCTGTTTTGCGGGGTTTATAAAATATTTCATGTATATTAATATGTTGCTGGTAATGTAATCTCAACATTGGAAGTGATTCAAAACCCTCTAAAATTTTTTTTTTTGTACAAATCAATGTATGGATCTCGCCATGATTCTTTCTAGTCTTCTAGAGTCGGACTCGCAAACGGAGGGTTCCGTACAATACTAACTAACTCTACTTTGCTATGAAAAAAAAAAACGCCAAAAAAGTTGTTTCTTGTATGAGCGTCCCCTTTAATTTTATTTGTTGTTATAGCGGCAATATAAATACACATTCTCTGAATATTTCAGCTGTTTAACTATAACCGTTCATGAGACGGATTCAGACGGACGGACAGACAGTATGTGTAAAGTGGAAGCAACTGGCCACAAATCTGCGCAGGGAATGGCTGATTTCATACTGGTTCTATAGAAATCAAATATTCATTGGTAGCTTGTGTCCGACACACGACACACGTTTGCGTAGTCGATGAAAATTACGTTTGAAGATTCCATTACATAAATACATACAATACAGGTGAAGCTAATAAACGCGTGTTAAATAAAAGGTCCGACAATTGTCGCGCCGCGCGCCGCGCGCCGATCGTGTCGTCTGCTATGTATAGGCCTTATCTGTTTACCCTTACAGTTTGTTATAGAAGTATAAACTGACTTTAACTCGGGACTATAATTTAGAACTAACTTAATCTCAGATCAGTTGAACCGTTTAAACTCAAACCAAGCAAGAACGAGCCAACAAACTTTCCCATTCTTTATTAGTGCGGATAAACTCGCTTTTGTTCTACAGCCGTCTAGTTTTAAACGAACCCACTTTTTGAATGGATAGAAATTTTAATCGTAGGAAATAGAGTATTTTTTTGAATGATAAGTTCAACTTGGGAGAGAAATAATGAAAAGTTTTACAGAACGTATGTCTGTGTTTGTCTAAGGAATGTTAAAATTACACATAGTATTTTTTATCTGAATTCACTATACTCTATAGTCTATGATTATATAGAGTCTATGTTTTGTATGTTTCTCCTGTGTTTTTCATAGTGTTAGCGCGTTGACACACCCACCGGAATTTACGGCCGGAATATTTCAGACGGTGCTAATTCGTTATTAGTTATATGTGCGCAAAGATTTTCATAGGGCATCGTGCCTCTACCCAGATGGATAATCCGCCTTACTAAAGCATGACATTTAATTTCACTCCGCTTGAGGGGCTCCCTTAGCAAATCGCTCTCACTTCGTACTGCGCACGGCTGTCAAATACTGTCAATTCTGGCTTGTTTATTTCATGTTGCCATAGAGGCGACTATCCTTCTGGACGTTTTAAATTCTTTGTATGTGCGTTGTCACACGCAAAGCGATTCCTGTCTGACATTGGACGAACGAATTAGCACCGTCCGAAATATTCCGGTGCGTGTGTCATCGCGCTAACACAATGAAAAATACAGGAGAAAAATGATTTTTTTTATATCAGTGTAGGTCAAAAAAGTCATGATGATGGGGGGGGGGGGAATGAATGGGGGCTAACTATCTGCTGTACAATTATTCTACTATCCTACTATCGAATAATTCTACTATCTAACTAATATAATAAATGCAAGTGCATTTGTTTGGTTGTCACCTCTTACTGGCAAGCGGGTAGATCATAACTTGGAATAACATATACATAGCTATTCCACAGAGGAGTGAAGGGAACAGAGTACAAGCTTCTAAGGAGCGTTCAAAAATCATACCTATTTTGGTAGGGTTAGCACAGGAGAATAACAAAAATGAATACATAAAAATTTATACCTATCAGCTTTTTCGTGATGATAGAATATTGCTATTCACATATTACAGATTATTAGGAAATGGTACTAAAATGCAAATCTAGTTTTGACGCAGACCATACCTGTGTGACTAAGATTTGCTCGCAAACTCGGCAGATCGCGTTGTCCCAGAGATGAAATCTAGCTGAATCACTTTATCGCCCCCAAAAACCCCCATATAGCAAATTTCATCGAAGCCGTTTTCGAGATCTCAAAACATACATGCTCGTTAAATAGGATAGGTATGTAGGTACACCTACGTATATGAAATTATAAACACCCATCATGCCATTAATTTACAAGAAAAGAGACAATATAAAAACAATTTACCAGAAAGCTAATACCTACCTACCTATTATATGCAAGATACTAATAGAAAACTTATTCATTATATTATTGTTCATATACTCAGTAAAGTAAACCATATTTACACATTTGGATATTAAAATTCTATTATTAAAATCTAAACGTAAACAAACACGATGCGCGAGTGCCCTGAGTTTGAGCACAGGCCGTGCCAGTATAAACCGGTTTCGCCTCGTACGTGACGAGCCGCCTGTGCTTTCGCACACACGCGCCTCAAGCTTGTAGTTGTGTACCTACCGTAGCGCGTTTGTATGAAGCTTGGTCTCTGTTCCCTTCAATCCTCTGTGGCTATTCAGCCACTCAGTCAGTATGTACTAACAAACATTCATAAATTCCATCTAAGTTTTTTTACCATTAAGTTGTACGTCAGTCAGTCAGAAAATATGGTCACAATTTTATTTGTTCAAAACATTCACGAAAAATTATGTAAATCTATATCACTCTTGGGAGAATCACCGAAACACAGAAAACAGGGAATGAAAGCCGAATTTATGGGTATATTCCGTGGCCCTGCCCTTAGGGATCGGCCACAAGTCACGCACTGGCTTAACTTACATTTTGTTGCTCCTTTAGGAAAACGAAGAAATACATTTATGTTCTAAAATATAAGGTTGTATTTACGTTAAACAATCTTGTTATTCTGGATTCTTTTGATCTTAATTTCTAAAGAAAAGAACAAGTTATAAATTGTGGATTTAATTTTTCATAAATTTCGGGTGAACATAGATGACATTACATCCCTTAGTTTACCCAATTAGGGAGGACATTCCGTAAAAACCTTCAAAGCTACAATATACCCTACATGTACCTACAATGTTATAAATTGAACTTCCTTTAGGATCAGTGACCAGCTCTTCTCAGCAAATGCAACCTTCCGAACGGGTATTAGAGTTTTATACTATTACCATGGTTTTAGATTCTGACTTTTCATAAGAACCTGCGAAGGTCTACTTGAATAAATGATTTTGAATTTGAATTGACTTTGTGTTGATCGCTCAGGAAATTAAAAAGTCATCCTCTGTCTATTGAGATTTCTTTTATACACGTCATAGGGAAATGAGTACCGCAGACAAATAAGTTTATGTTGTGTTCCTGCGCGTGAGTAAAGTCACCAGAGCTCACCAGGGAGGGGGGAAGGGTCGGTAACGCGTGAGTGAAGCCTCGTGCCAAACATCCATATGGCTACGGTAACCGCTTACCATCAGACGAGCCGTATGCTTGTTTACAGATATCGTTCGAAAAAAAAACCTGTGAATTCAGACACAAAAGGAAGTATTATTTACCTAATAAATTATAGGGCGATGATAGCTCAGTGGTAGTGACGTCGGATGCCGGGACGAAGATCCCGGATTCGAATCCTACAATGAGCTTGAGCTTTCAGGGAAGGAAAACAACATCGTGAGTAAAGCATAGCACCGTGGTAGGGTACTTTATAGTACCCACCTGGCTGGCTATTATTCTCATGTTGAGAAACTGTCGCCAAGCACCTATCTGTGTGTTCCGACAGCTGCACTTAAGAGCCAGTTCCTTCTAGGCTTCGTGTGTGCACCACCTTCTGCCGCATTATCACTTACCAATGGTGAGATTGAGGTCAAACACAATAAAAACAAAACTGAACCTGAAGGAGTAAAATGAACCCTGAACGTAAAAGTTACGCTAACAGGCTGGCACATTTTTCCTGAAGCATACAAAAACACATATATTATGTCGCGTACACCAGTCTAAAACAAGTAAAGTGCTGTAAACAATAAATCAGTGGGACTGCGGAGGTTACAACTTTATGTACCTACTTCCCTTCCCTACCTATAAAAGCGTGGGGCTACCATCATTTCATTAGGATGTGGAAAAACGCACCGATCCCACAGCGAGCGGTCTAAAATTCTGCGTTTTCCTTGACCGCTGCGGTCGCTATATGTTATGATCAAAAGCGGCGAAGCGCGGAACTGAGCGCAGAGCTCTAGACCGCTCGCTGTGGAATCGGCACCTGACCTCCCTATTAAGATATTAAAATATCCGGGACATTCATCACACACGGATCTGATCCCAAACTAAGCAGAGTTTGTACTATAGACACCAGATAACCCGTTTTTTATTTTGTAAATCATCATCATCATCAGCCTATAATGTCCCACTGAGCACAGGCCTCCTTTCACAAATCAGGGTGAAAGGGAATGGGCAGATACTCCACCACGCGTGCCCACTGCGGATCGGTGGAGGTAGGCTAGTGGTCAACCCTACTGTTGGAATTTTTCAAGCCGCCTAGGAGGCATCCAACTAGCTTAACGACTATCACAATTAAGTGATAACCGGGACCAACGGCTTTACGTGCCTTCCGAAGCACGGAAAACGCTCGATTTGAAATACCACTAGGCGGTCACCCATCCACGTACCGACCAAGACAGACGTAGCTTAACTTTGCCGATCGATTAAGAACGGCTAATCATGCTACACCACGAGCGCTTCATTTCATTTTGTAAATACGGATACCTAATTACATCCAGACATAGGACATACAGGACATGTTCATGCACACAAATAATGCATGTTCTGTGTAGGAATCTGATAGGCGTCTTAACAACCACGCCAACTGGCCGGCAATTTTCCAGCAGATCACAAAAAAGTGAGTTCTATTCGCATGCAGGTGAGTTCTACAGTACCTGATACTATTTAGCGATAATTCTAGCGATTTTACCTGCCAAGAAGTCATGAAAATTATATGTCCATAGCAGTTCTTTTTCAGAATTGGGCTGATTTCTACGTATGCGAATGAGTTATGTAGTGTTGATAGTATTTACTCATAGTTATGCTAATGAGGAGTTTTTTTTACCGTAGAGTTATATAGTTTGAAAATACCTGTCAAATCGTGTACTTAAGGTTCAAATTAGTTCGAAATATCAACAGTTTAACGGGTATTTTCAAGAAAACTATAAACTCTATGGAAAGAAAACTCCTCATTTCACTTGTTATATTGATATGGGGTTTTTCAAGAGGTATAAAAAGAGCTCTTCAAGGTCAGCAACACATTACCCCCCTATATTGTAAATGCCCATAGGTAGCGGTGATCACTTACCATCTGTCTGTCTGTCTGCTTTTCAACCTATTGAAGAAATAGCTGGGTAGGTAAAAACTTGATAATATTTTTTTTGGGCGAATTTCTGAAATCCTTAAAATCTCCATTTTAGGACTTCATAATATTATCTTACCGTATGGTTACCCTACACAAGTGTAAAATAGTGTATTAAACGCGTGGAAGTATCGTAAAGGACGGCTAGAGTGAGACGTAGAACAACGTTTTATTATGTAGCCATTAATTATAATGGAAATAATTACCAACTAGGAAGTAACACTATAAAAGACACCGTAAGTTGTACGTTGTGTACATTAGTACCCAACTGATAAGGCGCGTCGTGAATCTACGTTCGCACAGAAAGGAAAGTATGGCCCGAAGACTAACGAAAGAATGCTTGAAACTTACAATCAATCTTAGATCACTACTATAAGGTTCATAATACACTGCAGCTGTTAGTTCCGTCTCACTCGCAAGTCACGCCCCTCCGCACACATGGCAGCAGCTGCAGACCAAGAGCATTTCCCGCGCTTTGAAAATGTATCTTCTGCGCAGGTACATATCGGTAAGCCATATCAGTTGGGTACTACTGTACGTAGTAATATTATTTACTCTGTGCCGTAAGTAAGGCAATTTCTATATCTACAGTCTTATCAATACTTGAATACCGTTTGTTCAGACCACAGAAAAAATGCCCGCCTCCTGGAGACGCCTTGCTCAACCGATTCCATAATATTCAATCGTGTCAGTGGGCATTTACCAACATGTCAGTCATGTCAGTTATACCACAGAGGATTGAAGGGAATGTACACAATTCACGGACCACCCACGTATCGTCATTGTTTTGCTCTCCTATATACCACGCGGGATTCCTTGGTCTGTGATTCAGATCTACCTTCATCAAAACCACTTACCATCAGGCAGGCCGTATGCTTGTTTGCTACTTCAGTATCTAGGCATAATATTAGTTCTAAATATATACATAAAATAGCAACTGCACAAAACGGCGCATACCCTTTCACGATGAAAGACAACAATAACTACGTTACGGGACGCTTTTAAAACTGTTTCCTCAAAATGGCCGAGTGTGACGTCACTGCACGTTCACATCCGGGTGTGTTGTAATTTCTGATATTTACCTCGATACGGGAAGCGAGCTCGTAATAGCGTTCCCAACGGGAAAGAAGAGGCGTTATTAGTTTTTCAGTTTCAAAAGTGGCCACTTATGGCTTCAAATGGGTTGGAGTTGAGGAAAGTGTTCACTTTTTCACTTTTAAACGGCTTAAGGCTTTGAGGTTCTTTTATGGAAGCGACATGAATGCAGGTTAAAGGTGAGGTGCACACTTATCCGAGCCGAACGCATCGAACGAAACGAATTTTAGAATTCTGTATATTTTTACAGATTCGGACGATTCGACGCGAGCAGGCGTGCGAGCTTTCATAAGATTTCATATACAGAATTCTAAAATTCGTTTCGTTCGATGCGTTCGACGCGTTCGGCTCGGATAAGTGTGCGTTCACCTTTGATGTTACTTCCTTACTAATAAGTGAAGTAACATAACATAAATATACCTACTTTATTTGTACACTACATAAACAATAATAATAATAATAAATATCCTGGGACATTCCTCACACACGGTACACAAAAAGAAGGAATAAGAAATACAAGAGGAAGTGATACAAAATAGGCGGTCGTATATGGCTTCAGCGATCTCTTCCAGACAACCTTTGGGTTACAGGATATATAACAATATTTTCAGGTGTAGTAGTAAATCCTAATACACAAAATATATATAAATCCTAATAAATAAATAACCAAAATAATAAAATACTATTAAAATAATATTTAATAAAATAAATAGTCATGATACGAAACAACAGAACTAGCAGAAACAACTACTAACAGAAGTAAGAAACACTGGACACGAGGAAGTTTAAAGCGTATGATTATGTGAAATTACAAGAGATTTAAAAGAGTCGAAGTGTGTCCGTCTGTCTGTCATTCTTTTAGTTGCGTTTCATGCTAGTTATAATGATTTCACGCATTTTCATGGGAAATGGCTGCGAAAAATGTAGCTTCCTATTAGTGAAATAATTTTTCGAACCCGACTGGTAGTTCCAGACAGTAGCCCGTTTAAACAAACATACTAAAAACTCTTCAACTATATTATATTGGTATAGATATGCAGTAAAATTGTTGTGTGAACACTTTAACGATATGTAGCGATTTAATAAACGCTGAATTCTGTATCGTAAACGTAGTTTTACAGCTTAAAAAGGTAAACAAGAGTTTGTGTTCTCCATTCATACATGCACTACATAACACACGCTAGAACTAGCAGCGCCAAAACCGTTAACTTAACGGCAAAGCAGGAAACAGCTTCAGGTAGTTTCAAACACTCATTTAAGTTTAGTACGACCATGGATGTAAAAATATTCCTACTTCGCAATTGCTTACGAAGAAGAGTTAGATACAGTAAAATAAACTCTGACGTACGTGTATAAGGTATATATTGCTTTATTGAAAAGTAAATATAATAGAGAAAGGAGCGTGTTCGATGTGTGCGAGTGGGACACATAACCGCTTGGTATGCGGCTGTCTCCATGTATTACTTCAGATAGAAAGAGATCGAAGCATCTGGTTTAAAAGTTTTCTCGCTTTTATTATAACCTCTATGGGTACAAGCACGACCGATGTTTTTACCTTGATTTTGTACAGTGCAGGACTAGTATTTTCTTTGACTGCAAAACCTATGTTGCTTTGATTTGAAGTCACGAGGGCTCTTGAACTTTGTTTGGAGTTGCGTTTGAAATAAATTGAAACAGCTATGCAAATACTATCACAGGAATAAAATAAAAGTATTAATGGTTTCTAATATATACAATCAGCTTTATTTACAACAAATATGTACAAAATACAATCTATATATAGTAAATTTCCTCAAGCCTGCCGCTTCCGATTAACGGCAAGATTTCCAGAAGGCTGGCAGCGTTTCCTCTTTGGATAGCCAAACTGACGCGTTGGCGGAAAAAGATGCTACTGTGACGAAACATAGCCATCCAGCCGGTACTATTAGTACCCCACCACTAGCTTTTCAAGATTTTCCCCTTCACTGAAAGCTCAGGCTTTAGGATGCGAACCTTCACCAAGATATTCAACGTCTCCTGAGCTGTCATCCTTCATGTGGCTTGCACATTGCCACTACAGCTTGACTAAGCTCTGTTCTTCTACTATCTCTGCCTTTCTTCGTCACTTGGGCCCTTATCCTATCTTGTTATAACAGGTAGAAGATAATAGCATTTTTATAAGGCCCCTGGCATAGTTTTAGCGCTGGGAAATTGAATCTTGCGACAATATGGGATAGCGAATGGTCGGAGACGCAATTTTATGTCCCAGGTGGATGTTGTAGGAGGTTAGATACTGGCTTTTTATTGTTATTACCGGCTTCGTATAAAAATATATAATAGAACCCCCTTAGGTATGGAGTTTCCGAAAAGCATATAAGACTATAAAAGGAACCTCGATAAACTCAATAAGTATACATATCAAAATTTTGAGTTTATCGATTTTCCCCGTTAGGTTTCAGATTTCGAGAAACCCAAAAACACGTGATTCTTTATTTTCTTATCTTTTTAGTGGATGCGTTATAAAATCAACCTGTGTGCAATATGTGGTTTGGGCTCCGCGTTGATGAATCAGTCAGTCAGTCGGGAACTCGGTACAAGTAATAAATACAATGTACTAGCTGCCCGGCACGGCTTCGTTGGCGTGGTGTCCTACTAACCTATACCCTAACCTACCCTACCCTACCACTACCCGTACTCTTTTTTTTTTTTTTTTTTTTTTTGTTTTTTTTTTTTTACGTGGGGAAATCCTCATGGATACCCGGGCACCCCGGGGGAAGTGGCCGGGTTATGTCAGACTCCTACTGACTAAAACCCCACGGTGTTCCTACATGTCGCTGCCGGCTGGATATACGGGGGCGCCGAAGCATTCGTCCGCGTATCCAGCAGCGACGGCCTGATCGGAGGCTTCCTCTTCGTCGACGGCAGAGACCGGAGCTCTTGTCTCCGCTGTCTCCTCCTAGCTAGAGTAGCGTGCGGAAACACACGCTCCACTACTCGGGCCCGATGTTGATAGGCGGCAGACTACCACTACCCGTACCCTACCTTACCCTACCTTACCCTACCCTACCCTCGCAACTTTCTTAGTTTTTTCTTTCATAAGAACCTTCTCCTGACAATAACAAACACAACAAAAAAAACAATTAGCGAAATCGGTCCAGCCTTTCACGCGTGATGGCGTAACCAAGGGAAATAGGGATTCATTTTTATATACACTGAAAAAAAAAAAAAAAAAAACAGTAACACAAAATTTTATTACCAATAACCTAAACAGAGGGACTTGCGAACTAAAAATCACCAGTAACAAAACTAGTTTTGGTTCATTACTAAATTATTTGATTAAATCTAAAAGATATAAGATTAAATGTAACTAAAGTTAGTTTCCAGACAACAATTAACATACACTTTGTCACCGTAATTTTTTCAGTGTATATAGATAAATAGATAGAAGACGATGAAGACGATGAAAACTAGTCAATTCGGTGACGGTGATGCGAAATCAATTTCTTTGAGGACAACATTATTTTTAATTGAACCGAAACGTATGTAAAATCGAATTATAACAGTGTCTGTTGTTGATTTTTGCAGCATCTACAACGCGGACGTAATGAAAAAAGTACACAAATAATTGGACTGTTTTACAAAAAACTTAAACCGACTTCAAACTACACTAAAAAGTGATCAAATCCTAATCTGATGACATGACAATGGGACCAAACAGGAAGTGTACCCTTCCAGACAAAAAAAGAATTTTCCAAATCGGTTAATAAATTAAGGAGTTATGAGGTAACAAACATAAAAAAAAAAAAAAAAAAACAGCTGAATTGAGAACCTCCTCCTTTTTTTTGAAGTCGGTTAAAAACGCTCATTATAAAAGCTTAAACAAGCATTTTTTTTAAAAGCGATACAAAAGGAGATCGCCGGAAAAAATCCGAGATAAGTCGACCCAGCTACCCGTGAAGCGCCTGAAATTACTAACACCCCCACAATTTCTGACGCTGTCGTAAAAAGTGTTGTAAAAACTGCTGAAATTTATGTGTCGGAAGATCTGACAATGCGCTATTGCTTTGAGGACATAAAAATGGGTCGTCTTCACTTTTCAGCGTCCCTGATTCAAGGGACACGGTATAAAGGACCAACGAGTGTTATGTAACTTGACGTTTGATTTAGTAATGTATTATTGACACGTAGTTATGATTTTAATTCAATAAAGTAAGCAAATAGTTATGAATTTTTGGGAAATATATTTTGATTTTTTCATAGAGTGTCTAGGTCTTCACCCTTTTTGAATAGATAATTATACTCTTTCCGTTACACGTAGTATAAAAACTTTTTACATTCTCGTTTATTAGTAATTAAAATAAAAAAATCAATAAAATAAATAAATATCCTGGGACATTCCTCACACGGTCATCTGATCCCAAACTAAGCAGAGCTTGTACTATGGAAACCAGATAACTGATATTATACATATACTACTTTTTTTTTGTAAATACATACATAATATACATAATTACACCCAGACACATTCATACAGACATGTTCATGCACACAAATGCACGTCCTGTGTGGGAATCGAACCCACGACCTGCGGCGAAATAGGTGGAATCTTAACCAGAGTCGTAACCATCCGCGCCAACTGCCCCGTCAGAAAAAGAAGAAATACTTGAATGAAAATTAGCACATAGATTGATCATACTATAGAATACCTGGGGAAATTTAAGACCCGTTGGGAATTTGGGTGAGATCTCGGGACAGAAACTAGACTCAAAGAAAACTAGTTAATATAAAAAAAAAAAAATATTAGGCTGTGTCAAAATGGCACCTCAGTGGCTTACGATTACAAATGACAATTAGAATAGAATAGAATAATTCTTTCTTCTTCTAAGGGCTACAAAATGGCGTCCGACTCAGCATTTGTTGTAATAACTACTGGGAATAAGTAGCTCTACCACAACGCTGATCTTCCGTCAGAACCGCATCACATACTAGGTTCAGTATCATAGTGTCATGAAACAAAAAGCCCAGAGAAAATCATCAGTCTAGAAAAATATCGAGATTAATATATAGTTATTTTAGCGCAATTTAGTGATTAAAGTATCTCCATATTTGGTTTTTTTCCTAAAAAAGGGACCGGTCTAGACGTAATTAATCATTATTTTTTACGTCTCGAGAGCGGCCTTCTCTTTTAATAGCCCAGAAGACTTGCTGTCCCCCGCGGTTTCTCCTGCGTTTGCGAGAATCTCTACTTCTTACACTTTTTTTTACATTCTGCTAATGCTTTACCTACACGTTTGTCAAGCACTACTTTTAGTAAAGAAAACAAAAAAAAATCGCCTGTGTTGTTGAAATGAAATGAAATGAAATGAAATGAAATTGTTTATTTCGCCAGAAATGTCGTAAAAATTAGGTGTTATCATAAAATAGGGTCTACACATTTCGCTACAGAATAGCATGCAAAATTTGATTATAAAATAAATATATTTATATATTATAAAATAAATGTTAACTTGGAACATTAATAATTACGCAAAGCCGAGAAAAACTGGACGTGTAGCAACCAGAACAAGTGCTTGTGTTACTTCACCACCATGAAGACACTAATTAAAGTACCAATTAAAAAGATGCTTACAAAATTAGTTCCAACTGCTCTTATCATTTCATTTCTCTTTGTGGCGGCCATGTTGGTTAACATAGTTATTGTGTTTACGTATATTTTTTTAAATGTTTTCGTGTGTTGCCAACGACTTCTAAAATACCCAATAATGGTGGATGATTATTTAATAAGGGTAAGAAAATTTTCTATACCGGGTGGAGATTTCGAGATATTTTCGAGTTAGTCAACCTTTTACTATGGGACAAACAAAAATCTCGAAAATAATTGGACTTTTAAAAAAAAACTTAAACCGACTTCTAACTACACTAAAAAGTGATCTGATCTGATGACAATGGGACCAAACGGGAAGTGTACCCTTCCAGACAAAAAAAGACGGTTCATAAATGACGGAGTTATGAGGTAACACACATAAAAAAAAAAAAAAAAAAATACAGCCAAATTGAGAACCTCCTCCTTTTTTTTGAAGTCGGTTAAAAAAAAGTTTTTTTCATACTAAAGGTCAACCTAGCTCGATCCTATAATAGAAGGCTAATTCTAAGGCGATGATAGCTCAGTAGTAGTGACGTCGGATACCGAGACAAAGGTCCCGGGTTCGAATCCTACAATAAGCTTGAGCTTTCGGTAAAGTAAAACATCGTGAGGAAACCATAGCACGGTGGTAGAGTTGAAAATCTGTCGCCAAGCACCTATAGTATGTGTTCCGACAGCTGCACTTGAGAGGTAGTTCCTTCTAGGTTTTGTTTTTGCTTACCACCTTCGCCCACATCATCACTTACCTTGGTGAGATTGTGGTCAACACAGGCCTATAAACAGTAGCCCATCTTGCAGCCGGATTAGCCTATAATTGTATGAAAAAAAAAACTCTGGAATAAGATGAACCCTTTCGATACCGCGATAACATAAGACCCCACAGGAACTTGTCTGGTGACGAGGTCAGGCATAGTTGTGTATAATAAGATGCATTGGCTAATATACGATTTTCTATGAACCTCCAGACTCGAAAAAAATTTGGTCGTCCCCAACCATATGCAGAGTATGGGCCTCTGGATCCTGAAGATATGGTATACTGAATTTGTTTTATTTTATTACTTCTGCAACTATTTGAATGTTTCACTTTTACCTAAGGTCGTACTTTTTAGAACCTGCGAATGATGTTTCTTTTTACCCGACTGACCCGGAAGGAGGGTTATGTTTTTCGAGTGTATGTATGTATGTATGTATGTCTATTTCTTTGGCACGCTCTGCAGCCTAAACGGCTTGATGGATTTAAGCATATGAGGTGTCGTTAGATTCGTCATGACTGTGGGAGTGTCATAGGGTATATTATTTTTATATGGCGTCTACGGATAAGAAAAGAGGGGGGGTATTAAAAACAAAAATTTCGTTATTATAACAATATGGGTATCAAATGAAAGCTTGTGAACAGCCCATTCCATATATGTATATATTGTAATACTTTTGTGCTACCATTTTGACGTAAATTGCAAAAAAAACCGTGTGTAATGCAAGGACATTAGGTGTAGGTATTATGAGCGGTAACCGTACGTAACTCACAGAGTTGCGATGGTTGTTAGCGTTACTTTACCGTACCGCTCATTTACTTAATAATACTTACAACTCATTCTGTATAAAACTAAAAAGTCTGAAATAAATTAAATTATTAAAAGAAACAAAAAACCCGACTGTGTAAAACAAAAATTAACTGAAAAGAGAAAAACAAGCTCTTTAATCTGTCGAATTTGGAATATAACTTGAATGTTATAAGGTATTGCAGTCGGGGATAAACAAATATTACAAACAAAAAAAACACATACTTAGGTTATTGGTTTGTCCTCGAATGCAATACCTTATAACATTCAAGTTATATTCCAAATTCGACAGATTAAAGAGCTTGTTTTTCTCTTTTCAGTTAATTTTTGTTTTACACAGTCGGGTTTTTTGTTTCTTTTAATAATTTAATTAAGATTAAGGTTTACTTAGTAATATTTTCTTTGTTTATGTTTTGTCTAATCTTATAAAAATGGAGTATATTGGTGTATATGTATACATAATGTACCCGCATGTTCTATACACATAATTGTTTACATAATATTTATGAGTATAAGACTCTAGTGGGGTGGTTTTGTTTATAAAATAATGTGTCATACGTGTCTTTCTTAATTATTTATGAAAGAATGCGTTCCAGTAAAAAAATAACTTCAATATTTTTTTACATAATAAAATGTCATTGTTTTTATTTTGCAGTTCAAAAAGCTAACAGAATATGACAAGGTAAGTTGATTCGTATTTATTACAATCTATTTGATTATGAATGACTGGAAATACTCTATTTATAACAAAGACCCGTATAATGAAATGATAGTCAAAACATAAGTCTGGTCTCAAGAATAAATAAATAAATAAATAATAAATATCCTGGGACATTCCTCACACACGGTCATCTGATCCCAAACTAAGCAGAGCTTGTACTATGGAAACCAGATAACTGATATAATACATATACTACTTTTTTTTTGTAAATACATACTTAATATACATAATTACACCCAGACTCGGGACATACAGACATGTTCATGCACACAAATGCATGTCCTGTGCGGGAATCGAACCCACGACCTGCGGCGCAATAGGTGGAATCTTTACCAGAGTCTTAACCAACTGCGCCAACAATAGGATGGCGTCAAATGATAAACAATTGAAAAAGGGCTACGTTCTAAATAGGGGGGCTCTAGAGGGAAGTGAGTACCAAATGTACTTATGCAAAATGTCAGGACCGAATTCCAACAGTAGATAGATCGCTTCTTAGCGATAAGACCGCCTATTGTACTTACAGTAATTTTTAATTTTAAGTTTTTATTTTTATACTTTGTTAAATACTTTTTGTACAATCAAGAGTTATCTATCTATCTATCTATCTAGATTGTCGTTGAGAATAGCTCAGAGATTAATGAAATGGCTCTTGCCGGTAAATTTTTTGGTCCATTGTTTTGCACCCTTTTTTTCTTATTTGTAAAGAAAGTCGATGGAGTAACCCTAAATCGACTTCAAAGCATACTAAAAAGTATGAAATAATTCTACTCTGACAATGTTGAAGTCAGCGAATGAGCACGGCGGATTCCGCTGACTACTATTTCGCTGACTTCAAAGCAGACTCAAGTCGTTTTTTTTGACGATCTTTTCTTCCGGGGCACGCAATTGCAGTGGGATTAGAATGTAAATATTATCTCAGAGTATATAAATACTAGATATTATGTAATGAATCTAAGCTTGTTTTAAAATTGTAATTTATTTATTTATATAATTAAGGGAAACTAACAGCTTTATTAAATATAGTTATTATTTTTATGAAATTAAAAATATGTTTAATGCTACTAATAAGTTTCCGCAACTGGAAATTAGTACTTTTAGACTTTTGGCGGACGGCCTTAAGTTGATTTTATTGCCGGCTCTTCTCAGCAAATGCAACCTTCCGAACCGGTATTAGAGTATTACAGTCAGACTTTTCATAAGTGGCTGCGAAGGTCTATTTGAATTTTGAATTTTGATACTTGATCTGAGTTTGAGCGATAATCTTGAAAATCGCCACACGTAATTAACGGACGTCCCAAAAAAAGAAGCAGGCAACATAATCCTATTTCGACTCTATTAAAACATTTATGTTTTGTTTCAGTGGGATGAATTCTACGAGAGATATAATAGAGATATGGTATTTATATATAATACCACAGTCTATAAAACCATACAGTCGTTCGACGCCCCTCACACCCCTCACGATTGCCCTGTCTAGACGGCTTCGTCGAACGACTGTATGGTTTTATAGACTGTGATAATACGATAATTGATACATAAAACAAAAAAAAAGTGTAATAATAAACCGGCTAATAAACCGAATTTTACTTGCTACGAAAATCAACGCTACGCTAAGACCCGTCCTTGAACCGTCATCGGAGTGTGTGTCTAACTGTTGACAAGAAAAGATCTTAAAACTATCTACTAACTATTTAAAATACTAAAACATTTAAAAAAAATGCTACAAAACGCTGTGGTTCGCCCACTAAAGAAAAATAAGACTTTTAGACAGGTAGAGCATATCGTTATTTCGATCAAAGAACAGCTCGACTGGGGAAGTACCTACAACTTACAGAATACCGCAGCCAAATAACTTTATGTTGTGTAAAGTTGTGTTCCTGCGCGTGAGTAAGGTCGCCAGAGCTCATTGGGGAGGGGAAAGGTCGGTAACGCGTGAGCGATGTTTCTTGTGTTGCATGCGTCCATATGGCTACGGTAACCGCTTACCATCATGCGGGCCGTATGCTTGTTTACCGACTTAGATGTAAATATTGTAAGTACATCATTATGCGCCCTAGCGCGCCAGGCGTCAAAGTCGGTCATTTGGTTTCAGGACAGTCTTCAAGGAGGAAAAACTATGAAGAATGTATGTCTCACATGTATTTATAAAAAAATATTTAAAATTATAGAACTGTATTAACAATGTTTAGAGCTATATAAATTCAATTAAAAATATTTATACCATTAATAATTATGTCAATTTGTATTTTTGTTTGAAATTAGAATTAACATGTTTTTTAATAATTAATTTTTTATGTATTTTTAGTGGGAAAACAATGCTAAGGATTGGAAGGTAACGTACAACAATTCTTCATTCATTTTGAACGATACCACATAAACCAAACAGTAAAACACGTCGGCGACTCGGCGCGCATTCGTTTCCTCGCGTCGACGGAGGCGCGCCGAGTCGAATCGAAACACATTGGCGAAGAAATTCTCAAACAATGAACGCAAGCAATTTGATTCGGCACGCCCGCGGTTTCTCGGTAATGGACGCAGCTTCATAGTAAATATACTGGGTGGAGATTTCGAGATGGCATATTATCGAAACCTATGTTGGATTAGTCATGCTGAACAACTTTTACTATGGGAACAACACTGAATTTATTTCCTTTTCACACATTATTGAGCAAGGTTGACATTATGTAAGAAAAATTAAACAAATAAAAACAAAACTGAAAAGCAAAAAATAATTTTGAATATAACTTGAATTTTGTACTCCGTTTTTTCGTCGGTTAAAAATGAGAATTCACTATTGGTCCCATAGTAAAAGTTGTTAAGCATGACTAACCCAACATAGGTTTCGAAAATATGCCATCTCGAAATCTCTACCTGTTATAGAACGCGAATTTATACGATTCGATTCGACTCTACTCGGCGAATCTATAGGACAATCACTGTCGACGAGCGCACTGAGAGCGCGATGCGAATCCCTTTGAGTTCCTCAAAAAACCGACATATCGCGGAGCGGAGTCAAACGCTAGTGCGAGGCTCCCATAGCGTAGACAGACCGTCATTAGATTCCTTTAAATATACTCCTGCTATTTATATTGGTAAGCCAAATATTGAATATGTATTTATTATTGTATTTATGTGCGTATTATATGCTGTATAATAATATTTTTTTTATGATTTCCATAGATAATCTTTACTCTTTTTTGCAGAGATGGGTCAAACAAATTACAGATGAAAATACTGTTCAAAGGGTAAATATTTATATAAAAACTATTAAACATAGTGTAATATAGTAACTTATGAGACTTGCATAAAGGGGGTTAGTTAAATACGAGTGTGAGTTTAATAAAAACCAAGCCGTAGGAGAGGTTTATAATCAAAGTCAAAGTTCAATCCAATTTATGAAGGTCACATTTTCTGAAGTTACCAGCAGTTCTTAAGTCAGCCTTCAACTGAGAAGAACAGGCAAGAAACTTATTTTTCAATCTACGAGTACATTTATGTAGCTCGCCAGTGTTCCTGCGCAAACCATTCCCCACTACGCCCAAATTGTGCAAAGAAGTTGGCCCGGATCTATATGCACAGTAAATTCATTCAGTCACTATAGAGCAAAGCACAGATTACAGAAAAAAAGGCAGATGGAGCGCGCGGAACACGGGAGTGAGGCCAAAAAAGCAAATACAAATTGAAAAACACATACCCCCTTACTCATAAAGCGCTATTTAACTAATATACTGTTTAAAGGGTCACGTAAATAATGTCACATTATTTGACAATGACAATAGAGTGACGTTATTTACGTGACCCTTTAAACAGTATATTAGTTAAATATCGTTTTATGAGTAAGGGGGATAGCTGGTATTCGCTTTTATATTTGTATTTGCTTTGTTTGAACAAAGTTTATTAAAAATAAAATGTGTTTCGTTAAATAAAGTTGTCAAACCATCTGCCTTGTTCTGTAAACTGAGGAGCAAAGTTTAAAAAAAAAACTGACATTATCTTTTTTATTTTCAGACTAAGCAAACGGTAATGTACACGTATGACATGATATGTCTATTATATAGTGTAGTATAACGAAATCACAATATAAATATGGCTGGTTCCGTACCCAAAGCAACAGGACTCTGTTACTAAGCTTCAGTTGTTCGCCCGTCCGTCTATCTGTATCCCATGAACAAATATAGGTAAACAGTTGAAATACAAGAAATGTCATTACTGAACCCTTCATGTGCAGCCCGACTCGCACTTGAACGGTTTGTTAAAATGTAAATGCATAAAATACGTCAAAAATCCATATTTATTTGAAATAAATGTCTATTGTATTCCTCTGTAAGTAAATTATATAAAATCTAAATAAAAATAATGACTTAATATTATTTTAATGATATAATTATTTAAAAAATATGAAGTGATTTTAATTATGTTTTTAATTTCACAGCAATACTTTCCTGAAACGAATCAGAAAATTAATTTGAACAAACCTCCTCGTGACGCACGTGACGTAATATGCTTTTATTAAAATGTTTAAAAAATCATTTATGATTTTAATGATTTTTAGATTAAAAAGAATGTTGATTGATTTTAGCTAAAGGTGATTAATTACTTATGTCATTTTTAAATATTACACAGGAATATTTTCCGGACACCATTCACGGAAGAAAATGGGAAAAACCTAGTCTTGGCGTAAATATGTTCTTTTTATATATAAAATACTTTTTAACATATTACATATATATATAAAGTACACACCACATACATCAATATTTAAACCTACAGGGTGGAGATTTCGAGATGGTATATTTTCGAAACCTGTTGGGTTAGTCATTCTGAACATTTTTACTGTGGGACACAGAACTCTAAGAAAAATACTTTTCATACGAAAGGTGAACCTTTTGTATGAAACCTTGTACGATAATGTATGTTTTTTTTTTTAAATTCAAATTAATTTATTCAAATAGACCTTCGCAGGCACTTATGTAAACTCTGCCTCGAATACCGGTACAGAAGGCTGCATTTGCTGAGAAGAGCCGGCAATAAACTCAGCAATTACTCTTTCCAAAACAAGCTTAGAATCATTACATAACATAGTATCTGATCTCGCAGACAAAAATTGCGGGTGCATAAGAGATTTCAAAAAAGTTGTTCAGCATGACTAACCCAACATAGATTTGGAAAGTGGCTTACTTCTCTTCTCTATCTCTCTTATCTTGAAATCTCCACCCTCCTACAATAAGCCTGAGCTTCCATGAAGGAACCAAATGATATAGTAAGAATAAAATAGAATAGAAGGTCCCATCTGGCTGGCTACCACCTTCAAATTGAAAATCTGTCGCCAAATGCTGTTTGCTCTAATTCTACCCTCTTAGGGGTGGAATTCGCTCTGAGTGGATCCCTAATACCTACGTTATAAAATGAATCTGTTTTTTTCCAATTTTGCGGTTGAGGCTGTTCCTTAATAGGTCAGTCAGTCAGCCGGGAGTCTTTTTGTATATTTAGATTAGATATTTTGTTTACTCCTGTACTTATGTAGGGAATGTTACCGATCCTAAATTAAGATTTCCTGTCAAAATTCCTGTTTCCCTGACAGAGTATGTGAATTGATAAAGTTTATTTCAGCTGGATATGTACTGGGGAGACGACGAGAAACCAGTGAGTTTTTTTTTTTTTTATAATATGCACTCAAACGAGAAAACGAAAAAAATTCAAGAACATCAAATTAAAAAAAAATGCCGTTAGAAATGGTTATTACAAATTATAAGAGCCTATAATATGTGTTTTTTTTAGTCACTATTTATTTAGGTACCTATTACATTTCTTTATTTAATTTCCTCATAAAAACTCCTCTAATTGTACGTACGAGTACACATTATATCACTTAACAAATCTCTAATACTTTTACAGGCACCGCCCAGAGGCCGTCGTCCTGCACTTGAAACTGTAAGTTAACTGATGTTTTTTTTTGTTTTTTTTTATACAACTTAGTCGTTAAACAAGCATACGGCCCACCTGATGGTAAGCGGTTACCGTAGCCATATGGACGCTTGCAACACAAGAAGCATCGCTCACGCGTTACCGACCCTTCCCCCCTCCCCTATGAGCTCTGGCGACCTTACTCACGCGCAGGAACACAACTTTACACAACATAAAGTTATTTGGCTGCGGTATTCTGTAAGGTGGAGGTACTTCCCCAGTAGAGCTGCTCTTGGAGCGAATCGACGCTACGCTCTACCTCTCTCAAAATTCCAGCTTCGATAGCCCATCTAGGCAACAAAACCTACGAATGGTGATGGTGAAGGCTTTTTTATAAAACTTAGTTGTCAAACCACCATACAACCTGCCTGTGGCAAACGGTAGCTTAATTTCATGAAGTAACACAACATGAAGTTATTTGGCTGCAGTATTAACTACTGGAAGTACTTCCCCAGCCAAGTTTGTCTTTGAGTAAAATAACGCTATGCTCTACCTCTCTTGAAGATAGATGAATGAGATAAAGGGCCTATTTTACATGTTGCTGATATATTCGAGATAGTTATCTCTCAGATTACAGAACAAAACGCAGATAGAGCGCGCGAAACACGAGAGTGTGGCCCAAAAAGCAAATACAAATTGAAAAACACCTAGTATTCGCTTTTGAATTTGTACTTGCTTTGTTTAACAAACTTTATTTAACGAAAAACACTTTCATTCTAATAAACTTTGTACAAAGTACGTGTCTTCAAGGTATGTGTCTTTCAATCTGTATTTGCTTTTTGGCCTCACTCCCCTGTTCTGCGAGCTCCATCTGCTTTGTTCTGTAATCTGAGCGGTAACTTACTCTAATATTCAGATATTTGGCTGCAGTATTGACTGGAAATACTTCCGCAGCCAAGCTTGTCTTTGAGCAAAATAACGCTATGCTCTACCTCTCTTAAAGATATATGAATAGAGATAAATGGCTTATTTCACAAGTTCATATTCGTGATGGGTTAAAAAACTTACTCGGTCGCTGAAGATACTATATTATTACTAATCCTTTCTGCAAAATACATAGGCGTAGCCTATTCTCAAGTCTTTCTTCTATCTGTAACAAACAATCAAAACGCCATGAGAACACTTGCATCACATTGCACAGAAGCCACTTTGAAATCTTGTTAATATGTAACAATTACAATGCTTACCAACCTGAAATAATAATGCAGATAAACAAAATGACACTATACGTCAATTAAAGTGAAAATCTCACAAAAATACTCATATAACGAGCAATTTCAAAAAGACAAATCCAGACAATCCAGTCTAGTTGAGCTCCAATCTCAAAAAAGAATAAAATGGCTTCTTCCAGTTAGTCAAGGGTCTACCTCCTCAGTAATCGATATCGATGAACATCCCATAGCAAATTTTCAATATAGGTCTAGAATATTTAAATGAAAAATACCATATTTTCAATGATTTTCCACTCAAAATTAACATACCTACTTATCATGACTTTCTAAGTTGAAAGCAACAAAAATAAATATGACTATTGTTTTATTTTAGATGCCTCCAGCACAAGCAAAAGCTCTTGCTCTGCAAAGATTGATGGTAAGTTTCCTGGAAATGCAGCTATGTTTAGGAAGAGTACATTGTCTTTATTTATTATTATCTTTTTTGTTATTTAAAATATACAAGGAAGGGGTGAAAATATACCTGAAAACAGTTTGTTAACAACTTTTATTGATATAATATGCAAACATTAAACATAAAAAAAACACAAAAACTTACAAAAAAAACCTAAATAAGTTCATAAGTAGGCTTTTATACAAAGTGCACAGTCAAGCTACTTCCTGACATCTTAATCTTCAATATAATGTGCTACCTTGTAAATAAAATTTATATTAAAATAATTAATATTTTTTAATTTTACAGCAAATACAAAATAGCCAACAACCTAAATCACCATTGCGTGTAAGTAATATATAATTAAAATAAGTAAAAGTAATAGAAACTATAATAAAATAAAAGAATAATTGGACTGTTTTACAAAAAACTTAAACCGACTTCAAAGTACACTAAGAAGTAATAAAATCCTGATCTGAAATAAACTCAGCAATTTAACCGACTTCAAGAAAAGGAGGAGGTTCTCAATTCGGTTGTATATTTTTTTTATGTTTGTTACCTCATAACTCCGTGATTTATTAACCGATATGGAAAATTCTTTTTTTGTCTGGAAGGGTACACTTCCCGTTTGGTCCCATCAGATCAAGATTTGGTTACTTCTTAGTGTACTTTGAAGTCGGTTTAAGTTCTTTGTAAAACAGTCCAATTATTTTTTAATGACATTTTAGTAGATGACCTTCAATTTGGTCAAGTACTAAAAGTTGCACACAATTATAACGAATCCGAACCGTATATTCCATTTTTTTGCAGCAATATGTAGAGGAACAAAGAGCTTTGAGAACTAAGTTGGAGGGCGTAAGTTTTATATATGTACCTTGTTTAGGAGCTTAGGAGATGAAAATATGGTTTAAATCACCGTTCGCAACTCATTACGTGTTTATTAGACACTGTTCACGGAAGCGCTCGTGGTTTAGCATGATACCTAAGCCGTTCTGAATGGATCGGCAAGCGTCGTGGTTGGTACCTGGATGGGTGACCGTCTAGTGGTATTTCAAATCAAGCGTTTCCGTGCTTCGGAAGGCACGTAAAGCCGTTGGTCCCGGTTATCACTTAATTGTGATAGTCGTTAAGCTAGTTAACGGCCTTCTAGGCGGCTTGAAAACTTCAACAGTAGGTTGCCTACCCCCACCGATCCGCAGTGGCCACGCGTGGTGGAGTATCTGCCCATTCCCTTTCACCCTGATTTGTGAAAGGAGGTCTGTGCTCAGCAGTGGGACATTATAGGCTGTTGATGATGAGACAACACTTTTAAACGTAACTATTAATTATTTTGTGCGTAGCAGTAGTTACTGCCACAGCTGCTACGGGCTTCATCCTAACTCATCCCCAGTTCGAACTCGCCCGCTTTTTTATATGCCTATCAGCCGCAAGGGTACAGTTTGTCGGAAAAGTGTTACGATGTAGAAAATATATGGTTTGTTCAAGATTTTTTCCTTCACCGAAAGCTCAAGCTCATTGTAGGATTCGAACCCGTTACCTTCGGGATAGTAAAGTTATAATAATCTGTGTCATTATTTTCTTCAGGACATGGACAAAATGTATAATAAACCATCGCCGGGCAACCAGATGCAAGAAGTACCCTTAGATCTGATAACGAATCTTAACAATGTTGAGTATATTTTTTATTTTCATAATAATATGATGTTTTGACGGGCCCGTTGGCGCAGTTGGTTAAGACGTGGAGTCTTAACCTATAGCGCCGCAGGTCGTGGGTTCGATTCCCACACAGGACATACATTTGTGTGCATGAACATTTGTGTCCTGAGTCTGGGTGTAATTATGTATATTAAGTATGTATTTACAAACAAAAAGTAGTATATGTATTATATCAGTTATCTGGTTTCCATAGTACAAGCTCTGCTTATTTTGGGATCAGATGACCGTGTGTGAGGAATGTCAAAAAAAAAAAAAAAAAGATGTTATGCGGTTACCGTAACCCATAGATGCTTTCAATACCAGATTTATTATCCATTAAATACTCTTACAATTTTAAATTTTTATTTTATGATTTAAAAAAGGCAATAACCCTGTATCTGCTATTGTATATTCCCCCAAACAAAAATGCGTCCGCAATAGATAGAATAAGCATATTTAAAAAAAAAAACTATAGAAAAAAAGATGTTTCATAAAACAAATTCAAATCTATATTTGTTGTTTCACAGAATTTGGGGCTAAATGATCAACAGTTGCAGAACAATCCCATGCAACAATTTCCAAATAATATTCCGGTATGTTTCTAAACACTCAGCATATTTTTTTTATATTTGTCCGTCATTCACGCATGGCATGCTGAAAATGGGGGAAAACAATAGTTACCCCGGGAACGCGGGAAAACTAGTTTTATACCTATATTGATAGGAATTATTTTTGTTTAAGAATCCACCTAACATGGTCGCAATTACTGCTCCTCCATTGAAGGTAAGTTACTGTTAATTGTATCACCATCATTATTTATTATGGGCTATACTTTGATATTGATACTGGAAAGCGCCGTGTGGGACGACCTCCCACCAGGTGGACCGACGACGCTGGGCGCCGCTGGATGCAAGCGGCCCAAAGCCGTTCCAAGTGGAAGTTAATGGGAGAGGCCTATGTTCAGCAGTGGACATCCTTAGGCTGATATGATGATTATACTTTGATAACTTAGGTTTTTGTCGACAAAGAAACGAAGTCCAGGGTATTTCGTTTTTCCTGTCCTTTTTCTGTTCCCGGGAACCAAATCTTTTATTTCCCGTATCTAATAATCCCGTAATCTTTAACCTTCGTCGTATTTGCCGATCATCGGGCCCCGGGAACGAAACCCTAGTCCAGGGGAATTTGACATAGATTTTTTTAATTTTTTAACTTAGACTTGTACGTAGTATTTATATACTCTGAGCTAAGACATTATAATATAGACAATTTGAACAAAATATAAAAAACATTATGTACCGCGGTTTATTTTTCGATAGATATCGACAGAGTATATTGTTATATATTTTAATTCATTTCAGAATTCAAAAATTGCAGCATTAGCTCCAATCAAGGTAAATATGTAGTTATAAATAAGAATAATGTTATTAGGTACTTTAAAAGTAGGTAGACGCGAACCTTTCCTAGATATGTTCTAAGAACACACATAATAGTCGACATCACAAATTATTGCAGAGTTTATTATATCTGTTGTGTTTCAGTTAGATTGTAATTAAAAATATTTTTAACCGACTTCAAAAAAAAGAGGTTCTCAATTCGGTTGTATTTTATTTTTTATTTTTGTTACCTCATAACTTCGTCATTTATGAACCGATTTGGAATATTCTTTTTGTCTGGAAGGGTACACTTCCCGTTTGGTCCCATTGTCATCAGATCAGGATTTGATTACTTCTTAGTGTACTTTGAAGTCGGTTTAAGTATTTTGTAAAACAGTCCAATTATTATGTTTCAGAATGCTAAGCCGAAAACGGGTTCAAATAATCCACTTGTATTCCCTGAAGTGGTAGGTATATTTTGAAATAATATATCACACCACATACCCAGTGTACGTATTCTAGTACTTTACGTGGTTTCATTTAATGTCGTATTTTCGTATCCACCCCGTATAAAAAATCTGGCCAAACCGACAGACAGTAGAGGCTTTAATAGATTCCCGAAACATGAATTACTATTCCTATAAAAAATCTGGCCAAGACGGCGCAATTTATTCTTAACAAACCATCGCCGCGCCGGTTAAACGCATGGGGTATAGTTTTGGGACCCAAGGGAAATTTTGTGCGAGATTAAATAAGACGTACCCAACGCGTAACAAGCTGGGGACTTGAAGTACCCTGGATTGGCTATGATTAAAATACGCTTTGTGGCTTTTATATAAAAGGGGAAAATCGATTTTAGTTTTTAAATTACATTATTTTCGCAAAATATAAAAATATATATTTTGTTTTTTTTTTTTTTTTTTTTTAAATGGTCCACTAACTGGTCGTTACACTATAACATATAAAAAATAATACCTACTGAACATGATAACGTGTACGACCTACTAAAAGTGAACACAACATGCTTCGAAATACTAGTTATTACAACACATAAACACGGATTAAATAGATATAAAAAACAGAAAAAATAAACAATAACAACAAAAAAAAAAACTAAATTGAAATTATAACTTAGAAACTATGACATCATGATTTTCTTCCTTTTAAGGTAGATACAGATGAATGAAATATGTCTGTGTCATTACAAATGTTATTATAGGACGAGCACATCCGATACATTGGTGAGTGTTGGCCATAGTTTGAACGACAAAATGGAAGATTAAACGTTTTTCTATTCTGGACACGACTAGAGGAACGAGGGACAACTAATTGAATTTTGTTACGCAAGTGAGGACTGTAAATTTTTCCATTTATGATCTTGTACAAGAACACAATATCGGAGATATTTCTTCTGTGCTCAAGTGTAGTCATTTTAAAGTGAGTAAGTCTGGATTCATAAGATTCTAAACGGCGACAAAGGTTGTGAGATGACGGTAAAACTGTTTTTGAAGCTTCTCTAGGCGGGTGATATGCACTGCATATGAGGGGCTCCAGACGGGACTGCAGTATTCTAATAAGCTACGTACGTAGCAGTTGAAGAGAATTATGGGTATTTCAGAATCATTAAAGAATTTGGTCTGGCGTATTACAAAACCAGCCAAGCGTGCTCCCTTTTTAGCGATGTGGTCAATATGTTCCCGAAAATTTAACTTTTTGTCCATTATAATGCCTAAGTCACGTATGCTTGAGACCTCGGTTATAGAAATATTATTAATAAAATAGGTGGCAGATACAGATTTTCTTTTTCTCGAGAATTTTATATGAAAGCATTTGGCTGAATTTATGTACATTTTGTTTTGAGCGCACCAGTCGCATATGGTGTCAATATCCCTTTGCAGATGTTCAGTATCATTTTGTGAGTGAATTGACCTATAAATCTTAAGATCATCTGCGAACATTTGATACTCCGATGTTATATTAGTACATAAATCATTAATAAAAATCAGAAAGAAAAGGGGTCCAAGGTGTGAGCCTTGAGGTACACCTGATGGTACTAACTTTGCAGGTGATTTAAAGCCACGAACCTTTACAAGTTGGGAGCGATTGCGAAGATATGACTCGCACCACCTTAGCAGAGAGCCGCAAATCCCAGCGTGACCCAGTTTTTGAATAAGTAATTTATGATCGACCACATCGAAAGCCTTGGAGAAGTCTGTATATATGGCATGTACTTCATTTTTTCCTTCAAGAATCTCAGCTATATCACTTACGTAATCAAGAAGGTTCGATGCAGTCGACCTCTGTGGTAAAAAGCCATGCTGACGGGTGTTGAATAATGGTTTCAGTTGAAAGTAAATCCTTTTTTGGATCAAAGACTCAAATAGTTTACCAATTGAGGATAAGATTGAGATGGGTCTGTAATTTGCAATGTCGCTTAGGTCTCCTTTTTTGTGAATTGGGGTGATATGCGCAAGCTTCCATTTGGTAGGGAAAACCCCATCCGACAGTGACTTATTGAAAATTAATTGTAACGGTTTAGCAAGTTGTGTAGAACAAGACTTTAGAAACAAAGGAGGGATTAAGTCAGGGCCCGGGCCCTTATTGGTGTCAAGCATACGAAGTGAGTTCAGAACTTCTGACTCGGAAAGATAACATGCACTGAGAGTAGGGTGATTGCTAATAGGCGAGTTATAGCTGGCGGTGGTATCGGTATCCTGTTTATTATAGATGGAATGAAAATATTCGGAAAATAGTTCACTGATCTTTTGACCGCCTTGGACATTTTCGTCGTTAAAGAACATTTCGTCAGGAATTTCCGCACTATTCGATTTGAGCGACTTCACAAATGTCCAGAAATATTTTGGGTTTTTCTTGATTAGGGTTCCAGCCTCAGTTTTCATTTTGTCTAGACACTGTTTAATCAATTTATTGCAGCGATCACGTAGGATTTGATATGTTAATTGGTCTCTGGGGTTGCCATACATTTTGAACCTACGATGATATTTTGCTTTTTCCTTGAGTGCTTGTAGTAATCCTCGACTGAACCAGAATGGATAGTTTTTGGAGCCCTGTCTACTTAACGGTGTATTTTTATGAATAATGGGGTTAATTAAATCGTAAAAAATATCAACAGTCTCGTCAATAGTTGATTTTAACATAAAATGTTCATTCCAGTTAATTCTGGCTAATTCTTCTCTAATGTTTTCAATGTTTGCTTTAGAAAAGTTCAATAAAGCAGATTTCTGAGTTTTAGGAGGCTTAGGAGATTTTAATTTTAATGAGATAATCAATGCTGGGTGGTGATTATCTATATTTACAAGGGGAGAAGAACTATTGGATACTGTAAAATAGCTAGTAAGTGAATTGGTAATGATAAGGTCCAGGATTCGACCGTTTGAGTTTGTAATGGGGTTAATTTGATGTAGGCCGTTAAAAGGGAGAGCATCAATGAGTAGACTATCGGTCTGGCTAGATGCACATCCAGGAAGCATAGAATTGGTATTTCTATCGTACTCCCACAATATATTAGGAAGGTTAAAATCACCAGCTAACAAAAGCAGAGACTTTTTAGACATTTTATGTTGGACTACATCTGTAATATTTGTTAATAAAGCATCAAGGCGAGCGAATCTTATAGGAGGCGGCAGATATAAAGTACAAATACATAAATCTAACGTAGAATTACCATGTTTCAGTTTAATTACTACCCATAAATCCTCCTGAACAGTTTCCCATTTTAATTTACGTATAGGAGAGTATTTATTTAGGACTGCAATGAGAACTCCTCCACCTTCATGTTTGTCTGATGCAGTAGAGCCTCGATCACACCTGAACACTGTGTATCTGTTGTCCAGTATTTCATGGTCAAATACAGAGTCATTTAGCCAAGTCTCAGTTAATAGAATAACGTCCAATTCCTGTTGCAATGCATTCACCAATATAGTTTCTGTTTTAGTTCTAAGACCCCTAACGTTTTGATAGATTTTTTTTAAATTACAAGTATTTTTTGAACTCAACAAAGAAACCATACGATAATTAACTACTGTTATTTTTGACTTAAAGAGAACTTAAATATGCTATATCCTTAACCACAAAACTCCTAGAATTAATGTCCTTACGCATGTAAATTCTACCACCTCGTACCCAAACGAACTCGAACTTTTTATCCTTTGCGACTTTCCGAGCAGCTGCATGCAGATTTTTATTTCCCGGAGACAGGTGTTCGCTGACGTATACTGGCTTCTTCTCGTCACCAAGGCCTAAATGCGCCGAGTTCAGTTTTTCGTTCTGATGGGACCTGTGTGAAAAGTTTTTACTGCAGCTATGACTCTATCTCGTACCAAGGGGCTTGAAAGTTTCACCACAATTGACCGAGGCCTATTTGACTCAGGATTGACCTTAGCGACGCGGTGGTAATTCAGTAGCTCTTGATCTACAATACTGCAACCCACCGTAGTGACTAGCTGTTGTACGACCGATTTTAAATTTTCCGCTTTATGTTCGGGTACGCACTGTATTTCAAGATTACAATCACGAGACTGCTGTTCAAGATGATTTAGTTGCGTACTAAGAGTGGAGACTTCAGAGCGGAGTGCCTTATTTTCGTCTTGCAGGTGGTCTATTGCTTTAGATTTGTTATCTAAGGCCTCCTTTAACTCGTCGTATTTAGCTGACATAAAATTTACACTCTCAGTTAGATCTTGTATCCTGGCTGCGGGTGTTGGAGCTCTCAGTAGAGAAGTCTCGTCTGATTTCACTTAGAAGACGTGACAAAGACTCTTCGAGCTTTTTATCAATATATTGCTTGAAATCCTCGATATTATTCGCAGAGGGGGAATCAACAGTACCGCGGGATTGCGACCCGGAATGTAAGGGAGTAGTTGAGCTATCTCCTCATTTGTCCGTAGTTCTGCACTCAGAACACTTCCAGGATACTTTATACGCTTTAGATTCCTTACTAAAATTATCTTGCGTAATTCCCAGACATTGAAAGTGGTAGGAAACATTACATTTGGAGCAAGTTTTCAAGTCACTAGATTTTATTTGTTTGTTGCATTTATTACATATGTTCATTTTGCTTTCCCCGAAAATTGGTAAAAAACTCCCACGTTGGCAACACTAAATAATTATCAAATACAAAGTGTCACTGTCAGTTGACTTTGGCTGGTAGAAAATCAACAACTTGAGGGTAATTTTGATCGGCGCTATGGTAGATTTAAAAATATAAACACCGTGGGTAGAAAATTAGAACTTATCTTTGCTGATTTTGGTGATATGCAGCTTGAATTATTCGCTGATAACAATGATGTGAGTTCTTCCGAGGTAGAATTTCACTTCTATAAGCTTTTATATTGTATTAATAGGAAAGAAATTACAAAAATAGAAAAAAGTTCCGAGAGCACAATATAGTAATAACAGAGGCAGTGTAGAGTAATACATATAAGGTAGCAAGAAAGGAAACGCTCGTGGTATTAGCATAATAAAATTACCAAATCCAAATTAGGTCGTATTTTTGCCAGTGTCGAGTCCGCGTGACGTCACATTTCATTAAAAAAATTATAGAAATGTGACGTCACGCGGATCCAATACTAGAAAATACGTGTCCAATATTTTTTGATAATCTAACAGTCGGACTAAATATATTTTTTTAGGAAAGTAGCCAATTTTGATAGTCGTTAAGCTAGTTGGAGGCTACGAGGAAGCTTGAAAATTCCAACAGTAGGTTGACCACTAGCCTACCTCCACCGAACCGCAGTAGGCACGCGTGGTGGAGTATCTGCCCATTCCTTTTTACCCTCTTGTGAAAGACGCCTGTGCTCAGCAATGGGACATTATAGGCTGATTATGATAAGGTAGCAAACAAGCTTACGGCCAGCCTGATGGTAAGCGGTTACTGTAGCCTATAGAAGCTTGCGACAACACTGAACGGTGATGTGGCCGAAGGTATAGAGCTGGCTCTCGATCGCTGCCGGTATTTGGCGACAGTATAATTCTGATGGTATTTTCATTTCATTGCCTGCCTATAATTTTTCAGGATGACTTTAGATCACCGATTCGTTGGGTGAACTACAACTCGGTAAGGGTGAAATTACAATAATATCCTGGGACATATATCACACATTAGCTTCTGAACCCAAACTAAGCAGAGCTTGTACTATGGAAACCAGATAACTGATATAATACATATACTACTTTTTTAACCGACTTCAAAAAAGGAGGAGGTTCTCAATTCGGTTGTATTTTTTTTTATGTTTGTTACCTCATTACTCCGTCATTCATTAACCGATTTGGAAAATTCCTTTTTTGTTTGGAAGGGTACACTTCCCGTTTGGTCCCATTGTCATCAGATCAGGATTTGATTACTTCTTAATGTACTTTGAAGTCGGTTAATTTTTTTTGTAAAACAGTCTAATTATGTTTGTGAATACATAGGTACTTAATATACATAATTACACCCAGACACACAAATGTATGTCCTGTGTGGGAATGGAACCCACGACCTGCAGCGCGATAAACAACCGCGCCAACTGGCCCGTCAAATGTAAATAATTCCTGGGACATTCCTCACACAAGGCTATCTGACCCCAAACTAAGCAGAGTTTGCTGCATAATATAATCAAGGGCCCAGTGGGGGGAAAGTTGATACATGGGGGATGGAAAAGTGTGAATTGTAGGTACTGTCAGTGCACATGAAGCTTTATTCATGAATTTCCCACACCGTTCTGACCACGTAACAAAAAAACAATTTTAATCCGTGGTCCTAACCATAATAGCGGACAGACAAGACTGTCCGTAAATACTTCGTTGCTGTGACATATGCGCAAATATCATACCTTTGATTAAGGACACATCCAGATAGAGTGTTGCAGCTGTGCACGCGTCGATAAAAATAGCCTCTAACTGTTAGAGGCTAAATCAAATAAAAATTAATAAAAATGCAAAATAATGTTCAATATTTAACTTTCTCCCGATTTTAATTGGAATATTTCAACAACTATTATCATTATGAACGTCACTATGACCAGCAGAATCACGCAGAGGGAGCGTAAAAACGTAGCTGTTACGCGCAGCAGCCTATAAAAGTTGGCCTGTTTTATATATTCGTGTAGTATGGCAACGTTCTTTCTAGGTATATTTATTTCTAGGTATCATACAATGAATTTAAATCAACACGTAGATAATAAGGTGTACCTACTAACAATATTTACGCCCTTATTCATAATAAAGTTATCAAACGTTGATTAGCTAAAATTCTGAAGTCTTTATCTGACACGTGACATTTGGTGAATGAAAGAGTGAGAAGGAGGACATTATTACACTGATTTAGTTAAAAAGCGATTATGAATAAGGGGGTTAGTCTATAATGTTACTTGAATACAATAATTTTATTAAAAAAAACAAAGAAAGAAATGTGCAGTCTTTCTTACGGCGGCGATTGTAGTAAGAACCTAAGAACTTACGGTACAAAGGTCAAGTAAAGTCAAGTGAGTGGACTAAGGAGTGTCTCTAGGGTTTGGGGGACAGCCGCCCCCTTGCCCCCCAACCCCCCACTCCAGCTGACGCCCATGAATATAATACTTGTGAATATTTAAAACATTTAATAGTTTATGATACATGTGTGCAAAATTATTAACACTCGAGGCGGTATTATGCGCGTTCGCCTGAGCCGCAGGCGAACGCGATAAGGGAGCCGAGAATGTAATAAATAAATGCACACGAGTGTCATACGACATTTTTCAACACACTTGCGAGGATAAAAACAGACTTGCAATAATTGTCACTTTACGAGCGAGTGTGTTGAAAAAATATTTACACCCAGACTCTAATACGACTCTAGGTACAATACTTTCTTCTATCAATCAGCCTTCAAAGGAATTGACAAGTATTACAGTAAATTATTCTTTAAGTATGTATGTATGTGTATTGAAGTATGTATTTACAAACAAAAAGTAGTATATATATTATATCAGGTATCTGGTTTCCATAGTACAAGCTCTTCTTAGTTTGGGATCAGATGACCGTGTGTGAGGAATGTCCCAGGATATTTATTTATTATTTATTTATTTATTTTTAGCCGGATACCAACGATGGTCTGGCGAAAGTTACGGTAACGTTGAATATCCTTACTAATATTATAAATGCGAATGTGAGTTTGTTTGTCACGCCTTAACACTGACATTTAGCATGCAGATAGCCTGTGATATAGAGAAGGACATAGGCTACTTTTTATATGGAACGCGAGTGAAACCGCGGGGGACAGCTAGTAATTAACAAAAATAGATTACTGGGCCGCGTTTACAAGCAAAATCTCCTATGTCTTTAGTACATCTCTGCCGACTTTATAAAGGGCTTATCGTATATGACTTACAAAAATTAGAACCTACGCAAACAAAATGCATGGAGCCACTAAAATTGTTTTCGTGCTTTCAGAGTTGCTCCCGACTCCCGTAGTAAAAGTTCTTTATATTAATCATTGAGATATTATTACTACGTATAGAGAACCTATCATAAGCAAAGATTATGTCCCATTTTTTAGAGTCATCTAAAGTTCTATTTAGCGCTGAAACAATAATTAGTCGTCTAAGCAGACATTAGAAACACGTAGCGCTATCAGAACGCTTTTAGGAGTATTCTTCTCGTAAACACGGTGATTTTCACGGCGCTTACGCGTTTCCTTCATCGTTCTAAAACAACAATTGTGGCCGGATGACGTCACTTGAATGGAAAATAGTAGCTCAATGATATTAATGAGTACTTTTAACCCTATAACATTAGTAAGTCATGAAAAATAATGACGTGGAACTCGTGTGCAAGTTTCCTACAGCTGTGCGATGATATGTCACTTTCTTACATAATAGTATAAGTCATTATTTCATGTGAAAGGAAAAAGTTGATATTATAAATGATAATTTATTGATTGTTTCAGGATAAAATAACCGGAAGAAATAAGCAGTTTGTTATAAACGTAAGCAATATTCTTATGTTACTTCATTCATTTACACCAAATAAAGTCGGTTAACGAAAGCTGGCACGTTGTATGTTTTATTAGATTATTGCTTCCATTCTAATCAGTCAGTCAATTCAAATGGACGATTGCAAAAGAGACCGCTCAATATTTATGGGCAGTAGCAAAAGTAAAATAATAACTGTCTCCTTCATACTTATAAGCTTGACCGCGCGCGCGAGAGATACTGATAGACTTTTCATGATGCGCATACAGTGCCACGTCACGCCGCGCGCTTATTCACAGTTCCTACACAAGCGCAACGTGCAAATGTGTTGAACGTGCCTGATTTGGTTAACCGACCTTATACCCGGGTGCTCTCGAGGGATCTTAAGTTTTTACCGGGTTAAAAGTATCCATGATTCTTCTTCAGTCGGTTCCTCATTTCTGAGGATCGTGGTCACTGGAATCCCTTAAACGGACAAACTGCCTCCATCGATTCCGGTACAAAGTAGCCCTCACCACTTGGTAATTTAGAAGCGGAGATGGCTTCTTTCACTTGGTCTGACCATCGTGTTGGCGACCGGCCTCGTGTTCTCTTGCCTTGGGTATTACCAACAATGACCAGCTGTCATCCCCTCTTCTCATCCATGATATTCGGTAATTAATATTGCTTTTTAGACTCCAAGAATGCGATTTCTGATTCCTGATTTCTTTACAGGGAACTGTATTAGTACCTATCATTGATCACAATCCTGCGCGTTTTAGTCTGACTGTAAGTTCAAGAAAATTTATTTATTATAAAACTAGCTTTGGTAACGTGGTTTGACCCGCGGATCTGATCTCCTCATGTTGATAGACTGTCGCAAATCATTCCCATTCTGCCACATCATTACTTATTGTGGTGAAATGGTCTAATTGAAAATAAGCACTGCTGATGACAGCTGCACATGTTGTAATAGGGTCCAGTATGAGGCACGAGTCGTAAGCACAAATGAACACCTGTGCAGTAGTTTATTTTTCGGTCTGTTTGGCGGAATTAAGAGGGGCGGAGCGCCGGCTGCACACGATTGGTTCGTCAGTCGATGCTCGGCGTCTATTGGATTCTCACGTGTTATTTGGCTACTGTGATTTGGCCAAAAGTGTGTATGCGCGAGCTTGCCCACACTAATGCCTATCTGTGCTCAGGACTCGTGCCTCATACTATACCTATAGACGGCACAAATTCCGTAGACGACGCGAGAAACCTAACCGTTTCATTTTTACTTTTTTATTCTGTCTGTATTGTTTTATATGTCTCTTGATCTTTTGTTTATTTAATTTGTGCTGTCAATAAATCTTTCTTCCTTTCTTACTAATTTAATTAAAAAAGGTGACCTTTTTTTCAGACTGCTCGTCCATCAGCTCCTCCGATACCGACCAACAGGAATGAATCAGCACTGCGAACTGTGCTGACAAACGTTGACTTCAAGAAGGCCACCACGGGTGACTGGCTCGCGTATTCTATCATTAATGGAGAAACTGCTCTCGATGTAGGGGTATGTATCACTATCGAATCTCGTTGTAGGCTCTACATAGGTATAGGAAAGTATACGGGGTGGAAACGACAATACGACATTAAATTAAACCACGTAAAGTACCTACCCATAAATACGATCAACTTTTACTATGGGACCAACTTCGAAATCGTATTATTTTTTACAGCTTTTCATACATTTTTGCCGATGAGCCATGTACCTTTTGTTTTCATTCAAGCTGTAATTTATTTTTTCGATTTCGATGTTAGTCCCATGGTAAAAGTTGATCGTATTTATGAGTACTTTGCGTGGGTTCTTTTAATGTCGTGTTGTCGTATCCAACCCGTATATATATACAATTAGCTTATACTCTTTCCGGATGTTTCCCCGGATTGAAAAGTAACTAGGTATGATCTATCTGTGCCAGTGTAATAGGCCCTTAGTCTGTGAACACAATGATTCCCCAAAGGAGTTGTAAGATTTTAGTATGGAGTCTGGCACTCCTATCATTCCGCCATTTTGATTTTATTTCTAAATGGCGTCCACGGATGACTAACATAAAAATCGATAACTGACATCAATACAATCAAGAAATATTCTGTGACAAAACGTCGTGAAGTGTTACGTTTCGAAGATATAAGTAACTAAAGATATACCCCCTTACTCATAAAACGTTATTTAACTAATATAATGTTTAAAGGGTCACGTAAATAACGTAACTCATTGTCATTGTCAAATAATGTGACATTATTTACGTGACCATTTAATCAGTATATTAGTTAAATAGCGCTTTATGAGTAAGGGGTATACTGTTTAGAGAATTTAAAATAAAATATTTTTATGCAAAATGTCAGTGTAATAAAAAGTGCCTGCAGTAGAAAAAAATATTTTTAACGTAGTTTTTTTTATGTTTAGTGTGATGAGGATGACTGTGAAGCAAGAGTAAGTTGAAAAACTATATTTATATATATCTGGAAAGTTTCAGGGGAAAGCACAATTCACCATAGCTGATTTGTTTGAAAAACTGTTACATCGAATTGAACTAGTGGCACTTTATGAACGTTTTGAAATTAGCAATGTCTATCTCTCTTTGTCTCGCTATGTGTGTCTTTTTTTGGCCCAGGCATATGCTATCAATATGCCTTTAGTTTAATCACCCCCTTGCTTATACGTTATTTAACTAATATACTGTTTAAAAGGTCACATAAATAACGTCACTCTACTGTCATTGTCAAATATTGTGATATTATTTATGTGACCATTTAATCAGTATATTAGCTAAATAGCGCTTTATGAGTAGGGGGGTAAATGGCGAATTAAATGATGTTAACATCAACTTTTAGTTGTTTTTATGATTTTACGTATTCTTTATAGTTACAGTAAAAAGCCGTGCAGTGCCACTGCCACGTCGCTCCGTATAAAAGCATTATTTCAATTAAATTATTTATTAATAAGACTAAAATGGTTTTTAACCGACTTCAAAAAAAGGAGGAGGTTACCAATTCGGTGTTTTTTTTTTTTTTTTTTTTTTTTTTTTTTTTTTTTTTTTTATGTTTGTCACCTCATAAGTCCGTCATTTATGAACTGATTTGGAAAATTCTTTTTTTGTCTGGAAGAGTACACTTCCCGTTTGGTCCCATTGTCATCAGATCAGGATTTGATTACTTCTTAGTGTACTTTGAAGTCGGTTTAAGTTTTTTTTAAAACAGTTCAATTATTGTAAGAATAAATATGTAAACCTAACCTACTATTAAATGATTGTTAACAGTGTCTCTCAAGCAGCTGTCAAACTAGTGTAAGTTATTGCTGTTTTAAATAATATATAAGCCTTTGCTGTAATTTACAATGTGTGCAATATATGTATATATTATTATTTTATAAAATACTAAGTATTTATTTATCGGCAACCGGTTTATTCATTGCAGCTTGTCCTTCGACAAAGGCCTCCTCTAAAGACTTCCATCTTCCTCTGTCTTTCGCAACTTTCTTGACATCATCCTCCCATCTTTTATTCTGTCTACCTCGACTTCTCTTGCTGTGTGTTTTAGTTAAATACCACAGGATTTATCAGTTGAACCGAAATACGTTTAGAAACTATTTATAAGGAATGAAATAATTTATCATTATTATTTTAATGGTATTTTAGTGTTCTGGGGATAGCTGCAAAACAGGCGTAAGTAGTCTAAAAATATTTTGAGGACGGAGCTGATTTTTTGAGCAAAACAGCTTTAGGATTAGCTTGGCTATCCAAAGAGTAAACGCTGCCAGCCTGCTGGGAACTTTGTCATCAATCGGAAGCACCGGCAGACTTGAGGAAATTTTCTATATATATATATATATATAGATTATAATTTGTATACTAATAAGATGAAGACGAAAAAAGGGTATTTATTATGTTAAGGCGCCGATCCCTCAGAGAGAGTTCTAGAGTTCTGCGTTCAGAGTTCTGCATTCCGTGTTGACTATTAGAAAACGTAAACACAGCAAGCAGTCTAGACATTGAATTATTACGCTTAGAAGCGAAGTATCGAACAAAAATCGTCGCGACACGTAAGCCACTTGACAACCAATGTATGCGTGAGTACCATATGATTACACTCGCTGACACGCACACAAGCGCACGAGTAATGTTGCAAGCTAAACGAAATTTTTCGGTAAAATTAACCTACCGATTTCGCCTACTAGTGAAATTGGAAGTAAGTATTCATAAAAATAATTAAATAGTTTAAAAAGTTCTGCATCTTAGATAATTTATCATAGACACATGCCTGTTATTTATTTAAATATTACTAGTTGTTTCATAGTACTTATTTCGGGTATTTTAACATAATAAACCAAGACAATGTGCAGTGCTATGAACGATCGTACAATTTGTAGCTTTCCTTGGTAATGATAGGTTTCTTATATGACAGGTTGTATAGAAAAAGAAGATTAAATAGTATCTAGGTATTTAATTGTCATTAACTAAATTGAAATTTTAAAAGCCTGTAAGTTGAATTTGTTTCCGGAACAACTGCCGCTTTGACAATATTTTCCAAGCTATATTCTCTTTTTTCTACCAGTCTGATTCGAAATTATTTCACTAATATGAAGCTACATTATCCCAAGTATTATAGACTACTTATCCCAAGAACGCGGGTGAAACGCGGGGACAGCTAGTCGGTTATAATAGCTATAAGTAAAAGAAACAACTTATCGGACTCAAATACTTTATTAATAACAAAATCAGTATCAATTACGTAAAACAACGCAAATTCGCACAAAAAACAGCTGGCAACACTTTGCTCGAAATCTGAGTGAAGTATTTTTATTTTTGAATTTTGTTATTTTAGATGAATTACACAATAAAATTTGTGGCTTGCCTGTGGAATGTTACATAAGAATTCTTATCTTTCTTCCCTGGTGAATTATGACACAATTTTACTACACAAACCGTCATATTTATTATTTTTCTCAGAGCTGCACTCACTAAAACGTCACTCAGTACACTGACAGCGCGGCGGTCATTTGGAGCCATTATGGCTCCAATTGATTGGATTATTTTTCGCGCGTGTACTTTGTTTCTATGAGTAATAATTCAATGAGTCTAGAGTTCTGCAATATTCGCTACCGATCACACGTCATATACTTTTTAACCGACTTCAAAAAAAGGAGGAGGTTCTCAATTCGGTTGTATGTTTTTTTTTTTTTTTTTTTTTTTTTTATTTATTTATGTTTGTTACCTCATAACTCCGTCATTTATGAACCGATTTGGAAAATTCTTTTTTTGTCCGGAAGGGTACACTTCCCGTTTGGTCCCATTGTCATCAGATCAGGATTTGATTACTTCTTAGTGTACTTTGAAGTCGGTTTAAGTTTTTTGTAAAACAGTCCAATTATTTTACTTTCAAAGGCAGATGCAGAACTCTGAACGCAGAACTCTAAGAAGTGGGATCGGCGCATAAAAGGTTGACAGTAGGCAGGTGGTCCAAAATTCGAAATTGGGAGCGATAATAGGAACGCTAGACAGACAGAACAGGCGTGGAGAAGGATTTCATGATTGATCTGCTAGCCACAATTATCTGTGGTAGTCGCCACGCGAACACTTTCAGTAATGTCTGAGTGGTCAGATTTCCGATGCTTACGGCTACTCCTATATGTAAGATACGGTTTCCAATTTATATGCTAATGGATTTGATGCAAAGTAGTTAATCCTTTGAACCGTCTTGTAGCTATTAATTAGTCAAGAAAGATGGTTGACTGCTTTCAGCTAATAAAAAATATTGTCATAGAGGTGGAAATGTGATATTTGTCTCTCTGTTTGTCACGGTATTGCTGGCGAAATCTCTGCTGGCAGAGGAAAACTCTAAAGCACAAAAATGATCTTATCTTATTGCTCAAGTGTGATATTGTTGGATTATTAATTAGCACATCGTCTCAATACAGGAAGCATTAATTTCAAATGTTGCAAGAACTACGTTTGTGAAAAGATGTACAGTCGAGGACATAAATATGTATACACTTAGTAAAATTCAACAACGGTTTCCTCTTAAACTACTTAACACTTAAATGTTAAACATGCGAGAAAATTGCTTTTGAATTTCAGAAAGTGTATACATATTTATGTCCTCGACTGTACAGCCACGACACTGTGTGATGCATGACGTGGCATGCCTTAGTGTATGCTGGGCAATGCTAGCTTGTTTTATTATTGTCAGTATAGTTTAAGCAAGGCTAGATGCCCTATACTAAAGCCAACGATAGGAGATAAAACATGTAAACAACCGTCCTCTACTGAGTTACATTACGATAGCGAGCGATCATTATCGCTCGCATGCAATAATGACGTCAGTTGCTCGACGACAGATGTCGTTGTGTGATTCGTGGTACAGAAAAGTGGTCGGTAAAGCAGCTGTCAACTAAAAATTTAATGTTTGTTTAAATTCTTTATCTCGTCTCGTTGGCTTACCTTTACATATTATTTTAATTTTTTTCAGTGTGTCGGTGAATCTTGTAAAGCAGCTGTAAGTTTACTACAAGTTAAAGTGTTTATGATTTTTTCAAAAACCTGTCTTTATTTAAAAAAAAATGTCCTGAAAAAAATGTCGCCAACTAATAATACTAACCTACATTTCTAATTATAGTGCCGAGGTGCAGGATGCATGGCAATGGTAATAATTTTTAATTGAATATTTTTTCTTTTATATCCCCTATAATGATTATGTAGAAAGCTATAATCACTATGAATCGATCACCAAAACCGGCTTCATCACCATGTGACCGTTGAGGCCCTGCAGAAATCTCTTCACACCCCTTTTGAAGAACCCCATGCTGTACTCCATTGGGAAAACCACGGCGGGGAGCTCATTCCACAATCAATATAGAAAATATAGAAGTTTAAGTATATAAATTACTTAGTAGCCTAATATTAAGGCTAGATGGTAGTATGAATAGGGAACACTAACGAGGGTGTACCCTGGTACAAAAAAGCTATGAATAGATGGTAATTTCAGTAGTTTTGATCTTCAGTGTTGCTTAAACTGAATAAATGGCACTGAAAAGCTATCACTGAAATTTTTTAGCATATTGAAGGCGCAGGCGGGCGCTCCCTTGCGTACTTGCCACTTGCACGCTCTCTGTAATATAATTATTAATCTCTTTTTTTACTGTACCTAGTGTATTGGAGTAAGCTGCGTAGCGCTGGTATGTAGTAGCTAGCTATACCGCATTATCGATATATGACCTTTTTACTAAATATAACGGGCTACAATAGCTGTTTTACAGGAGTTATTGGCCCTCAGACTCCCCAGGTAAAATTGTAGTTATCAAAAATTACAGCAATTTTGTTACTTGATCAAAGAGTGATGTTACAAGGAATACTATGACGCTGAATGGGAGTCATCTATTTTACGATCTTGTAGCTTAGTCGAAAAATTTTTTTTTCCCGTTGGCTACGTTCCTGTTTGGCACCGGTATATATACATTGGTAATGTTTGTATATATTACATACCTGAGCACACGTTAAAGTACAGGTAGAGTAAAAAGTTCTAGTGTGCCGAATTTTTTTTTTTTTTATTTAATATTATTGTATCTTCTCTTTGCCGGTTATTTAATTGATGTTTTTTAATTTCTATTATTCAGTTTTTTTTGGCGATGAAAAAAAAAATATTTTCAAATTAAGTGCACTGTACTACGGTAGGCATGCATACATGCAGTTGGCTTTTTGTAATTTTTTTCTCATTGTACATTTCCCAAAACCAATTACCCTTCGTAAACATTTTGCAGCTAGATATAGCACGCTACACAAATACCAGCCATTTTTGCATTTAAAGCTATTGGCTGCGCATGTAGGAATTCCCAGTATGTGTGAATGTTGTTATATTGAATTTTCAGTGCGACGGCATGAATTGCGATTCGAGGGTGAGTATTGCGTTCCCACTTTTTCTATTTCCAGAGGTTCTCAAACTTTCTTTATCCAGAATTTCATTTCTTATCCTTTTCTTTGATAAGTTTTGACGTTTCATTCGTTCATGTGACATATAATAAAATCTAAATAAAAATAAAATGATTATATATGAAGTCTTTGTGTTGTTTTTTTTTTTAAAATATATTTTTGACTTTTTCAGTGCCGTGGTAATGAATGTGATGCAACTGTGAGTAATATCAATACCTGGCATAACTATTCGATTGATAATGAAGCATTTCGGATTCATACACTAGGCCAATTATTCCGTACTCTCATGCAAAAATTACTGAACGGATTTGTATGAAATTTGGCACACAGATAGAATATGTTCTGGATTAATACAAAGGATACATTTTAACCCAGAAAAACATACGATCCCGGGAATGCGGATGAAACCGCGGGAGACAGCTAGTACATTTATAGATTATTATACGATCTATCTTTATGCCATGGTTTATCCAAATCCGTTCAGCTAAGACGGCACAACCAACATAGACTTATAGCCATCTACTCATCATCATAATCAGCCTATAATGTCCCACTGCTGAGCACAGGCCTCCATTCACAAATGAGGGTAAAAGGGAATGGGCAATACTCCAACCACGCAAGCCCACTGCAGATTAGAGGTAGGTTAGTGGTCAATCAACTGTTAGAGATTGAGAGAGACAAGCCGCCTCGAAGGCCTTCAACTAGCTTAACGACTATCAAAATTAAGTGATAACCGGGACCAACGGCTTTACGTGCCTTCCGAAGCACGTAAAGGAAAACGTTCGAGTTGAAATACCAATGGGCGGTCACCCGAAACTACCAATCTTGTAAAAAATGCGAGATATGTATCTCTTCTCATCTTTCAGTGCAAGAAGCTCTCCTGCAGGTATTCAGTGAACGATGTCTCCCGCCAGGGCACCGAGACTTGGAACGAACTCTATCCGCAATATGGCACGAAATTAGGTAACACATATGATTATTGAGAGGCATACTAGCTCATTAAATATTTGCATTGAAGCTACTGTTGTTTTACTTTTCGCTCTCTATATCTGTTGAAGGAAGCATATACCCTGGTAAAAGTAGATTTAGTTTTTGTTGTATACAACTAAACAAGCATAGGTAGGCTTGCCTGATGGTAGGCATGACTACAAGTCCATTATAAAATTTTTGCTTCGATGTTTATTGAATTAAAATTCACACGTCACTTGCTAATATTGTTATAAAATTTTCTCTTTAGCGATCTATGCGGCTAATTACCAAAGAAGTCATGTACTTTTATGGACATTTCCGTAATGGTGCGTCCATGCTACGTGAATCAAGCACGAGCCTACAACGAGCACGATGCGAATCCTTTTACGTGACAAAAACTGACAATTGCGCTCTTTCGAGGCTCGGCTCGTGCTCGATTCGCGTAGCACGTAGCATAGAGGCACCATCACTTTGTATAGCTTAGATACAGAACGTAGTGACAGCTCTGAGTGAAAAGTAGAGCTTGTGAAATTTACCTTACAGTTATTGGTAGAAAAAAACGAATTGTACATAATAACACTTATATTTCTGCCTCTACTTGTATAGTTAAGACAGCTGCATCGTCGTTCATCGCTCGCAATAAGTCCTCCTTGTTCTCTGAATGCTGACATCTGGAGCCATGACACTGTAAATGAATATAACCTTATTTTTATTAAGAATCCGCAGTTATAGAAACCCTTAGCTGTAAGATTTTTGGGTAGATATTTGAGGCACCATAACAATCTGTCTAACACTACAAATACTTAGGCATGGCATATAAGGGCATAACAAATCTCAAGGGTTGGTTAGGCCCTCATATCCCTCAGGCCCACCACTGCCATTTCTGCATTTTTTTATTATATATTTGAGGCATGCTGAGGTTTATAAATAATTATATTTATGCCTACCTAAAATATGTCTATTTTGGCTGGTCTTTTTATATTGAAATAGATGTAGATAATGAAAAACCTGCAGCTGACTTAAGTGTTAGTTTTATGTTATATCATAAGCTACATATACCATCAGATATATTAATGTGAACAATGAGCCAAGTTCCATACCATTCCGCTTTTGTTCGTTGACTAAATAATCTAAACGAGTGCCAAGTTATATGCCTAAAGATAATAATGCTTTTGAAACATTTGCCGTTGCTGTTTTAGTTAGTTTTACAACTCCTATACGACTGTTATGTGCTTATTGGGCTATTTCGGGTTCTGTAACCAAAGGGTAAAACGGGACCCTATTACTAAGACTCTGCTGTCCGTCCGTCTGTCTGTCTGTCTGTCTGTCTGTCTGTCTGTCACCAGGCTGTATCTCATGAACGGTAATAGGTAGACATCTGAAATTTTCAAAGAATATGTATTTCTAATGCCGCTGTAACAACAAATAATAAAAATGAGTTAGTTAATATTGTACGGAACTCGCCGTTTGCGAGTCCAACTCGCACTTGGCCGGTTTTTGTGCTTGCCAAGAATATGTTTCAAGAGCTTACTAGGGGACTTGAAATGGCAGTTCAGTAAAACGTTTCTTTCATATCATGCTTGCTACAGTGCGGCCGCCGAGAGAATGCTTTTCTGACACCTGTTAATATTGGGCTATTCTCGGAAACGGCTAATCATTTTGCGATGGGACTTTCACATGAAGGTTCAGTATTTTCTTAGGTATTTTTAGTGAAAGTCTCATCATAATCAGATTAGCCGTTTCTGTCACTCTCTCGGTGGCTGCACTGTAATGATTGTATTCCTTACCTCAGCTCTGCAGTCAACTCCAATGCACTGAAACACATATAGGTACATAGATCATAGACGTATAAAAAAATCTGGACGCAGCACCGCCTTATACGAAAGTGAAGCACTATATTTCTTACGTATGTGTGAGTAAAATCAATACAGGCCCAAGCAGGCACAGGTGATACTGAGCTTTAGTGTCACTGTCGATGTGAAATGACAACCAATCGGCTTACTATGGTATACATACATGTGTGTGAGGCGTGTATTTAGGGTTCTTCACTTATAAGGCGACACTCCGTCCTGATTTTTTTAATGTCCATGACTTAAATATAGATATATTTATAGTGAAATATAAAATTTACCTATTGGTTATAGGTAAATATGTACCAAATCAATATTTATTGGGCTTACTAGTCCCTTAGCACATGTTATGGGGTTACAAAATTCAGTTGTTTTTTTGATTTGGTTACTATTGAACCCTCCATGCGCGTATCCGACTCACACTTGACCGTTTTTTTTATTAGATAGTTTACGCTGGCTTAACCTGTAAATGTAAGATTAGTAACTAATTACAAATAAAACTATATTTACCGATGCCATACAATCTTCGCCTTTACACTGAAAAAGCAAAATACAAAATTGAATAACGAAAAATCTTGAGAGGTTATTGTTTTTTTTTTTTTTATACAACTTATTCGGTAAACAAGCATACGGCCCACCTGATGGTAAGCGGTTACCGTAGCCATATGGGCTTGCAATCCAAGAAGCATCGCTCACGCGTTACCGACCTTTCCCCCCCTCCCCTATGAGCTCTGGCGACCTTACTCACGCGCAGGAACACAACTTTACACTACATAAAGTTATTTGGCTGCGGTATTCTGTAAGGTGGAGGTACTTCCTCAGTCGAGCTGCTCTTATAGCGAATAAACGCTATGCTCTACCTCTCTCAAAATTACATCTTTAACAAAAAATAAAATCGCCATCTTAGTACACAGTGTATTTTGTCTGGTTTCCATAGTACAAGCTCTGCTTAGTTTGGGATCAGATAACCGTGTGTGTGTGAGGAATGTCCCAGGATATTATTATTAGTATCGGATAAGATTGCCTGCATCGTTATTTTATACGTTACAAAGAAGGCGACTCTAACAACTTTAAAAACTGTATTTTAGGATCATTCCATTTGTGAACCGAATTAGTCAATGTGACGTCACGTCGGTATTAGAACGTTTTTGTTTTGTTTTCATAAAAAAAAGAATAAAAATATGCACACCTTTGCTACACAATTATTTGCCATACACTGAAACAAAAACACATTATATAACATCTGAGTTACATTCTATTACAAAAGAATCATATTATTATAGTAGTTGACGGGCCAGTTGGCGCAGTTGGTTAAGAGTCTGGTAAAGATTCCACCTATTGCGCCGCAGGTCGTGGGTTCGATTCCCGCACAGGATATGCATTTGTGTGCATGAACATGTCTGTATGTCCTGAGTCTGGGTGTAATTATGTATATTAAGTATGTATTTAAAATCAAAAAGTAGTATATGTATTATATCAGTTATCTGGTTTCCATAGTACAAGCTCTGCTTAGTTTGGGATCAGATGACCGTGTGTGAGGAATGTCCAAGGATATTTATTTTATTTTTTTATTTGTACTTAGTAGTACATAGTATTACATTTGTATACTTAGTAGTACTATACTACGTAAGTAATTAAATGTATTCACTTCTATACTTTTTAAGGGCTATATTTTATTTATCTATAAACAGATCCTATTGTATAAAAATACGTTATTATTATCACATCGTAGTATAAGTATATGTAGGCATTTGTGTAGTAATATGTTACAGGACAATTTGCTAATATACATGTCAACTCCTAATGACGTTAACGTCTTGCTTGTGATAGCAGAGGAATTAGTGTAATCGCTATCTCGATATACAGCGTGTGGCTAAAACAACAACCATTAATTATTATGTACTTATATCATCATCATCAGCCTATAATGTCCCACTGCTGAGCACAGGCCTCCTTTCACAAATGAGGGTGAAAGGGAATGGGCAGATACTCCACCACGCGTGCCCACTGCGGATTGGTGGAGGTAGGCTAGTGGTCAACCTACTGTTGGAATTTTTCAAGCCGCCTAGGAGGTATCCAACTAACTTAACGACTATCACAATTAAGTGATCGGTTATCACCAACCAACGGCTTTACGTGCCTTCCGAAGCACGGAAACGCTCGATATGAAATACCACTAGACGGTCACCCATCCAGGTACCGACCACGACAGACGTAGCTTAACTTTGCCGATCGATTAAGAACGGCTAATCATGCTGCACCACGAGCGCTGCTTATATACTCGTACTTATATAGTACACCAGAAATAAAATGCAATATCTGTCTGGAAGAGATCGCTCTTTAGAGATAAGCCCGCCGATTATTATGTTTTCTTTTTGTTTTGTCAACTGTTTTTCTGGTGTACATTTTTTTTATACGACAAAGTCGGTCGACAAGCATACGGCCCGCCTGATGGTAAGCGGTTACCGTAGCCATATGGACGCTTGCAACACACGAAGCATCACTCACGCTTTACCGACCCTTCGTCCCTCCCCTATGAGCTCTGGCGACCTTACTGACGCGCAGAAACAACTTTACACAACATAAAGTTATTTGACTGCGGTATTCTGTAAGGTGGAGAAAAATCGTCAATTGTTTTTTGTAGCACGCTGTATATGATTTGGTATTAGCTTACACACGACACGATATTTCCTTGAGCTATAAATAATTTATGTATTGAATAAGCCAATGGATAAGTACATTTAGTTAATATTTGTATTAATAAACTAAAAGATGACAAAGTGTTTAAAAAAAAATGATAGATTGATAGAAAACTGTGTACAGGTCTGTGTTTGACCACAATCTCGCCATGATAAGTGATGATGTGGCCAAAGGTGGTGATCCACCTACGTCGTCGGACATAATTATTCACGCTTAAAAAAATACTGTGTCTATGAGAGTCGGCCACATACATTACTTGGCTATTCCGCGGGAAACGAGACTGCCGCCGTTTACACAGAGTCGTTTACCCGCGCTAGACTAATGTGTGAATGTGTGCGTGCCGGCTTGTACGTACAGTCGTACAGCGTGTTGGCCGACTTGAGCGACACAGTTTTTTGTTAGCGAGAATATATCCGATTTTTTCAACATCCTTGGTCTAAGCCTAACAATAATATCGCCTGCGGTTACTGCCGCAGTGCCGCAGCCTTATGAACACTGGCAACACCACGCTTGCAAATATCCTAAAGTTCTAGATGCTTAGTTCTATCACGTCTGCTAAAAGACGTTCAATGGTGCAGGCCACTCTTTGAGGTAGAGAACAAGATGAACTGGATAGAGTTTATCTTATGACAGTGAGCCAAAAGCTGATGATAAAGATGGGAAGACTTACGTATACTTGGCAGGCATCACCGATACACTGAAAAAAGGAAAAGTTATCAACCTATATATGCATTGATCACAATAAAAAAAAAAAAGTAAAATTATTTGTGCTCGGTAGAATATGGAGGTCGGTTTATACTAAAGCTGGCACGTTCACACTTATGCGATTTCACGAAATAGTATGTTTTATTACATTATTGCTTCTAAACAGTCAGTCAATTCTAACGGAAGAATGCAAAAAAGCACTCTATATTTATGAGCAGTAGCAAAAGCAAAACAATAGCTGTCTCCTTCATACTCATAAGCTTGACCGCGTGCGAGAGACACGGATAGACTTTTCATGATGCGCGTGCAGAGCGACGTCAAGCCGCGCGCTTATTTGCAGACACTACACAAGCGCAACTTGTAAATGTGTTGAACGTGCCAGATTTAGTTAACTTATATTAACGTTAATAATTCTCTTCGTAAAACTAAGATTTATAAAACAAGATATGTCCTGCTTACCTCTGCAGTGCCTTTAACGCTTTTTGTCTGAAATTAAAACAATTAAATTCTGAACTAGGCATATTTTTTGTTATTTTTTATACAACTTAGTCGATAAACAAGCATACGGTCCACCTGATGGTAAGCGGTTACCGTAGCCATATGGACGCTTGCAACACACGAAGCATCGCTCACGCGTTACTCTGAGCTCTGGCGACCTTACTCACGCGCAGGAACACAACTTTACACAACATAAAGTTATTTGGCTGCGGTATTCTGTAAGGTGGAGGTACTTCCCCAGTTGAGCTGTTCATTGAGCGAATAAACGCTCGCTCTACCTCTCTTATAACTTGAAGTAAATACATTTTATTAATAAACAATAAAATAGACTTAAAAATGGATTTGAGCTATTTAAGAACTATTATCTGACTAGGTATGTGATTAAGAACTACTTTGTATCTATAGTCTTATTTATTTTTTGCAGTATTCGACAATATTGAGTGAATACCAGAAGCCCCCAGAAGCATTAAACCCGGTCGGTTCAATATACAAAACCATGAAGTAATCAATATTATAATATATAATTTTTATTATGTTTATTTTTTCTTACTTCAGCGAGACAAGCGCCGCCAGTGCACTGAAAAAAAAACCCATTAAAAAATTCGCCATTTCTAAGCATTATCATGAAGAAATATCTTAAATTACAAAAGAAAAGCGCCCCACGCTTTATCATTCAAAAATTAGATTTAATTACAATTACACTAAAACCCTTAATAAAAATAAATAAATATCCTGGGACATTCCTCACACACGGTCATCTAATCCCAAACTAAGCAGAGCTTGTACTATGGAAACCAGATAACTGATAGGTATAATACATATAATACTTTTTGTTTGTAAATACATACTTAATATACATAATTACACTCAGACTCAGGACATACAGACATGTTCATGCACACAAATGCATGTCCTGTGTGGGGATCTAACCCACGACCTGCAGCGCAATAGGTGGAATCTTTACCAGAGTCTTAACCAACTGCGCCAACTGGCCCGTCAATACAGGATACACGGATTCTTTTTAGTGCAGGGCTTTTTAAAGCGTGTTTTGCAGTATTTTTTTAATTATGTCAATAGATTGACAAACAGGCAGTCGGTCCACCTTATGGTAAGTGGTCACCGCCGCCTATGGACATTTGCAAGACCAGGGGGATTGCCGATGTGTAGCCGACCTTGAAGAGCTCTTTTTACTAAACTACTCTTTTTACTAAAACTTTTTAGTTTTCAACTAATAGTAACGAAATCTAGTACCTACAAATATGTTGAAAGAAAAATAATTTAGCAAAGTTAACAGATAAACAGAATTTACAGTGATTAGATCCTTTAGAAGCGCTCGTGGTGTAGCATGATTAGCCGTTCTTAATCGATCGGCAAAGTTAAGCTACGTCTGTCTTGGTCGGTACCTGGATGGGTGACCGCCTAGTGGTATTTCAAATCGAGCGTTTCCGTGCTTCGGAAGGCACGTAAAGCCGTTGGTCCCGGTTATCACTTAATTGTGATAGTCGTTAAGCTAGTTGGATGTCGCCTAGGCGGCTTGAAAAATTCCAACAGTAGGTTGACCACTAGCCTACCTCCACCGATCCGCAGTGGGCACGCGTGGTGGAGTATCTGCCCATTCCCTTTCACCCTCATTTGTGAAAGGAGGCCTGTGCTCAGCAGTGGGACATTATAGGCTGATGATGATGATGATGCAGATATATGGTATCGAAAAGGACGTATGCAACTTTTTATCCCGGGGAACGCGGGTGAAACCGTGGGGGACAGCTGGTAATATTATAATGTGATAGTATGGATATGAAGATGTTTGTTACTGTTTCACGCAAAAACGACTGAACGGATTTGGATGAAATTTACCACATAGATAGAGCATACTCTAGAATAACATATAGGATACTTTTAATCCCGGAACAAAAATACGATCCCTCGGGAACGCGGGTGAAACCGCGAGAAGCAGCGAGTACCTAATAAATGAATTTAGGTTACATCACTAGCCTACTTACTTTTGCTGTACATTCGTTTCCTTCACACTGAAAATAATAATAAATAAGTAAACAAAGAAAAACAATCGAACACATATTTTTCTAAGAAATGAAAATACCTTGGATTGACAAACACCTCCCTTGCACTGTTTAAAAATTTAAACTATTATATACAAATGTTATGAAGAAAAACGTCAAATAGGACACAGCTCAGCATAGTGCTACTGACTACTGTCAGCAGCGCTGATTTTCAGCTGACGCCCTTAGTGATGTCACGGTCGTAAGTACAGTCGAGGACATAAATATGTATACACTTTTTGAAATTCAAAAGCAATTTTCTCGCATTTTTAACATTTAAGTGTTAAACTATAACACAAATTATAATAGTATATGTTAGAAGATTCTGCCTTTATAATATCTCATAATTTCAATCAGTAGTTTAAGAGGAAACCGTTGTTGAATAAAACTAAGTGTATACATATTTATGTCCTCGACTGTACACGAAAGAAAAAAGTAAAAATGATAAACAATAAAATAAAATAAATATATATTAGTGTGTGCCTGTTAAAATTAATACTTTCAGAAAATGGTATAGTCACATTCTTAGACGGTACAGATCCCGGCAAACTTCTTGGCACAATTTGGGCGTGTAGTGGGGAATGGTTTGCGCAGGTAAAACTACAATGGCGAGCAACATAAATGTTATCGAACATTATTTTAATTTATTGTCTCGCACCCTCTCCCACTCCGGTCCCCACTCACACCCGCCAAAGAGACCTAAAAGTTGGCTTCTGTGCAGTTAACGTTTTGTGCCAAGAAGTTTGCCGGTTACTGTAGCCCCTCTGTCTTTCCATCCTTATCAAGGCTACAAAATTGCATTTTTTTTAAAAACAACTTGAACTTTCGACTTTAAACGTAAACAAACTTACATGAGATAAACATTCTGCTCCAATACACTGAAAAAATTATCAAAATAAAATAATTTTATGTAAAATGTTAATACCTAGTCTAAAGCATAAATGAAATACAATCTATATATAGAAAATTTCCACAAGCCTGCTGCTTCCGAGGTTCCCACAAGGCTGGCAGGGTTTCCTCTTTGGATAGCCACTGACGCGTTGGCGGAAAAAGCTCGTCATAATTTACAACAAGGTCCTACAACTACAAACTCACTAGTTAAAAATACAACAAAATAATTTCATCGTATGGTAAAAGAGCTTTTGTATATAAGGAGTGCAATCCAGATGTATTTGTCTGCCAGGTCCACTGAATGTACAACAACAATAATTAGTTTTTCTTCTAGACTCGACGACTGAACTGTGCATTCACAGGATATTTTTTTGCGTACCTCATATAAACTCCACCACAAATGATTATATTATTTTTAAAATTCTATGTAATATACAAAATAAACACAAGTAAAATACATACAAAAAAATCTTTTTTTTTTTTGTATTATTATGGTTTTTTGTATGTAAAATAAGGGACCACCGGTGTAACCTCGGAATGAAGACCTACTTTATAAACGATAGCTGTCCCCTGCGGTTTCACCCGCGTTGCTGGGATAAAAAGTACACGGAGATAATGTAGCGTCCCATTAGTGAAACAATTTTTCGACTGGTTACAGAGAAGAAGGTTTCGAAGTAGTTACAGAGATTAGCGCGTTTAAACGAACAAAGCACCAAAAAAACTATTGAGTTTTATTATTTGGAAAAGATAGAGTAAATATTTGCCTCTTCTCTCAAATGAAAAGCTTTTAAAGTTTTTAAAAGCAAACAACATTTTAACTTTAAAAAAGTGTTATAATAATGGAATAATTTTGTAACATTACTTAGAATAATTGAAGAACATTTTTTAATTAATTGAAGTGAAATCTTGACTTACGTCAGCTAGGCAGACGCCACCTTCACACTGTTTTATTAAAAATATGTATTAGTATTTATTAACATAATTACAATTACCTACAGATAAATACTATTTTATATATTGCTTGTGTTTTGTGCTGAAACTCCGTTCAGCCAATTTAAGACCACTTTTTAAGACCACTATACTGACCATGACCATTAGTAATTTAGTACATTACACATTGAGCTATTACTCCGTATAGAGAAGACGCCACACATCACAACTATGTTCCATTCAAGTGAAGCCATCATTTTGTTGTAGAACGATGAACGAGACGCGTAAGCGCCTCTAAAATCACGGTGTTTGCGTGAAATTACTCCTAAAAGCGTTCTGGGGGCCTACCACAAGCTCTTAAAACAAGGTTAAAATAACCTTATTTGTGTTTTGTCTTGTTTTGACGCCGGATGTCAAAGAGGGACAAAAGACAAATAAGGTTATTTTAACCTTGTTTTAAGAGCTTGTGGTAGGCCCCCTGATAGCGCTACGTGTTTCTACTGTCTGATTAGACGACTAATTATTGTTTCATCGCTAAAGAGAACTTTAGTTTACATTAAAAAAATGGGACATAAATTTTGCTTATGCTTCTCTATAGTAATATAATAGCTCAATGACATTACATCCATATTTAAACGTAAAAAGCCGAACCTGAAAAATGAATTAACAAATTATTATCACTAAATTACCTTGGAAGTACATTTCTGTTCATAACACTGAAAAGAAAAATTATCGTAAATAACTGATAAGAAAATTTAAAAACGATTTGAGCATTGCAGATTATTCAGGCATGGTATTGGAGGTATAGAGTTGATACAAATGCTATCTTCTTGTGTATATATGTAATGGTAATTGACTGTTTGACAGATGCACGGCAGAGTCTAGAAACGTGTCAATTTTCCGGTTCGTTTGATTCGTCTTGACAAGGACTCTGGTTCGAGAGTCTGATGATATAGTTATGTGACTAATAGTTTTAGAGAGGTAGAGCATAGCGTTTATTCGCTCAAAGGGCAGCTCGACTGGGGAAGTAGCTCCACCTTACAGAATACCGCAGCCAAATAACTTTATGTGTAAAGTTGTGTTCCTGCGCGTGAGTAAGGTCGCCAGAGCTCATTGTGGAAGGGGGAAAGGTCGGTAACGCGTGAGCGATGCTTCTTGTGTTACAAGCGACCGCTTACCATCAGGCGGGCCGTATGCTTGTTTACCGACTTAGTTGTATATAAAAAAAAAAGTCTATTATAAAAAAGCTAGTTTCTCAATTAAAAAAAATATATTTTATTTTGTTTTATACTTTGGGAAACTACATAGGCACTACAAGTAAATTAATTACCAATTTGACCCGGAAGGAGGGTAATGTATTTTTAATTACCTACGTTTTAGATCACACACATACATGGGAAGTTGTATCGATTATGCAGTTCAATATATTAATTCCACTGTATTTTAGAGATATTGGCACGGCAGAATCGCAAACTATTTGTTTGTATGTCAACAACAATAACTCAAAAACAAAGCTCCGTAACCAATCCAGTAATCTCATATCGAATGTAAACTTGTCTACTTAAAATGATTAAAAGGGAGTTTGGATGTAGAGTGAATACTAGATAAGGTATGGGTGTAAAACTGTTTACATTGAACGTACTTTGCGTGACATTGGCCGTGATTCTGTTTTCTTACAACTAAACTAATTTTAATCTCACTATGTCTCTTTCTAACAAATAACATAAGAAAAGGATGTAAGAAAGTAATAGATGTAAGAAGTCGCCATCTATCGCGGCTATTAAATACAAGCAAAATAAGACGGCAAAGATTAATTTGACAGCTTTAAAAGGTATCTTCACTCTACGGCTTTAAATATATTCTATCCTTTTTCAATAATATTCGTAAGAAAGAGATTTGATGTGACTAAAATTAGTTTATTGCGATTTACAAAAGAATCGGCAACAATGTTTTTAGAGACTTGGAGGTGATATCGGTAAAAAAACATGTTTACGATGTAGGTATTCGAAGTATTTGAATGAAAATTTAAAGAATAATAACTTTTTAATGGTTGTTATTCTGTATAGTATTTTTTATTCTATTACATTATACTTATATACACTTATATTATACACTGATGAGCAATATAAAAAAGTTACTTGCAACGTGCCTAAAGAAATCTAAATATCTCCTAAACCACACCAGTTAGTTTCATGAATAAAAAAAATCTTAAAACCTTTTTAAATACTGGCCTGTTCGAAGTCATAGATAGAAAAAAGTGAAAAAGAAAATGATACGTTTCATAAATGAAAAAAGAAGAGAAAATCGATACTGAAATCACTCCCTCTCATTTCGTGCTTGGGCTTATTATTAAACCAACTAGTTGTAGAAGTTAAATAATTGGACTGTTTTACAAAAAACTTAAACCGACTTCAAAGTACACTAAGAAGTAATCAAATCCTTATCTGATGACAATGGGACCAAACGGGAAGTGTACCCTTCCAGTCAAAAAAAGAATATTCCAAATCGGTTAATAAATGACGGAGTTATGAGGTAACAAACATAAAAATAAAAAAATAAAAAAACATACAACCGAATTAAGAACCTCCTGCTTTTTTTGAAGTCGGTTAAAAAATAAATTAAGTATGTTTCTGCACTCCCTCACTATGGGCATATCTCATACTTCTTTATGTATCCAATATGCCTAAAGGGGGTACAAAGATTTTCTTCACGTATTTATTATACATAATAAACTACCTCATATAAGACACTTCTAGCTTCTAGTGATTATTGTATCTGCGTCCCCAACTATGCGGTAAACTCACAGGGTAAACTCGACATACATGCAGCAGCAGTAGGCAATTGAATTAGGCTCGTGTGAACGTGTTATAACTGGCAATAACAAGCTATTACGGTGTAACGTAACATTGTTAACGTCTCTTGAACTCGGCCGGCTTTCCTACAAGGGTACCATACAAAAATATAACGCTTCCTACTAAAAATATTCTGTGAGAATGTGTTAATCTTTTACGCAAAGAAAACTGAACGGATTAAAATGAAAGGCACTTATTGGGGAGGGGGCAAGGGTTGTTAATGCGCGAATGAAGACCAGGTTGTTGCAAGCGACCCTTTGATGCGAACCCGTGCCATCACAAGCGTAGAGTAACCACTTACTCTTAGTCGTGTAATAAACATGTTCTGGATTAGCACATAGGGTACTTATGCCGGGCTACGTAGCTCAGTTGCAAATGATACTGTAAAGTGCTCTACCTCAGTGGTGTGGTTTCCTCGCGATGTTTTCCTTCATCAAAAGCTCAAGCTCATTGTAAGATTCGAACCCACGACTTTGGCTACGGTAATTGACGTCACTACCATTGAGCTATCGCCTTAAAACTCTGCAGACATAAATACTAACGGCTAACTATATGAATACGAAAACTAATAGACAAAACAAACAACAACATTGTATCTGTATATATAGAAGCGAAATATTGCAGGTACCTCCATTATATATTTTAGGAATAAGATAGGCACCAGAATAGCGCCTTGAGAGACTCCAAAAGGGAATGGAAATACTTAATCACTTTTACATAAATTAACAAACTGTGCCTTTCCTAGGAGATAAACCCTAAAAATGTAATTAATTTTCGCTCTTCTCTTATTTGTTTTATTTATTTCATCAATTAGAATGAGAAATGATGTCAAAAGCCTTAGAAAGATACAGATTTCGAGGCTATCTAGATTCTATGTCAAATGATCTGGTAGCAGATTTTTGGGTTATCTAATGAATCTTTTAATTATTGAGATTTTAAGGTATTTTTAAAATTATTTTCACCTTTCAGCTAAATCTTGTTGAGGTTCTTGGATGGTATGGGTATTAGGAACAAGGAAAAATCCTTTTCGAGTAGAAATACCAACCAAGCCAATTCCGCAACTATTAAGAGGGCGTATAAATAAAGCCAGAAAAATATGGCAATGTCAGATGAAACAAACTTATGTCTAATATTCGCGTGACATGAGACGGAGATAGCGTGTTTCGCGGAACAAAAATTAACTACGCGCTTCTAATCTAAATAACTCGAAAAGTATAAAATATTTTTCAAAATCGTTAGTATCAGCCCTAGGTCATACGTTAGTGATATTATTTATCGAATTACACCATGAACGAATGAAAACGAAAATTCATTATTATTAGAGGTAGCTTTGTGTTTTTTTTCTATCTGCTCTGATAGAACCCTCGCGTATAATGAAAATACACATATAAAAAAAAAAAAACATTTTAATATTATTTACTTGGGTAAATTTCAATTCTAAGATATGTTATTTGGCTTTGTACGCACTCTTTAGTGTTTTGTTACAGTCCAATCACTGCATCTAAATGTTACCTAAGTTTGTCCTTGAGCTACCCAATCAGAGGCATTATTGGTGGTGGGCACTGCGCGGTATAGATTAAAAAAAAAACGCACTTATGGCTTATATTCTTTGGGTTAGTTGTAAGAATAACCATGTGTATGTTAATGATAAACAAACTAACTTACTGTTGATGAACACATTCCTCCACGGCACTGCAACAAAAAAGATAAATAAATCGTAATTATAGTTGTAAATATATAAAACTGTTATATTAATTTATACGTTATTATATTACCAAAGACTTAGACATCACGCCTCGTGTCTGAAAAATGACGTTCATATTATAATACAATACATAGCATTTTTTTTTATTGTAATTGAAACATAACCTCATGGTAAATGATGATGTGGCCGATGGTAGTAAGCACGAAAAGCCAGAGAAGGCATCTGCTGAAGTGCTATATCGCTACCTGTATTGTAGTAGGCCTGCAGTTTGCATCCGAGTCGCTGTCCATTTCTGATGTCACACAACACAATTATCTTTTTGTACAAACTGTTTTTCTCATAGCTGTTTTATTCTTTTCTTTCATTTTTTTCTTCAACTGTCTTCCAAGGTCGACTGTTGGAAGACAAGTAAGTGCTTGTGACAGATTTTGTACAAAACTTTTAATTTATGTAACTTACTTTCGATACGCAATAGGGTCCTTGGCACTGAAATTATTTAATAATGATTATTTTTTCATAGTTTGATCAATTTATAACCATACCCCATGGTTTGACAATATTAACAGTGTGTAGGTGTAGTTACAGAGAATAATAACTATCATTATGTGCCTCTCCATATCATAAGCTATCTGCGTGCAAAATTTCATTACAATAGGGGTTTAGTCGGGTAAAGTAACATACTACAATACTTTCGCATTTATACCGTATTAGTAGTTTCCTATAGCATATTATCAAAATATGCTTTAACTTAGAGCAGTAAGGAACCGGTGTGAAAAACAAACGTTACAAATAACTTACCGTGGCAGATCCCTCCTGGCCCAAGCACTAAGTGGAATAGTAAATTCACATATATTATAGTTGGAAACATTTGCTAGACTTTGTTCTGTCTTAACGATTATTTATTACACTTACTTCTACGTGGCAATTCGGTGCACTACACTGTAAATAGGAAAATATAATTAAAATAATAAGGCGGGACTGAGATCAATGCAGGCAGAGCCTAAAGCTAAGGTCAAACAAATGCGTTTAGCCTGCGTCCGCGGTGGCGTGCATGGCATCTTAGCATTAGACATTGCTCATAAAACCAGGAATTTCCGGAAAGAACGTCAGGATTATATAGAACTTGCTGTGTCCCACAGTTTCTCTCGCTGTTATCAGCTGTTAGGGTTGTAGCATGATGTGAAAAAAACTATATTCTTCCTCAAGAATTGGGCTATCAAATGCAAAAATATTTTTTCAAATCCAAATGGTAGTTCCTGAGATTAGCGCATTCATAAAAAAACAAACAAACTCGTCAGCATTAGCATTTCACGCGTGATCCCGGGATAAATCACTCGGCCTAAAGGTCGGTACTCAGGGAAAATTCATCTTCCTATCAGTGAAAGTTTTTTTCTGTCCGACTAAATGATCAGATTTTTTTTATATTAATAATTTACTAAATTACTCCAAACTTTTTGGGCCACTAGGTTTTAATTACTTTGTGATAGTAGGTAGGTATACAAACCATATGTTCACATTTCTGTGGATTGCCTCTCAAATGACTTTCCTGAAATAATATTATAATAAGTTATTTGTTGATACTTATAAGATTCTGTAATCTGTGCTTATAAGGTTAATAATAAATTAGCACTTGCTATAAATTCATGACGCGTAATTTCATTTTCGATGCATGTCTGGTACCTTTACTTTATATAATAATAAACTCACAACACTTTCAGATGATTTTTGAGATGGTACCTGTAACATAAGAGTAATAATATTTTATTTTATTTTATTTTTATTTTATATGACTTTAATATTTATAACGGTAGTTGTACGTAGTAAATTATTATCTGTGATGGTAGTGACGTTCAATACGTTGCTGGAAAGCTCTGATGAAACTAACGCGTTCAGCCGGAGAAAACGCCGGGGCGTGCACGGCGGCGATAATATACTGACTGCTGTGTCTATGAACTCGTAGGACGCGTCGATGTGAACACGTCTCGCCACAAATTCACAAACAAAATCTGATCGCGACCGTGCACGCCAATGCGGACACAAGCTGAACGCGTTGGTTTGATTACAGCTGAAGACAAGTGGTTTGTATTCTTACAATAAACTTCGAAATAAATGGAATGACTTGCACTAATTGAGTACAAGCTCTGCTTAGTTTGGGATCAGATAGCCGAGTGTGAGGAATGTTCCAGCCTGGTCCAAGGATATTCATGAGTGTTATTTTAAAGATAAATCCCCATCACCATTCCCATAATTGTTTGTAAGTAGAAGCAGTCGTTTGTAGACTTAATAGACCGGACCGAGGCTATCTCAATTTCTGGTTGTTTTATACCATCTTTTGTAAGTCTAGCAAAACTCAGGTTTTAAATACATCCGTCGCTTTCTAACGTAAAAGAAGAGCCGGGATTATCTAAAAACCCGGGTTTTACTGGACTTGGCTTAAACCATCTCATGTAATAAGACAGTTTATGTCTTGGCTCGAATTGCATCGAAGTATTAAGAGTATAACTCACCCCATGGCCGTAACTACAAAAGGAAACAATTAAAATTGTTAATAATAAATTATTGTTCGAAGACATGACGATCTCAAACCAACTTCACTGTAGATTGATTAATAATTCGTTTCCAGTCCCTAGATAATTGTCTTTCATTTTCATTTCGTTTCAATCAATTTGTTCCACAATCTTATCTTTGGCGAAGAATTGTAAGTAATTGCCATGCAAAGAAGAGATACTAATACATAGAAGTACATAAAGCGTATTATTATATATCGCTTGTATGAAATCTTGCTAGGACACAAGCGATGCTACTTGATTTTTGCCTGAAAGTATAAAAAAAATACGTTGGTGATGACTACTTGGTATTCTTAATGACTTTTTCTGACTTAGAGAAGAATAGCGTTATGTCACTCAAAGAACACCTCTACTGGGGAAGTAAAGTACCTCTATGGAGGTGCAAGGTGGATGATACATCCACTTAAAAGTTAACTTAAATTTGTGTGCCAAATTTGAGCTACATAGACTACAAATTACAAGTAAATAGATGTGACATACAGACTAATTATAATTATAATATTTTCGCCAATATTTTTGTATTACGACTCCAATCATATTATGTGGCGTAACAAGTGTTATCTATCTATCTATCGATAAGGGTTTGTACGACTACGGATCCCTGTTTCCCTGACCTGAAAAGCCATGCCATTATTTTATTTACTCACAACTTAATTATTAAACTGCACTCAAAAAGGCACTCTATTCGTATGACTGAAAGTTATAATTCCAATGACCAGGTGCAAACAACTGTTACTAATTTGCGACACGTGTATGTATTTCAATACGTCATGGTTGTCACTTTATAGGAACTTACGTTAGTTTTAAATTACAAAAATGGTTCTCGGTTTCTTTAAATTATAATCTCTTATTGTATTTTATAATAACCATTTTCTATCAAGTGGTATATTATTATGTCAGTGTTCTATACGTAACAGGGCCGACAACGCGTGAGATATGCTCTGGGTTTTGCATGCTTCAGTAACCGCTTACCATCAGGCGGGCTGACTACTTGTTTGCCGACTTGTATAAAACATTAAGAAAATACTAGAGAGCTGCAGCAACAAAAAAATATAATGAGACCCTTGAAAACCCGCCCGCATCATCATTGAACATGGTGGAGTGTGGTCAAACAAGGCTCTACCCGCTAAGAAACGACTCCTGCAGTGTTCTAAAATACAACTAGCAGTATTGATCCCCGGTGATACATTTCCTCGTAACATTGCCTCGACTAGTACCTATCCATTAATCACAAAGTCGCTAGACCAAACGAATTACCATCATAAATGTGAATAAAATTTTCAAGTACCGATATTAGAAATTATAATCGACTATTTTCCACATGAAAGCTCTCCTCAAGGAACTTTGAAAGCACATTAACAGCTTATGTAAAGCGCAAAGCAGAAGTTCGATAGAGGGTTGTCGAATATTAAATGCAGTTATGAAATACCTTCTAATAATATAAATGCGAAGTAACCTTGTAATCTGCTGATCGCTATGAAATTTAGCGTTCAGATGATATGATAATAATTCGTTAAAGATGATAAGCTACTATTGTGAAACCGCACGGAGTAGTTAGTGTAGAAATGTTGTAATATAAAATTTTATCAAAATAAAATATGAAATTGAATCCCACTGATATTTTAAGGTTGCTTTTTGGGTTATACATCGTATTAGCCGCTTACAAAACGTTTATTTAACTATTTATAAAACTATACGTTAGGAAACAAAGCTTTTTATCTCGTCTGTAATAAAACCTTACTAAATATGTTTTTTTATTAAAGAAATATTTCCACGGTTTCACAACCCTATCGCTCAACTCGCGTACACACGAGGCAAGTTACGTTACGCGAGCTTACCTCCAATATAAGAGTAAGCTTCCTCAAGCACCCATACCATAACTGATAAATACATTTTATAATATTATTCCTAGCCTTTTCCTACTCGTGTAAGCTAGGGATCTATACTATAAAGCGCGTTTTTATGAACTTAATAATAATACGTACGTAGTATTTATATACTCTGAGATAATACCTTACAAAATAGATGATTAAAATAAAACAGTGCGCGTCTCTGAAGGATCTTCCCGGGTTTAAAATTTAGTATAAGGTTTTAACTTTAGCAGTAAAAATTTTAATATATTTAATTGTCAGTGATTTAAAGGTAAAACAGTGACATAAGACAAACAGTTAATTTCTGTTAACTCGTCACTAATCATCATCATCATCATCATCAGCCTATAATGTCCCACTGCTGAGAACAGGCCTCCTTTCACAAATGAGGGTGAAAGGGACTGGGCGATACACCACCACGCGTGCCCACTGCGGATTGGTGGAGGTAGGCTAGTGGTCAACCTACTGTTGGAATTTTTCAAGCTGCCTAGGAGGCATCCATCTAGCTTAACGACTATCACAATTAAGTGATAACCGGAACCAACGGCTTTACGTGCCTTCCGAAGCACGGAAACGCTCGATTTGAAATACCACTAGGCGGTCACCCATCCAGGTACCGACCACGACAGACGTAGCTTAACTTTGCCGATCGATTAAGAACGGCTAATCATGCTACGCCACGAGCGCTTCACCAATAGAAAACTAATAGAATCGTCACTAATAGAAACAAATAATTGGGTACACTAGTACCCAACTGATAAGGCGCGTCGTGAATCTTCGTTCGCACAGAAAAAAAAGTATGGCCCCGAAGATTAACGAAAAAATGCTTAAAACGTACAATCAACCTTAGATCACTACTATAAGGTTCATGTTACACTGCAGCTGTTAGTTCCGTCTCACTCGCAAGTCATACCCCTCCTCACGGCGCGCGCTAGCACGGCGACAGCTGCCGACCAATAGCGTTTCCCGCGCTTTGAAAATGTATCTTCTGCGCAAGTACATCGGTAAGCCATATTAGTTGGGTACTACTGTATAAACTTTAGGTAAACAATAAAATAACATAGTCAAAGTCAAAACCATTTTGATTCAGGGCCTAGTAGAGCACTTATGAAAATCAAAGCTACTGAAGTTACTACCGGTTCAGATTCATAGCACATAGAATGTTATTCTTTGCATCAAAGAAATGCATAGAAAATACTATATTTGTGACTCAATCACGCAATGTTAAAATACAAGTCGTAGAACAGTGGGGCGATTACGTAACAAAATTTCAATAATTTTCGAATTGAAATCGGTTCAATATAGCGGTTTATCTGGTAACTTTTTTTTTTTTTTTTTTACTGTGTATAGGCCTGTGTTTGACCACAATCTCACCATGGTAAGTGATAATGTGGTCGAAGGCGGTAAGCACACAAAGCCTAGAAGGAACTGGCTCTCAAGTGCAGCTGACGGAACACACCGGTAGGTGCTTGGCGACAGATTTTCAACTTGAGGGTGTTAGCCAGCCAGACGGGTACTACAAAGTACCCGTCTGGCTGTGTTTCCCTTTAGTTATTTTTTATTTCTAAGGCAGACTTAAGTAAGTCATGCTCACTTTAAGGCCTTTGCTTGCGGCGGCGTCGTGTGACGGGTCGCTCACTTCCCTCCAATATGGCGAGGAGGGCGATGGCTGCCACACGCGTCATACTTGTGAACAGGTGCTGCTTGTGGGGGCTGGTCTGCTTAAGTTTGCTATTTATTTACTTATTAAATATTTTTTCAGTCTACTTTGTAATTTTGCCGCCGCGCCGGGGCACGCAATTGTTTTCAGTGCGATTAGAATGTAAATATTATGTAATTAATTAAAGCCTGTTTTGAAAAGAGTAATTGCTGAGTTTATTGCCGGCTCTTCTCAGCAAATGCAACCTTCCGAACCGGTATTAGAGTATTAGAGTCAGACTTTTCATAAGTGCCTGCGAAGGTCTATTTGAATAAATGATTTTGAATTTTTACCCTACCACCGTGCTATGGTTTCACCGAAAGTTCATGCTCATTGTAGGATTCGAACCCGGGACCTTCGTCTCAATATCCGACGTCACTACCACTGAGCTATCATCGCCAAAATTTGTAATTAAATTAATTTAATTTATGTTCTGATAACTGCAAATACAAACAGTGGTTCATTAGAAATGGAACCATTTCCGATTTTGTAATTATTTCTACCGATTCAGAGGTTATTTCAATCAGAATGTCATTGAAATAAACTTACGTAATCCACGTACGGATGGGGGGAAAAAAAATATGTTTCTAGACTTGTTCAATGTTAATTTCTATGAAATCTTGGCATTAAACATGGCAGTTGCAGGAAATCTGTTGCAGGCAGTACATTAAGTTTCTCAGAACAAAGCGTTGGATATAATAACATCCATACATTAAAGTTATACACGGAGACTTTTTAATCGTTTTAACGCTGGAATAAACGTTGTTCAGACCATGGTCTACTAACATTCTATAACATCAAATAAAAAAATAATGTCATTGGTTTATGAAAAAAACAACAAAACAGAAAAACTTCAAAAAGTCAGGCAGCCGCGCATTCCCACACCTGCTACAAAACTGGAGAGCCGCCGTGACACAACTACTTTGAAGTGCAAGCGCGGTGTCTGGGTTGTAAGGTGTAACGATAACCCCGACTTTTTTAACTTTATTTTGTGTTTTCTCAAAAACCAATGACGTATTTTTTTTTAATTTGATGTTATAGAATGTTAGTAGACCGTGGTCTGAACAACGTTTGTTCTAGCGGATTAAAACGATTCGATCGATTAAAAAGTCACCGTGTAGGCTTGTTTATAGGCTTTGTGTGCTTACCAGCATCGGCCACATCATCACTTTAGTACCATGGTTAGATTGTGGTCAAACACAAGCGTATACATTATTTTTCTTTTTCTTTTCTTTCTTCAAAAAAATATCATAATAGCCCTTTGGTTTCCATAGTACAAATTCGTAATTCACGTTTCTGCTTAGTTCGGGACCAGATAGCCATTTATCCCAGGATATTTGCTTAAACTGATAGATCTATAGATCCTGATAAGCCGCTCTGCTTCAACAATAAGTGGTGAACTGGTTATTTGGAGCAGTTCAGCAAATATGGAGATACCCGACGTGCCTTGTGTCGAGGAAATTAAACTGTTACATCGAATAAGTGTGTTTATACCATACGACTTTTGGTTACATAATATATTTTTTTTTCAAGAGGCATCTTCGGTTTTAATAATTATGCTCGGATATTAATTATTATATTATGAGAGAATTCAAGTTTTTTTAAATATTTATACCTGTTTTTAGTACCAACTTCGGAGTGTCTAAGATCATAAAAGTTTTTATTTTTCCTCAAGCCTGCCGCTGCTTCCTATTAACGGCAAGGTTCCCAAAAGGCTGGCAGCGTTTCCTATTTGGATAGCCAAGCTGACGCGTTGACGAAAAAAGCTCCCCACCCGCTGGTCTCCGGAGGTCTCGATCAATTTATATAACAAGGTGCGAGCAAAACGGCGAAAAACGGGGGCAAAGTTTTTATGGGACAACGTGATTCCTTGATCCGATCTACTTTAAATTTTGCATAAACAGGAAGACGTGCTTCGTATTTTATAAAATCTCATTGCCTAACGGGATTAAAAGTTATTTTAGGGTTGATTTGCGTCGAAGTTGATATCAATACTCCTTAGTGCTTTTGATTTAAATATTCTTTTATATTTAACATTCCAATTTTAAAGAGTATTATTGAATTGCACCAAGATTTTATGTGAGTTCAACTTTTTTTGAATAAAATCGAATTGATTTTTTAAACATTTTTGTCTGTTCCGGTTCATAGCTGATATTATAAGGAGTAACTTAGTTACTTTTATTTTTGAAAAATAATTAGTGTTCCGCGGAAAAAAAATCCAACCATACGCGGGTGAAACATCTACATTGAGTGTAGAAGCTGTCGAAAAAAATAGCATTATTTTTTTATTTCAATTTAAAGTATTTTATTCTCTGCTATTTTAGTAAGATGTGATTTCCTGTAATTGACGGGGCACTTAGCACTATTGATCTTTTATATACTTACACAGTGTACTTGTTGTTGGAAATCCGAATAAAATAAAAATAAAAATATATATGCTTACTATATTTTTCTCTTTTTTCTTGTTTTTACTAATTTGTATGCTTAATTGAGGATATCTATTTTAGCTGTTATAATAAGCTCAATTATTTTGTAACTATAATATACACTGTAATGCTATTCGATCTCTTAAAAAAAAAAAAAAAAAATGCTGTCCGCCGCATTTCTGGCTTAAAAAAAAAGTTTCTTTCACATTTATATTATTAGTATGGATTATATTCACGGATCACGGATATCTGCGGAACCACGGAAAAGAGAATACACTTCTTTTCTCTGTGTGCGGAACAGAACCTCTATATGAATTAATGAATTTCGAACCCCGGGCGTCTTAAGTAGATGCACTTCCATTACGCTCGCTGAAACCTTTTGTTAATAATTTGATTAACTAGAATTAGCATTTCTGTCTGCTTTTGCACAAATAACCATCCGAACGTTAAACCCTTCAACACTTTATGATATTAGCAGTGTTTTTTAAACTTGGCATGTTGTGAAAATAAAATTTTGACTAAAAATAAAACCGATTTCAAGCTGGGTTTATCACCAAAATGTATAAAATAAAGATATGTGACAGGGCATAAGCCTAACCTAACCTGACTAAATTAGGTAAAATCCGCGGTCCTACATGTTGGTTGGTTTTTATAGAACACTAACAATCCCGCGCGGTTTCACTCGCATTTCCAAGGGAATGTATGTTTTCCCGGGATCCCGGATATGTGTGTCAAATTTCAACCAAATCCGTTCAGTAGTTTTTACGTGAGAGAGTAACAAACATCCATACATACAAACTTTCGCGTTAAAATATTAGTAAGGAAGTAAGGATGTGCTATACAATCGCTGACTTCAAAACATTAGCTAATTCCGCAGTCGGTTTTTTTTTACTTTGGTTTCTCCCATTTTTAATTATCACTTAATATTCTTTTGCTTCAACACTCATCTGTCAATAAAAACCTTTGTGAGCAAAATAAAGAGGGATTTAGCTTCTAAACTTATTAAAACCAAGTTGGTGTCTAAAATGCAAACACAGCACGAATATAAATCGTTTATTTAATATTGGGTGGTGCATTTTAGGTGAAAGGATTAAATGCCAAAGATGTACAAAAATGTCTGGAGGGAGCATCGCCAAACAAAAGTTAATCTTCCACCGGTGAGGTCGGTAGAGGCGTTATCTGTGCTTCTTAAGGCATGTTAAGCCGTTGGTCCCGGTTATCACTTTATTGTGATAGGTAGTAGCTAAGCTAGTTGGAGGCCTCCTAGGCGGCTTTAATACTCCAACAGTAGGTTGACCACTGGCCTAATTCTACCAATACACAGTGGGCAGGCTTGGTGGAGTATAGTCTCTACCCTCTTATGAAACTCCTTTCATAAGGAATACATAAAGGATAAATGTCCCACTGCTGAGCACAGGCGGAGGCCTATGCTGATTTTGACATTCTGATGATGACGTGTGAGTAAAATCAGTTCTGGCACAAGTGATACTGATCCTTATTGTCACTGGCGAACGTCTCAAAGAGGAATGACCGATCGGCATAATGACGTGTGCGTGAGGTTTGTATTTACAAGACGGCCGGCTTACTTGGCGCGGTACATTTCGTATAAGCCGACGCTCCATCCAGATTTGTTTGTACATCTATGTTAGATGCATGCAAATTAAGTAAAATAAGAATATACAAGTTCTGCAACTAAGAACTGGGCAAGCTGTTTATATGGATATGAAGCTCAAGTTGCCCTCTGAAGGTTTAAAGCTCACGGTGAACTTTTTATGAAATACTTATGCAAAAACAAACTTTCTGTTATCGTTGACGATAAACTCTTTCCCCCTTATTAACCTTATACCTTAAAGACCCACCTAGGCACAGTACCAAGGCTTTTAAATATATCCGTCACTTTCTAATGTCATATAAACAAAAAGGGCTGGGGCTATCTTAATACCTGGGTATTACAAGACTGACTTACACCTTATTTATTAATAAGGGGGTTTAATTTTATTTAACCAACGTTTTAATTTAATAAAACCCGTCGACTACAAAGGATTAAAAAGAAAGCTTCATCAACGATGTCTAGTTTGAAAAGTTAATGATATAAAAATATTAAACTCTTTACGGCAAGGGTTGCCTTGATTCTATTAAAACAATGTTGTTTTTATTTCAGAGAACGTGAAGTCAGGTTCCCGACTACCAAGAATACCAAGTAGATATCAGTAGGTAACTATACTCTTATGGTGCGTCCTTGCTTTGCGAAGCTAGTAAGAGCCGAGCCTCGAACGAACAGGATTCGTTCGTTGCTCGCGATTTCAAGCGTGAACCTACGCGAATCCCTGTGTTCGTGAAAAAAACTAACAATCGGGCGGAGCGCAGTCGAGCACTCTACGAATGCTCGTTCGAGGCTCGCAAGCCCGTCCACGCTACGCGAATCGTGCTCGCAGTGTCCTCGTTCGTGGCTCGGCTCGTGCTCGGTTCGACAAGCATGTACGCACCATTATATTTCGTACCTCATAAAAATTAGAAGGATTGACGTCTTGATACATTCACTTCATATAGTGCAGTCAGGTAGCGGCATGATTGTCGTCTAAAGTTAAAGGAGTAAATCTATATGTCCATGATAAGACTGGTCTTAATGTATAGTTAGGAATGTTGTGCAGTTAAGAAGACGGATGAAAGACGATTGCATGCAGCTGAGATGACAATATTGAGATGGATGTGTGGAGTGACACGAATGGATAAAATAAGACATGAGTACATAAGGGTCTTGAAAGTAGCGCCAGTGACAGAAAAGTTAAGAGGGAACCGTTTAGCGTGGTATGGAGGAATGAAAGCCACGTGACTAATAGAGTTATGAATATGTATGTGGGACACGGGAAAAAGGAGACTGAAGAAGAGATGAATGTGAAAGATTAGTTGGGAAACAAAGAGTGAATGCTCGTATGACGGATAGAAGATCCAAATGGAAGAAGCGTACATAATTGCGCCTGCCCTACTGTACACGATGGTACATTTACTATGCTGGTTTTGTAGGTCGAAATAAAATGCCATTCATTAAATCAATACTTGGTGAAGCTCGGTACAGTAACGTGTTGTTGTTTCTATGGCGCTCGAACAAGAAGTGAATGCCTGCCGGCCTAATGCCGTCTCTTTTATACTATTTTTTTATCGGTGCCTAACGGTACGAGTGCGGGAGAGCGTGCTGCGCTCCTATTGGTCGATACGAATTTTTGGCCAGAACAATAGGCGTTACCGTGCCGAGAGCCACTTTCTATTTTTATTTTTACATAAGCCTATTTACATTGTTTTCCTATGTCTATTATTGCTTTTTATAGCTTAATTAACCCTATTTACTATTATTTATTTATTATATATAGGTAATAAAAAACACAACTATTCTATTTTTATTATAGGTACACTTAAGGACTAATATCTTACTAACTAAATAAGGTAACAAAGTTTATAATGATAACTTATGACTATTTACAACATTACGCGCCGTACATTTCTCCCGCCGTGCGTTACCGACGTTATCTTGAGTTGGGTGACGCAACTATTCTTGTTGTACGGTGTGTGCCTGGATAGGTAGAATAACCAGCTTCTTGGTAGGTCTGCGCAGTACTCCGCCCTTTGTTCTGACGTCAGCTGTTCTTATCACGTTGTCTGGTCCCGGATACACTGCGATGACGATTCCACGGGGCCACATGTTTCTTGGTAGGGTTCCGTCGGCGATAAGGACAAGGTGACCGATTTTGAGTGTTTCACCTCGTCCGTAGGGCTCCCGCCTGTATTGGAGCTCCGGTAGGTATTCACGCACCCATCTTGCCCAGAACATATCTGCCAGTCTCTGTGAGGTTCGCCAGTGGTTGCGTCCGATCAGGTCGTTGTCCGTGAAGGTACCGGGTGCTATTGATGATGACGGGCCGCTGAGTAAGAAATGGTTGGGGGTGATGGCCTCCATGTCCTCGGGGTCGACTGAGACATGTGTTAGGGGCCGACTGTTCACTGTATTTTCTACCTCTGCCAGCAGCGTCGTCAGGGATTCTTCTGTGGGGTTTTTCTCATGAAGTACTGTCTTGAGAGCGGTTTTCACACTTCTCACCAGTCGCTCCCACGCCCCGCCCATGAAGGGGGCGCTTGGGGGGATGAACCGCCAGTTGATTGCTCGTCGGCTCGCCTCCTCTTGAGTGGCTGTGTTGAGTGCTCGCTGTAGTTCTTTGTCGGCGCCCTGCAGGTTGGTACCGTTATCCGACCATATCTCGGTGGGGCACCCTCGGCGTGCTATGAAGCGTCGTAGTGCCATGATCGCCGAGTCAGAGGTCAATGACCCGGCGACCTCTAAGTGAAGTGCACGTGTTGTGAGACACGTAAACAGTGCGACGTATCTTTTCTGTGTTGTCCGTCCCACGGTGATGGTCAGTGGCCCGAAGTAGTCTACACCAGTATACGTGAAGGGACGTCTGTGGTGTGCCAATCTGCATGTTGGGTGATCACCGGTAGGGGGCGTTGGCGGCGACGCTTTTCTTATTCGGCAGGGTAAGCAGTTGTGTAGGACTGCTTTTACTGTAGGTCTCTGTTTGATGATCCAATATTGTTGTCTGCACTCGTTCAAGGTTGTTTCTATACCGGAGTGGTGAAGACGTCTATGTATGTGGTCTATGTAGAGACGGGTAACCGGGTGGTTTCCGTCCAGGATGGCGGGCCTTTTGACAGCTTCTTCGACTTCTTTCACGGCGTGTATTCTTGATTTTAGTGTTATCACTCCGTTTACTATTTCTGTTGATAGGTGGCGCAGTCGACTCCGTGTCGACAGCGGTCTGTCGTTGTTGATGGCGTCCATTTCTTCTTTGAATGAGTCTCGTTGACTCGCACGAACTAGTAGTGACTCGGCACGTCGCAGTAGGTCACCGTCGATAGGTATATAGCATTTTTCGGTGTTCTTGTTTGACTGTAGGGGGCGTGCAGAGTGTTTTTTCTGTTTCTTGTGTTTTGTCCATGCCGCATCCTTTTCTTTGTTGTGTTTTGTTCGTTTGTATTGTACGACGTCTGTTTTCTTTCTGCACAACTGTATGAATTGCAGTACACGAGCGGTGCTTCTTAGGAGGCGTTCCCACTTGGAAAATCTGTCTATTTGCGGTAGGGCTTCACTGATATTTTCTTGTGATTTTTTGTTCTGTATGTGACATGTTCTTTCTTCACCGGTGTGTGGCGTGTCGGTGACGGTTTCCGTTGGCCACGTTGAGGGGTCGTCTCGCAGGAACGGCGGTCCGGTGAACCAACGGTGATCGGTGTTGAAGTCCGGGGGGACGTCACGTGTGGCATCGTCCGCGACGTTCAATTTGGTAGGCACCCACCTCCACTCGTTGATTTTGCTGTTTTCTTCGATTGCTGCTATTCTATGGGCGACGTACGGTTTGTATGAGCGGGCCCCGTTTCTCAGCCACGCCAACACTGTTTTGCTGTCACTCCAGTAGGTCTTGGAGTCTGGTTTTCTGTCGTGCTCTTCTATGATGGTTGTTGCCATGCGACTGCCCATCACTGCTGCTTGTAGTTCGAGGCGCGGGATCGACGTGACCTTGAGGGGTGCCACGCGTGCCTTCGCCATGATGAGTGATGTTGTCACCTGCCCGTCCGGTGTTGTCACGCGCCAGTAGAGGCTGGCAGCGTATGCTACTTCACTGGCGTCGACGAATGTGTGTAGCTCGATGCGGTCGGCGCTGCTGTACTGTAGGTAACATCTAGGTATTTTCACTGCGGCGAGGCGTTGTAGGTGTGACATCCACTCTGTCCACTGTGGCTGTAAGTCTTTTTCTATCGATTGATCCCAGTCGGTGCCCCGGCGCCAGACTTCTTGTAGTATTTGTTTGGCTCTTGTGGTGACCGGTGATGCGAAGCCGAGCGGGTCGAACAATGACATAACTATTTTCAATATGTCCCTCTTGGTGGGCGTGTCTTTGTTCACTATATCTGGTGGTAATCTCGCCAAGTTGAGATTGAAGGTAAGTTTGTCTGCGTGGCACTCCCATATGAGGCCGAGCACACGTTCTGTTGTACTGCCATCTTTCAAGTCTATTATTTGCTGTTTTTTCTTATCTTCGTCGGTGCTCAGAGTTGTAAGTACCGCCGGTGAGTTCGATGCCCATTGTCGCAACTCGTAGTGTGCTTCTCGGTGTATGTTGCGTACGTCGGTTGCTGTCTGTATGGCTTCTTCTTCGGTCGGGAAGCTCTGTAGGTAGTCATCAACGTAGTGGTTTTTTTCTATTGCGCGGTGTGCTGCCGGGTGACTGTCTTGATAACGTTTAGCGTTGATATTTTTCACGAAGATAGCGGTCGATGGAGATGAAGTGGCGCCAAATATGAGTGACGTCATTCTGTATTCTGTGACTTCATGGTTTCCACGGTGATCTTCTCTCCACAGGTATCGAAGTGCGTCTCTATCTTCGGGTCTTATTTTCACCTGCATAAACATCTCGGCGATGTCGGCAGTGACAGCGATGGGATGTTGGCGAAACCTCATGATGACTCCTGGGAGTGACTGTAGGAGGTCTGGACCGGTGAGCAGGTGATCGTTGAGTGAAACGTTCTTGGTTTTGGCTGCAGCGTCGTGTACCACACGTACTTTGTCCGGTTTCATGGCGTTGATGACTGGAAAATGTGGTAAGTACCACGTTCTATTTTCTTTAGCTTCTTTCGGTGCAGGTTCGGCGTACCCCTTTTGTATGAGCGCAGCCATCTGTTCGTTGTATTTCTGTTTCAGCTGTGGGTTTTTATCTATCTTCTTTTCTGTGCTGGACAATCTCTTCAAGGCGTTTTCTTTGTTGTTTGGCATGACGACGTCTGGACTCTTCCATAACAAAGCTGTTTCGTAACGGCCGTCTTCACGCTGCTTGGTGTGTTCTTCAAGGATGACAAGTGCACGTTGCTCGGGGTCACTCTGGGGTTTCTTGGGTTCTATTGTGAGTGATTCTATTGCGAAGTACTGTTTGAGCTGCTCGTTCATGTCGTCATCTTGTTGCTGTATATGGTTGACTTGATGTAACTGTTGACCAAGTATGCGTTTGCGTGAGCCGTGGAGCACCCATCCGAGTGGCGTTAGGGATGCCACCGGCTGGTGTCTGCTGCCTTGACGAACTTCTGAGGCGATCAGTAAGTGCCAGTTGTCTTGCCCGATGAGTATGCCAGGAGTACCCACACTGTAGGTAAGTTGTGCTGCGATGTCTGTGAGGTGTTTGCAGCCGGTGATGTCGACGTCTGATATCTTCTGTGGCGTTATGTGCAAACCGTTGATTGTGTGGGCTTGTATGCTGTGTTCTCCCGCCGTGCCGCAAATGGTTATGGTGACACGTCGAGACTTCGATGCTTCAACTTCAGTGTTTCCAACTGCTTCGATTCGGAGTGGTTCTGGCGTGCCCTTGAGTCCGGTCTTCTTAGTGACGCTGTTGTCGATCAGAGTGACTGTTGATCCGTCATCTAATAAGGCAAAGGTGTTTATTTTGCCTTTTGGTCCCGACACCTGTACTGGCAGGATCTTTAGGTATGATCTTGACTCGACGGCCGCTGACCATATGTTGGTGACCACGTCGCTCTTCGTTTCGGGTTCTGCAGAAGTTGATTTCGGTTGGAAGTGAAGTAACTTGTGATGCGTACGTTGACATCCATCGACTTGACACTTTTTTGCTTGACATTGATGTGTTCTGGCTCTGTATCCTAGGCATCTGAAGCATAGGTATTTTGATTTAGCCAGGTCCCACCTGGCGTTAGTTTCTGTTTCTGTAAACTGCTTGCATTCTGTTGCTATGTGACCACGTTTCTCGCATACGGGACACTTTGATTCGCTGTCTCGCTCGTTCACTGTGTATGTTTTCTGTTTTCGCGCAGGCGCACGTTGAGTTTTCTGTTCGAAGTCTGTTTGTCTTGATACAGGTTCAGGCTGGGCGTACGGGCTGCATTTTTCGGCTTCTTTTTCTAGGAATCTTGACAGCTTAAGTAGGTCAGCTTCTTCGATGTTGTCTGTTGAAGTGAAGTCGAACCACCGGAACCGCATTTGAGGTGAAAACTTTTCTATTACTGCTCTTGTGACTTCAGGATTGTAGAGGTAGTATATTTTCTTGAGTGCTTGCAACGTGGCGATTATGTTGGACACCTTTGTGGAGAACACGCAGATGTCTCTTGCTGTATCGGAGAGGCGAGGTAACGAACGGAGACGCTCCAACTCGGCGAGTGCGATGGTGTCCGGTTTGCCAAAACGTGTTTCTAGAGTTTTCATGATGTCTTGTGGCTTCGAAGTATGTATTAACAGGCTCTCCACCGCTTCCCTGGCGTGTCCCCGTAGGCTGCGGCGTAGGCGTGTGACATTTTCTATCTCGGTGTAAAGTTCTGATGTTTCTGTGTACGCCGCCTTGTAAGACAGCCATTCTTGGTATGCACCACTGTAGGCAGGCAGGTCGGTGTGGCGATGCGGTAGTCGACTGCCTGATTTTGCTGCTAACGTGATTGCTGAGGCGAGCTCGCTGAGGTTCACTGTTGTCGGTTGTGGTACACCTGTAGGCTGCGGCACGACGGTAGGCTGTGGCACGACGATAGGCTGTGGCACGACGATGGGCTGCGGCAAAACGGCAGGTTGTGGCGCGACGGCAGGTTCTGTTTTGGTATGAGGTTGGTTCTCAATAGCCAGGATTGGCCGGTCGCTCTTCTGTACCCATTCGGCGACCCGTCGTGCTGTGGTTCTTTCAGAGACGACGGTAGCGTCGTCTTCTTCGATGTCTGAATCTGTTTCCGCCTCTAGGGCGGCCATTCTGGCGGCAGCATATTCTAATTGTAGGCGGAGGATTTCCGCCCTGGCTAGTGCCATTCTCTTCGCTTTTTCCCCTTTTCTTGACTTCGCGTCCTTTGGGTTGGGCGCAGCTGCTGTGGCCGTTTCATCACGATCCGCGACGGTTTCTGTAGACCGCGTGGTTGCTGTTTCTTCTGTAGTAGCGGTCTCCTGCGTCGTGGTCGTGGCTGTTTCGGATTCTTGAGCACTGTTGGCTGAATCTTCATTTGCTGATTGCGTTTCTTGTTCAGTTGCACCTTTCGCCTTGCTTGATCTCGTTGACGGCATTTTTCTATTTTTCTTCTATATTTGGACTGTTTTTCTTCTATAAATCCGGCTCGAAGGACCATTAATGTACACGATGGTACATTTACTATGCTGGTTTTGTAGGTCGAAATAAAATGCCATTCATTAAATCAATACTTGGTGAAGCTCGGTACAGTAACGTGTTGTTGTTTCTATGGCGCTCGAACAAGAAGTGAATGCCTGCCGGCCTAATGCCGTCTCTTTTATACTATTTTTTTATCGGTGCCTAACGGTACGAGTGCGGGAGAGCGTGCTGCGCTCCTATTGGTCGATACGAATTTTTGGCCAGAACAATAGGCGTTACCGTGCCGAGAGCCACTTTCTATTTTTATTTTTACATAAGCCTATTTACATTGTTTTCCTATGTCTATTATTGCTTTTTATAGCTTAATTAACCCTATTTACTATTATTTATTTATTATATATAGGTAATAAAAAACACAACTATTCTATTTTTATTATAGGTACACTTAAGGACTAATATCTTACTAACTAAATAAGGTAACAAAGTTTATAATGATAACTTATGACTATTTACAACATTACGCGCCGTACACCTACGTTATTGGGAACAGGACAGGTAGATGATGATGGAGTAGCGTTGTTTAAAAACATCATTATCTGGTCTGCACCTCCAACAGCTAAAACTAGACAAATATCGTAAACAATTAACTAGATCAAGGAAAGAAGTTATAAGGAAAACTATGCGTTCAAATTCACAAAATATTTCCAAAATACTCCCAATACATTTACCGCAATACATGCCACAAATGTACATAAATCTATTTTATTGTTATTATTTATACATTCACGGGGTGTATACGATTCGCATTTATGGGATTATTCCATTGTCTAATTGATTTGAAAGCATTGTCATCGGACGGATAATGGACTTTATTGCAGCCACTAGATGTTTTGAAATTGTTAAATTTCCGAAACAATAAATAGCCAATAGTTTGTCCAACATGTTTCTTGCCAGTTCTTCTCACTTAGAGGTTGACTTTCGAAGTGGTAGTTTCAGTTACTTAGACCTTCATAAACGAAAGGATCCCTCTAGCGAAACTTTTTATGTCTTTGACTTTGAAAGTTTCCCTGCACTTAAACGCCAGTTTTTGTAAACCAATGGTAAAGGCCATTGATTGGAAAGTTTGAAACGCGTATATATGTATACGACGTTATTTTTGAAACGAGTATATGTATGTATACAAAGTTATGTTTGAAACGCGTATAAAGTCAAGGTCAAAGCCATAGGCCCACTTATGAAGGCCAAATTTACTGAAGTTACCTTCGGTTCGGAAGTCGGCATGTTCAATTGAGAATAATTCAAATGAAATTGGCAAGAAATTCAGCAAGGGAACATTTTGGCTTTTAATTATGTATGTTTAGAACTTTATTTTTGAAACGCGTGAATATATGTATACAACGATATTTTTAGTATAACAGAGAACTGTCACACTCACGGGTCACACTGTCAAAATTTTAAAGTGAAATGCTACATAATAAATTTAATTACAAAATATTTTATATTATTCTGAGGTATGGTCGTTTTAAAATTACTTTTTTGCTACAAAAAGTGAACATTACTTGTTTGTGGCTAAACATCGAACGTACTATATATTAATAAAATAAATAAATAATGAAACCAATTCCCCGTAAAATCAGTAAAAGTGAAAACACTCAAAACTTTCCCGGCTAGACTGAAGCTCATTGTTAAAATTGCATATTTACATCAAATCCGTGTGCAAAACTGTGTAACCGAATCCAATTTAAGTTGAAGGTTGGTTCTATTCACACGCAAATATCGCAGACTAGTTCCGCTTACCGTGTCTACTCGGAACTCGTTCTTATTGTACATACGTATGTCATATCAAAAAGTGAGACAGTCACACATTTCTAAAGCAAGTTTTTGATATTTATTTAAGGCAATGATAGCTCAGTGGTCCCGGGTTCGAATCCTACAATAAGCTTGGGCTTTCAGTGAAGGAAAACATCGTGAGGAAACCATAGCACGGTGGGGTACTTTGTAATACCCATCTGGCTGGCTACCACCCACAAGATGAAAATCTTTCACCAAGCACCTATGGGTGTTCCGACAACTGCACTTGAGAGCCAGTTCCTTCTAGGCTTTGTGTGTGCACCACCTTCAACCACATCATCACTTACCATGGTGATATTGTGGTCAAAGACAGGCCTATACACAGCAAATAAATACTCAAGTACAATCGCATTTGTGGTCTGCAAAGTCTATGTTAATTTGTTTTTTTTTTAAACTGCGAAGTTGGTAAACAAACAATGTGTATGTGAACAGAGAGATAATTGGATTTAATTGTGTAAAAACTGTTAAGCGAGTGGTAGAATTATCCGTGGTTGTAATTAGGTCATCGTACAACCCTCACAACAGTCGGTTCGAGTCTTTCATTACAGCGGAGAGGAAATGAGCGGAAAAAACCGGCCAAGTGCGAGTCAGACTCGCGCACCGAGGGTTCCGTACAAACCTGTATATAAGTAAATGGTAGTATAGACCTGAGTATTTGATATGAATTTCAATTTATGATGTATTAAAAAAAACTAAGTACTTACTAAATCTCGTTCAAACCAATTTTCGTTGGAAGTTTGCATCGTAATGTACATCATATATTTTTTATAGATTTATCATTCCCTTATTTTAGAAGTTATAGGGGGGGGCACACATTTTACCACTTTGGAAGTGTCTCTCGCGCAAACTATTCAGTTTAGAAAAAAATGATATAAGAAACCTAAATATCATTTTTGAAGACCAATCCATAGGTGGTGTCTATGGATTGGTCTTATGGGTTTTATTTAAAAAAAAAATGAGTTTCAGCTCTAAGTATGGGGAACCCCCAAAATTTATTGTATTTTTCTGTGAAAATCTTAATGCGGTTCACAGAATACTTACCAATTTTCAACATTATAGTCCTTATAGTTTCGGAAAAAAGTGGCTGTGACATACGGACGGACAGACAGACAGATAGACAGACAGACAGACAGACATTACGAATCTATAAGGGTTCCGTTTTTTGCCATTTGGCTACGGAACCCTAAAAATGGAGGGATGAGACTGCAAGAATTCTATGTAATATAATCATGCCTTACTATGCCAACGAGGTTTGCCAATCATGTCTGTATGTCCTGAGTCTGTACAAACAAAAAGTAGTATATGTATTATATAAGTTATCTGGTTTCCATAGTACAAGCTCTGCTTGGTTTGGGATCAGATGACCGTTTGTGAGGAATTTCCCAGGATATTTATTTATTTATTGGGTATATATCAGTCTTCAACCTTTAGAAAGATATAGGGAGATAAAGTAAAAAGAGTTTTTGTAAAAAAACTCAGCTAAGTGCGAGTCGGACTCGCACACGAAGGGATCCGTACAGAAGTTTCTTATATAGGGGCCCTATTTAATGTTTGTTATTTGTTGTTAAAGCGGCAGTAGAAATATACATCCTATGTCCGTTTACCTATTACGGACGGATAGCGGAGGCTTTTAATAGGGTCCCGTTGACACCCTTTGGGTACGGAATCTTTAAAACACGCTAAATAAAAAAAACCGGCCAAGTGCGAGTCAGACTCGCGCACCGAGGGTTCCGTACAAACCTGTAGGTATATAAGTACATAGTAGTACAGACCTGAGTATTTGATATTAATTTCAATATATGACGTATTAAAAAAAACTACTTACTAGATCTCGTTCAAACCAATTTTCGTTGGTAGTTTGCACCGTAATGTACATCATATATTTTTTATAGATTTATCATTCTCTTATTTTAGAAGTTACAGGGGGGGGGACACACATTTTACCACTTTGGAAGTGTCTCTCGCGCAAACTATTCAGTTTAGAAAAAAATTATATTAAAAACCTCAATATCATTTTTGAAGACCTATCCATAGACACCGCACACTTATGGGTTTGATGAAAAAAATAATTTTGAGTTTCAGTTCTAAGTATGGGGAACCCCCAAAATGTTTTGTTTTTTTCTATTTTTGTGTGAAAATCTTAATGCGGTTCACAGAATACATCTACTTACCAAGTTTCAACATTATAGCTCTTATAGTTTCGGAAATAAATGGCTGTGACATACGGACAGACAGACAGACAGACAGACAGACATGACGAATGTATAAGGGTTCCGTTTTTTGCCATTTGGCTACGGAACCCTAAAAAGGACAGCAGTAAGTAACAATATAAACTAATTTTGGTAACTACAGTTAATTACATCTACTTAGATCCGCATTTTTAAACATGGCCACTAAAACTTTTTAGTTTTCAACTAATAGTAACGAAATCTAGTAAGTACCTACAAATATGATGAATGAAAAAGAATTTAGCAAAGTTAACAGATCAACAGAATTTACAGTGATTAGATCCTTTAGAAAAGCTAAATAAACGAAAGAAAAGTAGAGTCACGATTGTTCGTGACAACTTATTAAAAAGTTTACGAAAAATAAAGATCAATAGGATATTGACGCCCATCGTTCCCACAGAGGTAGATAGACTCAAGGTATTTTAAAAGAGAAGTAGAACGTAGCGTTTATTCTATCAAAACAACAACGACAAGTAGAAAAAAAGTAGAAAAAATTTAGACTATAGCTCCTGATAAAGAAGCTTCGTATAAGGAGATTACATCCCACATCCAAACTTATAAACTTTACCTTATAATATTACTACATCGAATCATTCGTTCATTTTGTTAGAAATCTATTCCGCTTATTCCCCACCACCGGCAATGCGCTCTGACAGGCTAAGTCAAGGACACATTAAACATTTAGATGCAGTGATTGGGTACTTTTATTAACAGTGCGAAAACACTTACTTGTTGCGAAATTGGATTGCCCTCGATATATTAGTGGTATTAGTATAGAGTCCCCTCAGATTACAGAATGAAAGGCAGATGGAGCGCACCGAACACGAAAGTGAAGCCAAAAAAGCAAATATAAATTCAACATCAGATACCATGGGGGTCTGCTATTTTAAATCAGAAATGAAATTCTGGCACGATCTCATTACTCATAATGATTTTTGACGCTATTACGCGAATTACCCCCTTATTCATAATGAAGTTATCAAACGTTGATTAGCTAAAGTTCTGAAGTCTTTATCTGACACGTGACATTTGGTGAACGAAAGAGTGAGACGGAGGACACTATTACACTGGATTAGTTAAAAAGCGATGATGAATAAGGGGGTTAGTAGACAAACCAAAACTGTCAAATCTATAAATGTTTACACCACTGATAGTTCATTGGAACACAATTTTATTAGCGGACTTGGGCCCCAGGCTTTTTGAATTTGTATTTGCTTTGTTTAAACAAAGTTTCTTCAAAATGAAGTGTTTTTTTTTATAAACAAAGCGAATACAAACTCAAAAGCGAATACCCGGTATATGATTTTGAATTTTCTTCTTCGCTGTCGTGTTCGGTGCACTCGCATCTGCATACTGGCCGCCTGGTGGTAAGCAGTTACCGTAGCCACATGGACGCTTGCAACACAAGAAGCATCGCTCACGCGTTACTGACCTTTGCCCCCTCCCCTATGAGCTCTGGCGACCTTACTTAAGTAAGACTCCACCTATCGCGCGCGCAGGAACACTACTTTACACAACATAAAGTTATTTGGCTGCGGTATTCTGTAAGGTGGAGGTACTTCCCCAGAATCCCCAGTCGAGCTGCTCTTTGAGCGAATAAACGCTATGCTCTATCTCTCTCAAAAAAAGAAAAAGCATCTCTCAAATTTATTCTATAATCTGAGAGAGTCACATATAAATAGTGAGAAGCTAATGGTGAGTCCATGCTTGGCGAAACGAGCACAAGCCGAGCCTCGAACGAGCACACTGCGAGCACGATTCGCGTAGCGTGTCGAGTCTCGAACGAGCGCGGTTGTCAGTTTTTTCACGAACAAAGGGATTCGCATCGTGCTCGTCGTAGGCTAGTTGAAGGTTCGTTCGTGGCTCGACTCGTGCTCGATTCGCGTAGGGTGGACGCACCATTACGTACCTACGTTCCTATATTTGTATTAGAGTTGTTGAACAACTTCAATTCAACAAGTAATGAACATATACTAAGAGCGTGTACGTACATATAGCGGCAAGTTTGTGAGTTACTTGTGTGATGCTTCGCACGGCCGCACCCGAACACACCTTGTTTCCTTGTTTATGGTTAATCTACAATGTTATTGGGTGTGTCTTATTGAAGACATGCTTTTCTATTGCTATTACTCTATCGATATATGTTTCACGAGTAGAAACACCCGTGTAACATAAAACGAGTAAATAAATATCTTGGGACATTCAAAATTCAAAATCATTTATTCAAATAGACTTTTTTTTTTATACTACTAAGTCGGCAAGCAAGCATACGGCCCACCTGATGGCAAGCGGTTACCGCAGCCATATGGACGCTTGCAACACACGAAGCATCGCTCACGCGTTACCGACTTTCCCCCCCTCCCCAATGAGCTCTGGCGACCTTACTCACGCGCAGGAACACAACTTTACACAACGTAAAGTTATTTGGCTGCGGTATTCTGTAAGGTGGAGGTACTTCCCCAGTCGAGCTGCTCTTTGAGCGAATAAACGCTACGCTCTACCTCTCCAAAAGACCTTCGCAGGCACTTATGACAAGTCTGAGTCTACTCTAATACCGGTTCGGAAGGTTGCATTTGCTGAGAAGAGCCGGCAATAAACTCAGCAATTACTCTTTTCAAAACAAGCTTAGATTCATTACATAATATTTACATTCTAATCGCATTAAGACCACATCAGTTACAGACTTTTGTAAAAATCCCGTATATAAATGTCATACCAAATTTTTGTTTCCAAGTTTATTGAATTAATCATAACCAATGTGCCGCCGCTCATGGCATTATCTTTTCCATGTCACTTGCTAATATTATTATAATATTTTCTCTTTCGCGATTTGTGCGCTTAGTACCAGATAAGTCATCCCTGTTTTCCTGTTCCCAATCTTTTGGGATCAGCACAATATGTACGCTTCTTCAATTCGTCTCTTCTATCCCTCGTACCAGCATTGAAAGAAAGAAGAAAATAAAGAAAGAAAAGAAAGGACTCTTACTCATATCATCTTCCACACAATCCATCCATCTCTTTTTCGGTCTTCCTCTTCCCGTATCCATTTTCATAACTCTGCAAGAAATTTGAAAATTAACATTATCTATTGCTGTCGCGCTGTTGTCTTAATCGGAATCGAACCTAATGGTGCGTCTATTCTTGGCGAATCGAGCATGAGCCGAGCCACGAATGAGCTCACTGCGAGCATGATTCGCGTAGCGTGGATGGGCTTGCGAGCCTCGAACGAGCGCGATTGTCAGATTTTTTAAGAACAAAAGGATTCTCATCGTGCTCGTTGTAGGTTCGTTCGTGGCTCGGCTCGTGCTCGATTCGCGTAGCATGGACGCACCATGAGATCTTCTATGTTATTGTAAACTTCCTAAAGTTTTAGGGATATGATATATATGTACCTACTATGATAATATCAGTATTATCATAGTAGGTACAGTCGAGGACATAAATATGTATACACTTAGTAAAATTCAACAACGGTTTCCTCTTAAACTACTGATTGAAATTATGAGATATTATAAAGGCAGAATCTTCTAACATATACTATTATGATTTGTGTAATAGTTTAACACTTAAATGTTAAACATGCGAGAAAATCGCTTTTAAATTTCAAAAAGTGTATACATATTTATGTCCTCGACTGTACATATATATCATATCCCTAAAACTTAGATATATATGTACCTACTATGATAATACTGATATTATCATAGTAGGTACATATATATACATGTAGGTATGATAATACTGATATTATCATACCTATATGTCGACACGTCCTACGTCAAACTAAGTAACTGCAAAAAGCAAATTTTACAGGAGAGCGTTTTTAAAATTTTTAAAATTTCTTTTCGTCATTACTCCGTCTCTCAAAGGGCTCTGACTTTGAAACTTGGCAAAAGGCTCTTACTATAGGTCCAGACTATGTTACAGCTTAAATTTTGTTTGTAAATCTTCCCACTTTTGTTTTATTACACATACATACGTGTACTTGGTTTTATTATCCGAGAGTAATAAAGTATGTGTCAGATTCATATTTATTCAAGGGAATTTGAAAAACCTAGTATTGCGTAACTGTCTAGATACATGTTTGTTCTTTGTTAACTAATTGGTCATACTGTACCTAACTGTTAGTTACATAATTTCTCATTGGAAATTTAATTATTGACGCATGTGTATCTGCATTTCTATATTATCAAAATCTCCTATATCTACCTACTTAGCCTTTAATTGAATGAAATTAATAAAGGGTTCTTGACTGCTAAAGTAGCCAACAAGCATACGGGGTCCGCCTGAGAATAAGCGGTTACCATAACCTATGGTAGAAGCGCTCGTAGTGTGGCATGATTAGCCTTTCTTAATCGATCGGCAAAATTAAGCTACGTCTGTCGTGGTCGGTACCTGGATGTGTGACCGTCTATTGGTATTTCAAATCGAGCGTTTCCGTGCTTCGGAAGGCACGTAAAGCCGTTGGTTCCGGTTATCACTTAATTGTGATAGTCGTTAAGCTAGTTTGATGCCTACTAGGCGGCTTTAAAAAATCCAACAGTAGGTTGACCACTAGCCTACCTCCACCAATCCGCTGTGGGCACGCGTGGTGGAGTATCTGCCCATTCCCTGTTATCATTTTTGTGAAAGGAGGCCTGTGCTCAGCAGTGGGACATTATAGGCTGATAATGATGATAACCTATGGAAGCTTGAGCAAGGAGCTATGATTATCCCACGAGAATAACACACATTAAGAGCCATATTAGCTCCTATCTGGACCTTTTGCTGAAGGCGTGACTTGATGGAAATTTCAGGACAGTGGACCCGCCACTTGGCTCATCAGACCACTTTCTCGTCCGAAAACAGGTGCCTGTGCTCAGCCCATATGTGGTTCTATATGTCAGCAGACTGGGATGGATTGCGTGAATTCTTTGCATCGTACCCGTAGATGCAGCTCTGCTTCGCATCAAACAATCAGGAAGCAATTAGGATAACATCCAAACACATTTTATGCGGAGCGCTTAACGTAGCCTCGAGGTTCAGTAAGCGAATGATTGCCAGGGCTAAGTTCGATTTCGCCATCAGAATTGGCAAGAGACTGCATGAGCGATCCTTCTGGGAGTTAGGCTTTTGAGTGTCTTACCAAAGCTGCTGAAGGAAACTTTTTCCTGTCATCCTTGCTACCACTATGTAAGCTGAACGGAAATTTGGCTAAGGAGAAGGCTGGCCTTTTAGGCCTCTTTGCTCGAACTTGACTTCAGGTGAAGGGGGTGCCACACTGCCTACCATCCCGTAGTGTGACAGTTCCATGCCGGAGATTCGTATAACTCAAAGTCCTGCAGGAGTTGCTTTCTCTAGACATAGCATGTGTGCTCCTGAACTGTGTCCTAACGCGCCTTTTTGCGCTTTCCTACTTGAAAAAGTCCCGTCTTCGTGGAAGACTGCGCACGTACACACAGTACAGTTCTGTTTGTTTTCTTTAATTCTTGTTTTTTGTAATTTCTACAGTCTTTAATGTAATGTTGTGTGTTGTCCAGAATAAATCTTATTTCTTTCTTACACCTTGTGTGCTCAACTAAAGCGACAAATCAGATGTGCTAATTACAGACCTATCACTATCACCTCCTTTCTCTCCAAAATGATGAAACGAGTGACCAACACGCAACTCTTGAGATACCTAGAGGATCACGATTTATTGAGCGACTGAATATACGGCTTCCACCATAGTCACTAGGCTGGTGACCTTGTAGTTTATCTCACACGTTGATCATCAATCGCCATTGAGACTTAGTGTAGGGCATTGGCGTTGAGCCTAGATGTGGCCAAAGCATTCGATCGGGTCTGGCAACAGGGTCCTCTAACTAAACAACCATCATACAGGGTTTCCCGAGTGATTATGCAAATCGGTCGCCAGCTTTCTGTAGATGCATAAGAGCCGTCGTTGATGGTAGCTTCTCTGACAGCATGTACATAAATGCCAGCGTCCTACAAAAACTTGTGCTTTCCCCAACACTGTTCCTGCTGCATGTCAATGAATGATATACTGTCTATTGATAGTATTAATTGTTATGCGAACGTAATCGAATGTACAGCTTTTTAAACAAGCTGTGCAAATATTCCTCGTTCCATAGTGGAGGAAAGCCACGAACGACTTTTGTCTGAAATCGAGAATACACTAACTAGTGTCTCCGATTGGGTTTGCCTGAACGTAGTGCATTTTAACTCCACTAACACACAAGCCTGCGCGTTCACCACAAAAAAAAACCCTATTTGCTGTAGCTCTCAATTCCAGAACACGTCTCCGACATCACAAAAAGTATCGGAATCCTTGGCGTCGATATTTGTAACGACGTTCCGTTCCATAGTCGTCTCGTAGACAAAGTCAAACTGGCATCCAAAAAACTCGTGAGTGCTTTAGAGAGCGAAGCAGTTCTTCTCATAGGGGCAAAGTCTGCAACTTTACAAGCCGCAAGTCCGACCTCATATGGAGTACTTGGATACCAGCTTGGGCCTGTAGACTCAGTCAGCAGTGTGCCATTAGTATTGTCGACGATCCCGAGCTCACAAATGATTTAGAGCCCGTTAGCCTTAGGAGAGACTTTGCCTCCTTATGTGTATTCTACCGCTTATACAACCGATAGTGTTCAGTTTTTTTTTTTTGAACTGATGCCCACAGCTAGCTTCTACCTTCGCAACTCTCGCCATCGACGGGTTCTCCAACCTCATACATTGGAACCGAAATGGTTTCGTACTATGCGCTTTCAACGGAGCATCCTACCACAGACACTCAGGTTGTGGAATGAGCTCCCCGCCTTGGTTTTCCCAAGAGCATTCAGCATGGGGCTCTTCGAAAAGGGTGAGAAGAGATTTTTGCAGGGTCGCAACGCGTGATTGATACCCCTGTGTTGGAAGCGTCCATAGGCTACGGTAACCGCTTACCATCAGGCGGGCTGTATGTTTATTTGCTATCTTAGTGGTATAATAAAACATAGAACATCCTTTTTTTGAAGTCGGTTAACAATAAGACATGATTTTAAATATTGTATAACTGTCTAAGTGAACCGATATAAAACTATGACTAGATATCTTTCTAATGTACAATTATGTAAGTGCTAAATAACTTATTTCGATCTAACAACTTTTCAATGTACAAGTGAGTAAGTGTCTAGATAATTAATTTCGATTGAACAACTTTCCAATGAACAAGTGTATAAGTGCCTAGATGGAATTTGCAACCATACTGAATCACATTGAATAAGTGTGTACCTACGTAGTTACACTGTTGTACGTGGACAAAACAAAATATACAAAAAAAAAACTTCATGAACTTTTTACTACTTCTATGTAACGTGTTTTAAATATTTGTATTACAGCGCTACTGTGGTTTTAATTTCTTCATTCCATAAATTTAAATATTTCTATCCGTATGTGGTTTAGAAATATTTGCAGCGATAGAAATATTATTACGAAACGTACGCGCACCTCACTCGCTGTCCGTAGAAGAAGTGAGGGAGTGGCAGTTGACCACGTACCGCACCGCGTTCCCCCTACGTTAAAGTGTTTAACTGGATCTCACACGCTTATTCGCTGTGCGTTTTGAACCGCTAATGCAGATAAATACTTATTCGTTTGAGAGAAAAGTATGTTCTGATAGGAAAATTAAAAAAAAAAAAAATACGTCTTGTAGATTCGGATACGTAGAGCTCCAAAATGCAATAAAAACACTTTGGTGTAACAGGCACATACATTGGTTAACGTAGGACGTGTCGATGTATTGATGATTATGATTTTTTTTAGGAAAGAAAAATTGGGGAAAATGTGAAAGTGCAATATCAAATCTGTTGAATGTTATAGACTATGTAATGATACGTATTCAGTACCAAAAAAACCGGAACGGGAAACTCAAACTAAAACACTTTTGCAATGGAAATAAAACTCAGTTAAAATAATGCCGATAGAAAGCAATTTGCACCAGTGCAGGATACAAAAGATTATAATTGGTATAGAATAGAACCGGTCCGGCGCCGGAACGGCACTGTGCTGACAATGGCCGGTATCGGCCGAGTGACGGACGATGCAGCTCTGGAATTGTCCATGGCTCAATTTATAAGCTTAGGAGAAAAATGTGTAAGTTGGTGGTACTTGTAAAGTTAAGAGACTTTTTTTATACTACTTAGTTGGCAAACAAGCATACGGCCCGCCTGTAAGCGGTAACCGCTTAGGACTTAAGACATGCATTTGTGTGCATGAAAATATCTACATGTCCTGAGTCTGGGGTCCGGTTTCACCGGCGTTACCGGGATAAAAAGCCTATGTCCTTCTCCATACCATAAGCTATCTGCATGCCAAATTTCATAATGATCCATTGAGTAGTTTAGACGTGAAGGCGTAACAAACAAACTCACTTTTGCATTTATAATATTAGTTACTAGCTAGCTAGCTAGCTACAGTAGCTACTTACAGGACCATTAATAAACTCTATCTTTTGTTTTTCTTTGCCTATCAAGTTTATGGTGGTAAGGAGCGGTGAGGCGGTCGATGTAGCTCCAAAGGCTTGAAAGATTTGACAGACCTTCCTTTAGAAGTAATACCGAACAACCAAATTCCCCAACTAGTCAGTGTTTTTGCACTGATTAATAACATTATCAACCGATCACTGCATTTTCATATTTAGTGTGTCCTTGTCTTAGCCAATCAGAGCGCATTGTCGGTGGTGGGGAATTGGCGTAATAGATATCATTCAAAATGAACGTCATTTAAAATGCAAGCTTTATGATTTTAAAAGCAGCATTTTAAGCAATTGTTTATACGCCAGACGGCTACTACAAAGTACCCTACACTTTCTAATTTAAATTCGGGATTCCGCTTCTCTTATTATCTTGCGCCATACGAACATGCACAAAGCCCGTATGATCAATTTAAAGCCAGCCGCCCTTTGTACCGGGCGTGCCCGGGTGATACCTACTCACGGCTAATCCTTGAGACAATACGTTGAGAGGCTGTATTGACATGGTTTATCCTATTTTGAATAGATTTACGACATACGACTGTGGTTACCATCCTATGGAGTTGACGGGTCGTTCACTTCCGTCCATTATGGCGAGGAGGGCGATGGCTGCCACACGCGTCATACTTGTGAACAGGTGCTGCTTGTGGGGGCTGGTCTGCGCCGAGTTTGGCATTTACTTACTTATTAAGTATAGATTCAGTCTACTTTGTAGTTTTGCCGCCGCGCCGGGGCACGGGGACTTTTCATAAGTGCCTGCGAAGGTCTGTTTGAATAAATGATTTTGCTGGGACCTTACAGAATACAGTAGCCAATTAACAATGTTGTGTTCCTGCCTATGAGTAAGGTTGCCAGAGCTCATTGGGCATGGGATGGGCATGGGGAAGTAACGCGTGATGTGTGCCCGAAGAGATGCCCCAGGTGTCCCTTGTGCAAGCGTCCCTCGTACAGACTCTCTATAAAAAGTTTGAGATAATAAATTTATCGAAAAGTCATATAAAATTATGGCTTCCAAGTTTATTGAATTAAAATCATAACCAATCTGTCACCTTGTTCTGTATATGCTAATTGTGCTAATATTATTATAACATTTTCTCTTCCGCGCTCTGTGCGCTTAGTACTAAAGAAGTCGTCTACTTTTATGGATATACCTAATATATAGGGTGACTGGTTATTAGTAAACGGCACTTAGGCATATGATTGTACTCATGATAAAAAAAACTACCAAAATATATTTTTTTTAAATTTACTTAGCACGTGACCCGTAATATTTAGTAATTAACAAGAATAAGAATACACCATCAGCTTTTATTTGATTTAGTTACTTATCCCTATTTACAAACAAAACTATAGCATTACCATTTAACCACTCCGTACGGACTGCGCGCGCGCTATAATATTTTTTTTGGGAAAGTTGTATGTTATCATGAGTACAATCATGTGTCTAAGTGTCGTTTACTAATTACCAATCACCCTATATACTAATATACCTATTTTGATTTAGTATTAGCTCGACATCAAAATGATTTTGGGAGTATACGAGCCTGCTGAAAACTAGCTAAGTATATAGTACCTGTATTGTATATTGTAACCCACTTTTTCTCCGGACAGCTCATTTTAATAAAATGATCGATCGAGTACGGCTTCTATAATCGAATGATTTCTTTTTCTCAACTTCTGCGTAATCGAATGAAATGGACTGTAAATTGAACTGACTATCCGTCACTTATAATAAAATGAATCGATGTTCTGGCATTGTTAGAATACCATTGCTGTCTTTGTATAAGACAGAAGGAAATACTCCTGAATATAATTAGTAATGGGTATCAAATTCTTGTCGGTTAGAAAGTGTATGCTAGGCCAACTTCACGGACAAAATGTAATTTATTTTTCTAGATGAAAAATTAACGGAAAACCCTGTCCTGATTGGGTCAGGTCTATACATTTTAAATAAAACCGGTCAAGAGCTGAGTCTGACTCGCCGATGTTTCGGACCTTCCTTAGACGTATAATTTCTTGGTATGGGCCATAAAAGTAGAAAAAAAAACGGACTGCATAACTAAATTTGTATGTGAAATTTCGGCCCCGCAATTCGGCTCCTGTCGCAAACAAACTAAAGTAAGCCCAATGGACATATGCTACCTTCTTTTTGTGCTTGTTTATTGTACCATGGTGAAATTGTTGAAATGCAATCACAATTTTTGTTCAATACATGGTTAAAAAATATTTTTTTACAAAAATAACAGACCTTATCTACTTTAGCCTAAGCCTAGGTATATTTTCTAGATTCCAATGTATCTTAAGGTATTATAGAACGATGGGCTTTAAGAATTTTGGCCATTTATTATTCTGACAGGCATTTCAGTTTGTCTCACGTAATTTCTTTATTCTTTGGAAAGCCACAGTATACCTATGTATTATGCAGAAGTATAACTTCACTGTTAAATAATTAAACAGCAGCAACAGCCGCTTTATTATAGCAATAAGGTTACATCCTGCCGGCTGTCAGCCTGCCTGATGGTAAGCGGTTACCGTAGCTCAAGACGCTTTCGACACTAGGTATATCACTCACTGGATTATTTACTTCAGAAAATTATCTACGTAAAAAATATTTTTATTGGCAACACAACCGAAAATATAAACTTAATTATTTTACCAATCATAACTTAAAAATAATTATTATGATTTATAATTGACTAAAAATAAATGAATTTCATGACTTTTTTGGCTGGAACCTGCAGAGTGACGTTGCGTTTCCTTTTTTATTTTCATAAATTCGTGTATTTTTAGTTTTATTGCATATTATCGGTGGTATTTTATCCAATAAAGATCAATAAATGTGCACCGGTGAAGTGAAATGAAATGTGTATGAAGTGAAATAAAGTCACTTTGCAAGTTGTCTCAAGAAGTCCGTGAAAAGTTTTAGTACAATGACCACCATTGTACCTACTAAAACATGACTTTTATGGACGGTGTCTGACTGAGGACTATGTGAAAGTGATTTATTGTGACTAGAAATTATAATTTAACTAGAAAAAAAAAAATCCCGGAAAAAAAAAAAAAAAACATTTCAATGACGAAAATTTTTGCTCAAGCATACTTGCATCACTCATTATTCTCTTTCAGTCCTGAGTTACTCTTATCCACAGCTTCCAAATGTTTGGCTTCGGATCCTTTCACTAACTTTCACTACTGTTTCTGTCTATACCATGGCAAAATAAAGATAAAAAGCTTAGAGTGTCCATAATAAATATTACCAGAACTAAGTATCCGACGGGCATCTGGCATGCCTTTCATCCTCGAGGATTACCGAAGAAACCCGAAGTCATTTATCATTCGAATCATAACTTCAGGGTTTAGTCAGTAAATGAAACCACGTAACACATGAGTGTCCTTATCACCTTCTCCCTCTAACGTGTAATGTGAAAGAGACAGAGAAAGGCTTTCGGCCGAATGGAAAAGTTGAAGTCCATTTGCAAAGTTGTAAAAACTTTGATCAAAGTCAAAGTCAAAGCCATTTATTCAATTTAGGCCCTAGAAGGGCACCTATGAAGGTCAAAGCTACTGAAGTTACCCAGTTCGTAAGTCGGCCTTCAACTGAGAAGAACAGGCAAGAAACTCAGCAAGGTTACACTTTTTAAATATATTTTTTTTTTTTTTTTTTTAACAATCTGACTATATATTGGCTATTTTTTCCAAAACATTACTAGGTATACATACATACTTTTTATTTTACAAAATAAAATACACAATCATCAAAACGAATAAACATAAAAAAAAAAACAAAAACAAAACCATGATAATTCATATATTTTAACTTGTTTGCGTGTTGATGGTTTTTCTATAAGCGGATGTCGCTGACCAGCTATCCGACCCATGGTTTCCCTAATTTCGGTTTCCACGAAACTGGAAGAAAGAAAAGTTACTTGTTTGACACGAACCACGTGCATGTCTATCAAATATTTACATGTGCATGTCTATCTTTAATATTAATATTTACAGTAAAATGGCCTATAATATTCGTTTTTTTCGTGAAAAATCTGTTACGTGATCCTACGTCGATATATATACTTGTATATTATGATGAGTTTCCGCAAAAGGCATACTACAACTTTATAAGATAGGTACGAGCTGTCACGAGAAGATAATGTAACAGTATACTATCAGTTTTTTTGTAGACCAAATAAAAAAAAAAGAGATTTTAGTATCGGATCAGTTCCGGAGATTACTTCCTACATAAAAACTAACATACAAACTTTATCTCTTTTTTTTATAATTAGCTTTATTTACAACAAATATGTACAATATACAATCTATATACCTATAGAAAATTTCCTCAAGCCTGCCGCTGCTTCCGATTATCGGCAAGGTTCCCATAACGCTGCCAGCCTTTATCTCCTTATAATATGAGTATAGAGCCTAGTAGGAGCTAGTCGTATAGAAATCCATAAACAATGTACCTACATCATGCCTTTGAAAGTAGAGTTTATAACGCAGGCTTTTTGAAGTGAAAACATCTTTAGCGGCGTTGTGCACTTTTTTTTGGAATGGGTAAAAAATGTTAAACTCGCGTCAGGTGTCACGTGACCTGATCGAAAATTCGTAAGACGGAGGGACAGTAGTTGCAAATTAGACTGTATTTATACTGGGGTTATGTTCAAATTCTTATAATATTCTCTAGCTAGCCGGAAGGTAGGTACCATTTTTGTTCACATTTTAAGTTAATAAAAAAATCTTATTCAAAAGTATTATATGTACAATACATGTATCGTGAACTAGCTTTCCGCTTCGCGAATTCACTCGCGATCACCTATTTCACCCCCAAGGGGTTGAATTTTGGAAAACCCCTTGTATACAAATACTATGTGAAAAATGTCTAGTTTCAAAAATGCACAACAATATTCAAGTTTTCACTTCTGCCTGCACTCCCGGAGTGCAATCCGTTGTTTTTTTGTTTCCTTCCTACTGTAGTTCATGTTTTATTAAAATTTAATTCCAAATAAACAACCATGGAACTTGGCTTGAATAATATCATACAAAATAACTATGAAAGATAACAAACTGTTGTGACTAAATTTATTACAATATTTAGTCGCAAATGTGTCCAAAATAGTGTAAACATGTTTACATTTTGTCGTCCTATCAGTCATAATAAAAATGAATGTTTTGGAACACGCGCCGGCGTCGGCGTCGGGGCGTCGCTGTGTTTTATCATTTTAATTACTGGTTTTAGTGCCAAGAAAGTTTTAACATTTAAATAAATGAAAATGTTCATTAGTCTGGCAAACTTTCTTAAAAACTATTACGTGATTCCAATGCATTTGGTTTTCAAATTATAAAAAAAACATACATATATTCTTTGATTAAGGATACATCCAGATAGAGTGCCGCAGCTGTGCCCGCGTCGATAAAAATAGCCCCTAATCGCAAAAATGTCCTATATTTAAATTTCTCCCGATTTTAATTGGAATATTTCAACAACTACTATCATTATGAACGTCACTATGACTAGCAGAATGACGCAGAGGGAGCGTAAAACGTAGCTGTTACGCGCAGCAGCCTATAAAAGTTGGCCTGTTTTATATATTCGTGTAGTATGGCGACGTTCTTTCTAGGTATATTTATTTCTATGCATATATTCATAAAACGTCGTAAAAGCCTTTGATATAAAGGTAGCCATAAAAATATGGTTATCGTAAAAAAGACAAAGGAAAAGCAATTAAAAACAAACGCCATATCTTCATTAACCGCTGAAAAGCACACCCTTCAACAACACTCGTGGCGAGGGTCTAAAATACCCACATTGACATTCCGCGACCAATGTTTGTCCAACTTTGGCCGTGTCACACGATCACAAACCCGATAAATTGCTATGCAAACATTTCGTCGAAAAAGAAAGGAAGCTTGCAAGGCCATGTAAGCATCAGTCGTTCTGATATGTGCAATGAAATTTTTCCGACAAGACGTCAGTGGGGTGTGGCATGAAGAGGCGGGAGGGGGGAATCAACAGTTTCAGGCAAGGATATTACAGCTACAGCCAGTCTGGTCCCGACGATCGAGGAGGACGGTTGCGCGGCCTGCGTGCATGTGCGTTGCGAAAAATATACCTTAGAAAAGAAATCATCAAAGGTGTCTGAAAATGTTGTGTATTTAAAACAGTTTTATCAGTGTGCTGGTTATTTTCATTGTTTTTTTTTTCGGTAGAAAAACAGCTGTTTATTTTAATGGGAACTTTTTTTCTTTGAGTTTCATAGGGTTAATTTTGAACAGGAGTGTGTTTTTATTTAACGTTTGGAATCGTTGCCTTTTTTTTTGGTGTTTGACTGGAGATCAGCTGTAATTGCTTGGGACATCGTGCTTTGAGGTGAGTTAATTTAAATTATATTTAATATGTTCTCTTATCCATATACTATTTATAATTATCACACGTAATAAACAATGTGTGGACAGTATTTTAGAGAAATTATTTCATCATTTTATATATTTTTATTATATTGATATTATAAACAATATGTTTTTTATTGATGTGAATCTAAAATAAACACAAAATACGTTCGATCATTGCCATGTTTATATTGTTTTAGGATGCATACCCAAATGCTGTGTCAGAATCAGATATTGATTCTGTCTGTCTGTTTATATTCCCGAGCTAATGCTATATGGTAAACAAACAAATTCACAACATGTGACTAACAATTTTAGATTAGACAAGAGCTATGGCTGAAACATTGAATTTTAAGTAAAATTATAAATCGTATGTATTGAAAAGTGCTTGTGGTGTAGCATGATTAGCCGTTTGCAAAGTTAAGCTACTACCGTCGTGGTCGGTAACTGGATGGGTGACCGCCTAGTGGTATTTCAAATCGAGCGTTTCCGTGCTTCGGAAGGCACGTAAAGCCGTTATCACTTAATTGTGATAGTTGTTAAGCTAGTTGGCGGCCTACTAGGCGGCTTGAAAATCCAACAGTAACCAGTTAACCAATAGCCTACCACCACCGAACCATAGTGGCCACGCGTGGTGGAGTATCTGCCCATTTCCTTTCACCCTCATTTGTAGGAGGCCTGTGCTCAGCAGTGGGACATTATAGGCTTATGATGATGATGATGAATAACATGAAATGTTAAAAATTGGGGTATTTTAGACCCGGGTGCTTGTAATAAAGGGTTATATCTAGGGGTTGATTAATTATTCTATACTTAAAATTCAAATAATGATTTCAATTTTTTAACTTGAAAATGGAACCAGAAAAAAATATGTACAAAAGAGATTTTTAAAAGAAAAGCCATCTTGTCTACCTACATGAATATTAAAATGTTCCCTCTTTCCCGACGAAATCCTTTCTTATATAATTAGGTATGTAAATATTGTAGTACCTACATTTCAGCTCGCAAAAAGACTGAATTTCTTATTGCTTTGTTCATTAAAGTTCTAGGGTTCGGATGTAGAGAACTGTTTTCAGGATATGAAGTTCTAACCACTAACAATAAAAAGGCAGGCAGACCTGTAAATGCCTATAAAATTGATTGAATTAATTTATTGGAGAATGCATAACGCGTGCAACTATTTTCTGCCTGTATTCGGAAGATATTTGCAATTTTGCATAGGGCAAGAATGAAGAAGGCAGATCCCTGCCTCCTTCTTTATTCGTCTGTGGTAATAACACATACCCAATTATACGGGGTGGATACGACGTGTATTCTCTTTTCCGTGGATACGACATTAAATGAAACCACGTAAAGTACTCATGTATACGAGCAACTTTTACTATGGGACCAACTTCGAAATTGCAAAAAAAATACAGCTTTTCATACAAAAGGCCTCCTCCTCCTCCTTGTCTCCTCGGTAAAAATGTATGAAATTCTGTATGATGAATAAACGAATGAATGATGAAATAAAATATGAATGTCTTTTTAATGTCGTAAGGTCGTATCAATCCCATATAATTATGTAGTTACTGTAGGTTGATCAAGACTGCAATGAACATCTTTGTGAGACTCACTAGCTACTTAAAGAGCTCTATGTGCTTTCAGGTGGTTGACCAACAGATTAGTATTACCTATTGGCATTAGGCGCACAGATCGCGAAAGAGATTTTTTTATAATATTGTTAGCAATGTGAATACAAAATGACCGTTATTGAGCGGTGTCACGTTGGTTACGATTTTAATTCAATAAAATTGGATAGCAAAAATTGGTATGATTTTTAGAGTAATTTATTTTGAGCTGAAGCATTTTAGAGAGTTTGTACCTTATTTTATTTATTCAGATAGCAAACGGTCACAATTCAAATGAAAATTAATACTAAAATACACAAAAAGACCTACAGTATCATCAATGAAAACTTAATAAAAACCTGAGTCATTAATGAACCATTTATTGACGGGCCAGCTGGCGTGGTTGGTTAAGACTCTGGACAAGATTCCACCTATCGCGCCGCTGGTCGTGGGTTCGGTTCCCACACAGGACATGCATTTGTGTGCAGGAACATGTCTGTATGTCCTAGTCTGGGTGTAATTATGTATATTAAGTATGTATTTACAAACAAAAAAGTAGTATATGTATTATAACAGTTATCTGGTTTCCATAGTACAAGCTCTGCTTAGTTTGGGATCAGTTGACCGTGTGTGAAGAATGTCCCAGGATTAAAAAAAAAAAAAAAAAAAAAGAGCTGGTGTACACTAAAAACTTAATATAAATATGTATAATAGAAAAGAAACAAAACTTACTTATAATTTGCATAATATTTTTGTTGCTTTGGCCTTAAATGAGTTGAGGTTTTCGTGGAAAATGTCAATTTCGTCAAGTTTATTATTATATAGGTTAGGACCAGATAGAGTGTCGAAGCTGTGCACGCGTCGATAAAAATAGCCCCTAACTGTTAGGGGCTAAATCAAATGAAAATAAATAAAATTGCAAAATAATTTTTAATATATTAAAATCGGGAGACATTTACTCTCCCGATTTTAATTGGAATATTTCAACAACTGCTATCATTATGAACGTCACTATGACAAGCAGAATGACGCAGAGGGAGCGTAAAACGTAGCTGTTACGCGCAGCAGCCTATAAAAGTTGGCCTGTTTTATATATTCTTGTAGTATGGCGACGTTCTTTCTAGGGTTAGGACTACTTATAAAGAACCTGTATTTGGCGTAGTTGGTTCGGCTGAACTTTGTAAAGAAATGACACATTTTATCTCGTGAGGAGGGACGTGGAACTTTTAAAAATACCTTTGCTAAGATATCAGGACAATTGATATGATGACCAATCATTTTTATGAGGAAAGTAGCATCCATAAGATGGCGCCTGCACTCCAATGATGGGATTTTAAGGCGTTTACCTGTAGTTGGATACTCAATCAATTGAGTTATGTTGTGTTCATTCCTTTCGGATACATCTACATCGATGGACTTTATACGCTGACGATGATCCTGTGACATACTGATATCAAGAGCTATATTTATATGGAAACCAGATCGATACAATAAAAAACCGGTCAAGTGCGAGTCAGACTCACACACGGAGGTTGCCGTACAATATTAACTAACTCAACTTTGCTATGAAACAAGAAACGCCAAAAAAGACGTTTCGTGTATGGGCGCCCCCTTTAATTAAATAATTAAAATATTTTTTAATTAAAATTAAATTTAATAATTTAAATTTAATTAAATTTTTCTTAATTGATGAAATACATTATTCTCTGAAAATGTCAGCTGTCTAGCTATTACCGTTCATGAGATACAGCCCACTGACAGACAGACGGACGGACGGACAGACAGCGGAGTCAGCGGAGTCTTAGTAATAGGGTCTCGTTTGGCACACTTCGGGTGAAAAGTCTAAAAAACATACTGTAGTTTATTGAACACATAATAGGGCGCCATAGAGTAAAAAATATCTGCTTTTCACACTTACTAAACCATAATGCATAGACCTCCCACAAAGCACTCTTCATAGTATCAGATCTTAATATTATCTGTGAACAAACTCAATTATACGAAACGCCGCGCCGCTTGTACGACCGACTTTATTACCGATTCGGAAAAATCGCAACTTAATTAAGTTTGATATTAATCCAACATGGCTTTCCTGTCAGTCTTAAGCTTCGAGAACGTTCTATGAATTATAATGATATTGGCTTTACGCCCGCGGGTTCGCTCGCGATTATATATTTACCATTGGGAGTTAACTTTCGGGAAAATCCTTCACCTATCCCAAAAAGCCAAAGGTTCCAAAGGTTGCCTGGAAGAGATCGCTTCTTAGCGATAAGACCGCCCATTATACAGTAATTTTAATATATTATATGTATAGTTATTTTTGTTACATTACGGCGGTGATAGCCCAGTGGTAGTGACGTCGAATGCCGTGACGACTGTATTTCAGAACTTCAAAATCTGAAACATTGATCGACTGTACTGCGAATGTTCTTGGCCGCATGAAAAACATTCGAACCAGAGTGTTTCTAAATAGCATACTTTCGAACTCACGTACTACGCGATGAAATACATTCGAGTCATAGTTTTTCGCAATATTCGAACCAACGTTTTTCGAACTCACGATCATTCGCAGTACAGTCGATCGATGTTTCAGATTTCGAAGTTCTGAAATACAGTCTGCCGTGACTAGGTCCCGGGTTCAAATCTTACGGTAAGCTTGAGCTTTCGGTGAAGGAAAACATCGTGAGGAAGGTTTTCAGTGGTAGGGTACTTTTTAGTACCCGTCTGACTGGCTACCACCCTCAAGTCGAAAAACTTAGGCTTTACCACCTTCGGGTAGACTCGCATAAGGCTGCATGTACACCAGAGATGTGTAGCGAGGGATATGTTTAGCTGACAAATAGGATTTTCACGTTAAAATCTAATGCCAGCCTAATTTAATCAATCTTGTGACATTATGGTAGGTACAAAAAAGGTACACGCTTGGTTTTCATACGGATGGAGGGACTTGCGTTATCTATTTAAATGTATGTCCGTGGTTTAATATTTATGAGACATAGCTTAGTGAAAGTCCCATAATAATAAGACTAGCCGTTTCCATGAATAGCCCAATATTTACAGGTGTCAGAAATGTATGCCCTCGGCGTCCACACTGTAATATGGCATAGCTAATGATGGACAAGAGTTTTACAATGATCTTTGATAACTAGACATTTTGGGATCTCGCACCAAAAAACTGAGATCTCGACAGCGACTTGAGAACCTTTTGAAGAAATAGGCATTATTCAGCTTTTTATAGGAATTTTTCGTATTTCTAAGCACCGTTTCTACGTTATTTCTTTGTACATAATGAAATTAAATAGCTTTTATTTTGTTCTACGCCATTTTCCCGCCTTGGGGAATTTATAAATTTAATTAAGGCAAAATTTGACAAACAGCGTTTTTTAAGAGAGGTAGAGCATAGCGTTTATTCGCTCAAAGAGCAGCTCGACTGGGGAAGTACCTCCACCTTACAGAATACCGCAGCCAAATAACTTTATGTTGTGTAAAGTTGTGTTCCTGCGCGTGAGTAAGGTCGCCAGAGCTCATAGGGGATAGGTCGATAACGCATGAGCGATGCTTCGTGTGTTGCAAGCGTCTATATGGCTATGGTAACCGCTTACCATCAGGCGGGCCGTATGCTTGTTTATCGACTAAGTTGTATAAAAAAAAAAAAAAACAGGTCTTTCGTTGCCGCTATTTTCTCTATATACATGTAACTACTCAAGGTAGTAACATATAGTGAATACTCCAGGAGAAAGATACGAGAGCATAAATCCTAGACCCAAGGGTAGACTATATTTTATGACCGGTATAAACACAAATAACTCCTAAGTGCACCATCCTTACAAGAAAGGTTATATATAAGACTCATAGAAAACTGTCGTAAACATAAAAATATGCATAGAAGGTATCTCCTAACGAGGTTATATACTTCCGTTCGTCTTATAACCCCTGTTGACCTAAAAAGCTCAACTTAACAAACTTTCAGCATAAGAACGTCGGCCAAAGAACTTATCGGTGCCAAAGCTCTCGTCGATGTTTTCTCTCTCTTGCTGATAGGGTTACCATTATTTTGTGTGGTTGGTAGACGGACAAGGATATTAATTAATATTAATAAATATACAGGTTGTCTTGTAAATAATGAGATTAGTAAAGATATTAATTTAAATAGGGTTACGTTTAAAAACATTCGACACTTTCTAATGTCAAATAACAAAAAGAACCAGGTTTTACTAGACTTGACTTAATCCATCATGCGTTTTTGCGAGTGTAAAAACATCTTCACATACAAACTTACACATTTATAATAGTAAGTAAGAAGTATACATTTAATTATAGAAGGAAAGGCTTGTATGACATCGGTGCCGATTCTGTTGTAAATCGCACTAAACTAATTTTAGTAACACATCTCTTTCTTACGAACATTATTGGAAAAGGATAGAAGTTGTCAAAGTAGTCTTTGCCGTCTTCATTTGCGGTTATTTAGATGTAACCGCGATAGATGGCGACTAAATTTATATTGAAATCTAAAGTTTAGACTAATTTGACAGTTCTAAATTTCTTATGGTGCGTCCATGCTTGGCGAAACGAGCACGAGCCGAACCTTGAACGAGCACACTGCGAGCACGATTCGCGTACCGTGGACGGGCTTGCGAGCCTCGAACGAGCCCGATTGTCAGTTTTTTCACGAACAAAGGGATTCGCATCATGCTCGTTGCAGGCTCGTTCGTAGCTCGGCTCGTGCTCGATTCGCGTAGCATGGACGTAGAAAGAGACATAGTGTGACTAAAATTAGTTTGAGTAGTTGTAAACAGCAGAATCAGTACCGTTATCAGTACCATGGTAAGTGTTGCGAATATATAATTAAAAGAAGAGAGATCTTGCGTACAGGTTTACTCGACGGTTACAGATTGAGCCATTACAAAAATTATAAAAGAACGCTTGTGATTGGTCGACAGTTTTTACTTTTTAATTTCGGTACGCGATAGTCTATGGACCGTACACTATGTGGTTTCTGAACATGCCCCCGGCCTTGGAAGCATCAGCTTCCAAACTATGTTGTAGATTGGTCTAGGAGGAGTGGACATATCCTTGTAACTGCGCGTTTGATAATCCCAGAGGTCGTTCGTACTTCAGCAACCCTCGTTATGCCGTCTTTCCCCCGAATTGTCTTCACAACACGTCCCAATTGCCACTTGAGAGGTGGCATGCTGTCTTCTTTGATAACAACAAGTGTATCTGGTTCCAAATCTGATGTGTTATGTCTCCACTTGGTTCTGGTTTGCAACCCCGAGATGTACTCCTTGCTCCAACGTGACCAGAAGTGCTGCCGCAGCTGTTCCGCTCTCTGGTATCGTGTGAGTCGGTGTGTGGGTGTATCTCGGACATCGTCACCAACGGGCGCGGTGAGAGGACGGCCAACCAGGAAGTGAGCAGGAGTCAGAGGATATAGGTCGTGTGGATCTGAGGAAAGTGGACTAAGTGGACGAGAATTAAGGATAGCCTCCACCTGTGTAAGAACCGTGCTTAGCTCCTCGAAAGTTAAATGTGCGTCACCTATTACACGGCGTAAATGGTGTTTGCATGACTTTACTCCCGCTTCCCACAGACCACCAAAATGAGGCGAATAAGGAGGTATGAATTTAAATTTAATTTGTTGACTTGTAGCATATTCAATAATATCTGATGAACAAGACGATAAAAATTTAGAAAAGTCATTACATACTCCTACGAAATTCCTACCATTATCAGAGTAAATCTCAGCTGGTTTGCCACGCCGTGAGATAAAACGTTTCAAAGCTAAGAGATACGCATCAGATGACAGATCACTTACGAGTTCTAAGTGAATTGCGCGTGTAACAAAACAAATAAATAAACAGATGTATGATTTTACAGTTTTTGCCCCTCTTCCCTTGCGATTCAGTACGTGCATGGGTCCGGCATAATCCACCCCGCATCGTGAAAACGGGTGAGTTGGCGTAATTCGCTCTGCTGGTAAATTACCCATGATGGGGTTAAGGGTTCTACCTCTCAATCGCGTACAAGTAATACATTTATTAACTACCTTTTTTGCGAGGTCACGCCCTCTTACCGGCCACCAGCGCTCGCGAAGGGCGAACAGCAGCGCCTGCGGTGCCGCGTGTAGCAACTGTGTGTGCTCATGTCGGAAAAGCAACATTGAAAAGTGATGTTTACTACAAATTAAAATGGGATGCTTTTTATCATAGTTAAAATCTAAGGAATAATCAATGCGACCGCCTACTCGAATTATTTTATCATCATCTAAAAATACATTTAATTTAGACAAATTATGTTTTGGTTTTAATTTTACATTTCCTAAAAGCAATTTATACTCGTCTGGAAAAGATTCTAGCTGCGAAAGTCTAGCCAGCAGTATCACAGAATCTCTCAACTCATCGACAGTGAGTGCACCGGTGCGCCGATTTGTTTTGTTGCGCAAATTGTAAACAAAGCGAAGTACGTAAGCAGCAGCACGACTCATGCGGTTGAATTGAGAGAACCTGGAAAATGGAAATAAAGAAATAACAGATTCGTTCTCCGCCAGAAGCGTATGTATAGCAGGAGGTTTTACCTCAGGAAGATCTTGCGATTGCGATATTGTAGGGTCATCGGCAATTGAACTCGCATCAAAGTCAGGTTCTAGGAGAAAACTTGGCCCTTCCCACCAAAGCGTAGTAGTCGAAAGGTCTGTCAAATTGATACCACGTGAAACTAGGTCGGCGGGGTTTATTTTACCACTAACATGACGCCAAGGAAGTTGCTTAGTCACCTCGTGGATTTCTGCAGTTCTGTTTTGGACAAAAGTTTTTAACAAATTGGGTGGCATGCGTAGCCAACCTAGTACTATGGTAGAATCTGTCCAAAACGTAACGCTATCAAACTCATTATGAAGAGACTCGCGAACCTTATCATAAAGCCTAGCACCTAAAAGCGCACCGCATAATTCCAGCCTAGGTATGCTAACTGGTTTTAAAGGTGCAACCTTGCCTTTGGAACAAAGTAGCCTGACTGTTACGTTATTAGCAGTCACTGTACGTACATATACACATGTACCATATGCTGTTTGTGATGCGTCTGTAAAGATGTGTAATTCAACCCGAATAGGTTTCTCGTCTCTAACGAAACGAGGTACTCGTATTGCATTGAGAGATGACAAATCGTTAACAAATCGGTTCCATGCCCGTGTGACGTCATGGGGAACAGGGTCGTCCCATCCTATTTTTAACAGCCACAACTTTTGCAATAGAACCTTACCTAGGATTATAGTCGGACTAAGAAACCCTAGTGGGTCAAATATCTGTGACACCGTCGAAAGAATTACACGTTTTGTCAATGTAATGGGTTTTATTTCGCACTCTGTAGTGAAATGAAACTCGTCCGTTGAGCTGTACCATCCCACACCTAAAGTTTTACATTGTTCACCTCGTGATAATTCTTTCGATATTTGCGTATTGCTAATATCCAACCCGTCGTCTTCGTCGCGTTTAAAGTTAAATATCCATTTGCGTAGAGGAAGGCAACCACTTTTAAGGATATTAGCGGTTTTTTCACAAATATCTAACAACTCATATTTATTACCATGGTTGGTTATCATATCATCCACGTAAAAATCCTCATTAATTACCCTTTGGACGTCAGGGTCTGCACAATCAGCCGCTAACTGCTTCAAACAACGCACGCTGAGAAAAGGCGCAGAGGCAGTCCCATAAGTAACGGTGTTTAATCGATAAACATCAATGGGCTGCGATGGATCGTCTCGCCATAATATCAGTTGTAAGTCGCGTTGTTCAGGATTAACTAACACTTGCCTGTACATTTTTTCAACGTCGGCGCAAGCTGTATACTTGTGCTGCCTAAAACGAAGTAAAATAGCGACAAGGTCCCCTTGTATCGGAGGTCCTACTCGCTGGATGTCATTAAAGGATTTTCCAGTGGTAGAAGGGGAACTAGCGTTGAACACTACACGTAGTTTAGTGGTAGAACTGTGTGCACGGAACACACCATGATGAGGCATGATAAAATGAGGATTACCATATGATTTTACCTGACTCATATGCCCTAGTTGGATGTATTCGTTTAAAAAATCTTTATACATTTTTTTATACTCTGGTGTGCGATTTAGCCTTTTTTCTAACGCTAGAAACTGACGTTCAGCTTGAGAAAACGTCATACCTAAGGAGTCGGCTGACTCTTTGAGTGGAATATGAACGCAAAACCTTCCATCACTATCGCGTGTAGTAGTGCTAACGAAAGACTTTTCGCATTCCAACTCATCATCAGTATATGCATTTTGAACCTTGGGTAGTTCTTCAAGCTCCCAGAACTTACGTAACTGCAAGTCTATCGAATCAGGTTGTGCGAAATTACATTGGATAGACCTATTGCTTTGCGTATTAAAGTGAATAGGACCCGAAACTATCCAACCGAAGTGCGTATTTTGAAGACATGCACCGTTAGGTAACCGTACCATGCCTTCGATAAGCAAGTCCCAAAATCGATCTGCGCCTATTAATATGTCGATATTTTGGGTCTCTAAAAATTGCGGATTTGCCAAATGAACATTGTTAGGAATACCGAACTGTGCGCTTTGTATGTTAACAGCTGGCAAAGTCGACGTAATTTGCGGCAATACGAAACACTTAATGCGTGTGGAGTAGGAACTAACGCGTGATTTTATTTCAATGTTACAGGTTTGTGTCGAGTGTGATATTGAATTCCCTACACCTCGTATCTCGTGACAGGACTGTATTTGAGGAACGTTTAACAACTCGCATAATGCTTGTGTAATAAAACATCGCTGACTCCCGCTATCGAGTAGTGCCCGTACTATATGATAGTTATTATGTATATCAGCAATCTCGACTAAAGCGGTTGACAATAGTACAGGTTGCACACTAAGATTATCCGCGTATGTCGAGTTTGTGTGCACCTTATTCATTTGTATAGAATTTTTAACCAACTCGCTATCAATCGGTATGATGTCCGCGGTACGTGAGGGGTGCGCGAGGGCAGGCTGCATACCTGTGGATGTGCTCGGCTCGTCATAAGTAACCGCAGCGCTCATTGACTGACGGGTCTCTGCGCAGTTAGGATCTAAATCTTCCCTATGTACTAACGAGTTATGTTTCTTGTTGCACTTTCTACACGGTCCAAACCTACAATCGCTTAGTGTATGACCGGAACGTAAACAGTTGATACATAGTTTATTGTCGTGAATTAACTTAAGTTTTGCATTTAAATCGGCGTCTAAAAACTTCTGGCAGGAATAAATCGGATGCTTACCATAACACATAATACAAGTGTTCTTAACGCGGGTCTGATTATCGTGCGACTTATTGTTGGAAACATTACAGTGCAGTTTAAGGTGTTCGTGTGAAGTGGATGGTTTTTTATTCTGTACACCTTTACCGTGCGATACTAACAATGTTTCTAACATGTCAGCCCTGTGTTTTAAGAACTTGAGAAGGTCATCTATCTTTAAAGTTACCTTGGAGTCACTAGTTTGGTTCAAAAGTGTACATTTGTGTTGTTCCCACTCGCGTTCAGTGATTGCATCTAACTTTGAGACAACAATATATATGATTAGAGTATCCCAGGAGTCAGTAGGTTCGCCTAAGATTTTTAAAGCACGTAAATTCTTTAAAATTGTGTCTATTAGCTTTCTAATTAAACTAGGTGACTCTTTGGTTAACGCTTGAATAGTGAATAAGGCTTTTACATGATTGTGCACTAATAACCTACAATTATTGTACCGATTGAGAAGTAGTTCCCATGCGACAGCGTAATTATCAGCAGAAAACTCTAATGAATCTATCACTAATTCAGCGCTGCCCTTTAGTGACGATTTAAGATAGTGGAATTTCTGGATATCAGTTATATCATTAACTTTATGCACAAGTGATAGGAAGGTATCCCTAAATTCTAACCAATGCTCGTACGAACCGTCAAAGGTTGGCATAGTAATAGTAGGCAATTTAACAGCCTTGTGAATATTGTTACACTTAGAACCACTAGAATCGTTAGCAATCTCTCCGTTACTAAGTAAGTATTCAGCCTGAGCCAATATGCTGTAATAACTGTCTTCAAATATACCGCGCTGTGAAAGTTGTTCGTCTAGATCAGAGTCTGGGACGGTTTCTTCGATTTTGCTCTGAAGATCGTTAAATTCAGCATACAGACTTGTTGCTCCTTGCATTCTTAGCTTTAAATCGACACGGACTTTTGGAGGCAAACCATCACTAGATGTTTTAATACTGTTCACATGAGTTGCGAACCTAGTGAGTCTGCCCTTTACAATACCTCGTTTTTTGTTTAAATCGGTTAGCTTATCAGACATGGCATTTTCACCTTCTATTACAATACTAGGGGATTTTGAACGAGTGCTCATTTTGGTAATCAGTGGAAAATGGGAGTACTCACGTTTGTTATGATCCGCGTATGCAGCAGGTATTTGCAACGACACTCTGCTGTTGATCACTTACACAAAGTAAACCCGATGCGTGACACACTGAAATTTGCAGATAAGCACAGATATTACACAAGGGAAACCTAGGGTTTGGGAGTATTGTGGATGGCTGACCGTACCGATAGGCGCGTGGTGACAATAGCTTGAGTGTCGGCAGGTTTTCCAGCTCGTTGGCGTAGTTCCCAATTGCTCAGCTTCTCTCGTAGACCGGTCAAACGGTAACTTTTGTTGTTTGCTTGGACAGGTCCGATGGCTGCTTATTTTGCTTGCTTAATCGTCGCATATACTGGATCAAATAGATATTTGGCTTCGAAGGACCATATGTTGCGAATATATAATTAAAAGAAGAGAGATCTTGCGTACAGGTTTACTCGACGGTTACAGATTGAGCCATTACAAAAATTATAAAAGAACGCTTGTGATTGGTCGACAGTTTTTACTTTTTAATTTCGGTACGCGATAGTCTATGGACCGTACACTATGTGGTTTCTGAACAGTAAGTGATACTGGACAAAGGTGGTAATCAAACAATTCTCAGATGGGTGGTTCCTAAGTAACTTGTTAAAAATAATAAACTAGCTGTCTCGCGCGGTTTCACCCGCGTTCCCGTGATAACAATAGCCTATAATACTCGGTGATGATGTAGCTTCCTATTATCGAAAGACTTTTTCGGATCCGGATCGGATCTGTTAGTTCCAGTGATTTAAAAAGCTCATTATATTAGTATAGATTAATAAAACTCATTTGCATCATTTTAATTATTTTTAGGCAGTTCATTAATTAATCCTTTTGATATGCAATTGTATCTGATCGCGACATATTGATTGTTATTGATTTATTGGAACTTATAATTAAATGACAAGCCATCAGAATTGTTGACTATCCCGAGCTCACAAGCGGTTTAGAGCCCCTCAGTCTGAGGAGAGACTTTGCCTCCTTATATGTATTCTACTGCTTGTACAACTACTTACTGTGTTCTAAAGAATTGTTCGACTTGACCGAGCAACCATCGCAACTCTCGCCATCGACGGGGAGTCCATCCTCACACATTGAAACCAGAATTGTTTCGAAGTAATATTACTCGCGGAGCTCAGAATTTTGCAGCTGTCAGGCACAGACTGGCGAAATCGGATAGACTGGCCCGGATCATGGTTCCAGCTGTATACAACCGCTTTACCTTGTATGAAACGTTGGCTCGCCGATAAACCGTTACCATGGAAGAAATCCTTGAAATGAAGTCAAATTAAAATTTATTCAAATAGACCTTGGCAGGCACTTATGAAAAGTCTGACTCTATTCCTCTATCTACGTGTCAGAGAAGTGGCTTCTCTCTTATTTTTTTTTTATGAATAATATTTTTTATATCGTTTCTTGGATGTTATTATTATTACATTTTTTATTACTTTAAATTTTGAATTTTAGCGTACAACCTGTTATGGTGCGTCCATGCTACGCAAATCTAGTACGAGCCGAGCCACGAACGAACCTACAACGAGCCTACAACGAGCACGATGCGAATCCCTTTGTTCGTGAAAAAACTGACAATAACGCTCGTTCGTGGCTCGCGAGCCCGTCCACGCTACGCGAATCGTGCTCGCAGTGTGCTCGTTCGTGGCTCGGCTCATGCTCGGTTTGCCAAGTATGGACGCACCATTAGAGTAGGTATGATGACTTATAATTATTTAAAATATGTTTATCTGTTTGGCACACCGATAAAATTATGTTTTGAATTAACATATAAGCTTATAGAGTTCTTTTTGTCGCGGAAAAACAATAGGTCTCTCGGGGGCGCGGGTGCAACCGCGGTATGGAAGCTAGTTTGTTATATTCAAATGAGCCAGCGAATCCACTGCCCTCGCTTTATCAGGACCTCATTATCTAGCTATATAAAAAAGGTATTATTTGTGAATGTCTGTCAGTTTTCTGACATCGACTAGACGAAGGTTCGATAAAGGGACTGCAAGATAATCTGCTTACTAAAGTTGGTGGTAGTGTTGTGGATATTCGATAGTTTGCTTTATCGATAGTTTGAATGGAAATCTGAGATAACGCGAAGTTTGTTCCCGCTAGCTTACAAAACCATTGTATGGTACCAACCATGGTATGTTAATTCTTGTTAATCACAGTATTGGTCTTATATTAAATCAAGATAACTGTTTAATTATGTTTGAAGTGGAATGCAGTATTTTGACAATCAAGATAAATACGTATGATATTAATCATTTATGGCCGAATACTATATATACCTACAGTTTCACCCGTATTCCCTAGAAGTTGTATGTTTTTCCGGAATAAAAAATATCCTATAAGTTTTTTCAGGTTTTTATTCAAAACTATACATGTATGCGCAAGCGCGGGGTGAGTTTGTATGTGTATAAGGGGGTGTGTGGGTTGGTATGTGGGTGGGTGTATGGGGGTGTGTGTGTGAATGTTAGTCCATCTGTCTATCTGTTAGATTAAGAACCACTTTTGAAATAAATACTTTACCTATTAAGAAATGTGTAACAAAAACAAATACTTTTTTTTACTTATTTTCTTTCTTTCTTTCTTTACTAATTATAATTATTTCGGCAAGCATTGTAACAAATAGCATAGCTTACTGAGTTAATACACTCTCCAGGCCAAGGGTATACTTGGCCAGGGAAAACATAAAAAAAAAAAGTGTATTACTTATAGTGCGATTAGTGTGCCTTTGAGGAGTCAAGAGATGATAAACAAACAAACTCACTTTCTCACATAAATAAATTAGTAGGAAGTATCGACAGACATAAATCTAAATAGATAACGCAAGTCCCTCCATCCGTATGAAAACAAGCGTGCCACATTTTTTCTACCTACCATGGCACAAGAGCGCTTTAGTTAGGCTGGCATTAGAGCTATAACGTGAAAATTAAGCGATCCTATTTGTCAGCTAAACACATCCCTCGCTACACATCTCAGGGCCAGTAGACAAGATGGTTTTTGACAATCGTCATCGTTAGTAAACGATCAACCTTTGTATGGAATTGACATAAGAGATTGTTAAAAGTCACGTGATATTTCGATTTGAAATGTCAATCCCATACAAAGGTTGATCGTTTACTAACGATGACGATTGTCGATAACCCTCTTGTCTAGGGGGGCTGGTGGACATGCGGCCTTATGCGAGTTCCCTGTCCGCGCGAAACAGTTTCAAAAGAAGAGCATTGATCTCCCTTTTGGCACGCGAAGTACATACACTCGCGTCAGCTATTTAGTTTTTTTTTTTTTTTTTTTATATAACTAAGTCGGTAAACAACCGTACGGCCCGCCTGATGGTAAGCGGTTACCGTAGCCATATGGACGCTAGCAACACAAGAAGCATCGCTCACGCGTTACCGACCTTTCCCCCCTCCCGTATGAGCTTTGGCGACCTTACTCACGCGCAGGAACACAACTTTACACAACATAAAGTTATTTGGCTGCGGTATTCTGTAAGGTGGAGGTACTTCCCCAGTCGAGCTACTCTTTGAGCGAATAAACGCTATGCTCTACCTCTCTTATATCTATGGATCTCACTTTCTCACATAAATTATATAAGTATCGATATACTACACGAATGAAAAATTTAAATGTCGTGGGTTGTCTACACGTGTAGCAAGAAATATCGATATATATCTTGCAACACGTGTAGACAACCCTATTAACAACGTACTCCAGAAAATTTGGTCTGAAGTAAAGTTTTAAGTGTTAGATTCTTTTTCTGCAATGCCAAATAAAACTAGGCAGAATAACATCGGATATTGTCTGAAATCGAGGTCCATTTGATTTTTTACAACCTTTTTTTTGTGGGTTCACTCTCGTGGAAATAGCTTTGTGACAGACGAGAGGTTGTTAGGAAATAAATAGTAACAGTACGCTATGTGATTGTGCTGTGCAACGAAATTTTTATGAATTCGATATGTCTATAGTTGTAATTCGGTTTTTTATTTTAATTGGTACAGTCGTTATTAAAAATAGGTTGCGAAGGGTATTTTAACGTTAATTTGAAAAAATCATTCCACAACTTGTGTAGAAGTTTGTTTCGGCGCTTAGAGACTCCTTCTTGGTTAGAGTATTGCTTTGGTAATTTAGAAATAGTCTATTTTTAAATGGTTTATTAGAAACTAACACAATGATACACGAAATGGAAAGCACGTAAATTATAATGGTTTACGGTATAAATAATGGTATGGTAAAAACAATAATCCAGAAAAAAAGCACTTGAAAAGAAAATTGTTAAACGCTTTTCATAATCGTTTAATCGAAATATTCTATCTTCATAGTCGATTGATTACTTATTTTATTATTATAGCTCGTGATTAACCTTTAAAATATAATGGTCCTGTGGTACTTAATAATACATAATAAAGTACTCCCTAGTAGATATATTTAAGTGGCGAGTGGGACGCCTTGTCTAAACGTAATCGATTTAGTCGAGTGGAGTCGATTACTGTTTTATTTTTAATGTACTATCTATTAAAAGGGGAGCATTTATTTGGAACATAAACGACTTATAAAGTGATTGCTAATCTTTTTGACGATTAATTTCAAAATTCTTTTATTTTGCGTTTCTTACGTAATATAGTAGATAATAATATATTGTCAATGGAAGTTTATGGGTAATCCTTGGATCATTGGTTAACCTTATACATGCCATCTTCTTCTTAGTTTGTATATATGGAGTACTGTTGTCATCTGTGGGCGGGAGCACCTGGATACCAGCTTGGGCCTTTAGACTCTGTTCAGCGACGTGCCATCAGAATTGTTGACGATCCCGAGCTCACAAACGGTTTAGAGCCCCTTAGTCTGAGGAGAGACTTTGCCTCCTTATGTGTGTTCTATCGCTTGTACAACGGAGAGTGTTCTAAGGAATTGTTCGACTTGTTGCCCACGGCTACCTTCCACCATCGCAACTCGCGCCATCGACGGGGAATCCATCCTCACACATTGAAACCAGAATTGTTTCGAACTGTGCGGGCTCAAAGAAACTTTCTTCCGCAGACGCTCAGGTTGTGGAATGAGCTCTCCGCCGTGGTTTTCCCAATGGAGTACAGCATGGGGTTCTTCAAAAAGGGCGTGAAGAGATTTCTTCAGGGTCAGCAACGCGCGAGTTATACCCCTGGTGTTGCAAGCGTCCATAGGCTACGGTAACTGCTTACCATCAGGCGGGCCGTATGCTTGTTTGCCAACTTAGTGGTATAAAAAAAAAAAAAAAAGTTTTAAGTTTGGCAACGAAATTCAAATTAGGACTTATATCTGCCAGTGTCGAGTTATATTATAATTTCAAGTCACAATATATCACTTTCACATATAGTCCTCAGTCAGTCACCGTCCATAAAAATCATGTTCTTATTGAGACAACTTGAAAAGTCACGATATAACACATAATTCATTTCATTTCACATCACTAATGCACATGGATTGATCTAAATAAATAAATATCCTGGGACATTCCTCACACACGGTCATCTGATCCCAAACTAAGCAGAGCTTGTACTATGGAAACCAGATAACTGATATAATACATATACTACTTTTTGTTTGTAAATACATACTTAATATACATAATTACACCCAGACTCAGGACATACAGACATGTTCATGCACACAAATGTATGTCCTGTGTGGGAATCGAACCCACGACCTGCGGCGCTATAGGTTAAGACTCCACGTCTTAACCAACTGCGCCAACTGGCCCGTCAAATAATCAATCTTTATTGAATATAAATTAAATTATTAAAAGAAACAAAAAACCCGACTGCGTAAAACAAAAATTAACTGAACAGAGAAAAACAAGCTCTTTAATCTATAGAATTTTGAATATAACTTGAATTTTATAAGGTGTTGCAGTCGGGGATAAACAACCGCTCAGTACCTACCTACCTTTTTTTTTTTTTTTTTTTTTTTATACCACTGAGTTGGCAAACAAGCATACGGCCCGCCTGATGGTAAGCAGTTACCGTAGCCTATGGACGCTTGCAACACCAGGGGTATCACTCGCGCGTTGCCGACCCTGAAGAAACCTTTTCACACCCTTTTTGAAGAACCCCATGCTGTACTCCATTGGGAAAACCACGGCGGGGAGCTCATTCCACAGCCCGAGCGTCCGCGGAAGAAAACTCCTTTTAGCCCGCGCAGTTCGAAACAGTTCTGGTTTCAATGTGTGTGGATGGATTCCCCGTCGATGGCGAGAGTTGCGATGGTGGAAGGTAGCCGTGGGCATCAAGTCAAACAATTCCTTAGAACACTCTACTACCTACTGTTTTTTGCAGTTTACGTCAAAACGGTAGCATAAAAGTATGACAATATATACATATATGGAAAGGGCTGTTCACAAGCTTTCATTTGATACCCATATTGTTACAATAACGTAATTTTAGTTTTTAATACCACCCCTCATTTTTTATCCGTAGACGCCATATAAACATAATATACCCTATGACACTCCCACAGTTCCTCATATGCTTAAATCCATCAAGCCGTTTAGGCTGCAGAGCGAGCCAAAGAAATAGACATACATACATACATACATACACTCGAAAAACATAACCCTCCTTCCGGGTCAGTCGGGTAAAAATACCACCGATAATATACAATAAAACTCACAATACATGAATTTATGAAAAAATAAAAATGAAAACGCAATGTTACTCTGCAAGTTCCCGCCAAAAAGTCCCAGTTTCCTTAATCACAACCATGATAAGATTATCCTCGAACACAAGCCTCTTATAAATAACTGGCATAATCTAAATGTGACCTCTACCTGAAAATTAATTCACTGAGAAAAAAAAAGTTCCACAGATAAATGATAAATTGAATAAGTGACGCAGACGCTTGAGGTTCCTAATTTGATATTGGCCTTATTGCGCGACAGCCAATTAAGGCTTCACTGTCTAGCCAGAGAAATCCTAGTAATAAGTAATCATGTTTGACACTTTTAATGAATTAGTTTGTGGTATTTGAGATAGATAGAGTGTTGCAGCTGTGCACGCGTCGAGAAAAATAGCCCCTAACTATTAGAGGCTAAATCAAATAAAAATAAATAAAAATGCAAAATAATGTTCAATATTTAACATTCTCCCGATTTTAATTGAATATTTCAACAACTATTATCATTGCAACGTCACTATGACAAGAATGACGCAGAGGGAGCTTAAAACGTAGCTGTTACGCGCAGCAGCCTATAAAAGTTGGCCTGTTTTATATATTCGTGTAGTATGGCGACGTTCTTTCTAGGTATATTTATTTCTATGGCACAGATATATTTCTATTTAGATTTAATGACTGTGCTTGGATGGAAAGTTTTAGCTTTACCTTTAGGGCGTGATAGTTTATATTATTTAACATTTAGATTTTATTTTAGTGTATAATACCTAATTTGAATTAAGTCTAGTACGCGTTTGAAATAGGTTTTTAATAAATTAAAACACATGAAGTATTCTTTTAAAATTCGTCAATAGAGAACCGCTTACCACCAGTACTATAAAAGTATAATCCACATTATAAAGAAAATTTATTTTTATTAAAACATTATGAAAGTAAAATCCAGAAAAGAAAATATCCAGTATGAAAAAACTTTTTGTAATATTTTCACGAATAAAATTCTAGTTTGTAGTAAAAAGTCGTGACTGCAACATTGACAAAAACGTTATAGATTCTATCGCGGAAAATATGCCAGGAATATCGAATTAAAATCTAGCCGAATCTAAAATAAAATTCGCAAAATGCCGTACAGCCTGATTCTGAAGTTTCATTACGTTTCATCTTTCACATATATTCCTCTCTATGGATATCAAACTTATGTAGATTTTTAATTTATTACATAGAATTGCGGAAACGCTTTCGCATTCATGCCTACTAGAATATTCCCTCTGTGTCAAACAACTGGGGCTCCGATGTGGTACGAAATTATAATTTTGTAATTAGATATCTTATAGCTGTAGAGCAGTTAACATGCGATACAGATCATGCGATAAGTCTGCTTGCGTTTAGTATGTAGGTTTTTTTATACAACTAAGTCGGTAAACAAGCATTCGGCCCGCCGACTAGTAAGCGGTTACCGTAGTCATATGGACGCCTGCAACACAAGAAGCATCGCTCACGCGTTCAAACCTTTCCCCCTCCCCTATGAGCTCTGGCGACCTTACTCACGCGCAGAAACACAACTTTACACAACATAAAGTTATTTGGCTGCGCTGCGGTGTTCTTTAAGGTGGAGGTCATTGAATTATTACGCTTAGAACCGAAGTATCGAACAAAAATCCGCGCGAAACGTAAGCCACTTGACAACCAATGTGTGCGGTAGTACCATATAATTACACTCGCTGACACGCACACAAGCGCACGAGTAATGTTGCAAGCTAAATGATTTTTTTCGGTGAAATTAGCCTTCCGATTTCGCCTACTAGTGAAATTGGAAGTAAGTATTCATACAATTAATTAAATAGTTTAAAAAGTTGTGCATCTTAGATAATTTATCATAGACACAGGCCTGCTATTTATTTATTACTAGTTTAATGGTTATGTTTCATAGTACTTATGTCGGGTATTTTAACATAATAAACCAAGACAATGTGCAGAGCTATGAACGATCGTACAGTTTGTAGCTTTCCTTGGTAATTATATATGATAGGTTGCATAGAAAAAGAAGATTTAAGTAGTATGTAGGTATTTAGGTAATTATCATTAACACAATACATAAAATTAAAATTTTAAAAGTCTGTAAAACGAAGTTAGTTAAGTAAATTTTAGCAAATAGAAAAATATGGTAACAATCATTGAATTTGAATTTTATAGGTGTGTGTATGTATGTTTGTCCACACATATCTCCGAAACTATTAATTGTAATAGTTCCTTAGATATGCGTGGACAAACATACATACACACACATATAAAATTCAAATTCAATGATGAATATGAAGCTACATCATCCCGAGTATTATAGGCTACTTATCCCAAGAAGCGGGTGAAACCGACGGGGACAGCTAGTCACCTAGGTGTCGGATTCCTTTATTTTATATTTACTCAATTACTTTAATAATAACAATTCAGTATCAATTACGTAAAACAACGCAAATATCGCATACAAACAGCTGGCAACACTTTGCTCGAAATCTGAGTGAAGTATTTTTATTTCTGAATTTTGTTATTTTAGATGAATTACGCAATAAAATTAGTGGCTTTCCTATGGAATGTTACATCAGAATTCTTATCTTTCGTCCCTGATGAATTATGACACAATTTTACTGCACAAACCGTCATGTTTATTATTTTTCTGAGAGCTGTACTCACTATAACGTCACTCAATACACTGACAGCGCGTCGGTCAAATGAAGCCATATATGGCTTCAATTGAATGGATAATTTTTCGCGCGTGTACTTTGTTTCTATGTGTTATAATTCAATGGTGGAGGTACTTCCCCAGTCGAGCTGCTCTTTGAGCGAATGAACGCTACGCTCTACCTCTCTCAAAAATTCATAAATCACATCCACACCCATACATTTATAATATTACCTATTAGTGTCGTAGAAAAGGAAGTAGAGTAGTGTCAGAAAAAGGAGGACAGCAACTGACGTCTGTCTCTATCTAAATTAAACAAATAATTAAACTGATAGGCGCAGTTTAGTTTGATCACTGTTATTAAAAATCATTTATACACTGAAAAAAAAATTATTTAACAGTAACACAAAATTTTACTACCAATTACCTAAACAGAGTGACTTGCGAACTAAAAATTACCAGTAACAAAACTAGTTTTGGTTCATTATACTAAATTGTTTGATTAAATCTAAGAGATATAAGATTAAATGTAACTAAAGTTAGTTTCCAGACAACAAAATTTCAACATACATAACTAGTTTTGTAGAACCTTTTTTTCAGTGTAAAGTTACAACGAACCTATCGTTCAGAATGTTTAAAGAAAATATGTTGGTATGTTTTGTCAGGAATGTGAACTACAAAGTTATGCAGACGATAAATTGTATTATGTCACTCACAAAGTGCAATGTTATGCATATTTAATGTGTTAGTTTATGTGAACCGCCCTTAATGACGTCATTCAAAATTTATTATGTCTGGTTAGTTGGTTATTGTTGTTTGCATCTAGTTAGAATATTAACTGGAGAGTTAGAATATCATAGAGCGACTATACGAGTGTACGGTCGTGAGCATGGGTACGGTCTATATGCCTTGAAATGTTAGTGAAGTGCGCGTCCGTAGTTTGAACGACTAAAATACATTATAATGCCAATTTCTCGTTTTTATCGATACTTATACCGAGAACAATCTATATCGACATTTTTGTCTGTCAATCAACTGTTTGTTTTCTATATTTATTAACGTAACAGAATTATAACTGACAATCGTAAGTAATCAAATTCAAAACAAAATAGCCTTTCGCATCCCAAATTGGAACACATTTGATCGACGAGACTACTTCCGAAACGCGACCATTTTATTTAGACACAATCTAAACTCGTTTTGTGTGTCAGTCTGTTCTAAGAATAGATTTACAGGGTTCTAGTTATATCGGGCTGTTAGTGAATGGTTAGAATGTAAAATTAACAGCAGTTTCGGGTTGGAAACGATTTGATGGATTATCCACCAAATTCTAGTATATTCAATCAATGTAGCTGTTAATTTATTTAATTGACTATTAAAACACACTTATATAACAATTTTAGGAGAGGTAGAGCGTAGCGTTTATGTTCGCTCAATATCAGCTTGACTGGGGAAGTATCTCCTTACAGAATTTCACATCCAAATAAATAAATATCCTGGGAAATTCCTTACACACGGTCATCTGATCCCAAACTAAGCAGAGCTTGTACTATGGAAACCAGATAACTGATATAATACATATACTACTTTTTGTTTGTAAATACATACTTAATATACATAATTACACCCAGACTCAGGACATACAGACATGTTCATGCACACAAATGCATGTCCTGTGTGGGAATCGAACCCACGACCTGCAGCGCGATAGGTGGAATGTTAACCAACCGCGCCAGCCGGCCCGTAAATAACTTTATGTTGTGTTCGTAGCCTGAGTGAGGTCGTTAGTGCTCATTGGGGAGGGGGGAAGGGTCGGTAACGCGTGAGCGATGCCCCGTGTGTTGCAGCGTCCATATGGCTAAGGTAACCGCTTACCATCAGGGCCGTACACTTGTTTAGCGACTTCATGGTATAAATAAAACTTTGCTTCGGGATAAGCTTGTGTGTGACTACAATCTCGCCATGGTCAGTGATGATGTAACCGAAGGTGGTAAGCACACAAGGTCTAGGCTAAGAACAGAGGTCCAACCTTACTTGTCTTTTGTCCTGTTTTAACATCGGATGGCAAAGAAGGACAAAAGGGCTTGTGGTTGTAGGTTATTCGATTTCACGTCGTATCCTACCATTTTGATTCGATATTTGACTCTCATGTGATACTATTATCACACAAACTCACATTCGTGACACCCCTTATTATACAACAGTTGCATAAATAACTACACTAATTCTGCATTCACTGCTTTTGCCCTTGTTACCCGAGGTCACGATTGACCTAATGCTATTATAGAGAATGCTTTTCTTCATTGCCACAGCATGGTAGCCACGATATGAATTTCGCTATGTGGATACTTTGTGGCCACGATGCGTTGTGCGCTTTTTTTCGCTCAATGAGCGTTTTCGGTCTTTGAGCGTAACCTAACATATTATACAGATTATAATAATAATAATAATATAGCCTTTTATTCAGATCGACTTACAATGATTAAATTATTATGCTTTTAAAAACTTATTCTATAGTATTTGTATCTGTTTGCCAGTCGGCAAAGGCCTCCTCCAGTAATGTCTTTCTCGAGCCACTCTGTTCCACATCACTCCTGCCACTTGTCTGATGTCGTCATCCCACCTTTTCTGTGGTCTACCTCTTTTCCTTTTACCTTCTCTAGGGTACCATCGTGTTACAATTTTGCTCCATTTATCTTCTCCTCTTATCATGTGCCCTGCCCATCGCCATTTAAGCCTTCTTCTGATTTTGGATATTAGATATAATATCCAAAATCAGAAGAAGGATGACCTTTGTCTTGTTCCTGATGACACGGTTTCCTAATCTGTCTGACTTCTTCACATTCAGCATACTCCTTTCCATTGCGTACTGGCAGGTTGCGAGTTTGCTTATCATATTCTGTGTAAGAGCCCAAGTTTGGCTGCCATACATAAGGACTGGTAGTATGCAGGTGTTAAATAATTTGGTTTTCACATTTATATGCATATTTTTATCTTTCATAGCCTCTCTCAAGCCCCAGTATCTCCTCCAGCCATTGGTTATTCTTCTTTCAACTTCTTTGCGTATAGGATCGTTTTGTGTCATTAGCTGTCCCACCCAGGTAAATGTATTCCTCTGTGTAATCAATTTGAGTGTTTCCTACATTTATGACGATTCTCTTTCCATTTGTTATTATACTTGTTTTCACCGGGTTCAGTTTTAACCCTACTTTCTCACTTTCAGTTGCCAGTTCGTTTATCATTCTTGCTATGTCTTCTGGTGTTTCAGCAAATAGCACTATGTCATCTGCGAATCTCAAGTGTGTTAATAGAACGCCATCTACATTGATACCGACATTTCTCCAACCAAGACCCCTGAATATTGATTCCAGTACCGCCAACAATACAGATTATACCCAGGCTAAAAAAACAGTCATTTTCATCAAGACATAGCATAACCATCTATTTACCATGAAACTTGAACGCAAGATTATCTTACATAAGAAATCTCTGCATTTTCCATAGAAACACGACCACCCTGACCTTTCTATTTAATCGTCACATATACTCCACGAGTATGAAACGTTTAACAATAAATAAAAGTTCACATACAACATTACCCACCACAACCGCACCATAAAATGCATTTACGACGTTTCCTTTACGGCTTTGCTCATAACTGGGTCTTGTTTGAGATTGACACATAGAGTTATTAACGTGTGTTAAGTTAAGAAACAGAAGGAGCGTATGCGCAGCTGTAAGACTTCGACCCCAGTATAAACGAAAAATATCTTCTTATATATAAAATTATTAGAATTAAATATACCTAGAAAGGACGTCGCTATACTACACGAATATATAAAACAGGCCAACTTTTATAGGCTGCTGCGCGTAACAGCTACGTTTTCCGCTCCCTCTGCGTCATTCTGCTTGTCATAGTGACGTTCATAATGATAGCAGTTGTTGAAATATTCCAATTAAAATCGGGAGAAATTTAAATATTAAACATTATTTTGCAATTTTATTTATTTTCATTTGATTTAGCCCCTAACAGTTAGGGGCTATTTTTTTCGACGCGTGCACAGCTCAATCTGGATGTATCCTTAATCAAAGATCAAATTATAGTTTAAAAAAACTAAAAACACGATTTAATAAAAATTAAACGATGTTACCAAATTATTGTATTGTCATTGGTCAGTATGCTTTCTGTTCCATCTGACAATTAGAATGAAAATTAAGTTTAAAAATTCCATTACATACCATACAGATGAAGCTAATAAAAAAAGACAAAACTAAAATGGAAAATTTCAGCCAGATATCTTCTCCGCGGTTGCGTGCGAAAAAGACTGCAGTGTCACGCCGAATGTCAATAACGATGCTTTGAGCAAAGGATGTGCCAGCTTTCAGGCCCCTTTGAACAATCGATGAACCTCCGGTCCCCAATTCCCTAAAGTTTTAACCCCAAACGCCAAAAATGTGTTGGTCCTTTATGTGTGAGCCTTTCATAACATTAACTGTGTGATTCTTAAACCAGTTTGAAAGTTAGTTTTGACATAGAACAATTAACCCAAAGAAGCGCAATGATGTTCATTTTGGTTGAAATATATTCCGCCAATATCCCACCGTCGACAACGCGCTCTGATTGGCTAAGTCAAGCACGCATTCACTCTGATTGGCTAAGTCAAAAACACACGATGCACGTTTGGTGCTTACTGTCCATATTCAGTGACAAATCACTGACGAGTTTCGGAATTTGATTAGTCATTATTACTACTCTAAAGGGATCTTTCCTCGATGAGTTGTAATAAGGTGGTAACATTCTCAGTTATAACTCTCTTTAAACGACATTGTATCAACGTTACGTCCGCAAATTTTATGTCTTATAACTGATATAATGCCAAAAAAATATCATGTCCCCGTAAGAGCCACCTGCTAGTCTACAAAAAAATACTCATCAATCAAAAGTCGCGTGGTTTCTTATCTCTATGGATTGACCTACTTTCTTATGTCAATTAAGCAGGTTATATATGACGTTGCTCAGTAGTTTTGTATACTCATGTCTTGGCAATGCAATTAGTGTCATTTTTATTGAAGTGCAATGGACATATTTAAATTTGCGTTGCACCTTGATCCCTTTATACAAACTGGTCGCTGTATAATAGCACTATAATCTATCAATGCCACTTTTCGTTGCAATTTTATAACTCAAGAACGGGCTCACCTATCCAAACCAAATGTTTAGGTTTTGTTCGGACTATTTAGTAGATGGTTTATGTGAAGTTTGCACAAAATCGGTCGAGCGGTTCTTCATTTATCACATTTTTATTATTTTACTTTATACGTAGCTAAGCACGTACCGGGTCGCTAGTAGGTTTATATAAAGATGTATTATTTATGGTATAAAAAGAGTTGCCAGTTTTGCGAGTTAGAAATAATCATCAAGATTAAATTTAAGTTGCAAATAAAAATGCAGTAGTAGCAAAAAAAGCAGATGCGATTGATTTCGTAGAGTTTATAAAAATATTCAATCGTATGTGTGTATAGGTGAAGCGATAGGAACTACTGTGATATTTTCAAATAATTATCTGTCAAGAGCTGGCTACAAAATAGATTTACGCTTATCAAGGTATAAATCAAGTTTTAATTAATATATAGAATAGCAATAAATAAGTATGAACGAAAGTTTTATGATGAATTGGAATTAACAAGCTTTTCATTGCAAGATTTATGTAGTATAAAAACTAAGTTAGGTACAACTAGTTTTTAAATGAATTGTGCAGCTCCTTTCATCTGTCCGTCTGTCACAGCGATATATTTCAGCAACCGCTATCATTGATTGGATAATCTTAACCATTGCTTGTCCAGCAAGCTTATTACAAAGGAAAAATAAAAAGGCCGGAATGGGGAACCGAAATTTCAAAGTAGACAGTTTGAACGAATTTGAATTTGTTTATTCCGAAACAGGTTTTTTTTATTCCGCGTAGTTAAGACGAGGTCTTACCTCAAATTCACAAAAATGGGTTTCTTTGAGAGTCGAGTATGACGTAACGCAATGAAAATACCAGTAACCAAAAAAAATACTGTGGACAGAAGAGGGTTTTGAGAAAAATGTAAACCGAATAGAATATTAAAAAGTGCTTTGATATTCCCAATAAAGAAAACCTTAAGTTTCGTCTCAAAAAAAATCTTTCGCGTCGAAATTCTCCGTATTTTCAGCGATGACAACAGTTTTATTTTTAAGAATATATTAGATACAGAATTATATTACAATGTTAACCGGACACTGATGATGATGATGATGATGATTATAAAGAAAACCCGTAAATAAATGTCGATTTTATACAGTCATATTTATAATTTACCATTTTCAACCCTATTCCAGTGAAGAACGCTGTCAAAATCGTAGTCAGTTCGCGCCTTAATGACATACGGTGAAAATAGGGGATTGCAGGTGAAACCGCGGCACCTAAAGCTAGTTATTATAATAAAATTGTATGAACACAGCAAACCTAATTATAATTTTATAGTTTTTTGCACACAGTATTTGCATTTTGTTGCTGTAAAATAATATTGTAGCCATTTTCTTTTTAATTACAACGTAATGCCTCTGTCAAAGGCTATGTCACGTTCAAAGTATAATTCTAAACACGTTTGTTCGCACAAAAATACTTAGTGCCTAATTAATTTTGCTTTGTGACATTTTTATTACAATTAAGCACCTCGTTAATTTTGTGTTGGAATAGGCTATTTTAAATAATCACATATTTTACTAACTTTAGATTGTCAATTACTTTATTGTTATTTTACATATTTTTTTTGTCAGAATCTCAAAAATATACGGAAACGAGTTTTTGCTTCACGGTTTTCTCGCGTTCATTTCCCAACGCTCTTTTCGTGTTCTTTTTTGATTGTGTATTTTACGGTAGATTGTATAATTCAAGTGATATCAAAGATTGTGTTGCGTTTGTGATTGCGTGCGACAAAGCCACAAGATAGGGCAATAGGTAAAGTTCGCTTGTGGAAGCCGCTGTTGGTGGCAGGAACAGTGTCTCTTGGCTATTTGTTGCTGCCACTAAACGCGGCCGCATATGGCTAAATGTGCAGGGTCACCTAAAAAGAGCCCCAGAAAAAGTGCCCCTTACAAAGTGCCCCCCTAAAAAGTCCCAAATCCGTAACCCATTATAAATTAAATTTGGTAAAATGGATATTACCAGCATTCTCCCGTTAGGTACATCAGGTTTACTTACGCTATAATATTGTAATATTACACCAACAGTTACCACTTAAAAGATAAAAATGTATCTCATAAGGTTGTACCCTAAACTCAAGTACAATAACAATTTAATAAGGAGCCCTTTACCTTCACTTGCAGTTTTAGTGATGGGAAATGACGTGTTATTTAAGTAGCTCTAGATGAATCTATATTTTAAATTGGGGTTAATTAGATTTGGATATTTTTGCTCAAACTTGATTTACATAGTTTTATTAAATTAATCATTAAAATAAAAATTAAACAAATTCAAATTCAAAATCGTATCATAAAAATGTGTGTCAAAAATGTAACAGCTGTTTTTTTGCGATTTCGAAATTGGTCCCATATTAAAAGTTGTTCGTATTTATGAGTACTTTGCGTGGTTTAAGTTTGTCGTATTACGTGGTTTAAGGTACACAAGGTAGATACGTTATCCACCTTGCGTACCTAACATAATAGTGACAAGCATACCTACCCCAAAGATGACAGAACAAAAGGCAGATAGAGCGCCCGGAACACGGGAGTGAGGCCAAAAAAGCAAATACAAATTGAAAAACACATAGCTGTTATTCGCTTTTGAATTTGTATTTGCTTTGTTTAAACAAAGTTTATTAAAAAGAACGTGTTTTTCGTTAAATAAAGTTTTGTTTTTGTAGCTATGTTTTTTTTTGGCCTCACTCCCGTGTTCAGCGCGTTCCATCTGTTTTGTTCTTTAATCTGAGACTTACCCTGGTTACGAATGTGCTACCAAACTTGAAGTAGGTATTATTTTCACTCCTTTTTCTAAAGAAACTCACACTGGCTCTGCTCGCTACCTATAATACAAGCTAGTGGTCTGGGTGTCAACTACATACCAACATATATCTTCTATTGTCCGCTCGATTCAATGGCCAACTTTTTGTAGGTTTGTGTTGGCAGTATGGGATTCAAGAGTTTTTCTCTCCTACAAATGTAGGTCCGACAGTTGTATGACGTAAAACTACGCTTTTCTTGACACTCAATTTCCCTCGCGACTATAAAATAATAACGCAAACTTACTCGAGTGTAAAAATATAATTCAAATAACATCACTAACAGGAAGTGACCTTCAAATGAACCCTAATCCCTACGGAACCCTTGTTAGCGAACGAACAATTTCCCAGAGGCCAATCTCAAGTACAGTCAGCTGCAGAGATATGAGGTTTTTAAATTGAATATTTTACTCGAGAATATTTATTCTGTTACGCTCGGAGTGATTTTTTCTTTTATTTGTTTGCAGTTGAAATGGTTTGAACGTTTCCTGTTCAGTCACTGAGAAGTCGTTCATCGTTATATTTTATTTACTTTCGTTTATTATGACTTAATGGGTTGGAATCGAAAGGAGTAGACATCAGTTTGTTTTTCGTTGTCTATAGATAAATTTGAGCAATGTTTGTTCGTAATAATATGTTTTTTTAGGGAGCTCGCCCTCTTTTTGTAGCTCCGATAATTGAAACTACAAAAAAAATTGTTTATGAGCGACTTTTTCTAGCACGCGGGCATTTCAGTCTTGAACTCTGAACGTTTTATATTCGGTGACAAAATAATTGCTCAGCGAATCGTGGGCGAGCTCCCTTAAATGTAAACTAAATAAATTTCCTGTGAAATTCCTCACACTCGGTCATCTGATCCCAAACTAAGCAGAGCTTGCACTATGGAAACTAGATAACTGATATAATACATATACTACTTTTTGTTTTGTAAATACATACTTAATATACATAATTACACCCACACTCAGTACATACAAACATGTTCATGCTCATAAATGCATGTCCTGTGTGGGAATCGAACCCACGACCTGCGGCGCGATAGGTGGAATCTTAACCAACTGGGCCAACTGGCCTGTCAAATAGGAAATATGTTTGAAAGTATGATAATATAAAGAATAAACCCAAGGCACCTTATTACAAAACATGGTTTAAAGGAAAACCAGGTATTAAAATAGCCTCGTCCCTTTTTATTATATGACGTTAGAAAGTGACCAAATGACAGTAAAACCTGGCTTTACTTTAAACCATGTTTTGTAATAAGGGGGTATGGGATTGTTTTATGCATATTAAAACATAAATATAAACTACAAGATAGGCACATAATAACTACCTACAGAGTTAATACTGAGCTAACTAATTAGGCACTATGATGTCGAATCGAGAATGTATCCGATGAAAGTAGGTTTGCATTTAACAAAGGGCTTGACCTGTGTATGAAGAACATCTTGACAAAGCTAATGCATTTCTCGCTATAGTTAAAGTAGGATAAGTTCACTTTTAAGTTTAGCTTACTCTAGAGCCACAAGAATTTTAGGCAAGCTATCAAATAATATAAAAAGTTTTTGTAAAAAATATTTTGCACATAATTTTTTAATCCAACTGTACTAATAAAGTTTAACATCCCTTTTATTTGGAGCTGTATATTATTTTGTTCTAATTAGAGCAAGATGGGTTCAAATGTTGTTTATATGACTTCAAAGTTTTTTGGGGTACAGTCGAGTGTATTAATTAATAGACTGTGTTTTGTTTTTTCAATTTATTTTTAACTTTTTACGAGTTACTATGTCTTTGATCATTGTTTTGGCGTTTCTTTGTTTTGTTTTCAGCTTAGCTTTTTAGCTTTCTTGCCCTGTAGAAACTTGCGAGGAAGGGTTTTCTTGTTATTGATACAGTTTTATTGTTGACACATGATAAATCAGTTACGTACATTTCAAATAGCACTTGAACAATTTTTTTTATACGAAAATGTCGATATGCAACCTTTTGGTCTGCTGCCTGTTGGTTGCCGTAGGCATATGGTAAAGGTTTGCAACACGGGGCATCACTCACGCGTTACCGACCGTCCCCCCCTCCTCAATAAACTCTGGCGACCTTACTCACGCGCAGGAACACATTTTTATTTGGCTGCGGTATTCTGTAAGTTACTTTCCCAGTCGAGCTGCTCTTTGAGCGAAACACTTAGCTCTACCTTTCTTAAAATAGATATATAGAAGATAAGATATATAGATATATAGAAGATAAGATAAGATATATAGAAGCCCCTGATAGTAAAGTGACTACAAAAGGACAACGTTAATGAACCGGATTCGATGTAGATCCAGCCTTCGTATCAAGCATAATGGTGTATAGTTAATTGGTTTCGGATTGTGCGAAGGAAATCGTCAATCAAGATGTCGATCACAATCCAACCTCATTTGCGAGACCTTGATATTATATCGATCACTAACTGAGCAGGCTGCACTTATACTGTGAGAGGTTTTTTTTTACCATTAATAGGCTCGTTTTACCGCTATCTCTAACTATACCTCTACCATGAGTTTTCTACGCTAACTACGGTGAACTAGCGACTACGGTGAATATTTTTTGTGACGAGCACCGCCTCTAGTGGACACTTTTGGAAGCATTTCATACAAAATGTTTCACCGTAGTCGCTAGCGTGTGTAGATTACATTGGCGTAGAAAACTCATTGTAGGCGTAATGGTAACTTATTTTGATGTCTTATAAAAAATGTCACGCCACAGATCGTGGGTTTGATTCCCAGGACATGCATTTGTTTACACGAACATGTGTACATGTCCTGAGGCTGGGTATAATTATGTATATAAAATATTTACAAACAAAAAAGTAGAATATTTTATAATATGTCAGTTATCTGGTTTCTATAGTACAAGATCTGCATAGCCGGGTCGGATAACCGTGTGTGAGGACTGTCCCAGGATATTTATTTATGTATAGGGTACGGTAACCGTTTGCCTCCTTAGTTGTATGAAAATACACACGATGCGGTGCTTCATCACCAAAAAGAGAAATGTTTTGACAATTCGTGAAACAACGCGTCATTTGTTTTAGTGATTTTTATCACCATATATAGCACTAACTGTCCCCCGCGGTTTCACACGCGTTCCCGGGTTAAAACGCCTATAATAATCGGAAATAATGTAGTGAAAGTTTTTTTCAAATCGTAATACCAGAATCGTAGTACCAGAGATTAGCTCGTTTAAACAGAAACAAAAAACTCTTCAACTTTTATTATATTAGTATATGATTAGAATAGATAGATTTACTTCGTCAAAGTGAGTAGAAACAATCGTTTCTTGAATTAATCGTACATTTACGTACCCTTTTTTAGCCGATTTAGCATACCTATGACATGCCCATTGAATCCACGATTAGAAATACCTCTTTGGATCCAACAATAGCATTTATTATCTTGCCGATACCTTTTTAGGGTTCCGTTGTGTTATTTTAGTCATTTCCGTCCTTTTGTCACGAAATTTCCAAATCATTGAACCTAATAACTGAAATTATTTGAATAGAGAATGGATAAATGATTATAATAATAGGTACCATAATATTAATTTAGTAAAGCCATCCGTATAATTTGTACGTAGTATTTATATACTCTGAGGTATAATCCTATGTGTTTGTAATATCCTCATAGCTGGCTACCAAGCGATATTTCTGTGTAACAGCTGTTTTTTTTGTGTTTTCGAAGTTGGGGCCTATACTAAAAATTGTTTACCTGTATAAAACCTGGTTTTAAGAAAAAAATAAAAAAACATAATTATATTTTTTGCTTTTAAGTACAACATAAATACGTGTAATTATTTACCTTCCACGTATTTATGTTGTTGACTATACAAGAAATAAACGTTCAAGTGAAAAGTTTGAATCTCAAGTTTCAGGATATAATAAAATAACCGAGAATTCAATAAAAAAGGGCCGAATAACTTGAAATTGATTGAGGAGCGAAGTTTTTTTCTTGGCAAGTACAAACTTTTTATGAAGCATACATTAATAATCCCCTTTCAATTTATATTATTGAATGTGAGTTTCCTTATTTGAAAACAAGCTTATCCTGTGGTTTTACACAGTAGGAATTAATGAATAAACTTTCAAATTGTTCAAAGTCAAAGCCATTTATTTAATTTAGGCCCCAGAAGGGCACTTTTGAAGGTCACATTTACTGAAGTTATCACTGGTTCGGATCTCGGCCTTCAACTGAGAAGAATCCGGCAAGAAATTCAGCAAGGTTAAAAAAAAAATATAATATATTTCATAATTATTTTTAAGATTCAATAATAATGTCCTATTTAAGTGCCAAGTTTCATCCAAATAAGTTCAGATTACGACATGATTGATTAACAAACGCATACGCATATACAAATTTTCGCAAATAATATTTTGACAAATTATTAATATTAATCCTTAGGTACTTATAATATAATATTATATTATTAATATCATTACTATCCTACTTATATTATAAATGCGAAAGTTTGTGAGTATCGATGTATGTTTGTTACTCTTTCACGCAAAAAATACTGAACGGATTTGGATGAAATTTGGCACACAGATAGAATATGTTCTGGATTTACACATATGATACTTTTTATCCCGGGAAAACAATGCGGGTAAAACCAGGCGAGACAGCTAGTTGTTAATATTACCACGATATTTAATCTATAAACAGCAGTGATTTTGCTTCACTTTCAGATAACTAATATCAAGCCCCATTCCCCCACTTCAAACCCACTCAAAAACTAATAGGTATGCGATGATTTGACAGTTAGTAATTTTCCCTTAAATCCCGTATCAACTGATAACAGTGATAACGGATCACTTGTGGTGATAAGAGTACACTAGAGCACAACAGTGCTTTCTTTAACTTTTGATACTGGTATACGGAAAGTTGTTTGTTATCATGAGTACAATCATGTGTCTAAGTATCGTTTACTAATTACCAGTCAACCTATAACAGGTGGAGATTTCGAGATGCCATATATTTGAAACCTATTTTGGGTTAGTCATGCTGAACAACTTTTACTATGGGACCAACACTGAATTGTCAAACTTTGATTTTTTTTCATACATTATGATCGAGCAAGGTTGACATTTTGTAAGAAAAGTTAATAATTTTTTTGAGAATTATTATTGTTCAGATAGTAAAAGTTTTTCAGAATGACTTACCCAACATAGGTTTCGAAAACATGCCATCTCGAAATCTCCACTTATATATAGGTGACTGGTAATTAGTAAACGACACTTAGACACATGATTGTACTCATGATAACAAACAACTTTCCCTATTAAATAAATAGCATTTTCAACAAAAAAAATTGGTTAGCTTATCGGTAAACTAATAATAACGTTGTACATTTTCACAACTGTCTAATACCTAGAGATCCTACTTCTGAGAAGTCGGTTAGAATGGTTTTCATATAATAAATACTTAGGCTTAGAAGAGTATCGAAATACTTAGATACAATACAACGGAGTAAATGTATACTACGCTAAATTAGCTCAGTTGCTAGCTCAAATTCAGATATCTTTATTCTGGAGATAGACCTACCGGAATAGGACACCTATACCGATTTAATGGTCTGAATTATAGTCTCTATGTTTTGATACGGCTTCCAGAAATGACTGTTCTTTTTGGGATGTGTATTTATATTTTTTTCAATACATAATAAATGTTTATATAGGGACCCAGGTGCTTATTTGCGGAAACGGTGGCTTTAGTAAATTTACAATACGTAAATGATCAAGTATTTTTAAATTTATAGCTGCAGCTTTATAGCTGATGATCATTATTGTATTTAATTACAGCATTTCGGACTCAAATAGCAGCAAAAACATCTCTGTATGTCTCCGGAGCCTTCTCAGTTTAAGTGTATTCCGAACCGGTGGTAAATTCAACTGTTCGTACCGATTGTTCATAAGTGCCTTACCAGAGCCTAAACTGAATAAATGACTTTTTGATTTTGATATGGACAATTGGGCTATACGAGCTGAACAGCAAAGATTTCCTTCTGAATAATAATAATAAATGTTTTTATTGCTCAATCAAATAACATAATGCAGCCCTGTCTTCTAAACTAGCGCGAGCTGTGTGTCAGACGACTGTTCCCTCCCAACACATGCCTTATTCTATTTGATTTACCAAAAAAAAATTAACAATTCATTTTTTATAGGCAGTTTATGAATTATTTTACAATTTATTGCTGGATTTTACAGATAGTAAGTACTTTGTCGTAGGTAACTTTTTTTGTATTTTTAATAAAGGGGAAGAAAATGGTAACACATACGATACTAGTACTAATTACAAGGGATGTTAGGGAACTCCGTAAACGTAACTGAAACTAATGGATATCCAAAACAAAAATCTATCCGAAACAGTCACCGAATCTGATATACAAGTTTCGGATTGGGGCGGATTCTAACTGATACACTTTTTGATAAGTTTTTCCCGGCCGCGATGACACACTAGGACCACGCTTTTCTAAAAAAACTAATATCCGTAACTGATCCGATATCCGAAATCATTTTATATACCTTACCGTATCTGAAAACAACCGGTAGAATATTATTCATATATCCGTATCGATATCCAGATCCGAAATTTCATATCCATAACATCCCTGCTAATTACCTGTGTAACAATTTTGCAAGTGACAGTACATTAACGAGTTACTGTATATTCTATAAAAATAGGTGAGTTTGACTTACAGGTATATATATATACTAGAGTCTATAGACTATAAAACAGAGGTCAAATTACCAGTTAACCTTTACTTGTACTATTAATTACTCAACGTGACCTTACCTTGACCTCTTCAGTCACTTTGACAATTGATTTAGGTGGTGCTAAGGTTAGAAATGACTTGTTGCCTCTCTTGATGTAATAATCTTTGATGTCTGAGCTCAACCCCTAATGAAATATCTTTTGATGTACCGGCGCATATTACCTACATATAAACTTGGGTGGATACATATACATATGTTTACGAAGTCAATGTTTTGTTCGGTACGATGAATATGTATAATGCTGCGTCCATGCTACGCGAATCGAGCACGAGCCACGAACGAGCCTACAACGAGCACGATGCGAATCCCTTTGTTCGTGAGCCCGTCCACGCTACGCGAATCGTACTGGCTCGTGCTCGGTTCGTCAAGCATGGACGCACCATAAGATTTTTCGCAATTATATGCGATTTCGAATAGATTAGTTTAATTATTTATTAAAACTGCTGCACATTTGGTGGAATGACGTTTATTTATTTTATTCTAAATTACTAATATCTAATAAACAGGGTACCTAACGCAAAAATATTTGAAATCGGACCCGTAGCACAGATTACTAAATAGTTACTACGTAACCCAGTTCCTGAGATGCACGTTCAAACATACATACGGATATGGAGAAGGACATAGGCTACTTTTTATACCGGGAACGCGGGTGAAACCGCGGAGGGAAAGCTAGTTCTAACTAATGTAACTTGACACTAATATTATAAATGCGAAAGTGAGTTTGTTTGTATGTTACGCCATCACGCCTCAACTACTCAACGGATCATCATGAAATTTGGCATGCAGAATTGCAGATAGCCTATGGTATGGAGAAGGACATATGCTACTTTTTATCCCGGGACGGGAACGCGGGTGAAATCACGGAGGGAATGCTAGTTCTAGCTAATATTATAAATATGAAAGTGAGTTTGTTTGTTTGTTACGCCATCAAGCCTCAACTACTCAACGGATCATCATGAATTTTGGCATGTAGGTAGCCTATGGTATGGAGAAGGACATAGATTTTTATCCCGGAAACGTGGGTGAAACCGCCGAGGACAGCTAGTATGAATATATTTCAAAACTAATGAAATAAAATATATAGGTACCTACTAAGCCTGAAACACTGGGGCTGCCTGTAGAAAAGCTTGTCTGAAAAAGTTAGTAAAACTGCGTGCTTATCTGCCGACTGAAAGACAGACATTTAATAAAAGAAAACTAAATACTCTCACAAAAGACAAAGGAGCAAAGAAAAGTAGACTAAAATAATAATGATATTACTTTTTCCAAATGTACAAAAATCCAATTATTTAAAAAAACGTTGCAAAGAAAACTAGAGTATCATAATAATAACCTATTCCAAAATATTAAAAGAAATCCAATTATATAAATATTTCTCTTACATGTAATATACGTTTTATGAAAGACAAAAATATGATAGGCAATTTGCGAAATCACCACAATTTGTGAGATGGCACAAAAGTCAGATTGTTAATAATAGAAATGTCATCCTAATATCAAATAATAACCTGCCTGGCTCTCAGACATAAGCTATGAATAAATGAATATTCGGACTGCCTCGGACTGTAGATTTATAAATATATTTTTTTAATAGGCGTGCAGGAAGGCTGGCAGCTTTTCCTAAATAAATAAATAAATAAATATCCTGGGACATTCCTCACACACGGTCATCTGATCCCAAACTAAGTAAAGCTTGTACTATGGAAACCAGATAACTGATATAATACATATACTACTTTTTCTTTGTAAATACATTACTTAATATACATAATTACACCCAGACTCAGGACATACAGACATGTTCATGCACACAAATGCATGTCCTGTTTGGGAATCAAACCCACGACCTGCGGCGCTATAGGTTAAGACTCCACGTCTTAACCAACTGCGCCAACTGGCCCGTCAACTTTGGATAGCCAAGCTGATGCGTTGGCGGATAGAGTTCCTCGCTCGCGCTTCTCTTTGATGACCAAGTGCGAGCAAAACGGCGAGATTCGGAACCCCGCGGTCCCATGGTCTCGACCGCAAAAGGCGTAATTATATAATTTGGTTTAATCGATGCGTATTTTTTGATTTCTTTTATCGTTAATTAACTATGAAACTTTTTAACGGATTGGTCCAATACCTGAAGCAGGAGTAGATGAAGTCTTTCCTCCGAAATGGGATACAATAGACGGATAATAATCGATGATAGACACTTAATATTGTTCATCTGTTTGACCAGATAACGAAAGACAGAAGGGAATGATTGATAGCAAGGAATTGATACATTATCACGAGTTATGGTGCGAACTTTGGAAAATCTTTGGGGCGGGTCATGCTTAACTTCTTACAAAATCAATGGGAAATAGCGGTGTGTTTGGCTAGCTGGATTTGTGAGCTAGTGCTCCTCTACGCTTTGGCCTTTTAGATTGTTAACAAGCCTTATGGTGCGTCCATGCTTGGCGAACCGAGCACGAGCTGAGCCACGAACGAGCACACTGCGAGCACGATTTGCGTAGCGTGGACGGGCTTGCGAGCCTCGAACGAGCATTTGTAGCGTTCTCGACTGGACTCCGCCCGATTGTCAGTTTTTTCACGAACACAGGGATTCGCATCGCGCTCGTTGTAGGCTCGTTGAAGGCTCGGGGAGCAGCGAACGAATCCTGTTCGTTCGACGCTCGGTTCGTGCTCGCTTCGCGTAGCACGGACGCACCATTACAACGTGTAACGGAAAGGGTACACGACTTCTTTGGTACTAGGCGCACAGATCGCGTAAGAGACAATTTTATTATGATATTAACAAGTGACGTGAAAGATAATGACCCTCATTGAGCGGTGACACGTTGTTTATGATTTTAATTCAATAAACTTGGAAGCAAACAGTTGGTATGAATTGTTGAGTTATTTTGAGCTGAAACTTTTTTGAGAGCTCCTTCGGATAAATAAATAAATAAATATCCTGGGACATTCCTCACACACGGTCATCTGATCCCAAACTAAGCAGAGCTTGTACTATGGAACCCAGATAACTGATATAATACATATACTACTTGTTGTTTGTAAATACATACTAATTACACCCAGACTCAGGACATACAGACATGTTCATGCACACAAATGCATGTCCTGTGTGGGAATCGAATCCACGACCTGCGGCGCGATAGGTGGAATCTTGACCAGTCTTAACCAACCGCGCCAGGTGGCCCGTCATATACGATAGATATACGGCTCTTTTGTATAAGTCAGCAAGGAAGGTCTTGCAAAAAAGCTGATCACCGACATGGATAAGCTCGAGTGGCGAAGTCTTTGGGCTGATTATTATGTTAATTACTTAACTTTTTCTGAAACTTTATCTAGAAAACCTTTCTGGAGTACATAAAAACCCGCCCGAGAATGGTGCTAATTTAGATAGCTGTGTGTTGTTAGTGTCCTACACGAAAGATGCTTTCCTTATGTTGAATAAACTAAAAGCTTTAATGGTGCGTCCATGCTTGGCGAACCGAGCACGAGCCGAGCCACAAACGAGCACACTGCGAGCACGATTCGCGTAGCGTGGACGGGCTTGCGAGCCTTGAACGACCACGATTGTCAGTTTTTTCACCAACAAAATAATTCGCATCGTGCTCATTGTAGATTCGTTCGTGGCTCGGCTTGTGCTCGATTCGAGTAGAATGGACGCACCATTATATTTTCCCGGGATAAACCGGGATAATTTTCCCGGGATGAGATATTTTGAGAGAGGTAGAGCATAGCGTTTATTCACTCAAAGAGCACCTCGACTGGACTCGACCTTACAGAATACCGCAGCCAAATAACTTTATGTTGTGTAAAGTTGTTCCTGCGCGTGAGTAAGGTCGCCAGAACTCATAGGGGAGGGGGGAAAGGTCGGTAACGCGTGAGCGATGCTTCTAGTGTTGCTAGCTCATATGGCTATGGTAACCGCTTACCATCAGGTGGGCCGTATGCTTGTCTACCGATTAAGTTGTATAAAAAAAATAAAAATAAAAACTACTGATACGAATACTAATATAATAGAAGCAAGTAAAGTATCCCATCTGAATACAGTATAAGCATCAAAATCTAAGCAAATTAAAACGATATCATGAACTTTTCTTGTAATTCTATCTACTTACATTTCAGTTACATTCTTTATACTGTTCTACTTATTTAATGAAAAATCTTGTGTCAAGACTTCAGGCGAGCTGTGAAATGAAAACCACACTGCCTCGACCTCAATGTATTATTACAACGTAAAATATACTTAGTTCTTTTGTTGAGAAACATGTTGTTTCTAAAATATATACTGCAGATAACCTAAAACCGAAAGTAATTTATTCGGTATGACTCTGGTAAGGTACTTATGAAGTTGAATTTTCCACCAGCTCGGAATATACACTTAAACTGAGAAGACTCCTGCAAGAAACACAGCAAGACATTTTTGTGGACATTTCATTTAATATTACAATCTTTATCCAATGTAACCTTTATCCTTTTTAATCGACTTCAAAAAAAAGGAGATTATCAATTCGACAAGTATGTATGTAATATTATTGGAACTGCATTATATTCACATAATAATTATGATAATCTATTAGGGCTTCCAAACAAATATACAAAATGTTTACAGGTGTTTGTATGTATGTATGTATGTTTGTCCACGCATATATCCGAAGATATTAATCGGATTGTAACCATTATTTTTTTATTGGTTTAAATTTAATTTCTAATTTGAACTTAGGGAACAGTGCAAGTTTCATCGAAATCGGTTCAGTAGTTTTCAAGATATGGACAAATATGTGTGAGGGTCTGGCTTATTGATACGAGCTACGGGTGTGGTGTCAAAGGAAAAACATCTCAAAACTTTGGTCAAATTCTAGTGCGTTTAAAAGAAACTAAAAATGATTCAGTAGTTTTCAAAATATGGACAAATATGTGTGATGGCCTGGCTTATTGATACGAGCTACGGGTGTAGTGTCAAAAGAAAAACATCTCAAAACTTTGGTCAAATTCTAGTGCATTTAGGAAAAACTAAAAACGACGAAATAAAAAAGTAATTTAAAAAAAAATTACCGCCATCTAAATACACTAAAACGTATGAAATAACTGTAATCTCACACTGATTTGAAGTCAGCGAAATATTTTCAATGGAATACGTCGCGCTCTTAGGTCGGTTTAATTTTTTTAAATTACTTTTTTTATTTAAAGTAGTCCCTTACTGAACAAAAATGTAACGTCACTTTCCAAGTGACCGCTTCAGGAATAAAACCTTATTGTGAGTAATATGAATCAATCATCACATTTTAAACATCAATAGCGATAAGAATTGCACTTTACCGGCATTTGATAACTTATTACAAGTGAAATGAGGTTCAAAGCCGCCTGTCACTTAAACAAATTGGATCACAAGGGTGTCGATGGCTCATCTAGTCTACATTAACCGAACCACTGGCTTGAGAAATGAAATTGTAATCTTTGGCGCTTGAAAGAAATTTGAAAGCCTCTTAATAAGTTCTTGGAAATAACTCAAGTATAGAAATTGAAAATCTAATAGTAATTTCTTTTGATGCCTTTAATTTAGTTTATATATCAAGTTATAATCCAAAAAAATTAACACAGGTACAAAGTATACATATAAGGTGTAATTGACAGACAGAATTATCAACTCATACCACGAACATGACCGCTCCAAGACATCAGCGAAAATAACCAAAGAAATCTTCAAGATACTGAAGTCGGCAATTGACTGTAGGTATTTCGGAACTCGGAGGAAGCGCTCGGGTTGTAGCATGATAAGCCGTTCTTAATCGATCGGCAAGATAAACTACCACCGTCGTGGTCGGTATCTGGATAGGTGACCGCCTAGTGGTATTTCAAATCGAGCGTTCCCGTGCTTCGGAAGGCACGTAAAGCCGTTGGTCCCGGTTATCACTTAATTGTGATAGTCGTTAAGCTAGTTGGAGGCTTTCTAGGCGGCTTGAAAACTCCAACAGTAGGTTGACCGCTAGCCTACCTCCACCCATCCGCAGTGGGCATGCGTGGTGGAGTATCTGCCCATTCCCTTTCACCCTGATTTGTGAAAGGAGGCCTGTACTCAGCAGTGGGATATAATAGGCTGATGATGATGATTTCGGAACTTCGAAAGAAAGTCTAGTTCGAATATTTTTCATCACGAAGTACTTTTTCCGGTAGTATGCCATTTCGAAAAACTTTAAGTAGTTCGAATATTTTTCATCGCAACGTATCTGGAATGTTAAAAAGTTATGAAACAATCTATACGAAGGGGATGAAGACTACATCAGTTTTCCGGTTCCCGGAATAAAAAGCCTATGTCCTTCTCCATACCACAGACTATATGCAAGCCAAAGAATTATGGTGAGATTTGTACAAAAATAATAAAGATTTTTAGAGACGCTGGAATGACGTTATAATTTTATTGATCCTTGGTGCCTAAGCAATGACTTCAGACATTTAAAATATTTTCAGAACCCCGGGATAAAAATGCAAAAATGTATGGCATGCCGACGAATCGCGAGTACCCATGGCGACTAAAATCGTTATGTTGTTGTTATGTTTTGCGGGGTTTATAAAATATTTCAAGTATATTAACATGTTGCTGGTAATGTAATCTCAACATTGGAATTTGTTGAAACAACTCTAAATTTTTGTATATTTTTGTACAAATGAATGTAATCTATCTCGCCATGATTCTTTCATGATGATTCATTGAGTACTTAGTTGAGGCGTGAAGGCATAACAAACAAACAAACAAACTCACTTTCGCATTTATAATATTAGTTAGAATTAGCTCAATGGCATTGACTTATATATTACTAGCGTAAGGACCGGACCAACCGCGCGACAAAAATGACACCAATGCGCTGGCCCTAAAATGTTCAGTTTAGGGCCAACGCGACTCAGTCGTCTGCGGTCCGCGGAACAGCTCGCTCGTCCATTGCTTATCTCTCTCCCGCATGTGTGGATTGTACGCACATACAAGGTTACTTCGTACACCTATGCAACGCGGCACTTCGTAGTTCGATCGATTTTAAACAAATGGCGGTACTGTTTACTTGTATGAAGAAGTTTTTTGCAAAATGTTCCGGTGGGCCTATCCTGACTTTTGAAATCATCGCTATCTGTGCGCCCAGTACCAAAGAAGGTACATTTATGGATATACCCTTTGATTAAGGATACATCCAGATGAGTGTTGCAGCTGTGCACGCGTCGATAAAAATAGCCTGTAACTGTTAGAGGCTAAATCAAATAAAAATAAATAAAAATGCAAAATAATGTTCAATATTTAACTTTCTCCCGATTTTAATTGGAATATTTCAACAACTACTATCATTATGAACGTCACTATGACAAGCAGAATGACGCAGAGGGAGCGTAAAACGTAGCTGTTACGCGCAGCAGCCTATAAAAGTTGGCCTGTTTTATATATTCGTGTAGTATGGCGACGTTCTTTCTATGGATATACCATAGTTCCATAGAATCCGATGACAAAGTTACCGTGGGCACATACTTACCCGTAACTCCCGTAAGGTATTTCTGTCAATACATCCTGTTCGACCATCGAATGGAAATGATAGACAGTTTAATCCGTTTGTCGTGCCCTAGGGAAATGCTACAGATGAGTTCGATTCCTGTCTTCGTTGACAGGTTGTCATGGCAACGCGGCAACGGTGGGTATGTCAAGATTTTTAGACACATGTTTATTTCTGTGGATTTTTGTGGTTTGTATTTTCTTAACATGGGAAAATAAGTGTAGTATTAAGCAAATTGGGGTCAAACAGTTTGTATTTTCTGAACATGAGAAAATAAGTGTAGTATTAAGCAAATTGGGGTCAACCGCTTTGAAAAATAACCTAACAAGAATGACCATTGAGATGACTGTACATGTGTCGTAAGCACGGGTAGCGTTATATTCTCTTTGAGCACGGGTACGTGCAACACTGTCTTGAAACGAACTACGCGTTCATAGTTTTTTTTTTTTAATTCTTTTTTTTTTATGAGGGTTTACTTATATTTGAGTATGCCACCCTCATTGATGCTACAGTACAACATTTCAAAAATCAAAATTATTTACAATTAATTACCGCCGACTTATACCCTTTTTAACCATTTCATACAATATTTTGGCCCTACCCGACAGCGGGAATGCCAGAATACTGTTACACAATCCTAGATCGAACAAATTCATATTAAATTTTTGGACTAATGTATTTCTCCACCTCGTTCCGAACACACTCCATTAATATGTGGTAAACATCTTCCACCTTACAACATTCAGTGCAACAAGGAGATTCAGTTTTTCTCATCAAGTAACCAAAACTATTTAATGGGATGTGTCCAGAACGAAGTCTTAGAGCTATCACAATTTCATCCCGACTCATATTAGCATCACTAATCTAAGACCATAGAAATAATATATACCTAGAAAGAACGTCGCCATACTACCCGAATATATAAAACAGGCCAACTTTTATAGGCTGCCGCGCGTAACAGCTACGTTTTACGCTCCCTCTGCGTCATTCTGCTTGTCATAGTGACGTTCAAAAAGATAGCAGTTGTTGAAATATTCCAATTAAAATCGGGAGAAATTTAAATATTGATCATTATTTTGCATTTTTAGTTATTTTTATTTGATTTACGCCCTAACGGTTAGAGCGTATTTTTATCGACGCGTGCACAGCTGCGACACTCTATCTGGATGTATTCTTAATCAAAGTCTAAGACTTACATGTTATGTTAGGTTGTATTGTACGATACCAAATACCTTTGCTTAAAGACCTCTCGTCAAAGTAAGTACTCCTTCTCGTTCATAGTTCGAATGAATGACTAATGCCCGGTTTCTATAAACAAAAACGAATCGTTTTGCTTACCAATGGTAGGTTTTTTATTGCCAAACTCGGCATATAGATCATTTCGTAAGCTAATAATAATATAACCTGTGATAGTAGATCCATATGGGAGGGCCAGTTATGCAAAGCTATGAGGTATTTTTTTTTTATACCTCTGAGGTGGCAAACAAGCATACGGCCCGCCTGATGGTAAGCAGTTACCGTAGCCTATGGACGCTTGCAACACCAGGGGTATCGCGCGTTGCCGACCCTGAAGAAACCTCTTCACACCCTTTTTGAAGAACCCCATGCTGTACTTCATTGGGAAAACCACGGCGGGGAACTCATTCCACAGTCCGAGCGTCCGCGGAAGAAAACTCCTTTTACTCCGCACAGTTCGAAACAATTCTGGTTTCAATGTATGTAGATGGATTCCCCGTCGATGGCGAGAGTTGCGATGGTGGAAGGTAGCCGTGGGCATCAAGTCGAACAATTCCTTAGAAAACTCTCCGTTGTACAAGCGGTAGAACACACATAAGGAGGCAAAGTCTATCTTGAGACTGAGGGGCTCTAAACCGCTTGTGAGTTTCATTATTAGTAAAGATATAAGAGTCTTAAATCTTAACCGATAACGGTCCGTAAATTATAGGAATCGGCCATAAATACATAATAATTGAATGCCAATTTCTCGTTTTTTATCGATACTTTTACCGGGAACAAATGACAACTCATATAGACATTTTTCTGACAGTTAATCTATGTGAAGCGCCCGTAGTGTAGCCGTTCTTTATCGATCGGTAAGTTAAGCTACCACCGTCGTGGTCGGTACCTGGATGGGTGATGGGTGGGTATTTCAAATCAAGCGTTTCCGTGCTTCGGAAGGCACGTAAAGCCGTTGGTCTCGGTTATCACTTAATTGTTCGTTGGCAATATCGCGACGGCCATAATAAAGTATGCTGTGTCCCGAGCTACTAACATCGTTTTGTTCGCAGGTCGGGCTCGGCCTTCCCGCGTCTCGCCCCTCACACCCCGCACGATTGCCCTGTCTAGACGTATTCGTCGAACTACTATATGGTTTTATAGACTGTGGTTATATTGTGAATGCTTTCTTATAGAGTAGTTTTGCCGTTGAGTAATTAAGACGTGACAAACAAATACTCACTTCACATTTATAATCTTAGTATGATTGATTTATTATATTTCTGTTATTTGTTTCAGATTATCAGACCAGGCTGCGTTATTAATCTAGGTATGTTTGTTTATATTAATTAAAATTAATTGCATACAGAGTTCAAAGGATACAGCTGAAATTTCATAGCAAAACCTCACACACAAATTATAAAATTATTAATGAAGCTTAAAATGTCGGATATAATAATGGTCATACATTAATATTTTGCTTTTCACGTGATATTCACATATTTATTGCTTACTGGCTTATCACACACGGCTTCGCTCGCCTTTGCCTTTTTTTCATCAGCCAATGTCGATAAAATAAGCTTATATCTCGTCTCAAGATAAGCTGGCTCTACGAAAGAAAATCTTATGAAAATTCGTTCAATGGTTTCAGAGATTAGCGTGTTCCAACGAAATTAAAAGTGTCTTTTTCTGTTACTTTCGTCAACATCACCCCTAATCATTGAGCTGATATTACTACGTATAGAGAAGCTATCATAAGCAAAGGTTATGTCCCATTTTTTTTATTGTCAACTAAAGTTATTTTAGCGCAGAAACAATAATTAGTCGTCTAAGCAGACGGTAGAAAGACGTAGCGCTATCAAAACGCTTTTAGGAGTATTTTTCTCACAAACACCGTGATTTTCACGGCGCTTACAAGTTTCGTTCATCGTTCTACAACAACAAGTGTGGCCGGATGGCCTCACTTGAACGGAACATAGTCTAATTCAAATTCAAATTCAAAATATATTTATTCAATTTAGGCCCTGATAAGGCACTTATGAACGTTAACAAATGACTCTACACCGGTTCCAAATACAACTTGAACTGAGAAGACTCCGGCAAGAAACTCCGCTTTTTTTTTTTTTAATGTGTACTTATATTTATTACAATTTGCAAAATATATATAACAATAGCCTGCGAAGCGAACAATACATTCAAATGCATTCTTGTCATCTACAAAATCAGAAACTTTATTGTACCCTTTCTTGCATATACATACTAATAACGTATCTCTATACGTAGTAAAGAAAAAGAAAGGTAAAAGAGAAAAGAGTAAGAGTAAAGGTAAGGTTTTAAGACAGGTAGAGCATAGCGTTTATTCGCTCAAAGAGCAGCTCGACTGGGGAAGTACCTCCACCTTACAGAATACCGCAGCCAAATAAGTTTATGTTGTGTAAAGTTGTGTTCCTGCGCGTGAGTAAGGTCGCCAGAGCTCAAAGGGGAGGGGGGAAAGGTCGGTAACGCGTGAACGATGCTTCGTGTGTTGCAAGCGTCCATATGGCTACGGTAACCGCTTACCATCAGGCGGGCCGTATGCTTGTTTACCGCCTTAGTCGTATAAAAAAAAAAAAAAAAATTCTTCAAATTCAAAATTCAAAATCATTTATTCAAATAGACCTTCGCAGGCACTTATGAAAAGTCTGACTCTAATACTCTAATACCGGTTCGGAAGGTTGCATTTGCTGAGAAGAGCCGGCAATAAACTCAGCAATTACTCTTTTCAAAACAGGCTTAGATTAATTACATAATATTTACATTCTAATCGCACTGAAAACAATTGCGTGCCCCGGCGCGGCGGCAAAATTACAAGGTGGACTGAAAAAATATTTAATAAGTAAATAAATAGCAAACTTAAGCAGACCAGCCCCCACAAGCAGCACCTGTTCACAATACTAATAGCTCAATGCCCCTAATCAGTTTTTGGTAAACATACGCTGGTTCTAGAGATTTATTATTAAGTAGGTAAAGAAGATAATTACTTTAGTTTGTGATCAGATGAGCCGTGTGTGAAGAACATATTATTTATCGTTAGAGGGTCTTCACCTCAACCTGAGTTTCTTCTGAGAACTTCAGTAACTTTGACATTATTATGTGCACTCCTAGAATCCAATCTAAATTGACTATGTCTTTGACTTTCTATCTACCAATCTATTAATGTTTTGGGCCTCACATAGCTCCTAATCGTGTGTAATGTAACGCTTTTCTTTTGTGCGAGTCCAAAATAAATGTAATTTCATTCTTTTCATTATTTTTGTTATATTGAAATATCTGAAAATATTGTTTAATATTGACACGAAATTATTGGCAAACGGTTGGTCTTGGCTTCTGGGGAACTGAGAGCTAGTGACTTTTTTGCCCAGAGGTTAACCATTCAGCGTGGAAACGCCGCCAGTGTCATGGGGACCATGGAGTATTTGGATGACCTTTTATTTTAGAAACTAAAACTATATTTTTCATTTATTAATGACGAGGAAAATTGGAAATTAGTGAAATAGTATCAAAAAAACAACTATTAGCCGGTGACATTAATATTGATATTATACTTTTTGCTTGCACCCTCTGTTGATCGTTCTTTTTCTACATAGTCTAGCCATTTCTAATTTTCTCGCGGGACAGAAAATCAATTTCTGAATCGTCCATATGATAAATTGTCTAAGCTGGACGTTGATATATCAATAACTCAGCCAGGATTTATGTATTTTTTGTGAAATCTTGAACACAGTAACTATTAACAGATAATAGAATTGGGCTTGGAAACTGAAAATAAAAAACCGGCCAAGTGCGACTCGGACTCGCAGAGGGTTCCGAAAACTATTAAATAAACCAACTTTGCTATGAAAAAAATACTATAAATCGTTTCTTGTATGGGTTTTTAATTATATGAAATTTTTATTATTTACTAACTTCTGTACCGCTCGCATTCCCGGGATAAAAAGCTTATGTCCTTCTCCATACTATAGGCTATCTGCGTGCCAAATTCCATCGCGATCCGTTGAGAAGTTGAGGCGTGAAGGTGTAACAAACAAACAAACAAACAAACTCACTTTCACATTTATAATATTATATTATATTAAGTTAGGATTAGGATTAGGATTGTTATAGCGGCAATAGAAATACATATTCTCTGAAAATTTCAGCTGTTTACCTATTACCGTTCATGAGACACACCTCACTGACAGACAGACGGACGGACGGACAGCGAAGTCTTAATAATAGCACGGTACATATGTAATAGGGTCCCGTTTGGCACCCTGCGGGTACGGAACCCTGAAAAAGGTAATTGAACCGGTTCAATCAATAAAAAAAAGCTTAATCTTTTCACTTCGTTCCTCTTGATTTACTGCTTCGTTGCGGTTTTAAATAACGATTTTTATACGACTAAGGTAGGTGATCGCTCCGCACCACCTGATGGTAAGCAGTTACCGTAGCCTATGGACGTCTGCAACACCAGGAATTGGAACATAAATTGTAATAGCAGACTTGGGCCCCAGCTAGCAACTGGGAGTACACCTTTAGGATTTCGCAATATTAATCAAAATGTCATACAAAATATTAGTCATTTTAGAAACCACTTGATTCGTGACGAACTTATTCGCTAGTTTATATATCCTTGGCCTATTTAGTCTGTCTTTTGTTTAGTATTAATTAGTACATACGAACGTCACCGAAATGTGTACCGGTACAACGAGAGAATTTTGGTATTTATCTAAGTACATGTGAGTCACGTTTTTCTAAAATGAAATTATACTGAAGTGATTAGATTTCTCTTACACATCAAACATTTTTTGTTATTTTTTAACCATTTCTTGGTAATTCCACCAAACAAATTATTATTTTTTTAAATTTCGAATTGTATATCTGATTCTCCGAAGACCCTATTACAAAGCTACAAAATATGGCGCACAATAAGGACCACTCGGCAGATTAAAAAAAGAAAAAGCAAATTATAACCTTCAGGCGTCGTCCTAATTGGCGACGATCGTACGATCAAACGATGCGATTTCGTCGCACGATCGCGCTGATGTTCCTGTGCTCGCGCGATGACTTGCGAGCTTCAATTAGGACACTCTAAAGCGTTTTGTGTATTTGATCTCGTCGTGCGACGAAATCGCATCGTTTGCTCGTACGATCATCGCCAATTAGGACGACGCCTCAGTCATCGAACTCGTTTCTCTTTATAAACCTACCCTCTAATTGGACTCATTTCTGCTGTAATTGGGCCAATACTCGGATCGAGTCCTTTGTAAGACGTTTCAAACATTGAAGGTATTTTTTACGCTAATTAGAAAATGTTATAATTATTTTTCTTTGCTAAAATCAGCTTGTTCCTAGGCGCTTGTGCTTATATTAGGCACTTTAGACTTCCTCACAAACTAAAATCCTGACTTGGCGTGCATAAATATTAGCATAGAAATACAAACAAAACTATTATTAGATAGGTATATTGTTATATTACCATTAACCTACTTCCAAAAACGATGATGTGTTTGAGTTCCAATGTTTGTTTTGTTTGATAACAATGTCTAATATTACTGCACATTTTAGATCTTTAAGACAAGGTCGAAATTTAAATCTGGTACAGTTTTAATTTTTATTGCTGGAAACACCAGCACAGATTTAGATGAATTTTCTTTAATTGCTGGAAACACCAGATGAATTTACTGATTACAGTAGTACACAACTGATAAGGCGCGTCGTGAATCTTCGTTCGCACAGAAAAGAAAGTATGGCCCCGAAGATTAACGAAAGAATGCTTAAAACTTACAATCAACCTTAGATCACTACTATAAGGTTCCTAATACACTGCAGCTGTTAGTTCCGTCTCACTCGCAATTCACGCCCCTCCGCACGGCGCGCGCTACCATGGCGGCAGCTGCCGACCAATAGAATATGCTGCCGACCAATAAATAGCGTTTCCCGCGCTATGAAAAAGTATTTTCTGCGTAGGTACATTAGTAAGCCATATCAGTTGGGTACTACCACAATATATTTGTACCGTTGTACTACTGTACTCGCTTATTCCTTTTCCTTTACTCCTTTACCGTTCATCCTTCTTTTCTCTGTGGTTCATCCAGAAGTCGGGAAGTTTTCTGACATAGGTTTTTGATAAAGAAAAACGATTTTGCTAAGCACGCAAGACCTTAGCTAGCTAAAACTTACATTCACATAGAGTTTTTTTAAATGTTTGAGGCAATGATTATAATTCCGTTTAAATGTATCCCTTTTAAATAATATTAATGTATCAATCAAAATAAATGAGACTATCAATCAAGTTTTAACTCAATATGATCCTGCTATTGCACGTTTGCTACCAAACTCTTAAAAGTACAAACAAAAAGATATATTTTATTATGTTACCTATAGTTTCGCAGGACTAGCGCGACCAATCTGAAAATACCCTGAAGTATCCGGAAAATCGCCTTAATAGTTAAGCTTACACGACCTATATTATTTTGCAATATTTTGTCCTTTATCATATACGTTTCGTTAGGATAATACTCTTTGTATTGGAATAAAAAGTTTCGAATAAAATGCGTGTAAATGTGTTTCTATTAAATCTATACATTGGTATTGGGGCAGCCAATTTTAGATGAGTCTTGACCACGTCGACTCATCGTCCTCCTTGGGGTCGCTTCTGAGCGCACAGAGCCCCCGCCCTGATTGCCCACGACCCCAAAGGCCCCGTTTAGTCGCCTTTTACGACAGGCAGGGGAACACCGTAGCTGTTATTATAAGCCCCAGCTACAGGGCAGGAGGGCCGCCACGAGACCCCACCCTACCCTACCTTATATGAATAATTTTCCCCGTTTTTGCAACATTTTTCTCCTATTAGTCGCAGCGTGATGTTATATAGCCTAAAGCCTTCCCCGATAAATGGACTATCCAACACAAAAATAATTTTTCAATTCGAACCAGTAGTTCCTGAGATTAGCGCGTTCAAACAAACAAACTCTTCAGCTTTATAATATTACTAGCAGACCCCCGCGGTTTCACCCGCGTACGGTTTAAATTTTCCGCTTCGAAAACCAATGCACGCCACTGATTATTAGACACAACAAATCGAACACAGATATTTTTACAAATTAAAACTAAAACCATAGAAATAAATATACCTAGAAAGAACGTCGCCATACTACACTAATATACAAAACAGGCCAACTTTTATAGGCTGCTGCGCGTAACAGCTACGTTTTACGCTCCCTCTGCGTCATTCTGCTTGTCATAATGACGTTCATAATGATAGTAGTTGTTAAAATATTCCAATTAAAATCGTGAGAAATTTAAATATTGATCATTATTTTGCATTTTTATTTGATTTAGCCCCTAACAGTTAGAGCGTATTTTTATCGACGCGTGCACAGCTGCGACTCTCTATCTGGATGTATCCTTAATCAAAGACTAAAACCTATATTATACCTACACAAAAAAACGAACTCAAATCTTATTTAATTATTATAACAACAAATGAGAAAGAAATTAAATTAACTACAATCAAAATATTCTAATGAAATAGAGAAAATGTACTTTTTTTTTGGCGTCACACGGGTGTGTATTTTGCCAATTTCCAGTTATATTATATAAGTTCTAGTCACAATAAATCACTTTCACATAGTCCTCAACTCATGCAGTCAGTCACTGTCCATAAAAGTCATGTTATACCTACAGTGGTGGTCATGTACTACAACTCTTCACGGACTTTTGAAAAGACACGATACACATAATTCATTTCATTTCACTTCACTGGTGCAAATGGATTGATCTTTATTGGATAAAATATGATAATATGCAATAAAACTCAAAATACACGAATTTATGTATTTAAAAATTTAAACGCAACGTCACTCTGCTAGTTCCCGCCAAAAACTCCGAGAAAATGACTTCCAAACAAATTTCGAATTCTAATCCGATTTAAATATTCTTTTATATTTGACATTCCAATTTTAAAGAGCATTTCAGTTTCCAGAACAAAAGGCAGATTGAGCGCGCGAAACACGGGCCAAAAAAAGCAATTAGGTACCGTACAAATTGAAAAACACATACCTGGTATTCGCTTTTGAATTTGTATTTGCTATGTTTAAAATCTGCTGTATGCTAATTTATTTAAAAGAAAGTGTTTTCCGTTAAATAAAGTTTTTTAAACAAAGCAAATACAAATTTAATAAAGAATACCAGGTATGTGTTTTTCAATTTGTATTTGCTTTTTTTGGCCTCGCTCCCGTGTTCCGTTCACTCCATCTGCCTTATTCTGTAATCTGTGAAAATCGGATTGGGATTTCAAACATGTGTCAAAATAAAAAATGTTATTTAAATCAAAAGTACTAAGGAGTATTGATATCAACTTCGATGAAAATCACCCCTAAAATAACTTTCTTCCCCTCATTGACCCCGTTAGGCGATGATTTTCAATAAAATACGAAACACATCTTGCATCAATTCTGTTAAGGAAGGTTTATGCAAAATTTGAAGTAGATCGGACCAAGGAATCACGTTGTCCCATACAAACTTTACCCCCGTTTTTCACCCCCTTAGGGGTAGAATTTCGGAAAATCCTTTCTTATCTGATGCCTACGTCATACAAAGAACAGACCCTCCAAGTTTCAGGTCTCTACGATCAGCGGTTTAGGCTGTGCGTTGATTGTCAGTCAGTCATTCAGGACAAAGCATTTTATATATATAGATAATATAGTATAGTATATAGTATAGATTTGTATTATCATTTCTAAGCTTGAGCAGGTTTTTTTTTTCCTAATCTAAATGTAGCCTCCTTGTAACATCAGAGCTATCTGCCAGTGAAAGTCTCATAAAATCCGTTGTGTAGTTTACAACTAAGCGGACTTCAATCATAGAAATATAGCGACTCTGTTTTACTATAAAAAGAAGCTGTATCATTGATTTATGGATTTAATTATTATTGAATGTTTAATGTAATCTACAGTTCTAATTTAACGACATCATTTTTTTTTACTTTAACTCTTATTCCTCATTTATAATATTTAGGTTCATAAAAGTCGTAATGATAACAAATAATTAAAAATAATGCAAAGGGTGCCAATTAAAAGTATTTTTCACTCGATAAAGAAAGAGCAAATATATATTTTTACAAATTAATCAGCATAAATGCCAATTATGCAGTTTTCCTGTTAGATACTTCAGACTATAAAATATCACACCGTGTACATAATGACATAGTATCATCGTCATCGTGGCGTCCACAACGCCAGTTCTCGAAAATTGTCGAGGCATGTCTATTGGGAGCGATCTGTCATCACGGACAGGACTATTTTAGCCAATAAACCTGATATCGTGCTGACACATCGATCGAAGCGCCAATGCTCATCGACAACACCATCCCCCATGACGAGAACCTCGTGAAGGCCGAGAAGGACAAGCTCAGCAAGTACCTTGACTTGGCTCACGAGGTCACCGCCATGTGGGATGTTGATTCGACGATCATTGTTAGGATTTTTAGGTCTCATAGCGAAGAGTCTCGACCAACATCTTGAGAGGCTCTCGCAAGATGGCTGGATCAAGGGTCAGATACAGAAGGCGGTACTTTTGGACACGGCATGCATTGTTAGGAGGTTTCTCTCTCTGCAGCCCTAATCACCGGTTACCATTAAGTAGCACTATTTTACTATAATGTTAAGTAGAAGGTAAGTAGATGTATTATGTGAACCGCATTAAGATTTTCACCAAAATATAGAAAAAAACAATAAATTTTGGGGGTCCCCCCCATACTTAGGGTCCCCCCCAAACTGTAACAATAAATTTTTTTTTTCATAAAACCCGTACGTGTCTATGGTAGGCATGGAAATTATTGCTACTTTAAAGGAATTCTCATTTGATGATATTATTATTTTTTATAGCATGATTTCACAAGCGATATATGATTTGCAATGATTTTTCAATATGCACATGCGCTTGCTATCATTTCTCGGGATAACAAAACCAACAAACCAACCTTTTAAAGTTTAACACGTAAAGTCACAAATCACGAAACTTAAACTCTATTTTTAAAACACTATTTAACACTATTTACCTACGAACACTCTAAAAACGAATCTATTTTTATTCACATTAAATTACAAAAACGAATGAAACGAACGTACGATTTAGCATTGGCATTTTTCATTGGAAAACAAAATCATGTCATCAATAAATAATCTTCGAGAATGATGGATGACAAGTAATTTGACAAATTATATTTAATTTCGTGGTCAAAAATTATTTTTTGATCCTGCTACATAAAATTCTAAAGAAGTTAACACTTTATGTCACTTGATTTAAGGTTTATTTTTAAAATACTCTTACAAGCTAATCAAGGACAAAGTTTCTTTATATTGGGCTGCCATACGCAACCAAATAATTTTTATTAGGACTTATTTCTGCCAGTGTCGAGTAATATAACTAAATAAATCCTACTATTGGTATTTTTTTGGTTTAAAAAGGAATAAAGAAAACTGATATGTTTAAAATTGTACCAAAAAATACCAATAATTAGGATTTATTTATATAGTAGATCAATCAATAAGCTTTCCCTCATACTTCAACAGGCTTGAGACTGACAATGTAAAAATTAAATTAATCGTAAAAAATATTGCAACGCTAATTATAATTAATATAGATAGTACGTATACTTAGTTAGATTTATACATTGACGTACATAAAAGTTCATTGATTTTGTGTCTGCAATATTTATTGACTGATTTTTCTGTAAAATTTAGTTAATTCTGATACATATGGCAACCCTACCCTACCCTTGTCTATGCTCGAAAGGAAAAGAAGAGAGGTTAAAAATTTCAAAAATTCTGCGCGAATATTATAAACAACAATCAAAAATTCTGCTTATGTAATACTTAAATGGAATCACAAATCACGAAATTTAATAATACTGATAAACCAAAAACTAGTTGGTAGGAGATTTCGAGATGGCATAATTTCGAAACCTATGTTGTGTTCGTTGATAATTCACTATTGGTCCCATAGTAAAAGTTATTCAGTATAACTAACCCAACATAGGTTTCGAAAATATGCCATCTTGAAATATCCACCTGTTTATACACTCTAACTAAAGACTTTTTTCAGACATCAAAATATAATAGTTGGTATCAGCAAAAATAATATTATTATACTACGTAAAAGTAACACTCTCCTCTTCGTTGTATCACACGCACGAGCATCGCACGCAAGTGTCAAATTATTACTGATGCAAATTATATATAACCTTTCGTAGCCAAAAATTATTTTCATATTCTGCTACATAACATGCTAAAGATTTAAGGTTTATTTTTAAATACTCTTAAAAGCTAATCAATGATAAAGTTTTTTTTTTTTAATTTCTTCATGACCTTAGATACAAAGTCCTTCAGTCGCATATATTTTATTTATATTCTAAAATATTCTTTATAACATGTAACAAGCTAGTCTCTTAATTTAAGGTTTATTTTTTACATACTCAGACATACAATCTAATCAAGGTTCTTCATATTCTTTATATTGGGCTGCCATTCACAACCAAATATTTTTGATTAGGACTTATTTCTGCCAGTGTCGACTTATACTCCTTGACTTTTTATTCGTCTTAGAAACGGAGTCCACAAAATGTATCCAATGAATAGGTATGTACTAATCATTCAAAAAAAATGGTTTTTTGATCATTTGTACAGGTAATTTAAAAAATCAAAATTCATTGGATTTTTGAAAAATCGAAAAGTTTTCGTATAAAATGGTAGAAAATATCAACCCAGAGCACGAGTCAAGTAGACTGCGCTCGTAACAGGGTGTTTAAAATACTAAGCGTCATAATGAATAATATTTGTTTTTTTTTATGACAAAAAAATAAAAATAAATAGTTAGTACGCACGGCTACAGATCAAGCTATTAATTTCCAATATAAGCTGACCTCTCATCGTACGGAAATCCTATACAATGCGAGATCAGCTTACGGCCGGTTCACACATGTCTCCGTTTTACTGTTCCGTTTTATCGTGTACGTTTTTTTTTCGTCGATGGCGTATGAAGTTGTATGAGCGACTTCACACATGGCACAGTATTCTGTATACAGTAAAAAATATCGTTCCGTAAAAAAATTACATTCCGTTTTGTCATCGAATACTGGACGACGGAACAGTAAAAATATACGGATACGTAGAATTTTAACGGATAGATACTGTGTGCGTGGCGGGCGGTGTGTGCGGGGTGTAGGAGGGGGAGTGATGCGACAGGTTTTGTTTGACTCACATTTTTCTGTTCACACATCGCATCCAGTAATGACGGATTCGTTGAACGTTATACGGTGCCTATGTGTGAATAGCGCATAAATTTATGACGTATCCGTTAAAAACGTACCAGTAAAACGGACTCCCATGTGTGAACGGGCCGTTATACTGGAAATGTATCACTTGATTTGTAGCCGTGTGTACCTGTTCATTGGGTACATTATGTGGGCTTCGTTTCTAAGACGAATAAAAAGTCACGGAGTATTATACGTTCTCCTTCTTAGTTTTCCTAATTCCTTTTAAAACCGATATGTTTAAAATTGTACCAAAAAATACCAATATTAGTATTTATTTATATAGTAGATCAATTAATGAGCTTTCCCTCATACTTCAATAGGCTTGGGACTGACAATGCAAAATTAAATAAATCTTTAAAAAATATTTCGATTCTGATTACAATTACTTAATATTAATATAACTTGAGGAAATTTTCTATATATAGATTGTAATTTGTACATATTTGTTGTAAATAATATTTCAATATTGTTCACTTACAGTTTCGATGATACCTGTCTATGATTTGTAACCTACGTCATCGATGATAATCGACGGCATTTTTCATTGGAAAACAAAATCATGTGCGAGCATCGCACGCGAGCGTCAAATTATTACTGATGCAAATTATATATAACCTTTCGTAGCCAAAAATTATTTTCATAGTCTGCTACATAACATGCTAAAGAAATTAACACTTTATGTCGCTTGATTTAAGGTTTATTTTTGAATACTCTTAAAAGCTAATCAATGATAAAGTTTTTTTTTTTTTTTAAATTTGTTCATGATCATGGATACAAAGTCCTTCAGTCGCATACATTTTATTTATATTCTTAAATATTCTTTATAACATGTAACAGGCTATGTCATGGACGGTAGCAGATGTGACATATGAAAACAGAATCATATTCTTTATCAACTGCTACTTGTGATTTATGCCATGCCTAGTCTATGGATAGGTCTTCAAAAATGATATTGGGGTTTCTAATATCATTTTTTTCTAAACTGAATAGTTTGCGCGAGAGAAACTTCCAAAGTGGTAAAACGTGTGTCCCCCCCTATAACTTCTAAAATAAGAGAATGATAAAACTAAAAATAATATATGATGTACATTACGATGCAAACTTCCACCGAAAATTGGTTTGAACGAGATCTAGTAAGTAGGTTTTTTTTAATACGTCATAAATTTAAATTCGAATCAAATACTCAGGTCTATACTACCATTTACATACCTACATTTACATACCTACAGGTTTGTACGGAACCCTCGGTGCGCGAGTCTGACTCGCACTTGGCCGGTTTTTTGTTTCACGCGGGCTCTTCAGAGCACTGTGAAATAAGCTATCATTGCGTAACAACTTACTCTATTACATCACGAAGCTTTTGCAAACAAAAGGCTTTTTGATAATGTGCAGACATTTCCTGGTACTATTTTATTTAATCCCTGCATTGTTTTTTAATGAAGTATTCAGGAGGATGGAGTGTTTTAAGCCGTTTGTTTCTTGCTAATAAATGTACGAACAAGTATCTCATTTTCCTACAGAATTTTGTTTATTATTTCTGTAACGGTTTCTATAAAATTTCAATGAAGGTATTTCTGGTATTGAAGTAAAGATTTCATTTAATTTATTTGCTACATATTTTTAATATTACATTATAAGACAGTCGCTAACAAAATTGAAACCTAGATTCCACTCGTATTTATCATTGTTAATAAAAGAACAAAAGAATTGTTTCGATATACAAAAAACTAGCTCAGAACGGAGAGTTGAAAGGTTTTCAGTAGACAATAGTTACTCTCAGGCTTTCTATAAAAGTAACAAAATATATTCGAGGTGTTTGAAAAATAAAAAATAGGATAAAAAATACTATAGTAATGCTTTTATGCGATGGGTTGATAATTTGGTATTCCCGCTATAGGTATATTCCTCAAATAAGGTTTCCATGGCTACGTAAACCGCTTACCATTAGGTGGGCTGTATGATTGTGTACTTACCGCCGCCGTTTCAACAAAATGTTTCTTGTATGGAAACCCCCCATTCATTTTTATTATTTGTCGGCAAGGTACGAGAGAGTAGGCCTAAGCTTTTTAAAAAGCAACAGTAATACGTCATTTATAGAATACACTTGGGAGCAAATAAATCGAGCCTGTTTTTGATCTTATTTATGACATTATGGTAGGTAAATTTCACTTTGTAACACGATTCATGGTGATTTAAGGTATTCTGGGTTTTACATTTGTTTTTAATAACCTTTTGATAAGAAGAAGAATGGAATAGAGCAATTCATTCTAAAGAAATTTGTTCTCATATTGTTCTCCCGCGTGCCGTGATATGGTTGCATTTTGTTCTAGAGTTATCAACCTTAATAAATGAAAAGTTCACGTTATGTATAAAAAACAAGAGGGAGCTCTATTTATTTGCTAGTAGTTTATATAATAACTAGCTGCCCGGCGCGACTTCGTTCGCGTGGTGGGTAGCACCACGCGAACGAAGTCGTACCCTATCTAAACCATCCAGGGCATCACCCAACCGCATACAAAAAATTCAACTGTACGTGTGTTTGTCACTGAAAGCGGTCCAGCCGTTTAGGAGTATTTCAGTGACATACACACGCAAAGTAGAATTTTTTATATAAAGATAATCAAAAAATCTATAATATAGTACAATATAATAAAAAATAATATGACATTGTTCCACTTGACTGTACTTTACCGAAATTTTTCCCAAACGTAAAACCAATTCGGCTTTCATGCGAACAAGGAATATGCCACAACGAGTCGTAACGATTATTATCTCTGGCCCTTTATGTCCCTAGTCTTATCACTGACCTATATCACTTTTGGGATAGAAATGGACATCATTTTCGTATATTCGGGGTTCCTTGTGTATGAGAGACGCATATAAAAATGGTATTTTTTTATCATTTAAATACTTTTGTCGATGAATTTACTTTTATTATGGTACAGAACGTAGTTCTAAATTTCATTTATTTTGACCAACTTTGCACACATGCATCACAATGTACTATTACGCGGAAAGCAGTCTACACCCCCGAAAAAGGAAACCCAATGCTTTTTAAGTTGTTTTCTAGTTTCGAACTTATTTCCCCATTGATTACAAATAAAAAAGATACATCCAGGTCGAACTTCTCCATAAGAAAAACTATTAAACAGAACTTGTAGTTTCTGCGAAATGTTGTATTAATATAGGATATATTAGTTTACTTTTACAAGTGATTTAATATCGAAACTTTTATGATTAATGATATAAATTGTGTTAAGTTGTGACACACTATTACAAGCCAACAAAGGTATACTTATAAATAATAAAACTTGCTTTCATTATGAAATATTGATAATTTTTCATCCGCTTTCCCATCAGAGATTTATGCGTAATCCTCGAAAAAACGGAAATCTAAACACCATACCTACACTATAATAGTAGAGATTAGAAGCTAAAATAACTTTTTAGGCTTTTATTTAAAGGTTTATTAAATTGGCTTCCGTCTATCTGATAGATCAGTGGTAGTGACGTCCCGGTTTCCCCGGTCCCGAAGGTCTCCAGTTCGAATCCCACAATGAGCTTGAGCTTTCAGTTAAGAAAAACATCACGAGGCAACCATAGCACGATGGTAGAGAATTTTGTAGTACCCATTTGGCTAACTACCACGCTCAAGTTGAAAATCTGTCGCCAAGCGCCTATCGGTGTGTTCCGACAGCTGCACTTGAGAGTCAGTTCCTTCTAGGCTTTGTGTGTGCACCACCTTCGGCCACATCATCACTTACCATGGTGAGATTGTGGTCAAACACAGGCCTACTAGGCCCATAAATAAACTCTACTATACAGATTTACTTATTTTAAAGACGCTATTTTTCCGTAGCTACGGAACCCACAATATCTGAATATTACTCAACGTTCCTAATTTTTTGCGTAAAATACTCACCGAATTGTCAAAGAATGTTAACACAGTAACTGTTAAAGTGTTAACAAATTATTTAAACACAAAAAAAATCGTGACTTGCGTGACAAATACTATCAATTAGTGACTTATTAGTGGTTTCTTATGGTGCGTACATGCTACGCGAAGTGAGCACGAGCCGATCCTCGAACGAACAGGATTCGTTCGTTGCTCGCGATTTCAAGCGTGGACATACGAGCCTTTAATGAACCTACAACGAGAGCGATGGGAATCCCTGTGTTCGTAAATCAACTGTCAATCGGTCGGAGCGCAGTCGAGCACGCTACGAATTCTCGTTCGAGGCTCGCAAGCCCGTCAATGCTACGCGAATCGTGCTCGCAGTGTGCTTGTTCGTGTCTCGTGCTCGGTTCGCCAAGCATGGACGCACCATGACATAAACAGGTTTGTTGTTGAGATATCAAGGCAATGGGCCTCTGTCAAGGAAGATCTGTGCTGGTTTCTGTTGTCCGATTGTTGATTACTCATTGCGTCGTTTCAAAATACAGCTCGAGTCACGTCTTATCGTGCGTTAAAGTTACAATTTAAACTCTTTACTGGGTGTAGCGTCCACCTACATAATGAAGTTCACACGCCGATTAATAGATGGCGCCTCAATATCCTGTATCGCGCTTACGAAGTTTCACGGTGATATGCATATATACAACTGTCCGACTTGTACAGTTGGACCTCGGACCCCATGCACGATGACCCAGCATGGCGGTAGACCTTTTAAATCCCGTCTTCATATTGCGAAATGATAATTTTGAACGAAAAATTCAAGTTGATCTATTGCCTCGTTACTGTGTGAAAGACCTTTTTGCATTTATAATATTGTACCAATGAAAATATACGGGCAGATATTTCTTTTGTTAGATACACAAAACTTTATATTGGCTCGCAATCGAGACATACCTGTTATTGGAGGCAAATTAACAATTTGAAGATACAAAATGTATTATAGAGGTAGAAATGCCTCTGCGAAAATAGTATAAATGATAACTTCCAAAAAGGTAGAAAATAAAAATCGTTCGCGTGCACGCTGTGATGATCGCAAACATCCCGCACGTTTCTGAATTTTCCGCCCTGCCTTTTCCCAATTACTTTGCGGACGGCGGAAAAATAGTGTACATTTTTCTCGGTAACTTTCCATGTCTATTTTCGTCACTGGTCATGATTTTGTCTGCTCTTTCGATTACTCATGTTATAATCTTAAAATTGATTTCAGCCATCCGCTACGCTATAAGTCACTTAATCCCAATATCATAGGTATTATTTTAGTTAGGCAAATATTTAATATTAATGTAGGCTATTTATTGCGTTACGTAGTCATTCAAGTCAACTGAATGCCCCGTTCATCAACTGGCTGACTATAAACCTGCGAAATATATTTAGATTTGTCTTTTTAACCAATTTCAAAAAAAGGAGAAGGTTCTCAATTCGCTTGTATTTTTTATTTTTATTTTTTGATACCTCGCAACGCCATCGACAGGGAATCCATCCTCACACATTGAAACCAGAATTGTTTCGAACTGTGCGGGCTCAAAGGAGCTTTCTTCCGCGGACGCTCAGGTTGTGGAATGAGCTCCCCGCCGTGGTTTTCCCAATGGAGTACAGCATGGGGTTCTTCAAAAGGGGCGTGAAGACATTTCTTCAGGGTCGGCAACGCGCGTGTTTTACCCCTGGTGTTGCAAGCGTCCATAGGCTACGGTACCTGCTTACCATCAGGCGGGCCGTATGCTTGTTTGCCACCTTAGTGGTATAAAAAAAATCAAATGACTAACCGATTTGGAATTATTTTTTTTGTTTTTTGTCATTTCATTGTCATCAGATCAGGATTTGATTACTTCTTATCCACTTATTCATGATCGCTTTTTAACTAAATCAGTGTAATAGTGTCCTCCGGCTCACTTTTTCGTTCACCAAATGTCACGTGTCTGATAAAGACTTCAGAATTTTAGCTAATCAACGTTTGATTGGTTTGATAACTTCATTATGAATAAGGAGGTTAGTGTACTTTGAAGTAGGTTTAAGTTTTTTGTAAAAGATCCAATTATTGAAATTTGCTGCAGGAATATGAAAATTTTTGAAAAAAAAAAATATACCTTTGTAAAACGACAGCGTTGCCGGATGGAAGCGAGTCTACCTTTGAGTGCACTGGAGCTAGCAGTCAAATGTGAAAGGCACACATATCATACACGCAACAAAGGAATAATTGTATTTCGTTGCACTATATTGCGTTGCAACCCAGCGGTAGTCACAGATGGCTTCAGAATATGTATCTATGTAGGGTTACCAAAATTAATATAGGTACATACCTATGTACCTATATTATCGTATGATTTGAATGTAAAATTTCACGGTCTTCTGTTATATTATTTGAATGAATTGATCCATGTGATTGACCCTTTCAACCGCTATCATAAAAATACAGAATGAGTTTTTTTCGTCTGAAAGGTTTGATTCAATTGCTCATATCTTTACATACATTACTGTCTTATACCTAGGGAACCGCTATACAATGGGCATTTAACGATACGGTACCCTAAAATATTCTGTTTCCAACGTAAAGTTTTCGGCTAATAGCCAATTCCGATAATTTACGGACCTTAAAAAATTAAGACTCTTATATCCTTACTAATAATGAAGCAAAGACCTCAAAGCTTTGCATAGCAGACCCTCCCATATGGAAGTAGCTATCACAGGTAAAATTTGCTTACGAAATGATCTATATCCCAAGTTGGGCAATAAAAAAACTTACAGTTTATAGAAATCGGGCATAAAGCTACAAAAACATATCGGTTACCGATTCGCAGTAGTTTTAGGCAAACTCTAAGTTACTTACACAATTCCCTACTCAAATATACTATTAAAACTTTCCCGACATTTTATTAACGTATTTTTCGCGTTACACTTTAATGCGCTTTTCTTGTAACGGGGTTTTCAATTCTTTTATTTTTATTCGTAATTTTCTTAAGTTTTTTTTTTATTGACAGGTACTTGGTCCCACTATTTTTGATTCAGCATATATTTTTAATTAAGTGAAATCGATTATCTAACGTGAACCCTCGTTTTTTGACGTTCCTAGGATGTATGTTGCAGTGAAAATAATAATACAAAAAACCATAAAAAACAATCGCTTTCAAAAAACCTGTCCTAGTTTTTAAATTATTCTATTGTAAACATAATTCATTTCATTTCACTTCACTGGTGCACATGGATGATCTTTATTGGGTAAAATACCACCAAAAATACACAATAAAACTCAAAATACACGAATTTATGAAAATAAAAATGAAAACGCAACGTCACTGCTAGTTCCCGCCAAACAGTCCATTGTTACTTTTTTACCTGCATAACCCAGAAAACACAGAATAAACAACATATATTTCACCACAGATAATCACACAATAGAAACATTTGTACTTACCTGGCATTTCGTATCTCTCACGGATGATGGAATACAAAAACACTTGATGTAATGTCATTTCCATCCATGGTGAATGGGAAAGGTATACGCAGGGATGGGACACGTGTGAGTTATTAACTTCGCTCGGATTTGTGAGTAATTGAATCCTCACTTAATTATAATATTATGACACACATACTAATACTACATATAATACATTGTAACAGTAGTTTTTTTTTTTTTTTTTTTAATACCGCTTATTCGGTAAACAAGCGTACGGCTCGCCTGATGGTAAGCTGTTACCGTAGCCATATGGACGCTTGCAACACACGAAGCATCGCTCACACGTTACCGACCTTTCCCCCCTCCCCAATGAGCTCTGGCGACCCTTCTCACGCGCAGGAACACAACTTTACACAACATAAAGTTATTTGGCTGCGGTATTCTGTAAGGTGGAGGTACTTCCCCAGTCGAGCTGCTCTTTGAGCGAATTAACGCTATGCTCTACCTCGCTTAACAGTAAACAGACTTTAATTTAAAATGGTTACGCTAATAGAAACCTGTGTGATAGTAATTACATTATAACACACATACTAATCAATATATATAAAAATCAATGCCACTTTTCATTGTAATTTTATAACTCAAGAACGGGCTCACCTATCCAAACCAAATGGTTATAGCTATGTTCGAACTATTTAGTAGATGGTTTATGTGAAGTTTGCACAAAGTCGGTCGAGCGGTTATTCATTTATCACATTTTTATTATTTCACTTTATACGTAGCGAAGCACGTACCGGGCCGCTAGTACTACACACATTATAATACATTGTAATAGTAGTAGTAACAAACTTTAATTTAAAATGGTTACATATTATAAAATGAATTTAATACGAAAAAAAAAAAAAATTTGAAATGTCTTACTTAATAAGTCTTCCAAGGAAGAGTCTTCTAGGTAGGCGTATAAAGCCAGAAAAATATAGCAATGTCAGATGAAACAAACTTATGTCTAATATTCGCGTGGCATGAGACGTAGATAGCGTGTTTCGCGGAACAAAAATGAACGAAGCGCTTTTAATCTAAATAACTCGTAAAGTATAGAATATTTTAAAATATCGTCAATCCTAGGTCATACGTTAGTGATATTATTTATTGAATTTTTGTCTTAATTAGATACACCATGAACGAATGAAAACGAAAATTCATTATTATTAGAGGTATCTTTGAGATATTTTTTTATCGAGGAATTTTCATTCCATTATGGTTTTCCTCTGACTGAACCCTCGCGTATATAATGAAAATACCCATATAAAAATATTTTGCCCATTTAAATATTATTTACTTGGGTAAATTTCAATTCTAAGATATGTTATTTTGGCACTTATATTTGGCAGTTATAGGCACTCTTAGTGTATTCCGATCAGGTAGTACATTCAGCTGTATGTATTCAAGTTCATGAGTGCCTTACCAGAGCCTCAACTGAATAAATAACTTTTTGATTTTGATTTCCTAATTATTAAAATAAATACCTATTTAAAATTATTGTTTAGTACATAGCTTTCCCCTACAGTTTCACATATAGGCAGTTTAGTAGATATGTTTTGAAATATAGCATAGCACTGTTAAAAATAGGGCATAATTCCTCCTTTTTATTTTAGTAAAGTAAATAATGAATGAAAAAAGTAAATACGTTTATATTTTCCGAATAAATACTATTAGAATAAATGAATATAAATATGCATAAATAAGTGTATAATAATCGTCCTTAATACCTTAAATATGATACTTTATTATCTTTAAAAATATTATTCGACATTGAATTTATCTCTTATTATCCTGTCCCTAAAAATACCAGAGACGGATTCGGTAAGGCGTTGCAAAAAGGGCGTGAAATCTCACGGAACTAGATGATTTTACTTGCAGATGTGTCGTTATTATTCCGTTCGTGTCAGCGTCACTCACGCCTGAATTGTTCCCTGTAGCTTGGATTTCTTGGTTTCCAGGTAGGGTTGGGATAATAGGTGTTTGGAATAAGATATGTTGGCGGTTGTTGCATTTAGGGTTGTTGACGCATTTTCTTTTGTGTCGTTGTTGACGATTGGATTGGATGAGGTTTATTTGATGAGATATTCACTACTGTCCTTACCTTGTTTTCAGGATTAAAATTCTAAAAAGTCTAATAGGGTATCCCCGTGCCAAATTAAAGTATACATGAGGCGTCGTCCTAATTGGCGACGATCGTACGATCAATCGATGCGATTTCGTGGCACGATCACGCTGATGTTCCTGTGCTCGCGCGATGACTTGCGAGCTTCAATTAGGACACTCTAAAGCGTTTTGTGTATTTAATCTCGTCGTGCGACAAAATCGCATCGTTTGCTCGTACGATCATCGCCAATTAGGACGACGCCTAAGGCTTGCTCTCTGGAAACATCTCTTTAGAAACCGGTAATCTACTGGATTTCCGGTTTATAAATAAACCTTCGCTTTCTTAGGCTAACAATAGGTTTGTAATTGACAACAATCTCATCGTGAAAATATGTGGCCGAAGCTGGTAAGCACATAAAGCCTAGAAGGAACTGGCTCTCAAGTGCAGCTGTCGGAACACACTGGCAGGCGCTTGGCAATAGGTTTTCAATTTGAGGGTGGTAGCCAGCCGGTGGCTACATACAACCTTACCACCGTGCTAGCACTATAATTCCTCACGCTGTTTTCCTTCACTGAAAGCGCAAGCTCATTGTAGGATCCGAACCCGCGACCTTCGTCTCTACATTCGACGTCGTTAGCGTCTCAACCATTGAGTTATCATCGATTTCGAGTCTGGGTGTAGTTAGTATGTATTTACAAACAAAAAGTAATATATGTATTATATCAGTTATCTGGTTTCCATAGTACAAGCTTTGCTCAGTTTGGGATCAGATGACCGTGTGTGAGGAATGTCCCAGGATATTTATTTATTTGCGTCAACTGAAGTTATCTTCTAGACTCTCTCGTTAAATCTTAGATTAAGTTGCTTACCTCGGGTTGACTTAACATTATATGTTATACTAGCTGTCCTCCGCGGTTTCACCCGCGTTCCCGGGGTAAAAAGCCTCGGTGATAATGTAGCTTTCTATTAGTGAAAGAATTTTTCGAATCCGACTAGTAGTTCCTGAGATTAGCCCGTTTAAACAAACAAAAAAAACTCTTCAGCTTTATTAAATTGGTATCGATTGAAAACCAGGTAAGCGCTACTAACTCTCGCAAGGTTAAGAAGCAACATTTCTTTTGAAAGAGTTTGTGTCTGAGACTCGCGCGTAAACATCGCAAAGTTTTAAGGCAAAATTAAGTATGGATTTACCACATGTGGTGAAACAACATCCTTTTCGTGGTAACATCTTCATCGCACGAATGCTATGGTGTTTTAAGGAAATGGATGTTTTATGATACTTTGTGTTACATAAAAAGCCTGGCCCATTTTCCTTATTTTATTTCCGGTAACATTTTTGTGGCACTTTTAGGGTTGGGAATGAGATGTTTCGTATATTGTTTTTAATACCGAAAAAGGTTCAATCCACTGTTGTCCCTTAAGTTATTCTTATCCTTACATCCTACTTATATTATACATGCAAAAAAATACTTGCCACAACTTTTCACTTCGAAGGGACAATTTAATAGAGGTGAAATTTAGTCATTTGTAAGGTTAAACAATATTGATCTATATATATAAATTTTATACTTATTTCCCTTCGTCACACCATAACTTAAAGATTTCATTAATATTTTTTTTAAGTTTTCTAATACTTTGTAGAATGTTCTTACGGAAAAAAAAAATTGAAAGTTGCGGCGGTAGGGAAGGCAAAGGTAGGGCACCACGTAAACGTCTTTACCGATTTCATCCTTTTTTTTTGAAATCTGTAAACTCCTGTAACAATAACTCAAAAAGTAAGGGATCCTAAGATCAAATTCGCGTGGCTTAAACCTTAAGGTAGCTGCCCTCATGGACCCGTCCAAAATATCTATCCTTTATACCTTCAACAATCACCACACAAAATAAACTAAGAATGCGGTTATCCGCACACACCATTCCATGCTATTTCACGTCCCTAATCACTAGTTCCATATTGATACCGTAAAATGTATACCGATACCGATTCACTGAACATTTACGGACGACAAATCGTAAACTCTTATTTCCTCATACAAAAAAGTAATATGAAAATGCCATGATATCCGAATAAAAATTGCCATCTGCTTATTGCAACAAAGGTTTCCAATAATAAATATTTTCGTGAAATCATAATTCGGAGACCAAGATATTACATCAATTTGAGATTAATTTGATTAGATATTTCATCATTAAATTGTGAGGTAGAGCGTAGCGTTTATTCGCTCAAGAGCAGCTCGACTGGGGAAGTACCTCCACCTTACAGAATACCGCAGCCAAATAAAGTTGTTTTAACTTTAAGTTGTGTTCCTGCGCTCGTATAAGGTCGCCAGGTGCTCACAGGGGATGGGGGAAAGGTCGGTAACGCGTGAGAGAAGCTTCGTGTGTTGCAAGCGTCCATATGGCTACGGTAACCGCTTACCATCAGGCGGGCCGTATGCTTATTTATCGACATAGTAGTATAAAAAAAAAACATTTATTCAATGTATACCATATTCCAGGAACCTGCTATTATTTGTGACTGTATCAAAAATAAATTTAATTATTGAGGTTTCTAATATTTTTTGTTTCTAAACTGAATAGTTTGTGTGAGAGACACTACCAAAGTGGTAAAATTTACATGTACATGTACATTCATCATCATCATCATTAGCCTATAATGTCCCACTGCTGAGCACAGGCCTCCTTTCACAAATGAGGGTGAAAGGGAATGGGCAGATACTCCACCACGCGTGCCCACTGCGGATTGGTGGAGGTAGGCTAGTGGTCAAACTACTGTTGGAATTTTTCAAGCCGCCTAGGAGGCATCCAACTAGCTTAACGACTATCACAATTAAGTGATAACCGGGACCAACGGCTTTACGTGCCTTCCGAAGCACGGAAACTCTCGATTTGAAATACCACCCATCCAGGTACCGACCACGACAGACGTAGCTTAACTTTGCCGATCGATTAAGAACGGCTAATTATGCTACACCACGAGCGCTACGATGTACATTATACCATGCAAACTTCCTCCAAAAATTGGTTTGAACCAGATCTAGTAAGCAGTTTTTTTTAATACGTCATAAATCGTAAACCGTAATTTACCTTTCATTCAATCAACTCAAATATAAATTGCTGCTACGGAACCCTTCATGGGCGAGTCCGACTCGCACTTGGCCGCTTTTTAACCTTCTCTCTTTTTAAGGTTCTCAATTCGGCTGTTTTTTTTTATTATTTATGTTTGTTACCTCATAACTCCCTCATTTATTAACCGATTTGGAAATTTCTTTTTTTGTCTGGAACGGTACACTTCCCGTTTGGTCCCATTGTCATCAGATCAGGATTTGATTACTTTTTAGTGTAGTTTGAAGTCGGTTTAAGTTTTTTGTAAAACAGTCCAATTATTAAATTATGTATTGTTACTTAAAATCCTTACTTTATGTTATCGTCGCTCCAATCCATTTTGTTTAATCAAAGACAATAAGTTGAGCGACAAAATAACTTCAATAAACGTCTCTCACGTTCAATTACCTATTTTACCTCAAAGTAAACATAAACAACAAGCGATTCCCAAACTTTTGCTATCAATTTTGGAAACTACTCGCAAATTTAATCGAATACAAACAACGAAGTCGAGTTAATTGTGCGGAGTTACTTATTATTTTCAGAATTGTTTCAATGTATCAATATTTATTCAGTGGGAAGTTAATTTGTAATGGATAATGGTATATGAATATTTTATTCCACGATTCGGTTTTTATTTATTTATACACATAACAGAATACAACATAACAACAGAATTATAGATAATATATACTAGGTTATATTCCAAAATCACGTGCATGGTAAATAACAAACATTTGGTGACAAATACAATAAAATTGAGATGATTAAAAAAAAAATACGCTCGAATTGAGAATCCTCCTCCTTTTTCGGTCGGTTGAACAGAAAAAGAATAAATTTTTGTTAAAAAACAATTTTTAATACAAGCTGTTGATGGTAGATGGAGGATTTAAACAAGTTTTTGATTATTATATATGAAAATGATTTGCCACGCGGTCGGCTACGGTACGGAGGCTTATATAGACTTGGGTCTCTCCCCCTCCCCGACTCCCCTCTACCCCTACGACACCTCTGAACGCATTCACGTTAATAAAATGCTAGTTTTTAACAAAATAGGTAAGTACATACATAATGCACAGGAATTTTACAATTTTTACATACGTTATACAATTCATAGATATAGATATTTCCTACAGGTGTATAGGTCGCTTTGCCAAATTCAGCCCTATAGATTTATACTACTTACGTAGCAAACAAGCATACGGCCCGCCTGATGGTAAGCGGTTACCGTAGCCTAAGGACGCTTGCAACACCGGGGGTATTACTCGCGCGTTGTCGTTGAGTGGTGGTACTAACCCTCGCGTCGCTAACACAACCTTTTATAGTCATTTTGCGCAGGTATTAAATGCATAGCTTAAATGAAATTAGGTAACTTAAAAAAAAATACTCAGCCTAGAAGCGCTCATAGTGTAGCTTGATAAGCCGTTCTTAATCGATCTGCAAGTTAAGCTAATTTTGTATTTTGAAACTAGCTTTTTTTTTTCGCAATTTCAGTGTTGGTTCTATACTTGGACATTGGTTTCGAAATAATTACAACTCAAAGTATTTAGTAACATTACAACTATTATTTGAAGCGCTCGTGGTATAGAATGATAAGCCGTTCTTAATCGATCGGCAAGTTAAGCTACCACCATCGTGGTCGTACCTGGATGGGTGACGCCAAATGTGACGGTATCACTTAATTGGTATAATCGTTATCTGCCTATTCCCTTTCACTCTGATTTGTGAAAGGAGGCCTGTGCTCAGCAGTGGGACATTATAGACTGATGATGGTACCTATGAGCAATGCTCGGAATTTCTCTTAGCGATAGAGTCCAAAACGAGGACATTCGTAGAGGAACAATTGGGATATTGCTTATGGAGTCAGGCTGCCAATGATCAAGTCACATCCTTTTGTTCTTGATTCGTAACCACGTACTGGATAGTGCTGAGTGGGACGACCTCACCAGGTTGACCGACGACCTGGTCAGAGTTGCAGGCGCCGCTGAATGAAAGTGGTCCAAACTGTATGATGGTTTATGTTCAGCAGTGGGCATGGGCTGAATATAATGATGGTGATGTCAGTGCGATTAGAATGTAAACAACTATTATGTATAGAATCTAACCTTGTTTTGAAAAGAGTACTTGCTGAGTTTATTGCCGGCTCTTCTCAGCAAAGGCAACCTTCCGAACCGGTATTAGAGTATTAGAGTCAGACTTTTCATAAGTTCCTGCGAAGGAATATTTGAATAAATGATTTTTAATTTGAATTTGTTTTATTTTTATTTTAATGATTAATTTTATAAAACTATGTAAACCAAGTTTGAGCAAAAATATCCAAATCTAAATTTCGATCTTAAACCCTTAGACTGAAAGACTTACTTTCGCATAGTTTTATTTTAAGGTTAAATTATAATTCATTCCCATTCCGTTAGGAATTTACAAACTATTCAAATAACTCAATTGGTATTCTGGCCTTCGAATGTGTAGGAAAGTTTGAGAACAATGAGGGTAATCACAGGGAGTGGCAATAATTGAGACTTGATGATACATACGAGTACGTTGACCAAAGGGAGTGTCGAAATAAAGACTGACGTACACTGTTCGAGGCGAGAATATAGGATGATAACAGGGTGAAGCGCTCGTGGCGTAGCATGATTAGCCGTTCTTAATCGATCGGCAAAGTTAAGCTACGTCTGTCGTGGTCGGTACCTGGATGGGGTACCTAGTGGTCTTTCAAATCGAGCGTTTTCGTGCTTCGGAAGGCACGTAAAGTTTATCACTTAATTGTGATAGTCGTTAAGCTAGTTGGATGCCTCCTAGGCGGCTTAATAATTACAACAGTAGGTTGACCACTAGCCTACCTCCACCAATCCGCAGTGGGCACGCGTGGTGGAGTATCGCCCAGTCCCTTTCACCCTCATTTGTGAAAGGAGGCCTGTTCTCAGCAATGGGACATTATAGTCTGATGATGATGATGATGAACAGGGTAAAAAATAAAATTTGCCTTTATCAAAAAATATTGAACACGTAGTTTGAGATTTTCTTGATTCGTATACGTTAGTCACAATAGGTATATGTAGTATGTACCTATTTATGTAGGTCCTATGAGGGAAACTATGAAACTACGCAAGTTTTGGGGATGTTTGAGGATGATAGCCAAACAAATATAACTCATGAAACTTTACGAAAGCTATTAATGACTGTGTGATATAAGTAAGAAGTACATAGTTATGAATTCATCAGTAAACTTGAACATTCATAATTTTATTTTTTAATTATCTTGTCACATTTAGATTATTAGTATATTAACTAAAAAAAGATCTAGCTATTAAGACTACCTTCAAGTATAGCTTATACCTTCACTTGACGTGAGAAATATTATAATAATGATTTTATAAACAGTAAAATTCAGTGAAAGTCACCGCTCACTATAACAGCACGGCTACGCCTCGGTATTTACCTTGCCATGCAAGTGAAGCCTTTAAATCGTATGCGTTAAAGTAAATTTTACAATAAATATATACAATAGTTGACGCCTCGCGGCAGGCGCGCTTGCCGCTACAAGCCACTAGTCCTGCTGACCACACGCTTCCAGCGAGCGGCCCGCTCCCTTGCTGCGTGACGCCAGCAAGCGGTATCTTGCCAAAGCCGCGCCACCAATTTCAAAGGCGCCGCGCCGCATGCGAGTTGCCACCTCGCAGGCGGCGCGCTGGCAGCTAGTGGTTGGATCGAGTTGAGGCGGTGCCGGGCCGCATAGTGAGCGATGACCCTTTTTCGCTCAAAGAGCAGCTCGACTAGGGAAAAACCTCCACGGGCCACCAGGTTATGAATACCGCAGCCAAATAACTTTATGTTGTGTTCCTGCGAGTGAGTAAGAGTCGCTAAAGCTTATTGGGGAGGTGGGAAGGGTCGATAACGCCTGAGTGATGTGGGTGTGTTGCAAGCCTCCATATGGCTACAGTAACCACTTACCATCAGGCGGGCCGTACTATTGTTTACCGAATTGGTCGTAAAAAAAAAGTTCTTCGGTGATTATGGGCGTCTCAAAAGAAGCATTAAGGAATATTTTTAAAACATTTGAAGGCATGGGAAATATCAGCAACATTGCATTTATGCAAATAAAGAAAGAAGAGAATGGAACTGTAACCCAATTGTGTAACTTCCACAAAAACAATCGAGGATTTTTTTCGCGACCGAATTGATTACTCACTTGTTTTCGACGCTTTGCTAGCCCGATGGTTTATCCTTAGATTTACGGATACTTTGTGAGCCACCGACGGATTATCGGATAAAATATTCGGTAATATTGCGGTGGAAATAATGCAGTATTTATTTCAAATATTTTGATAACTGTGGTTTTGCGGTTTTATACAATAACGAAATTTATTTGATATCTATAAGTTGTGAAAATTTAAAAGGATTTTTGTTGTTGTTTCAAAAATAAGATAATGTATAGATTATTTTAGATATCCTATATGGATTTTATAAATACTTATTTATCTACAACTATTTATGAATATGCAATATCTATTTTTTATGATTTAAAAATAATAATATATTTATATGTAATATTGTGACTGATGTTTCGATTTAATTTCATTTTTGGTTTTTATTTCTATTCCCAAATGACCGTGATTCACACGTGGCTTCAGCCGAAAATCAGCGCTGCAGTAATCGGGAGCACATGCTGAGCTGGGGCCTATTGGACCCACGATATCACTCACTTTATTGCATTGTTATTACGTCTTTCAATTTGTATATGTTGTATGTTATTATGCTGTTTCTATTTTTATTCTTATTGTATTGTGTGTGTATCTGTGTGTCCAAAAAATACCATTTTATCCTTATCTTTTATATCGAAATCCTCACACGGTAACACTACATCAGTAAAAGTTTGCCAATTGTTTAGGATCACACACATACTTTTTAACGAGTTTCCGCGTGGAATCGGGTTGACACTGAGCATCGTGAACAATAACCTACATTCTTATTTCTGGAGGTTATATCGTGAAGCGAATACAAACATAATTTGGAAGATACCTTTTATGTTTGATGGCGTGAATTGTGCGCTATAGAAAAGAATTAAGTATAAGAGTTCTCTCGACAAGGACGCAACTTTTTTAATTGAAAAATCGTAATTACAAAATGTGTGTTTCATGGTAGTCTCACTTATATCAAAACTCGTGTAATAATGTCGTTGACTGCATTGATCATGTCCGAAAATGAATACCATACAGGGGTTTGAACCGTTTGAGTTAGTGTAGTGATAGTTAAAATAGTTTAACATAGTACAAGTGCATATAAAGAACACAAGAACATAGTGTCTTCCCCTTAATAGAGACAATAAGAAAAGTGTTAATGGACACATTCTAAGATAGTCAATATAGAAGTTTATGTTAAATATAAATTACTTATTAGCCTAATAGTAAGGCTAGATTGCAGTATGAATAGGAAGAAGAAAAAGAAAGAAGAAGGTGTAACTTAGGATAAATAAATAAAAAATACAGGGGCTCTACCGCGTAACTTTGGTGGTAATCGTAACGACCACCATTAATGAATTTCATCCAGTCAGGGCCCACAAATGGTCATCGTCGCGACTACCGCGTGCGCGTCATTGGATGAAATAATTATTGTGTTCGTTACGATTACCACCAAAGATACGCAATAGCCCGGCAGTTCGGTTAGCTAAAGCTGGCACGTTCACACTTATGCAAATTCACGATACAGTATGTTTTATTACATTATTGCTTCCAATCAGTGTTAAAATAATATTAAAACATTTGTATTATGTAAATTTATTAAATCACATTGATTTTTCATATATCAGCTTGACATAAGGTTTTGCAATACACAACGACACTTAACAGCCAGGTAGGTACCATGCAGTATTACTACATTAACCCCCATAACCAAAACGAGCTGGTGGCTTTCTGTTGCGTTCCGAACGTCGGAGACTAGGTGACGGTGAGGCTGTGCTCGTGCCCGGCTGAGGCTCTGCGCTCGTGCCCGGCTGTGGCTCATCGCATGTGTTTGTGCGATCACATTGTACCGATGGCAATGCATCACCCGCACAATGGTCTGTTATCGTGACATCAGCTGGTGCTTCGTAACTTGGATATCTCGATCTTAACTGACCATGTTTTCGCTTAACTATTCCGTTTGTTTCAACTTGATAGGAGTATACACCTGTTCGCTGTTTCACCAAGCCCGGTTCGGAGCCCTTACCAGTCGGTTTATTGACCCATACCGCTTCTCCCGGCACATATTGTGGAATTGAAGTATTTCTGTTATTAGCCCTTAATTCTTGATACAGACGGGCTTTTTCTAAGTTTTCCCGAACGTTAGGTTTCAAGAGATCAAATTTTGTGCGAACATTTCTTCCGAACATCAATTCAAAAGGAGTGCGGTTTGTAGACTGTCTTAGAGTATTTCGATAAGCCTTTAAAAAGTTGTTTAGGCGTTGTTTTACATTTTGATTTCCGTCCGCTGCTGCCATTCGTTCTTTAAACGTACGTACTGCGCGTTCTTTTTTTTTTTTTTTTTTTTTTTTTTTTTTTTTTTTTACCTACATAAATGCTTTATTTATTTATTTATTTATTCATATAAAGTAGGTACTAAAATATTTACAAAATCTGCCAAACTGTAGGACAGTTTGTCGGCAGCAGTTCCCGTGGATATTTACTCATTTATGTACAAACTTACAATGACTTATCTTAAAAATATTTCTAATACTATTAGATTATTACTTATGTACATGTAATTTACATAATAATGCATGTACATAAGCAGCAATGCACAAACATCATTATTATTTTTTACTTTATTTTTTATTTTTTGCATACCAAAAAGGAGTTGACTCAAGAGTTGAATAACTGTAAAACACTTTTAATTAAAATAAAATTATATAGATTAACAATGAAACTATGGACTATGGATACGTTAGTACTATTATTTATTCTGTGCTAAGGACACAAGGATAAGTAGTGCTTTCTCAAAGTAACCTTCAGATGCTTTTTAGTTTTTACATGAATAAGCATATCCTGAGGTAGCTCGTTCGTGAGCACAGGCGTTAGCCAACGCCTTTCACGCTTGCCGTAATAGTTTTTAATTTTAGGAATAACAAATTTTCTTAACTTAGACAGACGGGTTGGGTGTGTATGCTCTCTCTGCTGTTTATATTCATTGTTATTGTATTGCTCCATTAAAATTTCCATTTTAATTTTTTTCTCTATTGGCAATATTCCACATATTTTGAAAAGTTTTTCGTAATCCCTCTCAACAGATGTTTTAATGTTCTGCGAGTCCATTTGACCTAGGATGATAAGGCGTTGTTTTTATATGTTCAATAGCAAGTTGTTTGCAGTAAATTTCAAATTCTTCAGCTATAAATTGAGGCCCGTTGTCTGATACTATATAACGTGGTATTCCAAATGTTGTGAAAATGTTGTCTAGCTTGTTAATAGTGGAACTGGTGGTAGTCGATTTCATCGAAATTACCTCTAACCACTTAGTGTATGCGTCTATTACTATTAACCACATGGAACCGTATATAGGGCCGGCAAAATCAATATGTAACCGATGCCACTGTTCCGGTGGTACTCCCCATGGGTATACGGGAGTCTGTTTAGTGTTTCTCCGAGACTTTTGACACTGAATGCAACGCCTTGAAAAATCGATTATATCTTTGTCTATGTTAGGCCAATAAATATGCAGTTTAGCCAAGGATTGCATAGCACTGATTCCGTTATGTCCATCATGAAGCATACCAAGAATTTCTTTCTTAAGAGTGTTCGGAATACATAACCTTCCATTCCATAAGACAATTCCATCTTCATATGACATCTCATGACGTTTTTCATAAAATGAATGAAGTTCGTTTGGCAGTTCTTTTTTTTCTGGCCAATGACTCGTTATAAACTCTTTTACTTTATTTAGAAGACTATCTTTTGATGTTTGTAGTTTAAGATTTTTCCGTGTAATTGGAATATTTCTAAGTCTAAGATGTAGTAGATGCGCAAATTTTGGTAATCCTTTTCTTTCTACTTCAGCCATCTCTGTGTTAGATAATGGAAGACGTGATAGCGCATCTGCTGGAGTGTTCTCTTTAGCTGGCTGATAACAAATATTATACTCGTAGCTGTTTAATGTCATTGTATCGATTGGTTCTAAAACTCCCTCTTTTACTAAGCGTTCTAGTTCTTTCGATACTTGGTCTCTAAGAGCCAGCGGTACTGAACGAGGCCGAAATGCTTTTGGTTTGACGTCTTTGGAAATATGGATCTTTGCACAATGTCCGTTGATTGTTCCCAGTTTTCCATCAAATAGTGTTTTGAAATTGTTGAGCAATTTATCCTTAAATTCCCTATTAGAGTCGTTTTCGACTGACTTCAATGTTGTTCGTTTTTCTTTTGAATTCATGTGACATATTCTTGATCCTTCGGGCATAGGTAAATTGAATTTAAGACACCAGTCCAATCCAAACAACGGAATATCATTTTGTTTTGTGACGTAAGCTTGTAAGGTTTATGTTGTTTTAAATGCCTTTACAGATATTCTGCATACGCCCAATGTTTCGACCTCCACAGCTGTATATGCAATTAAATTTTTACTTTTTTGAAGTTCAGGTCGACCAATTCTTTTCCATAGTTTGCGTCCTATGACAGTGTGCACTGCTCCAGGATCATAAAGCATTTCAACATGTTTATTGTTCAGCTTGGTGGAGACCATGACTTTTGTAGCATGTTGTTGTGAGTTTATATGATAAGTGTTCGTACTTTCATCGCTATCGCTGGAAGATTCAGTATCTTCATTTAAATGTCTTGTTTTAGGTTGTTTTTTTGATAAACAAACAGAAGAGAAATGATTTTTTTTGTTGCAGTTGTTGCATATCTTTCCTCTAGCTGGACAGTCAGCCAAATGAGTGTGATATTTGTTGCCACAAAATATGCAATCTTTTTTATTTCTTGATTTATTTTTAGGCAATTTAGATTTTCTTGTTACCTTGTTAGTTGTTGTTTGCTGTTGATTTTGTTGCTGTTGTTGTGTTTGTTTGATGTGTAAGCTTTGAATTTCTGATTGTTCTAACTCATGCGCTGTTGCTATAATCTCTGCTAGTTTTGAGTTATTTGTTGGGTGGCTTCGTATGAGTTCTTGTTGCCATTTAGAGTTATTTATGCCAATAACTAGTTGATCTCTAATACGTTCTTCCAAGTTAGAACCGAATTCACAATAGCCTGCTAGAGATCTAAGTTCCAAAACAAATTTTGTTATAGATGTATTTTCACTTCTATGTTTTGATGCAAACGTGACTCTTTCTGAGAGTACGTACGTTCGTCTTCCATAATACTCATTTAGAAAGTTGACTATTTCTTGAAAATTCTTTTGTATTATGGGTGTGGGACGAAAATGATCTACGAGTACCTTAAATGTTGCAGCGCCGACCCTGGCGAGCAGTAGTTGTTTGCGTTTAATGTTATGTTGCTCACTGCTCTCTCCAAGATCGTGAAGTTCTAAGGCAATTTGAAATCGTTGAATATAATATTCCCACTCTTCCTTTTCAACGTCGAACGCCTCGAAATTGAATTTTTGAGACATCTCGTCGCCAAATAAAATAATATTAAAACATTTGTATTATGTAAATTTATTAAATCACATTGATTTTTCATATATCAGCTTGACATAAGGTTTTGCAATACACAACGACACTTAACAGCCAGGTAGGTACCATGCAGTATTACTACAAGTGTCAATTCTAACGACGCAAAAAATACCACTATTTACGATAAGTAGCAAAAGCAAAACAATAACTGTCTCGTTCATACTCATAAGCTGGACCGCGGGCGAGAGAGACGGACAGACTTTTCATAATGCGAATGCAGTGCTATGCACGCCGCGCGCTTATTCACAGTCACTACACAAGCGCAACGTTTAAATGTTGAACGTGCCAGCTTTCGGTAATCGACCTATAAAATTCAAAATCATTTATTCAAAACCTTCGTAGGCACTTATGAAAAGTCTGACTCTAATACTCTAATACCGGTTCGGAAGGTTGCATTTGCTGAGAAGAGCCGACAATAAACTCAGCAATTACTCTTTTCAAAACAAGCTTAGATTCATTACATAATATTTACATTCTAATCGCACTGACAACCGCGCGTGCCCCGGCGCGGCGGCAAAATTACAAAGTAGACTGAATAAGTAAATAAATAGCAAACTTAAGCAGACCAGCCCCCACAAGCAGCACCTGTTCACAAGTATGACGCGTGTGGCAGCCATCGCGGTTCCCTCTCAACTTTTCATCCTCTATTCACACCTTACTTTATAACTTCTGCTTGTCATTCCTAATCCTGTCCATGCTTATCACTCTTCACATCCACTTTAGTAAATTGACACTTACTTTTTAATCTTCACAGCATATTAAACATTAAGTCCGTGTCACGAAGCACTTAATTAAGTTGAAAAAAATGGAAACCGGCTTATGGTGTCGTTATTCTCAGTAAATAAAAGTTTGATGGCTGTAAAAAAAAACTGCTTTATGATTTAGTCCTAATGGAGGGCTGAATTTAATTTTGTTAAGTGAAATGTTATTCTGTTTTTAATTGTTTTTGATATTTTTATAATAGAGGCTTTCAACCAAAAAGCATCTTAATAATCTTAAGTGATTCATTTCTGTCAGTTATGGTTATTGCAGTAGGTTAAATAAAAATAAACTAAATAAGTAAATGTATAGGTATACCTACCTATGATATGAATATGAATAGATCTTCCACAAAAAAAGAGCCTTGCTGAGTTTCTTGCCGGGGTCTTCTCAGTTTAAGTGTATTCCGAACCGGTGGTCAATTCATTATAAAATTAAAAGGTAAAATATGTATGTACCAACTTAACGTTCATAAGTGCCTTACCAGGGCCTAAACTGAATAAATGACTTTTTGATTTTGATTTATATAGTTTACTTTTTTCGTATTCACAAAAAGTTAATGAATGAGGTATTTATATCATTATTGCTGATTGTCTGTTTAAATCGATACTACTTTGGTTTAACTCCTCCTTTTTTGAAGTTGGTTAAAAATAACCGGTTACTTAATGTTATTAATCGGTTTTCAATGTTTCGCACAGAGTGAAAATATTATAAGACCGTTATTGAAAACCGCAATTAATCGGATTATACCGCAAGTAGCGAAACTACAAATTAGTTAGGTGCAGAAAGGATTTTAAAATCGCTTGTAAAATGTGTTGTTCTAGTATGTACCTACTTATATTTTTATCTGACGCACAGAAATCTCTTTTTAGGGTTCCGTAGCCAAATGGCAAAAAACGGAACCCTTATAGATTCGTCATGTCTGTCTGTCTGTCTGTCTGTCCGTCCGTATGTCACAGCCATTTATTTCCGAAACTATAAGAACTATAATGTTGAAACTTAGTAAGTAGATGTATTCTGTGAACCGCATTAAGATTTTCACACAAAAATAGAAAAAAAAAAAAAAAATTTGGGGGTTCCCCATACTTAGAACTGAAACAAAATTTTTTTTTTTCATCAAACCCCTAAGTGTGGGGTGTCTATGGATAGGTCTTCAAAAATGATATTGAGGTTTTTAATATAATTTTTTTCTAAACTGAATAGTTTGCGCGAGAGACACTTCCAAAGTGGTAAAATGTGTGTCCCCCCCCTGTAACTTCTAAAATAAGAGAATGATAAATCTATAAAAAATATATGATGTACATTACGGTGCAAACTTCCACTGAAAATTAGTTTGAACGAGATCTAGTAAGTAGTTTTTTTTAATACGTCATAAATTGAAATTAATATCAAATACTCATGTCTATACTACCATTTACTTATATACCTACAGGTTTGTACAAAACCCTCGGTGCGCGAGTCTGACCCGCACTTGGCCGGTTTTTTCATTATGAAATATAAAACAGTAGATTTTTAATTGCTATAATAACTTTAATAATAATAATAAATCTTTGATGTGTACAAAAAAGTAGAATACATTAAATAGATGAAGCGCTGTCTCTTGTAGTGGTGTTAACTGAGTTACAAGAGACAGTGATTGAGTGAGCTTTGAACATTGGTTTTGGTACAAAAGCATATTTCTTGCAAAACAATAGAAAGTCTAAAGTAAAAGCGTAGGCTCTCGATTTAATCCAAAGTATAAGATATTACCTAGCCCTCAATACCTAAATCAGGATCATTATGGCCTCAAAAGTCCCGTCAGTTACCCGGCAGTGTGTGCCATGTAAATAAAATTGAACGTTGAATGCCAAAGCCTTTTTTCGTGGCCTTTTCGTGGTTCGCATAATGGCTCACTCATTTAACAAAGGGAAAGAATGAGTCTATTTCTTTTTGTTTTTTTTTTCTATACGACGAAGGCGGGAAACAAGCATTCGTATTCGTATTCAAGCGTAGCCATAAGGACGCTTGCAAGTCTTGCAATGCAACACACAGAGCATCACTGACGCGTTGCCCTCTCCACGATGAGCGGACGAACTTACTCACGCGCAGGAACACAATATAAAGTTATTTCGCTGCCTTATTCTGTAAGGTGGAGATACGTCCCCAGTCGAGCTACTCTTTGAGCGAAATATAATTATGCTCTTCATGATATTCTTCTCCACCGAATGCTCAAGCTTATTACAGGATCCAAACTCAAGATCTTCTTACATAGCCGTGTTCGAGAAGAACGAGAGAAGATGCCTTGAATTTACGCTTTGACGCTGCCAGCAGCGTTTTGTACAGCGATAGCGTTCTTTCGCTCCACTAGGGTTGTACTTGTACCTCCAACTTACAGAATACCGCAGCCAAATAACTAAATGCTATGTTTCCCTAAGAAGTTTAAAGCCGTTCTTAATCGATCGGCAAGTTAAGCTACCACTGTCGTGGTCGGTACCTGGGTGACCGCCTAGCGGTATTTCAAATCGAGCTTTTCCGTGATTCGGAAGGCACGTAAAGCCGTTAGTCCCGGTTATACCTTAATAGTGATAGTCGTTAAGCAAGTTGGAGGCCTCCTAGGTGGCTTGAAAACTCCAACAGTAGGTTGACCACTAGCCTACCTCATACGATCGGCAGTGGGCACGCGTGTTGGAGTACCTGCACATTCCCTTAGACTCTGATGAAAGGAGGCCTGTGCTCAGCAGTGGGACATTATAGATGATGATGATGATGTTTCCCTAAGTAAGGTCACCAGAGCTTATCGGGGAGGAGGGAGGGGTTGGTAAAGCGTGAATGTTGCAAGCATTAATAGGCTACGTGACCGCTTACTATCAGGCGGGCCTTCTTGCCGACTTAATAGTTAAAAAAAACAAAGCATCACTTCATTAATTGTTCTTTGTCAGTAAATCTTGATTCATGATCTATCCTTTATATTTTACTAGCTTCTGCCCGCGGCTTCGCCCGCGTGGCCTACAGGAAACAAATGACATATTTTTATTCAAAAACAAACGTAATAAGTGCTCTCACTCCCTCTCAATAGTTTTTTTTCTTGTTTAAGCCCTATTGACTCTGTTAGGCATCTCCCATTTCGAAAAAACTATGATACACGTGACCTTTCTTAGTGGATACTTACACTTCATAAAGAACACACCCTCAAAATTTTATGTGGCTTATAAACATTTAGGTGTGATTTTGTAATAGCAACCTTATGCGGGCTTCATTCCTTTCAAACCAAACTATTTATAACTTAGCCCATGTTTTCGCAAAGGCTGGATGTTTGTCGTGACTAGAGGTCGTAAATATCAATTTCCTGGGTCGTGGTTATGACGCGGGTTGACATTATACCATTTGGTCAGCTTTCATCCATTTTAAGCGGTTTACTAAACGATAAATTGGTTATGGATCTGCGGCTTCTGTTGGAAAAAGGTTTTAATTTAAAGCGATGCTAGCAATCACAGTGCTGGTGACATCAAATGCGATGACGAAGGTCGCAGGTTCAAATCCATAAATGAGCTTGAGATATCGGTGAAGGAAACCTCGTGAGGCAAACATAAGATGATGGTAGGATAGTTTGTAGTAGGCACCGAACAATCCAAATAATGACGCGCAATCGTCTCTCAGCTCTCGCTCAAAGAATCGCAATGAATTGACGTTTATTCATCTATCAGTGGTGTCAAAATTGACACATTTTACAGTTTTGGTAGTCTACTAACACAATAGCGTCATAATGACGCCATAATAGCTTTCCGATGATTTTCCGCTGTGCCACAATGATCAGTTTGCCAGTTGTCAGTGAAGTTGTCAGTTTAGCCAGTTTTTTTTAGTACAAGTGTATGGGGGTGTGTGTAAGTGAGTACTTACACACACCCCCATACACTTGCACACTCCCACCCACACTCACATACTCACAAACACATAAATCATTATTTCATGCACAATCTAATTATAAAATTTTATGTTTTCTATGAATACTCTGCTCATCGGACACATACTGGTCTCTTCCTTACTTTAAAAGATAAGGTATTAAATTGTTAATCCTTAATTAGCTATAAGATGTATTTAATCAGATAAATGTATTTATTTTCTAAGAGCTGTGGATTATGTAATAAATAAATAAATTAATTAATTATTTTCATTATTTATAAGACCATTAAGAAGTAGACTGCGCACATCGGCTCAACAATAATGGAATAGCAATAGTATCGCGTCAGTATGAAAATATAGCAGACTTGGCCCCCTGGTATTGGTAATGTTGTTAACGCTTATACTCTTATTTGTATTCTTACTCTATGAACCTACCCAATAATAATTGGACTATTTACAAAAAACTTAAACCGACTTCAAAGTACATTAAGAAGTTATCAAATCCTGATCTGATGACAATGGGATCAAACGGGAAGTGTACCCTTCCAGACAAAAAAATAATTTTCCAAATGACGTAAATAAATATTAAATAAATGACGGAGTTATGAGGTAACAAACATAAAAAAAAGAAAAAAAAATACATCCGAATTGAGAACCTTCTCCTTTTTTTGAAGTCTGTTAAAAAAGAAAATTATAAAGAACGTGCTTACCTGCCTGGAAGTTACCTGTGATGGTACCAAAAATTCCATATTCTTTTCACACTCACTTGTCACATAATGAGCACATAAAAAAAACTCAAAATACTTTGTTTCAAAGTTAGAAGTACTTTTTTAAAAGTCGTTCATTAAAAGTTGTGGCGTACTTAGTGGACCGTTGGAACCGCGGCGCATGGCCGGAGCGATTTTCCGAGCAATTTGATCCAGTCACCTACTTGCAAATGTGTTGTCTGTCTCTATGGATACTCATGTTTTAGACACTTTGCTTAAAATATGTTTTCCCACTAATTTTATATGTTTGAATAAAGAAGTGGTGGTCTTCAGTTTTTTTTATGGACTGTATTTTGTATATTTTTTTGAAAATCCTGCTACTAAAGTGAAGATGTGATTTGTGAAAAGTTTTGTTACTCTTTCACGAAATAACTACTGAACGTATTTCGATGAAATTTGACACACAGATAGATTTTTATCCCGGAAAAACTTATGATCCGTCGTGAACGCAAGTGAAAAGGGGGCCAATTAGTAACAACATAAATAAACGAATGACCCTTTTCCCCTGTTTTCTCAAGTGAAAATCCTATATATTGTATAATTTATTATCCTATATGCTTAGACAGAAACAGAAGCCTATTAATCTCGTGTTGAGCCTCTGTCCGCTGAGAACTTCAAGTATTTTAGGGTCAAACCCAAACCACACTGGGCTATGCAACGTATTCAAGGCAGCTATAGAATTTGTTTATAATTATGAAAACGATGTTTCGAGACAATCGCTGTAAAAGGTAATTGGACGGGCCAGATGGCGTGGGGTGTTAAGATTCCACCTATCACCTAAGGTCGTGGGTTCGATTCCCACTCATTTGTGTAACAAACAAATGCACTCTCCCATTTCTTATATATGTATGTAGGATAGCGGGTACCTGGAGCATTGAGCATTTGAAATTTCCTAGAAATCCCCAGAGTTAAATTCTGTTCAATGTTAAATGATATTCCTCACACACGGTCATCTGATCCCAAACTAAGCAGAGCTTGTACTATGGAAACCAGATAACTGATATAATACTTTTTTGTTTGTAAATACATACTTAATATACATAATTTCACCCAGACTCAGGACATACAGACATGTTCATGCACACAAATGCATGTCCTGTGCGGGAATCGAACCCACGACCTGCGGCGCAATAGGTGGAATCTTTACCAGAGTCTTAACCAACTGCGCCGAACCAAATGCCTAAAAACTTTAAGATTCTACTAATAAAAAAAAAAAACCGGCCAAGTGCGAGTCAGACTCACGCACCGAGGGTTCCGTTCAAACCTGTAGGTATATAAGTAAATGGTAGTATAGACCTGAGTATTTGATATTAATTTCAATTTATGACGTATTAAAAAAAAACTACTTACTAGATCTCGTTCAAACCAATTTTCAGTGGAAGTTTGCACCGTAATGTACATCATATATTTTGTATAGATTTATCATTCTCTTATTTTAGAAGTTACAGGGGGGGGGACACACATTTTACCACTTTGGAAGTGTCTCTCGCGCAAACTATTCAGTTTAGAAAAAAATGATATTAGAAACCTCAATATCATTTTTGAAGACCTATCCATAGACACCCGACACTTGTGGGTTTGATGAAAAATTTTTTTTTGAGTTTTAGTTCTAAGTATGGGGAACCCCCAAAATTTTTTGTTTTTTTTCTATTTTTATGTGAAAATCTTAATGCGGTTCACAGAATACATCTACTTACCAAGTTTCAACATTATAGTTCTTATAGTTTCGGAAATAAATGGCTGTGACATACGGACGGACAGACAGACAGACAGACAGACAGACAGACATGACGAATCTATAAGGGTTCCGTTTTTTGCCAATTGGCTACGGAACCCTAAAAATACGATTATAGGCAAACCAAAATAGCTGGCTCTACTAAAACCACAGCTTAGAGCATAACGAGAATGAGATAACCTTCTATATTTTATTCAATCAAGACGTCAAGTTATCTGACCACGAACAACATTACAGCGGATTTATAAAGTAACTCCTAATTACTGGATTGAGAACTTTGTCTCCATTATGGTAGGGTCCAGAGCTATTATGTCAAAGTTTGGGCCTGGTCAGAGGTACACGTGCCTCAACATTTGCGTCGAAGTTATGTATTTAGCAAGTTTAGGGACATATAAACTTTGTAAGGTCAATAAAGAAATGACTTTTGCCGTGATAGACATAACTTTTAGATAGACTAGCTGTCCCCCGCGGTGGCACCTTTATTTCCGTGAGAAATAAAGTCTATGCTAATAAATTATATCTATGCAAAGAAAGACAAATTGATAAACATTATTTTGTATAATACGAATATTAAAGATAGGACATTTTCCGGAACGAATTCTTCATTTCCTTATACCAATTTGAATATCTGTAATCATTGATATTTGAAATAAAAATCGGCCAAGTGCGAGTCGATTTCGTAAATACGTTATTTTTAGGGCCCCCTCTAATTTTATAATTTTTTTATTATTTGTTGTAGCGGCAACAGAAATAATCATTCTCTATCAATTTCAACTGTCTTCCTATTACGGTTCGTGAGATACAGCCCACTGACAGACAGATGTCCGTCTGTGTGTCTGAAACAAGGTCTTGAAAGACATACGACACCATTTTTTTCCAAGCTGACAAAGCTAAGACGCTTTGCTCGCTCGCCGGTCAAATTAATAAGACCGTGAAATTATACCGTTTCCGTGCAATACTTCCATACAATATTGGTAAAATTAATTGAAATATTACTATGAAAGCTATTTCAAACCATAATATTACGAGTCTTAAAGTATTTATTTGAATCGTCATGACTACGCGCAGCTGGTAGAATTAATTGATTTAATTCAATCCGTTCGTCTGACCAAGGTCAATTTGTGAACGTGACTGTTCACAAATGGGGGGATTATAATGCTCTCTGGCTCTTGAAATATGTTTGTGATACTTTTTAATTCGACGTGTTTTTGACAAGTTGAAAACTAATTTGGAACATCAGCTTTCAGGTATGAAAATCTGGGTGTTTTAGTCATTATGTCACACTTCCCCTGCAGGCTAATTAGTTTTACCACTAAGGTGGCAAACAAGGATACGGCCCGCCTGATGGTAAGCAGTTACCGTAGCCTATGGACGCTTGCAGCACCAGGGTTATCACTCGCGCGTTGCCGATCCTGCAGAAATCTCTTCACACCCTTTTTGAAGAACCCCATGCTGTACTCCATTGGGAAAACCACGGCGGGGAGCTCATTCCACAGTCCGAGCGTCCGCGGAAGAAAACTCCTTTTAGCCCGCACAGTTCGAAACAATTCTGGTTTCAATGTGTGTGGATGGACTCCCCGTCGATGGCAAGAGTTGCGATGGTGGAAGGTAGCCGTGGGAATCAAGTCAACAATTCTTTAGAACACTCTCCGTTGTACAACCGGTAGAACACACATAAGGAGGCAAAGTCTCTCCTCAGACTGAGGGGCTCTAAACCGCTTGTGAGCTCGGCATCGTCAACAATTCTAATGGCACGTCGCTGAACCGAGTCTAAAGGCCCTAGCTGGTATCCAGGTGCTCCCGCCCATAGATGATAGCTGTACTCCATATGAGGCCGGACTTGCTACTTATAAAGTTGTAGCCTTTGCCCAAATTATTATTGGCTTTATTTGGCCCAAAGAAGCGCAATGATGTTCATTTTGCTTGAAATCTTTTCCTCCAATTTTGCACCACCGACTCTGCCGTGATTGAGTAACAAACATACATCCATCCAAACTTTCGCAGTAGGATATATACATTTATTAATATACTAGCTTCTGCCCGCGGCTTCGCCCGCGTGGCCTACAGGAAACAAATGACATATTTTTATTCAAAAACAAACGTAATAAGTGCTCTCACTCCCTCTCAATAGTTTTTTTTCTTGTTTAAGCCCTATTGACTCTGTTAGGCATCTCCCATTTCGAAAAAACTATGATACACGTGACCTTTCTTAGTGGATACTTACACTTCATAAAGAACACACCCTCAAAATTTCATGTCTCTAGGACCAGCGGTTTAGGCTGTGCGTTGATATATCAGTCAGTCAGTCAGGACTTTGAATTTTATATTCTGATGACTATATTGGCTATTTTTTTCATTTTTTTTTTATTTACAAAATAAAGTATTAATAATAATACACAATCATAAAAACGCATGAAAAATCCAAGAACTTTAATTACGTGTGTAATAATATGTTTTACAGAAAATACGAATTTCGAAAAACCCTTTCATATTTGATACGTACACTTCACAAAGAACACACCCTCCAAATTTCATGTCTCTATGACCAGCGGTTTAAGCTGTGCAATACTGTGCATTGATATATCAGTGACTTCCCATACAAAACTTCATCCTGCTTTTTAACCCTTCGAGGGTGGATTATCAAAAACGCTAAGACACGTATGAATTAATTTTCAGTCTTCAGCCTAAACACAAAATTTGAAGATCCTAACTTAAAAACTGACGGACTTTCATACAAACTTTCATCCCCTATTTTACGCCCTCAGGGGTGGAATTTCGAAAAACCCTTTCTTAGTGGATACCGACTCTTCACAAAGAATACACTCTCCAAATTCCATGTATCTAGGACCAGCGGTTTAGGCTGTGCGTTGATATATCTGTTAGTGAGTCAGGACTTTGAATTTTATATTATTTTCAAAACATTTTATTTATTTACAAAATACGCAATCATAAAAAAGCATGTAAAAACCAAGAACATACGTGTAATAATATGTTTCACAGAAAATTCAACCCCCGTTTCACCCTCTTAGGGGTGGAATTTCGAAAAACCCATTCATATTTGATACGTACACTTCCCAAAGAACACACCCTTCAAATTTCATGTCTCTAAGACCAGCAGTTTAAGCTGTGCGTTGATATATCAATCAGTGATTTCCCATACACAACTTCATCCTGCTTTTCATCCCTTCGAGGGTGGATTATCAAAAAAAGCTAAGACACGTATGAATTAATTTTCAGTCATCAGCTTAAACACAAAATTTGAAGATCCTAACTTCAAAACCGACGGACTTTCATACAAACTTTCATCCCCTATTTTACCCCCTCAGGGGTGGAATTTCAAAAAAACCCTTTCCTAAGGCTTACCTACACTTTGCAAAGCACACAACCTTCATGTCTGTAGGACCAGCGGTTTAGCCTGTGCGTTGATATATTAGTCAGTGAGATCCAATACACAACTTCATCCCGCTTTTCATCCCTTCGAGGGTGGAATTATCAAAAACGCTGAGACAGATATAAATTAATTTTCAATCGTCAGCCTTAACACTAATTTTGAAGATCCTAACTTCGAAACTGACGGACTTTCATTAAAACTTTCATCCCCTTTTTTACTCCCTTAGAAGTGTAATATCAAAAAATCCTTCGTTAGTGGATGCCTACACTGTATAATAATATATTTAGTGGTGTTTAAAGTGGAAATGAAGGACTTGCATAAGTAACTTCATCCCTCTTTTCCCCCCTACGGGGGTGTAATTATAACAAACGCTCAGACACCTATACATTAATTTTCAATCGTCAGCCTTAACACAAAATTTGAAGATCCTAACTTCGAAACTGACGGACTTTCATACAAACTTTCATCCCCTATTTTACCCCCTAAGGGATGGAATTTCGAAAAACCCTTTCTTAGTGGATACCTTCACTTCACAAAGAATACACCCTCCAAATTTCATGTCTCTAGGACCAGCGGTTTAGGCTGTGCGTTGATATATCAGTCAGTCAGTGAGTCAGTCAGGACTTTGAATTTTATATATACAGATAGTAAGAGTCATTCAAATAAATTAACATTGAAAATCATCCCACAGGAACACATTGCTGGGATAAACTATCCTATGTCCTTCTCCATACCATAGGCTATATGCATGCCAAATTTCATGATGATCCGTTGAATAGTTGAGGCGTGATGGCGTAACAAACAAACAAACTCACTTTCGCATTTATAATATTAGTTAGGAAGTTAGGATTCATAATGAAAATAAAATATTTAAATTTTTAGTATCAAGTTGTTCATTTGTCTTCATTTGATAACTTATTACATTTCAATTATTATCGAACATAAAATATGGCTTCATTACAAAAATTCAGTCTTTAGTGTTTTTGTTCCGACGCATTGGAGCATCTTTCCTTCCTTGCCAGATTTTTACAGAAACATTTATTAATCATATTTCGCATGCAAAATGCATGATTTTAGTAATAACACAGTCCAAACATTTTTATTTTCTTGTTCTATTTTCTTAAAAAAAGACAAAAAAGTAACAGATGTGTGTTAACAATCTACTACTAAGGCAAAAAAAATGCAAATAAAAATTAAATGAACCAACTTTTCCCACATTACTATTCACCCCGTATCTCAGTTAAAGTATGTACTATAACCCGACTAAATTCAAGAGTGTAGCATGACTAGAGTACTTATCTAAATCTTCAATTTGTTCAAACCCTTAGAGACACGGAGTACGTGATCCGATATTCAGATCACATCGCAATTTGCCACAGTTTTCTCTAATACTCTGTGATAATCGTAACACGGAGAGATTTCAGTGGCTTTTTTTTACCTTCCTTCCTGCCTGTGCTCAGCAGTGGGACATAATAGGCTGATGATGATGATATTATTGTTATATTTAACCTCAAAGCAATTTTACTATAAAATATAGCAATAATTATGGGTTTTTCATACCAGTTCGCAGCATGAGATGTGTTGAAAATTAGCTAGTTCTAGGATTTGGTGTATGTAGTTTGTAACTTGTTTACTTGAATTTTCGATTGTAAAATTTGTAGCTGAAAATATGTTGTGCAAGTTCACAGTTTGTGCAATATCTGAAACTGGGGTATGTCGATTTTAAACACCATATGCTTTTTACGACGCCACAGCAATGTAGCGGAAAAGCTGGTAATATTTTTAATATGTCGAGCCATATTTCCTTGACATTGATATAGTATGTATTATATTCGATAGTATATCAAATTAATATCAAAATTTAATCATTTGGATAATGTTAACCTTACCATATTTACTGAAAAGAAAATCGGCTTGAACAAGCTAAATCTTTATTTACACCGTTGATAAACTTGGTAAATACACAATTAATTAAAAAAATACTTTCTCCAATGGCCACCGTTGTTACAATATCCCTTTTTGGTGTTGCCATCCCTCGATATCCAAAATCCACCATATTGTTTTACATTTTCAGAATAAATAATACTAATAACTAATTATAATTAACCAATGGTATGAAATTAAATAATATTAAAATAATATAATGTTAATGCTAACAGACGGCCGTCCTGTTTAACGGAATGTCCCAGTTCCGTTTCGGCCATTCGTATACTGTATGTCTCTATACAAATAATTACTATTCTAAATTACAACACATTGTCAACAAAGGTAGGTTTCTAATAATATTATTCAGCGAAATAAACATATAATAAAGATTACGTTAATAAATTATCATTAACAATTATATAATCATTAACAATTATATAAATCAATATACATATTATTCAAAGAATTTAAAACGTCCAGAAGAATAGTCGCCTCTATGGCAACATGAAATAAACAAGCCAGAATTGACAGTATTTGTCAGCCGTGCGCAGTACGAACTGAGAGCGATTTGCTCAGGGGGGCTCCCTGAAACTCAAGCGGAGTGAAATTAAATGTCATGCTTTAGTAAGGCGGATTATCCATCTGGGTAGAGGCACGATGCCCTATGAAAATCTTTGATATTATTATTTAAACATAAATTTAAGATCATCTTAAGTTCTTCTTGTCGATTTCAATAGACAATTAGACATTATTGTTTTTAATTATTCTTCTTTGAATAACCTCAAGATATTGATTAGCTGATTCGTGGAACATCTGTGGAAATAAAGTGTAATTCATTAGTTTTAATCAAACTGTGTTCACTTCATCTTACAATTAAAATAAAATATCATCATAAGTTCTTCTTGTCGATATCAATAGACATAGGTAATTAGATATTATTATTTATGTTTTTACTGCCATCCATTATCGATTTCCTTCTTTGAACCTCAAGATATTAACTAGCTGATTCGTGGAACATCTGTGGAAATAAAGTGTAATTCATTAGTTTTAATCAAACTGTCTTCACATCATCTTACGATTAGTTTAAATTTTTGTAGTTGTATGCGTTGTATGTCTAATACATTTTGCATTATGTGATATTACCATGTTTTATCATTTTATACTATACTAGAGGTCGCCATGAGTCGAAATTCGACTATATTCTTAAAATTGAATAAATAAATAAATGTTAGCTATGAAAGATCTTACAATCCTCCGTGCGCGCAATATCCCTAAAAAGGGAGCGAAAGCTTATGCTTCAAGTATTAATTGTAGATAACATAACAAATAAGCCTTTAAAAGAAGATGATCACGGCAATGATAAGCAACATATTTCATCGTCGTTATGTTACTTACTTACAGCGATCATGCACAGCGGCCTGTTTTACTTACGAGGTTTTAGTGATCACCGCATACAGCGGCATGTTTCACTTAGGAGTTTTTGGTGATCACTGCATACAGCATCATGTTTCACTTACGAAATCTTAGTGATCACTGCATATAGGAGCAAGTTTCACTTACGAGTTGTTAGTGATCACCGCATATAGCAGCATGTTTCACTTACGAGTTTTTAGTGATCACCGCATATAGCAGCATATTTCACTTACGAGTTGTTAGTGATCACCTCATACAGCGACATGTTTCACTTGGGTTGTTTTAGTGATCACCGCATACAGCAGCATGTTTCACTTACGAGTTGTTAGTGATCACCGCATATAGCAGCATGTTTCACTTACGAGTTGTTAGTGATCACCGCATATAGCAGCATGTTTCACTTACGAGTTTTTAGTGATCACCGCATATAGCAGCATGTTTCACTTACAAGTTGTTAGTGATCACCGCATACAGCAGCATGTTTCACTTGGGATGTTTTAGTGATCACCGCATACAGCAGCATGTTTCACTTAGGAGGTTTTAGTGATCACCGCGTATAGCAGCATGTTTCACTTAGGAGGTTTTAGTGATCACCGCATATAGCAGCATGTTTCACTTAGAATGTTTTAGTGATCACCGCATACAGCAGCATGTTTCACTTATGAGGTTTTAGTGATCACCGTATATAGCAGCATATTTCACTTACGAGTTTTTAGTGATCACCGCATATAGCAGCATGTTTCACTTACGTGTTTTTAGTGATCACCGCATATAGCAGCATGTTTCACTTACGAGTTGTTAATGATCGCCGCATATAGCAGCATGTTTCACTTAGGAGTTGTTAGTGATCACCGCATATAGCAGTATGTTTCACTTACGAGTTGTTAGTGATCACCGCATATAGCAGCATGTTTCACTTAGGAGTTTTTAGTGATCACTGCATATAGCAGCATGTTTCACTTACGAGTTGTTAGTGATCACCGCATATAGCAGCATGTTTCACTTAGGAGTTTTTATGGGTATACCTGAATCATCAATTTAATTATCCAAATATTACCATCCTAACACTCAAACGTGCGCAAGCTCAAGTACTCAAGCGCTCGTGGTGTACTGTGGTGGTATAGCATGATTACCCATTCTTAATCGATCGGCACAGTCAAGCCACGTCCGTCGCGATCGGCACCTGGATGGGCGACCGCCCAGTGGCATTTCAAATCGAGCGTTTCCGTGCTTCGGAAGGCACGTAAAGCCTTTGGTCCCGGCTATCACTCAATTGTGACAGTCGCTAGTTGGAGGCCCTCTAGGCGGCTTGAAAATTTCAACAGTAGGTTCACCACTAGCCTACCTCCACTGATCCGCAGCGGGTACGCGCGGTGGAGCATCTGCCCATGCACATTCCCTTTCACCCTGATTTGTGAAAGGAGGCCTCCGCTCAGCAGCGGAACACTATAGGCCGATGATGATGATGACTCAAACATGATTTTTATCATGTATTGTAAAGCCTTGAGTACCTAGTATCTAAGCAGCAATGTAATTTCTGGCCAATTTGATGACCTGTAACATTGACTGTAGCAACAAGGATTATCGCTTTCGCGGACAAGTGCCACACGATGGCACAAAGGCAAACTGCAGCAGCGCCTACCATCCATAGGCTTAAGTGTTCTATACTATCAAAAATTGTTTTATTATTTATCTATGGGCCACAAGTAGCCTGATAATAACGATTTATTATTATCATTATTTATTATTATTTTTAAGTATGTACTTATTTAGTATACTCTTAAAATGTCTTATTATCAACTTGAGAGTTATCATCAAAATCACTCGCATTAAGTTTGTTTGTTTTCATTGTCACTTTTGAAAGATATAGTAATAGTTATCCACTTCTTTAAAGAATTGGCAGGATAAATACTTTAAAAGCAGGATACCTCGTATCGGTTATTTTTAAGGACAGCGCTTATCCATAAAGTTCCTGTTTTCTTTTTTCTCTTACCCTTTGGGTGTATATGTGTGTGATAATTCGTGCACATAACAAAACCATCTAATTCAAAGAAAAGTAAATTTTCATGGCACGTTGATTTGTTACCAATATTATCTGCAGCTAAACTACGTACCTACTGCATCTCTTGCAGAATCAACAAAAAAGTAATCCATTCAGTTCAGGCAGGTAAGTCACCTATACACGTTAAGTTCATACAGTTGAATTTACCACCGGTTCGGAATACTTAAAATGAGACGACTCCGGCAAGAAGCCCAGCAAGGCATTATTTTCTTTGGTGGATCATTTCTTCCATATCACAGTAATTATTCCAAAAACATAATGCTTACTTATACAATTGTCACTCGGCCAGGGGGACGCAAGCGCAGAGGAAAGCCACTACAACCACACATTCCCGTCCCCCACGCAATGAACCATCCCGTAGTAGGCTTTGTCAGTTAACCTCTATTTTATACAATCTTTGAATTTACTATAAAACATTTTAGTTACCTCAACTTGGATTCTACTATAGAATCGAACGCAATTCCCGAGAAAAGCCTTATTAGTTTTAGATAACCTGGATCTAGGTGTCACAATTTTATCTTAACTTTTTTTCGGACACGCTAAAGTTATTAAATTCCTTAAATCGATTTCGTAGTGATTCGCGACGACCCAAACAATATATTGCGCGAATTGCACTTTTCTGCAGAAGAAATATAGTTTCAAAGTCTGCAGCTGAGCTCCACAACCGGAGACTGCAGAACATTACACTATGGAAATAAGCAGAGTAAACTATCCTAGCTGTAGCTACATCCGTAATTTGTCCAGTTTTTCTAACCGCAAATGTGGTGGAAATTAATTTGCTAGTTAATCTTTGTATATGAGGACCCCATTGTATTTTACTGTATAGTATTACGCCGAGAAAAGCTCTTCCAAAATCTTATCCACAAGTTCAAGTCTTTTACCGTCGACTGTTAGCGTCAACAACATTTGGGGAGAGAAAATCTTATGCATTTAGTTTTACAGCAATTAAGCAAAATACTAGTGGTGGCAAAACATTTTGATATAGCTGGTAAGGTGTCATTGAGCAGCGTAAGGTCTGTATATTTTCTATTAACATTAAAAATTAAAGAGGTATCATCAGAAAATACAACTATATCGGACCATTAATTTACCATATAGGGCATATCATTATTATATATCAAAAACACGGCCTAAAATTGATCCTTGTGGTACGCCCGTTTTCACTGAAGACCCTCAGGACATAGTACTGCTTTTGGTTATAGGTAAGATGATATTAAGATCAAGTGCCACTCAACAAACTTCATGGTCTTGAAGTTTTAAAACTAGGCTGTGATGATGTACGCAATAAAATGCCTTGGAGAGATCATAAAATAAGCCAAACGCAATCTGTGAATTCTTCCAGGCCTCAAAAATATGCTTTTAAAGTTTGGCACCAGTCGTTGATCGGTATTTTGTAAATCCAAACTGGTGATCCTATAAATTCTGATTATTGGTAAAATGAGCCAATAATATATTTACCATAACTTTCTCAAAGATTTTGAAGAACAGATTGGAAGGTTTTTTTTTTTTTTCAACCAGATTTAAATATTGTAATGATGTTACTGTTTCATCAAAGTGGGGAACCATTAACAATAATACAATGATTAATAATAGCTCCTAAAATAGGTGCAATACTAGTGATAATTGGTAAATGACTTTAACTGATAAGCCCCATAGGTCTTCTGTATTTTTTTTTTTATTTCAGCTTTAGTTACTTCAAATTTATCCGAGATAAAATTTATCATTAATGTTATGGTTGATTATGTCATCTTCTTTTTTTATTTTGAACAGTCTCTGTATTTATAATTTTCCATACAATTATAATTTTATTAGTTGAATCTTGAGTTGTATCAATAATTTAAACATTTTTGAATAATTGATGAAACATATGCATGAAACTCTTGGTTATATTTGTACGTAGTATTTACATACTCTGAGGTTATATGAATATGTTTTTATTATATTTTTTTTTTTTTCGATAGAATTCATACATGTTGTCACCACACCACTCAATCTTACCCCTTTAGTGTCCCAGTCACAGGACATTAACTTATTAGTTACCTTCGTAGATTTAATCGTGCAATGTTTATTAAATCCTTTACAAATCTCAGTAGATTTTACAGTTACAGTAGTATACAGTTTCATAGGTAATGATTAAACTAGGATTATAGATTCGAAATGAGTAATAAGATTTAATTCCAAATGATTATAAATTTTCTCTAACTTGTACTTAGTGGTTGGTCTAAATTCCCTTACTTCAGATAATATTTGGCACGTCTTCTCCAAAATACTCTCATTTGTAATAATGTTCTCAATGGACGATTTGAATACTTTACTAAGAATTTATTCTATTATAGAACATAGAACTTATAATATTATAAATGCGAAAGTGAGTTCGTCTGCCTGTCCGTCACGGCCCAATGCCGCAACTACTCAACGGATCATCATGAAATTTGGCATGCAGACAGCCTATGGTATGGAAAAGGACATAGGCTACTTCCCATCGAATAACTTTTATAGAATAAAACAATGAAAGCCAGCAGCCGGAGGTTCTCATCCATATACGATGATGGAAAGTTCAATCTCTGTACATGTCAGCTCACAGACACAGAATTACTACATATATATATATCTGTACGATTTTAAAATTGTATGTTGCTGTTAGATACAATAATAGATCCACTACCATTGGCAGCCCCTCTGATGAACGCATTAGCGACCGTGAAATTGTTAACATTAAAATGAAACCAAATAAAAACAATAATAAAATATAAACTTGGATTTTATCCATCAAAAGTTCGATATATATCACCAGAAAAGCAATTTATGTTCTGACGCAATAAGATAATATTTTGTCTAGGCTTCTTTTCTTTGTTTTGTTTTAAACTTTATGTTTAAAGTATTAATCACAATATTATTAGGAGTTACTAGGTAATATTGTTTTGTCACTTTACCTAATGTTTTTAATATTTACTATAACAATGTCAATATTGTAAGCTATCAATGTAGCAATCGAATAGTGATCGAAGATCCCCTGAATTATACAGCAACTGACCAGTTTTTGTTGACCAATTAATACTAAATGTGTATTATTATTCTAGGCTAGTTATAAACTTTAAACTATTATATAATTATGATGTTTACTTAATTATTACTAATGTATCTATCAATATTTCTGTGCCCTACAGGGTCCATGTGAACTATTAAATATTGTTTTACATCTTTTATACACATGTGATGCCATAAAGTAAATAAATAATTTAATTTGTACACGGCATCGCGAATACTGTTTCTTGCAAATTTTAAATCTATGACATCTTCCAAAATACAATGTCAGCATTGAAAGCGCAAAACATTCCATGTGTTTACGAAACATCGACAACCCGCTCCGCATATATAACATGCATGTTTTTAATCCTTCCTTGAAAAAATATCCAAATGATAGTGCAAACCGCATCAAATTCGTTTTGTGTTTTAGAAGGAGTTAGCGGACAAAGAGACACGAAGAGCGACCCTGCCCCTCACCATATAGTGAAGTATTCTTCGAAAGACTCTTCTCTTTGGCTTTTAGGAACTATAATATTATTATTTTAAAAGTAGGTAGGTATTTCCAAGTATCATTCGATTTTTGTCAAGACATATAAGCATATAAGCAAGGAATATTATTTTCATCATTAGCTTACGATTATAGACGATTGTACATATTTAATTTCCTGGATATGATATATTATTACAATACAGCGGGTATTGTATTGTACAGCAGGTTAATTGTGTATTAGGTATTAAAGATACCTCTAGTTATTTCACTAATTATTATTCATTGTTACTTGAATAATCCATAATATATTACGTTTTTGCTTTTAATGTTGCTATAAGTGCTTTTTTATAAATGTAGTATGATTCTCTTACGAAACTTTTATTTAAGTACATAAACAACTATTTACTTAAGATATATCTAAGAATAAATATAGTGTAGTAATATTACGAATTTATTTGTTAGCGGCATCGTACTACTAACCAGCCATAGTTGATTATTCGTCACGAACAAGACACAAAATAGAAAATAACAAAAGTACATACCGGTGAGCTGATTTCTTAATCCCGCACTTCTGAAATGTTAACCTTACCATATTTACTGAAAAGAAAATCGGCTTGAACAAGCTAAATCTTTATTTACACCGTTGATAAACTTGGTAAATACACAATTAATTAAAAAAATACTTTCTCCAATGGCCACCGTTGTTACAATATCCCTTTTTGGTGTTGCCATCCCTCGATATCCAAAATCCACCATATTGTTTTACATTTTCAGAATAAATAATACTAATAACTAATTATAATTAACCAATGGTATGAAATTAAATAATATTAAAATAATATAATGTTAATGCTAACAATAATATGATGTGTTAAGTAAAATCCATTTTTACTGTTTGTATGTTTTATGAACGCATACGTTGCAATCAGACACAATTTTTGTCTACCATGGAATTCTGATAATTTGGAATCAGATGCAGAGTATATTTTTATAAATAACTAGCTGTCCCCCGCGGTTTCACCCACGTTCCCGGTTAAAAATAGCCTTCTCCATACCATAGGCTATCTGCATGCCAAATTTCATGATGATCCGTTGAGTGGTTTGATACGTGAAGGCGTAACAAACAAACAGAGTTTCTTTCGCATTTATAATATCAAGTATTGATTAAATTATTTGTTTCAGATCTTCATTGGACATTGCTGTATTCGAAACAGGTATGATTTTTTCATTACCAAAATAATAGATAAACCATCAAGATATTATTACTTGACCTAGGGTCAAGTTATATTAAGTTCCTGAATAATGTATACGGATCTGAATCATTTGGAGTCTCAAGTGGCCGCAGAATACTTGAGTTGAGTATCTCAAGTGTTCTACAGCAGGAGTTCCTGATTACTTGTGAAAGCTTCCAATCCTCAATTTGCAATGCATCTATTTTCTCTTATATCATAACTAGGTTCCCGCGATATGCTGACAAGTATTTTCAACCATCGTCAATTTGAAGATATCACAAGCTCAGACCAAGAAAAAATTAAAGTCGGAACGGTCTGCGTAGTAATAGAAAGCCAGCGTTCTTGTAAATACATGGCCTCATACACCATACACCATAGGAAGCCGATCGGTTGTCATTTGCCATTCCACATTAAGACGTTGACAGTGGCAATAAGGCTCAGTACCATTTGTGCCTGCTTGGGCCAGTACTGATTTTACTCACGCACACGTAGGAAATTTTCGGCTTCACTTTCTTATATGGTGACACTTAGAATCAAATTTTTTTTCAATCTAGACAAAACTCGCCTAAAGCTTGGTTGGTACCACAGATATAAATCTAAATAGATGACGCGATTGTTAAAACTGTGCAAAAAGGGAGAGCAATGCTCTTCTCTTGAAACTGTTTCGCGCGGACAGTGGCTCGATTCTCGTAACAAAACTTCAACGATGTCGTAGCGACTTCGACGATTAAACTGTGTTTTTTACTATTATAATGTCAAATAAACGATTGAAAAACGATCCTATAGACAAATTATTGAGGCATATACACGTTTGAATGTTTTTTATAAAAAATATTTCACGAAACACAATTTAAATAGTTGCTGTCGCTACGACACCGCTGACGTTTCATTACGAGAATCGAGGCACAGGGAACTCGCATAGGGCTGCATGTCGACCAGAGAAGTGTAGCGAGCGATGTGTTTAGCAGAAAAATAGGATCGCTTCGTTTTCACATAGCTCTAATGCCAGCCTAATTAAATCAATCTTGTGACATTATGGTAGGTATAAAAAAGTGTCTCACTATTGCATTTATAATATTAGTTAGAACTAGCTGATTTCACCCCCGCGGTTTCACCCGTGGACGGTATATTTTTTTTTTAAACTAAAACAGCAAATTTTAATATTAATTACTACATAGTTGTATACAAAACTCCCAAAATTAGATCGAACGTTATTAATTATACTGTATTCATGAAATATTGCCAATTAGCTAAAGTTTCGGCACACATACAACATTAATTAATCTAAGAGTAATGCTGAAAGTACCTACCTTATTGGATTTAATTTATGGGAAAACTAAATTCGGAAGCTCTGTGTTTAGGGAATCTCGTCGGGTCATTATACATACAACCTTGAGAAGGTTTACTCTTATTACTACTATACGTAGTAGAGACGCTATCATAGCCAAAGGTTATGCCACATTTTTTTTAGAGTCAACTTAAGTTCTCTTTAGCGGTGAAATAATGTCGTCTAAGCAGACAGTAGAAACACGTAGCGCTTTTTCACGGCTCTTACGCGTTTCGTTGATCGTTCTACAATTCTACAACAAAAATTGTCACGTGTCTGATAAAGACTTCAGAATTTTAGCTAATCAACGTTCGATAACTTCATTATGAATAAGGGGGTTAGTATTTTCCAATTTGTCATACTTAATATATGTTTTAAGATTTTATAAAGATAGGCTAGCAACTTATTTTATAAATTCTGAGGGGATTTGGCGCTGTTTGTCGAAATACAGGAATTTTATTCTTAGTTCGGCAACAGATGCTTCTTTATCTAGTAGTCCATGTATCTAGCCTTACTTATCAATAAGAAAATTGTGAACTAATTTCTTTAAATAAACAATTATTGAGACCTTGGGACCATGGGGGTCAGAAGCTCGCCGTTTTGCTCGCACCTTGTCTTCAAAATTGATCGAGACCTCCGGAGACCAGCGGGCGGGGAGCTTTTTCCGCCAACGCGTCAGCTTGGCTATCCAAAGAGGAAACGCTGCCAGCCTTCTGGGAACCTTGCCGTTAATCGGAAGCAGCGGCAGGCTTGAGGAAATTTTCTATATATAGATTATATTTTGTAATTATAGATTGTATTTTGTACATATTTGTTGTTAATAAATAATTATATGTCGTAGCTTATTTTTATCCCATGCTAAACAATTATTATTATTATTAATGTGTGGCGTCTTCTCTATACGTAGTAATTATAGCTCAATCTATACCTAAAATATTATGGGAATTGTTATTTTACTATGCCGGAATATGCGTCCGGAGAAAGAGTCGTTTACTATTTTTTTACCTATGCTATAGTGCACTGCTAGAATATATGTACATGAAGTTAATACTCGATTGACACGTTTAAACTTCGATATCTCTTTATGGTAAATGAAACACAGACGGACTTTATAGTCTTTTTTTTTTTTTTTTTTAACTTGTTTAAGGCCTGTGTTTGACCACAATCTCACTATGGTAAGTAATGATGTGGTCGAAGGTGGTAAGCACACAAAGCCTAGAAGGAACTGGCTCTCAAGTGCAGCTGACGGAACACACCGATAGGTGCTTGGCGACAGATTTTCAACTCGAGGGTGGTAGCCAGCCAGACGGGTACTACAAAGTACCCTACCACCGTGCTATGGTTTCCTCACGATGTTTTCCTTCAGCGAAAGCTCAAGCTCATTGTAGGATTCGAACCCGGGACCTTCGTCTCGGTATCCGACGTCACTACCACTGAGCTATCATCGCCTTATTATTATGACTTTCTGTCTGTATCTCTAAGCATATAGAGGTCTATTTCGCTTAAAATCATCCCAGATATAGATAATTATAACAAAATGATCGTCTTTTTGTAGCGGGATTGAGTGACAATCGATTTGAAGATCGCATGTTGCTTCGCTACATACGTTTGCCATATTCACAGCTTCCTCAATTTCAATAAAATCTAGATGTAATTCGAAGTTTAGAAATCAGCTGGTTTTTTTAATGTAATCTGAATTTAGTTCGATGTTTAAAAACCAGCTTTTTATTTTGTATTTAGGTAAAATTCATGCGGCAAAATGTAATGTAATGGATTGGTTACATCAACAATTTCACATAACCACCTTAACGCATATTTTCTCTACGCTATTTTATTACCTATCCACAAAGTTCCCAGGAAATGCCTGGAGCTAAACGGTATATCAACTTTCATCCTAAAACTAATTAACTGCAACCCGTATTAATTTATAATTGGGCATCAAGTTAGCCTCCTTCAATAGCCGCCATCTCAAATTCCATAAATCCACAAGGTATTTCTAGGTAAAAGGTGGCCACAGTAAGTTATCTTGGATTAATATTTACTGTCGTACATAATTACACCCAGACACAGGATATACAGACATGTTCATGCACACAAATGCATGTCCTGTGTGGGAATCGAACCCACGACCAGCGGCGCGATTGGTGGAGTCGCCAACTGGCCCGTCAAACTAAACCTATGTCACAAGCTGTGTACCGTGGTTTTACTCGCGTTCTCAGGATAAAAAAGTAGCCTACAGTGCGGCCGCCAATTCTGCATTTCTGACACCTTATTATATTGTAATAAGTCACGGAAACGGCTGATCTGATTAAGATGGGTCTTTCATTAAACTGCCTAAGAAAATACTGGACTATTCTTTGAAAGTCGCATCTCAATATGATTAGCCATTTCCGAAATAAGCCCAATATAGGTGTCAGAAACGCATTATTGACTTTTTGGCGGGAACTTGCAGAGTGACGTAGCATTTTCATTTTTATTTTCATAAATTTGTGTATTTTGAGTTTTATTGTGTATTTCTGGTGGTATTTTACCCAATAAAGATCATCCATGTGATCATCACCTCTCGTACCAAGGAGCTTCGAATAACAGATAGGCTTTCGTCAACTGTGCAGCTTCGAATTCTCAAGTTCGTTGGTCACACTCACATCTCCAGAAACGAACACTCGATGAAGAGACTTGTTTGACTTTTTGGCGGGAACTTGCAGAGTGACGTTGCGTTTTAATTTTTATTTTCATAAATTTGTGTATTTCGAGTTTTATTGTGTATTTCTGGTGGTATTTTACCCAATAAAGATCATCCATGTGCACCAGTGAAGTGAAATGAAATGAATTATGTGTATCGTGACTTTTCAAGTTGTCTCAAAATGTCCGTGTAGAGTTTTAGTACAAAGACCACCATTGTAGTAAAACATGACTTTTATGGACGGTGACTGACTGAGGACTATAATGTGAAGTGATTTATTGTGACTGAAAACTATAATATAACTCGACACTGGTAGAAATGAGCCCTAATTTGGGCTTGGTTGCCAAAATTAAAAATAAGAAGAAGAAGAACGCATTATCTCAGCGGCAGTACTGTTGGTTCCTCTCCATACCTAATGAGTTACATCAAAGATGTGAAATATTAACGGTTCGGCAACTCTTTATCCTCAATGTAATCACACTAAAACATTCCGAAATTGTATACAACCCTTCTCTTTTTGAAAACATTAGGCGTAACCACATGGTTTGTTCTATCTCCAAATTTAACACCGCTTTCTCCCACAAGTTTTTCTGCTTCTTGGGAAGCTACCTTTACAATATGATAAATAAAAGCCTATCTATCTATAATCTTACAAAATATCAAGTCAAAGAGGTCATTCGCAAATGGCTTCTTAAATTGGATTATGACTCCACTGAAAACCTTATGTTAGTCACTATGTAATTGAGTCATATATTAGATGTACTCTAATCTTGATCTATTGCTCTAAATTCTTACTACTAAAATCTACTTTGATTCATGGCCTTATAGTCATTTCCACCCAGTTCCATACAATTGGCAGTCGGGTTTACACTCATAGGAATCTGATGGCGACATTGAACCCAGGGTAATCTGTTTTTATCGTAGGGCAAGTCCACATGTGTATTCGAATTCCCTGTTCACATTACACAACGCAATCCCACATTACATGTTATTAAATCTTCTTTCATCTTAAATCATTTTGCTTACGAAACACATAAAATAATTGCAACCTTTCTAACCACTCCACGAAAATATTTCACTTTTCTACCCAAATACAACATTTGTATATACCTACCTCCTTTTTAGGGTTCCGTAGCCAAATGGCAAAAAACGGAACCCTTATAGATTCGTCATGTCTGTCTGTCTGTCTGTCTGTCTGTCTGTCTGTCCGTGTATGTCACAGCCATTTATTTCCGAAACTATAAGAACTATAATGTTGAAACTTGGTAAGTAGATGTATTCTGTGAACCGCATTAAGATTTTTACACAAAAATAGAAAAAAAACAAGAAATTTTGGGGGTTCCCCATACTTAGAACTGAAACTAAAATTTTTTTTTTCACCAAACCCATAAGTGTGGGGTGTCTATGGATAGGTCTTCAAAAATGATATTGAGGTTTCTAATATCATTTTTTTCTAAACTGAATAGTTTGCGCGAGAGACACTTCCAAAGTGGTAAAATGTGTGTCCCCCCCCCCTGTAACTTCTAAAATAAGAGAATGATAAATCTATAAAAAATATATGATGTACATTACGGTGCAAACTTCCACTGAAAATTGGTTTGAACGAGATCTAGTAAGTAGTTTTTTTTTAATAGGTCATAAATTGAAATTAATATCAAATACTCAGGTCTATACTACCATTTACTTATATACCTACAGGTTTGTACGGAACCCTCGGTGCGCGAGTCTGACTCGCACTTGGCCGGTTTTTTTTCATATCTGATCACAGTATTATTATTTACACATAATATTTTCTCACACTTTTGGTTGTTTACTGGCTGACTTAGCTTATCTCCTAATTTATAGTAAGTACCTATTGTCTAAAACAAACTGTACACCGGGTCCAAGATGTGGGGACCTGGAGACCGGTAAAACAGGTTGTCAAACCTTAGTACAGGCTCCAGGCTCCACAATACATATGTAAGCATTTACAATGTTTTATGACACATGTTTATCACCTTTTTTGTATTTGTGGAGTTAACAAATAAAGCTTATTAAATAAAGCTTATTATACCATACTGCTAGGTCCCAGTTTTCAAATTGATCAGTTCAGTAGATTAGATCTGACATAAAAGACAAACAGATTCACTTTCGAACTTATATTACTATCAATGTTTTCGAAATGCAACTTCTTAAGGCACTGTGGTGAACGGTTAGATAAATAATTAACCCCCTTACTCATAACACGTTATTTAACTAATATACTATTTAAAGGGTCACGTAAATAACGTCACTCTATTGTCATTGTCAAATAATGTGACATTATTTACGTGACCCTTGTTTGTCGTGATTGATAAGAATGAAAAGATTGTGATCAAAGACTACTATTGTATTGTGATATCACATACACCAGGTATTCTATTACGGCTGCGACTCCTACTTCGACTGCTTGATCTACTATTTCCACGGCGAGAATAGGACTGGATCGACTACGATTATCAACCAGCCAGGATCGACTACGATTATCAACCATGCAGCCCCGTAAATAGCCTTTACTGCGCCCTGTGCGAGCTTTTATAACCTTGTTTTTTTTAGATATTAAAGGTGCCCTAGAGCAATGCTATGTATAGACCTACTATATTTCATTCAGGGTGATAAAATAAAGCGCAAGGAACTTGGTGTTGGTGGACCAATTTATTATCTAATATATTGTAAGAAAAATCATTTTTTTTAAAGAACTGATGTAGAGAACAAACGAGCCATCTGATGTTAAGTGGACCCTTTGCCTATTATACCACTGACCGTGTAAACCGATAAACACTAAACACAAATACTTACGCTCGTGCCACATAGTAAAGGGGTGCTCGTGCGCTGGTAAAAAAATGAGCGCGATGTTTTGTCTAATTTAATAGACGATACTGGAATATAGGTACGTATGTGTTGTATCAATCAGGCACTAATCAGGAGCAAACCGAAAAGATAATAGTCCTGTCTGGTCTGGCTATTCTTGCGCCCCCCAGAGTCTACGCCCTGTGCCTTGGCACCGGTGGCACCGCCCTATTTACGGCACTGTTATCAACCGTTAGCTGCTCTATTTGCTGCCTTAGTTCGGTTTGAATGCATGCGGTTACCATGTCGTCAATACGCTTCAACAAATCATCATTGTTGTTAACGGAGGCGCTTGTACTAGCAACCTGATGGATAGGAGATTGTGTTACTTCGCATATTTTATCAGCTAGGTCCGCGACTTTCTCAAGGCTTGCAAAGGCCTGCGACGCTATAGTTGCTTGTGAGGTGGTAGCCGATTCGACCATAAACTTCGTAAAAACTCACTGATAACTCCATCAGCTGCAAGCGTTTTTAAATGCCGTAAAAGTTGCGATGGCTCTCTATCTCCTCATTCTTCGTGAGAAAGCAGTTGCATAATTTGAAGTTGAAGAGGATAATGACAATCGCTTAGATAATTCGAGTTTCAATTTTTCATATTTATCTGATGCTGTTGGATTCATTATAATATCTTTAACCTCCTTAATATACCTTTGCTCCAGGTGGGCGACGACGTAGTAGAATTTTGTGGCATCTTCTCTAATTCCCGGATATCAGGAACTGCGCGTCAGCATGTCTATACCAAACATCCGGGTCATCCGGCCAGAAAGGTGGTAGCTTCACGGCTACACGGTTTACAGATTTTCCGGAAGCCGATATCACGGTATCTTGTTCCCCGTCGTGCACTTTCTTTGCATCTTTATTGGGCATTATGTTCGACCCTCGGGGTCACCACACCAATTTGTGGGAAATGGTTAGATAAATAATAGGAGAAGGTAGAAAGGTAAAAGGATGTACATTAGATATTTTCATGCTTTCTATCGCGCTATCTTTTTCTTGTTGCCAATGACTACTGTAGTGACGTGCGCATCGTCCACTAGTGACGTGCCGCCACAGTACGTTGAAATGTGTAACACAGCCAGCATTACGGCCAACATGCTGCCATGGACGTAGTGTCGCCCTATAAACGAGTGAAGCACCAAAAGGAAGCCGGTGTTCTTGTAAATACATGGCCTTACACACACATATACACCATAGGACGCCGACCAGTTGTCATTCCACATTGAGACGTTGAAAGTGACAACAAGGCTCAGTATCATTTGTGGCTTGGGCCAATACTTATTTTAGTCACGCATCCGTTGGAAATTTTCGGCTTCAGTTCATTTTCCCTAGACACTCCGTCTTGATCTTTTTATACGTCTACGTCTACGCAGCTGCCAGATTTTTTTAATGTACATTTATGGCGGGTATTCTACCTGGATACAATAATTAAGAAGAGATAATTTCTGTAATATTAAAATATAATAACTAATTAAGTGATAACTAATGCACAGACTATAGTTATTAGCTACGGGAGGACAATATGATCCGATACTCACAACATTTAAATACTCAGAGCTATCTAAATAACTCTGACACTATGTCATATCAAATGTACAGTCAGAAACATAGTCTGTTGCCGGCATACATTACTCACTCCCCAAGGCAAAGCGCGATGATCTATGGTCCCTGTCGCTCAGGAAATCACTTCCAAAGCGTTAACAAATGAATTCTGGAAGTAGTTTTTTGGGTCAGGAGTCGGAGCGACGAGGAAGTTTAGCTTATGTTGCCATTGTGTTGGGGTTTTACAGTTAAATTTTACATCCGAGTTTCGTTTTTTTTTTTAAACAGACTGTGAGTTGATTGAAAAAATGATCATGGGTGTAGATTTTTTTTTCTGTTCCGTGGTGTAGATAAAGTCTTATTTTTTTATACCACTAAGGTGGCAAACAAGCATACGGCCCGCCTGGTGGTAAGCAGTTACCGTAGCCTATGGACGCTTGTAACACCAGGGGTATCACTCGCGCGTTGCCGACCCTGAAGAAATATCTTCACGCCCTTTTTGAAGAACCCCATGCTGTACTCCATTGGGAAAACCACGGGCGGGGAGCTCATTCCACAACCTGAGCGTCCGCGGAAGCATGCTCCTTTGAGCCCACACAGTTCGAAACAATTCTGGTTTCAATGTGTGAGGATGGATTCCTGGATGGCGCGAGTTGCGTTGTCTTGTATGCAACTGTACATAATTAGGTATTAAAACTCTCATTTAATAATAATAATAAATCATTTATTTCACCAACTTGAAACTTAATCTAAAAATACAATGGCTGGAGCACTCCTTTTAAGTAAAAGAATACCTGTGTTAGGAGGCCCCGCTCTTCCATGAAGCAGGTAAGTACAGATCATGTGACACTATTCTCACATTCGTGTAACCCACATTCGTGTTTTAATACCCCTTATTATACAACAGTTGCATAAACAACTATTAAAAAATACTCTCACATTTAACCACACACAGATACATAATCCAACCAATTACTATAAATTCGGCAAAGTAACAATAAAAACCTTATTTCGGTGATAAACAACCGGAGCAACTTGCTATCATGTCAATCACGTCTCGACCGTCCTTGAAGCCTCCTTTTCAGGCATTCTTATAATGATTCCACGCGAGGCTACCTCTCGTAAGCCGGTCACGAATTTGCTTTTAACTGATTTTATTTCTACTGAATTTAGATACTGTTTTTTAGGACTGAAAATATTACATTCGTAGATGTTGAGATTGCGTATTTTTTAAGGGGAATGTTCTTATAGTTATTTTCCTTACATATTGATGCCGATTCTGTTGTTGTTGAAAAAAACTGTTTTAACACTACACAACAAAAACGTTAATAAATATTTATGGAAAACAGCGATGCGCTTTCCAAATTTTTTACCCGCATCGTCTACACACTTGCAGTGGGTTACAAACTTAGCATAATCGGGATTATAATTATCATAAATCTGTGCGGTAATGTAAAGTAAAAAGCACTAGTGCGTAATAAGCTGCATTATGAAACTAAAAGCGGTGCAATAAGAGTCACTTTACTAGCTAGTGTATAGAAAAATATTTGACTGCATGTAGTTAAACATTAATTGTGAAGAAATATGATAAATACAAGCTGAGGCTGAAGCGGTGGAGCATTCTCTCACTGATCGCGCTGAATAATTATAATAATGGTAAGAAGAGAAGAAGAAGAGAATGCGAAGAGTCTCGACCAACATCTTGAGAGGCTCTCATTGGATGGCTGGATCAAGGGTCAGATACAGAAGGCGGTACTCCTGGACACGGCGCGCATCGTCAGGAGATTCCTCTCTCTGCAGCCCTAACCACCGGTAGCTTGGGCCCTTCCCCGCTGCCGGCGGCACACTAGGATTAGGTTTTTTATAACATTTTAAGATTTTGTAAAGATATTGTAAAAAAATTAATCATATATACATAGGAATAGGTTTTTTATAATATTTTTGAATTTTATTTTTACTAATGTTATAAAAAACAAAATTAAGGATAAAAAGAAATAAAGTGGATAATGATAATAAATCCATCCATGTTTCATGAATACAAAATAAACTGTTATAGTACTGGGAGGTCATACAATAGTCCCAACCCCAACATTTCAATCTCAATTTATCCCGGATTGTAAACTGGTTGTAAGCTAACATGCCCCAAGGGTGGATTTGCCTAATTTAACAACCGGATCTTTGCGAACTTTGTCAGTTAATTGACAATCAACAAATCCGAAGTTACAATAAGTTAGTTATTAATCAAAGTTTTCGGATAGTTTAACAGTTGCGTTGATTTGAAATTTGAAGCCCAGTGTACAGTTCCGTCTTCACCATAAGGGAAGGGCTAGGGATGGGCAGGGAAAGAAAAATATTGGGAAGAAAAGAAAAATACGGGAAAATACGGAAAAGAATGGAAAAATACGGGAAAATTCCCAAACGGCGGGAAAATACTCATATGGCTTTATGTTCCTCAAAAAAAATATTTGTTGATGCTTTTGATTGTTATTTTAATCATACTCGCTGTTGTATGTACCTACATCACCTACGCGCGGACCTACGCGGACCTTGGAGGAAGTTATCACACATTTTTTTTATACTACCTAGGTAGCAAACAAGCATTCGGCCCGCCTGTTGGTAAGCGGTTACCGTATCCTATGGACGCTTGCAACACCTCTCTCGGGACCCGGGACGGGCTATGTAAGCGTCGTACATGTGCACACGTGTTCTTTCTGCACGAGACCGTCTGTCCGACTGTCCACCGACAGTCCACGACAACCTTTACATAACAAAACGTCGCTTTTTTAAAAAACAACGCAACTTTTTTTTTAATTGTTTTTTTATTGTATGATATGATTATGACCCTAATAGAAATCATGTTAAATGTTATTCAAACGATTTGGTTATGGTATTTCTCGCTATATACGCAAAATCTACTAAATATGACCATTTGAGTATTTTCCCACCCAATGGGAAAATTCCCGGGTTCTTTCCCACTAAATTGGAAATTTACTCGATGTTGGGTTTATTCCCGGGAAGAAACCCAACCCTAGGAAGGGCACGCACACTCACGGGGGCCCCGAAAGGCCGATATATTCGCTTACACTATACTACACTATGTTTTTCTTAATTTAAGGGTGAGTAAGAATTATATTAAAATGGTAGTCTAACACCAGGTTAGTTTTTAATTCTAACCAGAAGGTTTTTAATTCCTATAAAATCATAGGAGAAAAAGAGAATTCAGTGTTGGTCACATAGTAAAAATTTTTCAGCATGTTTAACCCAACACAGGTTTCGAAAATATGCCATCTCGAAATCTCCACCCAGTATACAGGCTGTTTTTATTTTACAGCCAGTGAGGGCAACTTCTGAACTACACGTCTTAGAGAAAAAGTCTGTTTTTCAAAGTTCTGCTTCTACGTCAACTTATGTACAAAATTATGTATCTTGCTCACAACTCACAAGTTGCTAGAAGTTATCCAAATTATTATTGGCATTAGCCAATCAAAGCGCATTGTTAGTGGTGCGGAATTGGCGGAATAGATTTCAAACAAAATTAACAGAATTCCGCTTTTTTGGGTTAAATGTTCGATGTTCACAACCAAGAAGATTTCTATAGTACCCCATAGTAATCATAATAAATGAAAAAAGTGACCATAGTCGGAAAAGTAACGTTGCTAGCGGATCATGTAGTTTTCCAACAATACCAAAGCGATATAAGCCATGAATCATTTTATCTATTAGATAATAAATTGTACCAGATTTGTGCACGTATAAAAAAAAAGTTATTAACGTTTTGGTAGATTCATGGCGACACTTTTATCTTTTTGGGACACGTGAAATATAGACCTTTAATTACTGGTTCCATTTTCTAACTGACTTTTGTGAGGTTATTATTTTTATATAGACGTGAAACCAAAAATATTTATGTAATTCTTTATCTTTCGCCAAGCATCTACCGCTGTTACAGTCTGAGGCTGCTTTTCCACCAGAGATGTGCTATGCTACGTTGCTGTGGATGCGTTTGATATCTACCAATCATATTCATTGGTGCACATAGCTAAGAAATGGTGGAAACGGATTCAACTAAGATATGTTTTGCGTGCTATGGATGCGTGAGCGCCTCTCCTCACACCGCGCCGCTTCCCTACTATCGATACATCGCATAGCTCGAGCTGTGCATCTTCCTCGGGCATCTACTTTGCGGCTAGCACATCTTACTCGCACAGCAACATAGCTTAGTATCAGTGGAAACGGTCACATAGTTTCACAGCTTAGCTATTACATCCTCGCAGCATAGCTGCATAGCACATCTCTGGTTGAAAAGCAGCCTTAGGCCCGTAGAACGAATAAAGTATCAAGAATAGATCGTGTTAATTGAAAATAAACCTCATAATATTGGTACAGGTTCCAAATTCAATTGTTTAAATCTCGACTCAACGTTGAGTCAAGAACACACTATCCTTACTATTCAAAATCAGTGCAAAAGTACTGACTAATTGAGGAATTTTCCTCGATGGCGTAGCTTGATAATTGTCAAATGCCTTAGTCAGTCACGCATTGTAGAAGCGCTATAGAATATAATAATGGCTCGACCTACATTGACAAATTATCACGTAACTGTAAACCGTTCACAGTGACGTACATTTGTGTTGTGTACTTAGGACTTTCGGACAAGGGCGCAGGGCCGATTTTACTGGGTTGGAACTTCAAACAAATTGAAGGGCAGACTCGTTAATAGACAGTTTTGTAGGTGTCTTTGAAATAAAACAGTCAATTGAATCTTTCAAGTTTGAAACTTAAATAAATGATTAAGTACCTACTGTTGGTTCTGTTTTTAGGGTTCACAAACAAAAATGGACCCTTAAGGAGAGGCCTCCGTCGAGTCTGTCAGTCCGTCATAGCGGTATATTTTAGCAACCACTGATGCTATTGATTTGTAATTTGGATTAGTTGTTTTTTTATATCACAAAATTACCGATTTACAAGCAAACGGCCCGCCGGCGGCTCTGACTCATTTCATTCAAAGCCGTTCGCTGTGGTGATAGTGCAGTGCACAATCACGCACGGCACTGCGAGACTCGGTGTGCCATACCTAACGTCTCGCCCCGCAACCGCGCGCGTCTGAATGAACGCGCGTGGTTGCGTTTTCTGTGCGTGTTTTCTATACAAACGGAGATACTTACAAGCAACGTTAAAACACGCATTCAAGCGCTATGCTGCTTGGCGCGTGGCAGTGTGTTAACCGCCATAAAGTTACTCGGCTGCGGTATCATGTATCGTGGAGGTACTTCCCCAGTCGAGCTGCTGTTTGAGCGAATAAACGCTATGCTCTACCTCTCTTGAAGTTGTAAATATTGTTTACCAAATGAAAATATAATTATTTTACATTATATTTTTATTTTCTTTACGAATTAATCTGTAATTCAGACAGTAGTTTCAAATAGGGCCCCAAGTTGAAATGAGGTAGGTATATGAAATGGCTTTGCCTATACATTCCAAAACAAGTTTTTATTTATGTTGCGTAGTTTTTTACTAATGATGAAATTGTCAATGAAATATCACTACCCCCCTTACCCCCCTTACCCTTACCCCTTATCTCCGAAGTTCGCAAAAGCACAAATCTGAAATAATTACAGTAGATAGACATGAGTGAGAGAGAGAGAGGAGCAACGTAAACAAATCGGCTCCGTATTAATTGAGTTAGAAAAAATAGTTCTTGCAGTTTTTTTGAGTAAAAAAGTTTATAACTGTATACAATACGAAGACCTTCAGCGATTATCGTTGCAGTACAGAATAATTTTATGTGAAAAGCTAAGAAAAGAAACAAAATATTATCAGTGGAAATACCGGTTGTGAAACAAGTGAATCCATCTACATTGTGAGATTGTTGCAAAAATAAATAATGCAATAGCGATAGAGTGCCGCTATTAAGCAACAGGAACAAAAACAAAGGTACATTTAAATGACAAATATTATTATAACCTAATCTTATCCAGGATTACTCCAAACTTGATAGAGATTATTTATTACGAATGACATCCTCATTACCAATAACAGCGCTACCTGTCGATTGCAAGAACAAACAGGTTGATATCTTATATCGACCCTGAATTACATCTAAATACCTAGCCGTGATAACACATAGAGGGCACTGTTAATCATCAGTTTTTTTTTTTCATTTTTACCAAAAATATCACAAGATGTCGTCTACGTCTACGTGCGCAAAATGTAAACAAAAGCTAATAAGCCGACAACATATGACTTGTTCGCATTGCAATAAAACATATGATCTCGATTGCGCTAATGTCTCCGTCCAGCGCTTTTATAACACAATGACACCAGCGCATAAAAGGACATGGAAATGTCAAGCTTGCTATGACAAAATGACAAAAACAGGGAACTCTACAACCCCTTTACGTCCGGACGATATTCTTCAAAAGCAAATTACATCAGCAGAAAAAAATAATGTCACTCTTCGTAAAAGGATAAATAACTCAAAAAACGATACGATTAGCTCTGAGGACTTGAGTGTACTAGGTGACACCATCAACCCAGAAGATAATATTATACCTATTATTGACAAAAAAAACGAAATAACATTGCAGAGTTTAAGTGAAATTATTGAAATTCAACTGAAACAAAATAATAAATCCATTATATCAGAGTTACAAAATACAATTCAAATAGAAATTAATAAAGCTATTACGAAATTAAGAGAAGATATCAAACAAGAAATAAATACCCTATTCAAACAAAACGATCAGAGAAAAGAGGACATACAGATAATAAACACTGAAATAGAAAAATTAAAGAATGAAAAGGAAAAATTAAAAAAAGACCTAAATGAACTTCAAAGCAAAATTATAACTCCTGGAATACAAGTAACGCAACACACGCCTGAAAATAATAATAAAAAAATTGTATTATATGGCCTTGCTGAATATTATAAAGAGCCAGAATATAATCTTCATAACAGGATAGAACAAATATTCCAAGATATCCTCCATGTAAATCTATCGGGTTACATTGAAGACACATACAGGGTAGGCAGGAACTTTAATAATAATAAAAACCGGCCTCTAGTGATTGAACTTCTCAGTAAGAAAATGGCTAAGCATATAATTAGCAATAGTCAATATTTTCAAGGAACTGGATTGTTTATCTCAGAATTCTTGGATGCAAATGCGCTAAAAAGAAAGAAAATACTGAGAGAAGAAATGCTTAGGGCTCGTAAAAAAGGGTCTCATGCAATAATACGAAACAACCAACTGATTATTGACGGAGAAATTGTGAATGTACAAAATGATACATGCAAACCCCACATAACTAAAGATTTATCAAGCGGAGAAATAGATAATGAAAAAAATGTTTTGAATAATAACAATACTACTACTAATAATACTACTAAACTAACAAATAAAAATTGTCAGCAAATTACAAATAATACTTTTCGTAAGTAATGATATCCAGTTTAAAATATTATTTCAAAATATTCAAAGTCTCTACAACAAACAACATATTCTTGAAGCTTTTCTTGAGGAAAATCCTGTTTACCAAGCTATATGCATATCGGAATCCTGGCTATCGCAAGAAAAATTAGAATTGATGCAATTTTGTGGCTACAAAATAGCTGCATCATATTGCCGGAAGACACGAGGAGGTGGTGGTGTTTGTATTATACTACAAGAACATATAAAATGTATAGAGAGATACGATATAACAAATATGTCAATTGAATATGTGTTAGAAGTGTGTGCGATCGAGTTACCAAATGAAAATATTTTAATTATTACTTTGTATTGGAATAGAAGAGAGGAAGACGAATTTTATTCGAGACTTAAACAAATCTTATTCTATATAAGTAGTAAATATTTTAAATTTAATATTATCTTGGGAGGTGATTTTAATATTAACATTTTACAGAATAATTTAAAAACTAATCTTTTTTTGGACCTTATGTCAGAACACAAATTCACTCAACATATAAAAGAACCCACCCATATAACGCAAACTGCCTCAACATGTCTTGATTTAATATTTACCAACTTTAAAGACAAAAATCTACGCACTTCAGTAGAGGAATTAGGTTTTTCAGACCACATAGGCACGATTATACAGATGAATTTCCCTCGACAAATAAAACAAGTAATTTGGACTGTACAAAAAAGATTATACAATAACAAAAATATAGATAAATTTAAGTCAAAACTATCAACTATAAATTGGTATGACACACTTTCACGAAATAAAAATATAAACGAAAATTATAACATATTTCAAGATAAACTGATGGATATTCTGAACCAATGTATACCCAAAAGAAAAATAAAACTAAAAACAGAATCAAAAAAATACTGGCTTACTGTAGGGATAAAACTTTCCTGCAAAAATAAAAGATTATTAAAAATACTTACTTTAAAATCAAACAATCTGGTATTAACAAAGTATTATAAGAAATATGAAAAATATTAAAAAATGCAATTATTGCGGCAAAAAAATTACAATATATAAATAAATTAAAAAAATCTAATAATAAGGTGAAAACAATGTGGAGTATTATTAATGAACGAACAAACAAGACAATCAAAAAGAATAGAAATAACATAAAACTATATATAAATAATAAATTTACTTCGAAACCAAAACAAGTAGCTAATACTTTTAATAACTTCTTTGCATCCATAGGCGAGGCTTGTATCGGAGGAGACGCTACCGCGCCGCAAGGCCGGCCCGTGCTCTACCCCACAGAAAACACAATGTTCCTTAATCCTGTAGACTATCACGAAGTTTACCAAATTATAAAAAACCTTAAAAATAAAAAAAGCCATGGGATAGATGAACTCCCACCTACCTTATTTAAACGATGTGCATTCGAATTGACCGTACCCATTTCAATATTAATTAACCAATCATTTAACGAAGGCATCTTTCCCGACGCACTTAAAATAGCACTAATCAAACCAATCCACAAGAAAAATACTAAAACAGATCCTACTAATTACCGTCCAATTGCCCTTTTGCCTTCTGCCTCAAAAATTTTCGAAAAAGCTATGTTTAATCGAGTATACACATTCTGCGAGAAATATGGTATCCTTGATGACTGCCAAAACGGTTTTCGCAAAAAACGATCCACGGTACTAGCAGTTTATAAATATATGCAACAAGTCTTAAACATCCTTAATAACAAAAACTATGCAGTGGGTATTTTACTTGATATGACCAAGGCTTACGATAGAGTCCAATATGCTGTGTTATTAAAGAAATTGTATGGAATAGGAATACGCGGCTTAGCACACAAATGGTTTGCATCATACTTAAGAAATAGAGAACAAATAGTAGAAATTGAATATATTAGCAGTAAAAATAACGAAATAAAAGATGTTAGATCAAAGTCAAAGATAGTCAATGCCTCTATCCCTCAAGGAAGTGTCATTGGATGTCTTTTATTCTTGATCTATATTAATGATCTCCCTAAAATCATGGAAGAACCGTGTGTTTTATTTGCAGACGATATTTCGCTTATCACCTCATGTCAAAACAGCAAAAACTTAAATGAAAAACTAAATTCTATACTACAAAAAACAACAGACTGGATGAACGACCATAATCTTGAAATAAACTTTTTAAAAACTAAATTAATGATTTTTCACCCTTATCAGAAGACACCTTTAAAATTAAATTTCATATATAACGGTACGAAACTAGAAGTCGTAAATGAATTCAACTTGCTAGGTTTAGTTTTAGATACACATATCAGCTGGAAACAACACATTCAAAAAACCAGAACAAAGCTATCCAGATTTACATATGCGCTTCGTGAAATTAAAAAAACTACTGATCTTCCTACTGCACTTGTTACCTATTACGCCTACGCTCATGCATGGATTAGCTATGGAATTATCTTATGGGGAAACAGTACCGATTCACACACCATATTTACACTCCAAAAAAAACTAATACGTATTATAACCAATATAAAAGATACAGACAGTTGCAGACCGCATTTCCAGAAGCATAAAATTCTCACATTAACAAGCATATACATTTTAGAAATATGTAAATTCGTTAGGCAAAATACAGATAATTATAAAAAAAGAGAAGACGTACATTCCAAACAACTGCGATATAAAAGTAGATTAATGGTCCCAACCTCCCGATTAAAAATGCACCAATTGAGTCCTTTTGTAATGTCCATAAAAATATACAATAAACTACCAGAATTATTAAAACAAGAAACAAATAATAAAGTATTTATAAATAAATTAAAACAACTATTAATAACAAAATCTTACTATACTATAAATGAATACCTAAGCGATAAGTTAAGTTAATGATTAAATTTTATATAATTTTTCCTCCTCTCTCCTACATTGCTTAGTGCCCAACAGGGTCCTTAGTGTATAGTGTTATTTATTTACCTTAAGGTGCCTATGTAACATTGTATACCTATGTAAGGAAAGCAAAATAAATAAAGAATAAAGAAAGAATAAAGAATGATGTAAATATTCCAGGAAAATATAACGAAGTTTCTACCTGTTTTGTGAAATCTTTTTTTTTTTAATTATGCGGACCAGTTTTTTTCTACAGTCTAATGGTGCGTCCATGCTACGTAAAGCGAGCACGAGCCGAGCCTCGAACGAATAGGATTCGTTCGTTGCTCGCTATTTCAAGCGTGGCAACGAGCGCGACGCGCATCCCTGTGTTCGTGAAAAAACTGACAATCGAGCGCAGTCGAGCAAGCTACGAATGCTCGTTCGAGGCTCGCAAGCCCGTCCACGCTACGCGAATCGTGCTCGCAGTGTGCTCGTTCGTGGCTCGGCTCGTGCTCGGTTCGCCAAACATGGACGCACCATAAGGAAGGTCGTAACCCTCGGCGCGTGATTCAGACTGCGATTCTTGGCATTTTTATTTTTAAACTCCTAGATCCACTCCCTAACTAAGCCATTAATTTTTAAGTATATGTCACAGTTTTTATGACAATGTAAATGGTGTCTCATTTGCTTAAAGCTGTAAAAAGGCCTTTGTTTTCTGTACGAACCTTGAAAACATTTTACTGTCAAGTTTACGGCCTACTAAAGCGTCGTACACACGTGTGATTCGACGATTTTAATTATATAGCCGTTTTTAATTTATTAGCGACGGTAACTCTTGTAATGTAATGGTTGTAACATAGCTAGGTGATGCCTCATGGATTTAAATATTTTTAACCGACTTCAAAAAGGAGGAGGTTATCAATTCAAATGTTTATATGTTTTTTTATGTATATTCGGGCATAACTCCGTCATATATAGACGGATTTGCAAAAACTTTTTTCATCGAAAGGGGCTTATTCCGAAATGGTCCCAGTCAGCGAAATATTTTCTATAGAATACGCCATGCGATTTCGCTCACTTCAAAACAGTGTCAGATAAGAGTTATTTCATACTTTTTAGTTTACTTTGAAGGCGGTTATTTTTTTTTTGTTAAAAAGTAAATTTATCTATAGAACATTTAAATAAAATGGCATTATTACTAGTGGTTCAAAAAGTGGTCAAGGTTTGAGCGTCATTTTCATTTTATTATTTTGAAACTATTGTCTTGTCTGCACTTCTCCTTATAATCTTTAATTATGCCAAATTTTATATTATAATAGTATTTAATCATATTATTTTCATAGTGATTTCACGTATTTATACACAGATTTAAAGCCTAATCAACTGCTAAAAATTAAAAACTAACAATTCTAATCGAGTAAAACAATATCTGTCCGAACCGGTATTAGAGTATTAGAGTCAGACTTTTCATAAGTGCCTGCGAAGGTCTATTTGAATAAATGATTTCGAATTTCGAATTTGTTATCTATCGTAGCCGCGCTACGGCGTAGCTTCTATTCGTAGCGTTTGCTACGCGTACCTCGTAGCTCATCGCAGAAGAGCTACAAATTCGACTTTGTACTAGGACAAACAATCTTACTCCCTGCTCTGAGGTTGTATTATTCAATGACAATCAAAGCTTAAATTATGTTTAGAGACTAGATTAAAACAATTTCATTTCAAACCTCGCTTGAGACAAAGTTTATTTTCGATTAAGACAATATATTCTTTAGACAGTCTTGATTTTAGTTTTACAATACCGATAAATCAGTTTTCATACTGTCATATAATACCTACTATAATAATAATATTTTTAATTTAAAACTTAAGTGTGCTTTTGTTGAATTTTTGCCAGAATACCTACCATTTTCATGGGGGAAGTATTTATTAATAGTATTGTTTTTAGCATAATTTACTGTTAGATTATGGACAAAGACTTTGTATTTTTTTTAAATTAAATGTTTTGTCATTTTTATTACGAAAATGTTATGTTTTGGAAGAAATAAATATGTTAGGTTTATTCCACCATGTATGCTTGTTTATATGCAAGTCAATAATCGAACCATTTCATAAAATATTGCAGTAACTCGAGATATCAAAAGAAACATATAATTTTAAATATTGCCTCTTGAGATCTAATTTCAAAACGACCCTAAATATACATTTCTAAAATCCTTACCTAACATTATCTTATAAAACACCCACGAAATTAACGTCTGTAGCAAAAACTAAAATAATAATATAGAACAGAGATTTTGTAAAGCTAAAGGTTAATTTAACAGGAGAAATGTTTTAGACTTCCGTACACGAACAACGGAACTCTCACTGCTCTCTATCCGAGCAAAAGTATCTATTTTACCCGGATATCTGATATTTGGAGTGTCATTGTCTAGAACTGATTGAGTAAAGGACATGTTTTATTTTGTTTTATCTTGAAACATAAGAAAGGGGATCCGCCTTACAAAGAAATATATCGCTAAGCACGGCGTGTTCCAACTGCACTTGAGAGCCAGTTCCTTCTAGGCTTAGTGTATGTACTTACCACCTATCGGCGACATCATCACTGACGAGTGATTGTGGTCAACCAGTCCTATACACAGTACAATAATAATAATTTTATATTTAAAAAAGAAACACATCTCATGTCATAGTTTATTTCGCATCCATACATTAATAATTGAAAACTGTTTTACTAAAAACTTAAATCGACTTTTAAGTACACTAAAAAGTAATCAAACCCTGATCTAATAACAATTGGACCAAACGGGAAGTGTACCCTTCGAAACAAAAAAGAACTTTCCCAAATCGTTTAATAAGTGACGGAGTAATGAGGTGAAATTGAGAACCTCTTCCTTTTTTTTGATGTGGGTAAAAAATGTCACCTAAAGGCCGGCTGGAACAGCTTGGCTAGACATTTTACTAAATTATATCGTTTCGTCGCAGCCTGTGTATTTACATTGGCGAGTAATCAAACCTTTTCAAATACCAAGAGTTTAAATTCTACAACGAATTTAATTTAAATATTTGTAATGTAACGCGTGAAAGAGTTAAACGAGTGAGTTGTTGAGGATTTTCGGTAATTCTATATTTGTTTTCTTCGTAAATGGCGCAGTTAATTTAGGCTACCCCTGAAAGGCAATTATTTACCATACAATCGTGATTTAGGGTAAGTAATCTTTCTGACTACATCATTTTGAGGTAAAAAAAATCGAAATGAATCCTCCATTTTTCGTTTTAGATACCCTAATCTAACCGATGACATAACGATTCTAATAATACTACACACAAAGAATTAAAAAGCACTATTGGAAAAAAATTACGGGCTAACATACAGGTTACATAGTAACTATTTAGTAATCTGTGATATAGGTTGGTTACCGAAAGCTGGCACCTTTACAGTACTCACACATGGAATTTCACAATACAGAATGGTTTTTAATACATTGCTTCTAATCAGTCAGTCAATTCTAACGGACGAATGCAAAAAAGACCACTCTATATTTATGAGAAGTAGCAAAAGCAAAACAATAACTGTCTCCTTCATACTCATAAGCTTGACCGCGCGCAAGAGAGACGGACAGAATTAGGTAGCTCATTTCAGTATGAATGAATGAAGAGAAAAGTTTGCAAAAGTATTGATATATACAACTAGCCTTGCCATGATGCTTATTACTTTAGTAGCATACACTCGCATCTATTTAGAATGATATCTATGCATCCTAGCTTGTTTTTAAATTCCTTCTGTAAGTTAGAAACTCCAAAATACACATCTAAATATAACATCAAAATGCAAAGTTAAATTTCCTTAACCATATTTCAACTATTTACCAACATTTTACCTCGCCCCGGCCAGTAAACATACGTTTGAACAATTTTAAGCCAGTCGAGAAATTACGTTCGAAGATTTAACCAAATTACGACGTTAAGTAGGAATGTTTAAACTGACTTATTAAAACAAGTTACCGTTTCACTAATTAGGTAAATAAGTCTTAAAATAAGTTAACCTTTGTAAAGTAAATAATATGTTTTGACTGTTATCCAATTGGATCTGTCACTTCAATGATCAAAGGATAAGATTGGATTTGTTTTAATCGAATAGGCTTGCCTACTGATTACGCAACCTGTGAGTATATTTAATTTTTTTAATAATGACTTAATAAAAAGCTTGGATTAAAAATGTTTTTTTTTTACAAAAAAAACTTATATGTATAGAGATTACGGCAAAATAATTAAATAACTATAAATCTAATTCTCTTGTCCAAAACAGCTCACTAGATTTCATCTAATTGTAATAATTCGTCTGTAAACCAGGCAATTAAGAAGAGCCGCCTTCTTAAACAAACAATTTTCACCTCTATATCTATACAATTAAGAAACTATGTCACTATGTACAAATATAAGCGGCTGTACTACGTGACCGTCTAAATTCCCTTAAGAGCTAACATTCGCCCTAATAAAACCTTTAAGCCATGTGTGTGGTCCGAGTTAATAGATCAAAGCGTATAATGTTTTAAGAGAGTAGAGAAGAGAAGTACCTCCACCTTACAGAATACCGCAGCCAAATAACTTTATGTTGTGTAAAGTTGTGTTCCTGCGCGTGAGTAAGGTTGCCAGAGCTCATAGGGGAGGGGGATAGGTCGATAACGCGTGAGCGATGCTTCGTGTGTTGCAAGCGTCTATATGGCTACGGTAACCGCTTACCATCAGGCGGGCCGTATGCTTGTTAATCGACTAAGTTGTATAAAAAAAAAAAAAAAAAAATGTTTAGAGTCATTAGACTGAAGATACTAACAGTAGTTATTTCTTACCTGGCTTAACGATGTCCCTGCGCAGAAGATACATTTTCAAAGCGCGGAAATGCTATTGGTCGGCAGCTGCCGCCATGTGTGCGTAGGGGCGTGACTTGCGAGTGAGACGGAACTAACAGCTGCAGTGTATTATGAACCTTATAGTAGTGATCTCATGTTGATTGTAAGTTTTAAGCATTCTTTCGTTAATCTTCGGGCTATACTTTCTTTTCTGTGCGAACGAAGATACACGACGGGCCTTATCAGTTGGGTAATATTGTAACATGCTTTTTTATTTAAACCATGAGTTTTTATAATTTCCCAAATGTGTAAAAGTGTGTAATCAATTTATTACAAAACCACCGTGGCCACATGTAGTAGCGGTGGATAGCCACCGGTTAAATAAGATCATTTTTTTAAATATTTATTTGTGTAACTAGTGAGCAAAGTTCGATTTTGTTGCAAGTTTTTTTTTTAATTGACCTGAGTTGACGGCCCATTTGCCTTCTACGTCGAGTAAGGTCTCAACCGGTCTTTTTTCGCGTGTAACTCATGTAACTTTTTCGACGACTGGAACTTGCTATCAAAACCCAGTCATAACAATCCCTGAAGTGCTTGGTGACAGAACTTTGAGGATATTAACCGCAGTGGCAGGTACTAAAAAGTCCTTTTTTACCGTGTTATATTTTCCTTACGATATTTTCAGCTGAATCTCAAACTTTTGGATTCGAACTCACAGCCACGGCATCCGACGTGACACCACTGAACTATCATCACTTTAAACATAAACATTTCACACATAGAATTAACGCTCCCGCGACCGCTGATCCCTTGAACGGCCAACAAAACGCGACACTTTATGAGTGGCCGCACATCTGCGGTGAGATAACACGCGGCCCGTAGAAGCCTTCACCCAGTCCGGTTACCTTGTTTGAACGGGATCCACTGGGAAACTGGAGGACGAGGTTAGGTAGGATACGATTATGTTTGCATTTATATAAGACTAGCTATCCCCCGCGGTTTCACCCGCGTTCCCGGGATAAAAACTAGCCTATGTCCTTCTCTATACCATAGGCTATCTGCATGCCAAATTTCATAATGATCCGTTGATCATAGGATCACGTTGTCATAGGATTTATAATCAACTGCTTGACCACAATTCCGCCTGATGGTAAAAGAAGTAATAGAGTGGGCCGTAAGATGCCTGTTCTCTCTGGCTTTGAAGAAACTCATTGATTTTTGATGTGTCTGGAAGAAGCGTACATATTGCACCGACCACAAATAGGGGTCAGGGATGATATGGATTTGTATCTCATCAAAGAAAATCTAGTACTGGAGTGGACAATAGCCTTAGATACAGAGAAATTAAGATACGGTATTAGACTTTAGTTGGATTACTTACTTAAAATCAAAATCAAAATTAATTTATTCAAGTTTGGCCCTTATAGGGCTCTTATGAATGTTAACAAATGACTCTACACCGGTTCCAAATACAACTTGAACTGAGAAGACTCCGGCAAGAAACTCAGCAAGTATACTTTTTTTAAATGTGTACTTATAAATATTACAATTTATAAAATATATATAACAATTGCGTGCGAACTTAGCAACTAATAGTTGGTTAGATACGAGTATAAGCTGATTATGACGCCGACGAACTACGTCAGTAACATTACGATTATAATGTAACATATTATGGTGCGTCAATGCTACGCGAAGCAAGCACGAGCCGAGTCTCGAACGAACAGGATTCGTTCGTTGCTCGCGATTTCAAGCGTGGACGTACTTAACGAGCCTACAATGAGCGCGATGCGAATCCATGTGTTCGTGAAAAAACTGATAATCGGGCGGAGCGCAGTCGAGCACGCTACGAATGCCCGTTTGAGGCTCGCAAGCCCGGTCACGCTACGCGAATCGTGCTCGCAGTGTGCTCGTTCGTGGCTCGGCTCGTGCTCGGTTCGACAAACATGGACGCACCATAAAGCCCATCACAGCCGTAGCTATAATATATAGTAATATAAATCATAGCAAGGCATATTACGATATATTTTCAATACTAATCTTTGAGTGACCGCACACGCAGCTATAATATATATTTCCATTACTTCGCAAACCTGCACTGTAATTTATATTATAGCTCGGCATATTAATATATATTATAGCTACGTCTGTGATGGGCTTTAGGAATTTTGCTGAAATTAAAGTATAATATTAATGATAAAATACATCATTATTATAAACAAAGGTAGTGTGACTAGAGAGGGAAAAATCTGACTGGAAATAAAAAAAAAAAAAAGGTAGGCCCTGACTTTGTCTTTTCAACAACTATACATCCAAAGGTAAATTCCTCATAATGACTATTTGAACACAACAAGCACATGTAGTACTGATACCGGTAAACTTCTTGGCACAAAACGTAAACTGCACAGAAGCCAAATTTTAATTTAAATAATCTATGAGTACATTTATGTTGCTCGACAGTGTACCAACCATTCCCGACTACGCCAAAAAGTTTGTAACAATAAAAAGTACAGATTAATATGACTTGTCCCAAACAAACTTGGGCTCATACAAAAAAAAACTACTTCCCATTAGGAAAACTTAGGTTCCTTACCAGTAATATGAGGAAATCAGCCGGGATATTGCGTATCTTTGGTGGTAATCGTAACGAACACCATTAATAATTTCATCCAATGACGCTCATGCGGTATGACGTGACAATGACCATTCGTTGGCCCTGATTGGATGAAATTTATTAATGGTGTTCGTTACGATTACCACCAAAGTTACGCGGTAGAGCCGCTGTATAGGTATTCATAGGTAGCCTACAGCCTACGAATCGTAGCTCCAGTCTACGACCTAAATATATCGTAGCCACCTAATTCGAGTCACGAGGCAGAATCAATTATTACACTGAATCAATACATACAGACGGAATAAACATTTTGCTAATTAACCTTATAGAAAATTACTTATGTATGAACTATGGCTTCTGACTGAAAATCTGTAATTGAGGTATCTTGAACGAAATTTATGCTGAGCCTATATTCTGGAGATTACGTAACTACATCTATTAATGTTATAAATAAATAGCGTGTATATAAAGGTGAAACAACAAATTCTGAACATAATAGCGTAGTTTCGAGTGATTTTGTAGCTAAGGAATAAGCGCTGTCAACCGTGCTGTTTCCTAGAAAACTAACGGTAAAGATTTGAGAACAAATTCTCATGTTCTCTCATCTGCTTATCTTAAGTCTCAGATACAGTTGTAGCTAACATCAATGGTCCAGTTAGTTCTCATTTCTTAGCGGTATTCTACGATTAATAGGGTTGACCAAAATTCAACTTTTTACAATACATTTTTTTTTTTTTTTTTCATGGATCAACCAACAGTGTACACTCTAAAACTATAAATAAAAGGTACTTATTAACTAAAACTTAACAAATGTGACACCAACCGCTTTAACCATAAGTTACACTTCACAAATGTGACACCATACCGATATAAATTATTTTGATAATATCCGAAAAATAGTTCATCATCATCATCATCATCAGCCTATAATGTCCCACTGCTGAGCACAGGCCTCCTTTCACATAGTTGTAGTAGAAAAATAGTTGCAATATACCAACTATTTGATTCAACATAACACTTTTACAGGTGATATAGTGAATAAATATAATCTATTATTTTCCTATAAGAAAACCACAGGGAACGTGGAGCCCAGCATCTAATACCAAATGAAAGAAAAGTAAATAATAGGTCACATAAATTATTATTAAACACAAACATTTTGTTTTTCAATGTACGACTGAACCTTTGTTCTCAAGGTTTTGTTTATTCAATTATATTTTATTTACATGTAATTTTGTTCAGGTTTTGTTACAAATAATAAAGAGGGTTTCGGGTAAAATACGTAAGTACAAGAATTGTTTGATATGAATGAAGCGAGGTATTTCATAAAATATGTTTAACTTGGACTGGTAAAGAACAAAATAATAATCTTGAATTAAAATCAAATGCCGCATGTATTAAAGACATTAATTAATTGAGAAGGGCTCGATCAATTTGGCAATTTCTTTTGTTGTGTTCATAATTTGTCTATGACAAGGTTTGTGTTATCTTTTTTTTCCGGAATAAACGGAAAGAATCATGGCATGATTTGTAAAAAAAATATTTTTTAGAGACGTTGAAATTACGTTATTATTGATCATTGACGCCTAAGGAATAACTTGAAGTATTTAAAATATTTTTAAATTTAATGTATGGGTCTCGCCATGATTCTTTGGATGGTATTTAAATATGGAAATCTTAAAAAAAAATATGACGTTAAACTGACTGACAGACAACCCACAACCTCAGTCAATTGCCGGCTCTTCTCAGCAAATGCAGCCTTCCGAACCGGTATTAGAGTATTAGAGTCAGACTTTTCATATGTGCCTGCGAAGGTCTATTTGAAATAAATGATTTAAATTTTGAATATGAATTACCGATTTCCCCCCTCTCCAATGAGCTCTGGATTTATAAAAAAGACGATAAATATAAACCATCATATTAACTTGCTACTCTTGTAAAAGGCAAGATGAGATCGCCCTTTCCCTTCGCCATTTTGGTTCTAAAATGGGGGTGCAATGTAACACACGAATTCACACGATACTCAGCATCATGATACAACTTTCTTAAGTAAATTGGGATTTATTTACAACAAGTATGTACAAAATACAATCTAAATATAGAAAATAAAGTAAGTAAGTAAAACGGTCCCCAAGACTTTACTTCCACCAGTTTGCAATTAATTGTGACACTTTTAAAGGTTTTCGTATTACATAAACTTCGCTACAGTACGAAACTTAATATCTTTCGCTTGGGATTTAACTTTCGTAGTACATTCATAACTTAAATAATTGTTATGTTGAATCGTCGACAACCTTGATAAAGGTGTGATTGTGCTTTCATCGCATTATAATTTGCTACAAGGAGGTTACATAGATAAATAAGCATTGCTTTCCAATGAATTCCAATCGCTAGAAAAAGTACGCAAAATTAGTGAGAGACGAGCTATGACTGGTTTGACTTTATGATCCTATGTCCCCTATATGGGGCAGAGTCCACCAGACGCTCTCCAACCCGATCGCTCTTGAACTTCACGCTTGATTAAACTCCAAGACTCCGATCTTCGCTTCGTCAAGCACACGTCGCCAGGTTTGTTGGGAAGGCCACGATTTCTGACCTATAGGCGACTAATGATAATAAATAATTGGACTGTTTTACAAAAAACTTAAACTTCAAAGTACACTAAGAAGTAATCAAATCCTGATCTGATGACAATGAGACCAAACGGGAAGTGTACCCTTCCAGACAAAAAAATAATTTTCCAAATCGGTTGATAAATGACGGAGTTATGAGGTAACAAACATAAAAAAATAAAAAAATAAAACCGAATTGAGAACCTCCTCCTTTTTTTGAAGTCGGTTAAAAATAACCGTCTTATGAAGTTACACAACAACGTTAAGAGTCCGTATAAAGCAAAATAACGTATCTTAGAATTGAAATTTACCCATGTAAATAATACTTAAATTAAAAAATGTTTTTATACGGGTATTTTCATTATATACGCAAGGGTTCACTCTGAGCAAAAACATAATGAAATGAAAATTCCTCGATAGAAAAAAATCACAAAGCTACCTCTATTACTAATTAATTTTCGTTTGTATTAGTTGATGGTGTATCTAATTAAGACCAAAATTCGATAAATAATATCACTAACGTATGACGTAGGTCTGTCGATTTTTTAAAATATTCTATACTTTACGAGTTATTTAGATTAGAAGCGCTTAGTTCATTTTTGTTCCGCGAAACGCGATATCTCCCTCTCATGCTACGCGAATATTAGACATAAGTTTGTTTCATCTGCTCATGCTGCATTCTTCTGGCTTTATGGCGCTCTTAATTTCTAATCTTATCGAGCAATTAGGCCTAGTACCTTTAAAGTCTCTGCGCGTTACCATTAGGTATCTAAGGCTCTTTCGCTGATCTCTAAACAGTGGTTTTCCCAATGGAGTACAGCATGGGGTTCTTCAAAAGGGGTGTGAAGAGATTTCTGCAGGGTCGCGCGCGCGTTATACCCCTGGTGTTGCAAGCGTCCATAGGCTACGGTAACCGCTTACCATCAGGCGGGCCGTATGCTTGTTTGCCACCTAAGTGGTATAAAAAAAAAAAAAAACCTAGCACAGTCAAATTACAAGTTGATGAACTTTCATCCAATGTCGCCCTATCGATGGTCATCGTTGTGCCGCGTCATTAGATGAAATTCATTCAACGGTGTTCATTACGATGACCACCAAAGATACGAGGTAACCCCGCAGTTCCATAAGACGATGATTATGAAACTACAAACATTATCATGGTTTTTTGGGTTCCGTACCTTAAAGGTGCCAATGGGATCCTATTACTAAGCCTCCGCTGTTCGTCCGTCCGTATGTCTATCAGTGGGCTGTATCTCATGAAGCGTAATAGATATACAGCTGAAATTTTCATAGAATGTGTATTTCTATTGCCGCTGTACCAACAAATAATAAACAATGAAATTAAAAAAAATATGGAACCATTCAAGAATCGTCTTTGTGAGTTCGACTCGCACTTGGCCGGTTTTTATTAATTCACTAATGCCCGGTTTCTATAAACAAAAACGAATCGATTTGCTTAACAATGGTAGGTTTTTTTATTGCCAAACTGGGCATATAGATCATTTCGTAAGCTAATATAACCTGTGATAGCTACTTCCATATGGGAGGGTCTGCTATGCAAAGCTTTGAGGTCTTTGCTTCATTATTAGTAAAGATATAAGAGTCTTAATTTTAACCGATAACGGTCCGTAAATTATAGGAATCGGCCATTAGTTCTATACTCAACTTAAAGTCAAGACTTCAAGTTAGCTACTCAGCTATTGTTGAGAACAATCAATAGATCGCTTATACAATAGAGTTGGTTAACAGTCTGTCTGTCTGGTATAGCTTTGTATCTTTGGTACTTGAAATTTACATTTGAAAGCGCTAGACAATGCTGCCTTAATGTCAAAGGAAACTTTAACTAGCTGTTATACAGCTAACAATATAATGTAGCGGCTGTAATTAGATAGATAACTCTTTATTGTACACCAAAAAGCAGTAAGCTCGACTGGGGAAGTACCTCCACCTTACAGAATACCGCAGCCAAATAACTTTATGTCGTGTAAAGTTGTGTTTCTGCGCGTGATTAAGGTCGCCAGGGGAAAGGTCGGTAACGCGTGAGCGATGCTTTTTGTTTTGCAAGCGTCCATATGGCTACGGTAATCGCTTACCATCAGGCGGGCCGAATGCTTGTTTACCGACTTAGTTGTATAAAAAAAAAAAAAGTAACAGAAAATCACAAGAAATGCTATACTTACTGGTTATACATAAGTACGTAAAGATAAATTTGTACCACTACTTACTTATTTATAATATTGCGCGCGCCAAGGAATGTGAGATTTAGAATAGTATTTAAGTTGTTTTTTTTTTTCAAACTTAAGTTTTTTTATGAATTAAGACCACTTTTTAGAACATTAGTTATTGACGGGCCTGTTGGCGCAGTTGGTTAATATTCCACCTATCGCGCCGCAGGTCGTGGGTTCGATTCAAAATCAAAATCAAAAAGTCATATATTCAGTTTAGGCCCTGGTAAGGCACTTATGAACGTTAAATTGGTACATACAGTTGAATTTACCACCGGTTCGTGAGAAGATTCCCACACAGGACATGCATTCGTGTGCATGAAATCTGTATGTCCTGAGTCTAGGTAATTATGTATATTCAGTATGTTTTTACAAATATAAAGTAGTTTATGTAGTATATTAGTTATCTGGTTTCCATAGCACAAGCTCTGCCCTGGTATTTATTTATTTTCTTTTTTTATCGGTAAAAAGCTGGTAGGCAATATTTGTTTGGCGCTTAAAAAAAGTGGCTTTATCGAATTTTAGTTTGATACTTAACGAAACGTTCCATTTTCAATGGAAATGTATATAACCTATATAAGTCAATACAATATGTTAGGGTAAATACAATAATACAGTATATTAGTTAAATAGCGCTTTATGAGTAAGGTGGATTATTGATAAATTGGCGACAATACTGAGTGTACTGCTACTGCTTCAATCGCGATGTTTCTGCTCTTTTTCACGAGCACACTCTACACACACACCTGATAAGAATGTATGTCTAGTCAAGATGAAAATCTGTCGCCAATGACCTATGGGTGTGATCCAATAAATTCACTATAGATGCAGTCCCGTTTAAGGCTGCTCATCTTTCAGCTACATCATGAATAAATGATAAGATTTTGGTTTTTGCAAGATGATACGATCATTTTTTTTACAAAATAAAATTTTCGTTTTGAAGCCTATTCAGAAATTAATAATTGGACTGTTTTACAAAAACTTAAACCGACTTCAAAGTACACTAAGAAGTAACCAAATCCTGATCTGATGACAATGGGACCAAACGGGAGAGATGTCCAGACAAAAAAAGAATTTTCCAAATCGGTTAATAAATGACGGAGTTATGAGGTAACAAACATAAAAAAAAAGAAATATAACCGAATTGAGAACCTCCTCTTTTTTTTTAAGTCGGTTAAAAATTATAGCAAAAAAGGTATACGCGTATTTTACATATACACATTTTTGTGATACATTTGTTGGGCTTAGCTGACTCTCTTCAAAGGATGACTTTAAACTGAAGGTTCAAATGTTTTTATTATGTGTGCAGTTTTATTAAGCAGAAAAGGAAAATATGTTAAATGTTCTACTAATAGGTTAGGTCCGAATTGATCGTTTGGTCTGTGTAGATGTGCTATCAAAGACGAATGCGGTCAACAGATTGGATGAGATTGGACAAATAACACCAGACATCAATTATCTTCATCGATACTTCTTACGAAAGTGTGGGGTTTCTTTAGCGCGTACTAATTCATATAAAAGAACGTGAACTTTTTTTTTGCCTTCATGTTTCTTTGTAAGTGATGATGTGGCCGAAGGTGGTGCACACACAAAGCCTAGAAGGAACTGGCTCTCAATTGCAGCTGTCGGAACACACCGATAGGTGCTTAGCGACAGACTGTCAACTTGAGGGTGTTAGCAAGCCAGGTTACCCACAAGGCCTTATCCACGGTAGTTTTTGAACATAAAATCTTTCCACGAAGTGAAACACTTTTCTCAACTCCTCATCTCCAATCCAAATGTTAACAATTTAAAATAAATAACTCCACGTTTGTGCTTCCTTCACATGCACAAAATAAACTGCCACTGCAAAGGTAAATAAAACACTAGCGACCTCAAGATATATACTAGAAGCTTCTAACCAAGACCACTAAATACGTGCACATAGAAGGTTCGCTTTCATTGCTTTGAAAGTTACACGCAGACACACACATACTTGCTGAAATAACAAAAAACAATTAATTAATCATCAATCAATAAATGACAAGTCTGTGAGCAGTAGGTTTGTGAGTAAGACTTGTTTCTAGAAAAAAACTATGATCTAGCAGGGAAAACGTATTTATAAGCTAAATGTTTGATTCCCACAGTTTTACCTTGTTTACTTACCCTTTTTCAGGATCTAATGGTTTATTTGGGATAATAAGTATTTATTCCAAATCCGTTAAGTTATATCTAGTAAAAAAATAAAATTCAGTAGGTACATACAACTAAACTTACTACAATTTTAACTAACATACTATTATCACAGTCTAATAACCATACAGTCGTCCGACGCCTTTGATCTTGTGAAAAATGCCGACAACGTCTAGACAGTATCGCGACGGCCAGGGTTGTCACAAGTAAACAATATTTACAAAATTATTTATTTATTGCAGATAACAATAAAACATTGTTAGCATTATTATATTTTAAACAATATTATAATAACTACTCCATCATCAGACCCTGAAAACCATACATGGTCAAAGTTCATCTCACGACAATTCCAACAACCCCAAACATGGCTAGAATACGATGTTCGACTATGGAGTTCTAGTGCTTACCCTCCTACTCCATCATCAGACCCTGAAAACCATACATGGTCAAAGTTCATCTCACGACAATTCCAACAACCCCAAACATGGCTAGAATACGATGTTCGACTATGGAGTTCTAGTGCTTACCCTCCTACTCCATCATCAGACCCTGAAAACCATACATGGTCAAAGTTCATCTCACGACAATTCCAACAACCCCAAACACGGCTAGGATGCGAAGTTCCACTATGGAGTTCCAGTGCTTACCCTCCTACATCATCATCAGACCCTGAAACCATACATGGTCAAAGTTCATCTCACAACAATTCCAACAACCCCAAACACGGCTAGGATACGATGTTCCACTATGGAGTTCCAGTGCTTACCCTCCTACTCCATCATCAGACCCTGGAAACCATACATGGTCAAAGTTCATCTCACGACCATTCCAACAATCCCAAACACGGCTAGGATACGAAGTTCTGCTATGGAGTTCCAGTGCTTACCCTCCTACTCCATCATCAGACCCTGGAAACCATACATGGTCAAAGTTCATCTCACGACCATTCCAACAACCCCAAACACGGTTAGGATACGAAGTTCCGCTATGGAGTTCCAGTGCTTACCCTCCTACTCCATCATCAGACCCTGGAAACCATACATGGTCAAAGTTCATCTCACGACCATTCCAACAATCCCAAACACGGCTAGGATACGAAGTTCCGCTATGGAGTTCCAGTGCTTACCCTCTTACTCCATCATCAGACCCTGAAAACCATACATGGTCAAAGTTCATCTCACGACAATTCCAACAAACCCAAACACGGCTAGGATACGATGTTCCACTATGGAGTTCCAGTGCTTACCATCCTACTCCATCATCAGACCTTATGAAAAAAAAAAAAAAAAAAAAAACACTCATGCCCTGTGCCTGTTACCTATACCATTAGATATTTTTTACCGTCCGCCATTCGGCCATTTTGTTGGCGTTATTAACGTGACACGACGATGACAAATATAAAATTATTATTGTATGCACTCTACGATAACAAACCATGATTTATTTACCTTTCGTCTGTGTGTGGAAGCTGATGAAACCGCAGATCTTTATTTAAATAGTTTGAAGACTTGCAGTCTCTCACAGCAAATGTCGTTTGCACCATTTTAAATAAAATAATTACAGACACAAACACGCGTTAGCCCTGAATGCTGTTTACCGAGCTACTAACATAATTTTGTTCGCAGGTCGGTAACGGCTTTCCCGCGTCTCGTCCCTCACACCCCGCACGATTGCCCTGTCTAGACGGCTTCGTCGACCGACTGTATGGTTATTAGACTGTGCTATTATTGATTGAAATTATGTTCGTTATAAATACCTAAATAAATCTAAATTATACAGAGAAAACAATCTTTTTGATTACGTTTTTAATAACATAATAAAAAAAAATAAAAAATATATAAACATTCGAATTGAGAACCTCCTCCTTTTTTTGAAGTCGGTTAATAAAATTAATATTAAAGACATTATAAAAATTAAAAATAAATGACAATTCCATATAAGTACAGTACAATTGAGACTCACTTATAAATGAATTTGAGTTATAGATTACCACAATTTGGCTTTAGCCCTTATGAAACTGGCTGGTATAAATAGATGTGATTTCGAGTTTTTATCTTCTGTGCCTACGTATCGAGTGGCGCATGGACTAAGACCTAGAGATATTACCCTTCGCAGTACTTTACTGGCAGCAATTTGTCCGCAGCTTGGACACGACAACGCTCTTCTGTGATATTTCAAAGATATATTTGTACAATTAAGTGTAGTGTTAGTTCAAGTGTCGTGAGAGGAATGCGTTTGTTTTTCAGTGTGAATAGTTGGGTAAGTCTAAAAATGCCGGGTACTTTGCCTTTTGCAGGGTACTTCAAAGATTAAGTAAATAGAAAGACATACATACATGATCCCTGAACACATTACATTATTCCAGACACTCGTGTAAAAATTTGGTAATTACCATAGAGTTGCGCGAAGTGTGAGCAGTTTCCATATAGATGCGTTCACAGATATATCGTACAATAGTTGATTTACGGTCCGAGAAAATGTCGATTTGAAATCCTTGTTATTTTTCTCAGTAAAAGTGTCGATAAAACACGAGAAATTCGCATTGAGTTCTATTAATATTCTAATTCTATGGTAATTAATCTTTATAAGGCAATATACATAGACATATAAAAAAAACAAAACGGAGTGTCACCTTATAAGAAAGTGAACCAAAAAAATTCCTACGTGTGCGTGAGTAAAATCAGTACTGGCCCAAGCAGGCACAAGTGGTACTGAGCCTCATTGTCACTGTCAACGTCTCAATACGGAATGACAACCGATCGGCTTCCTATGGTCTATATGTGTTTGTGAGGCCATGTATTTACAAGAACTTGCGTCACTTAAGAACACAGACCGTTCCGTCTTTCATTTTTTCTTGGTCTAAGGCATTCTCAGACAGACTCTCCATAAAAAGTTTCAGCTCAAAATTACTCAAAAAGTTTCTACCTAGCTACCTTCCACCATCGCAACTCTCGCCATCGACGGGGAATCCATCCTCACACATTGTAACCAGAATTGTATCGAACTATGCGGGCGCAAAGGAGCTTTCTTCCGCGGACGCTCAAGTTGTGGAATGGGCTCCCCGCCGTGGTTTTCCCAATGGAGTACAGCATGGGGTTCTTCAAAAGGGGCGTGAAGAGCTTCTTCAGCGTCGGCAACGCGCGAGTGATACCCCTGGTGTTGCAGGCTACGATAACTGCTTACCATCAGGCTAAATGATACAGCACTCATTTTTAAAGGTCAGGACTGGGATGAGGCTAGGGCAAAAGCAGAGCAAGGGCTTGCAAAAGTAAAACATTGGCTTGATATAAATTTGCTCACCTTAAATGTGAGCAAAACTAAATTTATACCTTTTTCTATACTCAGGTCATCCCTCCCTAATACAAATTTTGAAGTAAAAGTCCATAATTGTAATGCTGAAGACATAGCGAATGGTTGTTGTAAATGTCCTAAATTAGTACGTACGGAAAATCTTAAATATCTTGGTGTTCTCTTAGATGATAGACTGTGTTGGAAGCCACAGATAGATGTATTGTCCGGTAGGGTGCGAAAGCTCATGTACATATTCAAAACCATAAGGAATGTAGTAGACTCGAAACTTTTGCTTACAATCTATTTCGCCCTAGCACAGTCTATTATTGCTTACAGCATTTCGGCATGGGGGGGTGCTTGTAAAACATTTCTTGTTATTCTTGAAAGAGCTCAAAGGGCATTATTAAAGGTCATGCTACGGAAAACATACACATTTGCAACGGATAGCTTGTACTCTCTTGCTGGAGTACTAACTGTAAGACAGCTTTATATTAAACAAATTATTGGACGAATGCATAAAAAGTTAATTTATGATCCTCATAAGTTAATAATTAGAAGAAAGGATAAAATTTGCCCCATCAAATCCTACAAAACATTCTTCATACACAAATTTACATGCTTCCAAGGTCCCTATCTTTATAACAAAATAAACAAAATTTTAGACATTTATAAACTGCCGTATAAAACTTGTATTTTCAAAGTTCAAAAATGGTTACAATCCATAAATTATAGTAACACTGAGCAACTGCTTGCAGTATTGGCATAGTACATGCACATAGTTCTGTTTAGGTATAATATTTTTAATTTTTAATTTATTCAGTATGATATAAATATATATATAATATACTATGTAGTTAGATTTATTTATTTATCTATCTATCAATTCAGTATTCACTTTTATCCCTATGGATCATATATACACATTAAATATAACTGTACACCTTCAGTACATGTAACAAATTATTTGTGGATCTGCGCAAAAAATTTATTCACGTTAGTAAGTCATACAGAGAGGAACCTGGTTCTCAAGATACAGGTTGGACCTAGTTTGAGAACCAGGGCACCAATGTTGAGTGAATTAATTGTAATTACTTTGATTAGCTGTATTAGCTGTATAAGTTGCTTGTTTGCCAATATAGTGGTATAAAAAAAAAGTTTATTGAATTAAAATCTTAAACATGTCATCGGTCAATGAGGGTTATTATCATTTTGCGTCCCTTGCTAATATTAATATAAAATTTTATCTTCCGTGATCTGTGCTCCTAGTACCGTCGTGGTCGGTACCTGGATAGGTGACCGCCTAGTGGTATTTCAAATCGAGCGTTTCCGTGCTTCGGAAGGCACGTAAAGCCGTTGGTCCCGGTTAATACCAAAAAAGTAGATTACTGTAATATACACTTTCCGTTACACTCACCTTCATAAACCACGTGGAAAAACAAGGACATAAATACATCAAAAATAACCAAAAGGTTACCAATCATTCCTTGACCTCAGAAAAAGCAGATCAAATAAAACCGCTGACGAACATCGTAAAATGTTGCAAAGTTTACATTATCCGGTTTTTACTAACATAAATAGTTCAGTTTACATTTTAAAGTGTACTAACATTCAGATTTTAGTCAGACAGACATCATAGAATTAAAGGCGTTGATGGAAGTTCATTGGTATACTGGTCGTCATTTTTACTGTTCTCATTGGTATGATGATGATGATGATGATGATTAGCACTGTCTCAGCCAGTACAACGACCGACCCATGTCCTATACAACCATTCAAGCATCAACCACCATGTAACTAACTTAGTTTATAATGACTGGTACCTGAATAGTTGTATCGGAGTAACCATGGATAAACCGAGGAGTGCGTGGTATATAGGAGTGACACGCTCTGGGATGGGAGAGGACGGCCAGCCAACCGCAACCAGCTGACCACAATCGACCGACTGTTCAGCCTATAGCCAATATTGGAAAATGGGAAGACGGGTATCATAGAGAGGGATGAGCGTTGGTGTATGTTGTCTTCTTTCTTCTCTCTTTGGTATTTAGTTCCTGGGTTGAGTTTGGTTATTTCTTTGTTGTTCATTTGATTAACTTCCTCCATGCTGGACCTCGATTTCGGAGAGCATAGCTTCTGTGGTTGAGAGGCTCCGTGTCGCTTTCAGCTTCGATATGTGCTTGTGTGGAAGCGCTCGTGGTGTAGCATGATAAGCCGTTCTTAATCGATCGGCAAGTTAAGCTACTACCGTTGTGGTCGGCACTTGGATGGGTGACCGCCTAGTGGAATTTCAAATCGACGCTGGTCGCGGTTATCATTTAATTGTGATGGTCGTTAATTTAGTTGGAGGCCTTCTAGGCGGCTTGAAGACTCCAACAGTAGGTTGACCACTATCCTGCCCATTCCCTTTCACCTTGATTTGTGAAAGGAGGCCTGTGCTCAGCAGTGTGATATTATAGGCTGATGATGATGATGATGTGCTTGTGTATTTCTTGTTCTTTGTTATTATTCTCGATTTAATTTAGTTTCCTCAGACACACCATTCGGTTTCGTTCTTGGTGTACTGTGTAAAGAATGGGACTGTAGTAGTTCAGATGTGTGCTTAGAAACTTAAGTATCATAGTTAATGGGATGAGAAACATCCAGGATAACATGTCATATATTTTTGTGTTTCCGAGTATTTTGGATTTCATATCGCTTTCCATCATGCTGGGTAAATGAATTTCCGTAATGTTAATCTGGTCGCAGATTATTTTTTCCTAGTTAAGTTAATTTTGAGCCCTATTGTTTTCATCGTGCATGTCATATATATTATTTATAGCATAGTTTTGACATGCTTGTTGATACTGTGATGACGTCGTCGTCCATAAATATTGTATTCATAATAAATTACTATAATGGTCGTTAGATCCATTCGTTGTGGATTAAATGCAGGTCTCGTCTCCCTTGGTTGGTTAAGATTTCACCTTTCACGCCGCAGGTCGTTGGTTCGATTCCCATCTGCATCGATGAAGAACACGCATTGTTGTGCATGACAATTGATGGTTGATGGAAGTTCATTGGTATACTGGTCGTCATTTTTACTGTTCTCATTGGTATACAATAAAATTATTAAATAAATTAAATTACCATCCCAAATTAAGCAGAGCTAGATCTATGAAAACCCCCGTAAAAGGAAGCTAAGCAATATTGGTAACGCAATTCATTTTTTCGAATGTAAAGCACATCTTATGCAATTCATCAATTCCAAATCTTTTAATGAATTAAATTGATAATGAGTAACTATTTTACCAAAAAATATTGAAATCACTTAGGAACTGCCGAGAATTCGAAAAAATGAATTGCTTAGAAATATTGCTTTAGCTTCCTTTTTAGCCCCCCTGATAACGGGTAGTGCCCGATTTCAATAATTTACGGATCGATCGTCTAAATACCCGCAAATTAAGACGGCAAAGACACCGTTGACAGCTTTAAATATGTTCTATCGTTTTTCAATCATGTTTTTAAGAAAGAGATGTGATGTATAGTTTAGTGCGATTTACAACATAATCGGCACCAATATAAAAGACGCAGATACAAAGACTCTTGGAGACAAACAATAATCTGTTTACTTCAACAGAAACATTGTGAGTGACAGCCCTGAACCCATATCAATTCGTATTAAGGGTGCCCGTTCATTACCTCGCACAGACACGCACGCCACGCAAGCTGACAGTCCACTGCCGTACGCTTAATTTGGCAATTAAATGAAGCTTGAAAAGAAGGCGATATCTTTATTAGTTGTTTGTAGTGGTGATTGTTTCACATAATTATTGCCAATTATTTTTAATAAAATATTAAGAGCACTCAGCTCACCATACTTTTCATACAAAAGCTCTGTACTTATGATGGCGTTTTTAAACACTTTTCGTTAGATGTTTTAAACAAATTGGTATTTTGTGAACTGTATCTAGCAGTATAACAAGGCGAAAATAAAAAAAAGTGTGAAACAAATTCAGTAAAAGCCTCCGAAAAACACCGGTTTTGCACAAATCTTACCTGAACTTTGACCATATCTAATGTACCTATAAATTGTAAAAGTAAAGAAAACAGCTCTAAACAATGCTTGCAAATGTATTGGAGATTCTAAATAACTAACTTTTTTTTCACAAACTTGTAAGATTACATCACAGGAAGTATGGGCCTGGAACAAGTTTTATGATATGCGAAATCATGAATGACGACCGGCCAAGCGGCCGCGAGTGATCAGCGGAATTTACCAACTGATAACCGATGACTCTGATGGTGTCTCTCTTTTTTCGCAGTCAAACATTACGTTGGATGAAAGTACAAGCTTTTAGGCTTTGATTAAGGATACATCCAGATAGAGAGTCGCAGCTGTGCACGTGTTAGATTATTACTAAAAGCGATATATGGTTGAAACATTATTCTATGATTTTTTTAGTTCCTAAGACAATTTGCTTGAAAATGATCAGTGATGTTTTTAATCTATGGTGCTGTATTGTACGTTTTTATCCTGTGGTCCCAACCATCAGACCAACAGAAGGTCTTCAAATATCATGTTTCCGGTTTTAAATAAATAAAGGAATGATGTTTAGATTCTTACTATTCCTGTGACATAAATCTATGTGATTTTTAAAGTATAAGCAATATTATATAAGATTTGTTTAACTGTCTTTCTTTGAAATTACTTTTAGTGTAAATAAAGTAAAGTTGAAAACATTGTTGAAATATTAAGATATTATCACCATAAATCATGATTTGATTTATAATGCTTATTTACTGTTTTAGTTTACTTATTTAGTGTATCCCAAGATAACTTTGTTATATTTTTAACTTGTGTCATATACTTGCCAATGGCGTTACCGTACTTTGCTGTGAGGGTAGTTTGCCTATAAAAAGCCGTGTAGTTCCGAGCTCAGATCACTTCTTTAATCAACTGTTGTACGGAGCAGACCTTGTGTCTATGGCCGTAGGAATTAAGTTGATTATCAACTGTTATACGGAGCAGATATCCTCTGAGTGTCCTTGGCCGTAAGAATTACGTTGGGAAAAGTATCAACTGTTATGCGGAGCAGATATCTCTCACAGAGTGTCTATGGCCGTAAGAATCAAGTTGAGAAAAGTACTAACTGTTGTACGGAGCGGATCTCTCTCAGGGTGTCTTATCGCCGTAAGAATCAAGTTGAGAAAAGTAATAATACCTGTCTGCTATGTCCATAAGAATTCGGCTGAAAGTAATCTTTGTAATAGCTATAAATAGTGTACTACCTAGTTGTTACTCTGATAAGGTGTTGAAATTGTAACCACAAATACAGATAAGTATATTTGATGTTCTCTACTGTAAAGATTGATTATTTTAATAATGTGTGTTCTGTGTATTTTATATACTGAGAATAACTCTGGTATGTATATTTGATGTCATCAACTGTAACGATTGATCATTTTAGTGTTCTGTGTATTTCTGTTATATATGAGAATAACTGAATGTATAGTGGCCATATAAAAGACCTTAATATTGAGTTTCTTGCCGGTATCTTCTCAATAGGTCGGCCATCCGAACCGGTGGTAGATTAGAGAGTAAATTCATAGTTAAGGCCATAGATATAATGTTTGAATAAATATATTCTCAAGTCTGGCCTAAATGATTATTTTATTATTCTTACCTAGACCCATGCCCAAATATGCTATGTAATTCGATTAGAATAGCCATCCTAAAGTTTGAATTACATAATCTGATTATTAGTCTTTTATTGAGAATTATATTGGCATACATAAGGGGTAAAATCTGTTACACGCGTCTATAAAAATACGCTCTAACTGTTAGGGGCTAAATCAAATAAAAATAAATAAAAATGCAAAATAATGATCAATATTTAAATTTATCCCGATTTTAATTGGAATATTTTAATAACTACTATAATTATGAACGTCATTATGACAAGCAGAATGACGCAGAGGGAGCGTAAAACGTAGCTGTTACGCGCCGCAGCCTATAAAAGTTGGCCTGTTTTGTATATTAGTGTAGTATGGCGACGTTCTTTCTAGGTATATTTATTTCTATGCTTTTAGCACAGTATTAATACAATAGTAAAACTGTGCTTTTAGGCTACGCTTGCGTTGAAGTTGCGTTGGCCATGAAGGGCCCCCTTAAGGTTTATTTTCCTACAACAAGTTATATAGAATTTATATCGTCATGGAAGAGGACTTTTGGCCGCAGGACGTGGTATTCCGTCGGTTTCGCGGACAAGTACCACACGTTCGCGCTAAGACGTAGTGCTTTTAGTGTTTACTAACATAGGCTTAAGTGTTTATATTAACAAAAAATGTTTTATTATAATATTTATGTTAGTTTGTAAGGTATATATCTATGGGCCCTAGTAGCCTGATAATAAACGAATTATTATTATTATTATTATTCCATTTATTAATTTTTTGACTTATTTTTACATTTTTAAATATAGATATATATAAAAAAAAAAAACAATACATATATTTAAAAGTATAAAAACAGCTCCCCACCGGCATCGGGAACAGGGTCCTAGGTACCGGTGGTCAAGGCTCCAGAGACAGGAACTTCCTCACTATGCGTGCCGTTTCCAGGAGCACTGCCTTCTGAATCTGGCCCTTGATCCAGCCACCCAACGCGAGCCTCTTAAGGTGTTTGTCGAGGCTCTTGGCAATTAGGCCATGGGCGGAAACGACTATCGGTACAATGGTTGCTGTATCAATGGCCCACATGTCGACAACCTCGTGTGCAAGATCAAGATACTTGCTTTCTTTATCCTTCTCTGCTTTCACGAGGTTCTCGTCATGGGGAACAGTAACATCAACAATCATTGCACGGCGCTCTTGGCGATCTATCAATACTATATCAGGCTTATTAGCGACAATAGTCCTGTCAGTAATGATAGATCGATCCCAGTATAGTGTGATATGACCATCTTCGAGAACCGATTCTGGCACATACCTGTAGTAAGGCACTTCAGACGACACCAGGTGGTATTTCAGGGCAAGTTGCTGGTGGATTATCCTGGCTACTTGGTTGTGCCTGTGCAAGTATTCACCGTTTGCGAGTTATTATTATTATTATTATTATATACAACTCTCGTGGATACTAATAATCACTTCAATCGCTTATAGCACAGCTGTAGCCTGCATAGTGCCCCGAGATGTACTGACATCTTTTCATCGGGAAAAAATACTTTCAATGATAATATTATGAAATGCTCTGAATGACTTTTCCCTTATATAAAATAACTTTGACTTGCTCATTAATTTTACCAGCAACCTCGCTATAATTATTTTTTCATGCTTCAATCTATTTTCCTACAGTATATGGTCTGTTTTTAATCATGGCCATGGATGTATAAATCTTCAATTCAAATTTTCATTAATTAGGAACATGTGAATATTAAACGTGTCAAAAAAGGCCGGTGGTCAGCTTGAGGTCTACAATGTTATAGAATTCCATATAATTGGACTTCAACTAAGCTGCGTTCGGTTAAGTTCAGTGCCATTTCCTTACTCTTATTACTTCTCGAGCACTTTAGAAATATTCAATAGCAAAATATTCTTCAAGAACTAAATCCGTTGACAACAAGCAAAGGTCAGTAAACCAATAAGCGACCAAAACTTTCTCAATTTATTTACTCATAGAGCTCGGTGACTTCCTATTCTTTGTCTCAGCTGGAATTTCTCCCGTCCTGCTCTTTCCCGCTATGATCGCATGGCCAGTTTACACGGGGTCAGCCAGTAGTCAACAACTGTACGTTCTACTATCTATACAGTACGTGACTTGCCCTATGTTTTCAATTTAGAATTTTGCTGGATGGACAGTAAGAGTACATACAGGTATTGACTTTAATCAGTTCGACACTGAGCAAAAGAAAATCGAAAACAAACTTTTAAGATATACATTAGAAATAACAGGTTTTTGCTGTCTTGACGAAATCTAAGACGCTTACCTAGAAGAAACCTATTCATTCTAGTTTTGAAAATCCCTAGATATATGAGTCCGGAAACACAGAAATCGGAAGCAAGTTCCACTCCCTTGCTGTCCACATTATAAATGAAGATGCAAAACGCTGTGTCCGTATCGGTATGTCAACAACGTACGGGTGAAAATTTTCCCAGCGTCTTGAGGTTTGGTGTAGAAATGGGGATGGTGGAATAAGGTTGAACAATTTCTGCGCATTCTCCAACATATATCCTGTAGGAAACCAAATCTCACCATGATAAGCAATGCTGTCGTCAAAGGTGTTAAGTACAAATCATTGCAGAGGACTGGCTCTCAAGTGTAGCTCACTATTCGCCAGCTGCTAAACCCACGAGAACCAGGCATTATAGTGTTGCCACAATTTAATATCATTTCCGTGAGACCTCGACACGGCTTAATTACGTTTATAAAAACGCTGTTATTAGATTTTCTTGTAATATAAATGATTGAGTGGGCATTTAATTTGGTTAATCAAGATTGGAGCAGTCGCTAAATGAAGGCTGTTACACTTTTATGTTTGCATGTAACGATTTGACGTGACTGTTTAGGAATTAGAAAATTAATGTCGGCTCAGGATTTTGAATACCTACTTCAGAAGGAACGGTCCTATTTTAGAAGGAACGGTATTTTTAGTAAATGTAGTTTTACTTGCAAATTTTGAAGGCTACTAAATAATTGGACTGTTTTACAAAAAAACTTAAACCGACTTCAAAGTACACTAAGAAGTAATCAAATCCTGATCTGATGACAATGGGACCAAACGGTAAGTGTACCCTTCCAGATAAAAAAATAATTTTCCAAATCGGTAAATAAATGACGGAGTTACGAGGTAACATACATAAAAAAAAAAAAAACATACAACCGAATTGAGAACCTCCTCCTTTTTTGAAGTCAGTTAATAAATAAGGTAAGGTAATTTAAGATAGATACCGGAGGGACTAAAAAGGAAGCAAACCAATATTGCTAACAGAATTCTTTTTTTTTTTTCATTCTCGGCAGAGTCTGCGTAATTTCAATATTTTTTGGTATACTAGTCACTCATTATAGACAATTCAATTCAATGTAAGTTTTTTTGTTAAACATTTCATTTTTAATACAAGCTTTTTTTGGTAACTGTACTTTTTGTTGAGTGTACTTGCATTGTCTTCCAATATACTAATGTATACTAAATATCAAGTCAATCCGACCACTGGAAGTGGGTGATGAAATTCCACTTGCAAGATTCCACACGAACGAACAAACATACATACATTGCAAGTTAAGTAAAAGCTTGTAATAAAAGATTCGGATTGATGAATTGCATAAGATTTGCTGTAAAATCGAAAACAGAATTACATTAGCAATATTGCTTTAGCTTCCTTTTTAGGGAGGCTCTACTTTAAACTGTGATGGGTGTTTACAAGAAAAGAAAAAAGACTGAAGGAATTATCTAACAGCTACCGTTTATATGAGGAACTTTTTCATCTGGTCCCATTATCAAAAGCTTTCCGACGATGTGGAGTTCATCCTCATACGTGTCTCGATCATCCATAACGATTTAGTCAGGTTCCTACTGTGGAATTAGGATGTGATGTGGATGTCTCTCCATTACGATAAAAAAGGGAGCTACGGGTGCCTTTCAAGTTTGGCAACATTATCTGTGAAAACTTCATCATCATCATCATCGGCTTATAATGTCCCACTGCCGAGTAAAGTCCGCCTTTCACAGATTTGTCTGAACGGGAATGGGCAATACTCTACCAAGCATGTCCACTGCGGCTTGGTGGGAGTAGGTTATAGTGGTCAGACTACTGTTGGTGTTTTCAAGCCGCCTGGGAGGCCTCCAACTATCTTAACAACTATCACAACTAAGTGATAACTGGGACCAACGGCTTTACGTGCCTTCCGAAGCACGGAAAATGCTTTAGTTGAAATACCGCTAGGCAGTCACCCATTCAGGTACAGATTCATCAGATCTATTAAGGTAGGCTAATCACGAGACCACGAGCACATCAACGTGAAAACTTAGTTCTAAGAAAATCTACAAATTGCACAATGCTGGAACGTGTATCAATTTACTACACAGTGAACATATTTTTCGTGCATCCCTACCGTATTTGTCAATCTAAAGACCGAGATAAGCGCCGCGTCTATACGCAGTCTCTATTTCATACAACGTAAACAAGTCGACGTCAACATTCTGTCAGCTTCTTGATTAAATTTTAAATTAAAGTTTGTTATAGAGAGAGGAAGAATTTATTATTTGAGGAAGAGGAGAGGATGTTTATGCAAATAATATGCTTGAACTATTATTGATACTATATTTAATATAAAAGAAGGGATACCTAAAATATTGGTTTCCGGGGTTTCTCTCCCTTCTCCCGGGATAAAAATCAGGGGCAGTACACAAGATGATTATCGACAATAGTTATCGTTACCTAACCTTTGTATGGGATTGACATTTCAAATCGAAATATCACGTAATTTTTAACAATCTCTTATGTCAAATCCATACAAAGGTTCATCGTTTACTAACTATAACGATTGTCGATACCCATCTTGTCTAGGGGGGCAGGTACCAACAAACTTTCGAATTTACAACACTAGTTTCCGTCGCGCGGCTTACCCCGCGTTCCCGAGGGATCTTATGTTTTGTCGGGTCAAAAATTATTCAATATCTTATCAGTGTTACCTATCTATCTATGTGCAAAGTTACATCTAAGTATGTTCCGCAGTTTTTGCGTGAAAGTGTAAATTACTCTTTCTATACACGCATCATCCTAAGCATTCGCGTTTGTAGAAAGAAGTAGGTTTGTACTAACACACTTTGTTTGGTATTTTGCTCATACATTTGGGGTTTTGATTCCTGTTCGTGCCACCAAATTACAGCCCAGTTTTTTTTTTTTCAGTTCATTACCTAAAGTTCTGCATTGGGTGCACCACTTTCGACCACGTGGTCGTTATTGTGAGATTGTAGTCAAAACACAAGCCTAAAAATGTTGAAAAAATTTAGGAATGAATAAAAATTTAATATTTCTAATTTGCTACTCTCTGGCAAGCAAAATTTTGAGTTAAATAGATTGGTTTGGTCGAGTTCAAATCGAAATTAGAACCAAATTGACTTCCAAATAAAATCGTTTACTCGAAGAAATTTAAAAGTAATAACGTGCCCTTAATGGCATTGGCAAAAAAAGCCATTTGTTTGCCAAAATATTGTTCCCTAAACGTGTGGACATAAATCTATTGCTCGAACTTACCAAAGATTTCTTCGTTTATGAGACAATAAATTTGAGAGGGGAAGACTCTATTTATATAACAGTAAATAGTAATTTAGAATGAACGCTTGTTACAAAGCTGCAAAAGTAATTTTGTGCCAGTACACTGGAGTTTTTAGATACTGTGTCCAATATAAAAAGATCTCTCTACTTATATTGCTGATAAAAACCAATTTTATTGGAAATCAGGTGTCTTTTCGAACTGGTCAATTGTATGTGTTATGTTGTACAAATTATCTATGAGCTTCGCTGGATTTACGGGATTTTGAACGGAGTATTTATGAATTTGTTTGGTTTTATATGAGACCGTTTCGCTTTTATTTTGACTGATAAGAAAATGGGTTTGTTATTTATGATACTTTTAATACTCATATGAGCTGTAGAACTCGCGATAACTATATGCTATTCTTTCATCAATCCAGATTTTGGATTTTATAATTGGGTATAAATTTTCCAAAAACTGGACAAAAAAAATCCATATAATTACCGATTCTCCGAGAATCGGTTGAGAAATGCGACCTGTAGCCGGTCATCCCGCGGACATCTCGGCAGACACGAAAGCATGTTTGCCCAAGCTGAAGCGGAGACGCTTTGCTCGGTCTATTATATTAATACGATGTTGTGTTTTTGTACATCCGATTGTGTATGTCCGTAACGCTACGGGAACCGCTTACAAACAGGTGGGCCGTATACTTGTTTACCGACTATGTTGTACGATGGTAGAAGGTGGACGTGGGCATCATCTTAAACAATACTACAGAACACTGTCAGTTGTACCAGCGGTAGAATACATATAAGGAGGCAAAGTCTCTCCTCAGACTGAGGGGCTCTAAACCGTTTGTGAGCTCGGGATCGTCGACAATTCTAAAGGCCCAATCTGGTATCCAGGTGCCCCCGCATACAGATGACAGCATATAATAAATATCCTGAGACATTCCTCACACACGGTCATCTGATCCCAAACTAAGCAGAGCTTGTACTATGGAAACCAGATAACTGATATAATACATATATTACTTTTTTTTTGTAAATAAATACCTACTTAATCCCTTCACCTGCGGTTAAATCCTCCAGTTCCATCCTAATTTGTGAAAGGAGGCCTGTGCTCAGCAGTGGGACATTATAGGCTGATGAAAATTATAATAACAGGACATACAGACATGTTCGTTCATGCACACAAATGCATGTCCTGTGTGGGAATCTAACCCATAACCTGCGGCGGGATAGGTGGAATCTTAACCAACCGCGCCAGGACCAGCTGGCGTGGTTAAGATTGTTAGTCAATTAATTTAAAACGAGTTTAAAAAAAAAAAAACTGAACAAACATTAGATGTACGACAGAGGCAGATAGTTTTTGCATAATATTACTACACAATCCATCAAGCCATGAGAAAAATAGCCAGTTCAATTTTTTTTCTGAAACTCTGCCTGCGTGTAAGTTTGCACTCAATTTCAATATTCCATGTTTTCACTTAACAGACAATCAATTTCACTTACTTGCCCTGGGGAACAATATTTCAGTTTGAGCGCTTGAACGCGTGTAACAGATTTACACTATAGCCTGCGGGCCTGAAACTAATCATTGCGGGTTATGTCAGCCCTTCAAAGTAACTATGAGTAAATTATTAGCATTTAATGTTTCTCTACCCAATTTATCTTTACTAACAATATTAACACTTATTTCTACCTGTAATGTATGTATCAATTTCCATAATTTAAGTACTTTGATCCCTTGGAGTGTCGGCAAGTCGCTGGTGTGGGATGCCACATGTGTCGATACACTCGCGCCATCTCACTTACCGGCGACTTGTAAAGCTGCAGGGGCAGCGGCGGCCAGTGCGGAAAATTCAAAATTCAAAAAATATGCATCGATTGGACCCAATTATATTTTTATGCCTTTTGCGGTCGAGACCTTGGGACCATGGGGGTCAGAAGCTCGCCGTTTTGCTCGCACCTTGTCTTCAAAATTGATCGAGACCTCCGGAGACCAGCGGGCGGGGAGCTTTTTCCGCCAACGCGTCAGCTTGGCTATCCATAGAGGAAACGCTGCCAGCCTTCTGGGAACCTTGCCGTTAATCGGAAGCAGCGGCAGGCTTGAGGAAATTTTCTATATATAGATTATATTTCGTAAATATAGATTGTATTTTGTACATATTTGTTGTTAATAAAAGTACTGCAATTCTTTTAAATGAGCATCATATTACTGAATTGTATAATTATCCTAGCAAGTGGAGACCTGGTGACCTGAAATATAGGTATTTTGCCTAGTTTAGGCACCAGTCTCCCACAGTATATAGTTTGCCTAAATATGTATGAATGAAATGTGTACTACTAATCAAATATTGTGGTGAGAAAATAAATCTTATTATTATAATTACCGTTTCTGTTATAATAATTTAATGGAGATATTATGTGTTTCACTACTATCATTAGGAAACCATAGCACGGTCCAACGATACTTTGTAGTACAGTATGAGGCACGAATGGTGAGTAGTGGAAGCAAGCTCGCGCATGTACACTTTTGGCCAAATCACACTAGCCAAATGACACGCAAGAATCCAATAGACGACGAGCATCGACTGACGAACCAATCGTGTGCAGCTCGGCGCTCCCCCTGCTTCATTCCGTCAAACAGACCGAAAATTAACTACTGCGCAGGTGTCAATCTGTGCTCAAGATTCGTGCCCCTTACTATACCTGCCTCGCTGGCTACCAACCTCAAGTTGAGATACTGTTGCCAAGCACCTATCCATATGTTCCGACAGCTGCACTAGAGCCAGTTCCTTCTAGGCTTTGTGTGCTTACCACCTGCGGCCACATCATCACTTACCATGGTGAGATTCCGGAACACAGGCATATTCTGGCATATTCACAGTAAAAAAAAAGCCTTTGGCCTTACGTGGGTATACTAATATCTTTACGCAAATATGAAGTTTTTCTCAATCTTACTATATTTCCACATAATCCCGATGCTAGTTTCTTCCTAACCTCGTGTAGGTATCCCAGGCATTACTGCGTAATATCTCTTCAGAGTATCTCTTCATATTCATGTAGATAATGATTATTCTTACAAAAGATGACCCGCATTATCCCGAGACTTAAAAGGGATGTGGAGACGTGACAGCCCATTTAGGGCGCACATAATGAGGCATTAATGTTAGAATTTCAATCGATACCTTGTAATCGTTCCTTTAATGAGTATCTTTTTTTTATTTAGATGTGTTTGTTCTGTCAGACACTCAAACTAGATACTCTTTGGATGATTATCACCGTTGACATGTTTTGAGATGGATTAGTTGCATGTTCTACGGGATAATGCTTTTTTAAACGAACAGTCGGTCAAATAAAAATAAATCGATACAGGGTAATTCGGTAAACCGTACAAAACTACTGCTACTCCATAGTCAGATTATAATATATTTTCCTGTGAGTAAGGTCGTCAATGTTCCACGACGAGTAGCTGTGCTGGCGGTATAAGTAGTACCCGAAACCTGCGTAGTACCAAATATGCCTTTTGCTGCAAAACCTAGGTACCTTATCTCAAACTCATTTAAAAAACTACAAGGGTGTCAAAAGATTGTTGCAGGTTCGCGATTCCTCTAGTATTGCATTAGTCTATAGGCTAGGGAACCGCTTAACATCAGATAGATCGTATGCTTATTTGCTACCTTAGTGCCTGGTCCAGAAGGGGCGATTTCGCCGCGTTTCTATCGCGCGAATGCATTACGTACGCGCGTTCGGCGAGATACTGGGAGCCAATACATTGCGTCAACAAGTATCGCGTGAATGCACGCGAATACGCGCGAACTTTGTATGAAAAAATACAAATTACACACGTCATCACTTACCTTTTTTTTTTTTTTTATTAGCGTGGGGAAATCCTCATAGGATACCCGACCGCTCTGGGGGGGGGGGGAGCGATAAGGTTATGCCGGACTTTTACCGGCTAAAACCCCACGGTGGTCGCCACCTGCGCTATAGAGAGGGGGACGGGCTCTCGTGTTGAACGCGTACCTGCTCACCCCTCCAAGCGCAGCGCTTAGATAGCTCGTCCCGGGGGAAGTCTGACACCTCCCCCCAGCACCCTCGCTGTGCTATCGCACGATGAGTCGTGAACACATCGACCCATCGTCCTCCTTGGGGTCGCTTCTGAGCGCACAGAGCCCCCGCTCTGATTGCCCACGACCCCAAAGGCCCCGTTTAGTCGCCTTTTACGACAGGCAGGGGAACACCGTAGCTGTTATTCTAAGCCCGAGCTACAGGGCGTACGTCATCACTTACCTACTACACGTCAAAACCAAAAACGCATTATTTTGCCTTTTGAAACACACTAAGTTCGCCCAACATTCCTGTTACAACAATCATCTTCTTATTCAAAAGGAGAATATGGAAATCCATAACGTAGTATCGTAATTCACTACTTTTTTTGCCGACCTTCAATAACTGTATGTACCAATATCTATCGATAAGCTATAGTCCACCAATCCCTTTTGACATGCAGTATGTCAAAAACTTTGGTACTGGTACTGTAAGCTAGAGAAGGTGATTTTAAGTATCTGTTATTTGTAACTAATACTAATATTCTTATCTGTTATTTTTAACTCATACTAATATTTTGTAGCTAGTTATGGATCCCCCTACCCCCTCTGTTTTAGACTAAATGCTGGCTCAGCATCGCCAGCCGTGTGTGGTCCATTTGCGTGGGCAATTTATCTATAATTATTATTGCAAGTCAGCAGTCGTTGCATCGGCTGGTGGCCACTGCCTTTGTTAGTTTTAAGACACAATAAATTCACCTTAGCATCGGTGTAGACGTTGTCATAGTTTTAATTTAGTTTTTAAAAAACCTTTTGAACGTTCCCAAAATTTGACTGGCGCAGCCGGTAGGATTTGCTCAGGCTGCGTAGTTTTGTTATATATTTCGGGTGTCCAAATTCGCCCGAATTAGTAGAACGCGCGATAGCTGAACGAGTGAATCCTCGAACCAAATAAATAAGTCAATTCGGGTAAAAAAGGAAAGTGAGTGAAAATGGGAGTAGCGGTCGGTTGGTGAGTAAAACTTTTCGCCAATCCTTGTTCCAAAATCCTCCTATAATTCATTTACATTATTAAATTTTGTTATTATTGAGATCGGAATTCTCTCATGATAACGTGTCTGGTTTCTTAGTATGAATTTCTGCTAGTGATAAGAATACGCATAGAGTAGTTTGAGAATAGGGAATACACTTTTTCCTTATTTAATTAATTAATTAAATCGTTATAATTTGATCTCAGCATTGATCACTTTATTGCATTGTAATTTTAAGTAAACTAGAATATCCAAATCTGTTCAGTTTTTTTTTACATATTTTTACAATTATACAACTTTTACATTTTTATAAAAACTTTAATCCTTTATACCCTAATATTAACTGTGCTTTTATAACTGTTATATTTTTGTGTGTGTTATATTTTATTGACTGTGTTTTATTCTGTGTTACGTTTACTCTGATCCTACATTACCCTGTTAAAAATGGCTCAACCACAACTTATAACCGTACCTAGCGAAATGTTAAAATTGATCCCATTATACAATGGTGAAAAGAAACAGTTAAATTTATTTATCCGTAAAGCCGAATACATTATTAGTAAGTACAGAGGTAATGAGGAACAGAACTTATATTTGTACCATGCTATTACAAGCAGATTAACCGAAAAAGCAGCTTCACTGCTATCAGAACGAGAAGATGTCGAGACTTGGACCGAATTAAAGGTATTACTTCAGCAACATTTTGGAGATCCGCGTAGTGAGGAGTGCATAGCGATTGAATTAGAGTCGATAAAAATTAAATCAGGTGAAAATTATTTAGATTTCTGCAATCGTATTCAGGGCATTCGTTCCCTTCTGATGTCCAAGGTAAACATGATCGAGGATGCCGAATTAAAACTGGCCAAAAAGGCAATTTATGATCATACCTCATTGAACGTATTTTTGTATAACCTTCCTGAAAATATGGTACGCGTAGTAAGATTGAACACCCCCGCATCTTTAGAAGCCGCCTTAAGTGTTGTTTTGGAAGAAGTAAATTTCCACGATCAGTATACAATGCGAAATCGAATTCACGGCACGCTATCATCGCGACCGCCTTTACCATCAGGTGCGCCGAGCACGCCCATTAGTAAATTCGGTAGTTCACCTCAACCAACTGGTTTTAGGCCTTTCGTACCTCAAGGCCAACCCCAAATTACTCCAAAATTTAACTTTGGGATTCCGCCACAATTTAGGACACCCCAAATTGTTCAAGGTCAACCCCAACCTTTAGGTTATCGACCTCAGCTAGGTTACCGACCACCTCAATTCGGATACCGCCCTCAATTCGGTGCCCAACCGTTACAACAATTTGGCTATAAACCACCACAACAATTTGGCTATAAACCAACTCAGAATTTCGGCTATAGGCCCCCTCAACAATTCGGATATAAGTTACCTCAATTAGGGTATACGCCGCCACAAGTACAAAAACCCCAATTGCAATCTAGTGACGTAACTATGAGAACAGCGCCTCTTGCGCAACAGCCACAGTCAGGATTTAAATTAAATGAGCTTAATATTGACGAAAGTTATGAACCGTACTATGAATATGACTACAACTATTATGACGTCGACGATACGTATGACTACGCAAATCATGACTACGTAACGGAACATAGCGATGACGTAGAACAGACCGACTTATCTCAAACTCAGGATTTTCAGGTAGATGCCTCAACACAAGACAAGAAGTCATAGAACTAAACTGTGACCCTAATTTAAAACTTCCGTATATTTACATACCAGAAATAGACGCAAAAATGATGATTGATACAGGCAGTACTAGATCGTTTATTAGTCCCCAAAAGGCGTATGAATATTTCCCCGAATATATTCGAGAGGAACCCTTCCAAGTAGTTAGCACTCACGCGTCTAGTAGACATAATGAGGTTATTGAAATCCCGCTTTTACCAACATTTAAGAGTGATGACTGGCACAAATTTTATTTGTACAACGTCGATTCACGGTATGATGGACTTATAGGGAATGACCTTTTACTACAACTTGACGCTATAATTGATTTAAAAGACCAACAACTTAAGACTAAAACGACAAGCATTCATATCACAAATAATAATTTAAATTACATAATAGAATTACCAGCACGATCAGAACAACGCGTTAAATTACCCACTGACCAGTATACCGGTGAAGCTCTACTTGACTTTAAAGAGTTTACTTCCGGCGTACGTATGCCAAGTGCATTGGTGAACTGTACCAATGGATATGCCACGACAATTATACAGAACACCCGTGACATACAAATGACATTGACTATAAGACAACCCCTTAAGGTTATGAAATATGAAAGTAATGACAATAATTTAAATTTTACTGAAACCAATAGAGACGCACAGACAGACGCATTACTTGAAACAAATTTAAAGAAACTTAGACTCGACCACACTAATGACGAAGAACGTAATAAAATTTATAAACTCTGTAACGAATATAAAGACATATTCTACTGTGACCTGTTTTCTTTCTACTGTACTGTAAAACATAAAATTAGAACAAAAAACGAAGACCCAATTTACGTCAAACCATACAGACAAGCTCCGATTCAGACTGACGAAATAAACCGACAAGTTGAAAAATTACTTAATGACAATGTTATTCAAGAGTCCCATTCTCCCTGGAATGCACCTGTTCACCTGGTGCCTAAAAAGATGGATGCATCTGGTGAAATAAAACATAGAATGGTGATTGATTTTAGACGACTTAATGACATAACCATTGACGACAAGTATCCCTTGCCTAACATTACAGATTTATTTGACAAGTTAGGTAAGAGCGTTTACTTCAGTACGTTAGATTTGGCAAGCGGTTATCATCAAGTGGAAGTAGAGGAACAGGACAGACAAAAAACAGCTTTTAGTACACAAAACGGACACTTTGAATTTCTTAGAATGCCGTTTGGGCTAAAGACAGCACCCGCCACATTTCAGAGAACTATGGACAGTGTTTTGAGAGGACTGCAAGGACTACATTGCATGGTATATCTTGATGACGTCATCATCTTTTCTGCAAGTTTAGAGGACCATATCCAAAATTTAAGAATAATTTTTGACAGACTTAGGGCGACAAACTTGAAAGTACAGTTAGACAAATCGGAATTCTTACGGAAAGAAGTACTCTATCTTGGACATACAGTTACTGCAGACGGACTAAAGCCTAACGACGATAAAATAGACGCCGTTTTAAATTACCCAATACCTAAAACGACAACTGAAATTAAAAGCTTCCTTGGACTTGTAGGATATTACCGACGATTCATAAAAGACTTTGCTAAAATAACACAACCATTGACAGCTTGCCTGAAAAAGAGAAACAAAATTGTTATTGACGAAAATTATATTAACGCTTTTAATAAATGTAAAGAACTGTTGACAAACGCCCCACTCTTACAATACCCAGACTTTGACAAGACTTTTATTCTGACGACTGACGCGTCCAATGTAGCGCTAGGCGCAGTATTGTCCCAAGGACAAATCGGTAGTGATAAGCCTATTGCTTATGCGAGCCGTACTCTAAGTGACACCGAATCACGTTATAGCACCATAGAACGTGAATTACTCGCAATCATTTGGGCAGTGAAACACTTCAGACCATACTTATACGGTCGTAAGTTCTTAATTTATACCGACCACAGACCTTTAGCTTGGTTGAACTCTCTAAAGGACCCAAACAGCAAACTCACACGGTGGAGATTACGCCTACAAGACTATGACTTTGAAATCGTATACAAGAACGGAAAGCAAAACACCAACGCCGACGCCTTGTCTAGGATTAAAGTCAATGCTCTTGGTTCCGATAACGAGAATCAATCCATGATAGTTAATGTTGATGATAAGGAACAGAAACTTAAGGAACACTGTAAAAACTTAGTTAGAGACATCAGAAAATTATCGACAGACAAAAAGACTCATAGTGACTCTTCAACTATTACCATATCAGACCAAAGTGGAACAGTCTCAGTTAGCCCAATGACTATTTCAGATACATTATCAATTTCAAGTTCTGAGAAAATATCCGAATACCCTATTAGATCAGATTCAAGTAAATCTCAAACTATTCATTCAGCGGTAGATTTAGAATCAACTGGAATACCAATTTTATGCGAGGCTATCGACACGAAGCCTAATCAAATTTTAGTTTTCTCGTGGCTTAAAAACTCATTGCATGTTAAAGATATTTCTAGAGAGAAACAAAAGGTTCTAGAAGTTTTCCTACCAATAGACAACCCGGAATTGGTAAAAGAATTTCTTAAAACATATGTAAAGCCTAAATTAAAGTATTTCATTTATTTCGAAGAGATTGAACACCGTAAACTGTTCAGTAGTATTGTTATACAGCTATTTAAGAAAGACATGGTTCAGTTTTATGAATGCACAGAGCGTGTAGTGTTTGTTGAAGATGAAAAAGAACAGAAAGCGATTGTTTTAAAACATCATGAAGGAAAGACATGCCATCGTGGTATCAAGGAAACGTTAGTTAGGATTCGTAGGAACTATTATTGGGATAGAATGCAGGAAACAATTTCAGCCATCATTAATGCTTGTGATGCCTGTCGTAAAATGAAGTATGACCGTAAACCTATAAAGCCCGTCATACAATTAACTCAGACCCAAGATGCCCCATTTCAAGAGATTTTTATAGATTTATTTAATATTGAAGGAAAGTACTATTTAACGCTTATAGATGCGTTCAGTAAGTTAGGTCAGGCTATAGAAATTTCAAACAAATCAACTCCTGAAGTAGTCCGAGCCCTGATGAAATATTTCTCTTTTTACGGTATTCCTAAAAAGATTAGTTCAGATCCAGGAACCGAGTTTAATAATGAATTGATGAAGGAATTTTTAAATTTACATAAAATAGAATTACATATTGGTACACCGAACAACCCCAACTCGACAGGACTCATTGAACGTTTTCATTCCACTATTATAGAGATCTATAGATTAGCTAAGTACGAAAGAAAGTGTACAGACGCAGCGACAGTTATGACATATTCAGTTATGGCGTACAATCATGCTATTCATTCGGTTACTAATCTAACTCCTTTTGAGGTTGTTTTCGGACACACAGATACAGGAAACCCTTATGGTATTGAATTAGAAAAACAGTATTTACAACAACTGGTCAAAGATCATGCAAAAAGAACGAAGTATCTATACGAACATTTAGCAGATAAAATAATAGCAAATAAAGAAAAGATTAGGGAAAGAAAAGGTGGAGAAAATGAAATAGATTTTACACCTGGTAGAACCATTTTCGCTAAAGACATTAATAAGCGGAAGAGTAAAGATAAAGCACGGTACGTGAAAGCTAAAGTTATAGGTAAAGCCAAAAGAAATATAGTTCCCATACGAATAGGTGACAGACAGACAAAGGTCCCTATTAAAAACATCAAACGTCCTCCACAGGTGGAGCATCTTCGTGATAGTGACGCCAGTGCTGGGCCTTCATCTGCAATCCCTTAAGGGAAATCCCGGAATTATCCCTATAAAAGAAGGTCAAGCTTATGTTCAAACTGACCGTTGGACAATTGTTAAAGTTTTAAATTTAGATAAAATCCATGATGACCTTAATTCTATCGTTAAAAACTTTAAAGATTTCAGTAATTTAGTTAAAAGTGATAAACCATATTCCCGTGAATTTGACAGTATTCAGTTGCATACTGAATTCATTCGCGACATAACCATACAGAAATATCAGCAACTGGTACCGCAACGCTTTAAGAGAGGTATCATCAATCCATTAGGTTCGTTGATAAAACTCATCACAGGAAACCTTGATCATGACGATGCCTTGAAATATGATAAAATTACCTCCGAATTAGAAAACAATCAAATTATAATTTCAAAAAAACTTACCCTGGTTTCCGAAATGTTAGATAGTTTTATAAATGTAACTGAAACTATAAATAATAATTCTATAATTTTGAAATCACGTTTGATAAAAGTAGAGACAATGGTTAAAGAATTAGCTGCTAAAGAAAATAACTGGATATTCTCAACATACATATCCGGATTATATAACATTTTTATAAGTAGTTTCCGCACTATCTTTATTAAATTAAGCGAAATTGAAACAGCTCTAGCATTAAGTAAAGTATGTATCTTACATCAGTCTATTGTTAACTCTACTGAATTACTGTATCATTTAAAGATCATTTCAAAAACTGAAAATTTAGTTTATCCACCTAATGAAATTAATTTAGTACAACTAGAAGAAACAATTAACATAAAATCGTACCTTAAGAAAAACCAGATCACGTTCATAATGGAAATTCCACTTATTGATAATTGTACTTATAATTATTATAAAATTTATTCCATACCAATTTTCCACCAACCTGAAAATAAAACCTTATCTATTTTCCCTAAATATCCCTACCTTCTGGCGAAGGGAATGAAATACTTACCGATCGTGAAACCGTGCCGCCCGCTTGCTGCTGGCGACCAGTTCCTGTGTGATGACCACACCAGATCTCTCTTCACCGAGCCGACGTGTATCGAGCAACTTATGAAATTTGAGAACAATCTTACCCTCTGCGAACAGCATCTTATTATGATCGAAGATGTTAAATTGCAACAAGTTAATTCCGACAATTGGATCTTATATAGCAGATTACACACTACCATAACTAAAGTGTGTGATACTGAAGTTAGCAAACACCCTGTCTTCGGGACCTTCATCATGACCATCGACGAGCCATGTGATCTGCATATACATGGTATACGTATAAGGCACCATCGTGCCTATACTGAAACAGACTTAGCCGAGCAAGTTCCGGTAATCAATCTACCGCGATTACCGACGAACGAGAATTTGTTCAGTGCACGCGCACTGAACATTAAAGGTGTTAATTTGGACGAACTTAAATCTATGTCATATGCTATGAAGCACAGTGAAGTGATAGAAAGTGTTTACAGAGAGCAAGACTCTAAATTCGGTGTTTTAGGCTATTTTACATTAAGTTTGTTAATTTTAACTATCCTTGTTTTTATCATTTATTTTATGAACCTTAAAATTATAAAATGTATTCCTTTTTTTAGACGAAATCATCGGAATCATATTGAAAACGATAATTCCGGTAATTTCGCTCTTAGGGAGGGAGGAGTTATGGATCCCCCTACCCCCTCTGTTTTAGACTAAATGCTGGCTCAGCATCGCCAGCCGTGTGTGGTCCATTTGCGTGGGCAATTTATCTATAATTATTATTGCAAGTCAGCAGTCGTTGCATCGGCTGGTGGCCACTGCCTTTGTTAGTTTTAAGACACAATAAATTCACCTTAGCATCGGTGTAGACGTTGTCATAGTTTTAATTTAGTTTTTAAAAAACCTTTTGAACGTTCCCAAAATTTGACTAGCTGTTATTTGTATCTAGTATTGAGATATATCGGTTGTCTAATTTAATAGCACAGCCTCTGCTTAAGTTTGGTATCAGATGACCGTGTGTGAACAATGTCTCAGTTTATTATTTATTTATTACACTATGCTAATGCTAAGTATGGTATTCTCTGAGGATTACTATCCTAATAGTAAGTTAAAGTACGAGAAGACAGGTCTTAGTATCTTTCGGCGAAAGATTTTTGGTCAGAGATCGCTTAGCAAGTGCAGTACAGGTGTCTCCCGCTAGGTGGGCTTTATGTTTCAGATAGCTACTGCAAGTAGAAGTAAGAGACATGCGTCCAGCAGTGGACATCTAGATACTGCACAAAAATACCACTTAAGATTAAGTGCCACTTATACATAAGATTTAATTTTATTACAACGCACAACGAAATTCCTATTGTACAAGTATATATATTTTACAAGTATCTGCATCCAATCGTCTTAATTATATGAGCGACGCATAACAATGAACATTTTTACGCGCCTCGTAAACCAGATAAAATTATTAATTTTATTACATTACAACGGCTTTATCTGAAACATTAAAATATGAAGCGTTCGTGGCGTAGCATGATTAGCCGTTCTTAATCGATCGGCAAAGTTAAGCTACGTCTGTCGTGGTCAGTATCTGGATGGGTGACCGCCTAGTGGTATTTCAAATCGAGCATTTCCATGCTTCGGAAGGCACGTAAAGCTGTTGGTCCCGGTTATCACATAATTGTGATAGTCGTTAAGCTAGTTTGATGCGTCCTAGGCGGCTTGAAAAATTCCAACTGTAGGTTGACCACTAGCCTACCTCCACCAATCCGCAGTGGGCACGCGTGGTGGAGTATCGCCCAGTCCCTTTCACCCTCATTTGTGAAAGGAGGCCTGTGCTCAGCAGTGGGACATTATAGGCTGATGATGATGATGATGAATATGAAGCTGAAATATGCATAACAATTAAAAATGTTTATAGCAAATTATAACACTACTCAAAAATAATAGCTGCTAAAATAGCAGTAACAGTTATAGTAACTGATATTTAAATAACAGGTTATTTTCTCCTCACTACTCACTTACGGCAGCGATAAGTCCTACCAAATCCTTCACAATGTCGTCATATTTCCATCGCACAAGGGAGTTTCGAAGTGATTAGTATTCGAAGCATGTTCAACCCATCTTATACTAGAAATGAAATTCCTGTACAGAGATTTAATGGGTCAATCTCTTCTCGATGAATATATTGGTATTAGTAGAATCATCTGCTTTTAACATAGAAAACTGTCCCGTCTATTGAGGGTCTTAAGGCGATGATAGCTCAGTGGTAGTGACGTCGGATAACGAGACGAAGGTCCCGGGTTCGAATCCTACAATGAACCATACCAAACCATAGCACAGTGGTAGGGTACTTTGTAGTACCCATCTGGCTGGCTACCACCCTCAAGTTGAAAATCTGCCGCCAAGCACCCATATTGGTGTCTTCCGACAGCTGCACTTGAGAGCCAGTTCCTTCTAGGCTTTGTGTGCTTACCACCTTCGGCCACATCATCACTTACCATGGTGAGATTGTGGTCAAAACACAGGCCTATACATAATAAAAATGTCTTCTTGTTCTAGAGCTATCTATGGGCGATTAACTATGCGATCCTATTTTTTTTAAACCACGTACCTACGTAACCCTTCATACATTTTAAAGAGAGGTAGAATATAGCGTTTATTCGCTCAAAGAGCAGCTCGACTGGGGAAATACCTCCACCTTACAGAATACCGCAGCCAAATAACTTTATGTTGTGTAAAGTTGTGTTCCTGCGCGTGAGTAAGGTCGCCAGAGCTCATAGGGGAGGGGGGAAAGGTCGGTAACGCGTGAGCGATGCTTCGTGTGTTGCAAGCGTCCATATGGCTACGGTAACCGCTTACCATCAGGTGGGCAGTATGCTTTTAAAACCGACTAAGTTGTATAAAAAAAATACAGTTTTTATTTTGACTCCTTTAGTATTCTAGTAAATTGTTTAGTTATATTTCCAGTAGGACTTGAAATAACTCCTATACATATAGAAGTTTACGAGTCGGCGCAGCCTTTTAACAGAAACACAATGCCTCGTTGCGAGCTGTATTAAAGCCCCCATAAACTTTGATAAGGGAAACCCGCTACTGATTACTGACAAATTATTCTTGGATCTGAAGAACTCTCAGCAGAGGATTCACAAAGTTAATTATATATAGGGCTGTCGTCGTGACATTTTATTTTTAACCGACTTCAAAAACGGGAGAAGATTCTTAATTCGGTTGTATGGTTTTTTGATGTTTTTGAAAATAATGTTTTATGTTCTCGGAAAGCGGAAGAGAAGACGAAAAAGAGATGGATGGATTGTGTGGAAGATGATATGGGTAAGAAAGGAGTGGATGCTGGTCTGACGGATAGAAAAGTCGAATGGAAGAAGCTCCCAAATGATTGGGAACAGGGCAGGCAGATGATGATGACCTCAGAACTCCGTCATTTATTAACAGATTTGGATTTTTTTTTTTGTTTGGAAGTGTATACTTTCTTTTTGGTCCCATTGACATCAGATCAGGATTTGATTACTTCTTAGTGTACTTTGAAGTCGATTAACGGTTTTTGTAAACCAGTTTTCAATTATTTATTAAAGAGTCTTTTGTAAGTATTTAGCTGCGAAGTGACTTGTAAATTCATATTTTTGAACTGTTTTGTTAGTTTCATAATATTTTTACGGAAAAAAATCTGAAAGAATTGTATACCTCTATGACACATCAGATTTATGATCGTAAATCTTTTACTTCTGCTTACCTACCGTTACTTCGGTGTAAGTAAAGGATGATGTTTCTTCAGCTTTGTTAACACTGCGACTTGTAACTTAATAATCTTCCGATACATTTCGTATTTGAAAGAAAATAAATAAATGTCCACAGCTTGCAAAATAAAACCCATCGCATCAGTTTATCTAACTTATTTCTTGGCTTAAAGTTTTGTCATCACAAAGTGACAACCCTAATTAGTCGCAGTCTCAAGCAATCCCATTTTGAAAGACAAAACTTCGCAGTTTTTTAAATTGAGTTGTGAAACGAGACAAGCCGTTGGAGTCTATTTTGAAATATACGAACGTAATTTGTTATAAGGTAAACGCCAGAGATTTTGTAGTTCTATACATAATAAAAAGGTTTACAAACCCTTTTCCGTCTTCGTAGGACAGGTAATGGAGATATATTCCTTACCTTTGGAATTGTAGTTTATAACCGGAACTTGACAGCGATGGAGTGCACAAAGGAGCCACCAGACTAAACAGGGGTTAAAATAACCTTATTTGTCTTTTTTCCCTCTTTGACCTCCGGCGTCAAAACATGGCAAAATAGAAATAAGGTTATAATATTTAAGTTTTAAGACCTTTTGGTTGGCCCCCAGGGGCCCAAGTCTGCTATTTCAATTGTGATCCAATGATCTTTCAGTGGTGTCAAAATTGTGCCATAATGACACTATTCTGTTAGTAAGTAGACTACCAAAACTGTAAAATGTCACAATTTTGACACCACTGAAAATTCATTGGAACACAATTGAAATAGCAGACTTGGGCCCCTGGTCGGTAGTAGACCATTAGATAGAATATAGAATTTTGGAGTCAGACCTATTATAAATGCGAGAATGTGAGTTTGTTTGTTTGTTACGCTTTCACGTCTATACTGGTATGGAGGACTTTTTTTAAATGTTTGTTACCTCATAACTCCGTCATTTATTAACCAATTTGGAAAATTCTTTTTTTGTTTGGAAGGGTACACTTCCCGTTTGGTTCCATTGTCATCAGATCAGGATTTGATAACTCCTTAGTGTACTTTGAAGTCGGTTTAAGTTTTTTGTAAAATTGTGTATTACAATTATTTATTTTTAGGCTTTAATATTATTGTTATTTTCTTTCTATAACTGAAGTAAAAGGTAAAATATTAATAGCTTATACTAGTATATTGTATTGTACACAGGTATTTATTATACTTAAAAGGAGACCTCGATGTACTATATTGTTATTGTAGATTTATCATCTACAATAACAATATATAGAATAGATTTACCGAAATAAATATTGTCTATTTCTATTTCTGTAAGGCTTATCATACTAAACAAAGTGTAAAGGACAAGCAGTCAAGCATAGTAATAGCTGAGGTAAACGATAAATAAAATAAAATTGAATCAAAGCTGGTACTATAATATCATCATCATCAGCCCATAATATCCCACTGCTGAGCACAGGCCTCCTTTCACCAATGAGGGTGAATATGAATGGGCTCTCCACCACGCATTCCCACTGCGGATCGGTGGAGGTAGACTAGTGTTCAAGCTACTGTTAGAGTAATCAGGACGCTTTGACCTCTTAGTCGTTTTTTTTTTTGCATGCATATTTTGTATGAGTCATTTTCCGCGCGGTTTCACCCGCATTCCCGAGGGATCGTATTTTTCCCCGGGATAAAAAGTATCCTATGTGTAAATCCAGAACATATTCTATCTGTGTGCCAAATTTCATCCAAATGCGTTCATTAGTTTTTGCGTGAGAGAGTAACAAACATACATCCACACTCACAAACTTTGGCATTTACATACATACTAGATGTAAGTATAGACACATAGCACCGGCAATACCTATAGCCCACGCTTATAAGCAGACTGTAAGAACTCTTTAAGTTTTCAAACTTTCCTAATAGTACTTCGAACTGAGAGCTTCGATAACACGAGGCGTTATTATGAAGTTTCATAACACTCTTCTGTATATTAACATAAAGTTCGTTATCTCATAACTTTTTGTTTATAAGATGTAAAGTGGAATGCTATTTTTAATCTACTAGAAATATAGGCTATAGGTGGATTAAGTAATTTTGTTGCAATCATATTTTTATTGAAACAGTCCTGAAAAAATCATTTAGTCTGTAATTTACACTATCATAAAATATTATACACTAGAAGATCCGCGTGGCTTCAGGCCATGGTACACTTTTCACAAACAAGTGACGTCACAATCCCCCACTCCCAAACTTTGACGCGCTTTATATTTGTCAAATATTATTGATTTAATAAAAGCAAAAAATATGGAAATCGAAAATGGTTCTAATTCCAATGAAATACTGTTTGCATTTGGAGTTACCAGAACGTAAAAAAGTAATCAGAAATCCGCATCTGCAGGGAATCTTAGCTTAGTAGACAGCCGACTAGGAATTCACTTCCCGTTTGTAACGTTTTCACAATAAGGATTGATACAAATATATAGCTATTTTTTGGGTGAGTTATTTGGAACATTAAAACGTGCATTTTGTAAACATAAATTAATAATATAAATTTTTATTTTGTTTATTTATTTATTATATTTTTTTATTCATTGCTTTAAACTAGAAACTTGATGTTTTCTTTTGTTTTTTTTTTATACCACTGAGGTGGCAAACAAGCATACGGCCCGCTTGATGGTAAGCAGTAACCGTAGCCTATGGACGCTTGCAATACCAGGGGTACTACTCGCGCGTTGCCGACCCTGAAGAAACCTCTTCACACCCTTTTTGAAGAACCCCATGCTGTACTCCATTAGGAAAACCACGGCGGGGAGCTAATTCCAGAGTCCGAGCGTCCGCGGAAGAAAACTCCTTTTAGCCCGCACAGTTCGAAATAATTCTGGTTTCAATGTGTGTGGATGGATTCCCCGTCGATGGCGAGAGTTTTATACTTTAAGGTCTAAAAAAGTATTTGACTCATGTCGCATAAAACGGGCATCCTATTATTATATATTATTAATAATAATTAATATTCTGCTTTTCCATATTGAACCGAAAATCATAAGCAACAGAAATTAAGTTTCTATGGTTTGACTCATATAGAAACCAAATTGACCTAAAGAACGTGAGCTAATATTCGATGCAATTATGTGTTATGATACAAAAACGACTAACCAAAGGCCTTCGCATAAAAACAACAAAGAAAGGGAAAATCCGTACGTGCCTGGAAAGTATAAGGGAACTGACATCACCATTTTAATTCTGAGCTCTGTGGTGTCAGCAGAATTCTTCTTACATCCCCGTTTTTGTTTGCAATGAAAGAGGCAGGGTGTGTCAAAGTTAACTGGTGGTTGTAATACTGTTGATACAGGACATATTTTGTCGTGTAGACATTTATATGGAATGCAATATTGTATGACGATGAAAATATACCTTTCAAGTTGATTAGGACGGAGTTCAAACGTGCAATAGTATGTCGATATTTATGGAGATATTTCATTTTTAGGGTTCCGCACCCGAGGGGTGCCAAATGGGACCATATTACTAAGACTCCACTGTCCGTCCGTCCGTCTGTCTGTCAGTGGTCAGTCTCATGAACGGTAATACGTAAACAGCTGAAATTTTCAGAGAATATGTATTTCTGTTGCCGCTATAACAACAAATAATAGAAATTAAATATATAAAAAATTTAAGGGGGCGCCCATACAACAAACGTCATTTTTTTTGGTATTTTGTTTTCATAGCAGCTGTGTTTTCATAGCAAGCTTTATGATTTTAATTCAATAAACTTGGACCCAAAAATTTGGTATGAATTTTTGAGTAATATATTTCGAGCTGCAACTTTCTATAGAGTCTATATCTGATGTAGTCTTCACCCCCTTGGGATAGATACACCTTTCCAATACACGTTGTACACATGCATAGGTATATTCAAACAGTATTTCAAACCATGATTATGCCTACATTAATTTTGTAGGCACTAGAATTGTGGCTAACCGAATATACTGGATTCACCAGTGAGATAGCCAAATATTGAATTAATAATTATTCACTAGTTATTAAATGATGTAAATTTTACGATTTGTTTCCTTACCATATTTTTATAGTGTTATTTCAAATCGAGCGTTTCCGTGCTTTGGAAGGCACGTAAAGCCGTTGGTCCCGGTTATCACTTAATTGTGATAGTCGTTAAGCTAGTTGGATGCGTCCTAGGCGGCTTGAAAAATTCCAACAGTAGGTTGACCATTAGCCTACCACCACCAATCCGCAGTGGGCACGCGTGGTGGAGTATTGCCCAGTTCCGTTCACCCTCATTTGTGAAAGGAGGCCTATGCTCAGCAGTGGGACATTATAGGCTGATGATGATCAAATGGTGGAAAAATCTTACAGACGTTACCGACGCGTTAAAGCTATTAAACGCACGATGTGTTTAATGGTTAAATAAAACACCATAATATGGGGCATAGTGAAAAATATGGACTCATTCTAAATATATTTCAGAGCTATAACGTACTGATACACTTGCTGTCAATTTAATTGTTTAATAATTTTATGATTTCCTATCGAAAATTGATGAATATAATAATTACTTTCTATTATTAAAAAGATTCCAAGTCTGCTAAAGATGAAGATTTCGATTTCCGGTTTCATCTGCTTTTATTGGCTTACTTACATTTTTGTACTGTCATGTAATGTTGTGTGTTGTCCTGAATATATTATTTTCTTTCTCTCTTTCTTACTTCTATTATTTCAATTAGGCTCTCTCGAATACTTACTCAGCCTCACATGCTTATTAAATATATAAAAAAACTGTCCTCACTACTATGCTAGAAATACTCCAAACTTCGATAAAGGAAACTATATGATGCAAATACTAGTTCTAAATAACATCCTTCATCAAAATATATATGTTGTGTCATTGACAGACAGCTGCAAACATTAATTAGTTACTTACCCCGTTTTTGGCTTAACAAAGAAGACAGCTCTATGTCTACGTTCGCGTTTTTGTAACATGCTGTGTTAACGGTTGAATTTCCAGTCTATCCTCGGTCTATCTCCGTTACCCTAATTTTAGACTAAAAGTCGTAAAGCCTTGATAAACCTCAGTGGCCTAGTTTGGAGTACACTCTAATTGGAATGGATTGGAACTCTATACTATCCTGAGTACCTATTCTATGCTTGAAGCTTTGTGTTTACAATGTACGCTTGATACGTTTGACGGGCCAGTTGGCGCAAAAAAAAACGTTAAAAAATTACTTTTTCAAACATCTATTCGATATTTTCGAGTTTTAATTATTTTTTTACCTTCGTAGAACAATATGGATAGATATTTCAGTAATTGGCGACCGTAGAAGTGACACATTGTGTTATGAATGTTTTTTGTATAATATGAGCCATATTTGAACGATTCTCACTGTTTCTCTATAAATCGTAAAACTGATTATTTTGGGAAATGTACAAAATAGTTAATCTTAAAAAAAAATGTCTTAACTTTATTAACAACAAATATGTACAAAATACAATCTATATTTACAAAATATAATCTATATATAATCTTAAAAAATAAGTATCAATTCTACAATATGCTAAATGATCTACTCCGGTCGCTAATCACTGAAATATCTATCCATATTGTTCTACGAAGGTAAAAAATAATAAAATCACGACAAAATTCTAAATTCCCGCCTCGGTACTGATATTTAACCTTAAATTACTAAAAATAAAAAAATGGGAATCTTAACAAACTTTTAATTTCTTGGATATGATTTTAAATGGTCTTTAAATGTTTGTACGACTTTTATTCTCAAACATTTATCGATCTAACGATAAAGTCTGCGTATAAATCGAATGGAATCACGGTTTATAATTTTCAAACAAGTCAAAAAAAATATAAAAAACACGACTGTCCTGTCAAAAAATTTGTTTTTTCCAGTGTCATATTCAGGCATTTAAAAGTTATGGTGTAATAAAGAAAATACCATACATACATGAACCCCGAAAACGATACACTCCTGTTTTGGGCAGTCGTGTAAAAAAACGAAATCAATTTTTACTCTACCATCACTACATAGCTTTTATTCCTACATAATATCTCATCGCGAGTTATAACTTCAGTATATTTTTCACGTAACTGACAAACTCCGTAACAGAAAGTCCATTAAAAGTGATTAAAAAAACATCCAACCCTCGCGTAGTAACACCGTACTTTGCTCCCAGCAAATGGATGTCTCTTATAATGGCGGGAAAAAATAGTATCCACTTTACTTCCATCAGCATACACAGTTTCGACCTTTACCCTTCGAATGGTATAATTTATTTGACAAATAGGAACATCTGTTTCGCCGTCAGCTGGGTTTTACTCTTTATTTTTATGTAGGTACATAATATTACAAATTAGTTATGATATACTTTTGAATAATCCTATTTCTTATGGCCATAAGTGACTGTATCCATCTACCATCAGCTGGACCTAAACTTACTGGGTACCTTATGATTATGAGCCTATTCTTACTAATATTATAAACGCGAAAATTTGTATTTATCGATGTTTGTTACTCTTTCACGCAAAAACTACTGAACGGATTTCGATGAAATTTGGCACACAGATAGAATATGTTCTGGATTAACACATTGGATACTTTTTATCTCAGGAAAAGAACCGACACCTCGGGAATGCGGGTGAAATCGCGCGGGATAGCTAGTAATAAATAAATATATGATACCTGTTAATATTGACCAAATCAAGTAAACGGCTGATCTGATTATGATGGGACTTTCAACAAGTTAAACCTCAGAAAATACTGAATCTTCCTGTGAAAGTGCCATCGCAATACGATTAACCGTTTCCGAGACTATTCTAATTGGGCAATCCCAATTAACAGGAGTCAGAAACGCATTATCTCGGCGGCAGTACTGTATCTCTCCCGCATACTTCAAACTGCAATTACAGTTTTTTTTATTAGATATGCCACTTTTCAGGAATTACCAGACCATAAGTAGAGCATTCTGTCAGCTAGTTTCCAAAGATGATATGTCAACGTTTGTGAGTAGATATAAGAACAACCTTCACTCTCTTTACTCAAAAAGGGATAGACAGAAGACTCGGTGACTCAGTACCGCGATCAGTATGTACCCATTTCAATGCAGATATTTTTATTAAATACATAATAACTATTGGCTTTGTAGTGGGCACGCGTGTGCGGTGGAGTATTGCCCTGATTTGTGAAAGGAGGCCCGTTCTCAGTAGTGGGACATTATAGGCTGATGATGACGATAACTGGCTTTGTGTCCCTTAGACATTATCATCACTTACCTTAGTCAGAGTGTACTACCACACAAGCCTGATCCATCCAAAGTAAAACACCCTCTAAGAACTTCGAAGTATGTTCATTGCTTTCTTCGACGGAAAATATCCAATAACCCAAAATCACGCCAACACCTCACCATTTTTGGACCTTCTTAATCCATACCAACAGATTTACTAAACACTAGTCATAGCTAAAATAAACCGATGCGTAAACATACCGATGGGATATCAATCTTTCAGCTGACCAGTCCACAGCGCACAGTGTTCCTCAAACCGAAATGATTACACAGTAAATAAACATTTGCCTACAATATCCATCGTAAATTTTTAAAATGGATTCCAGTTTATTTTCGTAATAGCTCAAGACTGTTCGCCGAGTCGGCTTATCGCGTAACTAGCAATCGCTAGGTAAATTGGAGTTGTTTGTTTTTGAGTAGTTTCATAATACTCGTGTTTATTTTTAGCTTGTTTATGACTCGTGGGATTTTGGTTTGGATTTTTTGTTTTGATCTTGGTATGTGATTAGTTTTAGATACAATTTTTAATCCAATGTGTATCAAGAATTGTTTATGCCTAATTAATTGACAGCAGCAAAAGTTTCTCTACGTTTTAAACTTCACTAATTCTCATAATTTTTTAATGTGTAAATTTTAAAGTATTTTTCAACACACTCGCTCGTAAAGTAACATTTATTGCACCGTTTTTAGTAACTTAATGCGGCTTATTACGCACTAGTGCTTTTTACTTTACATTACCGCACAGTTTTATGATAGGTATTATCCCGATTATGATAAGTTTGTACCTCACTGCAAGTGAGTATGTGTGTAGACGAAGCATGCTTAATTTAAACGGATAAACCAGTTTGACAGAGCAAAGCTGTAAGAAAAAACCCATGCGCCATATTTGTTAACGTTCTCATTATATGGTTGATTTTATTATCAAAAAATCAACTTAAAAAAAAATCAAGTCTGTATTTTCCTCGCAAGTGTGTTGAAAAACGTATGTGTGCCAAATTCTACCGAAATATGTTAAAGCTATTACTAATTAATACCGTGTTTAATAATAGTACACTATGACACGCGTGTGCATTGATCATTACACTCTTGGCTCTCTTATCATCGCCTCTTCTGTAATTCAAAAATTCAATTCAAAATCATTTATTCAAATAGACCTTCGCAGGCACTTATGAAAAGTCTGACTCTAATACTCTAATACCGGTTCGGAAGGTTGCATTTGCTGAGAAGAGCCGGCAATAAACTCAGCAATTACTCTTTTCAAAACAAGCTTAGATTCATTACATAATATTTACATTCTAATCGCACTGACAACAATTGCGTGCCCCGGCGCGGCGGCAAAATTACAAAGTAGACTGAATAAATATTTAATAAGTAAATAAATAGCAAACTTAAGCAGACCAGCCCCCAAAAGAAGCACCTGTTCACAAGTATGACGCGTGTGGCAGCCATCGCCCTCCTATTATTATATTACCAACTTTGCACACATGTATCATAGTGTACTATTATTAACCACAATAGCTTTAATAGATTTCAGTGGAATTTGGCACACATAGATTATTTATAATGGAATAAATGAATACATTTTGTTATAGAAGAAGTCTACGGGAATGTGGATAAAACTGTGAATCAAAATAATCTGAAAAATTATTTCAATCGATTATTATAAATTAATAACTTTCAAAACATTACATGGGTGGTATTTTTGCTTCTTTCAAAATGAATTTTAAGAATAAAAATATAGCTTACAGATTACTCAATCAGCAAGGTTACAGATAATTGTTTAGATTTACGAAACGTAGCAACTGCTTGCTACTTTACTCAAGTTTCACAATAAGTCACACAGTATAAAACGCGTATATTTTTCAGTGGCCGACACTGTACGGCTATAAATCTCCTTCTGTAACTAATGCGAGTTCCATAGCTTGTGATATCGGATTTTTCCTATATTGAAGTAAAATGGGGATTTAAGGTTTTTTTAGAGGCCAAATAAAACCGTACGAGGCCTCTTTGATAGAGATAAAGTTGTAAACCATTGATAGTTTAGAAAAAAAGTGATAATTTGGTAAGAGAAAATTATCATTTGGTAGTTTTACTACTAGATAAATATACTACGAGAAATGAGTGTTCGTTTGTTCTTAATATACGTAGTGGAGAATAGATAGAGGAAACACATCGCTCTTATCGCTAATAATAAATTCCGAAATACTCGCGGAATGTGAGGTAAAATAAAAATTTGAATACCATGCTATCATCATCATCATCATCATCAGCCTATAATGTCCCACTGCTGAGAACAGGCCTCCTTTCACAAATGAGGGTGAAAGGGACTGGGCGATACTCCACCACGCGTGCCCACTGCGGTTTGGTGGAGATAGGCTAGTGGTCAACCTACTGTTGGAATTTTTCAAGCCGCCTAGGTGGCATCCAACTAGCTTAACGACTATCACAATTTAGGGATAACCGGGACCAACGGCTTTACGTGCCTTCCGAAGCACGGAAACGCTCGATTTGAAATACCACTACGCGGTCACCCATCCAGGTACCGACCACGACAGACGTAGCTTTACTTTGCCGATCGATTAAGAACGGCTAATCATGCTACACCACGAGCGCTACTATTACTATACTATTACCTCGCATATTCTAAGCAATCTGTATACACATTTTAACACATGACTCCATGTATTTTTAGTTAGGGAAAACACCCAATCTCCCGGGCCCATCCATCAACTTTAATAGCGATTCAACCGTTGAGCTATTATTACGAATAGATAAGCTATCAGGTTAGGTTGTCTTATGTTCTTAGAGTCAACTAAAGTTCTCTTTAGCGCTTAGATAATTGTCATCATCATCTTTAGCGCATCGTCTAAGCAGACATTAAAAACAGGTAGCGCTATCAGAACGCTTTCAGAACTATTTTTCTCGCAAACACCGTGATTGTCACGGTGCTTACGCGTTTCGTTCATCGTTTTACAACAAGTGTGGCCAAATGAACGGAACAAAGTTGTGATGTGTGGCGTCTTCTCTACGTAGTAATAATAGCTGGGATTCAACTAAATTACATTAAAACTTGCTGACACTTTTTTTTTAAATAATGTGGCCTAAGTTACTTGTAACATCAGCCAGTAAAAGTCCCGTCAATATCGGTACAGCCGTTTCGGAGATTAGCCGGAATAAACAGAAAGATATTACCCAGGACATGCGTTTGTGTGCATGAACATATCTGCATGTCGTGAGTCTGGTTGTGATTATGTAGACATATTAAGTATGTATTTAAAACGAAAAGTGGGTAGTATATCAATTATTTGTTTTCCATAGTACAAGCAGATAGCCGTGTGTAAATAATGTTCCAGGATATAATTTTTTTATCCCAAAAACATGGATAAAAAATACTAAAGCGTATCTAGTACATGGCTTTTTTAAAGCGTGTTTAAAACTAAACATGGTTTTACTAAGAAGTATGATGATGGAGCCAAATTATTGTATTGGCAATAAAGTTATCGGTCCTTGGTAAGAGTGCAAAATTCCTGTTTAATCTGAATTATTGAAGTAGATGAAAATTACGTATGAAGATTCCGTTACATACAGGTGATGCAAATAAAAGCGTGTTAAAATTTTTGGAGGCTGTATAGCTTTGATACTGGCATAGTGTTAATCTGTTCCATATTCGAGCAAGGTGTTTAGTTGTTTGGATATGTCTTTTCTATAAATGTACTGTCACACTGCAAAAAGCATTGTATAAATACTATAATAAATGTTGATAATCTGCGGGAAATTGTCTTTTATTGAAATTCTATCAAAAATAATATCTTCACTAGGTAAAATACTACAGCGTCCAGCGAAGGATGGCGCTACGGATCGTACGAGGATACCGCACAGTATCCTTTGAGGCGGCGACAATTCTGGCTCGCTTTCCGCCACTTGATATTCTGGCGGACATGGATGCGAGGGTCTATGACCGGATTCGCATGGTCCGCCAGAGCGGTGGAGGCGACCCAGAAGAGGCGATCAAACGGCAGGAACGAATTATCGCATTCGCGACGTGGCGCGCGAGGCTCCGGGAGGAGCGTCATGCGCGCAAACGCGTCGTTGGAGCAGTCCTGCCGGTCTTCGAGGCCTGGATGCAGCGACAAGGTGGACGACTCACCTACAGGCTCACACAGATACTCACCGGGCACGGGTGCTTCGGTGATTATCTGTGTAAGATTGGACGTGAGGCGACGGCGGCCTGCTTCCACTGCGGTGGGAGCGGCCAGGATTCCGCATCGCACACGCTCGCAGTGTGCCCTGCGTGGGAACCCGAGCGGCGCATCCTGGTCGGCCTGATCGGGCGGAATCTCTCCCTGCCAGCAGTCGTGTCGGCGATGCTGAGCGGGGATACAGCGTGGAGGGCCGTAGCCTCCTTCTGTGAGACCGTAATGGTCCAGAAAGAGGCTGCTGAGCGGGATCGGGAGAGAGCCGATCCCACTCGGAGACGACGCCGCCGAGGCGCAGACGTGCCTCGTGGCGGCCCTCCTGCCCTGTAGCTGGGGCTTAGAATAACAGCTACGGTGTTCCCCTGCCTGTCGTAAAAGGCGACTAAACGGGGCCTTTGGGGTCGTGGGCAATCAGGGCGGGGGCTCTGTGCGCTCAGAAGCGACCCCAAGGAGGACGATGGGTCGACGTGGTCTCGACTCATCGTGCGATAGCACAGCGAGGGTGCTGGGGGGAGGTGTCAGACTTCCCCCGGGACGAGCTATCAAAGCGCCGCGCTTGGAGGGGTGAGCAGGTACGCGTTCAACACGAGAGCCCGCCCCCCTCTACAGCGCAGATGGCGACCACCGTGGGGTTTTAGCCGGTACAAGTCCGGCATAACCTGGCCGCTACCCCCGGGGCGGTCGGGTATCCTATGAGGATTTCCCCACGAAAAAAAAAAAAAAAAAAAAAGGTAAAATACTGTGCTTTCCACTAAATCCGATTATTTAATTACGAACTCAAACACTAATTAAGTAACAATATATGGAGATCTGTCACGCATTGTGTGTGATACAATAAATTAATAATTTTATGGTGCGTCCATGCTACGCAAAGAGAGCACGAGTCGAGCCTCAAACGAGCAGGATTCGTTCGTTGCTCGCGATTTCAAGCGTGGACGTACTTAACGAGCCTTCAAGGAGCGCGATGCGAATCCCTGTGTTCGTGAAAAAACGGACAATCGGGCGGAGCGCAGTCGAGCACGCTACGAATGCTCGTTCGAGGCTCGGCTCGTGCTCGGTTCGCCAAGCATGGACGCACCATAATTCTTGAAGTTTCTAGGTACTTTTAATTATGATGAAGTATCAGTTTACAGTTTCGTCTAAGCTTTTGTAATAACTTAAGTTTTGATGAAGCTTTATTATGAAGCTTATATTTGCCTACTTTTGTTTTGTTAATATACTGACGTCGAAAGTCTTGGGTTTGAATCCAACAAGGAGCTTGAGCTTTCAGTGTTGAAAAAAAGCACTAAGGTAGGGTACTTTGTAGTACCCTTTTTTATACTACTTAGGCTAAAGTTGAACCCCCTTATTAATAAATAAGGTTTAAGTCAAGTATAGTAATACCTAGGATTAAAATATATCCGTCACTTTCTAGTGTCATATAAAAAAAAGGGATGAGGCTATCCTAATTCCTGACAAGAACAATACAAGACTGACTTACACCTTATTTATTAATAGGGGGGTAATTTTTTTAGGTTAAAGTTTGAAAGTTATTAGTGTTCATTTATTGAAATGTAGATATTTAAATAAGGTCACGTAACCTTACATCTTCAACAATAATACTATACTATAGCAAACAAGCTTACGGCCCGCCTGATGGTAAGCGGCTACCGTAGGCTATGGACGCTTGCAACACCAGGGGTGTCACCCGCGCGTTGCCTCTTCAATCTCTTCACACCCTTTTTGAAGAACCCCTGGTGCTGTACTCCATTGGGAAAACCACGGCAGGGCTCATTCCACAATCTGAGCGTACGCGGAAGGAAGCTTCTTTGAGACTGCACAGTTCGAAACAATTCTGGTTTCAATATGTGAGGATGGACTCCCTGTTCAAATTGAAAATCTCTCGCCTAGCACCTAGCGATGTGTTCCGACAGCTGCACTTGAGAGCCCATTCCCTAATTTGGTACCTACTACATCGCTGGGCATACACTGGCAGCATAGTGCCTTCTCAAGGAGCTCTGACGACACAATTCATCACAAGAACACAGCACCACGTTGGAGTAATTTAATTTGTGGGTCGATTCTCGTAACAAAACGTCAGCGGTGTCGTAGCGACATCAACTATGTGAAATATTTTGTAAAAAATACATTCAAATGTGCCTCAAATACGCCTCAACAATTTGTCTATCTATAGGATCGACCGTTCATTTAACATTATAACAGTAAAAAACACAGTGCTACGACATCGTTGAAGTTTTGTTACGAGAATCGAGCCATTGACTGCGATCTTTTGTAAGTTACTTCCCCAGTCGGGCTGCTCTGAATTTAAGATTGGTAGAATACGTAAAGTCCCTCTCTAATAAACTGGTGCACTAGTAACTATGTAACATAAAAGCGAAAGTAAGTTTCCAACGTAGAGTAGGCTAGACAAGAGGCATCAAATACAATTAAAACCGATTCTTACCCTTCATTTTACTCAAGCGCACTTCACCAGATCTCGACCAGGCTTATGCTGATGTCCAAGTTATAAGAGATAGCGTTATATAGTTTGACGAATGACAGTAGATATCACTCTTTGTGAGTAGCTTACGTAATCGTAAATGACGGGGTTTTTGTAGTTCAGATTATAATGCCGTAGTAGTAGAAATAAAGCTCCGAGTCAGTATGAAGTCGTGGGCCGTCGTGGTCACAATACTGGTATTCGCCGGCACCTAAAAATGTTTAAAACGGTTGATTAAAATGATTGGCAATCAAATCTAAGTAATTTATTGGGTAACTCTTAATGGGAATATGTTTCGTTTAGTTTCCTCTTAGGAAAGGGTCTAAAATCACTTTACGATCATGACATATTAATAAAGTGATTAAAATAAATTATACCCGAAATAATCTCAGTATTTTTTTCGCGCGTCCTATAACAATTGATGTCATTGTTATATTTTAACAGCGAGCCTATGAGAATGAGAATGAGAAACGAAATGAGCCAGGCCTGCTCCTACACAACATCTTCCGCTCTCGCTCCCGCTCACTCTCCCAACTCGCGCCTCAAATCACTGTTCCTCTTAAACTTGCTAAAGTAAATGTTAGCCTTCAATTTGGCGTGTTTTCTTTGTCTCCTATTACAGGAAAGATTCACAATGCCTACGCTACGAGTAATCAATGCGTTTAGACGCCTGTATCGCTTTGTAAACATCGTTACTGTTCATTATAGTTTAAATAATTGAGACACGTTTGTGATTGTGAATGTTGTTTTGTTATGTTACCTTCCTTTTACTGGTACGGTTGTTTGACTCTCCGGCGTGGAAGGTTGCTTTTGCTCAGATTATGAATAATATAAGCAAGTATTATCTTCATAGCTTTATATGCATAATATTTTTTTGAGGTAAAAAGTAATCAAAAAGCACAAGCGCTAACAAAAAGAATTAAAAGTTTGTTGAAATCGAAAATTTTGTATTTCGAAACCAGCTTTTTTTTTTTGCAATTTCAGTGTTGGTTCTATACTTGGACATTGGTTTCGAAATAATGCATGATAAGTCGTTTGGTCGGTTGGATGGGTTACCGCCTAGTGGTATTTCAAATCGGCACGTAAAGCCAATGGTCCCGGTTATCACTTAATTGTGATAGTCGTTAAGTTAGTTGGAGGCCTTCTGGGCGGCTTGAAAACTCAACAGTACGTTGACGACTAGCCTACCTCCACCGATCCGCAGTGGGCACGCGTGGTGGAGTATCTGCCCATTCCGTTTCACCCTGATTTGTGGTAGATTAGAATGGGAAATTATAGGTTGATGATGATGGTGATGACAATTATTATTATTTTTGACTTAATTTTTAATTTAATTACTACATTTGTTAGCGAGTCAAGTTAAACTAATCTAAATTATATTATTATATTACTATTTAAAAAAAAACTCCGTCGAAACAAATTTCACAAGAATTGTAAAATCTAATTTAAGTAGGTATATTTGTTTAGTTATGTGAATTAATATTTTAATTCTCCTTTGCAGGTATTTATGCAGTTTCAACATTTGGTAAGAATATAATAGCTCTTACACCATTACGCTTCGCTTAAGGCCATGATAAGGTAGAAGAAAAGTCGATTACCGAAGGTAGTCGTAGAATGAGTTCCCGCCGTGGTTTTCCCAAGGGTCAAGAGAGTACAGCATGGAGCTCTTCAAGCTCTTCAAGAGGGGTGTGAAGCCACTTTTCCAGGGTCAGAAATGTGCAATACCCCTGGTTTTGTAAAGTTCAATAAGCTATGGTGACCGCTTACCGTCAGCCGGGCCGTAAACTTGATTGCTACCTTAGTGGTATAGATAAACTAAAATTATAGTTTAAAAAAGCAAAAAACACGCTTTAAAAATTTTAGTAACGATGGTACCAAATTATTGGTCCTTGATAAGTATGCAAAGTTCAGTTTAATCTGAAAATTCGAAGTAGATGAAAATTAGGTTTGAAGATTACATACATACAGTAACTAGTTGACGGCCAGTTGGCGCATTTGGGTTCGATTCCCACATAGGACATGCATTTGTGTGCATGAACATGTCCTGAGTCTTGGTGTAATTTATGTATATTATGTATTTACAAAGAAAAAAAAGTAGTATATGTATTATATCAGTTATCTGGTTTCCATAGTACACACGGCAACAGATCAAGCTATACATTTCTAGTATAAGCTGACCTCCCATTGTACGGAAGTCCTATACAATGCGAGCTCAGCTTATACTGGAAATGTATAGCTTGATCTGTAGCCGTGTGTACAAGCTTTGCTTAGTTTGGGAACAGATGACCGTGTGTGAGGAATGTCCCAGGATATTATTATTTAGTACCACGAGTGTAAAGATTTGACATTAGTAAATGTTTACTAAATGCGTTTGCGTTTACGGCACTTCTCTATAGGAATTGGCACAGCGCCTCTAGCGGAATACTCATGGTACTAATTTCTCCCATAAGCGTGTGAAAAACATGATTTTGAGGTTTTTATGGAAGAAAACATCAAAAATATCGTTATTTTTCTCTCACCACCTACGGCCACATTACTTACCACCGGAGATTGTGGTCAAAAACGTCACAAAAAAAAAAAACCGCTACATTATTTTACCTCTCCCATATTTTGTATATGACCCTTTTATGGGAATAGGGTGACCTCAACATGTCCTTTATTATATGAGATATAGGTCACTGATAGAATTTCAGTACATATCGATGGATGCCATAAAAAAAGCGTTCGATCAACGGTTAACGTAGAGTGGCCACAATTTGTATGGGATTTTTATGATATAAATAATCCTTTACTATAATAATTTAGGTATATAATATAATTATAATAATTATCTATACTATAATAATATAATAAAGCGGAAGAGTTTTTTTGTTTGTTTGTTTGTTTGTTTGGTTGTTTAAACGGGCTAATCTCTGGAACTAACAGTCGGATTCGAAAAATTCTTTCACTAATAGGAAGCTACACTATCCCCGAGTATTATAGGCACTAAATAAGCTTCTCGACAGTTTAACAACTACTATTGGACCCTTTTTAGGACTCCGCTGTCCGTCCGTCTTTCAAAGGGCTGTGTCTCATGAGCGGTAATAGGTAGACAGCTGAAATTTTAACAACAAATAATAAAAATGAAATTAAATTAACAATTAAAGGGGGCGCTCATGCAAGGAACGTTTTTCTGGCGTTTTTTTTCATAGCAAAGTTGAGTTTGTTATAATTATTGTACGGAACCCTCTATGTGCGAGTCCGACTTGCACTTGGCTGGTTTGTAGGTATTATTACTTAGAAATAGAAATGCTTTTATTGCTACAATTTACTACTAACATAACATATTTATTTCTCTATCTCTGTCTATTTCTGAAACAGGTTAATGTTATGGTGCGTCTATGCTACGCGATCCGAGTATCCATAGGCTACGGTAACCGCTTACCATCAGACGGACCGTATGCTTGTTCTCTACCTTAGTTGAATAAAAAAAACAATTCAGAATCCATTATATTTACCCAATTTTCTAAGAAAACTAAAAACAAACTAGCAAAAAAGTTAACTTTACTCAAAGACACTGCAAAATGTTTTTACAATCCATCCAATCAAGCGTCTCTTTTTCTCATAAAAACTACACATGTCCCGAAAATTCCCGTTGGAATGAAGGACTGGTTACTTGAGCGGTGTCCTTGCAAGCGAGGGCGATCTTGATTAATACCTAGGGACTGAGTCAAACGTACACTTGAGATAGGTCGAGGATTATAAGGGAAATGGAGGCGGTACTGTGTAAGTACGAAAGTATTATTTTGTGTATAAGTATGTACTTGTGGTACAATACAGACACACAGGGGAGAGATTTTGAGATTTTTTTTTTTGAGTTTTCTGTGATTGTCCCATGGTAAATGTTGTTCAGCATGACTAAACCTAACATAGGTTTCGAAAATATGTCATCTGAAATCTCCACCCGGTATACAGTTTCGTCACAGGAATACGCAATAGGGAGGACTTATTCTGATTTGAGCGTGTCAGTTAGATTATCAAAAAATATAGGACACGCATTTTTTGCTTGACCAAATCATAAAAATTTGACAAAGATAAAACGAATCAAAATTCAGGAGCTTGTGTCGTCACTTTAGAGTAAAATGTATACTTCAACGTGACGTCACGCAGAACTTCAACACACAATACCTGCGACTTTTTTGCGAAAAAATACGCGTCTAATCAATGCGTCTAATATTTTTTGATAATCTAAAAGACGGAATAAATATAATTTTTTAGTCATCTGGCCCATTGTGGTCAGAGAGATCAGAATGCTGTTATGGAGTTGCTAAGTTTATTGCCAGCTCTTCTCAAGAAATGCAACCTTCCGAACAGGTATTAGAGTCAGACTAATAATTTACAGTTACATTCATTCACAACTAGTATATTTTAAACACAGTTTGACCACATATAGATGCCTCATCCAACATTGTTTTCAGTGATCCGCAAATCCTATACATCACCCCTCAGTTTGTCACCGCATCTCAACGAGAAAAGCCACAAACTTTATTAGTTCCCTTTCTCTATTTCACTTTATTTCACGTAAAAATGTCTCAAAAGGATACGACAAAGTTTATTTGTTTGAATGTTTAAGTGAATACCGAGATTGTCTGGAAGTGTTATGGATTAAAGGAAGGACGATTCCGTTTTTTATCGCGCTTGGCTATCCAAGAAGTACAAATCAGAAAAAAGTTATTATAAAAATTCTAGACCGTTATTCAATAGTACATTATGATACATGTGTGCAAAGTTGGTTATTAAAAACAGACTTGTATTTTTTTAATTAGATTTTTTGATAAACAATCAACCACACAACGAAAAAGTTTACAAATATGCCGTGCATTTTTTTTTCGACAGCGGCGAGCTGTCAAACTATTTTACCCGTTTAAATTAAGAATTCTTGGGTAGTTTGTGGTCTACACACTGATACGTCTAGGACTAATGTTGGTGTCAATAGCATTATATCAAGACTTTGTAGCGAGCACAACAGGTTTTACAAGTGTAAGAAAACTGACATATTGTCTTGTTCACTTTCATGCTATAAAATATGTCTTTTTAAGTTTATATCTATATAGTACTTTCTTTTTTTTTTGTAATGAGCCATTTAATGTTTTCAATACCACGCACCACTAATTAGTTTAGTTTAATAACATGATGTGTTTGCCTTTAATTGTATCTACACTATGATAGTGTTCATTTTCATAATTTTATTTACTTTAAAAATGTTATATACGTTGGCAGACCTAATAAATAAATAAATAAATATCGCTTGCAGTGAGCTCGTGAGGTCTTATCATAATCGGGATTATACCTATCATAAAACTGTGCGGTAATTTAAAGTAAAAAGCACAAGTGCGTAATAAGCTGCATTAAGATACTAAAAACGGTGCAATAAATGTCAATTTACGAGCGAGTGTGTTGAAAAATCATTATTTTTTCTTGCAGTAGAAAACGCAACCAGTGGGTTGTGAAGAAACTGCGGGCGTAAAGCTTTAAATCTAAATAAATAAATAAAATTTTACAGTTTTTTTTGGTATTTATAATTGTCAGGACAACGTACATACAAAACAAGTTTGAATTTTTTTTTTTAAATGTACCGGAAATTTCACCCGGGTGACGCCGGGCACGAACAACGAGTTTAACAATAGAATAGTCAGTGAAGGTAATGGAGCCTCGTTCGATTTTTAAATTTACTTACTTCCCTCGGGCTGTAAATCGAATTGACCGTATTTCCATTTAAATACGACCCAAATTTTTGAGAATTAGCGAAAAAGCATTCATTTTAAACAAGTAACCGAATATATCATTATTGAATTAATACCTATGTGAATAATAATAATTGGATCCCTTTTTAGGGTTCCGTAGCCAAATGGCAAAAAACTGAACCCTTATAGATTCGTCATGTCTGTCCGTCTGTCTGTCTGTCCATCCGTATGTCACAGCCACTTTTTTCCGAAACTATAAGAACTATAATGTTGAAACATGGTAAGTAGATGTATTCTGTGAACCGCATTAATATATTCACACAAAAATAGAAAAAAAACAATAAATTTTGGGGGTTCCCCATATTTTTTTTTTTAATAAAACCCATAAGTGTGGTGGGGTCTATGGATAGGTCTTCAAAAATGATATTTAGGTTTCTGATAGGTATCATTTTTTTCTAAACTGAATAGTTTGCGCGAGAGACACTTCCAAAGTGGTGGTGTACATTACGATGCAAACTTCCACCGAAAATTGGTTTGATTGAACGAGATCTAGTACGTAGTTTTTTTTTAATACGTCATAAATTGAAATTCATATCAAATACTCAGGTCTATACTACGGAACCCTCGGTGCGCGAGTCTGACTCGCACTTGGCCGGTTTTTTAGACTATTGTGCACACTGAGTAGTGTGAAATTTGGCATAGTAAAAGTGTATACGGAGAACAAGTGCAGAAAGCTAATATTTTTATAAAATAATGCATTTGAAATCATCATCATCATCATCACAGGCCTCCTTTCACAAATCAGAGTGAAAGGGAATGGGCAGATACTCCACCACGCGTGCCCACTGCGGATCGGTGGAGGTAGGCTAGTGGCCAACCTACTGTTGGAATTTTTCAACCCGCCTAGGAGGCATCCAACTAGCTTAACGACTATCACAATTAAGTGATAACCGGGACCAACGGCTTTACGTGCCTTCCGAAGCACAGTTTTTTTTTTAAAAAGCATTTGAAATTAATTAAATTAATTAAAAAAACATTGCACACGAGACCATGTGTTTAAAACAACGTATACACGTAACGTATATACGTTTCAAACTGAAAAGAATGTCAAAGATAAATCATTATGCCATAGGCATAGTTTGTTAAGAAAATGTATTATATTTATTTATATTCGGTCTTCTTTTTACGGAATTTTCAGGTCCAGTAGTTTGAATCGAAAACTAATAAAATGACACATTTATTTGACAGAGGATTTCCTGAAATGAAATAGTTGAACCAAAACACATAGTTAACGTATAAAACACAGTTTTATTGTATCTGTAAACAAGGAAGACTCCTGAGTTATATCCTCGATAAATTGTAAGACAATATCCGTACAATTTCGGTAAACAACGTCATAAAAGTGTCAAGTTATATATCAAATGTCATATAATTCTAGAATTATACGTCCGGTTCATTCACGATGTACCTATTTTTGAAAATTATGAGAATTATTTGTAGAGCATAAACACGAATAATTTTACTCCTGCGCACACAGATTACAGAATACTTCAGATCGAGCGCACGGAACACGGGCGTGAGGCCAACACACCAAATACAGATTCAAAAGTAAATACAAACTTGAGTCAGTACGAAACAAGGCTTCGTATTGTAAGTACGTCACAAGTGGCAAAATTGTTCTTAAACATTCTGCCGTCCTGCATTTTGAAATATTGTAAAAATTGTTCCCAAAAACAAAAAAAGGAAGACGGAATGTCGTTTCATAGGTAATTATAGATATTTTCACTTATTTGTATTATTTTTTCGTGTATTTGTTACTGATCACTAGGAACACAAAACCTCAACAAAAATCAGTTGGTGTTGCTAGGTTACATCGAAAGTATTTTCCTTGAGGTCGTGGTATTATGGGGCCTTGTAAGATCGATCGATTTAACAAAAATACATAGGCAAGAGAAATTTATTGGTACCATATGAACAAAAAAAAGGGCGCTTATAGTTTATGTGAACGGGCTGAAAATTTGAATTTATAGGTAACTGATAATGACCCTGATTCCAAACGCCATTTTTTGAATGCTTCCGAATAGAACCGAAAAAATAAAAAGGAATCCTTATGTTGTGACTCCGTCCGTCTGTCCGTCTATCACAGCGTTACATTTCAGCAACCACTAATGCTTTTGGTATTGAAGATAAGTTTGAACAGGTGCTGCTTGTGGGGGCTGGTCTGCTTAAGTTTGCTATTTATTTACTTATTAAATATTTTTTCAGTCTACTTTGTAATTTTGCCGCCGCGCCGGGGCACGCAATTGTTTTCAGTGCGATTAGAATGTAAATATTATGTAATTAATCTAAGCCTGTTTTGAAAAGAGTAATTGCTGAGTTTATTGCCGGCTCTTCTCAGCAAATGCAACCTTCCGAACCGGTATTAGAGTATTAGAGTCAGACTTTTCATAAGTGCCTGCGAAGGTCTATTTGAATAAATGATTTTGAATTTTTGAATTTTTGAATTTGAATTATTGCTTACTCAAACATATTGAATATGAAACATGTTTTTTTTTTGTATAAGGTGCCGAAATTATGATGAAAAATATTTAAAAAAAAAATACCATAGGGTGGAGTAGAGTAGGTTAGGGTATAGAGTAGGGCACCACGCAAACGAAGTCGAGCCGATATGGCAGAAAAACGTTTGTCAGGTCAGCTAGTAAAGTATAAAATATAATTTTACTAAACATACATACATTTTATTGAGCTTAATAAAATAGTAATAGAAAAATATATATTAATATAAGATTTCATTATATAGCAAAATTAGAAACGAATGCTAGAGTTATAGGTGACAAAAGGCAATATTTTAAGAAGTTAGTGCAGAATAAAGGCTGTTAAACTCAATTTCACATAGGATGAGTCGTCAAGGTCAAGGGCTTTTTACCAATATCTTGTGAAATTCCATTTGATTACTCTGAAATAGTACTCTCAATATTTCATGAAACCTCGCTCTATCATAGTATAGTATTCCTTTATTATGTGTGTTCTACCGCTTGTACAACGGAGAGTGTTCTAAGGAATTGTTCGACTTGATGCCCACGGCTACCTTCTACCATCGCAACTCTCGCCATCGACGTGGAGCCCATCCTCACATATTGAAACCAGATTGGTTTCGAACTGTACGGGCCAAAAGGAGTTTTCTTCCGCGGACGCTCGGACTGTGGAATGAGCTCCCCGCCGTGGTTTTCCCAATGGAGTACAGCATGGGGTTCTTCAAAAAGGGCGTGAAGAGATTTCTTCAGGGTCGGCAACGCGCGAGTGATACCCCTGGTGTTGCAAGCGTCCATAGGCTACGGTAACCGCTTACCATCAGGCGGGCCGTATGCTTGTTTGCCACCTTAGTGCTATAAAAAAAAATATATATATATCGAAATGAACATTAACCATTGAGAAATCTAGTAAAATACCATGTGTCACCGAAGTCATGCTATTTGAAATCCACTTTAATGTATGTTACCTATTTCTATTTTAATAAATGATGACATCTCTGTATTCATTTCTTTTTTTCTTAATTGAACTTGGCAAATTCTTTATTTTTTAACTTGGATTATTAGTATAATGCTGGTAATTTGGTCATATTTTTATTGACTTAATCCATTCTCAAATCACAAGCCTGTTAATAATTTATTTATTTGAAAGTATAGTTTTAAGTTGATAATAACTATCCAATAAAAAAACGTGGGAGTTTTTTCTTCATTATCCTGGCAGCCCTACACGCAGCCTGGCAGCCCTAAATGCAGCCTGGCATCCCTAAACGCACACTGTCACACGTGTTCCTACAGTGCTCTCACGCACACATAGCTAAATACGAGCCTCACAGTGCTTGTCCCGTACATTACATCTGAAGTATTCTGTAATCTGTGCCTGCGCATAATTGAATAGTTACTACCTGCACACTACGCTTTTGTGCAGAATCTTTGTGTTCATTACTTGAGTACTACCCGTGCGCGATAAGTTGAGACTTGGCGCGGTGACGTTACAGTTGCGTGCTTGTATTGTATTTGGACTCGTTAGATAGACGCGCTCGAAGGAGATTTGACTATAGCGACCTAACGAGCAAGAAACTGCAAAACCTAGATCATCGGCGTCAGGTTGCAAGTTTCACGGTATTCTACAGATTGTTTCACGGAGAATGCGATAAAGAACTCCATAATCTTGCCCTCCATCCCCGTTCTTCTATCGGACCACTAGGCGTCGGGGGGTCTCCATCGCTTCGTCGTCGACATTCCGTCTTGCCGTACCAAGCGTTTCGCTTCCTCTTACCTTATACGCACGGCCAAGTTGTGGAATGCTCTCCCGGACAATGTGTTTGCAGACACTTATAAACATGGGTCTATTCAAGGCCAGAGTGAACAGGCATTTTAGGGGTCGCGTGATCCACCCTATACTACATCTTCGCTTACCATCAGACGGGATTTGGTTCAAGCGCAAACCCATTAAATATAAAAAAACAAAAACATTGCTCCCGTATTGTACGTGTAGCGGGATTATTGCTTCATGCTATAAGTACAATATGGGTGCCATCAGGGAAGTGCAGGGGAAGCAGGCGAGGGAGTTGCATTTCATTCGGGTCTCAACTCATTGCGCACGGGTAGTACAGTAACTATTTAAGCTCGTTAAATACGTCCACACTTGACATCGCGAGCAACGAACGAATTCTGTTCGTTCGTGGCTTGGCTCGTGCTCGCTTCGCGTAGCATGGACGCACCATAACATTACAGGATATAAACTTTTCTATTTAATTTATTTGATCAAACTAGAATAAAGGTCATCACTATAACGGCACCGCTCCGACCCGACTAAGCAAAAACTTGCCATCCAAGTGACGCCTTTCTATCAAGTAAATTTTATAAAAATTGTTAAACACTTAATTATATTTTATTTATGATGTATAATCTATTATCAGGAATATTGCAGCAGTTACCTAATTCTTTCGCATTTAGAAATATATTGCTTGTTTGATTTTCTACTACGAACACAAATTATACGTTCCTTCGAGGCGACTGCGAATAATGTTTATTTTAAAATGTAATGCGGATACGGAACAAGGCACGGCAAGTGATCGATAGTTTTCAATTTTGTCGGTAAAATTTCACATCTGAGGCCTTAGCACGAAAATCTATCGCAAGCGTAACGTATTCGTATCGAGAGAGTTAACTCAAATTTGTATGGGAATGTGTCATTCGAATGCGGTCAAACGTTTAAATCGGTAGCACGAACAACTACGTTAACCTCACGTCACGCTACGTAAACGTGGTTTGGTATATCATTTGAAATTGGAACGTATAGTATCGTCTACTCGCAAGCCAGCTAACGTAAACCTTCTCACCGTATTTTTTTCAGTGAGAGCCCATGTAATGTGTTTTTATTTTTTCTAATATGTTTTTTTTTAAGCATTAAGATTTTTAGTTTGTATTTCTTTATTTATAATCTCATAACTAAACATGGTGAATCATTAATTAAGTAGGTATTTAAGTTATTCAAATTTAAAACATTCAATGGGGGTGCCTCATGTTTTATTTGACTAAGTAGTATCCGAAAATTTATAATTTCCTAGCCGAGAATCGAACCCATTGATTCCGAAAAAATCACACCCTGTATTATAGCGCCATCCCATAGTGTCACTTAAAAGTATCAAATTCTGGGAAGTAATGTTAAATGGTAAACTAAAGAGAAGTTCAAATATTTAAGAAAACCCATTTTATTTTGCTTACATTTAAACTTTGATAATTATGTAAATTGTTCGAAATTACCTATACCAATTATTTACAATATTAAACTACTACGACGTGTACTACTTCGACGTGTCAAGAATTCTACATTCTCAAAAGTTCGTGCCTATACCTATTGAAATTAATGACTAAGTACTCTAATAATCTTTCGAAAATATTCCATCGGAATTAATAATCTTGTGATGCAAAATCATGATTTAATTGATTTCGAAACATCCTATATATACTTAATTATAATAAGCGATAGTATTCGATAGTTCAAGTTCAGCCACTCTTTAAATGAAATCCCGTAAAACTGCTAAAACACAAATCTAGAATTGAAAATCGACGAATTTATTTCTATCGGAGTCACAAGACTCAATCTTCTTGTAGTATTGTTCTAAATTCAAACCTTAATATTCATGAACTCTTTGCTGAAATAAAAAAAAACTACCTACGCGCGGTTTTTGGTTTGACAGTTAAGAATGGTTTTCGTTCAAAAATATTTTCACATTCATCATATTTAAATAGTGAAAAAGGAAACATTCACATGGGAATCATAATATAATACCTTATTTCGTTAGCTAATAATATAAGATAAGCCGATTATTTAATTTAGTTTATGTTATTAGGAATAAATATTGTAAAATTGTGTACCAATAAAATCAGAAATATATGAATCAAAATTCTGGACGAATTTAACGTAGCTCGCAAGCTAGGTATCGAGTAGACGATATAACTTCTGTCAAAAATGACATCTACTTGATACGACGACGCTACGAAGGCGATACGAAAGTGGTTCGTGCTAAGGCCTCTAGGCATTTGAATTAACCATATAGTCATATAGTAGACGAGATCCGGCTGCAAGATTACTACGTTCATAGAGTTTTTGATCGGGATGCATTTTTAATATATAATTGTGAATGGGGGAATTTGTTTTTGCCGGGTTGCCCTCAGATTACAGAATAAAAGAGGGTTGCCTATCAAAATGTGGCTGCTAGTATTTTTTATCAAAATTATATTAATTGATTTTTCGACAAAAAAACATTATCTTGGTTTTTTAAATAAATTGTAGCACAATTCATGATATTCTCATTAGCCTAAAGTGGTTTTTTTTCTGTCACCATATTTGTTCTACCTACATATTTTAAGTCAAATTCAAAGTTTTTAACCGTAGTTACAGATGTAAGCACAGAAGTTAGTTAATATTAAAGCTCAACTATGTCCTGCCTCTTAGGTATATAATATAAAAATTACACATAATTCGATAAAATAAATAAATATAAAAACACTATATACGTCTTTCCCGATTTTTTAGCTGTTGTATTTACTGGATATTTAACAGAGAACCAGCCTCTGCTTTTAGTTTTCATTTGCCAATATAAATGTTTGTCAGATAATTGGTCGAATCGAATCAAAATTATTTTTATAATTTAAAGACATAAAAGGCCTCCGTGGAGTTATCTACGGTTAAGATTAAGTCGACTTTTTGACACTTATCCTCACGGAGCAATAAAAGTAAGAACATGCTTACCCTAAGGTTAAGAAACGCCTGTGAAGTCTCCAGGGTATTGGAAAATAACTGATGAGCTATTTTAGCTATCAAATATATCTTAAATCAGTAAGTATCGTATAGAGGATTGAAGAGTAAAAAGGCATTGAAAATAACGTTGATTTTCTGAGGAGCTTATATTTTGAAGTGCTTTGTAAATCGTAGAAGTATAAATTTTGAAAACAATTTTAGACAATATAATTATTAAGACATTGTTGAATTCAATTGGTGCTTTTTTTTTTTTTTTTTTTTTTATACCACTGAGGTGGCAAACAAGCATACGGCCCGCCTGATGGTAAGCAGTTACCGTAGCCTATGGACGCTTGCAACACCGGGGGTATCACTCGCGCGTTGCCGACCCTGAAGAAACCTCTTCACGCCCTTTTTGAAGAACCCCATGCTGTACTCCATTGGGAAAACCACGGCGGGGAGCTCATTCCACAGCCCGAGCGTCCGCGGAAGAAAACTCCTTTTAGCCCGCACAGTTCGAAACAGTTCTGGTTTCAATGTGTGTGGATGGATTCCCCGTCGATGGCGAGAGTTGCGATGGTGGAAGGTAGCCGTGGGCATCAAGTCAAACAATTCCTTAGAACACTCTCCGTTGTACAAGCGGTAGAACACACATAAGGAGGCAAAGTCTCTCCTCAGACTGAGGGGCTCTAAACCGCTGCTTGAAATTATTTTCAGTATAATATCATCAATGTAATAAATATTTTATAGGTACAAGACATACAAAAAACAGTTCACAAAAAGCAAGCAAAAAAACAGAACAAAAGTAACATACAATTAATTATTGTAAAATGGGCGGTCTATATAGCTAAGAAGCGATCTCTTCCAGACAACCTTTGGATGCATAATATAGTGCACTTAATAATGTTTTTGAACAATTTTGACAAAAAATAACATATCTGCATAACTGAGCAAAGAGAGGCAGAGCATAGCGTTCATTCGCTCAAAGAGCAGCTCGACTATGAAGGACCTCCACGTTAAAGAATACCGCAGCCAAATAACTTTATTTTGTTTTCCTTCCTGCGCATGAGTAAGGTCGCCAGAGCTCATTGGGGAGGAGGGAAGAGGTAGCACGTGATGCCTCTTGTGTTGCAAGCATCCATACGACTATCGTAACTGCTTACCATCGGGCGGGCCATACGCTTGTTTAATCTTGACCTTACCATATCGATGGTTAATAACTTAAAATCGTATGGTGCGTCCATGCTACGTGAAGCGAGCACGAGCCGAGCCTCGAACGAACAGGATTCGTTCGTTACTCGCAATTTCAAGCGTGGACGTACTTAACGAGCCTTCAACGAGCCTACAACGAGCACGATGCGAATCCCTGTGTTCGTGAAAAAACTGACAATCGGGCGGAGCATAGTCGAGCACGCTTCGCTGCTCGTTCGAGGCTCGCAAGCCCGTCCACGCTACGCGAATCGTGCTCGCATTGCGCTCGTTCGTTGCTCGGCTCGTGCTCGGTTCGCCAAGCATGGACGCACCATTAGTGTCCCTATTTGGCTATAGCTTTCCAGTACAAAAAACCAATCTCTTTCGCCCTGCCATATATACTATATCGATACATTATTATCGACACACGGACAGCACTAGTTCAACTATTGGATACGAAATATACGTTTTGCACAAACTAAACAAATCGTTTCAGCTTGTCAAAAGCTCTCTTCGCAATGTCGAACGTAAAACGAGCCATTATTGTCGGAATAAATAAACCGCTTGCCTTACAACGTCATAACATTTCTTAGTTTAATAATGGCGTCAAGGAAATGGTCATTTTAATAGAAGTGCTATGTATTCGTCACATAGGTACATACGTGATTTAGTTTGTTGAATTTTGTTAGTTAGTGATAAGTTTAAATAAACTCAGTGTAAAAAATAAATGCATTTATTTCGAGAAACAACATTACAGATAAAATTATCTAACTCTCTAACAATCTTTATTTATAAAATAAAGCTGAAATTATTGTGTGTTTGAAGGCATTTATATCAGGAACTAACTTATCAGTAAGATAAATATAATATTGACGGGCCAGTTGGCGCAGTTGGTTAAGACGTTGAGTCTTAACCTATAGCGCCGCAGGTCGTGGGTTCAATTCCCACACAGGACATGCATTTGTGTGCATGAACATGTCTGTATGTCCTGAGTCTGGGTGTAATTATGTATATTAAGTATGTATTTACAAACAAAAAGTAGTATATGTATTATATCAGTTGTCTGGTTTCCATAGTACAAGCTCTGCTTAGTTTGGGATCAGATGACCGTGTGTGAGGAATGTCCCAGGATATTTATTTATTTATTATTTAATATTCATTTAGGGAGGTTATAATGTGAGAGATGACTTTATATTAAACAAATATGTACAAATTTATGTGTTTATTAACTTGAATGTGTTGTTTCGTTGGCATAGTTTTTGCCAAAAGTAATTGCACTGATGCTGGGGTAGTTTCTTGCCAGTCTTCCTGTAAAACTGCGTGAAAACGAAAAGAGCCGAAGAATTAAAAGGATATGAAGTCTACTTAATTACCCAGGGCTCGAATAATACTATGCGTTATCCCCTCTGTCTTAGGAGAATAGCTTAGGGGAGATCTAAAAGAATTTTCAATGTAGATACTAAAATACCTCGTATGTACGTGTAGCAATAAAGGCTACTAAATGCACTCAAAATCACTCCGATATACTCTTAGATTTCTATGTATACTATGATAAATATTCGGTTCAGGTTACCGATACAGAAATAGTAATATTTTCTTGTCTGTTCTGGCAACATCACTCACTGTAAATCTAAGCCCGTTTGCTGTGACTTTATCGCCTATAATTAACTAGTTTGCTACTCGCGGTTCCACCCGAGGATCTTATATTTTCCGGGGATAAAATCTATCCATATGCCAAGTTTATCCGTTTGGACATTCATAATATCACAAACTTCCGTCCAGCGGGGTCCTTCCCAAAAGATCGTATTTTTTTCTGGGATAAAAATAGTATGTGTTTATCCAGAATATATTCTATCTGTGTGCCAAATTTCATCGAAATCCGTTCAGTAGTTATTGCGTAGTAGTAGCAAACATTTTCACAAATTACAAACTCACATACATAAAAACTTTCACATTTATAAGACATACTAGACTAGCTGTTCCCAGCGGTTTCACCCGCGTTCCCAGGATAACAGGTAGCCTATGTCCTTCTCCACATTATAAGCTATCTGCATGCCAAATTTAATTATGATCCGTTCAGTAGTTGAGGCGTGAAGGTGTCACAAAGAAAAAACTCACTTTCGCATTTATAATATTAGTAAGGATTATTAAGATGTTAAAGCTTTAGAAAGAGACTGGAATGCCTGGAAGAGTGTTGTCTCTATCTCACAAAGCATTACTAGAATAAATAAGTCAATATTGAAAATAATTAATACATGAAAGAACTTATTGAAAGACTAACCCCCTTAGTCATAAAGCGCTATTTAACTAATACACTGATTAAATGGTCACGTAAATAATGTCACATTATTTGATAATGACAATAGAGTGACGTTATTTACGTGACCCTTTAAACAGTATATTAGTTAAATAACGTTTTATGAGTAAGGGAGTTAATGTCTTATGTATAAAATCTTATTTGTTTGTATCTAATAAAATTACAATAAAAAATATAAAATTTTCAATAATGTAATTAGGTAGTTCACTGAAATAAAAACATTATGTATAATTATCGTTTTGACAGTGTTACAATTAAACCAAACTCTAAAACACTGAAATAAGATCTACAATAAAAAGTCACTTATAAATATTTTCTTTATACATCTAAAACCCCCTAATGTACCTTTTTAGGTTGAACAGACTAGAAAAGGTTTTAATGTGAAAATGTCACATAAATAAAGAGCGAGTTAAATATTTTAAGTAAAACCGCTAAAAGATTTATGTACTGACCGTAAGTGGTCATGATTAGAGAAAACCTCAGATCAGAAAAACTAAGAGATATGGCAAAAGAGCAGGATGAACCGCCGAACTGCGTTTAAGGGAATGTTTGTTTAGAGTAAGGAAATATCAATAAGGCTAGACAGGTGAGTAGGTACCTGACTAAGTTGTCTATGAATGGCCGAATCCATAATCATGGGAAGTAGTGAAAACTCACGTGTAAAGTGTTTTGAACTCATTGTAGAATCACAGAACAAGCAATAGTTAGGTAAAATATACTGCTTGTATTGTTATTTAAAATGGAATGGAGGACTTGTGATTTTTTTTTAGTTATCAACAAAGTTTTTCGGCAAATTTCACATGGGAAATAAATGTCGAAAAGCGAGTGGGGATACTCGCGTCTGCATAATGACCTGCCTTTTCGAGTCTTTAACTCTACTTTTAAAGTTCAGAATTACTGAGTAAAAACATTAAGAAGAAGAGAACATCCACGTTTTTATAATCTGAGAAGAAAACCATATAAAAACCCTTTTCTCTACGTTAAGCCGTGTGGAATCCGACGTTTCAAATTTAAAACTTTTAGACGTCGCCGGCGGGCGGGCGGTTTTAGATTTATGTGCAAAAAGTCATGCTCGGGCTAACGTGTGCGTTTATGTTAGAAGCACAGATGTCTCAAAGTTTAAGTATTTTATTATATCTTTTCACTTAACGTTTCTGTCGCGGAAAAAATCTTTTTCATGTAGGATTAGCCAGCTAGGTTAGATTTATTATTCGCACTAAATAATAACAATGTACATTTGACTCGATTACTCTGTGATATTCCACGTAAAACTTGTATTAAACCTATTTTTACCAAAATATCCCTTTTTACAGAAAAAGATTAAACAGTGAGACATCATATATTATGGTGCGTCCATGCTACACGAACCGAACACGAGCTGAACCACGAACGAACAGGATTCGTTCGTTTTTCGCGTATCGTGGACGGACTTGCGTGCGAGCCTCGAACGAACGTTCGGCTCGTGCTCGACTGCGCTACGCCCGTTTTTTAGTTTTTTCACCAACAGATATTTTCAAATTTCATAATCAGTCAGTCCATTATAAAGGACGAGTGCAAAAATACTATATATTTATGAGCTTACTGCTCGTAAATATATAGTGTCCTTCATACTTATAAGCTTGACCGCGCACGAGAGAGACTGACAGACTTTTCATAAGGCACATGCAGTGCGACGTGACGCCGCGCGCTTATTCACAGATACTACACAAGCGCAACGTGTAAATGTGTTGCACGTGCCAGCTTTTGATAACCGACAGGTTCGTTGTAACGTCTACACCTGACATCGCGAGGCAAGAACGAATTCTCTTCGTTCGTGGCTCGGCTCGTGCTCGGTTCGCGTAGCATGGACGCACCATTATAAAACACTTTGTGTCACAATCACAAGCAAGGCACCATGATAATAATATGTAAAGTGGACTGTATTTTTTTTAATTCGCCCCTTATTTACAACTAAATAATCTTCGAAACCTTAAGTCCAGCAAGCTTATAGCCTTATAAAAAGTCACAAGGACATGACTCAATTTACTCAGACCTCTTAGTTCAAGTATTAATAAACATTACTCCATGAGTGCCAGCCCATACAATATGGTGATGTATCATTACTTATCGACAGTCGTTAGGTTTCGATTCAATTTGCCGCGATACCGACCGTGCGTCATGCTGTGACTACATCCAATGTTACAATGTTTTATTAATAATCAATTTGCCCCATTTCCTTTATTGACGATATTTTATCACTACCCTCAATTTGTTGAAATTGTTCCATAAAAATGTAATACTTTATGCTCTAGTAAATATGTTATTGGTTACTATTATTTTGTTATTGGCGACCTCAATTTGTGGCTAAGAGCCGGTTTCTTCAACCTTGATCACTTTTTCGTTATACATATATTACGAATTATTATACTTCATCATCATCCTACCCTGTTCCTAAACACTTGTGGTCGGCGCAATATGTACGCTTCTTACATTCATCTCTTCTATCCGTCATACCAGCATTGACTCCTTTCTCCATCTCTTATTCGGTCTTCCTCTTCCTGTATATCCAGCCTCTTTCATATCAACTCTTTTACTGACGTGGCTTTCATTACTCCTCATAACATGTCCATACACGGAAAATAACTATCATAATTATTATACGTATCATATTATTATTTCGTAAACCAAGTGACTAGATTGAGACTGTCAAATATTTTTTGTAAAGCAATCGAAAATTTACAGTTGACGTATACTTTTACACTATTACGTTACTTACATTACGTATGTGCGTTGTTGACATACCGTAAATACGGACACAGCGTTTTGCATCCTCATTTATAATGCGGACAGAGTGAATAAGTTCCTTCTGGGTAAGCGTGTTTCATCTTAGGCTTCGTTATCGCCCCTTATGGGCGGCTCAGTGGCCAAACGCAAGCCCATAATTAAAAAAAAACTGTTTAACTTTATACGAATTCTTAAATGTTCTGTTTTAATGCAAATTTAAGGCTGTTAAAGTTAGGTTGACAAGGAGCAACGAATCGTATAGTACACAAAGGGTATAAATACCCACTATCCTTTGAATTATAAAGTTCATATTTTTTTTTTGGTGTTCATTTTATAAGACCTTACAAAAATATTATCAATAAAAAACAAGTATAATATCGGTATCATTAAAACTTAACAATACAAAATTTAAATAAAATTGGCATAAATCTTTTTTTTACGTCTACTTTTTAAAGCCTATTTTAAAAGCCTAAAAGCTCGGTGTAATGCCATAAAAGTACCGTGTTCTGGTGTAAAAGTTATTGTTTAGAGCCCTTTAAAATTTACATAAAAGCGATTGTAATTTTCAGTACCCGTTTTCAGAAGATTTTTGATATAAATAGTCTTGTAGTCTTGTTTTTTTTGTGAGAGCTTTTTCACTCATAGAATTTAATGTCACCCAATTTTTGCTATAAAATTCTGACTATCACGGCACCTTTAATAGCGACATTGAACGTCAAAGCCATGTAATTCAGGCCCCAAGAGGGCACCAATGAAGGTCAAAAATATTGAAGTTACCAGCGGTTCGAGCGCTAACCTTTAACTGAGAATAACTTTTTTTCAACTATTTATAGGCCTGTATTTGACCACATACTAATAAGAACTAAAACGAAAGCAACTAATGCCTTGAGCTACGCGCAAAAGTTAAAGTGGAAATGGGCAGGTCATGTAGCGCGACTAACAGACCAGAGATGGACCGCACAAATCATCATCATCATCATCAGCCTATAATGTCCCACTGCTGAGCACAGGCCTCCTTTCACAAATCAGGGTGAAAGGGAATGGGCAGATACTCCACCACGCGTGCCCACTGCGGATCGGTGGAGGTAGGCTAGTGGCCAACCTACTGTTGGAATTTTTCAAGCCGCCTAGGAGGCATCCAACTAGCTTAACGACTATCACAATTAAGTGATAACCGGGACCAACGGCTTTACGTGCCTTCCGAAGCACGGAAACACTCGATTTTAAATACCACTAGGCGGTCACCCATCCAGGTACCGACCAAGACAGACGTAGCTTAACTTTGCCGATCGATTAAGAACGGCTAATCATGCTACACCACGAGCGCTTCAATCATGCTACACCACAAAAACAAACAAATAACACAGTGGAATTTCCCACTCGGCAAAAGAAGCAGAGGGAGACCATTGACACGCTGGGAAGACGAAATAAAAAACACAGCCGGCCCAAACTGGGCCCAAATAGCACAAGACCGCGACAAATGGGCATCTTTGGAGGAGGCCTTCACCCAATCTGGGGTTCTTAAACTAAAAATAACAACTATTTTTTAAGATAACTAACCAAACTTATTAGAATTAGATAGTACTGTCAATAATGTAAGGAAGAAAAGGCTTTTTTATTTTTATTTTATTTTATTTATTTGACCAGAATATCACCGTGGCTTAAATGTGGCCGAAGGTGGTGCACACACAAAGCCTGGAAGGAAGGAAGGAAGGAACTGGCTCCCAAGTGAAACTGTCGGTACACACCCGGGTTCTTAGCGACAGATTTTCAACTGAAGGGTGGTAGCCAGCTAGGTGGGTACTACAAAGTACCCTACCACCGCACTATGGTTTCCTCACCGACAGCTCAAGCTCATTGTAGGATTCGAACCCGCGACCTTCGCCTCGGCATTCGACGTCACTGCCACTGAACTATCATCGCCTCAAAGGGCCTTAACCGGCAAGATCATAATAATATCCTGGGACATTCCCTACACACGGCCAATTGATCCTAAACTAAGCAGAGCTTTTACTATGGGACCCAGACAACTAATATTGTATACTACACATTTTACTTTTAAATAAATAATTACACACAGACATGTTCATGCACACAAATGTATGTCCTGGTGGGAATCGAACCAAGAACCTAATGTGTGATCTTCCACGCCAACTGGCTCGTCAAAATAGTCACCTAGATAATTTTCCAAATATTTTTACAAAACCAACATTTCATAACCTCCGCAAAGATTACATTAAAAACCCAATTACCAAGCTAAGCTCATCTTCAATTCCCGTTCTAATATTCGTGCACGTAGCTACAGTCGTAACTCGTATAATTTGGCTTCTCGCCCAACTGCCTCCAATTAAGGTTTTGCCAGAAAAAGTGACGTTTTTAATCCGCTCAGTTGGAACCCTGCCGGGGTTCCGTGAGCTATGATATTTGAAGCTATAAACTGTCGCAGATGGGTCTTATTGCATCCGCCTGTAGTAAGATACCCTGTTATGAGTAGCGGGTATGGTATACTGCTATTTTTGCTCTATAGATGTTTTTTTCATTAAGTTTGACCGTAATGTTTGTTTCGGGGTAATGGGCTCATAAGTACCAGTAAGAGACTGGATGCCTTATTGCCATTTTTATATTCGTATATATTAGTACCTAATTTACTAAGTTATTACAATTTCTTCATTTTTGATGTTGATAATGGACTAGGAATCTTGTCTCTAGTAATATAGCTATCTGGGTTATCCCACTAATACAGGATGTTTGAGACGGCTGAACGGATTTGGTTAAAACTTAGATATACCATTTTATATTAGCCTATACTGTCCCACTGCTGGGCAAAGGCCTTCCTTTCCTTTTACCGTTCTTTTCAGTCCCACCAGTTCTTTTTGAAGCAATCTTCGGCGAGGTCTGCCACGGCACCGCGCATTTTGTGGGGTCCACTCTGTGGTAATTTAAGTTAGATATACCATACCTCGGAATAAACTTATAGTCCACTTTTTATCCCAAAAACTTCAAAAGATTTTACACCATATCCTGACTAAAAACTAGACGGATGAATATGTTTCGTTCACAAAAGTCACCTAAATATCTGACGCGTAAATCAAGTCTGCAACACCGCTATCTCGATGGAACGCGACCGGATTTTGCTTCAGCAAAAAAAACTAACGGACTCGTCCGGAAAAGGCCCAGTTTATGAAAGTGAATCTACATCTGTGGACTCGGTTTCCAGGGTATATTTACGATATCCTCTGAACCGGACTGTGATACGCTTAATATTTTACGCTCAATGCGTCCCTGGCGGAATTTACTTTACTTTCGACATCCAGTTTAAATAAATATTCAGTTTATTTAAATATTCTTCCAGGCCTGCTCTTTTCGAAATTATTGAGAAATAATTTTATTCTTTTGTGTATTTATTAAGTAAATACCTAGATACTTTCAAATGCATTTTGATTCGTGATCATATTGACTTTCAAATTCAAAATTATTTCAAATTTACCTTCGTAAGCACAGTATGAATAGTCTGACTCCAATACCGTCTCGAAAGGTTGCATTTGCTGAGAAGAAGAAGGCAATAAACTCAGCAATTATTATTTTCAAAACATGCTTAGCTTCTTAGCATATACATTTTCGTCTCACTGAAAAACAAAACCTAAATGCGATGCTCATATTTTGTTACATTCCTAAACAAGCAGGTTTCCTCATAGTCGATCAAATACAACTGAATAACCGAATTAAACTTGTAAGACAAACTCAAACTCGCCACTAAGTTGTACAAGTTCTTGTACCTCAGTAAATTAACACACTGTTAAGGTCTCTGCTAGCTGCCGTGCACTGGTGACAGATAAGGCATTGGGTCGGCAACGCGTGAGTGATACCCCCTGGTGTTGCGTCCATAGGCTTCGGTAATTGCTTACTATCAGGCGGGTTGTATGGATGTTTGCCACATTATTAGTAAATTATATAATAAGGACATTTGTATCTAGTAAGTAATCACGCGCGATTAAAAATCCTTTTAATATCCTCAGTATGAGTCACTACATCTGGAGCAAGTCTGCTTTTTTTTTTTTTATTAGATGGGCACTGACCCTCCTATAAGCGGCGAAGACGAAGCCTAAGATGGAACACGCTTACCCATAAGGAACCCACTCTGACCTTGAAAGTCTCCAGGTTGTATAAGTCAGGAAACACAGACGCCGGAAGCAAGTACCACTTACCCTTGCTGTCCGCATTATGACGATGCAAAACGCTGTGTCCGTATTTTCGGTATGTCCACAACGTACGGGTGAAAATTTTCCCGGCGTCTTGTGGTTCGGTGTAAGAATGGGGATGGCGGAATTAGGTTGAACAATTCCCGCTATTACAATTGTGTTCCAATGAACTATCAGTGGTGCCAACATTTACATATTTTACAGAATTGAAAACTATTATGAATGAGTTGTAATTTACAGATTGTAATTTTTAGTTAAAATAGCATACTTGGCCCCCAGTTTCTCCTCTTTGCATCCTCTTTCAGCTATCTAATCATAATTTATTGTAGTTAAATAGATCCTGCTTGTAGACTAATAACTAAAAAAAAGGCCAAACGCAATTTCCGGATAAAGAATTAGGGATTTTATGTGGGATTTGTAAGCAGCAGTCACGTGAACTAGTCACGTATTCTTGATGTAATTTTCCATAAACTGTCACGCTGACAGAAATTGCCTTGATTTGTTGCCATGTTATTTTATATTCTATCGTTATCTCGTGTCAGTAAGACTTACGCCATAAATCATAAGTTTTATACAGAGTAATTGCTCTCCTCAGCAAAAACAAACATCCAAACCGGTAAGGCCTGGACCATAGTGTGACTCTAAAGCGGTAGTTAAGACGGGTGCGGGTATAACTGTCCATAGGGATGTGAGTTATGGAGCGCACACAAGCAATGGGTCTGACGGTCAATTTTGAACGTCCCTTACGCAGAGGGCATCAAATACGTACTAAGCAAAACCTGAAAAAAGTCAGCTGGCGGCTATATGTGTACAGAGTTGTCAACCAACCACTAATCAATGACAAATAGAGGGCGTTGAGTCAGTGGCCGAAAGAAATTCAAGTTATTTTCTTGACTACTTAGATCTACACGGTCGGTCTCCAACTGCCTGATTGAAAACAGAATTGTAGCCTTTTTAAGAGTCAAGCTATTCATAGATGCTTGTGAATTTTCATAGGGGTCATCGAAATTCTTTTAACTGAAACACGGCAACAATGTGCAAGAACCCTTCTTTTCGTGTAATTACTAACGACCCCCTTATCTTCCCGGAGTCCGGCCACATCTGCCCGCTTAATTACTGACCCCGCGTCTTATCTCGTGGACAACCCTTGTTCAAGTTGTAAGTACGTTTATCATAAGAGCTTTTGAAATATGGACGTTGTCGTCGGTTTCGTATCTTGGCAAAGTTGTCATCTATTCGTTTTATAAACTTTGTCTCTCATTTGCCTGAATATGAAAAGGGGTGATAGTTTGTTTAACAATTGTTATGCTGCTTCTGTGTGAGAGTTAACTAACAATTTTAAAGCGATGATAGCAAGTTGGAGTGCCGTTGAATGTCGTGGGGTATGGCTTAGAATCCTACAGTCCTACAGTTTTAAATATCGGTGAAAACACACCGTGCTTTGGTACGCACGGCTACAGATCAAGTTATAAATTTCCAATATAAGCTGACCTCTCATTGTACGGAAATCCTATACAATGCGAGATCAGCTTATACTGGAAATGTGTAGCCGTGTGTACCATAAAGATGTACAAGTACCCAACAGCGTTAGTTTTTATGGTTTACTGGGCTATTAATTCTATGACTATAAAGGCAAAAATATCTTCTATGAAAGTCTTCTTCCGTAGTGAAAATACAGAGTATAAATTCATCACAAAACTTTTTCTATTCGTGTGAAACAGTGAAAATGCATTTTTAGGCTTTTCATTCACGTTTTTATCATTAAGCCCTCTGACAAACGACGTTCTTATTGATCGATCGAGGACGTGACAACATTTAACGTCGTTCTTTTTACGTGCCGTATGCGATGCTTCAGTTTTGATACACCAATTTTCACGTTCAAATGTGCGAAGACTGATAGACCTAGATCTCTTCGGAATTTTCCCGAGTACCTGAATATTCCATTATGGTTTTTTTCATACTAAACTTTGACTGTGTAATCAATTGTCCATAATTTGCCTGGCCTATAAAAAACACAATGAAATACTCAAGCTGGCCCTGGCATTCGATGTCACTAGCATCATATATAGCAATCAATAAGATCAAGTGGTCAACCTATTCTAAATCTCCTCCTATTTTAAATCAAAAATGTCATTCTGATACGAAAAAAATTCAAATCTGTAAATTTTGATACCACTCATAGTTCATTGTAACACAATTGAAATAGCAGACTTGGGCCCCAGATGGCCATTAGTAGATAAATGTTCAAGTATTTATCATTATTTTATCATATCTTATCTTGTGCAGGGGCCGAGGAATAACTCGGACACTTCGACCCATTGGGATCTATTGTGGTCCCCTAGATAACTTACTCCTCCCCAGTCTCGTTGAAAACTCTTTTCATGAGTTTTACAACGAGTTTAGGAGATATGAGCCTGTAGTCTTCTGGTTTTGGATATCCGATCCCTAGGAGACTCATTCGCTTACCAGCCAGTGCATCGCATGTGCACAGAAGGTGCTCCATGCGTTCCGTATGCTCCCCACACAACCTGCACATGGGTGTCGCGGTTAGACCCATCTTCATGAGCATGTCGTTGGTTCCAAAGTGCCCAGTAATCATTAATCAACCAGTATCATTATTTTACTAAACCTTATATTATGGCATACCTTTTATAGGCCAGCCACCACCATTTTCCACCAATAATAATCCTAAATCAACATGTTAATCGACAATAACTTAAGGTTCCAAACAATCGCATATATTCACAAATTACGATCTAATAAAGCATATTCTGTAAAACAAACTCTAAAACACGTATAACAAACAATTTGACACGGTTAATTTCGTCTGATACCCAAACCCGAGGGTTTTATGTGAAAAGGACCCCATTACATTTGAATATCGAGGGTATGAGCAGGTGGCACGAAGGAACGCTTATTATAAGTTTGGTAGAGGTATTGCGAGGTCAAAATATGGTAAAGACTCAAAGTTTTACAGACAAGTCTTTCAAATGTAGAAAGAAATTGCTCTGTGCCCAATTATACTATTTATTTGTCGAACATTCGAACAATTAGCCCAAAGAAACGTAATGACGTTCATTTTATGTAACTTTTCCACCACCCATGATGCGCTATGATTGGCTTAGTCAAGTCAAGGACAAGTAAAGTAAACAACACATTTAGATAGTGATTGGTCCATCCTTACTGTTTAAAATCGCAGTCTAGTTGCGGAATTGGATGGCTCGATATTTCTACTCTAAGTCTGTATCTAGGTTATATTATCGACTACAACGCCATTTGCCGGGCTGATTTGTGAATCTAAACCATCCAGGGCGCCACCCAAACGCATACAAAAAAATCATTAAAATCGGTCTAGCCGTTTATGAGGAATTTAGTGACATAAACACGTACAGTAGAATTTTATAATATATAAAGATTGCTGTCGGGGACAAACCAATAACCTAAGCACCTAAGTATGTATTGGGAAACAGAATTGGGAAACTGCTGTTAATTGAAGTGCCTATCTTTGAAATATTCTTTTTAGGTAATTCTAATCCGCTTCGCTCAAAAGGAAGTCGTTGGCAACCGATGTTTTTAATGCATTAACTTTGATGATACTCGATTCCAGATTAATCTTCCCGTTTCGTTTTACTTTATTAATTCCGGAACTTTTCGGCGGTTGGAGTCGATTTTGCAATTGACCGAAACGATCGTTTTTCTATGAAATAAAATGTTTGTATTTTTATATTTTCTTGGGGTTACATCAATCAAAGCTGTATTGAGTTGAGAGAAACAATTGAATTTTGGACTTATGTAAAAGATATAAGGTTTGTTTAAGATTAACTGAATTTGTTGGTGGTCCCATTGTCATCAGATCAGGATTTGATTACTTACTAGTATACTTTGAAGTCGGTTTAAGTTTTAAGGAATTCATATCTTCCTTATCGTTTGTTCTCAGTAAAAGTATCGATAAAAAACGAGAAAATGGCATTCATTAGGTATATGTATTTAGTCGTTCAAACTATGAACTTGCAGTTTGTTTCAAGGCGGCGTTGCACATACCGGCCCTTGTGAACAGGTGCGGCTTATCGGGGCTGGTCTGCTTAAGTTTGCTATTTATTTACTTATTGAATATCGAGTCAGTCTACTTTGCAGTTTTGCCTCCGCAAAGGGCACGCAATTGGCTACTTGACAGTTTTCGGAAACATATTTTAAAATTTACATACGTGTATTTTATACCTCTTACAATTATTTTTTTTATCAAAAAAATGTTATTTACAAGGAAAATAAAATATTTTTTAACATTTCATTTGAAATTCGCGCAAAAACACCCGGTCACGTGACATTTGTCAGGTGCGACGTCACGTCTCTATAAACAAAACTAGAGGTGTGTAACTAAACAAAAATACGCGAGCTGCATAACAGCTCACGGCTCAGGTGTGTGAGCCGGTTCAATGACTCAGCTCGCAGATCAGCTCAATTTGTACCTATAGTCCACGATGTAACGCGTACCGCGCGTCGAATCGAGCCGATACGCAGTGAGCGTGCGCGCTTATCGTGGACTATAGGTACAAATTGAGCTGATCTGCGAGCTGAGTCATTGAACCAGCTCACACACCTGAACCGTGAGCTGTTATGCAGCTCGCGTATTTTTGATGAGTTTCACACATCGAACAATAAACCCAAAGAAGCGCAATGACGTTCATTTTGGTTGAAATATATTCCGCCAATTTCCCACCGCCGACAATGCACTCTGATTGGTTAAGTCAAGGACACGTGCGCTCTGATTGGCCAAGTCACAAACACACGACGCGACGAGTGGTCCTTACTGTTCAAAATCAGTGACAAATCACTGACTAGTTTCGGAATTTGATTGTTCAGTATTACTACTCTAAAGGGATATTTCCGCGATGGTTTCACACCTCTAGTTAAATTTGACGTCACAAACCTCACAAACAAACCATAGATGCTCAATCCCGGCCGCCCGCGTTTCGGTTCTTGTAATCCACAGATAAAAAAACTCACTTTTTATTTCCTAAAATAAAATATTAAAAATTATTATTATGCAAAAAATATATTGTGTAATTATTGTTAACCTATTAGCTATCATATCTAACATATTTCATATTTTTTCATTATAACTGTCACTGCGATTACAATGTAATGAATCTAAGCTTGTTTTGAAATGAGTAATTGCTGAGTTTATTGCCGGCTCTTCTCAGCAAATGCAACCTTCCGAACCGGTATTAGAGTCAGACTTTTCATAAGTGCCTGCGAAGGTCTATTTGAATAAATTACTTTGAATTTGAATACCCGTGCAGCCCGTGCTCACGCCACACACTAGTACAGTCACTCTATTAATATTCTATCTCTATGGTCACACCAGTGTGTTTCAATAGCTGCATTTAAGCGCCAGTTTTTTTTAAGTGAATAAGAATTTACCTACTCAAGTGTCAGTTTATATGTCTTTGTGGGAAATGCAAATGTTTAGTGATAGAATCTCGCTGCAGTTGGCACTATGTTTGCTTGCTCTAGTAAGGATTTCAACACAATCTAGATCTTTGTTTAGTGCTAGATACATGGAGCAAACTGAGCTTGTATCTTGTATATTTTCGAGGGTGATGAATTAACTACTAGCGACCCGCCCTGGGTTCGTACGGCTGCAATGTCGTGTGGTGTCGAGCGATTTGCGCGCCCGCGCCCGTCTCGGTCCGCCCGTTCATGGTATCGCGAATACTGCTTCTTGCTTATTTTAAATCTGTGATATCTTTTAAAATATAAATGATAATGATTTTCTGTAAAGAACAAGCTTTATCTTCATTAAATGCCCGTTGTAACTAACTTATTTAATTATATAAGGATTAATATTATATGTGTCCAAATAACTTCGAAAGTAACCCACATTTTTTTTTATCTCAATCGCATAAAAATGGTTACTGTGGGTTATTAATAGGATATGGACATATACCATTGCGAATTTTTTGTATACATTTTGATATATCTCGTAAAGTTTAGTCAGCGTCAGCAAAGAAAGCGCAAAAAAATCTATGTGTTTACGAAACATTGATTTTTTTATATTATCTGTTTATATAACATGCATGTATTATATATATAAAAATCTTCCTGGAAAATGTATCTAACCGATAGTGAAAACGGCATCAAAATCCGTTGCGTGGCTTAGAAGGAGTTAGCGGACAAACAGGGAGACAGACTCTGAAAGCGACTTTATACTATGTAGCGATGATGAAGAGTTAATATTTTTTTTTTATACCACTAAGGTGGCAAACAAGCATACGGCCCGTCTGATGGTAAGCAATATACAATGTTTATGTATAAAATTAATAATTTAACCGTAGAACTTTGTCGAAATAAGGGGCCAAGTCTGCTATATTGTCATACTGACACGATACTATTGCAATTCCATTATGATTGAGCCGATGTGCGCAGTCTACTAATTCATAATGGTCTCATAATGACTGAAAATAATTTTAGTACAAAAACTGACAACTAAAAGATCATTGTGGCACATCGAAATAGTATTCCCTAGAATAAGGGTGACAGCTGTAAAAACGGCCGAAGAAATAAGACCACGGGTGTCGCTATTGCAGTTTTAGTAGGTTGCATTTTTTTATTGCAGTTTGAACGTAGAACATTCATTCATGAGTGACATAATTTTGTTTTATTGAGTTTCCAAGCGGCCACTTTCACGATGTTGTCGTGTACGTAAACCTTAATCTAGACAGAAGATAATATATCGATGTTGTGGCACGATTGTAGTTTCAGTGGAAAAATCATCGGAAAGCATTGAGCTGTTATTACTACGTATAGAGAAGACGCCACACATCACAACTATGTTCTGTTCAAGTGAGGCCATCCGGCCACACTTGTTGTTGTAGAACCAATCATTTGCGGTTGCAGAAATATACTGCTGTGACAGACGGACCGACAGACAGACAGACGGACGGAGTAGGACCGTAAGTGATTTTTTTACCATTGTGGTTTGGGACCCAGTTCCTTCTAGGCTTTGTGTGCTTACCACCTTCGGCCACATCATCATTTACCATAGTGAGATTGTGGTCAAACACATTCATATACACAGTAAAAAAACCCGGCCAAGTGCGAGTCAGACTCGCGCACCGAGGGTTCCGTACAAACCTGTAGGTATATAAGTAAATGGTAGTATAGACCTGAGTATTTGATATGGATTTCAATTTATGACGTATTAAAGAAAAACTACTTACTAGATCTCGTTCAAAACAATTTTCGGTGGAAGTTTGCATCGTAATGTACATCATATATTTTTTTTAGTTTTTTTTTTTTTTTTTTTTTATACAACTTAGTCGATAAACAAGCTTACGGCCCGCCTGATGGTAAGCGGTTACCGTAGCCATATAGACGCTTGCAACACACGAAGCATTGTTTTATCACTCTCTTATTTTAGAAGTTACAGGGGGGGACACACATTTTACTACTATGGAAGTGTCTCTCGCGCAAACTATTCAGTTTAGAAAAAAATAATTAGAAACCTCAATATCATTTTTGAAGTCCTGTCCTGAACAAAATTGAGTTTCAGTTCTAAGTATGGGGAACCCAAAATTTATTGTTTTTTATCTATTTTCGGTTCACAGAATACATCTACTTACCAAGTCTCAACATTATAGTTCTTATAGTTTCGGAAAAAAGTGGCTGTGACATACAGCCGGACAGACAGACAGCCATGACGAATCTATAAGGGTTCCGTTTTTTGCCATTTGGCTACGGAACCCTAAAAAGCCCTAAAACCCTACGATCAAAATAGACCAAGTAATAAATTTAATTCAAGTTAACTGCTTGAACGTAGCAAGCAGGTACCTGAAATTTAATCGCCAGAAGGCTTTATAATTAATTTCAACTACACCAGAGATATTTCAATGGCATGATTATTAAACTACTTTCAGGTTGTAAAACCCCGGGGTTGAAAACCCCCCGCGTTGAAAGTGATCAAACAGACAACGCTGTTAAAGTAACAACGAATCGTTATTATGAAGTGAATTTCTAATTTCGTGTGATGAAATGGTAATTATTTTCCATCATTCCGATTGGCTGCGCTTGGAAAACGAAAACCCGGTTACTGTTAAGGACAAAGGGAACTTTTTTTTAATAGTTTAAGCTGGTTTTTAACAACAAAGGTTCGCGTTTTTGTATTCATCGGTATGAGAATAGATATTTTGGTTATGTGATAGAAACACATTAATTAAAGATTATTAAATTATAAAGAAGATTCTTCTTCGATTCTTCTATATTTAGACCCCGAACGAAATAATGACAAACCCAATAACGTTTAATAACCGATTATTTCAAGAAATAAGTATTTTGTACAAACGCTAGAACCTAATAAGGTTCCAGTTCGCAGCCGACCGCAGGCAGCAGCAGCAGGCGACACTGTCGCCGCGACAATATCTTTCTCTTTCGTTTCTATGTATTAACACAGTCTATTATATGGTTTAATAGACTGTGGTATTACTATGTTGACGACGGGTCGCTTCGTGGCGCTAGCAACGCAAGGTATTTCATAGTAATAGAAAACCAGTGTAGTGTCGCGTCAGCGTGGCGACAGTGTCGCCTGCTGCTGCTGTCTGTGAACCGGCATCTTTTTGAAATTAGACAATTAGAAAATATATATCGCAACTCATCCCATCGCAACTCTCGCCATCGACGGGGAGTCCATCCTCACACATTGAAACCAGATTTGTTTCGAACTGTACGGGATAAAAGGAGTTTTCTTCCGCGGACGCTCGGACTGTAGAATGAGCTCCCCGCCGTGGTTTTCCCAATGGAGTACAGCATGGGGTTCTTCAAAAAGGACGTGAAGAGATTTCTTCAGGGTCGGCAATGCGCGAGCTATACCTCTGGTGTTGCAAGCATCCATAGGCTACGGTAACTGCTTACCATCAGGCGGGCCGTAAGCTTGTTTGCCACCTTAAATGTATAAAAAAAAAAAAAAAAAAAATGTAAAATGTATAAAAAAAGATATATCATAACCCGTGATTTTCATCTCTTCTTCTTCTTTTTTGGTTAAATGGCTCATTGGGTACCCTTTCACTATGACATCGAATGTGAAATCGCGAAAAAGAACCTACCTACATTTTTGTCAATTACCTATTGAACTCTTATATATGACAGACAGCTCATCATCATCATCATCATCATCAGCCTATAATGTCCCACTGCTGAGCACAGGCCTCCTTTCACAAACGAGGGTGAAAGGGAATGGGCAGATACTCCACCACGCATGCCCACTGCGGATTGGTGGAGGTAGGCTAGTGGTCAACCTACTGTTGGAATTTTTCAAGCCGCCTAGGAGGCACATTCTTCTCAGACAGCTCATTCTTCTCTTATTCTATACCATAGTCCGATACTAATTATAATGTGAAAACATCTAAAGCAAAACCACCTAATCTTGAAACTTTCTATAAAGCGTCGAATCTTTAAATCCCCAAAAAGAAAAATCCAAAATAATCACAGAAATACGCACTCTCTGGATTTCAATCTCATTGTACAAAGAAAAAAATACAATTTCAGTAATGTAAGCTTCGCTTTTCGACGCGTTTTTGCGGCCTTTTTTTTCGCATTGTATCTGTTTGTTTATTTCTAACAAATTACACATTTAGATTTTATGTATAAGAAAGTATTTGGTAAAATTAATTATCTTTTCACTGACTAGTTATCTCTTCTACCTATATTAATTTATAAATGCATATTTTGTGTTTTTTTGGTTTGTCCGTCTTTAGTTTAGTTTAGTCTGTAGGTCTTTTTAGAACATTATTGGAAACATAAACGTTATGGTGCGTCCACGCTACGCGAATCGAGCACGAGCCGAGACACGAACGAACCTACAACGAGCACGATGCGAATCCCTTTGTTCGTGAAAAAACTGACAATCGCGCTCGTTTGAGGCTCGCAAGCCCGTTCACGCTATGCGAATCGTGCTCGGTTCGCCAAGCATGGACGCACCATTAGAGGGAACATTCTAGGTATGAACAGAAAAAAATCACCTTTACCGGAGCGTAGGGAGATCAACTTCTCTCCAGTACTCAATCGACAAGAAAAGCATTTCAACCAGAATCTGATAGCTTTCTAATCGAAGTTCACTCTTGTGTGCAACCTCATAGGAACTATATTTCCTTGTGACAAGTTCATTACTCCAGTTTACCTATCTTCGGAACTATGTCATGTCAAACTATCTGTTCGTAATTCCACCTGCATGACTTGGAAACTATTATAAGTTTGATCGAGGATGACCTGTGATGCAGTGTGAGATATACCATATTATATATGTCACCGTATTTTTGTGAAAGCCGTTAGTTTATAATCTACCTAGCGAGATTATAAACTCCCCGATATATTGTGAACTGTACCATACTGCTTACAATATAACGTATTAATTTCCGAAAAACCGTCATATTGTAAACTGGCATCATATTTGGATGAGTAGGCTTGTCTTAAACATTTGTGTAAGTGATGTTGTTTATTGTATTGTCTACTAGCTGCCCGGCGCGACTTCGTTCGCGTGGTTCTACCCTACCCCACCCTACCCTACCCTGACAGCAAAATCCCCATTAACAAAATGATCCGCTATTTATTGAATTCATTTGTTACAAAAAATTTAATAAATGAAGAACCGCTCGACCGATTTTGTGCAAACTTCACATAGACCATTTACTAAATAGTCCAAAGCCATTAACATTTCGTTTAGATAGGTGATCCCGTTCTTGAGTTATAAAATTACAACGAAAAGTGGCATTGATTTTCGATAAGCTGCCTGTGTGTCATTAAAGTATAATAAGTTTAAGGCGATGATAGCTCAGTGGTAGGGACGTCGGATACCGAGAGACAGAGAGACGAAGGTCCCGGGTTCGAATCATACAATGAGCTTGAGCTTTCGGTGATGAAGGAAAACATCATGAGGAAACCATAGCACGGTGGTAGGGTACTTTGTAGTACCCAACTTGAGGGTGTGGCACCCTCAAGTTGAAAATCTGCCGTCAAGCACCTTATCGTTGTGTTCCGACAGCTGCACTTGAGAGCCAGTTCCTTCTAGGCTTTGTGTGTGCACCACCTTCGGCCACATGATCACTTACCATGGTGAGATTGTGGTAAAAACACAGGCCTATACACAATAAAAATAAAATAAAAAAAAACTTTGTGGTATAAAAAAAGCTAAGAAAGTCGTTTTAATTCCTTTGTCCGAAGAAAGAAGTTGTGCGCATCTAGAGATGGAAGTTTGATGGACATGGTCTAGCTAGGCTGTAACAGCCTCCACCATTGTACTAAAACATGACTGGACGGTGACTGATAAGGCGGACTATGTATGTGAAAGTTTATGTGCGGACTATATGACAGTGATATTATAAATAAAATGTATGCGACTGAAGGACTTTGTATCCATGGTCATGAACAAATAAAAAAATATATATATTTATCGTGTTGTGTTAATACTCGACCTTATTTGTATGTACATAATATTGACACAGGGAATATAGCAATTTGTACTTGACATCTCTTTGGAGCATGTTTATTTTAACCACTAGCTTCACCACTCGGTTTTACCTGTTTAAAAAAAAACATATTTTTTTCGATAAACTACTTGAATTACCTATCGTATAAAGCAAACTTACATTTGCGGTTTCATATAGTATGCTAAAGAGCGCCTGCAAAAAGAGTACCTATACAGAACCCTCTAAGGGTGCAAGCTCTACTCATACCGGCGCAATGACGTTCACTGTTTGAAATCTATTCCGCCATTTCCCCACCGCCGACAATGCACTCTGATTGACTAAGTTAAGGACACATACGTTCTGATCGGCCAAGTCAAGGACACATGCGTTCTGATCGGCTAAGTTAAGGACACATGCGCTCTGATTGGCCAATTCGAGGACACATACGCTCTGATTGGCTAAGTAAAGGACACATGCGCTCTGATCGGCTAAATGCGCTCTGATTGGCTATGTCAAGGACACATGCGCTCTGATCAGCTAAGTCAAGGAGACATGCGCTCTGATTGGCCAATTCGAGGACACATACGCTCTGATTGGCTAAGTAAAGGACACATGCGCTCTGATCGGCTAAATGCGCTCTGATTGGCTATGTCAAGGACACATGCGCTCTGATCAGCTAAGTCAAGGAGACATGCGCTCTGATTGGCCAAGTCAAGGACACATACGCTCTGATTGGCTAAATAAAGGACATATGTGCTCTGATCGGCTAAGTCAAGGACACATGCGCTCTGATTGGCTAAGTCAAGGACACATGCGCTCTGATTGGCCAAGTCAAGAACACATGCGCTCTGATTGGCCAAGTCAAGGAGACATGCGCTCTGATTGGCCAAGTCAAGGACACATACGCTCTGATTGGCTAAATAAAGGACATATGTGCTCTGATTGGCTATGTCAAGGACACATGCGTTCTGATCGGCTAAGTAAAGGACACATGCGCTCTGATCGGCTAAATGCGCTCTGATTGGCTATGCTATTTATTTACTTATTAAATATTTTTTCAGTCTACTTTGTAATTTTGCCGCCGCGCCGGGGCACGCAATTGTTTTCAGTGCGATTAGAATGTAAATATTATGTAATTAATCTAAGCCTGTTTTGAAAAGAGTAATTGCTGAGTTTATTGCCGGCTCTTCTCAGCAAATGCAACCTTCCGAACCGGTATTAGAGTATTAGAGTCAGACTTTTCATAAGTGCCTGCGAAGGTCTATTTGAATAAATGATTTTGAATTTTTGAATTGAATTTTGAATTATGTCAAGGACACATGCGCTCTGATCAGCTAAGTCAAGGAGACATGCGCTCTGATTGGCCAAGTCAAGGACACATACGCTCTGATTGGCTAAATAAAGGACACATGTGCTCTGATTGGCTATGTCAAGGACACATGCGTTCTGATCGGCTAAGTCAAGGACACATGCGCTCTGATCGGCTAAGTCAAGGACACATGCGCTCTGATTGGCTAAGTCAAGGACACATGCGCTCTGATTGGCCAAGTCAAGAACACATGCGCTCTGATTGGCCAAGTCAAGGACACATGCGCTCTGATTGGCCAAGTCAAGAACACATGCGCTCTGATTGGCCAAGTCAAGGACACATGCGTTCTTATCGGCTAAGTAAAGGACACGCCAAACATTTAGATGCAGCGATTGGTTGGTACTGTTATTAGTCAGTGCCGAAACACTTACTACTTGCGGATTCGGATTGTTCGGTAATGCTACTAAGTGACTTTTCCTCGATGGTTCAAACCGACGTTTTTATATCGTGATAAACAAACTTTCTATCGCATGTTATACCAGTAACAGTATTCTACCCACGAACGTATGAATAGTACAAGATTCTACCCGACTCCAAAGGTACCTAATTTTCGAGGAACTTCGACAAACTCTTTGATGCGATAACACGAGTCGGGTTACCTCATCTTATAACTCGTTACTTACATCTGTAAATAAGACTGGTATTTATTATTACAGAACTAATGTGTTATGAGCTATCAAATATTCAGGTTTTGTGTTATAGTTTTACCTGAAATCATGTTTCTTCGATCCCTTATTTACTCCCTTAGGGATTTTTAAAAGCCTTCCGTTAAACAACGTAATTCTCTTGGAGAAAAACACTGACAGGATCCATGGGCACAATTTTAAAGGAATTGAAAAGGTATTTTTTTAAATAAACATTTTTATTTAAAAAAAAGTTTTTCATAGATAATTAATTATAAGTACTTACTAATATTCAGCTTCTTCGTCAAAATAATACGAACATAATTATGTATCACAATCTTGGTCAAAAGTTGCTAGGAGTACCGGCTAGAAAAAATATAGATAGCTATAGGTGTTAGTCTGTACCACAGAGGATTGAAGGGAAAGAGTACAAGCTTCTAAGGAACGTTCAAAAATTATACCTATTTTGGTAGGGTTAGCACAGACAGGAGAATAACATTAAATAAATAAAAATGTATACCTATCAACTTTTTCGTGATGATAGAATATTTCTATTTACATATTACATTATTAAAGCTTATTGCGAAATGGTACTAAAATGCACATCTAGTTTTGTCGCTGACCATACCTGGGTGACTAAGATTTGCTCGCAAACTCAGCAGATCGCTTTGTCCCAGAGATGAAATCTAGCTAGATCACTTTTTCGCCCTCAAAAACCCCATATAGCAAATTTCATCGAAATCGTTAAAGCCGTTTTCGAGATCTCAAAACATAACATGCTCGTTAAATAGGATAGGTAGATAGGTACACCTACGTATTTGAAATCATAATCACCAATCATGCCATTAATTTACGAGAAATGAGACAATATAAAAACAATTTACTAGAAAGCTAATACCTACCTACCTACCTACCTATTATATGCAAGATAATAAAAGAAAACTTATTTAATTCTATTATTGTTCATAGACTCAGTACAGTAAACCATTATTTACACATTTTCATATTCAAATTATATTATTAAAATCTAAACGTAAACAAACACGATGCGCGAGTGCCCTGAGTTTGAGCATAGGCCGAGCCAGTATAAACCGGATTCCCCTCGTACGTGACGAGCCACCAGTGCTCACGCACACATGCGCCTCAAGCTTGTAGTAATGTACCTACCGTAGCGCGGTTGTATGAAGCTTGGTCTCTGTCCCTTTTATTTACTTTGTGTCTGTACCTTATCATAATAATGAAGACGGAACCCTACACCGCGTGTGCCCTGCGCACTTGGCCTGTTTAAATATTTCTATCGAAACTTTTGATGCGAATCTCCTGTTTCAACAAACTTTCTTTAAATCTCAAAACACGATCAACCCCAATCTCTAAGAGCACAGATTGTTGAGATCGCAACTCCTAAAAACAATCACAATTTAAGTGAAAACTTTTACAAAGGAAATGTTTTTCGGCTGTTGTTATGAAAACAAAGAAGCGATCCGTCAATCTGTGAACGAACGCTTTTATGTATCACGACACGACACTGTGACGACCCGTCTACTTTACCGAGTATTGTTAACACACCTATTTGATTAGTTAGTAGAAATTGAGTTGTCTTGATATACGATTGGTTAAGACGATATGGGCGGTCAAATCATATCAACAAAAATAATGAGCTGTAACCTTTTGTTGTTTCTTAATTAGTAATATAGTAAAAGCATCGAATAATTAACGCATAGCGCAATTACGTTCATTTTGTTTGAAATCTATTCCGATAATGCGCTCTGATTGGCTAAGTCACACGAAAGGAAGAACACACGATGTAGTGATTGGTCCATACTGTTCAAAATCTAAATCTAACGGCGTACTATTAACACCCAGTAAAACTACTCGTACCTATTTATTGAAAAATAATTAAAAGAGTTGAATATGAAAGTGGATGGGGATACGGGAAGAGGAAGATCGAAAAAGAGATGGATAGTTTATGTGAAAGTTGATATGGTAAGAAAGGAGTAGATGCTGGTATGACGGATAGAAGAGAAGGAATAATGGAAGAAGCGTACATATTGCTGACCCCAAATGATTGGGAACAGGTAATACCTACTTGTATTGATTTTATCATATTGAAGTTGAAGACGATGAAAATCGTAATCGTGTCTTACAATATAAATAACTCACAATGCTGTAAACGAAGCCTCTAACAAAGTTGTGACAAAGCGTCGAAACTCTGCAGATCTTCGAATCGATGACATTAATTTAGCTTTGTCAGGTGGAGAAGACATTGTCAAAAGTGGAACACTTATTTGTAGGAAGTAATCAAGTGGTTGGAATAAATTGAAAAGTGGTTCAATCGGATTTATGGAATTCATAAGATGACAAATTGTGTTGGTATAAACAGGTTTTTTTTGGGTAGTGAAGCAATAGATTTCTTTTAAGAATTCGGTAAACAAATATACTCCTAATGGTAAGCTGTCATTGAAGCCATATGTACGCTTGCACACACGAGGCATCACTCGCGCGTTACCGTCCCTTTCCCCCTCCCCAATGAGCTCTATACCCGACTGTAAAGAATTGACGCGGAATACACATGGTACTAATTTCTCCATATTTTTTTTTATTTTTTTATACCACTGAGGTGGCAAACAAGGATACGTCTCGCCCGATGGTAAGCAGTTACCGTAGCCTATGGACGGTTGCTACACTCGCGCGTTGCCGACCCTGAAGAAACCTCTTCACACCCTTTTTGAAGAACCCATGCTGAACTCCATTGGGAAAACCACGGCGGGGAACTCATTCCACAGTTCGAGCGTCACTCAAACTCGTAGAGATTGCTTTTAGTGATAAGGCCGCCCATTGTAACATTTTATTATTTTTATGTTTTAATTGTAAAAAAAAAAAAAGTTGTAAGTAACCATAAAGTATTATCTATCTATTTATTAACCCCCTTACTCATAAAGTGCTATGTAACTAATATACTGTTTAAATGGTCACGTAAATAATGTCTCATTATTTGACAATGACAATAGGGTGACGTTATTTACGTGACCCTTTAAACAGTATATTAGTTAAATAACGTTGTATGAGTAAGGGGGTTATTCTTTACACTCGGGTTACTGGCGACATTACTCGCTCGCAGGAATACAATATGTTATTTGGCTGCGGTATTCTGTAAGGTACATAGCTACTACCTCAGTCGAGCTGCTCAAATAAAAGCTACGCTCTACCTCCCTTGTAATAATAAATCTTATTTTATTCAGCACAAATTACTAATTCTCATATTCTCACGTATTACTATTATTGTAACTAAAATACCCCGAATCAGCATTCTTCTTGCTTACTTCGCTACGTTGCATTTTCTATTTTCCACCAATCGACCACTTTTCGAACAACAGTTCAACTGAAGTTCTGTACACACATATCAAGCTATACAGCCAGTCTGGTATAAGCTGACCTCTCATTGTACGGAAATCCCTTACAATGCGAGATCAGCTTATATTGGAAATGTATAGCTTGATGTGTAGCCGTGTGAACATGCCAAGTTTTAAAACGGCGAAGTTTTGAACTTTTCGATTCGACAATTGTATAATACTGTTTTCCCAATAGTACTTTTAACATTTTTAAAAGAAAGTATTTTACTAGTAGTAGTAAATTACTTTCAAGTACTTTCAACTTTCACTACTTTTAGTAATTTAGGATCTTCTTAACATAATATAACTAATGCCCGTTTTTCACCAACAAGCTGAGAGATGCCTGAGCTAGGAGACTCCGAACGCATTTCAAAATTACAGCTTTTCATACCTTGAATGATTTAACCTCAGACAATGTACAGCCAAAGCCGGTAGTTTTAGTGATTTGATATTTGGAGACATACTTACTCATACATCGCAATTTAACTAAAAACAGTTTAAATGGTCATAACAGGACATCCCAGTGCCAGCAGACATTATTTATTTTCTGACGGACAAAATGTGTCCAATTGAGTAGTGTTAGTACATACTTTAAACGTATGAATACCTGCTAACTTGTAACGATGCGACCTCTCCTATTTCTATTATTGCTTCTGGTCACAAATCTTTATTCTAATTTTTAAATTTTCATATGATCAATTTTCGAATTCTAATTTTCAAATTTGAAATCTCATATGAAGAATGTCCATCAGACATTCAGTCTATTCGATCAGTTCTGAGACAAAACTTAAATTGTGCGTTCATGTTTTTACAAGTGAAATAAAACAAATCAGAATGTATTTATTGCATAAAGAGAAATTAGTTACCAGTGTGTACAATACTTGATATATAGCCGTGTGTACAATGTGACAATATCAGTGCACTTATAATATAAATAATTAACATACTACTAGAACCCAGCTGGGGTAAGTTCCTTCGTTTCATATCACCGCTTCCTTGTATCATAAATTGTTGTCTCAGTATTCATATCTATTATATTCTTTCTTACAAGTGTTTTATATCGTATTTTCATTGTTACAGTTCTTTATTTTACTCAATAAACTATATGGAAGACAGTCCTATAAGTTTCATTTCCTTCAACATCTACTATTTTGAATGCTCCGGTCGTAGGCTGATAGTTAACTGTTAGCCAAAGCCTACGTGCGTGACAAACTTGTCTCGTCAGCCAATTTACATGCATGAAAGGTATGTTATGTACATTACGTACGTTTCTTGAATTCTGCGAGCTGACTTTTATATATTTCAATACTTTTTGCAAGCAGCCAGAATAATCGTAAAAGCAAAACATCTCATAAACACAATTTAGGTGTCGCTGGAGTATAAACACGAGGGCATTATTATAATGAAAATAAAGAAAGAAAGAAAGAAAATTATTTTATTTCTACCAAAACACAACGCACAAAATACAAATAGGTACATAAAAGAACACAATAATACAATAAAGAAATAAGTAATGAAATTACATCAACAAAAAATAATATTAAAAAATAAATAAACTGTGCGGCGCGTAGTAGAAATAAGGCCCCGACTCAGTATAAAGTTGTGGGTGCTACCCACAACACTGATATTCTGCCGGCACCTTGTAACGTGTGAGTCACGAACATAGGCGAGCAAGTACAAAAATATAAGAATTTAAAAAATCAAAAGTAGAATGAAAATAAGGGGGTAATAGTTGCTAAATTGCATGTACGGAATTTCGAATTAATAAGACGATATTTGGCGCTTTTGATCCTTAAAAAAATGGGTAGATGTACTAACACTACTCAATTCTTTATATTTTTTCCCTCAGAAGGTCTGGTCCCTGGGATCTCGGGCTATTTGCTACTTACTTACCTTCGAAGTATAAACAAAACACTGGGACTGTCTCATCAAAATTAATAGACAAGTACTTCCGCGCCTGAAAACCCGGACCAATTTCAAGAGCTAACCTTCAATCCGGATATATCTTTGCTAGCAGGATATTAAAGGCCATTAAACATCCTTAATTGGGATATTCAGCAAAGTTGCGCTATACCCCTACGCTTCATAGACTCAAAAGATCAGTGTACTAAATTAGCTAACTCGTTTAGCGAACTATAGCGTTCCTTTAAAAGGAATTGCTCTTTAGCAATTCCTTTTAAAGGAACGTAGCTTAGGTATACGTCAAAGAACTAAAGGAGTCTAGGCAGAAAGGAAACCTAGCTTAATAAAACTTTGATAGTTAGCTGTTAGGTAACATACAAGGTTTGAATTTACTACACTTCACACAGCCATTACATACATACATAGGTGGAGATTTCGAGGTGGCATATTTTCGAAACCTATGTTGGGTTAGTCATGCTGAACAACTTTTACTATGGGAACCATACTGAAATCTGAAAAAAAAAAACTCATAGTAATGTCAACGAGTTATTCCGTTTACGTCGCGCGTAGCTCTACGTCGCGTTCCTTCTACGGTGATTCCGCCTACGTCGAGTCTTCCTACGGTGCGTGTCAAATCGCGATTTGACATAAAAGTACAGTTATTTCTAAAAAATAATATCAAAAACGAAAATAGTGTATTTTCTTTTAATTTCTAAAACATATCATCATTATGTACGTACCTACATATATTTTTTTATACTGGCTCTGCGAGAGATCACATGGCCGTGTGAAGAAATCCTAAAAAAAAACATATTTTCTTGAATAAAACTGAAAAAAACGATATGTTTCGTAGGCTTACTGTACACTATGACGTCATAAGCGAGCAGACGCACCGTCGCAAGACTCGACGTAGGCGGAATCACCGTAGACGGACGCGACGTAGAGCTACGCGCGACGTAAACGGAATGAATCATGTCAACCTTGCTCGATCATAATGTATGAAAAGCAATGAGCTATTATTACTACGTAAATTTAATAGTAAAGTTAAAATAGCGCTTTATGAGTAAGGGGTAAGAGGGAAAAAGTGCACAAAGCTAATATTTTTATATAAGAATGCATATTAAATACATTATTTCAATAAATAAAACGTTAAACACACTACAATGCGAAACATTACATACACTACAATGCGTTTGACACAAAAAAAATGACATTAGTGGTATAAAAAAAAACATAAAAATCCAGGATACTCTATAGATCAAAATCAAAATCAAAAAGTAATTTATTCAGTTTAGGTACAGTCGAGGACATAAATATGTATACACATTTTGAAATTCAATAGCGATTTTCTCGCATGTTTAATATTTAAGTGTTAAACTATTACACAAATCACAATAGTATGTTAGAAGATTCTGCCTTTATAATATCTCATAATTTCAATCAGTAGTTTAAGAGGAAACCGTTGTTGAATTTCACTAAGTGTATACATATTTATGTCCTCGACTGTACTTATGAACGCATACAGTTGAATTTACCACCGGTTCGGAATCCTTCGGGAAACACTACATACGATGCTAACACTATATAGTTACTTATAATAAACGTGATATAAAATGATTGGATATGTCAATAAAGTGTCGTAACTCATAAAGAGTTGTATGAATCCAATATATTTGCAAATCGACCAGTCTTTATGCAGACTTCTCCACTTTAACGTAGTTTCTCCCGGTATTATTTGATATGGACGTGTTTTATGGTACCATATAGCGGTACTAGAATTTTGTGACGTGGATTTTATTTAATATTAGTTTTCATTACCCGGTTTAACCTGGTTTTTGAGGGTTCTATTTTAACTAAGGATTTGAAAACAGTTATACTATTTGCCTGCTCGTGCTCATTATGGTACTTGTTCCCGAAAGACTACCGCCTAAGAAATTGGTAGTTGGTTTTATGTGTTGATACTTTATTTTATATTCTATACTGTGATTCTACTATGTCACTACAGTATGCTAGATTTATTTCCCAACAAAATGTATGGGAAGCGTTTTTTCCCGATTTCTAGTACCCTAACCTAACTTGGCCCCATAGAGCCTTTTGATCCTTGTAGGAGACAGGATCAATTAAGGTAATAAAAAAGTTTTTCAAAAATCGCCGTTTGCTCGCGGTTGGTGGCCCCGCCCTCACACAAGGCGTAGTAGGTATCGTATCTTCTTCTTTTCGAAGTTTTAAATTGAAACTAAAACTCCCAGCTCTCTCAAATTCAAGCGAGAGCAAGCAATTTATTTCCAATTTTGATATATAATTTTTATTATTTCCTTCCACTAAAGAACATTAAACAAAACTGCCAGGTTAATATGGCCAGCTAAGGTTCTCAAAAGCAGCAGCCCGGGCACACCGTTAGATGCCAAAAGACTAGACATAATCTATCAATATTTTGAATTTAATCCGAATCTATATAGCCATTTCGAAATGTTTGTATTGTATACTAGGTATTGCTTTGCCTTCGGTTTTACCCGCGTATATATCAGCTGCGGCTCTAATATTTTTCCGACACCGCAAATATCCTTTATTTTATTCCAACAAGAGAAGTACCTCCAGCTTACAGAATACCGCAGAATACCTTACAGAATACAGAATACCTTACAGAAAATATAGAATACCTTACAGAATATAGAATACCTTACTGAAAATACACAATACCTTACAGAACACAGAATACCTTACAGAAAATACAGAATACCGCAGCAAAATAACTTTATGTTGCGCGTGAGCGAGCCAGAGCTTATTGGGAGGAGAGGGGAAGGGTCGGTGCCGCGTGAGTGATGCCTCAAGTTGCAAGCGTCCTAAACATAAACGCAAACTTTCTTATCATCTTACAATCTTAAGTATTTAGTAGAAAAGTTCATCATCATCATCATCAGCCTATAATGTCCCACTGCTGAGCACAGGCCTCCTATCAAAAATGACGGTGAAAGGGATACTCCACCACGCGTGCCCACTGCGGATCGGTGGAGGTAGGCTAGTGGTCAACCTACTGTTCGAGTTTTTAAGCCGCCTAGAAGGCCTCCAACTAGCTTAACGACTATAACAATTAAGCAATAACCGGGACCAACGACTTTACGTGCCTTCCGAAGCACGGAAACGCTCGATTTGAAATACCACTAGGCGGTCCAGGTACCGACCACGACAGACGTATCTTTACTTTGCCGATCGATTTAGAACGGCTAATCATGGTACACCACGAGCGCTTCGTAGTTCTCGTCCTCGCCTCACACAGATAAACCCACTGAGGTTTGCTTTGTGTACTTTGTTGTAATATTTTTCACTGTGTTTTGAATAAATAAATAAATAAAAAAAAAGTTTGTAGAAAAGTCACTAACACTTAATTTTTCCTTTCTTTGCAGATATAACGCTGTTGGCATATTCAAGTAAAATAACATGGTAAGTAATTTTAGAAAACCCATTTTTTGCGTGTAAAATTTTGTTACTGAATTCTAGAAATCATGCAGAAGTTAAAAAGACAATATTGGACATGCAAATATTAACAGTCACAATATAGTTGTATTATAAATGTCGTGGAGTCGATCGAGTGCAACGTCTAGACCGTTTTATGACCATCGAAAACTGTCGAGCTTGCATCTTGCATATTTAAAACTGTTTACTCCACAATATGAAGGGATACAGGGATGTTTATAGGATACATAGAACAATATTATAACTCTATGGATAGATAATTAATCAAAGCTAATAATAAATCAGAAATGTTTACATTTTATGCTGTCTTGAGTTCTTTGCCTAATTTGAATCAAACGATCTACAAACGACTTTCAAAGCCAGATTGAGGTTTCTCCATTTTTTGATCAGGGCCTACCATTAATTCTTTAATAAAACTGTATATTTATGTGTCAAAATATCAAATTTTTCCATATATCTGATGTCGTTTGACATAAAACACTATTCAATTAATTCTAAGTGGATTCGAAATAACAGTTGGTGGTACGCAGGCGGTAGCCAAACGTGATACGATACAAAAGGCACTCGTATACAAGGCATTGTATACTCACAAACAATGTTGTTAGTTCAATATCTAAGTGGAATCCATTCCGGCAAGGCTACCATCCGATTTAAACCGTTGCATGTTGGCTCGCGGATGGGTAGCGCGTCCTATAACAACACATGAAAAAAAAACAAAAGAATTTCATTACAAGTACATAGTATCGCTTATTTGTCGTTTGTTTAAATTATTGTCTATGGACTATGGTAACTGTTTACCATCAGGCGGGCCGCTCATTTTTTTATACTTGTGTGTCACATTAGTTAGAGGATAAAAAAATGCGAAATGTATCGGCTCCTTGTTTAAAAGTTAAACATTGATTAAATGTTCTTCTTCCTCCTTGTCTTATCCCATTATTTGGGGTCGGCTCTCCTCGTCCTCATGCGCCAGGATGGTCTGTCCTGGGTTGTCTGTACTGAGAGTTGGGCTAGTTCCAAATCGCGGGTTACTGTAGACCACCATGTGGCTTGGGGTCTTCCTCTTTTCTTTTTTGTGTTCGGTAGGGCCAGACAATTATTAGTTTTATTTTATTTTAATTGACCAAAACTAATAATTTTTAGGTTTTTATAATTTTAATTAACAAAGCTTCTCTCTGCACTTGCATCCCCCTGGCTAAGTGAAAATTGTATGAGTAAGCATAATAATAATATCGTATATTGTATAATTATTTGGAAAAAAGCTGTAATATAAAAAGACACGACAAAAAAATAAAAAAGCCTTGCTGAGTTTCTTGCCGGAGTCTTCTCAGTTTAAGTGTATTTCGAACCGATGGTAAATTCAACTGTGTGTAACGTTCATAAGTGCCTTACCAGGGCCTAAATTGAATAAATTACTTTTTGATTTTATTTTTATTTTGAGTTATAATTAAACATTGATTAAATACCTACATTACTAATTATAATATTAGTAGGACTATGCACAGCGCCCTAATTTTGCTTACAGATAATCAGCAGAGATTAAACTTACGACCTCATCCGTCAAATCAACGCTAAAATGTGGCTATAATTAATTGGCTTACGGTCGAACGTCTGTTATACCAGGAGATTGTCAATCCATGGAATTAATTAGTATACACTGTACAGTTACCACATTAGTACAATTAGCATGGTTATTTTGATCGATAATTTCCATTGAAGCAGAATTATTAACATTATTAACAGTAATTGCAATTATTTGCGATTTTGACGGGCCAGCTGGCGCGGTTGGTTAAGACTCTGGTCAAGAATCCACCTATCGCGCCGCTGGTCGTGGGTTCGATTCCCACACAGGACATGCATTTGTGTGCATGAACATGTCTGTATGTCCTGAGTCTGGGTGTAATTATGTATATATTAAGTATGTATTTACAAACAAAAAGTAGTATATGTATTATATCAGTTATCTGGTTTCCATAGTACAAGCTCTGCTTAGTTTGGGATCAGATGACCGCGTGTGAGGAATGTCCTAGGATATTTAGTCCCAGGATATATTTATTTAACCAAAACTACTGATATGAGTAAAGTTCGCTCAAAGTTCGTTTGTTTTTTTGTTACTGTGTTTGACCACAATCTCACCATGGTAAGTGATGATGTGGCCGAAGGTGGTAAGCACACAAAGCCTAGAAGGAACTGGCTCTCTCTAGTGCAGCTGCTGTGATATACCATAGGGTACTTTTACAAACATGAGAATGGTAGCCAGTCAGGTGGGTACTACAAAGTACCCTACCACCGTGCTAATGGCGTTTCAACGATGTTCTCTAACTCTAGATCATTTTAGGGTTGATACGGACATTCGCCAAGGAATATAGATCCCAAAGGCAAAGTTCTTGGCACAATTTTGGCGTATTGGGGAATAGTTTGCGCAGGTACACTTACGAGCAACAAAAATGTACTCGTTCATTATTTTTATTTATTATCTCCCGCCCGCCCCTTTTCTGGTCCCCACACCCCACCAACAAAGAGATCTAAAATTTAGCTTCTGTGTGTGTCTGTCTGTTTATATTTTGTGGCAAAAAGTTTGACGTTTACGCCGGTTACTATACGACTGAGTTGTTATATATGGACGTGCCCTTATAAGAAATAAGGAATATTAATATTAAAATTTAATAATCTCACAATTTACATAACAAATTAAATGTGCTGCGATTTACATTAGAAATCCAAGAACAAATTGATTCCCCGCTGTATTCAAAATCGCAGAAAGAAAATTTTAATATAAAGTGGAATTTATATGGAGTTTTGCCTAATTCATTGTTTTACATGAATAATGTATGTTCGACAAAATGGCGGGGCTACTTGAAAAGTACGAATTCATTTAAAGTTTTCCTCTAATGTAAAACTTTCTACATATTATTTTGATAAATAATATGTAGAACCTACGATAAATATAAAAGAAAAAAATTATATAATGATAAATATATATATGTCATATCCTTAGGGATACTTACGTTGCCTCTTTAGTCATTCTCCAGGTAGCGCTATTTGCAACCCTACGAATAAATAAGTCTATTTATTCGTAGTTGCAACCAGTCAAAATCAAAATCAAAAAGTAATTTATTCAATTTAGGCTTTGGTAAGGCACTTACACACAGTTGAATTTACCACCGGTTCGAAACTGAGAAGACTCCGGCAAGAAACTCAGCAAGCCTTTTTTTTTGTCGTGGAAGATCTTTTCATATAACAGCTTTTTTCCCAATACTTATACAATATACCATATAATTTTTATGCTTATTCATACAATTGCCACTTAGCCAGGGGGGATGCAAGTGCAGAGAGAAGCTACTACAACCATAATATATTCTTGTCTTCCACGTAATGAGCCTCCTTATTAGGCTTTGTCAATTTCACAATATAAAACTCGAGATAACCATCACGCCCGAGAGTACAATACTCGTGGTGCCGGGAAACTTGCTACCGTAGCCCACAGACTTGCCAAATCGGATAAACTTACACATGTTCTGGGAACGGCCATTTCCAACAAAATACCTGGGGGTCCACAAGCTCTTAAAACAAGTTTAAAATAACCTTATTTGTCTTTTGTCCTGTTTTGACGCCGGATGTCAAAGAAGGACAAAAGACAAATAAGGTTATTTTAACCTTGTTTTAAGAGCTTGCGGTAGGCCCCCTGAAAACATAATTGCCACCCCCAGACTATTTGTCGAGAAGACGCTCTATTATCTGTTGAAATTTATTGTGTATGTTTTTATACAATTGATAATTTATTCTATTTTATACAATTCAAAAAAAACAAAATTCGAAATCATTTATTCAAATAGACCTTCGCAGGCACTTATGAAAACTCTGACTCTAATACTCTAATACCGGTTCGGAAGGTTGCATTTGCTGAGATGAGCCGGCAATAAACTCAGCAATTACTCTTTTCAAAACAAGCTTAGATGCTAGAACTAGCAATTAGCTTAGATTAATTACGTAATATTTACATTCTAATCGCAATTGAATGTAACATTGTTGACCTGTAATATTGTTATTAAGAATAAGAATAATCTTTTCGAAATTTACTTTAATTTTAACTAGAGGACGGTGAAGAAAAACCGTGGCGTAGCAAGCTATAACAAAAAGCCAAAATATGACATAGACACAGCAAATTCAGTAGGTAATATTGTGTGATTTTGAAATGAATTACAACTTAGTTTTAATCCGAAGTATGTAGTTCAGACCGCGAGAGTACAAATAATAATACCACATGTACACTAGGTACGTTTGATTATATAAGTTCAGTGGAAGTCACGCTGAATACAGTGAAAAAGGTCGTAAATACAATAAGGTTAAGTTTTCGATAAACGATAACATTTTGAGAGTTTCATAGACGGTGTTTGGTACTTTGAAGTACCTACCTGACTATCTAGGTCATATTCAGTTACCATGGTAAGATGTGGTCAACAGAAGGCTTAGTGACGAATTTTAAGAGAGGTACAGCACGGCGTTTATTCGCTCAAAGAGCAGCTCGACTGGGGAAGTACCTCCACCTTACAGAATACCGCAGCCAAATAACTTTATGTTGTGCAAAGTTGTGTTCCTGCGCGTGAGTAAGGTTGCCAGAGCTCATAGGAGAGGGGGGATAGGTCTATAACGCGTGAGCGATGCTTTGTGTGTTGCAAGCGTCTATATGGCTACGGTAACCGCTTACCATCAGGCGGGCCGTATGCTTGTTTATCGACTAAGTTGTATAAAAAAAAATGTTGAAGGCGATGATAGTTATGTGGTAGTGATGCCTGGCCGTGTCGGATGCCGAGACGATAAGGTCTTACAAATTTGCTTGAGCTTTCGGTGAAGGAACACATCGTGAGGAATCGATAGCACGGTTTTGGTACTTTGTAGTACCTACCTGGCTGGCTACCACACTCCAGTGAGAGCCAGTTCCTCTAGGCTTTGTGTGCTTACCACCTTCAGCCACATCATCAGTTACCATGGTGAGATTGGCTCAAACACAGTCACATATTATTTGAGGTATATGATAGCGCGATATCTTGGAGATTTTTGATACCTAAGCAGATTTTAGAAGTCTCAAACATAAAAAAAAACAACCAACGATATATCTACCAAACTATAAGTTTGGACAACCAATTCAATAAAAGGGTTGGTTACCCGATTGCAGTACCCGCACTCAATACAAAAAAAAACTGTCAAGGCCAGCGCAAGAACGTACAGTATTATAAAATATTCAAACTGAGTTGATGTAAGAAAACTCCAAGCAAACCACGCGTTTGGTAGGAAGTAGTCTTGCATATTTCATTTATGTGCCGACATAACTCTCTACGTGATAGGGTTTCCACTTCAAGATATGAATTTTCATAATTTATTTTGCTAGTAAAAGGACGGGTAAACTTGTTTGTTATGTATTGAGTTTGGGTTTTATATTTCTTATATAAGTTGAAATTTTGGTACAAGCTTACTAGCAAGTTTTCGGGTATGCAGATTGAGCGATGTTTTTCTTTATTAAAAATGTTACAAATGTGTTGTTCTTTGCAAAACTCAGAGTGGGACTGAAAATCGAACGTATTCTCCAAAGATTGTATATTACACGTTCTTTTTTACATTTATTTTTTTGGAACTTCCTAAGAGACTATGACAGCTCTATCGTAACGTATTTTTTTAATCTAATTACTTAATTAAACTAAACATAAGCTATAAAGTGCTCTTGCCATTTGAGAATTTGGTACGGTCAGAACGCTCTGATCCCACCTCTAACATTTAATTTAAATTGATCAGCCAGGGCCCGCCCCGAGCACAGTCAGTCAAACAATGTTGGACGTCTTCTAAAGCTCCACACACAGAACAGTTAGGTGAATATGCTAATTTCGATCTTTGAATTGTACAACGTTATAGTTTAATTTAGAAAGTTTTAGAAGTGACAACCCTATCCTTACAAAGGTGCAATAAATAATATTTAATAAGATAGGTGCTTCATTATACCAAAGTGGACATGAGAATTTACTTAACGTTTACACAAACTACAATTTAGTACATGCCTTAGTAGTTACGTATGACAATAGGTTATTTTCGCCTCAGAGTGACAGGATACCTCATTAGTATTAATATTTTAAACATTTGCTTTTATATTACAGTACATGTATGATTCATGTTTTAATGTATTGTTGCTAGAAAATCTTTAAATACAGAAATAAATATCTTTGCGATAAGGTTATTTTATTTATCTCTAGAGGGTTAACATTTATTAAATTAACTACAAAACAAATCTGTTAACAACTTAATTAAGTATGTTAAAATAATAATAAACATTACTCTAAAAGTAATCTGTCTCTAAAATAAACCTAATCTTTAAAAATAAAACTATAAGAGCAATACACGGTGACTTTTTAATCGTTAGAACAAACGTTGTTCAGACCATGGTCTACTAACATTCTATAACATAAGTTATAATAAGTGATAAGTAAGTGTGTAATAAGTGGTTATACGTTGTATACCTACCTATTGTATACCTAACATATGCCTAAATACTTAGACATGCAAAACTTACAAATATCATGACAATGTGAAAATTAAATGTGAACAATTTCAGATTTCAACAGACTCAAACACCACAGATCACGTTCAAAAGATGCCCACCACAGATTAAAATGAGATTGCAATGTTTGTAACAGTAATAATTACTTTGGGAGGCTAATTTACGAACAAATTTTTTTTCATTCGCCCGAAGCAGCGTTGAAATGTAATCTGCTTCTTGAAAATTGGGTTTGTTGAATTTTTTGAACGAATTATAAAAGAGATTGGCTAAATTATATAGGTCGTAAATAAAAAACTGGCCAAGTGCGAAACGGACTCGCACACTAAACACGTTTCTTGTATGGATATTTTTAGGATTGCGTAAATGCCAACGCGACCTTATTACAACATCGTCCGTCTATCTGTCAGTGGGCTGTATCTCATGAACCGTAAGTACGTAATAGGTAGACAGTTGAAATTTCCACAAAATGTGTATTATATTGCCACTACTAGTTGTCCCCCGCGGTTTCACCCGCGTAACCGATGGATATATTGTTATCCTGGTATAAAAAGTACCCTAGGTGTTGAACCAGAACATATTCTATCGGTATACCGCGTGGAGGGAAAGCAAATGTATTTGTGTTTAATTAAATTCTATTTGAAGATAACACAAAGCTATAAAAGTTATTAAAAAAACATTTATCATCATTTGTAGTTAGTTCTTATTACATAACGCTAATATTATAAATGCGAAAGTTAGTTTGTTTGTTTGTTTGTTACGCCTTCACGCCTCAACTACTCAACGGATCATCATGGAATTTGGCATGCAGATAGCCTGTGGTATGGACATAGGCTACTTTTTATCCAGGGAACGCGGGTGAAACCGCGGGGGACAGCTAGTCTTCTATACATATAAAATGCTTTGTCCTGAATGACTGACTGAGAATCAACGCACAGCCTAAACCGCTGATCGTAGAGGAACCTGAAACTTGGAGGGTGTGTTCTTTGTATGACGTAGGCATCCGATAAGAAAGAATTTTCCGAAATTCTACCCCTTAGGGGGTGAAAAACGGCGGCAAAGTTTGTATGGGACAACGTGATTCTTTGGTCCAATCTACTTAAAAAACATTCATAAACATTCTTTAACAGAATTAATTGATGGAAGAACAAAAAACTAACCGTACGCGGGTGAAACCGCGGGTTCTGCTAGTTTATTTATAAAAAGAGAATAAGAATAAATAGAGAATATCTAGTTGTGAAGTATATTTATATATTGAATAGATATATGTCCTATGTAATACATATTTTATATTATCTTTGAAAATATCATCGTATTATAAAAAGCTAAAACCTCAAAATTCACAACCAAAATTCTGATTATAACACAAGCCTATAAAAACCTTTTACAGTTTATAACATCACCCGTAAAGTTATGAAAAGAATTCCTTAACTTCCCCATGATGGGGTCTTTAACGTGGTATTTTATTGAAATTAATTGCATTATTAAAACATCAATTTCTTTTAGGGTCCCAAACAATTACAAAAGTGCGGGAAGATCATGTAATAACGGTTCATAAATCAAAAGATGAATGCTCAGTTGATTAATTAAGATCCCTGAATATAATTAATTGTCTGCCCTTTGCTAGGATATGTTTGAGAACAAATTGGTACGTATCATTTTAGTAAATGATCTAGCTGTTTCTCGCGGTTTCACCCACCTTTCCGGGATAAAAAGTAGCCCTAGTTTTTACCCATACCATTTACCATAGGCATGCCAAGATTTCATGATGATTGGTTGAGTAGTTACGGCGTGAAAACCTTAATTTTAGTTAGGATTTTAATATCGTTAGATAATAGACCGTATATCTTGTGCTAATTATATGACCTATATCATTTGAAATGTACCGTTAATTTCGAAAGATATACCTTATATACGGGGTGGATACGACAACACGACATTAAATGAAACCACGTAAAGTACTCATGTATACGATCAACTTTTACTGTGGTACCAACTACGAAATCGCAAAAAAAACTGCTTTTCATACAAAAGGTACTTAACATGTCTCCTCGGCAAAAATTTATGAAAAGCTGTATTTCTTTTTTGTGATTTGTAAGTTGGTCCCATAGTAAAAGTTGACCGTATACATGAGTAGGTACATTACGTGGTTTCATTTTCGTATCCACCCCGTATAAATTTCATCCCTCTTTTTTTTATAAAAAAAAAACTAGTTACCGTCCCGTGGTTTCCCCCGTGTTCCCGAGGGATGTAATGTTTTCGCGGGATACAAAGTATCCTATGTGTTATTCCAGGTTATGATCTATCTGTGTCTGTGATAGGTGTGCCCAATTTCTTCCAAATACGTTCAGTCTTTTTTGCGTGATAGAGTAATGCACATCTTCACAAATCACATCAAAATTCAAAATCATTTACTCAAATAGACCTTCGCAGGCACCCATGGAAAGCCTGACTCTAATACTCTAATACCGGTTCGGACGGTTGCATTTGCTGAGAAGAGCCGGCTATAAACTCAGCAATTACTCTTTTCAAAACAAGCTTAGATTCATTACATAATATTTACATTCTAATGGCACTGACAACAATTGCGGGCCCGGCGCAGCGGCTAAACTACAAAGTAGACAATCTATATTTCATAAGTAAATAAATGGCAAACTTTAATAAAACGGTAAAATAAAACAAGCAGACCAGCCCCCGCACCTGTTCACAAGTATGACGCGTGTGGCAGCCATCGCCCTCCTCGCCATATTGGAGAAGTGATCCGCACATCCATACAAATTTTCACCAGTCTTTATTAAGTAGGAATTTTAAAAGGTATGATAATTTTTGATGCTTGACATAATAGTGTAAGTACCTGCTTATTTTATTAGCTTTATAAAAGTTTATTAGAGTACCAAAGGTACATGTTGTGTACATAAAATTAAATACTTCTTCACGTATGGATTCCATAGTACCTAATTAACTACGTACCTTGATGAAAATTAATAAAACCTTATCATAAGACTCCACTTGAATTTAAATTGTTCAATTGTAACGTCTGATTGTCTGTCAGTTGCAAAGTTCACGAACTTTTGTTCCAAATTAATAATTATTAATAATACATTCAATTACTTGAGTTGACTCGGGCATTTATGTTATAATTTGTTTTGGTTTTCATTTTAATTATAATGGTTTGCTCACAGTATATATATTTTAAGTGACTTTTCATTTTCTATGATTGGTTGTTTTCTTTAATATAATTAATGTTTTCATTGTGGCGGAATATCAAATATAAAAGTAATTCATTTGGTATTTATTTAAAGTTAATTGGCAGAACACCATCTGATAAAGGCTTTAAAAATTCAATTAACATTTCTCATTTTTATCATATGGTATGATTATAAAGTAAGTATATGTAATTATAAAGTATTTTTTAGTTTTGATTCATTTATTCCTTTTGTAGGCAAGTAGTATACTTATGTTTATTTTTTCTTTTTTAAATACCGCACATTCGTCCGTGCATCACCCGTGGCTTCAGCTGAAAATCAGCGCTGTAGTTATCTGCAGCACATGCTGAGCTGGGGCCCTTTGAACCCATCATAGTACCTACATATCTACAAGGTCGCAAAATTTTACTGTTTTTTTAAATATAATGTTGTGTGTATCATTGTATTATAAATGTATTGTATTGTTGTGTATTGTGCTATTTTGTTGTGTCCAATAAATGTTTCTTTCTTTCTTTCTTTCTATTTATTATTATCATTTATGTTGCTCCATCAACATTAGTGTCGTCAGTAAAAACTACATGTGTGGTATTAAGAATGACTTAGTCCATATGAAATCATTTATGTAACAACCCTTAAACAACATGGGAACTAATATTGACTTGTATAACAAAACGATAACTCAAAATATAACTAGCTAAACTAACTACATACTTTATTATACTAATGTGGCAAAACCCTTTTGTACCAGGTAAATAATTAAAGCAAAAATAAATCTGAGGTTTTGCCGTTATTGCCCATTCTCCATTGTTTTAAAACCCAGAACCAATATCTTTTTATTATTCTTATTTACGACTATAATTCTTTTGTCGCTCTACGTACCAATTACTGACAGAACGAAATTCTACGGTACAACGAAAATTTGTATTTATGCCAGTAGACATAATGCTCAAATTCAAATGAAACTTGGCGATGCTGAGATTACCAATTATTAAAATTTGCTTCGTTGTTCAATTTATAATATCGCTTACTTTGTTTAACAATTTAGTTAACTTAATTTCGTGATCATTCGTCTTTTTAACTGTTTTCAAATTTTGTGGATGATCTCAATTTGGTGTAAATAACTTAATTTTTATACCGGTGCTTTGGTATATCACGTTTATATTATAATTGCGAAATTAACTCTGTCTGATTCTTATCTTTTCATGACTGAAGTTGACTGAACCGATTGACTACAATCGATTCAGAAATCGATTGCAGTCAAATTTGGCATGTATAAGATCCTGTATGTGTATAAGATGTATAGGTCATTAGTAATCAAAAAATAATATTAGAAAAATCCGTGGGTATTTTTTTTAGGTAAATGTTTAAATTAATACTGTACTGTACTTTATTTACAACAAATATGTACAAAATACAATCTATATTTACAAAATATAATCTATTGTAACGACAAAAACATGTGGAGGTCTATGCTTGGTCGGATGGTTGGAACTACAACGCGCCTTTTGGTGTGGTGTCTCGGTTGCGTGTGTGATCCGCTTTATCTGTGGCTACGTTTGCGAACCCCGACGTACCATTCATCACTTTTGCTCGGGCGGTCGACGCGTGCGGACGTTAGATATAGCTTTTGTTAATAGTGCCTCAATAATTCATTATTAAATGTCTAATTTAGAGTAATAATTATAACTTTGTGTTTGATATTGTTTTATTTTATTAAAATTCGCTTCTGGTCGATAAAATCAGAAGTGGGATGGTGCTACATCGCCTGCCTGCTTTTGGTGTTCCTGACCTAAATTAGTTTGATAGATTTTAGATTCGATTTTTTAAAAAATTTGTACTTAGTGCTTTTATTGCAAAATGTCGGAAGAACGTGTGCGTTCTCGAAAGCGCAAGCGAGATTCAGATAGGGAGGTATTAGATGCTATCCTTGCTAGACTGAATACGCTTGAAGGTCGTATAACTGTGCCGCCACCGTCCGAGTCCTCGACATCTTTGACTGCATCGATGGTCCAGACCGTCCATACGCCGCAGCCTGCGTTTCCTGCGCTTACGGCTGGCGTCGTAAATCATCATGGCGCCGCCGCCACCACATCGCCGCCGGGTCAGGTACCCGCATCTGCGTCGCGAGAACATGGGGACTCTGCACTTGGGGTCTCTGCATGCGGAATTGTAGAAGCCATCACTTCGTTAGTCAAAGTAAGATCTAACCATTATTTTGTGTCTAATTTTGATCCAAATATTCACAGTATCGATGTTTGGTGCAAAGAGGTCGATAGGGCGAAGGAAGTCAACGGTTAGGATGATAATGAGTGTCTGTCGCGAATAGGGAATTGTTTGAAGGGTGATGCGCGTATATGGTTAAACGAATGGTCCACCAACGATCGCACGTGGACAAATTTTAAACGGGAATTTTCTACGCTTTGTCCACGGAACATCGATATTGCAAATATACTATTCGAAGTGATGTGCACAGATTCTAGAAGTTTTTCTACGTATGCGGAGTATGCTAGGCGTTCATTATTGAGGTTAGGCATAGTGAAGGGCTTATCGGATGATTTGATTGTCGCTATTGTCGTAAGAGGCATCGCAGATCCACACATTAAAGCTGTCGCAATGAATGCCAAATTAAAACCTACAGATTTAGTTCAATTTCTGTCCGTATATATAAAACCCAAGAATGATTCTCGAACTACCCGCGAATGTTTTCGTTCACATCGACCAGGTAATTTTGATAATGTTGGGCGTGATAATATTAGAAGGCCTATTAGTGACATAAAGTGCCATTTATGTGGTAAGTTGGGGCATAAGCGTTCAGATTGCAGTAGTGCTAATAATCTACCTAGCAATAATTCCCAGACATTGAAACCAAATACGCTTTCGGTTAAGACGTGTACATTTTGTAAAAAGAATGGACACGAGGCTGATGTTTGTTTTGCAAAGCAACGATCAGAATCTTCAACAAGTAATTTGACTAACTAAACGTTTGCAATAAATTAGATGATTTGAATATTAAATCAACAAATGATGTTACAAGTGCGGTTATTCAAAGCATACATGTACATATTTTGATTTCTTGTACATCTCTAATTTCAAGGTCTTTACTAAAATATTTTACTTTTAATCAAAATTCAGCTTATTGTCGTGCTGTACTTATGTGATATAGAAAGTCAGCTGGTTGAAAGTACTTCACTTGTTATATTTATTTTTTATTGAACTACCTTATATTTCTATTGAAACTGATTTATACATTGCAAGCGTTCAGAGGTGCTATTGTGAATTATTGGTGGACCTGCTATTGTGAATAATGTTCGATATGAACCGGTGGTAGATTCAACTGTATGTACTTGACGTTCATAGGTGCCCTGACGGGGCCTGAACTGAATAAATGACTTTTTGATTTTGATATTAATCATTTGAATTCACTGTTCGTTGGTGACGAACGGCAACAACTTTAGTTGGTCATATATCTTTCGTCTTTGCTGACTCATTTATAACTGGTGCTATCTAGTAATGAACCGGTGGGATATAGACCTTATAAGTTATCGTGCGGTGATAAATATTTGAGGGTCTTGAACTACTAAGACTCGTTTTAAAAAAATAACTTCTTGGTTTTGCATAAATTTAAGGAAATGCACATTTGTCTGTGAGATCGAGTACCTTGGGCATTTATAATATAAGTAAGGGTCAGGTTAGGCCGAGCTACCGTAAAGTACTTACGCATTAGTAAATTCTCCAAAACCGTGCAATGTAAAGCAAATTCGGCAATTTATTGACCTCGCTTGGGGCGTTGATCAAGATGAATATGTCAATCAAGGACGCACACCGTCACACGATCTCAATATAAACGACACTGCATTCGTCATTAAAGCGTCAGTTACCGGGTTTTGAGATAACCCTACACACTTGTTATCAATCGGAATTATTACCCAGCTCGTATGGAAACCGTACTGAGGCTGCTGCTGAGAACATGGTACCATGGGTAGGAGAGTGGTCTCCTGTTACTTGACGCTTCGTATTTTGAGAGTAAGTTGCTCTTATTGTTAACATAAAAGTACATATGGGTAATATATTAATGGAGGGACATCATGATGGGGTTACACGTGGCACGCAGACTCCACGCCTCTGCCCCTAGGGCACGCAGACTCCACGCCTCTGCCACGGAAAACGGTTAACAAGGAAAATGGAAGGAAATCACGAGGGGGTTACACGTGGCACGCAGACTCCACGCCTCTGCCCCTAGGGCACGCAGACTCCACGCCTCTGCCACGGATAACGGTTAGCTTTGAAGGGGCGCTGTTATGGGTATGCTAGCCACTGCCGAGTTAAATTATGTATCGCAATATATGTGTAAAACACTGGCCAGTGGAAGACAAGTATGTTGATGAATGATTAAGGGCCCATGAATGAGAAGAATGAGTTTTATTGTAATGAAAGCAAATGATAACGTGAATATTATTATGTGTGTGAAGGATGAAATGTGTGAATAAGATGAATAAGATGAAACAGATAAAATTTTGAAAGGGACTCTGTAAGTAAAATTTCTTGTGATATAGGTACTTAAGTCTAATGTGTCCAATTTCTGCTCAATTTTAGCAAATCACGATGATGATTGGTGTGTGACATTGCCTGACGACGATGCTGGACCAAGTCATGAGCAGCCAATAGTTGCGGACGAGGACGTGCCGCTGTCAGGAGAGGCCGTGTAACGACAAAAACATGTGGAGGTCTATGCTTGGTCGGATGGTTGGAACTACAACGCGCCTTTTGGTGTGGTGTCTCGGTTGCGTGTGTGATCCGCTTTATCTGTGGCTACGTTTGCGAACCCCGACGTACCATTCATCACTTTTGCTCGGGCGGTCGACGCGTGCGGACGTTAGATATAGCTTTTGTTAATAGTGCCTCAATAATTCATTATTAAATGTCTAATTTAGAGTAATAATTATAACTTTGTGTTTGATATTGTTTTATTTTATTAAAATTCGCTTCTGGTCGATAAAACTATATATAGAAAATTTCCTCAAGCCTGCCGCTGCTTCCGATTAACGGCAAGGTTCCCAGAAGGCTGGCAGCGTTTCCTCTTTGGATAGCCAAGCTGACGCGTTGGCGGAAAAAGCTCCCCGCCCGCTGGTCTCCGGAGGTCTCGATCAATTTTGAAGACAAGGTGCGAGCAAAACGGCGAGCTTCTGACCCCCATGGTCCCAAGGTCTCGACCGCAAAAGGCATAAAAATATAATTGGGTCCAATCGATGCATATTTTTTGAATTTTGAATTTTCCGCACTGGCCGCCGCTGCCCCTGCAGCTTTACAAGTAGCCGGTAAGTGAGATGGCGCGAGTGTATCGACACATGTGGCATCCCACACCAGCGACTTGCCGACACTCCAAGGGATCAAAGACATACCATCCGGTCTCTTGCCATCGCCCCGCGCAATACCTACTGGTTCCAGTACGGAAGGCACGTTAGCGACAACAAGAGCCCTGCGGATAATGTCATTAATAGCCGAGTGCCGTGATATTCGACCAGCACTTAGGGAGCACGAAAGTCCATGGTGGCCGAGCTCATTGACGAGGTCTCCGCAGCGGCAGCGATGAGGCTGATTGGTCCTGCAACCAAGACCAAGACTGTACTGATATTAAGTTCAATTTCGGAATTTTGTTTTTTTCCACGGATTATTTTTCTAATATTGTTTTTTGATTACAAATGACCTATACATTCATCCCTCAAGAGGAAATTCACTAATTTATTAGGACCTTATACAGCCTATGTTATGGAGAGAGACATAGGCTACTTTTATGGATACACCTGGATACAGCTGGATTTTGAAACAGAGTGACAGACTAGATCCCATAGAAATATAATTTTGGATATCCTTAATATATCTATGTAGGTAGGTTGAAGCGCTCGTCGTGTAGCATGATAAGCCGTTCTTAATCGATCGGCAAGTTAAGCTAACACCGTCTTGGTCGGTACCTGGATGGATGACCGCCTAGTGGTATTTCAAATCGAGCGTTTCCGTGCTTCGGAAGGCACTTAAAGCCGTTGGCCCCGGTTATCACTTAATTTTGATAAGCGTTAAGCTAGTTGGAGGCTTTCTGGGCGGCTTGAAAACTCCAACAGTAGGTTGACCACTAGCCTACCTCCACCGATCCTCGCAGCACCGCACCTCGCAGTGGGCACGAGTGGTGGAGTTTCTGCCCATTCCCTTTCGCACTGATTTGTGAAAGGAGGCAGTGCTCAGCAGTGGGACATTATAGGCTGATGAATATGAGGTAGGTTAGGTATATTTCACCCATTTAAAGGTATAATTACGGAAATTCTTTTCTGAGTAATACCGCTATAAGAAGCCAAATGCTATGTTACAGTATACATCCAGTAGTCATTACACACGGAAATCATGTCAACTCGAAGCATACTTGCATTACAGTGACTTACACCCAGATATATTATTACTTACAACCACGGAACAACAAAAACAAGCTGCTTGTTGTTCCGTGCTTCTAACTATATGTGTTATACGGCAATCTATCGCAGCATTAGCACGTTGAGGAATCTAAACATTCTGCCAAACATAGACAGATTGTCCAAAAATTATTTAAAATGTAACCTTGCTGAGTTTCTTGCCGCATTCTTCTCAGTTGAAGGCCGAGTTCCGAACCGGTGGTAACATCAGTAAATGTGACCTTCATAAGTGCCCTTCTGGGACCTAAATTGAATAAAAGGCTTTGAATTTGACTTTGACTTTGTTATGCTTCCACAACAAACCCGGCAGTCAGGTAGAAAGGGATAGAACGATATCTATTCCGAACGCGTCGTGACAAGATTGCGTCTGAAGCGCTTAAAGCGCCAATCCGCTTCGAATTATGCATTTAGCGCGAGAAATTGCTGGCGACATTCGTTTGCCGCCAAAACGAGTCGGTCATGTCCGCCGGAGATGTTAATGACAAACAGATTAAACTAATAAGGTTACGCTTAGAGCATTATCAGCAGGCAGCTAGTCGACCTCGAGGTTTTAGCTGTAGAAGCATTCGCATATACAACGTGTACCTATTGAAAAGAGTATATCTACCCGAAAGGGGGGAAGACTAATTCAGGTATAGACTCTCTATAGAATATGTTACTGTCACTATATAAATATGTGTACCTTATCATTGTGGGTCAATAAATATGTTTTCTTTCTTTCATTTCTTTCTGTCTATGAAAAGTTTCAGCTCAAAATATATTACTCAACAATTCATACCAATGTTTAATTAAAATTATAACCAACTGTACCCGCTCTATGAGGGTCATTACAAAAAAGATACTCAACAAAAAAAAAAAAAAAAACTTTTTTTTTTTTTTATGTATTTTTAATCTGACATCCAGCCATTATTCTACGGATCAAAAATGCTAATTATCGTCTTATTTGCATGGACGTATAAAAAAATCCTTATTTGCATTATAATAATGCCCTCGCGCAAATACTCCAGCGACCTTTTAGGGATGTTTGGCTTAGCAGCCAATCCAATCGTAGCCGATTGGTCTGACTGGCTGCTTGCAAATAGTATTTAAATAGTTACCTGAGTGTAAAGTATATAAAAATCTAGGTACTCCCAAAATTTAAGAAAAGTAAGTAATGTACATGACATACCTTTCATGCCTGGTACCTGTAAATTTGCCGACGGGACAAGTTAGCAGGTAAAATACGTTTGAAGTATGTACACACGGCAACAGATCAAGCTATACATTTCTAGTATAAGCTGACCTCCCATTGTACGGAAATCCTATACAATACGAGATCAGCTTATACTGGAAATGTATAGCTTGATCTGTAGCCGTGTGTACTAACACTACTTAATTCTATATATTCCGTCAGAAGTAATGTCTGGTCGCCTTGGAATCTCAGTCTACATAGTTAAGAATATTCTACTAGAGCCATTTATTTATAACAATTATTTAGTTTTCTTTATGTGAAGTATTTTACATTGTTTGCGAGGAATGTTTACCTTTTGGATTCAAATTAAATACTAAAACATTTGTTCGTCAATCACACGGCACACCATATCAACTATATCAGAGAACTGACTCATCTAAATTAACATCCAAAATACCACAGATTACTTTTCATTCAGGGAAAATCCATAAGTTTGTATATCAGGCAACAACGCGGGTCGAATGGAAGCAAGTATTCAATAAAGCCATAATTTAACCGATCCCTTTCAATACCGTGTGAAACTCATTAAATGTGACAGGTATACGACAAAATTTAGGTAAACGTTTCACAACGGGCCACTGATCAAAAAGGCCTTCGTGAATTTTTGTGGGCTCTTCAAAGCCAATGACTTCCCGGATCAAAAACATTTGGGACTTACAAAGGTTTTTAGCAACAGCATGTACGGTATAGAGTTCTGAATACGAAACTGGATGGATATTCGGGAGGAGTAAGACTGAAAAAGAGATGGACGGACTTTTAAAAAGTAAGAACGGTGTGAATGCTGATGTGACGGATAAAAACATCGAATTTAAGCAAAAGCGGAATAAATTTCAAACAAAACGAACGTCATTGCGCAACTTTGGGTTAATTTTTCGATGTTCTCCTATTTTCCGAAAGTCGAACACTTCTGTATGTATTTATGTTCTGTAGTATGTAATGGTCGTCCATGCTACGTGAACCGAGCACGAGCCAAGCCACGAACGAAGTTTCGCTCGTTGTTCGCGTAGCGTGGACGGACTTGCGAGCCGCAAACGAACGTTCGGCTCGCGCTCGACTGCGCTCCGCCCGATTGTCAGTTTTTTCACTTGACATCGCGAGCATTGAACGGAATCTGTTCGTTCGTGGCTCGGCTTGTGCTTGGTTCGCGTAGCATGGACGCACCATTATAACGGTGTACAGTTTGCGCAATAGAAGCGTAATCAAATAATTTTAAATACTTATTTTTTCTCTTCAATTATCCGCTATTAGGTATATGGAATTATTAATTAATTTATATGAAACGTACTTCTATAGTTATCTACGAGTAGGTACATTTGTGACATGTTTCACCACAAACTAGTTATCTGGCGCACCGCATCGTATAATTGCTGTGTTAGCAGAGTGAATCAATAGGTCACTAGAAGTGGGGGTAGACAAGTATTTAAAAGTGGGGACATGTATTTAAAAGTGTTCGCACGCTCAGTCGGACGAGTATTCGCTGTAGAGTTCACTAGCTAAGCAGAACCTCTGTTCGTTTGAAAAGTTTATGTGCCTACTGTGATTTGTTCCTTTTTCTGTTTGCTCTTTATTTTCTTTTCTCTTAAATACTTTTTTTTGATTGCGTTCATTTGATAATAAATTGTTTAGTTTGTAAAATTAAAGTGATAATTTGGTGATATTTGTATTTTTCTAAATTATTCCCGTCTCTGATTCCTAAAATCAGAAGTGGTATTGGCTCTTAGCCCACGATTATTTTCACTTGCAAAATCTGAGTTAAGGCAGTTGATTTATCAAGTTGTAAAAACAAGTAAAAACGATTTTGCTGTTCTTAACAAGCGTTGTTTAAGTGAGTGGTGTGGTTATGTGGTAAAGTATACGTTGGAAAATCTTTGGTGAGTACGTTCCAATTTATTCTGTGTGATTTTGAGCAGTAAAAAGTTGTGTGTTTACGAATATACATTGAAAGTTGCTTTGTGAGTACTATCGCAATTTAATATTGTTCTTTACCTACAGTGTAGGAGTTAGTGTGTAGGTATTAGTTATTTTGCTATTCGGTTTCACCCAATTGTTTTGTTCATTGATTAAAAGTTTAAAATCTACATCGCAAGATTGCGGGTAGATAAAAAAAAAAACTGCCTAATAATAACCGAAAAAATAGAAGCCGTTCTAGGAATCGTGATTCGCATTCTAGGAATCGTGATTCGCGTTCTAGGAATCGTGATTCGCGTTCTAGTAATCGTGATTCGCGTTCTAGGAATCGTAGGTCCCGTTCCAGGAACTATTATTTGAGTTCTGACCATCGAAACTCGCGTCTAGTCTTTCCTGTAACAGACGTAGCTCTCCTAACAATGCAATGAATCTAATTCTAGATCGACTGACGTCACTGAAAGAACTGGAAGACTAACGTCTTCGCCGCGGCCACGTGCGCCGAGTGCCACCGGCGTGTTTCCTACGCCGCCGCCGCGACCGCGTGTGGTAACCGCGACTGTGGCAGAGTGTCCAGAATAGGCAGCTCCGTCCTCGCCGGGGCATTCCGTGAGTGCGGTTACAAACCGCGACCTCAGCATAACTGATCGTATCATCGACGCCATACGATCAATTAATACTACGGTGAGATCAAACCAAGCTTACTATATTTCTAATTTTGATCAACGGTTAATTGGAATGACAATGAGTGTTTGTCTCGCATTGGGAATTGTCTGAAGGGGGATGCTAAAGCTTGGCTCAATGGGTGGGTAATGACCGTAGCTGAAGCAATTTTAAGAATTGAAACCCTCTTGTACATTGATGACGTACTCATATTGAGCAATACTGTTAATGAGGGTTTACTGGCCCGTAAAATGCTTCAGACGTTGACCGATTCGGGGTTTTCTATTAATTTAAAGAAGTGCTCTTTTTTGTCAACTAAGATCGAGTACTTGAGACGTACCATAAGTCAGGGTCAGGTACAGCCGAGCGAACGAAAGGTTCAAGCTTTGGTTGAAGCGCCAATTCCGAAAACTGTAAAACAAGTCTGTCAATTCTTGGGACTAGCAAGTTATTTCCGCCGCTATATATCTGGCTTTGCTACTAAAACCGCTTCTATCACAAAATTGACGAAACAACAACAACGTACATAATTTCGCACCTTACGAGCGAACCAGTTTTGGCTATTTATGTTCCCGAGCTCACAAGCGGTTTAGAGCCCCTCAATCTGAGGAGACACTTTGCCTCCTTATGTGTGTTCTACCGCTTGTACAACGAACAGTGTTCTGTAGAATTGTTTTAGCTGATGCCCACGGCTACCATCCATCATCGCAACTCTCGCCATTGATGGGGAGTCCATCCTCACACATTGAAACCACAATTGTTTCGTACTGTGCGGGCTCAAAGGAGCTTCCTTCCGCGGACGCTCAGACTGTGGAATGAGCTCCCCGCCGTGGTTTTCCCAGTGGAGTACAGCATGGGGTTCTTTAAAAGGGGTGTGAAGAGATTTCTGCAGGGTCGGCAACAAGCGCGTGATACCACTGGTGTTCCAGGCGTCCATAGGCTACGGTAACTGCTTACCATCAGGCGGGCCGTATGCTTGTTTGCCACCTAAATGGTATGCAATTTCCTGGTTTGGTACTCCAGAACTAATAGTAGCAGATCGTGGTCGTATGTTCCTGAGTTCAGAGTTTACGAAACTTGTAACAGAGTTAGGCATTGATATGCATCTCATTACGCTGAAATGCATCACTCCAACGGGTTAGTGGAACCTCAGGTGGAACGTTACTGTTGGACGTTACTAAACCTGATTCGCATGGAATGCAACCACCGAAAAAACTAATGGTCGAACGTTATTTGGCGACTGCAGTTGGTTTTGAATATAACCAAGCAGAAAACCTCCAGGCAATCACCCTTGGACTTGGTAATGGGCATTGAAGCGGCTACGCCTCTCATACGTCACCTTGTCTAGAGATATTAGCCCTAGAGGACTCTCATCAAAACCGTGAGTCACAGAGAGATGCATAAACAAAGACACAACCGTGAACGCGGACCGTAGACCCCCTCGATTATTTGAAACTAATTCAATTGTTTTTGTTATTAAACAGGCACCAGCGACTAGCAGGCTCGACACGGGCATGCGCGGGCCGTACAGTGTGATCAGGGCGCTTTCCCAAGGTCGATATGAGCTGCAACGGCTGGCAGGCTCCTATGAAAAAACGACCCAGGCTGCAGCACAATTTATGGTGCCGTGGCGAGGGGAGTGGACTCCTGCCTGACACGTGTGCTGCCTTTTTCGAGAGCTAGTTTGCGCTGCACTTGTATGATAAGCTAACGTCGGGCCTATGTCATGCAAGTGTAGAAGTTACTTGGTATGCTTACTTTGGTACCATGTTGTGAGAAATAAGCGAACGTCGTGCCTATGTTTCTTACGGTCGGTCGGAGATAGCTAACGTCGTGCTTCCTCTCTGGCTTGGGTGAATATGGTTCACTGTGGGTCGATGTGTCTCCGGTGAGAACCAGAGTTCCGACTATATTGAAATTTTTGATTGTGGTGATGCAGCTGAAGTGTCTGCAGCGCTTCTGTTGCATTACCATGATGTGTGTAATCTCTGGGAAATAGTTCTGGAAATTACATTTAAAGCTCTAAAAACTTTTAGGATTGTGAAAGTTTTGTTTACATTCTCAGGTGCAGACTATAATGATCATAATGCGGAGTCCACGCTTGAGCGAGCTGACGAATGCAACGATGTGCTAGAGCCTGTACCAGGCACCTCCAATGCAGCAGAAACTGCTATCTGAGACACAGGAGCACGAGGACGTCCTCCAGTCAGGAGAGGCCGTGTTAGCAGAGTGAATCAATAGGTCACTAGAAGTGGGGGTAGACAAGTATTTAAAAGTGGGGACATGTATTTAAAAGTGTTCGCACGCTCAGTCGGACGAGTATTCGCTGTAGAGTTCACTAGCTAAGCAGAACCTCTGTTCGTTTGAAAAGTTTATGTGCCTACTGTGATTTGTTCCTTTTTCTGTTTGCTCTTTATTTTCTTTTCTCTTAAATACTTTTTTTTGATTGCGTTCATTTGATAATAAATTGTTTAGTTTGTAAAATTAAAGTGATAATTTGGTGATATTTGTATTTTTCTAAATTATTCCCGTCTCTGATTCTTAAAAGCTGTTTATTCACTGAAAATGACTTCATATACTGTGTCCTTTGATATCATCCCACTATATATTAATATTATAAATGCATATGTGAGTTTGTTTACCTCTTGACACTTCAACTACACAAGGAATCAATCGTGATGAAAGCCGGTACTAGTAAATAATGTAGGGCGATGGCTGCCACACGCGTCATACTTGTGAACAGGTGCTGCTTATGGGGGCTGGTCTGCTTAAGTTTGCTACTTACTTATTAAATATCGATTCAGTCTTCTTTGTAGTTTTGCCGCCGCGCCGGGGCACGCAGTTTTCAGTGCGATTAGAATGTAAATATTATGTAATGAATCTAAGCTTGTTTTGAAAAGAATAATTGCTGAGTTTATTGCCGGCTCTTCTCAGCAAATGCAACCTTCCGAACTGGTATTAGAGTCATTATAGTCAGACTTCACATGTGCCTGCGAAGGTCTATTTGAATTTACATAAAATTTTAATAATTTGAACTTGTTCCCATAAAATTTATACCTCAAGAATTCAATTCAAATAGTTGGTGAAATCGTCAGATTTTCCGTATCCATATACCTAGTTGGGATATAGCAAGGAGCAGTTAATAAAGCCCTGTTGATTTCAGCAGCATATGCAGAGCTGGCTCCTTTATGACATTTCTTGCTGATTTGTTTTTCTTTGTCTTTCAAGTGTTGTCGATTATATCTTTTTTCTTTCTTTCTATTCTTAATTTATATTCTCAATCCAATGTTAAAAAGTAAGCTGTCAAGTGATTGCATGCTTTGCATTAGCTGCTCTACTAAATAAAAACTATTTTTATGCCCCCTTGTTTCCTTATCAAATTGAGAACCTTTAAAAACAGTCTTCTGTTAGCATTAACATTATATTATTTGAATATTATTTAATTTCATACCATTGAATATTGATTAATTATAATTAATTGTCAGCATTATTTATTATGAAAGTGTAAAACGGTTTATTTTGATATTGTGTATTTGAATATCGAGGAATGGCAACACCAGAAAAGTATAATCGTAACAATGGCGGCCATTGGAGAAAGTGTTTTAATTCATATTGTGGTAATTACCAAGATTGCCAACGGTGTAAATACAGATTTAGCTTGTTTAAGCCAACTTCTTTTCAGTCAATAAGGTATGGTTAATATATCAGAAGAGGGATTGAGAAATCAGCTCACCAGTATGTATTTTTTTTATTTTCTATTTTGTGTGTCTTGCTCGTGACGGATAATCAACTATGGCTAGTACGATGCCACTAACAAAGATTCTTAGATATATCTTAAGTAAACAGTTGTTTATGTAAATAAAAGGTTGATAATAGAATCATTCTACATTAAAAAAATAAAGTTATATCAACATTAAATGTAATAACGAAATGTAATATGGATTATTCAAGTAACAATGAAAAATAATTATTGAAATACCTAGAGATACCTATCTTTTATTACTAAAACCTTCTAAGTGAAACATACTGCTATATGCGGTGGTCACTAACAACTCGTAAGTGAAACATGCTGCTATATGCGGTGATCACTAACAACGCGTAAGTGAAACATGCTGCTATATGCGGTGATCACTAAAAACTCGTAAGTGAAACATGGTGCTATATGCGGTGATCACTAACAACTCGTAAGTGAAACATGCTGCTATATGCGGTGATCACTAACAACTCGTAAGTGAAACATGCTGCTATATGCGGTGATCACTCAAACCTCCTAAGTGAAACATGCTGCTATATGCGGTGATCACTAAAAACTTCTAAGTGAAACATGCTGCTATATGCAGTGATCACTAACAACTCGTAAGTGAAACATGCTGCTATATGCGGTGATCACTAACAACTCGTAAGTGAAACATGCTGCTATACGCGGTGATCACTAAAAACTCTTAAGTGAAACATGCTGCTATATGCGGTGATCACTAACAACTCGTAAGTGAAACATGCTGAAAGAAAGAAAGAAAGAAAGAAACTCATTTATTTGACGAACACATTAACATAACAAAATTTAAATTAAAAATAAACCAGTAGGTCTGTGCCGTCAAATAGGACACAGCTCAGCATAGTGCTACTGACTACAGTCAGCAGCGCTGATTTTCAGCTGACGCCCTTAGTGATGTCACGGTCGTAAGTACACGAATAAGAAAAACTAAAAATTGTAAACAATAAAATAAAATAAATATATATTAGTGTGTGCCTGTTAAAATTAATACTTAAAAGTAAATATTATTCAGAAGAGAAAAAGGTTACAAATAATTATAAAACTGGTACGTCACATCCGCTGTCATTCAGTGACACAAGCAAACGACAACGACTCGACACGCCCGCCGCCGCCGCGGGCGCCGCCCGGCTTCCGAAACATTTCACTCACTGTTCGTCGGTATACACGCGTGCACCACCATAAAAAATAACAATAATAATTCAAATACCTTATAATAAATAACAAGTGATTAAGTGATGATGACATTCTCAAATTAAAACAAATAAAAATAATAATATTGGAGGTGAGTGTAAAATCTATTTTCTTTTTTTATTGCGGGTTAGATTTTTGTAACTCCAATAAAATTACCTTCATTTTGTCCCTAAAATTCCTAACACCTTGCAGACTGCGTAATGGTGGCGGGATGTTGTTCCAGCATTTGGTGGCACAATATCTGAAACTACCATGAAATGCGGCTGAGCCGTGGCGCACCATACGCAGCGGAAACATGGATGTTCTCATCGCGTTTCTATGATGCTCTTGAGACCAGCTAAGTTTAGCATACAGGTATTCCGGCGTCCCCTTACTAATAATACCAAATAGAAGATTTGCTAGATGTAAATCTCTTCTGTAATTCATTTTCAAAATATTATTTCCATTAATAAAGGGTGTGACGTGACCTCGAGGTGGAATGTCAAAACAAAAACGTGCGCACGCATTTTGCACCCTTTGTATAAGTCGCGATGTCTTTTTCAATAACCGAGGACCATATACCGTGTCAACATAATTAAATTTAGACAGCACAAGTGAATCCACAAGTCTTATACGTAATTCAGTGCTGAGGTAGCTTCTTATCTTGTATAGAACTTTAAGACGGTAAAAGCAGTTATTGACAGTTTCAGAAATGTATTGTTCGAAGCGTAATTGTTCATCCATTATAATTCCTAAGTTTCGAGCACACTTAACCCGCTCAATGCATTCTCCGTGAATGATAACTTGTGGATTTGCTTGACTTATTTTTCTTATTTGAGTTTTAGTACCTAGTATCATATATTTTGTTTTCTTAGCATTAAGTAGTAAAGAGTTTCGATCAGCCCAACTGTGTACCCGACTCAAATCTTCATTTAGCTGACAAATCGCTTCTTGCATATATTCTGGCTTAAAAGATATATACATTTGTATATCATCAGCATATATATGAAACTTACAGTGGTGTATACTATTTACGATGTCAGAGCAATATACAATAAATAAAAGGGGGCCCAAAATGGAACCCTGTGGTACTCCTCTGACTACAGATTCTGAACCAGATCTTAGAGAAGATCCATCATGCTATATGCGGTGATCACTAAAAACTCCTAAGTGAAACATGCTGCTATATGCGGTGATCACTAACAACTCGTAAGTGAAACATGCTGTTATATGCGGTGATCACTTCAAACTCCTAAATGAAACATGCTGCTATATGCGGTGATCACTCAAACCTCCTGTGAAACATGCTGCTGTATGCAGTGATCACCAAAAACTCCTAAGTGAAACATGCCGCTGTATGCGGTGATCACTAAAAACTCAATATAGTCGAATCGACTCATGGCGAGTGTGGCGACCTCTAAAATAGTATAAAATGATAAAACATGGTGATATCACATAATGCAAAAATGTATTAGACATACAGTATACGAATGGCCGAAACGGAACAGGGACATTCCGTTAAACAGGACGGCCGTCTGTTAGCATTAACATTATATTATTTGAATATTATTTAATTTCATACCATTGAATATTGATTAATTATAATTAATTGTCAGCATTATTTATTATGAAAGTGTAAAACGGTTTATTTTGATATTGTGTATTTGAATATCGAGGAATGGCAACACCAGAAAAGTATAATCGTAACAATGGCGGCCATTGGAGAAAGTGTTTTAATTCATATTGTGGTAATTACCAAGATTGCCAACGGTGTAAATACAGATTTAGCTTGTTTAAGCCAACTTCTTTTCAGTCAATAAGGTATGGTTAATACTTCTACTTTCTGAAACACTTCATACAAGAAAGTGACAATACATAAACGAAGTACATTATTCAAAGCACGTCTTCGCCAGTGTTTACTCTAGCACTGGGTAGAGTCAAGAATTCACACTAGCTGATACCGTACCTTGGTATCTGGGTAGACAAGATTATTAACTATGTTAGCTTTCTTGAGATAGATGAAACAAGTTTGTAGTTTGTACTGCAATCCTGGGACAGATTTGTTTGGAGTACATATTTTTAATAGACCCTTGACTGCACTAAAAAGACAACTAAAACAACTCGTTTGGAACATTTTGTGACGATAGACGTGTTTTAAAAAAAAATATTTTTCGAGGTTTACAAGTCGAGGCGTATATTTTTTTTCTTTTTTATTATGTATGATGACGCATAACATTTTACACTGTAGTCCTATTTCGATAAGCGACCGACTGCAAAACCTTATAAAATTCAAGTCATATTCAAAATTATTTTTTGCTTTTCAGTTTTTTCGGTGGTTTAATTTTTTTGTTTAAAAGTTTTTAATTACATGCCTTACCCGGGATGACATAAGGATTCTAAAAACATCAGAGGTAAGTATCACCCGCGCGTTGCCGACGCAGCTGCCCCCTAGACAAGTTAGTTGTCGACAATCGTCATTCTTAGTAAACGATCAACCTCTATATGGGATTGACATAAGAGATTGTTAAAAATCACATGATATTTCGATTTGAAATGTCAATACCATACAAAGATCGATCGTTTATTGTCGATGACGATTGTTGATAACCATCTTGTCTACTGGCCCTGGGCAGAGAACCTCCTTATTAAAGTTACTTCTAAATACCCATACCCATTAATATACGCCTCGAGCACATTTAAACTAAGACACAACCAAAAACATTTATAAAATATGAGAGAACTCCACCCGACTTGTATTCCCCTGGCGTCCATACTTCCACAAGTGTTAGTTTCTACAATAAAGTTGAAATACAGCAAGATAAGTCGAGGGAGGACGTAGAAATCTAAACGAGTGAGTAGAAGTGGTATCTTGATTTGACTTAGATCGCTTGACATTACTGTGACGTGTTAGCCACAGATTGGTATCCTTTTTTTTTTTTTTTTTATTAGCGTGGGGAAATCCTCATTGGATACCCGACCGCCCTGGGTGGGAGCGGCCAGGTTATGCCGGACTTTTACCGGCTAAAACCCCACGGTGGTCGCCACCTGCGCTACAGAGGGGGGCGGGCTCTCGTGCAGATCGCGTACCTGCTCGCCCCTCCACGCGCGGCGCTGTGATAGCCCGTCCCGGGGGAAGTGTGATACCTCCCCCCAGCACCCTCGCGGTGCTATCGCACGATGAGTCGTGACCACAACGACTCATCGTCCTCCTCGGGGCCGCTTCTGGGCATTCAGGGTCCCCACCCCGATTGCCCACGACCCCGAAGGTCCCCGTTTAGTCGCCTTTTACGACAGGCAGGGGAACACCGTAGCTGTGATTCTAAGCCCCAGCTACAGGGCAGGAGGGCCGCCACGAGGCACGGCCGCGCCTCGGCGGCGTCGTCTCCGGGCACAGATTGGTATCCTACCGTAATTCGGTTAGGTACTGTTTAACTTAAATACAATAAAAATACAATACAAAAAAATACAGTACAAACAATGATACAAAGGAAATGTTATAAAAATAAATTTAGGAAAAATATTAATAAAAATACATTTGTATCTATTGGGCCGTAACACCTAAACTAGGTAGAACCTATATTATAAGTGAAAATGCGGGTTAGACAGAGGCTACATCTAGCGAAAAATATTTATGTTCACTTAATGTGCATTAATATGTAAGAGCTTATTATGCTGACGTAACCTGTCTTTCTTTCTTTATCTTTTACATTTCTCAAGTTATTTTGAACATTAAAACGGCGTTGCCTACATAGTGTACTCATATACATAGAAATAACGTCTTGTATCAGACTGGAACTGTGTTTACAAGGTACATTTTCATTTCATCAAAACTAGAAGTAGTGTTCAAATTTTCTGATTAAAGTTTCAGGCAGTTCTGAACGTGTATTTAGATTTCAATGGCATCAGGTACAATGTTGAAACTTAAAACGGAACATAGAAACAAGCGGCGCACTATCTCAGAGTCTGTGGATAACTTCCAATTCTCTAGTGTGAAATGAAACGCCACTCCGCTGGACGTAGATTGTAGAAGACGCTTTTGAAAACTACCAACTGGAATTTTGTCTAGTGGAATTTTTGTTGGTGGACATTTCCATTGTAGAATGTCACCAGGGTTACTCTAGAATGCCAGTGTACACTGTACATATTTGCTAATGTTCTTTTTACTGTGTAAGGCTTGTGTTTGACCACAATCTCACCATGGTAAGTGATGATGTGGCCGAAGGTGGTAAGCACACAAAGCCTAGAAGGAATTGGCTCTCAAGTGCAGCTGTCGGAACACACAAAGGTGCTCGCAGATTTTCAACTTGAGGCTGGTACCCAGCCGGATGGGTACTACAAAGTACCCTCACACCGTGCTATGGTTTCCTCACGCTGTTTTCCTTCACCAAAACCTCAAGTTCATTGTTGGATTCGAACCCGGGACCGACCTGGTAAACATAATAACAAACACTGCTTAATTTGGGATCAGCGAGTGTCTCAAATGTACTATCACTAATAAGTGCAAAAGCACTTATTAGTTGTGAAATTTGATTGCTCGCTACTACTACTCTAAAGTGACTTTTCGTAGATGCTTGGAGATTCCCTTTCTCGAAGCCGACCTGCCCATCAACTTTTCTGCGAAATTTTCCTCAAACACATTAAAATGTCACAAAGACTCACTCATGTCACTTGACTTCAAGCACTTCGGGTATCCCCTTTTCAATATAATAAGTGACTCCGTATATTTGTGACTTTTCCCCATATGTCATCTTATATTCACAAGTAAGTAATCTTATACAAAAAGCTTCTGTATAAATGGAAAATTTTAAGCACTGAGAATTATTTCTTTCTGATAATTTAGGGTTCTTTACGTGCTTTATAATTTCACTGCGAAAAGATTTTCAATGAAAGGTAAAGATAATCTTTCTTAAATTTGACGCTCGGATTTGAACGCGCGAGTACCCACTGGTGCCATAGGTACTCACCATGCTGAAAAAGGGGCGTCAATTAAATTATATCATAAGACGATTATCAGGCCAAGGGTGCGAGGGTGAAATGTCAATTGGAGACACGTAGAAGGAGAGGTCTGAAGACAGTCTGAAGGAGCGAACACATTATGCGATTTAATACAAAACTCGTTATTTCTGTACTGTTTATGTTTTCCGAGTTACCAGATTTTTTAAAGACATGAAAAATAATACAAGGCTTTGAGGATAATAAATTGGAGTGGTACGTCCGGGACTCTCATGTGGATTCGTTGGTGTCAATGACGGTGATGAACAAAGATTTGACCTCTAGTGAATTATGATGGTGGAAGCGACCATCAGTAGTGCCTAAATATATCTGCTGTAGAGTACATATAGGATGGAAATTTGTGACGGTTGAGTAAAAGGCTTAAGGATTGAACCAATATTGTTCTTAGGAGACTGTGTTAGACTCTCTATAAAAAGTTTCAGCTCTAAATAAATTAGGTATACAAAGAATTCATACGTCGTCGTAGAGTTGACGAGCCAGTTGGCGCAGTTGGTTAAGACGTGGAGTCTTAACCTATAGCGCCGCAGGTCGTGAGTTCGATTCCCACACAGGACATGCATTTGTGTGCATGAACATGTCTGTATGTCCTGAGTCTGGGTGTAATTATGTATATTAAGTATGTATTCACAAACACAAAGTAGTATATGTATTATATCAGTTATCTGGTTTCCATAGTACAAGCTCTGCTTAGTTTGGAATCAGATGACCGTGTGTGAGGAATGTCCCAGGATATTTATTTATTTAGTTAGTAAGCTGAAGTGGCCACATCGCTCGAAGAGCCGATAACCGCTGGGGAAGAAAGGTTATCGAGTGGCGACCACGTACTGGAAAGCGCCGAGCGGGACGACCTCCCACCAGGTGGAACGGCGACCAGGGGCTCTACCGCGTAACTTTGGTAGTAATCGTAACGAACACTCATCCAATCAGGGCCCACGAATGGTCATCGTCGCGTCATACCGCGTGCGCGTCATTGGATGAAATAATTCGTTACGATTACCACCAAAGTTACGCGGTAGAGCCGCTGGTCAGAGTCGCTGGGCACCGCTGCATGCAAGCGGCCCAAAACCGTTCGAAGTGGAAGTCAATGGGAGAGGCCTATGTTCAGCAGTGGACATCCATAGGCTGATATGATGAACTTGCTAATACATATTGTTATTTAATCTCTATCGTGGTGTGCACCTAGATACGAGCCGCGCTGCCGCCGCGCCGCGCCATTTGGATATAAAATATGCCGTTTCCATTACACATTGTATACTAAACGCAAATAAATAATAATCATACGCACAAACACGTTAATAACACGTATTAGTAGGAATAACAATTCCTCATACCCCGTACATAAACGGTTACGTGAAACATTTATTCCACCCGTCAGTTTGTCGTAAAACACGTTCAACATAAATCAACCGAGTAAATTAACAAAACGAGTTTACTACAAAACCCCATGGAATAAACAAATAGTCTGACAACACATCACCCGGCTTTGTATACAATTTCTTTAAAATAAACGCTTTAAGAATTGTTTTGGGTATTAAAATGAAGCTTCGGAGCGATTCAGTTATTTTTATGAATGATAAAATAATAAAATGGCCGCTAGAATAACGTCACATTATTTGACAATGACAGGAGGTGATAGATAAAATTTTATTTTAGGGATTTATGTAGGTATATAATACAGGCTACCTCCATAGATCCGCAGTGGACATGCGTGGTGAAGTATTTGCCCATTCCCTTGCACCCTCATTTGAGAAAGGAGGACTCCTCTTATGCACAGTGTGCTCAGCTGTGGGACATAATAGGCTAATGATGGTATAATATAAGGATAGAATATAAGAATTTAGTGACGTCATTTTCAAGCGCTTAGGCGTAATAGTTTTGTGATTATGTGGCCATATATATTTATGTATGTTATTCATTTTGTATACCATACGCAAAGAATTTAAAACGTCCAGAAGGATAGTCGCCTCTATGGGAACATGAAATAAACAAGCCAGAATTGACAGTATTTGACAGCCGTGCGCAGTACGAACTGAGAGCGATTTGCTCAGGGAGCCCCTCAAGCGGAGTGAAATTAAATGTCATACTTTAGTAAGGCGGATTATCCATCTGGGTAGAGGCACGATGCCCTATGAAAATCTTTGACCATACGTTACATTGGTTCCATAATTATTACATAATTATTACATACTCTCAGTACATTTTTGAAAATATTATGTATGTCCGCAAGAACATTAATTTGTTTCCAGTCAATAGTGACTATCATGATAGAAACACTAGAAACAAAGACAAAATAACTGTATCTAGATTTAGATTAGCTAAAGTAAATAAGTCCTTTCTTGGGAATTGTATCAAATTTTACAATAAAATTCCTCATAGCGTGACCAGTATGTCCTTTTTTAAATTTAAGGAACATATCAAAAAGCGGCTGTTGAGTAGGGCTTATTATAAAGTGTCTCATTATACTCCGGCTTCGTCCGAAGGGATTAGCAAATAATACTTGTAGTACCGCCTAGTGGATCGCCATTCACGCACTTTATTTGAGGGTAATTACATAAAAAAAATACCATCTGACATCTATCGCACCCTACCCGCTCGCATCATTCGCTTTTTAGTGCTCGCCACAAACGCACGTTGTGTCTTCCCACAGTATTTAAAAGTATAGTATAAGTACTAAAACGTTTAATTAAGTATGCCTAAACGTAAAAGTGAAGACGAATATGAAAAATTGTTAAAGAAGTTTAAAAGATTAGAGAAAAAGGTGCGACGTCGGTGTCGAAGTCGGAGTAGATCGAGATCTTCGGATAACCGTAATCGTAATGAAGGTTAGTAAATAACTGCATTATTTTGTAGTGTCTTAATGTTAATCAATAGTATGAAATCAACAACATACGTATGTTAATGTTCTTATAACTTACCTACCTTTTGTTTTGATAAAACCAGAATGTATTTTATTTTTCTTACGTGATAAATTACAATAAAAGTACCTACATTTTAATGACCTAATTAACAAATGATTTCTGCTGGGTTTGCGTGCTTCTCAACGGAGATGTTACTACCCATTTAATTAGATTTGCGAACAGTATTCTAGGACTGTTTCTCATCTAAAAAGCAGACGTACTGACCCATAGTAAATAACGATATTACAATTTATGGGTATTTAAATGGTGATAATCTATCACCTACCTGGGTTTGCGTACTTCTCTTTGGAGCTGTACTACCTATAAATTAGTTTTGCGAACAGTACTTTGGTCTGTTTCTTAACTAATAAAGTGAAATCGGTCGATTTTCAGCATCGAATGCTGTTGTGAGTAACGTTGCCAATCTTCTTGATGGATGTGAAGTTCTCGAGCCAGAGGCCCGCGACGCGGGCGGTTACGATGCAGGACCCGTCGCAGAGCTTGTAACCGAGGCAGCTACGGCTCCAACTACAGCCGAACCTCAGGCTGCTGCTGCCCCAGCCTCCTGCGCCCTAGTCGCAGTTGTCCCAGCCGCTGTTGCCACGGCCAGCGCGGCCACACCCGGCGCAGCCTATGCGGAACCAAGCACCAGCGCAGCCTATGCGGAACCAAGCACCAGCGCCACCATCACACCACTCACCGAGAATTTAACACAAGCTACCTCTTGTGATGAGTTGGATAACGTGATCATTGAAATATTAGGTGAAAATCCCACTATTACTAATTCTTATGGACCTGAAGTCCATAATGACTTGGCAGTCAGGCTGGAACATTTCGCCACACATGGATTGTCAAAAGAGCTTCGTAAAGAGCTAACTGGAAAGTATTTACTACCGAGTAATTGCAAGCTTATTAATGCTCCTGGGTTAAATGCTGAAATAAAGGCGGCCATTTCTGAAATTACCGCCAAACGCGATAAAAGTATCGAATTAAGGCAAAAGCAGATAGCTATTGCCATATCATGCCTTAGTCAAGCTATAAATAAACTAATTATGAGCAATGCCGATTCAGAATTAGTAAAATTGTTGATGGATTCTGAACGCATTTTATGCGACTCACAACATAATGATTCAGTTATCAGAAGAAGTTTTATTCTTTCATCATTGAAAAAAGATATGAAAGACCAGTTACAGAACACCAAGCCCGATGATTTGTTGTTTGGTCAGAACTTGTCGGAAACTATCAAAGCGGCCAAAACAATTAATAAATCCGGCGCAGAATTAAAAACTCCAACAACTAAACCACAGACATATCATAAAAAGTTACCAAATACTTCTAACACGCAGAAGTCTTTAAACTGGAAAGGCCCCTATCCTCCCCGGAAACAGCCGAATCTTCCGAAGACGAAGGAGCCCCCTCCGAACAGGAATCGGCCATCCAGCTCATCGAGACACTCGCAGCAGCAGCCGACGCGCGGCCGCCGCTAGATGGGGTAAAATACTCTGGCAGATTGCCTTTATTTTTTGACCAATGGTCACTTATTACTAATAACTCCCAAGTACTTTCGTGTATAAGAGGTTATGAAATTCCATTTTCATGTCCAGTTTATCAATCGTCACCTCCAATTGTAAGACATTATTCTGACACTGAAAAATATTCTTTTTATGAGTGTATAGACAATTTACTATCTAATGGAGCAATTTCAACATGTCAGCCTATAGAAGGCCAATTCTTATCAAGTGTATTTTTGGTACCAAAGCCAAATGGTAAATTTCGTTTTATTTTGAACTTAAAAAATTTAAACAAATTTATTAGAACAGAACACTTCAAGGTTGAAGATTTACGTACAGTATTAAAATTAATTACTTAAGATTGTTTTATGACAAAAATCGATTTAAAAGATGCTTATTATTTTATAAAAATTCATCCTGATTCCAGAAAATATTTACGTTTCCAATTTGAACAAAATTTATACGAATTCAATGTTTTACCATTTGGCTTGAGTACTGCTCCTTATATATTCACTAAAGTAATGAAACCTATAGTTCGGTTACTACGTTCTGCCGGACTGATATCGACTAATTACTTAGACGATTATTGGTTAATGGGGCAATCATATGAAGATTGCTTATATAATACCATGCAGACTAAGAAACTTATAACTTCTCTTGGTTTTCTAATAAATAAAGAGAAAAGCTGCATGACACCAAATAAAATATGCACATTCTTAGGATTTGTACTAAATTCGGAAAATTTCCAGATCACGTTGCCTACAGAAAAAATTGATCGCGTTAAGGTAGAAATTCAAAAATTTTCTACTCTTAACAGGTGTAAAATACGAGAATTTGCCCGATTAGTTGGATTATTAGTATCAATTTGTCCCGCTATAGAATACAGCTGGTTATATACAAAAAATTTTGAACGAGTTAAATATTTAAATTTAAAATCAGATGAGAATTACGATAAATTAATGAATTTACCAATAACATTGCAACCTGATCTAAGATGGTGGATTAATGCAATACAGAAACCCATCAGCAGGATCAGGGAAGATACACATGACCTGGAAATTTTCTCAGATGCCTCAAATACGGGGTGGGGGGCTGCTTGCGGAGAAGAGACGGCCAGCGGGTTATGGAGTTCTCAGGAACAAACACAACATATCAACTGCCTGGAACTTCAGGCTGCTTTTTTTGGTTTAAAAGTGTTTGCCAAACATTTAAGCAACAGTCAAATTTTACTCCGTGTTGACAACACGACGGCCATCTCTTATATAAATCGCATGGGAGGTATTCAGTTTCCCCACCTCACAGAAATTACCAGACAAATATGGCAGTGGTGTGAATGTCGTAGATTGTATGTAATGGCTTGTTATATAAGTTCATCAGATAACAAAAAGGCAGATGCAGAATCTAGGCGCGTACACCCGGATATAGAATGGGAGTTAGCTGATTGGGCATACCAGGAAATAGTCTCGAGCTTTGGTGTACCTGAAGTAGACTTATTTGCTAGTCGCATTAATAAAAAATGTATTCGATATATAGCCTGGCATAGAGATCCAGATGCAATGTCTATTAATGCATTTACTATTTCCTGGGAGAAATATTTTTTCTATGCGTTTCCCCCATTTTCGATGATTTTAAAGACTCTAAGAAAAATCATCTCTGATAAAGCCAGGGGCGTTGTTGTCGTACCCTTGTGGCCCACGCAACCGTGGTATCCTCTTTATCAAAACCTTTTGTTATCAAAAGTAATAATTTTTAATACGAATAGTAACCCAATTGTGTCTCCTCATTCTAGCAATCGCAACATCCACACCAAGCTTACCCTGGTGGCAGGGATCTTATGCGGACGGCGTGGTTAAGAAGAAGTGTACCCCCGTCAGCAATTAATGTTATGATGGCCTCTCTGTCTGACAATTCATACAAACAATATGATGTATATCTCAGGCGCTGGTTTGATTATTGTAATGAGTACAATTGTGATTTGTATGAGGCGTCCGTGCCACAAATTATTTATTTTCTTAATAGACTTTATGAAGAGGGATCCCAATATGGAACTCTTAATTCTTGTAGATCCGCGATAGCATTATTAATGGGCAATAATATAGGAGAAGACGACAGGGTGAAAAGATTTTTTAAAGGCTTGTTTCGTATAAGACCCCCGTTACCTAAGTATTCCATAACTTGGGACACTTCAATTGTAATTAATCACATTAGTCATTTAAATCCTAACGAAACACTTACTCTCGCTAAGATATCCAAGAAACTGATAACTCTCATAGCTTTATTAACTGCACATAGAGTACAGACTCTGTCAAAAATTAATGTTAAAAATATTGAAGTGACTTCTGCAAAAGTTACTATAAAAATTCCAGATTTCTTAAAAACAACACGTAAGGGTTACCTTCAACCAATTTTAGTATTACCATTTTTTGCGGAGAGACCCGAAATATGTCCAGGAAAAACTTTATTAAGCTATTTAGAAAAGACTAGATCTTTACGAAAGGATATTGACTCCCTCTTCATTAGTCTTAGAAAACCATATAAGGCTGTAGGTTCACAGACGTTAAGCCGATGGATCAAGGAGACTTTGCGCGACAGTGGTATCGATGTGAATATATTCACAGCGCATAGTACAAGGCACGCAGCTACATCTGCAGCCCATAACTTAGGTATAGATTTAAATCAAATAAGAAGAACAGCTGGGTGGAGTGGTTCTTCTAATACATTCTATCGCTTCTATAATAGAACTGTAAGTAATGTTAATTCTTTTCAAGATGATTCTTTTGCAAGAGCAATCGTCAACGGAACTCTTGATCAAATTTAGGAAGTTTTTATTATTATTTCCAATCATCTTTTATATTGATTTATTATTATTTTCTTTTTGAATAAATCCAAATATTTCACTTTAATCTCTAAAAGTCTACAAGTATTATTTGCTAATCCCGAGGACGAAGCCGGAGTATAATTAATGATTAAACGAACTTACCTGTACGTGAAGTTCTATCATAATTATGCGAAGGCTTCGTCCGAAGGGATTAGCAACCCTCCCTCCCTGTGTCTCCCATTCTTGTGAAATATTTTTATGCTCTAAAATAAATGATGCGAGCGGGTAGGGTGCGATAGATGTCAGATGGTATTTTTTTTATGTAATTACCCTCAAATAAAGTGCGTGAATGGCGATCCACTAGGCGGTACTACAAGTATTATTTGCTAATCCCTTCGGACGAAGCCTTCGCATAATTATGATAGAACTTCACGTACAGGTAAGTTCGTTTAATCATTAATTATATTGACGACAAGGATGTATGGAAGTAGCTTCTCTCTGCACCTGCCTCACTGAGCAGCTAGTTCAAGGTCCATTTTAATTCAAAGTATGCTATTATTATTATAAGTTATATTTTTAGGTTACAGATTATATTACCTATTGTAATTAAATTAATTCAATTCAATGTTCTTCATTTATTTAGTTTGATATAAATGCATCGATTTATTATGTCTGTCTAATTGTTATATTTTTTTTTTATTTTGTGATATTTAGTCTAAACTTGTCAATAGTCACAGTGATAACAAATTGTGTGTTTAGTGTTTCCCTTTAGTTATTTTTTATTTCTAAGGCAGACTTAAGTAAGTCATGCTCACTTTAAGGCCTTTGCTTGCGGCGGCGTCGTGTGACGGGTCGCTCACTTCCCTCCAATATGGCGAGGAGGGCGATGGCTGCCACACGCGTCATACTTGTGAACAGGTGCTGCTTGTGGGGGCTGGTCTGCTTAAGTTTGCTATTTATTTACTTATTAAATATTTTTTCAGTCTACTTTGTAATTTTGCCCGCGCCGCGCCGGGGCACGCAATTGTTTTCAGTGCGATTAGAATGTAAATATTATGTAATTAATCTAAGCCTGTTTTGAAAAGAGTAATTGCTGAGTTTATTGCCGGCTCTTCTCAGCAAATGCAACCTTCCGAACCGGTATTAGAGTATTAGAGTCAGACTTTTCATAAGTGCCTGCGAAGGTCTATTTGAATAAATGATTTTGAATTTTGAATTATTTTTCCCAGACCTAGTAGGTAATAGCCTGATTTTTCATTAGTCAGACAAATATTTGAAACCCAATAATAGATAATACTATAAAGCCACAAATTGTTTATCTTTACTCGTCAAATGGCAAATAAAATTATAAAAAATATACGTATATTATTTTCACATCAAAAATCTAACACTCATATCTTCCTATCGTCGTAAATTTTTAATATTATCCTTAGGTATCCCAATACAGGCAATTGACACTTGCTCCGTCATTTAGCTTGAGATTTGTAGCGCCAATATCGCTTCACACGCCCTTGGAATAAAGGTGAAATTCCCGTGAACACACATCAGATATTCTGTAAGCAGCATCTTAACGGCCATTCTTTCAGTCCATTTACCTTTTCTGAAAGCACTCTGAGACAAATAAAGGAGGTTCCCTCTTTTTTTTATTGCTGCCTAGATGTCAGGGGCAGAGCACTGTTTTTTCTATGTGCCTTTTGAATAGCCCCGTATCCAGGCCATATTCAGCCTGTATTCTATACAGGTACTTTAAAATATGTATTCGAAGCCGATATTTTATTTTATTCACTTAGGACACTTACTTACTGGGACTTGTATTTTTCGTCAATCTTTTTTATAATTTTACAATAACTTTTTTGCATACCTTTACTCCAGTAGAATTAGCTCAAAATTAAGCAACATTTTACATTAATTGTGGTACTAATGATTTTCGGCATATCGATAGAGTTATGTATGGATATGATTACCTTAAATTCGCAACCGATTTGGAAGGAAAATTGAGAAAAACTTTGATATTGAATAATTCCTAAACAAAAATGGTGGTACTAGTTGCGACAATACCATGTGTTTAGACAACCATTACCTACCTTCTCAATTAATTTGGACCGGTTGCGACATACGGAACATACCTTAACTTAAAAAACTTGCCACTTTACGTAGCCGTGCTGTTACAGTGAGCCGTGACCCTAAGTCGGTAAATAAGCATAAGGGTTGCAGAAAGAGCTCCCCGCTGTGGTTCTCCCAAGGGTGTTGGGCAGTACACCATGGAGTTCTTCAAGAATGGTGTAAAGATTATTTTGCATGGTCGGCATCGCGTGATATACTCCTGGTGTTGCAAGCGTTTATAGGCAACAATAACCGCTTACCATCATGCGGATTATGTGGAAAGAAATCTAGTCGTATAAATAAGACCAAAAATTATCACATATATTTTTGTTATTATTTATTTTCATAACTTTCATTTCTACTAAATATGTAGATGCCACATTCCGTCAAAGGGCAATGCACATACCACTTTAAAATTCCACTCAAGTCTTCTCACAATATTCTCCATAACTTTATTATAAGTTAACTTAATATTCACGTTACGTTTGCGCCATTTGCTTTCACTATTGGTACACTAAAATGGCAGTCAAAATAACGGCTTTTGTCAACTATAAACGAGGAGAATCTCATTACCTATCAAAGGTGGCTCACTCGAATGTCTGGTGTCGTTCTTCTCTCGTTTCGTGCGACATATCTATTTTACGGTTTGGCATAAATTGTGTGCGCGATATCGCACGCACTGATGTGGAGTTAACGCCCTACGGGTTTATTTGCATTTTAATTTTGACAAATATCGGGTTTTTCTACCATTCTTTATTTTTTTTATGTAATAAATGGGCTTTCGTTTGGCCACTGACCCATGCATAAAGGACGAAGACGAAGCCTAAGATGGAACACGCTTACACAGAAGAAATCTATTCACCCTGGCCTTGAAAGTCCCGTGTTTTCTGTATGTCAACAACGTTCTGGTGTTTTTTGTTTCGTTGTAAAAATGGGGATGGTGGAATAAGGTTGAATAATTCCTGCGCACACTCTCCAAAATATATCTTCTAAAATACCGATAGGCAAGCAACTTTCTTCGATGGTCGACGCTCGTGAGTTTCGCTTTAATTAAAGTGTCTGTGGAACTCCTGAACTTTCGCAATCCGAAATACAGTCATAATAGAAATAGAGGAGTACACACTGCAGCTCTGTGTGCATTTTTCATCTAAATTACATTTATTTTCTTGTTTAGTTTAGTATATGTATTATATCAGTTATCTGGTTTCCATAGTACAAGCTCTGCTTAGTTTGGGATCAGATGACCGTGTGTGAGGAATGTCCCAGGATATTTATTATTATTTATTATTTCATTACAATGAATATTTTTTATGTAAATTATAAATGGTTTAGTTTTGTTAGTTATTATGTAAGTTATTTTGTAATTTTTTTGTAAGTTATTTTTGCAAGAAATAAAAAAGCTTTATTATTATAGTGCATACAAACTTTATGGAATAACCAAAAACATGAAAATTTACCATGAATACTAAGCCATGACATTATGGTGCGTCCATGCTTGGCGCCTGAGCATGAGCCGAGCCACGAACAAGCACACCGCGAGCACGATTCGCGTAGCGTAGACGGGCTTGCGAGCCTCGAACGAGTGCGATTGCCAGTTTTTTCAGGAACAACGGGATTCGCATCGTGCTTGTTGTAGATTCGTTCGTGGCTCGGCTCGATTCGCGTAGCATGGAAGCACCATTAGAACAGTAGGTGCGCTAGAAACCGAGTTAAAACTCCTAATTATATCGTTTTCACAATCGCTCCTCCTCAAAACATGACACATATACATTATCATATTTCAACCACAGCTATTGTATTATAATAATTATACGTACGATAAAATGATTGGCATTAATATGAGTTGAAATTAAGAGGTCTTGTTACATAGCAATTATGTGTAAATCTCTAATGGTGATGGAGTGTACTTTCAACTTAGTTACGCTGTACCTTGATAGTTATAACATTCATGAAGAGTTTCAATATGTATACGAAACTTACGTCATCTTCGTAATTCAGAATTATTTATTCAAATAGACCTTGGCAGGCACTTTTATGAATAGTTTGACTTTGGAAGGTTTAGTTTGCTGAAAAGAGCATGCAATTAAAATAAATAAAATAAATGGACTGTTTTACAAAAAACTTAAACCGACTTCAAAGTACACTAAGAAGTAATCAAATCCTGATCTCATGACAATGGGTCCAAACGGGAAGTGATGAAATCTAATTCGAAATGTTCCTGTTATAACCAACTATTTCTCACATGAGTAAGGAAAGATAAATTAAAACAGGATTGTCTTGTTTGATAATGCAGAAAAACGATGAAATTAAAGAAAACCTGATAATATTGTCAACAAATTGACATAAAAAAAGAAGCAAATAATTCTGTATACAATTTGTCATGAAAAGAAAAAGAACACGGCTTTATGTCAAAGATACTTGAAGCTATACAAATATCAACTGGCAACTTTGGACTCGTTAGATAGACGCGCTCGAAGGATAATTGACGATAGCGACCTAACAAGCAACAAACTGCAAAACCTGGATCATCGGCGTCAGGTTGCAAGTTTGACGGTATTCTACAGATTGTTCCACGGAGAATGCGATAAAGAACTCCATAATCTTGTCCCTCCATCCCCGTTCTTCTATCGGACCACTAGGCGTCGGGGGGGTCTCCATCGCTTCGTCGTCGACATTCCATCTTGCGTTACCAAGCGTTTCGCTTCCTCTTACCTTATACGCACGGCCAAGTTGTGGAATGCTCTCCCGGACAACGTGTTTCCAGACACTTATAACATGGGTTTATTCAAGGCCAGAGTGAACAGGCATCTTATGGGTACGCGCGGTCCACCCTAGACTACATCTTCGCTTACCATCAGGCGGGATTGCGGTCAAGCGCACACCTATACAATATAAAAAAAAAAAAAAGCCATCTTGAAGTTTTATAATAAACTGTATTCAATAAATAAATATATATTAACGTAGCAATATTTCTATTTGAAGCTATTTTTATATGGCAACTAAGTTCAATAAACCGTGAAACCTTTCTACTTTCTTTCACATTTTTATAAAGAAAAAAAATCTCTTTGAAGTTACACGGTTTCTTAAAAAAATTACATCCATAATTACGGGGTGGCAACCTTACAAGGCTCTGATTACATATATATAAAACTTCGGTAATTTGGAAACCTATTGCTATAATGTCATGCCTATCGTAACACGTAATCCAACCTGTCATACAAGACAAGATGGATGTGTCGCTCAGCTTTAATATTACTTGGATATATAAATACCTGAGGTTATAGACGTGGGTTGAGGCTGGGCTATTTTGGGCGTCTACTGGCTACCTTTGAAGTAATTTTAAAAATCTTTGGCAATCCATGTGCGTCGCCCGCAAATTAGCGTCTTGCCGTGTTGCCGTGCTGGCGACGCTCTGTGACACAAAAAATGGACAGGCCGGTGATCCAGTAGACATCATCATCATCAGCCTATAATGTCCAATGTAATGGCGATACTCCACCACGCGTGCCCACTGCGGATTGGTGGAGGTAGGCTAGTGGTCAGCCTACTGTTGGAATTTTTCAAGCCGCCTACTGAGGCCGCCTATGAGGCATCCAACTAGCTTAACGACTATCACAATGAAGTGATAACCGGGACCAACAGCTTTACGTGCCTTCCGAAGCACGGAGACGCTCGATATATATTTGAAATACCACTAGGCGGTCACCCATCCAGGTACCAAACACGACAGACGTAGCTTAACTTTGCCGATCGATTAAGAACAGCTAATCTTGCTACACCACGAGCGCTTCACAAACCGCACACGAAGGGTTTCGTAAAGACGTTTAATTTTGAATTTTATTCTTTGTTTTTATAGAGGAAATAGAATACATATTTCTGTGAAAATGTCAACTATCTATACCTGTTACGGTTCATGAGATATAGTCCACTGATAGAAAGACGGACTGACGGAGGCTATTTAATTGCGCCCTTTGGGTATAGAAGCCTAAAAAACAAAGAATCAAAACACTTGTTTTCCTAATCCACCTATTTCTAAAACACACCGTTGCTACGCCTCATCAAGCATATCGAGTATCAAAATATTTAGCAACCAACAAAAGACTGATCGACAATAACTTCGTTCGCCCCAACAAAAGTTATTTACTCCACTAAATTAATAAACATTTTGCGAAATCATTTTTCAATACCAAATAAACTCGTCACAGAATTCCGCGCAGTCATCTTACGAACGAGGTAAAAATACATCCTGTATATTTATAGCGTAGTATAGCTTGTGGTATTTAAACGATCGGCGCGCCCTTTATAACGCGGAGCTTGTGGTATGTAAGCGATCCATCGCGCGATGTGAAAATGCTGAGTCCTTCTGATGTCATCAATCTTAAAACTTGGAGACGGGGGAAAAAACGTTTTGTTAAAAGATTTGAGTTAAGCTGGTGTTCCAACGCTATGCTAACATTACTCTTGTCGCTTGTATTGTACGGTCGCCTTGTCATACACACAGTCACAAACAATGATAAAGCTCAGTGTTAGTGACGTCGGATGCCGAGACGAAGGTTTCGGATTCGAACTTGAGCTTTCTGTATAGTAAAAAAACATCGTGAGGAAACCATTGCACCTTGCTGGCTACCAGTTGAAAATCTGTCTCCGAGTACCTAGCGGTGTGTTCCTACAGCATATGCAAGCCAGTTCCTTCCAGGCTTTGTGTACTTACCACCTTCGACCACATAATCAAAAACTCTTCAAGGGTAGTAGATGCAAGTCGATGGGGATGCTTAACTTCATTCCTTTTCTACCTGCCCTGTTCCCAATCACTAGGGGTCGGCGAAATATGTCACTTCTTCCATTCGACTCTTCTATCCGTCATACCAGCATCCACTCCTTTATTACTCATATCATCTTCTACACAATCCATCCATCTCTTTTGCGGTCTTCCTCTTCTATCCACTTTCATATTCATAACTCTTTTCATCACGTGTTTAATTGTAGGTAGAAAAAAAAACACGCACGGATTCCTATTTAATGAACCGATGAGCACTTACGACCTTACTCACGCGCAGGAACACATCAAGTTATATTGTATGGTGACGGTTCTCCAGGCGAGCTGCACTTTGGGCGGAATAACGCTGGGACCTACCTCTATAAAATATAGCCTGCAGGTTTCTGTTATTAATAATAGGTGTTAAAACACCCCCATCGGAAATATATTTGCCAGCTCCGCATCAGATCGATCGTCATTTGTATGATAAGTGAGAGGACAAGGGAAGGCTGAACGTTTCATACTGTAATCAATCTTGTCCCACGCCACAGAATAACAAATATTACAAACGTATAGAAGGTTCGGTCTCTTAAAAACATGTGTTATGTATGGTACAGAAGATACCTACAAAGTCGAGACTTTTGACAGTAGTCAGTAGCTCCATGCTGAGCTGACTCCTTTTTGACGGCACAGACTAACTGGTTTGTTTTAAATCTTATTGTATATCTTTACTAATATATTATATACTAAAATAAAGCGGAAGACTTTTTTTGGTTGTTTGTTTAAACGGGCTAATCTCTGGAACTACCAGTCGGATTCGAAAAATCTTTCACTAATAGGATGCTACATTATCCCCAAGTATTAATGACTACTTATTATCACGGGAACGCGGGTGAAACCGCGCGAGATAGCTAGTATATTCTATAATGTGTTCCGTCAAATAAATGTTGTCTTCTTCTTCTTTCTTTCTACCGCATAGATCTATCGCTTTTGGAAACGGGCCAATGTCAAATGACTACTGACAGTCACCTAAGTTTTGTATCCCTCGCATAATTTTTTGATCAAAAATGATGGCTGATAAAATTTTAGTACTTATCACTTATGCCTAACCTCGAAGGAGAAGAATAAACAAAAAAAACGTGAGTGTCCATTCTAATTCTGTACCTAATCTACGGCCAAAACTTGCCCTTACAGATATTACAATTGTAACTTTACCCACCGGCCTGATACTTGGGGATGTTGGATACGGGTAGGTCAAGGGTTGGGCAAGATTGTGTTCAGAAAGAGCTTCGTCTGATAGGTATAATATACTTGATAAAACTATGATCTATAATTATTCTATATATTTATATCCTACTAGCTGCCCGGCGCGACTTCGTTCGCGTGGAGCTACCCTACCCTACCCTACCCTACCCTACCCCACCCTACCCCACCCTACCCCACCCTACCCCACCCTACCCCACCCTACCCTACCCTATCCTACCCTACCCTACCCTACCCTACCCTACCCTGACAGCAAAATCCCCATTCCCCTAAATCCATCCCCAAAATAATCCGCCATTTATTGAATTCATTTGTTACAAAAAATTTAATAAATGAAAACCGCTCGACCGATTTTGTGCAAACTTCAAATTAACTATCTACTAAATAGTCCGAACAAAGCCTAAACATTTGGTTCGGATAGGTGAGCCCGTTCTTGAGTTATAAAATTACAACGAAAAGTGGCATTGATTTTTATATATATAGATATAATATACTTGATAGTTCTATGATCTATAATTTCATCTATATAGGTTGACTGGTAATTAGTAAACGATAATTAGACACATGATTGTACTCGTGATGACAAACAACTTTCCCAACGTTTTTTTTTTAATTTACCCCATAATATTTAGTACCTAACAAGAATAATACTACACCATCAGCTTTTATTTAATTTGTTATTTATCCCTATTTGTTTCTTTGGGAAAGTTGTTGTTTTTTTTTAAGTTTTCTAATAATTTGGGAAGGTTTGCACGGAAAAAAAATTAAGAAAGCTGCATAGAAAAATTAGAAAATTTAAGAAAACTTAACAGTAGGGTAGGTTAGGTAGGAAACTTTTTATTTAATCGAAACACGCAGTAAAACGGGAAATTAGTTTTTTTTTTAGTTTTTTTTTTTTACCTTCGTAGAACAATATGGATAGATGGTTCAGTGACTAGCTACAGTAGAAGTTCATTTGGCACATTGTGTTATGAATGTTTTTTGTATAATATGAGCCATATTTGAACATTTCTCACGGTTTCTCTAAAAACTGTAAAACTTACTATTTTGTGAAATGTACAAAAATAGTTAAACTTAAACAAAAAGTATCAATTCTACAATATGCTAAATGAACTACTATGGTCGCGAATTACTAAAATATTTATCCATATTGTTCTACGAAAGTGAAAAAAAAAAAAAAACTCGAAAAAATTAAAATTTCCCGCCTCGTAACTAATGTTTAACCTTAAAAAATAATTACCTTTATTTGCCCCGTTTTCAAAATTCCCCTTAGGTAGTTCTGAAACACTAACAATGAGAAACTTTATTATTTATTTAGGTAAGTAATCGTGCTAACTTTTAATTTAATAAACCCAAGGAATACGATTTTTAATACAAACAAATTCCCCCCTTTTCACCCACTTAAAGGTTGAACTCATAAAAGGAACCTGTGTGCCGGTTTAGGCTCTGCGTTGATGAATCAATCAGTCAGTCAGGACATGTAATTATAAGTATAGACATAAAAAAAATGCCCCATTTATATTTTTTAAATAAAAATATTCGACGCGTCAGTTTTTCTTTTTTACTTTCTCAGACCACATAAATATTTTAATAAATGTGATTTACGTTCCTGTTTGGATCGGTGACTCGGAAACATTCATTTGCCGAACGGAAAAAAAGTATTTTATTATATTTCTTGGCGATAAAAATGTTATTGGGGTGCGAAACAGAAAAGCTAGTCTGTAAGCAAGATTTTGTTGAATAACCTCAATTGTTTCTTCAAATATGTATTACGATATTTGAGAAATAAAGACCACAACTTTTTTTTTAATACCGTTCTGAAATAATTCAGTCACACTTACAACAGAAAAATAATAATTAAAAAAAACTTTAAAATACACTTAAAAGTATGAAATAACTCTAATCTAACACTTTTTTGAAGTCAGCGAAAGAGCACGACGTATTCCATTGAAAATATTTCGCTGACTTCAAAACAATTTTATGCTTTTAGTTATTTATGGAGAATATTTTTTTTTAACAAATTATTTCGTTATTTTTAGTTTCAGCACTAGTTTTTTTTTTAATTTTTGTTTATTTAATAATCTAGTTACTAAACAATTGACCAATATTCAATCAAGCCAATATCTCGCAAGTCAGTTTCCAAAGAACCCTGAATCCTATAAACAAACTCGCATAAACTTTTTGTATTATTGGATACAACTTTATATATTGGATAACCACTAAATCGGGTTTGACGAGACATAGACCCAATCTAGACTTTATTAATCTCTATAGTTTCTGAAAATGAAGTTATAAACATTTTTTTTGTTATCATCTACGCTGTCTAACAATATAAAACAGCCACTTAGCTTTTATTCGGTTATTTACAACAAATATGTACAAATTACAATCTATTTGTAGAAAATTTTCTCAAGACTGCCGCTGCTTCCGATAACGGCAAGGTTCCCAGCAGGCTGGCAGCGTTTCCTCTTAGGATTGCCAAGCTGATGCGTTGGCGGCATCGAGGAAATATCCCTTTAGAGTAGTAATAATGAACAATCAAATTCCGAAACTCGTCAGTGATTTGTCACTGAATTTGAACAGTAAGCACCAATCACTGCATCGAGTGTTTTCGACTTGGCCAATCAGAGTGCATGCGTGCTTGACTTAGCCAATCAGAGCGCGTTGTCGACGGTGGGAAATTGGCGGAATATATTTCAACCAAAATGAACGTCATTGCGCTTCTTTGGGTTAATTGTTCGATGGTTGGCGGAGACCTCCCCGCCCGCTGGTCCCCGGAGGCCTCGATCCAATTTTTTGATGACAATTGTATCATTAAATATTTCAGAAACTACGCAAGATAGCTTCTTGAAGTGTATAGCAAAGCAACATGCAGATGTATATAATAACCCATTTTAAAAAAAACCGGCCAAGTGCGAGTCAAACTCGCGCACCGAGGGTTCTGTAAAAACCTGTAGGTATATTAGGAAACTATCAGCTGTTAAGAGAATGACCCTAAGTAAATAAAAAAACTTTTTTTTTTTGGAAAGTTGTTTTTTTTTTTGTGAAAGTTGTTTGTTTACATGAGTACAATCATGTGTCGTTTACTAATTACCAGTCACCCTATATAAAAGAAAATTTTATCTGGTAATCTGGTTGTAAATATATCATTCAACTGATTGAAATGTAACGGGCGTATGTGACCATTCACACAAACAAACACACCATGTCGCCATACAATCAGATCTTTACTTAATATCACCGATAAAACGGAGATTCTGAAGAAAATATAGGATCCCAGGAATTAAACCCCCACATCCCAGAATCGTAGGCGAGCAACCTTTATTTGTGTAACCCATAATTTTATTATTTACTAAAGCTAAAAATAGAAATAACTTTAGGCATAAAATCCATATTCCAATTTTGTTCAAAGTGCTACCGTGCTACGAGTTGTGCTACGACCTACGAAGCTACGAGTGTCGGTATTTTGTAGGCGATCGTAGTAAATCTTGGACTTTTTTTCTTTTTCTTTGGGTGTTTATTTAAATTGATTTTTATATAACGTAGTTATGTTCTTCACAGTGGGTACAATTAAATTTAAAAAATATTACATCACCCACTGGGTTTAAAAAAATATAATTGTATGAAGACTCTCGACCGTAATACACCTGTAATAAAATAATCACGAGTTAAATAATTAATTATTACAAAAGGTTGGAATTTAATTGTCACTTATTCGAAACTTGCATTGTTAATTACCTGTATATTTATTGAATTTAAATGCTATAAATTGTAGATTCATTTTGTTTAATCCCTAACCTGCTATTTATATTGAATTTTTTGCACTATTTTGCTTGTTGTTATCACACTTATAAAGTATTTTGTATTCTATTATTATTTAAGATACTTGGGAATGATTATATTTTTTTACTATTTATCCGCCCCACGGTTTCACTCGCGATTCCCTATTTTACAAAGCCAAAAATCCTTTCGTTGTGAATGCCAACGTTTTGAAAGTTTTATAGTTTTTTGTAATATTTGCATGTCTTTAATGTGGGTCTAAAACAAAATCACATATATATACCTTATAGCTGTACAATAAGGTTCATCTAATTCCACCATCTCCATTTTTACACCGAACCACAAGACGCCGGGAAAATTTTCACCCGTACGTTGTTGACATACCGAAAATACGGACACAGCATTTTGCATCCTCATTTATAATGCGGACAGCAAGGGAGTGGAACTTGCTTCCGGCGTCTGTGTTTCCTGACGCCTACAATCTAGGAACTTCAAGGCCAGAGTGAATAGTTTTCTTCTGGGTAAGCGTGTTTCATCTTAGGCTTCGTCATCGCCCCTTATGGGCGGGTCAGTGGCCAAAGGCAAGCCCATTTAATAAAAAAAAAAAAAAAAAAAAAAAATCTGTGGTTGATTTTATGACGATACAGATAAACCTTAAGCTATCTTTTACAATGTATAAGACTTGAACTTTACCCAAGTATTATTCAAATAAAAAAATATTTTTAAGTGGGTATTTTCATTATAAAAAAGTGGAATGAAAATACCTCGATGTTAATTGATTATTCAACACCTGGGATATCGTACATTGCCGATCCTGCAAAAATCTCTTGACGCCTTCCACCTTCAAGGACTCCACGCTGTACTAGGAAAAGGCACAGCTTGGAGCTCACTCCACTACCTGAACGACGCCGTCGCAAGAAAATAGATTAATTGATTGATAAACTGAGAATTTAAAATACGTCCACCTATGTGTAGGCGGACGTATCTAAATCGTAGGCGCAAATCTATACTTAATATAATAAAGCGGAAGAGTTTTTTTGTTTGTTTGTTTAAATGGGCTAATCACTGGAACTACCATTCGGATTCGAAAAATTCTTTCACTAATAGTAAGCTACATTATCCCCGAGTATTATAGGCTTCTTTTTATCAGGGGAACGCGGGTGAAACCGCGCGACACAGCTAGTAGTAAGATATACACAAATGTATATTTTATAAAGATACATATAGGGTAACCGCAAACGACGCAGTTAATCAGCTTACCGGAGGCTTTGAGGCTTAATCTAGTAAGCTTTGCCGCTTTTTGACATCAGACCTGACGTAATTTTCTTTGAGATATTTTGTGTTGTATTGAATTGGCTGTATGAGAAAATGTGTGAAAGGAGTTTAAGAAATTTTCTATGTGGTTTTTTATTTGAATGCGAAAAACCACTCAAAATACCCTGCCCGTAATTTAATATTATGGTAGGTAATTAGTTTTAAGAGACGTAGCATTTTTTTTTTGCTTAAATAGCAGCTCTCCTGGGAAAGTACCTCCCCTCCACCTTACAAAATATCGCAGTCAAATAACTTTGTTGTGTTCCTGCGCGTGAGTAAGGTTTTCAGAGTTCATCATGGAGGGAGGGTCGGTAGCGCGTGAGTGATGCCCCGGGGGCTACTCCCGTGGCATCACTCACGAATAAAAAAAAAAAAAAAAAAAGAAAATGTATTTACAAACAAAAAGTATGTTTTGTATATGTATTTATCTCTATTATTAATGAACCTAAGGTCCGTTTTACGTAATGCAAACAATTTACTATCCTCCCTAATATAATACTTCCGAGCGATCTAGCTAACTAGTTGGTCATTACCTAGAATTACTGGGGCATTTCGGACATTATAGACAATTAACTAGACTAGACTAGACAAACATTGTCCCTTCATTACTTCTGAACACATTTACAAACTATGTTTATTTTTAATTTAATATAATATGTTTATTTTAGGCTAATGAATGTATAAAAAAATACACTACGAAGTCGGTAACCCGCCGGGTGGTAAGCGGTTGCCGTAGCCATATGGTTGCCTGCAACACCCGGGTCATCTCTCACGCGTAACCTACCCTTCCCTCCTTCCTTATTTAGCTTTATATAACTAGCTGCCTCCCGCGGTTTCACCCGCCTTCCCGTGCTAAAAAGTGTCCCATATCACTCAGGGATACTATAGGTTCAAATCTATGAAAGTATCAATATCCCGGGAAATTACATTAATACACCATATCGCACGTGAAAGTGGGGCATACTGAAGCAATTTAGTCCTAGCAAATGGCACAAGGAGTAACGCAGGACGGCGACGCGTAAATATGTACTCATCCGGTACGCATAGCTTCAGTTCCGCTAGCACTTCCGGATGATGCACCCACCCACGCAATACCTTCCACACATATTTAACCAGTGCAACTTCCCTCCTCACCTGCAGCCTACTGTAGCCCACCATACCCATTACAAATAAGCTTGGGTACATTAACGGATAGTAAGGATAGGTGCCGCACTGTTTCAAATATAAAAACCGAGTAAATTTATTTTGAATTTTTTCTAACATGTGGCTATATTTGATTTCATAAGGATTCCAAATTATAGCATTTGTTTCTAAACGACTGCGGACGAGGGCATTAAATAAATTTTGACTACTACGGTATTTTCAAAATCTCTGCACTGCCTCAAGATAAAACCTAGATTTCTAAATGATTTTTTACAAATATCTATGACATGCTGACGGAATGTCAGTTCAGAAACCATTTCTACGTCTAAATCTCTAACCCGTGTGACGTGTGATACGACCGAATCATCCACCTCATACGGACAGTGTAGTGGGGCTCGCGCGCGGCTGTAACTCATAACACAGCACTTATTCACGTTGAAATAATATTAGTTAGGATAGAATAGCTCTCTGCCCCTCGGGTCCTTTATCCTAAATATTCGTTTAAGATAAGTATCTTTGAGATTTACACACAAAATATCCTCCATATATCAACGAATAGAGAGCCCTATGAAGTCCATAACCTTCCAAGTAGCGCCTACTTAGAAGGGTAAAGGGCCAAATTGAAGGAAATATTCGCTCCTTGAATTCACATATAATATAATGGTGCGTCCATGCTTGGCGAACTGAGCACGAGCCGAGCCACGAACGAGCACACTGCGAGCACGATTCGCGTAGCGTGGACGGGCTTGCGAGCCTCGAACGAGCATTCGTAGCGTGCTCGACTTCGCTCCGCCCGATTGTCAGTTGTTTCACGAACACAGGGATTCGCATCGCGCTCGTTGTAGGATCGTTAAGTACGTCCACGCTTGAAATCGCGAGCAACGAACGAATCCTGTTCGTTAGAGGCTCGGCTCGTGCTCGCTTCGCGTAGCATGGACGCACCATAATAGTGTTTTATAATACGTCACTGTGAAAAAAGAGTTGAATCGGATTTGTATGAAGTGTTGCAAAGGTTACTCTGAGTGGGAATGTTTAGATGTTTGTGCTTCAATCACGCATAAACGGCTCAATGGGATGAAATTTGGCATGCAGATAGAATAATGTTCTAGATTTTTTATTTTTTTTTGTTACAGTCGCGGGATGAATAGGTTCGTCACCTTAGAGTTGGTTTTCGCTTGCACCAGATTGCAAGAATCAATTTTATTATATGTACCAACATATTACCAGTGAGGTTCCTAACAGGAAGAGACAGTGCTGCTAACATTTACATAAATGTTACGTTTGCTATCGAATAAGGTTTTGCTTATTTTTACATCACGTCAAACACAATTTATGGCTTTTGCGGAATAAAATATAAGTATTATTTTTTTCAATTATGACATTGCCCTATTTTCAATTTTAATTTTACATAAATAATAACTAGCAGGTTAAATCAACAAGAAGGTTGTAAATTTATCAAAACATAAAATAAAAACAATCTTGTTGACAAGATAAACAGTCAAACAACTTTGATCTGAATAATTTTGAACTTTAATAACGAACAGTTAAATCATTATTTTCTCTAATTCAGTGTATTCAGTTTCAAAAGGTAATATGTGCTCGTGATACGTTGAATTTAATCAAGTTGAAAACTGAACAACCTTTTCATTCCGCCACTGTACAAGTGTAATCTAATGAAATTCGGAAGAGCGGGCCTCTCCTAACGCAGGTTAAGGGGAGTCCCAAGCCATGTAACTTATAAACTTTTAATTTCATAAACAAATTATGATTTTTGTCTTTTTTTTTTTATACGACTAAGTCGGTAAACAAGCATACGGCCCGCCTGATGGTAAGCGGTTACCGTAGCCATATGGACGCTTGCAACACACGAAGCATCGCTCACGCTTTACCTTTCCCCCCTCCCCTATGAGCTCTGGCAACCTTACTCACGCGCAGGAACACAACTTTACACAACATAAAGTTATTTGGCTGCGGTATTCTGTAAGGTGGAGGTACTTCCCCAGTCGAGCTGCTCTTTGAGCGAATAAACGCTATGCTCTACCTCTCTCTTGTCTTTTTAAATACTTAGATAGATAGATAGATAAATCTTTATTTTACGCCAGAAAAACAGTTAACAATACAGAAAGAAAAGAACATATTAATAATTGTACAATGGGCGGTCTTATCGCTAAAGAGCGATCTCTTGGACAACCATTGGGTGGAGAGGAATTTATATACATTATAAGACGATGGTGCCATATACATACTTATACTTAGGTACACTCGGCTACACATCAAGCTATACATTTCCAGTATAAGCTGATCTCGCATTGTATAAGATTTCCGTACAATGAGAGGTCAGCTTATATCGGCAATATAGCTTGATCTACAGCCGTGTGTACTCATAATAATTTTATATAAACAATCTAGGTCCCTCGGGAATGCGAGTGATATCGCGGGGCAGACATAGTTACTGATTTTACTTATCGGAATAAAATGTTAACTGAAATATTCTGCAAACTTATAAAAAAAAAACAATAAAAAAATAGTTAATTATCCAGTCGCCTTTGATCACCAAAACGTGATCGATCGTTCACATGAATTATGGTTCATTTAAATAATAAAGTGGTGACATATTTAATTTCAACCCACTACATAATTACTTCCCGCTTCCCCCTCTGTTAGGGGAGATTCAACCCAATAGAAGAGGTATAAATAATTAACCTGTTCCTAGTTGATTTCCATCCATTCATTTTATCATTCAATCGCACGTTATAAATTCAAATCATCAATCTCGTTCAGTTATAAATAACCTCACTCGTAATGAAGCCTACTTAGTATAAATAACAAACGGATCCCGCCTCGGTAGTTAGGTAGTTAGTTAAACGGACCGGAACGGATCCGGATCCGAACTCAACACTTCGCCCAGTCTTAGCGATTCGTCCCATTGGGTTGGACCCCTCCGTGGTAATTGAATTATGTTGATTGAATTGCAATTTGTCTGTGTAGGATTTTTTTTGGTATAATATTTAAGGACAGTCTGACTGACTCACTGAAAATCTTATTTTTTGTTAGTACTTGTCTCAATTTATTAGTGAATATTATCCAATTCAAAAGAAACGAGTATCACACCGTAATTTCTGCTCACGATTTCGTGAGTTTCAGTTTAATACCGGAAGTACCTAAGGGGCAATTTTAATTAATTCATTTTCTCCTGTCAGTAAGCAAGGAGAACTTTCAAAGTTAGCCTTTTAATTTTTAATTAAGCTGTAGGGGAAGCCCGGGCAAGATGCATAGTGTGGGTAAGACGAATACTCGATTTTATTAAAAACCTGTAATAGATGGCACTATTGGACGATCTCGGGTCGGTAAAACAGCAACTGATCCACACCATGACAGTTCAACCAAAACAATAGAAGCGTGCACTTATTGACAAAATAAAAATATAAGTTTTTTTGCTGTTTTGTTACGATTTTTGGCAAGGTATGTGTATTGATTTTTTGTATTATGTATTAAGTGTTAACGAATAGACTATGTTTAATCGATTGCGTGTTTTCTTAAGTTTAATTAGTGTTTGTAACTCTTTATTCGTCGGTAGAAATTTTACAATAGGATAATACCACTTTTGATTATTAGTGCTTTGGGCAAGACGGATATGGGCAAAACGGATAGCTATCCGTTTTGCGAGTTAGTAGGCCCCAGCAAAAATGCACATAAAATGAAAAAAGTTGGCAGGTCCTGGCAAATCAACATGCAAAAAGACTAATATATCCAATTTGGCCGGTTCTAGTAAACATAAAACTACAAAGAAGTCTAACAATAAAGATCGAAAGGATGGAACAAGTTGTTTATGTTTAGTGTGCTCAGAATTATATATTGCACCGCCTACCGAAGATTGGTACCGTGCACTTCTTATTTAGGGGTAGGCAGCTACTACTGTGATGATTGCGAAGATTAAAACACCCATTGATTTACGTATTCTTTTTGCCCTGAGGGTGTATCCGTTTTACCCGGGGGGGTCGGGCAAAACGGATAATAGGCACTTTTTTTTGTAATCAAATATGTATGTATAAGTTGTTTAAGTTTCAAAGATTTTAGTTGCGTTTTCCAAAGATTATTAACTAAAGTACAAATTAGTAATAAAAAGACTGTTGTTGATTAGAAATTTGTGTACTTTTTTTAGCCTTTCCCTTAACATATTCGCGTTGCCCGGGCTTCCCCTACCTCTAATATCGAATATAAGATACGTTCTTAGATAAAAGGGATCATAAGAATAGCCGGTGAAAAATATTTAATAGAAAAAGTGGTTTATCGATGAAAGTGTTGCTATCAGATGACTAATCATCAATAAGAATCATATTCAAGCAAACCTGCATAAATCGAGCGTCGGGATTATATTGCAAGTTATATCTGCGAGCAAAATTTCAAAATCAAATAGTATTTATTCAATTTAGGCCCTGACAATGCACTTATGCAAATTAACAAAAATGGCTCTACACCGGTTATAATACAACTTGAACTGAGAAGACTCCGACAAGACACTCATCAAGCATTTTTTTAAAGTGTAAAATTATTATTTTTTATACGACTAAGTCGGTAAACAAGCATTCGGCCCACCTGATGGTAAGCGGTTACCGTAGCCATATGGACGCTTGCAACACACGAAGCATCGCTCACGCGTTACCGAACTTTCCCCCCTCCCCAATGAGCTCTGGCGACCTTACTCACGCGCAGGAACACAACTTTACACAACATAAAGTTATTTGGCTGCGGTATTCTGTAAGGTGGAGGTACTTCCCCAGTCGAGCTGCTCTTTACTATATTTAATTCTGTTTAAGTTACGTGTAAACATTCGGTTAAGGAAGTTTATTAATTACTAACAAACAGTTACATCGATGATTTCCTCGAAGTTGAAATAAATAAAAGTGAGCGATACGATATCGCAAACTTTTATTTCTTTTTTATTCCTTTTTCCTTTTACTTTAAACCATTTTCATTTGTAATGAAAAAGAAACGGCACTGAAAATCGTGTCCAATTAAATATTTGTTCAGTGATACAAGCAAGGATGATTATAAATGCGTAAGTGAGTTCGTTTGTTTGTTACCCCTTCACGCCTCAACTACTCAACGGATCATCATGAAATTTGGCATGCAGATAGCCTATGGTATGGAGAAGGACATAGGCTTTTTCTTCTTCATAGACATAGACAGCTAGTCTATATATATATATAAATCAATGCCACTTTTCGTTGTAATTTTATAACTCAAGAACGGGCTGACCTATCCGAACCAAATGTTTAGGCTTTGTTCGGACTATTTAGTAGATGGTTTATGTGAAGTTTGCACAAAATCGGTCGAGCGGTTCTTCATTTATCACATTTTTATTATTAACTTATTATTTTCACACTTTATACGTAGCGAAGCACGTATCGGGCCGCTAGTCTTTTATAAATTAAACTTTAAAAATTCTAGACTCTGTGGTTTGAGCTTTGCATGCATGATCTGTCAATCAGTCATCATCAATCCCGCCTCTTAATATAGATAGTTATCATATAATAAAGATAATATTAATTTTATTAAAAACATATTCAATACTAGGCAAATATAGGATAGTTTAAAAAATAGAGGTTAGTTAACACTAATATAATGACTTCAGTTTAAATTGCAGAAGTTAGCTCAACTTCCCGCCATTAATAACATAAATGAATATTCATTCACAAAACTTAAAGTCAACCTAAGTGAAAATGATAAAATGGCCCCTGAAATTTAATATGGCGTTCCCGAGCTTTAACGGTCAGCCAAGAACAAAGTAAACTGGGTTGTGGGAGGTTATTGAATTTTCTTTATTGTCTTGATTTAAATAGATATCCTGGGAGATTCTTCACACACGGCTTTTTGTTCCCAAACTAAACAGAGCTTGTACTATGGTCAAAGTGAAAGTCAAAGCCATTTATTCAATTTAGGCCCCAGAAGGGCGCTTATGAAGGTCACATTTACTGAAGTTACCACCGGTTCGAAACTCGGCCTTCAACTGAGAAGAATCCGGCAAGAAACCCAGCAAGGTTACATTTTTTTAAATATTTTTTGGACAATCTGACTATGTTTGGCTTTTTTTCCAAATATGGAATCCAGACAGCTGATATATAATACAACTTTTTTGTTCGTAAACACTCAGGGCACGACATGTTCATGCACTCAAATGCATGTCCAGGTTGGAAATCGAACCCACAACCTTATCCAATAAATGTGTACAAATAGGTACAGTACCATCCTATCGTGCTAGGGTTTCCTCTCGATGTTGTCCTTCACCGAAAAAGGCCATTAATTTCCATAAGCCTTTTTATAATTAGCAACATATTTAACGCCTTACGTCACATTTTCCATTAACAACTCTCAAGTAAACATTCCACGCAAAACTTAACTTGATGAGTTGCCAAACTTTCAAACAAACTGAAACACTTATAATATTTTGTCTCAACCTTAATTTTCATTAAGGAAAATTCCATCTCTCGTTTTAAATTAACTTGAAAATTTTAAATAGATAATAATTATTTAACATTTTAAATTAGATTTATTTATGTATTCTTCGGGCTTGTTCAAATGACAAGCGTATGGCGTGCTTGGTGAGATATCCTATGTTACACACTATCACGTTACAGCTCGTGGGTTCGATTCCCATCCAGGACATATATGAGTATCACTCGCAGTTGGCCGGTTATATTAATAAGCACACAAAATAGAATTACAATAAAACATATTATAAAGAATCATGGCGCGATCCATACATTGATTTGTACAAAAAAATAAAACATTTTAGAGCGCTTTGAATCACTTCAAATGTTGATATTACATTACCAGCAACATGTTAATATACTTGAAATATTTTATAAACCCCGCAAAACATAACCACAACATAACGGTTTTGGTCGCGATTCGCCGGGATGGCATAGAATATCGCATTTTTATCCCGGGGATCTAAAAATATTTTAAATGCCTCAAGTTTTCCTCAGGCACCAAGGATCAATTATAACGTCATTTCAAAGTCTCTAAAAATCTTTATTTTTTTGTACAAATCTGGGCATGATTATTTTGTGCTGAGCAGTTCTTTTTTTTAAATCGCGAAATCTCTAAACAAGCGTACGGCCCGCCTGATGGTAACTCACGCGTTACCGACCATTCCCCCTTTCCCAATGAGCTCTGGCGACCTTGCTCATGCGCAGGGACACAACATAAAGTTATTTGGCTGCGGTATTCTGTAAGGTGGAGGCACTTTCCCAGGAGAGCTGCTCTTTGAGCGAATAAACGGTACACTGGTACTCGATGTATATTTTATTTTGTTTTATTACTCTGTGGTCTTCACATAATAGGTATATTATATACCTTTATAATAATTAAATATACCTTTGCTGTACCGCTTAACATACTGCCGACTTCACTACAAGTAATGGGGTGTCGCCCACAGAGCAAAGAAATATAATCTCTTTTCCGTGGTGTCGCCTGTATTGCCATACTTCAAGTAATTAATTTACTCTAAATCTAATGTTGCCAGCAGCGTAGCGCAGTCAAATGATTTACGAGCTATACCTATGACACCTATTTTCATATTTATATTTGGCTAAAGTTTTAGTAATGGCGTTTGTCAATTAGTAATCAAAGCTTACCGCAGCATCAATACAATATAATATAGGGTCCTAATAAATTAGTTAATTTCCTCTTGAGGGATGAATGTATAGGTCATTAGTAATCAAACTATTATATTAGATAAATAATCCGGGGGTATTTTTTTTAGATAAATGTTTAAATTAATACTTTGTACTGATATTAAGTTCAATTTCGGAATTTTGTTTTTTTTTCCACAATTGTTTATTTTTCTAATATTGTTTTTGATTACTAATGACCTATACATTCATCCCTCAAGAGGAAATTCACCTTGACCTTATATATGAATAGGGAATATGTGCGTTTTTTGTTGCAAATATAAGTTACATTTCCCTCAATTTTTGTTTCGACATTAACTAAAATACAGCGATTATTATAAATCGCGTGACGTCCTGGGCTAAAAAGGAAGTTAAAGCAATATTTCTAAGGAATTCATTTTTTCGAATTCCCGGCAGATCCTACGTAATTCCAATATTTTTTGGTATAATAATTTCGTCATTCTTCATCGAAATTGATGAATTGCATAAGATCTGCTGCAAATACGAAAAAATGAATTCCGTTAGAAATATTGCTTAGCTTCCTTTTTAACCGACTTCAAGAAAAGGAGGAGGTTCTCAATTCAGTTGTATTATTTTTTTGTAATGTTTGTTACCTCATAACTCCGTCATAATATTAACCGATTTGGAAAATTATGATTTTTTTCTGGAAGCTTACACTTCTCGTTTGGTCCCATTGTCATCAGATCAGGATTTGGTTACTTCTTAGTGTACTTTGAAGTCGGTTTAAGTTTTTTGTAAAACAGTCCAATTATTACCCTTGTCTATGTGTTTCCTTGCAAACCATAACAGTCGTTTTGGCAGTTTTCAAGGACTACACTCTTAAACGGTCAAACTCACCGCATACAAATCACTATGGCGGCATGGACTTTGACGTCACTAGTTGATCGCTCCATACTAATAATAATACTTACAATTCCCTTATTTTATGTCTGATTTAATTAATTCTTCCAAATTCAGGCATTTATTTTCTATTTTTAAAATTACTGAATTTATACATATTTAGACATTGTGCGTATTATTAAAATAATATAAAATAAATACTGATTGCGAAGTTAGCAGAGCTTGTATATTATACTTTTTTATAGGTTTTAAATCCAAACTCTGTACAAACATTAGCACACAAATATTTATCCTTAGTGTAAATCGAACTCACGACCTGCGGCGGACAATCGGCCCGTTTAATTAAAGTTAGTCGAATATTACAAAACAAAACATTGTCATACATAACTTTATGACTAATTACAGAATGGTAGAACTGCCATAAGCTGCGACTAAACGGTTCAGCCCCCCTAGACAAGATGGTTGTCGACAATCGTCATCGTTAGTAAACGATCAACCTTTGTATGGGATTGACATTTCAAATCGAAATGTCACGTGATTTTTAACCGACTTCAAAAAATGTCTTCTTTTTTTTATGTTTGTTACCTGATAACTCCGTCATTTATTGACCGATTTGGAAAATTCTTTTTTTGTCTGGAAGGGTACACTTCCCGTTTGGTCCCATTGTCCCAGAACAGGATTTGATTACTTCTTAGTGTACTTTGAAGTCGGTTTAAGTGTTTTGTAAAACAGTCCAATTATTAACAATCTCTTATGTCAATCCCATACAAAGATTGATCGTTTAGTAACGATGACGATTTGCGACAGCCATCTTGTCTAGGGGGGCAGATGTGCGAGCATATCTAAATATTAGCTATATGTTCGTTAGTCCATTACGTTAAAGACGGCAATTAGAGGGCTTTAGGTGAACTGAGGTCGGTATATCAGCGGGGGTGTAGGCGATAGCGACAAAACAGCGCGTTCATTTTACTACAACTAACATACCTAAGTTACGCATGAAATTTAAGGTTTTTCCTCTCACAGGTATAACTTGGGACATCTGCAAAGGTATTATTCTGTTTTTTTTGCAGTAATTATGTTTGAAAGAAATGTTTAGCTGTGACCAAGGATGTTAAAAAAAGTCGGATATATTCTCGCTAACAAAAAACTGTGTCACTCAAGTCGGCCACCACGCTGTATTAAGTCGGCACGCACAAATTCACACATTAGTTGAACATGGGTAATCGGCTCTGTGTAAACGGCGACAGAGTAGTTTCCCGCGGAATAGCCAACTAATGTGTGCGTGAGAGGTGGCCGACTCCATAGACACAGTTTTTTGTTAGCCAGAATATGTCCGACGTAGTCTGTGGCTGTGACACTGTTTGGTGCGTGACCGTGACTAAATGAATGCCGGGCATTTACATTATCAAAAAATATTGGACACGTATTTTTTGCTTCACCAAATCATTAAAAGTTGACGAAGATAAAGCGCGACCAAGCTCGGGAGTCGCTCGTGACGTCACTTGTTACTTGTTACTACAAAGTGTACCTCCCACACAGTGGCGCGAAACTTCAACAAACAATTTTTTTTTTTTTTTATACCGCTTAGGTGGCAAACAAGCATACGGCCCGCCTGATGGTAAGCGGTTACCGTAGCCTATGGACGCTTGCAACACCAGGGGTATCACGCGCGCGTTGCCGACCCTGCCGAAATCTCTTCACACCCCTTTTGAAGAACCCCATGCTGTACTCCATTGGGAAAACCAGGGCTCATTCCACAGTCAGAGCGTCCGCGGAAGGAAGCTCCTTTGAGCCCGCACAGTACGAAACAATTCAGGTTTCAATATGTGAGGATGGACTCCCCGTCGGTGGCGAGAGTTGCGATGGTAGAAAGTAGCCGTGGGCATCATCTTAAACAATTCTTCAGAACACCGTCCGTTGTACAAGCGGTAGAACACACATAAGGAGGCAAAGTCTCTCCTCAGACTGAGGGGCTCTAAACCGCTTGTGAGCTCGGGATGATATATTCGTATTTTTTTTTTTCAATTGACTTAATAGGATTTTCCAGGAAACTAGCCTATATATGTACACTGTTTTAGTATTGCCAATATAGAGCGCGGGCGACGCATCTAAACCTATATACATATAATGGCTGCAAAAGTAATATATTTACTACGTCTTTGGTGATATATTATAACAGGACATTTGTCCATTAGTGAATAAATATTTTTTTTATTTTCTGAGTACAATTTTATATTTCGTAAGAGGATTTATCATGACAAAAATAGAAGCTGTCTAAAGTAATAAATATGTTCCAGACAATCTTAGAAATATTGTTTTATATGTCCATAAGAGCTAGGGTCATAATCTATCAATCCTAATAATACAACCTTATAAAATATGTAGTATTTTCTTTGTAACACATTTAATGTATTAAAAAAAACTATAAACTTTCGTATGCAACTAGGCACTTATCGATAATATGCTGTTTTAACGGTTCCGAAGGTATTTACAGAAGAGAGCCAGCAATTTACTAAGCAATTATTCCTTTCAAAACTAGCTTAGATTAATTACATAAGATTTACATTGTAGTCTTACTGAAATAATGGCGCGCCCCGGGGCGGCAAAACGACGAAGTCGACATTATCAAGATTAAACAGCAGACTCAAACAGATAACCTCCACAAGCAGCCCCTTTACTGTCAACCGGCATCGTATTTTAAATATCATTGACCGCCGCAGCCACAGTAACGCCCACGCGATTGGGCCGCCCGGTGCGTTCGAATTGGGGTATGGTAGCAAAAATAACAGTCAAAAATGCCAAAAACGATCACAACTGGCGTTCGATTTGGAAAGTTGTGGGCGAAATTGGCGTTTTGAAATGTTTTCGTTCACCGTTCGTTTTGCTTGGAAACAGTTAAAAACGACATCGTGAACTGCAAATTTCGACCCACCTCCGAGGCAGGGTCGTTTGTGATCATATTTTGACATCTTTGAATCTGACAGATAAGTTTCGGAAAATTCATACGGGAAGCGAAAATTCTAATGTTTAATGTAAAATTTTATAGAAATACTAACAGGAAAGAGAATAATTTGTTAGATTAACTTTGTTTAATGATTAACTGAAGGAAAAAGGTAGTTTGAGACAAGTGACAAGCAGGCGATCAGAATGGAAATGTCATTTTTGTATCTAATCGTTCGATTTGGGAAATATCGTTTGTGGCAAAAGTTGCAAAATTGTTGAAATTTACCAATTCGAACGCATAAACAAAAATGCCCATTTTGAAACTGCTAAAAACGACATCACTCCAATTCGAACGCACTACTAGTCGTCACTACGTAATTAGACCCCTGAAGGATCGCCATACTGGTACAAATGACCAGGAAATTTGTGCCAGTATCTCCCTGTCTATAACGCGTTCCATTATAGAAAAGTTTTGAAAATGGCGGCCTGTTCTTGTATTGACAGTTTGTATGTAACACAGGTATAAATCGAAAACTTCGAATGCATGTCCTGTGTGGGAATCGAACCCACGACCTGTGGCGCGATAGGTGAAATCTTAACCCACTGCGCCAAGGCCCGTAAATTACCCGCTTATAATAGTGACGGCAACTTTACAAACGCTCAGACCAAACTTAGACTTAAACAAACGACAGGCTTCAATTAAGACATCCTATTTAGTTAACAGACGGACGGACAAAACTATTTGCTAACCGCAGTGTATTACACCTATATAAATTATTATTATTATTATATTGTGTCATTGTAGAATTAAAACTACTATTTTTATACTACGAAGTCGGCAAGTAAGCATGCCTATGGCCGTCTTCGTGCTTCGGAAGGCAAGTAAAGCCGGTTATCACTTAATTGTGGTAGTCGTTAAGCTAGTTGGAGGCCTTCTAGGCGGCTTGAAAACTCCAACAGTAGGTTGACTACTAGTCTACCTCCACCAATCCGAAGTGGGCACGCGTGGTGGAGTATATGCCCATTCCCTTTCACTCTGATTTGTGAAAGGAGGCCTGTGCTCAGCAGTGGGACATTATAGGCTGATGATGATGGCCCGTCTGGTGGTAAACGGTTACCGTAACCATATGGACGCTTGCAACATACGAGGCATCACTCGCGCATTACCGACCCTTCCCTCCTCCCAGATGAGCTCTGGAGACCTTACTCACGCGCAGAAACACAACATAAAGTTATTTAGCTGCGGTATTCGGAAAGGTGGAGGTACTTCCCCAGACGAGCTGATTTGAGCTAAAAATGCTATTTACCATGTACAAACAAAATGTAGTATATGATTATATCAGTTATCTGGTGCCCATAGTACAAGCTCTGCTTAGTTTGGGATCAGATGACCGTGTGTGAGGAATGTCCCAGGATATTTATTAATTTATAATACAAACCTCGAAAATCTTAAATGTTTGTTTACGTAAAAGTTTGGTTCATGTTTACTTGTCAAATTAAATTTATTAATAGATATCATAACGTAATGGCCAATTAACTTCGACACGAGTTGATTCCGCGTGTGTAACCCTTGGAGGGTTATAACACTTGTACAAAACTTCTAATTAGTTCATTTAATTTGTAAGGTTTATTACCTAATAACTTATTTTTTGTTTGAAAAGTAAACAAACAAATAATAAAAATATGTAACAAAAAAAATTATTGGTACAAATAAAATAAAACCGTCTTCAAACTTTTTTACGAAAAGAATTTGTTAACTTACCTATTTCAGACAATAACAATTTTTTCCTTTGTCCACAGATAAAATGCCAGTGATGTAGCGCAATCAATAAATAAAAGTTAAATTTGAATAAAGAATATGAGAAAAACAAAAAGGTAACAAAACCAAGATGGCGACCAAAGATAAAGAGTTGGTCGACTATTTCGGCAATTTCAGCCTGTCTAATGTGAATGACGTCACAGAACTGATACCGAAAGTGAACTACAGTTACTATGACAACCAGACGATTCCAGAATATTCCAACTTCACTGCAGACGACTACTGTTCTTCGAATAACTCTCATGTTTATTTAAATGTCACCTGCGAATTTCCTATCAGTTATGCTGAGCCGATGTATGGGTAAGTTATAATAATAAATATGGTTATAGTAAGCGACACGAGTCGTGAGCCCACTTTTAAACACAAAGTTTAAAAGTTATTAGGCGTCGTCCTAATTGGCGATGATCGTACGAGCAAACGATGCGATTTCGTCGCACGACGAGATTAAATACACAAAACGCTTTAGAGTGTCCTAATTGAAGCTCGCAAGTCATCGCGCGAGCCCAGGAACATCAGCGCGGTCGTGCGACGAAATCGCATCGTTTGATCGTACGATTGTCGCCAATTAGGACGACGCCTTTGTGTTCAAGCATTTAAAAACATTTATTGAAATGTATCTAATTTCGAAACTGACGGACTTTCATGCAAACTTTCATCCCCTATTTTACCCCCTTAGGGATGGAATAAGGTCCTTATTTTATATACATTTTAACAACTTTAACTTTAGAAAAACTAAGAACTCTAAGAACTTTTAAACTTTATGTTCAAAATTGTGCTAACGACTCGTGCCGCTTACTATACTTGAGAATAAAAAAGGCTAGTTCTTCACATTTCAGATTTAAAATCGATTCGCGTATGTATAGCCTAAGTTATATGAATGTTTGTCTTATTCTTATACTAACTATTCCCCGCGGATTCACCCGTGGTCTGGAGGTAAAAAGTAGCCTATGCCCTCTCCATACCATAAGTTATCTACGAGCCCATTTCAATCGCAATTGGATCAGAGGTTTTGGCGTAAAAAGGTAATAGACAGATAGGCTTAATAGATAGGAATATAGCATTAAATAGTTAAATAAAACTTAACCATTTAATTCCCCAACTGTACCAATTGCTTACAACAAAGCAGCGCCTCTAGCGGTGTAATAGTGAAACTGAATATCCCCAGGGTTCCTAATGATGCGGCCAAGTTAGCATATTTTACATATAACAGCAATATTACTACTCGTTGTTGCAAAATTGGAGTAAACCTATGGGTATTCGGAAAATCGTACGGCTTTTCGATGAGCTTTATTGCTTTTTTATGTATTTAATAGATGAATGATAATGATGATGATAATTTATACCTACGCAAGATTTCCACCCCGCGGTTTCACGCACGACCCCTTACATAGATAAGGGGTTGAATTTTCAAAAATTCTTCTTTAGTGGACTTCTATGTTATTTGAGGGGTATTGGGGTACCAAATTTTCTGCCTGAGCCTGCCTGTCTGACCTGTGCGTGCATTTTCCATCTATGCGTTCCACTTGCAGGAAATTTAGTAATTCTAACATTTTTTATTTAAAAAGAAATATTGTATTTATTAAGTCACTGAGTCTCAGTCCTTATTAATTTAAATTATAGGTATAGTAAGGGGCACGAGTGGTGAGCACAAATTGACAGCTGCGCAGTAGTTAATTTTTCGGTCTGTTTGACGGAATGAAGAAGTGGGGGGGCGCCGAGCTGCACCCGATTGGTTCGTCAGTCAATGCTCGTCGTCTATTGGATTCTTGCGTGTCATTTGGCTACTGTGATTTGGCCAAAAGTGTACATGCGCGAGTTTTCCCCCACTACTGCCAATCTGTGCTCACCACTCGTGCCGCATACTGTATTCCAAAAAATATTCAAACGGAAATCCACAGGTAGAGCAGCATTTGCGGTACCCTAATCACCCGTATGTATGTTCCGCGATTTATTGTATTTTTCGAGTTTTTTAACAAAACTCATTAGTCATCAATGATTTCAAAACTATGCATAGGCCCACCGGAACACTTTGCAAAAAACTTCTTCATACAAGTAAGCAGTACCGCCATTGTTTAATATCGATCGAAGTACAAAGTGTTGCGTTGCAAAGGCGTCAGATGTAACCTTGTATGTGCGTACAATACACACAATATACAATAAACGAACTGTTTCGCGGACCGCAGATGTCTCAGTCTCGTTGGCCCTAAACTGACATTTAATTGATTTTTAATTAGCTCCCATTATGTTCATAACAAACAAATCCTTTGTAATCAAAGTACCTAATACGTAAAGCTTTGCTACTCCAAATACACAGAATTGAGAATTCGTTGTGGTTGTGGTATCCTCTTTCAGCATCTAACAAAGCAGAGCTTGTACCTAATCCCTAAAGATAAAATTGTCTTATGTTATGACACAAAGTAGGCTAATATACTGGTTAATTCTTGGATCAAGTGTTTTTAAGCAACGCTCAGGTTTTTGAATAAGCTCCCCGGTGTTTTCCCAAGTGAGTGCTGTTTAGGTTCTTCAAGAAGGTTGTGAAGTGATTTTCGTAGGGTCGGCAACTCGCGATAGATAGCTGTCACAGTTTTACCACATATGGTAATACTGTGCCCCTGTATTGTGCAAGCGGAACGGAGCCCGCCTACGAGCTACGATAATCGCGGCTACAAAAAATAGTATGGTGTTTATGAGTGACTTTTCGTAGCACGTGCGCGTTTCAGTATTGAACTCTGACCCCCTAATTAAAAAACAAGGTTTAAGTCGAGTCTTGTGAAACCCAGGTATTAAGATAGCCTCAGCCCTTTTTGTTTATATGACATTAGAAAGTGACGGATATATTTTAAACCTAGGTATTACTATACTTGACTTACACCTTATTTATTAATAAGGCGGTGAATGTTTCATCTGGTATTTTTTTTATACCTCATTAGTAAAAAAAAATAGAAAAAATAAATTTGCGATGCATGGCACGCTTGGCAAGCTAATAATAAATTAACTTTATTTCATACTAGCTGCCCGTCGCGACTTCGTTCGCGTGGTGCTACCCCTACCCTATGGTGTTACCCTACCCTATCCTACCCTACGAGTATGAAAAATAGTTTACGTCCCATTCTCAGACCTACTGATTTTTTTTACACCTTGGGTTACATTATTGGAGTTTTAGTAAGGATCCCTAATTTTTTTGAATTAATATAGTTTATGACACCCGGGGATAGTATAGCTTCCCAACAGTGAAAGAATTTTTCAAATCGGTTCAGTAGTATCCGAGCCTATTCAATGCAAACAAACAAACAAACAATCAAATCGTTCATATTATATTAGTATAGAAAATCATCGAAAGGTGAACAATTATAAATAGGCTTCCAAATTAATGACACCATATTAGTTCACGTCGATTCAGTCAACCTTTCCAACAATCCATATCTTCCAAAAAATATCACAATGTATTTCTCTCGCCACAATGATCCATCACAAACGGACACACCCCATAGATCTAAGGTTACATCGTTATTATTGACGCAGGTGTATGGGTTCTGTCATGGTATAATGATATGGCTGTGTAATGAGGTTGAATCCATTTAATAATACTTGTACGTAGTATTTATCTACTCTGAGATAATACTGTGAAACTGGAGATACTGTTTGATCATACGTTCTTAAATTGCTTGTTAGAATAATTTGCCATAAAAGTGTTTGGATAAGCATGAGTGATTTGCGCTTCATCATCATCAGCCTATAATGTCACACTGTTGAGCACAGGCCTCCTGCACACAAATCAGAGTGAAAGGGAATGGGCAGATACTCCACCACGCGTGCCCACTGCGGCGAGGTGGAGGTAGGCTAGTGGTCAACCTACTCTTGCGAGTTTTCAATCCGCCTAGAAGGTCTCCAAATAGCTTAACGACTAACACAATTAAGTGATAACTGGGACCAACGGCTTTATGTGCCTTCCGAAGCACGGAAACGCTCGATTTGAAATACCACTAGGCGGTCACCCATCCAGGTACCGACCACGACCGTGGTAGCTTAACTTTCCGATCGGTTAGGAACGGCTTATCATGCTACACAACGAGCGCTTCAGCACACAAAGCCTAGAAGGAACTGGCTCTCAAGTGCAACTGTCGGAACACACCGATAGGTGCTTGGCGACAGATTTTTAATTTGAGGGTGGTAGCCAGCCAGATGGGGACTACAAAGTACCCTACCACGAGCTATGGTTTCCTCACGATGTTTTCCTTCACCGAAAGCTCAAGCTCATTTTAGGCTTCGAACCCGAGACCTTCGTCCTCTTTAGCAAATATTTTCCATAAAAGGTATCAGACCCATCAGAACTTAATTGTTTATGTCCACAGCTACATCGCACCCTTCCTCCTAGCAACAACCATAGTCGCCAACACCCTCATAGTGGTGGTACTCTCCCGGCGTCACATGAGGACCCCGACCAACGTGGTGCTGATGGCCATGGCTCTCTGCGACATGTTCACCATGCTGTTCCCGGCGCCCTGGCTCTTCTACATGTACACCTTCGGGAACCACTACAAGCCGCTCAGCCCTGTCAGGGCGTGTCAAGCGTGGAATTATATGAATGAGGTTAGTGGAATTATTTTTATACCAGCTGTCCCGCGCGGTTTCACCCGCATCGTATGTTTTCCCGGGATAAAAAGTATCCCATGTGTTAATCCAGAACATATTCTATATGTGTGCCAAATTTCATCCCAATCTGTTCAGTAGTTTTTGCGTGAAAGAGTAACAAACAAAGTAAGGATTAAGCGTTATTATGGCCAGCTCTAAAAACCATACATTTTATTGACAAGCCAGTTGGCGCGAATCACGCCGCAGGTCATGGGTTCGATTACCACACAGGTAATTTTTAGGGTTGGCAACGCGCGATACCCCTGGTGTTTCTAGCGTCCATAGGCTACGGTAACTGCTTACCTTCAGGCGGGCCGTATGCTTGTTTGCCACATTAGTCGTTTAAAAAAAAAAAAATGTGTCTGAGTGTAATTATGTATATCTAGTTTGTATTTACAAACAAACAGTAGTATAATTATGAATTATGTAGTATATCAGTTATCTGGTATCCATAGTAGATACAATCTCTAATTAGTTTGGGATCAGATAACCATGTTAGAGGAATGTCCTAGGATATTTATTAGAAAGAAAGAAGAAAAGAAAGAAAGAAAGACAGAAGAAAGAGCTTTAAAAGTAACTGATCACTTTAGTACAGTGTCACATTAAGAATATACAGTACAAGATTGAATTATGAGAGGCTCAGATTACAGAAGGAAAGGGTACTTAAATGACAATCTACTTTTGACGCTGACCATACAATAGACACAGTATTACATTACCATTGATTATAGATTTGTGTTTGGCCAAAAATTAACCTATCTCAGCGTATGTAGGGCGATTACTCTGCATTTCGTCGGACTTTAAATCAACTAGTGTACGATATATTGTGATTGCATCTATATGGAAACTGCTCACACTATGCGCAAGGTGACGCTGTTAACGCTATTACTCTATAATATTGTAACTCTATGGTTTTACTAATTGTTTTAAATAAAAAAAAAATTTTACTATATATAGGCCTGTATTTGACCACAATCTCACCATGGTTAGTGATGATGTGTCCGAAGGTGGTGCACACACAAAGCCTAGAAGGAACTGGCCCTCAAGTGCAGCTGTCGGAACACACGATAGGTGCTTGAGTGTGGTAGCCAGCCAGGTGGGTACTACAAAGTACCCTACCACCGTGCTATGGTTTCCTCACGATGTTTTCTTCACCGAAAGCTCAAGCTCATTGTAGGATTGGAACCCGGGACCTTCGTCTCGGTATCCAACGTCACTACCACTGTGCTATCATAGCCTTAAAATGTTGCCTGGAATGTTTCCTTGATTAAAATTTTGAGTTACTTGCAGTGTCGGCCTTTTTTCACCCTGTTTAGTTAATAACTTAAATAATATACCTACTAGAAAAAAAAACACAAATAGGCTAAGAAGTGGCAACCTCCGCGAAAAGAAAATACTCGTTACATTTATTTTAAACTTACAGTTAAATCCTAGCAATTTAGCGACAGAAAAAAAAATCATCGCAAAGTGCTCCAGTTCTTGTGAACTGACAGTTCCACCTTAAACCCTTATAACTTTTGAACCAGCACGGACAAATTCTGATAAATCGCTGTCATTTTTTATCCACTCAGAATTAAAACCCGAAATGGTCGTAGCACCTTCACACTCAATTTATTATAACAAAGCTTTTTAAATTTTATTCTTGGAAATTCATTTAATTAAAAGGCTCCAATATAAAATTCATAAATTGTGTTTGTGTAATGGGCCAGTAGGTGTAATACATTCCGTTTGGATTGACACGCGGTCGATATTGCGAAACGCATCGTGCCATGAACTTGATATTCAGCCTTTATTGACACTATTTATCAATTTTTACATATAGAGCACTGATTAATTTTTACCTACCTGCATTGCAGCGCCAACACGGTCAGATTGCGCAGTATTATAACCCGATGCGACTATACGATATTGCAGTGAGCGCTGGGCCGTGAACTGTCGATTTTACCCTACTGACGGCAACATACTGTCGATAATATTCTTCTTTAGCCACTTTGGTATGGAGTTGCCAAAAAGGATCGATGTCAAATTATTATTTGTTTTCTTATGTCTTATTTTATATTTACGCACACGCACGCAGCCTGTGGTGGAGTACTGTCACGTTATTACGATGCGGGTTAATCCTTTGGCTGAAGACGTTTGCAAAATTTATAGTACTTTATTTATATTTTATACGATGAAGTAGCTAAACAAATCTCGCCAATGAGTTCTGGCGACCTTACTCACGCGCAGGAACACAGCATAAAGTTATTTGTCTGCGGTATTATGTCAGGTGACACTCTACCTTTCTTATAAAAACTACGTTGTAGAGCTGTTATGTTAAATATCAAACAAACCCCTTTGCAAGTAACGCAGAATAGCTCTATGTCCTTATTATTAGGAGAAACAAGTGCAACTACATAATCGTTATTTTTCATCGCTCTAATAAATCGAACGCTACGACCGCTACAGAATATTTACACAAAAATATGTATGTAATAATCGAGGTTCTATTATATCGGATCGCAATTAATTGTAATACGAACCACCTATACGATATTGTAGTAGGCGGTCGGCCGCTAACTGGCGATGTTACCCTACGGTTTAATATCATAATCACTCAAATAAGTGCTACACTAAACACTTAAATAAAGTACTCAGCCAGGGGCGTTGTGTTCCAATCATGGAGGTAACTAGTCGGTGATTTTACACTGATTTGGAATAGTCTGTCCTTGACTTATCCAATCAGAGCGCATGTGTCCTTAACTTAACCAATCAGAGCGCAGACCGTTGGCGTGTATTTCAGAACTTCGAAATTTGAAACATCGATCGACAGTATAGCATTATACTTTTCTGTTTTCTTTCAATCGATCTCACTACCTTTATTACAGCTATCAACTATCATCTAAATAAGGCGTTATCTTCTTATGTTCCCACTTAGAAAAATACTAAAGTATTAAATAAAATACCTTACGCCTAGAAAATCTAGATTTACTTCAACTAAATCCCATATCCTATAACACTAAATTCAAATAACCGATGTCCAAAATCCGGCAGAACGCCAAAGTGGCTCAATAAAACAAATACTACGTAGCCGAGTCCAATATCCAGTGCTATCCAACTTGGCTGGATTATACTTGCCGGGGTAAACATTTTTAGAATGATTATGTCTTTTTAGAGCAGCTTTGTAACACGTCTTCCCAAAAAGGAGTGTAATGTTTTCAGGGTCCAGTTATTTATGTGAGTTTATTATTCCTAAACAACTTTTAAATGCCTGAACAGATTTGGATGTATGGGGTATAGTTAGACTCTTTCTTCCCGAGAGGCTAAATTTGTTACTTTTTAGGGTTCTTTACCCGAAGGGTGCCAAATGGGACCCTGTTACTAAGATTCCGCTTAGTATACCATACCTTAACAGCTTAGTCACCGCTCTGAGGTTTCGCTCTGGCCATATACCGTCGAATAGGTTCGCATTTTTGATGAAGAAAGTTGCTTCAACAAATTGTGTTGATTGTGGAGTAGTCGAAGATGTTCAACATGTTCTATGGGAGTATGTACGAAATGCAACCATTAGACAAACTCATTTCGGTGCGGATAGAGGTAGTGACATCGGTATTTGTAATAGTATTTTAGCTTATCCATCGTCCGACAAAGCCAACATTTTGTACGAAATACTTAAATTAGGATTATGTTCATAACTGTTTCATTTTATTTCATTTGTTTGTCACTTTATTTTTGTAACCTTTATAAGAAATGGTTGCTCAACGACGAAGCCTTTCAATAAAAAATAAAAAAAAAGATTCCGCTGTCCATCCGTCTGTCTGTCAGTGGGTTATATCTCATAAACGGTAGGTAGACAATATAATACGGAAACCTTCGTGTGGGTGTTTGACACGCACATGGTTCCCTCTCAATTACTAGTCTTCTGATAATCATCATCATCATCAGCCTATAATGTCCCACTGTTGAGCACAGGCCTCCTTTCACAAATCACGCGTGCCCACTGCGGATTCGTGGAGGTAGGCTAGTGGTCAGCCTACTGTTCGAGTTTTCAAGCCGCCTAGGAGGCATCCAACTAGCTTAACGACTATCACAATTAATTGATAACCGGGACCAACGGCCTTACGTGCCTTCCGAAGCACGGAAACGCTCGATTTGAAATACCACGACAGACGTAGACTTTGCCGATCGATTAAGAACGGCTTATCATGCTACACGAGGAGCGCTTCTGATAATACCACAGATTAATAAATATAACAGATCAATCTGAGAAATAAACGTTGTCAAAGTATTGATAACTTTTTATATCCTAGTTATTTTTCTTAGGCGTGTTTTTTTTAGTACAGTTATAACATATAGTTCATTTACCGAGAGCTTGCACTTCAAACTTCGCTTTTTGTTCTTTACACTGCAAATTATGAATTTTCAGAATCGAATGTGTTGTGTAGTAACAGTGATTACGGGTATCCAAAGTAAAGAACAAATGTTATTACTCTAATATATAAGTACCTGTGAACGGACAAATTTCAACCCACATAAACACTACTTGAAAGCTTAACAACTAGCAAAAACAAAATATGAACCAAAAATAATATTTCCCGCTATAATTACGACACAAGAGCGAAAAAGAACGGTCTAAACCGACGACCCGGGAGAAAAATTCGGTGCCATCATCAGGCTCTCAACATTGTTCGGGGACAATAAGCTATATCCGTCTCTTTCTACCATTGCCAGACAATGGGTTTGACTCGGCTCATGAAAACATAGAGATACTGGGTGGAGACTTCGAGATGGCATATTTTTGAAACCTATGTTAGGTTAGTCATGCTGAGCAACTTTTACTGTGGGACCATTAGTGTTTTCTCACTTTTTTTTTTAAATTTTTCTTTTAAAATGTCAACCTTGCTCGATCATAATGTATAAAATGTAAAAAAAAAAATGAGAATTCAGTGTTGGGCCCATAGTAAAAGTTTAGCTCACTCATTGTTGATGCTTGTTCTATATTTCTGTGTTTTATGATGTTAGGTGAGTAGAGGAGTCCATTCCTCATATTTATAAAACCAGCTGACCCCCGCGTTTTCGCCCGCGATCCTGTTATAAAAAGTATTAAACACTCGGGCATAATGTAGCTTCCTATTAGTGAAAGAATTTTTCAAAGTCGACAAGTATTTCCAGATATTAGCGCGACAAACAAACAATCAAACAAAAAATATCTTCAGCTTTATTATATTAAATAATATAGTATAGAGTATCATAGCGATGTAGGTACTCTAAAAAGGTATACTTAAAATTCCAGGAACTGCTATTCAAGTGATCAGTTATGACATTAAGAAGAATAAAAGCTCCGCAATTACACTAGCTGGTCATTTCCAGATATCATAATTGCAAAATCAATGTTGGGTTGGTCATACTGAACAAACGAAATAATCTCCAAAATTAAATCAAATCTATTTTATTCAGTTTAGGCCCTGATAATAAACTTATGAACGTTACACTTACAGTTGACTCTATCATATCGCTCACCTGAAAAAATAAGTAAATTGTTTTTATCGGTTTGTTCGAGATCTGGAAATATCCACCATATACCTCCTAGTTTTCATGATCCGACCTGCACAACCGGGTTTTTGTCTCTTTTATAACACCCGGCAATCCGGGATTAGAGTCAGCGTCCGTGTTTAATATACTCGCTTAAATCTAGACTTTTGTAGAAGTACTTTTTCCTACTGAGTGTGCAAGTTGCATTTTAATTCAAACTTTTAGCAAATTAAGTCTAGCACTATCCTATAAATAGCTAAATTAAACGTAACCTGGAAAAACACAGCAAATCAGGAACTTTACAAAAAATTTAGATTACAAGTCACAGAACGAAGTTTAATGATTCTTTGATGACTTTTTGTCATTCGAAAATTGAGACATTCTTTACCTTATTTTGTGTTTATTTTAGTGCTCTCATAAAGAATGGTGGTACATGTTTTTTTATCGCAAACAATAACCAGATATTTAATACATAACCAAGATAAATCCGTGTTTACGACTTCGCTCGTATACACTGAGAATATAATGTTTTATTCATTAAATACCCAACTCGGGTAGATCGAGTATTTGGTGTTTCGCTAACTAGATTTTTTCTAGACTTTTTATAAAGGATCCTTTTCCTATTCCTTATCAAGGTTTTAAGATATCTAGCATCTTTACTACGTCTGCGTTTGTATAATTAACTACTAAGATAACTAATGGTTTTTAAGAAAAAATAAATGGGACTTTAGCTGGACCTACGAGACAATTAATCACAAGGCAATATCTAGTTTAAACGCGTGTTATAGAATTTAATTTGCTTTAAACGTGAAGTTCTCCTTATCTCCAAGTCACTATCAACATTATTGACCTCAGTTCAAAACTCAGTGACAATCAAACTGCGGTACTGGGCTGTCGTACCAAAATGTATCGTTTATTAATACTTCTCGTGCTCGTTAATCTCGCTGAACTACATAAGCCGTGTACCAGCGACGGCACCCATAAACCCTGGATACATAAACATGGAGGCCATAAGCCCTGGATGCATAGGCGTCATCGAGAATACCACAGAAGGAACACCAGTAATCTTGACAACCTTGCCAGAGACCTCATAAGCATAGACAGGAGACTTCAAGAATTGTGCACTGCAAATGGAAATGAGAATTCTACAGAAATATTTGGTAATGCACACTACAAATTCATTGTACCATTGAGAGATTACACGGAAGATCACATATTTGTCAAAACTAAATATAGACTACTTTATGTAAACTCTTTCAAATCTGGCGATACTTACAAGGAGATAAGAATTCTTCCGACTTTAGCTGATACAAACAACGCTTACTGGAAGCTAAGGGATGGTAAACTATCTATAATATTCCCTTATAAATCCCCAATCAATACTGAAGCCGAGAGAGAATGTACCTCTGATATTGATGCCACTTATAAAACAATACCGAAATCTGATTCAGAAGAAGCAGATAATGACTTTGAGACTACTGAAACATATATTACTTCATCTGATATGCCACGGTCAGATGTTAGAAGTGGTGTGAAAGATGTTAATGAGGATATTCATCCAAATGTTATACCAAGTGAAAGAACAGAAGATACCCCCACTTTTGGTTTAGACCAAGCAACTGAGTAGTTTACTCGTGCTTGTCTTGTCTTATGATATTGTAAGTAAATGATTATATTTTGTGAAATTATAATACAATGTGTTTTCTTTTTCACTAATTTTCGCTCGGCAGTTTCACCCGCATCTATTGTTAGAACCGATTAAAAATAATTAGACTTTTTTACAAAAAACTTAAACCGACTTCAAAGTACACTAAGACGTAATCAAATCCTGATCTGATGACAATGGGACCAAACGGGAAGTGTACCCTTCCAGACAAAAAAAGAATTTTCCAAATCGGTTAATAAATGACGGAGTTATATGGTAACAAACATAAAAAAAAAAAAACCTACAACCGAATTGAGAACCTCCTCCTTTTTTGAAGTCGGTTAAAATAATTGGACTGTTTTACAAAAAACGTAAACCGACTTCAAACTACACTAAGAAGTAATCAAATCCTGATCTGATGACAATGGGACCAAACGGGAAGTGTACCCTTCCAGGCAAAAAAAGAATTTTCCAAATCGGTTAATAAATGACGGAGTTATGAGGTAACAAACATAAAAAAAAAAAAAAAAAAAAAAACAAGCGAATTGAGAACCTCCTCCTTTTTTTGAAGTCGGTTAAAAATGGAGGTGGTTCTCAATTCGGTTGAATATTTTTTTTGTTTGTTACCTCATAGCTCCGTCATTTATTTAAACGATTTGAAAAATTATTTTTTTGTTTGGAAGGGTACACTTCCCGTTTGGTCCCATTGTCGTCAGGTCAGGATTTAATTGCTTTTGAGTGTACTTTGAAGTCGGTTCAAAGTTTTCAATTATTCAGGATAAAAAGTGTCCTATATGATATTCCTGATCATGGTCTACTCGGGTGCCAAATTTTATCACTGTTATTTATGCCGTTGGGGCGTTGAGTTGACAAACAAATAACAAACTTACATAAGTGTTTATTATATTAGTAATATAGGATGTAAAGGCAGTGGTTTGTTTTCTATTCAATGTTTACAACTAAACTAATTTCGTCTCACTATGTCTTTTTCTAACTAAGAACATAAGAAAAGGATGTAAGAAGTTTATTCCTGTCAAATTAGTCCAATGCTTGTGTTCAATATAAATTTAGTCGCCATGTATCGCGGTTATGTCTAAATACCCGCAAATTATACGGCAAAGACTAATTTGTCAGCTTTAAATATGTTCTATCCTTTTTCAATAATGCTTGTAAGAAAGAGATGTGGTGTGTCTAAAATTATTATAGTGCGATTTACAATAGAATCAGCACCAATGTATAACAATAGTTTTAAATAGCACACACATTTTGTCGAGACGTTGACATGGCTTTGAGCAGTTTGCATATAGGTGCATTCTTAGACATTTCGTACTCTAGTGACTTACTAGTCCCCATCCAACCCAGGTTTGTGAAGTATATTTAATTTTGTTTACTTCACAAACTAATATAAACATCAACTAATTATAATAAAATAATCTTCATTATTATTATAAAACAATGGCTTTATGAACCTTTTGTTTAACAGCAATACGCTAAGTATTTAGTTTCTAGGTTTACATAGTTAGACTTGTCGATCTAAACAATTTATTTATTCATTTATTCATTGTTATCATTTGATAACAACTAAACAAATACTTCTTCGATTTCATGGCTTGTAAAATTTAGTAATAACAGCTAAAGAGCGAGTGCGATCGTTATTGCGCTTGCGCACTGCAGCGCTTGCGTGAAATGTAAACATTATAGTAATAATATATGTAACTTAAAACATTAGTCATATATGATATAGTCATAACAACAAAACAAATACTTCATCTATTTCATGGATTGTAAAATTTCAGATTAAAAAAACGCCTAATTTAACGCTTTATTATGCACATGTTTCACGCGTATGCTACAAGAATAGTTTTAAAATAAGAGTTTAAAGCGTTTCCAAAATAATATAAATAAACTTACATTCATTATGGCCAACCCTACTGTATAACATTTACTCACACCAAATAATATAAAGAAAATAGATAAGAGTTTTACATATAGGTAAATCATTAGGTAATTATCAGAAATGTGTACCTAATAGTAGATCAGTCGTTCTTAGAATTGTACATTATGCAACTGCCGTTCGTGAAATTGGCCATCAGTCGATTAACGAAACCTTATCTACAAACCACAATAGAATTATTGAAGTTTCATCTTTGTTCCTTTATTCATTTTCCAGGGATATACCTATAATTTCTATGATGGGACAAAAATATTGAATAGTACCTACCCATTGACGTTAATAAACGCTTCCTAATGCTATAAATTTGTATGGGAGAAATTAGTACCATGAGTCATAGAAATAAATATACCTAGAAAGAACGTCGCCATACTACACGAATATAAATAAATTATTAAAAGAAACAAAAAACCCGACTGCGTAAAACAAAAATTAACTGAAAAGAGATACACAAGCTCTTTAATCTATAGATTTTTTAATATAACTTCAATGCTATAAGGTATTGTAGTCGGGACAAACCAATAACCTAAGTATGTATCTTTTTTTTATATTTGTTTATCCCCGACTGCAATACCTTATAGCATTGAAGTTATATTCAAAAATCTATAGATTAAAGAGCTTGTTTATCTCTTTTCAGTTAATTTTTGTTTTACGCAGTCGGGTTTTTTGTTTCTTTTAATAATTTAATTTATTTCAGACTTTTTAGTTTTATACAGAATGAGTTGTAAGTATTAGTAAATAAATGAGCGGTACGGTAAAGTAACGCTAACAACCATCGCAACTCTGTGAGTTACGTACGGTAACCGCTCATAGTAGGTAGGTACCTACTATACCTACTGTCCTTGCATTAAAACTTGGTTTTTTGCAGTTTACGTCAAAATGGTAGCACAAAAGTATTACAATATATACATATATGGAATGGGCTCTTCACAAGCTTTCATTTGATACCTATATTGTTATAAAAACGAAATTTTTGTTTTTAATACCCCCCCTATTTTCTTATCCGTAGACGCCATATAAAAATAATATACCCTATGACACTCCCACAGTTCAGACGAATCTAACGACACCTCATATGCTTAAATCCGTCAAGCCGTTTAGGCTGCAGAGCGTGCCAAAGAAATAGACATACATACATACATACACTCGAAAAACATAACCCTCCTTCCGGGTCAGTCGGGTAAAAACAGGCCAACTTTTATAGGCTGCTGCGCGTAACAGCTACGTTTTACGCTCCCTCTGCGTCATTCTGCTTGTCATAGTGACGTTCATAATGATAGTAGTTGTTGAAATATTCCAATTAAAATCAGGAGTAATTTAAATATTGAACATTATTTTGCAATTTTATTTATTTTTATTTGATTTAGCCCCTAACAGTTAGGGGCTATTTTTATCGACGCGTGCACAGCTGCGACACTCTATCTGGATGTATCCTTAATCAAAGCCATGAGTATTCCGCTATAGAGAAGTGTCGTAAACGCAAACGCATTAGTAAGCGTTTACTAACGTCAAATGTTTACACTCGCGGTACTGGTCACAATAGTAATTGCAGCAGCAGACATGATCATTTTGGGTTCTATAGCCGAATAACTAAGTTTTAGCATGGTTTTAGTAAAGGAGGAATAATGGTACCTTGCGCTTGAAGCGCTCGTGGTGTAGCATGAATATCGGCAAAGTTAAGCTACCACCACCAGGTGAGGCCGGTACCTGGATGGGTAATCGCCTAGTGGTGTTATCTATGCTTAGGAGGGCACGTAAAGCCGTTGGTCTATGTACAATTGTGATAGTCGTTAAGCTAGTTGGAGGCCTCCTAGACGGCTTGAAAACTCCAACAGTAGGTTGACCACTAGTCTTTCTCTACCAATCTGCAGTGGGCATGCTCATCCCCTTTCACCCTCATTTGTGAAAGGAGGCTTCTGCTCAGAAGTGGGACATTATTGACTGATGGCGATGATGATGACCTTGGCTACATAAAATGCCACTAAACAACACACAAACACATCGTTTTCGGGAGGTATAGTCACAAATTCAAAATCATTTATTCAAATAGACCTTCGCAGGCACTTATGAAAAGTCTGACTCTAATACTCTAATACCGTTTCGGAAGGTTGCATTTGCTGAGAAGAGCCGGCAATAATTTATACACAAAGATTGATGGTCCTTATGCGCTTGGTTGTATCATTTAGCCGTGTGCATATACCCTTACAATGGAGTGCTCAATTTCCTGTGAGGAACTCGCTGAATGCAGGAAATAAGGCTGCATGTGCGCTGGCGAGGCACCTATAGGTACAACTCAAGCTTGTACACATAAAGGGTTTGTAAGAACAAAAGTTTCAGTTTTATGAATATGTAAGTTTCTTGTGTCTTTTTTATACCAAAACGTTGGTATACAAGCATACGGCCCGCCTGATGGTAAACGCTTACCGTAGTCATATGGACGCTAGAAACACACGGCGCATCGCTCACGCGTTACCGACTCTTCAACTCCCCCTCCCCAATGAGTTCTGGCTCGGTACTCACGCGAAAGGAATACAATATATAGTTATTTAGCTGCTGTATTCTGTAAGCTACTGCCCCACCCCAGGCGAGCTGCTGTATTTATAAAATAATAAAAGGCTTTTAAAAGATTTTCGAATAACTTTACGAATGAGCTTTGAGGAAGGAATTAAAATATGATTCTATTCAAATTTTATAAGACTAAAAGGTATTTTTATCGTGGAATATTGCGGTTACTTGATGTAAATTTTAATCTCAACATTCGAAAACATTAAAAAATCCCCCTTTTTTGTACACTTTGAAGCTATAATCACCCTGCTTTGAATCACCACGGAATAATTATTTTCTCTATCCCCATGTCTGAAGGGCGTAGACTATACAACCTGAGTAGTCGAGGTAAAGCTTATACTTTAACCGAATTTTGTTGAGAAATTATGCGCATGAGACGATGGAAAATGGACGAGGGATTGACATGTCCATGTGGGTGGACGAAAATTCCAAATAAGAAAATACATGAAAAAAATACCGAATTCAAAATAAGAAGGCGTTCTATTTCTCCGGAAAGGCTTTACTGATTTTGGTGGTTTCAGCTGTTTCTACTCAGGAAGATCCCGAAGCGATCTCATATAAGTTTTATTATGATCAGACCATGGAATTTGAAGATATGATAGAATTCTTAGAGATAATAAAATAAAATAAATATCCTGAGACATTCCTCACACACGGTCATCTGATCCCAAACAAAGCAGAGCTTGTACTTTGGAAACCAGTTAACTGATATACTAATAAAGTTTTGAAATACATACTTAATATACATAATTACACCCAGACACCCATTGGACATACAGACATGTTAATGCACACTGATGTATGTCCTGTGAGGAATCGAACCCACGACTTTCGGCGCGATGGGTGGAATGTCGAATCTTAACCAACAGCGCCAACTGGCAAAAAAAAAACATTTAAGTCGGTATCAATTCAACAAGTGACGTTTTTTCGTGATCATTTATTAAATGGTATACTATTATAGCGCTTTATAATTAAGGCCCATATTTTTTAATAATGGTTTGTTTTTTGCAGGTAATACCGGCAATGTTCCACACGGCGAGCATCTGGCTGACCCTCGCGCTGGCCGTGCAGAGGTACATCTACGTGTGCCACGCGCCGGTCGCTAGGACTTGGTAAATATACTATCACTATCATTATTAACTATCACTATCACGTCACAGAATGATCACGTTCAGCACTATCGATATCAATCCTACATCACTTATCTGATTAATTCGTATCTTGGGGCAAGAAGTTCTGCTGTGCATATGAGTATGCCACAGGGCTCTATTTTAGGTCATTTTCTGTTCTTAATTTATATTAATGAATTTCCCGTTTATGTCGAAAATACATGTGGAATTGTAGTGTTGACTGAAATCCATTTTGAAAATGTAACAATTAGGTCATGCTATACGAGCAAATCAGCAAAAGATTACGAGCAAGTAGGTACAAATGTACAAAAGGTACAGACCTACCTATGCAAAACGAAAACCGAATTTCCAAGAATATCTTTTGAGAACGATTAGTAGCTGATATAAGGGATTTTTTTAGTAACTGCATTTTTATTAATTTGCTATAGTTAATTCTTATTGCATACCTTTTAATGACCCAATGTTACTTGGATGACATAATCTAACAATACCACGTATATTAGTAACATTTAGAAATGAAGAATCAGACTAAAAAACATAAGTGAAGCCTGAAAACATTACACAAATTTTCGAGTATCTAATAAAATGATAAAAATACTAGTATGTGGTCGAACAACTTTACCTGTGACTTTACATTATTAAAGGCAAAATGTACGTAGTTTTAAAAGCTAAACGTGTTTTAAATGATGATTAAACATTCAGCAACGCAAATTACAATTTATTTAGCATACACGAAGCTCTTAGCATGCTCTTGGCAGCTTTATTTACTAGCCCGCAACACCTGATGAATTATATATAGGTACTGTAAGCATTGCTGTGTGATCCATCTATAAATAGATGTTTTATAACTATTTTATTGCATTTTTCTCATGCCAATGTAAACCGCGATCTTTATGGGTTCGAAGTAATTCGTATTCGATAGCATTCGCGGAAAACGTTGTTTTCGTGTTGGTTTCAGCATTTCCTGTAGTTTGCGTTTGCCATAATAATACATAACATAAAAGATATTTGAAATACGGTTAACGTAAACTGGGTTCAGTTACTTTGCTCGAAAACTCGGAAAATGCGTTTTCCCAGAGATGAAACCTAGCTAGATCGATTTTTCGCCCCTAAGGACTAGGTACGCTACCCGGGTCGACACACTGCTGACTTATACAACGCTGCTAATGAGACTTGAGATGAGGAAAACAACACCACCCTGGGATGGCTAAATATTAAATATTAATAAATATAAATCGGCACAAAATAAGCTGGCACCAGAGGGTTAACCTACTCATGACTAGTCGAGAAAAAAAAATACAATTGTTTTTTTTTAAATAACAAAAAGAAAATTTAAATTCTTCTTACATCTTTTTTTCTCAATACATTTTGTTAACACATAAAATATACCTGAAGAAACTACTTATAATAAGTTCACATTTCAAGGAACGCAAAGCTAATTCGAACACTACAAAGCTGCATCAAAGGCTCACAGCATGCCTACAATTTGTCGGCCATATTGTACTGACGTCGGAATGTTGGAATTCCCTGAATAGAGAGTATCATCTGGTACTTATCATATAGTTATTGTCTGGAATTCGCGCCTAGTACTACGGTATTTATATAAGAATGTCTAAAAATAGGGTAGGGAATTTGAACGACTACATTTTTTTTAGAATTATTTCATAATTAATTATTACAGCAAAAAGAGAAGTCCTCGAGGACTCTACTTTTACACTCTGCGAGACAACCAAAAACTGAATTTTCTTTTCTTTACAGTTTTGCATCTAAATCCAAATTAGGACTTATTTTGCCAGTGTCAAGTTATATTATAATTTCCAATCACAATAAATCACTTCCATATAATCATGTTTTACCACCACTCACCACCATTGGGTGGTCATTGTACTAAAACTCATAACGGAGTTTTTAGACAACTTGAAAAGTCACGATACAAATAATTCATTTCATTTCACTTCACTGGTAATATGCAATAAAACTCAAAATACACAAGTTTATGAAAATAGAAACGAACACGCGACTTACGCAACGTCACTCTACAAATTCCTTCCAAAAAGTCCACCGTCTTTTGTTTCACTTTATTTACAATCGCGCCGTTTTTACCCGACTGACCCGGAAGGAGGGTTATGTTTTTCGAGTGTATGTATGTATGTATGTATGTATGTATATATGTATGTATGTATGTATGTCTATTTCTTTGGCACGCTCTGCAGCCTAAACGGCTTGATGGATTTAAGCATATGGGGTATCGTTAAATTCGTCTGAACTGTGGGAGTGTCATAGGGTATATTATTTTTATATGGCGTCTACGGATAAGAAAAGAGGGGGGGTATTAAAAACAAAAATGTCGTTATTATAACAATATGGGTATCAAATGAAAGCTTGTGAACAGCCCATTCCATATATGTATATATTGTAATACTTTTGTGCTAGCATTTTGACGTAAACTGCAAAAAACCATGTTGAATGCAAGGACAGTAGGTATAGGTACTATGAGCGGTTACGACGAGTTGCGATGGTTGTTAGCGTCACTTTACCGTACCGCTTATTTACTTACTAATACTTACAACTCATTCTATATAAAACTAAAAAGTCTGAAATAAATTAAATTATTAAAAGAAACAAAAAACCCGACTACGTAAAACAAAAATTAACTGAAAAGAGAAAAACAAGCTCTTTAATCTATAGAATTTGGAATATAACTTGAATGTTATAAGTTGTTGCAGTCGGGGATAAACAAATATTACAAAAAAAACACATACTTAGGTTATTGGTTTGTCCCCGACTGCAACAACTTATAACATTCAAGTTATATTCCAAATTCTATAGATTAAAGAGCTTGTTTTTCTCTTTTCAGTTAATTTTTGTTTTACGTAGTCGGGTTTTTTGTTTCTTTTAATAATTTAATTTTTTCTTTTTTATTTGTGTTCTACTCGTGGTGGCCGCACAGTAGAACACAAAAGTTCGATTTTCGAACAATTTATGTTTGTTCGTCATCGGCAAATAAAACCTATGAATTGAGACCTATTTGGTCGAGCTTTCATCTTAAACTTTGGTAAAAGTTTTCACACAAATTATTTAGTTGCCGTTCTTCCATATTCAAATCACATTATGCACCAGCGGGTCATAATGAAATTCAGACAGGGCTCTAACTAAAGATTTAGATTTAGATTAGGTTTGCATGACATAGTAATTTGACGTGTTCGAGCAGGTTTTGTGAAAAACCTAGTTTCTACGAACGACCTTATCACTTATACGCCGAAATTACAAATAAAATGGGACAGCTGTATTCTTAAAAGTTAAACGTCAGCCTTTGAAAGACAGCCGGCATTCAGAATAAGAGCAGCGAATCCCAAATGAGGCGCTTAAAAAAATACCTCTGTTAGAAAATCTAATTTGCTTTGTAACACGAGTTCCAACGGTATACATTATTGTACGGGAGCTTGAGGAAAAGCATTATTGTGTTCCTGAAAATGTACTTTTTTAAATGTCCATTTTTCGAGAATTATTTTTTATGATAAGTCTTTAGAGATTCGAAAAAGTTTAGTACATAATCTACTATTCAAAAAGTTTGTAAAACAGAAGTTATGTAAAAAGAGTAGGTAGGTATGTACATAATGTTTCTGATTTAGTAGACAAGACAAGACTGAGTGAATTGTTCCGCGCTTGAGCTAAATCTATGTAATGCCGCGTCCAGACTGACGCAATGAAACATTGTATATGATTCGAGCGGTCGTTGCGCTAGTGTGAACGCTTCGCATGCACGATCCGCGCATTTACTATGAACACAACGCGATCGCAATCACGTTTCAATCGCCATTTAAAATAGGTACAATCGCTCATCGATAGATCATACTAATAGTCCATTATGATACATGTGTGCAAAGTTGGTTATTAACACTAGAGGCGGTATTAAGCTTATCTATTATATGAAAGAAAGAAGAAAGAAAAGACATTTATTCAAATGTATTATATATTAACACTCTCGGCTCACTTATCGCGTGAGCCGCAGGCGAACCGAGAGCCGAGAGTGTTAATAACCAACTTTGCACACATGTATCATACGACGTTTTTCTTGCCAAAAAAGCAAATACAAATTGAAAAACACATACCTGGTATAAGCTGCATTAAAATACGAAAAACCGTATGTCAATTTACGAGCGAGTGTTTTGAAAAGAGTATAATGACCTATAAGATGATGAGTATAAGGGCCTTTTATACCGTGAAACTAGTAGTTATAATAATCGTTAATGGCTATTATCCTCGATGGATAGCCAGCTATCGATAGCCCACTATACGCTATTAGTTAATGATATAGGTATCTATTGATAATATACTGACTGTCTCTTTTGTATTAAACAATGAATCGACGTATAAAGATATGTACCAGATAAGCTATCAGGAAATTAGAAAAAAGCCCTCCGTAATATAAAAATAATCTTCAGTAAACCGGTAAAAAAACTGTATTAAATTAACCCTTCTACTTTATAGCTACAGGGGCTGGGTTGGAAATAAAACCATTTCAGACAGTATAATATTTCTATTCTTATTATAATTATTATTCCACCTATCGCGCCGCAGGTCGTGAGTTCGATTCTCACACAGGACATGCATTTGTGTGCATGAACATGTCTGTATGTCCTGAGTCTGGGTGTAATTATGTATATTAAGTATGTATTTACAAACAAAAAGTAGTATATGTATATATCAGTTATCTGGTTTCCATAGTACAAGCTCTGCTTAGTTTGGGATCAGATGACCGTGTGTGAGGAATGTCCCAGGATATTTATTTATTTATTGCAATAAAGTTACGAAATCAACGTACCGTACGTCTTTCTAGGTTTTGTGTGCTGTGGTCAAACATAGTAAAAAAACGAAAAGGATTAGTTTCAATTATTGGTAACTAAACTACACTAAAAAGGTCAACTCAATTTGGTTGGGTTATTACAGGCTAACGTCATTTGCTCCATTTTCGGCGACCACGTATTGTTTTATTACTTTTCTTTTATAACTGGCCTTTCTATAGTTTACTTATTCGGTCAAATATTATGTGTTTTATTCTATACGTGATGTCCCTTACTGTCGGTTATCTCGACAGCTTAGATGTATTATTTTGAAGTGACTATTGCGTGACAAAAAAAAATATGAATGGGTCGTTTGGCTGATATAATGAACTTTCAGTGGTGTCAAAATTGTGACATTTTCCAGTTTTGGTAGTCTATTAACACAATAGCGTCATTATGGCGTCATAATGGAGTCATTATGGCGCCAACATGCCGTGCCATGTCATGTAACACAGGTTGAATCCTAGCCCAGAAGTGGATGGCTACCTGGTCGCTAACACTATATTATATCTTCCATATACTTGAATAGCTGTAGGTTGTAGTGTTTTTTTACGCTATGCTCTTAAAAATTAAATAAACGATAGTCCAACGACAATTGAAAAAAAGCATTCAACCAAACACTTTTATCACCAAAATCAAATAAGAAAACCAAAGTTAGGGCCCACAATCCACGTGTAACCAAAGATCTTACACAGAAAGTAGATGCTGTTTACGACCAGCAATAAAAATTTGGCCAAATAAAATATCTTAACGTCCTGTTTACCGGAGAGCTGAGTTTATTGCCGAGTTGGCGGGACTATACATTCCCTAGCTAATTTAGGTCTTCCTTAGTCCTTAGTAACACTTTATTTAGGATCACTATACCCGGGGTTTATTCCAAGATTTATGAGTCATAAGGTCAGCAAAAAGGTTACTTATCAACTTCAACAGTACATACTTTGGCCCAAACTCCGATTGATGTTTTCGTTCGATCATTGTCTCAATGTGGTTAGTGATAATGTGGTTGAATGTGGTTAGCACTTAAGCCTAGAAGGACTCTGAGCAGCTGTCGAAAGATACTTGCTGGCAGATAAATAAAGATTGCTAAACGAATTTAAGCAAAAGTATCAAATAAAACTCTTTCTCTAAAATTCTTATTGCCAGACAAAATGGTTGCCATAACAATGACAAAATTTCATTCATTCTATTCACGTTTTATGGTAGGTATTTCCATTCAATGCGCCATAAACCGACCAATTCAGATCATGGCAAATAAAACGGAATTCGTGCAATCAAAATCGTTTCGAAAATAGTATCTTTATATTGGAAACTTTCATAAAGCGCCATTAAAACACCAGACGTACTAACCGCCAAAAACTGCTAAAATTTAACTTTTACACCACTCGCAACTGAGCATAATAAAATAGTCTTTAAAACGTTTATAAACCGTTAAAATATTGTATAAAACACATAATGTGGTTACGCCGCAAAGTTTTATATATGTCTGGCAAAATCTGCGTTTAATTTTAGTAATTTATGGTCCGAGCAACAGATGAAAATTCCATAAAATTTTGGTAGCTACTGCCTGCTCTACGTCTTTCGTCTCGGGTTCAATTGAAGCGTTAATTTCACATTCTATTTGTAAATCTCTTTGGATAAACACGGTTGGACCTATGCCGTTCAAAACGCTTGTATAATGGGAGATGCTAATGGGGACTACCCAGGAATTTTTCAACGATTCAGTCTGGCGTTCCTATTGGAATGTGGAATGAGCTCTCCAATACGGCTCGCTACGACATGTGTCTTTAAAAAAAGTCGTAAAGAGAACTCTACAAAGTTAGAAATCCCCCTGGACATCAATCAATCAGGTGGACCGTCTACCTGTTTGCAAACTTAAAACGGTAGTAGAAATCCATGGTCTTATCTGTAGAGTATGCATCTACCCCCAGATAAGGCATCATCGCCCATAGCTCCTCTTTAATGTACCTTCTATCACTCAGGTGTACAATGCCACGGGTGATGAAGTGCCTGATCTACATCGGCATAGCAGCCTTCCTCCACCAGCTGCCTCGGTTCTTCGACCGCCGGTACATGCCACACCGCACCTTCTGGCGTGGACATATTGAAGGAGTTTGCAGGGTAAGATAGTTTTTTATCATTAGTATTCTAACAATCCATGTTCAGGGCATGGGTTACAACTAAGGAAACCAACGAAAACGTTATTATGTTATGTAGAAAACGGACTAATTTGACAGGACTACATTTCTTACATCCTTTTCTTATGTTCTTTGTTAGAAAGAGACATAGTGAGATTAAAATTAGTTTAGTTGTAAACAACAGAATCAGGGCCAATGTCTCAATTTTCTTTATTTCCACGGCAATTTATGATTATTTTACTTCTATTAAATACTTAAATTGTTATAGACTACCCTAAAGTACTTGAAGTGATTTAAGAAAGCAATTGGTACATCTGATGTAACCTCTAAATAAACTGCTGTGTTATTTGTTTCAGATCGAAATGGCTCAGTGGGTCCACACGCTGTCACTTGACGCGTATTTCATTACCTACTTCGGCTTCAGAGTACTCTTCGTGCACCTCATACCTTGCACATCTCTTGTAGTGTTAAACGTTCTGCTATTCAGAGCAATGCGTACAGCACAGATAAATCGACAGAAACTATTCAAAGAGAACAGAAAATCTGAATGCAAAAGACTTCGAGACTCAAACTGTACAACTCTTATGCTTATTGTTGTCGTTACCGTATTTCTCATGGTTGAGATCCCTGTGGCGGTGGTCACGATCCTCCACATTATTTCCAGTACGATAGTCGAAATTCTCGACTATCATATCGCTAATATTCTGATTCTGATCACAAATTTCTTCATCATCGTCTCTTACCCGATAAATTTTGCCATTTATTGCGGGATGTCGAGACAGTTTAGGGAGACTTTCAAAGAGTTATTCATTCGAGGTGCTGTGACGAGTAGGAAAAACGGTGGCTCCAGTCGATACTCACTTGTTAATGGCCCCAGGACTTGTACCAACGAAACCGTACTTTAAACCTACAATTATAGTATATTTTGTAAATATTGAATAAGTATTTTAATGTCTATTATTTGTCTGATATGTAGACATATCAATATTATTTATGTCTGTCGATGAAGCACATTTTTTTTGATATCTACGTGTACATACTGTTGGGAAATTAATCACCGGAATGTTTAAATGTCACCGAGTTTAAAAGTTCAAAAAGCTTTTTAGAGGTGAGGTTTTGTAAAACTGTCTATGAATCTGTCATACAATATATACAAATATATAACAGTAGTAACGTAGTCCAAACAGTAGGTAGGATCTATAAATTTGCGTAATAAACATTGTTGCTTTGAATATGTTGTTTGTATATTCTGGTACTTTTTCGTGGCTGTGCGGTTACCTGATCATTATGTCATATATGTTTATATTAACTACATTTATAGTATTTTATATTAACGAAATTTATAGTATTTTATATTACCTAAATTTATAGTATATATATATAATAATTTTAATTGATTAGCTGATCACACGGCCTTCAAATGGTGAGCCCCCATTTTGGAAAAGTATCTTCCGAATATATATTGTAAATATATTAGTTATACATTTAAAAAAATAATTGCAAAGAATGTGGTTAATAAATAAATCCTTTTATATAAATAGTATAATAAGATTTAGATGAATGTATAAAATATAATAAATGATGTTGTATTAATGTTCATATTTATTTTGTTTGGATAAACTATAGATAAATGTAGTGTATTTAAATTGTAGTTTCTTTTTGTATGAGGAAAGATTTGACCATGGCGAATTTATTCAAAGAAGTAACGTGTTTAGTTAATATATTACTTAATAAAAAATGTAAATTAAATATCTTTTATTTTTTACAACTATTTTCCTTTGTTGTTCCTGATGCTGTGACCATCAGAGTGAATCGGTCAGTATACTAAAGAATCGAAACTTACGGTACAAGTTGCTAGCCGACTGCAGGCAGCAGCAGCAGGCGACGTGTCGCAGCGACACTACTTCTTTCTCTTTCGCTTCTATGTATACTATAGCGGCGAACGTGTCGCTAGCTACGAAAGGTATTTCATAGTATTACATAGAAATCAGTACTGTCGCTGCGACACGTCTGTCGCCTGCTGCTGCTGCTTGCAGTCGGCTATGTATGAATGTACCTTTAAAATGGAATAATTAATGGACGCCATACATATCATGTATGATGAAAAATCTTTTATCTCTTTCAACTTTTTATCCGAAAAAATATTGCCGATTAAAATAAATCCCGAAATGTAAATAGCTGTACATTTGCAGAGTTGATACCGCAATATAGGGCTGTAGGCTATTTAATGTAGATTGCAAATAGCATGAGTTCGGTGACACATGGTATTTTATAAGATTTCTCAATGGTTCATATTTATTTCGATATAATAAAGGAACACAATCATACAACGAGGTTTCATGAAATATTGTGAGTGTATTTTAGAGTAATCAAATGGAATTACACTCATCAATCGACTCATCCTATGTGAAATAGACTATAGTGGTAAAACTTATTCACATTTGACGACTGAACAGAATCACAGCCTGTATAATAGTAAAAACAACTTAAGCAACAAACAAAATGGCCTACTTATGCATAATGGTGAATTCATTCCCTATAATACAATTCAATCACACATAATGATGTCTATGAAGGAAATTGGTTCATAAATACATTACGACGACGACGATATTTTATGTGGACCATAATGGAATGGTGTCCCATCGCATTTTACACCCTATGTGCTATGATTAAGAGTTACTATTACGTCAAAGCGATGATAGCTAGGGTAGTGTGACGAAGGTAGTGTCATGATGAATTAAGGAATAGAACTCGCTGACTGACCTCTGTGTAAACCGGTGGGTCTAGTAGCATTCAATTGTTTACATGCGTTCCTTGATTCCCATCCAGAAGTATTCCTAAATGCGCACCGATTTTTTGAGCACCGATCCTATTCCCTTTTCAGCACCGATGCATATTTTGGATCGGTGCTCAAATGGGAACAAAAATTAAATTCGAAATCCTTTTGAGCACCGACGGTTTTGTAGCTTCTAGTGTTGTGGTGTTTAATAAAACGTATCGATAAAAGTTAACAGTTTTATTATAAAAAGTATTATAGTTAGAGCACCCATTTTTTGAGCATCAAAACTTTGAGCTTTGAGCAATGATCAATATTTTAGGTTGATTGTCAATTTCTGAACAAAATAAATACTTACTTTACCTGTTGTGGATATTACCTAGGTAGGTACTGACTAATTATGAAACATAATAATGTACTCCACATTTTACTTATATTTAATATCTCTCTAAATACCTCCAAAAATGTATACTTATGAAAAAACTGTACCAGGATAGCATAAGCTAGAAGGAGCTCTCTCCAAAAAAATTGTTTAAAAACATAACCTGGTACTAAACTTTGGTAAGCACAAAAAGCTTAGAAGGAACTGGCTCTCAAGTCTCAAGTACAGCTGTCGACAGATTCATAAATTTCTTCCACAATAAGTTACAACAGTAAAACATACCTAGCTATATTAAGACAACATATTCATTATAATTATACATGATGTCCCAGAAGGAGTGTCAGTCGGATGTCTAGGAGATGTATGTTCAGCGACTTTTGAAGTTTTCGAGTTATATGACTATTTTTCATGATCAAATCAAATCAAATCAAAAATGATTTATTCAATTTAGGCCCTGATAAGGCTTTTTTTTTTTTTTATACCACTAAGGTGGCAAACAAGCATACGGCCCGCCTGATGGTAAGTAGTTACCGTAGCCAATGGACGCTTGCAACACCAGGGGTATCACTCGCGCGTTGCCCTCTCCCTCTTGTGATCTTTAACCAAACTGACTATAACATTTTGATACTAGTGTTTTTTTTCTATACTAGCTGAATATTGATCCTAGCTGATGCATTAAGTTGTTATCATAGACTAAATTAGTCAATATTTATTTTTAGAGTTTGGTAAAAAACTCGAATACTACAAAAATCGCTGAACAAGGGGGTGATTCGGGTTCCTCTCAGGATGTTCTACCTCAGAACTTCCGATTGGCCTTATTTCTAGGGACATCCTGTATATATATTCAATATCGGCTTCGAAGCCACGACTTACAAAGTTACTCCACTGAGCTATCATCACTATGTCAATCATATATATTGAGATCCAGTATATCTCTACACTTACCTATGTATCAAACGATTAGCTTATTGAAAACAATTTATAATACTTATATGGTCTAACATTATTGATAACTGCGCTCAGCCAGCAGCCTGCAGGCAATACAAATAATAACTGTATGAAGCAAACTAATCGGCGATTGAGTCTGTCTAGACTTAGGGTTGACATTCATCCGAGTTGTCCTGGGTTTGTCATAATGTTAATGTCCTAATGTCTGAAGTAGCTTTGTAATTAACCAGATGTTAGTTCTTTTTTTTATACGACTAAGTCGATAAACAAGCATACGGCCCGCCTGATTGTAAGCGGTTACCGGAGCCATATGGACGCTTGCAATACACGAAGCATCGCTCACGCGTTACCGACCTTTCCCCCTCCACTTTGAGCTCTGGCGACCACAAGGAACACAACTTTACACAACATAAAGTTATTTGGCTGCGGTATTCTGTAAGATTGAGGAACTTCCCCAGTCGAGCTGCTCTTTGAGAGAATAAAGTTTGCGCTCTACCTCTCTAACATTGCAATATTATTATTGAATTAATGAAAAAAGAAAAAAATATCGATTGCAAATATACGAGTGTTTAGGTACAAAAATTCTCAGTTCAGATATTTTGTCCTAGTTTATTGATTTAACAACTGGTAACCCCAGGCTGCAGAACATCCACTCAATGTAGTACAGGCCGCGATCAACACGCAATATTGAATTACAACCAATATTGCATTAACCCCCCGGGCGACTTGTTTATTGCCTTCTTGATAAGAACAACCTTAATACACCATAGGGCATAAAAATACAGTCGCTATAGGGCTGGCAGGCGTAATAGTTTATTACGTAGCTTTTTTTTTATTGGTTTCATATTATTGTGGTAAAGGAATTTATTTATATAAAATAGTAGGACAACCTGACTTATTAACCCCCCCCCCTATACCCCAAAAGCAATTGGGACCACCCCTCTTAAATCTTGATAAAGGTGGATCAATCCCCTCAGCCTTAAAATTCTTCTTATAAAATTAAACAATTTAATTTGAAACTATTTATTATTCATAATAGGTTTGATTTATTCATATAAAAAATTAATTGTTTGGTTTTTTAATTGATTTCAAATTAAATTGTTTAAATTCTAATAAGAAATCTGGCTTGTTTAAATTGAAATGCTACTTAAACATCGTTGGAAAGTACACTGTCTTTTTTTTTCAAAGTTACAAAATTTTACTGTACAACCTTCACGTTACATAATTGTTTATTTTCTAACGTATAAGCTTTTAAAGGCACAAGAAAAGAACAAAGTGACAACCCTGATTATGCCTGTTGTAACTTTACGGCTCAATCAATTTTCTCGATGTACGTTAATAAAGCAAGTCCTTTCAAATTAGTTTGTCCATAAATTATATTTATAGAAGCTATGGGTGTTACTGTGACGTAGGTACACGTTAGGCCTTGAAGGCCTCTTACTTTTTTTTAAATAATTTATTTGTTCAAAGAAAATATACAGATTGTTTCTTCACCCCCTTAAACCAGTGCTGGTTTGTCTGGGAGTTGCAATTACTCATATAGTTAAACAAAAAATGAAAATAAATTAACTAAAAAAAGTAATTAAATCTTAAATCATATAAATTTAACTTAATTTGGCCTATCGATTAGTTGATTACTGGCGAGAACTTGGGCCAAAATCAAATCAAATCAAAAAGTTATTTATTCAGTTTAGGCCCTGGTAAGGCACTTATGAATACAGTTGAATTTACCACCGAAATACACTTAAACTAAGAAGACTCCGGCAAGAAACTAAGCAAGGCTTTTTTTTGGCCTTTATTGTTATCCCAACCAGACTTTAAAATTCCATAGACTTGCTAATTTTATATGCTAAACATCAAATATTATTGTAGATACTGAACTCTACTAAGTAAGCATGCAGCCCGCTTGATGGTAAGCGGTTACCGTAGCCTATGAACGCTTGAGGTATCAAACACGAGGGGAGAACCTCATGCATGCTGTAGGTACTCCTTTGGGAAAACCACGGCGGCGGCGGCGGGGAGATACACATAACATAATTGGACTGTTTTACAAAAACTTAAACCGACTTCAAAGTTCACTAAGAAGTAATTAAATCATGACCTGATGACAATGGGACCAAACGGGAAGTGTACCCTTCCAGGCAAAAAAAGAATTTCTCAAATCGGTTAATAAATGACGGAGTTATGAGGTAACAAACATAAAAAAAACATACAACCGAATTGAGAACCTCCTCCTTTTTTGAAGTCGGTTAAAAAAGCACTTCAAAAATGAACAGCTGTTATTTTCAACAATTTAACTATTAAATATTAAATATCGTACAAAGGCTGTGGTGACGATGACGTAACGCGCAATGCGCACAATCACACCGACAAGTGGCAAAGCGTGGCATCAATTATGCATCTCGGCGTCAGGCCCGCCTCGCCCTGCTAGTGCTGTTGATTGTCAGACAATTTATCGATAGTTTTATCGATAAATGGGATCTTTATTTTATGAGAAAGATCTACAACTAGAGAACCAACCATCTAGCCAGGCAGATAACACAATAATTAAGATGTGGATTGATGAAATTAAGCATTATTCAGGACATAAGAAAAAAATCTGGACTTTATCAACACCTTATTTTTGACATGAAACGAATGATCTTAAGAGACACTAGGTATCCTCTACGCTATCAACACACAACAAACTATTACGACGTCAGTACTATTATCTATCCTGTGCTACTACAGCAACTATACGAGAAAGTCCTAGTGCCTGGGGCTGCACCAAACAAAGCAAAATACGACCAAAACCGATTTCATCATCAAGTCAATTTTGAGGCAATCCAGCTTCTCGATGACACAGATATAGTGAGACAACTCAAAAGAACTAAACCTTTTATTTTTAGTATCAATGACACATTGTTCGTTTTAGTGAATCTTGAAGTTTATCACGGTGTAAGCTTTCAGCTCTTATCTCTAGTAGCTTGCAGCCGCAACATACGAAATAGTACTCAGTAAAAGTGTGTATTTCATGTAATCTATTGGTAATAATAAAGAAAACAAATGATAAAGAAAGATTAACACACTTGTAAGAACACGGATAAAATTTAATATTTTTGAGTGAGAGAGAGGATAGGTAAAATATGTAGGTACAAAACTATGAGACTTACCCCAATAGGGTTCGGTATAAATGGTATAATACAGATTATTTTCATACCATCTGAGTAGAGGTATTCATTCGTTTACTATAAATTCGACAACACAACAGACTGGCACAACAGTTTTAGGTAGGTGTCCTTCAATAAAATTTACGTCTTAGAACATTACAGTATTTCAGCCAGATAAATAGTGGTAGGTGTGCTTTGTTAAACGGTTCTCTCAATAATGAACAAAGTGTCAAGAATGTGATTGAATATTTGAAGAGATTCCTTATTTGAAAATTTGAAAATGTGTATAATAATAATAATGACCAGGAACAATAATTAAAATAACAAAGAGGTTGCATCTTTACAAGATTACTTTACAAATATATACCCTTGACTTGTGGTTAAAAAAATGACAATTGATTTCTATTGTTTTCCTCGCCCGCGCGGTTCGTCAAACAGTCAAAGGATGTACTTATTAGCCCAATATTGACGACTAGATCTATCGATAACACAACGAACAACACTAGTTATGACCTACTTTGTGCCACGATTATTCAGTTTGCTTGTACACACAGTATTATTATATTATATCGTGAATTACAGTTTATGGCTTGATCAAACTTGTTTGGTTTACAGTTTAATTGATTTGCAACTATTCTCTTATTTATTGTTTATTTTAATTATATAGAGATTCTAGATATTACTGGTTAAACTAAACCAAGCTCTTAAAATAAGGTTAAAATAACCTTATTTGTCTTTTGTCCCTCTTTGACATCCGGCGTCAAAACAGGACAAAAGACAAATAAGGTTATTATAATATGGTTTAGGAACTTGTGGTTGGCCCCCAGGCGTTGAAAGCTCAATGGAAGTGAAGTTGAAAACAGTAGCGAAGCTCAAGGGTTCGAATTCAACAAAGAACTTGAGCTTTTGGGAAGGAAAACGTCGTGAGGAAACCAAAGCATGGTTGTAGGTTACTTTGTAGTACCCGCCTGGCTACCTACCTATCTATATACTTCAATTATTCTTTTATAATTGTTATTTTTCTATCTCGATTCATCCATGTTATATGAGAAATATATATCTTCATTCATCCCGAAGTAGACGGTATGTTTCGGTATATGTCACCGAAGACGAGATATTTGTCCATTATGTTATCTACCTGAGATGAAAAACAATAAAACAGAATAATTGACAGATACATAGCACAGAAACCTGAAATTTTGCATAGTTTAAATAGTTATCGCGGATGGCGATTTAGCCACACAATAAGATAGTAATTAGGTATAGTGAAACCCAGGAACTAAATTTGAGTCCTGAAGCCTGCCATTAACCAGCTTAATCCAATATAGCAACAGTTTAATTCGTTTCTGGTTTGTTTTAAAATACATCTGTTTTAATCAAAAACATCAATTTCTTGGAATATATTAAACATAAACTTCAGTCTATAACTTTAATTCTGGCAATTCTAAATCACAGCGATAGTCCAATATCTAATAAAAAAAGTCTTGAAAGTGCGCAAGACTATGAAGGTTGCTAATAAAACAAGTTAAAATATAACTTTAGTCTACAAGGTAAAACGATGTAACTCACAATAGTATACATTTTCAGGACATCAAAATTGGCAATTGTTATCATATTTTTAATGACACCCACAGTTTCATGTGCAGAAATAAATAGATCATTATGCAGTATGACCAAAAGAGCTAAAATTGTGGAAGAATGAGCTTCTTTACTGGATAAACCCGAAAACCTGTTGACGAGCCATTTTATCACGTCATCGGTTCAACAGAGATATTTTTTAGTGATAGTGACAAAAGCTTTTAGAATGCAAACGCAGCTATTTGAAAACTTTTGGAATTGTCTGGTAAAAATAATAGACGATTTCAGGAAAAGAGATAATTATCTAAATCTCAATGATCTACTAAAATAAAAACGAATGTATTATTATTATACTTATATAATAAAATATTATTTGTAAAAAAGCTGGTCTTTATTCAAGTCAAAGACAATAATTCAATTAATTAGGCTCTTGAATGTCAAAGCTATTGTATTTCCCAGTTTAACACATAAGAAACATCAATTTATTATTTGTATTTCAAATACGGATTTTTTATTGACATTTATATAGCAAAAAAATCACATTTGTGGCTTACTTCGCTTTACCACCGCGGCAATTACAGAATTAATTAATGTTTCTCCTTTGTTTTCTCAGTTCCGTTTTATTCACCTCGTTTGTATTAAATAGTTATAATTTAAATGCAGTTGTATGGAAATAACTCAACAATACCAAGATCTTATAATAATTATTAGATAAATACGAAAGATAGTTTATTGTGACGTCATTGGAAACATCGGCACACCGCAGCTTTCTCCAAGGTTTAGGCCCTAGGCACTCATGAATGTTTAGTGAAGTTATCAGTTTTGAAGTCTGCATTTAACTGACAAGAAACTCAGCAGGTTGGTTCTCGCGAAGGACGCGCGTCCTATTATAACAATTGATGTCATTGTAATATTTTTAACCGCGAGCCAACTTATAAAAGGTTTGTAAATTTTGATCGACTTAAACAGATAATTTTGATTATCGATATAAAATATCGACTTTCCTACATCTCTATTTATCCCTAAATCATATTTTCAATAAAACATTTTTTGTCATAATACACAACATAACATACTCGTACATTTACAAGAGCAAGGATATTTTATTGTATGTTGTGGGGAGTGGCAACAAAATGAATAGTTCACCGCCCCAAGGCCTGAAACCCCGGACCGCTATTATGGGATCTCTTACAAAGTAAATTTGCCCCAAAAAAATGTTTCTAGTAGGCAACATTAGCACATCAAAAGATCAATGTCTTTTTATATCCGATAAATGTAGACAAACAGATTTATTACATACGTAGGTATAGTATGTAATAAATCTGTGAATTCTAGACGCTAGGCTTAGCTTAAACATAGCTTTAGTTTAAATGTGTATAGATACATATACCTATCTACATTCCTACCTACAACTAATTTGACAGGACTACATTTCTTACATCATTTTCTTAGGCTATACTTTGTTAGAAGGAGACAGTGAAACTAAATTAGTTTAGTTGTGACTTTTAATTAAGACTCTTCAAATAGACTTTATGAAATTAATGCCCATTATGCATTTTTTATTGTTCGACTCTGTCTTTTCGTGCCTAAGTTTACCTATTTGCTCCGCAGTACGCACTTATTTAAATTCGATCACATATTAGATAGGTACTTTGGATAATATGATCAACGCGTCTCTTTCCAAAATTTTAAATTGCCGTGTGTTATGGTGGCTTAAGGCGTTCGTCCTAATTGGCGACGATCGTACGATCAAACGATGCGATTTCGTCGCACGACGAGATTAAATACACAAAACGCTTTAGAGTGTCCTAATTGAAGCTCGCAAGTCATCGCCCGAGCACAGGAACATCAGCGCGATCGCGCGACGAAATCGCATCGTTTGATCGTCACCAATTAGGACGACGCCTAAGAGTGCGGAAAATTTCAAGCAATCAGTACCGGCGTTTCTATCCTGGGTATACAGTGTGGGCAACCTCGTCAGATCTGTTTTGGACCCTTCTATTGGATCTGTTGAGGTTTCTTACCTGTCCGATGCTAGAGACGCCTGGAAGGCAGCTTTTCCAGGCACAAATATACCTTTTTTTCTTTTTGAAAATTTAAAGTTAAAAATATGAAAATATATTCATTATGACGCATGACGTATTTGAGAATATGATATTCCGCGACGGAGCGCTTTAATTATTAACATGATTTTTCATAATTCTAACGCATTATTATTATTATTTTACCTACCTTAATTAATGGTACACATGGACACCTTTGTAAGACTACAATTTCAAGGTGTATAACTTACCTAAATGTACAGTCGAGGACATAAATATGTATACACTTAGTAAAATTCAACAACGGTTTCCTCTTAAACTACTGATTGAAATTATGAGATATTATAAAGGCAGAATCTTGTAACATATACTATTATGATTTGTGTAATAGTTTAACACATAAATGTTAAACATGCGAGAAAATCGCTTTTGAATTTCAAGGCCTAGAATTTGGCTCTGGAGTTTGAAGCAAAAGCGATACACTCTCACCTCATTCTGGAGATAATCTTGCAAGTTATTGTTCCAGTTCCAGCCCTTCGTGCCCGAGGGACCTCTTGTACAGCGAGCTACTAATATTTGGAGGAGATACGGATTTTACAAAACTTTATCAGATGGTAAAAGAAGTAGTAGGTATAATAGTATTTATTTACTCTGAGGTATAAGTAAGTGAAGAAAGTGAATAGACCCCATTGGGTATTATTACTACGTATAGAGAAAACACCACACATCACACATAGACATATAAAAAAATCAAGACGGAGTGTCACTTTATAAGAAAGTGAAGCAAAAAATTTCCTACGTGTGCGTGAGTAAAATCAGTACTGGCCCAAGCAGGCACAAATGGTACTGAGCCTTATTGTCACTGTCAACGTCTCAATACGGAATGACAACCGATCGGCTTCCTATGGTGTATATGTGTGTGTGAGGCCATGTATTTACAAGAACGCCGGCTTCCTATTACTTGCGTCACTTAAGAACACAGACCGTTCCGTTTTTCAGTTTTTCTTGGTCTGAGACATCACAACTATGTTCCGTTGTTGTAGAACGATGAACGAAACGCGTAAGCGCCGTAATAACACTATTTAATAATAATAATAATAATAATTTATTTCACCATTGTTAGGTACATTAAATAGACACAGTTAATTGACATACAATGGTACTCATAATGCATCTTTAAGGGTCACGTCAGTATCTGTACTAGTAACAAATTACTGTATCACAGACACCAGCGCCTTCCTGAAGTAGTTATATCTAGTAGTAGACATTTGTATCATACATTATAAAGGTTCACTTAATTTGTTACACTTACAATTTTAGAAACATAAAGAGAACTAATAAATAAAAAAAATAATAATAATAATAAAACAAGACATAAGGTATATAAATATGTAAGCATTCTAAAAATTCTACTGTAAAAGTGTGTATATGGTCAGTGTGAGTACAGTCGTATGTGTTTTTTTGTGTGTGTGTGGAGGGTGTGTAGGTGTGAGAGAAAATGTATGAAAGTATGTTGGTGCGAGAGTGAGGAGGAGTGTAAGTGAAAGTGTGAGCGAGTAAGTGAGTGTGTTTGTGTGATACATTTATTTATTAGTAAAAATACCTATATATATCTTATTAATGTTACAAATGCGACAGTGAGTCATGTGTAAGGGAAAATACATTCGGTAAGTATTACAGAAAACAAAACTATATAAAATTTATACGTGCTTTTTGAGCAAATTCTCAGTCTCTTCATAAGTTAACTTTAGTAACCACTCTTTAACTTTATACTTGACATTAAATTGAGATAGGGAAAAAATATCATTCACCTTGTTCGCTTTATTGTATAGGTAAGAGCTGATTATCCTATAATGGCGGCCAGCAAGCGCAGTCCTGCAAGAAAAGGTTCGACAGACCAGACCGTTATTTCGCTTCCCTTTCCTGATAACGGGATCATAAGTAAGCGACCTGTGCTTACGAATAATAACGTGTAACACAAAGAGCTGTCTAACAGTCAGAACTTGACAATCTTTATAGAGAAGAGTAGTTGAATACCTCATGGGTTTTTTATACATTACTTTTAAGACAGCTCTCTGTGCACGCTCGAGCCGAAGAAGGGTTGTAGTATGGGAACCTCCCCAAGCCGTTATGCAGTAAGACATAATTGATTGAGCCAATGCAAAGTATACCATTTTTAGTGTGTCATGGTTGGCTACTGATCTAAGTTTCCTCAATACATAAATGACCTTCCTAGTTTTAGCTGCAACAGATTGCACTTGTTGTTTCCAACTGAGTGTGCTGTCTAATATTACACCTAGATATTTTATTGATTCGCATCTAGCAATCGATGGACAATTGCAGTTTTTATTCTGGGTAGGCCTACACTGATGCGCAATAATTTCGATATCAGTTTTAGTAGGTTGGGATACTTTTGTAGCCGAGAAGGTTACATATTTTGATTTTTCGACATTCAGTGTCAACAGATTAGTATGAAGCCAGTTCATTACAACGGTGAGAGCCTTCTCAGCAAACAAACGAGTCTCAGTCCACGTTTTGCCATCGATTACCAATGCCGTGTCATCCGCATACGTGTAAATCTGGCAGTGTGGTAGATTTTGTTTACACAGGTCATCTATATACAAGAGGAACAGCGTTGGGCCCAACACACTTCCCTGCGGCACACCAAAGCTCAATTTGACGTCATCACTTTTGTACCCATCAATTTTAACGCACTGGGTTCGATTTCGTAGATAATCCTGGTATATTTCCAGCGCCGTACCCCTAATGCCAATTGTCTCCATTTTTTTTGATAAGGCCTTTTACAGAGACAGTGTCAAAGGCCTTAGATAAGTCGAGGAAGATCCCAATCACTTTAGACTTCTTATCAAGGTGTTGTACAATAGAATTGGAAAGATCAACAACAGCATCCTCGGTCGAAATACCCTTACGAAAACCATATTGGTTTTTGGATAGAATTTCATATTTTTCCAAATAATCCATTAACCGGTGGTTTAGTAATTTTTCCAATACCTTTGAGATCGTAGTTAAAACGGATATAGGCCTGTAATTGTTAACACTGCCTCTGTCACCGGCCTTGTATATGGGAGAAACTAAAGCCTTTTTGAAAACGTCCGGAAAAGTCCCAGAGGCAAGACACAGGTTAAAAATGTGTTTCAGTGGATGAGTAAGTTCTTTGCTCGCCGCTTTTAGAAGGTGTGCAGGGATACCATCCCATCCAACTGCACATTCACTACGCAACCCGAGGATTGTACGTTCTATCTCATCACAATCAGTCTCCAGAAGAACCATAGAATTCGATCGAGTACATTCAGTAGCATTAACATTTAGGTCGACACTCGAGTGGCCAGTTATAATTTTAGTAGCTAGCTCTTTACCTATACTAGCAAAAAAGTTGTTAACATTGTTGACCGATGACTGATGATCCGCACATAAACTCAACAGATGCTTTGCTGAAGATGAAGTGTTTCCAACATTTATAATTTTTTTAATAGTATCCCACGTAGCCTTTGGATTACCTCTAGCCTTTAGGAGTTCAGCAGATTCATAATTACGTTTAAGTTTCTTTAATAGATTATTACAGAAATGTCGGTATCGTGAGTAATCACGGCGTTTGCGAGAACAATATGCCGAGTTTCGTCCAACACACAGAAAATGCATCCACGCGCGTTCATTTTCGTTTGTTGACACGCAACATGCAGCGTGATGCGTGGCAGTGTGTTGATCGCCTTAGGTAAGCGGTTACCGTAGCCATATGGACACTTGCAACACACGAAGCATCGCTCACGCGTTACCGACATTTCCCCCCTCCCCAATGAGCTCTGGCGACCTTACTCACGCGCAGGAACACAACTTTACACAACATAAAGTTATTTAGCTGCGGTATTCTGTAAGGTGGAGGTACTTCCCCAGTCGAGCTGCTCTTTGAGCGAATAAACGCTATGCTCTACCTCTCTCAAAACTCTCTCTTAAACTGTATTGCATTGAACTTGTACCTCCATGTTTTAGTTCACATGACGGGTTGGCAACGGGGAATGACATGCTCGCCGCATGTTCCTCACATACTCGCGTAATCTAACATCGATAGAAGTAATTACAACTTGCACTGGATTCCTTGCTTGCTCGTGTGTGGGATCTGGGATGTAATATTATGAGAACGAAGATTTAACTTACATAGTAGAAATAGTAGGAAGCCTAGGTCACTTGAAAACACCTATTGGTCAATCATCGTACAAAAATAACCTTGTCACTATAAGCACCTAGTGACAAGATTATTTGCAGTTGACGTGAAGTTCCAACGCCAACTGCACACTGGCTGCAATCGGGCTGCACAGTTGTTTTGTAGTCTTCTTGCAGTCGTACTAACTGCATTCAAACTGCAAGTTTGCATTCAGAGTGCAGTTGAAATGCAGTCCGTCTGTCTAAATGCTCAGAGACAGTAGGTAGGTACTAGCTGTTCCCAGCGGTTCCACCCGCGGTCCCAAGTGATCCTATGTTTTTCCAGGATAAAAAGTAGTTATCATATGTTACTCCAGAGTATATCAATCCGTGTGCCAAATTTCATTAAATTTCGTTCAGTAGTTTTTTGCATGATAGAGTAACAAACATCTTCACATACTCACAAACTAACACATTTTTTTAACAGATTTCAGTGTTTGTGCCATAGTAGAATTTGTTCAGAATGACTAACCCAGCATAGGTTTCGAAAATATGCCATCTCGATATCTCCACCCGGTATATGAGTTTGACCTATAAAAAGATGCACGAAACATAGGTACTTGAAACTTTAGTTTTTAAGCCAATAAAAGCGGTAGGGTAAGCATGTAATTAGAACCTTCCTTTTTCAGTATACTGAGAGCCTGCTTGAGTTTCCTTCAGGCTATGGGTAGAGTGAATAGGTAAATGTCTAAGCACATAAATAAAGGATTTTCTTTCCGTATAGTTATATTGATTACAGTGTTTCTGTAGGCTCGTCCCTACTCGAAAGCAAATTAAATAAATCCCTTTGCAATATACCTAAGGGAGCGAGTAACCACAAACTGTAGAGGGTGAGAGCATTTCCACGTTCTTACAAATTCAAATAGAGGAAAGCATGTTACGCTATTTAAAGTGGCAACTTTAACTTGGGTTGGGAAACGCACCTGCGTTTGTCGAAGCAAGGATTATTTACTCTATCTTTCCTAATTTTCCCCTTTCTAGTGACAGGCAAAGGGTTGTAGCCTATACAGCCTTGTTTGTAGTTTTCGTTTGATATGTAAACAGAGAAGTCTAAGTCTGTCCGTACAATTCAGGTATGGTTTTAGTAGTTTCTTCCGGGAACACGGGTCAGCTAGTATAATATAAATTACACCATAACCCTGGTAGTGGTTCAAGCAGCTGCTGTCCCATGGACCTGCGCTACCCCTGGGCCTTTTCTGGCTCCCCATACATTTAGCTGGTTATTTGTGTCTATGACTAAGTACCTAGATACTTACTGTAGCAGACGTGAAGATTGCTTTTAAAATAAGTACCTAGGTAATTTATTAATTACTTAAGTACCAACCTAATGTTATAAATGTAAGTTCGTACATAAGTACGAATCATTCTGGATTATATAAATGACGTATTGATACTGAAATTGTTCGGGTTACACCATAGATTTAGAATTTTCTACTACGTTACACACAGTTCATAAATGTAAATGCACTTTTTATAAGCGTACACTTCGTACTCCTTTAATTCATTAATTTAATTCGCCATTTAATCAATACCAAACCAATAATAACGCATATTCAATAACCAGTAATACTTACCTTATAGTTACCTCGTGATTAACCATTAACTTAACCCTAATAAACCATTTAAAATCATAATATTTATAAATTCTTAGTATAATTACCCTAAGGAGTATCTAAGTGCTGAGACTCTAACTTCGTTAATTGGACTGTATCTAGGGTGCCCAAAGTATAAGGCAGGGCTGGCTGGCACTTCACATGTGGACCGAAACCTACTAATTCCTCAAATGCAGTTGGGAGTCAAGGAATAAGAGGGAAAGGACTTGCCCTAAGCAAGCACGGCATATTAGTGTCAGCTGAAAAGTGTAAAAAGCATGTGAGATGTGAGACTAACATCTTCTAGTCGTAAAAGAGCGAGAAAGCCGGGCGTAAGTACTTACTATACTAGGTAGGTAGTTTCAGAATATACCCTACAGCCTTACCTAATATTCTAACGCGATTCAACGCAAGGGTTTCACAAAAGTTCACCAACAAAACGACCATAACAAATATCATTCTTTGCGAAAAGCAAAAAAACATGGCGTAAAAATAAATATTTAAAAGATACATCCCTGAAAAGATTACGTAGCGATTGTTATAGACCGATCGGGATGGAGTTTCTGTGGACGCCCTCTGCCCCATCTAGGGGACACATGATCATAAGTCAAAGTAAGTCATCCCTAAAAAATCCATTTTGTCGCTTAATACAATATTAAGTACCTTGGGACACCCTCCGTTGTCCCGCCATCCACCTAATAGGTAATATCATTTTAAAGGGGCAAGGGACAGGCAGGAACGAAAACGTTGCCTTCAAGGGCTTTTACCCACCGGTTCTTAGGCGTGACACAATTAAAACGTATTTTAATACGACCCTATATACTTAACAAAGGGACCCTTTAAAAGTGATTTAAAATGAGATTAATAAACGCGGTAATTTGGTTAATAAAATTTACTCCACGCAAGGAAAGGGTTTAATATTGTCTCTGTTCCTATAGGTACTTGCTAAAAAACTAGATAAGGACCTAAGTATGCATCACCGTTGGTAGGTATATAGGACATCTAATATTTTTTTTGATCACTTATGCTAACATTGAACCCTCAAAATATACGCCAAGACTTTAGAAGGACCTTATACATATATATATATATATAGATACAAGATGGACCACGAAAATTGATTACCATTTCGCCCTTTAACGATGGCGAAAAAACAATCTTGGGACTTCAACATTTTCGACAATGCATGCCACTGCATGCAGTTTCTAATGGTGCGCCCATGCTTGGCGAACGAGCACACTGCGATGCACTGCGAGCACGATTCGCGTAGCGTGGACGGGCTTGCGAGCCTCGAACGAGCGCGATTGACAGTTTTTTCACGAACAAAAGGATTCGCGTCGTACTCGTTGTAGGTTCGTTCGTGGCTCGGCTCGTGCTCGTTTCACGTAGCATGGAAGCACCATAAGATAAGAATATTGTCAAAGTGGATAAAAAAAATTCAGCATAAATATTTTTCAAAAACATTTCAATAACAATGCCATCATCTCGGTTGATAGTGAACTGTTTTTAAATTAGATTGATAACAACGAAGACTACATTTTAAATCTATGAACACACAAATTCACTTCACCATGCTGGAATATTAGTCTTCGCCACCATGGCTAGATGGCGCCTTATTATAATTTTCTAGATCGAGGTAGAACCTCTTGATAGTTCCCGCGTTCCCAAGACAACAAAAATAGCCAGTTACTCTCCATGCTGGAGACTCCAGCCCAAACTTTATGCAAAATATCACGCCGAATGAAAGACACACAAACACTTTTTTAAAAGCATTTATAATTATGTATTAGCACAGAGCTACGTACTCTGCTACGTACAAAAAAATATTTTAGTATTAATTTGAAAAGGATTTTTTTTTTCATAGCCTAGGCATAAATCGCTACCTAACCCTGATATATCCATTCCTACCAGCATACTATCAAAACCAGAATAAATACAAACAAAAACTTTTTTTTTTCATTATTAAAACGTCATTTATTACTACGTCAAGGTATCTTCGGAGCGTATGTATTCCCCTATATCAGCCTGGTGGAAGGCGATGGTGGCGAGTGGATCCGCGTGCCTGCACTCTGCCGTAGTCCTGGCAGCCACACCAAAGCCAATAGGCACGTCGGACATTGTGTAAATTACCACTCCTTGGTGTTTCGGTGTGTTTTCTGTTATACGGCCTAGACCTGGAATTAAGATGTGGTATATTAAACTAAAAGCATCTTTATGTACAGTCGAGGACATAAATATGTATACACTTTTTGAAATTCAAAAGCGATTTTCTCGCAAGTTTAACATTTAAGTGTTAAGCTATGACACAAATCATAATAGTATATGTTAGAAGATTCTTCATTTATAATATCTCATAATTTCAATCAGTAGTTTAAGAGGAAACCGTTGTTGAATTTTACTAATTGTATACATATTTATGTCCTCGACTGTACTTACTCATTAGGTGTGTTTTTACTTTCGAAGAATGAAACAAAAACGAGTTATTTTTTTCATGCTTCGGAAGTAAAGTAAAAATTAGTTAAGTACCTATACAACCACCACTTCCTGTCAGAAAACTTAATTATCATTAATTATTTAGAAATTTTAGAAATAAAATAACCTCAATAGATAGATCGGTCTAAATGTCATCTTGCTGAGTTGATGGCTGACTTATTTTGTCAAAATCTGAATAAAGGATGCACACAAAGCACTGTCTATTCTGGCTATTTTCAGGGCTAGTTGGCGCAGTTGGTTAAGATTCCACCTACCGTGCCACAGGTTGTGGGTTCAATTCGCACACAGGACATGCATGTGTGCATGAACATGTCTGTACTGTATATCCTGAGTCTGGGTATAATTATGTATATTAAGTATGTATTTACAAACAAAAATAAGTATATCAGTTATCTGGTTTCCATAGTACAAACTCTGCTTAGTTTGAGATCAGATCACCAAGTGTGAGAAATTACCCAGGATAGTTATTATTTACTAGCTTTCTGTCCGCCGTTTCACCTGCACCCCCTTCTTTACCCCCTTACCTACCCTACCCTACCCAACCCTACCCTACCCTACCCTACTTTACCCTAACCTACCCTACCCTGCCCTGCTAAGGTTACATTAGAAAAGTTTATGTTGTTGTTAAGTTTTCTTAAGTTTCTGAGCAACTTTCTTAATGTTTTTTTTATGTAAGAACCTTCTCCTAACAATTACAAACACAACAAAAAAAGAATTAGCGAAATCGGTCCAGCCTTTCACGCATGATGGCGTGACCAAGGGAAATACGGATTTATTTTTATATATATAGAATCGTTTTGTGGACGGAGCTAGTAATAAATGAAAATTAATCTTACCACTTTTAATAACATGATGCCCGTACAAGAATTGTTGTTCAGACGATGACTTGACCCATAGCTTATATGGCGCATAAGGAGCTATGTACGTCAATGCAGTTATATGCAATCTAAACTTATTAGTCTTTGTGAACTTGCCGAAGCACGTCCCAGCAGATATGAGGTGGTCTGGTTTCACTGTGTGAGCCAGTTGTAGGAGGCGTTCTGATATATAATATACTCTGTCTTTCTTTTCTCTGAAGCAGTATGTGCCATCTGGTCTGTCAATTAGAAGCTTTACGTTTACTCCAATACTGAAAAGTGAGAAAAGGTTTTTGGTTTTATGTTACACATATCATCATATGTATTATAAGTAGAAATATCAGAATATTGTTTGAAATATCGGAAGCTGGATGTACTACACACACAAAGCATCAATTTCGAAAGTTTTTTTTGTAAATCACAGATATGGTACACATATATGTTTATAATTTTAGTTTTGTTATAAGAAACTATAAATAGGCCATGCTAAGAAGTCATATTTGACAAGAGGTTTTCACTCCTTGCTGCACTATGTTTGTCTCTTTTTGTCACATATGGGCTGTTAAAAGTGACCTATTAGGAAGGGACTAGTTTAATTTAGGAACCATTTGGAACTTCACTGGAAGGAGACTTACTGAGTGGTTGAGGTTTTACGTGATAAACGTGCTCACGCTAAAAGGAACTTGCTAACTTTGAACGTGCTCACGCTAAAAGGAACTTGCTAACTTTGAACTTGCTAACTTCACTGGAAGGAGACTTACAGAGTGGTTGAGGTTTGACGTGATAAAAATGCTCACGCTAAAAGGAACTTGCTAACTTTGCTCCCACTTCATATAGTATGAAAGTTTACATAGGTAATGGAAAGAATTTTGATGTTGAATAAATATGATAGAATGTTAATATAAGAACCAATTAGGACATTAACATGCTTCTGGGCACGACAAAATTGTAAATAAGTACTCGCAGTACTCTTTCTTACACATCGATGTTTCAATTTGATAAAATGATGGGAAAATAATTAAGTAGCAAAATTATAACTTACTATTTAGTTAACTTTTCAAATAAAATTCTCGTCCTTGCTTCTGATAGTACTTTCATTTTTATATCATAAAGTAAAACTGTAACAATAATAAAAACACGTGCTTTTGTAGTTTGGAAACTGAAAAAATAATATGTTGATAATCTGACAGTTAGTCGAGAGTGTTGCAATAAAATAAAACAGTAAATCCGTAGATTCTACTATATTCAGTAAAAAAAGCTGCTTGCTACACGAACTACGAGCTACTTTATTTAGGACGGTATAGGTAACTGGGTCACCATCAAGAACATCTAACGTCAATAGGCGTGGTGGAGTATGTGGAGCCTGGTTCGATTTATCGGGAGCAAGCTTCTCGTCAGCAATTATGTCTTCGCTGACACCGACGAACGCTGAGCCATAGCACGCACCCTACGCGCCCCGCTGCCACTCCTGTGGCTCCTCTATGCATAACCAGCTCCACATTGTTATGTTAGTTTGATATAAAGATATACTATGTGGGCTAAAGTAGGCTTACTTTGCTCTCGTCAATATGTTTCCGCCCCGTATGCAAAGACGTATATAAAAGTACACAATTATGTAAAAAATAGACTTTACAAAGAAACATTAGCATTTTTTACTTTGTCTACAAACCGTAAAAATACAAAAAATATAACCTTGTGTATGGCAACTCCCTTGACATTGATTTATTAAATTTCGTTCTGAAATCTGTAACGACATTTGTTAAATTAATTGTTATTTTTTAATTCAAGTCTTTAAACACATCATAAATAATCGTCTGTATTTAAAAAAAAATAGTTAAATGAATTAGATTTTACTTGGAATTATTTTAACTTCCATATTAGGAATTATTTTTATGAACGAATACAGAAACATCACATAACAGGAAAGAATGAGAATTTAAATTTTCATTCATTTCATTCATTCAAGTACTTCCAGTGCTCGTGGTAAGTTTCCTTTGCAATAATTCTTGAGAACTATAACAAATTGGAACACTGGTCTATGCTGAATGCTGAATGATAAACATTGTAAAACGTATTATTACCATATTTCAATAGTCAAGCTATCTTTGATTTTCTTTGCAAGAAGGTATCTGAATCATTTAATGTTTGCACATCTGTTTTGTTCTACGTCTGAAATAAGTAAGTGAATGTTAATGTTATCACGTGATGACAACAAACTTCGTAAACAGTTTGAAACTGACTAAGAGTTTATACAGCATGTCCCATATTCCAATAAATTTGCCGGTTTTTGATAGTATTTAGAAACCTACTTAATTTATCATTAATAATTTAAATAAAGTACTTAATTAGAGATTCATTTACCTACCGGATTTTAATAATTGTGTAAAAATATTACATGTGTAAAATAAATGTTTAAAGGATTTTGTTCAGATGCTTTACCACGCGCGTCCTAATAAAACAATTGATGTCATTGTTATTTTTTTAACCGCGAGCCATAGTATTTAATAGTAGGTATTTTAATTTATAATTTATTATTCTTAGATGTCTTATTATTATTATTTTTAATTTACCGGTTTTCGATATATTTTTAATAAGAAATTAGTTCTTATTAAAAATACAGTAAATATATATAAAGTACCTATAGTTGTTTGATGATCTAGTTGACTTATCTTCACTAAGACACCTATTAACTCATATTAATCATGTAGCGGCAATGTAATCAACATGATAATGCAAATGTACACAGGAATGACTAAAGACTGATCATTATTAGCGTCTTTGATTAGCGTCATGTTGTTTGACGGCATTATAAAAATACTAAGTATCTTCTGCCCCGCGTTACCCTTGTTTTCTCAAGAAAAAAATATGCCATAGGTATTTCATCCAAATCCAGCTTTTACGGCGCGATTGACTTTTTTGATTGTGATAAACATCCACAAAAACATATTTACAAACTTCCGCGTTTATAATATTACTAGCTGTCCCCGCTATTACAATCGCCTTCCTGCGATGAAAGTAGCCTATCTTCTCCATACTATACTTACGCTACCTTTCATCGCAATCTAGGTTTAGTCGTGAAAAGGTAACAAAAAGTTACTGCGTTTGCATTTTTATGCCATGTGCGCTTGCTTAGACATGTATCAACTCATAAACATGTGTTATGTATATATCGTCTAGAAGCTAGACTCTAGATAGAGTTTACACATTGGTATCTAGGTACTCTTGTACTGTGCTGTGAATTCGCTCATACAAAACCTTCCTCCTTCCTTAATTTTTATACCTTCTTCCTTTGAGGATACAATTGTTATTCCTGCAGGAATACTCATAAATGACAGTAATGATTTGTTGCTAAATCTTATTCATGATGACATAAAAACCAACTGCACGAAGTACTTTTGCTACTCTGTAGCGAAGTGACCACGGTACTCCTTCAATTTAGATTCAAGCAGTTCCTCTTACTAGTCACTAGAGTTTAGTGGACAGTATTAAAAACACCCTAACTAATATTATAAATGCGAAAGTCAGTTTGTTTGTTTGTTACGCCTTCACGACTTAACTACACAACGGATCATCATGAAATTTGGCATGCAGGTAGCCTATGGTATGGAGAAGGACATAGGCTACTTTTTATCCCGAGAACGCGGGTGAAACCGTGGGGGGCAGACAGTTAGTAGTTTTATATACAAAATCTTTGTTTTTAGTCACTAGTGAATATCTTTTACGTTACTGTACCAAACTCATTATTGAACGGAACACAGAGCCTGAAATTGAAAGTGACCTATTTCGCTATGATAGTCGTGCGTGAGCGCACGAAAAAAACTATTTCTATTGCAGTAGCAATTATTTACTAATATGGTCTAACTCTAACCACCTTTACTTGCTTTAAACCACCTCATGTAGGTAACATGAGGTGGTTTAAAGCAAGTCTTGGTAAACCGAGGTTTTAATATAGAAATACATAGCCTAAACTGATGGTTGAGATTTGCAATTTGAAGGAAATTTACCTTGAGTACCCTAGGGGTGCACTTAGAATGGATTTCCAGGGGGTACAATAGGGCAAAGTGGATGAACCCGCCCGTCTATATATAAATCGGTATGTACATATCGGCATTAACTATCTGTACCTATCACTCGGCAACATTTGGGTTAACGGTAATAAACATCAAGTAACTTAATTAATTATTTTTGATGAAGGTACATAAAAGGTCACTGGGTGACTCACAGTTTGCAGTTAATCAAGGGAGCGGCCCAATTTGGTCCTTTGTAATTCGTGACACACCTGAATTATGTACTCTAAATTTAGTGGCCTACCAAATAACTTTATATTATTTATAAAGCATTAGTCCCTATAGTTTTACGTATACTGAACAAAGCGGCTTATAAGTGTTTAGTTTTAAAAATGGATGCTTATACAATTTAGTATAAATGATTAAGTTAGATAAAATAATGAGAAATGATTAGGAAAATATAATTAGCTTGTTGCATTGTTGCACAATGAAATTTCTGTGAAATGTGATCTTCTTACACGGAAATAAGTACAATACTTCTGTCTGTTAAAATGTTACAATGAACCTTATTTCCTTATCAACGACTGATATAAAACAACGAATTGTAATATCGTAGTCTTCTCACACGTTTCACAAGTGAATCCACACTGTATTGCTTACCACATAAAGTTGTAGATCTTAAATCAAAAGAGGCCCAGGGATCTTTAATTTTGGTTTATATTATATGGTTAGCAATATGGGCTGAATTGCACACGTGCATCTGTTAAATAACGCACCATAATGAATCAACTACTTTAGGAATAATTATTTTATTAGAACAAATCTGAAGACTTAAAATATTTACAGTCCGGCTCTGCACCGCACCTTCGAGGGCTATTACCCAAAAACTGCAATCAGCTTAGTGATGTGCAAATCCAATGTTAACATAATAATATCATATCAGCCGGTCACTACAAAGAACCTTATCATTTATTTAACTGATAAGTTTTGAAAGCTGATAATTCACGTAATATTTTTATGCACACAATCGATATTGCAGTCATCATGTAGCTTTTTAGGAAAGTGGTCTCATTCATTGTGTTCAAAATGTCGGAAAATAAAGGTAAGAATTTACCAATGATTTTAATTAATTTAAAACGTATTTACGCATAAAGTCTTATGAAGGCGAAAGAAATCACTGACAGGCGCCATATGTTTGGTTTTACCGTAGGCTTTTTAAAGTTTTTCCCTAAAACAGAATAAATGGATCCCGAAAACTTTGTCCGTAATTATCCTGACATGAAAATTTATAAAAGATTTATTTTGTGCGAAGGACGAATGCACGGACTTGGATACAAAACTGAAATATCATTTGTGTAACAGACTCCTAAGCATGTCACCTCAACCTAATGACGTCATTATCACACGCATCTCTCAACAACTAGCCGTCACGAATGATAAAGCACTGCAAGGTCGATGCCTTTAGTGCACAAGTATCGCACTTTTTGCAGACCAAATCATGACTAAACATCTAGCTATTACAATATAAATAATCTGACTGAATTGTTATTATCATCTTTTGACGGTTAAAAAAATAACAATGACATCAATTTATTATTATAGGACGCGTTTCCCTCACGAGAACTAACGGATTAAACATTTTCAAAAGGTAAAATCTGGATTGGCGATTTGCAGCCTTATTCAAGTAAAAGTATTTTCCATATTGCAGATATAAATCTTACAAACCTGAAATTAAACTAGATGCAAGGCCATGTACCTATATAAGGCCGTATTACAATTACAAGCTTCTATGTAGGTTATCGTCTACACGATCCGCCACTATCAATAATTCAGTTCAATTTCAAGATAATATTTGTTCATTTATAAATTTAAACTACCTGGTACATTCTAATTGCTCAGTAACCGCGAAATCTGACTCATCAAATTATATCAACACCAAATAAATGAGGAAAACATTTCTTTGTTACAGATTTGTGTATCGTAAATAAACAGCAAACTCCATTCCACATCCGTTCGTCGTGGAGTGAAGACGTTTATTTTAAGAACTACATTAACCGTAAAAGTGTTTGTGAAAGTGAGATAATCATGATGAACTATCCGAAGAACTTCAGGGCGAATGGCTGGGGCTGGCATCGGTCACCCAGCGCAGCAGCTGCGGCTATGGGCTTCCTGTCCACTGAACGTGGTGAAGGGAGTACTGAGCCACTGATTGGCAATGGAGGCCATGGGAGTCTTTACCCGAAGCTCCCGACGGAGGATGATACGATTTTCAAACCAGGAGTGCGGCTGTACCCAGCGCTTCCTATTGAGGAGTATGAGAGTGGAGAAGTTGAAGAAGTGGTGGAGGAGTCGTGTTCTTCAGTAAATGTCAATATGGTGGTAAGTAGTTTGGGAAACGTCTTAGCTCAGGTACTTTACGTTTATACAAAAGGAGATATTAACGTGTACTATCGAATGCTAGTTTTTAGTTTCATCTCAAGTGCGTTATGTACCACTTGCCAACAAGAGAGATGTTAAATCTTTATGTATTCATAAAGTTATATTTAATTACTAATACGCTTATGTTTACCTTTAATGACTTATGTACTCTCGCCTCGTAAATTAAAGCAACATCTCTCTCCACATGTTGTACTTGGCAAATGGCAAAGGTCATTGAATTCAGGCGTACCTATAGTTTATACTCAAACTTAGATGGATGTGCCATGGATGTGTTAAATGGTGGGTGTCAGCTCATTCGAACTGAATCAGGCGTGCTCTCAACAGTCTAGTCGTTTGAACGTGAAACTCATGTTGAAAATCGATTTTGTTATTCTACTCTATACTCGTAGTGTTGTCGTAGTTTTAGGTATATATATAATCACAGATGGAACACATGTGCTTATGCGCCTGCACGATCTCGTCGTATATGTACCTATATGTTTATATTTATGAACCTTAAGACAGAGTGTTGGTAGGAAATGAAATGGGTGTTGAATGGGATCATAACCAAACCTGCTTGCAAAACCACTCACTCACGTGGTTTCACTTGCGATAACTACTTATTACACTGGAAAAAATTAGGGAACTTAATTTTATATTGCGGAACTTGTAAATGTTGATCGTTTAAGCTTTAATTAGTCATTACATAACGGTTTTCTGATATCATACGCTCTGATCGTAAGGTCCTTTACTCACAGCTTGAGCAGTGACTAATAAGTGGTTTTGATCTATCGTCAAAACTCCTGAATCATGTTATGACGTTGCACCTCGTTTTTGTGGGAAACTGAGATACGTTGTTTATATTTTATAAAAGTTCAGACACCCATTGTAATGAATCATAGTTTATTGAAGTAATTCTAAGATTATATATATATATATATGTTTATATTCGTTGTTTTTTGTATGTTCTCGCTTCATTCAGTCTAGGCACTAGGAGGGCACTTATGAAGGTCGAAGCTACTGACATTTCAAGATTAAATAATTTTGCATCTTAGTCGTAGTACAAAAGATTCACCAGTTCTTTAAGCTTTCAACTGAGAACTTGGACAATCTGATTATATTGGCAATTAAAACAATATTCATCAACATCAAAAAACAACACCACCTACCAAGGTAATCTAATCAACTTTTAAATTCAAAAACCTTGCTATATGCAGTATCCTAAACTCAATCTAATTTTAACCCGTACTAAAGTCAATTCAAACCCGTAGTAAACATTTGTGGTGATGCATTGCATAAAACACATTTGCAGGCTGCCACATAATTGGATTGCAATCGTTGCGAGACCCGTTAGTGTATTATGCAGTACCAGGAAGATTTAGTTTCTACGAAGGTCATGGTCAAAAGTCAAGGTGTCTTCATGTATGTGAATAAATATATATAATTTATTTAGCCGGCCGGTGTTTTTATAATTTTACAGTGGTCTTTTGATTTGGGCACGGCGTCAAGCTTTATTACTTACAATGATTATTTATTTGCCGTAAAGCTAATAATAAATACATACATTTTTCCTTTATACGTACGAATGATATGGTAATTCAACAGGAATTACTAAACAGTTTATTTGCCTTCGCGAGACAAATCAGCATTCTAAATAAGGGAGCGATTGCATTTGTTCTCATTATTTACTCCTCGTTATAGGTTGGGTTGGGTATAGGAGTAGAGGAGTGCTAAGAATAAATACTTAGTTCTTAATAAAGAAAAAAAATATTAGGTTAGTTTAAAAAAATCTCATATTATGAATAAATGTCCCAAGGCCGAGCCAAAATCGCAGTGAAACCGGTTTGATTTGATACTAACTTGTTCTCTATCAGATTTGTGGTTAAATAAAACTCATGTAGATTTTTTAGGGCAGTAGACGTCACGGAAAAGGAATGTGTCTAAAAATAAATATTAAAGGGAGAACATGTCGTTTAGTTTATTTTAACTAAAGTTCGCTCATCAACCATGAATTCGCGTCTGTACATAATAACTTTCGACATGTTTTTTGTCTCACTCAGGATCATCAAAACATTAATCATACGCAAGGCCGTGCAGCTATCGTTACTACTACTCTAATAAAATAAATTAATCATTTACCGATCATAAAAACCGCTTTGCGACACAGACATTGGTTTAGTCGGTTCTTTTTAGTAACATCCTGTAGTTAAGTATGTCATTTATTTTTAAATGTTTTAGAAACTGGAGTCCATTTCTCAGTGAGTCAAAGGTTGTGTTGGTTTGATTGAGGGTAGTCTCGTGTTGCTTATATCAAGGTATTTTCCTTATTACTTACGACCTCCGACCAAGATAAAGTTCAAAAGTTTAACTTTAAATTATTCTGCCTCGTTACAATTACGGCGCCAAAAAACTGGTCAAGAGTTCACTAGGTATTATCATAAATAACAACTGAGCCATTCGATCTTAAGTTAAAATTTTATAATTATTATTAATTAATTTAGAGAGGTAGAGCTTAGTGTTTATTCGCTCCAAGAGCAGCTCGACTGGGGAAGTACCTCCACCTTACAGAATACCGCAGCCAAATAACTTTATGTTGTGTAAAGTGTCTAAGTAGTATACTGTAGTCTCTGGTCTATCTATAGTTATTCCTGCGCGTGTAAGTTCGCCAGAGCTCATAGGGGAGGGGAGATAGGTCGGTTACGTGTGGGTGATGCTTCGTTCGTGTGTTTACTGATCTTAGTCGTATAAAAAAAATATGTTTAAAATCTGAGGAGTCAAGAGAATAAAATTTTCAAAGCTTTTAGTAAATAAAAGAGGTTGGTTATCAATTAGGTATCAAGTATCGGGTTCGTAGCTTCGTACACACGGCGACAGATCAAGCTATACATTTCTAGTATAAGCTGACCTCCCATGGTACGGAAATCCTATACAATGCGAGATCAGCTTATACTGAAAATGTATAGCTTGATCTGTAGCCGTGTGTACGTCAATCAAGTCTCTACAATTTGTTAAATGCTTTGTAAATGAATAGGTATGATGCGGTCCAATGGTTTACCATTGGCATTCTGCCTGGAGTAGGTACTTACTTTACATTCACGTGTGCTAGATTCTGGGAATGAAAGTTGCGGAAATAGCAGATAAGCTATAAAACAATTGCAAAAATAGAGTAGGTACCTACATACATTGAGTACAGAGAGAGGGATTGATGAGTTTACCTTGTGTTCTCCGTACTCTTTGCTATATCAACTTTTATTTGAGAGTCAATACTCGCATTACTGTTGTTGGAATTGTCGTGAGATGAACTTTGACCATATATGGTTTTCAGGGGATGAGGGTAGAAGCACTGGGCATAAGGGTATAACGTTTACACAACCAGGGTCTACCCTGGTAAGCTAAACCTCGTAAGAAAATAATACCATTAATTATCTGGAATATTAGTTTTTAGATCCCACTTGGGGCACTGGACGATCAATGGTTGGCTTTACAGACTCGTTTAGGGCTCCCATCCGTCCGGTTTTCCCAGGATTTGTCTTAGTTTAGAGGGCACCTGGGGAGCGTCCGGGTGTGGTATCATTTGTCAGGTTTAAATTTTTTCAAGTCACAAAAATAAAGAAAAACAATTTTGGAATTTTCGGGATCTAAGCTCCAAAACCCAAGGATTTCACGCTTCTTGTCCTGGTTGTCAGATTTTAGAGATAACAAGGAATCTCAACCCTAGACTCGTTTGATAGGTATCCGGTTGTCGCATAAACAACAGAATTCCTGATATAATGGTAACCAAATACAATGGTAAGCAAATACAATGGAGTTCATTACCATGTCCTTACGCGGTACTTAGCCCCGCGCGCAGTTAACCTTTCACTTCTCCTTTTTTTGAACAATTAGAGCTCAATTTCTATTTACATACTTTTAAGAACCAAATAAATAATTCGCCGATACATAATCGAATAACACCTCAATACATAGTTTACACTTATAAATCCGTATCATTTTCTAGACCTAAAAGTTCAATAGTTCCCACGAACGCCGAATTTTTTTGCCGCGCCTTGTGTAAGAAAAAGCACCAAGGAAAACATGATCGGTCAACAAACCTCATTTATATGCAGATTGTACTTGTTTCGCACATTTTCGGCAACCGTGTTTTCCTTTTATGTAAACTTGTTAGCCGTGTAAAATCCGATTCATGACTTACGCCTTATTACCATTATGTAAAGATTAATTTACTGTAAAATTACTAGTAGACACTGGACAATTAAGAACCTACTTATTATAGGTAGGTTAGTTAGGCGCCTTGCTATTAACATATTAATTAAAACTGTTATGTGCAATTTTGTTAACATTTTTATTTATTTTACACAACATGCTGTATAATCTTATAGTAAAATAAGTATGTTAGGAAGGTAGGTAAGGTTACACAGATACACGACAACTTCATATAGAGTAGGCAGAGTATGTATTTAAAGTAATACCTAAGTGATGTCGGTTCAAAGTATTCTCAGTTAGTAAATTAGTACAAATTAAAAAAGTGATGTCTGCAGCAGCACTCTCTCTCTGGGACTCTACGATTTTTTGTATACCTACCTAGAAAACTATAATCACAATAAAGATCAATTATTTCTGCGACTTGACTTACAACAAACTACCTATAACAACGCAGCAATGTGAGCAGGGCCTTGTGTTTTAATTCTTACCCAGTATTTACCAATTTACATAAGGGATTTTTTATTTTGTTTTGTGCAAACGCTTTGATGAAAGGACTGTTTTGAAAAATATAAATATTTATGTATGTGACCATCTGCTGCCTCCAACTACCTCTACCTACGTTATCAAGTAAGTAACTATGATTAAATATCTCCGTTTTCAAAATTAGTTGATATAAAAAAACCTATCTAGCATGAAATAAATCATGTAGGTAGGTACCCTGCCTGTGGTTATTTCCATTTCCGGAAAACGTCTCGTTGATCAAGAATTTTCAAGGTCAATGTCATCACGGTGTTGCAATATGAGAATAAATAGGTATGTCTAACTGAGTAAACTACCAAAAGTCTATACTTTCTTTGATTAAAATAAATGATATTGATTAACAAAATCCCTTTTTGCATCTATCAGACGGCTTAAAACTTCGAGAAAAATCAATGAAACTGGGCTCAATTTAGCTGCTTACGTCATTCTATGCGCTGGCAATAATCCTGTAGAATAATGCGGCCGATTTGTGTAGGTCAATGAGTCAACATCATTCAATCGACGACGCAGTACTTTTTTCACTGAGACGATTATATTTCTGACAGTTTTCGTGAGAAATCTCTGCTGACGGTAACTGTGTGTGCTAAAACTTTACTTTTCTAATAATTTAAATGTTCTTTAGCATTGAATTCACATAAATCTGAAAGGCAATTTTACTGTTGTACTGTGTGTTTACAAGTTTCTAAAAATAAATGTGTTTATGATGTTGTTTGGTGATGAAGATATATGAACATTCTTTACGTACCATTCTTGATTCTTGTAAGATTTCGATTGGGCTTAGTAGTTGAGTGATGACCTCACTTGTTTTGGGTAAATTAGATAGGTAATTGTTTACGATAGGTATGTTAAACAGTTGTTAAAATCTATGGAAAACCATTAGCCACCCATATGACTCACATATACCTATTTTATGTTAAAATTGGTGACCTACATTTGTTTTGTCTTGATATTTCGTAATAACCGGCTACTCCCAGTAGTTTTGCTATGCAGTCAACTTGCAAAAAGATAATTTTATCTATGAATATGTGCCTGACTGCTCTTTACATTTTGTATTTGCTATCAACTAAAGTTTTTAAGTGGTTAACTAAGTAGGTAGAATAAATGTGAAGTGAGGTGTTTTAAAACCTAATTTAAAGATTTTGTGACCTATACCATCAACTATGGTGTTCAATTCACATTGTATCTTTCAGATTTTATCACATTCCTATCTTTATACTTATGGAGTTACGGCACAATATCATTACACTTTTCTACCCATGTGCCAAGAAAACATTAGTCAAAGGTTTGAAAAGTTTTAGATGCATTCAGAATTATTCAGTAGAGGAAATGGTGTAAACAAATACTTGAGGCACTGACATATCTGCAGGAAGCTTATAAAATTACTCATTAATATCAAATGTTAGTTTAATCGCACATCATAAATGACCTGTTTGACTGATAAAACTATGTTTGCTATGAATTTATTAGTTTACATAAACAAATGATATAATCCATATCCTATCTGTTAATGATAAGACTTGCCTTGATGTGAATCATGAAAGGAGGTTATTTATAGTCATGCTAGGAGCTTAAAATCATTATGATTTGGATGTCAAAATGATTTATTTAAACTGTGGATAGGTTTTTATCAAAAACCTCATCAATCATCTCATCATTAATCCCTTGACTTGCGGTTAAATTAGAACAATTGATTTCTATTGTTTTCCTCGCCCGCACGGGTTATCAAACAGTCAAAGGATAATTGATGTTCATTGAATTAATTGTATGCTCACAATAATGAGCTAGATGACAAAAAAAAACTATTTAGTCCGTATTTTGCATTATCAAAATATATTTGACACATTTTTCTTTTGTCAATTAAACAAACAAAGTATGAAGATATTGTGTATTGAAGTTCCGCGTGACGTCATGTTAGAAGAGTACACTTTTTACTCTTAAAGTGAAGCCCCCACTCTGGACCTTAATCTTTGTAAATTTTTAATGATTTGGGAATAATATGTTTAGATAATCCAACTGACGGACTAATTAGTTTGTTTAGAACCTACCATTTTATCGGTAATTCTAGATATGAGCACTGTTCTTACAAAATCAAAAGATTTTTGAAAGAACAACTATGTATTTTATTCTGCTTTTAGAGCTGGTTTTAGAGGACAATCTACTATTACTTTTACTAAGTCAAGTTTTTTAGTTTGAGACTGCTGAATTCTATTAATTATAGAATAACTAATTCTATTTCACTTCAAATTGTAGGTATGGCAGGTATAAGAATTTACTAACAAAGCATAAAATCAGATGCTTATTTGAGAATAGGAGTAATATAATAATTCCTTTGCCCATAAAACTAGCAGAATGTGAATGAATAAAAAAAGAATTATACAGGTGGTTAATTAGCACTACTTTGAATGTAATAAGGATGATGTCATAGAGCATTTTGTAAACTATGTGGCTTCTAGCAAGGTCTATTATAGGTTCCAACAAAATGTTAGTATTGTTGTGTATAAGGAAGAATCAGTTTGTTACTTGTGCCAGTTGTGCCTGTGTGTTTTGTTAAGTTTTAGTTATTATACCTAATTAGTGCTGCCTATAGACTTTTTGAAAATTCCAGAATTTAAGTTGCTTTTTTTTTTTTATTTGACTTGAATTGCTAAAAATAAATGTGTCTTTTAATTTTATTTAAGTAGGATATTCATACATTTTTAGAATCTCAGAATGTAAAACAACACAACAGTAAAATTGCCCTTTTCTCATCAATTTACTTATAAACTTTATTTTCAACCACAACAGTTCAAAATGTCCTAGCGAAGAGTGAGATACAAAACATTAGTGGGTAGTTAGTGAGTGACGTCGCCATGGCGGGACAAAATGGCGGCGCTAATTTTGGCTCCATGATACAAGGCGCGGGAAGGCAGTTGCTCAACCAAGGAGGGCAAGCATTGCTCCAATATGGGGCACAAGCTATAGGGAATATCATCAATGAAGTGTTTCAGAAGAAAGAAGTAGAACAGAAGAGGTTTCTACCAAGCATTAAGAACTACAAAGTGGTAGGTGTCATTTTAAGAATAAACTTTAGATTATTAAAAGCCGTATGAGAGTTTAGATCAAAACACAAAACTGAATAATTGGACTGTGTTACAAAAAGCTTAAACCGACTTCAAAGTACACTAAGAAGTAATCAAATCCTGATCTGATGACAATGGGTCCAAACGGGAAGTGTACCCTTCCAGTCAAAAAAAGAATTTTCCAAATCGGTTAATAAATGACGGAGTTATGAGTAAACAAACATAAAACCGAATTGAGAACCTCGTCCTTTTTGAAGTCGGTTAAAAAACGATTCATTTATTACGTTTAATGTACAGAGTGTATTGATCTCAAATAATTATTAAGTGTGTGGGATGCAGAAAAATCTTAAAATTACTCCTACGCAGTTTGTTGGCATTACATTTAATTAAAGAAGAAAGATATAAGTGATTATATTTCACTTTTTCAATATAAGACAATGTAAAATGTAATGAAGGGTCAATAGTTCATTTAATGACCACTCTGTCTTCGACATTCATTCGGTACTTGTATACCGCAGTAACTAGCGAATTAAAAGCAAAGCGAGCACATATAGGGACGATTCTGCGAGATAGATAATTCTAACAAGAAGAAAGAATCCTTCTGCCTATACCAGTTTTCTCTTCTCCACGACTCCTTCCCGATCCCGTGTCTTTTACGGGATCTCTTCCACTTCGATGACAGAGGAGTCATTTCATGTTTGATTGCACGTTAATTCCTTTTTTGTAGGTGCTTTGCCCAAAAAGGCTTTTTTATCTCCTCTGTACATCTTATAATAGTTTTTTGTTTGGAAAGACATGTACCTATCCTTAAATAATGAGCCTAGAAGTCCCAGAAAGTAAACAGCTCCTAATAAATACCTAAGTCCGACATGCATATACATGTCATCGTCATAAAATAATCATGATGATTCCTTCAGTCTTGCTTGCCTGACTAAACCCATCGTCAATTACTAATTCACTTATATTAGCGTAACCGTAATGATGGCTGTTTATATTTATGTATCGACCACTGACTTAGCCTATGCTTCGAGCTTTATTTACGTAGATTTCTTTTTCTTGAAAATCTATTTTGAGCAAATATTTTACAGTACCCGCATCAAACTAGCTCCTGGATCCATACTGATATTATAAAGGCGAATGTAACCCAGTCTGTCTGTAACTCTATTACGCCTAAACCGCTGAACCGATCACGGTGAAATTCTATGCTATGGAGAAGAATATAATAGGCTACATTTTATTCTGATAACTCGCTGAAACCGCGGGGTACAGCTAGTAACATTATAAACTCGCAGGCAGCACCAACTGCAATGAGCGAAAAGGTTTTTGTTCGTATCATCAAACTTCTTTGTTTAAAACTAGTATTTTCTAGTAGCATGATCTGCAAATGAACGAAGCGTTGACTACACTCTCAAGTACGTACCTAACGTATTTGAGCTAATCGGAATGACCTTACAAGAGCTAGAAACTATGCAATTTATCAATTGGATGATTCGCTCGTATTGGTTGTACGAACATGCTTGTCAGTAGGAAGTTTAAAGGGAGTGTCAGTTCATTCAGTATGGCTGTAAAATATCGTCATCACTAAAGTAATGGTCACAAAATCGCACGCGACTGGCAGAACCGTACCTATCTAAAATTCAGTTATAGGGCTTACCTGCGAGGGCTGGAGACTTTTTAGTATGTTTTGTCTCCTAACTAGTCCAAACAAAGTTCCGAAGTCAATCTTTCCATCCACAATCATTTGTTGCCCGGACTATAAGATAATCAAAAAAACAACCCTATCTCTATAGCATCACGGCATTAGGTTATGGCCACGAGATTATGTTTTAGATTAACATAGCATTATATTTTCACGGATACTGGTTCTTAAATGATATCTTCAGGATCATTATGTGCTAAAGAACGACGTCCCCAAACTTCCTTTCACATAATGTGCTAATTTAATGTCGGTCATCGTCCTCCGGCTTTCAAAACATAAGCACTCATATTGGCACATTAGATAGAAAATATTGACAATCTGCCAGGCTCTTTGAAGTGGTGAACTCTCGAGTTCACTTTCTTTCAAGCTGCACATAAATCATGTCAAGTTTTTAGCTGAACAACACTTTTATATTTTCTATAGTGGCCAAACCTACCAACCTTACGGCCATAGAGTCTGGCTGGCATACTATTCCTGGCAACCGCTTACGAAGCATCAGCGAACATCTGCGGTAGGTCCGCCAGAGCGCCCACTCTGGTACTCATAATGAGAGTAGCACCGTTAGCACCGTGATTACTCACTCCCATTTTCTAGAATGTCACCGGAGCTTCTAGCGGAACAGGGAATGAAAGCGACTGGGAAATGAATTAATGAATGAAAGTGACGGATGTATTTCTGAGAGGCCACTGCGATTTCACCCTCGTTTCCTGTATTAAAAGTAGTTTATAGCACTCGGCTTTTTTATCTTTATCTTAGCTTTATTTTAGTGAATTGTTTAATATTAATATACCTGGATGATCGAATATAATAGACATTTCTATAATAGGCTTTTCTGATATGTTTGAATGGATGCCGAAAATTTATAATTTCCCTGGCCTCATGTTTGATCCTTTTAAATCATGTGAAATTGATCGATTTTTGAATGGACAAACAGATAAGAAGATGTATGTGACTTTGAGAAGGAGAAGTTAATGATGGGGCGGGTTGTCTCATCGTCTAATTGTTACTCCAATTACTGCATGACACAAATTGGAGCGAGCATTAATCGACTTTGAAGTTCCCGACATCTAGAGATGTAAACCGGCATCTAGAAATAAAAATTTCATCGTCAGTAGGTACATTAGTATGTTAATTCAACCCTACAATGGAAGCACGGTTCATCTGTGGTCTATTTTAGTATACCATCTACCACTTGTTTACGTTTGGAGCCGGATTCTCTCTGATAATTACTCATGGCCTAGCTATATCTGCTTTACGATTCATCATGCCAGATGTCGTATTGAACTGTCGGCACAAACTTTTATTAATATTCACTACATAACCAATCATAGCATTCATAACTGCATCATCATATCATGCATCATTCATAACTTCTTCTAAAACTAGATGCTAGATTTTGTAATTAAAAAGGCTAATAATCTGGAACTTGAATGGACCACGGCCAAAAGCAATGTTACAGGATTTCTGCCAAAGTGCTATACAAAAATCATATAGTTTCTCTTTAAATCAGTCGCTTGTATTAGCTAGAATTGCATAACTCCAATCAATTTGCAATAATAAAAATATAGTCAATAATAATTTGCAATGCACGTAAGCCAATAAATTCTAACAAAATTATTTCTCTTCATAATCTAGTGTACAATGTTGAAAATCTTTATGGCGCCGACGTTGGTTTGTATATTGGCCCATCGCCAAAAGTTGCTCTAGCTATTTTTCTGTAACTATTAAATAGAGAGAGACGGCTGATAAACATGCGTAGGTTTGAAATGAATCCCGTAGGGCTAGCATGATTCGGCTATGGAGTCGTCTAGACATTGGCAAGACTGCTATGCACCCCTGTCTAGACCTAGAGATAAATGACCTGTGTAAGTACGATGCCGCCTTTTGTATCGATCATTCATTCAAATGTCCTCAATTTATTCGTCGGTCATTCGATTTTGGATATCAACGACCCTTAATTATTGAGTTGCGTAAATATTAATTTTATAGTTCTACAAGTCCTAATTTGACTTTCCACGTTTTTATTGCAGCTTGCCTCACTCTATTGTTTTTCAGCATATCAGATGACCTTCCACATGGTCGTCTCACGTACGTCGCGATGAAAAACATTCGAACCAGACTGTTTCTAAATAGCATTCTTTCGAACTCACGTACTTCGCGATGAAAAACATTCGAACCAGAGTGTTTCTAAATAGCATACTTTCGAACTCACGTACTTCGCGATGAAAAACATTCGATCCAGAGTTTTTCGAAATGGCATACTTTCGTACTCACGTACTTCGCACTAAAATATATTCGAATCAGAGTTTTTCGAAATGGCATACTTTCGTACTCACGTACTTCGCTCTAAAATATATTCGAATCAGAGTTTTTCGCAATAGCATACATTCGAACCAACGTTTTTCGAACTCACGAACATTCGCAGTACAGTCGATCGATGTTTCAAATTTCGAAGTGCTGAAATACAGTCACCTATATAGCTATCTATGTCTATAATATGTTGTGCCAGAGTGAAATCACAAAAAATACTAGCAGTTTGGCTAGTATTTTGACTTTTCTATCTTTTAAATGATACTGAATACAGTGCTTTCAACTTTAAGAGGAAAGGATTGCTACAAGAAATTTGAAAAATAGGTTTTTAAATTATATATTACTGTCGCGCTGTGCCCGAGCTATTCCGTCCGAGGGCGATTGACACAACTGCAGCTTGGACCGATTATAACTATTAAAATTAGACGAAATCGCTATTTCGTAATCCCCGGTTTTCTTCTCCAAAATTGGATCGATAAAAAAAAAAAAGAATCATAATAAGAATGGCTTTGGCTATGTCTGTCGGTCGGTTTCCCTTTACTCATGTAGAATTCTTAGGAATCATTAATTATGTTGTGCTTGTTAATGCAATGCAAGTATTTACCTATTGCGCAGTCAGTTAAATATTTTTTTTGTAACTGTTGTTCAATAAAAACAGAATTATTTACTACTAGCTGTCCCCCGCGGTTTCACCCGCGTTCCCGGGATAAAAAGTAGCCTATGTCCTTTTCCATACCATAGGCTATCTGCATGCCAAATTTTATGATGATCAGTTAAGTAGTTGACGCGTGATGGCGTAACAAACAAACAAACTCACTATCGCATTTATACCTAAAATATTAGTTAGGATTAGGATTTGAAGAATTATAAAAAAAAACGGACACATTTTAATGTCGAATATCGACAACGACGGCTTACCGGCGGCATCTCTAGTCACATATTTTTTTTTGTACAAGTTGCAGATAAATACCGATGTAGTACCTAATATTATTTAGAAGATCCCAACCTTTGCTTACAATTTGTATAATTTGGTTGAGAAAATAAAACATGAGACATTTTATATTATTAATGGTTTTGTAATAAAATCTAATAACTAAACTTATTATGACACTTTTTAAACATAACCTTGGCTGTGCATAATTTTGCACTTTATCAATATTGTATTTGATACTGTTATCGAAATGTAAATACAACGATTTCAATGTCCATGGTATATAGCTATGTAGTCCAACTCCAGAATGACATGTCTAGCGATAAAAATACTTCTACTATAGTAGAAGTAGTTTTTATGGTAGTTAGTTATTAGATTATATTACAAAAAAAAACTAACCTTATTTCCAAAATAACATATCTATCGAAACAACTGTATAGTACGACATTCTTCAAATGCTATCGAAACAATAAAGGCATTGGACAACTTTCACCACACAAATTTCCAAACGAATTAGCTTAAAAGCCCTCGTTTGAAACTACACCTTTGTCTCTAATTATTTTTACATGTCACCATCGATGCCATTGCTGATAAAATGGAAGCATCATATACCACGCCCTTCGTATGACAAAGTGTCCCACAAGGCTGTCATTTAGGACCTCTAAGTTAAAGTTTATATGTAGCTAAGCTATACTATAAAATCATATAAATTGAAGCAAAAAATTTTTTTTATTAATAAACATTACAATAAACTTTGAAATAATAATGCGATAATCACCTATTGTTCTATTTATATGTGTATTGTCATTGTTTGTGTACATTGCTTATAATAATTCTTAGTTTACTCAAAAATGCGTTAATGTGGTCATTATTTTGACAACCTTCTTTGAGCAAAGTCGATCTTTCCGCGCTATTTGAATAGACGCCAGCCAAGTTGTATGGCCACCAGCTATTTCGTTTAAAAATCCATTATTGTCGAGTTTTATTTTAAAAATAGTCAGATGCAAAAAAGTTTTATTAAATACAAAAAAAAAAAAACAAAAATAATACATGACATATCAATCAAATCATGCTGGTTTTATTTAAATTACTCGCATTGTTTGAGTAAAGCACTACAAGTCTAGGTCCGCAATTACTGCGTTCCTGGCCACGCTATGATGGCCTCGAGCTTAGCTTGGCTTATATGTGACATTATTAAAAATAAACTTGTAATTAATAAGTGTCATGTCACCAGAAATCTTTAAGGTAATCCCTCAGACGAATAAAAAAATCCAATATAAAAAAGCCCTTATTGCACCAGTATTTTGAATGAAACAATAGATGTAGGTTTCAACTGTTGTTTTGCTAGAAGCAAAAGCATAAAAAAACAATGCCCTAATTAATTACACCCTGCAATTATTGACTAAAGATACCTATTGACCCCCGAACATAAACTAATTACTTTACAAACAAAGTAGATATAAAAACATCGTTAACAACTTAATGGCATATCTTTTACTACGCCACTAGCATTACGTTCAGTATCCTCCATGGGGTTTCCTGTACCTACACATAAATATGTATATGTGTAAAACATTTAATATGGAATGTTATCAGCTTTTCAGTCAATAGTTCTAGTTATGTGAGGATGGACACTCGATCCGTTTAATGGTGCTTTATGGTGAAGTGCTGTTTTTGCCGAAGTGTATTTTATAAAAGTGCAATTGTATTTTTGGATGGATTACATTCCAGTTCTGTGTGTCAATTTCAATGTATTTTCTATGAGTCGATCAGCGATAACATAAAATATATCATAAGCGATTTTTTTTGATTATTATGGCCAAAACTTTTAATAAACGAAAATTGTTTTAGTGATACAAGCTTTTGAATCAAATCGTACAGTATCGATATTGTTAGGAATTAGTAAAACACTAAATGCCGTGCTTTAAAAATCAATATAGGTATATTTTTGTTCAAGGACGTGTAATATAGTTAAATATCACTTCTTTACATGTTATTTCACAATGAAGTTATTAATCAATACGTTACAATCCGATTAACCAAATTGTCTAAAAGTATATACCAAACTAACACTTTGCCAGCAAACTTATAATTTTTCAAAACTAATAAAATATAAAAAGTTTAAAATATAATCAGAATTCAAAACAAGTGTTTCAAATCGGGAAACGGTTACCGGAAAACCCCGCATATACTTATCGCTAATGATATTTCTATACCATTACAGTTGCAAACAATTATTCAGTGAAAATCCGTTTTAGTTCACTCATTATCAGACCTTGTACCATAATTTCAAGGAAAACTCCACCTTAATGATTTCAGTAATTAAACAAAGCAAAAAATAAATATCAGTCCATGTCTAATACTCAATACGTGTGAACGGAAATCAGTGAAATGTCGAAAGAAGTGCAAGAGGACGCGTTCTTAAAACTGGCTAAGGAAGATGTCGGTTACCTGAAGACATTTTACTCAGCCAAAAGCGTGTCTAATGCAGCTGAAACATGGAAACGTAAATCGGTTTCTATATTGTCACCAAAATCTGGACGCATATTGAGACAAAATAAATCAGAGAAAAAATCTGCGAAATCTGAACAAAATGGCAAAGAAACGTCCGGTTTCTTTTCAAGACTATTCGACGACTTTAAAAAGGCAAAAGTCTCTGACTTTACATATAAGCAGTCAAGTGTGCGAAGAAATAGTTCTTACAGGCCGTTTTGGGCTACGAAAGTTGCCGCACCAAGTGAAGACAAAAAAGGTGACATTGAACCAGAGATTTCTATGAAAACCATCGGAACAGTTGAAGGTAGTCAAGCGATTACTAATAAAAGTATGGTTTTTAATAAAGAGGTTTCTGGATCTCCTAGAGTTACATTGACAAACGTGAAAGCTAAGCCTAAGGCTAGTGTAACTCCAAGGAAGAAGTTGTCGTCAGTTGATGAACACAACGAGTATCGGCTAAGGATGCCTCCATGTTATAATGGTAGCAAGATGTCTATGCCTACTGGTGAACAGCTGTTTTGGGTTTGTTACTCCATGTTATTTGAAGTGACGGAAATGTTATCAGTTAAGGCAAATAATTTGCTAATTACTTGCAAGTCGCAATAGTCTCATCTATTTTTGCATTTAAGAGCAGTCATAGAAAATTATTAAGCGACTCCTAAAATTAATCAGTTTCACTTTGCCATGGGTTGAATGATTTATTTTACACAGGCTCAAGAAGTATTTCTCCCGCGTTCTTATTAAATTCTTGCTACGAAGTTATAATGAGAGGGCTTGTAAACTTTAGTTAGTAGTTTCCGTGGAATTCGAAGTACCTTACGTTATAGAATAGCTACGTGGGGGAATTTATTTGGCCGTACAACCATAGGAAACGGGCGAGTCAACCAATTTTACGGCATAGTATAATAGTGACCAAACTCTATTCAAGCGCTCGTGGTGTAGCTTGATTAACCGTTCTTAATCAATGGTGAGGAGGGTATCCGGATGGGTGACCGCCTACTGGTATTTCAACTCGAGCGTTTTCGTTTGCTTCGGAATGCACGTAAAGCCGTTGGTTATCACTTAATCATGATAATCGTAAGCTAGTTGGAGTGTTGAAAACTCCAACAGTCGATTGACCATTAGCCTACCTCCACCGATCCGCAGTGGGCACGCGTGTTGGAGTATTTACCCATTCCCTTTCACCCTCATTTGTGAAAGTAGGTCTCAGCAGTGTGACATTGTGGGCTGAGATACAAACTTGTATATACAATATTAAACTGTTAATATTTCCACAGCTAGGCGAGACCCGTCCGTCATCCTACGGTCCAGCTACTTACCAGGACTTCAAGGACATTCGCTCGCGGTGCTTAGCTGAAGGCAGGCTGTTCGAGGACCCGGAGTTCCAAGCGATAGACAGCAGTCTCTACTACAAGGAGAGGCTTGATCGACCATTGACATGGCTCAGACCGGGCGTGAGTAAAATTGATATTTTCTTAGATAATATAAGAGCTTTTGCCGTGGTATCGGATTTGGATACGATTTGAAGATCCGAAATGTGCAATGATAATTGTTCTATTTAAAAATGCTTATTAGCGACTTTGCATGTTTACCATCTTCATTACTCACATAGTGAGAATATTTACAACGTCTGGCTTACAAAAAAGTGGATTGTTTTACAAAAAACTTAAACCGACTTGAAAGTACACTAAAAAGTAATCAAATCCTGACCTGACCAAACAAAAAAAGAATTTTCCAAATCGGTTTATAAATTACGGAGTTACGAGGTAACAAACATAGAAAAAACATAAAACCGAATTGACAATTTCCTCCTTTTTTCAAGTCGGTCTTCGGTGTCTCAATAAAGTCGAATGTGTCGTGAGTTAGGGAGTTTCAATGATTCGTTTAAATCTCGACCCAGAACTTAATATCGACCTTAATGCCTTTATACAAAGACTTGTGTTGTGCGCAGGAGATCTGCGACGACCCCCAGCTGTTCGTGGAGGGGTACAGTCGGTTCGACGTGCAGCAGGGAGAGCTCGGGGACTGCTGGCTCCTCGCCGCCGTCGCAAACCTCACGCTGCATAGAAAGTAAGTTACATTTTTGTTATAAACCTAATAGTTTCGTTTTGATAGAGGTAGAGCATAGCGTTTATTCGCTCAAAGAGCAGCTCGACTGGGGAAGTACCTCCACCTTACAGAATACCGCAGCCAAATAACTTTATGTTGTGTAAAGTTGTGGTCCTGTGCGTGAGTAAGGTTGCCAGAGCTCATAGGGGAGGGGGGAAAGTTCGGTAACGCGTGAGCAATCAGGTCGGTAAGGTCGGTATGTTGCAAGCGTCCATATGGCTACGGTAACCGCTTACAATCAGGCGGGCCGTATGCTTGTTTACCGAATTAGTTGTATAAAAAAAAAAGCATGTCTTGAAGCTCTCCATTTTGTCCGTGTTTTTGTCCTACTAGGTACACTCAGTCTTTGATTGAAGAAAAATCAGCACCACTCGCGTGATATCTAGCGCAATGTCCACTTAAAAATTACCCTTTAATATGAATTTATTAAAAATGGGACCACACCTTATAATAGTTGCCATTGGTTGTGAAAAATAAAAGTTTTATTATTATATCTCCGGCTCATCGTAGCGAGACGAATAAAGCAGTTAGTCTAAACTTCGTTTAGACATAAGTTTCATATAAATCAGTATTACATTTTTGTGACAATCAGATAGACATATTCCCAACTGCGGCCTAAATTGAATAAATGGCTTAGACTTAAAGCATCCGGTTGAAAGCTTGCTCGCCACATTTTCCGCGTAAAGGTGACAGAACCACGAACTTCTGAAAGAAATAAAACTAAGCTTCATTGGTGCCGATTCTGTTGTAAATCGCACTAAACTAATTTTAGTCACATCTCATCTCTTTCTAACGAACATTATTGAAAAAGGATAGAACATATTTAAGGCTGTCAAATTAATCTTTGCCGTATTATTTTGCGTATATTTAGGCGTAACCGCGATAGATGGCGACTAAATGTATATTGAAAACAAGCATTGGACTAATTTGACAGGACTAAATTTCTTGCATCCTTTTCTTATATTCTTTGTTAGAAAGTGACATAGTGAGATTAAAATTAGTTTAGTTGTAAACAACAGAATCAGGGCCAATATCAATTTATTGAAACTAAACAACCAATTAGGCTTTAATACCGAACATTGTACATTAATGTTTGTGTAGTTCGTAATTGTTTATTTCAAGTGTTTTTTTTTTGTATATTTGGATCAATTACAAATTCCGAAATCGGAGAAACGCCTTGGCTAAACAGCTTATGCTATGTAAATTGATTTTGATTATCAAATCGAAATTATACTCAAATATACAAAACGTCAAGTTTATTATTGAACAACATTTAACTGAAATATGTATGCACATGATACACAGGTAGGTATGACATAATGTAACGAGTAAGTACACATGTCACCACAATATACCTACTATATATCATATTATTTAATAATTATGGTTACATTACTTACATTGTCATTTGTATTTAATTTAATGATACGAAATAAAACTTACATTAAGGAAATAACAACCCTATGACTATTTATTATAGTTATAAATGATAATTAAAATAAAACTCGTCGTCAACTTTTATAAACAGAGACGACTTGTTTATTACCCGATTGACCCAGAACGACTTCCATTTTCAGAAATTTAATCAAAATATAAGAGGGGTTTAGAGGGGATGGTATTTTTTGTCCTTTTTCACGATAAGTAAAAAACTACGCATAATAAAAGAAATAAAAACCTGTATCAATCTTTATTTATAAGATTTTAGTAAATAAAATTGTTTGTTTTTTTTTAAACAAACAGATTTCTTTTTCAAAATGTACAAAATGAATCCCTTTCAAATGATACCCCATTTCAACTTGTTGCCTAAATTTTCGGTCCCCCATTTCGAGCCCTTTTGCGAAGAAAATAAGAATATATTTTATTTATAATATGTACACAATATTTAAAACTATTCAAAATTTCAAATTAATAGCATTAAACGGACAGAGTCGTATAAGGGTTCCATTTATAGCTTTTTGATTAATCATCATCATCATATCAGCCTAAGGATGCCCTGCTGAACATAGGCCTCCCCCATACAGCTTTTCATACATTTTCTTAGCACAATTCAAATTTGGGTAACTTTTTGTAATGAATGACTTAATTACAGATTGTTCTTCCAAGTGGTGCCTGATGATCAGAGCTTTGACGAGGACTACGCTGGTGTCTTCCATTTCCGGTAATTATCCTGGATTCTTCAGTTAAATCATCCTTCCTAAGTTTTGCATGCATACTTACCATGAGATTGTAGACTTATCCCAAGATCAAAAGACGGACAAGTAGGACTACAGGAGATTTTGGAAGAAATACATTTTGAAATGAACCTTACTGCTTCATAATAAGGTTTATTTGGTTTTATGGTTAATTTTTAGATTTATTGCACAGTTAGAAAGAGACATAGTATTACTGGTTAGCTATAACGATTGTGCATATAGGTACAGTATGAGGCACGAATGGTGAGCACAGATAGGCAGTAGTGGGGGCAAGCTCGCGCATGTACACTTTTGGCCAAATATCAGTATGAAAGATAATCTGTGCTGACGACTCGTGCCTCTTACTAAACTAAGTAATTATGCTATGTATCCTCTTTGATTATATAATCCTAAGTATATAGAATTATGAATAGGCTAGATTCCTGAAGAAATCTATTGAGTCCGTCTTTAGTCAATTAAACAAAAAAACATATGGTTTGTTAAAGTTCCTGTTCTTCGATAACTGAGGCGAAATTAACGAGCCTTGAACATCGGCGTAAGGTTTCGTGTTTGTCGGTCTTCTATAGGATATATTTTGGAGAGTGTGCTACAGTATTGTTCAATCTAATTCCTCCATCCCCATTTCTCCACCGAAACACAAGACGCCGGGAGAATTTCCACCCATACGTTGTCAACATCCCGCGTACCCGGACTCAACGCTTTGCTTCATCGTTTCTTATACGAACAGCAAAGGAGTGGAACTCTCTTCCGGGATCTGTGTTTCCCGACACCTACAACCTAGATGTATTCAAGGCCAGAGTGAATAGGCTTTTTCTGGGTAAGCGTGCTACATCCTCGGCCTCGTCTTAACTCCTCATGGGGTCAGTCGAAGGTCAAACGCAAGCCCATTTAACATAAAAAAAAAAAAAAAAAAAAAAGTTCCGTGTGACGTCACGGTGTGGTACGCTTTTTAGTAACAAGTGACGTTACGAGCCCCCACTCCCGAACTTTTACGCGCTTTATCTTTGTCAATTTTTAATGATATGGTAGAGCAATTAATACGTGTCCAATGTGTTTTGATAATCCAACTGATGGACTAATTATTATATTTTAATCCAGGAAACTTGTATTGTAATGTTTCAGGTTTTGGCAGTACGGCAGGTGGGTGGACGTGGTGATAGACGACCGGCTGCCCACGTACCGCGGCAAGCTGGTCTTCCTGCACTCCAGCGAGACAAATGAGTTCTGGAGCGCCTTACTCGAGAAGGCATACGCTAAGTAAGTACTAATCTATAATTAAATATATCTATGAATCTATTTTATTAAATTACAAACATCATGCAGGATGGAAATTTTATATGGGTCAGTGAGGGCTAAAAGGTAGAATCAACGCGAATAAGGTCTTAGGAAAGTATAGCAAACTTTTTGAGTTATTGCCAGCAATTTACACATTTCGAACGAAAAAATCAGCCAGCGATAAAACGGCGAATTTCGAAAAAATATAAGCTTAATTGATTCTGTCTTCCCAAGGATCGGGCTCTATGTGACCAGGTTAGGGTACTAGAAACGTCAAGTAGAATAAATCTTTTCCCATACATTTTGTTCGAAAAATTTAAGTTTTTTTTTAATTCCGTGCCCTTAGGGTGCCCTTACTGAACCGTCTAAAATTTCGATCCTGTCCCTACTAGGGCCAAAATGAACTTTCTTTGAATTGCAGACTGCACGGTTCATACGAAGCCCTCAAAGGTGGTTCGACGTGTGAAGCGATGGAGGACTTCACCGGCGGAGTTACGGAAATGTACGAGATGTCTGAACTGCCGCCCAACTTCTACACCATACTACTCAAGGCGTATGAGAGGAACTCGCTTATGGGATGCAGTATCGAGGTGGGTTCATTATTGAAAAAACTTATCCCATTGGTTTTTTTTTTATACAACTAAGTCGGTAAACAAGCATACGGCCCGCCTGATGGGAAGCGGTTTCCGTAGCCATATGGACGCTTGGAACACAAAAAGCATTTCCCCCTTCCCCAATGAGCTCTGGCGACCTTACTCACGCGCAGGAACACAACTTTACACAACATAAAGTTATTTGGCTGCGGTATTCTGTAAGGTGGAGGTACTTCCCCAGTCGAGCTGCTCTTTGAGCGAGTAAACGCTATGCTCTCAAATATATCAGGTTTTTTTTTTACTTTGCCTGTATGGACCTGTGTTTGGCAATCTCACCATGGTAAGTGATGGTGTGGTCGAAGATGGTAAGGAACTGGCACCCAAGTGCAGCTGTCGGAACACACCGATAGGTGCTTGGCGACAGATTTTCAACTTGAGGGTGGTAGCCAGGCAGGTACTACAAAGTACCCTACCACCGTGCAAAATCTGTAAATGCCGATACTTATAACTCAAATAATAAGGCATAGTATTCTTAGACCATATTCGCGTGACGTCAACCCATAAGGTAGCTTGCCCTTACTTATCTACTCTGAGCCCTTACTGACCTGTCTCATATTTCCACCCTGTATTTGTATTCTACTTAACAATGCTATTACAATAGAGATAAGCTAATCTTTTATGGACGGTGACTGACTGAAGTGATTTATTGTGACTGGACACTATAATATAACTTGACACTGGCAGAAATGAGCGCTAATTTGGGCTTAAAAATTCAAAATCATTTATTCAAATAGACCTTCACAGGCACTTATGAAAAGTCTGACTCTAATACTCTAATACCGGTTCGGAAGGTTGCATTTGCTGAGAAGAGCCGGCAATAAACTCAGCACTTACTTTTTTCAAAACAAGCTTAGATTCATGACATAATATTTACATTCTAATCGCACTGACAACAATTGCGTGCCCCGGCGCGGCGGCAAAATTACAAAGTAGACTGAATAAATATTTAATAAGTAAATAAATAGCAAACTTAAGCAGACCAGCCCCCACAAGCAGCACCTGTTCACAAGTATGACGCGTGTGGCAGCCATCGCCCTCCTCGCCATATTGGAGGGAAGTGAGCGACCCGTATTGCTCAACTCTAAAACCCATGTTAACATTATTTGTACATTTCCACAGCCGGACCCCAACATATTAGAAGCTGAGACCCCGGTGGGTCTGATCCGTGGCCACGCGTACTCAGTCACTCGCGTCAAATACGTCGATATTGAGACTCCCGGACGCTCCGGCAAGATACCGTTACTCCGGCTACGAAACCCTTGGGGAAATGAAGCTGAGTGGAACGGACCATGGAGTGACAAGTTAGTATTTTTCTAACCGTACTATCTCTACTTAATTTTTAACCAACTTCAAAAAATGGAGGAGGTTCTCAATTCGGTTGTATTTTTTTTTATGTTTGTTACCTCATAACTCCGTCATTTATTAACCGATTTGGAAAATGATTTATTTGTCTGAAAGGGTACACCTCCCGTTTGGTCCCATTGTCATCAGATCAGGATTTGATTACTTCTTAGTGTACTTTGAAGTCGGTTTAAGTTTTTTGTAAAACAGTCAAATGATTGATCAGATAACCGTGTGTGAACAATGTCCCAGGATATTATCCACATTTATGTATTAACCAAGTGTGTTGTGTTTGTTTGCAGGTCACCAGAGTGGAGATTTATCCCCGAATCGGAGAAGGAGGACCTGGGCCTCACTTTCGACGATGACGGCGAATTCTGGATGGCCTACAAGGACTTTGTCAATCATTTCTCAAGGTAATTGTTCGATCTATTTGGAAATTTGTCCATTTAGACATTATACTTTGCTAGGTTTTAAAGGCAGAGATTTTTCATCCTGAATAATACTTGTTTTATTGTAATTTTACAATTAAATATAATATTAATTCCAGAGTGGAGATTTGCAATTTGAACCCAGACTCATTGGACCCCGAAGAGTGTCCGGAGGGTTGCACCAAGAAATGGGAGATGTCTGTCTTCGAGGGAGAGTGGGTTAGAGGTAATGTCCAAGTTTATTTGTTAAAATTACATTATTTTTACTTTTTCATAGGTTTCACAGGTCGTGGGTTCGATTCCCACTTGTTACAAACATTTTCTGTGAACATATTTCATGTATGTAAGCTTATACAGGTTATTTGGCTTATGTGCCTTATGGAAACTGGGGGAAAGTAAGACTATTTTCAACAACATGGCGGCTCTTCACAGAAAATACGACCTTTCGAACCGTGCATTATAATCTGATTAGTGTCCGACCAAAACAGGATTTTCAGCCGAAACCGAAATCGAAGTTTCGGCCTGGGTTTCAGTTTTGGCCGTAACCGAAAATTACTTACTTTATAACTTACTTACCTTTTATTATTACAGCATTCTCATCATACATAAATCCGAGTGATTAACTTAACATCAAGAAATTCGATAGCTAAATGCCAATAGGCCGATTTTTGGCCGAAACCGAAACTGCTGCCGAAACTAGATTTTTTTGCCGAAACAAGCCGAAACCGAACCTTTGGCCGGTCTTTAAATCTAACTATTCATATGTAAAGTGCCTGTGAAGACCTATTTGCATGAATAAAACATTACATTTACCAGCTTCACCACTATTTTTAAGGAAATTTTTTAAATTTCAAAATGTTTGTGTATATAATGTATTGTGTAGGCGTGACGGCGGGCGGTTGCAGAAATTACCTGGAGACGTTCTGGAAGAATCCGCAGTACATCGTCACCTTGAAGGACGTCGATGAAGATGACAACGACAATAAGTGTACTGTAAGTATTTACTCAAATCTGGGGTTTGGGCCAAAAATATATTAAAAATTCCAATTATTAGTTAATTATTTAACATTGCTTTAAAATCCATGATACAATTAGTAATTAATTCATTTTAAACATTCAATGATATTATAATAATTACAATTTTGAATTATTTGCTCAGTTTCCGATTTGTGAGAAACCCAAATACACGTGTTTCTTTATTTTCTATCCGAAGTATTAATAGCGAGTTTCAAGTTAATCGGACCGCGCGGTAGGTTTCTTCCATACAAACTTTAACAACCCTTAACCTTTTAAGGGTAGTTTTCAAAAAGTAATCATAAAGGTCAGTAATAGTGCTAAGTTTCAAAGGATCATGGCGAGATTTGTACAAAAAAATAAAGATTTTTAGAGACGTTAGAATGAAGTTATAATTGATCCTTGGTGCCTAAGGAACAACTTGAGCCATTTACAATATTTTTAGAACCCCGGGATAAAAATGCGAATTTCTATGGCATGCCGGCGAATCGCGACTATTCGCGACCAAAACCGTTATGTTGTTGTTCTGTTTTGCGGGGTTTATAAAATATTTCATGTATATTAATATCTTAATATGTTGCTGGTAATGTAATCTCAACATTGGAAGTGATTCAAAACCATCTAAAATGTTTTTTTTTTTGTAAAAATCAATGTATGGATCTCGCCATGATTCTTTATAAACACAAGGAATATTTTTTTCACAAAATAAAATCTCCCTTTTCGCCCCCTTCAGTTTCCAAAAACCCCTTCTTAGTGGATGCCTACGTTATAAAAGGAACCTGTGTGCAAAATGTCAAGTTTGTAGCACCAGCGACTTAGGCTCTGCGTTGATGAATCACTCAATCAGGTCATGTAATTATTTATTGAACATGTAACAGATTTGGATGCTATATCGTAGAACGGTATGTTCAGAATCGCCTACTAAATCAATTTATGTAACATTAAATATCGAACACAGAAAACGATTCTGTACAAACCGGTTAACGGTTTAGCATCTAAATCTGTTACACGTTGTATATGTATAGATAGCAGTTTTTTTTGTTATTCACTATTTACTTTCCAACGGGGCCCCAAATTCTTGTGTGCCAAAAGGTCCCGGCATGGCATTAAAATATGATTGAAGATTGTTGACGCAATTTTTTTTTTTTTTTTTTTTTAATTTCTTTTTTTTTTCCAGATAATCATGGCCCTGATGCAGAAGAACCGTCGGTCCCAGCGGCACCAGGGGCTGGAGTGCCTCACCATCGGGTTCGCGGTGTACCGGCTGCCCGACTACGGGCATGTGCCCAAGCCGCTCGACGTCAACTTCTTCAAGTACAACGCCTCCGTCGGACGATCTGCTGCCTTCATTAATTTGAGGGAGGTTAGCGCTAGGTAAGTTACACACATGAAAATAAAAATAATATGTCTATGTACGGCTACATTTGTTTGTTATTGTACTTTATTTTATTTAAAATTTAATTTAAGGTTGAAATTTGGGAATAGGTATAGGCCCAATTTTTAATATTTATGCGTAATTGACATTTTATTTTGAATTTTTGTAGTGTCTTTTATTATTGATTAATGTAATGTTTAGATAATTATTTTTGAAATTGTAATTTAGTTGAAATTATATTTAATTTATAATAATTTTGTTATTTGCATGCTTTATAATAAGGCAGGATATATATTCGGACCGATAAATTTATTTCATTTCATTACACGCTCCGTCTTGCATGTTCGAAAGGGTACAAGTTTTTTGTTAAAAATGAAATTTTTTATACAAGCTTCTTAATGGCGACTGTACTTTTTGTTGTCTGTACTTGCTTGTCATCCAATATATAAATGTATACAAAATTTCAGCTCAATCAGAAATTGGGCAGTGGGTCAAATTTGTCTTGCAAGATTCGATTACAGACAACGGACAGTCAATCTAAATAAATCTAGTAATAAAACCCAAGTATCTGTTTGTAATGTAAAAATAACGGCTTTTTTACTAAATGCATATAAAAGTATGGTAATCAAACAAAAAAAACAATTTTTAAAATTTTTGTCTGTCTCTTTGTTCCGGCTAATCTCCGGAACGGCTTACAAACATGATGTCAAAATGTCGTTACAAACCCTAAAGTTCATATCATAAACACGTATAACACTTATTCCCATTGCTTTAAGGTTCAAATTGGAGCCCGGCACTTACGTGATAGTGCCTTCCACCTTCGAACCTGACGAGGAAGGAGAGTTCTTGGTGAGAGTGTTCTCAGAGAAGAGCAATAATATGTCGTAAGTAATAAATAAATATCCTGGGACATTCCTCACACACGGTCATCTGATCCCAAACTAAGCAGAGCTTGTACTATGGAAACCAGATAACTGATATAATACATATACTACTTTTTGTTTGTAAATACATACTTAATATACATAATTACACCCAGACTCAGGACATACAGACATGTTCATGCACACAAATGCATGTCCAGTGCGGGAATCAAACTCACGACCTGCGGCGCAATAGGTGGAATCTTTACCAGACTCTTAACCAACTGCGCCAACTGGCCCATCATTTAAAATATTCAAGTATATTTTAAATATCTATAAGTATCTGTGTTTGACCACAATCTCACCACGTTAAGTGATGATGTGGCCGAAGGTGGTAAGCACACAAAGCCTGGAAGGAACTGGCTCTCAAGTGCAGCTGTCAGTACACATCGATAGGTGCTTGATGACTTTCAACTTGTTGGTGGTAGCCAGGCAGGTGGGTACTACAAAGTACCCTACCACCGTGCTACGGTTTCCTCACGATGTTTTCCTTCGCCGAAAGCTCAAGTTCATTGTATTATTCAAATCCGATAGTATCTCCATAGAAATACAACTGCTAGCATTATTTCGAGTTGGTAAATAGGGATGATTCCTAGGTAAAACACGTGTCTAATATTTTTTGATAATGTGAAATACGGACTAAATAGATTTTTTAACCGACTTCAAAAAAAGGAGGAGGTTCTCAATTCAACTGTATGTTTTTTTTTTTTTTTATATTTTGTTACCTCATAACTCCGTCATTTATTAACCGATTTTTGAAAATTCTTTTTTTGACTGGAAGGGTACACTTCCCGTTTGGTCCCATTGTCATCAGATCAGGATTTGATTACTTCTTAGTGTACTTTGAAGTCGGTTTAAGTTTTTTGTAAAACAGTCCAAATATTTAGGCATCAAGCCCATTGGTTATGTTTACTTACGTGTGAGAAAAGCTTAGTCTCATAACTTTTAGTGTTCACTTTAAAAACTGGACCAAAATCCGTATAGTGAGTCTAGCAGAGATTATAGAGCTGGGAATGGTTTTTAGCCTTTTTTGAAAATTTGCCTGATGAGTCTGATTAATGATTAATCATTTGTTTCAGAGAAAATGACGAAGACATCGGCATGGGCGTTGTTGATGACAGGGTAAGTACATTAGACGTAAAAAGTAAGTGTAACAAATATTATGAGGCAAATTCATACATTATTAGCACAGTCTATAAAACCATACCCCCTTATTAATAAATAAGGTTTTAAGTCAAGTAAGTACCTAAGTATACCTAGGATTAAAATATATCCGTCACTTTCTAATGTCATATAACCAAAAAGGGATGAGGCTATCTTAATACCTCGGTATTACAAGACTTGACTTACACCTTGTTTCTTAATAAGGGAGATAGGGTCTACTACGAAATACGATACACGATATTTAGAGTTTGATCTTCGTTGTCAAATATCAACCAATAGAATTAATCAAAATTTACATCTCGACAGTTTTGGTGCAATTCTATTGGTAAATATTTTGACAACGATGATCGGACTATCGTGTATCGTTTTTCGTAGTAGGGCCTCAGATAGTCTTCCGACGAAGACGAGGGCGAGACGCGGGAAACCCGAGCCCGAACTGCGAACAAAACGATGTTAGTAGTTCGGGACACAGCATATTATAAGTATACGTTGTCGGCATTTTCCACGAGATCAAAGGCGTCGGACGACTATATGATTTTATAGACTGTGTTATCAGTGAGAGTTACCAAATAAAGCACTGACTATGACAAGGTTTTTAATTCAAAAAAAAAAAAGTACAGTTGAAGAAAAATAACTATAATTAAATTAAAAAGTAAGTCTATAACGACATCTCTTAGGTGAAAGACATTGAACCAAACCCGGAACCCGCTGACCCAGTGAGAGACTTCTTCACCCGCTTGGCCGGCGCCGATGGCGAGGTCGACTGGCAAGAACTCAAGGAGATACTCGACTACGCCATGCGAGAGGGTACGTATTTTGACACATGGGGTGTAATACACCCCAAGTATTGTTTAAGTTTCACGCAATTATGATATATCATAGCCGTTCTATCGCGTTCATAGACTCCGCAATGCGAGAGGGTATTTTGGCACATGGGGTGTAATGCACCCCAAGGATTGTTTAAGTTTGAATGCAATAATGATATCATACTGCTATTATATCGTGTTCATATTTTAGGTTTTGCGTTTAATTTCCATGGGGTCTTTTACACCCCAAAAATAATTTATAGTATTGATAATAAGTGTAAGAAGCTCAAAATGTCTCAACAATTATTCAGGCATCACATTGATATATTTTTATTTATTAATAATAAAAAATACAATAAATTTATGTTTCAGTGACTATAGACAATCATAATATAACACGTTTTTACTCACAATATTGTGTTAACTTCAACAATTTAAATAATCGAATTAACGTTGTTCCACGATTGTTTTCATGTTTTATTAATACACTAGCAGCTTAAAGCTGATGCGTGTATCATATTATATCGAATAATAAGTAACAAACAGAATTAGGAACTCAACTTCTTTTCTTGTCTGAGGTTCCATAAAACCCCGCCTTGAAAGCAAAAACCAAACTTTGCCAACTGCTAGCTATCACTATCTAAGAATTTATAATATTAAAAGAGAATCTCAAGTAATTAACTAGACTTTTTTAATACATGCTTATTTTGTTTTAATAAATAACTACATTATAATTCAGCGCGTTAATGAGTGTACGGTTGAGGAAAGAATTTTAATAAAAATGTTATTTTTCCTCAATAATACATTATTTTTTGTGACATATATTATTAAATTACTACACAATGTATACGAATGCCCATTTTTATGCTTTCAATGTGATTACGCTTGCGATGTATTCGTTAAAACGCGTGCTTTTTTTGTCGTTTCGTTCGCATCCCGTGACAAAGATGTATTTAATGTAAGTATTATTATTATAGTTATTAGTAGTGTATTTTTTACAAACTTCTCAGATATCTCGGCTTTCTCTGCTGAGCTCCAATTTACGTAATATAAAAAACATACATTCATTCAAACAAAAGACTCAAAACTGATGTTTAAAAAAAAGTTGCTGTAATTATTTGGTGGTCTAATTGATACATTATACATATATTTAAAGATGACTATTCATTACATCATCGATCATTTTCGTAACTTTTAAAAGTATTTATTATAAAAGAAAGGGAAACAAACAGATCTGACCAGTCGATATATGTGTGTTTAATTTTGAAAATATTATAAAGTGTTGGAAAACTTTCACTGAATCGACGGAAATGTTCTAAAAATATTTTCTTATTAATAAACTAATTCTGATTGATTAGTCGTAGCCATTTTGTTTTTACTTACACGAAGTGTCTCTCTTTCCAGAAAGAGACATCGGAATTTAAGGATTCTATGTTTTTTATTCGTGTAACTAAATGATTTGGTGACATTTTATAAATACTCATATATATTTATTTTTTTATTTTGTGTTATCTATCATACATGACTTAAAATAAGTTGCATGTTATACATTGCTTTTTATTTATAAAATCGTGACCAAAATGTATATGCAATTATGTCTTATACTGCATGAATTTTGTATGGAATTTAATCAGTGAAATCACATCGTTATTTCACCATCCGACCACAGAATCAACGTAACGATTCGAATATCGACTAAAAATACTCGTTGTAAAAAGTCGTGATAACGGTGGACTATACCCGGACAGAGCTGGCAATGCGTCACGGCGGCGCTTACGACGGAGGGGGAGGGGTGAGGGCGGGGGGAGGGGCCGCCTCCCCCCCCACCGAACAGAGCTGCCTCGAGCAGCTGCTGTGTGCGCTCTGCACACCCATCTGCAAGGAGGTCGGCATCGACCTGCAGCAAGTGACACAGCAGAATCAGGAGCAAGTACATCTCACGCAGCCACAACCGCAACAAGGTATTTTATATGTCAGGGGTGCTCAAACTTTTAATTACGATACACAGTATGTTATGCTAAAAAAAACAACTTACACTATCAAACCTAGTGTCCTGAAAAATTATATTAAGAGGAAAAGCTGGTGGCGCTTATTCCATACATACGTAATAATCCTCAAATTCCTCTCTGGATAATGACACTAGAGCAATGATTATTCTACCATGCATCTATAGGTACCACTGTATTTCTCTCGGTTGTGTTTTTCTCCATAAATTAATTATTATAAGAATTAGGAGCCTTTTAAAAACACAAAAACTTTCCATTTTTAACGCCCTTATCATGTTCAGCGAACAAATTTGACGAATATAATAAAACAAAGGAATACCGACACACATAGCCAAGGCCTTTCTTATTATGATTCTTGTTTTATTTTTAAATCTATCCATTTTTGGAGGCGAAAACCGGGGATTACGACATAGCGTTTTCGTCTAATTTAAATAGGTGTAATTGGTCCAAGATGTAGTTGTCTCTATCGCCCTCGGGCGGAATAGCTCGGGCACAGCGCGACAGCAATATATATGTTAAAAACCTATTTTCCAAATTTCTTGCAGCCATCCTTTCCTCTTAAGTCCGGACATTGACATAAATATACTTTTGCCGGTGCCACAAAATAGATAATAGTAGTAACGCCTGGAGCCGACAATATAAAGCCTTGGTCCGAAAGAGATATTACTATAGATACGATAGAGAGGCGTTTGTAGATATCTTTTAGTATCTAAAAACAGATTTTATTCGGTAGTGAGCTTTCTTGACGTTGGTATAATTTCGACTTTCTTATTCTGTGACTACTATAAAATCTATAGGGAGAAAAATGAGTATCAATACGAGTATTTATTCTAGCATCGAATCGATCGAAGAATTCAACTGTAAGTCTCGTCTTATTTTGCATAACAAGCTACGATTTATACCAATAGTTATTGTAATTACAGACTAATTGGCAGTTTGAACATATCTGGTATGAGTAGGTCTATCAGAACAAACACATAGCACCTTATTACAAAACATGGTTTAAAGGAAAACCAGGTTTTAAAATAGCCTCGTCTCTTTTTGTTATATGACGTTAGAAAGGGACCAAATGACAGTAAAACCTGGCTTTACTTTAAACCATGTTTTGTAATAAGGGGGATAGGGTTCAGTTCACACCAATATCTCTATAATAAGTGCGCGTCGCGTCTCGGTGTGAACTGACCCTTAGATTAATTTTTTTGTGATATTAAAAATTATAGGATGAATTTAGAATTAAATGTTCGAATAATATTACTTCTATATATGATTTATTAATTGTTTATTTCTATAAGTTTTTACAGGTTCCAGGCAGTCTTCGATGCATGTTTACAGCACATGTTTCTTAATTATTTTTTATAGAAATGGAGGTTAAATTTAAAATGTCTGTTTTTTGTAAATACTTTTAATAATTATATTTTACCCATTTTTTGTTGCATTGTTTTCTTTTCAGATCCAAAAAAGGCGATTACCTTTTACCTATGTGAAACACTATTCTATGTTTATTGATTTAAGGTCTACAACTGTACAAATTACACTTACGTCTTTTTTCGCTTTAAGTCGCTACTAACACTAACCGTGAAAATACAAACATTTTCATTTATTTTGAAAATATTTGTGTTTTTAATTGCTTTTTTGTTAGCATGTCTCTCGGCACCAATGAAAGTGAAAAAAATGGGCATTTTAAATTACCAAATAATATTATTTGTCACCTCCATTTCCGTGAAAATCATTATTATCATTCGCGATATTAATTTCAAATATTCTTGTGAAATACATACAACATATAATATGGAAAATAAACAACTTCTGTTTAAAAAACGGCAAGTATGAAATGCGATAAAGTTATCGTCTCATGTCAACGTTTATTCAGTCGTAAATCTGGTTCTATCGTTAATTCCCGAAACCAAACGAACGAAACGATTCTCATAAGATAAGTAACCAGTTATGCACAGTACACTATTCGCCGAATATGTAGTGTTGGACACCATCTCTCGACACCTAACCGAGAAATATTATTTTTGATATAAAAAAAACTTACACTGAAATCTGTGTTTGAATTTAGTATCGCGTGTGTAATTAAGAAAAAAATAAGATAAACGCATTTTTCAAAAATGCATTTATCATAATTTTTATATTATTATATGCCTTTGTTAATATTAATATTGGTATTGCAGAACTGAAAGGGCAAGGATTCTCAAAGGACGTGTGTAGAAGTATGATAGCGATGCTCGATAAGGACGGCTCGGGCGGGCTCGGATTTGACGAGTTCAAATCATTGTGGATCGATTTGCGTAACTGGCGGGTGAGTACATTCAACATTATTAGGCAAAAAAATCGTGATTGTTCGGTCAAGCCATCAACACACACTCATAGAAAATAAAGTATGGCCCGAAGATTAACGAAAGTATGCTTAAAACTTACAATCAACCTTAGATCACTACTATAAGGTTCATAATACACTGCAGCTGTCAGTTCCGTCTCACTCGCAAGTCTCGCCCCTCCGCACACATAGCGGCAGCTGCCATAAGCCATATCAGTTGGGTACTACTGTACACATAATTAAAAATTTTATTATTAAAAGAAACAAAAAAACTCGACTACGTCGAAAAAACAACAAACAAAAATTAACTAAAAAGAGAAAAACAAGCTCTTTAGTCTATAGAATTTTGAATATATAAGGTACTAGTGTACGTAGTATTTATCTACTCTGAGGTACTAGCTATTACCCGCGTTCCCGAGATAAAAAGTAGCCTATGTCCTCCTCCATACCCTAGGCTATCTGCATGCCAAATTTCATGATGATCCGTTGAGGCGTGAAGGCGTAACAAACAAACTCACTTTCGCATTTATAATATTAGTAAGGATTGCAGTTGGGGATAAACCGATAACCTATGTATTTTTATTGTAATATTTGTTGCGGTCAAACGTTATAAATGATTGACGGGCATGTTGGCACAGTTGGTTAAGATTCCACCTATCGCGCCGCAGGTCGCGGGTTCGATTCCCACACAGAAAATGCATGAAAATATCTGTATGTTTCAGAACATACAGACATTTTCATGCCCAGACTCAGGTCTGGGTGTAACTATGTATGTTAACTATGTATTTACAAATAAAAAGTTGTATATGTAGTAGTATGAAGCTACGCTCGTGGTGTAGCATGATTAGCCGTTCTAAATCGACCGGAAAAGTTAAGCTACGTCTGTCGTGGTCGGTACCTGGATGGGTGACCGTCTAGTGGTATTTCATATCGAGCGTTTCCGTGCTTCGGAAGGCACGTAAAGCCGTTGGTCTCGGTTATCACTTAACTGTGGTAGTCGTTAAGCTAGTTGGATGCCTCCTAGGCGACTTGAAAAATTCCAACAGTAGGTTGACCACTAGCCTACCTCCACCAAACCGCAGTGGGCAAGCGTGGTGGAGTATCGCCCAGTCCCTTTCACCCTCATTTGTGAAAAGAGGCCTGTTCTCAGCAGTGAGACATTATAGGCTGATGATGATGATATGTATTATATCAGTTATCTGGTTTCCATAGTACAAGCTCTGCTTAGTTTGGGATTAGATCTTGTGTGAGGAATGTCCCAGGATATATATTAATTGTGCATATAATGTGTTGCACAGGCGGTATTCCGTCTGTACGACGTGGAGGGTCGCGGCGCCATCCCGGCGACCAGCCTGCGCGACGCGCTGCACTCCGCCGGGTACACGGTCAACGCGCACGTACTCAACGTGCTGGCACACAGGTAACTCATCAATCTCAACAGGACACACGACCGAACAACTACACCCACTGCGGAATATGCTCTACTTATCTGATCAATTTTGAGAGAGGTAGAGCAGCTCGACTGCGGTATCTCTACCTTCCTGCGCGTGAGAGAAGTCGCCAGAGCTCATTGAGGAGGGGGGAAGGTCGGTAACGCGTGAGTGATGCAAGCATCCATATGGCTGCGGCATCGAGGAACAATCCCATAGAGTACTACCGAGCAATCCGATTCCGAAACTAGTCAGCGATTTGTCACTGATTTTGAACAGTAAGGGTCAATCACTGCATCGTGTGGTCTTGACTTGGCCAATCAGAGCGCATGAGTCCTTTTCTTAGCCAATCAGAGCGCATGAGTCCTTTTCTTAGCCAATCAGAGCGCATAGTGGATGGTTGCAAATTGGCGGAATAGATTGCAAACATAATCGACGATATTACGATTCTTTACGTAGCAATATTCTTTTAGCTTCCTTTTTAGCCCCTAAGCCCCTACTACGAAAAACGATATACGATAGTCCGATCATCGTTGTCAAATATTAACCAATAGAATTGCTACAAAACTGACGAGACGTAAATTTCGTGCTATTATATTATATTATATTGGCTAATTGATTGACATCGATAATCGGGATATCGTGTATCGTTTTTCGTAGTATAGGCCCAGAGCTGTGGTAACCACTTCTCATCAGGTGGGTCGTATGCTTGTTGGTTTTGAAAAACAGCCTTTTTCAGTGTACTAGTGGACAATCTGAACATGGCCTCTCCCAGAACGCGCGACTCTTTCTTATTTCTGACATCCGCATCCCTTTTTTGCGGTTCTCAATCCATCAAGCTGTAATAGCCGTGAATAAACAGGATAAACTTAAGTTTAGTAAGTGAATACCCGGCTAAACATAGCGCATAGGTACATCCAAACTTCGGCTTTTAGTCGCAACATGTATAATAATATGATTATTTTATGAAATATCTGAATTACTTAATCGTTTACAGATACGGCTCGTCCGACGGCTCCATACAATTTGACGATTTCATAATGTGCTCTGTGCGATTGAAGTCTATGATCGGTGAGTACCTAAATAATTACTTTAAAATAATATTGATAAGATTCAAAATTAAATATGCCTTCGACGATTAAGTGCGATAAGGACAGAACAATGTGTCAAAACTTAATGTTGATGAAACAATATAAGGACTGACAAGAGTTAATCTTTATATTTTTATATACCGACCATATTATGTTCCTTGACTGCTAAATGATCTTTTTTAAAAAGACACCTAATACAGGCTACAAACTTAAATGGTCATATAAATGGTTTGCCCGTCCAGTAATAACATCTATACTCAATTTAACAGTATAGTAACAATTGTATACTAATACAGCGAACAACGAACCGCTCGAGAACTTAGAGCGCGAGCTACAATGGAACCCGTGAAGCTTTGGCGGCCACACGAAGACACACGCCAAGTATACCAATATAGTTATAGCACTGCTGCGGATATGTCTTACCGACGAGCGAGAGACAACATGCTGTCTCGCTTTGGCAATGTCAAAAATTCAATAAAAATAAAAACGCAAGAAATTCTCCTTGTCTTTGCCACGACTGCCCTAAAAAGGAGTTTAATTTTTTCAGGGTGTATGTGATTTTCAAGAGATTTGGGTGTATGGGGTATAGTTAGAATCCTTACATCGACACTGGCTATATTATCTTTTAAGCTACTTTAATAAAAGGAGGAGGTTCTCAATTCGTTAGTTTTTTTTTAAATGTTTTTTACCTCATAGCACCGTCATTTATTAACCGATTTGGAAAATTCTTTTTTGTTTGGAAGGGTACACTTCCCGTTTGGCCGTTTGGTCCCATTGTCAAGAATTGATCACTTTTTAGTGTACTTTGAAGACGGCTTAAGTTTTTTGTAGAGAGTTTTCAATTATTTACTATTTAGTTCGTTTTTTGGCAGGACAGTCGTGCTATTTTTAATTATTTTAAACATTTTAGTTTCTCGTACGTCAGTCGGACATAACCCTCGATCATAATCACTATACAAGGATAAATGTAGGAGTTTTGATTTCCAAATATTACCGATGATGGCGCTAGTGTGTTATAAGTCTTTTCTTTTTCTTTTTCAGTAATGTAGTTTTAGTATCAAGATTCTTAACATTCTAGCGTCTTTTTATTTGAATTGATTATGTACTGTAATTTGTATTTAAAGTTGATTAAATATACAAAATTCCTACTTTACCTTAAACGATGTTGCCTGCGATAGTATACAAACATACACATTTCCAAAGATATTATTTTTGTAGTTAATACATTTATTATAAACTATTCGCAGATAACTACACTTACCATTCGCAGACTTCTCACTAGTAAAAATATAAATATTTTTTTATTATTATGGAAATTAAATCTAAATTACTTAGTAAGAAGTCTGAAAAACTAACACGCTTCCTAACTGTGCACTTCGCGCCAAAAAAAACTATGTACTAATAAATACAATTTATCATTTCCAGACACCTTTAAAGGGAGGTCATCGGGAGGTGAATACGCTACGTTCTCTCTCGACGAATGGCTAAATCGCACAGTCTATTCTTAAACGTCACAAACCTGCCTACAGAATTATATACGGTGCATATTATTAGGCCAAAAATATTGATCATTTATGTCAATTTTTCATTGTAGTCGCTTGCAAAGAAATATGAACATTATTTATTGTACTGGTTTTTCAGATTAAAAGAAAATATATGTGAACTTATTTAACTCTACCCACCACTTATTTTAAATTTAAAAAAATGTGTGCAATTTTTTTGCAAGCGATTTTATTATATTATTTAAAAACATAACGATAAGATATGAAATGAGATTTCAATCTAAGTCACAAATAATTCTTACTTAAATAATAACGTAAATTTATTCAAAATACGGGTATATTCACTTATAACAATTCCATTAATTTGCGTTGATTGCTCTTTTCTTACCCAAAATTTAATGTTTAAAAAAAACATTTTTAATTGTGCTTTTTTTGGTGACTGTATTTTGTTGACTATACTTGCATTTTCTTCCAATATACAAATGTATAACAAATATCAAGTCAATCCGACCACTGGCAGTGGGTGAAATTAGACTTCAATTCGATTCCACCCGAACAAACATAGTTACATACATTGCAAGTTAAATAAAAGCTTGTAAAAAAGTAATTTTAATATTGTTATAAATTCGTGATCTCTAATTTGGCTGCCTATGTCAAAAACTACATTACTGTTGTAATTTGAGTCTTATAAATATTATGTATAAGTCTTATAAGAGACTAACAAATCAGTAATTAGTAAAGAGCAGTATTTTGTTTTACTCCACCGATATTTCATTCCAATAGTGACGATAGACGTCTATGTGTAGTTCTGTGCGATTTTGACTAAAGCCTACGTTTTTACGTTGAATAACGTAAACTAATTTTATTTATGTACGTGTAATGCACTTGAAGCATTGAAATGCATTTTTTGTTTTTAATATTTTGCAATTTATATATGACAATTTTTTATTTTATAATCGAAAATTTTAAGATCTGAAATAAAGTATGTTTTCATTTATTCTTTACGTTGTGGTTTAATTTATTCCAATATTTATATTCATGCTTTAGAAGCGAAGCAAATAATTGAAGTGTCAACTACTTATAAAAGGTATAAATGGATAGAACAAACTGTTTCTCACAAACATATCTGGACAGGGAGGCGCTATTATCGCATTTGGTGGAGCAAACAACCAATGGCGAATGGCCGGCATACTGCACCAGGCATTTTAGATTTTGTGTTCACAATGACATACTACGTATAATAAAATGACAAATATGACAATGCTATTTTAAAACCTGTTTTTTTTTTACCTTGTTTGGTATAGGTCTAACTAAAGATGGTTGATAAATAAATTTCATTCACATATAAATGTATATCTTAATTTATTATATTTAGTTCTTAACAAAAATTAAGTTATTCATTCATATTCCAATCTTCGTACTGATCTTCATCCATTTCTTCATTTTCGGGCTCGTCATCCAAAGAAGCCATTGTTTTCGCAAGCTTGTATTTCGTGTATATGGGAACATCCACGGAACGAATAACGAGTTTTGCGCCAGCTGAAATGAGATTGAAATAATGTTAAGGTTTTTTAATTCAAAATGTTATTGTAGCCTGAAAATTAAAACTGTATCCTTGTTTCAATACGCCTGCCTGCCGTTTTTGTCTGCGAATAGTTGTGCATTACCAATTTATCTAAAGTTGCATTCGATTCCAGTATTTGTGTTCTGTGCTAAAAATATCAATATATAGGTACTATATACAAGGTGTCAAAATATAGTTTAGATTACTGCGTAAAGGCAACAAATCTGAGTATAAGATGGGACGACTCAATGGGTACCGTGACTTGGGAATATGGAGCGTTTATAGGGGTAAATATCCCTGGATTTATCATCTCATTTCGCTAATATTATGTATGTGAAAGTATGGTTGTTTGTGACTCAATATATAAATTATATACAGCATGCTGGATAAACGCAAAACGGAGCAGTATGAAGTTGGTACTATAACGTATTGGTCACTTAAAATATTAAACATGCATGTATCAAAATTCGTGATTAAAACTTCTTTTTACACAAAAAACAAAAAAACTGAATAAAAATTCGCTCTTCAAGATGATTAGGTACTAAGTATGGGGTACCTAATGGGAACAGTGGTAATACACCGTTATTGGGGGCAAAAAATCAATGTAGGTCAAAACGCGTTTTCCGATCGAACTCGGTGGACGCTGTTAATAAAGTGTGGACTCACAAACAACAGTGCCGTCCATGGCGAAGATGGCGGGCAGTTGTTGCGGCGGCGCGCGCATGGCGAGCAGGTTGTACATGCGCGTGGAGCGGATCACGCGCGACGGCCGGAACTTGCTCACCACACCCGACATCTTCGCCTTGTTGGGCAGGAACGGCTCGCCGTAGATCTGTGCCGGCAGTTTATGCTCATTATATAACAGGTGGAGATTTCCTGATGGCATATTTTCGAAACCTATGTTGGGTTAGTCATGCTGAACAACTTTTACTATGGGATAGAACAATAATAATGATATCAAAATTTCATCTCAACATGCATACGTTGCAAACAGAAATAGATTTTTATATTTAAACTAGCTATCTCCCGCGGTTTCACCCGCGTTTCCGGAATCAAAAGTAAATCATTTTCGATTTAGTTAATAATAAACAAACTAACATTCGCATTTGGACTTTATGGCGAGAACTTGCAGTGACGTTGCGTTTTCATTAATATTTTCATAAATTGGTGTATTTTGAGTTTTATTGTATATTATCGATGGTATTTTATCAAATAAAGATCAATCCATATGCACCAGTGAAGTGAAATGAATTATGTGTATCGTGACTTTTCAAGTTGTCTCAAAAAGTCCGTGTAAAGTTTTAGTACAATGACCACCATTGTATTAAAACATGACTTTAATGAACGGTGACTGACTGAGGACTCTGAAAATGTGAAAGTGATTGATTGTGACTGGAAATTATAATATAACTCGACACTGGCAGAAATAAATCCTAATTTGGATTTGGTTGCCAAACATAAAAATAAGAAGAACGACTTTTTAGCGGGAACTTGCAGAGTGACGTTGCGTTTTCATTTTTATTTTCATAAATTTGTGTATTTTGAGTTTAATTGTGTATTTTTGGTGGTATTTTACCCAATAAAGATCATCCATGTGCACCAGTGAAGTCAAATGAAATGAATTATGTGTATCGTGACTTTTCAAGTTGTCTCAAAAAGTTCGTGAAGACTTTTAGTACAATGACCACCATTGTAGTAAAACATGACTTTTATGGACGGTGACTGACTGAGGACTATAATGTGAAGTGATTTATTGTGACTGGAAATTATAATATAACTCGACACTGGCAGAAATAAATACTAATTTGGATTTGGTTGCCAAACATAAAAATAAGAAGAACATTCGCATTTATAATATTAGTCAGGAGGTTAGTATAGATAACATACTCACCCTCACTCTTGAAGACTCATTTCTCTCCGGAATAAAGTGTTTCCGGAATATTTGCCTGATCATCTGAAATTAAAAATAATGCTATGAATTCTTGTTATAAATAAGTGAACAAATTCATTTGTTTGCCAGAAAAAAAAGGCACTGATTTAAAGAGGCAGTTTTAAATAGCGGTTTTGGTAAGTTAAAAATTATAAATGACAAGTTTAATAACTAGTTCAGCAGTTAAAACTAAGCAGTAAAGTAAACAAAAATGAGTTTTAAAAAATAATGAAATGGATCAGTGAATATATAATTGAGCAGGAAATAATTAAATGAGCGGTAAAAATTATTGAACGAGCGGTTACGTGTGGGCAGTAATAAATCGGAATTTGTCGGTAAGAAATCTCATTCTAAGAAATTCTATAAACAATGAGGTGGTAAAGTAGTTTTCGAGACATAGCGGTGTGACGGACGGACGGACAGACGGACGAAGTCGCACCATAAGGGTTCCTTTTTAACCGACTTCAAAAAAGGAGGAGGTTCTCAATTCGGTTGTATGTTTTTAACCGACTTCAAAAAAAGGAGGAAGTTCTCAATTAGGTTGTTTTTTTTTTAATGTTTGTTACCTCATAAATCCGTCATTTATTAACCGATTTGGAAAATTCTTTTTTTGTCTCGAAGGGTACACTTCCCGTTTGGTCCCATTGTCATCAGATCAGGATTTGATTACTTCTTAGTGTACTTTGAAGTCGGTTTAAGTTTTTTGTAAAACAGTCCAATTATTACCTTTTTGGTACGGAACCCTAAAAACAGTACTTAAATAGTAATGAAAAATTTAATTACTTTTGCTTTGACTGAAGGAATTAAATAAAACAAATTGTATAATAATAATAGGAACTTTTATTCGTAATTTAAACGATTACGTGATTGGTCGCATCCGCCACCCGCGCTAATAAGCTCCGCCCAACTAACGAACATTTACCTCTCTTTTCAATGAATTTGAGTTCGAGTATCACCGCTCGCTATGATCTGCCGAACTATTTATCGAACCGCTCATTCCATCATTTTTACCGCTCATTCAGTTATTGGACTGCTCAATTATTTTTAGAATTGACATTGTATGATAAAATAACCGACTAATAGATTTTTTATTACTGTCCATGTTTTACTGTCGCAATAATTAATCAACCGCCATTAAATTAAATAACTGCTCAATATGTTTTTCAACTGATCATAATAACATCTCGAATATTTAAATAACAGCTCAAATAATTAGTTCCCGAAAAAAAATTATAAACTTTTTTTTTACTGTGTATAGGGCCTGTGTTTGACCACATTCTCAAAATGGTAAGTGATGATGCGGCCGAAGGTGCACACACAAAGCCTAGAAGGAACAGGGTCTCAAGTTGTTGACGAACCCTACCAGGAGTAGAGGTCTGGACGGGTAGGAACAGCTTGAAATGAAACTCGATTTGTGCGGTGGAACAATCTTGAAACTGGTACTGCAGTATTGCCTCTTTCTGACTTGTTCTTGTAAGGAGAGTGCGTAGAGAAATGAGTGCCGAGCAGGCCTGACTGCGCTGTTTATATTGTAATTTTAGTCTTTGCGCATGCCTATGTCAGATTTACAAGTGCGCATTGTGAAATATTATTATTGTTATTACTAATATAACAAGATACAAACGGTTGCTATGGCAACGGTTTGATACTGAAAAGTGGCAATACCGTAGGGAGAGCCCTATCCAAATTCTTTATTAAAAATAACTTATTTCTAATCAAATACAATATGAAATAACTATAAAACAATAAATGCCTACTTATTTACTTACATCTAAAACAATAACCTAAACGCTTTAAAGTATTCAATAGCAATAATATTTGTTCGAACTTAGTCTATGTAAAGTAGGTATATAATAAATATCTTTATTTACAATGGAATGGGCAGGCATACATAGCACAATGTGTTATGTGCGGGTTGAGGGACGATTAAGGCATGTTAGTAGGTAGGTATAGTCGTGAACAGTCTCCCCCTCGTGCGAAGATGAGTGTCTGAGCACCAAATACAGAGTTTCACGACGTTATGCTATCTTCACTATGCGGGATGTGGGTCGTCGTATCTCTCCAGCTGTAGTTCTTACATCTACCACTCGAACTTTGCCATCTGGTCCTGGGTAAGTATGGGTAATTTGCCCTCTTGGCCATACTCCTCGAGGTAATGATGAATCGATGATGAACACGATATCTCCGACTTCTGGGTTAGTGAATCCCTTGGAGTTGGAACTATACCTAGGTGTTATAGTAGGTAGGTATTCGTTGAGCCATCGATTCCAAAACAGATCAGTCAATCTTTGTACAGTTTTCCAATTGGCTGTACCTATTAGGTTTTTGTCGTCGAATGTACCCATTATCACGTTGCCACTCGATCTTCCAATTAAGAAATGATTTGGAGTCAAACTTTCTTCGTCTTCAGGGTCTAAGGAGACGTCGGTAAGTGGGCGTGAGTTTATTAAGTGTTCGGCTTCCAACAGTATTGTATGCAGGACTTCTTCGCGTGGTTGACGAGATTTTAATGTGGCGGTCAGCGCGACCTTGACAGAGCGTACCAAGCGCTCCCAGGCTCCACCCATGTTAGGTGCCCCGGCAGGTATGAACTTCCATTTGATGCCTTTTTGTTGCGCTTTATCAGTCAGTTTTTTCAGTTCTATTTGCATGTCCTTGTTAGCGCCTACAAAGTTGGTTCCGTTATCACTATACATTATAGATGGCGCTCCTCGCCGAGCTATCATTCGACGGAGTGATAAGATCATACTGTCGGCAGACAGAGACGGCACTATCTCTAAGTGCACTGCGCGTGTAGTTAGGCAGGTATAGAGTGCGACCCATCTTTTTTCTTGTTTGCGGCCTACTGTTATGATAAGAGGGCCGAAATAGTCAACTCCAGTGCATGTGAAAGGCGGTTGATGTTGTTGTAGACGTTCCGGTGGTAAGTCGCCTATGGGGGCCGGTATAGGTAGGTATTTGTGCGTTCTGCACCAATCGCATTCTCGCGTTATGGATTTTAGTGTGTTTCGTAGTGAAGTAATGTAATACTTTTGGCGTATTTCATTCATTACTGTATTATGATTGGCGTGATTATACATGCAGTGATAATGTTGTATAAGCAACTTTGTAATCGGGTGCTTGCCGTCTAGTACTATGGGTTCCTTATACGTGTCACTCACACAGTCAGCTGATGACACACGGGTTTCGATTCTTATTATGTCGTTCCTGAGCATCAATGTCAGCCTTTTTAGGCGCGAATCTTTTTCGTTAGGTACTTTGTTATTTCGTAGCGATTTTAATTCGCTCGCCCAACTTTCTTGTTGTATGGCTTTGATGAGCAGTGTCTCGGCGTTTTGTAGGTACTCTACGGGTAAAGGTACGGTACGGGTGGTGATCGCCGGCACACGTTCGGTGGGAGTTTGTTTTCGTTTGCGTTCGTATTTTCTCCATGACTTGTCTTTGACGGTTTTCTTGATAGCGGCGACGGGTTCCGGTTTTTTCGTAATTTTAGATTTGAATATGTCGACGCAGTGTAATAAGCGTGCCGTGGCTCGTTGTAGGCGTTTCCAGGACGAAAACCTTGATACGTCGGGAATAGGTATTTCGATCCGTCGTATGGTGGCTACGATTTTAGACTTTTCTTCGCCCGTGGTAGGTATTGAGCGGTCGCTCTTATCTTCGGGCCACTGATTAGGATTGTGTTGTAGAAATTCAGGGCCGTTGAACCAACGGTGATGAATGGTAAAGTTTCTTGGGGTTGACCTTGTGGCGTCGTCGGCGACGTTTTCGTTGGTCGGTATCCACCGCCATTCTGTTGGTTTGGTTGAGTCCTCGATTTCTGCCAATCTGTGTGCGACGAATGGTTTGAATGTACGCGGATCGGCTTTTATCCATGCTAAAACGGTGCGCGAGTCTGACCAAAAATATCTTCTTGTAACTTTTGTTTGGATTTCTTTTTGAACGTTTGTTGCCAGTCTACAACCTAGGAGCGCTGCTTGCAACTCTAGTCTAGGTATTGACGTGGGTTTCAAGGGTGTTACTTTAGCTTTTGCCGCTAATAATCTCACGCTGGTTTTGTTGTTCTTAGTGGTTTTCCAATATGTAGCTGCTGCGTAGGAGCTCTCGCTCGCGTCTACGAACGTGTGCAGTTCTCCCTCTTCGCACGAGCTAGTGCACCTGGGTATGTCTAGGTGTTGCAGGTGTTCAAGGCTGTCGAGCCATTTCGTCCAGTCTTCTATGAGTGTGTCGGGTATGCTTTCATCCCAGTCGGTCCCAGCTCGCCAGAGTTGTTGTATGAGCTTTTTTCCTTGTATAAGGACGGGCGTGGCTAGTCCTAAGGGGTCGAACACTGACATCACCGCACTGGTGACTTCTCTTTTTGACGGTGGTCTGACTCCCTCCTTCACTTCTTGAGGTGTGTTTCGCAAGTTAAGGGTGTATTGCATTGCATCCTTTTTGACATTCCACAACATACCTAATGTTTTTTCAGTCTGGTCTTGCCCTAATAAAACCTGATCGGTTTGAGAGTTCTTCTCGAAGCTTTCAATTGTTTGTGTGTCGTTCGATGCCCATCCTCGCAGCACGAATCCGCCGGCCTGGTGGATACGATCAACTTGCTGTGCTGTGTGTTTGGCTTCGGTGACAGTTTGAAAACTTTGTAGGTAATCATCCATATAGTGACATTTTTGGATAGCATATAGAGCTTCCGGTTGTTCTTGACCGAATTCCTTGGCATTTCTGTCCTTTACATAGATAGCTGAGCACGGGGACGACGTCGCACCGAAAATTAATGACTTCATTCGGTATTCGCGGGGTTCAGAGTCTGTCTCGTTTTCTCTCCATAGGAAACGCAAGCTATCTCTGTCTTCTTCGCGCATGCCTACTCGCAAGAACATTTCTTTGATGTCGGCTGCAAGGGCGATCGGTCCGCCTCGGAAACGTATTAAAACGCCGAATAGCGATTGAAGTAGGTCTGGCCCAGACAATAATGCGTCATTGAGGCTTTTTCCGTTTGTGCGTGCCGCTGCGTCAAATACTAATCGCATTTTTCCCTTCTGCGGGTGTACCACGGCGAAATGGGGTAAATACCATGTACGAGATGATGTCGGTTGACTCGTTGCGGGTTCCGCATATCCGCTAGCTAATAGGTTTTGAATCTGTTCGGTGTACTTTTTCTTGAAGTCTCTATTTTTCGCAATTTTCTTTTCAATACCTATCAATCGTTGCATAGCGTTAGCGCGGTTATTTGGCATCGTTTCATTATCGGTGCGCCATAATAATCCGCATTCGAATCTTCCATTGGGGAGACGTTTCGTTGTCTTATCAAGTATGGCGAGCGCTCGTTGTTCCGGGTCGCTTGCTGGCTTCTTGGGTGTTATACCCAAAGAGTCAAGGTCGAAATGTGACTTGATTAAGCATTCGATGTCCTCGTTTTTCTTTTGTAGGTGACCTACGAATGAAACTGGCTTTGGTGCTTCTGACCGGCATCCATGTAGTATCCAGCCGAGGCTAGTCAACGATGCTACTGGCTGATTGTTGTTTCCCGATTTTAACTCCCTTGAGACAATCAGGTGCCAGTTGTCTTGGCCTATCAAAAGAGCTGGTTTCATCCTTTCGTATTGGATCTGATCTTGGATGTCGTAAAGGTGGACACATCCAGCGATATCGTCTTGTCGCACTGATTGCGATGTAAGGTTGAGTTCGTTGATAGTGCAGGCTCTCAAGTTTTCGTAGTTTCTAGCAAACAGGCCCTTAATACGTAGTTTGAGTTGACGCGAGTTAGCCGTCTTCATTTGCTGTCCACTAATGCCCTCTATCGTCAAAACTTCTGTGGGTCCGTCGGCCCCTATCTCGTCGGCAACCTCGTTCAATAACAATGTTACGGTGGATCCTTCGTCGAGGAGGGCTGCCACGGTTTTAGTACCGGTGGGCCCGCATAGCTCAACAGGAACGATCTTTAGGTATGCCTTTGTTGAGTTTAGGTGGTTCACAGACGCGATTTTTATTTCTTCCTTTTTAGGTAATGTTTCATGAAGTAATGCATGATGTTGCCTTGTGCAATTATTTTCTCCACACGGATTGGCTTTGCATGTTGAGTGTCTGTGGTTTGATTTCAGGCACTTGAAACACACCTTTAGTTTCTTGACAATTTCCCATCGATTTTTCACGATTTCCTTGAGAAACTGGGGACATTTTACTAGTCTATGTTCTTTTTTACAGACGAGACATGTGATTGGTTGTTGTTTTTCTCCGGTGGTTGCGAGGACAATATCTTCTCTCTCTTTCACCGGTATCTCGTTCAGTGTTATAGCTCTCTCTCTTTCGAACTCGGAGTCGCTATCGTAATCATTTTCAGTTTCAGTGTCGCTCTCGCTGTCAGACTGTACAAAGTTGGTGGTGTTGACCTTCTGATTGCGTAGTGGTCGACTGCGGAATGGTAGTTCTCTCTTTTTCTTGACGAACTCCGTGGTGGACACGTCGTACGCTTCGAATTGATCCGCAATGTTGTTGAGAAACTCCGACAGTGAAATCAGTATGGGTTCGTCCTCTTTACTCGATCTGTACTCGTACCATCTGAATTTCACGTTCATGTTCATTTTGTCAATTATTTTTTCTGACAAATCGTTTGAGTATAAGTAATCTTTGCGATTCATTTGCTTGATGACGTTGACACTGTTCGCCACTGCGCTGGCAAATGTGCCTATGCCCTTTATGTCGTTGGACATGGGCGGCAGCTTGTTGATAGCTGCTATCTCACTCTTTATGAGATGTGTGGGCCGACCAAATCTTCTTTCTAATGCTTCCAATATTTCCTTAGGATGCGTGTTGGTATATAGAAGTGACTTGACGGACTCTCTTGCTTGATCTTTGATAGCCCTTCGTAATCTGGCTACGTTCTCGATGTCAGAGAAATATTTTTCGGTATCTCTATAGATAGCCTTGAAAGCTATCCACTCCCTCGGGTTGCCGTCGAAATGATGCAACTCGTTTATGTACTTCGGTGCAGGAGCAGGTTTGCTTTCCTTCACGCTCTTGATCGCGCTCACGATCGCGGATGCAAGGGTAGACACGTCCCCTTTTTCCGGCATCCTACTTTTCTTGAGGTTTGCTTCACGCTGTCGTTGAATGGATTTCTGTCGTGACTTCGCCACCCAATCCGATACGTAATCGCTTTTGTCCACGTCACTCGCATTCGATGAATCTTCCTCGTCCTGAAGTTCGATCAATTCCAGTTTGGTTTTCGCCATCGCAACGGCCGCATCTGCCTTCTCTTTCTGGCTTCGCTCGAGTTCCAATCGTGCTTCTAATGCGGCTCTCCTTTGTACTGAACTTGATGAAATCACCGAATTTGATGCTCTTCGTGGCCCGGTCCGATTTACCACCGTACCTTCCCTTGACACGCGTACCTCCTGGGTTTTGGACATTCTGTCCTTCCGCGACTGCTCGGATTTCTCTGTACTTTCTGTACTCGTTTCCGTGCTGCCTGTGTTCTCGGTGCTTCCACTCTGCACCGTGCTAGGAGTCTCCTTCTGAGAACTCCTCAAACTGCTCTCCGGAGCTGACTCCTCTTCCTCCCTGGACTTCGTCTTGTTTCTTCTTGCTTGACTCCTGGTGCTCATCTTCGCCTGGGGGAGATCTTCCATGCCGTCTTCCCTGTTTTCCTACCTCCCTAACGTCCCTACAACCCTATCAGCCTGTTTGAGTGGTTCTTCGGAACACGCTCTCCCAGGAATGGAAACGTGCGGGATTGGAAAGGTGGGAATCGCCCGGCAGAGGGATATGAATGAAAGTAGCGTGCTCAGGTATGGGGGGATCGTCCACACCCTCAGCCGTGCCCTCAAGAGGCCGTCTACTTCACCCACACCGTACTGGCGCGATCGGACTGTACAGCGCGCCTTGACAAAGGCACCACTGGTAGTGTCGTCCGGTCCACTACTCCCGCCAACAGGCGTTAACTCACTCTACCGTTTGGCACCGTTAGGTGGTAGACCGTGAGCCGCGGGCGCACCGCGTAAGAAACAAAGACGTTTGACTGTGTCCGCCACTCTTCCTCGGTGAATCCGAAGTCTCGACCGGCCGTGTTGTTCACTCGCTGCAGTGGTCACGACGATACCCGCCGTGTCGTTCACACGCTGCAGTGGTCTCGATGATACACGCCGTGTCGTCCACACGCTGCAGTAGTCTCGATGATACCCGCTGTGTAGTCTCGCCGCTGGGCACCGATTTGCGTTCGTGGCTGTAGCTTGCCCCTCGAACCCAACGTTCGTGGCCGTTGCCTGCCCCTCGAACCGCGCCAATCCCAATGCCCTTGAGAACCCACAGCTTGCACAGTCTGCCCCGATCTTCCAATGTTCGCTGCTAACAAGCCCGACGAACCGAAGCGGAAGAATACCGAAGCTTCTTGCACTGATTCTTGATTTTTTCTTCTATCCGACGTCGATGGACCAAACGCTGTTGACGAACCCTACCAGGAGTAGAGGTCTGGACGGGTAGGAACAGCTTGAAATGAAACTCGATTTGTGCGGTGGAACAATCTTGAAACTGGTACTGCAGTATTGCCTCTTTCTGACTTGTTCTTGTAAGGAGAGTGCGTAGAGAAATGAGTGCCGAGCAGGCCTGACTGCGCTGTTTATATTGTAATTTTAGTCTTTGCGCATGCCTATGTCAGATTTACAAGTGCGCATTGTGAAATATTATTATTGTTATTACTAATATAACAAGATACAAACGGTTGCTATGGCAACGGTTTGATACTGAAAAGTGGCAATACCGTAGGGAGAGCCCTATCCAAATTCTTTATTAAAAATAACTTATTTCTAATCAAATACAATATGAAATAACTATAAAACAATAAATGCCTACTTATTTACTTACATCTAAAACAATAACCTAAACGCCTTAAAGTATTCAATAGCAATAATATTTGTTCGAACTTAGTCTATGTAAAGTAGGTATATAATAAATATCTTTATTTACAATGGAATGGGCAGGCATACATAGCACAATGTGTTATGTGCGGGTTGAGGGACGATTAAGGCATGTTAGTAGGTAGGTATAGTCGTGAACACAAGTGCATCTGTCGGAACACACCGATAGGTGCTTGGCGACAGATTTTCAATTTGAGGTTGTTAGCCAGCCAGATGGGCATTACAATGTACCCTACCACCATGTTATGGTTTCCTCACGATGTTTTCCTTCACCGAAAGCTCAAGCTCATTGTAGGATTCGAACCCGGGACCTTCGTCTCGGTATCCGACGTCACTACCACTGAGCTATCATCGCCTTAAACAGATACATATTTATATAGCAAAGCTTCCAGGACAGGAGCTATTAACTTACAATAGATATATATGGTGATATCTTCTTGAGTTCTTCCCTCACTTTCTTCCTGGCGCTAATTTCCTCAGAGTCCATCTCAGATGCTTCTGTATCCAACTTTTCCACGTGCTCTGACACCTTATATTCATGAAACAGTTTATAAGACACATACAATAAGATACATCTGAGGGGCCAGTTGGCGCAGTTGGTTAAGACTCTGGCAAAGATTCTAGCTATTGCGCTGCAGGTCGTGGGTTCGATTCCCGCACAGGACATGCATTTGTGTGCATGAACATGTCTGCATGTCCTGAGTCTGGATGTAATTATGTATTTACAAAAAAAATGTAGTATATGTATTATATCAGTTATCTGGTTTCCATAGTACAAGCTCTGCTTAGTTTGGGATCAGATGACCGTGTGTGAGGAATGTCTAGTGTGAGGTATGTCAGGATATTTATACTAAAATGTAGCATTAAAAATAATATGTATATAAATATAATTAGTATGTTCATTTCCAAGTTTAGGTTAGTAAGGTGCCTTTTCGGGAGAAGTCAAGCCGATATATCTGAAGAGATATATCGGCTGAAATCTAGACCGCGAGTAAGGCAGCGGCGCAAAGTAACTATCATAAATAAATACGTACCTTTTTCACAATTCTATCGCTGTATTTGGAACACGCACTCTGAACTTTATCGTATGGCACATTGTCGACAACTGCAAAATAATTCATTATTAAACTATTGAGAAACTTCAATACAGCTCACATGCATGGTGACAGCTCGGTTAACGAAAGCACGTTCACAGCACACATGCAATTTCACGATACAGTATGCTTTATTACATTATTGCTTCTAATCATGCAGTCAATTCTAATGGACGAATGCAAAAAAGACCACTCTATATTAATGAGCCGTAGCAAAAGCAAAACAATAACTGTCTCCTTCATACTCATAAGCTTGACCGCGCGCGAGAGAGTAGGACAGACTATGCATGACGCGCATGCAGTGCGACGTGACTCCGCGCGCTTATTCACAGATACTACACAAGCGCAACGTGTAAATGTGTTGAACGTGATAGCTTCTGGTCGGTTAACTAAACTAACAGTAAGTATAATGACACCAATAAAATTAGTTTATTTTTCAGGTCAAGTTTTCATACTCGTTAGTATGTGTGGATGTAGGGGCATGTGGCTATTGAGACGTGGGGGTGTGAGACGAAAAGTTAGAGGAGAAGAGAGAGGAGTGTGTGAGAAAAGTTAGAGCAGAAGAGAGAGGAGTGTGTGAGAAGAGTGTGTCGTGTCGACAAGATAAGTGTGAGCCAAGAAAAGTTTATCGGGAAATTTATACTCATATGACATGTATTTAAATGATCCTTTTAATGTTACAGATCCAGCATGCAAAATAATGAAAGCCGTCTTTATAATGCCAGATCAATTTTTTCTGAGACACAAATTATATGTAAACAATATACACTCTGTCCCAAAAACAGTGGCAAGTAGACACTTGTGAAAACTAAAGAAAATCGCGGTAATTCACTAGACAGTGCTTAAGCCTAACTCTCACAAAATCATTATTAACTTTATGGTCTTATCAGTCAACGCACAACCACTAGGGTTAGAAATTTGAGATATTGCACAGGTTCCTTAACATAGGCATCCACTAACAAAAGATTTTTGGTAAATCGACCCTGAAGGGGGTAAAATAAGGCTTAAAGCTAGTTAGTTATGAGTGTACCAAGAGGCTGCAAAGTCCCCGGCAGCAGTTCAGCCTCGACCATCTGCGTTCTTGGGATGCCAGCCGCGTCCTGCAGCTTGTGCAGCGTCGACAGTATGAACTGGAAGTCGCCGAAGTGCGGGTGCCGCTTGCGGTAGTACATCGTCAGCTTGTACGGGCTAAGAGCGTCGTCGTTCGTCTCCAATATTTGTTCCAGACGCTTGTTTACTGACTGTTTGTGAGATTTATGGCGATGATAGCTCAGCGGTTGTGACTTCGGATGCCTAGACGTAGGTCGCGGGTTCGAATCCCACAACTAGTTTTTAAATTTTTTAAAAACCGACTTGACATAAAAATTCCATATAACCGACAATTCTCACAAAAATTCACGAGAATCGCAACCTGTAGAGTAAAACAGCCGGACATCTGGACAGACATACGAAAGTATTTACGTCCAAGCTGAAACGAAAACGCTTCGCTCGCTCGGTCAATAAGCTTCGGCTTTCGGTGAAGGAAAACATTGCGAGGAAACCATAGCACTGTGTAGGGTACTTTGAAGTACCCATCTGACTGGCTACCACCCTCAAGTTGAAAGTCCGTCGCAAAGCACCGAATTTTATATTTAGTACAAAATGTGAAAAAAAAAACTGTAACATCATCAATTACTTTATAATACCAGAAATCTGTCCCAAACCTCTATCAGTGATAACAACATAGTATATCAGCATGTAAGTATCTAAAATTAGATTGGCATTGTGAAACTTACTGATGCAAAGCGTTTGACTTACTAAATTATTTCAATGAATCCAAACGTCTTAAGAAAATTTCGGTAAAAAAAAAATATGGTATATAATTTTGTACTATTTGTCCCCCGCATCTTCACCCGCGTTCCCGGAATAAAAAGACTTATAATACTCGAGGATAAAGTAGCTTCATATAAGTGAAATAATTTTTCGATTCCGACTGGTAGTTCCAGAGATTAGCTCATACAAACAGAAAACGATTCAGCTTTATTATACAAATATTAGTATAAATTAACTTACTTTGGCAATATCTTCAATCAACTCATGATTGATCTTTTTGCTGATGTCATAGAGACCAGGGTACTTGATCTGCATTTCTGACATCAATTCAGTATGAGACTTCGCCAGTATCTGGAAAAGAAACACTATTAAAAATTTGCCTGACAAGGATGGAAATAGTCGACAGAGTAGTTTATATACCTATACTAGACATACTAGTCCATTTTTTATACATATTATATTTTCATTATATAAAATCAGCGTTCCGCAATTACAGTTACAAATTCCTGACATTATCAGCATAAAAAATGTACCTACTGGAGATATCCGTAATATTATTCTATTGAATACTTTAACTTTGAATTCTTTGGATAGTCTGGAATAAAATCTTGACTTTTAATCTCCAGGAAAACATAAGAGGGTTTGAGTTACTTCCTGAGGGCTACTCAATATATGAGCAACTTTCTTTGTCCACTTCACATTCTATTTCCACTAACATTAACATGTAGGCCACTTACATAAAGTTTATTTTTCCTTGGCAGTTTCAAACAAATTTCAATAATGGTCAAGGAATATGTTAATATAAAAGTAGCAAATACCTGAGCGGGAGATTCTTCGACTTCACGATGACGCCTACTTTGTTTTTGTGCAAATCTCTTTGGATTCTTAGCAAGTGGTAACTGTGAACATAGTAAAAAAAATACATTAATTTGTTCTATATGTATGGGTCAACATGACCTATGAAAGGCGGCCAAAGACAAGAAAGCACACCATCAGCTAATGGCGTAAGAAATGGCAAAACATTCAGATTTTCTTGTATTTTTCAACATTCCTTGCCTTGTTATTGTAAGGCACCATCCATGCGCGAGTCTGACTCGAACTTGGCCAGGCTTTTATACCAAAACATTTGTTTAAGATATTCTGTTCTTAGCACATTTTGTTTCTACAGTTCTAGGTCCTATTTCATAAGTTGGTGCTATGATAAAAGATTTTTCTCCGCTATACTTACATCAGGGACATGATCAGGTATATAAGCCGTCAACTTCACAGCTCTGATCATTGGCAAGCTGTTGATGCCCTGTACGGCTCTCACAGGGTCTATCTTCTCTGATAGTTGAAGAAAACATATCTTCAATGAGTTCCTCACAGTTTGAAAGTTCAATGCCTCGAATGGTCCTTTTATAGACTTGCTGAGTATTTTCACAACTAGCGCAAGGCTCCACTGGAAATTAAGTATATTTTGTATAGTTATATTAATTATAATAAATCAAACAGGTCCTAATGCTTTAGGAATTATTTAATTGATCCTTTATATCATAGATCACAATAAAACTAGGCTACGACTACTAGTAGTGGTAGCCTAGTTTGTAGGTCTATTGAAATAGTCTAAAATTCTAATCAAATTCTATTAGAAAAGTCTATAATTCAGTTCGAGCATATAAATAATTCTAGTTATTGGGTTTGTTGTACTTCAATGGAAGGGAATGATTAATTCCTCTGTCTTAGAGAAGATTTCGAGTTAACGGTGCTCGATTAAAGAAGTTCCACTTCTCTAAGTATATACTGTAGTCTTCGGTTCCACTGTACTTTTAATTTATTTTAAGAATTCTAGATATGTTTATAACCTATGAATTGAATTGTAAAGCAACATTCAATTATTATGAATCTCCGAGTGATTACTTAATGTGGTAACATGAAATAGTATGCCATTGATTTAAACAATCGCCTAAGTAATATAGTCGTCGAAAGTATTGTACCTATAAAGTTTTGTCGGCATTTTTTTTCTAATGCTATCTTGCTTGTGTAGTATCTCTAATTTATTCTTACCTTGAATGGTATTCCTCTAACAGCTATTATAGACATGTTTTATTGAGAAATTCTGCAATTTATTTGTAATATTTGTTTGAGTATGAACCAAAGAGAATATAACGCTACGCTAAGTATGAACAAACAATCAAAATCACTCAAAATTCAACAAACAAGTCAATAAAATTCATTCAACATCAAATCCACAGACTAGGTAGAGATACTACGTATATCAAATCAATCAATCATTTTATAGGGATGTTCAATAAATCAATGGTCGCATCGATGGTCGATTATCTATCGTAGATTGTTGCTACCGATATTATTACTATACTCTTTGTGTTGCTATGTCAAACATCGACATCGTTACACGTAAGCTTTTATGTGATGTCACTTTAAACATGCCGGTTATTTTAGTTGTCTTTTTTATAATGTAAGTTTTTACTGTGTAGTATCATTACATTAATAAATAGTATAGTTTTGTGAATCGAATGAAATAAAAGCACAATTTATTTGAAGACTTAATCAAGTCTCATTATCCTATATTTATATTCATTTATTCGCAATAATTTCAAATGTCTTATCCTATATGTCGATGCTCTTATTCAATGCATCGATGATTAAAACGCACCGTAAAACATCGATGGAATATCAATGTATTTTTATTTTTTTGCAATCCCTAACTGTTTGTTGTTGCTCTTGTGGTCTTATTCGCTAAAAGGCAGGCAAAGATCTGAGTCATACAGCCTTGTCTTATTTCAGTTTCTCGAGTTGTATTTATATAGTCACAAAATAAATCACTTCACTTCATACAGTGGCGTAGCTACCTGGGGGAAGACGAGGCAGTGCACCGGGGCCCCCAAGCTCAGTGTGCCCCTCAGACTTTGACTTAAAAACTATAAATTGAACACAGTTATACATATACAAGAAAAAGCAGACTCATGTCTTTTTTCAATGTTGAGTGTAGTCTTGCTCCAGGTGTAAAAACGAGATGGCTCGATATGAAAAATTTTAATAGTTTAGTTGTTGCGTGGACTATAGGTACAAATTGAGCTGATCTGCGAGCTGAGTCATTGAACCGGCTCACACACCTGAGCCGTGAGCTGTTATGCAGCTCGCGTATTTTTGTTTAGTTACACACCTCTAGTTTTGTTTATAGAGACGTGACGTCACACCTGACAAATGTCACGTGACCGGGTGTTTTTGCGCGAATTTCAAATGAAATTTTAAAAAATATTTTTTTTTCCCTGTAAATAACATTTTTTTGATAAAAAGATAATTGTAAGAGGTATTAAATACACGTATGTAAATTTTAAAATATGTTTCCGAAAACTGTCAAGTAGCCAATTGTACAAAAACTTTTCAAGGACTTCTTGATACAATTTAAAAGTCAAGATACACATAATTCATTTCATTTCACTTCACTGGTGCACATTGATCTTTATTGGATAAAATACCACCGAATTTATGAAAATAAAAATGAAAATGCATCGTCACTCTACAAGTTCCCGCCAAAAAGTCCCTCTTACTTACCTAATGAGGAGGCACACTGACAATTTATCCCGCTAGGTGTCGTATAGTCGCTGGTGCCGTCTATCTGTCAAACACCATACATTTTTTACGTATTCGTTATCAAATAAGTTATTCAATAATTATAATGCCTTTCTGTAGTGAATTTTAATGCAATAATAAAGGTTTACACCAATTGAAAAGAAAAAAGCCGTGGATTATTAAAAAAAAAAATGACACCAAGCTCATAGGAAGATAATGCAGTTATCACTTCAAACCTAACGATTTTATTATAAAAGCCGGTTACTGGTTGGTTTAATTAATTGAAATTCATGAAAATCCATCAATTCAATATCAATGACAGTTACCAGTGAGGGTGGCGCCATCTGAGATTAGCTTTGCCTGTCCCTCCCCATTGGCTGACAAATGTCATATTTATCGTTTCATTTTTAATTTTTTCATGACCATGGATACTAAGTCCTTCAGTCGCATACTTCAATTTATATAGCCCACCCAAATAAGATTCTTGAGCCCACCATAATGATTATATTTTGTATTAAGCCTTCATCTATTTACAACAAATATGTACAAATTACAATCTATATACAATTTCCTTAAGTCAAGTAAATTTATTATTATTACTGTCGACACGATGGAGCCATAAAGCACGGTAAAGAATATCTATCTCTTTACCGTTTATAAATAATATCATAAATTAAACAAGAAATTGGGAACTTCCGTTTTCGGTTAAGGAAAACATGAGGAAACCATAGCACATTGGGTACTGTGTATTAAGTACATACCCGCCAGAATAAATATCTGTCGCACCAACACCAAGCACCAACCAAGGGCTGGAATTGAGATCCAGTTCCTAGCACTTCTTAGCTTTGTGTGCTAGCACTTTGGGCTATATTAACACTTACCATGGTGTGATTGTGGTTCAATACAGGCACCATGGCTTCAGGCTCATTATAAAACAAAAGGTATACACTAAAACGTTTCAAAATGTTGTGGAAATTTTGTTCGATTGGCAAGGGTAGACATTATTTTACTCAATTGAGTTAGGGAGTCAACACAAAAAAAAACGAATTTATCAATATCATTTCTTTGTGAAAATGTTATTTCTAGTAGTAGTTTATTCTTAAATAAAAATTAGATGGATATTGTGTACACAAAAAGCTACGGCACGCCGTAACGTTAATTAATCATTATGATATTACACAATTGAAAGAGTTTGAAGCTTATCTTATCTTATTAATAGTCTTCTAAATCGTCATCTTCCAAATCCTTAACGTCTACATCGGCTAAATCGTCAAACTCAATACCACCAAAGTTCACATCGTGTTGTGCATCTTCGTCATCGTCATCATCATCATCCATATCGGCTAAAACATCATTAATATCTGCAATGAAATTCTTTTCTTCTAAATCTGCATCAACATCAGTTTTGTCATTAACTTCATTTTTTACATTAATATTTGCAGTGTCCTTCTTCGAATCTACAACATTATTCTCAGAATCAATATTGGTTTTAACCAAACCAGTTTGGTTGTCACCCGCACCGGTATCGTTTTCGGTTTTTACATTATCGGTTCTACCAGAATCGATATTGACTCCACCTGAACCATTGTTGTCATCATTTGCGTTGTCTTCTTTCTTCACCTCTTTAGCTACATCATTACCAGCAATTTCAGCATCATTATGGTCGTTTTCAATCTTAACTCCAGCTGATGTACTCTGCACGGGGTCAATATCTTGAGGATTTTTATTCTGGGGCTTACCAAACCTAAATCTATGCATTCCCTTCCTTTTGTTAGGAACACCAGCAATATACATAGGCTTAAAAGTGCATGAGATGTCATCTGAAAAAAGAACAACGTTTTTAGACTGCTACCAACCATATTAGGCTCACCATGTATTGCTTTGGAAATGATGAAGAACTTACCAATAACAGCTTCTCCAAGGCTGCAAAGTCGATCGTAATTCTCATACGTATCGCACCCAGCCACATATAGAGGTTTTCTATCAGATTTCTTGAGGCTCACTGCTCCATATGATTTCAGGAAAGCTTCCAAGGGCGCTCGTTTCGGTGGTTTAGGATGTCCGAAAATACGAATCAGGAGATTACTCCTTATATCTAATATTCTCTTGGTCGTAGGCAATTTAATCACCTGAAACAGTAAAAAAACCTATATTATAGATCTGATCCCAAAGTAAGCATCTCTGCTTCCTTTATCAAGTACGTATTTTAAAGATACAAGCATACGATCACGGCTCCAACCCCTTGGTTATTTACGACCTCGACGGTAGTCTAGGCCCTCATTTCAATCTTCATTAATAAGGCACTTAACATATTGTAATTATCTGCATCAATATAGATACATTTCATTGAGACTTACCCACTTTAACTCTTCAATGACCTCATTGGTTAGATGTTTTTTCAGTTGATGGTCCATTTCAGTTTCGGGATTGTTGAACTCCTCTGTAAACTGTAAAACATGGATTAAATAAACAATTTATGACATTATTTAAGATAAGTGATATAGCAATGCCAGCTCAGTTTGGTAGTGACGCCAAATGCCGCTACAAAGGTTTCGAATCCTGCTATTCTTAAGCATTCGGTGAAGGTAATCATCGTGAGGAAACCATAGCAGTGGTACATTGTACCCACCTGGGTGGCTACCAAGATGAATATCTGTCGAGGACCATCGAACAATTAACCGAAAGAAGCGCAATGAATCAAATTCAAAAAATATTTATTCAATTTAGGCCCTGATAAGGCACTTGTGAACTTTAACAAATTACTCTACAAAAAAAGGATTGAAACCTATTCCGCCAATTCGCTCTGATTGGCAAAGTCAAGGACCAACATTTAGATCCTTACTGTTGAAAATCTCTGACTAGTTGCGGAATTCGATTGCTCGGTATTACTACTCTAAAGCGCTCGTGGTGTAGCATGATTAGCCGTTCTTAATCGATCGGCAAAGTTAATCTACACCGTCGTGGTCGGTACCTGGATGGTTGACCGTCTAGTGGTATTTCTAAATCGAGCGTTTCCGTGCTTCGGAAGGCACGTAAAGCCGTTGGTCCTGGCGGAGGCCTCCAAGGCGGGTTGACAATTCCAACAGTAGGTTGACCACTCACCAATCCGCAGTGGGCACGCGTGGTGGAGTATCTGCCCATTCCCGCCTACACACAGGAGTTCTGTGCCCAGCAGTGGGACATTATAGGCTGATGATGACTACTAAAGGTTTCTTTCCTTGATGCCAAGCACATAGCGGTGTGTTATGGCAGCTGGATTTGAGATCCAGCTGTAGCTAACTTATCATGGCGAGATAGAAACACCAACATATCCCGGTTAAAAATAAAATAAATTACCATATTGACAATAACATCGATTTCTTCGTTTAGAATCTTATCCACGAGCGGCTCAAGTTTGTAAATGGAGGGATCTTCCGTCTCTTGCGCATTCAGTTTCTTTGTTTCTGCACAAAATATAGTTTGGTTAATTTTATTGAGTAAAATAGGTTGTTGGACAATGGCATAAGCAATTTATTTTCTTCTCTATTTCATATTGATAATAAAATTAGTTTTCCTTGGGTTTAAAAGTATGAGTTTCTGTCACTACTTTTGGTAACTGGATATTCGCATCTCATTAATTTCGCCTTACAATTGTTATCTTTCTGTTTTAAACTCAATAGTATGTATTTATTGAAACGAAATAGGAATTCCAATTTACTTGGTTGTGCCAAAAATAATTTTATTTACCCAATTATGTCAGATTTTTTAAAGAATCATTTAAATGGTACTTACCCATATGTTTTTTCTTACCTGCAAAAGAAAGATAAATATATAAATTCCATCCAAACACAAAAAAAATATGGCGGTCTCAGAAAGCTTTAAGATTTTGGTCAATTTACAACTTGTCATAAAATCATGGATCATTGTAGTAATTTGAAATCTGGAAGAAATCGCTTTTCAGCGATAAGACCGCCCATTGTACAGTATTTTTAATATTAAGAATTTATTGTTATTGTGATTTTTATACTTGTTGGTGTACAATAAAGAGTTATCTATCTATCTATCTATCTATCTAATTTAAACAAATATGATAACCAAACCAATTCACCAATCGGGCTTATTCAGAGTTGTTCGGATGCGCAATCGACTTCGAGTGAACCAAACAGGCTTGTGCAACAACAGCATCAAATCAATATTAATATTCTCACTCTCGCACTCTTTTAATACTAGAAATAAGCATAAACTTGTGACCTCTGCTTATAGACTCCAAAAAGTGCATGGTTCATTTTTAGGACTGAGTATACAATTTTATAATAAGATCCCTTATAAAAATTTAAATTTACCGTCACATAAGTTTAAGGAATGTATTAAGGCCGCTTTAGTACAGAAGGCTTACTACAATAATTTCTAATCAATTTAATGAATATTTTATTAATTATGTAGAAGGTAATTGTACTCCTTATTTAAATACAAATTATTACAATGTTGACTCATCAGAGCAAAGTATATTTGTTTCACCTATATCTGTTGCCGAGTTATCAAAAATTATAATGTCACTAAACAACACTAGTGCTGTTGGATATGATGAAATATGTACAAATATAATTAAGATGTGTGTGAACGTAATTGTTGGTCCTTTGACACATATAATAAATTTATCATTATCACAGGGTGTCTTTCCTAGCGATCTTAAAAAATCTGTGGTAAGACCATTACATAAAAAAGGGAAAAAATGTAATATGGATAATTATAGACCGGTCACGTTAATACCGATATTTTCAAAAATTTTTGAAAAAGTTATGTACTCTAGAATCAGTAACTTTGTTGAATCACATAATATTTTAAAAGATGAACAAAATGGTTTTCGCAAGAATAAGAGCACATCCCTGGCAATATTTCAATTAATTAAAAATATAACAGATTGTTTAGATACTAAAATTCCTGTAACAGTATTATATATGGACATGAGTAAGGCATTTGATTTTGTTTGTCATAAGCGGCTACTACACAAATTATATATGTATGGAATACGCGGACCAGCTTATGATTGGATTAAGTCTTATCTTAGTAGCAGGACACAGTGTGTTGAGATTAAAAAATACTGTAAAAGTAGCAATACCATAGAAACATATAAATCTTCTTATAAGGTAAATAGATATGGAGTGCCACAAGGAAGCGTTTTAGGTCCTTTATTATTCCTGTTATATATTAACGACTTACCAAATGTAATTAGCCATGATTGTATTTTATTTGCAGACGACACAACTGTTGTCATCAAAGGAATTGATATATTGACATATGAAAAAGAAATAAATAATACCCTTGACCTAGTAATAAATTGGCAAATGATAAATAATTTAAAAGTAAATATTAAAAAGACTAAATTCATGCAATTTCGAACACCTCAAAGTAGATCTCAAAATTTAGTTATATCATACAAGGGGGAGAAAATTGAAGAAGTTCTCTCAGCCAAATTTCTTGGTATTACTATAGATTGCTACTGTAATTGGAAGGAGCATATCGAAAATATATCTTCACGCATAAATTCTTTTATATTTGCATTGAGGCGTATCAGTTTACTCATTTCTAAAAAAGCTGCAATTAGTGCATATTATGGATATGTCTACTCTTTGTTACGATATGGCATTATAATATGGGGACGTTCATCGGCGATTGACAGAGTTTTCATCATGCAAAAACGCTGCATTCGATCGATTTTTGGCTTAAAACAAAGTGAATCGTGTAGGACATTGTTCAGAAACTGTGAAATTCTAACGGTACCAAGTATCTATATATTTGATGTTTGCTTGTTTGTACAAAAAAATAAAAATCTTTTCCAACAAAATGGACAGACAATGCCATATAATACAAGACTACGAAATAAAAATAATCTGTATAGACCTTTTACCAAATTAACAGTAGCATCGAATAATAGCTTCATAATGGCAATAAAAATATTTAATAAACTACCAGACATTTTTAAAGATTTACCACTTCATAAATTTAGAAAAATATTAGTTAACTGGCTAAATGACAAATGTTTTTATAGTATTCAGGAATATTTTAATTATAAGTAAGTGTTATTATATCGTGATGAACTGATGATTATGATATATAAATGTTGACATTTAATAATTTTCAATGCATATTTTTTTTTTTTTTTTTTTGTGACTAAAATTTTTATTGGACATTTTTCAAGTTTAAATATACATTTGGTAAATATTATGATTATCATGTCACTGGCTAAGTATTATTTTTATTGTTAATCATATTGTCGTTGATTGAATCTCAATTTTGTGTAATCATTTGTGTTAATTTAACGTGTAAAATACTGTGTACTGTGTATGTGCTTGGAAAGGCAGAATTTGGAATGGTCCTAAAAAAAAAATTGTAACATCTTTTTGTAACCCAAATTTTTACAAATAAATACTTATACTTATACTTAATATTACCGAATATTTAAATGATAAAAATGCTTGGGTATAGCGCTCGCTCCGCAGGAAACATCTGATGTAATAAATATAAGTTTGATTTTGAAAAGAGTAATTGCTGAGTTTATTGCCGGCTCTTCTTAGCAAAAGCAACCTTCCGAACCGTGCATTAGAGTATTAGAGTTTGACTATTCATAAGTGCCTGTGAAGGCCTATTTGGATGAATAAATTATTTCATTTCATTTCAAGCTAAATAGTACCTATCAGAAAACCCCGATAATAACCGACCTTAAAGTTAGAATTGTATAATATAATAGCGAATTTTATGATAGAAGGGGAATTTCTCATATATGCTGTATTTATAATACTTACTTCCTTCTGGATACTTCGGTAGTCTTCCAGTGGGTACCGGTGGTTCTCCCTCCGGCGCACTCACAAACAACTGTGGCCTCTGATCTGTAATACAGTTCACATTACTTATCATAACCATGGTACGTCTATAAATAAGTACATCTGTCGATTTGATTTGGAATTTTGAGCTTTAAAGTTGAGAGGGAACTGTTTATCGTGGTATGGACATTTCATGAAGAATGATATGTGTAGCGAGGGATGTATTATAGCTGACTAATACGATCGCTTCATTTTCACGTTAGTATACAGTAGTACCCAGGTGATAAGGCGCGTCGTGAATCTTCGTTCCACATAAAAGAAAGTATGGCCCGAAGATCAACGAAAGAATGCTTAAAACTTACAATTAACCTAAGATAACTACTATGGTACGTCTACACTGCAGCTGTTAGTTGCGTCTCACTCGCAAGTACACACATGGCGGCAGCTGCAGACCAATAGCATTTGCCGCGCTTTGAAAATGTATCTTCTGCGCAGGTACATCGGTAAGCCATATTAGTTAGGTACTACTGTACCATTTGCGGGTTTAAACACATCCCTAGCTCTCCCTAGATCTCTGGTGGAAAGCCACCCTAAGAAAAGAAATAAAATTGAAAAAGAAAATATACCACTCTGACCTTCTGCTGCTTCTAAGTCCAGAAAAGTAGATGGGCATGTAAGAAGAGGAAGAATGACATGAGTAATTAAGAATGCCGATAGATAAGAGTTTTGTATGGAAAAATATACATATTGCCCCAGCGGATTGGAAACACAGCAGGCAGATAAAGACAACTTTTGATCGTTATTTATATCAGTTAATATTTAGTGATAGAAATAACAAAATAAGGCCACAAATCAAAACCAAAACACGATTTTCAAAAGAATCGGCACCATTGCCGATTCTTTTGTAAATCGCAATAAACTAAACACATAACATCTTTTTCTAACAAGCATTATTGAAAAAGAATAGAACATATTTAAAGCTGTTAAATTATTCATTGCCGTTTTCATTTGCGGGTAAATACACGTAATCAATTTATATTGAAAACAAGCAATTGGACTAATTTGACACGACCAAATTTCTTACATCCTTTTCTAATGTCCTTTGTTAAAAGAGATATAGTGAGACTCAATTAATTTAGTTGTAAACAACAGAACCTGCACCAATACCCTATCCTAAACTTACGTGAATTGAATCAAATATTGCAAAATAAATTTCTTTAATCAAACATAGAATACTATTTATCCAGGGAAACACTAGAACCTTCGGGAATACGGGTGTAAATGAGGGGCTGAAACATGCATATAATTAAGAAATATTACCTGCTGGAACAAACTTGGGCTTTGCGAGTACAGAAGGCTTGGTTGATGAACCTGCAACTGTCGGATCACCATCCCGTGCTACATCTTGGTTTTCTGCGATAACAATTAAACACATAAGTATACCGAATAGGAATAAATATTTTCAGAGAAGATTGTACGCCTTTTTAACCATAGTTAAAATTTTATAAAATCGGGAATTTGACCACACGTTCGGCCAATTTAGTACCAGTGCGTGGTCCAAACGCGTAAACGTTAGCTTTCTGCACTCCTCCGTATAAACTTTATGCCAAATCTTACCCTCCTCCATAGGATTCTTGGTTATGTGGAAAACTTGTGTACAATTGTTCGTCAAACAAAACACATTTATTTTAGAAGATAATCTTATGTTTAGGGGACCAGATATATCTGAATCGATCAGATATTTAAGGTTAGTTTTAGAAAAAAAACTCTTCGTCTACAATGGGTTCAATCCATAAAAAATCACATGTTACATAGAAACATATATACTATCATACAGAAATGTATGAGATAAAGTACGGGGCAAGAGTGGTGAGCACCGATTGACAGCTGCGCAGTAGTTAATTGTTCGGTCTGTTTGGCGGAATGAAGCAGGGGTAGCGCCGAGCTGCACACGATTGGTTCGTCAGTCGATGCTCGCCGTTTTTTTATATTTTTTTATACCTTAAATTGGATTCTTGCGTGTCATTTGGCTACTGTGATTTGGCCAAAAGTGTACATCCGCTAGCTTGCCCCCACTACTGCCTATCTGTGCTCACCATTCGTGCCTCATACTACAGCTAATTGATAGACAATTCGTCGTGCTTGATACATTTGAAAGCAAGTTGTATAATGAATGGGGTTGTGCATAAAGAAGGTTTCTCTTTCTTTCGCCATTTCATCATATTTTGTGCCTAGTGTTATGTCGTTACAGAACACTAGATACATCTTCATACCCCGGCTACACGCTCAATCTTACATGCGCAGTAAAAAACTGTACAAATGACTGAACAACAAAAGACGGAACACTGTACAATGGCCAGTAGTAAACACGTGCAAGTAAGCATGTGCAAACTCCATAGTATTTTGAAGGCTCATATTCATATCACACATTTTGATACGTGTGTCGTCGATAACAATTTTGCCGGACTGAATGACCGCGCATGCCAAACTTCAGCATGTCAACGATTGCGCAATTCGCGCTTCCGGGCATGCGCGAGCTACTGTCTTGCCGTCCACACGCAGTCTTATCTGCGCAATCTGGTTTGTGCAGTCATGTTGCAAACAAGACGGAACGTGTAGCTGGGTTAATCCAGCCAAAAACCTCTTCACACCCAGAAGGGGTTTGAAGAGTGTCATTTGGTAATACACCGCTGATCCCGGTGTATACTGCCAGCTCAGCGATTCCTCATAGAGCTTTGAAGACAGCAACAAATAATTAGAAAGCATCGAACCTTGCCTATGCGTGTTCTGTAGGGAATCATCTCGCTTTCTCTTACGACTTAGCATAGGGAAAATGAGTTGGCCATATCCGCTGATTTTTAATGATTTGGCCAAGTATAGCTAAACCGTCAAAGTTGCTATCCATATTGTGCGGCACGAGGCAGCCTCGGAGACGTGTTTGCCTCGTGAGGCAACGTAAAGCCTTGTAGCTGCATTTGTAAAAAACAATAATTAAAACTTACCTTTTATTGGAACACTTTCTTCATTGTTTGTTCTTTTTACTTTACTCAAAAAACCCTTATCAACTCTTTTAGGGAACGAAATGCGATATAGCTTGACGATGTCATCCCGCGGCACATCCGACGTGCCTTCCATTAAAATATCGATGCGCTCACGTAGAGCGACCTTTAACAGAGGAATCGTTCCAACCTCCACTAGTAACTTTGGATTCGACATCATATCTTTCAATAGGAATGACGCCGCCTGACCGCGGAACGTGTCGGTTCGGTTCTGTATTTTCGTGATGGTGTCTTTCTGAGTCGGGTTTGCCGAATTAGCTTTCATATCGTTACGGGGTCTCTCGATCGGTTTGTTACGATCGTCGGGCCTCTGCGCAGCGAATCTTTTCGTGCGCGGCTCCTCGTAATCAGAATTTTGGTAACGCATGCGTTTTGGGCGAGGCGCCTTTACTTCGCGCTCCCTCCGGTTGTCTCCTGGTCGACCGTCGCGATTCTGTTGGTAGCGAGGCGGCATTCGGTCGGCCCGCTCCGGCCTGTATCGAGGTTGGGAGTTCGCCTCCTCACGAACACGACACTGGTAAGCTTCAGTATCTTCCCACCGCGGATTTTTTCCTCTGGATGGACGCTGACTATGTGAGCCGCGATCGCGGGTATCGGTAGAGCGCCGCTCCGGCGGAGCGCGAGTTTCCCCATATCCTGGTTTCGCATTGCGACCGAACTTCTCCTGGTGGAGACCTTCCGAACGATCGGTGAACGGTCTCTGCTGGCCGCGATCGTACTTGGCGCCCGCAGGCGAGCCTCCTTGCCAAACTTCAACGCATTGTTCTCGCCCTCGCGGCGGACTGCGCGATTGCTGATTACGCCTAGACGGTTCATTTCCGCCGAAATCCCTCCTTTCATAGCCGTGCGCCGAAAACTCACGATCAGGTCTATCATAACCTGCCGGTGATCGACCGCGCGGCTGTTCCTCGGGCACTTCGTGAGCGGGAAATGATGATTGCTCGTTATTAAAGTCGGGATCGGAGGGCCAACCGTCTTGAAAGTTTGTGTTGGTTCCTTCAGCTTCGAATGGGTAAGGCTGGTCCATTTGACCGGCAGGTTGTTGATATTGATGCATCAATTGATTAGTAATTTGCTGGGATTGTCCACTGAAGCCCATATAAGAGGTGTTCTGTGAAGAAATTTGTATAAGTAGTTACAATTTGCAAATAAACATGTTGAAACATAAACTCGGTTTTAGGATCAAGTTTACGTACCAATATAATTTAATTTATAGGCTGACGCCTTAATTCGTAAGTCATTAAAGGCGGTCAACCTATAATTTTGGTGGAAATTATACCCAGAATACAAGCTACACATATGTAATTTGTAATATACTGAAGTTACCACGGATATCCAGAAAAAACGTAAAAAAATATTGTACCAGGAAATGTTACTATTCATATTAGAGCCTTAGGGCGTCCTTAGGGCCGACTCAATAGCAAAGATACTTCGGTGACAATGTTTGGGCGTTCCATGAGTTTCAGCATTGGAATCTGAGCCTCTTTGATTGAAAGCATATGCAAGTTATATCATAATGGGCAAAATTTGGCGATTCCGGCTTCGAATCAATTATTTGTAAAGCAATGGTGACTCTTTACGGTCAATTTTGCAATTACATAACTGTTTGACGTTTTGTCTTGAAGGTGCACAAGGTGCTTTATATGTGCTATATTGTATCATGCAAGAACAACATGATATCATGGTTATGTCAGCTAACATGGTGAAACACTACTGCAACTAAATTAGATTTTAGGTTTATCAGGACTATAGCTGAACGGAGTTTCGACTAACAAAATTGTCTTGGCTAGACGAGTCACTCATAAACGGCTTATGTTTGGTTTCTAGAATCAAGGAACATTTTTATAATGCCAGTATGTTGACATGCAGGCAGACAGTCTACCTGCCTTTGCACATGTAGGTAGACCAGAGGTATTACCGATGTGATACCAACCTTTTGACGCCTCTTTTGATAAACCCCATATGCGTCGGAGGAAACCTGCAATAAGTATAGCTTATTTTACATCCTAATTCGTCCGAAGTAGAAGCATCCATATAAAAGAGGATTGGATGATTGAATTAACCTTTCATACGGTACAGTAGCTATTATGTTCACCAGATATCACATAAGGCTTTTTTTATGAACCTCTAACTGGTAGTGGATGTGATCGAAAGACACCAAAAATTTTATCCAATTGGGGTTTTGGACCACTATGGTGGCAAACAAGCATACGGGGCACCTGATGGTAAGCGGTTCCCGCAGGCTATAGACGCTTCCAACACCAGGGCCACGGGATATACATAACCATGCTTTCTGACTCTGCGAAATCACACCCCATACTGCCTTGGAAAAACAATGGCGGGAAGCTCCGGTAAGAAGCTCCTTCGAAACCACACAGTTTGAAACCATTTTGGTACCCAATGAATGAGCTCCCCATTGATAGCGATAGGTGCAAGGTAGCCGTGTGCATTATGTCAAACAATTCCTCAGAACACTGTTTGTAACTGAGATATTTATGCAATTTGCAGTATTATTGCTTTGCTACAAGATGCACTCACAATTAGACTTGAATACTGTACGACAATTCCCATACCACATTAAAATCACGTCAGTTTTTTGGCCATAATTTTAATAAGTAATGACAAATCGACAGACTACAGCGGCCACTCTGCCGACTTCTGTAAATTTTAAGAAAAATTGAACCTCCATATAAAATCCTGTAATTTAAGTTGCAGTTTTGTCACTTTGTGCAGATTTCACCATGTGTTCCAAAGATTTACGATGATCAATCTTATAAAAACACCGAAATTTTGCTGGCATGTTAAAAAGCCGCCTGTTCTTCATCAAAAACTTAATTATGGAAAAGGTCATTCACTTGTTTGTGTAATAGGTCTTATATGAAGATAGATGATCGCCTCATAAGTTAAAGTGCCCTAATAAAAAAATAGAGACATTTCTTTAATGAGAAATACAATCAGGCTCACCTCCACTCCACATCAAGAGGCCCATGTCTATAGATTTTCGACCTACACATAATTAAGTCAGTCAATCTGACACGAAGTAGAGCTTTTGATGAAAGATAAGATGTCAGTAGCATTATTGTATAATTCAACTGTCGCAAACAGATAGCTCAGGGGTGGAGGGGGCAAGTTGATATATGTAGGATGGGGATGTATGAATAGTAGGTACAGTCATGTAGGTACTTATTTGTAGTTTAAGTCTTACTACCCGTACCTAATGAGTGGACTTAGGAATTCGGTTGCCTTGCATTTGGCAACATTTTTGATTATAGGGAGGGCAGCTAGCCCTCTTGCCCCCACCTTGGCTGCGCTCATAGTAGAACCCACCATCCAGTTTCTTTTGAAATTACATTATTAGTAGAAAATCAGTCACCATGCTTATACAATAGTAGTGTCTCAAGCAAAGGGTCTGCATAAAACTATACATTATAATCATGAACCAATAGAATTGCAGTAAACACAAGTTTTTTTTTACTTTTTATATTCCTGTGTTTGACTAACTATCTCACCATGGTATGTGATGTGGCCGAAGGTGGTGAGCACAAAGTCTAGAAGAAACTGGCTCTCAAGTACAGCTGTCGGAACACACTGATAGGTGTTAGCAACAGAATTTCAAACATTTTATGCAATTCTATCTGTAAATATTTTAAAATGGCTATTTTCTGTTTTCAGAGTAGACCCTCAGTTCCTTACCATGATGCGTGTACATCACGTAGCTCGAAAACATAGTAATGTTCTTAACATCCTCAGGTATAGTAAAATAAAAACTAGTAATAGCACTAACCTGAACCGGTGGCACGTAATACATTTGATTCATCCCCATATTCATAAAACTTGGCACCATTGGTGTTTGCATCATGAGAGGCATAGCATTATCCTGGTTGGATGGGGATGCTTGTCTTGGCGACTGAAAGCTGTTCTTTAGGAGTGTCTCTTGGACGAGGTTTGTTGTGTTCCGATACGGTTGCTCTGAAGCCTGAGAATGTACAATAAGATTTGACTATTTCAGAATGTGTATTATGTTTGGAAAACCATTTAATAGTAACAAATTATATCTCGTAGCATGAAGAGCAGTGCTTAAGGAAGGTGTGCAGTATGTACAAATGAAAACTATGAGAAATATTTTTTTTAAGGATATCTAAAGTTATTGTTATGCCCTTAATCCTTTGAATACAGTAAAGAATAGTTTAATTTTAATCACAGGAATTGCGTCCCTTGCATGAACCAACAGGTGAAAAAAACAATCTTATAGTAAAATATACCTTCTTCCGTCGTGCATCTTCAACATACAATTGGTGTCCATTAAGGTAGATACCGTTGATCTTCCTTACAAGGATAGCTGCGTCGCCCTCCTCAGCCACTCCCACTGTCACTTTCTTACCAGTACCCTCAGTCACCAGATTGTCCAGAATCAATTCGGTGAGGCCACATTTTGAGTGGATAAGCGACTTTATTTCATTGTAGCGAATCTGAAAGAAAAAAGGGTACTTTTCAATGGACCTGCTTTCATTGAATAGAAATTTGGGGTCGCAGAGTGTAGCCGCTTCCTTACGCTACACTTTATTTATAAAGACAGTGCTATGCTTTTTGATTATGAGCTTTTCTGATAAACTGAGAAGGGGATGCGCCGATTAACTCAATGAATAAAATAAGTAATAACCAATAAATAACAGTACATACATCAAGGTTTGGGTGAGTACGATTTGTTTGAATTGAATTATGAAAAAAAATATGATTTACTTACATTAACAGGCAGATTGTGAATAATTAGTAACATTTTACTATTTTCAAGCTATTATTACGATTTGAAGCAACAAAAACTATGCTTTTTTTATTATATTTCTTGGCAGCTCGACCAAAGAGAATATAACGCTACGCTGCTCGACGGTCAGCGTTGCCAGAGTGACTTCACAATAGGATACGCTACGCACAGCAACTAAAAATAGTACGAAACTTAACTTTTGAGTACGCAGTGACTAAAAAATTATTCGTTATTGCTCAGATAAAGTAAGTTTAATTGCATTTTGTAAATAACATTTGCGCATCGAAACCGAAGGAACCACGAAAGAACAAAACCAAACCAGTGAAACCACAAACAGTAACACAGAATGATGAATGATAGAATGAACCTTGGTTGGAATTGGAATATGGAATAAAAATAAATTACAGTTAAAAACAAAAAACAAAAAATTACGGTTTAAAAAGCCCTGCCCCCCTAGACAAGATGGTTATCAACAATCGTCATCGTTAGTAAATGATCAACCTTTGTATGGGATTGACATTTCAAATCGAAATATCACGTGACTTTTAACAATCTCTTATGTCAATTCCATACAAAGGTTCATCGTTTACTAACGATGACGATTGTCGATAACCATCTTGTCTACTGGCCCTGCACTAAAATTGATAAATAATGTTATACTCTCTGTTTATCCCGTAAGGTCGTAAATGTAAGCAATTTTTATAATTAAGTCTAATATTTGAATGAAAATACTTGTGGTTTTCATTTTGTAATTTACAATATTTCTTCATAATAATGATAAGAAATTCTAAGGTTAAGGTTTCAAGGAAAAGCGCCCCACGATTATCATTCTAATATTAAACTTAATTACAAAATAACAATAACTGCTTGCATTTAGACAGCAACAAGCCCAAATACGGCTAAGAAACGTTGCTCCGCTATGGGATTCCTACCCTCTGTCTCAATCATCATACTCTGAAAACCGTATGCAGTCAAACTGCATTTCAAGACGATTCCAACAAGTCCAAACACGGCTAACATACGTAATTCCGTTATGGAGTTCCAGTGCCTACCTTCCGAAAACATCATCAGATCAGCTCGATGGTACCAAATTATTATATTGTCATCGGTACACGATAAGTGTGCAAAATTTCAGTTTAATCTGACGTTTGGAAGTCGATGAAAAATACGTTTGAAGATTCCATTACATACAAACACAAGTAATCCAATAAAAGCGTGTTTTAAAAAGAAACATACCGGGGTCGCTAGTGGTCATTTTATGCTGAAACTTGCTTGACAGAAATTAAAACTATTGAACTATATTATTTTGATATTAATAATTATTATTTTTTGGCTTGACAGTAAAATAGTACGCAAATTGGCGGGAGAGTACGCGAGAACGCTACCTAACGAAATAGTACGCAATGCGTACTAGTGCGTACCCTAATGGCAACGCTGTCGACGGTAATCAATCAATCGGCAAAAATCGGCATTCAAAACAAGTGCTGCCAACACAACAATAATTTATTTTCCAATCCCGTCAACTTTTTAATTTGTTCGTGACCATGGATACAAAGTCACATGGATTATCATGATAACGGGCAAGATGGCGGAACATGCTAAGATCTGTCTTTTTTTCAATGTGTGAGTGCAGTGTGCTACACACAGACTTAGTAGAGATGCTATGCTAACGCATACATGGTGCTACAGGTAGATAGAGGATTAGGCTCTATCTACGGTGCTATGTAAAAACGAGATGGCTCGATATGCAAAAAGGTAAAAGTAACAAGGATAAGGTTATGCTATATATTTATAACTATAATACGTAAAATATGTTTTGTCTGCTTCTTCCTATATGCCTGTGTTTTTTGTAGTGTATTGTTTATGGCCTCATTCTGCAAAGGCCACGGCAGTAAAAGTAGTGTTGTTTAAACATCGATCGTTTGTTATACCGTTTTTTTATCCAATCGATAATTTAATTTACCGATAGTTTTCAGTTTTCGAGACTTTTACAGGTATAGAATAAAATACAATTTTGTATACTTTTGTACTTAGTATAATTTTGACGAGCCTGTTGGCGCAGTTGGTTAAGACTCTGGTAAAGATTCCACCTATTGCGCCACAGGTCGTGGGTTCAATTCCCGCACAGGACATGCATTTGTGTACATGAAAATGTCTGTATGTCATTTTGTCCCAAAATGTAATTCAAGCCCAAAATGTACACATATAAATCTATTTGGAAATAATAGTGTTGCCAAAAGTAATAAGTAAAGGAAAGAGTTTAAGAAAAACTTGGGGTTTGCATTTTATAAGTTATTTTTATTTCTTACAAAAAACAAATTCAAATTCAAAACCTTTATTTGCAATACAGGTACATATAAAAGGTGGTACAAGTTAAAAGGTAGGTTTCACTGTATTCAATAAAATTGTTAAGTACCACAGAATATTTAATATTACATACTTGAAAAAAGTTTTGAAAAAAATCAATAATTTTGTGTGCGGGACTCGTTGGTAGTTTCACGCTCGCGATGTTGTCAGCTCGTGCGCAAGCTGGCTGGCAACGTCGCCTACCGCATGAAGTGATCAAGTCGTTGAGAAAGGTAAAGTTGTTGTCGCTCCATGTAACAGGGCATTCACTGTGCAATTTCAACGATTCGTCGTGAAATATTTGTTCATGATTATTATTTCAGATATTTTGAATTAGATACGTAGCCGTAGCCATGTTTGGGTTTGTTGGAATTGTCGTGAGATTAACTTTGGCCATATATGGTTTTCAGGGTCTGATGATGGAGTAGGAGGGTAGAGACTGGAACTCCATAACGGAGCAACGTATCCCAGCTGTGTTTGGAGTTGTTGGGATTTTCGTGAGATGAACTTTGACCATATATGGTTTTTAGGGTCTGATGATGGAGTAGGAGGGTGGACGCTAGAACTCCATAGCGGAGCAACGAATCCTAGCCGTGTTTGGTGTTGTTGGAATTGTCGTGAGATGAAATTTGACTAATGTAGGCACTAGAATTCCACATTTTTTGGTGTTCTTCGAATTGTCTTGAGATGAAATTTGACTACACAACATGTAACGGAAAGGGTATATCTATCTGAAAGGGGTGAACGAAGACTACATCAGGTAAAGACTATCTATAAAAAGTTTCAGCTCAAAATAAATTACTCAAATATTCATAACAAAATGTTTGCTTCCAGGTTTATTGAATTAAAATCATAACCAACGTCACCGCTCAATGATCATTATTTTTTCACGCCATGCGCCACTTACTTAAGTATCTAACTGTTCTGTGCGTCGACACGCACACAACAGTGTCTCAGCTCTGTCGGCCGTTTGCACCCACAGGAAAAAAGTAACTTAAAATTAAAAAAAATATTTAATGTTGATTGACATCAGTTACAAATGTTACAATGTGAGGACTTTTTTATGTGCTTTTCTCAAAATGTTGAAAGTGTCTGCCATTTTTAACTTTTTAGATACTAGTTCGATCGCTCTCAAAATCGGTATGTGAGATACATTGGGAATTTGGGATCACAAAACAAGAATTTTTCAGCCAAAATAAAAAAAACACCATATTGAACTATTTGGTTACTGGTCTGATTGCTCTCAAAATTTATTTTTGAGACACCTTGGGATCACAAAATGAATCTTTTGCCAAACTTTAAGCAAGTGTCCACCATATTGAACTTTTTAGTTTATTTTTTTATATCACTAAGGTGGCAAACGGTAAGAAGTTACCGTAGCCTATGGACGCTTGCAACACCAGGTTTGTCACTCGCGCGTTGTCGACCCTGAAGAAATCTCTTTGCTATCGTACATGTAGGCATTTTCTGACTCGTAACGATGACGTTACTATTTGAACGATTAGGTTAGGCCACAGCTGCTTTAGTCCAATTTCTTTGGGCCACAGGCATATAAGAACAAGGGTTAGGCATATTTTTTACCAACTGTAACTTCTTCTTCTTCTTATTTTTGAGTTTGGCAACCAAGCCCAAATTAGGGCTCATTTCTGCCAGTGTCGAGTTATATTATAGTTTTCAGTCACAATAAATCACTTCACATTATAGTCCTCAGTCAGTCACCGTCCATAAAAGTCATGTTTTACTACAATGGTGGTCATTGTACTAATACTCTTCACGGACATTTTGAGACAACTTGAAAAGTCACGATACACATAATTCATTTCATTTCACTTCACTGGTGCACATGGATGATCTTTATTGGGTAAAATACCACCAAAAATACACAATAAAACTCAAAATACACAAATTTATGAAAATAAAAATGAAAATGCTACGTCACTCTGCAAGTTCCCGCCAAAAAGTCCCAACTGTAACTTATCTAATAGTTTTAGCGTGCGTTCAGACATGCGGGAATCGTGCGTTTACGCATCGCGCGGTTTGAAACCGCAAAATTGTGATGCTATTCAGACACGCGCGGTTAGAATGCGAATTCGTGCGGGTTAGCTTCAATTTCAAAATGGAGGTCGAAAAAGAAATGGGTTTACTGTGGTTGCTCCTTAAAAAAAAGAAAAGAAAAAGGCGGTATTGGGTACATCCAATATTACGTGACCGACTAGTACATGGTCAGTTCGTAACGTTATATCCCAAATTAAGAATGTATGATAACAAATTTCGATCCATGGCGAACTCACGAGCAGTGACGTGCTCACCGCGCGGTATCCGCAACGCAACTGAACGCGAAGTAAAGACTCCATCCATAGTAATAGAAACGCGCGGGAGCAGCGCGATTCTATTTTCTGGCGGTTAGGTTGCGGTAACCGCGCGGCTTGATTAACCGCGCGGTTATGTCTGAACGATTAATTTATAACTCATACAAATAAGACCCGCGCGATTTCCATGCGATTCTGAAATCGCGCGGTTCCCGCCGTGTCTGAACTAGCGCTTAGCTTGCGCTAAAGTTGTATACAACGATATATCGATACTTTCTCAGAAAAGATTCGATAGTTGAATTACCTACTATCTATTAATCGATTGGTATCGATGTTTAAGCAACACTACTGAAAAGCGCTCCGCGTCCCGCGTCCGCTTAATATGATATGTCAGACTGAATCGAATTCTGAATATTTATTTGCGTATTCAATCAATTTAATCTATTTGTTTTATTGCTATAATTCATCCATACTTGGCTAATACGGAATGAACACATAATATAGTAAGGTTTTATTTCGTAACTTTCAAGATGATGATAACAATACATGGACTTCCTCCAAATGTAAGTACAATCATTTTGTTTGTTGGTTACAAAAATGCGTTATATCATTGCTGTCAATTAACATTAAATGCATGATTGTCCGTGTAAGTCCAGTGGCGGTAAGGAAGCTATATCAGTGTTTGTAGTTTCACCATGTGTCTATCCAAAATTCGGTCAAAGAGTAGTCCAATAATTTCAAGATACATTTTCATTCATCCAAACCAGATTTGCATATGGCGTTGCTTCTTCTAATGAGAGTATTATATTTTTAGTCTAAATATCAAGATGTGAAAGTGCTTATAAAGCAAGAATGCAAGATCAGTGACTTTATACTGGACAACCTGGTGGCGGAACCCAATGGCTGCAAGAAGGTCCGTGTCGGTCTAACAGATGACGACGAGGGTTACCGACTCATGAAATGCCTTGATAGGTACCGCTGTTCAGGAAACTTTGTACTATCCGTGTTACCTGTTGGGAAACCTACTGTGAGTATAAGACTACGAATTTTAGATAGCTTGAATACATAACTTTAAGTACATTGTTAAGGTTAAGGTGCTGGTTCACAGCTGATTTAAGTGAATATATGCTATGTTGTATATGTGCTCAAAGAGAAGCTCTACTGAGGAAGTACTTCTGCCTTACAGAATATGACAGCCAAATAACTTTATGTTGTGTTCCTGTGTGTGAGTAATGTTGCCAGAGCTCATTGTGGAGGGGGAAGGGATGGTAATGTTTGAGTGTGTTGCAAGCGTCCATATGGCTATGGCAACTGCTTAACATTGCAAATTATATCTGAAAAAAATGTATTATTCTTAACATATACCGGGTCAATCACAATGCAATTCTTAGATGGAGTCACTTGTGATCTTGAACTAGGTACATTTGAGATTGCTAACTTCCTTATTCAACATTCTAGCCTCAGAATGCGCCAATGCAGAATACTTATGATTCAAGAGGGGGTTTCCAGTCACAACCTAGAAATGATTACCCACCGTCTGGCAATTATGGCAATCAAGGTCCAACGGGGCCTCATGATATGCCTTCAAGACCACAGCAGTGGGTTGGGAATAACCAGAACAGCCAGTGGAACAGTCCATCTATGAATGCTCAAGTGCCGCAGAATAGTTTTGGTTATCAACAGAATTCAACACCTGTTCATCAAAATCAACCATTTCACCAGCAGGTTGGTAGCTCTTATGTTAGCATATAGGATTAATATGGTTTTAGAATAATGAAGAAAGGGACAATAGTAATATCACAACATTTCAGCAGGCATCTCAACCAGTGCGACCGGAAATGAGGGCAGGACCACAAGGCAGAGGGCCTCAAGAGCAAAACTTTGGATTCCAACCCAAGTCTAATGTACCTGATTTGAGGGTAGGTTGTCACATCCACACATATTTCAGTAACAAGATTTCTAAGGAAACCTGCAAGACATTTCAAAGGCATATATCACTAATATAAACTCTCCATCTCCAGCATTGAATGTAGGCCATGCATGAAATGTCATACAAAAAGTGTTTCCAGTTAAGACTTTCATAGATCAAATAATTGTTGTGTGAAATTTAAGGTCTAGTCAGAGAATTGCACTAACAAATCATTTATTTACCATCATAGGCAGGACGTCAGGAAGGCAGAACACATGCACTTAGGAGTGTCGAGCTCTTAGATACACCATCGAACCCATCGGTACAGGTGCAAGGACGGTACCCACCCAATAATCAGCAGTATCAGCCTCAAGATAAACCAGTAAGTTTTACACTATACAAATGTATAGAACCTTGAAACCAAAAGAATGTGGGGCACACACATTCCTGTGTATTAATGAAAACTAGATTTCTATTTGTGATTATTTCAGATGACAATAATGAAGGATAATTTCCAAGGGCCATCATCGTATATTGCTGCTAATAATCAGCAGCAAGGTCACTTTCAAGGTCATGGTCATGGATCTGGTCAAGGCCATGGATCCAGTCAAGGTCATTCACAAATACAACCATGGACTCAGACGGTTGGTACCCTTATTTTTGATTAATTACAACAGTAGAAGCAATGGGAACAGTATATCGTGTCGGCAATTTCCTTGAGATAAATACCTACTACACCTGCTCGGTAGGCAACCACACAATATGGATACATGCCTTTACTAACTGTCTCTCTTGTTTTACATATTTGATGATTAGGAAAACTAGGTTTACATAGAGTCGATATTGTCCTAAATTACAAAATCAATAAATGTTTGGGAGCTTCCCGCGCCGTCCCTACGTAGCGGCGGCGTAACTGTTGTGTACCGAAGTATACCGAGAATTCAAGGAGAGTAGTGAGGTTCTGGCCGTTTATCCTCTTACTTATACTGTGCTGCTTAGATAGCTTTAGCTTAGATATTTGGACTTTGGCTTAGATAGATCTGTCCCTAAGGCAGTGGTCCCACCGCCGACGAGTAAACGAGTAACTATCGGCAATTTTCTCGTTCATATAACGTACAATATATACGACATTCCGTGTAAACAAAAGAGATGCATATATTAATAGTTGATCGCTGACTGTTCACACTGCCGGCGGGGATTCGTTCTACTAGTTTGTCCCTGAGCGACAAGATCTATCAAAAATAATTCTCGCTCAGCGATCCTCGCTTGGCGGTCAGAATTCACGCCGAGAGACCAACTAGCAGTCATTTTCTGCCGCCGCGAGCGAGTGGCGCGAATAATTGCCCGTCGCACTCGCACACTCGCTTACAGCCCAGCGAAAAAACTATCAGAACTACACACTAGCTTCCCGCTGCTCGCCAACTCGTTTCTAGTTGCTAGTTTTACTCGTTACTCGTTCATCGTCGGCGGTCGGACAAGTGCCCTAAAATATCAATTTAATTTCCAGCAGGGTCAACAAATGAAACAACCATTCTCCAAACCAACAATGCAATACGAGAAGTATCCTGAAGAAAGAAAGTACCCACCAAATGACAATCGTCCGGATATGAAATCCAATGAAGCAGGAAGAATCCCTCAAGATGTCTACAAGAAATATGACAAGAGTGGTCCTACATTCTCCTCTCAAAGAATGGAAATTCTTAGGAGACATTCTCCATCTGGCAGGTCTGTTTTGCCATCAGATGGCCGCGTCTCGCCATCTGGCAGAGGTATTTCTGCGCCTGGCAGACGGGTTTCGCCTCCTGGCAGAGTTGTTTCTGCATCTGGCAGACGTATTTCGCCATCTGGAAGGGGTATTTCTCCGACTGGCAGGAGTATTTCTGCATCAGGCAGAGGCACTCCGCCACCAGGCAGACGCACTCCGCCACCAGGCAGACGCATTTCGCCATCTGGCAGACATATTCCTCCATCAGTTAGACATATTTCACCATCTGGCAGACATAATGCTCCACCAGTTAGACATGTTTCGCCATCTGGCAGACATATTCCTCCATCAGTTAGACATGTTTCGCCATCTGGCAGACGTATATCGCCATCTGGAAGACGTATGTCGCCATCTGGAAGACGTATATCCCCACCTGGAAGACGTATATCGCCATCTGGAAGACGTATATCGCCATCTGGACGTGGTATATCACCATCTGGAAGACGTATATCGCCATCTGGTAGACGTATATCGCCATCTGGTAGACGTATATCGCCATCTGGCAGACGTATATCGCCATCTGGCAGACGTATATCGCCATCCGGCAGACGTATATCGCCATCTGGCAGGGGTATTTCACCAAGTGGGAGGCGTATTTCACCTAGTGGGAGGCGTATTTCTCCAAGTAAGTTTAATGTTGAACGGTTATTGTATCTATAGATAGAATAAGTGCGAGAGAACCATCGATTCAAGTTATAGAACGGGCGCTCAGTCAAAAAATATGGATTATATTATATCAATTAGTTAATTCAAATTCAAACATTTAATTCAGACACAGGGTCCATTTATTGCTACACTTATCCTATGTTAGTACAAATTACATATTAAAAAACAATAACATGTAACTGGACCAAATGCCACTGCGCGGAGAATGCTGTCGTCGGTACCGCGGACACTGCGAACATTGATGGCAAAGAATCAAACGATATGAGCACCAGCAAACATGCCAACAGCATCCTAAATGCTCCCATTGCTCTTGAAATGTGGCTTGTCTCATTTGTTTGCTGTAACTTTCCCTGACTTAAATCTTAAAGTTTCATCGCAGTTACAGAATAGTTACAGTTACAGTGTTTTTTTTTAAACACTGGTTTAGTATATTAATGGTAATGTAAAAAAAAAAATGCCAAATATTGCAAAAATTTACCAATCGTTCCGAAGACAGCTTCTCGGTATTTTTATTCTGCTAATTACGGATATAAGACAATAAATTGTTTTAATAGGCGACAGACGTATGGCGGGGCGCATTTCGGCCGACCGTCGGCTCGTGTCGCCCACTAGAAGGGATCCACAACGACCTAATATGCCCATAAGGTTAGTATCTACCACATTATGCGATCCACTTAACTACATTAAACCTTTTTATAATGTCCTAGTTATCCCCTGCAGTTTCACCCGGGAACATAGTACATCCTCCTTTTTAGGGTTCCGTAGCCAAATGGCAAAAAACGGAACCCTTATAGATTCGTCATGTCTGTCTGTCTGTCTGTCTGTCCGTCCGTATGTCACATCCACTTATTTCCGAAACTATAAGAACTATAATGTTGAAACTTGGTAAGACGATGTATTCTGTGAACCGCATTAAGATTTTCACACAAAAAAAGAAAAAGACAATAAATTTTGGGGGTTCCCCGTACTTAGAACTGAAATTAATTTTATTTTTTTAATTAAATTCATAAGTGTGTGATAGGTCTTCAAAAATGATATTGAGGTTTCTAACATCATTTTTTTCTAAACTCAATAGTATGCGCGAGAGACACTTCCAAAGTGGTAAAATGTGTGTCCCCCCCCCCCCCCCCCTGTAACTTCTAAAATAAGAGAATGATAAAACTAAAAAAAAATATGATGTACATTACGATGCGAACTTCCACCGAAAATTGGTTTGAACGAGATCTAGTAAGTAGTTTTTTTTTAATACGTCATAAATTTAAATTCATATCAAATACTCAGGTCTATACTACCACTTACTTAAATACCTACAGGTTTGTACGGAACCCTCGGTGCGCGAGTCTGACTCGCACTTGGCCGGTTTTTTTGAAGTCGTTTATTAAAAGCACGCACAGTTCAAATCACATGGTCAATACACAATAAGAATATTTTCAATAAGGAGTTAAAATAGGAGATGGCGGATGAAACTGCGGAGCAGAACTAGTCAGTTATAAACGTTACCTAAATGTCCCATAGATATTCACCATCGCGTCACCAAGACAAGGCGACTGACAAATACGGCAATGACGGCCAAAAACTGAAGCATGTGAGACCTGCCTACGAGCCGACCGCTCAAGTAAGTCACTTTTATTTACACGTGCCACACGACTTTTGTGGCCGGCCACATGATGCTTCTAACAGTGGCCATGCGTGTGGCAGCCACATATAGCTGTAGTGAGTGAAGTTTTGTAATTATATTTTACGAGTTTTGTTTCGACAATTTGAAAATAGGTGCAGTTATATTTAGGTCAGATGCCATATTGTCTTCTGATGTAGAATATATAGCGACTACAGGATGACCGAGCAGTAAAACCTGCGATGTTCCAGAAATATTCCAGAAAAAGAATAATGAATGATTTGCTTGTTTGATTGTTTGTTTGCGGCCAGTATTAAGATGGCACGGAGAGGAGCCATTTCATAAAAGCCCAATGAGAAAGATCATATCTTACAACGGTCACGGAGAAGTTATGTTCAAATGTTAGCTTGATGCAATAAGTATGCAAATATTCAGGCAATAATATTTAATGATTGCGTCCATTATTTTGGATATCAATCCCGAAAGAGAAACATCTACTCAGCACATGGTATACCAGATTTACACGAATAATTCTCAACGTGATTTGATAAATATCGCCTTCCGGGAAAACAATAATTTCAGGACTGAAGAGAAATAATATCCAAAAAAAAATAACGACGGCGTAAAAATGCTGAATTTAAGAAAATGTACGTTTTCCATTGTACGAAACTCTGCAGGTTATATTTAAATGTTATCTAGGAATATTGCATGGTATTGATGGAAAAGAACTGGGACGATAAGAGCAATGCTGATTAGCACTACACTCGGCCAGTACAACGACCGACCCACCAATCAAATCAAAAAGTTATTTATTCAGTTAAGGCACTGATAAGGCAGTTATTAACGTTAAGTACATACTGTTGAATTTACCACCGGTTCGGAATACACTTAAACTGGGAATACTCCGGCAAGAAACTCGAGGCATTTTTTGTTGGAGCTTTCTTTTAATATGGGAGTTATTACATATGCTTACTTATACAACTGTCACTTAGCCAGGGGGATGCAAGTGCAGAGAGAAGCTACTATAACCACTCCACTCCAACAATAACTAATGTCAACTTACTAGTATAACAACGAGTATCTGAATAGTTAAATCGGAGTAGCCTTAGAAGATAAATCAAAGTATGCGTGGTATATAGGAATGACACTCTCTGGGACGGCAGAAGAAGACCAGCCAACCGCAATCAGCTGACTACAATTGCTCGCCTGATCAGCCTATCAATATTGGAAATTAGGAGATAAATAATTCTATGGAATGGTCTAAAAAGATATGGCACAACAAAAGTATGTGAAGCGAAAAAAATTCAAAAACAGAAAAGTTTGTGCTGCATACAAATTAAATTGCAGGCAAAAAAGAGAAATATTAGGAATTTTGTATTAAATGAAAAGTTGCTAGAAGATGGCATCAAACTTAACAGGATAGTAGAGACGCGCTGTTTTCTTTTACCAGGCTATAGTTTTGGAAGACTAAACAATGGTGATTGCAGGACCATGGATCATAAATATGATTTAAAAGAATGTATTATCGTGAAAGGTATTTAAGAAAATACTAAAAATCAATGAGTTTCACAGGCACAAAAGGTTATTATTATGATTAATTCAAAATGATGAGACTGTGTGTGGGTGAATCTATTTTCATAGTTATGTCGAATCTGCTTCATTGGCAAACGAAATAGAATCTTTCCCCCCAAAACCAAGAGGTGCAAATCTACTACACTGCTCAGCCGACCTTGAAGAACAACGAGTACCAAATAAAGCTACCTGAAAGGTATTTCCAAATATATTTCGTGACTTATATGATCCGCAAGCCTTTAAGCGATCTGAGCTTTAAGCCATCTGTGAAGCAATTTGTTCGTAGCAAGTTAATAATCGTTAAACTAACCAACAACATCTTAGCAAACAACATCATAATCTATATCTGATTGATGCCAAAATGGGTGTTTTGAAGTCTATTAGATTTTGCTGAAAAAAATGAATGAAGAAATAAAGCACATTATTATAACGTCATCAGATAGAAGCTAGAACATGATTTACTGTATGTTCCTGGCAGAAATAATACCCTGCTGATGGATCTAACAAGTGAATACAGTAACACTTTAACATGAGAATGAAAAATACGGAATAGCACGTTCGTCTTCCTCTCTTCTTAATATGTCCCAAAATAGTTGGATCTCGAACCAAAATCGAATCCATCAACATCTTTCGCTGAAACAGAAACATTTCACTGAACTTTGCTGAAAAGATTCCACACCAGAGCAGTTAATGCGTTGATATCTTTATTTGAATTTGACCGCAAATAGCACCGCAGAGTTTCTGCATCGCCAGTATCACCACAAAACGAACTTAAAAAGGCCCCATTGATATATTAGTGTAAAAAAAATGTCGCCATGTTCGTTAACATGGCCCATGTCGACACATTTCTTGAACAGATTTGGAATAAACCAGTAAAACCTTACACTAAAGAATGGTCACGAATCTTTATAAAAAATTGAACTCCATACGTGTGAAGAACTGAATCTTGTTACAAGCGCTTATATTCCAATGATCACGACAATAGAAGAATACTTGAGTAATGAAGAGAAAAGAGATGAAATTAAAATAATGTCATAAGGCAACAGCAACGCTAGTTCATCGCTTTCAGGGGTCATATTTAAGATATGTACTTTACTATAGGAATGTTTATATTATTACAATTAATTTATTTAGGAAGCAGCATATTTTTTTAACAAATTATAAGGATTGGTTCCAGAATTTTTAAGAATTCCTCGTAATTTTATAATAGCCAGAATCTATCTGGGCTGAAATAATAATAAAAAAATAGAAATCATTTATCGATGGAAGCCATTTTCATGTTATTTAAGAAAAAAAATCTGAATGAAAACACATTTTAAACAATTTCATTTAGAATTAAGTTATTTCTTTAATTTTGTCCCAAGAGAAAGGAATACTGTTGGATATATTTTACCCATCTCAATTTATTGGTAAATGACTACTGTGTACTATATTCACTAGACCCTGCATATAACTACTTCATATATAACTCCTTTCGTGTTTGCAAAATAAATTTCAATTTACAGGCACCGAACCAAACTATGTACTCAGGTGGCTATCGGCCGAATATCCACGAGAACGTCCAATACCCGATACCGGGCGCGCGCCAGGCGGAACTGTCGCCGTGGCAGCAGGAGAGGGATAAAGCGATGTACTCGTCGACAATGAAGAAGCTGGAGGAGGAGAGACGGGAGGGGGGCAGGGCGCAAGGTCGAGGGGCGGAGCAGGCGGGCGCGGGCGCGGGCGTGGGCTCCCCGCGGCGCTCGCGCTCCCCGGCGCGCTTCAAGCGGCACTCGCCCTCGCCGCGCTCCCCGCGCCGCTCCTGGGCGCTCGAGAAGCGGCGCAGCCCCGACGCGCCGCCGCCGCCCGTCTGGCCCGGCCAGCCCAGGGACGACGACTACCCGCCCCAGAGGCACGCCCGCCCCGAGTTCGCGCCCAGGATCGACAAGGACGACAAGAAGCACGTCATACCGCCCTGGGAGAGGCCCGACTTCGATAAAGACGACGACCACGCGAGGCGACCGGCGCCCGACGAGATGCGCCCCTACGGCGACGACCGCTCGGGACCGCGCAGGAGCATCCCCGACCGCGAGCCCGCCCACGCCGACCGCTTCCCGCCCCACCGGGCGAAGGTGCCGGAGTACACTCGCGAGGACTTCGAGCGCGACCACCCGCACCGCGCCGACTACCGCCGGCCGGACGACGCCGACCGCAAGCCGTACGTCGACAAGCGGGAGTTCCGCGACCCGCCGAGGCCGGCCGACCGGGAGGACCGCCAGCGCCCGGACCCCGCCCCGCCCCGCCGGGACTCGCCGCCCCGCGACCCGTCCCGGAAGGGTGACTTCCGTAAGGAGATAGATAGAGACTTCGAGGATATTTACAAGAAGGCGCAGGAGTTCAAAAAGAAGACGGAGGAGCTGCGGAAGCCCGGCTCGAGGAGGAGGGAGGGGTACCCGGGGGAGGAGCCGGAGCGGGAGCGGGAGCGGGAGCCGGAGGGCGAGCCGTCCGCGGCGCGCTACCACGACGAGCGGCACGAGTTCCGCGGCGAGCTCGCCCGGCACGCTCGCCGCCCCAACGACAGCCCCGACCGACCTCGTCCCGACGACCATCACGCGCCACCATCCAAGCGGAAGAGATTCCTTATGCCACCGCTCGTCAAAGTGACCAGAGACAAGGCGGTCGAGGAGCTTTCCAAAAAAATCATGGATAAACACCTAGATAGCAATCTGAGCCCCGAGCAGAAGTTGCGGATCAAAGAGGAGCTAAGACTCGCATTGTCGCGGATCTTATTCGAAATGTTCGGGGAGGCTGACGTGTCTTATATAGAGATCGTGATTAAATATCAAGCTAAATACGACGACAGACAGGAACATAACATATTGAGAGACGTCATGTCCAGCATGCCGAGTCAGTATAGAAATAGTTTGAAGAGACTGGCCGCAGGTAAGATTTTCTTTTTAAGCTGCCCATGTGTTGTCTTCGTTTAGTAAAATGAACAAAGTTATGTCATAAACAAAGCAAATTTCTGATTATCAGATATTTATGTTGGATATAAAATTATGTTTAATATTTACAGAATCGTGCAATGCAATTCCACCGAAATCCTCGAGGTGGTCTCCGCCTGCCGACTGGAAAAAAGATGGTAAAATTATAATTTAATAACTCGTACGATAATTTTTCAGCGTACATTATCAATCGCATAATATATTAAGTGCCACCACACAAATCGTTCCTTTATTTACAGAGTCATCTCATCAGACGTTGAGCCATTCAGTCAGTAAGTACACATTTTTTTTACTGCATCCTATTTATTAATTGAATACTTTGTTTAGATACTATATTCCTATGAATAATTCCAGATTGGCATGTAAATATAGATCCACCTCAACTGGTCACCTTGGTGCCTATGCAAATGCCTCAAATTGCACCTCAGGTGGCGCCAATGCCGCAAGTACCCCCGATGATGGTTCCCGCTCCAGCTTATATGTCCGCCTACGAGGAAATGCCCCAAAACATGGTTTACGCCCCTGAACCGACACACATGGTTCAACATTTCAGCAACGAGTTACCTGTCGAGGAAGGTTACAACTTATATCTCTGTCAGGATGATTTCGAACCTTTCTCCTCGACTCAAGCGGAATATTTGAAGAATTTCTTAGTATCGCAAATTATAAAGGTGACGGAGACTTCGCACGGTTGGGCCCCAGACTTCACGCTCAAGGGCCTCCAGAGCATGTATCGCTACGAACTGTCCACGAGAGACGAGAGCTCCCGAGATTGGCTGCTCAATTTAGATTTCAGCGCATTCGAATACTTTAACGTTTTAGTATATAACAAAGAGGAGCTTTGGTACGAACGCGCGGCTATTTGGTTACCCGGTCATTCCAGGAGTCGCAATATTGAGCCGATGGAAAAACTCAAGCTGCAGAACCAGAAACTGTCCGGCGTCAACGTAGGTAAGTGGAAGTTCGTCAAAAAGGTGATAAATCACAAGGGCACCAGGCTCTATGTGGACATGCCGCCGTCGTCGGCCCGGGCCCTAGAGAAGCATAAGATGATGCTCAGCTACGAGCTGCAGAAGGTTAGTGTCTACCTGAAAGCTATCGCCGTCGACAAAGACTCGTTCGACAACGGCCTCAAGGAACCCTCGCTCACTAATCAAGCGGACATAGTCGCAGCCGAGCAAAACTCACCCATACCATCTATTAACAACGAGCCGTCGCTGATTAAGATCGCGTTGAAAGGTACCAGATCTATGAACATCGCGCAGGCGCGCAAAATTAAAGAGATGATAGTGTATCACTTGTTCAAATACCACCAAAAAAACGGGGACAGTAAGACCGACTTCGTTAAATATGGTTTTCTCGCTCCATCTTACTTCGGCGTTGTGCCGGAAAATTCAGAATCTAAACGATGGATAATGTCCCAATATTTAGGTAAACTGAATAAACAACCCATTGTAGTTTTGGGTGGAGACGAGGAAAACATTAAGTATATTAAAATGGATACTATCATTCCGTTTGCACACTCTTCGAATGGAGCTGCAGTTGTTGAAAGAATAAAGCAAAGTAATCAGGGGGTCAAAGGTATCAATTTTAATTTGTGGAAGCCCATCAAAAAAAATAACGATAGGAACAGAGTTAGGGTCGAAATTGACATTGATTTAGAATCTGTAGAGACGCTATCTAAGATGGGCTTTCATTTGGATTATTTAGGCAATGGGAATACCTCTCATAACATTTATTTCAAATCAAAATATTCTGAATCCGAAATAAAAGAGAAGATCCAGAAATATAAAGCTGAAATTACGGATAGTTACGATGTTGCCAATATGGATATAGAATCTGACGCTGACAGTGATTTGATTTGCTTGGATTAGCACGAAAGCTTGATTTTTCTGCACGAATTTTAGAGAATAATCACTTATATTGTTGGAAAATACAAATAAACAGTCTTAGGTACTTAGAAAATAATGTAAGTTTAACTTTCAGGTGTGAAAGAGGTATATCAGTTTATTTTAAGTAATTACGATTGTATGTTGATTTTATTTTTGTTTGAATGTACGTTTGATGTGACACGATGCAGAATAAATTAAATAATTTGCATTAATCCGGTATTTTCTGTCGTAATATTATTCCAAAACCGTATTGTTTTAACCAGTCCTATTGTATTATGCTTTCATAAGGCGTCGATCCCACAGAGTTCTAGAATTCCGAGTTCCGAGTTCCGCGTTCACTACTGTACAGTTTACACACAGCGAGCGAGCAGTCTAGAGTTCTAAAGGTAAATGGACTTTGTATGGAACTTATCCCATTGGCGGCCAGCAAAAAATTATATGTTTTCTATTAGGCAATATTAACAAAGATATGACAGCTTATTACTGAAGATTTAAGAAATAATTGGAGATATTATGAAATTGCAAAAGTAGTTGCATGCATTAAATGTAATTAATATCCCGTACCAAAAGGTGTAATTATATACATGCAGTAAGCAAAAGTTTGTTTACATTATTTATCTCGTCTCGTTGGCCTTACTTCAGTTTCATTAGTGGCCGCTCATGGGCCAGAATGCCCGTTGACCTTTCTGCCCTGTGTCACTCAGTGAACTCCGACAGAACTCGCGTTCTCTTGTCTGTGTGCAATGATCAAAGGCGCCGCATAGATTACAGTGAACGCGGAACTAGTTCAGGAACTCTAGAACTCTCTCCGTGGGATCGGCGCCTAAATGCTTTTACGGAACGTTACTCGCCGAAGATAAAAAGTCTGCTTCAAAACTTACGGTAATTGTCGAAAGGCTGACAGGCATTCAGTTGGTCCACGTGATGGATTATTAACATCATTTATAAATAGTTTATCAGTAAGCTGGTTTTCATAGTACAAGCACTGCTTAGTTTGACTTGACGACTGTGTTGTCTACCCTGCTGAATGTGGAAGTACGGAACTGGGATATATTTATTAATGACAAAGAAAAATCTGTAACAAAGCATATAATAGCTCTGGAAGTACTTTAGTTCTTCAAAGATTCTGCATTCATCGTTTCTACATTTGAATACAAAACCCATGAAATAATGGTTTAAACGTTCTGGTATCGACGGAAAAAGGTACATATGCTACATTATATTCGTGTATCTGCTCATGATTTTAATGAAATATGTGAATTAATGTTATTCGATGCTTACAATACTATAAACAATTTCTTTGGAGAGTTTCAGTTGAATCACACTAGTGGACGGATGGATGGAGTAAACATCAGAAGAACTGCCTCATCTAGAAGTATATGGTGTAAGCCATATAAATGATACCAGAGAATGCGGAATGGTCGTCTCGGTGCTGGTAAGTAACACTCTTCATCATTATTGTTTCCAGATTGCTAACAGGATGTTTTTTAAAAGAAGTTCAGCGGGAAAATCGAAGTAAGGAAATCACAGTCACAGCTAGTAACGAATGCGGTAACAAACTTTTATATTCTAGGTTTTCTACACTAAAACGATTGCTGCAAAGTGAGCTGGTCAGCGTCAAATTTGTTTTACAAGCCAATCCCGCTGGTCAAGCGAATTGAAGCCAATTATGTTGCTGTAAAAGTCAAATTGTTTTAGCGACTGTTGCGTCTATATCGTTTGCCCACATCATTGGAATAAACCTAGCAACTTTAATTCGTAGTTGAAAAAGAGTTTTTACTTGGTTATTAAAAGATTTCATATTCAAACAGTAAAGCTATTTACAGGTGTTTAGGAGGAGACAAGCTAAGACTAAGCCATTGAGAGGGACAATTCCGATGTTCCGGAGACGTCGTCGTCTAAATTATATTTCTCAAATTGTTAAAATATCTAAATGTTATCGGTCTATGAGTTTCCAGAGTAGAAATAACTTTTCGTCGTGTCTCAAAACTCTTCTAAGTTGTCCGATTATCCTTTTTTCTTATCTACATATATATCTTTCTAAGTCTTTATAAGTTTTTTGGAGTCAGCACGTCATTACAACTACTGTCTAGCGAGAAAAATCAGCTCCTTAGTTCTGCCTATTGAACGACGATTTAAGAGGTTTCGCAGATGTCTTACTTGAAGGTTCTACAATCGTTGGTGATTTGGTGACATTTATTTTTAATTTGTGGTTGGTATCACTGGGTATTTTATTACCCCAATGTATTTCCTTTAGTTAATGTTTCTTAAACTTTTGATCATAAGACTCTAATTCGTCCTCCAGAATACTGTTGGTGATCTTCAGTACGCAGCTAGCTGTATAGTTTTATAGAATCATAATATGTTTATGTTCAATTATATTTTACTACAATTAATAAATATTTTCGTGTTTATCAGGATCGAGGCCAACTGTATACGCTGCGAAGCCAAAACTGCGAAAGGAGTATGAAGATCTTAAAAAAGTTGTTACGAGCCTCAGACCGAAACCACAGAGACTTAAACAGAGGGTGATACCAGAAGCGAACCCCGAAGACAGGGTGCGTTCAACCAGAGACTCAAACAGATTGAGACCAAGAATGACATACGAAGCCAAGATGAAACCAAGAATCAGACGTGAACAGAGACTAGAAACTGATAAAAAAATAGTACCAGATACTAGATCTGAAAAGGCCGTGAGATCAGAAACTATTGATGATCACAAAATAAAAGCCGATGCCGAATTTGAATACAAGACAAAACCAGAAGCTAAATCTGATCACAAAATGAAACAAGAACTAAAACCGGAAATCAAAGAGAAATCGGATAGCATCAAAGCCGAACAAAAAGTGAGGCTCGAAAGTAAAATGAAACCAGAAATCGGAAAATCTAATCAAAGAGTGAAAGAAATGAAACCTGATCCGAAAGCGAAATCAGAAATCATATCTGAACAGAAAGTGAAACAAGAAGTATCAAAATTAGATCACAAACTGAAGGTTGAGAAAAAATCAGTTGAAGCTCTCGAATCTATTAATGACGGTATGTTTTATTAAACTATTAGCTTCCTTAATATTCTTATTTGGGATAGTATGTTAATCAAGGAAATTATTTATCATTTTGCTCAAATTCATTCAAAGGCTATAGACTAAGGGATAGGCTTTTGTGTTAAAACAGTCGCCCATACATTTCCTAGTCATGATGGTCCCGCTAAACTTTTCAACTATTAACAGATGCCAATTCTATAGAAGACATAATAGAAGAACAGCTGCCGGCCCCGAACCCTTCTGAGGGGCACTACGAGTTGAATCCACTCATGACGAGGATGGTGGAAGCTGAATTGCAAAATATTATGATTAAGGTACTTTTATCATCTGCCATTTTCATCTAACTACTGAGCATTAGCCAAATATCTCCCAATTTGTATGGTGGTAGGGTACTTTGTATCACCCTCAAATAAGAATCTAGCCAAAAACCCGTATTTCGCTGCTGATCGGATTATAAAAGTTCTTACTATAATAGGAAGCTATCTCCTATTGCTATTGTCTACTTTTCATCCCGAGAACACGGATGAAACCGCGGGGGACAACTATCTAGTCATAAATAAAAAATAATAATTATAGTTTTACAAAAAACTTAAACCGACTTCAAACTACACTAAAAAGTTATCAAATCCTGATCTGATGACAATGGGACCAAACGGGAAGTGTACCCTTCCAGACGAAAAAAGAATTTTCCAAATCGGTTAATAAATGACGGAGTTATAATTTATACTTTTTTTTGAAGTCGGTTAAAAATGGTTTTAAATGTTGCAGGTTTGGCAAGAGCTACCCGATAATTCACAGGATGACGGTGAGAAACTAGTCGCAGACAAACTGAGAAACGTAGCGGGTGACGACATTAGAAATGTGAGATTTAATTACGTATATAAATTTTCTTTTCTGGCTTACGGGTTTGTAATTTTGTGTCTAAACTTGAGGCTTGAGTGAAATCCAACTCAAAGTGCATTCACGTTAGGATAATATGGTAGAACAGTACCGATCTATGCTAGTCAAATTGTTTGATCTTTCATGTTCTACTGCTAGTTCTAAACAGTTAATTCCTGAATCACCTTTATTTTTACCTTTTTTTATATTCATACCTTTTTCACAACAGGTATTGGGGTTGAACGTGACCAAGAGAATACTAAATGTTTACAATCCTCTATTCGTGAAGGTAAGATGATGTTTTATTTCTTTTCATTTGTGGCTATATTTTGATGAAATGAAGACTACTTAGTATTTTCTTCCCCAGATTCAGTTTTCTGGTAAGCCGGACCGAGGAAACTTAGCAAAGTTTTTGAGGAAATATAATTTCATCGCGTTCAAACGCATCGGCAGGGCGGATTTGTTCGCGGCGCAAATGAGGACTATCAAAGATTTCGATAGGATATGTATCGCTAAAGATATTATGTGTGGTGAGTAACTTTTCATCAATGCAGCGTTCTAGAGTATATCAAAGAACAAAGAGAATTAATTATTTAAAAAAAATGTGAATAAAATATTGGATTATTTCAGGTGATGTCAAACTGACAGTCAATCCATGCTACAGATTCTCAAAATGTCCAGCCAATCTTAAATCGACATTTGATGATAAGAGCGAAGACGATGAAAAAGAAGAAACTGTGGAATCGGAAGAAGTACATAAACGTAAAGAAATTGATAATACAGCTTCAAAATTAGAATTAAATCCAGATAAATCACTTACTGCAACTGACCCAAATGACGTTAAAACTAAGCCATCTGATACCGATGCTACTAAAACTAAAGCTGAACCTAACACAAAAAAATCCGAAGAAAACATAACTAAAACGACCACAGAATCCGACACAAATGTGTCTAAACCTAGTCCGGACAAATCTGTGACAAACATAGTTAAAACTGAATCAGATAAAACTGCGCCTAAGGCCAATAAGACCAAAAAGGCACCTATAACTAAGTCCATTACCACTAACTCTGAGAAGAATATCACAAAAGTTACATCAACAATTGATACTCAAAGTAAATCTAATAAAGTTGAAAATAAAGAAACTAAGAAGCACAGTAAAAAAGCTGAAGAAAGTGATAATGACGAATTAGATGACCAAGACATATATGCTTTAATTTCTGGAGGAATCGTTTTAGACGAATGTAGTGGATCTGACGAAGAATAGGCTAAGCTATTTATAGGAACATGTTATTATGACGCGCAGCAATGTTATTACAATTTTGTCAAAGTAAAGTAGTTAAGTAAATGATATGTCACAATAAAACATTTTTGTATTATTTTAAATAATTTATTGCAGTTTCATGACTGAGATTCCACTGAGTATTTAGATGAGAGATAATATCTTGTTTATTTTGATGGCTCGGTTGCTTCGTGAATTTCTTCTTCTACCTGAAAATGTACCAAAATTAATGTTAAACAGACTATTTTGGAGCTATTTATATCGACCAGTATAGAATGGGTTAGATATATCTCAACTCTTATTTTATAAATGTGACTCTTGTAGTAGTTGTAGCGCTCGTGATGTAGCATGATACGTCTGTCGTGGTCGGTACCTGGACGGGTGACGTCTAGTGGTATTTCAAATCGAGCGTTTCCGTGCTTCGGAAAGCCGTTGGTCCCGGTTATCACTTAATTGTGATATTCGTTAAGCTAGTTGGATGCCTCCTTGGCGGCTTGAAAAATTCCAACAGTAGGTTGGCCACTTGCCTACCTCCACCAATCCGCAGTGAGCACGCGTGGTGGAGTATTTGCCCATTCCCTTTCACCCTCATTTGTGAAAGGAGGCCTGTGCTCAGCAGTGGGACATTATAGCCTGATGATGACTCTTAGGCCCATTAACGGGTGAACATAATTGGGTGAATTCGGCAGACAGAATATGTTCTGCGGGCTTAGTGCGAGTTTTTTGACGCGCTCGTTAAGGTTGACGTTAACTCTAATTTGTATGGCGCAGGACCAGGCGCCGTCAATTGCCGCTAGGCGGCGCTAGTACAATGCCATACAAATTAGAGTTCACGTTAACCTTATCGAACGCGTTAGAAACTCGCACTAAGCCCTCTGGAGTTTCACATAGGAATTTTTTTTAGGAAAAGAAGATTCCTCCGGAATACCAGCATTCCCGAGGACACTAGGTACAAAATAAAACTAACTCAAAAATATTGCCGTGTACAAGAGGATCAAAATAATTTTAGTTGGTCGCAGCGCGTAATAGAGAAGAAGCTCTTCTTTTCTTAGGGGCTGCGGCTTCTATTCTCTTCCTTTCTGCCTGTAACTCATCTGCTGTATTGTATACATCTTTTGGGGCAACCTGTTGGAAGGTGAGTTGTGGATTTAGGAACGAAGGATTTGGACTATTGAATATAACAGATAGGTTTTTTTATTAATTCATTTTTAGGGTTCCGAACCAAAATGGTAAAAAGGAACCCTTGTGGTGCCACTCCGTCCGTCTGTCATAGCGCTAGCTATATTATTATTTCAGCAAAAACTGATGCTATTAAAAACTAAATGAAAATTTTAAGAAGTACTTATTTTTATTTACTTAGCAAAAGGGACCGAAATTTCAAAGTAGGGCTGAGTTTAAATGGGGTAAGTATCATATGAAAGAGCTTCATTTGTACATTCCAAATCAGGTTTGTATCTTCTTTTATGTTGCGTAGTTTTTGAATTATGATTAAAAATGACAAAAAAAATACCATTTCTCCCGCCTCATCTCCGAAGTTCATAAAGCCAAAAATCTGAAATAATTACAGTAGAGAGAAATTGATGTAAATATTACAGGAAAAATATAACGATATTCCTAAGTAGCACGTTTTTTTTTTAAATCAGCAAATTATCACAAAAAAAAAAAATAAAAGCCTACTAGGCTTAGAAATGAACCTATCCAAAACAATGCTAAAGGCGATAACGCAACGTCACTGCAAGTTCCCACCCTATTTTAGTGTTAAAAATAGTATTTAGATTTGGCAACATTCAAATCGGATGTGACGCAGCCGCTTGACGTTACTAGAGATGGGATTTTTCTAAACTAATTCAGTATTGTTTCGATATATTGGTTGAGACCTGTGGTTGAGACAGAAATTTATATTAATTAGACCCAGCTGTCATTTGCCTGATAAATATTCAATAAATGGCTGCTAAATTACGAGGGGTGGAGCCAATTCGAACGATCCCGACCAATCAAAGCTCGAGTTGACTGGTTTTTCTTCTAAATATGCCGGCTCCTAAATCGCCAGAATAACGTACCTAACTTGATTTACTTCTCGATAAAATTTCGAATTCGTACTTTTTTCGATCTAGCGATCAATTGCGAGTGGGTGAGAATTGGGTCCCGGTCAGTCGGGGAGTATTTACAAGATCAGGTTGCATTGCTCGTCGTTGCGGCGCTATGAGGGCAAAACCATACTGTATCGCATTTGGCTGCATAAATACTAACTAGGATCCGATCCTCCGTTTTACTAATAGGTAGCATATCTAGCTATATTCGATACTTGCAAATCTTCATACCCAACTTTTGATTAGCATAACTATGATTTTACAACCGCTACTGTTCGAGACAGATTAAAAGCAAGAAATTCATATTTCAAGTTAAACACTTAAAAATAAATTAAATAAAATATACTGGGAAATTCTTCACAGACGGCTATCTGATCCCAAACAAAGAACTAGTGCTATAGCTTGTTTGTATATACATACTTAATAAAGATAATCAGACTCAGGATATGCAGACATATTCATGAGCACAAATGCATGGAGGAATTGTAACGTTCGTAAGTGCCTTATTATATTAGGGCCTACATTGAATAGGTAAACAACTTTAAATCTGAATTTGGAATCGAACCCACATTTTTTTTGCTGTTGTAAATACATATCGATATTTGAGGCGTCTGGTTTCAAAACCCGCTAAAACGCTCCTGCAACAAATTTCTGTTTATATCTCAAAATTACGCTACTGAATTTTTTTATCATACTGTTCAATCATTTCCGATAAAAATACGCTAAAAGACTACCTACTAAACTAGCACTTAAAAATCGTTTTGTGTTGCAAACTCCGTTAAAACGACGTCCTTTTCTTTCAAAACCCTCTAAAAGTGAATTGACCAATGACAGCTCGGTATTCCGGTCATGTGACTGCGAAATTAGTATGGCGATTTTTCACGCCTTGCAGTTTGCTCATAACAAATCCCGCTAAAATACATGTCCGTTTTAAATTCCATTAAAACCGAATGTTCGTAACAAAGTACGCCAAAATGAAAATACATTCCGTTTTAATTCAAATTATCCTTTATTTATAGATAAAAAGCAAGCACTCGTTTTTTTGGCTATGGCCAAAGCTATATTGATAACTGCGGTTTTTTCAAATTCCCAAAATTTATGAAAATCGTTTTAGCTGGATTTGAAACTAGACTCCTCATTTATACCTTTTTTGATAATTTTGATTTTAAATTGTCAAACGAGTTGACTACTTGTTCAGTGCTTACATCGACTAAAATATTTGGTTTTGTTGGCAAAAATATCGATATTTATGTATCGATCGGCATATTTCACATCCCTAGATTTGACTTGGCAAGCGGCTAGCAAACTAGCGGTACGAGACGAGCCGTAATTTCTAAAAAATTGCCTTGTTTTACGCTTCGAAGTCTAATTAACCCTTTGAATTTCTCGAGACATAAAATAAAACAACAATGAGACGTAATATGTCTAGAGGCAATCGGCGTGGTGGTGGAGCTAGCTTTGAGGGTCCCTTGATGACCGATCACCTAAAGGTATAATTTGTAACTTTTTGTTATTAAATGGTCTAATATGAGATAAAACTATATTTTTTCTACTTCTCATACATTTGGAAACCCCTAGGGCTACTCTGACTAAACCCCACATCATAATTGGATGTAAATCTTATTCCTCACTCTGGGTACCGCTCTATAATTATGGCGTTTCGTCAATACGCATTATTTTTTAAACCATTGAAATAACACGATTTGGTACAAAAGTAGGTTAAATACTATTTACATCTAACTTTTGAGATTAGTAGAGTAAATAAATTGTATTATACAGTTGAAATTGTAATTAGCACATTTTCAGTTCCATAAATGTTTTTTTTCTTAAATTAATTATATTCTATTTCAATATCTGAAGTGCTTGTGTAGCATGATTAGCCGTTCGTAATTGAATTGGTCCCCATTATCACTTAATTGTGATAGTTAAGCTAGAGGCCTCCTAGGCGACTTGAAAAATTCCAACAGTAGGTTGACTACTAGCCTACCTCCACCGATCTGCAGTTGACATGTGTGGTGGAGTGCCAATTCCCTTTCACCCTCATTTGTGAAAGGAGGCTTGTGCTTAGCAGTGGTTCATTTATAGGCTGATGATGATGAAATATCTGACCAAAGATCTATGTTAGAGGTATTACTATAAAGATGGGGTTTCTTCATACTGTAAAATATTTAACCTAACTTATTGGAAACAAACTGCTTATATTTCCAAACAACTATCAGCCCAATTAACCATGTATATATTGACCAGGATCTCGACTTGGAGCTCCAGTTGCTAAAGCGCAAACGTCAGATGATAGAGCAGCAGCAACAACAGCGCATGATGGGTCGGCAACAGGTATGTTAAGTTTTGAACTATTTAAATCTGATCACAGTTATTCAATTTATGTGAGCTCTATGTGCTCGCCTACTTGTGTGATGGTGGAAGCCCATTTCAAAAAGACAGTTAATTTATCATGACTTGAGTATCTTTATTGGACACCTTGCTTGAAAAATGGAATTGTTATTAAGCATATTAATCAAAATAGACTGATGTAAAAGAGTTACTATTGTGTGGAGTCTTTAAAAGGATCAACAAGTCTTTCCAAGGACAATCTCATCATGAAAAGTGGTGTAATGCCAAAGGTGGTGAGCATAAAACTGGAAGAGTGTACTTATACGCTACACAGTGAAGCTGGGTTGGTTAGTATGTAGGTGCTAGTTTCTGGAGGCAGATTTTCAACTTGAAGCAGCCAAACAGTTAACACTTCAAAATACTGAAACGTTTTCATTAAACAATAGCTGGGAAATCTGGGAATAACTTCTATTCTATAAAGTGATGGTTCCTGGTACCGAAAAACTATTCACCAAATTTCTTTTAATGCCGTGTATTGGATTTGTTAATCTCGGATGACTATTGTTTCTTTTAGGATGCTTGTTATAAAAAATATTTTACCATTGTCCACTTTAGGTACCTGCTTGAATTTTTGTTTTACAAAATACCTGAAATCAAGGTTTGCTTGTTGTCTTGTGTATTTTCACCAAATGTATAATTTCAATATATTTCTCTAGTACATTTTAATTTGTATACTTACTATGCTATTATAAATGTGTGAATGTTTGTTACCCGACACAGATTTAGATGAATCCTGGCTCATGGATAAATCAAAATCAGACAATTATTCAGTTTAGGCCCTGGTAAGGCACTTATGAATGTTAAGTTGGTACATACAGTTTACACTTAAACTGAGAAGACTCCGGCAAGAAACTCAGCAAGGCATTTTTTTTGTGAATCTTTTAATAGATAGATCACAAAATCCCCTTGGGACTCTGGCAATCCAACAGAGCAGAAACTAAATATAGATTTATTTTTAATAAGGATATGCAAATACTAACTTATATATTTATAAATTCTTTATTATTATTTTATCTCACCACCTGTCTATCTAGAATATAATTTATTACATGATCCAATGTAAATATATTCACAAATCATAATGATGATCACTATGTTTAATCCATAATTATGTGGTCTAAAGTGATGGTAGAGGGATGTTCGAATCCTCATGCCACCATCCATGTCAGAATGCCTCGTCATTCAACCTAAACACTACATTCTATACTATAGTAATGGTTTTATCCAAGGCTATAAATATCTTCCCATAAGTCTCCACCTACTGGTCATGTGGTAAAGGGTACCTTTCCATAGGCTCCACTAAACACTTGGCTTATATTCCATGTGTCTTGTGCTTTTCTAATCCTTGATACTTGCTACGTTATCCTGGAGCTAAATGTTGCCTGAAAATATTCTTGGCCAAATTTATTGCCCAAGAAACTTTTATGCATCGATGTTCAATATTTTGTTGGTATCATAACATAGTTCGGTAGGTGGAGAACATACCATTGTTTTTATGATGACGAGTACATCATTGAAATCACTCTTTGAATTATTAATTTTGTAATTCCATTTCAGAGAGGTTATATTTATGACCAGCCCCAGACATATAAAGAGCAGCCGTATAATTACGAGGAACAGCAAGATTACAAACGGACTAGCAATTACTCTCATATGTATGATGAATCACCGAACTCGTCTTATTCGAACAAATTCGGCAACCAGCTCGGCAGAAAACGCCAAGTTGAATCGCCGTGGGATAATGGCGCTCCTCCCAAACGCTTCTCTGGCCCGAAAGGGAAATATCCGAAGAAGCCGTTTGGCGATCGGCCGGGTAGATCTCTGGATCGTACGCCCGAGCCTACGGGTCGACGACAGTTAATGAGCGGAAAGCCTTCTCGTTCTCCGAACACTCCGCAATCGCTCATGAGTTTGAAGCCGAAGCCTCCTCCCGGTCCAAGAAGACCGGCCCCGCCATCAGCGCAACATAATTACAAATCGGGTAGAGTGACCAAACCTAAACCGGTCGCCGCAACTAATAAACTTGATTCTTATCCTGTGGATGAACGTAAGAAATTGGTCGCGGAAGCTTCAAACTTGGTGTCTGATGCCGATGATCGCGTCCTGTCGATCGACAGAGTGCCGACTCAGCAAATGACTGGTCGGTTAGAGTTGGCTTTAGGCGGCATACTGAAAGACCTCAAGCAAGCATACGGCCAGGTCCAACCTCACGCCAATAGCTTCCAATCGGCGTATCTGCAGCGAGCGATGAAAAAGTTTATTCGCGAGCGAATAAGGAGCGTCATGTTAGGCAAAGTGGTCGGCAACGTTGCGGATATTCTCTCGAAATACCGTAAAGTATTTCCGACGAATACCGATACAGACATATTAGATGCCGCCTTGGACGCTCAGGAAAAGATAGAAAAAAAAAAGTTTGGTATAAAACTTGTTGAAGCAGGTATTAAGTTTACTTAGTTGTTCTGAAATAATCTCAAGCAAATGTACATATATAAGTTTGAGCTTTTGCGTGAGATTTTATTTAAAGTCGGTTATTCTTAATCAATAATAGATTTATTGGTGACTCTTCAGAGATTACCAAACAACTATTATGTTAATAATTACCGACATTTCTATTTTATTATGAAGAAACTATTCAAGGAATTTGGTTTATTCCATTCATAATTATGAATAAACTAAATGCTTGAATTCCCAGAAAAAATTGGAATACTTACTACTTATATCAGTTTATGTTGCTGCATTTTCCTCAATTCAATGACAGCACTCATACATAACTTAGAAGTCACATTAGATTTTATAATAGGATGAAATTAAAACTAAAATATTAACGTTAGTTGTAATATATAACGAAAACAATAAATGTGATTTTAAAATTATGGTTACAATTTCAGAAGGCCCAGAAGAATATTTTTCCGTTAACATGCAAAGACTTATTGACGTGACATTAAATGACATGTTTTCGAAAGTAAGTAAAAAAAAAAGTTTATTTCACTATAACTTGTATAGTTTACAAAAACTTTAGCAACACTTTCATTTGTTTTAGCTACATGAGTTATATGGAAATTCTGCCCGTGAGGAATCCATGGAAGATGTTTCACCCAAAGAGGGTATTGAAGCAAATAATACCAGTAAAGTTGATGAAACCACTTCGGAAATTGATGGCAGTAAAATAGATGAAACCACTGCAGAAATTGATGGCAGTAAAGTTGATGAAACCACTTCAGAAATTGATGCCAGTAAAGTTGATGAAACCACTTCCGAAATTGATACCAGTAAAGTTGATGAAACTAATCCAGTCGATGATACTAGTAAAGCTAATGAAAACACTCCAGAAATGGATGCCTCTAACGCTGATAAAACTAATGCAGAAAATGATACGAGTAAAGTTGATGAAACCACAACAGAAATTGATGCCAGTAATCTTAATGAAACAACAGCAGAAAATGATGCTAATAAAGTTGATGAAACATCAACAGAAAATGATGTCAGTACAGCTAATGAAACCTGTACAGATATTGATGGTAATAAAGATGGCAATACTAGTAAAATCATTGATGACATTGCACTTGATGACGCTGTTAAACTCAATGATTCTGATGCTGCTAAACCAGTTGATGAACCAATAAGCTCAAACGATGATAAGTTTAACAGAAAGCTGAAAGTGTTTAAACCAAACTCACCTGAAAGTAGGAAATGTGAGCAATTTATCGAAACCGCAATAAAACGCAGACTGCCGAAACTACTGCGTAAACAAATACCGGTAAGTAATTTTAAAAATATTAATGTGTTTTGATTTCGTGGATGGCAGACATAAACAGCCTAATTTAATTTTTGGAAGCAATTTTTATTATACTGTTTATATAATAGCTGATTTTCTATTTAGAACATCATTAAACTACTGAATCTGGGACACATGTATAGAACTGCTTCTGCAGCAATAATCAAGAGATCTGCTGAAAAAGCTGGAGTGCTTGTAAAGGAAAGAGATGTTGGTAAAAAACATAGTGCAAACAAGTCTCTTGCTAAAGATGGCGATGATTCTTCGCAAGTAACTGCTGAGCAAGACGTTAAAATATCTACTCCTGGACCTTCACGCTATTTTGTCAAGGTATTGTATTCATTTTCCCTTTTTCATCTTACCTATCTAATTGATACTCTTACTTAAAAGGCATTGAAATATAAGGGCAGAACGAATACTTCAAATCAATTAAGGCAACGCAACTATTCAGTTATAAGGCTTTTAATCTTCTGGGTCCATTTCATTCATTTTCATAACCTCCGATGACACACAATTATTGCTGTGAGCAAACAAACAAAAGTCTTTAGTCTGTACTCTGCTAATATTAAATAATATTTTTTTCATGTGGCTATTACAGATAATTGCTCGCCCGTCGTTGCCTAAAAGGAAGGTAATGCAAACTTTCCTTAACGATTTCAATCCTAGAACCATAAAGAAGCACAAGAATATGCACAGCCTTTTATTCGTGGGATTCACGGAACAAGAGGACTTTGAGAGAATATTAGCTGCTACTGGGACAATAATTGGTAAGTCGTAATATCTTAACGATTATGAAAAGGTGTCTAATGTGTATTTTTTATATCTAAAGAAGACATTTTTAATAGCAGGACGTACAACACTTGAAATCAAGGTCAGCGAGAAGGCAAATGATAAAAACAAAAGCATCGAGGGACAAGATACAGCTGAAGTAAAAGTTGATGCAACTGGTGAACAAGGATGCTTAGACTCAAGTTTGGATAATTTGATAAGTAATGATCTGGACGACAAGATCAACGACTTGCTCTCTTCTATCAGACAAGCTGAAGAACAAGTCGGTGGAGAAGCTAGCGATTCTACTGCCGCGGCAGTTGAAATAGCTGATGATAAAATTGAGGAAGTATCAGAAAATGAGAAATCTACTGCTCCTGCAAAACAAAATGATATTGTGAAGAATGGAGAGAAAGGAGAACCACAGAAGGAAACGGCTCAAAACGATGAAGAGAAAGCAAGTGAATCAGTGGAACAAACCAACGATAGTGCTAAAGAGTTGATCACGATTGATGAAAGCGCTGAAGCTAGTAACAGGGTTGAAGCTCTAAAGAATGATGCAAAAGAATCTGGGAAAGCAACTCCGACTAGGGCTTCGTCACGTCTGGCCAGTTCCACACCTGGTACTATTAGAACCAGGCGCGCCAGTAGGTTGGCACAAAACAACCCATAATCGACTACCATTCACAGACAAAACTAAGATTGCTACAAATTGACAAGATAATCCAAAATATTAATGAATGAGCACACCATTTTATTGAGAGATGAAATGTTTTGTGTCTGGTAATATTAAGAAGATTTTAAGATTAATATACAATTATTCAGTACTATAGTTGCGTCCAAGCGACATTGGAGTAGCGGTGAGTCAACTGGTGAGGTTTCAAATTCAGCATTATATGCGTCACGCGGTGTGACGAAGGAAGGCACAATTTTAAAGGTCCGACATGTGCAAGGCTGGACAATACAAAGTTCTTTACTGATAAGTTTTGGGCGTAACTAAATTAATTAATAAGATTAAGAAGCATGCAGTTTAATATGTTTTAGACAGCTATAAACTGGGCTTAGGGTATAATTTATTTTCGTAGAAATGTATTGAATAGTGTACTGATGAAATTCGTTTAACAATTTAGTTCTAAACGGGAGAATCAATTAAGTTTATTATTTTAAGACCTTTTAGAATTTGTGACTTATTCCTGATTTAATTGTCTTCTTAAATTATGACGTAAGTTAATAAAATTAAACATAAATTTCATTTTTTTATTTCATAGCATTATACAACCAGTGGCGTAGCTTGTTCTTCCTGACTGTGGCGAAGCCCAAATTTTTACGAATTTTTGCTTACAAACGTTCGAATCTTTGATACGGCGATAGCTGCGCCCGTTTATCATTATCAGACAAAAAATAACACAATAAACTGTTTGATTTTTACGAATTTTTGCTTACAAACGTTCGAATCTTTGATACGGCGATAGCTGCGCCCGTTTATCATTATCAGACAAAAAAACAACACAATAAACTGTTTGATTTTTACGAATTTTTGCTTACAAACGTTCGAATCTTTGATACGGCGATAGCTGCGCCCGTTTATCATTATCAGACAAAAAATAACACAATTTGATTGACAGATGCAAGCACAACTCAAACCACAGTTCAATCTCAATACGCAGTTTATAGCAGCTTTAGAGTGGTAATACCTAGCAATCCAATTCCGCAACTAGTCGGTGCTTTTGAACTGATTTTTAACAGTAAGGACCAATCACTGCATCTAATCCTTGAATCAGAAAGCATTGTCGGTGGTGGGGAATTGGCGGAATAGATCTCAATGGATGGACGTCATTGCGCTGGGTTAATTGTTCGATAACCTGGGGCTCTACCGCGTAACTTTGGTGGTAATCGTAAAGAACACCATTAATTATTTCAACCAATGACGCGCACGGGTTACGACGCGACGATGACCATTCGTGGGCCCTGATTGGATGAAATTCTTTAATGGTGTTCGTTAAGATTACCACCAAAATTACGCGGTAGAGCCCCAGGAGAGCTTCCTTTTTACACGACGTAGGAAAGTGTCTCTGGAATTGTAAGGCTGTCCTTTCGTTGTTTATTATTATATAGGAAAGGTAAGGACAAATACGTACCATAAGCTGATTGATGTAATACTCGTAAGTGATCGTATCCGACACCGGATCCAATGCAGTTTGCATCAATTCTTCGTATTCCTCCTGCGAAATGTCCACTATGGCGTTTAAGTTGTCGTAAATATAAGTATTTACATCGCCCTTACATAAAATGGTTGGATTTTTTGTTATAATCCTGCAATACTTCAATTTATTCTCATATATAAAAAGTGTACGGCATCTTTGTATCGTATAAATAGGAAAGGACATAGAGTTGACCCTTGAGGCACTCCCATTATTCGCATTTTACTTATAAGGTATGGTCAACATTATTAAAGGCCTTATGTGAATCCTTAACGAACTTGTTTGATTTTTTTTTCTGTCAATTTGATGGTGAGTGGCTTGGTATTGGTAGCCAGTCTGGTACAGTATCAGGCACGACTTTTGCACATATAGGCAGTAATGGGGGCAAGCTCGCGCATGTATACTTTTGGCCAAATCACAGTAGCCAAATGACACGCGAGAATCCAATATACGACGAGCATCTACTGACTGACCAACCATTCGTGTGCAGCTCGGCGCTCCCCCCTTCTTCATTCTGCGCAGGTGTCAATTTGTGCTTAAGACTCGTGTACCCTACCACCTTGCTATGGTTTTCTCGATGTTTTCCGTCAACAAAAGCTCAAGCTCATTTTAGTATCGAAACCTACGATTTCGTCAAGGCATTAGACGCCACTACCACTGAGCTATCATCGCTTCAAACCACCATCAAACCAACCAGTATGATTGGATGAGTTTTATCTAGGTAGGTATATACCTGTGTAAAAGGTTCTCCCTCTTCAAGCATCAGCTGACTAAACCTTTCCTTGGTCAGGTAACCACGCCCTTCCTTATCGAAGTAACGGAACGCCGCCAACAGTACTTCTGCGTTCGCTGGGTAAAATCTGAAAATAAAAGGGTAATTAGAGTTTTTAGTAGACGGATAACAATCGTGAGATGAGAATAATGCTGGTACCTATAAGGTGAGTTGTAGACGGATCTGAGAATAATGAAAGTACTTAGTTGAATTGCTATGACGCGCGCCGCAAGTATAATGTACACACGGCTACAAATCAAGCTATACATTTCCAGTATTCGCTGATCTCGCATTGTATAGGATTTCCGTACAATGGGAGGTCAGCTTATACTAGAAATGTATAGCTTGATCTGTAGCCGTGTGAACGGACATTTATAGCTTAGCTCCCTGTAGTTCCATTACAACCTCCGATTAAAGAAACTGTACTCGATAATTACAACATATTACAATACACACACGAACGCTGGTTCTGCGTGCCAGCCAATGGTGCGGTCTATCTCCCGTTCTATGTGTGCTTATTGTATGTACCTACCGTACAGTTTGTCTTGATAAGTATTTACATGCAGTGTGTTTGTGGTATTAACTCAGAAAATACGAACCGGTGGTAAAATCAATTGTAACGTTCGTAAGTGCCTTATTAGGGCCTATATTGAATAAACAATTTTGAATTTGAATACGTAAGTAGAAGTATCTATAGGGTACCCGGAGCGAGAAATATGACCCATAGCTTTTCGTAACTAATTTTATTATTCCAAGGATAATGATGACATTAGGTAGGTAGTACAGTAGTAGGTACCCAACTGATAAGGCGCGTCGTGGATCTTCGTTCGCACAGAAAACAAAGTGTGGCCCCGAAGATTAACGAAAGACTGCTTAAACTTACAATCAACCTTAGTTCACTACTATAAGGTAATACAGTGCAGCTGTTAGTTCCGTCTCACTCGCAAGTGACGCCCTCCGCACACATGGCGGCAGCTGCCGACCAATAGCATTTCCCGCGCCTTGAAAATGTGTCTTCTGCGCAGGTACATTGTTAAGCCATATCTGTTGGGTAACGGTTGGGTAGGTACTACTTAACTGTACTAAAATTAAAAACCTGTGTTCTGTCATAATTTTGCACATATACGGCAGGAAGTTGACGAGGGGCACATTTCCGGTTGCCTCCTTGTTCTCCGTAGCCAGGATCACTTCCTGTATCTCTGCTTCGGTTGGACAACAGCCTGTGGACGTTAATCTATTATGAATGTTGTTATTAGGTAGGTACTAAAGTTAGTTAAATAATTGCTTACTAGGTATTACCGTATTACGATTGTCAAAACTGTGCACCATCTTGAGGAGAACTTTCAAGTACATTTTTATTTTAAGTTAACTAGGTACTAACCCAAGGAGCGTAGGATTGTTCCAATTTCTCTCACGTCAACAACTTGTTTCCCAGAGTGATCAAATACTTCGAAAGCCTCTATAATTTTCTTCTCCAAATCATTGTTCGGTTGAACTGTAAAAACGTAAATTATTATTTGTTTCTTTATTGTCTTTCTAACAGACAATGATGTATTATTTTTCATACTTTTAGGTTCTTCCTTCCGAGCCATTTTAGATTCAAATTAATACTGAGATTCTGAAATAATATCAAAAATAATTACAATATTTATAATGAGTAGAAGTGTTGAGTGTAAAATGAGTTATCAAACAAACATTTTCTACAGTTCAAAATCGTGAAGGATATCCTAGCAACAACGATTGAATATAATATAGTAGGTAGTTAGTAGGTACGTATATTATCTATGGCAACGATAAAAATTAAACTACTGGCTGCTCTGCGCGGTTTCATTTGCGTTCCCGGCATAAAAAGTAACATAAATGTCGCAAATCCTCTATGAATTTGTTTCCATATACTTTTAAACGACTTTTAAGGAGAAGAAAAGAAATTAATGACAAGTAGGTACTTAATGTAAATGAAAATTTGTAGAAAAATATTAGAAGAAAAATTAAAAATTCTCTCTCTACCTAGTATTTGTTCCCATTATTTTATGGCGACCGTGTGTAATATGGACAAGTTAAAAAAAGAACAAGCTAGCTGCACTGAGAAAGATTTTTAAGAAATCAATTCGGATCATATACGAAAAATTTGAAATGGGATCCACGGCAAATGGAGATATCATTGGTTCATTTGAGTCTTTACAAGTTCGACATCAGAGACTCGTAGACGTTGGTAACGAACTATTAGGAATATTATTAGAGTCTGACACTTCCACTGAAGAAGATATCGTGAAGGAGATGGAGTGTCAGGATAAATATAACTCACAATGGTATGCCGTTTCCAAAAAAATTGGCTCAGAACATCAGCCAAGGTCAGCATCAGCACCAGGTACTGTAAAATTCATAAGTCATAGAAATGAAACCGTTAAAATTAAATTACCAAAATTAGAACTACCCAAGTTTAACGGAAACATCAAAAATTGGATTGGGTTCTGGCCGTTCTGGGGTCAGTTTAATTAAGCGGACTGATGAAAATTATGGAATGGACGATGGAGATAAGTATCTTAAATAATAAATATCCTGGGACATTCCTCACACACGGTCATCGGATCCCAAACTAAACAGAGCTTGTACTATGGAAACCAGATAACTGATATAATACATATACTACTTTTTGTTTGTAAATACATACTTAATATACATAATTACACCCAGACTCAGGACATACAGACATGTTCATGCACACAAATGCATGTCCTGTGTGGGAATCGAACCCACGACCTGCGGCGCTATAGGCCAATTGCGCCAACGGGCCCGTTAAATATCCCCGTCTTAGACACTTATTAAAATCAATGAAAGTTGGATCTTGTGCAAGTTCTTGTTTTGTTTTGTTCTTCCCAATAATAAAGTTGTAAAACAAGTAGGTAGGTAAAGAATAGGTTAAATCTTGAGAAATTTTACAGTTATTTTAAAAATTTTAGGAAAATAACAGTTTTTTGTACAAACAAATCATATCTCGATTGAGGTAAGATTTTTTTGCCTCAATTTTCATTTTATGAGGATGCCATGTTATATAATTGAATTTGTTTTATTAATGATTTAATGATTGATGTATCGTTCAGTTTAAAAGTTACACCGATTTGTTTGTGTAGTGGCACTGGCGTAACCAAGATTCCGTAAAATTGTTCGCGCGTAAAAGTCAGGAGGTATGTACGTAGAACAATCTCCCTGAGCCTTCAGGGGGCCGTTATAGAGTTAAATTGATGACGCTACGAACTTTTTGGCGGGAACTTGCAGATTGACGTAGCGTTTTCGTTTTACTTACAATGACCACCATTGTAGTAAAAAAATAGTTTTATCGACGTACGGTGGCTGACAGGACTATTCTATAGGTATGCACATTTTATATTTGAAAGTGATTTATTGTGACTGGAAACTATAATATAACTCGACAATGGCAGAAATAAGCCCTAATTTGGGCTTGGTTGCCAAACTTAAAAATAAGAAGAAAATTATGCTACAGTAGGAGGTAGCAAGAATACAGCACAGTATTATAAAATAATAATACAGTACCTTACCTTAAGTGCCTGCGAAGGTCTATTTGAATAAATGATTTTGAATTTAGACCTCTCAGTCGCCATATTCACTCGCAGCAATATTTCACTTTTCAAATTCGACAACCGAAATTCGGGACTGATTTTTTGCAGGCAACCCTATACCACCGTGTAAATAATGAAATAATCTTTATTTTCATTTAATTTTAATTCAATAATCAGACGGGTGCAAAATGCTGTATCGATTTACCTGTTTATACTTGGCTACCCGAGACTTGTGACCGGAAAATAATAGGCAACCTAACGTTTCCATATTCTATGGGCTTCATACTTTCGAATGGTATAGTTGGTATCACGGAAAAGAGAATACACTTTCAACTATTGCCTTAATCAAATCAGTGATAAAAAGATGAATTTTATCGATATTGATCGAACAAAACTATCGATGCACGTGTTTTGGGGTCACGACAGGTCACGACTCACGACGTTTGTGCTCACGACCACTGTGAAAGAACGCAATACATTACGTGCGGAGTTGCGCTCGCTACCTTGCGTACAAATAAAGTGAGAGTACATTGCCTTCAATGTATAATTTTGCAGTAGTATCAGAGTTTATCGTTTACACCTAAAATTATCATAATCTCGAATACATTTTTATAAATATCACAATTAAATAAAGGTTTGTAGACTCATCGATGAAAGGAAATCCCTCCTTGAGTTACACTCCGACTCCTCACTTCGTTTCCTACAGGAAATAATAGCGCATCACGACATAATTAATATTTTTCGCGGAGCTAAACACCTCTGCTAAGTATGGCGGATACTACGAAGCGTTGACACTAGGCATGGAAATTATTGCTACTTTAAAGGAATTCTCATTTGATGATATTATTAGTTTTTATAGCATGATTTCACTTGCGATATATGATTTGCAATGATTTGTAACCTACGTCATCGATGCTGATCGACGGTATTTTTCACAAAATCATGTGCGAGTATCGCACGTAAGTGTCAAATTATCACTGATGCAAATTATATATACTTTCGTAGCAAAAAATTATTTTTCTATCCTGCTACATAACATGTTAAAGAAGTTAACACTTTATGTCACTTGATTTAAGGTTTATTTTTGAATTCTCTTAAAAGCTAATCAATGATAAAGTTTTTTTTTTTTTTAAATTTGTTCATGACCATGGATACAAAGTCCTTCAGTCGCATACATTTTATTTATATTCTTAAATATTCTTTATAACATGTAACAGGCTATGTCATGGACGGTAACAGATGTGACATATGAAAACAGAATCATATTCTTTATCACCTGCTACTTGTGATTTATGCCATGCCTAGTTGACACGTGTTTTGGTTGATATATGCCCATTTGATGCAATGTGTGGCGCGCGGGCTCCGCTAGCATAGCGTCTCTATTTATATTTCTTTTCTCTGTGGTTGGTATAGAATTTGTCTCATAATCAAGCCGGTGAAAGGTGAAATGTTGTTTTTTTTTTATTATTAATTAATCATATCCTGGACTGAAATTTGGTGGGCAACCCATATGCAATATATTTACTGACATATTAAATTAAATATAAAATACGTTTCATCGTTTCATCAAATAAACATCTCGGTGAAGGTCGTTCTATAGCGGGATCCTGTATGTACTATACCTAGGTACGTAGGTTATTGGTTTCTCCTCTACTGCAAAACCTTATAAAATTCAAGTTATATTTAAAATTCTATATATTTAAAAGGTTTATTATTTTTTGCTTTTCAGTTTTTTCAGTTGTTATTTTTTTTTTATCACACCTACTGTTTTAAGTCAGCGGAAAAAAACCTGCTTTATCTGGCAGCACTGTACTCAGCGTACTTCAATCCGTTGCTACTCTAGCGCCATTCTGGAGGGATTTGAAACTGTTATTTACTGCTTGCCAATGGACACTTTTTCGACTATTTTTCCTCAAGAGATCGTTCCTTCTCCTACTTATCTAGCAAACTAGGGTTGTATTCTGAATTGAATCTATAATCGCCATAATCGATGTGTGCGTGCTTAAAGCCAATTCGGTACAGGTTTAAGCACGTTAAAATCGATTACTGCGATTATACCTTCAATTCGGAATGTAACCTTACGATACATCGATGTTTTTAGATTTTAAACATTGATGGTTAGGTTAGGCAAAAGGGAAAAATCATCGACGTATCATCATTGCAGTGTGTGAATCGGTTTTCCGCAAAAAAAAGATACCTAACAAACTATTACTACAAAGGTACACACGGCTACCGATCAAGCTATACATTTCCAGTATAAGCTGAACTCGCATTGTATACGATTTCCGAACAATGGGAGGTCAGCTTATACTAGAAATATAGCTTGATCTGTAGCCGTGTGTACAAATGAAAAATTACAAGCATACGGTTTGCTAGATGTAAATCGGTTACCGTTGTTATCTAAATTAAAAACTTTGAGAAAGGAATTCGTACCATTTATTTTCTTTTTGTACCTACTATATTTTTATCATACCGGTACCATAATTTCCGAGTTGGCATCTAGCATCCTTGTTCAAGTACCTACTTCCTTATCCTTCTTTCCTTTGTTGCGCCGCCATCTTGATTTGGCTTGGCGCTTACTTGCTGCTAATTCTACGCGAGTTATGTTAAATTTGATGTTATTTGTGTTTTTAGTAGTGCGATAATTAAGTTTTGTTATTTGTGAACTGGAGACACAATAAACTTTTAACCATGGATCCCGCTAAGATGAAAGTGGTGGATTTAAGATCGGAGCTTGGCGCTCTTGGGTTGGACACCAAAGGGAACAAGCCGGCTTTGGTTGAAAGACTAAAAAAAGCGCTTGAAGCAAAGACGGGAAAAGGTAATCATGCGTTCAGATTATAAACAAACCTTCAGTTATTTTGGGTAGGTAGTACTGCAAGTCCTCATAATGATACATTTTTCTAACCAGCGCACGTGTGTGATTATGTATGTTTGTAACTACCATAGCGCCAAAATTATACAAAAAACTACCATGACGTCATATCTCTAATTACTGTAAAGTAACGCTTGAGAACCGTGCGAGACGACTGTGGAATGCTCAGTTGCATGATGATGTGAAGAAAATTATATGCAAATATTATGTTTACTTGGGTCAACTTCCTCTTGGCTGCGTTCAATAACTACGCCGTGTGATCGCCCGACGATCATCGTAGCGTTCAGTAACAGTTCAATAGTATGTGGTGCGATCGTCGGGCGACGTCGGACGATCGCACCGGTCACACGGTGTGTAGTTACTGAACACAGCCCTGTAGTCAGAGTAGTGTTTTCACGTTTTATAACCCTCAACTACCAAAACAATTTCTTAGGTATTTTAATCTGATATCTGGAGAATATATAAGAATAAGACGAGGATTCATAATATTGTACAAATATTGCATATTCTAAATATTTACACTTTATAGTAGTGAGAGACGACTGTGACTTTAACTAGCTTCCACCCTGCAAATTTACCTGCATTCTCCAAGGGATCTTATGTTTTTTCTAGTAGCAAAAGCACTAAGCACTGTAAGAACTGATTTATTTTTTAACGTGGCCCATGTGTAATTTTATCCAAATTGTTCAGCTAGTCAGAGAGTAGCCTTAGGGGGGTTATGGAGCTAAGACATATCTCAGCACCAGTGCCATAGAGGTTATCAAATTCAAAATCATTTATTCAAATAGACCTTCGCAGGCACTTATGAAAAGTCTTGACTCTAATACAGGTTTGGCAGGTTGCATTTGCTGAGAAGAGCCAGCAATAAACTCAGCAATTACTCTTTTCAAAACAAGCTTAGATTCATTACATAATATTTACATTCTAATCGCACTGACAACAATTGCATGCCCCGGCACAGCGGCGAAACTATGAAGTAGACTGAATCTATATTTAATAAGTAAATAAATAAATGGCAAACTTAAGCAGACCAGCCCCCACAAGCAGCACCTGTTCACAAGTTATAACTTCTCAGATGCAAAATAGTTTCTAAAGCTATTATTTATTTAATATAGCAAAACACATATGTTATGTATAAACATATGTCTATTCATGTTTTATATTGTATAGGTTATGTAGGTACTTGCTAAATATTCTTGATCATAATAATATTAGTTAAGTCGGGTAGTTCATACTTTTTCACTCATGTTTTCACATAGCAATGCTACTTAGCACATTATACGTATTTACTTAAATTCGGTGTTTTATTGGAAATAATAACATTGAAAATGAGGAGAAGCTTTCTATCTCTCAGGTTGTAGAAAGAGTACCCCAATATTGTTTTCTCAAGGGAGTAAAGCATGGGGTTCTTAAAGAAGCAGGACAGCCTATGGACGCTTGCGACACCAGGGGTGTCACTCGCGCGTTGCCGACCCTAATTAATAATTAATGAAACTTCTAGGAAAGGCACAGCATTAAAGCTTCCACTTATCTGGTGTATGTTACTGTTGTATTTTACCTTTATAATGAATACTTTATCATAAGGTAATACCTAGTTACTATCAAATATTGTAACATGTGATAGTTGACTACTTACAGATCTTGAGTATGCTAGTTACTCCTTGTCAAAATACTATGAAACAGAGCATGCCATTTTGTCCCTTACGATTAAGTAATGGCACAATTTGGCATTTCTGTGTTCAACAACACATAATGCTATTAGAATGACTAAAGTAGTAATGTGGCAATTTGCACCCTGAGTGTAAAGATTTGTTATTAGTAAAAGATTACTATTGCATTAGCATTTATATTAAAAAACAAGCTGACCGGCGCGACTTCGTTCGGGTGGTGCCTACCCTTATCACTTAGAGGTATGAGAGATAGATAGTAGCCGATTCTCGGACCTACTGAATATGCATATAAAATTTGGTAAAAATCAGTAAAGCCCTTTCGGAGGAGTAAGGTAACTAACATTGTGACACGAGAATTTTATATATAAGATAATTGAAGATATTTGTTGCATGAGTACCTATACCATGAGAGCCCTGTCATCATCATCATCATCAGCCTATAATGTCCCACTGCTGAAAAGAGGCCTCCTTTCACAAAGGAGGGTGAAAGGGACTGGGCGATACTCCACCACGCGTCCCCACTGCGGATTGGTGGAGGTAGGCTAGTGGTCAACCTACTGTTGGATTTTTTCAAGCCGCCTAGGAGTCATCCAACTAGCTTAACGACTATCACAATTAAATGATAACCGGGACCAACGACTTTACGTGCCTTCCGAAGCACGGAAACGCTCGATTTGAAATACCACTAGGCGGTCACCCATCCAGGTACCGACCACGACAGACGTAGCTTAACTTTGCCGATCGATTAAGAACGGCTCATCATGCTACACCACGAGCGCTTCAAGCCCTGTGCAAGTTCCTATAAATATAAACAAGTTATAGTAAACATATTAGGTAATTTTGTAACACTCATGGTAGAAGTTTGCTGTTATTATTATTATAGTAGGTAATTGTAAGTTTATTACAACATACATTATGTAGTGAAATGGGTGCTATTATCTCAAGGTCTTTCAACTATATAATAGAGTACATACAACCTATGCCTACAATAAAAATATATATTATTTATGTCAATCCACTTATGTTTATTATACAAGTGATCCATGTCATTGTGCTTTTATAAATCACAGTATTCTGCTTAATGTGAACAGTTCATCACAAACAAGTCACTTAATTTTGGTCTGATATGCCATATTGAGCAATTTTTTAACAATATGCATACAAGTATTTGTACCTTTATTAGCTTCCAAAGAAGTTGTCTAGCTAATCAAACTTCTCAATTTACAGTATTAGCTGATACAACAATATTGGACACTTCAAGTGAGGAAGTGGATGAGCCGGCGACGCCGCGACGGCCGGGCCCCGCGGCTCGGACCACACGGCGTTCATCATCATCACGTCTTGCTACGCCAGCCAAGGTAATGCTCAGTTTATAGCTTTAGTGCTTTTAGATTTAGGTCTAGCCAATTTTTCCGCATCAATTCTTTGCAGAAAATCTACTACATTTTTCGGAGTTCATTTTTATAAAAGTTCTTATCATAACTTGACAATAAATACAATTTATAAATACATAATTGCACCCAGGCTCAGGACACGCACGCAAATGCATGTACTGGGTGGAATCGGACCCACGACCTATGGCGTGACAGGTGGAATCGTAACCAAACTCGCCAACTGGCCCATCAAATTAAGCCGCCTCTACCTCGATAATATTCAATTAAACTATTTTGATTCAATTATACTGCAAACAGTTGCGAAACCTTTTAAGAACATTCTAAAATATGACTCGATAGACTGACGTACACTTCGATAAACTGGCGTACTTTGTGAATATTACTTGGACTTTTATAATTAGCCATTAGCCACAGTTTATTTTCCCTTGCCCTGTGCTGACTGCACCTACGGATATTTGGTGCCCTGCTTACATGTGAACAGGGATTGTAAACTCAAGTGTGTATGAAGTATAGTCAGCGTTAAATTTGCTGATCACATTAGTTACCATACCGTGTCATATTACATAAATACTTTTGAAGATCACCATACTAGTTCTCCCCTGCGCTTTCTCTCATTCCTGGGTTCACTTCGGGGTCCATATCAATAGTTCCGAAGCTTTCTTCTTCTTCTTAGATCCAAACTAATGAAGAAACTTACGTATTCATTTAAATATTAGGGAATATGATGGTATAGTCTGGATAAAGGGAGGAACAATGAGGACTCACCAGTTTAACATAATATTGGCAGACTGACTATCTACAGCTTATTATAATAAATGTACCTAAAACTACCCACTACCATTTCAATGTCTGTTTGTTACAAAAAAAAGTTGATCAAATTAAACATGCAGCATCAAAGTTTATTTGCCGGTTTGTTTCAATAATGGCACAACAATATCCAATGTGCTAAATATCTATAATTTATTATCAGCCGGTCAGAGAAGACCCACCCGAACCTATTGAAGAAGAGGAGAAGCCTGGAGAATCTAAAGCGGAAGAAGAACCTAAAGCAGTAGAAGAATCTAAAGCAGTAGAAGAACCAGTTATAGTAAAACCAGTCGAGGCACCAGTAGAAAAACATCTAGATAAACCTATTGAGATACCAGAGGAGCCTGAGAATGAAAAGTCTCAAGAAAAGACTCCAGAGAAGAAATCGCCTGGTGATGAGTTGTACTGTATTGATGATGAGTGAGTGAAAAGTATATTTTTATTAATGTTTACACCAATATTTTTATTACAAGCTTTATTTGACTTGCATTGTTAGTATGGGTCAAATCTAAAACTTGAGTTTGCAATAAGTTACCCCAACTTTAGTTTGGATTGCATGTTTAGCTAAAAGGCTTGTTTTTATAAAAGATTTTTAAATTAATAATTACATTACAAATAGATGTAAGTCCCCATTTAGCTCAAAATTTCTTTAAATATGCATAAATTAAATAATAATACTGATCGGGTAATGTTGTACTATAATATCAGGTTTTCAAAGGTGTGGGATATTGCAGATGTTCTTATCACCATCCACATTCGCGTCACTTTCACATCTGCATAATTCCTGGGGCCCGTTTCTCGCGACATCAACATCTATCACTTAATATATTATATATATTAAATAAATAAATATCCCAGGATATTTATTTATTTATCACTTAGATGGCGCTGCAGTCGATAATACAACCTAGATACCAACTGCAGCGCCATCTGCCGGACTGATTTGTGAATCTAAATCATCCAGGGCACCACCCACACAGAAAAATGATTTTTTTGTGTGGGTGGTCCACACAAAAAAAATCATTCAAATTGGTCCAGCCGTTTATGAGGAATTCAGTGACATACACACGTACAGTAGAATTTTATATATAAAGTCAAAGCGTACTTCTCAAATTTATCATGGAATACAAAGTCTTTTTTTCTACTATAGGAGCCGATCACCTATCCTAGTAAAAGATGACGCTGATGAGTCAGGTAACATATTTCATTTATTTAATTTTCCATATTTTGTTACAGTTAACTAATAGTTATAATAATATGAGGAACTTGTAATTCTTTAGAACCAATGGAAACTCAAGAAGCGGCTAAAAAAGACGGAGAAGAAACAAACAAGGAATCAACAGAGGAGAATAAAGAGGGAGAGAAGATGGATCAGGACGATAGGACTGAAGAGGACAAGGATAACAATGAGAAGAAAATTAAGAGAGAGGTAGGTTTTGAGTTACTTCACAATTACAATCTCCCCATAGTGTTCACTAGAGTGAGAGATTTGGTAGTATTTAATATCAAAATCAAAAATGAGGAAAAAATGGATACAATTCTTTTTTGTATCATCTATCTCTTTTTAGTGTGCACTAGCTGCCCGACACGACTTCGTTCGCGTGGTGTGGTGTCCTACTAACCTATACACTAACCTACCCTACCCTACTCTCGCAACTTTCTCAAATTTTCTTTCATAAGAACCTTCTCCTGACAATAACAAACGAAATCGTTCCAGCCGTTCACGCGTGATGGCGTGACCAAGGGAAATAGGGATTCATTTTTATATATATAGATGGATAGTGTCTTGTTATTGACCACAGTCGGTGAAAGTGGTAACCACACAAAGTATAAATGAGAAAGACTCTCAAATAGGTATACTCTTGCACCGTGTACTCCACTCTAGACATATGATGTCAGTCACTTGGCTGGGAGCTGGTGTACATACTTTGTTGGGTCATCTTATTTTTATTTATTTTTTGCGCTTATTTGCGATCAGTTTATAACTTTAAGCAAACTGTTTGAGTGTCACTTATTGATTAAAGGAGTGAACCGTCCAGTGAAGGCATCTACTCATTTTTCACTCAAGCTACAAAATGTTTTTTCTCTTGAGGTGTCTTGTTTAGTCTTGGCAAGTTAATTGAAGCAAGCGCATTAGGCTGGCCCTCTGGTCGCTGTCGACATTTGATGCAAGAGTTTTGAATTTCTTGATATGAAGAAGTTGGTGTATTTTGGTATGTTTGATGAACCAGTGAACGTTTGCTATTGCCCTTAGGAACATATTCTGCATTATTTGCAGCATACTGATGTTGGATTCCTCATAATACTGGCGACTCTTCATATAATGTAATGTTTGTTACAGCGTAAATACTCGTTAACGTCCGAGGAGGAATGGGAAGAGTTGAGGGAGCGCATAGTTGCGAAGGATCTCGAGCGGAAGGAGCGCGAGCGGCTGCAGGCCGAGGAGGACGCCAAGCGCGAGGAGGAACTCTCCAAGGTACCTTATATACTAATTAAGAGACCTAGTACGAACAGTTGAGGGACTTTATCCTGGGACATTCCTCACATTCGGTCATCTGATCCCAGACTAAGCAGAGCTTGTACTATGGAAATCAGATAACTGATATAATACATATACTATTTTTGGTTTGTACATACATACTTAATATATATTACACCCATACTCAGGACATAACATGTTAATGGACACAAATGCATGTCCTGTGTGGTAATCGAACCCACGCGCGATAGATGGAATCTTAACTAAATGCGCCAAATGGCCCGTTATGGTAGCTATAAGAGTAAGTGTGTGTACTATTGTAAATTTTGAAGTAGTTGTTAATTTATTATTATAACTCAAAATTTTTGCTCAGGACCCAGTCAAGTTTCAACGGCTGAAGCGCAAAAAGGAGAAGAAATCCCGCTGGAGTAACTTCTACAGAGCGGTTGAGGTCACTAATGAGGTGTTGACGCCGCCTTCCGAGGTAAATATGTATAATGTGCTGTATACTTAGCTGTGATAAGATTTTAAATTATTAAAATGTTGACTTGCTTATACAACAAATATACATTTTTTGTAACAGATTGACATCCTCGGCGATAAGGGAAAGAAGGATGCAAGTGAAACGAAGATGGCCGAGCCAGAACTCGACGATAGCAAAGTTACTCTCTCCTGGTGTAAGTTTCACTTAATTTTAGAAGATTATTTTTAGTTAATTCAATTATGTACCGAGGTGGTCCTATTTAAATTGAATTTGAAGATATGATGGAATTTCCCATGGACATAAAATAATTTTTCTATTTTTTTTGTAATAAACTGACTTCGATTTGGACTCTAATATGACTGTATTATGTTCTTTTTTGAGGTCAGCGACTTTTCCGTGTTGTTTTAATTGGTATAATTCGTGTTTGGATGAACAGACGACAGCGACCTGAACCAATACCTGGAGGTGCCGGATCTGAACAGCGTGGTGCCGCTGAGCGAGGGCGCGTTCTCGCACGCGTGGGCCGGCTCGCGCGCCACACACGGACTCACCGCCGGGAGACTGTGCTATGAGGTACACTACATACATCGAGGAAAGATCCCTTTAGAGTAGTAATAATGAACAGTAAAATTCCGAAACTCGTCAGTGATTTGTCACTGAATTTGAACAGTAAGCACCATTCACTGCATCGTGTGTTTTTGACTGGGCCAATCAGAGTGCATGCGTGCTTGACTTAGCCAATCAGAGCGCGTTGTCGGCGGTGGGAAATTGGCGGAATATATTTCAACCAAAATGAACGTCATGGCACTTCTTTGGGTTAATTGTTCGATGACTACATATATACACTACACTACACTACACTACACTACACACGCGACACACACCTGAACCAATACCTGGAGGTGCCGGATCTGAACAGCGTGGTGCCGCCGTGGTCGGTACCTGAATGGGTGACCGCCTAGTGGTATTTCAAATCGAGCGCTTCCGTGCTTCGGAAGGCAAGCCGTTGGTCCTGATTATCACTTAACTGTGATAGTCGTTAAGCTAGTTGGAGGCCTACTAGGTTGACCACTAGCCTACGTCCACCGATCCGCAGTGGGCACCCGTGGTGGAGTATTTGCCCATTCCCTTATTTGTGTGCAGGAGGCCTGTGCTCAGCAGTGGGACATTTATGATGATGAAAAATAAATCTTTGAACAAAAATACCATTCCCAAAACAAGGTTCCTTAAAAAATCTCAATGAAAGCTTAATTAAAACAATTAAAACTTAAAATCTGTGTTCAATTGGCTAGTCGTGAAACTTATAATTTAAATCTCAAATTTTGAACTTAGATACATACCCATACAATGTTATTTAACTAATATACTGTTTAAAGGGTTACGTAAATAACGTCACTCTATTATCATATTATTTACGCGACCATTTAATCAGTATATTAGTTAAATAGCGCTTTATGAGTAAGGGGGATAATACCTATGTGTTGTTTCCATTGCAGGTCCGTGTAGGTTCAGTGATGACCACCACGGAACTGGCTGAGAAGGAGACCGTCGCTTCAGGACTCCGGATCGGCTGGTCCACTGACGATTCATCTCTACACTTGGGTAAGCTATACATAGTAATATTATATACTTACGAAAGCAAATCTGTCTGACTGTTTGTTACCTTTTCACGCCCATTGTATGGAGAGGGTCATAGGCTACTTTTATCATGAGAACGCGGATGAAACCGCGCTAGACAGCTAGTTATAAATTCCCAAGATATTATGCTCGATGTTTCCGATTCATATTAGGAAACTTTCTTGGACCATAACCTCTATGATTACGTGATTAAGAACCGTACAAGCTTAATGATAATATGTTTTGTAGGCGAGGGTGAACTGAGCTGGGGCTACGAAAGCACCGGCCGCGCCGTCAACAACTCCGAGTTCAAGGAGTACGGGAAGCAACTCAACGAGAAGGACGTCGTTGGAGCATACTTGGTACGTTATTACTTCACTACCATTATCATTAAGGAGACGGGCAAAACGGTTAATATTTGTGTATGTACACTGATTACTGAGGGTATTTTTTTTTACTGAGTATAGGAATGCGTTTGATGACAATATCACCATGGTAAGTGATGATGTGGCCGAAAGTGGTAAGGACAAAAAGCCTAGAAGGAACTGGCTCTCAAGTTCAACTCTCGGAAGACACCGATAGGTTCTTGAGACAGATTTTCAAGTTAAGGGTGGTAGCCAGCTAGATGGGTACTATCGGTTGTAGGATTCGAACACAGAACCTTCGTCTCGGTATCTGACGTCACTACCAATGAGCTATAATCGCCTCAAAAACTACGACTTAATATTATTAAGCCAACCAGCGAAACCAATAGAAATGCAGCAAATCTGACTAGACGGAAATTTTGCGCTATTCTATTGGTTAATATTTGACAATCATGTATGGTTTATGGGATTTCATTTTGACCCATTGGCGGTTCATTTTGGTTAAAGATATTTTTTTTGTCTTCCCACTACCGTGGAACAAATAAATCAATCTTAACATAGTGCCGGAAAATTTATGCAGAACTTGAGTATATTTCTCTTTATGTGTCCTTTTAACATCATAGATAAGATAATAGAATAAGAATATGCAGCCTTTGGTTGTGCACTACTGAATAAAGGCCTCTCACAAATTTTCTTTACCAACTACTAACATTCGGCGCTTTTATCCAGCTGTTCCCAGTCATCCATGGGTTGGCCAAACAATAAAATTATATTCCTCTTCTCAGGACCTGCAAAGCAACCCGTGTAAGATATCGTACACGTTAAACGGCGTGGAACTAGGCACGGCGTACGAATTCGATCCCTCAATACTTGGAGAAAAGGCACTCTTCCCGCATGTGCTTACTAAGAACATGTGCTATAGAGTCAACATGGGATACGACAGGTAAGTTTACAGCGCTTGAATTCGCCGCGAGAGGCGCTAGTGTAGAGTGAGATCTTTAGATACGTCAAATGTACGGTACGAATGTAATAGCATTAAATAATAAATGTATCGACATCGAGTTCCGAACCGGTGGTAACTTCAGTAAATGTGACCTTCATAAGTGTCCTTCTGTGGCCTAAATTGAATAAATGGCTTGACTTTGACTTTGTTACTACTTGGTTACTTTATCAATATCATACCAATTTTCAACATATATGTAGTGAACCTTCTGGTTTAGCGGCTTGTAACGCATAAGTTTGCTTTCGTAACGTGGGTCCCGCGTTCGATTCCCACCTGTGAAGTTTTTCAATCTCATAACATTATTGTTTGTGTTGTGAGAAAACTTTGCAGGTAGAATAATTGTTCCGTATTTACTCTCGTACACTCTGAAGTGTAGGAGGTCGCAAGCGGAATTACATCTTTTGCCCATATTTTATATACTTAAACACAATAAGCAAACACTCACATATTTTATGACGGCGAAACAGATTGAAATTATTTAAAACATAAAGTGATACGATTAAAAAAAAAAACAAATTGAAAGTTTTGTTATGTCAATGTTTTCTATCGCAGATACAACATGCTGACAAGAACAAAGATCGTTCGCAAACGCCTCGAGATCCCAATAGAGCAAGTATTAGAAGAGAAAAAGGCGCTCGAAGACGAAATCCAGCGGCAGAAGGAAGAGGCCGCCAGGAAAGAAAGGGAAAAGAATGAAAGATACAAGAAGGAGCGAGAAGAGCGGCAGAGAAAGAAGAAAGAGGTAATTTTTTGAGTTTTTTTTTAATGTATTTCGAATATTGCAACCACAAATTGAGTTTAATTTGTCGAAATATTTATTGATATTGAAATTTTTAAATGCAATTTTGTTATTCAGGAGCGCGAGAGAATTGCGCGCGAAAAGAAAGAGAAAGAAGCTCAAGAAAAGAAAGACAGGGGCGAAGACGTGGATGAGCCGATGGAAGCGGATAAAGAAAAGGAGAATGAACCCGAAAAAGACAAAGAAACTGAAAAAGAAGATCAAGATAAATCCGCTGCTGATGGCGAGAAAGATACGCAAGATGAACCTAAGGTTAGTCACAACAGGAGTTTCATACTTTGATTATGTTTTCTAGACTAATATTATTATAAATAGAAGAATACTATATATACTAATAGAAGAATAATAGTTGTCCCTCACGGTTTCATCCGGTTCCCAGGATAAAAAAGTTACCTTGTCCTTCTCCATACTAAAGGCTTTTTTTTTTTATACTACTATGTCGGTAAACAAGCATACAGCCCGCCTGATGGTAAGCGGTTACCATAGCCATATGGACGCTTGCAACACACGAAGCATCGCTCACGCGTTACCGACCTTTCCCCCCTCCCCAATGAGCTCTGGCGACCGCCGCTCACGCGCAGGAACACAACTTTACGCAACATAAAGTTATTTGGCTGCAGTATTCTGTAAGGTGGAGGTACTTCCCTAGTCGAGCTGCTTTTTGAGCGAATAAACGCTATGCTCTACCTCTCTTAAAACCTGCCAGACTTCATTATAATCTGTTGAGTACTTCAGGTGTAAAAAGCTTAACAAACAACCACACATTTGCATGTATAATATTAAAAAAAGTTAGGATTATAAAGTTTGTATCATACAGTGAGTTTTGCTTTCGTGAGGAACCCATAGTGGAAATGTGGTTGTTGTTTATGATGTAATGGAATCCTGCAAGGTTGTGTTAGTGGTACCAATAACCACTCATTCTTGACCTATAGGAGAACGGTGAGAAGCCTGAAGAGGTAGAACCCCAACCGACAGTGGATGTGAAGATCGAGCCCATGGAGACGGAACAGGCTGATGGGGCCAAAGACGCCGACCAAAACAAGGACAAAGATGTCAAGGCGGAACCAGGTAACATATATTTAGTTGGTTTTTTATTAGTATCACTAAACTGTCTCCCCCTTATGACAAAACATGGAAACCCAGCTTTTCAAATAGCCTTCTCTTTTTGTTATATGATGTTAAAAAGTGACTGTTATTTATTTTGGTAAAGAGAGATTTTTCCAGTATAAGCTGACCTCTCATTGTACGGAAATCCTATACCTTGTGAGATCAGCTTATACGGGAAATGTGTGTAACTTGATGCGTAGCCGTGTGTACTACAAGAATTAAATAGAATAATGTTTTCACAAAATGAATTAATACTGATATGATGGATAGAAGGACCGAATGGAAGAAGCGTACATATTGCGTCAACCCCGATAAATGAGAACAGTAGTTAGATGATGATGAAGTTCTCATAAAAAGTAAGGGACTTTAAAATTTGATTGATTGTTTCAGAAGGTGAAGTTCCGGAAGTGACAGAAGAGCAAGTACTTAAGGGTCACGTCCTCGACAAGAGGATCAAATTTGTGATTAGGTATGTTATGTGACGCGTTGTATATAAAAAGAGAAATTGACTGACTGACATATCACAGTCTATAAAACCAAACAGTCGTCCGACGAAGACGTCTAGATAGGGCAATCGTGCGGGGTGAGAAGGGCGACACGCGGGAAAGCCGAGCCGGCTTGCGATCAAAACGATGTTAGTAGTTAGGGACACAGCAATAAGTAACCTGGCCGTCGCGATACTGTGTAGACGTCGGCATTTTCCACGAGATCAAAGGCGTCTGACGACTGTATGGTTTTATAGACTGTGGACATCTTATGTTGCCAAGCTTCGACCTGTAACGACTTCTATCAGTTACACTGAGATAGTTCACACGCAGAAAGATATGGCACCACATCACCCTGAATCGCGCTGACGAAATTTATTTGACGATCTGCATATATACACAACGTGTAATAGAAAGGGTATATCCATTATAGTAATCCACTTTTTTGATACTAGGCGCACAGATCGCGGAAGAAATATTATATTAACATTAGCAAGTGACGCAAAATGATACTGTCCTTTATTGAGCGGTGACATGTTGGTCATGATTTTAATTCAATAAACTAGGAAGCAAAATGATTTTTTGAGTAATTTATTTTTAGCTGAAACTTTTACAGAGAGTCTGTACTTGATGTAATCTTCACCCCTTTCGGATGTGTATACCCTTTTCGTTACACCCAGTATACAAAGAATCATGGCGAGCTCCATACATTTTGGTCGCGAATAGTCACGATTCGCCGGCATGCCATAGAAATTCGCATTTTTATCCCGGGGTTCTAAAAATATTTTAAATGGCTCGAGTTGTTCCTTAGGCTCCAAGAATCAATTATATCGTCATTCCGGCGTCTCTAATCTTTATTTTTTTTGTACAAATCTCGCCATGATTCTTTCCTACATGTACAGTTAGACTGTGATCCCCAGCTACGGTAACCCATCTTAGCGGAAGATCTGCCCTTTTTAATTGCACCTCTCTACCGTCTGATGCTATCACTTTGTAGTCCACCGTAGGGTATAGAAACTATATTAGGAACCTATTTTATTACATAGGGTCATCGAGGAGAAATCCTTTTAAAGTAGTAGTACTGAGCAACTAGTCTGTGATTTTGCACTGATTTTGAACAGTAAGGACCAATAAAATAAAATAAATAAAAATGAAAGTCGTTGCGCTTCTTTATGTTAACAACCCAACCCTATTACGAGCTGGTGTTATGGGTAGGCAGTAGAAGCTAATAGTATTGTTTGTGTATGGTATAGGTACACGGCGGAGGAGGAGCTAGACGGCGCTGAGGCGTGCCTCGTCCCGGGGTACTTGTTCATGTCGCAGGGGAACCTCGTCGAGGGCCCGCGCCGCCCCGCCACCCTCGCCGACTGCGAGGTAATTAACACATATATCTCTTATATATAGTACCCACCTGTGCCAGGATGCAGAGGATTCTTTTGGTAACATCTTCCTCGCTGAGATCCAATTTGAATGAAAACGTAACGTAAGGGTCAGCTCACACCGAAACGCGACGCAGCTCGACGCGCACTTTTTAAAATAGCACTACAATATAGAAGTTTTTTTATTTCTCAAAAAGGTCACATTTCAGTGAGAGAATTCGAATACGCCTCGCGGAGTTGCGAGTCAATTGGTACAAATTGTACGAGGAACTTGGGTGTGAATAGACCCTAACTCATTTTTAACCGACTTATAGCAGGAGGTGGTATACTGTATTCGAGGTGGATCGACCTCAATAGAAGCCATCCCATGTACATTTTATCATGAGCTGACTATGAAATTTGAAGATATTACAGGATTCTTCAATAGAGAAGAGCAGGAATATTGTGATTGAAATTTTTTATTCATACATGTCATTTTTTTTTTTTTATTGAGACCAACAGTGTTCATCACTCAAAAATTAATATGAATATCCTTGGTCAGTAACAAATCTTGAAAGGTATAAAATACACATAAGAAACTCATGATTGACTCAAGGCGACTGCGATCGTTTCGGAAATACAAACATAAACTCCTTTACCAAATTATCTTTTAATGCTTTCGAGAGCATGGGACCGTGGAGTTCCGAAACACGCCGATTGATTCCCTCGTACATTATAACCGAATAAGGGAGCTCTTTCAGCTTGCCAATCCTAAGAGGTAATGTTGCCAGCCTGCTGGGAACTTAAACATATTTTCAAGATTCTTCATTTACAGCTATTGTACAAACAAGTTTGTTTATGATATTATCCTGCAATAGAAAGCTGGTAATGAAACAGTGGGTATGTCTTATATTCAGTGGGTGATACAAAAAATTAAAAACCCTGCATCTTAATCCCTCATAATGACTAGTACATGTTTATTATTATTTTAGTCATATACGTCTTAAGGGAGGTTATTCTGCGCTTCAACCACACTTGTGCTTTAAAAATGGTTTGAGCAGTATTATTAGAAAGTAATTGATTAGTCCACTATGCGATCCAGTTAAATGATAGTTTTAGGATTTGCTGGTTTCCATACTAAAAACCGTGAGAGGAATATGTATTAACAGACTTTCGAGTTTCGTAATACTAAGGTAGCAATCAAGCATACGGTCCGCGTGATGGTAAGCGGTCTTATTGATGCCTGCAATACACGGTGCATCACGCGTTACCGACCAATTAGCTCTGGCGACCTTAGGTACTCACGCGCAGGAACACAACATACATTATTTGGCTGCGGTATTCTGTAAGGTGGAAGTACAAGTCTTTCCCAGTCGAGCTGCTCTTTGAGCGAATAAACACAACGTTCTACCTCTCTTAAAAATTGATTTGATTGAATCATGAGGAGCAAAATTGAATGGCTAGTTGGTGCAATTGGTTAAGATTCCACCTATCGCGCCGCAGGTCGTGGGTTCGATTCCCATTTGAACATCCATTTGTCAACATGAACATATCTGTATGTCCTGAGTCTGTGTGTAATTATGTATATTAAGTATGTATTTACAAACAACAACTGATATATGTAAGTAAATCAGTTATCTGCTTAGTTTCGGATTAAATAACCGTGTGTGAGGAATGTCCCAGGATATAAAATAATTTGGACTGTTTTACAAAAAACCAAACGGGAAGTGTACCCTTCCAGATGTAGCGACATCTATCAGCCATCTATCAGTAACACTGAGATAGTTCACACACGGAAAGATAGATGGCGCATTATCCTGCATCGCGCGCCTACATCCTGCATGACCTGCATCGCGCTTGCGAAGTTTTCCCGAGAATCTGCATAATAATATATACAACTGTCCGACATGTACCTTGCACCTCCATAGTGGTGACCCTGACGTGATGGATGGGAATATTTCCAACCCTCCAAAATCACGGAACATGCAGTAGCACTTCTGAGCAGATTCTCCAAGCTCATCACTGCCCACCGGCAAGCACCGGACCGCGGTCCCCAGGCACGATGTCCCAGCCTGGCGGAAGATCTTCCCTTTTAAATGGAGGTGTCATCCACCTTGCACCTCCATACAGACAAAAAAAGAATTTTCCAAATCGGTTGATAAATGACGGAGTTATGAGGTAACAAACATCCGAATTGAGAACCTCCCTCTTTTTTTTAAATCGGTTAAAAATAGAGAGTGAAAGTATAAACGTTGGGCAGGTAATCCTGATGGTGGGCATGCCCGGGTCGGGCAAGACGTACTGGGCGCGGCAGCACGCGGCCGCCGCGCCCGCCAAGCGGTACAACATCATCTCCACCGGCTCACTCTACGACAGAATGAAGGTATGTTCATACACTACACACATACATACACTCTACATACAATATATTACATAACAATCAGATACTCTTGGACTTGTATGACATGTTTTGTGGAGGAATTGTCTTGTTTAGGTGGGATTCGCGCTAAAGAATTGTTTAGCTTCATGTTAGTGAAAAGATTTGTAGTTTTTCTGGAAGATTAGCATAAATAGAAAGTTCTTATTAAACTAGAAAGCTTAGATAGTAATTTAAAAAAACAGGCATTTTCCGCGAAGACGTTTGTGAACTTTTAATTTTATAACATTTTTATTATTTGTTGGAATAGCGGCAATAGAATTACACATTCTGAAAATTTCAACGGTCTACCTGTACATACATACAGCCCACATGTACATGAGATACAGCCCACTGACTTACGAACGGACAGCGGAAGCTTTGTTAATAAGGTCCTGTTGGCACCCTTGAATACGGAACCCTGCGGCACGACTTCGTTCGCGTGGTGTCCTAACCTATACCCTAACCTACCACTACACCTACCCTACCCTAGCTTACCCTACCTTACCCTACCCTACCCTACCTAAAGAAACTAGCTGTCGCACCCGTGTTCCCGTGATAAAAAGTACCGTATAAAACTCGGGGATAATGAAGCTTCATATTAGTGAAAGAATTTTTATAATCGGATCTGTAGTTCCGGAGATCTCCTAAATCTAAAATACAAACTTACCTCTTTATAATATTAGTATAGATTTATTGTTTCGAATTTTTCGGTTCTTCTAAATAAATTGTAACACATTAAACTAAGGTTTATTTGATGCGATAAAGTTGCAGTCAGCAGACATTTCTTTATGAACATCGTCATGCAAAGTGACTTAACATGAACACTTTATTTTATTATTTCTAACACAAGTGAATAGTCATTTATTTTAATTTACTATAAAATGTTGGTTTGATCTAAGTTAATATCTTTGACGTATTGCGATGTTAGTCAATATAACATGACGGTGAGGTGCTTATGAAATATACACACTATGCATAGTTTAAGTGTTTTTATTTTTAATGCCATCTTTTTATTTAATTTTTATGTAAAGAAATGGTGTAAGAAGTCAAAGGTGAAAGATTTTATTTCAGAAATATAAATAAAAAAACAGGTAAGTTAAATATTAGATTTAAGCGATTAATGTTCATTTATAAATAATAGAAAACGATTGAAGACGAAACAACATCATGAAGGAATTCTATTTTTTTTTACACATCAAGAATTACTAAAATTATCAATAAGGAGAAAGTAAGTATTTAATATAAACTGATCTGTACTGAGTACCTAATCTACAGTTCATCGAAGACATTGAAGGCTTGAAGACCAGGAACATGTATTTTGAGATTCAAATCAAAAACAGGTAAGTACTGTATTGCGTGAAGTTAGAGAAACCATATCATATTTTCACATTAAATGTAAAAAAGGCTTTCCCATTCATTTGAAAATAATGAAAACACAAGCAATAATTTAATTTGCTGTAACCATAAAATTATGTTTGTATGTTTGTAAAATGTCACTCATGAGCGCCGAACCTTCCATAAATAGTTCGTATGAATGTTGACCATTTTGGAGGTAAGTAAAATAATGGATGATGTCTGAAAGATGAATTATGGTATGGTTAAAGTTAAAACTAATATCGCAATAATTCAAAGCACGTTTGTTGTTACATTCAATTACAAGTAATATATTGCATCGTTTTATTTCTATACACACATTAACACTACACAAAAATAATGCACTTATTATTTCAGCACTTGAAGGTTTGACTGCAAAAAAAAAGACACAAGATCGCAACTATAAACAACATTGATACTAATGTTCGTCTGTATTTTCAACAGGGTTCAATATGATCAACATTTATAAACAAAAAAAATATTAACAAAAATCATGCCAATAGTGACCTGTAGCGGTCGTGGCGATGAGTGAGTGTAGTTAAAGCAGTTGTACCTAACGTATGATACCAGTGGAGTGTTATCTTGGAGTGAAGAGGACCAAGGTCCGAGGTGGAGTCCGAGGCACCACGGAGCATCCGTCCCTGGTATCAATAAACATATTTGTCTTAGCGAGTAAGCGTAGGCGTAAGTGACCGCGAGTCATGTCAACACTCGCCGCCACCTAACTGTACTGTATGAGTGTGTACGTCGATCCAGGTGGACTGTAAGCCCTTCCGCGCCAGCTTCGAAGGCCGATGGGACGCGATGGTCTCCAAGTGCGCTAAATGCGTGCTTAAATTGTTGGAAATCGCGAGGGGACGAAGGAGAAATTTTATCCTCGACCAGGTGAGAACCATTCCGATTTATTACGTGAAATATCTTAAATTTGTGGCAGCGACACACTTAATTCAGGTACAATCGAGATCGACTCTTTTAAACTGGGAGTTTGGCGAAGTCCCACCGTTTCATTATCTGTCACCCGCGTCGTAACCTAGTCGACGGACCTCATGTTATATGTGTATAAACCGCTAACCTAACCGCTTTATATAACGTGTTTATCTAGCTTCGTATCAATCAACCATGTATGTATCTACGCAACTCCATAAGGTACGTCCTATGTATTAAGTATATTAAGTATAGAATGTACGCTCGCACCGCACCGCCTCCGCGATAAGCTAACGGTATCTCGTAACGCGCACTTGTCTAGGCCTGCGAGGTGAGTCCATAGAAGCGGAGGCGGCGCAAACGCGCGGTAACTTTGCCAAACGGCCTGTAAGCACCGACTAAACGCGGCCGGGATCTCTATTGAGCTTGTTCTAGGTGGTCACGCCATATATATGTACCAATACGACAACGCGGGAACAACACCCCATGTATCTATAACGAGAAATGTTTTGCTCCACATCACTATCGACGGGCCATCAAACGACGGAACGGAACGTAACGTGGTTTCGAATATCGCGTCGGTAAAAACAGACGAACGTATACCCGTCGGCCCAGAGGCGCAAGCTGAGGGAATTCGACGGCTACCGGCGAGTCGCCGTAGTCATCGTCACCGACGACGAAACTTACAAGGAGCGCCAGAAACGACGCGAGGAGGCCGACGGAAAGGAGGTGCCCGACGGGGCCGTCGCGGACATGAAAGGTTCGTACGGGCCTCCCGGTCCACCGACCGCCACCCACCCACGGCAACTCCATGCGGGGCCGCTTCAGACCCCGCCGGCTCGTTCGCACTCCCCTTGCACTACCGCTGAATCATTTAGAATATCAGGGGAGTCCAAACGACCCCAGCGGGCCGAAGCTACCCCGATCGACGGTACCACATGATGATTGAACGTTTTAATTAACAGCTAACTTCTGTCTGCCGGAGCGCGGCGCGTGGCTAGACGAGGTGATCTTCCCCGAGTTGGGTGAGGAGGAGGCCAAAGTGATCCTGGAGACGTTCCACAAGGAGGCCCGCGCGGCCGGCGTGCGAGCCTCCCGGGACCGCTCCAAGGACAAGGACAACAACCGGGACCGCCGGCACTCGCACGGAGAGGGGCCGCCGCCCAAACGCGCCCGGGACAACGCCCGCCACGACCGGGATAAGGACGCCAGGCGGAATAGGGACTTCCCGAGAGATCGCGGTGAGTACACACAATCTTCTCGCATTTAATATGAAACACATCCTAGAGAAACATATTAACTAGGATAAAACTAAGTGGAAGTGGAAAAGTAGGAATGCAGACCCCATCTTCAGATGGGATAATCGGTAAGAAGACATCAGAAAATTAATTAAAGACTTGTAAAAAGAACTGCCTTGATAACCCCCGCAAAAAAAAATGAACCATTAGTCATCATGTTCATCGGCGCGGCGGCGTCGGTTGCAAATTTGTCGGTTTTCTACAGATTGGTCCACGGAGAATGCGAAGAACTCCATAATCATGTCCGTCCATCCACATTCTTCTTTCGGAAAATTACAATAACAACATGTTAAACACATGTTGTTATGGCCAGAGTAAACAGGCATCTTATGGGCACGCGCGGTCTACCCTAGAATACATCTTCGCTTACCATCAGGCGGGATTGTGGCCTAGCGCAAGCGTCCATAAAAAAAATACCTGCTGTGAGGAATTTTGTGTTGCATCCTACAGATAATATCAGCATTACGTGTAAAAGAACATTTATAAATCATCAGTTAAGTTTCTGAACCTCACACTTTTGGCTATTCATAAAAAGGATGTTACATTAATGATGTGTAAAATCACCTATTATTTTACCGCATCGGTGGCTGACATTAGCCCTGTTTTATATTGTATGTTATGAACAGAGGATCGATGGGGCGGCGGTGGCGGCGGCGGTAGCGGAGGCGGCGGCGGTGGAGGCCGCTGGGGCCCCGCCGGCCGCGGCGGTGGCGGCGGTGGTGGAAATGGCGGTGGCGGAGGCCGCTGGGGAGGCGGCGGTGCCGGTGGAGGCCGCGACGGAGGCCGCGGGGGGCCGCCCGGCAGGTTCGACCGACAGTGGGGCAATGCGCCACCAGGACCCGGACGGTTAGTACTTTGATCAACTTTGCTATAGTGATACATCCTGATAACCTTTGAGGATCTTTGATTTTGATGTACAAGATAGGTCACGACGACAGCTTTGTTGGTAATGATGAGACAATGAGAAAGCTTATCCTAAACGTGTCTAGTTTTCTAGTGCCATTATCACGCCTTCTCTCGCCGCCTCGGTTCGAATTATCTGGGTTGTTAAACTTTTCTATTATGTGTTTCATTATTCCACTATTACGGGGTCATTAGTCGACTTCGTCGTGACGTCAGATCTCAGTGGCATTGGCCCACTTGATATAATCGCCTCTCCATGAAATTAATTAATTTCTTTTTATTGTAGTGATTTCAGTCGCGATCGCGATGGAGGATTCCGAGGAGGCCGCGGCGGAGGCCCCGGAGGACCTGGAGGCCGTGGCGGCGGTGATCGCGGGGGCCCGGCGCGGGGCCCTCCCGGCGGCCCCGACCAGTCCCGCTTCAGCAGGGACAACAGGAACAACCGCGGCCCTCCCGTGCCCGGGGATAAGCGACCACTGCCCGGTGGAGGTTAACATTATTTATATTAGTAACTTTTTTCTCTGCGGTTTCACTTACGGGTTGATTTTTGAAAAATCCCATATCCTTATGGTGTTTTACCACAATATCACCATGCTTAGTGATGATGTGGCCGGAGGTGGTAAACACATGATTTGGAACGAAATGATCTGGCTGTCAAATGTGACTGCCGGAAGATTTTCATCTTGAGGATTATCATCAGCCAGACAATTTGGATTTTATATTCTACTATTTTGTGGTTATCAGTTGGGGTCTAAAGAGTTTATTTTTTGTGTGGATTCCATGGTATAATGAAGAATGGTGCTTTTCAAGAAGATCGTAGTGTAAGTTGTCCAGAGTAAATAATGTGTAATGTGCAGGTGGTGGCGGCGGCGGCGGCGGTGCGGGCTCGTGGCAGCGCGGCGGCGCTGGTGGGGGCGGTGGCGGCCCCGGCGCGGGGGGCGGCCCCGGCGCGGGGGGCGGCGCGGGGCCGCTGGCGGCGCGCGGGGGACAGCGCCCCGCGCCGCCCGGCGCCGGGGGGCCTGCGCAGCGACAAGGGCAAAAGGTACACATTACCAACATTACTATTGTATCACACTACTTTGGAGGTTCAGTGTGGACGACAACTCCATTAAAAAGGGAAGATCTTCCGTCAGGCTGGGTCAACGTGCTCCAACTGTACATGTCGGACAGTTTTTTTATATGCAGATTGCCGACAAAACTTCGTATGCGCGATGCAGGATGTTGTGGCGCCGTCTATCTTTCTGTGTGTGATCTATTGCAGGGTAACTGATAAATGGCTGATACTCGGGTAGCCAACAAGCATGCGGCCCACCTGATGGTAAGTGGTCACCGTAGCCTATGTACGCTTGCATCACTCGCGTGTTGCTGACCCTGCAGAAATCTCTATACACCTTTCTTGAAGAACCCCAGAACGACAGACGTTATATCACCATAGGTTTTATTGAGTTGACAGATGTCAAAGAAACATTTTCTAATATATGTAGCTATTTCTTCCTCTGAAATATATGTAATTGGCCTCACGTCACAAAAAACACGTATTTATAAAATTCATAACATCACTTCGAGCATCACAAAGGCCGATCCAGTTTTTATAATAATAGAAATCAATTTTAACTAACTATCTTTAATTAGTCACATAGCATTGAGATTCTAATCTCACTGACAAGGATTGCGAGGCTGATATAAGTAATAAAGTTTTTTCTTTTCGATCAGGATGGACAGAACCAAAACCAGCAGAACCAACAGGGATGGAACCAGTGGGCCGGCGGTTGGGGCGGCTGGGGCAACTGGCAACAGAACCAAGGTAATTATTATATTTAAAACAACGTTTTAGGCCCCAATGGCGAAGATAAAAACCCTAAAGATATTAAACATATAGTATGGCATTTTTACTGGAACATAATATAATATCATGTATCACTATTGTATAAAAGCTGCTTTTAAAACATGAGTGTGAATTCAAAAACCAAGCCGAATCTGCCAGAAACTCAGCAGGGTTATATTTTTAACATTATATTTTGGCCAATCTGTGTTTTACTTCAAATGATTAATAATTTCAGAAAAAAAAATCTAATCATAAAGAATTTATAAAAGTATGTCACTCCAGATGGACCGATGACCAGGGTAATTCAAGACTGTTTGGTGTGTTTATATTAGAGAGCTCTATGTGTAATAAACATTTCTTGGTGGAATATAATGGTTAAAGTGTGTATATTTCACTAAAGGCGTCAGCTGAAAATCAGCACTCTGACAGTAGTCAGTAGCATTATGCTGAGCCGTGTCCTTTTTGACGGCACAGACCTACTGGTTTATTTTTAAATTAAATATTGTTATGTTTCTGTTAATGTGTTCGTCAAATAAATGTGTTTTCTTACTTTAAAAAGAGTTAAAAAAAATTAGAAATGCGACCTGTAGAGGAGAACAGCCGGACATCTGGACAGACATACGAAAGTATTTTTGTCCGAACTGAAACTCTTCGCGCTCTTTTGGTCAATTAGCTTGTGAACGTTGTTTATGTAGGTTGATGGTCGCTTATACATAGTTTGTTGTTGTCAGGTTGGGGCAACTGGGGTAACAACTGGGGCAACTGGAACCAGGGCGCGGGCGGCGCGGCGGGCGCGGGGGCGGGCGCGGGCGGGGCGGGAGCCGGAGGAGCGGGCGGCGCGGCCAAGGGCGCGGCGGCCGCGGCCGCGGGGCCGGGCGCGGGCGCCGCGGCGCAGGCGCAGGCGCAGTGGCCCGCCAACTACACGCAGCAGTGGTACCAGTGGCAGCAGTGGCAGCAGCAGCAACAGCAGCAGGGCTGGCCCGGGGTAACCACAACCACACACATACATACATACATAAACCGATACCATACATTACACAAACACAAAATAAAGTTAAAAAAAGTCGGGATTAGCGTTAGTCACCGTGTATAAATTAATTACTGTCCATCAAATCTAAGAAATACATTTTGATGTTTATGATAACATGAAAATTATTTCTTTACAATATGGTTCATCTATATTATATCCATCGATTTAACAATTTTTGCTTTGACAAACATAAATGTCAAAAGATAAAACGTCTCAAAACACATGCAAACAACAATGTTCTTGATTTTTGAGACTTAAAAAGTTGTCGATTTGACATGGAGTCAACATCCTATTTATCAATCCAGTCCGGTCTTCCGCGACTTGAGTTCACTTACATGATCTAACTCTTTATATCAAAGTTACATCCCTCCCCAAAACACACCATCACATCGTATGCAGTTAGGAAAATTTTTGAATAAGATTTTTTTTCTAATAAAAAAGTGAATAGAAGGCTAATGAGTTAACTTTTGTTTGTTTCAGTACCAACAAGCCAACCAGCAAGCTGGCAACACAGCAGATGCGCAAGCATGGGCACAATATTACCAGGTTGGTCATACATTATGCGGTTTACTAAAATAACTAAAACCACTGCTTTATGGTCACTGCTAAATAAAAGTATTTTCCAATACTCACTACTCTACTACGGTTCGTGGACCACCGAATCAAGTCCAAAACAACCCAGAAAAGGAAAAAAGGTACCCTTATAAAATCACTCGTGTGTCTGTCTGTCTGTCACAGTCGATTTGCTTCGAATCTACTGGACCGATTAAGTTGAAATTTAGTACACATGAATTATTGTGACCTAAACACGGACGTGTATCCGATCGTAAATAAATGAAAGTAGAAGTAGTAAAATTAGAATATTGAAAAAAATAAGATTTGACTGTACTGACAGGAAGGGTTTATTGTTAAGTATAACACCTACAATGTTAATGTACGGAACCACTCTCCACGCGGGTTCAACTCGCACGTTTGCAAGACTCGACAATTTAGTGGCCATGTCTAGCACTTCAGGGCGTCGATCTAGATATTATTATCTAGATATAATCTAATAATTTTTATTTTTTAGCAAAACTACGCCGGCGCTAACGCGGCCAACGCCGGCAACGCGGTCACAGGCGGCGACAAGAAGTGATCCACACCGAATAGCCGCTCGGAACATCGTTCATAATTCTGTCAAGCGGTTATTACACATTAGATTGCACGGGTTATAATACAGGTCCAAGTTAGCTAATGGCACTTGTGTGTTCCAAAGGTGTCTTCAATCTTAATGTCGTCTCAATCTTACCAATTTTTTGTGTCATCAAACGATGTAATTGCACTTTCTTAATCGTTTAATGTTTTCATGATAATATATGATGTACCTAGATGAAATATGTAAAACTAAGCCTGTGCAATCATAGTAAGTCATAAATTGTAAAAAATTACACTGTTTTACATAGGGAATTATTTTAGTTCAGACTTGGTCATTCTCTAATGAGAGATGTATTTTTGTATTGAAACGATTAAATTTAACGACGTGGCGGTTTTCTTTATTATTGTAAGGAACACTACCTATATCGATTCTTAGTTCTGTAATGTAACGCTATATACGTAGTAGAAAGCGTTGGATATATATCAAAGATGAAATAGATTTTAATTTTCCCAAACTGAGTCAGGTCATAAAATCATTTCAATACTTATTATAATTTCCAATAAGTTAGTTTTAAGATACTGATTAGTTGAACTTAATGTTTATAAATCGAGGGGTTTTAAGTCGTGTAAGTGTTTTTTTCTAATGACCTAAGTTCATAAGTATAGAGTGAATGTGCGAGTGAGAGGGACTACAAACGGTATTTTACGGTATTGGTGTACAAAATCTGAGTTCGAATGAATGTTTTATCCTGATAATGATTTAAATTGTAATAAAAGTATTCAATAAGGCATTCAGTATTTTATTTGATTTCCTTTGCAAACTCCAATTTATTTCAGTTAACCACTGATGCCCACGGCTACCTTCTACCATCGCAACTCTCACCATCGACGGTGAGTATATCCCCTTTAAACATAAAAATGTGGGAAATTAACTAACTAATCTACAACAACTACTTATGCAGTACATTTGCCAAAAGAATCCAAGACGTTTCAATCTACACATACTTTTTTAAGGCATTAGATAACACTACATTATGTTATAAACTATCTTATCATGGAATTCATGGTAATCTACTTAGATAGATGGATTACCATGACTTCCTATAACCTTAACAGACGAAGTAAGTTAGTGGTTATAAAGGCACGAAACCTCGCCAGCTCTTATCACATCAGGTATTCCACAGGGATCGTATTTAGGTCCTTTATTGTTAACAGTATTTATTAATGACAGTACGATGAGTTCATTGTTCATGCATACTATGCTGGATTTAAACATATCATTGTAAAATGCACAAATGATCCTAGCTACAGCGGGACTTGAAAGAAGTGCAGCAACTTCTGGCGAATTAACACCTATCTAAGATCCATCGCCGATGGTTGGATCATAAACATTTTACCGATAAACGTATCTAAATTCGTCAAACTGTTTTGGAGATAAATAGGAACATTCGTTTTTCGCACACCCTAAATGCATATTACCTTCTCCGTTCCGTCGTGGGTGAAAATCATAACAACAAGTTGAGATAAGAGCCAGATTGCTAGCTTATAGGAGTCATGGTTCTGATATAAATTTGATAAGAAACCACAGATTTTAAAGTGTTCATTTCTAAAAGGGTTGAGATAAATTAAACAAGATAAAGCAACTTTTTACACAGTTTATTCGTTCAAAATTATAACTATTGCCAAACCATTTTTTTTTCTTCATATTGACAATATAGTGTAAAAACCGTTAAATAACACCACTCAATGAGCGAAAAACGTTCACAATATTCACAATGGACTTGATTTCCAACTCATCTAATAGAATATACATTAATTTAGTCGTATGTAACAGTGTTTATATTATTTATCACCTATACGTTAGTTCTATACACCCTCCTCTAGTTACCACATCATAATAAAAATAGAGATTTATCCCACACTTGACTACAAAAACCTTCAACTCGTATTTAGATAATAACATTTTAAACAAAATATATGCCTTAAAAATAAAATATGTACCGACCGTTACACAAAAAAATCGTCACATCTTAAATTAAAATAAATGCGAACACTATTTATAAAACTAATTTAAAACTCGACTTTGGTAGTAATCTAACAAATGCATGTGTCTAAAGGACCACACACTACAATTTTAAAACAAATTACTTAATTAAATGGCGTGAGAACTCAATGAAATGATAGGAATGATCAGAAGAGTGAATAAAAGCTGACATTGCGAGAAAATTATAATAATTTATTGTCATGTTAGAGCGAGAGAGTATAATAGATGGTGTTGTGACTTTAATAGCAAAGCAGTAGGGTTGAAATTGTGTTTTAGGAGTTTAATTTGAAAGACGCTTCGTAGGTTCGTTTGTAGGTTTATTTATCTAAATTCAGCAATTTTATGGCACCTTAATAAATAGGCACTGTTTTAATACGTTCCGTTAACCCCTAGATAGAAGCCAATAGTGTAGGATCAACAACAGAACGTCGTTTAATTTCATAGTAAATAAATATAGTATTCAACTAACATGGCGACCATTGCCCTATGACAGGATTTTCAAATTGCTAAAACGCATTGAATTATTAAAAACGTCAATTTAATAAATTTCATAAAGAATAAACAAGAATTACGGTGGATTTATCTTTGGTTTTGAATTGGCTCAAAGTGTAAAAGTGCGTTTATTTTCGAGCTTTACGGTTAAACTGCTGTGCTTGTGTGGAATGATATAAAATAGGTAATTTAATTTCGAGAGATTTAGAGTGAGTTCTAGTCGAGCGGAGGGAAAGAGAGTGTGTCGAGACGACCATTTGAACACTTGTCACACAGAACAGTCTTCAAACTCAAATAAAATATGTTTGTTTTTATCTGTGTTGTTTATATACGACTGCTTTCAAACCAATTGTGACACTTATCACGGGAAATTTTGTTACCTCTGGGATACTGTTGAAACAGGCGAGCTCATATGTACGGTCGTTTCGACAACTCTTAAAATTATCCTAACAGAATCTAAAACAATAATTTTGTTTACAATACATAATGCTATCTTATAAACAGTAACATTTTTGTATTTTAACTCATTTGCATATTTATACTTTCAAATCTACAATACATTTGTGTAATGTTGTGCGAGATGAATAATTTATTTTAACTAGAAAAAGAAGCAGAGACTTTATTTTTGAGAAAAATAACAACATGTTTGTATAATACAATTTGTCGTCCTGTCTCTACTTTTATCATAACCATATTAAACTTTGTATTGCTGTAATAATACATTAGTATTCCATAGGAACAGGATGTAATGCTTGTCCAAAACGAAATGTCCAAAAAGGTAAACAATCTTTTATGTTTTTTTTTAAACAATACAAGTTGTAATACTAATTAATTTGTTTAAGCCGGTTATGTGTGTAACTAGTAATTATATTTAAATAACATTAAAATAGAGATCTGGCAAAATTGTTTACCTTTTTGGATATATCTAAAGAAACAGACTAAGATAAATTAATCACTATCAATTCACCGGCACAACACTACGATGTCATAATCATACCCTTAAACATGTAAAAATGTCATAACTTGAAACACTGAGGTGAAGAGTGGCACATTATTGTGGGTACTTCAGTTACTTACGTCATAATATTGATGCATTTCAAATAGAGAACATAACACGCAACTAGATGGCGCTAGTATCAACATTGAGTTTTATCACAACAAATTATTAAGAAGCGCTTGTAAAATGTAATATAAATCATGATTGGGTTACTGTAATATTATTTAAGCTATTTCGAGATGTAATCTCTCAGTGGTCACCGAAAAATAATGAAATAGGAAACACGTCTTACAAGAATTGAATCCAGTGAATGCTATCCCTTTCTAACTGGGTTATTCAATGGAGACAGCTGCACATTGCGTTTCACTCACACTTATGCATTCATCTCAGGGTCAATATGATTTAAGGACACACGGCTCGATTTCCCTTGTTTACTTTTAATTTAGAATTTATTTCTCTTTGTATTTTTCATCGCAATTCCTTAGGGTCTTATAATGTTCATACTAGACCATAGACGTAGCGTGATTTACAAATATTATCTCAACAAACAAAATGTTTTTATTTGAAATGCATACCTGTTGGCGCATTGTCAATATTAGTACGGTTAGAAGAAAATAAAAAAAACATGATTTTTCTGTGCACTTCTAATAACACAAATATATCTCAAACGAATTTGAAACTAAATAAGTTGACTACTAAAATCTAGAGTTTTAACGATAATTCCGACATTACACCAATGGCACTTAGTTTAAGAATTGTAGTCAATTTTTGTTAGTAGAAACGGAGATCTTATGCGTATGCAGCGTAGGAAGATGGACCTTTCGTATGACGTTAACATCCTCCATTCAAAATTTGAGATAAAACCGAAAAATTATCGCACATACTTGAGCACATAGAGTTAGAATATTATAGTGACAGCGTTAAAAACGCTACCTTGCGCGAAGCGTGAGCAGTTTCCATATAGATGCGTTCGTAGATATATCGTACACTGTTTGATTTACAGTCAGACAAAATGTCGAAATGGATTCCTTGTCATTTGTTATCGGTAAAAGTATCGATAAAAAACGAGAAATTGGTGTTAATTACACGTATTTTAGTCGTTCAAACTCTGTACGTGTACTTCGTGTCAAGGTATTTATACCGTACCCGTACTTACAGACCGTACTCTGGTACAGAGTGTCTACTACGAAAAACGATCTGTACCCCGAGTGTAAAGAATTGACGTTAATAAACGCTTACTAATTCGTTTGCGTTAACTATAAATTTGTATGGGAGAAATTAGTACCATGAGTATTCCGCTAGAGGCGCTGTGCCAATTCCTATAGAGAAGTGTCGTAAACGCAAACTAATTAGTTAGGTTTACAAACGTCAATTCTTTGCACTTGGGGTACCGATCATCGCTGTCAAATATTAACCAATAGAATTGCTGCAAAACTGACGAGACGTAAATTTTGTGCAATTCTATTGGCTAATTGATTGACAACGATGATCGGACTATCGTGTATCGTTTTTCGTAGTATAGGCCCAGACGCTCTATAATAATCTAACTCTATGCTCGAGCATTTTTTAAAGTCCTTTTTCCACGAATATATCAACTATGATTATTGTTATGTGGAAATATGCTGAAATATTTAACCTTGTGCCTGCTAGGCCTAAGGTACTGATTTTACTCACGCGTACAAAATATTGTGCTTCATTTTCTTAAAAGGAGATGCTCCGTCCTGATATTTTCATACGTCCATGGTTACAGATTAATGATCAATAATTTTGTTTCAACTTTAAGTGATAATCTCAACTTACGAACGATATCCAATACAACATTTATAAAGACGAATAGATCACACATACCTCGAGCATTTTGAGATGTTACCCATAACTTCATGAGACCATGAAGTATTTTAAATTAAAACACTAAATGAAAATAATAAACCAAATATACATGATTCTGGGTTTTTACAACATATTTAAGATAAAAAGAACTCTAAGGAACTGAACATTCTCAGAAGTTAAGTTAGCAGAAATTCAGAAGGAATGTAAAGAAGATGAAATCAAAGAGTTTTAAAAAAAAAGGTAAGAACGTTAAAGTGTGCCTTATATCTGTAAAATAAAGCTCAAAATGTAATTTTCACTTCAACATTTTCTGAAATATCTTAGTTTGAAGTCACTTCGTATAGAACTCAAAATGCACAGACACGTATTAAATGATATCTAATAAGAGAACCACAACGGACGGACTACATATTCTATACATATGACGTATAACACACATATACATTCAAACTTTCTCACTTCTGTGTCGGAACTTATGGCAAAAGAAGATAAAAACTAAAAGGTGAGATATGGCGCGATAAATATATTTTTTTAAATCCTGTGACATTCCTCACATACGGTCATCTGATCCTAAGCTAAGCAGAGCTTGTACTATGGAAACCAGACAACTGATATAATACAAATACTACTTTTTGTTTGTAAATACATACTTAATATACATAATTACACCCAGACTCAGGACATACAGACATGTTCATGCACACAAATGCGGGAATCGAACCCACGACCTGCGGCGCAATAGTTGGAATCTTTACCAGTCTTAACCAACTGCGCCAACTGGCCCGTCAAATAATGATTATCAATATGTGTATTAGCTGCGTTTAGTAAAAGTACATGAGAAGTATAAAGACGGATGTAGACGAGCAACTCGCCACAGTATTTCACATAGTTTAGTTTTGTTGAAGATATTTATACATATACAAGTTTGAATCTGTCATTACATTTTTTACACACCAAAAAGGCAAAGTTCACTTCAAATATGGCTTACAAAATTTTAAACAAAAAATATTTTCATTACATCTAGCGTTTAATGAAAGAATGTTATAAAAAGCTGCAATAACTAGCGCCACGTCATCAAGTGTCGCTTTTTGTTACTACAACATGTATTTCCCGTTTTAATTGAATATTTAACTACAGTCTTTCATATTTGTGGCAAATATTATACACGTTGAAAACACCTCTTTATCTAAATAATAACTACCTTAAAAGATCGTTTCAAGAAAATGAAACTTTGCTTCCGCTGTCTTTTCCAATTATTGTTAGAAAGAGAGGGTACTGATATTATTTTAATTAGACAAAGAGGTATATAATTATTAGAATGGGCCGGGATCACGCTGACAATGCCAGCAGTAGATTAATTTTTACATTTCGTTTTGGTATTTCTTTAAAGAAAATGTAGTATACTGATTCAATTGGAAATAGCATTATATTGAATTGCCATATTGCTTTATCTATTGAAATTTGAAAAATTAACCACATCAAGACTTGAGACAGAGCTATACATAAGGAATATCTCTTTCTCTGCTATTCGTCAAGATGGCGCAACGTGACCCCGCCAATATACTCGTATCTTATCAATTAGTTGTACAACAATCGACAATGCGCCAGACCACGTACTATCTAACATTACATCTAGTTTTTAGTTCGCACATTTGTCTCCTTTTCTGCGCTTACGCAGTGCCTCGTCTGTTAAAAAGAGAAACATAATAAGATGTCTTAAAATCATTTGATCTATACAACTTTAGTAATGCATAAGTTTTAAAATGTGAAATATACACATAAACTTAACAATAAAACCGTCTTCAAACTGGGTTTACACTAAATTAACTTTCAAAACAAATCAAAGGGGTTCGAATATTTTTGTTCGGAGCCTGACACTCATCAGGCGCCATTTTGTTTTTTTTTTTTCAAATGTTCTCGCATATTTAAAACTTATACATCGATTGGGGACACTCATACAAACAAAAAATACTAGTGTCTGTTTATGTCCTAAAACGCTACGTTAAAACTTGAATAACCATGAAAAATTATTCATTAAATGATTGTATGCATTATATGGCGCTAGAATAGCTAGATTTATTTATTATAGGTATACTATAGTACTATATTACTGGGTTATTAAGTAAACAAAATCTAAATAAAAAAGTCATATATTCAGTTTAGTCCCTGGTAAGGCACTTATGACCGAGCTTTTCACACATTTTGATCGTGCAGCATTGTTACTTTTCTATATACTTACACCTACATACTACTAGTATTGACTTAACAGACATATCAGGATCATAAAAGGTACAAGAGATATCAGTAATATTATTTTATTGAACCCAGTCATTATATAACCTTAAAAAAGTTCAGAAGTGCTATTTAAACTAAAATATAGTATATAACAAATCAATCTAGCTATTCTAGCACCATACATTGCGTACACACATTTAATATGAATTTTTCCATGGATATTGAAGTTGCCAAACATCGATCTTTTCTTGCAAATAACTCTGTAACGTGACGTTATAGGACATAGACCCTCGTTATTTTATTTTTGTATATCCCCAATCGATGTTTAAAGGTGGGTGTGCCGCCATTACAAAAAAAAACACAAAATGGCCGAAAAGTATGCCATAATCTTCAAACACCTTTGTGGAAAATAGTGAAATTGGACGGGGAACTATTATTATATTGACCCTCTGGTGGTAGGTATATACATATCGCACTAATAAATAATAAATATCCTGGGACATTCCTCACACACGGTCATCTGATCCCAAACTAAGCAAAGCTTGTACTATGGAAACCAGATAACTGATATAATACATATACTACTTTTTGTTTGTAAATACATACTTAATATACATAATTACACCCAGACTCAGGACATACAGACATGTTCATGCACACAAATACAAATGCATGTCCTGTGTGGGAATCGAACCCACGACCTGCGGCGCTATAGGTTAAGACTCCACGTCTTAACCTACTGCGCCAACTGGCCCGTCGATAATATAATATAATATAATATACGTACACATCACTATTGCGGTTGGTGCGGCGAGGAGGAGCGCGAGTGCGCCGCCAGCGAGTGCTGCAGCGCCGCCGGCGTCAGCCACTCCCTGATTCATACACAATACATATCGCACTAATGTATTATACCTACACATTACTATAATCATTATCATCATCAGCCTACCATGTCTCACTGCTGAGCACATGCCTTCTGCACACAAATCAGGGTGAAAGGGAATGGGCAGATACTCCACCACGCGTACCCACTACGGCGAGGTGGAGGTAGGCTAGTGGTCAACCTACTGTTGGAGTTTTCAAGCCGCCTAGAAGGCCTCCAACTGCCTTAACGACTAACATAATTAAGTGATAACCGGGACCAACGGCTTTACTTGCCTTCCGAAGCACGGAAAACGCTTTAGTTGGATTACCACTAGGCGGTCACCCATCCAGGTACCAACCTCGATTGTAGCTTAACTTTACCGATCGATTAAGACCAGCAAATCAAGCTACACCAAGAGCGCTTCATGCTGTGGCTAAACTAAACTAAACAGTACCCCTAAACAAAGTACATTTCGTTGCGTTTGTGCGAATAGAAACGCTACAAAATGTATGGGATTGACATAAGGATACGCTAGATCCTAGCGTAACCAAATGTCTATATACAATCAAATTGTTCAGTATATAAGTAAGATATGTAGCAGTTGGCTGTCCTTTATTAAATAAATATATAAATAAAAAAATCATATAAAAAAATAGTATTATTATTATTATTTTATTTTTCATTTAACAATTATAACTTTTATAAGAAATAAATGATTAGTTAGTTGAGTTTATTGTGTTTTTATTATTTTATTAAATTGCTTAATTAATTCGCAACTGTATTAAAAATAGTTGTTCAGTACACGTGCGGAACCGTCATTGCAACTTGTTCCGACTGTCAACCCTAGTACCCGGTAGACATTTGTCGGAACTCTGCAATGACAGGCTTTCAGCACTCGTAATAAAATATACTATTGTCTAGGGGTACTTATATGGCTAGAATGGTAATGTAATCCAGGCCAGGTACGTACTTGGGTAAACACCGCTGCAGGAAGGGCACACAGGAACTGACGTACGCGAGCCGGTTCACCCACGACGGGATGTCGTGGTCGCACAACGCCTGAAAAAGACACAATTTATACTACTAAGGTAGCAAATAAGACTGCTGATGGTAAGCGGTTACCGTAGCCTATCATTAAGAAATTCCTGCTCCTAATTTATACAATTTACCAACGAACCAACATGATACCGATTCCGAAACGGTGGTAACTTCAGTAAATTTTACCTAAAATTGTCTAAATTGGGTCTAAATTAAATAAATGGCTTTTACTTTGAATGTTAAATTCATTTCAAAAGTATAATTTGAGTTCTATCTTTATGTACACTTAGAAAACTAGCCAGCTCCATCAGAATTTGAATTATAAACATTTTAATATCCCACATTTTGGGTATATACATTGACAACCGAATGAAGTGGAAGATACAAATTAACCACGTATGTAAAAAGATAAGTCAGTTTTCGTACGCACTCTCCAAATTAAGAAAAGTAGTAAGTCAGTCAGCCGTTGTCACTGCATATCATGGATACGTTGCTTCCACTTTGAGGTATGGAATAATATTTTGGGGAAATTCTACGGACAAAGAAGTGGCATTTAAATCACAAAAACGGTGTATCCGGGCAATTTGCAACATTAGGCAGACAGAGTCATGTAGGGCTCATTTTAAAAAATTGGCAATTTTGACTCTACCGTTTCTGTATATTTATGAATGTGCAATATTTGTAAAAACGAATATGGAGCTGTTTAAAATGAGAGAGAGGACCCGTCATAAGGATAAATTGTGCATGGTTCCAAGCAAAACGCAGTTGCTCAATAAAAGTGTATTTTGTAAGGCACCAGAAATTTTCAACAAAGTTCCTAAATCAATTCGTTCTTCCGCAGACATATGCTCCTTTAAAAAACATCTTCACGATTTCCTCAACGAGAAATGCTATTACAGTATAAACGAATTTTTAAATGATATTACTATATAGACTGTTTTGTTTGAAAAGTCCGTTGATAGACATTGTTGATGCATAAACATCAAAACTATTAGGATTAAATCGTAATGTATGTAATGTATTGTAATTGTTGTGTGTTGCTTTTATTATTTATTATTTTTTATGCTAATGTTAATTCTATTTCTAATTGTATTTTGTGTAATTATAATATTGTATGCCTGAGAGGCGGGACATAGTTGAGCCTTACTAATACATAATATCTGTACCTACGTCTGTACCTACCTATGCTTCACAATAAAATACTTTGACTTTGACTTTGACATTAGTAGCACTTGATTCTGATGCATTATCACTTACGTCCACAAATATTTTCAAATACATTGCCGCGTGATCTTGAAGTTTTTAATATTTTTTAAGGGTTGTCACACAGTGCGTTTGGTATACGCACTGTGTGGTAGCTGCAATTTGCGGAAAACTCAAGAATCAAAACCAATAATCTTAATAACAGTGGACAATTAATTAACATTATATAATGAAGAAAATTATTATGTAGATCGCAGCGTGGGACATGCAAGTTTTCAAACAATTGATCATTGTTTTATGTCATGCAATTAGTATTTAATTATGTAACATAACACTGACACACGTATCTAGTTGAAATAAAGTTCAATTTATAATAACTTGTCACAATTTACTTTGATTTAATATACTTTTAAACCGGTTACGCCGCGATTAATAACTTCTGCCTTACCTTAGTTAAGATTAAAGCAAAAAGGAACATTCACATTATTTTTGGTTTTCTAAAGGGGCCACAAAAGCTGGAGGGAAAAGGAGGATGTAAAAATAAACCTTATTTCAATTATCCTAAACTCTATTGTTAAACGCGATCAAAATCTGCTCTTCTCTCCGAGCCGGTCTGTGTGGAAGGACCATAAGAGCCCCTGCATGACCAAAGACGGTCTTATTGATAAGCACACACAGCCTAGGAAGGATTACTAAGCAGAAGTTCTAGAATTTTGATCCACATTTTTTTTTGCATTCTAAAAGGCCCCCAATCTCTGTGTCTGAGGGCCCCCACTGTCCTAAAACTGCTCAGTTGGTAAGCAAAAAAGCCCTCAAGTGGCAGGGATTCACCGTTAGATGGTCACAGATATATTTTTTAATAGAAGTTACACATACAACATAACTTACCAAACAAAATGCCGATGTGAAGTGATTACAATTGTTATTCATAAGGTGGTATCTGAAATTAGAAACGTTATATTTAGTTTGCTACATTAATAAAAATAAGATCGCAAATTACTTCAATTTAAATCATGTAAATATTCATAGTTCAAAACGAGGCCAAAAACTGCTATGAGAAATCATAAGTATGAACTGACTGAGTGACAAATCAACGCACAGCTAAAACGGCATGCCAGGGTCTAGAAATTGTACACACAAGTTACCTCATATAATATAAGCATCAAATAAAGGTTTTTCAAATTCAACCTCCAACGGATAAAATAAAGGATCGCTCGATTTTATTAATATCGGAGAAGCATCTTTATTTTTATACAATTATATGTATGTGTGGATCTCGAAATGCTTTTTCCATAGATCACACACAAGTTAGTTTACATTATCATCACCATCAATAGTTAAAATATGTCCCTACTGGATACTCCAATAACAACCAAGTGACCGTAAAATAAAAATGGTTACAAACATATATTACCTGTCACCGCGGAATTGCTTGCCTAATTCTGCGACCAACCGCCGCACCTCCTCTTCGCTGAAGTCTGTATATCCTATGTGTACACTTTGTCTGTAACATAAAACGTAACTGTCAATCATTATTGTTAAGTTAAGTTATCAATATTGTTAAGTAGGAAGCGTTTTGTGCCGTTTACAACAGAATCGGCACCAATGTCTCACTTAAGATATAAAATTTAAAGTAAACCCTTATAGTACCATTGAAATAGAATAAATTAGGCGATGATAGCTCAGTGTAGTACCCACCTGGCTGGCTACCACACTCATGTTGAAAGTCTGTCCCCAGCACCTATAGGTGTTCCGATAGGAGCACTTGAGTCAGTTCCTGCTAGATTTTGCGTGCTTACCACCTTCGGCCAAATCATCACTTACCATGGTGAGATTGCAGTTAAACACAGGCCTATACACACAAACCATAGCAGTGTACAGTGCTCTGTACACTATGTAGGGCCCTCGAGTTTAAACGCATTGGTTTCCGATGTTTTCCTTCACCAAAACCTCAAGCCCTTTTGCCACTCATTTAGTAACACAAAGTTATTATCGCCTTGACGTGTGATCGTCTCTAGTATAGTGAAACAAGCAGTACGTGTACACATGAGTCGGAGAGTATTGGTGAGCAGTAATTCAATTCAATTCAATTCATTTATTGTGACATAATTACCAATACAGGTGTACACAAAGACAATACATGGAATTTATAAAATTAAATTGGGATAGTTATACAATTACATATATCTGATTATTATTACAACAACCAAAACTACTACTAAAACATTTTTTTAAAGGCATTCAAAAGGCATGTAGTGTACCTGAAGCGGAACTGTTCGCCGAGCTCTTGGTCGTCGCGGGGCGCGATCTCGAAGACGCCGGTGAAGGCGTAGGGGTGCCCGCCGTACGCCCACTCCGACCCGCGCACCTGCACCCCGCTGTGGAACACGCCCACCCCCGCGCCCGCCGTGTACCTACCGGACCGTACCATCACATCACAACACAACACATCACAACACATACCATCACATAATACAAATAAATGTCCACTTATAACTTAAGATCTACTGGACGGATTTCTTAGCAATTTGGTGTAGGTTGGGTAGGTAGATTATGAAACTAGTCAACATTTAGGGTGATTTAGGTTCTCAACATAAAGCGACTGTACTAGAGAACGTGCCGTGGGCAGTGCAGCGTTTTCTTAAAACGAACTGCGTATGTTTGAAAGACAATATTTTTTTTTTTTTTTTATACAACTTAGTCGGTAAACAAGCATACGGCCCACCTGATGGTAAGCGGTTACCGTAGCCATATGGACGCTTAAAACACACGAAGCATCGCTCACGCGTTACCGACCTTCCCCCCCTCCCCTATGAGCTCTGGCGACCTTACTCACGCGCAGGAACACAACTTTACACAACATAAAGTTGTTTGGCTGCGGTATTCTGTAAGGTGGAGGTACTTCCCCAGTCGAGCTGCTCTTTGAGCGAATAAACGCTATGCTCTACCTCTCTTAAATATATATATATAATTAATGCCAATTTCTCGTTTTTTATCGATACTTTAACCGAGAACAAATGACAAGGGAACTTATATCGTAATTGTTTCTGACAGTAAATCACTAGTGTCCGATATATCTATGAATGCATTCATATGCATGCAGTCGTCCGACGCCTTTGTCTCGTGGAAAATGCTGACACCGTCTAGATAGTATCGCGACGGTCATATAAAGTATGCTGTGTCCCGAACTACTAACATCGTTTTGTTCGCAGTTCGGGCTCGGTTTTCCTGCGTCTCGCCCCTCACACCCAGCGCGATTGCCCTGTCTAGACGTCTTCGTCGGACGACTGTATGGTTTTACAGACTGTGGTATAATGTTATTAATCTATGCTATCACTGTATTGATATTGTCAGTACGTCGGCAAGGTAGACTCACCAGTTGGTCCAGTACATGTCGTATACATTGAGCACGACGGCCGCCTGGCCGGGCCGCGGCGCGCTCGTCTCGCCGCGCCGCGACAACAGCGACATGCACGATGGGAACATCGCGCAGATGCCGCACGACTGTACCACCACAACACAACATATTCATAAAATAACCATCATCATCATCATCATCAGCCTATAATGTCCCACTGCACAGGCCTCCTTTCACAAACGAGGGTGAAAGGGAATGGGCAGATACTCCACCACGCGTGCCCACTGCGGATTGGTGGAGGTAGGCTAGTGGTCAACCTACTGTTGGAATTTTTCAAGCCGCCTAGGAGGCATCCAACTAGCTTAACGACTATCACAATTAAGTGATAACCGGGACCAACGGCTTTACGTGCCTTCCGAAGCACGGAAACGCTCGATTTGAAATACCACTAGGCGGTCACCCATCCAGGTACCGACCACGACAGACGTAGCTTAACTTCGCCGATCGATTAAGAACGGCTAATCATGCTACACCACGAGCGCTTCAAAATAACTATACATTTATTTAACTCTAATAGTTACAACATATATACAAACTATATAAAGGAAAATCTACCGCGGACACTCAGGTTGTGAAATGGATCCCCGCCGTGGTTTTCCCAGCAGGGGGTTCTTCAAGAACATTTTTCAAAGAGATTTTTTTATATACGACCAAGTCTGCAAACAAGCATACGGCCCGCCTGATGATAAGCGGTTACCGTAGTCATATGGACGCTTGCAACACACGAAGCATCGCTTACGCGTTACCGACCTTACCCCCCGCCCCCTATGAGCTCTGGTAACCTTACTCACGCGCAGGAACACAACTTTACACAACATAATGATATTTTGCTGCGGTATTCTGTAAGGCGGAGGTACTTCCCCAGTAGAGCTGCTCTTTGAGCGAATAAACGCTATATGCCCTACTTCTCTTAAAAGAGCGATCTCTTAGATTTTCGCAGTCCTCAACAAGTGGTTGATGCCCCTGGTGCCGCATGCGTCTATATGCTTCGGTAACCGCTTACCATCAGGCGGAATTGTCCTCGAGGCTGCCGTTGCTGCCGGTCAAGCAAGGTTCCAAGCTGGCAGCGTTTCCTCTTTGTGTAACCAAACATTTATATGATAAATTCAAGTCTCAATATTATGAGTTTTAGAAAATTTTATGATGAAATCTTTTGGCCCATTGGAACTATTGAGTAATATACACTGTGCTTCTAGTCTCGGGGATTATTTTCTAATAAGAGTAATATCTGAGCAAGAAGCGAAGGTCTTAATTTACCTAATAGGCCTGATAAATCTCACCTTGATCGGGGATGACGTGTGGCTAAAGGTGTTATGTACACAAAGCTTAGAAGAAGTTATATTTAATTGCAAAATCATTTAAAATACCGTTCTACTGTCAATTGGAACGGAAGTAGAGGAGGGCAGTTTTGATCGGAAATAATTACTATTTGCCCTTTCCGATCAAAACTGCCCTCGGCTTTCCCAAGAGCACCTTCCATGTAACTTTGACCAAAATATAACCCCATAAGTTGCATGTAATTCTCCTGAACCGTAAGAATGTATCCAGTTGGCCTTTAATTAACCTCAGTTGATGATAAATCAACATGTGGGTCATATTAAGTGACTGTAGACTGTCTACCATTCGGTTCACGAAACGATTTGCCATATAAAGACTTGATTATTTAACTTATATATAAGTTACAAGCTAATTCATTCCTTTTCATAACACAAGAGAGGTAGAGCATTGCGTTTATTCGCTCAAAGAGCAGCTTAACTAGGGAAGTACCTTACAGAATACCGCAGCCAAATAACTTTATGTTGTGTTAAGTTGTGTTCCTGCGCGTGAGTAAGGTCGCCAGAGCTCATAGGGGAGGGGGGAAAGGTCGGTAACGCGTCAGCAATGCTTCTTGTGTTGCAAGCGTCCATATGGCTACGGTAACCGCTTACCATCAGGCGGGCCGTATGCTTGTTAACCGACTTAGTGGTTTATCAAAAAAAAAAACACAAAACAGTTATCCGATGAAAAGGTAACACACAAGAGTTACTTTCGCATTTGTAATATATGGATTCCAAGGCATCCGAAAACTACGATGACGGTCTAAGATAAGCGAAAATTGTTTCAATGGATGTCTTAAGTCGTCAAAAAGACAAGTGGGAAGTCAAACAAACTGAGTCAAGTGCGAGTTTGATTATCTCTTACTCGATTCTGTTTACTTTTGCTTGAAGATTTCATTATGGAATTTGAATGAGGAATATCGCGATGACCTACACATTTAAAAAGCTAAAGCACTTGGAAATGTCGTTAAAAATATTATTATAATGATCAGTACTTTAATAAAAAAAAACCGACACATTTACATATTCAAGGCGTTTAGTAAATAAATAACGATAACAAGAAAGCAAGTCGTTAACATGGAGTTCGTTAAATATTCGTAAAAATCTACACAGTACATTTCCAAGTTATAATAATCCACCTTGGATGTGACAAGGTTATAGGCTCTTGCACGAATAATAATTTTGTACCTATTATAATTATTTATGTAAACATTAAAACACTGAAAGATGTTTTAGTTTACGGGGCACACATTTTTTGTTAATCAAATGATCATGTCAAAATATAATAGTCTTGTGACAGACAGACGGAAAATCGCGCTAACTCATACATAAACATAATAAATACATAATGGTGCGTCCAGGCTACGCGAACCGAGCACGAGCCTACAACGAGAACGATGCGAATCCCTTTGCTCGTGAAAAAACTGACAATCGCGCTCGTTCGAGGCTCGCAAGCCCGTCCACGCTACGCGAATCGTGCTCGCAGTGTTCGTTCGAGGCTGGGCTCGTACTCGGTTCGTTCGCCAAGCATGGACACACCATAGCATCACGCAAGGAGGCGACTTCTTGCAAATTTTGGGGATCCCTAAAATACCAAGACTAGTAAAAAACTATGATAGATAATAAAATAAGTACCTAGCTAGACTAGACCATGTTAGCACAAGGTTCTTAAAATGGAGGACCTTGGACGACAAATGCATGCAAAAGAATAAATTAACGCAAGGACTGATGTTTGTGATACATAATTTCAGTGTTAACCGCGATGTAGTGTTAACTAACATTTTGGTTTATTTAAAAAAGGGTTTCCAGCCTAAAATAATAAAGTAGGAGTTTTCTTATGATAGGTACCTACCTCTGTGCTCAAAATACCTGTCGAACTGTTGATAATTCGAACCAATTTGAACCTTAAGGTCATAAGTTCACAATTTGACCGGTATTTTGACCATAGAAGTATCATAAGAAAACTCCTCATTAAATTAAAAGCCATTGGTAAGAGATAAAGAGAATTAGTTCCGAATTCAAGTGAAAAACCACGACTCTGAGACTATGTGGCCCCTACTACATCTCTACATTTCAGTCAATAGTTATCTATCAGAAAATAGTAGAATTCGTTACCTTTTTCTTTGGCACAGTTATATTAACTTTTTTCTTCATAACAATATGTTTCTTTCATACACTCGGAATACACACACTACTACAATAATTTCATGAATGTCCAAAGTCATACATTCTAATTTAAAAAAAAACGTTTTCAACGAAAATGAGTACCAAAGCGAAGCCTGTGCATATCGTTAGTCAATTAAGCAAGAGACACCACTATGCCGCCTCAAAGCATCCTCAACACTAACTAACATGTATGTAATCATCTATTGGTTAGAAATACCCACCACTGAACAAAGACCTCTAAGGTCCAAGTTAAAATAAGCAGCGGCCTTCACATACAAAGATACAAATAAACTGGCGCGCACATTATCTAACATGAGTTTTTTGATCCATCATAATCTACAAAAAGTCTTTTATCAGCGCTGTTAATGACCAACCAATTTTTCGTTGTTTGCTTTTCACGATGCATACTAGATTAGTGCTTGAAATTCGAAGGATGCCACATTGTCTTTACCTTATTTATGTCCTCAAATACGATTCGATACTCAAGTTTCTTTTTTCCTTTTTTGGCGTAGCCCGGATACTTCGTATCTATATATTTCCGAGTAGGTTCATGACCTGCGGGAACTTTGGACTCATAGACAGTAGCTCTGATGTTTTTAAAATAATTTAACATGAATCATGACTTCGAAGGACTTGATTTGATTTAGTACAAAAATATAATACTGAAATAGTTACTTTTGGAAAATTTAGCACATTTATTTTAACTAGGTAGGTATATGTATAAAAACCTGTTCTATTATTGTGCATCAGTTTTAGGCGGTTTCCCGATGGATCTTTTTTTACCGGGATGGAAATTATCTAATGTTGTATTCTAAGGTATGGTTTATCTTCGTGCCAAGTTTAATCCAAATCCGTATAACCATTACGGGCCGTAATTTACGGCATGATTGAGAAAGAATCATTCACACGACCTTTTGCATTTTTTATTTGTAGTATTGAAAGCTTTTAATATTTGGTAACCCTAATTTCGAGTGGAGAAAAGTTCTATAGAACCGACGTCATTTGAAATAACCCCTAATCTATGGACAAAAAGATAATAGTATGATTTCACGATATAAATAATGAATCTAAAGATAATCACAGAACTTTTGCATGTATACACAAATACATTTATTTACCTACTGCATTATCTGTCTTATTTGTAAATAATTGATTACTACATTTTTAATAAGCGATAAATCTGTTTCCGCCAGTAATTACTCGGCTCTATCAATTGTTAATTTTATTATAATTAAAACGTTACATTACATGGTTGCGAAATAAAGCTGATTATGAAGAACAAAAAAGTCCGAGATAGGTAGGTAAGTATTTCGCAAATCAATATGTATTGGAAAGCATTTATTTACACGCAAAAGTCTTGTCAGGACCCAATTAACATCTTTTCTAGTCCATTAAAATGGGTATAAAAGAGTAGTTTTGACTGATTTTCTTTGAGCATGTTTTTGATTGAGTAGCCGACCGACCACAATTCAGTTGAAGATTGGCTAGAAGTGAATAAAATAATGTTTTATTAAGTTTATGATACAGTCTATAAACAACTTTAAAATTAACTTAGAACTTGTCAAAAATAATAATAATCTCTCGCGCATTCGTAACAGTTCGTTCAAGCGCTTGCTAGAAACCTTCGGCTTCGGTCAAAACTTCAGCCTATTTTGGCAAAGGTTTGGCGGAAGGTCCACTACATAGAATGCTTGAACAAAACATTGAACATTGCGTAGGTAAAATATGTTGACGCTCTTATTTGATCAACTCAACTCAGCAGCGCAGCATGAAAACATTGAGAATTCTAAATAAAAAGACATCACTGGTACTAATAAAGTGCACAAAGTAAAAAGTGCACATACATATAAAATTGTGCTAACTACTGTAACACTATTCTTACTAAGTTAGTATTATCGTAGGACTCCTCCAGGGAGACTATCAAGGGGTCGCGGTCGCCCGCAGCCGCCGCCCCTGCCCCTCTCTGCGGGCCCTCCGCCCTCCGTTCGGAACGCTCACGGCACGCGTCACATCTCTTCATGACTACACATACTTCTCAACTGTGGACTACCAATAATGTCCTTCAGTATTTCATATGAGTATGGTATGGTAGTTACAATTATGTCATTAATTATTCAATTGTTGGTTTGGTTGGCATGCTATAAAATATACCATCTTTCATTATATATATTATTTCAAAGGTTTGTGGACATTTCTTACCAGATATTATATAATATATTCTAATGAATTTTTAATTATACAAATAATCAAAAAAAAAAGTTATTTTTGATTAGCACCTTTTCATTGCGTACATTAAGTGGGCTGTATCTATATGTATATGTCTATAAGTCATGTTTTAAGTAAATTCTATCACAACGATTTTTACACTGAGATTCGGAACACACAGACATTGGTGTGTTCCAACAGCAGCACTTGAGCGCCAGTTTATTCTAGGCTTTGTGTGCTTACCGTCTTCGGCCACATCATCACCATGGTGTGATTGCAGTCAAACAGGTCTATACACAGTATGAAAAAGTTCCTGCTTACAAATGTTTGTCCTGACTTGGAATTGAACTCACAACCTGTGGCATTGTAGTTATGTACACCAACAGGTAAAAAATTAAGCTTGTTGAAAAAAATCAAGTTGATTGTGATATTTTGAATCAGTCTGGAATATGTCAAGTAACATTTTTTTTTTAAATGTTTATTGCCACAACAGATTTACAATTTATAAAAACAATAACATACAGAGAAACAGGAGATTAAGTTGTCACAAGTTACTGGCAAGGCCCAAACTAAGCATGAGAACATGCTTGTATCTTGGGACTTAGAGTGTGATATTTTTAGTTACAAATATAACAAACAAAACAGTGAGGTTTTTGAAATTTTGACAATAAAACAACCAGTAAATAAGAATGCAAAAAAATTAACAAAGTTAACATATTTATAATCAGTACAACAAAACATGTTGTGTAGGTAAGTTTAAAATAACATTGATTAACCCATTGGTTCTCACGAGGGACTGGCATCATATTATAACAATTGTTGTCATTGTTGCTTTTATTGTACAAAGTATTAAGAAGCTTTAGATAGACCAAATGACAGTTTATCAATTTGAAGATTATGGAAATTGATGTTTATGCTTCCATTTATAAATAAAAGCCCATTGTACCTATTTGAAAATTCATTGCCTAAGTAAGGGAATGTGTTATTTTTAAGCTACAAACATAGAAGTTGATTTTTAGGCTTCTGAAGAAAGAAGTACTTAATAAAAATTTGTTATTACTTTTATCAAAGATCAACTTGAAAATAAAAGTATGAAAACATTATAGAAACTAACGGGAAAGATTAATAGATATTTATGTTATAACACATAAAGCAATAAAGTATGGTAGTATGTATTACCTAAGGGGTAGAATAGGTCAACAAGGTAAAACCATGGGTGAACCCAAAAAACAAAAACTCATTGAATTGGTATCTCTTGAGTTTGACACAATCAAACATACATTTTTTTTTGTTAGGTAAATAGAGTTTGCAGTCATAATTTTAAAAGATGGTATACTTTATCTGTTGCAGTGAATAATCATATTATTATCTATGTGATATGAATGGTACCTATGAGTCATACATAACAAACCAATATCTTTGGAATTTTGAACTTTTAACCATTACATGAACTACTTTACACTACTGCGTCTATTGTAAACATATTATAATACTATTATCCATAATATACCTCAGTATCACTGTCAATTAGAGAAGTCTGCTCCATCACTCCAAACTTTAAGGATTAATAATATAATTCAATTGACTACACTACTGTTTCAATATTCAAAAACAAACTACACCCATCTGTAGTGACGAGTTAATATTATAAACTGAATTATATAGGTTGAAACAAAGATTATCTATCAACAAGGCACAAAAATATCATTGTATGCAAATTATATTGTTGGCCATTAGCGAAAATAAGGACGATAAGGATTCAGTAACGAACGCACGCATACTGCGAGAGCATGTGACCTAGTGGTTGGTGCTACAAATAAATAAGGATACAAAAATAATTATTATTCCACTTACTACTGTTAGTAGGCTTCTGTAGTATGCACACGTATTCCATAGAATTTAGCGGCCAATTCAAATAATTAGCTCCATCGTTTGAATGACATTGATGGAGCCTATTAGTATTTATCCAAATTCCTTGAAAAGTGAAAGGAAACCCTAAGGAATTACAAAAAAAATTACAATAACCCCAATGTGCTTTGCTTACTTTTGACGAATTTGACATTTAAGGATCGGACGGCCATAGACAAAGATGGTGATTTAAGGCTGCATTCCCAATTGAAGCTATAATCGTTGTAATCGATTTGAGAGTGCTTAAACCTGTACCGAATTGTCGTGAGTCCAATAACGATATCCCGTGAAACGTCATAGATGACGTCATGACATGCGCCATATTGCGCTCACACCAACCATGCTTTAAAAAAAAGTGACTGATATCACCGTGAGCGCTGTCAAAAGTGACGGTTAATTACTACGGTATTTTCGGAAAAAATCTAATAAGATTTTTATTTGGCGAAGATACATTTTACGATTTTATGAGAGAAAAATAATAAAAAAAAAGCGGAGACTCCTTTATGCGAGTCAATTAATAAAAAGTATAATGAGTCCTAGCGCACTGTTCATTCAGATTTTAATTAAATTCTCAAATGTTCTGTTTTGAATACCTACTGTGAGCGCGTTCACGACCGTTCCGAATTGATGACAGTTCTCAGCTGTCATTAACGTGATATCTAACTCGGTACCCAAATTATGGCTGTGAGTGCTATGACCGATATTATCCAATTCGGAAAGTAGCCTAAGATTTTCCTTAATTAAATAATATTGTTGTTGTACCCTATTTTGGTTTTTGGTACCGATTAGTCTTGCGCGTAATAGTTCCCGACCGGGAGCGCTCCGTTTAGTTCGCTCCTCCTTGGCGAACTAGTTCGCTCTTTTAGTTCCTCAGCTCCCGTCTCGAACTAGAGAAAGGCAAATCGTTGGCCCACTTTGCCAATGCTCCTGCACGATTTCTTTAGTTTTTAAAAGTAGCTCTTTTTACCGTTACTTTTTACGTTACATACATTGTATAATTTTTTAAATGATGTAGTTCATTATAGAAATATTACCACATATTACTTAAAATGTATTCTAATTCCAAGTGTGTTAATAAGAGTTTCAACTTGAATATTGTGTAAATAATAGTGTAATTGGTTTAATAAGTATATTGTATTCCTTATTATGAATAAGTAATCGACTAGGTAACGTGCGTGACTAGTTCGGGCGGCGCGCCGCTCCGCGCTCTCGCTCACTCTCGCTATTACAAGTCGATTTTATTGAAGCGAACTAAGGAACTAAGGAGCGAGATATCTGGGAACTAGTTCGCGTAGTTCGTCTGTGGGAGCGCTCTTTGGAACTAGTTCGTTCGTGAACTACACAAGACTAGTACCGATTACAAGATACCGGTATTGAGCTGTTGTCCAATTTGTCAATCAAGGTACATCACATTAAATAAGTTTTTTGTAATGGCAACAATGTTTAAGAATAAACATTCTACACGTCATCTCGTTGAGCTGTCAAGTTTGCGAATAATTTCAGGAATATTGATGAAAATTGGGAGATTTTGCCGTAATTCAAAATGGTAATACAATTTTCCATTATACGTGCAAATAATCATTACACAAGTTACAGGAAATACCTCACATAAATCAAGGATAGCATAAATAAACGTGGCTTACGTCCGGCTTATGTTTACAGTTTACATTCTTGTTTTTATTTTATTTTCAGGTGCTCATAGCGGCTACAGTATGCACGAAATCCGGAAAAGGTACATAACTTTAACATTTAACTATCTTTACTCAATGCAAGAAAACATTCTCATAATAATTTAGTTAATTGTCCTGTAAATTTTCAGCTCTGGTATCGCGACAGTTTGTCGAAATGACGAAAGCGCGCATAGAGGGATTATTGGCTGCCTTCCCCAAGCTGATGACGGGAGGACGACAACATACCTTTGTGGAGACTGAGTCAGTCAGGTAAAGTACCTACTTAGTAAGTTTATCATTATAAAACATCTGTTGAATTTAGGACCTGTTCCTATCATACGTGTGCAGTGACGGGGTTTAAACCATGATTTTCAAACAGGTATGTGTACCAGCCATTGGACAAGTTGTACATGCTTCTCATCACTACCAAGGCCAGTAACATCCTCGAAGACCTGGAAACTCTACGCCTCTTCAGTCGAGTGGTGAGTATAGATTGAATAGTCATAACCATTTATAATGACTTCGAAGGGACCATCAGTTACAGTTTTTATAACCAACAACTTTTAACAGTAAACAAAAATAATGGCACCTCAAAATTTCGTCATAATAATCGGGTATGTCATTTAGGTGTTGCCATTATAAATGGTTTTGACTGTATTGCATTTGTTTAATGTTAGTGAGATGTGAGTTTGAGTATCCATATTATAATATAGTAGATTAAGAAATCATATCATCTGTAAGATTGACAATGACTGAATGGTACCCAAAGAAACGAAAAGAGAAGGACCAAATAGAAGGTGGATGGATGACATACCTAGTACAGGAGTCAGGAGTGACATGGGGAAGGAAAGCTAGCAATAGCAAGGATTTTGAGGATTTGGGGGAGGCCTTTGCCCATATTCAGGTTGCTGAATAAATAAAAACAAATTAATTAAACATGTGTTTAATAAGATATAATATTGTAAATTAACTTAATGCAGCAATAAGGCTTTTATTTATATTGTAAGATTGAGGATAAGATAGTTTGGTGTGAATTAAATGAAAGGTAATGGAACATATGTGAAGGGACTTTCCAAGATGATGATGACAAAATAGGTTTTGTCATCATCATCTATTTATATGCATCTAAAAATCTTTTGTAGCCACTGGAGTGTAGAATTGATCCTAACAATTTATTGATCTTATTAAATGGACCTAAACCTGAAGAATACTAATTCTATTAATTATATGATTGAAATTAACTATCAGGTCCCAGAATACTGCAGCCAGCTAACTGAAGCGGAGGTGCTGAATCAAGCTTTCAATTTGCTATTTGCTTTTGATGAAATTGTTGCTCTTGGGTACAGGGAGAGTGTTAATTTGGCACAGGTTTGTATCTTATTTTGTTTCATTATTATTTTATGGAAAATTGGTTAAAATTCCACATATCATGCTGCAGGTTGTGGTTTCGATTCCCATGGGACAGGACATGCATTTGTATGCATAAACATGTTTGAATTTACTAACAAAAAGTAGTAAATGTAGTATATAAATAAATATCAGTTTTCTGGTTTCCATAGCAAAAGCTCTGCTAGTTTGGGATCAGTTGACCTGTGTGAGGAATGTCTCAGGATATTTATTTATATATTTTATATTATGAGGCATAATGTGAGATTTGGCATAGGTAAAGTTTATATTGAGACAAAGTTAAAAATATATTAATTACAGACCATTAGTATTGATAATTGCCCATACATATTAGTCATACAAACTTACAAATATCTACCTTATAATGTACCTATACCAAAGCCAATGAGAGGAGATAAATATTGTAAACAAACTTTCAATTTTTATTAAAAGAAATTATGTTGAGTGATCCTTTACGAACCACTTTCCTGTACCACGTATCACACAACGACAGCGGTCGTCGACCAACTGACGTCATTATTGCATGCGAGATAATGGTTGCTCTCTATCATAATGTAACTTGGTAGAGGTTGGTTGTTTACATATATTGTCTCCACTTGATGGCTTTGGTATATAAATACTTAAAACCTTTACAATGTGTATAAATTGTTCAGGTACGCTCATTCGTCGAGATGGATTCCCATGAAGAGAAGATCTACCAAGCCGTGAGACAGGTGAGAGTGTATGCTACATATATTTTAAGAGGAGATTGCCTCCAGGGCATCGGCAGGGCATTTATTATTATTGTTGATATCTCACTCAGGCCCGGGATAGTGCTGCTTCTTTGGGAGTTTGGAATTAATTTTTATGTCACACTAGTTGAGCCCCGTGGTTTCACCCACATACCTGAGGGATATATTTCTTTCCCGGTAGATGAAAAGTACCCTATCTGCTAATCCAGAAGATATTCTTTCAGCATGCCTTTCATCCAAATCCTTTCAGATGTTCAAGGGTGATTGAGGTACAAACATCCAAACTTTTTCATTTATAATATTAGTGAAATTGTATTTGTGTAATTTAATCACTTGACAAATAACCCTTAGATTTTATATTTAACCTTGAACAGCATAAAAATTGGTATTTGCTGTCATTCCATAGTTGTTGGATAGTCTACAAATTTTAATTGATTGAGCTAGATCGCGGTAAAGTCTTCTCAAATGTCTGTAATGTAGACTCAAGAGCGTGAAGCGGCGAACCGCATGAGGGAGCGCGCTAAGGAGCTGCAGCGGGAACGACTTGAAGCTGCCAAGAGGGGCCAGCCACCACGCTCGCAGATGTCGTTCGGTACATACATACTTCTATTTATTTCTGTGTTTAACTCTTCATGTTGTATTTCAGGATAAGATCTGTCTTTGGGCTTAGTTTTATTAAGAATCGTTAAGCCATTACAGAGTTATTGAGTAGCAAACATATGCATGCATTTTACTATTATAATTTTATTAGGAAGGATAATGGTACTTGAGATGGTTTGAGTTGAAAAAAAAAAAACAAAAAAAATATAACAATAAACTTTTCTTTTTTTAAATCTATTAACTAAACTATTGAATTCCAGTTAACCCAGTATATAGGTCAACATGAGGGTGATGGGGGTTTGCATCTATAGTGTTCTTTTTATATAATGTTGCTACCCTTTTTGTACACAGGTAGTACAGGCTTTGGCAGTTCATCAGTATCGTCGGCAGCGTCCATGGAGCCAATCATAGAGAAACTGCCAGCAACGCCCGCGCGTGATATGTATGTATATTAAAAATTAATGCATCTAACAAACTGGTTTTATGGAATGTGGAATATCTCTAACTTTTTAATATTTTTGTGTGCACAGTCGTCCTACGGGCAGGTCAGCAATGAAACTGGGCAGTAGAGGGTCCGATGCCGAGTCGTTTGTGTCTCGGCTGCGCAGCGAGGGCGAGTCTGTGCACCCGGCGCGACCACTACAACAAACCACACCCACCACCACCGACAGCAACTACCCGGAGAAACAACAACATAACGAGTCAGTATACACACACCCAGCGCGACCACTACAACAAACCACACCCACCACCACCGACAGCAACTACCCGGAGAAACAACAACATAACGAGTCAGTATACACACACCCAGCGCGACCACTACAACAAACCGCACCCACCACCACCGACAACAACTACCCGGAGAAACAACAACATAACGAGTCAGTATACACACACCCAGCGCGACCACTACAACAAACCACACCCACCACCACCGACAGCAACTACCCGGAGAAACAACAACATAACGAGTCAGTATACACACACCCAGCGCGACCACTACAACAAACCACACCCACCACCACCGACAGCAACTACCCGGAGAAACAACAACATAACGAGTCAGTATACACACACCCAGCGCGACCACTACAACAAACCGCACCCACCACCACCGACAACAACTACCCGGAGAAACAACAACATAACGAGTCAGTATACACACACCCAGCGCGACCACTACAACAAACCACACCCACCACCACCGACAGCAACTACCCGGAGAAACAACAACATAACGAGTCAGTATACACACACCCAGCGCGACCACTACAACAAACCGCACCCACCACCACCGACAACAACTACCCGGAGAAACAACAACATAACGAGTCAGTATACACACACCCAGCGCGACCACTACAACAAACCACACCCACCACCACCGACAGCAACTACCCGGAGAAACAACAACATAACGAGTCAGTATACACACACCCAGCGCGACCACTACAACAAACCGCACCCACCACCACCGACAACAACTACCCGGAGAAACAACAACATAACGAGTCAGTATACACACACCCAGCGCGACCACTACAACAAACCGCACCCACCACCACCGACAACAACTACCCGGAGAAACAACAACATAACGAGTACCGACCACCATTTATTATGCACTTTAGTGTTTGACATAAGTATGATTTCTAGTTGACTCCCTATTCTATTTAGCGTTTTTCAAAATATCTATATTTAATTGCAGTGTGCACTTGCGGTTCGAGGAGAGACTTAGCTTGGTCGCCGGTCGTGATGGTGATATACAGAGCTATGAGCTATCTGGTAAGAACTTACAATACGGATGTGGCCCGACCCGAGTAATGAAATTGTTATTCTAATTAGTCCCGTCAGTTGGATTATCAAAAGATATTGGACACTTATTTTTTGCTTTATTAAATCAATAAAAAATTACAAATATAAAGCGCGTCAAAGTTCGGCAGTTCGTGACGTCACTTGTTTGTGAAAGTGTACCATCACGTGACATCACGCGGAACTTCAACCCACCGTTGGTTGGCGTGGATTGTGGCGATGATAGCCCAGTGGTAGTTACGTCGGCTTCCGAGACAATGGTCCCGGGTTCGATGGGGTCTTCGGGTCCGATAGGTTGAATCTTAACGAACTGCGCCAACTGGCTTGTCAAATCACTAATAATGTATAATAAGAAGGCCATTTATGAAGAATATTCAAATATATTTTGTTTTTTAATGCAGGGTTGTTAACTCTGCGCATAAGCAACGAACAGTTCGGGCGCATACACGTGCACGTTGATAATAAGGACACAAGACCCTTGCAGTTACAGGTATGCTTTTATTTTCTTTCTATATGTCGTTCAAGAAATACTACGTAAAATTTTAAAGAAGTCGTAGCATTTTTATATAAATCTTTATATTATATTAACAGACCCACCCGAACGTAGACAAGGAGGCCTTCCGCTCGAACGGCGTGATCGGCCTCAAACAGAGTCAGAGGCCGTTCCCGCTGCACAGCGACGTGGGAGTCCTCAAGTGGAGGCTCGCCAACACTAACGATGACAAACTTGCTCCTTTATCTGGTGAGTGTACTTATAATAGGCTTCAAACAGAGTCAGAGGCAGTTCCCGCTGTACAGTGGCGTGGGAGTCCTCAAGTGGAAGCTCACCAACACTAACGATGACAAACTTGCTCCTTTATCTGGTGAGTGTACTTATAATAGGCCTCAAACAGAGTCAGAGGCAGTTCCCGCTGCACAGCGACGTGGGAGTCCTCAAGTGGAGGCTCGCCGACACTAACGATGGCAAACTTGCTCCTCTACCTGGTGTAGCGAGAAAATGAAGTGTTCCTACGGTTCAGCTAAAAGGCATTCCTCGCTACAAATCTCTGATAGATTACATGTTATAATAACTTGTTCCATTAAACTATTGTTCTACTTAGTTTAAAGTTTGGCAACCAAATCCAAATTAGGACTTATTTCTGCCAGTGTCGAGATATTTTATAGTTTCCAGTTACAGTAAATCACTTTCACAAATAGTCCTCAGTCAGTCACCGTCCATAAAAGTCATGTTTTACTACAATGGTGGTCATTGTACCAAAAACTCTTCACGGACTTTTTGAGAAAACTTGAAAAGTCACGGTACACATTTTCATTTCACTTCACTTGTGCACATGGATTGATCTTTATTGGATAAAATACCACCGATAATATGCAATAAAACTCAAAATACACGAATTAATGAAAATAAAAACGGAAACGCAACGTCACTCTGCAAGTTTCCGCCAGAATTTCTCGTCGTTTACTCATGTAACCATCTGACAACACTGATAATAATATGTCGTGTTGCCAGTGAACTGCTGGCCGTCGGAGGGTTCAGCCGGCGCGTGCGACGTGAACATTGAATACGAACTGGAGCAGGACCACCTCACGCTCACTGATGTCAACATTCATATACCGTTGCCGTGAGTACACAATATTATAACTGTATAGACCTTAATGATCTTTGTGTGTCGTAGAATAATCAACTTTATGGTTTTGCAATAAGATTCTGTTTTATATTGTACATGTGTTAAAAATAGCACTATTTAATGTTGTGTGCTTTTTTAAGGAAACGTAAAATGCAGTGGAGATTTCGAGATGGCATATTTAGTGAATAACTTTTTGACCCACCTCGCAATTAACCGATCCCAAAAAATATCCCGCACAAATGTATGAAACGGATAGTTTGTTTGTTTGAATATAAACCGTATCCCTATAAATATAAGTGTATGTTTGGTATAGCACGGGCAACAGCTCGGTGGTGGTGCACCAGTGGGAGGGCAGCTACACGCAGAAGGGCCGCTCGCTCGTGTGGACCATCCCTATCGTCTCTACACACCAGAAGAGTGGCAGTCTTGAGTTCACGTGAGTACCTACATTATAACAGGTGGAGATTACGAGATGGCATATTTTCCAAACCTATGTTGGGTTTGTCATGCTGAACAACTTTTACTATGGGACAAAAATGAATTGTAAAAAAAAAATTTACTTTTCTTACAAAATGTTCGATCATAATGTATGAAAAGTAAAAAGAAATTGTGAGAATTCAGTGTTGGTCCCATAGTAAAAGTTGTTCAGCATGACCAATCCAACAAAGGTTTCGAAAATATGCCATCTCGAAATCTCCACCCAGTATTTATATAGCGAATTTAAGGCGCAGACTGATTAGAATTTCAAACGCTACGACTGCACCCAAACAACCCAGATTGTGTGTGGAATAGGGTTGATTGTTTTTAAATTATATTTGAATTTACTGATTTTCATTAATTATACAGAACATACAATTGAATAAATATCCAGTTAAAATTTTAACAAAATTCTTTATCTAATATAATCTTTGAAAAACATTTTGCTGCCACTGAAAATACAGAGAATGTCGAAATTTTTAATTAGAATCAAACCATTTTGTAATATTAAATTTTTCCTAAGACCCTTTTCTGTTTAAAGTACTGTTTGTATTTTCGTCGTATTACATCATACTCGACTCTCAAAGAAAATCCATATTTGTGACCTCGTCTTCAGAGGAAATGCTGGTGGCGTTTGTTCCATCCATACAAACGTAATCCTCAGATTCCCCTCTGGATAATGACACTAGAGCAATGATTATTTTCCATGCAATCTGTAGGTACCACTGTATGTCCCTCGGTTGTGTTTTTCTCCATAAATTAATTATTATAAGAATTAGGAGCCTTCAAAATCACAAAAACTTACCATTTTTAACGCCCTTAACAAACGTCCAACGAACACATTTGACGAATATTAAAAAAACAAAGGAAAACCGACAGACATAACCAAAGCCCTTAAGTATTGGAGGAGAAAACCAAGGATTACAGGCCTTAAGAGGAAAGGATGGCTTCCTTAAGGCCTGTTTTACATAGGTATAGGTTGCCATTTGAGTGTTTTTATTTTCCTCCTACAGCGTGACCCCAGCGATACCAAACGACTTCTTCCCGCTGACGGTATCCTGGACTTCTGACACGTCCCTAGCCCTCCTCACGGCCATGAAAGTGACTCAAGCTGAAGATGGATCACCTGTCGACTTCTCACAGGAGATCAGCTTCCACCCCGATAAATATGAGATCGTTTAATTTAATCCATATGTATATTAAACTAAGGTTCATTTTCAATGTATGTTTTTTGTTAGAAGATAATAAATAAATATATAAAAAAAATATGGTTACTGTAATTTGGATCTTGCGAATATTTACGTCCGATCTAAGTTTACTGCTCAGCTGTGAGATTATCTGCTGTCACTCGGAAGCATTTATTACAAAGACTGGGTTAAATGTTTTGTGTGAGGATATAATGCCGTGAGAAGTTATAATAATCGTAAAATATCAATACCAAAATACAGGGATACAAAATTTTACCATATCCCAGATATTTTCTCTGTATCAACAACTACTAAAATAGAATTGATCGACATGAATTTATTTGTGACGCCCGTAAATTTATATTGAACGTATTGTGTGTCAAGATTCAAGTATATATTGTATTAATCAAAAGTGACAGCCTCGAGACACGAGAGTGCCCGAAAGACCCATAAAACCCTAAAAAATATAACATTCCTGCAGATTTTGAAAAAATTATATATACTTAACTTGAATATATGTAATAATCTATATTTATAAAAATATAATAGTTAACGTACGAGGCAAGTGTTACATTTTGTTTTGTATATTATTACCTTTAGAAAACAATAAAAGTTATAATAAAATACTTGTTTTATTTATTTTTATCAAAATGTTACTTTTGTTACTGCACCTAGTGCCATACGGTTTAGCTGGTGATTTATCACCGGTCGAAGACTTAGCCGAAATTATGACTGGGAATCATGGAATGAGTAAGAAATTGCACAAGTTTATGATACATTTTAGCTCATGTTCGTTAGTATGGATAATTTTTTTCTGTTTTTTCTGCTATATTTATAGATTCAGTACTTTTTAAAAAAATCTGAACAGATTAAAATAAATATAACCAATGTGACGTAATACTTCAATACCCACAATATTAAACTTGTTGAATAGCTACTTGCGTTTCCAGTGTTTCCATCGCTAGACAACTACGAGGTGGGTGCCACCGCGGCGTCGGAGGAGACCTACCCGTGGATAGGCCGAGTGGTGCACTCCACCAGCGCGCTCCACCCGCACGTCTGCACCGCCGCGTGCATCGACCAAGCTATATTCATTACTGCCATGAGATGTGTTTATGGGTATTGAGTATTTTATATACGATATCCGATGATAGCTTAGTGGAAGTGTCGTCGCGTGACGAAGGTCGCAGGTTCGAATTCTACTATGAAGTACATGAGAAACTTAGCTTCCGGTGAAGGAAAACTTTGTGAGGAAACCATGGCACGGTGGGAGGGTACTTTGTAGTAGGGACCCGCCTGCTCGGCCCATTTTGTTTATACCACTGCTGTTTACAAGTACCTAGCCAAAAGTCGCCATTCCATGATAGGTACTGAACTTTTGACTAAGAATTAGCGATTTGCGTTTTAGCACATTAGGGCCTAAAGCGCATGCTTTTATTCCAGTTTAAAAGTAGAATACACAAGAGTCATATACCAAGGGCAGAGTCTCCCCGCAAGAGCGTTCGTCATACCATCTAATATAACACAGGATGCATTCGACGACATCGGCTTCATCGTGGTGAACGCTGTAGACCACAGCGGAGGGTGGGCGATCATAGAACGCTTTGACACCCCCAATAGAACTGACAATCTGTTCTCTTGGTTCCAACCTCCTAAGATTCCCTATGAAGATTTGACATTCAAAGTTGTCGGCTATTCTATTAAGAAGGTCTGTTATTGCAGTAATCAAATCTTTTAATCCTATAATATAAGTAGCTATAGTGTACGGCCCGCCTGATGGTAAGCGGCTACCGTAGCCTATAGACGCGGAAAGAACAACATGGGCGTCGCCAGGGAGGGCAAAGAGGTCAGCTGCCCCCCTCTAGAGATAAAAAAAATACCAAATGCAAAGCAACCAAAGTCTTGCTTGACCTGTACCGTTTTCTTATTTCAATCGCCGTAGGTAGAGGTAGCAACACTCGCACTATAAACAGGCGTAAAGTTTCATTTCATGTGCTCTTGACTGTACCTACAATTCATTCTTTTTCATAACTTGCAAGGGGGGGGGGGGGTCTTGGCCATCGGCTGGTGACACCATTAGTACCTACTAATACTTGTCTGGTCCCAGATGCTACACGGCCGCGGCCGCCACCTCGTGAAGCTCTGGCAATCCACATTGCTATGCATTAGGGTTTCGTTTTTCCCGACCTTTTTCCATTCCCGGGACCCGGGAATGAAAAAAATGACTTCCCGGGAATTCCCGGTTCCCGGGAAATTTTAAAAGTTGTTAGTTTTGTTATTTAAACGTATATAAAGTCAAGTAAACCACGTAATTTAATTAAATTAGCAATTTATTTGTCTCCGAAGTAAATAATAGTACATTATGAGACGTGTGCAAAGTTGGTAATCACACGAGACGGTAAATTAAAAAAAATAATTAAGCAAAGGAACCCGAGAGTGTAATGATCAATGCACACGCGTGTCATACGACGTTTTTCAACACACTTGTGAGGAAAAAACAAACTTGTATTTTTACCCGACTGACCCAGAAGGAGGGTTATGTTTTTCGAGTGTATGTATGTATGTATGTATGTCTATTTCTTTGGCACGCTCTGCAGCCTAAAGGGCTTGATGGATTTAAGCATATGGGGTGTCGTTAAATATACCAGGCAATAGAAACATTCATAGCAGCAAGAAGTTACCCGGAAAGATAGAACTTTTTAACATGATCTTTAAATACTGGAAGTGACGGCGCCCTCTTTATTGAAACCGGAAATGCATTCCAGAGGCGAACCGCTTGGACGGTAAATGACTTATCATAAAAAGAGCTTTCATGTAATGGTGTTTCAACATAAGATTTTCTGATGACCTGAGTGACTGAAGGAAGTCAAAACGTTCCTTAAGATAGCGCGGGGCGGAGGAAGGACAGTATTGTATAAAGAAGAGAAAGTATATGACATATCAATAGTCATATCAATAGTCGTCTACGCACATATCAATAGCATTGAGTTACAAACTTACATAATCGGGATTATACCTATCATAAACCTGTGCTACATTATGATACTAAAAACGGTGCAATTAATGTCAAATTACGAGCATGTGTTGAAAAAAAAGTTTTCACAAGGAACGAACTATGCTCGGAATTTCTCTACGAGACAGCGAAACGACGACATTCGTAGGAGAACAAAAATTACCGATATAGATCTTAGTGATAGTAAGCTGATGTGATAGCAATGGGCAGGCCACATCGCTCGAAGACGACGCGAGTGGCGACCACGTACTCCTGTACTGTACTGTACTGGGACGACCTCCCACCAGACGGATCGACGACCTGTTCAGAGTCGCTGGGCGCCTCTGGATGCAAGCGGCCCAAAATCGTTCGAAGTGGAAGTTAATGGGGGAGGTCTTTGTTCAGCAGCGGACATCCTTAGGCTGATATGATGATGATGATAAGCTTTATCTCCAAAAATATATATTTAAAAAAAATATTAATGTAACTTTCTTTTCTTCAAAATTACGCGCATTCAGAGATTTTCTCTAAAATCGGCAGTTTAGAAACTACCCATAGTAACTATGTATGACCTATAGTTTGATACTATGATTATTTATAATTTTCTACTTATGTTTGTGTGTGAGACACAAATAGGTAAATAAATTAAATTACGTATTTTACTTGACTTTTGATAGGTTACAAACATGTTACAAACAAATATGTTTTTATGGGTATTTTCGGAGAACTTGAAATTTTTCTAAGAAAAAAACGTTATCTCCACAAATACACACTTCCTACAGTTCCTTTCAGCGATTTCTCATAAGCATGTAGTTCAGTTCGTTCGATTTCGGTGGATATCGACATTTGTTTTAATATCGTATGCATGTTGCATACGATATTAAAACAAATGTCTTTGTGTTTCAAAGGTTTTTCGTTAATTTTGACCAATATTTGCAGTGTTTTAGAGCATTCAATCTCATAAAGAAATTCCCGGGAATTCCCGGGAAATCACAAGAAAAATCCCGACTTCGGGAACGACGTATTTCCCGGGACCCGGGAACGAAACCCTACTATGCATTAACTTTTAGTTAATCAGTCATGGAATAGTTTAACTACCTATATCTATTTTTTTTACAGATGTATCACAAATTAAGGTTGGCGGAACGATTTCACTTCCTAACAGAATTAAACGTGCAAATTAGCCTAAACATATGTGAGAAACTTATAACTAAGAACGCAATAAAAGGCCTCCGAGTACCGTGCTACCATTCCTGTACCTTCTCCGAACAAATTCAAAACAATCCAAAATGTACCGGTTACCACGGGGTTGAAGGCGGCGTCGTTTTTGATACATCTTCAAATAAACTGCTAGGTGTGGCGACGTGGGGATACCCTCCTAATGATGATAAGGATTTCCCCGTGGGCTTTGCAGTGCCAAACTCTGATAATTTCTTTGAGGACTTCAAATGCGCCCGGCTGATTAGGAACGATACAAGCTTTCCTATCAAATATGGTTATTATCAGAAATTATGTGATTCTAGTTTAATGGGATAATAAGGCTAGTATCTCGTAAACATAAAAATTTCGGGGATCTTACGAGATCCTACAACTTTTTAAATATCAAAGCTAGGATTTGTATACTCGTATACCTACTACAATGAATTCAAAACGTAATATATAAGTCAATGACCGACGTATTTTTTCATTACATTCTGATCATACAATAGATCATACAATGATCATAAAATAGATCTTGCATATTTTTTTATAATAATTTTTTAATATACGTATTATATCTGTAGATACTTTAAGGAGTTTTTAAATGAGATAAATAAAACAAATTACATTGAAAATGTACTGCTTATATTATGCACTCAATATCTTAATGATTAATGGCTTACAATAATGTTACAAAGGCAACTCTTATCTCAGCTCAACTTTGTTAATTCATTAAAAAAAGTAAGAATTGGTTGAATAGTATTTACAAATTAAATGCACCTATTTTAACCTAGTTTATAAAAACTATTTATCCACGTCAAAATTAAATTTAAATTCTGAGCCAGAGAAAGCAAATTTAAACATTTTGGAGTTACCATCGCTATTAATTACAGAATTAATTGCATTAGAAGTATGTTCTTTATTGCTATCATTTTCTCCTTTAGTATTGTCACCATCTGATTTTGGTACTACAGCGTTGCCATTATCAATCACATCTGGTGTTAAATTGAAATCAAATCGGAATGAACTGTCTCCAGTGGTCAAAAATGCTGATTTTCTGAGATATGTGGCTTTTGGTTTGTCTGGTGTTTCAGATATTTTTATTTTACTTGCCACTGTAAATAAACATAATAATTTTAATAGGGTTAGAATTATTGATGGTGTGTAATGCAATAGCAATAGTTGGGGCATCAGCATTAGTTCATTTATCTTCACTCATTTCTACCTAAGGTATATTAAAAAAACTGTATTTGAGAATTGAGATCACTATCATATTCAGTTCAATAATGGACAAATACCTCCACCATAGATTATGGTGACTGGACGGCAATATTTAGCATGGAATACAAATTGCATGACATAATGAGAGGAAAAAAAATTGCTCTAATTTTGCTTCAGCCATAGAAGGGATATGACACAGTGGTTTGTAACTTTAAAATGTAAGACATAGGCTCGTTTTTTTTATTTAAAAGTAAACAAAAATGCTATGAATAAAAATAAACATTAAAGAATTTATTTTTACTACTATCACAATTAAGTGATAGACTATCACAATTATTTGATAACTGGGACCAACAGCTTTATGTGCCTTCCAAAAAATGGAAATGCTTGATTTGAAATTCCACGGCGGGCACCCATCCACGTACCGACCACAGCTTAACTTTGCTGATCAACTAATCATGGTACAACACGAGCGCTAGCTAGCTAGCTAGCTTTAGCTGAGCTTTAATATTTAATGGTTTTCAAAAACTCCTCTGTTCATACCATTATGGAGACTAAGTACCTATGTAAAAATTTGTTGCTCAAGTTGTGACCACTGTGATAAACCACAGGTTTTAAATTTTAACTAATAAAGAGGGTAATAAGAAAGTAACGCCATTTCCACACTCAAAAATTAAGAATTTAACTGGACGGGTATTTGGAATGGTCCCATTGAAAAGTTCTAACCTATTTGCAGTATTTTGGTTGTATCAATGAGCATTTTCGTTCTGTGAGCCTATCTTATACATACTTTTCACTAATTTCTTTTCTTCTGCTGCCATTTTTGCTCTGTAATCGCCAAAATGTGTTCTCATAAGCTGCCGCTTACGTATCATAGGCTGGTTGTTGTTCTTTAGTACAGTTAGCACTTTCCATGTTTCTTGCACTGAAAATATATAAAATAAAATGTTTAATTTTTACGTAATAAATCTTTGTTGTACCATAGATGTACCCACTGAGATCTCTGCCTATCTACCTAGTCAGGGCATGAAGATGCCATACAAAACAAATCTACTGATAAAGTGATAGGACTGAAAATTATATGTATATCTATAGCTTGGCACACAGGTTAAGCTTGGTTCTCCAGGTACATTAAGTAGAAGGGTGTAGCTGAATCACTGAGAAAATAAGCTATATAATTTTGTCTAAATATCTAAGTACGCATTAAACCCTGGGACTGGATTTTTTTACAGTAGTATAAAATTAGAATTTGGCAAAAAAGTGTAGATTCGGGATTCGGCGCGCTCCATCTGCCTTTTAAATCTGAGATATAGGTATACACTAAAATACTTTCTAATATAGTAACTTACTTTGCTTCTCATTGCCCTTTTTCTCGCTCAATGTTCGTTCCAGTTGTTGAATACACCAACAAAGTTCCAGTTGAAATTGTCTCATGTTTTCATCAGGATCGAAAGCATCAGATTTTTCATTTTCCACTTTGCAAGGCTTTTGGAGGGAGCTAGGTTTCCCTTTGTTGTGTAATTTCGTAGGTTTAGGCATTTTATTATTTATATTCAGCGTATCGTAGGAAAATGGAAATTCTAACACGTTAGGTATAATAAGTTTTGTTTTGATTTTTGGTACAGATGATGAATAAGTCACAGATAGAAAAGTATCTTTGATTTGATTTTGTTGGATTTTTCGAGTACCTATGTAGTTAGGCACCTACGCCACCTACCTAAGAAAACTCCCAGGATTTTTTATACTACCTCAGAGTAGATAAATAGTACGTAACATAGTACATAAAATCAAAAAAAATTGGCGGGAACTTGCAGAGTATTTTCCTAAATTTGATTATTTTTGGTGGTATTTTACCCAATAAAGATTATCCATGTGCACCAGTGAAGTGGAATGAAATGAATTATGTGTATCGTGACTTTTCAAGTTGTCTCAAGAAGCCCGTGTAAAGTTTTTGTACAATTTACCACCATTGTACTTAAACATGACTTTTAAGGATGGTGAACTGACAGTGCGGACTATATGAACTGATTTATTTTGTGACTATATTAATACAACTCGAGGAAATTTTAATAAGATAAGGCTGTATGGCTCAGACCTTTGCCTGCCTTTGGGCATATAAGACAAACAACAACAATGTCTATGGTTATTATTACAGCGCCATCGTAGTATGACGTAACGTGGTAAATCTCTGAACTAAAATTATATTTTAATAACCTCGAAATAGTTTTTATTCAAATTAATCAAAAAGTAGTACCTAGTATGCCGATCGGAAGATTTGGAAAAATAACCCTTTCGTGGTAATTACATAAATAATAACTGCTCAAAACTTGTTTTAACCCCCGACGCGCCATAAATTTTGGGTGAGCCCTGCAGAATATTTCGTGATATTTCACTATAAATCCTTCTACCTCATTTTTTAATTTTAACCAATAAAATTTAGAATTTAGATTACATTTTGACCTAGATAATGGTGTGGATAAAGTTGATAAAGGGTGATAAGGGGTGTGGATAAGTTTATTTACTTGGGGCTTTAGTATTATCCTTACAAAATTTTCCTTGGAACTTAAAAAAAAATATTGTAAGTCTGCCACGAAATTTTATTTAGTTTTCCCTTAATTTTTAATGTTTATATTGGGGGGCTATCTAGAGCTTGAACTGTGTAAACCAGATATTAATAATAATGATAAAGATATGTTTTTTAATATGTAAACTTTACATTTCAGGCTGGTAATAACAGTGTCAAGTCTCTCCCTGTTTGTGGTAGCAAAGAACGTAATAAATGGTCAACGTATTGAGAATATGAAATCTCGGGAACGTATGCGCAAGTCTAACGTGGGAGATTACGGTGACGTGTACAGAAAGAGCTTCTAAACCTTTTGTAAGTATACCAGAACCAAGTTGTATATTATATTCTTATAATAGTGAACTAGTTTACGAGCCACCTAATGGGAAAGACCATAGTCCATAGATGCTATGGTAGCTTTTTCCGTAACAAATTGATTTACCTACTATGAACTCCACATAATAAAATTGTTATCATCTATCAAATATCCATTCCAGGTGCAAATTTTAAAGTACAAGTGAAAGAGAAGATCAAGATGGCAGTGCCCCAGTTGGACCCTGCCAAACTGCAATTGGTGCAGGAGTTGGAGATAGAGATGATGTCGGACATGTATAACAGATTGGTGGGAGCGTGCCACCGGAAGTGCATACCTTCAAAGTACCATGAGGCTGAACTTGGTAAGATTTGGATTTCCTATGAGCTTGAGCTTTCCATGAAGAAAATAACTGTGAGGAAACCATAGTACCACCTCAAGTTGAAAATCTGTCGCCAAGCACCTACCTCTGTATTCCAAAAGCTACACTTGAGAGCCAGTGGTGAGATTGTGGTCGTACACAAGCCTAAACATAGTACATTTTTTTTACTGCTAATGTAGGCTTGCATGTGATCTTAGTAAGTAATCATGGCTTAAGATGCTAGACGACGCACCAAACTGCAACTGCCAGAACCTTCAATGTACTCCTTTTTCAAAAGCTCAAGCTAACTGTAGGAATGTAACCCTGGTCCTTCACCATGGCATTCTGCCTTAATTAATTATTTTTTTACTAACTGACCCCCATGGTTTATCCCGCATACGTTTTTTTTTGCACAGAACTCCATTTTTTTTTCTAAAATAAAAGTAGCCTTGTCACTCCTTATAACATCTGCTAGTGAGAGTCCCATCAAAATTGATCAAGCTGTTTCTGAGATAAACCGGAACAAACAGACGAGACAAAACATTTTACAATTGGTTTTTTAATATAAGTACCATTATTATTTATAGTTTTAAATAATATGAATTAATAAAAAGCTCAACAATTTCAATTTCAAACACTCCAATTTCATTCGTGTAGGTGTAATTTATTAATATGGTGTACATAGAATAATTTTTTATTGTGGCAACTTGCATCCATGGCTCATTTTCTTTCTTTCCAGGCAAAGGCGAATCAGTCTGTCTAGACCGCTGCGTAGCTAAATACCTGGATGTGCATGAACGTATTGGCAAGAAACTGTCCAACATGTCCCAGGGCGAATCTGAGGACCTCACTAAAGTAAATTTACCAGAAAAGAAATAGAAATAGAGATGTGACTTATTATGAATCATTGCATTGAAATTATTGCCATTGGGAAATAGTTGGGTTGTTTATTTTTATCAATAATTATTTGAAAGTAAAACATAAAGCCTTATTTGATCTGATGGATTAATTTTATTTTAGCTTTCTCAGAATTACTTTTAACATCTGTTTACACTACATTTAGGTTACAAACATAACTACTCACTCATTTGTTTCTATATTATTACAATTCCATAGAATGATTCATAGTGAGTTACTAAGATGTTAATTATTTATAAATAAATATTTAAAGACAATATAAAAATGTTGTCAACATCAAAATTGTATTGGCTTCCTCCAACATGTTCAAATGTGCATTTTACTTTATTTTATACTAGTGTGGGCGATTTATTTTAGTTTACTTTATGACTTAGTTGTTTTGTTAGTTACAGTTGTTAGAAATTAAACAAATATATAAAACAACATCTATTTATTTAATCAGAAAATTATATTTTCAAATATCTACAACACATTTGTATAATAACTAACTATTAACTATTTAACTAAAAACCGAGTGTATCTTCACGGAGATTTGAATTTATCGGCCCAAATCCATAACCAATCTGGTAACAGCTAATAAGTTGACCCAAAACGTAAACATTGGCGCAGAAGAAAAAGAGTCCTTTCAACCATATAAAAATAAATACTTCCTTACTCTGAAACTCCAATAAGTAGGCAAAAAACAACCATGCTGCTTGAGCGGCGATCCACATAATGGCCATACGTACAGCTTTCACTGGCTTCATTTTAAAATTGTGAATGACCATAGGCAGAAGTGACAAAAACCATGTGAAATATTGCGAAGTCAACACGCTGTTGTAAGTGACCATAACCATGGCTTGAATGAACAAAGCGAACGGCAAAGTCTCCGGCTCAGTACCGAAAGTGAGACTGGACGAAAATAAAATGAAAAGTTCGAAAGCCTGCGTCAGACTTTTCACCCAGTCTTTTAGATCCATCGACAGGTAAGAATGATAAAACAATACGGAGAAGTTATGCTTCGTGTCCTTCCTGAACAAATGGTATAAGTATGTCTCGAAGATGAATTCGTATCCATACATAAAATACATGGCAAATGTAATCAAAGCAACAGTTGTGAAACAACTGACAGCCAAAGCGATCTGTTTTCTATTTGGAATCACCGACGGAAGGAGATCTACGAAACGCGTCGAACGGTTTATCTTATGTTCCCCTAAAGAGAGAAACATTGAGAAACTGAACACGACAGGATATAAACGTAAATGTATGGCTAAGCCAAGAAAAAATCCCGAACAAATATATCTCGGTAAGCCCTTTATTGATGAGCTGTCATTTTGCAAGAAAAGTAACGATACTATTATAAAGAAACACGAGATCGAATCTGCATTGCCTCTCGTAGATATACCGATACTCATCGGATTGTACAACCAGAACAGAGAACAGAACGTAGCAATTTGCGAGGCGTTTGGTTTATCAGCACGAAGTTGATGCTCTACCAACAGCTTCAAAGACATTGTGATCAAAAGATCAAAAATACAGAATATTATCTTGCCGCAGTCCTTGCCAAAGTATAAACTGGGCAGCATCATATAAGCTATGAAGGGGCTGTATCTGTAAGTGTTGCGCCTGTAAGGAGACTCGTATTTATTGACGTATTGTGCGGCATCACTGTAAACTTTGTAGTCTATGTCGGTGTAGGGAACCTCGTACTCCTTATCGTGATAGTCTGCGTAGATGATGAGCACCAAACGAATCAGTGCGCCTATCAGGAGATGGGAGTATATGGGCAAATTGAGAAAAACGCCTAGTTTATTCATTTCAAATCCTTGTTTTTAGTCCCTTTGCAGCTGTTTGTAAGCAAGATTTAAACTCTTGGAATTCTTTGGTACAATCGTCTTTTTTCACTGAGTCTTCTTTGAGTAAAACACACCGGGCGTACAAAGTACCTTGTTTGGAACACTTGGCGAATACTAGGGGGTATTTGGCGAATCGTTCTCTAGCTTTATTAACAGAGTCCATATTAATTTTCAGTCTTTAGTGAGACTGGTCTGCGAGTAAAAGTGGTGGGAGGTTCGGATAAATCGACGGCGTCCCGCGGTCTGATGAATATGTCGTATAGTGGTTTCGAGAAGAATATTCCGACACCCAAAACTGTGAAGGTGATCTGAAATGTCTTCGGGTACTTGTAAATCCAACTCCTTTTGCCTAGAGGTTGGATCCGACGACGATTTTCCATACTTACTGTAAATTAAAAAAATGGTATTAGGTATGATATTTAATTTTAGTCTATTCAAGCAATCATTCGAGCATGCACAAATAAGATCCGGGGCTCTAACGCGTATCTTTTTTGAAAATGAAATTCACCAATGGTCATCGTCGTACCGCGTCATTGGATGAAATCATTAGCCAGGCTGGTCATTTTGAACAATAATTGTTATGATAAGACAGTTGTAGGGTCATCTGTGACTTGTTAAATGGTTTGGATAAATCATCATTTTCATACATTTGGTGTGTTCAGATAGCAAGTCAAAATATTGCTAGATATTGTCACAACTGGTAATTATGAACAATTTAATAAGAATGTAACCCGGCTTTATTTAGATCACACCTACAAATTTTATTTTATTCTATAACTAATAATATCCAGCAAAATTTTCATCTGTCCGGGACTTTTGGAAAAAGCCCAAAATTGTATGAATCCTGTTAATGATTTTTGGCATTACCTACCTACGCATTTAATATTAGATTAGAGAGTAAAATAACACTTCAACGTGACTGATAAGTTAAATTCAGTTAATTGAGCAGGTATGTAATCCTTATTTCTTAAAAATAAGTACAGTAGTACCCAACTGATATGGCACGTCGTGAATCTTCGTTCGCACAGAAAAGAAAGTATGGCCCGAAGATTAACGAAAGAATGCTTAAAACTTACAATCAACCTTAGATCGCTACTATAAGGTTCATAATACATTGCAGCTGTCAGTTCCGTCTCACTCGCAAGTGACGCCCCTCCGCACACATGGCGGCAGCTGCCGACCAATAGCATTTCCCGCGCTTTGAAAATGTATCTTCTGCGCAGGTACATCGGTAAGCCATATTAGTTGGGTACGACTGTACGTGTCGTTTACTGAAATAACTTATAAGTGTGCCAAAACAGTTGAAAGCCACGATACATTATTTTCCTTTTTTTTTGTTTACCTTGTGCGGCCTATCGGTAACCGCGGCGAACTTCCTCGGCTCCAGACTGTATCCGTCGCACACCAACGAGACTGGCTTGAACTTAATACAGCACTGACGCATACTTTCGAAGATCCGATCGCAACGCACTTCTTGGAAACCGTTCTCTGGAAATAGGACATTTTGACACGTTAAAAAATTTGAAGCGCCTAAGGCGTTAGGCGCCGATCCCACAGCTAGCGGTCTAGATTTCTGCGGTCAGACTTCTACGAGCGTTACTCCTTGACCGCCGCGGTCAATGTGAGCAATGTTCAAAAGCGCCGCATAGATTACAGTGAACGCGGAATGCATAACTCTGACCGCAGGCAGGACTCTAGATCGCTCGCTGTGAGATCGTCGCCGTATTGTATAAGATGAAGGACCCATACAAATAACATCTCATTTTATATCTGGTAGATACGGCCGAAGCGCTCGTGGTGTAGCATGATTAGCCGTTCTTAATCGATCGGCAAAGTTAAGCTACGTCTGTCGTGGTCGGTACCTGGATGGGTGACCGCCTAGTGGTAATTCAAATCGAGCGTTTCCGTGCTTCGGAAGGCACGTAAAGCCGTTGGTTCCGGTTATCACTTAACTGTGATAGTCGTTAAGCTAGTTGGATTCCTCCTAGGCGGCTTGAAAAATTCCAACAGTAGGTTGACCACTAGCCTACCTCCACCAATTCGCAGTGGACACGCGTGGTGGAGTATCTACCCATTCCCTATCTGAAAGGAGGCCTGTGCTCAGCAGTGGGACATTATAGGCTGATGATGATGAGATACGGCCAAAGAGCTTACATTTGGCAAAACATATATCGTAGTACTAATACTAGGGTAATAGTAGGATGAGAGATTATAATTACCACCACTCAAGACACACACTGATACAATAACGTATCTATAATTGTGTAGCGATTACAAGCTTGAGCCATTATCAAAGATAAAATGATTACGTTAGGTAAGTAGGTACACTATTGTACCAATTGATTCATAAGACGGTTTGCAGTGCCGTCTGTGCCTGCCATTATACTCAGTAATCCAGTTTTACTGAGGGTTCTAATTTGAAAAATTATTTATTCAAATAGATCTTCGCAGGGACTTTCGTATGAGACTCTATTACCGGTACGGAAGGTTGCATTTGCTGCGAGGTTTCATGGAGAAGTTGACTCTTACCGTACTTGCTACAATATAATTGAATTGAAGAGATCGACTTGTGTAGTCACACCATTTTTGGACGAACAACAACAGCGTTATTTTGGTACCCAAAAACGTTTTCTTTCAAATCTTTAGCTTTTTGGTTACCTATAGGTAAGTATGTTCTAAGCTTTAGCTTTTATGTTGGCTCCTAGCTGCAGCATCGAGTTAAGACCATACCGAATTGCAGAAAAGAAACCGTTATAGTTACCGATAAATCAGTCCTAAACACAAATGTTTAGGTACCTACTATTGTGCTAAGTTTCTTGCCGGATTCTTCTCAGTTGAAGGCCGAGTTCCGAACCGGTGGTAACTTCAGTAAATGTGACCTTCATAAGTGCCCTTCTGGGGCCTTAATTGAATAAATGACTTGACTTTGGAGTTCCGTTGTAAAAGGAGAGGCTAGATTGATTGCCGTCAAGATGCTTAGAACTATTTATAAATTATCATCATTATCGAACAACTTATAAAAATAGAATAATTAAAACAAAAATAAGCCTCAAGTCCTAAAAATAACAAAATGTTTATGAAAAAGAGTCTCAACGATAAGAAAGAAAAAAGTTTCATAAAAGTTACATGGTAAAAATGGTTTCAATGTTATGAAATCACTTACATGCACTTGGATGACCTTACGTACGATTGCACCTAATTCAGTTTGTAATCGATATGTGTGATGGGCTAACTCTAGTTTATTCCTGTCAATGCGGGGTTACCATTTCAGTAAACAATTTCTACCCTAGGTGGAAATCTAGACATGTGCGTGAAGTAAGGTTACAATGCTACTATTTTTAGCACATTAACGTGCTGAATTATAGAATCCCTGGATTTAGAACATTATTTTCAGTTCACGTTTTTTTTTTGTCGGTAGATAGGTCCATATAACCCTGGTAATACTAGTTCAACCCACTTGATTCTATCAGAATGCGCGGAATTGCTTTCTGATTGGACAAAATCAACAGGAAATGAAGGGTTTTTAGGCGCGAAGATCTTTTTGCCCCTAGAATATTCGATTCCCGCACAGGACATGCATTTGTGTGCATGAACATGTCTGTATTTAATTATGTATATTAAGTATGTATTTACAAACAAAAACAGAAAGTATATGTATTATATCAGTTATCTGTTTTCCATATACAAGCTCTACTTAGTTTGGAATCAGTTAGCCGTGTGTGAGGAATGCCCTAGGATATTTATTTATTTATAACCGTAGAATATATCTTATTTATTTATTTACGACGACCGGTTCTTTCGATGTTAAACACTAATTTTATCTACTCTGAATATAAACCTATCTATGATGATAGCCCTGCCAGGATTGGTCACATCAATTTATTAAATTTTCAACAATGATTCTACGTCTCCAACGTAACTCGGTATGTTTTTTTTTTTTTATGTCAATAGGTTGACTAACAGGCAGACGGTCCACCTGATGGTAAGTGGTCACCGCCGCCTATGGACATTTGCAATACCAAGGGGATTGCCGATGTGTTGCCGACCTTGAACAGCTCTTTTCACGCCCTTTTATCGAACAAGGCATAAATTATAAAGTTCCATGAACAAACAATTGTACGAGTAGCAGTACATACTGTGATTGTGAATGAATAGATAACACGGAATAAGATAATATTTGTTGGTAGGTAGGTATTTAAAAGGGGGCGTCATTACAACTATTGTCGCGTAAGTGTAATGAAAAAACAATTTCAGCAATTTATACATATATTTTATTAACAATATTATAGAATCGACATGCGCTCTTAATCTCATTAGAAAAAGAAAGATATAATATTTTTTATACAATTAGATACTAAAAATCAAACAATTTCATGATAATAGTTTATAACAAATAATGTTTTACATAACTTTCTGGACTCCTAGTTTACATAAAAATAATGAATAACTATGTTATAATTATAATAAGTGACTGTGAAATGCGTATAGCATGACTAAAAATGTTTGAAATTAAAATTGGCGGCACGATTCCAGCTGGATCCGATGCCATGCTATGCCATCCACAGTCAAGGAAACTTTAAAAACTAAATTACTATTTTATGATATCAATAATTAAATATTTTTAGTATACTTTACATAGACAATAGTCTTGATTTCATTTTAATTACGAAAATAAAACACTGCGTACTTGTGATTGATTACGTTTCGTTGCGTGACACACTACACAGTTATTTATAATATTAATGTACCACCGATCGTTTTCTAATATCGTGATAAACTGTCAATTGGTACAATTTACTGGGGACAAGTTTAAATTGAAATAAATTGAGGATGGTATCTACCGTTCAATTTGCAGTTATTAACATTGTTATATGTTTACAAATAAATTGGGTGTAACACATGATATTTATTTACTATAGTTTGACAAAAGTGGCTAACTACTTTTGGTTAAACTATATGCAGGCACCATTGTCGACAAATTATATATCACGCTTTGTTAAATATATTATTGCAATACAACAACTCAATTACGAATTAATTTAGTACCACTGACACGGTATGGTAAACGGTGTGGTGTTGAGCCCGCCAATTTCTGAACTGACTATCAAAAAGCTCAGTTTCAAGACAATTTTAGACTTTTTAATATTACTGTTAAAACTGAGAATACTCAATTTAGTTGATTCTTTCTCAACAATTTAAAACGCTCACCGTTTTTTTCAATCAATGATTTATAATGAATGGCACGCGAAGTTCACTCACGTAATTTAAAATACAAGTAATGCCAACAATTCCTGCGGTTGTTGCATAAAAATATATATTTTTGTAACGGCTTACTAATGTATTTTAAGAACTTCTAAATAAATATTTCTAAATACAAGTCAGTCAGCTAGTCTCTGAACGTTATGTACCAGTTTACTAACTATAGGGTTCATCGCTATTTATGTCGACTGTACTTAATAAAAGTTACTCCATCAAATCTAAGAAATACATTTTGACGTTTAACTAAGAAAAGTAGTCCTTATTTCTTTATTATAAGGTTCATCTATATTATTATACAACGTGTAACAAAAAGGGAAGCTTTGACCGTCAGTAGCTTTGATCTTTATAAGTACTAGGTCCTAAATTGAATAAATGGCTTTTACTTTGGTATATCCACACGGTGGCGGCGCCGGCGCGCGACAGAGATTTTATAATCTAATCTAATAATGCCTTTAAACGAGCAATTCTTGTATATATGTATATACGGGGGCATATGACGATAAATGACACCACGTAAAGTACTCATAAATAAATACGATTAACTTTTACTACGGGACCAACTTCGAAATCGAAAAAAAAATTACAGCTATATATATTACTAGCTGTCTCGCGCGGTTTCACCCGCGTTCCCGTGACAAAAAGTAGCCTATAATACTCGGGGATAATGTAGATTCCTATTAGTGAAAGATTTTTTTGAATACCTACGACTGTTATCTCCAGAGATTAGCCCGTTTAAACAAACAAACAAAAAACTCTTCCGCTTTATAATATTATTATAGTATAGATATATTATACAAGAGGTACATGTCTCGTCGGGAAATATGTATGAAAAACTGTAAAAAAAAAATGTGATTTCGAAGTTAGTCCCATAGTAAAAGTTGATCGTATACATGAGTAGGTACATTACGTGGTTTCATTTAATGTCGTATTTTCGTATTCACCCAGTATATAAATAATCTGAATTTTCTGAGAAAAACTATTTTGATTTACAAAAAAAAAACGAGCAAATTTAGGTCATCCAGTTACTAATCAATGAAGAGAAGCGATGACGTGAAAATATTATGACCCTAGTAATGCGGTGACAAACCAAAAATTTGGTATGAATTCTTTGAGTATTATATTTTTAACTGAAACTTTTTATTGAGTCTATACCTGATGGTAATATTCCCCCCTTTCGGATAGATATTTCCGTTACACGTTGTATATAAATAACAATAGATTTAATAGATAAACCTTATCGTAACGCAATAAGGTTAATTTTGCTTTGACATTCTTAAACGTCAAAAGTATTGCTTAGATTTGTCATTGTAACATGATGAATCGAGTACAGTCAGCATCAAAAGTAGCATCACTTTAGTAACATTACGCAATTTACAGTTTTCATACAAACTGTCAAGAGTATGTAGAATGATGTACATAGCTTATTATGAATGGGTACTAAAGTAAATATCTACTTTTGACGCTTACTGTACGATATTTTAGAATGCAAAACAACACAAGCAGTGACTGTTAGGCCGTTTTCACACGAGACGATAACGACACAATTTTGTCGTGACGATAAACGACCGACGATAATTGGCAACGGTCGTGTCGTCGTTCGTTTTGACACGAGGAACGATACCGCACCGTAACGACAGTTACGAATATTAATTTTGGCGAATAAACGTCCATCATGTGGCCAAATTTCAATCGCCGGCAACTGAACTTAGCTTTTTTTGAATTAACTTGATTTTATTTCCATGATAAAACCACTACAAATTTCTTATCCAGTAAACAAACACCATTCAAAACAAACAGCGAGGAGACAAGAAGTGTCGTTATCGTAACCGTGCCGTTCGCCGTGTGAAAGTCCTGACGTTTTTCAATACATTTCGAAGGTCCGCTAAAACGCCACAGTAAAAAAATTGTCACGATCTAGCCGAACCAACGACATAGCCGAATTATCGTTCCTGTGTCGTGCAGTGCTGTGTCGTTATCGTTGCGTGAGAAAACGGTACATAGAAATGTATGGTCGGCTAAATCGTCACAGTTTTTTTACTGTGTGGTTACGGTGTCGTTATCGTCTCTCGTGAAAACGCACTCAATTAACACTTTTGAATGCATTTGTATCATTGATTAGTCATGTATGTTAGATAATAACATAATATTACTTAATTAATTTGATCCTGTTATCATTGTAAGCGCCGCCCGGTCACAAAGGAGACAAATCATGCCTCTTCCATGATATATATGGAAACTCGATAATGTATGCTATGAGACAGACTCCATACTAATTGTTACTTATATTATTTCTTCATATTCCATTTCCATTATTTTGCAATGCAAAACAGCTATTATAACCTTATATTTTAAACCAAATTGTGGCACTTCCTGGCAGAGCCACCATCACGGTTTCGCCTTCAACTCTGTAGCTATTTTGTCACCAAATGTTATATTTTGTCGGTGCCTGGTTCAAAAGTTATGATTTTTTATGGGATGGAGGCCTTGCCAGGAAGTGCCACACCACGACAAAATACATCCGAGGGCTTGTTCATTAAAATATGTGACATTCCAAGTGGGAGGAAGAATGAGTAATGTACTAAATTGCAGAATAAAAAGATACTGTCATGACACAATTACTTGAGATTATATTTTTGGTATCTAATGTTTCTTAATATTGTATTTTTGTACTTCAAATTATGTCTGTTGTACTTATTATGTGCATATTGTACCGCACATAATTAATTTATACTTGGAAAATTAAATGAAAGGTTACAAAAGTTATATTTTAGGTATGTATGATAGTGTATGAGAGGTAGTTACAATGCGTCACATATTGTATGAACAATACCTAAAGATATTTAAATCCAAGATAATTTGTTATTATTTGCAAGTGATACTTATTCTTGAATACAAAATGTACATATCATTATCTGGTTTGAAATTGTTTTGCATAAAAATAAGCATACCTATGTATACTTTACTGATATAACATCTATCACTGCATACAAGAAATGTTCTTGATCCAAAAAGCACTCTTCAAATGATCTAAAACGCATTGTGCAAAAAAACACTAATTGGCGACTATAAAAATACAAAATCAATTACAGCCAATCACAAACACTAAAATTACTATCTTGGGTTTTTAACATTGTCTGAACTGCACACAAGCAACCAATAAGAGTGTAGCAAAGACCAAATCTTTTTTATAAATTCCCACACATCTACAACTATAAAACCAGAGATAATTTAAAAGCAAATATTTGTTTCCTTGTTTATCACTTTTTAAGCAACTAAAATGATAAAATGCCCTATGGTCTTACTTATAAAACGCTATTTAATAAACAAATGTTCATGTCAAATTGTTCGACAATTACACTAAGATGTTCAATTAATATTTGACTTGAACAGTGTTTTAGATACAGTTTTATAAGTAGCATCTCTAGTGTGCATATAGCTATTAGATTCTTGTTAATTTCCCCTTGTACCTAGTATTTATATAAATTATTCTGATACATATGATTCTCAACTGACATTGGATATATAAATACTGTTATGATAAGATGTTAGGTATTTATGTAATTATCCCAATCTGTGAGAGCTTGTAATACTCTATGTCTGAAAGAATTTCTTTTTTAAATGATTTGATGTCATAAATCTATTATTTTTTCTATATGTTGAACCAATGTTTTAGAAATAGCCTATTGTGGAGTTTGTTTTTAGAAATCATAGTGTTTTCTTGTAATCATGCATGTGTACCTGCATTATTGAGAATATGGCCTGTATATGCTACAGTTATAACATCAATTATCTGGATGTGTCATTTTTAAATGAATGTTATCCAATGTCTTGTAGTTGTTTTATGCATAGTAGAGCAAATTGCAATGTACACTTAACATTAGAGCCCATTATAAAAATTAAAACCTCCCTAATGTTACCAGAACTGAGTGAATCAATACGGCCAACATCAAACAAAATGTTTGTCATAATGTGATAACAAATTCTCGTGTTGCTTTACCAACTTTTATTTGCAGCGGAATCAATATAACACAAGGCCTATGCATGAGGCATGAGACTTACAATCTGCACAAAAAAGTTGGTATAACATAATGTGAGGTGATGACCCTTTAAACAATTGTTTTCAAGTATAAACACACAAAGTTCATATCATCAGTAGCCGTTAAGTCGACCACACAGTTGCATATAGGCTATTGACTCGGACTGGCTTCCACACTTTCTGGTCGGCTTAAAACTGGTTTTTCTGCCACTAGTGGTTTCTCTGCTATTTGTGGTTTTTCTGCGATTAATGGTTTCTCTGCAACTTGAGGTTTCTCAAGAACTTGCGGTTTCTCAATTACTTGTGGTTTCTCAATTACTTGTGGTTTCTCAACAACAAGGGGCTTTTCTACAACAATAGGGTTTTCTATAGGCTCATCAATAATAACTGTTTTTTCTGGTTGATGGTTTTCAATGTGTGTATTGATTAATTTATTAGTTATGACATCTGGTTTCTCCTGTTCCATTTCAGAGGGTCCATTGTGTTTATCACTCTCTGCAATTGATGGTGAGATTGACCGTTGCATTGGGTTTTCAGGGATAGCTGGAGACACAGCCCTGGCTGAGTTGTCATCACTGGAGGCACTCAGCTGCCTCGCCATGGCTGGATTCATTGGATGTGATAACATTTGAGGAAGATGAGGATTGTGTAATGGCAACCTTGATTTATCACTCTTTCTCCATAGAGTAACCTCTTGTTGTTTGAAGTAGCGCCTGTCTTCTGTATCCATCAATACAAGGTTCAGATAATAGCGCACAGAGAATTTGTTATTAATGTCCCTCATGGTTGGTGTTAAATCATAACCAGCTAAGAAAACTCTGATTGGAATGCTCTCCCCTCTGACTGGAGCACCATCCATTATTTCATATTTGGCCACAGTTTCATTCTCTGTAAAGGTATTAGGCCCTGAACCAGTAGTCTCTCGTTTAATTATGGATATTTCCATATGTTTGATCTTGATACGGACCAACAGGAAGTATATTTTACCTACGATCACATCCTTCAAGTGGTATTTGGATTTGTTGTATTCAAATTCTATGTGGAGGCAGTCTTCAATGCCCACTTCCATTTTAATAGAGTTCAGCACGTCAGGGTAGCTGCATAGCGTGTGGACAGCGATATCTACCTCTTTGACGAGGTCTGTGATTCGGCGCACAATTGTAGCTCGCAAAAAATATCTCAGTCTGACATTTGCACCCGTGTATACTTCATAGGGTTTTTCGACATTCGCGAATTCGAATGGATACGAGGTGTGTTGGAGCAGGTCTCCGGGTCGCGCCAGCTCCTTGACGAGCGATATAAACTCATGGTGGTTACCTCTATCGTAGAACAATTCAATCTGACCTATAAGCTCGACCTTGATACCTTGGTGCTCGAGTTTCGACCCAGGTTTCCGTAGGGTTACGTTGACCCTTCCCGACACTGTTTCACCATCGTAATAGAGTAGTAACTTCTCCTTTTTGCCGTCATCCGTTTTCACTTCGGCTACCTTCCGCCTGTCAGCATCATCAAAAACGATTTCGATATCCGCAGTCTGTCCGAACCCGAAAAAGCTCATTTTTACACTAAACTGTAACGATTGAACACGAAAACTTTTTACGTGGCTTTCGACGAGAACAATAACGACTTATTTAAGCAAAACATTGAAAAACGGCGATGAAACGCCCGCGAATCCGTGGAAGCGATTGAAAGATTGAAGCAAAGATGGCGACTAATTTTGTGTCGGCTGTCGAAGACGAGGTTCATAAATAAAATTATATTTAGAAAACTCACCAACAAGGCATCTCTGGATCTCACAAGCGTATCTTTTGCAGGGGTCCTTCGACATATATGAAAATTTACACTAATAATATTCGAAATGTATTTATAAATCAAGAATTTCAATCATGTGTACAAGTGATAAATTTTACGGTGGCAACACATGAACACAAATTATAAAGCAACAAACAAACAAATACATTCAATGGTGCGGATTCTTTTGTATCGCACTCACAGACATATGAATATGGACTAAACTAATTTTAGTTACATCAATCACATCTCTTTCTTTCGAACATTATTGAAAAACGATAGAAAATATTTAAAGGTTTTAAATTACTCTTTGCCGTCTTCATTTGCGGGTATTTAGACGTAACCGTGATAGATGGCGACTAAATTTATATTGAAAACAAGCATTGGACTAATTTGACAAGACTAAATTTCTTATGTTCTTTGTTAGAAAGAGACAAAGTGAGACTAAAATAAGTTTAGTTGTAACCAACAGAATCTGCACCATTGTTTGCCGGCTTATCGTACTTTATTCCACAATTTAGGAACATTTCAGAAAATATCATATAATTTACGAGAACGGGTATAATATTTATAGTAAAAGATACTAATGATATTGAAAGATACAGAAACAATGATTCGCTCCGTGTCGAACAATCTTCCGTGTGAGTAGCGCGGACCGACTATTCCGACTAAACCGAGCAGCTGCACTTGGTCGTTCCGACCACTGCGGGGTTATTTTAAAACGGTCGGATTCGAACCGCAAGTGCTTATGAATTTACTACTTTAATTTTACATACATGATATGTATGTACTAAGCATGTGCCACTAGAGTGAGAGAAGTAGAAAACATGAGATATTTTCTAGGTTTGGTTTAGATTGGGTTACGACTTACGGCTCCCTCTGAGCGGTGACAAGCCAGAAGCAGGACCGAGTAGACACCTCAGAGCCCGTAGAACACCACACCAGGCACTGACGGATTTCGTCGGGCCTGGGGGTGCTTGCTTAGTTCGCCACTCTGGGAGACAGGTTGAGGGAATTATTTTACAGCTGCCTTCGTTTTGGTGTGTTCCCAAAAGGTTGGAAGTAAGCCAAGCTGGTTTTATTGAGGAAAGCAGGTAGAGTAGCTTCACCGGAGACAGTTGCGGGGTGCCAAAGGGTTCAGTCTTGGGTCCGCTCCTGTGGAACCTCGGATACGATGCAGTCCTACGCGTTGATCTCCCGTGTATACTTCATCTGCTACTCAAATGAAACTTTGGTCATAGCGGGGACGAATTTAAAGGGACCAGCCACAGTCAGTTCACCGAACATAGAAATGGTTGCGTCGTCGTGGAGAAAAAAAATCACGGGCTGAGATTAATGGTAAGAAGAGTCTGAGGCACTAACGTTTTATAAGTTACCAAGAACCACCCAGCGCGTCACCGTCTGTCCACTTCGCGCGTCAGTGATGTTCAAGTCAGAGTGGCACCGTACATAAGGTATTTTGGCCTCAAAAATAATATCAATCAAGTGAGAGTGAGAGAACAGACTCGCCCGCCCAGGCCCTGGCGAGTCCACCACCCTCGGGATTATGTTGGGAGGAAGGCGACCCAAAAAAGTTGCCCACAGGGTTGTCCTACCAATCTAAACTAAACCTAATCTAACCGAAACCAAAAAAAGCTATTTCACAAGAAAGCTTTTTTTTTAAATAGCCGGAGAATTTTTTTTACTATACATTTATACCGTTTTGAAATATCAAAAGGAAGTAAAAATATATCTTGATTATTGCGTGCGACCAATCTACCGTGTGTGGCGCGATATACTTTCGAAGACTAATTTGATAATAATGATATGATGGAACGTGGATGGAACAGATGGAACGCAGCCGATAAAAAAAACAAAAATATTAACAGTGCTGCCAACATACTATCTTTTACTTTTCAATTTCAATGGCGGACATCAAAATTTTGTAACAAAAGCGATCTGATATTCCTGTGAAATAAACGTTGAAAGTGAAAATATAAATATGGAGATCACGCGCGCTACTTTAGGAATTGCGGTTGGAATTGCTGGAACATTGTTCTTAGGTTACTGTGTGTACTTTGATCAGCAGCGCCGTAAGGATCCACTTTTCAAAAAGAAGTTGAGGGAACGTAAGGAATTTGCTTTTTTTTGAATAAAATCTTTGATCGAAACTAAACAAGTGATTGAAATGTATTCACTTTCACTAAAATATTGCTTCACAGTAATAACATACTATAGGTTAACCTAAAATGTTAGTGTAACATTACTGTTCGCACATTTTGCGCTTCATTTAACACTCGAAAAGAAACTATAGATAATTGCGTATCGAATTGATGCAGCAATGTATCGCTTGCTACATATGTTGCGTTGTATAACAAGAAAACATAACCATTGATTCATTCCGTTTTCTAATCTCATAATATGTGCAAGACATGCTTTCGCCACAGTAAATAGAAGTTGACTCAGTAGTTCAACTCCGACTCATCTTCCAAGTTAGGATGCATCTGCGTATTATAAATAAGTAAATATCTTGGGACATTCCTCACACACGGTCATCTGATCCCAAACTAAGCAGAGCTTGTACTATGGAAACCAGATAACTGATATAATACATATACTACTTTTTGTTTGTAAATACATACTTGATATACATAATTACACCCAGACCCAGGACATACAGACATGTTCATGCACACAATGCATGTCCTGTGTGGGAATCAAACCCATGACCTGTGGTGCGATAGGTGGAATCTTAACCAGAGTGTTAACCAACCACGTCAGCTGGCCCATCAAGGAATATTATTGATTAGGAATGCATGAATATTATAGGATATGATAAGAAACATGACAAAGTCCAATCATGTATTCTATGGCATCATGAAGTTTCTTTTTTTTGTCATACTTGAAACAAATAATTTATCTCTATGTGACATAATGCATGTACTTATCCACTTTGATTCCAACTATGAACTAATATTTGGTGAGCTAAAACAATAAAACATTTATTCTACACACATAACGAGGCACACCATAGACAATAAATACATACACAGTAAAATATTTTAAATAGTATTAAATTTACTGTGTGTAGCTAGGTAGTCAGCTCAGTGTACGCTGTGCTGTGTGTGTGTGAGGCACAGCACTGATTTTCAGCTGAATCCCGATACTAATGTGCAACAGATGATGTACATGCAATGAATAAGACACAACAAATAAGGCACAATAAAATGTAGTCTACCATATAAATTGCATGTTCATAATGATTGAAACTTTTTTTTATGAAGTGATTGTGTGAAGTGAAGTTGTTGTCCCTTATCCAAAGAAATAATGGCCTCTTTATAACTATGATGATGATTAATTCCAGGCAGACAGAAGCTCCAACAGAATTCATCGCGGCTGCGCACAATGGGTGGCCCACTCCCTGACATGAGTGACCATGAGGCCATGCAGAGATTCTTCTTGCAACAAGTACAATCATTTTATTATATTCATAAAATAATAACAAAGCCTTTATTGAACTTGTACCAAAGAATCTGAGAGTACAGGTCGGTTAACGAAAGCTGGCACGTTCACAGTACTCATAAATTTGCAATCAGTCAAGTCTAATGGACGAATGCAAAAATAGACCACTCTATATTTATGAGCAGTAGCAAAAGCAAAACAATAACTGTCTCCTTCATACTCATAAGCTTGACTTTGCGCGAGAGAGATGGTGTAAATGTGTTGAAACGTGCCAGCTTTAGTTAACCGACCTATAAGAAGGCTTTAAATTCTATCCATCATATATTTGGCAATGATTGCACTGTTGCAGTGACATCAAATCTCATAGAGATTATTAGGTGATGTTTGGCTTTTGGTGAAGCAAAACAGTGCGGGTTCTTTGCAGTATCCACCTGTCTGGTAGCTATGTTCAAAATCCGTCAGCAAACACCAGCTGCACTTGAGAGAGAGTAATACTTTTGGCATCATTACTTAAACATGGAGAGATTGTGGTCAAACAACAAAATAAGTACAGGAGGTTTTCTAAAAAGAGTTTATGAAAGAAATAAAGAGTATGTTTCATACTGCAGAATTTATTACATAACTAATTCTGGGTTCAGATGAAAATTTGTGAAGACATATCTACTAAGCCATACATACTTTATAATAAACAGATTCAGTTGGGTGAAGAACTCCTGGCAGCAGGAGACTTGGAGGCGGGAGTGGAGCACCTTGGTCAGGCTGTGGCAGTGTGCGGCCAGACACAGCAGCTCCTTAGTGTGAGTACCACAGTATTTATATGATACCCAATCTTTGCTTCATTTACTTGTGAAAACACCATGAAAACTCATCCTGTGGTTTCGGTAATATTCAAACACATCACTAGGCTTGGCAGACTAAAGCACATAAGTTAAAAATGCCACCTGCCGGCATAGTGTAAATGGCATGTTTGGACTTTTTATAAACATATTAAATGACTGGATTGAATATATTAATTTGGCACTGATTTAAAGAGGCAGTTGTAAATAGCGGTTTTGGTAAGTTAAAAATTATAAATGGCACGTTTAATAACTAGTTCAGCAGTTAAAACTAAGCAGTAAAGTAAACAAAAATGAGTAATAAAAAATAATGAAATGGATCAGTGAATATATAATTGAGCAGGAAATAATTAAATGGGCGGTAAAAATTATTGAACGAGCGGTTACGTGTGGGCAGTAATAAATCGGAATTTGTCGGTAAGAAATATCATTCTAAGCAATTCTATAAACAACGAGGTGGTAAAGTAGTTTTCGAGATATAGCGGTGTGACGGATGGACGGACAGACGGACGAAGTCGCACCATAAGGGTTCCTTTTTACCTTTTTGGTACGGGCAGTAATAAATCGGAATTTGTCGGTAAGAAATCTCATTCTAAGCAATTCTATAAACAATGAGGTGGTAAAGTAGTTTTCGAGATATAGCGGTGTGACGGACGGACGGACAGACGGACGAAGTCGCACCATAAGGGTTCCTTTTTACCTTTTTGGTACGGAACCCTAAAAACAGTACTTAAATAGCAATGAAAAATTAAATTACTTTTGCTTTGACTGAAGGAATTAAATAAAACAAATTGTATAATAATTATAGGAACTTTTATTCGTAATTTAAACGATTACGTGATTGGTCGCTTCCGCCACCCGCGCTAATAAGCTCCGCCCAACTAACGAAAATTTACCTCTCTTTTCAATGAATTTGAGTTCGGGTGTCACCGCTCGCTATGATCTGCCGAACTATTTATCGAACCGCTCATTCCATCATTTTTACCGCTCATTCAGTTATTGAACTGCTCAATTATTCTTAGAATTGACATTGTATGATAAAATAACCGACTAATTGATTTTTTACTACTGTCCATGTTTTACTGCCGCAATAATTAATCAACCGCTATTAAATTAAATAACTGTTCAATATGTTTTTCAACTGATCATAATAACATCTCGAATATTTAAATAACAGCTCAAAAAATTAGTTCCCTATTAATTTTACCGGCAAGTTAAGCTACCACCGTCGTCGTCGGTACCTGGATGAGTGACCGCCTAGTGGTATTTCAAATCGAGCGTTTTCGTGCTTTGGAAGGCACGTGAAGCCGTCGGTCCTGGTTATCACTTAATTGTGATAGTTGTTAAGCTAGTTGGAGACCTTCTAGGCGGCTTGAAAACTCCCAACAGTAGGTTGACCACTAGCCTACCTCCACCGATCCGCAGTGGGCACGCGTGGTGGAGTATCTGCCCAGTCCCTTTCAACCTGATTTGTGAAAGGAGGCCTGTGCTCAGCAGTGGGACATTATACGCTGATGATGATGAAGTATGTTAAGAGCAAATATTAATTTATTTAAATATGGATTGCCATTAGTAATACATACTTAGTAGTAGATGGATTATAATGATTGCATAATGTTGTGAGCTATTAGAAACTTGGAAACTAGCTGATGCTTAACCGATTAAAGTCATGGTCGTGTAAATAGATACTATAAATTCTTGAAGCTACCGTCTTATTTGTCGTGATTTATTACACTGCATTATTGTGTGTAATTTATCAATGACAATATTTTTACCAGCCGAAAAAAAGTTATTGAACCGATTTATACTATTTTTGTGTGATATAGTATAGTTGCCAGTTAGTCCATCACAACTTGGTTCAGTAGTTTTTGATACCTGTTGATTTCCTGTATGCTTAGTTATGGAAACTAGTCTTTTCTCTACCTACTGTATCAATAATACAGTTAGACAAGAGTTTCCAGATTATGTTATACTTTTAGTACAAGCTCTCTTTTTTTTTTATACGACTAAGTCGGTTAACAAGCATACGGCCCGCCTGATGGTAAGCGGTTACCGTAGCCATATGGACGCTTGCAACACACGAAGCATCGCTCACGCGTTAACGACCTTTCCCCCCTCCACTATCGCTCTGGCGACCTTACGCGCAGACAACTTTAAACAAAATGGAGTTATTTGGCTGCGGTATTCTGTAAGGTGGAGGTACTTCCCCAGACGAGCTGCTCTTTGAGCGAATAAACGCTATGCTCTACCTCTCTCTCTCAAAAAGTCACTTTCTTTCTCTCTTTGAAGTCACTTTGTACACACTGTAAACACGCGTACTGCCCACCTGATGGTAAGCGGTTATCTTGGCCATGTGGACGCTTGCAATATACGGGGCATCACTCCGACCCTTCCCCAGTTCCCCCTTCTCAATGTACTCTGTTGACTTAATTCACGCCCAAGCGGCTAGGCTTGGGCGTGAATTAAGTCTCTCTTAAGTGAGTTAAGTTTTCTTGTTATTATCTTAAATAATTCGTGTAGATAATTGCATTGATTTGATAATCATTATAATTGTTAATAACAGGTGCTTCAACAAACAATGCCGGCTCCAATTTTCCACCTCCTACTGAAGAAGCTTCCAGAGGTCTCGGAGAGACTCCGAGCCTCCATGAAGGCAAGCGGGAACGTGCTACAAGAAGAGGATGTTGAATAAACCATGTCCACCTCCTACAGTCGGGATACAAAGTTCTTCCTTCGCCATTCATTCATCAACTATCAAATATCATAACTTTTGTCTCTTACTGTATGGCACAATTTTAGTTGTTATTGCGACAGAGTTCTAAATGTGTACTAATGTTAGTAACATTGAATCTTTGTTACTTTGTGTAGTTCAGACTTTCGGCTTTGTAGTACCTATTATTATGTAAACATATTTCAGTTTCTAATTTATTATGTAACTTTTATTTAAGCTAATCTCGCTCACGTTGATTTACTATAATTGAAATTAATCCTTCTAAAGTGCGCATTGGCTGTGATAAGAAATGTGCTTCTAAGGATCCGCCATGTTTCCAGCGAATGTAAATGGAAAGTGTTGTCAAGGAGTTCAATAATAATAATGTAGGTATTTGTTAGTGTTATTTAGGTTTTGTGTTCACAACTGGTTAAGGATGCTTGTGAGTTTTGATTGAGATTTTATTGTGAAATAAAAGTATTGTACAAATATATGGATTTTATTGAAGTTCACATTCACCTTCGCTTTTGATCTCTAATCACCTCTTGACTTATTGCACACTGTAGTTACATACTATACGTGCTTTCGGTCACGTCTTGCTATTTAAATAACTATAAACCCCCTTATTCATAAAACGTTATTTAACTAATATACTGTTTTAGGGGTCACGTAAAAAACGTCACTCTATTGTCATTGTCAAATAGTGACATTATTTACGTGACCATTTAAACAGTATATTAGTTAAATAACGCTTTATGAGTAAGGGGGTAAATAAATATTTTATTATCCAAACCATTATTTGCTTTATTAGTTTATTGCCGGCTCTTCTCAGCAAATGCAACCTTCGGAACCGGTATTAGAGTCAGACTTTTCATAAGTGCCTGCGAAGGTCTATTTGAATAAATGATTTTGTTTTTTTTTTAATTTTACATAGGCTCGTCATTGAAGTTTTCCAATGATTTGTCATTTCGAAATTAGATAAGTATTTAGTGCAAATGGGCAAGTTTGGTATTTAGTAAAGTGGCACTTAGTAATGATAATAAAGTACCTACATATCTAATACATGCATTCCTGCCATATTTTATATCTAGAATAAATAAACAGTATGTAATTTATATTTTTGTAGACTGATTCGTGTTTTATTCAAGTACTTAATAATATCTGCCTTTGTAAATATGGCGGGAATATAAACCACACCTGTATATACATACACCTTGTATCTTGCAATGAAATTACACGAAATAATACTTCGTAAGAATTTAGTAAAAAAATGAATAATATTTTTTGAATAATTATCAAACATAAATCCTTACCTTCTTCCTTACTAATATCACAGCTAATATTATAAACGCGAACGTTTGTATGTATGGATGTTTGATACTATTTCACGCATAACTACTGAACGGATTTTAATGAAATTTGGCACTATCTGATAGAATTATGTTCTGGATTAACACATGCGTACTTTTTATCCTGGGAAAGCAATATCTCCCCCGGGTACGCGGGTAAAACCGCGGACAGGAACTAGTGAGAATAATAGAATAGTTCAATGTTCCACGTCAATCAGTAGTCTGACAGACCGAAAACATTAAAAAAAAACTCGCTTCGTCCCCCTTCTTGAGACATGTCAGTGCTAAACATACTATATTATACCAATATACTTGTATTTATCTACTCTGAGATTATACTGATTATACTCTCTCCGTTTATCCTGCACTTACAAGATCTTTGAGTATATCTACATTATACAACATTTTTTTTATTCCTCTGACTCCACTTTTATAAATAAAACTCAAACTCCCATGTCATTCACCATTTTATTAAATTAACATAAAATCAACAAGTACTGATAGACACCATTTTCTGTAATTATCACAACCTTGTCCACGAATCGACAATAAAATATAAACTCATAACAAAAAATAAGGGCGGAAGTACCAGCTTTTCTACCCTACAAATTGCAAGCCCATAATTTAGCTTCACAAGCAATTCGTGACGGCCTACAATATGCCTGTAAGGAACATAATTTTTACCTATATCAAGACACTCTTTTTAAGGCAGAAAAGACTCATTAAATTAGGTACCTAAAGATTTTTAAATAAGTAGGTAAGTATATCGTGAAACAAGGGTAGGTAGGTAATAAATACACATTAAACCTTAGAAACGAAAAACTGTTTAAACAATAAAAATAAACATACAACCGACTGCATAATTTAACAACTAATTAACCATTAAAATATATTATTAAAATTTAATTTACATTATATACATATTGATTTTAGCTATGAAATGGTAGCGGAGAGAGCACTCTTGCTATTATATTATTCCCACTCCCATAAACATTATGTCTTATTACATGAGATGGTTTAAGCAACGTCTAGTAAAACCCAGGTTTTAAGATAACTCGGATAACACTCACGGGCCCACGAAAAGTATATTCGCTTACACTAGATAGTAAGAATTAAAATGTAAATGGGACACCAGATCAGTTTTAAATTTTAACCATACTAAAAATATTAAATCAGCAGAAAAATGATTTTTGTTAATCCCTTTTTTACTTTCCGGGGCCCCAAATTCTTGTATGCCCAAGGGCCCTGGCATGGCTCAAGACGGCCCTGTGGATAAGTTTAAAACCGGCTTTAGGACTTGGCTTAAACCATCTCATGTTATAAGAAAGTATATAAACTGAATAAATGGTCACGCAAATAACATCAGTTTTAGATAAATAGGGTTTTATAATAACGCCGTAGGTATTTATAACTAACCAAAAGTACAACAAAAATTGTACTTATGTGTAATAAGGTCTGTGCATCGATAAAAAGGATTGATATCTTCAATCTTTATTTTATGTAATTCTAATTTTGTTCAAATTATTTTAATTTAAAATTCTGACATAGTTTGGGGAACCAATTTTTGTATATGGCAACACGTTGCAACCTATACAGGCATTACATAATAATAGTTAAGAAGTGAGTGAAATCGTTCTCAATGTAGGTAGTCGTGTATTGAAAACGAGTTAATTCACTACTCAACCGATTGTATATGGCCACCGTAACGCAAAAATAAACGAACAATCATGTTTTTTTAGCAGTAGTGGAGTTTCTTATATAATCTTGAGATATTTTCATTACTTCTAAAGCACCTTTAGCGATCAACATATGAGCCAAATCCTTACCTAGATTATCACATTTTATTATTACATCAATAGGTATGTTAGGGTTGACAGTTAAGCCGCAAAAAGTCCTCGTGTCCTTTTCAATACTTGAGCTCATGTCTTCACAGCATAGATTTTCAGTCTTATCAGTTATTCGTTGATTAAGTACTTCTATAGGATTTTGGACTCTATTATCAAGTTTCAATTTCTTCGAATCACTCTCTTCCGTTGGACTAAGTTTGTGTTTAGGAGTAATTTTTATTTGGGCGAATGTTTGTGCCAATGTTTGGTCCAGTTTTGTTTTACCGTCTAAGCTCCACACAGCGCCGGTTATGGTAAGTATGAATTGTGAATCTAACGGTTTTAGTTTCGTTGACACTCCGACAGGGGCGCTGCAACCGCCACCTAAAATTGTTGATTTATTAAACTCCACACCATCCTAATTTGAAAGCCGTGGTGACCAAGTTGTAAACACTACAATTATGATTATAATATGACTATCTTTTATCCAAATATGTTTGTATTTGGCTGCTACAGCTATATAACAAAATAATAATCCCACTTTCATGGCAGTTTCAAACAAAGGTTGTTCATAAACTCACCCAAAGTTTTAAGGAAGCTTCTCTCAGCAAGCACACGGCAGTATGTCTCTGGATGGTTGTAGGGCTCCAACATGGCGACTACTGCCGCCTTGTCCGAGCGACACTCCACCGCTAGGGCTCCCTGACCCACTGCGTATAGCATTTCAGCACAGGGGAGAATCTGGATAAAGAAAAAAATTATGATAGAAAAATAACAAAAAAATATTAGCTGGCGAAACTCACCAAGGATAATCGTTATTACTAATAGAATGCATTAGCAATGTTTAATTATTATCGTTTATTGATGATAAAAAATATAATCACGGATATGTAATAAGTATTAAATACTTGAATGTGATTTAAAACTTATTTAATTTCCCTTATAAGTATAAAAAGATTAATTTACGTGGCATTGGATTGGCTCGCTAAGAACCCATAGAAATAAAACGTCACGAAGATTACGAGGCGTTATTTACACATTTTAAAGTGCATCTAGTGCAATCTAGGTTCATCTTTGATCTGAGTTAGTAAGACTCGTCTGATGGTAAGCGGTTACCGTAGCGTAGCCATATGGACACGGAGCATCACTCACGCGTTACCGACCCTTATCCCTCCCCAATGAGCTTTGGCGACGTTACTCAAAAGTTATTTGGCTGCAGTATTCTGTAATGCTGTATTCGCCGACCAAGCTGCTCTTTGAGCTGATAAACTGTATGCTCTACCTCTCTTAAAACTGATTTAAAAGTAATTCTAAAAGTGAAGGCCTATTTACATGTATAACATACCTTAGATACTCGATTGCCCCATCCCATCCGACACAATCCAGCGCTGGCCAGCAGTAATGCTGAGTATTGCCCTCCCTCCGCGTCAAGTTTCCGCAACCTAGTGTTGAGGTTACCACGGACATCCAATACGGATAAATGAGGATGTAGACCGCGTAGTTGTGCCGTACGACGAAGGGACGATGTGCCTTTGGATAAATAATTGCTCAATACTTTAAAAAAAAGTAACTTAATTGTGTTGTCAGATTAAAATTAACCTTACTGCTTTAGCATAAGGATCAGAAAAAAAGGTGCAAAATGTTAGTTTAGATTGTAAACAATAAAAAAACGCATTGTTACCACAAATCAAAATCATGATATCTTTCAGCCCACCTTGATTTCTAGTCTAGATTATTATCTATATAGCGTTTTCGACCGCATAGGGTATATGATATCAGAAAAGGTTAGAATTAATTATAGTCAGTCAGTCATATTCAAATTTGCAAGGAAATATCTAATTGGTAATTACTAATTACTTAATTATAATTACCTATAACGGCACCTTCAGGTAAAGTTTCCAATGAATGTTCCTTCAAATCTTCTCTCAGAACTAAAGCGTCTCTTGGGTCCTCCCTGCAGACATCCGATATTATGATATTCCGATATTATGAATCGTTGGTCAAGTCAAAACCGAGGACCCTCGAAAAGGTCCTCGGTCTTGCCTTGTGTATTCATACGCACGTCCTCGGATGGTACTTAAAACAAACACACACACTCCCCCACACACATCCCCCCCTACACATTCTCAACCGTACAATTACACACAAACACACCCCACATCACACACCCCTCAGATTCGTTGTTTTTTATTTTGTATTGTTTTACCTATGTATAAGTTGCGTTTAAATTGTAAATTGCGTTTAAAAATTCCAGAGGGTTTACTTTTTTAACTAACTTTTTTTAATTTGTTCTGATAGCTAACTTCTATGTATTATATTAATTAGTAATTTATGTAACCTTTTCTTGGCCTTATTGTAAATACCAATTGTATTGAATTTGTGTTTTAAGTACGCTGTTGGATTACCTAATAAAAATAAATAAATAAATTATAAAACGTCCCTTAAGCAGCCACAATTGTTGTTTGTTGTATTAAAGGCAGATCACAACAAAGCGAAAAGGACATAAAATAAAATAAAAATTAGGTCACACATAACACTTTATCAGGTAATCAGTCCAATTCAGGACCACTCTATTACTGAGGAAGTGGTACTATATTTTAAATATGTACAAGTACATAAACTGATAATAAAAAACTTAATACACACTTCAACCGACTCAGATATATATCAATTAATATACCTTTCAAACACAGCACCAATAGCCAGTCCGTCAGGTAATGTCGTCGGCAGATCTTTAAGGGAATGTACCACAAAGTCCACAGTATCGTTCCTCAATGCATCTTCCAAGTCTTTGGTGAATAGAGACTTCTCACCTATTTTGGGTAGTGATATGTCTAATATGCGGTCCCCTAGGGTTGTCATGGTTACTGAAATAAAGTTAATAGTTGTAATTAGGTATGATGCCTAGGTAAAAAAAAAATCTTAATTAGTCCATCGGATTGTCAAAAAATATTTTGTTGCTTTACCAAATCTTTAAAAGTTGACAAAGATAAAGCGAACCAAAATTCGGAAGTGGGGGCTCGTGACCTCACTTTAGAGTAAAAAGTGTACTCTAATGTGATGTTACACGGAACTTCAACACACGATATTTTCGTAGAAAATATCGAAATATATAATATACATGACACACTAAATAGTTTTTTTTGTTCATCTGGCCCATTATTACATTGAATTGAGAAATACTATAACTAATATCCTACTTATTCATCATAAACTAATATGAAATTCACAATTCTAGACACTTTTATTGGCTTCTTAAGTAAAAAGTCTATAAACAAAATAAATGCTACTCAAGTTATGATTATGAATGTATAATTAAATTTTCGATACATACCTATGGTAAATTCCTTATCTGGATGCACTTTCTTCAAGCAGTCTATTACAAAATTTGTTTGTATAAGAGCCAGCTGAAAATAAAGGTCTTGTTAAAACTAAAATATAAACTACTAGCTGTCCCCCATGGTTTCACCGCGGTCCTGGGATAAAAAGTAGCCTTTGTCCTTCTTCATACCATAGGCTATCTGCATTCTAAATTTCATGATGATCTGTTGAGTATTTGATAGTTAGTTGAGAAGTTTAATAGCAACAAGAGTTTAGTACAATTAATAAAAGTGTGTTCGTCTGTGCAGGGCCTAATCCTAACTAATATTATTAGTGCGTTCGAATTGGAGTGATGTCGTTTTTAACAGTTTCAAAATGGGCATTTTTGTTTATGAGTTCGAATTGGAAAACTTTCCAAATCGAACGCCAGTTGTGATCGTTTTTGGCATTTTTGACGGTTATTTTTGCTACCATACCCCAATTCTACAACACCTTATAAATGCGAAAGTGAGTTTGTTTGTTACGCCTTCATGTCTGAACTACTCAACGGATCATCATGAAATTTCGCATGCAGATAGCCTATGGTATGGAGAAGGACATAGGCTACTATTTATCTTGGGAACGCGGGTGAAACCGCGGGGGACAGCTAGTATTTGATAGATAGGATGAAGCAATTAGCAGTTATAATTATTTCAAATGTACAAACCTCACTCTTCCTGGAACCGACACGAATAACAATTTTCGCTTCACTTTCCATTTTTAATTCAAGGATTAATTTATTTGGTTGATGGGTATAATACTTCGATTCACTTAATTTAGGTTATGTCATAAATGTATCACTATTTAATTGATGTACGAGGGATGAACGATTTTTTTAATTATACCTGTCACTAACACTGTAGTGGACAAGTTAATTAAGTTGATAATTATGTAAAAAATCTCGTCAAAACATTGCAATTTAAGCCATGTAATCAGCTGTCAAAAAAATTACTGACCGACCGACTGACTTGCAGGGCTGCCAACAAGAATTTTGAAATTCCGCTCAATTTGTCGTAAGTTTCCGTCAAAATATTTTATTATCCGCCAATAAAATCTTATATCTTTAAAATTATATACTATTTACAAAGATTAGATACAATGATTCATTGTTTAATGAAAACCTGTGAATTTACTCAAGATTGTTGAATAATTTAATAATACTGTCAAAGAAAGTGACGATGAATTAGATTTATACATCTAAATAATCGATTCTTTCAATGCTATGCTCTTTAAGTATTACCAGAGCTGTTGAAGTCGAAGGCTGATCATAGCTTTGGATTGTACAGATCTGGGAGCCAATTCTCAGTCACTCGTTCGAAAGAAAGTTCGAACTCGTACTTTATTCGAGTGAAAATCAAGTTAGGCTATTCAGACAATTTCGAAGCCGCCATTTTGTCTTATTTTTCGAGGGCTAGTGCTCGAACTGCTTCGACTGGTCGGGTCGGGACCGTTCGAAACGTACGTATACGTCAAACAGTTAGGTTGTCATTTGGAAACGTAATGACAGATAAACCTAAGGATTTCCGTTACGCACAGTCAATACTTTTTATATAAATTTATAATTATTAAATTAAATTGATTAATTTATGAATTCCGATTATATCAAGATATAAAAAGTGTAAAACGTTGTTTTAAATATGTCATAGTCATTCATATGTTTTTAGAATTTAATTTAAGATACGTACGTTAACAAAACGCAATTATCAAGTGAAACGAAACACGTCGTGCAATTTGTATGTATCATAATGGCAACATTTATTCCTTACACTCGAAATTATTTCGAAGGTTAGTTCGATTAGTGCCGAGAATACAGGAATCGAAAAATTAACTCCGCCCCTCGAAATTGCACTCGTATTGCAAGTTCGATTCGAAGGCTAGTTCTTGGGAAGTGAGAATTGGGTCCCAGGCCTTTAACCGCATCAGCCGTTATAAATATTTTATCCCGTTTTCACCTCATCCAAATCCGCTAGACCTAACGGGAAATCCGTTTTAACACTGCAACACTGCTGATTTGACAATGACAATCCCTCCCCCTCGCCGGGCCTTACTAAACCAGTGCTGCCAACTCTATATAGCAAAATTGTTGTTATATATATATATATATATAGTCCATCCTCAGGAGGTTAAAAACGTTAGCGCAGAGAAGTATGGAGTTATCAATATATAATAATGATGACAAACATTAAGTTTTCTTTTTTTAACAAAATCATTTATTGATCTATAGGATATTACACAACGAAACATCACGACAATAGGAGTAGACTAAAACTACCAGCGAATAAAAAAGATTCACTAAATGCAAAATATTCAGGAGGCCTACATGTATATCATACTTACAATAAATCAGTAATTAATTATTAATGATGTCACTTAAATATTGATACACAGTTTATCGATTTTTAGCAACACTAGAGATTTAAGTGATGCCAATACAAATTATACATATTTCCTTCACACAGCAAAAGGCAAAATTCGAAGTGAACGCAGTGAGTATATTAAAATTATATCTGAAAAATTAGATACTTAACTAAATACAGTAAACACAAATGATTTATGTATTTAGTTTTAAAAATAATATTAATTTCATTAGGATTGAGAGACAAGGTACAACAAAAATTATTATTGAAGGCGGCACTTACGTTATTACTTAAACCTAGACATAATAAATCATTTGAATTATCAGATAAGGGAACAGTCCTGTGGACGGTTCCTTAAATGGCCTAATTAAGGCTTAATTCGCTTACTGCTCCTCAATCGTCTTCTATTATTCGGTACTGCGGCAATGCGACATCTTGACGTTTCTGCAAAATGTTAAATAATAAATATACTTATATTATTTTCATTGTGATTTATCTTAGTGATGCAGGGAGATCGGTAATTCTCAATAGCACTACAGAAAATAAGGTTATAGTCCTACAAACTTATCTGACCCGGTGGTGAAAAGAGGAACTAACGACGCCATTGGTCAAAGAGAATATAAACTTATACGTTCATTGGTTGTTTGCTCCACCAAATGCAGCGACTCTCACCGGGCCAGAGAAGCTTGTGACAATATAGCGAGTGAATGCGACTAATAGTGACGTTTGTTGAACAATTAATAATTTCTCGACTCCTTTGATAATGAGGAGTTTTCTTATGATATCTTCAAAATACCTGTCAAACTGTGCATATGAAAAAAAAAACCTTTAGTTCAGGATTTTACAGGTATTTTGAGCATAGAAGAGGTATCATGAGAAAACTTTTTTTTGCTATTACCCATACTTTTGGATTGGGCCATACATACATCCATTAGCATTAGAGTATTAGAGTTTGACTATTCATAAGTGCCTGTGAAGGCCTATTTGAATGAATAAATTATTTCATTTCATTTCATTTCATACAAAAATCATTATGAACAACTTTTGTTTCTTGAATTTGTAACAGCACTGCGCGTTACATACTCGACCATAAAATTAGTGTGGATTTTTAATGTGTACATCTAACAATTAATGTGTATTACGTCGATTTCAAGCGTCAGTGGGACGTAATTTTATGATTTGAGAATGAGGTGTATGGAACTTGCTATCAAAATAATTGGACTGTTTTACAAAAAACTTAAACCGACTTCAAAGTACACTAAGAAGTAATCGAATCTTGATCTGATGACAATGGGACCAAACGGGAAGTGTACCCTTCCAGATAAAAAAAGATTTTTCCAAATTGGTTAATAAATGACGGAGTTATGAGGTAACAATCACAAAAAAAAAACAACCAAATTGAGAACCTCCTCCTTTTTTTGAAGTCGGTTAAATAATATAATTTGTTACCCCCATGTCTACATTATGTGTTTCAATAGACGGCTTGCTTGTACAGTATGCCATGAATTCCCAGTGTCTACCGAAGTACAACTTTCATAAATACATGTAATCTCCAAGCTGTGATAAAGGTTTGAATGACTGCCGAAATAGTAGCATACTTACAGTGCAAATTTTCTGGATCTAACCACATTCTGTTTAAAAACTAATAAAAGCGTGTTAAAAACAACTTACTTTTATTCGGTGTCGTTTTTGGAGACTTGACAACCTCAACAATTTTGACTTGTTTTTCCTCCTTCTTACTTGAAACTTTCTTAACGTTCAATTTCTCATTACACTTAGGTATTATTTGTTCTTCAATTTCCACATTTTTGTTGCTGTCAACACTGGTCTTTTTCCTGGTCACCCTAGCTTTAGCTTCTTTTTTTGGAATTACAACAGTTTTGTTTCTCATTGATCGCGTACATCTAGTTTGTTGGATGGGTTCCTTCTTTGCTTGGCTCTCGAGTTTTTCCTTCGCTTCCCGCTTTTCTTTTAATCTGTACACTTTGATCATAGCTGGGGTGTAGCCTTCCAGTCCTTCTATAATGTCTTCAGGTTCTTTAGCAGGTTTCCCAGTGAGTCTCTTTTTGAACGTAGCCAGCACTTCTTTCATAGCATAGGTGGGATTCATGTCCTGTAGATAGTCTTTTTGCATTAATGGCGACTGCAAAGATTCACTGGCTTCTGATGAAGCGTTAGATAGCTTTCTAATTCTGTATTTGCAGGTGGTATCGTCGTCTTCATCGTCATCATTTGCGGCATTCCTTTCCTTACGAATGATATCTTCTGGATTCCCTGCCAATATCTCCGCCCAAGTAAACTGTCTCGCTGAGCCCATAAAGTTACCAAACTTGCCAATGCTATTTCTATGAGATTTGACTCCGCGTCGCTTTTTAGTCACTTGTTTCTTCTTTGATCGCAAGTTTTTCGGCGACAGTTTTTTGCCGAACATGTCATGAGGCATAAGGGTTTTTTTAAGCCGAGCTACTAAATCCGCATCTGATATGAAGAAGTTTCTCGAAGTGCAAGGCTTTCGAATGCCATCACTCGACGTATTCAGTGTTTGTTTTAACAGTTCTAATTTAAGATCATTTTCTAATGAACAGACATTTTCCCTTTCATACGCTTTCTTGATACCGTTTCGAGCCAAGAAGTTTGGGGGTGTATTTTTTCTGCCAAATCTTTTTGAGTAACATAATTTATTGCGACTCATCGGGGACATAGGCGGCTCGGCGAAGTTCAACATTTCTTTATCACCAACATAACCATTCTTCAACAGTTCACTCCTAAATAAGCTTTTACAATATTCATAATCTGGTTTCTCGATGAAATCTAAACTGGTGACATACTGAAGAAACTTCTCCATGAATTGTGGGTAGAATTCAGTCTTGAAGCACGTTTTTAGTAGCAATTTGATATCGCCCATGAAGTTTTTTTTTAATGCGTGAACTAGATCAGGTTCTGCGAGGACTTCAGCCGTCTTCCATGGTAAGGTGCCTGTTAGCCAGTCCAGCAGGTTATACCCCAGAGTTTCCAGATCAGATCTCCTCGAATGCGCCCCAATATGTGAATCTCTTGAGCTGTATTCTAATGTACCATCATGTGCCTTTCTAGCATCCATTCCAAAATCCTTATGATTCCCATCAGCATCCAAAAATTTCGATGCCAATCCATAATCTAACAAGTATATCTGTCCGTGAGATTGTGAAATAATCGCTTCTTTACGTATCTCATATAAATTCATCTCGGATTCACTTTTAGTTCTAACACTTTTCTTTTCCTGAAACTCTTTTGTTGTGCGGATGAGATTTTTGTTACCAAAATCATCGAGAAGTTTTTGATAGGACTGGTCAGAGCAAACTGAACTGGTCATGTCTTCATAGTTAACGCAATTTGATAATTGTCGCAAGTTGAATGCATGATGTCTGTGTATGGTCCTACTACCTCTATCCGAGAGTATTTTCCTGAGTTTGTTCTTAACATTTGCCAGTCTTTTGTCATTTACGTCTTCCAGATCATTGGAACTTTTATAATCTTTGACAATGAAATCTTCATCGTCATAGTAGTTTGATGTTCTTGATTTACCAGTTTTAACTCTCCTGTGCTTTCCTGAAAGAACTGCTACTTCCTTGATCTCCTTTTGGAATGACGGAGTCAGTTTTACAATAGGTACTTTGCCTACCCTGGTGCCATCGAAACCAATCATGAGATTTGAACTCTTTATGTCTGAATGTGTGTAACCTTGATCGTGGAGGAATTCCAAAACTTCTAATATCTGGATAGCTAGGACGAGGACATTTTTAAGTTCCAAAACCCTTGTTCTTGCGATGATTTTCTGTAGATCGATATCGTAACGTGGTAGGACAAGGAATCTGTATTTAGTGCCAGTGGTTTCATCTGTGAATGAGCCGTTGGCAATGTAGACGGGCATGCCCAAGCGTTTTTGTTTGTTTTTTTGACGCCATGTTTTCACTGAAAATGGAATATCAATTATAAGCAAATTACTCCTTATGTATTTATATGTTTTATGCCATATAGGAATGAGTCTTATTTTACCCGACTGACCCGGAAGAAGGGTTATGTTTTAACTAGAAACCCAGTGCGCTTTGCTAGAAACCTCCCCGCATAACAACTTACTAAGTATAGGAAGGAATGCATATGTTACATGTAAACATATAGATGCAAAACATTGACATATGTAGATAACAAAGGGAATCAATCTTTTATTTCAACAACCATTAACTTATTGTTACAAATTGGTTTTCCCAATGGAGTACAGCATGGGGTTCTTCAAAAGGGGTGTGAAGAGATTTCTGCAGGGTCGGCAACGCGCGCGTGATACCCCTGGTGTTGCAAGCGTCCATAGGCTACGGTAACCGCTTACCATCAGGCGGGCCGTATGCTTGTTTACCACCTAAGTGGTATAAAAAAAAAAAAAAAAAAAAAAAAACTTCTTTCATTAATTTACATTTCACATAAAAACTTTAATATTATTCTACTTTCTACCCTCATCATCTCAACATACCTTTATCGACCTGTGCAGTTCTGATCAGACAGTGTATTTCCACAAACAAGGGCCCATTGGTGTGTGGTTCAATCTTCACCACATATCTGGCATTCAACTTGGTAACATCATTGTCAATCACATCGGAAGCCAGGTAAATTCTCCCGAAGCTGCCTCTGCCTGAAGATTAAAAAAGGAATCCTGATTACAATATAAATTAGGGATGAAAGTTAGTAACGGTTCATCTGATAATTCAACTTTTTAGGCTACATTCTATAATTTTATTTATATTGGCCTGTGTTTGACCGCCATCTCATCATGGTAAGTGATGATGTCCCCGAAGGTGGTAAGCACACAAAGCCTAGATAGAACTGGTTCTCAAGTGCAGCTTAGAGAGGTAGAGCATAGCGTTTATTCGCTCAAAGAGCAGCTCGACTGGGGAAGTACCTCCACCTTACAGAATACCGCAGCCAAATAATTGTATGTTGTGTAAAGTTGTGTTCCTGCGCGTGAGTAAGATCGCCAGAGCTCATAGGGGAGGGGGGAAAGGTCGGTAACGCGTGAGCGATGCTTATTGTGTTGCAAGCGTCCATATGGCTATGTTAACCGCTTACCATCAGGCGGGCCGTATGCTTGTTTAACGATTTAGATGTATAAAAAAAAAAAAAAAAAGCTGTCGGAACACACCGCTACTATCCATCTAGTAGTAGCATAAGGAGGTGCAAAATGTGGCTAATGATAGAGCAGAATGGAAGAAGCTACACCGACAAGAGCACAGCTCTTAAATACAGAAGAAGTAGCACATACGTGCTTGGCGACAGATTCTCGACATTAGGCTGGTTTGGTTTCCTCACAATGATATCCTTGACCAAAAGCTCAATCTCATTGTAGGGTTCGAAACCCGGACCTTCATCTCGGCATCGGACGTCAAGCACATACCAGTGTGTTTCAACAGCTGCACTTGAGTGCCAGCTCTCTTCTAAGCTTACTGTATCCGGCCGCATCATCACCAAGCATGGTCATATTGTAGTAAAACAGGCCTATACAATACATGGTAAAAATGTTCAAATGAAACTTTATATTCAAACATGATTATGCTACTAATATTATAACTGTGAATGTGGGTGTTTGTTACGCTTTCACACCTTCTCAACCAATCACAATGAAATTTGGCATGCAGATAGCCTATGGTATGGAAAAGGATATGGGTTACTTTTCATCGCAGGAACGTGGGTAAAACCGTGTCCCCTGCGGTTAATTATAAATTAAACTTTGTAAGGATGTGAAGATGTTTCTTACTGTTTCACGCAAAAGCTAATGTATGGATTTGGATGAAATTTGGCACACAGATAGAATATGTTATGGATACATTTTATCCTGGAAAAAACTTACGATGCCTCGGGAACGCGGGAGAAACTAGTGTCATCAATAGTCATCGTAATAATATACACATCTATGTATACTAATATAATAAACCCGAAGAATTTTTTATTTGTTTAAACAGGCTAAACGTTGATTCGAAAAAATCTCTCACTAATACGAAGCTACATTATCCCCGAGTATTATAGGCTACATTTATCACAGGAACGCGGGTGAAACCACGGGGGACAGCTAGTATATAAAATAAACATTTCATTACATATAACAGACTGTTATATCTCAGAGTAGATAAATACTACGTACAAGTTATATGAATCAAAATACTATAGTACTCAAGGCTTAGTAAGCATGAAAATTGTAAAAGTAGGCAAATAAACTTACTTAATCGACAAGTTGTTGTAAGTAGCTCATCCAGTTTAAGAACAAGTTTTCCCTGAGTGAGATAACCAGATACACACACACATGCAAACCTATTCGTGTATTTGTAGTGTTAAGGGCATTTATAGATCGCTGCTTACTATGGATTCATAGAATTGTAAAGTTATGTCATTGCAATTGTATTTTGTACTTTAGGGTAATGAAAATACTACTATGAGTGTGTAAGGTCATCAATGCTCATGACAGAAGGGACGGTAACGCATGACTGATGCCGCGTGTGTTGCAAGCATCCATATGGAGTAGGTAACTGCTTACCATCAGGTGAACTGTATGCTTGTTTACCAAAATTGTCATATCAAAAAATAATAATAATACTAAATATAATGAGGTAAAGTTCGTAAGTTTGGATATAAGAGGTAATCTCTAAAACTACTGATCTGGTTTGGAATATTCTTACAATAATAGGTAGCTACCTTATCCCCAAGTGCTAAAGGCTATTTTTCATACTGGGAATGCAGGTGACACTGCGGGAGACAGCTAGTTTTTTATAATCTTATGTATTAATTTTTAGTTATGAATAAAATATGTATGACTCATCAAAGGTATGTAAACATGACTCATTTGTCAATATTATGCAAGTTTAATGGAAGTTAATTTTAGAAATGATCCAAAATATATATAATTAAAATAAATTTCCTTGACTAAATAATCTGTGCAAGGATTATTGATTACCTTTTAATATTAAATTGCTAATATATGATTTAAGTATGTATAATGCATTGTTTTTTATAAGGTTGTTATTGGTTGGTGTTGTTTATAAGTTGTTATTTTCATATAGGTTTCATAGATTGTCTAATTCAGCTGTTAGATAGATAACATCTTATTTTTAACAGAAAAGACAGACAGGTTGATGATAGTTCAAAGTTAATCTATAATCAAAATTATCATAGAGCAGTCAGTTTTGCACTCCTAACCCATTGGCTCGCGGATGCGAGGTGCATTCTACAATTACTATATTCTACATATGATAAACATAGATTTCCAGTAACTGTAAGTCAACTGAATAATATATATATTTCTCACATCTGTTTACCATTCTAACTAAACTAAAAACCCATTTATAATAAAAGCTATTTTTACATCCATTTGTACATTTACATCAACATTTTTCAGGAGAGGATGGATGCTTTCAACAGTGTTTTATAGTATGTTTCACATTGAAAGTTTCAAATCGCTAATAGGGAAGATACCTAGGTAAAAAATAGTCCTTCAGTTAGATTATCAAAAAATATTGGACACATAATTTTTGCTTTACCAAATCATTAAAAATTAACAAAGATAAAGTGAGTCAACATTCAGGAGTGGGGGCTTGTGACGTCACATGACTAACATCTAGCCAATTGTGTTTATCAATCTCAATATACAGTTCTTAATAAACAAACTTTATAAATGGGTACTCAATGAAGTTTGCTTATTTTTAACCAGGAATGACACCCATGATGGACTGACAAAAATACAGCCTACTTACCATAGATGTCTCATGAACATATCTGTTCATGTTCAATCAAGCAATTGTTCATGCTGATATATTTATTTATTTATATACAAGCAGCTTGTAAGCTGATGTGTCTACTTCACACAGTGTTGAAAGTCACTCCGCACTTATACATAGTTCACTTTTCAAGTTTTTTGATCTTTGTCCAGATATGATATCTGTTATATTTATTGAGGTAGCAGATACCACTTCCTGAGGCAATCGGTTCCAGTTTGAGACCACTCTATTACTGAGAAAGTGGTGTGCAGTGTTTGATTTAGATAGTGCACAATTGATTTTGTAGTGATGCCCACGGGAGGATTTAGCACACACATTCATTACAAATATATCTTGTAAGTGTGGAAGGTTATAGTTTCCTGTGAGGATTTTGAAGGTCTCAATGAGGTCACCATGAAGGCGTCTTTCTTCAAGAGTAGTGAGGCGCAAAATGCAAAGCCTATCGTCATATTAATCCTTTGGATTGCAGTTAAGACAATAACAATGAAAACAATTATTATTATAGGATGTCAACCAATGTTGGTTCATGTTCTCAAGGGATCATTGTTTATCCGGGATAAAAGTATCCTATGTTCTAATCCAAGTTATGAACTACCTGCATGTTGCAATTAGTAGGCCATTGAGACGTTAAGAGGTAAGAAACTGACATTTGTAAAAACATTAGTATAGGATTCCTTCAAAATATTCAGTGGTACATATTCCCATGCCTAATCCCATCCATATTATTTGTTCTAGGATGAATGTAGCTAGACAGAACTCACATTTGTCAAATGTTTTTAGACTATAGAGAAGTATTCTTCTATAACTATTCTATGTTATAACCTTTATTATTATAAATGGTTGATACAGTGCACATTAAAATTACGTTTTTTCCTTCTAGCTTGTGATAATTAGTAAAGGTAAGTAGAATAACTCACCTATAGGTTTCCCAATGCGCCATTTCTTTTGTAAGACATCAGTAAACACAATGCCGGGAGGCAAAGCCTCGTCGTCACTGAAACTAACGTCCAGGCTCGGAGGCTCCTCCATCATCCTCGTCTTCTTCTTCGGAGGCAACGGTAGCTGCACTACCTCGTTACCACGTCTAGGCATAGTGGTTACATCAAGATATATCCCTATTTTTTCACAACTTCAAGGTATTGATTTGATTCCGTAGTATCTATCTGAAAGCGAATGAAAGCCCACTATAGCAAATCAGTTTTGTACAGTCAATATTTAATCTAATAAACACAATTATGTAAAGCAATGTGACGATAAATGCAGTTAAATCTATAGTGACTAGGTATAGTTACCTTCTATCATATACAATATCGGTAAACGAACTTTTGAGGATGTTAGCAATGGTGTATCACGTATGTAATTAATTAATACACTAATGTTAGATTGTACAGAAAGTTTAAATTTGTCTCATGTATTGAGTGTAAAGTAAACGAAAAACATATCAACTGACTGATCAAAAGTCAGCCATGTTGTTTGTATTCTTAGAGATGTGCAACAGAAACGGTCACAAAATTAAATTACAACTGTCATATTTTAGTCGATAATTTTTTATATACATAACACATTTTTTTTTATACCACTATGATGGCAAACAAGCAATTCAACGTCTCAATCGTTTCATACATTTATGGATCTCCAGGAATTCGCTTCCCACCATGGTGTAAATATTAATCGAGTGAGTCTTTGTAAAAAGTCGATTATGTAGATTTTTTATGGTGACGCTCCACTCGACTCCATAGAAAGAAAGTGGTTGGGTTGGGTGGGACCAGAGCACCAATGTTGCCAACTCGAATTTTATAAATGGCGTAGCCCATATTAGAAAATTACGTAGAATTAGTAAAACTTGCTATGGAAAGTTCTTAGATCTAAGTTCTTTTTTTTAAATTAAATAAGTTGTTTACGGTAGGTGGAACACGAATGTTTTGTTATACAATTTATCGTTATCGTTTCATCAGGCAAATTAAGTTTATACATATTTTTACCCAACTGACCCGGAAGGAGGGTTATGTTTTTCGAGTGTATGTATAAATGTATGTATGTCTATTTCTTTGGCACGCTCTACAGCCTAAACGGCTAGATGGATTTTAACCTATGAGGTGTCGTTAGATTCGTCTTAACTATGGGAGTGTCATAGGGTATATTATTTTTATATGGCATCTACGAATAAAAAAAAAATGTTTTTAATACCCCCCCTGGGTATTAAAAACAAAAATTCAGTCGGGGATAAACAAATATTACCAAAAAAATACTTACTTAGGTTATTGGTTTGTCCCCTACTGCAATACCTTATAAAATTCAAGTTATATTCAAAATTCTATAGATGATAGAGCTTGTTTTTCTCTTTTCAGTTAATTTTTGTTTTACGCAGTCAGGTTTTTTGTTTCTTTTAATTATTAAATAGCATAGCTGAATGTGTTCCTGTGTAGGCTCGCGGTTTATTTTAAGCCACTTTTTGTGAAAAGTAGGCCTGTTACTCTGTCAGTGGTAAGTCTGTTTCTGATCTCAGTTCTCATCAGATTGATCGCAGAAAACAGATGCTCGACATTTGCCACTGCTATGTGGAAATGTTACTAAATTTTGTGCAATTTGGGTTAGTAAGGGAAACATTTGAGACCAATCGCCTTTTATAATCAATCAAACAAATCGAAATATTGTATGGTCAAGTTTGTCTTATTTACGGCGCAATGAGACGTTCCGTTCTATACACTCACATGAGATGAGATGAGTCAGAGTGACAGCTCTATGGAATGCATAGGTACTTTGTCTTGTTGTGTGGCGAGTGTTCGTTAGTATGAAACTTTTTTTTGTGAAATTACTGGAATTTTGGATCATTCACTTTATTTTGCAAATTGGTAAAATTTGATAAAAATACGTAGATTCTGGGACTGAAGTTCGTAGGTTTGCAGGAAAGGCCTGAAATACATAGATCTACGTAAAAAGACGTAGAGCTGGCAACGCTGCAGAGCACAGAATCTATCTCAAACGTAGATAGAGGATTAGGTGAATCCAGTGATGCTAACTTAGCTAGTTTATAGCTGGATGAGCTAGATCTAGCTATTTTTTGGTGATAGGCTTATTATTCTTCTTATTTTTAAGTTTGGAAACCAAGCCCAAATTAGGGCTCATTTCTGCCAGTGTCGAGTTATATTATAGTTTCCAGTCACAATAAATCACTTTCACAATAAAGTCTTTAGTCAGTCACCGTCCATAAAAGTCATGTTTTACTACAATGGTGGTCATTGTACTAAAACTCTTCACGGACTTTTTGAGACAACTTGAAAATACACGATGCACATAATTCATTTCATTTCACTTCACTGGTGCACATGGATGATCTTTATTGGGTAAAATACCATCAAAAATACACAATGAAACTCAAAATACACAAAATTATGAAAATAAAAGGGTAGGTTAGGCAGGGTAGGGTAGGGGTAGTGGTAGGGTAGGGTAGGTTAGGGTATAGGTTAGTACTTAGGACACCACGCGAACGAAGTCGTGCCGGGCAGCTAGTTATATTATATATTTGGATTGTTATCGTATTTATTTAGATGAAAATTATCTATTTACTTTGCATGATATTGACACAAAATACACTTGCTTTGATACTCGTACTTCTTCTTCTTCTTATTTTTAATTTTGGCAACCAAGCCCAAATTAGGGCTCATACTTAATGTATCAGTTAAAAAGAATACTGACCGATGAAAGGTGTTTGGTTGATTTCGTTCAATATTCGTGAAATATTCATTATTGTATACACTTACAGTAATAAATTAAATTATTAAAAGAGACAAAAAACCCGACTGCGTAAAACAAAAATTAACTGAAAAGAGAAAAACAAGCTCTTTAATCTATAGAATTTTGAATATAACTTGAATGTTATAAAATATTGCAGTCGGGGACAAACCAATAACCTAAGTATGTATTTTTTTGTAATATTTGTTTATCCCCGACTGTAATACCTTATAAAATTCAAGTTATATTCAAAATTCTATAGATTAAAGAGCTTGTTTTTCTCTTTTCAGTTAATTTTTGTTTTACGCAGTCGGGTTTTTTGTCTCTTTTAATAATTTAATTTATTTCAGACTTTTTAGTTTTATACAGAATGGGTAAATGAGCGGTACGGTAAAGTACCGCTAACAACCTTCGCAACTCTGTGAGTTACTTAGTACGGTAACCGCTCACAGTACCTACTGTCCTTGCATTAAACGTGGTTTTTTGCAGTTTACGTCAAAATGGTAGCATAAAAGTATTACAATATATACATATATGGAAAGGGCTGTTCACAAGCTTTCATTTGATACCCATATTGTTACAATAACGTAATTTTTGTTTTTAATACCCCCCCTCTTTTTTTATCCGTAGACGCCATGTAAAAATAATATACCCTATGACACTCCCACAGCTCAGACGAATCTAACGATACCTCATATGCTTAAATCCATCAAGCCGTTTAGGCTGCAGAGCGTGCCAAAGAAATAGACATACATACATACATACATACATACATACATACATACATACATACATACATACATACATACATACATACACTCGAAAAACATAACCCTCCTTCCGGGTCAGTCGGGTAAAAATAACAAAAGTATTGCGGGCGATCTCTTCCAGGCAACCTTTGGGTAGGTTCAGGAAATAATTCTAAATGTGGCAGGTTGAGCGTCTGCCTACAAATAATACAATATATACGAAATAAACGAATACTATATATATTTCACCGTATTTTTGTGAAAACGGTTAGTTTATAATCTACCTAGCGATATTATATATTGTGAACTCTAAATAAGTAGGTACTTAATAATTTTATCAACCTATAAGTATACTCTGTCCATCCTGTAAGGACGTTTTAGTGTAAGCAATTTTTGTAATTTCTTTTTATCCTGTTCCATTTGTTACGCCTTAATCATAAATATACTCTGTTATGGAAGAGCGAGGTCTCCTAGCACAAGTATTTTTATACTTAAAAGGAGATCTCCACTACGTTTATTACTGTATGATTAAGATTTTGATAATAAGCGCGGGGAGCTTTTTATATTGTAACTAGCTGCCCGGCGCGACTTCGTTCGCGTGGTGCTACCCTACCCTACCCTATCTAAACCATCCAGGGAGTTAATTCTACTGTACGTGTGTATGACACTGAGCTCCTCCTAAACGGCTGGAACGATTTGGATGAATTTTTTGGCGCCCTGGATGGACAAATCAGCTCGGCAGATGGCGCTGCAGCCGGTATCTAGGTTATATTATCGACTACATCGCCATCTGCCGGGCTGATTTGAGGTAGAGTTTGTGAAGTTAGGGATTGTAGAGTTAGGGCGTATAGTGTATTATCTATGGTTAGGGCCAGGATGTTCCTTATAGACCATTTATAGACATAGTCACTTGTTCTGTGAGCAAACATAGCGTTATATTCTCTTCGGAGTAAATGTGATGTGAATAGAAAGAAATAACCCATATATTACACCTATGTTGTTTTTCATTGGAATATTTTCAACTACATTTTATCACAGTACCTACTTATAATCATTAAAAACTGTGAAGGGGTTGAATCTATTTATAGATAAAAGCAAAGTTTATTGCTGTAAAGATCGTTTTGACGTAAGTTCGGCTCGGCTCCAAAATCAGTTTTTACAACAGGATATCTTTTTATCTATATCTAAAAATATAAGTAGGTACGTAAGGATGTAACTCATAACTAGTTTTTATTCCCATACAAATCCCAAACATTGATATTCGTCTCGTCTTATAACTGGTGATTACTATAAAGTAATTAATATAGTAGATTCTGTTTTCCATATGTACCTACCTAATCAATGGGTCTCCTTAAACGTGGTGAGTTGCTTGTTATTTGAAGTCGCAATACTTATACGGTTCCTGTATTTACTTTTAAAAGTACGGTAGGTATGATCTTATCTTGTGTCTTATTTGAGTCGACGTTGATGCTGTTCATCTGCCAGACAATCAAAGCCTACAAAAAAGGTGTAAAGCCATAATTTATCTTAATTTGTAATCTGAGAAATATTGCAAACCATAATTCCAACTGAATCCAGCGCGGATCCAGCATTTTTTTTTTTTTTTAAATAAATGGAACGATTTTATATTAAAACCCACCCTGGAAACTAAACACACCAACACTGCTTTTGGCCTAAGCACATTTCTTACCGTAGGAAAGATTTTCTCCACTTGAATTCTAAATGCTCTAAACTAATGCACTGCATTTATATGGGAAGATACAATTGAATTATTTAATAATTAGTTTCCTGAATATTGAAATTAGAAACTTTTACACCTAAAATAGCATTAATTGTTAAATAGGCATTCAAGTTGATAACAACGACTTCAAAAAAAGGAGGAGGTTCTCAATTCGGTTGTATTTTTTATTTTTTTTTATTTTTTTATGTTTGTTACCTCATAACTCCGTCATTTATTAACCGATTTGGAAAATTCTTTTTTTGTCTGGAAGGGTACACTCCCCGTTTGGTCCCATTGTCATCAGATCAGATTTGATTACTTCTTAGTGTACTTTGAAGTCGGTTTAAGTTTTTTGTAAAACAGTCCAATTATTGTAAATAATTTGCGGATCCGCATCGATGGATCCAGCTGGCAACAAGTCAAAAATGCGCTGGACCCAGCTGGATCCAGCAATTTAAATCCCTACTACGAAAGCTAATCATTACAGCAAAGGTAGGTTCTCCATCTGTAGATGGTTCTGTGCAAAGTTTCATCCGTGAACGATCGTGTATACTTATAACAACTTTATATTCGTTTGTGCATAGGTTGGACCGGCTTAGCGCGTTGAGTAAACTTGTGTAGGCCGAAAGCCGAAACAACTTTTCCACTTCTACTTCTTCATTCACGAGTTGAGAGCCGAGCGAGAGGCCGTGCGTTCGGTTGCGCTGCCGCCGCGTGTATAACGAACGCGATGCCCCCTATGTTTGTCAACAAACGATATTTCTGTGAATTGTGAATTACAAAAACAATGATGTTCTTTGTTATTTTGTTCATAACCTAAATCAATATGATGAGATATCGTAACTTGAAATAGTGCTCGAAGATGGACGGTGCAAACGCTGACTCAGATCATTCTATGACATGGGAGGATTTTTTCGGTTCGTACCTTTGCCTTTGTTTTTCTTAAAGAGTATAGTTTGATTTATAAAAAAAAAATCGTCTTAACTTTTTTAGACTGGCTGGCTAAAAAAAGTATGGCAAGTCAAAATCAGTAGGGTGTTCCTATAATGGTGTTTATATATTTTTTCCATTTTAAATGCTATCGGGGCATGATCGTGAATTTCCCGAGGCTATGCCGGGAAAGGACTGGTTTCTGCAGCATTTCTACATAAGGCAGGCATGCAGTTGTCTGAACTGCACTGGTACAGCTCATATAGAGAGGGTTCGGTGTAATTCAAACAAATACAGACTGATAGGTATATTATTAAACGTGATTAATCTTTTTATTCCGTAAAAGTTACACTAATAGAGATAAGACTGGAATTTATTAAAAATGCATTGCAGGCTACACACGGTGTGCTTGGTTGGATACTTTTTCTACAATAATTAAGTGGGGTAAAACCGGATATGGGGTTAGTCCGTCTGTTAAGTTTTAAAGCCCATCACAGACGTAGCTATAATACGTATATATCCTAACTTCCTAACTAATCCTAATCCTAACTAGGCACTATTATAGCAGTGGAGTGGAGTTGAGAGAGGTAGAGCATAGCGTTTATTAGCTCAAAGAGTAGCTCGACTGGGGAAGTACCTTCACCTTACAGAATACTGAAACCATTGTGTAAAGTTGGGTTCCTGCGCGTGAGTAAGGTCGCCAGAGCTCACAGGGGAGGGGGAAAGGTCGGTAACGCGTGAGCGATGCTTCGTGTGTTGCAAGCGTCGATATGGCTATGGTAATCGCTTACCATCAGGCGGGCCGTATGCTTGTTTACCGACTTAGTCGTATAAAAAAGTGTATGTTTTAATTTTCTGAGAACAGTCTGTAATAAACTTGGTACCCATTTTTTCTTTAAAAAATAAGCCGTATGTAAGTATTCATTAAATAGGTATTTAGGTACTTATACCTTAGCCATAACAGCATCAAAGAATGCTTTCTTACCATGTCGCCTTTACCCTCCTTCACAATGTTTGGAGAAAGAATATAGAAGATCTTTTCCCAAATCATGGAGATACTCCAACTTATGGTCATATCAGTTAAATAGGTACCTAAACACATACAAAACACCGATACAATTAATAGAGAAATCCCAAGAAAATCGATGACTCACGAGTAGGGATTGCAATCCGGATACTTCGAAATCCGAAAATGACTGAAAAATCCGGATTTTAGGGGCCTATTATAAATCCGAATATTGAGAATAAAATCCGGTTTTTTCGGATTTTAATCATAATTGATTATAGTTGATATAACTATAATCAATAGTAGTATAGTCCAAATATGTTGTCAATGTCAATAATTGAAGTGACTTATTTTTATTTTCTCTCTATTTTACTTTTCTCACAAATTTTGAAAATTCTATTGCAAATAATGCTTATAAATGCGTGAATTTCTAATAAAATCTTTGAGTTTCTCTAAAAACACAGGGGTAAGTTATATACGCTCACACGAACGTAGTCGACAGGTGACACCTACCTCTACTCCACTGGAAGCGCTTTATAAAGCAGTGAATTTTTGTTTTCAACTATTATTTTTTGGATTTCTCTTTATTACCACTATGTCATCAACCTGTTTGTTTTGTATGAGTGGTATAAAGGACAATAACTTTATAAAATGTGGAAATTGCAATCAGACTTGTCACAAGCTTTGCGCTAATTTTGTACCCAAAAGATCTACCAATGCTACAAAACCAACATGGAACTGCCCTAATTGTATAAATAAGCGACCTAAAGGAGACAACACCAATATATCAGGACGCCAATTAGAAAGAAATAGCCAGTCTTCTCCAACTCGGATTACCCCACATTCTGAACACCAGGGTATTATTAGTACATCTCCTATCATAAGCAAACCCGAAATCTTACACCGATGCCTTACTAAAGATGATATTAGAGACATAATACGAGCAGAGATTAACAATGCCTTAACAAATGAGGTAACTACCTTGATAAAGAAGAGCATAACCCCTCAGTTACAAGAAATCAGGTCTGATATTGCGCACCTGAAGTCAGAGATATCTACGTTCAAGGAATCCATGGATTTCATTAATACTCAATATGAAGAAATAAAAATCGAAGTTAACAAAAAGTTTGAATTGAATACTGTTTTACAAAAGGATTTGGCTGAATTGAGGGCTGCAAATAAGGATCTTACTGATCGCATAACACAAATTGAACAACATGCCCGTGCCACCAATATAGAAATTCAATGTGTACCTGAATACAAATCCGAAAATCTCGTAACAGTTACCAAACAACTGGCTAAAACAGTTTCATACGACATTAGAGATAGTGATATTCACTTATGTACTAGAGTGGCTAAAACCAATCCCACAACAGCACGACCAAGATCTATAATTGTCAAGTTTCAGAGTCCCCTGGTACGCGATGGGTTTCTTGCTGCAACCATAAAGTTTAATAAAACTCGTTCATCAGATAAGCTCAATTCAAGTCATTTGGGTATAGCTGGGGACAAAAAAGCTATATTTGTGACTGAGCATCTTTCAGCACATAACAAGGAACTCCACAGGGCCGCGAGAATCAAGGCGAAGGAAAAAGAGTACAAATTTGTTTGGGTAAGAAGCGGGCGCATTTTTGTCAGAAAGTCTGAAACTACACAGGCGATTGTAATTAAAGACTTGATTTCTTTACAAAATCTTAATTAATGTTTTTGCTAATAAGGTTTTTTGCATGATATTAATTGTCATAACGCTTTCAAATTCGCTTATATAAACTGTTACTATCAAAATTGTAGAGGCTTAAATACAAAAATTTTAGATTTTTACTCAAATGTATCTCTTAATAAATATGACGTTATTATAATAGCTGAAACTTGGCTTCAAAATAATATTAATGACTCAGAGTTATTTGATGAGCGCTATATAGTGTATAGATGTGATCGTAATATTAAACGGCCGATGTCAAAAAAATTTGGTGGCGGGGTGCTCATTGCAGTGAACAAAAAAATTAATTCATATAGAATAAATTATGATGAAAGCAATACTAAGATTGAGGATCTATGGATTATTATTGACTTGAAACATGGTAATGAGATTATTAAGCTATGTATATGCGCAAGTTGTAACAATGTTGATGAAATGGTCGACCGGTTCTATGACATTTTGCAGAATATAATTATTAAAATGGTACCAATAACTAAACCTAAAAATAGTAAATATCCTGTTTGGTTTTCCAGGAGTCTTATTAAAAGCTTACAGGAAAAAATTAAAGTTAGATTACGTGTAAAAAAATACAAAAATCCTATGGATAAACTCGCCTTACAAATATTAAAACATCGGACTTCTAGATTGATGCAACAATGTTTCCAAAATTATTCTGACCGTCTTGAGCATAGTATCTTTCGTAATCCTAAATACTTTTGGACATTTATTAAGCAGAAGCGCAAACAAAGTAGCAATATACCCTCTAACATGCATTTAGATAAAGAAAACGCAATCGACGCAACTAAAATTAGTAACCTGTTTGCCAAAAATTTCTCATCAATCTACAATATTATTAGCCCTCCCGTTTCTGATCTGAATAAAAATTTTATCTTGTCTGCCTACCCCGTCACGCTCAATTCCATTATTTTGTCAGAAGCAGCAGTTAAAAATCATTTAAAAAGACTTAATTTAGATAAAGGCCCAGGTCCCGACGGCCTGCCGCCTATATTTTTATCTCGTTGTGCTAATCAAATTTCCATGCCTCTAACTTATATTTTTAACAAGTCACTCCACACTGGCGTATTTCCTACTCTCTGGAAGGAGGCTAAAATTGTTCCCATATACAAAGAAGGAGATAAAAGTAATATAAAAAATTATAGACCTATTTCTATTTTATCTATTTTTCCCAAGATCTTAGAATCTTTAGTTTACCCACATCTTAACCGTTTAGTTAATGCGCAAATTACCGAAAGGCAACATGGTTTTATTCAGAATAGGTCCACGGCTACCAACCTTGTGGGTTTCACAGATACCATATCACATCACCTAGATCAACGCTCTCAAGTGGATGCCATTTACACAGATTTCAGTAAAGCATTTGACAAAGTCGACCATCGTATACTTTTATCGCGACTGGATAATTTTGGGATAGGGCATTCCCTGTTAAATTGGTTTAATTCATATTTAATGATGCGTAGATCTTATGTAGTTGTAAATGGGGCTCAATCTACTCATTTTATTTCATCTTCCGGCGTACCACAAGGATCCCACTTAGGTCCACTTTTATTTTTAATTTTTATTAATTCTGTTACCGAGTGTTTTCATAACACACAAGCATATTTATTCGCCGATGATCTTAAAATTTTAAGACCTATAAAATCTATTAATGACTGTATTTTAATTCAGGATGACCTAAATAGACTCGATGATTGGTGTAAAATTAATAATATGTTTTTAAATACGGATAAGTGTCATCACATATCATTCACCCGAAATAAATGTCCTATACTTTCAAAATACACAATAAATAATACACAGTTAAAAAGAGTGGACTGCATACGTGATCTAGGAGTATTTATTGACCATAAACTAACTTTTAATGCACATCTCGATAGCATCTTAAACAAAGCTTCTAAATTGAGTGGTTTCATCGCAAGAAATACAAAAACTTTTAAATGTGCAAAAACTAAACTTCTTCTTTATAGCTCCCTAGTACGAAGTACACTCGAGTATTGCTCTCAGGTTTGGTCTCCTTTTTACGAAGTCCATAAAAATAGAGTTGAAAGAGTACAGAAAAGGTTTCTTAGTATTCTTGCGTATGATATGAAACTTTATCATTCATTGAAATCCTATTCTGATAGACTTCATTATTTCAGGATTCTTTCGCTCAACGATAGACGTAAGCTTCTAGATCTCTCATTCCTCCACAAAATTTGTAACAATAAAATTGATTGTCCTGAACTACTAGCAAGTATAAATATATCTATTCCAAACAGATTACCACGCTTGAGTGTCTACAGACTGTTCAACGTCCGGGCACATAAAACTAACTTGGGCTTTAACTCCCCATTAACAAGGATGGCTAGATTATATAATGATCTTTCTAGGTCTATAGATTATGATATTTTTAGCGATAAGTTACATACTTTTAATGGAAAGATTCATAATCATTTTCGACTTAGGAAATGATTATTTATTTAATTTAATTTTTCATTCTAAGTAGTTTTTATTTTCATATATATTGTTGATTTTAGTAAGAGACATAAGTTTAGTTATTTTTTAAATTTGATATTAACGAATGCTGTGATCTCCTGTAACTGAAGGTACATATAGGAGTTATGTCATGTGTTTTATTACTAAGAGTGTAATTTATGTATCTTTGTTGGAGTTCCTTAATAAATAAATAAATAAATAAATAAATAAATAAATAGTTGATGTTTAACTAAAAAATTTCATTAAATATCCAGTAGATTTAGGTCAGTATTACTCTGAAATCTATACACCGCTCGGCACACACGCGGCTAGCTGCTACCGCTCATCCATCTAGCTAATAGTTAAGTCGGCCAGTGAGTCTTAGATGGAGGCGATGCGCGTGCGGCGCGAGTAACAACTCTTTGCACAACGTAATATCAAGAATGATAGTTCTATATAGTCGGGTTACCGCTGAAAGCATTTTGTACATCGGCTGAACTCAGAAATTTTTTACTTTTGAAAGGGTCTGACACACCAGCCTTCTAAGCAAGCTTCCTTAATATGAAATGTCTGGTGGTCTGTGCGCTTGGATTTCCAATTTCCTGAGCGAACGGTCTATTCATGTAGTCATAGACGGGTGTTCGTCGGACCTTTTCGCAATCAATTCCACAGAGATCAGATTCAGTTCTCTCTGCAACCTTATTTCTGCTGCATATTAACGATCTGGTGAAGCCCGGTATCTTTGGGTACGTAGACGATAGCACCGTTGTCATAGATCCAATTGTTGCGAGAGGCCATGGTAGAGCGTTTGAACGTAACTTTACAGGCAGTCTCCGATTGGCAATGCCAATCTGGTCACTTTTAATGCTACCAAGACGCAGGTGTGTCTTTTCACCACCAAACGGAGCTCTTTCCACCAGGCTCTCGCCCTCGACTCAATAAACCGCCGAGCCAGAAGACTCATCCAATATGAGAGTAATTATGACGAAACTCACGAGGCTCGACCATCGAAGAAAGGTTGCTTGCCTTATCGGTTTTGTACAGGATATGTTTTGAGAGTGTGTGCAGGAATTGCTCAACCTTATTCCAACCACCATCCCTATTTTTACTCCGAACCACAAGACACGGGGAAATTTTTCTTTTGTATCCTCAATTATAATGCGGACAGCAAGTGAGTGGAACTTGCTTCCGGCGACTGTATTTCCTGACTCTTAGAATCTAGGGACTTTCACGGCCAGAATGAATAGGTTCCATTTGGGTTAGCGTATATATATATATATATATATAACAATATAGCCCTTAATAAGGCACTTACGAACGTTACAATTGATTTTACCACCGGTTCGTAATACACATAAACTGAGAAGACTCCCGGCAAGAAACTCAGCAAGGCTATATTTTTTTAAATTATCTTATAATAAATTTGACAATATTAGATAATTAAATTAAAATAGCCTGTAAAGCGAACACTTCATTCAAATGCGTTCTTGTCTTCTACAAAGTCGGAAACTTTATAGTACCCTTTATTACACAATTTTTGTTTAACTAACTTTTTAAATCTATACACAGATAGTTCTTGAATTGATTTGGGTACTTTGTTATAGAAGCGTATACATTGCCCCTTAAAAGAATCCCTAACTTTGCTGAACCGTGTTACAGCTACAGCAAGTTTGTCCTTATTTCTAGTGTTTAAACTATGAGTGTCGCTATTTGTAGGAAAGTTAAGTATATTTTTTTGAACATAAATTAAGTTTTCATATATGTACTGAGACGACACTGTCATTACATTTATGGTTTTAAACTTATCCCTATGGGAATCTCTTGGCTTTAAGTTATATGTTGCGCGAATAGCCTTTTTCTGCAGGATAAAAATTCTATTGATGTCTGCACCGCTGCCCCAAAGGAGGATGCCGTAAGACATTAAACTATGAAAATAACTAAAATAAACTAATCTTGCCGTAAATTCGTCAGTGCGAGAACGGATTTTCTTCACTGCATACGCTGCAGAACTAAATCTATTCACTAGATTATGTATGTGTGGACCCCATTGTAACTTATCGTCTAATGTAATACCTAAAAATACAGTTGTTTTAACAAGATCCAATTTTTTTTCAAAAGCAAGCAATGCAAATACAATAAAATAGAACACCTCTCTTCAAACTACTAATAATTAAGCATAAACTACGCGTACAATTTAAAATTACAAAAGATTGCAAAAAAAATACAAAAATTCGAAAAATCCGGATAATCCGGATTTATAGGTGATGAAAAAATTTGAATCCGGATTTGAAAAAAATCCGGATTTTGCAATCCCTACTCACGAGGCATTCACGTCGATGTAAGTAACCTATGAGAATTGAGTAAAAAAATGTGGTTATTGCTCATTAGGACTACCTGTTGTACATATGAGGTAATTGAGCTTATCGCGTCAAAGAATGTGTGTAAACTGATAAAAACCATTGCAGGACAATGTGCTTGTCTTATTCTTATCTTAACATAATAGTTTTTTTCTGGAATTGTGTAAAGTAAATGCATTTAAGTTGTCTTGATATTATTAAGATTTCAAATACGAATACCAAGGAATCATGTTCCCATTGTACGATTTTTGAATTAATGAAGTGCACTTCCTCCGAAGTCTCTGAACGCATCCATTTGGCCGGATGTTCGATTAATTTAAAATTCGTCAGTTGGCGCCTTTGAAGTAATGATCGGGGTCTGATTATAAAGTAGGGCGTCAGAATTTTGAGTGTCGGTTTGTAAGATGGTACCTATGTTAGTAGCACCATTCCTTCCTTACCTAGGTACCTACGTATATTACAATTTGTGAGTAATCTAACAAATTACACTATTTACTGCTTTTTTATAATACATGGGTATATAATATCTGAATAATTGAATTCGTGTATTTTCGTTTGTATGTTGCGTCGTCAGTCGTAACATGACACCTAAGCTGCCTCTCTCTAGTCCTAGTGTTTTGCACTAACATCATTATTGTGCAACATAAACAATTGCACATTGAAAACAACACCTAAGCACTATTTAGGTAATATCGAAGTATGTAATAATACAATACTTACGTATCGATCTAATAATGGCCCCACGGAGCTTTTTAGATAACTATGATGACGAGGTGAGGCGAGGTGAAGACGGTTTTTAAATTTATTTCTGGTCACTCACTTCTTTACTGCCTAAAATTCCTTACTCACATAACTTTATATTACGTTGATCGGGTCACCCGTTTCGGGTGCATCCCGGACGAACCGATAGGCTAGTCCGAATCGAATGCCTTCTATTTTCAAAGACATATTCGATATAACGCAGTCGATAGCTGCAGGCGTAAAAAAACAGACTAAAACAGCTTCAGTATAATTAAATCACTTCTATAGATCGGAATAGCAACTGAGTAGGTCTATAAGGGTGTTTGGCCGTATTATGTTACTACTCTAGTACTACCTATCACAGAAAAATAATATCGTTAACGTAAAATCAGCTGTTATAGTCTGTAGGTATCTACTCTTATATCCAAGCTTGATCCAAGCCCTTTATTATAGTATTTGCATCCATTGTCTCTAGTATTATTAGTCATACCATTCCGTTGCTTGTGCAATTATAATAATCAACAACGTGACAAATTAGTCTTATCAACAAAGTCCTTATGAGAATATAAATACGATGGATCATTTAAATAATCTTGAATTTGAGTGGGATTTTTCAAGACGTGTGATATCCTATCATTATTACATGCATTGTCCTTAAAAACCTCGATTATTTGCAAATGGTGTTCAGTGGGTCATAAACACTCATTTTATATAAATACCTATTGGTGCCAACCAATAGGTATTTCAGTATTTTTAGGTTTCTTCAGTATTTGAAGATTATTTTAAATCGGAGCTTCTGGAAAAAATACTAAAGAATTCAGAAATTAAAACTCAAATATCAATCAGATAACTTTCATCCAGAGAAACAATTTTCTCCTAATTATCCCTACACCAATGTGCATCGGCCATCTTTTACAAACTAAGGAGGTTGTAATGAAAACCCAAAAATAAAAAGTAAACAGATACCTAGTCGGTTTCCAACTGTGGTCGGTCACCGATGAAATCGTATTGAACCCGTAATGCGACAAAGCGAATACTATCGGCGCCAGTGGTTCACCAAAAGGCTCATGTTGCGATATCTTAGTAAGCCGAGACTCGGCAGTTGTCTATGCTCGCCACTCGCCAGTCTGCGAGTGTCGCAAGTCGCAACGCATATCAAGTTAATCATTAGTGGCAGAGACACGAAATAAAGATACACAGATGGTTGGCTCACTTCATAGCTTAACTTAAGAGGAAAAATTATATGTAGCATGTAATAGTTTGCAGTCAATGATTATAAATGATTTGAGCATTAATTGGACGCATTATCTATACTTTATTGTCACTCGAACACGATAAGAAATATAAGTAAAAGTAAATACAAAAAGAAGCCAGAAGAAGTGATACAAAACAGGCGATCTGATCGCTAAAGCTTCTTCTAGAAGACCTTTGGATAACGGGCTCTACCGCGTAACTTTGGTGGTAATCGTAACGAAAACCATCGCGAAAAGCGGTATGACGCGACGATGACCATTCGTGGGCCCTGATTAGATGAAATTAATTAATGGTGTTCTTTACGATTACCACCAAAGTTATGCGGTAGAACCCGTTCGGAAGTCAGCCTTCAACTGAGAAGAGTCTGGCAAAAAACTCGGCGACTCTCTTTTTTGTAATATTTGACTGTAACACAAGAATACACTTAAGTAAATAAATATTAAATAAATAATATCCCTAAGTGCTGGTCGAATATCACGGCACTCGGCTATTAATGACATTATCCGCAGGGCTCTTGTTGTCGCTAACGTGCCTTCCGTACTGGAACCAGTCGGTATTGCGCGGGGCGATGGCAAGAGACCGGATGGTATGTTTTTGATCCCTTGGAGTGTCGGCAAGTCGCTGGTGTGGGATGCCACATGTGTCGATACACTCGCGCCATCTCACTTACCGGCGACTTGTAAAGCTGCAGGGGCAGCGGCGGCCAGTGCGGAAAATTCAAAATTCAAAAAATATGTATCGATTGGACCCAATTATATTTTTATGCCTTTTGCGGTCGAAACCTTGGGACCATGGGGGTCAGAAGCTCGCCGTTTAGCTCGCACCTTGTCTTCAAAATTGATCGAGACCTCCGGAGACCAGCGGGCGGGGAGCTTTTTCCGCCAACGCGTCAGCTTGGCTATCCAAAGAGGAAACGCTGCCAGCCTTCTGGCTTCTGGGAACCTTGCCGTTAATCGGAAGCAGCGGCAGGCTTGAGGACATTTTCTATATATAGATTATATTTTGTAAATATAGATTGTATTTTGTACATATTTGTTGTTAATATTAAATCCAAATACATACGCGATATGTAACTAAAATAATAAACTAGGTAATAGGTTTTATGTTTGTGCTAGTAGTCTAGTACGGAAGGCGCCCAAAATATTCGGCTTATTGAAGATAAAGTCCAGACAAAGTTAACACAATTTCACGATTTCATCCACCGTCCATCGGCCACACAAAGTGTATATCTACAAACGTACCACTCTATAGTATTTAGAGTGGTTGGTCTCATCTATTTCGTGGCAGCGCGGTGCGTACGAGTCGCCTGCATTGTCACAGATTAAAGTCGTAAGCATTGTGCTCGTTGCGTGTTTGTTGACTGATCGATGATCTTATTAACAAAGATTTTCATAGGGCATCGTTATTAACAACTTTATTGTTACTACATACGTGTTCGGCTATACTATCTTGACACTAAAAACTCTTTGTTTCTGAAAAAAGTCTTGCTTCCATTTTTGCCAAGATTCGGAGCCAAAATTTTACATAATAACCTATTTTGTACTAATTAGGTACCGACTAATGGTGGAGTAAATATTATAACCATCTGCGGTCATTAAAGGAACGTAGTAATAGTGAATAATTGTATAATCACCTTGTGGTCTAGATAATGTGGTGAAAAAGTATAATCAAGAAATACGAGGAAGGCTATATTATATTACTTTAGAGCATTGTTTACTCTGTTATTGTTACATAAAACCTTTCGGTCTAATAGTTTGCCTACTTTAAATCCTAAAGATCTAAATGGGCTTAGTACATACAAAAACGGTACCTATCTCCTCTAGTATTTAGGGTGGATTTACTTTACAAAGCCAATTTACTTCACGCTCTCTCTCTCTGTCATTTACCACAAAGCCAATAGCACCAGTAGTAGACAAATATACAAATTCTAGAGATCGGGCCCAGGGTTCGATCGAATTTAAACATCCAAGTTGAATCCAAGATGGAAGGAAAACAAGCTACCACAGCTTTTGTAAACGTTTTATAATTAAAAAACAACATGTAGTTGACATCAATAGTACTAAGTATTTATATGCTGAAGATGATCCCCAAATAGGTAAAACAGCTTACGAAAGCGATTAGATACAAATCAGCTCCGATCAGATCCTTTGTAACCCCAGTTGAACCGTCATGTCAAAGCACAGACATTGCATTAACATAGGCATAGGTCACAGCTGCGTACAGCCACAATCGATTTCGTAAACCAATATTACGTGTAGCACCAGCATAATAGATCACAAATTAAACTCTATGTTATGTATTTGTGCTGGATTATGAAATTATTTTGACACTACAGTTATTGTTTTGCCTCTTGTGTAAATCGCCATGTCTTTTTGGCTCGATTGCAAGTTCGATCTAGAATTTAAATAATCTAGAAAGACATCTGATCTGAACAACAGACTGAACTTAAAGCTAATCTGCTTGCCAAAAATGTAGTAGGAATGGCGTAATACAGAATATGCAACATCAAACATTCACTTTACTTTCATCGTATGCCTCGTGCATGCGAATTATGCAGTAATCAACTGATGCACTGTAAAATCAGCATATTTTCTGCCTGTTACAAGTTTCCTCTCGTCCTGCAATTTAAAAATACAAATTAAAAAGTTTATTTTTAAATGTAAAGTGCAGTGGTGTGATTCCGATAGAAATTTCTAGGTCTACAATTCAAACTATTTATAATATTCACCGCCTTTATTGTTTGATATCTGTTTACTTAATGACTTGATTTATGATAAAATACTTAATAGGTTCTTAAATTAGTTCATATCCTTAAAAAAGCATTTTAAATATTGAATCGCATTTTTTTTTAATAGGGGAAATTAGGTTTTATCCTGGGGTAATTCCGAAATTATTCATAAGCTGACTTTGTTGTATTTTGACTAAAGGCTTAGATTGTGTTGTTGTTATTACGAATCACCGAAAATGGCATGAAAAGCACTTGTCTGAGAAAACTTGAACCTGAGCACACACTGTTGTCACTAGCGAAAGACTCACGGCGACTGATGCAGCGAGGACTATAAGGAGTTTTCTTATAATACCTCCATGCTTAAAATACCTGGGTACAAATTGGTTCGAATTATTAACAGTTTGACAGGTGTTTCGAGCATATCATGAAAACTCCTCATCAGCTAGACCAATATATAAATAATAATAAAAAAATATCGCAACGATTGATGACTTGTTGAACATTCGCAATATAAACAATTTCGGAATCATCCCAATGTGACTTATTAGTACTTTATTATTATAATAGGCTAAGATTATGGAACAAGTATGTAATCAAGAAAGTTGCCAGATACGTTACATTCGTTAAATAGATTGGCTATTAAGTAAATAATATGCAATTACACAGTTACTCGGGAAAACGTCATTTGCATGTGGTAAATTATTGTTGGTTTTCTAAGAGACTACATTCAGTCGCCAGTAATCGGAAATGTTTATGTTCCTTTCTACGTATACTGAGTAATTTGTTTATTTAAAATTAGGTACTAAGTAAATAATATAATATATGAGTGAGTTTACTCCATGTTTTCATAAGCGCAGTTATTTTAGAGGAATGTAGACTTGAACCCGTTACGATTTACGAGCGTAGTAATATTTTGAACTTACATAGTGAGTCATAAAACCATAGACAAAATAAACAAGCCACGTTGGATGCTGCAATAGTCTTAAACATTACGCAATAAGGTCTAGTTTCGTGTAACTATTTTGATACTGAATAATTTTATGTCCGCTATAATGAACAGTTGGGTTCCGTTGTCATGGAACTAACATTTTAATTAAAATATTATAACACATCGATAATAATTCAAATTTAGTATTTGTAAAATTATCGAAGCATGCGATTGTAGATTGGCATTTGTTTATGTCTACAGGAGACAGTGGTCAACTTCCTGGAAAAAAGATAAATATTGGTTTAGGTATACCGATTCTATGAAAGCCGAACGAATGTGGAATTTTCATTTGGTGCTCTCGTTTGATTTAAAAGGCTAACTCTACACAACAAAGCTCTTCAAATGGTCGTCTCGTCTATGGTTTAGTTTACACATTCAGCAGAGTGTGTAATCCTAGCTTTATACGCAACAACGGGCACGGACTGGGCTGCTAAAGCAGATCAACTGTCGAATCGATCAAAGCATTTTGAACCTTCATGACATTGATAGAGATCTCATAATATAATAATGTTATAGTTTCAGCAGCCCATTGTACCGTGTAACTGAACGCTTCGGGTGGTGTTTTTTTAAAATGAGTTGTTGACAGACATGCCATTATGTTGTTCGCAAGCTGTGACGTCATTAAGTACTGAATTAATTAAAATATTATGAACATATTATTTTGTTTAGTAACCGGCTAATAGAGTGAAACTTTTTTGTTAGTTTTATTTTTAGTTGTAGATAAATGTTGTTCAAATAACATTCGTTTTCGAGAATTAAAATATCTTTTATGAGCAGGTTAGCTATCCTCAATCTCTAATAAGGCTAAATTATCTTATTTAAATATGTACTACTTACTAGGTTTGTTTACAAAAGGATCACTGCCTCTACGCATGCGTGGAATCACAGACGTTTGTCTAGACGGGGAGGCTATATTCATTCGTTTTATATTCTTAACAACCGCTATAAAATGATCCCCCAGCCGACTTCTGGTCGTACGGAAACGAGGGAAGTTCAAGGGTCAGTTTAAATTGAGTGGGTTTTCCCGAAATGCCGTAGGTAAAGATTGCGAAATTTTGATACTGGCAAAAGGCCAGTGTCAGATCAAGTCAGTTGACTTTGTTATTTGAATTACTCTCAAAACCTATTAATGAACGATGAATTCGTATGAGACATTATGAGAAACCATGAGAAACACTAATAGTCAGTTAAAAAAAAAGTTTGTGCTTTTTTATGTGTTTCTATAACATCAAAAATGTGCTTAATGTTATGCTCCGAGATTTTTAAAACCTCCAAAACTGTCAGTCAACTCCTAAAGAATAAGAAGAAAAACAAGCAAGGAGCTAAAACCTACTTTATCTATTAGTAATAACATGTTCCATATGTCTGCAATAGTTCAGTTGCACGTCCCATGCGGGCTTGCTGATAACACCAAGCAACGTGCTAAACAAAACGAAGAACATAAGTCACCGCAATGAAACAGGGGTGATTTTTATTATCAAGGGTGCGGAAAGATAAGGAGCAGGGCTGCCACGTGCCCATACAGCAGAAACATTTGAAAAAGGAATGTGACTTTTGACAAGGTTTTTTATTTTTAATTTTAGAAGGAAGGTAAAAGTAAGTACCTTAACAAAATATACTTGTATTTCGTTAGCAGATCTTTAAAAGTATTGAAGAGGAGGATGGAGGGTTGTTCGGTTGCTCCATATTTAAAAAGGCAACACAAACAGCGTAAAATCGCTGGAATAGACATACGGTTCCTTTTTTCACTACGGAAACCTTCAAAATTGTATTTTATTTTAAAGAGAATTAGTTTGATAATCGACCTAACATGTTTCAGAGCTGCACGTTCTGCGAAAAATGTGTCGTCTTTATTGATGGCCAGTTGACTTTTTAAGTTTTTTTATTTGAGTTGTCTTGGCGTGTCGGCTAAGTTATTTTATGAGGCGACAAGGGCGTCGCGAATGTGTGCTTTCATTAAAGGCCAGACGGTTATGATTAAAACTGTTCGTTGAAATCATGACAAATATTTCAATGGAATTTTATTCCTTTTTTTGGAGATCATTGCCTTGGAGTTTGACTCGAAAGTATGATTGATTAATTAACCTCCCTTTTTTCTGTTTTGTAAGGCGGTCTCCATTACATTTAGTAGTTATTTTGTCCAAGCGGTCCATGACGGTTGATGGCGTAGTATAGACATCGGAAAAGAATATACAATGATTTGTAAAAAAAGAATAGATATTAGAGATATTTTACATTAGGTTCAACATCAAAAATCAAAAAATTAAAATACTACATAATAAAAATTAAGTACTGTTTTTTATCTCATTTCACCGCCTCACGTCTTATATTATTTTCATCACACGTATTCCCTAAAAAGAAAATATAGAAGGAGTACTTACCTACCTCCAAGTTCCTTTAGCAATATACATCATTCCAAATTCCTCCAAAATGTAAATATTATCCGTGTGTGTCAACCCTGGCAGAGTATTTGTCTGCAGTTTGGGATAGGTCGGGCGCCACTCGGTCGATACCCACGCCGCACCACCCTCGCGCCCTTACCATTTTGTAAACTAATGGAGACTGCACGGCTTACGTGATACGACCTCTAATGTTATCATCATACTAATATAATTGCGACAGTGAGTTTGTTTGTTTGTTTGTTAACTCTTGATCTCTCAATGGCACAACCAATCGCGATGCAATTTTCCACGCAGGTAGTAATGCAAGCTAGTAATGTAAAGAATAAACTCCTTTGCCTCTTTAAAATATAGGGTCGAGTTCGATCGTTCAAATTTCAAAGTCAAAGTCAAAGTCATAAAGATAAACAAAATTACAACTATGCAGCAATTTTTAAGTCACTAACAGCACTGAAAAAGACAAGCTTATGAAAAAAAACTAAATTATATTCTTATTCAATATTCAAAAACAGTAGAGAATAAATCCGTTTTTTTTTTACTATTGTTCTGAAATTAAATCTAAAACAAAACGTTCCGCTTTCACCCTCTCAAAAATTAATGAAAACACATCGGACAAAATGAAATGAGCGCCGAATGGATTAGTTTAACGCCATTCGATTGATTTATTGCGAAACTCCCTCTGTGACCGCATAGAAATAGTGCATTACTCTGGGGACACGAACGCAATTTGTTGTCAGACAAAAATATCAATACGTTTGAAATGTACTCCTAGTAGGTATAAATCAACCTTAATATTGTGTAAGTAAGGTTTAAAAATGAAAAACATTTGACTTTCGAAACGAAAAAGTATTTATGTCAAGTTGTAAAAAGCAGGAGTTTGTCCAGTTTAGAGAGAACCTTCTTTATTGGTGAAATAGGAAAACGAGAGTTCCAATACAAGTGGTTCGTTTAACTATACCCTATTGTTTTGAATACAGAAACGTGTGCTGTCAAAATAATAGTTTTCGTCTTTATGACAATGGAATAAGAGTTAATGATTATTATAATTAATTTTGTAAAATATTCATGATCCCGTGGGAAAGAAAATATGAAGGATTTTTGTAGCACGTTCGAGTGATGCGAGTAGTAAGATATTGGTCAAACCCTTTAGTAAAATATTAAAAGCAAGGTCTACAAAAAGGTAATGAGGACTATTTTTGTATCGGTCGGTAGAAGATGGCAGATCCAATCAACATTATCATTAAAAAATAGTTTTTTTATAATGTGTAGAAGACTGTATATTCTACACTCACTTTTTGCCGGACATCCGATCAAAAACCCAATCGTTCTTCAATTAACAAGATCACTAACCCCACACCTGTGTTTATAAAACTACTTCCGCACATTCAACTTCAACGAACGAATCTACCTATATTCAGCAATTGACTTCACACGCAAAACCAAATGTTTGGCTAACACAAACACGCCGTGATCTGGCTTTATTCTAAGCTTAACACAACACACTCAGGTCTTTGCCCCTGTGGAATAAATAGAACATAATTTTATTGTGCCTTGTTTGGTAAGCTATTGAAATTAGAAAGCGTATTGTAAATGTGGTATATCTATCGCAATTCTCATTGATATGATACGCGATTGATTCTCAATATGGTGCGACTTTAGACGTGAAGCTTTCAAGTGGCTCGATGGTTTTGATAATATCATGTAGAAGCGTAGTATCCATCGAGGAAAAATCATATCAGAGTAGTAATACAGTATTCTATCTCCATACAAACGGTCAGAACGCGAGTCATACGGTCACGCGCCTCGATTTCGGTACGCACTCAGTACGCAAACAGTCGCGAATGTGCTGCAGTGATGAACGAACGGTGTGATGGGTTTGTTAGCAGTAATAGATTATTTATTAAAATTATTTTTGGTGGTCATCAAATTTTCTGCCATAAATAAATATCTTGGGACATTCCTCGCCCACGGCATCTGATCCCAAACTAAGCAGAGCTTGTACCATGGAAACCAGATAACTGATATAATACATATACTACTTTTTGTTTGTAAATACATAGTTACACCCAGACTCAGGACATACACACAAATGCATGTCCTGTGCGGGAATCGAACCCACGACCTGCGAACTGCGCCAACTGGCCTAGATTCAGCTGTAAAAAGGTCATCTTTCGGCGCATAGATTGGTTCCATTCTTCCATTAAAATATTATTTTGACTAGCCTCGACGCATAAAATACTACGAGTCCAATATTGTTTTAAATAATCTGACGGATTAATTATTTTTTTTTACCCAGGAATTTTCCCTATTCTGTTATATTTATAGGACAAGCTAATATGAAACGAGACAATTAGATGACCCTACGCAGTACCTAGCCAGCTTAGGATGGTCCCAGAATGCTGCTAATAAACATATCTGGATTAATAAGGTCGTATCATAAATAAAAGACAATAGCTAAATAGGCGCGGCTCTCTAATTAGTTGATGTGGGGTCAAGTTCAATGACATATCGATCACTCCGCGCTCACTCGATCGGAAAGTCTCGCTGTCTGGTATGGAAATCGGTTTTCATTTCGCTTTGTTGTACACGCAGATTGCGATTGTACATTTATATCATAGTTCTCAAGCTGGGGGTCGCAACCCACAACAGTTGTAGTTGTAAGGGGTCGTGTTTAAAAATATTGGGGGTCGCAAATGTGTTTAAATATTAGACCTGTACTATGCCAACATCATTTATAACAGAATACATAGGTATGTGGATCATTGCGAACTCGCAATAGTTAATGATTTTCGAGTGAGAGCCGATTTAGATGAACGTTACTAAAGTTGTACGTAGTATTTATATACTCTGAGCTAAAAGTAATTAGGTATTATATTCACGTAAGGGAACGCAAGGCTTTTATTCAACTTTTTTATTGGATCGCAACACTGACAAGGTTGAGGAACGATGCTTTATAGATACTCAATTTTTTATAATAACTTCGGAATTGGACAGTAATTACAGTATTCATATTCATGTACATGATATTTTATTACAGCATTATATCAAAACAAACTTATTGATTCACGGTACAAGCAATGCTATAATATTATCACTTTTAGTAGCCATGAGACGGTGGGAACCGAAACTTGGCTGGCACCGCTATAGCTGAATGTCAAACCGCTTCTACATACAAATAAAATGGAGAAGTTTGTTTGTGACGCCTATCGCCTTTCAAACTGTGCTGATGGGGAGAATTTTGGCTTGAGGTAAATGTGTCTCTCTTACCAGATTTACTGGAGCTATAGGATGTAAGTAAGTAGCTCCCAGCCGTTCAAATCAAAAGGAAAGGAGTTTTCATCATTAGATGACTGATGACGGAGCATTTCTCTCTCAAAATGTGATTCCCAAGAGTTTTCCGTTTCTAATCACAGCACTTGAAGCCGTGAGAATGAAATTAGTATAAACAGTGCAAGTTACTACGCACGTTTCCATTATGCAATACGCAACACGCTCAAATGTTTGTTATTCCACGATTCCTATTATTTCCTGTTCTTTTACACTCGACGACAAACAAAACTTTACACACACTTTTATCTTCGAATGTTTGAAACTAAAAATGTTTTGTTTATTGTTTGTAAACGTCACAGTTGAACGGATTGGGATATTCTTCGGATAATTTATGCCCTGAGAAAGGACATTGACTTTCTATTGCGTCTCGAAATAAATGCGAACGAAGCCGAGTTGAAATTTAATACAAAGATAAACAGTCATTGTGTTTCTGAAAACTGTTTTTAAATACTAGAGCCCTGATTCGCCTGTCTTCAACATTCATGTCACATCAGATATTTGCCGAAAATCATGGTTTTTTTTAAAGAAATTCCTAATTTTGGACAGATTTCTGCCAATTTTTGCAACAAATGTCCAAAGCGACATTGATGTCGAAAATGCGGGCCCCAGGTTTATCTTCACAAATTCGCCTCTATGTTAGTTAGTTCACTTTATAAAAGTATCAAGCAAATATTAAGTGTATACAATTTATCTTTAGCTGGTCAAAATACCATTTTAATCCGGCTTCCTTTTAACAGATCTTTCGATAGAGAACTGCGCAACAATACTATTAATAATTATTTTTCCTTCAAGTGTACGCAATGATTATTTCATAAGCCCGCGTGCCATGAATGAGAATGTATTCATTTGTACTCTATTGCGATGCGATGGATTTCACCAATAACGGAGTTTTCAACCTCTTTACATTCGCATCTTGTAAATGGACATCTTAAATGTGTTTCTACTTGGCTAATGCATCTATGACTACGCAAAATGTCTTTGTAGCTATTTATCCAAAATATACGTGATATTTTTCTCAATTCTTTCAGGTCCATGCCATTTTGTTCTTTAACCCTTCATGGCCAACGCAACTTCAACGCAAGCGTAGCCTAAAAGCTTGTACTTTCATCCAACGTAATGTTTGACTGCGAAAAAAGAGAGACATCAGAGCCATCGGTTATCAGTTGGTAAATTCCGCTGATCACTCGCGGCCGCTTCGCTAGGTCGTCATTCATGATTTCGCATATCATAAAACTTGTTCCAGGTCCATACTTCCTGTGATGTAATCTTACAAGTTTGTGAAAAAAAAGTAAGTTATTTAGAATCTCCAATACATTTGCAAGCATTGTTTAGAGCTGTTTTCTTTACTTTTACAATTTATAGGTACATTAGATATGGCCAAAGTTCAGGTAGAATTTGTGCAAAACCGCTGTTTTTCGGAGGTTTTTACTGAATTTGTTTCACACTTTTTTTTATTTTCACCTAGTTATACTGCTAGATATAGTTCACAAGATACCAATTTGTTTAAAACATCTAACGAAAAGTGTTTAAAAACGCCATCATAAGTACAGAGCTTTTGTATGAAAAGTATGGTGAGCTGACTGCTCTGGAGTTACAGTATTTATTACTTTGGTGTGCTTTCAACTCATCTATACAGGTACAAGTACAGTACAGTACCTCTTGCAGGTACATTTTGATATTGTAACTCCATTCTCTCAAACCGTCTCTACGTTGTTGAATCATTGCTTTTTGCAGAGGTATAGAATAATATATTTACAAGGTGTATTACTCAATATTAACACGTGTCAGAAACACATTCTCTCGATGGCCGCACTGTAATAGTTACGCTGTAGGTACTCACTAAATGCACACAGACATTACAAAATTATGCATTAATGTATGATATCGACGATGAATTTGTAAGTGTTGAATCAACGCATGTTTTAACATAAAATCAGCAGTGGACACGAGTATCCATGTAATTAATAGTATGATAACATTACATACAATATTAACAGTCCCACGTGTAGTTCCATGTTACATAAACCTTAATGAATGTAGGTACCTAGCGAAGGTACTAGGGATTGCAATCCCGCAGCTCATTCAATCCCGCGGGATTGATATACGGGATTACTCAATGCCGCGCGAGATCACGCGGGATCCCGCATCTTTCAAATTATGTTATAAAATCAAATTGAAACTACAGATTTTGGTGTAAAAATCAACTTTTATTAAACATTTAACAGCAGTAATTATTTATTTTCTATTAATTAAGTATAAGTCCACGGCTACCTTCCACCACCGCAACTCTCGCCATCGACGGGGAGTCCATCCTCACACATTGAAACCAGAATTGTTTCAAAATGTGCGGGCTCAAAGGAGCTTTCTTCCGCGGACGGTCAGATTGTGGAATGAGCTCCCCGCCGTGGTTTTCCCAACGGAGTACAGCATAGGGTTCTTCAAAAAGGGCGTGAAGAGATTTCTTCAGGGTCGGCCGGGTTTTATGGAGGTTCCAAATCAATTTAAAGAGCTTTCTCTGACAAAAGAAGTCTTTAGCTCAGAGTCACTTGTTGATCCGAGCCTAGAGAATATTCTAATTACAATTGCTACAATGCCAGTGACGAGTATTTGTGTTGAAGTTTAGAAAGCGCATTACGAAGGATGAAAGGCTGTTTTATCTGTATTATCGGCTATTATAGTACCTGCCACCTGAAGCCTACACTCTATTGTTATTAAAGAGATTGATAATGGTGTAGGCGCAGGTTTAGCTAGCAGTGAGTCGGTGACGTAACGCTAATGAGGTGATCAAACGTTGATAGGCTATTAGCTATTTGTTCGGCGAAGATCTTCGACACGGTATTGCGATATGAACACGTGTGGCTGTGGTTGTTTTCGAAGGTTAAGAAATTGAGATAGAGTTTGCATGGCCTTTAGTGAATACGAAATTTGCAAGGGCAGACGTAAAATTATCTACACAACCAACAGTACCATACATTCTCTTCACATGTCTGAATTACTTTTTAAAGACATTGTGTTGAACTCCATATTATTATAGGATTTGGGATGAAGTGAAGTCTCTTTGTCCACTCAGGTGTTGTGTAATACATTGCCCCTAATTATCCCAGCGTAAACAGCTCAAAATATTGTTCATTGTAGCAGAAACTGCAGATCAAAACAAATTACTAAAGTAATCTAGAAATAATTAAAATTTAAGATTTTGTCAAATACAAGTTGTGTAAATTACAAGTATCTGTCGGGTCAAAAGTCTCAAGTTTTTCCAGCGACGTCGACGTTAGTCAACACTATTGAAGTTTTTTCACACTTATGCAGTTTCGGTTGAACGCACTGATTTAAGAGTGTGCCGCTTTGGCCACTAGCTATCTGCTTATTCACCATTACGTTCAATACTTTAATAAGTAGTATTTCGAAATTCACCGGTTTTACGATTCCGTAATCAGGGCCCGAATAAAACCCTATGGTTCATTTTGTCTGGCCTTCCGTCCAACTATCTCCGGCTTACTCTAACTAACTCCTACGCTAAGATAGAGTCTTAAAATTTACACATTTTGTAGGTATTTCCCAGAATTTATTATATTTATTAGAATTGAATATATTATTAGGTTCCTTAAGCTGGACTTAGTGTTTAATGTCATTTATATTATATCTATACTATACAATATAATTTATTATTGTACATCAGAATCAGCGTGTGAGGTTAACTCTGACTTGGCTGATTTTTTAAACTTTTAATTAAATTCCTATAAGAGTGGTTCTTTAGACTCATGTGACAAATGATTAAGCGGCGTATGTCTATCGACTCTATATTTATTGGTCCTTCAAGCCAGCACTTTCTTGCCTAAACTTTTTAATAAGCCCCATTCCATTGTATGAAAAGGTATTTTTGGTATTTTTAAGCAAAAAATAGTGAAGTACCTATATTAATGTTGGAAAGCTTCAACAAAAAATTGGCGGCATTAATAATGTATTTTTACCGATACAAAAAAACCGTTGAGAACAAGTTTATAGCTTTTTTACCATAAGTGCAAATGTCGCGAGTGAAATTTGGTGCCGGTTTTAAAGACATAAAGCCTTAATAATGGTAAAGTAAAAAACGTCACATTGTTTGATAATGTCAGTAAGGTGAACGATAAATATTTGACAACGAAAACAGTTTTAGTTAAATAGTGTTTTATAAGAAAGACCCAACATGTTTTGCTTTTTTGTGTGCGTTCAGATGGAAGATTTAGTACGTTACCTAATAATTTCAATCCAATTATTGAGGTGCAACAAAACCTTTTTGAAATAAAAATCTTTTTGCTGCTCACTTCTAAAGTAAATTAGGGTTTGTTTTTTTTAACAAGTTCCAAATGTTTCTTTGAAACCAAGTACTTTAAAAAGTTTGACAATATCTGTACTATCTCTTGCATGCGATGTCTTGTTAATTTTATCTCTGGATTTCTGTAGTAACAGCAACACTTTTTTAATATCTATGACTTATATCATAGCTTTTCTTTATTTGAACTATTGGGTCACTCTTCAAATTCAAAAAAAAATCAAAATTCAAAATCATTTATTCAAATAGACCTTCGCAGGCACTTATGAAAAGTCTGACTCTAATACTCTAATACCGGTTCGGAAGGTTGCATTTGCTGAGAAGAGCCGGCAATAAACTCAGCAATTACTCTTTTCAAAACAGGCTTAGATTAATTACATAATATTTACATTCTAATCGCACTGAAAACAATTGCGTGCCCCGGCGCAGCGGCAAAATTACAAAGTAGACTGAAAAAATATTTAATAAGTAAATAAATAGCAGACCAGCCCCCACAAGCAGCACCTGTTCACAAGTATGACGCGTGTGGCAGCCATCGCCCTCCTCGCCATATTGGAGGGAAGTGAGCGACCCGTCACACGACGCCGCCGCAAGCAAAGGCCTTAAAGTGAGCATGACTTACTTAAGTCTGCCTTAGAAATAAAAAATAACTAAAGGGAAACACTAAACACACAATTTGTTATCACTGTGACTATTGACAAGTTTAGACTAAATATCACAAAATAAAAAAATATAACAATTAGACAGACATAATAAATCGATGCATTTATATCAAACTACATAAATGAAGAACATTGAATTGAATTGAAAATTGATTGAAAATGAACATGCTTACTACGTAGTTTATTACGAGCATAAGTACTAACTACAGTGTAATCCGATTGATTCAAGTACACTCTATACAGACAGATAGACATAACGGGTACAGTACAGGTAGTGCAGTGAAAAATGTACCGGCACCGGCTGGGGCGGTGTCCGGAGCTGTTAGCCGGTCCTCCCACGGGGTACTTGTCACTTGAATGGGTTTAACGCGATGTCACAGTACAGGTGGCAGCTAAAACAGTGGGTGAAATTAAACAAGAGCGTTACTTTACTGAGTTATATGCTTGGGCAACGTTTCTTCATCTGTTTAGTGTCATGCGCGGTTACAGGATTATGATTGGGGTGGGCAATTTTTGTGATTTTACCTCTATATTCATAGACAATTTAAAAATGTTTGTTTGTTATTCATGTAATACTTGCTTTATCTGTTTGTGATTAATTGCGATAAGTTTTTTTTTTTACTAAATTGGGGAGATTGTGTCCCCCAATATTGAGAAACGATGTGCTAGCATGTGATGGCACAATAAGATGAATGCAACCGATTTATGGATTAGAATTTCAATGTTTCAGGAACTCAATAATAATCAATATTAGGAATTATCGGATGAAGGTGATATAAGACCAGACAACCATTTTCCAAAAGTAATAAGTTCTTCTAAATCGTAGCAAAACACAAAGATTCATAAAATTGATTTACTGACAAAACTATAACTTGATATACTGTGGTTCCTGTGGCACTAAGGTGGCACAGAATCGAAAGCAATGTTTTGGATTATCACTTCAATATCTACAGTTATCGACTTATGAATCTGATCAACACTGTCCGGAGTAGGCCAAGAAATTATCATATGAACCCACTACTTCCGTCACATGGTTCCGTTTACTCAGTTCAAAGGGAATCTGAGGACCTGACCCATTCAAAGTCAAAGTCATTTATTCAATTTAGGTCCTAGTAGGGCACTTATGAAGGTCAAAGCGACTGAAATTACCACAAGGTACCCAATTCTTGCGTTCTTAAAAATAACCTTCGAATCGGACTTACCTACGACGGTTCGAGTTCGAGGCCTATTCGACTTAAATTTCGAGAGGCGGAGTCGATTCGAACGGTCCCGACCACGACCAATCATAGCTCTTGTTTACTGGTTTTACCTCAAAAATGCCGGGTTCGAAATTGCCAGAATAACGTAACGTGATCACAGACGTATGAGTTAGTAGGTACTACTCATACGTCTGTGAACGTGATTTAAACTCGATAAAAGTTCTAATTCGTACCTTTTTCGATTTAGCGATAAATTTCGATTGGATGAGAATAGGCTCCAAGTTTGTAAGTCGGCTTTCAATTGACAAGAACAGGCAAGAAACATTGACCATGAAGATCTCATAGAAGACTTAAAAGATTTCTTACTATGGGTTAGATGAAGGACAGGTCTTTAGGTGTAGGATAATAACCAGAAAGTAGCTTCACGATAGGTACCCAAAATTGTTTTTAGCCGGCATCGGAATATTAATTTGTCTTTGATACTAAATAACTTATGGACAAAACAATCGATATTATTACCTAAGTACTTAGATAGATGGATACTTTATTGTTACCATATATGATTGGAGTAGTAAAACTCTACTTGCAATAAGACTGTTGCAACGGTTGCTAAAAGATATCTCTATCTGGCAACGTTTGGATGAAGAGGAGTTAAAGGAACAGTAAAAGAAGGTACCTACAACCCCAAAGAAAATAAATGTAAGTATATAGGGTGACTGGTAATTAGTAAACGATACTTAGACACATGATTGTACACATGATAACAAACAACTTTCCCTAAGAAACAAAAATAACTAAATATATAATAAATAACTAAATTACTTAAATAAAAGCTGATCCTGTATTCTTACCCTAGTTAGGTACTGTTAGCTTAAGCTAAAGGATGATAATTTAAACACAACAACGTTATTAATAAATTAATAAAATGGGGTTAATAAATTGCAAAATGGTAGTAGATTACAAAATAGTATGAAAGATAAATAGAAGCGCCCTCGGTCGCTGGAGCCAAATTGTCCGCTCGCGGCTGGTCCCTGCTCCAAAACAGCTAGGTACCCGTCAATGTTGCCACTCGCTGAGAGACGACACCGAGTTCACCCGAAAGCCGGTCAGCCCAAAGTTGCTAACAGTACTAAATACTACGGGCTCATGTGCTAAGTAAATTAAAAAAATATATTCTTTGGGAGAGTTGTTTGTTATCATGAGTACAACCAAGTGTCAAAGTATCATTTACTTATTACTAGTCACCCTATATATTATAATTATTCTCCATCTAAATGGTGTCTGGAAGAGATCGGATTTTAGCGATAATACCACCCATTGTACAGTCATTAGTACTTTTTAGTGTAGGTACATTAAAGAGTTATGTATTTATCATTGACAGAACATTGCATTTCACTGCAATGCAACGCTAGTTTTGGTTTGGTTTGTTTTGGTTCTCATATGTAAGTCTGTACAAAGATATATAAAAGCCAAAGGACGTCCACCAAGGTTGTTCCAAGTGGTTTGGCGACAACACACAGAGGGTCTGGTTTCCGCGTTGCGCCCAGGCATCTTGTAAGACAGGTCTTGTGCATACGAGGCTCGAATTTATTTTTTGCATTTTCTTGCAGCGTCTTGTCATCATTTTTTCACGATTTGAAATACTGCCAACATGAAAATATTTGGAACTAGCTGTCCCACGCGGTTTCACCCGCTTTCCCGAGGGATCGTATGTTTTTCCGGGATAAAAAGTATAGTTCAAAACCAGAATTATTTCGAAGTGTGCCGGCTCAACGGAGCTTCCTTCCGCGGACGCTCAGACTGTGGAATGAGCTCACGCCGTGGTTTTTCCTATGGAGTACGGCATGGGGTTCTTCAAAAAGGGTTTGATGAGATTTCTGCAGGGTCGGCAACGCGCGAGTGATACCCCTGGTGTTGCAAGTGTACATAGGCTACGGTAACCGCTTACCATCAGGCGGGCCGTATGCTTGTTTGCCACCTTAGTGGTATAAAAAAAAACAATCATATAAAAGGTAAAACTTACGGTCAGTGGAAATTTCGGCTTCATTTACACTCTATCGAAGCCCACTTGTGTAGACATTGCTTTTATTCACTTCACAGGCCGTCCCATATCATCCCTCACGGCTATTACAACTGACAAAAGTGTAATCGCCACTCAATGAGATACAAAGAGCCCATATTAGACGCATCAATTCACCTTAATTTTATTTTGTTACCTCGTCTCACTTTCTCTCGACTGATGCAACACTGTCGCCGTTTAATACGATTCCATATTTGAATCAATCTTTTATTTTTTTATCGGCTATCGGATCAATGTGATGTTTGAATTAGGAACGTACAGTAAAGTAATATAAATGTGTGCTTTATCAGCGCATAAGAAATCTTTGACAAATGGTTTGGACGAAATTTAGCTAAATTTAAAAAATATGGTAATTTCATAACGGTTTTAGAGTTCTTTTCTTGGGTAGATATTTATTTTGTGAATTTGTAGAATTTCACTAGTGATAGGTTATCTTCCTTTTATGGAATGCTGTTGAAATTGAAGTGACGAAATATAGAATCGAGCACTCTAAATTCAAGTTCAATGACAGATGTGACGTAATAAGATGACATTTCATGCCCATTGCTGACGAGTAGACGAGTATGATTTCGTTGATTCCGTCGCTCAAAAGCGAGATATTTTTTTTGGTGGAGCACTTTCATTACATTACACGTCATGTCAAAACGAGAAGTGCGTGAATGATGGCGGCCGTTAAAAGTATTACTTTCTCTCAAGTTCAATGACAATATGTGACGCAAGAAGCAAACTGTCGTATTGGCTAACCAATTAGACGTATTTATGGTACCATGTTTTTTTTGTTGAGAGCCAGTTTCGCCACTCTCTTCGTTATTGTTAAGTCAAATTGCGTGAAGTGTTCGTATAAGTTTTTTTTACAATATGCTCGTGTAACTCGTCGATACTACACGAAGACTACACGCTCAATTCGAATCGCGTCATACGTATATATAAGTACATAATATATGTATTTCCTTCAATATAATACGCTTTATTCAGGATCACGATATTTGATAGATCATGGATTTCTGATTTTTTACAAATCCTCTTGAGACTACACGCTCAATATATTTATGTCGTGATCCGGATTATGATCCAAACAATGGATCCACCATGGATCCACATATCGCGATATCGAGTCAATAATCGCTGTCAATGTCGGTAAAACAGTATTTATATGATTCAGGGTTCAACCTTAGCGTAGCATTATGAGCAGTCTCTAGCAGTATTAGCGTAAGTATTGCGAAAACTTGGGACTTCAAAGCAGAATCAGGCAGAATAAATCATGGCCATACACGCCTAAATATGCCTCTTAGATAGATCATGTTTTTTGACCAGATTCGTAAAATTGTTTAGGTCAGCGTATCATTCCACACACATTTGGTATGATTCATTAGCAAACAAAATACGTAATAACAGAATAATAGATTCGAATAACAGCACCCACTTTCAAAGATATATAATATATATCTTTGAAGTCCCAAGTTTTCGCAAATCCATCTATCTTTGTCTATATTATAGAGAAAGATAGATGGATATAGCTAAGCTAATACAATTTGCACTTTAATTGTCTTTACATGACATAAAATCAAAATGTGTATAACGGCTAGGCAGAACGTTATTCATAATCTTCTAGTTTACTAACTAGGTGAGATACATCATGTTTCTATTCTAGAATGTTCTTAACAGTAGGTATTATTATAGTAAGAATATCGTAAAAAATGTTACAGCATTCGTATATTTATCATCAATGACCAGTGAAAGCTTTCGATGCTTCATATCGGATAATCAAGCTGTGTCATTGCATGAACACAACGCATTCAGTCTTCTTATTTTACTCCTGTTGGTAAACTTATTTGAAACTGACTGTTTGGTCACACATTCATTGGAGAGGTTTTGGAAATGTCTGTAGGCGACGGCAGACGCTTATCATCAGTTGGACCACCACAAAAAACCAATTTGATTAGTAAGTAGGTACATTTTATTCCGTGATTTTGGCTATCCAAAGAGGAAACGGTGTCAGCCTTCTGGGAACATTGCCGTTAATCGGTAGCAGCGGCAGACTCGAGGAAATGTTCTATATACAATTTGTATTGTTTTGTATATTTGTTGATAATAAATAGTAATCTATAAACTTTATATGTCTATGTCTATAACTTGTTTTATGGGCAATCAATATAGGTAGGTACAGGAAATCAATTGCAATTGCTATGGTCACTGGCGCTAATATCTATTAATTGAATGTCACTGAGCTTGAACGAACATGATCTATGAAATGAAACTGATTATAGTGTTGAAATAGTGATTAAATTTACAATGCAAAGTTCATTGGGATGCATTCCATTTGATTACGTCACCTGCAGCACGCCAAAGGCACAATTTGCAAGACGAATCAAGAGTAAAAAAATCCGACCTCCGTTTCTTTTCAAACTTTTTATAGCACATTCCACGCATTGACTACAATAATATAAAATGAGTCATGTATTACTCATTTTCTTGTTTAGTCCTTCTATGTTGACAAGGTGCTTGTTACACATGGTTTCACGTATGCAGGTTTTACCTTTGAGGATCTAGAATTCTAGAGTGATTAATCGCATTGGTAAACCGAAAACATGAGTTCCACTTGAAGTTCTATTTGAATTTTCTTCCCTATGTATAAGTGGAGGAAAGTAATTACCTAGTAGGTCTGGGCATGTTTCATATCGTACCTAACTACCTACATATAAATTGTTTCTGATTTCTGGTCTTCGACTTCGTCGTCTTTTATATGTTAATGACCAAATGCAAGCGCAACTATCGCTATTTAAATTATATTATATTTTTGATGTAAAACCGTAGCCTTAATTATCGGATTAGACCCACTTAACTCTTTTGAATGGGGCCAGCGAAATATCTCATGGGTTTTACCTATCACACCTGTCATTATTTAATAACGTTTATTAAAATCCGTTGCTTTATCAATTTTGGTACGTCTATGGGATTATTCAAAATAGCAAAAAGCGTATTTTACAGTTTAATGCGGCTTAAATAACCTTAAACATTAGTTATAGTCATGGGAGTTCTTATTTTTACATCGTTGTTCTCTTTTTCTCTCTTCAAGTCTTCATCATCATATTCTACAACGAATGCTTTTGAGTCGCTTGCATCCGTCGTCCAGCGACTCTAGATGAAATAATTTATGTTCAGATCAGAACAGAATTTTCAAAAGCCAGATTAGCGGTTATTAATTTGAAATTGGAACTGATTTAGCGCGCGACAAAATATTTTCATTCAACACCGCTAAAACCACGAGTATATAGTAACTCGATTTATGAAAATAAAAACGAAAACTCGATGTCACTTTACTATTGTAGTTCCCACCAATAAGAGACCTATATTCCGAAGAATTCGCGTTCTTCTTTCCAAAAGCCTTGCTTTTGCGCCACACAGCCTGTTCTTTATTCGTCCCATTAAATCCATGTAGACACGTTTGTAGGCGTGTTTACTTACATGCATGTTTAGTTTACTCACTGGTGCATGTTGAAACATCTCCGTTTTTATCTTATTTGCAGAAGATTTTTGCTTGATAACAAAATGTCGGTCATGTATGTGCAAATACCATATTTATAGTAAGTACAGGTCGGTTAACGAAAGCTGGCACGTTCACAGTACTCATAAATTTGCAATCAGTCAAGTCTAATGGACGAATGCAAAAATAGACCACTCTATATTTATGAGCAGTAGCAAAAGCAAAACAATAACTGTCTCCTTCATACTCATAAGCTTGACTTTGCGCGAGAGAGACGGTGTAAATGTGTTGAAACGTGCCAGCTTTAGTTAACCGACCTATATAAGGTGTGTATTAGTTGTAATAATATTACTTCTCTTATAATAAGTGAAAAAAAGAAAATCATTTAATGAAATGATATATAGGCAGGCACCTAAGAAAAAAATTAAAAAAAAAATATTGACAAAAATTAAAAAAACAAATAGTTTTTAAAAAGTTCTATCCGAGTAGGTTGGACAGCATATTTTTTTTGTCACTAGTTCTTATTCTATTTCTTATCTGCCTTGTTAACGTTTTTTTATTCGACATATAAGTAGGTACCTATGTATCTAGTAATATTTAAGTAATTGGTATGCGAGTCTATAAAGCACTATGTTTCAATATCTTTTCATTTGAAACTGATAAAATTGTCAGTTTTGCAATTACTACTTCTTAATTTACGTTCTGACAGCTGCAGTTGCAAACAAAACTCGATTGCAATTTCTATCGTTTTTAGGGTTCCGTAGCCAAATGGCAAAAAACGGAACCCTTATAGATTCGTCATGTCTGTCTGTCTGTCTGTCTGTCTGTCTGTCTGTCTGTCCGCCTGTATGTCACAGCCATTTATTTCCGAAACTATAAGAACTATAATGTTGAAACTTAGTAAGTAGATGTATTCTGTGAACCGCATTAAGATTTTCACACAAAAATAGAAAAAAAACAATTAATTTTGGGGGTTCCCCATACTTAGAACTGAAACTCAAAATTTTTTTTTTCATCAAACCCATAAGTGTGGGGTGTCTATGGATAGGTCTTCAAAAATTATATTGAGGTTTCTAATATCATTTTTTTCTAAACTGAATAGTTTGCGCGAGAGACACTTCCAAAGTGGTAAAATGTGTGTCCCCCCCCCTGTAACTTCTAAAATAAGAGAATGATAAATCTATAAAAAATATATGATGTACATTACGGTGGAAACTTCCACCGAAAATTGGTTTGAACGAGATCTAGTAAGTAGTTTCTTTTTAATACGTCTTAAATTGAAATTAATATCAAATACTCAGGTCTATACTACCATTTACTTATATACAGGTTTGTACGGAACCCTCGGTGCGCGAGTCTGACTCGCACTTGGCCGGTTTTTTTTTCTATTAGACATTGTAATAAATTTACGTAATCAACGTAATAGTCTGTATATAGTAATAGACTATAAATTGGTGGTCTTGTAGACAAAACTGAATGATTTGAACGTTTGAACCAGACCCGGTTACTTCAATTAGGGTTAATGTTGCTGCTTGACATTTGGTTAGCTAGCTCTAAGTACTCTATTACAGGAGTACGTAAATATAAGTAGCTACTTACTCCAAAATATATCTAGAATAATGCTTTTATATAACACTTGACAACAAATTGTCTAGAATCAGGTATTCAGGAACTATTAATCGATAATTTATTTTTTCAGTTTTCCGATTCTCGGATTTTTACTAATCACGCACTGCTGTCAAATTAATATAAGCCTTCCAGATAGAGTGTAGCAGCTGTGCACGCGTCGATAAAAATACGCTCTAACTGTTAGGGGCTAAATTAAATAAAAATAAATAAAAATGCAAAATAATGATCAATATTTAAATTTCTCCCGATTTTAATTGGAATATTTTAACAACTACTATCATTATGACAAGCAGAATGACGCAGAGGGAGCGTAAAACGTAGCTGTTACGCGCAGCAGCCTATAAAAGTTGGCCTGTTTTGTATATTAGTGTAGTATATTATGGCGACGTTCTTTATAGGTATATTTATTTCTATGATATACGCCATTTTTTTTTTTACTATTGAGCTTCTTGTTTCAAACGGAAGACACGGCCTCCAGTATACGATAGATTCTAGCTAGCGTTACAAATAGTCATTTAAATGTCCGACGCGTACACCAAGTGTCGCATTGCATTTCCCCATAATGATGGCATCTCGCATAAATCCAAACGCCCTGCAATAATTCATACAAGGGACCGCCCAGGCAGGCCAATAACAATAACTGCCATTGGCAACATCGCTCGTGCAATTCTTAATTTTTACGACTGGCAACACTGACTTTGATGTCGCGCCGAGCGATTTAAAATTTGCATTTCGCTTTGTTCTGCACTGCGAAAATGGCTGTAAAAGGTATTGGTTTTTTATTTTATTTATCATTTTTTTTATCTGTACATCTTATTAAATTATAGCTTCTCTTCCATTCCGTAGAGAATACAATATGGTAACTCCATATTGTACTATCATCAATTTACAAATAGAGATAACAATTAATTGCATGTATTTACATATCCTATGGTACATGCATGGGTTACATGTTACCTAGATATTGTATAATATAATCAAAACATAATAATCCAATGTTGTGATCGCGTGCAATCCGACCATTTACTTTACCAGTTACCTCTGAACATTTATCATTCTCTGCTACCATTGCATTAAGTAGTTTTATACGGCCTCAGGCCTGACTTAGGAGTAATACGTTTATTTCCCTATCTTACTAACTAATGCGAAACTTTATGAGCATGTCTGTTTGTATGTTTGTAATGGCTCAATGGAAATTTAAGAAAACACCTGCCGCACCCAACGTTTAGATATGGGGTTCTTCAAATAGGGCGTATAAAGAGCTAATCAACTTCGGCAACACATCGGCAATCCCCTTGGTAAATATCTATGGAGGTGCAAAGTGTGTGGTGACACCTCCATTTAAAAGGGAAGATCTTCCGCCAGGCTGGGTCATCGTGCCGCAGGGACCACGGTCCAACAGTACATGTCGAACAGTTATATATATGCAGATTGCCGAGAAAACTTCGTAAGCGCGATGTAGCATGTTGTGGCTTTGTATGCGCGATACAGGATACTGTAGCGCCATGCCATCTATCTATCGGCGTGTGAACTTCAATATGTAGTTGGTCGCTACATGCCCATAGGCAGCAGTGACCACTTACCATCAGGCGGACCATCAGCCTGTTTGTCAACCTCATCACCCACCTGCCCTGTTCCCAATCATTTGGGGTCGGCGGAATATGTACGCTTCTTCCATTCGGCTCTCCTATCTATCCCGTATATCCATCCAATTTCATATTCAATAGCCTTTTAGTCACATCAGTCACGCGAGGCTTTCATTCCTCCTCATTGTTATGAGGAGGAATGAAAGCCGATAAACGGTTCCCTCTCAACTTTTCAGGCAAGTACCTACAAAAGTACCTACAAAAGGTCTATTTGTTAGAAAAAATATGTCACTTTTCTCTCAAGCTAAAGATCAATATACACAGTCACGAAGCTTAAGACACCAAAATAGATTGGCACTCCCTAATTCAAAATTAAACATATTTTATTCCGGTCCATATGCAATGTCAATAAAAGTATACAATAAAATTCCGCAAAATATAAAAGATACGGAAAAACTAAATGCATTTAAAACACAATTATCAAACTACTTACAACTTAAATGCTTTTATACACTGCAGGAGTTTTTTGATGAAAAATAAATATGTATCTGAGAATTAAGAATTATTTTATAATTTGTATTGTTTTAAAATTTTAATATGAACCGCAGTAAGCAATTATTAATATTCTCGACATTTTAAATATTTCATAAAATTTTGTAAGTTTTTTGTAATTAATTAAATAATGTAATTAACTTAGGAAAAAAGTTAAATATTGTTATTTCAATGTACTTCTTAGATATTTTTACGGTACCTAATAATTTTAGTTTTTATAAGTTTATATTTTATTTTATTTATTTGCTGTGCCCTAACAGGGTTTTGAATTTGAATTTGAATTTGAAAAAGTACCTACTAAAAGTAGCACCTACTTTGAAGCTTCCGCTTATGTACTCATTCCTTATCTTATCCATTCTGTTATAGTCAAACTATTGACATAAATCATATTCCAGACGTCTGTTACGTTAGGATCGATCCCTGTGAGTTTTATTTTTAACCGACTTCAAAAAAAGGAGGAGGTTCTCAATTCGGTTGTTTTTTTTTAAATGTTTGTTACCTCATAACTCCGTCATTTATTAACCGATTTGGAAAATTCTTTTTTTGTCTGGAAGGATACACTTCCCGATTGGTCCCGTTGTCATCAGATCAGAAATTGATTACTTCTTAGTGTACTTTGAAGTCGGTTTAAGTTTTTTTGTAAAACAGCCCAATTATTTCCCTTTTATTTTGTGCCAAAATTGATCAATATAAGCATTATTAGTGCATCTTTTATGAATGAACTAATTTAATATTAGTTCATTCATAAAAAATTCATCGTTTACAACAAATACCTAGGTATAAATTACAACCTAAATATAGAAAATTTCCTCAAGTCTGCCGCTGCTTCCGATTGACGGCAAGGTTCCCAGCAGGCTGGCAGCGTTTCCTCTTTGGATAGCCAAGCTGATGCGTTGGCGGAAAGAGCTCCCCGCCCGCTGTTATCCGGAAGCCTCAATTTTAATGACAATTCTTCGGTAAATTTATTAAGTATTTTCACCTTAAATTAAATTAAAAAAATATATGAGAATAGATACACTCAATACAAGGATTGTTATTAACAAGTACTCATTATTATTTTTTATTGTTTGTTTAATTAAATGCAGGCAGTGCGAGAGTTGTGCGTGTTAAAATATAATTTAGTATGCACCGCGCATGTAGTATATGTAAAATAATTGCAAACTTGCCGGCTGTGTGGCGAAGAATATTAAACGCATACCAGTATTCATTCCCACTGGAATATGAGGGAAATTGTTTCCTGCGATGAAAGTATTATTATAATATCACATTCTTAACTTACACAAGGCGCAAGAGGATGCGGTGCGTGATAGGTCTGTCAAGGAATACTAAAATACTACGTAAGGAAGGGACATTCAGTCCCTCAGTCTCCCCGCGAATCTATCGTCCCCCACAGTAGTCACCCGCCACCCCTTACTCCTGATAGTATTGGCCCAATTATTTCGCTTGTTTGAAGGTTGTAGGTTCTGCTCCTACGATGAGCTTGAGCTTTCTGTGCAAAAAACATCATTAGGAAACCATGACATGATGGTAGATAATGCCTTGGTTATCAGGGTACTCGCCTGGCTGGCTAGTTGTCAATTTGAAAATATGTCGCCTAAACCTACCATGTGTTCCGTCCGATAGTTGCACTACAGAGACTTTACGACGAGACGAGATAACAGAGACGAGAGTTGCTTTCTAGGTTTTGTATAGGTGTTTGGTAACGCGTTGGCAATCCGCCACCGAAGCAAAGCTTTCCACCCAATTCCTTCCAAATTCGAAAGAAAAGAATTTAAAAATAACGTTTACATGAAGGTGTCAATCTTTTTCTCGATTGTAGGCACTCATTTACCTTTCAACCGTATTCTAAATTCAAATACGAAACCATAGACATAAATTAAAAAAACGTTTACAGGTAAAGAGGTAACGATGCGGCATGTATTAGCATATAATGCCGCGATGAAGTCACCACTCAATCGAGTGCCCGTGAGAACGGCTAAATGCCGCTTTATGGCAAAAACGACTTGCCATGTTAAAATACCATTACAACACAAACGTGAAGTTACGTTAAGTAAGTAGCACACTATTAATTATATCTTCTTCTTCAGTCGGTCCCTCGTTTCTGAGGATCGTGGTCACTGGAATCCCTTAATTAAACGGACAAACTGCCTCCATCGATTCCTGTCCGAAGTAGCCTTCAGCACTTGGTAGAATTTAGAAGAGGAGGTGGCTTCTTTCACCATCGTGTTGGCGACCGGCCTCGTGTTCTCTTGCCTTCGGTATTTCCAACAATGACCAGCTTTTCAAGGCTGTCATCCCCTCTTCTCATTATATGGCCGAAATATGAAAGCACGCGTTGCACACATGTGGTGGACAGTCGGTTCTTAATGCCGAGTTGAGAGAGTATACGTTTGGCCATCCATGATATTCGTAGCATTCGCCTCCAGCACCACATTTCGAATGCATCTATTTTCTGTCTCTCTCTTGCTCGGATTGTCCAAGTCTCCACTCCATAGAGGAGTATTAAGGCTCTGACTAAACGAGCTTTTGTTTCGTAACTTATTCCCCGATTTTTCCAGATGTTTTTTAGGCGTGCCATAGCGTATTAAGCCATCAATTATTTTAGCCATTAATTATATAGATACAGAGAATAAATCTAACGTGATTATAAAATAATCATAACATTTTCCACACCGTTGAAATAAATAAAATAACGTTTGCCATACAAGAAAAATTGCTTTATAAATAAATATACCAGTTACAGGGTATCGCTTGGTAAAGTTTTTTTTCTCAAATAGATTATATTTGAACAAAATTATATCTCCCAAAATAACTAAAAAATCTACTAGTTTTAAGATTAACTATGAAATATACTGTACTTATAGTGTCTTGTATATAAACATCTTTATCCAAATTATTATTAACAATGAAGGCGGAAGGTTCTCACAGATTCATATTTAATAAAAAAAATATGATACACATAGATAATAAGTACCTAAGCGGTCCTTAAACGTTCGTCGAGTTTTGCATTACGTAGACATTAATGAGACAATTTGTTTGGCTTATTGTACTGTGCTAAATAAAGTTTTTTTTGTTCGCAGGTAAGGATTCCTAAAAACAGACAACAGCTGTATCCAGTAAGACTTATCCTTCTTAGGCTGAAAATTGGTGGACGGAATTAACTATTTAAATAGCTTTATAGTTAAAGTACGGAAGACCGAAACAGGGATGGATGGAATGTTTGAAGGATGATATGGGTAAGAAAGGAGTCAATACTGGTATGACGGATAGAAGAGCCGAATGGAGACGCGTACATATTGCGCCGACCCAGAAGGTAGATGATGATGATGAATAAGGACTTAGGAAACTCAGGCGATGATAGTGGCGAAGATCGTGGGACTCGTGGTGAGTTTAAACTTTCTGTGAAGGAACACGTGAGGAAACCATAGCACGGTGGTAGCTGTAGTACCCACCTGGCTGACCACCCTCAAGTTGAAAGTTGAAACTCTGTCTCAAAAAACCGACTGGTGTGTTCAATGGTTGCACAACAGTTGCACTTAAGACTTGAGTCTTCTTCTTCTTATTTTTAAGTTTGGCAACCAAGCCCAAATTAGGGCTTATTTCTGCTAGTGTCGAGTTATATTATAGTTTCCAGTCACAATAAATCACTTTCAAATATAGTCCTCAGTCAGTCACCATCCATAAAAGTCATGTTTTACTACAATGGTGGTCATTGTACAGGGTGGGCCAGAAAGAATTGCGAATTTGAAAAAATGATTAAAAAAAAACTTAGTACAATTCACATATAAATTTTTATTTTTATAAAAATTTACATCTGGGAAATTCATTTCTTAAAAATAACGTCATCCAGGTGTGCACCATCCCGCTGCAAACATTCTTCGAATCTGAACCTCAAATTGGTAAAAACTCGCTGGCACATTGCACGGGGAATAGCTGCCATTTCTTCCTGGATATTGGTCTTCAACTGGTTAATCGTGGCTGGGTTATTGGAGTAGACTCTACTTTTTAGGTATCCCCACAAAAAAAAGTCCAGTGGCGTTAGATCCGGACTTCTAGGAGGCCATGCAATGTCACCTCGGCGCGATATCAGTTTCCCAGCAAACATCTCGTTTACGACCGCCAAAGAGGCATTAGCTGTATGGCATGTCGCGCCATCTTGTTGAAACCATGTCGCACGATTATAGGCTAGACTAAATTTCCGGGAACCGAGCTACTTAACCCCACCACCCGCGCAGTCCCCTCTCTAAAGCTTCAAACGCAAGAGTGTTTTTAAAATCGTACGCCTTTCTGGCCCACCCTGTACTATAACTCTTCACGGACTTTTTGGGACAACTTGAAAAGTCACTATACATACCTCAGCTTCCTTCCGCGGACGCTCAGACTGTGGAATGAGCTCCCCGCCGTGGTTTTCCCAATGGAGTAGCATGGGGTTCTTCAAAAAGGGTGTGAAGAGATTTCTGCAGGGTCGGCAACGCGCGCGTGATACCCCTGGTGTTGCAGGCGTCCATAGGCTACGGTAACCGCTTACCATCAGGCGGGCCGTATGCTTGTTTGCCACCTAAGTGGTATAAAAAAAAAAAAAAAAATACACATAATTCATTTAATTTCACTTCACTGGTGCACATGGATTGATCTTTATTGGATAACATACCACTGATAATATGCAATAAAACTCAAAGTAAACGAATTAATGAAAATAAAAACTAAAACGCTACGTCACTCTACAAGTTCCTGCCAAAAACTCCGACTTGAGAGTCAGTTCCGATTTATGGGGCTCGCTCGGTGAGAATGTGGTGATATAAATAAACCCCAATTTACAGTAAAAAAATTAATAAAACAAACCTAACATTTTATGTAATGTAAAAACAACAGCAACGAGAAGTATTATCACAGAAGCGTTCATCTTAGTATTTCCGCTTCATCAAAATAAATCTTGTACACGCAATAAAATCCTCACAAATGTCTAAACGGTTTAACACGTCGGCTTTTGAGTATAATTCGTAGTAATTACCAAAAATACAACGTCTCGACGCTGCATCGACCAACGGATCCCGTGTAATTTGGGAAGCGAGCACCCCGCTGCGGCCATTTTCTAACTTTATCCTTCATTGGAATTTCCTTTTTCAAATGCGTGGCAATAGCGCGCGTATTTTGACAGCATTTGTTTTTTAAGAGTCAATTATTTCCGATATAGGCAACTTTTAATACTGCCTAATATTACCAACCGGTTAACATATTTTATTCGTATAGGAAATTTTAATGTTTTTATACAACTAAGCTAGCATACGGCTCGCCTGATGGTAAGCGGTGAATGCTAAATTCCGTGGATATACCTAGGTTGACAATTACCCAAAAATATGAGAAGTTAAGAAACTATTTTTGACATAGAGTTTAGTAAATAGCTAATTAAAAAAATAAAATGCGTTAATTTTCATCGCCTCGGTCTGCTTTTACTTTGTAAATACAATCACATATAAGGTACGTGTACTTAGGTACATTGCCTATGCCTTTTAAAGAAAGTTAATACAATATTTTTGTTTACATAAGCATTCCCTTTTTAAAAGCCGCTGCGCTGTATCTATACGCAAACTTTTTCGAATCCTAGTGATGTGGCATCAATATCGAAATATATCGATAATTTTTAATAAATTGACGGATTTCGCTATGACCTTAGTTCTAAATGCTCTAAGGCTCTGACTGTGTGAATTTACCATGGTAAATATTTCACATGGGTTAGGCAATTATTTAAAGCGCTAAGAAAATGTTTTGTTAAAAATCAGAGTATATTTAAAATTCATAAATTAACTATTGACATTTCTGACTTTTAGGGATTTTTAGTGTTCCGTAACCAAAGGGTGCCAAACGGGATCCTATTACTAATTCTCTGCTCTCTGTCCGGCCATCCCTCTTTCTGTTAGTAAGCTGTATCTCATGAACCGTAATATTAGGTAGACAGTTGAAAATTTCACAGATTGTGTATTTCTATTGCCAACATAACAACAAATAATAAAAATGAAATAAAAATAAAAATTAAAGGGGGCAAGAAACGTCTTTTTTTTCTCCTGATATTCAATTCATAGCAAAGTTGAGTATTATTATTATTGAACGGAACCCTCCGTGTGCGAGTCCAATTCGCACTTGGCCGGTTTTATAAATGATAAAATAAATGTGTCATAAATCGTTCATGTAATGGTCAATTAAGTCTTAAAAAGTACTACCCCAGATAAAATATGCCACGTTCACAGCCGGATATCATATTGAAAGACGATTTGTTTCATTTTAACGAGAGAACATTTCAGTTTAATACCAGATCACTTGCACAATGCCATGTGGGATATGCCTGTCGTGAATGCAATGAAGATGTTTGAATGAATATACTTTTTTTTTATAATCTAAAAGGGATCTTTTAAATTAGGAACTAAATGTGATATAATTATAATAATAAATCAGGTCTATTCGCGCACAGATTACTATCAAAATATTATTATTACCATAGAGTTCTAGTGCGAAGCGTGAGCAGTTTCCATATAGATACATTCACAGATATATATATACATATCTCACACTAGTTGATTTACAGTCGGACAAAATGTCGATATGGATAACTTGTCATATGTTCTTGGTAAAAGTATCGATATAAATGAGAAGTTATGAAGAATGAGCGTTTTAGTCGTTCAAACTATCTACGCGCACTTCGTTAAAAGGCATTTAGACCGTACCCGTGCTAACAGACCGTACTCTAGTATAGTCGCTCTATAATATTCGAACTCTAACTCTATGATTATTACAAACTATTATTTATTATTGTTAGTTCATACAAACTATGCTCAGAATTCTGTGATCTTGAGAATGCTAAGGCTATATAACAAAGAGTTTTCTTCATTGCAATTATTTACACAATCTAAAGTTGCATATAAAAAGCACGTAACACAGATACTAATAGGCATGGAGTGAAGGGTCTATCAATGTTTGAATCTAATTTTGTTAATTTGTTTTATTCTGTTTTCATAATATAATATGCACTCATTCATCCAAACACACCTACACACAAACTCCCACTCACCCACACTCACACACAAACAATATTCCTTTTTCATTATTTTTATATAGAATTTTGTTTCCTTAAAATATGTAATTCTTTTTAAAAAAATAACAAAGTACCTAAACATTAAAAGTTTAAATTACTTTTTATTTTTAGGTACTTTGTTATTTTTTGTCTGTAAACCGTAAATTTTAATTATAATAATGGAACTCTGTAATTGGCAAATTAACTAAACAAAATGTTATAATAATATTATTTGAAATGCTGTAGATCGTTCCTTTTGATTAAATAAATAAATAAATAACTAAATAAATTACTATAACTTTAAAAATTCACGAAACCTAAGTACCAACTACACTTTAACCTTTTGTATTTACAATAGTAATAAAATAAACCTCCTTGTTGTCAAATAAGGTCAAGATTCACATAAAAAATATTGCCTGAATAAATTGTGTAGGAGCTGAATACAAAGTTGTAAACGTTAAATAATATGCTTTTAAATCAAATAGAAATACGATACATGCAGTCCAAGCATTTGGTCTCCGCTGTGGCATTCGAATGAAGTCAGTGGCGCGAAGTACCAAGTATAATATGGTATTATTGTATTCTCGTGCGTCCTATTTCCTTGAATCGGCCACATTCCATCGCGTTTAGTATACTAGTAAGCCTAGTTCTTAGTGCTATCGCGATGACCTACTTATTTCAAGCATATGTTCATATTGCACTCAAGCGCCACTGTTGCCTTGGTGACATATTGATATACATTAAACAGTTGGATGCCACCTAGATATCAGTCTGTTACTACACTTCCGTAATATTCTTTATCAATATTATGGTCTTGTCTAGTTGTTGACTGTCGATATCGCTAGTCATTTTGCAGATGTGTGTCACAACAAAGTATATGATCAAATCAAAGTATAATATTGTAAATGCGAAAGTAAGTTTGTTTGTTTGTTTGTTACGCCTTCACGCCTCAATTACTCAACAGATCATCATGAAATTTGGCACGTAGATAGCCTATGGTATGGAGAATATAATAAGATAATATTTTTCCCGCTTTTTATCCCGAGAACGCGGGTGAAGCCGCGGGGGACAGCTAGTATATAATATTTTGTAATAGAGAATTTTATTACGTCTATTACAAACTCTGTTGTAAATTGTTAAAGGTTGATAAGTAAGTATGTCATCATAGAAAATGATAGAAATATAGTTGGTTTGTAAGGACATCACACAACTAGCTATTTCTGCTAGTTGACATGCAAATGGATTATTCAATGAATATAGTAAGGGGAGTGGTAATAATAATATAACTGTTATTACTTCATTCAGAAAGCTCTTCAGAGATCCATTTCCTAAATGTAGATCATACAGTATTGTGTTGTGTGTGGTACATGTTGAAAGTGGCGCGCATTGAGACGATTATCGTGGAACACGTGTGCTGTGCGCGGGCGCAGGCGTGCAGGATATTATGACTTCGCTTTTATTTTATTTACTCCTTGTACTTTAGTGGTGGGCTTATTAATATCGAGTTTAAACGTTGGGAGTTCGATTTTATTGATTCCACTTTTATTCTTTGTTTTTTTTTCTTTATTGAATTTCGAATTGACAGTTATGTCACCCTATGAAATAACAAAATCAATACATATAATGTTAATTAGTTGAAGTATTATTAGGGTTAGATCTAGAAATACGATTAAGATAATGAATTGTTGAATTTAATATAATATAAACTCAAATCTTTGGTTGGAATTGAATTACAATTCTCACCAAAGACTTTATTCCTGAACTAAGGCCAAGCTAAGATGCCATATTTAAATGTACGATATTTCTCCTTGCTGTACTACGTTTGTTTCTTCTAAACTAATGTATATAGGCTGTCAAACGGTGCTCTATTAAGATGCCTTGGTTCAAAAGCATATTTTACAGCTATAGTATTTTTATCTTCCACAGATTTATATCTTGGTCAGTATGATCATGATCACGCAGCCTGAAAATATACGATACCTTTGTCTTTATTCCCAAAGATCAAGTCCGCGACGTCAACTTTTTCTGGAACCGGTACAAAAGCAATATTATTAACCGACGAAAAAACGGAGTAGGTTTACAAGTCGACGCGTATATTTTTTTTTTGTTTATGTATGGTCACGCATTACTTTTGACAGAGTAGTCCGATTTTGATAATTCTTTTTTTATTGGATAGGGTATACCTCGAAGTTGGTCCCATATAAATATGGATAAAAAATACCTACCCTAAGGATGGGAAAATAGGGATGATTTATTGTTTACTCACAGATTTTAATGCTGAGTTGTGTATTACATCAAAAATTAAGCATGTAGTAATTAGTAGAGTATAGCCACAAAAAATTATAAAATAAAAACTTTTTAACAAAAAATAAACCACCGAAAAAACTGAAAAGCAAAAAATAATTCTGAATATAACTTGAATTTTATAAGGTTTTGCAGTCGGGGACAAACCAATAACAAGCTATTACGACAATAAAATGAAACCACGTAAAGTACTCATGTATACGATCAACTTTTACTATGGGACCGGGGGCTCTACTGCGTAACTTTGGTGTTAATCGTAACGAACACCATTAATGAATTTCATCCAATCAGGGCCCACGAATGGTCATCGTCGCGACATACCGCGTGCGCATCATTGGATGAAATAATTAATGGTGTTCGTTACGATTACCACCAAAGTCCCGCGGTAGAGCCCTAGCTTTAAATTCGAAAAAATGAATTGCGTTAGCAATATTGCTTAGCTTCCTTTTTAGACAAACATTACATTTAACAAATATAACAAAAAAATACATATCTACGTAGGTTATTGGTTTGTCCCCAACTGCAAAACCTTATAAAATTCAAGTTATATTCAGAATTATTTTTTGCTTTTCAGTTTTTTCGGTGGTTTATTTTTTGTTAAAAAGTTTTTATTTGGTTTTCAAAACAAGTTTTCTACTTTATGTGCAGATTATCCCACGCAAGTTATAGTAAACAGAATTGCTCATAATTAATATAATTTACGAGTCACGACTGTTCTATCTTCTTGGAAGTAAATGTTAATAATCGTAGAACTGACATTGACATGAATTCTTTGTATTAATTATCGATTAAATATAAAAATCGTAATAAATAATCATGAACCATTCGTGATCAATGTTAAAATTAATTGTTTACCGATTTTGTGTTACAAATAATCGATATCGATAAACTTGATTTCTCGAGCGGGCTACAGCCTCTTTTTCCCAGTGCGATATGACGCGGGTTCAACGTACTATAGGATAGGCACACACTGTGCGTTTAGTAAATGCATTTGTGTGCACTCGTGATAAAAATTAACGCCTTTTTTTTCTTAAATAAGTATCGGTATCCACTCGAGTAAATCTTAATACGGGCAAGTCACGAATCCGTTAGGTACCTTATCTACCTTATTCATATTTTTTTTATTATTAGAACAGTTTGTTGTACACACGTGTACCTATGGTACACTACTTATTAGTTTATTAAAATGTGTAAGTATTAACAAAATAATAACTAAATGTAAGTATTAATTTCAATTTGATATCTCTACTCTACCAGTTTCTGAGAAAAAGGGATTTGACAGACTGAAGGACGGTCAGACATACGGAGACGGACAGACAGACGGATGGACGGTGGGTGGGTTGGATGGACAACAAAGTGAACCTATAAGGGATCGCTATTTCCTTGCGAATTACGGACGGAAACCGAAAAAAATAGATACTTTTTAAATATATAAATGAAGGTAGGTAGGTACTATAATACAATAGGATAGGATAGGTACCACAGAAACCTGCTTACGTAGGTGGGCAATGAATGCAATAAGTAAGAAACAAACGCAAGCACGCGCATCACAAGCTTCGTTTGTATGATGCATCCTCAAAACAAAATCAGAGGTTACCAGCGCGTGGGTGGAAGGTTCCATTCATCTTCGCGATAGACAGTGGCCTTGCTGTCAACCTCACCACTTATAATTTGATTGCATTGACGAAATATATTGGCGAAGGTTAGTTTTTGAATGTGATACGTACGATTTTATAATTAAATATCTTGTGTTGAAATAACTTGACAGTAATGAATTTTTTTTGAACGAATCTTCCAAGATTTTTCACTCGCGTTCTCGAGTCAGAAGTAGCCTAGATAGAATACCTACTGTGAAATTACATCAGCTTATGAAAGTCCCATCAAAATCGGTTCAGTAGTATTTGAAATTAGTATTGACTCTAGCACCTAGAGTCAAGTCATTGTCAAAATACTTTTAATTTATATTTTTAGTTTAGGAATCAGAAATCACTTGTAACTAGAGCCAAAGTATGTAGTACTTATTGATTATTCTGTGGTAGATACATTATTAACTTAAAAATTGCCATGAAGGCTAGTTCCACGAGATCATTTTTAATCTCCGATTAAAAGATGCCACTATTAATCTACTAATCAAATGATGTATAAAACAATAAAGACCAATATATTTGAGCACCAATTAATTTTGATTAGTCTTCATGACATGAAACTGGCGGGCAGCACAACACTAATCGAAGCAACTTTCATTCGCTGCAATGATGGCAACAACAGTGTTTCTGTGTTTTTTAAGTCGTGGCTCAATGCTACCAACATTGCAACGAAGTGATTTAATAAGGCACTACCATAGAGTAGTTACATAGAGCCTGGATTTGAATCTAGCTCTGACTCATTTTGTTATTGCAATTCATTTCTAGATTTCATTCACATGCATAATATCTCAGATGGTTCATCATGAATCACAGTGTGAATTTATATACTATACCTGATTAAAGCATTTAAGCTATTCAAACATTTACCTAGCGTGTCAGATATTACTAAGTTATTATTTCCTTCGTGCAGCTTGGAGAAACAATAAAACTAGCTTTCGCACGCATTGAGTCTTCCCCGGACATTAAGTTAGTATAAATAAACACAGAATAAATAATAGTACTAACGTAGTATAAATGTTATTATCATTCACAAAGAATTGCTTTTGCTATAAATTACATCTTAGTAATTTGGGCCGTATTCAAGCGCTTAAGAAGTAGGTCAACTTAACATATCAATCAGTCTCACTCAGGTAATGAATGCGTATTTTTTCTTTTTGAAGCTCTTACTAAAGTATTCTGTCCTGAAGGACAAATCAATGTCTCCCAAATATTTAATAGAATTACCATTAAACACTACGAAAGAATTATTCGTAACTAGTAACTCCAAGAAATTAACTGTGTCAAAAGCTTCGGAGTGGCCACCATGGGAGACCGCTATTTCATTCATAAACACGTTTTATACGTCACGGAAAAAACGCGTCACCATTTTTTGATGAACCCATGCCATACCGTTTTGCCGATTCAATAGAAACACTTGTTCTTATCAACTGTGAATAGAGTCTAAAATGGTATGCAAATATGTTTATTACGGTATAATATTCTATTGTGGTTAATTGGTATTATTTTGCCTTATTCGTGATTCATCGAGCCAGTCGTCTCGCGGGAGGACGAATAGCGCGCGTCTTGTGCTGTTTGTTTTTTTTTTTATTTTTTTTTTTTCATCCGTGCGTGTGACATGTGTACGTATTTGTTCAGTCTAAATTAGGGCTGTGTGAAGTGCTGGCCGCGTGGTGATTTTACAGTATATTTTAAACAAGTGTTTTATTGGAGTGTTTTGCTTTTACGAAGGATTTGTGATTTGAGGTCAACATTATAATTTGTGTCTCGGTAAGTTAACATTTCTTAGTTGTGTCTTGTATCTATTTAGTCGGATATAAGGTCGATAATACTTACTTATAATATAGTAAAGTTATAAGTAGGAACTATATTATCCTAATACGGTTAGATATTTATATTTAGAAGCGTAAAATTGATCACTTTTCCCTATGGTTTGAAGTGGATACTTTGAAATTATACCTAACTAGGTACATATTTACCTATAATAATTTGATTACTTAAGTAACACTAAACTTTTTTGTATTTTCAAAAACTTTCAAAATAAGTTAAAAAAATATATGAAACAAGCTGCGCTCGCAGCAAAAAACTTTCTTTATGAACTTTAGGCCCACTTGCACCGAAACCGCCATTATGGGAGCCGTTAAACGCGTTTAGCTTGTGTATAGGTACTTCATAACAAATGCCAAGTGAAACTTATTTATGCAAATGTAAAATACGATAAGATGGATATTTATTATGTTATTTTTGCTGCCTCTTGTCATGAAAGCTAACAAATCGTGAAAACTATTTTTTTCCAAAGCTAATTCAATCAGATCTAAATAGGTAGGTACATTTTTTTTTTTTTTGTATTGAGACACTTCTTAGCCACAGATTACAGAATTAATAAGTTATTCTGTAATCTGTGTTCTTAGCTCTTTTGCTTCTGGGTTGACATCATCATTCGCGAGGTAACGAATCATCACGTCATCAAAATTAACATTTAAGTTAGGGACATCAACATTATGTTAATGTGAGACACAATTACGAGATTTGTTTACTAAATTAAAATCATTGCCAACTTATTTTTACGTGATACCTATTAGGCTGTATATGCATAGTTAACAAACATTAGAAAGAGGTTAAAAAAAAAAACTGTGACTATCATAAATCTTTATAGAGATGTTGCGTTGTTATCGATAACAGTTATATCTATAGTATGTAGGTGCAAAGTCGCTTATAGTATGTATCGATATAATTTTATCTTTATTGATCAACTAGCTGTCCTCCGCGGTTTCACCCGCGTTCCCGGTATAAAAAGTAGCCTATGTCCATCTCCATACCACAGGCTATCTGCATGCCAAATTTCATGATGATTCTTTCAGTAGTTGAGGTGTAACAAACAAATAAATAAACAAACTCACTTTCGCATTTATTATATTAGTTAGGATTAGGATATTGTTGTATTTTTATACTCGAAAACATCTGCAAGTTTTTTCCCCAAAGTAAAATATTTTATAATTGTTAAAGTAAGTTACAAAAAAATTAGTTACAAGTTGACACGCTAGGGCTCGTAAATCCTAGAGCAATTATAATAATTTTATTTAATTACTAATTAGCTAAGTCAGTCAAGGCAAACTTGAGATTCCCGAGGCATTAGCTTGCCGGCATAAAGTAGTAAGATGACGTCATAATGACATGATTGGTTACGTAACCAACGACGAGGAAGAGGCAGGCTTCCTTGGTTGCTGCACTGCAACCATTGTTTGATGCAACCTGCCCTGAGGTATCGAGATAACTGGTTCGCCTGGGTGGTCTAGTGGAAACCCTTTGTTGGTAAAGTTATTTGGCTTTATAGTTGGTCGCATAACTTGGATAGACAATGGAAGGACAAAATACCGAGAAGAAGGTCCCGGGTCCCGGGTTCGAATCCTACAATAAGTTTGAGCTTTCGGTGAAGGAAAACATCGACACCATAGCACGGTGGTAGGGTAATTTGTAGTACCCATCTGGCTGACTACTACTCTCAAGTTGAAAATCTGTCGCTAAGCACCTATCGGTGTGTCGACAGGTGCACTTGAGACCCAGTTCCTAAAGGGCTTTGTATGCCTTCGGCCACATCATCACTTAACATGTTGAGATTGCGGTCAAACACTGGCCTAAACGTAGTTAAAAATATTGCTTGTAGGCCTTGTACTAAAGCTTTATGTGGCTCACCAAAGTCGAAACAGTCATAACTGCAGCATTTATGTCACAAACATTGTACCCGTATCATAAAACGAGCAATTATAATCGTACGATGACATTTTCTGTCCTGAATCTATCTTCCACCGAGAGACAATTACAATCGATTCTGAACCTTACCATCTTGGTTGTAAGATTGCAATTGATAAGGTGATAGTGCCCACACGCAATGAGTCACATTTGTTTCCAAACACGATAGTTATTGTTTATGTATGGATAGACAAACAAGCAACTAATAATAATAACCGTCATTTTATGATTATGATCTGTACGTGTGACTAAGTCTGCAAGCTTCAGTCATGAATTTTGATGAGTTGAGATAGGAGAATTTTATTCGAGTAATACAATGCGAAATTGAGTTTGTTTGTCACCTTTTGACAGCTCAACTGTACAGCAAATGGTGAAGAAATTTGGCACACAGGTAGGTGTAGGACCTGGAAAAGCATGTTAGAGTGAGTTGTTGGTATTTTGTAAAATAAATGTTATGGAAAAGAAAATTTAATATCGTCAGATTGTCCAATATTTTTTTTTTATAATGTAACCCTGCTTTTTCTTGCCTATTCTTCTCAGTTGAAGGCCGACTTACGAACTGGTAGTAACTTCAGTAGCTTTGACCTTCATAAGTGCCCTACTAGGGCCTCAATTGAATAAATGACATTGACTTTTATACTTTTTTATCCCGAGAGAATTTTAGATACGCGGATGAGACACTGGGGCGAATACTAGTCTTGGATTAACAAGAGTCATATTTAAAAGTAACCAAGGCTGTAATGTAGTCAATTAAATTAATATCCGGCTTCTATTATCATCATCATCATCATCATCAGCCTATAATGTCCTACTGCTGAGAACAGGCCTCCTTTCACAAATGAGGGTGAAAGGGACTGGGCGATACTCCACCACGCGTGCCCACTGCGGATTGGTGGAGGTAGGCTAGTGGTCAACCTATTGTTGGAATTTTTCAAGCCGCCTAGGTGGCATCCAACTAGCTTAACGACTATCACAATTAAGTGATAACCGGGACCAACGACTTTACGTGCCTTCCGAAGCACGGAAACGCTCGATTTGAAATACCACTAGGCGGTCACCCATCCAGGTACCGACCACGACAGACGTAGCTTAACTTTGCCGATCGATTAAGAACGGCTAGTCATGCTACGCCACGAGCGCTTCTATTATGCTTATATCTAATATAACGTTATATAAAAATGTACCTAATATAATTGCGATCATTGATAGTGCTTTTCATTTTCGACATGATTGAATAATATGTCAAACAACCGAGCAACCTTTCAAAAATCATTCGGTTCTTATTTTAAATTGTTCGCCAACTAATAGTTACAACATCGTGATAGCTTGATTGCGTCGATAAGACAAGATGTTTGTAGATGGTACATCCCTAGCTTATCTGATTAACCTGTTTCACAACGTTACAAGTAGTTATTTATTTTGCAATAAATACAATTTTAAAAAGGTTTTCCTTCGTGGTTTCTAGCTTGAAATATTCAATAAAGTATTTGAATTATCAACTTATTTTACCTTTTTCAAAATTATAGGGTCAGTACATATCTTAGATAAATAAAACAATGTACAACCTTTCACCACAGAGCAATAGAAACACTCGCCTATTTAATTCGATGTTTATTAAATAACGTTACTTTATCGATGTCTAAATTCTCTTCACTATGTTAGTAATGTTCGAAATTCAAAATGGTGTCAAAGCGTTAACAATTTGGACTTTTTGGCGGGAACTTGCAGAGTGACGCTGCGTTATCATTTTTATTTTCATAAATTCGTGTATTTTGAGTTTTATTGTGTATTTTTGGTGGTATTTTACCCAATAAAGATCATCCATGTGCACCAGTGAAGTGAAATGAAATGAATTATGTGTATCGTGACTTTTCAAGTTTTCTCAAAATGTCCGTGAAGAGTTTTAGTACAATGACCACCATTGTAGTAAAACATGACTTGTATGGACGTTGACTGACTAAGGACTATAATGTGAAGTGATTTATTGTGACTGAAAACTATAATATAACTCGACACTGGCAGAAATGAGCCCTAATTTGGGCTTGGTTGCCAAAATTAAAAATAAGAAGAAGAAGAATATTTAAATTCTGAACACAATCTTGCAATTAACTTTGCCGTAAATAAATATTTTGTTCCAAATTGTGAACCCATTTTCCTTTATTATGTATTTGAATAAATGTAGGCTTAGGTAGATTTTAGCTCTTTGGGCGGTTTAGGGCAAATTAGCAGATCAATGTTAAAATGGATTATTTTGTATGGGATGAATGAATAGTAATTAAATCTTTTATAGTTTTAGACATGCTATTGAGTATTGCATAAATAACTTAAAATATAAGTAATGCTAAGGTAATCTTGGTTATTATTTTGAGACTTTAATACCTTCCTATATAAAGATATAATTATATACTTACTTACAATTATGCACATACGGTGACATTAATCCTCTGAATAAAAGAGGTGCAAAACTCAAGTTTCGTTTCATTACATCCATTCGCCTAACTTAAATGCATAAATCTTAATCTAAGTATGTTTGTCTTGCAAAATCACTAACTTGTATTTCTTTTAAAAATTGACACGAAAAAAACGAATCAAAACGTAAACACTCTAATTTTTGCCCATAGAAATGACAAGCAACAATTTGTAATTTATTGTAATTCAAACAAGTCATATCGTGCAGAACACACTAATGTTTTCCCTATGGAATAGTTGACCTCAATAACCTATTTAGCCTAGTCTATGAAACACCAGAGCATTAACCCACTGTAAAAATAGACAATGGGTAAAATGAAAAAAAAAAAAAAAAATGTGCCGTTTTACATAGATGTTTGGTTTAATGAGTATTTTTGGATCTAGCAACACTGAATTCTGCGAAGACATTCTCACATTAAATAGGTACAACGTCAGCGAGTCTGAGTGATCTAACAGTAAACGGCTGGGTCGCGTGAATATTCATTATATATCACGGTGACTGATAGCAGTCAAACTGTACACGAATTCCCTCATGTTTGCGTGTTTTTGCCGACTTCTTACACGAATTTTGGTCTTAATAAATCTTATCCCCAGTTACTAATGTTATAAGGTTTATGACTATAAGTAATTACCTGTATAATAATTTGAGATCTGTGATAATAATGCACTTGCAATCCTAATAATCTTTATTTTCCTTTATATTAAAATAAGAAAGCAGTGTACTTTGTAAAATCATTTAAAAGGTGGAAGCTAATATTTAGGTCGTAGGTACAATTCGAACAGTAATGGCTTTACGTTCGATTTTATTCAAATGTGAATGAGAATTCAACGGTATTCATTATTTTTAATTACAATTTGAATTACCCACATCGATATCCAATTATTTATGCCCAAAATAAATGTAATATTAAAGTGTACTCAGGTAATGCGAGTCATAATCCTGTTATATCGGTAATCGATTCTTTACGATAATTGACGTTTTTTTTTATGGCAACACTAAACTCAAATCAATGGTATGGTTCGTTATTTAGATTAATTAACTTTCTTTTGCAGAAAGTATTCATTAGTTCAGTACTGAACGGAAATGCCAGTAAGTTTATCATCATAACGACAGTTTATCCTAATGCTAACAAGCATAATCTTGAATAAATTGTCTAAAGAAACTATGACTAAAAAGGCTTACGTGTGGAACCACACTTTAAGTGGGACAAAATTATAAATACGCCGGTGAATCATTTTGACCTTTGATTATTGTATTGTGTGGCTTCATTGTTATGTAGGTGTTTAAGTTAGCGACATAGGAATTTTTGCGACCTTAACCAAGTGTATTTTTATCGTATAATGAGCCTGACATACCCTACTGAAAGTAACGTTGTGCTTAACCTAAAAAATGGTTTGCAAATACTTGACGAGTGCAGCTATAAAAACACTTGCATGGGTCTGATTTTCACCGGGTCTCAGCATTTCTTATTTAAAATGAATATATCCTACCAAATTCGCCAATATACACATAACAACTCCAAGATGGCGTCACGTGGCGCCATAGGGAGGCGAGGTGCGCAGGCGCCGTCGCGACGCGGGAAATCGCACAGCTGTTGGCTCTCATACGTGCCTACTCGTTCCTACCTTACCCATAATCTGCACACTTAAATAGTTAACTTGTACCAGTGAAATTGCTACTTTTTGCATTTATTTGATATATTGGTTATACCTGATGCTTTTGTTCAAAGAGTTTGTGGTGATACTTATTGATATATAGATTGGGCTTTGATTAATAATATAATTATCCATCCAGATTGAGTGTCAAGTTGTGCACGCGTCTAAAAAAATAGCCCCTAACTGTAAGGGGCTAAATCAAATAAAAATTAATGAAAATGCAAAATAATGGATGTTGTTTATATTTCTTCCGATTTTAATTGGAATAGTTCAATAACTGTTATCATTATGAACATCAATATCACAAGAAGAATGCCGCAGAGCGAGCGTAAAACGTAGCTGAAACGTACAACAGCTTAAAAAAGTTGGCCTGTTTTATATAGTCGTGTAGTATGGTGACGCTCTTTCTAGACATATATATTTTCTAAGAGATTGGGCTCAACTGGACTGCAACAGAACGTAGATATCAAAGAATCTAAATATTATGTATGCATATAGCATAAGGCAGCATTACTAGTACCTACACACAACTAGTACCTACCTAAAAATATTAAAGTCCTACTTATTATGTGAATGGCTCGTAGTCAAGAAAATACCAGCTTTAAGCACTGTCATCATAAACTTTCCCTCCATTTTTCCATAGACAACCAACAAACGCTTAATCTGTCATTCCGCAAATGCCATAAAGCACACCCATCGTATTGTCTATGCACTCTGCATTACTTAACCGATGCTTTCACTTTTTGAACCATGGCTATAAACTGCATTCACTGCTTATAATGTAATTGAACGTTGTTTTCTTCATAAATTGGATATAGATACGTCTGAATTAAGAAAACTTTGTCGCCTAAGAAATGTGGGCGACACAGAACAGATCCTTGTCACAAAATATTTGTGGAATCCTTGTGGAACACAAGTTTATTAGTTCTTATTTTCTAATAAATTGCAGAAATTAATAGAACAGCTGTCGCTGATCAATTTGATAAAGAAACACTGCCATGTTTCGAATCGAAGAAAAGAAAGCCGCAGTCTATAAAAAAGGTTGATAGATAATTGCATAATGATCAGATTTTTTTAATAGGAACACTTAAGAAGCAAATGAAAAACGCAAGCGTATATGGGCAAACAGGAAGCCATCCTGTTTCTATTTCTATACATGGCGCGTCTAGTGCAGTCTTTGATCTCGCGTTCTTCGCGTACCGGCCGTTCGATACCGTCTCTGCTACGGTCAATCACTTGGGTATGCTACTTCTACGAATCGGTCGTATATTTTTTGTCGACAGAAAATTGTAATCCTGAGAAAATTTAACTGTGAAATTCGATTTAACTCTGCCAGAATTATGATAATCATCATTTCGTTAGAGCTCCTGTTCAAATTGCCACATAGATACTTGTTATTTCTATGTTGCCACATCTCTTCCCCAGAAGAATGAATAGTCTATACCTCACGCACGTAAACAAAACTAAATGCAATAGCTTCTCCTTTTTTAAAATTCTTAAAAACAATCCCCCTTACTCATAAACCGCTATTTAACTAATATACTGATTAAATTGTCACGTAAATAATGACACATTATTTGACAATGACAATAGAGTGACGTTATGTATTCTCTTTTCCGTGCTTTAAACAGTATATTAGTTAAATAACGTTAATATACCCCCTGTATATGTTTAACATGTTATATTATTATTATGATTATATGTTAATATTATGGCTTCTAAAACTCTTGCACCATTGACAAATCAGAACCTGGCGACTCTACTGGTCACCATTTCAGATATATACGAAGCTTTAGGATGCTCAGTCCTAATATTAGCCCTTAAATATACTATTCGACCTATAATAAAGTTACCGTAGAAAGTTACAATGTTTTGATATGGTAACGTAGGTAACAAAACAATCCCACGTATCCGGCTGGTGGTATTTTTATATAGAGCAACACTGGCGGCTGAGTCAGGGACCTGTCGAGTGCCACTCAAGGAATCTCGAGAGCGTATGCTATGTATAGTTACATCATTGTGGTACAATTAGTGGTCAGCTGTGGCTGTGTGTAGTAGGCAATAACTCTACGTGAGGATATGGAAAAAATACCTACTATGATTGAAAAAATAAATTGATAATTCTCAAAGCAGAAGAGTTTTATACCTGACATAAGCATTCAGTGTCATTAGTTGCAAGAAAGAGCAACTATATTTTTTTTTTTGTTACCTGACTTGTTTATAGGGTTTAAGTATATTTGACCTAATTCCATTTTTAAATCTTAGTGGTCTGCTTCCGTGTTTCCCTAAGAATATTCAGTGTTAATTTGTCATGCGTTTGGGACGGCGCGGGCGGGTGTCACCTCATTAGGCGTTGCTCAGCCATGGTGTCTAAAACCGATAATAAATGCCGATGAAAGCGCACTTTGGCAGTTTAGCGGGACCACACTGGCCGACTAGGCTATTTTTGTTTTATAATAATTTTCGAAAAATGCGTCATTTGTTTTGATATTAGAATGCTAGAAAGAGAGCCAATCTGAAATTATATTTCAAAGATTTTTGGGCAAACTTTTTTAAAGTGACACCAAGGCGACATCCCACCAAGGAAATTCGTCCCACTTAAAAAAATCTGTCCTTCTAATTGTCGCTTACATTTGCTGAGACGAATTAATCCTAATTACTTCCTTCCATCCTGCTAATATCTCCAATGAAGCACAGTCAATTCTGCTGACAACGTTTTCGAAGATATATTAAGGAGCGTCATTTGAGCCATTCTAGCTTACTCTAATAGTAAAGTTACAAATATACTTATTTTTTATGCTATAAGGTACAATTTAGCCAGCGGCCCAAGCCGAAATTGTTTTGTCATTTGAAATTTTGACGCCCCCTGACCACCTGGCGCCTAGAGGGCCGTTCTTCTTGTCCTTTCTTAGGGCCGGCGTTGAAATTAGCATACGGCCTGCCTGATGGTAGTCGGTAAACGTAGCGGGTAGCCTATTGATTGAAGGGGTATCACTTGCTCGTTGCCTAACTCCTGCTTATAAGTTACACAATTTTGAGAACTTCCCCCTTTAACTTCAGAGCCTCTGTATTTCTAAAAACAAAGCTGATATCTATATAGAACACGAGACAACTTATCATTGTCATACAATGTACAAGTAAAAATTACAACAATAACATTCTTAACCTTATTTTTAAGTTATTTCAATGAACAATAGGCCTTCAGTATTTGGCAGCTATCAATTGTTCAGATTCGTCTCGTCTCGTGAACGTTGTTGTCATATTTGGGCCATGAAAGGTCGTCAGTTCAAGGATGTACTGTGTTTATTGTTATATGTCACTTGGATTATGTAACCTTGTTGTTAGCTGTTTTATTGGAATGCAATTGGATCGGGTAAATGTTTGAGCACGATTTGTCCGCTTGTGTATTTGAAGAATTGTTGTTTTGAGTCGTTCGTAAATGCGGATAGAGCGATAGTTGATAATCAGTAGTACCTAGTACAGATAGTCTTAAAATAGTTTGTGACTCGAACACGCATTGGATACTTTTTATTTATTCTGATAATCATAAGATCTCATAGGAACGCGTAAAAACCCGATGGAAACTTGTAAGTTAAATTACAGTATATTATGACCAATACACACGCGACGTTTTTCAACACACTTGCGAGGAAAAAAACTGTTTTTGGAGTTGATCAACCACACAAAGGTTTTTTTTACGATGCGCTGTCAAACTGTTTTACCCGGTTAAACTAAGAATGCTTCACTTGCAGTGAGGTACAAACTTAACATTATCGGGATTATTATTATCATATAACTGTGCGGTAATGTAATGTAAAAAGCACTAGTGCGTAATAAGCTGCATTATGAAACTGAAAGCGGTGCAATAAGAGACAATTTACGGGCAAGTGTGTTGAAAACTAATTTAAAATATTGAAGCCCGATCTATTTATTCATGTTCCTACAATACTATTATTATTCATGGATTACTATCGACACTGATTCATTGTGAAAGAGTATTGCAATGTACTAGAGATGAATTTGTATAGAGTGGTAGTCAATACCTAGGTTGGCATATATTGGTTTACAGATGCTGTGTAACGTGTGTTATTGTTTTTTTAAACTTTAGTAAATTGGAAAAAAAAATGTTATAAATCGACAAATAATTATCATTTTCCTGTCATAAAACATATGAATTACAAACTGATTACCCCCATGATTTCACCCGCGCACAGAACCATAATTCTCTTTAAAAACAAAAGTAGACTTACTCCTTATTATTACATCTGTTATCTACCAGTGAAAGCCCCATCAACATCGCTCCAGCCGTTTCGGAGACAAGCCTAAACAAATAGACTGACGTTTATCAATTGCAAAACATGGAAGAACACAAAAAAAAGACGGAATGGGAAAAGGATGAAAAATAATGGGACAATATAAAATGTGCGCGGCATTGGATTTTTTTAATTTCTTAGTTTTACTAGTTTTGGGGAATATGTAGATATAATTATTGCCAATTCTATGGATAGATAGAAACACTTTATTGACACACTTCATATTATTGAAAATATACAAAAACTTAAAAAGTGTTACAATGCCGCCTTATCACTATAATGATCTCTACCAGGCAACCTTTGAATGGAGAGGAGTCAAAATAAACCGTGTTAGACTGCATAATAGTGAAAAAAAAAAACTCCCCCCGACCCCGACCCCGAGCGTGGCGAAATACTTACAAACTAAATGACCCGTCACAGTAGGTGTATTACCATCTCTACATTGATCCCGCCCGTGTGCCAGTGACCCCTGGCCTCACAATGGTACACTTCCGTCGAACAAGACGCACTGCCCCATTGATAAGCATCTTCTATGCTTCCTTACCTATTAGCTATTAAATATGGATAACTGTTTTAGGGTTGCCAAGGATGACATATTTTTTTTGTCTTGGTATTTGGGCACAATTTTCGATATCGTTTTTTTTTTAAAAAAAGCATGCTGGATATAAATTTTACTGAAATGTTGCGTATCTTTTCATGAATATACAAAACTTCCAAACTCCGAAAAGTTGTGTGTCTACTGCGCCTACCTTGCCCAGTTGATCAGCTGCTGAAAAGAAATAATGAGTTTTTTTTTATTGCGTTGATTGTAAAATTCATTAAAAGTGTGACGCAACATTTAAACGGTTACGGTGAGGGGTCCAGACTTATGTAGATATTGAATCCATATTATCTATAGCTTTCGTTATATCCTGTATATTTTGTTCTTCGGGTAAAAGATACGCATTTTAATGGCATTTTAAGATTAAGTTGTTCGTTACAACACTCATATCTCTAATAAAATCTCTGCTCTATACCAATAAAATGGTCTTCGAAAGTAATATAATATTTTATGACGCCCTCACAGCAGTAGACATGGTTGAAGATAACAATTCAATGTATTATCATGTAAATTGGGTTTTATGGGGCCTTGTCCGTCTTTTAGTGGCGCTTTGACTCGATAGGGTTGCCACTACGAAAATAATAGGTACTAAAAGTAGTAAAATAAAGGTATACTAATAATATGTAGGTAAGTCAAAATTTAATTTTAAATCTGTGCGCGAATAGACCCGATACATTAATATTACAATGAATTTAGTTCGCGAAAGCTTAAAAAGTACTAATAATAATTTGAAATAATAATTTTTATGAAATAATTTATTTATTCATTCAAATAGGCCTTCACAGGGACTTATGAATAGTCAAACTCTAATACTCTAATGCACGGTTCGGAAGGTTGCTTTTGCTAAGAAGAGCCGGCAATAAACTCAGCAATTACTCTTTTCAATATCAAACTTAAATTTATTACATCAGATGTTTCCTGTAGAGCGAGCGCTACACCCAAGCATTTTTATCATTTAAATATTCGGTAATATTGTAGTAAGCCTTCTGTACTAAAGCGGTCTTAATACATTCCTTAAACTTATGTGACGGTAAATTCAAAATTTTATTAGGGATCTTATTATAAAATTGTATACTCAGTCCTAAAAATGAACCTTGCACTTTTTGGAGTCTATAAGCAGAGGTCACAAGTTTATGCTTATTTCTAGTATTAAAAGAGTGCACGTCACTTTTTTTTACAAAAATATTAATATTCTGATGTACAAATAATATATTTGCATAAATATACTGCGATGCTACTGTGAGGATACCTATATGTTTATAATAGGTACAGTTGACTGTATCTCAGTTTCGAGTTGACCATTTTAATTAATGTTCTTAAATGATATATAAATGACTGTGCTATGAATTTAATGAATATTATTAAGTCTGAAAGGAAACTGCCAACGATATTGTCGACCGTAGCGCTTTTTTCATGATCCAAGTAAAGTTTAACAAAAAACAAGCGTTTTTTGCTGTTGACATGTCAGAAGTTGGCATAACCAATTCTGCTTCTAAATTCAAAATAATTCGTTAAAATGACCGAGTCATCAAAATATCAAAAGCATCTAAATTCTTTTTACAAAACCTTTTAACAAAAGTATAAACTTAATTTATCAAGTCAAAGCATCCTCATTGCAAAGTTATCGCGTGTCCAATAAAGACTACGAATTCGGAAGCAACGTTTTAATAATTTTAAAAGGTTTTTCGTACGAAGAGCTTTTGTGTATCATGTTATCGTGATTAGTTGATACTATACTTATATTTCTAGATTTCGAGGGGGGAAAATACTTTTGTTATGGTGGAGTATTTGAAGGATTTAAAACGTGTTAATTAACACGCCCTTACAAAGTTATATGGGACTTGTTAATGTAACTATTTTTAAAACTAATGATTCATGTTTCATGAAAATCATAATTTATTAAGTATAATTCTGAACAGAATAATAAATTTTGGTTCTTTATTAGGTATAATATTCATTACAATATATTATATGACAGTATTTCACTAAGGAAGGAAACGTTTAAACCGTGCGGTATAGATAATACGGGGAAAATTCTATCCCTAAATATATTTTAAATTATTTATCCTAAATTTCATTTCAAATAAGTAATATGATATTATACTCATAGAATATTATTTACCCTTGTTACAGGTAGCACAACGGACCTTACTCCCACGCTCATTGGTATTTACGACTCGTTACTGGAACCAGCGAAGAGTCTAAGACCAGTGCCCAACAGCGTCGAGACCGCCAAAGATGCTAGAAACGACCCACCTGTACCCAACACAAACGCAATGATCGAAGACATAAATACTCCCAGATCTATAGATCCCTCCAAACTGTCGGGCAGTGTCAAACTACCCATCGCGGCCATAAACAAAAGTTCTTTATTCTCAATTCGAACTAAAAGTGATAACAATGGTGCTAGTGACGTTAACGAAAAATGTAACCTTACACTCAGTGATACATCAGTTATTATTAAGGATAGTAAAATACAAAGGACATTCAGGGAAACTAAACAGGTTACGGAAACGGCGGCATTCGATAATCTCTCCCCGAACGTCAAACGAATGATATCGAGTGCAGCGGAGACTACGACTTTGAAGTTTCAAAAGAAAACTCTCAATGTTGGACGGTCTTCCATGAGACACAAAAGTAACATTCCTCTAGTTGGAACTACATCAAAAATATCTCAATCAGGAGTTGAAATATTGTCTTCAGTCGAAATTTACGACCAGCCAGTTAAAGGTTTTGGTAAAAAACCTAATGATATTGAAATTCCAACTAAAGCCGCAATAGTTAAGCCTGTATTTAAGATAGATGATGCTCAAACCTACGACGTCCCGACAAACAACCGACCGGCTATTTACGATGTTCCCAATACAAATAAAACTGCTTTTGAATCTTTGTCTCTACCATATATCGATCAATCCATCGAGCTTTCTATATCTTCCAACGATAGAGAGTTCGATACAAAGTTATCTTCAAAAGATAGCTCCCCTCAAAAACCGATGCCTAAAACACCTTCTCCTGAAGGATCTCCAGCGAAATTTCCCAAGACAGTTAATGATGGCACGAACAGTTTGCACAGAAAAGATTTTGTGAGCAAACTTGAGAGTCCATCGAAGCTGTTATCGAAAACTGGACCTTATCCCGAAGCAGTAGGCTCCACTGGTAATTTGAAAACATGTGTAATACCAGAGAAGGAGATAACGGCATTGAATCCTCCGACCGTGGAAGTGTCACGGCCGCTATCGATGAGTTCCATTGCCTCGTCGTCTTCAACATCAAGCAGTGGAGTACAAAATAAAGGAGGAGTGAACTCTGCTTACTTAGCTTCAATTGAGAGCTTAGACGATCATAGTGATGCTGATATGACATCGGCTAATGGGAGCAACAACTTTGTGAATAAAGCTGGAGTTCTGAATGCTGGTGTCCCGGAGGAGAGGCATTTGGAGAATACACCAAGTGAGTAAAACTTAAATAATAATGACATGAATGTTATCAGGGATAATTTTTATTAAACTAATTGAGTAGCTAAGTAACCTAAGAGTCTTTAATAAGTTGTAAGATTTTTAATAACACTCATTAATTGCTTGTTTCTATATTACTCACTAAAGATGATCAGATCCTTAAACAAATAAAAAATCCCCTGCAGCATGTCTAAAATAATGTACATATTCCAGGACAGCAACAAGACGAGACATCAGGCCTGTCTCAGCTGGAAAGGGTTTGCGCTGAGATCGTCCAGACTGAGAATGTTTATGTCGAAGACCTGAGGCAGGTTGTTGAGGTAAGAATCACTATTGTTTTTCCTAATTCTAAAAGAGCTTTATATTCATTTGTTTTGTGTCCTCCTCCCTAGAAAAATAAGAAAGCATGTTTTTTGTTACAAACATTATTCCCAAGAAATGTTTTAGATACGAGTACAATAAGCGATTTATCCAGTTTAGGCTCTAATGAAAATTATGATGGATGGAATAAATCATCAGATTAAACTACTTGTTAAAATTATTAACCTTCTTATTTTTCCTGAATTTACAGTAGATTCTACGTTCTTGCTTTCATTTGTCTAAAGACTTATTTCAGCAAAATTATATGTACTACAAATTATTTCGGGTTCAACCCAATTAGTTGTAAACTGAACGCGTTAGTTAGATTTTGTTTGTTTTGCTTTCAGTCCATTTCCCATGCGTTTGAAACATCAGCCGCGCTCCAATTACTACTTCCGGCTCTAGTTTATATTTTAATCCTTCTTGACCGCCCTGCCCTGTTACGTGATCAAATCATTTAATATTAGAGACATAAGGTGTACTTATTAAAGCTTCGGTTGTCAATAGCTTCGGAAAATTATCTCTTATTTATATACGTATTTTTGTTTTGTTTTGCCGTCAGACATAATAAATCGGTTGTCAATCCCAAACCAAAGTAGTTCCCCAACTAATTTGGTTGCTTTCCTTGCTTATCAATCTTTTAAGAAATCAGATTGGCATACATAAATGCGGCTTATTATCAGAAATATTTTGATCTTGTTCAGGACTTTGTTCTTGCCGAGTTCCTTGCCTTGTTTCTCAGTTATAACGAACCGGTGCTAGAATCAAATATAACGTTCATAGGGCCCTATTTGTATAAGGGATATTTAATAAACCTATTCAGAATTTTGGACTTTTCAATATTTTTCTCAGGCGACTTTTTTCTTCGGCAATTTTTTTAGGTTTTGGCAGTTTTAATTGAGCCTTAATCAACCGAACTGCCTGACCTTTTGACTCCCCAATAAACTACGTACCACATGGTTGAATACTGGTTTCATAATACTAGGTATTATGTCTGGTATCATAGCAACTGCGGCCCTACTGACCCGATACATATCAAATTGACCTACTTGTTTAACTGCTAATCAATTCTTAGGGTCAAACGTTCGTTTCCTTTCATCTATTTCAATTTCTTTGCTGCGCTAAGAAAGCGTTGTTTCAAGCTTTATAGTACTTTTCTTAAAGTACTTATCCTTTAAATTTTAACATTTTCTTAAGAGAGTTTCCCCGTTGTATTCTAATGAAATTAATGAAGGGTCCAAAGGCTCTTAAGAGGCAAAGAAAAATGAGAAACTGACTTATTGACCTGCACACACAGATACCTGCACAGTTTAAATCTGTTTCACAGAAAGGGTTACAAATTTTATCTCCTAAGGGGTTGAAATTCATACATAGAGACGGGTGTCCCAGGTACTACTCCCTAAATTTCTATATAATGTTGTAGGTGTGCTGGTGTAAAGGCAAGTAGAAAGTTTAAACGAATATCTCTCTTATGCTGATGTGACATAATTATAGGTATAACAAGAGGTTAATAAATGGATAATTCAAGTGGCATCGCGTGTGACCCACCCTAACCTACAGTGAACCGAGTTACTGCAATGTTATACTGTGCGTGCACTCATTTACTATCTCTTTGACTTCATAATTTGCATATTACCATTGGTAAAACTGTGATATTACACAGCGATTCCTCACAACCCAACGGGTTAAAATCCCTTTAGAGTAGATACCGGGCAATCCAACACCGCAACTAATCAGTGATTTTGCACTGATCAATATCAGTACCGGCCCATCACGGCATCTAAATATTTAGTGTGTCCTGGACTTAGCCAATCAGGGCGCGTGTGTTCTTGACTTAGCCAATCAAAATGGGACATAACCTTTGCTTATGATAGCTTCTCTATGCGTAGTAATAATAGCTCATTGGTGGTGAGTTGTCGGAATAGATTATATCCAAATTTTCTAGATTTATAGAAATTTTCCATGCGAGTAATAGATTAACCTAGATTAACATACAGGATACTTTTAATTCCTAGAAGAATTAGATCCCTCGCGAACGTGGGTGTAACCGCGGGGTAAAACTAGTATATGTATATAATATAAAAAATATGCATTGAACATAATACGTATAATGATGACACAAAACACACTCTACTTAGTCATTAAAATGTATTTTCCAAGTCATAAGACTTATGTGGTAACAACAGCATTTGTAAATGTGGTTGGTGGTAGTGGTCGGTAAGTCACGTTAATTATCATCGTAATGATACCTATTAATTGATGAAATAGTTAATTTAAGGCCTTCGTAAAATAGCGGGAATGTAAAATAACCTGTAGATAGCATGTTTGAATGCAAAACTTGCGTCCGTTAAAATCTTGGCTTTATTTCGAAGTGCTTCGAAAAGTTGCTGCAATTTACAAGTATCAAAATGCATTGACTGTAATTTTTGCCTTAGGCGCTGCACAAACGTGTGTTTTGTGTCGGACATCGGACACAGACGCGCCGGTTGCTACTTCTGGTCACTGGTAACCGTAATTGCTGTGACCGGTGGCGGCGATCGGACACAGTCACCGCTTGTTTTCAGTCAGTTTCAGAACAATTGTAAGGATTTTTTGTAATGTTGCTTGTGTCTTCAACTGACGACTTTTAGTTTCTAGTTACCGAACACTTTTTGATCGTCAACGAGTATGTGTAAAGTGGAAGCAACTGGCCACAAATGTGCGCAGGGAATGGCTGATTTCATACTGGTTCTAATGGATCATTGGTAGCTTGTGTCCGACACAAGACACACGTTTGCGCAGCGCCTTATTGTCCAACACCAAATTCAGGTCGATATAATTAACGCAGATGCATGAATAAATTATGAACTTGGTTACACAAAATTTCACTCCATAAGCCTTTAGCGACAGACATGGTAACGGGGCAGGAAGCTGACCGATCGCTCGCTGTCACGCGTGACAGCTGTCACGCTGTCAACTAATTAGTCGGCGAATTGAAAAGCGAAGAGAAAATGTCCCTTTCGAAAAAGTGGATAGGAATTCATTATAATGTTGGGCTATCGTACTCCTGCCTGGGACTACATTCTTATTGGATTTTTTTAGTAAGGAAAGTATACCGTGGTCTGAAAGGGTGATCTTTCTACAGGGTGGGCCAGAAAGGCGTACGATTTTAAAAACACTCTTGCGTTTGAAGCTTTAGAGAGGGGACTGCGCGGGTGGTGGGGTTAAGTAGCTCGGTTCCCGGAAATTTAGTCTAGCCTATAATCGTGCGACATGGTTTCAACAAGATGGCGCGACATGCCATACAGCTAATGCCTCTTTGGCGGTCGTAAACGAGATGTTTGCTGGGAAACTGATATCGCGCCGAGGTGACATTGCATGGCCTCCTAGAAGTCCGGATCTAACGCCACTGGACTTTTTTTTGTGGGGATACCTAAAAAGTAGAGTCTACTCCAATAACCCAGCCACGATTAACCAGTTGAAGACCAATATCCAGGAAGAAATGGCAGCTATTCCCCGTGCAATGTGCCAGCGAGTTTTTACCAATTTGAGGTTCAGATTCGAAGAATGTTTGCAGCGGGATGGTGCACACCTGGATGACGTTATTTTTAAGAAATGAATTTCCCAGATGTAAATTTTTATAAAAATAAAAATTTATATGTGAATTGTACTAAGTTTTTTTTTAATCATTTTTTCAAATTCGCAATTCTTTCTGGCCCACCCTGTATAATACTCAAGAAGTCAGATATAACTGGGAATCGATGCTTAATCAGTGGGGCTACAGTGTATGAAAATGGCAATGAACATCATTGAATTTGGCATTAACTGTTTACCTACGAGACATGCATTCTTCTCAGTTGAAGGCTTACGGACTGGTGGTAACTTCAGTAGCTTAGACCTTCATAAGTGCCCTTCTAGGGCCTAAATTGGATAGATGCGAATATCAAAAGAGCCAAGTAAGCTATCCTTTAACTCCAGATAATTGGAGCCAAATTGAGTGACGTGATACTGACTGTCAAAAGTACCTAAGGCTTACTTTTGACAGCCAGTGAGTCTTATCACAGGTAATTATTTTAGTAACATTTTAAGTTGACATAAAATAATTCAAAAATATTCACTGTTTATGTAATGCAACTTATGTATCCAAATAAAGAAAGCCGAGTTTCCTAGTAAAACGGCACAGACATAGTGACAGTTTGATTGATAAGTATTGATCATTTAGACGACCAAATTCACAAGAACTCTAACTTTATACACAACCCCTTTTTAATCCTACATTTTGTTTGTAAAACTGGAGACAGACGGATCAAGTTATATTAGTCGTTGTATTCCCCAGGAGGAGCATTCAATTAGGTAGGTGATAGGAAAATGATCTCTATTCAATGTAGATAGGGTATTAAATAGATTGTATACCAAGCTAGGTATCGACGGGAACGTCTAGTAACGGGACACCCTAATATGGGGGTTGATTGTAGAGTGACCATAAATAGACGACATTTTTATACTCAATTTTATGTAATTATCCTAAGATGGTAATGGGACTGTAATGCGGATATTATTACTTGCATAGGTGAAGTTACATAGGTACCTACCTACAGTGTTTTCTTTGTACCTCTACGTACAAAGAATACACTGTGGGATAAAGAAAACAATACATTTTAGTAAAAAACTTATGAGGTGAGGTGAAACTGTTCAGTGACAACTGAAATATTCAATAATAATAAATTCAATCTTGGACTTTTTGTCTCTGCTATTTTCATCAAACTCAATCTTTGATAATTTTAGGTCGGGCGGGCATAATCGGGTTCTCGTACTTTTACCTTACAGAAGAACGCTCCCAATTAGCATTACTTAAAATGGTGTGGTGGGTAAGGTTGCCAGAGCTCCATGAGGAGACCTTGTGCTGGCAGTGTGTGGGGACCGCTTATTGCAGGGTCGGTAACACGCGAGTGATACACTTGGTATTGCAAGCTTCTATAACTACGGTAACCGCTTACCATCAGGCCGTTTGCTACCTTAGTAGTATACAAAACTAGACTAATGCAATGTTTTCTCATAATTATTGATAACTCTACCGTTGTTACTGTTATTTTATAAATAAACAATTCATAATATCCCGATATTGACCAAACGCATGGTCACCCCAGCGTCCTCCTTATCTCCGCAGTCCCGATAGTGCCGATAGCAAGTAGCTCGCATTCAAACGCGGCATCCTGTTCGCAAAGTTGATTTATAGCTATTTCACTAACCCCGTTATTTATCACCGGCACACATCTCTATCATATTGAGTCATAACACTTTATATTTATCACTACGGTGGACACTCCATCGATTGCTATGTTTATTACTACTTGAGTGCTAATATTATAATAAAGATATTCAAGGTGTCCAGTCCATGGATTCTAATAGTTGCACGGGGAAGATCATTACAATTTGTTTTACGCCATGTTTGACGGTTCAAAAAGGTTAGAAAAAAAGGTATGAGTAAGTAAGTTTTTGTTTTTAGTATGCGACTAGTACGAATAATAATTTAGGTAACTATGGAAAGTTGATGAAATTGGGTAGTAAAACATATTGCAAATGTAACTTGTTTTGATCCATTTACCAGGGAAGCAAGCAGAAGAGCAAGAAACCCAGCAAGCTCACATTTTAAAATATTTTTTGGACAATCTGACTGAATGCAACAAGATAAATAAATAAATATCTTATAACCCGATGGTGCGTCCATGCTACGCGAATCGAGCACGAGCCGAGCCACGAACGAGCCTACAACGAGCACGATGCGAATCCCTTTGTACTTACGTGAAAAAACTGACAGTCGCGCTCGTTCGAGGCTCGCAAGCCCGTCCAAGCTACGCGAATCGTGCTCGCAGTGTGCTCGTTCGAGGCTCGGCTCGTGCTCTGTTCGCCAAGCATGGACGCACCATGACCGTTGTTATGTAGAGTCCACTATTTATCCCAAATAATTCTACAACTTTGAAATATTTTTGGCATTTCAGTGTCAAATATTTATTATAATACTAATCAAGTTGTTCAAACATTTCTGTCACTATATTTAACGTCATATCATATCGTTATGTATGTAAATGATAATGATTAGCATATTTATTAGAATACAAATATTTTGAGAAGTGTCTACTTAACACGTTAATGCAATCTCTACACTGCCTCGTCTAATAGGATTTTTACCCATATGGAATGTTAATTTTGCTATTAAAGCAACTTCATATATGCTTCATAATGTTGAGTTTCCTTATGATACCACCATGCTCAAAATACCAGTCAAATCGTAAACTTAAGGTTCAAATTGGTATCATAAGAAATCAAGCGATGGAAAAATCTGACCCAAAGCCGTCGATCCCACAGAGGGAGTTCTAGAGTTCTGCGTTCAGCATTCACTATTGTGCACACAGCAAGCAGTCCAGAGTTATAGAGTTCTGCAATATTCGCTACCGATCACACGTCATACACTTTTTTTACTTTTAAAGGCGCCGCAAAGATTACAGTGTACCCGAAACTCTAGAACTCTCTCTATGGGATCGGCGCCTTATTGAATAAAAATATGTCAAAACTGCTTCGTAACTGTATTTCTTTACGAGCCAATTTATGGTAAAAAAGAATAAAGATTTCAATTCCAAGGCAACATGTTCCACAAATCCCGCAGAAACTCCAGACGAGCAAAACCGCAGGCACAGCGAGCTAAAATATATTTATAACTCTTTAACTTTATGAATCGAGTTAAGTTTATTTTGGTCAATACGTTTCTCAGCGTGGGACCGCATTAACAAATATACATTTTACAAAGACATTCTCTTATAATAGCTTCCTCAACGTTACTCATACAGAGTGTTGATTGGAAATCTATAGTCTTGTTAATTTATTGTGTCTAATTAACTCATTAGTTTTATGCCTTTAGATTTTTTAGACAAATACGGTTAAAAAAACAAGTTTTTGGTCTGGCTGATCACATAATAAGACATAATTTCAAACGTATCTTCCCATCCTTCCCAAAAAAACTACATGCTCTTGCCTTCGGGAAAACCACGGTAGAGACTAGAGTTCATTCCACAACCGCGTCCGCGCTAGCATGCTCCTTACCTTTGAAACTGCACAGTGCGAGACTATTTCGATACTAATATGTATATATTTAAAACTAAGAATATAGTTTTAATGAGAATTTGAGTTTTATTAAAATAAGGGCTTCTGTTTAGTCTCTATAATTCAGTTTACCGCGAGTAATACATACATATCCAGAGATATATGCATTTAGACCTGTATAGATGGGGTGTCTGGAAATTAGTAGGTAAACGATACTTAGACACATGATTGTACTCATGATAACAAACAACTTTCCCAAAGAAACAAATAGGGATAAATAAATAAATTAAATTAAAGCTGATGGTGTATTCTTATTCTTGTTACGTAGTAAATATTATAGACTCAGTGTGCTAAGTAAATAAAAAAAAACTAGTCACCCTATATACCCACACCCAGACTCGGGAGAAACAGCACATTGTAAATGCACACATGGCCCGTAAATATATTGGGTATAGGTAAACGCAAAGAATTTAAAACGTCCAGAAGGATAGTCGCCTCTATGGCAACATGAAATAAACAAGCCAGAATTGACAGTATTTGACAGCCGTGCGCAGTACGAACTGAGAGCGATTTGCTCAGGGAGCCCCTCAAGCGGAGTGAAATTAAATGTCATGCTTTAGTAAGGCGGATTATCCATCTGGGTAGAGGCACGATGCCCTATGAAAATCTTTGGGTAAACGATTGTTTTGCAAACATCGATCGGTTGGCTCCACGATCGAAAACCATTTATCTCTCCTAGTGAAAGTCCAATAAAATCGATCTTATAATAAAAATGTGGGTAGATAATAAAATGTCTAATACTTTCGGTAAGACTGTGGGCTAAATGCATTTAAAATGTATAATTAATGATTTATCACTGGGTAACCGTTAAAAATCACTGATTATCTTCGGATAGTTTTCGATACGCGTGTTTATATTTTTCTTGGTTCAAGACATACGCTGGAGCGGTCATAACCTAAGAAAAGTTTTAAAGATGACAAGCTCAGTCGTGCTTGGCGTGACGTCGTATGCCGACGCACGTGGCGTAGGCGAAGGTCGCTGGTTCGAATCCTACAATGGTTTTGAGCTTTCCATTAAGGCTAACATCGTAATTATACCATTGCTGGGTGGTAGTTTACACTCCTTGGTGGATAATTACCACCATAAGGCTGCTTTTCCACCAGAGATGTGCTATGCTACGTTGCTGTGGATGCGTTTGATATCCACCAATCATATTCATTGCTGCACATAGCTTAGCACTGGTGGAAACGGATTAAACCAAGATATTTTTTTTATATGGAAGGATGCGTGCTATATGGATGCGTGCTATCTTCATAGCACATCTTACTTGCACCGCTACATAGCTTAGTAGGTATCAGTGGAAACGGTCACATAGTTTCACAGCTTAGCTATTACATCCTCGCAGCATAGCTGCATAGCACATCTCTGGTGGAAAAGCAGCCTAAGGTTGAAAATCTGTCGTTAAAAACATCTACAGTAAAAAAAACTTTATTTATCCATTGACTAAAAGACTCATAGATTTGCGACTCAATCACGCATAAACGGCTAAACGAATTTAGATAAAACTTGGCATATAGATAGATCATAACCTGGAATAACATTCAGGATACTTATAATCCCCGCAAAACCAATGGTCGAATGCTAGTCTTAAATTATCGGTATCAGCAGGTGGTAGTGGGTAGTGGGTAGATCCATTCAGCGCTATGAAGATAGATAACATCGCTATCGATTATAAATTGTATCGATAAGTGTGGGGCGTGAATCGAGTTATTTAAATGTGCGCTGGACGCGACACGTGGGTTTGATATACTGCGCTTGCGACGCACTGTGATGAGACCTGCATATCGATTATGTTAATTATTTGATAAAGATTATGTTTTCTGAATATTTGTAAGTACGAGGACATTTTGATTACATCTCTTTCTTTTTCGATTCGATCTTTTTTTTTATACAACTAACTCTGCAAATAAGTAAATGACCCGCCTAATTACCCTTCCCCTACGTGATGATCTCTGGCTCATAGAGTTAGAATATTATAGAGTGCAACGTTACTTTGTGCGATGCGTGAGCAGTTTCCGCATTCACAGATATAACGTACACTAGTTGACCGCTGCTCTTTGACCGAAAAACGCTTCTCTATCTCTCATAAAAGTGTATCTCCTCTGGCTCCATCTATGTGATATTATAAAAACTTTTTTTTGATCTCATTCATCAAATATCTCATCAAAAGATGGCTCTATCTATGTGATATAGTATTTATATACTCTGAGGTGATATTATAAAAACCTTTTTTCTGATCTGTATTTTTTAATAGGTGGCGCCACTTTTTTACTTAAACCTAACAGTTAGACAACAAAACAAAATATTCCCAACGTGAACTTTTTATTCAATAACTTGTACAAATAAATAAAAAAGACAGTTACAAACACGCATTTAAGATACACACGTAGATACAGAAAAACCATAAAATATCAATGCGTGTTAAGATAAAAAATCACATAAAACCGATGTTCTCATGTGGGTAGTGTAGTGAAGTACCGGCATAATTTTATTTTCTACTAAATTGATATCAATAAAAACACTTTTAATCGGCGCCGTGGGCGATGTACTGTTACTAGTTTTCTACGTCTATGTTAATTAAATATATATATAAACTTACTTTGAGTGAAGACACGTGTCCCAGCATGGCAGAAGTAGGTATATGAGCTGAAAACTTTTGATTGACTTTTCCTTTTGCACAATTTGCACAAGTGGGCTAAGAAGTAAGTGGGCTAATTAATTTGTTATAAAATAGCGAACACAAAGAGTAATAAAAATAATACCGTACACCACAGCCGTACGCGGTGAGAACAGCTGATCCAACGCTGGCAGCTTTTCCACACTGTGAGGCAATGATCAATTCTTTGGCCTCTGGGCGAGGTATTCGCCAGCCCCCTGGTTACGGGAAGCGTCCACCAGGCTCTACCAGTGTTATTTGTTATTCTACCTGTCAGTACTTTTACCAGTCTTACCTGCTTTGCTGTAGGTAACTTACCTTACCTATTGTCCATGCCCGATATAAAGGTAAAGAAAAGGTACGCTATATGGCAATAGATTTATTTCAACATTTCACGAATTTTCATCTACATGTGCAGTTTACCGATCCATTATTATTAACTAGTATAGTTGCGCCCGCGGTTTCACAGGAGGGATATATTACTTTCCCGGGATAAAAAGTACCCTATGTGTTAATCCAGAACATATTCTATCAGCGATCTATTGGACCCGAATTTTATTCATAACCGAATTATCATTTTTCAATACTTACATACAACCGTACGATGGTGCTGACTCTGTTGTTTACAAACTACACTTATTTAGTTTTACTATATCATGTATTATAACAAAGAACATAAATAAAACATAAATATAAGGAATTTAATCCTGTCAGGATTGCTCGAATTGTTTGTTTTCGACGAGAATTTAGTCGCTATCAAAATTACGACTACTTACTCACCATAGAGTAAGAATAAGTATATTTTTTTTTAATTGACAACATTATGCCGGCCCAAAATTTAGCCTTAGTACCCTTACGCGGACAAATCGGCGAGCAAGCTCTCAACCGGGGTTATGATTAGGTAACTACGCCTGAGGGTGCCCCAGTTGGGGCCGAACCTCGGCTCGGGGCCGTTACCGGAGGGGACGGACTTAAGAGTAAGAATAGTCAAATTGAAAATACTTATACTAATTTCGCTCTTTGAAGGATGGGCATGGCCATGGCTTCTTCAGCTTATTCACCCTAACAGCCTATAGGTACATGATAGTAATCTTGGATTATAAACAATAATTTGTATGAAATAATGAGGTAAAGAATATGTTTTAATAAGACGATCTCAAGCAATCGTCGTGGAAGATTTATTAAAGTGAATTGTGAGTCTTCGGTAGGTACAAAGATCTCTAAGTAAAGTAATACCTACCACAGATAATACCTGGTAAACGTTGTCTAAACTTTGCGACTAATTGCTTTATGTACCTACTCAATTTGGTTACACTGGCAAGACGTTAACGATTAGGTATCGTCAAGTAGCTGCTAATAGTGAAAGTTAAGGCAAACCTTACAAATAATTTGGACAATATTGATAGCTTCCTCGCATCGGTCGTGCGATCTAAGAAAAAAAATTGGTAGGTACTTCCCAATTACGATGCGACAGCCTATGCTTGCTTGTTTCCATCGCGTGGCTTTACCCGCATTCGTGAGGGATCTTGAGCTTTTCCGGGATGAAAAGTATCATGTAGGTATGTAAGGTCTAACAAGATTCCAAATTTCATACAAATCCGTTCAGTAATTACTGAGTTGAGAGATAACAATCATACACATACAAACGTTCACGTTGACTTTAACATAACATAAATATACTTTATTTGTACACCATATAAACAGTAGTCAAAATCAAAATCAAAATCAAAATGTTTTTTATTCAATTTAGGCCCTGGTAAGGTTGGTACATACAGTTGAATTTACCACCGGTTCTAAATACACTTAGTAGTACCCCGAGTGTAAAAAATTGACGTTATTTTGTATGGGAGAAATTAGTATTCCGCTAGAGGCGCTGTGCGAATTCCTGTAGAGAAGTGTCGTAAACGCAAACGCATTGACGTTATTTTGTATGGGAGAAATTAGTATTCCGCTAGAGGCGCTGTGCGAATTCCTGTAGAGAAGTGTCGTAAACGCAAACGCATTAGTAAGCGTTTACAAATGTCAATTCTTTACAGTCGGGGTACTGTACACAAAAAGAAGGAATAACAAATACTGATAAGGCGCGTCGTGAATCTTCGTTCACACAGAAAACAAGACGTTAAGCTAGTTGGAGGCCTTCTAGGCGGCTTGAAAACTCCAACAGTAGGTGACCACTAGCCTACCTCCACCGATCCGCAGTGGGCACGCGTGGTGGAGTATCTGCCCATTCCCTTTCACCCTGTTTGTGAAAGGAGGCCTGTGCTCAGCAGTGGGACATTAAAGGCTGATGATGATGATGATTGGTCGGTAGTACTATTATTAACCAGTGCAGAAAAACTTACTACTTGCGGAATTAGATTTCTCGGTACATCGACGGCTACTTTCTACCATCGCAACTCTCGCCATCGACGTGGAGTCCATCCTCACATATTGAAGCCTGAATTATTTCGTACTGTGCGGGCTCAAAGGAGCTTCCTTCCGCGGACGCTCAGACTGTGGAATGAGCTCCCCGCCGTGGTTTTCCCAATGGAGTACAGCATGGGGTTCTTCAAAAGGGGTGTGAAGAGATTTCTGCAGGGTCGGCAACGCGCGCGTGATACCCCTGGTGTTGCAAGCGTCCATAGGCTACGGTAACCGCTTACCATCAGGCGGGCCGTAAGCTTGTTTGCCACCTAAGAGGTATAAAAAAAAAAAAAAAACGAGGAAAACTGAAGCGATATTTCCTTCGATGTATAAATCCCATAACAATTGGCTCAGAAACGAACCATAATCGCTCATATTTATCATAGCAGGCAAACCCGTGGGCTGCATCTATGTAATCCCAGCACGTGTGTGACAATGACAATGTGGGTTAAAACCGGTGTTACCAGTTACGACATACGAGCCAGATGGATGGACAAGCGAGCACGGGGGCTATTGTTTACTCAGCGTGCTGCGTTTAAGCGTGCTAGTGGACTTGATCGGGTGATGGGGTCGAGTTGATTTATTTAGAATGCGGAAATGAAAAGTGGTTGCTGAAAGCTGAATCATAATGGGATTTTGATTTTACTGTTTTATGACAGTGTAAAGTAATGTAAATAAATATAGATTCAGTCTACTTTGTAGTTTTGCCGCCGCGCCGGGGCACGCAATTTTTCATAAGTGCCTTCGAAGGTCTATTTGAATAAATGATTTTGAATTTTGATTTTTTTTTAATGGAATTTTGCGATTTGACATTTCAGTTGTTTATTTCAGTCTACTTGTCAACTTTCAGACAAAAAAAGAAATTTTATTTTTTTAGTATGTTTTAGTTATTTGGTTATAGTAGTACTACAGCTGGTACAGCTTTTAGATGTTACAGAGCAATTTATTTCTGGAATACGGCATATATTGAAAACCCTGTTAATTTTTGTACTAATAAGTTCAATTAAATTATAATGAACACGATATAGTTACTTTACTGCCTGCTATCCACTATCTTTTTACCAAACGATGTAAACGAAGCTCAAAGTGTAAACGCATAGAATTTATCATTAAAAGTATATCATACTATGATAGTAGATTATAGTAGGGAGGTATTTTATTACATACCTACTCTGTTTTTGTCTTTTGTGTAAGATTATCTCTTCAGATGAAAACAAAATAAACAACTGTTTTACGAGCTTTATATTGTTTTTATGTGGACTTTATAATTACTGTATCCAAGACTAGTCAGGGACTAGTTACAAGACTTGCTGGCATGAGGCAATATTTGCTTTGTGCTTGCTAGTTGGGTGTTTAGTTTATTCGGTCCGCTCTTCGTTCGGTACGCGGCCGCGGGCCGAACGAACAAAACTTTTAAAAAGCGATAGTGTTTTTTTATAGCTTGGGTACCGATAGCTGGAAAAGTCTTAAATGGAAGTACCTAGACATATTTTTGTTGTGGATATTTTTTTAAATTACTGTTCTTGTTCTAAATACTTTACATAATGGTAGGCGATGACAGCTGAGTGGTAGTGACGTCGGATACCGAGACGAAGGTCCCGGGTTCGGATCCTACGATGAGCTTTCGGTGAAGGAAAACATCGTGAGGAAACCATAGCACGGTGGTAGGATACTTTGTACCCATCAAGCCGACTACCACCCACAACTTGAAAATCTGTCGCCAAGCACCTATCGGTGTGTTCCGACAGCTGCACTTGAGACAGTTCCTTCTAGGCTTTGTGTGATTACCTTTGGCCACATCATCACTTACCATGGTGAGATTTTTGTCAAACACAGGCCAAAAAAAACATACAAATAAAATTGACACTTAGCCAGGGGTTAGCTGCAAGTGCAGCGGGAAGCTACAACAACCATAGATTCTTGTCTTCCACGTGATGAGCGACCTTATAGGCTTTGTCAATTTTCAGTAGAAGTACCAGACACGCGTGACCACAAGTACTTACCTACTATTGTGATATAGGTACATATAATTAGAAAGTCCAGTAACCTACAGGGTGGTCAGCACATGGCTATCCATTATACCGACGCACTATATAAGGAGTATTCGTGATACACGTTATCACGGTATCAGCTTTCTACCGCTGGCCACGCTCCGCACTATCTTACACATTAAATCTTATCTCTGCTTTAGAAATTGCTCTAAATTTAGGGCAAGCGGGATCATTAGCTGCTCCTGTTTACAAATGTGATGATAATTTATCAAGTTTTTTTATACTACGAAGTCGGTAAAATATACGGCCCCTGATGGTAAGCAGGTACCGTAGCCATATGGACGCTTGCAACACACGAGGCATCGTGCAGGCATCGTCGAGGCAGGTGACTGTACTAGTTAATATAATTATTTAAGTAAGGTTCACCTCATTAAGTACTAATATGGCATTTAGTGGCGGTGATTACCTAGGTACCTATATAAAATGATGACTGATCTGGTATACGGTAAAACTCGAATGAGTTTATGTTAATACCTTAATAATGTATCATGATAGTTTTAAGTTTGGAATAAATAAAATAAATAAATAAAAAAAAAAAACGCTTAGGCGTTACCGACTCTTCCCCGCTCCCATTGAGCTCTGGCGAACTTTTTTTTTTTCGTGGGGAATTCCTCATAGGATACCAGACTTTTACCGGCTAAAACCCCACGGTAGTCGCCATCTGCGCTGTAGAGAGATGGGCGGGCTCGCGTACCTGCTCACCCCTCCACGCGCGGCGCTAAGATAGCTCGTCTCGGGGGAAGTGTGATACCTCCCCCCAGCACCCTCGCTGTGCTATCGCACGATGAGTCGTGACAACATCGACTCATCGTCCTCCTTGGGGTCGCTTCTGGACGCACAGGGGGGCCCTGTTTGCCCACGACCCCAAAGGCCCCATTTAGTCGCCTTTTACGACAGGCAGGGGAACACCGTAGCTGTTATTCTAAGCCCCGGCTACAGGGCAGAAACTCATACGCAGGCACACAATATAAAGTTATTTGGCTTCGGAACTAATTTTTCCCATACAACATTTTAGAAAACGTAATCGCGATAATAGGTACGCCATTTTCAGAAACGAATTTACACCGTATTGTTTACATTATAAAAATCTAAATAGAGGAATGTGGATCTCATGCTAGTGGAACTCTGCATTCAGGTGTGCTCTAAACTAAAGTTGTCAGTGTAATACAATGTCCTAAAAACTATGTCTAGTTTCAGTACTTACATACATCTACAAGAGCACTATAGTTTACTTTCTGATTGTGAAATTTGTTATGGTCGTGCTAAATTCACGCGTACCTATTACTATTCTGTCATTTGCGTGATTGCATTCTTGTGGCGTAGTCCTACACTAGTTTCGCGGTTAAAGCTACACAGTACATATGATATCTGAAGCATTAGCTCAATTGAATTTTAGCTTCGAGATAAATATAAGAAAGTTTTTTTTTTGAATTGCCAGTTAGATGTCGGCCAAAAATTTTGCCTTAGCACCCTCACGCGGATAAATCGGCGAGCAAGCTCTCAACCGGGCAAGATAAGAAATGCTAATATGTTTTGTAAATAATTTATTTACTCGGTGTTTTTAGCCTTATAGATAACACAAGATGAAAATAATCAATTGTGAAATATATATTTATAATTGCTCCAACGAATATGCTTTGAAAAAAATTTGTAAACCAGCTATAAAATACGTACCTACCTATCTCAAAATCAATCAAATCTTAAATGAACTAAGTATGAAATTAGTAAGGGTTTTACCCGACCATCAAACAATTAACCCAAAGAAGCGCAATGACGTTCATTTTGAGTGAAATATATTCCGCCAATTTCCCACCGCCGACAACGCGCTCTGATTGGCTAAGCCAAGCACGCATGCACTCTGATTGGCCAAGCCAAAAACACACTCTGCAGTGATTGGTCCTTACTGTTCAAAATCAGTGACAAATCACTGACTAGTTTCGGAATCTGATTGCTTGGTATTACTACTCTAAGGGATTCTTCCTCGATGTACCCGACTAACTCGATAAGAAGTTTATTTATTTAACATATGATGTCCTGTGAATTCAGGAAATTAATTCTCTTCAACATTAATGCTTGAATAACCTTTTTAGACTTCCAGCATCCAGTATATAAATTAAATTATCTTGATCCATTGGCCCATGAATCATTTTGACATTATATTGTGACAACTGACCATAATACTGTGGTGTTGCCAGCACTAAAGTGGAACGCCGATAAATTACGTATTTTGTACTATTTACAGTACATAATAATTGTATACCATAGTGAATTTAGTGTTGCGATATGATCGTAAACATTTAATGAGTCGTTTCATTGAACGTATCCTGTCTAATGCTTGTTTATTTGTGTTGATAAGGGTTTTTTTGGCTAAACTATTGAAGATTATTATTTAAACAGGAAAATAAGTATTATACAAAGATGATGTGATACAAAACAGGCGTTCTTATCGCTAAAGCTATTTCTTCCATACCCCTATATAAATAGAAGTTGGTTGAGAAAAATGCCACAGTTGATTCAATATATTTATATATAGGGTGACTTTTGAATAGTTGTTTTGCTAGAACAAAAGTTGTTCAGACCGTGTTTTACTAACATTCTATAACATCAAACAAGAAAAGGAAAAAAAAAAGTCATTGGTTTTTGAAAAAACATAACACAAATAAAATAAAAAAACTGGAACCCGCGGATTCCCAGACCTGCTACAATACTGGGCTACTGGCATGCGGCGCGGCGTGCCGCAACTAGCGAAACAACATTTTAAAAGTTACCGTGTAGGTATATCTAAAAGCAACAATATCCATTGATCAATAAAATTAAGACCTGTATAACTTCACGACCTAGTTTCTAGAGATTTATTATTTGACTAGCTGCCCGGCGCGACTTCGTTCACGTGGTGCCCTACCTACTACCCTAACCAACCCTACACTACCCTAACCAACCCTACACTACCCTAACCAACCCTACACTACCCCAACCCGTTACCGTTTTTTTACACCTTGGGTTACATTATTTGAGTTTTAGTAAGGATCCCTAACTTTTTTGAAAATATAATATAACCTATGTAGGGGTATACGGGGATAGTGTAGCTTTCCAACAGTGAAAGAATTTTAAGAATCGGTTCTGTAGTTTCGGAGCCTATTCAATGCAAACAAACAAAAAATCACATCTTTCCTCTTTATAATATTAGTATAGATTAATCAAATAGATAAAAGTGTAAATGGACAATGATTAGCGTCGATCAAAGATTACCATAGACAGAAATTAAAGTAATAATCTTTAAAAAATAAATGTTTTTATTTCAGGGGTACCTGCACGTGTGGCGGCGTGAGGTGACATTCTCCGAGGAGGAGCTTTCGGAGCTGTTCAATAATATTGAGAACATTTATGTTTTCAATAGGTGAGCTACTTTTTATATCCTCACATAATTATAAAACGCAATGACTATATAAGGGGTTATTACAAAAGCCAACCCAGGTTTTAAAATAGCCTCGTGACTGAGTGACTGGTTTGACTAAACTTGCTTTAAATCATCATTAGTATTTGTCTCTGTTTTTCTGATTTTAGGAAATGTCTTAGTCTATGTTAAATTACGCTGGAACAAAAGTATGGAAGGTATGCAATGACCGTTCTGCTAGCTGCTAAGAGTTTTCACAGGAAAAAATGACCATGCGGATGGCTTCGCAAGCTTAGCCTTTATAATTATTATAGGCTATTGAAATTAGGTGTTTTTACGTTTCCGTATCCTAAGCCTCAGCTATACGTCCGTCTGTCTGTCAGTGAGCTGTATGTCATGAACCTTTATAGGTAGACAGTTGAACAGAAAGTGTTTTTCTATTGCCGCTATACAATCAAGAGATATAGCTATATTTTGAGAGACGTAGAGCATAGCGTTTATGCGCTCAAAGAGCAGCTCGACTGGGGAAGTACCTCCACCTTACAGAATACCGCAGCCAAATAACTTTATGCTGTGTAAATTTGTGTTCCTGCGCGTGACTAAGGTCGCCAGAGCTCATAGGGGAGGGGGGAAAGGTCGGTAACGCGTGAGCGATGCTTCTTGTGTTGCAAGCGTCAATATGGCTACGGTAACCGCTTACCATCAGGCGGGCGGTATGCTTGTTTACCGACTTAGTTGTATAAAAAAAAAACACGTGATAAAAATGAAATAAAATTAACAAAACATCTTTACGGAATGGTGTACAAGGCGGACTCGCAATTTGCCGTTTTTTTTATACAACATCAATAGAAACTATGATCAAAATAAAAGTATTAGTTGTATGTCCATCAAATCAATACCCACCTACACAATAAGCAGATGTGGGAAGGTCTCCCCTAGTTTCCGAGTGACCATTATCGCTAAATATTTCGAATCGCAGAGCTGTTTTTTCTTCGCGACATATGGAATAATTTGACGTACCCTCCGTTAGCTCATATATCGACTAGCTTTCTGTTTCGATAATAGGAAACAGGGTTGAATTTGGTTCAGATAGTTATGCTCGCAATATTTTGCTAATTATTTATTCTTTTTTGAAATATCAGTAAGTTCTATATATTTTTTTTGAGCTTAGGCTAAATTTACATTGCCGTGGTATGGAACAGAAGCAAATGAAATTGTAAATAGCATAATGAAGTCAATTGTGTAACATATAAAGTAAATACGAGCCAAAAAAAAGGTCGCGCTTCTTCCGTGGAATCCTCGCGCATTTACGAGAATTCCTCGCTTTTTACAAAAAAAACTCCAGGCACTATGACGTAAAATCTATCTTGGTTTACCGCATATTACAAACGCCAAGTGTTTACTCAATTATATGTGACATAATAGGCAGTCTTTATGAAATCTAGATCTAGATTCTGATCAATTTAAACAATTTTCTTAATTGCATTTAAGCCATCTAAGGAATAACTCTACGGTACTCTTTCCCCGAAGTAATTACTGTCTGTGACTTTGCAAAATGTCAAATTACGTGAAAATAGAAAGTAAAATCATAGATGATGTCTGAGACTGTAATTTTGATCGAAAGTGACACTCCAATCTGTATTTGGTTTTAAAAACCATTTCCAAGTACGTCCCTCTCGTAAAGAGGGTGTTAAAATAATAGAGAGGGTGCCATGGTGCCGCTCTAAAGGAAAGAGGGTAGATGTACAAAAGCTCTGACTATAGAATTCTAAGTATGTATTTATATTAAAGTCTTTTGTGTTGTGATCCGACAAATTGTACGCTTTTAAGATTCTGTGTGGTCTGCGTTTGATACGAGGGAAAGATCTTATAGTGATTTGGGAAAGTATTGAATTACTGTTTTGATCCCTTTGATGCTGTGGTTTATTTTATAGCCTTGGTATTTTATGTAGACATTTTCTGTAAGTAGTTTTGAAATTCACTTTATATTTTTATTGAACTAAAGGAATTTGCAGAATTAAAAAAGGGTGTAAGAAAAGCCCATCTTGTTATATTAATAGCCAATACGAAGTAAATAACTATTAAAACTAATAATTTATTAGAAACAGAACCTGTATCGTGAAGACCAAATATACCATTACAATGCTCAACACAAGTTTGACGTACTAATGATCCAAACACAAGTTCCTACCACATTTAGCTTTATTACGAAAGCTCTAAACGGTGTGAGGTGTTCAATGGCCAATTAAAGTGTAAAATTACACGATTGACCCGGATCCCCTGATGATGCTGATGCAACCGAGCATCGCGTATCAAGTGGACTTAATGATTGGCCTATTAAAGTTAATACCTCTTTGGTTTATGATCCGAGTTCCTATGGGTAAATTAGTGCTCATGATAGAGGTATCTTTTTTATCGTTTCTTTAGAAGTGAAATAATTTCTGGAATTAACAATGCATATTCTATGCCATTCTCTACGCAAAGGTTCAATGTTATCTCTGTATAATTATGTTGATGAATATGGGTTAGTTAGGTAGACCAACATACCGATATACACACGACGACGCGACACAACTTATTGTAATTGTGAGGTTATGTTAATCATAAATAATATTTTTGTAAGAATCAAAAGTTAATATGTTGCTTCAATCACCATCGCTTTCTTGCATTAACCCCCTTATTACTAAATAAGGTGTAAGTCAAGTATAGTAATACCTAGGTTTTAAATATATCCGTCACTTTCTAATGTCATATAAACAAAAAGGGCTGGGGCTATCTTAATACCTGGGTGTTACAAGACTGACTTACACCTTATTTATTAATAAGGTGTAAGTAGGGTATAATAAGGGTAAGGGTTTAATGTTAGATGATTGCAAAAAAAAACAATTCGATACATCTATTTAATAATTTTCTTAACTACGTAGGTACCTGTACAAGAAAATGTTCAACTTTTCTCACATAAGAGATACATTTTACGACACAGTTGTAATTAATCCTAAATAGCTTTACTTTTTCCATATAAAGCTATTTGCCGACTCAGATATTCGCGTATCTAACATCGGCATTAGACAATGTAGACCACAGACATTAGATATTACTCTGCGGCCTGTTTAAAACGACACCTCGGTGCTTATCTTACTTACACAAACCAGTTAATTAACGCATAAAATGAGCACGACTTTATTAGGTTTTGCAACACTGTATCGTTTTATCGTATGGAATGCTGCAAGGTACCATACTTGGACCGTTAGTGTTAATACGCTTCATCATTTGTAACGGGTCTGTAATTAATAAATTGACGACTTTATACTAATAGTATCTTCACTTTAGATCGTTAAATAAAAATATTAATAATTACATTTATTAGTCAAGTATAATTCAGTTTTATAGGTGAAACGCTGAATAATAAAAAGGAAACATTGAAACGAAATACGTGTGCCTTTTGTTCGGTCACGTATTTTCTGCCGGACCTGTGGTCGAAGCCTTTACGCTCGTAAACAGAAAACAATGGCCCGATCTCGCTCGAAGAAATCAACGAGGTCAGTTTACTTGACTTGACCAGAAATATGAAAAGATTGCTGGCACATAAAAAGTATATTGAATTTGCTATTTTTAGCATCACGTTTCGTCGTGGGAATTTTTGTTCACTGTATCGAGGATTGGTCTGTTTTTATTTGTTATTGGTTTTCTTTTTTTGTCATGAACCTTCTCCGTCCTGCGCACAGTACCTACATAATCAAAGTTTTTATAGGTACAAAATAAACAGATAAATATTGATGTCGATGTATCCAGTACATCATAACGTAATTAAAAGTATCTCTAGGTAATGTGTACACTAAGATTATGCGACATGCCGTAAATTTAGTGTAATAGTATTCGTTATCTCTAGAGCTGTCCCTTTCTATAGCCATCCAATAAACAAAGATATAGATTTAATTTGTCATTAAATTCTAATTGTCTTCTGTGAGTTCGGCATTTATTGCAGTTAAATTGATCATAATTAACTGTATGCCAAAACATAATCCAACAGCCTCATTATGCTGACAAATAACCAAGCTATTTCCAGAAATCCCACATATATACACCAAAAATGTATGAATCATCATCAATTCTCCCCACAGATCTCTCTGCGAAGAACTCAACACTTGCCGTTTGGACGCTACCTGCATCGCCCGTTGCTTTGTCAACAATACTACTGGTTTCTCAGTCTACACCTCCTACTGTACCGGCTATCCTCGAACCATGGAGAGACTAGCTGCCTTAGCGTCCAAGTCTCAAAGTGCTAGGGAGTTTCGAGAGAGGCAGATGGCTTTGGAGCATAGGCTGCCACTTGCATCGTACTTGCTGAAGCCTGTTCAGAGGATATTGAAGTACCATTTGTTGCTGCAGGTTAGTTAGCTAATGTACTAGAAATTTCCTCTTATTATTATTCGTTGGGTCGTGGAATTCCTGTTTAAATTATATCTTTAATGAGATCTGAAGACATGACTGTTACTCATTTGCTTCTTTTTTATTTAATTGTCAGGTTATACCTGCCTATCCACCACAGGCAACATTAAAAGAGAAAAATCTTGCTACTTAATCCGCTGCGTTTCATTCACATAGAATGAGCAATAGTCCGTTCATCGTTTTGAAATAATATGTTATTAACTAATGGAATTGCACCAAAACTGACAAAGACGTCTTTGAGTATCGTTTTTTGGAGTAAACTCTCAGTATCATCTTCTACATTTTAAAAAAAATCTCTATTTTATTCAAGTACTCGATCTAATATAGAGCTTTAATGTAGTTAATTAATATCAATAATAATAATATAATATAATTTTAGAACGTGGTAAAACAATGCGCGTCTCGCGAGACGGAGTACGCGTTGCTGAAGATGACCGGCATCGCGCAACACATCGACGACATGAAGCGGAGACATGAGCATGCTGTTCGGGTGCAGGTAATGTCACACGCTCGTCAAGGGAGACCAATTGACTCTGTCAAATGAAGTCTCTCCATCAATCCATAATTTTGCTTTGATGACTCAACAAGTGGCACTTGTTTTTTTTTTACTGTGTACAGTGGTTTAAGCATGTTTGACCACAATCTCACCATGGTAAGTGATGTTATGGGCGAAGGTGGTAAAGCACATAAAGCCCAGAAGGAACTGGCTCTCAAGTGCACCTGTCGGAACGTTCCCATAGGTGCTTGGCGACAGATTTTCAACTTGAGGCTGGTAGTCAGCCAGGTGGGTACTAGAAAGTAGCTACCACCGTGCTATGGTTTCCTCACGATGTTTGCCTTCACCGAAAACTCAAGCTCATTGTAGGATTCGAACCCGGGACCTTTGTCTCGGTATCCGACGTCACTACCACAGAGCCAAATAGATAACGCAAATCGAGAAAAGGAGACCTCTAGCTATAGTCCGGCCACACGCTCCGTCATGCCTGCGAGTATGTCTGTACAAACCGATTTGCGCAGGTAAGATTGTGCCGTGTTCCATATTTTTGTACTTTATATAACTGTACAGACGTCTACAGTTTTGGGACTGCGCATGCAAGACGGAGCGTGTAGTTGGCCATCTTTTTATTTATTGAACTTTGCAATGGACCAGGCTGATTATTGGAATTAACTTCTTGAATGTAATTATCGTGTTATTAACACAAGTCCACTACTAAGTAAAAAAATAAACGAAGGTAATAAAGGCGTATTAAAAAAAAAACTTCGTGGTCGGTCATTGTAAATCGCATTATATTTGCAGGAGATCCAGTCACTGCTCTACGGATGGAATGGCCCAGATTTGACTACATACGGAGAGTTGTGTGCCGAAGGGACATTCAGGTAAATATATTCTTCAGTTTATACTACTAAGGTAGGGTAAAAGCATACAGTCCCCCTGATGGTAAGCGGTTATCATAGCCTATGGACAGAGCAATATAATTGGATCTAGACACTTGCAACACCATGGGTGTAATCTGCGCGTTGGCAACGCAATGCGTTGCAAACATATCTTCATACCGTACTTACCTAATCTCATTCTACGAACTCAGCTCGTATTTTTAACCGACTTCAAAAAAAGGAGGAGGTTCTCAATTCGGTTGTGTTTTTTTTTATTTTTTATTTTTTTTATGTTTGTTACCTCGTAACTCCGTCATTTATTAACCGATTTGGAAAATTCTTTTTTTGTCTGGAAGGGTACACTTCCCGTTTGGTCCCATTGTCATCAGATCAGGATTTGATTACTTCTTAGTGTACTTTGAAGTCGGTTTAAGTTTTTTGTAAAACAGTCCAATTATTTTCCCCATAAATGTTTGTAAGAAAGAGATGTGAGCTGTTATCTTGGCCACCGTTATTTCGTATACGTAGTAGGTATATATAATGTTGTAGAGTATTCGGCGCGAAGGCGATGCGGCACTCGTTCCTGTTCGACAAAATGCTGCTCGTCACCAAGAACAGGGAGGACGGCATCCTCGCCTATAAGTCACACATTATGGTATGTACATATTACCATCACTACACTAATAATATAATAAAGCGGAAGAGTTTTTTTGTTTGTTTGTTTAAACGGGCTAATCTCTGGATCTACCATTCGGATTCATAAAAATCTTTCACTAATAGGAAGCTACATTATCCCCGAATATTATAGGCTTTATATCACGGGAACGCGGGTAAAACCGCGCGAGGCAGCTAGTATTATATCATTTATCATTTCATTAAATCACAAAATATCTTTTAATTTAAAACGGGTATTGGTTTTATATCTCGTGTTTATTTAATTTGCAACAATGGAGTGTTAAAATTAAAGATAACATTATTAAAATTAAACATAACAAGTACTCGAGATTATTCAACTATAATTTCACCGTAGTTTATTTAGCCCCGCGTCAGTAGTTTCGGAGATAAGAGGGGAATAGTTTTCGTTATAATTTTCATCTATTTTCTTAGATTACTAAAGAAATATAAAAAATAAAATTTGATATTCTCACAAAAAGCCCTTTTATTTAATTTACACGGAGCAGTTTGCAAAACTTTTAAGAAAATTTCTAATTTGTCCCCTAATGTTAATTATTTACGATACACGTCCTAATTTGGCTTACAGTTATTCATATTATGTACCAAATTTAAACTTAATCGGTCCAGTGGACTCGAAGCAAATTGGCTTTGACAGACGGACAGACAGACATACGAGTGATCCTAAAAGGGTGGATATCCACCAGAGATATGTAGCGAGGAATGTGTTTTAGCTGACAAATAGGATCGCTTCATGAGAGCTATAACGTGAAAATTAGGGAATGCAAAACCGTGGCAAAATGAAAACCGGTTTTTTTTTCGGTTATGGAGAGGTGAAACCGGTTAACCGGTTTTAAAACCGGTTTTTTTAATGTTCGCTCGTTTTTTTTCCACATTATTTCTATAGCTCGAATTATAGGTAATAACCATGCCTAAGCTTTAAAAATCGCAAACTGAGGAATTATAGTCGGTTAAAGTTAATGAAGAGAGTATAAAAGAAAACTAAAATTTATCATCACCTGCCCTGTTCCCAACCATTTGTGGTCGGCGCAATATGTACGCTTCTTCCATTCGTCTATTCTATCCGTTATACCAACTTTCACTCCTTTCTTAATAATATCATCTTTCACACAATCCATCATCTCTTTTTCATCAAATTGATGGAAATAATAGTTTATTTAACTCTGTAAATTCATCTTCATCAGATACTCGTTTATATAGACTACACGGTTCCTTTCCTTTTGATTATATTTTACAACGAATGAAATCATAAAAACATATCACATTTGCTTGGTTTTTAATTGCTATGATATATGATATATACTTTATGTTAAAAAATAGATCAGTAGAAGTACTTATATAAACATTTATTGAATTATGTGTAGTTATAGTATTAATTTCACACGTAATATTATGAACATATCATATAGTAGCGCCACAGCAACTTGCGTGTACACAAAAACGTGATTATGATTATACGAATGTTTTACTTAGATAAATTGTTGTCGTGCAGATGGTTAAAAAATAACACCAATCAGTCAGCTTGCTGTTTGGCATACATAAGAGCCTTCGTTGACAGTAGTTGCTCGGATAGCATGACATTAATGCTGGCCTTCCGCAAGGCTCTGGATTATCCCCAACACTGTTCCACCAGCATATTAATGATATTCTCTCTATTGCTAGCATTCATTGCTATGCAGATGAAATTACAGGGGATGCTCATTACACGAGCCGTCCAAATATCCCTCGTTCTATATTGGAGAAAAGGCGCGAAGTACTTGTATTAAATAGAGAGTACACAAACTAGTGACTCCGATTGGGGTTGACTAAACCTAGTCTATTTCAACCCCACTAAGTCACACGCAAGCCTGCGCATTCACCGTTGCGAAAGGTCTACTTTCTGTGGCTCCTCATTTCTAGAACATGTCCCTCAACATCACGAAAAGCATTGGGATCCTTCGCGTTAATATTTGTAGCGACGTTCTGTTCCAAATCATCTACAAGGTATACAAAAAAGTCCGGTCCAAGTGGAGTAATGCTGTCTTCTGTGGGCACCTGGATACCAGCTTTGGTATTTAGACTCAGTTCAGCGACGTGCTGTTATAATTGTCGACAATCCCGAGCTCACAAGTGTTTTAAAGCCCCTTAGTCTGAGGAGAGACTGCCTTCTTATGTGTGTTCTATTTCTTTTCCAACGGACTGTATTCTGAAGAATTGTTTGACCTGATGCCCAGTTACCTTCTACCATCGTACTGTGCGGTTTCAAAGAAGCTTCCTATCGCGGACGCTCAGGCTGAGGAATGAGCTCCCCGCTTCAAAAAGTTTGAGGCTTGGCAACGTGCGAGTGATAACCGTTATGTTTTAAGCGTCCATAGGCTACGGTAACTGGTTATCATAAGGCGGGTCGTACGTTTGTTTGCTGCCTAAGTATTGTAAAAAAAAGTTTAACATATTTTATATCTATCATAAAAACAATCATTATTATAAGTTATTTTCTTACCAGCTCAACACAATACACATCAACACACTTCAGTTCATCACAAAAATACTCAATGCATTGCACTCAGTTTACAAAAAGGCGGCAAATCTTCCTTTGTTAGTTTTTCCAAACATTGAAAGAAAAACCGAAAATAATCGAAAAACCGGTTTTGGTGCCATGTAAAACCGGTTTTTTTGGTTGGTCAAAACCGTCCCGAATAACCGGTTTTTCGGTTTTCGGTGAAACCGGTTTGCATTCCCTAGTGAAAATGAAGCGATCCTATATTTTGTCAGCTAAAATAACTTTTATTATTCTTAGGCTAAAAGTGCTAAAACACATTCTATGCTGCACATATCTGTTGGATATCCAGTAATATCCACCGTAAGGGTTCCTTATTTTTCTTTTGAGATACGGAACCCTAAAAAGTAATAATCTTATAGGTCGGTTAACGAAAGCTGGCACGTTCAACTGGCACATTTACACGTAGCGTTTGTGTAGTGTATGAATAAGCGCGCGGCGTGACGTGGCAATGCATGTGCATCATTAAAAGTCTGTCCGTCTCTCTCGCGCGCGGTCAAGCGTATGAGTATGAAGAAGACAGTTGATGTTTTGCTTTTGCTCATAAATATACAGTTGTCTTTTTTTGAACTCGTCCATTAGAATTGACTTACTGATTTGAAGCAATAGTACTGTGAACGTGACCAATGAACCAATGATTGTCTCATTGATTGCAGTGCAACAACATGATGCTGGTGGAGTCGATAGCGGGCGCGCCGCTCTCGTTCCACGTGATTCCGTGGGACGCGCCGCGCGACCAGCTCACGCTGCAGGCGCGCTCGCACAGGCACAAGCGAGAGTGGACCTTGTTGCTCAAACGGGTCAGTTTGTATTTGTGTGCTGGCTAGGGCCTAGAACACTCACTACTATAGAACGAGATCAAGTGTAGAATTGTGTTTTGAAAATAAACCTAATATCATTGGTGTAGGTTCCAAATTGAATTGTTTTAATTTTGTCTCTAAACTTGACTATTGATTAAATGAATACGGACCTTAGAGTAATTGTAGTAGAATTGATTAAAGATTAATTATATAAATGTTAGGTATGATATATAAAATTACTTTAAACATGATCAGTTTTGAAACCTTTTCCCTTATTAGTAGTTATTACTATAGCTCGCCCTATCCATATTTTTGAGATAACAATTCATTTGATTTTACAAACTCATCGTCTCAGCCAAATGTAGGCACTTATGTAAATTGAATGGATTAAAATATATAAATTAATTTTAGAAAATACTATTTACAGGTAATACTTGAAAATTACAACGCTGTTATTCCATCACATGCGAGACAATTGGTTATGGAGCTTGGACAGAATAAAACTGACGGTAAGCATTAAATAAATCTTGTAAAATTATGATCTTTATTTCTTGTTTTATAAAAGTTAATGAGTTATTTTCAAATTGTTACAGACGACATGTTAGCGGAGAAGTCACACAATCTAATAACACAAGCATCAATGAGGAAGCAGCTATCGGCCCCGGAATATTTGGAGAAACGAAAACTCGAGAGGGAAAGGAGAAAGTCTTTCGAAAATGGCATACGAGGACGAATGAAGAAACCCACAAGAAAATATACAGTACCCAGTTCAAGAAGTGAAGTTAATCAAGATTGTGATTGTGCTCAAATATCCGCGGAAAAGGGTATCGATTACACTTGTGACAATTGCTATGTAGACCTATGTTCAGATTGTGAAACAGAACTTTCTAATAAAGACAAACCCAGAAATGAAAATTGTACTTGCCGGCATGATGATAACAATGAACTTACTGGAGAAAAATGTCCAGAATGTGATAGGTCTCTGCATTACATTGACGCTGGTAGCGCTGAACATTTAGAAAGAAAGCAAGCGAATTCATGCAAATGCTCCGACTTCAAATCGTCACAAGAAAGCTTTAGTAAGGAATTCACCGGATCTTTAATAAAAACTAGAGGCTACCACTCTTCTGACAATATTATTGGTTATACTGAAAGCAATAAAAGTAAAGATGCTTTGAATGTTGAAACTAATAATTCCTTGACAAACGTAAGAAATATTCCAAAAACTTGTTTGAAATGCGCTAAAATTAAAGAAAATATTGCTGTAACCGATTCCACTAGTACAATTCATAGTAGAAAGTCTAGATGCATTGATACTGAGAAGACACCGAGAACAGATACTTTGAGATCTAAATCTAAAGATGATCCACAAAGATCAAAACTTTCTAGAATAGGAACTTGGAGAAGAAAATCTGAGCCTGGTCTTCCACAAAATCATCCTAGTGTGGCTGCAAAGAAATCTCAGGACAGCGATGGTGAGAAAAACGAAGGGAGAGGTTGTGAAAAAATTGAGTTTGAATGTCGAAATTGCGGTTCTAATAAAATAACAAAAAAAGTTAAAGCAAGCGATGGAACATTAATATTGGACTCTGAACTCGAAAATAGAAAGAAAACAGTAAATAACACAGGAAAACCGAACGTAGAAATAAGAATGTATAACACAAAAAATGTACCAAAGAAAATATCCAAGATAAAGAAAAATAGAGCAAAGGGATTACGTCTCGGATCTGATACTACTGCAAAATTCTACGCTGACTTTTCGACAGATGTTTCAATTGAAAATATTTTACACATATCAGAATCAAATGATAGTCTCAATGTTGATAAGCCCAAAAAAGATACAAAGAGTCCAGCTTTACCTGAGACAATTAGCAAAGATGAAGATATTGATGAAGAAACTTATAAGAAACTAATAGAGAAAACAGATTCATTCAAAAAGAATGAACTAGAGAAAGTAAAGTACTTAAATAAGCAAAAAGTAATAAACGAAGGATCAGAGAGTGAAGATAAAACTTGTGAAGTAGAATCGCAGCAAAAAGATGTACCAGAATCATGTGAAGAAACTGAGCAACCCTTAGAACAAATAATATCTCAACTTCTGTTGCAGAATAGGGAATTCCAAAAGTTGTTGAAGAAACAACAACTAAGAAACAGTGCTCAGAGAAGACACCAGAGGCTTATAAAGTCACATTCTAATCCAGAACAAGTTATATTGGCAAGGAATATCGATTCGACCAAATTGAAACCAAAATATGGACGTCAGACTTCAGAAAATTTAGATATTGATATGAATGATGATCAACCTGTATCGAGTCTGAATCTAGAACAAAAAGATAATGCAATAGAAGAAGATCATATTTATGAAACTTTAAGGGTTGAAAATAGAGTTGAAGAAACACTACATAGTCTGGATATTAAAAGTAAAATAATACAACATACACATGCAAGCAGACCAAAAAAACTGCCATCACCGCCTATCGATACACAAAATGTAGCAGAAATTACTAAAACTGGCCCTGAGTCAGACTACGTATACCTGTCATTCGATCAATTAAAAAAGATCCAAGATGTTGATGGGATATATGATGTACCTGTAAAATCACCAGAAAAAGTTGAGAAACATGTTGCCAATGACTATTACGTGCCAATGGAAAATTCAAAAGCTGTTATGGATGTAAGTGACGAAAATATTTATGACAATATCGTGGAAGTATGTAGTCGGACGAAAGAAATACCGACTAATATACCGGGTGACTATTTACCAATGAGTCCTGATCAACAAAGTCCCAATACACCCGAAATATGGTTAAGTCGCCAAAAGGAACATTTCAATGTATCTCGTGATAGAAAATCTGGTTCACTACCGAGAAGCTTTCAAGTGGTAACGAGTACCCAAGAAGATACAAATCTAAGTACTTTTAAATTTAAACCCAATAGCAATAGCAAGACGTATCTAAATAGAGATGGCAAAGTAATGAGCACCGATAGACCGTTCACTATCGCGTCGGATCAGAGTGAAATTAGCTATGACGACGTCGAAAATTACATGAGTGAAGGAGACATACTCAAGTTTAATAAGAAATCAAAAACAAACGAGACTGATTACGTACGAAACATTAGTAAATCCACTTTAGAATTAGAAGAAGAAATAGATAGATGCTACAAACGTAATTTTGAAGAAATCAACTTAGATAATAATAAAAATGAAAATCTATTGACTGTATCACAACCTAATTTGAATGCGTCCATAACATCATCTTGTGAAGTTTTACCTCTGGAGCACAGTGAAGATAAGACTAGTGAAATTGAAGTAATCCATCCAGAACATAAAATTTATAAACCAACAAGTAATATGCTCTCTTTAAAAAATGTTTTGAGTCGATTCAAGAACCGAACCCCTAATAAAAATAATGATGAAGCTGAAATAAATGCTAATGATCAGAGCAGTCCTGATAGTGCAAAATCTGAACCGAAAAGTCCATCAAATGAAAAGAGATCCGCTTTAAATCCAAGAAGCTATTCCAAAAACCTATTGCAAAGATTCAGAAGTATCATTGGCGATGATCACCCAGATGATAATCAAAACAGATCAGAATCACCTAATAAAATTCAACAATCTTCTGAAGATGCACAAAATAATTTACAGAAGGGAGGAATAAAAGTCGTTATTACTTCAACAGATGTCAGTCCCACCACTTCAACTATAGTTTATACAGTAAATAGTGATTTACTTAGTAAAAGCGTGTGTGAAAACACCACACTGTCTGACAGTCAAAATGAGAAAAACAATCTTGAAGCACTATCACACAGTTGCGACAATATTAATGAGAAACAAGAAGCGTTCCGACCAACCTATGATAAAAGTGTCAGTATGACTACAAGCATATCAAGCTCAATCGGATCACCCTCCAAATCTAACAATAGTTCCTATCAAAATTTGAATAAATTGCCTATTTACATGCAAGGTAGCAAATACTTAGGCGCTAGAATAGCTCAATCAGACTACGTCGATCCAACGACTTTAGTAAGCGAGAAGGCTGCTCATAAGAATGTTAATGTACTTATTAATAAAAATTCTGTGAGACCCGACAGTTTATTTTCTAATTCATCATTTGTCACCTCATCTAGTGAAGGAGCTTATCAAGAAAGTCACATTAAGACTATGAAAACGAATGTGCCTTATATTAAAGAAACATTACCTGAGTCACCAGTACAATTGAATTCTGATGAAAGTTATTACGAAAAATCATTTGAGAAGATAGAACAGATGACTGATGAAGATGTATTTAGAGATTCTGCTGTTTATTCTGATCAAGAAGAAACTGAAGATGGGAATGAAGATTCTTCGAGTACAGTTACTAATAAAACTGTTACGCGAGTTGAAAGTTTAAAACACAAATCTTCATTCAAAGCTCAAAAAGTGATGGTTACTTCCAGTGTTAGTGAAAGAATTAATGTACATACGCGTGTTACTGTATCAACAAATAAAATATCAAGTCTAGAGCACGTTAAAACTGCAAATGAGGCTCGAACTCATAACACAGAAGACGTTATAAAGCACAAAATTGCTCCTCCTGTACCTGTTAAACCCAAAATAGCTAAAACACCAGCAACAAGCATTCCATCGAGTTCTTTCAATACAAATATAAAGAATAATACAACAGTTAAAAATCTAGAGAAATCATCATCTTCAGAGTCGGTAAATATGAAAACTATAAAACGGAATACCAACTTCAAACAATCTTTTATTAGGTCCGAATCAACTCCAATAAACAAACATGTTAAAATAGGAGAAAGTACTGCAACTAAAGAAAAAGAACAAAAAAGGGAAGAGTTAAATATTGAAAAAGATGTAGTATGCTCAGGAAATGAATTCAAATCGCAAGGAAATACACAAATGAAAAGACTGAGTTTCGAAAGGGCAAGTCTTGACTCCGCAACGAGAAAGATGAAAACAACGAATGACTCGAAAAGGATATCAGCAGATCCGAGGAAAGCCACCAAATCGGTTTTAGAGAGGAGAATGGAAATAGAATTAAAGTCAAAATGTCACGAAGAGAAACCAAGTTGTAGTATCAAAAAACCAGTACCAGTAACCAGACCTAAATCCATCACAACAAAAGTAGCTTCATTTGAACGAAGTGTCAGTGAAAATGGTAGAAAAGAAATAAATATAACCCCTAGTAGCAGTACAGAAAGAGCTAACATTCCTTCTAATAGAAACAGTATTAATGAACAAACAAGAACAGATTTTAATGTAGAAAACGATATGAAAGGAAGCTGGGTGAAGCAAGTAGTCAATAAATTCCAATGAGCTTTTCAAGTGATACGTGATTGCATTTAATGTCTAACGTACTAAAAGCGACCAATCACAGATGAGAATGATTCTGTTACTTATGAATATTCAAACCTTATTGGTTGATTCGAAGGCGCTTTTTTGACGTGCCTGGTTGATGTAAGGGATTCCGTCTGTTTTTGTACTCCAACTTTTTAAACCCATTTAACTTTAGGTATATAGATAATAAAATAGCTTGTAAGCATTCATTGTTAATCATTACATTGTAAATATTCTTTGAACTGTCAAACCTCTTTGAGCTTTGATATCTTGTGCCATAGACAAGATTTTGGAACTAAGTTTTTATGAAATCTTTAATAGTTGTATCACGCACAAATTACGGAACAATTTCATTTAGTAAAGATATCGTTTATGATGCTTATTTTGCTATGAATTTATTCGAATGTGCCATTGCGAATGTTTGTATTAAGGTAATGAATGAACTTATTTTTTCGTGCAATCGAAATCGATCTACTTAAAGTATTTATTTTTTTAGTTACCTATAAGTTTCTGTTGTGTAGCTACTAACACCAAAAAGTAGAAAGATTGTTTTAGTATTATTTTTTTACTAATAAATTTTTAATTTTACGCATTATGTTGCTGTTTGTTTTTATCTCTTTTATAACTGAAATGGTAATTGAGATCCGAACAAGCCACCCATATACAATTATACAAGCCATATTTTATGTTGGTTTTAATAATCCGAGAGTTGGTAAATAAGCAAGATACGACTTTCTGCTCTAGCACGCCACCCGCCCGCCAAAACTATTTCTTCTAATTTAGAAAGTACTGTTCAAGTCATGTTCAAGTAATCCATTTTTAGTCTTGGCCAAACTGATAGTTCAAAGAAGGCAAATATGTATTTGCCTTTTTTAGATATTAAAAATATCTGTAAACATTAAGATATTTTTAATATTTTTTCAACGAGCAAAATGTTACTACCGGAGTGGCCACCGAGAGCGTTTCTGACACCTATTAATATAGATCTATTCTCAGAATCGGAAATGCAGTATTTTCTTAGGCATACCTTAGTGAATATCCCATTAAAATCAGATAAGCCATTTCCTGATTTGGATAATATTAACAGATGTGTAATCAAAACATTATCTTGGCGCTTTTGTACAAAATGAAATGGAAAAGTACCTATATACATGTGTATGAATCCTGCGTAATCCTGGTAAGCGGTTACCGTAGCCTATGGACGCTTGCAATACCAAGGGCATCACGCGCACGTTACTGATCCTAATATTTTTACTGTACTATGACTATTTATATTTTTATAGATTGTGGTCAAATGCAGGCCGCATTTGACCACAATCTCACCATGGTAAGTGCTGATGAGGCCGAAGGTGTTAAGCACACAAAGCATACAAGGGAACTGGCTCTCAAGTGCAATAGTAGGAAATTGTCTTTTTAGGGTTCCGTAGCCAAATGGCAAAAAACGGAACCCTTATAGATTCGTCATGTCTGTCTGTCTGTCTGTCTGTCCGTATGTCACAGCCATTTATTTCCGAAACTATAAGAACGATAATGTTGAAACTTGGTAAGTAGATGTATTCTGTGAACCGCATTAAGATTTTCACACAAAAATAGAAAAAAAAACAATAATTTTTGGGGGTTCCCCATACTTAGAACTGAAACTCAAAATTTTTTTTTTTCATCAAACCCATAAGTATGGGGTATCTATGGATAGGTCTTCAAAAATGATATTGAGGTTACTTATATCATTTTTTTCTAAACTGAATAGTTTGCGCGAGAGACACTTCCAAAGTGGTAAAATGTGTGTCCCCCCCCCTGTAACTTCTAAAATAAGAAAATGATAAATCTATAAAAAATATATGATGTACATTACGGTGGAAACTTCCACCGAAAATTGGTTTGAACGAGATCTAGTAAGTAGTTTTTTTTAATACGTCATAAATTGAAATTAATATCAAATACTCAGGTCTATACTACCATTTACTTATATACCTACAGGTTTGTACGGAACCCTCGGTGCGCGAGTCTGACTCGCACTTGGCCGGTTTTATTTAACATGTTGTATCTTCATATTTTATTAAACGACGAAAAAACGGAGGATGTTTACAAGTCGAAGCGTATATTTTTTTTGTTTTTTATGTATGATCACGCATAACTTTTGACAGAGTAGTCCGATTTTGATAATTCTTTATTTATGTCTATATCCGTTGATCTACGAATTATTTCTAAAATATCTATATTCAAAGTGTCGCGGCTATTACAAATGAACAATATTTCGATAACAAGTTTTATTGATCATGACATACAATTTACGCAGTATTTTGTTGCCGGATGACTGAAAACCGTCTGTCATTAGTGTTTGTCGAGCGGCCGTCGTCAGCGGCGTACGGTCAATCAGCAAGCTGGTTAGTAATGTTCAATGTTCATATTGTTACCCCAATCTCACTTGTATATCATATTAAATAAATAATTAGAACTAACCGCAACTGCTGCGCTAGCTCCAGCCGTAAGCGTTGCACTAGCTCCAGCCGCAACCACTGCACTAGCTCTAGCCGCATCCGCTGAACTTGAACTAGCCGCAACCGCTGTTCTAGCTCTAGAGCTAGCCGCAACCGCTTCTCTAGCTCTAGCCGCAACCGCAGAACCAGCCACAGCCACAAATTCTGCATAACCTCTAGCCGCGACCGCCGAACTGGAACTAGGCGCAAACGCTGGTCTTATACTTAGTAGCAAAAATATAATGGGAGTACCTACCTACACGGAATCATTATTATGAATGCCTAGGTTGGAAGGAAGGGCTCATGATGACTGTTGAAAAAACGTAGTTGATGAATTATATTGCACGTGCGGCTTCGTTGTATTTTTATTTTTTTAGGTGTTTATTATCCTGACTTTTAAGTTGTCTCAAAAAGACCGTGAAAAGTTTTAATATAAAAGTCAGGGTTGTATGGCTTTGCCTCTTTTTGAATTGAAATAAACAACAATGAATCAAATGCAAAATGTTCGAAATCCCCGTGAATTAGGTTCAGCAACCTACTTAAACTCATGAAAATACGTGTACCTACAACATAGGGCCGTAGCCGGAACCATTTTCGGGGAGTATCGACACATGAAAGCACGCTTTTCGGAGATGTTCGATCGTACACCCATACCTACCCATACTCCTTGCCTGCTAGCCTGCTGTACACAAAGACATGAGCGAACAAAACTTCCTGCCAAATAAATTTCCGATGCACGAAAATACAACCAAGAAAACAATGAACTTTACGCCGATATTGAGTCCGATATCAGTTGCTATTTTGAAGGTAAAAAATCCAAAATTTCAGAGCTCGTAACGAAGGCAGTCACGCGACAGCCGAGCTGTGCACCGCCTTACACCATCGTCGTTTAGTATCCACCATTATACGTGAACTATTTTTGAGTGCGGGTTCACCCGCATTCCCCGAGGGATCGTATGTTTTCCCGGGATAAAATGTATCCTATGTGTTAATCCAGAATATATTCTATCTGTGTGCCAAATTTCATCCAAATCCGTTCAGTAGTTTTTGCAAGAAAGAGTAACAAACATCCATACATACAATCTTTCGTGTTTATAATATTAGTAAGGACTATCTTGGTGTGCGAGTTCGCCTGCAAAATTCGACATAACGTAATTTGCAGGCATTTGCATCCATTACTTGATTTGCAAGATTGCTTAGAATATACTAAGCAAGATTGATGGAACTTTAGTAGGGCGTAGCCTTAGTAGAGAAGAGACTTCATATTTAAATCCCGGGATTTTAAAGATTACGTGAAACTTGATTCCCGGTAAAAAGGTAAAAAATCCAAAATGATTGGAGCTCTAACTCAGAATAAACATATTTACTTGTATGAAAAGATAATAGATTTTTTTTAACTAGATACCTACCATTTCGGTAGTTAGTTTATGTAGATGAGTCAGTGAATGTACATGATTTGTGGCTCGGGGTGGTCGCGTGATCGAAAACGTAATTTCCCTCCAAAACCTTCGTGTGTCTTCTTCTGACACGCTAGACACTACCTGTCGCGTAGTCTAGGAGCTAAGGGCTATCTAGTTGTTGCTTTTAAATGGGGAATTAATATGTGTTTAAAGTAAAATGTGTTAATTTCTCGATTTCATAGATCCTTTGTGAGTTCAATATTTTGTTTTGGTAAAATTCTCACTAATATACAATATACAGTTTTTTATAGTGTATGTGATGATGTGGCCGAAGATGTTAAGCACACAACCATAGATCTCTATGCACACAACCCTTAGACGACGACAGATTTTCAACTTGAGTAGCCATTAAAGTGGTACTACAAAGTATTCACCGTGCTAGCTTAATCACATCAGCTGGGAATTCGAGAAATCAATGAAATTCAGCAATATTTTTGTGGTGTTTTTTAAATCCAGATTATTATAAACTAAGGCTGTGAAGCGCTCTTAGTGTAGCATGATGTTTATTTATTCTTCTTTTAGGTTTTATTGTACACCCCCGTCTTTACAGTTTGTTTAACTCCTCTCCATCCAAAGGTTGCCTGGTAGAGATCACTTTTAGTGATAAGGCCGCCCATTGTAACACTTTATTATTTTTATGTTTTGTATGTTAATTGTTTCTTTTTGTTCTTTGGTGTAACAATAAAGTATTATCTATCTATCTATCTATCATGATTAGCCGTCCTTAATCGATAGGCAAAGGTAAGCTATCACCGTCTTGGTCGGTACCTGGATAGGTGACCGCCTAGTGGTATTTCAAATCGACCGTTTGGTTGTGAAAATTATTTTGTTATTTCATCAGATACTAAGTAAGTTCATCGTAACAATATAAAAAAACATCTCTTAATTTTTTTAGAGTTAATAAAAATACTAAATTAATTATGTTTCTTCAATATTATTGTCTTGTTGTATACATTTTTAAACAGTAAAAAAACAAAGAAATTTCACCAAAATCGTACCCTGGCTCCTAGCCTAACTTATCCTGAAGAAAACTTTTCCGTTAAAACAGAACCGATACATCAATTCCCGACGCAAGTGCGAAAGGAACAAAACACAGGAAACACAAAAAGTTCCTATTTCCACATCCATTCCTTTTTCGACAGCATTCGTATATTGCCGCGGAAAGCGTTCACGATGGGTTCCTTATTTGAAAATTTGAATTCGTAGACATATCGCGTATACTATAATACGAGCGTGTATAGCTTCGTACCTAGTACGCTAGTATTGCGAATATCATCCATTGTTCAAAGACCTGAACCATAATAAAATTTGCATAGTTTTGAATTACGTCGTAAAGAAAACGATAGGTCGCGGAAGTTGGGCGATAGACTGATAGGAATGGGTTCGACGAGTTACATAACTAAACCGAAGTCAGCAAGCTTTAGAGTGAAGAGCGGTTCAAGTGTGGGATCTGATAAAGATATGAACGGGAAACTGAAGCGAACTAAAATCAGGTGAACTATTCATTCTGTCAATTTATAGTTTGATGTTTTATTATCTTGTTAACTTTATTAGTTTTGAGTGAATAATTTGATAGAGTTGTGAAAGAAAACGCGTTGATTTGATTTAAAGTGTTGCTGTTTTTTTTATTAATCAGCTTCAAAGAATAAAGGGGTATCCCGGGCCGCCCCGGGATAGATAGAACTCATATTTTTTTTATAACAGGACTTTTTTGGTGTTTATAAATTTTTATACACTGTGTATTATTTTTCGTTTTTTTTTTACAAAGTTACTTTCAATAATGTTTTAGTTATTTACTGCTCTTTTAACATTTTTTTTTTCAAGAAATTAATCCAAGAACTTAAGCATCCTTTTTTCACGGTTTTGTAGTGAAAATACTTAAAAATAGTTTCGTCACACATCCGCGCAGCCAATTATTACAACTTACTATTTTTATTTGCGAGTTTTTTTAGTTAACATTCAAAGTTTCTAGCATTTTGTAAAAACGCGATGAGCCAGTTCGAGAAATTGAGATAAACCAGAATGGGAATTACCTAAGAAACATAGGGCCCGCCTGATGTTAAGCGGTTACCGTAGCCTACGGACGTTTGCACACCAGGGTTATCATTCTCGCGTTGCCGACTCTCCAGAGCAGACATACACACAAATAGAGCCTTTATTGCAAATTGTATGACACATTTCTGAGATTTTTTGCTAGCTCTTCTCATTAAAAAAACCTTAATTGGATATATTTTATCAAAAATCTTAGGTTCAGTTTTCAGGATACTAATGAAATAGGAATGAGAATCAATCATAAATTTCTGCTGGTGGTACAGAAACAAATCTCTCGCATTCTCTCAACTTTAATAAACGGGAACTGATAGAACCCGCGACCTCGCATTGACAAATCCCAGCGCTCTAGCCACTAAACTGTTGGGCCTCGCTTACACACAGCAAGTAATAATTGATTGCTTGTGCAGTAATTTAACGTACTACACAAGCATTAAAGTTCATACTTAATAATCTAAGAATTTTAATAATAGATACTTTTGACAGGTTTTTTTTAAATATTACATTGCATAATCTAGTACGTTTGACCTACGTACCTACTTGGTACCTACTATACATCCGTTGTCAAGCGCATTCAATCTTGTTTACGACAACAACGGTTGCCATGGTAACTGCGATACGTGTAATCAATACCATTCCTTTTAAATCAAAAACTTCCCACAACGCTCAAAATCCCGGCGCAATGCGCAACTCTAGTGCAATTTCGGAAATTCTATATTTAATTTTAGTTTAGTTTTAATTTTTATTCGAAATTCAAAATGTAATTGTTTAAAGTTTTAAGTTCCGGTATGTACGTGCCGATGATAAATTATCCGTATTATAGTTTTTATAATTTCCCGTACTACAGGCGTCCGTCTAAAATGACCGACTACGGACTAAAAAGAGTTCCAGACTATACGGAGTTGGCGTACAAAGAAGCTGTTGGAAAATTGAGATATTTTTTATCTGGAAATTGTGCACCAAGTGTGAGTACAATATTAAAAGTACATATATAAAAAAAAAGTATACTAGGTAATTAATTATTTTATAACAAAGATTTTATATCTTTTTACTTCCATATGTTAGATATTTGATATTATCAGGCCGTGTAATTTCAATAGGGTATGGCAGGAACTTATTATAATAAATAAATAAATAACTTATTACTGACTCGTTATGAAAAGTCTCAACTTTTAATAAACCTAGACTATCGAACTCTTAAAATCGCATCAAAATCGGTTGAGTCGTTTTTCGTGATGCCTGAATAAACGGATCCATATCCATATCCATAGGGAAAAGTTTTTTATTTTTTTTTATTATGTGTAGGCCTGTGTTTGACCACAATCAAGTGATGATGTGGCCGAAGGTGGTGCACACACAAAGCCTAGAAGGAAATGGCTCTCAAGTGCAGCTGTCGGAACACACCGATAGGTGCTTGGCGACAGATTTTCAACTTGAGGGTGGTAGCCACCGTGCTATGATTTCCTCACGATGTTTTCGTTCACCGAAAGCTCAAGCTCATTTGTAGGATTCAAACCCGGGACCTTCGTCTCGGTATCCGACGTAAATACCACTGAGCTTTCATCGCCTTTAAAATATTCGGTGATCTACTTTCGCGATTTTGCTAAGCCAGCCAACCCTACATTATTTGGTTTCATGTGACAAAGCCTGTATAAAAGGTCCGCTTTAAATTGGCAAGTTCCATAGGTGACGGTAACCACTTACCATCAGGTGAACAGTCTGCCTGCTAGTCAGCCTTCTAAGTATAATAAAATCTGTACTTGTTTGCCAACATTGGCCCAATTTTACTAACGTCGAATAACACTTATCGACGAGATATAATGAATTTGTACTACTAAGTAGTGTATCTGTCATTCTTTAAATATCGAGATTTTTTATTAATTTAAAAGTTATTAAAATTCGGACTTAGTGTTAAAAAAACTGGCCATTATAAATCTTCCAATTTTCTATTTCAAATTTCAAATAGGTGCGTAGTTACGGCGGTTCAGCGTCAATAAAGAACTTGGACGAGTCAGATGGGGACCTCGACAAGAAGTACTCGACCTCGACGTCCTACAACAACTTGGCCGAGTTCAAGCCGCGTCCAAGACTCACCGCCAAGTACACCACGCTTTATGCTGACAGCTTGCATAATTATAAACCACACGTCACTACACGTAAGTATATATATATATATAGTTAACATTACCGGGATCAAATGAAAAATTAATTTATTCCGTTTAGGTCCTGATAAGACACCTATGAACGTTGCAGTTGACTTTCCCATATATTTTTTTTCTTTTCTTAAAACGAAAGATAATTTTCAGCGGCCCCGCCACCCCCCGTCACGACGCCACCAGCGGACCTGTCCGGTGGCACCAACCCTGACGTCATCAACTTCATACAGAAGCAGGAGGAGTATATTGAACAGCTGGAACGAGAGAGCCAGTATTGCAGGGTACGTACATTACATCTGACCATAAACTTATGGTAAGTGATGATGTGCGTGAAGTTGGTCAGGTCACAAACCCTCAGGGCATCTGGCGACTGGTGCTTGGTGACAGGTTTTCAACTAGAGGGCGGTAGCCAACCAGGTGGGTACTACTAACTACCCTAACACTGTGCTATGCTTTACTCGCGAAATTTTCCTTCACCAAAACCTGAAGCTCATTATAGGACTCGAAAAGGAAAAAGAAAAGCCCACATTTTCAGATCAGGTCCTATTTTTACATTGCTTACCATCGATTTAAAGATCGAAGAAATTACTAACATTGCCATTTATTTTACTGATGCAGTCCTCCGTCCAGATAGTTTGCTTATGTAAAATAATATTATGAATCGTTCCTAAATAGGTATCTATGATGCAGCATAACATCTCACAAGCTGCTCCTCAATTTCCTTGTTCTCCATTTACCTTCAACACCATTTACATTTACGCAACATTTTCTCTCCACCAGGACGAGCTAAACAACCTCCTAGGTAAAGTAAAAGAGGTTATATCAGAGAACGAGCACCTCCACGAAGCTCAGAAGAACAAGCTGATCTCTCGCATGTTCCACTCGTACAACGCTGGCTCGGAGACTGATGATCTCGACGACTTGGGTGATAGCACTGGACTAGACAGTGATAATAAGGTATTAAAAGCTACCGCTGGTGTCATACAAGGGGGAGTCTTATCACCACTTCTTTTTCCAATATATATTTCCGATATAGAGAACAAGGTTCCTTCTTTTTACCACTTTTACCATGCAGTATCTGCAATTTTATATAAGGTAACCGGAAGAAATTAAAAAAAAATGCTTTCAGTATGAACCCGTTACTAGAATCAGATTCTAGAGCTCTAGGTAATATTTCAGATAAATGCAGTGCACCGGAAATGCTTAATATTTTACCCAGCTTTTTTCAAAACTACTTTAACAGGTAACTCCGTCTAAATCGCGGAAAGGCTCCAAGTTTCGTTCAAGCAGACTAGAAGGACCAAACATTGTTTTCGAGTCGCGCATCTCTGAACTAGAAGCGCAGTTGGCCCAGTCGAAAATCGACTTGAAGAAAGTTCAGGTTTGTAAGATAATAATAATATATTTTTAAAGCTGTTCGGGGCTACACACGTTGTTTCATTAAGTTCTCATTACTTTTTTCACTTTACCTTTATTTTAGTGGCTTTCTTTACGGTTAAATAGTCCGTGGACGTCTACGGTTTTGAAACCTTCGTTCCGCTATTTCAATCTTAATAATGTTAGCAATACGGTGTACAGTCGTTTGTGGAATAGGCGCACCCTGGGAAGACGGGTCGCTTATATGAATCACTCTAAATTTTTCCAATCTTCGGTCAAATGCTCATTCACAAAACATACTCTTACATCCTCAATCATATATTAATTTGACTTCTTTAGTTCTTTTACGGCTGCCATAAGTGATCCCTGAAAATAATGAAGTATATTTTTTCAGGATGAAAATAATGAAAATAAACGCAAGCTTGCCTCTGGGCTTGTTGATTCAACTTGCCTTGACGGCTTCAAGCGGCAGATCGACAACTTACAGAGGTTTGTATTTAAGATACAAAGGAATAGATAACTCTTTATTTTCATGGGACTGGAGAAAATAAATATAAACGTGATAGTGAAATTTGTCTGCAATATATAACAAAAAAGATTCCGACGAACTGAGAACCTTCTCCTTCTTCTGAAGTAATTTAATAAAATCGGCCAAGTGCGAGTCAGACTCGCGCACCGAGGGTTCCGTACGAACCTGTAGGTATATAAGTAAATGGTAGTATAGACCTGAGTATTTTATATGAATTTCAATTTATGACGTATTAAAAAAAAACTACTTTCTAGATCTCGTTCAAACCAATTTTCGTTGGAAGTTTGCATCGTAATGTACATCATATATTTTTTATAGATTTATCATTCTCTTATTTTAGAAGTTACAGGGGGGGGGACATACATTTTACCGCTTTGGAAGTGTCTCTCGCGCAAACTATTCAGTTTAGAAAAAAATTATATTAGAAACCTCAATATCATTTTTGAAGACCTATCCATAGACACCCCACACTTATGGGTTTGATGAAAAAAATTTTTTTGAATTTCAGTTCTCAGTATGGTGAACCCCTAAAATATATTGTTTTTTTCTATTTTTGTGTGAAAATCTTAATGCGGTTCACAGAATACATCTACTTACCAAGTTTCAACATTTTAGTTCTTATAGTTTCGGAAATAAATGGCTGTGACATACGGACAGACAGACAGACAGACAGACAGACAGACAGACAGACATGACGAATCTATAAGGGTTCCGTTTTTTGCCATTTGGCTACGGAACCCTAAAAAGGGGGGTTGTTAATTAATCTCTAACCAATGGCAAATAGCAAAGACAAAATGCAATGGCAAAGAGCATTGGGCTGTCACATCAAAATATTCCTCTTCGTATTATTATTTTTATCATACAGTTTCTATTCTATATTCTAGGGATAAATCGGCCCTGGAGGTCCAAATATCAAAGCTGAAGTTGAACTTGGATCAAAGAGATGAAGACGGTAAATACAAACGTGGCTCCGATGTGGTAGAACAGCAGCTTAGAGACGAGAGGAATAATTTAGAGGCTGAAATACGCAGGCTTAAGGTACGACACAAAGTGTACATGCTTATAATACATTCAGAACTTTAAATTACAGTTCCTAAGTCCTTATGCTGAACAAAGAATGCTAAGAAATTATTAAAAAGATTTCTGAAGAGAAGAGACAGTCCAAACGATTAGTCCATTTAATCAATGGCTTAAGAAACCTTTCATGAGAAGTAGACGATAGAGATTTCGCTCAAAGAGCCACGCGACTTACAGACTTACAGAATACCGCAGTGAAATTACTGAATTTTGTGTTCCTGCGCGTAAGGTCGTCAGAGCTCGTTCTCGAGGTGGGAAACGGGGATTTTTCCTCGATGGAATCACGTTTGTAAGACGACTAAAATGTCACGGTGTATAGGCTACAGTAACCGCTTAACACCAGGCGCTTAACAAAAAGCATATGCCCATATGCTTGTTTGCCACCAGCATCGAGGAAATATCCCATCTACTCAGTGATTTTAAAGAGTTTTTGACCAATCACTGTGTCGTGTGTTCTTGACTTGACCAAGCCACAACAGAGCAGTCCTTGACTTATGGCCGGTTTCTATAAATAAAAACGTATCGTTTTGTTTACCATATGGGAGGGTCTGCTATGCAAAGCTTTGAGGTCTTTGCTTCATTATTAGTAAAGATATAAGAGTCTTAATTTTAACCGATAACGGACCGTAAATTATAGGAATAGGCCATTAGCCAATCAGAGCGCATTGTCGCCAGTGGGAAAGGCGGAATAGATTTCAAGCAAAATGAACGTCATTGCGCTACATTGGGTTAATGTTCGATGGCCACCAGCTAGCAACTCATATGTTTATCAGGAGGATCTAGGAAAAGAGCGAAACAAAATCCGCGAGCTGGCCGGCGAGGGCTCGCGCCGCGCGCTGCTGGAGCGCAGCGCGGCCGAGCAGCGCTACCACGCGCACTTCGACGAGCTGCAGCACGACCTCGCGGCGCAGTACGACAACGTCTCCAAGTTGCAGGTGCGATATATGGGACTCAGTTTTGTTCATACAAAACGCCGCAGTGCAGATGCTAACGTCGACGGGATACTTTGATATACTTCTTATCGAAACCTTTTTTGGGTTTCTAATGTTCCCGGTCCGGGGTCCCGGTTATCACGTGAGTTGGAGGCCTCCTAGATGGCTTGAAAACTCCAACAGTAAGTTCATCACTAGTTTAGTCTACCTTCACCAATTCGCAGTGGGCATGTGTGGTGGAGCTTAACATTCCCTTTGACCCTTATTCATGAATGGAGGTCTGTGGTCAGCAGTGGGCCATTATAGGCTGATGATGATGACCTAGCTAAAGTCAAAAGTTGTTCGTCGGGCCTCGGGACCTTTCGGGCCCTAAAATAGAATAAACGAAATTAGGAGGCAAATTCTGTTTTTTTTTTATTATCATTTCCACATTGTATCTATCCGCTTTCCATCTTCTGCATCAAGATTTTGACTGGTCTCTATCTATTTATATAAAAAACGATCAATCAATCTACATAGTCTTGCAAAGAAGAGGGCTAATTTAAATAATCACATACATAGCTCGATTTGGAGCGTCAACGTCGCGATGAGAATGAGCTGAAGCGAGAGCTGTCTATGAAGAACTCAGCAATTGAAGAGCTCAAGAATGAGTTGAAGAACAAGACAGGTATTTACTTAACCTTAAACTTATTATAATCTTATACTCTATAGTATGGGCCATGTGGGACCAAACAAATTGACATCAGATACTAACTTGGTACCATTGTCAAAAACTTGCATTTTACTGCAATTTCTGTCGAGTTGGTCGTAAGCAACACCCACCATTCTCAATAGAATCAGAAATGTTTTTAATGGACCATATCTTATTTATTTGGACCCAGTTTATTTCGGTCTCCGTAGATCGGTCGTGTGTCGTGTCTTTAACTCTTAGTTTCACTTCAATCCTTCCTCAAGGATCTTCTGTGTATGGAAAGGATAATGAACTTTTTTAATTGGTTCTCATTTTATGGAATTCAAATAATATTACATTTATGACCCAAGCAGACAAGATTTGCAGAACATGAGAGCTAAATTCAATGATATTTAGCACCGGTTCTTTAAGCAATGGAATCCCACGTCTAGGAGCACCTAAGGCATCTGATATAAACATTAAACTGATTATGAATATTACAGCGTCTCTCCAGGCTGACTTAGCTCAAGCCCATGCTGAGAAGGCGTCACTAGATGAAGAACTGGCGAGTGCCCGCTTGGCTATAGAGCGTCATCAGCGTCAGTCTAAACATGAAACTAATCGCCTTAATTCTGAAGTAAGTCTTAGTTCTTTCAGCTATGTATATAATGTTCCGCAAAAAAGAGTCTCTAGAATTATTTAAAGTCTTATACAATTATGTTTCTTCTCATCAGCTATATTTAAAAATAGGTTATTTTTTTTCATTTCTGATGTCATGGTCACACATGGACTATGGACCTTATTAAGGTGTTTCAGCATTATTTTACTACCACATATATCAAACTCCTTTTATTGAATACAGTTGTGAGTCTTTTGCTTTTATAGTAATTACTAAATGTTTATTTATATTGTAGATACAATCTCTACGCCAGCGTTTGGATCGGGCGGATGCTGATCTTGTGCACTCCCGTCGAGAAAATCTTCGTCTTTCCGAACAAATTTCAAATTTGGAGAAAGAGGTTAGAAAAACCATTGTTAAATATAGTAGCGAATGCAAAAGAAATAACCCGCTTACGCTTTAATTTTAAAATAAATTAGAACAAAATATTAGCAATAAATAAAATTTCACAGTTGAACATGAAAACTCTGACTCCGATGTCTCCAGAGAAGAAAAAGAAAGAAAAAGAAATATCTACGATGTTCGAATCCATGGAGAACAAACATGGTACGTACCTGCTCTAATTACAATACTTTATTATGGCATTGGGCACATTTGGGCTCTACAAGCTGATATACTATGGGAATAATTTCACCATATGGGTAAACTATTGATGTTTTGTTAGATTTATTTTTATCATCACATTAAAATTTTATTTCTTCAAAACATTCATATTTTACCCTTTCATTTATTGCGCTTGCATGTATTCTATAGTTTTCCGAAAGGGCTTTATTCTTTCTTAACTTTCAATAGTTTATTCATCAGATTGTTTAATAAGGTACCTACGAAATCATCAGTTGAGGCCACTTCCACAAAATCTAGAAAATCTTCAGATAATAACAATAGGTTTGAGAAAAGTTTCGAGCTTAAACCAAGCACGTTTGGTTCCACAGCTAAAACGGTGGCTGGGTTGGAGACTATGATACAATCACAAAACAGTCTGATGGAGAAACTCACCGGCGAATGTCGTTTGCTCACAGACAAGCTCGACGACGCAAATCGTAGGCACAAGTACGAATAATTTTAAACTTAAATAGCATGACTCTAAAGTTCACTTTTCTTTTTCAATTATTGTTAATCAATGCACATTGCAAAATCAATGGACCTGACTGAATGTTATCATTACCCATTTAAAATTATAAAAATAGTATTTTACCTAACGTCGTGCTGTGTTTTTATTGGTGGCAGGCAGAGCGCAGAGTCGCGGCCGTGCAGACCAACCAATCAGAACACAGCGCGAACGCTCAAGATCCCGCGACCGGCTGGTTGGGAATCGCCGTTCTTCCAAGCGCCGCTCCGAAAAAGAGTCCGGTTCGTCGAATAATTACCCGCCAATTATAGTTGGCCCGTTAACGACCAATCAGGAGCTCACTGATATGAAAGGTGAAAAAATATACAACCTGCCACTTATGATTCAACAGCCCTTTTTACATGAGAAAAAGGAGCCGATAAAAGTTGATATAAGTGTTAAATTAATACCAAAACCTAGAAAGAAAGATAAAAAGAAACGCGAAGCACATGTAGAAGAAGTAATCATACAGTCAGATGAAAATAAAGGCATTTTAAATAGTATAAGCATGGAAGTATCAAACCATGACGTACATATTCTTAAGGAAACAGTAGAAATACTCGATGATGATGTTGTTGAAGATACTGATGTAAAAACTAAAACAGAAGTAGATGAAGCAACATTGTCAGAAGCAATAGGAGAAGCTGATATTAATCAAGAAAGCCCTGATCCTGAGGAAATTCGAAATACAGATGGAGTAAATGAAACGTCTAATGAAAATACCAAAGACAACACTCAAACAGATAACCATCTCGAATCAGAACCTCCAAATGCTGAACAAAAAGAAATTAATGATGCCACTTAGACCGCCATGATCGGAATATTTAATGTGAATGAGTTTCAAAATAGCATATAATCTCATAATTCAAATCTTCATGTTTAAATTTTTATGTTTAAATTTTCATGTTGTTATATTTTTATTCATGTATGTGGTCTCAAATATTTGTTATACATTTTTAAGTATTGCTATTTGTCTTTTGCAATTATTAGTATGTATGTAATCATTGTGCAATTGTATTTGGTGATATGTTTTATAGCTTGTTGTATTGTTTTGTTATTTAGCCAAGCATGTTAGAATGTTTTCTAAAATTATAAGGTGTTATCGCGAAAGAGTACAAAATCTGAATTAACTTTGATGTATTTAAATGGGTAATGATAATGTGTGCAATAAATGTAGTCAAACTTAATCAGTTTTATTCTTCTAAAGTAACATCTCTCACTGATCACAGCTCACAGAGAAATTTTCCATTTCAGAGGAGAAAAAACACAATTGCTTTGCAGGAACGCTGAACTTATGAGAAAATTGAGAAATCTATGGTGTTCTCATAAAAAATATTGCACTACCACTGTCGCACCATTACGAAGTTATACCCCATTGAGCGGTTACCCGAATAGTCGGGGATCATACGATTTAGATCGCACTTATTATACATCTACGCCTTACACATATAGAAATAGAATTAGAAGGACCGACGACTCTAGTTCTAAGTTTAATACACCTAGAGACGAGATTGGTGGGTTGACCAGGCATCTGAGTGATTTGTCTATTGATAGAATTGATGATTCTGATGACGATCCTGTGAAGGTAAGGTTATTTGATGTAGTTTGCTTTGCATGTGGAGTTTTTTCTAGTTTTTGTACCAAAATAGGTAATATTTGGCGGCGTGTAGTAGTAGATGCATGGTTTCATTATATATTAAGCTTCTATTCTAATCGATTTAAGAAATGATTTTTACATGCCTAGCAGGGTGTGGATTGAGAATTTTCACATTTAGTTTCCCTAAACCAAATGACTCCTATGTCATCTAGATGCAAATGGTGCATTAGATTTTGCAGTGTTTAAATTATTTTTTACGATCCAATGTTATCATAATTCAAGCCCGAGTTAAGTACCTTTGGTTAAGTTAACTCTATTGTATTTGATGATGCAATCAATTTCATTGGTCATCGAGATTTGTCGGTAAGCTTCAATGAGCCTCCTATATGAACCAGTATCAATAAAATGCATGATATGTTTACTTCAAATGATGTGTGCACATGGTGTGGTGTTTTTGTGTGATCACGTGTGTGCGTGTGCTTCAGGGAAGAACTGGCCACTCTGCAGCGTCAAGTAGAAACGCTGGGGAGGTCCCTGCAGCCAGTCCACACCCCGACACCTAGCACTTACCAAGGTAATGTCATTTTCTCTTGTAACACATTTTATAACTAATGTTTTTTATTCTTTAAGCATGTTTTATGGTAACCAGCAGACCTATAGATTAAAGATAATATAAACTGATATATCAAGTAATTGAAAAACAAAATTCACTTAGTATATTTATTACGGAAAGGAAATAAGCACCCTAATTCTTAATTCCAACTCAAAGTATATTAATGAAAAAGATGACTAGTATAACAAAGAATAAACACTCATTATTTTAGCACCTCCCACGCACACGTCCACAACCCGAAACCTACAACATGCCCCGTCCGATGCCGGACGAGACTATCCCAGAGCTGAGCCCGCCGGACACACCCAACCTGGAGACCAGCCGGAGCCGCGTGTCCGACCGGACCAACTCCCCCGAGGGGACCAATTCACACCAAGACCTGTGAAACAAGATTCCAGGACATCTTTATATAGTCAACCTGAAAATAAAGAACCTCCAGAAAATCAAGCTAACGACGACGCCACAGAACAATTGGAAGAGTATCAACCGGAAGATGTACCAAGAAGTGAAGCTGCAGAAGAACAAGAGTTTGAAACGGAATATAAAGAAGAAATTGAAAAGCCACAAGAAACTGAAGAGATTCAAGAATATGCTACTCAAGAATATGACCACGCGGACCAGAGTTATGATCAAACACAGCCAACAGAGGAAGCCGAGTATCAGACACAGAATCAGGAATACGAACAGAACTATGAGCAGCCGGCATACACTGAGGGACAGTATGAGAATTATGAGCAGTATCCACAACAGTACACAGATCCGAACGCACAATACGAAGGGCAGTATGAAAATTATGCAACAGATCCCAATTATCAGAATCAGAATTACGATAACGCACAATTTAACCAGGAGTATCAAGAACAGGATACTGTACAATATCAAGAGAATCAACCTACAAATGTCCCTCAAGAAGCTGAAAGTAAAACGAGTAATTCACCAAGCGAAAAAGTACCCAATCAAAGTTAGCAACTTTAATAAATAAGTTTGTATGTTTATTTCGTGCAATATCTGTTATGTTTTACGCTTTTGTTTTTATTTAGGTATATGTGCTAGTTTAAACTGTAGATAATGAAGCTTTTGATGTTAGATTATATTGTTATTGATTAATATATTTCGTATATAATGTAGGTATATTACCCTTTTTATCGGAAAAGAAAATTCGCACACTCCCTTCTCGAATCATGTGTCCAACAGCGAAAAAACTGAATATAAACTCTAGACTTATGAGTACAGATTAAAAATACGTTACTACTTAGGTCTGAATACTCTGATGTACCTACACGTATACATGGAAAATTTAAACGATTGCCCTATGTAGATCCAACTTTTGTATTTTCTTGTTACATTATGTTTCTTTTTCTACAAATTATATCATCATCAGCCTATAATGTCCCACTGCTGAGCACATGCCTCCTTTCACAAATCAGGGTAAAAAGGGAATGGGCAGATACTCCACCACGCGTGCCCACTGCGGATCGATGGAGGTAGGCTAGTGGTCAACCTACTGTTGGATTTTTCAGGCCGCCTATGAGGCCTCCAACTCACTATAAAGTGATAACCGGGACCAATGGCTTTACGTGCCTTCCGAAGCACGGAAACGCTCGATTTGAAATACCACTAGGCGGTCACCCATCCAGGTACCGACCACGACGGTGGTAGCTTAACTTGCCGATCGATTAAGAACGGCGTATAATGCTAAACCCGAACTCTTCAAATTATATAGGTAGACCTAAATAGCAAAACATTTTGAGTAATCATAAAAACTAAATTAACTTAGTTACCTTTATACCATTGATTTGAACACGAAATATTATAATCGATTACGATAGATATATCATGGAATATTATATAAATTATTGAAACACGAAATATGTAATATTTTGCTCAATACAATGTTTAAAGACCTGAATGTGTTTTTGTTATTTTTTCGCAGATTAAATATAAATAATACCTAAAAACTATAGAATGGACCTACGTTTAATATCTTAAAATGTAAAGAACAGTCGTAAAATTTCTAGAGAATCGTAAAATTGTAATGATTTCATTACAACGTTCATAAAATGTCAATTTAATTAGCGTTTAGTGAACAATAATTAGGAATGGCTTCAATCAGTCACACGGAATGGATATAAAAATATTTCTCAGTCAGTCATTTTATTGAGAAAAATGATTCTGCTGGTCTTCATTCCCTTGGCTTGGTCACTCTTGAGCGTTTCTGCTGTAAGTATTCCAGTAATATTACCTACCTACTATCTTTATTCTGGATTCTGTTGTTATTTTTGGGAAAAGTTCTTACACGGATTATAAAAATGGACTAGAGCATTTGGTGGGACTTTATATTATTTATGCAATGCTATACCCAAGTTGATGTCATGAAAGGAAATTAGTTAGTTTAAAAAAAACTCTTTTAATTTGCATAGTCGACCCTCTGTCTATTTGAAATTTTGACAAAATTATAGTGCCTTCAGCTCAGAAAACTAGCTTAGATATACTTTCAACTCTAGAATAAATGAAAAAATATTTACCTTTGACAGAAAATTAACAGCTACGTGATACATCAGCCATTCATAGAAATCGATAACAGTGATGTGATAACTGATCCCGAAATGCTATACAACAAATACATGAACTATAAGGATGCTCAGTTAGCTCTACAATCCATTTTAGGATCAATAAATAATTTAAATAATGTGTCATTCGATGACAAAATTAGACCAGAACAGGAGCAGACTGATAAAGTAACTGATATGCGACAGAATCATATAATGATTGACAACTTTGGTTACGTGGTTCGATACAAAACTGATAGAAATCCAGATGATGATGAAAGACTTGATAGAGAAAGGAGAGATATACCAGTAAGTGCATTATTATGTGTAGAATAAAAAAAAAACTTGTCCTGTATTATTAGTTCAGTAGGGACGTAGATGTCGCGCCACAAGAACCAGCATTGCGCTATCGAAGTTTAGACAACATTCTGCCTATAGAATAGATACACAACTGTCCAATATACCTATATCACCGTGACTTTTTATTCGTCTTAGAAATGCAGCTCACTTAATGTGAAAGGGGCTAACCCCACATAAAAAAAATGATTTTGGTCATATGTATAATAAAAAAAAAAGTCATAAGTTTTATGAAAAATCCAGTTAATAATTACAGTTTACGTATAAAATGGTAGTTAATACCAACCCAGAGCACGAGTCGAGTAGACTGCGCTCATTACAGGGAGTGTCATGTTTTTTTTTTTTAATTATAAAAAAGCTCAACATTTTTTTTTTATTGGATAGTATTTACGGAATTGCGGAAGATCTTCCCTTTTAAAGATTTAAGTACGCTCTATATAATGACGGGCCAGCTGGCGCAGTTGGTTAAGGTTCACCTTACGCGCCGCAGGTCGTGGGTTCGATTTCCATACAGGACATGCATTTGTGTGCATGAACATGTCTGTATGTCCTTAGTCTGGGTGTAATTATGTATATTAAGTATGTATTTACAAACAAAAAGTAGTATATGTATTATATCAGTTATCTGGTTTCCATAGTACAAGCTCTGCTTAGTTTGGGATCAGATGACCGTGTGTGAGGAATGTCCCAGGAGGATATTATTTGTTGGGTACATTATATGGGCTGCGTTTCTAAGACGAATAAAAAGTCACGGAGTTTATTGGACAGTTGGACAGCGTTCCCCGGCAACGATGACCAAGCATTGCGGAAGATCTTCCCTTTTAAAGATTTAAGTACGCTCTATATAATGAAAAATAGACATAACGAGAGATTTGTAAAAAAAGTCTACTAAAATGTGTGGTGCAAGGTGCTCGTACTATCAATGCAAAGTAAAGTTTAGTTTTATTTTATTTGAAATCTCGGACTCGGAAGTTAAAAAAAACAAATAAATGTATTTTTTTATCAATTAATTATGTAAGTATTTCATGTGCCTACTTCGATGGTCTACTTACAACGGTGAGTCACGATAATAAAGAAATTATTTCCACCGTAGTAAGCAGATGAATATTATACCTAGATGTTTTTTTTTCAGATCATTATTTAATCATTGTAAAAGAATTAATGGCAAATAGGTGTTGGGGGATACCTACAGCAAAGATAATTAAGTTATTATTCCGACTGCGTCATTTTGCTTTAAATAAAAGCGTCTCGCTCATGAAATAATGTAGATTAAATTATAATCCTTTCTTGTATTAGTAGTTACTATAAATATAAATTGAAACATTATTATTAACTCTAAAACACAACATTGTTTTATTTAACTATTTGTATTTTCTACAATTATAAGTCAGGATGAAATTATTTTTGTAATCTATTATGTACTCATCATCATCATCATCAGCCTATAATGTCCCACTGCTGAGCACAGACCTACTTTCACAAATAAGGGTGAAAGGGAATGGGCAGATACTCCACCACGCGTGCCCACTGCGGATTGGTGGAGGTAGGCTAGTGGTCAACCTACTGTTGGAATTTTTCAAGCCGCCTAGGTGACATCCAAATAGCTTAGACTATCACAATTAAGTGATAACCGGGACCAACGGCTTTACGTGCCTTCCGAAGCACGGACTACCTAACTGGAATAGGTAGTATATGATTTATATAAATATCCTGGAACATTCTGCTCACACGGCTATCTGATTCCAACCAAACTAAGTTGAGTTTGTGCTATGGAAACTAGATAACTGATTTACACAGTATCGTACTTTTTACAATACTTACTGATAATTACAACCAGACTCAGAACAAGCATGTGTTTCGGTCTATACTTAGTCTGGTTGTAGCGATACAAGCCCTATACATGGATTGCGTAACTTTATTGCAATGAAATTCAGACTGAAATTACCTCTGCATCGGTAGAAATATTACAAAATCGGAAATGGTTCCATTTCTAATGAACCACTGTTTGTATTTGCAATTATCCGAACGTAAAAAAGTTATCAGAAAACAGAAGTTATCGAATTCAATTCGAAAATGATTGAAATTTAGTTACGTAATCGCCCCTCTGGTAAACCTTGCCCAAATGACAATAACTCCAAATGCTAATAACAGAATTGATTGTGTTGTAATTATAAATATATCATTTTAGGTTCTAAGAAGTGGTTCCAATGTGAGTATTGAAGACTTTATTTTGCTCTAATAACGAAGTCAAACACGGCGTATATTTATCATCCTTTACTTTATAAATCCTAGGTTACACAATCTTCTGACAGACAGCAGGAGACGCCAATATCTGCTGGGTACACTCAGGATCCTGATACTTGTAAAACGTACAATAAGAATCTGCAAGAACTTTGGACTACTTTATCCAAATATATACAATCTGACAACACAGTGCCACATAAATTTCATCTGCATAATATTGCTCTTATAATCAAAGCGTATTTTGAACATCATAATGAAAAACCAGAAAAGGAGATACCAGCTAAATCCTATGGTAAAATAGAAGTTGAAAAGATTGTTAACGAACTAATTGAAGATATTAAAAACATTATAGAAAGTTACAGAAATGGTGATGTAATTACTGAAATAATCAACCTAGTTTTGAATAAACTTAAACCTACAGCCAATAATATTTTCTGTAAGATAACTGATGAAGAATCTCTACATAAGGACATTGATCTAGCTCATCAGAAATATTTAGAGGACGTTGCCTGTCGAGAGAGAAAAGTTGATTTGGTTGATTTGACAAGAACAGCTAGGCATCCTATTGAAGATATCCCTAAAGTATTATTACCATACTATAGTAAACGTACAAATGATAATCACAAAATAATGCGAAGACCTAAAGCAATGATACGGGCTGCTTATGATGACTATAGAAAATTCAATAAGAAACCCATAGGACCACGATCTGAAAATCCAAGCGAGTTTTATAATGAAATGTTAAAGCTTTACGACGAAGAGCACAAAATTTCGAATGGAGTTAGGGACTGTGAAAGTCGTGCTCTCAAAACCTTTCTTAATTCTATTAAAATTATCATTGAACGATTTATCAGAAAATCTGAATGTGGACCAAATAAGAATACGCCAGCACCGCTTATAATTGATGAAAATGTAAAAGGGAAGACTAACAACAAGATGAACAATCATGACTTTAGAATACCAGTTTCTCCAGATTATTTTAAAACAGGTTATTCTATTCCAGTTCTTAAAAATAGTATAAAATCTCATAAATTATCAAATCGTGGGTCAGAAAAGGATATAAATACAAAAAATACTAAACCAGTATATCAAAAGCTAAAACTGTCTAAACCAGTAAATCCATACACCATGTTATTGAACCCAAATGCCCATGAAAAAACTCATACAAAAGAAATCAATGATTCCGATGATAAGTTTACAGAAAAACAAAACTTTAAGGATTATATTAACAATAATGATGTAAAAGACAGTTTGGATTATATTTCTCATAAAACGCATAAAGAAAAATCAGATGCTATTTCATTTCAAAGCTTGTTAGACTCTGTTAACGTAAATCCTGAAATTGCTGAATTAACGTACATTATACGTGACCCGCAAGTTATAATGTATCAGCCGCAATATTTAGTTAAACACAGGCTTCCATATGAAACCTATCTAAAAAACTATAAGAATACACAAACATCGCCGGACAAAAACATACATCTACTGAAAGCTGTGAAACTACTTCCAAGTGGCTCTAAACTTTTGTATGAAACTAAAAATACTGAAGGCCCTCTAAGATACAGTGATACACGATCTAGGAAAGTTCTAGATATAGCACCCAAAACAGCAGATGATCTAAGCGCAATTAACAAAACACATATGACACCAAATAATTTAAAGACGCAGAGTAAAGACATATATATCCTCACGAAATTATCTAAGGAAAATTCATTCGATTTAAAAAATAGCAAAACTAATGATAATGATGAAGATGTTACTATAGGTGAGAAACACTATATTGACAATTTTGAAACTGCAGATTATGAAGAAACAAAATCGTATGAGTTATTTCTTGATGACGACAATGAAGCAAAGAAAAATAATATGAAACCGACAGGATTGAATATGGTTGGTAAAGAGATTCGTACAAATGGTAACGGTCAAATATTATGGAATAGCTATCCAATAAAGATACCAAAGTATACGTACAACGGAGGCGGGAGTCTAGAAAATAAAAGGCAAATAGAGACATGACTTTAGTTTAATTACCAATACATAATAATAATACATGTTAGAAAAATAATGTCACAAAATATGATTGTGATGCCGTCGATAGTTCTAACTTGAAGTCTAAGCCGATCGGTTTCAGTCGATAGTCCCAAGTCGATAGTCCTAAGTCGATAGGTAGACGGCACATGCTTAGTAATAGCTCATAGTAAATAAATACTACGTACATACAAGTAATAGGGTCCCGTTAAGCACCGTTTAAGTACGAAACATGAAAAAAAACATAAACGGGTCGAACATAGAATCTCCTCCTCACAGACTTAGTAGAGATGCTAAAACATCTCCTTTCTTATGTCGGGTATGTTAAAATGGGATTTATAAATAACAATAACTATTACTAATAATGGTGACGCAATGAGGAGTTCTAAAATAGGGTGAAAGGGAATGGGCAGATACTACACCACGTGTGCTCACTGCGGATCGCTGGAGGTAGGCTAGTGGCCGAGTAGGCTTCCAACTAGCTTAAAAGTGATAACCGGGACAATAGCTTTACGTGCCTTCCGAAACATGGAAACTCTCGATGAGTAACTTAGTTGAAGTTTATATGGAGAAGGAGAGTATAAAGCTAAATTTCCTTTTTTTTATGAATGAGTAGGTTTCTAATGATATACATGTGTACCTCGATGCTCAAAATACCTGTCAAACTGTTAATATTTCGAACCAATTTGAACCTTAAGTTCACGATTTGATCACAGAGGTATCATAAGAAAACTCCTTATTGAAAGAAACTAACAATTAGAACATTACTCACGGTTTGTAGCAGAGCACGCACTGTCCATGGATAGTATTTTAAGTTAGATTGTTACCTAAACACTTCAAAATTACCGCACACCGAAGAAACCATTTTCACATGACAAAGTCAGACATGTCACACCATTATTTAAACAGGGAACACTACTCTATGCTATTTACAAATAGGTCGCACACTGTTTGCAACCTTAATATCCTCTCTCATTGAAGACCAATTTGTTTGAGTAATGTTTCCAATCTTGGTTTTGCAAGAGCCTTCGTCAATAAGTCGGCTAATTGATTAACCGAAGCAACTTTGCTGATCTTCAGCTCTCCATTGGTAACCATTTCTCTAACAAAGAAATGTCTAATCCGTATATGTTTGGTCCGTTTATGGTATTCGGCAAGCTTGATTGCAGCTTCATTATCAACTTTCAAGCTGGGTAGGTTCTTTACTTTGGTCATGTCTCCAATTATCCTGGTTAACCAAATAGATTCTCGAGCGCCTTCACTAGCAGCCACAACCTCTGCTTCTGTCGTGGATATAGCCACACTTGCTTGTCGTTGACTTAACTAAGATACGGCTCCTCCTGCATACATGCACAATACGCCAGTGGTTGAACGTCCAGTAGTGCTATCACCTCCGTGGTCTGCATCACTATAACATTCAATGCCAGTCTTACAGTTCCTCCGATATAATATTCCTTTATCAGTCGCATATTGTAAATACCGTAGGATCCTCTTTAGCCTAATACAAGCCTCTTCATTCGGATTTTCTAGACTCCTGGAAACTACGCTAATGGCGTAAGCAATGTCAGGCCTTGTCCCAACCATAAGATAAGCCAATGCTCCTACAACTTGTCTGTAACACTTAAGCAAATCTTTGTTATCACTAGACTGGTTTTGTACTTGAACATCTTTTACTATTGGTGTCATAACCGGTCTGCAATGTTCCATACCAAATCTCTGAAGTAATTTCTTTGCGTAAGATCCTTGACAAATTCTGATTCCTTCAGCTGTTTTCTCAATCTCTATCCCGAGAAAATATGAAGCCGGTTTTGTCGTGATTTTGAAGCTTTCCTTCATTTGTCCTATAAATTGATCAATTAAATTTTGACTTGTTGCCGCCACCAAACCATCATCAACATATAAGGCAATTATTAGCTTTTCACCAGATGACGTCTCTTTTATGAAGAGACACGGATCTGAGTCACTAGTTTTGAAACCCATTCTTTTAAAGAATTCTAAGATGCGTCTGTTCCAACATCTTGGAGCCTGTTTCAGGCCATAAAGACTCTTTTTCAAAGAACATACCCGACCTGTTCCATCATCATAACCTTCGGGTTGTTTCATGAAAATTTCTTCTTCGAGTGACCCGTATAGAAATGCCGTTGAGACGTCAAATTGCATCATTACTAAGTTTTCACTCGCAGCTACAGCCAGAACACTCCTAACTGTTGTCATTTTGGCCACAGGGCTAAAGGTTTGGTCAAAGTCAATACCCTTCTTTTGACTAAAACCTTTTATGACCATCCTTGCTTTGTATTTATCTACTGACCCATCAGCATTTAGTTTAACTTTGTAAATCCACTTGCAGGGAATGGCTTTCCTGTTCTTAGGTAGCGACACCAGAACCCAAGTATTATTTTCAATCAGGGAATTCATCTCACAATCCATTGCTTGCAACCAAAAATCCCGGTCTGAGCTCTGTATCGCCTCCCTATAGCTTGTAGGTTCTCTGTAATCACTAATAGCTAAGTTCAGAACATAGTCATTGTATTTTGTAGGTTGACGAAGTGTTGACCGATCTCTTAATACCCTTCCGCTGTATTCAAGGATCTCATCTCTTCCTTCCCCCTCTAATTCATTACTCTATTCTGAAGCATCACTCCAGGCGTCATCAAATGCATCTATATTCTCAGTAGAAACATCCTCTCTACTTATGAACTCCGTACCTTCAACTTCATTGTTAATGCTGGCACCTTCATGTTCATCATTGTCTAAGTTATCTTCATTATTGACAACCTGGGGTAAACTTACAGGAATTATATCACCCTTATTTCCATGTAACTGTGGCAATTCCAAAGGAATTTCAATTTCAGCTTCCATAGAAGTGTTTCTCGCAATTTCCGAACTCAAGGGATTTTCATTAAACGTTATATCCCTAGATCGTATCAGCGAATTGTTCTTACTATTCCAGAGTCTGTATCCATCGTCATTATCATATCCAACGAGGATACATTTCACTGCCTTTTTATGCAGCTTTCTTCTAGTCTGCTTCGGTACATGCGCATAGCAAGACGATCCAACAATCCTCAGATGCTTTATTTGAGGTTTCTTACCAATCCAAAGCTCAAATGGTGATTTGTGTTCCACTGTAGTTGGACCTGTCCTATTTAAAATGTAAACAGCAGTATTTACCAACTCCGCCCACAAAACCTGAGGTAGTTCCTCACGCGCATGCATAATAGCTCTCGCTGTCTCGACAATTGTCCGATTTTCCCTTTCGCTACACCCGTTTTGTTCAGGCGTATAAGGCATAACTAATCGTTGTTTTATACCTTCATCCGTCAGTATTTTCCGTACCTTCTGATTGTCAAATTCTCCGCCGTTATCACTCAGAAGTTCTTTCACTGTATGTCCAGCTGTCTTTGCATATGCCAACATTTCTTCGAGCTTCTGATGTACCTCCGATTTCTCTCGAAGAAAGTACACGAACCTATAACGCGTGAATTCATCCTTAAACAATACAAAGTAACGATACTTGGATATAGACACGAGGAAATGGACCACACACATCCGTGTGCATGCGTTCTCCAGGATGGGTGGCTTTTTCTCTTACACCAAATTTAAGTCGATGAGACTTACCAAATATACAACCTTCGCATAACTCACCAGTCTCTTTGGTTTTAACACCTAATTCCCTCTCGATTAGTTTCTTTACATGCCTTTTATTTTGATGACCCATACGCTCATGATAGAGTTGCAACATGTCTACTTTTTGTACCAAGTTCACAGCTACTTTAGATGGCGGTACGATCTTCCAATTAAGTTTGTACAGACCTCCATACCTTTCTCTATGTCCTGTTGCTTTAACTTGTCCATCGATCTTCATCAAACAAGTAGTGACTTGCGACTCAAATAAGCTTCCTGGATTTCTATCTTGAGTTGACAGAACCGAAAACAGATTCTTGCTAACCTGAGGAACATACCAAACATCTCTCAATGCTGATTTAACAATCTTATTGTTAACCTTGGCTTCAATGTTCAATGATCCTTTACCAACAGCCTTAATTACTGTTCCATTAGCCGTCGTTACAGAATGACCCGTACCAAAATATTCAAAATCTTGAAACAAATCCCCACGCATCGTAACATGATTTGTAGCACCATTATCTACATACCAGTTTTCACGATCAGTGTCAGATTCAACCGAGTTCAACGACAGTAACACCATATTAACAGATTTATTACTCTCAACAACCTGATGAGATCCACTCCGCTTAGGACAATCTTTTTTAAGATGACCAACTTCTTTACAGTTGTAGCATCTAATTTTCCTATTAGTATTGGTACCACTAGTTCCTGGAGTTACATCATCCCCTTTTCTAGTAAATCTCTTACCGGTTTTCACCGCAAAGGCTTCACAACCAGAGTCACCATCTTTGCAGCTGCCAAGTGCCTTTTCGTGTGCACATAACTGACAAGTTATATTGTCTATTGTCCTATCCTTCTTTGACATTAATAACCAGCTAGACTTGAATGAAAAATAAGTATCTGGCAGTGTATCTAAGATTTTACAGATTAATAAAATTTCAGGGAGCTCCTTACCATCTTCCTCTTTTATTAACTCCTGTCGTAATCTATACCAGACATTTTTCAGCTTCGATATATGTGTAGCCATGTCATCTTCAGGATCTTTTTTGAATCTGAAGAAAGAGTTCTTCAGAAGATCGTCTGTATGATTTATGTTTAGAGAAACATAAATCATACAGACGATCTTCACTTACGCCTTCATATAATCTATGAAGTTCATCCCAGACTTCCTTGGACGTCGAGAATCTCAGAACTTTATCAAGTGCTTCATCTGTTATATTATTAGTAATAAGAAGTAATGCCGTACAATCTAACTTGGTATATTTTTTTAAATTTTCTTCATAAAGAACCATAGCCCCAGCAACTGCATCACCAGTCCCACTTTCAGGCTTTACCGGTTTCAATATGCTACCTTGGACAACATCTATCAAGTTATCAACGCCTCTTAGAAGAGCGCTCATCCGATACTTCCATTGAACCCAGTTTGTACCATCCAACTTGGGTATCGTTATCTTTGATAAATCCATTGTAGAGCTATATGTGGCCCATTACCAATTAGAACATTACTCACGGTTTGTAGCAGAGCACGCACTGTCCATGGATAGTATTTTAAGTTAGATTGTTACCTAAACACTTCAAAATTACCGCACACCGAAGAAACCATTTTCACATGACAAAGTCAGACATGTCACACCATTATTTAAACAGGGAACACTACTCTATGCTATTTACAAATAGGTCGCACACTGTTTGCAACCTTAATAGTTTACAGTCCCACAAACTTCTGGCGTCGTTAGTTTCTCTTTTGGCCACCGGGCCAGATAAGTTTGGGGGCGTGGAGTGAAGATACATTAGGGGGACTAAACACGGACATAGAGTCGGAAACTAGTTACTAATCTCAAATCTGTGGGTGGTCCAAACGTAGTGTTATATTCATTATTCACTTTGAATTCATCCGATTCATTCGAGCTTGGTTTAACTATGTGGTTAGTGTCGTCTAAATTCGTGTTTATTTAGTTTTATTTTGTGTCAAAGTGAAACGGAAAATAATTGTTTAATAATCGTTGACGCCATGGGACAGTTAGAATAAAAATAAAAAAGATATTTTTTTGCTTTTGTATTTCTCCTTTAACATACGTAAAACTGTTTTTGGGGGTGGTTTTTTATTTTTTCAATCAGCTAATTTTCGGGGGTATTTCGAAAAAAGATTCTCATGGTCATCTGGCAACACTGCCTTACGAGTTACGTTGTGGACTTTTTGGCGGGAACTTGCAGAGTGACGTTGCGTTTTCATTTTTATTTTCATAAATTCGTGTATTTTGAATTTTATTGCATATTATCGTTGGTATTTTATCCAATAAAGATCAATCCATGTGCACCAGTGAAGTGAAATGAAATTAATTATGTGTACCTTGACTTTACAAGTTGTCTCAAAAATCCGTGAAAATTTTTAGTACAATGACCACCATTAGGTACGTTCGAATTGGGGTATGGTAGCAAAAATAACAGTCAAAAATGCCAAAAACGATCACATCTGGCGTTCGATTTGGAAAGTTGTGGGCGAAATTGGCGTTTTGAACTGTTTTCGTTCACCGTTCGTTTTACTTGGAAACAGTTAAAAACGACATTCTAATTTTTATTGTATAATTTTATAGAAATACTAACAGGCAAGAGAATAATTTGTTAGATTAACTTTGCTTAATGATTAACTGAAGGAAAAAGGTAGGTTGAGACAAGTGACAAGCAGGCGATGAGAATGGAAATGTCATTTTTGTATCTAATCGATCGATTTGGGAAATATCGTTTGTGGCAAACGTTGCAAAATTGATGAAATTTTCCAATTCGAACGCATAAACAAAAATGCCAATTTTGAAACTGTTAAAAACGACATCTCTCCAATTCGAACGCACTAGTTGTCTTATACTCTTATGTCAATTGTCATGTCAATCAATGTCATTAATTAATAATTAGTGCTGAATTTTGGCAGAATTGCATTGCAGAGATTGTTTGTTTGTTTAAATATATAATGACTTAAGCAATAAATTTAATAAGAGTTACATATTATATGGTAATGCACATAACAATATAAAAAGGACATGAAAATTCCGTTTTAGCTGTGTTTTTAGTGATGAACTTTTGAGGTTATAAATCTTTTTTGTTTTTATCAACAAAAATGGTTTGCGAAAAATGTGAGAAGAAACTAGGTCGTGTCATCACACCGGATCCTTGGAAGAGTGGAGCCAGAAACACCGTGGAGTCTGGTGGCAGAAAAGTTGGTGAAAACAAGGCGCTGACCGCCAAAAAAGGACGATACAATCCTTACACATCAAAATTTCAAGAGTGCAAGTAAGATTGTATTCCATATTCTCCAAATAGTTTAAAAATGCTTTAATAAACATAAATAGCAGATTCTGGTATACTATAGTGATTATAATAGTTATCATCTGGTTTCCATCATAGAACGATTGATGATCGTGTGTGAATAATGTCCTGGTCATTGAATTATTACACATAGAAGCAAAGTACACGCGCGAAAAACAATCCATTCAATTGGAGCCATAATGGCTCCAAATGACCGCCGCGCGGTCAGTGTACTGAGTGACGTTTTAGTGAGTGCAGCTCTGAGAAAAATAATAAATATGACGGTTTGTGTAGTAAAATTGTGTCATAATTCATGAGGGAAGAAAGATAAGAATTCTGATGTAACATTCCACAGGCAAGCCACTAATTTTATTGTGTAATTCATCTAAAATAACAAAATTCAAAAATAAAAATACTTCACTCAGATTTCGAGCAAAGTGTTGCCAGCTGTTTTTTGTGCGAATTTGCGTTGTTTTACGTAATTGATACTGATTTTGTTATTAATAAAGTAATTGAGTCCGATAAGTTGTTTCTTTTACTTATAGCTATTATAACCGACTAGCTGTCCCCCGCGGTTTCACCTGCGTTCTTGGGATAAGTAGTTTATAATACTTGGCATAATGTAGCTTCATATTAGTGAAATAATTTCGAATCAGACTGGTAGAAAAAAGAGAATATAGCTAGGAAAATATTGTCAAAGCGGCAGTTGTTCCGGAAACAAATTCAACTAACAGGCTTTTAAAATTTCAATTTTGTTAATGAAAATTAAATACCTAGATACTACTTAATCTTCTTTTTCTATAAAACCTATCATATCTGAAACCTATCATTACCAAGGAAAGCTACAAATTGTACGATCGTTCATAGCACTGCATATTATCTTGGTTTATTATGTTAAAATACCCGAAATAAGTACTATGAAACAACTAGTAATAAATAAATAACAGGCCTGTGTCTATAATAAATTATCTAAGACGCAGAACTTTTTAAACTATTTAATTATTTTTATGAATACTTACTTCCAATTTCACTAGTAGGCGAAATCGGAAGGTTAATTTTACCGAAAAAATTCGTTTAGCTTGCAACATTACTCGTGCGCTTGTGTGCGTGTCAGCGAGTGTAATTATATGGTACTCACGCATACATTGGTTGTCAAGTGGCTTACGTGTCGCGAGGATTTTTGTTCGATACTTCGCTTCTAAGCGTAATAATTCAATGGTCCTGGTATATTTATTAAATTATCATTTATATCCAATCTATATTATAAATAAATATCCTGGGACATTCCTCACACACGCTCATCTGATCCCAAACTAAGCAAAGCTTGTACTATGGAAACCAAATTGTAAATACATACTTAAAATACAAAATTACACCCAGACTCAGGACATACAGACATGTTCATGCACACAAATGCATGTCATGTGTGGGAATCGAAACCCACGACCTGCAGCGCTATAGGTTAAGACTCCACGTCTTATCCAACTGCGCCAACTGGCCCGTCATTAAATTATTGTTATAGCTGTCTAATAGAAAATGTACCTATTATATCAATTTGTTAATCGGAATTAGTCATCAATTATTATTATTTCATTTGTCATTATAATTTGCATAGTGTTATGGCTATACTTACCTCTCTGGCCTGTGTATTCCAACAAATGCACTTGAGATTCAGTTCTATCTACTTAATATCATCACTTACCATTGTGAGATTGTGATCAAATACAGGCCAACACATACTAAAACAAATAATGTTATAAAATTCCTGTTTTCTTTTTTTTTCCAGAATATGCAGAACAAAGGTGCATCAGGTTGGATCACATTACTGCCAGGAGTGTGCCTACAAGAAAGGTATTTGTGCAATGTGCGGAAAAAAAATATTGGACACTAAAAACTACAGACAGAGCTCCACATAGTGGTATTTTATTATTAATTAGTGTTAAACATATTACGTAATAACTTATAAGTCATATTTGGTTTCAATGCAATTGAGGTTCATGTCATATTATATTGATTGACGATTAAAAATGTGATACCTGTAGTAGCTAGAATGATTTTTTGGCGACAAGTTGCAAAGTGACATTGTGTTTTTACTTATTATATATTGATTCAGTCTACATTGTAGTTTAACCGACGTGCTGGGCATGCAATTGTTGTCAGTGTGATGAGAATGTAAATATTATGTAATTAATCTAAGCTTGTTTTGAAAAGAGTAATTGCTGAGTTTATTGCCTGCTCTTCTCAGCAAATGCAACTTCCCGAACCGGTATTAGAGACTTTTCATAAGTGCCTGCGAAGGTTGAATAAATAATTTTGAATTTGTTATCACAAAATCATGTATTGAGTTCAATCCATGTGCATCCCACAATTGGTGTTAAATTGAATGAATGTGTGTATTGTGATTTTTCAAGTTATCTCAAAGGTCTGTGAAAAACAAAGTTTTAGTAAAATGGCCACTGTTGTACTAAAAGTCAAGTTTTCAAGTTGTTAAAGTCTACATTCAAGATGACTTTAACAACTAGTTTCAAAAAGTCTGTGAAAGTTTAAGTAAAAAGGCCAACTATATATAATATATATTTTACTAAAAAGTTTGATGCATAAAATTAAACACAACTAGACCATCGTATTGATATAAAAAAGTCACCAAAATTTAATATAAACCTTTACAATAACAGAATAATTAAAAGCTACATGATGCTATTTTTACATTTAACATTTTACAACAACTATTAATGATTGAATTAAAATGATTGTGTCTGTGACTGACTGTGTAGGCATATATAATTTCTGTTTTTTCATTATCATGAAGTTCATGTTTTTAATGAGTACTCTCAAACATGAATCCAATTTTTTGTAAGTACAGTAATTACAAGGAGATGTGTTAAAAAAAACATGTATATATTAATTAATAAATATAAACATAAATGATGCAAAATGTTTTTCATTTGAAAATTTCTATACAATCAATCTTGTGTCAGTCAAGCACAAAATTATGAATTGGCTATAAAATGTACATGGTTTTACAGAGATAAGTTAAAACATAGAAAATGTTCTTTAATTTTAATATTCAGAAATGGATTATTCTGTTTTTTTACTCATATTTATTGTAAAAGTAAGTGAAATATTACTTACTAGCAATAAGGACGCCATTTCTTGTTTCTGGTTTGCTTTTTGTAAATACCTATACCTAATTATTACCAAACTTAAAAACAGGTGCATTCGGAAACTATTCCATTTAAAGGAGTCCACGAAAATGAGTTAGCTCAAACTTCATTATCGTTAATTAAAACTTATGTGAATAGAGTTCAAGAAAGGGTAATGGAAGAAGAGCTAACAGTCCAAGATATGAAGCTACATGATCTCAAAGATAAAAGGTTGGTGGGAATACTTGGTGATGGCCTTTTGAATGAATATGATATGAACAAAATTTTATGGATCATTGTTCGCAAAGTAAGCTTTTTACTTGTTATTTATTAAATAGATTCTACATATCTTTATATATAAAATTCTACTGTACGTGTGTATGTCACTGAACTCCTAAACGGATGGACCGATTTGAGTGATTTTTCTTGTATGCGTTGGGGTGGCGCTCTGGATGGTTTAGATAGGTTATACTTTAGGACACCACGAGAACGAAGTCGTACCGGGCAGCTAGTTATATAGCAGGTCCTCTCTGGATTATAAATATTAATATTTTAACGCCTTAATGAAAAACCTACCTACCTAGTTTGTTTTTTCCTTTAACTTTTTATTGTATCAATTTGGTGTTTTTTTTAAATGCGTTATTAAAAACATTTAAATGTTGCTTTTCACTTCAAGAAACTATCTTGCGTGGTTTCAGAAATTAAAATATGTCATGAAGTTAGTGGCTTTTTAGAGTTCCGTACCCAAAGGGTGCCAAACGGGAACCTGTTCATACGAACTCCGCTGTCCGTCCGTCCGTCCATCTGTCTGTCAGTGGGCTGTATCTCGTGAACCGTAAATAGGTAGACACTTGAAATTTTCACAGAATATGTTGCCGCTATAACAACAAATAATAAAAACCGGCTAAGTGCAACTTGGACTCGCAAACGGAGGGTTCCGTACACTATTAACAAATTCAACTTTGCTATGAAAAAAAAAATCCCAAAAAAAAGTCGTTTCTTGTAATAGCGCCCCTGTACCTAATTTTTAATTATATTGAATTTTTATTCAGCTGTGTTTTTTGTTGTTAATATTATTATTATTGTACGTAACCCTCCGTGTGCAGTCCGACTCGCACTTGGCTGGTTTTTTATATTGCTCAGTGTATTTATTATATCCACAGAAAAATCCAAATATAAAGAAGAATCATGGTATCCATCGACCAACAGCACAAGATAATTTACCTCCCAGGAATGCCATAACCAATGACATCTCACGTGATTACCGGAGGAGAAGCTGGCGTGGTTCATGCTATAATAGAAAATCCAATCGGTGTAGAAGAGCATGTTTGCAAGCTTTTAGATATATTTGTATGGACTACAGTTGTACTAGTAGAATCAGAAGAGATGCCAGAAGACAATGCACAAGGAGTTGTAGGAATGCGAGGTCATACGGATCTCGTAGTAGCTCTTCAGAATCCGAATAAAAATATGTTTTATAAGTCATATTATTAATGTAATAAATGCGAAAGTGAGTGTGTTTGTTTGTTACTTCAACTGCTATACCAGGGATGAGGGATCACCAATGAGGAGTTTTCTTTCCATAGTTTTATAGTAGGTTGAAAATACCTGTCAAATAATTAGTTCGAATAATCAACAGTTTGACAGGTATTTTCAACCTACTATAAAACTATGGAAAGAAGACTCATCATTAGTTTCAATTGTGGTCCATTTTCTTATATTTTATGACGGGCGCGGTCCGTTTGATAGACGATTAGGGTTCGTCCAATCACGTGATGTTTTAGGGCAACTTTTTTACACCCCTCCTACCCCCGAAGAGAGCTTTTAATTAAAGACCTAATTTATAAGAAACTTAATCTAAGAAGATTACATTTCTGTTAAATGTTGTACTGTTTACTTAAGGTCTGCCACAAAATAGATCAGCGCTCCGGATCCGGACCACTTCGCCATATGGTGACCTACCTATACATATGAAATGTTATGCTTCATTTATCTTTTTGAAAACACCATTGAAATCCGATTAAATATCCTGGGATATTCTGCACACACGGCTATGTGATCCCAAATCAAGCACAAATTTTAATGTACTTTATGAATCAAGCAGAGCTTGTACTATGGAAAGCAGATAACTGATAGGTATACCTAACTAGAAAGTAGTACCTATATAGGTAGCAGTCATAAATACCTACATTCTTATGGTGCGTCAATGCCACGCGACGCGAGCACGAGCCGAGCACACGTGGAGCACGGATTCGCCTAGCGTGGACAGAATTGCGAACCTCGAACGATCATTCGTCTCGCGCTCGATTGCGCTCCGCGCCATAGATAGGTACTTAATTATACCCAGAATCAGGACATACAGACAGAGATTATGTGTACCTAATCGTACTTACGACCTGCAGCGTGATTTAGGCTAACTACGCCAACTGGCCTGTAAAATATAGAGTACCTAAATTATAGAATGAAGAGGAATTCCAGTATTTTCATCACGAAGATTAATTTTCCGCTATGCGTCTTGTGTAGTAAGGTTACTGATGTAGCGACCACCTATGGCGCCACGACGACCTACATCGCGCTGGCGTAGTTTAGGTATTCCGCGATCTGCATTTACAACTGTCCAACATGTAGGTACAGTTAGACCGCGGTCCCCAGCCATGATGACCCAGTCTGGCGAAAGATCTCCCCTTTTAAATGGACGTGTAAGCAACAACAACCTAAGGCGGTGGAACGAGACTGGGAGAACACTACCACCCTGGCTATCCACCGCAGGAGATTCGGGCGCCGGAAGGCGGCTTTTTAGAGCCCCCCAACTAAGGGGGTAGAACATATCGTTATTTCGCTCAAAGGGCAGTTCGATTGCGGAAGCAGCTCTACCTTATAGAATACTGCAGCCAAATAACTTAATGTTGTTTTCCTGCGAGTAAGGTTGCCAGAGCTCATCGGGGAGGGGGGAAGGTTCGGTAACATGTGAGTGACTCGTGTGTTGCAAGCGTCCACATGGCTACGGTAACCGCTCACCACGAGGCGGGCCATATGCCGAAATAGCTGTATAAAAAAAACGTGAGCCCAAGGGTGGTGGATTTGGGGGGGGGGGCGGCCGCGTGACCTCTAGTCCAGAGGATTCCTTCTATGGAGGTAGCTCAGCTACCTCCATAGAAGGAGGCTACGGCCTTCCACGCCGTATCAGCATTTCTGACACGACTGCTGGCAGGGAGAGATTCCGTCCTAACTGGTCGACCAGGATCCACCGCTCGCTCCAATCCCGCCACAGTGGAAGCAGCAGAATACTGCTCAGCTCTGCATGTATCCATATAAGAGATAAAAAAAAACCTTGTAATTTCTCGGTCAATAAGTGCGGTTGAAATAATTTATTAATTTTCAACCAATCTTATGTCAACCAAGCAAATAATTATGATTCAGTAATAAAAATATTGTACCTAGGTAAAATAGCGATATAGGACATTGAAAGATATGGTCTTATTTTGTTACAATGGTGCTTTTATATTATTTTGCTTACTTAGCTTTAGAAATTGTGTGTAGTTCGGTAAGATTAAGATTTAATTGTAATGAAGAATAGCGCTATCATTTTAATATATATTTTTTTGCATCTAAACAATATTTTATATATAACAGGTATATGCAGAAAACAATCAAAAATTACCATTTATAATATTCTTAAAAAAAGACACAACTCAAAATAGTTTGGACAATCTATTGAAGTCAGTGTTAATAACTAAACAGAAAAATGTTCAAGATATATCGCCAAAGACTGACAGAGTTTATGAAGATTTTGTGGAAGATGATGACATGAACGCTATTTTGGGGATTATGGATATTAAAGTAAGTAATATTTTCCTTAAAGGTGCCGTTTCGCAGCCGACCGCAGCAGCAGACGACGTGTCGTTGCGACACTACTTTTTTCTCTTTCGTTTCTATGTATTACTATGGAGGAGGACGTGTCGCTAGCAACGGAAGGAATTTCATGGTTTAGATACCAGTGGTGTCGCAACGACACCTGGTCTTCTGCTGCTGCATGCGGTTAGCCAGCTGCGAACCGGCACCTTTGAATTAGTAGCTTTCGCTTTTGTTTGTGCTTTTATCATAGCTCTACACAGTCAACCTTTTCGCAATAGACCTATTTAGGTAGGAACATATTTTTTTAATTTAAAACACAGGCACCTATGTGGCTTAAAACTTAATTACCTACCCTTACACGGGATGGTTTAAACCAAGTCTAGTTTAGTAGTCGAATTAGTAGATTTTTCTCAGGTTTTGTTTTTCTGTATAATACATAAACGATATACTCATATATCTATACTATCTATCTGTCTGTGCTAATCTATGTACTTATACTAATATTAATTATTTAATATAATAAAGCGGAAGACGTTTTTGTTTGTTTAAACGCGCTAATATATGGAACTACCAGTCGGATTCGAAAAATTCTTTCACTACTAGGATGCTACATTATCCCCGAGTATTATAGGCAAATTTTTATCCCGGGAACGCTGGAGACAGCTAGTTTTATATCAATAAAATTATCTGAGAACAAAAGTTAAAACAAATTTATTATGTTTCTTACAGAAAAATCTTTTTATTCGACAAAATGCCCAAGAAACAGATTCAACAGACGATTCAGATGAAACAGATGAAAATATGCATTCAGGATTATCGTTACCAGCCAATGTTATACCTGAAAACGACAAAAATAAAATATATAATCGTGAAGATAACTCTACGGAATATAGAAAAGGAAACTGGAGAAGTTCTTGCGATAAAAAAGCAGCGAAACAATGTAAAAAGGCATGTGTGCAAGCTTTAAGACGTACATGTTCTATTTATAGATGTAAAAGCAACTTTAAAAGAAGCGCCAAAAAAGAATGCCGTGCGAGTTGTAGAGAAAAACTGTCGATTCGGATTAGGAATAAATAAATATTTTTTAATGAGTAAAGGTTTGATTTTATTATGTCACCTGCTATTTTTAATAGGGATGCTGCATCGATTAAGAATATTATTAGAGTGATAACGAAGAGTGGGCATAAAGGCAGAAATAAAATTGCGTTTTCTGGGTGGCGGGCAGCGAACGGCGAGCTATATGTATAGGGTGACTGTTAATTAGTAAACGATACTTAGACATGATTGTACTCATGATAACAAACAACTTTCTTATTTTTTTTTAAATTTCTTTTCCTATGAGCTATACACCATCAGATTTTATTTAATTTAATTTGTTTCTTTGGGAAAGTTGTTTGTTATCATGTGTCTAAGTATCGTTTACTAATTATCAGTCACCCTATATAAACTAAGCTCCAAAGGCTTATAATCTAAATAACTCGTAAAGTATAGAATATTTTATGAAATCGTTAGTATATTAGTTAGTTAGTAGCTCTAAGTCATACGTTAATTATTTACACTATAATCGTATCAAAACGAAAATCAATGAGGGTTTTCTTATGATACCTCTATGGTCAAAATACCTGTAAAATCGGTTAAAATTGGTTTGAATTATCAACAGTTTTATAGGTATTTTCAGCATTTTCAGAAATTTTCATTCCACTATGTTTTTCTCAGTGGGCATCAGCCCCGTATCTAAGGGGGATAGGGGGGGCATCGGTGGTTCGCCATTCCGGCCCTAGGCCATTCCCAGTGATGCCAACCTGCCCGGTAGACTAACGCGCCCATGTTGCTATGCAGGTAACCCAACCCAACAGAGCTATGGATGTTCCTATGTTGCAGATTTCGCATCCGTAATCCCGGAATTTCCAAATTTTTTAAGCATCCGCATAGAGTTCATTTAGGGTGTAAGGGTCCAAACAACAACTATTGGATCCCTGCCAACCTCACCTGCTCGTGGTGCACCCTGCTGATAAACAGACGAGGCTCTGGCTCATACTGAACCCCGTTTCGGGTTGTGGTGGACAGGCGGTGGCCCCATTTAATTCTTACGCCGCCCGGCTTGGTGGTAGGATATTCACATACCCGACTGGCTAGCGACCACCCTCGTGAGTGAGTCTGTCGTGAAGCAGTTCGCTGTGTTTCGGCAGGGTTCACGAGAGCCAGTTCCCCTACATCCGAAGTGTGCGGCATGTATGATGGTGGGGTCCAGCGATGCGATTTGGGCGATCTCTGATGTGTGTGGCGTGTTGGGTTGACATGGGGGCCAGGGAGACCCGGTGAAACGGCTGTCCGCTGGCCGCCCGCCGGTTAGTAGGGGACCCGAACCTGGGCATTACCTATAAGCTCCGGCCCAGGAGGCCGTCCCGCCAACCGGCGCATAATCCCGATGAGTGTCTGTCCTGCCGGGGGAGGAGACCGGAGTGGAACCAGACAGGCACTCCCGGGGGGGACCGGGGGCCCTTCCGTCCCCCATGTCAATTCCACAACTTGTCGCCGCATTCGGGTCGACCCGCAACCATTGCGCTTTGCCTCCGCGATCATATAAACTGCACACTTCCAATAAACTCATCTTTTTTACGGTTTTTTAAAAATGGTTAAAGTTAAAAGAAAAAGGTTTACTTCAGCGGCACCCCTTTCCACATTAAGAGTGGACTTTTGCAATATCAGGGGACTCCACAGTAACATCAACGCCGTCCATCATCATCTTGAGACGGCGAAGCCGGCCTTGTTCTTTCTGACGGAGACACAGATAACCTGCCCGAGCGATACATCGTATCTTCACTATCCCGGCTACAATCTCGAACATTTGTTCGTTCCAAAGGCCGGGGTGTGCATGTTTGTCCGGGAGGGCATCTGTTGTCGCCGTCTAAATAACCTGGAAGACAGAGACCTGTCTACTCTCTGGGTGCGTGTGGACTACGGTGGGTCCACCCGTATATACGCGTGCCTCTACAGGTCTCATCGCGGCGACTCTGAGACAACTCGTTTCTTTGAAAGCGTCCAAGAAGCGACCGACACTGTGCTGGAACGGTACCCCACAGCCGAGGTGATTGTCCTCGGAGACTTTAACGCCCACCATAGCGAATGGTTGGGGTCTTCGCGGACCGACCACGCTGGGAAAACCGTTTATGACTTCGCTCTGGCTTATGGTTTCTCGCAACTGGTGCAGGATGCAACCCGCATGCCTGATATCGAAAACCACGAGCCTTCTCTGCTGGACCTTCTGCTGACTACACACCCAGATGATTACCAGGTCTCCGTCGGTGCTCCCCTTGGATCGTCCGACCATTGCCTGGTTCAGTCTGAAGTGCCACTAGCGCTACCAGGAAGATCTCGACCCCGCGAGACGCGCAAAGTTTGGCATTACCGGTCAGCAGATTGGGATGGACTGCGGGAGTTTTATTCATCCTACCCATGGAAGCAGCTTTGTTTCTCGTCGGATGATCCGGACAGCTGCGCAGACTTAGTAATATTATAAATGCGAAAGTGAGTTTGTTTGTTTTCTTTAACTACTCAACCTGATATGGTATGCGGTATGGGACTGCGGGTGAAACCGCGGGGGACAGCTAGTAGGTAGGTTATAATTTTTTATTTCGCAAAATTTTACTGTATTGTTTTTTTTTTTTTATATAATGTTGTGTGTATCATTGTATTATAAATGTATTGTATTGTTGTGTATTGTGCTATTTTGTTGTGTCCAATAAATGTTTCTTTCTTTCTTTTCTTTCTTTCTTTCTTATTACAAAATTAAATATCACTTTAAAAATAAACATTTGCATCCGTTGCAACGGATATAATGGGGCTTAAATATTCCTGCATCTACAATTTCCTTGGTCTATAACCTGCTACTGTGTGTATAATAAGACGATACAAGTTACGATACTAAAAAATCTAATTAAGATAAGAAAAAGCTAATAATTACTATAGGCAACACATTGAAAAGTTAATTGAACATGAAACGCACATATGTCGTTAAAATACTATTTCATAACGATCCCCTGAAATGATTGTTCATAGTGGTATCGCTTTTACAGTCATTTTAACGTTATTTCAAACTGTAAGTACTTATATCAGTTATGAAAATTGATATTTTTTAACTGTGTATTCGGCTAATTAATAAAAACCGGTTATGCAACAGAAATAAACCGGTTATGGAACAAAAAAAGTGATGATTATTTTATAGTGCTAAGATAATCATAGCGCTCCAACTCGATACCTCGATACCTAACCTATTACACTTTTCTTTCTTTTTTTTTTTCTTTGTGTGCCTAATAAAATAGTGCATAATAGTGAGTTTCCTAAATTCCTAAATAGTAAGCCCTTTAGTTTATTTTTGGGAAGAGATAAGTAGGCCAAAACTTTATAAATTTAGAGTGACTGGGAGGTAAACTATGCGAACACTGTGTTTATTAAACTAAACACTGTAATTATAGTTAAAATTAAGCTTGGCAATCTTTGGAAGGGAAGTGTATAGTTGTTTAAAAAGATGCTTTCCCTATTATGCAACGAAAGGCTTTAAATGTTTTTTTACATTCCAGACAATTGCAGTAACTAACGACAAAGATTATGAAAGACAACCAGAAGTCAACATTGATGTTACAAAAACAAAACTAACATTTGTAAAACTTCTAAAATCTATCCTCAAACTGAACGAAGACCGCTTTAACGCTATGAAAAGGCTGACCCAGTTGCAAGACGTAAATGTAGCTAGGGGTGTGCTGAGGAGTGACGATAATCGGTTTTTGAAACAAAAACCGGTTTTAAGGAATGATTCGAGTACAATTTTAGCTGTACTCATTTTGCAGGTAGTAATAATCATATCGTCTTAATTTCCAACACGGGTATCACTCGCACTTTTCCAACCCTGCATTAATCTCTTCACTCCCAGAAAGGATTGAGAACAGATATTATGTTAGGTACTTTTTACAGCCTGTTACATCATCCGCAGTAAGTAGTGAAGAGCTTGAAAGTGACTATGACTCAGCGCCAGAACCGAACAGACTTGTAAAAGAATATTTTAACATTGAAAATATTGAAGACTTTCCTAATTACTCCGAAGAAGACATTTTCCATTTAGGTAGAGAATAGTATGTCTTGGATAATATCGATGGTTATGGACAGGAATGTTTGAGATATTGTTGCTTTCATATTTTCTGTTGGTGCTTGGTGGAGCATCTGACGCGAATATCCTTGTAAAGGTTGTTGAACAGAAAGGTTTAACGGTTTTGATGCTGTTTATCATCTAACTTCTAATGTAAGTATTTTTTAATAAAATTATAAGTAAGTTATTTGTATAGGTAACCTACGTGTATATATAAAATCTAAATAAAACTCATTTTAAACATTTTTACGACTTTATTTTATAATACATCAATAAAATACAATATGTATAACTGTGATATTAAATTGTTAATTGTTTCATGTAACTGTATGTTATTTCTACAATCACGGTACGACAACTAAAGTTCAACATTAACAAATAACCAAATATTAATAAATATAACTAGATCTAAAGTCTACGCTTAACAAATGGAATGGCCCAGAAGTATACTCTGCACTAACCGAAAAATTGCAAATCAAAAAAAGTGAAATAGTAATTTATTTACTATACAAGGCCACAAGTATTTATAATTATATCCACTCGTTTTTACATTAATATTGGTTATGCCAATATATTCTACGTACTTAATCGTAAACTTATATAAATTGGTAATACTTTTGGGACGGAATTATACAAACGGTATTGTAATTTATATTATGAACTAACTTTAGGTTTTCTTAAAAATGTTATGTAGTTCTTGAACATTTTTCTATTTTATTATAAACCTATTATCGATTTGAAGTGTAATTTAAAAATATACTTTTTATAAAACCGGTTTTCAATGAGTAATAAAATAATAAACATCACTACAAAAAGTTTGCGCTTACATCAATTCAACAATAATAACATGTTAATCTCATAATGTTTCATATATGTCACATAAATTGTTATTGCTTGAAATAATTCATAAATTGTGACAAAAATAATATAAAGACACTAATATTTATTCATATATAAATAACATTCACAACCCAAAAATAACGTAACCTTACGAAATATAATATAAGACAGAAGGTAAGTACAATATTATTTAGATTACATTTAGAAGGCACATTTTCGTTACAATTTAGTTTTAATTTTAACAATTGTATATTTTTTTCTGGCACTTCATGCTTTTTCATGTATTTATTACAATAAAAATCTTATACCAACATGGTACTAGCATATTTTGTATAATATGCTGCTGAATCATTGAAGATAACTAAATAAGTATAGTTTTTTGTAAATCATTAAAACCTATCATTCATAAGTATAATTTTTGTAATTGATCCAAAAACTTATTAGGATCACTAATTACATTAAGTTTATTGCTATAACATTTTCTTTGTCAATAATCTATAAAACTACATAGGTAATGATCAGTTTTTTTTTTTCTTTACAAAAATTTACCACCACTCGGACTTCGTGAACTACTTTTGATAGAAGTTACCGAAATATTACCCGAACTTCCGCTAATACTTAGCGGCGGAGACATAGGTAATGAAAATTTCGCGTCTGTTAAATTTTCCTGACTCAACGACTTCTGTGTCCCAAAAACGGGTATTTTGGACGAAACCGGTTTTGGTTTTTCAGATTGTTTGACAGGTATGTTGCTCGGTTTTGCGGAAATGGTCGGTTTGGCTTGGTCTGTCGCCGCACGAAGTTGCATTTGATCTAGCTGCGACAGTCTTCTATTTTCAAGATCCGTGCTTGTGACTATTGTGCCTTTGGGAGATTCGTAGGTCGCTGTGCGGAATTTTATCGTAGTGTTTCTAGGTAAGTCGAAATCTGAATGGCGTTTCTTTGGTTCGTTTGAGCTTTGATTCGTTTTCGTTCGTTTTAAAATATCGGCTTGTTGTTTTGCTGAATGATGCTGTTCGTTTAAAATGAAATCATTCAGTAATTCGATGTCCAATTCATAAGAGAGAGGAGGTTCTTCATAGGGGGGCGCTCTCTGTCTGCTTGATACTTTGTTTATGCTCCCTTCAGACTTATGTTTCAAATTCTTTTCTGTACGCGGCGTGACTACTTGGATTTCTGTGATGTGATCTTTAAGAGCTTCTATATCTTTAGAGCTTTCTTCTCTTGAAGATTTTTGCGTATCGGACATTACTGATGGGTTGAAAGTGTATCTCGTTTTAGTTACTTCTACTGCATCATTGCTGGCTGTTTGCGTGTCTTCTAAATCATGAATTATTCTTATTCCCAACTCAGATAATTCTTCTGGTGTCTTCTGTGCCATGAAACTAGGATCATTTTTTAGTTTTGCCATCAACATTTTCGCTTGTTCCTCGTCCATTTCCGTTGTACTAAGAATAATCGTTTCAGTTTTCGTGTACGAAGGTTCATCGGTAGTAAAGTGCATGTTCGGATTCTGGCGCTTTATTTCATCCAAATATTTTTTGTCGATATCTTTAACGTTTCCCTCCTCTAAATCCAGTTCATTTATATCGCCTGCATTTCTTAATATACCAAAACTCATCTGTTCAACTTGTAAAGGCGCCTCCATTTTAGATGTTATGTATTTAGTAGAGATCTTTTCAACATTCTGTGTGATTACTTTATTTCCAAATTCGTCTTCTTGAACGTTAACTGTTACCGTCTTTTGTGGTGGCTCTTGTGTCATCGTTATAGACATATTTGCTGGTTCCATGTATAAAGTTCTGGTCTCTCTTTCATCATGCTTTCTTCTAATTCCTTCCAACACATCAGGTGGCATGGCTCTTATAATAGGTTGACCAATTTCAATAGATTTTGTGTATGACTTTCTATTTTGATCTTCTGAAGGCTGTTTCTTTTCTGTGGTAGATATTGTAACAACATTAGTACTGTGTACCTCTGAACTACTGTGTTTTGGTTGCTTCCATTCAATTGAGAATGTTTCAAGAGGTTTAGTTGAATATTTCATGTTGTTATTTGACCCGACTCTAATATTACTGACGAATTCATCATAATCTCTTGACTTCGTGTCAGCGGATTTTAAGTCGAAGTTCACAATGTCTGGCTGATGCATAGCCGATTTGTGAGCGTCCGTCATCGGTGTAGCTGTTTCTTTACTCGTTGTAGCTTCACTTCTTTGTACGTTTTGGTCAACATGTACGTTCAGAATAGGATTTTTTGCAAGGAGTTTCTTCATCATATCTGATTTTGGTCTTTCCAAACTATTAACGTATGTGTTACGAGAGACTTTCATGTCATCTGGAATATTAGTATCGTATGTCATTGTTAGTTTCTCCTCGTATTTCGCTGGAGTTGTTTCAGTTTTCACAGGGCTCGGTTGTGTTTCTTGTGTACTATCTAGAGAACTCATATTGCTACCATCTGAGGTTGATTTTGCAAATTCAGATACCAGCTTAAGATGGACTTTCATATTTTCGTCCATTATTCTCCGAGCCAAATGATCTGAAGTCTCATGCTCACTTTCTTGGTATAACTCAAATTCTTTAGGCGTCCTGTGTATAGAACTTTGTTCCTCCGTCTTTTCTGATTCAACTGAACTGCTTGACCCTTTAACGATGGCGTCTTCTAAGTTACCGAACTCAGAGCCTTTCTTTAGACGATTTCTCTGGAATGTATTCAGGCCTTCCATAGCTGAAGTCTTAGCTATGTTAAGGCTCAGTCGAGGTTCCTTATGTTTGTTTACAACACCTTTATCTGATTCATTTATTTCGGGCAGAATATCTTCATTACCAGACTCAAAAAACGTAGTTTCTACCACAGACATTGCTTTCCTCTTTTTAGGTGATAAAGTACTTTCTTGAATTTCGCCGTCCTCAGCAGATATGTCTAAGCTTTGTGCTCTTTCTAATGTACCTGTGGATGGCTTAGACATTTTAGCTCTCAATTCGAATCTAGACAAATCGCCTAATGAAGCCGCTTTTCTTTCGTTTTCATCTAAAAGTGACGCATTATCAGAAGTGGAACGTACTGTGTCATTTAGTGGCGAACTATGTATAGTTATATCGCTATTATTCAGCTCAATAGTTGTAGATCCCTTTTCACTTTTTTCACTGTTATTCAAAGAAACAACGGAGTGCATATCCTGATTTGACGACAAGTTAGACTTGGAATCTTCAAAGAAGTTGTTAAGCGAATCACTTTCACGCTTGAAAGGCTTAGAAACTATATCATCAATATCATCTTGACTGAAGTTAATGGATTCGTCAATACGCGAGGTAATTTTGGTCTTGTTTACTTTTGGTGTTGACGTATTTATGTTAGAAATTACAGATCTAGTGGATGTCGACGATGTGTTATGTAAAACACTAGAGTGCTGCTTCTCATTTTTCAAGAAATCGTTTACATTTTCCATTTGTTCAATGATGCTATCATCTGTTTTATTCCTCTCGTATTCAGGAGGTGAAGGCGCTTTACCCTTTGACTTTTTAGTTGGTTTGGGGGCCTCTTCTTTTTTATGTTCAATTTTTTCTTTTTCATTAATAAGGTCTGAAGAACTCTTTCTATTAGTTCTAGCTGCTTTTGCCGCATCTAACATATGTTGCGGCAGCTCTTGAGGAATACCATTTTCATCACGTTTTATTCCACTGGAATTAAGGTCACTTCTTGAAAAAGACGACATCGATATATCTGAAGTTTTAGATGTATTCTGACTTATTTGACTAGTATTTGTTTCAGATTCGTTTGTTTTTACCCTAGCATTAGGTATTGGTGGTGCCATTTTTTCTCTTCTCTTAGCAACGACAGGTTTCTTATGTTCAGTTTCAGTTTCGAGTTTGATTTGTGTTGTAGGTGCTGGTCGTTGTGGTTCAGGTATATCTATTTCATCTACTGACTTTGTGTCAACTGCTACGACACCATTTTCTAAATTCTTTTGTTTTAATACACCATCATCAGGCACGTTAGGTGGAAGAACTCTGATGCCAAACTTCATTCCTCGTTTTGGATCATAATCTCTTTTCTGTACTTCCGCATGTTCGATATGAGATATACCATTCTCAGGTTGTATGATTTGTATGTCACTACCTGTCGAATGTCTATTCTTATTCCTCTCAGGTTTATTTAAAGACGTTGGAACATCTGAGTGTCTCGTCTTATTAGCGAGTTTAATATTCTTCTCGTTCTCTCTTTCTAATGTGGTGGGTAGTTCTTTCTTCTCTTTCTTGTTTCTTTCTAAAGTTGTTGACGTGATGATTTTATCTGATATCATTTTCTTGATGCCTACCTTCCCGTGTTTGTTTTCTAGCGTGGAGTTGTTGGAATGGGAGGTGTTTGGAGACTTCGGCGGGTGTAAGAGCTTCGCTTCTTTTTCAAGCTGTAACAAAGAAAAATAACAATGGTTAGCTTTGCAATGGAATAAAAAAAGGTTGAATATTTTGAGCTTAATTTTTACATAATTGTATCACATTTCGCTTCGATGTAGGTATATGTGCTACTTCCATGTTTATATTATTTACTTCATAGTAATACCTGACTATGATTGAGCTTAAATGACAGAGATTGAGAAGAAGACATACGTTTATTTAAAAAAAAAAATGCCAAGAAGATGCCAGTCCAAGATTTAGCCTGAGCACCCTTACGCGGACAAATCGGCGGGTAAGCTCTCAACTGGGGTTGTGATTAGGTTACGCCTGAGGGTGCCCCATTTGGGGCCAAACCTCAGCTCAGGGCCGTTACCAGGGGGAGGGGACGTACTTTTTATAAATAAAAACGACTAATTAAGGGATGAGCGGATTACTATATTGGCGTAGGAGACATGCGTTTACCCATTCAAAATAAATAATGAAAAATCTTTCAAGTTTAATCGAAACTCAGTAAATAAAGTAATTGCAAGCTTTAGTTAGTCATGTCTAAATCTGGCACGGTGGTGGTCAAAGGACGAACTAACGACGCCATTTTAAAAAGTCAATCGCCCTTGGTCATAGAGAATATAAACACTACGTTCATTCTTTGTCTGGTCCACCAACAAATGCGATAACAGCGACTCTCTCACCTGGCCAGATAAGTTTGTGGGACTATAAATAGTAGTTATCTGTCATAATATCTAGTCTTCAATATTCATGTCACTATACATATTAAATGAAATATAATAGTCTTCGTCAAATCGTCACATTCAACCTCCGTCTATTGTCTTACTCATAAAACAATAGCGACATTAGGTACCACAGGCATTCCATTCCGTGTCAGACTTTATATTGTATTCCAAACACGCATTGTACACCACCAAAACAACGTAACACAATACTGCTGTTGATTAAATAACTTCCCTAAGATATTTGTATTAGTGTCCAATATTGTTTGTTTACGTATTGATAGTTGCAACGTTTTATGGTGAAGTCTTCGATGCGATAGCAAATTTTAATTGGTATGTAGGCACGTTTGGATTGTTTTGAAAGAAAGGTCTAAGGAGATTGGTTTAAAAAGTATTGATGAGTATGAGTAATATATTCGAGATTCAAAGGGTGTATAATAAAATTAATTTGTAAGTTTATACAATACAAGTATGGGAAAGTATTTTTTATGAGTGATCATGCATTGTCTGACATATTTTTAATAGAAATTGTGAATTATCTTTGACACATTAATTATGCAAGACATCAAGTCATACAAAAGTCGTTTTTTTTCCATAGAGGACTTAATTTTCTCTTCATTTGTGTTTAGCATAGAGTTAGAATATTATTGCCGCTATAATTAACAAAAAAGTAATAAAATTATAAATTAAAAACAACGAAAGACATTTTACGGAACCCTTCGCGTTCGAGTCTGACTCGCACTTGGCCGGTTTTAAGACAATTACGTACGCTTAACGTCTGCATATCACAAGGCCTTGTTTCACCACGCAAAGAAGAAATAAAGAGACGAACTGTCAGCTAATCATCAGTTAATGAAACAATCAGGAATTTGTGTAGCGATGGTTGCGTAGTAACTATTTATTAATCTGTGGCGATGGTTAACTAAAGTCATCAATAACAGTAAGTAGAAACATCCAACCCTCTCTAGACGTCTCTTTTCTAGTTAATTTGATAATAATGATGTTCTTATGATTTAATCTCGACAGAAAAACAAAATAAAAAATAAGCATTAAAGAAAACTGTATCAGTGTGAAAGTAGCAAAAGTGAAAGAAAGTCAAGGCCTATACGACATAAATGTCTTCGTACTTTCCACCAGTATAGGGTTGTCATCAGTACCCCGAGAGTGAAGAATTAAACGCTTACTAATGCGTTTGCGTTAACAATTTTGTATTGGAGAAATTAGTTCCATGAGTATTCCGCTAGAGGCGCTGTGGCAATTCCTATAGAGAAGTGTCGTAAACGCAAACGCATTAGTAAGCGTTTACAATTCTTGACTTCTTGACACTATTGAAGAAACATTAACCGGGAGTTACCCCCATATGATTTCATTTACCTACATCTTTACCTATCTTACCTATATTGTATAAATTCCTCTAATTTGTGTTGTTGTAATCATGTGCTCTATGTAAGTGTATACAATAAAGAATATTTCATTCATTCATTCATTTATCTTTGCCTATATCTGGGTCAGTTTTGGCGGGTAGTATTATTTATGCAATAAAAGCCGCTTCAGTGGTTGATATTTGATTCCCGGGTTGAGCATGAAATTGTTAAGAAATTAATCTATAATGTGGACAAAGGGCCATGTCAAGTTATAATTTAAAATATTTCTGGTGTAACTTGGACATACGCGTGATTTTCTAAATATATTTTGTATCAACACTTTTCCTATTACGTTATATGGTTTAAACCAAGTCTAGTAAAACCTAGGTTTTTAATACTTTCTAAAGTCATATTTAAAAAAACCGGGACTATCTTAAATCATGTTTTACAAGACTTCCTTTAAACCAACTCATGTAATAAAGGGGCATAGGTCGCTCCCCAAGCTTCCACAAAATTGCCACAATACCGGACGGATGGCAACCCTAATAAGTGAGTACATAAGTACCGATCGTAAACAACCGTTAGTCGTTAATTGTTAACTGATTGGTTAAGTTTTGCACATAAAGCGTTAACGAGCAAACACACAGGAGAAGTATGACGTATGAGTCATCATCATCATCAGCCTATAATGTCCCACTGCTGAGCACAGGCCTCCTTTCACAAATGAGGGTGAAAGGGACTGGGCGATACTCCACCACGCGTGCCCACTGCGGATTGGTTGAGGTATGCTAGTGGTCAACCTATTCATATTTTTGGATGTTTTCAAGCCGCCTAGGAGGCAGCTAACTAGCTTCACGACTATCACAATTAAGTGATAACCGGGACCAACGTGCCTTCCGAAGCACGGAAACGCTCGATTTGATATACTACTAGGCGGTCACCCATCCAGTTAGCGACCACGACAGACGTAGCTTAACTTTGCCGATCGATTAAGAACGGCTAATCATGCTACACCACGAGCGCTTCAACATATGAATATGAAAACGTAATTAACAACTGAAATAAAAACCAGGTGATAGATCATATAATAGTGTTGTCAAGTTTTGAGTCGAGATAAGACTTCTGTCCTTGTCTCGCTCGCTATGCGTGTCTCTTTTAGGCGCAGGTATAGGTACGAAGAGCTCGTGGTATAGCATGATTAAGCCGTTCTTAATCTTTGGTAAAGTTAAGCTACCACCGGCTTGATCGGTACCTGGATGGGTGACCGCCTAGTGGGATTTCAAATCGAGCGTTTCCGTGGTTCAGAAGGCACGTAAAGCCGTTGGTCCCGGTTATCACTTAATTGTGATAGTCGTTAAGCTAATTGGAGGCCTAATAGGCGACTTGAAAACTCCAACAGTAATCACTCCCTCATGTCTGTTCTTCAAACTCCGGGTTTACTATAAGTAAACCCGAAGCGGATGATCTGTAAAATTTGGAGGACGATGAGTCTTTTACTTTGGATCGGACCATCTTGTAGGTGAACGACCAAGTAGTCATTTTCCTTTCGAATTACTATGATCAGTATTTCCAAACTTTGATCGCCTTTGCTCACCATGTGGCCGAAATACGACAAAATACGTTGTTGGCATATGGTGGACAATATGGCTATATTTTGGAGCTGCGATAAGATCGATGCATTGGTGCCTTTAGCAGTCCAAGCTATTTTCAACAACCGTCTCCGGCACATCTCGAATGCAACAATCCTTTTTTTTCTCGGGCCAGTATTTTCCACGCTTCCACTCCATACATAAATAAAAATGGGGACTATTAAATTTCGTATTAGTCGGATTCCTGGCGATTCATTGCATCAACATTATATGAAACTTTTTATCCCGGGATAACATAAGATTGATCGAGAACACGGGTGAAACCTAGTAACGTATAATGTAATATAGCGTAGAACATACCGTGGTGACATCACCGGTGGATCCAGCTCTCTTGAGCAGTGGATGGCGGAGGGGCAGCCCCTCGCCGCTGGTGCGCGCGCCCTCCGTCACCTCCAGCTCCACCGGGTACGGGCTCGCCAGGGACAGGATCGCCACCGCGTCCTCGAGCGGCGTGCCGGTCAACTCGATCTTAATGCTTTTGATCTTGTCACCTGAAATATTATGGGTAAACGTAAGCTGATGCGTGGTATTGGTGGCCTCTTGTTGTTGAAAAAGTAAGCAAAAGAAGGAAAAGAAATAAAGGAAAGAATGAAAAGAAAGAAAAGAAAGAAAAGAAAGAAAAGAAAGAAAAGAAAGAAAAGAAAGAAAAGAAAGAAAAGAAAGAAAAGAAAGAAAAGAAAGAAAAGAAAGAAAAGAAAGAAAAGAAAGAAAAGAAAGAAAAGAAAGAAAAGAAAGAAAAGAAAGAAAAGAAAGAAAAGAAAGAAAAGAAAGAAAAGAAAGAAAGAAAAGAAAGAAAAGAATCAAATCAAATCAAATCAAATCAAAATTCATTTATTCATATTAGGCCCTTATAGGGCACTTGTGAAAGTTAACAAATGACTCTACACCGGTTCCAAATACAACTTGAACTGAGAAGACTCCGGCAAGAAACTCAGCAAGTGTTCTTTTTTTTTTTAATGTGTACTTATAAATATTACAATTTACAAAATATATATAACAATAGCGTGCGAAGCGAACAATTCATTCAAATGCATTCTTGTCATCTACAAAATCAGAAACTTTATAGTACCCCTTCTTGCATAACTTCTGTTTTACTATCTTTTTGAATCTATGTATAGGTAGCTCTTGGATTTCTTTGGGTACTTTATTATAGAAACGTATACATTGCCCCTTGAAAGAGTTAAGGACTTTGCTGAGCCGAGTTAAAGGTACAGCAAGTTTGTGCTTATTTCTAGTGTTCAAACTATGAGTGTCGCTATTCTTAGGTAAGTTATTTATGTTTTTCCTCACATGAATAAGATTTTCATATATGTACTGTGACGACACTGTCATTATATTAATAGATTTAAACTTGTCTCTCAAAGAATCTCTAGGCCTTATTTTATATATTGCGCGGATAGCCTTTTTCTGCAGTATAAAAATTCTATTGATTTCGGCACCACTACCCCAGAGGAGGATACCGTAAGACATCAAACTGTGAAAGTAACTGAAATAAACTAATTTTGCCGTAGATTCATCAGTGAGAGCGCGAATTTTTCTCACTGCATAAGCTGCAGAACTAAGTCTATCCACCAATTTACAAATGTGAGGGCTCCATTGTAACTTATTATCTAAAGTGATACCTAAAAATACAGTTGTTTCAACAAGATCCAGTTTTCGCCTTTTATTACAATATTTGTGTCCGAATGTCTCACATTGGGTAGACTGAATCTGATACATTTTGTTTTTTTCTCATTTAGCAATAAATTATTTATAGTAAACCAATCAACGACTACAGAAAGAGCATTGTTCACATCGTCAGAATTAAAATCATGTCTATTCACTTTGTAAAGAAGTGAAGTGTCAGCAAACAATACTATCTCATGTTTTTTTTCTACAAGATATGGTAAGTCGTTGATGTAAATGAGAAAAAGAAAAGGTCCAAGGATAGAACCTTGTGGTACACCCATAGTTACTGATGACCCAGGGGATACTTTACCATTAACATCAACCTTTTGAATTCTGTCACATAAGTAAGAAATCAAAAGATCTAGTGCAGTGAATTTGAAAAGAGTAATTGCTGAGTTTATTGCCGGCTCTTCTTAGCAAAAGCAACCTTCCGAACCGTGCATTAGAGTATTAGAGTTTGACTATTCATAAGTGCCTGTGAAGGCCTATTTGAATGAATAAATTATTTCATTTCATTTCATTTCAGTGTCTCTAACGCCGTAGTGATGTAATTTGCTGATCAGTATTTTATGATGGACACAATCAAAAGCCTTGGATAAGTCACAAAAAACACCAATGGTGTCTCGTAAATTTTCCCAGGCGTCAAAAATATGTTGAATAAGCTCAACACCAGCATCGGTTGTTGAGCGACCCCTAGTGAAACCAAATTGTTTACTGTGAAGCAGTCTATTACTATTGAAATGTACCATCAATTGATTAAGTATAATTTTCTCGAATACTTTACTGAATGTCGGTAATATGGAAATCGGTCTAAAATTTGTGGGGTCAGATGTACTACCGGTTTTAAATAAGGGCACTACTTTACTATGTTTCATAAGATCAGGAAACTCACCACAATCAATACATTTATTAAAAATAACAGCTAAATGAGGTGCAATACAATCAATTATAGAATTAATAAGTTTAACTGAAAGCCCCCATAGATCAACAGTGTTTTTCAAATTTAGAGATTTGAACGCTTTAATTATATCGCTAGAAGTAACAGTTGAGAATTTAAAGTCAACAGTACACTCTGTTACATTTTTCCTAAGTAAAGATACAGCGAGGGTGGGAGAAGAATTAAGAGACTTGGTAGTCGAAACTGCAATATTGGTGAAGAAAGTCTCAAAAGCGGCAGCAACATCTTGATCAGATTTTATTGATTTATCATTTATAATAAGTCGAAACTCATGATTACGTACTTTGAACTTTCCAGTTTCACTATTTATAATTTTCCAAGTCATCTTGATCTTATCATGACTATTTTTAATTTTATTTCTTATATGTATTGATTTAGCCGCAGCACAAACGCATTTAAATGTTTTTGAGTAATTCCTTACATAATTTAAAAAAACAAAATCATGATTATACTGTTTTTCCCTATTTAATTCATACAATTTTCGCCTACTGAAGACCGTCATTAAAGACCGAAGAAAGAAAATAAAGAAAAGAAAGAAAAGAAAGAAAATAAAGAAAAGAAAGAAAAGAAAGAAAAGAAAGAAAAGAAAGAAAAGAAAGAAAAGAAAGAAAAGAAAGAAAAGAAAGAAAAGAAAGAAAAGAAAGAAAAGAAACTATAACGATGGGTGGGAAAGTACCTCCACCATTTAGAAGATCGCCCGCAGCCATTAAAATTATTGGAAGTTCGCGCCCCGGTGTGTTCATGCAGTGATTAAGGTCGCCAGGAGGCGTATTGCTGGCAGTGTGCGGTCACTACCGGTGTAGCGATTCATCAAAACTCATTCGCATAATACAAAGTGTTACAAAACCTACGGTAACCGCTTACTATCAGGCGAGCCGTATGCTAGATAGAATAAAAATTAAGAATAAAATACGCTGATGAAACAGATCACGTAACGAAAACTTTTACGGCGATGTCATTCGAGTGACATTAAAAAATAGTCCCGAATGTCCCCTGCTAAATTGCCCTGCAAATGTCAAACGATTGACTTTAACGAACAAAATATTATAAAAGTCAACCTTAACGCCCTGTTACACCGAGTCTGTACAAGGCGTGATATTTGCCTTTATAGGGATATTATATTGTCAAGTGCAGGTTTTTGTTCAATATGATGACCATACCTGGGTGTAAGTTGGCGGCCGCGGCGGGGCCACTCCTGAGCACGGAGTGGACGCGCACCCCCTCCCGCGCGCCGCCCCCGCACCGCAGCCCCAGGCCTGTGAAGTCGCGCGCCCATAGCTTAACGTGTCGAATTCTGGCTCTCTATAACAAAAACATATAATTTTTTGAGGCGGTCTTTCAATGCACATTATAGGTATATAGCCCAGTAGAAATTGACATTAAAACCGCAAAGATTGGTGTAGTTCTGTTTTTTTTTGTACTTATGTTGTATGGACCAAAATGGGCGAAATTTTGGGACTTTTACTTTTTGCTCTAACTATGCGTTTTTCGAGATACAAAATCCGGTATTTTTTAAAGATCATTAAAGCGACAATTTAATCCTAACCGCAGCAACAGATCACAATAACTTCTGTGCCACAGCTCAACCGCGCTACAAACCTTATAAAGACCCAGCAGTGGCCCTTCGCAGATGGTCCATTTTTACCGAAAATTTACTATTTCTAGTTTTGCTCCCGTTCGGATATTAGCAATATCGCTCGTCCTGATGGCATTGGAGAAAACCACGAGCTACGATTGTGATTGGAGAGGACCTGAGCCTCCTTGTTCACCTCTATGGGGCAATTCAATTCAAGAAGGGTGCCAAACGGGACCCCATTACTAAAACTCCGCTGTCCATTCCATAAAATCAAAATTTAAAGGTGGCGCCCGTACAAGAAACGTCTTTCAATGGCGTTTTGTTTTCATAGCAAAGTTGAGTTAGTATTGTACGGCACTTAGGCGGCTTTTTTAGTGTTAGTTTTTTTGAGCTAATAAGCAGGATCTTTGGAATTAGAACAGTTTTTGTATAGATAGATTTTTTAGAGGAATGGCATATCTAGCGAGTGAAATTCTTGAAAAATTGGACCGGCTTGATGGTCGGCGGATACCATAGCCTATATCAGCGTTGCCAGTTTTTTTTTAGGGCAAAGCGGGATTTTTAACCTTTTATAGCCGAAAGCGGGACATGCTAAAAAAATCGGCCAAGTACGAGTCGGACTCGCGCACCGAGGGTTCCGTAGTAACTTGTAGGTATGTAAATAGTTCATTCATGACGGGAATCGATCGAGACTCTTTTTACCTTTTTCTCGGTTATGTTTAAAATGTAATGGCAGAAAATACCTATTTGTTTTGCGTTGTAACTACAAAACGCTTTTCGGATTTCTTCCTTTACTTGTGCTACATGGAATTGCTTCTTGCCAAATTGTATGATTCTAGGTCACCGGGAAGTACCCTATAGTTTTGATTCCCTTTCGAGCGTCCAACGTTAATTTCACCGTCGAGTAATCCTCGAATAGCGGGACTGAGCCTGTCCCGCGCGGGACATAAAATTTTGGGCTAAAAATCGGGACGTCCCGCCAAAATCGGGACGTCTGGCAATGCTGGCATACCCTTGCTACATCACACGAGCAGGGCTATTTTAAAATGCTCGGATTCAAATCGGAAACGGATTCAAAAACTTCCGAGGGGGATTTCCGCAATTGCGGTTTTAATTTGAATCCGTTTCCGATATCGAATCCGAGGGTTTTAAATAGCCCTGCATTGTATCATTCGCTTGCGATGCAAAAATCTCATCCATAACAAATTTTCCCATAAATTATAATTGCTATGGAAAATGTTGGAAAATAATTCGTGTCTACTGCAGTGCACCAAAGTCCGAAATCATTCGACCAGTGTACGGTTACATTGCAACAAAAAAACTTAAAGCGTGACTTAAAAAATCTTTTTTTATCTGACGTCGATGACATCATGGCTATATTAACGGCCAGACTTGATAACTAAAAGTCATTGAAGGTATGACATCAGCTGTCATTCCCGCCAGGGTTGCATCCGTGTGAACTCCGAGGTACTTAAATATGACCTTCGCTTCGAATACCTTTGCAGGGTTCTCACGGAACGAATTATTGAATAACTAACCTTTAATGTTTAAGATTTAATGATTTTACGAGAGGTAGAGCGTAGCGTTATTTCGCTCAAGGAGCATCTCGGCTGGGGAAGTACTGAATACAGCAGTCATCAGCCTATAATGTCCCACTGCTGAGCACAGGCCTCCTGTACACAAATTGGGGTGAAAGAGAACGGGCAGATACTCCACCACGCGTGCCCACTGCGGATCGGTGGAGGTAGGCTAGTGGTCAACCTGCTGTTGAAGTTTCCAAGCCGCCTAAAAGGCCTCCAACTAGCTTAACGACTATCACAATAAGCGGGATAGCCGTACGGGAACAACGGCTTTACGCTCCCTTTGAATACAAACTAGGCGGTCACCCATCCAGATACCGGCCACGACTGTGGTGGTAGCTTAACTTTGTCGATCTATTAAGAACGGCTAATAATGCTACACCACGAACGAACCCATAAATATATGTTATTGCAACAGAAATCACGATAAATAAGTAATTTATTTCTAAAGCAGCCTTCATAATGCGCAACAATACTAATAATAATAAACGATTTAGATATATTTGTCAGTCATTTTGTTTACCAATTGAAAAAGCCGACGCAATAATTAATCACGCCTGCCTTACCGATGCACTGATTTTGAACTTGAATCCTCTGCAATCCATCGTTTATGACGCACCTCACGTGAAAACAACAAAAAAACAATGTTGTTGTTGATTTTAAAGAAGGCCGTAGGATGAGTAAGGAAAAGGTACCACTACAGGTAGGTACCCCCTTCGGCACGTAGCTTGGCAAGGTTTTTGCGTAGTGGGAGTAGCGCACATGTACACTTAGTGCAACAAAAATATTGTCACTTAATTTTTTTTTATTTTTTTTTATTATCAGCTTTATTTACAACAAATATGTACAAAATACAATCTATATATAGAAAATTTCCTCAAGCCTGCCGCTGCTTCCGATTAACGGCAAGGTTCCCAGAAGGCTGGCAGCGTTTCCTCTTTGGATAGCCAACCTGACACGTTGGCGGAAAAAGCTCCCCGCCCGCTGGTCTCCGGAGGTCTCGATCAATTTTGAAGACAAGGTGCGAGCAAAACGGCGACCTTCGGACCCCCACGGTCCCAAGGTCTCGACCGCAAAAGGCATAAAAATATAATTGGGTTCAATCGATGCATATTTTATGAATTTTGAATTAATCACTTTAATTGCTTGTCACTATTCTATGGTTATGGTGAAGCGCTCGTGGTGTAGCATGATTAGTCATTCTTAATCGATCGGCAAATTTAAGCTACGTCTTTCGTGGTCGGTAGTCCTGGATGCGTGACCGTCTAGTGGTATTTCAAATCGAGCGTTTCCGTGCGTGCTTCGGAAGGCTCGTAAAGCCGTTGGTCCCGGTTATCACTTAATTGTGATAGTCGTTAAGCTAGTTGGATGCCTCCTCGGCTGCTTGAAAAAATTCCAACAGTAGGTTGACCACTAGCCTACCTCCACCAATCCGCAGTGGGCACGCGTGGTGGAGTATCTGCCCATTCCCTTTCACCCTCACTTGTGAAAAAAGGCCTGTGCTCAGCAGTGGGAAATTATAGGCTGATGATGATGATGATGATGATGATTCTATGGTTATTGCCGTAATTTATTTATAAGCATTCTCTGTCTGTTTAGAACTAACTAAAGAAAATATATAATCTAACGTACTAAAGTACTCTTGCCAAGTTACGTGCCGGCGACTATGTACTATGACTGACGTAGGTACTTGTTGCCGTAGCTAGCTACTAAGAAATGACTGTACTATGCAATTTAATATTTTGTAATACGTAGTATATAAACCTTTCCGAACCATTGGCAGGCAACGATATCTAGGGAATGCATAAATATCGTTGGGCGTAGGTAAGGTATAACTAGCCCACTTAACGTTCGTTTCATCAGGTTTTGCCACAAATCTAATTGATAATATAATTTGTCAACGATGAACCTGTAGCACCTTATTACAAAACATGGTTTAAAGAAAAACCAGGTTTTAAAATAGCCTCGTCCCTTTTTATTATATGAGGTTAGAAAGTGACCAAATGACAGTAAAACCTGGCTTTACTTTAAACCATGTTTTGTAATAAGGGGGGTGACTATCGTGTATTTATCGTATTTCAGAGCAGAACCTCTTATCAGGGCCTATATTGAATAGGTTACTATTTTTAGTTCTGATTGTGAATTAAGCAAGTACTTGTTTGACTAGTCATATTTAGTTCCCTCCCTACGGTGAGCTCCCTACAATCAAGAAAGAAAACACGTAATCGTATCGTACCGTAAAAGTAGAAAAACTAAACCAAGAGAAACTTCAAGAAATATTAAAAACAGTTTAGTTAAATTAGACGGCCAATAAATTCTACATTAGTTAGATATCCCTTTTGTTCTCAAATCTGTGATCGTAAGTGTATCATTTTGTATGATCATTGAGGAAAATTCCAAACACGCCTCTAGATTAATGTTATCAGAGTTTAAACGGTGTTAAGCTGTACAGTGATTTAGGTTAGCTATTAGCGGTCGTCATGCGTCACTTGCGTCATTCCATAAGACATAGGTAGGTACAATATTTGTTTGTTTACTCACGCGCATTAAAATGGATAGGTATGTGCTTAGTAAAATGCAATTGCATTAAAATGAATAAATAATAATTTGAAACCTGGACCATTGACATAATGTTTATTTTGTAATAACTGAATCGAATCTTGATACTTGGCTCAAGTAGGGTTGCCATCCGTCCGGGTTTCCCCGGATTTGTCCTAGTTTAGAGGGCGTCCGGGGAGCGTCCGGGCGGGGTTTCATTTGTAGTGCGGTTTTTTTCATATTTCAAGTCTGAAGATTCTGTTTTGTAACATTTAAAATGATGATAAAAGATGACCAAATTTTATTTTAATGTCTTTGAAAATAAATATAGAATTGATTTATGTCATTTTGAACTGTTTTTTATTATTCTGACTAATATTTAAAAAAAGCTGTTGACATGTCCGGGTTCTGGGCTCAAAAATCCGGGGGTTTCACACGTCTTGTCCTGGTTGCTAAATTTTAGAGATGGCAACCCTAGACTCAAGTATTGATTCTCGTTCTCTGATACAGGCCTAAATCTGTTGCCTTTGACTTCACTAAAAGCCAATAGTAAATACATTTTATCTCAAACTGTCTCGTGATAGATACCCGGATAAAATAATCGTATCAATACCCAGGTGCTGACAATTTCCTCGACGCAGGTTCATTCACATTGGCAACTCGCAAGGCACTGGCAGACTGGATCGATTTGTTACCAGTCGTGTTGGAATGCAGATCGGAATTACATTGCATTATTTTAGCACCCACTGACACCACCTTACAGCAATATAAGATAACCGATACGTAATGGTTGTACGGAATTACTGGGAATGGAATGTTACGCGTAAATTGACATGGTAATGACAGTATTTAATGATGTTTTGGAATACCATCTTTGAAATTAGCGTTTGTGTGGTAAATTAGGCTCAAAGCTATTTGTGATTGTAAATAATATTATGAAACGAAACATAAAAACAAAAATTAATACTCTCTTTCTCAGATTACAGAAGAAAAGGCAGATAGAGCGCGCGGCACATGAAAATGTAGCCAGAAAAGCGAATACAAAATTAGATGTCTGGCAAGTATTCGCTTTAGAATATGATAGAAATTGACATTCTGTGAAAATGTCAACTGTCTACCTATAACGGTTCATGAGATACTTACAGCCTACTGACAGACAGATGGACAGACGGACGGACGGACAGCGGAGGCTCAGTAATATGGTCCTAAAAACTAATAAAATAAAGCTTTAAGCTCCGGTCTAATGAAATATCATATTAATAATCCCATAATAAAGCGCTCGTGGTGTAGCATGATAAGACTTAAGTAAGTCATGCTCACTTTAAGGCCTTTCCTTGCGGCGGCGTCGTGTGACGGGTCGCTCACTTCCCTCCAATATGGCGAGGAGGGCGATGGCTGCCACACGCGTCATACTTGTAAACAGGTGCTGCTTGTGGGGGCTGGTCTGCTTAAGTTTGCTATTTATTTACTTATTAAATATTTATTCAGTCTACTTTGTAATTTTGCCGCCGCGCCGGGGCACGCAATTGTTTTCAGTGCGATTAGAATGTAAATATTATGTAATGAATCTAAGCTTGTTTTGAAAAGAGTAATTGCTGAGTTTATTGCCGGCTCTTCTCAGCAAATGCAACCTTCCGAACCGGTATTAGAGTATTAGAGTCAGACTTTTCATAATCGTGCCTGCGAAGGTCTATTTGAATAAATGATTTTGAATTTGAATTTGAATTGAGCCGTTCTTAATCGATTGGCAAGATAAGCTACCACCGTCGTGGTCGGTACCTGGAAGGGTGACCGCCTAGTGGTATTTCAAATAGACTGTTTCCGTGCTTCGGAAGGCAGGTAAAGCCGTTGGTCCCGGTTATCACTTAATTGTGATACTTAGTCGTTAAGCTAGTTGGAGGCCTTCTAGGCGGCTTGAAAACTCCAACAGTAGGTTGACCACTAGCCTCCCTCTACCGATCCGCAGTGGGCACGCGTGGTGGAGTATCTGCCCATTCCCTTTCATCCTGAATTGTGAAAGGAGGCCTGTGCTCAGCAGTGGGACATTATAGGCTGATGATGATGATGACTTTTGTTTATGTACAAAAATGATCCAGCAAGTTTCATTTCTAATAGTAATGAATCGACAAAGTGACAGGTGAGTAAGGAAGTAACAGCTACATCACCGTTACACAATCATCTTTCATACACTTATTTGTCAAACAGAGAGCACTGATATTGTGTAACTTTCTACGCTAGGTACATCTTTCTACATCCGCTCGATCTTTGTTCGATATTGCTTAGATAATGTTTATTGATTACCTTGTTTTGCAATTTCCTGTGAGAAAAATGGCGAAAGAATGAATGTATAAGAGGAACTACACAGTAAATGGATTTATTAAATAGTAGCTCAATCACACAATGATTAGGTAGGTAGAAAAGTCAGTGTATACCTACCTACTAATAACCTAATTAAATCCCACAGTCGCGAAATATTCGTATTGCTTAGTAGGAAAGTAAAACTAAAGCTAGTTATTAAGCTAGCTAGTAATGACATTTAAAATAGGCTAGCATGTAAATCTAATTAAATTCAAAGTATTATTAGAGCCGTAACAAGTTAACGTAAATTTGTAATCAAATCGCTGCGTTCTTAATGCACCTACTACGCATTGCTTTTATCACAAAACCTCAGTGATTTTACCTACTGATTGCGCTTTAACATGAACTGTGACTTATAATTATTTATGAGCATCTCTTACCTGTAAATGCGAGTCATCCTTGCTCTGATCTGGTTTTGTGAATTCAGCATGTAGCGCGTGTGTTTTCCCGCCCATAGGTAGGGTTGGCGCTTCGTTCTGCCACGCGTGTCGCTCATCCTGGCGGAAGCCAGGGTTGTCGAACGCGAACTCGTCTTTTACTGACTCTGGGTCCGTTGAGAAAACTAGGTGCTTTCCTGTTGGCAATAGATATATTTTTTATTATTTGTTTGTTTCACTTTTTGTGATGATAAATTGGGATTTAAGAAAACCAAATTAGGTTGTCTTTATATTCGTAGTAGGTAGGTATCGATACTTTATCATACTCTTCAGTAACTAAAAGCAAGTTCTTTACTACGTATTTTACTGTTGTTTTATCGCCTAATACCTACTTAAAACTTAGCAAGACGATTAATATTTAAGAAAAAAATATGTTCGTTTTCGACAAAGAAAGTTCTCTGTACTTCCCACTTTAATTTAATGTCAAACAAGTTTTTAACATGTTATATCGTGATAAATAGGTGAAAAGTGATTTCTCCTGCCTATAATTGCTTCTAAAAAGTCTCCAAGTACCTAATAACTAAGTTTTAAATTATAAATGGCCAGTTCTAAACTAGACACAAAAAAAAATGGTAGCATAGGCCCAGTTTTCACTGAGTGAAATCATTAGAGCGTGTTCACACGCGCTGCTATAATCGCGCGATACTCTGCAATTATTCCATTGCAATTCATTGCATGCAATCACTCAATGGCTCAAAGCAACTATAAGACTAGCATAACAAGGTCAAAAGATTGATTCACTGGCGGATGTCGGTTTATTTACTCGTTTTTTTTTTGCACCAATAGGTATAAGTAAGTTACAGTTCTTTTTTTTATTATTTAACCTATATGTTCAGACGATTAAAAAAAACCTGCGAACGCAAACACTTTTTGAAGTCATCCAAGGATATATGATATGTCTGCATTGACTTTACTCGAACCCAGGTATCTAAGTCATATACTGAATAATTTATACCTCTTGACAATGGCAGGAACACCAACTGCTAGTAAAAAGATGAATAGACCGCATAATGAATTCTAAAATGTTTTTTTGATTTATTAGTTTGAAATGTAAATTGGCTCTACAGATGTCTCAGTATTTATTTGTCCCAATTGCTTTCTGCTGCTGTACCCCGTATGTAAAAAATTGACGTTTGTAAACGCTTACTAATTAGTTTGCGTTTACGACACTTCTCTGACTTCTCTATAGGAATTGGCACACCGCCTCAAGCGGAATACTCATGGTACAAATTTCTCCCATACAAATTTATAGTTAACGCAAACGAATTAGTAAGCGTTTATTAACGTCAATTCTTTACACTCGGGGTACGGTTCTCATTACAGATCCAATTAAATTCCTTAGATAAAGATTAAATACGGTTTAAATTACATTAAATAAAAATGCATATTGCAAAACGATAACAGAAGAGAGCGGTGGTTTAAACAACAAAAATAGAACTAATGGCTCGTCACTTCGTAGTCGTGAAAGTGTCGACCTAATTTGTCGTACATCCGATCTCCATCGAAAGCAAGAGTGCAATTATGTGTGAATTAGCCCAACCCAGCCGTGGTGGTGCGTGTGTCGCTTAATTACGTCTGTGATCATGTGTAACGGCCTTATATGGCAAAGGTAAAACGTGGTAAAACTGTATGCGACATAATTCAATGTATGCGGCATTTGAAATTGCTCGAGAGAAACTTGCGGATGCATGTAGGGAAACGTTGTATAGTTTTTATTTACATCGGTTATAATTTGTAATTCATTTTCCATTTTTTAAACCCTTCGACCGTTGTTAAACTCCTTGATATTTTAAGCGTTATTTGACCATAGGTTATCTCTTTTTGTCTCGCTATGTTTTTTTTTTATACAACCAAGGTGGCAAACAAGCATACGGCCCGCCTGATGGTAAGCAGTTACGGTAGCCTATGGACGCTAGCAAGACCAGGGGTATCACTCGCACGTTGCCGACCCTGAAGAAATCTCTTCAGATCCTTTTTGAAGAACCCCATGCTGTACTCCATTGGGAAAACCACGGCGGGAAGCTCATTCCACAGTCCGAGCGTCCACGGAAGAAAACTCCTTTTAGCCCCCACAGTTCGAAACAATTGGTTTCAATGTGTAAGGATGGACTCCCCGTCGATGGCGAGAGTTGCGATGATGAAAGGTAGCCGTGGGCATCATGTCGAACAATTGTTTGTAATTTTTTAGTACATGTAACCATAATTATGAGCTATAAAATTTATCCTTGAATGTAACTACTTCAGTAGGCACGCGTGGTGGAATATCTGCCCATTCCCTTTCACCCTTATTTGTGAAAGGAGGCCTGTGCTCAGCAGCGGGACATTATAGGCTGATGATGGAAAGTAACTACTTACTTGATATTATCATCCCAATAATCATATAAGTAAGATTTTGAATAGGTAAGTATGCTTTTTTCTATAATTCTTTTGGTGATGGAACCTGCTCCTGATGAACCAGATAACTAACTAGTAGTTACTAACTAATACTAACGTAATCGTTTTGTAGTGGGCTATTTAATTTACAATAATGCATGTCTGACATACACTATTCGATTCTATTCAATAGGCATATCATACTCAAAAGACACGTAGAGTAGCGCAAAAAAAGAAAAAAATACTATAATAACAATTGTGCGTAGGTAGGTACCTATATATAGAAATCAATCAAGTGTACTACTTCTTATTTGGCAATGAGGAGTTTTCTTATGATACCTCTATGATCAAAATAGGCAAGCTGTTGATATCTCGAAACAATTTGAACCTTATGTACACGATTTGACAGGTATTTTGATCATAGAGGTATCATGGGAAAACTCCTCATTGAGTATTCTTCACGCTTATCGTGCGAGTAAATCGTGTTTTATAATAATATTGGACTAAGCTGATTAAAACAAATGCACTTAAAAAGGTCTAGGTGCTGTTTATAAGATCCTACTGTGCTATAACTGTTTAAACAAACATCATTTACCTACCTAACCTATAAAGGAAGAACAGAGACACATAATAAATAATTAAGTACTAGACAGAGATCATGGTTCAATAAGGTAGGTACTTATGTCTTCTTTTAAATTATTGGAATAGCTGCAATGAATGTAATATATACCTAAAACATATTATGCAGTACCTACCTATGACATTTATATTCACAACGCTTGGAAAGTATTCCAACTAATTTGCACATAAATAAAACAATGCGGCTCTTGTCAGTGTTGCCATTCTTAATGAATTACTGTTAAATTTTAATATTAAGGGCGAGTGCTATTACCTTTTATAGATAAAAAATTATTATACTGTTACGGCTAGTAACACAAAGCATTCCAGTTATATTTGAATATATGGCTTTAGTTAGTCTATTATTTGAGTGTAGATCTTCACTTCATTATTGATCCTACTATACTTGGTTAATGGGTATCATTACCAATATAAAATTAAAAAAATATATCATAATAGAACTTAAGGTAGCTTTCACTTACTAAGTTTCACGTACAACAGACATGCAAACATGTTTTACAGCAAGTTTACATGTAATTGATAACCATTTCATAATCTAATAAATAAGATAACAATACCAACAGACAATTTAATGGCATTTTAAAAGTAAATAAATTCAGATTTCACTTCACCTTAAATGGCAGTTACGTCACACGTTCGCAATGTTTGACAGTTGACAGCCAGTGTCACCGACCTGTGCCCGTACGTGGGTGTGGACTTACCTTTACATTCAAGAGCTAGGCTGCCATTATTGAAGAGTTGACATTGTGGTTGACATTATGTTCGCTGGTAACTTTTTTTTATTCATATGCTAAAATAAATCGTAGGTGGATGGCTCTTCAATTAAATATCCCGTTATGGTTTGTCTGCGACAAGTTTTTGAGGCGAATTGTTGTCTCTATAATTATGGCTAGTAGCCTAGTAATATCAACGAATGAAGATTTAAATATGTGCAGAAACCATTTTGCACCGTGTAGGTATGTCTATAAATTTTAAGTGAGCTTTTTTTTTGGTTGTAGTTTAGGTTTTATTAAAAAAAAAAAAATATAATTTCTTTTGTTTTTTTTACGGTAATTTGGAAATTACGGTCATTGAACGGTTTCACAAAAAAACGTGAGCTTTATATCATGGCTTTTTATCTCACCCATTTACCCCAAACGTAGGTATACCATCTCCGTCGTGGGTGAAAAGTGATTATGAAGCAGTTACCAGGTTCTCGTGCAATGCATCAGCTACAGCTTTCACTGCATTGTTACGTGTTAACTCTAACTAAACACTTCATTGGAAGAGCTTTCACACCTCTGTCGTGATATTTAGTACTTATGTACGAGCAAATTTTCACATTTTGTAAATTTACTAGTTGGTCAGACTGCTCACTAAACTGTCCTCGACGAAATGGTTCCATATCGAAAATGGTTCCATGTCGAAAATGGTTTCATTTGCAATGCAGAACTCTTCGCATATGCAGTTACGGTTAGTAAGAGTTTCGTCAAATTCCATTTTTGTCAAGAGCTAGTTTTGCCAATTCTCTTAAAAAGTAATCAAATAAAAGCTTTACCTACGCACTTCTTATTCATCTTCGACTATGCCATATCTCGCACTCCTTCGTACACGCAATATGCCTAAAACCAAAACGGTTTGCTTTAAAAGGTTTTAAAACGGGGGGGGGGGGAGGGGGGGTTCTACACGTACTTATAATATACCTATAGATAGATTAGTATCTGTTATGAGCGCAAACAAAGTAATGTATAATGATTATTAAGTAGGTACTTTTTAAAAGAGTACTTTAATTACCAACAATTACTTACGTACCACAAGGATTCCCATCACATCTTGTTTCTTTTCCAACGCAACGTGCAATTAAGGCAACGATCACAAGACATACAGCCTAGCGATCCTATCTACAATTCATGTCGCGCATAGTTGTGCACTATTCATTACTTGCCTACCTACTTAATTACTGTTTAATCTACAGTCTCTAATTAACACCTACTTGTAAAATGACCACGTCACAGTTTTAACCACTACATGTTCTTGTAGAAACGAGCAGAATCGGGTTTCTCAAGGAATTATTAGAATTATCAGAATCTATTATCATAGCCTTCGGTAACTGCTTTCTTTCTGGTGGGCCGTATGCTTGTTTTCCAACTTAGTGGTATAAAAAAAGGGGGAAAGAATCATAATGAATCTAGTATATATCTAACTACCTCATAATTCACCTGCCTTGTACCCAATCACTTGGGGTCGGCGCAATATTAACATTTCTTCCATTCGTCTCTTCTATCCGTCATACAAGCATTCACTCCTTTCTTAGCCATAATAATTTTTCACGCAATCCATCCATCTGTTTTTCGGTCTTCCTCTTCCCGTATATCCATCCACTTTCATATTCATAACTCTTTTAGTTACGTGGCGTTCATTCCCCTCATACCATGTCCATACCACGATAAACGGTTCCCTCTCACCTTTTCAGAAATAAATATGTACCCACCTCTTAAGTCCTTCTCAATTGTGGACTGCCTCTTGACAGTCAACTTGCAACTTGTCAACTCTCCTATTTTTTTGTAGAGCTAGTTTGTTTCTAATGGAAAGGCTTCTAAGTGACCATAGACTAAGCAATTCATTTTGATTGTCAGGAAAAACTTTAGATACATATGTCTGTGGAAAAACAGATATCCGTATGTTTTTTTATATCTATACTTAGGTCATACTGGTTGGTAGGTTTGCTGCACTGTCACCATGGTCAGTTATGATGTGACTAACGGACCTTCCCTTTTAAGGGAAGGACATGGAATTAGGTTCCACCGCTTTATAATAAATGTACTTTCATTTCTATTGTCAAATGTTCTAGTTTCTTCTTAAAAATAGCGAGCGGTAAAATAGTAGCGTTTTCTACCGTCAATAAAATAATTTTATTTATTAGAACAAAAATGAAATGTACATAAAGTGTGCTCGAAAACAGCCACATGAAGTACTTAGTTGTTTAACTGTCTTGTTGTTAATCTATCGATCTACAACTTCTGCAAGAATGTATCTATGTACCTGTTGGGTTAGGCGTTTTCCCAATCCGTTAGGTAGTGCCTAAGTCTATAAACACTTCCCTAGAAAGGCAGGTACTTAACTTGGCTCAGTTATATTGGAAAGTAAGAAGTCAAACATACTGTTAACCTCGAAACAAGTTCCCGAGTTTGTGAGGAACAGGTCGGCATACATACATTACTGGTTTATGTATGTTTGAGGAGTTTATTAGCAATGTCGTTTTGCAATAATTATGACATGAAAACTGGTATTTAGATACCTACCTAAGTAGATATCTACTTAATTGTATTCCTTTGATAATACCTACTAAATCTAAGAACACAAAACGACAAATATACCATAGAGCAAAAGACATCTCGATATAGCTAGAGAACTAGCTTATTTATCATATCAAAAATTCAAGGGCTTTAATAATGGGAGAAAGAGAGACAGTCCACAATTCAAAGCCATAAATAAGATTATCATTATAGCCGTCGTATTCAGTATTGTGTAACTTATGGTCACAGAAATTGAAGGCGGTTGACATCCATTAGCACGCGATAATATAAGCGAGTTTATGTAGGTCTGTTGTCAAAATCGTATTAGGAGTCACGATCTGCCTAATTAGTAGCTGCCTTAGTTAGGAGAAGAAGATAGATTAGAATTATAGGCCCTTCTATTGCAGCAGTATTAGTAGTCGGTAAAATCTATTGCATTATTGTGAAGGAGTCGCGTGAATTTTGAATTCCACTGCAAGGATGCAGTTCTTAGCAAACAGAAAAGTTCTTTTACATCTATATCGCGTATATGTGGTAACTAGTGGTATGTATGTTTTGCTGTTCTCAATGCAGTTGCCGTAGCACCCGTATTTTCTGGTATATTGTAATTTTTACTTATTGCTGCAGGATCAGCAAGTATGTGCTAAATTTCGACGATGCAAGCTCTCAATTCTATCAACTAAACTCTGTGGCAGAAAGACTGAAATTTCATTCCAAATTGATAAATTAAATTAAAATCCTACTATAAATGGAAAAAGGTGGTTTATTTCTTTCACGCAGCCAGCAAAAGGAGCAAAGGGACGGTATAATTTTTGCATAGTTAGGTCAGCATTTTATTGGAATGACGATTGAAATTACAGCGGGGTAGCTACTAGATCCCTACAAATATAATTAACCATCTCATTACGATACAAATAGTAAATAAAGATAGCCCAAATAATAAAACCGTGAAAAAATCGTGATGTTTGATTACAATTTATAAAACTTTTACTTGTATGCCGTTTTTTAAAGCTATGTAAAAATATAATTCGACCCGCTTTCATTGAAACCAGTTTGTTCGCACGACTTTATGTAGGTAAGTCATACCTCCTTGATAATTATAGCAAGTACTACATAGGTAAGTATATACACAATTTAAACCACAAAATTAAAAGGCACTAAAAAAGCTATGGTTCGATGCTGTACAATCTTACCCACAAAGATTTTCATAGGGCATCGTGCCTCTACCCAGATGGATAATCCGCCTTACTAAAGCATGACATTTAATTTCACTCCGCTTGAGGGGCTCCCTGAGCAAATCGCTCTCAGTTCGTACTGCGCACGGCTGTCAAATACTGTCAATTCTGGCTTGTTTATTTCATGTTGCCATAGAGGCGACTATCCTTCTGGACGTTTTAAATTCTTTGCTTACCCAATGCAATTAAAAGATGTTAGCAGGAAGATAATCAACCAATCGGGAGTTAGCTAGTTTGAAGTCACAAACAGCTTTTGACAATTTATGGTAGATAAAAAAATGTAGTCACACAATAAAATCGCGCTAAAATGCAATAAAAAGCTAATTTTCAAGTCCAAATGTCGATAAAATAGTATGGTCCATCAAGTTTATCGATACCTTCCGATACGGGTTTATAAATAAAATCCTGTACCAATCTGCCCAATCTGCATAATAATTAAGTAACCAGTGATTTGATAAACAGTTTAGCAACACGACACGAGATTCATTGTGCCCATTCAACTATCAATCGTTAGAACCGGTCGCGCGGATATCTCACGGCCGCCGCCATTTTGTATTTGACAGCTGACTCGTAATGGCGGGAATGTTAAGTAATTGTCTATGGTTGAGTAAGAAATTCGATACACCGAACGACGTAAATTTTTTTTTACTATTCGAATTGCGGTTTTTAAATTTTTACTTTCAATATCGAACAGTCGGTTGATAAACAATTTCATGCGCTGCTGATAATAAAGTCGTAACTGAAACTCAAGTAAACAAACATTTGGCAAAGCATTTAGCTTTCAAACACTTTATAATCTATGGCAATGAGTTTATTATTAACTCTCCTTCACAAATAAGGTGGATAGAAGACCTGTTAGCACGGAACAAAAAAACAAGGATCTTCAACAGCAATATTAAAAGCCCATTTAACGAAATGTTCAGATTCTTTGCAGTTGACAAAAATCGCCTAAATAAATAAAATACTCTGGCACGACAACGAACATAAGCAATTATTTAATCTGCTTGCGTAATAGCTGTATGATTCTCAATCAACGTTTTTATTTTTAATCAATCCGTTGAAAGATTGTATAATGAAGTCTCGACAATCTGTTAGTTCTGGTCGGCCCTCAGTAAACAGGCGTGAAGTTAGTGTCAAGGTCGCAGCTTAACCTTCTGTTGTAAGTGAAATAATCGTTATATAAATTAATAACTTTGGCAATTACTTGGCTTAACTTAATTACACAGATTAAAAAGATTGATAGTGATCTGTAAAAGTTATTCAAGTCCGCAGGTATATGCCCATTTTCAACAACCAATGCTTAGCCTATTTAAAGTCCTAATAAATGTCAAATCGATTGATTTGTATGAAGTGTTGTCATCTCGAGTTACGTTAGGAGTCTCCTAAGAGTTATTCATGTATTTGGAAACATCCCCACTGACTTTATTACTACCATTGAAGAGATTTTATAGTCGCAAATATCACAATTTGGCATTTTTATGTGTTCAAAAATAAGACTTCTTTTTTTTACTGTGTTTTGTATAGGCCTGTGTTTGACCATAATCTCACCATGGGAAGTGATGATGTGGCCGAAGGTGGTGTATGCAGACAAAGCCTAGAAGGTACTGGCTCTCAAGTGCAGCTATCGGAACACACCGATAGCTGCTTGGCAACAGATTTTTAACTTGAGGGTGGTAGCCAGCCAGAAGGGGTACTACAAAGTATAGAAGGTGCTTTTAATCTATGGTATAGTATACTATTGGTAGGTAGGTATACCTCCAATTTTAGAACTTAAAGTAAGGAAGGAAGAAGTAAATCAATTCTTACTAAACAGATAATCCTTCCTTACTGATGTCTAATTAAAAACACCGAACACGATTTCACTATTACCTTATTACGCATTGCTTAATTTCTGCAAATTAAACAGTAAACAGCTATCAGCATGAATGAAACGATACAATTTTATTCATTGTAGAAACAGCTCATTGAATTTATCACCCGGACAAACAGACATAAAAACAACTAAACAAATAGTGTTTAATTAACAACACTGACGATTACTTCAATCAACTGAGACATTGATAAATCGTGGGGTTTCCGAACAAATACACGACGAATTAAAACTGATGGTATATTCCGAACAGTTACCAATTTAGAGCTTCTACTCGGATTTTATTTTAAAAAAACATGTTTTTTTTGGGCTTGCGTTTTTACAGTGAATAGTTCAACAATGGCATCCTTGAAGGTACCGGATGTAAGGGTATGGATGGAAGATGACTCAAAAACCAGTGATTCAAAATATGATGACAAGTTTCGCTACATTGATGATATAAGAATTGTTTGCGTGATGATTATAAGCTATGAATTTATAAAACTTGTACCAATTCAAAAATGTTTTTTTTTGGTTGGTCTGATACCGATGACTATGAACGTGAATTTGGTGTGTTGCGGTAGTTGCACTTGAGCCATCTCTTTTCTTTTGATAAAAAAGACGAAGACAATTTTAGTTGTCAAAAAAGATATTTAACACTGATCTCTTGACAAATGATTAGCTTGAATTCAGAGAATCTACCACGTAAGACCACATAGCCTTGTTGCCGAGTGAATGGCATCATAAACTTATATAAGTCCTTATCGTGCTTTAACCTTCATTTACAGTTGGAATTCGCACTGGACCAATACAGATGGTTAACTAACGGACCATCTGGTGACTAGTGGTGACCCAGGTATTAATCTGAGGCAGTTTGTGGCCGAAAGCTTTGGGCCTTTTTGCAACATAAAATTACTTAAACGCAGAATTGTATTTTTATGATTCCCTGGTAGTTATTCAATTTCCGTAGACTAGAGTTTCTGTCAGCGTGACTATAGTTCATTTTATATGGAAAATGACATGAGTGTAAGTCACGAGTCTGTTGCATAAAACACCTACACCACCCTACACAAGATCCTCTCTTTGACATGATTTTCGTCCGATGTATAGAATGCAAGGAATAGCCGAATAACAATACCACTTGTCTACGGCCGGCAAACACAACAATCTTATAACCTTCTCCTGTAAACCTGCACATAGTGCAGATACCTACGCACACTTCACATATTGTAGATTCGCGGATTTAAACTAACGACGATTTGTTTCTATCATAACGGCAAAATTTGTTCCAAATAGCAAAAGGTTAGTTCGATTAGTGCCGAAAATACAGGAATCGAAAAATTGACTTCGCCCCTCTAAATATTACGGTCGAAATAGCATTCGTAATGCAAGTTCTACTCTCAAAGGCTAGTTCGAGGGAAGTGAGAATCGACTCCCAGTTCTCGTGCAGCTAAGATTGTAGTAAGATTAATACCTACCTGCAATTTAATACCTCATGCAACTCGTGTTTGTTTCACAAAAAGCCTTGACTGAAAATTAACATTAAAAAGTAACCAAAATGTCAATGTTACATAATTGTCACATTTATCACGAGTGTGAACAGGTGTCGGAAACATCAACACGACTTGTATAATAGTCGGAGTAATAGTTATTGTTATAATACTAATGGAAACTAATTCATTGTTTGGTTCTAAAGTCGTCATGTTATACATATTTCAGAACTAGCAACAGATCATGGGTTGTGCCTGTGATTCTTAGAAATCTACAAAAAATGTTTGATCGGTTTTAAATTCCACGTAAATTGTTTAGTCGTTTAGTCATCATAAAATTTTTGGGAAGACAAGCAATTAATGTCGTAAGACAGCGCTTATGCTTATTTGCTGAATCAATAATCAAAATAAACTAAGCATTGATAAAATAACGCTGTTGATGTTAAAATAAGTGACAAGAAGGTACATGGCTTTTTTTCTTCCTTCTTCTTGCTATCTTCTTCTTTCTTTCTTCTTTAAAAGTCTTGTCTTCCAGGGTTCAAATCACATTACCTAGCTAGACTGTACCATTAGTAAGAGCAAACGAAAGCAGAAGACATAACTCTAGAAAAGTTAAATTCTCAGAACGAGTCAATAAACTCACTAAAGCAACCCTAAACCACATATTCAAAGCCAATAATACTATAAGCTTACGTATGGACCTTGTGCCATTGTGGTCACAAGATACTCACACGTTGGCAGATGATGTCATTTTAATGCAAACTGTGTCGCCGTTTACAACCACGGTTCTCGATGACTTGATGGGCTTTGTTTATTTGAACGCTTATTCCTTGTGATCGTGAGATTGAAAAGAGAAGCAAAAACCACGCATATGTCTAAATTTACAGGTTTGTGAATTATTGAATATATACGGCTGACGTGACGGCTGTAGTTTATTGTGTTTGTGATTTTAGCTTGCAAATTAAGGATTTGTAAACTAATCTTGCGACTTTTGTGGTTCTATTTCTTTTCATATGGTTTCATTCTCAAGTGTATGGATCTGAGAATGCATCAATAGAAGTATAGAAGAGATTATTATATTTTTGATCGTTTATGAATTTGATCAATACCATAAGGAGCAATTCTTATTTAAGTAGGTAGCTACTTTAGTAGAAGTGGTTTTAGTGCTGCAGAAGTGTACTTAGTCAGGATTAAATTTAAGCTGAGACAAGGATATTATGCAATACACAACCATCCCACTTATCTTAACACAAAGAACAGCATAGTAGATAATATAAAGTTGCGGTCTCAATATACGCCCTTGCGGCACACCGCGGTTGATCTCGCATGCACAGCACAACGCATGGCATGCAAAAACTGGAATTCCTCCAATACCAAGACCCGTGATGGCATAGATGTAAAACTACCAGGTGTTGTGCAAGAGTCTACTCGTTCACATGGAATTCATAATTTAGTTGTGATCAACTCCATCAAATGCTTTGTATAAAATAGTAATGGACGTTAAGTTGCGTTTCATTACCTTTGCAGGTTTATAACCTACTTTATATTGCAAGATTATGATAATGAGCTAACCTAGCGATCGTAGATGGATAGGTCTTGATGCAATTCTTGATGCGATGCATCTGAGGGGATTACGTTAATAAATTTCAATTCCTTACATTTATTTAATCTGAGAGAGGAAATTATATGAAGCCGTACAAACTGAATTAAGTTAATTATGTGAGTAAGTATATACCTAATAATAAAATCTATTTTAGTAAATAATAATTATGTCTATATAAGGTTTCTTCAAGACTTGTTATGGTAATTGTTTCTAATTTATTAACATATATTAAAGGAATTTTACTAAAAATATACAAATCGAAGTTTTCAAATATGAAATTGAATTTCACTTGGAAATTGAAATAACGTCTAACTTGATTGATTTGGCCTTTTCACTATTTTAATTTTATTCAGGTTTCTTAACAACCGAATGTCACGCATTCCAAATCGTTCTTAGTTATTATAAAATATTTTTATTATACATTTTTTTCTTCAAGTGACAACCTTTTTCCATTCTTCTGTGAATAGATAGAAATCAAAGTAAAAACCATAGGTACGATGTTTAAAAATATGTAATTTCCTTTCCATTAAGATTTCAACACAGTTTTCAATGGACTTCATTACCTACTATAGTACCTTGCGTGATCCAAGGCGTGATTGTGTACACGATTGTATTTAAATTAGTTTTTTAAAACATCCGTCGTGTTTTAATGAGAGCTGTGTTTACTAATAACATGCACTTAAACTTAAATATCACTTAATAACACTGAATCGTTGTACAGATTCAACACTTGAACAGAAAGACAACATACCTAGTTTATTTTCAGATTATTACCATTGAGCTGTATAATGTATGCAGATGTATCTAACCTAGCTTCATTCATTGTCCTGTGTATTTATATATCACCTTCAATCAACACCATCTTCTCGTCAGTATCTATTTAAAGGTGATTTGACCCTCCTCCCTCTTTTGCCAATCACTTCTGTTATGTATCTATCACATCTAGGTCCTTCCTGCTATCTTGTCAATATCATCAACCTATCTGGCACTGGTCTACCAACTTTGTGCTTTCCCATTCTCAGACATTATTCAATCCTCTAATTCAACGGCCATTATAACGCCCGTGTCATTATTTCAAATACATCAGCATCGTCCTAATCATGACACAGCCTAACGTTTATGGCTTCTATTTCGCGGTTTACACACATTTCCGAAGAATCTAAAATTTTCCCGTGATATGAATTCAATGCATAATTGGATATAGGCTAATTAATAAGTGTACAACAATAACTGGTCATTTGCTTTATGCAACCATGCTCTTTTAGTTCATAAAAATACTTTATATTCATGTAGTGTCCATAAAAAATCATCAGCATCACCTTTTAAAACAATACAAATCAAATAACTTGAACGGATGTTAATAAAAACAATTTTATTGTTCCATCAATAAAAACTATATTGTCTGAGCATACCTTTTTGCTTCTCAGAATCTATCAAGGCTATAAGCATTGATTTTGATGATCAGTTTAGATGAGGAAGTGTTTGAATTAGCAGTATTTAGGATACGACCTTATTTGTTTTGTTTTTAGATGGCTTCCTATTTATTTAGTGTCTATTTGAAAACAAATTGCTTCCTTAGTTCCTATAAATTGAAATTTCATTAAATGTACTTGACTGTCTTTTGTAAGTCTTTTTGGTTATAAATATACAGTCACAGTTTCTAAGGATTTAATCTGCTAAGATGAGACATCTTTTCAGTTTAAGTATATTTCGAACCGGTGGTAAATTCAACTAGGTATATGTAACATCTTAACATTCATAAGTGCCTTATGACTTTTTGATTTTGATTTTGATGAATATTTTTGGTAGGTACTTTAGTGCTATAACTCAAATTTATTATGATTTCATTGTTTCTTAAATCAATTCCTACATAAAAAAACCTAAAAAAAGAAAGAGGACACAAGACAGGGGGACTAGTGAAGTCTAAGTTTCAAAAGCGACTGCATAGAAGCAAAAAAAGATGAAAATCATGAAAATAGAAACCTAACAGCTAAATTGTCGGCAATTCGTGGTTGCAATGTGCCGAAACAAGGAATGGTTGCGATTGCGGGTCAATACTCAATCAGTGCGCAATCAATTTGATTTCTGTTGCTTTCTCTTATTTTATGCATGAAAACTCGCGTTGCCTAACTTGTGGTGATATTTGTCTATTTTTCAATATGTTTGCAGGTGGTACCGCTGCCGATGACATATGCATCAGTTGCAAAATTACTGCATGTTTATTATTGTTTAGTTCATATTTCAACGGATCATCAATCGCACATCAAACATAGAGTTGGTAAATTAATCGACATTTATCTATTTTTTAATACTTTTCTTTCCTCTGCAAAACTATCCAAATACCTTTTTTTTTTATTCTACTTAGGTAGCAAACAAGCATACGGCCCGCCTGATGGTAAGCGGTTACCGTAACCTATGGACGCTTGCAACACCAGGGGCGTCACTCGCGCGTTGCTGACCCTGCAGAAATCTTTTCACACCCTTTTTGAAGAACCCCATGCTGTACTTTATTGGGAAAACCACGGCAGGGAGCGTACGTGGAAGGAAGCACTTTTGAGACCTAGTTTCAATGTGTTAGGATGGACTCCCTGTCGATGGCGAGAGTTGTGATGGTGGAAGATAGCCGTGGGCATCATCTTAAACAATTCTTCAGAACACTGTCCGTTGTACAAGCGGTAGAACACACATAAGGAGGCAAAGTCTCTCCTCAGACTGACAGGGGCTCTAAACCGCTTGTGAGCTCGGGACGTCGAAAATTCTAGCGGATTCTAGCTATTCTATACCTACACGAATCATTAGTAATTCTTTTTAATTTAGGTTTAAAATCGCCATGATCATACTTTAATTGCCCGTGACACTTTCAAAGTCTAAGTAAACAATACTGTTCATCTCAGGAATACCCAAACTTAAAATGTAGCAACACTATTTATAAAACAAAGACACCCACATTGTAATTCAAACGTGTCTTTACAAAAATGTCGTAATATGAAAAGCGTATACATTAATTCCAGTCAGACACACGTACGCTGTACGCCTACCTAAATATAAAGTCTAGGAGAAGTCGCAGGTCAAGGTAATACGAAGTATGTCGAGATGCTGGTAAACATGTTTGCAATGCAAGTTAAAGTTGATATTCAATATGCAAATAACATAAGCAGAGTACATGTGAATAAATATAACATGTTAAGTAGCATAGCTCGAAAAGATGTGACGACGGCAGATGGAGCAGAGCTCCGTCATTCTGGCAGAGAGTAGAAGAATAGCGAATGGGAAGACCATATTATCAAGATTTCAAGAGCAAAAACAATCAGCACACAAGCTGAAAATGATTTATAATCAGCAGTAAATGACAATGATGATAGTGCCTGCGAGAATAGCGATGCACATCAGTATTTCGTGAAAAAAAGCGTAAAATATAAATACGCCATAGTGCATTGAGTTTGATTTGACCACCGGAATCGGCTGAGGTATTACATGACATACATACTAATGTAACTCTATAAAGCTCAGTCGCTTTGGACAAGCAGTCTATTTTTTTTAATATCTCGCATGTATACATACCTACTATACATAAAGGCTTTTTTACCTCGTTTCCTAGTAAGGAATGTCACTTTTCTTTTTCTTTTAACGCGTATAAAATAAACTTCTTTTGCATAGACATATACATTTTTTCTTGGTCTGAGTTCTTTTGCTTCTAAGTACCTATTTTCAAAAATCTTTGACAACTTGATTAGGACCCAATGATGCATCAAAGGATTTAAAATATTTGTATTTCTTTTTAAACTTCGTAAGCGTGGAAAACATCGTAAGATAAAATTTTAAAAAGTCTAGCACATTATGAACCAACTTTTTATGAATCACAAACTTCATTTAGCACATTCCTACTAAGTTATCAGATAACGAAGGAAACAGATAAGTTTTAATGTAAACATTGTAACACGATTGTCAAACAGTTCGCTTGCTTTGTCTTCCAAGCTAATTTTTGCAATCTTATCATAATTTACACAGCGTATTGTAAAACATATTTTTTGTACAATCTTAATAGTTTATTGCTTGGGCTAGCCTTTACATTCCTTTATAGGTACCTACCTACGATAAAATAACTAGGTATTACCTATTTATGTTTGTAGTTCGGGTGTTTGGTTTCATGCTTTTATTACTTTTCAGGGTTCCGTACGTCCGTTTATCAGTGGACTGTATCTCATGAACCGTATAGGTAGACAGTTAATCACAGAATGTGTATTTCTATTGCCGCTAGCTAACACACAACAAATAATAAAATTAAAAATTAAACGGCGAGCCCAAAAGTCTATCTAGATAATTAAGGAAATACCAAACCAAATGCCTAAAACCATTGTCAAAAGAAAATAATATAGGTATAAATCAAAGATTTTCATAGGGCATCGTGCCTCTACCCAGATGGATAATCCGCCTTACTAAAGCATGACATTTAATTTCACTCCGCTTGAGGGGCTCCCTGAGCAAATCGCTCTCAGTTCGTACTGCGCACGGCTGTCAAATACTGTCAATTATGGCTTGTTTATTTCATGTTGCCATAGAGGCGACTATCCTTCTGGACGTTTTAAATTCTTTGGTATAAATCTAGATAGATAGGAAAGGAACCTCTTTTTCGTGGTATTGAGTTTGTTACTGCACGCACAGTCTTGTATGTTCCGTGGTCTAGTCGCCTAAAGTAATCGAAATCGTACCTACATCGAATTAAAAACAAGGTTGTAAACAAAACAAGTTTATAACCATAGATTTTTCTTCTTTTTTTTTTTGTAGCATTAGTAACAGACCACTAACATTTCAGTCACAATAGATTTCAGTAAACGCTAAAATCATTAGCAAACATGAATGTTTTCGATGTAAGGACGCGGATTACCAAATACCTACGTTCTATTCCATCCTTCACACTTGTTAGATTGTGTTAGGCATGACTAATTTTAGCTAATTGTAAGATGTAGGTATTTGATAAAGCGAATTTTGTCAGTTAAAAAAAAACAAACGCAGAATTACGATTAGTGGCTAATAGTTATTTTTTCGGTCCGAATTATGAATTATTTCTATTATAAGGACCATTATTATTACATGTTTAAAAAAAAGAAGAATCTATGTAGGTATAGGTTCGTATTTTTGCAAACTAGATAATGTGCATAGACAGCATAGCTATTCATTATCGAATCTTTTGTATAGACACGTGCGCGCTATTTTATTTATCTATATTATTTTTAATACAAATCATTTTCTTAAAATCATAATAACCACCACAGATGCACAAGGTACTAAAATTACCAAAGTAATAGACAATTCACTCTCACTCGAAGTTTGTCCCCGTCGCCGATAACGTCACAAATGCAAAATAAAAAAAAACTAGTTTTTATTTTTATTTATAGTGGTTATTAAGATTAATTCAACTTTTTCCTCGTTCTTCGCTCTTTTACATAGGTAATTGATATTTTTTTTACTTTACTGCATATTTAATGATTATATAATGTTATTCATAATCGTATCATAAAAAATGGTTCTAATGAGGTAGGTATTTTATTTAGCGTCTTATTATTAGGTATTTCTATATCTGAGACTAGGAAAGGTCTTGGGCTGATAAAAGAATCCTAATAAAAATAGAAAGCTGTAAAAATACAGTCAAATTTCGTCACTTTGAAAACAAAAATATGCTATTAGTAATACTAATTAGGTACTAAAAATCTAAATCCTGTTTCTTTTATTTTGATAATTAAGAGTCTGGGGTACTATGATAGAAGGCCCTATAAATATATTTATATTCTACACCCATCAAGAGGCTGCGGGCTCAATCTATTTTCACATATCATCTCACCAGCCAGCTATTTTGTACAATCTCATTATAAATTGTAATAGAAAAAAAAGTATTGATGCCGGAGGCTCATCGTACAACCAACGCACACACTCGCATATCGCATTTATGCATGCGTGTGTGCGCACACAGGTGGGAGCGGCCCGGACGGGTGGCATTCCTCGGGTGACCCACATAGCTTGACGCTACTGTAGCTATCGTGAACTGGACCCTGAGGTATGGGTAGATCTGTCAATGTCAAACTGACAATGATTGTCAAAAATTGCAAAATAGGATTGTAATAAAATAAAAAAGGCAATCAAAAGTTTTGGTTTATAATATGACCTCAAACAAAACAATTATGGCTTAATAGCTATGGTAAATGAAAAAAAAAAGCACATGAATTAAAGAACGAAATTGCCAAGAATGTGCACATTATTACCAAGGTCACGTATTTTATTGCGGATGACATTACTAAATAATATCTGGATATTATTTAATAAAATAAGTTTTATTAACATCTAAAAATAATATGTTTCCTATGTAGTTTTTTGAATTGTTTTTAGTAAGTATCTTACTACGTGATATTCCAACATTATTTTATCAATGACTATTACGAGTATGATTGCTTTTTTCAAGACGACATTTTTCCATTATATTCTCGATGACCTTGCCTTTAACCGCGATTGTTCACGTTTTCTGTGTACTTAAGATAAAAACACCTGCTCAACTGTTTCACGTGTATTTACTTTAAAACTCATATGGTTGGTTAATTATTTTATAAAGGGCTTGTTCCAAATTAACTGCCTCCTTGGAACTTGGAATGTGCTTTTATTAAATTATGAAATAAATATAATACAGATAAAATAAGCAATTGAATCCGATTGCTAAATTGATAGACACTGAGATTCTCATCTCATAACAAATTAACGATTGCGATTTGCTAGTCATTCATTACGCAATCGAATTAAGATTGCCTGAGAGAATCTACGTGCCAATTCACACCATCGTCAGCACAGTGTAGGTGCAAGTACCTGTATCGTTTGACGTCACCGTCCTTCGGATGCCAAGGGTTTTTTCTTTCCATCGTTCCCATTCCCGAAACAATTAGGCTCAGCCTTTGTTTTTATTGTTGGCAACATCGTTGTCGTGTTTGAAATTCAATTTTAAAGTTCAAGTTCACAAAATGTTTTACGAAATTGTTTTTAGTATTATCTCAGAGTATATAAATACTGGTATTATATACTTTGTTGATATTTTTGATAATCAGTATGTAGTTCGTTTTCAGTTTTAATATTGGAGACATTATAATTAATTTACCTAACCAGAGTTATAGGACAAGCTTCGAAACACGTAATGGTATCTGTTGATCCTCATACTTATTATTTAAAGTGCATTCCTGCTCTCGTTACGTCAATATTCTTCAAGGCCAAGGGTTTGTTCCCGTTTTTAGGCTAGGGCCTTTGTTTCAATCACAACTAACTTTTTTGATGAACAATCCTATCTACAAACAGTTTATGTAATAGGTATCTATGTAAGTAGAAATTATTCTAACTTGGCTTGGTTTTTAAAGAAGAACAACTACTACACTCAGATAGAGTAGTAATATTGTTGATAAAGTCGCAACAACTAACTTACAGGTACTTCATTATATCTTCAGATAAGTTTCCGTTATACTTCTCACCTTTTCTGATAGCTATAGGAGATCTATAATCTAATCTTCATAACTACTATTTCTTACCGTCAATAATATCTTTACGCCTTCTCATTCTCACAGGTGGCACTAAATTATTCTCCATCGAAGTAATAGTTTATACACTTATTAAATAATTACACGCAAAAGAAGTTCACACAACAAGCAAAATCCACACAAATTATATAATACTGTTTCCACTGCAGGTACACGTGCTACTGTTTAGACAAACTACACTGCACAAGTACAATATATTTCTAAATCATTTTAATACATTATATTTTATCGTTCGGAAATCAACATATCGGTACGATATTCATAATATTTCTGATTACATATTCTGATAGAACGTGATATAACTATCTTATCTAATGCTTTTTCATATTTATTTCTAAAGAAACAATGGTTTTTGAACTAAAAACTTATTTCAAATAATAGTACCTACAACTTTTGACCTAATGTTCAATTTCCATATTGATCAATCGATCAATATTTGATAAAACTAATAAAATACCTTTAAACTTTCTTTTGTGCTGAGTTACAGTCCTAACTAATATTATAAATGCGAGTGAGTTCGATTGTTTGTTGTTACGCTTTCACGCCTAAGCCGCTCAACTGATCTTGATAAAATTTGATATGCAGATAGCCTATGGCATGGAGAAAGATGTAGGACATATTATAACTACTACTTTTTATCGGGAACGTGGATAAAACTGCGGGGAGCAGCTAATTAAATAATAAGTGTTTAAACAAAACAGTGCCCTTCAACTTGGCGCCAATTTTTTTCCCATGTGTTGCCCCACTAGTTGCCAGTGTAATGTTCCTACAAGATTTTCACACGATATGCTTTGCTTGTAAATAATAATATCGTGTTTGAAACGTAACTCAAACGAGTCTTGATAAAATTGATAAACTGATAGCATATCTATCAGATATGTCACGATTTTACATACGATTTGATATCAAAGTATAATTTTGTTAGTAAACAAATATGAACTTTATTTGGGACTAGCTTTCCGCCCCCGGTTTCACCTGCTATTCCCTCTTTAACTAACTTGGATTAGATTCTTGAAATACCCTTCGTTACGCTGCGGCTGCCGTCTCATAAAAATCAAAATTTCCGGGATCTTTGAGATCCATGTGATCCTACCTACTGCTTTTCAATTATCAAAGCCAGGATTCGTATAGGCGTACTTAAACGTATTTTTTCATTTCATTTACAGACGCCCCTGGACATTTTGTTCGATGAAAAAAATATTTCTAAAATATCTTTTGACATCTATTTGTCTTCTCTGATCTATAGTCCCACAAACTTATCTGGCCCGGTGGTCAAAAGAGGAACTAATGATATGTTTGTGGGATTGAAATATGAGTCATTGCCTTAATTCCTAGTCTTATTGAAAAATATTATAAAAGCAGTACGACAAGAAAAAAAAATTACTTGAACAGTATTCTCTAAATTTGAAGAAATAGTTTTGATATTCTTGTGGGGGGAAATGTATCTCGCTCCGCCATTGACTCCTTGGATCCTAAACTTACGTAGTAACTACATATTTAGTAATCTGTGCCTAAACTTTAAAGAACATTTTGTACAAAATGTAGTTTCTAAACCCTGCGGTATGAGCTGTGCGTGAATCTGTTAATCAGCTAGTTTACATTTACATTGAATTTAAAGTGAAACAAAGATTTAAGAATTATATTTGTACGAAATAAATTTAACGAGGGATTTCTGAACGCTTACAAGTCAAGTTATATACTAGAGCAGTTTCGCTTTGTAAGCTGGTAGCAAGTATGGTGGTAATCGTTTAATAATATATGCAAATAATATTGATTTTATGCGGCCTTGGTATTGAAAACCAACAAATTGTCTGTTTAAAATATTCTATGGTTTTGCTTCCACAATATATTCGAAATTTAAGCATTTATTGCAAGAAATATAAAATTATTTAGGTACATAATAAATTTCATTTATTTGGTAGTTTAGAAAAAATGCTATGTATAAGTATTAACGTTTAAGTTAAGCAAAGAGTTCCAATAAGGTTTTATGGTAAAAAAAATGAAATTATTAATATGTATATCTTTAATTATTAAATAAACTTAAAATTATAGACACACGCGCAAACTTTTTTCATACAAAACCATTAATCATTTTATATTTTTTCTGACCAGTTTTGGCAATAATTACATATTTCTATACCACTAAGGTGTCAAATGAGCATTCATCCTGCGCGCGAAGTCTGCTATTTTGAATCAAAAATTGAACTGTTTTACAAAAAACTTAAACCGTCTTCAAAGTACACTAAGAAGTAATCAAATCCTTGAATGATCCTTGAATCCACAATAAATGACGGAGTTATGAGGTAACAACATACAAAAAAAAACAACCGAATTGAGAACCTCCTCCTTTTTTGATGTCGGTAAAAAATGACATTCTGACCAATCCCATTACAAATCCATTCCCGTTGAGCCAATGTACGTTGTCTATTATATTCATTATAATTAATAATTCAATGATTCAGTAATGGTTTTCTTTCTTCGTCTTTCTCTACTAGGTATTATTTATTTATTCTTTGCCCCTGCTTGATATCTATAAGCACATCCCTACGATACCACTAAGGATCTTGAAAATAGTATAACATTGAATAACCCGGTATAACAACATTTTAAAATAAACCCATTAAATAAAAAAAGCACTTATCACTTCTCATATTACGAAGTTTTTATCACGTTCGGGTTTTTATTTCACACAACAACAAAAAAAAACATTTTTAAGGCGCCAAACACAAAATGATAATTTTATAAGAATTCGTTCGGTATTTTGCATTTAAACGCAGAATAACTGTACTTCACGCCGACCAGATCGCCATATAAATAGTCTTTCGCCCTATATGGCAACTGGACTCTGTCAAGCTATTTAAAATGGCTAAGAAGAACTGTTACTTGTGCACCAAGGGTTCAGTTAAGTTTTTTTTCAGCTATTGTTAATAATAGCCAATGGAAACCAATGCACCAGACTACAACTACTTAATGTGGGAATAATATACCACTGAACATTGGTAAAATTTGAAAGCATGTGTCCAGAATTATAAAGAAGTTAAACTTATTTGCATCTATAGGTACCAGTTTGTTTATTTCTTTAAAGCGTAAACGAGAGCTATAATTGTAGGTACAAATGTGTGCAAACGAGGTTACTGCTAATAAGATTCACTCAGCCATTAATAATTAACAGTTCGTGTCCAGTTTTAATTGATATACCGAATCATTATTCTTTAGACCAGTATCTTCTTGTTTTTTCTTTTTTGTAGCTACAGTTTGGCTGTAATACTTATTGAAATCTTTAACGAGACTATCAGCCGTTTGAAACTTTGAAGAACCTATCGAAATTCAAGTTTTACTGAAATTGAATTGATGTGAATGCATCATCTATTTATAAATCCTGCAATCAAATTGGAGCCCTAACTGCTTTATTTGATGATAAAAGTGTTATAAAAATAGCATCAAGACCTTCGACATCCCACATAATGTGACCGCCCTACCCATTTCTTTTGACCCGTGATATCTCATTATTTTAATGAGTTTCGGGTCCATCCGACAACTTTCTCTAGTCACGTAGCTATGATTACAGGTCCAAAGAACATGTTTTATACGTTTACATCATAGTTACAGTGTGGCGTAACATTTACGGCTTTAAGGGAAAGTGATATTATTAAAAAAACATGGGAGTGGTCATATCGTGAGATTTGGATTTAATCCTTTGACTGTTTGGTGATCTCCGCGGGCGAGGAAAACAATATAAATCAATTGTTATTTTTTAACCGCAAGTCAAGGCAACGACAAAAAAAAATGATAATTTTATTTCTGTCACCATCCGAAAGTTCATCTATAAAACTTCAAAAAGTGTTTAATCTTTGACAATTACAAGCACACCTAATGCAGCAGTCATCCACGAAGCAAAAGAATTTTCAAAGAGGGGATCTTGTGTGTAAGACTTCATCATATTTTTATTACTATCTATTATAATGCTGTTTATGTACTGAATGAATAAAATAAAATTAGCACTGTTTAGGTACCTATATTTCATATTATATTCTATAAAATACCTTTTCCGCAAATTTGATTTTTTTGGAGTTACGCCGTTTGGTACAACAGGACGACGGACGTAGGTACCTAAAAAAATGTTGTGGCGCGATATATCTCCTAGAAATGTCGGATGACGTAGAATGACATAAATGACCGCCTGTTACCTACTATAAACAAGAAATATTTCAGTTTATTACAGAGAAAGTAGGTAGCGGGTTTCTCTCTTAACTTATAAATTACATAAACACTGACTTATCAGAATCTGAGAGCAATTAAAACGTTACTTTCTTCACATTTTATTGGCCGTCGCGTTGGATTGAAAATTGAGTGTTTTATAAAATATGTTTGCTATTTTTTTTTTAATTTAAAGTCTTAAGACCTAACATTAAGTTTCAATAATAATTATACCTAACTATAAACTGTCTACTAAAATCTGTGAACCATTAGGCATAAGTAATACTGTGGTGCAAGAATCGATTTACTATCGGCCTTACTCATAAACGCTATTTAACTCATCATCATATCAGCCCATTTCATGTCCACTGCTGAGCATAAGCCTCCCCCATTGATTTTCACATCAAACGGTTCTGGGCCGCTTGCATCCAGCGGCGCCCAGCGACTCTGACCTGCAGGGCTATTTTAAAACGTCGGATGCGATATCGGAAACGGATTCAAAATTTCCGAGTTGAGTTTCAGCAATTGCTATTTAGATTTCCGAAAGCTTTTCGATGATTCGAATTGATATTTCCGTAAAGAAACATCAAAAATATTCGAATTTGGTAATTAAAATAGCAATTGCGGAAAATTACCTCAGTAGTTTTTGAATCCGTTTCCGATATCGAATCCGAGCGTTAAAAATACCCCTGCAGGTCGCCAGTCCACCTGGTGGGAGGTCGTCCCGCTCGGCGTTTTCCAGTACGTGGTCGCCACTCGAGAACCTTTCTTCCCCATCATCGGTATCGGCTCTTCGAGCGATGTGGCCTTCCCATTGCCACTTCAGCTTACTATTTCCTACTGAATAGGTAAATGTTCAAATAAATAACGCCACCTTGCTCTCATTGTCAAACAATTTGACGTTATTTAACTGACGTTAGTTAAATAACATTTTATAACTAAGGGGGTTAATTTATATCTCTGTTCATCAGGTTAACACTCATTACATACCTACCTACTTACCTTCCTATATCATTAAAAAAAAACCAGGTTCTGTTAAAAATAAACAGTATTTTTTATAAGGGGATTAAAAATATAAAAAAATAATAGGTACTGTATAATGAAATTAATGAATAAACTTAACTGACTTTAATACAATATTGCAATTCAATTTATATGATCAATTAGAATAGGTAGGTAATGTACACTTCAATTATTTATTTGAGTTTAGTGATTGTGTACCTATGTGATGTGATAGACATCTTTGTTCCTCGATGTCTGAGGATAGGTAACTATTGTAGTGTAGTTTTTGTTGAATTGGCTTGAATGACGATTATTATTTTGTATTTCCATATTGTATTTATGCACGTCGTCATAATCATCATGGCAAAACATGAAGGTCTTTAATAATATTAATATTTTAACATCAATTTACTAACAATGGCTCTCTCTGGCAATGAAATTATCTTTATTTTTATAAGATACCTACATACCTATATCTGACACTTTCTAACGTCATAACAAAACGAGCCAGGGCTATCTTATTACCTGCTAATAAGGCGTATTTTTCAGTTCAAGGTCGACCCATCCACTGACAACTTTTTTTCATTTCGTTGTAAGTACATTTATGGACAGAAATGTGCGACCATGATCATTATATTGTCAGTGAGACAGACACGCGTCATTATGAACGCTTGATTCAAAAATAGTATGTGAATATAATAGAAGAATATTCTTTTATATTCACACAACACATACAATTTAGTACATGTCTGTCTGTACGTTGTCGAGAGTAGAACAAGTTTTTTTGTCCTTGTGTTGCTGCTACGTCTATAGCATAAATACGTCCAACGTTCAACCAGACCACTCTGACCAAACTGTCAATCATATGTTTACGTAGGTTTACGTTATGGTCTATCCTAAAAACTTGCGTATTGATATTGATAGGTATCCGAAATTAAAACTTTTGTTTTTTTTAATTAATAAACTGCAATGAAATACTATAGGTTACTTTACTTATCTACCTGTCCCTACATTATGATAAGACGCCACAGAATAAGTTAGTGCTTCTAAAGTAACTGTGCTTAAAACTGCAACTAGAGAACTAAGTACTTACGCGAGTTTAGATGTAGTTTTTACAGTTACATGATGGTAGGGTAATTTGTACCTAGTACCCGCCTACCACACTCTGTGCTCAAGTTGAAAATATGTTGCCGAAAACAGCTTTGTGACATTTAAGTAAATAGAACTAATCAGAGAAAACCCTCTCTACGCAAGCATACTAGTTTGTGGTTTGTATACAGACCCCTTAATTATACATTTTACTTAAATTAAAATCGAAATTGTTAAAAAAGTTCCTTGAAAATCAAGACATCTCCATACTGACCCTTGATCAAGATGGATCACCCTTTAAGTGTAGTTATCAGTGAGCTGATTAAATAATGACGAAAACAGCGATTTATATCCTAATAATAGGTAAGTCCTAATCATTGTTTAATCCCTTGATCCTTTGATGGTGATAATTTTCTTCAAGTCCTACCTAGTTATAAGAAGTTATATGATGGAGAAAGATCATATGGGTCTATTATGTCTCACAAAAATCAAGTCCCCTTGGAATTCCTAGTATTTAAAGTATCAGTACACCTAGTTTACAAGAAATAATGTTGGTTGGCGTAAATCCATTAATACCAGATTAGACTGAACTCTATTCATGGTCAGTTAGGTTTCTTATCTAATGGAATGTTAATACGATTAGAACGACCTTAAATACCTATTGTTTGGGGAGGATAATCTGGATAAATGCAGTTTATGGTTAACTGGTTAGTTTTTGAATTATGAATAAAGTCGTGAACTTTTTTGTAAAAACGGGCCAAGTCTCTCGACTGCATGCATAGCCATAAACAGACATTAAGATATTGACAAGTAAATAGATATTATAGATAGGTATGTATCTACTTATGTTTGACCTCAATATATGGTATGCTATGATGTGACAAAAATCGTCATAGTGCAATGATTTTTAACTTTTTTTAATACATTCCACATTAAGACGTTGACAGTGACAATAAGGCTCAGTATAATTTGTGCCTGTACTTATTTTAGTCACGCATACGTAGGAAATTTTCGGCTTCACTTCATTTTTGCTGGACACTCCGTCTTATTTTTTTTATACGTCTATGCTTTCTACCTATGCTATGTGCTATTACGGATCATAAGTTACAGCGCACTGAGAGATAGACGGACAGTGAAGGCTTAGTAATAGCGTCCCTTTGGCACCTTTTGGGTACGAAACTCCAAAAACGGTGGTCCTTCAACAACATATGAAGCCAGAAGAAAAGCTAGTCTGATATAAGTTCTTCACCTCAATGTAGGTCGATAGCTGCCAATGGAAATGAAAGTCATCGCTGTCTCATGATTGTGCTAATGTCTCTTTGCTGTGTAATAGTGTGAGCGCTCAGCTTTCTACGTAACCAAGCGTTATTTTATTAAAAGAGTTGGTATTGATTTTAAACTTTGAACAGTCATTGCGCTTGAGCACAATCTTACTGTGGCAAGTGCTGATGCGGTCGAAAAAGGTGAAGAAATAAAGCTTGGGAATTGTCACCTATATGATTCACAAAGTATAAAGAGAAGTTGGGAATTTTGATTTTGATTTTGATAAATAATTGGACTGTTTTACAAAAAACTTGTATTTTTTTTTATGTTTGTTACCTCATTACTCCGTCATTTATCGACCGGTTTGGAAAACACTTTTTTTTCTGGACACACTTACACGGGTATACTTCCCGTTTGGTCCCGTTGTCATCAGATCAGGATTTGATTACTTCTTAGTGTACTATGAAGTCGGTTTAAGTTTTTTGTAAAACAGTCCAATTACTTTATTACAAATTGACTCTTACTTTGGATCATCAGCCATCAGCCTTAACGACATAGGTTGTTTAGACATTTGAAGAAACGGTATAATAGTATTCATTGCTGAATGTTTAGACTTTAGTCATAGGTTTAAAACAGCTTAGACTAGCTATAACTTCATACTTAAGTATGTTTCAAATGGAACTACAAGCTAATTATAACACGTTTTATGAATAAAATAATAATATATAACTAAATATTGATTTGGAAATTCACGCTTGATCAGAAAAAAGATGAAGGTTTCCTGTATCTCCTTCGGCTTTGGTTTTCCCCAAACTGAGTCGTACACTGCCTTGTAACCTTGTAGTAAATAGGTACATATTAATATTGAAATAAAAAAAACTTGAGAAAATCATGTAAGAAATACATTAATTTAACATTTTATAAATCAGCTAACATTATCGCAAACTCATCACAATGATGAGTCTAAAAGATCACGTACGACGTAAAATGATTGATGTGTGTTCGTTAACGTATGAAAAATGTGAAAGTGCCATTTTATTTTGTAAAGCGTGTCGCGTTACTTCACATTGTAAAAAACGTTCTCTTAAGCAATATTGACTTAGATATTGTCTATTGTTTATGCACTGCCTATTAATTAATTTGGTGTAGCTGGGTAATTAAACCAGTGAAAGTAAACCATATTGGTGATGAAGGTCAATTTTGTGTTGATGAGACGTTTAGTTGGTTCTATTATCTGCGGTTTTTGAGTTCTCAGGGTAAAAAGTATCCTAGGAATTCCAAGGTATGTGATATATTTATGGGAAATTTTCATCTATGTTAGTTCCGTAAGAACAGCGAATTGTGAATGACTGAGTAGCAAACACACAAACAAACTAGCACCAGTGATACCAGTGGGACTCGATTTTTAAACCAAAACATCGGTTCTTTTGAGGTGGCAAGTCACTTTGTCTAGCAGAGAAACACATAATTATGGCTTCTAGTCAGAAATACCCGTTAAAACGTTTTAAAAACTAAAAATGTAGCAAAAAATATGCATTCTAAAATATTATATAGGATTTCTTAAAACTGCTGGGTTAGATTTTGATGCAACTTTGCACAAGGGTATTGTTGAGTTATCCCCATAGAAATACCACAACTACCTACCTCTATGTTTCTTAGACTTTGATCAGTATCCTTTAACAAATAAAAACACCTAAATACAAAATAAATACCATTCCATTCCACTCCTCGAAAGACATTAGAGAGATACAGTTTGTGTTGTCCACTGAACTATTTTCTTAATCAATGACGGATCTGATTAGATTAGAATGGGTTCGCTCAGCTACTTTCAATAAATTACCTTTGTCTAGTGATAGGCTGCGACTTCTAAAGTGATCAGCGGTAAACTGACAATTTTAAAACGCAGTGATGAGGTAGGTAAATACTCGTTCTGTAGTTAACATATCTCATAACATGGGGTCTTTGAATGAATTTGGTTGTAACGAAACAATGTCCTACATTCCTACGCATTTGATAAGCTTGCCTTTTTATTATGAGTTATAATCTTCAGCCACATCATGACTAAGTTTAATGTGCTCACCACCTTATACATAGTTTAAAAAAAAAACAAAGTATTTCCCACAGAGAAAAGAAATGTATTTCCCCTTATGCAAGGGTAAAGGCACAGAATAGATACTTAATGTAAACGTAAAAGCAAAGAAAGGTAAGCGTAAAGGCTATCTAAGGCTAACACCAAAAATAAAAATAAAACATGGCACCAAAAGATCAAAATATTCATCATTAGGTATCTGATACCTAAGCAGTATAGTGTATTATCTATGTACCTAAGTGGTTTTCATCAAGCATATGACAGAGGTACTTACTCGTATGGATAATTTATGTAAAAACAAACTTCAATAAACAACGTGAATCAATTAAATTACTAAAAGGTACTTAAGTACTTATTGTTAAAGTGCTTAAAGGTGGCTTTATTACACACTTACAAACAGCAATGGTTTAATATTAGTACCTAAACAATAAATTGTTGGATATAAACGCATGAACTGCATAGTTTATCAATGATTGTCATCTAATTTGTCATCTTAGGAACGATTGATAGATTAAATTACAATTGCTACATTGTTTCGAACTGATTTGTAGAGAAATTGGTATTATTTTTACTGAACTTGGCCAGATTATTACACCTGTATTTTGAGCGACATGCCAGATTTGCAGGCCTCGCCTCTTAATAAATAATGTGCCATATACACTTAAAAAAAAAATAAGAACGCCGCAGAGATTTAAATAATGACCTCGTTCGTAGGTAGACACAACTTGTTAGTGGGATCATAGCCAGTGGCCATAGCTTAAGGATATTTTTCCGGGTTAAACCTTAAATAGGTAGAGATGTAACATAAAAATTGCTAAAAACCGGTATTTATCTCAGAGAAATAATAAAAAAACTATTTTAATAGTCAGATGATTCCACCTGCAAACATTAGTGTAGGTACCTACCTTATGCTATTCTAAGATGATAAAAATGAGACCAACAAGATTTTATCAAACCAGTTTCATTTCTAGCTAGGTATCTCATGAATATCTTGCAAATGTATGCCTTTTACGTCGTAATTATTTATGCCATGCCACAAAGTTTATTCGCAACTTAGCACAGACTTATTACAAGAACTTCTAAAATAACGACTATATTTGAATATCTATAACTCTGACTAATGGGAGATAAAGTAAATAATAAAAAATACGTGAATATTTAAATTAAAAAAGCGTTCATTGCTACATAACATTATTAATTTACTACTTAACACAATATAAAAACTTTATTACCAAGTTTTGAAATCTCCGTCAACATACCTTTACGCGATTTCCAATACAGTTTCCTCAAGTAGTAAGCGGCGGCAACTAACAAAAGTGCAGCTACAAAAGCACCAATTGCCGCACCAGCAATGCTTCCAGCACCATAACAATCCCCAGCTTCTTGGCCAAAAACACACGGCACCAAAACGGTCACTAAAAACAATTTCAATAAAACACCCATTTTATCGATTTTTTTATTCCTCACAATGTAACATCACTATTTATGGCACATAAAACGTTTTTGAACGAAACGGGTCACCGGTCACATTCCTAAAATTTGAACATTCGAATCCGGAATGCGTTGTAAGTTATTAAAAAAAACACGCGACGAGAGCAAAGGCGTGCGCCGCGTCAGCCTGCGCGGTCAACTATGGCTTTCGTTACACGATCGTCGTAGTGGATCGGGAGGTTTGGTTGTGAAAAGGCTGTGATTGTGGGACAGAGAGCATGTGTAGAAAACATGTTTGGACAGTGGTATTGTATGCTTCTACTTTGGTAGGGCCACCTTTGTAATTAATAATTACAAATCCAACCGTTTTGTTTGCAAACATTTTTGTGATAAAATAAAAACATTACTTGTGATAAAAAAATATAAAAACATACGCGTTAAACATCGAACCTCCACCTTTTTTAGAAGACGGTTAAAAAAAGACTACTACACACAGACTAACATGCGCCTAAAAGGATAATATCAGGATCGAAGGACCAACTAAGTATTATTTTTCTTTTCCCTATTTACCTTGGTCACGCCATAACTACAGTACCACTTTACCCGATTTCATTCATCTCTTTTTTAAAGTATTCTAATACTTAGAAGGTGCTTCCAAAAATAAGAAATATGCGCAGAAAATTAGAAAATTTGCGACTATGTAAACTTTTTTAATGTAACCTTAGCGCAGTAGGGTAGGGTAGGGTAGAGTTGGGTTGACTAAGCAAAGGAATCGCGCCCCGGGCCAGGTTTAAATAAAGGCTATTTGTCAACATTTTACTAATTGTAACTAAGAAATAAGGTATCAAAAAATGTAATCTAATAACTAATTTACTTTTCGAAAGTAAACATTAAGTATAACCTGTGGTATAACCCCTTCAAAATTAAAACCCGTTTCAACTCTATCTAGGCACCTAAATCAATTCAAAAACCATTGTAGCCTTTGAGTAGGTATTTAGATTACTGATACTGACTGATACCTACCTCTATTATATGCTATTATACTATACCTCTATTATTATACTATACCTCTATTATCCTACTATATCGTATATGCTTGTAGCAGTAAATCTTGAAAGAAATTTTGTACTTTGATGTGGTTTATCTCACAAACATCTGAAGAATGTATACACAAACTCACAAACACACCTGTGCACGCGGCGTGCGAGACTTGCGCGTGAGCGTTATGCGCAGGCGCAGGTGCCTATACGCAAGCACGCACAACTTTATTTATATGTACACTAGACTAGAATTTATAATATAACTTGACACTGGCAAAAATAAACCCTTATAAAAATGATTTGGTTGCCAAACTGAAAACTAAGAGCAAGAAAATTATGTTAAATGATATCGATAAACTTCTGTCTTATTCTTCTATATTATTAAATCTCTATCCTGATCGACCCCCCGTAAAGTACGTTGACGAAGCCTTAGATAGACAACGCTAACCCAGAAGGAGTCTATTCACTCTGGCCTTAAAATTTCCTGGATTGCAAGTCAGGAAACACTAACGCCGGAAGTGCCTTCAAAGATTTTATTTCATCTCACTACCACAGTTTTTTCAGCAAAGGAATCATCAATGCAACACTGTATAGATAACAATGATACATAGGTACTTTGATTGATTAAATACCTACATAGGTATAAAATTTCATTTAAAAAAATCGTAAAGCTGAAGGTTAAATTGTTGTATTAAATAGTTACATTACCTACATTTGCTATTGGTTTTATTTACCGAATAGTCAGTGGTTGTACATACATTTGTAGGTAGGTACTTATCGAGATCCACTTTGAGGACGTAGTCTGTCTGACTGATCTTAGTACACGCGACGTGGGTAAAAATTATAGGAAAATTACTTGAGATTGTTTGACCTTGTCACGATACTTAAAATGCAGGAAAACATTGGTCACAATTGCCTTGTGATGATGATATCACTGACAGTAAGTCACCGTGATGGATCGAAAGGTTCTTCTTTACTTTTAGGTATATGTTCATTATCCAGTCATAATATATTATCTACAAGTAGGTGGAAATTATTAAAAGACTAGAAAAGCTAGTGTAGGCTGGGTTCAGGATAGACTAACTTACGGTAAGCAACATCGGCCGTAACCGGAAATTTTGTAGATTTGAATTTCGTGGCCACCTAGAATAAGAGGTTTTTGAATATGAGTGTATCTAAAAATATCATACTATTCTGAAAAAATGTATTTTATTTAAGAATTTAGCATATAACTGCTTACCATAGAATAAAATAACTAAGTATGTGCTGGAAAAGTTTTGACTGAAAATTATAATTGTTAAGAAAAGCAGTTTCCGACAACAAGATATACAAAAGACCAAATTGTTCGTTGGGTTTAAGCAAATTATTATCTTTCGGACAACCTAACCAATCAGAGAGCAAAATGGTGACCGGTCAGCCCGGTCGTTTTAACATAAATATGCAATCATATTAAATATTGTGTTGACGACTCGGCTTCGTCGGCTAAGATACCTATTTACTTTGCATGATAAACAGATAGATAAATTAATTAAAGGTAAGGTTGTAAATAGAAGCGGCAATATTTCGAGTCGTGACTGATTCACTTTGCTATTATTATGAATTATGTGCATACAAAATCTATGTTGAACGTTTTAAAAAATAAATAGTAGTTTATAACTACGTAAAATAAAACGAATAAAGCATAGAACGCTAAGCAGGTACATAATTTAATTGCAGCAAGAGTATTTTGTACATAACACAAAAAAAGCAATGACGGTTTTTATGATTAGGTCATTTTCTATTTTAATAAAGAAAGAAGACACTACCAAGTAGCGACATCTATCAACAACATAAGGAAATAATACAATTCCAACAGATAGATAGCACCTTAAGTACACTTTGCTATTTTTACTGGTATTTATACGTACAATAATTATTATCTCTGTCATGTTAAGTTTTAGAATAGAATTCCGCAAAATATGAATTTTAAAGCAAAATATTCTTTAGCGTTATGCCACTATGCGGCGGCTTTTCAAGTTAATGAAACGATGACGAATACGATGACAATCACGACAACAACGACGACGACGATGACGGCGACGATTTTGTAGTGCAATTTCAGAATGAAACAAATGAGATTAAAATAATAATTTTAATTTGAATAAAAAAAGAAAGACTAATTGATAAGCAAACTACCGTTAGGATGATCAGGGAAATTGTATTGACGGACGTATAATGTATCATCTATCTAACAAAACTAAACCATCGATATTTAAAGTCGATATCTTCTTTGTACCCATCCCATCTCTAAACTTGATAAATTGACATGATATGACATTGACATTTTGACAACTTCACTCTACTCTTTCTTTTCAGTCAGATTTCAGATTGTCTGGTGAGCTAGGTTTTCTTTAATTTCTTGTTAATTATATTGAAATTCGCAAAAGTTATAGTTCTAAACGAATCGGAAATAAATTAGAATATAATGGAAAACGATATATTAGACTCATTGAACGATCTAGGGTAAGTTTTTGGGGACTGTAATTTTAGGTTTATAGGTTATAGTTTTATTAAATCTCATAAACTTATTTAATTATAGTAAAACACGATATAGCATGCGATATTTTACAGTAAAAAGGGAAGAAGTGTTTTGAATTCAAAAATAGTCCCGTACTTTTTTGAAACCATATCAATCAATAATCTATGCCGAGTTGGCGAGCGTACCATAACTTGGTAATAAAACCAAGATTTGGTTAAAGATTTTGTTAAAGTTAACATCTGGCCATTTGATTGCATTGAATTTTATAAAGTAATGCAATTTTTTTTTCTGTTAAACATCTGGGAGATAACCTGCTAGTTTGCTACCTATTAAAAATTTGTTTAAAAATTGTCTTGTGCTTCGATTACATACTTCAAGCATTTTCGGAAATGTAACTTTTTCACTTTCCAACAGTAGCTCTAATATAATCTAAAAATATTTCAAGCCATCCATTTTTATATTCTTTTTTTTTACTGTATAATCATTAAAATATTATAATATCTACATCTACATTGCATAGCCAGAATCAGTCTACTCACTAATCACCAATATTATAAATGCGAAAGTTTGGATGGATGTATGTATGTTTGTTATTCAATCACGCTTCAACATCTAAACGAATTCTGATGAAATTTGGCACCCTGATAGAATATGTTCTGGATATTATTAGGACAAGTGCACTGAAGTGATATACACGCATCAGCTTTAAGCTGCTTATTGTATTAACAATAATAATAATAACTAACACATACAAGTACGTTTTATCCTGGGAAAGCAATATCTCCCCACGGTATGCAGGTGAAATTGCGGGGCGCAACTAGTACCTCCTAAATTAGAGAATAATGCTGTATGACCATTACCTACCAAAATATTTTTCTTTACTTTTTCTATAGTTCTATTCTGTGTACTTTTATTACCCTATCTCTTTACAGTTATGAAGGCTCACTATCTGATGAGGCGACCTTCGCTGCAGCGCTCCAGGGCGGCCCCAAGTCCCTTGAGTACACAAAACTTATCCACATTCTGGCTGAAGAACTTAAGGGTCTATGCAATTTGGAGGAGACAGTGACCATGATGACACATCCTGATGAGTCCAGCTCATTCCTGTTGGAACTTAGCTCTTTTCTTAAGGAGTTGGGGTGTCCATATAAGAAATTGGTTACAGGTATGATTGAAAATAATTCACAATATCCTATATAATATTTTAAATGCAGAAGTGAGTTTGTTTGTTACGCCGTCACACCTCAACTACTCAACGGATAATCATAAAATTTGGCATGCAGATAGCCTATGGTATGGAGAAGGAAATAGGCTACTTTTTACCCCAGGAATGCGGGTGAAACCGTGGGGGAAACTAGTTTGTTAATAAAGGAATTGTATCAGTTAAATTCCCAACATTTTATTCACAATCTCTTGAAATAACAAAAGCATTTTTTCTTATATAATTCCCATATTACAGATAGTTTATTTGCTCTATGCAAACCACTCAAAAACTGTAAACATAAAATACTTACATGTATGGTGCAATAGAGTGGATAGATCTGCCAGCTGACAGAAGTTTGTGACCTATAAACTAAAACATGAACAATATGGGACATAAATAATATGGATATCATAAAAGTATGATTATAATATCAAAAATACTGTTCTCAGGTCACATGTCATCCCGTCTTCAAACAAGAGAAGACCGTATCCTGCTACTAGACTACTTAGTCTCGGAGCTGATGGCAGCCCGGATGGTGAATGTGGATAAACCCAAGATCAAGCAGTCATCTACCATGGATATTGTCATGGTATGTTTAATTAAAAGTCTCCTATAACATGGAATTCCAAGTATGGGGTACCTTGAACCACCTGCATGACAATCATCAAGCTCATTTGTGCCATAGAGGCTTCAAGAGGCTTTTTATTTCAGTACTATAGTAGTGGTGTGGCCTGAGTAACAAAACTATAATTCTAATTACTCCACCAGTTAGATTATAAAAAAATATTGGGCACGGAGTGGGGGCTCGCACGTCACTTGTTTGTGAAATTTGTTCCATCGCGTGACGTCACGTGTAACTTCAACACACCATATCATTGTTGTAATTGTTTGTATGATTGACAAAAAAAAACATGTCTAATTTTTTAGATAATTGAAATGATGGACAAAATAAAATAAATAATAATAAATAAATATCCTGGGACATTCCTCACACACGGTCATCTGATCCCAAACTAAGCAGAGCTTGTATTATGGAAACCAGATAACTGATATAATACATATACTACTTTTTGTTTGTAAATACATACTTAGGCTGCATTCCGAATTAATGCTATAATCGCTGTAATCGATTTGAGCGTGCTTAAACCCGTTCCATATTAGTGTGAGCGCCATCACGATGTCCCGTGAAACGTCATAGATGACGTCATGACATGCGCCATCTTGCGCTCACACCGACCATGCCCTAAACTGATATCACCGTGAGCGCTGTCAAAAAGTATTGTGTTTTCGGCAAAAATCTAATAAGATTTTTGGTTTTCCATATGGCAAAGATACTTTTTATGATTTTATGACAGAAAAATAATAAAAAATGCGGATATTCCTTTTTGCGAGTCAAATTAAAAAAGATATAAGGAGTCGTAGCACATTGTTAAATCAGATTTTAATTAAATTCGCAAATGTTCTGTTTTGAATACTGTGAGCGCGATAACGGGCGTTCCGAATTGTTGACAGTTCTCAGCTGTCAATATCGTGATATCTAATTCGGTACGCAAATTATTGCTGTGAGCACTGTGAGCGATATTATTTAATTCGGAATATAGCCTTAATATACATAATTATACCCAGACTCAGGACATACAGACATGTTCGCACACAAATGCATGTCCTGTGTGGGAATCGAACCCACGACCTGCGGCGTGATAGGTGGAATCTTAACCAGAGTCTTAACCAACCACGCCAGCTGTCCCGTCAAAATAAAAATTTTCAGGCCATGAGCATATTATTATGAAGGATCATTATTGTAGTTTTTTTATATTTCCAGCAAGAATCTCCGACAGCAAAGAACTTGAAGGAAATATTAATAGCCCTGAAGTTTAACAAGCCCCCGCCTAACATAACTGCTGAGATGCTGTTCACAAAACTTGAGGCCAAGTTGAAAGATACCATACAGAAGGAAGGTAAGTTCAATTTTAAATGTACCAGTCCAGTTTTCGTTAATCCCACAAGATTTAGGTGAAGGAAAGTAGTAAATTTGTCACCAGGATAAGGTATACGGTATGAAAAATGATAAATGTTTTTAACTGTTTTTTGTCCAAAGTAGGTCCAAAAATATGTTTTGATTTGATTTGAAAAAATTAATTTTAAAAAGGAAAATGTGTTGTTTTGTACTATTAATGATATCATTATTTTGAGGAACAAAATATCCTCCTCAAATGTACCTAGTACACATAGGTGGGTAAGTATAAAAATTGGAGATTAACTATCTATAACATATAGCATTGTTTATTTTAATTTAAATAAATTATTAGTATTAATTAAATGTATATCAACCATCGACACCCTAGACAATAATCTGTGACCACAATTTTGCTGTCTTTTAACCAACTTCAAAAAAGGAGGAGGTTCTCTATTCTGTTGTTTTTTTATGTTTGTTACCTCATAACTCCGTCATTTATTAAACGATTTGGAATTTTTTTTTTTGTTTTCTTCCCGTTTGGCCATTGTAATCTTAAAAAACCAAGTTTTCAAATGCTAATAAAAAATTGTGATATTTGATTGACACGTCATAGTTTACTAGATAACCCATTTACTGACTGTATAGAGTGGACTGTATTTCACATAGATACAGTCCACTCTATACAAAGTCCAAAGTATAAGGCAGGACTGCTTGGCACTTCTTTATTTATATTAATAATGTTATATATTGTTTAGGTGACCAATTAGTAGGTAAGCCACTATACAATAAGGCGATATCGGACAAGGATTGGAAACAATTGGAAGCTAACTTTGTTGAAATGTATGAGGAATACAGATTGCGACGAGAAACACTGATCACCAGGCTTGAGTGTACTATACAAAGTTTTGAGGTATGAATACTTAAGTAAAACTTTCTATCTATGTCTATAAAACTATACAGTCGTTCGACGAAGACGTCTAGACACAGCCCGACCTGCGAACAAAACGATGTTAGTAGCTCGGGACACAGCATACTTTTTATGGCCGTCGCGATACTGTCTAGACGTTGTCGGCATTTTCCACGAGATCAAAGGCGTCGGATGGCTGTATGGTTTTAAAGACTGTGGTATAGGCCTGTCCCCCCCACGGTTTCACCCGCGTTCCCGGGATATAAAGTTGCCTATGTCCTCCATCCCATAGGCTATCGTCAAGCCAAATTTCATGATGATCCGTTGAGTAGCTGAGGCTAAAAGGCGTAACAAACAAACCAAATTCACTTTCGAATTTATAATATTAGTTAGGATTAGGATGATGTGACAGTGATTGGTAAGCACACAAAGCCTAGAAGAAACTGGCTCGGAACACACCGATAGGTGCTTGGTGACGGACTCTCAACTTGTGGACCAGCCAGATGGGTACTACTAAGTACAAATTCAAAATTCAAAAATCATTTATTCAAATAGACCTTCGCAGGCACTTATGAAAAGTCTGACTCTAATACCGGTTCGGAAGGTTGCATTTGCTGAGAAGAGCCGGCAATAAACTCAGCAATTACTCTTTTCAAAACAGGCTTAGATTCATTACATAATATTTACATTCTAATCGTACTGAAAACAATTGCCCTACCACCGTGCTATAGTTTCCTCACGATGTTTTCCCTTCCGGTACCGGTGCAAATGGACCGTACTGTCGTTCTATTAATATTCTAACTCTATGATTGTTAGTGTCCCTTCTATACGATATAGTTATTCTTTGCCAGTGGTCAGACAGACTGAAAACGAAGAAAGATCTAATTCAGTCGACATACCGTCCGAAGCGCGAACAGCTCAAGAATAAGCCTGACGTGAGACTATCAGACTTCCTCGCTGCCCGCACTTCGTTACTGCTGGTGGAAAAGACTTCCAGTGCAGCGGTCAGGAAGAACACACAAAGTGATGTCAATAAGGTCATCATTGGACAGGTGAGCTTGATTGAAGCAATTTTGTCAGGTATCTTTAAATCGAAGGCTGAAAAGATGGCGGACTTCGCGATTAGCCCGTCGTCATATAGTATCAAAACGAAACAAAAAATTTCTGAAATGACGAAAAAAGGCTTCAGTAAAAAAAGTTTTATTGATTACAATACAATACAAAACTTATTTATTTTTTACACGATTACAAAAACAGTATACAAAGATAACAAATAATAAAGAAAACTGCAAACAATTTAGATAGATAATAATGCTTTTGATATTTGATTTTTATAAAAGTTGCATGTATTTTTTATTTGGACTAATTAATACTTCTTTCCCTGCTGAGTGTTTTTTCCTTTATGGTGGTTTTCCCAGAAAATACCGTGAAAGAGTGGCTATTTTTTCTTTCTTTATACTTTCAGCAGTGACCACATTTTGGATTAGGCCCTCTGTCACGCTATTCTATGAAAAAGTGAAAGAGTATATTGTACTAATAAGTAAACAAATATTATGGACGTATATTCAAGCACTAAAAACATTATCAATAAAATACTCTCCCTTGCAATAGTTTTAAAGAAAGAAAGAAAGAAAATACATTTATTCTGCAATAGCACACAACACAATTACACGAACACAAAACAGTACAGCGAGCAAAAAAAAAGAATATATATGATAAAAATAACATAATAATTGTGTGGTGTGTCAACAGAAATGGCAGCGACTCAGCTGTAAACTGTAAGCCCAGTATAGGCACCGAGCTACAGCACTGATTTTCAGTCGCTGCCAAAGGTGACGTCCCGAATAACGTAATCAAAAATAAAGGAAAAACACAAGAAATATACGTTATACAAACAAAAAAAAACAGTAATAATAATTCAATTTAGCTTTAAGCTGGTTATTGGTTGGTAATACCAACCAATTTTTTAAATAAAGTATCAACATTGTGCAGGTACCGGACCGCGGCGGTCGGCCCAACGAGCAACAGCCGCCCCCTCCAGAGATGCCGTCGTGGCAACAACGAGTCGCTCCGGTAAATATACCTTCTTAGTTTTAAGTTTGCCAACCAAATCCTAATTAGGACTACTTTTTGATAGTGTCGAGTTATGTTATAATTTTTTGTCACAATAAATCACATACATAAGTCATGTTTTAGTAAAACGGTGGCCAATGTATTAAAACGTTTCACGGACTTTTTGAGGCAACTTGAAAAGACACGATACACATAACTTCATATCACTTCACTGGTGCATATGGATTCCAAAAAGTCAAAATATACCTTTATTTTCTTCCCATACTTTATTATATTAAATTATACTAATTGATTCTCTCAGTTTTACCCGCGTGCGGTTTTAATTTCTTTGCGCGGAACCCTGATTATTTTTGTAAAATAAGAGTAGCCTAAGTTACTCCTCAGAACATCAGCTATCTGCCACTGAAACTCCCGTCAAAATCAGTCGAGCTGTTTCGGAGATAAGCCGGAGCAAACAGACAGGCCAAGAATTTAAAAATTGTTACATTACAAATAGACATCAATTTGATTTATTTTGGTATAGAAATGGGGTTCGGACGGCAACGGTCCCGGAGGGCAGGGGGGCCGCGGAGGGCGAGGCGGGGCGGGCGGGCCGGGCGGGCGGGGCGGCCGGGGAGGGCCCGGCGGCCGGGGAGGTGAAGGTGGGCGGGGAGGCCGGGGGGGAGGGAAGGTGCAGGGCGGGTATAATAACTCCACCGGCGCGGCCGGCGGGGACCACGCCAGGTGAGATAAAACACACACCACAATACTCGTTACATTGTACTGTTCATTCTAATTCTAAGTGCAGCCATTTTGAAATGATTACAGATGTGCAAAAAAAAATGTATGGAGCATGCCATACGCTGATAGTAAAATAATACTAATAAATAAATATCCTGGGACATTCCTCACACACGGTCATCTGATCCCAAACTAAGCAGAGCTTGTACTATGGAAACCAGATAATTGATATAATACATATACTACTTTTTGTTTGTAAACACATACTTAATATACATAATTACAAGACCCAGGACATACAAACATGTTCATGCACACAAATGCATGTCCTGTGTGGGAATTGAACCCAGGACCTGCGGCGCCATAGGTTAAGACTCCACGTCTTAACCGACTGCTTCAACGGGCCCGTCAATAATAAAAAAAGTCACTGGTTTTTGAAATAAAATCACTAAACAAAGTTAAAAACTCGTTCTTCAAAATTTTTGAAGAACGAGCGCGGTCTCTGTTTCGTAACTTTGTTACAAAGTGGTTGTGTTTTTTAAAAAACCAATGACGATTTTTTTTTAATCTGATGTTAGTAGACCATGGTCTAAACAACGTTTGTTCTAGCAAAACAACGATTTAAAAGTCATCGTGTATACGTCAGTATTTCGTTTCAGACCTCAAACCAGTCCGGTACCAAACAATCAAAACCACCGTAACTACCAAACCTTTGAGGTACCACCTGGTGGTTACCAGACACAGGGTCAAGAGCAGAATAGAACCGGTCATGACCAGAACCGGGGAGGTTATAACCAGTTTAGAGGCGGTTATGACAAGAACCGGGGCGGTTATGACCAGAACCAAGGTTATGGAGGTGGTGGTGGTGGTTACAGTCAGGGTTATGACAGTATGGGCAGCTACAATCAAGGATACAGTCAAGGTGGGTTGAATTACTATATAATTAGCATTTTTGTGGCGTATTTAGGGGTGATCTATCCTGACAGCAACGCATGCCCATTAAAAAATGATCCTATTCTCCCCATTGATGGGGACAACGGGACTTGAATAAATTAAATAAAACTTGTTCTCGTTGTCCCCATTGACTCAGTGGGGACAACGCAGTGCGGGCGATGGGCACAGTGGGAATACACCGGAATTAAAATTCGTGATGGCCCTGGCAGGAAGGGTCACACAGGAATTTGTTTCAAGTTTGGTGAATGTGATAAATGTTAAGGTACACAAAGAATATTTCTTTCCATCGTATATCGTTATCAAAATTTTAATTAAATTTTCAGGCGGTGGCGGTGGCGGAGGCTACAACAAAAACCACAATAACCAGGGCCAAGGTTATCAGAACCAGAGCCAAGGTTATCAGAGTCAAGGTTATAACCAAGGTCAAGGTTATCAAGGTCGAGGTTATCAGAACGAACACGACGACCGCGATAGGAGAGGAAGGGGCGGTGGTTACAATAGAGGGGGGAGACGCTGAGATTAAAGGCTTTTTTTGTGTGAAAGATTGAATGAGTGAATTTAGGCTTGATTTTTTTTTGTGTAAACGCTTTCGTGCGCTTTTCCTATGAAGCTTATTAAATCTAGTAATATTCCGGTAAGTACTGGTAGCTAGAAAAGTTTTGAATTATTATTGCTCTTCTCACATTTAACTACTGAAACGAAACTAATTAAGATGGATGCTCAGCATGAGGTGGTTTTTTTTTCAAGTTTTTATTAATTTTTACCTTCGTAGATAAATATGGCTAAATATTCAGTGATTATAAGCGACCGTAGTAGTTCATTTGGCATATTTCTACGAAGGTAAAATAAAATCAATAAGAACCAGAAAAAAAAAACCCGCAAAATTAAGTAAATATCTCAATTCATTACAAATGTCTTCGAAATCGTTTGAAGAGATTTTTGCAGTGTTGGCAACGGCTACGTTAATCTCTTACGTCAAGCATTTTTCAAGTAAGTAAGTATGTAGTCGTTATTTTTTTAGTAATAATTACTAAAAAAATAGCGTTGGTGTAATGCAAATATGACTAAACTATTCGATATTTGAAAATAAGTATAGAATTTACATAGTCTATTTAAAGAGTACAGTCAGCGAAATTAATTTAGGGACATGTGCTTTAAAAACTTATAATCAGAATGTGATTGACAATGATTATTATAATGTATAGTAAAATAATCTAATCAAAATGTGAAAAGTAAAACTAGATTCTTATCAGAAGTATTCAATATACTGGGTAACAAAAGGGGTATATACATACATCCGAAGGGGTTGAAGACTACATCAGGAACAGATTCTCTATAAAAAGTTTCAGCTCAAAGTACTCAAAAATTCATACCAAATTTCTGCTTCCAAGTTTATTGAATTAAATCATAACCAACATGTCACCGCTCAATGATGGCCATTATCATTGTGCGTCACTTGCTAATATTAATATAACATTTTCTCTTCCGCGATCTGTGAGCCTAGTACCAAAAAAGTGGACTGTAATGTATACATACACTTTCTGTTACAGGAGTAACTTCTATGTTATACACGATATTATAGAAGCTTTAATATTTCGTAAATATTTATAGTTCATTAGGAATGTAGCACAAACTTGAATTTCAATATAAATAGATACCATTATTCAATCATTTTTTTTTCAAAGTTATTTTTGTCGCTGACTGTACTTATACAAGATTATAAAATTCTTGTTCAATTTATCACTTCATAAAATACCGTGAGTATATTATTGAATTAGAAATAATAATAAAAACATATTTACACTTTAATTTGTGAAGTTTAATGTTAATAAGTAAAATACATTTTTATTAAATTGTAGTATGAATTGTAATTTGTATGTATTATTTTTGCTTATCGCAAACGTTTCTAACCTCTATCTAGACTGCAATAATTATAGCGAATACAAATAGATAAAATATAAGGACTATACATAATTACTCGTTGCAAAGTGTACCTACTTGTTTCCTACTTTAATAAAATTGTTTTTGAATACAAATTGTTGTTTTATTTTAACAAGCTATCATTGCATTTGAAGAATAAAGACACGAACACATACCTACAGACTCGCGAGCTGACTGTATATGTAATACATATTATGTATGTACATTGTACACAGTTTAAGTATTGTGATATGATAAACACATACACCACAGATGAATTGTATGTGAGTAGGCCACAGTACTATTCCTTTTTCTTCGGATAGGGTAAAACAAAAATAAAATTTATAATACATTCAACATTTATTTCTGTAGAGTATAACAAAAATATTTAAAATTATGTACAAAAATTATGTAGTGTGTTGTCTTCTACTATTTTTGACCCAAGTCAAAGTAAACCGGGCTATGTGTATACTGAAGCTAAAATCTACTCATGTATTTTCAATTGATTTATTCATATTTTTACATGAAACATCAAAGAAATTTAATAAAAATGCACCTGTTTTCATAATCACAAGACACAATTAATTCAAGTATACCTCAATTTACAAAGGCTTTCAACTCCAATAACACGGTGTGAACTTTACAAAAATTCTACTCAAAATAAAAACTTTACAAGTACACAAAATTTACCGCTCAAAATTGCACCGTATCGTGTCAGCAAGAAGGTATATTTTACAAGTCCTCAGTGCTCCACTTATAGGCCTCTTCTTCCTCTATTAAAATAAAAAAATATTTACAAGTACACAAAATTAGCCGTTCAAAATTGCACCTTTAGATGATAAGGTCACATCACAACAACAAGGTATATTTTACAAGTCCTCAGTGCTCCATTTATAGGCCTCTTCTTCCTGCGCTTTCCTCTTACTCTGCTGGTCGAAGTATTTCTTCTCGTAGCCACTAGATCGGTCGACGCCGTCCCAGCGGTATCCAGGGCGGATGTTGAAGCGATTTGGTGGAAAGTTGCCTTTATATGTTGGCTTTTCTGTGGAACGAAAAGAGAGGATATGAGAAATAAGTTTTTTTGTTAAAAATTTCATTTTCAATACAAGCTTTTTTTTGGTGACTGTACTTTTTTTGACTGTACTTGCATTGTCATCCAATATACTAATGTATACCAAATATCAAGTCAATCAAACCACTGGAAGTGAGTGAAATTCAATTTGCAAGATTCCACCCGAACATCATCATATCAGCCTATGGATGTCCACTGCTGAACATAGGCCTCCCCCATTGACTTCCACTTCGAACGGTTTTGGGCCGCTTGCATCCAGCGGTGCCCAGCGACTCTAACCAGGTCGTCGGTCCACCTGGTAGGAGGGCGTCCCGCTCGGCGCTTTCCAGTACGTGGTCGCCACTCGAGAACCTTTCTTCCCCAGCGGTTATCGGCTCTTCGAGCGATGTGGCCTGCCCATTGCCACTTCAGCTTACTAACTCTACGAGCTATGTCCGTCGTTTTCGTTCTCCTACGAATTTCCTCATTGCGGATCCTGTCACGTAGAGAAATTCCGAGCATAGCTCGTTCCATAGCTCGCTGAGTGACTCTGAGCTTATTTATGCGGCCAGCAGTAAAAGACCACGTCTCTGTCCCGTATGTCATCACTGGTAACACGCACTGATTGAAGACCTTTGTCTTCAGACTCTGAGGTATTCTGGACGTGAAGATATGCCGTAGCTTCCCGAACGCTGCCCAGCCGAGTTGGATTCTTCGATTGACCTCTTTATCGAAGTTGGACCTACCTAGTTGGACAATTTGTCCAAGGTAAACATACTCGTCTACAACTTCGAGAACAGTGCTCCCAACAATCACCGGCATTGGCGGAATATGAACATTAGACATAATTTTTGTCTTGTCCATATTCATTTTGAGGCCTACCTGTTGAGAAACTCTGTTGAGGTCATTGAGCATGATGTTCAAAGCTTCCAGCGATTCCGCCATTATGACTATATCGTCGGCAAATCGAAGGTTAGTGATGTGTTCACCATTGATGTTGATGCCATATCCCTTCCAGTCCAAGAGCTTGAATACATCCTCCATTACAGTGGTGAAGAGTTTCGGGGAAATTACGTCACCCTGTCTTACACCCTTCTGTAACTGGATTGGTTTCGTACTCTCGTCCTGGACTCGGATCGACATGGTGGCTTTACTGTACAAACACTTCAACACTTCGATATAGCGATAGTCAATTTGGCATCGCTGTAGACTCTGTAACACCGCCCATGTCTCGACTGAATCGAAGGCTTTCTCATAGTCCACATACGCCAGACATAATGGCCGATTATACTCCTCAGTCTTCTGTATAATCTGGCGGAGTGTATGTATGTGGTCTATGGTACTAAAGCCTTTACGGAAACCGGCTTGTTCGGGAGGCTGGAAGTCGTCAAACCTACGTGCGAGACGATTCGTAATGACTCTCGAAAACAGCTTATAAACGTGGCTTAGGAGGGATATCGGGCGGTAGTTCTTCAATAGGGCCTTATCGCCTTTCTTGAAGAAGAGCACCACCAAGCTTCCGCTCCATACTTCTGGCGTTGTAGATTCGTGTATGACGGAATTAAAAAGCTTCTGAAGGACTACAAGTACCGGTTTTCCACCCGCTTTCAGGAGCTCTGTTGTAATTCCGTCTTCACCCGCTGCCTTGTTGTTTTTAAGCTGTTTCAGAGCCATTCTAATCTCGTACAGGCTGACATCCGGGATATCTTCGGTGTAGTACCGGGTCAACTTGGCTCTTGCGTCACTAACCGGAATTGGATCTGGTTTCTGTGACGAGGTGTACAGCTGTCCATAGAACTTCTCGATCTCTCTCAAGATCTCCAGCTTTGACGTGATGATGCTGCCGGTGTCGGTCTTCAGCTTGGTCAGTTGACTTTGACCAATAGACAAGTCTCTTGCGAACACTTTGGAACCTTTGTTCCGCTTTATTGCCTCTTCGATACATGATGTATTAAAGAGGCGCAAATCGTGTCGCATTGCGTTTGAGACCTGCCTATTTAGCAGCCGATATTCGGCTGAATCAGCTGAAGACTGCAACTTCATTTCACGTCGTCGCTTCATGAGTTTGAGAGTTTCATCCGAGAGTTTTTGGGTTCTATTTGTGCGGCGGGTCTTAAAGAACTTAGATCCTACCGCATGGACAGTTTCCACGAGCCTGTTGTTTGTATCGTCCACCGTCACGCAATCATCCAGGCATTGGAAGCGATTATGAAGTTCGAGCTGAAAGCTGTCAGGGTCTGGGACATATGCAGATTGGGGTCGGAGCGTAGACTTTACCAGACGACATCTCTCCACCTGGATGTTCAGGTTCAGTGTGCCTCTTACTAATCGGTGATCGCTGCCGGTCTTAACCCTGTTGATCACAGAAACATCACTGAAGATTTGCCGCTTTGTCGTCAAGATAAAGTCTATCTCATTTTTGGTGGATCCATCGGGGCTACTCCAGGTCCATTTCCTGTGAGGCCGCTTTTTGAAGAAGGAGTTCATCATAAAGAGTCCCTCCAACTCCATGAAGTCGGCCAACCGTTGCCCCCTAGGATTCCTCTGCCCAATTCCAAACTGCCCCACTCTCAGCTCATCGTCATTCCTAATGCCTAGCTTCGCGTTAAAGTCCCCCATCAATACCATATAGTGCGTTTTAGAGGAATGTATGGCTCGTGAGATATCCTCATACAATGTCTCTATCTCTTCATCTGGGTGTGATGAGGTCGGAGCGTATACCTGAATGACCTTCAGCGAATACCGTTTGGTAATTCTGAGTATCAGGTATGCGACTCTCGGTGAGACACTCTCTATCCGCACTATATTCTTGATGAGGGGCTTGCGGATAATAAACCCGACACCACCCTGTGACAGGTGATCACCCTCCCGGTAGTAGAACAGGTTACCGGATTTAAGGATTATCGTGTCCTCTCCCTCTCTTCGGATTTCTGATAACCCCATAATATCCCAGCGCAACCTGTCCACTTCTTCCTCCAGCTCAATGAGCTTCTCGTCGGTCCTCAGAGTCCGTGCATTGTATGTTACCGCTACCGTAGCCCGGGATAGCGGGGCCGCCGGGGACTGGGGGCCGTAGTTCTGTTTGTGTTACCATTTGAGGGGTTTTGCCGTAATCACCACGCTTGGCAGGCGGGTTGGTGATCGCAGTAGTGATGATGTATCACAGATGGACGCTGCTGCCCGTCCCCTGGTGTATTTCCTTAGTCGTCTTTTACGACACCCTTAGGATTGTTAGGGTTGGCCCTATTCTATGCCGGGAGCCACACGGCGAACCACACACCACACCCGAACATAGTTACATATATTGCAAGTTAAATAAAAGCTTGTAAAAAGGACTAATTTACCACCACTTCATAAGGTGTTTACACTTAGTTAAATTCAACAACGATTTTATATTTGGGCTGCATTCCGAATTAATGATATAATCGCTGTAATCGATTTGAGCGTGCTTAAACCCGTTCCATATTACCTTGAGCGCCATCACGATGTCCCGTGAAACGTCATAGATGACGTCATGACATGCGCCATCTTGCGCTCACACCGACCATGCCCTAAACTGATATCACCGTGAGCGCTGTCAAAAAGTGACGGTTAGTTATTGTGTTTTCGGCAAAAATCTAATAAGATTTTTGGTTTTCCATATGGCAAAGATACTTTTTATGATTTTATGAGAGAAAAATAATAAAAAATGCGGATATTCCTTTTTGCGAGTCAACTAATAAAAGATATAAGGAGTTCTAGCGCATTTTTAATTCAGATTTTAATTAAATTCTCAAATGTTCTGTTTTGAATACTGTGAGCGCGATAACGGGCGTTCCGAATTGTTTACAGTTCTCAGCTGTCATTATCGTAATATCTAACTCGGTACGCAAATTATTGCTGTGAGCACTGTGAGCGATATTATTTAATTCGGAATGTAGCCTTGGTATTTCCACATTTGAATCTATACAGTGCGAGAAAATTGCATTCACAAAGTGTATACATATTTTTGTCCGACTGTACGTATGTGCTTTGAAATGCACTTATGGCGGTATTGTGGCGATTAGCATTCTGTGCTGATCTATTTAATTGCATTTTGAAAATGCCCACATTTAATTTTCATTGCTTATTTTCTTTCAATTTGTATCGGTTGGTCTCAATAAATCATGACAAGGACTGACCATATATGAAAAATTGTATTTGAGCAACTTTTATTCAAGTCATTTAGTACTAATTAAAAGAGAATATTATTTCAGTGGACATGGGCCTATGGCTTTTACACCCTAGGTACCGAGTGGTGAGGCTCTGCTGGTTGATGGGCAGGGTAATACCACAGTAGATATATCAAACAGTAATAGCTCTTCATACAAACGGCCGGAACGCGAGTCATACCTACGCGCCACGATTTCGGTTCGCACTCAGTTCGCAAACAGTCGCGAATGCGCTGCAGTGACGAACGAACGGTGTGATGGGTTTGTAAGCAGTAAGCGTGCGATTTATGACAAATATTCATTGAAATAATTAAAATAATTACAAGTAAGTACAATTACTTAATATGACAAAGAGACATTATAGTAGACTATATTGTGCTGTTTTTGCTTGCGTCACTAAAATAATACCTACCTGGATTCATAAATAAATAAGTGGCTTGGGTGAAAAAAGTGACTACCTACGGTCAGGTTAAAAAAAAGTTGTAGGTAGTTCCTAGGCTAGGCTTTCTACTTACTACTTATGTATGTACTTAGCTATTTACATATATTATTGAATTAGACGAAATATTATTATGAAATGATTGTGAGAGTAATAAATGGTAGGTACCTGTACCTAGTAACATTTACATTATAATTTACTTTTTAAGTATGATTTTGTAGTAGGGTTTTGATTGCTGCAGGTAAGTCACACGCGATGAGATGGTTGATATTAAGTAACGTTTGCAACGGTACGACATCGGATGGGTAACCAAAAAAATTGTTATTTCGATTTAGAGTATAGGGTATTCGAGTATCTCCGTGCTGTAGGTAATGGGGTCAAGAAAAAATATATATTACTCGTCTGTTTCTTGCATTTTATTGAACACTGCCTATTTCATTAAAAAAAAAAAACATTTAATCAAATAAAAAATATAATTATATACAATCACAAAACTAGACAAGTAGGTAGATGAAATTAAAATACTGTAGGTGGGCAGCCCTATCGCGTGTTCACGTACCGTGAAGCTGTAGGCAATTATAATCAAGAAAAGGGTCGAGACACTTTACTGTTTGTTATATCTACTGTGGTAATACTATCAGCAGGTCTATCACGCCAATACGTTTCGGACGACAAAGTTGGACGACGATCAATTCGCTAGTTGTGCGAGTGTCCCTTCTATACGTAATATTATTCTTAGCTTATAAAGAATCATGGCGAGATCCATATATTGATTTGTGCGAAAAAATAAAACATTTTAGAGGGTTTTTTATCACTTCCAATGTTGAGATTAAATTACCAGCAGCATATAAATATACATGAAATATTTTATAAATCCCTCAAAACATAACAACAACATAACGGTTTTGGTGGCGAATAGTCGCAATTCGCCGGCATGCCATAAAAAGTAGCATTTTTATCCCGGGGTTCTAAAAATATTTTAAATGGCTCAAGTTATTCCTAAGGCACCAGGGATCAATTATAACTTCATTCTAAAGTCTCTAAAAATCTTTATTTTTTGTACAAATCTCGCCATGATTCTTTTTTAATAAATTTTTTTTATTCCTTCTGCTATACATACCTGGGCCAAGTTCTCCCCTCTCTCTCTTCTTGTCCTGTATATACCTCAGCATGGGATCTCCGTCTCTTTCTACCCGCTTCAACGACGTTTCGAGGTCCCTATCGTCCTTATGCCTAGCGAGTGGTTTAGACGCCTCGTGCATAAATTCTTCTACACGAGCTTGTTGGTCTTGTACTTGTTTTATACTGGAATAAACATGTTTTAGGTATTTGATAAGTAATTTAAAGCGATGATAGCCCGGTGGTAGTGAAACCGAAGCTTTTTATAAAGGAAAACATCGTGAGGAAACTATAGCACGGTGTCGGTGTCGCCAAGCCCCTATCGGTGTGTTCCGATAGCTGCACTTGAGAGTCAGTTCCTTCTAGGGTTTGTGTGCTTACCACAGTCGGCCACTCATCATTTATCAAGTAACAAAAAAAAACCAAGTGCTTTTTACTTTACGTAACCGCAGTTTTATAAAACGTATAATCCCGATTATGGTAAGTTTGTTTTTAGTATCTTAATGCAGCTTATTACGCACAAGTGCTTTTTACTTTACATTACCGCAGTTTTATGAAAGGTATAATCCCGATTATGGTAGGTTTGTGCCTGCAACTGCACACATATCACTGCAAGTGATATGTGTGTAGCCCAAGCGTTCTTAATTTAAACGGGTAAAATGGTTTCGACAGCTCATCGCTGTAAAAAAACAAACTTGCGCGTCATATTTGTTAACGTTCTCATTGTGTGATTGATTATTATCAAAAAATCTAATTAAGTTTGTTTTTTTCCTTGCAAGTGTGTTGAAAAGCGTCGTATGACACACGCGTGTGCATTGATCATTAACACCGCCTCGAGTGTAATAACCAACTTTGCACACATGTATCATAAATCATAATGTACTATTACTTACCCTTTACTCCATTTCTTATATTTTTCGTCTAGCTCTTTCTGTCTCTCTGCTTTCTCCCTCTGTTTTTGTCTATCTTCTGAGGTTTCTCTTTTACCTGAAAATTATATTAGCTAAATTAAAAAGCAGAAGAGTTTGTATGTTAGAACGCGCTTATCTCAGGAACAGCTTACCAGCCCCATAACAATAGTTTGCCTATTTATTGAGGATGGAAGGCTAGGTATATAAAATCACGCAAGTATAATCCGAATTTAAATGTGAGGTGAAACAGTAGGCAATGCTAGTAATCAAACTTACTCTTTCTAGAAACCGCTTGAGCATTTCTTCCTGAAACTTCATCCCCCATTCTATTAAATACTTCATCTTCTTTTCTCCTAAATTCTTCGTTTTCTTGCCTCAATTGCCCCGCGTCTTGTAATCCCGCCAATTTGCCTTCCAAAGTCCGCGCCATTTTCTTATTAGACGGTGGTGGGCTTTCGCTATTACGTTTATGACTCTTTTTATCTCTTTCAGACATGTTTCTATCCCTTTCTTTCCTTGGAGGAGATAAATCTGAATCACTATCACATTTTCTTTTGTTACTCTTTTCAGGGGAATGTCTTTTTGATTTTCTAGGCGGGGATGAAGATCGCTGTCTCTTATTTTTTCTAGGAGGGGACAAATCGGAGTCTGAATTTTGTGTCCGTCTGTCATGTTTCTGTCTATCTGCTTTTCTATATTTATTATCATGCGGTGAAGATCTCCTTTTCCTGGGCGGAGACATATCAGAATCTACAGACCTATTTCTTCTTTTTAATTCATCTCGTTTTCTTGAAGGTGATTTAGAGTTATTATTAACTTTTTGAGATTTCCTCGGAGGTGATAAATCTGAACTAACTGACCGTCTTTTATTAGAATCTTTTTTAGAGTGTCTCACAGGAGATTCTGTAGTTTTTTGCTTCTTAGACCTTCTTGGGGATTCAGATTCTGGTGATCTTTGTCGTGGGATTTCTTCTTCCCAATTACCCCAACGGCTTGGTTTTCTCTTTTCGTTCTGTTTGCGACTCTCATGTCTTTTGGGGGACGGATCATTTCTACTCTTCTGCGGAATGGTTTCTTTTGCGTCTCTTTTTCGTGGTGGACTGGCGTCACTATCACTTGCTCTTTTCTTTGAAGTTTTTCCTTTGTCATAAGTCTGTTTTCTTGGTGGCGATGGATCAGAATCATAGATTGTTCTTTTAACTTCTTTCGTAGACTCATGATCCTTTCTTCTTGGTGGACTAAAGTCACTATCACTATTGTGCTTCTTAGATTTTGCCTTTGGATTACCATTGGTTTTTCTTGGAGGTGACGAATTGTCATTTTTATCATTACTTGGTTCATCTTCAGAGTCACTATACATTTTACCAAACATAAGTTCATTTTCCTTTTCTCTCTCTTTGACGTCTTTTTTTATTTCTTCGATTTGTAACTTGCTGTTGAAACCATCATCCTGAAATAAACATTTAAGATTTTATTAAAATAGTGACAAATAAGTGTAATAATATATTCGTTTTGTTTGAACAATGTTTGACTTCAAATATAGCAAAAAACTATTTTATAACAGTTACAGACATGTGGCAGTCAGGATAGGCTCCCCACTACAATGTAGATCTCCTCAATTGTTAATAGTAATATGATAAGCTGATATACAGTGACATTAAATGCAAAGACAAAGGCCCGGGTTTGAATCCTTCAATGAGAAAACACCGTGAGGAAACCATACCATGGTCCATGGTGGTAGGGGTACTTTGTAGTACCTACCTTGGTTACCACTCTCAATTTGAAAATCTGTCACCAAGCATCTATAATAAACTATAATACTCTATAAACTAAAATACTCTATAATAAACTATATATATATATATATATATAAGTGCTCCAACAGCTGCACTTGAGAGCCAGTTCCTTCTAAGCTATGTGCTCACTTCCTTTGGCAATACCATCACTGAACATGGTGAGATTGTGGTGAAACACCTGCCTATACATAGACAGTAAAAAAAATACATTTGAATAACTTGGTACACTTAACACACACTTTTTACACTTTGTATAAGCTGCTAGTGTACTTTTATTATCTTACTAATATTATTAACTGGCTGTCCCCGTGGTTTCACTCGCGTTCCCGGGATAAAAAGTAGCCTATGTCCTTCTCTATTTCATAGGCTATCTGCATGCCTGCTGATGATCCGTTGAGTAGTTGAGGATTATGGAAGGTGTAAAATTCAAATTCAAAATCATTTATTCAAATAGACCTTCACAGGCACTTATGAAAGTCTGACTCTAATACCGGTTCTAAAGGTTGCATTTGCTGAGAAGAGCCGGCAATAAACTCAGCGGTTACTCAGCAATTAGTAAGGTGTAACAAATGAACTCACTTTTGCATTTATAATATTAATAATTAGGATTTCGATATCCAAAATAAGAAAAGAAAAGAAAATATATTTATTTTGAATGTACATACAACACAAACGCTCTACAATACAATAAAGAATACTTCAGTAAATACAAGAGTATGTTTGTTTGTCCTTCTTGCATGCAGCAATGGATCATTGTGATTTATTGCATAGAGATGAACTTGAGAGTAACATATAGACTACTTATCACCATGTGAAGCAGGTCATGTCAGGATCTCGAACAAACATTAAATTGCCACATTTACCTGATTAACAATCTTCCATTTTGAGGTAGTCTTGAACTGTTCTAACTTTTTAACATCCTCCGGTCTTTCATCAATAATCCCAGCTATCTGCGGAGCATCTTCTCCTTGATCAAACACATCCAGCTCATCTCCGTCTAGAGGCCGTAGCTTGGTTAGGTCTACATCATCATCTATTATTTTGAACCTGAAAGAGTTATGAATATGAAAGTGTCAGTATATATGGGAATCAGTAGATGGAAAACGAGATTGATGGATTGTGTGAGATTATTTGAGTAAGTGAATGCTGATATGCAGTATGGTAACTCGGGTAGTGCCGTCAGTGGCTAGGCACAGGGCGCAAACCTCGTAGGGGAGCAAAAATTACGTTTAGGGCATTTTTCATGGGAGTAGTTATAGAAGCTTGCACAGGGCTTATAAGAGCTACGCTTATAAGGCACTGCTGATGTGGTTGGGCGGAATGGCAGCATATTACATATTGCATCAACGGTAATTAATTGTAGCAGGCAGATAATGATGAAATGAGTTTCAGTACTGTTATTATAGGCTGGCATAGTCACCCAGAACGTACTGTAGCAAAAAAACTAAGATAAGAACCCTCCAATGGATCAATACCCCCACATTAAATAGCTCTTGTATGGTAATTCTCTTGAAATTCAGAAAAAATACTCAATTCAATAACCTATACATACCCCTTTCCTTTTACAGCTTTTTTCTTTTTCTTCTTTTTATCAACTGATGGCCCACCTAGATATTTTTGCAAATACGACTTCTGGTCTATTTTCGTGGCCATTTCAACCAAATTAATTTATAATTCAGAGAAATATTATAAATTGAAGTAATTGTCAGACTTGCTAGATTTTTAAGAAAATTGTTATTGAATACAGTGTGTTGCCAACAACACAGGGCCTGATGTCGCCATTTTTCATAGTTTAAGGAGCCTAATGTAGCTGAATTTTTTGACAGGTCAGTTGGCGGCGTAGTTGGCGACTCCACCTATCACGCTGCAGATCGTGGGTTCGATTCCCGCACAGGACATCCATTTCCTGAGTCTGGGTGTAAATATGTATATTAAGTATATATTTACAAACAAAAAGTAGTATAATAATATGTATTCTTTCTTCACTGATTGTCATCCTAAGTAGCCTACATGGCGAAAATAGTCTACTTTGGTAGCACTGATTGAATCTATAATCTTCTTCTTCTTATTTTTAAGTTTGGCAACCAAGCTGCTCTGAGCATGGGCTCATTTCTGCCAGTGTCGAGTTATATTATAGTTTCTAATCACGATAAATCACTTTCACAATAATGTCCTCAGTCAGTCACCGTCCATAAAAGTCATGTTTTACTATAATAGTGGTCATTGTACTAAAACTCTTCACGGACTTTTTGAGACAACTTGAAAAGACACATTGACACATAATTAATTTCATTTCACTTCACTCGTGCACATGGATGATCTTTATTGGGTAAAATACCACCAAAAATACACAATAAAACTCAAAATACACAAATTTATGAAAATTAAAATGAAAACGCAACGTCACTCTGCAAGTTCCCGCCAAAAAGTCCCGAATCTATAATCGTAGAGCGTTCGTAGAGTGAAGATACATCAATAATAGATTTACAGATAGTGTTGCCAGGTCTATCCAGTCCTCGAAGGCAATATAATATTTTTTTGTAAGTTTAGCAATAGGTCTGGCACATGAAAGTTGAGCCTGAAAAAGCGCGGCAAATTAAAAAAACTTTATGTGGTATCACTAATTATAGTAGGAATAAATTGTTTTGATACTTTACAAAAAAATAATATAAATATTAAGTTATGTTTGAAAATACATACGAAGTAAGAGGTCAAATTACTGATGAAAAAATAGAGCAGTTCTTTAGAAATGTATGAGACGATAGCAGTGATTCGGATGCCTCATAGAATTTTTTTTTTAATTCTTATTTGGATTATGACTCATCAAATAAATTAATTATCATTTTAATTTTATTATTTTATATTCTATCTACAATAAAATTACGCTTACTAACGTATAGCGCGATAGGTGGCATCTTAACCAACCGCGCCAACTGGTCCGTCATGAACAGTTTGATAAACATTATGGTGATCGAAAGAATGAGAAGGTGGACACCATAACACTGATTTAGCTATAAAGCAATAATTAATAAAGGGTTAGTATCAAAACCGGTTCTGGTAAACTAGTTGACACTTTTTATGCCGGGTGACGAGAGTGACATTTAAAGAATGTTGCCATGTAAAGAGTTTCAACTTTCGTATGCCAGACTCTATAGCACAAATGAAAGCCAGGTATCCTTATAATATATAGTTCATGCTTAAAAATATTCAATATTTTAGCAGGAAATTAGCACCAAGTATTTGTAAATATACAAAAAAAAGACTCAGGTTTTTATTTTTATAAGCAAAACTATCTGCGCTGCGAAGCTATTTTACTCGCGTCGTCAGCTATGACTTAAATGTTGAAATTAATCATTTCAACATTTAAGTCATAGCTGACGACGTGATGGTTAGTCGTACTAACCACTACCAATTCTGTGCAAAAGATATGCAATTATTGAAAAAAAAAATGATAAATTATTATCAGGTCATGAAATATTAAGTCCGGAGAAACATTATGGCGACTTTTACTATTAGGCAAAAATATATGTACCCAAAAAAAATTAGAATATTATCCAAAATTGTACAAAACCCACAATCTGGCAACAATGATCTCATTTCAAAACGATTCGGGTAGGTTTAGTGAAGGATTTGAACGATCTTTAAAAAAACCGGTAAATTCTACTTTTTAAAATAAACGCCAAACATAGGAACGTGACCATTCAGCTACAGATATTTAATGATTCTTGGCAATTTATTGCTATCCGCGAATACCTACATGCAAGCGCAAACGAAAAAGTAATTAAAAGCTGCGCTTACAGTATTATATATTTTTTTTTATCTTTATGGGTAAAGAAAACAAGACTTTTTATGCTACAGCTGTGCTCTTTATTATACTAGATCATGGTATACGACAATCTTAACAAATAATGGCAATTCAGGGTCCGTGTTTGCATTATAGTCATCTGTACTTATAGATAGGTACATTAAAAATTAAACTGGGTCCTGTAAAATAAATAGCTATAATAATAAAGTAAATCACTTCTGGTCTTCATCACGTTCTTTGGTTACATCATCTTCACGATCTGCTTCATCTTCACGATCTGCTCCTTCTTCACGATCTTCTTCCCGATCTTCTTCTCTATCACGATCTTCGTCTTCATCACGAGGTTTTCTCTGTTAATAATATTTTATTTATATGTATAAATATACATATTTATTTAAAAAAAATACTTTATATATATTTTTCCGCCCATGTGTGTGTAGGTCATCAAACACACACATGGTTGTTAACCCAAAGAAGTGCAAAGAAGTTCATTTTGTTTGAAATCTATTCCACCAATAGCCCACCACCGACAATGCACTCTGATTGGCTAAGTCAAAGACACACTATGAATTAGATGCATTGATTGGTCGGTACTGTTTATTCATTAATTCAGTCATTAATCAGTGCAAAAGCAATTCCTACTAGTTGCGGAATTGAATTTCTCGGATTTTCCTCGATAGTGTAGGGCCTACTCTTATTGTAGGGTATGGATTACGTAACTTGGTTGCAATCAGTAAAATATAAACAATTACAAATAGTGTAGTAATAGTACATAATGATACAAGTGTGCAAAGTTGGTTATTAACACTCGAGGCGGTATTAAGCGCGTGAGCCGCGTGCGAACGCGATAAGTGAGCCGAGAGTGTAATAATCAATGTACACGCGTGTCATTCGACATTTTTCAACACACTTGCGAGGAAAATAATCAGATTTGTATTTTTTTAAGTAGATTTTTTTGATAATAATCAACCACACAATGAGAACGTTAACAAATATGGCGCGCAAGTTTTTTTTTTGACAGCGTTGAGGTGTCATACTATTTCACCCGTTTAAATTAAGAATGCTTGGTCTACACACATCACTTGCAGTGAGGTACAAACTTATCATAATCGTGATTATACCTATCATAAAACTGTGCGGTAATGTAAAGTAAAAAGCACTAGTTTTTTATTGTTTATAGGCCTGTGTTTGACCACAATCTCACCATGGTAAGTGATGATGTGGCTGAAGGTGGTAAGCATACAAAGTCTAGAAGGAACTGGGTCTCAAGTGCAACTGTCGGAACCCACGATTGGTGCTTGGCGACAGATTTTCAACTTGCCACCGTGCTATGATTTCCTTACGATGTTTTCCTTCACCGAAAGCTCAAGCTCATTGTAGGATTCGAACCCGGGACCTTCGTCTCGGTATCCGACGTCACTACCACTGAGCTATCATTGCCTTAAAATTTTCTCAGCTTAGGGCGTAATGCAGCTTCATTAAGATAGTAAAAACTGTGTAAATGTCTCTTTACGAGCGAGTGTGTTGAAAAATAATACACAATATATAGTTATTTGCTAGATAACCAGTTACGGCCAAAGCAGATTTTCTACTTTAAGCATCAGCGATCGACGTTGTTGTTGCTTTTCGAAAGCTTGATGCAACGACAGAACGCTAAAACACGTCTGTTTATACGACTATACGCAGCAAGTCATCAAAATGCGATGCAGCCGTAAAATATCTGATCGCTAATGCTAAAAGTGTTGTGTGTCCCTAAATTACTAGTACTGTTGGATAGATTAAAAAAATCAAATGGGTATATTAGGGCATAGAGTTGTAGTCGATTTGTATCTAATTTAGATGTAAAGTTAAGTGTATGGCAGGTACTTACTAAATAATCATGGAACTGTAAAATATGATTGCTCAATTAAAATTTCACAGATATTCACCGAGTTGTTATTTAGCTATATAATAAGTCGGGTACAAATATAGTTAATAATTTTTCAACTTACAACGCGTTTCACCAGGACCCGATTATTGTTTGTCAGTAGATACTGAAATATTAAATTCAAATAATATTTGATGGATTAGAAACTATCCCCCTTTTTCATAATCGCATTTTAACTAAATCAGTGTAATAATGTCCTCCGTCTCACTCTTTCGATCACCAAATGTCACGTGTCAGATAAAGACTTCAGAATTTTAGCTAATCAACGTTTGATAACTTCATTATGAATAAGGGGTTAAGTGCATTGACCCATTACTAGCTGTCCCAAGATGAAACCCTTCCAAAGATGAAAGTAGCCTATAGCACTCAGTGATAATGTAGCTTCCTATAAGTGAGAGAATTTGCCGAATCAAATCAGTAAAATTCAAATTCAAAATCATTTATTCAAATATACCTTCACAGGCACTTATGAAAAGTTTGACTCTAATACCGGTTCGGAAGGTTGCATTTGCTGAGAAGAGCCGGCAATAAACTCAGCAATTACTCTTTTCAAAACAGGCTTAGATTCATTACATAATATTTACATTCTAATCGCACTGACAACAATTGCGTGCCCGGTTAGTAGTTTCCGAGATTACCGCCTACATACAAACTAACAAACTTTACGTCTATATAATATCCAACGTGGCAATGCCGCCAGCATTCTGGGAATTCTCGTTGCCCTCTGACAACGATTTTTTTCATTTAGTTTATTACTTTTAATTTATTATAGATTTTATGTTTTTATAGTAATTATTTTAATAAATAAATAACGAACGTTACAAAAAAAAAAGTTTAGATAGATAGTTTAGAGAGATATGTATATTACTATTATGACAACATTATTTATTTATTTCAATTCATTAATTTCTAAAATATATAGGTACAATAACTTACATCATTTCCTAAGTCTAGCCGTGGACGAGATACCTTTGCGTAATACAAAATTACAATAAATAAAATATTTTTAATTTTTCAATACAAAATTTTTATTATTTTATAATACTTACTACTCTATAATGATTCGGCTAGAAAATAAGGCGTAAAACTTATAGTAAAGTATTTTATTTATATATAAAAGAAGCAATAAGTATTGATTGAAAGCAATCATATTTTGTGATATATTAATTTATTCACTATTTACCATCATGTAGTCGCGTGGTGAGAACTGAATAAAATATATGTTCAAAATAAATTAAAATAGAAATTTTATACAATACTCAAATAAACTTTAATTTTTTTATTGAAAACATTTATTATAATTTAATAATAGGTAACTTTTTAACTCACGTAATGGAATTCGAGAGACTGAAATCAATTTAAAAAATATGAATAGTTGTATGTTATGTAAATAGGAAACACAGTAAGGTAACTAATTTATATGAATTAATTTTTTATGGTTTACTTACACCTAAGCTGTACGATCGTGGATTAAGCTGCAAACATCAAAGTCGAAGAATAAAAATAAATATGCTTGGTACGTAAACTTAGAATAATTATCAAAACTGTACAATAATTTACTCAATTTTTTAAATTTAAAAACTATTTAATAGGTACATACGTTTCTGGCTAGCGGCGGAGACTAAAACAAACAATAAAATTAGAATTCTTATTAATTTATGTTATAAAAAAAAAATATTTTATAGGTACTTTACTATCAACTAGCTTTACCCTACCGTTTCACTCGCGTTCCCAGGATGGAATATAGCATATAAAAATCGGGAATAATGTAGCTATTAGTGAAAGAATTTTCAAAATCGGACCAGTTGTTATTGTTATTAGGTACCTCCTACATACCAACATACAAGCTTTTCCTCTTTACAATATTAGTGTGAGATACTTACGTATGATACTTTAAGGACCTGCAGAAAAAGGAATGAAATAAAACACGTATTAAAATAGGACTTTTTGATTCCTTAATTTAAAAAAAACAACCTACCAAAATTGAATAGATTATTTAAAAAAAAAATAGAAAAACCGATTGTAATTCTGAATTTGACCTATTTGATGGCCTATTTTGATGTCTACTAATAATTATCATCAACTAAATCCACGGTAAATTAATTAACTTACGCCACGATTTCCATACAGCTATAATAAAATTGAATAATGTTATTTATGCAATAGTTTCATTTCATATCATTATTAATCAAATTATTTTCTGCTTACCGACGCTAATTGGTCTAGTTGTTTAGCTAGATGTTCGAATTCAGAATGCTGAAAGCACAACATTATATATTTTAATTAACTTCAGACGGCAAAACAGTAAATATAGATAAAAACCGGTTAACTAACAATCAAACTTTACCACACTATTCGAACTTGATTAAAAATTTATGTAATATTCCAGAATTAGGATTCAAAAGACACTAGACATTTCTAGTAATCATCGTTGTCTTAGATTTTCTTCTTTCTTGTAACCAATAGTTTGATAAAGTAAAATGAGGGTTGATAAAACTGAAGCTAAGTACTCGGGAATTACTTTGGAAGAACCGGAACATAACCAAAGCCACCAAAACTAGGCCCGTCAGATCACTTGTTTTCCCCATATTTCTGTATGCTGCGGAAACGTGGACTCTGAGAGAAAGCGAGAAAAAGAGGATAGACGCTCTCGAAATGTGGTGCTGGAGAATAATGCTTGGAATATCATGGACATAATTCCGTACAAATGAGTCCCTACGCCAGGAACTCGGTATCAAGCACCGTCTATCCTCCGTAGTGCAGGCTCGCATCCTAACTTTCTTCGGACACGTGTCGCGGCGTGGAGATGTCTCCATAGAGCGATTGGTGGTGCAGGGTAAAGTGGAGGGCACAAGAGCGCGTGGAAGATCACCCATGCGATGGACCGACCAAATTAAGGCCGCAATAGGCGGTCCCATCAATAACTGTACCAGAAGGGCAGCAGTTAGGGAAGAATGGCGGCGTGTTGTGAAGCGCGCCACAAATGACACGTCATGACGACCACGACCACTCTGTCAAGAGTGCAACGTATAAGAAGAAGAAGAACTACTCGGGTTTTAATTATTTCTAGCATGCTGGCTAAACATGATGTTTTCCTACATAGAAAAACCAGTATGTTCGATTCCTCATCTCACATTTTATCATGATTCAATTCATGATTGACAGTTCAGTATCTAGCGCAATTTTAAACCTACCCTCCAATTATTTTCTTCCTTTTTGTTACTGTTAATGTTGGAGTTAGGAACTAGGACGAAAGCGCCAAGTAGGAGGTCGCTTTAAGTACCATTTGGACTTGGACCGATGGCGAATGGGGAAGAAAGGTCCCCGAGAGATTACCACGTTGGTATCAGAAAACACCAATCTGGACAACTGGCCAGCATTTGCATGGAAATCCATAGTCAATTTGCATTTGCAGCAGTGAAAAATAATATGTATATCACGTAGTAGCATAAAACCTAATTAAGTTTCACTTACTTCATGTCTCCCATCATGATGACTATCTTCATGATGACTATCTTCATCGCGCCTATCGTCATCATGTTTATCGTTATCACGTCTATCATCATCACGCCTATCTTTTTGTTTATCGTTATCACGTTTCTCATCATTTCGCTTATCATCATGACGCCTGTCATCATTATCTCTTCGGTCGTCATCTCTCCTATCATTTTCATTTTTGTCATCATGGCGCCGGTCTTTCCTATCCTGTCTATCGTTATCACGTCTCTCGTCATCACGTGTGTCGTTGCTTTGTCTATCGTCATAGCGTCTATCGTCGTCCCGTCTGTCATCCTGAAATTGAGAAATAAATGATAAAAATATACAAATTTCCAACATTTAAGTGGCGTCGTCATTGGTATGTTAGCATATAAATGCTAATGATCAACTGAAGAATGCTTACAGAATCATCATCGTCATCGTCGTCGTCGTCATCATCATGTATTACCTGAAAATTTGAATTAGAAAAACTTTTTGAATCCAAATATTACAATCTTATGGTGTGTCCATGCTTGGCGAACCGAGCACGATTTGCGTAGCGTGGACGGGATTGCGAGCTTCGAAAGAGCATTCGTAGCGTGCTCGACTGCGCTCCGCCCGATTGTCAGATTTTTCACGAACACAGGGATTCGCATCGCGTTCGTTGTAGGCTCGTTGAAGGCTCGTTAAGTATGTCCACGTTTGAAATCGCGAGCAACGAACGAATCCTGTTCGTTCGAGGCTCGGCTCGTGCTCGCTTCGCCTAGCATGGACGACATGGACGTACCATTATATAACGTATCTAGAGTTATATGTTAAAATTTTAAGCAATCTTCCAAACCCACTAGATTAGATACAGATTCTTGTATTTTTTTAATAGGGTCCTATAAACAGTAGGCTAGGCACGCCGAGGCGGTCGGGTATCCTATGAGGATTTCCCAACGAAAAAAAAAAAATAGGCTAGGCTCGCCTGTGTGTTTTAGGTCAGCCGGTTTCTTCCCCTGAGGGTCGTAAAAGCCAACCAAGTAGAGTGAACATGTATATATGCATAGATAAGTATATGAAATCAACCAGTAAAACATACTTTTAAACTAAGGTGCTGCAGTCTCCTTCGACTTGTTTCTGGCTGAGGGAAAAAAAAAAGAATATTTAAGTGAACGGTTTTGTGTGAACACGCCGATTCTGATGTTTACCTACAAATAAAACTAAAGTAAGTACCTATAAGATAATTATATTTTCCTGTCAAATGACTAGCTTATTTTCAACGTGTCTTTAACACCATCAAAATTGTTCACCGTATTTTTATAGAAATGGTGTCCTTTAATTGGAAAAAAACCGTAAAAACTAAATGTGGTTTTTTCCATGAACCCCGGGAACGCGGGTGAAACTGCGGGGACAGCTAGAATATAAAGCGCTATTAAAAAAAATACTTACCGTATTATCGCCATTTTGTTGAGGCTAAAAAAAGAATGTAAATCATATAACATGCAAACAAATCCAATAAAAATACAAAGGATTGTTTACGATTGTCGACAACCATCTTGTCTACTGGCTCTGACAACTAGCGTCTCGTTGTGAATAGATGCAAGTGCGAGATATATTTCAACACACTTGCTTGTAATGTGACTCTTACTGCACTGCACAATAGGTAATTATAAAGTATCTGAAGCATTATCCCGCTTTACATAATTTCACAGCCGGAAAATTAGATTGAAAGTACCTATACTAAGTATGTGTGCGTGAATAAGCCAAGTACCTAAGAAAACTTGACAGCGCATCACTATGTACAGTCGAGGACATAAATATGTATACAATTAGTAAAATTCAACAACGGTTTCCTCTTAAACTACTGATTGAAATTATGAGATATTATAAAGGCAGAATCTTCTAACATATACTATTATGATTTGTGTAATAGTTTAACACTTAAATGTTAAACATGCGAGAAAATCGCATTTGAATTTCAAAAAGTGTATACATATTTATGTCCTCGACTGTACATAAAAACAGGCATAATTATAATACACTTACATAAAAATGATTTTATCTTAAAATTTTGATTGAAATTATTTGATATTCTGCAGACAGAATCTTTCAACATATTTGTGGAATATTTCAACATTTGAATCTAAAAAGTGCGAGTAAATTGTTTGAGAATTTCACAAATTGTATACATATTTATGTCCTCAACTGTACCTACACACTAAGGGCATGTTGTTACGGTATTTTAACATCTGCTAATCATGTGTTGTCGCATCACAAAGAAGAACGAAAGAGGGAAAAAAACTGACAAAGAGATTTTCCACATTAATTCATGACTGTAATAGAGAGTTGAAGCACCTAACCTTAGTTGAATTTTCAAAACCTCTGATAAATCTACTTTACTAGTCCCAAGAGACTTTGTAGTAGGATAGTTTCATATAAATATATTTATTATTATCTTTACTATTTTAATTTCAAATTCATAGTCAGATACTTACGAGCAAAAATCAGCTCTTATACTATTTAAATAAAGCTTAATTTACCTGCGGAGCGCACAATGCAACAGCCAAACATAGGCACAACACCAAAACCGACTTCATCCTGTCACACTAAAGTAAAATAAAACAAAATCACACCCTAATATAATAATCGATCGATTCCATGCATAATCGTTATTAATGATTAAACACAGTCGCTAATCTACCGTGAAATCGAAGACATTGATCATTAATTGTTATTTATTTTTACAAATAATAACTTTGTTTTTAGCCTGTGTTTTATTTAACCGACTGTGAAAAAGGTGGTTCTTGATTTTAAAATTAAATTTGGAATGATTTTCAGAATATGCTCTAGTTTTTTTTAAATTATATTTAAAGGCGATGGTAGCTCAGTGTTAGTGACGTCGAATGCCGAGACAAAGGTAGCGGGTTCGAATCCTACAATAAGCATTAAGATTGTGAGTGAATGAGATATTGATAATCTGTCACCAAGCACTGGTGTGTTCTGTCCGTTGCACTTGAGAACCAATTTCTTTCTCTAGGCTTTCTGTACTTACCACCTTCGGCCACACCATCATATCATGGTGAGATTGTAGTCAAATACCATAGGCCTATTCATAGTAAAAAACGGCAGCAAATAAGCATACCCTCCGCCTCATAGTATGTGGTTACTATAGCTTATAGAGGCAAGATCAGGCGCCCAAGTCTGCTATTACAATTGTGTTCCAATGAACTTTCAGTGGTGTTAAAATTGTGTAATTTTACAGTTTTTTTTATGACACCATAATGACGCCAAAATGAAGCAATTTTGACACCACTGAAAGTTCACTGGAACACAATTGTTATAGCAGACTTGAGTCGCCGGTGTTCATGGGCATTGCCTTCCATGCAAAAATCAGAGTCTCATCTCAATCAAGCAAAAAGAGGAATCGGCAGACAGTGGGAGTTTTAAAAAGATTATCTATTCGAATAATCTAGGGTATTTTTGTACAATGGATCTCCATCCTTAAATTTTCCAACCCTTGTGTGTTTACCTTAACCATTACCATACCATAACCATAACCTTACCTGTGACCTTACTATTTATTAGAGATGATTGCATATCAATAATTAATAATACCGCCAGCGGCGGCGTAAGGCCAAAATTTTATGTGGGCAAGATTCATTTTGCGGGGCCCTCTGCCAGCGCAAGAAGTCGGATTGTATAACATAAATTTTCGGGGCGCGAGTCCCCCTGGGTCGCCCACACCTTACGCCGCCACTGAATACCGCAGAGGGTAAGTAGAATTAGAAATAGTTTACTTGATTTTGCTACAAAAGGAAAATTATGGTGCAGAAATGTTAAAAAGTGGCAAGTGGCGCGCCAGACAAAACGAATGTGCCCGATTGCACCCGAACTTACCCGAAGAGAATCTAATCGACCATTTGACCGCCGAATAGTCGGTTAGTCGGCACAATCCATAGTCGTCCCATCTCTACTATTTATGTGATCATGTGGCCGAAGGTGACAAAAGGGAACTGGGTTTCTAGTGCAGCTACCACACTACACTAGGTACCTGGTAACAGATTTTCTACTTAACTTGCTACTCAAGCTTATTTAGAGACTGATGTGCTATCAAACCATAATATCCCTACCGCAGGCAAGTCATTCGTTAATTGTAGAATAATTGCCAACCAGCTATCAGAGTAGAGATAAGATTGAATTCAGAGCGCAAAAGTATTGATTTGTCCCATAACATCCCATAATGTGTGCAAAACTTCAATAACGAAGTTAACACGTGTCCATAGCAAATTAATACGGGTAAAATATTCGGCAAATTGGATTCCGTAGGGAACGCCATTCAAATTGTGTTATTAAACTGCGATGTACGTTTAATTAGTTTTTATTCAATTATGGTCGTGGACATTAAATAACTTTGTGGAAATTTTACCTATTAATGAATAATGGAAACTAGCATTTTTCATTGGTTTCGTTTGTTAAATATTTGTGAGTAAAATTTTATGATTACAGGTAGTCTGTGGTCTACACTAGAGTTTCTCTATGAAATTGAGCTGAGAACATGTGCATCAACGATGTGAAATAGGCTCTGATGTCTATTATCGGTCTTTATATAGACTTTTCACGTACCAATCTACCTACTTAATTAAATAAGCTAGGAATCCGTATGTTACCAACCAGATATATCAAGTTTTTTAGATAATAAGTAGAGCAACATCTTCATAGTTCCATGCGTCACACATAAAATCTGGTAGAAGAAGTTTTTTCATCCATCAAAGGAAGGCAATAGTAATTCAACCATACATTCTTATCATATTATTATGTTACATAAAATCTATTGTAGCTGAATGAGCCTGTTTGTAAGTTCAGACATATTTTAGAATATTTTTTCTTACATCCAGTGTCTAAGTCAAAAAAAATAAACACAATTTTACTCCAAAATAAATATATTTGATAAATAGATTGTCATTTCTCATTCATTGAGCACAAATTGCTGTTCAATTTTTAAATCTGACTGGCACATAATAAAAAGCGCGCGTCGACTTTAATTATGGAACGCTTCATATTTCAAAGGTCTCCTATAGGGATGGGCAGGGAAAGAAAAATATTGGGAAGAAAAGAAAAATACGGGAAAATACGGAAAAGAATGGAAAAATACGGGAAAATTCCCAAACAGCGGGAAAATACTCAAATGGCTTTATGTTCCTCAAAAAAAATATTTGTTGATGCTTTTGATTGTTATTTTAATCATACTCGCTGTTGAATGTACCTACATCACCTACGCGCGGACCTACGCGGACCTTGGAGGAAGTTATCACACTTTTTTTTATACTACCTAGGTAGCAAACAAGCATACGGCCCGCCTGTTGGTAAGCGGTTACCGTATCCTGTGGACGCTTGCAACACCTCCCTCGGGACCCGGGACGGGCTATATAAGCGTCGTACATGTGCACACGTGCTCTTTCTGCACGAGACTGTCTGTCCGACTGTCCACCGACTGTCCACCACAACCTTTACACCCCAAAACGTCGCATTTTTTAAAAACAACGCAACTTTTTTTTTATTGTTTTTTTATTGTATGATATGAGTATGACCCTAATAGAAATCATGTTAAATGTTATTCAAATGATTTGGTAAAGGTATTTCTCGCTATATACGCAAAATCTACTAAATATGACCATTTGAGTATTTTCCCACCCAATGGGAAAATTCCCGGGTTCTTTCCCACTAAATTGGAAATTTACTCGAAGTTGGGTTTATTCCCGGGAAGAAACCCAACCCTAGTCTCCTAACAACTGGCAACATGTTCGTTCATTTAAAAATTCAAAACAGGATCTCAATACAACGCAAAATCGGAGAGAACGTTGCTCGCGTCGCGTCGGGGGAACGATCGCTCGTTGCCTAGCAACCATCTCCCGGCGATCGACACAGAGCAACCAATAGGAGAGATAATTGATTGACGGGCGATAATAGATTTTTTAAGAATTCTACTAGGCGTGTAGTGGAATTGTGGGATTTATGGATTCAGCTCGCAGTCTACCTACTTAAAATAAATATTTACGACCTGGGGCCCAAGTTTACTATTTCAATTGTGTTCCAATGATCTTTCAGTGGTGTCAAAATTGTGCCATAATGACACTATTGTAAGTAAGTAGACTACCAAAACTGTAAAATGTCACAAATTTGACACCACTGAAAGTTCATTGGAACACAATTGAAATAGCAGACTTGGGCCCCTGTTTAAACTAATAATATTTTCTTTAACAAATATTTTGTATCAAATATAAAATCATTATAAATCTTCAAGGAAGTGAAAATAAATTTTCATCGAGACCAACGTTAACTTCATTCGAATAACAGATAAGAATATTAACATTTCCTCTCACATTTTCATTAGTCTATATTCTTTGCAGACATCACGTCGCCAATGCGTGAATTCGCTCCCCGGGCACCTCTACCAAGCGACGCTTCAAAACGACACGTATTTTTTCAGCCTGTATGAAATGTTTACGATTGCTGTGTTTGTTTTTTCTTCAAGGTGTCTCGTGGTAGACGGTAGGTAGACAGCACTATCATAATTTTATTTGGCCGCGTTTGGCCGCGGATGTGGAGTTATATCGTAATGCGTGTTTCATGTATTTTGTGCTCTCCCACTTTTTAATGCTCTGCTAAAACGGTGTTATGTTTTATTTTGAATGTTGGTACGGGATGCGATGCTGAAATGTTTTATGAGATGTTTTATAACTCTACCTAAGAGATGTAGATCAAACTACCTACGTCCGTATGTACGTTTTTCAGCTACCTTGAAAAATTATGAAACTGAATTTCTATTCCATACATACATGAAAAAGGAATCGAAGAGTAATACTTTTTCTTACCCTGCCCTGGCATGTGGGGTATCAGTCTTAATGAGTATAGTACAAAATTATTACGATTTTGTATACATCATGCTGGTAATAAAGTGCATTTGATGAATTAGAGTCACTGCTCACTATAACAGCACGGCTACGCCTCGGCATTTACCTTGCCATGCAAGGCCTTTAAATTGTATGCGTTAAAGTAAATTTTACAATGACTAGATGAAACAGTTGACGCCTCGCGGCAAGCGCTTGCCGCTTGAAGCCGCTAGTCCTGCTGACCACAGCTTCCAGCGAACGGTCCGCTTTCTTGCGCGTGACGCCAGCAAGCGGTATCTTGCCGCCGCGCCACCAATTTCACCGGCGACCTAGTGGTTGGATTGAGTTGAGGCGGTGCCCGGCCGTTGCTGCGATGGAGCGGTGCTGACATAGTGAGCGATGACCCTTAAACAGTTTCCAAAAAAAAAATACCGAGAAATAAAAACGCCTGATTTTTCTATACGTTTTTTTAGTAGGTATGTCCTGCTTTTGCAACAGTTTTAGATCCCAACATTTTGAAAGTATTCCATCTCGAAATCTCCAGCCCGTTTGTAAGCGTTGACCAATACAAATAAACATATTAATTATCCAAACCGCAATTTTTTATTTTAATACTTGATACGTAAATATCACTCAACGGAATGTGGCCGAAGATGGTGAGCCAGATTCTCCATAGCATATCGTATATCTCTTTCTAATTCTATTGAAAGATATATCTATCGAATTCTCCGAGAGGTACACTATGACCACGGTAAACGTATCTATAACGTTTACTGTGCTATGACTAACTCTATACGACTTATAAATACGTCAATACTAATGCTGATCAGTAATGGACGCAAGGCACACACTCTCAATATTAAACTCTATTTTCCAAATAATAAGAGATATAATAAAATGTTTTAGAGGTATTCAAAGTAGTTGTTTGTACGAAACCGAAGGGGGATATCAAACCGAGAACTAATGACAACAAAGTTTCTCAATTAAGCTAAAGGCCGTGCTATAGGTCTCAAAGCTATTTAGCCTCCGCTAAAGCCTGACTTTGTGTGGGTTTATGTCTATACTTTAAGCACATATTAATCTATACTTATTGGTAAAACAACAACATCATAAACACCAACTTTTGTTCTATAACTTTTTAGATAACAAATTGTTATGTAAAAAGTTATAGAAATGTTGAATTGTTATTAAAAATACATTTAATAACAATAAATTTTCAAGATTTCTTTGTTCTATCTAATGGTGTATTCACTCTACGCGAATCGAACACGAGCCGAGGACACGTGGAGCACGGATTCGCGTAGCGTGGACGGACTTGTTTGTAAGCCTTTTGACGAACACAGGGATTCGCATCGCGCTCGTGTTGTAAGCTCGTTGTACGTCTATACTTGACTTCGTGAGCAACGAACGAATAGAGGCTTGGCACGTGCTCGGCTCGTGTTCGGTTCGCGTAGCGTGGAGGCACCATAACACATTTTAATTCTTCATTTTATTGTACCTACGCCTCCCGTGCACTATCACTCAGTCTTTTGCTACACTTTTGAGTTCGTAACACTTACCAAGTGTACTAGTAAGGCAAGTATACTAATACCTAGGTTTAAAATATATCCGTCACTTTCTAATGTCATATAAACAAAAAGGGATGACGCTATCTTAATACCTGGGTATTACAAGACTGACTTACACCTTATTTATTAATAAGGGGGATAGAGTTTAGTTAAATTTTGTTTTTGTTTTTGTATAAAAGTCCGATGAAAAACATCTGTTGAATTATTAAAAGTCATGGAACAAAAGTTGTTGTTTATGATGAAAATATGTAGTAAAAACTCAAGCTATTACAAAAAATTACTTTTTATGCCTCTCTAATGCATAAATAGTAAAAAAGATTACATGATTACATTATTATCATTATGTGGTATCTGAAAAGGCAAAATGTACCTACTTCAACTTAATAATAATAGGGTTTACAGCCGTTGGTCCCGGTTATCACTTAATTGTTTATTTATTTATTTATTGCATCACATGTGTGTGGTAAGATCTTAAAGAATTTAAATAGTTCACATGGACCCTGTAGGGTACAGCAATTAGTGAAGACACAGTAATAATAATATAAATTTAAGAGTTAAATACTAGCCTAGAATCATGTTACATACACATTTAAATTTAGAAATTACAATGAGAACAATACAATAAATTAACTATAATTAATAACAATACCTAACTGTAAGTCATGTCCCATTTGATAAATATTAATATATAACGTCAATAAAAACAATAATAAAATAAAAAATTTAATTACATATCGCATTGAAAAATTTTGAATAGTTGTTATTAAATTACAAATCATTATTCATTTAGAAAAAAATCATTTAATGTATAATAGCATTTATTTATTAGTAGTGATTTTAGGCGTTTATTAAAAATATTTTCCCGTTCCTCGTTTTTTATGTCGTCCGGTATTTTATTATATATTTTAATTGACATTACATTAGGACTTGTACTGTGTAATTCTAATTTTGACATTGGTAATATCAATTTATTTTTAAAACGTGATGCGTGTCTGCGTGGCATATCAGATTGATTTGAATAAAATTTTGGATATTTTCTTACAAATTTACAAATTTCTAAAATGTACATTGATGTTAGGGTGAGAATTCCATGATTAATAAAAAGTGGCTTACAACTTTCCATGTCACTTACATTTACAATAATTCGAACACATTTTTTTTTGTAAAATAAAAAGATCTTTAATATCAGTACTATTTCCCCAGAGAATTATACCATACGTGAACCATGCATATGCGTATGCATAGTATATAGCTAACGCGGTTTTAAGATTAGTTGTTTTCTTTATTTCACATTGTGATAGTCGTTAAGCTAGTTGGAGGCCTTTTAGGCGGCTTGAATACTCCAACAGTAGGTTGACCTATCTCCACCGATCCGCAGTGGGCACGCGTGGTGGAGTATCGCCTAGTCCCTTTCACCCTCATTTGTGAAAGGAGGCCTGTGCTCAGAAGTGGGACATTATAGGCTGATGATGATGATGATGAGACTGCGCACATCGGCTCAATGATAATAAAATTGCAAAAGTATCGTCATCGTGTCTGTATGACATTTTAGCTGACTTAGCCCCCTGGACAAGTATATGTTACGCCTTTTTGTAAAACCCCATGTCGTAGCGCTGAGGGAAAACCGTGGTTAGTTATGATGTAACCGAAGGTGGTAAGCACACAAAGCCTAGAAAGAACTGGCTCTCAAGTGCAGCTGTCGTAACACACTGATAGGCGCTCGGCAACCGATTTTAAACTTGGTGTTAGCCAGGCTGGTACAACAAAGTACCTAGCACCGTGCTATGGTTTCCTCACGATGTTTTCCTTCACCGAAAGCTCAAGCTCATTGTAAGATTCGAACCCGGAACCTTCGTTGGTATTCGATGTTCCTTAATTGGCCTATTTTCAATGTAGTGCTATATATTTTTTACGTGTTATTCATTGAAAGACAGCTGATAAACTAAATTAGAATCCCGCAACATTTTTATATCACAGTCACGATTTTCCCAAGGGATTTTTTTACAATGTTTTTTTGCGGTTGTTCAACACTTTTATTGGAAAAGTTATAATGTGCTTAGCATTTTCCGGACGGAAAAGTTAACTTTGTGTTTTTAAAATGATTTTCTTTGGAGTTTTCTTTTGTACACTGATTTTATTTTATTATCTTTTAGGTTGTGCCAAGAATTAGCGTAAATCGGAAGTTCAGAGGTTTTAGTTTTTTTCTATACCACTAAGGTGGCAAACAAGCATACGACCCGCCTGATGGTAAGCAGTTACCGTAGCCTATGGACGCTTGCAACACCAGGGGTATCACTCGCGCGTTGCCTACCCTGAAGAAATCTCTTCATACCTTCATACTCCATTTGAAGAACCCCATGCTGTAGTCCATTGGGAAAACCACAGCGGGGAGCTCATTCCACAGTCCGAGCGTCCGCGGAAGAAAACTCCTTTGTTATGATTTTTTTCATGCCTTATAACTTAAGTCAAGAATTAGTTGTAAGAATTAAGAGCAACCGGTGTAGATACAAATCTTATCTAAAATACATAGGTACTCTACGAAACCAATAACTGAAATTACCACACAAACTTTACCCACATAAAAATAGATGTCCAGATAAGAATTAACATCTAATCTCGACATCTTTTTACAATTTATACGAATTGTAACTCCATCTGATGCCCCAAGGGCTCACCAAACACTTATAGATAAGCGGGATGTGTACAGAAAATCTCATTACATTATACACGAGGTGGGGCGATTCCCAACCACGCTAAGCTGGTTTCACACTGGTGTAGTTCCTGGAAATGTCTATCAACTTTACTAGGTACTTGACGAAAACCTTAATAAAATATCAGATTATATTGAGTATCTTTTAATATTACTATATCTTGAACTCGTTGGCTAGTAACCATATGTATCTATATAAAGCTTGTTTGTCGGTTTGCTCTTTCAGTCACGCTCGTTCTCATTTGCAACCATATTTTCGACATAGATGGGCGAAGCGAATCACTTTAATTATATTGTATGTAAAAGATTTTTATAATTTTATCTTTGGAATTTACTAGCTTTCCCGCGCGGTTTCACCCGCGTTTCTGACCTAAAATGTATCCTAAGTCCTGTTTCAGGGTTTGAGCAGTAATTTTGTACTACCAAATATTCTATTCCAAGCAAGTGACGTCAGTAGATATGTCGTGCAACCTCTCAGTAATAAATATCAGTCAGAACAGAAAGCTTAACTGGCGTGTCTTTTTGTCCTATATTAATTAACTTGCCTCAATGTAATAATTTTAGTACTTACAGGTTGTTAAAATCGCGTGCTCCTAGTTTCTTAAGGCTCCGTTTAAACGACAATAGTTCAATGCTGCTTTATAAAATCTTTTTACTAACTTACCTTAAATATTTATAAGTATTATGCTTTGATTAAGAATACATCCAGATTGAGTGACGAAGCTGTGCACGCGTCGAAAAAAATTGCCCCTAACTGTTAGGGGCTAAATCAAATAAAAATAAATAAAAATGAACGTCACTATGACAAGCAGAATGACGCAGAGGGAGCGTAAAACGTAGCTGTTACGCGCAGCAGCCTATAAAAGTTGGCCTGTTTTATATATTCGTGTATTATGGCGACGGCGAGGTATATTTATTTCTATGGTATTATGATGCATTTTTTTTCTCAATACTTTCCTAATAATTAAGTATTCATGCTTATACCTAAGTGCGCCCTTCACCATTGTCCATTATAAAAACTTTGGAATGTTACATTAGATAGATTAAATATAATTATATAGGTCAAATAAATTAAACCTTTGTTTAAGTACAGTCTAGATATTAATTTATTCAACTCATCCTTACAAAATAAATTCCTTTGCTCTTCATCAGATTAAATGGATACCATCCAAAACTATAAATAACAAACAACGTAGACACGAATAAAACGGAAACACGCAAATTTATTACGAAATAAACAATTATTGCATTACCCACTGACAGATTCGATTTAAAATCATGTAAACAACATCCCGGCTTTACGCACGAAGCATCCTAATTTATCGCTCGTGACTCTCCCGGTGTGAAAGAGTCCTTATCCCATCTCTCAAGCCCAGTCGAGTTGCTATCCTCGTATGGGGCGCGCGCTTATTTCCCTGAGTTTTATAAACCCGCGCTTTCTCAAAATATATTCGAATTTCAAATAATATTTTTCATCTGTGCTGTGAAAAATAAACGTGCTTTGTGTGTGGCGTGATTGAAATTTGGATTGTGGCACAGGTAGAGGAATATACAGCCTTTGTCTGTAAGTATACAATTTATTAAAACCTTTTTTTTCTTCTTTATTAATTAACGATTACTTAAGTATATTTTATGGAAACATGCCGTTAGAGAATTTTCCAGATAGAACTAGAAAATGTACTTACTTAAAAATAATATATAGTAGATAATATTCTCTTGTTTAAAACATTTCTTTCTCTTGCCTTCAAATCCTTTGTTCAGCTATAATTAAGTACTTATATTTTTCTTTGATATTCACATTTTTTTAAATTATAGGTACTATTTATTGACGTAGGTACTATTCTACTATTTTTTTAATATACTCGCATAGATGTACACATTTGCTAAGAACAAACATATATACTTATGCACACATGTTTTTACTATTGAGAACTGAATTTACTACATATGGCGTGCCAGTACATGCACGCACACCAACCAACCAAATGTTAAAGTATTTTTAGGAATTACTTTATAATTTATAAATAAGATGGAATGTCAAACACTTCGTTCCTCGAAAGTACTTATAAATGCTCGCTGAAGGATCTTTGTAAACAGGTCCGTGACTCAGCTTTTAAAATGTACTTTAGTATTAATGAACTCCACAAGGACATATCTTCAAAAATATTCAGCATTTACTTTTGAAATAAAACCATTAGAGCGAATCCGTTTTGAGGGTTCCGTACCAAAAAGGTAAAATAGAACCCTAATGGTTCCACTCCGTCCGCCCGTCCCCGTCTGTCACAGTGGTATATTTCGGCAACCACTGATGCTATTGATTTGAATTTGGAATAGTTATTAATAATTCTTAGGTACCCAATTGAATTGTAAATGATAAATAAAAAAAATATATTTTAAGTTTCTTTGAAAATGGGGCCGAAACCAAGAAATTATACGTCTAATGGTGCGTTCATGATACGCGAAGCAAGCACGAGCGGAGCCTCAAACGAACAGGATTCGTTCGTTGCTCGCGATTTCAAACGTGGACGTACTTAACGAGCGCGATGCGAATCCCTGTGTTCGTGGAACAATTCACAATCGGGCGAAGCGCAGTCGAGCACGCTACGAATGCTCGTTTGCTCCACGCTACGCGAATCGTGCTCGAAGTGTGCTCGTTCGTGGCTCGGCTCGTGCTCGGTTCGCCAAGCATGGACGCACCATAAGGAAGGTCGAAACCCTCGGTGCGTGAATCAGACTCAGACTCTAGACTCTTGGTCGGTATTTATTTTTACTTAAAAATACCGTATTACGGATTTTTCTCAGAATCGGGTTATTTATGAAAACGCGTGACTGATAATCTACCGGTGTAGCAAATTTTCATAGGCAGCAGTGACCACTTACTATCAGATGAACTGCGAGTATGAAACCTTTTTCATTAAAATAATAAAATAAAAATATTTTGGCAGTATGTTTTACTCTGAAAATATTGATGAAAATTGACATATGGGTAGTTCGAAGCGCTCGTGGTGTAGCATGATTAGCCGTTCTTAATCGATCGGCAAAGTTAAGCTACGTCTGTCTTGGTCGGTACCTGGATGGGTGACCGCCTAGTGGTATTTCAAATCGAGCGTTTCCGTGCTTCGGAAGGCACGTAAAGCCGTTGGTCCCGGTTATCACTTAATTGTGATAGTCGTTAAGCTTGTTGGATGCCTCCTAGGCGGCTTGAAAAACTCCAACAGTAGGTTGGCCACTAGCCTACCTCCACCGATCCGCAGTGGGCACGCGTGGTGGAGTATCTGCCCATTCCCTTTCACCCTGATTTGTGAAAGGAGGCCTGTGCTCAGCAGTGGGACATTATAGGCTGATGATGATGATGATGATGATGGGTAGTTCTATGGTTAGAGATCCTTCCTATCTTTTATTAACGATTAAATTCCTTCTGAAACTCGTTTCAAGGAGATATATCGCAGTTTTTTATTGGATATCTAGTTTATTATGAATTTTAAGATAAGCACAAACAAACGATAACATATGATTAGCTCTATGATATAAGTCAAAGATAAAAGAAAGCTTTTATAAAGGTCTACAGAATTGATTTACTTACTTAATTATTTCGTAGCCGCTACGATTGTGCTACAAATACTCGTAACTTGTTAAGTTCGTAGAAGCACTACGTGCGTAGTAATGGCTACTTTCGTAGTATAATGACTAGACTACGTTTGTAGTATAGACCTATTGATGACACACTACCAATAATTCCCGGAATTGTATTTTTTTTCATAGTTCTATTTGTTTTTACAAATTAATGAATTTATAACCATAATACAGTAGTTCATAATACTTGAGAAGGTGAAGAAAATATTTTTAGAGTTACTTTACATTACCCACGCTGGCTGCTTCCATATAAATATTAATTTATTTTGTTCCGAAAGAATCGGAGAAAAACATTAACGACTATTTTTTACCACCCAGTTTCATATATAATGGTGCGTCCATGCTACGCGAATAGAGCACGAGCCGAGCCACGAACGAGCCTACAACGAGCACGATGCAAATCCCTTTGTACGTGAAAAAACTGACAATCACGCTCGTTCGAGGCTCGCGAGCCCGTCCATGCTACGCGAATCGTGCTCGTAGTGTGCTCGTTCGAGGCTCGGCTCGTGCTCGGTTCGCCAAGCATGGACGCACCATTATATATGAAGCTGAAGGAATTTTCTATTAAATTTTAAATCTCCACCAGTAAACTCTATTGTTCAATAGAAATAGAAAATATAATACGGATAGTTTTTAATTATATTAGTTTTTATTTGCATATAACATTATATTTTGTTTTTATAATTGAGTACGTTTAAACTTGATGTTTTTATTTAAGTAAAAAACTAATGCCTTGAATATAGATCTATACGTTTTAAGGCTGGCAACGTTTCCTCTTTGGATAGCCAAGTTGATGTGTTAGCGGAAAAAGCTACCGAATTCTTTGTATGTTAAGTAACTATAAGCAACTGTATCATAATAATATATTCTGTGGCATTTAGAGCTAACCAACGTAGATTAAAATTGTATGTTCCACTTATTCGTACATTATTTAGTGCCATAAATTATATTTTTTTCTTTTGTCCGCCATAAATAGCTGCGTCGGTGACTACAGTACAGTCGGCATAAATATTTGATCTGAAAAACACATGAACTGGAATTTGGTAACCGTACTTTATGTCCGTGAGCCACTACTATTTGTCACAAATTATGACGTAGGTAGTTGAAGTGAAATTGTATCGAGAAAAAATATTGTTCTTCCTTGATATTTATATTATTAAAGATCATATATAAGTTTTACTACAAAACCATACAATTTTATAACTTTTTACAAACACAAACTTTTTTTTTTAACTACATGAAAATTATAAAGGCAATATAGGTACTATACCTTGGAAATAATTATAAATAAAAAACTGCGTTTAAATCGCCGCCTGCAGGCAGGGTACCCAAAAGCTGGCGATGTTACCTCGTTGAATTGCAAGGCTAATGCGTTGCCCGAGGTAAGCGCCAGCTCTTTGGTCCCCTGTAGCATCAAATAAGGAGTCTGGATAGCTCGTATATTTATATTACTTATACGTAATAAATAGGATATGAAAATGTGCTTAAATCAAATTAACATTGACACGATATTAATCGATAAAACCACTTTTTTTTTGATCAAAATAATGTTAGAGTAAATTAAATTAAATTAAAATGAATATACCAATAAATATATTTCGTTTTATACATATTCCTACAGTGAACTACAATTAATAATACTTTTTCAGATTAATGCGTATAAAATAAAAAATAAAAACAAAATTCTGAATGTTTTTTTTTCTCCATAAAGATTTAAACTAACATTAAATGACCATGTAAGGTTTCAATGAGTTTAATATTTTATTTTGGTGAGATGAGAATGAAAAAAGAATAAGTTCTCACCACAATATCACAATAATGAAAACACCGTGAGAAAAATTGGTAAGGCAAATAGTAAGCTCTCTACATAATTAATGAAAGCTCTTGCAAGGAATGGAAAAGACCAGAACAAAGGAGAAAATTAGAGATCCGCGCTCATTTGGACTGATAGAACGTTATGATAAACTAGACATTGTGGTCGCGTTTGTGATTCTATGCTTTATTGTCATTTTATGTTGATTGGGAAGATCAACGTGGCCGTATATTTGAGCTTGGTTTAAGACAAAAGTTGAGACTTTCCGTGCAAATATTGTTTTGAAGTAACTTAGAGCGAAAAGTGTTTTAGAATTATTTACATAGAACGTCGTTCGACTTATAAAGGTTTATAAACCTAATGCTGCGTCCATGCTACGCGAAGCGAGCACGAGCCAAGCCTCGAACGAACAGGATTCGTTCGTTGCTCGCGATTTCAAACGTGGACGTTCTTAACGAGTCTTCAACGAGCCTACAACGAGCGCGATGCGAATCCCTGTGTTCGTGAAAAATCTGACAATCGGGCGGAGCGCAGTCGAGCACGCTACGAATGCTTGTTCGAGGCTCGCAAGCCCGTCCACGCTCCGCGAATCGTGCTCGAAGTGTGCTCGTTCGTGGCTCGGCTCGTGCTCGGTTCGCCAAGCATGAACGCACCATAAGGGTTCAAAGTTCTTAACGTGCAGTTATTATTAATTTCAAAATGCTTAGTGCTCAAATTGTACGAAAAGTGTGCTCTTTAAAAAAAATATTTTTAACATCTCCACAACTTAGATGTTTTCAAGGTGGGATAGGGCTACATCTTCTGCATCGTCTAGCTTCTTCCAGAAGTCACATGGTGAAGCGAAAGCACATTCTATTTAAAAAAAGAAACGTATGTTTAACCAAACTAAACATGGCAGTCTTATGAATAACCTATGCTTTATCATATTTTGGATGCATAATAAATCTTATGAAGCGCTCGTGGTGTAGCATGATTAGCCGTTCTTAATCGATCGGCAAAGTTAAGCTACGTCTGTCGTGGTCGGTACTTGGATGGGTGACCGTCTAGTGGTATTTCATATCGAGCGTTTCCGTGCTTCGGAAGGCACGTAAAGCCGTTGGTCCCGGCTATCACTTAATTGTGATAGTCGTTAAGCTAGTTGGATGCCTCCTAGGCGGCATGAAAAACTCCAACAGTAGGATTACCACTAGCCTACCTCCACCAATCCGCAGTGGGCACGCGTGGTGGAGTATCGCCCATTCCCTTTCACCCTCATTTGTGAAAGGAGGCCTGTGCTCAGCAGTGGGACATTATAGGCTGTTGATGATGAATAAATCTTAAACCTTTGGTTTAAAAACCATTTCAATAAAATAAAAATCCTTTTAATATTGAATAAATCTCAGTCAATGGTGCCGATTCTGTTATAAATTACACTAAACTAATTTAAAACACATCACATCTCTTTATTACAAACATTATCGAAAAAGGATGGAACATTTTAAAGCTGTCAAATTAGTCTTTGCCGTCTTCATCTGCGGGTATTTAGACCTTAGACATAACCGCGATAGATGGCGACTAATATTGAAAACAAGCATTGGACTAATATGACAGGACAACATTTCTTACATCCTTTTCTTATGTTCTTTGTTAGAAAGAAACATAGTGAGACTGAATTAGTTTAGTTGTAAACAAGAGAAGCAGCACCGTCATTATAAAAGTTAAAAGTCCAGCACGAAAACAAAGAAAATAGGAATCCTTCGGAACGCAAAAAAACCACATGCTAGCTATTTCTAAAAGATAAACATACTCTTCATAAAAAAAGTTTATCTAAGTATAATATATGTTTCGTATATTTCTGAATAACACAGCAATAAACATTGTTTACAAGTCATAGACTCAAACATCTTTCATGGGCTATTAAACCAAAAATTTTGTAGATATTTTTAGTACTGAGCGAGCACACTGAGGCCTAGCTACATACCTACAATAAAATTACTTTAGAAGTAATTTCGTAATGCGGTGTTGCCATGTGTGTTTATTACTGGGGTAGTATTTTTTGCTGGCAATGTTTTTTGCGCGTTTAGAGTCACGATTGTTCTAAATGTATAAGTAATGAATTATAGTAATGAGTGAAGGAGTTTTCTTCCGCGGACGCTCGGACTGTGGAATGAGCTCCCCGCCGTGGTTTTCCCAAGAGAGTACAGCATGGAGTTCTTCAAAAAGGGTGTGAAGAGGTTTCTTCAGGGTCGGCAACGCGCGAGTGATACCCCTGGTGTTGCAAGCGTCCATAGGCTTCGGTAACTGCTTACCATCAGTCGGTCCTGGGCGGGCCGTATGCTTGTTTGCCACCTTAGAGGTATAAAAATAATAATATATAGTTGACTTTTTCGCGGGAACTGTTTTTACTTTCATAAGTTCGTGTATTAGTTTTATTGCATATTATCCAATAAAGATCAATCCATGAAATATGTGTATCGTGACTTTTCAAGTTGTCTCAAAGAGTCTGTGAAGATTTTAATACAATTACCATCATGACATTTGTAAATCTGTCGCCAAGCTTACCGATGTATACCAACAGCTGCACTTGAGAGCCAGTTCCTTCTAAGCTTTGTGTGCTTACCACCTTCGGCCACATCATCGCTGACCACGGTGAGATCGTGGTCAAACATAGGCGTTAAAAAAAACGAATATATTATATTAGGATTTTCTTTTTAAAAATCTTTAAAAATAAATAAATTATATATTCAATTTGAATCAATATTATGCGTTCTTCATGTCTCAAGTGGTTGTAAAACGATAAACAAAACCATTATATATCGGTTTCCTGTAACCTTCCGGTCCCTCTAAGTTTGGGGTTGCGTGACCAATCGGGTTGATAGGTGCTCGGCAAAAAGTTTCATCTAAAAATAGACACATATGGTACAGAACATTCGGTTAATATATAAGCCGCACTTAGCTTCTCTATACATATTATATCTACATCGTTATAGGAGATGGACAGTGAGGGCAAATTATATTCATGTATTTTTTATGTACTTACGTATCATGCCTACTCTTGTACTTAGTGTTACAGCAATACGAAGAAAATCTTTTATGTAGTAATCAGTTTTAAGCCAATTTTTATTTGTTACAAATAATAAATAAATATCCTGGGACATTCCTCACACACGGTCATCTGATCCCAAAGTCCCAAACTAAGCAGAGCTTGTACTATGGACACCAGATAACTGATATAATACATATATACTACTTTTTTGTTTGTAAATACATACTTGATATACATAAATACTAGACGGAAGATAATTATTAAAATTGAACTAAATACGAACCTGTGTGTATGTGTAATTTGTTGCAAATGAAACCATTTTCACACATTGTGTACTATCGAGGAAAATAAGAGAGGAGAAATCCGCTTAGAGTAGTTATACCGAACAAACCAATTCTGAAAGTGCTTTTGCACTGATTTACAACAGTACCGACCAATCACTACATCTACATCAATCAAGCCAATCAGAGCGCGCGTGTTCTGGATATCTGGACACAATAGATCATTAGTCCACTAATTTACATTACCTACCATGATCAATCATCAACACTATCAAAAAGTATCTGCCCAAAGTATTTTTTATTTATATTAGTATGTATATTCATAATATTTGTCCACTGTTTATGTATATTCATAAACAAATGTGTAATTTGGTTTGCACAGATAAACTATCCTATTGTACTATTTGTGAAAACTATTTAGGCTTGTTTGAGGCTGTTTGTTTTCCTAATAAGAAAAAAGTAACAAGCGTGTAAAGCTGTGTACTTTTTATCCCGGAAATGCTCTATTACGCTCTAAAACGGTAAAAGAACCACGAAAGATAACGTTATCCCAGGGTTAAGAAGAACTTAACTTTCTCATGAATTATTAGTGGGTAGGTATATTTTAATCGTATTCAAGCTGACATCAAAGTTGGGTGATTGGAAAACTTTACCGATCACGACATCCAAGGTCTAAAACTGTTCACATCTGTATAAAGAGGTGCATTCATAAGGCGCAAGATACATAGGAACTGGCGTATTCGATGTGTTCAAATTGCGTTTTTATTCCGTGCGTGTGAATCGCAAAGACGTTAATTTTGCTTAAAATTATGCCAATTTCCCAGCACCGATAAGGCGCTCTGATCGGCCAAGTCAAGAACATGCGGTGCAGAGATATAAGAACAATATCCTGGGACATTCATCACACACGGTCATCTGATCCCAAACTAAGCAGAGCTTGTACTATGGAAACCAGATAACTGATATAATACAGACATGTTCATGCACACAAATGCATGTCCTGTGTGGGAATCGAACCCACGACCTGTGGCGCGAAAGGTCGAATCTTAACCAGAGTCTTAACCAACCGCACCAGCTGGCCCGTCAAATTTTATGTCACGTCAATATGTCCTTACTGTTCAAAATAAGTGCAAAAGCGCTGACTTGACTAATTGGGAAATTGGATTGCTCAGTATTACCACAGTTTTACTATTAGATAGTAATACTGTGGTATAGGTCGGTTAACGAAAGCTGGCACGTTCACAGTACTCATAAATTTGCAATCAGTCAAGTCTAATGGACGAATGCAAAAATAGACCACTCTATATTTATGAGCAGTAGCAAAAGCAAAACAATAACTGTCTCCTTCATACTCATAAGCTTGACTTTGCGCGAGAGAGACGGTGTAAATGTGTTGAAACGTGCCAGCTTTAGTTAACCGACCTGTATTACATCTACTCTAAAGGGATTGTACGTCGATGGTTTTGTACTAAATTTTAATTGAAACGTTCGTGTCATGTCCGCGACTGCGCCCGCGCCAGCTTCTATGTGGCTTGCGCCCTTCCAGAAGAGTGGTGACAGCGTTAACAACGTTTTCTTATGAGAAGTGTGAGCAGTTTGCATTCATAGATATATCATAAAATTGTGATTTACTGTCAGAAAAAATTACAATATGACTTCCTCGTCATTTGTTCTCGTAAAAGTATCGATAAAAAACTAGAAATTGGCATTCATTATATTCAATCAGCAAACTGTGAACAAAAGAAAGTTTTGTTCAAATTCACTACAATTAAAGTTGATTTTGCATGTAAATCATCGTTTTTTTATACCACTAAGGTGGCAAAAAAGCATACGGCCCGCCTGATGGTAAGCAGTTCCCGTAGCCTATGGACGCTTGACACACCAGGGGTATAACTCGCGCGCTGCCGACCCTGAAGAAATCTCTTCACACCCTTTTTGAAGAACCCTATGCTGTACTCCATTGGGAAAACCACGGCGGGGAGCTCATTCCACAGTCTGAGCGTCCGCGAGTTAAAACATTTTAAGGTCATTTCATTTACTCCCACAAGGAATCACGCTCAGTAATGGCCCGAGCGTGATTTAATTTCGTGCTATGCTATGCTATTTTGAAAAAAGTAAATCATCTCAATAGTCAACTCGCAACAGATGAACATTCGTGTGTGACATACAAGATGGTGGCGCTAGTGTCGAAATATGTCATTGCAGATTCGAGTGATTTAATTAACTTTTTTAAATAGCACCGGGGGTCAAGTCTGCTATTATAAATCACTGACACGATCCCATTACTATTCCACTAACATTGAGCCATTGTGCGCTGTCTAGTTACTAATTTTGACTCTGTATACTAGTAGACTACCAAAACTGACAGATCTATAAATTTTTACATCTTTGATAGTTAATAACACAATAATTGTAATAGTGTTTAGCAGAGCTTGCGGTTGCACTCTGCGGGTCCCTGGATTAAATTACAGACTATGAAGATATCTTAAAGAATTTTCCATCTTCGAATTCTAACTTTTTCAAATTCAAATTCAAAATCATTTATTGAAATAGACCTTCGCAGGCACTTATGAAAAGTCTGACTCTAATACCGGTTCGGAAGGTTGCATTTGCTTTGAAGTACTTACAATGGTGACGTGAGAGTCTTCTTTACTATGAAATAAAGTAAATCTCCGCTTAGTTTCGGTGGAAACACCTTAGCCGCTTATCCTTTCCTTTCATCGCCCTTCCTTCTAATTCCGCTTCAGTGAATTCCGCCATGTAACAAATAAACAGGACATAGATTCGAGTTCGCATTTTCTAACGTTAAGTTGGATAGTCTCAATTTTGAATTTTTAACAGCCTTTATGTGGAAATCTTGTAATTTGATTGGAATTTACTAGTTATTTATGGTTGTAGGTATTCGTTTTGCATTCAAATTATTATATATAACATGGCCGTCATTCATTTATAAGGAGTCCATATGGTTTAACATAGAAATAATTTTAAATAGTTAAATGCGTAATTAGTAATATGCAGCGTCAGACACAGTTTTGTAAACATTGGTGCTGATTCTGTTGTTTACACCTAAACTAATTTTAGTCTCACTATATCTTTCTAACAAAGAACACAAGATGTAATGGTGCGTCCATGCTACGAATCGAGCATGAGCCGAGCCACGAACGAGCCTACAACGAGCACGATGGAAATCCCTTTTTGTACGTGAAAAAACTGACAATCGCGCTCGTTCGAGGCTCGCGAGCCCGTCCACGCTACGCGAATCGTGCTCGCAGTGTGCTCGTTCGAGGCTCGGCTCGTGCTCGGTTCGCCAAGCATGGACGCACCATAAGAAATTGATTCCTGTCAAATTAGTCACATGCTTGTTTTTAATATAAATTTAGTCGCCATCTTTAAATTACGGTTACGTCTAAATACCCGCAAATGAAGACGGCAAAGATGGCAACAGATGAACATTCGTGTGTGACATACAAGATGGTGGCGCTAGTGTCGAAATATGTCATTGCAGATTCGAGTGATTTAATTAACTTTTTTAAATAGCACCGGGGGTCAAGTCTGCTATTATAAATCACTGACACGATCCCATTACTATTCCACTAACATTGAGCCATTGTGCGCTGTCTAGTTACTAATTTTGACTCTGTATACTAGTAGACTACCAAAACTGACAGATCTATAAATTTTTACATCTTTGATAGTTAATAACACAATAATTGTAATAGTGTTTAGCAGAGCTTGCGGTTGCACTCTGCGGGTCCCTGGATTAAATTACAGACTATGAAGATATCTTAAAGAATTTTCCATCTTCGAATTCTAACTTTTTCAAATTCAAATTCAAAATCATTTATTGAAATAGACCTTCGCAGGCACTTATGAAAAGTCTGACTCTAATACCGGTTCGGAAGGTTGCATTTGCTTTGAAGTACTTACAATGGTGACGTGAGAGTCTTCTTTACTATGAAATAAAGTAAATCTCCGCTTAGTTTCGGTGGAAACACCTTAGCCGCTTATCCTTTCCTTTCATCGCCCTTCCTTCTAATTCCGCTTCAGTGAATTCCGCCATGTAACAAATAAACAGGACATAGATTCGAGTTCGCATTTTCTAACGTTAAGTTGGATAGTCTCAATTTTGAATTTTTAACAGCCTTTATGTGGAAATCTTGTAATTTGATTGGAATTTACTAGTTATTTATGGTTGTAGGTATTCGTTTTGCATTCAAATTATTATATATAACATGGCCGTCATTCATTTATAAGGAGTCCATATGGTTTAACATAGAAATAATTTTAAATAGTTAAATGCGTAATTAGTAATATGCAGCGTCAGACACAGTTTTGTAAACATTGGTGCTGATTCTGTTGTTTACACCTAAACTAATTTTAGTCTCACTATATCTTTCTAACAAAGAACACAAGATGTAATGGTGCGTCCATGCTACGAATCGAGCATGAGCCGAGCCACGAACGAGCCTACAACGAGCACGATGGAAATCCCTTTTTGTACGTGAAAAAACTGACAATCGCGCTCGTTCGAGGCTCGCGAGCCCGTCCACGCTACGCGAATCGTGCTCGCAGTGTGCTCGTTCGAGGCTCGGCTCGTGCTCGGTTCGCCAAGCATGGACGCACCATAAGAAATTGATTCCTGTCAAATTAGTCACATGCTTGTTTTTAATATAAATTTAGTCGCCATCTTTAAATTACGGTTACGTCTAAATACCCGCAAATGAAGACGGCAAAGACTAATTTGAGAGCTTTACAAATGTTCTATCCTTTTTCAATAATGTTTGTTAGAAAGAGATGTGATGTGACTAAAATTAGTTTAGTACGATTTACAACAGATTCGGCACCATTGTATGTGGTAAATACATTGAACGAATCCTGTCCCCCATAATACAGGCTCTTGCCTAGCTTGGGCTACATAATTCTCTTTTGTGCATTAATCACGTATTTCTGATCAAATATATGTGTGTTTTGTGAATAAACCATTATTATTAATACACAAAAAGGACTTCTCACAGGCAGTTACAAATGATGTAATGAATTAAAACGCCAGATTCAGAATCAGACACTCAAAATCCTCCTCCTCATCAAGGGAAGCAGTCAAGTGGACTATATTACCGATTTCTTACAACACATGCAAGATCACATCAATTAACCCCATCTACATATACTACTACTATAAAATACAATCTATATATAGAAAATTTCCTCGAGTCTGCCGCTGCTTCCGATTAACGGTAACAAGGTTCCCAGAAGGCTGGCAGCGTTTCCTCTTTGGATAGCCAAGCTGACGCGTTGGCGGAAAAAGCTCCCCGACCCCGGTCTCGAGCAAAACGGCGATCTTCGGACCCCCACGGTCCCAAGGTCTCGACCGCAAAAGACATAAAAATATAATTGGATCCAATCGATGCGTATTTTTAGGGTTCCGTAGCCAAATGGCAAAAAACGGAACCCTTATAGATTCGTCATGTCTGTCTGTCTGTCTGTCCGTGTATGTCACAGCCATTTATTTCCGAAACTATAAGAACTATAATGTTGAAACTTGGTAAGTAGATGTATTCTGTGAACCGCATTAAGATTTTTACACAAAAATAGAAAAAAAACAATAAATTTTGGGGGTTCCCCATACTTAGAACTGAAACTCAATTTTTTTTTTTTCATCAAACCCATAAGTGTGGGGTGTCTATGGATAGGTCTTCAAAAATGATATTGAGGTTTCTAATATCATTTTTTTCTAAACTGAATAGTTTGCGCGAGAGACACTTCCAAAGTGGTAAAATGTGTGTCCCCCCCCTGTAACTTCTAAAATAAGAGAATGATAAATCTATAAAAAATATATGATGTACATTACGGTGCAAACTTCCACTGAAAATTGGTTTGAACGAGATCTAGTAAGTAGTTTTTTTTTAATAGGTCATAAATTGAAATTAATATCAAATACTCAGGTCTATACTACCATTTACTTATATACCTACAGGTTTGTACGGAACCCTCGGTGCGCGAGTCTGACTCGCACTTGGCCGGTTTTATTTTTATGTATACTACTTATATAGGTTGGTTGATTAATGAGTCACACATTCCATACGCACGACAAACATACAAACCTGATTAAGAACTTTTAAAAGTTACCGTTAGTAAACCGCAAATTTTCTTGTTCGGTAAAAGTTTTGACCTTTCTTTCAATTGACCCCAAAAAACCGGGATATTAATATTAAAGTGAGTCCCGGTACCCCTCACCCGATTGTACCGGGACAAAATGTCTCAATCTAGATTATTTAAGACGACGTCGCAACTTTCGCTAAGTTCCCTCGCTTCCTTTGAAGTTCTGAGCCGCCTATTACACGTTCGCGTAACTTTTTGAGTAGGTCTAGTGCATCGTTTGGCGAACACGTGGCTGTCAGGATAGCACTATGGCATTGTCCAAACCAATTGGTCCAAACCCTAGAGACAACCGTCAACGTCACTTCGCCATCTTCCCCGTGATAATCTATCAGCCTAGTGTTCTTATATAATGAATTACAAAGCTAATAATAAATTATAGTTTATTGTGGATAACCTTTATGGATGAACTTCTCGCGGATGTGTGGATGTGTGGATAGCACATATACTGGAGCGTATCTGGTCGGACCAACGCATCATACTCCGTCCCTTCGGCCTATATTTTTTTTACTGTTTATAGGCCTTTTTTTTACCGCAATTTCACCATGGCAAGTGATGATGCGGCCGAAGGTGGTAAGCACACAAAGCCTACAGCTTGGCGACAGATTTTCGACTTGAGGGTGGTAGCCAGCCAGACGGGTACTACAATGTACCCCACCATGCTAAGGTTTCCTCACGATGTTTTCCTTCACCGAAAGCTCAAGCTCATTGTAGGATTCGAACCAGGTGCCTGGGATCTTCGTATTTCCTTCCACCTTGCAAAGTATTAGCCCGGATCATGGACGCTTGCGGTTGGGGTGTCATGTCACTCGCACATTGCTGTTGTATCCCAAAGTGTAAAAAGGTATGGTACCAATGTTACGTTGCGGTGTGATATAGAGCCGTAATTTCGGGCGTACGTTTTTGTGTATACAAAGGTATTCATAGAATTTGCAATTTAAAATTGTATAAAGATAATTTTCGTCAACTCGGCGAGATAAAGGAGGTTGTCGGAATTTCTTCATCATTATCGTATCTCGTTATTCCGAATGTCGATACCCATTTTATTTGTGCCTTTTAATGTAATTTTATGTTCAGTAACGGTCCTTTGTAAGTTTAATTTTAATAATGTGTAGGTATGTTCTTGAGAAAGTATTTTATTCTTTAATTTAGGAGTTTATTTTTAGGATATACTTACTTTTTATAATTATTTGTGTATTTTTAAGTAATATTTAACAAATATGAGAAAGGAACATTGATATTGAATTAACTAAAGATTTATTTGACCAGAAAAACAATTCTTTAATTCATCTTAGCGTCTCAAGACACAAACACTATCATAGAATAGCTTATATTTATTTACAATAAATATGTACAAATTACAATCTATATATAGAATGTTTCCTCGAGTCTGCCGCGGTAGCAGCGGATCATTCCCAGCAGGCTGGCAGCGTTTCCTCTTTGGATAGCCAAAAGCTAAAATTAAAAAGTAATATTTTATCAATCTGAAAATATTTAAATTGGGTACATACCTATAAGACTCAGACAGATAGATAGACGGACAAACGTTTTATGGTAGGGATATTTCCTCAACACCAGCCCCCCTAGTCAAGATGGTTGTCGACATTCGTCATCGTTAGTAAACGATCAAACTTTGTATGGGAGTGACATAAGAGATTGTTAAAAATCACGTGATATTTCGATTTGAAATGTCAATCCCATACAAAGGTTGATCGTTTACTAACGATGACGAATGTCGACAACCATCTTGTCTAGGGGCCCAGTTGTCTTTGCTCTATCACGGATATTATTCTAACGCTTTATACAGTGCGACCATTTAGCTGGCCACAATAACAATAACCTATATGAAAGCCATTGAGCCCCCTTTGAGCCACTTTTGAGTCACCCTGCACTGTCACGTGAAAGACAAAGGTATTTCGCACATAAAGGTGTCAACACACCGTCGGGCGGCGCTGAGCGTGACGCTGACACTTCCTGACAGTGTAACAAAGGCCTTACACGCGCTTACCGCCTCAGCAAAGTTTCGCAAAACACATAATGGCCAAGTTTGTTTTGGGTGTTGGGCGAGATTTTGTTTTGTTTTCATTGTCTATACATTTTGGTTTGTGTTTATGATTACAAAAACTTTAAGATAACTTATTTCATAATTATCTCTTCAAAATTTTTGGTTGGTGCTAAAATATGAAATGGATGAAGTTACTATCAACGTTTACAAAAAAAAAATACCGTATTAGGTAATCTGCTTTCCATACTACAAACTCTGCTTAGGGATCAGATAACCTTGAATGTTTTTATAAACGCGTTAACCTCTGGAACTACCAGTCGGATTTATAGGAAAATACATTATCCCCGTTCCAGTGTTTAGGATATCTTTTTTATTAACTCCCGGGAACGCGGGTGAAACCGCTGGGGATAGCTAGTTTCAATTATGCATTATGTACATCTTAAAGGTACCTACTTAGACTCTGTTTAATTTAATAACGGTCGTTGTGCCGAGACTTGATAACAAACAAACTTCAACTTTCACATTTATAATATAAAGTTATGAATCATACATAAAATTTTCCTCATAAAATCTGGGGGCACGGGAGTGCCACCCGCCAATACAGCCAATATATTTTACAAAAACCCATTTGAACGAACGTTATTATTTTTTAACGTGATAAAGAACAAAGTGGCGTTATGGGGACGCAAAGAGGATTTTATTCAATAAGTAGATATAATGGAGGATCTGAGAGGGAGTAGTGGCAGTTAAGTGCGTTGTAGGTCACAGATACTGTACGGGATTATAGTATGTATGATGTGTGTTTAAAGTTTATAATGGGTGCTAGAATACTTGTATTAAAGAACGAGAATAAACACTTATATCATTTAACATAAGTTCAAATTAAATGGCTACCGTCTCTGTGGCCACCAGCTGGCGCCACTAGCGAGTGGGTCGAATAATAATTACCAACCTCCGGAACAAAAAAGGTTCCGAAAAAAGGAGGAAATACGTTTCCGAAAGGCAAAACTCGCCTAAAACAGTGGTCGGTAGCGATTCGCAGGTATGTCTCGCATACTTAATCAGGAATGGCACAATTTTACAACGATCATGAATTATTTGAGAATAAATAATAAATAAATAAATAATAAATATGATCATGAATTATTTGAGAATGAGAATCCACCATGAATATTTCGCAAACAATAAGGCGCCGATCCCACAGAGCGAGTTCTAGAGTTCAGAGTTCTGCGTTCCGCGTTCACTACTGTACACAAGGCGAGCGAGCAGTCTAGAGTTCTAAAGGAAAATGGGCAATTTTTTTTTTTTTTTATTTTTTTTTTTTATTGTTTTTCGGAAGATTTTATGATTTTATAAGATTTGTATGGAGAGAGCCGCCAATGGGATATTGGCGGCTCTCTCTGTGTGATCGGCGCCTTACGTTCAGTAACATTTGACATTTCTAGAGACGCTACACAAGCGCCTCTGGCGGATAATTGAAGCGCGTGACTTTACCGTTTGCGGTCTCAAACGCCTTCCCGTGATGAAAAGTAGCTTATAGCATTTGGGGATAATGTAGATGAATCAACATCAACAGCTGCTTGTCTAGCCTAAAGGTCAGGTTGACGAGAACAAGTGTAAATGTCTGGGGGTCAAGCAAAGACTGGATATGCGCGGTCAAGTCTGCTAAAATGTCAAACTTTCACGATACTTTGCAATTCCACTATCAATGAGCCGATGTGCGCAGTCTACTAATTTATATTGGTCTCATAATGAATGAAAAGAATTTTAGTACCAAAAACTGTAAAAACTGACAACTGAAAGACCATTTGTGGCACGATTGTATTTTCAGTGGAAACTCATCGGAAAGCTATTATGGCGCCATTACGACGCTATTGTGTTAGTAGACTACCAACATTGTAAAATGTGTAAATTTTTACACCACTGGTAGGTAGTTCATTGGAACACAAAAGATATAGCAGACTTGGGCCCCTGGTCAGAGTCGCTAGTGGAAGCGGCTCAAAACATAACAAAAATGTATGTAAAATTAAAATCAACATATAATTTTCATTTTTAATTTGCACTTTGAGAGAGGTAGAGCATAGCGTTTCGACTCGACTTGGGAAGTACCTCCACCTTACAGAATAACTTTCAAATAACTTTATGTTGTGTAAAGTTGTGTTCCTGCGCGTGAGTAAGGTCCCCAGAGCTCATAGGGGAGGGGGGAAAGTTCGGTAACGCGTGAGCAATGCTTCTTGTGTTTCGAGTGTCCATATGGCTACGGTAACCGCTTACCATCAGGCGGGCCGTATGCTTGTTTACCGACTTAGTTGTATACAAAAAAAATACTTAAATTCTCTTTACATACACCTAACCAGCTAAAAATAAATTAAAGCCAATTTAAAACTGGTGCTAAAACTGCCCCAGACACCTCAGCAGCTCTGCAGTGGTGTTTCACACGAATACTTCTCATTCATAACACGAACAACTTTATGTACGTCCTAAATAAAAAACGCTATGGTCAGGCGCGAGTCGAGAATGACTTAAGGGGTTCCGTGAATTTATAGTGTTGATTAAATAAAAATACTAAAATTAATAGTCAAAGTTATAGGTTTATTACAGAAAACAGATTGGTATAGACTAGTAATAGGTACCTAAAGATATCCAGAAGTAGTGCACACTCATGTTGTGATTAGTCATTTGACAGTTCAATTATGTAGGAAAGTGGTTCTCAAGTATTTAAGACGGTCCTTAATTGTATATGACATATCAATATTGATCCTAATGCATATGATATAATTCACTAAATATTATTTTGTAAAATTTTAGATGGTTAGATTATTCAGAATAGCTCGTCGTAAAGATTACTGATAGCTAGGAATCCCATAAATATATAAATATCCTGGGACAATCCTCACACACGGTCATCTGATCCCAAACTAAGCAGAGCTTGTACTATGGAAACCCGATAACTGATATAATACATATACTACTTTTTTTGTTTGTAAATACATACTCAATATAATAAATAAATAATAAATAAATATCCTGGGACATTCCTCACACACGGTCATCTGATCCCAAACTAAGCAGAGCTTGTACTATGGAAACCAGATAACTGATATAATACATAAACATACTTTTTGTTCGTAAATACATACTTAATATACATAATTAATTACACCCAGACTCAGGACATACAGACATGTTCATGCACACAAATGCATGTCCTGTGTGGGAATCGAACCCACGACCTGCGGCGCGTAAGGTGAACCTTAACCAACTGCGCCAACTGGCCCGTCAAATATACATAATTACACCCAGAATCAGGACATACAGACATGTTCATGCACACAAATGCATGTCCTGTGCGGGAATCGAACTCACGACCAGCGGCGCAATAGGTGGAATCTTTACCAGAGCGTCAACTGGCCCGTCATGATTATACCTAACCACAATCATTGGTGGTTGGATGTGATGCGAGGTGACTTTTATTTAGAAATTAATGTTTCGTTGGGTTTTTTATGCTGAAAATAAACAAACCCCAAATAATAAAAACTGCTGCTATGCTAAAAGTTACAGGAAAATAAAATTGGAGCTCTGTTATTACCTGTTGAGTTATGACCTATAATAAAAGGGGTTCAGTTTTTATTTACAAAGTAAGGGAACCCTAAAGCGAGCGGAGGAGTTCGTTGACTGTAAGAAGTTAGAAATAAAATAAATTCTCATTTTAAATCACTACTTGCGCTGGGAAATTTAATTTAGTTTTATGTTTGAAACGGACTTCATTTGGTGTGTTTTTTATTTGAAAATAATATCGTCCTATTTTGTTTCGTTTGGGCTTTTTTTTATACAACGAAGTCGGCGCCATACAGGATATGGTGAGCAGTTACTGTAACCATATGGACGCTTGCAACACACGAGGCATCACTCACGAGTTACCGACCCTTCCCCCCTCCCCAATGAGCTCTGGTTTTCTGTAAGGTGGAAGTACCTACTTCCCCAGTCGAGCTGCTCTTTGAGCGGATAAATGCTATGCTCTACCTGTCTAATTTTGAAAATTAAAACATAATCTTACTATCCCATCGCATCCCACTACTATTTGAATGTTTTTGTATCACCATTACGCATAAAGGCTCAACGGATTTAGATGAAATTTGGCACATAGAAAGTTATTTTGCCTAACTAAGGTATTTTGAGAAAACCATAGATCACGGACGGAAAAATAGTTATTGTATAAAATTGAAACACATAGTATTTTTCCTTGCAGCGTTGTCGACTACGATATAATCGAAGTAAAGACCCGTGTACACGTCTCTAGTTCCCAGCTGGAGTTCCCAGGCGTCGAGCGAGTGTAGTTTTATTTCATACGTCTGGAGACTTTCTTTTTAATTTAAAATTGTTGTTTTTCTTATACTCGTCGATATTGCAATTGCAAGTACGAGTAAACATATGATACTCAGTGGTAGGTATCGGACTTAGAAGGCCACGGGTTCGAATCCTACAATGAACTTAAGCTTTTGGTAAAGCAAAACATCATAAGGAAACGATAGCACGGTGGCACCCTCAAGTTGAAAAAGGAGGAAGTTGGACTTCAAAACAGTGTAAGATAAGAGTTATTTCTTACTTTTTAGTGTACTTTGAAGGCGTTTTTTTTTTGTTAAAAAGTTAATTTATTTTTGAATTTTTTACCGACTTCAAAAAAAGGAGGAGGTTCTCAATTCGAAGGTATGTTTTTTTTTTTTTTTTATGTTTGTTACCTCATAACTCCGTCATTTATGAACCGATTTGGAAAATTCTTTTTTGTCTGGAAGGGTACACTTCCCGTTTAGTCCCATTGTCATCAGATCAGGATTTGATTACTTTTTAGTGTACTTTGAAGTCGGTTTAAGTTGTTTGTAAAACAGTCCAATTATTAGTTTCATATAGGTACTATACTTGAAAACCTAATTTCGCGCGTAAAGGCCTGCGTAAACAATGCATATTTAAGCGACAGCAGCAATTGCGGTTGATTTGCTGAAATTTTTTAAGAGTTCCGTTGTCTTTCTCCGAAACTCATCATCGGATCTATATGAAATTTATATGGGACCATTTCGAAATAAACCCCTTTCGAGCAAAAAAGAATTTTGAAAGTCCGTCTATATATGACGGAGTTATGCCCGAACATACATAAAAAAATAATAATAATAAAAATATTAAATCGATTGTTGCATCAGCATCTTTAAGCTTTCTTAAAACTTTCATCTTTATTATCACTGAAAATAAGTTTCATAATCATTTTACTAAAACCGTGTTCGTTGGACACAAACATAACTAGTAGTTGTACGTAGTATTTATCTACTCTGAGCTAGTAGCATAAGTAAGTTTATTGTTTGACAACAAATTTACCGTAAAAAATTAGGAAATAACCGATAAATCGACGTAACTGCGTATATTGCTAACACAAGGTCGAAAACTTTGCCAACTGGCAAAATTTATCGTGAATCGATGATTCACTGAGTTTTCCTAATTCATTAGAATTTGACAGCGGATTTTATCTGTGCTGACGTCACTGGCTTTACGAATTAGGGATACGCCATACTTTTTTAACCGACTTCAAAAAAAGGAGGAGGTTCACAATTCGGTTGTATTTTTTTTTTTTTTTTATGTTTGTTACCTCATAACTCCGTCATTTATGAACTGATTTGGAAAATTCTTTCCCGTTTGGTCCCATTGTCATCAGATCAGGATTTGATTACTTCTTAGTGTACTTTGAAGTCGGTTTAAGTTTTTGTAAAACAGTCCAAATATGTCTCGATCGGTTTGTTTAGGCCTGACCATAGAGTTAGAATATAGAGTCCGTACCATGGGCATGGGCACAGTATTACTATCTACCTATGGATAATGTTTAAATAATAAGATAAACATGAATGCGTCTTCCTTCCGCGGACGATCCTGTAAACTAAGCGTGATGGCAGGACGCGGTCGCGTCGCCCCGACACCCTGCGAGTTCCCCTCCGTCTCTCTGTATAAGTACATTCGTTGCGCAACTGTATGCAATAGTAAAACCTCAGAGTAGATAAATACTACGGTAAAACTGTGGCATGGGTATGGGCAAAATGCCTTAAATCGAAGAGCGCGTTGTACATAGTTTGAACGACTAAAATACATATAATGAACGCCAATTTCTCGTTTTTTATCGAGACTTTTCGCGGTTATTTGCCAAACGCGCTTGTTGCGTGTCACGTGGGCCACCTGTGTAACCTAATCATGTCGAAGTTTGGCGAGTTCATACCAACACGAGTCACGAACCAACATAATTCATGTTACACCACATCGTCAAATACACACGACATGACAACGTTCGTCAGAGGATTTGTTATGCAAGACTGACAGGCAATTAATGATTTAATTCTATTTTATTTAAAGCCGTATTTCTTGTCGATTGATGATTCCGTATTAAATATTCATAATTTTCCATATTCTCAGTTCAAGTTGTATTTGGAACCGGTGTAGATTCATTTGTTAACGTACATAAGTGCCTTATCAGGGCCTAAATTGAATAAATGCTTTTTGAATTTTAATTTGAATTATTAATGAATTACTAGCTTCCGTTCCGCAGTTTTCTGAGCATATTCTATCTGTGTGCCAAATTTCATTGAATTCCATTCAGTCCTTTTTGTGCATTCAGTTGTTTTGGTTTCACCCGCGCTCCCGGGTTAAAAAGGAGCCTGTGTCCTTTTCGATACCATAGGCTATCTTCATGCCAAATTTCATGATGATCCGTTGAGTAGTTGAGGCGTGAAGGCGTAAAAAACAAACAAACTCACTTTCGCATTTATAATATTAGTTAGTTTGGGAGGACATAGCTACTTTTTATCCCGTGAACGCGGGTGAAACCGCGGGGGACAGCTAGTTATATAAATAAATAGGAAATTCTATATGTGACTAGCAAAGCATCGTATGAAAAGACTAATCTAGTTTCCTAAAGTTGACATTGGTATAATGTTAATTAGGCCACACAAAAAAACTGCCAGTCTTGCCGTTTTTCTGTCGGCTTTAACTACCTATCAAACCAGAAGAGGCTGTATGGCTCTAATCTTTTGCCAGCTTTTTAGCGAAATAGAAATAAAGAAAAATCTGCTGGCTTTGTATTTTTTTTATGTCATTCTTTTCACGCGCGTTTCTAAAAGGCAACAATGTCTTATGGTTTTAATATCACATGACATTGACGAAGTTGTGGTGGCATTTCAGCAAAAGCCATAAATAAGAATTGGGCTTTTTGGCGGGAACTTGCAGAGTGACGTAGCATTTTCATTTTTATTTTCATAAATTTGTGTATTTTGAGTTTTATTGTGTATTTTTGGTGGTATTTTACCCAATAAAGATCATCCATGTGCACCATCGGGAAATGAAATGAATTATGTGTATCGTGAATTTTCAAGTTGTCTCAAAATGTCCGTGTAAAGTTTTACTACAATGACCACCATTGTAGTAAAACATGACTTTTATCTTTTATGGACGGTAACTGACTGAGGACTATAATGTGAAGTGATTTATTGTGACTGGAAACTATAATATAACTCGACACTGGCAGAAATGAGCCCTAATTTGGGCTTGGTTGCCAAAATTAAAAATAAGAAGAAGAATAAGAATTGAATTGAATTGAAAAGGCAACAAATTGGAGTTATGATATTTTATCATAATATGCAGCATTTAAAATTAGTTCAAAATTTTTATATCCAGCTTGTATCGATTCCATGCTTTTGCCAAGTGGTATCCGGGTCATTTCAATTTTAAACAAAGAGGGTTCAGTCTAGACAGAGGGGAGGTTCAGACACTCAAGGGGGATTTGTTCCATATAGTTAGTAAAACAGATCTCCAGGTCATTGCACTTGTGCGTGTACGGAACCTCGTAAATTACATTCTAGTGCCAATTCTAGCGGCATTCAGCTGGTGTGTACGAGATTTCAGGCTTCTTACTTCTGTAATAAGGTTTGTGAATCTGAATTGAATTGTAAACATTCCGTGATTGTAAGAATTTGTAAGGGATCTGTGTAGGAATCTCAATTATTGTCAAATATGCTAGGATATCTTTTTTTAAGAAAGTGCTTTTCGGATTCATTAGTATTTATTTTATTCCGATATGAATCAGTAGGTATGTATTGATTCCAATTGGTTTTTGAGATTAGCGCGATCAAATATACAAACTCCACTAAATTAATGTAGATTACCCGCGTTTCTACAGCCCTATCTCCCTTATTAAATGGCTTCAACAAGATCTATGTAGTATAACCAAGGTTTGAAATAATCCGTAATACATACAAATAGTGCCACAAGCTTACCCGCTCGGTGAGAGAGTCGCTGTTATCGCATTTGGTGGAGCAAACCAATAATGAACGTACCCCCTTACTCATAAAACGTTATTTAACTAATATACTGTTAAAAGGGTCAGCACTTAAAACCTTCCAATCGGTCTAAATACAGTTTTACATTTCAAAGCGGTAGTTTTCTATTTCAATCGACAATCAATTCCCAAAAACTGTCTACATTTAAATCCGACCCTATTTATTAACATATAAATGAAAGTGTCCTTAAAATTTGCATACAAATCGTTAATCTGTCTTGCCAAGGCCACCCAACCTTGTCTGTGAGTTTGTTCGATACACCGTGGAAACAGACTTATTAACTACACTGGACAGCAAATAAACCGGGCCACCCGCCCTTTTGTAGCTCTAATCCGATTTTCTCAAAAAGTATACAACTTACAGCTATCAAAGATATACCTAAAGAAAGTACGTTTCATGATGATTAAAATGAGTATAAATGTAATTGAAAGCACCGTCAACTCACATTGTAATCATGCCACAAACACAATGCCTAACGATTTGCACTATTTTCTCTAGAGTTCGAGCTTAGCGTTTTTTTTTCTACAGTGATATCTCTTATCATTTCTTTAGTTTTTGTCCATCGTTTGTTCAGGCGCGTGTATTTTTGCTATTTTTTACGGCCAATGATAGATACGACTCCTTAAGAAGAAGCTCAAGCACTAGCACTAGTTCAAGCAGTTGTTGGGCAACGTGAGGTCGTTCGAAGTCTTCGAATCAGCAGATATTCAGTGCAACGAGTTTACATACGATACTTAGAGACTGGAGCAATTGACCGCCGTCCAGGTACGGGCAGATCTAGGGCTACATCAGCAACAGATGATCGTTATATCCAACTTACTAATCTGCGAAATCACTGCCTGAACGCAGTTCAAGTCCAACAAAGTCTGCGTGACGAACGCCAAGTGGTCATAAGTTCAGATACCGTCAGCAGGAGACTTGATGAAAGGAACCTGACTCCAAAAAGAGCTGCAATAGGGCCAGGATTCACGGTAGCCCACCGTCGATCACGACTTGAATTTGCTCGAAAGCATATGAATTTGAGGTTAGAGCAGTGGGGTAATTTACTCTGCCCTGATGTGACCAGGGTGAGTATACATGGAAGCAATCGACGTCAGAGAGTATATCGTCGCCCTGGAGAACGTTGTTCTCAGTGTTTATCGAGTAAACTGTTGCTTATGGAGGAGGATCGGTAATGGTCTGGGGCGGCATCTCGTTAAACGCACATACAGCGTTAGTTTTCATCAAACCGACGGGCCGTACACGTGGATTGACTTCTCATCTACATCACTGAAATCCTCGCGGACCATATGGTACCTTACGTAGGATATATCGGGCAGGATATGCAGTTGATGCATGATAATGTACGGCCTCATGTTGCTCATGTGGTGACCCAGTATCTACGCGACGTCGGCATTCATACGATGGACTAGTCAGCTCAAAGTCCGGACTTGAATCCGATAGAACACTTATGAGATGAGCTGAAACGTCGAGTTAGAGCTCGGGTACCTGTTCCAACAAGGCTTTCAGAGCTGCGAATCGCAAATGAAGAGGAGTAGAATGCAATTCCCCAAGATTTCATCGTCAGGCTCGTGAGGTCTTTGAATACGAAGATGCTAGCAGTTACACGAGCAAGGGGAAGGAACACTGAATACTGTGCAAAAACATTTTTTCATTTTTTTATTTTTTTTCAGCCAAAAAATTGTTTTTCCTTTGGTGATTACGAACGATTAACACGACAGGAAAACAACTCTTCTTTGTAAAATCCTTAATAAACATTTAATAAATTGATTAAGCCTAATGTGTTTCCATTCATTTTGTTCATCATGAAACACACTTTCTGTAGGTATAACTTTGTAAGTGGTAAGCTTTATACTTTTTGAGAAAATTGAATTAAAGCTCCAAGTTAGCGGGTGGCCCGGTTTATTTGCTGTCCAGTGTAGTTCAACCTAGTTTCATTTTGTCTAAATATAAAGTTAGGTAACATCACAGTCCTTGAAATAAATAGTTTTGAGAATCGATAATAATAATAAATATCCTGGTACATTCCTCACATATGGAGAGAGATTTTGAGAGAGGTAGAGCTTAGCGTTTATTCGCTCAAAGAGCAGCTCGACTGGGGAAGTACCTCCTACCTACCTACCTTGCAAAATACCGCAGCCAAATAACTTTATGTTGTGTAAAGTTGTGTTCCTGCGCGTGAGTAAGGTCGCCAGAGCTCATGGGGGAGGGGGGAAGGGTCGGTAACGCGTGAGCGATGCTTCTTGTGTTGCAAACGTCCATATGGCTACGGTAACCGCTTACCATCAGGTGGTGGTATGCTAGTCTACCGACTAAGTCGTATAAAAAAAAACGTGTATCTGATCCCAAACTAAATAGAGCTATCAAAACCAGATAACTGTTTTTTTTGTAAATCCATTTTTAATTCAGATAAGTACACCTAGAATCAGGACATGCAGACAAATGTATGTTCTCAGTGGGAATAGAACCCAAGACCTGCAGCGTGATAGATACGGGCTTTACCAACCTGTACGCCAACTGGCCCGGCAAAATAAGAATAAACTTTTTTTTATTTAACTTTAATGTCGGTTCAGTAGGTTGATTTTGCTAACAACAGCCGGCAAAATGCTATGCCTTTAAATTACCTTTTTCAAAAATTAATATCGAGCATTTTACGAATTTGTACAATGTTACAGCGTATGCGGCAAAAGTAGACTATCAATTTGAGGCTTACTGGAACAAGTATTTTTGTTTGCTAAGTTGTACCATGATAAGAATAACGTGAATGAATTTTGATGCAACAGGCTCTGGCGTTTGTAGTAGGTACCTACATTTTTGATGCTAGCAAATCCGCATTTGGCACGCGTGATGGATTTTGGCTGCTATGGCCTCCCCTCGTTGTTAGGGGAGGGTACCCTTACAATGGGGACATATGAGATGATGATTAATGATGATGATTATGAGGTACTTACATATATATACCTAAAAATATCGCTAGAAATACAGGATTAACGGGAAGTGTAGACCATTACAATAATCCACTGTACTAGGCGCTCAGCTCACGCAGGAGAAACTTTAATATTAATACTAGTTGCGCCCGCGGTTTTACCTGCTTACCCGCGTATCCGAGGGATTACCTACCCTACCCTAGCGTTAGGTTTTATTAAAGATTCGAATTTTCTACGCAACTTTCTTATTTTTTTTCCGTAAGAACCTTCTCAAGAGTATTAGAAAACTTTGAAATAAATATGGTTGAAATAGGTAAAGTCGTTCTCAAGTTAAGGCTTGACCAAGGGAAATAGGGATTCATATTTATATATAGAGATTAGCAAGTGACGCACAATGATAATGAACTTCATTGAGTGGTGGCACGTTGGTTATGATTTTAATTCAAAATGGAATCTTGGAATCTAAAATTTGGTGTGAATTTTTGAGTAATTTATTTTGAGCTGAAACTTTTTATAGAATCTGTAACTCCAACCGAAAACCTCAAGCGGCGTAAATATAGTAACTTAAATGTTGCCTACATTTTTGAGCCGTTTGGGGTAGAGACTTTGGGCCCGTGGGGGCCAGGAGCCCATTGAATTTTTCGCGAAATTTCAGAACGACTGATCGACGCTTCCCGTGACCAGAGGGCTGGCGAATAACTCGGTCAGAGGATTGGCAATGCCGCCAGTGTTCTGGGCAATATTCATTTTACACTAAAAACTAATAAAATTACTCACAAACAAAACAATATTAATATCATAGAAATAAATATACCTAGAAAGAACGTCGCCATACTACACGAATATATAAAACAGGCCAACTTTTACAGGCTGCTGCGCCTAACAGCTACGTTTTATGCTCCCTCTGCGTCATTCTGCTTGTCATAGTGACGTTCATAATGATAGCAGTTGTTGAAATATTCCCATTAAAATCGGGAGAAATTTAAATATTAAACATTATTTAGCAATTTTATTTATTTTTATTTGATTTAGCCTCTAACAGTTTGGCGTATTTTTATCGACGCGTGCACAGCTTCAACACTCAATCTGGATGTATCCTTAATCAAAGATTAATATATATACTAGAGGTAGGTAATATTTGATTCACTTGAGTAAAATTCAATTTTAAGATATGTGACTTTGCTTTTCACTGTTATCACAAAATACCATGGTATAGAACTTATGAAGCGCTCGTGGTGTAGAATGATTAGCCGTTCTTAATCGATTGGCAAAGTTAAGCTACCACCGTCGTTGTTGGTACCTGGATGGGTGACCGCCTAGTGGTATTTCAAATCGTGCGTTTCCGAGCTTCGGAAGGCACGCAAAGTCGTTGGTCCCGGTTATCACTTAATTGTGATAGTCGTAGGCGGCATGGGAACTACAACAGTAGGTTGACCACTAGCCTACCTCCACCAATCAGCAGTGGGCACGCGTTCACCTTTCACCCTTTCGCCGTTCACCCTTATTTGTGTGCAGGAAGCCTGTGCTCAGCAGTGGGACATTATATGCTGATGATGATGATGATGATGATGATGATGATGATGATGATGATAGAACTTATGGAGATCGATTCTGAGTCTGAGCAAACTAATTTCTCTTATATATTATATTGAGTACAGGGCTATTCAATGTATAGACAGATAGTACTCAAAATAAATCTTGACAAAATTTATGTCTCACATTGATCTGTTGTAGACAATGAAATCAAAAAATCAAATCAAAATCAAAATTCATTTATTCAATTTTGGCCCTTATAGGGCACTTGTGAAGGTTAACAAATGACTCTACAACTACTACTACTACTCGTGATCGTACGTCTACTAATGTAACGTCACCCTCTAAGGACAGACCGTTTTATTGATCTCAGTACTTAGGGGTTATCTCGACCCTTAGTGAATAGACGCCTAAAGTGGTTTAGGGTTTGATGAGATAAAAATTAGGCTCTAGGGTACAATTTATCCCTCAAACTACATTAAAGGTAAGCCCACGAGACGAGATAAAAAATAAAAAAAAAATTTAAATTTTTATTTAAAGAAATTATATTGACAGCCGCTTTACCGACCGCTTTCCTGTACCACGAATCACACAACGACAGCTGTCGTCGACCAACTGACGTCATTATTGGATGCGAGAGATAAATGATCGTTCGCTATCGTAATGTAATATAAATACGAGTAGGCTAGTAAGAAGCTACATTATCTTCGAGTGTTATAGGCATTGAATTATACACATTACTAGCTGTCCCCCGCGGTTTCACCCGCGTTCCCGGTATAAACAGTAGCCTATGTCCTTCTCTATACCACAGGCTATATGCATGCCAAATTTCATGATGATCCGTTCAGTAGTTGAGGCGTGATGGCGTAACAAATAAACAAACTCACTTTCGCATTTATAATATTATTATAGTTAGGATTAGTATAGTACAGATAAGTAGTATAGTAGCTACAAGCTTCATAAATTAATCATAAACACGAACGAGTCCATCCTTGGCACATAATTAGATAGATGGCCTGTCCGAACTGGGGTTAATTGCACGAGCATTCAGCTCAGGTGGTATGTAATGTGCGCATTAAGATAATTTCACACCCATTGTTTCCGACTGACCGATGTATTTGGCGGTTGAACTGAAGAGAACTGGTTGAACTGCTTAAGTTTGCTATGTACTTACTTATTAAATATTTATTCAGTCTACTTTGTAATTTTGCCGCCGCGCCGGGCACGAAATTGTTGTCAGTGCGATTAGAATGTAAATATTATGTAATGAATCTAAGCTTGTTTTGAAAAGAGTAATTGCTGAGTTTATTGCCGGCTCTTCTCAGCAAATGCAACCTTCCGAACCGGTAAAGACCGGTAGAGTATTAGAGTCAGACTTTTCATAAGTGCCTGCGAAGGTCTATTTGAATTTGAATTTAGTGCTTGGGAATCGGGACTTTGGTTGCAGGCCCACCCATCGTCACATATGGGGACACTTTTGGACTCCAACACTTTTAGAACTGCCGTTTGTTTGCGTTTGGGCTTACCCATTTATGCATCACATCGTTGTCAGTGCGGCACTGCTGTCGACCAACTCGGTCACCACGGACTGTCATGCAATAAAAGCGCTGGCAGATTTTCCAGACACGCCAGTCTGAATGATATCATCCGCCGGGCCCTTACCAGCGCCAACGTAACAGCTATTTTAGAACCCAATGGTCTGTTTCGTGACGATGGTAAGAGACCCGACGGAATGACACTTGTACCCTGGAAGTTGGGACGGCCTTTGGTATGGGATGCCACGTGTGTCGATACCTTAGCTCCGTCTCATCTTCCAGAGACAATAAATAGGGCTGGTGGCGCTGCCATGTCAGCAGAGAACCTCAAGCGGCGCAAATATAGTAATATAGATACGAGTTACATATTTGAGCCGTTTGGGGTTGAAACTCTGGGTCCGTGGGGGCCGAGCAGTCACCATCTTTTTCGCGAAATATCTAAACGCCTGGTCGAAGCATCTCGTGACCAGAATGCTGGCATATACTTCGGTCAGAGAATCAGCATTGCCATTCAACGTGGCAATGCCGCCAGCATTCTGGGAACGTTGCCCTCTGACAACGAGTTTTTCATTTAGTTTATTTCTTTTCATTTATATAGATTTTAAGGCTTTTGTTTTTATATTTTATTAGGATGTATATTGAAATAACAATAAAAAATATATAATATTGCGATATCATTTGAGAGGAAAAATATGTTAAATTCTATATTTTAAAGGCGATGATAGCTCGGTAGATTGACGTCGGATACCGAGACAAAGGTCCCGGGGTCGAAATTTCGAACCTACAATAATCTTGAGCTTTCGGTGAAGGAAAACTTCGTGAGGAAACCATAGCACGGTGGAAGAGTACTTTGTAGTACCCGTCTGGCTGGCTACCACCCTCAAGTTGAAAACCAAGCATTTACCGGTGTGTTCCGACAGCTGCACTTGAGAGCCAGTTCCTTCTAGGCTTTGTGTGCTTACCACCTCCGGCCACATCATCACTTACCATGGTGAGATTGCGTTCAAACACACGCCTATATAAACAGTAAAAAAAAAAAAATATATATATATATATATATATAATAGTAAAAGGTCACATTTATCTTCTAACTAGTGCTCACCCCGCGGTTTCTCCCGCGTTCCCGAAGAAACTTATGGTGCGTCCATGCTTGGCGAACCGAGCACAAGCCGAGCCTCGAACGAGCACACTGCGAGCATGATTCACGTAGACGGGCTCGCGAGCCTCGAACGGGCGCGTTTGTCAGTTTTTTCGCGAACAAGGGGATTCGCATCGTGCTCGTTGTAGGATCGTTCGTGGCTCGGCTCGTGCTCGATTCGCGTAGCATGGACGCACCATTATATTTTCACTGGGAAAAAAGTATCATATAATGCTATTCCAAGTTAAGACAAACCAACTCACTTTCGCATTTATTACTTCAGTAATATGGTGGTTTGTAGTACCCACGGCTGGCTAGATTGAGAATCTGTCAAGCATCTACCAGGGTGTTCCGACAGCTGCACTTATTCTAGACTGTGTGTGACCATATAGTGGGATTTTGGTCATGAAAAAAAAAACATACATAACGTCTTTACGTTTCAAATACAATAACAAGCTCTTTGAAAACAGCATCAAATCCTTTTAAACTAAATGAAAAGTAAATAGATATCCAATAGTGGCTAATGGAGGGTTGCTCGTTGAGCCGGCCAGCTTAATTGACTATACTGGATCCTAATCTGATTGCTGATGGAATCTGATCCGTTGCTATTTTATGGATCATCATTTTGTCGGTGGATTTATTTTATAAACATGTTTTTGAAATGGGTTTTAGAAACAAACAGAAATCGATCCTTGCGAAATTACTCTCGAGAGAGGTAGAGCGCAGCGTTCGCTCAAAGAGCAGCTCGACTCGGGAAGTACCTCCATCTTACAGAATACCGCAGCCAAATAACCATAGATCATTTATACTCTGCGTTCCTGCGCGTGAGTAAGGTCCGTCACCAGAGCTCATAGGGGAGGGGGGAAAGGACGGTAACGTCGTAACGTGTGAGCGATGCTTCGTGTGTCCATATGGCGGTATGGCCATACGGTAAACGCATACCATCAGGCGGGCCGTATGGCCGTATGTTTGTTTACCGATTTAGTTGTATAAAAAAAAACAATTCAAATAGGTTTTCAAACATTTACAGCAGGTTTCCATCCTTGGCCTGATTATATTGCAAAATAACTAAACTATTTAATTTATATTTTTTATTATATTTTGTATTAAATCATAAAATCGATATACAATTTCCCCTTCGACCAGGTAAATCCTTCAAAAGAGTCCGTACTCCGTACCTCGTTAACCGTGTAGTCTGAATTATTAAAATGGGCCATCGCGCGGGCAAGTACTTGATCGCCGATAGAAATTTTAATTGGTTCAATTTATGTCTGGTATACAGCACACGCTTCAAAAATTGCGATAAGTGTCGTTTATTGATATTTTATAGCACTACATTTACATTCCATCGATTATTTATAGCGTAGGTACTTTTTATCAAAAAAAAATGTCTTTGACCGGCTCTCAAGTGTACCTGTTGGAACCAGTGGAACACACCGACAGGTGTTTGACAACAGGTTTTCAACTCTAGGTTATACAGCTTATACAGTCATGTGCAAATAAAAGTCATAAGATTTGGAAGGGCGGACCCCGCCATGCCATGGCACCAAAGATTCCTAGTTTGCAGATCAGAAGTTATAACTTACCTTATAATCTGACATTGTGAACATTACTATTCCGGCGTGGTTCAGCTGCTGCATTTTCAAATCTATTTCAGAAGTCTTTAGTCTTTATGCACATTTAAAAATAAGTATCTGTGTAACCAGTCCTGTTTCAGTAATATTATCTGTCAATTTTAATGGTAAATTAGAACTAAATATAGAGGTCATAAGGCAAATTATAAATATTCAGTGCAATTTGTCGCCTTTCCGTGGACATGCCGTGTCAAGTGGCAGTGCGTCACGTCAGCAGACGGGTGTGGCCCGCCAGGTCTGTGAGGTGATTCATATTATTGCTATGGATTAATTAGAATTTATGTCAAAACTATCATTTAGATATAATAACTGTTAGGGCTTGAAGAATTATCCATACTTAATATTATTAATGCGAAAGTAAAAGTTTTCTTCTTTTTCACATCAAGGAAAATTCCCTTTAGAGTAGAATACCGAGCAATCGAATTCCGCAAGTAGTAAGTGCATTCGGATTGATTGATAACATTACCAACCAATCACTGCATCTAAATGATTAGTGTGTCCTTGATTTAGCCAATCAGAGCGCATTGTCGGTGGAGGGGAATTGGTGGAATAGATTTCAAGCAAATTGCGCATCTTTGGGGTAATTGTTCCATGCTTTTTCACGACAAAACATATGAACCGATCGAATAAATGAAATTTAGCAGCCGGATAGCCTATCATATCATATCTATTTAGTCCGTCCTTTACATTATCAAAAATAGACACGATTTTTTTCATTTGTCAATTATTAAAAAAAATGCGATGATATCGTGTGTTGAAGTACCGCGTGACGTCACGTTAAAGTGTCACTTTTTACTCTAGAGTGACGTCACAAGTCCCCACTCCGGACTTTGACTCGCTTTATTGTTGTATTATTTTTTATTTGGTAAAGCAAAAAAAAGTGTAAAATATTTTTTGATAATTTAACTGACAAATAAGAATTATTTTCTTTTAACCTTGGAATCATCCCTTATTTAGAGGTGATAGTTTAGTGACATACAATATCCGTAGCGAAGGTAGTTGGCACGAATCCTGCAATAAGCTTGAGTTTATTAATACCGTTAAGCTGCAATCATTGAATAAATACATTACACATTAAAACATACAAACCTATTTTATGTTGTAAGTACATAATATTATTATCAACTCCATTACATAACACGTCAGTCCTAATTATAAAATTTGATGTGGTCATTGCTCTTTGTTAATTAAGCTAAGGCTAGTTACACATGCGTTAATAAGCTTGATAGAGCATATTTAGCTAGATAAAAGTATTTAATTTTAACTGCACGATATAAAAAATTCTAAATACACTGGGTTCAGCGATAATTAGGTTAACATTTTGTGACTTAACTTTAAGTAAATCGTGGTAATATTTCTGTTGGATTTAAACTTAAATGTAAGTACGTTAAAATCGATTTTCAACGGATTTCAGTTGGAACTATGTCAAACCAATCCATGATGAGAGTATCTGGCACAATCGGGCTCACTGGAGCGTTAAATCGGGAAAAAGTCGACCGCCTTGTAGATAGGTTGATAGATCAGATAGGCAACTGTTTAATAGTACACATGATAAAACGAGTGCGAAACTCAAGACCGATTGGGATAGAGTTTCTGTGAAAGAAAAGAAAGAAAAAAGATTTATTCAGGACAACACACAACATTACATTAAAGACTATATAAATTACAAAAAAAACAAGAATAAAAAAAAAACAGAACAACCAGTTAAAAACTACACAAAAATGCAATGTTGCGTGATGCCAGGGATAGGTCTCGACTCAGCAATATGCTTAGGTTAGTACGAAAAACTAACCCTCGCGCTGGTTTTCAGTCGAGTGTGTGACTGTGGACGTCCTCTGCCACATCTAGGGGACACAGAATCAAGTCAAGACATATGATCCTAGTTCTTAGTTATTTACATGGACAGTGTCACTGAGATCTCTCAACCTTTTGATGAAGATTTCGAAATGGCATATTTTCGAAACCTGTGTTGGGTTAGTCATGCTGAACAACTTAATAATAAATGGTGAATGAACTCATAATAAAGGCTCATGCAAACCCGATATATGAATACTGGAATGGGCAAAAACGCCATGACACAACTTCAAGGTGTATAGGAATATCTCGAAAAGAACCAAGAGTGGTTATATTTCTGGTTTTATCCATATTCTTGTATAACTAAGAGTCATGGAGTCTGAGGAAGGTGATTGCCGAGTTGTGCTGGAGAACCAATCCACTGGACAACACACCAAACTAATTTATTTTAAGTCTAACACAGACTGCTGAATATTAATGTATTCTTTGACAACATAAAAAAATGCTTTTATGAATTGTGGGATAAAATTGAATAGTCTCCATGTGGTAGTGGAAAATGGAGTGGAAAATATATTAATATTATGAAGAATATTTGTAAGTTTTGACGTATGAAATAATCACCGGACCTACCTATGGGTACTCATCCGATTCAGATAAATTCTTTCACTACATTGCCCCCGCGTGCTGTAGACTACTTTTCATCCCGGACAAGGACAATATCACGGGAAAGCTAGTAAATTATATCTGAACTTTCTGAACAAAGTTAAACCTTTAGCATATTTTCGCCTCCTCATAAACAGAAGTACTAGGCCAGTATAAAACCATCCCTAATCCGATTCGAGCAACATTTCACAGTGCGGCCTCGCCCTAACGGCCCTCGCTCACGCAATCACACGCAGCTCTGCTCTCTAATTGATAATACGCCTTATTATTTATTCCAATTTTATATTTGGGTATTTTAATTTTATTATACTAGCTTAGCCCCGCGGTATCACCCACCCTCCAATCTTGCCAGTGTCTTTAAAAGTGTTAATGATATGCCAAAGAGTAAATTAATGGAATAATAATAATAAGTATTTTATTGCCAAAACACAAGTTTACAGTTTAATGGTGAGCTCTGACTCCTAAACTTGGGGTTGCCTGTATCTCAGGAGCCAGCTTCTTTCCCCTTTACAAGTTACCTATATAATAAAATTTAAAATAAGAATATCAAAATAACAATCAAAAAGTTTTTAATTCTATTTAAGCTCTGGTAAGGCACTTATGAAGCGCTCGTGGTGTAGCATGATTAGCCGTTCTTGAAGCGCTCGCGGTGTAGCATGATTAGTCGTTCTTAATCGATCGGCAAAGTTAAGCTACGTCTGTCTTGGTCGGTTCCTGGATGGGTGACCGCCTAGTGGTATTTCAAACCGAGCGTTTCCGTGCTTCGGAAGGCACGTAAAGCCGTTGGTCCCGGTTATCACTTAATTGTGATAGTCGTTAAGCTAGTTGGATGCCTCCTAGGCGACTTGAAAAATTCCAACAGTAGGTTGACCACTAGCCTACCTCCACCAATCCGCAGTGGGCACGCGTGGTGGAGTATCTGCCCATTCCCTTTCACCATCATTTGTGAAAGGAGGCCTGTGCTCAGCAGTGGGACATTATAGGCTGATGATGAAGGCACTTATGAACGTTAAATTGGTACAAACAGTTGAATTTACCACCGGTTCTAAATACACTTAAACTGAGAAGACTCCGGCAAGAAACTCAGCAAGGCTTTTTTATTTTATTAATATTTAATATTAAATTAAACATGCAATATTTATTATGATATTAAGTATAATTAGCTACGTATGTGTGTTTGTGTGTGTGAATAGGAATTTTCTAGGTAAGCGTGCTACATCCTCGGCCTCATCATAACTACTCCTAGGGTCAGTCGGAGGCCAAACGCACGCATACATAAACGATTTGCACTCAGAGTGTGAAAGAACACACAAATCTTCGTTCATGTACATAAATGTTAGTATTGGGAATCGAATCCACAATCGGGTTTATGATATTTGTTATTAGATTGGTAACCGCAATGTTTGTGTAGAAAGATACGTTTACGTGTATGCCATCATTCATCAACATGAACTTGAGCGCGTATTTGTTTTCCTGTTTTCTGATACATTTTTAATAAGTTGTATTCTTCAAAGTTATACAGGATGGCTGTATAACTTTGAAGAATACAAACCACAATAAATGAAACCACGTAAAGTACTAATACATACAAACAACTTTAACTATTGCAGCAACTTCGACATCGCAAAAAAAAAACGAAAATTTCCAACGTGTGCGTGAGTAAAATCAGTACTGGCCCAAGCAGGCACAAATGATACTGAGCCTTATTGTCACTGTCAACGTATGACAACCGATCGGCGTATGATACGGAATGACAACCGATCGGCTTCCTATGGTCTATATGTGTGTGTGAGGCCATGTATTTACAAGAACGCCGGCATCCTATTACTTGCGTCACTTAAGAACACAGACCGTTCCATCTTTCATTTTTTCGTGGTCTGAGAATTAATGAAACATTAAATAATTTAGAAAGAAAAGTTTGTGGCAAAATTAAAAAGGTTATTATTAATAAGTAATATCTATATACTATAATAAATACTGGTTGGAGATTTCGAGATGGCATATTTTCGAAACCTATGTTGGGTTAGTCCTGCTGAACAACTTTTACTATGGGACCAGCACTGAATTCTCAATAAAATATATTTTTCATATATTATTATCGAGCAAGGTTGACATTTAATGTGTTTTTTTTTGTGAATTTACTATCTGTTCCATTGTAAAAGTTGTTCAGCATGACCGTGGCATGACTAACCCAACATAGTTTTCGAAAATATGCCATCTCGAAGTCTCCAACCAGTATTTATTATAGTATATAGATATTACTTATTAATAATAACCTTTTTAATTTTGCCACAAACTTTTCTTTCTAAATTATTTAATGTTTCATTAATTAAAAAAAAATTTAGTTATAGTAAAAAATAAACATTAAAACTACCACAAAACGCATTGCAGTGCATTTAAACTTTAATCATTATAATCATTAATAATCTGTATACACTGTCCGTCAGTCAGTTTATGATCTTTAGGACATTTCGAGGTGCCTAGTATCCCCATTCCTATATCCCCTTGGATGCCACCATCGTCTATTATCAAGGCACTGAGTGTGACGTCAAACATATAAAGCAGGGAGTCCTCTACGTTCATGGTGGGGTCCAGTACTGCATCAGCTGTGACGCTCATCACCGTTGCCATGACAACCAGACACAGGATTGCTGCTCGCCGGATTTGACCCATTATTTGCTGAAAAAGAAAGATAGCGGTGTTGATTCTGTTTACAACTTAACTAATTTAGTCTCACTATAACTCTTTCTAACAAAGAACATAAGAAAAGGATGTAAGAAAAGTCCTTTCAAATTAGTCCAATTGCTTGTATTCAACATAAAAGTCATTAGAGTCTCACGAAAAGGTGGAAGCGTCAATGGTTTATGCTTTGATTAAGGATACATCCAGATTGAGTGTTGAAGCTGTGCACGCGTCGATAAAAATACGCCCTAACTGTTAGAGGCTAAATCAAATAAAAATAAATAAAATTGCTAAATAATGTTTAATATTTAAATTTCTCCCGATTTTAATGGGAATATTTCAACAACTGCTATCATTATGAACGTCACTATGACAAGCAGAATGACGCAGAGGGAGCGTAAAACGTAGCTGTTACGCGCAGCAGCCTGTAAAAGTTGGCCTGTTTTATATATTCGTGTAGTATGGCCACGTTCTTTCTAGGTATATTTATTTCTATGGGTTTATGATCAGTGTCATATCAGGGCCTCAAATGAATACATTACAAGACTTGAGTTTCAGTTTATTTTTATCTTATAAGTAAATCAATATATATATTTTTTACCGGCCAGAAAGGGAAAACTACCATAAGGGTTGAAGCGACGTGAATATGGTCTTAGGTCACCAACCCTAACTTTTTGAGGAAAAGGTTTTCAATCTGTGACTAGAAACTTTCTAGTACCCTAACCTAACTTGGCCCCATAGAGCATTCGGGGCTAAGACCGTATTCGCCTGGCTTCAACCCTAAAGGATGCCCTCACTGACCCGTCAAACATTTCCACCCTGTATATATTTAAAATCATAATTACTAACTCACCTAACGTTTGAGTAATCACGAAATTTAAAAACTGAATCCTAATTCTTTTTAATTTAAACTGGCACAAACAACATACAACCACAGAGACGACAAACTAAATAAAATTTAAGTATCTACATACTTAAATTTTATTTAAGGATACTTGATGACAGTATGGGTAACACCTAGTTTGGAATAACGTTTTCCTTAATTATTTCCTTAACATTAAGTGAAGCAGAATCAATAATGTTTAGATATGACATACATGTTTACGTAGTTATGTATGTTATTAATCTCTTGAATTGTATGTACCTGGAATTATAACTTGGACGCGCGTTCGATTAGCGAGCCAACGGCCTAACAATAAGCATGATTTTTGTCTACTATACAGGATTACTGTTCAACCTCTAGCCAAATTTTCAAATTTTACTATGGGATAACATCTGAAATATTGAAAAAAAAAATACATGAACAAAGTTCACGAACGAACGTAGTTTCGGAGCATCTTCGAAATAAAAAAAGTTGTAACTCGTGACGGCGTGGTTGGCGTGACGCAGTTTCATAATTAAAACTTCTGAAAATCTAATATCACAAAGATAAAATATTGATTTGCCTCACACCTTAAAATCTACATCTACATTAATAATAAAGAGAGATTTGGATTTTTGTATTTTTGTTTGTAATGAATAAACTCAATAACTACTTGCCCAATTTAAAAATTTCTTTCACCAGGGGAAAGCTAAATTATCACTGAGTAACATAGGCTAAATACTATTAAAAAAAGAAATAGGGATCCATAGGAAATCTCCAATAATGTAACCGAAATTTCACCCGGGCGACGCCGGGCACGAACAGCTAGTTAAAAATAAAATGAAAAAAAATAAAAATTTGGTGTACATAAATTGGCAACCAGTTCAGCGCACAGTGAGCACTAAGGGCTGATTTTCAGCCGGCGCCAGTCTAAGAACTTTCTGATCGTTTCTCATTGTAGATATAAGATTATTGCCTGTGTATAATATAAAAAACATCTTCTTGATATTGATGCTCTTTGCCAAGTATGAAAAAGGCCCAGCCAACACAAAAATCTAGTACACGCCAGACAAAGGCCAGACGTTGTTCGGTCGATACCAAGCTCAGTCTACGGGAAGTAAACATATTTGTAGGCAAACGGAATGCAAAGATATTTCAATAAAAATCAGCCTTTGTTTGATCATCCATGAATATTACATTTATTTATAACAAATATGTACATACTATCTATGTTTAAAACATTTCCTCGTGTCTGTTGCTGCTACCGATTAAGGTTCCCAGCAGGCTGACAGCGCTTCCTCTTTGGATAGCCAAGCTGATGCGCTAGGGGAAAAATCTCCCGCCGATGGTCTCCGGAGGCCTCGATCAAATTTTGATAAAAAAGTGCGATAAAAAAGTACTACCATCCATTAACAATAAAATATAGATGTCGAAGTATTAAACTTTTTTTTTCTAATAATCTTTTAAACCTTGGAAGATGCTAATAATAATAATTCTTAGCAATCCTTATTTTATTATAGATAAGAAAAATAATAGAAATCAAATTGTGCGGAAAATATTCAATTTTCTTATTTATAACATACATAAACATTTCAACATATTTTGCAAAGGGCGGAGAGGTCAGATGGGATTTGGGAATCACGACCGCAAGCTTCACCACACGGTTCGCCCACACGCGGTTTTACCCGGATTGGACCCTGGTTTAACCTTTTTGTAGCAAGTTTTTATAAAACAATAAAAGGAAATAAAAAAAAACAACACAAAAGGCTGAATTTTCAAACACTAGATAACCCTCGGGTAAATTATTCCGCTGATAATTAAGTCTAGACTTAATTATCAGAGGAATATGTGTATAGGCCTGTGTTTGACCACAATCTCACCATGGTAAGTGATGATGCGGCCTAAGGTGGTGCACACACAAAGTGCAGCTGTCGGAATACACCGATAAGTGCTTGGCGACAGATTTTCAACTTGAGGGTGGTAGCCAGCCAGGTAAGTACTACAAAGTACCCTACCATCGTGCTATGGTTTCCTCACGATGTTTTCCTTCACCGAAAGTTCAATCTCATCATTGTATAATTCGAACCGGCACCTTCGTCTCGGTATTATCTCTCACCTATCATCGCCTTAAAATCTTCCTCTTCCTGAACCCTTCCTCGATCAATGATTCGTGAATAAATTTATTGGTCAAAAATCCGACATGTTTGTTTACCCTCTAGGCCACATCAATTGAAATCAAATATGTAGGTAACGTTGAGGTGTTGTGTTTAAATTTATATTTACTAATATAATAAAGCGGAAGAGTTTTTTGTTTGTTTAAATGGGGTAATCACTGGAACTACCAGCCAGATTCGAAAAATTATTTCACTAATATGAAGCTACACTATCCCCTGGTATTATAGGCAAGGCTTTTTATCCCGGGAACGCGGGTGAACCCCAGACAGCTATACTACAAAAAGGCTTGATTGCCTTAGAATTAGAACTTGAAGTAGTAATTCCGTGAACCCGAGAATTACCTAGATAAGGTTTTTAAACTAAACGAGGTTGCGAAAGCAATGAAAAGCAAAGTGCTATAAAAATAGTATTCGTTTCGCTGTAAAAGTCGAGGACGGTTCGTTATCTACGTTTAGATGGATTACAAAAGGGTTTTGCTATAACTAGTGCCTACATATGTATAGATGTATGCACGTATAAATCAGACATACCTTTTGGAAAAGGCTTTTAACCGTCGGTTTTGTGCGCATTCGACAGTGGCTCTCAAATTTTTAAAGTGGCCCCTTATTAGAGTTGTGTTTTATTCAATCTTTCGATATTAGTTTGAATAAAAACCTAATAGATATTATTTTTTATTCGTCTGAGAGATAGGTAATAAAAATATAAGGTATATTTTAGAAACAAATCACAGAATAAAAAATCGTTGAAGGTGCAGCGCAGACTACAGCCTTTTTGTTCGAAGGAGTCTATGGCACACAAAAAAAGTCCATACACGGATTTTTCACAGATGCAAACACACAACGTACATCTTCTTTTATTCTGTCGGAGGAACTCTAGGGACGTATACGCTTTGGAAATGCATATATTACGAATTGCGATGTATCATTTTATACTTGAAATACAGAAAAAGAAGAAGAAATAGAGAAATTTGGTTACATCCAATTCTTTCGCAGACTTCTTGCGAGTCATGTGCGTTACTGTTTAGAATTAATTGTAAAGATTCTATTATCGGCAAAAAAAATGAAAATACTACGAACGGAGTTTAGTATCGAAAAGATTGAGAACCACGTAAAGGATGTACAAAATCACGAAGGGTCTAAACAAAGGGGTACTAATGAATCACATTCAAGGGGAGATCTGAGCCCTTACACTATGGGGTGGGATTTGCAAAACAGTCATTATAACGGCTTGATATTTGATATAAATATGTATGGAAGATCGATAAATGAAAGAAGATACGCAGTATGAAGATGGCGCACCTTATGACCCGTTATTTATAAGCGATTACCACGTAGAAACAATCGAATTTTCATCAATTTTTCATTTCTTTTCATTTCATTTATATTCATATTTCGTTGTATTTTGGAACGAATTTTTACTCAAGTTTTTAGTGGATATTGAAACAATTAAATTTGTAACCTATACATATGACATAAAGTTCATTTTTAATTAGCGCAATCTTATCTCGTTGCTTCTGAGTCTATACTAAGCTTAAATCGGGTGATTTAGGCTTACTCTTGTGCCTTTAGAATTATAAATCAATATAGCTTGATGCTGACAGCAACCGTAGTGAAGCTTTATAACATCCTTAGGGAATGCACTTACCCTGATTTTAACAGAATTCTATCCTAGAAAAGATATCAAGACTTTTTTAGAAAGATAAAGATAGTTTCTCACACTGTTCTCAAACATAGCAATAAAACCACGGATAAAAAACAGAAGGTCCGCGTCTTTAAATAAGACACACACACAAAGACGCCACTACTACGTAGTACTATTGAATATTCTATGCTTATACCTACGTGAAGTCAGGTTTTTCTCTAGAAATTATTATATTCTTTATGTTAGAGTGTTTCAAGGTCGAATATACAATGTTAAATAATATAGTTTTTTTTTTTAGTATTTGCTCGTATTTGGTTACAATCTCACCATAGTTAGTATGATGTGGCCGAAGGTGGTAGTGACACAATACCCAGATGGGAACTGGCTCTCAATTATTGCATCTGCCGGAATTCATCAATGTTAGATTGGCGACCGATTTTCAATTTGAGGATAAGTAGTAGTTAACCAGGACGGTACTACAAAGTATCTTACCTTACTCAAAAGTCAAACTTAGGACTCGAAAACATAACTTTCGTTACAGCATTTGAAAACATTACCACTTAGCAATCATGGTCATCCGTATCGTCTTAGACACAAAAATAAACTTCTGGCAGCGTTAGCAAGTGCGCTACGGTGTACGCGACTATATGAAGCTACCGTTGTGCGTGCAAGTTTTTAAGGGTTAACGTGATTGATACAGTTCTTCTGTACCTATTTGTTTCTGGTACAAACGGTTACAGATCACAGACGCAAGATAAAACCCGACACAAACTGTGAACGTCGCAGAATCGTTTGATGTGTGTCACGTTTTATATATTATCTTGTAGGTACGTATATATGCTTTACATCTTTGAGGACGGGGGAAGAATTGTAATTTGTTTGTGGGGAAAATGTGTCTAAGAGTTATGTCTGTTTGAAAAAGAGCTTGAGCGTTCGGTGAGGTAAAAAATCATGAGGAAACCATATTACGGTTCTTAGTAGGATAGGCCATTACCCTCATGTTGAAAATCTGCCGCCAAGCACCTAATAGCGTGTACCGGCAGCTGCACTTGAGAGCCTGAGAGCTTGTCTGATCTTACTGACAATAATTTCGTGTCTCGTACTACAAATTAGACTCAATCAACATTTTAACAAGCATACAACTCGCGCATTGCTGACCCTATATAAATCTCTTCACACCTTTTTTGAAGAACCCCATGCTGTACTCCATTGAAAAGGAAAACCTCGGCGGGGAGATTATGTATCTATGTTTTTTTTTAACCCAAACTAAGCAGAGCTTGTACTATGGAAACCAGATAACTGATATAATGCATATACTACTTTTAGTTTGTAAATACTACATAATATATACTTATACCCAGACTCAGGACATACAGACATGTTCATGCACACAAATAGATTTCCTGTGAGGGAATCGAATCCACGACCTGCGGCGCGATAGGTGGAATCTTAACCAGAGTCCAACCGCGCCGGCTGGCCTGTCGAATATGTATGTCAAGTATGACGCGTATGACAGCCATCGCCCTTGCAGCCATATTGGAGGGAAGTGAGTCTTTCTAGTCGTAGCTGGCTATCAACCTCAGACATCGAAATAGTATTACGGTATTACCCTAGAATAAGGGTGACAGCTGTAAAAACGGCCGAAGAAATAAGACAACGGTGTCGCTATTTCAGTTTCAGTAGGTCCACGTTTGAACGTAGAACATTCATTCATGATAATTTTGTTTTATTGAGTTTCCAAGCGGCCACTTTCACGATGTTGTCTTGTACGTAACCCTATCCTCAGACGAAATCTTTCGTCAAGTGTCAAGTAACACTACCAGTGTATGCCGCAGCTGTGTTTACGCATCGGTTCCATTCTGGGTTTTATGTGCTTGTTACTAAAGTCTCTATTGCCAGTTTAGATGCCATCCATCAAATCAGACTGGTTAAATTTCAGCTTATCTGGGTAAAAGAAATGGTTTCGATAACGCCAACAGTTTTTGCTTTGTGGATTATTATCTATCGGCTCTTTGTTTTTGCCAAGCCATAAATTAACTGTTTTAGTTATATTATTTCATTTGTTTAGTATCTGAAAATTATTTTTACAGAATGAAGGTTGTCTGGAAAGTTATTAATAGGTAGCTATGTATATATGTGACCACAGAGCAAGAGCCCCGCGCGCCTATATAGAAGAAAACATATTAATTAAAAATTCTTACCTCAGCAATAACTTATCCATAAGTAATTCTGTTAATTGTTGAAAACGTTTCAATGCGAAAGATTTGATTAATATTTATAAAGAATGCCCAAACTTTATAAAAAAGATGGCATACTCAAGTCAGTTTGATTTCTTTCTTTCTCACTAAAAATGTTGGGTAAAATCACTTAGTACTACACGTACTACTTGTACGAAGTATTTATTTACTCTGAGGTACTACTCTTTTCCCTGATTTTCATACAAGTCAGGCAGCTCGCTACAATTACGAACGCCATTGCGCCGCATTCAAAATGCATTCGTAATGCCATAATTAGCTACATACATTTTGATGAAATTGGGTAAAACAGCATATGATTTAAACTGGATCTCAATATGCCTTATATAAGGAACGGAAAGGAACCCTTTTGATGTATCACTCTGTGTCAGTCTTTACTTCTTTGTCACATTTCTGTTTTCCCGTCAACCTGCCCCTATGTCCAAAATCAGGAATAGTTTGCACTGATAAAATAAAGTTTATTATAATATTATTTTACGAAACCCTCCGCGCGTAGATCCAACTTGTACTTGCCCTGTATTATGATTTATTTTAGGGATATTTTATCTGAAACCCTTTTGAAACCACAGGGTGCAAACTAGATCAAAATAAACGTTTCAAAAACATTCCCGATTCAAAACTTATTTCAGAGTTAAAATACATTTACCTTAGTCAGCGTAAAGTATACCTAAGGGTCCACTTAGTGGCCAATCTTCAACGGTTCGCTCGTTCTGTAACTTATTAGAATATCATATTCAGCGGAATGTTTCTTGGCTCTAGTATTATAAAATGGTTTCCTTAGAAGCTGTTTCAATCTAGCTTAGTTTTTCACATTTTACCAACGATTTTATACAACTTAGTCGATAAACAAGCATACGGCTCGCCTGATGGTAAGCGGTTACCGTAGCCATATAGACGCTTGCAACACACGAAGCATCGCTCACGCGTTATCCACCTATCCCCCCTCCTCTATGAGCTCTGGCAACCTTACTCACGCACAGGAACACAACTTTACACAACATAAAGTTATTTGGCTGCGGTATTCTGTAAGATTGAGGTACTTCCCCAGTCGAGCTGCTCTTTGAGCGAATAAACGCTATGCTCTACCTCTCTTAAATGAAAATATTCTTCTCTTTAAGATGTTTTATTTTTATTTAAATTGAATAAAAATATTATAAAACTGCAACCAAGAGGCATAGGCAGACAATAACGTCGTATAATATCCATGCATTTGATTCTTTATTTTATAAATAATATTTTTTCAAGACACTTGCACGTAAAGTGATTCTTATTGCACCGATTTTAGTATCATAATGCAGCTTATCTCGCAAAAGGGTTTTTACCTTACATTACCGCACAGGTTTATGATAGGTATAATCCCGATTATGTTAAGTTTGTAGGTAGGAAGAGATATGTGTGTAGTGAAGCATTCTCAAGTTTGTGAATAATGTGTGTGAGTGAACTATGGAACAATGTAATTTGAATATAATGTACCTATTACATGATCACAACAATAACTAATGTAATGTTTACCATTTAAATACCTATACAGTATTAGTACAAGAGGAGAGCCTGGTAATCTGTAACACAGGTCTTCCTAGCACGGACACCAGTCTCTCACAAAGGGATTTTACCGGGAAAATGTATTTATTTAATGAGTAGTTATTAATTAATTATCTTAAACCTTTGTGAAAGAGAAATAAATAAACTTATTATTATTATAATTTAATTTTCTCTTGTTACAGATCCAAACATTGAAATTCAAACAGTACAAACCGCCAATTATGTTATAGTTGGCAGTGATCAAGTGAAGTGTTGTAGTATTGTATCTATTTGCACTAGAGTTCGTGTTAGTGTATAAATTAGTGCTGCGATGGGGTGCAACACTAGTTCCGAGGCTAAAACTGCCAAGGATGAGAAGGAACATGCCCAGGAGAACCACACGAATACCAATACTGGTAAGTACTTAGTTTTAGGCATATTTATTTTATTTATTTGGGTCAACAGTTACTAATCATTTACAGAAAAAAATGTGTAAGCAGCACCGTTAACTACAGATTAGGTATGTACTAACAAAATGTTCAGCTTATTTTTTTTTAAATAATTGTTAGCAATATGTGAGAGTTATTGAAATGGAATAGGATATTTAAGTAAGTACTTATTACTTATGTATCATCAATATTAGACGTCAATGACCTAATATTGCAATTATCATGATTTTTAGTATGAAGGAGCCGATCCCACAGAGAGAGTTCTAGAGTTCTGCGTTCCACATTCATTATTGTGCACGCAGCAAGCAGTCTAGAGTTCAAGAGTTCTGTAATATTCGCTACCAATCACTCGTTATAAACTTTTTATTGCTTTTAAAGGCGCCGCATAGATTAAAGTGAACGCGAAATGCAGAACCCTAGAGTTCTGGGGCGCCTTAAAACCTTTATTTTCTATGATAGTCACAAAAAATGTCATACTTAGGAGGAAAAATGGAGGAAAACATCAATTTATGTTAATGACCAACGTGCTTTGCAACGCCTTTTTCCAATGTCAAGACCTTCACAGGCCTTACCACACAAAGCCACCAAGTTTCAAAGCAATAGAATGAATACCTACTTATCAAACTAACATTGGTTTTATTATTATTGATTTGCAATTATCATATATTTTCCCATACGGCAAAGTTAGTATTATTGCGAACTTTGGAAATATAAAACAGCGCCATCTATTGTCAAACGCTACAATTGCTACAGTTTCAGCGGAAAATTTCAGTTAGCCCAATGTGTTACATACGATGTTGAAATAATGTGTGAAAAATCGAATAGATGTCGCTTTACCAAGCATTCTAATATTATCGGGCAAAGATGGCGTTAGTTATTTCATTCGTGGGATTCCAGATTTTCTTCAGAGTTGAAGTACCTAAGTCGTCTGCACTCACAAGAACGTTAAAACTAGTATATGTAAATTAAAAAAAGAATGAGAAACTTATGGTGTGTATCTTAATCCTAACTTAATATTATAAATGTGAAAGTGAGTTTCTATGTTTGTTGTTTACGCCTTCACGCCTCAACTACTCAACGGATCATCATGAAATTTGGCATGGAGATAGCCTTTGGCATGGATAAGGTACTTTTTATCCCGGGAACGCAGGTGAAACCGCGGGGGACAGCTAGTTGCATATATTATTCACTAACCATAAATAAAACTATCAAAATAGTACCCACAAGTTATCATGCTTTTTGTAGGCATATACCCACAGAGTTAATTATACATATACTACGTAGGTACTTACAATATAATATACTGTTTTGTAAGAATTTAGCTTCGTGGAAACAATAATTGGACTGTTTTACAAAAAACTTAAACCGACTTCAAAGTACACGGAGAAGTAATCAAATCCTGATCTGATGACAATGGGACCAAACGGGAAGTGTACCCTTCCATACAAAAAAAGAATTTTCCAAATCGGTTCATAAATGACGGAGTTATGAGGTAACAAACATAAAAAAAAAAAAAAAAAAAAAAAAAACATACAACCGAATTGAGAACCTCCTCCTTTTTTTGAAGTCGGTTAAAGAAAATAACTTAAAAAATGACAGCAATTCATACAATTTTTAGATGAAAAGTCTACAATTTGTATAGTTCGCTCTAGTTTAGTGTGTACATTACTACAACATCCTCCAATAGAATCAAATAAAGACGAACACAAAATTTTATACTAAAACCACATTAACAAAAGCATCTCAGCAAACAAGTATTAAAATACGTAACTTACGTACTTTACGTAAATAAGAAATGGTAATTTTAACCTTCTACATCGGTAGTCTCTACGGAGTGCCTACGGCCGTCGTAGCACCGGTCGTAGCAACACTAGACGATCAACTTTACAGCCCGACTTTACAACTTAATGGGTGATAAAAATAACGTTATCGATATCGTTCATACAAACTGATATGCTAATTCTATTCTCTTGAAGGTTTTGAGGCCATCGCTCTACATTAAAAGCCCTAAAATACTAATTCTCGAGCCGCCTCGTTCGTTTACCAAGGATTTAATCGGACGTTTCTACTGTGGATCATTGGGATGTGAAATGAGTTCTTCATAACGGTTTTCTGGTAATTACGCTGACTGATGAAGATCGTGGGTGACCCTCTCTCACACACTAACACTCAGTGATGAAAAATATCTTGATAAAAACAATAGCATGGTGGTATGCTTTATTTGCCATGTACCATGGTGTATACAAGTTTTTACCCCCTTCTACTGACATTGGTGATAATGTTGTAGCACCCACGCCTTCCACATCTATTGGTTTTTAAAAAACCGGCCAAAAGTCTTACCCCCTTATTCATAATCGCTTTTTAACGAAATCAGTTTAATAGTGTCCTCCGTCTCACTCTTTCGATAAACAAATGTCACGTGTCAGATAAAGACTTCAGAATTTTAGCTAATCAACGTTTGATAACTTTATTATGAACTAGCAGACCCCCCGCGGTTTCACCCGCGTACGGTTTGAATTTTCTCCTTCGAAAACCAATGCACGCTACTGATTATAAGACACAACAAATCAAACACAGATATTTTTAAAATTTTAACTAAAAACCTATATTATACCTACACTAAAAAATCTACCTCAAAGAATCTAATTTAATTCAAAAAAATAAATAAATTCTATTCTATTCTATTCTATAATTATTAAAAAATGAGAAAGAAATTAAATTAACTACAATCAAAATATTCTAATGAAATAGAGAAAATTAACTTTTTTTTTAACCGACTTCAAAAAAGGAGGAGGTTCTCAATTCGGTTGCATATTTTTTTTTTTTTTATATATTTGTTACCTCATAACTCCGTCATTTATGAACCAATTTGGAAAATTCTTTTTTTGTCTGGAAGGGTATACTTCCCGTTTGGTCCCATTGTCATCAGATCAGAATTTCATTACTTCTTAGTATACTATGAAGTCGGTTTAAGTTTTTTTTAAAACAGTCCAATTATTTCATTGGCGTCACACGCGGTGTGTATTTTGCCAATTTCCTCAAAATACACGAATTTATGAAAATAAAAATGAATACGCAACGTTACTCTGCAAGTTCCCGCCAAAAAGTCCGAGAAATTGAACTTCCAAACAAATTTCGAATTCTAATCCGATTTAAATATTCTTTTATATTTGACATTCCAATTTTAAAGAGCGTTTCAGTCCAGAACAAAAGGCAGATAGAGCGCGCGAAACACGGGAGTGAGGCCAAAAAATATATAGCGGTTTTCTGAAATCATTTTTACGTTCTGATAAGCGATTTTGTAATATTTCTACCGATTCAGAGGTTATTTCAATCGGAATTTCATTGCAATAAAGTTACGTAATCCACGTATTCGCTTTTGAATTTGTATTTGCTATGTTTAAAATTTGTTATTAGTTATTATTAAAAAGCAAGTGTTTTCGTTAAATAAAGATTTTTAAACAAAGCAAATACAAATTCAATAGCGAATACGTGGATTACGTAACTTTATTGCAATGAAATTCCGATTGAAATAACCTCTGAATCGGTAGAAATATTACAAAATCGCTTATCAGAACGTAAAAATGATTTCAGAAAACCGCTATATTGAACCGATTTCAATTCGAAAATGATTGAAATTTAGTTACGTAATCGCCCCCCTGGGGCCCAAGTGGTGTCAAAATTGTGACGTTTTACAGTTTTGGTAGTCTACTTACTAACAGAATAGTGTCATTATGGCACAATTTTGACACCACTGAAAGATCATTGGAACACAATTGAAATAGCAGACTTGGGCCCCTGGTACAATGTGTTTTTCAATTTGTATTTGCTTTTTTGGCCTCACTCCCGTGTTCTGTTCGCTCCATCTGCGTTATTCTGTAATCTGTGAAAATCGGATTGAGTTTTCAAACATGTGTCAAAATAAAAAATGTTATTTAAATCAAATGTACTAAAAAGTATTGATATCAACTTCGATGCAAATCACCCCTAAAATAACTTTCTACCCCTTTTTGACCCCGTTAGGCGATGATTTCCAATAAAATACGAAACATGTTTTCCATCAATTCTGTTAAGGAATGTTTATGCAAAATTTGAAGTAGATCGGACCAAGGAATCACGTTGGCCCATACAAACTTTGCCCCCGTTTTTCACCCCCTTAGGGGTAGAATTTCGGAAAATCCTTTCTTATCGGATGTCTACATAATACAAAGAACACACCCTCCAAGTTTCAGGTCTCTACGATCAGCGGTTTAGGCTGTGCGTTGATTCTCAGTCATTCAGGACAAAGCATTTTATATGTATAGATAAGGGGGTTAGTCTGACTCACGCACCAAAGGTTCCGAACTTCTTTAGACGTATCATTTCTTGGTGTGTGCCATTACTGTATAAAAACCGGACCGCATAACAAAATGTTTGTTTGTTGAGGAATTTTGATGATGTCAAATATATTGCGGTAGTTAGAAACATTATATTTGTAATATTTATATTAATGTCTATCTACTGTAATTATTTCTTTGCAAACTTCGGGGGGAATGGTATTTTTATGGTAATTTTTCACCTTAAGTCAAAAACTATGCAAAATGAAAACCTGTTTTAGAATGTACAAATAAAGCTCTGTCATATGATATCCCATTATAACTTGTAGCCCCCAATTTCAGTCCCCCATTTCGGCCCCTATTGGAAAGAAACTAAACATATTTTCAGAATTTAGCAAAATATAGAGTTAGCTATTTATAACTATTCCGAATTTCAAATCAGTAGCATCAGTGGTTGCTGAAATAAACCGCTGTGACCGAAGGATAGACGGACGTAGTGGCACCATAAGGGTTCCTTTTTGGTTGGGAACCCTAAAACATTTGATACAACTAAATTGCTTCTATCATTCAATGACAAGTCAATAGAACACTTGAATCAAGAAATGTCTGCCTTTTTCCTCCGATAAAGAACCCCTTTTGTTTCGTGTCAGACTGTCACTTAATAACTGATAGTATGATATAGGGATACCATTTTAGGAAGCTCTTTTGCATCTGAATAATAAATATATTGAGACGGTTGGCGTATATGTTGTAGCGATGGGCGATTGTTCCAAAAAAAGTAATCGAAAGAATCGACAATTGTAAAACTGTACATTCGATTGTCGATTCATTCGTTCTAACGAATAAACAATCAAATAACAATCGACCTTTCGATTGAAAATAGACGCACGCAACGCAGGTTGCAATAGTATGCACAATCGATGGGTGAGCGCGGGGGCGAATAGATTGATTCATTCGGCGGACGGACAGCGAGCGCACGGCACAGGCCACGCGCGGTGCCGCACGAAAGGTATTATGAACAATCGAATGATGTCGATTGTTATTCGAAAGATTCGAATAAATTGGAAAAACGAATAATTCGATTGTTTTTAGTAACAGTCGCCACTCGCTAATATGTTGCGGTGATCGATTGCGCGACTGTATGTGTGTTCTTTCATCGGGATCCGTTGATATGGAAATGTGCGGGAAGGAATTGTTGCTGTTATAGCTGCGTAGGTACAGTAGTACCAAACTGATAAGACGCGTCGTGAATCTTCATTCGCACAGAAAAGAAAGTATGGCCCGAAGATTAACGAAAGAATGCTTAAAACTTACATTCAACCTTAGATCACTACTATAAGGTTCATAATACACTGCAGCTGTTAGTTCCGTCTCACTCGCAAGTCACGCCTCTCCGCACGGCGCGCGCTAACATGGCGGCAGCTGCCGACCAATAGCATTTCCCGCGCTTTGACAATGTATCTTCTGCGCAGGTACATCGGTAAGCCATATCAGTTGGGTACTACTCATAAAGTGATGTAAATAATTATTAATTTTAACTATTTATTATAATCATAAATAACCTTGCGCTTAGAGCTAGAGAGCCACTCAAACAAACGAGTGCGAGTCGGACGCGCACACGAAGGTTCCGTCCCCTTTTAATTATTATTTTGTAATATTTGTCGGTATACTTAGAGGCAAGGCAATAGAAACACATTATGTAAAAAAATACTGTCTACCTATTACGGTTAATGATATACAGCCCACTGACAAACAGACGGATGGACAGACGGACGGACGGACATCGGAGGCTTAGTAATAGAGCCTTGTAGGATAGTGTATATAAGATGTTATTCTCCTACATAAATTTAGCGAAATAGTATCCACAGTTATCATACTTTTTGTTAATAAATCTGTTCACTTTACATACTGTTTTGTAAGGATTAGATTACCTGAGTATATCTAGTCCGAATTCTCATACAATTTTGAGATGACCTATGAAGTTCTATGAACCAGTCTGAATAGGCTGTAGGCACAATATAATGGTACAATAGATTATCATGTTAGCTATTTGCGCCTTAGTGCAATGTTCCCTATAGAGCTATTATATTTTTGTACCTCGATTTTAGCGATATCAAAATATTTTGATATAGGTATTTAACAAATTAAGCAAATCATTTTGCTATGAATTATATTTTAATTTTATTTGATCTAGTCACAACAATAATAAAGCTCTTTATTCATTTATGTTCTTAAGCATTAATAAAATTAAACAGTAGCCGTCTTACTAATAAAATATGGAACACGGTTGTTTAACAGCTGTATAGTTATGCAGTGTGTAAGCCTTACACAGTTGCTATACACTCCCTTTACTAATAATCAGTGTGTAAGCGTTGTATAGTTATCTATTTGTTAAAACAAAAACGACTGGCAACTTTTTAGGAACGTTTTGAAACTAAAACTATGTAACTTCAAAATACGGGAGAAAATATGGGGAAAAATGTGTAAACACCAAAAGATACTGAAAAATAATTATATAAAATATTAATCATATCATAAAAATCAGGTTTCTTTTTCTTAAGACTATTTTTATTTTAATAATTAAACAATAAAATTACTTTTAAAAAGCTTCAAATAGCTAATGGTGGTTTTGAACGAAACTGTCTTGTGCTTATGGCTACAGTAGCCATTTAACCAAAGAAGAAGAAGAAAGAAGAACGTCATTGTCAAATTACAAATGTTACGTCAACAAACGAAGCAAATGGCTGTGCCAATGACTTCAAAACTAAGGATACGCCTACCGGAACATTTTGCATAAAGTTATCAAAATCAAATAAATTGTAAATTTTTGTTTTATTTTATCCATAACTCCAGTATAAAACACAAGCCTTTCACTACGCAACTAGGCATTTTTATGGCAATTATAAGCAAATAATGAACGAATGAACTGTTCAGTGGACCGCAGTATGACCGCAGTCGACTGAGTCGCGTTGGCCCTAAAATGAATTTTTAGGGCCAGCGCGTTGGTGTCATTTTGTTGCGCGGTTGGCCTGGTCCGTAGTAAATGGACACAACACTTGATTGTCAGACACAGCTGATCTATTGAAATCCGCCATAATGTTCTTATACAAACACTAAACAAGGGTCCTGGCCCGTGTAAGCCCTGTGTAAATTTCCTAGGTAACTAAAACACGTGTATACAGGCTTTGTGTCAAAAATGTTTTTATTAGTAGCAATTATCCGATAACAGATGTGTACACCGCGTGTAACTTTTTATTAGTAAGGCTGTAGATATTTAAAAGGTATACAATAATAAAATATATTTTTAAAAATCCGTTTCCTGACCATTTGTTTCAAAAACAGAAAGGTCATAATTTGTAAATGTAATACATATTTATAGTCCCACAAACTTATCTGGCCCGGTGAGAGAGTCGCTGTTATCGCACTTTAGTGGAGCAAACAACCAATGAACGTAGTGTTCATATTCTCTCTGAGCATTGGCGATTGACAAAAATTAGACAGAAAAAAAATAGCGTAGTTAGTTCTTCTTTTGACCAGCGGGCCAGATAAGTTTGTAGGACTATAACAGGCTGATCTAACAAGATATTACTATAATCAATCAGTTAGACGTTTCTAAAGGCAAATTATTCGGTATCTTGTTCCTGCTCCAGATATTACAATCCAAACGATGTAAACACGCGAATTATATATTTCAGACAATAGACAATAGACACAGGTAGGGTTAAGTTGACAACAAACACAAAAGCTTAAAATAAAAATAAAAATAAATAACAAAAATAATAACACACAAAGCTTATAATTATTAAATGCCATAAAAAAGCATAGATAGATATGGTTAATATTTGTTGTGTCATGCCAGAAAGGACCCAAGTCAGCAACTTCACAAAATCACAAATTAAAATTTTCACAACAATTAAGAACTCATATTTTCAGTTATTTGACGGCGCGCGGCGCGGCGTCGAACGACTAACTTCCTAGAAATTTCGATATAATGAGGACATTTTAAAACTGGGTGACCTTAATGCAAGCAGTAATTGCTATTTCATTAAACTGGTTTGAAATAGTAAGAAGTTTAATATGAATGGAGACAAGCAGTTTCCAATCCTGCCTGAGTCAATTTTATGTAAACTTTTATATAAAACTAGCTGCCCGGCACGATTTCATAACCTATACCCTAACCACCTACCACTACCCCTACCCTACCCTACCTTACCCTACCCTACCCTATCTACCCTACCCTATCTAAGCCATCCAGGGCGCCACCCATAGTAAAAGTTGTTCAGCATGACAAAGTAGGTTTCGAAAATATGCCATCTCGAAATCTCCACCCTGTATAACCAAACTATCTCTATATAGGCACGTATTATAAATTATTATAGTGAAATAGGCGTGTATGTTATATAAACAATAGTTCAACATTTCAGTCTCAATCAAGGCAGTGGACCCCAACCGTCTTTGTACGTGATACCTCAGAGTAGATAAATGGTGATACCATGTTATTTAACATCGGATTGGAAAACTGATGGGATCCGATCGCTCAATCTGCCTCGGGGCTGATAACAAAGATGTTTGTTTATTTATAGTTTGTTTGTTGACGGGATTTGTTGAAGGATTATTGATTGTATCGTTGCGAAGGTGCAGCTTGACCCTTATTTTCTGAGAAATACGGATAAATATTCTCAAATATACCTAGATACTTAACGCGCAAATGTTTCACAAATAAATTATTACCAATAAATTCTCCTATAGGTATAATATCGTTATAGAATTCATTGTTTATATAATTAATTCAAAATATAAAATAATACTCATGTAAATTACCTCGCTATACGTTTAATTTGAATATTAAAGCTGAAATATTCTCAAGCATATGTAAATAGTCCACATTTTGTTATGCACTATGTAAATTACCTCTACGAGGGCTCTACGCCGTAGCTACGGTGCTACGAGCACTCAAACACATTTTATTTTGTGTGCATTTAATTTACTGAGGAATGTTTTGTTGTTATTATGATTATTTTGTTATTTTTCAGGGTTATTGCGTTAAATAAGGTGCCCTTGTAATTCCTTCATATGAAATTGCTTTGCATAATACATATTTATGACATGTACAATGTATCTTATCAAATTAAATGGTAGGCAGAAAAAAACTTCATATCAAATTTTGTTTTGTTTTTGGAATAGGATTTTTAACACAAAAAATCAGAAGAGCACTATTGTGCTAACTCCAGCTTAGTAGCTGGAGTTTTCGTTGAAGGAAAACATCGTGAGGAGACCATAGCATGGGGGTAGGCTACCCTCAAGTTGAAAATCTGTCGCCAAGCACAGCTGCACTTGAGAACCAGTTCCTTCTAGCCTTTGTGGGCTTACCACCTCCGGCCACATCATCACTTACCATGGTGAGTTTCAACAAGTATAAAAAAAAAACATTTTTATTAGTTACGTCTTCCCTTTTAACTCAAGTCAATTATCTATACATATAAAATGCTTTGTCCTGAATGACTGACTGACAATCAACGCACAGCCTAAACCGCAGATCGTAGAGACCTGAAACTTGGAGGGTGTGTTCTTTGTATGACGTAGGCATCAGATAAGAAAGGATTTTCCGAAATTCTACCCCTAAGGGGGTGAAAAAAGGGGGCAAAGTTTGTATGGGACAACGTGATTCCTTGGTCCGATCTACTTCAAATTTTGCATAAACATTCTTTAACAGAATTGATGGAAGACATGTTTCATATTTTATTGAAACTCATCGCCGAACGGGATAAAAAAGGGGTTGAAAGTTATTTTAGGGGTGATTTGCATCGAAGTTGATATCAATACTCCTTAGTGCTTTTGATTTAAATATTCTTTTATATTTGACATTCCAATTTTAAAGAGCATTGCACCGTAGACGTAGAATTACAGGTAGACAGGCCAAGATACGCATATGTCAAAACGTGAATGTGTGAGCAGGACTAAGCGTATTTTTTGTCCCTATCTAGCGTATATGTTGTTATTGTTTGACCTCAGTGTCGTTGAGGCCAAAAAAGTTTGTGTATTATGATATTTTTTTATGAGAGCAGTACTGTAAAACCCTAATTGTATGTTATTTGTGACTTTGTATCAGCGTTGCCAGACAACCCGATTTTTAACCCAAAATTGAATGTCCCGGGCGTGACAGGTTCAGTCCCACTTTTCGAGGATTACTCGACGGTGAAATCATCGTTGGACGGAGAAATCGGAAATTATAAAGACACCACTGCACGCACAGAAATGGCACCAGCTTTCCCGTGACGCGTCTTAAACAATTAAACAATTGTTGTGTAATTGGCTGTAAAAGCCGTAGTGAACGAAATAAACCAAACATAACCTTTCATCGCTCAGTAGTTTCTTTTTACTAATATAGTAAGTAAATCAAAGGACTTTTTGGCGGGAACTTGCAGAGTGACGTAGCATTTTCATTTTTATTTTCATAAATTTGTGTATTTTGAGTTTTATTGTGTATTTTTGGTGGTATTTTACCCAATAAAGATCATCCATGTGCACCAGTGAAGTGAAATGAAATGAATTATGTGTATCGTGACTTTTCAAGTTGTCTCAAAATGTCCGTGAAGAGTTTTAGTACAATGACCACCATTGTAGTAAAACATGACTTTTATGGACGGTGATTGACTGAGGACTATAATGTGAAGTGATTTATTGTGACTGGAAACTATAATATAACTCGACACTGGCAGAAATGAGCCCTAATTTGGGCTTGGTTGCCAAAATTAAAAATAAGAAGAAGTAAATCAAAGGATTACTACACTCAAGTGTATTTTCTGTCAATATCATGCAAATTGTACAAATAATTTCATCTAAATACGATAAAAAATCCAAATATATATGTAATTATGTCGAACTATCGCTATCTTCTTCGCTATACGCTGACAGCCTATCTACCTAAAATTCTCTATCTAGGCAAGCTTCTATGTGAGTTCAACTTTTTTTTAATAATCGGATTGTGTTTTTAAACATTTTTATAAATAAACTACTTTTATTTTTGAAATATAATTAGTGTTCCGAGCAAAAAAATTCAAACCGTTCGCGGGTGAAACCGCGGGGGTCTGCTAGTAATTAATAAAGTCAAAGATAAAACAAAGTTCCACAAAACATGCAAACAAAAGGTGAATAATAAAAAATAATTGATCGTTATTTTTGCTATCTCTACTCAATAAAGATTGATTGAGTGTTGTAACATTGTGCTGACGTCTCACTTCATCGATATCGACGTTTCAATGTAAATTAGACATCAAGTGAAAGTGGTAATTAGTTAGACATGGAATTGCTTGACATGTACTAAAGAGATCATAATTACTCAAGTTAATCGATAAATGACTGATGATTGATCAAAGAATCTTGTCTTATTTAAGTACCTAAGACTAATTCAACAAAATTACATTTTGAAGAATTCTATCATGCTCTACAAAACAAACTTTGTGTGGTATTCTTAGTTTGCTGTACCTCAAAAGAAAAAAAAACGGAATCTTTATAGGATCAGTTTATTATCCGCCCGTATGTCCGTCTGTCAAGACCCTTTTTCTCAGGAACGCGAGGAGGTACCAAGCTAAAATTAATATAAAATACTCAGGTCTGCAATCCCTTGGAGCAGTAAAACGATCTTTTAAGATTGATACGGCTGTCAAAAGATACGGCTGTTTATGCTCCGTTTATTATGCCGCTATTTTGACTTCCGCAAGGGTTTTTTTTTTGAATGGTCAAGAAGATGCCGGCCCAAAATTAAGCCTTAGCACCCTTACGCGGACAAATTGGCGTGCAAACTCTCAACCGAGGTGCTCGCAAGGGAATCAAAACCTAAAGGGTACTTCCCGTTGACCTAAAACTAAATTTCTAGCTACATCACAGAAAACACATTTTGTTTGCGATTATAAACTAATTTTCGCACATCGAAATCCTCGGTGCGCGAGTCCGACTCGCACTTGGCCGCCTTTTTTATATATTTGTCCTTATTTCTCGTCTCAAAATAACGCTTCGCAAGCGCTCCCATACAAATTGTCACACTTGAGCGAATACAACCTTAATCCTTTTGGGACTACCAAACTCCGGGTCCTTGTACCCTAAATGTCAATCTTCATAGGCCAGCAACTATGTGTAAACATGCTAATTAGGTCAACCCTGCCGGTAGGGGGCGCTCATTTGTAGAAGGAAAATTTTATGACAAATATTAATCGGGGTCTGGGGACATCAGTCATCTTGTGTAAAAACACGGAAGAGAGGTTATGATGATATTTACAGACTTTCACCATTTTAAAGCCTTCGAAAGGTTTTCTCTAGATGTCAAATATATACACCAAAATATCTTTGAGTTTAAATATAATATGGTTAGCTACTTTGATTAAGGATACATCCAGATAGAGTGTGAGAGAAAAGTACGCTCTAACTGTTAGAGGCTAAATCAAATAAAAATAAATAAAAATGCAAAATAATGATCAATATTTAAATTTCTCCCGATTTTAATTGGATTATTTTAACAACTACTATCATTATGAACGTCATTATGACAAGCAGAATGACGCAGAGAGAGCGTAAAACGTAGCTGTTACGCGCAGCAGCCTATAAAAGTTGGCCTGTTTTGTATATTAGTGTAGTATGGCGACGTTCTTTCTAGGTATATTTATTTCTATGGTTAGCAATTGTTTTTTAATTTTCAGTTTAACAGACTCATATAAATACTGTAAAACTAATTAACAACTAATTCGTTCCGCTAATTAGGCATCTAGTTACATAATAATCTTAGTCTAACATTACTTTCTTATATAATCCATACTCAGGGTTAAAAAAAAGAATCGCGAGTGGCTTAGAAAAGTATTTACTACGTTGGACAAACAACCCTCCCTTTCCCGCGCAACCGCGTTTCATATTTGCCGCGGGTCTCATCACGGACGCACGTATACGTCTAACCTATCGGATATCCGTTAAATCGGTTTCAAATTTTGAACGCGTTCCGTTCTTCAATCGTTCTAATCTGTGTAAATTGAATTTAGAAAGCCCGCGCGCCCGCTCCGTTCCAGAAAAAGGTAAGATTAGATTTGAAATTGAAATTTTTAAATTCTTTTTCTTGCTCAACATCGTAATCTTTATTTAAATAAGTTTGTTAGCCAGTTAAAGGTCTTATAAAAAGGCCAAGCTAATTAGGTTAGAACTAATTAGTGAGTCCACTCTTCGTTGATTACACGGCTATGTGTGAAGGGTAGGGGTTGCTATTCTTGTCGGTTATTATTGTTAGCCCTTGTGCACAGTCGGTTAATTGTTTCGAGGGGTTGTGTTGTGTTAATTAAATGAAACGTTCTGAATAGGCGGCGAATTGAAACAATGCGATTTTAAAAAGTACAAATGAATTGGTTTTCTAACATTTGAAATTGAGCTGAAGTTTATTTTGATTTGATCAACTTTTATTCAATTTTGATTCAATATTGTGCAGGGATCTCTAATTACTTAAATATGCGTAAAAAAGAGTTCGTGTTTCTAAAATTTTTAATTTATGATAATAGCTCAGCACCTTAACACCTTTGTTAAGTAGCTAATTTAACATTAACTTAATTTTGTTAAATTTATTATCACCTTCTCGACAGCTCAGATTGTAGAATGAGCTTCCCGCCGTGGTTTTTCCAATACAGCATGGGGTTCTTCAAAAATGGCGTGAAGAGATTTCTTCAGGGTCGGCAACGGGCGAGTGATACCCCTGGTGTTGGAAGCGTCCATAGGCTACGGTAACTGCTTACCATCAGGCGGGCCGTATGCTCCTTCGCCACCTTAGTGGTATAAAAAAAAACTTACCAGAAAAATATGGCTCAAAAATTATGTAATCATTTTTACAACCATCAAAATATATCCCCGTTAGTACTCCCATAACTAACAACGTGATTTATCTACCATTCGTCAAAAATACTAACTTTCTCGTACTAGTAACTCATTCGTTATATTAAAACCTGAGTTCAATAAGCTTTAAAGCTTAATAAAGCTTACATCAAAGCTACAATGAACCTGGAAAGCGTAAAATTGACGTGAAGCTCTGAAAGCACAATTTTAGTATGCAAATACTGAAACTATATTGAAGTGGAATTGAGAATCCGCCATATTGGAAATTTGTTTAAAGCTTGTTTAATTTTAATTTTTTTAAATTTATTTGGACATTTACCTTTAATAATGTATGGGTAACATACACTTTTTAAAGAAAATGTTGTACTAATGTATAGTAAAGTAAATCTTATGAGATTAGCACAATACAGGCGGATTACCAATGAGTCAAAGACCTTAACAAAGCCTATTTTCTTCCTTTTACAGCATAACTCATTTCATGAATGCAAAATATTGAACTACTTTTTGACTGGGCACAATTTGAAAACCACAAGCTTTGATAAAGCAATGTTTTTTTATACTACTAAGTTAGCAAACAAGCATACGGCCCACCTGATGGGAAGCGATCACCGTAGCCTATTGACACTTGCAACAGCAGGGGTATCACTCGCGCGTTACTGTCCCTTTAATGTCTTCACACCCTTTTTGAAGAACCCCATGTTTTACCTATTCCCTTCGGAAAACCACGGCGGGGAGCTCATTTCACAGCCTGAGTGCATTGTACGAAACCACTTTGGTTCTAATTTGTGAGGATGGACTGAGATGTGATGGTAGAAGGTAGCCGTAGGTATCAAGTCAAACAATTCTTCAGAACACTGTCCGTTAAGATTTATCTTTACTAAAAACTAAATTGAGTATACAGGAGGAATTCTTTAAGATATAATCTTATCCCTTCTTGTCATCTCCGCTGTATGCAATCGTCTTTCATCCGTTCTCTCACTGCCCAAAATTCTGAACCATACATTAAGATTATTTAATTGCTGAGTGCCATGCTTAAACAATATTTGGGTTATATACAATTCATAAGATAAACAGTAGAAGTAAACAAGATTTAGACTCATCCAATACATATACAAGGCTATACATTCTATTCAATTGCTACCTTCGGTCCCCAAACTGGGGTACACAAAGCGTTGAGGCTCGTTGGAAATAAAATATTAGCGGGTGAAATGCAAATAGCTATGACCTAAATGCTGGGACGGGAATCGTTACTGCTTCCTTTTGACACTTCCGATGTCGTTGTGTGTTGAAAATACGAGAAATATAACCGTATTCATGCTTCAGGTAGACTTTATTTGGTGGAAAATCAAGGTATTCGATCGCAAGCCTATATTAAAAGCTATAAGTAATTTCTTATCGGATAGATAAGAAGGTGATCATAATAATCAGCCTATGGATGTCCACTGCCATTTGTCTTCCCCATTTGCTGAGCGGGATCGGGAGAGGGTCAATCCCGCCCGGAGACGACGCCGCCGAGGTGCAGCCGTCTCTCGTGGCGGCCCTCCTACCCTGGCTTAGAATCACAACTACGGTGTTCCTCTGCCTGTCGTAAAAGGGAACTAACCGGGGACCTTCGGGATCGTGGGCAATCGGGGCGGGGAACTAGAATTTTAAGTGTTATTTTTTAACACCATGCTATGAAATAATATTTTGGTATTCATTATGAGAGTATAACAAATATTAGCTCAAATATTCAGATACACGTAAAATGGTAATTTAACCTTCAAAATGATAAAATAATGTTATGTTATTGAAGTGTCTGAAAATAGTTCAACTTATTAAAACCAACACTTATCTCTGAAAGCTTTTGCCAATTATGCTGCAAAATTAAATTTCCTCATGTTTTATTTTAAACTAGCTGTCTCGCGCGGTTTCACCCGCGTTTCCGTGATAAAAAGTAGCCTATGTCACCCGGGGATAGTGTAGCTTCTCAAAAGTGAAAGAATTTTTCAAATCGGTTCAGTAGTTTCGGAGCCTATTCAATGCAAACAAACAAACAGTCAAATCTTTCCTCTTTATATTATTAGCACATTAGTATAGATACGTCATTGCTATTAATTTGAAATCTATTTTCGTTTCATTGTTTCCACTTTCTTTTCACAGTGTTTTAGGAAACGCTTTGACGTCATATTCACTTTCACAATACAAATTACACTTTAAATTGAACAGGTTATATTGGGTACACACATATTGGGTGTAGCAAGCGTCCATAGGCTACGGTAACCGCTTACCACCAGGTGGGCCGCGCACTTGTTTACATACTTCATGATATAAAAAAACAACAATTCAGGCACATAAATGGGATCTCACTGTGCTTGGTCGACACTCTAACAGCCAGTTTCTGAAGGCCAAATAAAAATGTATCTATAATTTAAACTGATGCCATCTTTGTCATTTCAGACGTCATTGACAATCACTTTCAACAAGGGAAAGACTTTGTCTTTCAGAAACTGGCAGTTATGTTTGATTCTGATTATGGTTGACTGTGAATTATGGTTGCGCTGTTTTTCGCAGTTGGCTCTCGCTGTGCTGCGATTCCTAAATAAATAGGTAATTATCTTGGCTAATAGATGATTCGCCTAAATCATTTATAGACAAATACATTGCGATAATAGTATTCCTCCGTTGCAGACCCATTACTCTGCTAGGCTTAGCGTCTTTACCTTCCATATTGTTTTTGTAGACACTTTCTTCACTTACCACTGCCGAGAATGGTGCTAATTTTTGGTTGAATTTAGTCTCATGTCTCTTTCTAACAAATAACATAAGAAAAGGATGTAAGAAATGTAGACCTGTCCAATTAGTCCAATGCTTGTTTTCAATATAAATGTAATCGCCATCTATCGCGGTTACGTCTAAATACCCGCAAATGAAGACGGCAAAGACTAATTTGATAGCTTTAAATATGTTCTATCCTTTTTCAATAATGTTTGTAAGAAAGAGATATGATGTTACTAAGCGATTTACAACAGAATCGGCACAATTATCTGCGAAAATTAAAGTTAAGAGAAGAAAAAAAATAAAAGAAAATGATTTTATTTCCACCAAAACACAACGCAATAAATACAAATAGGTAAATAAAAAGGAATACAATAATAAAAAAAGAAATACAAACTACAGCAACAAAAAAAATCTGTGCGTCGCGGAGTAGAAATAAGGCCCCGACTCTTGGAGTTGACTTCACTGTCACGAAGGACTTAATACTAACCTCCTATTTTTCATATTTTCAAAATCGGTAAAGAAACGACCACTAAAATAAATATCAGTACGTGGAAGGGGTCTGTAACTAAGGAAGCGGGTATTGAATCCGGTAACACTTCTCGGAGTACGCGTGGCAAGTGACTGTAACAGTTCCAGCACTATTCAGGATAATGGTAGTGTAATAAACGAGCTACTTGCATGAGTACCAGAGCGATAGCTTTGACGGCAAGACATATCGCAGGTGGTCCCTGGCGCCTTGTTGATACTAGGGTACTAGGAATAATGTGCCGTATTTCATCGTCTGAAGGTTGGTAATGGTTTAAAGAGAGGATGAGTTATTTTGCTCAGAGCAGCTCAGTGGGCAAGTATTTTCAAATAACTGAATCGTCAGACCTCATTGGAAAGTAGGGAGAGGGTCTTACGTAGCTCGTGCGTCACTTAAAAAAGTGACAAATTAAATATTTATAGTTTTACCAATGGGGCGTGTACTACCTTTCAATGATCGATTAGGGTACTTACCATCCAATATGTAACATAAAAAATAAACGAAGATTACGAGTTCAACAATATTTACGTAACAGCTCCGTACAAGGCAATTTAGTTCCTTAGCGCAGCTATTTCTTAGCTGACTTTATTTAGCTTAGCCAAACGCAACTGAGACCGCATTAAATATGTACGCGTAGGGTTGCCCTCTGTAAATAAATGAGTGCTGCCAGAGCGAAAGTGATAAAAATATATTTTATTGGGTTAAATCTGTGGGTAATAACTGTTGCCAAATGAATATTTATTTTTTATTTTTGGCATTTAAAAAAGAATATTTATCTCGTTTTGTTTTGTATTATTTTATATATTATCTATTTATAAATATTTGTGTGTTGTCTATGTATAACAAAATTGTCGTAACTATCTACAAAACATTCTAGAAAGAAGGCAATGGCTACATTTGAGATTTTGCTATATTACTCTCATCAGGAACACTATCCGAACAAAAAGATTTTGCCTTTGAAACTATAAAAACCATGATGCTGATAGGTACTGGAGGAGTCATCTAACCAACGCTAATCACCGTCGGGGCCAGTTAGTAATTTCATAGCAAAAAAAAATATGATCTAGGTAGCACAGATATACCTATACCTTAATCATGAAAAAATAACATTTACATAGTATTGTTATAAAATTATATTCCTATCTTGGGATTATTTCTGACAACCCTAAGCCTTCATAGGTATGCGTAAGGATGCCAGCTGCGTATCGGCCTCCACACAAATCTTTATTAAGCCGTTAGCTACAAAGAAATCCGTAATTAAAGCAGAGCGATAGAGCGGAAGATATTGTGACCAGTAAATTGCTACATTGTTAGTTGATCGAGCTTTTGTGGGGGATTAAACGCATGCCCTACTTCTTTCTTATTTAGGTTTAAGAGGGGCTGAAACCACATAATACGTATCAGGGTCAGCATCGCGATTTAAGGCAATGATAGCTCAGTGGTTGTGACGTCGGATGCCTAACGAACGTCCCGGGTTCGAATCCTACAATGAGCTTGAGCTTATGGTGAAGGAAACATCGTGAGGTGCCCATAACACGGTGGTAGGGTACTTTGTAGTACCCGCCTGGCTGGCTACCACACTCATGTTGAAAATCTGTCGCCAAGCACCAATCAGTGTGTTCCGACAGCTGTACTTGAGAGCCAGTTCCTTCTATAGGCTTTGTGTGTGTACCACATTCGACCACAACATCAATTATCATAGTGAGTTTGAGGTCAAATAGAGGCAAAATCGCGGTAAAAAACACGCATTTGATATCCCAAGTGTCTACAGGTACGGTACCTGTATAATTTTGAAGAACAACTATCAATTTTCGTTGATTTTTCGGCAAACTCAACATTGAAGATTTTCTCAAAGACATTGAACCGCCTCATTGCCTACATTCCCTATTTAACCGTACGTAAAATTCTTTCTTAGTTGGCACGTTACCCCAACGTTACAAAAGAAATATAATTAGCCTCCTTTCATAATGTTTAACTTGCGGTTAAGGATCTGCGTTTTTCAGTAAATTAATCAATCAGTCTTAATTAATTCCTTAGATATTTATTTCATAAATTTTGTTGGCACGCTGAAATGAAAACTATTACAAACAAAAAGTTACGATTTAATAAATAGCTATAGGTCCCGGTAAAGTACAGGCCATATAAAATATCTGTATACAGTTACGAAACAACGTTCATGCACAAATATAGAGTAATTTAATGCTCTAATTTACATATTTATGTACGATTCGTGGTTGCACTACAACTACTAGCATAAAGGACTTGTTTTAAAAAAGAACGTACTTAGTTTAGTACTTGTAAATTTATAATACTAACGACAGGCTTGATATAAATGAGGCTCTTGGGTTATTTAGCTCAGTATTATAAGTCTATTACAGTAATATCAATAGTTGTCTTGTCGTCTCTGACATAAAACCTAGAATAAAACGCGTCTTAACGATCAGACTGATTTTACAGTGTTTACCCGTGGTGTTTATCTATTATAATTAACTATTATTTATTTGTGTCATCTCTAATGGTGCGTCCATGCTACGTGAATCGAGCACGAGCCGAGCCACGAACGAGCCTACAACGAGCACGATGCGAATCCCTTTGTTCGTGAAAACTGACTATCGCACTCGATCGAGCCTCGCAAGCCCGTCCACGTTACGCGAATCGTGCTCGCAGTGTGCTCGTTCGAGGCTCGGCTCGTGCTCGGTTCGCCAAGCATGGACGCACCATAAGATCTATACAGGGTGTTGTTTTGCATTCGTGCCATATTTACAGAACCAATAGTAAATGATTTATTTAGTTTTTATAAAATAGGTAATTAATTCTGGACCTGATAAGTAAACAATTATTGAAGATTTGTGATTAACGTCAAATCAGAATAAGACTTCAATACTTCATAACTGCACAGAATAGGTCTGCGATCCGGGGCGAGGGGAGAAACCGGGCCGCTGCGCAGCGGTCACCAACCTATATCTTATAAATCTTTATAAAACATCGGCAAACATGGGGGGATTTTTATTTTTACAAAACTTTAAAAATAATATTTAATTTTACGAGCATGATTTTATAATTGATTAGTGTTCTATACAAGGTAAATATCAACCTCCTTAAATATGGCACAAATGCAGAACAACACCCGGTATTATAGAACGATACTGAAATACGTTTCCGACTGAAAGAACAAAAATAAACTAGGATTATCGTCAATTTCATCTAATAGAGCCGTTTTGAGACCTCAAAACATATACAAATATTGTTCGTTTGACGGGCCAGCTGAACTCAGCCGGGCTATTGCGTTCTTCTTCGGTGGTTCTATCTTTGGTGGTAATCGTAACGAACCCCATTAATTATTTCATCCAATGACGCGCACACGGTATGACGCGACGATGACCATTTGTGGGCCCTGATTGGATGAAATTATTTAATGGTGTTCGTTACGATTACCACCAAAGTTACGCGGTAGAGCCCCTGGTTAAGATTCCACCTATCGTGCCACAGGTCGTGGGTTCGATTCCCACACAGGACATGCATTTGTGTGCATGAACATGTCTGTATGTCCTGAGGCTGTGTGTAATTATGTATATTAAGTATGTATTTACAAACAAAAAAGTAGTAAGTATATGTATTATATCAGTTATCTGATTTCCATAGTACAAGCTCTGCTTAGTTTGGGATTAGATGACCGTGTGTGAGGAATGTCCCAAGATATTTATTTTATAGTAACTAAATAGGAAGCCTAATTAGATATTGAATATTTAGGTGGCACATTAGAACTTTGTTAAACATGGTCACATAATTTTGGGAGCCAATCGCCATCTCTAACTCCGTAACACATTTAATTGCGACATATTATAGACGAAAAAACACCCTAACCAAGACAATTTAACCAAGCACAGCAGGCATTTAAATACATTAACAAAGGATAATTACTGTATAAAAGTGTGCGTAGTGAAATCTCCAAGCGAGTTGTAATTAAAATCTGATTTACAGCGGGGTAAATAGGTGAATGCAAAGTTTCAGTGGTAATTTTACACGTACAACAGAGCATACACGCAGCGCCCTAATGTGGTTCGCAATCCCATTAACTGTGTAACACATGGTTGTAGCGAGTGAAAAATATTATAGTATTTTTTTATGGACGATGTGTAAGTTTCGGATGCGTCAGCAAATCGGTGAGTGCAGAGGGCTCTCAACAAATTTTTGATGAGTTGTTTTTTTACTAATTTGATTTTGTGTGTTTCATTGAACTGGGCCAGAAATCTAAACGGATATGAAGGATGTGCAAGATATCTTTTGATATAATATATAATATAGTTAATGTTCATATAATAAAAACTGAAATCATCCTAGATAAAACTTTGGTTGGTTTTATTAAAAATTCACGCTTGTTTTCAGCACATTGGTCTGCAGTTTTTGGTCATTTAATTTGGTAATCAAGGTAGGTATATTTTTATTACAATTTCTTTCAAATTTTTAACCGACTTCAAAAAAGGAGGAAATACTCATCTTAACTCCGTCATTTATTAAACTATTTGGATTTTTTTTTTTGAAGTTTACACTTCCCGTTTGGTCCCATTGTCATCAGATCAAGATTTGATTTCTTCTTAGTGTACTTTAAAGTCGGTTTAAGTTTTTGTGAAACGGGTTTTATTTGAACAATAATATATAGTTCTGTCGGGTATTTCCTCAACAGCTCCGTTCAAGAAAAAATCTTTAGAAAACTCTTGATTTATCTACTTAAAATAGATAAGCATCATAACTTCCTGACAGTGTGTCCCAATAAACGCGTCACACTGTTACTGACAACATCACATCATGCCCGTTTCACGAGCGTACTCTAATTGATATCATTGATTGGATAAACAGTAATTTGATCATTTTATCATCGACCTACTATCATTTTATTACCGTTCTAAAATACGGTCATCCAAGGCGATAGCAGGGTATTGGGTATTTCTTCGGGTCAGAGGATCACAGGGCGTTTAATAAGATCAACCATGGCGATAGCGTAGCGTGAGTGCTGGGTACATACTTTCTGAGACGGGCTATCACATGAGCGATCCTAGAACCCGTTGAACTGAACGGGACCCCACGGGTATGATTTTGTATTAGAACATTTTTGCGAAATTCATCGCTTCTTTGGGAATCTGCTATATTTATGGTACCCTTTCATCATTTACTTTGCTTTTATTTAATATCGTTGTAATAATATGCTTCATCCATTCATTCATTTATCGTACTCCTTGTGGGGTCTAAATAATACATAATTCCAGATAACGTGAGCCAATTTAAATCACTACTTTGTACAGATAGCAACCACCGTGGGGGATTACCCGGTACAATTACGGAATAGCCCGTCCGCTCCCTCTAGGATAGTCGGGTATCCACGAAGATTTACTACGTGAAAAAAACGAATAAGAAAAGCGCAAAATTTTCTGAATCCGGTTACAGTGTGTTCTTTGCTTGCTTTAGATCGATGAAGAACCCTACGCCGTAAGTCAAAGTCTAAACCTTTTTTTTATTCGTCGAAGCCATTTATTTTAGGCCCTAGTAAGGCACTTACGTACTTAAGTTACCAACAGTTCGGAAGTCGGCCATTAATTGAGAAGAACGGGCACGAAACTCAGCAAGGTTACATACATGGACGTATAACCAAATCAGGACGTAGTGTCGCCCTATAAACGAGTGAAGCACTAAAAGGAAGCCGGCGTTCTTGTAAATACATGGCCTCACACACACATATACACCATAGGAAGCCGATCGCTTGTCATTCCACATTGAGATGTTGACAGTGAAAATAAGGCTCAGTATCATTTGTGCCTGCTTGGGCCAGTACTTATTTTAGTCACGCATACGTAGGAAATTTTGGGCTTCAAAATTTATAAATAGCTACACTGCCAACAAAGATTAAACACTCAGCAATATGGTTGCGGTATAGACCCACAGTAAAAACCTTAACTAACTTGAAGTAGTTGGACTTGTACTTTGAATTTTCTCAGACATGCTGGCAACATCAGATTCATCCACTGCTAAGACTGCAGTAAAGCCAATGTAACTTTCTTCAAGTGTAGGCTATACTTAGTTCATGAAAATTTTACACCAAGCACTAAAAGATGAGTTTCTGCATTACGGCAGTTCGGCTGAACTTTGGAATTGTCGGCAACACATTGGCAATCCCCAGGCTCTTAGGCACGCACGGGGGATGCGTGTTCAATCAACCTCAAATTTTTCGAATATTAATTTAAATTTAGTTAGCAAAGCATATTATATTATGTGACCTACCTATGGACCTATTTATACTTAAGTAACTTTGAATTTAGGTAAAAAGTAAGTTTTTGTTAAAAAACATATTTTTATTACAAGCTTTTTTGGTAACTGTACTTGCACTGTCTTCCAATATACTAATGTATACCAAATATCAAGTCAATCCGACCACTGGAACAAACATGCATTAAAATTTGTAAAAAGGTAACGATCACGTGTTTTTATGTTAAAAAAAAACCAATTCAAAAATCACCCCCTGAAAATGGGCCCTGGCAATTGTTCACCCCTCAAATATAAATATAAATAAATAAAAAAAAAAAAAAAAAAAAAAAAAAATATGGTTCTAGAACACGTCCCTGGTAACACCCTGATATTGTTATGCCCATGGAACGTCAGTTGCCATCACCACGTAAGTCGTGATGGCAACTGACGTTCGACCATCAGTCTTTCAGCCTTCTGAATTTAAAAACATTGGTATTTATAAGATTTTTTCTCTAACAACGAGTAAACTTGAAAAAGGCCCAAGTCAATACCGAAACTTTGGTGCCAAATAAAAACCAATTGGTTTTTAGTCCTTTCAACCATGTAGTGCTAAAGAGTATTTTTTCAAACAACTGAAGAAACCCCGCCCTGAACTTCGAAGAATGCCTTTGTCGCCATAACGTCTACGACTTTTTTATAACGACCCGATAAAAGAGATAACTCAGGATTTTGGTAAAAAAAAGTACTTTTTGTTGGCAAATCTCTTTAGTTGTCGATGTTTCGGGACCTTTGTTTGTCTCCCTTTGATTGATGGTAGCTGAGTTTTTTTTTTTGTAAAGACAATTCTAGATCTCATATGACTTTGATGTCCTTTTGCTCTGGTCTGTCTAAGTCTATTAGACTATTTGATCATATTTTCACAGGGGTATGTGGTATACTGGAAACCGAAAGCTAAGACATCTCATATTCATAAAATTTGTATTGCTTATAACAGACGTTAGTGGGCACTTGGGAACTGTTTTTTTTTCTTGCAGACCATCTCAACCGCCACAGTATCTGCAATAATCTTCAATCATCTCTCAATAGATTGCATGGCCAAGACCATTTTTCATGTTGAAATTTAAAAAAATCGATAACAGATGGAATTAAAAAAAAAAAAAAAACTGATACTCGTAGAAGCATACATATAAGTGATTAGGTCTTTGGATGTCATTTCTCTGGCTAGACTATTTTAAATTATTATATACAGTTAATAAAGTGATGACTAAAAATGTAAATAGGTTAACATTTTTTTGCAGTTCTGTGTATGCATAGTTATCCCATTAATTTTTATCATCGTTATCATATGATGTTACAGAAATTGTAAATATGAATTTTAATTAAAAACAGCTGACTCCGTACATGCAGCTAAATGACCGAAACGATTAGTCAAACTGTTATCGTTTTTTCTAATCAAAATGCAAATGGACTAAGAAATTTGGCTACGTCAGTGTTTTTTTAAATGAAATGGAATTGCTTTGGAGATGTGCTAAGACTACCATTATACTATCATGAAGTTTTATAAAACTAATTAGGTTCGACTTGTTAAAGACTTATTTGCAATCAAGAAAATAATTTAATTAGGTGGTCCAGTAATAAAAGTTGCAGGATCTTTTTTTTTACTGTGTATAGGCCTGTGATTGACCGCAATCTCACCACCGTGAGTGACGATGTAGCCGAAGGTGGTAAGCACACAAAGCCTAGAAGGAACTGGCTCTCAAGTGCAGCTGTCGGAACACACTGATAGGTGCTAGACGACAGATTTTCAACTTGAAGGTGGTAGCCAGCCATGTGGGTACCATAGCACAATGTTATGGTTTCCTCATGATGTTGTCCTTCATCGAAAGGTCAAGCTCATTGTATGACGTCATGCCCACTGAGCTATAAAACCTTTAAAACTCAAAGATGACATTGAAGTTCAAAAATTCAACAATCGTTTATTCAATAAATGCCCTGATTCGGCACTTAAGAACGTTACAAATTGATTCTACCACCGGATCGTAATACACTTGAACTGAGAAGACTTCCTGAAAGAGGACTGATGTAAGGGGTTCTTTCGATTTAGTCCATGTTTTTCCACCTCATAATCTATCATATAAAATGGGGTATTTTCCAAGCATATTTACTAATATTATACGTGAAAGTTTGTAATACGTACTATACTATACTAGTATATATACTATACCAATACAGTCGATGCTCGTCGTTTATTCCTTCTCTATTATATTAGTCGGCCAAAAGTACACGTACGCGAGCTTGCCCCCACTACTGCCTATCTGTGCTTACTACTCATGCCTTATACTGTACCTGCCAAAATAAATGTTGGTAGTTTTATCGAGTTAAAGGCTACAACCAATGCAAAGACGTTGGGCATCATCTGTAAGGTAAAGCGGAACTTTACGCCGGGTCAGTTCGTGCATCGAGTACTGCTGTCACCTTTGCCAAATACCGGCTGGAAGCCCTTGACTCAATAGACCGCCGTGCTAGGAGACTAGTCAGCGATAATAAGTATAATCCTCATTTCTTCATCGAACCAGAAGACGCCGGGAGAATTTCCACCCATACGTTGTCGACATCCCGCGTGTCCGGAAACAACGCTTTGACTCTTCGTTTCTTATGAGAACAGCAAAGGAGTGGAACTGTCTTCCGGGGTCTGTATTTCCCGTCACCTTTTTGACTTAACTCAATTATGTTGAAAGTCGTTAGATACAGGGTAATCTATCCTAATCTAGAAAGTTATTTTACCGACCTTACTAAAATGCGGGTGGCATCAGGTGATGAATAAAACGATAAACTTAATTGTCTCTATATAGAACACGCGGTATGCGGGTAGCTGTATTTAATTAAATTACTTGTTTTTTTTTAATTATACAAGTGTATAATCAAATAAGTAATATGACTAAATAATCCTTACTTATATTATAAACGCGAAAGTTTGTTGGATGTTTGTTACTCTTTCACGTAAAAACTACTAAACTTATTTTAATAAAATTTGGCACGCTGATATAATATCTTCTGGATTTACACATAAAGTACTTTTTATCGCGGGAAAGCAATATCTCCCCGGGGTATGCGGGTGCAACCGCGGGCCGCAACTAGTAATGTATGTTTCTGAATGTCGGGCAGTAAAGGATGAAAGACGATTGCATGCAGCTGAGATGAGGATGTTGAGGATGTGTGGAGTGACAAGAATGGATAAGATAAGAAGATAAGGAAGCTCTCGTGGTGTAGCATGATTAGCCGTTCTTAATCGATCGGCAAAGTTAAGCTACGTCTGTCGTGGTCGGCACTTGCCGGCACCTTTCCGTGCTTCGGAAGGCACGTTAAGCCGTTGGTCCCGGCTATCACTTAATTGTGATAGTCATTCAGCTAGTTGGATGCCGACTAGGCGGCTTGAAAAATTCCAACAGTAGGTTGACCACTAGCCTACCTCCACCAATCCGCAGTGGGCACGCGTGTTGGAGTATCTGCCCATTCCCTTTTACCCTCATTTGTGTGCAGGAGGCCTGTACTCAGCAGTGGGACATTATAGGCTGATGATATGAGGGGAACCTTGAAAGTTACGCCAGGGACTGAAAAGTTGAGAGAGAACCGTCTGCTAGCATCTGTCAATTATTTTGTCCTAATACCTTTAATACCAAAGCTACGTATAGTAGGCATCACGTAATACTTCGTCTCGTTCTAGCATAATTTTATTTTTACATGAATTCATTTCTCAGGTTATAAGTTGAAGGTAACATCATTTTGTTTTCCAACAGCTAATATATCACTCAGGGTTGTCGCAAATTGATTACATTTTAATAAAAAACGAGACACCATCGTCCCAGGGTTTCCACCGAGAGTCATTCATCATCCTTTAATTACATCAGGCACATTATAACTTTCAGATTTAGGTGAAAATTTAACTTTTCTACAGAATACGGTATTTTAGACGATAGAACGTAGCACATATGTGTGATCAGTGAAGTTATGTAAATTGGGGAGGTCAGTTAATGGATGGGTTAACTTGTGTTTTATGCATCTCTTCTCTTTCAAATTAAAAACTCTTTTATTTAGTTTATACCTTGTTAAGGTATTTATGTACTTAACGATGGACTCTATCACACATTTGTCCTTCCTCAAGAATCTCAGCATGGCATGATTTTTGGGGATAATTCTTTTGAATTTATGTAATGAACATTTATGTAATACTAGCTGTCCCCCGCGATTTCACCCGCATTCCCGGGATAAAAAGCCTATGTCCCTCTCCATACCATAGGCTATCTGCATGCCATTTTTAATGATGATCGGTTCAGTAGTTGTGTCGTCAAGGCGTTACAAACAAACAAACAAACTCACTTTCACATATAATAGATTTTTTTGAAAATCTTATTATACAGTTTTAGATTTTATCAAAATCGGCCTCGAAACTCCTTTGGGCATTTTTCATTCTATTTAGTCCATGCCTATAAGTACTTTAAGCGCTCGTGGTGTAGCATAATTAGCCGTTAATCAAAGCAAAGACTACTTTTTTGATAATGTATTATTAATTCATAAAACTTACTTGACCATGAGAGACATGTGGTCGATAAATACGTGCCCTAGATAGGGTTTTAAGAGTGTTTTGAAGTACTTTCTTATCTCTTTTTCATCTACAATCCATTATCCCAGTAAGGAAAAGTTACACGTTACTCCCCGAAGCTATCAAAGAAACTGTCGTAAAGAAACTTTCACTAAACAAATATCAGAGTGGTTTAAATGTAGTCAGTCGTGAAAAACTAACAGGGTAGCAACGGAAACCCAATAGTCAATTCGCCTGGCCCACTGACACCGCACTCGGAATCAATCGATGATTCGTTACAAATGTGTTCCATTCAGGGAGTTGAGCTATTTTAGACAGCTTAGTACTATACATTTTAAGATTTTATTTTAATTTTAAGAGAGGTAGAGCATAGCGTATGCTTGTTTACCGACAAAGTTGTATAAAAAAAAATATGCTTTTTCAACACACTCGCTTGTAAAGTAACATTTATTGCACTTTTATTGCATTATTATATCTTAATGCAGCTTATTACGCACTAGTGCGTTTTTCTTTACATTACCGCACAGTTTTATGATAGGTATAAACCCGATTATGATAAGTTTGTACCTCACTGCAAGTGATATGTGTGTAGACCAAGCATTATTAATTTAAACGGCTAATAATTTTTGACAGCTCAAAGCTTTCAAAAAAAAAAAAAAAAACTTGCGCGCCATATTTGTTAACGTTCTCATTGTGTGGTTGATTATTAGCAAAAAATACTTAAAAAAATACAAGGCTGTTTTTTCCCCGCAAGTGTTGTCTTGATACAAAAATCTTCTCTGGCAGTGTTATTATCTTCGTTTAATTTTTATAAATAAATAAATAGAAGATAAATTAAGAAAATTTACAGACTCGGCCAAAGTCATTTCGCGAAATTGATGAGGAATCCATATATATTAAGGAAGAAAGTTGGATAAAGTACCTAATAGTCTACCCAACAGTGACTTTGCTCATGTTTGATATTTGTATTTTCCGCTCCGTGTCCAGTTAGATAGTTAGATAGACGAACTTATACGGATGTGATTTGTCATTTGTTTGACTTTAATATTTTTATCATTTGAATTTATTTCTATGATTTGTATATTTTGTCATGAAGTGAAGAAAAATAATTTTATTGATTTTAAGCGTTATATTATACTAGCTGTTCCCCGCGGTTTCACCCGTGTTCCCGGGATAAAAAGTAGTCCTTTCCCATACCATAGGTTATCTGCATACCAAATTCCATGATGATCTATTGGGTAGTTGAAGCGTAACAAACAAACAAACAAATAAATATACTCACTTTCGCATTTATAATATTAATCTATATATATAAAAATGAATTGCTGTTCGTTAGTCTCGCTAAAACTCGAGAACGGCTGGACCTATTTGGCAAATTTTGGGTTTTAAATATTCGTGAAAGTCCGGGGAAGGTTTAAATGTAGGGTAGAGTATTACGCGAACGAAGTCGCGCCGGGCAGCTAGTATTATATAAAAGTAAGGGTTGTACCTATACTAAGTCAAAATCGTAGACAGTCCGCGCCTTAATATAGAATTTTCTCATCCGCGATCTGTGCGCCTACCAGAAAAAGTGTATTACTGTAATGGATAATGGCCACATGCTGAGACGCCACTCACATTTCACTTGTGACAGTTCGATGTATGAGACCCTTTCAAGAGGAACCCCTTTTCAAGTATTGAAGGCGTTCCTAAATTGTGTGTACGTACGTCTTTCTATTTTCATCTTTATCTACCTATAAATACGGTGTAAACCACATCACATACATCAATGTACGGTGAAAACCTAAACATGCAAATTACAGCTTTGTAGCCTTATCATTAATGACATACCAATTTTATGTAAGCCCTAGCTTTTAATCCTTAGGGTTGGAATTTCCAAAAGTTCTTTCTTAGTGGATGCCTGCGTTATAAAAGGAAACTGTGCAAAAATGTAAGGTTGTAACCCCAGCGGTATGCGCTGTGCGTTGATAGGTCATATAAGATAGATAACTCATTATTGTACACCAACAAGTATGTAACAAAAAAAAACAACAAATTCTTAATATTAATTTTACTGTTCAATTGCGGGTTTATCGCTAAGATGCTATCTCTTCCAGATAATCTTTGGATGGAGAGGAATTAAAACACGTTAAGACGGTTAGTGCACACACAATATATAACTATTTATATAAAAACAATTAGTTATTGTTATTGTAGTTCCACAGACTAATACTATATTTACTATGGTTATCTATAATACAAAGTGTAGTCTTATCTAAGCCTTGGTTCACCTCCGGTATTTAAAGCTTAAGGTAACAGGGTACACGTTTGCTATAATGTTTCATTAAGTTCGTAGAGTTTTCCGACTTTTAAGTACTTGCACTAGCTTTTATAAGGTTTCTATTAAACGTAAAATCTTTGAATATTCGAAATGGGTATTTAACTTGAAGTAGGCAACATTTACAATATTAAATGGAAAGTATTTTAATTCCCAATTGGTGAAGACTCTTTTTTCTCTTTCTTTCATTGAAGAGATTCTTTCAATATTATTATCAAGAGAATCAATTCTAATTATCCTGAAATAAGTCTCAAATTAGCATATTTTCAATAAACATTATTTTATTGCTTCCAATTACATACCCACTTAATAAGCTGAAAATAAAATTAATAAAGTAGAAACATTACCTCATATTTCACATTTTTAATCAAAGCAAAATTGTAACGCTGGTTACACAATAAAGACTCAATTAACATAAAAAATTAGGGAATAAACACACGAAAATGTTAACAATGTCTCGGCAAGCAATAAGCATAAAGTACATGAAAGGGTAATCAATTATTTACGGGCTTCAGTGTGGAATGGCGATCAATATATGATACATTCTTGGGTCAAAGGGCGAGTTACAGAAGGTTGGCGTGTAAGGTTAGGGCATAACGTAGATTCATTTCTTATCAAATATTTTGTAATAGAAATAACAATATTTCTAATGTATTTGTACAAAGTAACCCAAAAACATCTATATATGACAATCTGTTGCCAAAAATAAATGTACTTGAGAGCCAGTTCTGTACTTAGCATAGCGTTACCTCCTTCAGCCACATTATCAGTGCATCATCATCATCAGCCTATAATATCGCACTGCTGAGCACAGTCCTCCTTTCACAAATGAGAGTGAAAGGGAATGGGCAGATACGCATCCTCTCGTGCTCATTGTATATCGGTGGAGGTAGGCTAGTGGTTGTGAGTGAGTTTTCAAGCCGCCTATTAGGCCTCCAATTAGCTTAGCGACTATCACAATTAAGTGATAACTGGGACCAACGGTTTTACGTGCCTTCCGAAGCACGGGGACGCTCGATTTGAAATACCGCAAGGCGGTCATCCATCCAGGGTACCGGCCACGACGGTAGTACCTTAAGTTTGCCGATCGATTAGGAACGGCTAATCATGCTAAATCACGAGCGCTTCATTATTACTTAAGGCAGTAAAATTGTGGTCGAATAAAAGCCTATACATAAAACTCATCAAGCTTTTTTACAACTGTAGAAAACGAGCATACGACCTGCCTGATAGTAAGCTGTTACCGTAGCTTATGACTTGCAATACCTGAAGTATCACTCGCGCGTTGACTACCCTGCAAAAATCTCTTCACAATCGCGTTGAAAAATCCCATGTTGTATTGTAATTTTTACTACATAAAGACTAGACCTGTGTTTGACTGCAATCTCACCATGGTAAGTAATGATGTAGCCGAAGTTTGTAAGCGCATAAAGCTTAGAAAGCAACTGGCTCTCAAGTGCAGCTGTCAAAATACCGGTTGGTTAGCAACATATTTTCAACTTGGGTGGTGGGCCAGGCGGGTACTACAAAGTACCATGTTACGGTTTCGATATTTTCCCTCACCGAAAGCTCAAGCTCATTGTAGGATTAGAAGCCGAGACATACGTCACGACATTCGAAGTACAGTATAGTAAGGGGCACGAGTCGTGAGCACAGATTGACACCTGCGCAGTAGTTAATATGCGGTCTGTTTGGCGGAATGAAGCAGGGGGGAGCGCCGAGCTGCACACGATTGGTTCGTCAGTCGATGCTCGTCTTCTATTGGATTCTTGCGTGTCATTTGGCTACTGTGATATGGCTAAAAGTGTACATGCGCGAGCTTGCCCCCACTACTGCCTATCTGTGCTCACCATTCGTGCCTCATACTGTACTAAATATGTACTACATATCCTTGTTACAACATCGTCAGTGTGCACTAAGGATAAAACAGAAGTTAATATCGTAAAGCCGAGGGCCATGAATAGGACGAAAATCCACGAATGGGCACTTTGCCCTGTTTATGATTTATGGTAGCTGTATCATGTGAAAGAAATTTTGTTGGCCTTTATATTAAAGATTGGATAAATATTTATAAAATTATGTTATCGTATTTTGGTGGTATTATTGGTTCGGAAATATCTGCTAGTTAGATGTACGAGGGTTTGTGAGGCAGATAAATGTTTTAATTAAGGGTTTTAAAGGTACCTTTATATACGTTGTAACTTATTGTGGGAGAAATAAATTAACATAACGATATTATAATATCAAATATGATTGAATAATATTTTATATAATGTTATTAAAGTAATAGTACATTATGATACATGTGTGCAAAGTTGGTTATTAACACTCGAGGCGGTAGATAAGTGAGCCTAGAGTGTAATAATCAATGCTTACGCGCGTGTCATATGTAGTTTTTCTACACACTTGCGAGGAAAAAACAGACTTGTATTTTTTTAAGTAGATTTTTTGATAATAATCAAATCAACACAATGAGAACGTCAACAAATATGGCGCGCAAGTTTTTTTTTTACAGCGGTGAGCTGTCATACTATTTTACCCGTCTAAATTAAGAATGCTTGGTCTACACACATATCACTTGCGTTGCAGTGAGGTACAAACTTATCATAATCGGGATTATAACTATCATAAAACTGTGCGGTAATGTAAAGTAAAAAACACAAGTGCGTAATAAGCTGCATTAAGATACTAAAAACGGTGCAATAAATGTAAATTTACGAGCGATTGTGTTGAAAACAATATTATTTTCCTACACGACAACGATATATCTTAACTCTATTATAGATTCAGGCAGTAAAAATTACCTGCAAAAGGCAGAATATTTTTCGTGCTACTGCCTAATACATCAATGCCACCATACAAACTTGCCAGTCATCCGCCATTTTAGTATATTGTGTACCACAAACAAAATGGCGGCCATAATGGACACCTAGTTCCGCGCCAAAAGATTGAAACTTTATTGATGGCCATTAATTCTGCTTTGAAAGGTGTGAAAGGTTAATTGTGCTTGTTTTGTTCGTTGATTGATATACGTTCCACGTTATAATAACACTTGGGAAGCTTTGAGTGATTAGCAACCCTTTTTTTCAAGGAGTTCATTAATATTTAACCTTTTTTAGTCGACTGACAGAATAGTATAACCTAATTTCTGCTTCATTTTGTATAATTTGAAGTTAATTTGTTTATTATTCTGACGGACCAGTTGGCGTGGTTGGTTAAGATTAACACGCCGCAGGTCGTGGGATCGATTCCCACCAGGACATGCATTTGTGCGCATGAAAATGTCTGCATGACTTGAGTCGGGGTATAGTATGTATTTACAAACGAAAAGTAGTAGCCCTCAATTCCAGAATACGTCGTTGAATATCAGTAAAAGCTTCGGGATCCTTGGCGTCGATATTTCTAGCGACCTTTTATTCCGTAGTCACGCGGGCATCCAAAAAGCTCGGAGTGCTCAACAAACCGTAGCAGTACTATACATCGGGGCAAAGGCTGCAACTTTATAAGTCGCAAGTCCGGCCTCATATGGAGTACTGCTGTGATCTGTGGGCGGAGGCACCTGGATACCAGCTTGGGCCTTTAGACTCGGTTCAGCGACGTGCTGCTGTCGACGATCCTGAGCTCACAAACTGTTTAGAGCCCCTCAGTCCGAAGAGAGACTTTGCCTTCTTATGTGTGTTCTACTGTTTGTACAACGGACAGTGTTCTGTAGGATTGTAAATATCAACAAGTACCTACGGCGATGAAACCTTATTTTTTTAAACAAAAGATACGAAAATCTGCTAACATTAATATTAACCTATTTTCCCTCCAACGCCTTTTTTCCACTCTGTTTATCTTATTAACCTACGCTAAGAAATTGCTGCAGCGATAAGGCCGCCCGGATTGTTGTCGCTTTTTTATGACAAGTGTTTGTTACTATTTTTTGATTGTCAATTATGGTAAACAGTAAAGTATTTTAAATTTAATTGCAGATTCTATAATTGAGCAATCTAGACATTACCTATCTCTATGTATTTATCAGCAGGGAAGCTGCTGATAAATACATAGAGATAGGTAATGTCTGTCCCTGCTTTTAGGGCTATTACTAAGCCTCCGCTGTCCGTCTATCCGTCTGTCCGTCCGTCTGTCTGTCAGTGGGCTGTACTGTATCTCATGAACCGTAATAGGTAGATAGTTGAAAATTTCACAGAATATGTATATCTGTTGCCGCTTTAACAACAATTAGGTACTAAAATGAAATAAAATTAATAAATAAAGAGGGTCCCCATAAAAGAAAAGAAAATACGGAATCCTTTGTGCTAGTCCGACTCGCACTTAGCCGGTTTTTTATGTTTTTGATGACACATTCTGTTTGTTGATAGAATTGATGAAGTGCTATTTTATTCATCCACTTTTGTAATATTAATGATGTTGTGAATACGAGTACATGGCCCATGTGACATTTATAGTTTGTGAATTATTTAGTATCGTGTAATGAAGTAAATTAGTTTAAGTATTATTACGCGCTTGTTACTCAGTGCTATTCAATAATAATTTATCAGAGAACTATTTAGTTTTAACGAATGATTTGTTGTTGAACTGGTGTTGTAAGCTAACCGCTTACCATCAAGAGTGGGCCGTATGCTTTTTTACTAAGTACCTTAGCAAATGTGATTGTATAGGTTAGGTAGTTATATAGAAAACACAGCATACATCAAAAGCACTGATTTAATATTTTCATAATAGACTTTCCAATGCCATTATAACGCAACCAACAAGAGAAGCCAGACTAATATTCCGTCTCGGAGCAACGAAATTCCTAGAATTAATAGAGTTAGCAAGGGCGTCGTGTTACAAAGGATTAATTATGTAAACAAAAGACGAGCGACCTCGTATTAGCAAGTATGCACTGAGATTATTTGACATGACTATGGCTTTAGTTTATGCTTTTTATCACCTTCAAAATAACGAAAATCGGCAAGCAACTACCGTGTTCTTCTGATTGAGTGTCGGTGACCCTATGGACACATGTTTCCCCTTCCAACTCATCATCATCATCAGCCTTTGTCAGTTTGCCTTAGAGCGCACCACTCCTTCCGATTACTTGTCACCCACATTCAGCGCAGTCCTGCCGCTTTTTTAAAGTCAGTCCATCGGGCTGGGGGGTGTCCCATACTACGTGCCTTAACACGGTATCAAATCTGCATTACCGACCCTTGCCAATGAGCTCTGGCGACCTTACTCACGCGCAGGAACACAACATAAAGTTTGCTGCGGTCATTGAGGAAATATCTCTTTAGAGTAGTAATACCATGGAGATAATATCTTTCCTCTATGTTAATACTGAACAATCAAATTCCGAAACTAGTCAGTGATTTGTCTTTGAATTTGAACATTAAGCCACCCGCTGTATCGTGTGTTTTTGGCCAATCAGAGCGTATGTGTCCTTGACTAAACCAATCAGAGCGCGTTGTCGGCGGTGGGAAATTGGTGGAATATTTCAACCAATATTAACGTCATTGCGCTTCTTTGTTCGATGGCGGCGGTATTCTGTACGGTGTACTTTCCGAGTCGAGCTGTTCTGTGAATGAAAAAACGCTAAGCTCTATCCGTCTCGCGTCTTTTGTTAAAAAAGCCAAGTTCTTCAAATTGCAATAAACAACTAGAATTAGACATACACTTCATACAATATTTCCATCTTTGAAGTGCGAATATAAAAATTAAATATTTACAAGACTTCGCTCAGCCGCTGGGTTGTAACACAAGGTTCACTGTTAATCTATTGTTTACATTTTGAATGTACATCTAAAGAGATCATAATTTAATTTGATTATTAAAGCGTTATGGGTCAATAAACTAGCTCCTATAAATTTGAATTAAAATGTGCCAAGTTTATGTAGGTCACTGTCGTAAAAAGTTAGTTTTTTTTTTTATTTAAATTTTTTAAGATAGAGATAAGTTTTATTTTGAACAGGCTATTTTAAATTTGTAATAAATAAATGATAAAACACAATCCGGAGTATAAAACATCTAAAAATAGGCCGAAAAGTCATAGGTATATGCTGTTTATTTTATAATTTTTTATACTTTTATGTTTTTCAGTTAAACCAATAAGAGTAGATCAGTTGACGCTGTAAAATGATGACGTCACCTGCCTGTATTTCATACAAATCTCCACATAAACTATCGTTTTTGACACTTAATTTAAAGTTGCTGATTTGAAATGTCGTCAAATACCGTGTTGTAAAATAAATACGAGTTTATTTTTATTTTTTATATTATTACATAATTAAATGTAAACAATTCATCTCTGTCGTTAAGGAGCATATTTTGACTCGTTAATTAAGCGTCTCTGGAAACGTCAGTAGTATTGTTTATTCATTAAATTCATATTCTCCGTGAACAAAATATAATTACATTTTTGTAACACATTTACGTTTGTTTATTTGTGATATCTTACAGCAGTTTCGTATATAAAGTATTCTGTAAGGTGGTACTTCCCCAGTCGAGCTGCTCTTTGAGCGAATAAACGTTATGTTCTACCTCTCTCAAAATAACATACATACACTTTTTTAGATTTAGATTTGTTTATATACTTATGTTGCTGATTGTACCTACTACAGTACGTTGATAAGTTTATGAAAAATTCTAAATCTAATATTCTATAGAATAAATAAATATCCTGGGACTGCAAAGTAAATACGTAAAATGTCATTTGGTGTTAGAATTTTTCTACAAAATAAATCACTGTATTTCCAAACAAAACCTTGCCGTCCCAAAATAACTGGAGTACAAAACAATTCATTGAAAAATATATATTCCGAATGGGAAACAATGCTGGGAAGCCCGTCACATTATCCGGGAGGCTTTATTTCTATGACGTCATAAGCCCACCTGACGCCTCCTTCCTTCCATCTTTACCCGCCCCCCAAACATGGAAGTGGGCTAAAATGAAGGAGGCTCTAATGTGCAATAACATGAGTTTTATTATGATTAGCTGTTATGAAAGTGCACTCGAGATTTTAAATGCATGGTCAACATTTAAACATGAAGAACTTGGCCGACTCCACTGCCAAATTAGTCTGATATTCCTGACAGAATTAGTGCAATTGCCAACTTTTTAGTTGACTTTTTGTTATTTAATATTTATTTTTAGTATTAGTAAACATTATTATCCTAACGTAACATTATTATCCTAGACCAATATTAAATATATTATTTAATTTACTTAATCTGTATATATGTTTGGAAAATAAAACAATCGAAACAAAACTAAATTAAATGTGAAAGTAAAATAAAATACGATTTAAATCTAGATCTTTTGCCATAATGATATTGTATACAAGTTTACCTCAGTGAAACAATCTTAAAAATCTCAGTGAAACAATCATAAAACTTTGTATACAGGTAAATACAGATACCAAAATAGAAAAATCGGAAAAAAATGAATCTATATTTCGAATGAAATTAAGATTAAAACAGTTTTCTTTCTTAAAACTATATTTTTTATTTATAGTGTTTCTACTTTTTATTTATAGAAGCATGAAATTTGTACACCAGTCCTGATAAAATTCGTGACGTTGGCATACACTAAGAACAGATGTTTCAAAATTCAATCCCTGATAGGTAAAAAGACTTTACCTCTCGTAAAGGTATATACAAACCATAGATCAAAAAGTCGTTACACTATTTTACGATTCTGTCCGTATCCTTCGGAAACATTATGGTTTTTTATCACTAAAACGTACGGGACACGTAACGTAACATTACACGCAACAGTTAGTTATAATTATATCTTACTGTAATATTGATATGTCTTTTAAATGAACATATATTTGTATTGTCAGTATTTTGAACAATATGACTTAGGAGGAACTTACCAACCAATCTATAAAAATAAATTGTTCGAAAAGAAAATTAACGACGAACTTCCAAGACTTTCGGAATTAGTAAAAATCTCACTAATATAAAAATTACTATTACTAATATACAATGTAGACCTATATAAAAATACCAGTCCTGGGCCCCGATTCTCGCGACTTCGATATTAATGTCAAAAAAACGTGGCGGTGATCTTAAAAATTCTATTTTGCTGACATTTTGATAGAAGACCGCCATGTTTTAGCCAAATGTCTAATTAGAAATCGATGTTGAAAGCGCGAGAATTGGGGGCCTGACTGACTGACTGACCTATCAACGCATAGCCCAAACCGCTGTCTGGGGTTCTAAATTTGTAATAGTTCTAAAATTGTAATAAACATGTGTAACATGTTTATTTTATAACGTAAGCATTAACTAAGAAAGGATTTTTGGAAATTCCACCCCTAATGGGGTAAAACAGGGGGCGGAAACTAGTCACTCTAAACAAATAATAATATTACATATACTCTTGCTAATTAGTGTCAGATTAATATGTATGTATTATGTTAGATAAAAAACATCTGTAAAAACTGTGCTTCGAATTGTCAATAACCTTATTTTATCATCTTTTTTTTGTAATATCCATGCGCATTAAATTGTATTCTTACTAATAATAGTTCATGAAACTCGAGTAAGCGCGGTTAAGCTGACCCGCTAGTTCGTACATGTTTAAACTAAACCGACTACACACTGTATATCGATTATTAACGCGAGAATTCGCCAACCTACCGCTTTGTGGGAAGGAAGTTGGTCGTTTGGACTCTCAAGAGGGAGTTGATTTATGTCCTTTAGTTTGGTTTGTATATTCAACAACTTTTTTGAATTGTGGGTTTATAAAAATATTAATTTAATTATAGTTTTTATAATTAATCTAAAAAAAAAAAGAAAGCCAAATCTAAATTAATCACTAATAAAATCTGTTGCCTTCTTTCAACAAGAGCTTCTTATAATCATGCATAATAATAGGACGAACAACACATACCGAAAACCATTAAAATATATTAATTAATGTATCTGTGACATAATTTCTAGTTCATAACTCATTTTACATAGCCATACATGTCATCAACACTTAATTTAAGCAGGTCATGTAATAGTCGACAAAGGGAGAGTCCATACACCATAAATGCAATCACACGAGTATCGATGTATCTTGAGTGATATCGACTTGACGGGCACAACCCTTGTTTATGTCAAGGTTTAGGATTAGGGTTGGCAAAATAAGTTCAGCAGAATGTCACGACTTAGAAAGATGGAAAGGCATTTATTTATTATGACCTTGCTGAATAAATAAAGTCTTTGTGTAGTCTTTACATAAATAAAATGTTAGCTTGGTGTTTTATTTTATACGAAAATATCGTAACGTATATGTCCTGGGTGGGATAGGCAATAATGTGGCTAGGACACTAAGGTTTTTTTTTTCTTTTTTTTCTCGTGGGGAACTCCTCATAGGATTCCCGACCGTATCGGGGATAGCGGCCAGGTTATGCCGGACTTGTACCGGCTAAAACCCCACGGTGGTCGCCATCTGCGCTGTAGAGAGGGGAGCGGGCTCTCGTGTTGAACGCGTACCTGCACATGCACACCCCTCCACGCGCGGCGCTTTGATAGCTCGTCCCGGGGGAAGCGTGATTCCTCCCCCCAGCACCCTCGCTGTGTTATCGCACGATGAGTCGTGACCACATCGACCCATCGTACTCCTTGGCTTCCAAAGGCCCCGTTGAGTCGCGTTTTACGACGGACAGGGGAACACCGAAGCTGTTATTCTAAGCCCGAGCTTCAGGGCAGAGGGGCCGCGACGAGGCACATTTGCGCCCCGGCGGCTTCGCCTCCGGGTAGGATTGGCCATCCCGATCCCGCTCAGCAGCCTCCTTCTTGACCATTACGGTCTCACAGTAGGAGGCTACAGCTCTCCACGCAGGTCTCTAATCCTAGAAACTCACTGGCTATAAAATTCAATGACCACTGTGCTTAGATTTCCTCATGAAGATTTTTTCACAAATACCATGATAACACAATCATCTAATAAGATTACTTAGATCTTTGCAATGAATCCCCCTGATATCATAATACTATAATGGAGGCTGATTGTTGATCTAATCATAAACGCTCGACAAACAAACAAAATCAAATACTTGCAAACACTGTTACAATGTAGCACAAATATAGTATCGATTACAATATAAGCCAGACATTGTCTGAGCTTATTTTTCCCTTTATCCTACATCTCATCCAAGATTTGAAGATAAAATTGTGTCTTACGATAAATAAACTTATCGAACAAGTTTGTTTACGACAAAAACATCACTACATTAATGGTATAATCTCAGACAACTTCCAACCTTAACGTACAAAGTTAAGGTTGTAAATCTAATGGTGAAGATATGACAGTGTTTGCCAAAGTGTGATATGATATCCACAGAGTCTCAAAGTTGTGCGGCGTGCAGTTGTTAGTGTTATGTTCCGTACATAATTGAGCTGGGAACTTTGGTTGCGCGTCAAACAGTGTGGCTTATGGCTTGAGTGCTTGTTACTACAGACACAGATTAAGACGTAACTACAGGATCGTGTTATATATTTCCTACTAAAAGGAAACTTCAAAGGAGTATAGAATATGTGATAGCTGGCCTAGTTTTCTAAGGATAAAAAGCTTTCAATGCAGTCAAAAAGTGTACTTACGTTGTTAGCACACATGGCTTGACTTGTGGCATGACAGTATTATCGCACGCTATGTAATTAAATACAAAATTGTATTGAAGGAGTCGTATGATACACGGGTGCTAAGGTTATTATTACAAACTCGTGACAATGGTAGGTAAACCCTCGCCTATAGTTCGGCCATACAAACGTCAATTAAGAAGCATCCTAATTATACTGCTGTCACAATGTGAATGTGATATTATCATGCGTCATGTCTAAATGGTGACTGAATAAGATCATTTTGTAGTTGCGATAGAAAGCATTACAAACATACAGACTACCTTAATTTTTCATTTAAATATACAAGTGTAACAGATAAAGATGCTAAACCGTTAAACGGTTTGTTCAAAATCGTTTCCTAACGCGATTTATGTAACTTTTAATATAGGTATTTAAAGTTACATAAATCGATTCAGTAGGCGATTCTGAACAAACCGTTCAATGAATTAGCATCCAAATCTGTTACACTTGTATAGGTCATACTAAAATGTAGCATCGCTTACTTTGTTATAGTTCTATGTTTATTACTCGACAAACAGACATAAAAGACTTATTTTAACGGTTACCATCACTTAAAAATAAATGGAAATCAAAGAAAACGGAATCGTATGTCATTAGAACATAAATAATGGCAGTATCTCCAACTTAACATAAAGCCCAGGGCGTACTTGAAAGTGCCTACATTAACGATATCGTCTTACGTCACGACATGAACGACACGACACGCGAAACGTGCGTAAAGATATCGCACCCTTTATAAGGGATATGTCTCACTGGTGGCGAGGAGACACAAGCGATGGGTAGTAGCTCGTGCACTTCTCTAGCGCAAGAGACTAAACGGTAGTAGCAGGCACGAGAGAAGAGACAAAAGATCAAATATTTAAATGCCACTTAAAAAGGATGGATAATCCATGAGAAGCTTAAGTGGTTGCCGACAGATTTCCAACTTGAAGGTGGTAGCCATTCAGCGGGGTACTATAAAGTAACGAAGTTCTCTTTTCGCCGAATTCATGTTCTTTATATGATTCGAAGCGACGATCTTCGCGACGGCATTCGAAGACACTACCCCTGAACTATCATCGCCTTATAACGTTTATCCATCGAGTAGCAATCCCTGTACAGTAGTAATAACCAATTCCATAACTAATAAGTGATTTTGCACTGATCGATAACAGTACCGACCAATCACTCCATCTAAATATTGAGTTTGTCCATGATGTAGCGCATGGGGACTTGGCGGAGTGGATTTCGTACAAAATGAACTTCATTGGGTTAATTGTTCGATACATTCATCATTCTTATAAGATGTTTAACGTCAGTTTTGCATATGTAGATTCTGCTATTTACAACTAAACTAATGTAGTCTCACCATGTCTCTTTCTAACAAAGAACATAAGAAAAGGATGTAAGAAATTTAGTCCTGTCAATTAGTCCAATGCTTGTTTTCCATATAAATTTAGTCGCCATCTATCGCGGTTACGTCTAAATACCCGCAAATGAAGACCGCAAAGACTAATTTGACATATATAAATAATATTGTCTATTTTTTTTCAATAATGTCTGTAAGAAAAAGATGTGATGTGACTAAAATTAGTTTAGTGCGATTTACAACAGAATCGGCACCAATAACCAACATGCTTGTTACTAGTCCGTCAGCCGTCGGACAGGTACCTTTCAAAGGGCGCCGATTGGCATTTAGCGTATACAGACCCGTGCTATGTATGTGTCCCGCCCGAGGATATACTGGTGTCGAGATTTGTATACCTACTTCAAAAGTGCCAAAGGTTAATTGTATGATGGTACAAATGAACTTAATTCTTTAACAATAAGGTATATTTCTCTACTTGAAAACGAAATCAACCCTACCGTGAAAGACCATAATCGCACCATAGAAAATTATAATGTGGCTGGAGGCGGTAAGCACACAAAGCCTAAAGGGAACCAGCTGTCAAATGCAGCTGCTGGAATACATCGGAAAGTGCTTTGCGATAGAATTTCAACATAAGGGTGCTATATTATAGGCGGTTTATGTGTAGTAATACAATTTTGACTTCTTACAAATATTATTGAAGCTTTTCGTTATAATCACAACACAAATAAGAGAGGTAGAGCGTAGCGTTTATTTGCTCAAAGAGCAGCTCGACTGGGGAAGTACCTCCACCTTACAGAATACCGTAGCGAAATAACTTTATGTTGTGTAAAGTTGTGTTCCTGCGTGAGTAAGGTCGCCAGAGCTCATTGGGGAGGGGGGAAAGGTCGGCAACGCGTGAGCGATGCTTCGTGTGTTGCAAGCGTCCATATGGCTACGGGAACCGCTTACCATAAGGTGGGCCGTATGCTTGTTTGTCGACTTAGTCGTATAAAAATAAAAAAAACTGTATGTTGTAACTGTATTTTAAAATGTAACTTTTTATCGCCTAATTTGAATAAAAGATTCTCAAGTGAATTTGTTCCGCAAACAAAACTTGGCCGTCCTCCAGATTTTAGACGTGTATTAACCACACACAAGGAGTTGGCTCCTATTGTAACATTAAGATAAGTAATTGTATTTTTAAGTTCTACGCTCACTGCGTATTGAGTATTTTTAAATAAATATATAACGTGTAACGGAAATTGTATATCTACACGTAAGGGATCATGACTACATCAGATATAGACCCTCTATAAAAAGCAGTGGCGTAGCTACCTAGGGGCTAGACGGGGCAGTGACCCGGGGCCCCCAAGCTCAGGGGGCCCCTTGGACTCTAACTTACAAACTATAAATAGTTATTGAATAATTGGACTGTTTTACAAAAAAACATAAACCGACTTCAAAGTACACTAAGAAGTAATCAAATCCTGATCTGATGACAATGGGACCAAAGGGGAAGTGTGCCCTTCCAGACAAAAAAATAATTTTCCAAATCGGTTCATAAATGGCGGAGTTAAGGGGTAACAAACATAAAAAAAAAAATGAATTGAGAACCTCCTCCATTTTTTGAAGTCGGTTTAAAAATAGAAACGCAGAACTCTGAACGCGGAACTCTAGAACTCTGTGGGATCGGCGCCTAATATTTCGCATAAAAAAAAACAGTTGTTGACCCTTCATACGGATTATCATGATGGACAGGATGGCGGAACATGCTACGATATGTCTTTTTTTAATGTGTGAGTGTAGTCTTGCTCCAGGTTTAATAACGAGATGGCTAGATATGAAAATTTTAAATAGTTTAGTTGGGGCCCAACATGGGCCCTAGTTTATTTTTTGCCCAAGGCCTTTGGTTACCTAGCTACGCCAGTGATAAAAAGTATCAGCTCAAAATAAATTACTCAAAAATTAATACCCAATGCTTCCAAGTAAATTGAATTAAAATCGCTCAATAAGTAATTTTTTATCTTTCACATCACTTTGCAAGTAGTGTTTTTTATGGATATACCCTTTTGTTACACGTTGTATACAGTGAATTCTACGTAGAAGTATATAATTCTACTTCTTACCCCACTAAGGGTGGATTCGCGTAATCTCATGTAAGACCTGAGTGTATGGAATGTCCCTGGATATTTACCGCCTTACTCATAAAACGTTATTTAACTAATATACTGTTTAAAGGGTCACGTAAATAACGTCACTCTATTGTCATTGTCAAATAATGTGACATTATTTATGTGACCATTTAATCATTATATTAGTTAAATAGCGCTTTATGAGTAAGGGGCTTATTGTTTTATTGGATACTCAAGAGTAAACGAATTAATTACTTAAACCAGCTAAACTGAAAACGCGCTTGGTTCTCAAGTACTTTTTAAACTTTTACCTGATAATAGTGAACTTTCATTGTCAAGATTTTAATCCGACAGATGTGTGTGTGTAGATACCTAGTTATTCTTGGAAAAATACTTGATAATTTCTAGAGTAATTAGTGTTTTAACTATATTAGATTGGTCTAACCCACCCATATATGTACTAATATACTAATATTATAAATGCGAAAGTGAGTTTGTTTGTTTGTTACGCCTTCACGCCTCAACGCTCCAACAATAATTCAGATCATTTATTTTATAGACGATCTACACGTTATGAACAACTTTTTGATAAAAACAAAAGTTTCAAAACCGGTGGTCCTCGAGACAAGTTTACAAAGTTATTACAATACACTGTCAACCTAAATACCGGCTACATTGAATACATTATTATTTATAACAGTTTGAAACTTAAGACATACTTAAAATTCATATTTTAGACACAAACTTTTGCTTTTTTCTATAAATTGTAATAAGTTATGAAAAAATGTCTAGCTTCATGATTTTTTTAATTCCATCTTTGGAAATTCAGGACATAATTAAGGCCTGGTTTACCAAACGTCTGTAGGCTATGGTAACCGCTTACCATCAGGCGAGCCGTAATTGAGTATATGCTAAATTGTATTAAAAAACAGGTATTTATTGAGTTCATATTTTTACGGTTATGTTTTAGATCAACTGCTCTTTGACTTAAATCAGGATGACGATAAAGACAGATGTGTATTGGATGTGTATCACAAATGACACAGATCATTAACTTTTACCCGTGGCTTCACTCCCATAAAGAGGCACTTTTGCATGCCTTATTAATTTTTTATCCTCATTTTATCACAAAAAGTCGCAGGAAAAACCTAGCCTAACCTAACCTACATACATTAAAAAAATATTCCATCTATTATCTTCCGAATTCCCACTCCTTATTAAAAAACTTTTCCTCGTTCATAAAGAAAACTCATATTTACAATTCAAACGCGCAAATTTCACAAGGGGACAATAATTCAGTGAAATTTTGTTGGCACGTAAAACAACGGGACAGAGCGGGACGAAGCGGGACGAAGTGGGCCGAGCGTGTCCCGACTAACAACGAAGTGCGGCTCACTTGAATAAATGGGGAAATATACGTGGAATAACAAGTAAGAACAACGGAATTGCTACTTGTGGATGTACGGTTGTAATTTATTGGAAACCTGAAAAGAAAGAAGTTTCAAATCGACTATCCCCGAAAGGATTGTCAAAAATCAATTATAGTGAAAAATAATAGAACACACACCTTACGGTGTAAAGAGATTTCTTCAGTGTCGGCAACGCGCGAGTGCGCCTGCGGGCCGATTACGTAACTAAATTTCAATCATTTTCGAATTGAAATCGGTTCAATAAAGCGGTTTTCTGATAACTTTTTACGTTCTGATAACTGCAAATACAGACAGTGCTTCATTAGATATCCGATTTTGTAATATTTCTACCGATTCAGAGGTTATTTCAATCTGAATTTCATTGCAATAAAGTTACGTAATCCACGTACAGGTTTTGCAACTAAGCGTCAATAGGCCACCTTAGTGGCATAAAAAAAACCTATACTTTTCTACATGAATATTGTATGCCACGCTACGCGAGCCGAGCACACGCGAAGCACGGATTCGTATAGCGAGGACGGATTTCGAGGCTCGAACGAAGGTTCGGCTCGCGCTCAACTGCACTCCGCCAATAGCCAGTTTTTGACGAACACAGGGATTCGCATCGCGCTCATGTTTCCGGCGTGCCGACAGATCGAGTCTCGTGCACGTCAGAGACTTGGCGCCTTTGCACTCCCGGCCACCGGAAGGCAAATCGTATGCGCGGGAGCTGATACAGAAGAATAAGACATAACGTCCTTTGTCATCTGGGAGCCGCCACTCGATCGTTGAGCGCCGACTGGGCAAGCCCAAGACGGCAAGACTCAAGCGGTGGTGCTCTCTACCTACTGACGTAAAGGTCAGACTCATTACTATGCGGCTAGTTTTTACAAGCGGCGACATTGCCACTGCAATTAAGGGGTTTATGCGACCCAGGATTTGCTTCCTCACCCCCCTTTTGGGTATAGGGTGTGCGACGACCATGAAGAGAGAGAGCGCTCATGTTTTTAGGCTGTATGTCCACAGTTGACATCGCGAGCGACGAACGAAGAGTGGCTTGGCTCGTGCTCGGTTCGCGTAGCGTATACGCACCATTATATTAAATATTACTCGTCGTTGATTTGTCTCCACATATGACATAAAAGCCTTAACGTCCAAATCGCATAGAGTCCTATCGATATTGGTTCTCATAGAATAAGCTAATTAATAGCAATCATAAAATAAACTTAAACTTATTACACCCCAATTTTTAATTATATTCAAAATTAAAATTATTTAGTAAATCGAAAACGGCACGTCAATATTAAATCAAGGTTTTCCGTAGCCAATGTACTAAAACTGAAATGTGAAATCTACTGCAGTACGAAATATATTCAAGAACTTGTTCAAAGAGAAAACATGCACCTTTATGAAAATGGATCATGTATTTTTATATTTCTACAGTTACCTTCAAGATTTTTAAATTTTCAGGAAAATGTGATGGAAATAGTTCTCTGGATAGAATGGCATTTATCTCACGTTTTCTATTGAAAGTCTGATTATTTTAAGATTTGCTTGAGACGACAAGGTTCTGGATTGCATTTGAGACTGAACAACTTTTTTGCCTAATGACAATAATAAAATAATATAAATTAAAAACTAAATTAAAATTATATTTACCAAAAAGCTGGCGATGTCACCTCGTTGTATTGCGGGGCTAATAAGTAAACGTGGCAAGCGCCAACTTTCTTTAGGTCATACAATTGTACAGTCTAGCTATGAAGCAGCGCGATGATGGTAGTCGGTAAGCAGTCGTCTACACAACTATATTCAGTAGGGTGGACCACACTCAGAAGTCTACTTTGAAAAATGAGCCTCGTCTTGCCAATTTGTTGTGCAATTCTACTGAGGTACATACAATCAAGCAAATACGTATAAATCTACTCTTACTGAGTTCCATTTTCAAAATATAGCAATTGTTTTTTTTAACTGTCTTAATATTTTTAAAACGCCCTATATATAGGTACGTATTTTTATACTTATTTCGGAACGATTATCGAGCTGTTAGTGCTTATATTGTTTTTAGAGTAAGATTCCATAGACGTCAAGAAGCGATTTATCTCTAAAACTGTCCCATTCTATAGCTATTGAATAAATAAAGATACATATATACGGTATTCAGCGATACAATTCTAGTATTCCTTGCTCTTATTTTATTGAAACACTGACGGGAAGTGACGGGCCAGCTGGCTTGGTTGATTAAGACTCTGGTTAAGATTCCACCTATCGCACCGCTGGTCGTAGGTTCGATTTCCACACAGGGCATGAATTTGTGTGCATGAACATGTCTGTATGTCCTGAGTCTGGGTGTAATTATGTATATTAAGTATGTATTTAAAACAAAAAGTAGTATATGTATTATATCAGTTATCTGGTACAAGCTCTGCTTAGTTTGGGATCAGATGACAGTGTGTGAGGAATGTCCGTGGATATTTTTTATTTTTAAATCTGTTCAGCCAAAATGGAGCTGTAGTACAAACATACAGTGTGTATGTTACACAGCATTTATAATATTAGTAGTAGTTGCTTATCCAATAAAACAATCCATTAGATAAATTGTTACGACGGAATAAAAATAGTATAAGGCTTTTGTATTCAACGAGACACAATAAAACATTGGAAATAGCTTATTAGTCAAAGATAACAAGATATTTTTCAGACACGTACCTGAGGGCTGACTGTCTAGGCAATAAATATCTATTTAGTCAGGGACCAAAAAAACGTGAGCTACTTATTTTACTGACAAAATAGCACGTATTACAATAGTAATACAACTTGTATTTGCATGTCATATTTTGTTATACACGCCTTCTGGACCCACGGTTTACCTGAGTAACCTTGAGAACTTATGCTTTGACGGAAAAGTATTTTTTATTCAGGATATAATCTATCTACGTACGGTATTTCATCTAAATCCGTCAAGCTGTCGTGATTGAGTAACAAACATTCATATTTGCAAAATTTGAATGGATTTCCCTTCAAGAAGATGTATACAAACCTCGAAAATGTTTTCAATCTACAACTCTGTAACATCATCATAAACATATCAGCCTAAGGATGTCCACTGCTGAACATAGGCCTCTCCCATTAAATTCCACTTGGAACGGTTTTGGGCCGCTTGCATCCAACGGAGCCCAGCGACTCTGACCAGGTCGTCGGTCCATCTGATGGGAGGTCGTCCCACACGGCGCTTTCCAGTACGTTGTCGCCACTCGAGAACCTTCCTTCCTCATCGGTTATCGGTTCTTCGAGCGATGTGGCCTGCCCATTGCCACTTCAGCTTACTAAGTCTACGAGCTATATCGTTAATTTTTGTTCTCCTACGAATGTCACATAACTAAGACGTAATAATTAATTTTTAATTAAAAAACAAATTATTCCAACTGTTATGTCGAGTCTCGGATCTATTGTTGAATCCGTAAGCCTACAGAATTAGTATTTTAATTTGTTCCCACAAGCTCAACCCAGTGTCAGTGAGTAGGGGGGAAGGGGGAAGGCAGTACGAACTTAACCCTTGAATTATTCATTTTTAAATGTTCCCCGCTTGTTGGGCTGCCAGCACGAATATTAATATTTACAATTGAAATAAATAAGCCGTCCGCAATAAAAGGTATTGGAATTTGTTTCAGGTCTGTATTTGTAGACTGTTCTGTTGATTTGGTGATGCAAGTAAATCTGTATAAGAAATTATGTTCTGCGAGTTTTGCCGCGGCGGCACACGGTTGATGTGCGGTGGAATGTAAAATTAGTATGTAATCTAAGCTTGTTTTGAAAGGAGCAATAGCTGAGTTTATTGCCGGCTCTTCTCAGCAAATGCAACCTTCCTAACCGGTATTAGAGTCGGACTTTTCATAAGTGCCTTGTGTAGAACTTGTATTAGAGTTTCATTAGAAACCTTTTTTTTAAAAGGTAACAATCTTAGCATAAATGTATACGAGCCACATGTTAGAAGCTCGTGCTGTAGTCCCTTGGGTGCACCACGGCTAATAGCTTATTCCACAACTTGAGCGCCGCGGTAGGAAGCTCCTTTCAACCGCACAGTGAGCGTGAGCATTTTGTTTCCAATGTGGGTGTTTGTGTGTGTGTGTGTGATGGAATGGAATCCCAAGCCAGTCGACGGCGATATATCCTTACTATCGTTACTATATAATATTACAAACGCGAAAGTTTGTATGAATGGATGTCTAGGGCCCTTACCTATGGGTCTAGGATATCAGTCTTGATGAAATGAAGGAACACAGTAAATGCTTGAAGCAGAGTTTATTCACGGAAGGCACAGATACTAAGTTACACGCACAGCACAGTCAGAAAATAGTTTTAGCAAGTTTTAAGAATAGGATTAAGGGATAGAAGAAACAGATTTACAGAAAACTTAATATGGATGTCGCTTCAACAACTGAACGGATTTGGATGAAATTTGGCACGCTGATAGATTATATTCTGGATTAACACGTAGGGCACTTTTTATCCCGGGAAAGCAATATATCGCTCGGGTACGTGGGAAATCGCGGGTCGCAACTAGTCCCATATATATACTAAAATAAACTGAAAACTACAGTGGAATCCCGTTCAATTTTCAAATAAAATGTGTAAACCTTATTATCCCACATGAATCTTCTCAATAACCCGTATAGATTATCCAGATTTAGATGGAAACATAGACAAATCCTATATATAACTCCACTGCATATAAATGCTAAAAGCTTTTGTCTATTGTCATATTGTAACGGCCTGAGAAAAGTAGCAGATGGCACGATAGCCTACTGCTACGGTACGCGGAAGTAGTCAAAGAAAAGAAAGAAAGAAAGAAAGAAAAAGCATTTATTTCGACATACACACAACATTACAGAACAATACATACGCAAAAAATTAAGAAACAGATAAAAAAAAATGAATACATTCAGTAATATTGTGTGAAGCAAGGAAGGTAAGTACGAATATTTTCCTAACAAAATGTATAGCTGAAGGTTCGATTTGATACATTTTAGAGGCTAACTTGGCCCCATAGAACTTTTCGATCCTTGTCGATTAAGCTTATAATCACAGTTTTCTCGCTCATTGTATTTTTTTTTCGAAATCCATAATGTATCGATAGCAATAGCTCAACAGTAAGGAAGTCTTCTGAGACCATATTTGCGTGGCTTCAACCCTTAAAGAAGCTACCCTTACATAACCGTCTCAAATTTCCACTAAGTAAATTATTATTATAAAAGGAAATTATTTTGAAAGGGAATGGAAACTGATTATCTAGTCCAGCTGTATGATCAGTACGAAGGTATTCGGCGACATCTTACTTATTGACTGACCGGCCCTGCTTTTTATCTGTGGCTTTTCAAAATTCAACCCCTAAGGAGGTAAAAGAAGGGGTCGCGGGTGAAATCACTGGCGGAAACCTACTTGTATACAACTGTACCATTCTTGCAGTAGCTAAAAAAGTAGCCAAAATGGCAATATAATATAGTTTATAGTTAAGAGTAAGAGTGTGTATTTTTAGTGTATCTTTTTGTTTCTTTTGTTTTTGATTTTAATTATGTCTGCGTCAAATGGCGCGCAAAAATAAAATGTTTTTCTTTCTTTTCTTTCTTTGTATCACACAAGTATGAAATGTACCCTAAATTGTACATAACAAACCTCTCTTCGCTATATTTGGCCTGCGGATTGTTATAAAAGGGCCTTCAGTAAGTATGGACGATTGTCAACAATACCTGAAACACTCGAGCGGCCGAGCTCGTAATGACCTGTGTGAATAAACCGTCAGGGTTGCCACATTGTGATATACTTTTTGAGGGTATTAATAAATATGAATTTATGACAAATTTATAGAGGAATTGAGTTGTTATATAAAGGGATAATGTAATTAAAGTATATATAGAAATTACTGTGATAGGGCTGTGATTCAGATGATTTAAGCGGTAAGTACTTATCAGAATTAACATTTACTTTAGGACTAACTCTGAAATTAAAAAAAGGTTGATTTTAAAGTAATGCAGGTGAATTACAATTAACCCTGTAAATCGAAAGCTGCATCATCAGCATGTCCATTTAATTGCCGTAAAAAGAAGCAAGTGTTCCTTTCTTCTAAATTTAGAATTATAAAAAAAACATATAAAGACGATATTAAGACGGACTATAAAATAGCTGATGACCAGTGAACACATAAATGAACCGTATGTTATCTTAAATATCCCCGTAAAATTTCCAACATGCAATCCAATTTGTTACTTTTTAGCAACACCGCAATAACGTCTGCTTGCTATGCTCTAAGAAGTCTGCGTGATGTTGTTGATATTAGACATCTTAAAACTGTTTACTTTGCATTAGTTGAGTCTAAATTACGATATAGCATACAGTTATGGGGCAATAGTTATAACTACAATAGTGATAAGGCTTTTATATTGCAAAAAAGAGCCATACGTACAATTGTGCGTATTTCTCAAGGAGAGTCGTGCCGCGAACATTTTAAAACCCTGGGGATATTAACTGTACCTAGTCTTTATATATTAACTATTATGTCTAATTTTGTTAAGCACTTGCCTGAATATGAAACCAAAGAGGAGAAAATTGAGAGAGAAAATACACGTAGAATGGACTTTAAAATCAAAATGATACCAAAACTCAATGTAGTCAAGCATTGTCCGCAATATCAGGCTATACAAGTATTTAATAAGTTGCCATCTGAACTGAAGTGTATTGTTTATAAATCCAGCTTATTCAAGGCAAAACTGAAGGCCTTCCTATTGGAAAAGTGTTGCTATTCTTTCGAAGATTTTATGTGACAATGTTTTTTTAATTTTTATTTTTATGGATTTTCGTTGACATGTAAACTAAATGTATTTGTATTTTTTTTGTGTTTAAATTGACATGTGCTTTTTCTTTTTGTAATTGAATTTTATTTGATTTGAAGTTAAATTATTGGTTCTGGTTATATTATTATTTTCTTTGTTTTTAATATTGTTTAAAATTCAGACATAACGTAAGTTATTAATGAATAAATGAATTTGAATTTGAATTTGAACACGCGATACTTTTCGAAATTCGAACTCTAGATGGACCAGACGTTTCCATCAGCAATCAATATCAACAAACAAGCGAGTTGCAACCCTAACGGATCAGCGCCAAAATATAAAAAATATAACCGGCCAGTTTCGGTCGTACAGGAGTCGTATAAAATAATGTTTTGTATGTAACAACTCTCTTACATTTCGTTTATTTTTGTGATAATATTGTTCGTGAAAAAAATTAATTATATTTTAAAGTTGGCTAGTAATTCTTTCAGCAGTAAGTAAGTTAGTTCATTAAGCTTTTAAGAGGGATATGTATTTGATAATGTTCATTTTGTTTACCGAACTTATACACTTTTTCGTGTAACACCTTTAGCTATGGTGATACAAATCTTTTTGCATCACTCTACCATTTTATTCTTTGAGTAGAAATTATATTTTTTATGTCAACATGTGACGATATTTTTATTGGTAAAAAACAAGAAACAACTTAAATCTAAATTAAAAATTAACTAAAATAAAAAATTACAAATAGAAAACTTGTCCCAAATCGCTGCCCTGTGCAAACGTACCAAGAAGGCTGGCGGTGGCTTTTTTTTTGTTTGTTTATACGAACAAAAAACTCTGGAACTACGATTTTTTCATAGTGCTCGAAAAATACAATTGCATCAAGAAATCTATCATTGATTGAATTCCGAGAACACTTTAATCAATGAAACCTCACCTCCATAATCGAGGGACCACCATACTAACAAAACTATGACAAATATTCCGCACAATCGGCCGCACGCCGCATCGGATAGCAGTGGGCAATTTCCCGTACGTAACACTCGCAAATACAGCGGATATTAAATCGTGATGAAGTCGAACAATGGGTCATTCTTACCCCAGGTACTCAATATGTACAATATACTGTGGAATATTGCTCATGTTTTTTTTTAACAAACTGACGAATCTAACTTAAGAAAACGTAGCAAGCAGACTTACAGATATACTTACTTTGGCTTATAAAATATTAGAACTTACCTAGGGATTACGGTATTCGGTTCTCTAATGTTGACTTTGTAGAAGATTTATGGTTTACCGCTACTTAGCACTTAAGCTTCGTATTAAAGCCTAAAAAATTTATAGTAGGGCCAATTTTGGTAAATTTCTAGACCAATTTACGTCAAAAACATACACTTTTGTGTACAAAGCATGTAAGAGCAACGACCTCAACGTTTTTTCACCTCGTTAAAAACGGGAAAGGATATATTCTTATGTGTATAGTATCCGCTTGGGTTTATTACAAAATAAAACGTAGTGATTATATAGTTATATACCTACTCTTTGCTGCAAAATTTACTTCTCCCAGTATATACTTTTTATCTACCTAACCATCTAGCAAACCAACGCAAGGGAAGCAGTCATTAATGCTAATTTACCACAGTGAGTTGGCTCTTTTTAGCCACTTTTCAGACACGTTACCATAATGATCGCAGCTGCAAGCCAAATTTAGAAAAAATGGCTCATGTGACCTTCTTTGGCTTGGGGCTAATCGGTAATTAAAAATGCAATGAGTTGCATTTCCTCTCTATTTTTCATGCAAGTGTCACCAACAATATAAATTGTTTTTTACGGTATAAACTTTGATAAGAGAACTTAGGAAGAACGATGCGTGATCACTTTGAAAAGGAAAGAACAAACGAACACACAAACAAAATTTTATATAATAGAAGTTTATCGACCAAGTGAGCGAAGCGTCTCCGTTTTAGCCTGGACAAAAATGCTTTCGTATGTCTGTCCGGCTGATTTCCTCTACAGGTCGCATTCCTAAACCGATTCTCGTGAAATTTTATGAGCAGTTTCGGTAATTATATGGAAAAAATGACATAATTTCCGAGAATCGCGAGGGTCTACAGCTTACGAGCCGATAGCGTTCTGTTCTGCTTAACTTAAAATAGGCCGTGGTGGAAGAGGCTGGTTATCCTTAACACAGGCTCTGGCTTAGCTTTACCAGTATCTCTTACAAACTTTAGTAATCATGAATAGTTCAGGGTCGGCAAGTCGCTTGTGTGGGATGCCACATGTGTCGATACACTCGCGCCATCTCACTTACCGGCGACTTGTAAAGCTGCAGGGGCAGCGGCGGCCAGTGCGGAAAATTCAAAATTCAAAAAATATGCATCGATTCGACCCAATTATTTTTTTATACCTTTTGCGGTCGAGACCTTGGGACCATTGGGGTCAGAAGCTCGCCGTTTTGCTCGCACCTTGTCTTCAAAATTGATCGAGACCTCCGGAGACCAGCGGGCGGGGAGCTTTTTCCGCCAACGCGTCAGCTTGGCTATCCAAAGAGGAAACGCTGCCAGCCTTCTGGGAACCTTGCCGTTTATCGGAAGCAGCGGCAGGCTTGAGGAAATTTTCTATTTATAGATTATATTTTGAAAAAATATAGATTGTATTTTGTACATATTTGATGTTCAGGGTTCTATTAGTAAGTTAGTCCCTTGACTTGCGGTTAAAAAATAACAATAGATTTTTATTGTTTTCCTCGCCCGCGCCGATCGCCTAGCAGTCAAAGGATGCTGTAATGGTGAATTTTAATTACAAGAAAATGAAATAAATGTTAATCTAGCTACCTTGGGCTGGTCATTAATTTCACAAAAACAGCGAAATCATGAGCTTATGTTCAATTCAAATTCATAAAAAGCTTTATGATCCAATTTAACATTAAAAAGAAAATCCATTAAAATCGGAATTCGGACGAAAATTATTAAGTGAAATGTGGTGAAATTCCCGTCTGATTTTTTATCATCACGCTTCAGAACCCTCGTATAATCCGATCACGGGCCTTCCATAATCAAGATTGTATACATTCCGGTAATTGAGTTTGCATTAGAGATGAGACCGACCGTTACCGGTACCGGTACACGGGACCGGTACGACGCGGTACATTGGGCGTGTTTGAACTCTCGAGCGGTGTTTGATTGCAAGTGTATATTGTACCGTTGACGCATTTGCAGTGTTAATTGTAAAATTTGTAATATCAATCCATGATCAATCCAACCTAGATTGATTATGGATTGATATAACTATTTTTTATTATATTCATGTCACTTATTAACGTGAAATTAAGATGAGATATTTATTATAAAGGAAATTATACTTAGGTATAGTACCTATTGTAGTAACTACAACTATCCCATGGTGATGTTTCTGAGTATTTAGAGTTTGTGAATATTTGTGTGTTTATCATCTTGGACCTCTCATCTTGTGGTTAAATACAAATTTTACTCATTGAACGATGACAATGATTTTATGAAAAATATCTTTTTTTTTATACTACTTAGGTAGCAAACAAGCATATCAAAATCAAAATCAAAAAGTTTTTTACTCAATTTAGGCCCTGGTAAGGCACTTATGAACGTTAAATTGGTACATACAGTTGAATTTACCACCGGTTCGAAATACACTTAAACTGAGAAGACTCCGGCAAGAAACTCAGCAAGGCTTTTTTTTTTGTCGTGGAAGATCCTTTCATACTGCCCGCCTGATGGAAAGCGGTTACCGCAGCATATGGACGCTTGCAACACCAGGGGTGTTACTCGCGCGTTGCCGACCCTGCAGAAATCTCTTCAAAGCCTTTTTGAAGTACCCCATGCTGTACTCCATTAGGAAAACCACGGCGGGGAGCTCATTCCACAATCTGAGCGTCCGCGGAAGGAAACTCCTTTGAAGCTTCTTTTCTTCGAATCGTTATCTGCTAAAAATATTAATACTGTCGTACGACGTCAATTAGAATTTAATGATGGATTAAAGTATCAGTATACAGCTCTACAGATAACGAATCATTACATTTAATTGACTTCTCTGAGTACGGCAGATAGAGCTATAGATAATACCTACGCTAAAAAATATTTTCATCGCATATTTTGATCACGTGAAGTTAGATTGCGAATATTACTTTTTGCTAGACATAACTTGAGAGTGAACCGAAAATGTTGTTCATAAGTTTTATGTGGGAGCAGTTCAAACGAATCCGTGTATTCAACATATACTGTTGATACTACCTCCTACCATGATATTACTCCGTGATTATTTACTTAAAGAAGTTTTAAATAAGTAGGGCAGCGATACCGAACCTTTATTCGTGAAAGTGCAATATCTTCTTTTTTATATATAAAATTCTACTGTACATGTGTATGCCACTGAATTCCTCCTAAACGGCTGGACTGATTTGAATGTTTTTTTTGTATACGTTTGTGGGGCGCCCTAGATGGTTTAGATAGGGTAGGGTAGGGTAGGGTAGAGTAGGGTAGGGTAGCACCACGCGAACGAAATCGCGCCGGGCAGCTAGTTTTATATAAAAAAATATGTGGCTGTCACATGCCGTCAAAGAATCTCGACTTAGTGACTTATTTAAAAGAAAAACCCCCTATTCCCTATTATTCATAATGAAGTTATCAAAAGTTGATTAGCTAAAATTCTGAAGTCTTTATCTGACACGTGACATTTAGTAATCGAAAGAGTGATACGGAGGACACTATTACACTGATTTAGTTAAAAAGCGATTATGAATAAGGGGGTAAATATAAAACTAGATGATAAGATTTTAACTCTTTATTTGAAACTCGACATATGATGTACAGCAATATTAATGTGTACATACACATAACACATTACATAAGTAAAACAAAAAGTTGTATTACTTCTGGTGTTGCCAACATATATACCAAACGAATCTTATGTGACATAGTTGGTTCGTCATCCCTGAAGTAGGGCAATTGCTATAGATTATTTTGGATAATATTATTTTCTTCTTATTCTAGTATTGTTATCATAAAGCAAGGGAAAAAACTGCGCGGCGGAAACTAGCAGAATGTATGTCGTGAGAAATAAATCCGTGTAATCTTATTTTTCTCGATAATGACATAAATTATACTACATGAATACCTACCTATTCCTTGTGGGTCAATAAATTGTTATTCATTTAACTTAACAAATAAATAACTTAACTTTAATCATATTATTCAAGCAAGATACAATCTATGTATAGAAAATTTCCTCGAGTCTGCCGCTGCTACCGATAATAAATAATAAATAATAATAAATATCCTGGGACATTCCTCACACACGGTCATCTGATCCCAAACTAAGCAGAGCTTGTACTATGGAAACCAGATAACTGATATAATACATATACATACTTAATATACATAATTACACCCAGACTCAGGACATACAGACATGTTCATGCACACAAATGCATGTCCTGTGTGGGAATGGAACCCACGACCTGCGGCGCGTAAGGTGAACCTTAACCAACTGCGCCAACTGGCCCGTCGATTAACGCCTGTGGTTCCCAGGAGGCTGGCAGCGTTTCCTCTTTGGATAGCCAAGGTGACGCGTTGGCGGAAAAAGTCCCAGCCCGCTGGTCCCCGGAGGCTTCGATCAATTTTGATGACAAACTGAAGCTTAATTACTTCATGACACCATTAAAAATCTATTTTATCGCATACTTAGCCAAGGCCACATCAATAAATGAGTCAGTATAACTACTATAGACATGTTATTAGTGCAATCAGAGCTCTGCTGTCGTAATTATGTTGACAAATACGCTTTCACATTAACGATCATTTTTTATGTACGTGTTGTTAATTTTGAAAGGTGACATGTAGGTAGCAGGTGGTAATTGGTTTTCTTTGAAGGTTACAACAGGCAGCTCAGTAAAAATAGACATAGATGTTTGAGGTTTATTTTTATTTTACGGCCTGATGGTATGCGGTTAACGTAGCCATATGGACCCTTGCAACACATGAGGCATCACTCACGCGTTACTGCCTCTTCCCCCTCCCCAATGATCTTTGCCGACCTTACTCAAAACCAGGAACACAACATAAAGCTATTTGGCTGCGGTGATCTGTAAGGTGGATGAGGTGGAGGTACTTCCCCAGTCGAGCTGCTCTTTAAGCGAATTAACGCTATGCTCTACCTCTCTTAAATTCTCTTTGATTATAGAACAGATTGTGATTATTTAAAAGTCATGCGAAGAGTTGGATTTGGAGACGGTTGTTCATCTGAATCGCTCCTCCCCCAATCCCCGCGGATGTCTTTACAAACGATCCAGAAAAACTCATTAGATTTTTTGGTGTTATACTAGTTACAATTGAAATTGAAATAGTTTTTTCAATGACTTTTGCTCGTTCAACTACTATTGCTTCTTTTTCGATTGCTCATCAGGCGAGTGCCCATCGAAAAAGAAGTAATTACACATTACATTCTTTCTCGTTGAGCTCACCTTCACACCTAGTTTTTCTTAACCTGAAGGTTTTTGCGAGCAAGGTCGGTTTCCAAATTTTAGCCCTATGCTCCAATAATTCTAAGCAACACATTTTTTAAGTATTATATCATTACCTTTAAGTACTTGTTATAAAGCTCAAAATCTTCATATAAATAAAATATAATGAACAAACGTTTAAACAGTTCATAAATTCATTCTGCATTCAATATAAATTGGTATATCTCTGTATAATGTGGTTTACGTGTTACATTACAGATGCGGCTAATTTGGCGAGTCGTTAGCGCGCAAATACATAATTTAGTTATATTATGAATATTTTAAACCGCAGAGACTACATTTAGGTCACCTGGTTTATGCTGCAGAGTTGACAATTTCAGAAAATGATATGTATAATATGTTAATCAAAAATAAACTTTATCTTATACAGTCAAAGGGTCTACTGTAAAAAACGATTAGAACTAACACAACTTCGCATAATCGTTTGTGCAGTCTTTTCAAAATGATCGGACTGTCGTGTTTTTGAAGTAGACTTGTCTCTAAATTCAACTATTTTAATTTTTACTGAAATCTTGACAAAGACCCGTATAAAATTAGAAAAATTATATAAAATTAGTTGTGTAATTGTTATAAGAATATTTGGGGCACTCTTTATACGACGTAATCCTGCAAATAAAAAAGTTTCCCAAAACATTCCGTGGGCCTAAAATGAGAATTATTCATCACGCACTAATAAAAACAAATATTTGTAATTGAGATTGGCTGAGCTCAGCTCAATAATTGGACATGCAATTTTAATGTCCGGAACATGAAAGTCCAGAACAAGCTTCTGCTGAATTGCCAGCCTTATTAATCTGTGAAACAAATTATAAAGGTTTGTTTAATGCATAATTTATTATTGTTCCGTTTTTTAAATATTATTAACGAATAGCATATTTACTGGTAGAAAACAAGAAACTATATACCCGATCAATAAAACCAAATAAAAATATATAATTTAAAAATTAACTAAAATTAAAAAGTACAGATAGAAAACTTGTCCCAAATCGCTGCCCTGTGCAAACGTACCAAGAAGGCTGGCGGCATTGCCACGTTGGATGGCAATGCTTATTCGTTGGCCTAGATAAACGCCAGCCCTCTAGTCACGTGAGGTCTCAACTAGACGATGTGAGACCTCGTTAAACAAATCGTGAGCATCTGGCCCCCACGGGCCCAGCGTTTCAACCACAAACACCGCAAATATGTACCCATCACCAAGAGTAGCATATTTGCGGCGCTTCAGACCTTCCTGGGCGGCGGCACCGGCTGACTGAGTGCTTAATACATTGTTCTTGAAAATCTGTATACGGTACTTAATAATTTCCCCCCTTAAAAAGCTACTAGCTACATTATGGTCGTAGGAGTATGCTTAGGTGCTACAGCCGTGTAGCACCAGTGCTACATCGCTACGAGTGTGCTTGCTACGACTAATATGCTACAGAACTTTCCGAATACTTATTGCTGCATGACTCCGGGTTTCGCGCCTTACTAACCATTTGCCACAGCTTAGCAAATGTTTGCTACGGAATAATTAATATTATGTTTGTCATGTTTTAGCGAAAGCGTAGCAGTAGTAATACGTGTATTCTGTATACTTGGGATGTATATACATACATATATATATATTTACATCCAGCAACACTTTTGGCTTCATGCATGTTGTGCATCATTACGGCGTCCCCGTGTTCTGCTTAATTATTTTATCATATCTTTGCGAATGTTGCTTAATTTTTTAATTACCTACTCAGTGATATATGTCACATTCCTATAATATTATTTTTCACGATATTCTTCTTGCAGTTATGCCCAAGCATTTCTGAACCCCAATCTATGCTGATGAGTTCTAGGCTTCCTGGATATATTCATCATGATTATCCAATGCACCGACTTTTTTAACTCCAGTGAGGTCATTGTTCCTAAATGCGACGTTGCCAGCTTTTTATTCAATTTTGCATCTCTTTTTATGGGCTATCATATTATTACTGCTTATAAGTACCTAGGTACAAATTCAAAAGCTTCTGTAACGTTTTTTACAGATAACGTTTTTCTCGAAGAAGGATAGGATTATGGTAGTACTTAGGTAGCGTAGAAAATCCTATAGTTCTTTTCCCCAATCAATAATTAGATTTTCTGAATAAATAATTACTCGATGGATGATTAAATTACAGTGTAACTCAACTGTAACAATTTAGGATTAAAGGGATACGGTGTGACATTATTTATAATTTACTCGCACCGCAGAAAAATCATTTCAGGAATAGCCAAGAACTATAAAGCTTTAATAAAAGCCCATACGGAAGTATATTGTTATTTGGGGTCCAAATAATTTAGTTATCGGACGTCCGTATATTACTATCGAGCGTCCGTATATGCTATCGGTAGTCTGTATATAGCTATCGAACGTCCGTATTTTCTTGTAATCGAATGTTTTCTCAGAAGAAGAGGGAGACCTAGCAAACGCTTAAGAGTACAATTGGTTGCTTATGAAAATAATTTGATAATTTGAGAGGTGACCCAAGTACATGGATGGAAACGGAAGAGTTATCCTTAGCGGGGGGATGGAGTAAGTTAAAGAGAAAAACTTGAAGTACTTGTTAGTGATGCGTAAAAGTAGATAATTATATAATTCGAAATCTTTCATTCCTATTTTGTTATTTGGCTTCTGTACCAAAGAAATTGTATGTACAAGAAAAACATAGCCAGGTATAAGACGAAACGAAAATGAATGTTAGGGATTTGTATGGGAAAAATTAAAACTAGTCTTGAGTTACATACTTATATTTTTAGATATAGATAAATGGATATACTGTTGTAAAAACTGATTTTGAAGCCGATTAAAGTTTATATTGTGATAAAATAGAGCTGAAAATATTCCAATGAAAAAATATTTACCTGTGAAACGTATAATTATGTGGGCTACTTCATACTATTCACATCACATTTGCTCACAGAACAAGTGACAATGTCTATAACATACTCTTTTCTAGTTTTATTTGTATGATCGTAATTATTTTCAGTAACTTACGAAATCATACATAAACACCAGGGTTGATCTTCGAAAATAAAATTGTCTCACGACTAAAATATGTATGCGTCTCTTTCTCCCGCGCAAAGTGTCATAAGGATTGTCATATTTCGTTTCCATGATTTGTATGTTTATTAAGCGTAGCGAAATTATAAGTCTATGTTCTGTACCGCCTATCAGACTCCCATATATGGCTACCGCACATCCGTTTATAGATATCGGACGTCGATTTTTCCACTTCTTAAAACTCAAAGATGGTAAGTATAATAAAAAACAAAGTATATACTTTTACTATGGGACCAACACTGAATTCTGAATCACTGAATTTTTTACTTTTTATACATACAAGGTTACCAATTTGTAAGAAAAGTAAAAAAAAATTTTTTGGGATTTCACTATGGGTCCCGTAGTAAAAGTTGTTCAGCATAACTAATCCAACATAGGTTTCGAAAATATGCCATCTCGAAATCTCCACCCAGTATAGCCATCGGTCGTCTGTCTGTATTTTCTTGTAATCGAATGTTTCCTCAGAAGAAGAGGGAGACCTAGCAAACGCATAAGATTTTACATGGTCGCTTATGAAAATAACTTGATAGAGGTGGCTACTGACCCAGATACATTGATGGAAACGGGAGAGTTATCCTTGGCAGGGGGATGGGGTACGTTAAAGAAAAATATAATAGGTACAGGATAGTGATGCTTAAAAGTAGATTATTTTATCATTAAAAATCTTGCATTCCTATTTTGTTATTCGGCTTCTATACCGTTCATTAGACTCCCATATATAGCTATCGGACGTCCGTATATTGCTATCGGACGTCCGTATATTGCTACCGGACGTCCGTATATTGCTACCGCACATCCGTATATATCGAGTGTCGAATTTTTACACTTATTAAAACTTAAAGATAGTATAAAAAACAAAGTAAGTAGATGTTTTTTTATTTTTCTGGATATTCAATTAAGAAACTGCGCAAAGTACCTGCTTTTGTTAGAAATAAATTGGTAGAACAGTTGAGCTCTCACCGTTATGTTTTCGTGGACTTTTTCTAGAATCTTGGGGTAATTGAAAATATTGACAGACGTATAAAATAAAAATAAATATCCTGGGTATGGGATAATTTCGGAGATTAAGTACCTTCTTAAAACAAACTCACAAATTTTACCTCATTTTAATATTAGTATAGAATTAGGGACATTATTATATTATAACTACTAACTTCCATCTTGTAGTTTTACTTTTACCCGCATTTCTGTGAAATCTTAAGTTTTCCCGGGATAAAAAGTATACTATATGTGTTATTCCAGGGTATGTAATCCGCTTTATTTTTTAATTTAATTTAATTTTTATAATTTGTTGTTGTAGCGGCAATAGAAATACATATTCCGTGAAAATTGCAACAGTCTACCTATTACGGTTCATGAAATACAGCCCGCTGACAGACAGACGGACGGACGGACAGAGGGAGGCTTAGGTATAGGGTCCCGTTCGGTAACCTTTGGGTACGGAATTGTATATTTTATTATGTAGTTCAAACCGAGCACCGCCGCCGCTCTGGACGCCGAATCACAATCAACGCGTAATGTTTAGGAATGTGGAAACGGGAGAGTTATCCTTGGCAGGGGGATGGGGTACGTTAAAGAAAAATATAATAGGTATAGGATAGTGATGCTTAAAAGTAGATTATTTTATCATTAAAAATCTTGCATTCCTATTTTGTTATTCGGCTTCTATACCGTTCATTAGACTCCCATATATAGCTATCGGACGTCCGTATATTGCTATCGGACGTCCGTATATTGCTACCGGACGTCCGTATATTGCGACCGCACATCCGTATATTACGAGTGTCGAATTTTTACACTTATTAAAACTTAAAGATAGTATAAAAAACAAAGTAAGTAGATGTTTTTTTATTTTTCTGGATATTCAATTAAGAAACTGCGCAAAGTACCTGCTTTTGTTAGAAATAAATTGGTAGAACAGTTGAGCTCTCACCGTTATGTTTTCGTGGACTTTTTCTAGAATCATGGGGTAATTGAAAATATTGACAGACGTATAAAATAAAAATAAATATCCTGGGTATGGGATAATTTCGGAGATTAAGTACCTTCTTAAAACAAACTCACAAATTTTACCTCATTTTAATATTAGTATAGAATTAGGGACATTATTATATTATAACTACTAACTTCCATCTTGGAGTTTTACTTTTACCCGCATTTCTGTGAAATCTTAAGTTTTCCCGGGATAAAAAGTATACTATATGTGTTATTCCAGGGTATGTAATCCGCTTTATTTTTTAATTTAATTTTATTTTTATAATTAGTTGTTGTAGCGGCAATAGAAATACATATTCCGTGAAAATTGCAACAGTCTACCTATTACGGTTCATGAAATACAGCCCGCTGACAGACAGACGGACGGACGGACAGAGGGAGGCTTAGGTATAGGGTCCCGTTCGGTAACCTTTGGGTACGGAATTGTATATTTTATTATGTAGTTCAAACCGAGCACCGCCGCCACTCTGGACGCCGAATCACAATCAACGCGTACTGTTTAGGAATGTGAATATGGGAATGAAAGACAGGTACCGCGAATACCGCGATGCGATAATTCAACCGAGCATAGCATACGAGAAAGAGAAACTGAGAAAGCTGGCAACGTCGCGAACTCGCGAAAGAGGATGCCAAAAACGCGGCTTCTTCGTCAGAAATCACCAAGGTATACGATTGTGGATATACGCGCTGCAGGAGCGCCACACATCTGCTGCGAAAACTCTCGGAACCTTTTTATATACAATTGCTGCCAGTGCATCGACTTTTTGACTTCTGTCGATTTTTGTTCTATAGCTACCTAGGACCAAAAGGACGCAAGTGCTAGCCAAATAAAAAGTGGCGTCCGGTATGCGGACGTTAAATGCTGGTGGAAGCCAATTTAAATGCACTTTTTTCTTCAGCGGACTGCAGTTTGCCTTGGGGATGAATATATATATATATATATATATATATATATATATATATTTGTAAAACGTTAGATCCGCAAACAATCTCTTCACACATTTTCAGATTCTGGTAATTATTAAAAAATATTGAGTGAAGAAAAATTACAGGTATGCACTGTTTACGGTTACTACGCCAGTATCAAAAAATTTACCTTTGTTGAATTGTTGTACTATAAATTTAAATCTAAAGCTTAAATAATCTAGACTAAAATAATACGAAAAGTTAAACGAAATCAATTTTGTTAAATTAAATCTAAAATAAGTCATGTGGTGTTGTAAGTAATGTTTCAAAAATACCGTAATTAAAAAAACAACTATTTGCACTCCTCCATTAAAATTTTAACTATGCCAAATCTCATGCGTGCAAAATGCTTAAAGGAGAAGGGTCCTCTATACATTGATTGTTACAAGACGGTATCTATTATTTATACTTAAATTGTATCAGTAATAATTACTCTAATTACATGGAATCTTACATTGCAATGTATTAATTATAATGTTTAGTCTTATTTAAATGTTAATTGGGAGTTAGAATTACTTTGAAAATCCGATAATGGAGTGCGGAAGTGGTTTGGATTACTGTTGATCGAAGATTCCCTTAGGAGCCATTTACGTGCCCTCCAGACGTTAAGGTAGAATAAACAAATAGTAATTAATACGTTATATAGAAACGTATGTAGAAAAGGCATTTAATATACATATTATTAATTCACTTGTTTTTTTTTATACGTCTAATGCCCGGTTTCAATAATTTACCGACCGTTATCGGTTAAGATTTATTAAAATGAAGACTCTTATATCTTTACTAATAATGAAGCAAAGACCTCAAAGCTTTGCATAGTAGATCCTCCCATATGGAAGTAGCTATCACAGGTTATATTAGCTTACGAAATGATCTGTATGCCCGTTTTGGCAATAAAATACCTACCATTGGTAAGCAAAACGATTCGTTTGTGTTTATTGAAACCGGGCATTACTCGGTAAACAAACATACGGCCCGCCTAATGGTAAGCAGTTACCGTAGCCTATGGACGCTTGCAACACACGAAGCATCGCTCACGCGTTACCGACCCTTACCCCCTCCCCTATGAGCTCTGGCGATCTTACTCACGCGCAGGAACACAACTTTACACAACATAAAGTTATTTAGCTGCGGTATTCTGTAAGGTGGAGGTACTTCCCCAGTCGAGCTGCTCTTTGAGCGAATAAACGCTACGCTCTACCTCTCTGAAAATTATACTTTTAAAACTTTGGATCGCGGTTAAAAAAATAAAAATTACATCAAATTATTATTATAGGACGCAAATCCCTCGCGAGAACAAACGGGGGCATTGATTAATTATTATTTTTTTGGAATTTCCACCATAACATAGTAGAAATACGGGATTAAAACAGCGATGGAAAGCTAGCTTTACAATAAGTTACTTAAAAAGAACTACAGTTGGAAACTAGTAATAGTAAGATAGCTTGAAACATTGTCTCTGCAAAATGTGTTACATAAATACCAGTTAATGTACAGTGGAATCCGAGTTGAGCAAACAGAAACCACAAATATGTAGCGCAGTTTACTGGCCACATACTTGTCGTAATGTAGTACTATGTTACTACTGTTTGTGGACATTGATCATTTTCGAATTAAAATTGCCACTAACTGCCGTACTCAGAGACGGCAATTAGAATTTAATGACAGATAAAAGTATCTCTATATTTGTTTATTGTATAACTATAGAAAAGGACATGTATAGAGATAACGAATCATTACCCATTATGGACCTCTTTGAGTATGGTATGTAATGGTGAACAATGATAGGCAAATGAAGAAAGAGTTTATTTTTTGTAGGATATTAAATTATTAGTATTATTTATTATTTTTATTCCAGGTTATAATCTATGCATCTGTTGAATTTCGTCTCTATTGGTTGTGTCGTTGAGGCGTCAAGAGGCGAAAAAGGAAGCTTTTTTGAATTTTCGGCTGATCGTACAATATACACAATTCATTAAAATATTCGGAAGTGAATTGCATAAGATCTGCTGTGAATTAGATATTTAATTAGATAGATAATGAATGAAAAAAAAAGCAAAAATATACACTTAAAAAAAGTGTTACAGTGGGCGGCCTTATCACTAAAAGTGATCTCTACCAGGCAACCTTTGGACGGAGAGGACTATTATTATATTGCTTTAGCTTCCTTTTTAGCCGCCGAGAGGTTTTTTTTTATACCACTTAGGTGGCAAACAAGCACACGGCCCGCCTGGGGGGCTAAAAAGGAAGCTACGCAATTAATTTTTTCGAATTCTCGGCAGATCCTAAGTTATTCCAATATTTTTTGGTAAAATAGTTACTCATTGTATACAATTCAATTTATTAAAAGACTAGCTTTAGCCCGCGACTTCGTCCGCGTAGATTATTTCTTTTTTCTAGATATGAATCATTGTAACAATATAGAGCTTTGTTCATGGCTATAGCCCGCCACTACGTGTGATATTTGACAAAAGTTCAGGAAGATTGAGAGCTTACATGCGAACATGCCACATAAAACTGAAACAGTCCTGCACGATTTGAAGAAGAAGATCTGAAAATCTACCGGCAGAAATATGCATACATACACTGTCCGATTAGCTGAAGAAGAAATATGTTTTTTTTGGGAGGTGTCGAGATCGGGATTATTTATCTAAAATTACGCCATGAGACCTATCCACAAATTCCTCAACCATTTCATGACAGCTGAGATATTTGCTCATGGCACACGGACAGACAGACGAATACACCTATATCCACAAGTTCCTCAATAATTTCCAGACAGCTGAGATGTTTCTGTCTGTCTGTCAGTCTGAGGAGAGAATTTGCCTCCTTATGTGTGTACCGCTTGTACAACGGACAGTTCTCTGAAGAATTGTTTGACTTGATGCCCACGGGCTACCTTCTACCATCGCAACTCTCGCCATCGACGGGGAGTCCATACTCATATATTGGAACCGAAATGGTTTCTACTGTGCGGTTTCAAAGGAGTTTTCTAGCGCGTAAACTCAGGCTGTGGAATGAGCTCCCCGCCATGGCGCCAGGGTGTGAAGATATTTCTGTATGGTCGGCAACGCACGAGTGATACATACGGTGACCGCTTACCATCAGGCCGGCCGTATGCTTGTTTGACACCTTAGTATTAAATTTAAATAATAATAATAATTTTAAAATTACCCCTGGAAGACAGACAGACAGACGGATCGACACGGGCGGAGATCTATCCAAAAGTTCCTCAACCAGACAGCTGAGAATTTTTCTCGTGGCAGACAGACAGATAGATGGGCGGCAGTAGGCTTCTTAATAACATGATACACGTGTACATTATTTTACTTTAATATGAAATTATGTGAATGCACAGCTTAAATACAAAATTTAATCCCCCTGTTCACTCATTAATGGATCAAATTCCAACAACACCGATATTCTTTGCGTTAGTTTCCAAATTTCAATTATATTCCAAGCTTATATAATAAATTTAGTATACTTCTATACACAACTTCATCCCTTTTTTACCCCTTCGGGGTCGGAATTATCGAAAACGCTGAGGCACATATAAATTAATTTTCAATCATCAACCTAAACACAAAATTTGAGGGTCCTAACTTCCAAACTGATGGACTTTCATAGAAACTCGCATCCCCTATTTTACCCCCATAGGGGTGTAATATTGAAAAATCCTTCGTTAGTGGATACCTACACTTTATAATTATAAATTTAGTGATGTTTACTATGGAAATGAAAGATTTTCGTATACAACTTAACCCCCCTTTTCCCTCTTCGGGGGTGGAATTATCACAAACGCTGTGACAACTTTACTTTAATTTTCAATCGTCAGCCTAAACACAAAATTTGAAGATCCTATCTTCAAAACTGAAGGACTTCCATACAAAATTTCATGGCCTATTTTACCCCCTTAGGGGTGGAATTTCCAAAAATCTTCTTTACTGGATACCTACACTGTATAATAATAAATTTAGTGAAGTTTATCGTGAAATTGAAGGCAACTTCATCCCCCTTTTCCTCCCTTCGGTGGTGGAATTATCACAAACGCTGAGATAACTATACATTAATTTTCAGTCGTAAGCCTAAACACAAAATTTGAAGATCCTAACTTCAAAACTGACGGACTTGCATACAAACTTTCATCCCCTATTTTACCCCCTTAGGGGTAGAATTTCCGAAAATCCTTCCTTAGTGGATGCCTACACTGTATAAGGTATCTTTGTGCAAAATTTCAAATCTCTAGGTCCAGCGATTTGGGCTATGCGTTGATATATTGCTTACAAACTTTCATCCCTTATTTTACCCTGTTAGGGGTGGAATTTTTAAAAATCCTTCTTTTGTGGATGCCTACACAATATAATAATATATTTAGAAAAGTTTACTTTGAAATTGAAGGACTTGCATAAACCACTTCATCTCCCTTTTCCTCCCTTCGGTGGTGGAATTATCACAAACGCTGAGATAACTAAACATTAATTTTCAATCGTCAGCCTAAACACAAAATTTGAAGATCCTAACTTCAAAACTGACGGACTTGCATACAAACTTTCATCCCTTATTTTACCCCCTTAGGGGTGGAATTTCCGAAAATCCTTCTATAGTGTATGCCTTCACCGTATAATAATACATTTCATGAAGTTTACTTTGAAATTGAAGGCCTTGCATACCCAACTTCATCCCCCTTTTCCTCCCTTCGGGGGTGGAATTATCACAAATGCTGAGATAACTATACATTAATTTTCAATCGTCAGCCTAAACACAAAATTTGAAGATCCTAACTTCAAAACTGACGGACTTGCATACAAACTGTCATCCCCTATTTTACCCTCTTAGGGGTGGAATTTCCAAAAATCCTTCCTTAGTGGATGCCTCCACTGTATAAGGTATCTGTGTGCAAAATTTCAAATCTCTAGGTCCAGCGGTTTGGGCTGTGCGCTGATATATCAACAATCAGTTTATCATTTTATATATTAAGATTTGGAATTGATGAATTGCATAAGATCTGCTTTAAATTCGAAAAAATGAAAGCGTTAGCAATATTGCTTAGCTTCCTTTTTAGGGGGCCTGATGGTAAGCGGTTACCATCAGTTAACAAACAAACTTACTGTCACATTTATAATAGTAGAAGAAGCAGTAGGATAATGTCAATTTACTTACAGCTTCAGTTGAAATTACTGCCAGTCTCTCTAAAAAGCTACAAGCTGTCCTGTATTCAAGATACGTCGTTCGTTAGACGCGAACTTGAGACCACTCTGCTCGAGTGTCAGCTAGCTTTGTCAGCTCTACGTGAGTGTATGAGAGTGGTGAGATCGCCTATAGTCACTTCAATACACGAGACACTTGACACTTTGCTGTAAATATGATACCGACGGGTTTTCAGTTTACACTTCGTTTGTTTGACGGTAATTTGATGATAGTAGGTATCAGGTAGGTAGGTAGACGGTAGTTACAGCTTTATTTGTTGAGGCATTAGGTTTATTTTCATGAGTACGTCTTTGAGAGTGAAGTCTTCAAGACTTGATACTTTTGATTTTCAATAGAAATAAGTCTTAATTATTATCAATCCAATTAATATAATAAGTCTTCTCATTTTGTTTTGGTTTGACGATTCTTTTGATTGAGCATTGAATAAAAAATATCTTTATTGACACTAACTATAGTTGTATTATTGAATAAATCTTCTACAATTTAAATAAAGCGAATCGCTCGTCTTTTAGCTCGATGAGTCGTTCTTCATTGAACGGAAAAGTTAAGTAATCACCCGGTGTAGACGGTATCCAGATGGGTGACCGCATTATTTTTGTCATTTCATTTCAACTCGAGCGATTTTCATGCTTCGGCAGGCATATAAAGCCAGTTGGTTCCGGCTATCAATTAAATGCGATAGTCGTAGGGAGGCCTCCTATAGGCGGCTTGTAAACTCCAACAGTAGGTTGACCACTAGTCTACCTCCACCAATCCGCTGTGGGCACACGTGGTGGAGTATCTGCCCACTCTCTTTCACTATCATTTGTTAAAGATGGCCTGTGCTCAGCATTGAGACATTCTGGGACCTTAGTACCAGAAAGATTACCAATAGTATTATTTCTAAACAAATCTATGGTTGCTTTCCTCTCTTACCGAACATATTTACATTTATTCCAGAATTCTAAAATAAATTATGATTATACATATTTCACCATCTATCAACATATTTTATACACATAAGTACGGTATAAACAAGCATTAAACAACTATTAGAATTCACAAATACCATAGCACTATTTGATAATGATTATAATATATTATTTACAACCTTATACGATTGACAATAGCGACTATACCCTTTGTTCGGCGACGTCGGTGCCTGTCACAGGTGGGTTCAAACCTAATCACTTTGATGGGTCTACTGCCAACATATTGATCGCGATACCTCGTATATTTTCCGATAGGGTGCAGCTTTCTAGTTTAGGTTAACGGGTTGAGTGGGTAGGAAATTGCCAATAATGAGATAGATCAATGAATTTAGAGAAGTGCTTGTTAATTTACTGGATAGAGCTATATACGGGGTGGATACGACAAATGTACCCATGTATACAATCAACTTTTATTAGGGGACCAATTTCGAAATCGCAAAAAAAAACAGTTTTTCATACATTTTTGCCGAGGAGACATGTACCTTTTGTATGCAGAGCAGAATTGAGAGAGGTAGAGCATTTATTCGCTCAAAGAGGAGCTCGACTGGGGAAGGACCTCCGCCTTACAGAATACCGCAGCCAAATAACTTGTTGTTGTGTTCCTGCGCGTGATTAACGTCGCCAGAGCTCATAGGGGAAGGGGGAAAGGTCGGTAACGCGTGAGCGAATGCTTCTTGTGTTGCAAGCGTCCATATGGCTACGGTAACCGCTTACCATCAGGCGGGCCGTATGCTTGTTTACCGACTTAGTTGCATAAAAAAAAAACTTTTGCGATTTCGAAGGTTGTCCCATAATAAAAGTTGATCGTATACGTGAGTACATTACGTGGGTTTCAATACAGGTATATGTAATACATCGAGGGAAAATCTTTTTAGAGTAACAATACCGAGACTAGTAAGTGTTTTTGCACTGATTAATAGCAGTAACGAGTCCTTGACGTAGCCAATCAGAGCGCATGTGTCCTTGACTTAGCCAATCCTTAGCGCATTGTGGATGTCTTGGCTTGGCTTGTTCGTTGATTTAGAAGAATTGTATTTACCAGGGCAACAACATTTTAATATTAATATTTCTATTTTATTGAAAATTTTACATTATGGTCTCGTATACAGTGTATATGGTATCGACAAAACCATCTTCAAATACATAAAATCCTGCTGGCATGGCCGCCATTTTAATTTCCTTGTTTTATTTTATATCAATGCGATCAGAAAAAGGCGATTTATTTGCCTCTAAATGTCGTACAGATACTGAAAAAAATTCATTTAATCAATTTTTAACTGATTTTTCAAAATTTGCCTGGATTTTTTATATTTTTTTGTTTATGATGCTGAAATTAATAATATTATAGAAATATATATTTTCCGTTTATCTTCTAATGTTATGGCAGAAGGTGGTGCGGTGGTGGGAACATGACGGCGGAATAAGAACCCATTATGCGGGTCATTGAATACAACCGTGAAATAAACCTTGGCAACATTTAAACTAAAGCATACATGCTACATGATACAAGAACAACGCCTCTGAGCGTCGCAAATAAAACAAAGCTTGGTGTGAAATGCCTGAAAACCAAGAAACTACAGTAGACACTTAATGACACACAAAGGCATTTGCGGTGACAAAGAAAAGAAATGTTCCTACGTATCTTGATATGAACCTGAAATACTTGAAGTCTTTTTTGTTGTAGATGATGAAATTGGTACTCATTACAGTACATTAATTCAATTATATATAAGGACCGTAATTCATAACAAAAAACCTTCCATTGGTACTTCTCCTTTTCTATACTTTTTAAGTGGGCATTGATGTTCTTGGATTTTAAAAACATACATTTTCTGAGCTGGGAATAGAAAGTGTTTAGTAAAAAAATAAACCACTTCTTAGGATAAAATTCTGGTAAGTAATGTTAGATGAAAAACTAAAGGAAAAGTAATTTTTAAGAAAATACTATTTTATTTTTCAAACATTTATTAAACTTCAACTAATCACCATACATTGAAAATCATTATTTTTTGAAATTCCGAGTATACAGTTGTAAGTTTTTTATCAAAATCGGCCTCGACTTTCCTTTGAGCAGTATTCGCTAGTGCCTCTACTTTAGGATTTGGCTATCCATACCCACTTGAGAAATTCAGCCTGTATAAACTTGTACTATATGCCAAATCTCATCGTCCAACGTGCGCGGGATATGCAAAGGGATAGGGAGATTTCCCTTCACGTATTAGAAAGAAAGAAAGAAAGGAACATTTATTGGACACAACAAAATAGCACAATACACAACAATACAATACATTTATAATACAATGATACACACAACATTATATTAAAAAAAAAACAGTAAAATTTTGCGACATTGGAGTACTATGATGGGCCCAAAAGGCCCCAGCTCAGCATGTGCTGCAGATAACTACAGCGCTGATTTTCAGCTGAAGCTACGGGTGAAATTCATGTAAAGATTATCATTATATTATAAAGTGAACGTCGAATGCCGTACCCACTGATCTTCAGAGAAGAAAAAAAAAATAGTGTGGAACCTTAGCACGCAGGTATTACCAGAAAGCTAAAACACCATCAAGTCGCCAAACACCTACCGGTGTCACAGAACATTCAATAGTATGTCTGCCGCTGGTATGTTCCGTCAGCTGCATTTGAGAGATTCAATTCAAAATTCAAAATCATTTATTCAAATAGACCTTCGCAGGCACTTATGAAAAGTCTGACTCTAATACCGGTTCGGAAGATGCCGCGTGTGGCAGCCATCGCCCTCCTCGCCATATTGGAGGGAAGTGAGCGACCCGTCACACGACGCCGCCGCAAGCAAAGGCCTTAAAGTGAGCATGACTTACTTAAGTCTGCCTTAGAAATAAAAAATAACTAAAGGGAAACACTAAACACACTATACAATACTTAGGTAACTCCTCATACTCCTATGGCCACGTCATTACTTACCGTGGTGGGAACACAAGCAGAAACAAGATAAAGTAAACAAGACTATATACTTCATTTCAACAAAGTCTAAGTTCAATCATCGCCCTGGAAGCTAAAACTCTACAAATTACCTTTCTCAAATGAAATACCAATATTTATGCCAATGTAGTTACAATCATATTTCATGTACGGAATGGATCTCCATTTAATTGCTTTTCCTCTTCAGTGTGAAATGAAACACCTCGTGGCTTGATATTTGAAAATACGTATTGTATTCTGTTACAAATAGTGAAGGTATTTTTCAATTATTGAGTTTCAAATAGCTATCAAAAGACTATATTACGATGATGAAAATACTTTGAAATATTGATTGAATTCCTCTCTACTTTACACGTCTAAAGCCTGTATCTGATTATAGCTTGGATCAAGATTCAATAATAGATCGTGTTAATTGAAAATAAGCTTATGTGAATAAGCGTGAGGCGTGACGTCGCACTGAATGCCTGTCTTTCTCGCGCGCGGTCAAGCTTATGAGTATGAAGGAGTCAGGTATTTTTTCGCTTTTGCTACTTAGCAATAATGTAATAAAACATTTTTAATATATCGATAATATAACCTGGATACCGACTGCAGCGCCATCTGCCGGGCTGATTTGTGAATCTAAACCATCCAGGGCGCCACCAAAACGCATACAAAAAAATCATTCAAATCGGTCCAGCCGTTTAGGAGCAATTCAGTGACATACACACGTACAGTAGAATTTTATATTTAAAGATATGAAGTTGAAAAATACTTTTCTGACAAAGCGTCCAAGCCTCCATTATCACGTAAGTATTGTAAGATGAGAGCCAAATGCAAAAAAACTCATGACAATGAACAATAATAATTCGTGTAGATTAACGTATTCCAACGAAAATAAAGCAATAATAATGCACCAAGCATTACCACCAATTCCAACACTTCCTAAAACCTACCTACTTATTTTCCTGTGCCAATAAAAAACAAGCGAATGTCTGGTGTAAAATTAAAATACAATCGGAATATAGCGTGCCTGACTTCCATTACATGAACACATCCATAACAAGTTGCCAGCAATTTACTGTGAGGACTGTAATAATACTAATTTGCTTTTAGTTTACGAAAGTGGTTGCCGCAAAGGTTTCTTAAAGGTTGCGGCGGAAATAATGCATGACCTGTGAATTTTGGACAGGTTTCTTATTAGGTTACGAAGGTCCAAGGCTCTTTAGGTGTGGATTTTGCGTAGTCGGGTAAAGACTTGAATTCTGCCCCGCATCGCCATGTTAATTTGCTAGACTCAAAACTCACCAAGTCACCAGTTAAGTTTTTATGTTTCGGTCCTTGAGGGTAGAAAAGTCTTACATTGAAATAACAAAATTTTCATCGTCAAATAGATCGAGTGAAAGAAATAATCATGTAAATGACCGAACGATTTAATACTAAAATTGGCACAGAAATTAGGACAAACTATGACCTAAGTAACTCGACACTTGAAAGCACTAAAACCACACTAAAACCTAAAGTTTCAACCCCATAACTTGAGACATTCCGTCCGCCATCTTGAGATACCTTACCAAACTCAAACACGCATTCAAATACGCGTTCACTTAAATATACTCTGGATACACGTGGAACATTCACATGATCGAACAAACACTTATGTAGGGAACAGCTGGGTAAAGGGACATGTCCTCACGGTACTATGTGAGTAGGTATAAAGAGGTATTGAGTTTCCTGAGATAGAAGTACCTACGTGTTCTTTTAGGAAGTAACAATTTAAGAAAATACCAGTTGTTATTTTTTCGTTATTGGATGATTTCCTATTTGTTATTTTATCTGTAAGATAAAAAGGGATTTAAAATTATTATAATGAATAAGTGATAATTTACAGTCATAATTAATGAGGTGCATAACGTTTAAAACATTGCGATTACATTTTGAAATAGATATGCTATGCATGCATAGGTACTATTGTTATTAAGGTATAAGTACTTAATTTCGCAATTAGCAAGATGAATGGTATTGCTATCAAATGTGTCTTTCATTACGATCACATAATATATGGTATATTCAAAATAAAACGGTAGATAACCCTGATTACTTAGAACCTCTAAATTCCGCAAATAACTTATAGACATATCTTTCAGTTAGTTTTAACTCACAAAATGGAGAGTGGATACATTTAAAAAATGAGAATTTTTTTAGTATCTACCAGTATACAGATTTAATGGTAGATATTTAAAAAAATCTCATATAAAACTAACTGAAAGATATGGCTTTAATCTTCAGTTATTTGCGGAATTTAGATTTTAGAATACGCTTTGCCCCAGGACGGGTCGGGAAATTTATGTGTTCTCTTATTTATTAGGTACTTTTCTCCTTACATTGGAATGAAAAAAACTTTTGACGAAAAAATTTAACCGCTTTCAAAGTACACTAAAAAGTATGAAATAACGACGTAGCAACACTTATCCGACACTATTTTGAAGTATGCCACTTTTTTATGATCAAAATTTCATTATTAGACTTAATTTATTTATTTTTCATTATTAGATTAGTTTAATAGGTATATCTCAGTAGGGTTTCGAAAAACTAGCAAGTCGTGATCGTATTAAAAATACATAATGATTTACCCTACAGACCTCCAAATCATCTTCATGGATCTCTCAACGATTAATTAAAACTAGAATCAATAATAAGAGTACCTGCCACCAATAGAAATTCATTCGCTGTGAAAATCCAACGTGGTATCAATCATTTGGGCAGAATATTCCTTTTGTTTGTCTACCAACTATTGTTTAGCAACAAATTACCTTACGTACGTTCATATAAATCGAAACAGTATTACCATCGTTTAAGGGCTATAACAGCTTGCGTAAATTACCAAGTTTGGTTCTATCTTCTATATGGATGACTGTTCATATTGTGTTTCGTAAGCGAATTAACAGATTAATCTCTGTATACAATACACGCTTTGTTATTGTCAGAGAACTTTGTTTGGGAACATAGGAAGGATGTGTTCTGGTACAACAGTGGATGCCAAATTTTTTTGAAAGCACCCTATTTGGCATTACGTAATGTTTTCACTGTTTGCAATTTTTTGCCAGCTCAATAAAAAATAAAATATATAAAAAAATAAAAAAGCCATTTATTATTCTAACTACCAATTACAAAAGTACAAATAAAAAAAAATGCCATATAAATAACATTAAGATTAAAATTTGTAGTATCATTTTTTTACAATAAGTTTATTATTAAAAACGCATTATGCAACCAATAGAACTATCAAAAAATATTATTAGTAATCTTCTTATTTACATAATTTTATGTTTACACTCATTAAAATAATGAATGGTCAAATAAAAATGTTGCTGATATTGTCAACAGGATTTGAAGTCATAATATTCATAAATTCGCCTATTAGCCTATTCAAAATTATGAGGAGTGACAAAGCTTAAACATCGTTTAGGATAGATAACTTTGACGTTAATTAATCTGTCAGTCGTCAGTCGTTTTCGAACTAATCATATCTGTCGTTATCATTAGTTCGAAATATTTTGAATAGTTCTCAAACTTTAAGAGGTACAGTTCAAAGATACCGTGCGCAAACTTAGCTTTTATGAAACTTGCTCACCACATTCAATCACATTATTGCCTTATATTGTGGTTAACAGCAGACCTGTGAAAAATAAAGCTTTACAACTATATAACAGACTTGAGAGCAGGCTATTACATATTTTTAATGTACCAACCTATATTTAAGCCTAACCATCATCTTTCTGTAATTGCCCTCCGGGGGACAATTACTTTGAGAATCACTGATTTACAGCCCTTCATAAATCCTGATTGACATCATCTTTAATTTATCGTTACTTTGTAAACAAGGTACCTCAGTTCAAATGATAGCATAGTTAATCTGTAACGATCTTGACAGTTTATATTGTCTTGGCTTTATTTTATATACCTACTAGTCTTGGTCCTCCGGTTTCACCCGCGTGGAAACTGAATTATGTAAAAATAAATTATATATCCAGCATGATCATGAAATTATTATTTACCAGGTTACCAGGTGATACATTTCCCGGGATAAAAAGTATCATGGTTTCATTCCAGGAGATGATGTCTGATGGATTTATGTAACAAGTTTCTTCAGAAACCATTCACTTATTTCGTTGAGAAAGAGAGGAAGAGCGTAGCGTTTATTCGCTCAAAGAGCAGCTCGACTGGGGAAGTCCTTACAGAATACCGTAGCCAAATAACTTTATGTTGTGTAAAGTTGTGTTCCTGCGCGTGAGTAAGGTCGCCAGGGCACATTGGGGAGGGGGGAAAGGTCGGTAACGCGTGAGCAATGCTTCGTGTGTTGCAAGCGTCCTTATGGCTATGGTAACCGCTTACCACAAAAAAAAATAAGTAAAAATGTCGACACAAATAACACACAAAGTTCGATATTTATTAGGTACTCGTTGCGCCCCGTGGTTTCACCCGCGTACCCGAGGGATATCCTACCCTACCGTTTTCTTAAATTATCTAATTTTTACGCAAGTTTCTTAAAAAAAAATTAAGATCCTTCTCCAGAGTATTAGAAAACTTATCAAAAAGTTAGATGAAATCGGTAAGTTCGTGACCAAGGGAAATAGGCATTCAGTTTTATAGGTATATACCTAGAGATTAGGTATAAAGGAGGAATATTCCCCCACCTAAATTATTCTAGCGCACATTCATTCATTCACGTGTTCATATCAATGATTGATTGTTCCGAAGAACATAGTAATATAATTTTATCGATATAATGTTATTTCAGGCAGGAATCTGATAAAACAATAACATTATTTCGATGAGATTCCTATATTTTTTTTAAACTAAAATCTTCTTTTTTTTCAAATCAAATCAAATCAAATCAAAATTTTATTGCGTTACTACAGGTACAATATATAATTGATGTTAACATGTAGGAGTTCCACTGTAATATACCTATATTAGGCGTGCAATTATTGAAAACATTTTCTAATGGAGTATTAATACAAATTTAAAGTCAATCAATTAATTATCCTATTATTAGATACATTTAAATAATAATTTTCAATAGTCGCATGTGAAAGAGATTTTCGTAAAGAAAGTTTTCAGCTGAATTTCGGAATAGGTAGTAGATATTCCTACATTTATCATATAGAGATGACAATCGTCTTCAGCATTGGGGAGGCTTAAGACGAATGGCCCCCACCTGCGTGACATAATTTCGATATCACGCTCAATTCTTTTTCCTTACAAATACGTACAACGATAGCCATTTTGTACTTTAATCTTTTGGGTTAAGGCTGGTTTTAATATTTCAGTTGGAGTAAATTTATAATTTTGAATAGATGAAGTAAGGATGTTAAATAATTGTCTGTTATAAAAAAATTATGTATACTAAATTGTAAGTTTGGATTTAGTGGGTTAATCTCTAGAACTCCTATGATTTATAAAATTATTTCAATACGATGTTTATTTATCCCTAAATGCTATAGGCTAAACTTTTTGTACCGGAAACGCGGGTATTGAAGTTATGATATAAAAAAAATATATGGATCCATTTTTAAAAATCCTTGCTGATTTACTGAGAAAATTAATCATTTCTGTTTGGTCAGGTCAATGTGGGACAGAAGTCCCAACCTATTATAATGTATACTTTTCAAAATCTTTAAGTCATATATCTCCTCCCACAGAAGAGAAACAGAAAGAATCCTCGACCCAGCCGTCTGAAGAACAGGCGGCGACAAAGATCCAAGCAGCGTTTCGAGGCCACAAGACGAGGAAGACCATGAGTATGAAGGCTGCCACCAAGAACCCTGAGCCTGAACCCACCAGGGCTGAGCTGGAGGCTGAGTTCAGGGCTGATGATAAAGGTAGGTGGATTAGACAATTAGGATGCATATGAAACAGACGGTCGATTGTGGTCAGCTGGTTCCAGTTGGCTGGCCGTCTTCTCCCATCCCAGAGCGTATCACTCCTTCATATCACGCTCCTCGGTTTATCCATGGCTACTCCGATATCTATGGTGGTTGATGCTTACAATTTTGGTACTGGCTGAGTTTAGTGCTAAACATCACCACAGTCTATAAAACCATACAGTCGTCCGACGCCTTTGATCTCATGGAAAATGCCGACAACGTCTAGACAGTATCGCGACGGCCATATAAAGTATGCTGTGTCCCGAGCTACTAACATCGTTTTGTTCACAGGTCGGGCCCCATCTCGCCCCTCACACCCCGCACGATTGCCCTGTCTAGACGGCTTCGTCGAATGACTGTATGGTTTTATAGACTGTGACATCACCATCATTTCGGATAAAACCATTTTTGTTTAAAACCAACGTTTTATGTTTTTCAAAAAATACTTATTGCCATGTGAAATTCATATCTAAATACAGCCGCCCAGTGATGTGTTTAATCTGTAATGGTTTGATAGCCAAATGAGCTACGTTATCAAAAGTTTTTTAATAATTAAAGAAGCCTTAACAAAGGCAGCAACGCAATCTCATCCAGACAACCTATTTTTATTTAAGTTTGCATTACTTAGTGAAACCTCATTTTTGCAGCTAGTTATTAAAACCAGTATATTTTGGCATCCACGAAGCTTAGCTGGGTACGTCTTTCAGAGGTCTAGCTTTATTTAAGCTTGAACAGATGAGATCTAGATAAGGTAAATTAAAGTGTGGACTATTCCTAGGAATTTTGTACTTGTGAAATAGCTCGAGGCAAAGAATTAAGTGTTCTTTATACTAGTCACAATTAAACTTTCCCTAAATTGTTAGGCTATATTTGAATAAAGATTTTTGGCTAAAAAGAACATAAACTTCCAACACTGTAGAACGTAAGCCTCTTTCATGTTTTATTTCATTTTCTCGCAAAAAGAAGTGAACATCCGATGCTGTGTATGTTAATTTAAAACTGAGAGGTCCGGAACCGGGTTATATACCTAAATTCCAAAGAAACTCAGACACTGAACCGTGAATTTTTTGTACAGCTCTTACATAAACGCACATAGAGTTCTCCAAAACATTTTTTCTTAAAAAGATATTTATTTATTTTTTATTGTAAGAGAGGATTGATATTAACAAAGATAACGACAGGGAGTTTCTTTACTCCTTAGAAGTTATGAGAAATCGATCGCTTTTTTCTGTATTGATAGATTTTAGGCTGTAAATGACACAAAAACCTGTCCAGAAATGACGAATAATTCACCACGAATCTCTCACGTGAATGCAGGCGAGGTACGTTACGTCCTTTGTATGGGATTGAGATTTCAAATCGAAATATGACGTGATTTTTAACAATCTCTTATGTCAATCCCATACAAAGGTTAATCGTTTACTAACAATGACGATTGTCGACAACCATCTTGTCTGGGGGCCTGGGGGCCTACCACAAGCTCTTAAAACAAGGTTAAAATAACCTTATTTGTATTTTGTCCCTCTTTGACATCCAACGTCAAGACAAAACACAAAGAAGGTTATTTTAACCTTGTTTTAAGAGCTTGTGGTAGGCCCCCTGGTCACCAATATTTGTTTGCGTCTACAAGCATCGCACGAATTTAAATTACGCGCGCGTTCGTTATAAACCTAATCTTACACTCCTCCATGGATATTCAAAAAACGAACATAGTTTTATTTAGTTTCGTATACAGCAAGCTTCTAGTAATATCCTCTTCAAAACAATATCATACTTTCATATAAATAGAGATATTTTCTATACTTATGAATAAAAAATACATCAAAATAGTCGCAAAGGTATATTCGGACCAATTCAGATAATAACACTTATCACCTATATGGTCGTTATCACAGCGATATATCGCTAAAGAAAATTGCCATGAAAACGGCAAAACGGCATCGCGTGTTGGCAACAGTTCACAGAATAGCTCCCTATTATCCAGCCACGTGTGAAAGTACCGTCGGAGCGTGAATAACAAGTTGCTGTACTCGCCACCTAAATTTACTTGGGTTTATTTTCTTTTTAATAACAAAGTGAAGTAGAATTTTTATTTTCATCTATACTATACTGCTGGGATAGTTGGATGTAAGCTCAATGCCATTATTTGAGGCAAAGCGTGGTTTATATTATATCTAGTGCTAGTTATTAGGAGATTTATTTAGATTCTTAGTCACTCAGTAAGTGACTAACGTACGATTATTTTTTGAAATTGTTAGGAGATATTTTGTGGATATCTTTAGCTGTTATGAATGTACAGCATCCGTTTATTTATGCTTGAGGACACTTCACATATTTTATATCCTAATTGAATCTGCTAGCTCTCTGGTAATTATTTACCTTTGAAATGGCTTCTTCCCCTCAGCTAGTTTGAAAGCTATCCCCCATATTAATAAATAAGGTGTAAGAGCAATACCTAGGTTTTAAATATATCCGTCACTTTCTAATGTCATATAAAGAAAAAGGGCTGGGGCTATCTTAATTCCTTGGTGTTACAAGACTGACTTACATCTTATTTATTAATAAGGGGATAAAAGTCTAATAACATTTCGAAAATTAACCTTACAAGTGGGGTTAAAAGGAACCTCAAGCCATATTCCATACAGGATAGAATTCATTTCCCAAAAAAAAAACTATTTTAAATAGACACTCAGTTTATAGAATTCAAATCGAACGATGCATTTATTTTTACAAACATAGTGCTATAAAAAGTGTATAGAATACACCCCCAGTGATTAGTGTAGTGACGTGTAGTGTGTTCAGTGGAAGGTGTATAACGAGTCAACTTATTGGACCATGCTTACATAGGTATTTGTAGTTTAGACCTTGTATTAAATTAACGTAAAGTTATAGTATAGATTTTTAGGTTATCTGATTTTCGTATACGCCATTTTTTGTGAAATATAAGCACCTACGAGAAAGCGATACATTTTAACCCCCTTATTCATAATTGGTTTTTAACTAAATCAGTGTAATAGTGTCCTCCGTCTCACTCTTTCGATCACCAAATGTCACGTGTCAGATAAAGACTTCAGAATTCTAGCTAATTAACGTTTGATAACTTTATTATTAATAAGGGGGTATATTGACATAATTAATAAAAGATTTTAGAGTTTTGTATGTCCTAGAGAGTTGTAATTTCGGAAGGAATTTTACAAGCATACATTTCAATCAAATGAAATCAAAACAAAGTCCGCAGAAACAAATATAAACATAAACCGTACTTAGTCTGTATGTATTTCCTAGGCAAATATAATAAACATAATCCAGTAAACTGGTGATTATCTGAAAGAAGCTAAAAGTAGCTGTTGGGAGTAAGTACGTAGATGTTGCTGTTGTATGATGTCACAAAAAAGAACCAATAACTACACTGCTCCCAAATAACCGAGAAAAAAACTCTGAAACCGTTATTTATATAAGACCCCTTGCACTCCATTAAAGCAATTTTATCTAAGCTCCATCCGCAACAGAAACAATTAAGTTAAACACACTTGTCGTAAAACTTTACTTGCCTTGAAGTACTCAAGGCCTTCCTATAATGGGCCATTACCAACTATAAGAGTCTTGAGTTCAGTAAAACGTAAATAACTACAAGAGTTTGTCCACTGCTGAACAACCATAGAGTTAGAATACTAATAGAGCGCGTACATAGTTTGAACGACTAAAATACGTATAATGAATGTTTACCGAGAACAAATGACAAGGGGGGCTAAAAAGGAAGCTAAAGCAATATTGCTACGCAATTCATTTTTTCGAATTCTCGGCAGATCCTAAGTGATTCCAATATTTTTTTGGTAAAATCTCATTATATACAATTCAATACATTAAAGATTTGGAATTGATGAATTGCATAAGATCTGCTATAAATTCGAAAAAAATAATTGCGTTAGCAATATTGCTTAGCTTCCTTTTTAGGGGGCAAGGAGTCCATTATAGACATTTTGTCTCACTGTAAATCAACTAGTGTAGGATAATAAATAATAAATAAATATCCTGGGACATTCCTCACACACGGTCATCTGATCCCAAACTAAGCAGAGCTTGTACTATGGAAACCAGATAACTGATACAATACATATACTACTTTTTGTTTGTAAATACATACTTAATATACATAATTACACCCAGACTCAGGACATACAGACATGTTCATGCACACAAATGCATGTCCTGTGTGGGAATCGAACCCACGACCAGCGGCGCGATAGGTGGATTCTTGACCAGAGTCTTAACCAACCGCGCCAGCTGGCCCGTCACGATATATCAGTGAATGCATCTTTAAGGAAACTGCTCACGCTTGCCTCAAGGTGTCTTTGTTAACGCTAACTCTATAATATTACACTAGGTATGTGAACAACCATAGATTCTACAATCAGTCGTGATTTGTTTGTATCCAGCGGTTGCCAATGACTCCCAGCTCTATTTGCAACCTGTCCATCGATTGAAATATTACAATGACAAATATAGTTCCATGTGCGATTTTAACATCTGCGGATAAAGACTGGCCATGAAGACGACAAAAAGGAGGGCGGGGAATAAAAATGAAAAAGTTTTTATTCGTAGACCACAGAACATTTAAAATATTGAACAAAAGTTGGAAACATTTTTTTTTTTTATATATCACTGAGTTAGCAAACAAGCATACGGCCCGCCTGATGGTAAGCAGTTACCGTAGCCTATGGACGCTTGCAACACCAGGGGTATCACTCGCGCGTTGCCGACCCTGAAGAAACCGCTTCAAACCCTTTTTGAAGAACCCCATGCTGTACACCATTGGGAAAACCACGAAAAATTTCATAATTTGATATATACGACCGTACAGCAAGCATAATGTTATTTAATACTATTTTGACAGGGGACAGAGCTGATTTTCAGCTAGAACCTTTAAAATTGTGAGTCATGGAAGAGAGAAAAAAAAGTTATTTTTTCCTAAAGTTAGGTGAATGAAGTTTTATTTTAGCTGTAAGTTTTCACCCGCATTCCCGAAGGATCGTATGTTTTCCCGGGATAAAAAGTATCCTATGTGTTAATCCAGAACATATTCTATCTGTGTGCCAAATTTCATCCAAATCCTTTCAGTAGTTTTTGCGTGAAAGAGTAACAAACATACAACAAACTTTCGCGTTTATGATATGATTTAGAGTTAGAGTTTATTATAGTACAGATTATAAATTCTACTTATTTGACTCATAACATATATATATAACATCAATATACATCTCGTAACATATGTATAGTACATATACGAGAGTGTAAACAATAGATCGATAACCTTATTTGAATATAAGCTGCACTATATCCGGATTTAAAGGGCAAAAGGGTTGACGTAACTTTTACTTATCCGTGATATAGGACGACTGAATGTAAAAACAGTAGAAAGGGTATGAAACAAGTCTAAGCCCGAGGTTAGACTACCGGTTAGGTTTATATTTGTATTATACTATAGTAGTGGGCTCCCCACGATGCTAAATGGGGATTTACTCGAGCGTCATAGACACCTATTGGATTTCAAAGCTTATGGTGCGTCCACGCTACGCGAATCGAGCACGGGCCACGAACGAACCTATAACGAGCACGATGCGAATCCTTTTGTTCGTAAAAAACTCACAATCGTCCACGCTACGCGAATCGTGCTCGTTCGTGGCTCGGCTCGTGCTCGGTTCGCCAAGCGTGGACGCATCATGGAAGAAGAAGAAAATATTATTTAATGTACACCTTTTCATCGGTGGTGGGAGCGGCTATAGATATGTTTATCGAGCACGTCAGATTTTTTAAGGGAGTGTTAAGTGAAACGAAAAAAAGCTCTCATTCCATAATCTGACGATTTCGATGTGACGCAAACTTGCGGGCATTACTATAAAAGCAAATAGAAATTCGCCATTATGAAATACTCAAGCGCGTCAGATTAAGATATATATGTTACAAATGGTTCATCTTTGTCCCAGACGTGCTGTCTCATAATCTGACGATTATATAGAGGGATTCGCCTAATCTGTCATTTTTTTTAAAATATCATTAGGGCTTTATATATGGGGCTCATATTTGTTGGAGGTACTTAACCGGGTACAAGGTATCCATCTGTATATAAGTAAGCGGTTACCGTAGCCATATGGACGCTTGCAACACACGAAGCATCGCTCACGCGTTACCGACCTTTCCTTGACCGCCAGAGCTCATTGGGGAGGGGCCCAATATATGTGTGGAAGTGACGTGTAATGTGTTCAGTGGAAGGTGTATAACGAGTCAACTTATTGGACCATGCTTAGGTATTTGTAGTTTAGACCTTGTAACAACAACTAGAAGCCCCATTCCTCTATATATTCCGTTTGCAAAGTGCAATTATATGCAGAATGAATTTATCATAAGAGCTTGCAGTTGTTACAATAACGAGCAGAAATATTGACATTGATATTTTTAATACCTCACCACTTCGCCTTTGATGTTTGAGCATTGTACTTACAATTAGTAAAAAAATATGTTATATTTGGATGTTGCTTTATGGGTGTTTGGTGTTGACATCCCCTATATTTTATGTCAAATGATGATGTTATGGTTCACCCAGCAGGTTCACTTGTGTATGTGCCTCCTCCTGTCTACATTCTTTCTTATTACTACTTACCTCTATTATACATATGTGTGGAAACTTCTAATTAGTTCTCAATATTTATAAATTTATAACTTTGTAATTAAGAACCTAGCTGTTAGTTTCCCTAAGATAATAAAATAAACTTTACACAACATAAAGATATTTGGCTGCGGTATTCTGTAAGGTGGAGGTGCTTCCCCAGTCGAGCTGCTCTTTGATCGAATAAACGCCACGCTCTACCTGTCTGAAAACTATTGCTAATAAAAATAATAATAAAAGAAACTAGGTACATTTAATGCCTTTATTCCAGGTATTTGAAAATTATATTTATTTATTTTTTTAATTTTGGCAACCAAATCCAAATTAGGACTTATTTCTGCCAGTGTCAAGTTATTATTAATAGTTTCCAGTTAAAATTAAATTTTACAATAAACACTAAAATATTTTAGTTTGACATCTCGGTTTTTAATTACGCGACAAAGACATAATATAGAAAAGAGCTCGTATACCTATGCGTGGTTTTCTTTACATAATATACCTATTACGGATTGGCATATTATTCTGTTCAATAAAGTATATCTTCCTTTGAAACAGTTTCAGCCAATTTTGCTAAGACCATTTTTAGGGTTCCGTAGCCAAATGGCAAAAAACGGAACCCTTATAGATTCGTCATGTCTGTCTGTCTGTCTGTCTGTCCGTGTATGTCACAGCCATTTATTTCCGAAACTATAAGAACTATAATGTTGAAACTTGGTAAGTAGATGTATTCTGTGAACCGCATTAAGATTTTTACACAAAAATAGAAAAAAAACAATAAATTTTGGGGGTTCCCCATACTTAGAACTGAAACTCAAATTTTTTTTTTTCATCAAACCCCTAAGTGTGGGGTGTCTATGGATAGGTCTTCAAAAATGATATTGAGGTTTCTAATATCATTTTTTTCTAAACTGAATAGTTTGCGCGAGAGACACTTCCAAAGTGGTAAAATGTGTGTCCCCCCCCCTGTAACTTCTAAAATAAGAGAATGATAAATCTATAAAAAATATATGATGTACATTACGGTGCAAACTTCCACTGAAAATTGGTTTGAACGAGATCTAGTAAGTAGTTTTTTTTTAATAGGTCATAAATTGAAATTAATATCAAATATCAAATACTCAGGTCTATACTACCATTTACTTATATACCTACAGGTTTGTACGGAACCCTCGGTGCGCGAGTCTGACTCGCACTTGGCCGGTTTTTAGTAAATACTTTGTAAAACAAACTTTGTAAATCCACGCAACCCGCACTCGTTTTATTTATGTAGGTACAGTCTTGCATTGCTTATACATAATAAAGTGGTTACGTCTATTTGTATATTAAAACAGATTCAAGCAGGGGCGAGGTCCAGCTTACTTAAATATTAAAACGGGGAAATACTTTCGTATTCTTGGGCTTAAGGGATGTATAAAACACGAAAATAACGTACCTAAGTGACTTTATCCGTAGCACAGTAAAGCCTTATTTTTATTTTGTCAACCCCTATTTGGCGTCAATTCCAATAAAGACTGCTAGTTTTTTCCAATAAAAATCACATTCTGACACCTTGGCTTTTTGCCCGGAGCAGCCATTAGATAAATAAATGTCCAACAGTATATTTTTGGGAGAGACTTTAAGTGTGATCTTATTCAGTCTGTATTATATTTATCAGACTGTCGATAATATAATGCCAATAGTTATTATTTTAGGAAATAATAATAATTACTAGACTAGAATAATTTTGATACTTGACTAAGTTATTTCTTTGAGGATCAAGATTTGTCAAGATATACAATAAGGTTATGACCATAATCCGGGAATCCAGTTAACTTTAATTGGTGTACCGTGTTCATTTCAATTCATATTCGGAAAGTGCCAAAAAAGGAAATATTTTTTTCTGTAATGAATTGTAACAGCTCATAAAAATACAAAAACATATTATTTAAAAACTTTAGACACACAGTTTATCTAGAATCCAAAGCTTACCTAGATCGAACACCTGTCTAACTTCTTCTGACCTAGTTTTACTTTAAGTCGAGAAAATAAGTTTTGAAGCGGGCGAGGAAATAAATTCCTCTCATTGATTTCCTTTCGGGATATTAAAATATATCCCAGTTTTATTTAAAGTTGGACCTTTTTATATCCCAAAAGACATGGGGATAAAATTACCCGAAAGTTTGCAACAAACACCTTCTGTCCTTTATTTTGTGACAGTAAATTAATTTACGAATGCAGTCGCTTAGGGTAACATCGTTTAAAAATACGTCTTTAGTGCTAACAGTTATTACAAAAGTTATTATTTCTAAGTATCTAATAATAATATCTATTTTTTACTTAATTCTGAGAAAACTTTTTAGTGTTACCTGTCAGCGGGCCACCTTTAAGGCCCAGAACACTCTCGAGCGGATTTCAGTTTTAGAGACTTTTGCCGAATTCTGCCCCTAAATACTTTGGCTCGCGGTTAAAAAAATAACAATGACATCAATTGTTATAATAGGACGCGCGTCCCTCGCGAGAAATAACGGGTCAACCCGTTAATGTTAACGGGTTAAGAGACTTGACCATAAAAGCAAGTTAACATAAGAGAAACACCACATTTAAATTAAAATTAACATAAATATTAATAAATTAAACAAAAAGTCCAGAAAACTGGGGACATAGGCCATATATTATTCAGCATTCGAGAGGGACGTTCAACGGAAGTGCCTTTGTCACTGAAAATGGGACAATAATTCCGCTCGTGGAAGTTTTATGGAGAAAATTTTGCTAAGCTTCAGAGTTACAGTGGTGTATTGTTTCATTAATTAATGGAATCAGGAAGTATGGAAGGAATTACACTTAAGTTTAAATTATTGTATAAAGGGTGACATCGATTTGTGTACAAAAAGTCCATCCCTACTCTTCTTAACATCTCTTCAGATAGGTATCCCCTTTTAAAAAGTCTGTGAGGAGTGTGTTATGGTAACCGCTTAACATCTTACAAATCTTACCAGGCGGGCTGATTAGATTTTCAACCCAAAAATAGCCAAAGCAATAAAATTGTGAAAAATGCGTCAGGTATATATTTTTCTTTTTGAAAAAAAAACGCATTAATTTTAAATAACACATTATAATTTTTAAATGGGTATTTTCGGATATGGGACATTAAAAAAAACAATATTCTGCTTCTACGTCACAATTCAAACTAAATTATGTACGACAATCTTGGTCATAAAAGATATTCTTGGTTAGAAAAAAAAATAACCTGTTCTAAAAATAAACTGATCCACATTCTCAAACCACTGACATCAAAGACAGCCTAAAAACTGACCCCAAAGAATTTCAAATATTTCCCCTTTTATCGCCCACCGCTTGAAAAGGGAAGTAGGGCACAAAACAAAGGTATCCGGACAATAAGAGTGTTGTACAAGTATATACTTTGATGGCAACAAAGGGGATTACAGACAGCCTCCAAATTACGACACCTACCTTGTTTATGTGCGGAAAGAAATATTTTTTTATTTCCTGCAAATTTATAAGGTGCTGCAGTATTTCTGTTGCGTGTTTGGGGAAGGACTTTAGTTAACGATGGTGTTATTTGTGAGGCATTGTCATTTTGTTTCAGCGGCTTTCTATAAGTTGGTATACAAGCATACGGCTCACCTGATGGGAAGCGGTCCCCTCTGAACGGCGACCTTACTCACGCGAAGGAACACAACATCAAGTTATTTGGCTGCGGTATTCTGTAAGGTGGAGGTACTTCCCCAGTCGAGCTGTTCTTTGAGCTAATAAACGCTATGCTCTATCTCTCTCTAGTTTGGACAGGTCAGCTTCCATCACGCAGTTACATTTGCGTTTCTGTGATAAAAAGTAGCCATGTTACTCTTAGATCCATAATGTATCTGTACGCAAAAATGACGATCCATAATTGCTTTGAATGAATGAATTGCGTGAAAAAAGAAAAAACAAACGAAGAAACTTTTTTTTTTTAATTTGGATTATATATTCTATTAACTCTGTTCCCAATATGTACCCAAGACGATTCGAAAGCTTCATATCAAATGATGATTTTAACAGAGTAAAAAGGGCGTTTCTACGATAAGACAAACTTAACTATAATTTTAGTTAGTGTTATCCATTGTACTTCAATCATATCTACTTCGAGTAATTATAAGTTTGATATATTCACGTCGGCCATTTGTTCTCGGCAGTGAGATTACTTTCAATGATATCACTTCAAACGTTGACTTCATAAAGCCCTTGAAAGTTTTCATTGTTTTGATTACAAAATATAATTAAAAAGTTCATCTAAGTTTCGGCTATGAACAATTGATACGGAAAGTTTGGTATTTTTAATGAGTTTAATTTCTTAAATAAAATCCTCGGTCTCGTCATAACTCTAAATGTCAAGCCCATTTAAAAAAAAAAATACTTTACTAAAAATGGGTAGAAATCTAGGACATTTCACATACATCTCACACAAACTAAGCAGAGCTAAATGGAAACCAGATAACCGAAATACTACATGATAATATTATCTATTATAACTGTATGAAGCGCTCGTGGTGAAGCATGATTAGGCTACCACCTTCGGTACCTGGTTGGGTGACCGCCTAGTGGTATTTCAAATCGAGCGTTTCCGTGCTTCGGAAGGTACGTAAAGCCGTTGGTCCCGGTTATCACTTAATTGTGATAGTCGTTAAGCTAGTTCTAGGCGGCTTGACTAGGCAACAGTAGGTTGACCACAAGCCTACCTCCACCGATCCGCAGTGGCCACGCGTGGTGGAGTATCTGCCCATTCTCTTTCACCCTCATTTGTGAAAGGAGGCTGGTCAGCAGTGGACCACAGTGGGACATTGTAGGCTGATGATGATATTATTAATTTTAAACCCAAAATAGGTTCCAACACCAACACGATACACCTAAATAAATCAAAAATAATCTAATGAACAGACATTTACATAAAAATTACTTCGTATTCATGTTTATTCGCATAACACATAACGATAACAAATAATAGACCTGTCGTTGTTTCTTTCCGTAACAGAATATTTTTCTTGTGACCTATTTTTGCGCCTTGTTATTTCTCTTTATTTTTACTATCTTGTGCACGGTATCCTTCTTCTTAACTAGACTATGGTTGCGGCTCCACCCGTATAATTAGTTAGTTTTGTCTAACACACAAAGCTTAAGAGGGGTTCCAAGCTGCGAGGAATTTGAAAAATAGGTATTTGAAGAAACTATTGCCGTCGCGCTATGCCGCTATGCTGTGCGCTATGTGCGATAGGGACATCTGCAGCTCAGACCGGTTTGTTCACAGAAATTACGAAATCGACGTTTCGTTTTCCCCATTTTCCTCCTCGAAAACTGAGCCGATTCAATTATTTTTTCCATAAAAAATTTAAGTAAGGGGTTATCTAGGTCCCTATTACTTTCTTTTATGTTAAAATCTTTTCGAATTTGCCTGGTAGTCCTTTTAATCACGGCGGAAAAATAGGGCATTTATTGTAATTTTTGGAGGGCCATAATTTCTTTAATAATTAGTTTCTGAAAAAAAGGAAGTAACAGGGACGTGTCCGAAGCAGAACTTGATTATATGAAAAAAAAAATGTAGACTCTAGATGCATTATTCAGGAAGAAAACAGGGGAATACATTTGTATGGAATAATCGCAGCCCAACTCCCGTCTTAAAAGCTATCAAGAAAAGCCTTTTCTCTGAAAAGGTGAGACAGGTCATTTAAAATTCTATAAACTAGTGTCAAGACTTAATTTAGATGGCACAATGAAAACAATTCCCAAGGCTTGTAACCTATTTCACGAAAGTGCGCCAGTGTCATGGCGCTCTCACCACACTAGACAACATGTCGCCTTACAAAATATTAACTAGCAAGTACGTGTTGGAGCTTATCAGTTTAGGTTCCGTAGATGTGTTTTGATTTTGTTATGTGTTTTTTTCAGGAAAGTATTTATTATGTAGCGTCGAAATAGTATTACCCTAGAATAAGGGTGACAGCTGTAAAAACGACCGAAGAAATAAGACAACGGTGTCGCTATTTCAGTTTCAGTAGGTCCACGTTTGAACGTAGAACATTCATTCATGAGTGACATAATTTTGTTTTATTGAGTTTCCAAGCGGCCACTTTCACGATGTTGTCTTGTACGTAACCCTTAATCTAGACAGAAGATGTTATGTAGGTTGTGTTCCAAATTAAAACTTCTTGTTCTTCTTTGGTTAAATGGCGGCAGACGATACGAAGGGGACACTTGTTTAAACAATTTTGAAGGTTTTGATCGGTAATAGAGACCATTATGTCGGATAAATTAAATGGATTGATTTTTTACAAAAAAAAAAAAAAAACTACTGTAGGTACCTACAATACGTACAAAAATAAGTTTTATTTAAAACAAACTTTTAATAATAACTAATTAAATACCAATATCAGTAGAAATTGTTCAAATCCAAGGCTAAGCTTTTAAAATCACTAGTAGATACTACAGACCCCTAAAAGGGGGGATTATTGCATGGCGGTAGTTCTTCTATGCTGGCACTTGTTCAAACTTCCGTTCAGTAACGTTACTTTGTTTGTTCAAGTTCCGTGACATGATTTCACAACGATAGCATCGATTGTTGACTTTAGATTGGATGCGAGTTTATAAACATAGTACTTGTAAGGTTTTTTCCGTTATTTGTTTTCCATAATCGATAGGGCATGGAATTGTGGGCTATGTTTGATGTCTTATATTTTATACTACGAGAAGTTTCAAGCCCGCTATATTACCTGTGTTCTAGAGTATCATATTTACCTATATATGCTCTTTATTTCATACAAATCCTTTAAGCTTGAGTGACGAAATTGAGTAGCAAACATTTGGATTTCGTTCTTTTTCGGAGTAAATCCTGCAAAAAGTAGGCACGATAAGGTCGATGAGCCGAGATGAGGTCTAATCAACCATGCCCAACTTAAGAGATGTAGTGTAGAGCTTTGCGATTATTCGCTCAAAGAAGCTAGACTATGGAAATACCACCTTACAGAATACCGCAGCAAAATAACTCTATATTGTGTTCCTGCACGTGAGTAAGGTCGCCTGTGCTCATTGGGTAAGGCGCAGGTCGGTAATGCGTGAGTGATGCCAAATGAAAAAGTGGTCCTAAAAATTTGCTTATATCCTCACTAGTGATGTGTAACAAAATCATATTAATCCAACGTCATCCCTGGAAACATCATTAATTAGAGGTCCTTAAACTTCGAGCTGGAGTGATGTTTCACCTAGACAATACACCACACAAAGCCGAAGTCGCGATAGCTGCTATTCGAGAAGCAGGTTTCGAATTGCTTGAACACCCACCCTATTCTACAGATGTGGCCCCCAGCGACTTCTATCTCTTTCCCCAGCTTAAGGTGCAGCTCAGCAGGGCTATTTTAAAACGCTCGGATTCGATATCGGAAACGGATTCAAAAACTACTGAGGCGATTTTCCGCAATTGCTATTTTAATTTACGGATTCGATTCGCTTCCGATATCTAATCCAACGTTTTAAAATAGCCCTGCAGGAGTAAGAAAGACAATAGTGACGCTGGCCTCTGTAGAAGCATTTTGGTAGAGTCATGATGAAAATAGATCAAAAGAAATTCGCGTACTAGAGAAATAGATTAAAGAGCTTGTTTTTCTCTTTTCAGTTAGTTTTTAATTACGAAGTCAGGTTTTTTGTTTCTTTTAATAATTTAATTAATTGTTTTTTTTTTTTTTTTTTTAAATTAAATGGGCTTGCGTTTGGCCACTGACCCGCCCAGAAGGGGCGATGACGAAGCCTAAGATGAAACACGCTTACCCAGAAGAAACCTATTCACTCTGGCCTTGAAAGTTCCTAGATTGTAGGCGTCAGGAAACACAGACGCCGGAAGCAAGTTCCACTCCCTTGCTGTCCGCATTATAAATGAGGATGCAAAACGCTGTGTCCGTATTTTCGGTATGTCAACAACGTACGGGTGAAAATTTTCCCGGCGTCTTGTGGTTCGGTGTAAAAATGGGGATGGTGGAATTAGGTTGAACAATTCCTGCGCACACTCTCCAAAATATATCCTGTAGAAAACCGATAAGCAAGCTACCTTTCTTCGATGGTCGAGGCTCGTGAGTTTCGCCTTAATTAAAGACTCATCTCCAATGAGTCTCCTGGCTCGGCGGTCTATTGAGTCGAGGGCCTCAAGCTGGTACTTAGCTGATCCATCCCAAAGATGGCAGCAGTACTCCATGCATGACCGGACTTGTGCTTTATAAAGTTGGAGCAACTGCCCAGGCGTGAAGTACCGCTTAACCTTAGAGAGGATACCCAGCTTTCTGGCAGCTGTTTCTGCCTTCGACTCAATAGAACAGCCAAAGTTTATTTTGGCTGTTAATGTTATGCCTAAGAGATCAAGCCGATCGCATATTGGCAAGGATATATTTTGGAAAGTAGGAGCCTGATGGTAAGGACTCCGTTTGGCGGTGAAAAGACATGCCTGTGTCTTGGAAGCGTTAAACGTGACCAGATTGGCTTTGCCCCAATCAGAGACTGCCTGTAAGGTCACGTTCAAACGTTCAACCATGGCCTCTCGAAACAATTGGATCTCGTCACTAGTGGCTCGTGCGCTGGAAATGTATCTCTCTGCAACAGTGCTGTCGTCTGCGTACCCAAAGATACCGGGTTTTAACAGATCGTTGATATGCAGCAGAAATAAGGTTGCAGAGAGAACTGATCCCTGAGGAACTCCGGCATTGATTGCCAAGAGGTCCGACGAGCACCCGTCTATGACCACTCGTATAGACCGTTCACTCAGGAAATCGGAAATCCAAGCGCACAGGCCATCAGGAATTCCATATGAAGGAAGCTTGCTTAGAAGGCTGGTGTGCCAGACCCTATCGAAAGCCTTAGAAATATCGAGGGAAACGGCAATTGCTTCCCCGTGTCTCTCAATGGCTTCGCTCCAAAGATGTGTGGCATACACAAGAAGATCCCCAGTAGACCGTTTTTGGCGGAAACCGTACTGTCGGTCGTTGAGGAGTTCGTTATCTTCAAGGTATGCCAGGAGCCTCCGATTCAATACACGCTCCATTGTCTTGCAGAGTATGGAGGTGATCGCAATCGGTCGATAGTTTGTAGGATCGGCACGGCTGCCCTTCTTAGGCACAGGTTGCACGTTAGCAAGCTTCCAGACTTTCGGAACATGACCCATTCGAAGTGAGAGGCGAAACAGGCGTGTCAAGACAGGAGACAATTCGGGCGCACAATTGCGCAGGACAATGGCTGGAATGCCGTCGGGACCACTGGCTTTATTCACGTCTAGAGCGCGTAGTACCTTTACAACCTCCTTTTGCCGGATACGGATGTCCGGCATTTGGCAGTTGCAAGTGGGTAGTGGGGATGGTGTTTGTAAACCAGCGTCTAGACATGAATTCTCCGCGAATAGAGAGGCAAACAAATTGGCCTTCTCTACAGCAGTGTAGGCTAGTGATCCATCAGGCTTCAGCAATGGCGGCAGCGACGGGCGGCAGAAATTGGTCTCGACCGATTTGGCAAGGGACCAGAAAGCTTTACTCCCAGAGGGGTAAGATGATAGCTTTTTTCCGATCCGGCCAACATGGTCGAAACGCGCCTTCTTCTGTGCCTTTTTGCAGGACTTGGCAGCGATGTTAAAGGCTTTTTTCTTCAAGCCCGTGTCAGGAGCTTTGCGAGTGCGAGAATCCGCCCAGATTCGGTAAGCTGACTGTTTTCGTGCCTCAGCAGAGGCACAATCAGCATTGTACCACTTGGGGGTTTCGCTATTGAGTGATATGTCGGAGAATGGGATATAATATTCCATTGCTCGACATATCACATCTGATATGGCACTCGCACAGCTGGACGGGTCATCCGAAGTAAAGCAAGTTCGCCGCCAAGGATAAGATGCAAGAAAAGAACGCATCTCATCCCAATCTGCTGACTTGTATCGCCAAACTCGCCTGGTGCCTTTAGGGCAAGGGTCAGGCGGAGAGTAGGACGACACAGCTTTCACCAGACAGTGGTCGGAGGTTCCCAATGGGGCATTCACCGAAACTGAGTACCTGTCAGGATCTGTTGTCAGCAGAAGGTCCAAGCAATTGGCTGTGTGATCAGCGACATCCGGCACGCGCGTGGCTTCGCGAACGAGCTGGGAGAGATTTAGCGTAAGTGCTAGTTTCAACGCCTCTCTCCCAGCAAGGTCGGTCTCCCGGTATGGGTACAACCACTCACGATGGTGAGCGTTAAAGTCCCCCAGGAGGACCAGCTGCGCGGTCGGATATTTTCTTTGGATCACGTCCGCCGTTTCGCCGAGGTATTGAAAGAGCCCGATCGTCTCCTGGTCACTGCAGTGCGATCGGTAGACACAGGCATAGAGGATTTGCTCTATACCAGTGCCCACCAATATCCACAGGACAGAAAAACCCGGTTTTTCAAGGCCACGGAGACGCCGACAGCAGATGTCATCGCGAGCATACACGCAGACCCCAGCGCGTGGTTTGAAGTTGTGCTCCAGGGTATACCCTGGGTAATTTAGGTATGCCGCGTCTGAAGGACATCTGATTTGCGTCTCCGTGAGAAAGAGTAGGTTAGGCTTGTCCGTCTCAAGGTGGTGATGGACGGCGTCGAGATTGGAGTGCAGACCTCGAATATTTGAGAGGTGCACTTTGAGTGAGAGGACGTGCTTCCGCTGTTTAACGCTACTCTTTCTTTTACTTTTGGTCATGTTGATGTGGAGTGAATAGGTGAGGGGAAGGCAGTTAAGCGAGGCATTGCAAAAGGAACCATGGGACAAACGTAGGAAAGATGCACTGATGGGAGGCTCGTCTGGAGACTGCGGGGACGCCCGAACCCCCCCAAGAGTGGCCATCGGGTCCTCTCATCCGGTCGCCAACCGGCACGATGGAGCACCTCGGGATTTTTCGCAAGTTGGCGGGGCAGCCTTTCATAGGTGGCTGGCCTACTACTTGGGCCCCCTACTAACTGCGGTCGGCCAGCGGAGAACCGTGCTTCGGATCCCGCTACCCTCCAAGACGAGACTACCGTACATATTACCTACATCGTCGAGACCGGTTCACTAGAGCAACGCAACTGCTTAGACCCAACCCCACAATTGGCTTCCCCGAACTTCACGCCGGAACACGGCAGCCGCTTGGCGGCGTGACTTAGTTCGGAGGGTGGTGACAAGCCGCGGCCGAAGCCTACCACCAGAAGTTGTTGCTCGTTTAGCACCACCCAGGGATCACGTGTAGGGTCTCGAGGGTAAACCTACGGACGCGAGCAACTTCGATCCCCAAAAATTGTACATTTAGTATAATATTTGGACAAAAAAAAATGTGATGAGAATAACGAAAAGTGCTTTGGTGATAGATGTAGCTACCTACATCGATCATAAAACATCAGGATATAGCAAGAATTCCAATAAGCTTTTTATTAATAGTCTACACGTTACGGAACCCTAAAAGATAAATCTTCCCGTCAACGACAGTTAATTTAACTGTCAAGGAAAAAGGAACTTATATTTGCCTTGAGAAACAAATCTCATCTTTAAATTGACTTCAAAAGACGTGTGTTTATGTTTGAGTTGGGATATTAAAAGAGATGACTTCGTTTAATGCTAAAGAATGTCCTTATAATGCTTTCTTTCAATAAAAGTTTTTTTTTAAAGTGATTGACCTACCGCCGCAGATGGTCCCAGACGCCTGGTAAGGGGTTGGCTGGTATAGTGTGCCGTCTTTTATGACCGGGAGGTTGGTAGAGGTGGCCACTATAGAAAATCTCAGTAGACATCAAGGGGGTATGTGCTTTTAAAATTGAAATATCTTACTATTTACTATAATCCTAAAATATTTCATTGCATAATTTTCAATTCAAACTGCAATTTAAAACTCAGCCATAAATCCAGCTTGGATACGCTGAAATTCTTCGTATCTTTACAAACACTATTAGATTACAATTTATTGAACCCAACGGAGTTTCTCCACGGATCCGAGCATTGATTACAAGTTAAATTCCTTTAAAATTTCTGCGATCCTTTGAGAGCAATTATCGAGGCAATAAAATTGTTTTGCAGCTTTGAGCTCGAATGCACTACGCTTCTGAGATAGCGATCCAATTTGGATTCAATAGAGTTAGTTTACAGTTAAAAATTGCGTTTGTGGAAGTAGGAGGTGGTTTATTTATTTTTTATTATTCTGTACTATCAACTAGCCTACAAAGGCACATCATACAAGCGAAATAATGTAATAACTCACGCTCAGGATCACGCCAATTGCCTTGAGCTTCAATGGCGGAGCAAGATAGGTACGACTCCCCACGCAAGCACGCCACCAAAACTGTTTCTTTTCAAAGTAATCCATTTTTTTCTTGGCTGTAAACTGTAGCACTGACTTTGTTATATTTTTCTATGTAAGAAAATAATCAAGTCAATAGGTCAATTTCAGAGAACAAGGCTAATAGACATCAAAGTATACATATTTTTGGAGTTTTTTTGTTGGAGCTTTTGTACTGAATGAAATGGAAAAATACGTATACGGCAACTTAGATATTTGAAAAGCAGTAGAATTTCAAATATCCTGGAAATTTTGATGTTTACGAATAGCCCATACGCAGCAAATGTTGGGGGCCAATACAGCCTCTTAAAAAAATATTATTATAACCTTATTTGTCTTTTGTCTTGTTTTGACGCCGGATGAAAAAGAAGGACAAAAGACAAATAAGGTTATAATAATATTGTTTTAATAGCTTGTGCTTGTGGTTCGCCCTCTGAGGTGATGGGCTGTGCATTACCTACCTATTTATTCCAAATTCTTTAGCTGGGCTGTACTATACCATCACGCGATTACGTTGTGGGCAGACATGGTGGGCAACGATAAATGTATGTCCGTTCTTTACATTGTAACATTCTTATCAGTATAACACAAAATTGATATAATTATTTCATAATAGAAAAAAATGAATACATCCATTTCCTTCGCTTAAAAACGCCCAATGAAAAGGTAAGTTAGACCCCACACAAAAATACCTGTTATTTACCAGGCGAAAACTACCAAATGCGTTACAAAAAGCCCAGATAAAGTCTAAAGAAAAACTCAAACGCGCAAGTTATTCGGCCGCCGACTCGGAAAGGCTCAAATAAGTTTTATTTGCGAGTGAATTTCGTATGCCATCCCTTTTTACCTTTTGATGTAGGCGTCACTACATAATTTAATTGACGGGGGATCAGCCGCAGACAGACGTATTCTTTGACAGTGAAATGCGCCTGTATTCGTCGAAGAATCTTTGATTCATCTTTTAGGTCACTGTTGAGAGAGAGAGTTCATTTTTGGCTTTCGAAAACGAAATTTTGAGCTTACGTTCTTTCACTATTGAGTTATTTGATAAAGGAAGAGCACATGTACAATTGTACAGTCGCGGTCTGAAAATGTTTATCACATTTCAAACTGGATTCCATCTCATACTGCGCGCAATAAGGGCCTAATTAATATGTCATTGTCATATCAAATATCAACAAACATATTACATTTTAAAATTGAAAAATGTTTTTAAATGTATGTGTAGCAAAAAGGCTGTCAATGACTTTTTGAATATGTAAACTCATTTAATTAAAATGTTTCTTTTTATAATTATATGTGCATGATATGTGACATTTGTCAAGCGTTTGTAAGCAAATAAAAATACCTTTAAAAATACAAAGGTCAAAGGTAATAAAATAATGGCAAGTTTAATCCTGCAGCAAAGGGCAGAATTTTTTTTTTTTGCACGATGTCGGTTGGAAACTCTATATCTAGTGCTATATCAAGAGAACTCAATACTTAGTATAACACCTCCATAACACCTCTTTGAATTATTTTTCATGTCAAATACAATCCACGTGTATCAATTCAATACCTAGTAATTTTATTTCCGGTCAACCTTATGAAACAGAAATGTGCAAGCGATTAAATTAGCTATTTATTGGTCTCAAAAGAAACCAAAAAAAATTAAATAGTTTTTTTTCCAATTTTTTGCCATTTTTTTAGCCAAATTTTGGCCGCAAAATTTACCGATACAGAAAATATACTTTCGATTTCAGTGGATGTAGACATTTGTTTTATGATTTTATGTAACATTTTCGTGCACCAGAGGTTTTTTGTTAATTTTGATCAAGATTTGCATTTAAAGCATTCAATCTAATTAATAAATTCTTGGGAAACCGCAAAAAAATACCCGACTTCGGGAACGACGTATTTCCAGGGAACGAAACCTTACTCCTTAGCGATAAGACCGCCTATTGTACTGTAATTATAATAAAACATATTATGTGAAAAAAAAAAAAATGAAAGTCAAAGAATAATACTGCTACGACGAGAATGCTTATCCCCCACGGCATGAAATGGTTTATTTCGTGTAATTTCATTCCTATGTACTTTGCTGGCTTGAATGAAGTTATTCAGGAAACTTGTCGATTACAAACTAGGGGTTGCAACGGGGTGAAACTAAATGCAATTTCTCTTCGTTTCCTTTGATATTGCGTGACTATCATTTTTTAAGGTAGAAAAGTTTGCATTGTTGTGTTTTTCCAAAATGGACAGTACATAATATTATGTGGTTTTACGATCACAAATTCATAATTTTCACCGTAAATCCAAATCAAATTAGCTCTTATTGCGTGATTTTTTGAGCGGAATTGAAGAATTTAATTAATTCTGAAGCTTTGCTACAACTTCACTCCTAAATGAAAAGAAGTAGGTACCAACCTATGATTGAAACAACGATACTCCTATCTCAGAGTAGATAAATACTACGTCTCCTATTAATATAATTATACAACCAAAAGTTTGTGTATTTGGGTGTATGTGTTTGTGAAGATGTTTGTTACACAAAAAGAAAGAAGATAAGAAAGCAAAATAGGAAAGAAATGAAAGAAAAGATGGAAAATAAATAATTGAACTGTTTTACAAAAAACTTAAACCAACTTCAAAGTACCCTAAGAAGTAATCAAATCCTGATCTGATGACAATGGCACCAAACGGGAAGTGTAGCCTTCCAAACAAAAAAATAATTTTCCAAATCGGTTAATAAATTAAGTTAACGGAGTTATGAGGTAACAAACATAAAAAAAATACAACCGAATTGAGAACCTACTCCTTTTTTTGAAGTCGGTTAAAAAAGAAAGAGAGGAAAGAAACGAATGAAAAGAAAGCAAGTAAATTATTTGTGACAATATTAAAAACTTAACATTAAAAAAATGGATTTGGTAAAAAAGTGCAGATCGATAAGATTGCATATAGGATACATTTTATACTGGACAAACATTATATCATGCAGGAACGCAGGAAAAAACCACGGGGTGAAAGCTATTACGTATTACTTATATCATAACTTTAGTTTATTTAAACGTCCATCATCAACTCAAACAACAAATTCATAACAAATATCATTAAAAAAAATCAACGAGGCACAAAAATACCTCTTTTTTACCGAAAACAAAATACGATCTTGATAAATCTGTTGGCTGTACGGTGTATAGTTACTGCCGTGGCCCGGGGCCAAACTAATGAACTGAACCCTGGATACAGTACGTACAAAGTTGGCTGCACTCTATAAATTTAACTTTGGACAGAACTGTTGTTTCGGAACTGCAGAACTCATAAATATGTTATTTGTTGATGGAATTCTTTGTTATGATAGTGTAAAGTTTAATGGCATTACGATGGTAGCTGAGTTATTGGAGAAGGTGACAAGATCATTGTTTGATCATTGTCATTGATATTTTCAAAGGTAATCAGTAAATCTATAACTGCACCTTCTACTGCGTTTCGGCAGCGGCCCTTGTAAAAATACTTAAACCCTCACTAAAATAGATTACTGATGATCAGATCTTGAAGTGTTTTACTAAAACAATGATCGAGCTGTACTCTTGTGACGAGGTGCCTCCATAGACGCTAATGATATGGAAATGCGGTGAAAACGTGGGGAAGCAACTAGTCTTTTATAAAATAGAAAAAATAGGTCACGTCATCTAAATAAAATAACGCTGTATAAAGGTTATTCGATATACAACGTTTGTGGGAGAAAACCGCAAAGCAACAGCTGCAAAAATAGCCTTTATGTTCTTTTCAGATTATGTTACTAGCTTGCATAGTATGGTCTCATTACATAGAGTAGTAATTTCAATGATGGAACTGTTTTGGAAAGAATAAGCCACGTGTATGCCTTTATAGGTCACTTTGTGTTCATACCGAAAATATGTTTCATAAAACGGATGCGGAAAATGTGCTCTGCGGTTTTTTTATACTTTGAGGTTTTTATATTATCCTTTTGCTGAACAGAAAGTGCAAATGTTATGAAAAATAGCCTGGCTGGTAACCTCAAGCTGGAAATCTGATGTAAAGAGTAGGTGTATCATGGTGCCAGTGGCGGAACAAGATATGACTCCCCGTGAAAACATGCCATTGGCCCACCAACACTTTTTTTTTAAAAGTCGGTTAATAAACATACGGTCCGCCTGATGGTAAGCGGTTACCGTAGCCGATGGACGATTGCAACACCAAAATTAAAGCTATGGACCAGTTTGTTGATTAGGATGCATTATTTATTCTATATTAGCGTTCATTCTGCTATGCGTGTTCGATAGTGGTATAGAAAAAACTCGGTATTAAAACTAAGACAATATTGTGTTTGCATTCGTACTTATCGACGAGGTAACAAACAAACAAACGTGTTACCTGTCATATTGATTCAAGACTTTAAGAGGATAATATGCTGGTGGCGTTTGTTTCATACAAACGTAATCCTCAGTTTCCTCTCTGGATAATGACACTAGAGCAATGATTATTTTACCATGCAATCTGTAGGTACCACTGTATGTCCCTCGGTTGTGTTTTACTCCATAAATTAATTATTATAAGAATTAGGAGCCTTCTTAAATCACAACACCATTTTAAACGCTCTTATCAGACGTCCAGCGAACAAATTTGACGAATATAAAAAAACAAAGGAAAACCGACAGACATAACCAAAGCCCTTCTTATTATGATTCTTGTTTTTTTTTAAATCGATCCAGTTTTGGAGGAGAAAACCGTGGATTACGATATAGCGATTTCATCTTATTTAAATAGGTATAATCAATCCAAGCTGTAGTCGTCTCTATCGCCCACGGGCGGGATAGCTCGCGGGCACAGCGCGACAGCAATACATATGTTAAAAACCTATTTTTCAAATTTCTTGCAGCCATCCTATCCTCTTAACTGCCCGACCTGATTACCCAATAATGCTTCACCCACACGTTCTGTTACCACGGCAACTAATCATTAATCACCTGTCCCAATTTTAATCTAATCGAGGCCCTTTCGACAATATAACCCGATTAAATTACATCGGCCTTGAATGTAAACGGGAGCGAACATTCAATCACGGCAGCCATTTCGCCGGCTTACAAATCGACGGCATACTCTGCTAAATTGTCTTAGATCAAATCATTCGCAAGTATGTGAAAATGGTTTTGTAATGCGATACTTCTTGATATGACGGGGTGTTGGTTAAAAAAATGGTTAAAAATAGATATAAATTATTTCATTTCTTTTCGTACCAAACTTGACACCAGTCAGCTTAGATGACATCAAAAACATAAATTAGGTACTAATATTTTCTTTATTACAGTTAATTTCAAGTATTTACATTCATATTTTACAAAAAAAAAAAAAAGTTTTCCATTTTTTCTAAGTCGTCTAATGATTACCAATTCGATAGGAATAAGCTGTTATGTAAACAAAATATTACGCCCAAAATAGAATACCCATTTACTATATATTACTGTTTACATATCACTGAGAATACCCGAAATAACTTTTGGTTGGTCTGGTCCTCATGTCCGTAGACGGTAGCCAGAATTACACGGATTTTCCTTATTTATTATTATAATTAAGGTTATTTACGACGTCCACAATCTCCTTGGGAGTATGGTGGCTATTTGTTTAAGGTATTTAAAGCATCTATGGATACCTCAACGACTTATTTTTTATCTAATGCTCTAACTTTGTCATAGGGCAATATTTTATTTCATTATTGGCGCATTTCCTATTTTTTCCACTGTTCTGTTTGAATTATAAAATAGCTCCACTCCATTGGATGTTCTGTAAATTTATAGGATTTATAAAAAAAAACACGATTTAAGCGTGAAAAGTTAACAGACAGACAGAGTTACTTTCGCATTTCTAATATTAAGTATGGATCGTATGGATAAATCTTAATTGTGTACAAACATCGAACAACTAACCCTAAGAAGCGCAATGACGTTAATTTTGCTTGCAATCTATTCCACAAATTTCCCATCATCGACAATGCGCTCTGATTGGCTAATTCAAGTACACATGCGCTCTGATTGGTCAAGTCAAAAACCCAAGATGCAATGATTGGTCTTTACTGTTCAAAATCAGTGACAAATCACAAACTAAATTCGGAATCGGATTGCTCGATATTACTACTCTAAAGGGATTGTTCCTCGATGTGTACAAAAAATATAACACAGCTGTTTTACAAGATACAGTGGCGCCGATTCTGTTGTAAATCGCACTAAACTAATTTTAGTCATATCACACATCTCTTTCTTCATCATATCAGCCCATGGATGTCCACTGCTGAACATAGGCCTCCCCCATTGATTTCCACTTCGAACGGTTCTGGGCCGCTTGCATCCAGCGGCGCCCAGCGACTCTGACCAGGTCGTCAGTCCACCTGGTGGGAGGTCGTCCCGCTCGGCGCTTTCCAGTACGTGGTCGCCACTCGAGAACCTTCCTTCCCCATCGGTTATCGGCTCTTCGAGCGATGTGGCCTGCCCATTGCCACTTCAGCTTACTAACTCTACGAGCTATGTCCGTCGTTTTTGTTCTCCTATGAATGTCCTCATTTCGAACCCTGTCACGTAGAGAAATTCCGAGCATAGCTCGTTCCATAGCTCGCTGAGTGACTCTGAGCTTATTTATGCGGCCAGCAGTGAAAGACCACGTCTCTGTCCCGTATGTCATCACTGGTAACACGCACTGATTGAAGACCTTTGTCTTCAGACTCTGAGGTATTTTGGACGTGAAGATATGCCGTAGCTTCCCGAACGCTGCCCAGCCGAGTTGGATTCTTCGATTAACCTCTTTGTCGAAGTTGGACCTACCTAATTGGACAATTTGTCCAAGGTAAACATACTCGTCTACAACTTCGAGAACAGTGCTCCCAACAATCACCGGCATTGGCGGAATATGAACATTTGACATAATTTTTGTCTTGTCCATATTCATTTTTAGGCCTACCTGTTGGGAAACTCTGTTGAGGTCATTGAGCATGATGTTCAAAGCTTCCAGCGATTCCGCCATTATAACTATATCATCGGCAAATCGAAGGTGAGTGATATGTTCGCCATTGATGTTGATGCCATATCCCTTCCAGTCCAAGAGCTTGAATACATCCTCCATTACAGTGGTGAAGAGTTTCGGGGATATTACGTCACCCTGTCTTACACCCTTCTGCAACTGGATTGGTACCGTACTCTCGTCCTGGACTCGGATTGACATGGTGGCTTTGCTGTACAAACACTTCAACACTTCGATATAGCGATAGTCAATTTGGCATCGCTGTAGACTCTGTAGCACCGCCCATGTCTCGACTGAATCAAAGGCTTTCTCATAGTCCACATACGCCAGGCATAATGGCCGATTATACTCCTCAGTCTTCTGTATAATCTGGCGGAGTGTATGTATGTGGTCTATGGTACTAAAGCCTTTACGGAAACCGGCTTGTTCGGGAGGCTGGAAGTCGTCAAACCTACGTGCGAGACGATTCGTAATGACTCTCGAAAACAGCTTATAAACGTGGCTTAGGAGGGAGATCGGGCGGTAATTCTTCAATAGGGCTTTATCGCCTTTCTTGAAGAAGAGCACCACCACGCTTCCACTCCATACTTCTGGCGTTGTACCTTCGTGTATGACGGAATTAAATAGCTTCTGAAGGACTACAAGTACCGGTTTACCACCCGCTTTCAGAAGCTCTGTTGTAATTCCGTCTTCACCCGCCGCCTTGTTGTTTTTAAGCTGTTTCAGAGCCATTCTAATCTCGTACAGGCTGACATCCGGGATATCTTCGGTGTAATGTCGGGTCAACTTGGCTCTTACGTCACTTACCGGTAATGCATCTGGTTTCTGTGACGAGGTGTACAGCTGTCCATAGAACTTCTCGATTTCTCTCAAGATCTCAGGCTTTGACGTAATGATGTTGCCGGTATCGGTCTTCAGCTTGGTCAGTTGGCTTTGACCAATAGACAAATCTCTTGCGAACACTTTAGAACCTTTGTTCTGTTTTATTGCCTCTTCAATACATGAAGTATTAAAGAGGCGTATATCGTGTCGCATTGCGTTTGAGATCTGCCTATTTAGCTGCCGATATTCGGCTGTATCAGCTGAAGACTGCAACTTCATTTCACGTCGTCGCTTCATGAGTTTGAGAGTCTTATCCGAGAGTTTTTGGGTTCTATTCGTGCGGTGGGTCTTAAAGAACTTTGATCCTACCGCATGGACAGTTTCCACGAGCCTGTTGTTTGTATCGTCCACCGTCGCGCAATCATCTAGGCATTGGAAGCGATTATGAAGCTCGAGCTGAAAGCTTTCAGGATCTTGGATATATGCAGATTGGGGTCGGAGCGTAGACTTTACCAGACGACATCTCTCCACCTGGATGTTCAGGTTCAGTGTGCCTCTTACTAACCGGTGATCGCTGCCGGTCTTAACCCTGTTGATCACAGAGACATCACTGAAGATTTGCCGCTTTATCGTCAAGATAAAGTCTATCTCGTTTTTGGTGGATCCATCGGGGCTACTCCAGGTCCATTTCCTGTGCGGCCGCTTTTTGAAGAAGGAGTTCATCATAAAGAGTCCCTCCAACTCCATGAAGTCGGCCAACCGTTGCCCCCTAGGGTTCCTCTGCCCAATTCCAAACTGCCCCACTCTCAGCTCATCGCTATTCCTAATGCCTAGCTTCGCGTTAAAGTCCCCCATCAATACCATATAGTGAGTTTTAGAGGCATGTATGGCTCGTGAGATATCCTCATACAATGTGTCTATCTCATCATCTGGGTGTGATGAGGTCGGAGCGTATACCTGGATGACCTTCAGCGAATACCGTTTGGTAATTCTGAGTATCAGGTATGCGACTCTCGGTGAGACACTCTCTATCCTCACTATATTCTTGATGAGGGGCCTGCGGACAATAAACCCGACACCACCCTGTGACAGGTGATCACCCTCTCGGTAGTAGAACAGGTTACCGGATTTAAGGATTATCGTGTCCTCCCCCTCTTTTCGGACCTCTGATAAACCCATAATATCCCAGCGCAACCTGTCCACTTCTTCCTCCAGCTCAATGAGCTTCTCGTCGGTCCTCAGAGTCCGTGCATTATATGTTACCAGGTCCAGTCGTCGTTGTTGGTAGCCGGATCTCTGCCGGAGACTCTTAGCACCCCCTGCCCCGCCGTTACCGTGACCGCTACCGTAGCCCGGGATAGCGGGGCCGCCGGGGACTGGGGGCCGTGGCTGTGTTTTTGTAAAAATCATTTGAGGGGTATTGCCGTAATCACCACGCTTGGCAGGCGGGTTGGTGATCGCAGTAGTGATGACGTATCACAGATGGACGCTGCTGCCCGTCCCCTGGTGTATTCCCTTAGTCGCCTTTTACGACACCCACAGGATTAGAAGGGTTGGCCCTATTCTATGCCGGGAGCCACACGGCCAGGTCTCTTTCTTACATTCTGTCAAATTAGTCTCTGCCGTCTTCATTTGCGGATATTTAGACGTAACCACGATATATGGCGACTAAATTTATATTGAAAACAAGCATTGGACTAATTTGACAGGACTAAACTTCTTACATCCTTTTCTTATGTTCTTTGTTAGAAAGAGACATAGTGAGACTAAATTAGTTAAATAAGCACCAGTGTCTTCCAAAAAACATGGGAACATCTTATTATTCTATAGGTAGGTACCTAAAAATGTGCCAAGAGATTTAATTGGTTAAAATTAGGCGTAATACAGTTATATTATATAGTACCTACGTTTTTGATATTCTGTGAGTTTGTTGTTGATATAAAATTTCCTATATTTAGATATTAATCAAGCTTAATATTTTAAAAAATAATAAACCTAGGTCTGCCTTGAAAATAACTTAGCCCTAACACCCACTGAAGACTCTATTTTTACATAAAGAAGATATAAAGTATACAACGATCTACTTTCACCATAAAAATAGAACCTTTTTATCATGAAATATACCGCTGATGTTTTATGTCCACAATATATTCAGGGTGTATTCGTAGTACGAATTCTTTATACTCTATCTCCCTCTAGCATTCACATACAAGCTTTTATTAGATTTCGTTTAGTTCGGGACATTGTCTATTGATTTTTACCTGTTGTGTTTTATTGTATCTTGTTCTATATTCGTTCTTTCTGCTGCAGTTTATGTTACAATATTATTTTTTCTGCAGCTTTAGATATGAAACCAACCAGTTTGTTTTGCTAGTTGTTTTTTTTAAAATTAGGTCATTATACACATTCTATATAGTATGTGGATAAAGGGATAAAGGGATAAAGGCTTTTTACGCGTACCGCCTTGTGAGATGTATCTAGTCACCTCACTGACGAATCTGTCAATACTCTAAACTTAATAATCTTAGGTCCAAATGAGAATCAAAATATTTAAATTTTGAGTTGAGATGGAAAAAAAATAATATTAATCTGTTTTTTTTTTCTTTAGAATTTGATCTAGTGCCTGTACCCCGAGTGTAAAGAATTGACGTTTGTAAACGCTAACTAATTAGTTTGCGTTTACGACACTTCTCTATAAGAATTGGCACAGCGCCTCTAGCGGAATACTCATGGTACTCATTTCTCCCATACAAATTTATAGTTAACGCAAACGAATTAGTAATCGTTAATTAACGTCAATTCTTTACACTCGGGGTACAGTATTTCGTTAAACTGTTATTATAACAAAACTATAGTCTGTAATATATTAAAATTAAAATATCTTACAGTGGGAATGAGACCTAACCGCGATAAAAATATACCTTGCTTTTACAATAAAAACTACATCAAAACTCAATTTATCTAGATTATAAGACAATAAATACTAATAAATGAAATCAGTAATCCTAACTAATATTATAAATGCGAAAGTGAGTTTGTTTGTTTGTTACGCCTTCACGCCTCAACTACTCAACAGATTATCATGAAATTTGGCATGCAGGTAGCCTAAGGTATGGAGAAGGACATAGGCTTTTTATCCCGGGAACGTGGATGGAACCGCGGGGGAAAGCTAGTAAATTATAATTCCTCTAATTCACCAAAGCTCAAATAAAAGTACTATTTTGATTTACATATTAATAAGTTTTAGCACATTGTCAAAATGGTAATTTCGGAGAGAAAATATTCGTGCGAAGGCAATAAGGCCTTCGGATGCCTTGGCGTACCTCCGGCTTCAGGAAGTGAGGACATTCATCTTACTTACCTCTGACATGCTATTCACAAATTCTGTTGTTTTTCCGCTGCCGAGATGGATGAAAATGCTTCTTCTTAGAGGGAATGAAGCTGTGGATTATTGTTCTAATGGAAACATGTTTTGTAGGTTATTATTGTAGTAGGTTCTGGTTCTAAATGGCTCATGTTTGAAAATAGTTAGCAAATATTTAAGTGTTTTTTTCTAACTTAAATCTATACTATAATAATAATCGTAATCGTAACTTAATATTATAAATTCGAAAGTGAGTTTGTTTGTTTGCTACGCATTCACGCCTCAACTACTCAACGGATCTTCATGAAATTTGGCATGCAGATAGCCTATGGTATGGAGAAAGACATAGACTACTTTTTATCACGGGAACGCGGGTGAAACCGCGCGAGACAGCTAGTAATATAATAAAGCGGAAGAGTTTTTTTTTTTTTCTAACGTACTAATCTCTGGAACTACCAGTCGGATTCGAAAAATTCTATCACTAATAGGAGGCTACATTATACCCGAAAATTATAGGCTCCTTTTTATCCCGGGAACGCCAGTGTTTCATATAGCTTTTATGTTATCTTTCATTGAATCTATTTATGGAGCGAGCTTTGAGCTTTCAGGATAAATGACGGCGAACTTGTAATGCTTTTGTTGTGAACACACACACTTTTTAAAAAGCTTTCTAATATAGCTTCATTTTAGACTGTATTACGTAAGCTGACATATTTAATGATTCGAATTTTCGACGTTGATTGATTGATGGTAAAATAAAACAAAAAACTGAAATAACGAACAGAAAACAAGGTCAAAGTGAAAGTCATCTAATATCTACATCTTTATTACATAACATAATGTACATACATAAATCATTCAATTACAATTAAAACACAATTTTATTTACATTATACACAGACATTCGCCACATAAAATAAATTAACACGCGTTTTTTTTTTATTTATAATTTTGCTACGGTACATTTTACATTAAATATGTAAGCTATAGTAAGTCTTATGGTGCGTACATGCTTGGCGAACCGAGTACGAGCCGAGCCTCGAACGAGCACACTGCGAGCACGATTCTCGTAGCGTGGACGGGCATGCGAGCCTTGAACGAGCGCGATTGTCAATTTGCTCGTTGTAGGCTCGTTCGTGGCTCGGCTCGTGCTCGATTCGCGTAGCATGGACGCACCATTATACAATAAGGCGGGATTTTTGTAAATTCTGATGCCTGTCACTCGGTGAACATAAAACCTACCTAAAAGTTACATTACTTACTGCCATCTAGGAACCTGCTCGTAAGAGCGAGAGTTTTCTTATAAGGCGGTGCTCCGTCCTGATTTTTTTATTCGTCCATGATCCCTACCTATAAAATTATCATTAATAAATATTTGCTTTACCACAGATCTTAAAACCCTTTCAGGTATCCACTATTACCTTTAGAAAGTGATAACAGAAAAGGTTTTTTAATAAAATGTCGGCCTCCAAAAACCGAACAATATAATCAATATATATCACCCTACATTCTGACAATAAAGGCGTTTCACCCTCGGAGGAGACGTTTCAAGGTCGTCGTCGTAATCGAGGTGAATTCCAAAAGAGGTCATAGTTGAATCATAAAGTCTTGTAAATGTCATAGAGTATCTCTACCTGATATACCATATGCGACACTTCTGTTTACATACTTTTATGATCGTAACTAAAACTCATTTTAAATGTAATTAATTTGCAAAGACCTCCTTGTTTTCATGTGCTTTGCCATTCCCTTCCGTTGTAAATAAAAATAATACGTAAAGCTGTTTAAATAAGGATTGTTTTTAAGGTTTAATTACGGTTGTTTTACAGATTAATAAGGGCTTTTAAATTACTTTGGGCACAAACTTTGCTTTTAAAAGGGTCATTGTATAAATTAGATTCAACGATGATATAGCATATTCACAAGGTCATTCTTTAATGTTGTTTCCTGGCTAACCTATGACTTATTTGATCAATTGGCTCACACTTACCTTCCACTGTATTATTTTTAGGTAAACTAGCTTTTAGCTTTTAGCCTCGGTCAACCGCTATTTATTTAGTATAGTCTGATTTTTGTGTTCGCCTAAAAGCAGCCTAGTCGTATTTGCTTAAAATTCTAAGTAAAACTAGCTCACAAATAAATGTAAGTAACATTTCATTCTATTCACGCAGTCTCAATAAGGTGTCGTACACCGTTAGCATTTCAAACGTAAAGCGATCGATTCAGGGCTGTCACAACCCTTCAATTAACTTCGTAAAGTTTGTGCCAAGCCTTAAACTGGGATAAATGCCTGACATACATAACTTTTCGTACCAAATCTCTTAAGGAATTTTAATCGCATTACTTTGGTTGGAAGCTTTTACAAGTATTGTGTGAGTGGTTTAGGTATTATAATTAAAATGTTTGTGGAAATGTCATGAGGTATTTCAATTGGTATCACGAGGTTAGTAATAAATAAATATCCTAAGCCATGCTCACACGTACGCGATTGTCTTATTCCAAAGCAAGTAAAGAGATCTTTTTACTATAAAAAAACCTTTTTTTAATAAATGAGAGACATTAAATAAAACCTATTTACTGAACAAAGAACATTCTCTCATGCCCTCATACCCGCTGAGTATATCTAAACTCTTCTTCTTCTATATTTAAGAGATGGTATCTTTCTGGTGTTGCTTTCAACATTCCCTTTTGCTTTCACTTGATCAATGTTTATCTATGGACTTCTCTTCCTCGTTTTCCTTCTATCTATCAGTCTATGATTTTTAAATAACTTAACATTTTATTTTCATTACGCCAATATGAATACAGAAACCTTTTAACACCTAACCTCAAAAAAAGCTAAGCTAAGTAAGTCAACGCTGACCTTTCAACTTAGATAACATCTAAACGGTGATTTAAGCACGAAAGCCTTATTTTGCGGAGGTCAGTGACAACCCTAGCGGGTAGCATCCGATTGGTCGACAGATAGGGGTGTCGAAGGCTCGTAACTCATAGATAGGAACTCGATAATGATTTATGGCATACGTCTGCTGTTCTAACGATGATATAATGCAGGAGAAATATCGTTTTATTATGCTGAATCCTGTAGAAATTGTATGGGCTTGGGTTTGACCACGTTTCAGTGATAATGTTGCTGAAAGTGGTAAGCATTCAAAGCTTGGAAAGGAAATGTTTATAATATAACTAACTGCTGGAATATAAAAATAAATAAAAATACAGGTGTATTTGCTGCAGCTTCGAAAGGCGAGTAATGCCGTTGGTCCCGTTAAGTTATTTGGTGGCCTCATAGGCGGCTTGAAAACTCCATCAGTAGGATCACCACTAAACCACCTCCACCGATCCCCTTTCACCCTTTCACCCTCGTTTGTGAAAGGAGGCTTGTGTTCAGCAGTGGAGACATAGTCTGATGATGATGATGATTATATACTGCAAAGTACGCTACCATGCGTACCATGGCATCCTCGCGATATTTTTCTTTATCAAAACATCTAGCTCATTGTAAAATTGTGGCTGTTGTAATGACAATATCCACGGCCTCTGTCACGGAGCTATCACAGCATTCAAAATACATTAAAATAAATAGCTAAGAAGAACAACACTAGTAGATTTCTGAAGAAAAGAACTTGCAATTTTTCTGCATAGTTGTGAAAGACCATTTAAAAACAAAATTACATCGTTCGTTCAACGAATTTTGTTGTGTGTTATATTCAAAATTTTGCCTGAATACAATGTGATAAATACTCGCGGAAAAATTCACGCAATCAACAAAATTGGCGCGGTAAAACGCCAACATAATCTATTTACGTCGGAAAATGTAACGGAAAAGTTAATTCGACAGAAATAAATGCGAAAAAGCTAGGCACCATTTTTCTGTTTACCCCTTTCCGTATAATTTGTTCAAAAATATATCAAACTAGAATTATATAAGTTTTGGTACCTATATAATGGTGTGTTTGGATGGAGGCCAACATTGTTATAAAAGCAGTTAAGCATATCCACGGGGCACGCATTAATTTTGTCACGAATCAAGTATGAAAAAGGGAATTCTTTTACACTTTAATTTATTTAAGAGCGGAATTCACAGAGGATTTTTAAATAGCGGAGTAAAATTTTCCATTTAACATAACTTGAAAATATCCTTTTTAGGGTTCCGTAGCCAAATGGCAAAAAACGGAACCCTTATAGATTCGTCATGTCTGTCTGTCTGTCCGTCCGTATGTCACAGACATTTATTTCCGAAACTATAAGAACTATAATGTTGAAACTTGGTAAGTAGATGTATTCTGTGAACCGCATTAAGATTTTCACACAAAAATAGAAAAAAAACAATAAATTTTGGGGGTTCCCCATACATAGAACTGAAACTCATAATTTTTCTTTTCATCAAACCCATAAGTTGGGTTGTCTATGGATAGGTCTTCAAATATGATATTGAGGTTTCTAATATCATTTTTTTCTAAACTGAATAGTTTGCGCGAGAGACACTTCCAAAGTGGTAAAATGTGTGTCTATAAAATCTATGTAATGTAAATCTATAAATCTAGTAAGTAGTTTTTTTTTTAATACGTCATAAATTGAAATTAATATCAAATACTCAGGTCTATACTACCATTTACTTATGTACTATTACTACAGGTTTTACGGAACCCTCGGTGCGCGAGTCTGACTCGCACTTGGCCGGTTTTTTATTTGTTATTTGCAGAAGGAAAATATAGTGAGGAATCCCACCTGAGAAGCGAAATTCAATGCGTGTGAAGTCTGGGCACTGGTGATCTATGGCCTAAATCACCCTAATTCTCGTACCCTTACTTTGAGGATTTAGATGAGCTGGTGATGATTATGATAGTGATGATAAAATACTTTGTGGATATCAAGTATTCTCGAAATTAGCGCCAACGCGAGCAACGAACGAATCCTGTTCGTTCGAGGCTCGGCTCGTGCTCGCTTCGCGTAGCACGGACGCACCAAGATTCGACCTAGCTTATTCTCATCAATATTCATAATGTTAGCCTCTGGCATAACATGACATACTCTAGTTACTTAACTTCAGCACTTAGTGTAATGTAATAGGATAACTTTTTATACCTTTATGTTTCATCTCACTCTCACAGATAACTCTGTCCCTCAAGAAATGTTTTCATGCCCTTGATGGCAGTTCCTGTCCTAAATGTTTCATCCCACTCCAACATATAGAATCGTCTCTCTCATCAAGGTTCTGCAGATTATATTTTTTCAAAGCCGGCGGCTTCCAAACTTTGTTAACTAAACGTCGAATATTTGCCGATAGCCATCTGGTGCCTATTATGAGGGACTCATATTAAAATCGGATTTAATTTGCCGAAAGTTCTAGAGTTTGGGCTCAGTTTTAGACGGCCTTTTGCCACGAGAGTATTTTATATTAAAACAGTTTTTTTATTCGTTACAGTTTTTAATAGAGGTTTTGAGTACCAGCAAAAAAATAGTCTATATATTGAAGAGTAAGATTTCATACAGCCCCCATATGAAATCTTTCTCTTAACATAGTTTTAACTTTTATAGCATAGACTAGCAGACCCCCGCGGTTTCACCCGCGAACGGTTTGATTTTTTTGGCGCGGAACACTAATTATTTTTCAAAAATAAAAGTGACCATGTTACTCCTTCTAACATCAGCTATGAACCGGAACCGACATACAAAAATGTTTAAAAACAAAGTTTATTAAAAAGAAAGTGTTTTTCGTTAAATAAAGTAATTTAAACAAAGCAAATACATATTCAAAAGCGATATATTTGCTTTTTTGGCCTCACTCCCGTGTTCCTTTCGCTCCATCTGCCTTATTCCGTAATATGTGAAAATCGGATTGAGTTTTCAAACATGTGTCAAAATAAAATGTAATTTAAATCAAAAGTACAAAGGAGTATTGATATCAACCTCGATGCAAATCACCCCTAAAATTACTTTCTACCCCGTTTTGACCCCGTTAGGCGATGAGTTTCAATAAAATACGAAACACGTCTTCCATCAATTCTGTTAAGGAATGTTTATGCAAAATTTTAAGTAAATCGGACCAAGGAATCACGTTGTCCCATACAAACATTGCCCCCGTTTTTCACCCCCTTTGGGGTAGAATTTCGGAAAATCCTTTCTTATCGGATGCCTACGTCATACAAAGAACACACCCTCAAAGTTTCAGGTCTCTACGATCAGCGGTTTAGGCTGTGCGTTGATTATCATTCAGGACAAAGCATTTTATATGTATAGATAATATTATACGGCTAAACTGAATTGTTTTCTGCCAAACAGCTTTCCGAAGCTATTCAAAATCCTATGATCAATTTACGAGAAAGAAAAATATACATAATATTTTTTTGACGTGAGCCAAAAAAAAATATGAGCCCATAACGTCCCCGTTCCGACTAACCAACCTACTTTGGTTTGATTTCACATATTTATTAAAATTACTAGCTGCCCGGCGCGACTTCGTTCGCGTGGTGCTACCCTACCCTATAGTGCTACCCTACCCTACCCTTTTTTTTTTTTATTTACGTGGGGAAATCCTCCTAGGATACCCGACCGCCCTCGGGGGAGCGGCCTGGTTATGCCGGACTTTTACCGGCTAAAACCCCACGGTGGTCGCCACCTGCGCTACAGAGGGGGGCGGGCTCTCGTGCAGATCGCGTACCTGCTCGCCTCTCCACGCGCGGCGCTGTGATAGCCCGTCCCGGGGGAAGTGTGATACCTCCCCCCAGCACCCTCGCAGTGCTATCGCACGATGAGTCGTGACCACAACGACCCATCGTCCTCCTCGGGGCCGCTTCTGGGCGTTCAGGGCCCCCGCCCCGATTGCCCACGACCCCGAAGGTCCCCGTTTAGTCGCTTTTTACGACAGGCAGGGGAACACCGTAGCTGTGATTCTAAGCCCCAGCTACAGGGCAGGAGGGCCGCCACGAGGCACTGCTGCGCCTCGGCGGCGTTGTCTCCGGGCGGGATCGGCCCTCTCCCGATCCTGTTCAGCAGCCTCCTTCTGGACCATTACGGTGTCGCAGAAGGAGGCTACGGCCCTCCACGCCGTATCCCCGCTCAGCATCGCCGACACGACTGCTGGCAGGGAGAGATTCCGACCGATCAGGTCGACCAGGATCCGCCGCTCGGGTTCCCACGCGAGGCACACCGCGAGCGTGTGCGATGCGGAGTCCTGGTCGCTCCCACCACAATGGAAGCAAGCCGCCGTTGCCTCACGTCCGATCCTACACAGATAATCACCGAAGCACCCATGCCCGGTGAGTATCTGTGTAAGTCTGTAGGTGAGTCGTCCACCTTGTCGCTGCGTCCAGGCCTCGAAGACCGGCAGGACTGCTTCGACAACGCGTTTGCGCACATGCCGCTACCCTACCCTACCCTACCCATACTAACTACACCAAATTTACACTAACACATTACATTTATTATTATTTTTTAAACTTTTAATCTTATTAATTCTACTAACCATCAAAGTCTGGTTATAATTAAGTAATGAATTCTAAATAGTATATATATCAAACTGTCTAGTCATTTTTATTTTATCATTAATTAAAATTCATCATATTGTGTTGTATTGAGTTATTTATAATTGTAATGTTCTAATATTAAAGTGTATGAATAAGTAATGAATTTTAATGTTATTATGAATGAAATGAATGTTAATCTATTAAATAACATCTTAGTTTGTAACACACTGTAAATAAAAATAAAAAATTAAATTGGTTAAATTGTCACAATAAAATAGTGACAATAAAGCAACAACACCCTGTGATGGCGGGAGCCTTTAAAAAAAAAAAAAAAAAACCGTACCCTACCCTACCCTACTCTACCCTACGTATAACTGCCCAAAATTAAAATATTGGTTTGTAGTACATGCTATGTATCAGAGATGGCGCTGTATGTGAGAAAAGATTTTCCCGCTTTTCTGTTGAAATTTTTCCTGAATTTTCTTTGCTATAAACCTCACGGAGCCCGAGACCTTTCCAACGAATGCAAAACCGTGGAAATCGATTCGTGCGTTCTGGAGTTATAGCGTCAGGAAGGAAAACCCGACTTATTTTTATATAGTAGACTAGCAGACCCCCGCGGTTTCACCCGCGTACGGTTTGAATTTTCTGCCTCGAAAACCAATGCACGCCACTGATTATTAGACTACAAATCAAACAGATATTTTCATCAAACAGACAAAAAAATCGAACTCAAAGAATCTTATTTCATTATTATAACAACAAATGAGAAAGAAATTAAATTAACTACAATTAAAATATTCTAATGAAATAGAGAAAATGAACTTTTTTTTTTTTCATTGGCGTCAGCCGGGTGTGTATTTTGCCAATTTCCAGTTATATTATATAAGTTCTAGTCACAATAAATCACTTTCACATAGTCATCATGCAGTCAGTCACCGTCCGTAAAAGTCATGTTATACTACAGTGGTGGTCATGTACTAAAACTCTTCACGGACTTTTGAAAAGACACGATACACATAATTCATTTCATTTCACTTCACTGGTGCACATGGATTGATCTTTATTGGATAAAATACCACTGATAATAAGCAATAAAACTCAAAACACATGAATTTATGAATATAAAACTGAAAACACAACGTCACTCTGCAAGTTCCCGCCAAAAAGTCCGAGAAAATGAATTTCCAAACAAATTTCGAATTCTAATCCGATTTAAATATTTGACATTCCAATTTTAAAGAGCATTTCAGTTTCCAGATCAAAAGGCAGATAGAGCGCGCTTATTTAAAACTTATTTAACGAAAAACACTTTCTTTTTATAAATTAACATACAGCAGCTTACAAATTTGCAAATACAAATTCAAAAGCGAATACCAGGTGTTTTTAACCGACTTCAAAAAAAATAGGAGGTTCTCAATTCGGTTGTATTTATTTTATTAACCGATTTGGAAATTTCTTTTTTTGTCTGGAAGGGTACACTTCCCGTTTGGTCCCATTGTCATCAGATCAGGATTTGATTACTTCTTAGTGTACTTTGAAGTCGGTTTAAGTTTTTTGTAAAACAGTCCAATTATTCAATTTGTACCTAATTGCTTTTTTTGGCCTCACTCCCGTGTTCCGTTCGCTCCATCTAACTTATTCTGTAATCTGTGAAAATCGGATTGAGATTTTCAAACATGTGTCAAAATAAAAAATGTAATTTAAATCAAAAATACCAAGGAGTATTGATATCAACTTCGATGCAAATCACCCCTAAAATAACTTTCTACCCCTTTTTGACCCCGTCAGGTGATGATTTTCAATAAAATATGAAACACATCTTCCATCAATTCTGTTACGGAATGTTTATGCAAAATTTGAAGTAGATCGGACCAAGGAATCACGTTGTCCCATACAAACTTTGCCCCCGTTTTTCACCCCCTTAGGGGTATAATTTCGGAAAATCCTTTCTTATCTGATGCCTACGTCATACAAAGAACACACCCTCCAAGTTTCAGGTCTCTACGATCAGCGGTTTAGGCTGTGCGTTGATTGTAAGTCAGTCATTCAGGACAAAGCATTTTATATATATAGATTACGATCGTGCAAATAAAACTAAAAAAGGGTAGGTATGTTATATACATTGTGAAGAACCTAGAAAAAATCACAATAGGTTGCACCGCTGATGCGTCAGGAGGTAACAGACAAACGAACTCACATTCGCATTTATTTATTATATAGTGAATTTAAGCGTATTTAGTATGTTTTCTCATTCGTTCACAAAATAAGACCACAACCACAAGCTTGTACCAACATTCTGCACATATTTTACGAATATAGCGCAGCCAACAGTCGGTCGTGGTTACATGTTTCTGGCTGTTCAAAGCCCGTACCAATAAAGAAAAATCTTGAAGTACTAGACATTTAAGTTGAGAGTTGTATTTAAATCCCTTCTCAGTGGGCTTACTACGGAATCATTGCATTATTTAGAGTCACAATTTCCTTTAACTAAACTGTACAAAAAAGGTTTATAATACGACCTCACTGGCGGTTATGAACCTTTCACCCTTCGGAGAGATATAGGCTCTGCTATTTATTCCGATTTTTGTTGCTCTCACTTAGTCGGTAAACAAGCACACGGCCCGCCTGATGGTAAGCGGTTACCGTAGCCATATGGACGAAGCATCGCTCACGCGTTACCGACTTTTCCCCCCTCCCCAATAAGCTCTGGCGAACTTACTCACGCGCAGGAACACAACTTTACACTACATAAAGTTATTTGGCTGAGGTATTCTGTATGGTGGGGTTCAACATTTCATTGTAAAAAGTAAACATCCAATTAACACATAGTTTCTCATGTCTGCCAGTCTGCCACTCAAACGTGTACTTCTAAATTTTCACTGTCTAATATAATTGAACGCGAAATCCACTTTAAAAGCGTCATAACTCAACAAAAACTGGAAACACGTTGCGTGTTCGTAAGCTATTATAAAAACAAGTCTCTCCACAAAGCCGGGTAACTTTTAATATAAGGGGTAATTGAAAAAGTTTTTCAGTAGGGAAAAACGCCTTAAAGTCTCTACCGAGTATTGCGGAAGAAAACAGTTTTGGAATTTGTTAGAAGATTTTTTTTGTTAAATAGAAGTAAATGGTTTGTTTTACTTTGGAAATACCTACATATAAACTTTGCGATGGGAGGGAATTAATTCAATACGTCGACTTTCGCTGTTTGATGAAGATAAATTGTAGTTAGGCAACAATTTCTAAAGATACAATTGACTGTTGCAACCTATGGCGCCGATCCCACAGAGAGAGTTCTAGAGTTCAGAGTTCTGCGTTCACTACTGTACACACAGCGAGCGAGCAGTTTAGAGTTCTAAAAGAAAATTGTCAAATTTGTATGGAGCTTGTCCCATTGGCGGCCAGCAATAATTTATATGTTTTCTATTAGGCAATAATATATTATCTAAAATATGATAGCTTATTACTATGGTGTATTCAGAAAATAAATACTGCAAGGGAGTTGCATTGAATGTAATTAGTATCCCGTACCAAAAGTTGTAATTATATACAAACAGCAAGCAAAAGTTTGTTTACATTCTTTATCTCGTCTCATTAGCCTTACTTTAGTTTCATTAGTGTCTACTCATGCCCATTGTCCTTTCTGCCTTGTGTCACTCAATAAATTAGACAGTGATTGCTCTGTCGTGTCACCTCACCTGCCAGCGTTAGAGAATGGACCTCCGACAGAACGTGCGTTCTCTTGAACGCCGAGTTGTGTGCAATGATCAAAGGCGCCGCATTGATTACAGTGAACGCGGAACTCAGAACTCTGAACGCAGAACTCTAGAACTCTCTCTGTGGGATCGGCGCCTAAAAAGTTCTTCGCACGGTAGTTCACTTATCGTCAAAACCAGACTTTTCTCATCAACATACAAGAAAATCATCACATTATTAACTGTGTTAACGTTTTCATTGTGTGGTTGATGATAATCAAAAAAATTACTTAAAAAAATATAAATCTTTTATTTTCTCGCAAATGTGTTGAAAAACACACGTGTGTATTGATCATTACACTCTCGGCTTCCTTATCACGTTCGCCTAAGGCTCTAGCGCCTCGTCTGTAATTACCAATTTGGCACACATGTACTTACTATTTTGATACCGATTACAATTTAAGAATTTTGTAGCGTAATTAATAGAACAGCCCCAGATCGATCGACCCAAATTCCTACGCCATAATTTAAAGCCTTGGCTCTAAAGCTCATCCAATCTGTTTTTACGACCACAAACATTCTAGGATCCATATAAAAACATGTTTGATGGACCTACCAATATAAATCACGACATCTCCAGACAGTTTAGGTAGATTAGGGATATCAGGTTAAATAATGAAATACCTGAGTGATACTACCTTTTTCTTTTTTTTTTTTTTTTTCATTCATTAGGAAACAAAATACATAATAACAGAATAATAGATTTGAATAACAGCACCTAGATAGCCAGGTGTATAATTAACATAATAGCTATTCTGTCTAAGATTTTTACTTTTGTTTTGAATCCATGAATGTTTTGGAGTTGGTCTACAGCAAGTTACCTACTATTTTCAACAAACGAAAACTGACTAAAGGACAAATTTATCGATTTATTTTGCACTGTTCACCACAAAATTTCTTAATTTCATACAAATAAACTTCGCAATGTCATAATAGTACTATAACAACATTGCATACAATGCCAGCCAAACCATAAACAAAGCAATACAAATAAATTGTTATATTTGAGTTGATCTAATATTGGTTAACTGTAGTATTTTTAATTTGGATGGGTTACTTTTTTTGTTTTTTTTTTAATTTATTTGTTCTTAAAATAATTACAACATTGTTTCAACTTTAGTTACAACAGAGTAGGTAAGTATTAGGTAAGGTTACTTTTGGTCCATAAATCGCGAATGTCAAATGTCAATATACTACGCATAGCAAACGCGTGATTTATGCTTTCGTCGTATTATCATAAAGAAGTGTGTGTATGCGTATGAACATGCCGAAATCGTTTTAGTGTGCGTGAATTTGAGAGGCGAAGTCGCGAGTGCCTGCGCGGCAAAGTTTGAAATTTCGTATTGAATATTAGGTTAGAATTAATGAATCAAAATATTATTTTATTGAATCTTATGAGGTAGGCATTGCTTAATTGCCTATATGGAATGCACGCCACTGCCATGGAGTATTACTATGGCCAACTTGACTTTAAAAGCCAAATTAATGGCCTCTGGCATAGTTTATTTTCCATGGTTTAACCACTATCTTTCGAAAACATCGAAACTTTGTAAATACTAGCTGTATCCCGCAGTTTCTCCAGTTTTTCTGGGAAAAGTAGCGTTCTTATGTGCCTCTCTCCATATCATAGGCTTGCCAAATTTCATTCAACAGGCACGCAATTGTTTTCAGTGCGATTAGAATGTAAATATTATGTAATGAATCTAAGCTTGTTTTGAAAAGAGTAATTGCTGAGTTTATTGCCGGCTCTTCTCAGCAAATGCAACCTTCCGAACCGGTATTAGAGTATTAGAGTCAGACTTTTCATAAGTGCCTGCGAAGGTATATTTGAATAAATGATTTTTGAATTTTGAATTTTGAATTGCTTTCATACAACAAAAGTTGTTGTTTATGATGTTAGTAGGTAATAATAGTCCTAAAAGGTTTTTAGTGTTTTACCAATAACCCTGTATAGTGAGGTAGCACTGAGACATCTGCTCATTAGGTAACCTTACTTAAATATAGAAATCCTTACGGAACGCTAGTTTAAACTTGATCAAATTAAAATTAATTGAACTTACTACTTACCAACAACTTAGGTAACACAGCTTGTCGGACTTTTTGGCGGGAACTTGCAGAGTGACGTTGCGTTTTCATTTTGTGCACCAGTGAAGTGAAAAGAAATGAATTATGTGTTTCGTGGCTTTTCAAGTTGTCTCAAAAAGTCCGTGAAGTGTACAAAACTTCATACAATAGTTCACTGTAGCGAGTATTGTTCACCGTACCTACCAATTATTTTAATAAAGCACTACTAAACGAGCAAGTTTATTTCAGTACCTATCTAAGAACGTCTAAGAACCCTACCCTTAAAACCCTTAGAGCAAGATTGATAGCTCCAACTTAACCTTCTAACTCGTTCGAACCTCGGATTAATGTTCAAAAGCCGAAAAGTCAAGATTCAATATATCAACATCAGCCTTATCGAGACCAGTTCGGAATCTAGCCAGAATAATATGAAAAATGTTTGAAGCTGGTGTCTTTTTTGACTGGAAGGAATTTAGACGCAGTAGTAGTACGTGCATCTTTAAAATAACAATACAACAAGAATAAAATAAACATATAAGTAGCTATTTTTATATAATAGTCGACCAACTTAATCATCAGATCTTAGAACCAGTCCTTGACAAGACGAATCAAACGAGCACTCGATGAGGTTGCGTCGTTTTATTAGTGCTCCCATGGCCACCTTCCAGCTCCATCAGATCAGCTCCATGTCATAATAATATTGCATTGTTATCCAATTTACATATGCCTGCAAAATTTCAGCTCAATCGTAAACCGGGAAAACAAGATTCGATTGAAGACACAGACACCGAGACAAGTGATATAAATAAAATCTTCTGAAAATAGCACAATCAATGACGCAATATTATGAATGTATTTTCAATGGATTTAATCACCAATTATAACAAGTTTTGAAACTGGATAATCACCTGTCTTTTGTTCGATAGTATTTACTTAGTTAACCTCACTTGGAAAAATATTTACATTATCCCTGCTTCCCATGTAACATAATTATATTTATGCAATAGCTTGTTAGTTTGCTATTCATTAATGGAGCATTGGACATGTTTAATGATCTGGAGAGGACCTAATGATGATGATGATGATGATGATTAGCACTGCTCTCAGCCAGTACAACGACCGACCCATGTCCTATACAAATAACTTAGTTTATAATGACTGGTACCTGAATAGTTGTATCGGAGTAACCACGGATAAACCGAGGAGTGCGTGGTATATAGCAGTGACACGCTCTGGTATGGGAGAGGACGGCCAGCCAACCGCAGCCAGCTGATCAAAATCGACCGACTGTTCAGCCTATAGCCAATATTGGAAAGTGGGAAGACGGGTATGATAGAGAGGGGTATCTGGAGAGTTCCTAGTATAGGTTAATTTGTATCCCTAAAGATTTATTCGCTCAAAGAGCAGCTCGACTGGGGAAGTACCACCTTGCATAATACCGCGGCCTAAAAAAAATATTCGCGAGAGTAAGGTCACCAGAGCTCATTGGGGTGGGGGGAAGGGTCGGTAACGCGTGAGTGACGGTAACCGCTTACCATCAGGCTAACTGTCTACATCTATCATTAGCATCTATCAAATAATAATAGATAAAATAGCTATATTTACAGTAAAGTGACATCCCTTAAGCGGCCATCTTGAATGGCAAAAAACCTCGGTATCCAGCCGGGTCTAAAATAAGTTTTTTGTCGGACATAGTGGCCATTCTAAGGCTATTCGTTACTATGATTAATGGCGGTTAAGTTGCTATGTGATATATTTCAAATAATTTATTACTAGCCATTTGATAACAAATTATAAAGAATATAGTTATTTTTCAAAACGCTGCCAGGACTTGTAGATGAACGGCTGCCTCGAATTTTACGATATAAGTAAAATAAAAAGGTTTATTTGACTTAAAATTTAATACTAAGTACATTTTAATTTAATTAAGATAAGAGAAGTATTCACTGACGTCCAAGACTGAGTATTCAATAACGTGTACTCATATAAAGATATTAATAATTGTAGGCACACCATAGATCTCGAGCCACATAGTAAATATCTATACACTAATATAATAAAATTAAAGACATTTTTTTGTTTGTTTAAACGGGCTAATCTCTGGAACTACCAGTCGGAAAATACTGCGCGAGACAGCTATTTCATGATAAAATCGCTGCAAAATTGCCCATTCTATGTTCAATAATTTAATAAATTAACATTTAGATATATTTTTATAAAGAATGTAATCAATCTTACTTTATACATTAATTAAGAGAGTACTTTCTAGTATTGACCATCCAACCAATAAAGTTGTGTACTCTTAAAAGTGATTAAAAACCATTGAATCGTTAATAAATCGAAAGTACTGAGATACTTAGTTTTTAATCGGTCTTCATCGATAAATGAATTGAAAACTTCTTCTTCTTAAAGTCTTGAGCTTTCCAAATGGTAATCACCCCTCTCTAGTATTGACGTGACCATCCAACCAATAAAGTTACCACTTGAAAATGATTAAAAACCATTGAATCGTTAATAAGTCGAAAGTAATGAGACACTTCGTTTTTAGGGTTCCGTAGCCAAATGGCAAAAAACGGAACCCTTATAGATTCGTCATGTCTGTCTGTCTGTCTGTCTGTCTGTCTGTCTGTCCGTCCGTATGTCACAGCCATTTATTTCCGAAACTATAAGAACTATAATGTTGAAACTTGGTAAGTAGATGTATTCTGTGAACGCAATTAAGATTTTCACACAAAAATAGAAAAAAAACATTAAATTTTGGGGGTTCCCCATACTTAGAACTGAAACTCAATTTTTTTTTTTTCATCAAACCCATAAGTGTGGGGTGTCTATGGATAGGTCTTCAAAAATGATATTGAGGTTTCTAATATCATTTTTTTCTAAACTGAATAGTTTGAGCGAGAGACACTTCCAAAGTGGTAAAATGTGTGTCCCCCCCCCTGTAACTTCTAAAATAAGAGAATGATAAATCTATAAAAAATATATGATGTACATTACGATGCAAACTACCAACGAAAATTGGTTTGAACGAGATCTAGTAAGTAGTTTTTTTTTAATACGTCATAAATTGAAATTCATATCAAATACTCAGGTCTATACTACCATTTACTTATATACCTATAGGTTTGTACGGAACCCTCGGTGCGCGTGTCTGACTCGCACTTGGCCGGTTTTTATCGATCTCCATCGATAAATTAATTGAAAAAATAATATTCGTGACTATAATTTTATCGATAATAATTTATTCAAGTCGAATAGCTTCCGCTTCTTCGATTTTGTGTAGTCTCGCCGTCTGCTGATAACCAATCAAAAAGGTACAATCGAATGTAATTAGAAAATATCGATTGCCAGGGACTGATCCAGTGCTCTATTTTCTTATTATAACAAAAGAGAACGGTATTTTCATAATCTCAATAGACTTTTATCGCAAAACATGACGTACCTATGAAAAAAGTTTTAGGTGGATAATCTTATCTTGTAGGCTTTGATAGTGATGTTAAATGCTGAGGCATAAGTAGGTCGTGAATGTAAATCCTAGATTCAGCTTTTAGTGAAAGAGATCATCGAAAGGACAATGTGTACTTACCTACCCTACTACTACTAGTGTTCCGGCAGTTGTATTTGAAAACTAGCTATGTAAAAAGGTTTTTACCTAACCTGAAAAACCTGTTTTTATTTTGCTTTTATTAATTCGTGCAATAATTGTAAGTTTTCTACACCAGAAGAAAAGTTAATTAGGTAAATACACCAAAAATCCACATCTAATGGTGCGTCCATGCTACGCGAAGCGAACACGAGCCGAGCCACGAACGATCAGGATTCGTTTGTTTTTGGCATAGCGTAGACGGACTTGCGAGGCTCTAACGAAAATTCGTCTCGCGCTCGACTGCGCTCCGCCCGATTGTCAGTTTTTTCACGAAAACAGGAATTCGCATCGCGCTCATTGTAGGATCGTTGACGGCTCGTTAAGTACGTCCACACTTGACATCGCGAGCGACGAACGAATTCTGCTGATTCGTGGCTCGGCTAATGCTCGGTTCGCGTAGCATGGACGCACCATTAGGTATCCGACCATCTAATAAACCATCAAATTAAGTCCCCAGGCTTCTACTTCTACCCTTTGAACGTAATAGGTGTATAAATAAATCAGCCTGGTAACAGATAACTAAACCCGGGTGATCGATCCGGAGAGAGATCGGATCCGGGTTGTTTGCAGATCTCAATCCGTCCGCTGTCAACGCAGATTACACCAAGCCGTGATGAAATATCCACCTAGTGATGGAGGAGTTAGTCGAGTCATATCGATATATTAACTTCAGAAAATACTCTTAGCTTATATGGAATATTATGATAGATCACATTGAAAAATAATAACTTAAATCTTCAAAGAATATCCAAAAAAAAACAAAGATTTAATTTCAATTATTTTTATACTAAATACTTTAAGAGGCTTTTGAGTTATTTTAAGTTATTAATCATTAATCAATTTTATGTTAAAAAAAACAACAAAATTTTTATATCATCATCATCGGAATATAATGTCCCACTGCTGAGCACCTCCTTTCACAAATGAGGGTGAAAGGGACTGGGCGATACTCCACCACGCGTGCCCACTGCGGATCGGTGGAGGTAGGCTAGTGGTCAACCTACTGTTGGAATTTTTCAAGCCGCCTAGTTGGCATCCAACTAGCTTAACGACTATCACAAATAAGTGATAACCGGGACCAACGGCTTTACGTGCCTTTCGAAGCACGGAAACGCTCGATTTGAATTACCACTAGGCGGTCACCCATCCAGGTACCGACCACGACTGACGTAGCTTAACTTTGCCGATCGATTAAGAACGGCTAATCATGCTACACCACGGGCGCCTTCAAATTTAATATATGTACCGATGGTTTCAGTGTGTTTCAGTTGTGAGTTTTTAAATATATTTAATATTTAAAAACTCACAACTGCCTACTAATCTAGTGACACATTGCGTCTGAATCCAGTTTCTAGACACAAAATAATTACTAATTTCCATACAAAATGTGATACTAACTTAGGTAGACTCCTTTGATCGTAGGTTGTTATTTACATACGACCATGTGATCGCAAACTACGCAGAACTTGTACTATGGAAACCAGGGGCCCAAGTCTACTATTATTATTATTTTCCAATCAACTTTCAGTGGTGTCAAAATAGTGACATTTTATTTTATAGTTATATTTGTGTCCTTATGGCGTCATTATTTATTTATTTATTAGGTTTAGATACACCAACAGTACACACATTGAAATAATGTACACAGTCTTAATATTAATGATTATGACAAAATCATAATGTACAGATGTGTGAACCTATTATAGGTGTACACAGCATTTACAGTACGGTAGACAAAAGTAGTGCTAGGTACCCACAGTAGAAACATAAATTAACTATATATAACTAAGTTTTAGAACACATAATTACAACATAAAGCCAAAACAATAATAAATACTATAAATATTAAATGAATATACATTTTTAAATTAAATCAAGACACAGAACTTTATAAGAACTTATGAAGTTTTTGTTTGAAAATATGCAGAGTCCGAAAAAATGTCTAGATCGCTTATGAGGCCACTTATCTCGTTAAAAGTTTGACACATTTGTGTCATTATGGCGCCATTATGTAGCCATTATGACACCACTGAAAGTTCATTGGAACAGAATTGTCATAGCAGACTTGAGCCCCAGATACCTGTTATATACTACATAATAAAACTTTTTTTGAAATACATAGTATAAAGATCAATACACTCGGACTCAGGACACGAAGAAATTCACGGCCTATAATAAAATCAGTTCACTTACTTCGTTGGTCCACTTTCAGTCAAAGTTATTGACTAAGGAACGAACTTACATCGTTTGGGATATGGTAATGTGGGTCGGGTTATAAATTGTGATTTTATTTGGTCACATGACATGAATTTACATGCGATGGCCCCATTGGGCTTTTGCTGAATGGAAACTCCATGAGGAAATCTTCACGATAGAAAAGTAATTCAAATCTTTATAAAGTATACTTATGTACTAAGTTCGCGTGGTTTTTTAGGTAAAACCTCCCCCCTCCTTGGTGGAAAATTTGAGCCATATATCACAGCAATGCAGTTTATGAGCTATTATACTTATAATCTACAGATCTGAGAGATAAAACAACCCTCGCATTTTTTTCACATGTTATTCACCAATAACTGGTTATATACTATTCAAGTTTTTTTTTTAAATATTACATCGGCTTGCATAAACCCGTCCATAAAGTACGATGACGAAGCCTATAACTAATAATACTTGGACCATGGTTACCCAGAAGAAACCTATTCAGTCTGGCTTTATACGAGTAAGGAAACATCAGCAAAAAAAAACCGTATACCGAGCAATAAGATTCCGCAACTAGTCAGTGCTTTCGCACTGATTTTGAACAGTAAGGACCAATCACTTCGTCGTGTGTTCTCCGCTTGGCCAATCGGAGCACATTTGTCTTTGACTTATGCCCGGTTTCAATAAACAAAAACGAATCGTTTTGCTTACCAATGGTAGGTTTTTTTTATTTCCAAACTGGGCATATAGATCATTTCGATAGATAGACATAGACAGATAGGTACTTCCATATGGGAGGGTCTGCCATGCAAAGCTTTGAGGTATTTGCTTCATTATTAGTAAAGATATAAGAGTCTTAATTTTAATAAATCTTAACCTATGACGTTCCGTAAATTATTGAAACCGGGCATTAGCCAATGAGGCGCCTAGTTTGTGGTCGGAAATTAACGAAATAGATTTCATGCAAAATTAACGTCATTAGTCATTAATCAGACGCCAGAAGCCAACAGATGCACTTATTAACTGAAATGTTATCTTTTTTTGCAGAACTGTGCAGCGCCGCCACTAAGATCCAGGCCTCGTTCAGGGGTCACCAGGCGCGCAAGGAGAAGGACGTCCCTGCTCCGGACACCCAGGCTTTGAAGACTCAAGAGGAACAGGATAAGGTACAGTCTTTGATGGTTCTATGAGTTACCTATAGCAGGGAACATAATAGTAAACCTCAGCTAAATTCTAGTATCACTACTGTACGTCTAAACAAGAGCCACTTGCTATCACCGTGAATGTTTGTCGAAAGTTCATGTTGTATGGAAAAGAAAAAAAAAATATGGTTAAAGTAGGTACTTAGTATAGAACAGAGGCTCTACCGTGTAACTTTGGTGGAAATCGTAACGAACATCATTAATGAATTTCATCCAATCAGGGCCGAATGGTATGTATCTTCGCGTCATAGTCAAAGTTACGCGGTAGAGCCCCAGGTCCGAAAGCCAAACGGTACTTTAACTTCCGCATGCGGATTTTGTATGGAGTTTTCATATAGCAGTCACGGGACTTATCCTTAGCATATGTAATTTTCCATACAAAATGAACTTTCCACTAACATTCACGCTGTAATTATGGTATACTTTTATGTTGCCTATTAAGTTTGTATATAATAAAGATGTTTTATTTCTTTCAAGTCTACGCGATTGTAAGGTTTCCACAACATAATACTGATTTTTCTTTTCATTAAAATTACTATTTTTTTAAGGTTTTCTGGACTTTATCTCACAGATTTATGAAACTGCAATACTTACTTAATGATGAATTAATTGTTCACAGGAAGACATAGAGAAGATCGACCTAGCCGATCCAAACCTGAATAAGGCCGCCACCAAGATACAGGCTTCGTTCCGCGGACACAAAGTCCGTAAGGACGTCGTCAACTAAGGCGACCATGCGGTCGGAGCAAAGTGGGAAAGTCTGGTTTCGAACGCGTGACGCACCTTTAACAGGTTTTAAGTATCATGAAAGAGTTATTTTTTATTCGGTATGCACAGATGTTACAATCGTCGCTGATTGAAAATCTGATGTAACGTATTAAAATTGATAATATAAGTTTCATAATCGCTAGGTTTAAAGTCAGTGCGTACGAAATCAGATAGGGTATCGTTTAATAGTTACGTGAAATGTAATCTTGAATATGTCAATTCTTTACTTTTTTAACAATATGTCAATTTTTACCTTTACATACTCAATTTGGTTCATATTTCTAAGGCATAGGATTGACGTGTTTCATGAATACAAATGCATGTAGAAAAAAATATTGGGAATGAATTGAACTATTTATAATAATAATAGGTATCTGTCCCGTTTTCTATTCATAAATTTTGATCACACTACTTCGTGTAACTAAGTCAAAATAAAAATAAATGGATTTTATTTATTGTTAACGAATACGCAAACGCAATAAATCGCATATTTAATAAAAACGATATAACTTAGCTTATTCTAATGCTTATTTTGTTAATCTAATAATATTTTTGAATTGTTACTGTATAATTGAATTGATTATCTTTAGAGCATTCATAAGTTCCATTAGTAATCTATAATTATATAATTTATGACACAGATCTAATATTAATGAGGATACATCAGTCAGAGATGGGTCACTTAGTTAACAATGTACGGACTACACTTTATGTGGCAATTTGTCATCACTTGTAGTTACAGAGCTGATTTCCTCTACTCCTGTTGAAATATCTTGATAAGTGACAAGCTTCTTCGTCAATAAACAAATGAACTATTTTTTGTTTCAATATTTTAATCACTTTGACATAGCCTGAAAAGTGTATCAGTTATAAAAAATATATGGTCATATTCGTTCATGTATTCACGTACAGTATAATAATGCAACAGTAGTAATACTACTTCATTGAATTGTTGAAATCGTTACGTGAAATGTAATCTTGAATATGTCAATTTGAACCGTGCATTAGAGTATTAGAGTTTGACTATTCATAAGTGCCTGTGAAGGCCTATTTGAATGAATAAATTATTTCATTTCATTTCATTTCGTTGTAACTTCTTACGGTTTATTTGAAATGCTAATAAAATAGCAAAACGTAAATAATATGCTCTCTTGTCGTAATTATGAAATGGCTCCAAAAATCTCAATAATAACTTTACTATAGGTGTAGATATGACGTTTTGATTTTAACATTTAACATTAGCATAGCGTTCGTTAACAATAATTAAAATCTGACCATAATTATCATACTTATTTTTTTAGTTATCTAAATATTTATTAATTAACATTCCATTATTTTTTCAATGTTTGTTGAACATGTAAGATTTTATTTTAGAATAAATGTAGCATTTAAGAATAATACATAGTTTTAGTGGCAAATAAATCAGCTTCATTTTAATATTAACTATATAAGTATGTATGTTTATTAATTTAATTCATATTAAAATTTATATCAATCAATTGTGTTCTAAATTAAATTTAAACACTTACAATGATCATGTTTTATTTATAACTATTTTAAAAATAAATAAGCAAAATGTTTGTTTATATAATACCTACACACTCTTGCTGGATTTTCCTGTAAATTGCTGGTATGTTTAGGGTTTATAATAAATAAAATATTTAATATTCGCCTATAATTTAAAGGGAGTTTTATTCATATTCCTATTTTTTTACGTTTGTTCACTCACGACTTGCTAATTTTGGCCGATTGTCGCAATAACAACACACGAAAGAAGCGATTTAGTAGCGATACAATCGCATAGTACAGGCTGGTATGCTATTTAAATATGGATCTTGTTTTGAAAAGAGTAATAACTGAGTTTATTGCCGGCTCTTCTCAGCAAATACACCTTATGAGCCGGTATTACATTCAGACTATTCATACGCGAAGGTCTATTTGAAATAAATGATTTGAATTTGAATGATTGATTCAGCATCGTTTCTGCGTCGATGCAACCGCGCGAATCTTTTATTATTCATGTACTCAAGGCTACAGATCAAGCTATACTTTAAGTGATTTTTAAATAAAATAAAGATAAATAAGTCTAACTTGCAAGTGTATTTACAAAGCAAACTTATGACAATAAATAATTCTGATTCTACGGCCAAGCCACATATTTTGACTAAGGTGTAGAGTTTGTGAAGTTAGGGCATGTAGAGTTACAAGCTTGGCTCTACATAAGATCTGATAACTTTTTGACGGTAAGAGCCATATGGTCTCGTCTTGGCAACATTACACACCAAAATTATTTTGGTGGGATAATAAATTATGTATGTATCGATGTTGTATCGCAGTAGTGATGCTGTATCATAGTTAAGTGAGCGAATGTATACCAGTATTGCGATTGTATCGCTACAGAATCGCTGCAAATAGTTGTCGTGGGTGACCTCCCTCCGTATGTGTGTAGCCCGTAACAATATTTCACCTATAATACATTCCATTTCCTCTTTGCTCATGGTAAAAGTTGTACGTAGTATTTATATACTCTGAGGAAAAACTGTCCACAACACAATTTCATTTATATCAACACCATTACATCCGCAGCGAGCATAATTTAATATGTTGAATAATTAATTTTATCATCAGGGTTGACACATGCAAGTAAATAAATAGTACCTTGATATACCAGGTTCCTGTTTTTACTTTTGAGTCGTTAAGATATAGTTTGTATAGGTGTTTGACCGCAATTTCACCACGGTAAGTGATGATGCGGCCAAAGGTGGTAAGCACACAAAGCCTAGAAGGAACTAGCTCTCAAGTGCAGCTGTCGGAACACAACGATAAGTGCTAAGCGACAGATTTTCAACTTGAGGATGTAGCCAGTCAGTTGGGTACTACAAAGTACTCTACCACCTTCTATCGTGTTTTCCTTCACAGAAAGCTCAAGCTTATTGTAGGATTCGAACCTGAAATCTTCGTCTCGGCATCCGACGTCACTGTCACTGAGCTATCATCGGATTATACACACAAAAATTATGTTTTACAAGTGTAGCTGGCAGTTAACATCAGTAGATGATTGGCGATAGCTGAGGCGATAGTTTTTCAACAGTCACTACCTTTTCTTGATATCTTTATGTAGTTTTATTAAAAGTAACATTATAATTTCTACCTAATAAAATATAAACCATAAAACTTAAAATCCTTAATGATATCTTTTAATTAGTAACATTTCACGATCTTTATTTTATTTGACAATTTTATTTTTGTTATTTTTCACAGTTTTATTATCTGAAAGATATGTGTGCTTTTTTTCCTTTCTCTCTCTTTCTTTTCGCAAATATCACTATCATATTCTACTAGCAACCCGGCGCGACTTCGTACGCTTGGTGCTACCCTACCCTGTGGTGCTACCCTACTGTACCCTACCCTACCCTATCTAAACCATCCAGGGATTTAATTCTACTGTACGTGTGTATGTCACTGAACTTCTCCTAAACGGCTGTACCGATTTGGGTGGCGGATGGCGCTGCTGTCGATAATATAACCTAGATACCGACTGCAGAGCCATCTGCCGAGCTGATTTGTGAATCTAAACCATCCAGGGCGCCACCCAAACACATACAAAAAAATTCATTCAAATCGGTCCAGCTATTTAGGAGGAGTTCAGGTACATACACACGTCCAGTAGAATTTTATATATAAACATAAGTAGAAACGAGGGAGTGCCTGGTGATCTGTAATACAGGTTTTACATAAATCAGACACCCGCCTCTATCTTTATTATTATAAGTAAGTAAGTAACTTTATGTATGCACGTATAACATGCAATTAATAAGTAATATACTGAATTTTTGGGACGATGAAAAATAACTAAGCATTATTATTACTACCTACCAACGTGATTGTATCTTGTGGTAATACTTTGGTAGAGACATCTTTTAATTTGATAATAGTCTTTTATTTATTTTAAACTTCATAAATATAAGGTCTAGCTGTCCCCCGCGGTGTCACCCGCGTTCCTGGGCTAAAGAGTAGCCTGTGTCCTTCACCATACCATAGGCTATCTGCGTACCAAATTGTGCGATAGGCTCAGCATTTTAGGCGTGAAAAGGTATCAAACAGACAGAAATACTTTCGCATAAATAAAATTTTATTTCGGCTTTGTGCTGTAATAAAATTATGGTTATTCAACTGTAAAATATTCTATAAAATAATTGAGGTTAATATTTCAAACTTACTCCAACTTTTTCATATAACTAGTTTAGTCTTCTCTATTGAAAATGGACACTAAATAAAGGCCAAAATCCAGCTTAAATCAGCGAGTGACAACCCTACACCTACTAGGTATCGTTAATCAGGGGATGAGTTTCAGAAGCCGCACCCGTACCCGCATCAACGTCAGCAGTGAATGTTACGACGAAGTTTGGTCAGGTACCTATGACGTCATAAACAATCCATGGGATTTATTATATTTACAAGAAGCTTTGCTTTCACATTTAAATTATGAACTAGCTAGACCGGCCCATATGACTCAACTGCATAGCTCTATCAAATATTTAATAAAACTCCACTCTTATCGTTTCCACAGATTATATTAAGAAAACAATATTTAATTCAATAATAGCATTGATAATTCGGGCAATATCGACACGTTACGGGTATATTTTGATTTTTATAACAGCCATTAACTCCGATAAGATTTCCGTGCGTAATAGGTACCACTGCATTTAATGGTTCTTCAATATTATATATTAATTTTTCACCTGGTACTTCTTTAAAATGCATATTTTCATGAATAGGTCTATAATTATTTATGATGACCTCTGAATTTCTCCAAGTCCGCCAAATTCTGTTGACATAGTTTTCTGGCTCTTTTGGATAGTAATCAGCGACATCTATATTTGTTGGTTTATCATATACACTACCACTGATTTGATTTTCATTCATATATTCAAATGATGGTTTGTCTTGGTTAAGGAATACATTTGGATCGTTTTCATAACTATTAGTATACCTATTATATACACACTTCATATTACTTGTGGAAGGCACTTGATTTCCATAATCTTCAGTATACGAATATATAGGAAATTTACTTTCGCCACTGCTATCTTGATATGCGGAATATTCTGGAGTTTGTATATTTCTAGGTATTTTATTATAAAGTACAGATGGGTTATTATTGATTGATCTTTCATAAATCTCCTCGTATGTATGGTTTTGTATCACTACATTATCGATTTTATCTGAAACAATATCAGTTAACTGAAATATAAAAAGGGTTGCAGTTCAATAAAATCCTTAACTTATTTGGAACTTATTGGAGCAATTTGTATGGTTATAGCTATGTTATTAATTATTATTAATACTCACCAGTTTTCATAGGTTGCTTAGTAATGGAATTTTGTTTAACCTCAGTTTTCAAATCTTTGTTCCGGTTTTCATCTTTTCGAGCTTTTACACTAATAATATTATCACCTGTATAATTATTTGTAGTAAGTGAATGTTTAAGGCTATTATTAAGTTTATTTTTGTCAGTCCTATTTGTCGTTTTTGGTACAGGTTGTTTATTTATTATTTTTTTCTCAGTAATATTATCATCTTTCGTTGGTTTTTGAACAAATAAATCTTCATCATCAACAGCATATCGGTCGTCCTCGATAGCATTTAATTTACCTTTATTTCGCTCTTTTATTTTGTTTGTAAAATTTTCATCGTCATATTTAGTGTCATCGTGATCGCTACTTTCTCTAACCTCTGCATTATTAAGGTGTATCTTATCTGGTTTTTTATTTACCTCCATATTATCTAAGTATTGAACTTTACTGTCGTGCTTATTTATATATTTTACTGGCATTTTGTTCAAATACTCTGGGTGATGTGTTGACGTGTTATCGTTCTCATCATCCTCATCTTCAAAAAAATCCGCTTTTTTATGGTTTTTATCATCATCAGGAGTTTCTTTTGGAATCAACATATGTACAACTGGCTTATTTGGAACTGGAGCTGAAACTCTTTCTTGTTTAGGTGGTGTTGTTTTAACTTCAAGATCTTTAGGTGGTTCAGGAGGAGAATTATTAGGAACAACGCTTTGTGTAGTAGTATTATTATTATGAATAGGATACTTAGTTACATTTGTTACTCTTCTCTGTAGATTTGTAGCAGGATTAAGTCTGAGGTTAATTGGTCTTTGCTGAATTGTTTGTGGTCTTTTTTGAATTGGTTGTGATCTTTGCTGAAGAGCTTGTGGTACGTCATGCAAATTTTTTCTAGGGATCATTTGAGTTCTTACCTCCTGAATCGTTTGGGGTCTAGTTTGTGTTACTTGTTTCGATAAATTAATTGGTTGCCTTAATTTAAGCATCTGAGGTATCAAACCTTGATGGTCCCTCTTTTGCATATGTTTGCCTTGATCTTTGATTGTATTATGGACAGCTTCTTTTCTATCGATCTAAAAAAACATCACGAGATACTTTACACAAGACACTTTTACACTAAATTTAATAATTTCTTTACACCTATATACATTATTTACAAGAAATTAGTAAGAATTGTCATCTTTTTATTCTCATACATCTTTATAGTGAGTTCGTAGTAATTATTTAAGAAGTGGCAGCTCGGTTTATAAGCCGTCACTTATCTGAACTCGCATCGCAGCCGATCTAGTTCACTCATTTAAAGGAACATCTCTGCCTACTGCAGACTTCACAGGATCTTTAAGTTCTGTTAATTCAAAAATCATTAAAATTTACTCACATTTTCACACAACGATTCCCGGCTCATCAGAAACATGATCACACAGATGAATATCATTTTTGGAAGCTCCATGATTTAATTTCGATCCTAATAACCGGGTATCACATGTTTCATCACAACGGACTGAAGAAAAATGGCTCGTTCTTTATCCAATGTTTATACAAAAAATCGATACATGACTAATCAATTCGAATGGTGTTTCTTCGTGATTTCGATGTTTTATAATGACGCAATTAAATAAAATGTGTCATATGAAGAGTAATGTGTGATTTTGATAATATATTAGTAGTGATAATATTATACAAAAACAATTAAAAGCCGTATGCTTGTTTACCTCCTTAGTGGTATATAAAAAAAAATATAACTTACTACCAAGCAAAGCAAAGGCAATGGTAATAGACCACTGAATGAAACTTTTCATTAGCATACAAATTTAAGTATGTCTGGGTAAAAATCTTTAGTTTGTCTGGTTATATCATCGAACAACTAACCCAAAGAAGCGTAATGAAGATGATTTTGCTTGCAATCTATTCCGCCAATTTGCCACCATCGACTATGCGCTCTGATTGGCTAAGATAAGGACACATTCGCTATGATTGGCCAATTCACAAAACACACGATGCAATGATTGGTCCTTACTGTACAAAATCAGTGACAAATCACTGACTAATTTCGGAATCTGATTGCTCGGTATTACTACTCTAAGGGATTGTTCCTCGATGGGTTATATGCAGTCACTAGCTTTCCGCCCGCGGTTTTGTACCCTACCCCACAATACCCAAATCGGTTCAGCCGTTCTTGAATTCTAAATAGTGTAGCTAACACGACTTTCTATGATATACTGGGTGGAGATTTCGAGATAGCATATTTTCGAAACCTATGTTGGGTTAGTCATGCTGAACAACTATTACTCTGGGACCAACACTAAATTCTCAAAAAATAATAATTTACTTTTCATACATTATGATCGAGCAAGGTTGACATTTTGTAAGAAAAGTTAAAAATGTTTTTTGAGAATTCACTATTGGTCCCATAGTAAAAGTTGTTCAGAATGACTAACCAAACATAGGTTTAGAAAATATGCCATCTCAATATCTCCACCTGTTATATAGGTAGATAGATATGCACTTTACCTATACACAAGAGCTTTATAAATTCTGTCTGTTGGCTCGAACTAATCTCCAAAACGGCTGAACTGATTTTTACGGGACTTTCATTGGCAAGTAGAGGACTATTCAGAGAGACTAGCCAACTTTTTATTTATAACGTAGGGACAGATAAATAAAAATATCACATATATATGTTACATTTGTTTATTCCAAAGCATATGGCTTGAGCAAATGATACAAATGCTGTAAAAGAGGGTAGAACTCAAACACGACCGACACAAGAAGTACGAAAACTGTGATAACTCTATTGATGCTTCTTACTAAATCCAGTTTGTTAGCCAGAGGTAGAGACTTCCGGAGAGACCTTGGCTGGTATGTCGAGTCATGTGGTGGAGATACCTGAAAAAAAAAAGATAAATGCACCATTTATGTAAATATTGATAACCTGGTTGAGGTAGAAGGCATTTTTAGTCATGTATACTATGTAGAGGCTTGTGAGTGATCGTTACCTCACGAAGGACAGTGTTTATTGCGGTTACTGCTTGGAAACTGATTTCCAACTTACGGGTGGAGCTGGAAACAGGATCTTCTTCTTAAATTAAATCTTTTATTGGCTGTACTTGTGATTATGTCTTGTACTTTCTTTTTGATATATTAAGCAAGTTATGTTATTTAATGTCTGAATAAAATGTTTTTCTTTCTTTCTTTCTTTCAAGTACCCTTGGTCACTATGGTAATCATAACACAAGATGGTTGCTTTAAATAAAAATATACAGGTCCATGTACCGAACCAACATACAATATTTTAGGTTCGTAGTTTCCATATAAGTAAATCATCAAGAACTTTATATTACTGCAGATATTTTTATCTCAGTCTATCTTAAAATGTCACGTGTATACACAAAACTGTAGGGATACAGTTTTGTGTATAATGTATTCAATACTTATATAGTCGTGACATACGGCTTTACCTTACGCCTACTCTAGCAGAAATGAACAGAATTAAATTAGCATTTCATAAAAAACAATTTCTATGAACACGTCCTTATATCGCGTAGATACTTTTACTTTATTTATCTTTGGAGAAAACCCAGTACTCAATCGTCGTTTTTGGCAGAACTATTCGAACACAGTTTCACGTTTCTCATTCGTAGCCTCAGAATTTAATGATTCATTTAAATTCATTAGGCTTTCCGACGTCAGGCCAGCCAGGTTGGTGTATATTGATTAAATTCCATCACAATGTGCCCGGATGGATCTCGGATTATTCGGGTCTCAGTTCGCTGAGTTATTTTGCGGCCATTCACTTGAAACTGGGTCATTCAACTTCAGTGTTTACATTTTAATTGGAATGAAAATGCTGACGTTGCCGCGTTGTGAAGTTAATTGAATATACAAGATAGTTTGCTTTTCCGTTTTATACAAATATGCTTACGTCACGTCTTATAAAGGTGCGATAATAGATAATGTTGCCTAAAGAAATACAAAGACAAGATGTGTTTGACCAAATCATTACAAAAAAGCAGTACAAACGAGCATGAGCCGAGCACAAGTGGAGCAAGGTTTCCCGTAGCGTGGACGGACCTACGAGCCTCGAACAAGCGTTCGGACCGCGCTTGACTGCACTCCGCCAATTGTCAGTTTTTGACGAAGACAGGGATTCGTATCGCGCTCGTTGTAGCAAGCTCGTACGTCCACACTTGACATCGCAAGCAACGAACGACTAGAGGTTCGGCTCGTGCTCGGTTCGCGTAGCATAAATGCACCATAAGGTTACAATTGTGTTCTTATATAAAAAAAATACAATAAAAGAGGAAGAAAAAATAAATCAAATAAACATAAGCCTTATTCATAAAACGCAATAAAAAAAAAAACTGATATTTATTATCGACCACATTACTGTCATTGTCAAACAATGTGACGTTATTTACGTGACCATTTAATCAGTTTATTAGTTAAGCTGCGTTTACGACCGTAAGTGTCAGAAAATTTTTAGTTTTAAACTATTTAGCGACTGAAGAACCAACTAGGTATTGTAAAGTCTATTATTATATTTTATTACCTGAAAAACGACACCGGGCTCGATTCGCGATGGTTTTTCATGTCTAACCTCAGAGCAAGGCTGTAAATTACGAGAAGAAAAGAAGGTACAAGACATAGAAATCTAAATAAATGGTTAGAACTACCTTCTTAATATTTCAGGAGCTAAGCCCAAGTCTCAAACTAGCACCACAGTACATAAATTAAAATATCAGATCCAATATTACTGTCTATAGTATTAAAATTCATATTATACTTCTGTTGATTACATTGTTCACAAACTAAACTGAAGTTTCAGACTGAAGAGTCAATCGTGTTTATAAAAATAACATCTTATATCAATAGTGCAGGGTCGAAATTCAATTGTATTAATCTCGAATCAAAACTTGACTAGAGCACTGATCGACTTTCTAAAATACAGGCGTGAGTCTCACTTTTCTCTTTCTAACAAAAATCATAAGAAAAGAAGATACGAAATAATCCCAGCTTGTTTTCTAACAAAATTTATTCGCCATCAAAATGATCACTACTATAGTGCGATAACGATCTTTTGGCATATGGTGGGCATTTGTGTTGGCGTTACTTGTCCATTAAACTGCAAAATAAATTACACTTAAATTACTCTTACGAGAGTTAATATTAGTTGTGATTTTGGCCACATGCCAAATGATCCTTGTCTAACCGTATAACTCTTTAAATAACGTGGCATAAACTAATTTGATACTTTTAAACATTTGCTATTATTTTTCAATAATCTTTGTAAGTAAGATTTGAGATGACTTAGTGTGATTTGCAACATAATTACCACCAACTTCCCTTTGATTAACCCTAGAAGGAAGAAAAAAACAAGTTGGTCTATGCATAAATAATTCAGATCTATGAGAACCCACTTCTATATTTTCTACATTTAGATTTCTATGTAGAGGCTCATAAACTTTTATGGCGACCCTGTTAAGGGTTTCAGCATTTCAGGTACCTTTTCAGTGATATCTCCGTTGTTTTCAGGCTTCACATCAGCGTGGATTGGTTGGGCATTGTTTGTTGCTATGTGTAGGGCCCCGACGGCATCTCTTTTCAGTCTGGAGTTTAGTTTTGGTTGCTAAAATTTAATTAGAGATTATATAAAAAGTGAAAATGATATACTGATGCACGTACAGCTTAAACCATAAATGGTCGCGTGGGGTATCGTACAGGTCGGTTAACGAAAGCTGGCACGTTCACAGTACTCATAAATTTGCAATCAGTCAAGTCTAATGGACGAATGCAAAAATAGACCACTCTATATTTATGAGCAGTAGCAAAAGCAAAACAATAACTGTCTCCTTCATACTCATAAGCTTGACTTTGCGCGAGAGAGACGGTGTAAATGTGTTGAAACGTGCCAGCTTTAGTTAACCGACCTGTACACCCCAACGAATGTTACCAGGTTCTCAACTTTTTGTATCCAATTTAGCGTTTCATCTAGGTATCTTCTTACATGCGTGTGACATTGGAAATTCAGTTGCGAACGAAAGTTGTATTTTATGAAGAGTTATTCGCATTTTTTGGACTATTTGTATGACGAAGGTGTTATACACCCTACGCGACTACTTATGGGTACCTAGAGACCCTTGCTAGGTCTAGAAACTTCAAATATTGCACACAAGTTCTTCAGATAATGTAGGCACCCACTCATGTGTTACAAAATTAAATCCTTAAGGGGGTAAAAGAGGGGATTGCAGGCTATCCTATTCTTAACTTGAGCTGTCACGGTACAGTTTGTGGGTTATAATTGCTACCCAGGATAGACATGTCTGTGTACGAATATGTCTGTTTTTCCTAAGTCTGGTTGAAAATATTTATATATCTATCAGTATATTATTTATAATATCCGTTATGTGTTATCTATAGTTAGCTTTGCTTAGTTTGGGATCAGATAGCCGTGCGGGAACAATGCTTAATAATTATCTAATTAATATAATTCATATTACTAATATCTAATCAACAAAACATTAACCCCATTAATAATAAATAAGGTATTAGTCAAGTATGTAATACCTAGGTTTGAAATATATCCGTCACTTTCTAATGTCATATAACAAAAAGGGCTGAGGCTATCTTAATACCTGGGCCTATACCACAAGCTCTTAAAACAACGTTAAAATAATTTGTCTTTTGTCCCTCTTTGACATCCGGCGTCAAAACAGGACAAAATACAAATAAGGTTATAATAATATTGTTTTAAGAGCTTGTGGTTGGCCCCCTAGGTGTTACAAGACAAATTTACACCTTATTTATTAATAAGGTGGTAAAAGCCTTACAAAAAACGCAATTTAACTAAATACTGATTAGGTAGACAATGATAGTAAGGTGTTCGACTAATAAGTGACAGCTTAAACCAATGATATTATAAGTAAAGAGATGATGATGATTTATAAATGGCACACTAACGTACACATAACTTTATATCATAAAGTCTTGACGTTGACTCTCTGACGTAACTCAGAGCTCAAGTGAGGTAACTAGCCAGTTTTTGGAAAGGGATTTGATACCAATACAGATTAAACGCAGGTTTATAATGTATAATTAATAATATTCATGTTGACACGTCATGCGGTAAGAAAATTCAGTAGATAGACATCTTTCACATTATATTAGGTACTACGGTACCTCACGTAATTTTCTACAGCTTGCCAGTAGTCCAATTAGAATATGAAATCTTTTACAGTTTTAACGTGCCACTTGCAGAACGTTCATAACCCATCTACCTCTTTTACTTATAAAATCATTGGCTTAAACATAAGTTGTTTTTAATAAGCATTTTATGAGTAATGCTATAAATAATTGCTCATCTCAAAACTTAACTGATTTAAGAGAGATGGCTAATATTTTTAAGTACTTACAAGTCCATTATTAAGTGTAATAACAGCGTAAAATGTCAGCAGTACGACGTAGGTTTTCATTTTTGTTTCACAACATTCACATAAAATACGATATCTAAATAAAATTGAGTTACAAATGCTTATCGCTACTAATAAAATAACTTTCTATATTATTTTATGTATTGGATTTATTTTTGTAGTGTAATTTGTCAGCTATGCTGGAAATATTAACGTTTTGTCTCCTCTTAGTTACTGCTAATGGCCATAGTAACGTAAGTTTATTTTATTTATCTTATGGTGCGTCCATGCTTGGTGAACCGAGCACGAGCCGAGCCACGAACGAGCACATTGCGAGCACGATTCGCGTAGCGTGGACGGGCTTGCGAGCCTCGAACGAGCATTCGTAGCGTGCTCGACTGCGCTCCGCTCGATTGTCAGTTTTTTCACGAACACAGGGATTCGCATCGCGCTTGTTGTAGGCTCGTTGAGTACGTCCATGCTTGAAATCGCGAGCAACGAACGAATCCTGCTCGTTCGAGGCTCGGGTCGTGCTCGCTTTGCGTAGCATGGACGCACCAGACTTCTTCAGTGATGGCTTTTCAAGGTCGGTCACATTGCTGTTACGTTGTAACTATTAGATGCAGCACAGACGACAGACTTTTAGTGCGAAGGTGACTGCGGCATACAAAAAGTCTGTGTGACAAAAAGGGTTGTACTTAGACTTGTATTTTCACAGACTAAAACTAAGTGTGTGTGGCATGAATGTGTGTGTCGTCTTCTGCGCTGCACCTTAGGTGAATCATTTGCTTGCTTGTCAATCTATTGGTAAAAATCACTTCATTGTAGTCTATCTAAAAGGAATTGAAAACAAAACGTAAAGCACAAAACAGACATAAATATTTTTTGAAACGACATTTTCTGTCCATCCCGTAAGAACCAGCGTACCTAAACAATTTTGGTGGTTAAGTAATGGTAATGTTTTAATATTAAAGCTGACGATAACGGCGATTTAAAGGCGATGATAGCAGTGGCAAAGGTCCCGGGTTCGAATCCTACAGTGAGCTTGAGCATTCGGTGAAGGAAAACACCGTGATGAAACCATAGCACTGTGGTAGAGTTCTTTGTAGTACCCATCTGGCTGGGTGCCACCCTCAAGTTGCGACAGCTGCACTTGCGAGCTAGTTCCTTCTAGGCTTTGTGTGCTTACCTTCGGCCACATCATCACTTACCATGGTGAGATTGTGATATGGGTTATTTAGGTCAAACAAAGCCATACGCAGTAAAAAAACATTAAGATTCTAATAATACCAAACACTTCCAAATCAATTCAAGTATTTAGAAGTTATGTTGGAATTAATTAATTTATTTATTTATTTATTTATTTACGAAACCAACAGCGATACATTAATGAAAAATTGCTTAAATATTAATAAAATGCACGGCCAATAATAGATTTCCATTATAACATCAATAAAAGGTTGCCTCGATAGACACAATTAATTACAATAATAAACGGACAAACAATACATTCCTCAAAAAATCTGCGAATTCCTACCATCCAGTTTTACATACGCAAGGTTTGTTTTCGAAGGAAACTTGGCCCTTTCCCCAAAAGTTCAGATGTGCAAAGAGAACGAGATACAAAAATTCAAAATTCAAAAATCATTTATTCAAATAGACCTTCGCAGGCACTTATGAAAAGTCTGACTCTGATACCCTAATACTCAAATACCGGTTCGGAAGGTTACAACACTATTGTTCTCTATATAAGCGTAAGTTCAGATCAATTTGTAGTAGTTGCAAAGTCATTTAATTATACAGGGTATCTAAGGGAAGGGGAACCCAGGAATGTCCTGATCGTGGGAACTTACACACTGACATGCATTATTGATAGCATTAGATTGATTCCTGCGTTGCGTTTTAAGAATGCTTTATGTAATATCTTTTATAATAAAATGTGAGTACATTATTAACTTAGTCCGTTAGATCAACGACTTCAAAAAGTGGACTGTAGGGACTGTAGCCTACAGTCCACTACAAACTTTTTTTATACTGTGGATCACCTGATGTTGATGATGACAGCATTTTCATTTCTTCATTTTGAATGTAGTATGTACATACAACTGTTAAGAAAACGTATTTTTTAAATCGTTAGAGTTCATGTTCTTGAGTGCTGCCACAGTATGACCACAGAGTAAATAATATTCTACGTAAAAGTATTGTTCTTACACCCTATTTTATTACAATTTGTATAAGTGAAATCAATAGAAAATTGTGACCTATTTGACACTTCCGTATTCTCTTATGAATTAAGTTATAAAGTTATTATAAAAAGAGAAAAATTATACAGTTTAACACTGGACTTGATTTAAATTACTGAATATTAAACAGGCACGTATTATGAATATTAATGACTTATGCAGATTTTACGCTATCATCATGTAAACTCTTGGGTCTGCCATCAACTTTTATAATGATTTAACTTTACCTAACTTCTGTTGAATGTCATTTTTATTGAATGCCGATAAAAAATTTGAAAGCCATATAATATTGATGGAGTTAAGAATAAAGAGGTAATGTTTCTAATTTTGTGTGTATCAGGCAATCTCCTTCCTGAGGCTGAAAATTATTTCACTAATACTAACCCCGAGTGTGTTACTGCGCAGGGGACATGAAGTTTTAAAATATTTTTTACTGAAGTATATCATCATCTTTAGCCCATTCATGTCCTACTGCTGAACACGGTCTCCTGCCACAAATGAGGGTGAAAGAGCAATGGCAAATATGTCCACGCATACGCATGTCCCACTGCGGATTGGTGGAGGTACGCTATTGGTCAACTTACTATTGGAATTTTCAAACCGCCTAGGAGGCATCCAACTAGCTTAACGAATATCACAATTAAGTGATAACGAAGACCAACGGCTTTACGTGCCTTCCGAAGCACGGAAAACGATTAAGTTGAAATAGCACTAGGTGGTCATCGATCCAGATACAGTCCACAACGGACATTGCATTAAGAACGGCTAATCAAGCTATACCACAATATATAAAAATAATACATACAAGTCCACAAGTTATTCTTCTGACCCAGTTCCACTCGTCACAGTAATGTATTCATCATCAGCCTATAATGTCCCACTGCTGAGCACAGGCCTCCTTTCACAAATGAGGGTGAAAGGGAATGGGCAGATACTCCACCACGCATGCCCACTGCGGATTGGTGGAGGTAGGCTAGTGGTCAACCTACTGTTGGAATTTTTCAAGCCGCCTAGGAGGCATCCAACTAGCTTAATTAACGACTATCACAATTAAGTGATAACCGGGACCAACGGCTTTACGTGCCTTCCGAAGCACGGAAAACGATTAAATTGAAATACCACTAAGTGGTCATCGATCCAGATACAGTCCACACCGGACATTGCATTAAGAACGGCTAATCGAGCCGCAATATATAAAAATAATACCTACAAGTCCACAAGTTATTCTTCTGACCCAGTTCCTCTCGTCACAGTAATGTATTACCGATCGATATCTGAAATTCTGAACTAATGTCCTGCCAGTTCAGTGGCAGCGAGCACATTTATAATTACTGGCATTGTCGTCGATTGAGCTACATTGTAATGTGAGTGATGACAATCATAGAAATTATTATCGATCAGTAATGGCTGACAGGCTCTTTGTAGTAAACGTATATATCACATAATGCAGACTGGTACGGTTAAACGTCATGTTTAATGGCCGTCAACATCAATTGTCATGGCGAACTCCTTAGTGATGATGAGCAAAATGCTTACATGAAATCTTATCCCCTACTAAACTATAAACTAGGTGTTTCCCGTGGTTTTACCCGTGTTCCCAGGATAAAAAGTAGTCTAATACTCGGGGATAATGTAGCTAGTTCCTATTAGTGAAAGATTTTTTGGAATCCGACTGGTAGTTCCAGAGAATAGCCCGATTAAACCAAAAAAATCAAACAGCCAAAACTCGTTTAGTATCGGCGCTAACTAGAAACCTTCGGCTTCGGCCAAAACTTCGGCACAATTTAGCCGAAACCGAAGGTTTGGCCAATGATGGGTTTTTGTCCGGAGCTTCGTTCGGACACTCTTAAATGATAATGCCGCAGGTCGTGGGTTCGATTCCCACACAGGATATGCATTTGTGTGCATGAACATGTCTGTATGTTCTGAGTCTGCGTGTAATTATGTATATTAAGTATGTATTTACAAACAAAAAGTAGTATATATATATTATATCAGTTCTCTGGTTTCCATAGTACAAGCTCTGCTTAGTTTGGGATCAGATGACTGTGTGTGAGGAATGTCCCAGGAAAAAAAATATATATATCTAAAAACTTCGTAGAGTGATCATACATTACATATGATGAGCCCATAAAATATGAATGACGAGCTGACACTGCTGACAGGCAGGCCACCTCTATGGGTAATGGACTATAATTGGACCCACGTATATTTGTACATAAAATTACATACATAAAATTGACCAAACACTTTTTGTTATTTTAAACTGTTTTAGTGTTTGGGGTGACACCATTTTTCCGCACCGGGTGCCACCCACTAGCTACGCCATTATTAAAACCTTTTTCATATAATTTTAGACACAGAAGAATGAAGCAGACTTGCAGGCAGCTCTTATACCTCAAGAATTGAATCCGGCTTTCGTCTCTGATCACGTACGTACATCAGATAAGTCTTTGAATAGACTAAGAGACGACTGTTTGTTTTTAGCGACTTACTTTATTCAAAATACTATAATACTAAATGTGCTTCTACATATACTTATGCTGATCACATCAAATATCGTGCGGACCTTGTCGCAGTGGCTTGCCTTTTTTGAAGCAATAAAGCATACGGTACGCCTGATGGTAAGCGGTTACCGTAGCCTTAGACGCTTGCAACACCAGAGGTATCACTCGTGATTGCCGACACTCACCTCACAGACTTCTTGAAAGAGGATTTAAAAAGAAGTCGCTTTGTCGGTAGTAATACACATACAGATGATCCCACTGACAGTCAGTTAGATTATAAAATAAATTGGACACATTGAATTATGATTGGACACGTATTTTTTGCATTTGCAAAAATTTGCGAAGAAATTGCACGTCAAAATTGGACACGTATTTTTTGCATTTGCAAAAATTTGCGAAGAAATTGCACGTCAAAATTGGACACGTATTTTTTGCATTTGCAAAAATTTGCGAAGAAATTGCACGTCAAAATTGGACACGTATTTTTTGCATTTGCAAAAATTTGCGAAGAAATTGCACGTCAAAATTGGACACGTATTTTTTGCATTTGCAAAATTTTGCGAAGAAATCGCACGTCAAAATTCGGGAGTGGGAGCTCGTGACGTCACTAGTTTGAGAAAAGTGTACCATCGCGTGACGTCACGCGGATCTTCAACACATCATAACTTCGTAATTTTATGTTTGAATGACAAAAGAAAAATACTTGTCTAATATTTTTACCCGACTGACCCGGAAGGAGGGTTATGTTTTTCGAGTGTATGTATGTATGTATGTATGTATGTATATATGTATGTATGTATGTATGTCTATTTCTTTGGCACGCTGTGCAGCCTAAACGGCTTGATGGATTTAAGCATATAAGGTGTCGTTAGATTCGTCTGAACTGTGGGAGTGTCATAGGGTATATTATTTTTATATGGCGTCTGCGGATAAGAAAAGAGGGGGGGTATTAAAAACAAAAATTTCGTTATTATAACAATATGGGTATCAAATGAAAGCTTGTGAACAGCCCATTCCATATATGTATATATTGTAATACTTTTGTGCTACAATTTTGACGTAAACTGCAAAAAACCATGTTTAATGCAAGGACAGAATGAGCGGTTACCGTACGTAACTCAGAGTTGCGGTGGTTGTTGGTTGTTAGCGTTACTTTACCGCACCGCTCATTTACTTACTAATACTTACAACTCATTCTGTATAAAACTAAAAAGTCTGAAATAAATTAAATTATTAAAAGAAACAAAAAACCCGACTGCGTAAAACAAAAATTAACTGAAAAGAGAAAAACAAGCTCTTTAATCTATAGAATTTGGAATATAACTTGAATATTATAAGGTATTGCAGTCGGGGATAAACAAATTTTACAAAAAAATACATACTTAGGATATTGGTTTGTCCCCGACTGCAAGACCTTATAACATTCAAGTTATATTCCAAATTCTATAGATTAAAGAGCTTGTTTTTCTCTTTTCAGTTAATTTTTGTTTTACGCAGTCGGGTTTTTTGTTTCTTTTAATAATTTGATAATGTTAATATCGGACTATCCTTCTCATGGAGCTATGGCGATCTTACTCACCGTACAACATATTTGGCTGCCATCTTCTGTAGATGAGGTAGGTACTATCCCAGTCGGGCTGCATTAACTTTGAAAGTAAAAACCTGTTTTACCTTTCTAAAAACACCCATTCTTCATATTACAGGATGCCCCATGGCGTGCAGTTCTACCACTGCCGCGTAAAAGACGCAGCATAGGATTGTTCGATATCTCAGCAAGTGTTACTAATCAAGTGAAGCGATACAGCCGCATCGCTGCCTGCGTGGTTCTAGTTATATCGGCCATTGTCGAAATTGTCCTGTATTTGATCGACTTTTATAGCACTGGATAACGTTTTGGGAATAAATGATAATATTATAACATACAACAAAAATAATAAATTTTAATGGCATTTTTATTTTCTTCAAAATTCAGCTCGGGGTTCCTTTCATTGTTTGTCCCTAAGACCTGTAGTTCGAAAGTTGCCCTCACTGGCTGGAAAAAAAAAACAACCAGAAAAAATAGTAGTAGAGTAGAAAATTCGAGTGCCGCTGCTGTCTATTAAAAGCTGTGGTTCCCAGCAGGCTGGCAGTGTTTCCTCTTTGGATAGCCAAGCATACGCGTTGGCGGAAAAAGCTCCCTGACCGCTGGTCTCCGGAGGCCTCGATGAGTTAACCAATAGTAACTATATTAGTTCTATTTATTTACAGTACCTTGTTGATCGCGCTTTGGCTTTTTTATTTCTTTCTTTTTACCATTTTTTTTAGTACACCGATGTTCAATAACAACCCAAAAAAATAAAAAAAAGATTCGTCTGGATCGACTCGATAAATATATTTTTATCTTTTCTGTCCGAAGGTTGACCAACCAAGTTGTCCACCTGATTGCAAGCGGATGGGTTTGCCAAGTGTTGCACAGGAATACACCGCTGAGTCACAGATTAAAGACGTCTGGGTACTTAGCGCCAGATGTCAATTTGAGGGTTGTAGTCAGCCAGGTACTACAAAGTACCTTACCATTATGTTCTGATTTCCTGTCGATGTTTTCCCTCGCTGAAAGCTCAAGTTCATTGTAGGATTAGACGACGACCTGCGCACCACTCGGTAAAATAGCCACTGTGTCATCGTTTTAAAACTATGTTTCATATATCTACTTATATATGAGGCATATACAATTTTATTTATAACCTTAGCTAATACCACGAAAATTGGCTCATATTAAATTATAATAACTTTATTTGTGAGAAAACTTATAATATTAAATTCTACTATTATTATGAAAAATATATGTGTGTGTTATATTTATACAACGTGTAATGGAAAGGGAATATATATCCAACAGGGGTGAAGACACCGTATACACTCTCTAAAAAAAGTTTCAGCTCAAAATACATTACCCAAAAACACATACCAAATTTTTGCTTCCAAGTTTTTTGAATTTAAATCATGCCACCGGTCAATGTGGGTCATTATCTTTTCAGGCTATTTACTAATCTATATTATATAAAAATGAATCCCTATTTCCCTTGGTCACGCCATCACGCGTGAACGGCTGGACCGATTTCGCAAATTCTTTTTTGTTGTGTTTGTCAATAACAAACATAGGAGAAGGTTCTTACATAAAAAACATTAAGAAAGTTGCTCAGAAACTTAGAAAATTTAAGAAAACTTAACGACAACATAAACTTTTCTAATATAACCTTAGCAGGGTAGGGTAGGGTAGGGTAGGTAAGGGGCTAAAGAAGGGGGCGCAGATGAAACCACGGGCGGAAAGCTAGCATTATTAAAAAATTATCTCTTTCACGATATGTGCGCCTAGTACCAAAGAAGTCGTGGACTTTTATGGACATTTACTTTCCGTTACACGTTGTACCTATATTATAGATATGTTTGTTTATCATTTTGGTTAATTAGTGAGAAAATGGAAAGATGCTTCTATGGAATAAAATATTGTTTTTATTGACCATTTGACAAACCGCGATAGGTGGATAGGCCGATGACGCGACAGTGACGTCATCGATGTGTATTTACAAACCTTTATCCTAATTAAATCAAGCTATAGTAATCTTTTAAATATGTACTATTTGTAACTCTATATTCAAATACAATAAAGATGATTATCGAAACCTCTAGCAATTTTCCATTTGTTTTGAATAGAGATTTGTGGCTTAATCTTTATTACAAATTCTCTTTTTTTTATAAGTACTTTTAAAAAACTCGTCGATTTAATTCACCGTCATATCAAATCAATCCGTTCACCAAAAGTATTAATAGTTTATTGAATCAAGAGTACCTACAGTCACGCGTATCAACTGCTGGCCATATAAAAGTGTACACGCTTCATATAACATCAGAGTTGTGGTTTAAAACGCAATAATGAAGTGGCTTGTACTACTGTGCGTTTTGGTGGCTCTCCTTTACTCTGTAGTGGTAAGTTTGGTTTTATTATTACTTTATTAAAAAAAAAAAAAAATTGTCTTTGCTTCGAAATATGTAGCTATTTTAGTATCAAATTGGTCAAACTCAACAAAAATACAACAACGGGTACCATACTTTACTGCATATCGTACTTAAACCCAAGAATAAATAAATAAATATTTAATAATATTAAATAGTAATAAGTATTTATGGCCAGCAAGATTATTGTAACACATAAAATTAAGACAGACAATATGGTATCCTTACAACTAAAACAGTTTAACATCGAGTCCTAAGCTAAGCAGAGCTTGTATTTTAGGACTCAGGGAATGCGATACATTATTATGATAAATAGCTTAGAGCTTTAATAAGCTAATACTATAACGTGTACTCTGTTTGAACTAGATAGAATACACTTTATTGCGTGCAACATAAAGTTTATTGAAAAATTAATTAATTAATATATTCTATGCAGAGTGAGGATGCAAGCGATGAAAGTGACTTCACAAGCAGATATGCCGAATTAGCATCTCCAGTCCCGGCTGATGTAGACGTGTCTAGCCTCATAGCCAATCTCAGAAGCGCTGTTGAAGTCTAGAAGTCAACAACAGAACTAACAATCTAAAATGTGCCACTTTATTTGTCCCGACTCGTAAGCCTTGACCGCAAATATTTAGATGATATTTTGAAATTTACGAACACAATATTATTTTTGAGCCTGGTATTATCATGTGTAAAGTATATCTTTAGTGGACATAAAATCGTTTTTCACCACTATTATAATTTTTCAAGAATGTATTTTATGAAACTCAGAAAGTCTTAAGATGCAAAAATACATAAAACGCCAGATTTCTTGTAAAAAATTATAATATCCAATCTATATTTTTGTTCATGTGAAATTTAAAAAAAAAAAAATTGGTTACTTTGCGGTTATTTTTGAACTTATTTTGGTGTGCCCCCTACTAATTGCCATGACAATTTGGCTTCGAAAAGACTTATTTTATAGTATAATTGTATATTTAATCAAAAGTATGCAAAAATGATGTGTATAATGTTTATTTATTAAAGTGCTGAGTGATTTTGTCGAAATATTTTGTTATTATTTTCCTTTCTAGTTGCTGTTTTAAAGGCCAAAAAGAAAAAATAAAGAAGGCCTAAAGGCGTAAACTAAATTTGGAGCCTCATTTATAAAATGGTAAAGCTACCAAAATAATATGTTAATAAATTACAAAAAATCGGGTAAATATCTACCTAATAAAAAACAACAAACAACTCAATAGCATACAATTTTAAAGACGTTTAATATTCAATAAAATATAGTAATAAATCAGTCAATCCACTTGCGTCGAGCCGGGTAAAGCTTCTCGTAGTTCAGGTTGACATCGGATGGGTGAGGAGCGTACTGCTCCCGACGTGCCGCACGCCCTATCGGTATGTAGTCATATGGCACCTGGATACGGACAATAAAGAAGAAACTTACGCGACTTATAAATTGGGTTTAAATTGCAAAGAAAGTATATTTTGTGTATATTTAAATGAATGGAAATCCGAACAAAATTTATTTTGTCGTTTGTATTTTTTTTATTATAATTTATTTTAAAAACGAATGAATGTATTTTTTAAGGACGACGACGTCGTCGAATTATCAACCAGCGAGACCAAACTATGCTATATATAATAAATATGCTTGTAAAAACAATGGGGCTGAACACTAATTAAACCAGGACAAAATGCAATACTCAATCTCAATAGACCTGTTTTTGGCTACAATCTCACCATGGTAAGTAATGATGTAGTCGAAGGTGGTAAGCACACAAAGCCTAGAAAGAACTGGCTCTCAAGTGCAGCTGTCGGAACACACTCTAGGTGCTTGGCGACAGGTTGTCAACTTGAGGGTGGTAGGCAGCCAGGCGGGTACAACAAAGTACTCTACAACCGTGCTATGGTTTCCTCACGATGTTTTCCTTCACCGAAAACTCAAGCTCAATGTAGGATTCAAACCCGGGAACTTCGCCTCGGCATCCGACGTCACTACCAATGAGCTATCATCGCCTTATTACATAGTGGCTTAGTTTTTTTTTTTATACCACTAATGTGGCAAACAAGCATTCGGCCCGCCTGATGGTAAGCAGTTACCGTAGCCTGTGGACGCTTGCAACACCAGGGGTATCACTCGCGCGTTGCCGACCCTGAAGTAATCTCTTCACGCCCTATTTGAAGAACCCCATGCTGTACTCCATTGGGAAAACCACGGCGGGGAGCTCATTCCACAACCTGAGCATCCGCGGAAGAAAGCTCCTTTGAGCCCGCACAGTTCGAAACAATTCTGGTTTCAATGTGTGAGGATGGATTTCCCGTCGATGGCGCGAGTTGCGATGGTGGAATAGTAGTAGTAATGAATTATTTAATGACTTGGGTCAACACCCCAGCCACTAGTGGTAACAGCCACTTCCCGACAAGGGACACGCTTCGTCCCTTGTCGGGAAGTGGCTGTTAAGTGCGGTATTTGGTGCATTACATATATATACTAATTTCAGCTCAGCAAAGTAACCTGTTCTTCGCCAAACCATAGACTGCCTGGGTGGCAAATTTCATCAAAATTGTATGATCCGTTGAGGCGTCAAGGTAAGAAACAAACAAATAGGGGACTTAAGAGGAGTATGATGGTAAATACCTATCTAAAGATCGACAACCTGTCTCCGCATAATATTTGAGTACTTCGGCGACATAGCGAGAAAGAGAGGCGGCAATTTTGATAATTTGCTTATGACTGGCAAGGTGGTGGGAAAGAGGCCGAGGGGTCGGAGTCCGATGGTTTGGACTGACCAATTACGCTCTACATTGGACACTAGTGTGTGTTGCTATCCACACAGCAGAAGATCGATACAGATTGTGAGCAATAGTCCGCGATAAGTTAACCAATAAAGGTCACATCCCTCAGCAATGAGGCATACGATGCAAGGAGGAGGATAGTAAATAAATAAATATCCTGGGACATTCCTCACACACGGTCATCTGATCCCAAACTACGCAAAGCTTGTACTATCTGGAAATCAGATACTGACATAGTAGGTTTTGTGTGTGAATACTACTTAATATACATAATTAAACCCAGACTTACATGCAAACACGTTCATGCACACAAATGCATGTCCTGGATGGGAATCGAACCCACGACCTGTGGCACCACGCCAACTGGCCCGACATCTATAGATTTATCTACAAACTGCGCATGAAAATAATTAAATAGAAAATATTTGATCATATTTTACCTGTGGCTTGGCACTGATGCACGCAACAAAAAGTAGAAAACATAATAAAAATAAATTCATTATACCGTGTTCGGCGCGCGTAAAACATTGAGCGATTGACTTCATGGCTCTCTGCCATTTTTAATTAAAATCCGTTATTCTGATAGAATACTCGTGATTACTCTGATATTTCATTTGCGTTTTATTGTACACAGATTGCTTTATTCGCGTCGTGTTGTTTACTTTATATATAGATTTTAATTCTAGTGTAAACATACAACACCGCACAATAACCAACATGGACCCTTATAGACCGAGATCCCGGCCGCCAGACCTTCATGATTTTCTGACGGAAAATGTATAAAATTGAGTAGTGTTAGTACGTATCTATACAAAACATACGAACACAATTTTACATCCTCATTTATAATGCGGGCCATAGATTTAGAATTTTCTACTATATGTGGACAGTCAGGGAGTGGATCTTGCATCCAGCGTCTGTTATGACTCTTACAATCGTGGGACTTTCAAGGCCATAGTGGAATAGGTTTCTTCTTTATTAGCGCTTTATAAGTATTAAGTATGTTCAAAAGTTTATTTTTTAACTAAAGTTTTTTTTTGTTTAGTTTAAGACGTAGTATTTATCTACTCTGAGGTTTAAGCAATTTGTAATACAGTCGTAGCAAAATCGTAGGCATCGTAGCGTTGATGTAGCGCCGCAGCAAATACCGTAGCGTGACCCCTAACGTAGCGTTTCGTCTATACAAATAAATAAAATTGAAGCGTCTGTTTGTTATGTCAAAACAACTGATTTTTACTAAATGCATATAAAATTACTACTGTAAGGTAAATTATACCAAAAAACATGTTATTTTTATTTTTGACTGTCTGTTTAGGCTAATCTACGAAAAGTTGGACCAATTTTGACGGGACTTTCACTGGCTGGTTAGCTGATGTATAATTTACTTAGACTACTTTAGAGTGCCGCGCAAAAAAAAACCGTACGAAGGTAAAACCGCGGGGGTCAGCTAGTTGATGATAATTTATGGTATAGAAAAATCAAATGTCAGCATTGTATGTTATTAGTTATGATTATTTTGTGAGCGTAGCCTATTCGTAGAGCTATTGAATAAAGAAATAAACTAGATAATACTGTAGGTGATTCGTAGCCGCCAACCGTAGCAAAATTGTTGATTGATCGTATATATTGTTATTTATGATATTCAGATCGTAATATATATGTGTAGGCTATATAATATCTAATAGTAGTAGTAGATTGGACCAAATTATATTTTTATCCTTTTGCGTTTACTTGCCATGGGACCGTGGGGGTCCGAAGATCGCCGTTTTGCTCGCAACAAATGTTCGAGGCCTCCGGAGACCAGTGTGCGGGGGAGCTTTTTCCGCCAACGCTTCAGTTTGGCTATCCAAACAGCCAGCCTTCTGGGACAACAACGCTGCCAGCCTTCTGGGAAGCAGCGGCAGTATTGAGGAAATTTTCTATATATAGATTGTAATTTGTACATATTTTTTGTAAACAAATTCCTAGTATTAATGAATAATAAATTAATTAAATTGAGACTCGAATATTTTTTCTTAGTATCTTTAAAATATCCAAGTTAGCCAACAATTAGTTTTAATCACCTTTTTTAACCCTCACTTGGTACATTCTTGGTCCTTTTACAGCATGCCTCTTTTATACAAAATTATCCTGACACCAAGACATGACCTAGCTGAGATGATTTAGCTATAGCCAAGTTACAAGAAACTACAGGGTTGGCACAGGCCACAATGACTAGCGCCAACTACCTAGCATGCCAAGATGTCACCTAAATTTGAAGGCCACACCCTCAACTCCGAGGTCAATAAGGCTGATATTACACTGATAAATGAAGCAAATAAAAAATGGTTGGCGTGTTGGTAACTTTTTGTAGGACGGAGGTAGTGCCTTTTGTAGGATGGATTAGGTTTCTAGGACGACGCGGACAGTAACTCTAATGGACGCCGCATTGATAGTATCAATAGGTTTGATTGTATCGATTAATAAAATGACATGTTAATCGGCAAACAAAGATGGCTACGGTCGGTCTCCCCCTGCTAGTATGTGGTGCCCTTAGCCTGCATACCCCCTTTTTCCGTCACCGATGAGATTTTGCGACCGTAAACACGCGCAGGAACACAACATTAAGTTATTTGGCTGCAGTATTCTACAATGTAAAGGTACTTCCCCAGTCGACATAATGGCGAGTAACTACAAGCAAGGACCGTGGTGGTTGAGACCGTGTTTTATTTGCCTATATGGGGTACAGTTTATAAGGATCTTTCTATATGAAAATAGGGGCAGAGATCCTAACTTATTATTATAAATGCGAATGTGTTTGTTTGTAACGCTTTAAATACTCAAGCGATCATCATGAAATTAGGCACGAAGATAGCCTATGGTATATATCATTGGACTGTTTTAGAAAAAACTTTAACCGACTTCAAAGTACACTAAGAAGTAATGAAATCCTGATCTGATGACAATGGGACCAAACGGGAAGACAAAAAAAGAATTTTCCAAATCGGTTGATAAATGACGGGGTCATGAAGTAACAAACATAAAAAAAAAAAACTAATTGAGAACCTCCTCCTTTTTTTGAAGTCGGTTAAAAAGGACATATGCTACTTTTTATCCCGTGAACGCGGGTTAAACCGCGGGGATAGCTAGTAATTGATATAATATACACATAATAAGTTGTATACACAGAACTTGTTTTTGTTATTGTTGTATGTTCTGCGTTGTATATAAATCGTTTCAAGCAAAGAAAATACGTCCATATCAAAACATTTGGAATTTATCACGCATTTTCCAATGTTATAAATATATAAATCAGGACAATAAAATATTTATACGACTTCCAATAAACTCGTTATGTAGGTATTCGTTTTATTTTATTCCACGAAATAATTCGATTTAGAATAAGAAGACATTCTATCGAAATGTATGAGAAACTGTTGTTTTTAAAATGAATATATATCAGGTTTCGTTCTTATTTACATATTATTTTATTGAAGCTGCTGTAAGTAAACGTAAAATGTTTATTTTGAAAACTAACTGCCGGTTTCTGAATGCATAATTAAAGTCATTGTCAATGACGTCTGAAATGACAAAGACGGCAACAGTTTTGACTATAGATGAGCGTGGCGAAGGTCGTGGTATCGAATCTCGCAAAGAGTTAAAGGAAAACATCGTGAGGAAACCATAGCTCGACGGTACTTTGTAGTACCCGTCTAGCTGCAAACACTCTCAAGCTGAAGATATATCGCCAAGTAGGCTGGGACCCATCGTGTCCCACCCAGCATGTTCACTTAAGAGTCACTTCCTTCTGTAGGTAATACATCACATAGAACTGAAGTTAACGATATTAATTTTCAGTCACAAGAAGCAGAAATAACCGACCAATTTGTAGCTCTAGAAATAAACACAGAAGATGCAAACAAAACGATCGAAGAAAACATTATTAATGTTGAAACCCCAATCCTTAATGCAACGAAACGAACAGAAGAAATATATGTAAAACCATCACTCACAACATCAATTTGCGAGACCTTAAAGAGACCTTTTGTAGATTTCATATATGCACCCAAAGTTTTAACTGTACTAAGAAATATAGGAACCTGTATTGTTAATGGTGCTATGGAGTTAGTGACCCATTATTTTCCAGCACCACTTATCCCTTTAATAGCATCAGCTGCTGGATTGGTCATCCCTTTTGAGCCAATAGTTCTGTTGCGAGAGAGAATGCCAGTGACGAGTTACAGAAGAGCTTTTACTACAGCAGTCAATTCTTTTCTCGGTACATTTGATAAGTATAAACGTGATGAAGAACCGGACCCTTATATGGCGAGGAGATTTAATAGAAGATTAATGGATATATCATCTGAGAAAAAGGAGAAAGTTACTGTATAGGAAAGCTAAGACTTAATTGGATACCTACTTAGACTTAATCACAATAAAATTTCCAATTATATAGATGGTAGTTATTTAATATATCTTTGCAAATCCCTATTTTCTGGTTTCACTAAATAATGACAAAAATAGAGATATCTTTGGATTTAAATGGCAATTTTGTAATTAAGGTAAGGATTAATTGATATAGGTTGATCTGAAATGAATCGGAATCAAATTGTTACATAAAAAAACAATCTTAAGTTTCTATTTCTTAGAAACCTAGTTCTCTTGAATTTAGTCAATATTAATTTATTTAGTCAACATAAGTTGTCATTGTTATGACTCCAAAGAAAGGACAGAAAAATGAGGTTCGAGCCAAAGTACGCTCTTGATCCTGTCTCAATATTTCGTTACTGTATATTTCTTTTTTGTCATCGCTTCGATATTCATTTTTCCTTATCTTTTTTCTTCTCGGCGTAAGTTTCTCTATTAAATTTGTTGTTTTAATTTCAGCGTTTGTTTTGTTTACATTAGCTTTACCCACTTTAATATTTTTATCAGTAATGTCAGCTTTTCTCAAGCTAGTTCTACTTTCAAAACCAAGCCACTGATGACGTAGACCGTCGTTATCTAAGAATATTCTCTCATTAAAATCATCAGAGTTATTTCTCCTCAGCATGAATTGTTTGAAATGATCTGTGATTGTGTGCACTGTTGGTTTTAAAACATTGTACTTTCCGTTATTAAATATCACTTCACCGATTTTCTGTAAATCCATGTGAGTTGCAAATTGAGATGAACTTCTTTGTAACTGTAATGAATGAATTAAGTTCGGACGTAAAACTGTCATATTGCTTACCGGGATCTACACTATGGCAGAGTCATTTATAGTAGTTACCCACCTGACTCTACCCCAATGGCCTTTGCCAGTCTGTAGTTTCAAATGACTTTATATACTTCAAATGTTATCTTCAATCCTACCTTCGAGTTCCAATAGGCATTAAAGTTTAAACTCTCGTGACTCTACATCTCTCTTAGGTACCTTACCTGGGTACAGTTAAATAATATTCCCTAAGAGTAAGTAGTTACTCACCCCTAAAACTAATGAAAATGAAATCAAAAATATTTTCATTGTCAATTTTTAAATTGTTTTTGAAATAAATCAGGTAACATCACAACATTTCTCTGTGTAAATGGTAAAAAGATGATTGAAAAACCTACGTCGAGTGATTGAATGATAAATTAATTTTGCAATTATTACAAGCATGATTTGGTTTTTCAATTTTCAACCAATTGCAAGTTCACCTCTTTCTATGAGTTGGTATAAAATTAAAATAACTTCACTTTACGTTACCTCCTTATGTGTGTTCTACCGCTTGTACAACTGAGAGTGTTCTAAAGAATTGTTCGACTTGATGCCCACGGCTACCTTCGACCATCGCAACTCTCGCCATCGACAGGGATCCTCCCACATCCTCACACATTGAAACCAGAATTGTTTCGAACTGTGCGGGCTCAACGGAACTTCCTTCCGCGGACACTCAGACTGTGGAATGAGCTCCCCGCCGTGGTTTTTCCAATGGAGTACAGCATGGGGTTTGAAGAGATTTCTGCAGGGTCGGCAATGCGCGATTGATACCCCTGGTGTTGCAAGTGTACATAGGCTACGGTAACCGCTTACCATCAGGCGGGACGTATGCTTGTTTGCCACCTTGTTTAAAAATAAGATTTCTTATAAGATGTAAACGTCCGGTAAGGATGTTTGAAATTCAATCCTTCATTCTGTGCCCCGGAGTAAAATGAGGAAAAACAGTTTGTAAAAAAAAGACTTGCGGAGTTTCTTGCCGGAGTCTTCTCAGTTCTAGTTGTATTTGGAACTGGTGTAGAGTCATTATGTTAACGTTCATAAGTTCAAAAAGGGCGTTCAAGGGTCTATAGGGTACGATTACCGCTTACCATTCAGGCAGTCCATAATATGCCTGATTGGTACATACCATAGTGGTTTGTTTAAAAATACAACAATCAAAGTAGTAGGTAGATTTCGTATCACCTTCTTAAAATAAGTAGTGAGGACTTCAAGAGGACTTCAAAATGGTCTCAGCAGGTTTTTATGATTCAAATGAAATAAAAATCACAACATAATTTTACTTAGATTTATTTGCAACGTATTTTACTAAAGCGTAAAACAAGACAGCCTCCCCGATACATTCAAACTTATTCTAGCCAAAAATAATTGTACGATTGCATTAAAAACGCAATTTATATTAAAATATTTATGTTTGTAATTACATAATTACCAAATATACAATAATATACAAGTCCATTAAAACGAAACATCAACTTAATTAAAACAAATAACGAGATGTACTTATGTTAAACTCAAAAGCTACTTTTTTCCAGAAATACAATTCATTTTTGCTAAATGTGTCACTGTTGACGGCAAAAAAAATTTTTTTTTCATTAATTTCCAATTTGAAGCATTATTGTGGTGGCTGTTAGTTTGTGGTAGCTGAAGTAAAGCCCTACTAAGAGTGGTAATGATATTGAGGGTTTCGCAGCGCAGTCCTGCGGAGCGATTACGTAACTAAATTTCAATCATTTTCGAATTGAAATCGGTTCAATATAGTGGTTTTCTGATAACTTTTTTACGTTCTGCAAATACAAACAGTGGTTCATTAGAAATAGAACTATTTCCGATTTTGTAATATTTCTACCGATTCAGAGGTTATTTCAATCTGAATTTTATTGCAATAAAGTTACACGACGTACCTAATCCATGTACTGGTTGAACTGCAATGCATAGGCCAACCCTATGCAGTTCACATCATCATCATCACACATGGCTGAAGAGGTAGTTAGGATGTATCAGTAATAATGACACATTACATAATAGCACTTAGTACCAGTATGCACCACCTTCCCCTGCTCCTTTCCAAAATTAGGTAGTAAACGTTAAAATAAGTTACCCTGAATCAAACAATGACACATCTAGTAAATTCTACATCAATACAGTGCTATGTCCATTCTTTTTTGCCAAATTCAAAAAACATTAACAATTAACATTGGTAAAATGTGCTATTTTAAAATGAGGTCTCTAAATCGCACGTACGATAATTATATTGTCAATTGATATGAATTCTATTACTATAGGTACACAGTTTAACTAATAGGGTCTAATCGTTCAGTTAACGCGATTTCAACCATTGGCAAGACCATTAGTATCAATCCTTAGCGGTGTACCTATACTTTTGCGAACATTCTTCTCTCGCATAGCGTATTAAGTTGATTTTTTACACGATACAGGTTAAATGTGCTGTTTTGATACTCCATCCGTTCAGTAAATACAAACACTTCTTATTTAAAAATTAATAGCGATAAGAAGCAATGTAATAAAATAGCAAATAAGAAACTGTTTTATTTTATAAGTTATATGTGTTTGATAAATGAAAAATACGTTTCATTTAAATTATTAGGCGCGCATCCCACAGGGAGAGTTCTAGAGTTCTGCGCTGCGCATTATGTATATTAAGTATGTATTTACAAACAAAAAGTAGTATATGTATTATATCAGTTATCTGGTTTCCATAGTACAAGCTCTGTTTAGTTTGGGATCAGATGACCGTGTGTTAGGAATGTCCCAGGATATTTATTTATTATTTACTATTGTACACACCATAGATTTAGAATTGTCTACTACCCTTCATCTAAGGGCACACAGCAAGCAATCTAGAGTTCTGCAATATTCGTCATACACATTTTTTTTACTTTAAAGGCGCCGCATAGACTACAGTGAACGCGAAACTCAGAACTCTAGGACTCTCTGTGTAGGACCGGCGCATTAATCTTGTTTGTAATAATTATTATGTGAATAGGTACAGTTCTTATATTTTACTTTATTCGCCTATGTGTAGTTTTTGCGTGTTGAGATAAGCGTGTCTGTGTAGCACCTGAGTGCACTGCACAATAAAACCTGCAGCACAAATATCAATGCACAATAAAACATACTGCAATTTACTGCATTTATATGTGACAACATTCATAGACAAACGAAATTCATGAGATATCTGTATAGGTACAAAAGGGAGGAGTTGTATAAAAATGGAATGACATTTCAATTGAGGCATATATTAAAATATTCTAATCAAGATTCTAAGTAAATAACTATACGACTGTCGAAAAAAGAACAAAATTTGCTATTAGGTACCTACATACTTTGTTTGATTATGCTGGATTAAAAAAAAAAACATTATGTCAAAACGTAGAAGTAGTTTATTTAAGGGGCATGAGTGGTGAGCACAGATTGACACCTGCGCAGTAGTTAAGTTTTCGGTCTGTTTGGCGGAATGAAGAAGGGGGGAGCGCCGAGCTGCACACGATTGGTTCGTCAGTCAATGCTCGTCGTCTATTGGATTCTTGCGTGTCATTTGGCTGCTGCGATTTGGTCAAAAGTATACGTGCGCGAGCTTGCCCCCACTACTGCCTATCTGTGCTCACCATTCGTGCCTCATACTTGTATCATATTTTTTGTATTGACTTGCCATGATTCTATGAAAAAAAAGCGACTGACGCTGTGGAGCTATTTTGTGTCACTCTTCTATTTACGCATTGCTTATAAGCCATTTTTATTAAACTGATATTGGGTCTACACAGATAATATTGATAGTAATTTTGGCTCAAATAGACCAGATATACAATATTAGATAGGTAAATTTAAATAGCTTGTTTAAATCAAAATCTAAAAGAAATATTTAATGACAGTATATTTTTAATTTTTTATTTTCAAACGATATCACAAGCTCAATACGTGTAAACAACGTAACTTAGAAATTTGTGGTAAATTAAAACAAAATACACATTATTGATGCCTCAATTTTGCATGAAATTATCAATCTGTACGTTATTATTTTAAGAAACAAAACGTATTATATCGTTTTAGATGCATTAGTCGATTTTTGACTAGTTCAAATGGTGGATATGTATTAGTTCATAACTATCTTACTTTCATGGGTAGCACTACGTTATATTTTATATAATTATATAGTAAAAATAGTAATAATCAGTTTACAAGTAACATTCTAGCGTTTGACAACATTTCAGTATTTAAGCTCTGAAATGATAAACCGTTCCATTGGATCTTTGTCACACAGACAAACAGCGCATGTTGGCGCTTACTCTTGCCACATTCACCAATAAACTCGTCCCTCTGATCTTTAAAGTCGGAATTTTATATATGAAAACTTGCAACTTACTTGAAATGCATCTTTAAAAGCATGTAACAAATATGTTATGTTGTCATTTTCCTACCTGAGTATGCGTTTATTTTGTAAAATCAGAAAAAAAAACAAATGAATTATTAAGACTAGATATAATTAAAACTTAAAAATCAGTCAAGTCAATCAGCACATCGTACCCGTAATAAAACTGCATTCAAAGAAACGTATAAATGTTTTAGTAAAAGGTGTACAAATAAAAAACAAACGCTTAATTTCAATGCAGTTTTATTAAAGTAATTTCATAATAAGCAATAATTATTATTAAAAAAATAATAAAGAACAATTCAAACGATTGCACAACATACAATTCGATTAGTAAAAAATATTTTTTTTTAGAAAAATACGAAGATTTTAGATTCATTGTTCAGAAAAATTTGGTGCCGTTTATAAGCTCATCAAAAATTTAAAGAAAATTGTAAAAACACTATCAAACTACTGTAATTATTATTTTACGAAAAGAAGATACCTAATTCAACACGTATGATTCCAAAAAAAAAACATTAGGAAATATTATTACAAATTTCATCAATATATTTACATTAACAATATTAATTTGAATAAGTTTATGCTAAATAGTAAATATTGCGTGTCATAAGTCAAAGTGTCAAAATGTTGTATGTCAACATACATTCAATAAGACATAAATATGAAAAAATATATTCTATGAACCGCTATTTTTAGGTAGTTTACAAAGATAGCGATTTCTATATCAAAATATAAGTAATATTAAATATTATACAATTAATTATTTACATGCATTCCTATTATGTCAAGTAAAATGAATACTGATCAGAAACAAAAAGACAAACATTGGAATAAAATTAACTATTACAGATAACTAAGAAAATGACAAATAAATTATAGTTAACATAAAAACTAAAACTAAGAATTCATTAATTCTATAATACTATCACACTTTTTAGAAATCAACTTGACAGGCATTTAGAACCTACTATCAAATTTAGGGGAGAAATATGAAATATTATTTAAATATGCATAATATTAGTGTGACACGCCTCCTCTGTGTGTCTTTCGTCTTAGTAGGTCGGTTGAGGTAGTGGTGACAATCTTTCTAGGAATTACTCTACATACACGAAAATTGGAGCTACTAAATAGGTAAGTACCACAGAATATCTAGATATCATAAAAAACGCATGAAAATAATTCAGATAATCCATTTAATTTGATGCAGTAAACTTTAGCAAGGGTTAATACATGTACGGTTTTTGAGCAGTTTTTAGTTGTTGTTTAAAATTTTTTTTTTTTGCCTACATTGAAAATTTTAGTATTGAATTAGATCGATCGCTACCACTGCCTGTCCCGTGCCAACTTAAGTTGCTCTTATATATACATAGTGTGTAAAAAAATACCCAGGATATTATCAGTATAATATACAAAAATGTGATTTCTTTCCGTCCATTGTGATTTGTGATTATTTATTACAGTAAAACTATTTAAATAAATAATTTTTAAGAATGCCAAGGTATGTTATAATTATTTAAAATTCTTTCACGTTTTCTCTAGATAGTGCTACAGTTTACGGACTATTTTATTTTACTTAATGTTAGTCTTAATCCGTGCCGTTTGAAGGAACTAGTTTTAATCATACGAATATATTATTTGATTCGAATGGATCCTTTAATGGAGGTGTCAGAACAAGCCATGATTTTTCACTTTTATTTGTTAACCTGTTTGGTGAAACCAAAACCTCTCTGGTCCCATAAGACATACGATCAATCGAGTTCATACATAAAACAATTTTTCCCTGTTTGAGCTATTAGTAGAAACGTCATGGTTTATTCAGACACAAAATTTTGGTAGTGCATTATACAATATAACTACTTATATGGAAAATTGGAATATTTATTGATAGTTCATATTTTGTAATATTTACGGTTTTTATCAAATACTGGGTGGAGTTGCGATATGGCATATTTTCGAAACATATGTTGGATTAGTCATGCTAAACAACTTTTACTATGGGACCAACACTGAAATCTAATTTTTTTTTTACTTTTCTTACATTATGATCGATCAAATATTCTTTTGAGAATTCACTATGGGTCCCATACTAAAAGTTGTTCAGCACTAACCCAACATAGGTTTCAAAAATATGTTTTCTCAAAATCTCCACCTGTTATATCTATAACATTCGGTATAAAGCAACTTTATTGGAAATGCATGTTAAGTGCACATCAGGTGCACATGTACTAATTAGCATTGTTTTAGTCCTTATGGACTTCAGGCACATTCTGAAGTGAAGTAGGAACAAATGGCTATTGCTTTCTAAATAAGGGTCATAAGGGGTCTTCATACGAAACTGTCTGTCAATGTCAACGTCAAATATAATACGGATAAAATGTAGTGTAATTTGCAAGAAAATTGCGAAAAATTTATAGTCCCTTCAAAATGTTACTTCGAACTATAGTAACTAAGTTGATAATAATATTTTCGATATTTATACTTACGATGATAACTTAATTGATGTACCTATTGACTTTGACAGTGACCGTCTTGTATGGTTAGATTTTAAAATTGGAGTCACTTTACAAAATTATACTTGAAATATATATTTCTTCTTATAAAAGTGTACCCGTATGTAAACGAGAATATAAGAAGCAGCCATGGGTCCTCACTTAGTTTTATTAAGTAGATCATCCATCTCGCTTACACAAATGAGAGAAAGATATTAAAGACTGTCACCTGGTCTTATAATAGTGGTATTTTCACGACCTCGCATTCTGTACTGGATTAAAAAGTCAATCACGCATTGATATTACTGATGTTGTTATAACAGTTACTGTTCTACGTACACGTCAAAATCAGACTTATATTTACGATCATAAGGTACAAATTTCCATTAAAACATGTCAATATTAAATTCAACTTATAATTAAATGAGGCAAACGATTTGACACAAATTACCAGAACAATCTAGAGAATTCGGTATTTTTCTAATGGATTAATCTATATAAAGAATTCCCTCCAACAATAAAGCTGTAATTTTTAAAGCAAATACATTAAAATAAACATGAACTCCATTTAATACAGAATACTTCAATCAAATTTGACTAAAAAACTTAGCATTTATTAGGTACTTTAGATCCAAATTCGTGTAATATGTCACATGCCATTTCTAAGTCGTTTCTAGTGATGCCTAGTGCTCTTACAACTATATCTTTAGGATAACCTTCGCCTACTAAACGAGCGATGTAGTCTAAGTTTATATTTTCATACGATACGTTGTCTGCATACTTTCTTCCGTGCTTATCGTGTGTAAGTGGATTGAATTTTTTTGCTGGAAACAAAATACTTATTTAAAAAATCTTTTATTTTGACAAAGTCCGAGCCGAAATGAAAAACTCTTATGAAAAATATAGGATTATGGGACTTATTGAATTCATCTTATGGATGAGATTTCAATTTACGTATTATACTATTAAATACAATGCGTAGGCCTGTATTTGACCACAATCTCACCACGGTAAGTGATGATCTGGTAGAATCTAAAATGGAACTAGCTCTCAAGTAGCTGGCGGAACACGGTAAGTGTTTGGCAACAGATTTTCAAGGGTGGTAGCCAGCCAGGCAGGTACTACTAAAGACCTTACCACTGTGGTACAAAGTACAGTTTGCCGAAAATTCAAGCGCAAATTAGGAAGCCGGCATTCAATCCATCTTATCGTGGTCATTTAAATAGATGATATGGCCTAGGGATTTTAAATATCGGAACTTACGTGCAACAGCTAACTCATTCTTCTCAACAGCAACATTCTCATATGGCGGATCTTTGATGTCTTCCGATGGGAACTTCGGCATTGTTGTAGACTTAGTAGGCTGATCCATACTTCCACTTGTCGTGGTAGGCAAGGACCTTTGCCTAGGCGGCGCTCTATTCTCAACTCTAGATTCTCTATCAAAACTACTTCTTGAATCAGAATTAACAATCCTATCTTGTCTCAAATCCGGCTTATCAGGCGGCCTTTCGGGTGGCTGCCGAAAATCTGTATGCCAACTTTCATTTGAAGGCATATGTTGACGATTTTCATTTGGCAAACATGGGACGTGTCTGTCGATTCTATCAGATACGTTAGGAACATGTCTATCTTGACGACTTTCTGGCACTGACACGTGTCTTTCTTGTCTATTGTCTATATTGGGAACATGTCGTTCTTGTCTATTGTCAGGGAGATTCGGAACGTGACGATCATTTCGACATTCTACATTGACGTGTCTTTCTTGTCTAGCCTCTGGCACGTTTGGTACGTGTCGATCGTTCTGTCGATTCTCGGGCAAACTTGGCACCTGTCTCTCTTGCCAGGATTCTGGATTGGGGACGTGTCTATCGTTTTGTCGGGTTTCAGGCAGGTGTCTTTCTTGTCTTGTTTCTGGATTAGGCACGTGTCGATCAGTTCTATTTTCTATTGGTCTGTTTTCATGTCGTGTGTTATCGGGTACGGTCGGCACGTGTCGGTCTTTTGGTTCGGTTGGGGTCGGTCTGTCGTCAGTGGGGGGTCGTTCGGGGGGCGGGGCGGGGAGGGGGCGGCTGTTCGACTGCGGGGTGCAGGCGCGACGGGGTTTTTCAAATGCACGCGGGTCTGGAGGTACCTGTAATTCGAAGAAGATCTTGAATAATCGCGTAAGGAAGTTGTTGTTGTGCATATTGAAACAATATAAATGAACTATTTGATCTTAATAACATAGCCGGATTTCGGACTTTTGTCCATCACTTTTATAATTTACCCTTAATTTACCGTACCGTGACACGTCACGTTTTAAAAGTTTTATTATGTTACAATAGGGGTCTAATGTACGGATTATATTAACTCTTTTTCATTAAATTCCAATACTATCAGTTTTTTTTTGCTTGGCCACAATCTCACCATGGTAAGCGACGATGTGACCGAAGGTGGTAAGCACACAAAGCCTAGAAGGAACTGGCTCTCAATTGCAGCTGTCGGAACATACCGATATGTGCTTGGCGACAGATTTTCAACTTGAGGGTGGTAGCCAGCCAGACGGGTACTACAAAGTACCCTACCACCGTGCTATGGTTTCCTCACGATGTTTTCTTTCACCGAAAGTTCAAGCTCACTGTAGGATTCGATTTCTGGACCTTCGTCTCGGTATCCGATGTCACTAACACTGAGCTATCATCGCCTTAAAACTATGTCATGAGATTTACCATGTCACATTTTATTTGCGTTTCTCTGTAAAATTATCATTACTACAGGAGGAGGCCAATAAGAGCACAGGTATTGCTGGATACACGTGGTACTTATACCATTCGTGGTAGAAGTTTAAGTAATGGACTTTCTTGGATTTAGCAGTTCTTACCAATAATATAAACAACTAAAAATGACAGAAATCCTACTTACCTCATGTCTCGTGTCAATTACTCCAGTTATAGTTTCCGTGGACCCGGTGATGATGGAAGTCAGTCGGTGTCGGGAATCCGGCTCAGGTTCTAATGATGAACGTCTTCTTGGTTCTGCTAGGGTAATATTTAAATAAGAGTTGTAAATCCATACACTAGCATCTTCCGGAGAAGTGCCACACGGTCGCACAGTAGAATTGTGTTACAGACTGAGTCAATATTATTGGCGGCTGTGATATTAGGCGCGGAACGCAGCGCAGTAGCGAAAATGAAGGTATCCGGTACATTCGAATGGACTGAACCTGCGCAAAGCCGGCTCGCAGCGCACTTCACAGTCGCCATTAAGTATGGTTCGGATTCTACTCAAAAATGAACCTAACTGGTGCAGTATTACTAGTGACTTCTTATCTTTAGTAGTAAGGGGGTTAGTATTTTTCAACGCGACGGCCCAAAAAAGGAGTGCAATGTTTCAGCGTTCATATTTGTTTGTGTGTTTCTTTATTCCACCATAACTTTAAAATTCCTGAACAGATTTAGATGTATTGGGTATTGTTAGAATCCTTACATCATTCCGAGTGATACTGGCTTCATAATTGTTTTTACTTTTTAACCGACTGCAAAAACAGGAGGAGGTATTTAACTTACTTTACTCAATACGGTTGTGTTTTTTTTTTATGTTTGTTACCTCATAACTCGACATTTATTAACCGATTTGTAAAATTATTTTTTGTTTAAAAGGGTTCTTCACACTTCCCGTTTGGTCCCATTGTTATCAGATCAGGATTTGATTACTTTTTAGTGTAGTGTAGTCGGTTTAACTTTTTTGTAAAACAGTTTATTAGTTAGTGTGGTTTGGCAGGGCAGTCGTGTTTTTTAAATCATTTTCATACTAACATAGGTATATATCTAGATTCTAAATAGAGGAAAAGCGAGGAAGTTGAAGACCAAGGATAAGTTATATCACAGAATTAATAATATAGTACGAATATTAAACAAGCAAAAGATATAACAAGATTACTTGACCGACGCCAAAATTTATGGGCTGAAGAAAATTTTGATATACTAATAACAGAGGCTATGAAAGCAGACCACTCGCTCCACAACTCCTACAACAGAAAAAAATATAATGATAATAATGACTATGTCACAAAAAATTTCACGCGTCTCATACATCGAGGAAAAACACGCGAAGCCCTAAATTGGTTATTGACAAAAGATACAAGCAAAATCCTTAAACCTGAAGACGAAATTGACGTAACGGGGAAAACGGTCATGGATATATTGCATGAGAAGCACCCTCCTGGATTTAATCCTGATTCAAGACTATTTACACTACCTGACGGCCTCACCGAATTGACTCCATTACTAGAAGTAGACATAACTAGCGAACATGTGGAATCAGTTGCGAGAAAATTGCATGGTGGTGGAGGCCCAACAGGCACCACATCAGAAAATTGGAAAGATTACTTGTTACGATTTGGAGAAGCAAGCCTGCATTTGAGGATTGCAGTAGCACAATTAACAATGCATTTAAATAACAATATTGTACCATGGACCCAAATACAAGCCCTTATGTCAAGTCGACTCATAGCCTTAGACAAATGCCCAGGTGTGAGACCGATTGGCATTGGCGAATGCCTACGCAGGATCTTATCCAAATGTATGATTTTAGTCACCGGGTCTGAGGTCACCGAAGCCTGTGCTCAATCGCAACTTTGTAGTGGACTAAGCTGCGGTATCGAAGGTGCTATACACGCAATGAATGAACTTTTCCAAAAAGAATGCCAACCAGGCTCTAACTGGGGAATGCTACTCGTTGATGCAAATAATGCCTTTAATTCTATGAATAGACAGTTAGCTCTCTGGCAAGCAAGAATATATTGGCCACATTGCGCTCGTTTCTTATACAACACATACAATGGTCACGCAGAACTTGTAATACGTGATTCCGATATGAGATTATACAGCAAAGAGGGAGTAACCCAAGGAGATCCACTTGCCATGCCATTGTACGCCCTTGCAACACTACCCATAATAAATAAACTAAAAAAAGAACAAGCAACTACCCAATGCTGGTATGCTGATGACTCTTCCGCCCAAGGCAAACTAAAAAACCTACGTCATTGGTGGGATACAATGAGTAAAATAGGCCCAGAATATGGTTACCTTCCTCAAGACAAAAAATCATATCTAATAATTTCCGAGAACGACAAGCAAACAGCTCAACAGATTTTCAAGGGGATTAACGTAAACATCATAACTGGATCACGCTTCCTTGGTAGTTATATTGGCGAAGGAAAAGAACACTTTGTAAACAAGAAAATTAAAAACTGGCAATCTACAATAGAAAAACTTTCACTTATCTGTAAAGACTCACCCCAAGCCGCTTACACTGCCCTCACCAAAGCAGTTCAATTTCAATGGTCATTCCTTTTAAGAGTTTTAGATGACGTAAACCAATTCTTCGAACCACTAACAAACACACTGCGTACCAATTTTTTACCCACTTTACTAGGAGGGGATATCTCACCCTTAGAAGCGGACTTATTCTCTCTACCCGTTCACAAAGGTGGTCTAGCAATCTCCGCTCTATCAAAAATTACAAATATTAACTATGAATGTTCAAAAAAAGGTTGTGCAGTCCTCTCAAATGCTTTAATTGAAAATACACATATGGACCTCTATCAACATCATAAATATCTCAAAGATGCACAGAAAGAAAGCCGCAAAGAGAAAGACTCTCTCAATGACGAACTCTTGGATACCGTCTTAGTCAAACTCTCTCCTATCAAGAGAAGAGCGATTGAACGATCAATTTCGACAAAAATGAAAACTAAATCCTCCAATTGGCTATCTATCATACCGTCAAAAAAAGACCATTCCGATATGTCCCCATTTGAGTTCAGAGACGCACTTGCATTACGTTACCACAGATTACCAGTCTCTATGCCAAAATCATGTGATGGCTGCGGCTGCGATGAATTCAATGTTGATCATGCTCTATGTTGTAAAAAGGGTGGTCTAATAACACGTCGTCATAATGAAATTAGAGATTTGTTCTGTGACCTATGTCAACATGCATGGGGTAACGTAGTCAAAGAACCCATAATCTCTGAAGGAGACTGCGGACTACGTGGAGACCTTTCTTGCCGTGGCGTTTGGGATGCACAGAGGGAGGCGTTATTTGATATCCGTGTCGTAGACACTGACGCTCCTTCTTATATTTCACGTCCTGTCGCCTCTGTATTAAAATCCGCTGAAGACGAAAAAATAAGAAAATATTCAAGCGCTTGCGAATTGCGACATGCAACATTCACCCCTCTTGTCACATCCGTTGACGGAGTTTTCGCTCCACAAATGTCTACCTTCGTTAAACATCTTGGAGCCGCAATCTCTGACCGCTGGAACAGGTCATTTAGCGTAGTGATGGGTTGGCTAAGATCAAAAATAATAATCTCTATAATCCGTGCCACTAGTATGTGTATTCGCGGCACGAGACATAGATTTAAGCCAATAGCAGACTTATTTGGCTTCGGCGATGGAGCAGCCCTACCTAAACAAGACTGATGTTGATGCGGTCGACGAACCGATTTTATATAATATTTTTCTGTTACGGTATTCTTATTATAATGGCTACGTTTATTTAAAATTAAATTGAAATGTGTTTTATACATAGTTATAATGATAATAAAAGGAATGATATAAAATACTATATATGTTAGTAAAGTTTATGCGACATAATATAGTACGTACAAGTTATAGTGATACAGTGAAAGCAAAAATAAACGTCATGTCGTATAAGGAGGTGCAAAATGTTGGTAACGATATAGCGGAATGGAAAAGGCTACACCGATAAGACCGCAGCTCTTAAATAAAGAAGAACATAGGTATCAGTCATCATATACCCTAATCTGCTACTGCATCTACATCTCTACTTGCTTACCATCAGGCAGGCGGGTCTTGTTTGCCACCATAGTGATATAAAAAAACTCGTATATCTATTGGCCAAAAGAGCCTGACAATAAAGAGATAGTTAATAATATTATAGATCCCGGCAAACTTCTTGGCACAATTTGGTCGTAGTGGGGAATGGTTTGCGCAGGTACACTGGCGAGCAACATAAATGTACACGTAGATTTTAATTTATTTTCTCCTAAAAAGAGAACTAAACTTTTGCTTGTGGAGTTTACGTTTTGTGCCAAGAAGTTTGCCGGTTAATGTAACACTGAGGCGACGTCCTAATTGGCGACGATCGTACGATCAAACGATGCGATTTCGTCGTACGACGAGATTAAATACACAAAACGCTTTAGAGTGTCCTAATTAAAGCTCGCAAGTCATTGCGCGAGCACTGGAACATCAGCGCGATCGTGCGACGAAATCGCATCGTTTGATCGTACGATCGTCGCCAATTAGGACGACGCCTGATACAATATCAACAAACCTTGAGCACTAGCAGCGGCACTAGCAGCCGCAATATCCTGTACACTGGAAGCAGCAACGATCACCGGTTCAGCGGGGGACAGACTCTTCCTGGGAGGTAGTGGTGGGGCCCTTAGTTCCCCGTACGCGTTCTCATTGAGGGGGCGACGCGAGGGGAGGGGGGAGTGCCGCGGGGAGGGCAAGGGGGAACGGACTGACGGACGGAGCGCGTCTATTGTTGATGTTGCTGCGTTAAATTCTGCCCAGTCCTGGAATTAATTATTACACACTCAAACACCCCAATCAGTTGCTTGCAGCGGCGTCGTGTGACCTAGGAGGGCGGTGGCTGCCACACGCGTCATACTTATGAGCAGGTGCTGCTTGTGGGGGCTGGTCTACATAAGTTTGCTATTTACTTCATTAAAGTATCGATTGTGCGTACTTTTTTAGCATTTTCCGCCGGGGAACGTAATTGTTGGCAGTGAGATCAGAATGCAAATGTTATGTAATAGATCCAAGCTTGTTTTCTTAGAGTAATTGCTGAGTTTATTGCCGGCTTTTCTCAGTACTTGTTTATTTTATATTTCCATATAGATGGTTTTGTTTATTTTACTTTACAAGTGCAGATCTGTTTTAGCTATTTATGTTGTTGACCGTACTTTGCAAGACAGATTTAACGTGAACATTTAATTGATTTATTACCGATTTTAGCTGTAAACACGATTTTCCATAATATTTCTGGTGTGGTTAGAGGTATGCACGTATTTTTTCTCACTAGAAACACTTTCCCTTTATAAAAAAACATGGTTTAAAGCAAACCCAGGTTTTAAAATAGCCTCGTCTCTTGTTGTTATATGAAGTCAGAAAGTGACCGAGTGACTGGTTTTACTAAACTAGCTTTATAACATATTTTGTAATAAAGGGGATAATGGCGGAATAATGTTATGTTTACATGTACTTAATTCAGACAGACCCACGGGCAAAAAGCTAGTTCAATAAAAGGAAATCCACGTGCATTAAAAATAGCAAAGAAAACACACAAGCACATTTCACCAAGCGTATATTGTCAACATAAAATACACTTACAAATAAATAAGTCACAAAAAATTAAATAATATTAATTAAAAATGTCATTTAAATTAAGAAATACGTATAAACTAAGCGTAAACATTACTCGATCCATAATTCCGATTAACAAATAATTTTAAATATTATATTTGAACTAAAATATTCAATGCATTTGAAAATGTACCCTAAAAACGGTAAAATAAAGTTAAAATCGAATTAATGGAGACAGAGATTCGTCATCAAAAACGAAAAGTAATGATCTTTTTTTAAATAATAAATATAAACTGTTAAAGTTTGTAATTATGGAATCTATCCACTGGAATTATCATAAATTAAATTAATTCTATTGCATTACGAGCATATAAACAATAACATTATTTCTAACTGATTCATTTTTTACGTATAATAGAAGTCCTAGCACGATAATAGTGACTCTCGAATAAATAATAATATTTAGATTAAAAAGTAAAATGCAAAAGTGTCATAAAACAAAAAAAATATCTTTAATATTTAAGATTTTATAATTATTCAAATTGACATTGGCAGCAGAAACAACGTTGAATTTTATTATCCCTGATGAGTTTGTCAGATGTATATGCACCAAAAGTAAATAAGGAATACATTAAAAACAAAACAAACCTTTATTTTATGTCACTTTTGCATTACTAGTAAAAAACGAATGAAATTCAGTACCATTAGCATCATTCACTATCGATAAAACATTTATGGATTTTTTGTGCAAAAATGACTTATAACGACATATCAATCATGGCATTATTTCGTACACTCAATTATAATGTAATACATTATATTAAAGTTCATTTTCACATAAATGTGAGTCACTGTTGCACAAAAATCAGTGTAATGCATAGGCTGTAACATAACTAAAATTATTTAAAAGATAATTAGACAAAAAGAACAACGTCATATCATGTTACAACCTGGATAACAGTTATAAAAGCTATATAAATAATATTTTTATAATGTTTAAACAGCTTTTATAGATGTGGAGTACCCATTTTAAAGAGTTGAGGGATGTTGAACTGTGGATTTTGTTAGCTAATAAATGAAATTATCAAATATTATGACTGTAATGCAGTGTAGTGGAAACCAATAGTTTTATTTAAAAAACATGAATTAAGTCTTACGAAAAATCTCGCCACATGAGTATATCGTCAGTCAGTCGATTTCTCATTTCATATTAGATAAATATTCCCAGAAAACGGGAGCTAAATTCAATGAAGACAACTTTCCTTAGGCTCAACTCTACCAAGAAGCGAAGCGGCGCGCACTTTTTAAAATAACGATACAATATTGAATATTATCTAGTACAGTCGAGGACATAAATATGTATACACTTAGTAAAATTCAACAACGGTTTTCTCTTAAACTACTGATTGAAATTATGAGATATTATAAAGGCAGAATCTTCTAACATATACTATTATGATTTGTGTAATAGTTTAACACTTAAATGTTAAACATGCGAGAAAATCGCCTTTGAATTTCAAAAAGTGTATACATATTTATGTCCTCGACTGTACAAGAAAAGGTACACATTTCAGTGAGAGAATTAAATTACGCGAGATACTTGCCACGATTTCTCTAATGTACGTACCGTGTCGCGTCGTGTATTATCTCGATGTGAATTGAACCTTAAGAGTAAAATAGAGATGAAAGTTTGTATAACGATCTGTATTCCTCACATTTATCCATTTGGTTGAAAATAAAGAGTTGAGTGAATCTGGATTTTCGAAAATTCAACCCTTATGGATAGGGGAAAAGCTAGTATAAATTATAAAACTAAAGATGAGAAAAAAACTCATAGTTTGATATGAGTCTACAAATCTATCATTTAAGACGGTCTTACCTCAAATTCAAAATAGGTTTTTTTTGAGAGTCGAGTATGACGTAACGCAATGAAAATACCTAACACAAAAAATACTCTGGACAGAAGAGGATTTTGAGAAAAATATTTACCGAATAGAATATTAAAAAGTGCTTAAAAATTCTCCGTATTTTCAGCGATGACAACAATTTTTAAGAATATTTAAGATACAGAATTATATTAGGATATTAACGGGACACTTATTCAAATTTTTTTTTTTTTTTTAAATTAATGTGTATATTCTGTATAATCTAAAGAAAACCCGTAAAAAATGTCCATTTCATAGCGTCGACACATTTATGATTTTCTATTTTCAACCCTATTCCAATGAAGAACGAGTGCTGTCAAAATCGTAGTCAGTCCACGCCTTAAAAATCACCCCAAAAAGTATGTACTTCAGGCGAAATTTAATTTAACACATTCGTTAGCCCACAGTACAACACCCACTCCATTCCACACAAGTCCGTATAGAACGTCAATCAACACACAAGTCAAATATTGAGTCAAACACCAATTGAATTTATAACCTACACCTATGGCATAGGGTTTATTATCGATTAATATGAACATTTCTTGATACTTGACATAAGTTTTGATTCACGTTTTGATACGAGCCATATACATTGTAATGACAACGACGTGACCTTGTATCGGCGCGAGACCCATACAAAACGCAAACAGACACAAGTCTCTACGCACGTGCAAACATTAAGCATGCGGTGATTTTCGCCGGCGCCGCTGCAAAACAAATAAATGACATATATTGTATGAGGTCGCATGCATTTAATGGTATACTTTACTGTGCATTCTAGTATTTGATTCTATTTCTTCATCATCATCATCAGCCTATAATGTCCCACTGCTGTGTGTAACGTTCATAAGTGCCTTACCAGGGCCTAAATTGAATAAACCACTTTTTAATTTTGATTTTGAGGGTGAAAGGGACTGGGCGATATTCCACCTCGCATGCCTACTGCGGGTAATTGTTAAGTAATTATGTCCGAAATTAAGGATACTAAGGTCTGTATTCAATGCTCAAGTCAAATCTTGAGTTGAGATTGAAACAATTGAATTTGGAACCTGCTCCAATGATTATTAGGTTTATATTCGTTTAACACGATATATTCTTGAGACTTGATGTGAATATTGATATAATTCTATAATACATCTATATTTATAATAGATGGGTAATACCAACAAAGAAAGCATTGAAATTGTAAGATTCAGTTTCATTTTAACCGACTTCAAAAAAAGGAGGTTGTCAATTCGTTGTTAGACCACAATCTGAACGGTGATGAAATAGCCGAAGATAGTTAGCACACCCAGTCTTGGACGGAACCGGGTCTCTAGAGCTTTGAATTTGAATGCACAGTAAAGTAAATAAAAAAAACTCAAAAATTAACATACGGCAAAAATCAAAAGCTATGATATGAAGTGTAATTTCAAAAAATGCAACAACACACATGCCTGCCCTGGATCATACAGAATGTTACATGCTTTATGTAAGGTAATATCAGTAATAAGGAAGGTGTAAATGTTTGCAAACTCTGTTTTTGTCCCGTTATATGTATGTATGTATGTGTGATTATTTAATGGTGCTGTTTTTTGTTTTTTACAAAATAAATCAGATCACAAATTATAATTAATTCGGCACACTATATTTTTTTATTTTTATTTAACCACTTTATCGCTACGTCTAGTCTAATTTCGCCTAATTAAGTTTATTTATCCTTATTCTAAATTCACGCGAATATCGACTCTCAGTAGCATGCTCTCAAGATCGATCCGCGGACCCTAACAAAGACTTGCTATTCAAAATTAATATGACGGGATATAATTGATTATTGAATTATGATCCATAAATAGAGTAAATAAGGTTGTATTTACCTCGGCATCATCAATATCGTCAGTCAATCCGTTGAACGTAGTATTTCTCGACGCCCAGCCATTCGCATTATTTGATATCGTCACGTCAACACCTGAAATATTCATAACAAATTGGGATTTTAGAGGAGGTATTACCACTCTATGTTACTTACTCCCTTGAAGTTTAGGTAAATATACTCTACCTATTCCCATCTCTGATTATAATAAATAGCAGGATTAAGAAGATTTTTGTTAATTTAGATTAATAGGTGCCGCCTTTTCGGAGATTAGCCGGAACAAACAAACAGACACTTCCATTTTATTTATTTGTAGGTATCGATAAACAAGTAAACACTTACTGGAACCATTGCAACCGGACGAGCCCGATGACCCGGACGAATTAGATGATACTGGTTTAACGGCAGTCTTTGTGTTTCTATAGGAACAAAACATTCAATTACTATAACTGGACACACTCACAGACCAATAAGTCAAAAAACCCCAACTAAATGAATAACCACGATTAGAATCTTAGTTTAGGATCTGTGGACACACGAGGTCTGTCTGTGGTTACACTAAATATTATTTGCCCCCTAGACAAGATCGTTGTCGACAATCGTCATCGTTAGTAAACAATCAACCTTTGTATGGGAGTGAGATAAGAGATTGTTAAAAATCACGTGATATTTCGATTTGAAATGTCAATCACATACAAAGGTTGATCGTTTACTAACGATGACGAATGTCGACAACCATCTTGTCTAGGGGCCCAGGTCAAAACTTTAGTTAATGCTCTAGGCCAACTTTCAATAACTGGTTATTAAAAATTATGCATAGGCTTCTATTTGACCATTATCTCACCATGGTAAGTGACCAGTGTAGCCGATGGTGGCCAGCACACAGTATAGAAGGGAACTGGCTCTGAAGTGTCAGAACACACCGGTAGGTCCAGATGGGTTCTACAAACACACCGTGCTATGATTTTCCCACGACGTTTTCCTTCACTCCAAACTTTGTAGGGTTCATTCCCGGGATGGGAGAAATACGTCGTTCCCGAAGTTTTTTTTTGCGATCTCCCGGGAATTCTTTATGAGATTTTACCACCTTCAAATCTTCAAAATTAACGAAAAACCTTTGAAACATGAAGATTTGTAAAAAAATATAAAATGGATTCCCGGGAATTCCTAGAAAATCAGTTTTAATAAAGGATTTCCTCAGGGTGATACCCATGATGTTGCAAGCGTCAACCAACCGCTTACAATCAGGCGGGCTTGCCACCTAAGTAGTATAAAAACAAAGTATAACTCACTTAGATTCGGAGCTGGGCGGTCTGGGCGGAACAAAGGCGTCGACCACAACTTGTTCCGTGCCCTTGATCTCAGCTCGACAGAATGGACACCCTTGACCCTCAGAATCCTGGACAAAAAACATACTTTATTAATAGAAATTATCCTACTCATCATATTTAACATGGTATGGACAAGTTATGAGGAGAAATAAAAGCCACGTGACTAAAAGAGTTATGAATATGAAAGTGGATGGATATACGGGAAGAGGAAGACCGAAAAAGGGTCGGCAACGCGCGAGTGATACCCTGGTGTTGTAAGCGTCCATAGGCTACGGTAACTGCTTACCATCAGGCGGGCCGTATGCTTGTTTGCCACCTTAGTGGTATAAAAAAAAAAAGATATGGATGGATTGTGTGGAAAATGATATGGGTAAAAAAGGAGTGGATGCTGGTATGGCGGATAGAAGAGATGAATGGAAGAAGCGTACATATTGCACCGACCCCAAATGATTGGGAACACTACAAAGTAACCTACGAACGTGCTCAAGCTCACTTCACTCACTTTCAAATTTATAATATTACTGGCTTTCACCTAGCGATTTCATTTTTTCCCGGGATAAAAAGTTACATGCATTTTCTTATTCTAGGGTACACACATTTGCCAGTTATCATCAAAATCCGTGGAGCCGTTTCGGAGATGAGTGGTAACAAAAATACACACACACACAAACTTTAACACTTACGGGTCTAGTAGGAGATAGAAAGTATGATAGACCATTTTTCGACTACTGAGATTTTTTTAGTAGGGAATTTTCAACAACCTTTCGGTCATTAAAACGGCACTCATCATGGCACCTCTTACAATACCACAGATACCATAGAAAGAAGGATGGTAGTAATAGGATACTAGGAAGCAGGAATTAGGATACTGGAAGTAGGAATATGATACTAGGAAGAAGGAATATGATACTAGAATGCAGGAATAGGATACTGGAAGTAGGAATAGGATACTGGAAGTAGGAATATGATACTAGGAAGAAGGAATATGATACAAGGATGTAGGAATAGGATACTGGAAGGAGGAATAGGATACTGGAAGAAGGAATATGATACTGGGATGTAGGAATAGGATACTGGAAGTAGGAATATGATACTAGGATAGAGGAATAGGATACTATACTAGGAAATAGGAATAGGATACTAGGAAGTAGGAATAGGATACCAGGAAGCAGGAATAGGATACTGGAAGTAGGAATACGATACTGGAAGTAGGAATATGTTACTAGGATGGAGGAATAGGATACCAGAAAATAGGAATAGGATACTAGGAAATAGGAATAGGATACTAGGAAGTAGGAACAGGATACTAGAAAGTAGGATAAGATAGGTCAAGTTTTACTCACAATTTGCCAAGCAGTTAAACAGGGTGTACACAGCAAATGCCCGCACGGCTCTATTCTGATGTCTTTGTCGTTCTCCGCACATATTTTACATAACTGGAACGTGCTACCTGCAATGTTTGATAACAATATATGAAATTGAGGAACAATAAAGAACCTAAACCTAAAAAAATATGTAGGTATGTATTTATATTTATGTATTTTGTACGGACCCATTTCACAATACAATTCGTACTGTTCTTGCGTGACGGTGATATGGTCTTCCGCTGGTGATATGATTGCACTGCTGAGGTCTGGGTTCACATCCCGCCCGTCTGGGTATAAGTAGCTGGAATGACGATAAAAACACGACTTCAAAATATTATACATAACTATGATTGTAAGTAGTGGTCATTGAGTTAGATTTTAAGAGAGGTAGAGCATAGCGTTTATTCGCTCAAAGAGCAGCTCGACTGGGGAAGTATTACATAATACCGCAGCCAAATAACTTTATGTTGTGTAAAGTTGTGTTCCTGCGCTTGAGTAAGGTCGCCAGAGCTCATTGGGGAGGGGGGAAAGGTCGGCAACGCGTGAGCGATGCTTCGTGTGTTGCACGGGTCCATATGGCTACGGTAACCGCTTACCATCAGGCGGGCCGTATGCTTGTTTACCGACTTAGTCGTATAAAAAAAAAAAAAAAAAAAGATTCCTCTGTACCACTATGAGAATCGATCCCCATGGGTTTTACACCATATTATTATGTGAAAAACCACAAAAAAAACCTTTGGGGAAGTTGTTTGTTATCATGAGTACAATAATTTGTCTAAGTATCGTTTACTAATTACCAGTCACCCTATATAAGCTAAGGATAAGATACACGTCTACAGAACATATATTGTCATCTGGTCATGTGTATAATTAATTAATTATATATGTTAATTAATAAATAAATTAATTCGTTATGTATGTCGAAATAAATGTTTTCTTATTTCTTTCAAATTAACTACAATACTCCAATTATAAAAGTACTCACAACCCTTCTCTATACCCGTCGAGCAACGCTTGTACCAAACTCTTGTTCTGTGGAATTGTTTGTAGAATCTCTCCGTCCACCGTCACGTAGCCAATCGCCCATTGACCGAGCCTCGTGCATGATAACCTGAAACAATCATTAAAAATCCTTTAAGGCGCCGTGTGTTCATAGATTAGCAAAAATGCGTTTGTTTGATTCGGTTTTACGTAAAGAAAATGCAATAGTTCTAGTTCGGAAAAAATATATGTGAAAGTTGACAATATTTCCTAAGGTCCAGCGAGCTCCAAAACACGATTGCAATAATTTTACTAGATAGAAAGAAATCGTAAAGTTACCCCTTTTTATTACTTTTATTGCGTTTTATGGCTATAATAATCAGAATTTTCAGAAGAAAATTATACTAAAATAATAGTCATAATATGATCTATCGCCCTACGTTTTGTTTTTTTTATTTTATTTCTTTACTTTTACACAAATCCAAAATACCTATAAAATTCATCGTCTCGCGGTCAGCGGTGGCCCACTCAGTCGCGCTGGAGCGCTTGTGGAGGTCGGAGCTATGCCAGATTTCTCGCCGAGCGGTTGAACTTGCTTTCATAACACTTCGATACACCATTTTTGTGCGTATTGATAGTAATCATTATAGATATTTGATTTTTTATTGCCGCGTTTCGTCCGAGAGTTAAAACATTCGTAGAAAAAAGTCGTAACTAAAATATATTAGTTTTATAGTACTTATAAAGTACTTATAAATTATTATAAGTAGGTAATATTATTATTTATTTATAATTTGATCTTTCTTTTCAATTGAAACATGAAAATATTCAAATGACAAGGTACAATCACTTTTGTTTTTTATCAAATTGGGGATCCGTCAAAAAAATTATGACCAATTAGGGTTCCGTGGGAACCGCTTTATTGTATAGCTATATAGTTAAATTGTGTGTGATTCAATATGGGCAATAAGATGAATAAGAAGAGAAAACAACTTTTTAATTAAATTATGTTGTAAAAAGTGTTGTGTGAAAAATAAAAATAATATTATGATTTATCAAAGATTAGAGTAGGTGCATTTAAAATAATTAAAAAAGCTTTTAGGTTACGTACTACCAGTGCGCGATAAATTGAGACCCGAGTCACAGTCACAGTCGCGCTGTAGCGCACGTGTTGTAGACTTGTAGTACACACGGCTACATATCAAGCGATACATTTCCAGTATAAGCTGATCTCATTGTATAGGAATTTCGTACAATAAGAGTTCAGCTTATATTGGAAATATATAGCTTGATCTGTAGCCACGCGTACAAAACGAGCGCTATCGGGGAAGTACAGGGGAAGCGGGCAGATGAACGTGGGCCTCAACGCGAACGGGTAGTACCTACGTTATATTATAAATATTATCAGAAAATTAGTAACTTACATTCATTTCTTTGTATCAATTCTTTTTTTTTTGTATTTTTTTTTATTCTGGAATTGGAAAAATACCGAAAATTCGTTCTATGTATTACTTCCGTGTAGTTTTCTAATTTCCTTTATTTTACAAAAATACCGCTAGGAATTATATTTTTGTGACTTGAAAATAAATCAGAAAAAATTATAAAGGCACAAAGAAGTGTATATACTTTAGGGCATGTAATATCAGAAGGTTTTCAATTCCGATATTGATTTCCGAATTAATTTTATCGGAATTTTCATTGCAAATATTCCTTATAAACTGCACATATCTATCTATGAGGGCATGTAATATCGGAAGGTTTTCAATTCCTATATTGATTTCCGATATTGAATTTCAATATCGGAATTAGATATTTCTATTATAAATTGCACATAAGCCTTATAAAATGCACATAATCTATCTATACTAATATTATACAGTGGAAGAGTTTTTATTGTTTTGTTAAACTGGCTAATCTATGGAACTACCGGTCGGATTATTTTTTTATTTCACTTATAGGAAGCTACATTATCCCCGAGTATTATAGGCTACTTTTGATCGCGGGAACGCGGGTGTAACCTCGGGGGGCAACTAGTTCGTTATAAAGTTGGATTGAAAATATTATCTGCTCAGTCTAGCACGATTGTCAGAGTAGTCGTGGTAGCAATAATAGATACTGTACATGGTGAGTCTTCAACGCCAATGTTCTTCTTGACGAGGGTTACAGCTTTCGCAATGCTTTTCCATTTGATGATTCTCCTGAGCTGTCTTTCTCCCGATGAGTCTCCTGGCTCGGCGGTCTATTGAGTCGAGGGCCTCAAGCTGGTACTTAGCTGATCCATCCCAAAGATGGCGGCAGTACTCCATGCATGGCCGGACTTGTGCTTTATAAAGTTGGAGCAACTGCCCAGGCGTGAGGTACCGCTTAACCTTAGAGAGGATACCCAGCTCTCTGGCAGCTGTTTCTGCCTTCGACTCAATAGAACAGCCAAAGTTTATTTTGGCTGTTAATGTTATGCCTAGGAGATCAAGCCGATCGCATATCGGCAAGGATATATTTTGGAAAGTAGGAGCCTGATGGTAAGGACTTCGTTTGGCAGTGAAAAGACACGCCTGTGTCTTGGAGGCGTTAAACGTGACCAGATTGGCTCTGCCCCAATCAGAGACTGCCTTTAAGGTCACGTTCAATTGTCAACCATGGCCTCTCGAAACAATTGGATCTCGTCACTAGTGGCTCGTGCGCTGGAAATGTATCTCTCTGCAACAGTGCTGTCGTCTGCGTACCCAAAGATACCGGGTTTTAACAGATCGTTGATATGCAGCAGAAATAAGTTTGCAGAGAGAACTGATCCCTGAGGAACTCCGGCATCCGTCTATGACCATAGTATAGACCGTTCACTCAGGAAATCGGAAATCCAAGCGCACAGGCCATCAGGATTTCCATATGAAAGAAGCTTGCTTAGAAGGCTAGTGTGCCAGACCCTATCGAAAGCCTTAGAAATATCGAGGGAAACGGCAATTGCTTCCCCGTGTCTCTCAATGGCTTCTCTTCAAAGATGTGTGGCATATACAAGAAGATCCCCAGTAGACCGTTTTTGGCGGAAACTATACTGTCGGTCGCTGAGGAGTTCGTTATCTTCAAGGTATGCCAGGAGCGGCAGGAGCCTCCGATTCAATACACGCTCCATAGTTTTGCAGAGTATGGAGGTGATCGCAATCGGTCGATAGTTTGTAGGATCGGCACGGCTGCCCTTCTTAGGCACAGGTTGCACGTTAGCAAGCTTCCAGACTTTCGGAATATAACCCATTCGAAGTGAGAGGCGAAACAGGCGTGTCAAGACAGGAGACAATTCGGGCGCACAATTGCGCAGGACAATGGCTGGAATGCCGTCGGGACCACTGGCTTTATTCACGTCTAGAGCGCGTAGTACCTTTACAACCTCCTTTTGTCGGATACGGATGTCCGGCATTTGGCAGTTGCAACCCCTCAAAAATATATATCGGCAATAGTTTTGCTAGTTTTTTCTGTTCTTATTCCAAATCATCTAGAAACGAAAAACCGTTCACAAGGTGCTAATTCCGAAACTAGTTCTCTGGTATCGGAACTCATTTCCGGAATTGAAAACTTTCCGATATTGCATGCCCTATTTCGAACAACATAAATGTCATTTTATGACTTTGTTGTGCAAACGAATCGTAGCGTTATATTCTCTATGCGAATATTATGTACCTATTTTGCAATTATTTATGTAAGTAGATTTTTGCATTGCGAAGTGATACTATTTTATACTAAGTACCTATTTATTTTATTCAAACCTAGACACAAGACATAAAATGTATGACCTTTCTTATAAATAAGACACAAGTATCGTTCTTATAATGCGTAATAGGACTATTAGTATTTAGACAATCAAAAGCATAAATTGAAATTTCCGGAATCTATAACAACCAGAATAAGGATTCCGACAGAATACGGACGCCGGCGGACTGCGCGGGTTGTACGCGGGGCGCCCCGAATTGAGCGCCGTCTTCACCGCTGCTTCACCCCCTCAAATGTGCGAAAAGTGTCTTCGCACAGCGCCTTAATATACTCTCTGTAGCAAAACATAGGGATCGCCTGATGGTAAGCGGTTGCCGCTTGCAACACCAGGGGTGTTACTCGCGCGTTGGAAACTTCAGTGAGCTCAAAGAAGGTCTTCACTTATTGCACATGTGGACAAAGATAAAGTCAAATAAGGACTGCCAAAACCCTTTGAAAACTAATCAATTATAGCATCTTAGGGTCCTCGCTTTGGTACGCGTTTAAAATAAGATTTAAGAATAATTGAAATAAGGTTTATTTTTACATTTCACTGTTAGCGCGGTAGGTTAGATATCCAGTATTCAATGTAAAGATATTCCTAAAGTCTATTTTAAAACGCGTATCAAAATATGCTCGTCTTTCCGAACCAGTCTGTTTGAACGGACCCTGAATAGCCATTGGAGCCAACAGCAATGGCATCAGGGGCTCTACCGCGTAACTTTGGTGGTAACCGTAACGAAAACCATTAATTTTTTCAACCAATGACGCGCACGCGTTACGACGCGACGATGACCATTCGTGGGCCCTGATTGTAGAAATGCATTAATGGTGTTCGTTACGATTACCACCAAAGTTACGCAGTAGAGCCCGAAAATGGATCAAAGATTCAAAAGTTGCGGTTTAGGGGAGGGATTAGGTAACTTCGAGCTTCAGAAGTGCCTTATTAGCCCCTAAACTGAATGAAATTTTTCTTACATTTACTTGTGTTTTTTTTAAAAGCTGTCTTAGTTTTTGGAAATATATAAATCTGTTCTTTTAGTACGACGTAGACGTAATTTGTAACACCCGTGTCGTGTCTTTACCTATAGATATACAAGCAAATTTTTCCGTTAGAGGGGCTTAGCAGGAAAACTGTATCGAGTAATGTATTGCACATCTGTGTTTCCTAAATATATATTGCAGCATGAGGAAGATACGTCGTTGTTGTATGTTGGAAATATACCAGCTATACGCAGAATTAAAGATCTTTGGGGAAGACTAATGATGAGATATAATCAATATGGATGTGTATGTCTGAAATAAAGATATTTTATTTATTTATTATTTTATAATCTGATGTTCAGTATTACTATAAATTTGGTACCTATTTGTTAAAATTTTGGAGCTGTGAGGAATGTCCAAGAATATTGATTCAATACTAGCTTTTCGTCCAGCGTTCTTTCTCGCATGTAGGTTACGGGTTGAATTTCGGGATTTTTTATGGCAAAGAAGAAATATTCCAGTCAGCCAGTGTTAGAAATTTATAAAGAAGAAGTACATTTTTAAATAAGATCTAGTTTCGTCACATATTCCTAAGACATAAGAAACATTTTGTGGAAACACTTGGAAATTTGAAGGAACCTCAAGGGGCTTGTGCACAAGTTACAAGAGTACCAACCTGAACACATAACTGCCCGCCTTGTGTATGTACTTCTGTAGTCTCGCCTTCACCTCGTCGTACGTGAGAAACGCTACGTAGCCCGGATGTGTGACCGCCAGCAGTTGCCAGTTGCGTAGCAACGTGCTCCACGGTTGAAATAACCTGACATTTAGAAAAATATGATATATTCTAAATTCAAGGTGTTGCACATGCTGAAGGTGGCTTAAAAGGTTCCCAAAAACTCCTATCAAAGACATACAGTCTTAGGCTGTCCTAGAGTTCTATAGTATGCACATAATAATCCAAATTCTGGTTCAACATCTGCTTCGACAGATGTCACTCTTTATTGCACTATGACTGTCGTTCATCAATGCTTGTGGTAGATATAGTAGACATGAACTATGGAGTGATGGAATAATACCGAATATCTTACTTGCACAAGGAAAGATAAAAGAAAACAGATGATGCTATGGGTGTAGAAAAGCGTTTTGAGGAAACCATAGCACGTTGATAGGGTATTTTGTGGTACCCACCTGGCTAGCTTTCACCCTCAAGTCAACTATCCAGTTGCCTTTGTAGGCAACATATTGGCATAAATAAAGGTCATGCCTAAATCAAGTGTATTTTAAAGAACAGGAACATACCTCGTAAACACATCAAACTCAAAGTTTGATATGAAGTCGTTGCACGTGAGATCTATTGTTGTTTTGAGCGCCATCGTCTCCAACCCTGACGATATGGGATGTACGTTGTTCAACTCCTCGCGGAAGATCTTCCATGGCACCAGGGTACTGGAAAGAGAAAAAAAACATAAGACTTAAACTCTGGCCTGCTTAAAACTGGGATTGTTTTTAAATAAAGGGCCGATCTCACCCGGAGACGACACCACCTGGGCGCAAACTTGCACCGTCGCAGCCCTCCCGCCCTGTAGCTCCAGCTTAGAATAACAGCTATGGTCTACAGTGTTGCCCTGCCTGTCGTAAAAGGCGACTACCAGGAGGCGGCGGAGGCCCTGTGCGCCCAGAAGCAACCACATGGAGTCCATGTAATCACGACTCATCGTGCGATAGCACTGCGGGGGTGCTGGGGGAGGGAGGTATCACATTTCCCCCGGGGGTCGGGTATGCGAAGAGGCTTTCCCTGAGCACAAAAAAAGGATAATAACCTAAGCTTCGGGAATATATTATGGCCTGGAATGGAATAGGCTGATATTTTTAAGTAAAAGGGATTCAGTTCAAAATGCATCGTAATCTTTATGTTTTTTTGATTTTTTTTTTTCATTTTTCCACACATCAAACACACGAATATTATACTAACTCTATATTAATCCAGACTATGCAGAAAAGCATTTCAGTCAAACTCACATCTTGCTTGCCATGCCAAAATCAAGAACTTTTAATGCTTTTAAACATAATCAGCCGTGAAGATCGTGTGCATGAATATTTCAAGTATACGTGCCTGTATGGCCAGACTAGGAGTATGCCATGTCACCAAATGTTTATTGGCTACACGGCGCGTGCGTGCTCCCCAATTAACAGAATTAATACCCGATATTCAATGAGGGGAAGCTGCTGTTTGTGACAGACAGATCAGAGTGTCTGGTCATCCCCCTAGCAATTATTAAACGCATACATTTGCAAAGAGGGGTTACCTATACATTAGTTGAATTACATTTCGATTTGGAGAGACTACGAATTGGAGATAAGGGTGAGAAAGCACTGTTTGAAATAAATCTTTTTTTATACGGAAATAAGACGCAGAATATAACTGCTCTTTCTAATCTTCTATCTTCGATAGAGCCAAAACTAATAAAATTATATAATACACTAACGGTAACATTAAAATTAATCAAAATTATAAAACAACACATTTTTTTTAAATCTTGCACCGTATGGCTGTGGAGTGGACGCACAGACCCACACGCGCTACACTCCTACACTACGCTAAACTCGTGGGCGTTTAAGTATTGAACTCTGAGTGTTCCATATTCAGCGACAAAATATTCGCTCAACGATTGTCGCTCGTGTGTTGGCTCGGTTAACTGCTTTTTGTTTTTGTTTTAATTGATTGAAGACCTTAACATCCGAACATTCCTAAATACTCAAGAATGGATTGTGTTCGTTGAAAATAAACCCTACGTCATGACTCCAAGACTTCGATTCAATTGTTTCGATTCCGACCGCCTTGTCTTTCGTTGAATCAAATCAAAATGGAAGATTTACTTTTAATAGTACCGGAAGTAACTAAAAGCAATATGCTTCTACGCCCATAGCTTGTTGAAAGCCTACGTTTACGAAAATCTTACCTTGAACTCTAACCCCCTTATTAATAAATAAGGTGTAACTCAGTCTTGTAATACCCAGGTATTAAGATAGCCTCATCCCTTTATGTTTATATGACATTAGAAAGTGACGGATATATTTTAATTCTAGGTATTACTATACTTGACTTAAACCTTATTTATTGATAAGAGGAACTACTGGTACGATATTTTTTTTTTGCACTTATTGAAGCTGCATTGTCTTTCCATCCCAGGAACATAGGTGACCGCGGGGGCCAGCCTGTCTCTAAACATTTCATGTTTCCTAGAAGTGCAAATAAAAATAGTTTATATCCCATTCTTTTTAAAGTAGAATTTCGTATGCATTTGCAGGTAGGCTAGGCAGTCTGGTGTACTCCATGTGACTAATATGATAACTGGTACAATTGAGTGGTTGGTATTGATTCGGATGGAAGTGCATTATCCTACATACGACCTACGGTGTATCGCTTTAGGGTGACCATGATGAGCATGATAACGGACTTTTAGCTGACAATTAACACGGTTAACACTTATAGAACCTACATTCATCAGCCTATAAAGTCCCAATGTTGAGCACAGGCCTCCTTTCAGAAATGAGGGTGAAAGGGAATGGGCTATACTCCATCACTCATGCCCACTGCGATTTGGTGGAGGCTAGTGGTCAACCTACTGGAATTTTTTAAGCCGCATAGTATTCCATCTAGTTAAACGTCTATCACATTTAAGTGATAGCGGCTTTACGTGCCTTCCGAAGCACGGAAACGCTCGATTCGAACTACCACTAGGCGGTCACCCATCCAGGTACCGGCCTCACCGTCGGTTAACTTTGCCGATCGATTAAAAACGGCTAATCATGACACCACGAGCTCTTCACAAGAACCTACATAAGAGGAAATTAAACGTAAGACTTCATCATAACATATCCCTTGCTAAAATCGTCAAAAATTACATACGTTGTTTCAGACAAAAATTCAACAAGAATCTTTTTTTTATGTCACGAACTGCTCGAACATTTGTCAGATTTCACCTTTAAACTGTCAAATAAGGCCTCTTTTATACTAAACTTAATTTATTTTAATCAATTCTTAATTTGTGCCAATTTTGTGCCTTTGACAGCGTGCACGTTCGGTTGTTACATTATTTTTTCTTTGTTCTTTGCCATTCCAGTGATTACATCGCTGGATTTTCAATATTTTTCCTATTCACAGACGAACAGACTAATTATGCGTTGTCTATATTAGATGTCTATAAATAAGATCATTCTCTATCACGTCTAAATTAAGATGTACGTACGTCTTAATACCATTTTAATGTCATTAATAAATCATGTCGGAAATTAAGGGAAACGACATATGACGGTATAATTGCTTGGAGATTACAACGGTAAACAGATGTAAACTTGTAAATGAATTACGACGCTATGAAGTGAATTATATTCCTCATAATTTTGATATACATATTCTCACAAGTTTAATATTGATAAAAAAATGCTTTCTATGCACATTAAATTACTTCAGTAGGTATAAAGAACTAAAAAATGTTCGGATAATCAATATGCCATAAAGCATTTTTAATGTAAATGTGTAAAATATATATGCGGTCTCATCTATATGACAAGTTAATTCTTAACTTTGACACCTGAAGTTTCAACAAACACTTTCATTTATCTGGGGGCACGCACTTTTTTAACCGACTTCAAAAAAGGAGGAGGTTCTCAATTCGGTTGTATTTTTTTTTATTATGGTTGTTACCTCATAACTCCGTCATTTATCAACCGATTTGGAAAATTATTCTGTTTGTCTTCCCGTTTGGTCCCATTGTCATCAGATCAGGATTTGATACTTCTTACTGTACTTTGAAGTCAGTTTTTTTTTTTTTTGTAAAACAGTCCAATTATGTTATACAAAACTTAGTTCTTGAAGTAGTGAAACGGCCAAGCCACATATTTTGCCTACGGTGTGTAGTTTGTGAAGTTAGGGCTTGTAGAGTAAGGGCATGTAGAGTTATAAGCTTGGCTCTACATGAGATCTGATAACTTTCTGACAGTGCTAGCCATATGTCTTGGCAACATTTTACATAAAAATGTTTTTGGTGGGATTTGATTTACTGATAATGTCCAAGTGTTATTGTGTATTGTTTTGCGTAATAAATTGACTATATTTCTTTTATCTAAACTCATTTTATATCTTTAAAATGTACGTCATCCTGCAACATGAATAAGCTCAGTCGACAGATTCGGAACACTCCAGATGACCAATAGCTAACGTCATCACAGCAATACTAAAATTTTTATAAATTTTATTATTCATGGTCACCCGCGTGTCGCGACACACATACATACAAACAGACTCATGCAAATGCGTCGCCGCGGAAGCCGGCGACCGGAAGCGAGCGAGGGGTCGCCCCCGGACCTCCATTTGAGGGATTCAGCTGGATATTAGTCGGGAACGGGTTATAAACGATTTATGTTTGAGTTGATCGGTACATCAATAGCACACATTAAAACAATTACAAAGTATCCCTACTAATACTAAAAGACCGAGTTACTTTCGCATTTATTAATGCGAAAAAATGCGTCTGTCTGTTACCATTTCACGCCTAATCCGCTGAACCAAAAGCGATAAATTTGGCGCGCAGATAGCCTATGGAATGGAGAGACATGTATTTGACAAGTTATTTAAAAACTGATACGTGCGCTAATCACAAAACACAACAAAAAAAATAAAGTTACAAATATAATTATAAAAAACAGGCCAAGTGCGAGTCAGACACCCACGCGGCGGGTTCCGTAGAATATATGCTATGAAAAAAAATATCGACAATCCATGCTCGCGAGACTAGATCGATGACCTGCAAAACGTAGGCTGACCTGCAAAACTAAACTGAGGTTTTTAATCTATCCAAATATATTTATTTTGTTCCCCAAGATGTGTGGAGATTCTAAAGGTTCCACACATCCCTAAATAAGTGAAAAGTGAGTCACTCAGTGATTGCAATCTGAATCTATGTCACGTTTGTACGACACATAAGGCAATGTATGAATGCATTGAGAATACATTCAGGGGTGCCAATGTTACCATTATTTGGACACGCCATTAATCTAGCAAAGAAATGGTTTATTTTTACATAGGCATGTTAGAAGGCCAAAAAAACATGTAGTAATTGGAATTAAGTCAGAGATAAGACAATTTCATGTTTTTTTCCCATTTCTATGATAAATGCTAAAATAGGAAACTTTCACTATGTCAAAGAAAATACTGAATCCTCCTATGAAAGTCCCATCGCATCGCAATACGATTAGCCATTTCCGAGAATAGCCCAATATAATAGGTGACAGAAACGCATTCTCTGAGCAGCCGCACGCTAACATTATATACGAAATTGAATTTCAATAACTTTAATTGAAGAAAGTGTCAGCCCTATGCACAATACATAGCTTAGCCACCATATTAGTGCACCAGTGGGCCGCGGCCGCTTACCTTTGCGCAATATTAGCAACAATGGGTGTATGGTGTTCGATTAACATTTGAAATTATATGGAACAATGCGTTATTTATCATGAGCACTATGGATCACAGGTCGGAGTCATGCAAATAGCATTGTTGTTGATGATTCAATTTATAATAGCGATTATAAATGCGATGGAGTTTTAGAATGTGAAGACAATAAAGAATTCAAAGAGAAGACCACAGACAGACAAAGGCAGTATTCGAGCCATTCAGGTAATGGTCAAGATGGTCAATATTCTTGCAGTACAAACCATTGGTTGAGCAAATGAGAAGTGATTTGCTTTGCTTATGATCAAATCTATCAGTGGGTAGACATCGATAGATATAAATGGGATTACAGCCTAAGGCCTAGTAATTCTATAAATCGCAAATCTTAAGTTTCCGCTCAAACGCGATTGAATCACGAGATGCCATCGGAAATCGAAATTCAAATCGTATATTCTATGTTCTACACATATTCTAATCCACACAGATGGCGATTTGCATCATCGTATCAAAATTTATAGTCTTATATTTCCAAGACAGGATATGGATTTGCATATCGTTTAAGGATTTCATACATCCTAAACTGTATTGAAAAGGTTTAACGTGGTCCTTGCGAATAACAGTTAGACATTTACGTAACCCGAACAATCTTGTAAGTACTCAAGACGCCCCACAAATCGAGGTCGGAAATCGTGAGCGAATGAATGAAAGTGTTAATGTTACCTCAAATGAACGAGATTGAATCAAATTCATTCGATTAATGACGCAATAAAGTGTGAAGGTGATCGAACGATATCGCTATTCGGTCTCGCAAGGTGTATGAAATTCGATTATATTTTACTTGTCTTCGCTTTTATAGTAATTGAAAACTGCTTCGGTGGGTGAAATTAATTCCAAAGGTTCTTACTTGATCTTGAAAAAGATTTCGGGAAGCGAAGAGTAGGCACTTTTACGAGAGTTCAATTTGCGTTGTGTTATTTTAGCATGTTTTATGTAAGGGCTTGACCTTTTTAGGTACCGAGAAGGCATAGATAGAGATATATCAGTTATTACCTTTAATGAGACATAATAAGAATAAGAACCCAGATTCAACATTTGTTAAAAGAATTAATTTTAAGACCCCAAACAGTAATTAACACGCATGCAGATGGCAGTTCATAGAAAAATCGAGAACAAATCACAAAACAAAGCAAGACTTTCAACAAATAACTTGCCATAAAAAATAGAAGCTAATAAAGCAATCAAAAAGAAATTAGGGCAGTAAATCAAATTGGCCCCTTCACAAAACGCTGTAATACATACCCTACTCCATTGACACGACAAGCAAAGCTGCTAGCGCTTTTAAAATTTGCATACTACTTGATATATACTCCAGAAATGAAGGATTGCAACCCCGTGACATGGCTTTTCAGTTTAAAGCTGTATTCTGAACACGATGACTAATTAAAAAACTAGTGATTTTAACTTTGCTAGTTACGTTTTATATTTGAGTTGCGATGAAAATTTTACCTATAAACCTGCATAAATTTATTCAGGAGATGACTGTCGTAGCTCAGTGGCATTAGATACAAAAAGCCGAAAGTCCAAACTTTCGGCGAAGGAAAACATCGCGAGGAAACCATAGCACGGTGGCAGAGCACCTTGTAGTACCCGCTTGGCTAACATGAAGTTGAAAATCTGTCCATCATCACTATTCTCAACCCTCATTTACACATCGCCGTCGTCTGTTTTCTCTTCTATTTATTTTACTGATTTCCTGCGGTTCCCTCAATGTCTAGTAATTTAACTGCCCACGGTGTACATATAAACATTATTTTGCTATCTAAAATAAAAACCCCATATATAAAGCGAAACAAAAACTTTAAAGAAGAATTTACCTTTCCAGTTGACACTTACGTAACTGAAATTCTAGTACTCAAATATTACGATCTCAAAAGGTTCTAGAATAATCCACTAACCCAATTTTGAAACTATCGACAGACATCGTTACAAGCTCCGTTTGAATTTCTAAAGTAAACACTAAAGTTTTCTGATGTCATTTCGCCGGGGATTGTAAATTTCGATTTTAAAGTTGTGAACGGAAACGCTTAAACTTAATAAAACTGACGCTGGATTGTGTTTCGTAGTTATTATTGTTAAAAAACGCCTAGTAGAAATGGGAAACATTCCATTTAAAGATGTGGGCGAAGGCATATCACGTGATAAAAGAAAAGTTATAAGTTATGGTATGTTTTATGAGACTAATTATAAATATAGTTACTCATCATCTTTAGCGACTAATCAGGGAGCTAAATACAAGGCTCTCTCAGGAAACTCTCGTGGAAGATAATTAAAGTTTTATAGCAATGATATTCCGAGGAAAAATTATGTTTTTTACTAATATTATAGATGTGGAAGCTCAAAATGTTTGTAATCACGCCGTAATGCCTAAAGGATTTGGATGTAAGTAATAATGTTAGAGACATCTTGGTACTCGCAAATAAATCATATTCTGAATTGGACACATACCTAAGTATTTTTATTCGTTCTCAGTTTCAACAAGAATACCTGCGGAAACTAGTTGGTAAAATAATACCTTAACTAACATAAAATGCAACAAACCCGGACAAGAAATTAGACATGCATGTCAACGAGTATTTACATGGTAACAACATAGTGTACATCAAAAAAATTATGATTTTGTACGGTTGTATTGATTTGGTAGAAATTTTAAGAATACATTTTATTATGTTTGATTTTATGTGGTAGACAGATCTTATCATGCATCGACTTGACTATTCGTTTTTTTATTTGTGTTCAATTTATATCTTGTCTCACCATCTTCATTATGGTAAACGTAGGTCGTTTAAATTTTCAACATGAAATGCTTTGTGGAGATGCCACAACCTTGTCTTATTTGTCTCTCCCTTCTTCTACCCATCTAAGGCTTTACACACTTATATGTCACTCTACGTCTAATTTGCAATATCAGGACTTATAAGAATAGCTTATGTACAATCAAGACGTCAAGTATTATAATCCAAATTACTTTCCTCAAACGCCGTTTTCCCAAACAGTTTGACAGATTTTCTAATAAACTACCAGGGCACCATATGGCGGTTAGAGATACCCGTCTGAAAAACTTGTTTATATTAATTAAGGTGTCTGAGAGCATCCCCTCGGTGCTCTACGGACTACGGTGGAAGTAGGTCAAGCAAACTAATCCATAGAGCCGAGCTCTTATTAGCCGAGAGGTACGCGACGCGAGACACGGTTAGGATGGGACGATGTCGATGATCTAAACAGTTATCGAGCAACTAGCTGTACCCTGACGAATAATGCTTTTCAGAGAAAAAAAACTAGTCCCACTCTGGGTTAGAATCTGCCAATTTTAATAATAATAAATGAGGAAGTGATGGACAAGAGAAACGAAGTCATTCTTACTACGGACCCTGAAATTCTTACAATACATCTAAAGCAGAAGAGCAGATTTTAAAACCGCTATGCTTAGAAATAGTTTTTTTTTTAATTTTTTTTTTATTTATTTATGCTTCGAAATTGACATAATTCGATCAGATACAGCGCTTGGAGTAGAAGAGACCTTCTACATAAAGGAAAATATTTTATTTTGAATCTAATACCAAACGAACGTCCATCCCTACACGATAGGGAGAAAGACATTCAAAACGTCGTTTGCGGAGTGTAGGTTACGGTCTTTTTAGGGTTCCGTAGCCAAATGGCAAAAAACGGAACCCTTATAGATTCGTCATGTCTGTCTGTCTGTCTGTCCGTATGTCACAGCCATTTATTTCCGAAACTATAAGAACTATAATGTTAAAACTTGGTAAGTAGATGTATTCTGTGAACCGCATTAAGATTTTCACACAAAAATAGAAAAAAAACAATAAATTTTGGGGGTTCAAAACTAAAAAAAAATTTTTTCATCAAACCCATAAGTGTGGTGTGTCTATTTATGGGTTTGATGTGTCCATTTTTTTTTGATTAGATTGTAGGTACATAGGCTGTCAGCGTATAGCGAAGAACATAGCGATAGTTCGACATAATTACATATATATTTGGATTTTAATCGATTTTAGACGAAATTATCTATACAATTTGCATGATATTGACAGAAAATATACTTGAGTATAGTAATCCTTTGATTTACTTACTGTATCAGTTAAAAAAACGACGACGTCTGGCAACGCTGATACAAAGTCAAAAATAACATACAATTAGGGTTTCACAGTTTCACTGCTCTCATCAACAAATATAGACACTGAGGTCAAACAATAAAAACCTACACGAGATAGGGACACAAAAATACGCTTAGTCCTGCTCAAACATACACGTTTTGACATATGCGTATCTTGGCTTGTCTAACTATAATTCTTCGTCTACGGTGCAATGCAATACTTGTGGCAATACTCTTTAAAATTGGAATGTCAAATACCTATCAAAGTATATTTAAATCAAAAGCACTAAGGAGTATTGATATCAATTTCGATGCAAAGCATCCCTAAAATAACTTTTTAACCAGTTAGGCGATGAGTTTCAATAAAATATGAAACACGTCTTCCATAAATCCTGTTAAAGAATGTTTATGCAAAATTTGAAGTAGATCGGACCATGGAATCACGTTGTCCCATACAAACTTTGCCCCCGTTTTTCACCCCCTTAGGGCTAGAATTTCGGAAAATCCTTTCTTATCGGATGTCTACGTCATACAAAGAACACACCATCCAAGTTTCAGGTCTCTACGATCAGCGGTTTAGGCTGTGCGTTGATTCTCAGTCATTCAGGACAAAGCATTTTATATGTATAGATAAATGGATACTATTTGAGGATGAATGGATGATGGAAGGATGTGCAAGTATCCTTTGCAATTCAAAATCAAAATCATTTCAAATAGACCTTCGCAAGCACTTATGAATAGTCTGACTCTAATACTCTAATACCGGTTCAGAAGGTTGCATTTTCTGACAAGAGCTGCCAATAAACTCAGCAATTACTCTTTTCAAAACACACATAAGCCAATTACCATGCCAAACCTTAGATGGGTGACAGAATAAAATCTGACAGACTACATAGCCAGACTACAATTCGAAATTATGGATCGTTAGCATCACGTAACACAACGTTACCCCGTTATCACGTTACGATAAACAAAACAGTTTTACAAATTTTTATGCGGTCTAAAATATTTTTGGGAGGCTTTTTTGACAAATAGTATAATAAATGCGAAACAGTTAACTGTTGACGCCTATACGGAACAACCAATAGGGATGAAGCACGTGGATAGATGACACAAAGGATACTTTTTATCCCGGAAAAAACAATAGATCCCTCGCGAACGCGGGTGGACCCCGGAGCGAAAACTAGTAAAAAATTTAAAAACATGACCACTACCTAACAAACAGCCGATACAAAAGTACCGTTAGTGAGCGAAATATTCATTAGAAGTGAGAATGCGATAAAGATAAAATCTCTCGGTATGTATGCACTTGTTGATATCTCCTTTCACGTGCTATGGCTGAACTGGCGCCAGGCCAAAGTGGAAACATATGTCTGGTCTGGTCCGGTCGATTAACATTTTATTATGAATGCAGATTGTACAAAAACTGCAGTTCTAGTACTATGGGATATTATGGATACTATTGGTGCCGATTCTTTTGTAAATCGCACTAAACTAATGTTAGTCACATCACATCTCTTTCTTACTTCTCTCGAACATTATTGAAAAAGGATAGAACATATTAAGAGCTGTCAAATTAGTCTTTGCCGTCTTCATTTGCGGGTATTTAGACGTAACCGCGATATATGGCGACAAAATTTATATTGAAAACAAGCATTGGACTAATTTGACAAGCCTAAATGTCTTACTACGTTTTCTTATGTTAGTTGTTAGAAAGAGACATAGTGAGACTAAAATTAGTTTTGTTGTAAACAACAGAATTAGCACCATTATCGAAGTAATTAAATGTAAGGACAACCCGCAACCATTAATTATGTTAGAGGAAGGCCAAAGTATGGACATGAAGAAGAAAACAGTGAATACTAAGATCAGAAGGAATAAAGAAGAAACCTTAGTAGTTTTTAAGGTGTAACTAATTAATTAAAACTAAAGCCGAACTTATAAATAATTAGCACTTGTGTACAACATATTGAGACGAAATTATAAAAGCATGTTCATAAATAGATTAATTAAAAACATTAAGATATTAAAAACGTCAAGCCGTCCTAGCTCTACCGCCTAAGCAAACAGATTATCATATATCTTCTTAATTAGCTAACAACACAACGTTTCTATTAAGTAGATGTAGTTTATTCTACCACACCCAATAATTAGTTAGCAGAGAAGCTATTGCTTTTTATGGGCCACGCATTTTAATTTACTGACTCAGGCTTCATCTAAGGCAGAAAATAATTTAAAGGTTGTACAATGGTGCCGATTCTGTTGTAAATCGCACTAAACTAATTTTAGTCACATCACATCTCTTTCTTACGAACATTATTGAAAAAGGATAGAATATATTTAAAGCTGTCAAATTAATCTTTGCCGTCATATTTTGCGTGTATATTAGTTTAGTTGAAAACAAAACAACAAAATCATGGCCAATTTATGGTAAATTCACCTAAAAAGCTTTATGGAAAATTATTAATATTATAAATGATAACATTGGGCCTTCAGGTTCAAAATTAAGCAGATTTTTTCAAATACTTCACAACTTGATTCTTCACAGTTCTCTTTTGATATGGTTCTTATAATGTTTTAAAGAATGACGATTATTGATAAAATCATGAACTACTTCGTTATTAATTTTCTTAGAGCCTGTAAATTCTAGAAAGAAATTCGTAAGTATTTCCTGAACCTGCACCTACATGTGCCTGCGCTGTACATTCGCGTATGTGAGTAAGCGTTATTGGTATAAATATGTAATAAATAAAATGTAGTAACGACAGAATTGAATTAAGACCAGTCTGATGTCAACGCCGATATACGCCCACATTCGTTTCATGATAATTATATCATTGATATGGTTATTGAAAAGGCTTATTGCAGTTAGATTAAAGTTACATTCGATCAAATTATAAAAAAATAAATATCAACAAATAAGCCATGAAAATACCCAAGTTCATAGTAAGCGTTTTTATAAATGACACCAACAATTTATTAAAAATCGGGTCAGTAGAAAGTTGAGCACAAATCATGTCACACAAAAGTAATTTGTTACTTTCTGTAACAGAAGCGAACAGGGGCGAAGTTAGATTAGAAGTGAAACTGAGAAACATTGAGAAAACACTGGAAATAAGTTAAATAATAATAAGCTTTGGTAGGATTTCAGTTTGAAAGAATCTCATGTTAAGTGGATGGAAATACCTACGAAACTGAGTACGACACCCCAGTAATTTTATTTTACAAAAGATAATTCCCATAAAGCATTATATTTATGAATGTGACACTCATTAAGCACATTTCATCATAACATGTGGAGTACTGACTCAAGTTTCCTCTGAAAATTGTCACCAAGTATAAACTTTTGTTAATGCTCATTTAAATGAAAATTTATGCTCAACTGAAAAACAAGACGAGGAACAGAAAAGCTCAAGTCTCAACGCTAAACTGGATAGGGTTGCAAATTCTGAGAATACATTTACTTTAGATAGAGCAGCCTTTGTAAATGTAAATAAAGTGAAAAGCATGAAGCGGAATTAAGATGGTTCATTTCCGAAGTTCTGGTTGAGCATTGGGTCTATTGTTTCAAAGTATTATCCAATGGAAGATGTCGAAACTATTTGGCAATCTGGGTGGAATAACAATTAAATAGTCAAACCGATAGTCAATATTCACCGAATGACTGAATACCAGACAGATGAGATCATTAACTATTTTGATTGGACAACACTCGAAACAGAAGATTAGAGGATATCTCCCTCAGAAACTAAATCAACCTGGCAATTGAAACACCGATTTTTAATGCCAACAAAATACATGTCATTATACAATATATCTATGAACAGGGAAGAACAAAGCTACATCTTATTTCCCGTCTCTAGTTATGACACTATTTATTTGCAAATGCATAAGACCAGATTTGGAGACTGAACATGGTCATCAATCACAATAATTGAGAGGGTTGTAAAGTTTCACTAGCCAACAATGAGAAGTTATAGAATCTGGGTCAGAAATACATAAATGATAGATTTCTACAGCAAATCTATGAAGGGGAGAATTTCTGCTCTGAATTATAAATATCGCATGGTAGGTTTAGGTTTGTTTGTGTTTCCAACTAATTTAATTATGCAAGCCCAGTTAGCAAGTAAAGTAGCATCAAAGACGAAATAGTCGCTCGCAGAAGCTATGTCTGTTCAGAAAATTGCTTCCAATTGTATTTACAATGAATAAATAAGTGATTTTCGATATGGGACTCGCAGTGGACTTATCGATTCGACTATTACGACAATACTAAGGCAAATTATTTATTTATTTACCTGGTTCGATTGTGTTCGTACCGTAGTCTAACTGTTATAATGAATTCCATACTTATCTATGGTCTTGTTAATGTTTTTTCATCAATATATCTACTGCCGCGTTTATTATGTAGTACTGAATAATTCCGCTTCTGCCGTTTCTTCAAACCATTCTGAATTGCATTGCATTTCTATATAATTCAGCACTAATGTATATATTATTGCATTACTGATACTAATAACTTTAAATAACATACAAATTTCCCTAGAATTAAATTTACATTACAAAGGACAATACAATGATCACCATCGACGCTTTAAAAAGTTATTACGATTTATTAAATAACCTGGAAACCTAGATAGATTCTAAAAACCACTATCAAATGCTAAACAGTTCCCGCGAATTTCACTTTAAATAACAAATCAATTGATGAATCTATGTTTATCCAACGATATTACAACATTTACAACTCTTTCAATTACATTGAATGAGAAATAAGATGATCTACTAGTAGAAGGTGTTACGAGGGTACTTCTGTCTTCTGTCATTTAATTTAAGGAAAACACACTCAGTGCAAATTCACTACACTACAGAATGTAAAACACGTATGTATTTACAAGAGATATGTTAATGTTAACGACTTGACCTAAATTTTAACTAAGTAGGTGAAGCAATATGCAATTAACTAGAGAGTACTAATGAATTGGGCGGATACGGTAAACTTGTCGGTTATCGTGACAACTTAGGTCACTTAGACTGAAATTTTAAGTACATTGATAACTTAGTAGAGCTAAGTTAGTTTGGGGCAATACAGCGTTCGACTCGGTTTATCTGGACGACATAATTGGTATTTCAACGACTTACGACATCTTCGATCGATGGTCACCGATTGATTTCAATAGGGAGAGAAATTACCTGTAACTAGTTATCATTATCATACAAATTAACATAAAACTTAACTTTGCCGTTGCGAAGGTTGTGGGTTCGAATTTTACAATGAGCTTGAGGCTTGGGTGAAGGAATACATCACAAGGAATTCATAACAATGTAGAAGGGTATTTTATAGTACCCGCCTGGCTATGGCTATCATTCTCAAGATGAAATTCTGTCACCATCTCACTGTGTGTACCGGCAGCTGCACTTGAGAGCCAGTATCTACTCTATCTAGGCTTTGTGGGGCTTGAGCACAAAGCTTAGGACAGTAGATATATATATTGACGGAGGACGATGGGTCGATGTGGTCAGACTCATAGTGCGATAGCACAGCGAGGGTGCTGGGGGGAGGTGTCAGACTTCCCCCGGGACGAGCTATCAAAGCGCCGCGCTTAGAGGGGTGAGCAGGTACGCGTTCAACACGAGAGCCCGCCCCCCTCCCTACAGCGCAGATGGCGACCACCGTGGGGTTTTAGCCGGTACAAGTCCGGCATAACCTGGCCGCTACCCCCGAGGCGGTCGGGTATCCTATGAGGATTTCCCCAAGAAAAAAAAAAGAAAAAAAAAAGATATAAATATTAACAGTAAAAAAATAAAACCTAACCTAACAACAAGGTGTATCCCACATAAATTGTAGAAATACCTTCGCCTTTTCCAATTGTAGCGTGTTTTTAAGAGCAGAATTGCAAATTTAAGTTGCGTTTACACAAGAAATATGCATGTCATTATGCGCGGCCACACAAGTTTTAGGAGCGCATAATTGGCAATTATGCGAGACAAGGCAAGTGTTGATATACCGTGCTTATTTACTTTGTTAATGTATGTGATTTGTTATAAGTACTGTGCACTTAACGAAATGCGCTTATAAAAAACACGGACGGTATCCGCAAGTCCAATAAAATAGGAATGTAATAATTTTATTATACGATCATAATAAATACTCGTTATTAATATGCAATTATTGTAGATTAACGGCTTTGAAATAGTGCAATTTATTGTAAAAAATAAAATTGATATTGTTAAGCAATCATTTCTATAGGGGTAAATTATAAAGGAACTTAACTTAAGAATAAATTATTATTTGTTTTGGTTTAACTCTGGTGCATTAAGATTAAATAAAACATTACCGTAATGTCCATGGGAATTAGCGATAATAACAGACAATCAAGAATTACAGAGAAATGCAAAACACCAATCAAAAATACAGTAACTTCCCAGAAAGGTATCCCAAGACCAATCAGAAACAATAACACACATAATGCTGCCGCAGTTATACTGTATTGTTTTGAATTGTAAGTATATTATGGAACTGGTAAAGTCCGTTACACGTTGGCAGTCGGCACCGTTTACGTGGATCAATTAATGGCGGGCACCGTTAGATCGTCGCGGGCGCATCTAGAAAGAAAGGGATACATATATCTCAGTTCATATCTTGAATTCAAGTACCCTGTTTCTTGCCCGCTAGTTTTTTTTATATCATCCAATTTGTTATGTTTAATTTGCGACATAATCTAATTTGGATCTTTTGATTGTTGTTTAATTGAACGCTCAATCAAAAGTGAAACTTCTGTTTGAAGTTGTTGATATCAAAATTCTTTGTCTCAAAAAGAAAGTAGTTCTTGCTTGTAACTTAATTATTTTACTCAATATGGCTTTTATTTATGAAAGCTTACAACCGAAAGAGCCTGGGTTGTGATGTGACCAACAGCGGACTTTTGGTTGTCTAAAACAAACGTCATTGGAAAGCCGGTGCACTAAAACGTTGCTTGAACACTTTAAGTCCCTAAGTACTTTAAGCAGAAAGAAAAGAAATGTTCACCCAGGACAAAGTTAGTGTAATAGTTACTCTATCTATGCTAATAAATACCTTTTGTAGAACAAAGGACCGGACGTAGGAAAGTTGTAACGTCGACCTAAAAGACAGGGACATCCGCCATTTGAGTGACACAACAAAACAATTTTAGTAACGATTTCCTAACAATAGGGAAATCTGCTGAACTAATTGGCAGTAGATTTAACTAAGTCTGATCAAATTAGAAAAAGTGTCTGGACGAACCTTCGGCCAAAAAGGGTTTTAGATAGAGACACATAAAATAGGATAGGGCGCATATTAGAAGTACCCCAAAAGATAACAATAATAATAGTAGTGGTTCAAATTCAACTTTAACAGGCGTGAACTATCTTTAAGCGAGGATCAAAGAATCGGGATGTTCTATAATTTTTGTCACATCCTCCATAAAGAGATTTATTAAACTTAAACTTATTAGCAGTGGCAATCTCCTGCATAAAACCATTATTGCGCACAGGCAACGGTAAACAAAACGAGAAAGTAGCGGGAAAGCGATAAAATTACATTCAATTAGCCAGATCTTTTTAAGAGAAAATAAAAAAGTTTGTATGCAGCTCGATTGTAAACCCATTATTTAACAATAAAATGTTGATAATAATCGAACTGCAGTACGTACCGAAACTATCAAGGTTCATTTTTCCCATGAATAGGCCTTTTTTGACCGCTATCTCACCATGGTAAGTGATGATGTGGCCAAAGGTGGAAGCACACAAAGCCTTGAAGGAACTGGCTCCCAATTCAGCTGTAGGAACACACCAACGATAGGTGCTTGGCGACAGATTTTCATCTTAGGGTGGTAGCCAGCCAGTTGGGTACTAAAAAGTACCACATCATCATCATCATCGCCTACAACTGGTAAATTAATAATCTTCACCCCATTTTCACAAATAACAAAGGCATCCAAATATAGATCCATTTCAGAAATGTTACATTCAGCAACAATTAGCGTGAGTGGTTCTGTTTCTGGGAACAATAGTCCGACTGTAGAGGTAGTTGATTATAGAGATAACTTGCCATCCCTTTGAAACCCCATATCACAGTTCATCGTGACTTGTTAATTACGTATAGTTGTGGTGGTAATAAAGAGAATGCTACTGCCTGTAAGTAAAATACTCAAAGTAACTAATTTAACTACCTAAAAAATAATGCGGTACGATCGACGTTTTAAGTCATGTATCTCTTTGTTTTCCGATTCCCAATCAATTCAATAAATATCAGGAATGTTCAGGGGGGTTCAAGGAAGCTCGAGCAATTTGCTAATGTAATTCATATTTCCGAATGTACGGCAGATCTTATGCAATCATCGAACCATTAAACCAAAGAAGTGCAAGACGTTCATGTTGTTTGAAATCTTTACGCCAATACCCCACCGACAATGCACTCTGATTGGCTAAGTCAAGGACACACTAAACATTTAGACTGTCTGTGCATACGTAGCCTAAAGGGATTTTTACCTCGATGTATGGAATTTAACGATTATGGAATTAGAAAAGAAATTCGAAGTACAATATCAAAGGAATAGCTTATTCGAGGTTAAGTAGTAAAGCTGTATATCTCCAATCATAATAAACTGTCATAATTTATCTGTCAATGTACCTACTGACATATCTAAAATATTGCGTTACGTACGTCCGGAAGTAGGTATTGTTAATAATTCCTAAATGTATGATAACTGAATAAGTACCTACTCACCATAATCAGAAGCTATGACTCATTATAATCACATACAAGTGAACCACTTGTTGACAAGTTGGATAATTTCATTCCAATACATAATTTATTGATAACGCTGTTGTTTACCTATTACATAATGCCGTTATTGAATTATTATTTTCGCACTGTGGTTTTAATTGTGGTTTTGTCTTTCCCAGAGGATTTGTGACATTTTGATGAGGAAAAAATGCAGTGTATATTTTTATTCTCTGCTAGCTAGCCTTCGCAGTTTCACCCACGTACGGTTTTATTTTTTTGCGCGGAAACCTAATACATTTTCAAAAATTAATTTGCCTTTGTTACTTCTTATAATATGAGCTTTTGCCAGAGAAATTCCCGTCAAATTCGGTCCAGCCGATTTGTAGATTAGTACTTTAGTTCTCTTTTTTTTCTTGTTTTCTTTGTTTTTCGATGTACAATAAAGATTTATCTATCTATCTATCTATTTATCTATTAGCCGCAACAAACAGACGGAGCAAAACATTAAATTTCTTTTTTCTCACCATATCAGCATATGGTTGTCCACTGCTGAACATGGCCTCCCCCATTGAGAAGAGTTAGTTCTCTTCTTTTAATTGTTTTTTGGTGTACAATAAAGATTAATCTATCTATCTATTAGCCGCAACAAACAGACGGACAAAAACATTTTTTTTCTAGCCGTTTATAATTTCTTATGTATTTAGTAAAACACTGTTATTTTTACATTACAAACAGACACTTCAATTAAATTTATTTGTATAGATTTATTTAAAGTAAAGCTTTTCACTTTAAAACATTTTTAGAATGGTAAATATGACAATAAATTATTCGAGTTTATTGCACCAATATACATATTTGCAAATGACATTTAATTTAACGTTATTTTCCGTACTTAATCTGGTTTAGTTGGTTTTACATGTTCGACGGGGACGTATCTAAAACCAGTAATATAATATGTATGAAATGAACACGCAAAGTTGTATATTCCTATTACCGTAAAATCTCTTATATCTTAGATATAGGCACAGACTACGTCGGAAATATTCTTGCTAACAAAAAACTGTGTCTATCAGAGTCGGCCAACTCTCACGCACACATTAGTTGGCTATTCCGCGGGAAACGAGACTCTGTCGCCGTTGACACAGAGCCGTTTACCCGCGCTCGTCTAAAGCCCATCACAGACGTAGCTATATTATATTAATAATATGCCGAGCTATAATATAAAATACAGTGCAAGTTGGCGAAGTAACAGAAATATATATTATAGCTACGTCTGTGATGGGCTTAATGTGTGAATGTGTGCGTGCCGGCTTGTACGTACAGCGTGGTGGCCGACTTGAGCGACAAAGTTTTTTGTTAGCGAGAATATATCCGATTTTTTTTAACATCCTTGGATATAGGATGCTAATTTATTAAATACAGCTATAAACCGCTTATAAGCGATCTTAGAAGAGTTCCATATCACTCCTTTAAATTCACATTAAGGAAAAGATACATGCTGTATCCAAGAGGAGCTTTGATGTTGAAAGCCTTCTATCAGCTTTAGCTACATACAACCTGCAATACCAGTTTACTTGCCACTCTAACTGTGCCATTTCTTGTACCGTTATACACCACGAAGCAATATCATTTTTATTACACAGACTTTATGACAGCAATTTGCGTATGCGACGTTATTGGCTATAAAAATTCGCGAGTGTATTGGGCACTTTCAGTATTTTGTTTGTACTTTGCAACCTAAAATGCTGACCTTTTGCAACCTGTGTGAACCTGGAACCCGACTTGAAGATATTGTAATTTTTTTTTTGCATATGTTAGTACTACGTATGTACCTGTTTGTACCAACTTTTTTTTCGTTTGTACCTCAAGGGGTTCGGAGATACGGGGGGTTGAAAAATGCTCAGAACCCGACTTGAAGATATCGTTTTTATTTTTTTGGCATATGTTAGTACTACGTATGTACCTGTTTGTACCAACTTTTTTTTCGTTTGTACCTCAAGGGTTTCGGAGATACGGGGGGTTGAAAAATGCTCAGAACCGGACTTGAAGATATCTTAATTTTTTTTTTTTAATATGTTAGTACTACGTATGTACCTGTTTGTACCAACTTTTTTTACGTTTGTACCTCAAGGGGTTCGGAGATACGGGGGGTTGAAAAATGCTCAGAACCCGACTTGAAGATATCTTAATTTTTTTTTTTTAATATGTTAGGACTACGTATGTACCTGTTTGTACCAACTTTTTTTTCGTTTGTACCTAAAGGGGTTCGGAAATACAGGACTTTCAAAAACCTGTTGCCTAATATCGGAAACTTGGGCATTTTTTGCGATAATCAAAATCTGCAAGCAGGGTTGGATTCACCGTCGTTTGTACCCGTTTGTACCAACTTTTTTTTCGTTTGTACCTCAAGGGGTTTGGAAATACAGAACTTTCAAAAACTGTTCCCTAGTATCGATAACTAGTATCGCTATCTCGGGCATTTTTTGAGATAATCAAAATCTGCAAGCAGGGTTGGCTTCACCGTCGTTTGTACCCGTTTGTACCAACTTTCTTTTCGTTTGTACCTCAAGGGATTCCGAAATACAGGACTTTCAAAAACCTAGTATCGGTAACGAGTATCGGTATCTCGGGCATTTTTTGAGATAATCAAAATCTGCAAGCAGGGTTGGATTCACCGTCGTTTGTACCCGTTTGTACCAACTTTCTTTTCGTTTGTACCTCAAGGGATTCCGAAATACAGGACTTTCCAAAAACCTAGTATCGGTAACGAGTATCGCTATCTCGGGCATTTTTTGAGATAATCAAAATCTGCAAGCAGGGTTGGATTCACCGTCGTTTGTACCCGTTTGTACCAACTTTCTTTTCGTTTGTACCTCAAGGGGTTCGGAAATACAGAACTTTCAAAAACTGTTCCCTAGTATCGGTATCTTGGTAAATTTTTTAGATAATCAAAATCTGCAAGTAGGGTTGGCTTCACCGTCGTTTGTACCCGTTTGTACCAACTTTCTTTTCGTTTGTACCTCAAGGGATTCGGAAATACAGGACTTTCCAAAAACCTAGTATCGGTAACGAGTATCGCTATCTCGGGCATTTTTTGAGATAATCAAAATCTGCAAGCAGGGTTGGATTCACCGTCGTTTGTACCCGTTTGTACCATATTTCTTTTCGTTTGTACCTCAAGGGGTTCGGAAATACAGAACTTTCAAAAACTGTTCCCTAGTATCGGTAACTAGTATCGGTATCTTGGTCAATTTTTGAGATAATCAAAATCTACAAGTAGGGTTGGCTTCACCGTCGTTTGTACCCGTTTGTACCAACTTTCTTTTCGTTTGTACCTCAAGGGATTCGGAAATACAGGACTTTCCAAAAACCTAGTATCGGTAACGAGTATCGCTATCTCGGGCATTTTATGAGATAATCAAAATCTGCAAGCAGGGTTGGATTCACCGTCGTTTGTACCCGTTTGTACCAACTTTCTTTTCGTTTGTACCTCAAGGGGTTCGGAAATACAGAACTTTCAAAAACTGTTCCCTAGTATCGGTAACTAGTATCGGTATCTCGGGCATTTTTTGAGATAATCAGAATCTGTAAGCAGGGTTGGATTCACCGTCGTTTGTACCCGTTTGTACCAACTTTCTTTTCATTTGTACCTCAAGGGGTTCGGAAATACAGGACTTTCCAAAAACCTAGTATCGGTAACGAGTATCGCTATCTCGGGCATTTTTTGAGATAATCAAAATCTGCAAGCAGGGTTGGATTCACCGTCGTTTGTACCCGTTTGTACCAACTTTCTTTTCGTTTGTACCTCAAGGGGTTCGGAAATACAGAACTTTCAAAAACTGTTCCCTAGTATCGGTAACTAGTATCGGTATCTTGGTCAATTTTTGAGATAATCAAAATCTACAAGTAGGGTTAGCTTCACCGTCGTTTGTACCCGTTTGTACCAACTTTCTTTTCGTTTGTACCTCAAGAGATTCGGAAATACAGGACTTTCCAAAAACCTAGTATCGGTAACGAGTATCGCTATCTCGGGCATTTTTTGAGGTAATCAAAATCTGCAAGCAGGGTTGGATTCACCGTCGTTTGTACCCGTTTGTACCAACTTTCTTTTCGTTTGTACCTCAAGGGGTTCGGAAATACAGAACTTTCAAAAACTGTTCCCTAGTATCGGTAACTAGTATCGGTATCTTGGTCAATTTTAGAGATAATCAAAATCTACAAGTAGGGTTGGCTTCACCGTCGTTTGTACTCGTTTGTACCAACTTTCTTTTCGTTTGTACCTCAAGGGGTTCGGAAATACAGAACTTTCAAAAACTGTTGCCTAGTATCGGTAACTAGTATCGGTATCTTGGTAAATTTTTGAGATAATCAAAATCTACAAGTAGGGTTGGCTTCACCGTCGTTTGTACCCGTTTGTACCAACTTTCTTTTCGTTTGTACCTCAAGGGATTCCGAAATACAGGACTTTCCAAAAACCTAGTATCGGTAACGAGTATCGCTATCTCGGGCATTTTATGAGATAATCAAAATCTGCAAGCAGGGTTGGATTCACCGTCGTTTGTACCCGTTTGTACCAACTTTCTTTTCGTTTGTACCTCAAGGGGTTCCGAAATACAGAACTTTCAAAAACTGTTCCCTAGTATCGGTAACTAGTATCGGTATCTTGGTCAATTTTTGAGATAATCAAAATCTGCAAGTAGGGTTGGCTTCACCGTCGTTTGTACCCGTTTGTACCAACTTTCTTTTCGTTTGTACCTCAAGGGATTCGGAAATACAGGACTTTCCAAAAACCTAGTATCGGTAACGAGTATCGGTATCTTGGTCATTTTTTGAGATAATCAAAATCTGCAAGCAGGGTTGGATTCACCGTCGTTTGTACCCGTTTGTACCAACTTTCTTTTCGTTTGTACCTCAAGGGGTTCGGAAATACAGAACTTTCAAAAACTGTTCTCTAGTATCGGTAACTAGTATCGGTATCTTGGTCAATTTTTGAGATAATCAAAATCTGCAAGTAGGGTTGGCTTCACCGTCGTTTGTACCCGTTTGTACCAACTTTCTTTTCGTTTGTACCTCAAGGGATTCGGAAATACAGGACTTTCCAAAAACCTAGTATCGGTAACGAGTATCGCTATCTCGGGCATTTTTTGAGATAATCAAAATCTGCAAGCAGGGTTGGATTCACCGTCGTTTGTACCCGTTTGTACCAACTTTCTTTTCGTTTGTACCTCAAGGGGTTCGGAAATACAGAACTTTCAAAAACTGTTCCCTAGTATCGGTAACTAGTATCGGTATCTTGGTCAATTTTTGAGATAATCAAAATCTGCAAGTAGGGTTGGCTTCACCGTCGTTTGTACCCGTTTGTACCAACTTTCTTTTCGTTTGTACCTCAAGGGATTCCGAAATACAGGACTTTCCAAAAACCTAGTATCGGTAACGAGTATCGCTATCTCGGGCATTTTTTGAGATAATCAAAATCTGCAAGCAGGGTTGGATTCACCGTCGTTTGTACCTGTTTGTACCAACTTTCTTTTCGTTTGTACCTCAAGGGATTCCGAAATACAGGACTTTCCAAAAACCTAGTATCGGTAACGAGTATCGCTATCTCGGGCATTTTTTGAGATAATCAAAATCTGCAAGTAGGTTTGGCTTCACCGTCGTTTGTACTCGTTTGTACCAACTTTCTTTTCGTTTGTACCTCAAGGGATTCGGAAATACAGGACTTTCCAAAAACCTAGTATCGGTAACGAGTATCGCTATCTCGGGCATTTTTTGAGATAATCAAAATCTGCAAGCAGGGTTGGATTCACCGTCGTTTGTACCCGTTTGTACCAACTTTCTTTTCGTTTGTACCTCAAGGGGTTCGGAAATACAGAACTTTCAAAAACTGTTCCCTAGTATCGGTATCTTGGTCAATTTTTGAGATAATCAAAATCTACAAGTAGGATTGGCTTCACCGTCGTTTGTACCCGTTTGTACCAACTTTCTTTTCGTTTGTACCTCAAGGGATTCGGAAATACAGGCATTTCCAAAAACCTAGTATCGGTAACGAGTATCGCTATCTCGGGCATTTTTTTAGATAATCAAAATCTGCAAGCAGGGTTGGATTCACCGTCGTTTGTACCCGTTTGTACCAACTTTCTTTTCGTTTGTACCTCAAGGGGTTCGGAAATACAGAACTTTCAAAAACTATTCTCTAGTATCGGTAACTAGTATCGGTATCTTGGTCAATTTTTGAGATAATCAAAATCTGCAAGTAGGGTTGGCTTCACCGTCGTTTGTACCCGTTTGTACCAACTTTCTTTTCGTTTGTACCTCAAGGGATTCGGAAATACAGGACTTTCCAAAAACCTAGTATCGGTAACGAGTATCGCTATCTCGGGCATTTTTTGAGATAATCAAAATCTGCAAGCAGGGTTGGATTCACCGTCGTTTGTACCCGTTTGTACCAACTTTCTTTTTGTTTGTACCTCAAGGGGTTCGGAAATACAGAACTTTCAAAAACTGTTCCCTAGTATCGGTAACTAGTATCGGTATCTTGGTCAATTTTTGAGATAATCAAAATCTGCAAGTAGGGTTGGCTTCACCGTCGTTTGTACCCGTTTGTACCAACTTTCTTTTCGTTTGTACCTCAAGGGATTCGGAAATACAGGACTTTCCAAAAACCTAGTATCGGTAACGAGTATCGCTATCTCGGGCATTTTTTGAGATAATCAAAATCTGCAAGCAGGGTTGGATTCACTGTCGTTTGTACCCGTTTGTACCAACTTTCTTTTCGTTTGTACCTCAAGGGATTCCGAAATACAGGACTTTCCAAAAACCTAGTATCGGTAACGAGTATCGCTATCTCGGGCATTTTTTGAGATAATCAAAATCTGCAAGTAGGGTTGGCTACACCGTCGTTTGTACTCGTTTGTACCAACTTTCTTTTCGTTTGTACCTCAAGGGATTCGGAAGTACAGGACTTTCCAAAAACCTAGTATCGGTAACGAGTATCGCTATCTCGGGCATTTTTTGACATAATCAAAATCTGCAAGCAGGGTTGGATTCACCGTCGTTTGTACCCGTTTGTACCAACTTTCTTTTCGTTTGTACCTCAAGGGGTTCGGAAATACAGAACTTTCAAAAACTGTTCCCTAGTATCGGTAACTAGTATCGGTATCTTGGTCAATTTTTGAGATAATCAAAATCTGCAAGTAGGGTTGGCTTCACCGTCGATTGTACCCGTTAGTACCAACTTTCTTTTCGTTTGTACCTCAAGGGGTTCGGAAATACAGAACTTTCAAAAACTGTTCCCTAGTATCGGTTACTAGTATCGGTATCTTGGTCAATTTTTGAGATAATCAAAGTCTGCAAGTAGGGTTGGCTTCACCGTCGTTTGTACCCGTTTGTACCAACTTTCTATTCGTTTGTACCTCAAGGGATTCCGAAATACAGGACTTTCCAAAAACCTAGTATCGGTAACGAGTATCGCTATCTCGGGCATTTTTTGAGATAATCAAAATCTGCAAGCAGGGTTGGATTCACCGTCGTTTGTACCCGTTTGTACCAACTTTCTATTCGTTTGTACCTCAAGGGATTCCGAAATACAGGACTTTCCAAAAACCTAGTATCGGTAACGAGTATCGCTATCTCGGGCATTTTTTGAGATAATCAAAATCTGCAAGTAGGGTTGGCTTCACCGTCGTTTGTACCCGTTTGTACCAACTTTCTTTTCGTTTGTACCTCAAGGGATTCGGAAATACAGGACTTTCCAAAAACCTAGTATCGGTAACGAGTATCGCTATCTCGGGCATTTTTTTAGATAATCAAAATCTGCAAGCAGGGTTGGATTCACCGTCGTTTGTACCCGTTTGTACCAACTTTCTTTTCGTTTGTACCTCAAGGGGTTCGGAAATACAGAACTTTCAAAAACTGTTCCCTAGTATCGGTTACTAGTATCGGTATCTTGGTCAATTTTTGAGATAATCAAAGTCTGCAAGTAGGGTTGGCTTCACCGTCGTTTGTACCCGTTTGTACCAACTTTCTTTTCGTTTGTACCTCAAGGGATTCGGAAATACAGGACTTTCCAAAAACCTAGTATCGGTAACGAGTATCGCTATCTCGGGCATTTTTTGAGATAATCAAAATCTGCAAGCAGGGTTGGATTCACTGTCGTTTGTACCCGTTTGTACCAACTTTCTTTTCGTTTGTACCTCAAGGGGTTCGGAAATACAGAACTTTCAAAAACTGTTCCCTAGTATCGGTAACTAGTATCGGTATCTTGGTAAATTTTTGAGATAATCAAAATCTGCAAGTAGGGTTGGCTTCACCGTCGTTTGTACCCGTTTGTACCAACTTTCTTTTCGTTTGTACCTCAAGGGATTCGGAAATACAGGACTTTCCAAAAACCTAGTATCGGTAACGAGTATCGCTATCTCGGGCATTTTTTGAGATAATCAAAATCTGCAAGCAGGGTTGGATTCACCGTCGTTTGTACCCGTTTGTACCAACTTTCTATTCGTTTGTACCTCAAGGGATTCCGAAATACAGGACTTTCCAAAAACCTAGTATCGGTAACGAGTATCGCTATCTCGGGCATTTTTTGAGATAATCAAAATCTGCAAGTAGGGTTGGCTTCACCGTCGTTTGTACTCGTTTGTACCAACTTTCTTTTCGTTTGTACCTCAAGGGATTCGGAAATACAGGACTTTCCAAAAACCTAGTATCGGTAACGAGTATCGCTATCTCGGGCATTTTTTGAGATAATCAAAATCTGCAAGCAGGGTTGGATTCACCGTCGTTTGTACCCGTTTGTACCAACTTTCTTTTCGTTTGTACCTCAAGGGGTTCGGAAATACAGAACTTTCAAAAACTGTTCCCTAGTATCGGTAACTAGTATCGGTATCTTGGTCAATTTTTGAGATAATCAAAATCTGCAAGTAGGGTTGGCTTCACCGTCGTTTGTACCCGTTTGTACCAACTTTCTTTTCGTTTGTACCTCAAGGGATTCGGAAATACAGGACTTTCCAAAAACCTAGTATCGGTAACGAGTATCGCTATCTCGGGCATTTTTTGAGATAATCAAAATCTGCAAGCAGGGTTGGATTCACCGTCGTTTGTACCCGTTTGTACCAACTTTCTTTTCGTTTGTACCTCTAGGGATTCCGAAATACAGGACTTTCCAAAAACCTAGTATCGGTAACGAGTATCGCTATCTCGGGCATTTTTTGAGATAATCAAAATCTGCAAGTAGGGTTGGCTTCACCGTCGTTTGTACTCGTTTGTACCAACTTTCTTTTCGTTTGTACCTCAAGGGATTCGGAAATACAGGACTTTCCAAAAACCTAGTATCGGTAACGAGTATCGCTATCTCGGGCATTTTTTGAGATAATCAAAATCTGCAAGCAGGGTTGGATTTACCGTCGTTTGTACCCGTTTGTACCAACTTTCTTTTCGTTTGTACCTCAAGGGGTTCTGAAATACAGAACTTTCAAAAACTGTTCCCTAGTATCGGTAACTAGTATCGGTATCTTGGTCAATTTTTGAGATAATCAAAATCTGCAAGTAGGGTTGGCTTCACCGTCGTTTGTACCCGTTTGTACCAACTTTCTTTTCGTTTGTACCTCAAGGGATTCCGAAATACAGGACTTTCCAAAAACCTAGTATCGGTAACGAGTATCGCTATCTCGGGCATTTTTTGAGATAATCAAAATCTGCAAGCAGGGTTGGATTCACCGTCGTTTGTACCCGTTTGTACCAACTTTCTTTTCGTTTGTACCTCAAGGGATTCCGAAATACAGGACTTTCCAAAAACCTAGTATCGGTAACGAGTATCGCTATCTCGGGCATTTTTTGAGATAATCAAAATCTGCAAGTAGGGTTGGCTTCACCGTCGTTTGTACTCGTTTGTACCAACTTTCTTTTCGTTTGTTCCTCAAGGGATTCGGAAATACAGGACTTTCCAAAAACCTAGTATCGGTAACGAGTATCGCTATCTCGGGCATTTTTTGAGATAATCAAAATCTGCAAGCAGGGTTGGATTCACCGTCGTTTGTACCCGTTTGTACCAACTTTCTTTTCGTTTGTACCTCAAGGGGTTCGGAAATACAGAACTTTCAAAAACTGTTCCCTAGTATCGGTAACTAGTATCGGTATCTCGGGCATTTTTTGAGATAATCAGAATCTGTAAGCAGGGTTGGATTCACCGTCGTTTGTACCCGTTTGTACCAACTTTCTTTTCGTTTGTACCTCAAGGGGTTCGGAAATACAGGACTTTCCAAAAACCTAGTATCGGTAACGAGTATCGCTATCTCGGGCATTTTTTGAGATAATCAAAATCTGCAAGCAGGGTTGGATTCACCGTCGTTTGTACCCGTTTGTACCAACTTTCTTTTTGTTTGTACCTCAAGGGGTTCGGAAATACAGAACTTTCAAACACTGTTCCCTAGTATCGGTAACTAGTATCGGTATCTTGGTCAATTTTTGAGATAATCAAAATCTACAAGTAGGGTTGGCTTCACCGTCGTTTGTACCCGTTTGTACCAACTTTCTTTTCGTTTGTACCTCAAGGGGTTCGGAAATACAGGACTTTCCAAAAACCTAGTATCGGTAACGAGTATCGCTATCTCGGGCATTTTTTGAGATAATCAAAATCTGCAAGCAGGGTTGGATTCACCGTCGTTTGTACCCGTTTGTACCAACTTTCTTTTTGTTTGTACCTCAAGGGGTTCGGAAATACAGAACTTTCAAACACTTTTCCCTAGTATCGGTAACTAGTATCGGTATCTTGGTCAATTTTTGAGATAATCAAAATCTACAAGTAGGGTTGGCTTCACCGTCGTTTGTACCCGTTTGTACCAACTTTCTTTTCGTTTGTACCTCAAGGGATTCGGAAATACAGGACTTTCCAAAAACCTAGTATCGGTAACGAGTATCGCTATCTCGGGCATTTTTTGAGATAATCAAAATCTGCAAGCAGGGTTGGATTCACCGTCGTTTGTACCCGTTTGTACCAACTTTCTTTTCGTTTGTACCTCAAGGGGTTCGGAAATACAGAACTTTCAAAAACTGTTCCCTAGTATCGGTAACTAGTATCGGTATCTTGGTCAATTTTTGAGATAATCAAAATCTACAAGTAGGGTTTGCTTCACCGTCGTTTGTACCCGTTTGTACCAACTTTCTTTTCGTTTGTACCTCAAGGGATTCGGAAATACAAGACTTTCCAAAAACCTAGTATTGGTAACGAGTATTGCTATCTCGGGCATTTTATGAGATAATCAAAATCTGCAAGCAGGGTTGGATTCACCGTCGTTTGTACCCGTTTGTACCAACTTTCTTTTCGTTTGTACCTCAAGGGGTTCGGAAATACAGAACTTTCAAAAACTGTTCCCTAGTATCGGTAACTAGTATCGGTATCTCGGGCATTTTTTGAGATAATCAAAATCTGCAAGCAGGGTTGGCTTCACCCTCGTTTTTACCCGTTTGTACCAACTTTCTTTTCGTTTGTACCTCATGGGATTCGGAAATACAGGACTTTCAAAAACCTAGTATCGGTAATGAGTATCGGTATCTCGGGCATTTTTTGAGATAATCAAAATCTGCAAGTAGGGTTAGCTTCACCGTCGTTTGTACCCGTTTGTACCAACTTTCTTTTCGTTTGTACCTCAAGGGATTCGGAAATACAGGACTTTCCAAAAACCCAGTATCGGTAACGAGTATCGGTATCTCGGGCATTTTTTGAGATAATCAAAATCTGCAAGCAGGGTTGGCTTCACCGTCGTTTGTACCCGTTTGTACCAACTTTCTTTTCGTTTGTACCTCAAGGGATTCCGAAATACAGGACTTTCAAAAACCTAGTATCGGTAACGAGTAGGGTTTCCGGAACCGGTCTCTTTTTTGAGAACCGGGAATTTTGGGATTTTTGTTTAAAGGAACCGGGATTTCCCGGTTCTTTCGGTATTTTCGGTTCTTGGTAGTTTTTGTTATATAACGCAATGATACGCTTCAAAAGTATACCACAATTAAATATTCAAGTTATTTTTAAGTAATTAAGTTATTAAAAAAAACTTAAGAATAAAATTTTAAGTCAAAAAAAAACTTAAGAATAAAACAGAATATAATCACTGAAGTCTTCTCATAGACATTTTTCTTCTATTTCCAATTTTTTTTTTGATACCACTTAGGTGGCAAACAAGCATACGGCCCGCCTGATGGTAAGCGGTTACCGTAGCCTATGGACGCTTGCAACACCAGGGGTATCACGCGCGCGTTGCCGACCCTGAAATATCCTATTGTCATAACTAAGACAAGACTTTGGAAAATCGAATTTATTATTTTTGATTCTTATATGTAGATCTTGATACGTAGTTGATGGTGGTAAAAAAATATTGAATGGTGATGATTATTGTAGTGGTGACTTATGAATATTGATCCTTCATCCCCTAGATAGGGCAGTCTTAAGCTTCGCGCTTGATCTCACTCCAAGACTTCCCGATTTTCTTCGCTTTGCCAATCACAGTGCGTCACTAGGTTTGTTTGTGACGGCCACGCTTTTGCTTCCCCTGGGGATTCCAGTCCATTGCCTGCTAGGGTCAGCTTGAGAGACTGACATACGGGGCGCAGCTGCGGGAAAGTTGCTTGGGCCTTGACAATCCAAGAAGAGATCTCATCAGTTCCTCCTGATTCTGACACGACATTACCAAGGTAAGTGAATTTGTGGATGCGTTCCACTACCTCTGTACCTATCAGCAACGTTGCAATATTCTTCAATCCAGATCGCATCTCTTGGGTCTTCCGGATGTTGATTTTCAGTCCTATGTTTGTTGCCTCATGGCTCAGATCTTCGAGCTTAGCTTGCATATTGGCGCGTGTATGACTCAACAGGCATATGTCGTCGGCGTTGTCTAAATCCTCCAAAACGTTGGAGATTACCCACTCTATCCTGCGGTGCCCGTTGTCATACACGCGAAGCATAATCCCATCCAAAGCGATCAAAAAGAAGAGCGGTAATAGGAGGCAGCTTTCTCGCACACCAGCGGATTTCTGCGGATATTAAATCGAATCGATCGAATCCCGGTGCCTTTCCAGTCTTCAGCGAGATTATGGCTTTGCCCACTTCTTCATGTGTAGGTGTTAAGGAGCCGAGGTGTTAATATGCCGTCTTGTATATCAGCTGGTGTCAGCCGTGAAATTCGGAAGACTGAATAGTGAAAACCATTTCTTTTGTAGTAGCTCTAATGAAAAAATAGAGGACTGAAAAAATTCCTGGCACCCGACATTGGAAAATCGAAATTATTCTATTTGATCCTACTATTACTTTACTACTACCTAATACTTTCCTTCCTAGCAACTAGTAACTGCGAGCGAGTGTATGTTATGCAGCGAGTGCAAAATTCAGTTCGCGCGTTATTTCTTTTAGCGCTGAATTATTTATATTAGTTTTGAACTTTTGAACAGTAGAAGTAAGTAGTAGTGTGAATCGCGTAATAAAAATAAAATTCCCGAAAGTACCGAAAGAACCGGTAATCAAATTTGATTTCCCGGTTCCATTTTACTGGCAAAAGAACCGGGAATTCCCGGTACTTTCGAGACCGGGATTTCCCGGTTCTGAACCCTAGTAACGAGTATCGGTATCTCGGGCATTTTTTGAGATAATCAAAATCTGCAAGCAGGGTTGGATTCACCGTCGTTTGTACCCGTTTGTACCAACTTTCTTTTCGTTTGTACCTCAACGGGTTCGGAAATACAGAACTTTCAAAAACTGTTCCCTAGTATTGGTAACTAGTATCGGTATCTCGGGCATTTTCCAGAAATGTTAATTTTGAAAAATATACCAATAATTATAGTAATGACTCTCAAAAATATACTTTTTTGGATATTGTTAATAAAGAACAAGAGCATCTGTATTTCCGAACCCCTTGAGGTACAAACGAAAATAAAGTTGGTACAAACGGGTACAAACGACGGTGAATCCAACCCTGCTTGCAGATTTTGATTATCTCAAAAAATGCCCGAGATACCGATACTCGTTACCGATACTAAGTTTTTGGAAAGTCCTGTATTTCCGAATCCCTTGAGGTACAAACCAAAAGAAAGTTGGTACAAACGGGTACAAACGACGGTGAAGCCAACCCTGCTTGCAGATTTTGATTATCTCAAAAATTGCCCAAGATACCGATACTAGTTACCGATACTAGGGAACAGTTTTTGAAAGTTCTGTATTTCCGAACCCCTAGAGGTACAAACGAAAATAAAGTTGGTACAAACGGGTACAAACGACGGTGAAGCCAACCCTACTTGTAGATTTTGATTATCTCAAAAATTGACCAAGATACCGATACTAGTTACCGATACTAGGGAACAGTGTTTAAAAGTTCTGTATTTCCGAACCCCTTGAGGTACAAACGAAAAGTAAGTTGGTACAAACGGGTACAAACGACGGTGAATCCAACCCTGCTTGCAGATTTTGATTATCTCAAAAAATGCCCGAGATACCGATAATCGTTACCGATACTAGGTTTTTGAAAGCTCTGTATTTCCGAACCCCTTGAGGTACAAACGAAAAGAAAGTTGGTACAAACGGGTACAAACGACGGTGAAGCCAACCCTGCTTGCAGATTTTGATTATCTCAAAAATTGCCCAAGATACCGATACTAGTTACCGATACTAGGGAACAGTTTTTGAAAGTTCTGTATTTCCGAACCCCTTGAGGTACAAACGAAAAGAAAGTTGGTACAAACGGGTACAAACGACGGTGAAGCCAACCCTACTTGCAGATTTTGATTATCTCAAAAAATGCCCGAGATAGCGATACTCGTTACCGATACTAGGTTTTTGGAAAGTCCTGTATTTCCGAATCCCTTGAGGTACAAACGAAAAGAAAGTTGGTACAAACGGGTACAAACGACGGTGAAGCCAACCCTACTTGCAGATTTTGATTATCTAAAAAATTGACCAAGATACCGATACTAGGGAACAGTTTTTGAAAGTTCTGTATTTCCGAACCCCTTGAGGTACAAACGAAAAGAAAGTTGGTACAAACGGGTACAAACGACGGTGAATCCAACCCTGCTTGCAGATTTTGATTATCTCAAAAAATGCCCGAGATAGCGATACTCGTTACCGATACTAGGTTTTTGGAAAGTCCTGTATTTCCGAATCCCTTGAGGTACAAACGAAAAGAAAGTTGGTACAAACGGGTACAAACGACGGTGAATCCAACCCTGCTTACAGATTTTGATTATCTCAAAAAATGCCCGAGATACCGTTACTAGTTACCGATACTAGGGAACAGTTTTTGAAAGTTCTGTATTTCCGAACCCCTTGAGGTACAAACGAAAAGAAAGTTGGTACAAACGGGTACAAACGACGGTGAATCCAACCCTGCTTGCAGATTTTGATTACCTCAAAAAATGCCCGAGATAGCGATACTCGTTACCGATACTAGGTTTTTGGAAAGTCCTGTATTTCCGAATCCCTTGAGGTACAAACGAAAAGAAAGTTGGTACAAACGGGTACAAACGACGGTGAATCCAACCCTGCTTGCAGATTTTGATTATCTCAAAAAATGCCCGAGATAGCGATACTCGTTACCGATACTAGGTTTTTGGAAAGTCCTGTATTTCCGAATCCCTTGAGGTACAAACGAAAAGAAAGTTGGTACAAACGGGTACAAACGACGGTGAAGCCAACCCTACTTGTAGATTTTGATTATCTCTAAAATTGACCAAGATACCGATACTAGTTACCGATACTAGGGAACAGTTTTTGAAAGTTCTGTATTTCTGAACCCCTTGAGGTACAAACGAAAAGAAAGTTGGTACAAACGGGTACAAACGACGGTGAATCCAACCCTGCTTGCAGATTTTGATTACCTCAAAAAATGCCCGAGATAGCGATACTCGTTACCGATACTAGGTTTTTGGAAAGTCCTGTATTTCCGAATCTCTTGAGGTACAAACGAAAAGAAAGTTGGTACAAACGGGTACAAACGACGGTGAAGCCAACCCTACTTGTAGATTTTGATTATCTCAAAAATTGACCAAGATACCGATACTAGTTACCGATACTAGGGAACAGTTTTTGAAAGTTCTGTATTTCCGAACCCCTTGAGGTACAAACGAAAAGAAAGTTGGTACAAACGGGTACAAACGACGGTGAATCCAACCCTGCTTGCAGATTTTGATTATCTCAAAAAATGCCCGAGATAGCGATACTCGTTACCGATACTAGGTTTTTGGAAAGTCCTGTATTTCCGAACCCCTTGAGGTACAAATGAAAAGAAAGTTGGTACAAACGGGTACAAACGACGGTGAATCCAACCCTGCTTACAGATTCTGATTATCTCAAAAAATGCCCGAGATACCGATACTAGTTACCGATACTAGGGAACAGTTTTTGAAAGTTCTGTATTTCCGAACCCCTTGAGGTACAAACGAAAAGAAAGTTGGTACAAACGGGTACAAACGACGGTGAATCCAACCCTGCTTGCAGATTTTGATTATCTCATAAAATGCCCGAGATAGCGATACTCGTTACCGATACTAGGTTTTTGGAAAGTCCTGTATTTCCGAATTCCTTGAGGTACAAACGAAAAGAAAGTTGGTACAAACGGGTACAAACGACGGTGAAGCCAACCCTACTTGTAGATTTTGATTATCTCAAAAATTGACCAAGATACCGATACTAGTTACCGATACTAGGGAACAGTTTTTGAAAGTTCTGTATTTCCGAACCCCTTGAGGTACAAACGAAAAGAAATATGGTACAAACGGGTACAAACGACGGTGAATCCAACCCTGCTTGCAGATTTTGATTATCTCAAAAAATGCCCGAGATAGCGATACTCGTTACCGATACTAGGTTTTTGGAAAGTCCTGTATTTCCGAATCCCTTGAGGTACAAACGACGGTGAATCCAACCCTGCTTACAGATTTTGATTATCTCAAAAAATGCCCGAGATACCGATACTAGTTACCGATACTAGGGAAAAGTTTTTGAAAGTTCTGTATTTCCGAACCCCTTGAGGTACAAACGAAAAGAAAGTTGGTACAAACGGGTACAAACGACGGTGAATCCAACCCAGCTTGCAGATTTTGATTACCTCAAAAAATGCCCGAGATAGCGATACTCGTTACCGATACTAGGTTTTTGGAAAGTCCTGTATTTCCGAATCCCTTGAGGTACAAACGGAAAGAAAGTTGGTACAAACGGGTACAAACGACGGTGAAGCCAACCCTACTTGTAGATTTTGATTATCTCAAAAATTGACCAAGATACCGATACTAGTTACCGATACTAGGGAACAGTTTTTGAAAGTTCTGTATTTCCGAACCCCTTGAGGTACAAACGAAAAGAAAGTTGGTACAAACGGGTACAAACGACGGTGAATCCAACCCTGCTTGCAGATTTTGATTACCTCAAAAAATGCCCGAGATAGCGATACTCGTTACCGATACTAGGTTTTTGGAAAGTCCTGTATTTCCGAACCCCTTGAGGTACAAACGAAAAGAAAGTTGGTACAAACGGGTACAAACGACGGTGAATCCAACCCTGCTTACAGATTCTGATTATCTCAAAAAATGCCCGAGATACCGATACTAGTTACCGATACTAGGGAACAGTTTTTGAAAGTTCTGTATTTCCGAACCCCTTGAGGTACAAACGAAAAGAAAGTTGGTACAAACGGGTACAAACGACGGTGAATCCAACCCTGCTTGCAGATTTTGATTATCTCATAAAATGCCCGAGATAGCGATACTCGTTACCGATACTAGGTTTTTGGAAAGTCCTGTATTTCCGAATCCCTTGAGGTACAAACGAAAAGAAAGTTGGTACAAACGGGTACAAACGACGGTGAAGCCAACCCTACTTGTAGATTTTGATTATCTCAATAATTGACCAAGATACCGATACTAGTTACCGATACTAGGGAACAGTTTTTGAAAGTTCTGTATTTCCGAACCCCTTGAGGTACAAACGAAAAGAAATTTGGTACAAACGGGTACAAACGACGGTGAATCCAACCCTGCTTGCAGATTTTGATTATCTCAAAAATGCCCGAGATAGCGATACTCGTTACCGATACTAGGTTTTTGGAAAGTCCTGTATTTCCGAATCCCTTGAGGTACAAACGAAAAGAAAGTTGGTACAAACGGGTACAAACGACGGTGAAGCCAACCCTACTTGCAGATTTTGATTATCTCAAAAATTGACCAAGATACCGATACTAGTTACCGATACTAGGGAACAGTTTTTGAAAGTTCTGTATTTCCGAACCCCTTGAGGTACAAACGAAAAGAAAGTTGGTACAAACGGGTACAAACGACGGTGAATCCAACCCTGCTTGCAGATTTTGATTATCTCATAAAATGCCCGAGATACCGATACTCGTTACCGATACTAGGTTTTTGAAAGTCCTGTATTTCCGAATCCCTTGAGGTACAAACGAAAAGAAAGTTGGTACATACGGGTACAAACGACGGTGAAGCCAACCCTGCTTGCAGATTTTGATTATCTCAAAAATTGACCAAGATACCGATACTAGTTACCGATACTAGGGAACAGTTTTTGAAAGTTCTCTATTTCCGAACCCCTTGAGGTACAAACTTAAAAAAAGTTGGTACCAACAGGTACATACATAGTATTAACATATTCAAAAAAAAAAAATAAGATATCTTCAAGTCGGGTTCTGAGCATTTTTCAACCCCCCGTATCTCCCAACCCCTTAAGGTACAAACGAAAAAAAAGTTGGTACAAACAGGTACATACGTAGTACTAACATATGCCAAAAAAATAAAAACGATATCTTCAAGTCGGGTTCTGAGCATTTTTCAACCCCCCGTATCTCCGAACCCCTTGAGGTACAAACGAAAAAAAAGTTGGTACAAACAGGTACATACGTAGTACTAACATATGCCAAAAAAATAAAAACGATATCTTCAAGTCGGGTTCTGAGCATTTTTCAACCCCCCGTATCTCCGAACCCCTTGAGGTACAAACGAAAAAAAAGTTGGTACAAACAGGTACATACGTAGTACTAACATATGCTAAAAAAAAAATTACAATATCTTCAAGTCGGGTTCCAGGTTCACACAGGTCCTTTTGCACAGATTGCTGGGTTTTGGGTTATCTTTTTATAACTAGCAATCTTTCATTTTAAACTGCTTGGTGTTGTCATACCTATAAAAAAATCTCAATCCCAAACACGAAAATTAGAGGAGAAATCTTGACTCGAAGAACTTATGGGAATTCCATCAAAATTATTCAGGATAACAGTTACTATAACAATAATAGTAGCACTAAAGATTCGACTGAATTTCCATATAATATAATTCTCCTGATTTCGATTCTTCACTTAACCTCATCGTCGTCATCGATGTCTATTACTTTTTCTCTTAATCACACACTTTTAGCCCACAACATCGCTCTCTTTGCAAAATTAATAATATCTTGCCTAAACTAACTCTGTATAATGTAAGTACATCCCTAAAAAAATATCCCAAGGACAAATGTAAAAAGGTGAACCGCTTTCGGCCAAACGAAATTCGTTGAAAGATATTTCTGCAAAGTGGCATGGTACCTGTTTAAAAATGTACTTTACATTTTATAGCATTGAGTGCAAAACCATTGAAAGTTACACATAAAATTAAAACCACTTTGCAGCGGGATCAAGTTACCAGGAAATTCAATTTTTCAGTAGCTCTATTCTGTATAATACTCTGCATGCTCTCCTATGCATGAAAATAAAGCTCTGAAATGTCACGTTAATGGCCCATCCCACGTGATAATTAATTTAAAATTACATATCTTAAACGAAGTCATGGGTTTTTTTATGATGTTTCACCTTTCCTTTGATTTATTATCATTGCTTTAGGCGAGGCTTTGATATCGAAGTAGACCATTAGCCAGATACATTCTGGTGTTAAATTGTCGTTGATTACATAATTATCTCTTTGTTTTTATACATAAAACATTAACCCCCTTACTCATAAAGCGCTATTTAACTAATATACTGATTAAATGGTCACGTAAATAATGTCACATTATTTGACAATGACAATAGAGTGACGTTATTTACGTGAACCTTTAATCAGTATATTAGTTAAATAACGTTTTAGTAGTAAGGGGGTCAATGATGTAATTAAAGATATGAAACTCTTAACCAACATTTTTCGTATAAAGATCACTCCCATATCCCTTTTAATTACTTATACTTATCCCTATACTTTCATCCCAAAATAATTAAAGCATAAGCTTATATTCCGATGCGAGATTTCCTGTAAAACCAATATCCGGGGGAATTTAATTCAAAATTTACATCACGGATCACAAAGATAATGTAATATGCAAATATAGCAAGAATCAGCCAAACAATATCCGCGTAATAAACGCGTGAGACTAAGTTTTCAAGTTGTGACGTATTTAGGCCACCGGTACAGGTATCTAGGCTTACATAAATGTAGATAATTGAACATGCTCTGAATACAACGATGGATGAAAGGCAGACTTATATAAAATGTTTCAGCTGGTTCATACTGGACCACCATAAAGGGAAAAGAGTGTTGAAAACGTGGAAGTCGATGACCGAAACGGTATGAAAGGAATGAAGATAAAGTAGAAGAAACTTGAACATGATGGTCCCGTAGATAGGCTACATACAGTAGTCAGTCAAGAACGCTATCAAACCCGCAAATTTTAGACTATTTAGTAATAACATATACACTTTCAAGTTCCTTATATTGAAGTACTATTAATTAAGGATGAAGAACAATGCAGATATAATTAAAACAAAACGACTAAAATTCAATTTATTGCCAGTCGCAGTTCAGTTCGTTCCTTCGTAAAAAAAAGGTCACAGATTCAGAGGCAGAAAATACCAGAGCGTTATTGGATGAGCACTGTCGAAGAGAAAACTGAGAGCTACAATAAAAATGCGAGTGATCGAGCAACGACAATATAGTGTTGAGACAGGTTAACATTTTATGGCTTGTTAATAGAAATATTTAACACTTCACCTGATTAGACAGGCGCGCTTTTAAGATGTAAGTTTATATTAATCGACATTGTAGAAAAAACAAGTTAACAACATCAAGTGTCCGATTAAATAGAATAGAAGATCATTATGGTGAAGTGTGAACCATCTCATGCATAACAATGACTTTTAATGATAGAACACTTGTAATTAATTCGAGACAGTATCTTTGCTTCTTGCATAAAACATATTATAATGTTAATAGTCAGCCAAGACAAGTCCTTCCTCATACCAAAATATTGTACTAACATTAGTCAAGCATGTCGTCCTTAGAATGTATGGTGTTATGTCGTTTGGCATTCCAGACGAGGCGTAACTCCCTTGCGACGACCACATAAATTCTAAGCAGCTTTATGTATGTAGAACATACTAAGTGTTATTGTTTCACTTGCCTCGTTCAATCCTCAAGGATTTAATGTTTTCTTTTCGGAATTACATTTTCTACTGAGCTGAGACACGGCTTGTAGCTTTGTATTATTTGGCTCATTTAATTTAGGGCAATCGATAGTCTTAATGTGTTCTTTACGACAAATCGTTGCAATTAGTCTTAAACTGGGTTAAGACAATAGTTTTCCTTTGGTTTCACATCATTGCTTTGGGGAAATTACTTTGAAAGTACATAGGTGCACTTTCGTTTTAAAGATAATTTCCTGATTTAATTATCCCAGAACTCATTATCCATGTTACTTAAACGGCTTTAAACGTTTGTTTTAAATTGTTATTGAAGCGTTAAAGGCTCAAATTCTTAACGGGAATTGTGACGAAATGTCAAGACGTGTAATGGAGGAAAAGAGCACAATGGCATCTTGAGAATGATTTGAGTTGTTGTGAGCTAAAATGGTGCAACTTTATAAGTCGCAAATCCGGCCTCACATGGAGTACAGCTGTCATATTAGGGCGGGAGCACCTTTAGGCTTTGGATCAGCGACGTGCAATCAGAATTGTTGACGATCCCGAGCTCACAAACGGCTTAGAGCCCCTCAGTCTGAGGAGAGACTTTGCCTCCTTATGTGTGTTCTACCGCTTGTACAACGGAACATTCTAAGGAATTGTTGGACTTTGATGCCCACGGCTACCTTCCACCATCGTAACTCTCGCCATCGACGGGGTGGGGAGTCCATCCTCACACATTGAAAACAGTATTGTTTCGAACTGTGCGGGCTAAAAGGAGTTTTCTTCTGCGGACGCTCGGACTGTGGAATGAGCTCGCCTCCGTGGTTTTCCCAATGGAGAACAGCATGGGGTTCTTCAAAAAGGGTGTGAAGAGATTTCTGCAGGGTCGGCAACCCGGAGTGATACCCCTGGTGTTGCAAGTGTCCATAGGTTATGGTAACCGCTTACCATCAGGCGGGCCGTATGCTTGTTTGCCACTTAGTAGTATAAAAAAAATGCGAGATAGAAAAATTGGGCCAATTATTTTAGATTCCGTTTGATTCTACTATTGAGAACAATTTCCTGATATACTCACAAGGTTTCCCACGAATTTTTAATTATTTTTTTTTCAAACAAAGAAGCGCAAGAAACTTCCACGTTTTTAGCAAAAAGGCATAACGACGATGATAATAAGACATCAAACAAGCGAAGTCTGCGTTGCCTGCTCAAAGAGGTCTTACATGTTAAAACTTTGACAAGTTTCCAACTTTTTACCTTTACAAAATACCAAGCAACGCTTTAACATGGTTAAATTCCCTGAAGCAATAAGGGATTCAGAGAAATTATTACATTATCTCTAAGGAACATGACGTTTGTTTAACGAACCTAATAAAGAAAGAAAATCTCTGGAAGATATAAGAGAAAGATTTGAGAGTAATTTTAATTCAGGTAGTAACAGCCTAGCACAAATTTGGGTAATTCATTAAGGCTTTGTAGGTTATAAGTAATTATTATAGCTTAAAATGAAATAAAAGAAGACTCTTCAACGGAATTTAATACTGAATAAAGGTGTCACTCATACAGAACCATCGGTATTTTACTTACCAACTACAGCAAAGCACCATTTACATTATACACTTTGGTTCAGGTTTACATTGCATGAGCTTTATGACATTTGAGCTTAATATCACTGCAAAACTGTCAACCTCAGTGGAAGTTGAGAGTTTCCAGTTTCAGAAACGTTTCACATACCTCATGAGAACAATTTAAATATTGTTTAATGTAACTAGAAAACATGTGCGAGTAATACAATGGTGCTAGCTAGGAAACGGTGTATGGATTAAGACCGTGATATATCATGAAGCGGTATTTAGAAATGTCTGTGTAGGCTGTGGAAATAAACATCGTTTCAATAAAGTGAGGCTTAAAGGATTACTGTCAAATTAGTTATTATTTAAAGCTATTTGAAAACAATGTTGAGTTTAAACTTTAAATACATGACAGAAGACGGTATCAAGAACTTTAGATTTGTAAGATCGGCTAAATTTGATACACCAATTTTATTAATAATAAACTTTCCAAGCTCAAAGCTGACCTATAACAAAGTGGCTTTTCATTTGAATTTGATTAGACAAAAGACAGACAGCGTCTCTTTTTAATGTGAAACAAACATTACTCGACGTAAATTACTTAGGCGATTTTCATATTATCCATTTAACGTCGCTTCGTTTGAATATTGTTGGTCCACAATGTGAACTCTTTATCAATTTGTAAAAAAACTCTCTCTTTACGACCAAGATCAAGGCCAAATTATTCCAGACCGATAACGGTGATTGGACTTTTAAGTTTGAATTAGATAGACCGCGAGGTTTAAGTTCAGTAGATTACTGAAAGAGGATCTTGATAGACAGCGGGAGAGAAAGAGAGGCACTATTGCATAAACCTCTAGATATTGCGAAGAAGATACAGTTTTCGGTACTAAAATAAGCTCTAGTTCGCGTTGCTTTGATCTTAAATAATCGTTTTCAGCATTAAAATGTCAGGTTATTCTATATGGTGATTTTTCTACCATTACTAGTTTGGTAAATTAAGAACTATACCATTATTACGTCTGTTTGAACACTTCGATTTTGGATTTGGGTGGCTTGTAATTGAATGGCCTCTAGATCCAATCCATACATTTATTGCGGGGTAAAAATGCTTTCCCACAAGGGTACACATTCCATATGATTTCTCTAGAGAATAGGGGAGCCTCAGGCGAAACAATTGTGAAATTTATTTGATGTGATTTTAGGGCTGGTTTCGAAACTGTTAATTGGTTTATCTAATGCTTAATTGTGATAATTTTTCCTCAAGATTAATGTTCCCTACAAGAAGAAGAAATGACCGATATATCATCTACAGGTATGAGATTTAGTATGATATCTTGTTTGGAATTGCAAATCTACTGTGTCGTTTTATACTTTGAGGAGCATTCTGCTAATGTCTCGATTACAGAGATCCGTTTAAATCCTGATTTATGCTTCTCTCCTCAGGCAAAACCGTACACATCGGAAATTGCTCCTCAGCTATAATGCTACAAGCAGATGCTTTATTGAGTGTAAGAACATATAATAATCCATGCTATAGTTTTAAAGATTTATCTCCCTGGTTAATATAGAATATTAAAATGGCATCTTTGTTACTGCAATAATATTTATAATAATAACAACCAACTGAAAAAGAGGACGATTAATAATAATTAATAGTTATTGATTAAAGATAGGTTTTTAAAAACGTCAACAAGGAAAAATAGTTATACGGCAACGGACTCAAAGCATGTTTTTTATGTGTTTACCGACACCAAATGTGCGTACCTACTTATTGAGAAAATGGGGGCAACATAACAAAGATCAGACCCAGACAGTACAAAACTTTACATTACAAAGAAAAACGATGCCATTGTCCATCAAAACAGAGAGACGATTTCCCAAAAAATCTTACAATATAAAGACGAAGATACCTCCAGAAATAATTAACAACGGGCCTTTGGTTCGTTATTCTCGTTTCTCTGTGCAAAAATCACCTTTGTTTTAAATAAATGATGTTAAAAGATTAAAGTCACTGAAGGTACGATTGCTTCCGTGAAACTGCCTTTGAATGAATGTCTATTTTCTGTGGAAATAATATTACGTATCATTGTTGGGAGGGCGAAATTGTTTTTTTTATTGTATCAAATCAAAGACAAGTGTCGACTCATGTCTGCTGACTCTTTATGAGGAATGTAATATTCTTTTTGGCAATCGTAGCTTAGATTTTGAATAAAATTTTGGTGTTATAGAGTCTAGGACTTACAATAAAATATACAACTGCACTTGCTTCTAAATAAACTAAGCCTATTAATAAGATACATGCAAATTCACTTAAAACCTCGCATTAAAACCAAATTATGATAAGAAAATTAGATAAACACACGAAGGTTAGGTTCCATAATATTATTGCAACATGCGAATTTAAGGAGCGTATCATACACGCAATCTTTCCTCACGCATCGCATGTTTTGTAAAATAATGGTAATATTTTCCAATCTTATGGCATGAAGAACTAATAGATTTATTGTTGAACGCCTTCTTCAAAGGTTTGCATTGTGCACGTAATAGGAATCGGTAATATTGGGCTACTTTAGATGACTCCGTACGGCATTGGGAGAAATGAGGCAGATAATAAAAAACATCACACGATTCCAGTATTGATTTTCAGATAACTACCCAGCAAATATTTGCTCAAATCAAATTCGCTAGAACTAAGTCTCATCTAATGATGTAGGTTTTTAATCATCTACAGTGAGGTAAAGCAATAGTGGAAGAATCAGCGAAGAATTGATGCAGCGATTTAAAAACCAATAACAACATCGATAGCATCCATTAAGATCTTTGTATTGCTGTTCAAATATTGACTATCCAGAGCGAATTGAGAAATCCTTCGCCAATTAGTACACGGTTAATATTTGTTTTAAGTGAAACCGGTGTTTTCTTACTAGTACACAATTGCTTGATTGATAGTAGCTTTTGCGCCTGGTTTTAGCTGCTTTTAGCAGTAGTAATATAAACATTTAGAGATACTATCAAATTGTGTTATTGTCTGGCATTGCCATTAATCATTTTAAAAGAGTCGCTACATATCCCTGTATATAGGAGGAAGTACCATTTATATTGAAGCCAGCAAACTTTCCTCAAAGCAACTTTATTTTATTTTAAAGAAAACTATTTTCATCATTTTCTTGTAAGTTTCTTGTATCTAAGTAAATCTACGGTTTGGCCTTTCAAAGATCCATTACTATTCTAATAAAAAATAACGAATAGGGCATTCTCAAATTGTATAATCATTAACGTCAATTCATGGTTACGAAGTAGCACGGTTGAGTGTACTATCGCTTGGTGTATTGCACAAGATTGCATTGTTAACACTGATGCAACCTGCATAGATGGTTCACCAAGGATATCTAGTGTGGTAGTACTCCTTAAAATATTACCAACAGGTTAAAACCGTCTATTGGAAATTACCATCAGGACCTACTTGCTTGTTAGAAGACAGGCATTAGGTATTGAAATCGGTAAAAGCCGTTTTGGAAATAAATGGTAACAGAAATACCAAAGAACCTCTTACTTACCCCCAACGCTATCATCTCTGTTCTCTTGTGGGAAATAAAGAAAAACAGTGTTTCCAGTAATAGAGGTGATATGGTGGTATTCATGATAAATAAATCATGCCATTTTAAAAAAGCCCAATGCTGGTGTATCTGATTCTTACCTGTAACAAAAAAATATATGATAAGGGCTAGACTAATACCCGAAAACAAGTAACATATAACAACGAAACTCGTATACCAGTGAATAAACTTCACATCTCCTTAAATAATTATACCAGGAATGGGCATGCTATGTATTGTCGGCAAAACGTTTCTAAATTAGAGCTCCAATAATACTTTAATACGATGGCGAACAAAGAACGTGTATTTCCAGATCCTTACATCAAGATCACGCGATTCAGTTCTCATAGTTAACGAAATAATGAAAATCGACTTTTTAATGTTGCGATGTATTAATTTTAATTAAGGGATAAGCGAAGTTTTATTTAAAGACAAAGCCTTTTAATTCTGCAAACGTATATCTTAACTGAATGAAAATGCTTTCTAAAGGGCACTATTCAAGGTCAAAGCTTCTAAAGTTACCACCGGTTTAGATGTCAGCATTCACCAAGAACCAGCAAGGTTATTTTCTTTAATAATCTGACTACTTATATTGATATTTTTTTTCACATTTCATATTAAAACATTTAAAAATATTTTTATAAAATTTAATTTACCTATACGAACGTAAGCAATCAAATTCATCTAAATAAGAGCGAGTCTTATATAGTAAAACTGTTTGATCGTGTGAATTGTCACGCATGTGTCAATTGTAGCTGCTTTCTTTCACATGTTCATACAACTTAGCAGCCATCGGAATATCAGTCACATCACATTTCTGATAAGTTTGTCGTTAATTTCGACGACTGGTCGCAAAATCGCGAAAAAAGTAGCATATCTACGTTAACGCTAACAGGTAATGGTGTGGAAATAGTTCGTGAAGCAGCTGTATCGCCTATAAAAGGTCGAGTTGTTCACTAGAACATAAAACAAGTTAATGGGATTGTAATGACTTGTGATGAAATGCAGGCTTGCCGGTGAAAGAACTCGCATTGAATATGTATTGTCTATAAATTTTCCTTAACAATGCAAGAGACTAAAGCAAAAAGGAGCACAACCGCCGGGCCGTAAATATTGAGTGTTACTTATTCTTACTACACATTGATATTTTAGAATTGCAATACCAAATTATATACTTGCTTATCAAAGCAAGTACCAGACGACACAGATAATTTAAAAGAAATTACTTGTAATATGAAAATCATTTCCCAAAAAAAAATCTTGTAGGTAATTTTTGCAAAATGCTTTAAGTGCAATGAAGCGTTTTAAACGACCGCACCATTAATCCAAGATGGCCGAAACGGAAACAGTGACGGATGCGTTCAGAGCGCGGGCGCGGACCGGCAAACAGATGACGTTGGATTGTGATCATTACCGGTCGCGCCTTTTTGCTCTATAGCGGGAACCAGCGTCCGCACTCGAACTTGCTGTCGACGACGTCTTATTTGGACACTGTATCTTTATCATGGCTTAAAATCCATATAGATAGAAAATTATCCCTCTTGAATACAATCTTTATTGATGCAAGCCAAGTTTAACATACGTAAGTTAAAAAGACGTTAGAAAGCACATCTAAAATATTCACTGTGTAATAATGAGATGAGCTTATGTATGACGCGAAGTTTCACGTAAACCTAGATGAACCTGTTTCGATTGTTAGTTTATTTGCACATAAAGACGAAAGCAATACAATTATTTGAGGGCTTAGCACAAATATTTTAGATCTAGCTAGTCTAGTATCTGCAGCGGGCATTTTTTAAAGAATAACCTGTGTCTCTTTTGGACAATAAAGGCTGATATTGACAACTTCTTTCCCAAATTATATACACACACAAAAAATAAACTTTTAACAATGTTGTGTTTGTGATAAAAATACTATATATAAACCTTGGTGCTAACAATCTCAGAGACAGTCAGGTTAATCATTAGAAACTAGCATGACCTGAGAAAGCAAAGGAGAACTGTTCCGTCAACAGTGATACTGAAATCGTACAATAACCATACAGAACTGTGTTAAAAAGATGACACATAGTGGCAGTTGGAATCTGTTGTGTTCAATGTAATTGACCGCGTGAGAGCCCATATTGAGGGGAAGTTGGCAGTGGTATTTATATTTCAATATCCTTTTTACATTCATCATGCAGGCGCAGTTATTACTGCACTCTCATTGTTTGGGTGGGCTGAGTGAGCGTAGCAAGCGACCGCGAATGAACTTTATAAAAAATAATAATTCACACAGGTTTTGACAGTAGAGAGACAGCAAGTGGTTTTATATTTACCAAAGACAACTTAACTGATTCTCAAAGAGATGGCAATAATTGAAATTGTTGTAAGAGTAGTAAAGATGAAAATAAGATCACACTTAATTAGTGTGTCGCAGTATCTCATTTTGTAACTTATTACCGGTTCCCTAAGTGCTACTAAAAAGTTAAGACACGTAGAGCCCACCAATTCGCAGTGGACCTGCGTGATGGATTATGATTCCCTAATACCACTCTTATAAGATGAATCGATACAGAAATCCGGGAACATTATACGGCTACACTAAAACGTATGCGGATGATGCAATACACCCAAATATTTCACATCTAACAACATTCTGGAAACTGATTTTAATTTTAGCAATGTAAACTTTAGACGACAAGTTAATATCAGAAATCCGTATCGAGGACGTCAATAAGAACAGCGTTTCCGCGTTCTTTAGCTACAGAACCTTCACTGTAGCGCTGAATTCTGAAGGTTACATCGAAGGATTCTTTACTCATTCCATGTTATGGGACAGTCTTTGATACAAACAGAAATTTATTCGTGCGTAATCTTGAAGACAAAGACGAAAAAATCAATCGTGATTTTTTTAACGGTCAGACCTTTCCAATATGAGAAACAAATATTTTCTGACCTTGAATAAAAGTATCGTGGTTTTGTTTTTAGCATTGAAATGTAGGTACTACAAAGTTATTGTATCGTCGAGTGAAGTGCTTTGTTTGTTGTTTGTTTTATCAATAAATTCCATAATAAGGGAATCAGCAAAAAGTCTATCCCCAATAATGTTTCCTAGTAATGTTTATTTTCAGAGAAATATAAATAAATTAAATTCACTAGTGGATGGAGTGATTGAAAATACATCTGCCTGTGAGAGCGTGTCATACAGTAGCTCCGATTATAGCAGACTGAAAGTTTCGTTTAATGACCCACTAAACTAAAATAGTAACATCCGATTGGCAGAGTTTCCCGTGCAAGGTTATGAGCGGTCAAAACAACGAATGTTGGCTTAGAGCCATTCATAGATTGATCTGTGAGACAATGAGGAATTTATGTCTGGGCAATGATGAACATCTATGGACGTAAAACCTTATAGAAGAGGATAAAACCTAAAAAAATAAGAATTAAAACGCTGTCACAAACGCCGAAATCATATTGCTTTTAGAAATTGAGTCGAAAAAAAAACAGAAGATTTAAATCAATGAAGGTGAATAAGTCAGAAGATAAAGGTATCGTTGATGAATGTGAGAACCCGACAGCTATCGACATGTATAAAGATAAACACAATTTACACTGATCCTACGATAAAATGAGTCATCCAATCGTTCATGGAGCTAAAACGCCAGCCGTATTCATTCATTTGTGGAAACAAAAAATAAAACAGGAATGGGGGGAAAAAGGACGTAAACACTCAGCCTCTCCCACGCTTATATACTTGCGCATGATATCAATGGCAACATCCTGAGTACTAACCACTATAAAATTATATATAACTCATGTGGGTAGAATTGAAAACATCCGAAATTTATTGAGCGTTTACCTACGCCTCGATAATATAAATTATACTATAACAACCGGAAATGATTTATTATTAATTTTAGTTTTATATCGAGACATACTAATTAGTGATATGATTATAAATGCAAGAGAAAGAACTAAAATTGCTAAAAAGTTGCTATTTGCTAACAAAGGTTAACGCAAAAGTAAAAATATGAAATGAAAGACATAAATCTGCAAAGATATTTTTCTATTAGTAATAAACATTTGTGAAGGTATCGTAATCATAATAAAAGATATAGCAAACGAATAAAATGTATCATCTAATCCAACAATCTATGACGTCATTGCTACAAATTCAACTAATCGCTATCGTCATGCGTTTGATTAAAAACTTAATTGTTCCAACGACTCAATTGTAAGCCGGAAGGAATTGTGATAAGATAAGCATAGAGACAGCGACAGAATATAATGAACGCACATTTATGAAATATCGGAACTGATATTGAATATTTATCAATGTATATGGTGGCGAGCGCGAGGCTACTGTTCTAGATTGGATATAACTTTTATGTTTTACATTTAATTCAATGCAATATTTTCATTTTAAATAGCCGAACCTTATACATAAGGAAAATTAGTAGAAAGACATCATAGTTCTAAATCTGTGTTTTCAATAACGAGTCTGCTGATACAATTCAATTCAATTTATTTGTAAACGGATTTCATTCATATTAAGGTAAATGCGAATCAGGTATATTAGATACGAAACATAAAAAATGGATGGACATGTTTACGAAAAAACTTGCCTAAAACAAAACTTGCCTTTTCATTAGATTGATTTTGTTGAATAACAAAGATGCTGAAAATTTCCTACAGCGATCGTAAACAACGTAAAGATTGCATAAACAGTGCCTTATTTAATGAATGAATGTTTTACAAATTACATAGGTACTTGCCTACAATAGTTTATTTAAGGTTTTATGTTAAATGACTACATTTTAACAAATAGATAGAATTATACGTCAGTCAGTCAGTACATAATGTCGTAATGAGAGGACATTTGAATGTTACGGGATTGGATGTTTACTTCAATTTCAATCAGGGGACTTTACAGCAGTGGCATGTTTACGATAAAGAAATATTGAACCAATCCAAAATTTCGGAATCTCGGACATAAATATTAATTTCCTGTTTCGTGGGTGGTAGTTGCTTATTCTAATGTAGGTTATAATGTAAGAACTATCGAAATATATATAATCCAATCACGCAAAAATACGAAGACCATTTTCGATAAAAAAATAACCCAAATCTAGGTCATAGTCTCAACCAACAAAATGACAAAAAAGCATTCGAAGTAGAGCAAAACATTAGTACGTTAACATTGAATAGAAAAGATCTAGATTCAACGGACATAAAAATTATGACATAAAGTTATTAAAATCAACAACCAAACAGGTGACTATAGAGAAAATGATATATACTCTAGCTAGACACACCCATACGCACCGTATCAATGAAACTGTACCATTCATGCATCACACGAGCGGTCAAAACAGCGAATGTCGCTCCAAGGGCGCGAAGATACGATAGACGTGCTTGTCGTTTCCTGTACGTACGGCTATAATTATCTTTCTACATAAGCTGTACAGTTTATATTTTCTTATAAATATGAGTTAGATAATAAACTCGATTTTCTTTGTATAGTTGTTGGTGTAGGCTTCCATTTTTAATTTTATTATATAATCGAGCGTAACTATCATTTCAGCAAACGGGTGTACAACTGTGCAAACTTATAAAATTTCCATTCTTCGTCCCGAAAATATCAGTATGACCAACCAGATTTTGTTGCGTAAAAGCAGACCTATGAATATATAGAAGTTTTATAACACTCCGCTAGTGCCTTTTACCGTTTACTTATCTACCTGTGTGAACCTGGAACCCGACTTCAAGATACCGGGGTTTTTTTTTTTGCATATGTTAGTACTCCGTATGTACCTGTTTGTACCAACTTTTTTTTCGTTTGTACCTCAAGGGGTTCGGAGATACGGGGGGTTGAACAATGCTCAGAACCCGACTTCAAGATATCGGGTTTTTTTTTTTTGCATATGTTTGTACTCCGTATGTACCTGTTTGTACCAACTTTTTTTTCGTTTGTACCTCAAGGGGTTCGGAGATACGGGGGGTTGAAAAATGCTCAGAACCCGACTTCAAGATATCGGGGTTTTTCTTTTTGCATATGTTAGTACTCCGTATGTACCTGTTTGTACCAACTTTTTTTTCGTTTGTACCTCAAGGGGTTCGGAGATACGGGGGGTTGAAAAATGCTCAGAACCCGACTTCAAGATATCGGGTTTTTTTTTTTGCATATGTTAGTATTCCATATGTACCTGTTTGTACCAACTTTTTTTTCGTTTGTACCTCAAGTGGTTCGGAAATACAGGACTTTAAAAAACCTGTTCCCTAATATCGGAATCTCGGGCATTTTTTGAGATAATCAAAATCTGCCAGCGGGGTTGGATTCACCATCGTTTGTACCCGTTTGTACCATCTTTCTTTTCGTTTGTACCTCAAGGGGTTCGGAAATACAGGACTTTAAAAAACCTGATCCCTAATATCGGAATCTCGGGCATTTTTTGAGATAATCAAAATCTGCCAGCGGGGTTGGATTCACCATCGTTTGTACCCGTTTGTACCATCTTTCTTTTCGTTTGTACCTCAAGGGGTTCGGAAATACAGAACTTTAAAAAACCCGTTCCCTAATATCGGAATCTCGGGCATTTTTTGAGATAATCAAAATCTGCTAGCGGGGTTGGATTCACCGTCGTTTGTACCCGTTTGTACCATCTTTCTTTTCGTTTGTACCTCAAGGGGTTCGGAAATACAAGACTTTAAAAAACCCGTTCCCTAATATCGGAATCTCGGGCATTTTTTGAGATAATCAAAATCTGCCAGCGGGGTTGGATTCACCATCGTTTGTACCCGTTTGTACCATTTTTCTTTTCGTTTGTACCTCAAGGGGTTCGGAAATACAAGACTTTAAAAAACTTGTTCCCTAATATCGGAATCTCGGGCATTTTTTGAGATAATCAAAATCTGCCAGCGGGGTTGGATTCACCATCGTTTGTACCCGTTTGTACCATTTTTCTTTTCGTTTGTACCTCAAGGGGTTCGAAAATACAAGACTTTAAAAAACTTGTTCCCTAATATCGGAATCTCGGGCATTTTTTGAGATAATCAAAATCTGCAAGCGGGGTTGGATTCACCGTCGTTTGTACCCGTTTGTACCATCTTTCTTTTCGTTTGTACCTCAAGGGGTTCGGAAATACAAGACTTTAAAAAACCCGTTCCCTAATATCGGAATCTCGGGCATTTTTTTAGATAATCAAAATCTGCCAGCGGGGTTGGATTCACCATCGTTTGTACCCGTTTGTACCATTTTTCTTTTCGTTTGTACCTCAAGGGGTTCGGAAATACAAGACTTTAAAAAACTTGTTCCCTAATATCGGAATCTCGGGCATTTTTTGAGATAATCAAAATCTGCCAGCGGGGTTGGATTCACCATCGTTTGTACCCGTTTGTACCATTTTTCTTTTCGTTTGTACCTCAAGGGGTTCGGAAATACAAGACTTTAAAAAACTTGTTCCCTAATATCGGAATCTCGGGCATTTTTTGAGATAATCAAAATCTGCAAGCGGGGTTGGATTCACCATCGTTTGTACCCGTTTGTACCATCTTTCTTTTCGTTTGTACCTTAAGGGGTTCGGAAATACAAGACTTTAAAAAACCCGTTCCCTAATATCGGAATCTCGGGCATTTTTTGAGATACTCAAAATCTGCAAGCGGGGTTGGATTCACCGTCGTTTGTAGCCGTTTGTACCATCTTTCTTTTCGTTTGTACCTCAAGGGGTTCGGAAATACAAGACTTTAAAAAACCCGTTCCCTAATATCGGAATCTCGGGCATTTTTTTAGATAATCAAAATCTGCAAGCGGGGTTGGATTCACCGTCGTTTGTACCCGTTTGTACCATCTTTCTTTTCGTTTGTACCTCAAGGGGTTCGGAAATACAAGACTTTAAAAAACCCGTTCCCTAATATCGGAATCTCGGGCATTTTTTGAGATAATCAAAATCTGCAAGCGGGGTTGGATTCACCGTCGTTTGTACCCGTTTGTACCATCTTTCTTTTCGTTTGTACCTCAAGGGGTTCGGAAATACAAGACTTTAAAAAACCTGTTCCCTAATATCGGAATCTCGGGCATTTTTGAGATAATCAAAATCTGCAAGCGGGGTTGGATTCACCATCGTTTGTACCCGTTTGTACCATCTTTCTTTTCGTTTGTACCTCAAGGGGTTCGGAAATACAGAACTTTAAAAAACCCGTTCCCTAATATCGGAATCTCGGGCATTTTTTGAGATAATCAAAATCTGCAAGCGGGGTTGGATTCACCGTCGTTTGTACCCGTTTGTACCATCTTTCTTTTCGTTTGTACCTCAAGGGGTTCGGAAATACAAGACTTTAAAAAACTTGTTCCCTAATATCGGAATCTCGGGCATTTTTTGAGATAATCAAAATCTGCCAGCGGGGTTGGATTCACCGTCGTTTGTACCCGTTTGTACCATTTTTCTTTTCGTTTGTACCTCAAGGGGTTCGGAAATACAAGACTTTAAAAAACTTGTTCCCTAATATCGGAATCTCGGGCATTTTTTGAGATAATCAAGATCTGCAAGCGGGGTTGGATTCACCATCGTTTGTACCCGTTTGTACCATCTTTCTTTTCGTTTGTACCTCAAGGGGTTCGGAAATACAAGACTTTAAAAAACCCGTTCCCTAATATCGGAATCTCGGGCATTTTTTGAGATAATCAAAATCTGCAAGCGGGGTTGGATTCACCGTCGTTTGTACCCGTTTGTACCATCTTTCTTTTCGTTTGTACCTCAAGGGGTTCGGAAATACAAGACTTTAAAAAACCCGTTCCCTAATATCGGAATCTCGGGCATTTTTTGAGATAATCAAAATCTGCAAGCGGGGTTGGATTCACCGTCGTTTTTACCCGTTTGTACCATCTTTCTTTTCGTTTGTACCTCAAGGGGTTCGGAAATACAAGACTTTAAAAAACCCGTTCCCTAATATCGGAATCTCGGGCATTTTTTGAGATAATCAAAATCTGCCAGCGGGGTTGGATTCACCATCGTTTGTACCCGTTTGTACCATTTTTCTTTTCGTTTGTACCTCAAGGGGTTCGGAAATACAGAACTTTAAAAAACCCGTTCCCTAATATCGGAATCTCGGGCATTTTTTGAGATAATCAAAATCTGCCAGCGGGGTTGGATTCACCATCGTTTGTACCCGTTTGTACCATCTTTCTTTTCGTTTGTACCTCAAGGGGTTCGGAAATAAAAGACTTTAAAAAACCCGTTCCCTAATATCGGAATCTCGGGCATTTTTTGAGATAATCAAAATCTGCAAGTGGGGTTGGATTCACCATCGTTTGTACCCGTTTGTACCAACGTGTGTTACAAACGGGTACAAACGACGGTGAATCCAACCCCGCTTGCAGATTTTGATTATCTCAAAAAATGCCCGAGATACCGATACTCGTTATCGATACTAGGTTTTTGAAAGTCCTGTATTTCCGAATCCCTTGAGGTACAAACGAAAAGAAAATGGTACAAACGGGTACAAACGACGGTGAATCCAACCCTGCTTGCAGATTTTGATTATCTGAACAAATGCCCGAGATTCCGATATTAGGGAACGGGTTTTTTAAAGTTCTGTATTTCCGAACCCCTTGAGGTACAAACGAAAAGAAAGATGGTACAAACGGGTACAAACGATGGTGAATCCAACCCCGCTTGCAGATTTTGATTATCTCAAAAATGCCCGAGATTCCGATATTAGGGAACAGGTTTTTTAAAGTCTTGTATTTCCGAACCCCTTGAGGTACAAACGAAAAGAAAGATGGTACAAACGGGTACAAACGACGGTGAATCCAACCCCGCTTGCAGATTTTGATTATCTCAAAAAATGCCCGAGATTCCGATATTAGGGAACGGGTTTTTTAAAGTCTTGTATTTCCGAACCCCTTGAGGTACAAACGAAAAGAAAGATGGTACAAACGGGTACAAACGACGGTGAATCCAACCCCGCTTGCAGATTTTGATTATCTCAACAAATGCCCGAGATTCCGATATTAGGGAACGGGTTTTTTAAAGTTCTGTATTTCCGAACCCCTTGAGGTACAAACGAAAAGAAAGATGGTACAAACGGGTACAAACGATGGTGAATCCAACCCCGCTTGCAGATTTTGTTTATCTCAAAAATGCCCGAGATTCCGATATTAGGGAACAGGTTTTTTAAAGTCTTGTATTTCCGAACCCCTTGAGGTACAAACGAAAAGAAAGACGGTACAAACGGGTACAAACGACGGTGAATCCAACCCCGCTTGCAGATTTTGATTATCTCAAAAAATGCCCGAGATTCCGATATTAGGGAACGGGTTTTTTAAAGTCTTGTATTTCCGAACCCCTTGAGGTACAAACGAAAAGAAAGATGGTACAAACGGGTACAAACGACGGTGAATCCAACCCCGCTTGCAGATTTTGATTATCTCAAAAAATGCCCAAGATTCCGATATTAGGGAACGGGTTTTTTAAAGTCTTGTATTTCCGAACCCCTTGAGGTACAAACGAAAAGAAAGATGGTACAAACGGGTACAAACGACGGTGAATCCAACCCCGCTTGCAGATTTTGATTATCTCAACAAATGCCCGAGATTCCGATATTAGGGAACGGGTTTTTTAAAGTTCTGTATTTCCGAACCACTTGAGGTACAAACGAAAAGAAAGATGGTACAAACGGGTACAAACGATGGTGAATCCAACCCCGCTTGCAGATTTTGATTATCTCAAAAATGCCCGAGATTCCGATATTAGGGAACAGGTTTTTTAAAGTCTTGTATTTCCGAACCCCTAGAGGTACAAACGAAAAGAAAGACGGTACAAACGGGTACAAACGACGGTGAATCCAACCCCGCTTGCAGATTTTGATTATCTCAAAAAATGCCCGAGATTCCGATATTAGGGAACGGGTTTTTTAAAGTCTTGTATTTCCGAACCCCTTGAGGTACAAACGAAAAGAAAGATGGTACAAACGGGTACAAACGACGGTGAATCCAACCCCGCTGGCAGATTTTGATTATCTCAAAAAATGCCCGAGATTCCGATATTAGGGAACGGGTTTTTTAAAGTCTTGTATTTCCGAACCCCTTGAGGTACAAACGAAAAGAAAGATGGTACAAACGGGTACAAACGACGGTGAATCCAACCCCGCTTGCAGATTTTGATTATCTCAAAAAATGCCCGAGATTCCGATATTAGGGAACAAGTTTTTTAAAGTCTTGTATTTCCGAACCCCTTGAGGTACAAACGAAAAGAAAAATGGTACAAACGGGTACAAACGACGGTGAATCCAACCCCGCTTGCAGATTTTGATTATCTCAAAAAATGCCCGAGATTCCGATATTAGGGAACGGGTTTTTTAAAGTCTTGTATTTCCGAACCCCTTGAGGTACAAACGAAAAGAAAGATGGTACAAACGGGTACAAACGATGGTGAATCCAACCCCGCTGGCAGATTTTGATTATCTCAAAAAATGCCCGAGATTCCGATATTAGGGAACGGGTTTTTTAAAGTTCTGTATTTCCGAACCCCTTGAGGTACAAACGAAAAGAAAGATGGTACAAACGGGTACAAACGACGGTGAATCCAACCCCGCTTGCAGATTTTGATTATCTCAAAAAATGCCCGAGATTCCGATATTAGGGAACGGGTTTTTTAAAGTCTTGTATTTCCGAACCCCTTGAGGTACAAACAAAAAGAAAGATGGTACAAACGGGTACAAACGACGGTGAATCCAACCCCGCTTGCAGATTTTGATTATCTCAAAAAATGCCCGAGATTCCGATATTAGGGAACGGGTTTTTTAAAGTCTTGTATTTCCGAACCCCTTGAGGTACAAACGAAAAGAAAGATGGTACAAACGGGTACAAACGATGGTGAATCCAACCCCGCTTGCAGATTTTGATTATCTCAAAAAATGCCCGAGATTCCGATATTAGGGAACGGGTTTTTTAAAGTCTTGTATTTCCGAACCCCTTGAGGTACAAACGAAAAGAAAGATGGTACAAACGGGTACAAACGATGGTGAATCCAACCCCGCTTGCAGATTTTGATTATCTCAAAAAATGCCCGAGATTCCGATATTAGGGAACAAGTTTTTTAAAGTCTTGTATTTCCGAACCCCTTGAGGTACAAACGAAAAGAAAGATGGTACAAACGGGTACAAACGACGGTGAATCCAACCCCGCTTGCAGATTTTGATTATCTCAAAAATGCCCGAGATTCCGATATTAGGGAACAGGTTTTTTTAAAGTCTTGTATTTCCGAACCCCTTGAGGTACAAACGAAAAGAAAGATGGTACAAACGGGTACAAACGATGGTGAATCCAACCCCGCTGGCAGATTTTGATTATCTCAAAAAATGCCCGAGATTCCGATATTAGGGAACAGGTTTTTTAAAGTCCTGTATTTCCGAACCACTTGAGGTACAAACGAAAAAAAAGTTGGTACAAACAGGTACATATGGAATACTAACATATGCAAAAAAAAAAAACCCGATATCTTGAAGTCGGGTTCTGAGCATTTTTCAACCCCCCGTATCTCCGAACCCCTTGAGGTACAAACGAAAAAAAAGTTGGTACAAACAGGTACATACGGAGTACAAACATATGCAAAAAAAAAAAACCCGATATCTTGAAGTCGGGTTCTGAGCATTTTTCAACCCCCCGTGTCTCCGAACCCCTTGAGGTACAAACGAAAAGAAAGATGGTACAAACGGGTACAAACGACGGTGAATCCAACCCCGCTTGCAGATTTTGATTATCTCAAAAATGCCCGAGATTCCGATATTAGGGAACAGGTTTTTTTAAAGTCTTGTATTTCCGAACCCCTTGAGGTACAAACGAAAAGAAAGATGGTACAAACGGGTTCAAACGACGGTGAATCCAACCCCGCTTGCAGATTTTGATTATCTCAAAAAATGCCCGAGATTCCGATATTAGGGAACGGGTTTTTTAAAGTCTTGTATTTCCGAACCCCTTGAGGTACAAACGAAAAGAAAGATGGTACAAACGGGTACAAACGACGGTGAATCCAACGCCGCTTGCAGATTTTGATTATCTCAAAAAATGCCCGAGATTCCGATATTAGGGAACGGGTTTTTTAAAATTCTGTATTTCCGAACCCCTTGAGGTACAAACGAAAAGAAAGATGGTACAAACGGGTACAAACGACGGTGAATCCAACCCCGCTTGCAGGTTTTGATTATCTCAAAAAATGCCCGAGATTCCGATATTAGGGAACAAGTTTTTTTAAAGTCCTGTATTTCCGAACCCCTTGAGGTACAAACGAAAAGAAAGATGGTACAAACGGGTACAAACGATGGTGAATCCAACCCCGCTGGCAGATTTTGATTATCTCAAAAAATGCCCGAGATTCCGATATTAGGGAACAGGTTTTTTAAAGTCCTGTATTTCCGAACCACTTGAGGTACAAACGAAAAAAAAGTTGGTACAAACAGGTACATATGGAATACTAACATATGCAAAAAAAAAAAACCCGATATCTTGAAGTCGGGTTCTGAGCATTTTTCAACCCCCCGTATCTCCGAACCCCTTGAGGTACAAACGAAAAAAAAGTTGGTACAAACAGGTACATACGGAGTACAAACATATGCAAAAAAAAAAAAACCCGATATCTTGAAGTCGGGTTCTGAGCATTTTTCAACCCCCCGTGTCTCCGAACCCCTTGAGGTACAAACGAAAAAAAAGTTGGTACAAACAGGTACATACGGAGTACTAACATATGCAAAAAAAAAAACCCCGATATCTTGAAGTCGGGTTCCAGGTTCACACAGGTTACTTATCTGAATGAACTATAAACAGATGTGGGTAGTTGGTTACTTGAAAACTATAAACCGATTATTGACCATAAACATGGCGTACATGAAGAGCTATAAAATACATGTAAGCTGTGAACCATTTAACCTAATCCTCTTCAAATGAATCCGTCTAATCCATATTTAATAAGTGATTTTGTTACAGCTAAAAACAGGAGAGAAGCAACAAACACTTTATAAAAGAAGTAATTTCAAGGCAGTAATGGAAACGGTGAAACAAACAAACGGTAAATAACTGAAATAATGCGTACAAGGGTGGAGTATGTATCCGATAACAGAAATCCCTTGGCACTTATCCAGTGGGAAACATGTAAAAGTATCCACAATGAAGGCAAAAATAATCCATTCAAGACGAGTAAGGTGCCGAATCAATCGACAGCTACGACCAAATTTATCGATGCGAACGAAATTCAACCGAAACTAAACGAGATGTAGCGTCGAAAGTCGTGATAAATCCAACAGCGAGCAAAATTTCAGTGTAGTCGAAACACGAATCTACACTAAAGCTGCTATGAATAAGGATGATATTGGAATGGTAGTTGATTGAGCGCAAATCAAAAATATCGTTACAAAATCAAGAGGGGTCAAGTTCGTAGAGACAAACCAAACTGATTTTATAGCTTTAATAAATAAATAATATTTTAACTTTAGGTACATCTAAAACTCCTAGTACAGTTGTAGTTATTCATGTGGCTGCTTTTATAACAGCATCCGTAAACGTCTCTATCTTACCATCGATTTCATTTCTGTCCTTTATTTTAAGACATCGTAAAAGTAGGGAAGGTGATTTAATCATTTGTTTACCAGTAGAAAAGCGATTTCACGTTAAAAGATGGGGCTGTAATAATGCCAGCCTGGAGGTAATTAATTCCAAATTCTTAATAGGCGGTTTAATTACAGGCCAAAATACGTGTCATGGAAATGTTAATTCTTGTTTAAATAAGAAGATAATTAAGTGCAATTAATACATTCTGGTCGTTGTAGCTTAAACATTCACCAGTTGAAGTAGTTCTTGTTTAATTTTTACGTCTACAGAACTGTATATAATTTATATTCAAATTAATGCAGTAACACTTCTATTTAAAAAACACTTAGCAAGTTTTATGCTGTCTGATCAAATTAAACTGACTGCAAAAGGTCATCTAAATATTGCATGAAGTAATTATCTTCTGTGTGACGAAGAGGGTGTATAAATTGAATATAAATTATCAAGGTTTAATTTTGCAACATTTCTATAGTTTTAACTTTGTCTATTTCAAACAACTTTGCTAAATACCAAGCATCGCACATAATCATCGACGTAAACTTGACGAATTAGTTGTTTAATTGTTTGTGGCAATTTCGTTCAATGTCATTTGTGCGATTACTGTTATCAAAATGGCTTCAATTAATGAATTACTAAGATTATTTCCATTGAAAATTACCTTATCAATAACTAGTAGCGTTTGTTTCTTAACGATATCATTTATTATATGTAAATTACAATGAGTAAAGGAACATTCTTAGTAATAGAGGTTTACCTCATACTTTCCAGAGGGAACTACAGTGATCCCGTATTAAAACTTCTACATTTACAGCAACACTTCTAAAGAACAGCATTTAAAAAAAATACATTACATTTAAGTAAATGACAACAAAAATACTTAGAAAATAGTTGAATATGTTAAGTCAAATCTATGGTGGTTGGTAACGCTGTACTCAGTATTCTTCTATTCAGTGTTTTATACATTTTTGATAATCCTATCTTTATGAGGACTTAGAAAAATATATCATCAAGATATTTTGCCGAAGTGAAATTAATACGTTATGCATAACTGTCCCATTTATGTTATGTATTACACGTATAAACTTTGCCTATATAAATAAAATTCTGTCACTTAGCTATTATTTATGATCACTATCTCCCGTGTAGGCTATCAATATAACCCTTCGATTACCTTTGCCTGGGCCAAGGTCATTCTTATTAATAACCCTGGGTACTGGCCGGTTCAACTTGACTAACACTTTCCATTTGACTGGACTATCGTCTCAAATGTCAGCATGTACACAATATGACATTTAGCTGATCACGAAGGAGCCGGCATTTTGTTAGATTTAATACGTTATAAAACTGGTTTCATAAATAAATGATAAACATTTAGAAAGGGAATAATAATGTGAGGAACTGCAATCGTGGCGCTAGTTACCACAATATTCTGCTCGCTCTGGGGTAATGTTTTGTGTAAACTTCTTGAACAAGCTGTTATGTAGGTATAGAATTAATTATTTTTTTTGGTTGGTTGTCTCCTTCACGGAGATTAATTCACAAGTTTTTTTTTTTTTTTATTATATCTTAAGTTTAATTTCACGTTTTTCGTCATAATTTTATACTTTTTATTATACCACTAAGGTGGCAAACAAGCATACGGCCCGCCTGATGGTAAGCAGTTACCGTAGCCTATGGACGCTTGCAACACCAGGGGTATCACTCGCGCGTTGCCGACAAAGTTAGTCCGTCCCGTGTCAAATAAGCGGTATTGTTATTTTTATTATTATTTAAATCATTATTTTCTGCTTTTTAGTCTTATTCGAAACAAAACAAGAAAGCGAGCCAGTATTATACATTATAATCCAGTTCTAAGCCGTTTCATATTTCACGTCTCTAGCTCACCGGGCAAAAAGACAGACAAGAAAGCGCCAAAACGTGGTCATAGTAACAAGGGGTAAATTAGTAAGTTTCTTGATTTATAATTGTCAAAGCATACCCAAATAAATTACAAGAACCTTCAAAACAGTTAATTACATAACTTGAACATCTAAAATTGAATTAATTCCGATCACCCAACACACATTAGCAACCTGATTTCAAAAGCGCTCCCACAAATCATCATGTTAGAGGTGTGTAACTTCGCTTGATGAGTCACCCTCAACCTCAACTCTGGTGCGAAAGTTTCAGAAACTTTCAAACATGTTACAAATGCCTGCCAATTTACTCTAGCAATCCAAATTGTATTCACAAAGCAATCAACGACGATAGCGACGTCAGGTTAAAACATGACATACAAGTTATCAAAGATTCACTGAGAAATGAAGATGCAAATGATAAAACACTAAAGATATTTATCTTTTATGTTCTAAGCAAGCGTGTTAGTAATTGTAGAGTCGAGCCCTTGGCTGGCTGCTCTTTCCTTACTATCTATTACCTGTGATTTCGCTTCTGTTTATTTATTATCTTGTCAATCATCTTACGTGTTACCACATAACTACTATCTTCGTAGCATTACTAAATAGTAATGCTACGAAGATAGTAATAAATAAACAGAAGCGAAATCACAGGTAATAGATAGTAAGGAAAGAGCAGCCAGCCAAGGGCTCGACTCTACAATCACTAACACGCTTGCTTAGAACATAAATTTCATAATTACTTTTAGTTTATTGAAGCAGTTCGCTTTCACGAATAGGCCTTGCTAGGTGAAAACGAAGATATACATCAAATTGTAACAATATACGATAAAACTAGCCAAATAACTAGAAGAGGTAATAATATAGTATAAGATTATATTCAAATGATAAATTACTACATTTGTGTTATTTGTTACTCGGTTAAGGCCTATGCATGAATGAGAGGAAACTCCGACAGGGGCGCCCACGATATTTGATATCGTGCCATCATTCTATATCTAATACTCTCTGAAAAACACGGTGAGAGGTGCAAAGAGAATATGGGGTATTCATTCATAGAGCAAAATATGAAGAGTAGGTACAGTCAGGAAATACTAATAGACGAACGATTTATGAGTTATAGGTATTATTGTTACTAGTTAGTTGAGGAAAACTAATATTTCAATGAAAGTGAATAATGCTGGATTCGCCTATTTACGAGAAACATAACTACACGTAACCAAACCTATATTGATGATACATTTGTTGACACCATTTCACTAAGTTTTCGAAGAAATTTCCTAGTATTTATAATAAAATTTATTTGATATTCAAGTAAAATAATTTTACATCTAAAACAGTTTACGTTGTAAACGCAGTAATTTAATCGTGCAAGTAAACATATTCCACAAACTATGTAGTGTGGATACACAAGGGTATACATTGCCCGTTTACAGTAGATCTCACTGAAGCCAAAGTTGGAATTGCATTTCGAGTTTCGACTCATCAGCAAAGTTATTGCAGATTCATAATTCAATTTAGAGTTTGCATCGGATCCGATCCTTCCGACTAATAATTGTTACATCAGTTGCAATCTATGAAGAGACGGGAATGAAAAACCAAAAAAGTTTTACCTCGAGATAAATATGTCAATACGATTTAGGCATGAATTGTGCTGATACCTACTTCTCCTGACATATTATTATGCATCAATATCGGCCATTTTCGGTCCACAGCTGGACATACAAATGACATAGGCCTCTCTCAGAGCGTGCCACTCTTTCAGAGTTCACCCCAATCCAGCCCAGTCCGGCCACCTTTTCAACATGCGTTTGATCTAACTAAAACAACGATACTTAACCTTTCAACACATATCTTGCTAAAACTACCAATCTAATACCTACGTAACCAACATTAACATTTGATTACACAAATTCTACGCAAAGAATGGAAAGAAATAAACAACAAAGTGTTACGTGAGTGACAAAAATAACTTTGAACCTTGACGTATAGTAGGTTATAATTAGCCGAGCAAATTACGTAACAGGATGACAGGTGGCTTTGCACACCTTTCGCATTTAACGGCTCAGGGTGAAATTTGCAAGCACTAGAGAACTCAAAAAGAAGCTTTGATTACCCACTTGCAACAACATTGCACTGAATAAATGAAATCTCAAAAAGATGGTCGGGACAACTGCCTTTTAAAGCTTTGGAAGTGGCTTCTGCCTTACCGAGACGTTCAGTTTTTATTCAGTCACAAAGTCACAACTGGTCTTGAGTCGGCAAGATGATAATCTTTAGACGAGCTACTGGAAAGAGGAGACCTTATTTATTGATTTTTTGACACTAAAGCAATGTCAGTATAATGTGAAATTATTTAGCTGTAAAATGATCCGTCGGTTTTAGTATAAAAGTAGTAAGCTAATAAGTAATGCACACAATACAGCAAGCTTCTATGAATTTAATCCGTTAAACCGCCACATGGGAGGAAAACGCTATGATAGGCGAGTACTCCTAGCTCAGCTATAAAGTAACTTATCTGCCAAAAGCAGCAACGCTTGTTTTCGTAGGTAAGAAACATTCTGAATTTGCACACAAAGCGGTATCCGCCGTCAACCGTTGTCAACGTACGGATAACATAATTAAACCTCTGTTTATCGTCCTAAAAGGACCGACTTGGGTGCCCTGGGCTACGTCAATTACAATAATAATAATAATAATAATAAATCTTTATTGACATAAACACATTGTACAAAAATTAAACGAAGTCCCTGACTTCTGTGCTAGGTTAAAACCTGTGTTACAGAAGTCAGTACCCTCTCCTATGCAATAGGATCAAGATAAATTTATGTAATAATCCCTGACTGAATCTAATATTAAAAACAATATAATAATAATAATAATAAAAACAAACGCCATATGTGCATGTGTGTGTGGGGTTGTGTGTATGTGGGGGGGGGGTGTGGGGGTGTGTTAGTGTATGCGTGTATGTGTGGGGGTGAGTGTGTGTGTGCTGGATTAGTTTGTGATCATTAAGAATACAAATCCATTAACAATAATAAGGACTACTTTCGCTTCGTGAGTAATTTTGGTATTTTAGCTTGTTTAACTCACAGACACCGCTTATCTACATGAATTTTCACTATACATACTTTGAAACGGTCATTTAGGTTTACGGTAAAATTATCATTAGAATTTTATTTCGGCAAACGTCTATTTAGCAATATAAACACGTTAGTAGCCTCTTAAATAAAAAATACATTGGCATACGAATTACTAATAGATTTGTCTTTCGGTCGGTTTGATTTCCTCTAGATTTAAAATTCTAACATACTGACTGAGCAAATTTAGCAGAACAGGTTATATTATCTTTTAGTTCATTAATCTTTTAGTCAGCTAATTCACCATTTTCCAAGGTTCTCGCGTATCGTCAAAGGCATCAGAAAAACGCTGTCCCCTCAAATCAGTATAAAATGTAGTCGTCATGACGCCAGGGCTTCAGCAATACTCGACAACAAAACGAACAGCCAATGAATGGAGTCGTTAAGTCCGCCGGATGTTTTGAGCGGCGGATGGTGACTCCCAATGGCATTCCCAGAGGATTCCGTTTTTAGACGACATTTAATTTCTAGCGCAACATTTAAAGGTGCAAAAGGTTGGGAAATGGAAATGCTGGCATCGGATGTTGTGACTGAAATATTTTATTGTATTATTTAAACCTCCGGGATTTAAATACCCACTGCTGTTTGGAGAATTTTCTGCTTTACAAAATGAACGGTTAAATGTCCGCAAAGCTTTGAAATCAACAATATCATTTTAGTAGACTGCGTGTGGATAAGATATAAGGAGTTGATGATGACATTGTAACTTCCAAAAATTTGATATTATAAATAAATATCCTGGGATATTCCTCATACACGGTCATCTGCTCCCAAACTAAGCAGAGCTTGTACTATGGAAACCAGATAACTGACATAATACATAACCTACTTTTTGTTTGCAAATACATACTTAATATACATAATTACACCCAGACTCAGGACATACAGACATGTTCATGCACACAAATGCATGTCCTTTGTGCGAATCGAACCCACGAACTGCGGCGCGTAAGGTGAATCTTAACCAACTGCGCCAACTGGCCCGTCCGTTCATTATGAACTTACATACGTTATTAATACAAATCTACAAAATCTTATCAAAAATATTTATAGCATTAGGAAAACTAAATACCAATAGCATTACCGTAACAGTAACAGTACTGATTTTACTTGTCTGATAATAATTAATTGTTTGGATACAATTTTTAATTTTTTTTTGTTAAATGGGCTTGCGTTTGGCCACTGTCCCGCCCATAATGGGCGATGACGAAGCCTAAGATGAAACGCGCTTACCCAGAAGAAACTTATTCACTCTGGCCTTGAAAGTTCCTAGATTGTAGGCGTCAGGAAACACAGACGCCGGAAGCAAGTTCCACTCCCTTGCTGTCCGCATTATAAATGAGGATGCAAAACGCTGTGTCCGTATTTTCGGTATGTGGGTGAAAATTTTCCCGGCGTCTTGTGGTTCGGTGTAAAAATGGGGATGGTGGAATTAGGTTGAACAATTCCTGCGCACACTCTCCAAAATATATCCAGTAGAAAACCGATAAGCAAGCAACCTTTCTTCGATGGTCGAGGCTCGTGAGTTTCGCCTTAATTAAAGACTCATCTCCGATGAGTCTCCTGGCTCGGCGGTCTATTGAGTCGAGGGCCTCAAGCTGGTACTTAGCTGATCCATCCCAAAGATGGCAGCAGTACTCCATGCATTACCGGAATTGTTTTATCAGGATAATTGAATAACTGGGAGAACCCTGACCGACTCGACTGGTTGGTTCATTCACTGTAACCAACTTCCTCTGTGCTGTATTATGTGATGCATAATATCCTTACTAATACAAAAACTAACGTGAGACTATTCGCATTTTTTTTTAATATGTCACTATCCCATCTCACTATATCCATACTAATAAAACTAACTTTTTTCGCCTAAACCGCTAAGCGGATCACGATGAAATTTGGCACAGAGTACACTCTAGTCTATGGTATGGAGGACATAGGCTACTTTTTATCCCGGACACGCGAGCGAAACCGCGAGGGACAGCTAGTAAATGAATGTTTGTGTATCAATCACGCCTAAACGGCAGAACAGACTTGGTAGAAATTTGGCACACAGATATAATATATTCTTGATACTTATTACTTGATTAGACATAGGATACTTTGTACCCCGCCGCGGAAAAATAGATCCCTCAGGTACACGAGTGAAACCGCGGGGCGGAATCTAGTTGTCTAGCAGGTAAACTATAATACCAGCGTCTACACGTAAGCCGTCACCTCTGAATATTTTATCACAAGGACTAAGGAATACATAATATGTATAGTTTGTATTCCTGAGATCATTATATGAACAGTCTTTTCTCAAGTAACCGTTGAATATCAGGTTTAAGGATGAATAAACTGATATTTTTACTTTGAAAGGGAATGGGCAAATGACAAATAATCCATCACGCATGCCCACTGCCGATTGGTGGAGGTAGGCTAGTGATCAACCTACTGCTGGAGTTTTCAAGCCGCATCTAGCTTTCTTTGGCCCAGTGATCTTTTCGCTTGTTAACTGTTTTTCCAATGCCAGTGAAGTGCACTCCAGCATTAAAATTTGACAAAAGCATCGCTACATGATTGTCCTTGCAATGTATTTCAAGCCACGTCCTTCATATAAATCCCTGGTACTAAAACGTTAGATAGCCAAAAGTATTGGCAATATTATAGGATTTCTATTATCAAGACCTTCGCATGAATGTAATGAATGTATATCCGTCGTATCTCTGACATCATTCAGATAAATTTGAAAAGATACTATCTAGTATTATACTTTCCATTGATATTGATAGAGATAATACTTATAAAGGTTTTATTCTACCAACAAGAACCTACTCTAAATGTCAAGGTCTACGAATATATTTTTCTTTTAATCCTAAACTCATATGAAGTTAAGGAGAATGTTCCCCATTTTTTTAACAAACATTGTTATTACGTCAATTTCAATCAAACCTATGCAACGTAATTTTATATAATTTGATTATGAGGCATATGCAAATAGGAAATCCCTGATACTGAACAATCAAATTCCGAAACTAGTCAGTGATTTGTCACTGTTTTTGAACAGAAGGACCAATCGCTGCATCGTGTATTTTTGACTTGGTCAATCAGAGTGCAGTGTCGGCGGTTGGAAATTGGTTTTTAGGTTAATTGTTAGATGATGCTGTCCATCAGGCGGGCCGTATGCCAGATTGCCACCTTAGTGGTATAAAAAAAAGATGTGTACTAATTATATTTAAAACGTCGCAGATCTCTTAGAGCTATATATTGGTTCCTTAATGTCAATATGATGATGAATCTCATATTTATAAGGAACCATCATATCGTTAAAAATTTAAAACGATAATCCATTGCCGTAGTCTCATGTGAGAATCGCAAAATTAACTCGAGCTTAAAGTATATGTCACAAATTAAAACGAAAATAAAAACGACAAATATTCTACATTCGCCCATCTACATTCTTAGCATTTAGAGGAAGTCAGTGATTTGTTTGGTTTGGTCTACCAATTCCCACAGGATTCGTGGTCTGGTTCTTACCAGCGATGAGGTGAGGCCTATTGTTCGTCAAAACTATAAAACGGAATGGCATTAGGTAACTGTCCAGTGACGTCGTCTGCAATGACATTTATAGACATTTACGTCAGAAGTTACAAAACAACCACCAACAGACTTTCGTGTTCTACTATTTCATGTTAAATTGGCTTGGGGATCGAATCAGGATTTAAACTTATTATGAGGAATTTAATTAAACTACCTTAAACTCTGTAAACTCGCTAACTAACTGACCCGTAGTTGCTCCTAGTCATAGGTATGCTGGCATTTCATGCTTTACGATAAGCGATACGATCACTTTGCCAGTGCCAGTCTATTTAGAAAACTTCTTTTATTTCTAACAGGGTTGTCGGTAGGTTGGTGAGTCTGAATCTGGTAGGATGTTCTGAGAATGCGATTCACTTTACGCTTTTAATGTTTACCCATAAGTATATCTATTAGTTAGGTTAGCTAGTAGTTAGGTGGATTGGTATTTCATGTTTTTAAAGAGCTCGACAAGTGACATGTTAGCATCCCTAACTAAAATTCGTCACATGGTATACTTGCCACCGGACGCGTTCGTTACCGATATAAGTCCAGTGCAAAAGCACCAACTAAAGAGTCTACTCGAAATAAATTAACTTTTTAACAAAAAAAATAAACTGCCTTCAACTAACACTACAAAGCATGACATAAATCTTATCAACAACGACTTCAAAACAGTGTCCGATCGGATTTAGGTCATGCTTTGTAGTGTTCGTTAAAGGCGGGTTTTTTTTTGTTTTTAAAAATTTATTTATTTTTCAATTTTGAGTTTCATATACTTCTCAAGATTTGTCACTGGCCGAGGATGTGCCATTGATAAATTGTCGACAATATTCAACAAAATGCTTCAATCGCGATGTTTGTGCTCTTTTCCGTTGAGGAATTCCATCATATCTTCAATGTCCATGGTCAGATCACGATACAATTTATATGGGACCACCTCGTGATCTACTTTTCATCAGTTTAAACCATCAAAATCGCATAAGCCGCTTTCGTGTAATCGGTGAACATACAAAAAAAATACAATAGAACATAGAACCTACTTTTTTTAAGTCAGTTAAAAACAATACTTGATGATCCGATAATCAAAAAATCAACCAATATAATCGCAGCAAATCTGACGATAATTACGTCAATTTTGTGGTGACCATCGGCACAGTTTTGCCACATTTTTTTTATTCGTTTATCTATTTATGTTACTGAACGTAATTCCTTCGCAACGTAATGTAAGGCCTTCCGACACTGGAACTTGGGAGTCTTGTGAGTTATATACACGTATAGGTACTACCGTTAGCGATAGGGCCCTTTTAACCCTTTGAGTACCGATTACCGAACCGTAAAACAGTATCGTGAAAGTAAACGTCATAAAAACATTATCAACTATCCAACGGAAGAATTACACCTATGAAGGATATGATAAGGCAGAAAATATTAGAAATGATTACACACTGAAACCTTAATCTAGGGGTATCAAGGTTTATTATCGATATTTATGAAAACAATAGTGTGATAAGATCAACCTTATCGGATTAGCCGGATATTGCGATATCCTCAATGGGTGATAAGGAAACCTAATCCCTTCATTCATAAAAGTCAATAAGTACTTGGAATTTGAATCACATAGGAAAGTGAATGAAAATATTATGGTGAAAATTAATAACTAACCCAATTTGCTCCAACCATCCAACTTTTTTTTTTTATTACATCAGCGTTCGTTTGGCCACTGGCCCATAAGGGACGAAGACGAAGCCTAGGATGGAACACGCTTACCCAGAAGGTACCTATTCACTCTGGCCTTGAAAGTCCCTAGTTTATATGAGTCGGGAAACACAGACGCCGGAAACAAGTTCCACTCCCTTGCTGTCCGCATTATAAATGAGGAAGCATAACGCTGTGTCCGTATTTTCGGTATATCAACAACGCACAGATGAAACTTTTCCCGGCGTCCTGTGGATTAACCCACAGAAGCGCAATGACGTTAATTTTGTTGGAAATATTTTCCGCCAATTCCCCCACAACCGACTACGCGGTCTGATTGGCTAAGTCAAGGACACATGCGCTCTGATTGGCCAAGTCACACTAAACACACACACAAGGACACACTAAACATTTTGATGCAGTTATTAATCAATGCAAAAGCAGTAACTAGTTAGAAATTGTAGTATTACTCGGTAGATGGCTGCTGACATGAATGTCCATAGAGTATTAAGGTAAAGTATTTAAGTAGCTTACTGGTGTTGTCAGAAAGCTGACACGTAGGCAAGGGATCCACCTGATGGCAAACAGTTATCGTTCGCCTTTTACGGACGTCCGCCTTTTAAGGAAATTAGGAATATCAGGTAGATTGCCTGTGTTGAGCGACAGATTTCCAACTTGAGGGTGGTAGCCAGGCTGGCGAGTACTACAAGGTACTACAGGGGTTACTTTTCTGTGGTCATGTTTCCTCAATGTGTGAATTGGAAGCTGTTACTGCGCCCGCGTTTTAGGAATATAGTTCTTATGTCCCTTATTATTAATATTAGGATAGGTTTAGAAAAAATCCAAAGCAATCAATAGACCAACTCTTCAATTATTCACCCTTTCCTTTTACCACACTCATTTTTTTTGTTACTTACCAGTTCATCCATAGGACCATAGAACAATGGCTTACACTCACTGTGCTTACACTATAATAAGATCCCTCCCACAATTAAGGGATCCATTGAAGAGATAAGTCTACAACATTACTGGATACTGGATACCTGACTTTCTCAAGGCACTTGAAGATTGTTTCAGTTAAGTGTTGACATGGGAAGAGTTTTGTGTTACTGAAGTAAGAAAATCATGTTAGAAAGTGTAGATGGTATTTTATGATGTTTATTAGGTGTAGATGCATTCCCAATTCTTTAATTGGCAATTATTAAAACAAGATAATTGCCCGGCATTCACTTAAGTAGTCACGCACCAAGTAGTGTCGCGGTTATCGTCTACAAATTACACTTCAACACATGAGACAAAAAAAAATGTTAATTTCTACCGTAACTAAATAGTGGAATTTGTTTATCCCACCTTCACAAACTCTACACACCATAGCCAAAATATGTGGCTTGTCCGTTTCGCTACCGTCACATGGGAGTAAGGTGAAAAATGTATTCACTGTTCATTACTTTTTTGTTATACAATAGTTCTTGAAGTAGTGAAACTATATATCGATATAGTATATCTGGGGGTATAAAGAAAATGGTATTTTGTTTTGACTGTTACTAACGCCAGAATGGGGCTGATCACTTGCGTTCAGGCAACGAGCATACACCATCAAATACCAATTTAGTTATTCATCTCTTTCCAACAGGTAGGACGCATCTACTTGTAGAACGTCAACGGTATTAATGTTTCGTTAATTCATTACTTATGGGGTCCATTACAAAATACCTTGCATTCAGCCCCCTCCATAACTACAAAATTGTGCATGTATTGTATGTATGCAATCCTTATATCTTGGGACAATTCTCTCACAGTCACCTGAATTCTGATCCCAAAATATGCTAAGCATTTTTGTACTAGTAGTGTTATGTATGTAATTCTGTCTTTTTGTTACATTTGTACAGCTAAAGACAAACCAATTTTAGTGAAAATTTGCTAAAGTTAAGATTACACATGGAGATAAGCTTGGTGACCTCATTCCTGGAGAATCGGGCGACACTGCAGGGGACAGCAAGCTAATGATAAATAACCCTTCTCATATAAATTAATTAACCTATTTCTCAGACTTATTTACAGAATAATCAATTATTTTCTAACTTTCCACTTACGTAAAGACTAATTGCAAGGAACACCATAGTTTTCTAGTTGTTTTACTTTTCACATGAAATACAATTGTCTGTATTCAATAAGGAAGTTTACTATAGGTAGGTACTGTGGGAATTGTTTACATTATCTATGCAAAGTTGTTCCTGTATTACATAATGATGGTACAAGTTAATCTTACATTATTTTTACTGGTTAATGGAAAACACTTAAATGGAAAATACTTTGCTATGTTGACTTTCATCACTGCTCATTGAAACATAGCCTTAACAAATTAATTTCATATAAAATATTGTTTTTTTTATAAGTACATTAATATGTACTTATAAAAAAAACAATATTTTACATCTTTTTACATTTTTGTCTATAAAATATAATTATTTTATAGACAAAAATGTTAATAACTGTTTAACTTATTTAATCAGATGACTCAAAGTTCCAGAAATCATCTTTTTAGGTTTCCGTACCCAAAAGGTGTTAAACGGGACCCCATTACTAAGACTCTACATTCAGTCCCTCCATCTGTCTGTCAGTGGGCTGTATCTCATGAATGGTAATAGATAGACAGCTGAAGTATTCAGAGAATGTGTTTTTCTATAACAATAAATAATAAAAATGAAATAGAATTAAAAATTAAAGGAGGCGCCCGCCCACACAAGAAACGTATTTTAATACGTAAAGTGCGAGTCGATGTGCGCTGGACGCGCACATCGACTCGCACTTGGCCGTTTTTTTTTTTATTTGAATATACAGGGTTATTTTTCAAAGGATAGCGGAATTATCTTGATTAAATGAATAAAGTACAGCCACAGATTACAGAATAAGGGCAGATGGAGCGCGCGGAACACGGGAGTGAGGCCAAAAAAGCAAATACAAATTGAAAAACACGTACCTGTTATTCGCTTTTGACTGTGTATTTGCTTTGTTTAACAAACTTTATGTAGCAAAAAACACTCCTTTATTAAGAAACTGTGGTTAAACAATGCAATTACAAACTGGAAAACGAATACCAGGTATCAGATTTTCAATTTGTATTTGCTTTTTTGGCTTCACTTTCGTGTTTTGCTCGCTCGATCTGAATTATTCTGTAATCTGTGAGTACAGCAATAAGTTTTGAACAAAATGTTACCAGATTAATAACATCCAAGCCTATGGTTAGCCCATAAAGCGCAAGTAACCACCAAAGGGACACCTTGCTAGCATTTAATCTCTATGGAAACTTAACATAATGACAGACAATATCATCATCATCATCAGCCTTGTGTCTTATACGCCAAGGTAGCATATAGCACACTTTAGCCGCAGTTCTTCTTTAACACCACAGTGGCTTTTAACAAAATACTTTAAAGATTGACATAAAAATTAATAATTTTTAAACATAATAATCATTGAATTATTACACATAGAAACAAAGTATACGCGCAAATAACAATCCATTCATTTGAAGCCATATATGGCTTCATTTGACCGCCGCGCTGTCAGTGTACTGAGTGACGTTATAGTGAGTGCAGCTCTCAGAAAAATAATAAATATGACGGTTTGTGCAGTAAAATTGTGTCATAATTCATCAGGGAAGAAAGATAGGAATTCTGATGTAACATTCCACAGGAAAGCCACTAATTTTATTGCGTAATTCATCTTAAATAACAAAATTAAAAAATAAAAATAATTCACTCAGATTTCGAGCAAAGTGTTGCCAGCTGTTTGTATGCGAATTTGCGTTGTTTTACGTAATTGATACCGAATTTGTTACTATTAATGTAATTGAGTCCGATACCTAGACGACTAGCTGTCCCCCGCGGTTTCATCCGCTTCTTGGGACAAGTAGCCTATAATACTCGGGATAAAGTAGCTTCAAATTTGTGAAATAATTTTGAATTAGACTGGTAGTAGTTTCACAGAAGCAGTTTTACAGGTAGTATTTTTACAGAGATTAACCCGTTTAAACAATCAAACAACAAACTTTCCCGCTTTATTGTTTTATAACAAAATATGCTATGACCTCTCCTTGTAAGCCCCGTCTTCAGCTTTATTCATCCAGCTGTAATTTTAATCGACTTCAAAAAAGGAGATGATCAATTTGACACGTATGTATGTAATATTATTGGAACTATAATATACTAGCTGCCCGGCGCGACTTCGTTCGCGTGGTGCTACCCTACCCTGTGGTGCTACCCTACCCTACCCTTTGGTGCTACCCTACCCTATCCTACTCTACCCTGTTGTGCTACCCTACCCTATCGAACCCTGCCCTGCCCTGCCCTGCCCTGCCCTGCCCTGCCCTGCCCTGCCCTACCCTACCCTACCCTACCCTACCCTAACCTACCCTACCCTGCCCTACCCTACCCTGCCCTTCCCCCTTCCCCCTTCACCCTTCCCCCTTCCCTACCCTACCCTACCGTCAAACACTGAGCCACACGCAAAGAGATTGACTCCCTGCCGTACGGCCCGTACCCGTGACGTGATTTTTCTGCTAATACTTATATTTTTAAACTCGTGATATCTTTTGAATGGAATGTCCGAATTGAATAATTCAAAAAGTTATATAAAGGTATTGAAGCAGTCTTGGATATGAAGTAATTTAATTTGATAATGATTAATACCAAGATACAAATAGAGAGACATTTATAGCGGCGGCATTTCAATAAAAAAAATTAAATAGAAAAACACTTATTGTGGCATAACTATAATAGTTAGACATATGGTATCGCGACACTTTTTGTAAATAATAATATGCTCTGCAAAGTCGTAGTACATTTTTTTATTCTATCATCAATAGTTTTCGCAGCGCACGCGATGTAATGAATATTTTAGGTATTTTTTTTACACCTTGGGTTACATTATTGGAGATTTAGTAAGGATCCCTAATTTTTTTGAAAATATAATATAGTCTATGTCACCCGGGGATAGTGTAGCTTCCCAACAGTGAAAGAATTATTCAAATCGGTTCAGTACTTTCGGAGCCTATTCAATGCAAACAAACAAACAAACAAACAAACAATCAAATCTTTCCTCTTTATAATATTAGTATAGAATACATATGTATGAATATCTATCAGGGCTTCCAAACAAATATACAAAATTTCATAGATGTGTGTATGTATGTTTGTCCACGCATATCTAAGAAACTATTACAATTAATAGTTTCGGAGATATGCGTGGACAAACATACATACACACACCTATGAAATTCAAATTCAATGATTGTTACCATATTTTTCTATTTGCATAAATTTACTGAATTAATTAACTAGCTTAATTTACAGACTTTTAAAATTTAAATTTTATGTATTGTGTTAATGATAAATTAATAATAATAATTAAAAGATTAATACCTACATACTACTTAATCTTCTTTTTCTATATAACCTATCATATATAATTACCAAGGAAAGCTACAAATTGTACGATAATTCATAGCTCTGCACATTGTCTTGGTGTATTATGTTAAAATACCCATCATAAGTACTATGAAACATAACCATTATACTAGTAATAAATAAATAACATCTATGATAAATTATCTAAGACGCAAAACTTTTTAAACTATTAAATAAATTGTATGAATACATACTTCCAATTTCACTAGTAGGCGAAATCGGAAGGTTAATTTTACCGAAAAAAAATCGTTTAGCTTGCAACATTAATCGTGCGCTTGTGTGCGTGTCAGCGAGTGTAATTATATGGTACTCCCGCACACATTGGTTGTCAAGTGGCTTACGTTTCGCGCGGATCTTTGTTCGATACTTCGGTTCTAAGCGTAATAATTCAATTATAATAATCAATAAATAGTCATGATGTTATTGAAGGTAAAATTAAGCATATAAATACATTACACCTTTGTTTTTCCTTATATATGTAATACTAAAATAAGTTGTACTAAAATGAGTTGATCCTGATAGTTATTCGATTTTATGAAAACAAATATCTAGAATCAATTGTTTTAATTATATCCTACTAATATTATAACCGTCTTACTAATAAAAATATGGAACACGGTTGTTTAACAGCTGTATAGTTATGCAGTGTGCAAGCCTTACACAGTTGCTATACACTCCCTTTACTAATAATCAGTGTGTAAGCGTTGTATAGTTATCTATTTGTTAAAACAAAAACGACTGGCAACTTTTTAGGAACGGTTTGAAACTAAAACTATCTAACTTCAAAATACGGGAGAAAATATGGGGAAAAATGTGAAAACACCAGAAGATACTGAAAAATAATTATATAAAATATTAATCATATCATAAACATCAGGTTTCTTTTTCTTAAGACTATTTTTATTTTAATAATTAAACAATAAAATTACATTTAAAAAGTTTCAAATAGCTAATGGTGGTTTTGAACGAAACTGTCTTGTGCTTATGGCTACAGTAGCCATTTAACCAAAGAAGAAGAAGAAAGAAGAACGTCATTGTCAAATTACAAATGTTACGTCAACAAACGAAGCAAATGGCTGTGCCAATGACTTCAAAACTAAGGATACACCTACCGGAACATTTTGCATAAAGTTATCAAAATCAAATAAATTGACAATTTTTGTTTTATTTTATCCATAACTCCAGTATAAAACACAAGCCTTTCACTACGCAACTAGGCATTTTTATGGCAATTATAAGCAAACAATGAACGAATGAACTGTTCCGTGGACCGCAGTATGACCGCAGTCGACCGAGTCGCGTTGGCCCTAAAATGACTTTTTAGGGCCAGCGCGTTGGTGTCATTTTGTTGCGCGGTTGGCCTGGTCCGTAGTAAATGGACACAACACTTGATTGTCAGACACAGCTGATCTATTGAAATCCGCCATAATGTTCTTATACAAACACTAAACAAGGGTCCTGGCCCGTGTAAGCCCTGTGTAAATTTCCTAGGTAACTAAAACACGTGTATACAGGCTTTGTGTCAAAAATGTTTTTATTAGTAGCAATTATCCTATAACAGATGTGTACACCGCGTGTAACTTTTTATTAGTAAGGCTGTAAATATGAAAGTTTGTGAGTATGGATGGATGTATGTTACTCTTACACACAAAAACTACTGAACAGATTTTGATGCAATTTGGCACACAGATAGAATATGTTCTGAATTAATACATAGAATACTTTTTATCCCGGGAAAACATACAATCTCTCAGGAATGTGGGTGAAACCATGTAGGATAGCTTGTAAATAATAGATTTGTAAGCTTATGACTATAGCAGTGCCACAGCTCTTATTACCCAGAGACTAGTGCTATTATCTACGAGACTGGTTTATCTCTGGGATCTCTTAGTTATGTAAGAAATACTAGCCGAGTGGTTCTTTTTACAAAATTCTAGATTCACCTTAGAGAGGTAACTTGGATGTAGTCCAAGCACCTAGATTTTACTTCTAGTCTGTAATAACTAAGTAACAAAAAGGATTTATCTCTGACTGCTAGTCAAAGATTTTTACAATTCTGCAGAAGAATTTCTATGCTATTGGGCAAATCAAGATCCTGTCAAAATCATTCTGTTTCATGTTCAAGGATTTTGGTAACTCCAGTTCATGGAAATACTTTTTTTGATATTTATACGTACAATATATGCAAGTGATTGATGAAACCACAGATATGTAAGTGATGGTACATTTGAAATAACATACGGGTACAGTACTGACTTAAGTCTTTGGCTCGCTGTTAAAAATATAACGATGAAATCAATTGTTATAATAGGATGTATGTCCCTTGCGAGAACTAACGGGTAAAGCATAGATCACTTTTTGGTGTCTATACAAGCATGTGGGAATATTTTAATCCAATTACGGGGTATGTTCTTACCTGTTTCCAAAGTTAGTTCTCCAAAACTCAGCAGCATCACTCTTCGTTATGCGGAACTGGTCACCGGCAAACGTCCCATTAGGAAACATAGCCTTTAACTCACTCAGCATGTGACTGAATACTAAACTAAGCTTCGTCAAATTACGTCTATAATGCGAATTCTCATCAAACATTTTCTCTTTGCCCTCCTTGAAGAGTTTTATAGCTTGCTTGCATTTTCTTATCAAATTTATAATAAATATATTAAAATGTTCGTTACTATTCAAAGCTTGCATATTGTCCTCGTATTTGGAGTATATAACCCGCAATCGCTGATATGTATCCGGCAGTATGTCTAAAATAAACGGTGGACTATTTTTCAAGTTCATTTTGTGATGTTGACACAGTTTTACCACTTTATCCATTAGTTTCCAAGTTTTATCCAATGTTCTTTTGTCGGTGGCGAGCTTCGTCGGACACACGGCGTCCGAGAAAGCGCCATGCAACTTCGAAAATATCGACGATATATTTTTCTGTTGTGATTTGTGACGAGGTGCCGCCATATTGAACAGTCCGATGACATACAAATGAAAACAACGTTATTTTATTACGACACTGAACTCAAAACACACACATCACTTAATAATTAGATAGTTGAGCGTGCGTTTTCTCATTATCACATAATCGCACGACATTTACGACACAAATATTTTGCGCATGTAACGAACACTCACTGACACATCGGAGACGCGTATGACAATTTGACATGAATGAACCATAGGGATGCTCCCATACCAAATTAAAGTATCGATAGCAAGATTAAAATGTATGTTGTAACGGGTCCACACTCCACACTGCAGCGACTTTCATCGCTGGCGATGACAAAGTTAACGTGTGAACGTGAATTTTAGCAGCGATTTAAAGTCTTTAGCGATGTGGCGATCGAATTGCTGCAAATCTGAAAGGTGGTGTCAGCGATATCGCTGCTGTGTGTACGTAGTGCAAGCACGTGGCGACTAAATAATAAATAATATTTAAATAAATTTCGTAAATCTTTCGGTTCTTGTAGTGCTAAATCTGTAATTAAATGTACATGAGAGTATCTTGGTCTTTGAAGCAACCATTTGTTCGCCGAACATCTTCTATTTTTTATTTTTGTCATTAATGCAAAAAGCTGCTAGCAAAACTCGTTGCCTTTCTCTAATGACATTACAAAGACCCGAGTACACTAGTACAGGCAAGATTTTATGACCAGCACGCACAAGTGCTGCCACCGAATGAACATTGATCGATCGCTATCGTGTGGGTTTGTCGTTGCCAGTGAGTCGTCAGTGATTGATAGATAGATAACTCTCTATTGTAGACCAACAAAAAATAACCTCTTATCAATTTTTATTCCATCCCTTTATAACATTTGTCTTTTGCCTTTGTTTTTCACCAAATGTTACTTATTTATTTTTTCTTTCAATTCAATTAATAAAACAGCTCTATAATAAGTTAAAATATTTTTCCTTATTTTTTGTGAATACTTGTAAATATCGATAATATTTACGATAGTGTGTGCGTATCCCTATTTGAAAATGGGTGACAGAGAGAAAAGAATAGGTGGATGAATGGTTTGTTGAATGCTGCCATAACAAATCACTCTCTTTTGCCAACATAACAAAATAAAATATATAATTATTTTTGTAGGTAATAAGTTTTTACACCTATATCATTAATTCATTGTTAAGCAGATAAACGCACAGTAGCAGTAAAAGTTACTTTGTTGTTGTACCTATCTCGTTATAAATGTACCGTTTGTGTACAGCCAAACATTCTTTAACCCAAAGCAGCCACACAGAACGTTCATTTTCAGCACAAACTACTATAGGGATACTACGTATTACGTTATTTTCAGTGATATCTATTCCGCCAATTCCCCGTCACTGACAATGCGCTCTGATTGGCTCAGTCAAGGACACAATGCACTCTGATTCAAGGGCGTCGCCAAGGGGGGCAAGGAGGGGCAGCTGCCCCCCCCTAGAGATTCTAAAAAATTTGCCAAATATTATGCAACCAAAGTCCTAAGTCTTTTAGTTGATTTGCTTGAAGTTCAAGCCTTGAACAATCATTCCCATACGTCGAAACTCGAATGAATTCACCAATTCCACTCTTAATATTCCGTACGCTCAACTACGCTCTGCTCTACTCTATCGTTGAAGCTGTCACAGAATTTATATGTATATAGTACTAAGATACTGTTGTTATTACAATCGCTGTAGATGTAAGGCTCGTAGTACAAGTGAAAAGCTTCATGTGCTGTCGACTTTACCTACAATTCATACCTACTTTTCTCAAAAGTATGAATTGTAGTAGGTAAAGTCAACTTGCCCCCCCCCTGCGCCATCGGCTGGCAACGCCCTTGCTCTGATTGGCTAAGTCAAGAACACACTAAACATTTGGATGCAGTGATTGGTCCCTTATGTTCAAAATCAGTACTAGGTACTACAGTTGCGGAATTGTATTGCTCGGTATTATTTATCTAATAAGATTTTACTTGAAGTTCGGCTACAATTTCAATTAGGGTTTTCTTTTAATCTAATCGAGACAAGAACTTATGGTTAAAATTATCAACAGTTTGACAGGTTTTTGACAATAGAGGTATTGTGAGAAAAACTCTCATTGGTACAAAAATTGTTAATCAGAACTAGGTAGGTACCGTAATGTAAAATTTTTGGAATTTGGGTACGCATCCGAAGTGCAGCTCTAAAAAGCCCCGTCTATCTGGGAAGTATTTTCAGTTATAGCAACATTAATTCCGTACGTTTTGATATTGCAAAAAATTTACTACTGAAAATTCTAAGAAATCTATGTTTATTGTTAATTAAATCTTAATAAAAAAATATTGAAAATTGCTTTTAATTTTATAACTATGTAATAAGTTTAATTACAATGTACATTATTATCTTTGGTCATTCAATACATTGTATTTTTTAAAGCAATATCATAACTGAAACAAGAGTAGCTAGCGCTCTCTGCTAATATATTTAATAACTAGTTTGGTTTCACATTATATAACAGTAATGTAACTGCTTACTAGATGGCGCATTAGTTACTTTTCAAATTGTTCGCACTGAAACAGATAGATGTCACTAAAACAAAAAAAGTTTTATTCAATTTATTTTATTTTGCATTTTTCACAACTTAACCACATACAATTAGATTATGATGAATACATGGTAATGCTAATTATTTTTCTTCGTCGTCTTCTTCTGGTGGTTCCGTAGTTGAAGTGGTACGCTTCTTGTGTTTGCGCCTTTTGCTGTGCCGTTTTCCTTTTTTGCTTAAACTAGAGATAAACAAAATTAATGTCATATTTTTTTATTTGATATTCAGTATTTCAGGCAAATGTTATTTTCAGCTTGTTTTTTTTTTTATTTAACTTAGTCGGTAAACAAGCATACGGCCCGCCTGATGGTAAGCGGTTACCGTAGCCATATAGAAGCTTGCAACACAAGAAGCATCGCTCACGCGTTACCGACCTTTCCCCCCACCCCTATGAGCTCTAGCGACCTTACTCACGCGCAGGACCACAACTTTACACAACATAAAGTAATTTGGCTGCGGTATTAGGTGGAGGTATTTCCCCAGTCGAGCTGCTCTTTGAGCGAATAAACGCTATGCTCAACCTCTCTCAAATAAACCCTATGCTCTACCTCTTTTAAAAATTAAGCAATTGATTAAGTAGGACTATTTTTTTTGTATATAATTATTTTTTAAATATTAACCACATCATAATATAACCACTACGCATTAGGTACCTACCTACTACCTAAGTATGTGGACATAAGTAACTACGATTATTATTTCTTTCACTGATGTTAGTAGGTTATAAAACATTATTTTGGTGGTAGTTACATCGATTGTCGTTTGATTTAAAAACAACAATAAGCTTAGGAATTTGGAAAAGGACAATGTATCCTACGTACGGTAGTAAGCTTTCTGTAATACCTACAAGCTGAGCTGACTCCACCTTGAAGCTAAAATTCATTTAAATTTCTAGTATACTAAAAATGTTCTATGTTTTAAGGGTGATATTTTCAAATTACAACTTTAGTTCCAATTTTGACCAGCTGAAAAGATAATTTGGTAGCACTGCAGACTGGCTGACAGCAACTTATGGCCTAAATCATTGCATTTGGAGATTTACAATTTGGAGAAAATGTTCTTTGAGAACCCTCGGGGTGCACTAAGGAAAATAAGGATCGAGGATGAACCCGCTGGTGGAAAGGTAGTAAACAATAACAAATAGGTACGAAAGGTTAGTATTTTTCATTATATATGGTATAGATAATTCTATAACAGTTAACAAAAATGTTACATCCACTCCTTTATTTAGTTAGTTACACAAAACATTCAATAAAAAAAATACTATGCATACTTCTCATAGTCCTTACAAGGCGTCCTTTCATATGCATTAAATTTCAATATGGCGCCTTTTATACCAATAAGAACATTATCAGCCGAGTCCATTGCAAACGAATTCACGCCTTTTACTTTAAACGAGCCCAAATATCTGGCACTTGCATTTTCCGGATCAACAACGTAAAGTTTACTATTTTCATCCATAGCGAACACTTCATCTGATCTACTAACGAATAATCCAGTCATTTTATCACTTGGTAACCCTTTTATTTTTATAGGAACACTCAATCCATTCTTCAGGATATATGACGTTTTAGTCGCAACGAAATATATGTTATTCCTTGGATCCACTGTCAAACCATGGCCATTGGGTATAGCAGAAAACGTCTCCTGTTTTTGACCTTCATTTGTTATTTTATGGACGCGATTCTGAGGCCATGTAGCTATATACATGCAGCTTCCATCACTAGTCACTGCTATATACATAACATCTTCGCCTAGAGCGGTGTAAAGTTCGATAGAACTGTCTTCCTTATATTTATATACACCATTATCAGTTGCTAGGTACACGATATCGTTGAGGTTATCAACTGTAGTGGACTGGCCCAGTCCGGCGACTTTGATTGTCTCGAATTCTCCACTCTGATGTAAGACTTGAAGATTCATCTTCATTTCTTCATTTATTAGGGTAAAGAATACATTTCCAGTCTTCCAGTGTATGCTCATGTCTGCAGGTATACCAGAAACGTTTCTCCGTTCGTCTAATGAGTAGAAGAAGTTATTGAAGTTTAATAAATTCCTGCAGAATTGATCTCGACTTTCCTTGCGTAGTAAACTTTGTCTCGTCATCACTGGATTACAATGTATTATTATTATCGATGATAATAGTATTAGTATTGTTATTTTCGCCATCTGTAAATAAAATTATATTTTAATGTTCTGTTATGTTGAATTTTTTCGTCCACTTTGCATGACTATAGTAATACATATAGAAAGATATTTCTCTATGCTTATAATTTAACTATCCCCAATTGTCTTTTTTATAACATTATGATTTATTGACCCTAAGGTTTTATAGATGCATCACAGATAAAAACAAATGATTGAATTTCACTCTTATCTAATGCCCGGTTTCTATAAACAAAAACGAAACGTTTCGCTTACCAATGGTAGTTTTTAATTGTTAAACTGGGCATAAAAATAATTTGATAATTTGAAGTGATAGTTACTTCCATGTGGGCGGGAATACTATGCAAGTAAAGACCTCAGAGTCTTAATTTTAACCGATAACGGTCCGTGAATTATAGGAATCAGCCATTAGCTAACCTTACTTTATAAATAGACTAGAATAGAATATTTGATTCCAGTCCTAAATATAAAGAAACGGCTCCTAAAATATCTTGCGTAGATTTTCGTTCAGATACGGAACGCACGTTAAATTCGTAAACTGGCATATATTTTGAATTATGTATAAATATTTAAACCGCATAAAACTTTTCATTACCTTAGACGACTATGTCTATCACAAAACACTCCAATGTAAGTAATCAATTAATAGTAATCAACACAAGTTTCACCGAGCATAATGAATAACGAACTGGCATTAATTATCAGCATACACTATTATATATCGTGTTTGTTTGTCTGTGTATCACAACAATTAATTTTATTGTTTATACAACAAATATTGTAGATTGAATGTATGTAAACAAATTATGCGATTAATGTTTGAGGAATTAATAACAGCCGATGTGATAGTTATCTTCTCCGTCTGAAGGAAGAGCAATCATTGGCTATTTTTTATAAGACTTAGAATAAGACGGACTATATGGCTCGCACTGTCAAAAAGTTATCAGATATCATGTAGAGCCAAGCTTATAACTCTACACGCCCTAACTCTACAAGCCCTAACTTCACAAACTCTACACATTAGTCAAAATATGTGGCTTGGCCGTTTCGCTACCGTCACATGGGTGAAAAGTTTATTTACTGTTCATTATTTTTCTGTAATACAATAGTGTAGCGCTCGTGGTGTAGCATGATTAGCCGTTCTTAATCGATCGGCAAAGTTAAGCTACGTCTGTCGTGGTCGGTACCTGGATGGGTGACCGCCTAGTGGTATTTCAAATCGAGCGTTTACATGCTTCGGAAGGCACGTAAAGCTGTTGGTCCCGGTTATCACTTAATTGTGATAGTCGTTAAGCTAGTTGGATGCCTCCTAGGCGGCTTGAAAAATTCCAACAGTAGGTTGACCACTAGCCTACCTCCACCAATCCGCAGTGGGCACGCGTGGTGGAGTATCGCCCAGTCCCTTTCACCCTCATTTGTGAAAGGAGGCCTGTGCTCAGTAGTGGGACATTATAGGCTGATGATGATGATGATGATGAATACAATAGTTCTTGTAGTCGAAACGGCCAAGCCACATATTTTGACTATGGTGTGTATAGATTTTGTGTGACAGAAAAAATATTGGACAAGTATTTACGAGCCCAATATTTTCTGATAATCTAACTGACTTAATAGAATTATAATATTTTTTACCCAGATATAATAAATAGTACCCAATTATAATGAATAGGAAAATTAATTTTTTGTCCTTGTCATGAAACAACGGATCACGGATCGGCGTGGGCCCGACAGAAACGTAGGGTTATACAAGTTGTGTGTAGTATATTACTAAACTCAGTGCAGTTTAGCACAGTGGCGTATGCTCCGCTCCATACAATATTATCTATGTGTCAAAGTTCATCGCGATCGATTCAAAGGCTTAATACAGTACGTTACAGTAGACAGTCTGAGCTATTAATATTATGATTATACTAGATGCCCCCCGCGGTTTCACCCGCGTTCCTGTGATAAGAATAATCTAACTTACTATTTGTGAAAGAGATGAGCCCGTTTGAACAAACAAAAACAACTTCCGCTTTATTATATTTACGTAGATTTTAATGTTATGGTGCGTCCATGCTTGGCGAACCGAGCACGAGCCGAGCCTCGAACGAGCACACTGCGAGCACGATTCGCGTAGCGTGGACGGCCTCGCGAGCCTTGAACGAGCGCGATTGTCAGTTTTTTCACGTACAAAGGGATTCGCATCGTGCTCGTTGTAGGCTCGTTGTATGCTCGTTCGTGGCTCGTCTCGTGCTCGATTCGCGTAGCATGGACGCACCATTACATCTTTCTATATATCATGTTTACAATTATATTCTGCATGCATCTGTTCTGCATAACTCAAAATAGTCCGTGGTGGAAGAGGCTGGTTATCCTTAACACAGGCTCCGGCTTAGCTTGGATACCAGTTTCTCCTATAAACTTTAAAATGTCATGTTTCTTGTGTAAATCGTCATTCTAGTATGTAAGGAGAAAGAAAATAATTTTTTATTATTATTATTATATTATTAACAGATTGTGGTGTAGTAATTAATGAATAGTGGTCAAAGCGAAATTTTTCATTCAAATACCCATCTGTACGTTATCTTATTCATACAACTTATTTTCGACCGTAAATAAGAATCCCAGACTAGAGCAATAACTTATTTAACGAATGAATGTTCAGGGAAAACGTTTATATACAGCAATGGTTTTTCTCCGTTCGCAACGTTGCGCAATTTAATGAGAAATTAGCTATTATAGCACTGCATGTAATTTACCGTTAATTTGGTTATTTTTATGGAACCATTCTTTCATGAATATGCCAGCTTCGTCGTGCCACCTGCGCTAAATTGTTGGGGGAAATTAGGTTTAATTCGGGAAATAATAAATTATTTTAGCTGTGAAGGCATTTTCACAATCTTCTTTTTCAGTTGACGATTCCTATTCACAAAGACCTGTACAGGGTCAGATTGTCAGGTTGGTTTTTCTTTCTACATCGTTATTTTATGTGTTTTAGTGCACAGCCATTTTGGTGTTTGTTTTATTGTATACTATAGGAAAACTTTTAAGTTATCCAAGAATATGTTTATGTGGGTCAAACTATCCAGGTAGGGAGAAACAACTTCGAGAACGAAGCCGACTGAAAAACTCGTTTGATCTGGGCAGCATTTGGAAATGTTTACAACCAGTGCGTCCTGCCTATGACCTACGGGACACTGAAGCATAGACTGGTCCAAAAATGTAAAGTCACTCAGCGAGCTATGGAAAGAGCTGTGCTTGGGGATTCTTTGAAAGAAAGAGGTCCTCTGAGAAATAACCGAAGTGACCGACATAGCTCAATGAATTAGCAATCTGAAGTGGCAATGAGCTGGTCACATCTGTCGAAGACCCGACAGTCGATAGAGCAAATGAGTCTTAGAGTGGAGACCGCGTCTTGGCAAACGTAGTGTGGGACGTCCTCAAGCCCGATGGACTTACGACCTCAAAAATGTGACCGGGATGGGCTGGAAGCGGGTGGTAAGAAATCGGAAGGAGTGGCGCGCTCTGAGAGAGGCCTATGTCCAGCAGTGGAATTACAAAGGCTAATGATGAGGATATACATTCGAGATTGAGTTACCTCTTGATACATTATCGGCACAACCATAGTGATACAATTTTAAACGCATAGGTCTGGAGAAAGTCACGTGTAAAAAGTTAAAAAAATTACGTTCTAAGAATACTAATAGTCATTAAAATGATAAGGAAATGAACGAAGATGGATGAAAAATTATATTAAATGGCGACATTATAGTATCGACATTATTACAGCGTTTGAGAAATGATTCCGTGTCATTGGGACAATCAGTCTTCTTCTCAAGTTTAATCATGTATTTGTCAGTTTTGTGGATGCTGTTCTGCAATATGAAGCCAAGTTTGCAATTAGTAAAAACAGCTGGACTAGTGCGAGTACGACTATCGCAATAAAGTCTATAAGTACAAAGTTTATTATCAAATCTACAAATATATAGTTGTAAACTACAAATACATTTGCAGTTTGATCATAATAATATTTGTATGTAATAGCATTTTTTCTATTAGCTTATTATTAAATAGTTGGATGAATATAATAGAAATTTATCAGTAATTCAAACACTTTTTTATGAAATTAATATTTTTTTATCAAAAGAGATTATGATAAATAAATATTGAGTAATATCATAAATAACTAAGTAACTTACCTTATTAATACGAATAACTCACAAACATAATTCTTAATATAGCATCAAAAATATGTAACCTTTCAAAAAATATTCGTGGCTACATCTCACATGTAGCTATTCTTTTCATCATTTGAGTGAGGTTTAGAGAGACATCATTTTTCACAGCCCTTGTCAAGCCAGGTGAGGAATGAAACTCAATCTTGACAACCCTACTGTTCTCAACTCACGCGCTTAGAAATCAACCTTATTCCAATGTGAGAGAGTTTAATATAATCGTATATTTAAAATTGTTTTCATAGAAAGGGTCTAATATATTTTGAGCTCTGATAATTTAAAACTTTCTAAGAACTTGAGTTAAGTGCACGGGTGAGCGGTTCAAGTTAAAGTGGGCGTTTTTCGATGGAAATGGTGGAAATGTCTAGTTTCTTATAATAACGGGGTTAAGGTTTTTTTAATAAGTATATATAAGCATGGAGGAAAAGGCGTCAATTTAAAAAATCCTGCTTATAAAATATCAAATCTAAATATTTACAAGTAAAAAAGTTGTGCCAGATCTGCCCTGTGTCTATCTAGGAAAAAGGAGCCAGCCTTCTTGGCTCCTTTGTCCTAGATAGACACCAGCCTTCCTGTCACGTGAGGTCTCAATAAGGCGCCGTGAGACCTCTTTAAACAAAAGAAGGGCATCCGGGCCCCACGGCTCCAGCGTTTCTACACCGAACGCCACAAAAATGCATCCATTGCCTATAGATGCATATTTGCGGCGCTTCAGGCATTCTTGCTGGGCGGCAGCGGCACCAGCCATTACTGAAGTGTCTGGAAGGTGAGACGGAGCCAAGGTGTCGACGCATGTAGCATCCCAAACCAATGGTCGTCCCAACTTCCAGGGCACTAAAGTCATTCCATTCGGTATCTTGCCATCGTCCCGCATCAAACCACTCGGTTCTAAAACGGCTGGTACGCAAGCGGTGACAAGAGATCGGCGGTCATAAATGGCCGCATGCCGTGACATCCGCCCAGCACTCCTACAACACGAGAGCCATGATGACCAAGATGTCCCACACTGTCTCCACAAGGGCAGCGATGTGGCACAATACATTTTGCAAGCTAAGTTTAACTTGTCTCTGATTGGATGAAATTCATCAATTCCACCAAAGTTAAGCGGTAGAGCCCCTGGTTCTAAAGTGCAGCTACCGGTACACATTGCTAGGTGCTTGGGGATTATGACGGTGGTAGCCAGCCAGGCGGGTATTACAAAGTACCCAACCACCATGCTATGGTTTCCTCACGATGCTTTCCTTCACCAAAAACTCAAGCTTTGACGTCACTACCACTACTACCTTTCTTTGAGCAGCAGTAATAAAGTAAACAAAATCATCGTATCTCATATTTAAAATATGCACTTTGCATTAAATAAATATTGTAATTCAGTGATTAGTTAATATTTCCGCAATACTTTGTGGTATACTTAGGGTCATGAGAGGAAAGGATGGCTGCAAGAAAATAGGTTTTTATCATATCTATTGCTGTCGCGCTGTGCCCGAGCTATCCCGCCCTAGGGCGATATAGACAACTATAGTTTGGACCGATTATACCTATTTAAATAAGACGAAATCGCTATTTCGTAATCCCCGGTTTTTTTCTTTCAAAACTGGATCGATAATAAAAAACAAGAATCATAAGGAGGGCTTTGGCTATGTCTGTCAGTTTTCCCTTGTTGTTTTATATTCGTCAGATTTGTTCGCTGGACGTCTGATAAGGGCGTTAAAAATGATAAGTTTTTGTGAAGTTTAGAAGGCTCCTAATTCTTATAATAATTAATTTATGGAGAAAAGCACAACCGAGGGACATACAGTGGTACCTACAGATTGCATCGTAGAATAATCATTGCTCAAGTGACATTATCCAGAGAGGAAATTTAGGATAACGTTTGTAACCAGCATTTCCTCCTAATACCATGTCAAACAGCAGATTTCGTAACATAATCAAAAATTACACATTTTCTGCAAGACACCAATCCAAAATCAAAATTCGCTAATCAACCCACATATTTAAACCACCCAATTAAAATCTAGATCACCAATAATTTGCAATACTTGTTCTCAATTTACATCCGTTACCGCTTCCGCTTCCGCTTGACAGTTACGCCAATCTATACAAACGATAACGGTTTTGGTTTGCGAGATCTAGTCGCCGACTGTGTGGCGCCAGACAACGGCGCGCGCGCTGCCGGATCTACTTTCATAGTGTGGACAAGACACTTTTCTTTCATGATGAGTTCCTGGTATGAAAAGTACCCTATGATCCAGCTAATGATTCCGTCTGTTTTGGAGATTAGGCTGGACAAACGAACAGCAAAGAAAAAAATATATATTTAAAACACATGTTTGCATTTTTGTGCTAATTTTATTTATAGTTTAGCATTTTCAGCCTAAAAGTCCTGTAGGTGTATTATCACAAAACATTTTTATTTTATTTTTTTTATTTCATGGGATATCCAACAGCTACATTTCAATATAAATGCTTAATATACAGATGAAAAATGAATCTAGAGCCAATAATAGGATATCACAACATAATAAAATTAATAAAAATTATACAGAGAAATTACATGAAGATTTTAAATAAATATAAATAAACATTTAACAAATAGTATAGATTAGTAAGTTAAGTTCGTTTGGTTTTGTGAGACGTTATATGTATTTAATAGGTATACCTATAAGAATAGGTATATACCTTTAATAATACTAGTTATGAATACAGTCATCAGTCAACTTAGATTTATCCGAATAGACACATTTTAAAGGTGAAGGTTTATATAGATAAAAAAGCGTATCCACATTACACTAGCGATTATTAAAAAAAACAACCTCGTAGAATTTGCGTAGGTGTCACCAAATAAGGCCAGACATTGTATAGTCTGTCTCAAATACCCATCTATGTATTACACGTTCGATAATTATATACGTTAAATGAATTAGACAATCACCTTTTTATTGCATTTAGAATCAATTAACTGATATTTTGTCTCGGTTTATGACATCAATAGAATTGATTGGTCTTTAAATTTAGTTTTAAGGCTTTCGGAGATCAGATATTTGATATATGTTATTATACTTTAAAACAAAACTATACTAAAAGACTTAAACTAAATAATGAAATACTAATAACTAAAACTTAAGAAAACTAAAAAAAAAAAAGAAAATATGAATATTACTACAATAAAAAAAAAAAAATAAAAAAAACTTGTAAATAGGCTAGCCTATCAAGGTCGCCTTTTGGAGTGATTTAATTGTATTTATATTCTGTTGCGTAAAATGATGGGTTGTAGCAAAGTAGTGTTGTAACCTATTGTTATAGAAACTTTAGTTATCGTCTGTACCTACCCATAGAGCAGGTTGTATAATATGTACAACCTGCTCTGGGTGGAATCCACTAGGTGGTAGACCTACCAACCTAGGTGGGTAGGACTTTTTTAATTGACTTGAAGTTCATTCGTACTGTTTCATAATGATAAAAATACATAATTTCAAACAGTATCCCGAATTTTCATCTACATTTATTACTATTTAAGGTCTGTCTTTGACCACAATCTCACCATTGGTAAGTGATATGGCCGAAGGTGGTAAGTACACAAAGCCTAGAAGGAACTGTTTCTCAAGTGCAGCTGTCGGAACACCGAGTGTTTAGCTATAGATTTTAACATGAGGGTGGTAGCCAGCCAGATGGGTACTACAAATTACCCTACCACCATGCAATGGTTTCCTCACGATATTTTCCTTCACCGAAAACTCAAGCCCATTGTAGTATTCGAACCCGGGACCTTCGTCTCAGTATCTGACGTCACTATCATCGCTATTTCTAAATCCGTGGTCCAAACTAACCCTCATCGATCTCTATATACATCTAGTATCAAAATCTGTAGTTCTGACTCCTTTTCTCTCACCATGAGAAGGTTCTGTTATATTCTTCTTCGTTTCAGCGAGTACAAAACCGTGTTAGTCCATTAAAAATCTCAATTTCCATTACTGGATCACACAAATGTTCCAAACACAATGGCGAAATGAATTTAAATATTCAAACTCATTCCTGTACCATCAATTATTTCCGAAACCACACATTGTTTGAATGCTCCCAGATTTTACGCTTCCTACTAAAATATTATAAATCTATTTACTGTGCAGTAGATTAATTTGGCATAATATTGCACAGCTAACATTGCTTTGTTAATTAATTAAAATGATAATAAAATACTTACAATTTTGATACAGGGCGAAGAGATTTAAAATGAAATTCATTTTAATATAGGGTGACTGCTAATTAGTAAACGATACTTAGACAAATGAGTGTACTCATGATAACAAACAAAAGAAACTTTTTTTTATTTAGCACATGGGCCCATAATATTTAGTACCTAACAAAAATAAGTAATATAATTAATTTAGTTATATATCCCTATATGTTTCTTTGGTAAAGTTGTTTGTTATCATGAGTACAATCATGTGTCTAAGTATCGTTTACTAATTACCAGTCACCCTTTATACATATTCAAATTTTTTTTTTGTTCCCCATTCTTTACTGCACAGAAATTTCACCTCACCGCCTCTAGCCTCCGCGTCAATACCACGCTTGATGGTTTTTACCCGCACGCGTTTTAGAGGTCCCTTGAGGTGACGGGAATGGGTGTGTGGGGCGTAGATATAGGTTTATTCTCTATGATACTATAGTATCCGCTACAATCGTACCCGGTCTACCCTAATTAACATCTAGACCCAATCTATTGGGTCTAATTGACACACAGATACATCAAAACGTAGATACTCAGGCACGGGAAAACAATTAGCAGTGCACCCAATTTAAGTTGTCTACATCGAGAGTTCGAACCGATTCTTCTAGTTAAGAGCTTTATGTCACCCCCAAGCCTCTTATGTACTCTATATTATGGTGCGTCCATGCTTGGCGAGCCACGAACGATCACACTGTGAGCACGATTCGCGTAGCGTGGACGGACTTGCGAGCCTCGAACGAGCGCGATTGTCAGTTTTTTCACGAACAAAGGGATTCGCATCGTGCTCGTTGTAGGCTAGTGGTAGGTTCGTTCGTTCCTCGGCTCGTGCTCGATTCGCGTAGCATGGACGCACCATTAGATTCTTGGTCATCCCATAGTGTCAATAAAAGATGAAAAAATATATTTTTATAAATTTTGGAACATGATTGTCGTTCAAAATTCCAAAAAAAACAAAATATTAAGTAGTTCTTTTTTTTACAGCAGGTAAAGTCCTCTTTTTTAATTGTACTAGCTTTACCCCGCGGTTTCACCCGCGTTCCCAGTGGTTCCAGTGGTTCCAGTGGTTCTACCGGCCGGACTAATCCGGACTAACCATCTCATGTAATAAGACAGATAATAAATACTTCTTTATAATTAAAAGATCATAGAGTAAAATTGATAAATAAGTTGTTTCAAATCCTGGTTGCGATGAACGATAATTCATGTACAACGGGTTAAATTATTTGTATCGGTTTTCCTATTTCAAATGCGCTGATGTATCAGAATTTTGATTAAACGCTTTCAAAATAATTAAAATATTCATTACGCGATGAATGTTTCGTCGCAAATATTGCTCATATTTGTCAATAAATTCTAAAATTGCCTTTGATTTAGTTATAGTTTGCTGCTGTCGCGGTTTTATTCACATATTTTTAACTAAGGATTCTCATTTACTGTACGACTTCACACCAGAGTCTTAGTGGAGAAGATTTACTACCAAGACAATGCTTGGGTGTAGTGCTCGCTCTTGCAGGAGACATCTTATGTAAAGTTGGGTCTACGCTACGCGAACCGAGCACCTTTTGGTACAACGAGCCTACAATACGAGCGCGATGTAGCCCTGTGTTCGTCAAAAAACTGAGAAATGATGGAGCGCAGTCGAGAGGTCCGTCTAGGTACGCGAATTCATGCTCGGCTATTGTTCGGCTCGTACTCGAGAGCGTAGACCAAATTTGTTTTTGTAAAGTAAAGAGTAGCTGAGTAGCTGTAGAGTTGCTGAGTTAATTGCCGGCTCTTCTCACCAAAATCAACCTTCCAAAACATGCATCTGAAAATTCATAAGTCAATCTGAAGGCACAAAATAACTTAAAAACTATAACAAAACTAAAACTATAACTTAAAAATAAACTTAATCTAACAAGCCGCTACCAGTAGGCAACGTGCCCAAAATGCTGGCTGCATTTCCACGTTGTATGGCAATGCTTAATCTTTGCCCAAAATAAAAACCAGCATTTTGGTCACGTGTTGCTTCGACCAGACGTCCAGATATATCATTGAAAATTTTGCGTGCTCCCGGTCCCCACGGTCCCAGCGTTTCCACCCCAAAAGGCTCAAATATGTACCCGAAAGGCCTTTTTGAATGAATAAAATATTTCGTTTAGTCCATAACAAAGAGCAAATAAGGTTCAAAATCAAGAATAAAAAAGTTGATTTTTTATAATTTTCCATGCAACAATGACTCCTAATTATTTGGGAAACCCTTTAACAACAAAACCAGTAACACACATTTAAACTTTAACAACGCCGTTATAAATCGTTATTAACTCTGAGTTGCGTCGGCGAAGAGTTTGCAAAGTTCCCGGAGTTTCACAAGTTTGCGAGTTAGGTACGCCACGCAGTCAAGCTTAGGTCCTCAGACCATGAAACTTTGGAGATATGTTGTTAGTTTTCAACTCGCAGCTTTGCCGAACTTTAAACAGTCTAGAAAAGCAAACATGCTTTCAAGTGAAAAATTTCCTGTGGTGGGTACTTACCTGGTGACAGATGATCAACTTGAGGGTACCAGTCAAGCGACTAGCAATATAAGCAACTATGAGGGCAAGCAATATATGCTTGCCCTCATAAAACAGACACAGTATTTATGTTAGCACTAGCTCTCCTTCGCCGTATCACCCGCGTTCCCAAAGTATATTCCGGGATAAAAAGTATCCTATGTGTTAATCCAGAATATATTCTATTTGTGTTCCAAATTTCATACAAATCCGTTCAGTAGTTTTTGCTTGAAAGAGTAACAAACATTTCCATAAATTACATCCTCACATCCATATATAGTAGGTATCCATAAACTTTCACATCCTAACTAATATTATAAATGCGAAAGTGAGTTTGTTTGTTTGTTAGGCCATCACGCCTCAACTACTTTTTATCCCGGGAACGCTGGTGAAACCGCGGGAGACAGTTAGTTTAATATTTGTAGGATAGCACTGTGAGCGAGTTCCTGTGCTAATTAATATCTTCGTGTTGAAGGCATGCGTTCAAGAACAAAGGAGTCAAAGTACTGCTAGACATATATGAAAATGAAAATGAAAAAAATGAAAATGAAAATATTTATTGCTGCAAAATACAACACAGTACCTACAAATGATACACATAAAGAATAACTCTTAACAAACCATATAAAAATAAAATAATAATAACATAATATTGTATTAAGCAGATACAATTCCTGAGATGGATATCATCAAGGATTCCTCACTAGGCAAGCCTGTATCGAGGAAACCTGAGTTTTAAATTAGATTATTTTCATTACCTCCATGTTTCATGATCAGAGAAGTTAGTTTACGCTTTTGTGAGTCGACTTGCGAACATGGCAACCTTAATGTGTTACCAAGAATTATTACTGTACATGTCTTGGCTTATACAGCTTGTATTTGTATTAATCTGTTTTGAATTTCCTTTGTAATTAGTGCTGCAGATACTTGTGCTAGGATATAATAAATGATAATAATATAATCATCAGCCTGTAATGTCCGACTGCTGAGCACAGGCCCTTTCACAAATGAGGGTGAAAGGGGATGGGCAATACTCCACCACGTTAGCCCACTGCGGATTGGTGGAGGTAGGCTAGTGGTCCACCTACTGTTCGAATTTTTCAAGCCACTTAGGAGGTATCCAACTAGCTTAACGACATTATCACAATTATTAGATAATACTATCACAATTAAGTGGTAACCGGGACCAACGGCTTTACGTGCTTTCCGAAGCACGGAAACGCTCTAGTAGTAGTAACTATCTATGGTCACTAACATCTATACATCCAGAGCCAAACTTTCACATTTATCATATCATAAGTAAGAATATATAACACTACTAGCAGACCCCCGCGGTTTCACCCGCGTACGGTTTGGATTTTCTCCTTCGAAAACCAATGCACGCCACTTATTTTACAATCAGAACTAACAACCTATATTATACACTAACAAATCAAACTCAAAGAATCTTATTTAATTATTATAACAACAAATTAAAAAGAAATCAAATTAACTACAATCAAAATATTCTAATGAAATAGAGAAAATGAACTTCCAAACAAATTTCGCAAGTAAATTTCGTATTCTAATCCGATTTAAATATTCTTTTATATTTGACATTCCAATTTTAAAGAGCATTTCAGCATATTTGCATTGCACCAAGTTTTTGTAATAAAATCGGCTCAGATCAGATTACAGAACGAAAGGCAGATAGAGCGCGCGAAACACGGGAATGAGGCCAAAAAAGCAAATAGGTACAAATTGAAAAACACATACCTGGTATTCACTTTTGAATTTGTATTTGCCATGTTTAAACACAGTTTATTAAAAAGAAAGTGTTTCCATAAATAAAGTTTTTTAAACAAAGCAAATACAAATTCAAAAGCGAATACCAGGTATGTGTTTCATTTTGTATTTGATATTTTGGCCTCACTCCCGTGTTTCGCGCGCTCTATCTGCCTTATTCTGTAATCTGTGAAAATCGGATTGAGATTTCAAACATGTGTCAAAATAAAAAAAAAAAATTTAATCAAAAGTAGTAAGGAGTATTGATATCAACTTCGATGCAAATCACCCCGAAAATAACTTTCTACCCCTTTTTGACCCCGTTAGGCGATGATTTTCAATAAAATACGAATCACGTCTTCCATCAATTCTGTTAAGGAATGTTTATGCAAAATTTGAAGTAGATCGGACCAAGGAATCACGTTGTCCCATACAAACTTTGCCCCCGTATTTCACCCCCTTAGGGGTAGAATTTCGGAAAATCCTTTCTTATCGGATGCCTACGTCATATAAAGAACACACCCTCCAAGTTTCAGGTCTCTACGATCAGCGGTTTAGGCTGTGCGTTGATTGTCAGTCAGTCATTCAGGACAAAGCATTTTATATATATAGATAACATACTCAATTTGTTTTTTGGCTAGTATTTTTTATTAACAACAAAATATGTACAAATGACAATCTATATATAGACAATTTTCGCTGCTTCCGACAAGGTTCCCAGAAGGCTGGCAGCGTTTCTTCTTTGGATAGCCAAGTTGATACGTTGGCGGAAAAAGCTCCCCCCGCCCGCTGGTCTCCGGAGGTCTGGATCAATTTTAATGACAAAGTTCGAGCAAAATGGCTAGCTTCGGACCCCCACGGTCCCATGGTGTCGGGCGCAAAAGGCATAAAAATATATATTTTTTTTATTTTTTTTAGGTACATCAACAGCACACACATTGAAACAAATACAAAGTAACATAGATAAAAAAATAGATAGACTGATGTGGGTGCCAATTATAGATATACACAACATTGATAAAATTACAACATAAAATACAAAAAAAAGAAAATGAAAAGAAAACTACAAATAAATACAAAAACCCAGCTTAGAGCACCAAAACAAAATTAAAAGAAAAGAAAATAACAACACGCACACAATTAATTACACAAAATATAGTTGTTAATCTAACTTAAATACTATCAATTTTGACTTTATTACTTTGTAATTTTGACTTTATAATTTGGTCCAATCAATGCGTATTTTTTGAATTTTGAATATTCCGCACTGGCCGCAGCTGCCCCTGCAACTTTACATGTCGCCAGTAAGTGAGATGGCGCGAGTGTATCAACACATGTGGCATCCCACAACAGTGACCTGCCGACGCACCACGGGATCTATTTCAGTTCACAGTTCTAGGTGACAATTCTCCCTAAGCAAGGTTGAGATTGAACTAACTTCCTGGGACTGTGCTCCTGACTCCTTTAACCTTAGATGTCTTCATGGCGAGAGTGAATAGGCGTTTTCTGGGAATGACTCGACTCGTGGGCTCGACCACTATCTTTATAGCAACTTGAAATTTTGCGCACAGTTTCCACAGAAAGTGTTTATAAATTATTAGTTTATATGAGGGATTTATTTCTTAACATTACTGTCCCATATATAGGATATCCCGATGAATTCGAGGGGAAAAATTAATTATAGTAAATACACTGGATATACATAATTATATGAATTTATTAATTCGAAAATTTCTTGAAATACTTTTCACAAATACAAAACCATAAAATTTCAATTGTAATTCGAATAATAAGCAAAATAAATAATACAGGTGCACTTTTAAAACAATCACTCATTGCTAACAAATAATTAAATGTCAACAGAAGGAGATCACCTAAAATTAACATTGACAGATATATAAACAAGAAAATAGCTTCGGGCTTCGAAACTCTAGAATTATTTATGAATATATTTTTAAACAATATTAGATGTATTACACAAGCTACTGATATTATTAATATGGATGACGATAAAGTCAAAATAGCCGAAATATGCTCATTAAACATATGCAAACTTAAGATCATAAATTCATACAATTTAATAAGTGCGACTGAAATAACATTACAAATAGATATCTCTGTCTTGCTATACAATTCCTCGTTATAAAAAAAAAACAATCTCAAATAAATAATAATTGAACAACATAGTGTTGAATGTAAAGACATCAAACATAGACAATCGACGATTTCAAAAGAGACATATATATAAAAATCATTAGACCTGGTAATTCCAGAACACAGTATATCAAAGGGGATATAAAATACCGAACACAGTATATGAAAAAAGTTAACAAATATATGTTTGAGTGTTAAGTAGTGACGCAAATCCGTTGGCCATCGGGCAACTTTAAAGATATATACAACAAAGACCAAAACACATAACATAATATATACACTACTCCAATATAATAAAACGTCGTCCTCAAAATCAGAATCGGTAATCGTTTCGTTATTCATTTTAAACAATAATCATCGGCACTTTTCTTGATCACTTTTTAGTTTTCTTGTAAGAGCTTTTTAATCTTCTTAAACATTTTTTTTAGTTTGAAGTATTTTGATTAATTTGACTGTTTGCCAGCTGTCTTTTGGATTTGATTTGTTTATTCCATTCATGTAATCAAACAATATTTTCTTATTCTTAGTTATTTTTGTATTCACAGAATCTGTATATATTTTTCTGAAAATACAGTTTTTTTGAAATTGTAATAAAATAATAATAATGTATGTTAAACGATAGCACGATAGCAACTGTTATAATGATGTAAAAGTTGACTGATTGGTGCATTTTAATTAATAATTATGTGTACATTATTTCTGATATCATTTACGATAAAAAAAAAGTTTATAGCATATGTATATGTATATAATATGTAAACATAGTACTATTATCTTTTATTCCACAAATGTGGTCGTTTATATCAAAATAAATCTAGGCGTTCGATTATTTAACATAATATTATTATTTTGGTTTATACATTTCTAAGTAATTATGAATGTTAAATTGGATTTAAGAGTAAAGAAACAAACCAGAACTCTGTTTTTTCAACGTAAGACTTTTTTTTATAATGAATAGTCCTGTGTCTGACTAAAATCTCACCATGATAAGTAATTTTAACAGGTGGAGATTTCGAGATGGCATATTTTCGAAACCTATGTTGGGTTAGTCATGCTGAACAACTTTTACTATGGAACCAATAGTGAATTCTCAAAAAAAAAATTAAATATTCTCTGAAAATTTCAGCTACCTATTACCTATTTATCAGTTCATGAGATACAGCTCACTGACAGACAGACGGACGGACAGCGGAGTCTTAATAATAGGGTCCCGTTTGGCAGCCTTCGGGTACCGATCCCTTATACGATAATTCGTGTATCTCTCTGTCCGTATGTCACAGCCGACTTGTTTAGAATCTACTGGACCGATTAAGTTGAAATTTGATACCTACATATATTAATTTGATTGAATAAACACGGACGTGTATCGTAAATAAATCAAGTTAGTTATTAGTTAGACTACTAAGACACTATTATCTTTAATCATAGAGTAAATAATATACTACGTACAACTTTAATATAAATCAGTGTATGTTTGTCACGTATGAATTCAGTATTTCTTTGGTATTTAAAGAACGTGTGTGAATCCGCGGCCACAGGTAGTATGCTAATGTGGAGCAAGTTGAAAGCATTTAATTTTCCCATCAAGTTTAAAACAAATAATATTTAATGATATAGAACAGCCATATGGGTTTCCGAGTACCGAATTACAAAGCAGAGTTACCTTATCTATTTAAATTATAGAGCTACGATTTTCATCACATTTGTTATTTAGAGTAGGTTATTTGATTTGTAATGACAATTAAAATTTGGGGTGGATAGCTATTAGTACTAGTGTCCAAAAAGTGATCGAATATTGGCGGTAATAGATAAAAAATTCCGTATAAACTTTAACTATGCTAAATCTTACACTCCTCTGCGCGCGCGCAATATGCTTAAAAAGGGCTCCAAAGATTTATCGTCACGTATTTATACAGGATGTTTTTTTGGTCGGCGACGAGCGACCCAGGAGCGGTAGTACAAAAAATACATTTTCCAAAAATTGACTTATTTCCATTAAATACTGTAAATGCGTTGAGAAATACCTTATTCAATTTGAAATAAAATTACCGCAACGTATGGTCACTAGCCACTTGCACAGACTAGAGCTAGGCGCAAGCCGCCGTCCGCGTCGCCCGAACCCTTTACTCTCTCGAACTCCCGTTGAGTATTACGTCTACACTTTAGCTTATTACATGATTTTCCAAGAAATATTATTTTTATTTTTATTATTATAAAAAAAAAGTATTTTTTTATATTTTTTTAGCACCATTATGATTTGTATTATCGACCCTGAGTCGCTCGTCGCTGACCAAAACTACGACCTGTATAATGACTAGTTGGGCCCGTGGTTTCACCCGCGTACCCGAGCCCGAGGGATATCTTACCCTACCGTTAAGTAGGGTCGTAGTGGGTCCAAATGTCCTCAGCTCATCATATGCTGCAGTTGACTGCAGCGCTGATTTTTCAGCTGAAGTTACAGAAAGCTGGTTGAACGAATTTGTATGATACTTCTTTAAAAAATATCTTGTGTTGAAATTATGATAAGTTTAAATTCAGTAATCTATTAGATACTTCTGGGACGCGGGAAATACCACATAACTTAGTACAAGAATATTTAATAATTATTTTTTTCATCAAGAATAAAGCATTTCATCTTTAAAGATTACTCTATTTTATTGGTAGCTCACAAGCGAACACACGAACCACCAATTTCGTTGAGAATAATTCCTACCTAACGACCGGACACTGCCTCAAACACGAAACCTTTCATTTGAAATTGTAGAGTCACATTTTTTTGCCTCTCCACTGTTTTTGATCTGTGCTACCTACATACTCATACGTATGGATAATACACGGGCTTATGTTATGTGGAGATAGACTTTTAAATTAAAAAAAGTTAGGATAATATACCTGTTTCATCATCGTCATCATCATCATATCAATCAGCCTATGGATGTCCACTGCTGAACATAAGCTTCCCCCATTGACTTCCACTTACGTGGTCACCACTCGAGAACCTTTCTTCCCCAGCGGTTATCGGATCTTCGAGCGAAGTGGACCGCCCATTCACACTTCAGCTTACTAACTCTACGAGTTATGTCCGTCGTTTTCGATCTCCTACGAATGTCCTAATTTCGGACCCTGTCACGTAGAGAAATTCCGAGCATAGCTCGTTCCATAGCTCGCTGAGTGACGCTGAGCTTATTTATGCGGCCAGCGGTAAAAGACCACGTCTCTGTCCCGTATCTTACTGGTAGGTAACACACACTTATTGAAGACCTTTATATACCTATCAAACACCGGCTGTATTTTTAGCACTTCAAGCTATTCGATTGACAGATTCGGTCTATAGGGTCTGTCGCTAACACAATGCTCTCTACGTGCCATGTATAACAACCTACCCACCACCAAGGTGGGTTGAAATCCCTGAAGCACTCTCTAAACACGCCAGAAACGTTGCAACATTCCATGTTCTACATAATATGTCGTCTGATTCACATGATAGTAAATGATCACCGGCGCCAAAAAATTATGTACACGCCGAGGATGCATCTGCTGGAATCAAGCCGCAATGACAACTTCAAGGCGTTCGTGGTGCGAGTACCAACATGTTTTCTGCGCCTGGTCATGGAACCTCTTCCATGTGAAATCGAAATCGAAATCGAAAGAACACCACGTTCAGCGGCTAAAAGTCCTCACTTTTGGCCGCTGAACGTGGTGTTTTTTCGCTTTCGCGGGCACTAGTGTTTACTAACATAGGCTTCAGTGTTTATTTATACAAATAAAAATGTTTTACTATAATATGTACAGTCGAGGACATAAATATGTATACAATTAGTAAAATTCAACAACGGTTTCCTCTTAAACTACTGATTGAAATGATGAGATATTATAAAGGCAGAATCTTCTAACATATACTATTATGATTTGTGTAATAGCTTAACACTTAAATGTTAAACATGCGAGAAAATCGCTTTTGAATTTCAAAAAGTGTATACATATTTATGTCCTCGACTGTATGTTAGTTTGTAAGGTAATATATCTCTGGGCCACTAGTAGCCTGAAATAAACGCATTATTATTATTAAACATGTGCAATAATGCTCCCAATCAGGACATTATTATTACAATAAAATAAAGCGTGTTCCATACTAGGGTACCCGAGGTAGGCACTAACGACGCGATATTCGGCGCATCCGGCGATTATCCTCTAAGCGCGGATGTAAACTATAAGTATACCGGCGATATACGACCAAAAACACAACCGACGCGTACTGTGCGACATAAATATCTTACTCACGGGTTTTAGAGATACAATTTACTAACTTTGTTGGCTTCTTTGATATTACTACTGCATTAAATTAAACTATTATAAGATAAAAGAAACATACCTATAATAGTAGAATGCAGTGACACACACGTTAGTGAAACAAATAGGTATTATTCATAATTATCTTGTGTGCATATGTTGCTTATTAAATACTATGTTAGTGTTTTTATATCAAATAGATTATTGTTGGTACAAACTAACTAAAACTACTTTAAAATTATAAATAAAAAACATCGCCGTTTGCAGACAAGGTTGCCAAAAAGTAAAATATACATAAAATTACCTAGGTCTTCTAAAGGTAGCAATGAAGCATACGGCCCGCCTGATGGTAAGCGGTTATCGTAACCTATAGACGCCGCGCTTGCAATACCAGAAGTATCACTAGCGTGTTGCCGACCCTCTCTTCATCCTTCCTGAAAAGGGGTTGGAAGAGGAATTGAGAGGAGTCGCACCGGCATGCGGCAGCAGAAGCGACAACATTTTGTTCTCATGTCCTCGCACACTGACAGCACAGCGCCTCCCCACGGTGCTCTGGTGACCTTACTCACCGCATGAATACAGCTCTACACGTTGTTTGGCTGCTGATATGAGGACTTGTCGGGATATCGCGTATCTTTGGTGGTAATCCTACGAACACCATTAATAATTTCATTCATTCGACGAAGACTATTGATGGGCCCTGATTGAATCAAATTAATTAATGGTGTTCGTTACGATTATCACCAAACATACACGATAGAGCCCCTGTGTACAGAATGTAATTTTCTGTTGGCAGTACAGTTGGCTAAAGGTGCATCCACACCGCAGTTAACTTTTGTGGAGCAACACTGTGAAACACGGTAATACTAGGTAAGTTACCTAAACCACAACACAAAAGTTTACTGCGGTGTGGATGCACCTTTAGACAGGTTTGTGCTGTTTACATGCTACCTACTCCCCCGACGTAAAGCTACTAAATTCATAAATCCCGCTAAGGACGAACGGATTTGGATGAAATTTGGAAAATAGATAAAATGTGTTCTTGATTAGCACATAGGATACTATACTATTTATACAGGGAAAATAATATATCCCTCGGGAAAACGGGTAAAACCGCGGGTGCACCCGGTTTTACCGTTTATTACTAGTATAATAACTGTGAAAGTGTGTTGGTTTGTTACCTTTACCTCTTGCCGCAAGGCACAATCAAGCTTGATGAAATTTGGCACACAGGTAGATTATAACCTAGAATAACCACATAGGATACTTTTCTTCTCGGCAAAATATAAGATCCTTCCAGATCGCGATAAAACCACGCAGCGAATACTAGCTATTAATGTAAGACTTAATTTCATATTTCAAGGAGACAGTAGGATAGGATAGGCAATAGTATTGCTTTTGATATAAAATGCTTAAAATAAATAAATATTATACTTGAAAAAAAAAAAAAAAAAGAAAGGATACAAAAAATATTTCGCCACTGAAAAAGCGCGAAAGCGGAAAGGAGCACAACTTTTTCATTCAATGCAAGTTTACTTTTTATGGTGCGTACAAAAGACATGATTGCAATTTATCTTTTTCATTCCCTGAGTGGAATCGATTTCATATTTCCATTAAACTGACACTTTTTATTGAATAACTTATAAAAACCCCATTGTGTTTGAAGTAAAAACTTAATGTAGGCCAGGTGGAAGATCGAGTTTAAAGAATATAAAATGGTTTATATTGTGTTAATGTTTCCTAATAAGAACTTAGGCTAAGTGTATAATGAATCAACGTAGTACAAGGTTCTAAGCACACAAGACTTCAAAAGAACTGGCTCCCAACTGCAGCTTACATTCCCAAGAGAGTACAGTATTGGATTCTCCAAGAAGGCTGTGAAGTGATTTTTGCTGGGTCTGCAACACGCGAGTAATCCTGGTTTTGTAAGCTACGGTAACCGCTTTCCATCAGGTGGTTCATGTGCTTGTTTCCCTCTACTCTTATGGTGCGTCCATGCTACGCGAATCCAGCACGAGCCGAGCTACGAGCACGATGCGAATCCCTTTGTACGTGAAAAAACTGACAAACGCGCTCGTTCGAGGCTCGCAAGCACTTCCACGCTACGCGAATCGTGCTTGCAGTGCTCGTTCATGGCTCGGCTCGTGCTCGGTTCGCCAAGCATGGACGCACCTGGAGCTAGGTAACAAATACTAAGAATAATATTGATTCTAACTCTACCAATCTAAATTTATATAAATTAAAACGGCTTTAGTGTCAAACATCTGTCCAAACATTGGCAATCTGAACTGAAAACTAAATCAAATTATTCAGAGTTGAGTAGTGAGGGACGTTGGCCGTCAATGCACGCGTTCGATTGATGCTCCTCATTAAGGAACATTTACACTGGTTCGGTTTCATTCGGACACCCGCCGCATGTTAAATTCGGTCGAAGTATTTGATCGCCTTAATGAACGTGTTAATTAAAAACGAAAAAAGTTTTATTTGTTGTAATTTTTTGTCGTTTTTACGTTAATTTATATTTTGATACATTTTTGGATATTATTAACGATACTTAACTAAAAGTAATCTAAAACTAATCTTTTTATAATAAAAAAAAAAGTTTTTAGTGTTTTTTTTTCTTACGGATTCGATAAACAGCGTACGGCCCGCCTGATGGTAAGTAGTTATCGTATCCATATAGATGCTTGCAACACACGAGGCAGTGCTCACACGTTAAAGTCCCCCCTCCCCAATGAGCTTTGGCAACCTTACTCACGCACTGGAACACATAATGCTATTTGGCTGCGGTATTCTGTAAGGAAACTTCCCCAGTCGAGCTGCTCTTTGAGCGAATAAAGACTACGCTCTACTTCTCTTTTCTTTTGCTAAAACAGTCAATGCATTTTTGGATCATTTCTATATGAAGGCGAAAATGAATGTGTTACCTCTTGACGCCTCAATGGTACAAACTGCCTATCACGATTGCGATGTATGCAGCTGCAGATAGTTCATGAGATGGAGAAGAACATATGTTTGTTTCGATCCCGGGAACGCGCTTATAAATCGCGGTACGGAATCAAGTTTACCAACAATAAAAATAAAGCCTAAATAATACTCCGAATTGTACATAATTCGAATTTAGAAATTCATCACATGTGAATGCACCATTAATCGATTCTATTCGATATCTAGTCTCGATTCAAATAGTATCTATATGGTATTGGGACGCAATTTATCGTATTAAATATGTCATTTGTTCATTTTGATAGTGCTATGTGATTAGTGATGATAATTCTGAACCTATTTTGTTGTCTGTTATTCTGTCACAATTAGGTTTATCTACCGAATGGTATCGCGTTGGTTTATTTCTATTGTAATTTACTGATGGTAGTTAATTGTTTTTTATTTAGGTTTAGTTAATGAAAGGGGAATTCAATATTTGAATATAGAATTAGGAAATTGAATTAAGATTTTTGATTAAGACGAGGTCTTACCTCAAATTCACAAAAATGTTTTTTTTTGAGAGTTGACGTAACGCAACGAAAATACCTAACACAATAAAATACTGTGGACAGAAGATGGTTTTGAGAAAAATGTTAACCGAATAGAATATTAAAAATCTGGAGGGGATTTATCCCCAATACAAAGTAAACGCAGTTAAATCAGGTATTATACGATATAATATAAAATAATTTGATACACATGTCATGCGGTAGAAAATAAGACAGACATTTTTACTTTTTACATTTTGAATAAAGTACCACTCACTTGCCAGTAGTTTAACTTGCATATATAACCTTTTACACGCCCCCTCAATTAACTACTGAAGCCCCAAACCATTAATAAACTTATTATGTTTACCCACAGGTAATGCTTTCGTTAAAACGTCAGCCAGCATCAAATCTGTCGGCACATGCTTTAACGCTATGACATTATCCCTGAGTACGTCCCTGATAAAATGAAACTTTATGTCTATATGTTTACTACGAGCATGATAAACGGGATCTTTAGCAAGATAGATCGCTCCCTGATTGTCAGCATAGACAGTTGTTTTAGATAACTGTAAACAACCTATCTCCTTTAACAAACTACTTAGGTAGAGAGCTTCTTTCATTGCCTCACTAGTACTAATATATTCAGCTTCAGTAGAAGACGTAGCTACTGTTCGCTGCTTCTGAGATCTCCATGTAATAGCTGCTCCTCCTAAAATAAAAACATAACCAGAATACGATCGTCTATCTAATAGACAATTCCCCCAATCCGCATCTGAATAGCCTATCAACGAATGACCACCCTTTTTAAAAGTCAAACGATAGTCAATTGTTTTCTTTAAATATCGAAGAACCCTTTTTGCCGATATCCAATGAATGTGAGTAGGACAAGTCACAAATTGAGCCAATTTTGAAATTGTATTGCTTATGTCAGGTCTCGTACCTACGCTCAAATACATTAACGTACCTATCAATTCACGATATGGCCATCGTTCTTGATTTATATCATCTAGGCTTTCTTCCTTTGGTTTTGCAAACTTCAACCCAACTTCGAATGGAGTGGATACAGTCTTGCACTCTTCCATACCATACTTCTTTATTGCATCTTTAATATACTTCTGCTGTGATAGACTTATAACTCCGTCCTTTTTCTCAATTTCGATACCTAAACAGTATTTAGCCGGACCAAAATCTTTAAGCTCAAATTCTTCAGCTAAATCCTTCTTAAATATCTCTATCCACTTGATATTCTGGGACGCCACTAATATATCATCAACATATATAATAACAATCAGAATAGTTCCATCTCCCCTTCGCTGAAAATATAAACATGGTTCGTTTATAGTAGGCAATAAATTCATACTTCGTAATTTCTCATCCAATCTCAAATACCACTGCCGCCCTGCCTGTTTTAAACCATAAAGAGATCGCTTCAAAAGACAAGCATCTCCTCCAGCATTGATATCTAATATCATTTGCCTAGCACGCTTCGCAACTATTGATTGTTTATCTTCTCTTTGAATAAGCATATTAAGACTATCTTTCAGTACCTTTGGTACCTGCATATAAACTTCTTCATCAAGTCGGCCATTTAAGTATGCTGTATTGATATCCAGCTGATGAATTTGTAGATTCAGCTCTACAGCAAGTGCCATCAACAATCTAACTGTTTCTAGTCTTGCTACTGGGGCATACGTTCGGTGATAATCAATCCCATACCGTTGACTAAAACCTTTTGCAACTAAACGAGCCTTTTTCTTGAATGTTTTATCAACATTAAACTTGGTCGTTAGTACATATCGACAGCCTACAATGTCTCTATTTTTAGGTCTTTTCACAATATCCCAAGTATCATTCTTAACTAAACTTCTTACTTCAGAAAAGATTGCCTCTCGCCATTCCTTGTGTTCATCGCTTGATAGCGCTTCTTCGAGGGATATTTCAGCAATTGCAGAAAAATATTCTTCATTTTCTTTAGAATGGTTTCCTTCTTCAACCATATTATACACCTTTCTAGGACGCCCACGATTCCCTTTGACAAGCTTGGGTCTTCCAGGAGCTCGTTTCAACATCACTTGTTGATCTTCTCGTTCTTGAGTTTGCTCGACATCATTTGGGTTTATATTAAAACCTAAACCTTCCCCTCTACTAGAACGCTCGCCAGTACCCGAATGCTCTCCACCTCCCGAGTGTTCGCCTTCATCAGTATGGTCGACATCGTCTGTAGGTTGTCGCAGAATAATTTCGAGAGAGAAAGTCGAGTTTGAGATGAATAATGCATCTCAAACTCGACTTCTTGAACATTTGGTCCTTCCTTTGATTGTGTATTCTCGACTCTTGGTTGAAAAATATTTTCTGGCTGTATTCGAATGTTCTTCTGATCCCTTGATATATTTTCTTCTTTTTGGAATTTAACATCTCGTGCTTCTATTACTCTATGTTCATTAGGTATCCATATACGATATCCTTTGGTTGATCTAGGGTATCCTACGAATATTCCTTCTTTGGCACGTGCATCAAACTTACCCTTTCCTGGTGTCTTATCTAATACATATGACTTAGTTCCAAAGCTAACCAAATTATTAAGGTCTACAATATTTCTAGTCCATTTCTCGAACGGAATATCACCTTTTAAGCTGCTAGTTGGACATCGGTTGCGCACATAGCATGCGGTCACAACAGCGTCCGCCCAAAAGCCTAAAGACAAACCAGAGGATAATAACATGCATCTTGCCATTTCCTGCAAAGTTCTGTTCATACGTTCACTAACGCCATTCATTTGAGGTGTATGAGGGATAGTCAGTCTTCTTTGAATACCTTCACTCTGTAGGAATTCATCGAATTCATAGTTACAATATTCGCCACCGTTGTCACTCTGAAGAAATTTAATTTTCTTCCCAGTAAACTTTTCTGCGAAATTTTTATACGCCTTAAATGCACTGAACACTGCACTTTTCTTCCCTAATAAATAAACTTCACACCATCGAGAACTGTCGTCAATGAAAGTAACAAAATATTTCGCACCACCCATTGATGCTGTTTTCATCGGACCTACCACATCTGAATGTACAATTCTTAATATTTCATTACACGGACCGTTCGACCTTGAAAATGGTAATGAACTCATTTTGCCCTTAGAACATATATCGCAATTATCTAAAACACGTAAATCTATCTCTTTTATGTTATGACCACAATGGTTTAGTAATTTTGAGAGATCTCTACCATTTAAATGTCCCATACGTTCATGCCACGTACGGATATCAACTGAATTGTAAGCTATATTAACCTGTTCATTCAAGTCTCTAACATGATAAAGATTCCCAATACGTTCAGCTATCATCACGGTTTTACCTACCTCATCATTTATATAGGCTTTATCTTTAGTAAAAGTTACTTCATACCCATTATTAGTAATTTTGGCCACAGATAACAAATTACTACGAAGATCTGGTACATACAAAGTATTTCCAAAAGTTATTCGCCTTTTGCCTGATGCTGACAACCTTACATCACCCTTGCCCTTCACATCAGTCGACAGATTTGACGCTAGATTCAACTTATCCTGAAAAGCACAGAAATTATTAGTAAATTTATTTCTATCATTACATAAATGTGATGTAGAGCCACTATCGAGGATCCAGTTATTTTTCATAGATTCACAAATATTTGTAAAATTAGAATTACAATTAAAAAGAATATCAAAATTACTGTCCTCCTCGTTCTTTATTTCTGTTGCACATCTGGATTCAGGATTGTCACGCTTCGTTCTGCATTCTGAAGCTTTATGTCCTAGTTTATGACATTTGAAGCATTTGTAAATTTTGCTCGGTCGTGCCTTTTGAACCTGAGTCGGTTGGTTCCTTTTTGGTCCTTGATGTTTCGCATACATTGCTCCTTCTACCTTCTTAGTTTCATCTGATTTCAAAATATTACCTTTTTCTAATATTTTAATCTTGAGTATCTCTATATTCGGTAACTCATCTCTGCTTTCCATTGCGCATCTAAAATTCTCATAGTTTTCCGGAAGGCTATATAGTAGCAAAATTGACAGCATGTCCTCGTGTATCGTAACACCCATATCGCTTAGGATATTTGCGGCTTCAAAGAAATCTCCAAGATGTCTTTTCACATCATCAGTCTCTTTCATACGGCTCAATATCAATTTTTTAAGTAAATTTGCCTTCCTCACGGGACCTTTAGAAGCATATACGCTTTCTAACTTCATCCAAATTTCGTGCGACGTCACGCACCCACGAGTATGTTTCAACTCACCTGGATTCATCGCCATGATAAGGTCAGCCTTTGCCATTTCGTCCTTATCTGACCAGGTCTCCGCTGCCTCATTAGATGTTGGCCTTTTAATGGTACCGTTTACGTATTTCCATACCTGATTTTTGACAAGTAAAGCTTGTACTTGAATTTTCCAAGTTTCATAGTTTTGCCCATTCAGCAATTCTATTTTTATGTTGCCCATAACCTCTGGAGGGGATTTATCCCCAATACAAAGTAAACGCAGTTAAATCAGGTATTATACGATATAATATAAAATAATTTGATACACATGTCATGCGGTAGAAAATAAGACAGACATTTTTACTTTTTACATTTTGAATAAAGTACCACTCACTTGCCAGTAGTTTAACTTGCATATATAACCTTTTACAAAAAAGTGCTTTAATATTCACATAAAAAAAATGTAAGTTACGTCTCAAAAAAATCTTTCGCGTCGAAATACTCCGTATTTTCAGCGATGACAACAATTTTATTTTTAAGAACATATTAGATACAGACTTATATTAGAATGTTAATCGGACGCTTATTCAATTTAATGTGTATATTCTGTTTAATCTACGGAAAACCCGTAAATAAATGTCCATTTCATAGAGTCGACACATTTATGATTTACCATTTTCAACCCTATTCCAGTTAAGACCGACTGCTATTAAAATCGTAGTCAGTCAATAGACAATAGACCAAGCTTTATTTGGCACACACACATCATAAACATTGAAACATAATGCAAAATAAAATAAAAGTCCGCGCCTTAACGATAAAAAATACTCATAAAATCTTATTCACTGAAATTCTTTACTTTTTTATAATTATATTTAAATAAATATTACGAAAGTTGAAAATGATATATATTTCTAGCTGCCTTAAATTTTCTATTGACTTTTTCTGGTACAACGACTACCAAAATATATAAAAAAATATATGTAATTTTCCCATAAGGCACGAACCCCTGTAAACCTCCCATAACTCGCGCTATCTCGTTCTATTTATATCGATGGCTTCTTTATTTGTCTTTGTATTATATCGATAAAAGTGTTGCCCTTATCCCTTATCACTAAATTGAATTGCTTCGGGACACAAAAGGTTTGGATGGCCTGCCAGTACCAAAAAACAGTAGGGATGCCCCTATACCTAAGATAATTTTATTTTGTTTGCGTTTTTGTGAATTATTTCAAAAAAGTCAATAAATTATAATTAGTTGGGTCATTGATATACACATTTAAAAGTAAATATTTTTAAGTAAAAAAAAATATTCTACATGCTGTCTGTGTAAAATATGTTTCAGTTGAATTCCCGAAATGAAGGAGTAGCCTTTTAAGGCTGCTGTCTCGTAATAATTAAAATTTCGAAGATTTTTGAGATACTACTGCTTTTCAAATATCAAAGCTAGTATTCGTATACTGGTAAACGTAATTTCTATTAAATTCTGTAAAAAAGTGCCATGTATTTTTTTTGATTTAACATAACATTTTGATAGACGAAAAAAAAATTTGTTCAATTATTTAATACTGCGTTATACAAATAAAAAATTAACTATAACTACAATCGATTGATACTTGGACAGTGAATGAAAATATTATTTATGGTAATTTATTTGGTTGAAGTGGCAACCCTAAAGGCGACCTGCTTATCTTGCGCATGATTAAACTCTCAAGCAACTTCTTGCAGAAAATACAGGAAAAGCTCCCACTTTTCTTCCCTGCACTAGTTTTTTATTATTCTATATTACTGTGAGTACGGTTAGCACGAAAGATTTTATGATTTGATATAATTCGATTTAAACATTCATCAAACAAGGATCAATTCTATCGAATATACTAGAAGTGAGATTCATCTGTAAAACAAGGCCGTACTTAGGATTCCGTATTATTACTACGTCAAAATTCTCCATTTTACCAAGCGCATGACCCCAATCACCCCAATAGAAAATTGGATACCTAACAATAATCACTAATAATAATCTCAACAAGAAAACCCAAATAAATTAATTTAGTTACTTATTCCTTTTTAGAAATAAAAGTATCCCACCTTTATTATTTTAGATTTAATTATAACAATAATGAAAATAGGTAAATGTGACTAAAGTACGGTTAGAAATTCATTGGTCTTATTTTTTCGAGTATTTCCAAAAAAAACTCTTTAATTTAGTTTTTTTTAGTTAAAAAGGAGAATCTTTAAAATGTTTTTTACTATTAAATTCTAATATAAAATAAGAACAGCCTTCACAATCGAGCATAACATTAAAATCTATACGACAAAAAATATATTTTTTACTTTTTTCCCACCTCGTACATTCTCACAATTTGATGCTGTGAGGTAGCAGAGATGGCTAGATAGACATTCCATTACAATGGACCTTTATTTCTCCACGGTAACCTACATTATATAACATATCAAGGTGCCGGCTGGTGTTCTTCACTGGGTTTTGGTTTGAGGAGTACAAACTGTGAGACAAAATGATGATATGGATTCATTATTGAAGATGTCTGGAAATAGCTGCACTTTGCATAAATGCAGCTTTTATGAAATTAAAGTATGCTTACAGTCATAATAATAACGAATTTCTTCAGTTTATTAGACGTATAAAGATTATTCCATAGACAGTTGATTATTCCATAAACTTACAAGTACCAAAAGTATTAACTGACTATAATTGGACCTATACTGTATTTTAACGTCTAATAATAAGTTTAGTTTTATTTTATTTATTGTAATGGTTATTTATTTGTCTGGTGTATAATAGTATAAGTAATTTTGGCAATTATTTTTTAATACCCAATAATAATAAAAAAAACAAACAAAAAGCAATAATAATTCTTACTTCCATACTAATAAATATCCTTACTATCCTTACTAATATTATAAAATGCGAAAGTGAGTTTGTTTGTTTGTTACGCCTTCACGCCTCAACTACTCAATGGATCATCATGAAATTTGACATGCAGATAGTCTATGGTATAGAAAAGGACATAGGCTACTTTTTATCTCGGGAACATAGATGAATCCGCGGGAGATACTTTACAAATTATAAATAGACGCTTTTCTATCAAGATTTAAGTGATCTTTAAAAAAATAAAGTTACATCACGGACTTGCCAATATCGTTATCATGCAAATAGGTATTATCTCCAAATAATTATTTGCTTACAACGCATTTCACATGGCCTAAGCAATTGCCCTCCGAGGCCAGTAAATCAGCCAATTGTATATTATGATCTACAACAGATATTTATTATTAGTATGTACATAGTATGTAATCTGGATTGATGCTTGGTCTAAGTTACAAGAGCAACTCACTTCAATTACATCTCAAGTTCAGCAAGCTATAATCTTCATATAAAAGTGCAAAACTTCGATTATCTATTTACGACACTACTTTGTCTTTAACTATTTATAATGGTGCGTCCATGCTTGGCGAACCGAGCACGAGCCGAGCCTCGAACGAGCACACTGCGAGCACGATTCGGACGCGTGGACGGGCTTGCGATCCTCGAACGAGCATTCGTAGCGTGCTCCAATGCGCTCCGCCCGATTGTCCGTTTTTTCACGAACACAGGGATTCGCTTCGCGCTCGTTGTAGGCTCGTTGAAGGCTCGTTAAGTACGTCCACGCTTGAAATCGCGAGCAACGAACAAATCCTGTTCGTTCGAGGCTCGGCTCGTGCTCGGTTCGCCAAGCATGGACGCACCATAAGATTGAGTTTGATCACAATCTCACCATGATCGGTGATGATGGGGCCGAAGGTGGTAAGCACACAAAGCCTCAAAATATACTGGATCTCAAGTGCAGGTGTTACAATCAGTCAGAACATACGGGAAGGTGCTTGGCGACAGATTTTCAACTAGCGGGTGACCAACCAGCCAGTTGGGTTCTATAAAGCATTATGTTATGGCTTCTGCGTATTCAATCCATTGATTTTTAACTTGTTGACGACTTTCCTATAACTTGCACCGCTTTTACGTAATAATTTAGTTGGAATAGTAACCAGTTCAATACGATATTATTACAGCTAATGTTTTCAATTGATTCAGCCATCGATGGCTGAGTTTCACTATATGATTACTGTACTGACCTCCCCATGCAATAACTACCTCAATAGTACCTAATAAAACAAGAAAGTGTATCTAACTTTGTTATTAAGTTTGCAAGTTGTGGTTCATTCATTGCATGTTAAGTAGTTCACGGGCTATAGTTGACCGAAATATAAAAAATTGGAGTCAGATATGTCTTTTTACCCGACTGACCCGGAAGGAGGGTTATGTTTTTCGAGTGTATGTATGTATGTATGTCTATTTCTTTGGCACGCTCTGCAGCCTAAACGGCTTGATGGATTTAAGCATATGAGGTGTCGTTAGATTCGTAGGAACTGTGGGAGTGTCATAGGGTATATTATTTTTATATGGCATCTACGGATAAAAATGAGGGGGGGTATTAAAAACAAAAATTACGTTATTGTAACAATATGGGTATCAAATGAAAGCTTGTGAACAGCCCTTTCCATATATGTATATATTGTCATACTTTTATGCTACCGTTTTGACGTAAACTGCAAAAAAACATGTTTAATGCAAGGACAGTAGGTAGATAGGTACTGAGCGGTTACCGTACGTAACTCACAGAGTTGCGATGGTTGTTTGTTTTGCTTTACTTTACCGTACCGCTCATTTACTTACTAATACTTACAACTCATTCTTTATGAAACTAAAAAGTCTGAAATAAATTAAATTATTAAAAGAAACAAAAAACCCGACTGCGTAAAACAAATATTAACTGAAAAGAGAAAAACAAGCTCTTTAATCTATAGAATTTTGAATATAACTTGAATTTTATAAGGTATTGCAGTCGGGGATAAACAAATATTACAAAAAAAACACATATTTAGGTTAATACCTTCCTTAAAAGCACTGAACTTAAATCCATGTTTTAACATTTATTTCATCTACTGTGTTAATTTTAAGTTAGCCAACGTAAGGTCAACACTCATTACAATCTTACAGTAAACTTCAACTTAAACTTACAAAGTGTGGATTAAACAGTACGCCCAGTCATTCTGGAAACTCCTAATTCTAACACGAATTCTGGGCTATCGCAATTACACTGAATTAACTTTGTTACTGAAAGGGCCAAGTATTCAGTGAACTCCTATGGGCATTGAGTCCAGCTCTTAAAGATGCCTTAAAGTCATTTGAGATGCCTCTAAATATTACATAAGTTCGGAGATGCCCTCAATATTTGAAGGTCCTTCATATAACCCAGACATATTTTTGAGAACCTTTTAATTTATCTATCTGTCTTTATAAATAAACATCAATTGACACATGTATTAGGGAGATCACTTGAGAATAATTATAATAAATATCATTTCAGCTTAAAACAAATAACTTAAAAAATCAAATCAAACGTCTGCCTTAATTCTATTGGTCAAAAGTCTTGGCTTGAAATTTTGCATACGGCTTCCTTACATTACGTCGCCTACTTTCTCTAAAGATTTTTCAAAATTTTACCCCTAAAAGGGATGCGAAAGAGGTGAATCCGCGGGGCGGAATAGTAATTACACCTAGACGCAAGACAAGCTCACAAACGTCTTTATTGAGAATAAGAATCGAATCCACGACCTGTGGCGTAACAGGTAATAATAAAGCGGCCTATACGAGTATAGAAAGACCCGGTATACCTTCCTGTAATTTATATAAGAGCCGGCAGAGGGCACTTTCAGCAAACACATTATTTCTATGTGCTATTCAAACGCGGCAGCTTCGATAATGTAATCAGAGTAACATAGTACTGCATAAGCTTTTTGTGTGGCCACTAAAATTGCTTTTATTTCCTTACTAATATACCTCCTCATCTCACCATTGCCATACATAGGGAGGGGGGGGGGGGGCAGCCTAGTGGGCACGGCCCACCCCAGATTTGTCTGGGGCCAATTGAGTTTTGTATCACCACAATAGGGTAAAAAAATATAATACTAATTAGTCCGTCAGTTAGATTATCAAAAAATATTGGACACGTATTTTTTTGACGAAGATAAAGCGCGACTAAGTTCGGCAGTGGGGGCTCGTGACGTCACGCGGAACTTCAACAAACCATATAATCGTATTGTTTTGTCTAATTGACAAAAGAAAACAAAAAACCGGCCAAGTGCGAGTCAGACTCGCGCACCGAGGGTTCCGTACAAACCTGTAGGTATATAAGTAAATGGTAGTATAGACCTGAGTATTTGATATTAATTTCAATTTATGACCTATTAAAAAAAAACTACTTACTAGATCTCGTTCAAACCAATTTTCAGTGGAAGTTTGCACCGTAATGTACATCATATATTTTTTATAGATTTATCATTCTCTTATTTTAGAAGTTACAGGGGGGGGGACACACATTTTACCACTTTGGAAGTGTCTCTCGCGCAAACTATTCAGTTTAGAAAAAAATGATATTAGAAACCTCAATATCATTTTTGAAGACCTATCCATAGACACCCCACACTTATGGGTTTGATGAAAAAAAAAAATTTGAGTTTCAGTTCTAAGTATGGGGAACCCCCAAAATTTATTGTTTTTTTTCTATTTTTGTGTAAAAATCTTAATGCGGTTCACAGAATACATCTACTTACCAAGTTTCAACATTATAGTTCTTATAGTTTCGGAAATAAATGGCTGTGACATACACGGACAGACAGACATGACGAATCTATAAGGGTTCCGTTTTTTGCCATTTGGCTACGGAACCCTAAAAACGTGTCTAATATTTTTTGATAATGTATATGAAGGACTAAATTGTTTTTTTCTGGAAACTATCAACAACTGACATTTTTGCCTTTTTATTACCCGACTGCCAACGCATGATATGTTCCGCTTGCTACTGAATTTAATGCGGGTATTTAACTTAGGCTTTCAGCTCATAATAATAGTCTGTTAAACCGAAGTAGAGTTTACTTTGTTCATAGTTTATTTTAATTTTGTTTTGTATTCTCCATCTTGTTTCGGCATTACTTTTAAATTGTCTTTTTTTGCAGTCAGGATTTAGATAAAAAAAAAAATATACATGAGCGTACTACTCTCTAAAATACTAGCCCCACACGTGCCCACACACAACTCCTATTTTCGTCGAGTCCGCTCCTTAAATGTGTGTTTAGAATGATAGGTCTTAACCAAACCAAACTGAGGTTCTCCTCCCTGCTCCTCCGAACCTCTCTTTCGAAGACCGCTCTATCGTTCCGCTTTAGTGATTCTATGTAACTAATTTGAGTTAGAAATTTGTAGTTCTATGCCATGAGATGGAATTCATGTAACATAAAGATATCAATAAGGCTCCAGTAACCGCTTACCATCAAGCAGGCCGTATGCTTGTTTATTTTTATTTTATTTATTTATTTAAGCCTTGCAATACATAATAGTTTATAATATAATAACATGTTTCAATTTTATTAATTTAGGCATTACAAATCATCCCATTGTTGGGCAAAGGCCTCCCCCATCCTATTCCATTTTTTTTGTCCTTGACAAGTCTATTCCAAGTCTATTCTGCACTGTTTTCCAGTTCGTCTCGCCATCTTATCTTCGGTCGTTCCTTCGCTCTTTTCAGGTATCTTGGGCACCAGGCAGTACTTATTTGGGTCCATCGGTTATCCGTACATCTAATTACGTATCCTGCCCATTCCCATTAAAGTTTTTTAGCGACTTGGACAACGTCTCTCATGTGGCAGAGCCACATGCTTGTTTATTAATTTAGATTTAAAAAAAATACCATCTCGGTAAGCAGTACCGGTCGACTAGAGGTTTGGGATTCCCGGTTCGATTCCCGAGTTGGGTAAGATGCTATTTAACAGTTAGAAATCATGGTAGCCGTCAGCTACACGATATAGTTCATGCGGATGAGGTCGCGGGAAAAAGCTAGTTAGTTATGTAATATGTATTTATAGAATGTAGATTATCATATTCTTAAAACTGATGATAAGTTTCATTCCAAAACCTAAATACCATAGAATCGTAAAGTAAAAATAGCTTTTTGCTTTTCCAAATTGAACTCAATGTCGTTGACATAAATCAATATTCTTAATATCCGTTTAGTGAGAAATTGATTTACAACCGTATAGTTTAAGATTTTAACCAAAATCGATTTCATGGCAAAACTTTCACTTTCCAGTGTTTTTAACACTTGATTGAGTTGTAACGATGGGAGTGCACAATTTTACTTTTTAGGTGCATCATTTTAATTTTTTACGTCACTGAGACGTGGTTTAACTTAATTTGTGTGTCGAAGTCAGCCATTTTAAGATCTAAGTAGTAGGGCCAATGAAGGTCACAGCTTCTGAGGTAACCACAGGCTTCAATGAAGAAGAACTGGAACTAAAGAACTCAGCAAGATCAAAATTTTTATATTCTTTTTTGAAAATCTGACTGCCATTATTGGTAATTTGAACAAACGTTAATATTCTCGAGTACCTATCCTGTAAACCTTTTGACTTTCTAGCCGGATTCTTCTTAGTTTAAGTGTATTCCGAACCGGTGGTAGATTCAATTGTATGTACTTAACGTTTACCAGCCCCCCTAGACAAGATGGTTGTCGACAATCGTCATCGTCAACTGAATAAATAAGTTTTGATTTTTATAACCCTAACCCAGTCACTTTAACATTTATAAGTTCCTTTAACGTAAATTTTAAGAACAGCAGAAGTACTCACTTGTCCACTATTTTCGTATGTTCAACCGTCTACCAAACAACCTGTATAACTTCAAAACTTCAACATGAATTAAACGTTTATAACTACCTAGTATAAAATTGTATGTGAAATGTCACTGAATGTTCTAAAACAACTTGCATAAAGAGCAAAATTTTATGAGCCATAACTTTTTTGTAGATGGACTTTATAATTGGTGTTCAGGGCGTAATTGGGCCCTTTTTAACGCTGGTTTAGGAGTTTTAGGGACGAAGCTATCTTCGTTTATCCCTTTGGGATTTGAGTTCATTTGTTATAATATTTCGAATTTATTCTGGTTGAAATGTTGAAGGATTTAGAACACATTGTCATTGATAATACAGTTTATTTTTGCATCTGACGTGGACATATGAATATGACAATATTTTACAAAGTCAAAAAAAGATTTTGTTTCTTAGTTTAATATTAAAATTTCAATGCACATCGTGTTAAAAGGTAGGAAACCAAAATGGCAGCCCATGTTAAGCTAATCTAGGGTAAGTAAACAATGGCGTGATGTGACCAGAGGTCTGCAGGCCTATTTACTGTAAGCACAATATACTTCACCAAACAACACTATAAAATGGAATAAATAGGCAGTTAAACTAACTGAACTACACTTGTGGACACTAGTAAGTGGGATTGCCTATTTAAATGAGATAGGACTTTTGGTAATTTCCCCACAATCAATAAAGAGTAAGTATTTTTTGTAAAAGGCCATAGAAATTGTCAAAATCTGTCAATAATCGTGATTTTTTTAACAATAATAGTGATCCGCACCGGCTTCGCACGGGGATCAGTTTTATCCGCGTGTCATATTTCAGCCAATTTATACAAAACCTAAACCTTCCTCTGACTCACTCCATCCATTGGTGAAAACCGCATGAAAATCCGTACAGTAGTTTTTGAGTATATCGCGTTCAGACATACAGATGTGAAAATGATCATTTTTTCATTCGTTATAATATCTATTAGGTACTCGAGATCGTTTTGACCGTGGGGAACTGAAATTCTCCGATTGATCAAAACTCATTCAGGCCTCAGAAGGATGTTTAGATGTTTGTATAACTCAATAAAACTAAACCGATGTGGATGAAATTTGGCACACAAATATAGCATTTTCTAGAAAAACACATAGGATACTTTTTAACCCGGGAAAATTATATTATTATTATTTGAGAGAGGTAGAGCGTAGCGTTTATTCGCTCAAAGAGCAGCTCGACTGGGGAAGTGCCTCCACCTTACAGAATACTGCAGCCAAATAACTTTACGTTAATAATAGTTATAGTAGTAAGGTCGCCAGAGCTCATTGGGGAGGGGAAAAGGTCGGTAACGCGTGAACGATGCTTCGTGTGTTGCAAGCGTCCAAATGGTTACGATAAATGCTTACCATCAGGCGGGCCGTATGCTTGTTTACCGAGTAAAAAAATATATAGATCCCTTAGAAACGTGGGAAAGTATAAACCTTTGCTCCTTTAAATACTACGAATTAGCATAAATATTTAGCTTTAATTTTCTGCTTCAAAGGAACCATCAAGTAATATAACAATTATTTTCTCTGAACATTTTCCGTCGCCTCCGTGTGGACGGTATATTTTTAATGGTATAAAGTGCCCGAGTAGCTACAGTAGTTGCTTGTATAAGGACCAACATAAAGGCTTATTGTTCCCTAGTTTACAATACCTATTTTATGTTGCCACAAACTGTTGTGTATGGTCAAAATAAATACTATTTGAAGTCTTTTCTAGTTATATGAGGGTTAAAATAAAGGAACGAGGAAATTAAGAATAATTGGACTGTTTTACAAAAATCTTAAACCGACTTAAAAGTAAAAAAGAAGTAATCAAATCCTGATCTGATGACAATGGGACCAAACGGGAAGTATACCCTTCCAGACAAAAAAAGATTTTTCCAAATCGGTTAATAAATGACGGAGTTATGAGGTAACAAACTTAAAAAAAAATACAACCAAATTGAGAACCTCCTCCTTTTTTTGAAGTCGGTTAAAAATATATTAATTTCACTTTGTTTTTACAGGTGAAGCCGATGGTTCTTAAGCACATTAATATTATAAGAATTGGCCCTCATGTGCAGCTCTGTTTTTTTTTTATATCTCCATACTACTAACACAGTTTCTTTCACATTTATGTAATTAGTTTGGTTTTTAAACTTGAGAATAGCCATTCAAGGGGGTACAGTCAAAGCCTAAATAAATGATTTAGTTCACGTCTTAGAATGTAGTTCATAACTCAAAATCAAAAAAGTCATTTATTCAGTTTAGGCCCTATATGAACGTTAAGTTGGTACATACAGTTGAATTTACCATCGGTTCGTAAGTACAAGGAACTAACAATTTTCGTCATAGAATTCGACACAAAGCTATTATTGCATACTTTCAGTGCCATTAAACTATGACAAAGTTTGCAAGACCAATTTTGATAGAACTTTTAGAACTCATTACCTACCTTTTAGAAGGATAAACAGAATACGTGAAATCGACGCTAAACTTCATAGGTTAACAAGTGAAAGGACAATTTAATGTAACCCAAGAAACTTTTGTATTGCGCCATTGATCTTCTAATGTTTGGATAAGACTTCCTATTCTTTTAAGAAATAATTAAACAGAACGCTTGAAGATGTATTGTAAGGCAAACAAACTGAACAATTTAAGGTTTTTTGGGGTTTTCAAATCTGGCTGGTTAATTGTCAGTTGGAGTTCATACATTATAAGACTCTATACTACATCTGTTAAGCAATATTTTATACTATTAATGATACAAAATATTCGTTTGGATGTTTTTAATCAATGGCTGAACAAACTCGTACTTGAACACGGGATTCTCATATTGTTTCAACTTTATGTTACACTTTGTATATCAAACTATCACCAACCCTAACTTAATGTTTATAATAACAGGCATGAATTCTTTTAATGTACCTATTTATTGCCCTCGAAAGCCTATCCACACATGCCTGCATCCCGGGCAAGTGTACCCTTATCACCCTGGAGCGTAGTTGATCCGGGTCGGGCAGTCAAGCGTGAACTTAGCACCGATTTATAAGGATATTATTATTGTTTCTTACTCTTACTTATTTACCTTTCTTTATATTCGATACCCGTGTCGATTCCATATTGCCATTGAGGTATATATCTACTAGAGACGACACTATAAGATATTCTAGCGACACGCTGCGATTGCCGTTTTGATAGCTTATTATATCTGAACTAAAAGAGACACACAGGAATTGTTCAACCTAATTCCACCATCCCCATTTTTACACCGAAAATTTTCACCCGTACGTTGTTGACATACCGAAAATACGGACACAGCGTTTTGCATCCTCATTTATAATGCGGACAGCAAGGGAGTGGAACTTGCTTCCGGCGTCTGTGTTTCCTGACGCCTACAATCTAGGAACTTTTAAGGCCAGAGTGAATGGGTTTCTTCTGGGTAAGCGTGTTTCATCTTAGGCTTCGTCATCGCCCCTTATGGGCGGGTCAGTGGCCAAACGCAAGCCCATTTAATATATATATAAAAAAAAAGACACGAATAGCAAGACAAGGAGAGACCTCATGTCAAAACAGTCATCATAGCTTGCAGCCAGTTAAGTTATTTCGATAATGTGTGATAGCTTCGCATTCGATACTTTAAGGATCATAATGCTGAATCAGTTGTTTAGAAACTAAACTTATTTAGTCTGACTATAAATAATATAAAAAATAATTCACACATCATCCAAACTTGCTATAATTATCAATTAACGGATAACTTTCGGAGTTTTGAGCCAAAAACCAGAAAAGATTGGAAAAAAAATATTTCACACTTCGTCTTAGACAACCATGGCTAAAAAGGGTCTAAATGATCTATAGTGGCCACACGAGTACCATACGGTTAAAAAAAGTGATGCGATGACGCCACGTTTTATCCGAGTAGTTTTTATATACCTACTACGGCTACATTGAATAACTCAAACAGCCCTTCAATCGAATACCTAATCACTCACACTCGCAGTTATTTATTTTACGGAGCACTCAACCAGCTCTTAACACGTCTCTCTTCTCCCTACGTCTCTGATTTCGGATTCGGTTCCGATTCCGGTTCCGATAAGCCAAATATAAAAACTCCGATTCCAACTCCGAGCCTCGACCATCGAAGAAAGGTTGCTTGCTTATCGGTTTTCTACAGGATATATTTTGGAGAGTGTGCGCAGGAATTGTTCAACCTAATTCCACCATCCCCATTTTTACACCGAACCACAAGACGCCGGGAAAATTTTCACCCGTACGTTGTTGACATACCGAAAATACGGACACAGCGTTTTGCATCCTCTTTTATAATGCGGACAGCAAGGGAGTGGAACTTGCTTCCGGCGTCTGTGTTTCCTGACGCCTACAATCTAGGAACTTTCAAGGCCAGAGTGAATAGGTTTCTTCTGGGTAAGCGTGTTTCATCTTAGGCTTCGTCATCGCCCCTTATGGGCGGGTCAGTGGCCAAACGCAAGCCCATTTAATAAAAAAAAAAAACTACGTTTCTGATAAAGCCACCTCGGTCACATCCCTGATTGTAACTATGCTTTTGGTGAGCGGTTACCTTTTTTGGCAGTATATTTATTCTTGTGTAATATAGGCTTATGAATTTATTATAGTGTCACATAAAAAGTTATTCTTTTCTATTTTTAAAATAAAACAAAACAAAAACTTCCTATACGAAAATCGAACAGCAATCTTTTACCAACATCAAAACTAATGGCCAGTATTCTATTACCAACATAATAGTACAGTAGGTACATTAATCGTGATAATCCCACCAAGGCGACACGTCATCATGATTACTAATGACGTCACATCGTGTGGTGTACTGAATCACTTCATAATAACTAGCAGGTGTAGCCAGTTCTATTGACAAGCAGACGTTACTAATCTCGACAAATTGACTGCCACTCTGTCCACAGCAGGACAGTGAAAGGGAGTCCCATATATTTTTGTTGGATAAAATAAACAGCATTTGATTTATTACTAAAACTCTAGTTTGGTGGCTTAATTGGTGATAATGTATATACTTAAGTATTCTTTTGTAAGGAGGTCGTGCTACTAAAAAACTGGGCGTTATAAAAGAAATGAATTGCCCTATTTGCAAGCCACTTATTATTAATAATCCATGGACATGAAACATATATGCACTGTCTGCGAACAGATTCAGAAACTTAATTCTTAAAAATTCTAATAAACTTATTAAAACTAAACTGACTAATTCTGTCACTCACTGTTTATATTGTATAACTATTGTGAATGTTAATTTAAAATATACTTAATATTTAATTAGTAATTAGTCAATAATTTTGTAGGTCAAACATTTAGCACTACTACATAATGCTATATCATTCAATTTAATGTAAAATGTTTGTACTGTTTTTGTCCCAAATAAATAACAAAAACTGTATCTGAAATTCTTTAAATTTATTAACTATCCACTTTAATTGCACGCAAGTACATCTATAGAACAAAGCGTCAGGCGAGTTAATACATATCACACGATACTAGTACATCGTGTCAATCATTACCGTCGTTACTCAATATCGATATAATGGCCGATGTATCGAATACCTTATAATTCTATTCGATACGTAAGCTTAATAGTAACCGTTAATGGCTAATTAGCATTTCAGCAAGATTAGTAGTATTAGCGACTACTAATTGTGTTTTAACTGTTGGCTCGGATTGCGGATTAGAGATACTAGCTTGTAAGTATCATAATTGTAATAAAGATTAGATTGGTATTAAAGTAGAATATATGTAGTTGATTACATTAAACTAGTGAAGGTTCAGTTAGCTTTAACAATGTAAAAGTTGTTTTTAAATAAAATTTTAATAAAGTATAGCTGTCCTATCGGGATTTTACACACAATATTTTGAGTGAAGCTATTTGAACAATTATTTGCATCAACTTTTCAATTACTTTCCTCAAAAAAGTATCATACTTATAATGCACATATTATTATTAGAAACTGAAAACATTGGATTTATTTGTTATACATATAATGCATGTAAAACGCAGACATATCTACATTCAATAACTCGATGGCAGTATATGACAATATAATAATATCCAATTCTTAAAAAAAAATAACCAAAGATTCCAATTTCCAATAAACAAAAGTGCAATAAAGTAGACAATCATAAACACACCAACATATTTTTTTAAACTTCTTTGAGTACATACAAAAGCCATCGACATACCAGGACTATCGGTGGCCGGTGGTCACTAGCAAAGGTTAATTGACAAGGCTTCCGTAGCCTAGCGCCCGCATACAAATACCTCCCATATTTTGCTATAATGGAAGTTTTTGACGTGAATGTTCTAATATCTGGAGGAGTTCTCGTTAGTTCTCGCGAGGGAAGCGCGTCCTATACTGTGCCTATACTAACAATGTTGATGTCATTGTTATTTTTTTAACCGCGATCCAAAGTATTATGTCTGAATTTGCATTTTCGTTTTCATTACGTGGATTACCTACGTAACATTCTTGCGATCAGAATTAGATTGTAATAGCCTCATAAAATTGTTAGAAATATGTCAAAAATTTGGTTCCATTTCTAATGTCTGTGTAGGTACCTTCCGCTGCTGGCAAAGCGACTTCTCTCCACCCATTTGTGTTTGAAGAAATGCATCTTATAGCTGTTACCGTCAGGAGCTTTGTATGCTTGTTTCCTACTTTAGATGTTTAAGAATATTTTTTTCTTTAAACAGTCTTTTTTATCTAATAGTCGATCAACTAAATCATCCTAGAACTAGCCCAAATCAAACGAACCCAAACTTGATGAGGTTGCGTCATTTTAATACATAGTTCCCACGGCCACCTTCCAGCTCCATCATATCAGCTCCATGTCATAATAATATTGAAGTGTCATCCGATTTACATCCGAAAATGACAGGTGAATCGGAAACCAAGCGGGTATTTAGATTGCAAGATTTGATTACAGACAATCAGGACAGGTGAAAGTTTGTAATGAAAAAGTTACCCATAAATCTTTTTTGCAAGATACCACCTCTGATCATTTCTCTCTGATACTCAAACTGAATGTTTTAAATATAACAGCACAGAGTTACGTCTTGTGCGGTTTCCTTCTATGTAGAAAGTTGGTGTTACTGAAAATATGCGTAGTTATAATAACAAAAGGTAAAAAAAGTTACGGAAAGTTTGCTAATGTCAAGTGGAATATATATGGGATTTCCATCTAAGTAACAGTTTAGTAAAACGTAAAGGATTATGGCGAGATTTGTACAAAAAAATAAAGATTTTTATAATTGATTCTTTGCGCCTAAGGAACAACTTGAGCCATTTAAAATATTTTTAGAACCCCGGGATAAAAATGCGAATTTCTATGGCAAGCCGGCGAATCGCGACTATTTGCGACCAAAACCATTATGTTGTTGTTACGTTTTGCGGGGTTTATAAAATATTTCATGTATATTAACAGGTTGCTGGTAATGTAATCTCAACATTGGAAGTGATTAAATACCCTCTAAAATGTTTTATTTTTTTGTACAAATCAATGTATGGAGCTCGCCATGATTCTTTGATTCCGATGCTTTTGAAGCACATTTGAAAAGAAAAACTCAGCGTAAAATTATTAAAAGAAACAAAAAACCCGACTGCGTAACATAAAAATTTGCTGAGAAAAACAAGCTCTGTTATCTATAGAATTTTGAATATGCTTTGAATTTTAGGTTTTGCAAGGGACAAACAACCCATGCGTGTGTCGGGTAGCTAGTGCAGTTTAATTAGTTCCGCAGGTGAACTTGAGCGTCCCACTGTGCACTGAGCAGGGATCCTATTCCTATTGTCTTGTTGTAAAGCTGCGGACATAACATTTTTTTTTAATAAGATATATTTATGAAACGTGTAAAAAGGCTAAGTTGCACTTGGTTTGTTTTCAAAGTTGTGTACAGTACAATGTGACTGTGACAACGAACCTAATTTTATGTTGACGTTTGATTTTAAGAGCACCAATACGAAGACTACCAAAGATACCCTTTAGCGTACCATCCAATTTTTAGGAAGGGTAAAGAGCCTCAGTTAAGGAAATAAAATTAAAATTTGCTGATGATAACAGAAGCTTGAAGGAGCTTAAAGTTTTCGTGGACACAAAAACGAATAGCTCCACGCGTTTTCATAAAAAAATGCGAGTTTTTTACATTTATTAGTTATTGGTGCCGATTCTGTTGTAAATCGCACTAACACAATTTTAGTCACATCACATCTCTTTCTTACAACTATTATTGAAAAAGGATAGAACATATTTAAAGCTGTCAAATTTGCCGTTGCCACCTTCATCTGCAGGTATTTAGACCATTTAGACGTAACCGCGATAGATGGCGACTAAATTTATATTGAAAAGAAGATTTGGACTAATTTGACAGGACTACATTTCTTACATGCTTTTCTAATGTACTTTGTAAGAAAAAGATATAGTGAGATTAAATTTAGTTTAATTGTAAACAACAGAATCAGCAACATTGTATGGTATTTATATTTTTTATTCAGTTTTCATTAGTTAATTCTAAAATAAAGGGTATAGCCGTTGGTCCCGGTTATCAGATAATTGTGATAGTCGGTAAGCTAGTTGGAGGCTTCCTAGGTAGCTTGCCCACTAGCCTACCTCCACCGACCGGCAGCTAGTCTAAAATAAGAATATAACTACTTCATTTTCTATGGATATAGTTTGAAAGAATGTCTTTAATAAAAAATAATATTGCTGTTCCACCTCAGAATAATAATGTAAATAAGCAATTAAAATAAAACATCTCCCTGCCCCGTGGCTTACAGAAGACCACAAAGTGTTAATGCATAAAAAATCGATCACAAAAAGTAAATACAAGCGTAAATCCAACGATATAAATAAGGCTAAATATGTCCATGCTCGGAATCGTTGCAATACAGTGCTTAGGGATGCTCAACGTCACCATATCCACCAATCCGTAGAGAACGGAGACCCAGCAAAAGTCTGGAAATTCCTTCGGTCATTAGGAGTTGGCAAATCTCGACAGGAGTCTATTACCAGTGATCTGGACATTGGCGCACTTAATGTTCACTTTTCTTCATCATCTAGTATTGTGGATTCTATCAAAACATCGACATTGCAATTTCTTTCTGCCATACCAACTCCTGATCATGATCCTTTTGTATTTAATCAATTGTCTGCTTGTGATGTTAAGAAGAGCTTATTGTCGATTTCATCTAATGCTGTGGGAGGTGACGGTATTAGTCGAAACATGTTAGTCCCTATCCTTGACTTTATCCTTCCTATCCTTTGTAGTATTATGAACTCTTGTATCACTAAAAATGTATTTCCTGCTATTTGGAAGGAAGCACAAATCATCCCCTTACCTAAGAAACCTAACCCAAAAACTTTTTCTGAATACCGTCCTATATCTATACTCCCATTCCTATCTAAAGTCCTTGAGCGCATAATCCACACTCAACTTTCCAATTTCCTGACCAGACATAATTTGCTCAATCCTTTCCAATCTGGTTTTCGTCCTGGCCACAGTACAACTACCGCGCTTCTAAAAATAACTGACGATATACGTCTGGCAATGGATAACGGCCATCTTACTGTGCTGACGCTATTAGACTTTAGCAATGCTTTCAATACCGTCAACTTCGATATTCTTCTCGCAATACTACGCTCTCTTAACATAGCTCCGACAGCTATTGACTGGTTTCGCAGTTATTTGCATGGGCGCCGGCAGCGGGTACGCTTTGAGGAATCTTTTTCTTCATGGTGTGACACGTCAGTCGGGGTACCCCAGGGTGGCGTATTATCTCCTCTCCTTTTCGCAATTTTTATTAATTCTATTTCAACTCATATCTCTTCTTCCTATCACTTATATGCAGACGATCTCCAAATTTATTGCCATGCTCCTCTTAGCAATGTGTCTAGCGCTATCGAGAAAACAAATGCAGACCTTCGCCGTATAGCTGATTGGAGTGATGCCTACGGTCTTAAAATTAACCCTTCCAAAACGCAAGTCATAATTCTGGGTAGTTCACGAATGATATCAAAAATAAACTGGCCAGATCTACCTACGGTTAAGTTTAGTGGAACAACTGTTCCTTATAGTAAAAATGTTAAAAACCTAGGTCTAATTATGGATCAATGTCTTACCTGGAGTCCTCAAATAGGGGCCGTTAGTCGCAAGTTATTTGCATCTGCCGGCTCTCTTAGAAGGCTCCGTAATTTTTTGCCTACTGCCACTAAGGTTGCGCTCGTACAGTCTCTTCTGCTCCCTATTTTGGACTACGCTGATGCCTGCTATCTAGATCTCACTGAGGACCAGCTAAATAAACTTGAGCGTCTTCAAAACTTCTGTATAAGATTTATATTTGGCTTGCGCAAATATGATCATGTTTCACAATATCGCGCTAAACTCAAGTGGCTTCCTATACGCCTTCGCCGGAATCCTCATATACTAACTCTTCTTTATACTATAATGTTTAGTCCCTCCGCCCCGCGTTATCTTAAGGAACGTTTTGATTTCCTTCGGTCAGTCAGGTCGTCAGAAAATCTCCTTTTGAAAATACCCTCACATGACAGTTCTTTTTATGGTAAATCATTTACCGTCCAAGCAATTTGCCTCTGGAACGCATTGCCTGTCTGTATAAGGAGGGCGCCGTCACTCCCAGTTTTTAAAACGCAGGTGAAAAGATTCTACCTTTCTGTCTGAATTAGTCGCTGCTGTAATTATAGTTTTATTGCCAAGTATGTTCATATTTATTTATATATATATGTATAGTTTTAAATATGTATTCTTTCCTCTCAGTATTATTATATTTTCTACATCTGTTTTTTTTTTATATTTATATTTATTTATTATATTTATTTTATGTTAAATATAAGTATTTAAGTATATTGTATTTATATGTAAGACAATATTGTGTGTAATTTATTTACCGAATTGTAATAGATAGTACCTACACCACCGTCTATTAACGTGTTTTAATTCCTCTCCATCCAATGGTTGTCTGGAAGAAATCGCTTCTCAGCGATAAGACCGCCCATTGTACAGTATTTTAATGTTAAGAATTTATTGTTATTGTGATTTTTATACTTGTTGGTGTACAATAAAGAGTTATCTATCTATCTATCTATCTAAATACACCCTAATGTTTCTTGGTAGGTATTCGCGCTCGAGGACGATAAATCTTAAAAGTATGCAACACACTCGGCTGCTAATTATCGTTCGTGTATTATATTTCGTACAACAGCAAATACCTAGCATTATGCTGTATTCAGTCTGTTGTTTTAATTAGTTCCTATAAGGTTTTGCAGTTGGGCATAAACAAATATTACGAAAAAAAAAACAGGTACGTAGGCTTAGGTTATTGGTTTGTCCCCGACTGCAATACCTCATAACATTCAAGTTATATTCAAAATTCTATTGTTTTTCTCTTTTCACTTAATTTTTGTAGGATTTTTCTTTCTTTTAATAATTTAATTTTTAGCCCAAGGCTGAACATGGCCTATGTTCCCACATTGATTTGCACAACGAACGATTTTGGTCTTCTTATACCCAAAAGTTTCCAGACACTCACCAAGTAATTTAATTTAATACCTACTGTTCGTTCTAATATATAATGTCTACTGTATAATTATTCAAGAGTTGTATCGGATACCCCACAGAACATTTATAGAGACGAAAGCAGTGACAATACTCGTGTCCCGTGAATTTTGAAAATCGCAAAACCGAGGCGAGCCACTCATATCGACTTAATACCATAGCATATTTGTAAACAGTACTAAATAATATGACAAAACATATAGTCATTTGTTGTTAATACGGAACCGCCCACGGACACGCTCGAATATTATGTTTTTTTTTTAATTGACTATTTAAGAAGATGGCGGCCCAAGATTTGACGTTAGCACCCTTACGCGGACAAATCGGCGAGCAAGCTCTCAACCGGGGTGATTATGGAATCTGTCGAGCAAGGCGTCTCTAGGAGGGGTGCTCTGCGGGATACAAAAGTTGGCAAGGAGGCAGACAGTTCATCTTATTGTTGGTTGTTTTCAATGGGATGACGAATTCCTGACCTTGAAGAAGACATCAAACACTTTTTGAAAACATAAAGTATGGAAATTCAATTCAGAAGATTACAATATAGACGGTTCTATCACACAAAAGATCCATACCAGACGACCTTCAAATTAGGCATCTGGATCCGAATAATGATAATTTAGTAACTTTGACCTTGATTAGCGTCCTCCTAGGGCTAAAGCTGAATGTAGTAGCAAAATATAGCAGTATTTTATTTGGATTGGTTAAGGCGCGGACTGACTACGATTTTGACAGCACTCGTTCTTCACTGGTATAGGGTTGAAAACGGTAAATCATAAATGTGTCGACTCTACGAAATGGAAATTTATTTACGGGTTTTCTGTATATTATACAGAATATACACATTAAATTGAATAAGTGTCCGGTTGACATTCTAATATAATACTGTATCTAATATATTATTAAAAATAAAATTGTTGTCATCGCGAGAATTTCGACGCGAAAGATTTTTTTTGACGTAACTTACGATTTTTTTATTGGGAATATCAAAACACTTTTTAATATTCTATTCGGTTAACATTTTTCTCAAAACCCTCTTATGTCCTCAGTATTTGTTTGTGTTTAGTATTTTCATTGCGCTACGTCATACTCGACTCTCAAAGAAACCCATTTTTGTGAGACCTCGTCTTAATCGAATATTTTTTCTCAAGACACTGGAAAAAAATCTTGCTGAAAAATACAGTATAATAGCGACTCATTTTATGCAGGTACTATACAGCATTTTTTTCGAATAAAAGCATTAGCCGAACCTTTATAGCACTTAAAGCGTTATTACGTATCTAGTAAAAACATCGGAGGGTCTCCCCACCCGGTGGGTAACTTCCCATTTATTCGTCTCCAGATTTGAATGAGAGCAAATTTGAAATTTAAATCGGAGCGTTTACCCAAATTGATGGCAGAGCCCGAGTTTGCCTCGAAGGCTTCACGTGAAATAGATACCCTATTAGCACTGATTGCCTTTTCGGATTATATCTTTATTTGGAGTTTATTTTTCTATGAGTCTGCTGGTTTTTTGGCGACTCCTGTAACTGAATACTCGCTTCAGTCCGCAGAATATGATTTCGTCCGCGATATAAAATTAAATAGGAAAGTAATTACAGGATTGAAATACAAAACCAACAAGGTAGGACTTTTTTTTTTTACCGCTAAATGTGTAAAATTCAAAAATTCAATATTCAAAATTTCTTTATTAAATTACAAGTTTGTAAATTACAGGGGTTGGGACTCTCCTTTTAAGCTTATAAAACCTGCGTTAGGTGAGACCCGCTCTTCTGAATTTCATTGTATTATACTTGTAGGTACCGAATAAACAAATATATTTAAATTTACAAAAATAATGCAGACGATTTTAAATGAGTAGTGTATATGTGTGAGTGTTTGAGGATGTAATGATGCGTAGATGATGTGAAGGGGTGTGTGGGTGAGTGTATGTAGGTGTGTGAGTTTTTTTGAAAATTAAAATGAATTGTGAGAGATCCATAAAAAATGCATTGCTGAGTTTCAAAATAACATACACAATACAAGTACAAAATGTTATAATAAGGCAATCTAATAACCCCAGGTATCCTAAGAAGCCTTACAAACACTATAAACGTTCAATAGTGGATTAACTTGCTGTCAGACCCCTCTTTTAGAGATTAAGTGGAAAAACTTTAGGGTTGAGTTACTTCTTACGAAGCGTCGAAAGGGTTAAGTTGTAGAACTATAATAGTTTTAAAATATACATTTGCTAAAGATTAACCTTTTGGTTTTTAATAAATTCATATTATGTTCTTTTTTTTCTTTTTATTAGGTATCAATACTTATTAAGTATAGAAAGTGTTTCATTATTTAATTAAAAAAGATAGATGAAATAAAAAAAAACAGGCCAAAATGAGTCGGACTCGCAAACGGAGTGTTCCGTACAATATTAACTAACAGGACTAACTCATTGTGTTATGAAAACAAAACACCAAAATAAGACGTTTGTTGTATGGGCGGGCGCTTTTAATTTTTAATAAATTAATAATGAAACGGCCAATCAACATATTTTGCATACGGTGTGTAGTTTTTGAAGTTAGGGCTTGTAGAGTAAGGGCATGTAGAGTTATAAGCTTGGCTCTACATGAGATCTGATAACTTTTTGACTGTGCGAGTCATATGTCTTGGCAACATTTTACATAAAAATGTTTTTGGTGCGATTTCACTTCTTTTTGTGTTTCAAATATCCAAGTTTTATAATTTTTTTGTTGATTGTGTACTAATACAAGTTTATATACCAAATTTAAGCTTTCTAGGTCTTCAGGAAGTACCCTAAGAGTTTTGATGATCATCAGTGAGTGAGTAACGAAATCGGGGTTTTTTAGATATCAATAAAATCTAAAATATAAGAGCTTTATTAAAACTTAATATATTTAATAAGTTCACTATTGACATCATATGCCGATATTTTGTTTATCTAGTATAATCCAAACCCAAGTTATGAGGGTTCAAAAAACGACGAATCGCTTCGAGAAAAGGTAGGTAGTAGGTAGTGCCCTTGCGCTTCGCTTGGCTGTCTGGGCGGGGGGCACTCCTGTGCCCCCAGATTCATAATGGTTTCGACGCTTTTGAATAAGTAGACTACCAAAACTGTCAAATCTGTATATTTTGACACCAGTGACAGTTCATTGGAACACAATTTTTAACCATCTTCAAAAAGAGGAGGTTCTCAATTCGGTAGTTTATTTTTATGTTTGTTACCTCATAACTCCGACATTTATTAAACGATTTGGAAAATTCGTTGTGTTGTTTAGAAGGGTACACTTCCCGTTTGGTCCCATTGTCATCAGATCAGGATTTGATTACTTCTTAGTGTACTTAAAAGTCGGTTGTAAAACAGTCCAATTAGATAATAGCTGATTTATTGGCATCCTAGTTACTAAAATACATTTTTCCCTACCCGTATTAGTAGGTGTATGTATTTATAGATTTGTTTTTATAAATTCATTTTAATTATTTATTTTTATATTGTAAACAGACAAGAAGTCATAATTCTAAAACTGTACTTTGATACTCAAGTCCATTCTTAGTTTTTTTTTTTTATACCACTCAGTTGGCAAACAAGCATACGCCTGATGCATGAGCCTGATGGTAAGCGGTTACCGTAGCCTATGGACGCTTGCAACACCATAATCTTTCTTTCTTCATTTGCTTTCTTTATAATCATAGACTGTGACACATAAAATTATTCAACATAGCTATTTTATCAACGAAAATTCCAAATGAACCCATATTTAATTTAACTTTTGTCGCCGTAAAGTAAATATCCATTTAAACTGTAGTCAACTGAACTTTCAAAGTTTTCAAAGTCCTTTTAGGTGACTGCAAATGAAAATAAATATTTTCTAAAAAGAATTTGTTGGAAATTCCGCCACCATTACGGGCTGGAAAGCTCGCTCGATACATCCAGGCTAGTGACAAGCTTTCCAAGCTTTTGCTGAAAATATTTTTCAACACAGCTTCGCTGCACCCTTAGACTGTTCATGAGGAATGTGAGTTTATTGGCAGAGTCCAGTGTAAATTCAAAATATCTGTACTTTTATTTTATATATCTAGGATTCTTCACACACGGCTCTGATCACAGACTAAGCGGAGCTTGTAATATGGGAACCAGATAACTGATACACTAGGTACATAATATACTTTTTACTTGTTTATGTAAATACATACTTAATATTTACATAATTACACCCAGTCTCAGAATATGCAGACATGTTGTTCATGCACACAAATGTTTGTCCTGAATGGGAATGGAACCCACGTCCTACAGCTTAATGGATAGTCTTACCAACCACACCAACTGACCCGTTTGTAAAGCAACTTTGTTTAGTTTTTAGTGGTGTAGTTGTGTTATTTTATTTTGCCTCATCGAAATTGCTTGCAAGCATTATTATATTATTATAAATCTAAGATTAAATGTAATAAAAAAAAAATGGAACTAATTAACAAAAATATTGTTATACGGTTGTGTTAAAAGCCCGCTGCGCTGTTCTTTCACAAAAGTCTTTGTTAACAATTGCAACTAAAACTGTGGACAAAATAGAAAGAGTTTTATGTCAAAGAGTAAATTTTACAGATGGCAGGGTCGGCATTGGCAACGCGCGAATGATACCCCTGGGGTCCTATAAGTACTATAGCTGTTACCCGCAGATTCACACGAAAATATGCAAGAATTTCAAAATCGGTCCATTAGTTCTAGGGATTACGTCGTAGTGACAGACATTGAATTCCCCCCGACCCCTGGATCCGCCCTTGCTTTCAATGGTGTGAATGGTGCGCGGTCGCCTGATGGTGAGCGAGCGGTTATCGTAGCCATATGGACCCTTGCAACACATGAGGCATCACTCACGCTATAGAAGGGTCTATTGCGTTAATGGGTTCATCCTCCCCAATGACGGGGGACGGCGAGTTATTTATTTGACTGCAGTTCTCTATGGTGGAGTTACCTCCCCAGTCGAGCCTCTCTTTGAGCGAAATAACGTTATACCTCCTCCTACCTCCATTATTTGTTATGACTAGTTTAGTACTGGGCACTTTGGAACCAACGACATGCTCATGAAGATGGGTCTAACCGCGACACCCATGTGCTGGTTGTGTGGGGAGCATACGGAACGCATGGAGCACCTTCTGTGCACATGCGATGCACTGGCTGGTAAGCGAATGAGTCTCCTAGGGATCGGATATCCAAAACCAGAAGACTACAGGCTCCTATCTCCTAGCCTCGTTGTAAAACTCTTTTCATGAGTTTTACAACGAGGCTAGGACTGGGGAGGAGAAAGTTATCTAGGGGACCACAATAGATCCCAATGGGTCGAAGTGTCCGAGTTATTTCTCGGCCCCTGCACAAGATAAGTACTGTAAATATCAATATAGTAACAGTGTAGACAAGTCGTATAATGGCTTGCTTAAATTAAGTGCTCTGACAGACGTATCTGATGAAAATTCCCACCGAATACTGATATCAGGCTTATAGCTATGATAGCACTGTGGTAGGGACGTCGAAAACCGTGATAATGGTCGTTGGTTCGATTACTTATTAATGATACAATCAGCTTGAGATTAAGGTGAAGTAAAACATCGTGAGGAAACTATAGCATTGTGGTAGGGTTCTTTGTAGTACCCGCCTGACTGGCTACTACCGTCATGTTGATAATCTGTCACCAACCACTTACTAGTGTGTTCCGACAGTTGCACATGCGAGCCAGCTTCCTTACTTACCAACAAATATGTCCCTTGCACAACAATTTTCTTAATTTATCATGAAATCTCAAAACAGTATATTTTAATTATACAGTACTAGCGCATCTGCAAATTATTCATTGCCAACCAAAAAAGTTGAAAGAAGGAGTTGGTGTTTCGCACCTCGTGTCGTGGAAACGAGCCGAGTTAAAAACAGACATTTTCAACTTTGTCCGGCACCCGCTGGGCTTTGTTCTACCGCGCCCGCTCTGTTCAAACAAACGAGAGTGTAAACCCACGTTATTCGTACACCGTGTGTGCTGTACCTTATGCGTATGTAGGTAGAATTGCTTATATAGAGTTACTTGGTAAGTTGGTCTTGCACATTTTTATTTAAAGTACAGTCATTAAAAAAACTTTATATATATATTTAATATGAATTTTAGTATAGGATGAATATTAGTTTTATGCGCCTTGGCAAGCACTATCTGTCACGCTCACACTTTCAACCATGTACGTTAAATTTTTATCGTAACAGCCCGGGAATTTTTGATATCATGGCAAATTCCTTAGTTGTTTTATATTTTCAGTAGATTTAAAAGAAGACTAAAGTCCATTTCATGTCATCTTTCTACATTCTATAATTTAATATACAACCAAAAAGGATTTTTTCAACTCGGATAGATTTCCATTTGACTGCAATCTTATCGTGCTAATGTATTGTCCGTATGGTTGACAGCTTACTGAAAATATACTGACGATACAATTATTCTAGCTTTAGGAGTATCATCTCTCGTCGAACCAATTTATTCAGTGGTTATAGTTAATGATACTAAATAAAATAAGTCTGTATACAACATTATGTATCTTTACTTTAACAATATAAGATAATAAACATAATAACAAAGATGAAAGCTTACTCTATTATCTCGATTTTTCTGCTATCCGTATTTCGGTAAGAGCCGTTTTAATATGCTAATGGTCCAAAATAAATTCAGCATAGGCATTTTATGGGGAATGAAGTATAAATTCAATTTTGTGTGCCGACGGGCCGGGGTAAGATGGGGGAATTGGAGGTAAAAGGGGGTAACTTGCCTTTACATCTCTGGGTTTTTATATCTTTAAGATAATCTTAGTTTAGGGCTTTTCTGTCTTTTTAGATTACCCTAAGAACCATTTCGTTTGATAGCGTTGTTTTATAGTTTTATTTTATTCCCGTAACTTTTGCCTTTCCTTAATTTGAATATTTATTTTATTCAGCAATTTACAAATAATATACAAAAAAAAAAACTATTTGCAACGGAAAGGGTATATCCATAAACGTACTAGACATCTTTGGTCCTAGGCGCACAGATCGCGAAAATTTAATTTTTAGACCCTCATTGAGCGGTCACGTTGGTTATGATTACATATATATATTTTTTTATACTACTAAGTCGGTAAACAAGCATACGGCCCGCCTGATGGTGAGCGGTTACCGTAGCCACATGGACGCTTGCAACACAAGAAACATCGCTCACGCGCTACCGACCCTTCCCCCATCCCCTATGAGCTCTGGCGACCCTACTCACGCGCAGGAACACAACTTTACACAACATACAGTTATTTGGCTGCGGTATTCTGTAAGGTGGAGGTACTTCCCCAGTCAAGCTGCTCTTTAAGCGAATAAACGCTATGCTCTACCTCTCTCAAAATCCTCTCTCTATAATTCAATAAACTTAGAAGCGCTCGTGGTGTAGCATGATTAGCCGTTCTTAATCGATCGGCAAATTTAAGCTACGTCTGTCGTGGTCGGTACCTGGATGGGTGACCGCCTAGTGTTATTTCAAATCGAGCGTTTCCGTGCTTCGGTAGGCACGTAAAGCCGTTGGTCCCGGTTATCACTTAGTTGTGATAGTCGTTAAGCTAGTTGGATGCCTGCTTGAAATATTCCAACAGTAGGTTGACCAGTAGCCTACCTCCACCAATCCGCAGTGGGCACGCGTGGTGGAGTATCGCCCAGTCCCTTTCACCCTCATTTGTGAAAGGAGGCCTGTGCTCAGCAGTGGGACAATATAGGCTGATGATGATGATTCAAATTCAAATTCAAATTCATTTATTTGCTTAAAAATGTGGGTTATTAAAGATGTCATTAATTTTACAATATTTAGTTCCAACACATTACCGTTTCCGGCATGCAAAAGAAACTTAGAAGCAAAAAGTTTGTATGAATTTTTGAGTATTTTTTGGGCTGAAACCTTTTCTGGATAGTCTATACCTAATGTAGTCTTCAGCCTTTCGGATAGATCCTTTCTGTTACACCTTGTTTAGAAAGATTTCTCGAAGCTGCTGCTGTAGTTCGCCGGCAAGGTTCTCGGCGCACTGGTCTACGGAGACCTCGATGAGTTTTGACGACAATGCACAAGCGCATCGGTGAGCTTCTTATCCCAAGCAATGGCATAGAGAAATGTGGTCCATTAGATGTTTTTTTAAATGATACATTATTTTTTTTAATTAAAAGAATTATTAGCAGACAAATGATCCAACTGGCTCTACGTAGATGGTACTATCAATGTAATTTTTCCTTCATCATTTAGATGAAGGTACCTCCAGGTTACTTCACTAATCTACGACTTATCGAAATCTCTAAGTGCACCTAAATCATACGGGGTGTAGGTGCACTTTTGTCCACACGAGTCTCAATACAATAAGCAAGTTTAAGTAATTAGCAGCGTAAACATAGTTTCCCGAACTTGCAAACTAACTGATAGGTACCTAGTAGACAAAAGCGCCGAGGTACTGCACTTCAGACGAGACTGCTTAGCGTTACTTTAGTGCACGTGTGCTGTGTACACTTGCGACTAAATTTAGTTTTATTTGCTCATTGGTGCATTTAAAACGAACGTGCTGTTTTACCTCTACTTTTCATTGGAGAAAACGTTGTTATGAGACAATGAGTTCACAATATTGATAATAATGTTAGATATTTATTAGATAATTATTCATATTGGCTGGATCATATTATTATGGTAGAAGGATTGAGTGATGTGGCAACACTGACCATAGTAGCTTATAAAAGTGTGGGTATTTGTATTTGTAAGGGTTAGTTTTTATCAAGCTCTCGATCTATACGACAGTGCAGTGCGATCGTGGTTTTACCCGGTTCTGTAATTTATTATAATTTAAGTCTAAGATTGTGAAGTGAAGTGAATATGTAATTAATTGTAATATTATAACAGTAAACCTATCGGGGCCCATGAGCGAGTTTGTTGTGTCGCTTCTTCTCCTCATACGGGACTTTCCGAAGCGATAGTATTACGTTGTTTCATTGCCTGCACTACGCCCACTGAATCCTGATACCACAGAACTTTAAACATGGTGTTCGTATCGCTTGGCAGTCGCTGACGCTATTATCAGAAATTGGGATAAAGAGAGGCAATGTAAACCGTACTTGGGTTGTTTCCACATAGTTTGAAAAGACCACGTTCTTGAGAACTTCGAACAAGTAAAGAACTAAAGAACAAAGTTTAATCAAGTTATTTGATTACCTAAAATAAGTGTATTTGTGCGAGTTTGTGACATGCGCGTGCTAGACGGAATAATAGACAAATGGCGGCGCGGGTGGCACGCTTGCAGTATAGTTCATGCTGGTAGCGGCCAGTGACACAAGTTGGCGCCGGGTGTGCCATGCGAGTGGCTATCTGATGTACATGTAGTGGTACCTGAATTATGGTGTATACAAATTGCTTTAACACTATCTGGTGAGTCGATTTCATATTGATTGCTAATATACTGCGAAAGTATCTGGGGAACGATTAAATAATTTAATTATTGTTGAAAATATAGTCAAGTTAGCTAGATTTTATGGGTTAAAAGTATAAGTGTAAAAATGTAAAATCAATCCTCAATTATTTATTGTAATATGTATAGGTAAGTTGGGTATTTATGCTATTCATATGACCGTATAATAAGGGTGTAACAATTCAATATAATATAAAATTATTAACATAGAAAGGAAGGAAGGAAGACAGACCGATACTTTGTAAAAATATAGTTTCAAATATGAAGTAAGTACTATTAACTAATTGTGCGATAAATTTATTATTACTAGCTATCTAAGTTGGTGATTCTCCTCATTTTGCCGGTTGCTTTATTAATAAATATATTTTGTTGAACGGGATTTCCTCAGAACTATTGACATAGTTATGGTTATATACATATCTATAGGTCGTTCAAAAGACAATGTACTAAAAACCGGATAACAAAAAAAAAAAAAAAGTATTTAATTAATTAACTTTGAATAAGTGGTGTTCAGTTATGAGGGTCGTGCTGGGTTAATCTGAAGTTGCAAAAGTGGAATGAAGTTAATGGTAAATTGTATTTGAGTGTGATGGTATAATGACTACGGTAAGTTTCTTCATTTTGCAAAAAAAAAAAAAAAATGTTAAGTATTTTAATAATCCTTTTAAATTGAATACGTAACGGTTATGTAATGGGTTATGTATAGGTAGCACATTAGACAAACGTATAGGCTAAAGTTCCTGATCAACAGGTTTCTCCCGAGAATCAGATTTCGAGTTAACAAAAATAACACTGTTAATTTTTCAGTAAATATTATGGATTTTATTTTATTTTAACATATTTAAGAGAAACTTACAGCTTATACAAAAATAATAGGACAGATAGTTAAACATAAGCCATTTAAAAGCTTTTTTCAGAATAGCATGATTCTTTTGAATAATTTTATTTAGAACTTGCTAGTAAAGGTTTGCCAAAAAGAATCTTAAAAACAACTAAAAATCTAAAGTGTGCTTAATTTATTTAGTGATATTATTATTAAATTCACAAGAATTTACTTAATTTACTACAAAAAAAAAATGATTTATAAGTTCTAATGTTAATAGTTCAGTAAAAAAAAAAAACTGTTATTTGGGGTGAAAAACAACCTTCTTCTGTGTGTATGAAGCGGTCCTAGTATTACTATTCCTAATTTAATTCAAGGTTCTAAAGACTAGTATCATTTATAATGTAGATTTAGAAAATTAAGAGTTCAATTTACAGTTCAATTTTGAAATCACTTTGGAGTTCAATTAAGGATACAACTTACAGTTCAATTTAGAGTACAATTAAGGGTTCAATTTAGAGATTCGTAGTTCAATTTAGAGAACAATTAAGGGTTCAATTTAGAGATTCGGAGTTCAATTTAGAGTTGAAATAAGGGTTCATTTTACAGTTAATTTAGAGTCAAGTAAGGGTTCAACTTACAGTTCTATTAAGAGTTCAATTTACAGTTCATTTTAGAATTAACTTTAGAGTTCGAGTTCAATTTAGAGTTCAATTCAGAGTTAAAGTTGGTTCAGGTCAGAGTTCAAGTCAGAGTTCAAGTTAGAGTTCAAGTCAGAGTTCAAGTCAGAGTTCGAGACAGAATTCAAGTCAGAGTTAATTTTAGAATTTCGCTTTTGCTTTCAAGTGCAAATTAGAGTGCAACTAAGAGTTCAAGGAGTTCCAGTAAGAGTTCAAGTTAGAGTTCAAGTACGAGTTCAAGTTAGAGATCAAGTACGAGTTCAAGTACGAGTTCAAGTACGAGTTCAAGTAAGAGTTCAAGTACGAGTTCAAGTTAGAGTTCAAGTACGAGTTCAAGTACGAGTTCAAGTACGAGTTCAAGTACGAGTTCAAGTACGAGTTCAAGTACGAGTTCAAGTACGAGTTCAAGTACGAGTTCAAGTACGAGTTCAAGTACGAGTTCAAGTACGAGTTCAAGTACGAGTTCAAGTTAGAGTTCAAGTTAGAGATCAAGTTAGAGATCAAGTTAGAGATCAAGTAAGAGTTCAAGTTAGAGTTCAAGTTAGAGTTCAAGTACGTGTTCAAGTACGAGTTCAAGTACGAGTTCAAGTACGAGTTCAAGTACGAGTTCAAGTACGAGTTCAAGTAAGAGTTCAAGTACGAGTTCAAGTTAGAGATCAAGTTAGAGTTCAAGTACGAGTTCAAGTACGAGTTCAAGTACGAGTTCAATGTAGAGTTCAATGTAGAGTTCAATGTAGAGTAGAGTTCAATGTAGAGTTCAATGTAGAGTTCAATGTAGAGTTCAATGTAGAGTTCAATGTAGAGTTCAATTTAGAGTTCAATGTAGAGTTCAATTTAGAGTTCAATGTAGAGTTCAATGTAGAGTTCAATGTAGAGTTCAATGTAGAGTTCAATGTAGAGTTCAATGTAGAGTTCAATGTAGAGTTCAATGTAGAGTTCAATGTAGAGTTCAATGTAGAGTTCAATGTAGAGTTCAATGTAGAGTTCAATGTAGAGTTCAATGTAGAGTTCAATGTAGAGTTCAATGTAGAGTTCAATGTAGAGTTCAATGTAGAGTTCAATGTAGAGTTCAATGTAGAGTTCAATTTAGAGTTCAATTTAGAGTTCAATGTAGAGTTCAGCTTCGTTTTTTTTGACGTTTACTGCGCAGAAGATTAGTAGACGTAGCACTTTAAAAATAAGCGTTGGCGCCCGAGTAGTATATTACTCTGTAAGCAAAAGCTTTGAGTGGTGTACTTTTGAAATGAAATTAATTTATTTGCGAGAATAAGAGTGACAAAAATATTGATGGCAAAAAATATGGAGTTCCAAGCTTACTCTACCGAGCTTCAGTGTGCAAATATTAAAATTAATTGTTACATTAAGACAGCTCAAATGGATAAGACTACATTTTAACAAATGTTACATATGATTAATTCAAATTAACAATAATAATTAAGCTAAATAATAACAATAATAAATCATTACAAATTCAATAAACCATTCAAGTTTCTGTCAAATTAATAATTATGTAAAAAAAAAAAAAAAAGTTCATAAAATGTTTATTAAAAAAGCTACAATATTATAATATACTTAAATACCATGTCGGTATGAATTTTGTTTTGTAGAAGTTAAAACAATAATGCTGAGGCTTTCTCCCTTATAGGGTAGTGTGTGTGTAGCAAAGTGTGTTTGGTGGAGCTGTTATGATTCTTGATCTTAGTAATATCATATGGGTTTCACTAACTGTACTTCTTTCCTGGGTTTACTTTAGTTTGTTTGAATTGATGTGATTTTCCCTACATAAAGTTGATAAGTAGTTATTAACTCTAATCTTTGGTTAATATGAGTAAGCGTTAGCAAATGTTCAAACTAAATCGATTAATAGCAAAATTGGCTCGCAAATGTAGGCAGAAATGGCCGAGTGAAATTATCTATTACTGTGCTGAACTTCTTTGGTTTCAGGTAGAGATTTTCACACCAGAATGAGATTGGACTTGTGATTCACCGTGAGGCCGTATCGGAGAGTTGGATTGTTGGTCGAACTCGCTTGGATCACATTGTTATCGTGGTATTGAGACTAAAAGAGGTATGAATGTGAAAGTAGATAGCAGTAAATAGAAGTAGAAAAAGAGATGGATGAATTGCGTGAAAAATATGGCTAAGAAAATTAGATTTGGAAGTTGAGATGTTTTTTTTTAAGACGTAGGCTTTAGCTTTCCGCTTTAACAGCAGCAACATAAGGAATAGTAGTTTAAAAAAAAAAAAAAACATGAAAAAAAATGTAGCTATAAAAATATATAAAACACTTGTAAGGAAACTGATAAGATGAAATAATATTGAGAGAGAGAGAGAGAAGAGGTAAAAGATGTAGTTACCAAAGTATAGAATTTATCCTAGTTAGGTTCGATAAGATGCAGGTTCAATTATGATAAAAAATAAGCAGATGTCCATTCATTTATGATAAGATGAAATAATATTGAGAGAGAGAGAGAAAAATTAAAATAAGTAGGTACCAAAGTACAGAATTTATCCTAGTTAGGTTCGATAAGATACAGGTTTAAATTATGATAAAAAAGCAGATGTCCATTCATTTATTTATAAACCCTTTAACAAAAATGCAAATAAGTTCTTCAATAAAATCTTGTGTTGAAAAGTCTTGATAACATACGTGCAGTCTTGTCGAAAAACGTTCAGTCTTGATGACAGACGAGCAGTCTTGATGTCAAACATGCAGTCTTGATGACTGGACTTTGATGATAGATATGCAGTTTAAAGTAATAGCGTAATAAAAAAATAAGCGTAGTTAATCAAGAGCGTAAATGAATATTTGAAGAGACACTTCTTATAAGAAAATAGTATGACTAGTAGCAATTAAAAAAAAAAAATAAGAGAGGGTAGATGTTGATATAGCAATCTAGATACAATTAATAGATGTTGATAGAGCCATCTGAATAAAATTAATAGATGTTGATAGAGCCATCTGAATAAAATTAATAGGTGTTGATAGAGCCATCTGAATAAAATTAATAGGTGTTGATAGAGCCATCTGAATAATATTAATAGATGTTGATATAGCCATCTGAATATAATGAATAGATGTTGATATAGCCATCTGAATAAAAAGAGAGAATAGAAAAGATATGAAAAGATTAGAAAAGTTTAGAAAAGATTATAAAAGATTATAAAAGATTATAAAAGATAAGAAAAGATTGGAAAAGTTTGGAAAAGATTAGTATAAATTAGAAAATATATGGAAAGATTCGAAAATATTAGGAAAGATTCGAAAATATTAGAAAAGATTAGAATAGATTAGGAAATTTCAAAAATATTTGGATAGATTATAAATTATATGGAAAGATTCGAAAATATTAGGAAATATTAGAAAATATAGGGAAAGATTAGAAAATATTAGGAAAGATTAGAAATTATTAGGAAAGTTAAAAAAAAAAAACATTAGATAAGGATAGAGATAACGATAAAAAGAAATTTGGATTTTAAACTGTATTATATATTTTAATTATAATCTTGTCTAATTCATATGGGAATGGAAGGGGATGAATGTTGTTGTGTATCTGTAGCGTAAGTCCCGCAATATAAGCTATAATAATAGTCAATATGTATAATTAACTCTCACCAGACACAAGCCTTTCAGGTTTTCGTCAGGCGGTAATGTAAAACCATGTACCTATCATGTAATTTTGGTCAATTATATAAATAATAATAATAATATGAAGATAAGAAAAGGAAAGGATATACAGAGTTATTTTAATATTTAATCGTGTCTAGTTCATATTTTAATGTAACTGTTAATCCAAAATGTTAAATAACAAATGTTTTTGCATGTCGTACGCAATCTGCTACTTACACCTCGTGGAATGTTAAATTACACTTTATGCCAAAAATAAAGGAATAGATATAGATAGATGGGATAGATAAGATAAGATTTGATTATTGATTTTGGTTGGAGTTGATAACTGCCTGTATACACTGTCGTATGTACATATACAATAAAAAGCTCTAGGGATAGGTGAACCGATGTTGATGGATCAATCTGAGAAAAAGAGTAGTAGATGTTGATGGGTCCATCTGAGTAAAGTGGTGTATGTTTATCTGTATTATTTTATGTAAGATATTGATAACTTTATTTGTTTACACGAAGTTTGAGGACAAACTTGAAGTCAGGAAAGGCCGAATGTTAGATATTTATTAGATAATTATTCATATTGGCTGGATCATATTATTATGGTAGAAGGATTGAGTGATGTGGCAACACTGACCATAGTAGCTTATAAAAGTGTGGGTATTTGTATTTGTAAGGGTTAGTTTTTATCAAGCTCTCGATCTATACGACAGTGCAGTGCGATCGTGGTTTTACCCGGTTCTGTAATTTATTATAATTTAAGTCTAAGATTGTGAAGTGAAGTGAATATGTAATTAATTGTAATATTATAACAGTAAACCTATCGGGGCCCATGAGCGAGTTTGTTGTGTCGCTTCTTCTCCTCATACGGGACTTTCCGAAGCGATAGTATTACGTTGTTTCATTGCCTGCACTACGCCCACTGAATCCTGATACCACAGAACTTTAAACATGGTGTTCGTATCGCTTGGCAGTCGCTGACGCTATTAATAATGATATTACATACTTAATTTAAAAGTTATTACAAGGTATATAACAGATAACACACCTCCGCTTCCATCGCCACTTGGCTTAGTCAATCAAATCAATCTCTGAAAAGTAATTGTAATTTCGCTGTAAAAGATGATAAGAAAGGAGTAAATACGGATATGACAGATACGGAGCTCAAATAATTCACACAGGCAGGCAGGTTATTACAATTTTCTGTCTAATATGTCGCTATACATAGGAGGATAAAGAAATAATCTTTAATAACGTATTTCAACTTTCAAATTCAGTGAAATATATGTGAATGTGCGATTAGTCGCAAGTGTACCCACCCTGTCATTAACAGCAACCAGCTGAATCACGCCAGCATAATTTCCTGGTAATAGAGGATGTTGTTTCGAACCGATTTTTCATAACACATCGCTGCGATGATATGATCCTATTTCTTGAGTGATGACGTCATTATACTGTAATTTTTATTAGCATTTAGGATTAGAAGAAAAAGAGAAAATTTCCACCAGTAACTTGTCAAGATACGGAGACATAGGAATGTATACAAATGAAAATTAATGTTTAATATTTAAATATCTTCCTATTTTAATTGGAATAGTTCTACAATTGTTATCATTATGAAAGTTAAGACACGCAGAATGACTGTGACTGTCATGCATACCAGCGTAAAAAAGTTGGCCTGTTTTATATAGTCGTGTAGTATGGTGAAGCTTTTTCTAGGTGTTATACCGTTGAGTGTAAGATTTCCTCATCATACAATTGCCTCATCAATAAAATCACCAAAAATCAAACAAAGTCATTCCATATAAGCAATTTAGAATTTACAGCTCCAAAAGCAATTCGCAGCATCACCCGAACCTTTAGGTTCCATTTTCAAATTCAAATTACGTAATGGTACGGTACTCTATCAAACAGTGAAATTTTACGACTACCCTCGCTTCTCGGTCTTGGGAGTAATTTCTAGCTCGTATGTGGAGTCTAGGTTAAATTTTATTTGCTGGGTAATTAGAAAGTAGTTTCAAAATTATCTATCTCTTACTAATACAATAAAGAGGAATATATTTTTGTTTGTTTGAACTGGCTAATCTCGCTCGGTACTACCAGTCGAATTCGAAAAATTCTTTCACTGTAGTATGAGTTCAGTGACACATGGTATTTTATAAGATTTTTCAATGGTTAATGTTTATTTCGATATAATAAAGGACTGCTATGATACAGCCAGGTTTCATGAAATATATAATATTTCAGAGTAATCAAATGGAATCCTCCATCCTCACACATTGGAACTAATATGGTTCCGCCCTGTGCGGGTTTCAAAGGTCCTGCCTCAGATTGTGGAATGAGCGCCCCACCGTGGTTTTCTCAAGGGAGTACAGCATGGGGTGCTTCAAAAAGGGTATGAAGTGATGCATGCGTCCATAGGCTACGTTAACCGCTATATGCTTGAACACCCCTAGAAGCTTTAAAGCCACCAGGCATAGAATATTCTTATTTCCATACATATGTACATACCTACATGTTTTTATATTCGGCCGTGCGTGACCCTCCAGGCACCTCCAGGTGTGATGTGAATGCTAAGGGTGAGCAAAGACCTGAGATACGTAAAGATACGTAAATATTTTAAGTATTATCCTTGTTACTTTGTATGATATCGGCGCGGACTGAATTGAACGATTTTTTTAGGGTGACCATGGTATTATAATTTTATTAAAAGTTCTGTTTAAAAGCGGTACGTGATGTAACATCTACAATTAAGAGAAAATTTAATATGATATTATGTTATGTCCCCGCTAATATAATAAAATATAAAGTCTGATATAAATATTCGTACGATTCTTGAGGTCGATGATGGGGAAAAGAGATGAGATAAATAAAACTTGTTTTTTACGTAAATTCAGTCCGATGTATTGCGCCACCATTCACAGAGGATTCTTACGATTATAACCTACAAAACACTAGTGTTGCCACAATAAAAAATATTTCTTATTTCCAACATATTGGAGCAAGAACTCGCTGGTGTTTAACCACCGTCTTTCAAAAACAATACTCTACGAGCTTGTCTATTTGTTATAAAATAAAATAAACTAAACCGTTGTTTTTCTCGATGGACGCGCGTCCTTGTTATTTTTTAACGGCTATCCAAAGGCTTAAATTTCTATTTAGATTTCTAAAAATCTACCTACTACTATATATAATAAAAAAAAATTACTACTACTAATTTTAAATTTTATATTGATTGTTCTATGTCGTATATATTGTTCTCTTCACTTCAAATAAAGCTGTGTAACTGTAAATTACTTCTTCTTTATAATTATCTAAAGCTACAACAGTCTTTGTATTTGAGTACGCTTTCTATGAGCTGGCTACTTATAATAAAACACCATTATTTATTTGTCATACAAAAATAAATGGAAAAAATAAAAAAAAAAAACTTATTATTATTCACAATATTAGGGACCATTCCACATTCAAGTAGTAAGCATGGTCGCTTCGTATATTAGCGTCGGCTTTCTGTAGCAAGTGGCCGGATTGAAACCGGGCGGGCTAACGCAATTATTCCACGTAGGGTTGCGACGTACTGTCGATATTACCTTGTCAAAGGTAATTTTTAATGCCAAAGCAAATTGAGATTTGGGCGAAGTAAATAAAATGCAATACGAGTTCATAAAGGTATAAATAATTTGGAATATGGAAAAGAAAGAAGTGTAAGGGGAATAAATAAAATGTTCCTATTTTACCAGGATTTATAAGTTATATGAAACGTAAAGAATAAAAACAAGAATTAAACTGCAGTTTCAATAGAGACAACCAAAACAGAACCTAATCGAATCATGAATCCGGTAGGTATAAAAAATCAAATAGGTCTTCACATGTAATCGTTAGACACTAATTCAAATCTAGGTAAGGTAGCTTACGATAAACTTTAAAGTAAATAAGTTGGCACTATTCTAATGCAAGTAAAATTATAACCAAGGCTAATCATGAGAATATAGCGATTGGTCGCGACATATCGATTCATATTAATCACAGCCCAACTCAATGTATTAAAATGTTCAAACTATCGATAAACTAAACATCACTAGGTACGGCACAGATTTACAAGGAGGGCGTACCGGTGGCGGGCGCTGTTTTAACCTTTACTCGCATTAACCAGATATCGATCTAGTGAGCAGGCACCCTACACTTTTGCACTGCACTTACTAATATCACAGACGAATCTGGTGCAAATGATAATCAAATTGTACACTGCACTGGATACCTGCAATAATTTAACACCACTAATTTAGATTTTGGTTTATGTAGCTTAATTTTGATGTTAGAGGATATACATGGTGGGCAGTTATCTCTTGATAACTGAAATAAGAGACCATGCCTACAAGAGCCACTCAAGATTTCTTCACACCACAGAGTTTCAGGCATGACTGGTTCATAATCAATTGTATAATGTCTCTAAGACAGTTAAACGGAGGCCACATTTTCAAAAATCTGTTTAGTGATCCGTAAAGCTTAAGGCCTGTGCTATCGATCGAGATCTAAATTAAGATCAGGTCAAGAATAGATCGTGTGAAAATAAACCTAATGGCATTGGTGCAGGTTCCATTTTTAGGGTTCCGTAGCCAAATGGCAAAAAACGGAACCCTTATAGATTCGTCATGTCTGTCTGTCTGTCTGTCTGTCTGTCTGTCTGTCTGTCTGTCTGTCTGTCTGTCCGTGTATGTCACAGCCATTTATTTCCGAAACTATAAGAACTATAATGTTGAAACTTGGTAAGTAGATGTATTCTGTGAACCGCATTAAGATTTTTACACAAAAATAGAAAAAAAACAATAAATTTTGGGGGTTCCCCATACTTAGAACTGAAACTCAAATTTTTTTTTTTCATCAAACCCATAAGTGTGGGGTGTCTATCATTTTTTTCTAAACTGAATAGTTTGCGCGAGAGACACTTCCAAAGTGGTAAAATGTGTGTCCCCCCCCCCTGGAACTTCTAAAATAAGAGAATGATAAATCTATAAAAAATATATGATGTACATTACGGTGCAAACTTCCACTGAAAATTGGTTTGAACGAGATCTAGTAAGTAGTTTTTTTTTAATAGGTCATAAATTGAAATTAATATCAAATACTCAGATCTATACTACCATTTACTTATATACCTACAGGTTTGTACGGAACCCTCGGTGCGCGAGTCTGACTCGCACTTGGCCGGTTTTTTTAACCTTGGTAGACTTCACAATTCGCCCGATTGTCAGTTTTTTTTTTTATCTCGTCTCAAAACTTTAGCTTTGTTAGTTTTACAAGTTAGGCGTTGTTCAATATATATGGGCATTTGTAGGGCCAACTCGCATTGATTCGCATTGAAAGCGTAATTTAGACTTCTATATCATATTTATATTAAGGAGTATAACATGAACTTTACTGTATTCGCTACATGAAAGAGAACAAAGAAAATAAAAAACTGGAACTATTTCGATACAGAAGTAGAGTTACAGGAGAAATTATCAACAACTATTACGGAAATTCTCCAAACCACAGAGTAAAGACGAAAACAACGCAAAAGAAAACCATTGTTAAAACTAATTCATCAACATCAGCCTATAATGTCCCACTGCTGAGCACAGGCCTCCTTACACAAATCAGGGTGAAAAGGAATGGGCAGATACTCCACCACGCGTGCCCACTGCGGATCGGTGGCGGTAGGCTAGTGGTCAGCCTACTGTTGGCGTTTTCAAGCCGCCTAGAACGTGAAAAGTGATAACCGGGACCAACGGCTTTACGTGCCTTCCGAAGCACGGAAACGCTCGATTTGAAATTGACCGCCACTAAGCGGTCTCCCATCCAGGTACCGACCACGACGGGGGTAGCTTATGAACGGTTTATCAAGCTACACCACGAGCGCCTTAAAAAAATAAGCTTTAAAATCAATTGCTGAACAACAATTCCTTACATACAATAGGTATCAAGTATAGTACATACCGTTACGTAATTAACGCATGCGATGAGCTAATAAGTGGGAAAAGTCGACTTGGAGAGTTTCAAGCCGCGACAGCGGGCTGATTAAATAAATTACTTTTTTCCTGTATCGTTGAAGGTACAGTCCCTTTGTTAGCGGAGAATTTAGAACGATTATTTTAAATCTCTTGTAATTTCACATTATCATACGCTTTAAACTTTCTGATGTCCAGTCTTTCTTACTTTTCTAGTTCTGTTTTTTCATATCATGTCTATTTATTTTATTACATATTGTTTTAATAGTATGTATTAGTTTATTATTTTAGTTATTTATTTTATTTATTTATTTTGTATTTATTTAAGTGTATTATTATGTACTACACCTGAAAATATTGTTATATATCCTGTGACACAAAGGTTGTCTGGAAGAGATCGCTTAAGCGATAAGACCGCCTATTTTGTATCACTTCCTCTTGTATTTGTTATTCCTTCTTTTTGTGTATTGTTTATGTTGTGTACAAATAAAGTATATTTATGTTATGTTATGTTAAAGAATAATGTAAGAGCTTGTAAAAACTGACTGGAAAGAACCGCCCCAGGTGCCAGAGAGTCTAGAAGAGCGTAGCGTTTATTCGCTCACAGAGCAGCTGTACTGGGGAAGTACCTCCACTTTACAGAATACCGCAGCCAAATAACTTTATTTTGTGTAAAGTTGTGCACTGCTGACCCCACTACTATCCAGGGAAATCCTTACTGATATTATAAACGCGAAAGTTTGTATATGGATGTGTGTTACTCTTTTACACAAAAACTACTGAATGGATTTGGATGAAATTTGGTACACAGATAGAATATGCTCTAGGATACTTTTTACTCCGAGAAAACATACAATCCCTCGGGAATATGGGTGAAACCGCGCGATCAGCTAGTTAATAAATCAATGTTTTTGGACCTCTCTATCATCCTCTACATCTCATTGACCCCTTTCGTGACTGCGGTTGAGTTCTAGCAAAAGTTTCAAATTCGGGACTCACCGACTCACCTCTTGGTTGTCATGGATAAAAATAGAGCGACTGTGCTAAAGAACGTGTAGTGAGCACGGGTACGGGCAAAATGCCTTGAAACGAAGTGCGCGTACATAGTTTGAATGACTAAAATAATTGGACTGTTTTACAAAAAACTTAAACCGACTTCAAAGTACACTAAGACGTAATCAAATCCTGATCTGATGACAATGGGACCAAGTGTACCCTTCCAGACAAAAAAAGAATTTTCCAAATCGGTTAATAAATGACGGAGTTGTGAGGTAACAAACATAAAAAAAAAAACATACAACCGAATTGAGAACCTCCTCCTTTTTTTGAAGTCTTTTAATGAATATATTTAATGCCATTTTTATTGATACTTATACCGAGAACAAATGACAAGGAATCCATATCGACATTTTGTGTGAGTGTATATCAACCAGTGTGTACTATATATCTGCGAATGCAACTATATGGAAACTGTTCATACTTCGCAAAAGGTAACGTTTTGTTAACGCTATCTGGGAAATGGTGATCTAATGGTGCGTCTATGCTACGCGAATCAAGCACGAGCCGAGCCACGAACGAACCTACAACGAGCCTACAACGAGCACGATGTGAATCCTTTTGTTCGTGAAGAAACTGACAATCGCGCTCGTTCGAGGCTCGCAAGCCCGTCCACGCTACGCGAATCGTGCTCGCAGTGTGCTCGTTCATGGCTCGGCTCGTGCTCGGTTCGCCAAGCATGGACGCACCATAACGTATCCTATATAGTACAAAAGATATTAATATATCAAAACTACAGTATTAGCCGTGGGAATATGGCGGCTGTGCCTGACACTTCAATAAATTATACCTACTTGAGCTTCCCGAGGGAGAGGTTTTTATATATAGTTTGATAATAATTAATAAGCTAGGAATGATCTTCACTTCTCTTTTGGCATAAAATACCTATTACATGGGGTTTTACACTTTTATGTCTTTAGATGTAATCTTATCAGGAAATTTAATAAAAATAAGGGAAGTTGTCTTTGATTGGTAAAAAGTTTGAGTGTAAAAATATCTTCATAAGGAAGTATGTGGTTCAAAGTCAAAGTCATTTTTTCAATTTAGGCCTCAGAAGGGCACTTATGAAGGTCACATTTAAGTACTGAGTTACACCGGTCCAGAAGTCTGCTTCAACTTCAACTAAGTACCAGCATGAAACTCAGCAAGGTTAGCAGTGATAGCACACATCCTAACTAATATTATAAATGCGAAAGTGAGTTTGTTTGTTTGTTACACCTCCACGCCTTAACTACTCATCATCATGAATTGGCATGCAGATAGCCTACGGTTTGGAGAAGGACACTTTTTATCCTGGTAACGCGGGTGAAACAGCGGGTGACTGCTTGTAGCATATAAGGAAACTGGTTCTCTAAACTATATTTTCAACTGGGACGGTAGCCAGCTGGGCAGGTAACTGAGGCGTGCCGTATGCTTGTTTGCCACCTTTGTGGTATAAAAATAAAAAGAACTACTCCATCATAATGGTGCGTGGGCTTGGCAAACCGAGCACGAGCCGAGGCACGAACAAGCACACTGCGAGCAAGATTCGCGTAGCGTGGACAGGCTTGCGAGCCTCGAAAGAGCGCACCTGTCAGTTTTTTCACGAACAAAATGATTCGCATCGTGCTCGTTGTAGGTTCGTTCGTGGCTCGGCTCGTGCTCGATTCGCATAGCATGGACACACCATAACATCATCTAAGGAACAAATAATAAGTGAATAGACAGTTTCAGTTAAAATATACCTCATATATTATTTGCAAATGAATCCGTATTGTCTCAACATAAAATAATGACTATAAAAGCAAATACATTTTAACGTTGCAATTTGCAGAAAGGCATTTTTGTTCGTTCCTCGTTAAAAGCAATGACATGTCGTTAAATTATAATGAATATCATTAAACTGAATGAAATCCAAGCTGTGGTTATAATTGACTCAATTTTTTGGGTTCCGTACCCGAAGGGTGCCAAACGGGACCTTATTACTAAGACTCCGCTGTCCGTCCGTGTCTGTCAGTGGGCTGTATCTCATGAACGGTAATAGGTACACAGCTGATATTTTCAGAGAATATGTAAATCTATTGAAATAAAATTAAAAATTAAAGGTGCGCCCATACAAGAAACATCTTTTTTGGCATATTTTTTTTCATAGCAAAGTTGATTTAGTTAATATTGTACGGAACTCGCCGGTGCGAGTCCGACTCGCACTTGGCCGGTTTTTATTTATTTTGTGAACGTATTTATGTAATTTGTTAATTGTAATGTAGTACCTATGTACAAATCGGTACTGAGATAAAATTGATACAGATAATGATGTCGATTAGGGTGTTGAATAACAGAAAACTAAAAAAAAAATGCAGACTTATTTCTCTTTCATACTTAGGCCACCACATAGATCTATGTCTATACAAACTGGCAGATGTAACTCCAGGGCCAGTTGACAAGATGGTTGTCGGTTGTCGACAATCGTCATCGTTAGTAAACGATCAACCTTTGTATGTGATAGACATAAGAGATTGTTAAAAATCTGTAAATTCGAAATTCTAACGTAATTATTGTAAATGAATGAACTGTATCAATACAAGATAACAACCAGGGCCAGTAGACAAGATGGTTATCGACAATCGTCATCGACAGTAAACGATCAACTATTGTACCATTGACATTTCAAATCGAAATATCACGTGATTTTTAACAATCTCTTATGTCAATCCCATACAAAGGTTGACCGTTCGTTTACTAACAATGACGTTTATTAAATTTTTATTAAAACATCTTGTCTGGGGGGGTGGTGGCAGTTAAACTTTGTCGATCGATTAAGAACGGCTCATCATGCTACATCTCGAGCGCCTCATAACCTGGGTTGCTTACCAGGGGTTATTATATATATTTAACCTCAGGTAAGCAACTAACTCTGAGTTATTAAGATAACATAGGTTAACGCAAGTGGGCCTATGGGTGGTTGAAAGTAAAACAAAGCCATATGAAAAGCCATCATTAGTGAAGCAATGTCTAGCATAATTTAGTATACTAGTATGAACCTAACACTTGATAAACTAGTACAATAACTAGTAACCACTGTTCATAAGTAAGGGAGAGTTCAGCCCAAAACTTCAGTGTAAATATATTTAAGCCCTCCAAACGGTTGGGCTCAGTTGAAATTACTCGTATGCGTGTGGCACACCGAGAGGAATTACACCTTTTTTCCAATAATTATACTGCAATTGTCAGTTAGTCATCGAGGTCAAAAAATGCCTTTTTGTGATCTAAGTATTTCTAGTATTTTTGCCGTTTTGACACAAAAATATAGTCAAAGTCAAAGCCATTTATTCAATTTAGGCCCTAGAAGGGCACCTATGAAGGTCAAAGCTACTGAAGTTACCGCCAGTTCGTAAGTCGGCCTTCAAATGAGAAGAACAGGCAAGAAACTCAGCAAGGTTACACTTTTTAAATATTTTTTTTTAACAATCTGACTGTATATTGGCTATTTTTTCCAAAACATTAGTAGGAATACATACATACTTTTTATTTTACAAAATAAAATACACAATCATCAAAACGAATAAACATAAAAAAACATTGATTAATCAAATCATCAATCAATCATATAAACATTGCCAACTATTGTTTAACATAATATGATGGTTTTAAAACATTCTAATATTTGTTATTAAATCTGAATATTTTTGAGTTTGGTTGTAATGTTAGTACCGAGCATGGCACAACACAGTTTAACATTAATTAGTTACGTATTTAAAAGAAAGTCATATAAAATTATGAACATTGTAATACTATTAAATAAATATTGAAGACTGGAAATGGAAGACATAGAACAATAAATTCATATTATTTTGTCCACAACACTAAATAAATACTATAAACAAAGTTTAAAGATTCTATAATAATCCCAAATCACTTAACACGCACTTCCCTAAAGATTATGACAGTATGTCAAAGTTACTCAAACTTTCACCCAGTGTCCCCCATTCTTAGCACCTCGCCTGACCCACAGCACACTATCGACCGGCTTACGGCCACTAAATACGACACAACGTACCAACGAATGTATGGAAATTATTCTCAACCAAAACCCCATTCTGTTTGCATTTAATCCTAGATTATGATGGAATTAAGCCCTCGCCCTGAAAGTTTCCAACCATTTCTAAATCTTTGCGTGGTTACCGCTCTGATCGGATGATTATTATTTAATCTAAGGATTTAGTTGCGGCGTTCTCAACGAATCAATAATTCTATTGCTATTATCTTAATCCGAGGATTTATTTGTATTATAAATTGAGGTGCTAATTTTATTATGATAAAAAAGCTTAAATGCTTTTACCAAAATATTTACTTGGGTTATTTAAAACGATCAAATATATTTGGTTATTAAAGAAGGCTGTTCATTTTAGTAAATCAATTAATAATAAGAATTAATATCCTGGGACATTCCTCACACATGGCCATCCGATCCCAAACAAAGGAGAGCTATGTACTATGAAAACCAGACAACTGGTTTACTACATATACTAATTTTTGATTGTAAATACATCATCATCATCATCATCAGCCACTGCGGATCGGTGGAGGTAGGCTAGTGGCCAACCTACTGTTGGAGTTTTTCAAGCCGCCTAGGAGGCATCCAACCAGCTTAACGACTATCACAATTAAGTGATAACCGGGACCAACGGCTTTACGTGCCTTCCGAAATACGGAAACGCTCGATTTGAAATACCACTAGGCGGTCACCCATCCAGGTACCGACCAAGACAGACGTAGCTTAACTTTGCCGATCGATTAAGAACGGCTAATCATGCTACACCACGAGCGCTTCGCTTCGCGATTATTTATATTAAGTATGTAAATACATACTTAATATAAATAATTACACCCAGACTCAGGACATACAAATGCAATTCTTTCCTGTGTAGGAATCGAACCCACGACCTGCGGCGCGATAGGTGGAATCTTAAACAACCGCGCTAACTGTCCCATCATACATTTTTAAACCATTCTATCAAAATATCTAGTCTTGGAACCTAAAATATATTACTAGTAGTTCATAGCTTACTCTCTCAAACCTAACAATAATATATCATAGAGTCTATATTTAAACCGTCTGGTCAGTTTAAGAATAGAGCTCTTATGCGGTTCAGTTGAAATAAGTGTACATACTACAAGACAAAAATGTAGGCACAGATTTTAACACATCAATAATTTCTAAGAGGGTTTAAAGCCGTTCATTTTGATTGTCGCACAAACTCTTTTAGATACTTCACAATAAGCTAAAATACTTTACCATTCTTAGAATCAGCACAATATTCGCAGAGAGAGAGAGACTATCTATATAATAAATCGATTCTCTATTATACACGGTTGCATAAGTTCAATTCATCGCAGGTGCTGTACCACGATATGTGACAACCTCCGATATTACTGCAACCGGCAAAGGTTGGCAATCTCTGCTTTTATGCAACATTGGCATCGGCGCTGCGGCGGCGTTGCAGCTTTTTTTTAATGTTGCCTGTTGCTGTCTTAAGTTTGTTGTAAAGGCGGGCTTCTTAATTTATTTTAAGTGTTTTTTGGAGTGCAATTTGAGATGCATTTTGAAAAGTTTGCGAAATTAAGAGTATCTATCTACCTCATATTGGATGCAACTATTTTTTACGGATTTAATAAATTTTATTTCATTTAATATTTTCTTATTTTGATGGGCCAGTCAGTTAGCGCGATTCCACCTATCGCATCGCAACGCAGATTGTGGGTCCGATTCCCACACAGGACATGCATTTGTGTGCATGAACATGTCTGTATGTCCTGAGTCTGGGTGTAATTTTGTATATTAAGTATGTATTTACAAACCAAAAGTAGTATATGTAGTATATCAGTTATCTGGTTTCCATAGTACAAGCTCTGCTTAGTTTGGGATCAGATAACCGCGTGTGAAAAAATTATAAATAAGTGCACACATCCACATCTTTAGAGGAAGATCATTCAATATTTTATGTCAGTAAAACCAATAGGTATGTAAACAATGAAATTCTTGAATGCTTTTATTGTACTCACAAAAGCAGTTAAGCAACTGAATTGAATTAACATCTTCCAAGTATCAAGAAACCATTGACTAATCTAAATTTATAAGTGCGAAGTCGAACTTCGATGTGAATGACACACCATGCGTTTTTGCTGTTTTATTGAATCGCATTAGCAATTCATATTTTATCGTCGAATGGTGCGTTATTGTAACTTTTATTATATGAAGAAATATTGTACTGTATTTCTCATATACTATATGGTAAATCTTTGCACGTTTTCACAGCATGTTTTCTATCCATTTGTTTCAGCTTACATACCTGACTAGGTATGTAAGCTGAAGGTAGGACTCTACCTTGTAATAATAATCTTTGGATTTTCTTCCAAGAAATCTACCGACTAGCAACTGCTTAAATAATCCTCAATTAATCAGCATGGCAACAAAGCAATCTGGCATTGTTACTCATAAATCAGATTACCTTATAAAAACAAAACAACGATTTCATATTACCTTCGCATATTAAAACTTGCTCGCTGACCATCTGTTGTATGAATCCAGCATCGAACTGCGACCAAAGAATGCTGGCATGGTCAAGACTTGGGTTGTTTTTACACCTGTCACATCTCTGGACCTGTTCTCGGCGGATGTGGCGACCGTTCACCCGGTGCGAGCAGGACAGACATATAAGCGTGCCGAACGACGGAGAGATGTGTACAATTTTACTCAAGTTAGAGAGGAATGGGTAAACGTCGCGTGGCGCGGGAGAGGGATGGCGAAACACGATCGGTTACTTGCTTGTTTTATTTAATAATCCTGTTATAATAAGAAAGGTAACTTGTATGGCTTCTGAACTATTTTAAAGGGTGATTTGTTACTTTGTTTCTGTCTTGTTATATTTTTGCAGTGAGATGCAATAGATACTGCCGTTTAACATTGTATTTAGAGACTTTAAAAACGATAAAATTTATGTTTATTGGGTTGGTAAGTAATTTATGTTTATGTCTATCCGAAAAATGTTAGTGAGCAGATATTGGTAGGTAAGTTTTTGTAAGAAATAACAATTCAGGGCAGCTATTTTTAAATAAAGCGAGTAAAATCTGCTAAATATGGGTAGATAATATTCATAATTTCTATTATGAATATTATCTACCCATATTTAGCAGATTGAGAGGTGGACGAGTATTAAAATACCCTTTGTTGAAAGTACAAAATATTTAGTTTTTTTTTAATCGGATACCAAACAAACTGTTACTGCAATAAATACTTTACTTCTGTTTTACAGGTTTTTTTTTTCTTTCTTCAATGGCGTCACACGGCTTGTGTATTTTGCCAATTTACAGTTATATTATATAAGTTCTAGTCAGAATAAATCACTTTCACATATACCTCAGTCAGTCACCGTCCATAAAAGTCATGTTTTAGTACAATGGTGGTCATTGTACTAAAACTCTTTACGGACTTTTTGAGTTAACTTGAAAAGTCACGATACACATAATTCATTTCATTTCACTTCACTGGTGCACATGTATTGATCTTTATTGGATAAAATACCACCAGTTATGCGAATCTTTTATTCTTCAACACATTCCTTTCAATAAATGATGCCATTTCTAAAATTCAAAATTCAAAATTCAAAATCATTTATTCAAATAGACCTTCGCAGGCACTTATGAAAAGTCTAACTCTAATACTCTAATACCGGTTCGGAAGGTTGCATTTGCTGAGAAGAGCCGGCAATAAACTCAGCAATTACTCTTTTCAAAACAGGCTTAGATTAATTACATAATATTTACATTCTAATCGCACTGAAAACAATTGCTACTCTAATAATAATCTAATCTTGGATACTCCTACATGTCATCCTTTTCTTGGTCTAAAAAGGATGAGATCTAGGATTTGAAGCTGATCTTTGTAGTTGTTCAACATGAGGAACACTTAGGCCTCAAAAGACTTCTGGAAAAATCCATCCCACCCATCCTTATCGTATTCATCATCAGCCTGCATCCCACTGCTGAGCACAGGTCTCCTTTCACAAAAGAGGGTGAAAGGAATGGGAAAAATACTCCACCACGCATGCCCACTGCGTATCGGTGGATATAGGCTAGTGGTCAACCTACTGTTGGAGTTTTCAAACTATCTAAGAGGCCTCCAGCTAGCTTAACGACTTTAAGTGATAACCGGGACCAAAGGCTTTACGTTCCTTCTGAAGCACGGAAAATGCTACAAGAAATACCACTTTGCAGTCACCCATTCAGGTACCAGCCTCACTGATCGTAGCTTAAATTTGCCGATCGATTAAGAACGGCTTATTATAGTACACAACGAGCACTTCGCATTCATACCTTGTCACTTCCCATAACAGTTAATTGAAGGAATGTTAATTAACATAAAACCTTAACTCACTCTCTCATCAATGTTTAATAAATTCAGCTCAACAATAAAAAGGTTTCTTTAATAACAGTGATTGTATAAAAAGGTGATATTAAATAGTTACATTTGTGAAGTAGTCCAAACGTTATGGGAAACTCGTGAACAATTCCATTGTAACGAGTACAATACAATTGTGAGATTTTGTAAGCTTTTTGCTAAGTAGGTATGCGAAATGTCTCGGGAACCGCAAGGTCGTCATGTTTGTTTTGCTTTAGGTTTGTTGATATAATTCAGTATTATACAGGTGTTGCAAGTAAATATACCTGAATCACACACATGTAAGTATGGTGTGCGATTTTTTGTAGTTTTCGAGTTATGACTATTTTGCATTTTCTTTTATTAAAATCTAACATAAATATTTTTGATCATAGTGATGATTCGAGATACATGCGAGTTTTTTTTTTCTCAATTAGTTGACTAGTGATCCTAGAGAATGCATAAACATTTTGTATCCATAGATTCATTTCAATTTCATTAAAAAAATATGGAAAAATAAAAGTCTAAAAAAGTGACAATTACTTTTTAATCACCCCCAAAGAATTGGGATACATTCAGGAGTAGAAATTGGGTTACATGTCTGATATCTGATTTTCCCTAGGTACGTACTTGTTATTTATTTCGACAATAAAAACCCTCATAGTGCGACTTTTAACTTATTGGTGCTTATTTATTTTTATTTTTCCGAACACTTCTTATAAAATGTTTACATAAATGATTTCAAATAGAATAAATTCAATCTCTTTCCAATGTTGATGTTTCAAACTGCTCTTTTAAGTTACAACCTTGTTTTTTACTGCATGATTGTTTTAACAAGGATACTACTGTTTAAGCCATATTAAAAAGCAAGCCCTTTTAAATTGATTTCGTATAATATCCGGTAATAAAGCAACAGTTGATTTCGAAATTGTAAAATTACCATTGTAATAGCTAGCTTATCTTTATAACCAACAAAAGTTAATGCAAATTTTAATGTCATCCGGCATTTTATCTTATCTTCATCGGCATCTTTAATTTTATTTTCAACCTTTTTTTTTTTTAGATCATCTTGATTTTATATCTTGCAGTTTTTAGCTAAATAATCTCTATTTAATTAATTTTAATTCTAGCTCTGAATAATTATATTTTTTCCATGCTGTAAGCAAAGTTTATCTTACAAGCGTTATAAAATCAATTTGAATCTTTATTACTTAATCCGGAATAATCCGCATTTTATTAGATTGATTAAATTACTACGCCATTGAAACTTGCAGATTTATCAGTTCAACTCTAAAACTTATAACTATACTGGTATAATCTCAATCCTTAGTCACCAGTTCATTTTATTTTATCTCTCATAAACTATTTCATAAATCAAATAATCAAATCAATTCACAAAACAAAGACACAAACACAAAAGTGTATTATGCATCAAATTGTCACACTGATGTAAACTACGATGCAACGCGTAGGTAGCTCCCTTACTTACTTACCTACCTACAGTGCGGTGTTAACTGTACGCCAAAGCGGACGTCAGGCGCCTTTAATCTTTGACGTTTTGACATCACGCGCTGCGCGTCGCGCGACGGATTTCGCGCGAATTCATATTTCGAATTTTGGAACGCTATTTTTATTTGTTTTTGTTCTTGTGTCTATTTTGAATTGTTGACTTGTGTATGACTTGGGTTTGTGATTTGTGACTTTTTGCTGCTTATTTGGATTGTTTATTTCGACTGATTATTTGGTAAGTACCTAAATTTATTATATCTTTAAAACTTTAACGAACGCAAATCAATATTTGTTTCTGAAATACAAATAAAATAATTATATTATGAAAATAAAAAAAAATACCAAAAAATAAATTTAAATTATTTGAATCTAGCTGTTATTGGTTGTTAAGTGTAAGCTTATATTAAGATAAAATGTGCCCATTTGTTTTAAAAAAAATACCTGTCTTGATACTAGATGGCGCTACCATACATGTTCAACGCTGAGCTTTTAAGCTTTAATTTAATATATAGAATAGGTACCTAGTATTTTCTTGTTTATTTTTCGAGGTGTGATATTATAGTAGTCACATTTATTTATTTCAATAATCAAAGCAAGGATAATACTTTTAGGTACCTACCTAGTAACCTACAATACAAAATACATAATATAACTACGGAACTTCATGGTACCTATTTATGTTTACTATTTATAACATCATTATACGGTAAACGTTTACCATCAGGCGGGCCCCATGCGTGATTGCTTGAGTGGTACAAAAAGGTAACTATTTAAGGTAAAAAAAAAACCCGAATTCTTGTATGCACTGTATACCATAAATGAGCGACAGAAATAACGCATTCACGATAACAACTGAATATAGTTTCTTTGATTATTTTTTTCACTTTTCCATAATTAAATGATACAAAAACGATACAGTCTCTTCTATTTCAAAACAGGCCTTTACCAAAATAGACCTACGAGTCTATCTCTATTAACTTAAAGAAACAAACTTGAATAAAACACATTATAAAGTAGCCAGTAAAAAAAAAGACGCGGCAAAGGTCCTAAGATGAGAAAAACCATTTTACAAATGTTTCTTCTCTGGAATAAAATTTTGATTTTCAACCTTATGTCAAAGGATTAGAAGTAGTATTAGGTTCTGTGATGGTAAGTTAAGTTGGTTAACTTTTTATATGTGATGAGAAACCAGTTGGATGTTTCGTTAGGGATTGTAATTAGGGCAGGTGCTCAATGGACCGTATTTTTTTGGATTGTGTCTTATTTTTTTAATTTTATTCCTTGAATCTCTGATACTTGTAAAGTGTCCATAAGGTTGCGAGAAAAATTTAGGATTTGAGTGCTTTTTTCCTTCATATTCTGCATTTATTTGATTGAAAATGCATATGATCTACTGACATCAGAGAAAACTAAGTCGTAACCCCTTTCGGCATCACACAGTAATTGCTGAGTCTGTATTTTTTATTGTTTCTTTATTTAACTCTGTGATTTTGTAATTGGAAAAAAATGTTTTTCTTTCTTTTTTATTGCCATTTTTGTAATAATCCTGGTAAGTAAAGTAAGTATGTAGAACTCATAGTGATACTTGATATTATGTACCTACAAGTTTTACGTAAAACATGCAATATTTCACGACTATGTTCAAGATAGCTGCTGCACGAGTTCAGACAGTCCCGTTTATTATTGAACGTATGGTGTCACTACATTTGGATGTAGTATCTGTATCAAACTTTACGTCCTCGCGTGGTATTAAGTAATAACAATTACTTTATTTTATAAGATGTTTTAAAATTATTTTTCGAAGCAATAACGGATACTTTTTAAACATATTCGTTTTGTTTGAACTTTTTAAATGTTGCGCGTGAAATAATTAAAATATAATTAATTATATAAGTGCATTATTTTAAATTGAATTGTATTATAATGTCTTAGTAAGACTAATTTGTATGCCGGGAATATACAGATTCAGATGGTACTCTTCTTTGTAAGTACTTTTGCAATTAGGTAGAATATGATAACCCTTATGTATAGGGAATTTGGTATTAGTATCTACTCCTTTAACTAAAAACCGGCCAAGTGCGAGTCAGACTCGCGCACCGAGGGTTCCGTAACCTGTAGGTATATAAGTTCATGATAGTAAGAATAGACCCGAGTATTTGATATGAATTTCAATTTATGACGTATTAAAAAAAACGAAAGTTTGAACGAGATCTAGTAAGTAACTAGATCTCGTTCAAACCAATTTTCGGTGGAAGTTTGCATCGTAATGTACATCGTATATTTTTTTTAGTTTTATCATTCTCTTATTTTAGAAGTTACAGGGGGGGGGGGGGGGTTACACACACATTTTACCACTTTGGAAGTGTCTCTCGCGCAAACTATTCAGTTTAGAAAAAAAAGATATTAGGAACCTCAATATCATTTTTGAAGACCTATCCATAGAAATAGACCCCCACACACTTATGGGTTTTATTAAAAAAAAAAATGAGTTTCAGTTCTAAGTATGGGGAACCCCCAAAATTTATTATTTTGTGAAAATCTTAATGCGGTTCACAGAATACATCTACTTACCAAGTTTTAACATTATAGTTCCGGAAATAAGTGGCTGTGACATACGGACGGACAGACAGACAGACAGACATGACGAATCTATAAGGGTTCTGTTTATTGCCATTTGGCTACGGAACCCTAAAAAGGAGACGGCAAGGGTGTGGGGTATTTAAATCAGCGTGAAGTTTGGTGTGTAGTTAGTACTCGTTAAGTACTCATTTACCAAAACAGTAGCGCGAATTACTCAGAGGTTGTCAAGAAAAAAATATTAAAATGTTTTCACAAACTTCACTTCGATTTGCTTGACTTGACTTCTTGTTTGAATGGCGTCAGGTGTGTATATATCTGACACCCTTGTCGTCACCTTGTGAGAATAACTATAAGACTGTCACCACGGATTTTTTTCTATTATATAGTGTCCAAAGAAGTATCAATCAAAAGTCGAGGTAGAGCACGCCATGTATGTTCCGCATCCACATTATTAGAGCGAATATTTATATATCTGATAGGTTCACTATTCATCTGATTTAGAAATAAAATCTCACATTTATCTCATATTCAAGTCACTATGATCATAAATATCAATGCTAGATTTTGATTAAAAATACTGAAAAATAGTCATAACTCGAAAACTACAAAAAATCGCTGAAAATGCATGGGAAAATACAATAAATGGGTTCGCATCGCGCTCGTGTTGTAGGCTCGTTGTACGTCCGCACTTGACATCGCGAGCAACGGACGAATAGACGCTCGGCTCGTGCTCGGTTCGCGCAGCGTGGACGCATGCCATTATGTGCATTCTGATATTTCGTATCTGCATAAGCTTCCTGCCTTTGGTGACATCATTCTTTACCTTAACTTCATAGTCAAATATAAGCATTTCAAATAACTAAGATTATATTGAGTATTGCTGACAAAAACAGTGTCTTAACATTAGATATGTCTGTGGTATTAACCGTCACAATTTAAAATACGCGAGAGGTAGAGCACAGCGTTATTTCGCTCAAAGAGCAGCTCGACTGGGGAAGTAGATACCTCCATCTTACAGAATACCTCAGCAAAACTTGTTGTATGTTGTGTTTCTGAGCGTGAGTGAGATCACCAAAGCTCACCAGGGGCTCTACCGCGTAACTTTGGTGGTAATCGTAACGAACACCATTAATGAATTTCATCCAATCAGGGCTCACGTACGGTCAACGTCGCGTCATACCCCGTGCGCGTAATTGGATGAAATAATTAATGGTGTTCGTTACGATTACCACCAAAGTTACGCGGTAGAGCCCCGGGACGGTTAAGGATCGGTAACGCGTGAGTGATGCCTCGTGTGTTGCAAGCGTCCATATAAGCTACAGTAACCGCTTACCACTAAGCCGGCCGTATGCTGCTGACTTAGATGTATAAAAAATAATAAAAATATAGAGCAAAAGAAAAAAAATGACAACTTTAAAAAATAACATTATACTCTATTCAAAATGGTTGTGTAAAGCGATTTGGTCTTCGTATATATTTACTGGAGTGCGAAATTGAGTTTTACTATTAAAAACACTGCAATGTACTTTTATTCAAATCGTAACTGGTACTAAATAAAGTTATATCACTGTTTTTTTTTACATGGAAAATATATGACCATTTTCGGCTGAAACTTTCCTGGATTTAATTTGATTTACTGTTGTCCGTTCATTTGATAAAAATATGAGTGGAAAATATGTTTGCCATTTAAAAGGTTAATCTTTATATTTATAATCGTTGGTACGTCTGTTAGTGCTTGTGTAACTTCCGAACGACTTGAATTATTGAGGTCACACAATATATTTGTATTGTAGGGAAATGGGGTTCTTCAAAAAGGGTGTGAAGAGATTTCTTCAGGGTCGGCGACGCGCGAGTGATACCCCTGGTGTTGCAAGCGTCCATAGGCTACGGTAACTGCTTACCATCAGGCGGGCCGTACGCTTGTTTGCCACGTTAGTGGTGAAAAAAAATAAAATAAAAAAAAATGGTTCAGAACTAGAATCTGACAGGTATCGTTGGGAGATGCTATTCTTTGACCTCGGAAAGCGGGTGAAACATGCATGGGCAGCAGGCATGGGGCAGCTAGCTTCTAATAAAAAGTATAAATAAAAATAAACTTCAAATGTACTTACTATTTCTAGATATATGAAACAATATTTCCAGAGTAAGAAACCAAAACAACCAAAATTTTAATGAAAAATTTCATTTTAGCTCCTTTGCTTTTATATTCAGTCTCAAATACGCCTGTTAAAACATAAATTATAAATTATCTCGACCCATTCTTTGTTGCCAGTCCCATACAATCGATAAGGTTATCCAAAATTCATGTACTTGCCAATATTTTTTTAGTTATACAAATATCTATTCCACAAGACGTTTTTTTTGTCCTCTATGGACATATTGGACATTCAACTGATTCTGCTGAGCACTTCTACCGAAGAGCCTTATCTGAGTTCTTGACTTATGCCCGCTTTCAATAATTTACGGACCGTTATCGGTTAAGATTTATTAAAATGAAGACTCTTCTATCTTTACTATTAATGAAGCAAATACCTCAAAGCTTTGCATAGCAGACCCTCCCATATGGAAGTAGCTATCACAGGTAAAATTAGCTTACGAAATGATCTAGGCCCAGTTAGGCAATAAAAAAACCTACCATTGGTAAGCAAAACGATTCGTTTTTGTTTATTGAAATCGGGCATTAGATGTCTTCAGCTAGTATCCTTTCATGCGATAGTTTAACACTTATACAGGGTGGGCCAGAAAGAATTGCGAATTTGAAAAAATGATTAAAAAAAAACTTAGTACAATTCACATATAAATTTTTATTTTTATAAAAATTTACATCTGGGAAATTCATTTCTTAAAAATAACGTCATCCAGGTGTGCACCATCCCGCTGCAAACATTCTTCGAATCTGAACCTCAAATTGGTAAAAACTCGCTGGCACATTGCACGGGGAATAGCTGCCATTTCTTCCTGGATATTGGTCTTCAACTGGTTAATCGTGGCTGGGTTATTGGAGTAGACTCTACTTTTTAGGTATCCCCACAAAAAAAAGTCCAGTGGCGTTAGATCCGGACTTCTAGGAGGCCATGCAATGTCACCTCGGCGCGATATCAGTTTCCCAGCAAACATCTCGTTTACGACCGCCAAAGAGGCATTAGCTGTATGGCATGTCGCGCCATCTTGTTGAAACCATGTCGCACGATTATAGGCTAGACTAAATTTCCGGGAACCGAGCTACTTAACCCCACCACCCGCGCAGTCCCCTCTCTAAAGCTTCAAACGCAAGAGTGTTTTTAAAATCGTACGCCTTTCTGGCCCACCCTGTATATACACCTAAACATGATTCTGTAATTTAAGATATTCAACCTACGTAAATATGGTTCGCCAGCTGACACTTTGTTTATCCCTAATTTCCAGGAAATCTCTGATTCATTCATTTATAAGAATAACTAACAAAATCGTGTTAATTAATCCGTACTAACTCTAAAATTATCTATCTAAGCTTAAAAAATATGTTTGTTAGCGTGTTCCGATCTATAAGATAAGATTAATGGAAGATATTCAGTTATTTGAAGAATGTTGTACTTTTTTTTATAGACAAAAAATCTAAGTAACCATAATAATAATTATATTGTTTCTTTATATCTGCCCTTCTCCATACCATAGGCTATCTGCATCCAAAATTTCATGATGATCCGTTGAGAAGTTGAGGCGTGAAGGCGTAACAAACAAATAAACTCACTTTCGCATTTATAATATTAGTTAATTTGGATCTAGAAATAGCCTCACGGTGGTTTTTGATAGGATTAAAGTATTAAAAGAAGCTCTTATCCAACTATGGACAGCTTTGGGTATCACTATGTGATTTAAAGCAAAAACAGTCGTTATAAAAACCATACTATGTAATTGATTGTTTCCCCTCACAAAAAAACATTCCTAAGCTCTTATACAATAGGTTGTAATACTATAATTCTTATTTACATAGCATTATGGATCATATTTGATTAACTCGTTTCAAATAACAGTATATAATGTACTCCTACGCAGATATCTGAGTCCATAACGACGAATAGAGCCATTGTAAGAAGGTCTGTCAAATGTATAATATCTTCGAGAATCTTTGTTATTTTGTACGGGTTTGAAGTATCATGTTTTATTGGTGATTTTTATCATTGTTTGGGAAATACTATTAGTAAGTAACGTACGAATATAAAAGGTATGAATATTTTGGTATAAGTAGGTGATTAAGTATATATATTATAGCAATAATAGCTGCTGGAAGTGTAGTGAGGTCATTTGAAGCGCTCGGGGCTACCACCGGTGTGGCCGGTACCTGGATGGCTGACCGCTTTGTGGTATTTCAAATGTAGCGTTTCCGTGCTTCGGAATCGGAAGGCATGTAAAGCCGTTGGTCTCGATTATCATTTAATTGTGAAGTTGGAGAATGGAGGTCTCATAGGCGGCTTGAATTCCAACAGTAGGTTGACCACTAGCCTACCTCCACCAATCCGCTGTGGGCACGCGTGGTGGAGTACAGCCCATTCCCTTTCACCCTAATTTGTGAAAAGAGGCTTGTGCTCAGCAGTACGATATTCACAGGCTGATGATGATGAAACTGTTTTGGCAATTGTGTTACTAAATGTATAAAAATAACCGTTTGTTTCTTTAAAAAATATAAATAAAAAAACGAGGAATAATTCCTTAAGAGTGTTAATACCGAGCAATCCAATACCGTAACTAGTAAGCGTTTTTGCACCGACCAATTATTGAATCTGAATGTTCAGTGTGTCCTTGACTTAGCCAATCAGAGCGTATTGTCGTTTGTGGGGAATTGGTGGAATAGATTTTAAACAAAATGAACTTCATTGCGTTCAATGGCTCGAATTCTACAATGAATAATGAATGCAAGCCTCCGTTGAAGAAAATTTCGCAAGGGAACCATAGCATGGTGGAGTGGAACTTTGCAGTACCTGGCAATGAACAGTTAAAAAAATCTATTTAGTCCGATTATCAAAAAATATTAGACACGTATTTTTTCTTTTGTCAATTAAACAAAAAAATACGAGGATATGGTTTGTTGAAGTCACGCGTGACGTCACGGTGTGGTTACACTTTTTAGTAACAAGTGACGTCACGAGCCCCCACTCCCGAACTTAGTCACGCTTTATCTTCGTCAATTGTTAATGATTTGGAAAAGCAAAAAATACGTGTGCAATATTTTTTGGTAATCTAACTGACTGATTTGACTAATCATTTTTGAGAGAGGTAGAGCAAAGCGTTTATTCGCTCAAAGAGCAGCTCGACTGGGGAAGTACCTCCACCTTACAGAATACCGCAGCCAAATAACTTTATGTTGTGTAAAGTTGTGTTCCTGCGCGTGAGTAAGGTCGCCAGAGCTCATAGGGGAGGGGGGAAAGTCGATAACGCGTGAGCGATGCTTCTTGTGTTGCAAGCGTCCATATGGCTACGGTAACCGCTTACCATGAGGCGGGCCGTATGCGTGTTTACCGACTTAGATGTATAAAAAAAAAAAAAAAAAAAAAAAAAATTAATCAAATGTTAGCGCATAATACAGTGGTTTATTTGATGACTTACTTACAGGTCGGTTAACTAAAGCTGGCACGTTTCAACACATTTACACCGTCTCTCTCGCGCAAAGTCAAGCTTATGAGTATGAAGGAGACAGTTATTGTTTTGCTTTTGCTACTGCTCATAAATATAGAGTGGTCTATTTTTGCATTCGTCCATTAGACTTGACTGATTGCAAATTTATGAGTACTGTGAACGTGCCAGCTTTCGTTAACCGACCTGTACATGTAAAAGTATATTTTATTTATTCAACTTAAGTAATGATGAAAAGTAAATGAATAAACAAATGCAAAAAAAATACGAGCGAGAAGGGAGGTAGAGCCATTTATCAAAATGATTGACCAATTTTCTTTGTGCCAATATATTAATGGGTGACTTCTAAAAAAATACGCCATGAGTAAACTACTCATCAATCACAAAGCAGCTCTAATACTGTTTTATACGACGAAGTAAGCATACGGCCCGTCTGATGGTAATTGGTTACCGTAGCCATATGGAAGTTTGCAACACACGACGATGGTACTTGTAAAATAGTCAAAAGAAATCTTACAAAACAAGAATTGTGTACAGACAATAATGTTATTGAAATCTGATAAGCTTGCTACAAAACTGCATTCACAAAAGTAAAATGAAACCATAATTTTATAAACCACTGTCTTAATAAAAGGAGTGACCAGTCGGACAAATTAATTTAACAAACATGACTTCCAAGAATTTCTGAATCTGATCTCACATTGTAATAATCACAATGCAGTCATTAAATTGCAGACAAACATTATGATTAATGCAGAAGTTTAAAATTAGAATGACTGACCATTCTGGTCAATTAAATGGCCGAATGAGTCATTTCGGCAATAAAGTTTTCCGGCATGTGGGCATTTTTGGTGGCTGACATGCAACGGAAACGGCTTAGCGGTAATGGAAATATCCTCTCAGATGAGTTATTGCCGTTTAAGGCTTCGGAAAAAGAATATCAGCCAAGTACGAGTCGGACTCGCATGCGGAGGGTTCCGTACAATAATAATAATAATGTTTCCTTACTCAATTTGACTGTGAAATTAGCTAAGTAGTAATCTAGTAGGTTAGTGCAACAAAAAAAAGTATGAAAAGAAGACGTTTCTTGTATGGGGACCCCCTTTAATATAAAATTTTATTTCATTTTGATTATTTGTTGTCATAGCGGCAATAGAAATACATATTTTGTGAAAATTTCAAGTGTCTACCTATTACGGTTCATGAGATATAGCCCACTCACAGACAGACAGACGGACGTAACGGACGGACAGCGGAGTCTTATGAATAGGGTCCCGTTTGGCACCCTACAGACGTACGTAAGCATTGAATTAGCGTAAAAACGCTATGGACATAAGCTTATTTAGTGAGATTTTCTTTGTCAAGTGAGAGCCAAATACGTCGTGGCAATATTTTTTTAAAACCATACCATTACGTCATACGTTAGTACGACGAAAATCCTTCTCAATTTATTTAATCCTCAGTTCACTGACGCATCATGGTCATCTATGTAACGTTTTAATAATGCTTAATTGACTATTCCTGTACAAAACAGCCCGTCGGGACCAGTTCGTATGGAATGAGACAGTTTGTGTATTAATCAAGGTCTATTATGTAAATTGTCGCCTAATTTCGGGATTAATTAGAATGTTTTCTCAAAGATATCAATGTCTTTGCTACTTAGCAAAGGGACGACTTACAAGTGCGGGCGATGACAAAATCTTATTAACTGAAGAAACAGGGAAGCCCCAAGACTGGTGATTGCTTCCCCATTCAGACCTACATGTATTGCTTGGCAACAGTAATAATATATATAATTAAAGAAAACATGAAGTAGTATCATTTTGATGATAGGTAGGATGATAAATACAGAGACAAAACTTACAACCCAAGCAGCACGCAAGCATATTCTACATCAATAAACCAGCCCATTTAGAACTTAGAGTTCTTTTAGAGACTTACAAGAGTGTAAAGAACAGTTTTAATACTTATAAGAGTGATTTATGAGATATTATACAGCTCTAGCTGTATAAAATTCTTAGTAAGGGATCCGCGTCAGCTTAGGGTTCTTAAACAGAATTTCAAAACTCTACTATACAGCGTTAAGATGTTATAACACTTCAAGCTGGTTTTATCGTTAAAGCTGTATATAGGCTGTATAGAGGGATCCGCGTCAGCTTAGGGTTCTGAAACAGATATTATAACTCTATCATACAGCGTTAAGCGTTTTCTGACACTTCAAACTGGTTTTATCGTTAAAGCTGTATATAGGCTGTATAGAGGGATCCGCGTCAGCTTAGGGTTCTGAAACAGATATTATAACTCTATCATACAGCGTTAAGCGTTTTCTGACACTTCAAGCTGGTTTTATCGTTAAAGCTGTATATAGGCTGTATAGAGGGATCCGCGTCAGCTTAGGGTTCTGAAACAGATATTATAACTCTATCATACAGCGTTAAGCGTTTTCTGACACTTCAAACTGGTTTTATCGTTAAAGCTGTATACAGGCTGAATAAAGGGATCCGCGTCAGCTTAGGGTTCTTAAACAGATATTATAACTCTACCATACAGCGTTAAGTATTTTCTGACACTTCAATCTGGTTTTATCGTTAAAGCTGTATACAGGCTGTATTAAGCATGTGTTCACTTACTTAATACAGCAATAAACGTTCATAACTTACTTAGTACAGCTACTAAGACTTATAACACACTCCAAATATCGTCTAGGCTGTATAGCAAATTGTCGACATTTTAACATTTACAATAACAACATTTAAATTACAATTAAAGGAATATTTGATAATAACTCTAGCCGTATCATGGTTATCAGCTTGAATAATGATCATGTGTACTCATATCTGTTATTTATAAATATATTTTTATTCTAACCTTAAAAATAAACACTTATTTACTGTATTTACTATAATTTCTTTACTTTGGCTTGATTTTTTCGTTGGCGCGTGAATATTTTGACGGAAAGCATACACAGGTTCCCAATAAATTAAAATTTGCACATTGAATTCCTCGATTAACAGCATCAGATATCCATGTCCAAGATTATCCTTTCCATTTATTAAATATTATGTCGCCATTCAGTATGGCTTCGTAAATAGTTTTATTTATTTTATTCTCACATATTTCTCTTCAACAACCTATTTAGAACTCTTATTCTTACAGGATACTTATAAGAGGATATCCGTAGTGTATAGCCTGCTCTGTACACCTAATAACAGCTCTAATACAGCTTTTATACTTGTCTATTGCTTATACAGCCTCTATACAGCTCCAATAAAGATATAAGCTGTGTAATGTGGGCCCTTTTTACACTTATAAGGTCTGTATAAGCGCTTATACAGCCTTTGTACAGCCTGAATATTCAGCTTTTAGTATAAGAACGAACTTTAATACAGCCTATTTACAGCTTGTTATGCTACTTGGGAAGATTTCCAACTTGGTTTTCTAACTTTTGTGAAGAAAAACATAGTGACGGACCATAGCGCGGTGGTAGGTAATTTTTAGGGTTCCATGCCCAAAGGGTAAAACGGGACCCTATAACTAAGATTCCGCTGTCCGTTCGTCTGTCACCACCGGCTCCTACCCTCAAGTTGAAAATCTATCGCCATGCACCAACCGTTGTGTTCCGATGGCTGCACTTGAGAGCCAGTTCCTTCCAGGCTTTGTGTACTTACCACTTACATCATTACTTATAAGGGTGAGATTGAAGTCAAAACACATATCTATTCATGCTAAGAAACCTTGTATTTAATTTTTCTTATTTGTTGTAAATGCAATAGAAATACACATTTTGTGAAAATTTCAATGGTCTACCTATTACGGTTCATGACAGCCCATTGACGGACAGACGGACGGACGGACAGCGGAGGCGTAGTTGTGGGGGCCCGTTGGTCTTTGGGTTGAGCACCCTAAAAATACATAGAAGAGGACATAATATTTAAAAAAACCGGCCAAGTGCGAGTCAGACTCGCGCACCGAGGGTTCCGTACAAACCTGTAGGTAACCAATATTCGGTGGAAGTTTCCACCGTAATGTACATCATATATTTTTTGTACATTTATCATTCTCTTATTTTAGAAGTTTCAGGGGGTGGACACACATTTTACCACTTTGGAAGTGTCTCTCGCGCAAACTATTCATTTTAGAAAAAAAAATTATCAGAAACCTCAATATCATTTTTGAAGACCTATCCATAGACACCCCAAACTTATGGGTTTGACGAAAAAAAAAATTTGAGTTTCAGTTCTAAGTATGGGGAACCCCCAAAATTTATTGGTTTTTTTCTATTTTTGTGTGAAAATCTTAATGCGGTTCACAGAATACATCTACTTACCAAGTTTCAACATTATAGTTCTTATAGTTTCGGAAATAAATGGCTGTGACATACGGACGGACAGACAGACGGACAGACAGACGGACAGACAGACAGACAGACAGACAGACAGACAGACATGACGAATCTATAAGGGTTCCGTTTTTTGCCATTTGGCTACGGAACCCTAAAAAGGGGTATCTAGAAAGTTCAAGATCCGTGTTACTTGTACATACAACGACTTTCCAGGTACATAAGCAACCTGATTTAAGTCCCTGGGAAACATGCAAGTGGTCAGACTCGTTATGGAAATATATTGAGGAGGCCTGTATTATCATTCTAGACTGAGCTGTGGACATACTTGGTCTAGATATAAGATAATGATCAGTCTTCTCCAAAAACGCACGTACATATAATTTACGTTAAATTAATGCATAATTAATGGTTTTTTTTTTGTATTTGAGATGATGTTTTGAGACTTTTTTTTAAACGTACGAACGTTTTAAAAGTACCTACGTAATGTACATAACATACCTTTCATGCCTGTAACTGTAAATTGGCCGACACGGGACAAGCGGGTATTCATACGTTTGAAGTAAGTACGTACTAATACTACTCAATTCTGTACATTTTGTCCGTCAGAAAATAAGGAAGGTCTGGCGGCACTGGGATCTCCTACTAGCGAAGCTAAAATGTCGTCACAAAACATACATCTTGGTTTACAACTTTTTGTTGGAGAAAAACATCGTGTGGAAACCATAGCACGGTGGTAGGGTACTTTGTAGTACCCATCTGGCTGGCTACCACCCTCAAGTTGAAAATCTGTCGCCAAGCACCTGTCGGTGTGTTCAGACAGCTGCACTAGAGAGCCAGTTCAGTGCCAGGATGGTTTATGATCGAATTGCCATGTCTATTGATGTTGTTAAGGTGAAACGCATCCAACCTAATGGTGCGTCTATGCTACGCGAATCGAGCACGAGCCGAGCCACAACCGAACCTACAACGAGCACGATGCGAATCCTTTTGTTCGTGAAAAAACTGACAATCGCGGTCGTTCGAGGCTCGCAAGCCCGTCCACGCTACGCGAATCGTGCTCGCAGTGTGCTCGTTCGAGGCTCGGCTCGTGCTCGGTTCGCCATGCATGGACGTACCATAAGAAGAAATATTTACTAGCATTATAAACTCACACTCGAACTTTTGGCAAATTTTATTATATAAATTCGTTGATATTTAAAATGCCAGTCCACATTACCCATGTGTTCAACTTTTAACAGACTTACCGTTAAAGTCGCTTTTAAACTCCGAGAATTAGCAATTTTAGGTTATCCCTTATATTTAGACTTTTTGTGATAAAAGGTAGCTGATTATCCCTAAGCCAACACTTTGTGAGTATGTATGGATGTTTGTAACTTTTTCCCGTAAAAACTACAGAACGGATTTGGATGAAATTTGGAATATAGATAGAGTATCTTTTGGATAAACACATAAAGTACTTTTTATCTCGGGAGAACCATTGGTCCTTTGGGAAACCGCGGGCGGAAAATTAACTTTGGTATGTGTTTGTGTTATGTAAAACAAAAAAAAAACTGATTGATACATCTTGTTCAGCATTCGAAACTTCAAAACCCTAATAACTGCCAAATAGAGCGATTCCCTTATAATTGTTTCAACGATCATGGGCACCGTGAACCGTAATCGAGTCGTTTATCGATTTAATCGATTATTTCACGCCCGTGGGAAAGAATAATCGAGTAACGTACCGATTTAATCGACTTTGTAGGTAAACACGATAGCACAATTATGTCTGTTAACTTCAGTACTGACTCGCGTCGTGGTTTCGTACTTTAGATACTTTGGCTTAATCTTTTTCATTCGATTTTGAACTTTAAACTTCAGTAAAATAAGGTTGTTATCAAGTTTGCGTTGGTTTGTAAAATAAGATGGTACGGCACAAAATTAGTTTACCAACAATTTAGCTATTTGCCTGTTTTTTTTTTGTTGTTTTTACTATCTGGTTTCCTTGCATTGGTTACTGCCAAAGGATCTGTTTATCACGTTTTTAGAAGTAAACGTTTGAAGCTAGCTTTCAGTACACACATTCTGGTATTTTCTTACTTTGGCTTGTTTTCGTCGTAGCTCTGCGTAGTAATTGATGTTTTATAGCTGTTGGTGGCTTTCCCACAAAAACTATATTAGAAATGACTGCAACATGAAGGCGGTAGTTTCACCGATAATGAATTCTCCATTTTTTTTTGAACTTTCCATTGTAAATGTCAACCTTGCTCGATCATAATTGAAAATGAATAAGAGAGAGAGTATGAAAAGTAAAAAAAAATTTTTGAGAATTCAGTGTTGATCCCATAGTGAAAGTTGTTCGGCATGACTAAACCAACATAGGTTTCGAAAATATGCCATCTCGAAATCTCCTCCCAGTATAAACATTACTTTTTGACCATGTATTTTTTTTCAGAAGGCTTAGAGAATTTCGTTATTCTGTTGGTCGCTCAATAACAGACAAATAATTTCCACCCGAAGAACATAGTTGGATAACGTACTTATTAAAAATGCCCATCAATTCTAACCACATTTTCCAATTATCAAGCTTACGACAATATTCCAGCAACACTACTAAATATTTCGCGGGATTAATTACGCCGATCAAACTGGAATGACTATGACAATGTGTACATACGCCACTGTAGCACGTCTTGCAACTGGTCGGACAAGTCCGCCAACTAGTTTGCCGATATAGAATACCAGACTCGCCGCACTCCATGTGAAAAAGTTGTGTTTGCCCTGTATAGAGAAGCTTGGTACTAGTTTAATGAAACAGTTGTTGTTGGCCTTTTTTTAGTATCATGAATCATGAAAAGTCTGTCCGTCCCTCTCACGCCCGGTCAAGCTTCTGAGTACAGTTATTGTTTTGCTTTTACTACCGCTCATAAATATGGTATTCTTTTTTTGCACTCGTCTGTTCTAATTGACTGACTGATTAGAAGCAAATGTTATGGTGCGGCCATGCTACGTAACGAGCCTACAACGAGCGCGATGCGAATCCCTGTGTCCGTGAAAAAACTGACAATCGGGCGGAGCGCAGTCGAGCACGCTACGAATGCTCGTTCGAGGCTCGCAAGCCAGTCCACGCTACGCGAATCGTGCTCGCAGTGTGCTCGTTCGTGGCTCGGCTCGTGCTCAGTTCGCCAAGCATGGACGCACCATAATAAAACACTGCATAAGTGTGAGTACTGTGAACATGCTAGCTTTTGTTAACCGACCAGGGGCTCTACCGAGTAACTTTGGTGGTAATCGTAACGAACAACATTAATTATTTCATCCAATTACGCGCATGCGGTACGACGCGACGATGACCATTCTTGGGCCCTGATGGGATGAAATTCAATAATGTTGTTCGTTACGATTACTACCAAAGTAACGCGGCAGCTGTACATAAGTCTTGGACCGCGCGGACCAGAAGATGAGAAGGTTTTTTCTGTATCGGTTGGTTTTTTCGAGTGATCAATAATATTATATTTATTCGTTCCGTCATCCGACGTCACTGCTATTGAGCTATCATCGCCCTAATAAAAAAATAAGATGACAGATTATGTAAAAATCGTTCACTCGCGTACTCGAAATGAAAACAACATTCTTGGTAATATTACCACATTACCACAGAAAACAAAAAAACATCAACTCGTAAAAATAATTTCTGTACAAAGGAAATTTACTGGTAAGAACAATATATCTGAATATACATATGAGTACATACATAAGATCTTGTAACAATTTCCTTAGCACTACAAACATAACAGTATATTATCGTACATTGCGTACTTTTTTCAGAAGGCTTGTTAGTCCCGGAAAAAGTTATTTTCGATCGTTTGTATAAAAACAAAAAGCGGCCAACGCTTGTAATGCAATTTGCATAGATACGCAATGCCACCCGGGCTTCAAGAAAAACAACACTGGCTTCACACGGCTGGTGGAAATATCTAACAAGCTTTCCAACATAAATGTTAATATAATGGGCGAGATTAAACTGTATGACATTATTGCATTTTGAACTTAATATGCTAATATTATTTGCTTAATTTTAGAAATCTTATGTGGTATTACAAAATAGTTTATTGAATATTTATCGAAATAACGCATGTTTTTAAAATATTATTTACTAAAACAACATAAACTTAACAAAACTAATAATTTAAAAACTCTTTTACAAAAAACTTAAGCCGACTTTAAAGGACACTAAAATATAATCAAATGCTGACCTGATGACAGTGGAATCAAACGAACGAACGAACAAAAGTATAAACAAACTCTTCCAAATAAAAAATATTTTTCCAAATCGGTTAATAAATGACAGAATCTAAGGTAATAAACATAAAAAATGTTCGAGGTTTGAAATCGGTTAAAAGGTCGCAAAAATAAAATTGTACCGAATCGCTGCCCTACGACAGCTTGCCATGAAGACTGGCAGCATTGTGACACTGAATGGCCATGACGGAATTTACTTCACTTTTCATAATCATATGACTGCTCATGAAGAACAAATTATTAAAATTCAACTATAGTAGGTATTGAAGAATAAAAACGCCCAATAAATAATAATTATTGCTCAGCGGTATTACATCCCGTGTGTACCCATACAAGCACGACACGTTATTTGCTATTCCAATTCTTGTATAACGTGTAAAATGTGGACACGTAGTTTAACATTATTCTACTACATTTGAATATAAACTATTAACTGACATCTAAATAATAAACTAATCGTTAAATGATTTGAATTTAATTTCGGATAAAGCTAATTACTTTTGTCAAAAAGATTTTAATAAAAAAAAAAACTTTTTTCACCGATCAGTTTTACTTAAATACCTACCTTTTCGGATAAAGGCCGTTGTTGGTAGGGGGAGAGACATTTTGGCATCGCCTTGAAAGAATAACCAAACCTGGTAGAATACCGCTTGTATTTGAATAAGGACTTAGTTGTCTTATATGGAAAGCAAACTAACCCAAGAAAATACAAATTCAAAGCTTCCGAACCTACTACCGGTTTTACTCAACATAGCTTACCATTATGCATTTGAAATCGTTCACCAACTGTATATAATTAAAATAATTGATGTACCCGAGACATTAGTCGGCAATTTGTGACCAGTTTACAGAATATGAAATGATTGCGTATTGAACAGCCGAGGACGTGTTACTGGCTATGATAATTAGTCCAACTCTGGGTAAACTGGTATTGAAAGTAGACTACGTATTATTTTTTATGGTAAATCCAGAGATGGGCAGGTGGTTCTTTTTAAATTTCTTATAATTTTCTGTAGTCTATGCAAATGAAAGCTGCATTATTTTAACAAGATTAGTCGACGGCAGTCGATTGTATACCTTGTCCATTATTTTAATTTCTGTTTGACGTTCAAAGATGTCGAAGAAAAATTAACTTTACATAAAAAAAATTAGACCTAGTAGTTTTTTTTTTATTCAATCGGACATGCATTTAAATTGAAAATACTATTGGAAATCAATATCTCTCAATAATAATAGGCCATGAGAGTTTAAAAATCATTCGCATAAAAAACATTGAATGTTGAAGCCGCAACCACCGCAACTGCAATTACAGATATGACACTAATAACTTGTCACTTTTGAGGTGTAAAATACATTTGCGAGTGGTAACTGAAATTAAAAATGTACCTTAACCACTTGTAATAACGGTCACGCGAGTAAATGCAGTAATTCGTGTTTCCCAAGTGATAAACTTCGAGCGGGAATTTGACAGATGATTTTCGTTTGATTGATTTTGAGTGTTAGCGTCTGTTATTATGTTTCTTTTTAAATTGATAACGATGTAACTTACGACACTTTAATATGTGGTTCTGGTTCAATGACCCAAATCATTTAAGTCGCTAAACGTGTTTTTAAATATACTGCTTATACTTGATATACGTTTTTGTATCTATGAAATGGGTTTACGTTGCATAGGCATAAGGTGGATAAGATGGCGTTTATTTGCTCAAAGAGCAGCTCGACTGGGGAAATACCTCCACCTTACAGAATGCCGCAGCCAAATAACTTTGCTGAGTTCCTGCGCGTGAGTAAGGTCGCCAGAGCTCATTGGGGAGGGGAAAGGGTTGGTAATGCGTGGGTGATGCCTTGTGAATTACAAGCGTCCATATGGCTGCAGTAACCGCTTAACATCACGGTATATGTCGAATATTCTTGTTTATTACGTCTTCTTACTAAAAATACTAAAGGAAATTAAAGTGGCTTTTTTATATTGCTTGTCAGTGTAGTATTAATTGTATGTATTATTTTTCGCTTTCGCCCGTAGTTTATAGTCAAATGTTAACTCGAGTGTTTTATTTACTCAGATAGCACGCAACCACTTGACAGGTGGAGTAGCCTCCAGTCTCACAGCATAATGAGCTTTTAGTTATCGGGCATTGAAATGCTTTTCCTATTTTCATTTGAGATTATTTTTACAATGCACTTTTGAATTTTACATGAAAGAATTAGCATGCTCGCAAAAATATTTTATTTAATTCATACTCGGTAAACTATAGTACCACAAAAACTATGGCATTGTCGTCGAAACAACAGACAAATGTTAAAAACTTGGCTCATTTTTGCACATGAACGCTTTTATTTGGGTTCCGCAGCTAAATAAGAAACCCTCATAACTTTGTCACCTTCACTGTCAAGTTGTACGTACTTGGATAAAAAAAAACAAAAGATAAATCGTTCCCAAAGTAGGGTCGTGATACTAAAAAGCACAAAATATTAATTTAGAAACTATAATCTAAGTATAGTAATTAAGTTCTGTTTTGAAGTCGGAGGTCAGCAGTTTGTACTACCAACCAAACGAAAACTTAAAAAAAAAAAAAAATATTCCGTGCTAAAGCACTAAAAAGTGTGTCAGAATTCGCACAGTGAAAGATTCCGTTGTCAGTACGATTTGATACATACAACTTACAAGTAGTAGTAGTAAACGAGATAAGCATACTGACCGGTAATAGTGTCCCTTTTTAACCGACTTCAAAAAAAAGAGGAGGTTCTATTATCGACGCTTATGTTTTTATAATAAGAATGCAGTTGGCCATAATCTCTTTTTTACTAAGAACTAATGCGCATTACAGGAACCCACGATTATTATCATAACTATTAATTTTACGATAAACATGATACAGTACGATTATAGCAATGGCCACGCATGACCAAGGTTCCTGTAAATGTAATTTGCTAAGCTATGTACAAGCTCAGTGAGTGTAATATGGGGCTTCAAACGGCATTAGTACTTGGGCATTTTTTTAGGAAAGTATCTACTTGCTCTAAGTTATTAACACAATAATGAATACAGAAATCAAAAACCTTACTTGGGGCAAAGTACTTAATATCTTCTGCGTCCTTTTAGTGAACTTTTTCAGTCAGAAATTGATAATAAAAAGCTTACACTTAATGCCTATAAAAACTATACCAACATTACTAATCATAATTAATAAAAACAAATGATTGATTTATACCTTCCTGTAATACACAATATAAGCAATATATCAGTGTCAGCAAATTTATCAGAGCCTTAATAGAGAACCTTTAGAGAGAAACTTATAACCTCAGACCAAGAAAAAATTAAAGACGGTCTTAAGTGACGCAAGTAATAGGATGCCGGCGTTCTTGTAAATACATGGCCTCACACACACATATACACCATAGGAAGCCGATCGGTTGTCATTCCGTATTGAGACGTTGACAGTGACAATAAGGCTCAGTACCATTTGTGCCTGCTTGGGCCAGTACTGATTTTACTCATGCACACATAGGAAATCGGCTTCACTTTCTTATAAGGTGACACTCCGTCTTGATTTTTCTATATGTCTATGCTTATGACTATATAAAAAAACCTACATTTTGAGTGACTGTTAACGTGACAAGCGAACTATTTAAAGAAAATAAGGCACAGATAATTCTAGTTAACTTGAAGGCATATAAAGTACCTGAAGTGTTCAACGTCAAGTAATCTAAACGCGCCACAAAACGCACGTACAACACCCGAGACAAATCTCGAGCAATTAGGTAAATGCTTTTAACACGATTGTGTGGATGCGCTTACACACGGTAACAGATACATTAATGGCTTTGCCTATTGTGTACTTGAGTGTATTGCTTGTTTTGTTCCCAGTGGACTTGCTTTGCTTAAAGCTTGTCGGTTACTGTACCAATTATGAAAAAATGGGGGATAGAACACTTTAGTTTTCTGTTTAGGTCCAGATAAATTGCATCTTATTTTCTTACCAATAAAATTTTGATTAATTTAGTTTAAAATATGTGACAAATATTGCTTGGAGATTGAGACGGGCTGATATGGGATGTAGATGATAAATAATATTATACTCGGGCCTTAATTAAATAAATATCCTGGGAAATTCCTCACACACGGGTATCTGATCGGGGCTCTACCTCGTAACTTTGGTGGTAATCGTAACGAACACCATTAATGAATTTCATGCAATCAGGGCTCACGAATGGTCATCATCATCGCGTCATACTGCGTGCGCGTCATTGGATGAAATAAAATTAATGGTGTTCGTTACGATTACCACCAAAGATACGCAATAGCCCGGCGGGTTGGTGCGTTTACGAATGCTCCTAGTAATATCAACACGCTGTGCAACACCTGGTTTTGCAAGCGTCTATAGGCTACGGAACCTTGTGCTTGAACGCCGTGTGCTTGTTTACGAATTTAGCCGTTTAGTTTTTTTACTGTTAAACTTTTGAAATGTGTCAATAAATTCACATTTTTAGCTACATATTGTTGCGATTTGTTTGCGAAGTGATAAACGCTAGGCGTTTCTGTGAGTGGCGACAGTATGCGCATACGACGTAGTAAATCAGCTTTTTATAGCTTTTGTGGAGAGGTCAAGCGGAAAAAAGCCGTAAATTTTATCTTTTATATTGATAGGTGTATAACAGAATTACGAATTATTAACAAATTTGTCCATTGGAATGTGGAGAGAAAGAATAAATAAAAATAATCTGGAATAAATATCATACTATATTTTTATAGCATAAATCTATATGGTAGTGCATTATCCGATCCTATAGCGAGCGGTCTAGAGTTTTGTTCTGTTCTATCGGCGCTTCTGATCATTGTCCACAGGGACCGCACGTAGAACTCTGACCGCAGAACTCCAGACCGCTCGATGTGCGATCGGCGCCTTAAAATTTATCCTCGTAGTAATACTTAGGTCTGTATTATTATGTAGAACGCACAGCAAAGTTTAATTGTATGTATCAGTATCTTATTAACAAGTATTATTTCAGTTTTCTGGTTTCCATAGTACATATATACAAGCTCAGGTCTTGTTTTCAGATCAGATGATCATCATTGTCATCTGGGATATTCTTGACTCACTGAGTGACGAATGTCCCAGGTTATAAATAAATATAAGCTTACGGCAATGACTTGAGGCGAATTAGCTTTTTATGCCAATTCTAGTTACTTTTGTCATAGTAGAAAAACTATAGTTCCGTTGGCTCGTTCATGAGACACGCGTCCTATAACTAGGTATATTATGAAAAAAATAATTCCACGAGTTTCTAAATTTCCTTATCGGTGTCTAAAAACTCCGCAATATTTTCTCATTAAAAAAGAAACTGTTATAGTTGCCAACGTCTTAAACATAGGTACTGTTACAATTTTTACGGGGTATGAATAAAAATGAGGCAACCCGGTAAACAGTTATTTATTTCACGATGTTTTTACACGTAAACAGTTATTTTTTACACAAAAGAAACTGTAATAACTAATTGTAGTTGAGATACAAGGTTACATAAAAAATTTGCCAGCTAGACTCAGTGTGTGGGTTTAGAGGTAAATTTGAATTGGTTTGGAAATAATATAATAATATTGAGCGCCACTGGCAGTAAAGGCTGCCAGTCCTTAAATAATTGTCCGCGAGTGGAATGTATAAAGTGGTACCGCACAATCGATCCGTGGAACACGCGTGGCGGTTAAACGCCCCGACGGAATACACGTAGCTCCCACAGAGTAGGTGAAGCGGTCCTATGCCCCCACGGAACACGTCTCCCTACAAACGCCCCCACAGAACAGGTGTGGCGGTTCAACGCCCCCACGGAACACCTCCTGGAATTCGCCAAATTGAATGTGTTACTAATATGACCGCGTGGTCCGAGCACACAAAGTAGCGGACACCAGCCCCTGGTGTCGGCCATGTGCTCGGTAACACAAAACCCTATTCCAGTGAAAATTATAAAATGACAAACAAACAAAATAATATTAATATTGTAATTAATAAATAAATTACTCTGCCACAATTGAAGATTGGGCAGAGCAAACCCTACTACTTGCACAGCGTGTGCCATGTGCACAGTGGAAATTACCTGCCACGTGCAGGACCCACATGTTGAAAATTTACACAAAAAGGTTATAGATTCCCTAGCAAAAATAAGGGACACCATAAATACCTTATGGAGGAAAATGTCCCTGCCTCCGGAAGGTGGACAATGTCGACTCCGGTCTGTCGATGGCTTGCCCGTGCTGGTGGCAACGCCTACACAGCACGATGCACTGTAAAGTAAAATTACAATTAATAAGGATTCGACACAAACCGAAGCCGGGAATACAGCATTGTCGTGATGTCTTACTTACGAAAAGGTTATAAAAAAACAACGTGGCGTGCCCGACGTCCCAAAGTTCGGAGCACGCGCCGGTCGTAGATCCACTGAAAATAATTACGACAATTAACCAATCGTACAAAGGCACAAGCACTAATTGAATTTAAAATTGGAAAAGGTGGAAACTTACCAAAAAACAAGTAAAAAGTTACTTGGGAGTGTGTCTCCAACAAGATCAAAATGGAAAGTGAAAGAGTCATCGTCCGGCACTAAGGAGGTGACACAAGGACGAGACTCGATGCATTCTTCATTCACCTTGACACGAATCGACCGGGAAACTAGCTAATTGCACTCGACTACGTCAACATTCGCAAAGCCAAGGTCGGTCAGTGCAATGGAACGTCACTAAAAAACGTCAGAGTGACAGTCGCATATTTCATCGATCTGTCACCTGAATCAAAACAAACAAGGTTAGGAATTCATAAACAATGTTTATTGTTAAATTTAATGTGAAAAATGATAAAATTCGATGTAAAATGACCATCAGTGTAATTGTAGTGCAAGGGCATATTGGGATGAGCCCACTAGTAAGGTGAGTGCACAGAAAATCGAAGTATGTCGAATTTTCTACGTAACAATACCCCCCACCTTACCAGAATTTTTACGAGGTAAGAGTAAAAATTCGAGCTGGCCCTCCAGCTCACTCCTTGGGATCATTCCATGAAAAAACCCGAACTACAATCTGAAACCTTAAAGATCAGGGAACCGCAAAACTCCAACTCCACACAAAGGTTCCTAACAGTTTGATCATAAAAATGCCCATCGAACGAAGTGGATACCATAAAAAATAGTACCAGAAATAAAGATGGGGTACAAAACCACCTAAAGTTTAGTTCGGAGAACCCCCAAACTAAATTGATATCCATGTCCGATGAAAAAACGGCAACCAAACTGGAAGAAAAAACAAACCAACCGCGAATTCCCATCACTCAAAACAAATGGTTTAGAAAAATTACAAAACTCGAAACTAGTGAATAAGTAAAAAGAATCCACCCTAAACTCAATACATGCAATCTGAATTTAAGAAAAAGTATAAAAACAAATTAAAAAACACCATTTGGCGGGGCTTGCCAAATAGGACACCAAAATGTAGTTATCAAAAATAAAATGATAAACAAAACGTTTCCGGGTAAAAAAAAAATAATAAACAACTCGAGCAACCTCAGAGTTGACAAATGCTTAACAACCAGTATTCTCATTCCAAAATAAAACCAACAAGCCAGGACTATTCTTTCTATCGATGTCAATCTCTGCGGACCGGGCTATATAAAACTAAACCATGAATAAAAAAACACCATCACCAAAGTGACTCACAAAATACAACAACCAAGAGCCCCCGAAATAAGATATCGACACCCCAACAAGGTGATAAAAGAAAATTGCGACGCAATAAAAACAACCGACCAAAGGTGGTAAAAAAAGTAAGGCAACGCCATCACTACAATCGACCAGAAAGGGCCACAAAGGTATTGCAACGCAATACAATTACCCATGCCAAAAAAAATGGGCAAAAGTAAAAAGATCGAACCCACGAACGACCTAAAAGGTAAGGTGACAAACACCTCAGCATCATTGACACACGCGATTGTGGGCCAATGCAGCAAGGCCTACGATGCTCACCACCTACCACCAACCTATCAACGTCAAAACAAAAATTTCCTTACAAAAGGAAAAAAAAATGAAGCCAAATCGCGATAAAATAAATCGGAATCAAAAAAACAAGCCCAAATAAAAAAAGAAAGCGACCCGAAAAACTAACCTATAGATCTCAAGCTGACCCGATCTGACTTAATGTGAACAAGTCTGTCAAATTTGATTAACTCCAGGACGTGTCTGGCTCTGTCTTCTTCCCTAGAAATTGTCGGAACAAACGGAACAGCCTCGACCACAGGAACCTTGGGAAGAGGTTTCCGACGACAAATACGGAACCGTCTCTTGGTCTTGTGCTTCTTCTGTCTCGGAAGACTCCGCTTCGCGGCTACAGACTCCGGAACAGACGACTCAACCACACACTCGACGCAACGGTCCGGAAGTGAATCGGGACAAAGGAGAGGTTCGGGAACTGGGACAGACAAAGGACAAGGAATAGGCGACGGACAAGGCTCAGGCGCAGGGGATGGTACAGGTGTAGGAGTCAGCTCAGGTGCAGCAGATGCGGTGCTGTTAGGAGTCAACTGTAGGCTCGTCACACAATACAGTCTCCTATCCATTTCATCATCATAACAGCTGTAAGGTGTGAAATCATCCACCAGCAGCTGCTTAAGGGATGACCAATCCGAAACGGCATTCCTGACGCTGCGGAACCAAATGAGTGCGGCGCCGGAGAACAATATGGGAGCTGCCTGATACAGCACAGACTCAGGAATTCGGTGGATGTCGCAAATCTGGTCCAGACGCTGAAGAAACGAGTGCACCGAAGAAACGCCGTCATAAACATGACGCGAGATGCTAAGCGCGTCGATACAGTCCGCATATGATGGCTCAGGCACCTGTTCAAAAGAACGCAAAAAATCGGCGTAAACCACATCTATCTCCTCCAGCCAATCGCATAGCTCAAAATATAGCGCAAGCTTCCTATCACCTAACGAACCAGAACCGGTGATACGCCGCAACCGATGAAAAGCATGGTGTGCCAATGCCCTAAGCCGGTTCAGTTTCTTGAAAATACGCCTATCCTTGGCGAAGCGAGTAGCGATCTCATCCAAACTAACGCGAATAGCAGAAAATTCAGACTCGGGCGTGCGTGCAGTTCTTAAAATTCGGGATGCCGGAATTAATTTTGAAAGATCCCGTATCTGATCGCGAACACCCGATAAAGTTGTCTCTGGTACTACATCGCGGATCTCGACTTCGTAAGATAATTCGGTATGGGTCAAGAGATTATAATTAATTAGGCGCTCCATAAAAAAATATTAACAAAATATTAAGGGGCACGTCGAGCTGGCTTCACATTATGGTGATTACAAATATAAATATAATCACACATACAAAAAATACATTAAAATAATATATTTCCACCCTTGAGCTGCATAATAAAAGAAGTTTTAATTAATAATTTAAATTAAAAAAGCTTTGTGCGGAAAAAGCAAGCGCGCAAAGAAAAAACAAGCAAGCTCAAGAGAGGAAGACATGATAACAAAGCATGTAAACAAAAGAAAAAATAAACCAATTCAAATCTTTTGGTGTAGCTAAAGGACACACCAATTACCCCAAAATTTTCGAGCCCCTACGTACGGGCGTCACTGTTACAATTTTTACGGGGTATGAATAAAAATGAGGCAACCCGGTAAACAGTTATTTATTTCACGATGTTTTTACACGTAAACAGTTATTTTTTACACAAAAGAAACTGTAATAACTAATTGTAGTTGAGATACAAGGTTACATAAAAAATTTGCCAGCTAGACTCAGTGTGTGGGTTTAGAGGTAAATTTGAATTGGTTTGGAAATAATATAATAATATTGAGCGCCACTGGCAGTAAAGGCTGCCAGTCCTTAAATAATTGTCCGCGAGTGGAATGTATAAAGTGGTACCGCACAATCGATCCGTGGAACACGCGTGGCGGTTAAACGCCCCGACGGAATACACGTAGCTCCCACAGAGTAGGTGAAGCGGTCCTATGCCCCCACGGAACACGTCTCCCTACAAACGCCCCCACAGAACAGGTGTGGCGGTTCAACGCCCCCACGGAACACCTCCTGGAATTCGCCAAATTGAATGTGTTACTAATATGACCGCGTGGTCCGAGCACACAAAGTAGCGGACACCAGCCCCTGGTGTCGGCCATGTGCTCGGTAACACAAAACCCTATTCCAGTGAAAATTATAAAATGACAAACAAACAAAATAATATTAATATTGTAATTAATAAATAAATTACTCTGCCACAATTGAAGATTGGGCAGAGCAAACCCTACTACTTGCACAGCGTGTGCCATGTGCACAGTGGAAATTACCTGCCACGTGCAGGACCCACATGTTGAAAATTTACACAAAAAGGTTATAGATTCCCTAGCAAAAATAAGGGACACCATAAATACCTTATGGAGGAAAATGTCCCTGCCTCCGGAAGGTGGACAATGTCGACTCCGGTCTGTCGATGGCTTGCCCGTGCTGGTGGCAACGCCTACACAGCACGATGCACTGTAAAGTAAAATTACAATTAATAAGGATTCGACACAAACCGAAGCCGGGAATACAGCATTGTCGTGATGTCTTACTTACGAAAAGGTTATAAAAAAACAACGTGGCGTGCCCGACGTCCCAAAGTTCGGAGCACGCGCCGGTCGTAGATCCACTGAAAATAATTACGACAATTAACCAATCGTACAAAGGCACAAGCACTAATTGAATTTAAAATTGGAAAAGGTGGAAACTTACCAAAAAACAAGTAAAAAGTTACTTGGGAGTGTGTCTCCAACAAGATCAAAATGGAAAGTGAAAGAGTCATCGTCCGGCACTAAGGAGGTGACACAAGGACGAGACTCGATGCATTCTTCATTCACCTTGACACGAATCGACCGGGAAACTAGCTAATTGCACTCGACTACGTCAACATTCGCAAAGCCAAGGTCGGTCAGTGCAATGGAACGTCACTAAAAAACGTCAGAGTGACAGTCGCATATTTCATCGATCTGTCACCTGAATCAAAACAAACAAGGTTAGGAATTCATAAACAATGTTTATTGCAAAGATTTTCATAGGGCATCGTGCCTCTACCCAGATGGATAATCCGCCTTACTAAAGCATGACATTTAATTTCACTCCGCTTGAGGGGCTCCCTGAGCCAATCGCTCTCAGTTTGTACTGCGCACGGCTGTCAAATACTGTAAATTCTGGCTTGTTTATTTCATGTTGCCATAGAGGCGACTATCCTTCTGGACGTTTTAAATTCTTTGGTTTATTGTTAAATTTAATGTGAAAAATGATAAAATTCGATGTAAAATGACCATCAGTGTAATTGTAGTGCAAGGGCATATTGGGATGAGCCCACTAGTAAGGTGAGTGCACAGAAAATCGAAGTATGTCGAATTTTCTACGTAACAGTACATAATATACGAATGTGTATACAGAAAAAATACCTACTTATCTTTGTTTTTTTTTCTAATTTCTACTCGAGCCAAAAGGCGCGCCACCATTGCCTAGCGCCGAAGCTAGCGCCATAGAAAATGTTATCGGGTGTTGTCGTTTGTGGAAACTGGAATATCAATTTATAAAAGCGAAAATACAAGTTTGAAACATATTATAACTTTGTTTCCTGTTGATTGATATTATTCTTCCACGTTTATTTTGGACTTATCTCATTCGGGCGTGATGACATTATATAAGCTGAAGCGATAGCGGAACGAATAAATACGACGCTCATTTTTTTATCAATATTTAAAGAATATCAATTGCCTTCCTTACTAGTCGGTTGATTTTTTACCTTAAGTTTTTTTTTCTTTTTCTTCAACAAACTTACAGCAAGTCTATCAAAACGCCGGTGTTAAATACATATATGCGTCACTTTATAACGTCATATAACAAAAAGAGCCAGGGCTAACTTAAAATCAAAGTTATACTAGACCTGGCTTAAACCATCTCATATAATGTGATATTTCATGATTTTTTGACACAAGGTAAAATAATTTTATCAATTATAGTTTTATAATACAGTTAAACCCTAAGTACCATTGTTAACTAAAAGAAATAACCTACTTTGTAGTTAAGCATTCAGCGTATCTTTAAATAGACTAAATAAGCCAACGCCGAGAGCTAACGATGCTCGGCATTTCAAACAGTGCTGCATTCTTTGCGAACTTTGAGCTTATCCACCAGTTTGCCTTTTAGGGCTAATTCACGCTAAATTACTGATCTCGTTCGTTTTTAATTATGCTGCTTTTAATCAGCTCTTTTGTTGGTCGGCTGTATTTTTTTAAATACGCTACTTTTACTTGAATTAAGTTTTACGGGTATCAGAATATAACAGAGAACTTTCTCCATATTTCGCTTACTTCTATTTTTCGCTTTAGCTCATAAATCATAACATAAAATATTCGTATCTAAAAAAATCAGAATATTCGTACCTCGACTGAAAATTGAATCATTACATATACAGGATGTCATTTACAATTCTAACTAGTAATTTAAAGTTAATCACTCCTACATCTAGTAGGTATCGGCATGAATTTACTTAAAGTTCAAGAAGTTTCTTATACCAAAAAAAAAAAAAATAGAACATGTGTCTCTCGAAAGGATTTATTGATCACAAGGATCAAAAATTATTAAGTACCTACATTAGAATTTTTCTTGATCACTTCCAAAATCGCTCCGCTACCTCTACCTCTCAACAACAATACCGCATCCTAACTTGAATCGTAAAAAAGGCATAAATTATAACAGGTCCAATGTCCAATTAGATTTAATTGTGTCGAATCTGTTTATCGCATCGTATCGTATCAGAGGCGATCTAGTAAAGCTATCAAGTTACTAATTTAAGGTTAAAACAAAGTGCATGTTATTTGTGAAGACAAGGGGCTTTAGCCCTAATTTTTAACCAATGTCTCGAACAGGGCAACTTTCCTGATTTAATGAAATACAGCAAAATTGTTCCGATTTTTAAATCGGGATGTAAAAACAATCCCTCAGATTACAGACCGGTCTCAGTACTTCCTGCATTAAGTAAGATTTTTGAAAAGATTGTGCTAAACCAAATGTTAAGGCATTTTAATAACCACAAGATACTCCATGATGATCAGTTCGGTTTTACGAGAGGTAAGTCCACTACGGATGCGGGAGCTAAACTTATTAAGCATATTTTTCAGGCCTGGGAGTGCTCACACGATGCTATTGGTATCTTTTGTGATCTCTCCAAGGCATTTGATTGCGTAGATCACCAAACGCTAGCTCTTAAACTTAAGTTATACGGAATTCGCGGAGTGGCTCTCGATCTTGTGGTTTCCTATCTTTCAGGGCGCCAACAAAAAGTAGGAATCAATGGTAGTGTGTCATCGGGCTCCTTAGTCAAATTAGGCGTACCTCAAGGCTCGATTTTAGGCCCATTTCTGTTTCTAGTTTATATAAATGACCTACCTTATATGGTGAAAGAACTATCAGATGTCGTTTTGTTTGCAGATGATACGTCTCTGATATTTAAAGTAGATAGAAAAGACAAAGATCTTTTAAAAGTTAACTACGCTCTGAAGACTGTGTCTCAATGGTTTGCTGCCAACAATCTTATGTTAAACTCAAAAAAAACAAAATGTATAAGATTTTCATTACCAAATGTACCAAAAGTTGATACCAGTGTTATTGTGGATGGTAATAAACTTAATGTAGTAGATAAGACTGTTTTTCTTGGTCTGACTATAGACTGTAGATTGCAGTGGGGTGCTCACCTGGAAGCCTTAGGTGGTAAACTGAGCTCCGCTGCGTTTGCAGTCAGCAAAATAAGGCAACTGACGGACATTAATACAGCCAGATTAATTTATTTTGCATATTTTCATAGTCTTATGTCTTACGGCCTTTTGCTGTGGGGCTCTGCCGCAGACTTGGAATCAATTTTTGTATTACAAAAAAGGGCAATTCGCGCCATCTACTGTTTGGGTTCTCGCGAGTCTCTACGAAATATATTTCCGGATATTAATATACTAACTTTGCCCTCTCAGTACATTTTTGAAAATATTATGTATGTCCGCAAGAACATTAATTTGTTTCCAGTCAATAGTGACTATCATGATAGAAACACTAGAAACAAAGACAAAATAACTGTACCTAGATTTAGATTAGCTAAAGTAAATAAGTCCTTTCTTGGGAATTGTATTAAATTTTACAATAAAATTCCTCATAGCGTGACCAGTATGTCCTTTTTTAAATTTAAGGAACATATCAAAAAGCGGCTGTTGAGTAGGGCTTATTATAAAGTGTCTCATTATATTGACGACAAGGATGTATGGAAGTAGCTTCTCTCTGCACCTGCCTCACTGAGCAGATAGTTCAAGGTCCATTTTAATTCAAAGTATGCTATTATTATTATAAGTTATATTTTTAGGTTACAGATTATATTACCTATTGTAATTAAATAAATTCAATTCAATGTTCTTCATTTATTTAGTTTGATATAAATGCATCGATTTATTATGTCTGTGTAATTGTTATATTTTTTTATTTTGTGATATTTAGTCTAAGCTTGTCAATAGTCACAGTGATAACAAATTGTGTGTTTAGTGTTTCCCTTTAGTTATTTTTTATTTCTAAGGCAGACTTAAGTAAGTCATGCTCACTTTAAGGCCTTTGCTTGCGGCGGCGTCGTGTGACGGGTCGCTCACTTCCCTCCAATATGGCGAGGAGGGCGATGGCTGCCACACGCGTCATACTTGTGAACAGGTGCTGCTTGTGGGGGCTGGTCTGCTTAAGTTTGCTATTTATTTACTTATTAAATATTTTTTCAGTCTACTTTGTAATTTTGCCGCCGCGCCGGGGCACGCAATTGTTTTCAGTGCGATTAGAATGTAAATATTATGTAATTAATCTAAGCCTGTTTTGAAAAGAGTAATTGCTGAGTTTATTGCCGGCTCTTCTCAGCAAATGCAACCTTCCGAACCGGTATTAGAGTATTAGAGTCAGACTTTTCATAAGTGCCTGCGAAGGTCTATTTGAATAAATGATTTTGAATTTTGAATTTTGAATTTTATATGGTCCGATATGGATTCGACCCGCCGAATCTGTGGGTCTACTATGAAAAACATGATACGCGATTGTGCTGATCATCGTTTGAAATATTAACCAATAAAACAAAATTGCATTAAAACGTACGAGACTTATTCAATTAGTTAGGTACCTATCCCACAGCGAGCGGTCTAGAATTGTGCGGTTTTAGTTCTGCGTTCTTCACTGTAATCTATGCGGCGCTTTTGATCATTGCACACAACGACCGCGGCGGTCAAGGAGAACGCACGTTGAACTCTTACCGCAGACTCTAGACCGCTCGCTGTGGGATCAGCGCCTTAGGTAATATTTGACACATAACGCATGTTTTTTTTTTTAAGTGTGAACTGAAAACATTTGTGAAGACAAAAAAAAATTGTGATCTTCCGAACGAAATAGTATTGACAATGTCAGAAATAATATCGACGGGCCTGTTGGCTTGGAGGTTAGATACACTGACTGCTACAGGTTGTGGGTTTGATTCCCGCTTAGGACAAACATTTGTGTGCATAAGTACGTCTGTTTGTTCTCCAGGCGTAAGTACTTATCTAAATAATTTAAATGTAGTGTATCAGTCATCTGCAGGGCTATTTTATAACGCTCGGATTCGATATCGGAAAAGGATTCAAAAACTACTGAGGCGATTTTCCGCAATTACTATTTCTGACTGCTGGTTTCCATAGTACAAGCTCTGGTTGATTTGGGATCAGATAACCGTGTGTGAGGAATGTCCCAAAGTATTTATTTATTTTAATTTATGTGAATTTTATAATAACACTGCAAAGAGATACAAATCACAAAGAAGCTGCACCAAAAATAGAAGATAAAATAATATTATTTCGCGCACATTTCGAGACGGTTCCAAAGTAAATAAAGGCTTAAAACAACAACAACTATCAAAAATAACTCATAAACCCCACTCTTATAGAATTAAACGCTTAACCAAATTGCATCCAAAGGGATAGTCTAAAAGCATGTGCCACCAGATATTCAGTTATCCTTAAATTAGAATTTAAGCCAAATTACACCTTATTACTCACTTTATAAGGTCGTATTACAGTGGGTACATGCAACGTTTTTGAAAATTCAAACATATTCTGTAAATAATAAGGGATGTTTTCGTTAGGCAGGCACAGTGGTGCATTTTGTCGAGACTACGGGGTAAAAAAAAAGCAGACAGTCTGTTGCACTGCGGACAAATTTAGCGAGAGACGACGAAAAGTGTGCAAAAAGTGTGCTCAGACGTTCTCACCCCTTTTTCAAGGTAAATTTTCCGGCTTCACCAGGAATTAAATAGGCTACGTACATTTTCACTGGGTTTTTTTTAAACTATGTAAACATTTACAAACGTGCAAGAGAGGTTGAAGTTAACGAAACGAATAAGTTTTAGAATATTCTTAAAATTTTGAGAGAGATTTACACAATCAACCCAATGAAGCGTAATGACGTTGATTTTGCTTGCAATCTATTCCGCCAATTTGCCACCATCGACAATGCGCTCTGATTGGCTATGACAAGGACACATGCGCTTTGATTGGCCAAGTCAAGAACACACGATGCAGTGATTGGTCCGTACTGTTCAAAATCAATGACTAGTTTCGGAATCGTATTACTCTAAGGGATTGTTCCTCGATGGATCTACATAACACTAATAATGACATATGAATATATGTCATAATTTTTTAAACTTCGTTTGACCTCAATCTCACCATTAGTCAGTGATGTAATGATGTGGCCGATGGTGGTAAGCACGAAGGAATTGGCTCTCAAGTGCAGCTGTTGGAACACACCAATAGGTGCTTAGCGCCAGATTTCACCATGAGGGTGGTAGCCAATAGCGGTGGGTACTACAAAGTAACCTACCACCATGCTATGGTTTCTTCATTATGTTTTCCCAGAAAGCTCAAGCTCATTGAAGGATTCGAACCGAGACCTTCGTCTCGGCATTCGACGTCACTACCACTGATCTCTCATCGCCTAAAAGCTCCATGATAAAAATCACTCTTTGAACCTTCTTTATTATTACACTATTAGAGTTTATTTTTCTGTGATAATTGATAGTATATAAAAATTGCTCGCCGATTTGCTCACACTTTGTCATTTAAATTGACCAGGGCCTCCGGGAACCAGCGGACGGGGAGCTTTTTCCGCCAACGTATCAACTTGTCTATCCAAAGAGGAAACGCTGCCAGCCTGCTGGGAACCTTGCCGTTAATCGGAAGCAGCGGCAGACTTGAGGAAATTTTCTATATATAGACTGTAATTTGTACATATTTGTTGTAAAAGAAATTTCTTGAATCTTAAACCTACTTACCAGCAGCAGAATAGGTATAAAATACAACTCAAGAAAAAAATAAACATAACTTCATTTGCATTATATATAGTACCGTGAACTAAACTCCGTATGTTATTTATTATTATGAAAAAATAACATGATACATCTAAAATTAAATATGATGGTATTCATAAAAATAAGATCCAGACTATTGCGTCATAATGTTGGTTGGTGATGAAATCTTCAGGAAGCCTAAAATGATTCACTCTAACAAACGTCTGAAACAGCCAGCCGACTGTCTGCCCCTGAATGGTTTTCCCATGGACAATGTATTCTCCTAATTTTAATTGTATCCAGCTGGTTCTAGCAAGCCTTTTGACATCCAGTCAACTCAAACCAGAGGATTTTTCTTACGTTTTAATTGAGTTAGCTAACTATGGTGTTGGTAATGTCTAATCCTAACTTAATATGATAAATGCGAAAGTGAGTTTGTTTGTTTGTTACGCATTCACCCCTCAACTACCTACTCAACCGATCATCATGAAATTTGGCATGCAAATAGCCTATGGTATGGAGAAGGACATAGGCTACTTTTTATCCCGGGAACGCGGGTGAAACCGCGGGGGACAGTGTGACAATAATTTCTTAAGAACGAGAGTTCTAACTCGTGGGCTCAGACCAAGAAAAAATTAAAGACGGAACGGTCTGTGTTCTTAAGTGACGCAAGTAATAGGAAGCCGGCGTTCTTGTAAATACATGGCCTCAGACAGACATATAGACCATAGGAAGCCGATCGGTTGTCACTCCGTATTGAGACGTTGACAGTGACAATAAGGCTCAGTACCATTTGTGCCTGCTTGGGCCAGTACTGATTTTACTCACGCACGTAGGAATTATTTTGCTTCACTTTCTTATAAGGTGACACTCCGTCTTGATTTTTTTATATGTCTATGCTCGTGGGCAGGTACTTCGTTCAGTACTGCTCAACTAACACAAATTTTTCAATCTCAATTTATCAAATCGGTAATTTTCAGTTCATTATTGTGGTAATTGTATTCATTCTAGCATAAAATAAATAAATAAATATCCTGGGACATTCCTCACACACGGTCATCTGATACAAAACTAAGCAGAGCTTGTACTATGGAAACCAGATAACTGATATGATACATATACTACTACATGTTTGTAAATACATACTTAATATACATAATTACACCCAGACTCAGGACATACAGATAATGTTCATGCACACAAATGCATGTCCTGTGTGGGAATCGAACCCACACCTGCAGCGCGATAGGTGGAGTTTTAACGAACTGGCCCGTCATGAGCATAGTTATTAATTTCTTGTCTTTGTCTTTCATACTGCTTTTATTTTTAATTAAATTACATTATTTTGCAGTGAGGATAGAATTTAAAATGAATTCTACTAACAAAGACGCTAAACGAAACTTATCTTTGAGAAGACACGCATTTCTGATACATTAGTTTTCGTGATAGATTTTAAGGTTGCAATTCAATCGTATAACAATTACGTTAAAGTCTAAATTAGCGCATAGCTGTGGGTAGGTCATTATCAACCAAAACGTAACAGTATATTTATTTGTGAAATAGAACAATTGAAAGCTACGTGGATGTTCTAAATTTAAAATAGTAATTTTAAATAGGTTGGATACAAAAACTGGCGTAACAGACGATTTATGTTAGTTTGAGCGAGACGGTGATAGTATAATGTATGGTTAGGCATTTGCTATTTCATTTAGTTTCGATGGTTTATGCTCTACCTACGCATGGTACAGTAAATTGTTGACCAAAGTAGTAGTTCAATTGAAATTGATAAAGCGACTAATAAATAGAATACACTGTGGTGGTAAATTGCCATGACGTATCCATCTGAAAAGTTTTTCAAACTAAAGGGAAAGCAATAATGATCTTAAAATTTAATAATGAAAAATATATTTTGGTACTCAGTTGGTAGAGTCAGGCTGTTCGCTTAACCTAGAACAACCTACTTACTTTGACATTTTTTAACAACTTTTTTTTTGTTTTCCTATAATAAATATATTGTATTCTAGCTATACATCCCTATTTTTTATTGATTTAAATTTGATTATCAAGATTCCATGAAGATAGAATAAAAATAAAAAAAATTGACTTACTGTCGCGATCTCTTCCAGACCTCTGGAAAGGAATGTTGGCACTGATTATTCTACTGTATTAGCTAACGTCTATACTGTGACAGTTCTGTTCTACGGTGGTGAGGTGATGACAAATGGGCTATCATGGGAGCCCAAATCTGCACTACATCACCGTACTCATGTATCTTATGTTTAAAGATGTTTGAAGTTGGATAAGGGATTTTAAAAGATTATTTCAATGTTTTTATATGTACAAAATGTAAGTATAACTTTTTAAGGATGATTTAAATGCTAGTTCTAAAGAGATAAGTTTAAATAACTTTTGTTTTACATTCAGGCTATTTTAGGCGCTTAAATCTCTTTTTTACTGTGTCTAGGCTTGTGTACCACAATCTCACGATGGTAAGTGGCCGAAGGTGGCACACAAAGCCTAGAAGGAACTGGCTCTCAAGTGCAGCTGGCGGACCACACCAATAGGTGCTTGGAGACAGGTTTTCACCTTGAGGGTGGTAGCCAGCCAGATGGGTACTACATGTTGAAAATCTATCGCTAATCCTACCGGTGTTTCTGTAGTTGCAGATATTCCACTTTAGGTTACCTTTGGGTTACCTCCTTTGCCGAAAAGCTATTGGTAAATGCACTATGTTTACCACAGTCATGTCATAGAAACCAGGGATGATATGGATATTAAATTTCGGATCTGGATATGGATTCGGATATATGAATAATACTATACTGGTTACAAATATGGTTACGGTTATGAAATTATTTCGGATATCCGATTGTTGCGGATAGTTTAATTTACGGATATTAGTTTTTTAGGAAAGCGCGCGGCTGAGTCGGCTCGGCCGAGCAAAAACTTGTCATAACGTGTATCAGTTAGACTCCGCTCCTATCCAAAATTATTCGAATCTTTTATATCAGATTCGGTTATGTTTTCGGATAGATTTTTATTTCGAATATCCGGTAGTTTTTTTCCGGTTAAGGACCTCCATAACAACCCTGATAGAAACTCCTTGGTGAGAGATGGGTTACCCATATTCTTAACTTTTGCTAAGCAAGAATAATTAAATTATATTAATACTACGACATAGAAAGGCGGCATATTAAATATTTATATATAAATCGTCTGAGTAATCAATCACTAAATATTATAACTGTTATGACAGTTGACAAGTTTATTGACCTAGCCAGACTATAAACACCATCATATTTTCACCACGTGTGGTTTAAATTCGATAACTAAGAGTTATTAATAAAGATGACTTAATGAAATTGCAATTGCTTTGCCAGAAACACACGTGGTCCTGAATCATCATGGGAATAAAAACCATAGACAATTTATTTAGTTTCATGAACCCCCCAGACCGGAAATCGACACGTGTTCAAAATGGACCCTCTTCAGTCTTCGACCGTTTCTGATCAAGCACATTTTCGACAAGGGGGCGTATTTCTAAAAATACAACACAGAAATAAACGCAAGATATTCAGTGCGTTCGGGCTTAGTCGCGTCGAACGGAGCTCCCGACCCGCGAACACGAACGGAGCAACGAAATTCGAATTACGAATCTTTTGTTTCCCGAAATTATCGAAAGTGTTTGAATTTCGATCGTGCCATTTCTGATCGAACTGTATTTGACTTTGTGTGGATTTTGTGGAATTCTGTTTGCGTTATTCTCGTCATTTTATTTTTATTTGCGTCGAGGTGAGTTTTGTTTATATTTTTTTACGAAACGAAAAGTTTGGAATTTTTCTTTTGTTAGCATGGTAACATGTTTAAAACATGTTCCTATAGATTACTTTGTCAAGTTTATCTAAACCAGTTTTAACACAGATTAAAACAAAAATGTATTAGTTATATCGTAGGCATATTCAATCAGTCAAGTCTTGTAAAAAAGTAGTTTAATATTTTTTATAAAAAAAATCAAAAAAATCTCATTTTTTCATACACTAATCATCGATACTAATTACTAATATTAAAAAGAGAGAGAGCAAATTTTGTGTGTTCGTATGTATGTGGAGGTTAATATCCGGATCCTATACTAAAAAATATGTCACGTATAGGAAGATTCAGTACACCTCAGTGCTATAAGCTACTTTTTATCCCGGGAAAGCGGGTATTCCCCGCGGTATAAAGCCGCGCTAGTAATATACTAAAACGTTCAATAGTTTATAAAAACAATACCAATATTTTCAGTGATATGAAATAAAAAATATGTTTTACGGATTATATTGGCCGGACTATTAACCAAAATACGAAACTACATACACGGCAGCTTATCATCACAACCCAATTACCTATAAAAGTCATGTTTTATGACCTCTGAAATATGTAAATAAGCCGACCCTATTATAAGTATTTACGTATTTCCGTCCGAAATGTAAAAAAGAAAACCTGTTGATATTTTTATGTACGCACTGAGCCCATTTGAGCTGGATATGTTTTGTTTAAGCATGAATCAACTAGAGTTCCGTACTTCTAACACTCTCGTGGCTGTCTGTCCGTCTTTCACAGCGTATTGTCACGGAATTACTTGAAAAATGGTGTGACAAGTATAGAACTGGATGTCCAAATCATGGACGTAAAGTGAATAATGTTTTTGGGGGTTTAATTTGGGTGGCAAATTTTATAAAACATCAAGTATTAAATGGTAAAAGACATCTTAGAAAAAATCTGCTCGTACTTGACCGGTTTTTAACCAAAGGTTTTAACAAAGTAAAAGATAATTACCTTGTTTTAAGGAAAGTTTAGAAACTGAACTTTGATGCTAGGGCAAAGGTTAGGGAAGCTCACGTGCTTGAGCTTTCGATGAAGTAAACCATCGTGAAGAAACCATAGAAAGAAAGAAAAGAAACAAGCAAATAAATAAGTTCACAACATTAGGTACATAGGTAGCACGGTAGAACCCTACTGAATTCTGCCTTCTAGACTTGGTGTGGTCGGAAATACATCGGCATTCGTCTTGTTATAGCAATTGTCCATACGCGACGGTATCCACTTACCATCTGGTGGACGGTCCGAATTATCAGCCTTAAAAAGGGTTCTGGTGTCATGGTGCATCTCTTGTCCAAGACAACGCGATTCGTATTACTTTTCACTGACTCAACTTTTATGCAACAATATTCAGAATTTGTTGATTTTGGGCTAAATCTGGTTTGCATGTTCGCTATATATCGATAGCTGGACGATCTTGCAATGGTGTAAATAACGGTTTGAAACCGGTGGCATCTATTTACTCCAAACCAATTACTTTCACCCAGCAAGTAATCCTGATCAGTCCTTGACCCAATTTCTTCTGCATTCGTTATCAGATACCTAATTCAAGTTTCCTTATTATCTCCCACTCTTTAGAGGAAGACGAAAAATTCTTTGAAAAACTAAGAAGGTTAGTTTACATTGACATTCAAGTAATAAGCCATATCAGCTTACACCTTGTCCTTAATTCTATTTTCTAACAATCCCTCAGACGCCCTAAATCCCATAGTATTTCTGGACCTACCAATAACTATTATGTATTCTTCTCTATGCTTTTCTAATGAGTATAATTAGAGAGAGAGAGCTATGTAGCAACGTTATACTTTTTACTTTTGTTTCCCCCGTCTATATCTGTACCGATCGTTGAACTTCGAGGGTAGCCCTGAATACTGCAGCTATGGCCAAAACTGTTTCTTCTAATGTAGATTTAGAAATAGTTTGTCTCGCTTCACATGTTTCTCGCTTGTTGCTAACTTATCGTCGTATTGTTATTTACGTTTGGGGCCAAGTCTGCTATGTTAACTTAAAATGTCTTTCTGACACGATCCCATTTCAACTCCATTGCTATTTAGCCAATGTGCATTGTCTACTAAATTCATAATGGTATTCGACGCTAATAATAGTAGTAGACACTAATAGTACATTGGAACACAATTGCAATAGCAAATTTGGATCCCGGTCTTTTTCATAAAATTTAGTGTTTGTATCGTACAAGCCCTTCTAAATTGTTACCTATGTTATAAAACTGTGGATGATGTCAGATTACCAAAAAATATTTTTTCATGGTAACAAATTCATTACAATTTGTTTGTGTGTATTCAAATTGAACCTTATTAACCTTATCACTTAAAGCGACAATGTTGACGCAACCCTACGACCATAAACTGTAATTGGACGTTAATCGCTGAGTCTTCATAGTCCTGCATCATATTATGTAATACAATTTATAATTCATCTTACTAAAGGGTCTGTCGATCTCTATGGTCTGTATCATCTGTATATACATGACCCTTTTTTAGAAGATTATCTTAAAACAGAACCTTTTTATCTTCAAAGCCATTATTATGCGGCAAAGGTCATATTGAATCCAGTACAATAATAAGCTTAAGTCTTTAGTGACGGAAATCATTTAGGAATCTATAACCTAGCTATTAGAAGCTAATTGTCGCCTTCATGTAGCGTTAGGTTCCAGCTGTATGTGCTTGCTTACCTTTACCGTCATTATTATTTCATCATCATCATCATCATCAACCTATAATGTCCCACTGCTGAGCACAGGCCTCCTTTCACAAATGAGTGTGAAAGGGACTGGGCGATACTCCACCACGCGTCAACCTACTGTTTGAATTTTTCAAGCCGCCTTGGAGGCATCCAACTAGCTTAACGACTATCACAATTAAGTGATAACCGGGATCAACGGCTCTACGTGCCTTCCGAAGCACGGAAACGCTCGATTCGAAATACCACTATGCGGTCACACATCCAGGTACCGACCACGACAGACGTAGCTTAACTTTGCCGATCGATTAAGAACGGCTAATCATGCTACACCACGAGCGCTTCTTACCTCACCATTATTATTTACCATGATATAAATAAAACCTACACCTCCACCAATCCATTAACATCAAAACATAATATCAATTATCATGCAATTATCATTATTTATTTATCTACCATGTTCAAAGTTTGGTTAAAGCCCGACACGTGATAGTTTGGGCCACACATGATGGTGCAATATGCGTGCAATGTGCTGGTAACACTAAACTTGTGATGACATAAGCGAGATAAAATGCTTTAGTCATTTTAAATAATCAATATCGTCTGATGCTGCACATAAGTTATTTTTGATTGGTCTTTATTATAAACTGCAATATACTTTCATACATGAAAATCTGTGCCGCCTTTGGTTTGGTAAAAATAGCATCATATTCTTGTTGAATCATCAGTATCCTTAGACTCGAAACTTCTATGGGGCAACCAAATATCATGCCTTTCGGGAAAGCTCAGTTCAGCTGCTTATGCAGTGAGAAAAATTTGACAGCTAACACACGTAGACACAGCTCGATTAGTATTTTTTAGTTATTTTCATAGTGTTATGTCCTATGGCATTTTGCTTTGGGGTAAAGCTGCTGATATAGAAACCATATTTATTTTGCAAATAAAAACAGTGCGAGCTATTTATAATATGAGTTCTCGAGCTTCCCTCAGAGATAAGTTTAAACATATAGGTATCCTCAGAGTAGCATCGCAGTATATTTATGAAAACATATTATTTGTACATCAGGATATAAATTCCCAAATTGAAGTAACTCATAATTGTATGAAGTTCTAATGAGTTTTTATGACTCTTCTTAACTTTATGTCAGTAATAAAGAAACTAGATATACTAATAGAATAAACACAAAACTAGCACTAACTACGAGTACATTCGACCAACGTGACAATAATGTGTGACACATGGTCCGGCCATGTGCGTCAACGCTATCTGTTATCAATGAAATATGAATCCTCTGGATAGGATTTTTTCGCAATGTCAAAATGTTGGGTTATGGTTTTGTGTTTCATGGTATGTTGAAATACAAAAACGAATGACCAATTATATATATTTTCATCGTTTTAATATTAGTATATTAAAACGATGAAAATAGATAATGTCATGGTGGGATTGTGGTAAAACGTCAAATAATCGAATATGGTTCAGTATTCAATCGTAAAGAAATTTGCGACTTATTTACACTTAAAAAATCATCTAAAAAAGATATCATTCTTTTCATAAAATATGTAGTGGAGAAGTGTTATTTATGTAGCTCTAGGAATTGTGGTATTTAAAAAAATATAGTAGTAGTGGCAAAAACCTCGCTTAAAAAATTAAATATTTACATAACTATGGCGATTGTATTTATTATAAAAGAAAATATATTAGGTTCAGGGTATTAATTAACTATAACACAGGTTTAGACCTAGCACAGAAGTCAGGGACTCAGATTTATTATTATTATTAAAATATAAAAAACAAACAAATTTTAACTACGGTAAATAAATTAATAGTGCGTCTGACTATCCCAATAAACTACGCTCAATGCCGGTTCCATATGCGTCATATCCCGTGCCCTTCATTAATATCTTGGCTTACCACATGGCTGGGACAAATATTATTTTAACGCCTACTTTTTATAATTGTGTATACTTTAGTTAATTATCGCGTCTGTAAACAGTATGCTCGTTTGTTTCTCATGAATTCTTAAGGTATGCCGTATGATGAACGGAAATGTAGTTTTCCATTTCTGTAGTTTCTTTGATATTTTACCGTCAAATAAAATGGAATACTGGTTAATTAAATAGTCTATTTGAATTTGGAATTCTATTTATTAACTTGCTGGTAATATTTACTGTTTAGTCAATGTTTTTAGGCAAAATTTTATGATAGTTTTTCGAATTTCTAGCGCTTAAACTATCGAAATGATACGATGGCTTTTTGACATGAGGGTTTTTGTCTACCAAAGCGTGTCTCTTTTGGCTCAGGAACCCAATTCTCACGTCCTACGAAATAACCTTCGAATCGAACTTACGGTTCTAGTCCTATAGTAAATAAATTAATAACTAACTTTAAAAAAATTACATAACTATGCGAACGAACGTCCTCGCCACTGCGAGATTTGCGTTGTGTGGTTTTTAATACTGTGTTTTTTTTTATCACTGTGCTTTGAATAAATAAATTTAAAAAAAACCTGACTGATTTAGACTGTAAGAGAGACTTGATTGGCTCCCTGGTAACATAGGAGATGTCAAAACGGTCACCATAGCCACGGCCGTAGCGTTTCGCTGGTATAATTAGTTTTAGCATTTTTACTAGTCCGAGTATTTTTTACTACAAACATAAACTTTACGGACATCATAAAAAACCGTATATTTTGGCAATATGCATAATATACCTACTTTAAAATTAATTTAATCATATCTATTTCACACGTGCCGAGAGGTCAAAGTTAATACGTCATAAAATTAATATGATGTTTTTTAACATAATATCTATTCATTAAATATAAAAGTTTTATTGCTTTTGAAAAAATTTCTGAGAATCGTAGTCGATGGTATCGTATTTTAAAAATAAAATGTTTTTTTTTTAAATTAGTGTAGGTATAAGTTTGTTTTTTTTAACTTGCGACTAGTAAAATGCTGAAACCAGGTTACTTAATATTTTATGGAATTATATGAACCTTTAATATAATTTACGACTTATATAAGTAGATTTACGACTCAAAATATAAAGGTTAATCTCTTAATTATTTGCAAAGAATGTAAAATGGTAGATTAATAATAACTGCCAGACATGTTTGGGATAAACATTTATAATAAATTTAGATTTTATATTCGCCGTGAACATAAACTTTTAATAAATACTTTTGAATTGTAGCAAAATGACACTAAAACAGTGGGGAGTTTTTTTAAATTGTTTTTAACGCACTATATAAAATCTGCTTATGGTATAAATATAATATTTATTAAAAATGTATGCAAATAGATTTTATTTTTTGTAATTAAATAAACATAGAAATGGTTTTTTTTTATAACCACCCAAGTTTTGTGTCAATAATTTATGAAAACTAGGAGAATGGGCAAAATGGTGTTTAATATGCAAAATACGTTTTCTCTTCTTCATACTATATTTAAATTTGATTTTTCTTTGTTACAGATTCAAAAATGCATTCCGATTTATAAAAAAACCACACAAATGCGAAAAAATACGAATGCTAACTGTTACCAATATGCGCCTTCATAAGCTGATATGGCGGCAAAAATCAAAAAGGTATTTGAAAATGGAACGCCGTTTATAGGGCTGCGCACGCGCAGGGATGATACAGAATTCAAAAATAGAACAGTGGCGGGAATTCGACGGAAATGGCGTCGGGTCGGGAGACCGGATGTGGGGGTTTGGTTCCTGTCGTTTATTATGATGACGATCGGCTGCCATGGTTACCAGGAACAGAGGTTCGCGATGGAGCCACAGGATCAGGTACTTTTTTTGCTATAAAAAGACGGACTTCCGTTGCATTGTTTGGTTTGTGTAAACATTGTCAAAAATAACACATGTGTGTGTATTTTGGCTATCCATATTGTTTGTGTTTGAGTTTTAAATGTGCAGATTTATTTGCCACTTCAGTTATGAATCCTACTGAAAAAAAGTTTTGTTCACAAGTAAAATGTCCCATGTTGTTCGCTTTACCACAAATATCTAACACACACATGGCCATGATAGCTACTGAGCTATCATCGCCAGCTAGCACTGGCTAGTGACGTCGAATGCTGAGACGAAGGTCCCGGGATTTAATCCTTCAATTAGCTTTAGTTTTCGGTGAGGGAAAACAATTTGAGGAAACCATAGCACGGTGGTACCAAGAATCTGTCGCCAAGTTCCTATCGATGTGTTCCGACAGTTGCACTTCAGAGCCAGTTCTTTCTAGGCTTTGTGTGCTTACCACCTTCGGCTACATCATTTACCATTGTGAGGTTGTGGTCAAAGCACTTGGCTATAAATAGTTGGGAAAACTTGCACATTCAACTGTCAATCGATTATCATCATATTCTGCCTCCAATATTACCTACCTTAGTACCCATTATCCATTAAATCATTTGTTTAAAGAAACACAAAGCTAAATAACTACACACAAATGTAACACCATTATCTTACCTAAATTAAAAATAATCCTTTGATTCCATAATTAATTTCCAACAGCTTACGATGGTAGACGTTTGATTAAACAAAATGGCGCTTCACGATCTAACAAAATGCCTATGCAAATTTACTATACAATTATACATTTAAATTTATACGGGGATAACGCCATGCTTCAAGATAGGAGAGGTTAGCGATACGAATAATTTATTGCAGTCAGCATCATTAAAAATAAATATATTTATCCATATTTTGCTAGTTCTTTATTTTTTGTCTATTTCATATAAATTAAAGCGAAATACATTCGTTTGTGTGAATAAAAAGGGTTTTTCTAAAGTCAAGATTACTTTTTTAGCAAAAATGAAATGTCTTCCGACTGCCGTGATTATTTAAAAACTTCATATGTTTCGGGTTCAAAAATATTTTTTTAAGCAATTATTTAGGCACCAAATAATCTAAAATATAGCGTCATTCCAACCTTCAAAATTTTTCTTTACCTGGTTTTTTTTAAATGTTTTTTAAACATTAGTAATGGCGCTTCGTAGCATGATTTTTCACTTATAATAAAATAAGATTAACTTCATAGCACTGGCAGACTTGAGGGAAAGTTGACAGTATTGTTATAAATAAAAATGTCTTGCTACGTCGTAATAATATCAAAACATTGCCCAATATTGTGAATATTGGGCAAGGACCTGTCAAATGACGTCATTGCATATTGCACCCATATTTCAAACGCTAGCCCATGATTTGAACATATTCCTTTAATATAAGCAAATCGCCAAATCTTAGCTTTACTTTTACATTTGTGTCAATAATCAACTATTTTATACAGGTGTGGTTAGAATCAGCTAATCTTTGTCATAAATATTCATATACCACATTTTTAATATGCGGGACAGAATTAATTATATTATTTGTATATTAAAAGATTATTATCTTGCTTTATTATATAAAGGTTGGCGATATATTATTTTTGTGTAAGTTAATGCGTTTAGTATACATTTCTTATTTCTAGTTTCAAAAATAGCTACTATATTTTTATTGTTTCTAGTGGCATTAAAAGTGGTCGTAACTTGACAGTAATTCATATGCTTTTAGCTTTCTGGACTCCATCTCCATATTAACTTGTAACTATGCCAAATTTCACACTCCTGGGATCCAAAGAATTCTCTTCGCGTATTTATATACTATGCTTACTACGTGAAACATTCATCCGAAAGGGATGAAGACTACATTAGGTATAAACTCTCTATAAAAAGTTTTATCTAAAAATAAATTACTCAAAAATTCATACAAATTTGTTGCTTCCAAGTTTTTTGAATAAAAATCGTAATCAAGTATAATTTTCTTTTCCGCAATCTGTGCGCCTAGTACAATTTTCTCTTCCGTAATCTGTGCGCCTAGTACAATTTTCTCTTCCGCAATCTGTGCGCCTAGTACAATTTTCTCTTCCGTAATCTGTGCGCCTAGTACAATTTTCTCTTCCGCAATCTGTGCGCCTAGTACAATTTTCTCTTCCGCAATCTGTGCGCCTAGTACAATTTTCTCTTCCGCAATCTGTGCGCCTAGTACAATTTTCTCTTCCGCAATCTGTGCGCCTAGTACAATTTTCTCTTCCGTAATCTGTGCGCCTAGTACAATTTTCTCTTCCGCAATCTGTGCGCCTAGTACAATTTTCTCTTCCGCAATCTGTGCGCCTAGTACAATTTTCTCTTCCGTAATCTGTGCGCCTAGTACAATTTTCTCTTCCGCAATCTGTGCGCCTAGTATAATTTTCTCTTCCGCAATCTGTGCGCCTAGTACAATTTTCTCTTCCGCAATCTGTGCGCCTAGTACAATTTTCTCTTCCGTAATCTGTGCGCCTAGTACAATTTTCTCTTCCGTAATCTGTGCGCCTAGTACAATTTTCTCTTCCGCAATCTGTGCGCCTAGTACAATTTTCTCTTCCGTAATCTGTGCGCCTAGTACAATTTTCTCTTCCGCAATCTGTGCGCCTAGTACAATTTTCTCTTCCGTAATCTGTGCGCCTAGTACAATTTTCTCTTCCGTAATCTGTGCGCCTAGTACAATTTTCTCTTCCGTAATCTGTGCGCCTAGTACAATTTTCTCTTCCGTAATCTGTGCGCCTAGTACAATTTTCTCTTCCGTAATCTGTGCGCCTAGTACAATTTTCTTTTCCGCAATCTGTGCGCCTAGTACAATTTTCTTTTTCGCAATCTTTGCGCCTACCAGATATACCCTTTCCGTTACAATACATGTTGGATAGAAAAAGTTTCGGATCAAAATAAAAATTACTCAAAGAATTTATACCGAATTTTTGGATTCATAAGTTTATTGAATTTAAATCATAGTCAACGTCACTACACTACGAGGGTTACGTCAATTTCAAATCCTCCCGATAACCTGAAAAGCGAATGTCCTCACAATCAAAATTGAGTAATTGAGAATAGTACCTATTGAGAATTGTTGTGAGATTTGAACCGAACAATCTTTCGCATTATTAGTAGGTTTAAATAAGTATGTAATAGTAATTTTAATAAAAACCTTTATAATCCTATCATATAGATCACGATAAGCTCAAAATAACTATAATAATGAGATATTATGTATATTCAACGGATAATGCCACTAAACATAAAATCTGCAGAGTAACGGAAGAAACACGTAAAATAATAGTTTATAGTTGATATTAGCACTGACTTTCAGACATTAAAATGAAGTTTTACAGCATATTATTAACTATATTTTTAACCGACTTCAAAAAAAGGAGGAGGTTCTCAACTCGGTTGTTTTTTTTTTTATGTTTGTTACGTCATAACTCCGTCGTTTATGAACCGATATAGAAAATTCTTTTATTGTTTGAAAGGGTACACTTCCCGTTTGGTCCCAGATCAGGATTTGATTACTTATTAGTGTACTTTGAAGTCGGTTTAAGGTTTTTGTAAAACAGTTCAATTATTATTTACGGCGATGATAGCTGGGTTCGAAAACTGTGAGCATGATAGTTCAGAGAAGGGAAAAATCGCGGAGAAAGGAAGATGATAGGATACTTTGTAGTAGGTACCCACCTGGCTGGCTACCACCCTCAAGTTGAAAATCTGTCGATCAGTACCTGCATTTTCCGACAGTTCACTTGCGAGCCTTTCTAGGCTTTGTAAAGGCCGGCATGTCTATAGGCGACGGTAACCGCTTACCATCATCCGTCCGTCTGTCTGCAAGTCTTTTATAATTAAATTATTAAAAGAAACAAAAAACCCGACTTCGTAAAACAAAAATTAACTGAAAAAAAAACAAGCTCTTTAATCTATTGAATTTTGAATATAACTTGAATGCTATAAGCTCAGCTATAAGGTATTGTAGTCGGGGCTAGTCTTTAAAAAAAAAACATTTCGAATGCAATTTTATGTTTCGAAATAGTATTCTTAATTCAACTTTTTTGTCCACAGAGTGCAATAGTAGGCTCCAGGGTGACGTTACCATGCAGGGTGGAGAACAAAGCTGGGGCACTACAGTGGACCAAGGACGACTTCGGCCTCGGGACACATCGCAACCTGAGCGGGTACGAACGTTATTCGATGGTCGGGAGCGACGAGGAAGGTAAGAGTTTCACATGTTTAAAAAAAAAATTTGAACATAAGAATTAAATGATCATGGCGAGATTTGTACAAAAAATAAAGATTTTTAGAGACGTTGGAATGACGTTATAATTGATCCTTGGTGGCTAAGGAACAACTTGAGCCATTTAAAATATTTTTAGAACCCCGGGATAAAAATGCGAATTTCTATGGCATGCCGGCGAATCGCGACTATTTGCGTCCAAAACCATTATGTTGTTGTTATGTTTTGCGGGGTGTATAAAATATTTCATGTATATTAACATGTTGCTGGTAATGTAATCTCAACATTGGAAGTGATTAAATACCCTCTAAAATGTTTTACTTTTTGTACAAATCAATGTATGGAGCTCGCCATGATTCTTTAACCTTATATCCTTACTAATATTATAAACGCGAAAGTTGGTATGTATGGATGTTTGTTACTTTTTCACGAAAAAAACTACTGAACGGATTTGGATGAAATTTTGGCACACAGATAGAATATGTTCTGGATTAACACATAGGATGCTTTTTATCCCGGGAAAAGATACGATCCTCGGAAATGCGGGTAAAGCCGCGCGGGACTGCTAGTAATATATAACATCTAACTTTATCGAAAACGAATCATCAAATACAAATATAATTTTTTCGTAATAAAATATGAGAACTGAAAAAGAAAAACACAAGTTAATGCATTAGTTTTGAGAGTTTTCGTCTAATTTAAAACTAGAAATGTTTCACCGGTCAGCGGCATTACGCATTTTGTCCGTGACTCACGGTAAATGTAAATAAAAAACGCACTTTCACACACATCAACACCCACTTACTTCTTTCAACAGTGCATCCAATTTGCTACTTTATTCCTGTAACACTAACGTCTTAAATTTATACTCACTCGTACATTTGCTCAAATAAATTAGATGGGATTTTCAAACTTTTAACGCGCAGACTTTTGGAACGAGCGAAAATTTAAAGGCATATTTGCACCATAAAATTCAAACTTTTTAGATCTTGAGGTATTAGGATGTTACTATTTTATTCATAGAGGTAGTATATTATATGAATAATTTAAAAATTATTTAGATAGGTAACTTTAAAAATGTACACCTTAGATCGAAATAAAATATAGTAGCCAGCATAATAACTACGACAAAATCGATTGCTTTTCAATTTTGAACCTTACGACTACCAGCATACGTTTACCATACCAATTTGTGCGAACAATTTCCTCGGAAAAAAAACGACTTGATTATTTGGCAACAATTCGGGCGCCTAGAAAAACGTAACGCAAAAAAATATTTAGGTAAATTACGCTCTGGACGTACGTTGGTATACCAATTCAGATATAGACGGACCTATTTCTTGTGAGAATAAGGTTAGGCACCTGTTACACGAGGCAAGCATCACATAACAAGTGAAAGAAAACTGGGTAAACGTTTCAGGGTTGAGCGTGAAACACTGGCTTTATGAAAAAATAAATGTTTTGAATTTGGAATAAAATATTCGACTTAAATTCTTTTTTTGAAAGTTAAAATGAAATCACATAATTATTTATTCCGATTTCTGTGAATATTACCTATGAAATCGTAGAGCTGTATACAAGTGAGTCAGTCTATATTTCTTTTTGTTGTTTTTACGGGTACACTACAAACTAGGTATTTTTTTATTGGCCATCAAATAAAACAAGTCGTAAAAATTATCAATATTAAAGCCAATGAACTTGCCTGTTATCATGAATCTACTATTCAGTAAAAAGTTCCCATTTGGGGAATAATTAGATAGATATTAACAGATGACAGATAACATTTCAAACTGGAAGTTTGTAGACGTACAATTAATTTCAAATTTGTAATTCAAATTTCGAATTATTCTTATACTCATAAAGTCAGTAAATTCTAAGCAGACGCAGTACATTTAAGTGGTACCGTAAAGTGCTGAGACCAAATGTCAAAGAATTGATTTTAGAACAGAGGGTTAGATTCTGTAGAACAGTTGTAATAATATCCGAAGTTTTTTTTACATTATATGGCTTTTTTTAGCCACTAACATGGAACACACTTGCCCAGAAGAAACCTACTCACTCTGGCTTTGAATGTCATAGATTGTAAGAGTCAGGAAACACAACTGGACACGGGAAGCAAGTTCCACTCCCTTGCATTATAAATGAGGATGAAAAAGATATGTCTGTTTTTTAGATGTTGGTAAGTAAACGAAGCCTTATGTCAAAAGGTTTCCTTACGTTTTTTTTTTATACCAATGAGCAGTCGTAGTGACTGCGAATAAAAATCGCATCTTTTAAAGAAGTGACACTGACATTCAAATATGGAAGGAACTAGCTGCCCGGCGCGACTTCGTTTGCGTGGTGTTCTCAAGTTATGGCGTGACCAAGGTTAATATGGATTCATCTTTATATATAGAGATAGAGAAGATTAGAAATGAGATGCAATATGGAATGCAAGAAAAAGAGGTTGAGTAAGACAACTTTGAGAAGTTGCTCAGTACTGGCAAGGTTGAGGGAAAGATGCCGAGGGATCGGAGTCTGATGCGATGGTCTGACCAAATATGCTCCACATTGGACACCATGTGTATGTGCTATCCACAAAGCAGAAGATAGATCCAAGTGGCAAGCAATAGTCCGCGAGATGATAGTGCATAAAGGTCACGTCCCTCAGTAATGAGGCATACGAAGCAAGGAGGAGAAGTAATGACAAGTACCTACCTACTGACGTCACAAATGCTCCGGTACTAATCGGAGAAATGGTAGTGAGTGATCACGGTGCAACTCTCACATCCAATGAGTAGGTACCAGGGGATACTCTGGCGGCGTGACCTATCGCAGATGGTCCCGTAAGGGGTTGCCAAGTATAGTGTGCCGTCTTTTATAACCTAGCGGTCGGTAACAGTGGCCACTATAGAAAATCTTAGTAGACAAGAACTTGGAGTTCCAGTTGGAAGAAGGAGGTATGACGTCACAAATGCTCATTCAACATGTAACTCAAACAATTTGATCATACTCGATAAATGTTCAAACTAAATATAATTCACAGAGCTTTTACTTTTCATTTCATATCTTTACATCACTGGGTATTATTAGATATTTTACGCAATGAGTCAATGACCGGGAGATGGATACCTAGCATTGAAATTATTGTTTCACGTACAGTTAGCTATGCATTTTTTTCACTTTTGTCAAGGATTTATACGACTTGGTTATCTTTAACCGAAATATAAGCTCCGTCGATTTCAAAAACTCCGTCTTCCTTGCAGTATTTAAGCCAACTACAATCGTATTTCGGTATTCTATAAAGAAAAAACCCTCCTGGATAAAACATCATCAATAATTAATTAAAACTGACTGTACATAAGAGATAAACAAAAGAGTTTTATTTAAAGAACTCTGTGAAGGAAAGGTATTCATTAATGCTTTTGAAGAAACCGCGATGAGAATCCGTGTTTCAGCGTTTTCTTGGCGTGCTGAATGAGTTATAAGTGGGTTTAAGGAGTAGACCGCGTCAAGTAGGTTATATTAGTAATTTTTCAAAATGTTTTTTTGATGCTATACAAAACTGCACCTAATAAAACCAAGGCATCACTTACTAAATCAAATCAATCAAATCAAATATCTTTAATCCATAACATAATGCACAGGTCACTAGATAAAATTCACACAATATAATTATTATTACAATTAACACAATATACAATTATCTTTTACAAATTTATTTTACATTATACAATTACCTACCAACTTAGCTATATATAATTTATTGCAACACATTTTATATTATTTATTTATTAGTACATATTTTACACTTAGGTTTATTTTTCAAATTTATAATTTTTCATTCAGAAAATCATCAACGCTATAGTAAGCCTTATCCAATAAAAATGATTTCAGTCTATCAATGAAGGACTCATAAGAAGGTGAATCTTTAATACATTGATCTATTTTGTTGTAGATTCTAACGCCCATCACTCGAGTTGATTTCGCGGATCGGGTGAGCCGTCTAGGTAATTCTAATAACATATTAGGGTACCGTTTGTTATCACCGCGCGATTTGAATAAACTGATATTTTGCCACATATATTTAGCTACTATATACTAGCTATAGTAAGTAAGTGGTATACCATCATCACCATCAGCCCATAATGTCCCACTGCTGAGCACGGGCCTCCATGCATGCCCACTGCGAATTGGTGGGCTAGTGATCAACCAACTGTTGGAGTTTTCAAGCCGCTTAAAAGACCTTTAAGTGATAAACGAGACCAACGGCTTTACGTGCGGCGGTCACCCATCGGAATACCGTCCTCATCGGTGATTGCTTAGCTTTGTCGATCGATTAAGAACGGTTGATCAAGCCTCCTTACTATTGTGAAAAAGAAAAAAAGTAAAAAAAAAATTGGTAGCCTGGACTGTCTGTTCTAATTTAAAAAACGTTATTCTATGACATATCTTTAATTACATTTCATCGAAGGTCAAACGATAAAGGGTGTTACTGAATACTAAAACGTTACTGAAACGTGTATTGATGAAGTGATCCTATCCATACCTGAAATAAAAGCCTTTTGAAATTTAACTTTTAAGTGAACCTTGACTGGGTTTAAACCCCTTTTGTTTAGTATTTTATGTTTTATATACCGCTCGCTGGGAGCTGCTGTATTGTGAAAATTGCTTTTTGTTTGGATTTTAAAACAATTTTCACATGGAATATTAATCGACTTTTAAACTTTTTTTGTATACAACATGTTACGGAAATGGTGGGTATACCTATCCATAATAGTAAACGACTTCTTTGGTAGGTACTAGGCGCACAGTTCGCTGAAGAGATAATTTTATAATAATATTTGCGAGAGACGTGAAAAGATAATGACCTTGAAACAATAATTTGGTATGAACTTTTTGAGTTTTTCACCTCTTTCCGATAGATATGTCCTTTCCGTTGTCTAATCAAATTTTTTCTGATCAATGCTAACTACTACTAAGTTTATTAATTTTATTATAATAACTCTACCTCTCCTCAGCAGTTTCTATCGCGTTACCCTCAGAGGGGTAAGAAGTAAGACAATCTCCGGCCCATAAACTATCTTGCCAAAAATCACGACGATCTGTTGCTACGTCAAACCAACAAACAAAATTTTGATTATTAGTAAGTAATTGGGATTAATCAAATCTAATTACTGTGGAATCAAATAAAGCTTTATTATTATTATGATTATTGGGATTGACTTTATTATGATGTTCAAGAATATCATAGAAAAAGTGAATCTTATCGCTTTATAATAAGTTTTAACTTTTCGATATTATATGGTAAATCGGTGTCACAAACGACTTTCTTCTGAAGTATACAGGTACACCATACATGTACCACATGTACTTGTGCTATTACGCCGGCCGTGTATAGCATAGAATTGTATGCAAAGTACACTAAGAAGAAAGTACAAATTTATTTATTTGAGGAATAAATAAATTTATTAAATGACGAAGTAATGAGGTAACAAACACCGAATTGAGAACCTCATCCTTTTTTTGAAGTCTGTTAAAAATGACTTATTGTTAAAAATATTCTGAGAATCTGAGATCGTTACATAGATCCTGAGATGCAGGGGCTATTTAATAACACAGTTTATAATAAGAACACAACCGAGGCAAATCGTCTATCATAATATGAAAGAGAGTAAACGCAACCTCAGCACAAATCATTTCCACTGGGGATTCAACATAATAAGCTGACTGACTGTTTCATTCTTTGCTCAAAAAAAAGCTGGCTCGCAAAGTGATTCAGCTGGGATTCCTTCACTTCAAGACCAATTTAAGTAATTAAGTATCAGTACCTACGCGTTTCTGGGTCAATTTTCCTCATTGGACTACAGATTAATTGAGTGAAATATTTTAGTCGGCCTTGTAATTTTTCATGTAATTTATTTAAGTTGCTTAGGGATGAATAAATTAGATAAGGTACGTATTCTTACTGTTGCTACGCAAGATTTTTGGTGATTTGTTTTGGAAGATGTTAGCTAACATTATAAATGTGTGAAACGCAAATTGTGTTGGTTTTGTATGTCGTGAAACCTGACAAACAAGATGGTACACCATGATGCTGAGGGACCATGTTGACCATCGCCTATTAGCAATATCAGGAGACTGTCAATGTCTTGCCAACATTTCACAATAAAAACTACAGAAACATAATTGTATTGTAATGATGATACCTTAGCATAATGAACAAAAATACGTAAAAGGGTTTGAAAAGATTCCGACCTAAAAAAGATACGAGTTTATTTTTATTTTTCCACATAGTCTACATACTTCTTACAGCAATGCTCCCATTTCTTTAACCCCTCCAAAACAGATTTTGCTTTTTTTGGAGCCGATACCACCCATCGTTGTTTACTGTTTGACATTCTGGGCTATAATGGTGTATTTTAATCGACTTAAAATTCTGATTTATTGCACCTAAATTGCGCTAACAAGCGTTGAAAATGTTAATTCGAGCAAACGCGACACCCAACGCGCCGACTACTTTGATGCTTAAACCTTGATTCAATATGTAACAAACACGTTTTTTGGACATATTCATTACCCTGCTGTCTCTCTCAATATAATTCGACGTTTGCCTAGCACCATTTGGTGTACTTGAGCGATGTTATTGTAAGTGGTTGCAGTTTTTGGACGTCCTGAACGTTCATCGTCTCCCAAGCTGGTACGCCCACGTTTAAATTAGGTTGGTAAATGATGTCGCAGATTCCCCTTATACAGCGTCTAACTCGTCTTTAATTTACGTAGGCGCACTACTACTATTATTAGTAGTATTTATTTTATACTGATTTTTTCCATTTTCACAAAAACACTCACATCGACTAACTCAAATAAATATCTAGCAAAAGCCATCCTAAATGGCTAAAATATAGGCGAAAACCTTTTAAAAGAGGGACAAACAGATTTCCTAGCTTTTGTTGACGAGGGCTGTCATGTTCATGTTGAGGTCGGAAACTTTGCAGGTCACCCTCGTGAAGTTTACACTTGGGACATCTTAATAGGTCACTTTTGACAGCTCGTATACATCCATTAGTAAAAAAAATACGTACCGAGTGCGGCAAATAGATATACCCTCTTGTTAGACTTGCCTTCTTATTTTTAGGTCTATATACTTTACTTTAGAACATCCAGGATAAAACAATTGAATTTGGAACCTGGACCATTGACAAAAGGTTTATTTTCGAACAACAAAATATCGTCTTGATACTACTTTTATTTTGATTCTCGTTCAGGTTTAAGGTAATACTATTTTTGGTAGTCCCAAAAGTTTATTTTTACCTTTTGTTTCTTTATTTATGGATTGCTTTGTTCCAGGAGATTACTCACTGGACATAAAGGACGTGACTCTAGATGATGACGGCAGATACCAGTGCCAAGTCAGTTCCGGATTAAACGGTCAGTCCACATTTGCATTTTATCTAAATATCCGGTCACCCATTGTACCAAATTAAACGCGGTTGCAAGAACGCTCGCAATTTAGTTCATCCTGTATACATATATGTCGAGTTTTAGTCATTTAATTGGAGGGGGAGCTTGCTGTTTTTGTTTTGTTATATTTATTAATAATAATAAAGAAAACTTTACAAAAAATCAAGCCAAGTCAAGACCACAATTGATGTACGATTGGTCCTTACTGTCCAAAATAAGTGCAAAAGCACTGACTTGTTGCGGAATTGGATTGCTTGGTATTACTGCTCTAAAGGGATTTTTCTCGATGCGCCAATGTTATTTATAAACTATACTTTTAGCTTACATTTGGCCACTGACGCGTCCAAAGGACGATGTTGAAGCCTAAGATAGACCAGAAGAACCTCTGGCCTTGAAAGTCCCTAGATTCTAAGAGTCAGGAAACGCAGACGCTCGAAGCTTTAAATTCAATCAATTCAACAATAATCCTATGCGTAGGTGAACCAGGAATCCGGTCCCGTTACGCGCAGCTCACGGTGCTAGTCGCCCCGGACCCGCCCCGGATCCTTCAAGGTGCCTTCATAGACGCGACTGAAGATCAGACAGTTGATATTGAATGTGTCTCCGTAGGTGGAAAACCTGCTGCCGAGGTGAGTTTTTCCTTTTTTACCTGAGTAAGATGAGAGAAATGAATGGTTAAGAAAATCTTTAACTAATATTATCTTTACTAATATAATAAAGCAGAAAAGTTTTTTGTTTGTTTAAACGGGCTAATCTCTGGATCTACCAGTCGGATTCTAGAAAATCTTTCACTAATAGGAAGCTACATTATCCCCGAGTATTATATTATACTTATCACGGGAACATGGGTGGTTCCGCGCGTGGCAGCTAGTGCTTGATAATCTACTTCTTGTCAGTCTTATATAAAGACCTAGAATAGAAAAAAATAGAATTAATATCCTTATTTGCACCTAAATAATATGTAATCGGGCGACCTGGACTTGACCATCCAAATGGCTTGACCATCCAAATGGGAAACGTTGTACATTTAATGGATATATTATTGAAAATCTGAAAATAATACCCGCAAACCCATTCTAATTGCAAAGCGTTAATAATATACGTACATCTAGGTAAAAGGTACCTACTCGGAGTTTCGACAATTGTTTCTTTTTATACGACGAAGTTGGTAAACAAGCATACGGTCCGAAGCGGTTACCGTAGCCATAAGAACGTTTGCAACACACGGGGCATCACTCACATGTTACCGACCCTTCCCTCCATCCCCAATGAGCTCTGATGTCCTTACTCACGCACAGGAACACAACATAAAGTTCTTTGGCTACGGTATTCTGTAAGGTAGAGATATTTCCCCAGTCGAGTTGCTCTTTAAACGAAATAACGCCTATGCTCTACCTCTCATAAAATATCAGCTCATTTGATGTCCACTGCTGAACATAGGCCTCCCCTATTGATTTTCACTTCGAACAGTTCTCAGCCGCTTGCATCCAGCGGCGCCCAGTGATTCTGACCAGGTCGTCAGTCCACCTGGTGGGAGGGCGTCCCGCTCGGCGCTTTCCAGTACGTGGTCGCCACTCGAGAACCATTCTTGCCCATGTTATCGGCTCTTCGAGCGATGTGGCCTGCGCATTGCCACTTCAGCTTACTAACTCTACGAGCTGTCGGTCGTTTCTGTTCTCCTACGAATGTCCTCATTTCGGACCCTGTCACGTAGATAAATTCCGAGCATTGCTCGTTCCATAGCTTGCTGAGTGACTCTGAGCTTATCTCATGAAAAATTATAGTTTTTTATAATATTAATATTTGTTTCAGATAACATGGTTGGACGGGAACCAACAAGTTATAAAGAAAAACGTACAAAGTAGAGTGGAACTCCTTCCAGATGAGCAGCGATTTAAAACAAGGTACATACAATAAAAAAAAACATCTTAATTTGAAAACATTAAACTTGAAAAAATTCCACGTAAAATACCACGGGGCGAAATAACAGTTTTTAGTAAACATAGTCATATACATACATTATTACCCTGGTTGGATGCAAGTCTAAAATATCATCAAATAGTGAAAAAGCAAAAATAAAAAACAAAAACAAAATATGGTCTGGTTACATCAAGACCATTTCGAAAAATAAAAAGAATAATAACTTCAAAATTCAGCAAAAATATAAAAAGACTAGCATAACCAACACTTTTTGGTAAGACATTGCAAAGTAACGTCACGTTTTCGTTTTATTTGCATAAAATCATGTATTATTATTTTATATTCAATAATAAATTACACAATAAAGATCAATGTTTCAAATGCAACAGTGAAGTATAATGAAAAGAATACGTGTATCGTTTAAAATTGTCTCAAAAAGTCCGTGAAAAGATAAAGCAGAACGCCATTTTCCCAAAACATAAGACAAGGCTCTAAAGCTCTAAACATTTTCCGGAACAAACAAAAAGAACTAAATAAACCAATCTTAGCACAGTTCAATGTAACACCAAGACACTCACAGGTCAGTGCTGCGGTTAACGCCGAGCAAGCTCCACCACAACCAGACAATAACGTGTCAGGCGCAGAACACCGCCGACAGGGCACATCGGATGGCCACCGTGCATTTCGAGGTAAGTATCTACCTGTTTTATATCTATTTAATGGACTATTTGATAGGGTGAAGTAGTTATTACACAATAAGTGAGAAATAAGGGAATGTATTTCGAGGGTCTAAAAACCGACAATTTTAATTATTTAATTAAAAAAACTGATTTGACATGTCACTCTGTTGGGGTATTTAATAATAAGTAAGGGACGAAATTAACTCGTGAACCCAGTTTGTCGTAAGTCATTCTCTCTACATTTTCACCAATAAGGCCCTTATTGGTGAAAATGTAGAGAGAAATGGAATATACTAGGTATGTCATTATTATATGAATAGGAACGTCAATGATCTCGACCTGTCAACTGTCATTTGAAAAGTACGGTTTGCTCTAAAATAATTATTTGGCGACAAAATCTATTGAAGTTTTAATTGGCTTTAAAAATAATGTCAACTGTTTTTTCAGCTATGACGTCATAATATGGCTGAAAGTCGTTAATTTTTTTTTGTTGCATGTTACCATCAATCATTAAATCGATTCCTCTTCATATTTTCACAATTGTAATCGTATTAAGCCGTCACAAAATAGCTGCTCAAAATTACTATTATTTTTCCATTTTTTATATGAACCCGTTGGTTCTCGCGAGGGACCGCGTCCTATAATAACAATTGATGTCATTGTTATTTTTTCAACCGCGAGCCAAGTATTAAGTATCTGCTAACTATTATTGTATCATCCTTACAAAAATTCAAACATAAAGCTCTTTTCCAGGTGAAGTATGTACCAAAAGTAAACGTAACACTAAAGTCAGTTGGCATAAATGACAAGATACCAGAAGGCACTGAAGTAAGAATACACTGCGATGTGGACGCAAACCCAGCGCCGCTACTCTATCGATGGTACCTGAACGATAACCCTGTCATTGGAGATTATACTGATGAAATGGTAAGTTTAGAAAATGTTTCTTACCTTGTTATGCGAGTGAACACTGAGTAGACATGGTCAAAGTGACCAACCACCATCTCTTAATACAATAATATTATAAACTCATTTCTGTCCTTTTTTGACGTTGAATGCCAATGAAAGACGTAACAAAAGTAAGGTTATAATATATATTATTGTTTCAAGATGGTAGCTAACCCCCAGGTGATTCCACGTTTAAAACAAATTCCTAAGTTTAAAAAAAACTCTAATTTTCGTTATTTCAAACCTGCGTGTAATAATTATATCCAAAAATTAATGCTCTTAATGTGATACGCTAGTTTTGCAAAAATAATTGCGAAAATTCATGATAATTCACAAATTTCTAAAGTCTAATAAGTTTGTCCATATATTAATGAATAGCAATAAATCAAGTTGATTATTTATAATGTTTTAAAATAGCAATAAATTGTATAAAAGAGAAAACTTAATGCGCCTGCGCCACTGCTTTCCTTTTCAACAATGCACTTTGTATAATTGAAATTTGCGTACAACAATACAAACGGTGGTATTTAAATTAATAAGCATAATCCAACGCTGCGGATGCGATGCGGATGTCCTTTACAAGCGGTATATGGATTAAACAAATAAAACAAAGTACAAAAGTACATTATATCCAATTTAACCGGAGCTTATGACTGCAGTAAGGTACTAGGAATGTTGAATTTTTCAGTAGAGCGCACTCTAGTGTTGTGACTACGCATCCACGTGTGTGGTGTGGATTTAAATGAAAACTTTTTTTTATTTAAAAAATTAAATTTGAGTTACCACGTTTTACATTTCTATGAAAAATGAGTGCTTAGTATCACGGTAAATAAAAAATCAAGCATTGTTCAAAGTTAAATTACTGAGAATAAAACAGAATCAGTACATCTTTAAAGATTCCTAATTCTGTTTTAATTCTAACTGTGTATTTTTTTTTTTGAATTTCTAGAACGATCTAACAAAATAAAACAAAATATTACTATGGTTCCCTTTTTTATTTTTTAATTGAAGATGTCACTAAATATAATAAGTTAGCTCACTTCATAGCAAAAATCAACACTGAACTCCAAAACGAAAATTAAATTCGTTTTAAAGCAAATTTTGAAAATTACATTACACGGGTACAACACTAGCTCACTCTATAGTTTATGCATGACTGAATCCCAGCACACACCGTATGAAATTCAGAATGGAATTGCTAAGTTAACGTTTATTGTAGTGTGTGAAATTAAGGGGTGTAAAAGGCTTCACTTAATTTAAGTTCCTTTGTAAGATGGGAGCTTAATATTTAACTATTGACATAAGATCGTGAAATTTTTAATTTTTAACCAACTTCAAAAAAAGCGTGAGGTTCTCAATTCGGTAGTTTTTTTTTCATAACTCCGTCATTTATTACGATTTGGAAATTTCTTTGTTTCGTTTGGAAGGGTACACTTCCCGTTTGGTCTCATTGTCATCAGATCGGGATTTGATTACTTCTTAGTGTACTTTGAAGTCGATTAAAGTTTTTTGTAAAACAGTTCAATTATACTTTATTGACTAGTTTATTTTAGATTATATTTATTTGAATATTTTATTTTATTTTTGTTTTGCTAGACGTAGATTTTATTATTCAGAAATAAAAAATATCTAAAAAAACTCCCCATTTTACCAGCTTGGCACCAAATAAGTAATCCAGTTTGGAAATAAGAAGAAGCAGTTTTTTTTTTGTAATTTTACTTGTGTTTCTTTAACAAGAGTATGAAGAGAGTCTGTGCAAGTGATACCCCGGATTTTGCTTAAGCGTCTGTAGGCTACTGTAACCGTTTAACCATCAGGCGGGCCGTATGTTTGTGTAATATAAAGAACCGGCCAAGTGCGATACGGACGCGCACACGGAGGGTTCCGTAAAGAAGTTTCTTGTATGGGGGAATCCCTTTAATTTTATTTCATTTTTTCACACTGTGAAATTTCAACTTTAAACCCATAAAGGTTCATGAGATACAGCCCACTGACAGACGGACGGATAGAGGAGGCTTAGTAATAGGGTCTCGTTGACACCCTTTGGGTACGGAACCCTATAAAAGACAGATCTCCAGATTCAATTATTATAAGTCCGCGTAGATTTTAAGTATTTATTTTTGTTTTAGATCATCTTCAACATATCCAGGAAGCACCACAAGGCCGAAGTAAGATGTGAAGTTAGCAACTCAGTCGGAAAAGGACAGGAAAAAATTACTCTCAATGTTACCTGTAAGTTGAAATGTAAAAAGAAAAAGTTTGTTACGCAGTTAGTTTGTCCCAAGTTTTCACGATACTGGGTTATGCTTTGCCATTATCGAAAATTCACTTGGTTGATTATTTTTCTATTGTTCGGTTTATTGAGATGTGTTTTTTTCTTCGATTTGAACTCTATAAATTAGACGACTTATAAGAAATTAGTATTATTTTACTATTTTGTGTGTTTAACCACAATCTTGCCAAGGTCAGTTATGATGTGGCAGAAGGATTTTAATAATACTCTATTCTCCAGATCCACCAGCATTTAGAAGTAGACTGCAGAACGTGGAAGCAAACGAAAGCTCCGATGTAACACTCTTTTGTGATGTTGATGGACAGCCCAAGCCACAGTTACGATGGCTGTTTCACGAGCCAGGCCGAATTGGGGTAAGTGACTACCATGACGCAACCTAATAAACATCACCCTGTAGATGTCCACAGTTGGATAAAGACCTTTCCTGATAATTGCTAAATCTTTTATTCCCTACTATCCACATTCACAGTCTCTTGCTAGGTTTCACATGGGCATCGGTCCACCTAGCAAGATGGATGGGCGATCCACAATTTCCTCGCCTGCATGCCGTTCCTAGTCAAGATCCTCTTCTTTATTGGTCATCGGTTCTGAGTGTTATAATTTTTCACCGGATTTTCTCATAATGGAATCTCCTTTGAAGAAATCCCGAGTATATCTCTTTCCCCCTGAGCCAGTCTTTGCTACAAAACATGGCTTGATCTATGGAATTATTTATAGCATTATGTGAGCGAGCAATATTTTTCAGCAGGTCAAGGGACAGGATGCCAAATTGAAGATAAAGGTCAATAGTGAGACCGCTGGACGGTACATCTGCAAGGCGACCGTTAAGGGATATCCTGAAATTGAGAGTGAAGCTACCGTCTTTATGAAAGGTAGGCTATTTTCTATGGATGTTCTTTGGTGATTTATAGAAATAAGTGATGTGAAGGCAAATTAATAGAGGAATCTAGCAACTGTGTTAATATCTATGGATTTAATTGAATAGCTCTACGTAATTAATAATAGAACTTAATATTAACTTTTCGATGAATTATTTAGATGTCCCAAAGATCCTGTCAAACAGGACTCAGTTTGGGTCTGAAGGTGAAGCTGTGAGGATAGAATGTGCCGCTCTCTCAGTGCCAAAAGCTGTTGATGTCACGTGGTATTTTGAAAATAGAGAGATAAGCCTCATAGATCCGGTAAGTCTAAATAAACAGAGGGTAATAATGCTTGAAAACTATAACTCTATAGTAGGCTCTGTGATACACTAATCATCAGATCAGATATTTAAGGATACTTGTGCAGATTTTGATGACAGATTTATTGACTAAATAAATATATCACTGTCGAATTAGTCAAATAGATTGACTAGATTTCGGAGATACTTTAATTTCTAAGTCTTACAGAATTTAAATCATCTGGAATGAAGCAACATTATTCTCCTTGTTGTTGTATATTATCAGGGATAGTTTGTGCTACTGCAATTGGAATATATAGAACGGTTGATGATGCTAATGATATCTTGTTTTAGGACTTCGCGAAATTGGATGAAACGCTATCAGATGGAGTAGTTAAACATTATTTAGTGATCAGAGCAAGTCAGTCTAAGCACTATGGAATGTACAACTGCAGTGTTGCCAATGAATTTGGCAGTGCAAATGCTGCTATTATTCTTAAACCTATAAGTAAGTATAAATAAATGTATATAGTTAGGAAATATGAGAAGGATCAGCTTAAAGCAGAAGACAATTTAGGTGTTATGTAAAGAAAGAATTCAGAATGTAAAGAAAGAAAGAAATCAAATATTAATGGCAGACTTGCTCAATGAGGAACAAACTAAGAATAATCAATGTAGAATAATTTTGCAGAATTTTATTAATTTAGTGATATTTCTGTTTTTATGATTATCATCAGACTAAATTAAATAGGTAAATACTAGGTATGAGTACTATTATTTCAATTATATTTGTAAATCTATAATATGCACGTTTGTAACTTCAATTTATTAAATCGCAGAATCTTACTCACCAATTCCTTACAGAAACCTTACCACTCTTCATAATCCTTGTTGGGGTGACATCAGGCATTATCATCTTCTCTGCTTTCATCATCCTTCTGGTCATCTGCCATAGAAGAAGAAGAAAGAAGAGTCAGCAAATGAGCGAGAAACCGGACGTCACTGTTACTACCAGTGATATGTATAAAGAAAGTGATAGAAGCTCAAATATCAGTGATTTGAAATTGCAGTTACCCCAGAGTGACGGGAGTTATGAATTGGTAAGTTCTTAAAGTAAATACTGCATACTATTGCTGCAAGTGGACGCTAGTCACATAATAATACCTACTAAAATATATTTTTTAGGACAGTGTCTCTAAGTATCTTAATTTAGTTTCGGCATTTTTCTTTATTTATTTTTCATATCTATAATTCCAACTTCATTTAATTTTGTTTAAAAAAAAATATGATTCATGAAAGTCCCATTAGTAGTATTGATTTTTAAATGTAGGTGTATCTTTATCATCGACACCATCAATACTTTTTTTTTTTTTTTATACGACTAAGTCGGTAAACAAGCATACGGCCCGCCTGATGGTAAGCGGTTACCGTAGCCATATGGACGCTTGCAACACTCGAAGCATTGCTCACGCGTTACCGAACTTTCCCCCCTCCCCAATGAGCTTTGGCGACCTTACTCACGCGCAGGAACACAACTTTACACAACATAAAGTTATTTGGCTGCGGTATTCTGTAAGGTGGAGGTACTTCCCCAGTCGAGCTGCTCTTTGAGTGAATAAATGCTATGCTCTACCTCTCTCAAAACTTCATACTTCTATCTGTACCACCATGCAGGAATACACCAGCTCTGATCGGTCGGACAGCAAGCTGGCGGCCGGCCTGCCGCTCGCCGGCCCCGTCACGCTCCCCAACATGCGACACGATGAACTCATGCAGTTCAGATACAGCAACGACTATTCCGATCCTACCTATAGTGATCCTTATTATAAGGTTAGTGTGTTTAGGTATGAGTGTCCACTTTCTTAGTTTCTGTTACGGTTTGGATTTTACTTCTCATGTAAATGTTCTGCCCGTTTTTTTATATATATAACTTTGTTCATTTTTTAGCATTTTTATTTACTAGTTGTTTTATTGTCAATATTTCAAAACCTCACTGTTTTGTTTGTTATATTCGTAATTGAAATATCGCACTCTAAGTCCCAAGATACAAGCATGTTCTCATGCTTAGTTTGGGCCTTGCCAGTAACTTGTGACAACTTACTCTCCCGTTTCTCTGTATGTTATTGTTTTTATACATTGTAAATCTGTTGTGGCAATAAACATTTATTATTATTATTATTATAAATATGATCGTTTGAACAAGTTTTATTATTAGAACGTTATACTAGACAAATGACTAGTGAAAATGTCATAAATTATTCTTTTCTACTAAATTCATTTTCATACGAGTAGGTACTATTGAAATATCAGCTTATGAATAGGATAATTTCTGCACATTTTACTTATTAGATTGCCATCTTAGAATTTCATTTACGTAACATAATATTATAAGGGATTTTTAACAATTTTATCATCATAGTGATTTATATTACGTCTATTTAAGTTAAGTACCTCTACAACACCAATCACATCATTTATTCCGTACCTCTGCTTTTCAATAGATTCGATAGCAAACCAATAAGTTATCAAAAGTAAACTCTTCCCTTGTTTCTGTTAGAATCCCGCGGGCTACGTGTACGACTACCCCCAGGGGTACGCGCCTCCCCCTAACTTGAGGGTTCAGTCCCCAACGCAGTTGGAAGTGCCCCAGGCCAATAGGTAAGTGTACTTTTGGTAGGTAAATTTAAATTATTGATTTTATTAATACGGGATGTTAGGTGAAACGACTTGAATTGAATTTTATGTTAGATATATTTGAATTTTAAACAGAAAAACGATTTTAATTTTAGTTCTGAATCCGATAAAAAGTTAGCTATTATGTAGATTATCTTCTTCTTATCTTATTGTCTTCTTTTTGAATTTGATTGAAATTGCAATTTCTTTTAATAGTCATATATTTTTAATTCATAATTACTTGTGTCATTATTGACATAGCCTATGGTGTACTTGTACGTAGTATTTATATACTCTGAGCCTATGGTATGGAGAAGGACAAGGCTTTATATCCCGGGAACGCGGGTAAAATCGCGGGGGACAGCTAGTTAATATTACAAATGCGAAAGTTTGAATTGATGTTTGTTCCTCGATCACGCTTCTACTACTTTACGGATTTGCATGAAATTTGACACGCTGATAGAGTTAGGTATATATGTTCTGTATAGGATACTTTTTATCCCGGGAATGCAATATATCCCTCGGGTACACGAGTGAAACCGCGGGGCGCAACTAGTATTAATATATTCTATGGATACTCATTTATTTCAAAATTATCAATCTCATTAGGTATATTATTTTTAAATATTCATATCTAAAAAGCACCAGCAAGTGACCGAAGCGATATTTTCTCATTAGGTCACTACAAGGTTCATTGACGCGTAGCATCGACACAGCATCAACGTTGCCGATGTCAGCGGGAAATGGTTCACAAAACAATTCTTTACAACGAACGAACAAGTCGGAAGAGACCGACGCTATTAATAATTTGGGACTCCCCGTTGGTGGCGATGGTAAGATTGGCTCTAAAATCTTTGAATACCCTCGCATTCCCTATATTTTTTAAATATCTATCAACTAGAATAATTTACCTCAATATGGGATAAAAAAATCTTTACTAATTTCTTTTTATTAAATAGATTGCGTTTGTTAAAAATGATAACATGGTAAGTGACAATGACACTGATGGTGATAAGCAGTCACAAAGTTTAATGTAAGATTGACTCTTAACTCAAATGTCTTTGCCTACCTTTGCAGGTTTTGCTACAAGCAATCATATGTAGGTAATTTACGAATGACCCTCGTGAGTGCGTAAAATTAACAAATCATCATCATCATCATCATCAGCCTATAATGTCCCACTGCTGAGCACAGGCCTCCTTTCACAAATCAGGGTGAAAGGGAATGGGCAGATACTCCACCACGCGTGCCCACTGCGGATCGGTGGAGGTAGGCTAGTGGCCAACCTACTGTTGGAATTTTTCAAGCCGCCTAGGAGGCATCCAACTAGCTTAACGACTATCACAATTAAGTGATAACCGGGACCAACGGCTTTACGTGCCTTCCGAAGCACGGAAACGCTCGATTTGAAATACCACTAGGCGGTCACCCATCCAGGTACCGACCAAGACAGACGTAGCTTAACTTTGCCGATCGATTAAGAACGGCTAATCATGCTACACCACGAGCGCTTCAATTAACAAATACTCAGATATAAAACATAAAATAATACTACAGGAACATTAAGAAAAAGTTATTTTACAGGACCACCAACGCCAATATACGCCCAACCAAACAACAAACACAATCCGGGGGTGGACCTCAGATACGCCGCCACTTATGGTAACCCGTACTTGAGGAATAGCTCACTTGGTGAGTAATACTCAGTCAAATAGTAAAAAAAAAACTCTCGGCTATCTAGTTGTTGTCTACTTTTTTTTCTAATCAACTATTTGTTATTTTCTAATCAACGGTTTGTTATTATAGTTCATCTCATGCAATACATTATAAATGAACTATTTAAACCACCCTCATCCGTATTTCTAATGAAAACGTTTCATAAACGAGGTTTGTATAAAATAAATATAAATAAATATCCTGGGACATTCCTCACACACGGTCATCTGATCCCAAACTAAGCAGAGCTTGTACTATGTAAACCAGATAACTGATATAATACATATACTACTTTTTGTTTGTAAATAAATACTTAATATACATAATTACACCCAGACTCAGGACATGCAGACATGTTCATGCACACAAATGCATGTCCCGTGCGGGAATCGAACCCACGACCTGCAGCGCAATAGCTAGAATCTTTACCAGAGTCTTAACCAACTGCGCCAACTGGCCCGTCTGTATAGGAGGAAGCATCGGTTTATAATCAATAAATAATACATTTTTTTACACTTCGAATTCAGTGATCCATATGGACGCTTGCAATACACGGGGCATCCATCACTCATACGTTACCGACCCTTTCCCCTCCCCAATGAGCTCTAGCAACCTTACTCACGTGCAGGAACACAACATGAAGTTATGAGGCTGCGGTATTCTGTAAAGTGGAGGTACTTTCCCAAATCAGCTGCTCTTTGAGCGAACAAACGCTACGCTCTACCTCTCTTAAAGTTATTATTGATTCCAAAATTTCGCTGTGTTTAACTAATCACCTATTCAAATTACACACATGGAGGGGTAATCCCTACAAAAGCCGATCCATAGTCACGATTGGCTATAGGCTCGGGTCGGGTATTTATCAGAATCTCTAATATAATAATGTTGTTCGTTTAATCAGGTTACGGGAGTCAAGTGCACACAGCTAAGCCCGCGGCAACTCCCGCACCACCCCCGTATTCTGCTGTGAGGAGCTCTGTTGTACTACCGTCAGGTAAAGATTTTAAACATTACAAACTATAGTCTGAGGGAGGGAAAGTAAGTAAAATTCCTTAGTCTCACCATATTCTTTTCTATGTTATGGGACACAACTTGTGGTCTTTTTAGGGTTCCGTAGCCAAATGAAAAAAAACGAAACCCTTATGGATTCGTCATGTCTGTCTGTCTGCCGAAAATCGATTTGAACGAGATCTAGTAATTAGTTTTTTTTTAATACGTCATATTAAATATTTATAAATTGAAATTCATATCAAATACCCAGGTCTATACTACCATTTACTTATATACCTACACGTTTGTACGGAACCCTCGGTGCGCGAGTCTGACTCGCTCTTGGCCAGTTTTTTTGTCTATGTTTGAGTTTCAATAAGATTATTATAATTTACGCAAACTTAAGGAGCATAGGTAAGATATAGAAGATGTTACAACACTGATTACAGATTGATTAAATAATCTCTGTCTAAAACTAATATTATAAGTCTATAATAAATAATTTTAACATTTCATTCTATACATCGATTTCACTTTACCTATACCTACGATATTTGCCGAATAATCGAGCATAAATTTTGCAAAGTTCGCAAAACAGGAATTTCTCTTAGTTTGGTGTTACCACAACGACTTTGATAACTCGCATAAATCTAATTGCATCCAAAGAACGGCTACGACTGAATAATTTATGGCAACACTGTTCTCAGTTATTTAACCTTTGTGGTTTTAGCTACGGTTTTATTGAATTTGAAGAAAATATTTAATGTAACTAAAACTATACATACTTAAACTTAATTCTACTTAATATAATAAATGTCAAAGAGAGTTATTTTGATTATAACTCGTAATGCCTCAACGGTATAATATTTATATTCAAACAAAGACAAAATACTTACCGTTTCATGAAAAATAAATGGCCAATATTATATATTTTTATATTAGGTGTATTTTTCTTTTTTTTGTATTTTACTATAATTACTATATTTTTACAGGTAATGGCAATCAACCATCACAGGCCACTCATGTATAGCGAAGGTGTGATGCTACAAGACTTGTATAAAACAAAATGAACAGTTTTCTGATACAACTATAAATAGTTGTTAATTGTAAAATAATTATGTTCCTAAAGATAGACGTAAAAAATGTGTACGACTGAGTAATTTGTAAATAAATAGGGCAACACTTGTAAAAAATAATAAAATGAATACGAACTTGATTATTTGACGAAACTTTGTTTGTGCGTCTCAAGATTTCACACTATATTTTCTTGTATTTAAAATGTTTTCAATTCTCATAAAATTGTTGTTTTAAAAATCTATTGTGCCTTGTATGTGAATCAAACTTATTTCACAAAGTTCCATGAAAAATTGTAAAATATTTAAATCCAAATTAATTTAATACTTTAAAGAATTAAATTATTAATTAAATTAAACTGTACTTTGATTTGTGAAATAAGTTTCAAATAATTCTAACTTCATTAATATTCATTATTTTGATATATATTTATAATACATGCCTAATTATAAAAATAAGTCAAATACAAAATATTGTGGTCACACAATTTTCAGTAGAAATAACTAGGATCAAACTAGGATCAAAACAATAATTGCTCAACGAATAGATCGATAATTGATAATCATAATTCCATTATTTAATTTTTATAATAAATTGTAATGAATATTATTAGTATTTATTTCAAAAGTAGGGCCTAATTATGTCCACAATATTTTATTAATATTGGAAATTCATGGTTAAATTAAACAAAAAAAACTGCTCTATACGGCACTGCAAACAACAGCATTTGTACATTCATACAGTAAAATGAATTTTAGGTATCCATTAGTCAGAATAAACATAGATAGGTAGCATATATAATAACTTGTAGAGAATATTCAATCAGTATGATAGCAAAATCATATTTCTGTGATATAATAATTATATAGTTACATGAAACTATGAAGTGCATTTTTTTATATATAAAAAAATATATCAGATCGTGTGAAACCCCTCGATTAAATTAATTATAACGATTGTAACTACAATTTTCGTGTGCCACATATTTTTTTTATTATAGTTTTAGTAATTATAAAAGCGCTAAAATATCTTTGATTTAATAAAAGGAGTGCAAAGATATTTTTTACCTCAGCAAACTTGGGCATAGAAGCAGATTGTTTTTTCATTGTATAAAAATATTAAAATGTATAAAAATATTGCATGATACAGTGTTTTTGTTCTTGCATGCGAATATTATTTGTAATTATTTCTGTAATAAACTGTTCTCAGAATGAAAACTGTTTTTTTTTCTTAGGTACCTTTACCAGCCATAAAAACATGTAAATTTGTATTCAATAAAAAGTCCATAAAACTCCCATTACGAATTAGTCCGACTTTAAGAAAAATATAAATATTCTAGTTTTGCTAAAAATGAGTATCTAAGTTTTTATTGCATAATAAGTATCGTTAAATAATTTATGTAACCACTCCAACATTCCTATTACTCAATAAGATATAATTTTACACAGATATTAGCAATGAGTTGACACAGTATATATAGCAATTCAGTGGTTTAACGCCTTCATGTGTGACATACAAGTACAACACATCATGTCGTATAGGTTGTGACATTCCTAGTGACTAGTGTTCGATAAGTGTCACATTACTTTTCATTAGTTCAACCAAGGTTCAACTAATGAAAGCACTGGATTGAAAATAACGAGTAACTTGTTTCTGGTTTTAGTATTGTGAATAGATAATTACACTATTAAAATGATTTTATTTAATATTTTGTGAGCCTACTATAAAACCCATTGACTGAATTCAGGAGAATTTGGAAGAGATAGTCTTAAAACTACCCCCTTATTCATAAGAAAGCTATGAAACGTTGAGTAGTTCTTCGAAATCTTTATTTGTCACGACTTATAATGATCGAAGGAGTGAGAAGGAGGCCAAGTTAACGTTGATTTAGTAATACAGCGTTTATAAATACAAGCGTTAATTAGTTTAGTATCAGATTGTACACACACTATTGAAATAGTTTCATAAACATTATTAAGTTGTTTACCTCTTCCATCTACTTTGAAAATTTATGAAGTATTGACAACTAACGTCTTATTCAACTATACCATTCTGAGACCATTATAACATATGGTATATCATTAATATAAACTAGAAATAGAAGTGGCCCTAGTATTGTACCCTGAGATACCCCATTTTTTAATAAAGAGTCTTTGGATGTTATACATATATAACAAAACGTAGGTAGTGATGTTGATTTTGATAATGCTATATGGTGTCCAAATAACAACAATAATCTCATTATGGGAAGTGATGATATGATGGTAGGTGGTGAATTCACAAAACTTATAAGGGAACTAGTTCTCAAGTGCAACTGCCAGAACACTTGCAATTAGCCAACAAGGCGGGTACTACAAAGTACCCTACCACCGCGCTATATTTTCTTCAACCCTTAACGCAAATAGTCCAAAGAATGAGAGTAACTATACATAAACTAAAATTTTCGCCCGTAACTGAATTTTAAATGTCACACTCATTAAGGACGGTACTTAGAAGACAAGTACGCTAAATTCAATTTACAAAAATTATGACCCTGGAAACATGAGTTGGGGTGTACGACACCCCACGCAACCAATTAAGGGATATAAAAAGTTCAAAATTAAAGCCTACATAAAGAAGTTCACGCGTCGATAAATAGATGGCGTCCCAACATCCTGCATCGCGGTTACGAAGTGTTCTCGGCGATCTGCAAATTATACGCCAAAATTGTGTGTATTTTAGCTTGCATTATTAAGTTCATGATGATGAGTATACTCAGATAAAATAACATTGTTTATGAAGCAGCCCTGATAGGAAAAGCAAGTAACTGTAGAGTGCTGTTACGATATTGATGTGTTTATAGGCACTGTCATTATTTAGCGGTGCAGCCATTATAAGCTCATTTTCAACCTTTTTTCAACACAAACCTGTGGGAATCTCAAACTGTAATAAAATAAAACGAGTTTATGTTGGTTTGATGACATCTATAGCTGTTTATTATTATTATTTTCTAAATATTATAAAGATAGATACGACTTTATTGTTACAACTTTACAAGTCGCAAGTCCGGCCTCATATGGAGTACTGCTGTCATCTATGGGCGGGGGCACCTGGATACCAGCTTGATCCTTTAGACTCGGTTCAACGACGTGCCATCAGAATTGTCGACGATCCCGAGCTCACAAGCGGTTTAGAGCCCCTCAGTCTGAGGAGAGACTTTGCCTCCTTATGTGTGTTCTACCGCTTGTACAACGGACGTTGTTCTGAAGAATTGTTTAAGATGATGCCCACGGCTACTTTCTACCATCGCAACTCTCGCCATCGACGGGGTGTCCATCCTCACATATTGAAACCTGAATTGTTTCGTACTGTGCGGGCTCAAAGGAGCTTCCTTCCGCGGACGCTCAGACTGTGGAATGAGCTCCCCGCCGTGGTTTTCCCAATGGAGTACAGCATGGGGTTCTTCAAAAGGGGTGTGAAGAGATTTCTGCAGGGTCGGCAACGCGCGCGTGATACCCCTGGTGTTGCAAGCGTCCATAGGCTACGGTAACCGCTTACCATCAGGCGGGCCGTATGCTTGTTTGCCACCTAAGTGGTATAAAAAAAAAAAACATATGATTGGAGTAGTCATATAAAACTAATCCGTTTGCAAGATTAGAACTTGCGAATTGCTTTTCGATGGATGAACTTCTATAGATAAATATTGCGTGCGGTGGTTTTCCACCTACAGCATGGGGTTCTGCCAGAAGGGCGTGAAAAGAATTATGCTGTATCGGCAACGCGCGAGTCATGGATCCCTGGTGTTGCAAACTTCTGTATAGGTTATAAGAGAGGTGGAGCGTAGCGTTTATTCGCTCAAAGAGCAGCTCGACTGGGGAAGTACCTCCACCTTACAGAATACCGCAGCTTAATAACTTTATGTTGTGTAAAGTTGTGGTCCTGCGCGTGAGTAAGGTCGCCAGAGGTCATTGGGGAGGGGGGAAAGGTCGGTAACGCGTGTGCGATGCTTCGTGTGTTGGAAGCGTCCATATGGCTACGGTAAACGCTTACCATCAGGTGGGCCGTATGCTTGTTTACCGACTAAGTTGTATTTAAAAAAAGTCTAATCATAAACTTTTATCGTCGTTTTATAATACGGACCTTAAACATTACCTGCTAAGCTTCGCACACCAACAGTTCGTTGCCCCAATGTTGTAAATAACGTATTTTCTAGACTTTGTCGCGCCTCATAGTGAATTCCCAACACCGCAGATAGCTCTGCGGTCATCACTCTGTCCGCAGAAATGCAGAAATACAGGTTCCTCAATAAGCTTCACATAAAAAAACGGCAATTTCACTCATCGACTATTGTTATGACATTTTGTATTATTTATTTTTGTCACGCCTCGAAAATATTGAAGACAATGTGCAAAAAAGGTGGGACTACTTAATTGGAGATAAATTACGGTAATTAAGACAGATGCATTGTATGTGAACTCATTTTTATGTGTACTACAAAATAAGCCAACTGCATTGCTCTGAAAAGCCATTGTTTCATCTACCATGTCATCTGTATCACAGTTAAGATATACATACCTGTATTCATTCCAGTCCAACTACCTAATCAGTATACGAAATAAACTACAGGTGATGCCGCATGTTGGAAAGAATTTCAAATATTGTAGACAGGAAATTCTACTGAAAAGAATTGATTTTCTTTAAAAAAAAATAGGTACTACATTCATATATTTATAAAAAATCTACTGTCGAACCGCTAAAAATCAAATTAAAATTTTGTCCAGGAAAACGAATGGCAATCTTTTCCTTACGACGTTTTTGTACTATACTGGCATTATTATTTCAAAGTATTTAGTAAAAAGTAATTACCTATGGAATGTTACTGTCTGTTTTACGTTGTTCTTCCCACGTTCTTCCCATACACTCTTTCACTTGGACTAAATTGCCTGTCTAATTCTGGTACACTTCAATGAACCTTTTTTGTAAAGAAAACCTCGTCTACTTTTTTATCAAATAAATCGTATTTTTGTGTGGTAGTATTAAAAATTAAAGACAAAGAGAGGGCATGTGAAGGATAGAAGGCCGAATGCAAGAATGGTATACATTGCACCCACTCCAAATAATTGGGAACAGGGTGATGATGATGACGATTGTGGTGGTACATAACCTTCAATGCGCCATAATGAGTCCATTCATGTAATCCCAAATTTAATCAAATCACACGGTACATCTTTTGTTCTAGTATACTCATTATATAAATACGAGTCATTTCGTTGCACTAGTCGCCTTTATTTGCGGAATAACAACCCGTTTAGCCATTTCTATTATACTTAAGACATGTCTGAGACACTGGAGGGTTTGTTTAAGACACTATAGCCCGTTTGAGTGCAATGCACCACGTTAAATACTGCAGAGCCTTACGACATTATGTGTACATTTTATTGTTTGTATGTTAGGTGTACGAAGATGTAGAGGGAATTTAAGTGGCTATATTGAGCGTAGCTGAGCATACTTATAGTGCTAGCAAATGAGAACATAATATTTCTTTAAATATCTTTGTAACTGAACTTATAATTAATTTAGGTTTTCTTCATGAAGTATTTCTTTATAGTAGCTTTCGCTTCTTAATTCCTTAAGGTGTGGGGACTCTCTTCCACCATGGTCTGTGTTTCAGGGTATGTCTTCAAGGCCAGAGTGAATAAGCATTCTGGGTAAGCGATATCTTCGATTTCGTCATAACTCGGTCGGTCGAAGGCCAAATGTAACCTCATTAAACAAAAAAATTAATAATTAATTAATAATTATTCATTTTTTTGTTAGATTTGACCTAGGTCAGTTTTATTTTTAATTGATTGAATTACATTTTATTCCTATTCGTAGCTACTCTTAAAAATATAAATCAACATCATTAGTATCCACTGGAAAACATAAGCCTGCGGGCGATTAGTGCAAAGGCGGGAGCGATGACGGGAGAGAAAGGTCCCGGGTTCGTATCGTACAATGAGCTTGAGCTTTCGGTGAAGCAAAACATCGTGAGGAAACCATAGCACGGTGGTAGGGTACTCTGTAGTACCCGTCTGGCTGGCTATCCTCAAGTTGAAAATCTGTCGCCAAGCACCTATCGGTGTGTTTCGACAGCTGCACTAGAGAGCCAGTTCCTTCTAGGCTTTGTGTGCTTACCACCTTCGGCCACATCATCACTTACCATAGTGAGATTGTGGTCAAACACAGGCCTATAAACGCCGTGGTGCGGTAGCAAGTAGACTCCGCACTTGCCACCGTACTAGCACTAAATCTTAGACACGTACCACCTAGGCCATACGCTTCTGGAGCGAACCAACTTATCAATTTTCTAAATGTAAAACTGTCTCATCCAGCCGGACTCCAGTTCCAGGCTTTTATTATCCGAATGATGGTCGAAAATGTCGTATCACAAATATTTGCTCCGCCGCCCGCTTTATGGGCCCATGTTATGGTATTATTACTGGGCATGAAGTTCATATACGACCGAATATTCGTGACACATCGAAATACCTCGTATATTATATTGCGATAAAATAAGTCGAAATTTATTTATTTTTTCCCTCTCCCGTATGACTTTTATACGGCTTTTGAACACAAGTTCTTTTGATGTTAGTTTGTTTGATGTCGGCTCAGTTTGGAATATAATTGTGTTATTATCATTTTTAGGGTTCTGCACTCATAAAGGGAAGCTTCAAGTTATATATCACCGTCTTTTATATTTATAAATAAATGCTTGTGAAAAAAGGACTTAAGTCATAGGTAATAAAGTCTTATTTCAGATGAGGGAGGATTTGTCTGGACATCGAAAAAGACAACCGTACATAGAGACATGGCAAGTAAGTAACACATTGATGCGCTATTCTAATCTGAGAATAAATTATACGTCTGAAAAAGCAGCTCGACCATACTGGTAAAAGTTTTAACAATCGAATTCTTTTTTTACGCTGTGAGTTGACATTGGTGCGTACAGGCGTATCCTTACAGAACTGCAGCCTATAACGCTTCCTTACCGGGATAGGGGGAAGAGCCCTAACGCACTTGGTATTGCAAGAGTCTTTAGGCTACAGGAACCGCTTACCACCAGGTGGGCCGTATGCTTATTTGCCGAAAGAAACAGTAAATTTTGCCGTATTACCTCACTTAATCAAATTCCTCGAAAAATCTTTCATAATACCCAGTGTAAGTACATAATGATATAATATGTACAATGGTTTATGGTGCGGTAGACGCATGACAGTCACCGTTATGGGACGCCACGCCTTGAGTATACAGTGACCACATTAATTTGTCGCCACACCGTTAATTGAGTTCGTTTTATGCGAGATTGTGACAGTAATTGAATAATTTATTGGTAATTTATAAATAACCATCGCTGTTTCACTCACGTACGATAAGAAATAGTCGTTATCTCTTTCCATACCATGGGCTTTCTGTGAGCCAAATTTCATCGCAATTGGTTTAGAGATTTGGTCGTGAAAAGGTAAAAAAAAGTCAGACAGACTTCCTTTCGCATATATATAATATATAATACTAGTGTAATGCTAGGTCAGCTTATAATACGAAATAGTATACGCTGTTATAACTACTGAGATTGCAATGGGTTGATAAAATGCAAAAATATTGCATTATAAATAAATTCTCCTAACCAAAACTTATTTATTTTACATTCATTTAATATGACTATAATCTCATCGCCTTAGAGATAATATGACCAAAAGTGGTAACCATGGTTACCTATAAGTAACATAAGTAATATCTGGACAGAAACACAAATCACCATCCATCCCAAATAAATAAACATTAAAAACCAATCTTGATATCCACAATAAATAACAATTGAGACACACACACACACACTAACTTTGTCTCTGAAATCCGGAATCGTAATAATGTTTCATAGCGGAAGCCAACCCAGCGTACCGTGGCTGCCTCTGTCGGAGAATATTGCATAAAGCTGTCCTGTACTGTGTTAATTGGAGTTATGTCGCCCGACGTCAGACCATCCATTTTCTTGTAAATTATTAAAATATGTTTAAACCTATGGATGAGTAAAGTGTCACAAGGATTTGTAAAGTTAGCCTTTGAAATAGATTATGTATATTCGCTGAGGCGTCGGCTTAGTGGGCGATTTTTCTCTGACAACTGAGCATTAGGTATATAATACAAACGAATTTATTTAACTTCTATTTAATAATGTTTACTTTAAACGAGTACTTAAGTAGTGTATAGAAGCATAACGATCAATAATAGCATAACGATCTATAATAGCATAACGATCTATAATAGCATAACAATCTATAATAGCATTACGATCTACAAATAGCATTACGATCTATAATAGCATTACGATCTATAATAGCATTACGATCTATAATAGCATTACGATCTACAAATAGCATTACGATCTATAATAGCATTACGATCTATAATAGCATTACGATCTACAAATAGCATTACGATCTATAATAGCATAACGATCTATAATAGCATAACAATCTATAATAGCATTACGATCTACAAATAGCATTACGATCTATAATAGCATTACGATCTACAAATAGCATTACGATCTATAATAGCATTACGATCTATAATAGCATTACGATCTACAAATAGCATTACGATCTATAATAGCATTACGATCTATAATAGCATTACGATCTACAAATAGCATTACGATCTATAATAGCATAACGATCTATAATAGCATAACAATCTATAATAGCATTACGATCTACAAATAGCATTACGATCTATAATAGCATTACGATCTATAATAGCATTACGATCTATAATAGCATTACGATCTACAAATAGCATTACGATCTATAATAGCATTACGATCTATAATAGCATTACGATCTACAAATAGCATTACGATCTATAATAGCATAACGATCTATAATAGCATAACAATCTATAATAGCATTACGATCTACAAATAGCATTACGATCTATAATAGCATTACGATCTATAATAGCATTACGATCTACAAATAGCATTACGATCTATAATAGCATTACGATCTATAATAGCATTACGATCTATAATAGCATAACGATCTATAATAGCATAACGATCTATAATAGCATAACAATCTATAATAGCATTACGATCTACAAATAGCATTACGATCTATAATAGCATTACGATCTATAATAGCATTACGATCTATAATAGCATTACGATCTATAATAACAGAACATCTATATTCTGTGTTAAACTTAACTTTCTGTCTTAACTTCTGTAATTACAACATTGTTTATTTTCTTTTTATTGTTTCTGTTTCTATTGGTGAAGAAGTTATACTAACGTAATCAGCAGTTGGTTCTCCGAATAAAAAAAATATATTTAGAAAAAAAAATTACCCTGCTTGTCTATAAATACAAGTAAGTATTATATACTATGGTAATGATCACACCTTGGTACGCTTATCTATGGCTACATAATAAAGGAAACGCCCCAGTGATGGTAAGCGGTTACCTTAGCACTGTTGAGCTTGCAACATATGGAACATCACTCACGCGTTACCGCCCCTTCCTCCCTCCCAATGAAGCACTACAGATACCCCTTAGCCATACCTACCAAATAATATGACTTACCAAGATAGTCCTTACCAAATATGGCTGAAAGCGAATTCTCGTCCATTCATAACCACCCTTTGCCAAAACTCGAACAATGCTGGTCTGTAACCATAAATTGCCAGTAATTAATCTCTTAGGCGCAGTGGCGCGATGACGGCGGCAGTTGGACCACGTCCAGGTTCAAATCTATGCAATTAGGATTACCTGCATACATGTTGTAGGTTGGCCATACGTTTGGTGATGGAGCTTGGATAGTGGTAGGAATATGATTACAGATATGGAATGCAGGATAAGTTAGTTATTTCAGTTATTAAAATAATAAATTTAAATTATGAAAGTGTTAAACTGGATAAAAGCACTTTGTGTAAAATATTATTTAAATATCACGTAACGTGACGTTTAACAACGACTTAAACAAAATAATAGTTAATTAGAGAACATTTTTTGAGTCTCAGATTAAAATAACCTTAAATTGTAAAAAATACGTTCAAAGTAAACCTTCACTGAAATATGACTTGGAAAAAATCTAAAACGCTGTAACTACAAGTGTGAGGATAAACTACAGGTCAGTCGCGTGTGCGAACCGGCCAACGTTAGACGCGTCGATCTATTGTTTGATACCGGACCGTTCTAGCCGCTTACTTCGCAAGACCGTGCATTTAGTTTGTTTACAATGTATTTCGTCGGTTATTTAATCAATGGATTGTGACAGGAATTGTGATAATACGCAAGCTGAGGCTAATTTGGAGAATGTGGTTATGATGAGCGAATATATTGAGAGTGAGATGATAAGTAGCAGTCCTGAGATGCAGACGTGTAGTAATATGGAAAATTGTAATGATAAGGAGTCGGAAAGACCCTCTAAAAGAAACCGGGAGATAGATCAGGAAGAAATATGGTCAACGGTTATTCGAAAGGCAAAAAGATTTGGGAAGTCAAGTAATTCTAATGGCTTGGATAGGATTCCGGAGGATAAAATAGAAGTGAGCATTACTTGTACAGAAAAATTACCTAAACAGTTTGGATTGGCAAAAATGCTCAAATCGGAAAATATTCAGAATGTGATGAAGGTCAAGTTTATAAATTCCTATAAGGTTTTGATCCAATTGAACGACGAAGATAGTGCAGAGTCATTAATTCAGTCTGAGAAATTCAACAGTAATGGTTTTAAATGTCAGAAAACATTAGAAATTAATCAGTCTTACGGAGTTATAAAAGATATAGACTTAAACTTGAGTGACGTAGAAATCTTACAAGATATTTGTTGTGATACAACGATTTTGGCGGCTAAAAGATTAAAACGCAGGAATACTAGTGATGGGCACTGGGAGGTGAGTGAGTCTGTGCGAATCTGCTTCAAAGGGTCGTCTTTACCGACATATATATACATATATGACACGAGAGTTAAGGTCACCCCTTATTCATTTCCGGTAACACAGTGTTCCCGATGTTGGCGATTTGGTCATAATGTTAGAATGTGCCCTTCTAATAAAACTGTTTGCCCTAAGTGTACAAAAAACCATCCCAACTGTGAGACAACGAAGTTTCAATGTAATAATTGTTCTGGACAGCATATGTCAATGGCGAGGGTTTGTCCTATTTATATTAAGGAAAAAAGAATAAGAGAACTAATGGCCGAATTCAATTGCTCTTATAAAAGGGCACTTACCATATATGTTCCGCCATCACCCATTCCTTTACATATCTCGCAAGATCCGCCATTACCTACTTCACTGGTATCGTCTCATGAATTGATACAAAACATAGTTATTCCCGAGATCAATGTTACCCCCACATATGCAGAGTCTACGCAGCGAACTCAGGAAAAACCAAAGGCGAAATCCAAAACAGGGAAACGATCTAGTATGGAAAAAAATACCCATAAAAAGAAAGAAGACGAGGCTTTTGAATGTTTGTCAGATTTCAGTGAAAATGATAATAGAACAACCGAAGAACAACCGAGGGAGCGGGACAGTAAAGCAGAACATAAAAAAGAATTTTCATGGAAACTTCTGTTCAAGAAATTAAAAGAGAAAATATTCGGAGATGAAAATAGCACATGGGAGGAAAAAATAAAAGGTTGTTTAAGTATATTTTTTGAAGGGGTGATCTGATCGCGATGATGGCTTTGGAGGTGTGGCTATATTAACACATCGGTCAATTAAAGCGCAACAATGCACAGTTCAACTTACAAACATAGGGATGGAGATAGTACATGTCAAAATTTCAAACTGTGACCACTTAGAACATATATTTTCCATATATTGCCCACCATCTGTTAATACGTCTATAAATGATTGGGATGAAATGCTTACTCTAGTTAATCGAAAAACTCTCATTGCTGGAGATTTTAATGGTCACCACACTAACTGGTCCTCCAAAATAGATGCTAGAGGTCGACAATTATTTGACTCAATTTTAGATAATGATTTTGTTTCGTTAAACGATGGCACACATACGAGAGTCAAATTGGTAAATAACATAGTCCAAAAATCCTCCCCCGACTTAACACTAGCTTCTGTGGATATAGCTTTAAAATTGGAATGGATGGTCTTAAATGAAAATCTAGGAAGCGACCATTTAATGATTAAGATTAAAACGAATATTTATGTATCACATGCTGTTAAGAAGAAACGGAATTTTAGGAAAGCGGACTGGCAAAAATATAGAACATGTTTAGAAAGAGAATTTTTGGATTTAACATTACCAGAAGAGCACCAGTTGGCATATGACAATTTTATTAATGCAATAAATAAGGCAGCTAGTGAATCTATCCCATCCATTAAAATTTGTGAGAACCCTCTTCGTCAACAAAAATTTATTCCCAGGCCGTATTGGAATCAGAGCATCTCAAAGGTTGTAGCTGAAAGACGTAGGGCGCTTGCAGCATTTAGAAAAAACCCAACACCAAATAATTTGGAATCCTTGCAAAATAAAATCAGCGTTGCACAGAAGATGATTCGTGATGGGAAGTCTAAATCATGGCAACATTTTTGTGATAGTGTCGATAGCGTGACTTCTTCGAGTGAAATGTGGGCTAAAATGAAATGGCTCAAGGGCTATAAGTCTCCAAGAAGTAGTATTAATCTAGAGGAAGCAGAGTCTTTGTTATGCAGCTTAACGCCGGACTATGTGTCACCAGCAGCCCCTATATTTGCTTCTAGGAACCAACTCTTGTCATCTCCAGTTTCGTTACAGGAACTTACAAACTCTATCAAGCGGACAGATACAGCACCGGGCGTGGATGAAATATCATACTCTATGATTAATAATCTTCCAGATATAGGTAAAAGTATTTTAGTATCCTTATTTAACAGGTTCCTATCCTCAAGTTTTGTTCCGAGTCAATGGCAAGATATAAAGATCGTACCTGTCCCGAAGCCGGGTGCCGGTAGGAGTGTTTCGGTTACGAGTGTAAGGCCCATTGCATTAATGTCTTGTCCGTGCAAGATATTCCATTCAATTATCACTCGTAGACTGGAATGGTACTTTGAAAGAAACAACTATTTCTCAAATGAAACAGTGGGGTTTAGAAGATCGCGTTCTTGTATGGATAACCTGACTAGATTGGTATCACGGATACAAAATGGTTTTACTGAAGGGCTGTTTACCATAGGATGCTTTATTGACATCGACAGTGCATACAACAATGTAAATTTAATTAGTCTTTTGAGCACTTTGGATGGTCTTGGGGTGGGGGACATCATATGTAACTATCTTTGGGAGTTTTTACACTACCGACGCTTATCTATTGAAGTAAACATTAATCGTTTTCTGGTTCGGATCGCGGGTATTGGTATAGCACAGGGTGACCCCTTATCCCCATTGCTGTTCAACGTAGCTACTATTAATATTTGCAAGAATCTAAGGCATGTAATTATATCGCAATATGCAGATGATTTTGTTATATATGCTAGTGGTAGGAATGTTGCTGATTCAGTTACTGATGTTCAGGATGCTCTTTGTGAACTAAATACAATGGTAGAACAGATAGGATTAAGTGTGTCTCATAGAAAAACTAAAGTATGTGTATTTACAAGGGGTTATACTAGGAATTTAAATAGGTACAATGTAACGTTAAAAATAAACAATAGAAATATTCAACAAGTGGACTCTGTAAAATATTTGGGTATGTGGCTGGATAGAAGTTTAAAATGGGGTAGACATATTAACGAAACTCGTGAGAAAACACTTAAATTCCTTAACATTTTTAAAGTTCTTGCAGGCTCAGGTTGGGGTATTCACCCTAAGCATCTCAGGCGACTTTATGTATCAATTATTAGGAGTAGAATAGATTATGGTAGCTTTTTGTATGACGTTAGCGTCAAAAGTCATTTAAACAAACTGGTTACAGTACAAAATCAAGCTATGAGAGTGGTGGGGGGATTTATTAAAACTACACCAATCCATGTCATGGAGAGCGAGCTATGCCTTCAACCCTTACACATACGTAGAAGATATCTTGCTTCAAAATTTTGGCTCAGATCTAGATCCATAGATTATAATATCACAATTCAAGTTTTAGAAGAATTAAAACAGTTGTGTCAAAATTATTATTGGACTAGGAAAAAATTGCCTTTACTTGTTGAAATTCATAATCAATACTGTGATATTCCTATTCGTTCAGACTCGATATTAAAAATGTATTCTCTTAATAAATGGATTACTAATTATGATGTATCTAAAAATATTATTGTATTAGTTGACGGCATAGAATCGGCAAAGAGACATGTTAGTATAGCAGACTTACGGAATATGAGCAATGAATATCTAAATAGTAAATATGGTTCATGTTATAAGCTTTACACAGATGGATCGAAGGATGATGAGGGATGTGGAGCTGCATTCTTTGACCCGCAGATAGATTTTTGCGTGAAGTTTAATATACGTGCTTATATTTCTATAATGCACTGTGAACTTATCGCAATTGCGGAAGCGCTCTCATACGCGGAATCTTTAGATACCAATAAATGTATTATTTTGTCAGATTCTAAAAGTGCCCTATTACATTTGGCTCGGTTAACCTCTAGTTTTAGAGGACACCCGATAGCCTACAGCATCATCGATTCCCTGTGTAGGCTTCGTGAATTAAATAAGGAGGTGATTATACAGTGGATACCCTCTCATGTCGGCATCATGGGTAACGAGGAAGCCGACCAAGCGGCGAGGCAAGCAACAACTGATGGTATTCCATATAGTTGTCTACCGCTTCACAACGAAATATTATGTAAAGTAAAAATAAATTGTAGACAAATTTGGCAGGAGTATTTTGATGAACGTTCACGTTTTAAAGGTATATGGTATAAAAGTATCCAATGTCAACTTCTTCGTTACCCATGGTTTGATAATCTGGATTTAAAAAGAAGGTATGTAGTAGTATTAATGAGGCTTCGCTCCGGGCACATCCCATCCAACAAGTTCAAATTTCTGATGGGAATAGCTGATTCACCCAACTGCTCGGAGTGTGATATTGTAGAAGATGTTTATCATGTGTTGATGGAGTGTGTCCGTAACGAAGCCCAGCGCCAGGAGATGGACTTTTTATGCAACCATAATGTAGGAATTTGTAATAGTATCTTGGCTTCCCCGCTGTCTGAGGAAGCCAAGATGATGATTAAGTTGTACATTAAGTACCTATTGTGAGAGTTAGTTATCTACATGTTCCTACTACCATCTTCGTAATTATGTTAATTATTGTTTTGTTTACCATAATTTTTTTCATATTTTCGTGTTAAGACTTACGGGGGTGACATAGTCACTGTGTGACAAAACTCCTTTTAAAATATATAAGATAATAAAAAAAAAAAAAAAACTACAGGTCGGTAATATAAAATCAAATAGATTCAACAAGTTATTATTAAATTAATCAAATGAGGTCAACAAACTGCAAATGGCAGTCAATTACAAAATAGTATATGCAAGATAATTAGCACGAGATGAAGCGCCCTCGATCGCTGGAGCCAAAAGTATCTGCTCGCGGCTAGTCCCTGCTCCAAAACAGCTACCCGTCAATGTTGCCAGTCGCTGAGAGACGACACTCGAGTTCCCCGACCAGGCAGCGCAGAGTTGCTAACAGAATTAAGATTCTTCAACTACAGCAAGAAATTATTACAGTAGTAACTAACTGATAAGGCACGTCGTGAATCTTCGTTCGTACAGAAAAAAAAGTATGGCCCGAAGATTCACGAAATAATGCTTCAAACGTACAATCAACCTTAGAACAACATTATTTTCAGTAGTCATAAGTTTCATAATACACTGCAGCTGTTAGTTCCGTCTCACTCGCAATCATGCCCCTCCGCACAAATGGCGGCAGCTGCCGACCAATAGCATTTCCTGCGCTTTGAAAATGTATCTTCTGCGCAGGTGCATAGGTGGTACAGGTCGGTTAACGAAAGCTGGCACGTTCACAGTACTCATAAATTTGCAATCAGTCAAGTCTAATGGACGAATGCAAAAATAGACCACTCTATATTTATGAGCAGTAGCAAAAGCAAAACAATAACTGTCTCCTTCATACTCATAAGCTTGACTTTGCGCGAGAGAGACGGTGTAAATGTGTTGAAACGTGCCAGCTTTAGTTAACCGACCTGTAAGCCATATTAGTTGGGTACTACTGTACTGTAGCTTACGATTAATAAAGTATATCCTAATAATCTAATAATATTATAAATTATGGTCACCTAACTCTATAGTGGTGTGATGAGAGCTGTTATGCAACAGCAATAGTAGCTTAATATAATAGAGAGCTATAGCTCGTATTATTGCTTAACGGATTAATGGAAACTATCTCACTGTTAGCTAGTCGGTGAATTATATTAAATACCTTACCTGGGGGCCAACCACAAGCTCTTTACTCCTTTGACTGTTTGATAACCCGCGCGGGCAAGGAAAACAATAGAAATCAATTGTTATTTTTTTACCGCAAGTCAAGGGATTAAACAATATTATTATAACCTTATTTGTCTTTTGTCCTGTTTTGACGCCGGATGTCAAAGAGGGACAAAAAGCAAATTAGGTTATTTTAACCTTGTTTTAAGAGCTTGTGGTAGGCGCCCTGAACTGAAATTCATCATCACATACATACATTATATTATATATGTCTTAAATTCACAAAACAATTAACTTAAATATCATAATAGGGTTAATAACGATTGCGAATACCCTTAAAGATACTTAAAATTCCATTTTCACTTAACTAGGGCACGGCCACATAGGCTGATTTGTTTCACGGCATCGTTTTAATTATTTACCCCTGTATAAGACTCGCCTTATTTCCTTATCGCCCGATAAAATTAATAGGGTTGGCCCGTAAGATAATTGGTTTAAAAATTAATGCATCGCTGGTTACCATGGCAAACGTCCGATGGCCGCTTACAAAAAAAAACGTGGATATTATTTATTATTAGTATTATTTACTTTGAAAAACTATACTAGGCACTTAATGTTTAAAGGGGGTAACGCAAAGTTATTTTCATATTCAATTTACCATGACCATTTACCATGACTACAATATCAACTTATGTTATATTGTTCAATTTATGACGACCTTATTTCAAAACAAATTTCACCTTTTGCTTCCTTCATATTTGTCGATGTGACAACCCTGTATTCTAAAGTGAATAAATAGCCTCAAAAGCCTTATTTCAGACAGTTTTCATGTTAAAACTTTATCTAAGCTTATTTGTTAACAATAATCGTAAAGAAAATGGCGTTACGACTTACGGCAGTACCCACCTTTTTAGTTTTTACACGCCCATAAAGTTATTAACGTCCCATTGTTTTCAACTTTAAGCCATTATAATAAAGGTAAATTTTGCGTGAGAATATTATTTCAGTTTAATTGAATTTTCTTTTTCCATTCGATTCTTTAGTGCTAATGCTAATTTTAAGAAGCTAATATACGAAACGAACAGTTATAGAATAATCTATTGCGTGTGTTAATTTCTAGTCTAGCGCGAAGCCCATTTTCACAGTAAAAAGATATTCCAAATAAGTAGTTTACTACTTTTTGGTATGCAAAATGTTTTAACCAGACCATGGGACCATGGCGGTGCGAAACTCGCCGATTCGCGCGCATATACCAGTCCTCTGGAGACCGGCGGGCGAAGACCATTTTCCACCAACGCATTAGCTTGGCTATCCAAAGAGGAAACTCTGTAAACGTTTGGAGCTGGGAACCCTGCTGATGGTTTGAACAGTGATCGTCAGGTTTGAGGAAATTTCTATATTTGGATAGTATTTAGCATTATGTTTACAAGCAATGATTTATTAGACAGAAAAAAAAAGAAAATATGTTTAATTCATGCCAACACACAACATTAGTTTAATGACATACATGAGACAGAAAACAAAGAAAAAATAAAAAGTAATATAATGTTGCGTGATGCAAGGAAAGGATCCCGATTCAGCATAATGCTAAACAGTGAACTGGCCCTCGCGCTGGTTTTCAGTCAAGGCCCCCTTACTGGTTATAATGGTTGTTGTAATATTAAAAATGAACTTGAGACCTAAAACCACATTTAATGCTTCGACCTCATCATCAGTTATGTAACCATACAAAATGTTAGAACATAAGTTTGAAACTCCCTGAAGTTTCTTTAGAAGTTATAGCATTTTTCGAATATTAAAACAGCTACCATACGAGAGGCACATCATCTAATATCTGTATTTACCTGTTTCTAATCCTATATAAAGAATTCCTAATCCTTCCGCATCCTTTATCTCGATTCTATACAATTGTCAACAATCATCATCATCAGCCTATAATTTCCCACTGCTTGGCACAGGCCTCCTTTCACAAAATGGGGGTGAAATGGAATGGGCAATACTCCACCACGCGTGCCCACTGCGGATAGGAGGTAGGTTACCTACCTACTGTTGGAAAATTTCACAATTAAGTGATAACCAGGACCAACGGCTTTACGTGCTTTCCGAAGCACGGAAACGCTTGATTTGAAATACCACTATAGGCGATCACCAATCCAGGTACCTACCAGGACGGTGGTACCTTAACTTTGCCGATCGATTAAGAACAGCTAATCATGCAACACCACGAGCGCTTCATCGTCAACAATACTTAGGTAAAACGAAAATAGCAATAAGAACTGTAACTTAAAATAGTCAAGTATCACTTTCCAAACTTGGCCATATTCCGCCATCCCCTGCCATTCCCCATAGCAAATGTGAAGGCAATGGTGAAAGAGAAATAAATCAATACAACAGTGCGGAGTGACTCGTCAAACTTCTAATTGAAATGTTCGGGCGGGTTTCATAAATCATGGCTTATAACACGGATAGTGTACAGTCGTGAGTGTGATGTGGATTGAAAGTTGAGCGTGGTTTTGTTGATACTTTTTTTATATGACAGGTTTTAAATATATCCATAATTTTATTAAATGTTAATGTTATGTTCTAAAAGTTGGGGTATCTTAAAACCTGGGATTTACTAGAATCGACTTTAAACTTTCATTTTTTCTCTAGTATTTATTAGTTTCGGTTTTTTGTTTGGATTCAGGTCGTTCAATTTAATACTATTTTCAATATTTTCATATGTCTGTAAAATTAATATTGAGATAGATGAAAAAAAATATTATAAAAAATACCTGTCGCTGGCAAAAAATATTTTTAAGGACTTCAAATTATATATTAATAATGAATGATTTTTCCAGCCCAAATTGCAAATGATATACTTACTTTATAGGTAGAAATAAGAAGGAAGAAGAATGGTAACATAGAATGGTCGCACCATGGTAAGTAATGATGTGGCCGAAGGTGGTAAGCAAAGCACACAAAACTTTTAGTTCAATAATTAGGAAAGGGTGGATTGTCTGACAGCATTAAAAATAAAATATATGGTCACATCCAGCATCACTTTACACAATTTACCTCAAGTTTTTCCTCACCATGAAAGGTGAAAAATGCTCACGGTCGCTAGTAATTTTTCACGTCGCTTCAGAGCTTAGCGCACTAATACGAGACTTGTTTGTCCGTCTTTGTGTGGATTGCGTGAGATTGGTGTTTTTAACTGTTTATTTTTGTATGAAAACATTGGATAGAAATTGTCAACGTGTTGTTGAGGTTACGTTTCGCTGAGGAGGTTTTTTTTTAGTTTTATTAGATTGTTCTTTACATGTTTATCGTTGAGTATCTCCTATCGAAAGATAATTATTTTGTTGAGAGTTGATTTGAAATACCATGTGGTAGGTACAATATTTTGTATAATGATATAAGATTTTTCAGATTATTAGTTTAACCTAGGGATTGAAATATCGAATTAAGAAGAATAGAAGGCAGTCAAAAAATACAAAATGCCATAATTTAGGTGAAAAAATACGTATTAACCTTTTATCTTACTTCCCACCTGTGTCATGTCACTTTATGGGACCCCATTATTTTGAATGAAGGGTCGCTAAGAACCGGTTATATCCGGTAAATTCCGCATTCCAAATGCATGTGTGCCGTGATTTATTCAGGAAATTCAAAATGGCTTTTTTTTACATCCCATTTATCACATAAATTAATGGGATAAATATAATGATCACCAAAAACAATTTAGTGACCAGTGACAATTTTAGTTGATAGAGGTTTTTATTACCTAAAATTGTAGTATGGAACCAAATTTAGTAAATCCAAATACTGTTGGTTAGGTTAGGTTAGGCCCGACGTGTTGCCACCTTGTCGTGGTGGGGGGGCTTGCGTGTCCCAAGGATCCTCGTGGCTATACCGGCAGGGCTACCCATACCGGGAGGCACGGGGGGAGGGGCCTGACTAAGAGCAACACAGTGGTGGAGACGTCTTTGGATGTCTGGCGGCGTCTTTTGGATTGCCGCGTGAGGCGATGGGTCTGCTGGTTTCTTCTGGCAGACAGGCTTCGGCCACCGTCGGCTCAACCCGTAATCCTGAATGGACAGGACCGGGGGTTCTTCGGAATCGCGGGGAAGAAAACCCCTTAAAAAATTACCCAAATCCCAAGCTCTGGCGCCTGGCGATGGGATGTATGGCTGGGGGGAACCCAGTCCCAAGGGCGTCGTTCGAGGGACCTCACCCTCTAAAAAAGGACAAAATGGAAAGCGCGAACAGTTCAAATTCTACCCAGGAGGGTCCCAACCAATTGGTTGGGGAATCCCTTGGTGCCTCGGCACTCAGCCCCAACGTATCTGGGGGGGCAACCTGTCGCGAAGAAGGAGAAAACGTGAGGAGGTGCAGCGTCGTTCTGGAAAGAACAGGAGATGGCCTGCGAAAAGTAGGGAAGAAGGTCTCCAAAAGGGACAAGAAAGGTGTGGGGTGTGGAGTGGGGGATGCTGGAATGGAGGTTTCTTCCGGCCAGTCCGACTCCAACACCAGCAAAAAATTTTGGAGGAGTAATAGGAAGCGCTCTCGTTCCCGGAGTGTCTCTGGGTTCGACAGCGGATCCAGCGAGGACATGGTGGGGGCCAAGAAGGTTCCAGCCAACCGGAGGGGTAGAGGCTGCCATTCCGGCACAAGCCTCATTAGCACGAGGGCCGAACTCATTGCCGCAAAGCGGAGTGAGTCCGAGCTAGTTGCTGAGGAGAATGTGGCAAGACTATCGCATGGGCTCTGCCCTGCTGCGACGTCAGGCCCGAAAGTTCTGCCTATGGAGGGAGCCTTGGCTATCGAGTTGGATAGGAGGGCCGTGGATTCCGTGGCAATCATTAAAGAGGTTGCCAGGAAATCCCTAAACCTCAAAGGCACCTTTTCAAAGGGCCTTTCGATCGCGGCAACTACTATTGAGGACACGGTGCGGGATTTACAGTCCCGCACCACTGATGGGGAGACACAGAGGCTGAGTAGGGAGAACGCCAGTCTCAAGTCGGAGCTCGCAGAGATGCGCAAGGAGATAGCCCAATTGCGGGCTGACGTACAGCGTGCTCCGATGAGTTCGGCAGAGCCACAGCCCTCCCCTGGCCCTGTAGACCTGGAAGAGATGATGCGCCGCATCATGGTCCAGGTCGGCCTCATGCTGAGCGCACGCTTTGAAGCGTTGGAGGTGGATGGGAGGCTACTCCCGGAGTCTCGTACCCGGCCGCCGCTAGCGGCGGATAGGGTGAAGGCACCACCTCCCGTGGCTGGTCCTGCGGGTGCTCCGCGTGAGCGGGCGGCTGGTGCCGGTGCTGCGGGTTCAGCGGATCCTGACTCTGCGCCTCGACAGAAGCGGGTTAAGGGTTCTGCGCCTCCTGCGACAGCACCTAGTGAGCGGGGTACTGCACCAGGTCCTGGGACTGCTCCGCGTAAAGTAGCTGCTGGTACTGCGGCTGCTCCGCGCGAGCAAACAGTTGGACTGGGTACTAGGCGGGGCGGGAAAATGCGACGGGGGAAAAAGGCTGGCGCCGCCCCTTCTCAGGAGAGTTCGGTCCCAGAATCGCGCCCCTTGCTGCCGGCCCCTGAAGCCATGGACGCTCCCTGGTCCCTGGTGCCTGGGCGGCGTAAAAAAGCCGGGCCATTCCAGGCGCAGCCTGCGCCTGCGCCGGGGAGACCGCAGGAGCGGGAGCCACAGGGGCCGAAGGTTAACATCCCTAGATCGGCGGCTGTCGTTTTTAAGCTGCAGCCGTCTGCTCTGGAGAGGGGTGTGACCTATGAGGCGGCATTAAAAGAGGCGCGACAAAAAGTGGATCCGGCAAGCCTAGGCATCCCCGGCCTCCGCTTTAAAACGTCCGCTACAGGCGCCCGCATGTTTCTCGTGCCGGGCGCTAGTAGCGGTGAAAAGGCAGACTCCCTCGCAGCAGCGCTGAGGGGGGCCTTCAAGGAGGAGGACGTCCAGGTGTCCAGGCCAATGAAATGTGCAGACCTGCGCATCTCGGGCTTGGACGACTCTGTGACTGCGGAGGATGTTGTGGCTGCTGTAGCCAGAACAGGTGGATGCCCTGTGGCATCCATCAAGCCTGGCGTGATCCGTAAGGACCACTTTGGCGAGGGCTTTCCTGTCGTAAAGTGCCCTCCTGCAGCTGCCCAAAAAATATTAGCTGAGGAGACCCGCTTGCTCGTCGGTTGGGTATCGGCGCAGGTAAAACTCCTGCAGCCGCTCCCGACGCGCTGCTTTCGGTGCCTGGAAGCCGGGCACGTAAGAGAGCAGTGCAAAGCAGAGGTGGACCGTGGCAGTCAGTGCTACCGGTGTGGCCAGCTTGGCCATAAAGCCGGAGGTTGCGCTGCCGCGCCATACTGCACGGTGTGCGCGGCTGCGGGTAAGCCAGCCTCCCACAGACTGGGAGGCAAGGCATGCATCGCGGCCCGACCGTCGAGCAAAAAGAAGAAGAAGTCGAGGGCTAAAGCAGCCGCATCGGCTGGCCCACAGCCAAGCACCAGCGCGGCGGCGGGCGAAGTGGTGGTTCCAATGTCAACGGAATAACGCATGCCCTTCGCTTGCTGCAGGCTAATATCAACCACTGTGCCAGAGCTCAGGATTTGTTAGTCCAGAGTATGGCGCAGTGGAGGATACAGCTGGCTGTGGTGCCTGAGCCGTACCTCATCCCTCCCGGTGATGACTGGGTTGGGGACCGAGATGGCCTAGTTGCCCTGGTCCGTCGGGGCGCCGCTGGCTCCCCTCCTTTCGAAAAAGTAGCGAAAGGTAGGGGATGCGTCGCGGCGTTGTTGGGGGAGATAGTGACGATAGGAGTCTATTTCTCTCCCAACAGGCCCCTCGCCGAGTTTGAGTCCTTTATGGACGAGGTGGGGGCCCTGATCGGACGGAGCCATCCTCACCCCGTGCTGGTGGTCGGGGATCTCAACGCCAAGTCTGTGGCGTGGGGATCTCCCGCAACCGATGCGAGGGGTGAGTTCTTGGGGGATTGGCTCCTGGCGAATGGCCTATCGGTCCTCAATCGGGGGTCGGTAGACACGTGCGTGCGGTATCGGGGTGGATCGATCGTGGACGTATCGTTTGCGACCTCCACCCTGGCGCGCCGGGTCCGAGGCTGGGAAGTACTGGAGGACGTGGAGACATTGTCGGATCACCGATATATTCGGTTCGACGTCTCCGCTCTGCTCCAGGGAGTACCGGATAGCCCGATTCGACCCCCGAGTGGGATGAGTCCGAGGTGGCGGCTTAAAGCCCTCGACACGGACGTGGCAAAGGAGGCGGCGATAGTTCAGACCTGGGTGCCCGCGCCTGATGGACCTGTGGTGGTTGAGGACGAAGCGGACTGGTTCCAGGAGGCGATGACGCAGATATGTGACGCGTCGATGCCTCGGGCCAGGCTTGGTCCTCCTTTGGATCAGGTGTACTGGTGGACCGCGGAACTTGCGCGACTGCGCGAGTCCTGCGTTGAGGTTAGACGCCGGTACACCAGATACCGCAGGAGAAGGCGCAGGGACGAAGCCCAGACGGATGCCCTATACGCCGCCTACAGGGACGAGAAAACGGCGCTGCAGACGGCGATAGCCATCGCCAAAACCCGTGCCTGGGAGGAGTCGTTGGAGGCTCTCAATCGTGATCCGTGGGGAAGGCCCTACAAGGCTGTGAGGGGCAAGCTTCGCCCCTGGGCCCCCCCGATCACACAGAGCCTCCAGCCGCGACTCCGGGAGGAGGTTGTTTCGACCCTGTTTCCACATGGGGTGGAACGGCTTCCCCCGGCGATGATGGTTGCGCGTGATGCAGCGCCCCTACCGGACGTGACTCAGGTGGTCCCGGAGGTATCGCAGGGGGAGCTGGGTGCGGCCGTTTTGAGGCTTCGTGCCAAAAATTCGGCCCCCGGCCCCGATGGCGTTCCGGGACGTGTGTTGGCTCTGGCCCTGAACCCCGACGCCCTGGAGCTTCGATTGAGGGGACTATTCGACGCCTGTCTGGCTCAAGCCATAATTCCACAGAGGTGGAAGACAGGCCGTCTGGTTCTCCTCCGGAAGGAAGGGCGTCCACCGGAATCTCCCTCCGCCTACAGGCCCATCGTGCTGCTCGACGACATCGCCAAACTCTTTGAGAGAGTTGTGGCTAGGCGGATCGTCGAGCACCTGGAGGGTGTGGGTCCGGATCTGGCGGAGAGTCAGTTTGGGTTCCGCAGGGGTCGATCGACCATCGACGCGGTGTTGCGGGTTAAGTCCCAAGCGCAGGAGGTGGTTGCCCGGGGTGGGGTTGTCTTGGCGGTGTCACTCGACATCGCCAACGCATTCAACTCCCTCCCCTGGAGCTGCATACTGGAGGCGCTCCGGTATCATGGAGTGCCCCTGTACCTGCGCCGAGTTATCGGGGCTTACCTGTCCGAAAGGTCGGTGGTCTACCCCGGCCAAGAGGGCTGGGGCCGACGAGAAATGTCGTGCGGTGTTCCGCAGGGTTCGGTTCTGGGTCCGCTCCTGTGGAACATCGGGTACGACTGGGTGCTGCGGGTGCCGTGTATCCAGGGTGTCGACGTAACGTGTTACGCCGACGATACCCTGGTCACTGCCCGCGGCACGAGGTATAGTACAGCCGCCTACCGCGCCACTGCTGGAGTGGCGCAATTCGTGGGCCGGATACGACGGTTGGGCTTGGAGGTGGCCCTTAGCAAGTCTGAGGCCCTGTGTTTTCACGGACCTCGGCACGCGCCGCCTCGGGATGCCCATATCGTCGTGAGTGGAGTCCGCATAGACGTCGGGTTGACGATGAGATACCTAGGTCTCGTCCTCGACGGCCGGTGGGATTTCACAGCCCACTTCGGACGCCTGGTGCCAAGGGTGATGGGCGCGGCGGCTGCTCTCGGGCGGCTGCTGCCGAATACTGGCGAACCGGGCGCCCTTTGTAGGCGGCTGTACCTGGGGATCGTGCGATCAATGGTGACGTACGGAGCTCCCGTATGGGCGGAGGCCCTGAATCGCCGCAATATCGCCGTCCTGCGGAGACCGCAGAGGGTGGTGGCGATCAGGGCAATACGGGGATATCGCACGATCTCCTGCGAAGCGGCGTGTGTGCTGGCCGGTTCCTTGCCATGGGACCTCGAGGCGAGAGCCCTCGCGTCAGTTTATTTCTGGCGTGAGGAGGCGCTGGCCCTAGGCGAGAAGCCGGCACCACGCGAGGTGGAGGGGCGCAGGGCGCAATTGCGCGCGCTCGCCATCCAGGAATGGAAATCCAGGCTGGAGCACCCTAGTGCGGGTCTAAGGACCATCGAGGCCATCCGTCCAGTGTTGGATGAGTGGCTGGAGCGGAGGCACGGCGTGTTGACCTTCCGGTTGACGCAGATCCTCTCGGGACACGGTTGTTTCGGGAGGTATCTGTGTCGGATTGCCGGGAGGGAGCCGACCGCCGAGTGCCACCACTGTGACGGGTGCCTCGAGGAGGAGGCCCAGCACACGTTGGAGGTGTGCCCAGCCTGGGCAAGCGAGCGCAGCGAGCTCTGCGCCGAAGTGGGGACAGATCTCTCGCTGCCGAGCGTGGTTCGCGCTGTGGTTGACAGCGAGAGATCGTGGGACGCACTCCACTCCTTCTGCGAGCGGGTTTTGCTTGCAAAGGAGGCGGCGGAACGTGACAGGGAGGATACTACCACCCTGGCTATCCGCCGCAGGAGAACCGGGCGTCGGAGGGCGGCTTTTTTAAGCCACCTTCCCCCCAACATGGGCCCAAGGGTGGCGGACTCGGGGGAGTCTGCCGCCCATCAACATCGGGCCCGAGTAGTGGAGCGTGTGTTCCCGCACGCTACTCAGGAGGAGACGGCAGAGACAAGAGCTCCGGTCTCTGCCGTCGACGAAGAGGAGGCCTCCGATCAGGCCGTCGCTGCTGGATACGCGGACGAATGCTTCGGCGCCCCCGTATATCCAGCCGGCAGCGACAGGTAGGAACGCCGTGGGGTTTTAGTCAGTAGGAGTCTGACATAACCCGGCCGCTCCCCCCGGAGTGCCCGGGTATCCATGAGGATTTCCCCACGTAAAAAAAAAAAAAAAAAAAAAAGGTTAGGTTAGACGTGGTCTTTCACTGCTGGCCGCATAAATAAGCTCAGAGTCACTCAGCGAGCTATGGAACGAGCTATGCTCGGAATTTCTCTACGTGACAGGGTCCGAAATGAGGACATTCGTAGGAGAACAAAAACGACGGACATAGCTCGTAGAGTTAGTAAGCTGAAGTGGCAATGGGCAGGCCACATCGCTCGAAGAGCCGATAACCGATGGGGAAGGAAGGTTCTCGAGTGGCGACCACGTACTGGAAAGCGCCGAGCGGGACGACCTCCCACCAGGTGGACTGACGACCTGGTCAGAGTCGCTGGGCGCCGCTGGATGCAAGCGGCCCAGAACCGTTCGAAGTGGAAATCAATGGGGGAGGCCTATGTTCAGCAGTGGACATCCATGGGCTGATATGATGATGATGAGGTTAGACTTTATAAACATTCAAGTTATATACCAAATTCTACAGATTAAAGAGCTTGTTTTTCTCGTTTCAGTAAATTTTTGTTTTACACAGTCGGGTTTTTTGTTTCTTTTAATAATTTAATTTATTTACCGTTACATTTTACCAGATCTGGTGGTTTTTTTAAATTAATTACTGTTCTAATGTTTTATAACATAAATTTGATAGAAAATAATAATTTAAAATTTTATTATTTTCACTGCCCATTTATACAGGTAATTATAATTGAAGTGTGTTTGTCAAATGAAAAATCTTTTTACCTACTTGCTCTTTCTGTCTGTCTGTTCCGGCCTAACTCCGAAACAGCTGGACCAATTTCGACAGGACTTTCACTGGCAGATAGCTAATGTTATAAGGAATAATTTAGGGTACTTTTATTTGAGAAAAAAAAACATATGCCCTGTAGTCAGCTAGTTTAAAAAATAAAATGCGGTAGGTACTTAATCGGAAGGAAATCTTTTTAGGGTTGTAACTGGACAAGCAGGCACTAAAAAGTACCCACCTATTTATATCTAAAACGTTTCCTACCCCAAAATTTTAAGCTGAGTATATTTTTTATGACATAAAATTGTACCTTGTTAGTCAAAAAATGGATAGAAATAGATCATTATCGCTCAACACCTACATTCGAGCCACAAAAGGCTTTGCGCTGCAATTTGTGAATTGTGTGAAGGAATGGTTCTTTGCAAAGGTAAACGTATACATGAATCGTCTGCGGATTTTTTTACAATCTTTAATTGATGAATTTTCGTTTTGTGGAATAAAATAATAACACGTTGTAGAAACGTTTGCGTTTTGTTCGGTACGAGTATGACCATAGTTCGTATCCTATCGTATTTTGTGCCAATTAACTAAAATAATATTGTGAATGGGTATGTTTTATATAAATGTGTACAAAGTGTGAAGATATGAAATATTATTGTGTTTTAAATAAAAATTATTATTATTTCTTTTATGTGAATTACTAACATAACTTAATTTGGAATGCCTTTAAAAAAATGTTTTAGTAGTAGTTTTGGTTGTAATAATAATAATCAGATATATGTAATTGTATAACTATCCCAATTTAATTTTATAAATTCCATGTATTGTCTTTGTGTACACCTGTATTGGTAATTATGTCACAATAAATGAATTGAATTGAATGAATAGGTATTATTGAAAATTCGTAGCAATAAAAAAAAACTAACTGAAATTATACGTTAATTGAACAATCAAATATTGTTAGAGTGAACAGTATTTTGATAAATAAACTAACAATAACTTTGGTATACCAAATTATAAACATTTTCAATTTGGGGAAACATAAAGAAGTTATTTACTAAACTACATAAACATTAAAATTATATAAAAAATATGTTTTAATTGGACACTTAGGAGTGGAACTTGCTTCCGGCGTCTGTGTTTCCTGACGGCTACAATCTAGGAACTTTCAAGGCCAGAGTGAATAGGTTTCTTCTGGGTAAGCGTGTTTCATCTTAGGCTTCGTCATCGCCCCTTATGGGCGGGTCAGTGGCCAAACGCAAGCCCATTTAATTTAATAAAAAAAAAATAAAAAAAAAAAAAAAAAATATACACTTAGCGTATCAAAACCAATTAGCGCATTAATTTGATAGATTATATTTTTAAAATATTGATAATACTTTACTCTAGTAAGGTAAATTACCTAATTTTATTTTAATACATAGAGCTTATTATCAGGTTATTTTATTTTAAACTTCAAAACAACAATAAAACGGTCACACCCCATTTCTATCCGCCAACCCTAACTCGATTCTATTTTAATGCGCTCGTTTGCAACCTGGTAGGTAATGGTGGTACGGTGGTACATTGACTTGACGTGACGCGGGTCGCAGATTCCATGGAAACCCTGTCAATTTGCCTGTGTGGGTGTCAAACTTAGGTGGTTATTAGGGGAAAAGCGTTTATAGAATGAGGTAACGACACGGATTTCGTGACGACACATTGGCTTTGTTATCTCTTATCTAATGAGGCTGAAGGAAATGATGAGGAAGTGTGTGTTTTTATTTCAGAAGTCTGACAAACTGCCAGTTAGTCCACCTGATGATAAGTGGTTAATGTCGCCTATAGACATTAGCAATATCAGAGGATTGCATGTGTTACAAAGCCTATTTGTATTTATATCACACTGATTCATTAGTTTTGGTCACTTTTTCTTTGACCAAATTACTTTGGTACGATCAAATAATAAAATAGAAAATAAAAATAAATTGAAAGAAATAAAAAACCCGACTGCGTAAAACAAACAATAACTGAAAAGAGAAAAACAAGCTCTTTAATCTATAGAATTTTGAATATAACTTGAAATTTATAAGCTATTGCAGTCGGGGACAAACCAATGAATGTATTTTGTTTTGTTATACTTGTTTATTTATACTGACTGCAATAGCTTATAAAATTCAAGTTATATTCAAAATTATATAGATTAAAGAGCTTGTTTTTCACTTTTCAGGTATTTTTTGGTTTACGCAGTCGGGTTTTTTGTTACTTTTAATAATTACACACTCACTCGAAAAACATAACCCCTTCCGGGTCAGTCGGGTAAAAAATAATGCGGCTTTACTTTTACCAAACGTAACTATTAAAAAAAACAATAAAAAGAAAAAAGTGTTAGTTTGACTTATTTGTATATTTATGTCACAAACAGTTAAACATAGATTAATCTATATAGTTTAGTTATAAATTAAAGAACTGCAATATCACATAAGTAATGAACAATTTATCGTTTTGAACCTTTATGCAATTTTTTTAGATAAATAAATATAATCGTGCCGTTATCGTGACGTTGTACCTAAATGAATTTGAAGGTAAGGACCAATTACTTACGTTCCTGCTTAGTTCCGAGTTCCAATTGTTACCATCAATACCTCAAATAATAATAGACGTTATTTCTGTTAAGTTTGATACCAGAGTCGTTTAGCTATCGTATAATTTGAATTATAATTGTTCTATTTTGAGTAGTATGGTTTGATATTAAATTTTGTATAAATGTTACTTAGTTAGGAATAGATACGATTAAACGTTTGAAGATATCTAAGTACCTACATAATCTTTGTTTTGATCTTTAGAAATATAGTCTATGCCTATTTTTTTACAGTTACATGATTTACGAAAGTTAGTAGTTAGTAATCTCGCAATATTTTTCGACCTATCCATTGACATCTCACACATTGGCACCGTGAGATACACGATAAAAACATCCCCACATTACGTGTAAAAGAAATAACTACCCTAAAAAAAAAACAACATTTTATTTTACTACTTTGTCGGCGTAATGCCAAATTTCAGTTAATACTAAGTAAGCTAAGCCACGGACAGACAGACAAACAGACGGACGGACATAGCGAAACTGGGTCACTATCCATAGTGGAAAAAAAACTATCCCATTTCTATTGACCATTATCACCACGTTTACTTACACTTAAGATAATTTACCTAAGTACAATATAATTATTTTCTTAACCAAATATAAACCCAAACAATATTTTAGTATAGTAATTGTATTGTTACCTAACCTTATACTCCTTTGAATATCGTTACATCAAACGCGTATAATTTAGCAATAAGGCTGTATGCATGAGCCTGGCAATTTCACATCAAAGCCTCACACGATTTGTTCCTGGTTAATATGCGAATAATATAGAATGTGTATTGTCTATTCTTAGCATCGAAAGGTATAAGACAATTATTTTAATTGCTTTTCATTCTTCAGATTTAATTTAGTTAATTGATATTCTGACATGGATTTTCCCCATTTTTGAGTATCAGCGAATATTATGGGACCTAATTCGTGTATGAAACGTATGGCAACGGATTAATTTTCATAACAATGAAATTCTTTATATTTTTTACCTAAAGTTTAGAATCTTCAACAATCTTTAAAACACAGCCAAGTTTTTTATTTCAATGGTCCATCTCATGGCTTATATTTCTTGCAAAAGAGAAGAAATCAACGCGCGAGTGATACCCCTGGTATTGCAAGCGTTCGTAGGCTACGGTAACCGCTTACCATCAGGCGGGCCGTATGCTTAACTTTATGGTATAAAAAAAACGACAATCAAAGACTAGGTATGTGAAGAAAACTTTCATGGAACGAAAGCTTTATCTACCGATCTAAATTATTCGCAGCTCCTTACAAAAGCTCATGAATTTATAATAAGTTTAATGACGACAATGTACTCTTAGTTACTTTGTGTATGGTAATAACACAATTACGTTCAAGGGAATTTAAAAAGTATAATATGGAATGGTTGTAGTTATACAAATAGCTAGGATAAAAAAAAAAACTAGCTACTTCACCTGAAAAATCCCTTTGGAGTACTTGATACCGAGCAATTCAATTCCGCAATTAATGAGTCCTTCCCAATCAGAGCGCATTCGGTGGTGGGGAATTGGCGGAATAGATTTCAAACGAAATTAACATCATTGCGCTTCTCTGGGTTAATAAATTGTTCGATGACACATTATGTATTAGAGGGGATAAAAAAGCACAACACTTAATAAATTATTATGTGTTTTTTTTTTTTTTTAATTTATTTAGGCAAACAAACAGTATCACAATGGATAATTAGTAAAATAAAATATGATTATAATTAATTGTGACACCAACACCGTTAACCACAAATTATTAATTAGGTGTACATACAAACTATAAAGAACTTAAAAATCGTAACAAAAACCAAGTAGGTACACACGGCTACAGATCAAGCCATACAGTCCCAATCCTAATACAAGCCGACCCCTCATTGTACAGAAATCTTATACGATGCAAGATCAGCCCAAACCGGAAATGCATAGCCCGATGTGCAGCCGTGCCCAACTAACTGATTATAAAGAAAAAAAATACATTAAAATAAGTTTCCCATTAACATCGGTTCTAAGAACAAAGTTGTAAAAAAATAAAATAAAATAAACAGCAAGTAACAATGAAAAAAAAAACGTGAACAGAACAATACTAACAAAACTAATAAAAATAACAAGTGACAATCTAAATGGATTTTGAAAAAACAAATTCATAAAAATCCATCTATTACCAAACTAGCGTACATTAATTTTATGTAATTGACTTATTAATTTTTTTCTAAAAGTACTGGCATTAGTTGAGAAAATGTCAATGTTACTGAAATTGTCATTATAAGCGTCAACCAAACGACACAGAGGCGAGCGTTTACCAGCATTAGTGCGAGATCTTTTTGTAGCAAATAATTTAAATGTCCGACAAGGTCGCATTCGTGGTCTGATTGGCACTCGATAATAAACACTATCAACAACATCAGAACAGTCGTATCTATTTTGGCAAAAATCGTATAACAACATAGCTTGTAACTGAAGTCTCCTATGTTTTAAGTGCAACAAATTGTACTTTTTTAAAAGTTCTATGTAAGATAAGCGGCTGCGAAAACATTTAAAGTGCATACTTCTTAGGAATTTCTTTTGAACTCTTTCAAGGCTATCAGAATATGTATTATAAAACGGGTCCCAGATAGAGGTAGCATATTCTAACTGTGAGCGTATTAAGGATTTATACAAGTGTATATATGTACTTGCACGTTTAAAATCATTACTGGCGCGAAAAACAAAACCATACATTTTATATGCCCTATTACAAATACTTTCTACATGTATATCCAGTTTCAACTTAGTATCCAATGTTACTCCAAGATCTCTAATAGTGTATACTCTATCGAGATCATTACCGCACAAAGAATATACATATTTACTAATGACTCTTTTTTTGGTAAAAGTTATAAATTTGCATTTTTTAAGATTGAGTTTCAGCTTATTAGTGTGACAATAACAAGAGAATCGATCCAAGTCTTCTTGAAAGTTAATATGGTCTGAATTATCATTAATATTACGATATATTTTTAGGTCATCAGCATATAATAGAAACTGACTATGTTTAAAACAACTATAAATATCATTGATAAATAAGATAAAAAGAAGTGGACCAAGGATTGAACCCTGTGGCACGCCTGAAGTAATAGATACTGTATCAGACTCAAAACCACTGATCACAACTCTTTGTGTTCTATTCGATATATAGGACTTGAACCATCTCCAGAGATTGCCACGTATGCCATTGAAGGCAATTTTTTGTAACAGGATTTTATGGTCTACTCCGTCGAAGGCCTTCTGGAAGTCAGTGTACACACTGTCAGTCTGTTCATTGGCATCCACGCTTTCAAACAATTTTGATGTATATATAACAAGGTTAGTAACAGTGGATCGCCTACAAACAAACCCATGCTGTTGCGGAATTATTGCATTATGGATGAGCGGGTATACATAATTATGAATAAGTCTTTCGAGAAGTTTCGACAGAGCAGGAAGAATAGAAATAGGTCTGTAGTTAATTACCTCTCTTTTAGAGCCGCCCTTATGTACTGGTGTAATTCTAGCAGATTTCCACACACTTGGGCAAACACCTTCTTTTAAACACTTGTTATAAATTTCATATAACGGCTTATAGATAGTTAAAGCAGTATTCCTAAGAAAAACCGATGGAATATTATCTATACCGGAACCTTTTGTTGTGTCAAGAGCTTTAAGTTCTTTAATTAGGTTTTCAGTTGATATAAATACATCACATATTATATTATCGGTATGAGTTTTTGAGTCTAGGTCATCAATATCATCTAAGCTATAAGAATCGGAGACATCAGTAGGCTGAAACACTGAATGAAAGAAAATTGAAAATAATTTGCATATGTCATCAGGATTATCAGCGGTCGAGTCCATATAATGCACACTACTAGGTATATCTGATTGATTTTTACGGTGTTTAATATACGTCCAAAAATATTTTGTATTGGTTTTAATGTTATCCTCAACGGAGTCAATATATCTTTTATAACATGCCTTTGATTCCTTACTAAATCTTTCCCGGAACATAGAAAATACTGAATAAGCCGATTGATTTTTATATTTTTTCCATTTAATCCAAGCATCATTCTTGTTTTTATATATGTGTATTAATGAGGGGCTGAACCATACAGGAAAATGGGAGTTATGAACACGCTTAGTTGGTATATGTTTTCGAATAATGTTATAAATGCATTCATAAAACACATTAACACAAAGGTCGGCAGGATTATTGTGAAATAATTCATTCCAGTTGATTGCTGATATATCTGCATTAATTATCTCATAGTTGGCTAATCTGAAACAGTATTGCGTCTGTGGCTTAATTCGTTTACGCTTGTCTACAAAGTCAAGAGTTAATAATGAATAAAAAGGGGGATGGTATACATCAGATGGAACAAGAGTAACTGGCGTAGAAAAGGTTTTAGTATTAGGAATATTAGTGATACATAAGTCTAGCAATCGGTTTATATTATTTTTGAAAGTATTAACTTGGGCACAATTAAACAATGACATAAAATTTAACAAATGAGAATTGGGTAGTCTTTGATTGCTTGAAGAAGTTGGTTTCATAAGTGCACCATCTAATTGCCAGTCAAGATTAGGTAGATTGAAGTCACCAACTATGCATAGAAAATCGATGCCTTTTATTTGTAAGTAGTCTCGTATATTGTTGAAATAAGCGAGGTATACATCCGCATCAATTTGAGGGGGAATATAAACAGCACCCAGAACGTACTGAACATTTCAGTTAACAGTAAATTTGCTATAGAGAATGTAAACTAAGTATAGTAAGGGGCACGACTCGTGAGCACAGATGGACACCTGCGCAGTAGTTAATATTCGGTCTGTTTGTCGGAATGAAGCAGGGGGAGCGCCGAGCTGCACACGATTGGTTCGTCAGTCGATACTCGTCGTCTATTGGATTCTTGCGTGTCATTTGGCTACTGTGATTTGGCCAAAAGTGTACATGCGCGAGCTTGCCCCCACTACTGCCTATCTGTGCTCACCATTCGTGCCTCATAATATAAGAGTTTCCTTCAAAATTGTGTGTTCTTAATTCGGCTACATCATCGACATGGTGAAATTACGGCCCACCAATACTAATTGTTATGTTTTCTATATAAATGATATTTAGTCTAAACTTGTCAATAATCACAGTGATAACAAATTGTGTGTTTAGTAGTTTCTCTTTAGTTTAATTTTAAATTTCTAAGGCAGACTGAATTAGGACTTTGCTTGCGGGGCGGCGTCGTCTGGTGGGTCGCTTACTTCCCTCCAATATGGCGAGGAGGGCGATGGCTGCCATACGCGTCATTCTTGTGAACAGGTGCTGCTTGTGTGTGCCGAGTTTGCTATTTATTTACTTATGCTGGTGGCTTTTGTTCCATACAAACTTAATCCTCAGTTTCCTCTCTGGATAATGAAATTAGAGCAATGATTATTATTTTTTAAATCGATCCTGTTTTGGAGGGAAAACCGGGGATTACGAAATAGCGATTTCGTCTAATTTAAATAGGTATAATCGGTCCAAGCCTTTAGTTGTCTCTATCGCTCTCTCTATCGGGATATTCGGGCACAGCGCGTCAGCAATAGATACCTATGTTAAAAACCTTTTTCAAATTTCTTGCGTAGTTTTGCCGCCGCGCCGGGTCACGCAATTGTTGTCAGTGCGATTAGAATGTAAATATTATGTAATGAATCTAAGCTTGTTTTGAAAAGAGTATTGCTGAGTTTATTGCCGGCTCTTCTCAGCAAATGCAACTTTCCAAACCGGTATAAGAGTCAGACTTTTCATAAGTGCCTGCGAAAAAATTCAATTTAAAATTCAAATAGACCTTCTATTTGAATTTTATATTGAATTTTTGAACACTCCTTCCTTTGCGTCGCAAATTTTGGTAAAAAGGATAAAGCGTACAAACAATATTACAACAATAAAATAAATAGTTTCCAAAATGTTATAAGACCATATCGAAACACAGTGAACCAAAACCCGTGTTTCCCGGAATTACAGACCATCGCTTATTTTCACAAAAGATCACTCTCGAAATAGCACACAACGATTCAAAATCGAGAGATAACTCGAATAATATATCGGAATATTAAAAAAAGACTACAATATGTCCATTACCGTCCTTTTTTCCGTTCCAGTAGTTTTTTAAGCGGCGGATTTGCCCGCTACATTGATCACGATGTGCGCTAAGGAAAATTTATTCAACCCTTTTCGTGCACGATTTTAGTGATAAGAGAACCATTGAATATAGGTAAATTTGAGATGTACTTGAATTGAATTATCTGAGTTCTTCTATTTTATATAAAAATTTAGGTTAGGGTTAGGTTCAGTCATCGACGAGGATTTTTTTATTACTATATCTATTATGCGATAATTTACGTCGATATTTTTACTCAAATGCTCAACAAGCTCAACGTAAAACCCAGGTTTTAAGTTATCTCCGGCTCTTTTTATTATATGCCGTTAGACAGTGACGTATACACATTTTAAAACTAGTGGGTTTAACCTAGACTTGCATTTCTTGTGTAATAAGAGGGTAATTGTTTATTTATTTTCCAACCACAACTTAATCAACATAAAATTTGTTTTTACGTGCTAACACAAAGAAAGTTTTAATGATTTAAACCAATTTAATTCTCTAACTTTGGCTTTAACGGACACAGTGTAATAAAACGTACCTCAATTAAGTTAATTAAACACGTTTGAATTTAACTTTAGAACACAGTCAAAATCTATTTTGCCGATTTTACAGATTTCTTGGGAAGGTAAGTATCAAAATCAAAATCAAAAAGTTATTTATCCAGTTTCGGCCCTGGTAAGGCACTTATTAACGTTAAGTTGGTACACACGGCTACACATCAAGCTATCATCATCATCAGCATATAATGTCCCACTGCTGAGCACAGGCCTCCTTTCACAAATCAGGGTGAAAGGGAATGGGCAGATACTCCACCACGCGTGCCCACTGCGGATCGGTGGAGGTAGGCTAGTGGCCAACCTACTGTTGGAATTTTTCAAGCCGCCTAGGAGGCATCCAACTAGCTTAACGACTATCACAATTAAGTGATAACCGGGACCAACGGCTTTACGTGCCTTCCGAAGCACGGAGCTACATATATTATACATTTCCAGTATTAGCTGATGTCGCATTGTACAGGATTTCTGTACAATGAGAGTTTGCCTTATATTGGAAATGTATAGCTTGATCTGTAGCCGTGGGTACATACAGTTGAATTTACCACCGGTTAGGAATACACTTAAACTGAGAAGATTCCGGCAAGAAACTCCACAAGGCTTTTTTTGTGGAAGATTTTTTTTTTTTTTTATACTACTTAGTCGTTAAACAAGCATACGGCCCACCTGATATTACAGCTTTTGTTCCAAATACCTATACAATATACATTATTATGCTTATTCGCTTATTCATACAGTTGTCACTTAGCCAGGGGGGACGCAAGTGCAGAGAGAAGCTACTAAAACCAGATATTCTTGTCTTCCACGTAATAAAAAAAAAAAAAAAAAAATGAACCAGTTTAGTTGAGTTAGATTGAAAAGGTGAAAAGTTATTCCTCTTAGTTTTACCCGCATTCCTGAGATGAAAGTAGCCTATCGACACTTGCAAGGAATAATATTGTAACTCAGTCTTACAATGTCATTCCCACAGATAACATAATAAGGCAGATGGAGCGCGCGAAACACGGGAGTGAGGCCAAAAAGCAAATACAAATTGAAAAACACATACCTGGTCTTCGCTTTTGAATTTGTATTTGCTTTGTTTAACTATCTTTATTTAACAGAAAACACTTCTTTACTAATAAACTGTGGTTAAACAAAACAAATACAAACTAGAAAACGAATACCAGGTATCTGATTTTCAATTTGTATTTGCTTTTTTGTCATCACTTTCGTGCGCTCCATCTGCCTTTTATTCTGTAATCTGTGGCCATTCCATGCAGGTCACACTTACTCACTCAGTCCGACTGACTTACAATATTATTCCTTGCAGGTGTCGCCGTGTCGATATAAAGAATAACATTGTAACTCGTTCTGACAGACTTACAATGTAATTCGATGCAGATCTCACTAACTCACTCTGACTGACTTAGACCCTGTCCAGAAAGGATGGATTCGCCGCCAATCTCTCGCACAAACTATCTTTCATAACGATACTTTCAGGAAACCCTAAAAGGAAGCTAGCAAAAAAATAATTGGTTACATTAGAAGCGGAGTTTTAAGTTTCATCGAAACCATGAAGCAAATTGCTTCATGATCGAAACTATGTCACATTTTTATGTAAAAAAAAACACATCGTTAGCATTTCCAATCATGGGTGATTAGGGTTATCCAGCATTCAGCTTAACCTTTTCACCGAAACGGACCAAATGTTTATTTAATATTTGCGATACATCGACGCTACCGTATCGATTTAAATTAGCATCGAAACGACTTGTAATGAATTTCGAAATGAAAAATAATATTTCATGCTCCAATAAAATGTTATGGGTGTGAAAATTTTACGATTTCGTTCGGCGCGTCTCGTGTCGTAACCGATGTTCTGATAAATTATAGAATAGGTTTGTGTGTCACTAGATATAATTTAATAAAACATACCGGATGGTATGTCTTTGGAGTGTCGGCAAGTCGCTGGTGTGGGATGCCACATGTGTCGATACACTCGCGCCATCTCACTTACCGGCGACTTGTAAAGCTGCAGGGGCAGCGGCGGCCAGTGCGGAAAATTCAAAATTCAAAAAATATGCATCGATTGGACCCAATTATATTTTTTTATGCCTTTTGCGGTCGAGACCTTGGGACCATGGGGGTCAGAAGCTCGCCGTTTTTGCTCGCACCTTGTCTTCAAAATTGATCGAGACCTCCGAAGTCCAGCGGGCGGGGAGCTTTTTCCGCCAACGCGTCAGCTTGGCTATCCAAAGAGGAAACGCTGCCAGCCTTCTGGGAACCTTGCCGTTAATCGGAAGCAGCGGCAGGCTTGAGGAAATTTTCTATATATAGATTATATTTTGTAAATATAGATTGTATTTTGTACATATTTGTTGTTTATATAATATAAAGAAATATCATTCGTATTTGCCTGGGTTTATTCCAAGTTATGGAAAATATTTTTTTTTGGAAAAAAAAAACTGTGTTTTCTTCTTCTTAGTTTTCTTAATATTACAAATTCGGTAAACAAGCATACGGCCCGCCTGATGGTAAGCAGTTACCGTAGCCATATGGACGCTTGCAGCACACGAGGCATCACTCACGCGTTACTGACCCTTTCCTTTCCCCAACGAGCTCTGGTGACCTCACGCGCAGGAACACAATATAAAGTTATTTGGCTGCGGTATTCTGTAAGGTACTTCCCCAGTTGGCTGTACTTTGAGCGAATAAACGCTACGCTCTACCTCTCTTTTGCTTAAACCGAATTGAATTTTCATTTTACTAATATAAGTGTCAAAGTTAATTTGTTTGTTTTGTTATATCTTGCCGCCTTAATAACTCAACAAATTTTTATGAAATTTGACGCTCAGGTAGATCATTAAAATATATACAGTACACTTTGTACCCCGGAAAATATAAGATCCCTCGGGTGCGCGGGTGAAACCACAGGGTGGGAAGCTAGTGTTAAAATAACATGACAGACCGCTTTCGTCTACTGAGATTTATTATACTGGCCAACCTTCCGGATAAAGTGTTCATTACTACTGAATGAGTTAAAAAAATACAAAAGAACGTAACTGGTCAGCGCTGCGAGAAATTGCAAACTATGCTTAATTTTTAATGTAACGTCAGATGGAACAGCGTACTTATTTTACTATGAATTATATCCATAATATTGGTGCAAGGAAGTATACGTACCTATTTAGAATGGCTTATTAGATTAAATGAAGCACTCGTGGTGTATTATGATGAGCCCTTCTTAATAGGTACCTGGATGGGTGACCGCCAAGTGGTATTTAAAATCGAGCGTATCCGTGCTTCTGAAGGCACGTAAAGCCGTTGGTCCCGGTTATCACTTAATTGTGATAGTCGTTAATCTAGATGGAGGCCTTCGAGGCGACTTGAAAACTCCAACAGTAGGTTGACCACTAGCCTACCTCCACCGAACCGCAGTAGGCACGCGTGGAGTATCTGCCCATTCCCTTTCACCCTGATTTGTGAAAAGAGGCCTGTGCTCAGCAGTGGGACTGAGGCTGATAATGATGATGATGATTAGATTAATTAATATTAAAGCAAAAAGAAACACAGTATTGTCTACTCTACATTTTGCGAAGTCTGAACAGAAAAATAAAATAGAAATAGTAATGACAATGACATTTGGAGGAATCATCAAACCATAGAAGCACCAATCTGGCCTTTGATATTTTGATTGGGTTTAGTTTAGATTAGATTATCTGAGTTTTGTTGAAAAAACGGGTGGATAGCTTAAATTTACATAGTTTTCACATGTATACATAGTTTTCAGAGGTCGAATGCATGTCAAATAAAGAAGACATCAAATATAAGCAGGTAGGTTGAAGAGAAAAAAAAATGCTTTCCAAATGAAGGTCCCCAACCTTGTTAGGAGGGGTCTGACCCCGCCTTTAGAATTAGGTCACGCGCAGCCAAAATATAGAGATGTTAGTATTTTAATTTTAAAGCACTTTAAAACAAAAACACAAGCGCTAACTATATTGGACATTTGAGACTATTTAGTTTAATCGACTCAACTTCCATGGTAACCAATTACATATTTTTTTTTTTAATTAAATGGGCTTGCGTTTGGCCACTGACCCGCCCATAAGGGGCGATGACGAAGCCTAAGATGAAACACGCTTACCCAGAAGAAACCTATTCACTCTGGCCTTGAAAGTTCCTAGATTGTAGGCGTCAGGAAACACAGACGCCGGAAGCAAGTTCCACTCCCTTGCTGTCCGCATTATAAATGAGGATGCAAAACGCTGTGTCCGTATTTTCGGTATGTCAACAACGTACGGGTGAAAATTTTCCCGGCGTCTTGTGGTTCGGTGTAAAAATGGGGATGGTGGAATTAGGTTGAACAATTCCTGCGCACACTCTCCAAAATATATCCTGTAGAAAACCGATAAGCAAGCAACTTTTCTTCGATGGTCGAGAGACCTTACCTAGAGCTTACCCTTAACCTTAGAGAGGATACCCAGCTTTCTGGCAGCTGTTTCTGCCTTCGACTCAATAGAACAGCCAAAGTTTATTTTGGCTGTTAATGTTATGCCTAGGAGATCAAGCCGATCGCATATTGGCAAGGATATATTTTGGAAAGTAGGAGCCCGATGGTAAGGACTCCGTTTGGCGGTGAAAAGACATGCTACAATATACATCCTTAATCCATAAACTTAATAAAATACTTATATACATCCTTAATAATATACTGTGAGTAAACGGTGTTAGGTAGGATTCTATATGAGACTTCCCTTAGTATTATTATTAAAAGTATACAGGATACAATTTAAACCAGTGCGGAATTTTTTTTTGGTTGTTCAGTATCAGTAATAGGAAATATTTCCATCATTTATTCTAAAAAAAATATTTTTTGTCCGACTTGTAATGAGTAAAATGTGGACACTATCTATTCGTAATAATATAAATAACGAGGCGGGTGTTAGCGGGGGTGCAATCCCCACCCAGGCGGCAGGGTGACAAACGTGTTTCAGTGCGCCCGCAAGCCGACGAGTACGAAAGTAGACGTCTTTCGTTACCGATAAAAAAAATTTCGTACTAAGAAAGGTGTTTAATAAAACTCAACTTCAATTAACTTCAATTTGTCAAAATTTCCGCACTGGTATTTTTTTTTTCCTGTATATTACCTAAAGAAAATACAGAACCCTTCTTTTTGCGCTATCGTAGTCGGATAAAAAGTACCCTAAGTTAACGAAAAAAAATCCGCTGGTCTCCGGAGGCATCGATCATTTTTGATGACAGAGAGAAACTAAATCGGCAACCTTCGGACCCCCGCGGTACCATTGTCTCAACGGCAAAAGGCATAAAAAAAATATTTTTTATTAATATAAATAAGCTAACTAAATGTTATTCATATCTCATATCAGCTCTATATCATTCTAAAACATGGAGTACAAGAATTCCTCAATTACGAATTTCAGGAAGTGCTCACAGATGTCCAAAGAAATAGAATAATTTAATTCAACCTGACTTTTGTCCCTGTCCCGCCCTCGATGTTTCAATAATTATTTAACACTCTTCTGATTTATACTCATTCCTCGCACCCTTTTCAATGGTAGGATGACATTTATTGAATTGCCTGAAGGAAATATTAAGATCAGAATTTCAGAGATTTACTCGTGGATACCTTTTAGTAATTTATATGATCCTAGTACAAAGGCAGATCGGGAAATCTTGAAGGTGTTCAAAATAAAAGCAGGTATTAAACACTATATTAAATCCAAATTTAAAATTAAATTTTCGGACTGATAATAAAAAAAAAAGTTAAAGTTAGTTTGAGTCTGACCTTCCTGGGAATTTATTTGTTGGTTTGGACCAAATAGCAGTTTCTGGGTAAATATTTATTAAATAATATAAATTGTAGGTACTACTAAACCTTAATAAAACTTAATATTTAAAAAAAAACTATAGTAAATGACTTAAACTAAATAATAAAATACTAATAACTAAACTTAAGAAAACTAAAAAAAAAAAAACTACAATAAATAAAAACTTTAAATAAAAATAACTTGGTAAATTTATTTTGATGATTTCGAAATAACTGTGCTAGTCATTCTAATTTTACTGTAATATTTATGTCTTTATCTGCCATTTTTCTATGTCAAAAATTACGCAACATAAAGGAAAATAAAAGCCTTTTATAATTTTCATTTGCAATAATGTTTGCGTCAGCAATATTTAAAATTGTTCCAAATTTCAAAGCATTAGTGGTTGCTAAAATATACCGCTGTAACAGATGGACCGACGGATGGAGTGGCACCATAAGGGTTCCTTACGCTTTGGTTTTGGAACCGTATAAGTATTTCAATTCGAAAAATAATTCAACGTGCAAATTATATTCTTTTGTGTTAAAGATACTTACATATTTTCACGAAATCATAAAAATCAAGAGTTGTACAAAAAAAGATGAAGTTAAATAAAAAAATCTGAGTCCATTCATTGTATGGGCCCTTGGCCGTAATATCATGTACTTAAAAAAAAACTTTATTCATCAAATCCCGTGACTCTGATTAAGTCCTTCGCCCGAAAAAACCTGAAAAGATGCTTTTTTTCGTGAAAATTACTCGCCCCTTTCCACCGTCCTCGGGCTTTGTCCACTGCTGTTAGGGTACCGTAGATATTTATCTAAAACCAAATATTGCTCAGAATTTATGAAATAGGTTACCGTATTAAGTAGAAATTATAGCACCCATAACCATCTTAATTTTTTGCATAGATTTGACAAAAAATGGATTTAAGTGTCTTAAAAATATGAACCACAGAATTGGCGGCTAAATACCCACAGGCATGTAAACATTAGGACCTATCTAATTATGAAATCAATAATATAACCCGTTCCATTAAAGAAAAATTTTGAAAATTACGGCATGTTCTTTTAGAAAGAAAACATATTTATTGACCCACAAGGATAAGGTACCCATATTTATATAGTGAGTGTAACAATATTCTATGTTCATGTGTACACACACACATGAAGAAAATACTTTTCATTAATTTGTTGCGTGGGGTCCCTACCTCAGCATAAAGCTGCACTGCTCATAAAGCAGTACAACGCTAGTATTCTGGCAGAGCCTTTACTAGAATGACAACACAAACTTAAATAAGGTATACCTATGAGAAAAACATTAATATTATGCATCTAAGTGGGTCTATTAAGATTTATGTATGTTGTACGCAATCCAAGCTGCCATTTTCAAAATCAGTCTTTGATGGAACGGATTACATTTAAAAATTCTTACCAACTTACGCAGTCATATCAAATTTAAAGCAAAACAATAAACTACGGAACCATCACAACTCAAACAATTTCTATTTATTTACTCACTTACATTTTTTCACCTCACGATTACTAATGGGGATTTTTGTTCTTTTGTCCCTTTTTTAAAACATCCACCTCATAAATTCGGGCTCGAAGTCATTTTTCATAATTGTCGCGTAATGACAGTCATTTCAGCTTTGTTTAAGAGAAATATTACAATTTTATATTTCGCGATACGATTTTAAAAATGATAATTGTTACCATTTTTTCAGCTTTATACGCCTACAACGTATTTCCATTAGTTGAATTTAAGTTATTAATCAGAAGCTTGATTGAACTGCAATCACTGTGGCCCAATTCTGCTATTAGAATTGTGTTCCAGTGAACTATCAGTGGTGTAAAAGTTTTGGCGGTCTAAGGTTCACCGCTCACTGTAACAGCACGGCTACGCCTCGGTATTTACCTTTCCATGCAAGTGAGGCCTTTAAATCGTATGCGTTAAAGTAAATTCTACAATGACTAGATAAAATATTTGACCACACACCCCTGTTTGTACAGACACCCTTACGAGGACCTTATCTTTTCTTGTACAAACCGAGGACCCTCCGAAAAACAGGTTTAATGACCTCACAGGGTTTTATGAATAAGATAGAAAGAGACAGGAAAAAAAATCTAGAGTGATGACCTTATTGGTATAGCGCTATCTCAGTTTTTTGTCGTATGAATTGTGGCTATCATACCGAGGACCTAAAATACACACCTAAACGTGACCAGCGATGCACATACGAGGGCTTTGTGTGAGCCAACCGAGGACCTCTTACGTAAGCCCTGCCATATACTTCCGAGGACCTTTTTTACACATTATTACTTATATCTTGTACAAAGTGCGGACGCTGTGTTTGACTTTACATTACCAAACCGAGGGCAGTTTCCCGCGCAGAACTTGATCAAAGCGAGGACTTGGAAAATCTACCTAATCAATTTGCGTTTAAGATAATTTATTAATGTTATCTTTATTTCGTACACACATTTTCTAATCTGAGCTACCAAGCGAGGACATGTCAGTGACTTTAAGTTTGTTGGCGCTTTTCAAAAGATTTTTGTCAGTGTCGAAAGCAACAGCTTTTTTTTTTTTTTTTCTTTTTTTTATACCACTTAGATGGCAAACAAGCATACGGCCCGCCTGATGGTAAGCGGTTACCGTAGCCTATGGACGCTTGCAACACCAGGGGTATCACGCGCGCGTTGCCGACCCTGCAGAAATCTCTTCACACCCCTTTAGTAAACAAGCATATACGGCCCGCCTGATGGTAAGTGGTTCCCGTAGCCATATGGACGCTTGCAACATACGAGGCATCTCGAGCATTTGTGATGATGTGATGCTCCAGCCAGGGTCGTCATAGCACTTCATGAGCCAAGTCCTCAACAGTTGACAGTATCGTCTTTAAAATTGGTATACGCCTTAGGTTTAGATGTTAAACTATTAAAATGGCCAGTTTGTGGTGATGCTGCAGCCAGGGTCGTGTCTTCATGGGACAAGTCCTCAACGGTTAATAGCATCGTCTTCAAACTTGGCATACCCGTAAGGTTTAGAGAGTTAAACTAGTATATTACCAGTTTTTGGTGATGCTGCAGCAAGGGTCGTGTCTTCATGAGGTAAGTCCTCAACGGTTGATAGCATCGATTTCAAATTTTGCATACGCGTAAGGTTTAGAGAATTAAACAAGTTTATTACCAGTTTTTTGTGATGCTGCAGCCAGGGTCGTGTCTTCATGAGGCAAGTCCTCAAGGGTTGATAGTATCGTCTTCAAATTTGGCATACGCGTAAGGTTTAGAGAGTTAAACTAGTAAACTACCAGTTTTTGGTGATGCTGCAGCCAGGGTCGTGTCTTCATGAGGAAAGTCCTCAAAGGTTGATAGCATCGTCTTCAAATTTGGCATACGCGTAAGGTTTAGACAGTTACACTAGAAATTTACCAGTTTTTTGTGATGCTGCAGCCAGGGTCGTGTCTTCATGAGGAAAGTCCTCAAAGGTTGATAGCATCGTCTTCAAATTTGGCATACGTGTAAGGTTTAGAGAGTTAAACTAGTAAATTACCAGTTTTTGGTGGTGCTGCAGCAAGGGTCGTGTCTTCACGAGGTAAGTCCTCAACGGTTGATAGCATCGATTTCAAATTTTGCATACGCGTAAGGTTTAGAGAATAAAACAAGTGTGTTACCAGTTTTTGATGATGCTCCAGCCAGGGTCATGTCTTCATGAGGCAAGTCCTCAACGGTTGATAGCATCGTCTTCAAATTTGGCATACCCGTAAGGTTTAGAGAGTTAAACTAGTAAATTACCAGTTTTTGGTGATGCTGCAGCCAGGGTCGTGTCTTCATGAGGCAAGTCCTCAACGGTTGATAGCATCGTCTTCAAATTTGGCATACCCGTAAGGTTTAGAGAGTTAAACTAGTATATTACCAGGATTTGGTGATGCTGCAGCAAGGGTCGTGTCTTCATGAGGTAAGTCCTCAACGGTTGATAGCATCGATTTCAAATTTTGCATACGCGTAAGGTTTAGAGAATTAAACAAGTTTATTACCAGTTTTTTGTGATGCTGCAGCCAGGGTCGTGTCTTCATGAGGCAAGTCCTCAAGGGTTGATAGCATCGTCTTCAAATTTTGCATACGCGTAAGGTTTAGAGAATTAAACAAGTTTATTACCAGTTTTTTGTGATGCTGCAGCCAGGGTCGTGTCTTCATGAGGAAAGTCCTCAAAGGTTGATAGCATCGTCTTCAAATTTGGCATACGCGTAAGGTTTAGACAGTTACACTAGAAAATTACCAGTTTTTTGTGATGCTGCAGCCAGGGTCGTGTCTTCATGAGGAAAGTCCTCAAAGGTTGATAGCATCGTCTTCAAATTTGGCATACGCGTAAGGTTTAGATAATTAAACTAGAAAATTACCAGTTTTTTGTGATGCTGCAGCCAGGGTCGTGTCTTCATGAGGAAAGTCCTCAAAGGTTGATAGCATCGTCTTCAAATTTGGCATACCCGTAAGGTTTAGAGAGTTAAACTAGTAAATTACCAGTTTTTGGTGATGCTGCAGCCAGGGTCGTGTCTTCATGAGGCAAGTCCTCAACGGTTGATAGCATCGTCTTTAAATTTGGCATACGCGTAAGGTTTAGAGAGTTAAACTAGTAAAGTACCAGTTGTTGGTGATGCTGCAGCCAGGGTCGTGTCTTCATGAGGCAAGTCCTCGACGGTTGATAGCATCGTCTTCAAATTTGGCATACGCGTAAGGTTTAGAGAGTTAAACTAGTATATTACCAGGTTTTGGTGAAGCTGCAGCAAGGGTCGTGTCTTCATGAGGTAAGTCCTCAACGGTTGATAGCATCGATTTAAAATTTTGCATACGCGTAACGTTTAGAGGGTTAAACTAGTATATTACCAGTTCTTTGTGATGCTGCTGCCAGGGTCGTGTCTTCATGAGGCAAGTCCTCAAGGGTTGATAGCATCGTCTTCAAATTTGGCATACGCGTAAGGTTTAGAGTGTTAAACTTGTATATTACCAGTTTTTGGTGATGCTGCAGCCAGGGTCGTGCCTGCATGAGGCAAGTCCTCAACGGTTGATAGTATCGTCTTTAGTAGTATAGTACAGTATAGTAGGTTTAGAGAGATAAACTATTATAATGACCTGTTTGTGGTAATGCTGCAGACAGGGTTTTCTCTTCATGAGGAAAGTTTACAACAGGTGATAGCATCGGTTTGGCATACATATTAGGTTTAAATAGTTCTTATGTTTGACCTAATCTCACCATGGTAAGGGTCGAATGATGTCGAAGGTGATGAAGCACACAAAGCCTAGAATTTAACGCTACTGGAACACATCGGTAAATGCTCGGTGACAGATTTTCCACTTTCGAATGATAGCCAGGTAAAAAGTAAGAAACAAGCAATAATTCTCATCTGGAATTGTTATGTAAAATCTATTCAATATGTATCATTTATTATATATTTTAATGTATTAAATACATGTTCATCATAAAAAAAAAAAAACACCTTCGATAAAGTTTTATGTACATACGTCCACGTTATTTTTTTCTTTGTACCTTTGGTTTGCTTCAAATCTTACTACTGACATTTCACTTAGACGGCATTTCTACTTTAGATATAGATTCTTCTTAAACATAATGTAGTATATTAGGTATTTAGCACATATTGCAGAAGAAGCATCATAATCCTCGTGCACTTAGTAGCTACTAAAGATGTTTTTAAAGATTTAATCCAACTGATGAACGCCTAGGAAATGATAGTACAACACTCGTCTTTACACAAGATGAAAACAGTCAAAACGAGGACTATAATACACACTGTTCGGAAAATCTAGCAAACCGAGGTCCTACATACACACGGTTCGGAAAATCTAGCAAACCGAGGTCCTACATACACATTGTTCCGAAAAACTAGCCAACCGAGGTCTTTTGTGTGAAAGGTAACACATATGTCCTCGGATAATACCATCAACATGAAATTATGTGTAATGAGGGTGTGTGAGAGACGAAGTGGCGCCATCTGGTGGGATACACACTGCCTGTGTAAGATTATGGATTTTCTTGATCAAACCGAGGTTCGGACCACTTTTTCATATTAAGTATATAGAAAGGCTCAAAATCGCTTGCAGATTACGAATCTTTGGTCAGGTCAAACCGAGGACCCTCGAAAAGGTCCTCGCTTTGAAAAGGTCCTCGGTCGTGCCTTGTGTATTCATACGCACGTCCTCGGATGGTACTTAAAACAAACACACTTCCAGCGAGTGGTCCGCTCCCTTGCTGCGTGACGCCAGCAAGCGGTATCTTGCCAAAGCCGCGCCACCAATTTTACCGGCAGCGCGCCGCCCGCGAGCTGCCACCTCGCAGGCGGCGCGCTGGCAGCTAGCGGTTGGATTGAGTTGAGGCGGTGCCGGGCCGTTGCTGCGATGGAGCGGTGCTGATGTGGGCCATGATGCTAATTCAATAGCGACGTGAAATTTCGAGGAAATATCCCATTAGAGTTAAATAAGTTGAGTTGTTATACTGAACAATCCAATTCCAACACTTGTCAGTCCTTTTGCACTGATTTTGAACAGGACTACTAACTAAGGACCAATCACTGCATCGTGTGGTCCTGACTTGGCAAATCAGAGCGCTATGTCGGTGGTGGGAATTGGCGGAATAGCTTTTAAGAAAAACCTTTATATTTGGGTGTTATTGAGAACTGTTCGGTTGCGGTCCCGATTTCGATGACCAGCCGATTGAATAGTCTACCCGGTAGACTATTCAATCAATTTAATCGTAGACTCTACCGAATCGAATAACTCTTTATTGTCTCTTTAATAGTAAAGACGGCAAATATCAAACCATAAACATAAAATTAAGCGGGCGGGGAGCTTTTTCCGCCAACGCGTCAGCTTGGCTATCAAAAGAGGAAAAGCTGCTAGCCTTCTGGGAACCTTGCCGTAGCGGCAGGCTTGAGGCAATTTTCTATATATAGATTATATTTTGTACATATTTGTTGTAAATAAAATGCTGTAAACTAAAAATTATCTTGAAAAAAATATATATTTTCCGAGCCTATATCTTAATTAATACAAGGTTTGATGATACGAGTTTTTGTTTATCTAATCTATCTAAGGATTGGAATGAAAACACGTTTGATATATATTTTGTCGATAATGTTAAATTCCAAAGTAGCATTTAAATAAAAATATTTTTCGCTGTAATATTAAAATGAAATTGAATTAAAAAAAATGTTAATTCATTTTTTTTATAATGTGTAGAACAGATTTTCTATACATAGCATGGTTTTTTATATTTTGTTTATTTGGTTACTCTTGTGTCGATACATTTTTCCATTCCATTGAAAATATTTCGCTGACTTCAAATCAGTGTCAGATTACAGTAATTTCATACTTTTTAGTGTATCTTGAAGTCGTTTTTTTTTTCAATTACTTTTTATTTTTTAAATTTATTTGCATTCTGCATTCTGTAAAAATGTCAACTATAAAAATTCGCTTCAATACCATTCAGCGGCGACTAAATACGTTTGTATATTATTTAATTTACATAAAGTTCATTATGATATGTACAATTTATTTTTATTTGTAGCAAAACATCGCTTCCATTCCATTCCGTGGCAATGTAAATTGAGCTATGGAGTCCTCCACCATACAATTCAATTACCGTCATATCAAATCACGGATTTAATGACACGAATTGACCGATCAATTACAATGCCTAACCAAGAATTACAAGCTTAGCAAAACATATTAAAGGTGCTTTATTTATTTATTCAGTAAAGGTACTTTTTCGTCAATTCAATGTAAATGTTTATATAATTTATTCCTGGCGTTAAATCAACCCGGTTCAAACACAAAGTTTGGGATCCCGTGAAATGGCAGCAAAAAACAGTTTATTAATCTTTATTACCTGAAATTCTGAAATGTCCTCTACGTTTGCTTAAGCCACAGCTTATAGTTTAATAGCTATAAACGCTTTTTTATTCTGTAAAATAAACTTATTTTCACCGAAAATATGTATACGCTTGAAAAATATTGGACAAACCACAGCACGAGTTGTTACCTTTGAGGTGAACGCATACTTATCCGAGCCGAATGCGCCGAACGCATCGAACGAAAATAATTTTAGAATTCTGTATATGAAATCTTATGAAAGCTCGCACACTTGCCCGCGTCGAATCGTCCGAATCTGGAGGAACTCCAGAAACCCTAGACGAATTCGGGTGACGTCATCAGATTCGGCGTGGCTTATGCGGTCGACTCGACCGATGCGCTCGCATCGCATTCTATCAGTTGCGTAGCAACACGCGAGTTGTTTATAAATATTGTGCGACAGGCGTAAAAGAAGTAGAAATTTTTTCTTCGGCGCGGTCGATTCTTTCACACATATCCGCACCGAAAGAATCGATTCCTTGACTTCGATTCGTGTGCCGCGTTCGGCTCTGATAAGTTTGCGTCCACCTTTACGTCGCGTCTCTCTACGGTGATTCCGCCTATGTGCGCGTGTCCTCAAGTGCGTCTACTCGCTTATGACGTCTTTGTGTACAGTAAGCCTACGAAATATATCTTTAACGGGCAGCGCAGACGACGCACATTATGTGCGAAGGAGTCTGCGGCACACAAAAAGTCTGTGTGAAACAAAGGGTTTTGCGCTTCGTGTACGTTACTGCTTAGAATTGTATAGGTTCTATTATCACAGACTAAAAAGTGCGGTCTGTCGTCTGCGCTGCACCTTAGGCATCGTCATCAATCATCATCCTTTATCAGTGATTGGTCAGTGTGGCAACTAGATTTAATAAATAAACCTGTACTTGAGCTTCATATTTTAACCTGTGTAACCACAATCAAACATTGAACAAAATTGTGAATATTTTACGAAGGTGTACATATATTTTGTTATAATCGCCAAAAAGCACATTATTCGCAACATACATTACTTTGGTATAATACTTCGTCGGATATTCATATGCTATATTATGTGTAATGTATATTCACGTCCTGATTGGTAGTAATCGAGGAACGGGATAACTCGGTATACCTCTAAGATGGCAAATTCAAATTCAAATTCAAATGTTTATTGCATTTTTCATGTGTAAATAAGTTGACAAATATTATTAAGGCACAACATGAAACCCTGTTAGGGCACAGCAAATAAATAATTACAATATAATATAAACATATTAAAATTAAAACTATGGTTATACATAAATTACTTAATTTTACATTTTTAACAGATATAATATTTATAGTGTTATTATTTATTATATTTATTTTAATAACAATTTAAATTATATCCAACTAATAATACCTATATAATTCTTAATATGAAATTTATTGCGTATTTACTTTTCATCAAAAAACTCCTGCAGTACAAACAAGCATACGACCCGCCTGGTGGTAAGCGGTTACCGTAGCCTATGGATGCTTGCAACACCAGGGGTATCACGCGCGCGTTGCCAACCCTTCAGAAATCTCTCTCTTTCGGTCTTCCTAATAGGTCACTTTTGACATCCCATCCATGTGTCAAAAAGAGACAAACAAAGTGCGCCAAGGAGAGACACATTCAAGTCAAATATGACTTAGCATGGCCATAGTATAGTATCAATACAGTATCGTCGCCGAGACAATGAGTTTCTGACACCTGTTAATAGGTTAGACCAATACACGGAAACTACTTATCTGATTATGATATGATTCACTAAACCATAGTTATAAAACACTGAACCATGCCGTAAAAGTCCCGTCGCATGGGCTAAGTATTCTGTTTACTTTGATTAGATTAGACCAATGTGTGATTAGTACAAAGAAAAATAACTTATTTTCGCGATAATTTGTTTTTCTATAACAATACTCCTACGTGTGTGCGTACAAAAGGTAACAAGTAGCTTTTTCCTGGAAAAGTCGTAATACCACAGGAAATTAACCCTGTTTAATGTATCGTAGCGAAGATAGAAAACAGTTTTTGTAAGCAAATTACTTACAAAAACTGCTACCCATACTGTAGGTAAAATTTCTTTTATGGGTATTCTTACTATTATTGTTATTACTGTTTCTTAGTATAAAACAAAAACTAAAACTGGTACTTTAATTCCTTTTAACGTATTTTAATTCCTCTCCATCCAAAGGTTGTCTGGAAGAGATCGCTTCTTAGCGATAAAACCACCCATTGTACAATTAATTAAATTTAAGTATTTTTCTTTTCAACTGGTATTTGGTGTAAAGAGTGAGAATATTATAGAGCGAATGTACAAGAGTACGATCCGTGAGCACAGGTACGGTATATGCCTTAAAACGAAGTGATAAAAAAAAATATGGTATTTATTGGACACACAGATACACACAACACAATAAGAATAAAAAAAGAAACAGCATAATAACATACAACATAAACAAACTAAAAGACTTAATAACAATGCAATAAATTAGTGAGTGATTAGTCCAAATGGCCCCAGCTCAGCATGTGCTGCAGATTACTGCAGCGCTGATTTTCGGCTGAAGCCACGCGTGAATCACGGACATTTGGGCGGTGTATATTTGCACGGTGCATTAAAAATAGAAATAAAAACCGAAAATTAAATTAAATCGAAACAGCAGTCACAATGTTACATATAAAAATATTATTATTATAAACCAGAAAAAAAAGTGCGCGTAAGTAATAGTTTTGTACGACTAAAATACATAATAATGAATGCTAATTTCTCGTTTGTTATCGATACTTTTACCGAGATATCGTCATTTTGTCTGTCTGTAAATTAACTATTGTATGATATATCTGTGAATGCATCTATATGGAAACTGCTCACGCTTCACTCAAGGTTGTTATATTTTAACTCTATATATAGAAAAATGAGATTGAATAGGGTAGAGGCGTTGACAACCCTCTAACGTACAACTACGTAAGATTTTCTCAAGGTGTATTTTGTTGCAATAATTTTGGTGTAATGTTTACTCCCCTTTTTTGTTAGCAAGGGATACACATCTCCCATACTCCGGGGACAAAAATCCATAAACATTATTTTTATTTTCCCGCAAATTCAGCAGCCACATCGTGTTTATGGCAAACTGGGGAGTATTGCTAAATATAAAAACCAAAGCACGTACCATTTTGACAAATAGCTGTTTGGGCCACTCTGTATAAGCAGACAAGCCCTTTTTGTTTAGTCACAGAACATAAAAATGAGGAGTATTATGAAGCAAAAGGGTGACATCGTAAATTGAAAGGGTGTTGTAAAAATTATACGAATTATTTGTTTACCTTCAACCCTTTAAGGGATGGAGGAGGTATTGTTTTACAGTGTAACATTTGAAAATACAAGTTATATCCAATGTCTGATACCATAGACAAATATCCTCTCTGATAATACATTTCTATATGTTTTACTTAGGTATTTATCCCATTTGATACTTTTTTACGCGACTGACCAGGAGGGTTGTTTTTCGAGTGTATGTATGTATGTATGTTTGTATTTGTATATATATGTATTCTTTGGCACGCTCTGCAGCAATACCTTATAAAAATCAAGTTATATTCAGAATTCTATAGATTAAAGAGCTTGTTTTTCGATTTTCAGCATTTTTTTTGTTTTACGCAATTGTTTTATATGTTTTATTATAAAAGCTTTAGTTGTAGACTCTTCAAACAGTGAACAAAAATCGTTTGATAAAGCTCCTTCTTCCTACTTCCTAGCTCATCTATTTTTCTTCACTCGGTGTACTGTACCCTGCGATATATATATTTGTGCACAATAAATACTTACCAACAGCATGTTTTATTGTTATTGTGCCAATAACAGTAAGTTACCGATGACTGTGCCGAATTAACCGGTGAATTTGTCTGTTACGTTCGTGGACCTAATTGCGGCACCGGTTTTTATTACCGGTTCACGTAGTGATGGATAGGTTTTCGAACGCACATGGCACATTGCGAAGCGGGAGAAAATATGTGTGGTAAATACCTCAAACACCATTTTTTTAACCATTTGTTTACATTAAAAATGTATGAACGTCTATTGAGTGTTGGCGTAAATAAAAAAGGAGATAATATCTAAAAAAAACATTGTCAATTAATTGATTAGTGCGGCAAGACATTTTAAATTAGTAGTCATATTGATAAACAGGACAAAGTGCAAAGAATCGAATTCCAAAACTTATGCCTTATCTATACTCCGTGACTTTTCATTCGTCTTAAAAACGCAGCCCACATAATGTTCCCAGTGAAAAGATACATTCTCGGGTATTTTCTCTATTCAGCGCTAGATGGCGATACTAAACCGCCAATGTCCACTCTATTGGTATCATAATTTAATCTCTTTGGTGCTATGCCACAGAGTTAAACATGGTACAACTAGCAACTGGCTTGAATGGCATAAACTTTCGTTGTTATAAAAAAAATCGCATGACTGGTTCTTTAGAAAATATTTCGCTGACTTCAAACAGTGTCAGATAAGAGTTATTTCTTACTTTTTAGTGTTATTTGAAGGCATTTTTTTTGTTAATTTTTTTTTTTTTTAATTTTTAGTTTCATATATACTTAAATACTTTCGCGTATAAAAGCCTACGTAAACAATGCATATTTATGCGATAGCAACAATCGCGGTTGATTTCCTGTCATTTTTTAAGAGTTCCGTTGTCTGTCTCCGAAACTCATCATCAGATCTATATGAAATTTATATGGGACCATTTCGGTATAAACGCCTTTCAAACAAAAAATAATTTTGAAAATCCGTCCATATATGACTGAGTTTTGCCCGAACATACATTAAAAAAAAATATATATAAACATTTGAATTGAGAACCTCCTCCTTTTTTTGAAGTCGGTCACAACATATAAATATAGAACTCTTAAAATATCAAACAGCTAACATAAATACTTGATTCAATACTGTACATAGATATTCTAAAAGAGAAAATAACAGCCCACACAGATGAAGTGGACTGGACCAAACACTATCGGACTTTAGACAAAAGAACATATTATAGCTAGATTCAAACGAAACATGCGACGGCGCGGCGGCGTCCAGGAAATTAAAAAGTTCCCCAACCTACATTGAACACGTGTTGTTTTAACTGTACCGTACTATTGAAATGTGTTTTCAATTGAAATGTTGTGGAATTTAAAAGGGAGCTCTTCAGTCTCTATTTTTTTTTATATTACTTAGGTAGCTAACAAGCATACGCCCCGCCTTATGGTAAGCGGTTACCATAGCCTATGAATGCTTGCAACACACGAAGCATCGCTCACGTGTTACCGACCTTTCCCCCCTCCCCTGTGAGCTCTGGCGACCTTACTCACGCGCAGGAACACAACTTTACACAACATAAAGTTATTTGGCTGCAGTATTATGTAAGGTGGAGGTAATTCCCCAGTCGAGCTGCTCTTTGAGCGAATAAACGCTGTGCTCTACCTCTCTCCAAAGGTGAAAATCTACTTTCAAGCACCTGCCAATTTTCCGGTACCTGCATTTCAGAACCACAGTTACCATATTATGTTTGTTGTATTTATGCACCACTTACTCAATGAAATTATGATCAAACACGAGCCTCCATATTTAAAATTCCTAAATTTTATAAATACTACACAAGTTTTCTAATATATTGTAAAACTTATCTCATCACTTGCCACGTGCGTTTGTTTTATCTTTCTAGAAACTCAGACAATTTATTCGTTCGCACCAATTTGTTGCTCCCTTAGGATTCTAAATGGGAACAGAGTATGTGGTGAGAGCTAACAAAGCGAAAATGAACGGAATTATTATGGTTTCTTGGAATTTTTTATTTCGGTATCGGTTCTTCGCTTGAAGCAGACTTACGTAGGTGGCAGTGTGGGCATTCGAAGGAAATTATACAACGTGTAACGGAAAGGCTAAATCCATAAGTTCATGACTTCTTTGGTATTACACAGACCGCGAAAGGGAAAATGTTATACTAATACTAACTGCCCGGCACGACTTCGTTCGCGTGGTGTCCTAAGCTATACCCTAACCTACCAGTACCCCTACCCTACCCTACCCAATCTAAATCATCCAGGGCGCCACCCAAACGCATACAAAAAAATACATTCAAATCGGTCCAGCCGTTTAGGAGGAGCTCAGTGACATACACACGTACAGTAGAATTTTATATATAAAGATTAACATGTGAAAAAATAATGAGCGGTTACATAAACTTGGAATGGAATGAATTTTTAAATAATTTAGTTTGAGCTATAACTTTTTATAAAGAGGATATATCTGATGTAGTCTTCATCCCTTTTGGATAGATATAACCCTTTGTTGTATAATTTTCCCTCCTTTACTTTCAAAGTAAATTGAATTTATAAATGAGCTAAGTTTTTTACTTTACTTTTTTTGTGACCTGCTATTTCCGTTTAAAACACTTCATTCACTTAAAATACGATAGATAAATAAACATCCTGGGTAATTCCTCACACACGGCTATCTGATCCCAAACTGATATACTACATATAATACTTCTGTTTCTAAATTCATTCTTAATTACACCCAGAGTCAGGAAATGCCGATAAATATATGCCCTGGTTGGGAATCGAATTCATGACCAGCGTGATAAATCGGAGTCTAAAAAATACGACGAGACTACAAACCTGGGATATTTGTAAAACGGTGGATTTATAACAGTAACTGCAACATCAACTCAAATCTAAACGGCCATGGTATTTAATTACTCTAATTAAATCTACGACGTATTTCATACTCTATAATATATATATGGTTATATGGCACCTGTAAATCCTCAGGCCACATTAGCTCTTCGCTCCAGCTCGCGAAGGTATTTAGATTGCCGTAATACGTCTTGTAAGCGACGCAAACAGTATTGTTCTAGTATTGCGTATTGTCACGGAAATTAAAATTTACTGTTTCTACTCATACAGTAATATGACTCAGGTTTCATATCTAAGTCATGTAAGTATAAGAAGATTTTTTTTTTAAATTATTATTTCATTGACGGGCCAGCTGGCGCGGTTGGTTAAGACTCTTGTCAAGATTCCACCTATCGCGCCGCTGGTCGTGGGTTCGATTCCCACACAGGATATGCATTTGTGTGCATGAACATGTCTGTATGTCCTGAGTCTGGGTGTAATTATGTATATTAAGTATGTATTTACAAACACAAAGTAGTATATGTATTATATACTACCCCCCCCCCGCCGCGCACTCAACTAAGTAGGACGTACCTTGTAGTGCTCTGCCAATAATTGTTTTTAAAAATATTTATAAAAGTTATTTCATAACTCATCATACATCGATCTTATCCTTGAGTTATATTCTGTGACTAAGTGTTGAAAAAACGGTGCTTGGTGCATAAAATAAAGTAATATCACAAATAAACAAACATAACTTATAGTGAAAGCAAAGTGGATATTGTTCATTAAAAGGGTACTCCGAAACTTGTATCAGTTGTATCGGACAACCTACCTGAACACTAACTAATAAATCATCGAAACTTACATCACTTGCGCTTACACTACAAGATTTTCACCACTGTTTAACAAGCACTGGGTGGCTCAGCGCATTGTGCATACCGCCAAACTCATTATCGGAGGAAGAGTCGTGAGTTCGAAACCAGCCTATGCAACCTCAATTATTTGTTCCTTGATATATTTGTTTCTGCAACGTACAATAAATTTATACAGTTTATTGACTTGTTAAGACTATTATTTGTTACATACAAATAAAATGTCGGTCCAACGTTCTCCACCAAGTGTAGAGGCACACCTAAAAACACCTCCTATGATCCACTACAATTCGGACTCAGCGTTGAATGCGACTAATGCTAGTCAATCAGACAATAATTATCTGAATGTAACTAAACGTCAAAAACGTTGTAATGATTTCCCTGACCTCTCAGTTACGCTCAATGCAGAAATGAAATCTTTATTTGCTGAATTTAAAGTTCAACAGGATGAAAAATTAGAGTCCCTAAGTAATGCTATGAGCGTCATCATAAACCAGAATCAAGAGATTCGCAATTCAGTCAGCGCTATGTCCAGCCAATATGAAGAACTGCTGGTAAAAACAAATTTACTTGAGAGAGAAAATATTCAAAACAAGAAACTGGTCACGACGCTTCAAAATAAACTGGAACTTTTTGAAAAGGGTTCACTTAATTCAACTGTAGAAATCCGAAATATACCTGTACAAATAAATGAAAATAAAGAGGTAATTACAAACATCGTGAAGGACATAGGTGGGGCGCTGGGTCTGGAAGGCCCCATAGTTAATCAGGAAATAAGGGACATCTTCCGCTCAAAATCTGGATCAATCGTGGTTGATTTTACATGTACCAGTAGAAAGGAATCCTTGATTTCGGAATATAAAATACTAAGTAAGACCCGACGTGAAAAAAAGGAGCCACAGTTAAATACAACTGAACTAAAATTGGCTGGATCTCAACAACCAATATTTATCTCTGAATCCTTGACAAGTAAGATTCGCCGACTATTCTATATTGCCCGCCAGAACGTAAAGAACAAAAAACTAGCTTCAGCATGGACATCGTATGGCAAGTTGTACGTTAAAAAAGAGGAAGGCGTCACACCGGTTCGTATCTATGAAGAGGCTGACTTCCAAAACATTATTGAATGACTAGTTTTAGTATTTTGGTTTCACTTAGTAATAGTCTCTATAGCTAATAGTCGGTTCGTAACATTGCTCTTAGAAATTGTTTTTTATGCACTTGGCTATATTATTTTTAATCAGTTATTTTTATTCTTATTATTTATTTGGATACCAAGATGTTATGAACATAAAAAATACACCACAAATTACCTGTTCACCTATAAACACTTCTCGAATACCCTACACACACACTACACTCATTACATCAAGCTTGCAACATGTGACCTAGAACTATATTATTCCTATACTGAACGCAAACCTCTTTTTAAAATGTCGAATCTTATGATTGCGTTGCCACCTTTAAGCTTATTACCAGACCCACGTATCTCATTCCAAAATATTAAAATAATATTTGGTTTGTTAAATGGAGAAAATTATTGTTCTCTCTGTTTAATAAACTATGATGGATACAAACAATATTGAATCTATCTGCTTGGGTCTGGACTCCTTGAACGTGGCAAATTCAATCACATGCGACATTGAAAATATAAAAAGTTTTATAACAAGCGGTAAAAACGGCTCTCTCAGTCTCGTCTCACAGAATATCCGAAGCATAAACTGTAACATACTTAGTTTTAATACCCTTATTACAAGATCGCAAATAGACTGGGATGTTATAGTCCTCACAGAATGTTGGCTTCAGACAACCAAATTTATTCCAGAACTCCATGGCTTCAACCACATAGCATCAACATCTCATACTTCGCAAAATGAAGGAGTTGTTATCTATTACAACAACCAACTTAACAATATTTCATTTGAGGAACCTCTAATCTGCGATGCGAATAGTGTCTTGCTGAAAGTTAATGCTGAAACTTGCATTATTGGGATTTACCGACCTCCTAGTCAACATAATATAACTAGCTTTGTTGACTCTTTAGATTTACTTCTTTCAAGATTGCATGACTTTAAAAACATTATTTTATGTGGTGATATAAACATCGATATTGTCCCTCAAACTTCTGATAAACGATCTCACGAATACCTTAATGTTTTGGCAAGCCACGGTTTGCTTCCAGGGCATACCATGGTAACTCATGGTCTGACATGTCTAGACCACATGATGATAAAGACTAAACTTGAGGCCACCTGCTTTGTCTGCGAGTCCTCTATCACCGACCACGAGTCTGTTGCCATAACCATTAACTTAAAAAATAAACTGAAACGCACAAATAAGCCAATTACTCGAATCGACTACGTTACACTAGAAAATAGAATCAACAAGCTAAACGTTGAGGCTGTTCTAAATTCTAATGATGTGAATGTTGCCACCGAGATCCTTATCAACTGCCTCACCTCTTCAATTAAAGAAAGCTCCAAAGTAATTAAAACCCCCAATAGAAAAAGAACAAATAAACCCTGGATCACCTCAGCACTGTTGCGCTGCATGCGAAATAGGGATAATTTGTTCAAAAAATTAAAGAAGGATCCTAAAAATGAGACACTGCTGCTTACTTACAAGAGGTATAGGAACTTCTGCACAGCTCAACTGAAAAAAGCTAAACGAAATTTTGAGAGACAAGAGATTGAAAGCGCTAAAGATAATAAGAAAAGGCTGTGGGAAGTTATTAAAAGTATTAGTGGGCAGAAGAAGTCCGTGGATCACTCCCACTGTCTACTATCTGCAACAAATACTGTGGAAAGCATTAATGAGGTGAATAGATTCTTTGCGGAGGTAGGGAAAAATCTTGCTGAGCGTTCAAACAGTAATCATGTCCATACAAATGCCAGCAGCACATACCCCAGGCCGTTATCCCCCTGCAAATCGCTTGTCTTGCTTCCTACTGATGAATTTGAAATCCTTCAGATAATTAACGGTCTCAAAGATAATTGTGCAGTAGGACTAGATCAAATATCAAGTAACTTAATTAAAAGATACGCCCACATACTAGTGACCCCTATAACACATATATGCAACTTGGCCTTCTCAACTGGAATATTTCCCCGGGCGTTTAAAACTGCGCTAATCAAACCTATACACAAGGATGGCGATAGGGATTGTGTCAATAACTTTAGACCTATTTCAATCCTTCCTACTATGTCAAAAATCATTGAACGACTAATGAATAAACGCCTAATACTCTATTTAGAAACCAACAACCTTCTTTCTCCTTCACAATTTGGGTTCCGGAGAGGATTGTCAACTAGTGACGCAGTTCATAGACTTGTAGAATCCATTGTGAATACCCTTGATAACAGGAAAAAGTGTCTGACCGTATTCCTAGACCTAGCTAAGGCTTTTGACACAGTCTCTATTCCACGCCTTGTGATTAAGCTAGAAGAGCTGGGGGTAAGAGGACTTCCACTCCAATTATTTACTGACTACCTTACTAACCGAAAACAGCAAGTTAAAATCAACCAATGGATTAGCGAGGAACAACCAGTAAGCTATGGGGTGCCACAGGGTAGTATTGTTGGTCCAACGCTATTTTTAGTATATATCAATGGACTCTGTAACTTACAACTACATAATGGCAATGTACTTACTTTTGCCGACGATACTGCACTCTTCTTTAGCGGAGACAGTTGGGATGAAGTCTTTTTAATTGCTCAGAGGGGACTTAGTGGAGTCTGTTCCTGGCTACAAGATAATTTAATGACGCTCAATGTTGCTAAAACTAAGTTCATAACCTTCGCTCATCGTACAAATCTTCTACCATCTCCAAGTTTTTCCATTACTGCACACGGATGTAACTCTTTCTCCTCTTACTGTACTTGTCCCCCTCTAAAAAGGACTGATAAAATAAAATATTTAGGTGTTATTATAGACCAAACACTTACCTTCAAATCGCATATCGCAGTTCTTTGTACTAGACTGCGTAAGTTGATTTACATCTTTAAGTCTCTAAAGCAAGTGGCCAGCCGTAAAACAATTGCTATGGTATACTATGCTCTCTGCCAATCAATCACGGAATACTGCATAACTTCATGGGGGGGCATAGCCAAATCCAATCTACTTGAACTGGAAAGGGCACAACGATCAATTTTGAAGGTAGGTGCAGGGCTTCCCTATCGTTTTCCCACAACGGACCTATACAAAGAGTGGAATGTTCTTACGGTCAGACAAACATTTTTACTTCGCATCACGCTCAAACAACACTCCCAATTACCGTACGACCCCAATCTAATAAAAAACAAGCGTAGGAAGGACACTGTTTGCCGTACTGAATCTTTCCACACCAGTCTTTCACACCATTTTTTCTGCTTCTTAGGACCTTACATATACAACAAATTAAATGGAACTCTATCAATTTACCATCTCAACAAAATAAGTTGCAAAACTATAGTGTCTAATTGGTTGAAAACGCTTGACTACCTAGAGACAGAAAAATTAATTATCTTACCATTATGATCCCTATCTATAAGTTATATTCTAAATTATGTCTCAATCTCAACGTTCAACTATCTCAACCACACTCTACAGCAAGCAAACCAATTCTCCACATATGTACTAATGCACCTCCACTCTCTCATACTCATATACTACATATACACTCATAGATTCATACACACACTCATACACACTTGCACATATTATTATTCTTACATGTATTCCTGGTACTCCTACTTTTTGTTAACACTATTTAGTATTTAAGTTTGTCTTTCTTTTCATGTCATATATGTCTCAATATAGAATTATTACTGTATTATCAATCCGTGGAGTGGGGTCCTGGTGACTTGTACTACAGGTTTTTTAAACCTACAACAAGCACCAGTCTCTCACAAATCAGGTTCGCATAATGCGTAAGCACTTTTTCTTGTATCTACATATTTGTGAAGAGAAATAAATGTTTTTTATTATTATTATTATTATATCAGTTATCTGGTTACCATAGTACAAAAAAAAAAAAAAAATATTTATTATTTATTCATTAGCTAAAATAATTTATTCTTTGGGTTCTAGATTAATAAAAAAATATTCCTTATGATATTAAAAGCAGGTGACATGATAATATAATTGGACTGTTTTACAAAAACCTTAAACCGACTTCAAAGTACACGAAGAAGTAACCAAATCCTGGTCTGATGACAATGGGACCAAACGGGAAGTGTACCCTTCCAGACAAAAAAAGAATTTTCCAAATAGGTTAAACATAAAAAAAAAAAAAAAAAACACAACCGAATTGAGAAACTCCTCCTTTTTTTGAAGTCGGTTAATAAAGTGAATATACTACGCGTCGTAGCCCATCGTAGCATGCGTAGACATTGTCTACGAAAATCTAAATTTCACCATGTCTATTTAATTTTATATTCTTAAGTTTGTATACAATATAAAAGGTATTCGAAGATTTTTGATCAGAAAAAAAAAAAAAAAAAAAAACGAATAAAAAGAGAGGGGCGGTATTAAAAAAAAATTTCGTTTATTATAACAATATGGGTATCAAATGAAAGCTGTAAAAGGTTATATATGCAAGTTAAACTACTGGCAACCGAGTGGTACTTTATTCAAAATGTAAAAAGTAAAAACTGTCTGTCTTATTTTCTACCGCATGACATGTGTATCAAATTATTTTATATTATATCGTATAATACCTGATTTAACTGTGTTTACTTTGTATTGGGGATAAATCCCCTCCAGAGGTTATGGGCAACATAAAAATAGAATTGCTGAATGGGCAAAACTATGAAACTTGGAAAATTCAAGTACAAGCTTTACTTGTCAAAAATCAGGTATGGAAATACGTAAACGGTACCATTAAAAGGCCAACATCTAATGAGGCAGTGGAGACCTGGTCAGATAAGGACGAAATGGCAAAGGCTGACCTTATCATGGCGATGAATCCAGGTGAGTTGAAACATACTCGTGGGTGCGTGACGTCGCACGAAATTTGGATGAAGTTAGAAAGCGTATATGCTTCTAAAGGTTCCGTGAGGAAGGCAAATTTACTTAAAAAGTTGATATTGAGCCGTATGAAAGAGACTGATGATGTGAAAAGACATCTTGGAGATTTCTTTGAAGCCGCAAATATCCTAAGCGATATGGGTGTTACGATACACGAGGACATGCTGTCAATTTTGCTACTATATAGCCTTCCGGAAAACTATGAGAATTTTAGATGCGCAATGGAAAGCAGAGATGAGTTACCGAATATAGAGATACTCAAGATTAAAATATTAGAAAAAGGTAATATTTTGAAATCAGATGAAACTCAGAAGGTAGAAGGAGCAATGTATGCGAAACATCAAGGACCAAAAAGGAACCAACCGACTCAGGTTCAAAAGGCACGACCGAGCAAAATTTACAAATGCTTCAAATGTCATAAACTAGGACATAAAGCTTCAGAATGCAGAACGAAGCGTGACAATCCTGAATCCAGATGTGCAACAGAAATAAAGAACGAGGAGGACAGTAATTTTGATATTCTTTTTAATTGTAATTCTAATTTTACAAATATTTGTGAATCTATGAAAAATAACTGGATCCTCGATAGTGGCTCTACATCACATTTATGTAATGATAGAGATAAACTTACTAATAATTTCTGTGCTGTTCAGGATAAGTTGAATCTAGCGTCAAATCTGTCGACTGATGTGAAGGGCAAGGGTGATGTAAGGTTGTCAGCATCAGGCAAAAGGCGAATAACTTTTGGAAATACTTTGTATGTACCAGATCTTCGTAGTAATTTGTTATCTGTGGCCAAAATTACTAATAATGGGTATGAAGTAACTTTTACTAAAGATAAAGCCTATATAAATGATGAGGTAGGTAAAACCGTGATGACAGCTGAACGTATTGGGAATCTTTATCATGTTAGGGACTTGAATGAACAGGTTAATATAGCTTACAATTCAGTTGATATCCGTACGTGGCATGAACGTATGGGACATTTAAATGGTAGAGATCTCTCAAAATTACTAAACCATTGTGGTCATAACATAAAAGAGATAGATTTACGTGTTTTAGATAATTGCGATATATGTTCTAAGGGCAAAATGAGTTCATTACCATTTTCAAGGTCGAACGGTCCGTGTAATGAAATATTAAGAATTGTACATTCAGATGTGGTAGGTCCGATGAAAACAGCATCAATGGGTGGTGCAAAATATTTTGTTACTTTCATTGACGACAGTTCTCGATGGTGTGAAGTTTATTTATTAGGGAAGAAAAGTGCAGTGTTCAGTGCATTTAAGGCGTATAAAAATTTCGCAGAAAAGTTTACTGGGAAGAAAATTAAATTTCTTCAGAGTGACAACGGTGGCGAATATTGTAACTATGAATTCGATGAATTCCTACAGAGTGAAGGTATTCAAAGAAGACTGACTATCCCTCATACACCTCAAATGAATGGCGTTAGTGAACGTATGAACAGAACTTTGCAGGAAATGGCAAGATGCATGTTATTATCCTCTGGTCTGTCTTTAGGCTTTTGGGCGGACGCTGTTGTGACCGCATGCTATGTGCGCAACCGATGTCCAACTAGCAGCTTAAAAGGTGATATTCCGTTCGAGAAATGGACTAGAAATATTGTAGACCTTAATAATATGGTTAGCTTTGGAACTAAGTCATATGTATTAGATAAGACACCAGGAAAGGGTAAGTTTAATGCACGTGCCAAAGAAGGAATATTCGTAGGATACCCTAGATCAACCAAAGGATATCGTATATGGATACCTAATGAACATAGAGTAATAGAAGCACGAGATGTTAAATTCCAAAAAGAAGAAAATGTATCAAGGGATCAGAAGAACATTCGAATAGAGCCAGAAAATATTTTTCAACCAAGAGTCGAGAATACACAATCAAAGGAAGGACCAAATGTTCAAGAAGTCGAGTTTGAGATGGATAATGAAATTATTCTGCGACAACCTACAGACGATGTCGACCATACTGATGAAGGCGAACACTCGGGAGGAGGAGAGCATTCGGGTACTGGCGAGCGTTCTAGTAGAGGGGAAGGTTTAGGTTTTAATATAAACCCAAATGATGTCGAGCAAACTCAAGAACGAGAAGATCAACAAGTGATGTTGAAACGAGCTCCTGGAAGACCCAAGCTTGTCAAAGGGAATCGTGGGCGTCCTAGAAAGGTGTATAATATGGTTGAAGAAGGAAACCATTCTAAAGAAAATGAAGAATATTTTTCTGCAATTGCTGAAATATCCCTCGAAGAAGCGCTATCAAGCGATGAACACAAGGAATGGCGAGAGGCAATCTTTTCTGAAGTAAGAAGTTTAGTTAAGAATGATACTTGGGATATTGTGAAAAGACCTAAAAATAGAGACATTGTAGGCTGTCGATATGTACTAACGACCAAGTTTAATGTTGATAAAACATTCAAGAAAAAGGCTCGTTTAGTTGCAAAAGGTTTTAGTCAACGGTATGGGATTGATTATCACCGAACGTATGCCCCAGTAGCAAGACTAGAAACAGTTAGATTGTTAATGGCACTTGCTGTAGAGCTGAATCTACAAATTCATCAGCTGGATATCAATACAGCATACTTAAATGGCCGACTTGATGAAGAAGTTTATATGCAGGTACCAAAGGTACTGAAAGATAGTCTTAATATGCTTATTCAAAGAGAAGATAAACAATCAATAGTTGCGAAGCGTGCTAGGCAAATGATATTAGATATCAATGCTGGAGGAGATGCTTGTCTTTTGAAGCGATCTCTTTATGGTTTAAAACAGGCAGGGCGGCAGTGGTATTTGAGATTGGATGAGAAATTACGAAGTATGAATTTATTGCCTACTATAAACGAACCATGTTTATATTTTCAGCGAAGGGGAGATGGAACTATTCTGATTGTTATTATATATGTTGATGATATATTAGTGGCGTCCCAGAATATCAAGTGGATAGAGATATTTAAGAAGGATTTAGCTGAAGAATTTGAGCTTAAAGATTTTGGTCCGGCTAAATACTGTTTAGGTATCGAAATTGAGAAAAAGGACGGAGTTATAAGTCTATCACAGCAGAAGTATATTAAAGATGCAATAAAGAAGTATGGTATGGAAGAGTGCAAGACTTTATCCACTCCATTCGAAGTTGGGTTGAAGTTTGCAAAACCAAAGGAAGAAAACCTAGATGATATAAATAAATCAAGAACGATGGCCATATCGTGAATTGATAGGTACGTTAATGTATTTGAGCGTAGGTACGAGACCTGACATAAGCAATACAATTTCAAAATTGGCTCAATTTGTGACTTGTCCTACTCACATTCATTGGATATCGGCAAAAAGGGTTCTTCGATATTTAAAGAAAACAATTGACTATCGTTTGACTTTTAAAAAGGGTGGTCATTCGTTGATAGGTTATTCAGATGCGGATTGGGGGAATTGTCTATTAGATAGACGATCGTATTCTGGTTATGTTTTTATTTTAGGAGGAGCAGCTATTACATGGAGATCTCAGAAGCAGCGAACAGTAGCTACGTCTTCTACTGAAGCTGAATATATTAGTACTAGTGAGGCAATGAAAGAAGCTCTCTACCTAAGTAGTTTGTTAAAGGAGATAGGTTGTTTACAGTTATCTAAAACAACTGTCTATGCTGACAATCAGGGGGCGATCTATCTTGCTAAAGATCCCGTTTATCATGCTCGTAGTAAACATATAGACATAAAGTTTCATTTTATCAGGGACGTACTCAGGGATAATGTCATAGAGTTAAAGCATGTGCCGACAGATTTGATGCTGGCTGACGTTTTAACGAAAGCATTACCTGTGGGTAAACATAATAAGTTTATTAATGGTTTGGGGCTTCAGTAGTTAATTGAGGAGGCGTGTAAAAGGTTATATATGCAAGTTAAACTACTGGCAACCGAGTGGTACTTTATTCAAAATGTAAAAAGTAAAAATGTCTGTCTTATTTTCTACCGCATGACATGTGTATCAAATTATTTTATATTATATCGTATAATACCTGATTTTACTGCGTTTACTTTGTATTAGGGATAAATCCCCTCCAGAAAAGCTTGTAAACAGCCCTTTCCAAATATTTATATATTACAATATTTTTATGCTACCATTTTGACCTAAACTGCAAAAACCACGTTTAATGCAAGGCAATACCTACTGTAGGTATAGCGGTTACCGTACGTAACTCACAGAGTTGCGATGGTTATTAGCGTTACTCTACCGTACCACTCATTTACTTAATAATACTTGTACGTAGTATTTATATACTCTGAGCTAATATATACAACTCATTCTGTATAAATCTAAAAAGTCTGTAATAAATAAAATTGTTAAAAGAAACAAAAACCCGACTGACTAAACCAAAAATTTACTGAAAAGAGAAAAACAAGCTCTTTAATCTATTGAATTTTGAATATCACTTAAATAATAATAATTAATTTCTTCTAATAATTTAATTGTTTTTTTTTTCAAATGGCGGCACACGATTAAACCTACATACATCGAATGCGAACACTCATCCAAACAAAAAATACTATTTTCTGTCTCTGTCTATGTCTATATCTATAAAAAAATCTATAAAAGTGGACTGTCTATAAAATTAGTTTACTTATATATTGATTTACGCCTAAATTGCACCTATACTTACATTTATTATGCAACAAAGTAAAAAGCTTACATAGCGTTTCGTTCGCTCTACATTGCATATTAATTCAATTTCCTAAGCGATAAATTTTATACGGCACACATAAAGCTACCATAAAATTTAGTTCTTAATCTGAGTTTTAGCTCTAATCTTATCTAGACAAATGTATAAGCTTACAGGATATTATGGTTGAGCACGCAAGGTAACGTAATCATGTGGAAAGTAGCTTTGGAAGCTTGCATGTGGGAAACTCTTTTGTTTTCAATTCGCGGTCATAGATAAAGATTTGGGGACATTTTAATCATTTTTGAGCACATGTTATAATGTAGACAATTTGCAGAAAAAAAAACTTTAAAAGAAAATGCAAGCAGTTCTATATATATAAAAAAACCGGCCAAGTGCGAGTCAGACTCGCGCACCGAGGGTTCCGTACAAACCTGTAGGTATATAAGTAAATGGTAGTATAGACCTGAGTATTTGATATTAATTTCAATTTATGACCTATTAAAAAAAAACTACTTACTAGATCTCGTTCAAACCAATTTTCAGTGGAAGTTTGCACCGTAATGTACATCATATATTTTTTATTGATTTATCATTCTCTTATTTTAGAAGTTACAGGGGGGGGGACACACATTTTACCACTTTGGAAGTGTCTCTCGCGCAAACTATTCAGTTTAGAAAAAAATGATATTAGAAACCTCAATATCATTTTTGAAGACCTATCCATAGACACCCCACACTTATGGGTTTGATGAAAAAAAAAATTTTTAGTTTCAGTTCTAAGTATGGGGAACCCCCAAAATTTATTGTTTTTTTTCTATTTTTGTGTAAAAATCTTAATGCGGTTCACAGAATACATCTACTTACCAAGTTTCAACATTATAGTTCTTATAGTTTCGGAAATAAATGGCTGTGACATACACGGACAGACAGACAGACAGACAGACAGACAGACAGACAGACAGACAGACAGACAGACAGACAGACATGACGAATCTATAAGGGTTCCGTTTTTTGCCATTTGGCTACGGAACCCTAAAAATGAATCCCTATATCCCTTGGTCCACGCCATCACGCGTGAACGACTGGACCGATTTCGCTTATTCTTTTTTTGTTGTGTTTGTTATTGTCAGTAGAAGGTTTTTATGAAAGAAAAAAATAAGAAAGTTGGGAGGGTAGTGTAGGGTACCGTAGGGTAGGGTAAGGTAAGGTAGGGTAGGGTAGGGGTAGTGGTAGGGTAGGGTAGGTAAGGGTATAGGTTAGTAGGACACCACGCGAACGAAGTCGTGCCGGGCAGCTAGTAAAACAATAAAAATCCGGCGAGGGTGCGGTACCAACTTGTAGGTATGTAAATAGTTCTTTCATTTCGGGAATCGAATCTCGAAGATTATTCTTTTTTTATTAGGTTGTGTTATTTTTTTGCCATGTAACTACATTTTTTCTATACTTGTGGTACATGGCATTACTTCTTGCCAAAATGTCATTCCAGGTCAACGGGAGGTACCCTTTAGGTTTTGATTCCCTTGCGAGTGTCAAAATATGCGGCATAAACGGCCGTATCTTTTGATTGCGGTGACTTAGAAGTTTGTTTTTTTCATTAATCCAAGGGATTGCAGACTTGAGTATTCGATATTAATTTTAGCATGTTACCTCCACGCGTTTCTGAGAAAAAGGATCTTGACAGATGGACAACGTGATCCTATAAGGGTTCCGTTTTTTTTTCATTTGAGTTACGGAACCCTAAAAATAGTGCTTTTAATAAGATTGCACGAAAATTATATATATATTTTTTTTACACACGGTCATCTGATCCCAAACTAAGCAGAGCTTGTACCTCAGAGTAGATAAATACTACGTACAACTTGTACTATGGAAATCAGATAAGTGATATAATACATATACTACTTTTTGTTTCTAAATACATACTTAATATACATAATTACACCCAGACTCAGGACATACAGACATGTTCGTTCATGCACACAAATGCATGTCCTGTGTGGGAATCGAACCCACGACCTGAGGCGCTATAGGTTAAGACTCCACGTCTTAACCAACTGCGCCAACGGGCCCGTCTAATATGAAGCCATCATTAACACAGTACGTCCGTACTGCAGATTAGAGTTATTTTAAAAAAAACTGTTTCAATTACTTTTTTGTAGTAAGTTTGTAAGAGAGGTATAACATTTTTTTGCACAAAGAGAAGCTCGACCGGGGAAGTACCTCCACCTTACAGGAATACCGCAGCCAAATTACAATGTTGTGTTCCTGCGTGTGAGTAAGGTTGCCAGAGCTCTCTGGGGATTTGGGGAAGGGTCGCTATAGCGAGAGTGATAAGCGCCCTTACGCGCGCAACACCTAAGGAAGCGCGTCCGTAGAACTACGATAACCGCTTACCACCAGATGAGCCGTACACTTGTCCCGAAGGACCTAATGATTATCGGGGAATCCAATTTGGCTATGTTTTACTTCAGGTACCTATCTATGTGCCAAATTCGTTCAACCATCACAGTTTGATTATGTTAATCCATTGAAAGACTGTCTTTATTAGTAAACTTATTGAAACTTCAACACAAAATTCTATTAATATATAATTCTATAGTACAATGCAACACCAAAGTAGAAATTAGTAAAACTAATAAAACGGCTTTATTGTACTTCCACTTGCTAAGTAAAAGCAATATAGTGAACGCGTCCGGGCTATGATACTGGTTTAATAAAGGGGGTACTCCACTTGGCTTGATTATGTATCTAATACCCATAACCCGGAAAGTATCAAACTGAGCATCTTACTTCGGATATCATTTACACCGAAGCGTAATTCATGGAAAAAAAATGAAATTATAAAGTTGAAGCTTGGACGCGTTTATCTTAGGAACTATAATATCCAGTTGAAATAAATACTTATGCAGTAGATAGCTCGTATAATAAGGTAGCTTATAGGCTATATAATATTATAGGTAAGCATAATGGAATCCGCGGGGTACAGTTAGTATTAAAAAAGAACAAAGTTATTAACATCCAAAAATTTTAACATTTTTAAAATAAATTAAAAAGACTATTATGAGTTGAAAGCAATCCAATTTTATAGTATAACGTTATAATTTCTTATTTCAGTCAATATAATCACGTTTTCACATAATACACAACACGGATTAAGAAAAAAAAAACATTTTAACTTATTTTCTCTACTATAAAATCCCTAACTAAAATCTCTGAAGCCAAATGCAGTTTAAAAACAATTCGCTTCGGTGTTACTCCGGCCTATAGCAAATGAACTCGAGGTCTAGATTAGAAACTTTAGCCAGACTGCACATTGCACTGTTCAACAATACTACAGAACATTCAATATTAAACTGCTTTTGTACCAGTTATATGCCTTCTACAGACTAATTGTACTATACTGGGTACATTATGATACATGTGTGCAAAGTTGGTTATTGAAATGAAATGAAATAAATTTATTTACAAGAATATGGTATAATAGTATTGTACATGTCTTGGAGTAGTAAGTAGTATTATTAACACTCGGAGCGGTATTAAGCCGATAAGTGAGCCGAGAGTGTAATAATCAATGCACACGCGTGTCATACGACGTTTCTCAACACACTTGCGAGGAAAAAAACAGACGCGACGTAGAGCAACTGGCAATGTAAAGTAAACTCCTTTGTAATTCTCTTCTATATGGCTTCTACCTCTAAGGTGCAAATATTTCGATAAGCATCTCAACTCATCATCTGGCCATATCCCTTCTAAACTTTGAGTGGATACCACTGTTGGCCAAATCATCAATCACTTACCATGGTGAGATTTATAAGGCAATGATAGCTCAGTGATAGTGACGTCATTGCAATGAGCTTTTGGTGAAGGAAAACATCGAGAGGAAACCATGGCACGGTGGTAGGGTGCTTTGTAGTACGCACCTGCCTGGCCAGCCAGGTGTCGAAAATCTGTCGCCAAGCACCTATCGGTGTATTCCGACAGCTGCACTTGAGTGCCAATTCCTTCTACACTCTGTGTGCTTACCAGCTTTAGGCACATCATCACATACCATGGTGAGATTGTGGTCACATATGCCTGCCTATACATGGTAAAAAAATAAACAGAACCACTGCAGAGCGCAAGGAACTAAACATAAATGTCATCGATAAAATTGATGAAAACATCTCACCACTAAATTGAGAAAGACAAAAGAAAGTCAGCATTATAACAAAACAGCTGAACTTATCCTTAAAAATGCCTAAATATTATAATCCTCAGAATCAAGCCAATTTCCAACACCTCCCTTTTTAACTCGACTAATTGATTATGTACCCACATTAGTACAGCATTATCCAAAATTGGCTTGAACATTAAAACAATATTTAATTTTCTAAGCACGAATTTTTAGTCACAAGACCTTTGGCAAATTAACCCAAACGCTGACGGGTTAAAGGGAAGCATTATAAGAATAAATAATGAGCCCTCTGTAGGATCACAAGAATTCCCCTGCCCTCTCAATTAACGTAGAGTTGAAATTAATTTATTCTATCCAGGGGATTTTTGGACGAGGGCCCGATGTAAGCGATTAGCGAGAGAGTATATTACATCAATTATATTTTAATGGGTATGATGTTATTAAAATGTATGCTTTGATTGCTTTTCTCACTAATATTATGCGAAAGTTTGGATGTTTGTGAGTTATTGTAGCGTGATTGATCACGCTTCAAAAACACAACGGATTTGGATGAAATTTGGCACACAGATAGAATATGTTTTGGATTAACACACATGGGATACTTTTTATCCCGGGAAATCAATATATCCCTCCGGAACGCGGGTGAAACCGCGAGGCGCAACTAGTATTTCTATAATTTTCCTTCTACCATCGCAACTCTCGCCATCGACGAAGAGTCCATCTTCACACATTGAAACCAGAATTGTTTCGAACCGTGCGCGCTCAACGGAGCTTCCTTCCGCGGACGCTCAGACTGTGGAATGAGCTCCCCGCCGTGGTTTTCCCAATGGAGTACAGCATGGGGTTCTTCAAAAGGGGTGTGAAGAGATTTCTGCAGGGTCGGCAACGCGCGCGTGCTACCCCTGGTGTTGCAAGCGTCCATAGGCTACGGTAACCGCTTACCATCAGGCGGGCCGTATGCTTGTTTGCCACCTAAGTGATATAAAAAAAAAAAAAAAATTACAATCGTTCGTACTCTCCCCCGTCTCTCTTTTATCCACCCATTTCACTTACTTACGATCCGATTTAAGCAAAATCGCTCGCACGTTTGTTTTAATTTTCTTTTTTTTAATGCGTTATTAAATACATTTGAATGTTGCTTTTCACTTCTTGAAGCTATCTTGCGTGGTTTCGGAAATATTCATCATATTAGTAGTTTTTTTTTAAATTGCTCGTCAGTGTATAAATATGTAGCTATACATAATAGAATATTCACGACTATAAAAGTGATAGATGGAGCACCAAGATCCTACATCGCGCTATCAAAGTTTTCTGAGGTTATTATATATGCTTCCATTATGCTCACACAGCGGCAGCACTCATCGCCCACACATTATTTTCTAGATTAAATAAGTAGGCAACAAGCATACGGCCCGCCTGATCATAAGCGGTTAATTTGAGTAATCGCGATATATGGCACTGTACCTTTAGGGTCGCAAAAGTTTTGTTTTTTAGGTGCAGCAGAATAGAACTTTACATTCCGGTAATTGTAAACACGATAAGCTAAAAACAAATCCAAAAATACATTAATACCAATATTGTAAGAGCTAATTCATACACATTTACCTTATGACGTCTTTCTTTCGTTGAATATTTTTCCTGTAAATAAATTATTCCATTTTGTTTGAGGAATGCATACACGGCGGTGACAATCTGCAAACTTGTCAACCTACATCCTACATGTATGTTTATTTTTTATGAACCGCCGATATAGTATTCAATTTTGATGCTTTACAATTAATTCTAGTACGAGAACCGGCTGCAACAGAACTACGTTCATTGAGTTTTTAATCATTTTTTTTTTGCGAAGGTGCCATTAAAATGTGGCCGATGTCAACAATTATATTAATGATAGATCGAAAAAAAACATTCATTCGTTAATCCACTTCACAGTAATATATGATATGAATACGTTATGAACGCATGAATGTAACAAAATAAGAAGTATTCCCATTTGAGCACCGATTTATTGAGTATCGATACCGATGCTATTCCCTTTTGAGCACCATATTTTGAGTCGCTGCTCAAATGGGAACAAAAATTAAATTCGAAATAATTCGCTTTGCATCGATGATAAAAATCGAAGGAAAAACTACAGATAAATCCAACCGTTCTCTACATATACATATAAGGTCCTAATAAATTAGTGAACTTCCTCTTGAGGGATGAATGTATAGGTCAATAGTAATAAAAAAATAATATTAGAAAAACAATCCGAGGAAAAAAAAAAAAAACCTTCGCGCGGCTTCTTTGATTTGCATAGAGAAGAGACAGTATAGGATTTTTTATTTTTTTTCCCTCGGATTATTTTTCTAATATTATTTTTTGATTACTAATGACCTATACATTCATCCCTCAAGAGGAAGTTCACTAATTTATTAGGACCTTATATAAAAAGTCTTGTCTATACATATAAAAAGACTTGCCCTGGCGATCTATCATCGCACAGCCTAAACAGCTGGGGTTAGAAACTTGTGCTAATGCACACAGGTTCCAAATAAAGTACCTTCTTTATTATCTACAAAGGATTTACATAATTTAACCCTTAGAGTAGGGTTTGCCTACCAGAGGCCCGTGGACTTATTAAAAGTAAAGATTATAGTAAAAATAAATACAGAAATATACTTCAAGTAGAGGCTAATTTAATGATCCAATTGAGCAACCTCAAACCAACAACAAACCATCCAGAAGCCCGTGGACATCATCATATCAGCCCATGGATGTCCACTGCTGAACATAGGCCTCCCCCATTAATTTTCATTTTGAACGGTTCTGGGCTCTGACCAGGTCGTCGGTCCTCCTGGTTCCCGATCGGCGCTTTCCAGTACATGGTCGCCACTCGAGAACCTTTCTTCCCCATCGGTTATCGGCTCTTCGAGCGATGTGGCCTACCCATTGCCACTTCAGCTTACTAACTCTACGAGCTATGTCCGTCGTTTTCGTTCTCCTACGAATGTTCTCATTGCGGACCCTGTCACGTAGACAAATTCCGAGCATAGCTCGTTCCATAGCTCGCTGAGCTTATTTTTGCGGCCAGCAGTGAAAGACCACTGACCCGTATGTAATCTTATCTCCCGTGGACATATTAAAAGTATTTATTTATTTATTTAATTAGGTATTGCAAAAAATAAATATAAAAGCGGTTTTTATTGTTTTATTATAGGAGTCAACGGAAAAAGGATATCCTATCTGGGGAAACAGAAGTGCCCCCTCCAAAGAGCGAAAAAAAGGCACGGCCGTACCATCCTTTTCTCGAAGCCATTCAGGCCGTCTTTATTAATTGTAGAAAAAACTAGAAGCCTAAATTTTCAGTAACCAAGAGGGCATTACATAGAGATACATATTTCCAAATTACATTAAATTTGAACCAGTAGTTTAAGAGTTATTGCAAGTCAAAGTTTCTTAATTTTGTCACTTACTCACTCACTCACTGACTCCGATCATCAAAATTCTAAGGTAACGAACCATTACAGTATTGTGATTGTTATTCATCATCATGATTATTATATATTTATTTTATTGATATTTATTTATTTATATCTAATTATTAATTTTGTGGGTGGCAAACAAACAGTAACTGTATCATTACGGCATCAATAGCAACATTTGGCAATAAGCCCTTACAAGAATCAACGAAATTAAAAAAGAAATGAAAAAACAATCCAAGTATACAAGACTTAATGTAAAAAATCTCTTGCTTTATTTATCTTTTTAGGGTTCCGTAGCCAAATGGCAAAAAACGGAACCCTTATAGATTCGTCATGTCTGTCTGTCTGTCTGTCTGTCCGTCCGTATGTCACAGCCATTTATTTCCGAAACTATAAGAACTATAATGTTGAAACTTGGTAAGTAGATGTATTCTGTGAACCGCATTAAGATTTTCACACAAAAATAGAAAAAAAACAATAAATTTTGGGGGTTCCCCATACTTAGAACTGAAACTCAAAATTTTTTTTTTCATCAAACCCATAAGTGTGGGGTCTTTGGATAGGTCTTCAAAAATGATATTGAGGTTTCTAATATCATTTTTTTCTAAACTGAATAGTTTGCGCGAGAGACACTTCCAAAGTGGTAAAATGTGTGTCCCCCCCCCCTGTAACTTCTAAAATAAGAGAATGATAAAACTATAAAAAATATATGATGTACATTACGGTGCAAACTTCCACCGAAAATTGGTTTGAACGAGATCTAGTAAGTAGTTTTTTTTTAATACGTCATAAATTGAAATTAATATCAAATACTCAGGTCTATAGTACCATTTACTTATATACCTACAGGTTTGTACGGAACCCTCGGTGCGCGAGTCTGACTCGCACTTGGCCGGTTTTTTTAATCACTAAATTTAACCAAGCTCGGATGTTTTGTTAATAATTTAGGCAGTTAAATAGAGCAAGCTAAGCGGGTTATTTTAAAGGCAAGCACTCTCTGCACACAAATAATTAATGAGTCGATATTGGGGGACGATGTTCAGCTGTGATTTTGTGTAGATGTTGTATTTTTTACATTTTGAGGTATACTTTTGGTTTAAACTGTGATTAGTTGACGCATAAAAAACTTACCTTCAAGAGAATAGTAGGGGAAATTTATTTTCGCGTGTATCTGTGGCACCATAGGCATATTTTCAAATTTATCAAAAGTTGTTTATATTTGTATATCTATATACCTACTAAAGGAGAAACTGATAGATTGACAGATTTACGTTGTATGCTCCGTTGAAACCGCTCGGTCTAGAAGAACTTCAGATATTAATTGTTGAAGTATTCTTTATCAATATTGTTAGTTTTAGAACAAAATCAATGTCTAATAATTTTTTGATAATATTCGTTAATTAGTTAATAATGTGAAGTCTGGTTGTTACCTTTTCAGGACTAAACCTTTAGGCCGGACGCGATGAAATTTGATAGATAGATAGGCTATGATATGGAAAGGGTCATAGATTATTCTTTATCCTGAAAACGCAAGTAAAACCGCGGGGACAGTTAATTAAAATATAATTAAAAAGCGAGCTTTTTCCGCCAACGCGTCAGCTTGGCTATCCAAGGAGGAAACGCTGCCAGCCTTCTGGGAACCTTGCCGTTAATCGGAAGCAGCGGCAGACTTGAGGAAATTTTCTATATATAGATTGTATTTTGTAAATATATATTGTATTTTGTACATATTTGTTGTTAAAAATAATAAAAAAAACCGGCCAAGTGCGAGTCAGACTCGCGCACCGAGGGTTCCGTACAAACCTGTATATAAGTAAATTGTAGTATAGACCTGAGTATTTGAAGCGCTCGTGGTGTAGCATGATTAGCCGTTCTTAATCGATCGGCAAAGTTAAGCTACGTCTGTCTTGGTCGGTACCTGGATGGGTGACCGCCTAGTGGTATTTCAAATCGAGCGTTTCCGTGCTTCGGAAGGCACGTAAAGCCGTTGGTCCCGGTTATCACTTAATTGTGATAGTCGTTAAGCTAGTTGGATGTTGGATGCCTCCTAGGCGGCTTGAAAAATTCCAACAGTAGGTTGACCACTAGCCTACCTCCACCGATCCGCAGTGGGCACGCGTGGTGGAGTATCTGCCCATTCCCTTTCACCCTGATTTGTGAAAGGAGGCCTGTGCTCAGCAGTGGGACATTATAGGCTGATGATGATGATGATGATTTGATATTAATTTCAATTTATATCGTATTAAAAAAAACTACTTACTAGATCTCGTTCAAACCAATTTTCGGTGGAAGTTTGCACTGTAATGTACATCATATATTTATAGATTTATCATTCTCTTATTTTAGAAGTTACAGGGGGGGGGGGCACACATTTTACCACTTTGGAAGTGTCTCTTCGCGCAAACTATTCAGTTTCGAAAAAAATGATATTAGAAACCTCAATATCATTTTTGAAGACCTATCCATAGGCACCCCACACTTATGAGTTTGATGAAAAAAAAAAAAATAACCGAAAACCTTTTACAAGAAAAACCAAATACCTCTAAAAACACAGAAAATCTACTTGATACAGAATAAGAAGCTTAAAAAAATATTGCTAGGTACTTTGTAAAGGTCTGCCTTTTGAATATAATAAAAAGAGCCGTCCCGTCATCTTCTATCCCCAGAGAGACTAAAATTAATTCGCTCATGGAACTAAACAGTAGTTGTCTTATCTACTTTCAGTATTGTTGCTATTTTCTAGACAGTTTGCAGACTACGATATATTATGCTATGCTATTAGCATAAAGACGCGCTATGTTGAATCGCTAGAATCGGAACTCTGCTATTTTGATTTGCATACCATAGTGTTTCAGTATTGTAGCGATTTAATAGAAAGTTTACAAAAATAACATAATTTATGCTACACTATTTGAATAAAGACGCGCTATGGAATGTAGAATCAGAACTCTGCTACTTTGATTTGCACACCTATGGTACATTTCAGTATTGTTGCGATTTTCTAGACAGTTTACAAAAACCATACATTATGCTATGCTTTTAGAATAAAGACGTGCTTTGTTGAATCGAATGTAGAATTGGAACGCTGCTGTTTTGATTTGCATACCTATAGTACCATGGCAACGGTGAAATGCGTGTAGATTAAGTTATCTATTTTCGTAGCTTATTGTGAGAACTGATACAATTTTTTTTTTGTCAATGGAACCGATAATTGGACTGTTTTACAAAAACTTAAACCGACTTCAAAGTACACTAAAAAGTAATCAAATCCTGATTTGATGACAATGGGACCAAACGGGAAGTGTGCCCTTCCAGACAAAAAAAGATTTTTTCAAATCTGTTAATAAATGACGGAGATATGAGGTAACAAACATTAAAAAAAAAACAACCGAACTGAGAACCTCCTCCTTTTTTTGAAGTCGGTTAATAATAAAATAAAATAATGAATTAATAATACTATGTAATTGCTATCAATTTACGGTCTTATTCATAATCACTTTTTAACTAAATCAGTGTAATAGTGTGCCCCGTCTCACTCTTTCGATCACCAAATGTCAAGTGTCAGATAAAGACTTCGGAGTTTTAGCTAATCAACGTTTGATAACTTCATTATGAATAAGGGGGTTAATATATAAGGTCCAAATAAATTTGTGAATTTCCTCTTGAGGGATGAATGTATAGGTCATTAGTAATCAAAAAGTAATAGGTATTACAAAAATAATCCGTGGGAAAAAACAAAATTCCGAAATTGATCTTAATATCAGTACAAAGTATTAATTTAACCATTTATCTAAAAAAAAAAACACGGATTATTTTTCTAATATAATTTTTTGATTACTAATGACTTATACATTCATCCCTCAAGAGGAAATTCACAAATTTATTAGGACTGGGTGGAGATTTCGAAATGGCAAATTTTTGAAATCTATGTTGGGTCATTCATGCTGAACAGCTTTTACTATGGGACCAACATAGAATTCTCAAAAAAAAAAAAATCATACTTTATGGTCGAGCAAGGTTGACATTTACTATGGAAAGTAGTATGGAAGTTAGTATGGAAAGTAAGTTTTTTTTGAGAATTCACTATTGTTCCTAAAAGTTGTTCAGCATGACTAGCCCAACATAGGTTTCGAAAATATGCCATCTCGAAATCTCCACCTGTTGTAATATACTTAATATACTCTCAAAAATAACTACGTTGATAAACGTTGATATATAACGTATTATATTTATAGCTGATTGAAATATACAGCGTTCCCGCCGCTTTCTACCACACGTACCGTTGCACATAAATCGAAATCTTGCAGCTCAATTCCCGCATTCATATATCAAAATATATCCATATAAAACTCAACAAGCCAAAAACATATTAGGCTAATAAAGTGTTGCCATAAGGTGGCGATATATATTCTGTAGCCGGCCGTACGAAGGCTATTTAGGGTGGAAATACGTTCGATTTCCTTTATTGCCTCACATAAAGGTGTTAAAGCTAGTGGATATAATAATAAACGGGGCGTTAGGTTTTTACGTCAATGATATTATTGCCATACTAGTTGTGTTGCCTGAGTTTGGGTAAAGAATCATATACTACAATATCATAAATAATAAATAGTATTCTGGGATATTCATCCCACACGGCTGATTCCAAACTAAGCAGAGCTATGGAATATAACAGATATATAGGGCAGGAGCCCTGCCTAGGTTGTGGCCACTTGCAATTTTGATAGTCAATAAATAGGCGTTAACGGCTGTGTCGTTTACTGTCTATGATAAATGAAATCTTATGGAAATCTTTGATGATTATCGCTTTTGACGAGCAATTGTAGTGGTGGTGTAAGTGTATAGGAACTTTTTTGTGACACTGTAAAAGCAAAAATAATAATTTTCGTTAATTTCTTAACAGCAAGCATTAGCGACCCTGGGTAATTAATCGATATCTTGCTTTAATTTTTATTTATTGCGTGGATTCTTATTGAAGCATACTAAACGAATATCTAGGAACTTGATTTTGATGTTATATTGACAGTCAATGAATTCCTCTACCGGGAAACTTAGGTGGAAATGGATGGCCACAACTGGATCAGTAGTGATTTCACACCTTTTATCTTTGAAAATTTATAATAAATAATATATTTGTCTCTCGATACACACTTGTACAATACCTAAAAGATAATGAAATAAACTGCTTTTATTAATATAACTAATCAACACGATGCTCATTTTTAAATTAAAAGTGAATATTTTTATATTAAAAAAAAAAAAAACTTAAAGTGTCCACAACCGGGGCTCTTGCCTACTCCTTTTTGGTTGTTAATACTTATTATACATACCCAGACTCAGGAAATGCAGGTATGTGTATGCATGTCCTGGATGACAATCGGGCCCGCGACCTGCGGCGCGATAGGTGGGTCAACTATGTATGCGGAGAACAAATAGCATCCATAGGAATTACGGATAGTAAATTTGTAGTAGATAGCTTATATGAATAGACGTACTCGTATGTATGTATAAGCGCTTAAAGATCAACGCTGCACGATCGAAATGTATGAAAAAAAAAAATTATTTTCGAGATTTCAGAGTTGTTCTCATAACCGCGAGCCAATGAGTTAATTTAGCTACCCTTCGAAAAGTAACCCTAAGTCTGTGCCCCAAGTCATAAATAGCTAAGGTACATTACCACCTCGATGAAAATAAAAACTTGTTGAGACTGTATTATGTTAGGTAATTCACAACAACACTATAAATCTATTATCAATAACTTATCGCCTAGAAATCATGGTGGTAGCATAAATCATTTTAGTCGTAACCAATTACATAGAATTTATAGGCCATACGATTTAGTTCATAAAATAAGTCTTGTTAGAAAAAGGCATTGGTCATCTTCACAAATGAAAACTTATCCTAAAAATATTTATAGTTCAGCGATAGTGACGTCGACTTTCGTAACGAAGATCGTAGGTTCAAATCTTAAAATGAGCTTGTATGAGGTTTAAAGGCCCAAGATGTGCTGCAGGTCTACAGATACTACTGCTGGCATGTACAAATGCCTGGTCAGTAGCTATGTAGCTCTTGAGCTAGCTATGTACTACCGAGCGTTATACGTGTAAAGCCTAAGAAACAATCTTATTTAGTGGTCCAAATTGCGTAATAAATGGCTAAATAGTTCCACAATTGGAAGCATATCAGCAGACAATTTAATCTTAGGCTGCAGACGTTGTTTCTTTGAAAAGGGTCCAATGATGTCAAGATAACGCTGCGGCCTCAGGTGGCCCAAATTGTGGGCCTAAGCTACGGGTATTGTCTGCTGGGATACCAACCTGTCAAAATGGATCAGTGTCCTCGGGTGAGAAACGGTACACACATTGATTTGATACGCGATTTTTTTGGTAGTATTTGATTTGATACTGTATTTAATATTGACTCTACATTCCTCTTCAGGGATATACAGAATCAAAGTCAACATAGTTTTTTGTAATATTAGTGTATCGGGTCTATTCGCGCACAGATTATCAAAATTTAATGTCGACTTACCTCGACGATCGACCAAGTTACATGGATTGTGGTCACGAGTGATCCTCAACATAGTTTTGTTTGGTTTGATGTTGGGTGACGCATTTTGAAACTGATCTAAGCACAAAGTATTTATGAAAATCTGTCTATAGTTTAGCGAAAGGTTTGTAGCCAACCAGGTAGGTACTACTAAGTACCCAACACCATGTCACAGTTTTACCTTATGCATAAAGTCCTAATAAATTAGTGAATTTCCTCTTGAGGGATGAATGTATAGGTCATTAGTAATCAAAAAATAATATTAGAAAAATAATCCGAGGGTATTTTTTTTAGATAAATGTTTAAATTAATACTTTGTGCTGATATTAAGTTCAATTTCGGAGTTTTGTTTTTTTTCCACGGATTATTTTTCTAATAGTTATTGTTTTTGTTCACCGAAAGCTCAACCTCATTGTATTATTCGAACCCAGGACCTTCGTCACGGCATCCGACGTCAATATCACTGAGCTATCGTCGCCTTAAAAAGGTCTTACAAATAATTTTAATTAATTTACGGCAAGTACTTTATATTTTGGAATGTGGTAATGCCAGGTAAGAGATTAAAATAATTTAATAAAACAAAAAAGGGTTTGAATCCCCAAAAAATAACACCGCCCATAATATTTTAATTACATTATGAAATTAGAGCAATTTAGTTTTGTTTATACGGGCAGGGACCGTGACTAATGGTTCATTAAAGTGTAATCATATGATTTATGGGCAAGAGAGATTAAGTTCAATTACTACGAGTACTTTTTATAGGTTAAATATTTTATAGACTGGGAGTTGGGCTAATCAAAAATTCAAAAATCATTTATTCAAATAGACCTTCGCAGGCACTTATGAAAAGTCTGACTCTAATACTCTAGTACCGGTTCGGAAGGTTGCTATTTCTGAGAAGAGCCGGCAATAAACTCAGCAATTACTCTTTTCAAAACAAGCTTAGATTCATTACATAATATTTACATTCTAATCGCACTGAAAACAATTGCGTGCCCCGGCGCGGCGGCAAAATTACAAAGTAGACTGAATAAATATTTTAAGTAAATAAATAGCAAACTTAAGCAGACCAGCCCCCACAAGCAGCACCTGTTCACAAGTATGACGCGTAATAAATTAATTAGAACGATATAAATTACTATCGTTATGTAATCCTACTAATAATAATAAAGTGACTTTTACCGCTTGACGCTTCAACAGCATAACCAATAGCGATGTTTGGCACGGAATTGGCCTAGAATAACACAAGATATCCTTATACCGGGAAAATATTAGTTCCCTCGGGAATGCAGGTGAAACCGCGGGGCGATAACTAGTGTAGTAAAATAATGACTTATCGTGTGCTGTGAAAAATAACTAACAGTAAATAAATCATTACTTAGTGTTATAATTATTTTACCTACCATTTTTCTGGCTCTTAATTTTAGATCGTTAACTTAAAATTAGGGCTGATTTGTCAATGGTCAAATTAGCGGTATGTAGTTGTTAAATTGAAAGAAGAATATTTTTTGTTATAGACTTATCAGACGAACAGTTTATCTGTACTTTATCTAGAATAAAAACATAGAACATGGTAAAAATTGCTTTTAAAATATGTCAGCTCTTTTACTTTGTACAGTTGTGCATATCAATGACATAAGATTATTATTCTAACAATTACAAATCGTTTAATGATCTCACTGTAAATGGTTTATTTTCTCACGACCATTCTACTAGAATTATTTCCCGAGGTTGTACTTCAGTTTCAGAAGTTCTCTCATGTTGCTATAATACTTCTGAACTGGATGCCAACATAAAAATAACTTACCCCCTTATTAATAAATAAGGTGTAAGTCTGTCTTGTAACACCCAGGTATTAAGATAGCCTCAGCTCTTTTTGTTTATATGACATTAGAAAGTGACGGATATATTTAAAACCTAGGTATCACTACACTTGACTTACATCTTATTTATTAATAAGGGGGTTAGTGTTTAATTGTTATAATTGCTTAAAGTTTACTCATAGTTTACTTATTGGGTTTCTAATTTTTTATCATAGCCAGTGTGCAAATAAGGACCGAAAATTCATAAGAACTTAATGTTAAGTACCTACCTAATCTGTGCAAAAACATCTAATCGTGTTTGTGTAAATGAACGTCTATTTTATTTTGGGTGGAAATGTTCATATCATATTTAGTTCATCCATTATCTGGTTACCTACTATATTACTAGCTCTGATGAGTTTGTGATTAGATAGTAGTATAATCTAATCACAGTAGTATTAAGAACTAGCTGTCCCCCGCGGTTTCACCCGCGTGCCCGGGATAAAAAGTGGCCTATGTCTTTTTCCATACTAGGCTATCTGCATGCCAAATTTCATGATAATCCATTGAGTAGATGATACGTGAAGGCGTAACAAACCAAAACAAGGATTTTTGGAATGTTAGTTCCATGTGAGTTCATCTCTCACTTGTCTGGTTTTTAGGGTTCCGTAGCCAAATGGCAAAAAACGGAACCCTTATAGATTCGTCATGTCTGTCTGTCTGTCTGTCCGTATGTCACAGCCATTTATTTCCTAAACTATAAGAACTATAATGTTGAAACTTGGTAAGTAGATGTATTCTGTGAACCGCATTAAGATTTTCACACAAAAATAGAAAAAAAACAATAAATTTTGGGGGTTCCCCATACTTAGAACTGAAACTCAAAATTTTTTTTTTCATCAAACCCATAAGTGTGGGGTGTCTATGGATAGGTCTTCAAAAATGATATTGAGGTTTCTAATATCATTTTTTTCTAAACTGAATAGTTTGCGCGAGAGACACTTCCAAAGTGGTAAAATGTGTGTCCCCCCCCCTGTAACTTCTAAAATAAGAGAATGATAAATCTATAAAAAATATATGATGTACATTACGGTGCAAACTTCCACCGAAAATTGGTTTGAACGAGATCTAGTAAGTAGTTTTTTTTAATACGTCATAAATTGAAATTAATATCAAATACTCAGGTCTATACTACCATTTACTTATATACCTACAGGTTTGTACGGAACCCTCGGTGTGTGAGTCTGACTCGCACTTGGCCGGTTTTTTATATTAAGACAAGTCTAGCACAGCGTGGTTGAGTAATTAATTATTTTCATTCCTTCAAGAATGTCACTAAGATACCAGGAGTGAAAAAATAACTCTGCATCCTATTTATATGAAGGAAGAGATTTAAATCGTATAAACTATTACTATTACTATAGTGCAGAGGCATCCAGATAAGTGTACGTATTTAAAGCATACCGAAGCTCTGATAAGCATGGAATTTAACAGCATGCGAAGCTTTAAGCTTTTGTAATTACTGTTGCGATTGTGGTTCAACTGATATCTACGTTTACTGTGGGGACTAGTGATGTGTTGTATTTTATATACTGGATATTAATTAATTTAAAAAAAGTATAAAAACGTCTTTGGAAATTTTTTACTACATCCCAACCTAAACAGCGCGATGAAAAGCAAATAAATTATACACTTTATTATATTATATTTCCGTAACTGAAAAGGAAAAACGGGACCCTTATTTCTAGGATCAGTTAGCATACTTTTCTTAGGCCTATAATCATGAAATTTGACAAAGCCCAGCGCCAGGAGATGGACTTTTTATGCAACCATAATGTAGGAATTTGTAATGGTATCTTGGTTTCCCCGCTGTGATATCTGAGGAGGCCAAGACGATGATTAAGTTGTGTTGTGAGTGTTAGTTATCTACATATGTTCCTACTACCAACTACGTTCTTATGTTGATTATTGTTTTGTTTACCATTATTTTTTTATATTTTCGTGTATGATTTATACTTACGGGGGTGACATAGTCACTGTGTGACAAAACTTCATTTAAAAATAAATCAGATAAAAAAAAAACTCACAGCACAAGTAAAGTAAAAATACAAAAACATTAAATCGCATAAAAATAATTGAACGGGCGGTTTTACGGAACCCTCAGTCCTTATAGTACTTTTTTGGTTTTTTAATAAAGATGTTTACAACTAGATACATAGTAAAAATACTATTTACTATACTGTGGCCGGTGAGAGATTGCATTTCCTTGTTAATATTGGCCAAATCATGGAACGTCTAATCTGAATTTGATAGGACTCTAAGCCTAAGAACCTAACCTAAGAAAAAACTGAATCTTCCTGTGAAAGTCCCATCATAATAAGATTTGCTGTTTCAGAAAATAGCCCAATATTAACAGGTGTCAGAAACGCATTCTCTCGGCGGCGCCTATATATGTATATTGGTTGCGTAAAGATTTAAAAATAAAAAATAAGCGAAAGCATAGCATCACGGCAATTTTTTTCAAATAGTTAGAAGACATGAAGAAAAAGTGTTAAGCTAAAAACTGTCTGACACTAAACCTAGGTAAATCCACGAGCAAAAGCTAGAAAAATGAAGCCAAATTCCCGAAAAACCCACGTAATGCAATCATTAGAGCCGTCCAAAGTGCGCGAGGCCGAACAAACAAGTCACATTCATTTTAAACTTGTTGTTATACTCACACCACTGGGGTTGCCAAACTTGTGAAAACGAAACCGGAAAATTGGTCAAAGGCAAGGGATTTTTTTACCTAATTCAAGTACAAAATGGACAAAAGGTATGATTATGTGCCTTGTCTGAAATTTAGATTAGAATTATTGACCATAGCGAGCGCTAAGCACGAGAGATTCAGTATGTCTTTCCGGTGTCCGGCAGATAACCAGCTGTTCCTCTACAGGTCGAATTACACAACCGATTCTCGTAATTTTTTTTGAGCAGGTTCGATACTTATTGCTTTCTTTTGTCCATTCAGTTGGCTATGCAAAGACGGACTCGCGAGATCTACAACTCAAAGAGCCACTAGTATTAATTTTATACATAAAAATATATAAAAAACCAATTAAATACAATCAAATTAATAAGATATTCATAGCTCATGTCAAATAAATTAAAAATAATTATTTTCTGGGAGGAACAAAACAAGGGAAAAAATGGTTGTAGTTTATTGATAATAAAATTTAGGATACCAAACAGGGGCCCAAGTCTGCTATTTCAATTGTGTTCCAATGATCTTTCAGTGGTGTCAAAATTGTGCCATAATGACACATTCTGTTAGTAAAAGTAGACTATCAAAACTGTAAAATGTCACAATTTTGACACCACTGAAAGTTCATTGCAACACAATTGAAATAGCAGACTTGGGACCCAGGAATATACCGATTCGGATGACGATCCGATTTTGTAGTCCATCGAATCAAATAGCTTCGATTTTCCGACTTTAGACTTCCATTCAGAAGCGAGATAGTCGATCGGTACACGATAGTTGTAAATGAAGCCTACGTGCAACACAGCTTTGGCGTGAATTTAATTAAATAGAGTCATTTTAACTATTGGTTTGGATAAATCAGGAGCTAGAACCTGGAGCCTATCACACTTGGAGACAAATATGGGGAATTGCTCTACTCTAGTGTGATAGTTTGTACGACTTTTGCGTATCAGAATATAAAGCTGTGTTAAAAGATGAGAAAATGCTTAGAAAATATGTATGTCCCTTTCCTAATATGTATGTATTCTATACAAGCATATTTCATTGCGATCGCTTTTGAGGTCTATTCGTGATAATTGGACTGTTTTACAAAAAACTTAAACCGACTTCAAAGTACACTAAAAAGTAATCAAATCCCGATCTGATGACAATGGGACCAAACGGGAAGTGTACCCTTCCAGATAAAAAAAGAATTTTCCAAATCGGTTCATAAATGACGGAGTTATGAGGTAACAAACATAAAAAAAAAAAAAAAAAAAAAAATAAAAAAAAAAAAAAAACATACAACCGAATTGAGAACCTCCTCCTTTTTTGAAGTCGGTTAAAAAGGTGACAAACAGAGTTAATTTCGCATTTATAATATTACTGTGATATTGTACCCGCTGCCGAGAGTTTGCATTACTGATAGCTTCATATTAGCCAAATCACGGAAACGGCTGATCCAATTTAGGTGGGACTTTAAAAGAAAATACTGAACCATCATGTGTAAGTTATTTTCGAGAAAACGTGTCAGAAACGCATTCTCTCGGCAACCCCATTGTAAGATACATAAGCAAATTTCAGCTGAAGCTGATGTAAATTGCAATTTCTTTGGAATAATTTAATATTATAGAGAAATAATTGAAAATTGTTCTACAATAAACTTAAACTGACTGACTGAAAGCACACTAAAAAGTAATCAAATGCTGATTTTATGACAATGGGACCAAACGAGAAGTGTAGGTAACCTTCCAAATAAAAGAAGAATTTTCCAAATCGTTTAATGAATGACTGAGTTCTGAGGTAACAAACCTCTTCCTTTTATAAGTCTGTGTGTGATAAGATCATACTCACAGAACTGGATATTTTTTCATTAATTAATTCAGGCGATGCTTATAAAAAATAATAACACCCGAAAAATACTGAGGCCAATTTTCTTTCCACTGTACGGATTTTCCGGGAGAAAAGCGATCACCTGGCAACCCTATTTACTCGACAATTGGGCCCTGATAAAAACTTACGGAGTTTTTAATCTGCGGAAATCCGCTCATAATTCCCATGAAATTTCTGTTTAAATGCCTTCAGATGCCGTTCATCTTCGTCTAAAATATTCTTTTAAGTTTGAAATTTGGTAATAGATGTATTCTTTAGGGATTATTGGTCTGTTATCACAATGTCGTCCTCATGAAATTTTGTGTAAAAATAATGTTTTACTCCGCTTTTAAAAGCATGGGGTGCTTTTCCTTGAAACCCAACAGAAGTTATAGCATTTAAATTTAACAATACAAAGCGCCCCACTGTTTTGCAACTTACCTAATTACAAAAATTGCTACTGGATTTTTTTGAGCGTGTTTTCTATTTTTTTAAACTATATTTACTAATAAAGAGAGCAGTTATACTTACACCTGCCCTTTTAGTCTTTGTTTGCTCACGTCATCACATACCACTTAAAGGGTGTGGTCAAACAAGCCTGTACAAAGAAAAAAAGATACGTTCGGATGTTTAAATAGTGGATCACGGCTTGAGTAGGTTGTAAGCACGTGGTACGAGTAAACTGTGATTGCAATGCCGGAGAAATAAATCGAAGCAATTTGCTTTTTATACGACGAAGTCGGTAAACAAGGGTACGGCCCACCTGATGGTCGGCGGTTACCGAAGCCATATGAACTTTTGTAACATCCAGGGCATAACTCACGCGTTACTGACCATTCCCCGCTCCCTAATAAGCTCCCAAGTCGAGGTGCTTTTTGAGCAAATAACGCTAAAGAAATTGTTTGCAAAAAGATTTTTTACAAGGAAGCTTGAGCTTAGAGCTTAGTAGTTTTTTTTTTATACCACCAATGTAGCAAACAGGTATACCGCCCGCTTGATGGTTAGCATAGCCTATGGACGATATATTTCCTTGATGATATATTTCCTTGGGATAACCACGGTGGGGAACTCATTCCAGAGCCTGAGCGTCCGAATTAAGCTCCTTTGAAACCGTACAGTAACGAGACAATTTTGGTTCCAATGTGCGAGGATGGACTCCCCGTTGATGACGAGAGTTGCAATAGCGGTAGATGCTCACGCTCTTGCAGAATCTAGAGACGATGATTCTCCATAGATTACAATACCTTTTCCTTATATAAAGCTACTAAATATTCTACAAAACTCATGCATATTTAATCATCGAACTCAACATGGCGCTCCTCTTTCCACAAAACTAATCAAAGACTCATTTTCAAACTGCCATACTCAACTCAACGTGTGGAAATATTTTAAACTACACATGGTGGGTTCGGTTGTAACTTCTCGCGAGTGCACAGTGTTGCCAACTAGCAACTACCTCGGAACTACCCATTTGAATTTGTTTAACTTTCCCCTGTCGCCTTCGCTCCTCGTTTGGCGTTCAGGACGTAGCCACCCTCGCATATATCTTACTTCGCATGCAGAGGGGATCATTGTGAGGAATGATGCCGAAACGGTTTCATTTTGATAAGACCAAGGCTATGATAGTTTTTGCATTACTACTCCAACCACAACAAGGGCCTTCCTCATAGGTCACTTTTGACAGCCTATATACATCCATGTGTAAAAACGAGACAAACATAGTGCGGCAAGGAGATACACCCCACTTGTCAAATATGAGTTCTTAGCATTGGCCATCTATATATATAAAAAACAATGCCACTTTTCGTTGTAATTAAATTTCATAACTCAAGAACGGGCTCACCTATCCAAACCAAATGTTTAGGCTTTGTTCGGACTATTTAGTAGATGGTTTATGTGAAGTTTGCACAAAATCGCTCGAGCGGTTCTTCATTTATCACATTTTTATTATTTCACTTTATACGTAGCGAAGCACGTACCGGGCCGCTAGTAGTTTATAAAGTGTTATCTATCTATATATCAATTTAGGTATCTCATGCATGCATTAAATCCGTCTGTCTATTTGTTGGAGACGGATATTGGAGGAACGTTTTATAATGTCGGTAGATAGGATAGCTGTAAAAAAATTAGGAAATTTGACTCCACTATGAGTGTAAAAGAAATAATATCGAAGTCAAATCGTTCCTCAAGATCGTCACTCAGCGCGTCTCGCAAGTGATTTTACGCCTTTGTTTCCAAATCTATTTTGTTTACTTGTTCCCCTTTGTGTGTTCACTTCATTGACAGTCTCTATAAAATAATGTAGTGCATTTGAACACAATTTCCCAGTGTTGTGGAAGTTTTCAATGTAAATCACGGAATTTAGTTTTGTTAAAAATATATATTTACCTTTGTATTATGCTTGCGTTGTGTTATAAAATCCCTTCGTATGTTTGAAGAGATTTTAAGGATAGAGTATTTTATCAGCATTACTGAACCGGACACTTCGCCATTTTTCCAAACTGATATTAGATTTTATCTTAAAAATAAATATGAAAAAATAAATAAAAATATATGGCGCCGATTTCACAGCAAACGTTCTAAAGTTCTGCGTTCCACTTTCACTCAGCGATCGCGCCGCAAAGGAGAACGCAATACGACGACGAAAGTCGTAGAACTCTGACCGCAGAACACTAGACCGCTTGCTGTGGGATCGGCGACTATAATTAGACCGTCTCAAATTAATTGGACAGAATTTTTTATCAGAAGCGATGTTGACTTAGTTGTACGCACAGCAAATAGCGTGGTGACGGTCTTGACTTGGAATCCTCTTATGACCTTGAGATTTCAGTGAATTCAATCATTGTAAAGAAACAATTGTATGATGGTAGAATGTGTAAATTAGAGTACCTACCACCATTAAATTCGAAATAACTACCTTTAAGGGTACTTAATTTTTTCAAACCTTATTAAACCTTGGCAAATTTTATTATTTAAAAATCTCACCAAGTTATTCCGGTGCTCGCAAACAAATCAACGTAGCGTAAACAATGATAGATCAAATCGCTTATAGCGCCGTCACACTTGACGGATTATCCGCTCCGTATGTAGGTCGACTGTCGAGATATCGCTCAGCATTATCCATAGATCATAGAGCAATATGTTTTTAGCCAGATTATTCCCCATATTCTCTTACGCATGCGCTGTATTTGCACACGCATCGCAAAAGCGGATCCATAGTCTCCAAGTTTTGCAAAACCGTTTCATGCGCAGGGCCACGGGTGCCCCGTGGTTCTTGCGCAATGAAAACCTCCACCTCGACCTGGGCCTCCCCACGGTCTGTCAATTTTTCAAACGCGCTTCACGCAGATTCTTTGACACTGCTGTCAATCATAGTAATCCGTTAATCGTTAAGGCGGCTACCTACACGCCATCCCGTATATCCAATGTCCGCCGGCCGAGGCACGTCCTCACCGAGCCCGATGATCCCACCACCTTAGCTCAGCTCGAAGCTTCGGAAGCTCGTCGTAATTCAACACACAATACAGATGCGAACCGCGGTGACCGTTCACCTCGTCATCGAGGTCACGCGCCGCGACTCCCAACTCAGTCTCGTCGTCCCCCACTTGTTATTGCTACGGCAACTCGACAAGCGGCCCGAGCCGCCAATAATAATCCGCTTCCCTAGATATAAATAAATAAATAAATAAATCATCAAAGATTTCAGTCCATTCCCTCCCCTCGGTAACAGCCCTGAGCCGAGGTTCGGCCCCAACTGGGGCACCCTCAGGCCCTGTTACCTAATCATAACTACGGTTGAGAGCTAGCTCGCCGACTTGTCCGGGTAAGGGTACTAAGGCCGTACCTTCATGTCCATTCAAAAAAAAAAAAAAAAAAGCCAGATTATTGAGATGATAGTTTTTATCCTGCGGTTTAAGCCAATTTATAGGATATATGCGTGATTTTTGCAAAGAGGAAAGTAAATTATTTCATTCGGTTAACTTTCTGGTAAGGTCACTAGAACTCCATCAGGAGGCGCTGTGCTGGCAATGTGCGGGAATGAGCGATGTATGATACTCTTTTCCTCTCCTTTATTACCAGCCTAAGGCAAAGGGCGGTCTGTTGCTCAGACGAGGAGTCAGTGAGTAAGCCTTGAGCGGCCTAATCGTCATAACTCCGGAACTTTCCTGAATAAAAATAGAGGGTTACCCCACTAGATTAGCTTTCTGGCAATCCCACTGTAGGAATAGGGTAGATATATCGCATTGGGAGGTGAGCGCACATTACAGCTCCGGTACCATTCTTGAGAAATGGGAGTCGGCTTCTCTGACGTCCGTAGCAGGGATTGAATCCACTAGCACTTTTAGAGTGCGCGTGGTGAGAGACTATTAACAGCTCTGGTTGTATTCTGGACAAATCTCGCACAGTGAGTACCAGAGTGGGTGTTCTAGCGGCAAGACCTACCTCAGGTGGTCCCTGACGTTTCGTAAAGGATTTCCAGGAATAGTGTGCCACACTTTTATGCCTGAGGATCGAAAAGTTGGCCTCTATTCAAAATCTATAAGTAGTCTTGGAGGGAGTTGTCCTTTACTCTGTCAGCTCAGCGAATCCTCTCATCCGAAGGAATGAAAAGGGGGTTGAAAGGGTGTGAAAAGAATATCAGAAGGTGTGAAGAAAGCATGGTGGCATTGCCCTGGTATTGCTCATGTCAATAGTCGACGATGGCTTATTACAGGTGGACTGCTAGCTTGTTAGTCTCTTGATATAAAAAAGACTCGAGATGTTACGTGAAATATATCTCCACTTTGGCCTATGAGCTAGGACAATTGATTTTAGATAAAAGCATTGAAATAGTTTTATGCAATGTTTCAGAGAAGCTTATGTTCATTAATGAATATTGAAGATAAACGGAAAACTATTGAGGTATTTCGTTTTATCATAGACTGACTCCTAATGATGTAGCATATACCTGTTATTTTCAACCTTGCGTGGAAAGAAAGAGAAGTGTTTAACATATTTTTTACGCAAGCAAGCATTCGGCCCTCCTTATGGTAAGCAATTACCGTAGCTTATAGATGATTTGGGAAAACTACAACCTGAGCCTGGAAGCTCCTATGAAACCTGTAGCAGTAACCGCTATTTTAGTAGCTTCCCAGTAGGTACACTACTTCCTGCAGACTTCCTCATATTATTATTTTTACATTCATTTATAAATATTGGTTGGTTCTATCTATCACGCCGCAGGTCGTGGCTTGATTCCTCAAGTCATGCATTTGTGTACATAAACAACATGTCTGCATGACGTGAGTCTGGGTGTAAGATGTAGGTATGTATTTACGAGTAAAAAAGTAGTGTAGTATATCAGTTATCTGGTGTCCATCATACAAGATATATAAGCTTAGTATGTGATCTGACTGTCCGTGTGTGAAGACTGTCCCAGAATACAGAGTGGATATTTGAGATGGCATATTTTCGAAACCTAGTTATGCTGACCTTTTATAATGGGACCAAAACAGAATTCTCAAAAAAAAATGTTTACTTCCATACAAAATGTCAACCTTGCTCGATCATAATATTGTATGAAAAGTAGATTCAAACTCATTTATTCAATTTAGGCCCAGAATGGCACTTATGGAGGTCACATTTACCGAAGCCACCACCGGTTCGGAACTCGGCCTTCAGCTGAGAAGAATCCGGTAATAAATATTTTTTTGGACAATCAGACTATGTTTGGCTTTTTGTCCGAATAATATATTTAATACAGTTTTTCTAATTTTAAAATTTTTATGCCAAATCTCACACACGTGTGGGCTAAAAAAGAGCGTTTTTGAGAAGTTTTTGCTTCACGTATTAATATTAATGCCCTAAGATATTTTTTAATTAATAGAGGTTAAGTTGAACCGGTATTAAAGATGATAAATTAAACATTTAAGATGACCTGAATGACATGTATTACCCCTTAATAATGTGTTAGTCAATCATTTTAACAACAACTTAATACCATCACGAAACATTTTAAACGCAAAATGATACGTAATTTTACCGGAATACTTTTAGCATAACATATACGGTGTACGAAATTTTGCGGCGGTACGATAACGCGAATTTACATAGAAATAACGTAACGTGAAATAATTTCACTCAGGTTATTTATTACGGAGCGACCGAGCCTTGTTTGCTGTATTTCAACATTTTTTACAACGTTATTAATTCGTCATAGCAACCCTTGCATTTTCGTCACGTTTTGACAATGAAATTTTAATTTCAGATTGCGTTAGGTTTACAAGGAAAAAAACATGTGAGAGTGCTTCCAATACCGGAAAATAGACAGAAGATTTTATACTAAGCGCTCCAGCATTGCTGAATTATTTAATTACACCCACGATGTCTAAATTATTGACGAGAAATCAGTGTCGGAATTGTAATTATCGATGAGAAAGCAAATTTTCAGCGATACTTAGACGATGGTATACGTTTTCACAGCTCATGATAAGGATGGATATTTGAGTTTTTTTTTAACTTTTTAATTTGATTTTTTGTCGTTTAGCGCTGCAGTGACTTTTAAAGGCATGTGTTACCTGTGTCTTGGATGAGTTTTTAATATTCCGTTCCCAACGTAACAAGCCTCCCTAAGCCGGCAATATTAAAATTGTATAGAAAACATTTACACAAGGAAGCAACGAGTAAAAAGGAAAAATATTAAACCACTTAATTTGGCAGTAACCTCAAAAAAGTACCGAATAATTGAGTGAGAGAAATATTAAAAACCGCACCCTACAGAGTATAAAAGGGACTAGGGATGCAATTAAGGGTTGATTGTGTTAATAATGCTGTGAATTAAGTGTTAATATAGCTTAAAGGTACCGTAAGGTTCATTATTTTGTTGTTTATTTTAAATCAATATTTTTGTTTATCGCATTCGTTAGTAAAATTCGCATCTGAATCTGTACAATATAAGACTGGATTAAGAAATTCTTTAAAGATCTTTTAAAAAAACTAAACATAACTTCAGTTAACATACAAATTTTCCTAATCAGCTGAAAAAGTATAAATTTAAAAATATTCAATAAAAAAGTTTCAACAAAGTTTTACCAGAGAACAAAACTATTTTTTTTTATAAAAATTGCGCATCTACAAATTTAATAATATTCATACTTTACATGTCTCACGAGTCATTTCGCAAAGTACGCAATGAAGAAATGAAACGTCTCATCATACCTACAGACGGGTTTTAGTGTGAAAACGTGTAGTTGTATGAAAAGCGAGACTAGTCTAGTACTGGCTCTATTGTAAGTCTCTATCCTGAGACCGTTTGAAGAGTAAACATCATGTACATGATGTACAGTCGACGCCATAAGTGGGTTGAATGTTTTTAATTGCTTAATATAGATATATTAATCAAATCGTATACGTACAATATTCATACATTGAATTTTTTTTAGTTTGCCTGTATCACCAGTAAAATCAAGACCCAGTTGTATTATCTTATTCTGTGACTGCATTTATTTTTGTAACTCTTATTTAACCTTTATGTAAATCTTTTTGGGTTGTCGGTTCCAAAATCTGATGATACTATATTTTTTTTTTAGTTTACAAATTACAAAGTCTATAGTTTTTTTCTAGGCTTAGAATAATAACGATGTAGGTACTAAAATAACTTTGTAGTAATATCAGTTATTTTTAGTATACCAAATTAAAGATAGCTTTCTAGTAGGTATAATTAGATTTCAGGGTCGCATACTGTCGCATACATAAATTATTACTATAACAAATTGAAAAATAACGTAACACGGTAACACTAAACGGGTTAATGTCCTATGTAATTTAAAAGCATGAAATTTATTATTATGTACAGCATGGTCGTTTTCTCTCCTATACCACTTGTACCCGCGACTGTATCATCATACATTCGAGTCAGCATGTTTATGTTCACAGATAGTGCACGGTACAACTATGCAACTGTTATGCCACTACGCTTAGGTGGTACGTGTTTCCTTCCATCTGTTTACGCACCAACATTGGTATTGGTCTTATACTAACCTCTTGGTTGGGGGCTCCCAGCAAATTGCTATCACAGTACGTATTGAGGAGGTTTTGCATTATTCTGTTGTAAGGATTATACTCTTGTTTGAAGTCTACTTTTGAAATCAATGCTACTACTACTTACAAAATATAATAATTTTAAAAGATTTTGATATTTGTAAATATTAAATTGTTTATATTTTTTATGGATAATAGTCTAAAATTAGTGAAAACTAAATAGATGATTATAACTACTGCTTTTATTGAAATTTAATCAGGTTTAGAATAGTTACGATAGGAAGGAACCCCTCTTAATCAACTTCCCATAGAACCAACGTTACTTTTTGAAAATAAATCTTTTGGAACGTTAAAAAAAATACTATTAGACTTAATCCATATTTTAGTACGTGACGACGTGTCTATAAGGCCCTTTTTAAATTTTCATTTTTTTGTTGTTATAGCGGCAGACAGACGGACGGATGGATAGTGGAGGCTTAGTAATAGGTTCCTGTCGGCCCCTTTACGTACGGAACCCTAAAGAGCATCAGCAGTATAGGCATACTAAGGATTATTATGTATACTGTATGTCCGACCCTATGAACTGTTGCGTGGTAATCAGGGCATCTAGCCCCACACCGACCGTCCCTTCATGCTCACCAAATCCATTGTCCGTAAGGGGGCACACAAATATTTATTCATTGATCTGTTAAGCCAAGTCAAGTCAAATTGATTGGCATTGGCAGTGAGCCTAGATGCGGCGAAGGCGTTCGATCGGGTCTGGCACAGGGGTCTTCTAACGAAGTTACCATCATACGGGCTTCCCGAGGGATTGTGCAAATGGATTGCCAGCTTTCTGTCCAGCAGATGCATAAGAGCCGTCGTCGACGGTAGCTGCTCCGATAGCATGGACATAAATGCTGGCGTTCCGCAAGGCTCTGTGCTGTCCCCAACACTGTTCCTACTGCATATCAATGATATGCTGTCTATTGACGGCATTCATTGCTATGTGGACGACAGTACAGGGGACACCCATTATACGGGCCGTGCAAATATCCCTCGTTCCGAGGTTGAGGAAAGCCGCGAACGGCTGGTGTCTGAAATCGAGAGTACACTAACTAGTGTCTCCGATTGGGGTCGACTAAACCTAGTCCATTTCAACCCCACCAAGACTCAAGCCTGCGCGTTCACCGCTAAGAAAACCCCATTTGCTGTGGCTCCACAGTTCCAGAACACGTCCCTGAACATCAGCAAAAGCATCGGGATCCTTGGCGTCGACATTTCTAGCGACGTTTTGTTCCGAAGTCACTTAGAAGGCAAGGTTAAGCTGGCATCCAAAAGCTCGGAGTGCTCAACAGAGCAAGGCAGTACTTCACATCGGGGCAAAGGCTGCAACTTTACAAGTCGCAAGTCCGGCCTCATATGGAGTACTGCTGTCATCTATGGGCGGGGGCACCTGGATACCAGCTTGATCCTTTAGACTCGGTTCAACGACGTGCCATAAGAATTGTCGACGATCCCGAGCTCACAAGCGGTTTAGAGCCCCTCAGTCTGAGGAGAGACTTTGCCTCCTTATGTGTGTTCTACCGCTTGTACAACGGACGGTGTTCTGAAGAATTGTTTAAGATGATGCCCACGGCAACTTTCTACCATTGCAACTCTCGCCATCGACGGGGAGTCCATCCTCACATATTGAAACCTGAATTGTTTCGTACTGTGCGGGCTCAAAGGAGCTTCCTTCCGCGGACGCTCAGACTGTGGAATGAGCTCCCCGCCGTGGTTTTCCCAATGGAGTACAGCATGGGGTTCTTCAAAAGGGGTGTGAAGAGATTTCTGCAGGGTCGGCAACGCGCGCGTGATACCCCTGGTGTTGTAAGCGTCCATAGGCTACGGTAACCGCTTACCATCAGGCGGGCCGTATGCTTGTTTGCCAACTAAGCGGTATAAAAAAAAAAAAAAAAATGATATTGACTAGGAACTTTGAGCCAAACATGATAACGACATTTCTCTATACTTTGAGCCTTTGCTTACCGTCCATTGAAATGTGGTATCTAGATTCTTCTTTGACTATTTCGAAGAGGTAAGTCAAACGAGTGGGGGTCATTTTGATCCTGATTATTCTATATCAAGTGAAGTTTTTTATCTTTTACTATCATAATTGGATAGTAAAGGATAAAAACAGCATTTTCTTCCCAATTTGGTTCGACTGCGTTTGGAGCCTAGCTATTATTATTTATTATTTTATTATTATTATAAAGTTAAATAGAGTAAACTGACTCTTTGGCATAGTCGCGGTATACCATTTTTGTTTTGAATTATTTGATGTCCTACAAATAATATAAAAATGTTAAAAAAAATTATAACCTTGCTCTTTGCCGCTGAAAAATAATCTGATTTGGACGGTACCTCGATTGAAAACCTTGAAGTTGGGGAAACCAATTTTCCAGATTTCATAAGAATTTGTTAGTTTACTACACCTAAATGATAGCTTCAGCAAGATGAAACTATTTTGCATTAACTGTAACAGCTTAATATAAATCATTAAAAATCTAATTTTTATGAATCTAATGTTAAGATAAGAACCCATTTCCTGAAGCATCAATGGGAAAAATATTTTTATTTATCCACGTAAACTTAACAAACAACAAAACAGCGCTGAACCTCCGCCACCCGTAAAGACAGAATACATAATGCCACAACCGCACAAAACCTAAGTGTCTCACTGTCGACTCCAGTGTAGCACTGCCTTTATATCACGACCATTGTGAGTATGGGCTTAAGTGATACATCAAAAAATCTTCAAACTGTTTGTTATTATTTTAGTATTAAATATATTTTCTATTACTTAAAGTTTTTCATTTTGTTGGGTTTACTTAATTATAATGAAGATGAAAATGTTTACAAATGAGATAGAATATAAAGATTTTTTACAAAGGACAAAAGAAAAATAGAAAACAAAGAAATGATTTAATATAAATAATGGGAGACAGTCGTTCATAAAAAGTAAAGCTGTTCCAGGTCGCTGCCAGGGTGTAAGCCCAGAATGCTGGCAGCATTGCCACGCTGTATGGCAATGCTAATCTTCTGACCTAGGTATTCGCCAGCCCTCTGGTAACGGGAAACGTCGATCAGAAGTTTTGAAATTTCGCGGAAAATGCGATGGGCTCCTGGCCCTCACGGGCCCAAAGTTGGTTTAATTCATATTTTATAAGTAAAACAACATAAAAATGCTTTGATCCATTCATAATTTCAGCCCATGGATGTCCATCTCATAGGCCTCCCCCATTGATCTCCACTTCGAACGGTTCTAGGCCGCTTGCATCCATCCTTACAATTTACATTGATCCATTCTTAAATAATTCTTATTACACTCTTAAATAATTTTAAAGTATCAAAATAGGAGTATTCTAAAAAAAATTGTAGCAATAATGTAGCACTAAAGTTAAAACTTCGTTTTTTTTTACAAAAACAATACCCATTTTTATTTACTGCACAATTCGCGAATAAATCCTCTCTAAACTCGAACCGCCTTCTACATCCCAACGTGTGCCTTATTACAAAAATTTCACGTAGAGCATTATTCATGTAATCCGTCAGCATATCGCGTACAATCGGACAGTCAGTGTATGAGTGGCGGCGGACAAAGAAGCACGGAAATGGAATTTTCAAGTAGAGAAACACTTCTCTCCTCGCCTGTACTGTAGACGGATTACTTTGAATGTCGTAAGTAACGTATGAGAAAATGAACCCGCTGTATATTTTTAATGGCTATTTTTCGTGCATGATTTTATTTTTCTTTTGATTAGTTAGAATATAACAAATTAGTTTAAATTTTGAATAAATGCTCAATATATAAGTTAATAAAATCGAATGCAATTAATAATGGTAACGTTATAAAATCTAACGTTGTATTCCGATATACTTCCTTCTATTTTATGTGTCTATAAGTCTATTGCCGTGTGGCTCCCGGCATAGAATAGGACCAACCCTTCTAATCCTGTGGGTGTCGTAAAAGGCGACTAAGGGAATACACCAGGGGACGGGCAGCAGCGTCCATCTGTGATACGTCATCACTACTGCGATCACCAACCCGCCTGCCAAGCGTGGTGATTACGGCAATGCCCCTCAAATGATTTGTACAAAAACACAGCCACGGCCCCCAGTCCCCGGCGGCCCCGCTATCCCGGGCTACGGTAGCGGTCACGGTAACGGCGGGGCAGGGGGTGCTAAGAGTCTCCGGCAGAGTATGAGAAAGCCTTTGATTCAGTCGAGACATGGGCGGTGTTACAGAGTCTACAGCGATGCCAAATTGACTATCGCTATATCGAAGTGTTGAAGTGTTTGTACAGCAAAGCCACCATGTCAATCCGAGTCCAGGACGAGAGTACGGTACCAATCCAGTTGCAGAAGGGTGTAAGACAGGGTGACGTAATTTCCCCGAAATTCTTCACCACTGTAATGGAGGATGTATTCAAGCTCTTGTACTGGAAGGGATATGGCATCAACATCAATGGCGAACATATCACTCACCTTCGATTTGCCGATGATATAGTTATAATGGCGGAATCGCTGGAAGCTTTGAACATCATGCTCAATGACCTCAACAGAGTATCCCAACAGGTAGGCCTAAAAATGAATATGGACAAGACAAAAATTATGTCAAATGTTCATATTCCGCCAATGCCGGTGATTGTTGGGAGCACTGTTCTCGAAGTTGTAGACGAGTATGTTTACCTCGGACAAATTGTCCAATTAGGTAGGTCCAACTTCGACAAAGAGGTTAATCGAAGAATCCAACTCGGCTGGGCAGCGTTTGGGAAGCTACGGCATATCTTCACGTCCAAAATACCTCAGAGTCTGAAGACAAAGGTCTTCAATCAGTGCGTGTTACCAGTGATGACATACGGGACAGAGACGTGGTCTTTCACTGCTGGCCGCATAAATAAGCTCAGAGTCACTCAGCGAGCTATGGAACGAGCTATGCTCGGAATTTCTCTACGTGACAGGGTCCGAAATGAGGACATTCGTAGGAGAACAAAAACGACGGACATAGCTCGTAGAGTTAGTAAGCTGAAGTGGCAATGGGCAGGCCACATCGCTCGAAGAGCCGATAACCGATGGGGAAGGAAGGTTCTCGAGTGGCGACCACGTACTGGAAAGCGCCGAGCGAGACGACCTCCCACCAGGTGGACTGACGACCTGGTCAGAGTCGCTGGGCGCCGCTGGATGCAAGCGGCCCAGAACCGTTCGAAGTGGAAATCAATGGGGGAGGCCTATGTTCAGCAGTGGACATCCATGGGCTGATATGATAAGTCTATACCACCTCATCATCATCATCAGCCCATAATGTCCCACTGCTGAGCATATGCCTCCTTTCACAAATGATGGTGAAAAGGAATGGGAAATACTCCACCACGCATTCCCACTGCGGATCGGTGGAGGTAGGCTAATAATCAACCTACTGTTGGAGTTACCGCCTAGGAGGCCTGCAACTAACGAAGTCATAGCTGGGACCACGGCTTTACGTGGCTTCCGAAGCACAGAAAGCTCTCGAGTTGAAATACTACCAGGCGATCACCCATCTGGATACCGTCCACATCAGTGATTGCTTCACTTTACCGATAATCAAGCTACACTACGAGTGCTTCATCAATCACATAATATTTTGTAATAAACGCTACCCTATGAAAGTAAAAAAAAAACATCTCTCCAAACCGTTTCCATCCCACAATCCTTTCCCAAATCCAAACAGTTCAGTATCAACAAGTAAGGCAATACTATCGGCAACCAGCATCCGGCAACCCTCAGATAATTTCATTTCGCGAATTATTGTTCTCGACGCGTACAGATAACGTACGCTGCGTAATGGCGGAGAGGAAATTAAAGCAATGTACCGTTGTTTACTTTTATTACACGGCGGGAATTTGAAGTGGGACGTGTGGCTGGCGGAGGAAGGAAAACGTGGAGTTGACTGAATATTTTCTTGAATCTTTTGCATGACTCTGTCAAGTATTGCTTTAATTTAATTGCAGTTTACTAAGTACTAAGTAATTAGGCAAATTGCATCCCACCTCACCCATCATCTGCCTGCCCCACGGTTTCACCTTGCATAGGTACCCTTAGTCACAGTTTTACTATTGCATAAGTAATACTGTGCCTTAGTTATAATCCTATGTTCCTGTCTATACCTTGCTGAGTTTCTTGCCTGTTCTTCTCAGTTGAAGGCCGACTTACGAACTGGTGGTAACTTCATTAGCTTTGACCTTCATAGGTGCCCTTCTAGGGCCTAAATTGAATAAATGGCTATGACTTTGACTTTGACTTTGACTATACCATAACAAGCTTTCTGCGTGCCAAAGTTAGTCGTAATATCAATATATCTTTTGACTAACTATCCGCCACGGTTGTACCCGCCATCCCGGGATAATGCAGCTTCATGTTAGTGAAAGATTTTTTCGAATCTGACAGGTAATTTCAAACAATCAAACTTCAGCTTTATTACATTAATAGACTTGTTAGATTAAAGTAAACTACATGAATGTAATATGATATGCTTAGGGCCTAAAGGTCATCGCCCACTATATCAGCACTGCTCCATCGCAGTAACGGCCCGGCACCGCCTCAACTCAATCCAACCACTAGCGGACGGCGCGGCGCCAGTGAAATTGGTGGCGCGGCTTTGGCAAGATAACGCTTGCTGGCGTCACGCAGCAAGGGAGCGGGCCGCTCGCTGGAAGCTTGTGGTCAGCGGAGTCAACTATTTTATCTAGTCATTGTAAAATTTATTTTAACGCACGATTTAAAGGCCTCACTTGCATGGCAAGGTAAATGTCGAGGCGTAGCCGTGCTGTTATGGTGAACGATGGTGACCCTTAGGCTTAGGCAATCCAGCATTACTTAATTTTTCCTTCTGCACATTTCTAACTTGTGTAAATTCCGACTGTACCGCATCCATCGAGGATTGTATGAAGTATTGCTCTACGAATCCGTGTGGCAGTAAACAGTGAACCAGTCTCGTATCCGTCGACATAAATCATCGCTCGCGCCGCCGCCGCCCACCAGTTACCGTAATTATGTTATTTACTATTTAGTTTAACAATTGACAATATTCATTTTTTACAACAAATATACAAAAACAAACTATATATAATCATCGAGTCTGCCTCTGCTATCGATTAACGGCAAGGTTTTTCCAGCAGACTGACAGCGTTTACTGTTTGGATAGCCAAGCTGATGCGTTGGCGGAAACATCCGGGGCCCGCTTGTCTCCGGAGGCCTCGATCAATTTTGATAACAAAGTGCAAGTAAAACGGAGTACATCGGACCTCCATGGTCCCATGGTCTAACGCCGCTTAATGCTAACGAGTATCAAAGGCCATGGTGGCCGAGCTCGTTGACGAGATCTCCGCAGCGGCAGCGATAAGGCTGATTGGTCCTGGAACAAAGACGAAGAAAAATACACAGTACCGGTATATGTGGATAGAATAGCTCTGAGAACCAGCTAACAAGCTTGCTGTATCCACAGAAAACTTACAAAATATTTGTTCACCCCTCTAGCTCAAAAAGTGCGCCCTTGTTCTCTGAAACCAGTGTTTCTATTTTGTTTACTCAGTGTGGAAAAGTATTTTGAATTGAGAAAACTGCGAATTGGTAGTAAGGCACTTGTCACACCGCCGACGATTAGCGAGAAGCGAGTTGAGCTATAACGAGTTGACGACGAAATACAATTATGTAGTTTTTGCGTTTCTCTTTCAGTTACACGTAATTATACGATAGCTGTAAGTTTGATTTGAACAAGTGCATTGCAATCGCGGAGCAAGTATGTAAACTTTGGCGATGGCAATGGCAGATGCACCTCCAAACTCGCGATTTGCTACGGAGGCTCGTGCGTGATTGGATGTTGGCGGCGACCATGTGGAAAGAAATGTCTAAAGATTCTAATAATCGTGTGTTCCGGCTCTTACTTTCAACTTCAAATTATGTCTTAAGTGCTCAGAATAGGTAAATAGAGTCTCTAGCTTAACATTTTAAAATGGTTAGCCAATATTAAAATAAATAAGATTCTCTTTACACGGAATTGAGCAAATTAACTTGCCAGGCATTTAGACCACGATCCAGGCTATGAGCTTCTGAGAGATCCGAGGAATCTTGCCTGAAAATGCAATCTTAATATTGAACCAGAAGCCGACATTGCTCGGAAAGTCTGGCTTCCATCTTAGATGCTAAGTTTCGTTGGGATGATCAAGTTGTTGTTGTTAAAACCGTGACCTTGACGTTCAAAATTGATAATGATACTACTATTTTTGTATTTCAGAATGTCGACTGGAAACCCGATGTCCACTTGATGGTCATCGTCTATGGACATTTGCAATATCAGGAGAGTCGCGAATGGTTTGAGGGCAGCCCATTTGCATTAGTTTGGGTTCAGATAGCCGTGTGTGAAGAATGTCCTAGGATTTGTAAATCTGGTGCGTCCATGCTTGGCAAACCGAGCACGAGCCAAGCCACGAACGAGCCAACAACGAGCACGATGCGAATCCCTTTGTTCGTGAAAAAACTGACAATCGCGCTCGTTCGAGCCCGTCCACGCTACGCGAATCGTGCTCGCAGTGTGCTCGTTCGTGGCTCGGCTCATACTCGGTTCGCCAAGCATGGACGCACCAATATGTTTATATGTTTTTCATATAGGTAACTATTTTTTAATACGGAACTTTATTGTAATTTTTTTTTTTAATATTCTTGTAACATGCCTATAGTAGTAATATTACGTGTAGCTAATGGTAGGGTATACTTTGGCAGTACCACCATCAAATTGAGGATCTATCACCAAGCACCTGCTGGCGTGCTTTGGCATTTTTTTATTTTATACAACTAAGTCGGTAAACAAGCATACGGCCCGCCTGATGGTAAGCGGTTCCCGTAGCCATATGGACGCTTGCAACACAAGAAGCATTGCTCACGCGTTACCGACCTTTCCCCCCTCCCCTATGAGCTCTGCCGACCTTACTCACGCGCAGGAACACAACTTTACACAACATAATGTTATTTGGCTGCGGTATTCTGTAAGGGGAAGTACCTCCAGGTACTTCCCCAGTCGAGCTGCTCTTTGAGCGAATAAACGCTATGCTCTACCTCTCTTAAAACCTGAACCTATTGCCTACTAGACTTTGAGAAAATCCATGTGATATTGCTATAGTCCATAAGCGACGATGGTTACACGATCCAAATTTATAATTATTTAGATGTATAACATGTTTAAAACGGTGCAGCCCTAAACGATATTGCTAATATTTAATTTTATATTTCCATACGTATGCATAATATTAGGGTTGTTACAAACCATGCTATAACTCGCACGACATCCGTAACAAATGTATGCGCATACATTATTGTATACAGATAGCCTAAGGGCGGTAAGATGCTGCTACGAGGTAAAAATACAAACTTATTATGTACTGATGATTATAAATTATAGAAAACAAACAGTTCGACTAAACTTGCTGGTACCATTTTTTACTAGAAATTTAATATAGGCTCCGTCTTAATTTATACATTATAATCTATACGTAAAGAAAGAAAGAAAGAAAGAAAGAAAGAAAGAAAAAACATTTATTTTGACAGTAACACAACACAATTACATACACTGTTACATATAACATACACAAAAGACAGTAAAAAAGAAAATAAAAGTAATAAAAAATTGTGTTGTGTGACATTAAAAATGGACAGCGACTCAGTTGTAGACTGCAAGCCCAGTACAGGGCTACAGCACTGATTTTCAGTCGCTGCCATAGGTGACGTCACGAACAGCGTAACTTAAAATAAAATTGAAAACAAAAAAAATAAAAAATAAAAACAAAGAATATGAATAACAAATTAAGAAAACGTAAGTAATAATGTGATGAAAAAAAAACGTTAAAAAAGTTCAGTTATTTCTATATGGTTTAATTCAAGTCTAATGCGATAATTCTTCTCACAAAACTTATATTGTTATTTACTTATGTTAAAAAAATATAATGACTCTTATTTTATCCATCGTTTCGTAATTTTTCAAAAATACATAAAACATTTTTATTTTGCAGCATTTTAGATGGCCAGACGCGCGTGTCGATAGGCTTCCGTACGATCATGAATACATCGCGCACAACAAAACCGTGTCTGGTCTGTGTTGTGTTCTGTCTACAACCACAATCGCCACTGCTGCGATTGTTTGCGGACCGATGAAAAAGTTCAGATAGTATAAATCGGAGCCAAATAAACAAGTAGGGTCAGAGCTCTGGCCAGAGCTCCACGAGGAGGCGTAAGGGGAGCTCACCGACTCCATTTAACATCTCTTGATGAAGAGTGTGACAAGTAAGATAGGCAACGCGCGAGTGATATCCCTGATGTTGCACGAGTCCGTAGCCTACAATAAATGCTTACCATCAGCTGAACCATAACATAACAAGTGTTAGCTACCTTGTTAGCTTATTAGTATAGAAAAGTATGTATGATTCCATGAGGATATGGTCAAGGATGAGTGGAAGCGGTTTTAGACCGTTTGCTGTAGAACTAGAAGCATTATAGTAGCAGTGGAATGAATGTTGTGATATCATAGTTCTATCAACTTTGCTGATCAAGCCTGTCAAACACCTATATCGAACAAAACGCATTGACGTTAATTGATTTATTGTTCACTCACCGATTTTAATGGCGAGTTGTGTATTACATAAGCAAGTAGTAGGTAATAGTAGATTATAGCCACAAAAAATTATAGAATAAAAACTTTTTAACAAAAAAAATAAACCACCGAAAAAACTGAAAAGCAAAAAAATAATAAACCTTTTAAATGTACATGTACAGAATTTTGAATATAACTTGAATTTAATAAGGTTTAATTAGGTAATTTTTGTTAGTTAAAAAGTTTTTATTCAAATTCAAAATCATTTATTCAAATAGACCTTCGCAGGCACTTATGAAAAGTCCGGTTTGGAAGGTTGCATATGATGAAATATTCTTTACTGCATACTACATTGAAAAACCAAATACAGTCGTAGCAAATAATTTTGTTCTACAAACCAGTCGATGGGCTGTCATGAGTAAGTCACGTACAACAAAAATGTTTTCTATTCTACAGACAGCCACCACGGGGAAAGGTACGAAAGTGTTTTGTAGTTCGCGATTGTTTGCGGACCGTTAAAAAATAGGAAAAAGGCTCATGCATTCAAATATCGAGTGTTTTAAACTGCCAGCCTTTTATGGTGGCCATTTCATTTTATTGTTTTTTCAGTGAATTTATGAGGTGTTTGCTATGAGAATAATGGTTTCACGTTAGCTCGAGTAATTCCTTATTCCATGGTATCTGAGGTGCAGTAAACTATACTCATACTAAGAAGTCATATTTTGACAAGAGGGTGGCTCTCCTTGCCGCACTGTGTGACTTTTTTTGACACATCTATATCTATATCTATGATGAGATGGATGGATTGTGTGAAAGATGATATGGGTAAGAAAGGAGTGGATACTAGTATGACGGATAGAAGAGACGAATGGAAGAAGCGTACATATTGCGCCGATCCCAATTGATTGGGAACAGGGCAGGCAGATGATGATGATCTATATCTATATATAATAAAAACCGGCCAAGTGCGAGTCAGACTCGCGCACCGAGGGTTCCGTACAAACCTGTAGGTATATAAGTAAATGGTAGTATAGACCTGAGTATTTGATATTAATTTCAATTTATGACCTATTAAAAAAAAACTACTTACTAGATCTCGTTCAAACCAATTTTCAGTGGAAGTTTGCACCGTAATGTACATCATATATTTTTTATAGATTTATCATTCTCTTATTTTAGAAGTTACAGGGGGGGGGACACACATTTTACCACTTTGGAAGTGTCTCTCGCGCAAACTATTCAGTTTAGAAAAAAATGATATTAGAAACCTCAACATCATTTTTGAAGACCTATCCATAGACACCCCACACTTATGGGTTTGATGAAAAAAAAAAATTTGAGTTTCAGTTCTAAGTATGGGGAACCCCCAAAATTGATTGTTTTTTTTCTATTTTTGTGTAAAAATCTTAATGCGGTTCACAGAATACATCTACTTACCAAGTTTCAACATTATAGTTCTTATAGTTTCGGAAATAAATGGCTGTGACATACACGGACAGACAGACAGACAGACAGACAGACAGACAGACAGACAGACAGACAGACAGACAGACATGACGAATCTATAAGGGTTCCGTTTTTTGCCATTTGGCTACGGAACCCTAAAAATCAATGCCACTTTTCGTTGTAATTTTATAACTCAAGAACGGGCTCACCTATCCAAACCAAATGTTTAGGCTTTGTTCGGACTATTTAGTAGATGGTTTATGTGAAGTTTGCACAAAATCGGTCGAGCGGTTCTTCATTTATCACATTTTTTGTAACAAATGAATTCAATAAATGGCGGATCATTTTGTTAATGGGGATTTTGCTCTCAGGGTAGGGTAGGGTGGGGTAGGGTAGCACCACGCGAACGAAGTCGCGCCGGGCAGCTAGTAAAATAATAAATATCCTGGGATGCATCGCTGTACATCATTGCTCTAGCGGACGCTCTCACACAAAGTAGGGTTGTCAAATCAAACTAACCTTCTAATTAGTACTGCAAAATTAATGTTAAAATCACGATCAGGAAATTAACTAACGAATAAATCCATGATAATCCCGTCCTAAACAAACTGAGGACCAAATCAAACATGGGTACGTTTATCATTGTAGGGATGTCTTAACTGTTAAGGGACGTAATCTTAAGTATCAACCCTTTTGTTATATCAACGATTAGAAGAGAAGAGGGTGGAATAATTTCATATTGTTTTGAAAGCTTTAGAGATCATTACACTATTTGGACTGGAGGTTTCTATAGCTATTGTATTTGAGAAAGCCCCCAGAAAATTTCACATAATACTCGGTGCAGCCGACTGCAGCCACAATTTCTTCTGAGGTGAGTAATAAGGACTTTTTAGAGAACTTGCAGTGACGTTGCGTTTTAATTTTTGTGTATTTTCAGTTATATTGCATGTAATCGGTGGTGTTTATCCAATAAAGATCAATCCATGTGCAACAGTGACGTGAAATGAAATGAATTGATGAAAGTTGTCTCAAAAAGTCTATGAAAAGTTTTAGTAGAACTGCCACAAATTTACTAAACCTGACCTCCATGTTCATGTTTAGGTCAAATAAATTTTCGCTTTAGTTCACTTACAATCATCATCATCATCATCATCACCCTATAATGTCCCACTGCTGAGCACAGGCCTCCTTTCACGAATCAGGGTGAAAGGGAATGGGCGATACTCCACCACGCGTGCCCACTGCGGATCGGTGGAGGTAGGCTAGTGGTCAACCTACTGTTGGAATTTTTCAAGCCGCCTAGGAGGCATCCAACTAGCTTAACGACTATCACAATTAAGTGATAACCGGGACCAACGGCTTTACATGCCTTCCGAAGCACGGAAACGCTCGATTTGAAATACCACTAGGCGGTCACCCATCCAGGTACCGACCTCGACAGACGTAGAGTTCGTTTTAGTTTTAAAAATAAAGAAGTGTTTTTTTTGTTAAATAAAGCAAATACAAATTCAAAAGCGAATACCAGTTATATGTTTTTCAATTTGTATTTGCTTTTTTGGCCTCACTCCCATGTTCCGCGCGCTCCATCTCCTTATTCTGTAATCTGTGCTCAAATTAATCAAAATCAAACAAAATTAAAATACGCACACTAAATTCTATTAACCGAAATGTTGAGGTCAATTGTGCGCAAAAGAATGCAAAAACAGAAATACGGGAAGAACAAATAAAATCAAATTTATATGAAAACAATAAAACGATGATAAATGTGCTGAATCTGCGCCCGACGGAATTTATGGAATACTCCACCATCAGACCATGGATTAAAAGGGTTTAATGCCATGAATTGAAAATACTGTGGATATGAAATGTCTGTCTAATTGTTTGCGAAGACAAAAGCAATGCGAGGGGATCACCAATGTACTTTTGATTTTTACAAATCCCTAAGCACGCTCTTCGCTTCAAATTAAACCTAGTACTTACGTGTTTATTATAAAACTAGCTGTCCCCGTGGTTTCACCCGCGTTCCCGGGATAAAAAGTAGCATATAATACTCGGGAATAGTGTAGCTTCCTATTAGTGAAAGCATTTTTTCGAATCCGACTGGTAGTTCAAGTGATTAGGCCGTTTAAACAAACAAACAAAAAAACTCTTTATTATATTAGTATAGATACATAATATACTAGCTGTCTAGCGCGGTTTCACCTGCGTTCCCGTGATAAAAAGTAGTCTATAATAACAAACAAAAAACAAACTTAAAATCAAACAAAAAAGCTCTTCCGCTTTATTATATTAGTATAGATAGTACCTATAGATTATTGGTTCAGAATCCATCTATTACGCCGCAGGTCGAAGCCCGTAGGTTCGATTCCCATCCAGAACATGCATTTGTGTGTTCAGGAACATGTCTTTATGTCCTGAGTCTGGGTGATTAAAAGCACACTCAGAGCAATAAAAGTCATTGTCACTTGGCTAAATAATAGTTGAAGCAAAATAATATTTATTGGTCATTATTCACATACAAAAACTCGATCACGACTACAAATTAATAAAGCCCTGGATTCATACATCCACGACAGACTCATTTAATGCAGGCAATGTTATACAGATCAGGTGAAAAACTGGACAAGTGCGAATAGGAGCTAGGCTTGAGGATTCCGTAATAATGCTCCAACTGCAAATGTTAGTTTGCATTGTGTTGCTGTGTTGCGAGATCGCTTCTTCTTACCAAATTGTATGATAAGTATATTTATGAGTGTTGCAAGTAAGAAAATTATGTGATCTTTAAATCTTTTCAATGCCTTGACTTAGAAGCTTGATTTTTATACCTCCAAGGAATGGTAGATGGTGATCTAAGTTTTCTTTTTTTTTATTTGATAATTTTGATTCTTGATATAACTATACCCGTTCCAAGAAAAGAGTATCAAAAGATGGACAAGCCGTCGAACAGACGGATGGACAACAAAGTCATCCTGTAGGTAGGGGTTTCATATTTTCCTGAGTATTTACGGAACCCTAAAACCATAACAATGCGAAGGTATTGTGAATTCAGCATTGTCTGTGTATTTTCCGCATATAATTCAGATGGTTTTATAATTAACTTAATTTTGCTTTTATGTAAAATAATATTGTGCCGTTAAAAAATCCAGTTGATATTTTAAAAACATGACAATGGTGCTGATTCTGTTGTTTACAACTAAACTTTTTTAGTCTCACTATGTCTCTTTCTAAAAAAGAACATAAGAAAAGGATGTCAGAAGTTTTGTCCTGTCAAATTTGTCCAATGTTTGTTTTCAATGTAAATTTAGTCGCGGTTACGTCTAAATACCCGCAAATGAATACGGCAAAGACTAATATGACAGCTTTAAATATGTTCTATCCTTTTTCAGTAATATTTGTAAGAAAGAGATGTGATGTGACTAAAATTAGTTTAGTGCTATTTACAACAGAATCGGCACCATTTATGCCAATAGGCCTTCGGATTCGACTCCATATGGGTTTTAATAAAAAAAACTAACATATACTGAGACGTAGTAGGGTACTTTGAAGTAGCTTCCTGACTGGCTACCACCCTCAAGTTGTCGGTAGGCACCTACAGTAGTACCCAACTCATAAGGCGCGTCGTGAATCTTCGTTCGCACAGAAAAGAAAATATGCCCGGAAGATTAACGAAAGAATGCTTAAAACTTACAATCAATCTTATAGATCACTACAATAAGATTCATATTACACTGCAGCTGTCAGTTCCGTCTCACTTGCAAGTAACGCCCATCCGCACACATGGCGGTCGCTGCCGACCAATAGCATTTCCCACGCTTTGAAAATGTATCTTCTGCGCAGGTACATCGGTAAGCCTTATCAGTTGGGCACTACTGTACCAGTTCCAACAGCTATACTTGAGAATCCAACACTAAGCAAATAAAGAAAAACTCCTAAGCTATCAACCAAACCTCGCAATCTCAAAAAAAAATGGCCAGATTTATACAATTAATATCTGCGTTCCACCCTGGCGCAGTCGTTTGAGATATGACCTGAACTTTCTGGTCTCTAAGTTAATACATCGTTTTGGTACTCGGCCAAGTCCGAGCTGGTAAAAAGTGGAATGGCTTTACTGTCGCTGGGCACTTTAAGTCTTTATTGGCGAATTTCACGATAAAATTTACGTTTTTCTATTAAGTTGTAGCTTTGACACCATTATTTTAAGAATTGTAGGATCTTATTTTTTGTTGAAAGAAAAAAGATTTGTATAATATATATCAATACTTAGGTAGTTGATTGAATATAATATTATTATTAGTCAAAAATAATATATTTTTATTTATATTAAACTAGCGGCCCGGTACGTGCTTCGCTACGTATAAAGTGAAATAATAAAAATGTTATAAATGAAGAACCGCTCGACCGATTTTGTGCAAACTTCTCATAAACCATCTACTAAATAGTCCGAACAAAGCCTAAACATTTGCCCCCTTACTCATAAAGTGCTATTTAACTAATAAACTGTTTAAGGGGTCACGTAAATAACGTCACTCTAATATCATTGTCAAATAATGTGACATTATTTACGTGAGCATTTAAACAGTATATTAGTTAAATAGCACTTTATGAGTAAGGGGGTTGGTTTGGATAGGTTACCCGTTCTTGAGTTATAAAATTACAACGAAAAGTGGCATTGATTTTTATATATATATAAATAATTAAATAAATAAATTACCTACAAAAATACCCTTGGATATACCTTTTTCATCACTTATTGTATATGATCTATCTGTTTGCTAAATGTGTGCCGTTAAGGCGTCACGATTAACAAACAAACGAACCTACTTCCAATTCCAATAGAAGAATAGTAAATTTTCAGTAACCAAATAAAACGTAGGTATTAACCATTATGTGTCAAAAAGTTGTCCGGACTTTAGTGTGAATTATACGAGAGTTTGGTTTTTTTTTTATACTACTTAGGTAGCAAACAAGCATACGGCCCGCCTGATGGTAAGCGATTACCGTAGCCTATGGACGCTTGCAACACCAGGGGCATCACTCGCGCGTTGCCGACCCTGCAGAAATCACTTCACACCCTTTTTGAAGAACCCCATGCTGTACTCCATTGGGAAAACCACGGCAGGGAGCTCATTCCACAATCTGAGCGTACGGGGAAGGAAGCTCCTTTGAGACCGAACAGTTCGAAACAATTCTGGTTTCAATATGTGAGGATCGACTCCCCGTCGATGGCGAGAGTTGCGATGGTGGAAGGTAGCCGTGGGCATCATCTTAAACAATTCTTCAGAACACTGTCCGTTGTACAAGCGGTAGAACACATAAGGAGGCAAAGTCTCTCCTCAGACTGAGGGGCTCTAAACCGCGTAAAGGCGGTATGTTGATAAAAATGCCCTTAGCATAATATAGCGAACTTTTTAAGGCGATGACAGCTCGTTGGATACCGTAACGAAGGTTCCGGGTTTGAATCTAACAATGAGCTTGAGCTTTTGGTGAAGGAAACAATGTGAGGACCACAACAAAGTACCCTACCACCGTGCTATGGCTAGCACGGTGAATACGCAATATTCGACTGAAAAATGTTCGGCGTACAGTGTGCTTTTCGCGCTTAGGTATCGGCACACGCAAAGCAGTATCCAAACTTATAAACTTATAACTTTTGTTTGATAACCACACCATCAGCCTTTTTTGCTTCATAGAAAGCCCATTCTTATTCGGATTTACTAAGCTGTCGTCGCCTCGAAAGGGTTACCAAAGGGCAACACAATCCCGACACATACTTGACACATTTTTGTCTACGCTCATGCTTCCTCATGAAACCGCGAAAGCACTTAAACTTGGGCCCTTTTTATAAAACACCCAAGGGTAATGTTTTCGAACGAAACCAGCCCTTTGATTTTTTGCACATATTTTTTTTTACCAGAGGCTTTCCGGAAAATCCTTTGGCAATATTGTTTATCGGGGCCCGTTTGTATATTTGAGTAAGAAGTTTTATATTTTATTAATTTTCCGCCTTGGTTTTTGTGAATAATTTCAGGGTTTTCGTGGACTGCTTTTCACAAAATGGTTTCAGTATAATACTAATACTGACACTAAGTACTGATTTAAATTATATTGATATACCTTAGGTACTTTTTTTATTATGTTTCAGTAATAAGACTATCACGAAACAAAATATACAGATTTAATGATTCAAACAACTGCAGATGTATATTCGATAACGTTCATTAATTTTACACACATATATAATCAATTTATTACCTTACACGTTACATAACTTTAGACTAGCAGTTATCAGCTCAAAAATCATCCGACTCAACGGATGAAATCGCCTAAACTCAAAGTCGTTGGCTTACACTGAAAAAAAAAATTATTTAACAGTAACACAAAATTTTACTACCAATAACCTAAACAGAGTGACTTGCGAACTAAAAATTACCAGTAACAAAACTAGTTTTGGTTCATTACTAAATTGTTTGATTAAATCTAAGAGATATAAGATTAAATGTAACTAAAGTTAGTTTCCAGACAACAAAACTTCAACATACATAACTAGTTTTGTAGAACCTTTTTTTCAGTGTATCCCTCATTGGTCGACTATGCTCAAACATGATTGGTGGTTTTGCGATAGCCAATCACGTGCAAGCATTAGTGTTACCCCTTTAACAATGTAAAATATTACACGAAATAATATTTAAATTAATAATCTTTTACAAACCGATTACAAATCATGACATTCGGCCATCCGTAACAGTGCAACCTCGGGAGGTGCACCGGGGTGCACGTAAACAAAACTCTAATCAGTCGAATTAAATTAAAATGTTTGAATGAACCGGAAAATTCTTCAACCAAACAAATATGAATAAACAAACAAAACAATTACAAACTTCGAAACACTTGATTATAAATTAAAAATATCATCTAATTAGCTATTAAACTAAAAATAAGTAATTACATTAGTAAAAGTAGTACAATTACATTTAACAACAAAAATAAATATAATACTTAATAATACAACACTTTAAATTAAACTATTTCATATCGGTAATAATGAAACAAAATAATGAATCAACGCAACAGGTAATAAATCTTTATAATTTTAGAACCAAAACTTAAAATCATGACACAAATATATTAAGTAGGCTAACCTTTCGACTATAGCAAAAACTCTTCAAATAAGTAGGACATAATCATCTAGTACTAGCCGCCCGACTTCATTTGCGTGGTGTCCTACCCTATACCCTACCCTACCGTGAATTGTTCTTAATTTTTTTATTTTTCTACGCATATTCCTTATTCTTTTTTCCGTAAGAACCTTCTCCAGAATATTAGAAAACTTAAAAAAAAAGATGGATGAATTCGGTAAAGTCCTTCTGAAGTTATGGCATGACTGAGGGAAATAGGGACGAGGCGGGAACTTTGAATTTTTTCGAGTTTTTTTTTTACCTTCCTAGTACAATATGGATACATGTTTCAATGATTAGCGACAGTAGAATGTTCATTTGGCACATTGTGCTATGAATGTTTTTTGTTTTTGATATGAGCCATATTTGAACATTTCTCACGGTTTCTCTAAAAACTGTAAAACTTAGGTTCCTGATTTTGGGAAATGTACAAAAACAGTTAATCTTAAACAAAAAGTTTCAATCCTGCAATATATTATGCTAAATGAACTACTATGGCCGTGAATCACTGAACTATCTATTCATAGGTAAAAAAAAAACTCGTAGAAATTAAAATTTCCCGCCTCGTAACTGATGTTTAACCTTAATATCTATCTAAGTATATATAGATTATAAATTTACAACTGAGTTTGTTTGTTTGTTTCATCGGCACAACCAATCGTGTTGATTTGGCACGACAGTTGCTTATAGCATAAGAACATAAGTAATACTACTTCACATCCCAGGTGAAACTACGAGGCGCTACTAGTTTAACATTAGAAAAATAAAATAACTAGAAATACCATTTTGCGTTACACAACACCAAAAAATACTTTTCTCATCTCCCATGTTAAATTCCTTGGAAATGCTACATTTCATTAAAGCAGTAATATATTAGGCATAATGTATCTAGAAACAAATTGTTTCCTACTTATTATTCAGACGCGATCCTGAAATTATTCACTCGTAAAATATTCTATGGTAGACACAATTTTTATTTTCTTAAAAGAAAAAGGCTTAAAGTAGGGTCATTGACTTCAAGGAATAAAAGATATGCCGGCTTTCGTTAATGTACTTACAACATTAATTTTAATTAGGGATGCGACACAGAGTAAAAAAATATTTTCCTGTCCTGTGGTATCTTTTGTTCACGAATGTATTTATTATACCATATAAATATCCGATTATCATTTTACACACCTTAGCATATCACCGTGACAATCTCTCAACACAGCTTCAACATTTCTTCAACTATTATTTTGCTTCAGATAATTATGAAACACTTCGTACCAACGTCTTGCTACGTCGTAGTCAAGCTATATTTTTGAAATGGTGGAACGTCATCTGTCGCCCTCTAGATTGTCATATTTATGTCGATGGAACGTCTTCGGACGTATGATAAGGGAAAACTCTTATGGCACATCTCAGAAATCATCTATAATATTAGTATTTATTTAAAAAGTTTAATTAATTTTATTAATAATTATTATCAGTTGCCATTGGAGAGGCCTCCACGAAGCCGAGCAATGCCAACCCATTTCTAGAAGCGTCACTGTGGTATGAATCTCTGACCTCACGATTTCCATTATGTCTTATTAACGATAACAAATAACCCACCAATATAATATCCGAAAATTCTCGCATGATCCTGAAACCACATGACTGGTATACCCGACTCTATTTGATTTAATTCTTGGGAATGTATACGGCGATAATGTGGCCCACATTATCGCGTACCCACAAATGTTCTAAGAATGTGTCCCAGACGCGTATAGGCGGTTCCAAATCAAAGGAATGGAACCGTACCGGTGTAATCATATTACGTGGATTCCACCAGGATTATAGAATGAAATTCCGTTGGTCTATGTTGTATTTTAGCTTTATTGAAGTACGGTTTAATAGCTCTATGATGTTAGAGAAGATAAACATACCATACCATAAAGTCAAAATATTGGCATTCAACAATACTATCATCTTTTTTTTTATTTGCCTAGAAGGTGAGGACCCTAAAAAGATTATCTTTATTACCCAACGCGGACAAGCCGGCAAGCAAGATCTCAACTGGAGTAACTACGCCTGTGGGCGCCCCAGGTAGAGCACAAACCTCGGCTCAGGGCGTTAACGGGGGGAAACGGAAATTATATAAAACGACTAATTAGGGGCGGTCGGATGTTGACAACTCGGGCCGCTTGAATGGGACGAGACCGAGTGAGACGTCGCGCGCGACGCGTGTCCTCGCTGGCGAGGACGGTAACTTGGTGAAATGTCAATGTGAATGTTGTGTGTGTATTTCGTGCAGCGTCTGCTGGGATCTGAGCTAAGGTGATGCAATAATCTCATCGTGTTAATCCTACTAATATTAATAAATGCGATATAGGAAAAAAATTGTCCCGGGAAAACACAACATTCATCGGAATTTGGGTGAAATCAAAGGGCAAAATATAGTAAATTAAATTAAAATTATAGTCTCGCATTTGACAATAAACGTCTAGTGGTACAGTAGTACCTAACTAATATGGCTTACCGATGTACCTGCGCAGAAGACACATTTTCAAAGCGTGGGAAGTGCTATTGGTCGGCAGCTGCCGCCATGCGTGCGGAGGGGCGCGACTTACGAATGAGACGGAACTAACAGCTGCAGTGTGTTATGAACCTTATAAAAGTGACCTAAGGTTGATTGTAAGTTTTAAGCATTCTTTCGTTAATCTTCGGGGCATGCTTTCTTTTCTGTGCGAACGAAGATTCACGACGCGCCTTATCAGTTGGGTACTACTGTAATTGACGGTACCTTAGTTCACATAGCCTATAAATGATTTGTACAAAAAAATGCTGAAATAATGACAGTAACAAAATAATATTTCATACGTCCATTTTCAATTGTAGATTAAATATATTGAAATTTTAAAAATTACAGCTCATGCGGAGGATTTACATAAATTTGCATTTGGCTCATGGAATGTAATCGAATTCGATGGTGAAATTCAATGGCATTATTTTGGATATTATAACAAAGTATTTGTGTAAAATAAAACATAGTCCTTTTGAAGAATTCGTATTGTAACTTTATTTAAAAAAAAAACGTTTTTTGGTTTTGGTACTAACAAAGTTAACATCAAAATAAAATAGCTCTTTATGGTTTTTCTTAAGATTAAAACGACACTGGTCAGTCAATTTAGTTCATTAATCAAATTTATTAACTTAGGTTGGATTATTCGATAGCCATATAATTACGTAGTTAGATTAGACAAGTAAATTACGGTACCCCGAGTGTTAAGAAGTGACGTTAATAAAAACTTACTGATGCGTTTGCGTTAACAATAAATGTTTGTAAGTTTTGAAAATAATGTACCATGAGAGGCGCCTGTGATAATTTCTATAGAGAAATATCGCAAACGTAAACGCATTAGTCAGCGTTTACTAAGGTCAATTCTTTACACTCGAGGTAATGTTACTGGTATTATTAGTCTACGTTTACTAATCATTTTTGTCTAATCTAACAAATTACATTACATTTCATCCTTATCCGTTGAAAGGACGTATTAAAGAATGACAGGTAATTAATCTTTCTAGCTAAAAATTCAGATCGAACTACTTCTTCTGGTCATGTAACTATCCCATTACAGAATAGTTATATTCCAAAAGTCAACTCAAGTAAATTAATCCTTTGTAAAGGACAATTTCCTTAAAAGTTCCCAAATAGTTTCAACCACGGTCCTTACCCTGCAACTATTGTAATATCTCGCAAAGTCGCAAATCTAACCACAAAACAACACAAATCAAGTCAGTTGAACGCATCCAGACAACTGTGAAGTCTCGGGCTATTTGTCTTGTCTGACCGCGGACTCCGAGTCTTGAACAAAACTTGGGCATCTATCTTATGTTCTACTAACTATTATTGCAATAATGCATTAATTTTGTCTGGAAACTAGTTTGGTTTGTCATTCAATTTGTTTGCAATTTCATTCGTTATAATGACTTTTGCTGTTAGCTCAGTGAACGCATCTACCTACAATCAATCTTGGCTAATATTTCTATGGTTTGAAATCCTTCTTGTATTGCTAATGTACAGACAGAGACCCCAACCCTCCTGGCATAAAAAAGGCAAAAATATTAAAGTCAGATCAAGTCTAAAGATTAGATCATGTAATCGAAAATAAACCTAATATCATTGGTCATCATCACCATCATCATTTTAGCCTATTGCAGTCCACTGCTGGACGTAAGCCTACCCCAGGGTTCGCCACATGGCCCGATCTCCCGTTTTCGCCATCCAGTCACCACCAGCCACTTTTTTCAGGTCGTCGGTCCATCTGGCCGGAGGGCGACCTACACTACGCTTGCCGAGTCGTGGTCTCCACTCGAGAACCCGTCTACTCCACCGATCATCGGTTCTACGACAGATGTGACCAGCCCACTGCCACTTCAGTCTGCTACACTTCTGTACTACGTCAGTGACTTTTTTGTCGGATAATCTCGTTCCGGACTTTATCCCTTAACGAGATTCCGAGCATACCCCTTTCCATAGCTCGCTGTGTGACGTGTAGTCGGATCGTCGAATATCATTGGTGCAGGTTCCAAATTCAAACGTTTTAATTTTGAAACAAAACTTGACTTAACCATAACACTAGACTTAACTATAACAGATTTAAACAAAATTTAGCACAGAAATGGATCATAATCATCCTAGAATAAAATATTTATAGCCCGGGAAAACCATGGAACAGGCACTTGTCTAGAAATAATTAGATTTAAATAGAAATCATTTCAAACAAAGCACTGACAAAAATGTGTCTTCAGTCCTGATAGGTAAAACAAGATTAAAACCAATCCCTTAAATTTAAAACAACCATTCAAATTCTCGGACTAAACGGAATTTATCAGCCGTAACGATTTTAGTCGGGACAAAAGCGAAATGTCCCGTTTCCCCGCTTTTCAACTCGGCTGTTACCAATTCAGGACATGTACCCGCAACTTTACCATTTGGACAAGAGTCCCCGGTGACCATTTGGGAGGCGTGATCCAAACTTGGGATGGCATTTTGGACTTTCAAGGTTTTTTATAAGCTTTTGGAGAATTTTAATCGCTTGATTGTTTATAACAAAATCATAAACACCAAATTTATTTGATTGGCTTTCCCTTTTTTCATAAATTATGGCATGATTATAAAAAAAATGAAATCCCGATATAACATAATGAAGGTGAAAAATGCTCTAAATTTAAATAATAAACCGCAATAAGGTTTTAGTTTATTTTCAACTCCAGGTAAAATAGCCATTATTATTTACTGCATTGGCAATATTTTCCTATGTTACAATATCCTATTTGTTTACTTTCCATCGGAATGCCGTATCGAACAAATTTTGCCGAGCTTGCTATATCATGCCGAATCGTATTTACTTTAGCTGATTTGTTTGGATAGCGAAATTACAGTTTTATATTATGGTAAAACAGATGTTTTCACGAAATCGTATTTACTATTTTGCAATGCTTACACTAAATTATGCTCTGTGGGTTTTCCCGTATTTCTGAAGAATTTAATGTTTATCAGGGATAATAATTAGGTAGGTAACTTTTTATTTCAGTTCTTTAAGTGAAAATAATTCGATCTTTATAAAATATTTTTTAACGCAACCAAATAACCTCATGTTATTTGCGCGTGAGTTGCCAGAGCTCATCGGGGACGCCTCGTGTGTTGGCTACGTGAACCTCTTACCGTCATGCGGTGCTTATTTACCGACTTCGTACTATAAAACAATATATCTTTAACATGTTTCTCATTAAAATAACAATTCTTCCTTGACTCCATATTCTTCATGAAAAAATTTAGGATGAAGTGATGGTTGGCGGAAAATATTTAAGCGTCATGAAGATCGAAGATCGCTGATTATTTACGGATGTTCAGCTTCAGTCAACCTTTAAGTACTCCGAATATTTGGAATATCTTCCTCTATCCTGAACTTCTGTGCTCTTTTGATCAGTGTACTTTTCCTGTGCTTTCCAATAATATCAGTTATCAGTTTCAAATTATGACACTACACCGGTTGTCGATCGACATCGAAATGTTTTGACTCTTGCGCCTAAGTCGCTCATACATTTTGTAACTGTTTTGTTAACTACTGTTTTTTTTTTGTTTTACTGGATAAAAGTTGATTGTTATTTATTGACAATAATTCAAGTTTTACATACCCAAGGATGCAAATTATATGCTTGGTTTATCAAAAACGAAATAAAGTTACCTAATTTAGTTTAATAGTCTCTATGAGTAGTAACCCATGACATACCTTTTAAATAAACTAGCCACTGTAACTGACTTCAAACTTACATCAACAGTAAAGTTGTTGAGTAGTGAAATGAAAAAGTTACAAAGGGCACGGAGCGGCAACGAGCGCGCGCCGCGTCAGTCAAATTTGACGAGCCATTGTTGGCCTTCAGACTTCAATGTAGAATACAGTGGATTGGTTACATTTTGAAGTCTGTGAGAAAAAAGCTGCTGGCATTTCCTATCTAGTATTTGTTTTATTTTGTTACATATCCGAATATTTTCTTGGTTCATCCCTATGTTATTAGAAGTAAGCCCTATCCATATTCACAAAATGTCCTAGCTCCTTCTAATTTATACATTTCATAAGAGACAAAAATTTTGAAATAAAATTAAAGACATTTTTTATTCACTCAAAGTGTAGCTCGACTGGGAAGTACCCTCACCTTACAGAATACGGTAGCCATATAACATTATATTGTGTTCCTGCGCGTAAGTAAGGTTGCCAGAACTTATTGGGGAGGGGAAAGGGTCGGTAGTACGTGAGTGATGCGCCATCTGTTATAAGTATCCATATGGCTACGGTTACCGCTTATGAGGCGGGCCGTATGCTAGTTTACCAACTCTGTGGTATAAAAACATATAGATATATTACAAAAAGCAAAGCCCATTAGACGTCTTCAAATTACATATGACTTTAGTATATGCTAATAGCAAATAAATTAAAACAATAGCACATCCACATGTTATCCAAAGCTCACGTTCAGGTCTCTTTGTCAGACAGACGCGTCACAGACTAAAATTGGAGTTGGCAGCGGAAAAAATTAGTGAATCAGCATACGAATGAGTGAGAATGAACATTGTAATATCCGCGTTGACAGCGAGAACTATGCCCTAATGAAAATTTGGATCAGTTTCTTCAAAAGCTTTTGTATATTATTCTTTTTTTATTATTCTTGGGTTTCTGGGTGTTAATTTCTATATTCTTTCATTTATTTTACTAATAATATTCTAAGCAGAACCTTAGTTTTTGAAGTTCTGTCAAAAATTTAAGTAGCATTTACTTTGTGAGGAGGTTCTCGGCCTTCCAGAGGTAATATTTTATTCCCAGCTGAAAAAAACTATGATTTTGCTTACTACACTCATAGACAATAACCTAGATATACTGGGACATACAACACACGGCCGTTTGATTTAAAAGTAAGCAGTCAACCGGCCTTTAACTGCAATGATCACCATGATCATACCGTCGTATCGTCCTCGCCCGCGCCGGCGAGGACGCGCGTCACGACGTCCCACCCAGTCTCGTCCCGTTCAAGCGGCCCGAGCTGCCATGATGAGTAATCCGATCATCCCAAATTAGTCGCGCTCTGGAGCTGAGGTTCGTGGCCCACGTTCGTTAAGTTCGTTACCTAAACTATAAGAACCGGTTGAGAGCTTGCTCACTGAGCCACCTCCTGTCAGTTCTAAAACAAACCGGCCCTTAAAAATATAAACGTATAGGTATAACTAATATTATGTATAATGCTTAATGTTGTTCAAAATGAACTAACGTAGTACAGGGGGCCTACCACAAGCTCTTAAAACAAGGTTAAAATAACCTTATTTGTGTTTTGTCTTGTTTTGACGCCGGATGTCAATGAGGGACAAAAGACAAATAAGGTTATTTTAACCTTGTTTTAAGAGCTTGTGGTAGGCCCCCTGTACAACCATTATAAATAATTATTTAATTAAATTAGACTCATTACTTTGGACTTCTATTACAAAAGACTTCCAATTACACTGAGACCAATATTAAATTATTTAGTAAAATTTAGACACGGGCACCAAATAATTCAGCCACTTTTCTGTATCAAAGTGCGTGAACCGTCACAAAGCGGCGTCGAGCAATTTGCAACTTCGTTCAGTTCATGTCACGGGTTAAAAATGGCGGACATTAAATTTTGCAAAATTAATACGACAGGTGAGAGTCAGCCGGCACTTATTAATGTCGCACGATGAATAAAATTATATAAATTTCACGGCTGGTGATATGTAAAGTAGAATATAGCAAGTAATTTGCTTTTAAGCGGTAATTTGATGTGAACTAAATCTGTATGGATTTACGGTAATACGGTAATGAAGAGTGAAAAGTTGACGGTAAAATTCACCGCATGTGGAAATAGTTAATGAATAAATTAAAAGCGCTGGAAAGGAGGGCAATACGTAATCGCAGTTTATTTTATGGGTACGTTTAATAAAAAAACTACCTACTATAAAGTCTGATTATATTACCTATTTGCTACTGCTAGGATAGCAGATTTTGATTGGTATTGGGTAGGATTTGGGTTTCTCGAAAATCCACCTCTAACGGGACAAATAGAGGTTTAACTCAAAAGTTGATATACATTGGTTCCTTTTATAGCCAATAGGAAAGGATTTTTGGAATTTGACATAAAAGACAAAAAATGTCGTCTCTTTTAGAACACCATCAAAGCTAAAGGCAAAAGTTAGTTATTCCACCTATGTACGTTATTTTGGTATAAGGAAACTCTGTATATTACACAACGGAAGTACGTAGCTTGTGTGCTGAGGTTTTTTATTACTAATATTTGTTCCCGTTTTAATTTCCTGTTTTGATATAACGTTATACTTGCCTTCCAGCTTTAATGGAAATTTTTCTTGATACTTCTGTCGATAGCGTATAGATTACGTACAGGAAGTTTGTGGCACATTAGAGATGATGTTTCGATTTATTGATCAAACTGCCGTACTCACAGGAATGACTCACGGCGAAACGTGTTCTATAGAAAATATCCGATTCAACCAAAATGTTTATGGTACCCCAGATTTTTTTGCTAACTTCAGAACAGTATCAGATTAGGTAAGAGTTCATGTCATCAATCATACTTTTTAGTGAAAACTAATTTTGAAGGTGTTATTTTTAAGTTTTTTAACAGACTTCAAAAAAGGAGGAGGTTCTCAATTCGGTTGTATTCTTATTTTTTATGTTTGTTACCTCATAACTCCGCCATTTATAACCGATTTGGAAAATTATTATTTTTTCTGGAAGGGTACACTTCCCGTTTGATCCCATTGTCATCAGATCAGGATTTGATTACTTCTTAGTGTACTTGAAGTCGGTTTAAGTTTTTTGTAAAACTGTCCAATTATATTTTATAATTTCGAATTTCATATGCTTTTTCAAAACCTCTCAAGGTTTGTCACTGGCCGAGGATATGCATAACATTGATCAGTTTTAATGTCGATAATATTGAATATGAAATGCTTCAATCGCGATGTTTGTGCTTTATTTTGTTGAGGAATTCCATCATATCTTTAAGGTCTAAGGTGAGACCACCGATAAAATATGGGACCACTTTTGAAGCCTACCTACCAAACAAAAAAAGACAAATCAATTCATAATTGGCGGAGTAATCGCGTAACAAACATACAGTCAACTTGAGAACCACATTTTTTTTGTACCCACTGGATACTCTAAAAGGATCATACGGCCACGAATGTGTCATTAATTTATATTCGTGAAGTTGTAAGTCCCATCCCATGAACGGTCATTTTATGGGGTCTTTTATGTTGTTCAACCCTTCACCCAAATGACTATTTCAGTGTTAATGTTTGAAACTTCATGGCTGACATTTATTTTCCAAGGTGTCTGTGATTTATATAGGGTTATGGTAATTAGTGACCGACACTTAAAACATGATTGTACTCGGGATAAGAAACAAGTTTCCGAAGCAAACTATTTTTTATTTAGAACCTAATCACCCCAACAGAGTCAATTCAAAGCCATTTTTTTAATTTAGGCCTAAGAAGGGCACTTATGAAGGTCAGAAGGTCTTAGAAATTTGTAAGTTGAAAAATTTAAAAAAATTCGTAAGTTGGAATAGTGCTTGAGTTATTACAATATTACGAGTTTAGCAAACGACTTTTCCGAGACCATATTAATCCCTTGACTTGCTGTTAAAAAATAACAATTAATTTCTATTGTTTTCCTCCCTCGCGCGGATCACCAAACAGTCAAAGGATAAGTTTTTTTTATTCCATTAATCAGTAAAGTAATAAGCAGGCAAAGCACAGGGGAGGCGTGGGAAGAAGCGAAAGGGGGCGCATTATGTAGTGTGTCCAGCGATTAGGACTTTTTTGAGAAAACTTTGTGATGACATATCTCGAATTTTTTGTCCTAAATGATACTTTATTCAAAAACACGTGTTTAATCATCTTAGCCAAAGTTTCATTTATGCATATTTTGCAGATGAAATTTTATTTTCTATAAAACAAAAAAGAAAATAATTTCTAAGCTTATCTTTCGCAAGTCTATTAAATAACGATTAACATAAAAAGCTTATTTTCTAAATGGTTTACTTAAACATCATAAGGTGCCTACACCAAAAGATCTTAAGAACACCGATATTTATCACTAGGCATACTAATATAGAGACATAAACTCAATAAAAAAAAACATTGGTCGATAGCAAAATAAATAAGATTTTGAAAAATCATTTTCTCATTTCAAAACACACCAACAAATAAAATGTTAACTAGTGTATTTACGTTTGATGCAGACATGACCAATATTGTTTACTAAAAGAAGCCTGTATATTATCAATGATTCTGCCTTAATAATAATTACAGAGAAAATCGTTGTTAAATTTCCATAAGTACATATACATGTTCTCGACTGTACTACGTATCTACGTATAAACGTATAATAAATATTTTCCAAATTTATATCTGTCTGCGGTATTTTCCAATGGAATAAGTTTTGATTTACTGCGGTGGATATTGACCACATTATATAAAGCTTTCACAAGTACTTATTCTTTATTGAAATAGACAGCTTCAAAGAGAATAAATTCAGAGAGTGGGAGTTTTGGGATAGACGAAAACTAATTTCTAAATAAAAAATTCACGCACGAGTATTTTTTTTTTTTAATATCGGTTTAAACTACGTACTACAGACACGTGGTCCGTCTCTTTTTAGATAAGGTATGTTTATAAATTTTATTTTGTAACATTTTCACAATTTGGACATACCTATTGTTCGGCGCAATAAATAAATTATTTTAATACATTAATATTCACTACGACGCTCGTGGTGTACTACGAAGCGCTCGTGGTGTAGCATGATTAGCCGTTCTTAATCGATCGGTAAAGTTAAGCTACGTCTGTCTTGGTCGGTACCTGGATGGGTGACCGCCTAGTGGTATTTCAAATCGAGCGTTTCCGTGCTTCGGAAGGCACGTAAAGCCGTTGGTCCCGGTTATCACTTAATTGTGATAGTCGTTAAGCTAGTTGGATGCCTCCTAGGCGGCTTGAAAAATTCCAACAGTAGGTTGACCACTAGCCTACCTCCACCGATCCGCAGTGGGCACGCGTGGTGGAGTATCTGCCCATTCCCTTTCACCCTGATTTGTGAAAGGAGGCCTGTGCTCAGCAGTGGGACATTATAGGCTGATGATGATGAATATTCACTACATTTATATCGTATTAATGTACACTTGTAATAACTATCTTGGATTAGTATATTATTAGCATAATATTACAAAACTACAGTTTTCTACAGTCTTGTTTACTCGCTCGTTTGCCCCGGAGGAAATCCCCGCGCGTATTTGAGATTCCACTACCTTATTGTTTTTTTATTGCCATTTTTAGGTTTTGAGAGAGCATTTGGTCGGTTGTTGCTCCCATAGCCCGTTTGCTAACCTGCCTATGTCGTCATCACTGTCATCTGTGTGTATTTGAATAAAATGTATATACTTACAAGAAGTAGATCCTCCAGAAGTATATCAGCTACCTTGTTTAGATGAGAAATAATCCAGGATGTTTATTTTAAATTATACGACCCAACAACGTTTCAAAAACTGCTCGATAAATTTCAATAACCGCTCAAGAACTCAACAAAATGTTAGGGTGGAAATTTGAGATGGGGCAGGAAGAGCAAAGCCATGCGAATATGTTCTTAGGACACTATCCTTTACTTTTGAGTTATTGCTAGCAGCATTTAGAGAAAAATAAAAAAGTTTTCCTAACAAAATGTATGGGTTTTTTTTATATATGACATTTCTAATACCTCAATCTCTATGCTAATACTCTTCTAACCTAACTTGGCCACATAGAGCCTTTTGACCGATATCGGACAAAGGATCGATCAAGCTAATAAAATATTTTTCGAAAATAGCCGTTTTTCGCTGACTGTAAATATTAATGAGCTATAAATCAAAAATAAAGAGATATTCCTGTATCCAGTATCTGTTTTTGAACTTTTTGTAGTTACTTTCATGTCTGAAATCTGACCAGAATAAGAACCAGTACAATCTACTGTCTTTTAGGCAGACATTTCCAGATAAAAGAGTGCAGAATTACTATAAACAACGTCATATTGTATTGTTTCAAGATTCACTATAATAGCACCGACAAGTCCATAGCAGAATGCCATCGTCTCTAAAGTAACAGGCGCTTAGTTTACTCTCAAACCGGAAAAGACAAGTGTACATGGAATTGCAGCTTCTGGAAGCAACAAAAGCACGTATTTATTTCTTGACATTTTATATTTTAGCCCCAAATGAATTTGAAACTTTTCCAGGGGGGGCGAACACTAGATTTAATATAAACAGAATGCTTAATGACATTATCCGCAGGGAACTTCTTGTCGCTAACGTGCCTTCCTTACTGGAACAAGTCGGTATTGCGCGTGGCGATGGAAGAGATCGGATGGTATGTCTTTGATCCCGTGGAGTGTCGGCAGGTCGCTGGTGTGGGATGCCACATGTGTTGATACACTCACATCATTCTAAAACAATAAAAATAAATCGTGGTTTTTCCAATGGAGTACAGCATGGGGTTCTTCAAAAAGGGCGTGAAGAGATTTCTTCAGGGTCGGCAGCGCGCGAGTGATACCCCTGGTGTTGCAAGCGTCCATAGGCTACGGTAACTGCTTACCATCAGGTGGGCCGTATGCTTGTTTGCCACCTTAGTGGTATAAAAAAAAAACAATAGCATCAAAAGTAAGTTATTTGCTAACATTTCCAGCATACGTAACTCAAATGAAATGGCATTTTAAAAATAAAATTTTCTTTGTCGTCGCATAGAGGGCTTGAGACAATAGAAAAGAGGACAAAGCAGTGTCACTTGAGGCCACTTTGCGGCATGGCCTTAGTAAAACTCCCCAGATCACGTGGCTTATGTATTGACTTATTATGTGACCAGTGTTACAAAAATAAAAAGTAATATTACAGTTTATTTTCTTAAAGGTCATATAAGTAGTAGGTACCTGACTTACTAGTTGAGGAAACAGTTTCTTGGAGGTTTTTAGCGGTTGAAAAATCGGCCATTTTGAAATTTTAATCATGAGGTTCATTGTATAGAAAAGCTCATAAAATTTGTCAAAAAAGGGTCATTTTTAACTCCCTTATGTATCCCATATTCTGCATATCTCTTAATTCCGAAAGATGACTCAAGCCGTTTGAAAATTTCAATCAAATTGCCTAAAAAATGTGCTGAAGGTAACTTTTCATAGCGAATCTTCGTGATGGATCGACTGCTGTAATATTAGGAAGAGGTATCGTTTATATCACTACCAAAGAGAAGATACGAATAGAAAGGACACATTTATGCAATGAAACATATAAATATAAATTTGCGAATAAAATAAAAACATTAATTAATTAAAGCTTGACTTGGTGACAAATTGTACGTAATAACTTTACGAGATGATTACATGTCATATTATCGAAATACCTGGTTTATCAAAAGTTCTCCGCTATTCAAGTATCGCACATTATTTAATAATTTTCGCGTTCAATGTAGAATATTTCAATAATGTTTATTTATAAAATAAAATATTAGTCTGTCTATACTGTAAACATTAATTTTACACTGTCCCAGAGCGTTGTACAAGTACGTATTAGCTCAGAGTATATAAATACTACGTGTATTAGTATACCTACGTATATCTACTCGTATAAGTAGAGGTCTGAAACTATCCATCGCAATTTCAAAAGGTTTCAACATTATGCAAACCAAAAAAAATAAGCAGTTCTCATAAAAGCCTACACTCACACCAATTGCCACGTATAAAGACCTCAGGTGGCATGTAGGTGGGTCATCAATCATAGTCATAAGGTGGCGACGGTGTGACAACACGGTGGAATCAATAGTCCCCACCCACGCGGGGTGAAATTGACAATTGAGAAAATTGCCGACGCAATTTTTTTCATGATAGCAACTTGCTTCAGCGTGTGGCTTTATTTGTTGTTTTTTTAAGTTAAGTTAAGAAATTTGATCATCCTCTTTTAACTTCTTCTAATAACCAGTCAAATTCTCAATCAAAAGGATAAAAAAAAAATACAATTATCCCGGACGATCGACAAAAAACCAAAATGACTTCTAAAACTTCAATTGAAATAGGAAAAAGAACTTGCTTCCCCCTATGATTTTATCTGCATTTCCAACGATCAATTTTCCTTCATAGAATAAAGTACCGATTCTTTGTGTAATTCCAAGTTTTGATCTATGTGCGTGCCGTATTTCGTCACTATTGGATGTAGCGTTGAGTCGTCAAGAAGTAATAAACAAACTCACGTTCCTATTTATTGTAAGCGATGATGGCTCAGAGGTAGTTACGTCGAAAGCCGATAGTCGGCAGGTATTTAACTCGAAAGTCGTGGGTTCGAAGCTTGAGCTTTCGGTGAAGGAAAACATCGTAAGGAAACCATAGCACGGTGGTGGCTGGCTACCAAACTTAAGTTGGAAATCTGTCGCCAATCACGTATCAGTGTGTTCCGAGAACTACACTTGAGACCCTGTTCCATCGAACAACTAACCCAAAGAAGCGTAATGACGTTCATCTTGCTTGCAATCTATTCCGCCAATTTCCTACCATCGACAATTGGCTTAGTCAAGGACACATGCGCTCTGATTGGCCAAGTCAAGAACACACGATGCAGTGATTGGTCCTTACTGTTCAAAATCAGTGACAAATCACTGACTAGTTTCGGAATCGGATTGCTCGGTATTACTACTCTAACGGGATTGTTCCTCGATGCCCTGTTCCTTCTAGGTTTTTTTGGGCTTGCCACCTTCGGCCACATCATCACTGACCACGGTGAGATTGTGGTCAAACGCAGGCTTTTACACAGTAGAACAAAAACTTTCTTTCAAAATAGAAATATGGAATGCATAAAGAGGAAATCTTTCAAAGAAAAATTAACACGCACCATTGTTGGCCTCTGATATTGTCAAATAACTATGAATACAACTAAATGTTCGCGATACTCCTATAGTAATTAGTTGTAATCACTAAAATTATTAATGTACAGACACTCAAAACTTAAACGTGTATGTAGAATTAAGTAATATTGAATGTAGGTACGACGGTGTTATAGGAGAATTAGGATATCCTTATAATAAAAAGATTTATGACATCCTGTGTTACCGAAAGAGGCTAGAGAAGGATGAGTAGAATGAAAATGTGACAGATTTTTTGGTTTTTACTTTGGAACGTTAATAAATATCCTGGGACAAATAAATGTCCTGGGACATTCCTCACACACGGTCATCTGATCCCAAACTAAGCAGAGCTTGTACTATGGAAACCAGATAACTGATATAATACATATACTACTTTTTGTTGGAAATACATATAATTACACCCAGACTCAGGACATACAGACATTTTCATGCACACAAATGCATATCCTGTGCGGGAAAATAAATTAATGCATGCATGTAAGATCTACAACTGTAGGCTCTTTTCAAGTCGAAAGCATTTGTGGCAAATCACCAACGACTTAAGTACAGACAGATTAACACCGAGTTCTCACCATATGGGTTCCTTTTTAGGTTTTGGTACCCGAACGAAGGGTGCCAAGTGGGACCCGTCCGTCCGGTAATAGGTAGATATTTTCAGAGAATGTTTATTTCTTTTGCCGTTACAACAACAAATAAAAAACATTACATAAAATTAAAAAAATAAAGCGCCCATGCAAGAAACGCCATTTTTGGCGTTTTGTTTTACATAGCAAAGTTGAGTTAGTTAATATTCTTCGGAACCCTCCACGTGCGAGTCCCTCGCACTTGGCCGGTTTTTACCATTTTAGTATGGATCCCCACTAGAAGGAATATTGTAGGTAGGTAGTTGACTGTTTTTAATTACTGGTTAGGCAAACAGATTCTATCAAGTTGCTCCAAGATACCTATTCTAAAATACTTGAAATTTTACACAAGAGGCAATTTTGATTGACGCAGTAACTCCTAAGCCGTATGCTTTTAACCCTTGGTCCCATGATTATCAACAAAGTTTTATAATAAAATACATATCTAACATCCCAAAATTTTAACAATATTAATTAATACCATGTAGCTCTGAACTTAATATTAATCTTTATTTGTGCACAGAGTTAGCCATTAAGCGCGGTTAAGTCGAACAAGGGCCATCAAAACTCCAAAGTGAACTGTGTATGTTTCCAAGTTTTTGCCTGTATGTTTGTGTGCTTAGGCCCGGCTTTCGCTTTGTGGATCGATGTGGGTAGTAAGGGTCGGGGCTTATTGTAAATATAGCGGTTTTTGTTACAGAATTCTTGGAGCGATTTGGTTTGAAGATTTCGTTGGGTATTTCTGAAGAAATATAATCAGTATAAATCTTGTAAATTCCCCTTTTAATTGGATCAAAAAGTTGTGTTTTCTTATTGTAACTTGAATATTTATCAGTTTTTGTGTTGTGTATTTACGCCTTTTCTGTAACTTAACATACAATATGCCGCTTCTCTGCAACTAACCACAAATAGCCACCACGAAAGGTAGCGGGCCACTCAACTCCCGTAGCACCCTAGTCCAAACAGTCGTTCCCTTAGTTCCAGCTGTGAGCCCCATCTGTCCGGGTAGAGTACTACAGATAGGGATTCTTAGTGAATAGACATTCTGATATGTTTGCCTCTTTTCATTGATGCCGATATTATCCGTCCTCATTACTCCTCCTTCCGGTTGTGCGTAATAGACTGTAACTATTAAAAATCAGTTCTGCTGACCGGTTTTGGGGTAAGCGCTCTTAGTGACATACTGCTAACAATTTCACAAAAAGGTACACATTTTTTCAGGTATTTCGGCCCACTTGCGTCCATTTGAGTTAGGTGTCCTATATCTCTGCCCTGTAGCTGGGGCTTAGAATAACAGCTACGGTGTTCCCCTGCCTGTCTTAAAAGGCGACTAAACGGGGCCTTTGGGGTCGTGGGCAATCAGGGCGGGGGCTCTGTGCGCCCAGAAGCGACCCCAAGGAGGACGATGACTCGATGTGGTCACGACTCATCGTGCGATAGCACAGCGAGGGTGCTGGGGGGAGGTATCACATTTCCCCCGGGACGAGCTATCTTAGCGCCGCGCGTGGAGGGGCGAGCAGATACGCGTTCAACACGAGAGCCCGCCCCCCTCTACAGCGCAGATGGCGACCACCGTGGGGTTTTAGCCGGTACAAGTCCGGCATAACCTGGCCGCTACCCCCGGGGCGGAAGGGGATCCTATGAGGATTTCCCCAAGAAAAAAAAAAAAGGTGTCCTATATCTATGATACTTTTTATTTACATTTCTCAGGTTAATTTTCAAGTCAAACTTTTTCGCAGAGTAAAAACTTTTGGCATTCTATCAACACTCTTAAAAGTAATTATTTGTCAAAGTAACGTAAATCTGTCAGATTGATTGATATGCACCATACAAGGTGTTATAAAAAAATGTAAAATCCAATTATACAAATTAAAATAATGAGCAAGATGCAATCCATACCAAAAAAAACAAGTGTCTGAAACGACTCGGGGTATTTAAAATCTTTAAACCGTGGTGACTCCAAAGATATGTTGGAAAGTGCCTTTAGTAAAATCAGTATATAGTTTGGAGGAGATACACAAAATGGGAATTATAAATAGTAAAGACTTCATGTCAAAGCGGAGAGTTGATGAAGCGACGAGTAATTCTAGGTATTTCATCATTTTTCTAAATTGATGTCTGTAAATAGACTATTTACCACAACTTTAATATGCTCAGTAATGTGTCTGAAAGTGGTAAGCATACAAAATCTAGAAAGAAATTTGGTGCTCAAGTTCGGTAGACACCAGAATTATTATTCAGTCAAGAAATTATAAGAGAGGTAGAGCATAGCGTTTATGCGCTCAAAGAATAGCTCGACTGGGGAAGTAAGTACCTCCACCTTACAGAACACCGCAGCTAAATACTTTATGTTGTGTTCCTGCGCGTGAGTAAGGTCGCCAGAGCTCATTGGGGAGGGGGGAAGGGTCGGTAACGCGTGAGCGATGCCACATGGCTACGGTAACCGCTTTCCATCAGGCGGGCCGTATGATTGTTTACTGACTAAGTCGTATAAAAAAAAAACGAGTGTACCTACCACATTTTTCCTACCTACGATGAAATTAGACATCCCCATTGACTACTCAACTATAACGTCATCAATGCATTCAGAGTATGGACTTTGCTAAGACATCTAGGTACTTACTCATCTATTTATTTTTTCAGTTTATCTAATCTGCGTTACATAGTCGCAGAAAAAACAAAATGGAAGGTGTTTCGTAAAAAAGAGTAAGTTTTATAAACACGCTTTTAAGTTTATTTTATCAAAGTTCAACATAAAGCCATTAACAAGCTTTTTTCTAGGGAGCGTACGTATATTAAATATTCTTATTTAGTATTAGCTTTTAGTTTTAGCTCTCGCAGATCTATGCGAGCTCTTTACCTATGTGAAGTTGTTTACTTTAATGTGCTATTCAGTTTCATTATACTTCTCTTAAGTAGAGCACGGGACTGACGCCAAAAAAGATACTTAAAAAGAAAGTGTTTATTAAACAAAGCAAATACAAATTCAAAAGCGAATACCAGGTATTTGTTTTTCAGTATGTATTTGCTTTATTGGCCTCACGTGTACCGCGCGCTCCATCTGCCTTGTTCTGTAATCTGTGCACAGGGCATAGTTCATCCATAGGTCATTTGCGAATGGCTGAACCTCACACTGTTTGGATTTTCGCAAAAGAGTTATGGTTCTTAATTAAAAAAATATTTTCACACCCTTCATTCCCAAAGAGCTTGGCACAGGTTTGAATATTGAAATACCATTCTATTCATCGAAAATTCGCTTTTGGCAAAAATACCGGTAGTTGATATTTGCAATACCATACGTTTTTGGTACAACCTGACTGTCTACTACCCTCGCACCCTCGGAATAGCAAAAAAGTACAGTCGAGGACATAAATATGTATACACTTTTTGAAATTAAAATGCGACTTTCTCGCATGTTTAACATTTAAGTGTTAAACTATTTCACAAATTATAATAGTATATGTTAGAAGATTCTGCCTTTATAATATCTCATCATTTCAGTCAGTAGTTTAAGAGGAAACCGTTGTTGAATTTTACTAATTGTATACATATTTATGTCCTCGACTGTACATAGTTTGCAATTTTTCTGTGTTTATTTGTGCCTATATTTGACCGCAATCTCACCATGGTAAGTTATGATATGGCCAAAAGTAGTTAGTAAACTAAGCCAAGAAGGAACTGTCCTTCAAGTGCAGCTGTCGGAACATGCCGATAGGTGCTTGGCGACAGATTTTCAACTTGAGGGTGGTAGCCAGCCTGATGGGTACTACAAAATACATTACCATCGTGCTAAGGTTTCCTTACGATGTTCTCCTTCACCGAAAGATCTCTATCTATAGGATCTATAGGACTCGAACCCGGGACCTTCGTCTCGGCATCCGATATCTTTACCACTGAGCTATCATCGCCTTAAAATTACATAATCATTCTCACATTGTACATTAAAATAATCACATTATTCATTATATGTTTCAGACTAACGCCAATTCCCGCCTACCCTCAAAGTGGAAAGCCGCTCAAAGGGTGTCCCTGCGGTAACAGCGGACCTTGTAAACAAAAAGTAACGCCAAAAGGAGTCACCATACACTACCCTAAAAAGTAAGATATTAACCATGACCTTATAGTCCATTATTATCTCTTCCACAGACATCTTTATAAAAAGACCTTGGGTTACTTTCTCTACCTATACCTTAGAATTGAGGCAAAATGTACCACTAATAATCTATATAATACGAGATCTTCGAAGTCCTTTCACCCAGAGATATCACATGTAATTATGACTATGTATTCGGCGTTCAAAAAGTAGTGAGAATGACATAATTATGGGGGGCAATTTGAAAAAAAAATATATTGTTTCGTATAGTCTATGGTCTATGTCAGAATACCTATATTTTATTTTTTTTATCTTACCGCTATTAGTTGTGAAACGCATTTATTTGTGACTTGTCGAAACGTTTTGATAAAAATGGATAAAATTGAAATTCGTGCGGTGATTAAATAATTTAGCTTGAAAATTTTTACTACTGAACAAGTTTTTGAAGAATTACTAGGGACATTAAGAGAGAGTGCTCCACCATATTCTACAGTGGCGCGGTGGTGTGGAGAGTTTAAACGTGGAAGAACAACGGTTGAAGATGACCCGCGTTCGGGCCGCCCTTCGACGTCAGTAACTCAGGCAATTATCGATAAAGTTGAAAAAATTGTTCTGAAAGATCGTCGTGTAACAGTCCGTTTTATTGCTGAAGAGTTAAAAATTTCAATTGGGAGTGCACATAGCATTTTGCATGATCACTTAGGAATGAAAAAGGTAACCGCGCGTTGGGTACCAAGAATGCTAACGGACGCACAAAAGCAAACGCGACTAAAGATTTCGAAGAGCTCATTGGAACTGTTTCATCAAGATCCTGATAATTTTTTAGCTCGATTCATAACTATGGATGAAACATGGCTTCACCATTACGACCCTGAGACAAAACAGCAATCAAAGACATGGAAAAGACTATCATCACCAACCCCAAAGAAATTTAAAAGAAATTCGTCTGCCGGCAAGATCATGGGCTCTCTTTTTTGGGACAGCCAAGGAGTTGTAATGATTGAATACCTAGATCATGGTGCCACTATAACAGGAAATATGTATGCAGAACAATTAAAAAAATTACGTCACGATATTCGTGAAAAACGACGAGGAAAACTCGCGAAAAAAGTTCTGTTCCATCAGGACAACGCACCGGCACACAAGTCTGCAGTTGCCATAGCAGCAATCCATGATGCTGGCTTTGAGATTCTCGAGCATCCGCCATATTCACCGGACTTGGCTCCTAGTGATTTTTACTTATTTCCGCGTTTGAAAGAACATTTGAGGGGCACAAAATTTGAAGATGACGAAGAAGTGAAAGCCGCCGTAAACGAGTTTTTAAGTGCCCAAGATGAGGATTTTTTTAAAAGGGGAATTATGGTTCTAGAAAAAAGATATGTTAAATGTATTAACCTGAAGGGTGATTACGTAGAAAAATAAAATAATATTAAACCTAATCATCTTTCAACTTAGCGATTCTCATTACTTTTTGAACCACGTAGTATGTGATCTGATGTAAGGTAAAACGTATATGCCCGCGTTGTTCCCGGAGGTGTCGTTTTTATGTACCAAACAGAGGTGCTAACGTTAGGATTAATCGAATTTTTGCATTACCCTCTGCTAGGACCAATTTAATGCGAAATGCCCTTTTCCGTGTGCTTTGAGAATGCTTAACTATATGGTCAGGGAAAATATGGGGCTGGATATATTTCATCCATCGGTGGCTGAAATTCGCAGATGTGCCGTGAGGTATTTAGAGCAGTCATAGATTGTTTGATCATTACGCTTTGGTTACAAACTGTTATGTACCTTGTGAAGATGACTAAATAAATATATAAATCAGTATGCCTCAAAACCTCTAGTGACTCTATCCAGGTTATTATTCTGATAGAATATCCTACGAAATGACACATTTATTAATATTTTAAACTAGCAGTCTCCCGTGGCTTCATCCGCGTTCTCTGGATAAAAAAGCAGCCTATGTCCTTCTCCATACCATACACACAGACACACACATAGACACAGAGTTCTTTCCCATTTATAATATTAGTATGGATGGATTTTTCTTCACAATTGGACAACAACATCTCATATTAAAAAACGTTTTTAGAGAGGTAGAGCATAGCGTTTATTCGCTCAAAGAGCAGCTCGACTGGGGAAGTACCTCCACCTTACAGAATACCGCAGCCAAATAACTTTATGTTGTGTACAGTTGTGTTCCTGCGCGCGAGTAAGGTCGCCAGAGCTCACAGGGGAGGGGGGAAAGGTCGGTAACGCGTGAGCGATGCTTCGTGTGTTGCAAGCGTCCGTATGGCTACGGTAACCGCTTACCATCAGGTGGGCCGTATGCTTGTTTACCGACTAAGTTGTATAAAATAATACGTGATCAGAAGGGAAGCAAACTCACATCGGACACAGAGCAAAATAATAATTGTAATTCAGCAAATGCAGCCTTCCGAACCGCAGACTTTTCATAAATGCCTGCGAAGGTCTATTTGAATAAATGATTTTGAATAATACTTGGGGATCATGTAGCTTCCAACTAGAATTTCCAGAGATAAGCGTATAAACAAACAAATAATTAAACAAAATCTCTAAAGCTTTATTATATTAGTATATATAACTAGAATTTCTAGTTCTAACACACCACTATGACAGGGACCGTTTTATTTTTATGACTAATAATCTTATTTATGAAAACAAAGACTAACTCTAACTAACTACGTCTAACTAACTAAGTGTTTGTTATGATTGGTTTTTCAAAATAAATAATGATTTTTACAGGAAGAAAAAATTTGGTAATTTCACTTCAATAAGAAGATATTCGCCACCGAAAATCAACGCTAAGTGAGTTTAATTAATCTTTAAAATATTATCTAAGACATTTTCAGGGATGTTTTCTAAACGAATATTATTTTTTATTCAATAAGATTACTACTAAATCACCTAATTAAGGGTCTAAGGAGAAAAAGGAGGAGACGTAGCAGGGACTTTATGTTTATGCCATTTATGTCATAATTTTAATGGTAAGTAATATCGTTTGTTCTAAGAAGTATTAAATCTGAAAGTATTAAGATATATTCTTTACACTAATTTGTATGACATTATGGTAAAAATTATATAACTACTTTTAAATAAATATTAACCCCAGACTCAGAACGAGCAAACAATACAACGCAGTTTTTTTGGGCATGTATAGAACCCGTCGAAGTCAGCGTATAGTATATCTAACATTTGCGGTAACTGGCCAGCAGTGGACGTTAGGTCTGTAGGCTGGTAACCACAATCATCATTATCATCTTCATCAACCCACAATGTCCCACTGCTGAGTACTGGCCTCCATTCACAAATGAGGGGGAAAGGGACTGGGCGATACTCCACCACGCGTGCACACTGCGGTCGGTGGAGGTAGGCTAGTAGTCAACTTAATGTTGAAGTTTTCAAGCCGCCTTGGAGGTCTCCATCTAGTTTACGACTATCAATTAAGTGATAACCGGGACCAACTTTACGTGCCTTCCGAAGCACAAACCAACAGTAATTGCAATTTTTTTCTTTGTGTACGTTGGCAACACATTCGCAATATCCCTGATATTGCTAATCTCCATACGTGACGATACGGTGAACCGCCAGATTTCAGTATACTGACTTAAAAACACAGCTAGGTCCTTCCATTAACCTGCGTAATTTTGACCTACAGATTAAACAACTTTTGGAGAAAGTTCAAAAACATCCAAATAGTAAAGGTTCTTCATACATCTCATCACATGTATTTCAAGAACGGTTAAAAAATAACTGGTCCAAAGCTCCTTCAAGACCTTAATAGTACAGTAAGTCAATACTCTGAGGTTCCATTAGCTAACTTCTTATTTATTTATTAACCTCTTCATTAAATTTCTGTACCAGTTTCTTGTCTCGTCCCTTTCAAGCGGCCCGAGCTGCAAATAGTAATTCGACTGCCCCTTATTAGTCGTAACTCGTTTTATTTATTTTATTTTTATTTATTTAAAAAACCAACAGCATATCTCACATAGAAGGTAAAAGATATAACATAAACTTAACATTAGCCAATTATAAATAAAATAAAATTATAAATAATAATTTTATTATAAATAAAATGTCCGTCCCCTCCCCCGGTAACGCTCAGAGCCGAGGTTCGTGACCCACCTGGGCCCCCCTCAGGCGTACTTACCTAAATATTGACTCTGGTTGAGAGCTTGCTCGCCGACTTCTCCGCATAAGTGTGATAAGGCAAATCTTTTTTAGGCCGTCATGTGCTAGGCAATAAAAAAGAAACTATAACATTTCTTCCCGTCTCAGTCGATTTCAATAAATTAACCTTTTCGAATCGAAAGTTTTATTAACCTGTGAAAACCATGAAAATCTGTCCAGTAGTTTTGGGGATTAGCGTGTTTAAACAAACAAACAGACAGACAAAAATCTAAATCATTCGTGATTTGATTTGCACACCATGTGATTGTAGTAAAGCATTATCTACGCCATTATTATTACATCTGGCATTATTAACGAAGTTAGCAGATGGAACCTCAGTGTTTGTCGTTCTGTACCTCAATGGAAACTGAAATACGGAATCAAAGTATATTTCTTTTCAGTGCCAGGATTATCCCGAAAGTCCAAATAGTACGACCAAAGAAGTTTATGACGTGGAGATTAGACAAGATACACAATAGACCCTATTACACGTAATTTACCCTGATTCTACTTAATAAATCCTAATTTTGTTTGTATAATGAAAAGGGATAATGCCTAGGTAAAAAAAAGAACTCATTACTCCGTCAGATAAATTATCAAAAAACATCGGACACGATTTTTTTGCTTTACCAAATCACTAAAGATTTACAAAGATAAAGAGAGTCAAAGTTCAGGAGTGGGGCGCGTGACTTTAGAGTAAAAAGTGTACTCTAACGTGACGTCACGCAGAACTTCAACATAACAAAATACGTGTCTAATATTTTTTGATAATGTAAAAGACGGACTAAATATAGTTTTTTTTAGAAATCTATTAACAATTATAATTACTTCCTAACTGGTCCTATAAAATCAAAGATGTCTGCCATGTCTGAGAGATAGCGTCTATTCACACGTACCGCAATCACACCACAGCGTGCAGCGTCGAACAAAATGTGGTCAAGCTATGGTTACGTGCTACGAAAAATCTCTATTGTTCGTAGGTTACGTGTGAATAGTGTCACTGCGGCTTCTTGCGGTTGCGTTGTGGGCAACGCAACCAACGCAACCGCAAAATGTTACAACGTGTGTACCGCTAGTTCATCATGTCACTGTTAGTTGCGTTGTGGTTGCGATGTGGCTGTGGTGTGGTGTCATACACGCGGTTCATAGTGACGGCAAAATGTAGTCCAAGTTTTTATTTTTTTATTTATCCTAAGTTACACCTTCTTTAGCGTTCCCTATTCATACAATCTAGCCTTAATATTAGGCTAATAAGTAATTTAAATTTAAAATAAACTTATATATTGACTTTATCTAAGAATGTGTCCATTAACACTTTTCTTATTGTCTATTAAGGGGAAGACACTTAGTTCTTGTGTTCTTTATATATAGCACTTGGACTATGTTACCCTATTTTAACTCCGTCCGTGTGAAATCAACTATTAATTTTCATACAAATTTGTGCCCGCCCACGTGGTGTGGTTGTGATATGGTTGCGGTTATGGTACGTGTGAATAGTCTTAGACAGCGCAAAAGACGTTTTTTGCGTTAACTCTTAGTTTAGTTTACGAGCAATGTACGTTAATTATGTTATATAATCACCCATCGTCTCACAAAATCATATTTCATCCCCCAAAAACATCACCAGAATATTTATAATATTCGTGTCGTGACTTTGATGTAATTTAATATAGCACTTGTCACATTGCAAAGTTAAATGTGACGAAACGGCCTCGAAAATCTAATATTGTCTTTTTTTTTCTCCAGGCCTGCCGTTAGACCACGCCCGTATTAGAGATGCCGCTTGACGTTTGTGTGAAGAAAAAGTTAAGAAATGAGATTTTGTACTGAAAATATAGATGATGATAACATTATATCGGTTTTATTGCGAAAGTATCGTTTCAATTTAACATTTTCTTTGAGCTGATAATGACAATTTAGTAATAATTGGACTGTTTTACAAAAATCTTAAACCGAGTTCAAAGTACACTAAGAAGTCCAGAAATCCTGAACAGATAGTGTACCCTTCTAGACAAAAAAAGAATTTCCCAAAACGGTTAATAATAGACGGGGTTATGAGGTAACAAACATTTAAAAAAAACAACCAAATTGAGAACCTACCTCTTTTTTTGAAGTCGGTTAAAAAGTACCTACTAAAAATATGTCAATTTTATCGAATTAGATTAGACGGAATTTATTAACACAGTTTTGGTGTCAGAAAAAATATTGAACTTACGTGAATCAGATTCCTTTCTCTCTATCAGCTAGTAAAACTACGTTGGCCAGCGAAAAACCAGAGGATCAAAAGCGGTCTATAGTCAAAGTTATTTATTCAATTTAGGCCCTAGTTGGGCACATATAAAGGTCAAAGCTGCTGAAGTTACCAGTTCGCAAGTCGGCCTTCAATTGAGAAGAACAGGCAAGAAACTCAGTAAAGTTAAATTTTTTAATATTTTTGAACAATCTGTCTGTATGTACTGCTTATTTTTTTACAAAGTATATGTTTTTGTTCTAATAACCTAAACAAGTTCATAATTATGTAGGTAATCTACTGGCTTTTATACAATGTGCACTTTTTTTTTATATACAACCAAGGCGATAAACAAGCATACGGCCCGCCTGATGGTAAGCGGTTACTGTAGCCATATGGACGCTTGCAACACACGAAGCATCGCTCACGCGTTATCGACCTTTCCCCCCTCCCCAATGGGCTCTGGCGACCTTACTCACGCAACAGGAACACAACTTTACACAACATAAAGTTATTTGGCTACGGTATTCTGTAAGGTGGAGGGTACTTCCCCGTCAAGTCGAGCTGTTCTTTGTGCGAATAAACGCTATGCTCTACCTCTCTCAAATCTGCTCTTGTGCAGATTCAAGCTACTTCCAGACAATCTTCAATATAATGAGCCCATTACCTTGTAAAAAACTCTTGCTTTCAAGACTTTTTTATATATCATTTGAGTTTAAAATCCACATATTACAAAATAAGGCAGATGGAGCGCGCGGAACACGGGAGTGAGGCCAATAAAGCAAATACAAATTGAAAAACACATACCCATACACATACCGTTTTGAATTTGTATTTGCTTTGTTTAAACAAACTTTATATAACAAAAAAACTCTTTATTATTAAACTTTGGCTAATCTAAAATACGGAACAACTAATTTGGCTTTTTGTCTTGTATTAAAATTGTGAGCCTCCATTTTCGTTTTAAAAACAATGTACCTACAGTTCAGCATTACTGTCGGCACCTCTAATTTTCAGCTGACGCGACGCCTTTAGCGATGAACCATTACGTTTGAAGCACAATGAAACTCGTTTATAGGTACTCAATTTTAGGATTTAATTTATTGAACTGCTGTTTCATCTTAGTAATATCTAATATATTATTTACTCTATGGTAATATCATAAATGTAAAAGTACTTAGATGTATTTTATTTAAATGACTGTAATTATTAAGCTTTGATGAAATTTAGTCATAAAATAAAACACAAGATACTTACTTTAGTTATAAGAAAACATATCCCTCGGATATTACCGTGGGCAGAAACTACTTAGAAATAAACTGTTATTGCAAACAGTGGCTTAAAGCAAATCTAGTAAAACCCAGGTTTAAGTTAGCCCCGGCTCTTTTTGTTATATGACGTTAGAAAGGATATATTTAAAAACGCGAGCTTTGCTAGACTTGATTTAATCCTATTACGAACCGTTGGTAAAACCAATTGTTATGGTGCGTCCATGCTACGCGAAGCGACCACGAGCTCGACTGCGCTCCGCCCAATTGTCAGTTTTTGCCACAGATTACAGAATAAGGCAGATGGAGCGCGCGGAACACGAAAGTGAAGCCAAAAAAGCAAATACATATTGAAAATCTTATACCTGGTATTCGTTTTCCAGTTTGTATTTGCATTGTTTAACCACAGTTTATTAATAAAGAAGTGTTTTTTGTTACATAAAGTTTGTTAAACAAAGCAAATACACATTCAAAAGGGAATACCAGGTACTTGTTTTTCAATTTGCATTTGCTTTTTTGGCCTCACTCCCGTGTTCCGCGCGCTCCATCTTCCTTATTCTGTAATCTGTGGTTTTTGCACGGACACAGGGATTCGCTTCGCGCTCGTTGTAGGCTTGTTGTAACGTGCACACTTGATATCGCGAGCAACGAACGAGTCCTGTTCGTTCGTGGCTCGGCTCGCGATCGCTTCGCGAAGCATAGACGCACCATAACGGGGCCTATATTGAATAAACGATTTTTGAATTTGAATTTGAATATGTCATGTTGCTACTTACACCCATTTATATCAATAATGATTAATAAAACCTTACAAAATGGCATTATAATATACTTTTGATACTCCTAAACCCGTAATATTTCCAAACCAAAATATTCAAAGCGGGCGGCGTGGTCCAAACTGTCCCGCGGTGATCGTGGTGAGCATAATATATGCGCATATATTTGTACCTAACGACACAAACACCTGACTAACACTAGACATTAGTTTGGACTAGTTTATGAGGTGTGTCAACTACTGTCCACTGTGCTATTTGATAGCAGATAACACAGCTACACTGAATTGACGACTGTAGTTAAGCTTCGGTTCACATTCAAACAGTTTTTAAGCTATGTAAGAAAATCGAAATTGAGAGCGTCTTGGATAAATAAAAAACGGCCAAGTGCGAGTCAGCCTTGCATACGAAGGGCTCCGTAAAGACGTTTCTCGTAAAGACCCTTTAATTTTTAATTTTATTCCATTTTATTATATGTTGTTTTAGCGGCGGTTCATGGGATACAGCTCACCGACAGACGGACCGCAGAGGTCTAGTAATAGGGTCCCGTTTGCACCCTTTGGGTATGAGAATTACATAAAGAAGTTCGTCATTATTTCATAATTCCTTGCCTTTCCTTTATTTACTTCGAGAGAGAGAGAGTGCTTTATATTTTAAAGTCTGCTTCGAAATCCTTATTCGCAACCTGACGTAAGAAGGGTTAAAATATAAGGTTTTTTTTGGAATATTATTAATTCAGTGAAATAATTTGCATTACCTTTTCATACACACACAAAATTCAAATGCAGCTGTATGTACCTAAGCACGGCGAAAGATTTTTAATTAAAATATGTATAAGTAGTTTTAAACATAAAATTAAGAAATATTAAATTCGATATATCCTAGAAATAACTTCAAGTGATATATAACTAAAAATATATATGTGACTGCCATTCCTCAAGCTTCTATACAAAAGAAGCGCTAGATTAAGGAAGGAAAACAAAAACTATCTTCCCATTGCATTCTTTTACAAAATGTCTTTAAACGAAATACACAAAAGGAAAGTTAGTGTACGGAAAAATATCTAAATAGAGAACAAGTCCCTACCCAGGATAATAGTAAAGCTCATTATGGTGATAAGGGTTTGTCGTTGCAGTTGTGGAATTTCTACTTTGAAAACTATAATTACAACAATGAAGTGAGGAGGAACTGTGAACGAAGTTGCTGTTCTGTTTTCTGCAGCATTTCAATTTTGTTACGTTGTACTTTGGTGAAGGGAAATTAAAAGATTTTTTATAAACATTACTGTTTTCTTAGTAATCTTTACTTATAAAAGTGTCACTTAGGGTCGGCAACGCGCGAGTGATACCCCTGGTGTTGCAAGCGTCCATAGGCTACGGTAACTGCTTACCATCAGGCGGGCCGTATGCTTGTTTGCCACCACAGTGGTATAAAAAAAAAAAAAAAAAAAAAAAAAACTTAGAACGAGGATCAAAATGGAAGTCTCAAGAATATTATTGTGTTAATCTAAAATAAACCTTATGCCATAGTGCCAGGTTTCAAATTCAACTTTATCAAGCTTGGCTCAAAACTCAACCTTTGATTTATGTTCTATAATACGGACCTTATGTCTATGTATGTGCCTATTTGCTTCGTTTTTACGACTAAACTATCAAATCGATTAAGGTACATGAAACTTCCAGAGCGTATTTTTTTTTGCGAACGGTGATGAAATTAAAACATTAATTATTTTATAAAAAATTTAAGGAAAGATAAGTCTTTTTTACCCAGTAGAAATAAATAGTGTAAGTTATAAATAATAATATTATTATTGAAATAAAAAATAATAATATGAGTATTGAAAATATACTACAGAACCCTGCGTTCATTCACCTAGATTTGTCATAATAAAATACTTTTAACACAGTTCCTCTACATGACAGTAACATAACTCACTAAAATCAAATAGCAAGCTAGTCGGGTTCTGAAAAGCAATTTGCTCTTATAATCTTGAACAAAAAGATAGAATCCCTCAATATGTTGGCAGTAGAGCTTGTGACAAGGGTCCGGAACACACCGGACGTACGATCCGGAATCTAATAGAAAATGATTTATCTCACATAGTAGGTGAATCTACTACTTGTAATTTTGCTGGTAACTATGATTTTTTTACCTCATAAAAATGGTGTCGACATGTTATGTTTTTTAGCAAGCGAATAGAAGAAATAATATATATTTTATTTTTATTCTACTAAGGTGGCAAACAAGCATACGGCCCGCCTGATGGTAAGCGGTTACCGTAGCCTATGGACGCTTGCAACACCAGGGGTATCACTCGCGCGTTGCCGACCCTGAAGAAACCTCTTCACACCCTTCTTGAAGAACCCCATGTTGTACTCCATTGGGAAAACTACGGCGGGGAGCTCATTCCACAGTCTGGCGTCCGCGGAAGAAAACTCCTTTCGGCCCGCACAGTTCGAAACAATTCTGGTTTCAATGTGTGAGGATGGACTCCCCTTCGATGGCGAGAGTTGCGATGGTGGAAGGTAGCCGTGGGCATCCAGTCGAACAATTCCTTGGAACACTCCCCGTTGTACAAGCGGTAGAACACACATAAGGAGACAAAGTCTCTATTCAGACTGATAGGTATATAAATATCATGGGACATATTCTTCACAAACGATTATCCGATCCCAAACTAAGCAGAGCTTGGACTAAGGAAATCAGATGACTGATGTACTACATGTACTACCTACTTTTTTGTTTGTAAATACATATTTAATATACCTAGGTATCATTACCACCAGACTTACACATGCATAAAAATGCATATCCTAAGTGGGAATCGAACCCACAATATGCAGCGTTATTGGGCCTTTATTTTCATGAAGTGGTACTCTAAATATGTAGGAAACTAATTCACTATAAGTAAATGTAAAAAAAAAATGGTATATTATTTGACGCATTGATTTATTTACGTAGTAGGTTGTTCCACATAACTAAAGCTTATTTAGTTCAAGTTTTAAGTAATTTAAGTTACAACTTTAGAGGCACTAGACGTGATTGAAAGTAAATACGAAACATTCCAAACTAATGAGCAAGTTTTAATTATTTTCGCTTAAGATACAGCTTTTCAGTTTTATGCGAATTACTTTCAGTTAAATAGTTTGTAACAAACACCTTAGATTTAATTACATTTCATTCAGGCTACAGGAGATTGTGCGAATAAAAAACTTGCGCAAATAGAGTTGATATCTTGATATATTTCTTAGCTTACGGTATTAAAACTAAGAAAAGTTTACGTTGTGACATTGTTGCAATTATGATAAAGATAAAGATAAAGATATATTTATTAGACTCCAAATGAGTACAATTACACAAAAAAGAAACAAAATATATTATAAAATAAACATAACAGTAATTGTACTAGTTGGGTCTAAAAAGCCCAAGCTCAGCATAAGCTGCAGAATGTTACAGCGCTGGTTTACGGCTGAAGCCATGGGTGATACACGGACGCATGATCGGTCAAACACAAATATAAAAGACAACTTAATAGTAAAAAATATAAAAGTAACATAATCAAATGCAAAATCCAAAACAGCAGTAGATAAAAGAGAATAATAAAATAAATAAAAACACAAACTAAAAACATGATAATATTTGTACGTAGTAATATTAATATCAGTATGGTTTTAGGGAGGGTAAATCAACTGAAGATGCGGTCCTGAAATTATCGTCCCTGATCACAGCACATCTGGATGACGGAGACAAGTGTATAGGAGTCTTTTTGGATCTCCAAAAGGCTTTTGACACTGTCTCCATTCCTATCCTACTGACGAGACTGGAAAATGTTGGCATTAGAGGTTTGGCCCTTCACTGGTTCTCTGATTATTTATCTGTTAGATCACAACATGTACGCGTCAATGATTGTGAGAGTGAAAGCTTAATGTGTACTTATGGGGTGCCTCAGGGTAGTACACTCGGGCCTACGCTTTTTCTCATTTATATAAATGATTTGTGCCGCACTACGCTGCCTGGGTTGAACTTATTAATGTTTGCGGACGATACGGTGCTTCTCCTCCATGATAAAACATGGAAGAAAGTTGCAGCTTTGGCTGAGCTTTGTCTTTCTAATGTGACACAGTGGTTAGAAAATAGTCTACTTTCGCTAAATACGTGTAAAACTAAATACGTGTGCTTCAGTAAGACATCGTCGGGAGGTCCTGGAACTGACTTTAGATTAAAAATTCATACCTATCCATGCAACCGCTATACATCTCGTCCTAACCTGTGTAGTTGCTCAGTATTGACTCGTGTTCACTCTATTAAATATCTCGGAGTACAAATAGATGATAAACTAAACTGGAGTAGTCATATTGTTTCAGTCGCCTCTAGGATCAGAAAGCTAATATATATTTTCAAAGTCCTGAGAACAGTTGCGGATACGGAATTAGTTATTCAGACTTATAAAGCACTGTGTGAATGCCTAATTAGGTACTGTATTTGTGCATGGGGTAGTGCTGCAAAAACTCACTTAATAGTGTCAGAGCGTGCGCAGCGTGCTATTCTAAAAGTGCTGCTCTACTTACCATATAGACACCCAACAACATCTGTCTATGAAAAGGCTAATGTTCTAAGTGTAAGAAAATTGTTTATTTATGAGACCCTACGGCGATATCATAGACACACTGTTCCTAATATACCCGAATCATCAAAAAGAGTTGACCGATGTCATATTCCACGCGTTAAGACGAGGTTTGCTCAAAAGCAGTATGAATTTATCGTTCCACTCCTATATAATAGGTTTAATAGTGAGTACATGGTAAAAAAGTATAGTAATAATGAAATTAAAAAATATATTTTAGCGTGGCTTACAAAATTTGATTATGACGACGTTGAAAAAATTTTACCGCCTTTTTGTCAGTAAGTTTAAGATTGCGCGTACGTTCACATACAAACCCCCTTTCATACATACACACACACACCCCCCCTCCACATACAAACAATCACACACACACCCCATCACACTCACACACACACACCCCACACTTACACACATACAAACACAGATCTTGAGTTTGGTTATATTGTTTCATTTACGTTCATTTATTATTATTTTCTTTTTTTGTTTAAGATGTGTTTTTTTTTTATAATACATAATTTTGTTTAATTTTATGATGTCTGCCGCTAACCAAAACTTGCCCTCAAATATTAACTTAAACGGATTAGCTATTAGCGGCATGACTTTCTCTACGTTTTGTTTAATCTTCTGGTATTACTCTTTTTCTTTTATTTTTTTTGAACTTTCATACTATTGTCAAGTCGGAATATAAACATTTTATTTACACTATGTTATGGGAGAAGCCACTGGCTCCTGAAACACAGTTTTACTAGTTCGGGAGCCTATGGATTCAAAAATAAGCTGTAATGTTTTATGCCAATAAATTAATTATTATTATTATTATCTCTTTATTTAGTTTTTTGTCTTAAAAATATATTTTTTACAACATTACAATTAAAAATATTATAAAAAAACCTAATCCCATAAACAAATACGACTATTTTTTTTTACAATACTTCTATAAAACTAATAATGTTATAAAAAACCTAATTCTAGAGTCCCGCCGGTAGCGGGGTAGGTCCCAAGCTACCGGTGGTCAGGGCCGCAGAGAGAGGAACCTCCTGACGATGCGCGCCGTGTCCAGAAGTACCGCTTTCTGTATCTGACCCTTGACCCAGCCATCTAGCGAGAGACTCTCAAGGTGTTGGTCGAGACTCTTCGCTATGAGACCGTTCGCCGAAACGACTATAGGAACAATGATCGTCGAATCAACATCCCACATGGCGGTTACCTCGTGAGCCAAGTCAAGGTACTTGCTGAGTTTGTCCTTCTCGGCCTTCACGAGGTTCTCATCATGGGGGATGGTGATGTCGACGAGCACTGCCCGGCGCTTCAATCGATCTGTCAGCACGATATCAGGCTTATTGGCTACAATAGTCCTGTCCGTGATGACAGATCGATCCCAATAGAGCGTGGCCCGACAATTTTCGAGAACTGGCGCAGGTGCGTACTTATAGTACGGTATTTCGGACTCTACAAGGCCGTATTGAAGAGCAAGTTGCTGGTGAATGATTCTGGCTACTAGGTTATGTCTGTGCAAGTACTCGCCGTTAGCAAGATGAGAACAACCGGAGATAATATGCCTGAGTGACTCTCCGGGACGGCGGCATGCTCGACAGATGTCGACCGTACCGTCCTTCAGGATATATTTCCGGTAGTTATTCGTCTTGATAACTTCGTCCGCAATTGCACAGACAAAACCTTCGGTTTCCCCAAAGAGGTCACCGAAGCGTAGCCAGTTCACCGACGCGAGCAGATCTATATCGGGCCCTGTTAGGGCCCTGTAGAACCGCCGGTGTAGCTCCTTACTCTTCCATACGTCCTTGCGGTCCTCGGTGCTTAGCACCTTTGGTCTGCGCCAGTTCTCGTTTGCCAAGGATAACGGGGTGAGGCCCTTGTCTACTGCCACCACATCGCGATGCATCCCACACTCGTTGTCAAGGAAATACTTCCTAAGACTGTACACCTCGCGGTTGTGGAGGTTCTTGGCGTTTAAAAAGCCACGGCCTCCACTTTTACGCGGGATGTACAGTCTCATAACAGACGAGCGTGGGTGTAGCATCCGATGCGTTGTGAGCAGGAGACGGACCCTCCTATCCAGGGCGTCCAGCTCAGTTTGAGTCCACCTTAGTATGCCAAAGGAGTACGTGAGCAGGGGCATCACCCAGGCGTTGAAGGCGCGCACCTTGTTACCACCTGACAAAAGACTGTTCAGTACTTTTGTCAGGCGACAGAAGAAGCGCTCCTTCACAGCCCGCTTTATGTCCCCGTCCACAATACCCAACGACTGTGACATACCAAGGTACTTATAGGTTTCTGCTTCGGAGAGTGATCTGAGAGACATTGTCTCAGAAAGCTGTAAATTCGTTGAATTTACGACTTTCCCCCGCTGTACATGCATGACCGCACACTTATCTACACCAAACTCCATTTTGATGGCGCTACTAAAAACTTCAGTCATTTTCAGTAGCTCCAACAAATCTTGACGTTTTGGTGCAAATAGTTTAAGGTCATCCATGTACAACAGGTGAGAAATGACCTCACCCCCTCTTCGAAGCCGGCAGCCTAGTCCTGAATCCTTCAGCAGTGTACTGAGCGGATTCAAAGCTAGGCAGAACCACAGAGGACTCAAACTGTCACCCTGGAAAATACCTCGCTGAATCCTTATAAAGTCCTGCGGGCCAGAGGTGCCATCTCCACCACCTGGTTGACGAAGAACTGTGATCCACTGCCTCATACATGCGCTCAAGAAGGATCTTAGAGCTGTATCAACTTTATACAGTTCCAAGATCCTCTCCAGCCATGAGTGAGGCACTGAATCATAGGCCTTCTTGTAATCAATCCAGGCAGCGGAGATGGCTCCCCTATTCCGCCGGACTTGTTGGCAAATTGTCGTGTCGATGAGGAGGAGCTCTTTGGTACCACGGGACCCACCCCTACATCCATTTTGAGAGGAGGCCAAAATGTTATTCGCAACAATGTGCGTATTAATTTTTGCTCTCAAAATATTATTATTATTATTATTATTATAACTCTGTGATAATATCAATAAGCATCAAAAAAATTATAATTCAACCTGAACTAAATAAAACATAACCAACGCAACGCAAATTGAAAGAAAATATATAACCCACAAAATTATGCGTTTAGCAGGCAAATACGAATTATTTCACTAGAATGTTTTCAAGTATATTTTATCACAATATTATCATTATATCTTTATCAGTATATCAATGTATATTATATCTTACTATATTCGTATGTAACAACACTAGTTTATATTTTTGCCATACAACCTAACACATATTTTTGTTGCATTTCGACCTGCCTCTGTTTCAAATTCAAATCATGAAATCAAATAGTCCTTACGCAGGCACTTATGAAAAGTCTGACTCTAATACTCTAATACCGGTTTGGAAGGTTTATCTGTCCATACAAGATCATCGGTCCAAAGTAGTCCAAACGATGTTTGTAGCGACATCTATGTATATGCGTAAATTCCACACTAATTATAAATGTATATGATTGACCGCAGATATGCTATTAGATATACCGTTTTCGACACGTTATGGTGCGTCCATGCTTGGCGAACCGAGCACGAGCCGAGCCTCGAACGAGCACACTGCGAGCACGATTCACGTAGCGTGGACGGGCTTGCGAGCCTCGAACGAGCATTCGTAGCGTTCTCGACTGCGCTCCGCCCGATTGTCAGTTTTCTCACGAACACAGGGATTTGCATCGCGCTTGAAATCGCGAACAACGAATGAATCCTGTTCGGTCGAGGCTCGGCACGTCCACACTTGAAATCGCGAACAACGAACGAATCTTGTTCGGTCGAGGCTCGGCTCGTGCTCCCTTCGCGTAGCATGGACGCACCATAAAGCATCTCTAATAAAATTACCTACATAAAATATGGAATATTAAGTATGCGGATAAACATAAAATGTAGAGAAACCTATTTTTGATCCTGGAAAATTTCTAAAGAACAAATTTTGCCCCTAAACAGTTTTCTACGTATACGATTAACATATTAACCTGCCGTAGTAAATATATTGTGGTGTACTTTATAATGTTGTTTTATAACACTTTATTAGCACATGGTATACGAAAAGGTTTATTATTTATGTAAAAGGTCAGAGTAGGATTAATACATTATTTATGAGATGATTTGGGCCGTTTGCTTCGGTCGCAAAATTCACAAATTCAAATTAATTTGTTCAATTTATGGACATATGGTAATTTATTAAAATAACATTATCACAATCAAAATCAGTTGCGTTGGTAAATTTTTACTATGAATATATTTGTTGGGACTAATTGTTTTGTAATTTTGTAGCTATATAAATAGTTATTACATAATTTGAATATTTTTCTAGTAATAGGTAAGATATTTAACCGAAAAAATCACAATAATATTAAAAATATTGTAGCGAATATATAATTAAAAGAAGAGAGATCTTGCGCACAGGTTTATTCGACGGTTACAGATTTACCCCCTTACCTACTCATAAAACGTTATTTAACTAATATACTGTTTAAAGGGTCACGTAAATAACGTCACTCTATTTCATTGTCAAATAATGTGACATTATTTACGTTACCTTTTAAACAGTATATTAGTTAAATAGCTCTTTATGAGTAAGGCGGTGAGAGATTACAGAATTATAAAAGAACGCTTGTGATTGGTCGACAGTTTTTACTTTTAATTTCGGTACGCGATAGTCTATGGACCGTATACTATGTGGTTTCTGAACAATATTATTTTTTGCATTTCGAATATACTTATCATATCCTTAAATAGAAGCGCTTGTGGTGTCGAATCGATCGGCAAAGTTAAGCTACGTCTGTCGTGGTCGGTACTTGAATGGGTGACCGTCTAGTGGTATATCAAATCGAGAGTTTCCGTGCTTCGGAAGGCACGTAAAGCCGTTGGACCGGTCATCACTTCATTGTGATGGTCGTTAATCTAGTTGGATACCTCCTCGGCGGCTTGAGAAATTCCATTCCATTGAGATTCGCAGTGGAAACGCGTGGTGGAGTATCGCCCAGTCCCTTTCACCCTTATTTCCCTCACAGAAAGGAGGCCTGTGCTCAGCAGTGGGATATTTTAGGATGATGATGATGATGATGAAGTACAAAATAAGTAATCTCACTAATAGAAGAAAAAGGAATCTTTGGTTCATGATCATCATCTTCAATTAAAGCCATGATATTAAGCGCCGATCCCACAGAAAGAGTTCTAGAGTTCTGTGTTCAGACTTCTGGGTTTCGCATTCACTATTGTGCACTCAGCACGCAGTCTAGATTTCTAGAGTTCTGCAATATTCGCTACCGATCACACGTCACACACTGTTCGTACTTTAGAACACAGTACTCTAGTACTCTCTCTCTGTTGGATCGGCACTATAAACTATTGATGGAAATCAAAGGCAAAGTACATTGCAAATCAATCGCTGAAATGTCAGTTAGCAGAAAGAAACCATAGAGTTAGATATTTCCGCATCGAAAAATAAACCTATAATTACTAAACAACTCGACATTAAAAATAGCAATCGGCAAGATCACTCCCTTTGATCGTATAACTAAACATCTGGAATGTTCCAGCAGTAATTCTGCTTTATCTATAACTTTATCACAAGGAGATGCACACACAGACATAAATTCTGGCGAGCTTGCACTCTTGTCAAACTTAAGCCATATTAAGGCCGTTAGTTTAAGTTTTATACCTCGACAGACAAGCAACTAGATGGGTACATACGATAATGTAATTTGCTGAGCTTTTCTTGAGACATATCAATGAGCTAGGGCCCAACCACCATATTTTTAAACAATATTATTATAACCTTATATACTTGTCTTTTGTCCTGTTTTGATGTCGGATGTCAAAGAAGGACGCAACGCAAGTAGGTTATAATAATATTGTTCCTCAGTTTGTAATCACGCCTTTTATGCCTTGCTATGTTTTATATTACTACATATATATTATAGCTACATCTGTAATCGGCTATAGCCGTGTGTAAAAAATGCCTCAGGATATACAAAGATATTTTTTTTTCTTATTTTGATTTTAATTTAAGAAATCTAACCTAGATATATACATATTATGTTTATTTTACCTAATTACACATACCTACATATTATGTATATTGTACCTAAGTGCAAATTACATTATGGCTAAGTTTACATGTAAAAATATGGACACTGGACTGCAATAAATACTACATTATTTTTGAATATATGTTAAATTCGGAAATATCGCTAACTGATAGCACTATACACTGTGAATTTTTAATCTCAGGTGTGGGAATACGCGGGTTCCCAAATTTTTAAACTTTATCTTTTTTGTGTTTGTCAAAAACCAATGACGTATTTTTTTTATTTGATGCTTTAAAATGTTAGTAGACCATGGTCTGACGTCTGTTCTAGAAAAACAACGATTAAAAAGTCACTGCCGTCTAGACTATAAAAATAATTATTTTTCCTTTATTGATTGTATGATTTGATGATTCATTGTTTTGGCTATTTTAATTTTATTACAACTTAAATAAAAATATTTAGAAAACGTGCATTATTTGTCACTTGTCAACAAGCAAAGTTAAAATGAATGCTAGCTCGTATGTATACCCAGCAACTAAACCTTGCTGAGTCGAGATATTAAATAAAATCTTCTCATTTTGCTGCCATGGGGAAATAATTTTATTTTCATTACTGTTTTACGAACTACGATAACCATGGAGTATTTTATATATGAGAATACAGATGAAGCAATTAGCATCTTTTACTAATTTTAGCTTTGACAGTGTACCAACCACAGATATAAATCTAAATACCCCTCCATTCATATGAAAACCTAGCGTGTAAATTTTTACGATAATAATAATAAATAAATAATAAATATCCTGGGACATTCCTCACTCACGGTCATCTGATCCCAAACTAAGCAGAGCTTGTACTATGGAAACCAGATAACTGATATAATACATATACTACTTTTTTGTTTGTAAATACATACATAATATACATAACTACACCCAGACTTAGGACATACAGACATGTTCATGCACACAAATGCATGTCCTGTGTGGGAATCGAACCCACGACCTGCGGCGCGTAAGGCGAATCTTAACCAACTGCGCCAACTGGCCCGTCATTAATACTTCAGTTTAGTTTATCAAGTAACTTACACGCGTAATGGTGCGTGCATGTTACGCGAATCGAGCACGAGCTGAGCCACGAACGAACCTACAACGAGCACGATGCGAATCCCTTTGTTCGTGAAAAAACTGACAATCGCGCTCGTTCGAGGCTCGCAAGCCCATCCACACTACGCGAATCGTGCTCGCAGTGTGCTCGTTCGTGGCTCGGCTCGTGCTCAGTTCGCCAAGCATGGACGCACCATTAGGAAATTCAAAAGTAATAATTATACTCGTACCTTAGATAAAAACGAAACTACCACGAGTCGATTCTTAAAGTAACTTTTTCCCAGTTTTGTTAAAAAAAACGTGCCTTTGCCGTAAAGTTCACAGGTTTTTTACTCGGGTTTAGTAATTACTTTGGTTGTATTTAATCTTGTTTGAGTAATGAAACAAGGGTTTAAGAAAGGACACTACTCAAGGGAATATCTTAGTTAATTATCTTATTAATAAAATAAATACGAAAGATCTTGAGAGAGGTAGAGCGTAGCGTTTATTCGCTCATAGAGCAGCTCTACTGGGGAAGTACCTCCACCTTACAGAATACCGCAGCCAAATAACATTATGTTGTGTAAAGTTGTGTTCCTCCGTGTGAGTGTCCTCAGAGCTTGAGTCTTGCCGTCCTGGGCTTGCCCGGTCGACGCTGAACGATCGAGGGGCGGCTCTTTGTTGTTAAAGAACGTGTTGTATTACAAGTGTCGAATTTTACAGGCAGCTTACTTTTTCTTTATCAGATCCCGCGGATACGGTTAGCCGTCCGGCGGCCGAGAGTGCAGAGGTGCCAAATCTTTGACATGCACAATACTTGTTCCATCGGCTCGCCACGTCAGCACGGACGGAGTGACACCATAAGGGTTCCTTTTTACCTTTTTGGTTCGCAAACCTAAAAACCATCCCTTTATTTCGCCTAACCATCTATTCTCCTCACTTACATGTAGCCTAGAGCTCTGTGTAGGTACCCTAATTGATGGTTAAATACACCAAAAGGGAGCGGTTAGCGGACTGTAATTTTTGGGATGATTCTAGATTAATAAACCTGGATGATTTCGATATAAAAAATACTCTTTAAAACCTTTGTACGAAGTATAAAAATATTAGGGAAAATATGACTACGCTTTTGGATATAGGTTTCAGAAAAGAGGCGTAGCCAAAAGGGATAGAAAAAACACATGTGGTACTCACAGTTCCAGCAAGAGTGAAGGTCTTCCGTGGATCCACGTTTTCTTCAATTTTCTTCCAAATATTAACGGCCCTGATAATAGGTTGTACGGAACACACGACTATTGTCTTTTTATATTTATATGGTGACGGATTATTGTGATAATTAAAGATTTATAAGTAAATCAGGCGGGTGCGCGCGCGACGACTTCAGCCTTTTAAAGATCCTTAGAGAATGCTGCTCTCGTTCGATTTGACGTACCACATAAAGGAGTAGGGAAAAAGAGGGTAGGAAAAATACTTCATACAAGGTATACCCTCATTATAAATATGAACGCGTAACTAAAGAAAAAACGAAACCCAACATCCCCGCCACCTTGAAGGAACTCCTTCGAAACAAGAAAAAAATAAAAAAAATAACATAAAACTAAACTAAGATACTACTACGCGATAATAATTTATGCTGGTTTGAATTTACTGAGAAGGAAGCGGGCATAACTTAACAATCGGCCTCTTATAAGTTCCACTTTTTGTTCTAACATCGGCGATACGGATGACTCCATCCTTGCCTGGGTATAATCTTGTAATAATACCTAAAGGCCATTGAAGTGGCGGCGCATTTTCAGTAATAATAATTACTACTGTGCCTATTATTAGCGGATTGGACGGCGTATTCCATTTCTCTTTTGTTTGTAAATTATGAAGATATTCCGATCTAAAACGAGTCCAAAACGACTGGACAAGCGAATCCAGCAATGAAAATCGCGATAGTAAACTAGTCCGTTCACTGCTAAGGTTAGCAGCAGGTAAAAATGAAAGCGGAGCGAGTGAAAGAAAGTGAGAAGGAGTAAGAACAGTGGGGTCTGACGGGTCAGAACTAAGTAAATAGAGAGGGCGACTATTTAGAAGCGCCTCAATTTGAGTAAGAACCGTAATAAATTCTTCGTAGGATAGTAACTGAGTACCGATGACTCTAAATAAGTGCGATTTAACACATTTTATATTCGATTCCCATATACCCCCGAAGTGAGGTGCACTGGGTGGATTAAGCTTCCAATGAATGCGACTATTAGCAAGTTCATGACTAAAAGTTTGATAATATTCGTCTGATTTTAAAAATGTGTGAAGTTCACTGAGATAAGCTTTTGATGCGATAAAATTGGTACCATTGTCACTATAAACATATTGACAAGGTCCACGACGAGATAAGAATCTTTTGAAAGCCTCCAAAAATGAAGCTGAACTGAGATCAGAGGCCAGTTCTAAATGAACGGCTTTAGTAACTAAGCAAATAAATAGGCAAAGATATGCCTTTTGACTGCGCACTCCGCGCTTACGTGAAAGTGTGATGTGAAATGGGCCCGCGTAGTCAACGCCAGTGTGAGTAAAAGCTTTACTCTTCTCTATCCGACAATCGGGTAAGTCTGACATGGTCGGGAAGGTGGGTTTTGGACTAAGGCGAAAACAGGTATTGCAGCGATGAATACGCATTCGTACTATACGACGTGCTGATAAAATCCAAAACTTCTGGCGCAAAATAGACAACAAAAGTTGTGGGCCAGCGTGGCAATTGCGAACGTGATAGGCGTCAACCAATAATTCGACTATGTGTCCATTTCGAGGTAAAAGAGCGGGATGCTTATGCGCAAAATCTAATGACGAATTAGCGAGGCGACCTCCTACTCGTAAAACACCAGATTTATCCATAAATGGAGTAAGTTTTCGTAAAGCGGGTGAACAAATTTTATTCTTAGTAATTTTTATGATATCACTTTGAAATGAATTTTGTTGAATTAACTTTATTACAGTCAACTCTGCAGTATCTAAATCAGACGCGGTGATATGACTATTACGTGGAAGCTTTTTCATAAATCTCAATATATAAACAATAGAACGAAGAAGTTTATTCCAATTTGAGAACTTATAACATAAAGTTAAAAGTGGGTGCTCCGAAGAAGAACTCGTTGCTATGTGAGCTTGAGTTTTCTCTTCGGGCATTCGAGAAGATGTGGGTGCGAAGTCATTAACCGGCCAGTCACTAATAGGAAGAGATATCCATGGCGGTCCAGAAAACCACAGCTCGTGATCGACTAACCGTGAAGGTAAAAGTCCACGTGACAAGCAGTCAGCTGGGTTTTGAGAGCCTGAAATAAAACGAAAGTGTTTCGGCGGAAAATAAGTTTGACATTGTGCGATTCGATTCGCAACAAATGCATTAAATTTATGCGGGGAAGAATGCACCCAGCATAAAGCAACTTCCGAATCGGAAAACGCATAGACGTCTGAAATCGGATGTCGAGAAGAAAGAGCGTCATAAACGACACGTAATAATTTTGACATCAAAAGTATCGCTGATAGTTCAAGGCGAGCTAAACTAACTGTACGAACTGGCGCAACCTTTGAACGAGATGTTAATAACGTCACGATAGGTTGTTGATCTTCATTAATAACATAGGTGTATATAACACAACCATATGCCTTTTCAGAAGCATCAGAGAATGCTAATAGATATAGCTTAGACGCATCATTAATGCCAAGATGGCGTGGAAACGAAATCTCCGAAATTTGATGCAACTCAGAAATAAACTGAAGCCATAATTTAAGAATATGCTCAGGTGGTTGCTCGTCCCAATCAAGTTTGAGGAGCCAGAGTTCTTTAATCAACAGTTTTGAATAAAGAATGACGGGACCAACGAGGCCTAGAACGTCATATAAACGAGCAGTTGCTGATAAGATCGCGCGTTTGGTACCTTCGGGCTTGGGTGGCATTACAGTAAACTTAAAAGAATCCGAAGAGGGAAACCACTGTAAGCCTAGAATTTTAAATATGGTGCTGTCATCGAAAGATATGGATTCTTGCTGGCGGTGAGTCTCTGGAATGGAACCAAGCAATTCAAGAGAATTGCTCGCCCATTTGACTAACTGAAATCCACCGGATTCAAAGAGTGAAATTAACTGAGAGGCTATCTCAACTGCTCCCTCTAAAGTAGGAGCAGAGGAAGCCAAGTCATCCATGTATATATCTCTCTCTAGCACGTCAGCAGCAAGCGGAAAGTGTTCTCGCTCGTCCTGTGCGAGTTGACGCAACGTACGTATAGCCAAGAAAGGCGACGATCGCAAACCGAAGGTAACACGATTAAACTGATAAGTATCGATGGGAGAGTCAGAAGAAAAACGATATAAAAATCGCTGATAATTACAATGCGGTTGATGTACTTCAATACATAAATACATCTGCCGAACGTCGGCGAAAAATGCAATTTTAAAGATGCGAACATTCAAAAGAATGTGAAAAATGTCGTTCTGTAAATTGCGACCGGTGTGCAAAACGTCATTGAGTGATAGACCAGAGTCAGTCGTAGCACTGGCGTCCAGAACGATACGAAGTTTCGTTGTACTTTTGTCATTGCGTATGACAGGATGATGCGGTAGGTAAAAACCTGGTTTTAAAAGACATTCCTCAGAAGGAACTAATGAAATTATATTTTTATTAAGATAATCAGTTAAAACTTTATTATATTTCTCATGTAAATCAGGTGACCTTTTAAACTTATTTTCAAGCATTAAAAACCTCTTTTTTGCGGTAATAAAAGAGTTTCCTAATTTATCAACGTTATTTTTAAAAGGTAAACTAACCGAGTAGCTTCCATTAGTATTGCGAGTAGTGGTAGACACGAAAATATCCTCACAAGCTTGTTCATCAGGACTAAGATATTGCTTAGAAGGTACTTCTTCTAATTGCCAAAATTTTTCTAATATTTCGTTGACCGGTTCGCGAGAAAAAGCACAAAGCGAATGAGTGACTGAGGGCTTTACCGTAGGAACATTTCCCATTAAAATATAACCTAAACTGGTTTCAAACGCGGTTGGTAAATCATTACCCGGTGTTATTCTATCAAATAATAAAATTTCGCAATATAAATTAACACCTAATAATATTTCAATAGGTCCGGGAATATTAAAATCATCGTCTGCTATCGGTACGTTATGTAGGTATGTAAGCGCTGACGCGTCAACACATGAGTCGGGCAACTGTGACGTAATTTGGTCGACGACGAGTAGACGAGTAGTGTATACCTTCCCACCGTCAAAGCGAGAAGAAAAGTTAACAGTAGTTACACCTAAAATACGTTGCGATGTACCACCAATACCCTGGACCTCAGTAAAATGGTTCTGAGTTGTAATTTGAAGTGATAAACGTTTACAACAAGAGGATGAAATATAATTACTTTGCGAACCCGGGTCAATTAAACACCTGACATAATTAACGCGATTATAATTATTTATAATTTTAATTTTTGCGGTCCCTAATAACGTAGTTGTTACAGGGCGGTCACACTGATCACGAGACATATTGCATATCGATGCATTATTATGAGTAATTGAACTCGCTTGCGAGTCGGGAACTTCGTCCTTATTATTAGAAGCCGAGAGTTGATTATCTATTGGCCGAGAAGAAGCGGGTGCGTGACATTCACGCGTTGTATTTTGTGTATCAAAATGTAACATCGAATGATGATTCAAAGAACAATGACGACAAGTTCGTTGCGAAGTGCAAGAACTGAATTTATGTTTGTTACTCAAACAATTATTGCAGAATGAGTTAGCCTTCACGAAATTAAATCTTTCGCGTGGTGTCATTTTAATAAAAAGAGGACAATAATACAATTGATCGTGTTTATTTGTTTTACACAAAGGACAAATATTAGTATTATTATTTTTATGTTGTGTATTTAAAAAAGATTTAGTAGGGCCAGATTTCGGAGTGGGAATGTGTTTATTAGGTTGCGGTTTATTAGCAAAAGGTTTGCCACTAGAACATGAACGCGATAAGATTTTATTTTGTTCTTTGACGAACTCAATAAGGTTTTCATAAGTAGGCATAAGTTCCTTGCGATTACTTATTTCAAACAGTTTTATAGTATCAGTATCGAGTTTCTGTAACGCAAGATGTAAAAATATAAAATCTGTAAGATCATTTAATTTAAGTTGTTTAAGTGCCCTAACTGACGAGTCAAAGTTATTAATAAAAGAATCTAATCCAATAGCTGAGTTATTGTAAACAGGTTTAAATTCGAGTAATTGATTTATGTAAGAAGCGGCAAGTGAACGAGAATCGTCATATTTCTGTATAAGCGCTTCCCAAATGATTGTATAGTTCTCAGCTGTTGGAGGGAGGCCGGCGCAAACAGTCGCTGCCTTGTCAGTTAGTTTCCCGACGAGATAATGAACGCGCTCCGAATCTGTTAGAAGTGGATTGTTGTGAACAACACTTTTAAATTGATGGTAAAACAACGGCCAATTGCGTACATCACCATTAAATGAAATTAAATCGATGGGAGGAAGCTTAGGTAAATTATACCTAAACTTCGAAGTGGAAAGTTCAACTTCTACTTTAGGCTTTTGTTCTGAATGCATTATTGAAACAAGTCGTTTCACGTGACAATAAAGTTCTTCAAACGATATCCATGACTGATAGTTAATGCTCGACTTGGGATGTAGCTTTATGTATAAAGCATTATATGCATCGAGCACGCTTTGATAGTCGTTACGTAATTCGTCGAGATTAATGACATTATTAAGAAAAGATTCCCTAAAAGATTCATCCTTCATATCATTTTTTGATAAATCGTAAATATTTTGCATTCTAAGGAAATGCGTATTACGTTTTGACTCCAATAATATTAATTGAGTTTTATCATCACTATCTGTCGACATCTTAAAAAGTTTAATGTAAGCGAGTACAAAAATAAACTAAGCAAGAATCAGTTAACGAGTAACAGACCTGTCTTGCTTGACGTTATCAATAGAAAGTAAACAAAATAAAAATAAGCAAAATACCTAATACAAACGGCAATTCGATGTATATTAGGCCTCCAAATACTAACTGTAATAGTTATAGGTGTAATTTGGGTGCGGTGAGTATACGACTCAAATAAACAATTGAAAATGTTTGTAAGAACGCGGTGTAGAAATATCTACTATTATGCGATATACGATGGTGTACTACGTGCAAGCGGTGCAATACAGACTTAAGATGACACCGTGGAAATAAATCGTTCCTTGAAAGGCGTGGCCTAGCCCGCCGCGCGGGGGGCACCGCCCCTAGAGAACTATCAAAGTTTTAAAAAATTCCCGCCACCGCTAGATACGTTCGGCCGGACTCGGGCGACGCCGGCAGAAACACGAAAGCCGAACCGCCATCGTTTAAATTACAGAGTATATTTTATAGGAGAGCAGTAAAAGTTTATTTTTTTATTACACTTGTTATAAACGATTTTTAACCAAAAGCTATAGTAATTACTCATATTTGTACGTAAATACGAGTTTATACTGTGTAAGTATATATCAGTATATATAAGGAAGCGCTCGTGGTGTAGCATGATTAGCCGTTCTTAATCGATCGGCAAAGTTAAGCTACGTCTGTCTTGGTCGGTACCTGGATGGGTGACCGCCTAGTGGTATTTCAAATCGAGCGTTTCCGTGCTTCGGAAGGCACGTAAAGCCGTTGGTCCCGGTTATCACTTAATTGTGATAGTCGTTAAGCTGGTTGGATGCCTCCTAGGCGGCTTGAAAAACTCCAACAGTAGGTTGGCCACTAGCCTACCTCCACCGATCCGCAGTGGGCACGCGTGGTGGAGTATCTGCCCATTCCCTTTCACCCTGATTTGTGAAAGGAGGCCTGTGCTCAACAGTGGGACATTATAGGCTGATGATGATGATGATGGGTATCAAATGAAAGCTTGTGAACAGCCTATTCCATATATGTATACATTGTAATACTTTTGTGCTACCATTTTGACGTAAATTACAAAAAAACATTATTGTATTTGTTTCTTTTAATTAAATTTCCAATATAAATACTAGAAAATCATGTGTTGTGCCAAAATGTAATAATACAACCACCAGTCCACCGGAAAAGTTGATTTTATAATCGTTCCAATGAATGTCCAAATGTGAGCGTTTTCCTTTCATAAAACCGGCTATGAAATTCAATCTTTATTAGATGTTATGTATAGGTAATTCAATTCAAAATGATTTTGTGAGATTTCGGGAATAAAATATCTCGTTTAAGATGACACCGTGGAAATAAATCGTTCCTTGAAAGGCGTGGCCTAGCCCGCCGCGCGGGGGGCACCGCCCCTAGAGAACTATCAAAGTTTTAAAAAATTCCCGCCACCGCTAGATACGTTCGGCCGGACTCGGGCGACGCCGGCAGAAACACGAAAGCCGAACCGCCATCGTTTAAATTACAGAGTATATTTTATAGGAGAGCAGTAAAAGTTTATTTTTTTATTACACTTGTTATAAACGATTTTTAACCAAAAGCTATAGTAATTACTCATATTTGTACGTAAATACGAGTTTATACTGTGTAAGTATATATCAGTATATATAAGGAAGCGCTCGTGGTGTAGCATGATTAGCCGTTCTTAATCGATCGGCAAAGTTAAGCTACGTCTGTCGTGGTCGGTACCTGGATGGGTGACCGTCTAGTGGTATTTCATATCGAGAGTTTCCGTGCTTCGGAAGGCACGTAAAGCCGTTGGTCTCGGTTATCACTTAATTGTGATAGTCGTTAAGCTAGTTGGATGCCTACTAGGCGGCTTGAAAAATTCCAACAGTAGGTTGACCACTAGCCTACCTCCACCAATCCGCAGTGGGCACGCGTGGTGGAGTATCTGCCCATTCCCTTTCACTCTCATTTGTGAAAGGAGGCCTGTGCTCAGCAGTGGGACATTATAGACTGATCATGATGATGATGATGAAGTATATATGCTGCGGGTAATGAAAAGGGTATACGGGGTGGATACGACAATACGAAATTAAATGAAACCACGTAAAGTACTCCTGTATACGGTCAACTTTTACTACGGTACCAAATATGAAATCGCAAAAAAAAATGCGTTGCTTTTGGTGGTACATTATCTGCGACATCATAGGCTGGCTGCGGTGCGGGCGATACCAAGGATGCCAAAAATTATTCTATGGGTTCTACCATGATCTTTTCACTACGGATTATTTTTGTGGAGATTGTTCCCTGTGAATCATAAATATTTTATTTCATTTATAGCATCTACAAAATTGAGGAATGTTAATAGGTATGCAAAAGCGCTTGAAAATTTGTATCAGTAGAGCAATTACGTATACAAATACATTAGTTTTTGTTTCGTTCAAAAAAACCAAGTAGTTATGATTTTACAGACATTTAAAATTCCCCTAAATATCGAGGCCCGCTAACGGTCACGTGACCGCGAGGTGACGTCATGTTCCAACGCTCCGTTCACTCATATTAGCCGCTAGCGGTGGTACGTAGGTATCTTGCGCTATTAGTGGAAAGTATTTTGGATTTGAAAAAGGGCAACTGTAAAATCTACATAAAATAAATGGACTTTTGGTTGAAATGAAATGAAATTGTTTACTTCGCCAGAAAATGTCGTACAATTTAGGTGGAATCTTAAAATAAGGTCTACACATTTCGCTACAGAATAGCATGTAAAACTATTTTAAATTGAATCTAATAATCAATGTAATATAATAAAACAACATAATTAAATAAGATGTCCAAATCACATATATATATTTTAAAAGTTTTATTATTTATCGACGAATAGTTATTCCGTTGCCGCCGAAAAGCAAGAAGAAAGAATGCAAATGCTTACTCCTGTCTGCCTAATATACCTAAAATAATTATTTTATAGCTGCAACGCAAGTAGGTACTTATTTACCTTTTAAGTTTCATGTTATAGACAATAAATTAATTATGTTTGTCTATACCTATTTATACTCTTCTTAGTAAATTTAACTAAATAAATTGATATATTGCAAATGTAGCGAGTTGAATAGATGTACTTAACCTTTTCTATGTCTTATCTTTTTTTATACGACTAAGTCGGTAAACAAGCATACGTACGGCCCACCTGACGGTAAGCGGTTACCGTAGCCAAATGGATAGTTGCAACACATGTAGCATTGCTCATGCGTTACCGACCTTTCCCCCCTCCCCAATGAGCTTTGGCTACCTTACTCACGCGCAGGAACACAATCTACTTTATTTATCCAAATAAATAAAATTGAATATGTAATATCAAAATATCAATTTGTAAGCGGGTGAAACACTAGTTTGTTCCGGCTGATTTCCAAAACGGCTGGACCGATATAGACGAGACATTCACTGGTAGATAGCGGATGTTATAAGGAATAACTTAAGATTCTTTTACTTCAGATAATTTATAAGGGGTTTCGCGCAAAATAATTAAAACGCTACATGCGGGTGAAACCGCGGCTGCGCTGGGGTATCAAATAACTGCACACTACAAAAGTGGTTAGGTACATAGTAGATAGACTGTCAGTATTCTTACGTCAAAACTATCTTCACACCAATAAACTTTGCTTTCGTCTCTAAATAGATCCAACCCCTTCACAGTTTTTACCCATTTCTCTCACATTTGGACATTCATTGGAACGATTATAAAATCAACTTTTCCGGTGGACTGGTGGTTGTATTATTACATTTTGGCACAACACATGATTTTCTAGTATTTATATTGGAAATTTAATTAAAAGAAACAAATACAATAATGTTTTTTTGTAATTTACGTCAAAATGGTAGCACAAAAGTATTACAATGTATACATATATGGAATAGGCTGTTCACAAGCTTTCATTTGATACCCATCATCATCATCATCAGCCTATAATGTCCCACTGTTGAGCACAGGCCTCCTTTCACAAATCAGGGTGAAAGGGAATGGGCAGATACTCCACCACGCGTGCCCACTGCGGATCGGTGGAGGTAGGCTAGTGGCCAACCTACTGTTGGAGTTTTTCAAGCCGCCTAGGAGGCATCCAACCAGCTTAACGACTATCACAATTAAGTGATAACCGGGACCAACGGCTTTACGTGCCTTCCGAAGCACGGAAACGCTCGATTTGAAATACCACTAGGCGGTCACCCATCCAGGTACCGACCAAGACAGACGTAGCTTAACTTTGCCGATCGATTAAGAACGGCTAATCATGCTACACCACGAGCGCTTCATTGATGATACCCATATTGTTATAATAACGAAATATTTGTTTTGAATATCCCCCCTTTTTTTTTATCCGTAGACGCCATATAAAAATAATATACCTTATGACACTCCCACAGTCAAGACGAATCTAACGGCACCTAATATGCTTAAATCCATCAACCCATTTAGGCTGCAGAGCGTGCCAAAGAAATAGACATACATACATACATACACTCGAAAAACATAACCCTCCTTTCGGGTCAGTCGGGTAAAAACCAAAAAAGTCATAATCATCTAGGGAAACGTACGGAAGAGCGCGACCCCGTCAGGGTATTTGTTCTGTGAGCGCGATTGACTGAGCGAGCGTTGGAACATGACGTCACACGCATCGAGTACGGGCCGGTGGAATCCAGCGTCGCGCGCTCATTTTAAAATTCCATATCTCGGAAACTAATTGACGTGTCGAAATAATTCTTTCACACGTATTTTTTATTTTCTATAGAAAATACGGAGACCTAAAAATCTAAATTAGTGAACATTCTTCATTATTAGGCATAAAAAGAGATAGTTGTCCTAAGTACACCATAAGAAATAATTATAATAATCAAATCATGTTATAGGTATTTGGTAATAAAATGTAATATAAAGTAATAGAATAAGAATCCGTAAATATAATAACAAATTAGTTGTTATCACAGCTTTTATCTGTGGCTTTTATGGTCTGTAACTCGCACTCGGACGGATAGCAGTTTGTGTGACGATGGCGGGCGGGAGCGAGATATCTATGTGTGTGTGTTGAGTACAATGCCCTTGGATGTAGCCCGTCTAATTCAAGTTGGTTGGTACGAGGAATGCAGACCATACAATATCAGCAGTAAACTTTACTTAGAAGGGTTATAAGTTCGTTTTAAATCTATCGATAAACTGATAATGATGTAACTGTAATAAATAATTGCTAAAATGCTGCTCCCAATGCTGATTTTCCTGGTCTTTATTATATTACCCATGTCGTGAAATTATAATTAAATCAACTTTAACACTAAAAAAATACTATAAAATTAATAAAAACAAAACTACACAACTAACTTTATATTTACAAGCACTATTGAACTAGATTATCACACTAAACTTAAATTAATACGATATTACAAACTATAATACTATCTTTAAAGACAATAAAGAATATGCTACGAAAATATTTTATGTTTAAAACTACGAGAGCCGGTCGCGACAACTAGCATAGGTCCGTCGTCGACAAAGGCTACGGCCGAATAATCCTAGCGATGCAAGAGTAGTAATAAATACGTTCACCGTAATTTCGTATGTGCCAAAAAGAGATGACTATAGTGCTCTCAGGTACTCGCCCAGGCAAGCGGCAGCTTTTAATAAACGACGTAAGTACCAAACCAAATATAAATTGTTTATAAAATAACCATGCAATGTATGGAAAATCTGTTCTTCACATCATAAGAAGAATGAATTACCAATTTTTTGCATTAAATTTCACTGTAAAATTCGCCTGCTTGACGGAGTTACAGTAAAAAAGATTTTTATTTAGAGGCTACTTTGGAATTAAACTTTATCGAGAAAATTTCTATCAAACGTGTTTTCCTTCATTGGCAAACTCAATTAAGATCTCAAAAATCATATAATAAAAACTCAGAACCCCAACCCTTGTATTAATTAAGATACAGGGACACAAAGATATCATTTTTTTCCAATATAGCACCATGTATGTATAGCGGGTGCCCGATCGCTTCACAAATAATCGAGTCGAGCGGTTAAAAAAATGAACGCGGGTGCCGAGTGTGTCGCGCGAAGGTATGCAACTATGCGAGTAATGGAATACGAGTACCGTCAATAATCTTATATAAAAAATGAAAATTAAATGAATGGCATTTTTTACAAATTCAGTAAAACAAAGGCTTACACGCTTATGTAACAACAAAATGTAGCATAAGTTGCCGATTAAATGTATGGAAATTAACTGATACTTGTAAAGATTCAAGCGATTAATAACGAAACCAGTATAAATAGTTTTACAAAATATATTTTCCAAGTAAAGATAATACCGATCGATCCAGACTGATTAAGTTGATGAACATTAATCAGTGCGGTTTGAATGCACAATGTTTAGTTCAAATGAAATTATGAAAAGGAACAATTTTACATTCAATCCGGTGAGAAGTGACCATAAAATGATGGTTAAATACACCAAAAGGGAGCGGTTAGCGGACTGTAATTTTTGGGATGATTCTAGATTAATAAACCTGGATGATTTCGATATAAAAAATACTCTTTAAAACCTTTGTACGAAGTATAAAAATATTAGGGAAAATATGACTACGCTTTTGGATATAGGTTTCAGAAAAGAGGCGTAGCCAAAAGGGATAGAAAAAACACATGTGGTACTCACAGTTCCAGCAAGAGTGAAGGTCTTCCGTGGATCCACGTTTTCTTCAATTTTCTTCCAAATATTAACGGCCCTGATAATAGGTTGTACGGAACACACAACTATTGTCTTTTTATATTTATATGGTGACGGATTATTGTGATAATTAAAGATTTATAAGTAAATCAGGCGGGTGCGCGCGCGACGACTTCAGCCTTTTAAAGATCCTTAGAGAATGCTGCTCTCGTTCGATTTGACGTACCACATAAAGGAGTAGGGAAAAAGAGGGTAGGAAAAATACTTCATACAAGGTATACCCTCATTATAAATATGAACGCGTAACTAAAGAAAAAACGAAATCCAACACTAATTAATCCCAGACTTAAATGGCCCTCGGCGACGACCAATCTACTTCTGCTGTTATATGATAAACCTATTGTATCTATAACAACGTGGGTAGAAAAGCAATTTAATGGTACGTTCATGCTTGGCAAACCGAGCACGAGCCGAGCCACGAACGAGCACACTGCGAGCACGATTCGCGTAGCGTGGACGGGCTTGCGAGCCTCGAACGAGCGCGAATTTATCTTATTTCATGGACCACAAGGTGTATGTTCCTAATGAACAACTTCTTTTTTTACTGTTTATTGGCCTGTATTAGACTACAATATCTGCATGGTAAGTGACTTAGTACCGTTGGATACTATGTTTTTTTTTTAATTATATTTTAAGTGGTCATCAATAAGTTAAAATAGTAATTAGTTTAAGGCGATGATACCTTACTGGTACTGACGTTGAACGCCACTACCATCAAAAGTTCCAGGTTCGAATATCGTGAGGAAATCATAGCATAGTGGTATATAGGGTAATTTGATGTACCCAGTTGGCTGGCTACCTCTCAAGTTGAGAATCTGTCGCCAAGCACCTATCGGTTGAGAGCTTGGCCCCCTAAAAAGGAAGCGAAATAAATTTTGCTAATGGTATTTTTTTTAATTTAATGAAAAATTAACGTAAACTTAATTTTCATCGACATGTGACTCAAATTGTTTCGTGCGATTTACAACAGAATCTGCACCATTTATTTCAATCGTAAAACGATTTCCTATGTTTACTGGCCTAGCCTCTTGTTTTAAACTAGATTCTATTTCCGATACGAAATTTCGTATAAAATAATTCTGTTCCATTAAAACGTCAGATTAGACAGAAACTTTGCACTTTTATTAAGAACCGATGACAATCGTTAATAATTTTGCACAGGGCTTTTTAAAGCGTGTTTTTACCCGACTGACCCGGAAGGAGGGTTATGTTTTTCGAGTGTATGTATGTATGTATGTATGTATGTCTATTTCTTTGGCACGCTCTGCAGCCTAAACGGCTTGACGGATTTAAGCATATTAGGTGTCGTTAGATTCGTCTGAACTGTGGGAGTGTCATAGGGTATATTATTTTTATATGGATAAGAAAAGAGGGGGGGTATTAAAAACAAAAATTTCGTTATTATAACAATATGGGTATCAAATGAAAGCTTGTGAACAGCCCATTCCATATATGTATATATTGTAATACTTTTGTGCTACCATTTTGACGTAAACTGCAAAAAACCATGTTTAATGCAAGGACAGTAGGTATAGGACTCACCGTACGTAACTCACAGAGTTGCGATGGTTGTTAGCGTTACTGTACCTTACCGCTCATTTACTTACTAATACATACAAATAATTATGTATAAAACTAAAAGGTCTGAAATAAATTAAATTATTAAAAGAAACAAAAAACCCGACTGTGTAAAACCAATATTAACTGAAAAGAGAAAAACAAGCTTTTTAATCTATAGAATTTGGAATATAACTTGAATGTTATAAGGTATTGCAGTGGGGGATAAAAAAAAATAAAAAAAAAACACATACTTAGGTTATTGGTTTGTCCCCGACTGCAAGACCTTATAACATTCAAGTTATATTCCAAATTCTATAGATTAAAAAGCTTGTTTTTCTCTTTTCAGTTAATATTGGTTTTACAAAGTCGGGTTTTTTGTTTCTTTTAATATTTTTTTTAGATTTTATTATAATTTTAGATTATTTGCATAGAGATAGGATATGGGCCGGGGAGTAACCCAATAGAGCTACTTTTTATCACAAGAATGTGGTTAAAATCTAGTTAATCTATAAATACCTTATTGATCAAAGTTGTGGAGCCATGCCCTTAAGGTATGAAGTTACAATCCGTACCCCAAACTGTAGTTAAATAATTCAAACGTTTCCTTGAGACAATCAATCATGAACACAAGTAAGTTTAAACTATTTAGTTACTGAATTACTAAACTAACTCGGCGACAGTTTAAGCCTTCAGTTTAGAAACTGTGACACATCTTAGAGAAACAATTACTCAATATTACAAGTTTATGTTTGACCCTTAATTTACATAGCAATGGAAATATACGGCATTGTATTTTGTTAAAAGCGCAGCGTTTTTTTTAAGTAAACTAGCTTTCCGCCCACGGTTTCACCTGCGCCCCTTCTTTACCCCCTTACCTACACTACTCCACCCTACCCTACCCTACCCTAACCCCACCCTACCTTACCCTACCCTGCTAAGGTTACATTAGAAAAGTTTATATTGTCATTGTTTTCTCAAATTTTCTAAGTTTCTGATCAATTTTATTGATGTTTTTTTAATATAAGAACATTCTCCTGACAATATCAAACACAAAAAAAAAAAAATGCGAAATCGGTCCAGCCGTTCACGCGTCATTGCGTGACCAAGGGAAATAGGGATTCTTTTTTATATATATAGATAGATGATATACCGAAAAAGAGATGGATGAATTGTGTGGAATATGATATGAGTAAGAAAGGAGTTGATGCTGGTATGACGATAGAAGAGACTAATGGAAGAAGCGTACATATTGCGCCGACCCCAAATGATTGGGAACAGGGCAGGCAGATGATGATGATCAAATTATAATATATTATGTAAATATAATAATAATAATAATAAGCTTTATTTATCTCCACAAATATAAGTCAGCAGAGACACGAAGTTAGCCAGCAAACAACCAAAGTAATGTTTATCTCTGATTATGATAAATATATTAAAGTTAAAGTTGTATCAGAATAGAAAAAAAAATATTAGAATTTTCTAATGAAAAATAATCGTGAAAGTAAAATTATTTGGTAAACTGAAATGATTTTATATGGTAGTTGAGGAGGCAACTTATAATGTATATATACTTAATTGTGATAGCCGTTAAGCTAGTTGGTGGCCTCCTAGGTGGCTTGAAAACTCCAACAGTAGGTTGACCACTAGCCTACCTCCACCAATCCGCAGTGGGCACGCGTGGTGGAGTATGTGCCCTTTCACCCTGATTTGTAAAAGGAGGCCTGTACTCAGCAGTGAAACATTATAGGCTGATGATGATAAAAAATATTACGTTTTAATATTGCTTTTTACTGTTACAAAGTAGCATTCAAACATAGGGCCCGCTTCATTGGCGTTTGCTCTTTACAAAGATAAATAAAACATTTTCAAAATGTAGCTTACAACATACGGAATCTGGAATATCACTACGCGTTGCCATCTACTTCGCAGACTTCTTGAAGAACTTGAAAAGAAATTATTGTGTTGTATCGAAATAAATGTTTTTCTTTCTTATGACGATAATCGACTTATTGTGATTTAAATAGATTCTATTTGGTTTAGATTATTTTTTTATCAAAACAGCGAAACAAAAGGTGAGGTCTTTAGCAAAAGCCACGATTCAAATCGTGCGTTAGAGTGCAATGTGAAGGCCTATTTGAATTAAAGCCTGTTTCTCCTCTTTTTTAATTTATTTATGTAACAAAATAGCAATAAACGCACACAAAATTATTTCGTGTATTTTCACGAACCCTTTCTTTTGTCGCGACAAATATCGATCCTTTGCACACAACGAACTTTGAAGTTAATAATTTAATAAGGTGAAGTCGTACCATAATACAATTTTAAACCAACTATCTAAGATAAATATTTAACCTACTAAAATCACAAAAGAGAAGAAATAAATATAAGTTTTTTATTATCATGTCATAATGACTTTATATAAAAAAATAGGATACTGGTGCTGATTCTGACAAACTTAAGTTTGTCTCACTATTTATCCCTTTCTAACGACTAACATAAAAAAAGGATGTAAGAAATTTAGTCGTGTCAAATTAGTGCAATTGCTTATTTTCAACGTAAAAGTCGTCATAAAAATTGGTTACGTCTATTTACCCGCAAATGAAAGCGGCAAAGACTAATTTGACAGCTTTAAAAATGTTCTATCCTTTTCCAGTCATGTTTGCAAGAAAGAGATGTGATGTGACTAAAATTAGTTTAGTGTGATTTACTATAGAATCGGCTCCACTAGTTTGATCCCTCTGACAAAACCGTATGTGGAAACCTATACTGAATAAAAGCATAGAGGATAGAGATTCTTGTAAATACGTTCATGAAATTTGATAGGCTAATTTATTATAAATCGCGCCATTAAATAGGTCTTAAGTGCTTGTATCTAGTGGTTCATAAAGACTTCAAGAAATTTAAATCTTATACATAATTCCATAAGAACCAACGCGGTTGTAGCTCATGTACTTTCTCCCCGCCGTAGCTTATCGGTTATTCGATAGCAAATAATTGTAAGTTTTTATTTGAAATAGGCTTTTCGTTTCGCCACAAAACCTTGAAGAACGACAATATACAAGAAAATAAAACAAATATTATTTATATCCAAAAAAAAATTGCAAAAAAAAAAGTCCTCTGAAATGAGTTACATACAACTGGTAGTGTATGTAGCGTTAGACATTTTCTTCGCAGATCATAATTTGTGTTAATTAGGACCAATTTTTTTATTAATTTATAATTAATTAAAATATTACAATAGTTACAACATTATTGATTACAAATTACAATCTATATATAGAAAATTTCCTCAAGCCTGCCGCTGCTTCCGATTAACGGCAAGGTTCCCAGTAAGTCTGGCAGCGTTTCCTCTTGGATAAGCTTTTAAATATTACAATTAACTATAATTTCATTTATACAAAATTACGTAACCTTATTTTATAAGAAACTTTATATTCTATATTCCTAATTAATAAACCAGAATAGTATTCTTAACCGAACATGAAACGAAGCATTCTTCAACGTAAACTTTTAACTCGAACAAAGCATTTCCTATCTATTACATAATCCTCAAAGCCAAACCATTGTGAAACTAAAGAGCAGTAAAATTGCATTCCTTTTCCCAACTTAACTGGGAAATGTGTTCTTACACGAGCCATTTGGCGATAGTCGGACTATCCGCGGTAATTTGTCAAAATGGACAGCTGGGTACCCGAGACAAATACTTTTTACTATTTCCTCTAGTCATTTTTTTGTCGTCTTCTCGCTTTTTTGGACATACGACATGGATTTATTTGGAGCTTTTTCAAGTTTGGAGTTAAATCCGCATCTTCATAGCTATTAACTCCTGCTAAGCTTAGCAGGAGTTAATGCTGCGGTTAGTTTTTGGACCAGTGACTTGAATTGAGGTTCAATTTGTTTTTCAGAATATGAAAAAAGAGTAATATTTTATGTATAACTAGCTGCCCGGGCGACTTAGTTCACGTGGTGCTACCCTACCCTATAGTGCTACCCTACCCTACCCTACCAAAAAAAGCCCTAACAAAATGATCCGCCATTTCATTCATTTGTTACAAAAAATGTGATAAATGAAGAACCGCTCGACCGATTTTATGCAAACTTCACATAAACCATCTACTAAATAGTCCGAACAAAGCCTAAACATTTGGTTTTGATAGGTGAGCCCGTTCTTGAGTTATAAAATTACAACGAAAAGTGGCATTGTATTTTATAATATATATAAAGATTATTATTGAAGAAATATAATGATGCGTCCATGCTACACGAAGCGAGCACGAGCCGAGCCTCGGACGAACAGGATTCGTTCGTTGCTCGCGATTTCAAGCGTGGACGTACCTACAACGAGCCTACAGCGAGCGCGATGCGAGTCCCTGTGTTCGAGAAAAAACTGACAATCGGGCGGAGCGCAGTCGAGCACTCTAGCATGCCCCAAGCATGGACGCATCATTAGACATTCTGAACAGAAGATTCTATTTGTTTTAGATTGGGTCTACCGCAACAGAAGTGATAATAAAAATTCAAATCTAATAAACAAAATATATCAAATCAACCCAAAACCCATTATAATCATCTCTAAAAGGAACATGACTCCTCACAAATAAACTATCCGACATCCCAAAGATTCTTTTAGGAGAAATATGTAATATTACTACTGAACAGGGACCAGAACAGATAGACACACGACATTGACAAATGCCAATACGTTTGTCGTCACTCGTCAATAAGCCAACGCGACCCTCTGTGTCGGTATTCTCAGTAATGACGTCGATTTTTATGCTGGTGCTAACAAGGATTTTATATTATAGAAATGCGGTTTTTTTTTTTCATTCGATTGACAGAAACTATTTCTTTTGAAAGCAACTTCGCTTCAGCATGAGATAGCTGTGCAGTAATCCACTTGTCATTTCCGTTAACAAGATGATCAAGCACAGTAATTAAATGGTATCAAATGATAGATGGCAGATGTAAGAAGAATCTTCAGTAGTCAATTCGTGATTTCTAAAGTCCCCACTGGAAGGATACTTACCTGTTCAGAACGAAAGTGATTTAGGCGTCTTCTTTGTGAGGTGAGAGTTAGCGGATTTACCATGTCATTGAGCTTGTTTTCCTCCACCAAAATTTGTACTATAGATTTATTATTGAGTCAAATACAGTGACTTTCCCGTAAATGTGAAACGATGCGTGTAGTCCCAAGCCCCAGGGTGCTCTCAATATTATCATTGTTTCTGTGCCCACCGACGCTCCGACATTTTCACAAGTACGCATCTGTAAAAATATTTGCCATATTTTGTACATGCCTTATTTTCTTTTGGAGATTATCTCTTATTCTGTAGTAGCTCAAGTTTATTACTTATATTATATGGCAGAGCATTGTCAAGAGAAAATCGTTATCAAAAAGATCTTGATAATATCGGGTTATTGTTATTATTTATAGGAACAGGAGTAAAGTTATGCGTATATTTTGCCTTGAATTTTATCGTAGAGAGAGCTTTAAGCTAAATTCATTTCCTATACAAATGATTGTGGCACAAACACAAATATCACTTATTCATGAGAGAATCCCAAGTGGTGATTTTATCCTATGACAAACTCATCATTTCTTTATTCGGATTGCTAGTATAATGTGGCCTCACCTTAGAATGTGAGTGATAATCAACCAGGCTTATTTCTATGAAAAAAAAAAAAAGTTTCCTAAGTATGAAAAGCCTTCTACCATAGCCGGAGTATTGGCATCTAATCTAAATTATCAAATGGAGTCCATCTAATATCAATTCAACGTTGAATCGAAGTACCGTAATGACGCTTCCCAAAGGAGGTATGCCACAAAATGAATGCCCGCAAATTACCCGACTGCGGAGACCTATCGACAGCAATTAATTGGAGAGAAACTTCGACTGCTAGTAGGCTTTGGGCATACAAGTGAAAGAGAGCATCCATTTTTGTGGTTTTTAAATCGCGAAAATGAAAACGGTGGCTATTAACTTTATTATGAGGAATAAATTGGCATTGTGGATACTGGATTTGGTTATTTTTGCTTTATTTTTTGGTTTTGTTATTCTTATTTGTTTTCTTGTTAGTCTTCTATTTGGCGGGACGTAAAGTTTGACTATATCGTCTTTATGATCTACATTGTGGCCAACGGACAACGGACCTATTTCGATATTTTGTAATTTTGATATTCTTTTGTTTTTATATGAATTTTTCAGTTTCTGTCAATAAAGCCTTGGTGAACTCATGAACAAAAGAGAACGTGGAATGCATTAAATAAGTATAAAATGTATAGACAAATGACACATAGTTAATATATTCTTACCTATTAGTTCATAATAAAATTGTTCTCTTGTAAGTGACTGTAGTCTTTTTTGAGATAAAATTTATTTAAACCTTTGCCATGGTGCAGGTTACATTGAAACCGTCTCCTCTCTCTCTCTCCTTTCCTGGTATCTCTAAGTGCCAATGTCCTTCCATATCTTAGCTATTATTATATATTCGTTTGAATATGAATGAGTAACAGTCCATTATCAAAACATCAAAAGCATTTATCGTGTTTGAGTATAGAAAACCACTCAGTTTACCACTCAATTTGTAGTGGAAGATCTTTAAAGATAAGTAACACCTAAATTTCAAGGGATTAAATACCTAAAAGTATTTCCCAAGCTAATTTTCTATGTACACTAATACAATTTCGTTGACAAGTGTCTGAAACCAAGATCCGCCATTCTGTCCCAGCCCAATACTAGAGAACGTACAAAGTCCCTGAAAGTCCGGACACTTGTCATGAGTTATCTTTTTCTTTCTGACCGGAGAGGAATCTTATTTTTCCACTATGTGACTTCGACCTCTTCGAAACAGAAAAGAGACATTCTTTAATATTTCATAGTACAGGTCATAGTGAAATTACTCTACTAAAGAAAGAGATAAACATAATACTTGAAAGCCACAGGTAATGTATCTATAAAATGGCTCGCTACCTGCTTATCATTCGTTTATATAATAGTCACCTTTAAAATGGTAAATATAAATATCTCTATGCTCCAAGATAATTGAGGATGTAAAGCTCCAAGATACAGGATTGTAAAATCTATTGGTTTGTTTGATTGGTCATGTTTCTTTCTAGTTTGCAGAAAAAGAGATGGATGGATTGTGTGAAGGATGATATGGGTAAATGCTCGTATGACGGATAGAAGAACCGAATGTAAGCGTACATCGCGTACATTTGCGCCGACCCGAAGTGATTGGGAATAGGGCGGGTAGATGAAGATTTCTTGGTACACACGGCTACACATCAAGCTATACATTTCCGGTATAAGCTGATCTCGAATTGTATAGGATTTCCGTAAAATTAGAGGTCAGCTTATATTGGAAATGTATAGCTTGATCTGTAGCCGATCTGTGCGTACCATGTACGTTTTTTTGTCTTTTAAACTATATAAAATCTGTCAAAAAACGAGCACGAGCCGAGCTCAGCCACACTTGACATCGCGAGCGACGAACGAATAGAGGCTCGGCTCGTGCTCTGTTCACGAAGCGTAGATGCATCTTTTTGCGAAAAATCAGTTCTCAATCATAAAATATTAGTTTCATGCTTTTCAGATGAAAATACACATTCAAAATCTCGTACCAAAATGGAATAGAGGCAAAAAATACCTTATGCATAAATCTCGACCGTCATCAAAATACCCCTATAAACCTATAAAATAACAAATAAACAACCCACCGTGTACAACTTGATGAACCTTATGTCCAAGCGATAGAACTCAAAATTCATTGTCTTAAGTGTACCAACTAATTTTGCCAATGTAAGTTATAAATATGGGAGTGCAAACTTATGTTTGCAGTTGTGATAGTCTTTACAGCATGGACATATGGGTGATTTTAGAGTGTTATATATTTTGAGTTATGGAAGGCATAAAATGCTATAGGCTGCCTGTAGGCTTTGTTTCGCACGTTTTTGATGACAGTAATGGGGCTCGATGGATGGACGATTGAGTGGTTATATTTAGCCTGCTGTATAGATATTATTTTAAATGTAAAGTTTATAAGAAAAGATTTTATAATTTAAAATAGGCAATGGTGCCGATTCTGTTGTAAATTGGTTGTAAATCGCACTAAACTAATTTTAGCCACTTCACATCTCTTTCTTACAAAAATTATTGAAAAAGGATAGAACATATTTAAAGCTGTCAAATTAGTCTTTGGTAACAAATTGGTATGAATTTTTGGGTAAATTTATTTTGTGCTGTAACTTTTTATAGAGAGTCTGTACCTGTTGTAGTCTTCACCCACTTCGGATGTATATACCCTTTTCGTTACACCCAGCACCATTATCGGTGCAATAACAACAGTTTTAGGTTACAAGAATAATTTGATTGTTTTAATGATTTTATTATGTTTGATTAATCATCATCATCAGCCTATAATGTCCCACTGCTGAGCACAGGCCTCCTTTCACAAATGAGGGTGAAAGGGACTGGGCGATACTCCACCACGCGTGCCCACTGCGGATTGGTGGAGGTAGGCTAGTGGTCAACCTACTGTTGGAATTTTTCAAGCCGCCTAGGAGGTATCCAACTAGCTTAGCGACTATCATAATTAAGTGATAACCGGGACCAACGGCTTTACGTGCCTTCTGAAGTACGAAAACGCTCTATTTTAACTTTTACCATGGGAACAATGGTGATTTCCCAAAAAAAAATATTTACTTTGTTCTAGTGACAATAAATCACGTAGTCTATATTGTCAGTCACCGTCCATAAAATTCATGTTTTAGTAAAATAGTGGTCATTGTACTTACTAAAGCTTTTCACGGACCTTTTTTAATTAAATGGACTTGCGTTTGGCCACTGACGACTACGACACGACGACACTGACGAAGCCTAATATAAGATGAAACACGCTTACCCAGAAGAAACCTATTCACTCTGGCCTTGAAAGTTCCTAGATTTTAATCAAAATTACATGAATTTATTAATAAAACGAAAACGCAACGTCATTCTGCAAGTTGCTGCCAAAAAGTTTAAATGCAACTTTTTAAAATGACAGATTTTTAGTTTTTAAACAAAAGCTTTCTATAAAAATGATCCGTTATTTCTATACAGCCTGTATTGTTACAGTTGATTGTTGAATCAGTATTGCAATTCAATTTATTATTGAAAACAAACTATAGAATTAAGTACATTATAAATCGATACTAAAAGGAAAGTTCGTTGAAGTCAACGCTGGGAACTTTCGAAGTGCCTACTTAGAGGATCCAAGTTATAAGATTTGTGAGAATAATAAATAAAAAAATAACAAAACCTTTTATTTCATGACACTTTTCACATAGGTTATTGTTATCGTTTCATAATAAATTTATTAATAGTTTGCATCAAATCTTTACAACTATTAGTAGTATATAAAGTATGAATTATATTTGAGTGATATTAGTATTTATAATTATAAAATTGTTGCATTAAATTAAATTAAATTAAATTAAATTGGATTTGTACACAAAAAATAGCATGCTTCATGCATATATTTTTTATTACCCTCATGTAGTGAGGGTGAAGGCCTCCTCCAGAGAACACCAGCGGTCTCGGTCTTTGGCTTCTGTCAGCCAGTTTTTGCCTACAACTTGTGTGATGTAGTCTGCCCATCTAGTTACAGGTCTTCCAGTTCAGGTCAGGACCTGGCCATGCAAATTGTCCAGCGATCGTCGTTCATTCTCGCTACGTGTCCTGCCCATCTCCATTTTAACTTTAGAGCGTAGGTGAGAGCATCCTGTAATTTGTGAGAATATAAAAGAAAAAATATTCGAGACTTAGTCATCGCAGAGACATCTTGATAAATCGAAAAACATTCGACTATTATTTTACACAAATACAATATTTTTGTTTTTTTTTCCTTTTATACATAAAATAATTACAATTTTTAGAAAAGCAATTTTTTCACTAAAACGTCGCCAGTTTTCTGAGAATATTTTCGAGAGATGAGATTTAATAAACTTCATTTTTAGAGATAGTCATAGAGTCCCAAACGATTTGAAATATAGACATGCCAGATAGAAGATATTACAAAATCGTCAATAGCTTACATTAAAAATAAACATTTCTTGTAATAAACTAAATTGTTCTTTTAAATATTAACTTCACTTCTTTTGTCCACTTTAGCCATACCTCGCTATATCTGTCATCTTGTGCCACTCTTCAGCAAGTAGGTCAAGTTGGCTGAAAAGGTTTAAGCGTAGATTTAGCCTTCCCAGTCTCTAGGAAATGGAACTTGAGTGTTCGAAGAAAGAATATTTCAGCTTTTAGTGCTTGTACAAAAGGTTCAAAATTGGTAAAACGTCAAAAGGATTGATGGAGTGCCTTTATCGAATCCAATGGTTTATCAACCTTGACGTTTCGAAATTTTTTCAGGATAATTATTTAAATAATTTAATATTAATATAATTCGTTTTGTTTCAGATCTGCGGCCGGCGTGCGCTGCCCATATCCAGCCGGGAGGTGATCTGCCGCCTCCAGCGCTGCATCCCTTCCTGCTCGGCTCTGGGCAGTCTTCACCATCCGAAGATCGTAGGATTGTATAGTTTTTGTGTTTGTGTAAAATCTATATGCTCCCTTTGGGCATACGTATTGGCCCTGGTACCAGTTCGGACGCACAACCATGTAGCCAGGTCAGTGACGCATCGCGAGAAAACTTATTAAAATGTGAGCAGTGTTCGGAACCTCGTTATTTTCGTGGCAACCGCGGTTTAAAAATTCATGTCGGAAAGGTGCACAAACCTAATCCGAACCTAATCAATCAAACCAGCTCCACAAATTCAGACTTATATATTTCGGCTCCAAATTCTTCCTCTACTAACCTCCCGTTTTGGCAACAAATTTGTTCGCTAAAGAATAACGTTCCGTTATTAAAGCGAATCCCACGCGGAGCACGTATCTGCGTGGCTACAGCTTTATGTGTATGTATAGACAAAATTCTTAGTATAAATTCACTAAGAGCTTGGGAAGACCTGCTCACATTTGCATACAGAGTGCTGCATGTCCCTAGTCACCAAAAAAATGAGATTTCTCTCACCCAAAAAATTAAAAATAACTGCTCATTATTAGACTCAATTAATAACATTATTCCAAATTTTCCCAAAATCCAAAAAAAGCATAATCAGGCAAACACTATAAGAAAAATAGAATCAAAAGCAAATGATGGCGATTTCAAGGGGGCAGCACATCTGCTCTTTTCTAGCGATGTTGTCGCTTCAGACACACCTGAAACCCTGTCTGCTTTAGAATCTAAACATCCATCTCCGCTTTCAAATACAAACCTCCCAGATCCCCCATCTTTAGACCAATCTGTTCTAAATTGTAACGCCCAAGATCTCTTGAGCGTCATTATGTCATTTAAACCTGGTTCTGCTGGCGGTCTCGACGGTTTTACACCACAGCATTACAAAGATCTTGTCTGTGGTGCCGCCGGAGACGCTGGTACCAAATTATTATCGAAATTAACCTCTCTTATAAATTTAATGTTGGCAGGAAAGGTGCCAAGCCCATTCACTGAGATCATTTATGGGGCCAACCTTTGCGCGCTATCCAAAAAAGATGGCGGAGTAAGACCCATCGCTGTGGGTAATACTATCCGTCGTATGGCCTCCAAAATTTGTTGTCGTCACATTCTCCCGAAACTTTCGGAAATATTTCAGCCCATTCAACTCGGTTTTGGCTCAAAGGGAGGTTGTGAGGCAGCTGTTCATGCGGCTCGGACCTTTCTATTAAATAACGGAGGTGAAGTGCTGCTTAAAGTTGACATAAAAAATGCATTTAACTCTGTCGATAGGGGCGCTTTATTGACCCAAATTCGGGATATCTGCCCTGACGTATATCCTTACCTTTGGCAATGCTATGGGCATCCATCAAAACTTTTTTTCAGAGAACACCCACTTATTTCCGCCATGGGTTGTCAACAGGGCGACCCTCTCGGTCCAGCTATCTTCAGTTTGGCCATCCATTCAATTATTTCTGGGTTACAATCTAAATTTAATGTCTGGTATCTAGACGACGGTACGCTGGGGGGTGATGCGGCTTCCGTTCTCAGTGATTTTAAAACATTGACAGAAAATTTTAAAAAGATTGGCCTAGAATTCAATAGCTCCAAATGTGAGCTCCTTATTTTAGATTCTTTCCCAGAATCTGAAAAACCAGAATTAATTCAAAATTTTAATGTTTTGGCTCCCAATATTAAGTTACTGTCAAAGGAGTCGCTTCATCTTCTCGGAGCCCCAGTCTTAGATGAATCCATACCTAGTTTCTTTGAGAAAAAGATTCAAAATTTTAATGACTCTTCAAATAGACTTTATGAAATTAATGCCCATTATGCATTTTTTATTGTTCGACTCTGCCTTTTCGTGCCTAAGTTTACCTATTTACTCCGCAGTACGCACTTATTTAAATTCGTTCACATATTAGATACTTTGGATAATATGATCAAAACGTCTCTTTCCAAAATTCTAAATTGCAGTTTTTGTGAAAACAAAGTGTGGTCTCAGGCCACCCTACCCGTGTGTTATGGTGGCCTAGGAGTGCGGAAAATTTCAAGCATATCAGTACCGGCGTTTCTATCCTCGGTATACAGTGTGGGCAGCCTCGTCAGATCTGTTTTGGACCCTTCTATTGGATCTGTTGAGGTTTCTTACCTGTCCGATGCTAGAGACGCCTGGCAGGCAGCTTGTCCAGGCACAAATATTCCAACCTTGAGTCACTCTCAGAGAGCGTGGGACAAGCCTCTTTGTGAAAAAACTTGGCAAAATTTATTTTCAAACTTTTCGATAGATACAGACCGCGCGCGCTTGTTAGCCGTCTCTCAGAGTGACTCAGGTCACTGGCTACAAGCTATTCCATCCACAAATACCGGGACAATGTTAGACCGTATAACATTAAGTCTGTGTATTTGTCTTCGTCTTGGTTGCAGGACCAATCAGCCTCATCGCTGCCGCTGCGGAGACCTCGTCAATGAGCTCGGCCACCATGGACTTTCGTGCTCCCTAAGTGCTGGTCGAATATCACGGCACTCGGCTATTAATGACATTATCCGCAGGGCTCTTGTTGTCGCTAACGTGCCTTCCGTACTGGAACCAGTCGGTATTGCGCGGGGCGATGGCAAGAGACCAGATGGTATGTCTTTGATCCCTTGGAGTGTCGGCAAGTCGCTGGTGTGGGATGCCACATGTGTCGATACACTCGCGCCATCTCACTTACCGGCTACTTGTAAAGCTGCAGGGGCAGCGGCGGCCAGTGCGGAAAATTCAAAATTCAAAAAATATGCATCGATTGGACCCAATTATATTTTTATGCCTTTTGCGGTCGAGACCTTGGGACCATGGGGGTCAGAAGCTCGCCGTTTTGCTCGCACCTTGTCTTCAAAATTGATCGAGACCTCCGGAGACCAGCGGGCGGGGAGCTTTTTCCGCCAACGCGTCAGCTTGGCTATCCAAAGAGGAAACGCTGCCAGCCTTCTGGGAACCTTGCCGTTAATCGGAAGCAGCGGCAGGCTTGAGGAAATTTTCTATATATAGATTATATTTTGTAAATATAGATTGTATTTTGTACATATTTGTTGTAAATAAAGAATTAATCAAAATTAATAACAGTGAATTTTAATTTTTATATAATATATTGTGAACATTTGTAATTTTTTATATAGTTTAAATATTGATGGTTTTTAGGGTTCCGTAGCCAAATGGCAAAAAACGGAACCCTTATAGATTCGTCATGTCTGTCTGTCTGTCTGTCTTTCCGTCCGTATCCTCTTTTTTCCTACTTTAAGAACTATAATGTTGAAACTTGGTAAGTAGATGTATTCTGTGAACCGCATTTAGATTTTCACACAAAAATAGAAAAAAAACAATAAATTTTGGGGGTTCCCCATACTTAGAAATGAAACTAATTTTTTTTTAATTAAACCCATACGTGTGTGTTGTTTATGGATAGGTCTTCAAAAATGATATTGAGGTTTCTAACTGAATAGTTTGCGCGAGAGACACTTCCAAAGTGGTAAAATGTGTGTCCCCCCCCCCCTGTAACTTCTAAAATAAGAGAATGATAAAACTACACATTACCGTGCAAACTTCCACCGAAAATTGGTTTGAACGAGATCTAGTCAGTAGTTTTTTTTTAATACGTCATAAATTGAAATTCATATCAAATACTCAGGTCTATACTACCATTTACTTATATACCTACAGGTTTGTACGGAACCCTCGGTGCGCGAGTCTGACTCGCACTTGGCTGGTTTTTTTATTGTGTTAATGCCTCGTTATGTATTTCTTTTATGCAAGAAAGACGTCATGTTTTCTGTGACTAAATCTACGCTAAATAAAATGGAAAAATATCTATCTATATAAAATGTATTATGGAAGCAGCAACGTACCCAGAAATATCAATAAAAGTGCACAAAAACAATTGACAGCCTCACGCTGTAAAGTTCAATTGCTATGGTTGCCACCTTAAGATTTTTTATAAATAAAAAAAGACGTCTTTTTTATTTCGATCGATTTTATTTGGCGTTGAAAATATCAAAATCTGTAAGATTATACATTTATTATATAATATTACTCCATAACATTTGAACCAAACTTTGTTTACCCACATAACCCGTAAAACCCACATAAAATAGCATCTCAAACAAAGATAGTCATTTTCAAAACTATTTTTAAACATTACACGAACAAACTATGGCATTTTTTACAGCGACAAACAACATTGTATAATACCAACTGACTCTAGACTATCAGACAAGATTGCTGCAGTATATTATATCTAAATCACAATAGGCAACCCTATATTTAGATCGATTCAAAGTAGAAAAGTTTGTACTCCACTGTACAGGGTTTCCAACGAGCTAATTATCCGACAAGACCGCTACGACAGAACTAAAAACTAAGACAATTTTTAATGAAAACTCTATTGATCATAAAGCTCTATGTCTTTATATACGCTAATAAACTAAGAATTCAGTATTTTACGGGCCAGCTGGAGTGGTTGGTTAAGACTCTGAAAGAAAGAAAGAAAGAAAGAAGAAAGAAAGAAACATTTATTGGACACAACAAAATAGCACAATACACAACAATACAATACATTTATAATACAATGATAAACATAAAAGAAAAAAAAACAATACAGTAAAATTTTGCAACATTGGAGTACTATGATGGGTCCAAAAGGCCCCAGCTCAGCATGTGCTGCAGATAACTACAGCGCTGATTTTCAGCTGAAGCCACACTCTGTTGGTATTACACTCTGGTTAAGATTCTACCTATCGCGCCGCAGGTCATGGGTTTCGATTCCCACACAGGACATGCATTTGTGTGCATGAACATGTCTGTATGTCCTGAGTATGGGTGTAATTAGTAGGTATGTATTTACAAACAAAAAGTAGTATATGTATTATATCAGTTATCTGGTTTCCATAGTACAAGCTCTGCTTAGTTTGGGATCAGATGACCGTGTGTGAGGAATGTCCCAGGATATTTATATTTATTTAATGCTAAGTCCTAATCCTAAATAATATTACAAATACGAAAGTTACTTTGTTTTTTTGTTACGCCTTCACGCCTCAACTACTCAACGGATCATCATAATTTTTCTATAACGGGAACGCGGGTGAAACTGCATGGGACAGCTAGTACTAAATACTTTTATCGAGTTTCTTTGCAGGTTTTTGTAGGTACTTTTTTTTTTTTACTTATGACTTTTTTTGTAGTTGATATCCGCAATGTGTCTCATCAATAAAAGGAAGATCTCTCACTCTGGCAAAAAAATATTATCCCACAAACTTATCTGGCCCGATGAGAGAGGCGCTATTATCGCATTTGGTGGAGCAAACAACCAATGGCAAAAGCAGGCAGATTTAAATTTTAAACTGGCGTCGTTAGGCGCTGCGCAAACGTGTGTCTTGTGTTGGACACAAGCTACCAATGAAAATTTGATTTCTATAGAACCAGTATGAAATCAGCCATTCCCTGCGCAGATTTGTGTCGTGCTTCCACTTTACACATACTCGTTGACGATCAAAAAGTGTTCGGTGTCGGTGTCTATAATATACATTACATCCCAAACTATAAATATTTTTTCGACAAAATGTATGACGAGCGATAAAATATTAATCTCACGATGTAAAATATATTATGTTATATCCCATAGTGAAAAGCCGGTAAAACAGTAGTGGCGCGGCGACAGTGGCGCGTCGCGGCGGCAATAGTGTCGCCTGCTGCTGCTGCCTGCGGTCCACTCCGAATCGGCACCTTTACGCTAAAAAGTAGTGAACAAAATAAAATAAATATAAATAATTGGACTGTTTTACAAAAAACTTAAACCGACTTCAAAGTACACTAAGAAGTAATCAAATCCTGATCTGATGACAACGGGTCCAAACGGGAAGTGTAGCCTTCCAGACAAAAAAAGAATTTTCCAAATCGGTTGATAAATGACGGAGTTATGAGGTAACAAACATAAAAAAAAATAAAAAAATACAACCGAATTGAGAAACTCCTCCTTTTTTTGAAGTCGGTTAATAATAAAAATACATACGTATATTCTGACACATTTGATCCACCAATCACAGTCTATATTGATTCCAATAAACTAACAATAAATTAAGTCAAGCAGATAAAACCACTGGGGGTTGAAGCGGGCAATAAATTTACACATCGAACTTCCTGAATAAAATACCTACAGCGTAAATTAGATTTTACTTTAGCCCAGTTGCTGTTACTACAGAAATATAATGTAAAACGTATTGTTAGTTACGTTTGTTTGTAAATATTTAAAGAATAATGAGATAAAGTAACTTAAATGGCTTTGTTATTCTTGGCTTTTTTTATTGAATAACATCATCGTGGAAAGGCAAAGGTTAAACGATTTTTATATAATTATATTGCTTAGCTTCTAACTGAGCAAGTAAAATTGTAAGTATTCTTTGTACGTAATATAATATAATTGGACTGTTTTACAAAAAACTTAAACCGACTTCAAAGTAGACTAAGAAGTAGGCAAATCCTGATCTGATGACAATGGGACCAAACGGGAAGTGTACCCTTCCAGACTAAAAAAGAATTTTCCAAATCAGTTAATAAATGACGGAGTTATGAGGTAACAAACATAAAAAAAAAAAAAAAAAATACAACCGAATTGAGAACCTCCTCCTTTTTTTGAAGTCGGTTAAAAATCATGAATGAAAGTTTCTAAATATTAAATTAGAGTTCAGCCACCGAGAGAATTCGTTTTTGACAACTGTCAATATTGGCCAAATCACAGAATCGGCTGATCTGATTAAGATGGAACATTCATTAAAATATGCCTAAGATTAGCCAAATAGTCAGTATACTGTCGGCGGCCGCACTGTACTCAATCACATCAACACCGATTAGATTTAGATGAATATGTTTCATGTATGCATGTAGGTAGGTCCTCACATATTGAGACCAGAATTGTTTCGAACTGTGCGGTCTCAAAGGAGCTTCCTTCCGCGGACGCTCAGATTGTGGAATGAGCGCCCCGCCGTGGTTTTCCCAATGGAGTACAGCATGGGGTTCTTCAAAAAGGCCTTGAAGAGATTTCTGCAGGGTCGGCAACGCGCGAGTAACACCCCTGGTGTTGCAAGCGTATATAGGCTGCGGTAACCGCTTACCATCAGGCGGGCCGTATGCTTGTTTGCTACCTAAGTAACATATGACAGTTTCACCTGAAAATACATTCAGCACCCTCGAAAACGAGGGCAAATCTGCGGGCAGAATTTTATAAAAAATTCTGTACCCTATTGAAACCATGCTGTTTTGGGTCAGAAAAACGCATATATGGCGAAAATATACGACCTAGTTTGATAAAATGATGCAAGAGAAACCGCTGGTTTAGTTTAGTTCAAGTTTTATATCGAATAAAAGTGGAAAAGGAATACATTTTCATTTGAAAAGATAAAAGAGCTAAGTTTGCGAGTAACCAAAAACTTAGTTAACAGGCTAATGTTAAGGAAAACAAATGCTTTTCTTCAGAATAAAACGATTTGAGACATAGAAATGTGAGCAGATGTTTAGAACGCCTCCAGTTTTCTAACTTTTTTAGCTTGATACCCGAGACAGTTGTAAGAATAACATGAGATGTACAAGTACATTTTCGGTTGAAGCAGGTTTCTATGTTTATCGTAATGTATGGATTATATAGATACGAGTATTTATATCTTTATTATTTTATTCATTATATAATTAATAATGCTTAAAATTAATTTCACAGTTGGTCTTTTTAATGCTGGATCATTGGGCACTGGTCATGATGATTTTACAATAGCATTACAACATCATGCGGTTGATATTATGGCCATTAATGAAACCTGGTTGAGACGTGGTGAAGAGGGTCGAGCACCTAGCGTGCCAGAGTATCGCTTGCGGCATACTCCTCGCCCTATTGGGGTCCGTGATGGCCGCGGTGGAGGTGTAGGTTTCTATATTAGACGCGGTATTAGTGTCTCAAATTGTACTCACGTGGAACATCAATCAGTGGAGCAAATGTGGTTGAAAACTACTGTTAACCGAAATAAAATCATCATTGGTACAGCCTATAGACCCCCCTGGCTTGATGTTAAGATGTTTTTGGATGTCATAATGGACTCAATAGCCTCATTCTCTAATTATGATTATATTATATTGCTAGGTGACTTCAATATTAACTTGTTTAAGCAATTGGACGCAAAAACCATAATGCTTAACACATTTTTGAGTTGTACTGGACTTGATCAGGTTGTAACGGAGCCTACACATTTTACCGATAGTAGCCATAGTCTAATTGACGTAATTTGTACGAATGCTTGTGTGCGTAATGTTTCTGTGAACTCTACTGGTACTCTTAACGGTCACGCGTTTATAACTTGCGAGCTCTTGTGTCGTAAGCCGAAAATCCCACCTAAAACAATTTCGTACAGGCCATTGGCTGATATTTGTTTAGATCGTTTTAATAATGATCTAAGTAGTTTAAAATGGAAGCAGATTCAGGCTCTTGAGAACCTTCATGATATGGTAAATGACTGTAGCAATGTGATTACCTTTATGTTTGATTTACACGCGCCTATTAAAAATAAAACTATAAGGGAGTTACCAGCACCATGGATAACAGATAATATTAAATTTATCATGAAGTTGCGGGATGCAGCGTTGCAGAGATTCCGGAGAACTAAATTAGCTACACATAAGCAGTATTATAAGGATTTGAAAAAGCAGACTGAAATTTCGCTCTTTTACGAAAAACAATGTTACTTTAGACTGCATATCAATAGTAATATTAAAAATCCAAAAATTTTATGGAAAAATCTAAAATCCAAAGTAAGTCCCCCAAAAGTATCTGAAATCCCTGATAATCTCAATGATCCTAATAAAATTAATCAACACTTTTTAAATGTTCCTGGTAACGCTGTAACTTCCATTACACAGTTAACGTTTTTTGAATTTTATAGATATAGCAGTAGTATTTTTTCCTTAAAAATAGTAGAACCACTAACTATAGTAAGAATACTTAAAGGTTTGAAATCAAACGCCATAGGCATTGACGGCATATCGTTAGACATGATAACAATGATTGCACCCCATGCATTGGATACGATTACGTCAATAGTTAATAAGTCTATCTTAACTTCAGAGTTCCCATCGCTGTGGAAAATAGCAATTGTTCGACCTATTCCTAAGAGTGCCAATGTCACGGAAGTTAAAGATTTGCGTCCCATAAGTGTTTTGCCTTGCCTCTCGAAGGTATTAGAAAAAGTTGTCAGTTTACAATTGACAGAATATCTTGAAAATAATAATATCCTACCTGAGCTGCAATCAGGGTTTAGGAAAAATAGGAGTACTAATACAGCTTTAATAGATGTTACTGACAACATCTTATCAGCGCAAGATGAGGGTATGGTAACAATACTGGTTCTGCTGGACTTCTCGAGGGCTTTTGATTCGTTGAACATTTCACTGTTATTATCCAAGCTATCATTCTACGGATTCAATTGTGATACAATTAAATGGTTTAATTCTTATCTAAGCAATCGGTCACAAATAGTTAGTGTGCAAAATGCGGATGGGTCCATTTCACGATCAGATTTTGCAACAATTGATAGAGGGGTTCCGCAGGGTTCAATTCTAGGTCCCATTTTGTTTATGCTATTTAGTGCAGATATAGTTAACGTTATTACGCACTGTAACTATCATATATATGCAGATGACGTTCAAATATATCTTTCTTTTAAGCCTAACCAAGTCGTTGAAGCGGTGAATAAAATAAATGAGGATTTGAATCGCATTTCGAATTGGGCACTGCGTAACTCTTTGGTTTTGAATGCGGGTAAAACCAATTATATGGTATTAGGATCGAAAAAGCAAATAATTAAATTGCGAACTATATATCCACAGGTAAGTATTGAAAATAAACCTATTGAACGTGTTCGCGAGGTTCGAAATCTGGGACTAGTTATGGATGAGGAGTTAAGATTTGAACGTCACATTTCGGATACGGTAAGAAATTGCTTTTATAGACTGAAAGTCCTTTATAAAGTCCGAAGTCATCTTAGCGTTGACCTTCGTATTCAGTTAGTGGATTCGTTGGTAATTTCAAAATTTAACTACCTTGATTCGGTTTATGGTCCTAGACTGCTAGCTAAAACGGCTAGTCTAATACAAAGAGTGCAGAATGCATGTGCGCGCTTTTGCTTTGACGTACCTCCAAGAGGTCATGTAACTCCCTTCTTTAATAACGCAAATATATTAAAAATGAAATATAGTCGGGAGTTGCATTTGGCCACTTTACTGTTTGGGGTTATTCAAACCGAGAAACCCTCATATCTAAGCTTGCTTGGATGTGCGAGCATAAAAAAGATGCTATCAGGGCGACATATCACGTGTTACGTATTCCCCGCCATAAGTCAGCAGCTTTTCGTGGTGGATTTAAGTATAGTGCCACAAAGTGCTGGAATAATATACCTCCACCATTGCGCAGTCTCAAGTTAGTTCAGTCCTTCAGAACTAAGTTAAAAAAGTTTCTTTTAGATCTGCAGAAATCCAGCACTTAGCACTTGCTGACTTTGATTTTATTTGTTTTGTTTTATTTTGTTTTATTCTGAATATTATTTTGTTTTATTCTGTTGAATCATAATTGTTTTGATGCCTATAGATATTATCACAGAGTTATTAATATTACTACGTACAAATATTATCATGTCTTTAGTTTGTGTTTTTATTTATTTTATTGTTCTTTATTATTCTATTTTTATCTTCTGCGGTTTTTGGATTTTGTATTTGATTATGTTACTTTTATATATTTTACTATTAAGTTGTCTTTTATGTTTGTGTTTGACCGACCATGCGTCCGTGTATCACCCATGGCTTCATCCGAAAATCAGCGCTGTAACATTCTGCAGCTTACGCTGAGCTGGGGCCTTTTAGACCTAACTAGCACAATTAATGTTATGTTTATTTTATCATATAATTTGTTTCTCTTTTGTGTAATTGTGCTAATTTGTTGTCTAATAAATTTATCTTTATCTTTATCTTTATCTTTACATAATATGTATACATAATAAGAACATGAAAGCAGTCTTAACTAAAAAACTAACGGAGGAAATGATGGTCATGTCATGGCGAACCTATTACCTGATACCATAAAATGTTACGTACATTCGGCTCGTACAACACCTTTGTCAAACGGTCGATCTATGCCACTTCTGAACTTATTATAATGTCTATGTGTTAGGCCTTTATTTGGGCTATATTGTTCGGGACAATGGGCCATCGTTCAATAGGACCCCCCTTGATTGGAAATAATGGTATATTATATGAAAATGAGAAGGTATACTTATTTACTAAGGAATTCAGATGAAAAGAATGATAATTCGATATTGATAGAAGAAAAACCGTAATATCTATAGGATAATATAGGTTCGCATATCAGGTAAATATTTCTCTAAATCTATGCACTTACGGATTAATTTAATCAATGGAGACATCGTGACGAAGATATTATAGGAAAAGAAAACTAACATACTGCCCTCTACACTGGACCTCTTTCCTGCATTTTACAAGAAGGCTTTATAAATATAAAAAAGACGAAAATAATTCGTGTTGTAAAACATTACCATAATTTTAGCTTCGTGGTAGTCGAATAAAAAGTAACAGAATAAAAAAATAACTTATCAAATTACCAAACGTGTAAAATAATTAACAACAAAATATTAAAAGCGACTTATCATTTTAGATCACATTAAAGCGTTAACAGCTTATCAAGTTACGAGAGGTGTTACCGATTAATAATCGAATGATCTGATTTATAATAAGTGTTGGGAATATCGACTGACCAATCGATAATCGACTTAAGTAAAAATCTTGGTTGAGCATTAATTTGGTATTTATCTTGCGACCGTATCTTGGCCACCTACCGACTGACTCGTTGAATTAATGACTCGATATTATACTTCAATTGATCTTATCGATTAAAATAATATATATAAAACATTATTTCGTTGTTATTTTTACCTTTATACGTAAGCGATTAAAAATGTTTTCCCAATGGACCACAATGTATAGTTCCACCGGTTTTGCTAAAAAAAAAGTCAATCTCAATAATAAACAGTCCTTGAAGAAATAACTCAATCGAGTATTTGATGTTTCGAATATTGGTGAGACTTTCGGAGCGCGGTCAACTTCTGTTTTAGAAAGTACAAACCTCCAAACATTTATTAGCGTAGATAATAGCAAAATAACTTAGGCAAAGTCGCAGATAAATGCAAGTAATTTTAATGAAACTCGATAAAGAATTCCGAGCCAATAAAATGCCTCTTTCGATGAATTCCTCAATTAACAGTCTTACTTTATGTACATTTATTGCACACTTACATTCCTTACTTAAACCGTTTATTTAGCAATATTATGGGGTGTTTAGTACATGAACTTGTAAAGTCGCAAATTTATCTTTGTATTTTATTTGCACGCACGTACTTACAGTCTTAAACAGTGATTTGGAAATCGACTATTTGTTTCGCTTAAAGCTTAAAAAAATGCTCGGAAATCGATGCGGCGCTCTCGGTCACTTGAATTCTATTTCTTTTTCATATTTTGTAGTTATGAGACGCGCGTCCTATCTTCTTAGATAACCAACTTTGATGCATACGGGGATTTTTGTCTTTTTTCAAAACGAAATAAATAATAATGCTTCATTTATTAACCTAATTAAAGCAAAAGTCTTTCTGAACTAGATGACGATACTAAACTTTTTTTTAATAAAATTTTGCAGAGGTATTTTGCAACACGAAATAGGATACTTTCCATTCTATGAAGGCGGGTGAAACCACGCACGACAACTAGTAACATCATCAACTAGAGTCATCATTTCAAAAACTATCATATTTTAGCCAGTAAAATATATTGAAAGTAGCTAGGTGCATCTGAAATTTTTGAAATTTTTCGAAATTGTACAACATATTTTATATGTATTTATTTCTAAAAAAAAGTATCAAAATGAGTGCAGAATAACATATATTTTCACGAGTAGCACTACCAGCAGCACGTTAAGATTAAAAACGAGTAAATGAGCTATAAATCGGTTTCCACATTAACCGATAAATCGCAAAGCGTTTGTTTGCTGAAATCGTTCGGAAAATCTATCTGGTGATAAAACTGAGTGCGGTCGAACCCTCGGGCTCCCATGGTGGACGCCCATACTACTGTACTGCTGTTAAAACTTATGAGAAGTCAGTGAGTTGAGTCATTGTTTGGTGTCACGTTCATCTTTATAAGGTGAAGGTTAGGCGATTTGCTTCGGTGAAAAGGTGAGCTACTCGTTTCGTTGACGATCTCATGCTTACTGGCAGAATAGACAAACTAAAACTTTTTGACCTGGTGTCATCGTCACTTCTTTTTCATCGCCGATCCTCAAATGGATCACTGACGTCCACGATATGAATCATGTGTTGTTTATTGTCAGTTAACTATTACATTGCTGTAAGGATTAAGAATTAACCCCCTCTCTCGTACAACTGTGAAAAAGCACATGAGGTTCTTAGACAAAACGCGAAAAGAGCTCTTCAAGGAAGGAAACACAAAAGGGCGACAACATGAACTATCAAGTTACTTCTGCAATTTTCCAGTTTGGATACCACGTATGGCAACATGGTCATGAGATTAAGGTCCAAAGCAAGCAAAATCCGATTTAGCAACTGAAACTTATAATTTTAACAGAGGTTTAACTATGGTAAGACCTCTGGTCAGTCAAGATGACTCCGCGATTGGTAACGCGGACCCTTTGATCGGTAAACGGGGCCCATATATCGTGAGTGGGAGCTTAGTTTGTTTAAATGGAAATACACTGGGAGGCAAAAACAACGAATCACGAATCTTAAAAATCCTTGATATCTGTAAAAATTGTAAAGATAGATCTATTTACAGTAAAGTGCATTTTAGCCTCAAAGGAGGTTTCATTTCTACAAGTTTAAAAAAAAAATGCAAAGCTTTGTTTTTTTTAATTGTTTTTATCATGTCAACAGAGATGGACAACTGGCGAATGACTTGCAAGCTTTGCAACACCTCTTTTTTTTCTGTAATAAATCTTCTGAGGCCTACGAAAAACAACTCATCAAAATAACATCGCAATCGGATTATAGTAATAGTATTTATATACTCTGATGTAATAGGAACGCATTCGTTTTAAACAGATATACATTGATTTTTAAACTGGTCCGTTATTTTTGCGTCCGAGTGTATTGCGGCCACACGATGGATAGGTGGCCGATAAGTGATTCTGATATATCTTGTTTCTGGCTTCCTATTTGGAAGGGAAAATTGGATTTGATGTTCCATACTGAATTCGTAACGGTAAAATTAAAGAAAACGTCTAGGTTTTCCCGTTGACTGTAAAAATATGTTTGAAGCGAGGCTCGATTCTCGGTCGGAGGTCTGGCAAGGTGATGTTTCTGTTTTTGTCACGTTGGACTTGAAATATAATGTTCGGTGATGCCTTAAATGCCTTACCAGGGCTTATACTGAATAAATTACTTTTTAACTTTTTGATGATATGAGTTTCAGTAATGAGCCCTCTGCATCTCTTCGCGGAGAATATATTTTTAAATGTTGCCACCTATTTTTTTTAACAATCTAATCATTTTTTGTACTTATAAGATAATAACAAAACGAATGTAGAGTATGAAACATTGGGTTTATAAAGTTAAAACCTTTTTATAAGTCACTACATAATTTATTTATTTGGGATAAAAAACAGTCTAACATTGCTAATTACAAAAAAAGAATTTCAATGTATACATTAAGTAAATGCTAGATTATCCTCAGGTTAATTCAGATATATTAGGTATTATTTGAGCAATGAAACAATGCTAACAAGCAGGCATGCGAATAACTTAAAAAACATATAGAAGTACAAAAACTAGGTAATACTTAATATGGTTAGGCAATTAAACATAATCAAGTGCTTAAGTTTGCAATAATATCTTTTTTGAATCTGGGTGCGGACAATTGGAAAATGTCAACATTTTCGAATAGCTCATTATAAGCATCAACGACAAATCTACTAAAATTTATATAACATAAATTAAGAATAGACTAAGCTCTATGAGGCAAAGTATTAAAAATAATCTACGAAACACAAGAACTCCTAAACTACATTATTTCATAACACTCATAAAATTACCCGGACATCAGTTTCGAAGTAGCATCATAATCTAGTTTCCTTTGAAAATCTACAAGAAACAACAATAAAAGTAAAATGACGCACAGCACAGAGGCGAGAGATTTTCCGAGATAACTCTCTATTCGAGAATTGTTCAAATCATAACGGGTAGATACAGTGACAGTGACAAACGGGCTGCCTCGAGAGAGAGAGATAGAGGTTGGTGCAAGTTAAGAGATGTTATGGACCTAATTTGGTCCTATTGTTAAATTTTACAGCCCCCCTAGACAAGATGGTTGATGATGGAGTGATACCCCTGGTGTTGCAAGCGTCCATAGGCTGTAGTTGCTGTCGAAAATCGTCATCGTTAGTAAAGGATCAATGATCAAAACCTTTGTATGACATAAGAGACTGTGTTGTTGTTGAGTTGATCGAAATATCACGTGATATTTCGATTTGAAATGTCAATCCCATATATACATATAAAGATTGATCGTTTACTAAAGATGATGATTGTGGATGGGATTGTGGATAACCATCTTGTCTACTGGCTGTGCGCACAACTCTGTATTAAGTGTTATTGAGAAACATGGATATTGATGTGATTTTCATAGTTACTTAGGGGTTTAGGTTTTTATTTCATTGTAGTTTTAGTGAAAAAAAGTCAAGAAACAAAAAATAATTACATGCACGGAATCGTGGGCATGAGCTATTACAATAAAGAATTTATTATTTCTTAAATATCTTACTTATGTGTTTTAAAATAGATATTATTTGAATACTGACATAAAAAGTATCTCCAGCTTTTTCAAAAAACATAATAATCTATAACAGAACAGAACATAACAAATTAGAACAGACTATTATTAAGTTATCTTTGTAAATTAAACTAAAGAAAGAAGAATAAAAACTTGGGCAAAATAAAAAGTAAAAGTAGAAAAAGGTTACTAGAGTAGCGGAACAGCGCACTACTCTTATTACTTGCACGGTTAAAGCAACACCTAGATCTGTAGTTGAACATCTTGTTTCAAAGAAAACTCTGAAGCATACGTAATTTTCTAGAGTAAAATGATAACGCGCGGAACTTGGTAAAATAACGAATTCAAATATAATATATTTGCCGTAAGAAGTGTGCAAAATAATATTTCTGTTTATTGTTAACTAGCTGCCCGGCACGACTTCGTTCGCGTGGTGTCCTACTAACCTAAGCGTCCATAAGCTACGGTAACTGCTTACCATCAGGCGGGCCGTATGCTTGTTTGCTACCTTAGTCTTATAAAAAATGGTGGCGTTATAAGATCACTCGGGTCCGATTTTCGCGTCTTCGACTTTAGTCGCATACGACATTTTCTCAAAAACATTTTGACAGGTGTTTGCACTAACCCCAATTTTCGCACGTTCAACATCAATGCCATATTAGATATTTGGCGAAAAACGCGGGGGAATCCTGCCAAATGTATAGTATATTTAAAGTTTCTGCCATATTTCGAAATGACACAGAAGCCAGACTCGGATCCCTGTTTCTCACTAAAAGTCTAATGGGACATATTTATATGTCAAAGATACGAGAATCGGGGCCTGATGTCTAATATGGTATCATGTCGAAAACGCGACCGCGGCCTACTGTTTCTCGTACTCCTCGAAAACGGTAACCCTAAAATGTCACAAGCTAAAACTAATATATCCATTGTCGTGAATAGCAAAGAGAATGCGACTCAGTTGACAAGTTAGGGTTGGTCCCTCGTGTATAGTGGATCTAACCCTTTATGTTTCCGAGATATCTCACACATGGGAACTGAATGAACTTGCGTAACCTGCAATGCTTTTAGTTTTCTATCGATTTTTTGAACAAAGGAGTTAGTGAATTATTTCATATTCTTTAAGAGTAGTAGGAGAGACAAATAATTCTACAGTTGCTCAAGATTTCATCGTGATTGAGAATTAGTGACATTTCTTAGCCAAGCTGCATGTATAATCGCATGACTATAAACTCTAATAAACTCATTTGTGTCCTGATTTGATTTCTAGGTGCTAAAACATCAAGTGATTTTTTTTGTCTGTTACCCACTTTTTTATGATGGTGTAGCGACATCTATTAGTAACACTGAGATAGTTCACACACTGAAAGATAGATGGCGTTGCGGAACAACAACCTGTATCGCGCTTGCGAAGTTGCCTCGAGAATCTGCATAATTATATACAACTGTCCGACATGTATAGTTGGACTGCGGTCCCCAGGCACGATGACCCAGCATGGCGGAAGATCTTCTCTTTTAAATGGAGGTGTCATCCACCTTGCACCTCCATAATGGTTTATTCGGGATCGTGAGCCCTAGGGATGTAAACAAGACTCACATCAAATCACGTTGAACTAAAATAACCTTCGCTTTGAAGCTGGTGTAAGCTTCAAAGATAATGAAGTCTAGCTTTCTAAGAAGGTTGCATCTACTATAAATAACTTTATAAAAAGTTTTATTATTTATTAGTATATGTGCTAGTTTAAAGGTCCGTGATACAATTTTAATAATTTACCAAATTGAAGTAACTATCATGTTTTGTCTTCAGATACTTTTGTATAGCTTTGACAATATGGTAGCATTGTATACCTAGTCATATCAAAAATATATGTTCCAAATAAATCAACATTCATGAGTAGATTTGGAGGGTTCAAAAAGGTCCAAGTCAACTGCTTATGGATGACACGTAAGAAATATCGGTGAGTAAAATGTATTGCCACCATAGATCTCGACTACCACACACATTCATGCCACATTCTACCAAATTTTATATCTGCATTTTTTTTCTGTATTATCATTTAGTATTCAAATGAATTATTTATTACAAGGCGTTACGGGCTGTAGTGTATCGTGTTACACAGCGAGCTTAAGTGAAGCCAGTACGGGGCAACAAGGCGCTCGCAACGAGAAATTATACAGATTTTAGCACACGGCGTAACGTATCATGCTCGCTGCGAATGTTACGCCCCGAAACACCGGTCGGTAGGTACCCACCTTTATAAAGGTGGATAAATGTTATTAAAGTTTAAAGGTACTGACTAAGTGGAATTAAGATCAAAGTCAACTGATGGGCCAGCAGGCGCGGTTGGTTAAGACTCGGGTCAAGATTCCACTTATCGCGCCGCTGGTTCGGTCGTGGGTTCGATTCCCACACAGAACATGCATTTGTGTGCATGAACATGTCTGTATGTCCTGAGTCTGGGTGTAATTATGTATATTAAGTATGTATTTACAAACAAAAAGTAGTATATGTATTATATCAGTTATCTGGTTCCCATAGTACAAGCTCTGCTTAGTTTGGATGACCGTGTGTGAGCAATGTCCCAGGATATTTATTTAACTACGTGGGTCCAATATGGATTGGCAGGCATTGCTTCACGCATTTCACTTAAAATAAATTTAATTATTTTTAAGCGTAACTTCAAACTTCAAATCTTTTAAAACCATATTGAATTCATTCCAGTTAAGACACCAGGGCGAACCATATCGCATTTTACGTGAAATACTGAAGCGACTAGAAACTACGTGACCTGGTTAACGTATACTTTGGCCAGAGGATAAGCATTGCCATTCGACGTGGCTATGCCAACATTCTGGGTACGGTAGCTACTGGCAACGATTTGAATCACTTGTAATATGTGTTTCTTTCCATAACTTTAGTAACAGTTGTAACTCGTGGTTTCATACGCTTTTTGAAAACTTTTGAGGAGACTTGCAGATATTCAATGCAGCGTATTTTGTGCTGGTAGATTTGAACCCAGGCTTTTGACACAGACTTCACTACCACAAATCTATTATCGCTTTATAATTTAAGTCTAGTGATAATGAATTGGATAGCCTAAGTTATATAATTAACCCCACGTTGAAACAGGTTTCCAGAAACTTTCATCAACTCTCGTTCGAAAAGCAGATAGAAACATAATATTTTCGCCTAACTGAAATTTTTGCGCGAATTTCCCGCCTGCATTGTGAGTGGACGATAAATTTAATCTCGATGAATAATAACGATAATGCACTATTATGCTTTAATTATTGCTCGTAACGGTTTTTCCAATAACTGGATAAACGGAAACTATCGAATTGGATAATTTCTGGATCCTTCCTTTGTTTGATAATGTATGAATGCAACGGTTATCTGTTTTGGCTGATTTTAATGTCGTTACTTTATTTTCATTATTATCATATTTAATACCTTTTTCAGTATCTTCGATCGTTGAGGTATTTATTTCCTAATATTTATAAGTTTGAACCTATTTTGTGAATATTGAATTAACTGAAGACCTTGTCTCCTTAAATTACAACTATCAAAGTAACTAATGAAATATATCTTCTTAATGCATCTTCAAAGATTAGCAAATGGGTGACTTAACTTCAAAGCCTTCAAGCAAAAGCATACAGAAATTAAATTACACTTGGAGGTAGAACTTTAAAAGTGAATGTACCTATATCAGAGCGAGGCAGAGACGATACGATATGAGGTGCAGAATTTATATGGATAAACCATAGATATAATAAACGATTGTATGTTCCCTCAATACAAAATCATATTGTTCATGAAATGATTGTGCTGACAGATGATAAAAGATTAACGGCAATATACTTTATAAAGCACAAGTCCGGTCATGCATGGAGTACTGCTGCCATCTTTGGGATGGATCAGCTAATTACCAGCTTGAGGCCCTCGACTCAATAGACCGCCGAGCCAGGAGACTCATCGGAGATGAGTCATTAATTAAGGCGAAACTCACGAGCCTCGACAATCGAAGAAAGGTTGCTTGCTTATCGGTTTTCTATATGATATATTTTGGAGGTCAGTTGCCAAACGCAAGCCCATTTAATTTAAAAAATAATTAAATATATAAAGTGATTGAAGAAATATTTTTTAGATAGTGTTTGACGACATTCGAACAATGCTGCAATGGTATCTAATGATGAACCGTTTTTAAAGTGCCTGGTCATATCATTTTTGTTTGACCTCTATATCACCATGGTAAGTGATGATGTGGCCGAAGGTGTTAAGCCAATGAGCTATCATCGCCTTACCAGTAGTAGTAAAAAAAGTACCATAGGCACAACAGAGCTATGGTTTCTTCCCGATGTTCGTTCACAAATAGATCAACCTTATTATTGTAAAATGTAAGCTCATCATCATCACCTTCAATTCATCAAGCTCATGACCTTCATATTGAGACATTATGACATTCGACATTTTAAAGAAAACAATAAATATGTAACACAAACGTAAATTAATGGACGTCACATGAATGGCTTGCTTGCTTGCTTTCCGTTCATAAGTATCGTTAGGATAAAATTGAAGAAAACAATGATGTTGAAATAGCTGCAGGAAAAGAGAAAAAAGAAAAAATCTAGCTTATCTGACTTCAAAGCTAGGCCTAACTAGGAAATAAAAAAAAGGAACCAGGGTAGGTACAGAAGCCTTCACATTCAAATGATATTACTTAGTGTAGCTGCTTGCTGAATATTCTGCTAAGAGTAAGTTATGTTTGATCACAACCTCACGGTGGAATAGGATTATTGATAATCAATAAGGTAAAGCACGAAGATTCAGCTACTGCTAACATAAGCATAAGTGTGATCATCTGTTGAGGAACTTTAATATAATTGTAGCCATAAAACGCTCAAAACCCAGTTCTAAGAATCAGAAACAATCTCCTTTGAGTGTCTAAGAAATTTCGCACCAAAACGCAATGGTAACAATAAATCAGTTTAGTAGACGTCGGCATTCACAAAGTGACATGGGACCCGCCATTGCGAGTCGTGATTCCGCGCCAATTCGGCTCATTAACGTATAAAGTGAATTTGTATTGTGAGGGATTTACGATTTGTAGTCTTTGCACTATTTGCTTTTGTAATTATAAAGGGTTGGATTCATTGTCTCATCATTATGCTGACAAGAGAGTTAAAATAAGGTCTAGATATTGTTGATTATTAAGAACGAAGCTTGGGTTGTATTGGGTTTATTTATAAATAGCTCTTGTTTTTATTTTAAACTTAGCAAGCGATAATGCTTTCTAAGTACCTTATAAAATCATCAATGCAATAAAGTTTAAGATTGTTGGATAATAAGATTTTTGTTGAAAGTGAGATTTGACATATATCCTAACTAATATTATAAATGCGAAAGTGAGTTTGTTTCTTTGTTAAGCCTTCACGCCTCAACCACTGAACGGATCATCATGAAATTTGGCATGCAGATAGCCTATGGTATGGAGAAGGACACAGGCTACTTTTTATTCCGGAAATGCGGGTGAAACCGTGGGGTACAGCTAGTTATACCATATTCCAGATCTGCATTCCGAGTATCAGCAAAACAATTGGACCCCATAGGTACGTGCATCTGTTGTAACCCCACAACTGTAAAATAAATATGAATGTCCCTGAGCCGATCCCACAGCGAGCGATCTAGAGTTCTGCGATCAGAGTTCTACGTACATTCCCCTTGAAGGTCGCGGTCGCTGTATGCAATGATCCAAATCGCCGCATAGATTACAGTCAACGCGGAACGCATTATTCCGACCGCAGAATTCTAGATCGCAAGCTGTGAGATCAGCGCCCAAAGGTTCGTTGCTTTGTTTGGTTCTTAGTGAGAAAAATCCTGAAGAGTGGCCTATATTTGCGCTTCCAAATTTGCCACATAACTAAGATACAAAAAAATCCTGGCGTTTCAATTTCCTGTTAATATATACTTGTATCAACAAAATACCTTCAATTTGTATTTGTATACGCAAACGTATTACCAAATGTCTAATATACCTAAGGATCGGATCACAATTACAAAAAAAAAACGTTACGTCTCACAAACATGGTCGTCGGATCTTTTGATGTTATCCCGACGTATATCCTAAGGCCTCCACTCTTACAAATAAGCGGGGAGACGACGGTTTGGTAGAAGCAATGAAATTATAGCGGGATTCCATTTAAATAATACAGTTTCTGATACTAATAAAATATTACAATGAGAATCTGGCCCAAAATTTAATTCAAACATACAAACCAAACCAGCGGACGCTACGAGCAAACGTTATGACCTTTTATATGAAACAGATGTAGGTATTTTCTTTACTATAGGACCAACTTCGAAATCGCAAAAAAAAATACAGGTTTTCATAAATTTTTGCTGAGGAGACATGTACCTTTTGTATGAAAAGCAGTTTTTTTTTTGCGATTTCGTATTTGGTCCCATAGTCAAAGTTGATCGTATACATGAGTACTTTACGTGGTTTCATTTATTGTCGTATTGTCATATTCACACCCTTATTATATGAAGTTAAAATTAGCCTATGAGCCTCTACATACCATAGGCTTACTGCGTGTCAAATTTCATCGTAATCGGTTCAGAGATTTCGTCGTGGAATGATAAAAAATTTAGGCAGGTCGCCCTTATAGTGTTATATAGTGGTTACACCCGGGTATTCATTAGCTACCGACCCACCCCCTCCTAAATGAGCTCTGGCGACGAACATAGTTGAGCTGCTCTTTCAAGGGAAAATATGGTATACTCTACCTCTCTTAAAATAATCCCGCTGTAAGTTTATAATTTGAGCCGCAGCGTAATGAAGTGGAAGCAGCTATTATGGAAATTGGAAATGGGTCTCGTCTCTCAGCGACTGCGACAAATTTTGATGTTTGTCGTATTTTCCGATTCTCATCGCGCGGAACTGTTTCCCATAACTGCGATTGTTGATTTAAGGGGATTTAAAAGGTCTCGATCGTTCAGACTTTTATAAATCCGTAGACATTTAATTGATTGAAGCATTAAAATAAAACGTTTTCCTTTTATTATTGCGTTGATTTTTTGCGTTCTTTTTCACATTTTGATTATGATACTGTTTATAACCAACTTCAAAAAAAGGAGGTGGTTCTATAACAGGTGGAGATTTCCAGATGGCATATTTTCGACGAGTATTCAGTGTTCACTATTGGTCCCATAGTAAAAGTTGTTCAGCATGACTAACCTAACATAGGTTTCGAAAATATGCCATCTCGAAATCTCCACCCAGTATTCAACGCGTATGTTTTTCTTTTCATAATACAATTTTGATTTCCAGTTTTCATAATTATTTCGTGTTGTTGATACAAATACATAATTATTATATTTTAACTATCTTTTATTCTAAACTACTCGTATCTCTAAAACGATTTATTGCTGAACACATACTTATCGGTGTTTGCAGCAGCTTATTTTCCACGCTACAGCATATAGCAGCAGCTATGCATAGCAGAAGCTATGTCTTGTCTTTTTAACCGACTTCAAAAAAAGGAGGAGGTTCTCAATTCGGTTGTTTTTTTTTTTTTTTTTTTTATGTTTGTTACCTCATATCTCCGTCATTTATCAACCGATTTGCAAAATTATTTTTTTGTCTGGAAGGGTACACTTCCCGTTTGGTCCCATTGTCAAAAGATCAGGATTTGATTACTTCTTAGTGTACTTTGAAGTCGGTTTAAGTTTTTTGTAAAACAGTCCAATTATTCGGCTCACAACTTCTTTTCTCTTTAGCCATATTATACCTGTTCCTCGTTTTGGCAACACAACACACACAAAAGTATATTACATGAAATAAAACCTATTTATAATCAAATATAAAATAAAATAATCTGGTTGAAAGCCATCGGCGCTCGCCAATTTGTCCGCATAAGGGTGTAAAAGCAATCAAAAAATGTAAGTTCACTACAAAGAAAAACACGTTTCATTTTAAAACCAATTTTATGTTTCTTTTATTATTCTTTTTAATCATATTAAAACTAAAATGAATATAAAATTATGATATAAATTAATGCAAATAGAAAAGTTTTCCCAGTGCGATCAACGTAAAACTATTTATAAACAGAATTTGATTAAATATAACAAAAGAAGCTTTTATGAATCTTGCAGTGAAATTTATAGCTTTAAATCCTAGCTTATTCATCATATAACAAATCCTCCAGACACCCGGCCCAAGTGTTAACTGGACGCTGTTCCGCAGTAATCCGGGTACATCCCGGTCATATAGCAGACCTCCGGATGACGTCATTCTACAGGTGGCGACTTGAGAGAGTCAGAAACTTGAATAATAAATTAACTTGGACTTTGGTTTTTGAACATAGATTTTCTTTTTATGAATAACCTAGTGGTTCGTGACCGCCCGGGTGAAATTACTGACTTTTCCAGTGGATTTCCAAAAAAAATATTTCATAATAACCTTGTCCTGACAACTACGTACACAAAAATGAACCCCTATTTCCCTTAATCACGCCATAACTTGAGAACGACTTTACCGATTTCATCCATCTTTTTTTAAAAGTTTTCTAATGCTCTGGAGAAAGAATCTTAGGTAAAAAAAAATAAGTTGCTTAGAAAATTTAAGAAAAATTTACGTTAGGGTAGGGTAGGATATCCCTCGGGTACGCGGGTGAAACCGCGGGGCGCAACTAGTAATAATATATGTTTTCATCCATTGATTTATTATACTCGATATATCTCTCTCTACAAAATTAAACTTAAATTGTATTAATCGACAGGCCAGCTCAAGTGGTTGAACGAAAGAGAAAAAGATTCCACCTATCATGCCACAGGTGGGTTGTCGCAGTCGAGCTGCTCTTTGAGCGAATAAATTCTGTGCTCTACCCTTCTAAAATAAAAAAATTCCGTAATACAAGAAGGCCCAAATTACATATTTAGAAAATAGACAGAAAAAAAAAATCTTACACTTGCCCATTTACTTACTGAGCCGTACTGACCAACATAGTAAAGATAAAAAAAACCTAATAAAATGAACCCCCCCATACGCTGTAAGCTCATAAAGCGTCTGATAAAGTTGGATTAGTGAATCGTTCCCACGAGCCATATTTCCCCTTGAAATCACTTAAATTAGGACTCCTAACACTATTTCACGCCTTATCGCAAAGGCTTCACGAAAAGTCCACCTATAAAGTGTTCCCTTTTTTGAAAAAATATAAAAAATTACTCTGTCATCGTAAATTCACTCCTCTCTACTACCCTATAAGACACAATTTCAATTGTAATGAAAATATGTCAAAGAATAAGTTTTCCTTGTAGTCTGGTAACACGTAGAAGAAAATTGATTTATATGTATCGCTATGTATCATTCTACTTCCTCTCAATTACATAACTTCCCTTTGTGTTGTCAAAGTCGGGTAACTTTTAAGATATGGGAACTTGGGAGATCAATTACCCTTTTGGGGGTAATGCGTTTGGCAAAGTTTTTTGTGGATACAGAAGGCTTTTTACGTTATTGTGGGGGAAATACAATTGGGATTTTGGAGTCCTTTTATGTTTTTAAGAGGATGTCCGTGAAAAAACAGCAATAAAAACATTTTGACAGTGTTCGATGAGAGGTATCAGAACAATAATTTTGTTTTAAATCTATTCCGTCAATTGCCCACCGCGGATAATGCGCTCTGATTGGCTGCGTCAAGGAAACACTAAATAATCATTTGACAGTGAATATAAAACCCAGTTACGTGAATCGGACCACTGTGAGAAGCAATCTCTGAATATCAGAAAAAGCGAATATACCAATTTAAAAAATGTTGGGCCAAAGCTGGTAATCATTTATAGGTTAGCTAAGCATGGTACAGTAGTACGTGGTAGTACCCAACTAATAAGGCGCGTCGTGAATCTTCGTTCACACAGAAAAGAAAACATGGCCCGAAGATTAACGAAAGAATGCTTAAAACTTACAATCAACCTTAGATCACTACTATAAGGTTCATAATACACTGCAGCTGTTAGTTCCGTCTCACTCGCAAGTCACGCCCCTCCTCCGCAGACATGGCGGCAGCTCTGCGCAGGTACATCGGTAAGCCATATTAGTTGGGTAATACTATATGTGCTTGATAGAAAAAAAAAAAACATTTGAATAGTACCTACAAGAAGGAAAGTCTAATTGTAAATTACGATTTTTATACAAACTAGTTTTTCGATTTCACCCGCCTTCCCAAGGGATCTACTATTTTCCCGGGATAAAGAGTATCCCGTGTGTTAATCCAGGACATATTCTATCTGAGTGACAAAAGTCCGTGTGCCAGTGTCCGTACAGTAGTATATACGTGAAAGCATAACAAACATATCTTACATCTATCCTCACAAAATTTGTGTTATAATATTACTAGGTATCCCCCGCGGTTTCAGCCGCGTTCCCGGGATAAACAGTAACAAGAATCGCTATAGGTTTAGCGTTTTAGGCGTGAGAGTTACAAACAAACAAACTCACATTTATAATTCACCGCGCGGGTGTGAAGCGGGAGCGAAGCCGTTTCAGTTTTGGCAAAAATGCTTACGTATGTCCAGATGTCCGGATGTCTAATTTACTGAGTGACACAAGGCAGAAAGGATGGTGGGCATTCTGGTCCATGAGCTGCCACTAATGAAACTGAAGTAAGACCAATGAGACGATATAAAGAATATAAACAAACTTTTGCTTGCTGTATGCTTATAATTACACCTTTTGGTACAGAGGCCGGCAAACAACTTGAGCCAAAGTCGACGTAGTGGGGGTAAGTTCGCGTATGTACACTCATGCTCGGCCAATAGCGTGGACGCGTGCCGACAGAATGCCCCCGCGCACCTCTCTTTCCACCAACGACACCTTAAAATCGTCTACTGCGCACTCAAGGTCATGGCTCAAGTTGTTTGCCGGCCACTGTACCTTGCAATTTCATAATATTTCCAATTATTTCTTAAATCTTTACTATAACTTTTTTTTTTATACACCACGGTACTAAGCTTTCATATTTTGTTTAATATATTGTTGCCTAATAAAAAACATAAAAATTATTGCTGGCCGCCAATGGGACAAGCTCCATAAAAAATTGCCCATTTACCTTTAGTAGACTGCTCGCTCGCTGTGTCAACTGTACAGTAGTGAACGCGGAACTCGGAACGCGAAACTCTAGAATTCTTTCTGTGAGATCGGCGCCTTACAGGAGGCATTTCTCAACCGATTCTCGTGAAATTTTGTGAGCAGAGGGCCTACTACGTAAATCAATTGGCCAATAGCTCACAATAACGTCTCGTCGGATTTGCTGCAATTCTATTGGTTAATATTTGGTTCGGTAATCATTTTTCGAAAACCTAAATGACAAAAAAAAACATTTAACTATCGAGACTCGCGAGGTCTCCAGCTCACTGAGCCACTAGTAGATTTATAGATAGAGATCTGCCGATTCCCAACAAATTGTTATGGAGCATACTGCGTGTGCTTTCAATTTAAATGGAAATGCTTCCGCATAAAAATCACCCATCATTGGGTGGCAGAAACGATAACATTTATGTGCCTACTTTTTAATGGAATCAAATAGTTTCAGTTGATGCATAATGACTGAATATTTTAAATAGATTTGTCAGCAGCAGGTCAGCATTATATCCCAACAAGAGTTTGATATTAAAAATCGTTTAGTTACAGAATTCCTTACAATGATAATACTTATAGTTCTTCTAGAATATTGTTTCATATTAAATCTGCTTTTTACAAAATAACAATACATAAACCTTATAGGGATTCTAATGGTGATGCTTAGAAAAATAATTGGACAGTTTTACAAAAAACTTAAACCGACTTCAAAGTAATCACTAAGAAGTAATCAAATCCTGATCTGATGAGAATGGGACCAAACGGGAAGTGTACCCTTCCAAACAAAAAAACAATTTTCCAAATCGGTTCATAAATGACGGAGTTATAACATACATAAAAAAAAAAAAAACAACCGAATTGAGAACCTCCTCCTTTTTTTTAAGTCGGTTAAACAAACATAAAATAAACAACCGAATTGAGAACCTCCTCCTTTTTTTGAAGTCGGTTAAAAACTGGATTATGATATATCCTCACGCCCTTTATTCTCTAGGTATTGTATGTATAATTTCTAAGAAAGTAAGTCTTGATTGACGGTCAGATAGACAGACGAACGATAACTACATCTAAAATTATTGTACAGTTTGTTTTTTAATTACCAGTAAAACATTTAGATAATATACAAAATATTTTTACTACGGGACAACCATTGAAAACTCGAAATAAAACCATTTTGACGCAGCTACTGAACCCTGAAAACATAAGGGCCATAAATCGTATCCGCCGGAAAAACCAAAACAGTTTTTCATTAAAACCGCGACAGTCAGGGCAACTTAATCGCAATACACGATTTTATAAAAGAATTCCCTTTTCAGGGGAACGAAACGTCTTGGACGAACGGGAAGATAAAAGAAATTTATTGGTAAGATTAAACCGATTGTTTGGAACCGTGTCAATCTGGACCAAAGGGGATTTTTCAAGTCGAAATGTTATATTTTACTTTTGTTTTATTGGGTCTGAATCCTTGAATAATATTTTGCAATGTTTGACATTAATCGTTGGAGTAAAAAACGATTTTTTTTATGGTGTGTTTTTATCCATTTCCGGCATTTCCTGATTAGTCCAGATTGTGATTTGTTTGCGGATTAATGGAAGAAAATTATGTGGTATGCCTCTTGTACTTACTATAAAATAATGCATGAAAGCTTTAACTTCGATTAGCTGCAAGGAGGTTAAATATTATGTTATGTAAAGTATGTATGTTTATGTTGTGTAAAGTTGTGTTCCTTCGCGTGAGTAAGGTCGCCAGAGCTCATAGGGGAGGGGGGAAAGGTCGGTAACGCGTGAGCGATGCTTCTTGTGTTGCAAGCGTCCATATGGCTACGGTAACCGCTTACCATCAGGTGGGCCGTATGATTGTTAACCGACTAAGTTGCATAAAAAAAAAAAAAAAAAAACTTTCAAAGTTGCAAGCATGTGGCCTGGCCGTTTCTATATACATAGAAATAAATAAAATAATATCTTTGCGCCATATAGACAACATACATATCTTATAGCAACTATGCTAACATTGATGACTTATACAGGATTATTGGTAAAACACTAACAAACTCTCAGGACTAGTTGGCAATAAGCATACGGCAATAAGCATACGACCATATGCTTGCTTGCCAACTTAGTTCTATAAAAATAAATTCATAGTTTTCATATAGTCACAGAATAGTTACAAGTTACGATACATAAAACTTCTGACCTTAATACCAACTATAGAAATTATTTCATTTGTTTGTCTGTATATAATTTCAAACTAAAACTATTTTGTTTCGTTGATTGTGGCCAAACTTTTATAAGCTTGTTAAGTCATTGCTTTGATCCGCTCCAAACTATTTCATATAATTCTGAATACGCTCTTTGACTATTATTTGATTTGATATTACACACATATATAGTTATAAATTTTAATAATTGAATTGCTAAAGGAAACTGTTATACAATATGTTCGTCTATTCTATTTAGAACAGACTTCATATTAAATTTATTAGTCTAGACATTGATACTTGTAGGTGGCCATATAATAAAAGTACCAATATCTTTAATATATAGCTTACATATATAGAGCATCCATAAAGTTAACTTAATTAGCCTTTAAAAAGTTGTGATTTTGCATTCAAGTGCTACATAAAATCATGACAGACTTTGAATTTAAAGGAATGGCGGGATTTTTGAGGTCTATTTTAAGTTGGTCTATTTTGACGGGCCAGTTGGCGCAGTTGGTTAAGACTCTGGTAGAGACTCCACTTATTGCGCCGCAGGTTGTGGGTTCGATTCCCGCACAGGACATGCATTTGTGTGCATGAAAATGTCTGAATGTTCTGAGTCTGGGTGTAATTATGTATATTAAGTATGTATTTACAAACAAAAAGTAGTATATGTATTATATCAGTTACCTGGTTTCCATAGTACAAGCTCTGCTTAGTTTGGGATCAGATGCCCGTGTGTGAGGAATGTCCCAGGATATTTATTTTATTATTTATTATTTATATAGCATAGCGGTATCTACCAATCTATACAAATAAATTACATTTGACCCCAAATTTACGTGAAAAAGGATTATGTGGTAAGCAGTTTAACCACTCAAAAAACTGGCTTCTAAAGGCAAAAAATATACACAATAATATCATGCTACTAGAGTTTTTTTTAAACACATATTTTCCAAAAAATACGGAGGTATAAATGGTTTTCGCGCTGAAATTCGTTCGTGTATCGGTTCAGTGGTAGGTATACCACATAGGGTAGGGCATTTTTGCTGACTCACCACTCCACGTGTGCTGAATGCAGATCGGTGAAGGATGTATGTTCAGAATGGAACACTTCGTAAAAAATATGTTTTATTTTAACAGCAGTAGATAAAGAAGTTTACAGTATCACCAGACCCTATAAGTGACCAGCATGTAAAGTAATTTAATTACTTACTACTAACGGCGCATCGGCCTTACCTACGCAGTACAAGTGTATTACGAACTGGTAAAGATAAAGATAAAGATGATTTATTTGTTCAACATACGTGTTACATTGGATGTTATAAAATGTATTATGATTCAGGATGTTGTACCAATCTTGGCTCGTTCCATTTCAAAGAACAAAATACAAAAGTTTAATACAATAATAATAAGTACCTAATTCGAAAAAAAAAAACAATTAGAAAAAAAGTATCCTGAGACATTCCTCACACACGGTCACCTGATCCCAAACTAAGCAGAGCTTGTACTATGGAAACCAGATAACTGATATAATACATATACTACTTTTTTGTTTGTAAATACATACTTAATATACATAATTACACCCAGACTCAGGACATACAGACATGTTCATGCACACAAATGCATGTCCTGTGTGGGAATCGAACCCACGACCTGCGGCGCTATAGGTTAAGACTCCACGAACTGCGCCAACTGGCCCGTCAAACCAATAATAATAGTAGCAAAGGATAGGATGGTGTATAGTCAAATTGTTAACATTCATAGGTGCCTTAGCAGGGCCTAAATTAAATGCATGTATTTGAATTACCGCACATGTATTGTGTGCCGAGAGTAGTTGGCTCAGTAATACTGCTATGCTTACTGCTTCGATGTGGACTATGCGAATAATTTGGCGAGGGGTGTGACTGAAGCTTCTTTATTTCGTAATAGTTATTACTCTTCATAGATAAACTTACTGGTGCCTCGAATACAGGCTTGTCCTTGTTTAGGTAGTAGTTTGTACTAAATTGTGGATCTGCCTTTATAACTCGAAATGTTTTAATGCAAATATAATATTATTATTATCTCTTTATTTATTTAGTTTCTTAAATATTTTTTTATATAACATTAATATACAGAAAGAAGAAAGAAAGAAAAACATTTTACAAAGTACTGTATTGTACTGACCAATCACACAAAAGCGCTTCTTTGGGTGTAAGAGAGGTAGAGCATAGCATTTATTCGCTCAAAGAGCAGCTCCACAAATACCTCCACCTTACAGAATACCGCAGCCAAATAACTTTATGCTGTGTTCCTGCGCGTGAATAAGGTCGCCAGAGCTTATTGGGGAAGGGGGAAAGGTCGGTAACGCGTGAGTGAAGCCATATGTGTTGCAAGCGTCCATATGACTACGGTAGCCGCTTACTATCAGGCGAGCCGCATGCTCGTTTACCAAACAACAAAAAAAAATGTAAAAGAACTTAAAAATAGTGTGCTTTCAGTACCAGAATATGAACAACATACATTGGTAGCGTAGTTTGATAACATTTCCGTTCGCCAAATTACAGGTCACGTGGTTAGAATGGCAGTCAAACCGAGCCAGGGGACCGTGCTAGTGCTCCACAATTTATGTGTGTATGCTTAGGATACTTTTGAGATAGAAAAAAAGTGTTTTCTGAAATGATAATAGATCTGCGACAGTAAATTATAGCATTTTTAAACAGGCACTTGAATAAAGTGCTATTTTGGATATATTATTAGAACTTAGTACATTATAAAACAATAAATCAATGCACAAACGCATATGATACGACGTTTTCCAACACACTTGCGAGGCAAAATACTGACTTGTATTTTTTGAGTCGACATTTTTGATAATGTTATAAATACATCCTATAATTATATCTCACACAGAAGTCAACGATATGATATATTGAAAATAATCATCCATTTTTTAAAACATCACCTCAGACATGAAAGTTATATAAATTAGGGAATGACGGGCAAAAACTTTCAAAAAGAGAAATGTTGTAACATTTAGTTCACACCGTTTTTCTAACTGCCCTACTTTAAGTAAATTGACTGAAAAATAACAATAGAGCATAAAGCTTTGAGGCGATCTCCTTTTTCAGGCAGACAACGCCCGAGCATTCTTTTCAGCACTGAATATACCGTTTGCCTAAAAAGATGTTTCAGGATCTTATTGTTATTTAATCTTTTTTATTGTGTAAAGTAAATTGTTGTTAAATTGAAGATGACTGTCATAAATCTGCATAATAATTTTTTCGCCCTTTCGATTATCAGATTGGTCCCCTTGGTTCCCTTGGTCACGCCATAACTTGAAAACGACTTTACCGATTTCATCCATTTTTTTTTTAGTTTTCTAATACCCTGGAGAAGTTCTTATGAAAATAAATTAAGAAAGTTGCGAAGAAAAGCAGAAAATTAAAAATAAAATAACGGTAGGGTACGCGGGTGACATCGCGGGGCGCAAATAGTGAGTTAAAAGAATATATTCCATCTGTGTGCCAAATTTCACCTAAATCTATTTATGGCGACAGTTTATTAAGAGTGATCTAGTATGAAACATCCAAATTTTCATAATTATATTAGTAAAATGAGATGAGAATGTGATAGTGAAATTTGTCCCCGACTGGAAAACCTTATAAAATTCAAGTTATATTCAAAATTCTGTATATTTAAAAGATTTATTATTGTTTGCTTTTCAGCTATATTTTTTTGTTGAAAAGTTTTTATACGTATTACAGTGAGATAAAATCATTCATAAAAATAACTAACTACTACTAAGTTACTATATTAACACTCGAAGCGGTATTATTAGGCGAACGCGATAAGTGAGCCGAGAGTGTAATAATCAATGCACACGCGTGTCATACGACGTTTTTCAACACACTTGCGAGGAAAAAAATACTTATTTTTTGATAATAATCAGCCACACAATGAGAACGTTAACAAATATGTATGTAAAATATGACATCAAGGTGTGTCCAGTATATTTGTCCACCATTAATAATAATAATAAGCTTTATTTGTTAACTCCACAAATACAAAAAAGGTGATAAAAATGTGTCATAAAACATTGTAAATGCTTACATATGTATTGTGGAGACTGGAGCCTGTACTAAGGTTTGTCAACCTGTTTTACAGGTCTCCAGGTCCCCACATCTTGGACCCGGTGTACAGTTTGTTTTAGACAATAGGTACTTACTATAAATTAGGAGATAAGCTAAGTCAGCCAGTAAACAACCAAAAGTGTGAGAACATATTGTGTGTAAATAATAATACTGTGATCAGATATGAAAAAAGATTAAACATGAACAAATAGAATTTTAAAGTTCATTACAATCATTTAATAATTCTGCCAATATTATCTGGACTTTCAGTTATTGAAAACTGATATAGTCACGGATTTTCCAGTTAGACATACATTGAAAAAACCGCAATCCTACGTGACAGAGACACCACGCTTTTTAATGGATAATGTGCTATTTTATTTATAAAATAATATACACCGAAGAATATATTTGGTAAAATGAGGAAAATTAATTCGTTTATAAGTTTCAATTGGAATTGAAGTTTCGTGCAATATTTTCAAAATGTTTATCCGAATATTTTTATAGAAGTGTTGTTGTACGAGCACTCTTATCAAGTTCTCTGATGGTTTGGCCAAAGGTGCTTTGCATACAAAGACTAGAAGGGATATTCCCTATACTATGGAAAGGTAATGCTATTAGTTTCAAAAATTACGTTATTTATACTCAATGCAAAGAACTGGTAAGAAATTATAATCACAGGCAAGTGAAGATCACGTAGGGTATGTTCCTAATTATAGAAACAATTAAGAAAATCGTTGGTTGGTTGGTTCACTTGTAAAAAAACGTACTATCCAGCATGTTTTTAATATGGCTGCGTTTTTATAGGCATGAGTTTGGCCACGATCTTACAGTGATAAGTGATGATGTGGCCGAAGGTAGTAGGTAAGCACACAAAGCCCAGAAGGAGCTGCAATTGTCGTTAGGTGCTTGGCGAAAGACTTTCAACTTGAGGGTGGTAGCCAGCCAGGTAGGTACTGCAAAGTACCCTACCTCTGTGCTATGATTTCCTCACGATACCCGGGACCGTGCCGGCTCAGCATCCGACGTTACAGAGATACTTTTTTATAAAATCAGCATTGCACCCGAAGTTTCCCTTGCGATCCCCTTTTAACCCCCTTTAAGCTATCCTTTTCTCTCTCTCTGTCTCTCTCTAGCTCTCCGTTGATCTCTCAATCAATCAGTCACGCACGAGATCTAACAGACATAGTTTTATTACTATCTAAAGATGTGTACAGTTGATTATTGTCATACACGACTTAGTTCGAATTATCAGTCAATCTACAAATTTCTTCACACGGCGATGAGCAGTTAGATTCGTATCTAACTTTGCTTGACCACCGTGGTAACTAATTCATTTTATAAAAAAAATATGTTTAAAGAGGATGCTGTTGAAAGAGGAAGCTACCAGTTTTTTTAACCAGATTTATTCTGCATGATTGCATGAATCAATCAAAAATGTTTCGCTAATATTATGTTCACAAACTGATACAATTATGTTTTTTCAAGTAGATCCGTATAGACTAACAACATACTTACCTAATATTGTAGTTATCGTAAACTTCGTATTCTGTTTCCAGTTATTTAATCTGTCTCAGTGAAGTCATAAAATAACAGTGATATAAGTACGGACACAACGCTTCGCTTCATCGTTTCTTATACGAACAGCAAAGGAGTGGAACTCTCTTCCGGGGTCTGTGTTTCCCGACACCTATAACCTAGATGTATTCAAGGCCAGAGTGAATATGCTTTTTCTAGGTAAGCGTGCTACATCCTCGGCCTCGTCATAACTCCTCATGGGGTCAATCGAAGGTCAAACGTATAAGCCTATTTAAAATTAACATTTTTTTTTTTTATAATTCCTTCCATTATTGTTTTATAGTCATCATCATCATCATATCAGCCTAGGGATGTCCACTGCTAGACTACGTGCATGATGTTCAAAGCTTCCAGCGATTCCGCCATTATGACTATATCGTCGGCAAATCGAAGGTGAGTGATGTGTTCGCCATTGACGTTGATGCCGTATCCCTTCCAGTCCAAGAGCTTGAATACATCCTCCATTACAGTGGTGAAGAGTTTCGGGGAAATTACGTCACCCTGTCTTACACCCTTCTGCAACTGGATTGGTACCGTACTCTCGTCCTGGACCCGTATCGACATGGTGGCTTTGCTGTACAAACACTTCGATATAGCGATAGTCGAATTGGCATCGCTGTAGACTCTGTAACACCGCCCATGTCTCGACTGAATCGAAGGCTTTCTAATAGTCCACATACGTCAGACATAATGGCCGGTTATACTCCTCAGTCTTCTGTATACTCTGGCGGAGTGTATGTATGTGGTCTATGGTACTAAAGCCTTTACAGAAACCGGCTTATTCGGGCAGCTGGAAGTCGTCAAACCTACGTGCGAGACGATTCGTAATGACTCTAGAAAATAGCTTATAAACGTGGCTTAGGATTGGGCGGTAGTTCTTCAATAGGGCCTTATCACCTTTCTTGAAGAAGAGCACCACCACGCTTCCACTCCATACTTCTGTCGTTGTACCTTCGTGTATGACGGAATTAAATAGCTTCTGAAGGACTACAAGGACCGGTTTACCACCCGCTTTCAGAAGCTCTGTTGTAATTCCGTCTTCACCCGCCGCCTTGTTGTTTTTAAGCTGTTTCAGAGCCATTCTAATCTCGTACAGGCTGACGTCCGGGATATCTTCGGTGTAGTGTCGGGTCAACTTGGCTCTTGCGTCACTGACCGGTAATGTATCTGGTTTCTGTGACGAGGTGTATAGCTGTCCATAGAACTTCTCGATCTCTCTCAAGATCTCTGGCTTTGACGTAATGATGTTGCCGGTATCGACGACTTTGACGTCTTCAGCTTGGTCGCCCGACGCTCAGGCATGTGAAGTCAAATCAACATTCAGCTATTAAGGTGCGTGTACCTAATGGTGCGTCCATGCTACGCGAATCGAGCACGAGCCGAGCAACGAACGAACCTACAACGAGCACAATGCGAATCCCTTAGTTCGTGAAAAAACTGACAATCGTGGTCATTCGAGGCTCGCAAGCTCGTCCACGCTACGCGAATCGTGCTCGCAGTGTGCTCGTTCGTGGCTCGGCTCGTGCTCGGTTCTCCAAGCATGGAAGCACCATTACAAACAAAACATCAATGTAAACATGCACGCGAGCTTTCGCGTGTAACTATTAAAAGGACAGTTTTATACAAACAGATGCTCATACCAAGCTTGTTTTAGACTTATTTTATTACTAACTAGCTGCCCGACGCGACTTCGTTCACGTGGTGCCTTGCCCTACCCTACTCTACCTCACCTCACCCCACCCGTTACCGTTTTTTAAACCTTGGGTTACATTATTGTAGTTTTAGTAGGGATCCCATTTTTTTTAAAACTGAATATAGCCTATGTCACCCGGGGATAGTGTAGCTTCCCAACAGTGAAAGAATTTTTCAAATCAGTTAAGTAGTTTTGGAGCCTATTCAATTCAAACAAACAAACAATAATTTTTTCCTCTTTATAATATTAGTATAGATAGAGATTCATTTCTCGAAATGATATTATCTTATCAAAATAATTTATAAATCTGTAACTGATTACTCTTATCTTCTATGACATTATCGTGGATCGTATGATATGTCAATCATAGTTTGTAAGATAGTTTAACTGATATGAGGAAGTGACTTGTCATTTTAATTATGGCATTTAGCAATTAATACCTTGTTAAGGCACGAATGAAAAAAAAAACATTTAACTTAAAGAGCTACATCAATTAAAAGTTTAAAAAGATAACGAAAGATACATTTAACTTATCTTTCTTCGTTTTAAGTTGTGCATAAACCATTATTTTGTACGTGAATTTAAAAACAGTTACAAGTTTCAATCCTAATCAAACATTTTTCAAAACCTTGGCCCCGACTCGTCACATATCAAAACCAATATCACATCAAACACAGCGCAGTCATTAGTTAGTTAAAGCAAACCGTGAAACAAAGTACGCCATCATAAATCGTCTGTATCAACCCCTGTTTATTTCTATGCAAATTCATCCTTTATCTACAGCGAACAATGATCACTGTACGTGCGAATTGAATTCAGTCTTAATGTGTAATGGATAGAGTTAAATTTGTAATGAATTGGTTGATGGCTGAGCAATGTTTGTGCAGATGGATTATAGGGTTATGCTGCGATTTTTGATGTGCTCTTTTATTTTAATAACTTTTAACTTTGAATTACAACGTAATGGAGTTTTAAAGTTATGGAAATCTGGAGTGGTTGATATAAACAAAATCAGGGTATTTATTTAAATACATTATCTTACGTGCAAAATTTATTTAAAAATAAGAAATAATTCATTTAAAACTGCATTTTATTTCTTTGTTATTATAAAAGACTTACAAGACTTCCCGTTTACAGAATTTAAGGCATAATTCATATCTATTTATAAACCAAAAAATCAATTTCATAAACCAACTTGTTTGATATTTTGTGTTGAGTATTGATGAGAATGAAACTGCAGTCTTTCAATTCGTATGATCACTTTATAGTTATAGTTATAATGAAAAAACTCACAAATTATTATTAGTTAGCAGACAAAGCAAAATAACCCGGTACACGCGATGACATCTGAAGTAAGAGAGCAAGGGTTGCCAGTCACATTTCTATCGTACATATATACGATATATATTGCTATTTAATATTATATTAAACACAACTCATGTTCTCTGGCATCCCATGCCTCATGGTGACGTGACGCGACGTTACTTTTACAAAAAATATTCTTTTGGATTATACATACAAATATTTAGATATACATTAATTTTAATAAATTAAGCAAAACGCCATGAACCTAAATTAATATTTAAAAAACAGCAAGGCATTAACATGGAGTAAATATTAAAAAAAACAGCTTAAAATTAAGTTAATGTTACGGCCCTTAAGTGATCAAATGAAATTCTCTTAAGAATTCCCTGTACATCAAACGGAAAAGAGTTCCGGTATTTTAATTAAAATGCTTTCTGAATTTTTACTGATTGACGTTCCAATTTGAATATGGCGTCAGTAAAAAGACATTAATCTTGGAATTAGAAAATATTTTTTTTGTGATGTTTCCTGTTGCTAATTAAAGCAACAAAGAACAGAGTCGGCAACCATTAGTGGAAAACGGTTGCATGTGATAATGTTCCTGACACGTTTGTCTCGAAAGAACTATACAAAGTGGAAATTTTAGACGGGTCAGTAAGGGCAGCTACCTTAAGGGTTGAAGCCACGCGAATATGGCCTTAAGTGACTGTCGTTTATTTTTTGAGTTATTGCAATCGGCATTTACAGATTTTTGAAAAAAGGTACAGTCAGCGAGAAAATGGCGTCTTATGAAAAATATTTTTATTAGCTTAATCGATCCTGTCTCCGACAAGGATCAAAATGCTCTATGGGGCCAAGTTAGGTTGGTTAGGGTACTAGAAAAGTCACAAATGGAAATAAAAACTTATCCCATACATTTTGTGAGGAAATTAATCTAACATGCTGTAATGGCATAGTATATTGTTAACAAAATAAAATATCAACTCTAAATTTAAAATGTTTTTTTAATAAGAACGACCTACATTTAAAAAAAAGAAACAATAGAAAAAAAAGCAAGGTAGTAGGTACCTAGGTTTGGAAGTAACTACACAAAAATCGTGATAATAAGTGCTCGATAGAAGCCTTTTGATGCTTGTCGGAGACAGGATCGAATAAGCTAATAAAAATATTTTTCTAAAATCGCCGTTTTCTCGCTGACTGTACCATTTTCCCAATTTCTGTAAATGCCGATTGAAATAACTCATAAAATAAAGGACAGTCACAGACCATACTCGCGTGGCTTCAACCCTTAAGGTTAAAATTTCCTCCCTTTATAGAAGAAAAAATACTGGCCAAGTGCGATATACAAAAGCTTTAGTCAGGAAACATAGCACGTTGATAAGTACTATGTTATAACTGTACAATATATCAGCGTAACATCCTTAGAGCTACATTGGTTTGAAAATTAAACTTTTAATAACCTGCAAAATCATTTACGTAAAAGTCCTAAAGTTCAAATTTCAACGTCCCCAAATGCCACATGAACACGTTTCACATGTAAGGTAAAAACAAAAAAGCTAAATTAAAAAGTTAAAGGGTTGAAGGTCCATAAGACCCGGTAAATTAAGGGGTATTTGTAACGTTGACGGACGAACCCGGCAGTGACGTTTGTGTGGGGAGAATTAATTCATGGGATGTATTTGACCGAAGGGACGCCTTTGCTAAAATGTTTTGTTCATTGTAATTTTTTTAATACGACCATGTCAACAAGCATATGGCCCATCTGGTGGTAAGCGGTTACCGTAGCCCGATTCATGCTTGCAATACCCGGGGCATCACTCTCGGGCTACCAACCCTTCCCTCCTCCGCTCTCGTCCGAGAGTACACTAATCGTGCTCTCAGTGTGCTCGTTCGTAGCTCGGTTCGTGCTCGGTTCGCCTAGCATGAACACACCATAATGTTCTGCTATGTTTTGCCTTGCAAGGTGTACAAGTGATATAACATGTAAAATAATTCAGCTTAAAGGTAAAATAATAACAATTAATTAATAAAACAATTACAATAATTAAATTTCACGGATTCACAAAAATATTCAAATACTATGTCAAATATATAAAATATATCTAATAAATAACCAAATAGACAAAGCAACAAACGAACAAATAAATCAGGAATGTCTTTCAGTTAGGTACATTGTGAATAAGGAAGTCATACAGTGTCGAGCACGTGAACCGCAGGCGAACGCTTTGTGAGCCGAGAGTGTAATAATCAATGCACACGCGTGTCATACGACGTTTTTCAACACACTTGCGAGGAAAAAAACAGACTTTAATTTTTTTAAGTAGATTTTTTGATAATAATGAACCACACAATGAGAACGTGAACGTTTTTAAGAGAGGTAGAGCATAGCGTTTATTCGCTCAAAGAGCAGCTCGACTGGGGAAGTACCTCCACCTTACAGAATACCGCAGCCAAATAACTTAATGTTGTGTAAAGTTGTGTTCCTGCGCGTGAGTAAGGTCGCCAGAGCTCATAACAAATATGTCGCGAAAGTTTTTTTTTTTGACAGCCGTGTGCTGTCAAACTATTTTACTCGTTTAAATTGAGAATGCTTGGTCTACACACATATCACTTGCAGTGAAGTACAAACTTATCACAATCGGGATTATACCTATCATAAAACTGTGCGGTAATGTAAAGTAAAAAGCATTAGTGCGTAATAAGCTGCATTAAGATACTAAAAACTCACTTCACTTTACGCGAGTGTGTTGAAAAAATATTTATGTCTTTTATTTCATTCGGTAATTTATCGAAAATTTTAGGAGCCATTCCCAGTACAGTCTTACTGTAGAGTGCTGTTTTATCACAAACATAAAAGTACAAGTGTTTTATAAACTTTGTATAGTTTTGTTTTAACTTAAGGGTAGAAGTTAGTCAAGCAGACTATAATAAGAACTACCAACGTGCAGGATTCATGTTTTCATTACGTTAACCAGTATAGAATTGAGGAGTATCATGGAAATACTCTAATCTAAAGAGCGACCGTTACGTGGACTTCTTTGTGATTCGATTGGGATCGTGAAATAAAATTGGCAGGATTGATTAGATCGTCTACCGGGGTATCGAGTTCATTTTAGTATATTTACGATTCACGATATACATACTCTTTTCTGTAGTCAGGTTAAATGGGAAAAGGCTCGGGAAGGCGACTCTGGTTAAGATTTCACCTATTGCGCCCCAGGTCGTGGGTTCGATTCCCACACAGGACATGCATTTGTGTGCATGAACATGTCTGTATTTCCTAAGTCTGGGTGTAATTATGTATTATTAAGTAGGTATGTATTTACAAACAAAAAGTACTATATGTATTATATCAGTTATCTGGTTTCCATAGTACAAGCTCTGCTTAGTTTGGTATCAGATGACCGTGTGTGAGGAATGTCCCAGGATATTTGTTATATAATTTATTTATTTTATTAGTTAATGAACTAACTAATGTCAACTATATAAAACTGCTGCAAGCGATGCAAGCATTTAGCAATTTAATTTATCTTCTATGAAAGAATATCTATCTCTTTTAAGAGAGGTAGAGCATAGCGTTTATTCGCTTAAAGAGCAGCTCGACTGGGGAAGTACCTCCACCTTACAGAATACCGCAGCCAAATAACTTTATGTTGTGTAAAGTTGTGTTCCTGCGCGTGAGTAAGGTTGCCAGAGCTCATAGGGGATGGGGGGATAGGTGGATAACGCGTGAGCGATGCTTCGTGTGTTGCAAGCGTCTATATGGCTACGGTAACCGCTTACCATCAGACGGGCAGTATGCTTGTTTATCGACTGCGTTGTATAAAAAATAAAAAAAACGTCGCTTTTTATTCACATAGAAATATCTCTCACATGAACGCAGGAGGCGCGGGTGTTAATCGTATTACACGGTACTTTTCTCCACATGATGGCAAAGAACATAAATCAGCTGGTTTTCCGTTCATCTCATTGTGCTAAAAACCTCATTTTCTCTCGCCATAATTAAGTAACAAAAGCTAAGTAATTATGCAAGGAACGAAACAATCTAGTAGGCCAAGACAGGGATATAAATATATTAGAAATAACACTATTTATCAGTGTATTGAGCGGAGTTTGGCTGTTACTGTGAACGTTATTTTTTTTTAGTTAATCAAGACTAAGTTTCTTCTAAAGATGAAGGCTCCTTAAGTGTAAAGAAAAGAACACATATTTATGTGTCGAAACAAGAAAAAGTTATTCTAAAATTGTCAGCAATTGTTGAACAATTCTTTCTCCCCTCCACTCCCCAAAGAGCTCCAGCAATCTTACTTACTCATACAAAGGAACACAAAATAGCAAAAAACCGGATTTGGATCAGCCATATTATTCTGTTTACTGAGTCCTTTACTTTTGATAGTAAGAGTGGTAGAGCATAGCATTTTTTGTAACTCTACTGGGGTACCTCCACTTTACAGAATACCACAGCCAAATATGTGGTAGGTAAGCCAAATTTCCAAAGCCAAAAATCCGGTAAAGATAGTAAATATCTGGAACGAAAGCTAAGTTTGGGAAAACCCGTGGCTTTCGAAACATGTAATTTTTCTTGGGCGGAGCTAGGCTGGCTAGAGTTGTAGCCGGCGTTTTCTTCACGCAAAAAGGGCCCACCTAAGCAGCCTACTTGCGGAAAAGAAGAGCCCACAACAAGTAAGTAACTTATGAAGATCAAAACCGATACAATCTTTATTACATATCAAAATTCAACTCATAAACCTTAACTTATCCTGCATCTCTTTAGCTCCATAACCCGCTATTTTGCTAGTGACATCGTCGGGTGCGGGTTAATTCCATTAAAAGATTAACAAACCGCAGGAGAGCTGGTGAGATCGGCCCTGAACGTACATGCAAATGAGAGCTAGCGGAGCGATTTTACTTATTATATTAATTGCTGGTATTTTGGTGCTCCTGTCCTACTATAGAGCCGGCATTTTACCTATTTTTTTACTCGATGGTGTGGTGACAGATACTGTGGTACTGAAGCCGGCTTTTCACTATGGGATATAATAATAATATAAATTACATCTTGAGATATTAGTACATTATGTCACATGTGTGCAAAGTTGGTTATTAACACTCGAGGCGGTATTAAGTGAGCCGAGAGTGTAATAATCAATGCACGCACGCCCGTGTCATACGCCGTTTTTCAACACACTTGGGAGGAAAAATACAGACTTGTATTTTTTTAGTAGATTTTTGATAATAATCAACCACACAATGAGAACGTTAACAAATATGTATGGCGCGCAAGTTTTTTTTTTGACAGCCGTGAGGTGTCAAACTATTGTACCCGTTTAAATTAAGAATGCTTGGTCTACACACATATCACTTGCAGTGAGGTACAAACTTATCATAAAACTGTGCGGTAATGTAAAGTAAAAAGCACTAGTGCGTAATAAGCTGCATTAAGATACTAAAAACGGTGCAATAAATGTCACTTTACTTACAAGCGAGTGTGTTGAAAAATATATTATCTCTCGTCCTTTCATACATTTTGTCGAAATAAATAATATAATAATAGTTAAATTTGTAGGTAGCTGAAAGGTAAATATGCGTAGGAGGTCGTGGGTTCGAACCTTATTATTCCTAGACAGCCTTAAAATACAATAGGTTCATAAAATTGTTTATACTATCCGTAGTAGATTTGTGTAGATGTTTATCTACTGTTACTTGGTATAACATCTTCTAGGTAATTTCAGCAAATGATAAAGACGTTCCATTTTAAAAACTTGCTACAGATAAAAAAAATATAAACCATAATTAAGCTGCCAGCTGGTTTTCACCATCCTTATTGAAGAGCGACGAAAAAAAAGCCCAATATTAACACATCTCAGAGAATGGATGTTCGAATCAATAGATAAGCGATCGCCGACCATTTGTCGTCGCTAATAATACCGCCCCACTCTGGGACGTTGATAGATGGTCCGCCAAATGTTGGTCAGATGTCAGTAAGTCTATTTCAGAGAGTTATGTTTATCTTGGATGGATATTTGTTTTTTTAGAGAAATGTTAGTTCAAACCTAGAGTAAGTAAGGAAAACTGAAATTCTTGAGTGTGTTTTTCTATCAGTTGCTTGTAAGAAGTTAACATTTTTGGAAAACTTGTGCCTTTATTATCTGGACTAATAAATAATAAATGCTCGTAAAAGTGCAAAATATTTTTAGGAAAACTTATGAAAGATCTACTGCATTTATCGAGGCAAGGCATGAAATAAACGAAACATGCTACATACTTGGGGTATATAAAACATTGTCCACGCAAGGATACATCATCGCACCAATAGCGACTCCGTATTTCCCCTGCAAAGCTTCATCAAGGGGGGATTTATCTCTATCAACGACATCATATATAAGATATATATATTCATACTTTGATTAAGGATACATCCAGATTGAGTGTCGAAGCTGTGCACGCGAAAAAAATAGCCCCTAACTGTTAGGGGCTAAATCAAATAAAAATAAATAAAATTGCAAAATAATGTTTAATATTTAAATTTCTCCCGATTTTAATTAGAATATTTCAACGACTGCTATCATTATGAACGTCACTATGACAAGCAGAAAGACGCAGAGGGAGCGTAAAACGTAGCTGTTACGCGCAGCAGCCTATAAAAGTTGGCCTGTTTTACCTATATATTCGTGTAGTATGGCGACGTTCTTTCTAGGTATATTTATTTCTATGTATTCATATATAGACAAGAAAGGATGCCATGAAACTAGATTATGATAATAATTTAAATGCCACATCCAAATTCTTCACACCTCCACGTCCCTTTCCTTCGAGGAAAATCAGATCATTATTATGTTTCCAGATAATCCTATTACTTTCTGCGTAGGTATCGTGGATTCACCATTTTCCTTTCCTACATATGTGTATACCCGCTTTATATTTGGTATCACGCATGACCCAGGCTGTGTTCAATATCAAATATCATTATTATTATTGGAAAGTTGATAATAGTTTACTATGTTTAGTTTTTGTTTATCTTCTTTATTTCATTGGAATAACAGAATCGAGAAAAGATGCAATTTTACACCGTACATAGTACTATAGATATATATATATATATATATACTAGCGGCGCGACTTCGTTCGCGTGGGTAGCACCACAGGGTAGGGTAGCACACCCTACTCTGTGGTGCTAACCTACCCTACCCTATCCAGGGAGTTAATTCTACTGTACGTGTGTATAGTACCAGGGGCGAGTACTCTGGCGGCGTGACCTACCGCAGAGGGTCTCTGACGCTTCGTATGGGGTTGCCAGGAATAGTGTGCCGTCTTTTATAACCTAGCGGTTGTTAGAGGTGGCCACTATAGAAAATCTCAGTAGATTGATAAGGGTGTGTACGTGTGTATGTCACTGAACTCCTCCTAAACGGCTGGATCGATTTGAATGATTTTTTTTGTTTGTGTTTGGGTGGCGCCCTAGATGTTTTAGATTCACAAATCAGCCCGGCAGATGGCGCTGCAGTCGGTATCTAGGTTATATTATCGACTGCAGCGCCATCTGCCTGTTATTTTATATATATGAGCAGTAAAATATGCATCAAAAGAAAAACAGAGTTTATTCATAAACTAGCAAATTAAAATAATATCAATACAATACATAAATCTTATTTACAGAACATTATTGTAAAGAGAAGATGTTGATTACAGAAAAAAGGTAAGTATTACAAACCAGACACCTCCTTGTTCTAAAAAACTAGTAATTTATTTATTTTAATTCCCCATTGTAAGTAGCAATGTGGCTAAAGTGATACACAAAACCGAGAAAGAATCTGACACTCAAGTATAACTGGCCATACAGGTTTTAAATTTGAGTGGGGTATGCAATCGATATAGCTAGCTAATCAAAATTCAAAATTATATTTTTGTTAAAATAGGTCAATGAAGATGTTACAATGTCTAAGGAAGTCTCACTATTTTATGCCTTTATCAAGCGTACAAATTTTCATGTTTAGCACAATAATACCTATAACATACATTAATTACAATAAGGTACAGCAGATACATAAATTCATTAAATTATCATTAAAATTAATTAGTTACAATAAGGTACAATTCCCAGCAGATAAACAAATTTATCAATTAATTAAATTTATCATTAAAATAGTCTCGAATGTCATAATAATTTCTCTCATGTAAAATATTTTTTATTTTGTGCTTGAATTGATCATAGCATAGGCTTCTAATATGTTCCGGAAGTTTATTAAAAATATGTCCTATCATGTAGTACGAACTTTTCCTTACAAGAGTGCAAGTCGGTACTGGCAGCATTAGTTTATTTTTAGCTCCACGAAGATTCATTTTTAATGATAAAGGATTAAATCTGTTGGAATGCTTTTTCGCAAAGGTGAGGCATTCCTGTATGTAAATACATGGGACTGGCAATATTCCCAGCTCCTTAAAATGTGGTCTGCAGCTTTCCCATGGTTTCAGACCTACAATGGCTCGTATACACCTAATCGTAGAGTTAGTAAGCTAAAGTGGCAATGGGCAGCAGGCCACATCGCTCGAAGAACCTGTAACCGATGGGGAAGGAAGGTTCTCGAGTGGCGACCACGTACCGTAAAGCGCCGTGTAGGACGAACTCCTACCAGGTGGACCGACGACCTGGTCAGAGTCGCTGGGCTCCGTTGGATGCAAGCGGCCCAAAACCGTTCCAAGTGGAAGTTAATGGGAGAGGCCTATGTAGGCAATCACGGGTGAAAACGGTAACGGGTGACAGCCTAGTGGTATTTCAACTCAAGCAGTTTCCATGCTTTCATGAAGGCACGTAAAGACGTTAGTCCCGACTAACGCCTAATCACTTAATTGTGAAGCAGTTAGCATGCGAGGTGGAGTATCTGCCCATTTCCTTTCACCCTCATTTGTGGAACACAGTTCACGCTCGTCAGGTGACGCAGGCCCGTGCTAGTGAGACATTATGGTCTGATGATGATGATGATGATGAACTAACTATAGTACCCTCGTTATAATTATTGTAGTATGATCAAATACAAACCCGTAAAAAACCCTTTTAATAAATCCAATCTCTTTTATATTTTTATTAAAAACCGGAAAACAAAATGCAAAATAGATTTCAAAATACAATAAAATCGGAATGTTGGTTTTGTGAAAAATGTACAGCCATTTACCGTCAGTATTATTTATGTTGAAGCAAATGGGTCTAGTGCTACAATGTAACCGCCGTGGTACTTCAATTTAATCGACATTTTATATTATTGTATTTGGAAAACAAACAGCGTAATTAACTTAGTACTAATATAGTTTATTACTAAGACTAACATAGTTTTTGCATAAAAAGAAGAGGGGTTCTTTTATTGAAATTTAGAAGGGGCACCCCTCCCCCTCCAAATAGGGCACGAACCTTGGCTCAGGGCATTACCAGAGGAGTAGGGATGGAAATACATTTTTGACAATACAGTATAAACCGCAATGCGATATTTAATCATAGAAAGTAGATCGTAGAGCGAAAAGTCTGTAAATGAAACAACAACAGGAATGTGGCCTGGGTAAGAAATAATACCTAATTCTAATTAATCCGTCAGTTAGATTATCAAAAAAAAAACGACCTGTATTTTTTGATTTTATATAAAAAAGATAAAGCGCGTCAAAGATCAGGAGACCTAGTGACGTCACTTGTTTGTGAAAAGTGTACCATGGCGTGACGTCGTCATGCGGAACTTCAACACACCATATCTTCGTCATTCTGTGTTTGATTGACAATATAAACAATACGTGTCTAATATTTATTGATAATGTTAATGACGTATTAAATAGATTTTTTCACACCGTTAGCCTATTATCTTAACAACGCTAACGCCATCATTAACTATTACTCGTACGTCATAAATAGATGAAACAACTTTTCCCAAGCGCTGTTTTAATAAGTCCCTTTTACATATTCATCAACATTTCTCCCTAAGTTGTCACTTCGTTCGCAACAAATGGTGCGATAATAATTTTATTATGTCAATATTTTTTTACGTCCCATCAGGCATCCCCCTATATCCCTATCCCCAATTTGGGGACGAAATTATCCCTGAGAGTATCGACCCCTATATACACTCTAATTGATTACAAAATTGTTTTATGACTGTTGAAAACTGTATATTTGGAAGATAGTTTTCTATCTTGTCTATGAAAAGATTTGATACTTCTACAACTTCAGCAACAACACATTTAAAAGAACGTAAATGCATTTGTGATGACAAGACTATTGCGTGAAATTAACCTTTTATTTACAGCAAATATACAAAATAAAGTCTATATATCGAACATGTTCTCAAAGCACCCGTTGCATCATCGGCAAGGTTTCCTCAAGCTAGCAGCGTTTCCTTTTTGTATATGGCCTGGCGTTTATGCATCGGTGGAAAAATCACCGCTAGACACAAGGTCTCGATTAGTTTTGATGATAATATGTGAGAAAATCGGTGAAATTTCCAATGGCACCTCAAAAAATTGATAAGATAGTTTTGTCCAATAGATGCGTATTTTTAGAATTTACAAATTATAATACCAAATAATAATAACGTAACTCAAATTTCATCAGCTTAAGGATGACCACTGAAAAACGTAGACACCACATAAAAATATCTGTCTGTTGCATTTAGCAGCTCCCACAGATCTTGGCAAATGACCATCATCAAATATAATACAAGCACTTGAGCACCTTGATGTTGAAAAGACTGCTATGATATTAAAATCAAATTACTTTATATCTATTTCGGAATATTAGATAGAATACTATCAAAAATCTTAGAGGTTTTTGGACAATATTGGAAAAAGGTCAAAGTAATGAAAGCTTTAGTATCAAATACGAGAAAAAACAAAAGGTTTAGAAATATTTTACGTCGGTAAGAAGCTTGAAATTGTTATTAGAAATATAAAAGATAATTTTATGGAATCGCAGCCCCATATTAAAAATTCTATTCGGAAAAGTATGTAACTTTAATATTATGCGTCTTAACTTTACTTATCAGTTCTTTAATCAAAATCATTTTGTTTTTAACCGACTTCAAAAGAAGGAGGAGGTTCTCAATTCGAATGTTTATATATATTTTTATTTTCCAGTATACAATGAGATACCTATAGCACATTTTTTTCGTATTTATATGTATTTCAGTCATATTAAAAATAAATGGAGCGAGCGCTCGTGGTGTAGCATGATTAGCCGTTCTTAATCGATCGGCAAAGTTAAGCTACGTCTGTCGTGGTCGGTACTTGGATGGGTGACCGCCTAGTGGTATTTCAAATCGAGCGTTTCCGTGCTTCGGAAGGCACGTAAAGCCTTTGGTCCGGGTTATCACTTAATTGTGATAGTCGTTAAGCTAGTTGGATGCCTCCGAGGCGGCTTGAAAAATTCCAACAGTAGGTTGACCACTAGCCTACCTCCACCAATCCGCAGTGGGCACGCGTGGTGGAGTATCGCCCAGTCCCTTTCACTCTCATTTGTGTAAGGAGGCCTGATGGCCATGATGATGATGAAAAAATAAAGCTTCAAATACAATTTGGTTAATTGCTTTATTAAACCAACAATAATTAATAAATTTGTGGGCTGCTGCAACTACAAAGGTTCGGTTTCACCCTCCCATAGTTTCCGAACATATAAATTTTATGTATGGAATTGATGGAAACAATTCTTTTTTTTTATTATTATGTTTCTACTTTAATAAAACTGAGTTTTCTGTTCGGTTGTTTAAACGGGCTAATCGACTGGTACACTCGGATTAGAATAATTCTTTCACCAATAGAAAGCTACATTATCCCCGAGTATACTTAAAATATATACAGTATATATTACATAATAATACATAATATATATATAGTATATATATTTATAAACTAGCTGTCCCCCGCGGTTTCACCCGCGTTCCCGGGATAAAAAGTTGCCTTTGTCCTTCTCCATAGCATAGGCTATCTGTATGCCCAATTTCATGATGCTCCGTTGAGTAGTTGAAGCGTGAAGGTGTAACAGACAAACAAACAAACAAACTCACTTTCGCATTTATAATAGTTAGGATAGGATTAGGATAGGACTAGGATAAGTTAGGATGATGGATATTCTAAAACTATATAAAGATTTATCTGTATATTATTATGATAGCTATATAACCGCTTCCAGTTTCACTTTAATTCCGAATGTAGTTTAATAATTCCCTTTGTAGCGAACTGGCGAACGTTTGTATGGTGTTTCCCTAATTGAGGGCCTGTGTGCGAGTAAGACCGACGCGACGCCTGCGTGAGGGAGAGGTCAGGGATAGAACTACTAACTTTATATTAGGGAGGATTCCCGCATTCTGTGATGAAATTCAGATGATTGTGATTATTTTGATGTACACAAATTCAAAATTTCTTTAGTTTATAAGTTACATGAGTTGGGACTCCCCTTTTAAACAAAATAATGTTCATTGCTGGATCATCATAATCATCAGCCATAATGTCCCACTGCTGAGCACAGGCCTCCTTTCATTAGTGTAAGGAAATGGGCAGATACTCTATCACGCGTGCCCGCTGCGGATCGGTGTAGGTAGGCTAGTGGTCAACATACTGCTGGAGTTGACAACGACAGTGGTAGCTTAACTTTCCGATCGTTAAGAACGATTAATCATGGTACACCACTGCTGCTGTATATGGTGTATAAATTTGTAATTACAGCACTATATCTGAATTCAATGAAAAAAAGTAAAGCTGGTACTAAACAGTATAAGAAAGAAGCTAAGAAGTGTTCCCGTTAGAGCACCTATTTATAGAGTACCAATGCGAATATAACCAAAGATATTCCCCTTAGTGCAACAGTCAATTTTTTAGGTTGTTTATCAGTTACTGAACAAAATATACTTACTGATTGAAAAAACAGTTAAAAAATGGAAGAATAAAGGAACTCTCTCTTTCAAGATACCAAATTCGAATTTTCTCAGATAATGAGACTTTTCGTGTAATGGTAATCCCACCAAAAACATTTTCATGTAAAATGTTGCCAAGACAAGACCGTATCTCTGGGCGCGCACTGTCAAAAGTTATCAGATCTCATGTAGAGCCAAGCTTATAACTCTACACGCCCTAACTCTACAAGCCCTAACTTCACACACTACACACCGTAGTCAAAATATGTGGCTTGACCGTTCGCAACTGTCACATAGGCGTAAGGTGAAAAATGTATTCACTGTTAATTACTTTATTCTGTAGTGTAATAGTTCTTTTAGTAGCGAAACGCTTGGCTTGGCTATCTTGGCGGGGGGCACTCCCGTGCCCCCAGATCAGGACCCACTTAACACTACCACCACGTTATCTTTCATATGTAATTTAATACATATTTATACAAGCTTAAATTCAACTAAGTACAGTCAAAAACATAGCTGAACAAATCCAAATTTACAAAATATATTATACTTACCCAGTAAAGCTGCTGTTTGAGCGAATAAATGCTGTGCTCTCTTAGCCTGAATCTAGGTGTCATAATTTTATCGTTATTTATTTAATTATATTTCGCGTCAGCTTGGCTATCCAAACAGGAAACGCAGCCAGCCTTCTGGGAACCTTGCCGTTAATCGGAAGCAGCGGCAGGCTTGAGGAAATTTTCTATATATAGATTGTATTTTGTACATATTTGTTGTAAATAAAGCATTTTATTTAAAAAAAACCCTTTTAATATCACTTGTTTACTTTATCTTCTCATATTATGGATAGTTTTAAGTGTACAGAGGTTTACTACATTTTAATCTGTTTACTTATTCATGGTGCTGAATGTACTAATTAATTGCTTAAGTAGCAATTTAACAATGCAATGATGTATACAAACTGTAGTTCTAGATTGTATAAATTACAAGTTACACGTTACAGCAACGAGGCAATTACCGGAATTAGCTTTAATAATTTAATTGAAGCGAAGAAACGGTCTGAAAGAACCTACGCTTGTATAATTATTATAAAAGTTGGGTCTAATTTTAATTCTGTGTTTAATAATTCATTACTAATTACATTAACGAATAAATGATTAAAATAATGGTTATCTAAATGTCAGTTTTATAGCGACATCTATCAGCCATCTATCAGTAACACTGAGATAGTTCACACACGGAAAGAAAGATGGCGTGGCGCCACATTAACCTGCATCGCGCTTACAAAGCCACTACATCCTGCATCGCACTTAAGAAGTTTTCTCGAGAATCTGCATATATACAACTGTCCGACGTATACAGTTGAACCGCGGTCCCCAGGCACGATGATCCAGCCTGGCAGAAGATCTCCCCTTTTAAATGGAGGTGTCATCCAACTTGCAGTTTGCACATCACTAGTTTTATTCATCATAATAATATATCAGCCTATGGATGTCCACTGCTGAACACAGGCCTATCCCATTGCCTTCATCGTCGGTCCACCTGTTGGGAGGTCATCCCGCTCGGCCCTTGATTATGATATGGTGTATATGACATGTATTGTACAATTGTACATTGTACATCATGTGGTTACACTTCGACGTTCTCGAGTGTTTTTTTTTTTCAAAATTATTTTCTTGTTGTAGTCTTTGATTATAACCTGTGTGAATTTTTCATCACTATTGGCTCAGAGTAGATAAATACTACGTACAACTATTGGTTAAGCTGTTGAGGCGTTAAAACACAAACTCACTTTATAATTAAGAATAGGATTTATTTTTGTTACAGTTTGTTGTTTTTTTTTAGGTTTGCTTTTTGTTGGCACAGAGACATGGGTTACTTTTCAGGGTTAAAACAAAAAATCGATGCTGCATGATCAAAATGTATATAAAATAATTGGACTGTTTTACAAAAAACTTAAACCGACTTCAAAGTACACTAAGAAGTAATCAAATCCTGATCTGATGACAATGGGACCAAACGGGAAGTGTACCCTTCCAGTTAAAAAAAGAATTTTCCAAATCGGTTAATAAATGACGGAGTTATGAGGTAACAAACATAAAAAAAAACATACAACCGAATTGAGAACTTCCTCTTTTTTTGGAAGTCGGTTAAAAACCCGGCTAAGTGCGTGTCGGACTCGTTCCGGGTTTTCGTACAATATTAACTAACTCATTGAGCAATGAAAACAAAACAAATTATCAAGCTTGTAACTTGACTAAATTGGATTAATTAGGTATGAGTCTGAATATCTGTTTGTTTTTAAATAGGGTAAGGCCCATATTTCATTTTACATTATGGTTTATAAACCTTAACATACGAATGAAAGGTTCAACGATCTTTACGTTCGAATTAAATTCACACTTTATCTTGTTTTAACTTAAATTGGGGTTCCGTTTGAAGTATTTTATTTAATTAAGTATTTTATTGTTATTTTATTTTATATTTTTAGGGTCGGCAACGCGCGAGTGACGCCCCTGGTGTTGCAAGCGTCCATAGGCTACGGTAACCGCTTACCATCAGGCGGGCCGTATGCTTGTTTGCTATCTAAGTAGTATATAAAAAAAACATGTTGACCGATAACCGATGGGGAAGGAAGGTTCTTGTGTGGCGACCACGTATTGGAAAGCGCAGAGCGGAACGACCTCCCACCAGGTGGACCGATGACCTCGTCAGAGTCGCTGGGCGCTGCTGGATGCAAGTGGCCCAAAACCGTTTCAGGTGGAAGTTATTGAGGGAGGACTATGTTCAGCAGTGGACATACTTAGGCTGATATGATGAGTATCTTACTATTGCCAGTTTAGTTTATTTTATTTGGGTTTAGAAGATTCAAAAGGATTAGATATAATGAGAAATATATGACACGATATTGACATCAAAATATTTAATAAATTAAAGAAAGAAAGAAAGAAATCATATTTATTGACCCACAATCCTTTATCAACAAGCACTTACTGCAAGAATATTATATAAAAGGAGTATAATATTAATTTACTTTGTCAGTTCTTAACTCGTTGGTTCTCGCGAGGAACGCGGGTCCTATGATAATAATTGTTTTCATTGTTTTTTAACCGCAAAAAAATTAAACAGCCATATCTTTTATTTTACAGTAGCAGTGCCTCTTAGTTTTACAGGCTTTCAATTTAGACCATGATATGATAATTTATACCCCAATACCATTTTCAATAAACACAAAAGATTAGCGCGTTTAAACATCCAAACTTTTCAGTTTTATAATATCAGTGTAGATTTTATAAAGTAAAGAAATATACCCTACGGGACCATAAAACGTTTAATCATTGCGACATCCTCGATTTCTTTTAACGTTTCACAAAGCACTATTGTCACTCGCGCGCTAAGCGGAGCGTGTTCAAAAATGTTGAGAATAAATTAACAAAAAACCAAAGACAATCTAAAGGGAAGTGACAGGTAACGCTTTGGTCATGTTTAATACTGCGTTAAGTTCTATTACTATTATGGTTTTGAAATGTTAAATGGACCTGGTTTAAAGGGAGTGGATTTTAATATTACCAGTTTTAGGCTCAATTTTCATTGCCGCGGAATGGAGTGGAAGCGAATTTTTGCATCGAAATTGTACTTAGCATTATGAATTTTATGTCAATTAAATTAATTTGACTGTTTTACAAAAAACTTAAACCGACTTCAAAGTACACTAAGAAGTAATCAAATTCGATCTGATGACAATGGGACCAAACGGGAAGTGTACCCTTCCAGTAAAAAAAAGACTTCTAAGTCGGTTAATAAATGACAGTGTTATGAGGTAACAAATATAAAAAAAAAAACAACCGAATTGAGAACCTCCTCCTTTTTTTGAAGTCGGTTAAAAAAGAGGTCGCGCGTCTTCCAGGGAATCCTCGCGCATTCTCGACAATCCCTCACTTTTTGGCTCGTATTTAGTTTGTTTGTCAAAAAGTTCAGTAAGCTATGTACTATTTCATTCGCTTCTGTTCCATTCCTAATTAATTGATCCTTAGGTATACTGTAAGTGACGTCTAAATGACAATAATAGAGTTCTTACTAGTTTTAAAATGCGTCTGAAAGTTTGTTCTGATGCCGAAATTATTATATGAACTATGATAATAAACGACTGTTTCATCGCCTGATATTAATAGAAAATAATATAAAATTTCATTTGTCTGTGAGACCAAGACACAAGAGCTTGTTTATGTCGTTAGAACCACAAAAACTGAATTGCAATTTTTTCCGAAAAAAATAACCTGCGGCTCGCTTTTGAGATGTCAAAATCACAAAAAATCTAAGCAAATTGAACTTTGTATTGGCATTAAATGGATTTTAAATTGTTGTCCAATATTTTTTGTAAAGTATCATAAATTCCACAATAAACAAAGCGTGCCATTGAAAAGAGATAGCATCATTCAATTCAGTAAGATAGAAACAGACAAGAAACATATTTTAGTGGAAGCTCACGACCGCTGCACTGCATTAAGTGTAACCAATTTGAAATTGTTTATTTTCGACGACAATTGACTGAGCGTTGACCTTTACGGTTAAGATTATAGTTACACTTGGATGTTAAGAATGTGGAAATTATTAGAATAAAAGCTTATACAATGGTTCAGGAGATCCTGCAAATAGTATTCGCTTTTGGCGGAAAACATCTACATATACCTAAAGATAGCAAACTTACAATTTACAACGCTGAATTAAAAAAAAACGGTGATGTAACTCAACAGATACAAAAGCAATAATTTGAGAAACTTCTCTATAATAAGATGGAAAGACCGTGGGGGTGGCTTTGATGCATTTTGATCGAATACGTCGCCTGTTTGATAATTGGAGGATAAAATACATCTTCAAGTGTCTCAAAATGCTTAGATCTGTTGAACCTACGCTATTAATTTTCTACGCAACATTCTTATAATGTTTTTTCCGTAAGAACCTTCTTCAGATTATTAGAAAACTTAAATAAAAGGTGGATGAAATCGGTAAAGTCGTTTTCAAGGTATGGCGTGACCAAGGGAAATAGGGATTAATTTATTTTATATATATATATATATATATATTCATATATATATATATATTCATATATATATATATATATATATTTAAATTATGCGTCTAAAGTCTAACTGAACAAAAGATACGATTCAATAATGATCTCAGTTTATTAATTAATTACTCTTTTATTAACTACTTTTAGAAGACATGGGCTTTGAAGACGTTTGCTGCATGAAGTTTAGAGACCATCTGGCTATCTAGAATTTAAATGATCAAATCTAAAGAAATATACAGAACCTGTGTATTTAATAACAGCGAAGCGAATACTTGACACGTTCTTTCGAAACAAAAAATACAATACAAAACAAATAAAAACTTCAATTCGAACCGGTATAACTTTACTGTGAGTCACCGAAGATTCCTGATTCAAATAATTCAAAATGACTCATAGCTTTTTAAGATGCATTTCCTACATTATAACTCAAGCTGTATAAACGTATTAAAACCAATTATAACACACACTGAGTGAATATTTTGTAAACACGAAACAATTTTAATGTATCACGATTAAAAGATCATTGTGCACTGCTTGATGCGCTATACTTTTATTGAAGTAGATGTTTTTCCCTTGACCCTTCTAATCCAGTGGGTGTCGTAAAAGGCGACTAAAGGAATACACCAGGGGTCAGGCAGCAGCGTCCATCTGTGATACGTCATCACTACTGCGATCACCAACCCGCCTGCCAAGCGTGGTGATTACGGCAATACCCCTCTAATGATCAATGGGGGAAGCCTGTGTTCAGCAGTGGACATCCATCGGCTGATATGATGAGATGTTTTTCTTAGAGTATTATTATATTATATCAAAAGGCTGATAAGTAGACCGTCTATCTAATGGTAAGTTGCCTATGGACTAGCCATAAAAATAAATAAAATGTATACAAATAAATAAAATGTAAGTGTCTGTTTTTAATGTAATTTTTGTTTTTAATATATGCGTTTTAAAAGTTACGGTACCTATACAAAAAATAGAAATTTGATTTGTGTTCTTCTGTTAGTTTGTTCCGGCTAATCTCCGAAACGGCTTCTGATTTTGATGGGACTTTCACAGGTAGATAGCTGATATTTTAAGAGTAACTTAGAAAAATAATTAGGTTTCCACGCAAAAAAAAACATACGCGAGTAACATAAACCACGGGGGCAGTTAGTTTTGTAATTATATATTGCTATCTTTACGAAGCATATAAAGCAACTGCTGGAACTCACCAAAAGGTTCTTGGCCACAGAATTCCTACTTGAGAGTGGTAGCCACCCAGAGGGTACTACAGTACCTACCCTATTGTTATGCTGAAATAATCGTCCATCTGAGCTTGGAACTTTTTTTGAGATTTTGTTGTGAGTTCTACAATGAGTGTTCAACAATGTAGATATTTTAATATCATTGATAGCTTCGCTTGGAGTGTGACGAATCTCTATCAACTCAAATTCCGACATCAATTAGTCACCTAAACGTATTTTTGATATTTTTACTTTGTTCATTTGGTAATGTTAGAATTTTTATGGATATTTCAAAACACCTACGTTATGAAATGAAATGTATGGAATTTAAAGCACCATTGTTCCGCAATGATACTTCTGAACTATTTGTTAAATAAATAAAAATACCTAATACGTGGTTCGGTATCGCTATAAAAACCAAGATAATTACATATGAAATAAACAAGATAAAATTGTTTTTTTTTTGATACAATTTATCAAAAAAAAAAAATTTATTTTTTATTTTTTTTTATTTGCATCACCCTCATAACTTTAAATCGCTCATTTCTCTTTCTTTTTCAGTTTTAAAACATGCCATTGCACTTTAAATTTTGTATCGTTTTAACCACTGCCCAATGCTCCTAACTGTTGAGAGGAATAAGGTAGTCCAAAGAGACAATCGGACGTCATCCGATTGGACCGAGAACTTGGTCCAGATAGCAGTAAATCTGTGAATTAATAATGCCCTTTTTTCATACATGAAAAAAGGGCATTATTGTTCCGTACAATATTAACTAACTCAACTTTGTTATGAAAAAATGACGTTTCTTGTATGGACGCCCCTTAATTTTTTTTTTTTTGTTGTAGCGCTAATAGAAATACACATTCTATGAAAATTTCAGCTGTCTACCTATTACCTTTCATGAGATACAGCCCAGTGACAGACAGATGGACAGACGGACGGACAGCCTTAGTAATAGGGTCCCGTTTGGCACCCTTCGGGTACGGAACCCTAAAAAAGATACATAACTACCAAATCACCTTCCATTTAGTCACACAAAGTAACTTTCCCCAATGATAACAAATAATTCCACCGCCATGGCTTCTCCCCACATTAAGTAAACACATAAACTTCTTTATCTATATTGAAAGCACAATAATGTCTCATAACAAATTGTCAAGTCTCATACAAGTTTTGGAGCACATTTTCTGACAAACACCAATTTTGTCGCTGAGTGCAAAGTTTCTTTCAAAGTGTTTGTGCAAATAATATTACCACAACTTTTTTAAGCAATCGTAGGCTGTATTTGCACAATACGGCAAGGATATATCAAAATATATGTAAAAGTAAGCAAGCTAGTTGTATTTTGTCCGCGAAGGGTAAAAAATACATTGTAGAGACTTTCAAAAGTTGTAACTTCTAATAAATCTATTGGTTCCGTAATATTGTCTACTCTATCGGCCGTTTATTAGTCGATTCCGTGACTATGACATACCTTTGTCATTGCCGTTACTATGCCGTGATCGTCTCATTACCGTGCCGTTACCGTTCAATGCAAAAACAGCCTTATTATTTTTGTTTTAGCAACTAATTTCGCTGGCAAACTTGATTGATGTATAAAAAATAAATTGGATGATAATTGATGTGACTACGTGTCTGGAAAATAAAAAGTATAAAAGACAGAATGCACGATTTTATTAAGGGTTCAATATCTTAAAAAAGAACCCTTTTATTTTATAAAATTAGCTTATTTTGATGTCTTTGCGGCTTCAAAGAATGTTTATATAAATTATGACGTGAGTCACGAGTACTTTGGTATATAAGAAATAACCCACTAAATTATACGTTTCACAGGTAAATAAGTATTTTTTCATTGGAAAGTTATCATCACAATGAAGTTTTTACAACGGTGTATCCATTTACCTATATCTTAAATATAATTTAATATAATATAACACAGTATTAGTTTATTTACAAGCTTTTATTTAACTTGCAGTGTATGTAACTATTGTTCGGATGGAATCTTGCAAGTCGAATTAACCCACTTCCAGTGTTCGGATTGACTTGAAAATACATCATTATATTAGAAGGCAATGCAAGTACAGTCAACAAAAAGTATAGTCTATAAAAAAATATTTTTTTAACAGAAATTATTTCGTAAACAAATCCCTAACGATTATTTTTGTCGTGTTTTGATCCGTCTGTCAAAACAATAAACGAATAAACACAATAATTAATAACCTGAACGAATAAATTACGTAAATATTAAAATACAAACCATTTTTTTTTTCATTTCATGGCTTTAAAATGTATTTTTTAATATTCTTTATCCAGCCTAACCATTTGGTGTACTTGGGTATGTAGTCTGCAAGTAAACTAGAGGTGAAACCAATCTATGATAACAAAGTTCAACAAACTTACATCCCATGAGCGATCAACAGGTAGCTCTAATTTAATTATACAATAATAAAATACGAGAAGGTACTGTGTTTATCTCAAACCTCTGCCTCTGTTGGATGCCGCCCCGTTATTAGGTGTATGGGTTCATTGCCTATTGATTTCGTATATACATATTTAGCCTATTATTTTGGCTTTGCTTGCCTACTATTATTTATCTATACAGATAAATAAAATTGAAGTATCTGTAATCTGTTTTCAATATTATATTTTGCTTGCGTTTGACCTTCGACTGACCCCATGAGGAGTTATGACGAGGCTGAGGATGTAGCACGCTTACCCTTCATACAGTATTTTTTGTCTGTTTGTTCCAGCTAATCTCCGAAACAGCTGGACCGATTTAGATAGGACTTTCACTGGCAGATAGCAGACAGCTGTTATAATTAGATTATTTGAGAAAAAAACATGGGTTCCACAGACAAAAGTACCAGGTGAAATCGCGGGGGTCAACTAGTTTAAACTAAAATGACAAGTAAGTACAGTATGGGCACAGTTTAGGTAATATGTGGCATGAAGAGTGAGTGATACCCCTGGTGTTTCAACCGCCTACAGGCTATGATAACCGCTTGCCATCAAAAATGAAAATGTTATCATGCAAACAGTAAGAAAGAAGTGAATGCTGATATGGATGGATAGAAGATGCGTAGATATTGCGCCAGAACCAAGTATTTTAATTGGAGATATGACAGGCATATGATGAAATGCTGTATGCAACCAAAAATGCTGACGTTCCTACTCAAGGAAATAATACACATCCAGGGACCCAAGTCTGCTATTTCAATTGTGTTCCAATGAACTTTCAGTGGCGTCAAATGGCGCTATAATGACGCTGTTGTGTTGTAGACTAGGTACCAAAACTATAAAACGTCACAATTTTGAAACCACTGAAAGTTCATTGGAACACATATTTTTTTTTTTTTTTTTTTTTTTTTTTTTTTTTTTTTTTTTTTTTTTTGTTGATGTAATTTCAATACTTATTTCTTAATTGTATTATTGTGTTCCTTTTTATGTACCTATCTATATTTTGTGCGTTGTGTTTTGGTAGAAATAAAATAATTTTCTTTCTTTTTTTCTTTACAATTGAAATAGCAGACTTGGGCCCCTGGTTCATTTTACACACACGGCCTTCTGATCACAAACTAAGCAGAGTTTGAAGACACTATGTGGACCAGATAACTCACTTACTATCCGGAACAACACATGTATTTGGATGACAACTGGCACAATGATCTAAAAAAATAAAGAAAAAATAAGCTAATACCCAAATGAAAACAGACAGACACGAACATTTTATCTTAGTAGTATAAATAAGCGGTGTGCACTCTACATATTGATTATTTACTATCACTGGGTTAATGACCCGCGGACGAAATGAGATGATCGTGTTAGAGGCCCTTTACACTGGACGCCGATAATGTTGAACTCTATTTTGTGCATAATCTTAAATAGCGAATTTAGAAAAATAAACTTGTCTGTCACCTATAATTTTATTTCCTGTTTTCTACCCGCGTTTTCACGATCCCATTTATTTCCACGATCTCCACTTTTAAAATCCTTTTTTTAGTGGATGTCTAAGTTATTATAATGGTGCGAAAAATTTACATTTTCTGATCCACGGTACGGGTACCTGTCAGTAATGTTCTCCTTTTATAAGTAGGTTGATAGACAAATTTAAAAACAAATAACCTCCATTATTTATAGTGGTAGCATTAGGGGTAGGCAGAGGTCTCGACAGTACAGTACCTGTCAAAACTAATATCAATTATTTAAAAAAAAAATATTTTCCAGCATTTTTTCCTCATAATAATAGTTGGGTTTCCAACGCTCAGTGTAAGCTCTCCATAACAGCGGCGTGACGAATAAAGAATGTGTTATAATAATAACCGGTTTTATGTTTACTTCATTTAAAATGAATCGCTCTGATTATATTTTAATTTAATTAATTTCACATCACCCGAATCCCGAATATAGTATAAATAAACGTCGACTGCAAACTGAGGTTACGTTGACATTTATTTTTTAAGAAACATTTAATTATCAAAAAATATCTAGGTGGATTTTGAGTTAAACGGTTCATTCAACGTTTTTTGAAACGTAGTTGCTAGTTACCTGAGTAAAGTTTATAGTAGTGTTAACCTTACCATATTTACTGAAAAGAAAATCGGCTTGAACAAGCTAAATCTTTATTTACACCGTTGATAAACTTGGTAAATACACAATTAATTAAAAAAATACTTTCTCCAATGGCCACCGTTGTTACAATATCCCTTTTTGGTGTTGCCATCCCTCGATATCCAAAATCCACCATATTGTTTTACATTTTCAGAATAAATAATACTAATAACTAATTATAATTAATCAATGGTATGAAATTAAATAATATTAAAATAATATAATGTTAATGCTAACAGACGGCCGTCCTGTTGAACGGAATGTCCCAGTTCCGTTTCGGCCATTCGTATACTGTATGTCTCTATACAAATAATTACTATTCTAAATTATAACACATTGTCAACAAAGGTAGGTTTCTAATAATATTATTCAGCGAAATAAACATATAATAAAGATTACGTTAATAAATTATCATTAACAATTATATAAATCAATATACATATTATTCAAAGAATTTAAAACGTCCAGAAGGATAGTCGCCTCTATGGCAACATGAAATAAACAAGCCAGAATTGACAGTATTTGACAGCCGTGCGCAGTACGAACTGAGAGCGATTTGCTCAGGGAGCCCCTCAAGCGGAGTGAAATTAAATGTCATGCTTTAGTAAGGCGGATTATCCATCTGGGTAGAGGCACGATGCCCTATGAAAATCTTTGATATTATTATTTAAACATAAATTTAAGATCATCTTAAGTTCTTCTTGTCGATTTCAATAGACAATTAGACATTATTGTTTTTAATTATTCTTCTTTGAATAACCTCAAGATATTTATTAGCTGATTCATGGAACATCTGTGGAAATAAAGTGTAATTCATTAGTTTTAATCAAACTGTGTTCACTTCATCTTACAATTAAAATAAAATATCATCATAAGTTCTTCTTGTCGATATCAATAGACATAGGTAATTAGATATTATTATTTATGTTTTTACTGCCATCCATTATCGATTTCCTTCTTTGAACCTCAAGATATTAACTAGCTGATTCGTGGAACATCTGTGGAAATAAAGTGTAATTCATTAGTTTTAATCAAACTGTCTTCACATCATCTTACGATTAGTTTTAATTTTTGTAGTTGTATGCGTTGTATGTCTAATACATTTTGCATTATGTGATATTACCATGTTTTATCATTTTATACTATACTAGAGGTCGCCATGAGTCGAAATTCGACTATATTCTTAAAATTGAATAAATAAATAAATGTTAGCTATGAAAGATCTTACAATCCTCCGTGCGCGCAATATCCCTAAAAAGGGAGCGAAAGTTTTTGCTTCAAGTATTAATTGTAAACATAACAAATAAGCCTTTAAAAGAAGATGATCACGGCAATGATAAGCAACATATTTCATCGTCGTTATGTTACTTACTTACAGCGATCATGCACAGCGGCCTGTTTTACTTACGAGGTTTTAGTGATCACCGCATACAGCGGCATGTTTCACTTAGGAGTTTTTGGTGATCACTGCATACAGCATCATGTTTCACTTACGAAATCTTAGTGATCACCGCATATAGCAGCATGTTTCACTTAGGAGGTTTTAGTGATCACCGCATATAGCAGCATGTTTCACTTAGAATGTTTTAGTGATCACCGCATATCGCAGCATGTTTCACTTACAAGTTGTTAGTGATCACCGCATACAGCAGCATGTTTCACTTGGGTTGTTTTAGTGATCACCGCATACAGCAGCATGTTTCACTTACGAGTTGTTAGTGATCACCGCATATAGCAGCATGTTTCACTTACGAGTTGTTAGTGATCACCGCATATAGCAGCATGTTTCACTTACGAGTTTTTAGTGATCACCGCATATAGCAGCATGTTTCACTTACAAGTTGTTAGTGATCACCGCATACAGCAGCATGTTTCACTTGGGATGTTTTAGTGATCACCGCATACAGCAGCATGTTTCACTTAGGAGGTTTTAGTGATCACCGCATATAGCAGCATGTTTCACTTAGAATGTTTTAGTGATCACCGCATACAGCAGCATGTTTCACTTATGAGGTTTTAATGATCACCGTATATAGCAGCATATTTCACTTACGAGTTTTTAGTGATCACCGCATATAGCAGCATGTTTCACTTACGTGTTTTTAGTGATCACCGCATATAGCAGCATGTTTCACTTACGAGTTGTTAATGATCGCCGCATATAGCAGCATGTTTCACTTAGGAGCTTTTAGTGATCACTGCATATAGCAGCATGTTTCACTTACGAGTTGTTAGTGATCACCGCATATAGCAGCATGTTTCACTTAGGAGTTTTTATGGGTATACCTGAATCATCAATTTAATTATCCAAATATTACCATCCTAACACTCAAACGTGCGCAAGCTCAAGTACTCAAGCGCTCGTGGTGTACTGTGGTGGTATAGCATGATTACCCATTCTTAATCGATCGGCACAGTCAAGCCACGTCCGTCGCGATCGGCACCTGGATGGGCGACCGCCCAGTGGCATCTCAAATCGAGCGCTTCCGTGCTTCGGAAGGCACGTAAAGCCCCTGGTCCCGGCTATCACTCAATTGTGACAGTCGCTAGTTGGAGGCCCTCTAGGCGGCTTGAAAATTTCAACAGTAGTTTCACCACTAGCCTACCTCCACCGATCCGCAGCGGGTACGCGCGGTGGAGCATCTGCCCATGCACATTCCCTTTCACCCTGATTTGTGGAAGGAGGCCTCCGCTCAGCAGCGGAACACTATAGGCCGATGATGATGATGACTCAAACATGATTTTTATCATGTATTGTAAAGCCTTGAGTACCTAGTATCTAAGCAGCAATGTAATTTCTGGCCAATTTGATGACCTGTAACATTGACTGTAGCAACAAGGATTATCGCTTTCGCGGACAAGTGCCACACGATGGCACAAAGGCAAACTGCAGCAGCGCCTACCATCCATAGGCTTAAGTGTTTTATACTATCAAAAATTGTTTTATTATTTATCTATGGGCCACAAGTAGCCTGATAATAACGATTTATTATTATCATTATTTATTATTATTTTTAAGTATGAACTTATTTAGTATACTCTTAAAATGTCTTATTATCAACTTGAGAGTTATCATCAAAATCACTCGCATTAAGTTTGTTTGTTTTCATTGTCACTTTTGAAAGATATAGTAATAGTTATCCACTTCTTTAAAGAATTGGCAGGATAAATACTTTAAAAGCAGGATACCTCGTATCGGTTATTTTTAAGGACAGCGCTTATCCATAAAGTTCCTGTTTTCTTTTTTCTCTTACCCTTTGGGTGTATATGTGTGTGATAATTCGTGCACATAACAAAACCATCTAATTCAAAGAAAAGTAAATTTTCATGGCACGTTGATTTGTTACCAATATTATCTGCAGCTAAACTACGTACCTACTGCATCTCTTGCAGAATCAACAAAAAAGTAATCCATTCAGTTCAGGCAGGTAAGTCACCTATACACGTTAAGTTCATACAGTTGAATTTACCACCGGTTCGGAATACTTAAAATGAGACGACTCCGGCAAGAAGCCCAGCAAGGCATTATTTTCTTTGGTGGATCATTTCTTCCATATCACAGTAATTATTCCAAAAACATAATGCTTACTTATACAATTGTCACTCAGCCAGGGGACGCAAGCGCAGAGGAAAGCCACTACAACCACACATTCCCGTCCCCCACGCAATGAACCATCCCGTAGTAGGCTTTGTCAGTTAACCTCTATTTTATACAATCTTTGAATTTACTATAAAACATTTTAGTTACCTCAACTTGGATTCTACTATAGAATCGAACGCAATTCCCGAGAAAAGCCTTATTAGTTTTAGATAACCTGGATCTAGGTGTCACAATTTTATCTTAACTTTTTTTCGGACACGCTAAAGTTAAAACTTAAATTCCTTAAATCGATTTCGTAGTGATTCGCGACGACCCAAACAATATATTGCGCGAATTGCACTTTTCTGCAGAAGAAATATAGTTTCAAAGTCTGCAGCTGAGCTCCACAACCGGAGACTGCAGAACATTACACTATGGAAATAAGCAGAGTTAACTATCCTAGCTGTAGCTACATCCGTAATTTGTCCAGTTTTTCTATCCGCAAATGTGGTGGAAATTAATTTGCTAGTTAATCTTTGTATATGAGGACCCCATTGTATTTTACTGTATAGTATTACGCCGAGAAAAGCTCTTCCAAAATCTTATCCACAAGTTCAAGTCTTTTACCGTCGACTGAGTGTTAGCGTCAACAACATTTGGGGAGAGAAAATCTTATGCATTTAGTTTTACAGCAATTAAGCAAAATACTAGTGGTGGCAAAACATTTTGATATAGCTGGTAAGGTGTCATTGAGCAGCGTAAGGTCTGTATATTTTCTATTAACATTAAAAATTAAAGAGGTATCATCAGAAAATACAACTATATCGGACCATTAATTTACCATATAGGGCATATCATTATTATATATCAAAAACACGGCCTAAAATTGATCCTTGTGGTACGCCCGTTTTCACTGAAGACCCTCAGGACATAGTACTGCTTTTGGTTATAGGTAAGATGATATTAAGATCAAGTGCCACTCAACAAACTTCATGGTCTTGAAGTTTTAAAACTAGGCTGTGATGATGTACGCAATAAAATGCCTTGGAGAGATCATAAAATAAGCCAAACGCAATCTGTGAATTCTTCCAGGCCTCAAAAATATGCTTTTAAAGTTTGGCACCAGTCGTTGATCGGTATTTTGTAAATCCAAACTGGTGATCCTATAAATTCTGATTATTGGTAAAATGAGCCAATAATATATTTACCATAACTTTCTCAAAGATTTTGAAGAACAGGGGTAAATCAATAATTGGAAGGTTTTTTTTTTTTTTTGCAACCAGATTTAAATATTGTAATGATGTTACTGTTTCATCAAAGTGGGGAACCATGAACAATAATACAATGATTAATAATAGCTCCTAAAATAGGTGCAATACTAGTGATAATTGGTAAATGACTTTAACTGATAAGCCCCATAGGTCTTCTGTATTTTTTTTTTATTTCAGCTTTAGTTACTTCAAATTTATCCGAGATCAAATTTATCATTAATGTTATGGTTGATTATGTCATCTTCTTTTTTTATTTTGAACAGTCTCTGTATTTATAATTTTCCATACAATTATAATTTTATTAGTTGAATCTTGAGTTGTATCAATAATTTAAACATTTTTGAATAATTGATGAAACATATGCATGAAACTCTTGGTTATATTTGTACGTAGTATTTACATACTCTGAGGTTATATGAATATGTTTTTATTATATTTTTTTTTTTCGATAGAATTCATACATGTTGTCACCACACCACTCAATCTTACCCCTTTAGTGTCCCAGTCACAGGACATTAACTTATTAGTTACCTACGTAGATTTAATCGTGCAATGTTTATTAAATCCTTTACAAATCTCAGTAGATTTTACAGTTACAGTAGTATACAGTTTCATAGGTAATGATTAAACTAGGATTATAGATTCGAAATGAGTAATAAGATTTAATTCCAAATGATTATAAATTTTCTCTAACTTGTACTTAGTGGTTGGTCTAAATTCCCTTACTTCAGATAATATTTGGCACGTCTTCTCCAAAATACTCTCATTAGTAATAATGTTCTCAATGGACGATTTGAATACTTTACTAAGAATTTATTCTATTATAGAACTTATAATATTATAAATGCGAAAGTGAGTTCGTCTGCCTGTCCGTCACGACCCAATGCCGCAACTACTCAACGGATCATCATGAAATTTGGCATGCAGACAGCCTATGGTATGGAAAAGGACATAGGCTACTTCCCATCGAATAACTTTTATAGAATAAAATAATGAAAGCCAGCAGCCGGAGGTTCTCATCCATATACGATGATGGAAAGTTCAATCTCTGTACATGTCAGCTCACAGACACAGAATTACTACATATATATCTGTACGATTTTAAAATTGTATGTTGCTGTTAGATACAATAATAGATCCACTACCATTGGCAGCCCCTCTGATGAACGCATTAGCGACCGTGAAATTGTTAACATTAAAATGAAACCAAATAAAAACAATAATAAAATATAAACTTGGATTTTATCCATCAAAAGTTCGATATATATCACCAGAAAAGCGATTTATGTTCTGACGCAATAAGATAATATTTTGTCTAGGCTTCTTTTCTTTGTTTTGTTTTAAACTTTATGTTTAAAGTATTAATCACAATATTATTAGGAGTTACTAGGTAATATTGTTTTGTCACTTTACCTAATGTTTTTAATATTTACTATAACAATGTCAATATTGTAAGCTATCAATGTAGCAATCGAATAGTGATCGAAGATCCCCTGAATTATACAGCAACTGACCAGTTTTTGTTGACCAATTAATACTAAATGTGTATTATTATTCTAGGCTAGTTATAAACTTTAAACTATTATATAATTATGATGTTTACTTAATTATTACTAATGTATCTATCAATATTTCTGTGCCCTACAGGGTCCATGTGAACTATTAAATATTGTTTTACATCTTTTATACACATGTGATGCCATAAAGTAAATAAATAATTTAATTTGTACACGGCATCGCGAATACTGTTTCTTGCAAATTTTAAATCTATGACATCTTCCAAAATACAATGTCAGCATTGAAAGCGCAAAACATTCCATGTGTTTACGAAACATCGACAACCCGCTCCGCATATATAACATGCATGTTTTTAATCCTTCCTTGAAAAAATATCCAAATGATAGTGCAAACCGCATCAAATTCGTTTTGTGTTTTAGAAGGAGTTAGCGGACAAAGAGACAGACAGACAGACGCGAAGAGCGACCCTGCCCCTCACCATATAGTGAAGTATTCTTCGAAAGACTCTTCTCTTTGGCTTTTAGGAACTATAATATTATTATTTTAAAAGTAGGTAGGTATTTCCAAGTATCATTCGATTTTTGTCAAGACATATAAGCATATAAGCAAGGAATATTATTTTCATCATTAGCTTACGATTATAGACGATTGTACATATTTAATTTCCTGGATATGATATATTATTACAATACAGCGGGTATTGTATTGTACAGCAGGTTAATTGTGTATTAGGTATTAAAGATACCTCTAGTTATTTCACTAATTATTATTCATTGTTACTTGAATAATCCATAATATATTACGTTTTTGCTTTTAATGTTGCTATAAGTGCTTTTTTTATAAATGTAGTATGATTCTCTTACGAAACTTTTATTTAAGTACATAAACAACTGTTTACTTAAGATATATCTAAGAATAAATGTAGTGTAGTAATATTAAGAATTTATTTGTTAGCGGCATCGTACTACTAACCAGCCATAGTTGATTATTCGTCACGAACAAGACACACAAAATAGAAAATAACAAAAGTACATACCGGTGAGCTGATTTCTTAATCCCGCACTTCTGAAATGTTAACCTTACCATATTTACTGAAAAGAAAATCGGCTTGAACAAGCTAAATCTTTATTTACACCGTTGATAAACTTGGTAAATACACAATTAATTAAAAAAATACTTTCTCCAATGGCCACCGTTGTTACAATATCCCTTTTTGGTGTTGCCATCCCTCGATATCCAAAATCCACCATATTGTTTTACATTTTCAGAATAAATAATACTAATAACTAATTATAATTAATCAATGGTATGAAATTAAATAATATTAAAATAATATAATGTTAATGCTAACAGTAGATTATCTGTCACAAGTTGTACGCGCTGTTTTTTGACTAAGAATTTTCTTAAAGACATTGAAGCTGTGGTGATTTATTGCTAAAAGTTATTAAGCACATAACAGTTCTAGAATGTCACATAACTTATCAAAATGACAGTAGCTTCAGGGTGATACCCACCCAGCATCGTACCTAACAATATTTTAAATTATTCGAAACTACGTTTCGTTTTCTAACACCACTACAGATTGATCGTCGCTTTAAAACTTTCACAATATCGTCAAATCATCGAGATGGAAAACAAATCGATTTCTTTTTATAGTGCGCTCAATTTTACGCAAATATTTCTTGTTCGTTATACAAGCATCGTCAAAATTCATATAGTAACCTTGCATAATAAATTTTCGATACTACTTATCAGATACTTTTGACGTTGTTTGTACCAGTCACATCATAGTGTTGTCGAACTCAACATAAATTTTACAGCGTAAAGAAATTAACTTAGAGTAAAATTTTGTAAGATTCCAATAGTATTTTATTGGTTAGTGGAACTAATTTTATTATTCGTGTGTAATGTTTTAATGATATGAGTTGCTTGCTACTCCGTGCTTGCTACTGTGTAAGATACCGTACAACAAATAATTTGTTGTGTTTTCATGGGTAATACAGGTAACTTTATTATTTAATTCGTTATCAAATAAATGTTAATTAAAGTGTATTTATTTCATAAGCTAGGAAGGTAGAAATAATGGTTGTTGTTAAAAATGTCTTTTTTAATACAAACTATTTTTGTTGACTGTACTTTTTTTTTTACTGTTTGCATTGTCTTCCAATATACTAATGTATACCAAATATCAAGTCTATCCGACCACTGAAAGTGGGTTTGCATCATTCTTTACTTTATAGAAATTATAACCACGGAAATTAAATAGTTTTGTTCAAAAACCATATTTGTGTGATTCAGAAAATAGCGCTGAATATAAACAGATCAAATGAGAAGTCACGGTTTCCCATAACAACATAAATAAGATGGGGTATACAATATTATATAGGTATATACACAAACTTGATTATCTACTGCGTTTTGTGAATACACATACAGAGTGTTCATAAAATAATAATGGCTGTCAACATTTATTTATTTACTACTAGCTGTCCCCCGCGGTTTCACCCGCGTTCCCGGGAAAAAAGTAGCCTATGTCCTTTTCCATACCATAGGCTATCTGCATGCCAAATATCATGATGATCCGTTGAGTAGTTGAGGCGTGAAGGCGTAACAAACAAACAAACAAATAAACAAACAAACTCACTTTCGCATTTATAATATTACTTAGGATTAGGATTAGGATTAGGATTAGGATTAGGATTAGGATTAGGATGTAGTTTTCGTCACCCGGTTTCACTCGTACTCCTGTCCTTAGGGTTCCTCACACACAGTCATCTGATCCCAAACCAAGCAGAGCTTGTACCTAGTATGGAAACCATACAACGGATACGGATACGACACATTTACTACTTTTGACATGTTCATGCACACAAATGCATGTCCTGTGAGGGAATCGAACCCACGACCTGCGGCGCGACAGGAGAAATCTTAACCGACTGCGCCAGGCCTGTCAAACATTTTGTATAATTTTAAAGATATTCATTGTACCTCTTGACGAAGACATAAACAAAATTTAATTCGATGCGACATAAATCGCAACCGACATAAATAATAGACATGAACGCCTCAACTGAATCTATTCAATAGAGTTCATATTAGCCTGCTCAAACTCTAAGCGATAAGTCAAAGATATGACGTTGAACGATCGGGCGTCTGACAGTGTGCTCAATGTAATATATAAGCCGTATGGAACTAATATAGCTGAGACGTTTTGAATGCCAAAACACGACTGTCAAACGACAACTTAGGTATCGAATTTGGTTGCGACTTACGTCAACTTTTGCATATATGGTACTTTCGATGGGACTATTTCCTTAGCGCCGCTTTCTGCGGAACCAATGTCGTTGAATGCCCAGACGAAGGCTGAGAGTTCCCAAACTATAATGAGCTTAAGATTTCGGTGTAGGAAAACATCGTAAAGAAACAATAAGTGTTAGGGTTTTTCTATACTACTAATATATACGTCCATATACTTCGATAAGTAATTACGGCAGCCTATGGACGCTTGTAAGACTAGTGTATCACTCGCATGTTGCAAACCCTGCAAAAATCTCCTCACACCTCCTCCTCTTTTTGAAGTAGTCCATACTCGCTTAGGAAAACCACGGCGGAGCTCATTCCATAGCCTGAAGTTTTTTAGTTCTGGCTAACACTATTAGTATATATAGTACTAGCGCTCCGCTACGGCTTCGCACGGGTGCAAGTTCGTGTGGTGTCGAACGATTTACGCGCCCGCGCCCCTCTCGGCCTGCCGCAAATACTGTTTCTTGCTTATTTTAAATCTGTGCTATCTTGTAAAATATATATGATTTTCTGTAAAGAGTAAACTTTATCTACATGAAATGCCCGTCCATTTTATTAATATTATTTGGGTCAAAGTTATGTTATTAAATAGTTACTGTGGAATATAGGTTATAGACATCGCGGACTTTTTAGAAGATATTTTAAAGATACACAATTCCGTAGTACATAATTTTGATATATCTCGTAAAGTTTAGTCAGCGTTAGCAAAGAAAGCGCAAAAAATTCTATGTGTTTACGAAACATTGACTTTTTTATATGTTCTGTGTATATATACTTAACATAGATGTATTATACATAAAAACCTTCCTGGGAAAATTATCTTACTAATAGTGAAAACCGCATCCAAATCCGTTGCGCGGTTTAGAAGGAGTTTGCGAACAAACAGACAGACAGACGCGGAAAGCGACTACATTTTATACTATGTAGTGATTATAGTAGTCTACTGTATTAGGTGGATATTAAATGAAATAAAAAAAAAATCTAACGTTATTCTAACCATAGCAAAGGAATACTCTACAAGAAATATGACTGGTGAAATAATCAGAGTAAAACAGAATCATGCTGTAGATATGAGACAAGTAGATTCATTAGGTGTCGAGCGAACACCTGCTACTATCGTCCAATGGGAACCCATGGCTAGCACACATAAACAGAATAGCGTCTGTCCGCTCGCTACCTCTAGCTCTTAAACCAGATTTATAGATAAAATTTCATTCACATAAAATATTAGTTCTCAGATTTTAATGTAATGCTTAGAGTATTTAAAATAAGGTAGCGTAATAAATATTCAATGATAATAAATTGTGAGAAATGAGCAGAGTGCTTTTTTGAAGATCAATTACTAGACTTGGAATAATCTTTATGTACAATTTATTATAGTATAAAACATATAGTGCGTTCGAATTGGAGTGATGTCGTTTTTAACAGTTTCAAAATGGGCATTTTTGTTTGAGCGTTCGAATTGGAAAATTTCAACAATTTTGCAACTTTTGCCACAAACGATATTACCCAAATCGAACGATTAGATACAAAAATGACATTTCCATGCTGATCGCCTGCTTGTCACTTGTCTCAACCTACCTTTTCCTTCAGTTAATGATTAAACAAAGTTAATCTAACAAATTATTCTCTTGCCTGTTAGTATTTCTATAAAATTTTACAATAAAAATTAGAATTTTCGCTTCCCGTATGAATTTTCCGAAACTTATCTGTCAGATTCAAAGGTGTCAAAATATGATCACAAACGACCCTGCCTCGGAGGTGGGTCAAAATTTGCAGTTCACGATGTCGTTTTTAACTGTTTCCAAGCAAAACGAACGGTGAACGAAAACAGTTCAAAACGCCAATTTCGCCCACAACTTTCCAAATCGAACGCCAGTATAGACGTACAAAAACAAGACATAGACAGTGACAATAAGGCTCAATTTACATTGCCGCAGAATGGATGGAAGCGAATGAAATTGTACATAGCATAATGAACTTTATGTCAAACATACAAACTAGATACGAGCCAAAAAATAGTCGCGCATCTTCCGCGGAATCCTCGCGCGTATTCGAGAATTTTATGTGTTAATTTGTATGTTATAAAATTGTCAAAAAAGTGAAATTATGCTATGCACAATTTCTTTGCGTCTATTCCATTCCGCGGCAATGTAAATAGAGCCTTATTGTCACTGTCGACGTCTCAATTTGAAACGAAAACAGATCGTCATAAGGTGTTCCGAACGACCACATTTTTTTGAGTACCTACCTATATTAAAACTGTTATGTTGTCATAAATCTGTTAAATTTTGCATAAAAATAAATACATTGACAGTTTAATACCGTACTTCAAAATAAACGAAAAGTACATCGTAACATATTATCAAAAGTAAACGTAAACACCGTCACAAAAATATAGTACTCAATTTACAAAGAGAATTGAATACAGTCAAAGCCAAGCTTAAACAAGGCAGCATATAAAGAAACTGGGAGATTTGCCTGTGAAACAATAATGCACAAAGCTAAAGGGGAGTGCAGGATATACACCGAGCTCTGATGGTACACTGAGCAGAGGTAATTGTGGAGATGGCATGTTTTCAAATTCAAATTCAAAATCATTTATTCAAATAGACCTTCGCATGCCCTTATGAAATGTCTTACTCTAATCCTCTAGTACCGGTTCGGAAAGTTGCATTTGCTGAGAAGAGCCGGCAATAAACTCAGCAATTACTCTTTTCAAAGCAAGCTTAGATTCATTACATAATATTTACATTCTAATCGCACTGACAACAATTTCGTACCCCAGCGCGGCGGCAAAATTACAAAGTAGACTGAATAATTATTTAATAAGTAAATAAATAGCAAACTTAAGCAGACCAGCCCCCACAAGCAGCAATTTTAAGCGCTAGAACCATCAACATTTTAATAAGAGGCTCATGTTTTTGCATTGGATTACAGAAACCATTTAGTTCAATGATAAGTTTTGCCTCCCCACCAGTAACATGGTATCCTAGACGTATTTGCGTAGCGCTGAGACACGCCAATGTGGGTGCGGTGACTGTATGTTCACACCGTAAAAGAAAATTACATTAGGGTTAAGATTTTGTATACCAGCAAGTATTGACAATGCTGCTGATTCTGCTGTTTACAACTAAACTAATTTAGTCTCGCTATATCGCTTTTTAACAGGATTTTAAAAGGATGTATGAAATTTAGTCCTGTCCAATTGCTTGTTTTCAACATGAATTTAGTCGCTGTCAACATTGGTAACGTCTATTTACTGGTCAGTTACCGAAAGCTGGCACGTTAACAGTACTCACACATACATACAGTATGTTTTATTACATTATTGCTTCTAATCTAATTAATCAACCAATTGTAATGGTAAAATGAAAATAAATACCTCTCTATATTTATGAACAGTAACAAAAGCAAAACTATAACTGTGTCCTTCATACTCATAAGCTTGACCGTGCGCAAAAGAGATGGATACACTTTTCATGATGCGCATGCAGTGTGACGTCACGCCACGCGCCTATTAACATTATACTACACAAGCGCAACGTTTAAATGTGTTGAACGTGCCAGCTAACCGACCCGTAACCGCAAATGAAAACGGCAAAGACTAATTTAAGAGCTTTAAATGTGTTATATCCTTTAAAATAATGTGTTGTGATTAAAATTGGTTTAGTACGATTTGCAACAGAATCGGCACTATAATGTCTGATAAAAATTAATAAAGAGAAGCTGTTGGGTCTCCTTACCATGATACTTGAGTAATTTTTGTAATTGTTTGTTTATTAATCTGAATAAAAGACGTCAGGTTCGGAGTATTTCTGAAAGCTGCAAGATAGACAATTTAACTCTTCAACAAACTTACATTTATTTTAGTAAAATTAGTAACATTCTAGTCACACTAAAAATATATTCATGTTTTTTTTAAATGCCAGCTCCGCTTTAGATATTTCCAAGGTTTCTAGCATCTCGGATCGTTTGAGACATTCTCAAAGTAAGGCAATCCCTAAGATGTGAACGAATCCATTGTGACTATACACTAGTGTGCATGTAATACTGTTTAATGGTACTGATATAGGTAATGCTAGTTCTACCATTTTGATATACTGTAGGTTCTTTATACTGTGGGTTCTTCTTACTTATCGATAAGTCAAACATCAAAATGAAATTGTTGAGACTTTTGCCGTTACTTTCGACTAATATACATTCATTTGTGGAGTCTTAACCTATAGCGCCGCAGGTCGTGGGTTCGATTCCCACACAGGACATGCATTTGTGTGCATGAACATGTCTGTATGTCCTGAGTCTGGGTGTAATTATGTATATTAAGTATGTATTTACAAACAAAAAGTAGTATATGTATTATATCAGTTATCTGGTTTCCATAGTACAAGCTTTGCTTAGTTTGGGATCAGATGACCGTGTGTGAGGAATGTCCCAGGATATTTATTTATTTATTTGAAAAAGTGACAAGTATTTTTATACAACACCCTGGATATTGCTCTTCCGACTGACCCTTCCCCCCTCCCCCCTCCCCGATGAACTCTGGTGACCTTACTCACGCGCAGGAATACAACAAAAATTCATCAGGCTGCGGTGTTCCTTATTTTATTTATTTATTCTGTGGTGTACTTCCCCAGTAGAGCTGTTCTTTGAATTATGCTTTCTTCTTTTCCTTAATATTCTGATTATTATATTATTTAAATGTAAAAGTTTCGATGAAGATTCAATACCATAAATCTTTCTTGGTAGGTATTAAACATAGGATAGGTACTGTTATCCAGAAAAACTTAAGATCCTTCTATTAATCCTAAGTATTGTACCTGTCTGGTTGTCATCCTCAAGTTGCGGCAACTGCATTCGAAAAACAATTCCCTTATAGGCTTTTCATACTTTCCAGTTTTTAAGTTCCGGAACCAAAAGGTAAAAAGGAATCCTTATAGTGCCACTCAGTCAGTCTGTCCGTTTGTCGCAGTGGTATATTTCAGTAACCACTAATGCTCATAATTTGAAATTTTGGATTCGTTTTAATAATATTTCTTCCCTTATTGCTATTAATTTTCATTAAAAAATTTAAAGTAGAGCTAAAACCTGATAAAATCCCGGACGGGATAAAATTCCAACCGCTTTCGAGTTGCGTGAGTTGAGTTGACGTAGCTAGAATAATGTAGATTTAATAAAAAAAAAACTCTACTTTAAAAATCCTGAAAAAAAAAACTTTCGTGTGGTAATCCCAAACAAAACTTAGCATAGATGGCTTTGATTTGACTTAGAATAATCAATTCTTTGGAGTCCCCAGAATATTATTTTTATTCATGTAAAATGTCTGTTTATCTTCGTATGTTGATCAAATTTGATGTATAATCGCAAACGCGGGCAAGGACGTTACATAAATCATGCCGACCGGTATTTATATTGGCTTTACGAGGTAGTATTTTTCCTAAATTCAACTTTTAGGTAGAAAAAGCATTGAGCTATTATTAATACGTATAGAGAAGACGCCACATATCACAACTATGTTCTGTTCAAGTGAGGCCACACTTTTTGCTGTAGAACGATGAATGAAACGCGTAGGCGCCGTGAAAATCATGGTGTTTGCGATAAAATACTCCTAAAAGCGTTCTGATAGCGCTACATGTTTCTTCTGTCTGCTTAGACGTCTAATTACTATTTCAGAGCTAAAGAGAACTTTAGTTTACAATAAAAAAAATAGACATAACCTTTGCTTATGATAGCTTCTCTATACGTAGCAATAATAGCTCAATGAGAAAAAGGAGAAATAAATGAAATATCTAGGAACCCTGACACTAGGTATTATATACAAGCGAATATCTCAATAAATCTTAAAAAAGGTAACCAACACAAAGCCAAATAATATTTATTCTGAATACATGAAATTCCAATGATAACGGATATGGGTTTTTCTTTAGATAAATCATGAACCTATGTAGTGTTGCCGATACATCGATAATTTAAATATCGACGAGTATTTTTAGACACGTCTTCATAAGTTCACGTTTTTATATTGCTCCACTATTGAAACTGCTCCACTAGCGAAGTGTGCAATATTTCGAAAAGTGATCCATGTCGACAGTTTTTATTAACTTATAAGGTAACAACAGCGACAATAAATAAAAGCGTGGAAACAATAAACAAACGTTCCGCATTTTACTCGTACAATCACGAAGTTCACCTACACGCGTTGTACCCGGTCTGTTTCTAGCACAACAGCGAGAACTGGAAATTACGAGCACCCCATTGCTGTGCAAGCATTATTATGCTTAAGGCGCGGACTGACTACGATTTTTACTCGTTCTTCACTGGAATAGGGTTGAAAATGGTAAATCATAAATGTGTCGACTCTATGAAATGGACATTTATTTTCGGGTTTTCTTTAGATTAAACAGAATATACACATTAAATTGAATAAGTGTCCGTTTAACATTCTAATATAATTATGCATCTAATATATTCTTAAAAATAAAATTGTTTTCATCGCTGAAAATACGGAGAATTTCGACGCGAAAGATTTTTTTGTGACGTAACTTACGAATTTTTTATTGGGAATATCAAATCACTTTTTTATATTCTATTCGGTTAACATTTTTCTCAAAACCCTCTTCGGTCCACAGTATTTTTTTGTGTTAGGTATTTTCATTGCGTTACGTACGTCATACTCGACTCTCAAAGAAACCCATTTTTGTGAATTTGATGTAAGACCTCGTCTTAATGCTTATTATTTAACACTCTTTTCTGTGCGTGTTGATTACTAAGGACCTGAATTGCTAAGAAATCCTTACTAATATTATAAATGCGAAAGTGAGTTTGTTTGTTTGTTTGTTACGCCTTCACGCCTCAACTACTCAACGGATCATCATCGACGAATCATCATGAAATTTGGCATGCAGATAGCCTATGGTATGTAGACGGATATAGGCTACTTTTTATCCCGGAAACGCGGGTGAAACCGCGGGGGACAGCTATTATCTTCATAACATTAAAGTAATGTAATTCAGAAGTGTAATATTCATGTTCTATGAGTTTTGCTGAAGCTATATTCCATTTCTGAAATTTATTTAGTTCACTAACGATCATTGAAAATCCCCCAATTGTTAACATATTAAATGCAGCGGTGTATTTATTATTCCGTTAGCGGAGATATTTAGGTGTTCTGAGAAATGGTGGAGCGCAAACAAAATTTATACGTACAAATATCTTTGCACCAATACGTATAATTTGAAATTGGTTTCATGACTATCTCTCAAAATATCAGACTCGCTTAAGCACAGATTTAGATTAAGGAGGCTCGTCTCATTTCTGATTTTATCAACTGATATTTTTTGCATTTCGATTTATTTAATCAAATTTAAACGCCTTTGTGATTCGTGCATAAGGCTAATAGCAATGGCCAACAACACAAACAATTTTAAAGGCAGTTAAAATTAATTGTCTGGTAACCAAAGTTTAGTTGCGGGCCGTATGCTTGTCTAACGATTTAGTTGTTTAAAAAAAAAAAAAATTACATAGGTAATAGGTACGTCTTATGCACAAATCACAAAATTACCATTCAAAGGCCCTTGAAAAAAATATGCGGACCATACATCTAATCTCTAAATCTGTCCGTTTACCTTATGCAAAATAAAGTACATAAAAGTACATAAAATAAAGTAAAGGCGATGATAGCTCAGTGGTAGTGACGTCGGATACCGAGACGAAGGTCCCGGGTTCGAATCCTACAATGAGCTTGAGCCTTCGGTGAAGGAAAACATCGTGAGGAAACCATAGCACGGTGGTAGGGTACTTTGTAGTACCCATCTGGCTGGCTACCACCCTCAAGTTGAAAATCTGTTGCCAAGCACCTATCGGTGTGTTCCGACAGCTGCACTTGAGAGCCAGTTCCTTCTAGGCTTTGTGTGCTTACCACCTTTGGCCACATCATCACTTACCATGGTGAGATTGTGGTCAAACACAGGCCTATACATAATAAAAAAAAAAAAAAAAAAAAAGTACCTGAAGTATTTCAACCGAAGCCATGCGTTTTTGGAAATGTCTGCACATAAAAGACGTAAAATATTCACGTAGATACCAAGTCTAGACTGTCTCCTACTTGCTTATGAGCTTGTAACCCGCACTAGTATGTACATTAACAATTTGGTATTCATGTACTCCTACTTACAACAATATCTTCAGTGGGCACATGGCTTAAGTAATAAGTGATATCCTAATATTTGTGATTTTTATTTATTTATTTATTTATTATTTATTGCACAATGTACACAGCATAACACAATACAGTATATTATGTATACATAGACCCTGTTAGGGTGTTGCATTTTGTGAAGCGCTCGTGGTGTAGCATGTTTAGCCGTTCTTAAACGATCGGCAAAGTTAAGCTACCTCTGGTGAGGCTGGTACCTGGATGGGTGACCACCTATTGGTAATTGAATTGGTAAAGACCTATGTCCAGATTCTTCATAATTATAACAAAAATGTTCGTTGATATTTATATCTTATGCTGATTACATATTTGGTGGTTCAGATTTGGATATAATTACAAATGAAAGTGTTAAACTATGTCCTTTGAGAAAACGAATTGGTTATGGATTTGAGTAATCAACCGAGGACAGAAGCTAATCTATTTTATTCTACTCGCTGCCAATGTCTCAAGACTTGCTCCACCCTCCATCTAGTAACAGAACTATTGCAAGTCAACTGGTTAACTGCCCACATGGGTTTAGCTATCCGGGGCACTCCGGGGCGAGGAATTTGAATTTTACCACGCGCCATGAGGATGCGAAGAAAATGTACAGTGTAGATTATTGCAGGGATGTGAACATTGTTTTGATCTCATTATGTAAGGGTTAATCGGTCTATTAGAGTTGGGTAGTTTGCTTATCTTTAATTAACCCATGGAAGCTAAGTTATGCTGTACTTTAAACTCTGATCCGATCTGATCTGATGAAAATTAACGGGAGAAATTTTGTGCTGATTTCTGTAGATTCTTTATCATGAAGTATTTATTCTTAAGCATACTAGAGAAAGAGAGCGGAACTTCTGTTTGTTTATAAGCGGGGGGTAATCTCCGGATCCCGGGATTTTTATCCCGGGAAAATAATATATTCTACGGGAACGCGGGTGAAACCTTGGGACGGAGCTTGTTGGTTATATTAATCTTCAAAGATTTGAAGAGACAATAACCGTACGCTACGCCAACAGATATGCTTGGTTAATTTCTTCACTTTTTCTTCTTCAACAATTATAAAACTTGGAAGACTGTCTTTGATCAGAACGGCTACACAAATTTAGATGTTCGATGCATAGATCAATCACACACGATTGTAAAGATAGAAATATAAGTTGAAAGATTGAAAGAAACCTCCTGCACACAAATGAGGGTGAAAGGGACCGGGCAATACTCCACCATGCAAGCCCATTTTTAAATCTAGTTGAAAGACCTACTAAGGTCTTACATTTTCACACAAAATAAAACTTTAGTTAAATATCATAAAGATCACTATATTGTACACATGTGCCAATATTTTAGAGCAGAAATTTACGAAAGTATCTGTTTTACAAAATATTCTTGGAGCAATATTTAAAACGACCATGTTTTACCGTCATGTCTGAGTCATCTTGGCTTAGCAAATTTTGCATCAAGAAAAATATGAGATGCAAGAATGTCGCACCACAATATGGTTATAATAATCTTTGCTGAGAGATTTTGTCTTGCTTCGAGAATATTCTGTGAAAACAGGGATTCTGCAGAGGAAATTAGCTTGTAAATAAGTTTACATACGATGCTTGTGTGTGAGACTATCTGTTGTCTAGACGTGAAATTATGTTATTTTATTTTGTGAGTGAAGTGTATGACCAAATCGTTGAAATGTTAAGAGATATTTTTGTAAAATTTAAGGGACATAATTGAAATATTAAAATATAAATGACTTATTTCCAGACAACTATTTAATTTACACATCATCATCATCATCATCAGCCTATAATGCCCCACTGCTGAGCACAGGCCTCCTGCACACAAACGAGGGTGAAAGGGACCGGGAAATACTCCACCACGCAAGCCCATTTTTAAATCTAGAACATCATTCATTGTATTTCGAAAAAAAACTGTAAAAACTTCCACGACTGAAAAAAAATTGCTGAGTATCTTGCCGGAGTCTTCTCAGTTTAAGTGTATTTGTGTGTATGTGTATTGAATAAAACACTTTTTGATTTTGATTTTGATTCATAATAAATACTCCCGTTTCCATCTCAGAGCTACTTTCATATGTTCAAAAACAAAAACGTTGCATTCAAAACAACAAAAGAAATTCACCCCAACGTTTTCTGGGCTTATATAATAATATTGTTGAATAATAGTCCGTTTCCCCCTAAAAAAAACCTCGTAAACAACCATATAAAAGATAAAAAACCAAGGGTGGGAAAAGTTTCTTGGCTGTTATTAAGAATTTAGTACGCATTGCGGTCAAATCGCAGTTTCGGTCTATTCCCAAGAGAAATCATCGAACGCCCGGGGCAGAACAGAAAAAGATGTGCAAAGTAGTGTTGGGTACCATAACTATCACTATCGATAGTTTTTCGAGTTGTAAAACTATTATGCCGATGAATACCTTAATAAGGATAAAAACGGAAAAAGTACTAACAAAATTTGTTGGATATCAGATCCCAGTTCTTAGTTATTTTTGATTTGTTAAACTGTGGAATATTGGAATTATAGGTACTTTATGTTCATAATTATGATTGCTAATTATAAAACTCTTCTTGTAAAAATACTACGATGATTCCTACATCGATTAATTTCATCGACAACCAACAACTCTAGTGAAAAAGATTTCTGTTATATGTGGGAATGTTAATAATTGATTAGGTTGCGACAACCTGGGCTGTAATGCGGATGTATTTTATGTGTGTTTTTATTAACCGACCTACGAAACGAACGAATTCTATCGACGAACATAGCAAACTTGCTACTTTTTGTATCGAAAACGCACGAATATGCGATTTCGTACGATAATGCCGTTTCGGGAAGGTCCTCATAGCTCAGTATAATAGATAGTTGAACAGGAAATCCAGATTTATGCAATGCATCATGCAAAGTACCATGCAATGAAAGAATTTGCCGTTCACATTGATGCAATGCAACAGGCAAGCCTTGTTGAAACAAATTCGCATAGTCTGGACATGGTGCGAGCACGAAGCGCGCCTCTGTCGCGCACGCTACGAGCATTGAAAGGTGTGCGCGGAGCGATCCTTCATTTTTAGGGTTCCGTAGCCAAATGGCAAAAACGGAACCCTTATAGATTCGTCATGTCTGTCTGTCTTGTCTGTCTGTCCGTCCATATGTCACAGCCACTTTTTTCCGAAACTATTAGAACTATAATGTTGAAACTTGGTAAGTAGATGTATTCTGTGAACCGCATTAAGATTTTCATACAAAAATAGAAAAAAAACAATAAATTTTGGGGGTTCCCCATACTTAGAACTGAAACATTTTTTTTTTTTAATAAAACCCATGTGTGGGGGTCTTTGGATAAGGTCTTCAAAAATGATATTGAGGTTTTTCATATAATTTTTTTCTAAACTGAATAGTTTGCGCGAGAGACACTTCCAAAGTAGTAAAATGTGTGTTCTTCTAAAATAAGAGAATGATAAAACAAAAAAAAATATATGATGTACATTACGATGCAAACTTCCACCGAAAATAGGTTTGAACGAGATCTAGTAAGTAGTTTTTTTTTAATACGTCATACATTGAAATTCATATCAAGTACTCAGGTCTATACTACCATTTACTTATATACCGACAGGTTTGTACGGAACCCTCGGTGCGCGAGTCTGACTCGCACTTCGCCGGTTTTTCAGTTTTTGAGACGAACACAAAGGGTCGCGTAGAGTTCGTAACTATGAACTATAGTAAATGCGCGGATCGTGCAAGTGACGCCTCCAGACTGAGACGAAACGAACACTCGAATCATGTAGAATAAATAAATAAATATAAATATCCCGGGACATTTCTCACACACGGTCATGTCGGTCATCTGATCCCAAACTAAGCAGAGCTTGTACTATGGAAACCAGATAACTGATATAATACATATACTACTTTTTGTTTGTAAATATATACTTAATATACATAATTACACCCAGACTCAGGACATACAGACATGTTCATACACACAAATGTATGTCCTGTGTGGGAATCGAACCCGCGACCTGCGGCGCTATAGCTTAATACTCCACGTCTTAACCAACTGCGCCAACTAGCCCGTCTCAGAATGTTTCATTTTCTAAAATGATTATCTAAAAAGAAAAAAACTTTACCTAAAGTAAGCAACTATTTTGGTAGACGCACAAGAAGATGGATTACGCCCACAATTTTGAATGAGTTGCCTAAAGATGTTAAAGAATGTAAACATCAGTTAAAAAAGGTACAAAAAAACACACATAAGGACAGACAAAAGGACGGACAAATTGTATTATTACACATTAAGATTATATTATCATGGAGAGGTTTAAATAATTATTGTTATTATTTAATTGTAATTAAGAAGTGTTCATTATGTATTGTGATTTTAAATTAAAGAAGAGTTTTGCATTTACTTTAAATGAATTGTACTATTAACTTGAGAACTAACTGCCGACAAACTGCAATGCAGTTTGGAAGATATATATTATAACATTATGTAACATTTTATAAAATTAATAAATAAAAAAAAAACTTGTGGTTTCAAAAATCATGAAAGTTGTAAGGTGGCGATAAATTAAATTTAAATTAACTACCAAAAATGCGACTTCATCGCAATATTGCTGTGCAAAATAGCACGACTGTATATTTTGATCTCATATAATGTATTTCAAAGGACCCTTTCCTCTTTCCATAATATATCATTGATATATTTCCAATTTCTCGTTTCCATTTTTGAACTAGAGATATTCCGCACTGGCCACATAAAAAGTACGTCCAATTTTTGAACTACCGCCCTTTAATTTGAAATTTGGAACGTGAACACCGTTAATCCAGCTCTTTCTTTTGCTTTTTTAATTAGCACAGTCACTACCGATGCAAAAGGGATGCACCAATTGGGTCAGAGCAATTAACGTTGCTTGGTTTTATTTTGTGCCAGTGCCAAAATTTGACAAAAAAAATACTTGAATGGACGCCAACGGTCTCCTGTGTTAGATTAACTGATGTTAAAAGTTGGCAACCCCTGGCGTAAAGCCAGTTAGTTTAGCCTGACTGATTTATATAGTTGTCGATGAGTTGCCAGTGCAATACTTAATTTCAGCAAGCGAAAAAGGATAGATGCATACAATTACCACACTTAAATATCGGACCGTTATTGGACCTCAGTGCAACCTTATCTACGCACAGGAACACAACATAAAGTTATTTGGCTGCGGTATTCTGTAAGGTGGTACCTATTTATTTGTTATTTATTTAAATTGAATGGGCTTGCGTTTGACTTTCGATTGACCTCATGAGGAGCTATGATGAGGCCGAGGATGTAGCACACTTACCCAACAAAAGCCTATTCACTCTGGTCTTGAATAATAACCTAGATGTCTAGGTTATAGGTGTCGGGAAGAGAGACCCTGGAAGAGAGTTCCACTCCGTGGTTCCACTCCTTTGCTGTTCGTATAATAACGATGAAGCGAAGCGTTCTGTTCGGGTACGCGGGATGTCGACAAGGTATGGGTGGAAATTCTGCCGGCGTCTTGTGGTTCGATGGCAAACTGGGGATGGAGGAATTAGATTTAACAGTACTGTAGCACACTCTCCAAAATATATCCTATAGAAGACCGACAAACACGAAACCTTACACCGATGTTCAAGTTTCGCCTCAGTTAGCGAAACATCACCAACTAGTCTCTAGCACGTTTATCGGTGTTCTCAATCTTTCCCAAAAACCTACAGGTGTATTCCGATAGCTGCACTTGTGAGCCAGATCCCATTTAGGCTGTGTGCTTAACAGCCATGGCCACATCATCCCTTGCTATTGTGAGGTCTATCCAAAAGTTTGATTAAAAATTGCTAAAGTAAAATGGAATCAACTCTTTACCCGATTCTCCTTCCTTGCTGGGTTTCTTGTAGCTTTGACTTCAAATTGAATAAATGGTATTGACATTGACTTAAAAAAAATTGGAACTAACATTTTAGTATAGTAGATGTTGAACTTTTGAACCATATCATGTCAGCTTTTACTAACAGTAACTGCATTTTTGTTGGAATGTCTTAGTTATTTAGCTCGCACCTCAAGACGAAGTTACAACAAAAAAATATAATAGTATATGTTTACAAAAACACCATTAGAACCGACACACCGCTTCTGTAATTACTTTAGTTATTACCTATTTGATGCGGTCACCATGTGGTTGTTTTTAGTTCTCTGTGTATGAGTACGGGGGAAAGAAAGTTCGGAGCGATTTTAAATTGAGTTCGATTTTGAGAACACTAATATTACGTACAAAACAATCAATAAAAAAAATCCAAATCAAGGGCCAGATTCAGAAGGCAGTGCTCCTGGAGATAACTCGCAATGTGAGGAAGTTCCTCAGCCTTGACCAACGGTGGCTAGCACCCTGTTTCCGATACCGTTGGATGCTGTTTTTTATTCTTTTAATCATATGTATGGTTACTTTTTTTATAAACATATTTATATTTAAAAACTAGCTGTCCCCCGCGGTATCACCCGCGTTCCCGGAATTAAAACTCTGCCGGCGTCTTGTGGTTCGATGGCAAACTGGGGATGGAGGAATTAGATTTAACAGTACTGTAGCACACTCTCCAAAATATATCCTATAGAAGACCGACAAACACGAAACCTTACACCGATGTTCAAGTTTCGCCTCAGTTAGCGAAACATCACCAACTAGTCTCTAGCACGTTTATCGGTGTTCTCAATCTTTCCCAAAAACCTACAGGTGTATTCCGATAGCTGCACTTGTGAGCCAGATCCCATTTAGGCTGTGTGCTTAACAGCCATGGCCACATCATCCCTTGCTATTGTGAGGTCTATCCAAAAGTTTGATTAAAAATTGCTAAAGTAAAATGGAATCAACTCTTTACCCGATTCTCCTTCCTTGCTGGGTTTCTTGTAGCTTTGACTTCAAATTGAATAAATGGTATTGACATTGACTTAAAAAAAATTGGAACTAACATTTTAGTATAGTAGATGTTGAACTTTTGAACCATATCATGTCAGCTTTTACTAACAGTAACTGCATTTTTGTTGGAATGTCTTAGTTATTTAGCTCGCACCTCAAGACGAAGTTACAACAAAAAAATATAATAGTATATGTTTACAAAAACACCATTAGAACCGACACACCGCTTCTGTAATTACTTTAGTTATTACCTATTTGATGCGGTCACCATGTGGTTGTTTTTAGTTCTCTGTGTATGAGTACGGGGGAAAGAAAGTTCGGAGCGATTTTAAATTGAGTTCGATTTTGAGAACACTAATATTACGTACAAAACAATCAATAAAAAAAATCCAAATCAAGGGCCAGATTCAGAAGGCAGTGCTCCTGGAGATAACTCGCAATGTGAGGAAGTTCCTCAGCCTTGACCAACGGTGGCTAGCACCCTGTTTCCGATCCGGTTGGATGCTGTTTTTTATTCTTTTAATCATATGTATGGTTACTTTTTTTATAAACATATTTATATTTAAAAACTAGCTGTCCCCCGCGGTATCACCCGCGTTCCCGGAATTAAAACTCTTCCGCTTTATTATATTAGTGTTTTAGCGGCAATACATTACAATTACATGGTTGACATGGTTCATTAGATACAGCCCAATGACAGACAGACATACGGACGGACAGCGGGGGCTTAGTCATAGAGAGTTCCGTTGGCACACTTTGGAAACGTTAAAAGTATTAAAATATTATTAAGTATTTTTATTGAACTATATACTATAGTCGAATTTAGACCGCCACATCTATTAATAAGAGTTTTTTTTTGTTTGCTTACTAAACGTCCTAATCTCTGGAACTACGAGTCAGATTCAATTTTTTTACTAATAACAAACAACTACATTTATTTTTTCCCAGTAAAGCGGGGAAACTGGGGGAACGGCTACTGTAATAATAATAATCCAGCACTATCGTCCACCCACACCGAATAACATCTCAACAAAGTTATTACATCGAATGTATCCACAATTGAATTAAGCTGGTGTCATTAAGCCTGTGGTCGACGACACAATGAAAACATCACATTGAGATTACAAAAAAGGTGAAGTGTTGATCTTGAATGTAATGAAACTGATAGGATATATGGTTTTATTTGCCAATTTAGGTCATATGACGGGCATGTTAATGCATTAGCTAGAGCATGTAACACTATGCTGTTTAAAAGAATAGTCTACGAGTAAGGTTTAGAGTAAGAGCCGTGGATTTCCCACGGGAGTACGGCAACGCTCGCTTGTGTAGCATACGTCAATAAGCTACGGTGACCACTTACCATCAGGCAGGCCGAAAACCTGTTTGGTACCTTAGTAGTATAAAAAAGGAAAAACTCTTTTTTTCTTCAGATAAAATTATTTGATTGTAATTTGGGATTTGTGTCGTAAATTTTGCATGCCCGACAGTTTTACAAAGCAAGGGTAATGAATTAAAAAATGGCCATATTTTTTGTGTCCGATTTTATTATTATTAATATTTACTAACCGTCTGAGAACAAACCTCCATTGCCTTGTCTTTCAAAAGTGATCTTCGTTTGATCTCAGTTTTTCAAGCACGTCAAAACAACCACAGTAAAAGCGAAATAATAAACTATTCGAAGTGAACCAGCGAGCGGAAAATAGACCATTATCCCGTGGACTAGCGGCGTTTGGACGCTTTGAACAAAATCAATTATCTAACACGGGGCTGGCCGTAGTTGTGCGAGCGTCCGTGGAAGATGTATCGAATATCTTTCGTTTAAGTTTTAAGCGATGCTTTTTAGTTTCATTTTGGTATTGGATTGCGTTTTTCATTGTTTGTTAGGGTTCCGTAGCCAAATGGCAAAAAACGGAACCCTTATAGATTCGTCATGTCTGTCTGTCCGTGTATGTCACAGCCATTTATTTCCGAAACTATAAGAACTATAATGTTGAAACTTGGTAAGTAGATGTATTCTGTGAACCGCATTAAGATTTTTACACAAAAATAGAAAAAAAACAATAAATTTTGGGCGTTCCCCATACTTAGAACTGAAACTCAAATTTTTTTTTTTCATCAAACCCATAAGTGTGGGGTGTCTATGGATAGGTCTTCAAAAATGATATTGAGGTTTCTAATATCATTTTTTTCTAAACTGAATAGTTTGCGCGAGAGACACTTCCAAAGTGGTAAAATGTGTGTCCCCCCCCCTGTAACTTCTAAAATAAGAGAATGATAAATCTATAAAAAATATATGATGTACATTACGGTGCAAACTTCCACTGAAAATTGGTTTGAACGAGATCTAGTAAGTAGTTTTTTTTTAATAGGTCATAAATTGAAATTAATATCAAATACTCAGGTCTATACTACCATTTACTTATATACCTACAGGTTTGTACGGAACCCTCGGTGCGCGAGTCTGACTCGCACTTGGCCGGTTTTTTTGAGTGGTTGTTGCCACAAAATAAAAATAAACGTAGGAAAAATCAACAATGAAATCAACTTCACAATGTTTAAGCTCAACATACCTACTTCAATTTATAAGTTATAATTCCTAGTGATAGTCAAATGATCGACAATTTTAGTCCGGTCAAGTTAGCCCGAAAAATAGGGGTCCCAACATATGGGATCAATGTGGACTTTTCACTATTTTATTATAATGATATTCAGCTTCTTTGGATTTTATGCAAGGGTGTACGTCTATTTTGACCGGACTATTCTTTGTCTACATTTTCTTGATAGGTATAAATATTTTCTGGGAAAAGAAACATAATCAATTTAAGCTTTCTCAACGTATTTTCGTTTTTCTTAAAATCACCAATGTATTACTTTTCTCCAACTAGACCAAACCACACAATCTAAATGTATATCGATTATCGAAACCCATCGATATTCGAAAACGCGATTCGATAACCTTTGGACCGTTGTTTACCAAGACCAATTTAAGTTGACCTGTCTAACCCTAAACTATTTCGCCCACGTCATTCAAGTGACAAGCAAGTGTCACTGTTCGGGAGATCAGGTAAGTTTGGTGGTATCATAGAGCAAAAATAGTTCATTTAGCACCTGAATACCTGGGAGTGCTTTTTACTCTGTACCCAGTTTTGCGTGGCCGTTAGTGTAATTGATTTTTTTGCGACACATAATACCCTGGTTGTGGCCTTTTTAGGGTTCCGTAGCCAAATGGCAAAAAACGGAACCCTTATAGATTCGTCATGTCTGTCTGTCTGTCTGTCTGTCTGTCTGTCCGTGTATGTCACAGCCATTTATTTCCGAAACTATAAGAACTATAATGTTGAAACTTGGTAAGTAGATGTATTCTGTGAACCGCATTAAGATTTTTACACAAAAATAGAAAAAAAACAATAAATTTTGGGGGTTCCCCATACTTAGAACTGAAACTCAAATTTTTTTTTTCATCAAACCCATAAGTGTGGGGTGTCTATGGATAGGTCTTCAAAAATGATACTGAGGTTTCTAATATCATTTTTTTCTAAACTGAATAGTTTGCGCGAGAGACACTTCCAAAGTGGTAAAATGTGTGTCCCCCCCCCTGTAACTTCTAAAATAAGAGAATGATAAATCTATAAAAAATATATGATGTACATTACGGTGCAAACTTCCACTGAAAATTGGTTTGAACGAGATCTAGTAAGTAGTTTTTTTTTAATAGGTCATAAATTGAAATTAATATCAAATACTCAGGTCTATACTACCATTTACTTATATACCTACAGGTTTGTACGGAACCCTCGGTGCGCGAGTCTGACTCGCACTTGGCCGGTTTTTTTTGTATTACCTATTGAAATAAAGTTGTGTCTTAGGTTTCTAAGGGCTTTTTCAGTGTATGATCCGAAATCCGTCCAGCCGGATATGAGTTATCTTCTATACAGGTGGAGATTTCGAGATGGCATATTTTCGAAACCTACATTGGATTAGCCATGCTGAAGAACTTTTACTATGGGACCAATAATGAATTCTCAAAAAAAACGTTGTTCAGCATGACTAACCCAAGATATAGGTTTAAAAAATATGCCATCTCGAAATCTCCATCTGTATGTAAAAATGAATCCCTATTTACCATGGTCACAGCATAACATGAGAACGACTTTACCGAGTTCATCCATCTTTTTTTAAAATATTTTCTAATACTTTGAAGTAGGTTCTGACGGTAGGACACCACGCAAATGAAGTCACGCCGGGCAGTGAGTTTATAATATTAGCGAGATGAGGTACCTTTAGTAATAGTTTTCTTTGTATACGACGAAGCCGGTAAACAAGCTACGACCCGCCTGATGGTAAGCGGTTACCGTAGCCTTATGGAAACTGGACATGTGTGATATGACATTTGCAACGCCCGGGGCATCACTCACGCATCACCGATACTCACCCATCCTTCTACTCAATGAGCTCTGTACCCCGAGTGTAAAGAAATGCCGTTACTTACATTTGCGTTTACGACATTTATCTATAGGAACAGCGCCTCTAGCGGAATATTCATGGTACTAATTTCTCCCAGTTAACTAAAAACGCGATAGTATGCGTTTATTTTTTACACTCGGGGTACACGAGCACAACATAAAGTTATTTGGCTGCGGTATTCTGTAGGTGGAGATCCCCAGTCGAGCTGCTCTTTGATCGAATATATTCTTAACCAGCTTAAGTATATTAATAAACCCTAAAATGTATACTAACATTTAGTTAAACTATCGAGACCGAGTTTAAGGTATCTGCCCCTTGCAGTAGGTTGCTAAAACACGAACCACAACGTAGTATTCCATAATCACAATTATTCAGAACCGAGAATCGAATGGAAACCCATTTACTTTGCGAGAAGACAATCCATAAATTTGTGACGCGCGGTCCCTTTTTGAATAAATAAAGGGATAAGGCCCTTTGCGATTGTGAAACCAACTGAAGCCTGGATAAAGGTGGCTGTAGCCTGGTATAGATGAATAATATTTATAACTATAAGATTTATGTTGTAGGACGTATTTTGAGTAAAATAATAACTAGAGTACGTCACCTATTTCATGGATTGTCTAATCTCGCATACCGCCGCCCCTCTTTTACGCCTTTAGGGGTCGAATTTTGAAAAACACTTCCTAGATTATATAAGAAGTTTACTTACATTTGACTTTGTAGATCCTGCGCACACCTCAGGTGCGTTGATATGTCAGTTATGGCCGATACCTATAATTTACGGACCGTTATACCTTATCCCCCTTACTCATAAAGCGCTATTTAACTAATATACTGATTAAATGGTCACGTAAATAATGTCACATTATTTGACAATGACAATAGAGTGACGTTATTTACGTGACCCTTTAAACAGTATATTAGTTAAATAACGTTTTATGAGTAAGGGGGTTAATCTTTACTAATAATGAAGCAAAGACCGAAGCTTTGTATAGCAGACCCTCCCATATGGAAGTAGCTATCACAGGTAAAATTAGCTTACGAAATGATCTATATGCCCAGGTTGGCAATAAAAAAACCTACCATTGGAAGAAAAACAATTCGTTTTTGTTTATAGAAACTAGGCATTAGTCAGTTTTATATATTTACTAGCTTTCCGCCCGCGGTTTCACCTGCGCCCCCTTCTTTACTCCCTTACCTACCCTACCCAACCCTACTTTACCCTGCCCTGCCCTGCCCTGCTAAGGTTACATTAGAAGAGTTTATGTTGTCGTTAAGTTTTCTTAAATTTTCCAAGTTTCTGAGCAACTTTCTTAACGTTTTTTATGTAAGAACCTTCTCCTAACAATAACAAACACAACAAAAAAAGAATTAGCGAAATCGGTCCAGCCGTTCACGCGTGATGGCGTGACCAAGGGAAATAGGGATTCATTTTTTATATATATAGATAATATAAATATAATAGGTAATGCCAGTTCTTCACCCCGAAAATGATTTGAAATATACAAACAATATTATTTACTAGCTGTCCCACGCGGTTTCACCTGCGTTCCTATTCGTTTCAATTTCATCATGATTGGTTTGGGTAGATGGGGCCATAATTTGCATTGCATTATAAATAATTAACAATTTATAATAATAATATTGTGTTGTACTGTAGGATTACTATACAAGTAATCCTTCAACTAGTGAGTGAGACTACTAGAAATTGTATTTATTCAACCTGTATGTAGTTATAGTAAGTTGAAGTAGATTTATAAATTAAAATGGATGTGGCCTTTTTGATCTTCAACTATCTGGAATGCGTGTTTTTACTACTGAGGTAGCAAACAAGCATGCGGCCCACCTGATGGTAAGCGGTTACCGTAACCTATGGACGCTTGCAACACCAGGGGTATCACTCACGCGGGGAGCTCATTCCACAATCTGAGCGACCGCGGCAGACAGTTCCTTTGCAACCGCACAGTAAATTGTAATATAGTATCAATTTTTTTTTTTTTTTACTTCGTCTATACAATTTACGTGTGGTGAAATGGTAGTGAAATATAGGCCAAGTAATGAAATATTAAGGGTTGAAGTCACGCGAATATGGTCTTAAGTGACTGTCCTTTAATTTTTGATTAATAACAATCGGCATATACAGATGTTTGAAAAATGGTACAGTCAGCGAGAATACGGCGATTTTTGATAAATATTTTTATTAATTAGCTTAATCGATCCTGTCTCCGACATGAATCAAAAAGCACGACTGTACGACTTCATGTTAGGTTAGGGTACTAGAAATGTCAGAAATTGAAAAAAACTTTTCGCATACATTTTGTTAGGAAAATTAATTTTTTTTTTTTTTTTATACCACTTAGGTGGCAAACAAGCATACGGCCCGCCTGATGGTAAGCGGTTACCGTAGCCTATGGACGCCTGCAACACCAGAAGAATTGTAACATAGTAATGCAAACTGCCCGACAAACACGTTACGAATTTTAAATTCATCCCAATACTTTATTAGCTGCTACAAAATCATTATTGTATACTAACGAATTCCTCATCACCAATTTATATGATCATTTGTCAAGATGTTGCCATAAGCAAATAAACCATGTAAACATTTTCATACGTCCATGTACAACGGACCTTTCTACCTAAAATATTTATGTGTTGCCTGAATGAAAAACGGGCGAGGCACAAGCTGGCCGCGTGTTCAGCCTATATCTATGTATTAACTCGGCTTTTAATGAATTAATTATTACATTGTTACTATATAACTTGGCACTTTAATTAACGTTGCTTTTTCATATATTTTTTTCCTTTTACGTTAACATATTGTTAAAATGGTTTATTGCTCGATTAATTTCATTTTTTTTGTAAAGGAAGAGTTTCACTATTAATGCTCTAGCATACTTATTTTATAGCTATGTCAACGTACTCTATAAACCTGTAAAGTAAACAGAATACACGTAAACGAAACCGTTGAAAAACCTCTTCCAGACTTCGCAAGAATTTATCTAATATTAAAAGACACATTTTTCAGTCCAGCTTTCACACAAGGGCGTGATGTTGCAAGCGTCCATAGGCTACGGTAACTACTTACCATCAGGCAGGCCGTATGTTGTTTGCCACATAAGTGGTATAAAAAAGAAAAAAAAAACTATGCGTGCGGCGCCTTTAAAAGTAAAAGCCGGCCAAGTGCGAGTCAGACTCGCGGACCGAGGGTTACGTACAGTCGAGGACATAAATATGTATACACTTAGTAAAATTCAACAACGGTTTCCTCTTAAACTACTGATTGAAATTATGAGATATTATAAAGGCAGAATCTTCTAACATATACTATTATGATTTGTGTAATAGTTTAACACTTAAATGTTAAACATGCGAGAAAATCGCTTTTGAATTTCAAAAAGTGTATACATATTTATGTCCTCGACTGTACAAACCTGTAGGTATATAAGTAAATAGACCTGAGTATTTGATATGAATTTCAATTTTAAATTTATGACGTATTCAAAAAAACTACTAACTAAATCTCGTCCAAACCAATTTTCGGTGGAAGTTAGCATGGTAATATGTGCATCATATATTTTTTTAGTTTTATCATTCTCTTATTTTAGAAGTTACAGGGAGAGGGACATACATTTTACCACTTTGGAAGTGTCTCTCGCACAAACTATTCAGTTTATAAAAAAATTAAGTATAAAAGTGTATGACGTGTGGTCGGTAACGAATATTGCAGTACTAGATTGCTTGCTGTGTGTACAATAGTGAATTCAGAATGCAGAACTCTGAACGCAGAACTGTAGAACTCTCTCTGTGGGATCGGCGCCTAAAATATGCCTTACGCAGGCAGATTCCCATTGTCCCATATCTAATTCAAAATTAATTTTCCGAACAACATGGTGGACGTTATAAATATTCCATGCGTTTTGAAAGAAGTCCGCCATGTATTTCGCCACTTTTATGCGACATTGATCAAAAGTAGTCAAATGTGCGAAAATTGGGCGCCAGAACTGAGAACTCCTTAAAATGCGTCTAACCATCTATTACATAGGCACAATATTTAATCAACGCAACCTGAACAAAGGCAAACGCTGCAACTATAGCGCGTAAGGAAGAATACAAAAGATATGTTTCTCCATGTGTTTATGTAACATGACAGATCGCGTGATAACTGTGATGTGTTAATATCAGTACCACTTTTCCCTTCAAAACAATCCCGAAAAAGGGATTTTTCCGTTATTCTTATACTGTTTGTTCGGTAGAATAATGTTATTGGAAGTTCCTTTTGTAGCAAGCCTTTTGTTGTATTTTTCTTGTGTTATTTGAGATGAAACGAAAAGGAGTTGAAATTGTTTGTTTCTGGTCATGATTTTGAATTAGGATTTTTTATGTTTTTTCCATCATAAATGCACCCTTATTGCAAAAATAATAAAGCTTACTTTTCCGCAATTCTACGTGCACAAATACTGTGCCCACTATAAACCACTAGCTCTCTACAGGAAATCAAATTGATTATCGAATTGAAATCGTAGTCGGAATCTCTTGAACATTTCCTATTATGAAACTAAACCGGGGAGTCTTGAGTGCCACTAAGTGATTCACTAAGTTAGCCACTTCAACTTGCCTCGTTATCGATGGATTTCTTCTTTATATGGATTTCAAAAGTGACCTATAAGTTAATTGAGATTGCAACCTAAAAACTTAAATGTTAACCTTTGTTTAACTTCGGATTGCATATCCTTTAAACGCTCAGAAAATGGGTACAGTAGCAATTTCATATTTTTTCTCTTTTTCTTCAATCTAAGTATTATGTAATATCATCATCATCATCAGCCTATAATGTCCCACTGCTGAGCACAGGCCTCCTTTCACAAATGAGGGTGAAAGGGACTGGGCGATACTCCACCACACGTGCCCACTGCGGATTAGTGGAGGTAGGCTAGTGGTCAACCTACTGTTGGCATTTTTCAAGCCGCCTAGGATGCATCCAACTAGCTTAACGACTATCACAATTAAGTGATAACCGGGACTAACGGCTTTACGTGCCTTCCGAAGCACGGAAACGCTCGATTTGAAATACCACTAGGCGGTCACCCATCCAGGTACCGACCACGACAGACGTAGCTTATCTTTGCCGATCGATTAGGAACGACCACGGAACGACTAATCATGCTACACCACGAGCGCTTCATTATTATGCTTTATGTAATATACTGGTGCTTATTCTGTTGTTTATAACTTAATTAGTCTCATTATGTCTCTTTCTAACAATGAGCATAAGAAAAAGATGTAGGAAATTTAGTCCTGTCAAATTAGTCCAATGCTTGTTTTCAATAGAAATTTAGTCGCCATCTATCGCGGTTATTTCTAAATACCCACAAATGAAGACGGCAAAGACCAATTTGACAGCTTTCAATATGCTCTATCTACATATATTCAATATTGTCACAGAATATTGTTCGCAAGAAAGAGATGTGATGTTACTAAAATTATTTTAGTTTGTTTTTCACAGAATCGGCACCGTCATACTAAAACGATAATAATATTAACCATGTTAAATAAACAGTGAATAGTAAAAAGTTGATGGTAGAGCTCTTGTATTATAATTTATTTACAGTTTCTTTTTTGCATTGCCAATAATATATTAGGTACAGTGAACAAAATACACCCCAAATAAAATAAATACCTAGAATACTACAGACGGCCTTTCAAAAAATTGACCGTAAGTCACATGGGCGTTCGACTGAGTAGTTTCTTAGCCAAATGGTTTTTCCATTCGATTACCGACATCTAGAATTCACGCGTCCTATAAGGTCATCCAATAAAACCTGGAAAATTGAATTTATATGCCGTTAAACCATAATGCTCCCACCGAGCTCCATTAGCATATTAAAATGAACCTTACGCCGTAGGTTCTTAGGCTTTTGCATTTGGAGTTGAGAGAAGTAGGGTTGCTGGATGTGGCAAAAAAATTAACGTTTTTACACGACCGCCCAAAAAAGGAGTGTAATGTTTTCAGGGTTAATGTATGTATGTGAGTTTCTTTATTCCACCATCACTTTTAAATACCTGAACAGATTTGGATGTATGGCGTATCGTTAGAATCCGTATGTTGCGTTCATGCTACGCGAACCGATCACGAGCCACGAACGAACAGGATTCGTTCGTTACTCGCGATGTCAAGTGTGGACGTACAACGAGCTACAACGAGCATACAAGGAGCCTTCAACGTGCGCGATGCGAATTCCTGTATTCGTGAAAAAACTGACATACGGGCGGAGCGCAGTCGCGAGACGAATGCTCGTTTGAGACTCGCAAGTCAGTCCACGCTACGCGAACAACGAACGAATACTGTTCGTTCGAGGCTCTGCCTGTGCTCGCTTCGCGTAGCATGGACGCACACTTACAACATCCCGAGTGACACTGGCTATACTTTTAATTGGTTCTGGGCAGTCGTGTTTCTTTTTTTTTATTATTTTGACTTGTTTTACTGTTGGGCATAATCTCAAGAAGCTTGGCTATGACTACTGAACTTTGGCAAACTCTATAAAAAGGCTATTAATCTCCAACAGGATCCAAACCTAGCAATTAAATATATGTCTAAGGAATCCTCGGTGCGCGTGTCAGACTCAGGTTTTTATTTAAATTGTGTTCCACTCAGATCATGAGTCTGTTTTACCCCACTAAAACCTCCTTAACAAATTTTTTTATATTCAAAGCCATAATATCCCACTTTGTACGCTCAAGTACTCAATTTTTTGATATAAACTCGAAAATATGTAAAAAAAAAGCTCCTATAGGCTTTTCGTACCCTCACGCGGTTTTACGTCCTATATCCATAAAGTGACAGCAAAATACTATTTCCCGCCAGTTTTATGATCCCATCGGCTTCCCTTCCGGTTGTCCTTCCCCCAACATAACTTAATGTTTTTATTTATGTTGAGCATTATATTGGAATGTTGATAGTTAAATAAATGTCGTTACAATACACACACGTAACGGTTATTTCACACCGAGACGTGACGTGACGTCACGCGGCACGCACTTTTTAATGGTGCGTCTATGCTACGCGAATCGAGCATGAGCCGAGCCACGAACGAACCTACAACGAGCCTGCAACGAGCACGATGCGAATCCTTTTGTTCGTGAAAAAACTGACAATCGCGCTCGTTCGAGGCATGCAAGCCCGTCCACGCTACGCGAATCATGCTCGTTCGTGGCTCGGCTCGTGCTCGGTTCACCAAGCTCTTTAATCTAATAATTCTGAATATAACTTGAATTTTATAAGATATTGCAGTCGCAATACCAGGCAAATACCATTGATTCAGAATTCAGTCTTCAACTGAGAAGAACCGGCAAGTAACATGGATCTTGTACGTTCTATCCACGCCTGTACTATTTCAAAAGATAGAACAAATTCACGCAATTTATATAAAAATAAATATCCTGGGTTATTCACACACAGGTAGGTATCTGATCCCAAACTAAACAGAGCTTATAGGTACTATGGAAACCACTTACAACATTTTGTCCCCAAATTAAGATTTTTTCCTGATTTAAAAATAGATAATTTGTAGAAGACTTATGTTACGACAAAATAAGTTTTTGTTAAAAAAAAAAAATTAATTGCAAACTTTTTTTGGTGACTGTACTTTTTGTTAACTGTACTAGCATTTTTTTCCAATACACTTATGTGTACCAAATATCAAGTCAATCCGACCACTGGAAGTGGGTGAAATTCGACATGCACCCGAACTAACAAACATACATACATGGCAAGTTTAATAAAAGCTTGTAAAAATATAATCAAGCCTTTATTCCCATTTGTTTATGGTTCAAAATTACCCTATTTATTGAACATTATTAAAGTCTTCTAATGCCTATATTAGAATTGTTATCTTTTCCAGTGTGGTTATAACATCAAACATGTCAGATTCAATACGTCGTTGAACGTCGCATGTTGATTTCGTGAGAACAGCGGTGGAAAATGTGTAGTCAATATGTAGTTAAGTAAAATAAATATATACTAAAACAGTTACTAAAAGCCCCTAAAATTCAAATTTCAAAATCATTTATTCAAATAGACCTTCGCAGGCAAAAAGTCTGACTCTAATATTCTAATACCGGTTCGGAAGGTTGCATTTTCTGAGAAGAGCCGGCAATAAACTCAGCAATTACTCTTTTCAAAACAAGCTTAGATTCATTACATAATATTTGTACGTAGTATTTATATACTCTGAGATAATATTTACATTCTAATCGCACTGAAAACAATTGCGTTCACCAGCGCGGCGGCAAAATTACAAAGTAGACTGAATAAATATTTACCGTCTTACTAATAAAAATATGGAACACGGTTGTTTAACAGCTGTATAGTTATGCAGTGTGTAAGCCTTACACAGTTGCTATACACTCCCTTTACTAATAATCAGTGTGTAAGCGTTGTATAGTTATCTATTTGTTAAAACAAAAACGACTGGCAACTTTTTAGGAACGTTTTGAAACTAAAACTATCTAACTTTAAAATACGGGAGAAAATATGGGGAAAAATGTGAAAACACCAAAAGATACTGAAAAAAAATTATATAAAATATTAATCATATCATAAAAATCAGGTTTCTTTTTCTTAAGACTTTTTTTATTTTAATAATTAAACAATAAAATTACTTTTAAAAAGCTTCAAATAGCTAATGGTGGTTTTGAACGAAACTGTCTTGTGCTTATGGCTACAGTAGCCATTTAACCAAAGAAGAAGAAGAAAGAAGAACGTCATTGTCAAATTACAAATGTTACGTCAACAAACGAAGCAAATGGCTGTGTCAATGACTTCAAAACTAATATACTAATACACCTACCGGAACATTTTGCATAAAGTTATCAAAATCAAATAAATTGTAAATTTTTGTTTTATTTTATCCATAACTCCAGTATAAAACACAAGCCTTTCACTACGCAACTAGGCATTTTTATGGCAATTATAAGCAAACAATGAACGAATGAACTGTTCCGTGGACCGCAGTATGACCGCAGTCGACTGAGTCGCGTTGGCCCTAAAATGACTTTTTAGGGCCAGCGCGTTGGTGTCATTTTGTTGCGCGGTTGGCCTGGTCCGTAGTAAATGGACACAACACTTGATTGTCAGACACAGCTGATCTATTGAAATCCGCCATAATGTTCTTATACAAACACTAAACAAGGGTCCTGGCCCGTGTAAGCCCTGTGTAAATTTTCTAGGTAACTAAAACACGTGTATACAGGCTTTGTGTCAAAAATGTTTTTATTAGTAGCAATTATCCTATAACAGATGTGTACACCGCGTGTAACTTTTTATTAGTAAGGCTGTTAGTAAGTAAATAAATAGCAAACTTAAGCAGACCAGCCCCCACAAGCAGCACCTGCTATGTACCACATGATTAGGCCTGCATGGTGGATTATTGTCCTTATTGTTACTGTGAAGTCGTAGATATGAGGTATTGATGATGGATGATTTCATTATAATGATTGTGTCTGAAAATCTTAATAACCGTTAAAATGTGGAATTCAATGATTAGGTCATCTCCCTAAGATGATGATTGAATATAATCACTGCATAGTATAAAACAAAGCCGCTCTCCACGTCTGTCTGTCTATCTGTTTATCCGCTAACTCCTTCTAAACAACACAACGGCTTTTCATGCGATTTTCACTATCGGTAACATAATTTTTCAAGGAAGGTAAAAAAGTCAATGTTTTGTAAACACACAGAATTTATTGCGCTTTAATTGCTAACGCTGACTAAAATAAACGAAATATATCAAAATGATGTATTACGGAATTTTGTATCTTAAAAATATCTACAAAAAAGTCCGTGATTATATCTATATTATGTCTATGTAAAGAGATAACCCACCGTAACCATTTTTATGCGAACGAGATTTAATTTTTATGGGTTATACTTTCGAAGTTATTATAACCAATATAATTTTGATCCTTATATAATTAAATAATATAGTTACGACGGACATTTAATGTAGATAAAATTTGCTCTTTACAGTGAATAATTATCATTTATATTTTAAAAGATATCACAGATTTAAAATAAAATTAACAAGAAACTGTATTCGCGATACCGTGAACGGGCGGCGCGGCGGCAGCGCGGGCTGGGCGCGCAAATCTCTTCACTGATACTTATGACATTGCAACTTTGCAAGCACACACACACACACAAAATAAATCTTTCAAAGATTGCGGACGAAGTAACGTGCGAATGGTAATACTTACCGCTAAAACAATCTAAACTAAGAGATAAGTCATTCAAAGTCGCGCTTCGCAAAATTAGCATGAAATGCAGAATGAGATCAAATATTTTCGTTTCAAAGACAAATTCAATCATTGAGTTTAAGTTTTTGAAAAGAAAATCTCTTTTCTCGCAAGTCAATTGGCTTTGCTTTGAAAAAAAGGGATTCGGACAAAATTGACAACTTATTGTTGAGATCAGTTACATTTCTAACTAAGAGCTTTATAAGATTCAATGTCGTTGATACTTTTTATTCATATCAACAGAAGCAATAATAATAACAACTAAAACTAAACTAATGAATAGATAAATAACAAAAAAAAAATAATATTTTATCAATTTGAATAAATAAGCTAAAGGCGATGATAGATCAATGGTAGAGACGTTGACGTAGCATTTCGAAGGTCGTGAGTTATAGCTTGAATTTTCGGTGTAGGAAAACACTAGGTAAACTATTTATAGTACCCGATTGGCTGGTTACTACCCTCAATTAGAAATTTTGTTGCCTGGGGGCCTACCCCCATCTTTTACAAAACAACCTTATTGCAATACTGTTTTGTTTCCAGCATATAATAACCTTATTTATATTCGTACCATGACCTCTACCAAACACTATTGTTATATGATTGTTATATACCTGCTAAGAACGAATGATTTTTGAGAATTTGTCTATGGGCTCATTAAAGATGAAAAGAAATAACGCTATGGGCCTAAGCAACTTTCTCTCTCTTAACAATTCTCATCTCTGTCACTCATCCATACTCTCTCGCTCTTTCAAACAACCTTATTCTTCTTTTCGTACCATGATGTCCCTAAAACAAGCTTATTTTATGCATGAAAACAACCTTGTTTATTTACTATAATGGTTCATTCAATTCGTACCATGAGCTATTTTTTATAAGCTTTTGACAATTAACATTATTGTTTTAATGTCAAATTTAGCAATCTTATATACGTTGTATTTACAAGCTGAAAATAACATTGTTTTCCAAATTTATGTTATAAAAATCTATTATAGTGTCATATAAAGTAATTATATCGAATTTATTTACTTATAGAATGAATATATCGGGATTGCGAGATTAGGTATCATCCCAAAATAATATAACCGATTGTTTATAAAGTTTTTAATTGCACTTGTCGTTCACTACACAACTATGCATCTACGTTAGTAATATCGATCCCTCGACCCTTAGCCTTAAGATTTATTTAGATAAAGCGGAGCTTTAAATAGCGTGTTTATATATTTAGTGACTTTTCATTTAGGTACCACCCACTATTAATATCCTGTTTTCATTATAACCAACGTACATCGAATAACCCCAGATTAATCCATAAAATTAACTTTCCTGCAGTGTTAGTACACAGAGTAGTCCCTGTGTTCCTGGAATCCAAACTACCTAGATTCTCTGGCAAATTTTCTAAAATTGGTCGTAACCTACATTAGCCTGGATGGAATATATTATTGTCAACAGACGGACAGACGACAGACTTATAATAATCTATAAAGATAATCATTTTAACCATCTAATGTAGTAAAATATTAATTAAGTATTATATATTTGTATTGAAAACTCAACTCACAACAATCTGCTATACTGTTGCAGAGCAGATGTAACCGTGCGGGAAATTCTAAAATACACATCCATTGGACCTAACTTTCTGTAGCCTTTGTGGCTGTGGATAGAACCGTTGGGGTCTGAAGCTCGCTGATTTGCTCACACATTATCATCAAAACCTCGGCAAACCGGTTGGTGGGGAGCTTTTTGTGACAACGCATTAGCTTGGCTATCCAAAGAGGAAACACTGCCAATAACGAGCTTGAACCTGGAACCTTGTCGATGATCGACAACAGCGGCAAATATTTATATACCTACATACACATAATATGTTTAATTCCAAGACCTGCAACTACAGTAGGATTCCCGTCAATAACACAATGAATAAAAACACGAAAGTATTATGTACCTACATTCTTTATTCACATAAGTTTAATGAGAGTAAGATAATTATACACAATATAAGTATGGCATTAAAAAATCTTGCAGATACAGATTCAAACGATTTTTATTTCAGCGTTTATAGGTAATTAGACTTCACTTTAGACCAGCCTCTCCATCTCTACGTACACTTTTTTGAGAGTACTCCTTCGCTTGTAGATATCGATTGAAGGCGGTATTTTTGGTCTGTTTGTATTTAACCAGTTCTACCTGCTGACTGGATCTCTGGCGAACTCTTCGGCTACAACTCTACACAATGAATAAAAACACGAAAGTATTATGTACCTACATTCTTTATTCACATAAGTTTAATGAGAGTAAGATAATTATACACAATATAAGTATGGCATTAAACAATCTTGCAGATACAGATTCAAACTTTATTTCAGCGTTTATAGGTTCTTAGACTTCACTTTAGACCAGCCTCTCCATATCTACGTACACTTTTTTGAGAGTACTCCTTCGCTTGTAGATATCGATTGAAGGCGGTATTTTTGGTCTGTTTGTATTTAACCAGTTCTACCTGCTGACTGGATCTCTGGCGAACTCTTCGGCTACAACTCTACAAAATGAATTGCAACATTTGTGCAACTTACAAATGTTTATAACCATGACATCTTAAATTTCATGCACTGAATATTACTGTCGAATATACTATTAAAACTTGACCGTTATTTGAAACCTTATATATTGAGAGCGGCCTTCCTTGTTTTCTGCTCTATACTTCCTTCTTTGTCTACCCTAATATTGCCGTCTCGCTCGCACATCTCCCCACCATCCACCCAGGCAGAGCGCGAGCTTGAGCCACGCGCGCTATCTCGTCATTGGCGTCCTGTTTTCTGCAACGGACGGTTGTGCCTAGCCTAGCCTAGGCACTCGTAAGTTATTTGTATATTTTATATACCTTTGTACCTTCTTAATTTATTAAAATAATGATATATGATTTTAACGGTTTTACCGTTCGATATTTCAATTTAATTTTGATATTTTATGTTCATGTCTTTGAACAACTAATTCTTAAATTATTTAATCTACCCACTTTTTATTGATAATTTTGCTTCTATTAATTTTTTATCCTTGGTTTTTCCTAGGTTAGTTGCTGTTTTGTTCACAGTTGAACATTAATATTTAAATTACATCAAGTGCTAACTGTATAAATCACAACGTGCGAATAGTGATAACGGATATTGCCCTGAGCAAAAATGATCTAAAAGGCAGCGTAACAATGGGTCGAGTAGTACCTCTATAAGCTCCTCAAGTAAATCCAATGATATCTGATTCTCGGATCTAAAATAAAATTAATAATGACCGCAGGCAGTTAAAGTGTAGGAAAGGTTAGTTGTGCCGTGAAGTGCCGTCTAAATAACATGTGTAACAATTTATTATATAGTTAAATATTTATGAAATTTGCCGCGGTAACAACTTTTGTTCTAGCATGTGTGTTACTAGTTACTTAAATAAACCTCTGTTGAGGTTCCTGCAATGAAGCGGTGATTCTAATTTAATAAAAAAGAATTGAAAGTGTTATGTAGTGAATCAGAATTATTACAACTTATTTGTACTGAAATTATTCAAATGAGGAATCATGATCCGCTAACCAGAAGATTTCGCCTGCCATTTATGCTAGCCTAGTTACAATGCTTAAAAAAGGTTAAACATTTTAGCCTCTAATAAAAAGGATCAAATGCTCCTGCTTAGCAAGCTTGTCTGAACTGATCCATACACCAACCCGCGCAGGGCCAGGTGACTCAAAACATACCCGCGCAGGGTATTTTCGTGGATGTTGTGCCCGTACGCACATTCCCCATTATTATTAGCCCCGCGCAGGGGCAGGTGACTCAAATCATACCCGCGCAGGGTATTATCTTAGATCTTGTGCCCGTTCGCACATTACCCATTACTATTAACCCCGCGCAGGGGCAGGTGACTCAGAACGTACTCGCGCAGGGTATTTTCTTGGATGTTGGGCTGGTACGCACATTCCCCATTATTATTAACTCCACGCAGGGGCAGTGACTGAAAAATGAAAAATGTGCTGGGTATTTATTCTCTTGGATGTTGTGCCCTTACTCCGTATGCACATTCCCCATAATAATCAACCCTTTGCAGGGGTAGGTGAGTTGAAATATACCCTCGCGTGTATTCTTTTTGATGTTGTGCCCGTACACCAATAATAGTTAACCCCTTGAAGGGGCAGATGAGTTGAAATGTAGCCTCGTGAGGTATTTTCCTGTATGTTATGCCTGTACAAACATTCCCCATATTAATCAACCGCTTGCAGGGGCAGAAATATACACTCGCTGGGTATTCTTTTGGATTTTCTATCATAATTCACCTCTTACAGGGGTAGATGACTTGAAATGGACCCTTCAAGTGAATGTGGTTTCAAATACATCACAATGAACCCTCGCAGGGTCATTTGAATGTCGCGCCTCACGCATATAAATCTTGGCATGACCTTAGAATACACTCTCGCAGGGTACTATGTTTGAATAGTGTGTCTCTACGCACAGTAATGATGAAAGGATTAAAAAGGCAGCGTGGTTCGCACAGCAATTAATAAAAATTTAATGATTCTGCTTTGAAAACAGGTCAAAGCAGATTTTTAATCTAGCCCTGCCTCGTAGGGAAAAGGGACTCGAAATATATACCCTCAACGCAGGGTACTTTACCTAGATATTGTACCTCTTTTCACAATCGCCATCTAAATCAACCGATGCAAGGGCAGGAGATGAAATGTTCTGTCGCACAGTCTCTAATATGGCTAATAATATACCCACATGGGAATAGTTGGTTTTAAATGTACATTTGCAAAGTCCTATGCTGAGATGCCTCTACGCATATTTCCCATCATTATCAAATCTCACTGGGGCAAGCAACTGTAACATGCTACCCTTACAGTTACTCTTAAGTACCTGACTTGGATGTGGTGCCCTTACGGACTTGTTCTTATATATTTAACCCTCGCAGGGGTCTTGCCATACCCGCAAGGTGCTTAAAGATTGACACTTAATAATTTCAAAGCGGGACAATAAATTCTATTCCACCAGCAGGGTGACATCTAAGCACCCCCGGTTTATATACTGAAAATAATATAAAACACGGTCGATGCGTATTGTTTTACCAAAAACCGTTGGTAATGTTGGTAACCGTTGTACATTTGGTTCAGTACTGTGGTATCAGATATCAAGTTATACCCGCACCATTGAACATAGTCTGCTGATGCTAAAAAGTGGTGTCTAAAAAATGCAAAGAATATAATAAAAATCTCACTGACTGACCTATCATAACGTGTGATTAAGGATTAAATGTTTACCGTATCGCTGATTTATTTCAACCCCGACTGGTTGTGCAAGATTCAGATCTCAGGCGTGTTTTCATTAGTAAATGTGTGCGACACACATACGAATCTATGACCAATAATGGCAACAATATTATACATAGATAACTTGCCTACCTTTCTGTCTCAGCCAAAGTTTTTTTTGCTTAATTAACCAATTGGGTAACAAACATATAGGGAATAAGGAATACCTATTATCGATTATTTGAATGACTTTCTCCTGCCTAGCAAAGGCGTTATGTTTTAATTCTAAAACAAGAATGAATAAAATTGTACTACAGAGGCTTACATATTGTTACATGTTACATTGTTACATGTTTATATACTATGTTGACAAATTTACCCACCCTCGCAGTGTTTTTGGGGGTTCAATGGAATACTAGAAATATTATTGATTTTCTTTCAAAATCACCTTAGAGCCTAATCGGTCTAATTAACTTATCGAGCTTTGTAATATCCTAAAAGAATCTGCACAACCGTGATTCAGCATACTTTTTGATTCAACTGCAACCGTAATCTCATTTCCTATTGATATATATAATCAGATGAAGCCTGTAAACGCAATAAACAGTCGAGCAGTTTTAAGGAAAGTGTTTGCTAGTTGTCTAGCCAAGAAAATTTTGCATTGCAATAACAAAGGACTCCTCGCTATCTCGAAAGCATGACAAAATCTAAATTAAACGTCACCTATGTTCGGAATGAGGTGACAATCATCTGATGAACCGTATCATCGTCATATGTATGTAACATTCCAATTTCTTTCATATATTAGATCCTCATCTATTGTTACTGATTACCAACTACTGTTAGAGGAGCACTTACACAACGGATACGCCTGCACAATAATATGTAATGTACTTAGTTGAAAGTTTTGTCTTTAGACTAAAGCATGAATAAATGTGTTAAGAAGAAAAAAGCACCTTTGTTTTCTTACTCGTGGAATTACCACCTAGTATAAAATTACCCTCTATTTTGTTTAATCTCTAAACTGCTAGGCTACCTCAGCTAAATTGGCTCGAAACAAACTTTTAGTAAGTAATTCATAGTATTTTTGAGGGCAGACCTCAAGTTCAGTATTTTGGCAGCCCCATTCACAATACAGCGCTATCGATAGATACATGGACGGTTTTTCTACCTCCAAGTAGGTACCATAAGATGGTCCGGAATTATATAAATATGAGTATTGGATCGCTTGTTGTAATCATGGCATCTTTGTTCAAAAATCGCTTCTAACCGTAGCTTGATTGAAATAAAATGAACAAACATATGTAGTCCATTTGTCACAATGACTCCTGTACTAATAAAGTTATTAACTACCTGCTTCTTATACTACTTAGATGAATGTTCATTATGCTGAATAAGTCAGTGGTATCAAATTTATGCAGTTTTGAGTTCTCATGTGTGGGTTGGACATATTTTGGATATATTGATACGATAGATAGTCGATTGACTCGTGTCATTTTTAGAAACATATCTAAAATTTAAGTAACGAATTATGTATATCCAGACTGACACAGCGTTGTCTTAATTTTGTAATGTGTTAAGGTTGCCTTCAACCTTGTACTTTGTTTAAATAGCCTTTTACCTACATGACGTCACTGTCCAGTTTTAGAACAGGTAAAAGTAATGATGTTACTTTTGATCGGACTTTAGAACTTATATTTCTGGTTAATGTTTATGCAGTAATATTGCTGGTGATTATAACAAAATACCACATGAAAGTAAAAATGTACTGTATGTAATTAACGTTTTTATTATAATATATGATGTACCTACACTTGTCGGAGAATAATAATGTCGGTACATAGACTGTAGCAAAACATTAAGCTATCCGTTACTGTGTGTACAGATTGTATTCACCTTTTATACGATAGACGTAACACAGCAAAATGCACCAACTATTGAGAAGACCTGCTACATCTTTAACAGGGTGCGAAATAGAATATTTCATCGCTGGTGCTGGCATAATCAGTTCAGATCCACTAAATCTGGTCACATGCCCATTGGAGATCTGCAATCCTTTCAGACAGTTAAATAGCTGATAATAAGCCACTAATCGCGGGATTATATTATCTTCGCATGATTAATTAAATACTTGAATGTTGCTTTTCAATCATATACGATACATGTTTTTATACTCATCAATGATTTGATTAAGATCTTTGCTTCTAGCATGTTTACATACCATAATATTTGCACACCTACATATTTTCGTGTGTACTTCATAAATAAAATTACAGTACCTCGCACATCTTAGTATTTTTTGATACCTATTCTCTCTCACGATACCTTCAGACTCACACAGAAGTCTGTACGCGTATGACCTATACTGGAGAAATCACAGATACTTACCTGTGTCACAAATAACTTTATGCTACAAGCATAAAATCACATTGGCATCCACTTTCACCAGGCGATAACAAACACGTCTCAATATATAAGGTTTCAAATAACGGTCAAGTTTTAATAGAAGCGTTTTACCTGAAAATAAAACGCATATTAAATACTTACCTTATTTGAAACCTTAATTTTTAGTTCTGCCTGGTATTTCGACTCAATGACGAGATAGCGCGCGTGGCTCAAGCTCGCGCTCTGCCTGGGTGGATGGTGGGGAGATGTGCGAGCGAGACGGCAATATTAGGGTAGACAAAGAAGGAAGTATAGAGCAGAAAACAAGGAAGGCCGCTCTCAATATATAAGGTTTCAAATAAGGTAAGTATTTAATATGCGTTTTATTTTCAGGTAAAACGCTTCTATTAAGATGTTTCCATATTGATTGCACTTTGTTTGTAAGATGTTTCCATATTGATTGCACTTTGTTTGTTATTAAATTACATAAACAAATGTATTAATAAAATAATAACTAAATATCTTGGATATCTTTATAAGACATTTGAGTATGACAAGAATGACAGGTAAATATTTTGTTCCGATTCATTTCATTTGATAATCTAGAGTCGGCAGTCTATATATTTTTTCAATTAATTTCCTTACTCTTCATAATAAAATATTTGTATGCATTTTATAGAAATTACTCGAAAATATTTTATTCTTTTAGTTACTTATACTTTACAATTAGTTTAATTTAATACTTTGCTAAAAGATGAAGAACCTCAAATCATTTCGGTCCAACGTGTGAAAGAAATGGCACTATACAGTTAATATATCGTTATTTCTTTTTATCTTTTATCAGGTTGTAGCAAGCCATAGACAAATTCTTACAAATCATTCATTCTTTCTCGGCACTTAGCAATGTTATATCAATGTTGAACGATTGAGCTCATGGTACGAATCAAAGTAATATTATTATAAGGTGAAAACAAAACAGTCTGGCAATAAGGTTATTTTGTGAGAGAAGATGATGGCCCTATAGGATGGAACGGGACAAAAAAAAAACTTGTCAATTGTGACGCACGAATTTTGAAACTCAATGTGCCCTGTTGCACTACATATTTTGAAATAATACAAATATTTATTTTATGTATATCGACTTTTATATTACTTGAATTAATATTACTTAGGTCAATATGAAAACAAGGCAAGGGGCCGCCGTTCAATAGTGATATTCAGTGAATGAAATTTAATATGGCATGGTTACAAACAGAAGTAATTCAAGTATTATTTTATTCATTTTGCAGTGAAGAATTCGCCGGAATTCAAAGTAACTACTCTAAGAAATGCCTAGGTAGGTTTATATTTATGTATGGCACTTCAGTCTTAATACCTATAGTCTAGGCAGGTACCTATTGTCTTTAAATTATATAAATAAAGAATTTACCACAGGAATCAACACATATTTTTATTTATTACCTTTTGTCAGGAATGCTACTGTAGTTGCAGGTCATACAATGAAACATTATGTGTATTTAGGTATATAAACGTTTATGAATACAGTACAATCACAGTAAAGCTTAATCTATACGATATTAAATATTTACAACAAATAAATGAAATACAATCTAGCACTTGTATATAAATTTTCCTCTAGGCTGTCGTAGATTATCGGCAAGGTTCCCAACAGGCTAGCAAAGCTAATGCGCGAAAAAGCTCCCCGCCCGAGGCCTCGATTATTTTGGTGACAATATGCGAGTCACTCGGTGAGCTTCAAACCCATACGGTCGTATGGTTTCGATAGCAAATGGCATTTTGGTCCATTGCATGCGAAAGTGTTGATTCCTCACGTAGCATAGATGCATACCACGTCGCTTTCGTGTATCTATTATTGGCTTCTTTGGTATTTGCTTCCAAAAACACAAATAGTTCATATTCATTTGCCATCTTGAAATGCTAGATGGCAAAAGCTAGAAGGCTAGAGATACACAATTAATTCGATAAGTTAAATAAATACGATCTACTGACTTTATATCACTATAATAATAGATATTTTTATCATAATTTTGGATAATTCGTCGCGTATATAATGTTATATTTTGATTGATATATGCAATTGACATAAAAACCATAATGCTAGTTGTCAAAAGACACATCATGGTACGATTTGAATGAACGATTAGAGGTGACGTCATCAAACCTGCTAACAAAACAATATTGTTTTATGCCTATAATAAGCTTATTTTTAAGGATGTCATGGTACGAAAACGCAAAATAAGGTTATTTTAACCTTGTTTTAAGAGCTTGTGGTAGGCCCCCTGAGCACCTTTTACCAGTATTTTTATAAAAAATCCGGCCAAGTGCAAGTCTGTCTCATCCACCGAGGGTTTAAACCTACCGCGGACGTATATTTCCTTGGTATGGACTATAACTGTTGTTAAAAAAAAATAAAAAAAACCGTAAAAAAGTAAAGGAAATTTGTTAACCTCTAAACAACTGTGCTAGTTAACATCGTTTTAATTTTCCTGTAATATTGACATAATAGTACATTATGATACATGTGTGCAAAGTACAGACGATTAAGCGCGATAAGGGAGCCTAGACTGTAATGATCAATGCACACGCGTGTCATACGACGTATTTCAACACACTTGTGAGGAAAAAACAGACTTGTATTTCTTGGACTAGATTTTAGATAATAATCACCCACACAATGAAAACGTTAACAAATATGGCGCGCAGTTTTATTTTTTATTGACATGTGTGGCTGTTTTCGGTCAAACTGTTTTACCCGTTTAAATTAAGAATGCTTTGTCTACACACATCAATTGGGGTATAATCTTAACATAATCGGGATTATACCTATCATAAAACTGTGCGGTAAAGTAAAGTAAAAAGCACTACTGCGTAATAAGCTGCATTAAGATACTAAAAACGGTGCAATAAATGTCACTTTACGAGCGAGTGTGTTAAAAAATAATATGTTTATCAACGGTAAATATAACGATTTTCGAGATTTAAAAAAATATCCTTTGTAAAGGTAATGATTCATAAATTACCTATAGAAAAGGTTCCAAAGATGAAATCCTTTTTTTCAAACTCAAACTACTGTTGCCACTTCCTCTAGAACTGGAGCGCTACGAGGAATCCAAATTTGAAAAAGAGTGGCGTAATTTGAAATTCGGATTCGTTTAGTACACACGGACTTAGAAATCAGCGAGCAATGCTAGAAGCATCATCATCGTATTATGTTTGGTATTTTTTTTTATTGTTAATTATGCTGTCTACACCGTTTGTCAATGTTATGGTTGAACCAATTATCTTAGAAGTTTTGTGAGCTGGATAAAGATGGTAAGGAGCAGAGTAATACGCTTTGAGGAGTCATCAGAAGCGAAGATGATTACCACATAACAACAACTTTACTGAAAAGAAGATTACACCCAGAAACTGTTTCCAAACAACAAAGACAAAAGACTCCAGAGCAATCCAGTGCAGTGTTTTGCTGACTTTCCATTCTAGAAGTTTGTCATTCTTAACTTGACTGTTTTCATACTACGGTTAGCATGTTTTAATGAAGTGCATTTAACAGATGGCATCCCCTTGAAGTAACGAATTTAAATTACTTCGTCCCACTCCTTCATTAAGAGATTTTTTTGTCTCTCTGAGTGGACGAAGTCAGGGCCGGGCAAAAGGGGCTAAATACATATTCATAATGCTGATATTTTTTGAAAATGTAAAATTGTATTTAAAAGGGTAATGGTAAAAAATGTGAAGTATAATATAATGAAATATTTAATGAGTTTGACTTAACGTTTACTTTATTACTTTTTAATTACTACGAAAAATATAAAAACATAATTTCCTTAAAATCTACATAATTGAAAAGAAATAAACTAATCGAACAAACCGTATAATCGTATCTTTATTACTATTTTATTTTCAAAATCTTAACTAGGATCTACTTTCATTTTAGTCCTCCTGTGTCTCGCAGCATATAACTCTAGCAGAATATTTTTTTGCCCACCCACATATTAAATCCCAAATACATCCCTGTACCCGAGCTCTTATTTCAACTGTTTCCTTTTGCCTTATCTCTGAGATAAAGTCGTTTCATTATCCTTTGGCTCCATTATTTTTACCGTCTGAGCTTTTCATAGTGGTAATTAAAGAGATCTAACTGTTGTTTAGTGTTTCAGGTGTCTAAGGGAACTTCAGCCTTCATTGTTCCAAGGAATAATTGTTTATTGAAGCTTAGGTGAAAATAATGTCTTTTAATTTAAGTTCAACAAAAGTTGCGAGAAGCTTAGGTCTTTGTTTAAGCCGTGTTAGGTTGAGAGCTTTATATCCGGTATAAACAAAATCGAGGTTCTGTTTTAAACTGAAAAAGTATAAGAAGATTATTCTATATATTCTATGTATATTATAATGTGGGGACTGAACTGCTTAAGTTTGCTATTTATTTATTAAATATCGATTCAGTCCTAATTTGTTGTTTTGCTGCCGGGGCACTCAGTTTTTTTTAGTGCTATTAGAATGTAAAATTATGATGTAATAAATCTAAGCTTGTTTTGAAAAGAGTAATGGCTGAGTTTATTGCCGGCTCTTCTCAGCAAATGCAACCTTCCGAACCGATATTAGAGTATTAGAGTCAGACTATTCATGAGTGCCTTCAATTGAATTGAATTCCTGCAAATATTTTTTCTATGTTGTGAATGGATTTAGATTAAACATACATAGATAGGACATTTTCATTTGTATATTTTCTTTAATTACTCCTTTTGGTCCCACTGGGATTTGCGTTGCTTCTGCATTTATATTTGTATAATTTTCGTTATGCCATTTTCATTTTAAAATGTTCAACAATAATTATGTTTGTTACAAAAAATCTATTCGAATTTTTAAATTAGCAAATGCCCCATAATTTCGTTTGTATTTCTAAGGGGAATTTATGCTCTTCTAGCATGTCAGGTAAGCTATGTTTTGATCTAAAGTATGGCCTATATGATGTGCAAAGTCGTCCAAACTTGCTTAGCCTGGGACAGTTTCCTGAAAAAAACTATTTAGTCCGTCATATACATTATCAAAAAATATTAGACACGTAGTTTTCCTTTTTTCAATTAAACAAAAAGATACGAGGATATGGTTTGTTGAAGTTCCGCGTGACGTCACGGTGTGGTACACTTTTTAGTAACAAGTGACGTCACGAGCCCCCACTCCCGAACTTAGTCACGCTTTATCTTCGTCTATTGTTAATGATTTGGTAAAGCAAATAATTGGACTGTTTTACAAAAAACTTAAACCGACTTCAAACTACACTAAAAAGTAATCAAATCCTGATCTGATGACAATGGGACCAAACGGGAAGTGTACCCTTCCAATCAAAAAAAGAATTTTCCAACTCGGTTAATAAATGACGGAGTTAAGAGGTAACAAACATAAAAAAAAAAAAAAAAAAAAAAACACAACCGAATTGAGAACCTCCTCTTTTTTTGAAGTCGGTTAAAAATACGTGTCCAGTATTTTTTGATAATCTAACTGACGGACTAATTTAATTATTATTTTTTACCCAGGACACATCCCTAATAACAAAAATTTGTAATAGATTTTTATTATTATGCTTTTGAATTAGTATATTATTATTCATACTATGAATTTATCAAATAAGGAAAGGGAAACCTTACCAATTAAGTTTTCAACAACAAACTTCTAACACTTGAGAAAGGCTCATATTCAAACCTTTCTTCAAGGTTACAAGGCTTTCGAAGGCTTAACGGCCTGAAATTTCCATCGCACCAACGCGAAACTTTAAGCACATTTCAAACAAAGGCATTTCACGGAAGGCATCCTATTCGACGTAGATAATATCAATAAAAACTGGTGAAAGCTCGTAAAATTTAAATGGAGTTTTAAAACAGTAGTAAAATACTTTGCCCGGCCCGTTTTCGAATTTTTGCAAAAGGCTGGAACCGTTTTGAATATTATTTTTATTGTTGGAGTTTTATTTTTCGTATATTTGCCGACTCTTAATGCATCGTTCACAGTTTTAAAAGACGTAGGGCATAGAAATACCTGTATTCGACTGCGTATTTTTATTTATTCGTCATATTTGTGGAATCTTGAAGCAAAGTCTTTCGATCCTTTTTTAGCCTATTGCGGACACGTAGGAGTATGAGATTTGGTTTAAAGTTTCTATGGGTAAGAAGTGCATAAAGCTAATATTTTCAAAAGAATGAAATAAGATTTGCTAAAGGAGGTTCTCAATTCGACCTACTGAGTTTGACACACCACACACATTTACTCTTTTGTTTATGTTCTTTTTCTTAGTTTTATAGTATGACCATTGATATATTATAACTACGTTGTAATAAGAGCTCAATGAGACGACCAAATTCTTTTTCGGACCTTTTTTACCAGTATCAAGTTACATAATTAGTTCATTTAGGCCAGTTGGCGCGGTTGGTTAAGAGTCTGGTAAAGATTCTAGCTATTGCGCTGCAGGTCGTGGGTTCGATTCCCACACAGGACATGCATTTGTGTGCATGAACATGTTTGCATGTCCTGAGTCTGGGTGTAATTATGTATATTAAGTATGTATTTACAAAAAAAAAGTAGTATATGTATTATATCAGTTATCTGGTTTCCATAGTACAAGCTCTGCTTAATTTGGGATCAGATGACCGTGTGTGAGGAATGTCCCAGGATATATCCCAGGATATTTGTAATAAAAATTATAGCCGAATTTCAACTCATGTGCGACCTCTAGTAAACATAACTCCACAACCCAGCCTTATTATCATATTCATACTTAAACAAAATTAATGATATTTTAATTACAGGTGCCGCAAATAGTAATTTGACAGAAATTCTGCCACGCTCTCGGCCGAAGAGCCGAATAAAGTGTGCATTTCGTGCTTTCATATTGCGCTGGTTGCTGACGTGACGGCAAATGCAGAGCAGTAATGCGATCGTGCCAGAATTAAATGTTTTGTCAAAATAGCAGACCCCTTGTATAGTTCCAAAAGATAACTGGCTGTTTGTTCAGAGCATTTGCTAATCAAACAATCCGAAATGAGGGTAGTCACAAGAGTAGTTGCAACATTGAAATGAAGAGAATTTAATAACTGTTATTTTTTATCGATACGTTTTATTAAACACCACAACACTAGAAGCTACATAACCGTCGTTGCTGAAAAGGGAATGATTTCGATTTTAATGTTTGTTCCCATTTGAGCACCGATCCAAAATATGCATCGGTGCTGAAAAGGGAATAGGATCGGTGCTCAAAAAATCAGTGCTCAAAAAATCGGTGCGCAAATGGGAATACTTCATTGAAATCATTTCTCAAAAGAGATTATCAATTTTAACGAGATTTCTTTGTTGCAAAGGTTTTTAATAAAGCTCTCACAGCGAGAGCTTTTCACTCACCCAATAATAATTTTGACGCAAACTTTGGGGCGCAATACCAAAATTTCATTCAAACCAAAACGCCTTATGGGGTTGGTTGTCAAAAATATCACGTAGTAGCTTTATGAGCTTTCACATTTGCACATAAAAAGAAGTTTACGGTTTGGTCGGGTACAGGAGAGATAAAAGCGGAAACAAAACCGCAATTCCGCATGCTTGATGTTTTTTTTTGTTATCGCAATATTTTAGATGCGAGGCGTTAGAGCTGGAAACATACAGCGATGTGTTCACTTTATTAGTGTTAGTCGTCCTTAGAACAAATATGTAACTGAATCTTTAAGTATAGTTACAGTGGTATAGTAGAGCAAGAAGGTCATGAAAATGTAAGGTCAAGATTCCACCTATCGCGCCGCAGGTCGTGGGTTCGATTCCCACACAGGAACTGCATTTGCATGTCTGTATGTCCTGAGTCTGGGTGTAATTAAGTATGTATTTACAAACAAAAAGCAGTATATGTATCAGTTACCTGGTTTCCATAGTACAAGCTCTGCTTAGTTTGGGATCAGATGACCGTGTGTGAGGATTGTCCCAGGATATTTATTTATTATTTATAGTAAATCGTGGTACATTCTACACACGGGAACTTGTACTATGGAAATGAGATCACCGATATACATTTTTTTAATGTAGATAATATCCTACTTAAAATAGATAATTACACCCAGACTCAGGACAAGAAATTGAAGAGCCAACAACATTATAGATGAGAAAAAAATGCTCTCGAGTGGCGACCACGTATTGCTGCACACCATATGGGTCAGTCTCCCTCCAGAAGGACTGAAAACCGACGCACCGATGCGATGTGAGCGCGATAGTGGCACTAAATCTGGCACGCGAAGTAGGTGCTCTTGCGTTATCTAGGTAAATATATATCTGTGGATATTTGGCATAGGTTTTTTTTTTTTTTTTTATACAACTTAGTCGGTAAACAAGCATACGGCCCACCTGATGGTAAGCGGTTACCGTAGCCATATGGACGCTTGCAACACACGAAGCATCGCTAACGCGTTACCGACCTTTCCCCCCTCCCCTATGAGCTCTGGCGACCTTACTCACGCGCAGGAACACAACTTTACACAACATAAAGTTATTTGGCTGCGGTATTCTGTAAGGTGGACGTACTTCCCCAGTCGAGCTGCTCTTTGAGCGAATAAACACTATGCTCTACCTCTCTTAAAGGTAGGTAGTTAAAGTTTATTATGTATCCTCTCCATCCAAAGGTTACCTCAAGTTACCTGGTAGAGATCACTTTTAGATTGAACACTGAACAGTACTGTAGGTAGCACACTCTCTAAAATATATCCTATAGACGACCGAAAAACACGAAACCTTAACCTTTCCAAGAAAAACTAAACACATTTACAAGAAAAACCTCTAAAAGTCCCCGAAAAGGTTTTAGGTCGTATCCCATATAAATTCATGGCCCTAAGGTATTCTAAGTAGAAGTTAGATCTAAGCTTACAATCTCGAAATCTTAACATTATGCAAACACAGGGTGTGGATATCTGAAGAAACTGTCAAAGGCAGTTTAGGAAACAATAGAGGAAAGTGGGAACCTTCTAAATGGGGTGATTGGTAGGTTAAAAAGGTCGTATGTAGGCCTCATTTGAAGTAACAGTCGTTTCTGAAGACCGGCTGAAACTTTCTATGGCTCGATGCACAGGTCGAAAATGTGTTCAGCTTTTTTTTGAAAATTGAACGGTATTAATGGGCTAGGTATTTGTGTGGGCCTTGAATTGTTAAAATACTTTTTGCTGCGGTTTTTGTATAATATTTTGCTATTTAACCAACTTCAAAAAAGGAGGAGGTTCTATGTTCGACTGTATATTTTTTTTTTTGTATGTTAACCGATTACTCCGAATCGGCTTATGCGATTTAGATCGGCTGTTCCACGTCAAATTATTCCTTACCACACAGACGTCTATTATTTTATGTATCATATCATTGGCAGATGATTGGCTGCACAAAAATATGCACTGGAAATATTGCATTAGAGTTTTTGATTAATGTTCAAAACTCATCCTTACTAGCATATATTCTAAGCTTACAACATAGTTTATTTTTTACCCACAGTAAGTGACTCATTTGGCATGGATGTTTCAATGATGAACGTGACGTGTGACGGGTCGCCCACTTCCCTCTAACATGGCGAGGAGGGTGATGGCTGCCACACATACTTGTGAACAGCTGCTTGTGGAGGCTGGTCTGCTTAAGTTTGCTAGTTACTTTTTTTGATTAGATGGGGTAGCGTTTGGCTACTGACCCACCCATAAGTGACCGAGCCCATAGGTGTATTATGTCCTTTTTAAGAGATACCTCTCTCTACCGAGCATAGCGTCTTTTCGCTCAAAGCAGCTTGACTGGAAAAGCACCTTACATAATACCGCAGCCAAATATCTGTTCCGGCGCGTGAGTAAGGTCGTCAGAGCTCATCGGGGTGAATTATGCCCCGGGGCCCGGGTGTAACAAGCTTCGCTTGTGATGAAACACTCTTAGAATCACAAGGGCTGCGGTAACGCTTACCATCAGGCGAGCCGTATGCTTATTTGCCGACTAAGTTGTATAGAAAAGGTAATGTTGGCAATTTTATTAAATGTTGTCTAGGTCTCTCCTAAACGATAATTTATTAACTGATACATAGCTTAGTACAATTGTTTTTAGAACTTAATTGTCTTTACCATTATTCCCCTAAAATGAACCTAATTGCCACAAAACTATGTTACGTAACAGAACTAGTAATTAGGCGAAGGTCCCAACCGGACTGAGTAATCAATACATATCGAGTTACAGTCACTGGTCTCTACCTTAGTGGAGGCAATTAGCTATTAAAAACGATCGATTGATTAATGACCTTGGACTAGCGAAGGGGCTCTCAAACTTGGCCGTGTAACCTATTTTAACCGACTTCAAAAAAGGAGGAGGTTCTCAATTCGGTTGTGTTTTTTACTATATTTTTTATGTTTGTTACCTCATAACTCCGTCATTTATGAACCGATTTGGAAAATTCTTTTTTTATCTGGAAGGGTACACTTCCCGTTTGGTCCCATTGTCATCAGATCATGATTTGATTACTTCTTAGTGTACTTTGAAGTCGGCTTAAGTTTTTTGTAAAACAGTCCAATTATTTTGTTTTTATGTTTGTTACCTCATAACTCCGTCATTTATGAACCGATTTGGAAAATTCTTTTTTTATCTGGAAGGGTACACTTCCCGTTTGGTCCCATTGTTATCAGATCAGGATTTGATTACTTCTTAGTGTACTTTGAAGTCGGTTTATGTTTTTTGTAAAACAGTTCAATTATTATAAATGTCGTGATGGACCCTCATTGTTCGGTAATTTTATACGGTCTTTACATTTACTCAGTCCATACTTGAGGTAGTTGCGCGGTATAGCAGAGGTGGTGGATGACATAACAGCACCATGGCGCTGGTCCCAGATTCATTGACATCAAATTCGTATTAGACATTAGGCGAACAGCAATGTTTTTCGCCGTAAAACTAGGCAAAAATATATTTCAAGTCTGATTTCTAGTTTTCTTATAAATAAATAGCTGACCGGCGCGAATTCGTTCGCGTGGTGCATACCCTTGTCACTTAGGGGTATGAAAAATAGATACTAGCCGATTCTCAGACCTACTGAATATGCATATAAAATTTGGTAAAAATCAGTAAAGCCGTTTCGGAGGAGTAAGGTAACTAACATTGTGACACGAGAATTTTATATATACGATAAATAACTAGCTGACCGGCGCGACTTTGTTCGCGTGGTGCCTACCCTTATCACTTAGGGGTATGAAAAATAGATACTAGCCGATTCTCAGACCTACTGAATATGCATATAAAATTTGGTAAAAATCAGTAAAGCCGTTTCGGAGGAGTAAGGTAACTAACATTGTGACACGAGAATTTTATATATACGATAAATAACTAGCTGACCGGCGCGACTTTGTTCGCGTGGTGCCTACCCTTATCACTTAGGGGTATGAAAAATAGATACTAGCCGATTCTCAGACCTACTGAATATGCATATAAAATTTGGTAAAAATCAGTAAAGCCGTTTCGGAGGAGTAAGGTAACTAACATTGTGACACGAGAATTTTATATATACGATAAATAACTAGCTGACCGGCGCGACTTTGTTCGCGTGGTGCCTACCCTTATCACTTAGGGGTATGAAAAATAGATACTAGCCGATTCTCAGACCTACTGAATATGCATATAAAATTTGGTAAAAATCAGTAAAGCCGTTTCGGAGGAGTAAGGTAACTAACATTGTGACACGAGAATTTTATATATACGATAAATAACTAGCTGACCGGCGCGACTTCGTTCGCGTGGTGCCTACCCTTATCACTTAGGGGTATGAAAAATAGATAGTAACCGATTCTCAGCCCTACTGAATATGCATATAAAATTTGGAATAAATCAGTAAAGCCGTTTTTGAGGAGTAAGGTAACTAACATTGTGACTGTTTATGTTAAAATAGTGTAATTGGTATCAGCAATTAAATTTAATATTCTTCTTAAATAAAAATTACTAAGCTGAGCCAGGTATAGGCGCTTACACTAGGTGGGCAGTATGCTCGTTTGCTTAGCTTACTTATCCTTAAGTAGTAACATGTCGTATTAATTGGTTCGATAGAAATCTATTAATGTTCAAGTGCCAAGGGACAGTTGTGTCTCAGTAGAACATCTAATGTAAATATTTTCATTGCTCTGCAATTGTTTTCCTCGCGTAAGAAAATACCAATAAACCAATATTGAGCGAGTCAATACTGCTGTCTTTGTACTGCTAGTCTGCTTCTGCTACCCCTTGTAAGAGTGTGGCTAGGCAATGTGCAGCTTCAAGTTGTATTTCATTTAAAATCTATATGCCTTGCCTAACAGCAGTGGGCATTTTTAGGGAGAACAATTAAACACTATCCCCCTTATTGATAAATAAGGTGTAAGTGTAAGTCAAGTATAGTAATACCTAGAATTTAAATATTATCCGTCACTTTCTAAATAAACAAAAAGGGTACCTATTTTAATACCTGGGTGTTACAAGGCTGACTTACACCTTATTTATTAATAAGGGGTTATATGTATATTATGATGATTCTTGTCAAATATACAATTTTTTAATTGTACTTGTTTTCCACATAGACTTTTTATTTTATTTTTTACTGCAAAATGATTATCATCGGCAATCTTTTAAATTATATATGCAAAAATAACCCTACAAATAAACATTGACAAAAAATAATATTATACATCGTCCTTGTCATATTTTCAACAATAAAATTATATTTCCATCAAACATACTGCGTTTCATCCAGCAATAAAAATGTTAATAGCTCATATTTCAATTTTCTCCACATTTGCTCCGCTGTTTTTAAAGCCCCACCATAACAGGGGCTGTAAATATTTTACGCGCATATCCATATATAAAAGACGATTTCCTTATAATATCCGCAACTCATAAAATCTAGATGAGTTTAACAAATAATCTAAGTAAGCGTGTTATTAAGGTGGCTTTCTGCACACCATGGTTTTAAGCGAGATTGCATTTTACCACTTAAAGGGTTTAATTACTTAAGTCATTATTGGGAGCTTGCGTAATTGTGCATTATTTCAAAATTCAAACCGGAGCAGCCGTCTTAATACATGAGATGATTCAAGCCGAGTTCAGTAAAACCCAGATTTTAATGTAGTCATGGCTCTTTTTATTATATGACGTTAGAATGTGACGAATATATTGAAAACCTGGGTTAAGATAGACTTGCTTTAAATCACCTCACGTAATATGGTGGCAGCAGTTTAGGCTGTGCGTTGATAGATCTGTCTGTCAGTCAGGACAAGTGTTTTTAAGGCGCCGCCGGTCCCACATCGCATGATCTAGAGATGCTTCATAAATTGTGTCACTCAATAAATTTTCCAAGAGCTCAGACGTTTTTTTTGTTGTTCGCCTGTGTTATACGTGTCGAGACCTACCATCTTTCGAAATTGGAACTCCGAAAGAACGTGCGCTCTCCTCAACCGCCGCAGTCGCTGTGCAAAGTGAATATAACGCTTGGTCGCTGTGTGCAAAGATCAGAAGCGCCGCATAGACACGCATAGATTACAGTGAACGTGGAACACAAAACTCTGACCGCTGAACTCTAGATTACTCGCTGCGGGATCGGCGCCTTAATGTATAGATGAGATTTCAATAATATGATATTAATAACTTTAGTACACGTTTAATATCAGATTGTTTCAATATGTTTTTTTCGTATTATTAAATACTATAGCGGAGCCGAGGGATATCTTACCCTACCGTTAAGTATTCTTAAATTTTTTAATTCTATACACAACTTTCTTAATTTTTTTTTACGTAATAACCTTCTCCAGAGTATTAGAAAACATAAAAAAAGGTATGAAATCGGTAAATCGGCGTGACCAAGGGAAATAGGGATTCATTTTTATATACAAAAATTGATAATGATGAAAATTGCGAGGGAAGGTTTAATATTTTCAGGTATTTCAATTTTCATATTCAGTTCAAGAGACTACAGGTATTTTAATAAAAATATCCAAGTACATAGGCCAAAGTTTCGTTTTATTTAGAAAAGTAATTTGTACAATTTTACTAAATTACAAGTCACTTCATAACATTTCAATTACGCATGTTTAAGATTCTCACTCAGAAAAACCACTTCTTCAATTAGTTAAAGTATGCAAAGTCAAAAGCTTTACCATTAAAAGTAATACATAATTATTTTCATATCCAACATTTCACTCGCTTTAATAATTAGTAGCGATTATTTACAAAAAACACTATATTCTATGTATCACAGAAAAAATAATTATATTACTAGGCATAATAGTTTACAAGAAGTTTACAAAACCATTTTTTTTTACAAATTATCGATTTTTTATCGGTAAAAGTATCGGTAACTTGTAAAATGATTTTTACTATAAAACACTGTTTTACCTAGTGAATAGATACTTTTTGTGATCACTGAAGATATTATAATGAAGTTTTAGATGCATGACAGTCATTTTAAGCTTAAACTATGCAGTGTCAGTTACCACAAAAAATACCGGTATTTTAACATTACAGACGGATGATATGATACTAAGCGATTGTAAGAGCTAATTGTATGATATTTATATTCATTATTGCGAATGATTTCCAGGCCAATTTTGAAACATTTAGTATTTATTAAAAAAACGGTGGTGAAATATTTATTGTTTAAAAAGTTATTTAGAATCGTTATAGTATTTTAACCAGTCGAGGATAGAAGTACAGTTTTTACTATGGTATTTGACGATTAATTTGATAGCTATTTCAATATGGAACTGAGCCTCGTTGGGAACTGGCTCTCAAGAGCAGCTTCCGTAAGATACTTGGCTATAAACTTTCAACTAAAAGTTAGGGTTGAGTTTCTTTTCATGAAAAATAAACAAAAAATATACCAAATATTTTATACTAATATTACACACAACTTTGAATGATATGGTAATAGATACTTTCGTGTCGATACAATCGATTTTATTTCAGAATGACACTTACAATTAGCCGATTGTCTAAATTACAGTCATTTTATCATTTATCGAGAATGAAATATCGGTTTCGATAAAAATACCGATAAAGCGATTCGATTCTGATTACACTTTAATTACATGTTTGTATGCAATTATATTCTTTTTAGGGTTCTGTACTTCAAAAAGGAAGCCTTATAGGATCACTCATACGTGTGTCTGTCTGTCCGTCTGTCAGAGCCGATTTGCTTCGAATCTACTGGACCGATTATGTTGAAATTAGGTACACACACATATGTATTTCTGTGACCCAAATAAGAACGTGTATTGTAAATAAATGAATTTGAATTATTCACTTTTGGGGCACACATTGGAAAATTAAAAAAAAAGTTTTGAAAAGTGTACCGTGTGACATATCAAACGAAAGATATCTTGCGATGGTCTCAGATATATTTTATTTATAATTTTAAAATAAAAAATAAATATTTTTAAAGTTATTAAAGAAACTAGATGATAATTGACCATTCCTCCCAGCTTATCTCCTGAACTACAGATCCTAACTTTTTTTTAAAATTAATTACAGGCAAACCTTCCAACATGGTAAATCTGTCAATAATGTGCGTACAAACTTACATTTGCAGTTGGAATAAATGGTAGAACACGTTTTTCAACTACAATGTTAATTTGTACGGAACCCTCTCAACGCGAGCTTAACTCGCACTTTTCCAGATTTTTAATTGTTCTTTACATTTGAATTAGTAATGAGTAGTATCGATTTAAATACCTATCAATAAAAATACCTTATATTATAACGATTCTAAATTTTCTTTTTATTCGGTTTTAAAGAAATTTACAATTAGAGCCTCAATATTCAATAAATGATAATATTTTTAGATCATTTAGTGGATAGAGTCAGCCTTCATTTAAAATAAGTGCATGGAGGTATGTCTAATCAGTCTTAGGTCGAAATTTTAAGAAAATCATTTCTATAGATTTATTGAGCATCGTGGTAAGCTGGTTACTATGAAGTATAATTATTTATTTATATGATAATAATATCTATTTGAAATTAAAATTATTTTATATAAAAATAAATATCTAAAATTGAAATTGCACATTGAAAATCGGAGTTAATATAGAATTTAAAATTTGAATGATATAATACATCAGAATGTATGAAGATATGTATGAGACGTGAATGGCACAACATTTTTGAATCGAAATTAAAGCTTTTAACAATTTTATTACATATTTTTAATTATTTTACACAACAAGGTTCGTAAACGAAAAAAAAACATACAAAAATTACACTAGAACAAAAAAATTAAAAGGTTAAATATTTTCTCTATAAATATAAACAAACACTATAATATATTTTGTTTACTATAATATTATTATATAACACTCAATTTATAAAATCAAAAATATTTTCAAATATCAGATAATTTTCATTTTAAAATTGACTCTAATTTTAAATTAAAAACATTTTCACAATGTTTAATTAACGTCAGTAGGAAGGTCGTGATATCAAAACATATTGGATACAATAACCGTTTCGAATGATTTTGATACACAATGTTACATAATTATATACAACAATCAAAGGTCAATCAAACTCTGCAAGATAGGTAGGTATTCATTCACAAATAATTAACAGAGCGCCATGTGACAGACTGACATACAATGTGACAAATGGAGGTAATAAGGTAAGGTAATTGTAATTGGGGTCCGTTGGAATGAGAGCATTAGAAACATATTGAATTTAAAATAATTTAAAATTATAGTTTAGAAAAACACGCTTAAAAAGCCCTGTAGTAAAAATATTGTATTGTCATCGGTCCGTGATACGTGTGCAAAGTTTCCATGACGATTTGAAGTCTATGCTAATTACGTTTGAGTATTTTATGACATACATAAACAGTTTAAGCTAATAAAAGCGTGTTAAAAAAAACAAGCTCTATATTATTTGAGTGTCTTTGCAAAGACAGATATCAAATAAAATAAAAATGGTTTCATTTTAACTTTAGCGAATCAAAAATGCAAAATGATTAGCAATTAGGTATTCTGGAATAATTATTATGTTAATTATTTGCTAGTGAACACCTATTTTTAATTTGAAGGTTCTTGCAAATATTAGCGAATTAGGTATTTACAAAGTATGCACTTAAAATCTGTCCAATTTACTTTATTCTATGTTATACTTTATAAATTTAAAAGTTAAGTAGACCAGTCTCAGGCATATAATAATTTCGAAATTGACAATAGTATTTAACAAATTTAAAACTTCACAAAAAATTTGGATAGGTTTGACCTCATCAATCATAAAATCAAAGATTAAAATGGGATGGTACAGGTTTAAAGACAGAAAAAGGAGTTAAGCATTACTCATAAAATATTTAAAAAAATTACATTACCGACGATAAATAATTATGATATTTTAGCATACGCAGATAATAAATTCGGGTAGTATGATAGATATGTTTTTACAATTACTTATTATATACAATATATTTATCAATAGAAACTATCATATAAGTTCTAGCACTAGCAAGTAAAGTTAGGTTAACCTGGTTATTTGTAATTAAAACATGTTATTTTAATAATTAAAAAAATACTGCTCTTGGATCAAGTAAAGGAAAATAATTTATGAACTTTTGTTTCTGTTGCTTGTCCAAATAAATAAATAAATGAAAATCAAGAATAAAAACATTTTTAAATACCCAAACTTTTCAGATTTTAATTTATAATTAGTTGTAATTTTATTGACTATACCATGAACGATATGTACATATTAACAGTGAATATGTTGCGTTTTTAATTTGTAGATGACAAAAGAGTTTAAATGACTATAATACACGAATAAAAAAAAATATCACCACAACTATTTAACACTTTAAAAACTATTTTCACACTTACGTTGAAAATTATAAAGTTTATTTACACAGATTGTATTAAAAAGTCGAATAATAGTAAATTTCATCGAAAGTTTTTATTTTATAAATATTAAAACATCGGTTATACGTGTGTGGCTAATGGTGGTTGATGACCATTACCTGAAAAAAAAAGATTAGAGCATTGAAATTTTAGAAATCTAGCAGAATTTTATTGAAATTTTAGAAATCTAGAAGAATTTTATTGAAATTTTAGAAATATTGTATTTTGAAATAAATCTGAATAAGGATAATCAAAATCGAAATGTCTATTATTCAGTTTAGGCCCTAGTCGAGCACTTATGAACGTTAGGTTGGTACATATAGTTGAAGTTTTAAAGGTAAAGGTTGGTACATACAGTTGATAGGTGAATACTTATATGTCATCTACCTGGGTAAGGTACCTACGAAAAAATCTTACCTTTCTTCGTAACAGTCGCATTACTTATAGTCCTATTTGATGGCGCTAGTATGTAATGTGAACTTGGAGATTGCGGGGTAGCCGATGAAGTTGCTACTCCAATCTGTAAAAAATCTTCCAATTAATTAATTTATCTATGTACTGACAGAACATCTCTTTCAAAGGGTTCAATACAATTCGGGTCTTTAGGTTATAGGACCAAATAACGAATTAATTGCTCCGAGATATAAGCCCCTTTTGGACATGTCGGTACAAAAGAATATTGGGACGCCGTCGCTTACAACTCGCTCACGGGTCGCTCACTTCCCTCCAATATGGCGAGGAGGGCGATGGCTGCCACACGCGCTGAACAGGTGCTGCTTGTGGGGGCTGGTCTGCCTAAGTTTGCTATTTATTTACTTATTAAATATTTATTCAGTCTACTTTGTAATTTTGCCGCCGCGCCGGGGCACGCAATTGTTTTCAGTGCGATTAGAATGTAAATATTATGTAATGAATCTAAGCCTGTTTTGAAAAGAGTAATTGCTGGGTTTATTGCCGGCTCTTCTCAGCAAATGCAACCTTCCGAACCGGTATTAGAGTATTAGAGTCAGACTTTTCATAAGTGCCTGCGAAGGTCTATTTGAATTAAAGATTTTAAATTTTTTGAACAAACATGCAAGTATAATTTCAAGTAAAATAATTATAAATTGCCTAAACACTTCTATATCGAATCCCTAGGTAACTAACTGCAAAAAGCGCATCAAAATTCGTGTTTCTTTAGACAATGAACATAGCAGACAGAAAAAATAGTCGTTACATTTTATAATAATGTAAAAAAATTGCAGTCTGTCAGTTGTAAATGTATGGTTTATTACATTAATTTGAATTAATTAGCTACGTCTAAAAACAGTATAGGATATTGATTGAAAGAACACAATAGCATACATAAAATATTCGCTTCAATTCAGCTAATGCTTATACTGGAAATAACAAAAACCAAATCCTACTCTTAATTGATAGCAAGGTCAACGGACATGATAAAAAGTGGGCTAGTTTCAGCGTGGGCGACTAACGATTATGGGCATTCATTATTTATATTATTGTTACAATATAGAATTCCACGTTACTTTGTCATCGTATTACAAAGCTATCACAAGCCAACAAAAAAGGAGGGTGTGCCGTCGCCTGACTATTATTAGATTATTGAATTTAACAATGATAAACAAGACTTTTTTTGGCGGGAACTTGCAGAGTGACGTTGCGTTTTCATTTTAATATTCATAAACTCGTGTATTTTGAGTTTTATTGCATATTATCGGTGGTATTTTATCCAATAAAGATCAATAAATTTGCACCAGTGATATGAAATGAATTATGTGTATCGTGACTTTTCAAGTTGTTTCAAGAAGTCCGTGAAAAGTTTTTGTACAATGACCACCATTGTACTAAAACATGACTTTTATGGACGGTGCTTAACTGAAGACTATGTGAAAGTGATTTATTGTGACTAGAACTTATAATATAACTGAAAATTGGCAAAGTACACAAGCCATGTGGCGCCATTGAAGAAAAAAAAAAAAAAGATTTTGAAAAATGAAATGCAAAATTAGAAGTAAACTATTTACTTACGGCAGGTTGTGTACTATCTGTTGACATAGTAGATGTGGTGATAGGACTTGTTGCACATTGTGGCGATGCGAGACTTGTTGGTGATGTTATTGAATGTGATGATGTACCTGATGGTAAAATAAATTTATTTAAGATAAAAATTAAATAAACTCCACATAATCTTAGTAATATCAATTTGAAAAATCATTAAAATACAGAAATAATAGGAATGATTACTGGGTAAAAAAAATCTAACTAATTCGTCAGTTAAATTATCAAAAAAATATTGGTCACGTATTTTTTGTTTTGCCAAATCATTGAAAATTTACAAAGAGAAAGCGGGTCAAAGTTCGGCTGGTTAAAAACCGTACCATAACGTGACGTCACGCAGAACTTCATCATACGATAACTTCGTATTTTTTTGTTTAATTGACAAAAGAAAAAATACGTGTCTCATATTTTTTGATAATGTTAATGGCGGACTAAATAGATTTGTTCAGTCTTCTAGCCTATTTTAAATAAAACTTGGTACTAGTGGTAGGTCATCATTCTAGTTAGGGAATCATTTTACTTAACATTAGATGGAACGAAGGTAAATAATATTATTATGTAGGTAATAAAGACCTTTCCAAAATAAAATACTACAAAAATAACTGATAACTCATGCTCACCTGAAGGCAGTATCACAGAACTTCTAACAGAAGAATATGGCGGCGGCGCGGGAGTGGATGCAGGCTTAGCAGTATTTACAGTATTAGCAAACCCTAGTCCACCACCAGCCCTCAGATGTGGGTTCCCATAAGTTGCTGCATATCTTACATCTACACCGTGGATTATACCACCATTCGGTACTCTATTTACTGTAACAAGAAAAAAAATATAAACAATTTTAGTTTTAGAACAATTTGATTTTTTTAAAAGAACGTATTTTTTTGGCTGAACTAGTTGTGTAGTTGACTGCAAAAAAGTATAATTACAAAACGCATAAAATATTTTGTCTATTTAAAATTACATAAAAATCATATGGATCACTCAAGTTCAATCTTTAATTGAAGAATGGGGCTGTAAATATTGGCATTGCAATTTAAATCAAACTTATAATTCTGTTTGAACAAGTTCTAACAAAACAGACAACGGGATTAACATCACGATCAGCCCCGTTCTCTATGTATATTATGCGGCTTATAATAAAAAGTAGTAAAAGATGGTTACTATGGTGGCGTTAAAAATTACAGTGATGATATTGATAATTTAGGTAGGAATGTAAACTTACTATCGGTAGTAGGTAATCCTAAATTATTCAAAGCATTGCTGCTATCTTGACGCTTATTGGAACGCTGCAGCGAATTATTTTGAGATCCATTCCCAGTGCCGGGGTTGTATTGAACAGTCGATGAAGTATCTACACTTCTGGGCAGACTGCCGTTTACTGACCTGGATAGAAATATCTTCATAAATATTTGTGTCAAGTTAATTCCTGGTATTTTGAAAGAAACAACAACCAGGGGAAAATTTACCGACATTATTATCTTCATACAGATTTCTATTGATGTTTTAACTTCGATAGCAAATTTTGAATACGGGTATAAGAAAAATTAAGAAATATCAATGTTTTGCCAAAAGACTTTCGGTATTATCTAGGTTTAAAATAAGCTCATAAATATTAAAACTTATTATTATATTGTTATTTAAATTTTTTGTTGAAGCGCAAAATATGGTTATATTTCCAGAATCATCAAGAAATTCTAATAACATTAAACTTACCTATTAGGAGTAAGTTTGTCACCGCTCTGGGTAGGTGACTGTACCCTCAAAGATCCAGGAGTGTAGTCATGCCCATAATGAACATACGTCTGGTAGCCATTATTGAAGCCGTTGACCTAATAAAGACGGTAAATATTATGGTTATGAGCAACATAATGAGATACGGAATACTGTGCGTGAGGTACTTGTACACCATGTATGACACGCGTATTTTTTTCAAACGATAATATTTTTTTAAATATTATGAATTCAGTGATAAGCAAGCATGGTGTTTTGTAAAATTTCACAGTGGATAATGATATTTTTAAGGGAGTAATAGACCAAGGTTTTATGCAATATATTGTTGGTAAAGAAGCCAAATTCAACAATATATGGGACATTGCCATGGCATAACTCATCTTGCATGAAATAGACTCTAAATTGTTTAACTAAATTTAATTACTGTTTTGTTTATTAGCCAAGCAGATTTGAACTGAAATGTCAAGTCTTCTTTAAATTCTGTTGACTGTTGAATTTAGTAAATTTTTTAATCAGTTTGCACATTTTTTTTTCAATAGTTACTACTCCTCTGACGCTCCTACGTTACAGAGGGGTCTAATAATTTTCCTGAATATAAAGCAACCTATAATTTTACACATAATATAAATCATACATTGGATATCAATATCACTTAATGATATAATATCTTACCTTATAACAATCAGCATAAGCCGGATCGGTATAATCATTACTGTATCGGTATGGCTGGTACGCATTACTCTGGTTTATGGAGGATAGTGGTACCGAGCCGGCCAATGGAATACCACTGCCTAGTTTAGCATTAGAACATAGTGTACTATCTGAACCAGTATTGGAATAATCCTGGAATTAAAGGAGTTATTGAATTATTCAGTCATTGAATTTAAGCAGGAGATTAATAGCCGTTTTAAAGGAATAGTATGACAAATATTTAAATGATGAAAATATAAAAGCATATGAGCGAAATATCGAGTTATTTTTTTAATATGGTTTATGCAGAAATCAAATTCACAATAGAAACATTTTACAGTAAAAAAATCTATCAATTAAAAATATTAATAATTTGTATTGAATATTATTTTCCGATAAAAAAATGCATGTAATTTTTTTTTGATATTTTTTAGCTTCATTTTCTACGTTCCTATTTATTTCTCTTTGTGTTATTTTACTATAATGTTTAACTTTGTTTTTCACGATTACCATACTTACGATTTCACAACTCCCATTAGCCTGTCTCAATTCCAATTTCAAATCACTGATATTTGAATTCCTATCGTTTTCTTTGAATAGTTCTTCAGCAGTCACAGTAACATCTGGCTTCTCTGTCACTTGTGTCTGTTTGTTCTTCCTTTGCTTCCTCTGGCATAGTATGACCAACATGATCAATGCTGCCACCATGATCGTACCAGATGTCACGCCAAACAGGATTAGTAGCAGGGGGAATGTTTCTAAAAGGGAATGAGATTATGTTTATTTCGGGAAGTTTGAAGATTATATTTAGAAACATATGGTTGGATTGTTTTAGTTAAGTGAATTCTTTTAAAGAGGTATATACTTGAATATTTATAGGGATCTTATCGAATTTTAAAAAGTAAACGTAGCAATCTAAGCAACAATATTATAAAGAAACATGTTGATGGATAGCCTTAACTTATATGAGAGCGTAAAGTTAAAATGGCGATACATTTACGATAATGCGTGGTCGTTTGGAGCGTAATAGGGGTTCGACACAGTCTCGAGGATAATAGTCGGGTCCCTAACGTCGCTAAGGTGTTAAGAAAATATTTCACCTGTAGAAAATAGAATAATGTTTTATAGACCCCATAAAATCATTGAGTTTTTTTTGCTATATGTGGTGAGAACAGCCTGTATTTTATGAGAAATAATATAGACATACTGTTTGACATATTGCTTTAGAGAAACTTAATAAAATCTGATTCTATGGCCTAATATGGAGCAAAAAAGAAATCTTGTATACTCTTTACAAAAAAGTTTACAATTATTGTCCAAAATATCTTATTTGGTTGGATAATGCCACTTGGTATTTACCATTAGCAACTAAAATGTTGTAGCCATTTAATTAGGTATAGACCTTAAGCTGTCCAATTAAGGTTTAATGTCCGTAGTGTCTGAAATTACACTCATAAAGTAAAAAAAAACTCGTAAACTTTCTATCGTAAAATACTTAATAAAAACACAATGAATTTAATGACATTTCCCATTGTTTTTCAGGGTCACAATTCAGGTTCTGACCTTTTCATTTCTTTTACAAAGTTTGTAGGTTTTTAATGGGAATAAAAGAGGCTTGCTCGATAAAACTTTTTTTAGGGCTCGCTTATGTTTTTGCATGCCTTTCTCATAATTTTTTTTTATACAACTAATGTGGCAAACAGGCATGCGGACCGCCTGATGGTAAATTACTTTTTACTTCCAAAATTTTCGTCTTTAAAAATTAATAACTTTTTGTACAGATATTGGTCTACTTCAATTTAATTCCATCAAAATAAAGACAGCTTTTTTTGTTGATTAATGAAAATATCATCATAACGAGAAGCATCCCTTAAAATATGACTACAGTTTTTTTCTATAGAATAATTTCCAAAATAGGCCACTCACTGTTGGGCCTCAAGAGTATCTCTAGAGTATCGCTTCCATAATCATTGGACACGTTGCATTTGTACAGCCCAAAGTGCTTCGATTGACTCTCCCTGATGATCAGCGTAGAGTTCACCACACCAGCTGGCTGCAAGTCTTCGAGGAACGCGTAATCCTATATAAAGAAAATATTTATTAGGGAGGTAAATGGTGAAGATTTGATACGAAATTTGAAAATGAAGATGACATAATTAATTTCACTTTCTCAAAAATACTTCGTTGACCAACATACTTGTTTAACTACATTTCAATACCAACTACTTCTCCTACCTTTGGATGGGAAAATGCTTGTAGAAAAACGTACCTGATCGTGTATCGCATCGATTTCCTTTCCCTCAAAGGTCCAAACGATATTATCAATTCTAGGAACAGCGAACGCGGCACATTCAATATTCACGGTATCACCCTGAGATCCGAACTGCGTTTGATTCGATACTATTTTTGGTGGACCTGTAAAAACAGTCAGCGTTATTTTATGCTCTTTTTTGGGATGTTTTATCATTGGTTGTATGAGTATGAAACGTATCTTTTTTATCCATATCCCTACTACTTTTATAAGAATGTGTGTTTGTTGTCATATCTTCGTTTCACGAAGCATAGTCGAAGTAATTGTTTTGAGTAGACATTATCGGCCGCAGATTAACAAACGCTAATTTAACGCGACTATTCCGTTACAATTCTTCAAATAACAATTTCGAAGCTTTCCTTGAATTCTTTTTTTATACGACAAAGTTTTTTTTTTTTTTTTTTTTTTTTTTTTTTTTTTTTTTTTTTTACTGTGTATAGGCCTGTGTTTGACCACAATCTCACTATGGTAAGTGATGATGTGGTCGAAGGTGGTAAGCACACAAAGCCAGAAGGAACTGGCTCTCAAGTGCAGCTGACGGAACACACCGATAGGTGCTTGGCGACAGATTTTCAACTTGAGGGTGGTAGCCAGCCAGACGGGTACAAAGTACCCTACCACCGTGCTATGGTTTCCTCACGATGTTTTCCTTCACCGAAAGCTCAAGCTCATTGTAGGATTCGAACCCGGGACCTTCGTCTCGGTATCCGACGTCACTACCACTGAGCTATCATTGCAAAGTCTGACTAAGTCTTGACTAAGTCCGTAAACAAGCATACGGCCCGCCTGATGGTAAGCGATTACCGTAGCCATATGGACGCTTGCAACACACGAAGCATCGCTCACGCGTTACCGACCTTTCGCGCCTCCCCTATGAGCTCTGGCGACCTTACTCACGCGCAGGAAAACAACTTTAAACAAAATAGAGTTATTTGGCTGCGGTTTTCTGTAAGGTGGAGGTACTTCCCCAGTCGAACTGCTCTTTGAGCGAATAAACGCTATGCTCTACCTCTTTCAAAATAGTTTTAATTCTAGACAAAACATTGATTTTGAAAGTGGACTGTATTTCAGTTAATCTCTTCACGTCTCATTGAATCTAATGTCATTATTTAAAAAAATGCTAATCAAATAAATATAAATGTCCATATTAATATTTTTGAAAAACACTAAACATCTGACATTTGGATTAAACTAACCCAACCACCAACCAAAAACAAAAACCAACGCAAAATATATTCAGAATATCCAGATAATGTACCTAATTAGTTAGGTATTTAGTACATTATCCTGTGAATAGCTCAGGTTTATACATTAAACAAATAAATTACATGTTCAGGCGCCTTGTAAAGTTTCAAGACTGTTCAATCAACCTCTCTGTAACCTAGTTTAGCATTGTTAAATTCGCCCACAACCTGAAGTAATTAAAACCTCTGATATGTGCATAAGTTCGTTATACATGTTCTCTATATCAAATATGTTAATTTCATGTTGTTGTAATATACAGCCTTTTTCTAGATATATTTAATCAAACTGATGGTATTTTTATCGTTCTTAATCGATCGGCAAAGTTAAGCTACGTCTGTCGTGGTCGGTACCTGGATGGGTGACCGCCTAGTGGTATTTCAACTCGAGCGTTTCCGTGCTTCGGAAGGCACGTGAAGCCGTTGGTCCCGGTTATCACTTAATTGTTATAGTCGTTAAGCTAGTTGGTTGCCTCCTAGGTGGCTTGAAAAATTCCAACAGTAGGTTGACCACTAACCTACCTCCACCAATCCGCAGTGGGCACGCGTGGTGGAGTATCGCCACGCCCAGTCCCTTTCACCCTTATTTGTGAAAGGAGGCCTGTTCTCAGCAGTGGGACATTATAGGCTGATGATGATGATGATGGTATTTTTATAACATGTTTTTTTTTAATAAAGTCGCTCACACTCTAAAGTCTCTCTTTTTTACAATACGTTATCAGCACAAAGTGGAAATATATACAGGGCTATTGTTAAAACACTAACAAATTTGCAGGTCTGTATTACTTACATTATAAACAACATCTATTGTTCTATGACTTTTTACAAAACGTAATACATTTACCAAAAACAAACTTTCAAGATTTCGTTGTTGTATCTAACACATTTTCTATATTTTGTTGTAGCTACCTACAGACTTATTTTCACTAAGTGAGCACACAATAATAATTAAACTAACTATTAAGTCCAACTGCTGGATTGTACGGAAGGGCTAGCTCACCAATTTTAAACCACAAAATAGTAACCAGCCAGGGACAATAATTTCAATACTATAGACATGGATAATGGACATATTAGTTTAATGTCATTCTAGCATAGTAACTTAGCACGAAAAAACCTTTTATTATAAGAAATAGCTACCTCTTTCTTCGAAATATTCAACATTCTATTCAAAGAACGAGTCAAGGCCAAAACCAGTTAATATTTAACGAAAACCGTAACTTCTACCCTACCGTATACTTGGAAGCGAATATATGTAGTTCTATGGAAAATTGAATAATTACATTCGATTCTAACAATATTATTATGGGTTCGACTGAAAAGATAGTCAACCATCTATTAGGAAATACTGCGAAAAGAAAATTTGTAATAAGTATCAGGAGTTGAAATTGCATGTAGGTCGGCTAATATAGTACCGCGTAGTATTTTTACAATAATAGATTTTAGGATGATAAGTTATGTGGTCGATTAAACTCACTGAGTTATGATAAAAACTGGCTTTGAAGTATAGCTATAAGAATACACCGGTACTTATTAGGCGTTTATTGAAAATGTTTCAACTATGTCTGTACATAATTAAAAAAAGTGGATAAAAAAACTATTTTATGTAGTTTTATATATTTGTACTGCAGTTTATAAGGTATTAATAAATAGATAGGTACCTAGTATAGGTCGGTTAACTGAAGTTGGCACGTGCAATACATTTACACGTTGCGCTTGTGTAGTGTTTATGAATAAACGCGCGGCGTGACGTCGAACTGCATGCTCATCATGTAAAGTCTGTCCGTCTCTCTGGCGTGTGCCATCAAGCTTATTAGTATGAAGGAGACAGTTATTGTTTTGCTTTTGTTACTAAAAAAAATATAGTGGTATTTTTTTGCACTCGTCCATTAGAATTGACTGACAAATTAGAAGCAATAATGTATTATAACATGCCATCTCATGAAATTGCATATATGTGAGTACTGTGAACGGTGCCAGCTTTCGTTAACCGACCGGTACGTACTATCAATTTATTTAGTAGGTACCTTCTACCTACTGAAGCACCATAAAAAACTAAACGATATAAAAAAAAAGAAATTAAACATATAGCTACTCTTTAAGCTTTTAATTTAACCATTTTTTCTGAAACATTTTTGCGTGTACACATATGAAAATAGTAAATTAAAGTGGGAAGTAGAGTGGACAACAAAATATAGTTTGTTTTTGATAAAACTCTGGCGGTAAATTGGTACGCTGGTACCAAAATAGTTTTATTGAGATCTAGCCTTTTGTGGCAGCCATTTTAAACGACCACATATTCAAATAGTTAGTTAGTAGTTTATATGTTTCATATGTAGCATTTTCAATGGATAGGTACTAAAGACTGCCTTCAGGAAAGTATAATGATGATTTTTTTTTTAAAACTATATTGTGAAACCATAGAGATCTGTGATTGAAACAGTATTGCGATAGTCCAAAGTAATTTTAACGATTTCTTACACAAACACGTGGACAGAAATGTCCAAACTTACTGGCTCACAAACTTTGTTGACAGTACCTAAAAAGATGAGAGTAAAATATAAAATGACTAACCTTTAATAAAAACTGAAGCTTCGGCTTCAATTTCAGGATATCCTTCAACAATAGCTTTGCACAAATAACGTCCGGTGGTGTGTGTGTCCACCGTTAGAGTTAAATTTGCTGTTCTGCCAACGCGCTGCGGAATAAAACTTTAATTCAATAAAACGAAACGATTGTTTAATGAAATTATTTAAATGTATCTAATAATAGGATAATTGATTGATTTTAAATTTGTATTAATACATAATTAGAAAATGTTTTTAATAATTGGACGAATATTATAGGTATTTGGTATTACAGTGGAACTCATACATGTTAATCTGTTATATATTGTACCTGTAGTAACGCAATAAATATTTTGATTTGATTTGAAAGCTGTATAAACAAAACATAATATCGATGAACATATACCTAATAAACAAAATAACATAAACAATCTAGATACATTCGATACAAATAATAACAAATATGTTGAAATCAAAGAAAACAAATCTCACAATAATAACGGATGTGAAAAAAATAACAATGTAAAAATATTTATGATTTCTTTAGAAGACAAAGCTAAAATACATATTAATATTTCCTTACACGACGTTCGGTCAAAGGAAAATGTAACAATAGCTTAAAAGAAAAATCTTGATAACACAGACCTTCTGATATTTTGTTGGAATTAAGTCAACATGGAGTATTGTTACTTATAAATGCTATAATCGATCAATAATAGTTGTGTAGGCGTTTCCATTCTTTGATTTGTCACAAAAAGCTTGAACCTGCGTGTCAGTATGTGTATAAAATATTGTTTGGGACTATAGTCTGATTCGTCGGACTATTGTGGGACTATCTGATTATCGTGCCCTGACGTAACCTGATAATCAATTTAGGTGAAAAAAATTCAAGCATGTACTTTATGTTATATTATATTTGCATGAGCAAAAGTACTGACGACTTTGTCTAGATTTGGAATAACGCCATTTAAAAATGAGCCCTAATGTTATAAACAAACTACTTACAATAGTTTGATCCTCCTCATGATGAAGCCATCGTATTTCTGGTGGTGGATACCCATCAACATCACAACTTAGTGTAATAGCTGTACCAACTTCTGCTTCTACATCCTTTGGATGGTTTCTAAATGTTGGTGCATCTACAAAATTAGTAATACCATTAATTACTAAGTAAATATCTTCTTGTGGTCATTATATTTTGTCTAATTCTAGTAACTTACATGTAATTTCTAAAGTCTCCCATTCTTCGCTTTTGCCAACAACATTATAAACGGCACATTTTACTGAAGCGTCATGATATTTTCTTGTAATGTTGTAAATTTTCTGCAAAATCGTTTATTTTTAGTATTTCTTACTAATAGCATTTAGAGAATCACTCTCGCAAAAGCGAGATTCTAAGATACGTGATTTTAAGGATAATCCTATTTATAATAATAAAGCTTTCAAGTTCGTCATTACAATCATGCCAAGCGACAACTTGCGAAATCATGTTAAACTTTTTTTGAGAATTACAGGTTATAAGTACATTTTTGATCTATTTTTCCACTTTTACTTGTTAGACGCATACTAGTGAAAATTAATCATTAGATACAAAAAACGCATAACCAGTTTTATCAACTTTAGTACAATTACTTATTTTATGATCTTGCATCACTATATCTAAAAAGCTATTTATAAATCAGTTTTCACAAATCCATCGAAAAGATAAAAAACATTTCCAAAACTATATTTTAGTCGAAAGCATCAAATGTTGTCCCACACATCAACATAGTTTCCGATATAACTAAATCTGTGAAATCTATTTATGCATTGCTTTTAAAGCCTCTGATTTATATTGAGTGGCACTACAGTCAAATATTAATATCAATTACCAGCTCTGTTGTATTTCCACCGATGAGTTCATCATTTATGTACCATTTGTATGTGAGGTTGTTTGGGTTTGCATCCGCTTTGCATACTGTAGGAGATAATTCATCATTAATTAAAAGAACATTAATATTTCAGCAATTTTCAGGAGCTTATTGTCTACTTGATATTCATATTCAATTATAATTAATTTCTTTCGACAGTTATTTAGCAAAATTTGTTAATGATTCTAAAGATTTTGCTGGCCTGCGTTTTGGTTTTTTGGATTTAGCTCTATATGAGACTACCGTAAGATGAAAATAGAGCGTGAAAGAGATAGACGTAGATATAAAAGGGAACTAAAGGGTTTCTGTATCAAAAGTCATTAAATTACTGTTGGATGATAAATTAAATAGTGATTGCAATTTAACGAGATTAAATATTACATTCATCTTTATCTGCATGAGAAAAGTTATTAACATTGCTTAAAGAAAGTTTTTCTTACCAATGGCTACGTCAGTTCCTTCAGGAATCTTCCCGTTGACACCAGATTTTATAAATATCTTAACTTTTGGAGCATACTTCACCTGCAAACAAAAGTTTCAGTTAATTTCCGCTACTAATTGGTTTAAGTTTACAAATTCCATTTCAATAGAAACTGGAATTATTGTATTTAACAATGACTGAATTTCTTTGTGTTTAATTGAATTTTATTTGAAACAAAGATTTTTCTGGTAACAATATAAATATAATAAATTGTTGTTTTGAATTGAAATTATAATTTAATTTATTTTTTATAATATTTCCTAATAAATTTCTTTGTCAGTTATTGCACTCTCTTATAAATCCGACTAAAATCAGACAGTCTTTAATCTCAAAACATCAAAAGCCTTACAGAAACATACTCAGGTACAGAGTTGCTCAATAACGAAATCACATAGTTAAAGATAACATTAAAAGCAAACATTGCTTATGTTATTTCTCCATCATAATACAAAAAGAGAGCAAAAATCTGCCATAAAAACGAAACAAAATACTTTTAATAGACTCCCTAAACAAGTGAGACTATAAACAAAATTCATTGTGACACCGAAAAAAGAATACACCATAAATAAAGGTGGGAAGGGAAAAAACGTAAAAGCAGTAAACTTCGGGAATAATGTATGAGCCAGTATTTGGTACTGCAATTTTAATAGCTTGCAGTTTTGAATCTATTGATGTTACAGCTTTTGTTCTAAAAGCTTTTAAATATTTAGATGTGCCAGAAATTGAAAATTTTAAACATTTATATATGGATTTAAATAATACTTCGTGTGTTCATGCTAGCGACGAGGATTTAGAAATGTTGACTGATAAATTTAAATATTCTGAATTTGAATAACTACTTTTTCTTTATTTTGAAGGGTCTTTTTTGGTAATATGTAGAGAGTATCACCCTTAAAGGGTTTATTCGTTCAGTTAGCTGTATTAAAATTCTGTTATAGCATATAATAAACACATAAGTTTGCAATTACTGCTCATGCATCATGTGTTTTACATTGCTCATGCATCTTCAGTTAAACCATTCCTGCCTTATTCAAATAAAGAAATAAATATGTCGTACATGACACCATTAAAGTTCCATTCCTAAATTATAGAAAGGGCCTGAAAATGTATATCTACCGCCATAACATTAACAAAAAAAATGGTCACAAAGCAGCATTACATACGAATGGCAACAGTCTCAATATCAAAGTAATATCGTGGCCCATCTGATCGTAAAAAGTAATTGGGTTGCCAGTAAAAAGTGTTTTTATTTTATGGCCACCGAAAAAATATATGATAAACAAACCGGCCCTTGTCATAACAACCGTTAACTTGGATGCTTAACCTCTCTAGATATGTCTAGTGGGTGTGAAATGCGTAGCAAGTCGAGCGCACTATCTTTACGATTTATTTTTAATGATTTATAGATTAGATTTCTTATAGAATGTTGAAAATTTATTGAGTTTTTCTAGTAATTTATCGGATTGGATTAGTTTATAATCTTTTGATAAGGTGTGAAAACATAATTTTTACTCTTTATAGACCAGATAATATGTCTATCGTAAAAACTTTAAGGCTTACTTGTTTATCTCCTCTTAGTTTTTTATGTATTCAGGTAAAGGTAAGTTTTAATAGAACTATGAAAATTGCCTCCATTGCTTTAGATATAATATGTTGTTGATAAAAATCTTCTTTTAATTTATTAAAACTTATTGTAAAAACTTTTACAATCATAGGTCCAGAAAATTATTTTCCCGGGAAAAATACTAGTTACACAATAAATAATTTGTGATATGAATGGATTCGAAGACATATCTTCGAATCAACAATTACATCTTCTTTGGCTTCAGCCAAAGGTGCCAATATTTAAAATATTTAATAATTTAGGGTCGGCAACGCGCGAGTGATACCCCTGGTATTGCAAGCGTCCATAGGCTACGGTAACTGCTTGCCATTAGGCGGGCCGTATGCTTATTTGCCACCATAGTGATATAAAAAAAAATATATTTCTCGAGTATAATAAAAATAAAAATGAATTCACAATCCAGAAAACATAACAGCAGTTAGACATCAACAAAAAGTGATGTTAAATTAATTGCAAAGAATCCGAGATATTATCTTTCCCTTTACCCTACAATCAAACGGCAGGAAACAATAACCCAACTGGAAATAATAAAAGGAAAAAACAACATTAATATTTACGGCACATCCAGCCGCTTTCTGTCCGCGACCGGAATAGTAATTTCCCTTTAACAGATTCTTTGGAGGACAATAATTTTTACAACGGTTCGTATCCTTGTAGGTACATTGATCTCTATTTATTTTTGTTCTGGGTATAAGCCACAGGCATATAAGAACAAGGTATAAGCATAGTCTATAGTCTAATGTCTTTAAAGAGTCGCTTTTGACTCGCCACTGTGTCAGTAGCCTTAGTAAACCACAGAAGTTAAGTAGATAGGTGTGGGTCAATGAAACCACTGTTGAAATGAATTCACTTAATCTTGTTTCCGCCTTCAAGTTTGGGTTGACAAGAGGATAGGGAACACTGGCCTGACGAAGATGCTCGGTAGACATCCAGGTGGAAAGTATGCAGGCTTCTACTGCAGCGGTTTCGAGAATGTTCGCAGCTGGCTGACCTCTGGCAGCCGTCACTCCTTTTCTCTTCTTCAGACACGTAGGTAGGTAAATAGGTGAAAGGTGATACTTTTTATGTGGTCACAGTCCACAGTGAAAATACGAAAAGACGTCATAATCTTAAAACCTTTTTTTCATACATTATGTCTGACGCTTATTGACACAAAAAAAATTTTGTTCAAGCCGAGTTCAATCCCAATAAAGGCCGAGCCTAAGAATAAGAAGAACAAAATTCAAATAAGAATAATAGATAGAACACTTGTGTATACTCGTATTATAGTACACTATAGCGTTCTTATAAGAAAGGGCAAGCTGTACGAAGACGCTGAAAGTTTACCGAAGGCACGTTGAACGATATCACAAATGGATACAAGTGGAATTCCATCTCAATATTTTATGAGAGACCCCGACTGGGGCAATGTCGATTGCTTTTCTTGGAACTAGGAAATGAAATATATTTGTGGAGTAAGTTTTCACCCTAGATGACAAGGGAACAAGACATGGGAACTTTAATTCATTAGTATAAAGGAATGGACGGACAACTTTATTAAACTCTTTCAATCAAAAAAAAATAAGGACAAGAATTAAAGCCAGGAATTCTAAGACATGATAATAAAGGGTCATAGCAGACATGAAGTCAAATTAATCAAAATGTATTAATTTCTAAACAGAATTTAGAAGAAGAGGGTCTTATTTTTGTAATGTTAAGCTTTTCTAAGATAATCATATAATTTAACATTCCAAAAAATCATATAAAACCAAACACAAAACACATCCACCCCATCAAATCATCAGCTGTGTAAAGAAAACCAATATTTATTCGACAGTTCATAAATAACAGGGCACAAAAACACCCTTTATGTTGACTCCTGAAATTCTTAGCTCCGCAATAGAAGGGCGAAAAAAAGGGCTTTAGGATGAAAGGAAACGAGAGTGGAATAAATAAGAAGATCAGAAAACAATAGTGTATTAGGATTAGGAGCTTGGTTGTTCTTTATAATTAGACAGACAAAAACGTTCATATAAAGGCGAATGATTGGTTTTTAGTCCGGTAGCACAGTTTTACCAATACTGTGCCGGTAATATCGGATTTGAAATGTATCCGATACCTACTTTTCTTTTGTTTCTCTGACATGCGTTTGATAGCTTGTGAGTGTTTCTTATAAATTAATTATAAGATAGTCAAGCAATTACTCCGATTTATTTTCAATCATCAATTTAGATTCCTTTTGAAGTTTTTCCTGTACCCAAAGGTTGCCTGGAAGAGATATTGTATAACTTCCTCTAATTTGTGTTGTTGTAATCATGTGCTCTATGTAAATGTATACAATAAAGAATATTTCATTCATTCATTTATTGGAAAACCAAAGTGTTTGGATAACTACAGGCTTAAAGACAAACTAACTCTCATATTTAAAATTTTAGTGATATGGTTTTTTGAATTCTATTACCTTCTAAGTTTAAGCTTCTTGTTTTAAAAACCTCAAACAAAAGGAAAAAGATAATAGGTAAGTATTTCAAGTACTATCGTAGGTATTATTATCTGGTCCCGTTACATAGTTTCCACGGTAATCACCATAAATCTAACATGTTCTACGCTTCCGGAAGGCTAATAGTAATAAATGGATACCCTACACCCTACTGTGTACCTGAGTTTAATCCAAACTTTGTTTGTTGTACTTAAAATTTTAAATCACGTGCTCATAATAATCTCATTAGTATGTTTCTCATCATTTAGTAAACTTAAAACATTTTTCCTAAAAATAAACCTAGTTATGTTTTCTCAGACTCCACGACCAACTAAGACAGTTATCAGGTCTCCATAGTACAAGCTCTGCTTAGTTGACCGTGTGTGTAAAATGTTCTAGGATTTTTATTATTATAACTGTGGTTGCAATTCAAATTGAATTTCGATTATAGCGAAATAAAAAAATACGTCAGAATGTAACAAAAGTGACATTCGTCAGACAATCAATATAATTAACGTACTATTGAAATTGGTAGTTCCTATATTCACAGGTAACCTTAACTGGGGAAGCTTTGGTACTATTTTTTTTATTGGTTTCCAGTTGACCTTTATTAGTTCATTGTATATAACAGATTTGATAACATTTTGTCTCATGAATAATCTGTAAGACGCGAATAGAACCACAACTCAAAAGCCAGTTAAATACCTAACCACACCTCCTAAGCACAGATAAACTATTCCGACTTTAACCCGCATCTCGTCCATTCTCGCAATTTCGTATTCTAGTTGTGTTCAGAAATATTTGCTCTCCCTTCGCCAGTGGTTGTCGAGCTAAATCGTTGCGTATTCCGCAAATGTCGACACGTATCGGCTGCACTAGGTACTCCTGAGAACGTCTGACTTGAGAATGTGTAAAATTCTATTTTGAATGCTCTGTTTATTTGGGCGACACAAAGACCTGGTCTTTGTGTCTCTCTTTGTGTTTGGCATGAGCTATATTATTAAGAAGTAGCTTCATAATAATATAGCTGATGCTATTTGATTAATAGAGCTCGTCTTTAGGTGGACTTGTATTAATTGTATAATAACTCTTCTCTTTCTTACGACTCAAAATTTGAAATACATTTTGATTCGTAAGTAGAAAAGTTGGTTTAAGAAGTTAATAAAAGAAAGAAATCAATTAATCTAATAAATTTTTGACTCCATCAATTGAATACGGACAGGCTTGTGTTGGTCCGACTCTTGAATGTACTCGAAATACACCGAAAGTACTAAGCGAGATTTTCATCATGAGGGTGGGAGTCAGCATGGTTCAGCAAAGTGACCAGCAGCCATGGTTTTTTCTCGACACGACTTCATCGAAAGCTAAAGTTCATTATAAGATTTGATTTCATTTCACAGCATTCAACGTCGCTATCATTCCGATTACATTGTCCTTGCCAAAAAAAAAAGTGTCAAATCTCAAAAATTTGAATATATATTTGAAAGCAAGTAAATCTATTTACAACAGTCATACATTAGGTAATAACTCATGTAGACTTACCTCAATCTGTATGCTAGCTGCCCTGTACGCTCTGTCGGCTGTGTTCTGAGCCTGACACGTGAATGTCTGGTTGTGGTGCTCTTGCTTTGGAGTCATCTTTATAATTGATCTGCACGATGAAAAGAAATGTTAAAATCTCATGTCATTTAACAGATATTCAAGTTAATTGTTTTGAAAAAAATAATACCTTATAACTATAGTCAGATTGTCCAAAAAAATTATTAAAAAGTGTAACCTTGCTGAGTTTCTCGCCTGTTCTCAGTTGAAGGCCGAGTTATGAACTGTTGGTAACTTCAGTAGCTTTGAACTTCATAAGTGCCCTACTAGGACCTAAATTGAATTAATCGCTTTGACTTTGGCTTTGATTATTAAAAAGGTAATATGGTCTGGTCCTTATAATGTAAAGATGCAGAAAAAACATTTTTCTATGAGGGAAAATCGCTTCTTATTTAGTCATAAGTAAACATATGCATACAATATGTAAAATATCTGATATATTATCGTTTTGATCAATGATCATTGTAGTTTTATAAATAAGTGCTTAACCACATTGTTTATCAAATATTTTCATCTCAGACTTACTTCTTTTGTCTTACTTTACTTTATTCTACCAAACCATAGCAAGTAAATAAATGTTTTATCCGTCTTTTATTGATCATAAGTGTATCTGTAGTCTCAACTTATCATTTCGGTTATATCTCAAGAAGAATCTTAAAATAAATATATTTCTCATTATTACTATTCAACATGATACTATTCAGAGAGTGGCAAGCTTCCTTGTGATGTTACTTGTGATTTTAGCGAGTCTAAAGAACAAACATCATTGTGTTGCTACATAGAAGCTTATCCATCTGACGTCTTGAAATAGACGTAGTTCGCAAGCTTCGGTCATAAGGTGCCCTTTGTATGTTACTTTGTGTGGCATATAGGTTTCAGGTCTTGACAACATTTGGCTAACCTACGTTTACTTTGCCAATATGCACCTCCCCTTATAATTTAATAGCTCTATCTTATTCCGTTTTTTTCTGTTTGGAACAAATTAGGCGCTGATTCCACAGAAAGAGTTCTAGAGTTCCGCGTTCCCAGTGCCGCTTTCTCTACTGTACACACAGCGAGCGAGCAGTCTATAGTTCTAAAGGTAAATGGGCAAATTTGTATGGAGCTTGTACCATTGGCGGCCAGCTATAATTTCTATGCTTTCTATTAGGCAATATTTGGATGGTGTATATAGAAAAAAAGTTACAGTACAGTCGAGGTCATAAATATGTATACACTTTCTGAAATTCAAAAGCAATTTTCTCGCATGTTTAACATTTAAGTGTTAAACTATTACACAAATTATAATAGTATATGTTAGAAGATTCTGCCTTTATAATATCTCATAATTTCAATCAGTAGTTTAAGAGGAAAACGTTGTTGAATTTTACTAAGTGTATACATATTTATGTCCTCGACTGTACCTATTGAAGATTCAATAAATAATTGGAGATATTACGAAATTGCAAGGTAGTTAAATTTAATGTAATTAGTATCCCGTACCAAAAGGTTTCAAGCAAGCAAAAGTTTGTTTACATCTTTATCTAGTCTCATTAGCCTTACTTTAGTTTCATTTTGGGCCAGAATTTACATTGTCCTTTCTGCCTTGTGTCACTCAGTAAATTAGACAGTTAAAACTCAGATGTGTCACCTCAACTGCCAGCTTTAAAGAATGGAACTCCGACAGAACTCGCGTTCTCTTGAACGCCGAGTTTGCGTGCTATGATCAAAGGCACCGCATAGATTACAGTGAACGTGGAACTCAGAACTCTGAACTCTGAACTCGGAACTCTAGAACTCTCTCTCTGTGGGATCGGCGCCTAACTTCTCGATGGGATAGAAACTTCAAAGTTTAAACATAGCTCAGAACTGGATGACAATGCATTACTTGTTTTCTTGTCTGTTCCCTATAACTTCACGTTTTTCGTCATTATTGTTTACTTTTTTAACATGGTAAATTATTGTTTTAAAATCTACAGGCCCAATGTATTTCATAAAACTGATAATTACATCATACAGTCAGTCATAATTAATTGATTGATAACTATAATGTATGTCTACTATTACAAAATGAGAATCAATATTTGAATAAGCAAAATCAGTGTCAGCTAATCGATTAACTCGAAAGCAATGAATCAATAATTAAAGTCAATGTTATTATCGATTATTATCGACTTTGCATATCGATGCCACTATAACCTGTTCACTTCTGTCTCTTACTTTATTCCTATTACTTATCGCAATGGAAATACATTCCGACATGAATATGTTTGCAAATTTCTTAAGTTAACATGCATATCAGGTACAAATAAGTTTTGAATGGAAATCACGTACATACATACATAGATTAAGCCCAGCGTGGGATGTGCTTTAACAGATCTGAGAAAGCTGTCTCAAATTCAAAGAAATCCTATGACTATATTTTTAAGTTAAAATTCACAACGGCCTCATTTCATAGACGTTTAATATCTATAGATAAATAATCGATAAGTACCAGGTAGTAGTGTCCTCTTATCGTAATGATAAAGGAAAAGCGTAAGTGAGTATTTTTTTTATTTTTGACGCTCAATAACCCAACCCGTCATGATGAAATTCTGAATGCGAGGAGATTTTAACGAGAAATAACATATAGGATACTTATCCCAGGAAAGCGATCGTGAGCATCGAAGCGCTCATGGTGTAGCATGACTAGCCATTCTTAATCGATCGGCAAAGTTAAGCTACCTCTGTCGTGGTCGGTACCTGAATGGGTGACCGCCTGGTGGTATTTCAAATCGAGCGTTTCCGTGCTTCGGAAGGTACGTAAAGCCGTAGTCCCGGTTATCACTTAATTGTGATAGTCGTTAAGCTACTAGGCGGCTTGAAAAATTCCAACAGTAGGTTGACCACTAGCCTACCTCCACCAATCCGCAGTCGGCACGCGTGGTGGAGTATCGCCCAGTCCCTTTCACCCTCATTTGTTAAAGGAGGCCTGTGCTCAGCATTATAGGCTGATGATGATGATGATGATACTTATCCCAGGAAAATATAATATCCCTCAGGAAAGTTGGTGAAACCTTGAACCGAAAACTAGTAGAAATTAACTTACCTAGCAGTAAACCTCTGTCCATCTGGCAGAGGTTCCACGCTATAAGTGACTCCTTGCGTCATTACACCAGCATTGCTGTCCACCCACGTGATCTAGAAATAAAGCAAACATTAATGAATATGTTAAGATTACGAAGGAAAAAAGAGTTTTTCTAGATGTAGGTTTCATTGCTATAGATGAAGATAAAGGCAATGACGCAAAACAGTCTTTCGGCAAAGATGTCTGCATACAGGTGTATACAGTTTTACATAAGTATATTTTTTTTTAAAGATAGAGACTATGGAACCTTTTTGAGAAGTATTCAGCCTATATCGGTAAGTAACTTGTTAGACTTAATAATTTCAATTTAATATCCGGAATCTGACATTTTATTGTATAAATAATTGTTGGGTGACCTACTGGATACATAAATAACCCTTCCCACATATAAAATGTAATAAACAATCAAGATTTTTTAAAGCAATAATAATTATATTCTCCTATAATTACACGATTCAAAGTTACACCAAAAGTAATCCTTACTTAATATTATAAATGCGAAAGTAGGTTTGTTTGTTACACCATCACACCTCAACTACTGAACGGATCATCATGAAATTTGGTATGCTGATAGCCTATGTTATGGTGAAGGACATAGGCTACTTTTTATTCCGAGAGCGCGGGTGAAACCGCGGGGGACAGCTAGTAATGAATAATCTCCCACCCACACTGCAATTTGCTCTCTCATTTGAATTTCACAAGGGATAATAAATTAATTATTTACAAAATTATGCATAATTAAAACAATTTAAGTGATCATTTAAATTTGAATTTCGTGCGACCAATTCATGATTATGAAGTATAAATATACTGGAAGCTTTTGAAGTGCATCCTCAAGGATGCGTTACAATTTCGTCACGACATAATATTCAATTTCAACTCCTAATTGTATCTGTTCCCTTGGCTACACACATCACTCCATCTTAAATGGAATATTCCCATGTTTAATACAAGTACAAACAAATTGACACCGTACAAAATGAATTGGAGTGACGAACGTTGCGGTTAGGTAGAATCTCAGAGGATTTGTTCAGTTTATGTACAAAGAAATAGCGTATGTACAATTTGTTACAACGTACGCTTTAATGAGACGTCTGAGATACGGAGTGACATGACGATACGTGAAATGAATACCTACTTTATTTCGGTGCTATAATAAGCAACATTAATAATACAAATAATTTGATTAATCTGAATTTCAATATTGTTTGCGATGAAATCCTAACATATATTAAAAATGCGAAAGTGAGTTTGTTTTTTGTTACGCCTTCACGCTTCAACTACTCAACAGATCACTATGAAATTTGGCATGCAGATAGCCTATGGTATGGAGAAGGTAATAGGCTTATTAGGCCTATATAGGCTATTTTTATACCGGGAACGCAGGTGAAACCGCGGGGGACAGCTAGTTACAAAAATAAAAGGAAATTATAATGTTTAAAATTAATGCTCCAAATTAATTCGGTGAATCAACGCTAATTATGATTAATGAAAATACTGAGAATAAAATAAATTTTGCCTCCAGGTTACTTGTTGTAATGTTCACAGTTTCATGGAATTTAAATCAGTGTTATAATGGTAGGTACTAGGAGTTTTTGCGGTAATATCTACTTTGCTATTTTTAAACCTATTTTTATTGTTGAAGAGAGGTATAGCATAGCGTTTATTCGCTCAAAGAGCAGCTCGACTGGGGAAGTAACTCCACCTTACAGAATACCGCAGCCAAATAACTTTATATTGTGTAAAGTTGTGTTCCTGCGCGTGAGTAAGGTCGCCAGAGCTCATAGGGGAGGGGGAAAGGTCGGTAACGCGTGAGCGATACTTCGTGTGTTGCAAGCGTCCATATGGCTACGGTAACCGCTTACCATCAGGTGGGCCGTATGCTTGTTTACCGACAAAGTTGTATAAAAAAAAAAACAAATTTAACCAAACAATTTAATTGGAAATGGTTATTGTTATTGTTTGGTGGTCGACATCGGTATGAATACGACACGTTTACATATTATGAAAATGCGCATTGACATAATCAATCACTTCATGTAGAGTATTGAAAAATGATTTATTATGAAATGTATGTATTAAAATGTTTCAAATAGACTTATTAAATTGTGAATTTAATCATTGTTTTCTAAATTTTTAAAGATTAAACTAAAATTTAGCTCGAGTAATAGTAGAACAGAAACATTTAAAACGCAACGATGAGGATGCCTAATTTCCAAAATTTTCGACTGTATATAATAATTTTTCTATATGCATAGTATAAAGAAACACTAGAAGTTCATGTCTAAACAATATTGTTAACGAAAAACATAAAATTCCGAAACCCGTCAAAACAATTTTCTATACTACTTCTTCGGTAAGAAAATTCCAGTATCTATTTAATAAGCAAAGTTTTCCTTACTAAACCGCGTTGGCTTAGCATAGTTTAATGAAATTTTGTGCACTATATACACATTGTATTAGAATATCAGCTGAAACCTACTAACTGGATTAATTTAGTTAAGTGACTGCTCAAAGTAGTTTTATACGTTAACGTAGTGCTAAAACTAAGTTTACTAAGACAAAGACTCAACTAGGGATTTGACGTTACAATTCCCGATGCTTGTGTTTAGCATCAATATTAATTTACATTAGGTATATGAAGCATAAGGGCGTGTAGTGGTACAATTGAATAAGGAGACGTTGGCTTAAGATTATCTTCGTTAAGGCTGTCTCTTTGATTACTGCCATGATTATATCAGTCTCTCTCTACTTAGTACACGATACGAGTAATATTACAATATCAAAGCACACAATGTCGCTTCATTATAGTCTTATGTAGCTAATCACTCCACTTTGTAGGGGCACCTAAAACTAGTGGTACTCGGACAAATCAGCGAGCAATGTCTCAACCGGGGTTATACTTAGGTAACTACGCCTGCACGTGCCCCAATTGGGGCACGAACCTCGGCTCACGGGGTAACCAGTGGGAGGGGACGGACTTTTTATTACTAAAACGAGTTATGACTAATTAGGGGCGGTCGGATTACTGTTGGCAGCTCGGGCCGCTTGAGCGGGACGAGACTGAGTGGGACAAGATCAGCTATTTGCGCTAAATAACTAGATCGCTAGATCCTTAGATATCATGATCACAGGAATAACTTCCTGTGATCTTTCTATATAATAACTGGTCTAAAAACAAATTAACAGCCAGATACCGCTTATCCGAAAATCGGACCTAGTGCAGTAAGTTTTCCGAGATAGCACACTATTAGATCTCTGATTAGCGTGACATTGAGTTGCTATATTAAAAAAAGGGCTGATGTATTGCCTTACCAATTAATTTCTATCATCACTCAAGCATTTCACTCCATCTGATATATGTATTGTGAATAATACGATCAGAACTGTTTGTCAATATATTAAGCAGTGTGACAACCATAATAATGTTAATGGAGGAGCCATTTTATAAATTGGAAAGGTTTGTTATCGAAGCTGTATACCTATACTTCATTAGTCACAGTGCAATTTGTGTAATACAATATATTGGAATAAATATTCCGATAATTATTTTGAGCTCTCATTTACCTTGAAATTAAATTTCTTATTATGACTGAAATTATATCGTTATAATTATAAGATCATCATCATCCTATAATGTCCTACGCTGAGCACAGGCATCCTTTGACAAATCAGGGTGAAAGGGAATGGGCAGATAGTCCACCACGCGTGCCCATTGCGGATCGGTGGAGGTAGGCTAGTGATCACCCTACTGTTGGAGTTTTCAAGCCGCCTAGAAGGCCTCAACTAGCTTAACGACTATCACAATTAAGTGATAACCAGGACCAATGGCTTTACGCGCCTTCCGAAGCGTGGAAACGCTCGATTGGAAATACCACTATGCGGTCACCCATCCAGGTACCGACCACGACGGTGGTAGCTTATCTTGCCGATCGATTAAGAATGGCTTATCATGATACACTATGAGCGCGATAATTAATTAATATGATTACTTAGTATCAGTTTGACGAACTAGGTAGGTAAGACATTTTGAGAAGCAATTACTTTAATGCTAATAAAGATAAAAAATTGTAAAATAAATACACAAACAATGAATAATTCAAAAATGTACCAGGAAAAAGAACATCTGAAGTAATTATGATAAGTAGCAATGAACTAAGATGATTGTAAAAACACATCGTATTTTCATGACCCCAATTTTCCTAAAATTTTAATGGATAGATCTCATAATTACTCTGCTTCAAAACAGGCTGTCACTAAGAAATTTGGCACGTGAATAAAAAAAAATTGGGCAAAGCGATAGCCCAGCCCATTAAGTTTAATTTGAAGAGCGACATTGATTTATTAGTATTATCACGAAGTAAAACGAGAACCTTATCAGAAAAAATGAAATTAGAGCATAATAACAAACTTTCATTACTTAAAGCTCAAATGGATTGCTTGGAGGGTTTATTTATTACGTAAGTACTTCTTAAATGTGATTCATTAAAAAGCACTCATCATCATCATTATCAGCCTATAATAGTCCTAATCCTGAGAACAGGCCTCCTTTACAAATAAGGGTGTAAGGGAATAGGCAGATACTCCACCACGCGTGCCCACTGCAGATCGGTGGAGGTAGGCTAGTGGTATACCTTCTATTAGAGTTTTCAAGCCGCCTAGGAAGCCTCCAACTAGCTTAACCACTATGACAATTAAATGATAACCGAGAACAACGGCTTTTCGTGCCTTCCGAAGCATGGAAACGCTCGATTTGAAATACCACTAGGTGGGCACCCATCCACGTAATGACCACGACGGCGGTAGTTTAACTTTGCATTTGCAATTGTTGTCAGTGCGATTAGAATGTAAATATTATGTAATGAATCTAAGCTTGTTTTGAAAAGAGTAATTGCTGAGTTTATTGCCGGCTCTTCTCAGCAAATGCAACCTTCCGAACCGGTATTAGAGTATTAGAGTCAGACTTTTCATAAGTGCCTGCGAAGGTCTATTTGAATAAATGATTTTGAATTTGAATTTACCGATCAACGCTTAATCATGCTTCACCACGAGCGCTTAAATAGCAGTGTAGCATGGGGTTCTTTAATTAAATAGAATTTCAGGGACTACTATCCAACTTATTAACGTCGTTCGGCATAATACGATTCTGATCAAATAAGCCAAAAAGCATTTATAATGTATAAACTAATACCAGCATGGAATTTATTCGACTAGAACATCCAACTTGAATGTTAATGATACCAAAAGCAGATCAAAGATGGTTTCATTATTAAAAACTACAAGATTAAAGACTTTAAAAGGTTTTAAAAGGAAATTAAATTCCTTCGCTATAAAACTAAACTAGGTACCGCATCCAATAAAATGCAATCTATACCAAGATAGGAATCTCAAGAATTCCCCACAAAATGTCATCAAGTTTGAACAATTTCCTCCATTTCATAAATGTCAAATTAAATAGTTACTCATTATTAAAGTGTACAAATATCAGTCAAAGACTAATTTCATGATATTGATGAATATGGCGATGTGGCCGAAAGTGGTGGAGTTGGTGTGGTAAGCCTAGAAAAGGAAACTGTTCTTAGTAAATTATATACTCTTTCGACGTAGGTTTTTGGCTATAGATTCAAAACAAGTGTAGTGTGTGCCCAGACAGGTAGGTACTACCTGTGGTACTACGAATTCCCCAATCACAATGGTCTCATCATAAATAATTTATTTTACCAAAAGGCAGTTCCGTTAGAATTCTCTGTTAACAAAATACAGAAAAGCTACTCTTATAAAAGTAAAACCTTTAAAGAAGCTTACCTCAGCCGGTGGCTTCCCACCAATGGAGACGCATTCCAATTTGATACTTTTATCTTCAGTGGTAGAGAAGAAATTCCCTTCAAGTATTTTGGGCGGTTCAGGCGGAACGAGGACCGTGAGGCGAGCGTACCGTGACCTGATTGCTGGTTCACCTGTACAAAAACAGTTTAATTTATTTCAGGAAATACATGGGGTACTATGTTTGGTTGGCTTGTGTGAATTGTTTGAATTCGTATAATCAGGTGACGTGCAGAATTAAATGATTACACGTGTTTTTAAATAAATGAAACAGCATACATAGAAGACATTTTTGGTAATGTAAAGTTGGAATATCAAGAATTTATAAATGATAAAGACTATAATAATGGTGATCGTGACAATCATCATTAAGGTTCAGATTTTACGCAAGCATTAAATTAAATTACTAAGCTAGAAAGCTTTGGTGATAATTACGGTAAAATAAATGTTTAGAGTAAAATGAGATTGTTTAAATCAAGATTTCATTGGATAAATTTATTAGATAGAGCATTTCTCGAATATACTGTATTTTTCATCCTGAAAAAATGATTTTTACGTGACTGAATCTTGATTTGCGAACCAAAATAAATATTCTTCAGCATGTCGAACCCAACATAGATTTCGATACTATGGCATCTAAAAGTACTCATATAAAGACCGAACTCACATATCGTGCAGAAGCAATTCAATATAAAATTGATAGCCCATTATATGTTGAACTACCTCATAGTGAAAATGAGAACGATTTCATTTTAAATCACAGTCCAATGTTCAGTACAGATAATATTTCAGATTGAAAAGGAGCGATACATTTTGTACAATGAAAGCAATGAATTTGATGAGCGATTGATTTCAATATAGTGAGTGTATTGAAACAATTTTTACTTTCGGAATGAATTTCGCGAATAAAAATTAAACTTTGATATTTATTATATTTGGAAGTTACTTTTTTTTAAATCTAATGTGATACAGAAGAATAACGACATATAAAAATAAAGTCATAATTTTATTATGCTTATGAGGTACCGTTTAAAGGGTCACGTAAATAACGTCACTCTATTGTCATTGTCAAATAATGTGACATTATTTACGTGACCATTTAAACAGTATATTAGTTAAATTGCGCTTTATGAGTAAGGGGGTTAATCTTTAAAACGCAATAAATAGCAAACTGGGTAATAATTTAATTAATATTAAGAACATCGAAAGCTTCTTGGATAATAATAGCTCAATTAAAATCAAACTTAAACTTCTCGCAGCGACGTAAACTTATGCGGAAAATGATTCCATAATTCAATAAGTCGCAAAACTTACCGAACTTTCGTAAATTTCATCGCAGCAAACTAACTGACGATACCCCAGGATCACAATTTTATACAACAAGGTAGAAATAAAGACAATGGCAGTCCTCAGTTGCCTAAAGATAGTTTTCTACAGAGGAAACTTTCGGTTTCGAACAAAGTTTACAAGTTAAATAGTGCAAAGTTGGCCAATTTTGCCGCAAGCTAGTTCATTGTGCATCCTGGATGATAAAAAATAAAGTTGGTGCCATTAGTTTCATGTAAATTTGTTCATTTTTCTTTTCTTTCGGATGTTTCTTTTTCCAAGATAACGATTATTTGAAAGTGTGGTGCTGAATTGTGATAGTTAAGATTGGTATTGGGAAATTAAAAAGCAATAGACTCTTTTTGTCTTTTATTGCAGAAATGATAGCTGATGACGCAAGGGATAAATTTCCTTGAACTAAATTCAAGACGTATCCCTTAGTTATAATGGAAAAAGAAATGATAATTAAAAAAATAAAGAAAACACGCCCCAACACGTGAAAACTTATGATGGCATTAAATAAGAAATATTACATTAAATTAAGACTGCGAATGCCAACGAAATTAGATACTAAATTTTATAAATTAGGACCTCGAAGATAAAGTAAAATTATAAGAGCTGGAACGTACGTAATAAGTTCTAGAAACATCCTTTCAGGAAATAATTAGAGATGATATTATACGCCGGAAACTAGACGGTCTGCTCACCGGAAGTAATCCGAATCGACTTGTGAATTCAAGTCACTATTATTAACCTTTGCTTGTCTTGTAATTGTTGTTATTCTGGTAGTTACGTTAATGATTTGCTATTGATTGAGCTTAGTATTGGGAATTGGGATTGTCATCAACAAAATTCAGATAATTATGAAGAATTCGATGAATTTTTGAACACCATTTAACTTTGTGTATATAGATTTTTTTGAAGCGCTCGTGATTAGCCGTTCTTAATCGATCGGAAAAATTAAGCTACGTCTGTCGTGGTCGGTACTTGAATGGGGACAGCCTAGTGGTATTTCAAATCTAGCGTTTACGTGCTTCGGAAGGCACGTAAAGCCGTTGGATATCACTTAATTGTGATACTCGTTAAGCTAGTTGGATGCCTCCTAGGCGGCTTGAAAAATTCCAACAGTAGGTTGACCACTAGCCTACCTCCACCAATCCATAGTGGGCACGCGTGGTGGAGTATCTTCCCAGTCCCTTTCACCCTTATTTGTGAAAGGAGGTCTGTGCTCAGCAGTGGGACATTATAGGCTGATGATGATGACATAGATTTACAAATAGCTGTTTTCAAAGTCATACCATGAAAAAAAAGGGTATATAAGTAAGTAATAACAGTACAGATAATGTGGAGAGTACCGACGAACACTTTCTAGAATTGAAATAAACAATACAATAATCCTAGCCTACGTGTACAACATTTAGTACTCGAAATGAGATCCCTATTTAAAATAACGAACGTTGAAAGCGCTAGAGGGGTAACGGTGATTACTTAAGAAATACAAAGTTAAATCTAAATCTTGAAACAAAAGCTAAATAGGCCATAGGAGCTCAGCTAAGTCGAGATAAGAATGTTCTAAAGCAGACAATTCAAAGCGGCGAATTTATCAAAAGGTTACACAGACGTTTGTTTCACAAAGGGCTATGTAAATTAATTTCGTGGACCTTTTCGTTTTGCATTTGAATAGATGGCGCTAGTAGACGATCGGAATACTGAAGATACTGAAGCTTTAACGTCTTATCGTATTAAATTTGACGAGATAAATTCCTAAATAGGTTGTGTGTAAGAAACAATTCCATTGGGGAGTCATGAAATAACTTAAGTCTTTTGGGTGATCGAATCAACATGAACTGAGCTTTTGAGCGTATGAGCTAGGGGTCTAGCAAATTATATGACACTCGAGAGAATATTTGAGCTAGTTCTAAATGACTTAAGAGACCCATTTATTTAGATTGTCTAGACATCATAATGATGACCGTATTATGAATTAAAAATAGCAGATATAAAACTAGGCTTATCAAAAAAAATTAAATAAGCTTCAAGTATTCTTTTAGTTGAAATTATGGCTGTTAATAGTACATTTCTTCTAAGAAAAACTGGCTTTAGTAATAGACGCTTCAATCATACCAACAGGATCTTGAAATGCATAGAAGATATTTTTATCTCTTAAATCTTCAAGATTCATTCCATCTAGCCTTAGTATAAATTACAATAACAGTATGGCAACAAGAAATCTAAAAGCAATTCCAATAACGTATTTAAATAAGGCGTTGGTGAAAAATTACAAAACAAGAAAAGAATTGCAAAGGGTGGAAGAGGGAAAAAATTAAAAACAAATTACTGGGTACAACCAAACGAAATTTCCATTGAATAGATGGATGGTAAAAATCCCCTACACAAAGGGGAAAAGGAAGATGGGGAAAAGAATTGCGCGGCAAGATTTTCAATTTATTAAAAGCAAACACAATTTTGCGAGTCTCGGCTCAAGAAAGAAAACAATAGTTACTTGTGTCGGAAGAGAATATTGTGTTTGGTGCAACTATTAAACTTTAAGCGATAAGCAATTGAACTTACAATACTATTAAAAAAAAATATTAACTGTTAAGAGAATATTATGTTATATCGTATTTTGTCTATGTGCTATTACTAAATTCATAAAATTATTAAAAGTTCAATGAGAATTTGGATTATTGTATTATAATCAGCCACATACCCTTAAAACATAAACCCCCTTACTCATAAAGCGCTATTTAACTAATATACCTACTGTTTAAAAGGTCACGTAAATAATGTCACATTATTTGACAATGACAATAGAGTGACTTTATTTACGTGACCATTTAAACAGTATATTAGTTAAATAACGTTTTATGAGTAAGGGGGACGGTATTTAGTGTGATAACGATAAGGCACCCATCATATAAAATGTATCGAGAAGAGACAAAAAAGAGTGTTCGTCCGTGCGAAAGTTTAATTAAAATAAGGTAAATCTGAACAGGAACCATGTAAAAACATAACACGTACCAAAAATACTTTAGAATTTCAAATTATGTAACACATGAAAAACAAAATTGATCGCTCGTCTCTCTCAACTTGTACAAAACAAACGGCCATTTTTTAGTGCATGCCATACGGCTACCAATAACCTTAACAAGCAATTGTTTGTACAGCCGTTTTGTATCGTAATTTTGTGTATCCATCGTCGATTTATTGTTTCAAATTACACACCGAAGTATCGTGGGACCACCGATTTAATAACCACTCAAAAAGTTAATATTAGGGGGCTTTTTTCGGAGCTGTGCTGTTTTAGTGCTCATTATTAACGGCAAATATTGTTCCGGATAATGTTATTTAATATTAAGCTTTTAGAAGTGTTTTTGCTAGATTTTGATTGATGGTTTGGAGATGATAGTTTGAAATGTAAAAAGATTAATAAGGTTTTGTATTTTACATTGGAATTTGTTGTTATTTGTATTATCTATCATGATAAGGGCCACAGTAATACGTATTTAAGCTAACTATTGCGGAAAAAAGATACAGTCTTATGACAGACAAGCTGTTCCCCGCAGTTTCAATCGCGTTCCCGAGATATTAAGTAGCCTATGATACTCGGGGATAATGTAGCTTCCTATTAGTGAAAGATTTTTTCGAATCCGACTGTTAGTTACAGAGATTAATTAGCCCGTTAAACAAACAAACAAAAAAACTCTTCCACTTTATTATATTAGTATAGATACACGGAACAACTAAACTAAACTATAAAGAATTCTGATTTGTTCTTAGGTACTCATTACAGATGCCTCTATCTAGCTTCAAGATTATAGGACTAGTTTGTTAATGTGATATTCACTCTGAAAACAGTAGGTACCTTTAGCTCCTGTGCTGACTTGGCACTGATATTTGGCGTCATCATCCAATGTCACGTCTCTTATATCCAAGGAGTAATCACCTGCAAGGAAACAATCATTTTAATATTTCGATCATATACCTAACAGTAACATACGTAATATTGTGTGTGACCTTTATTTAAGAACTAAACATTCGTCTTGTCCACTTGGTGTAGATATATATCCTTGTGTAATAATTATGCTTATGGGATCTCTAAGACAATAGCAATACCAATGTATTGTCGACGGCCGAAACAAACCGGCAGCCGGTGCTAAGCGATAGACCAACGTGAGGTTGAGGCTAAAAGGCAAATACTAACAAACGCCTTTATCACTACGTAAAAAGACTGATCTTGAAAGTTTGAGAGTAACAGACAGAATGACAGATAGCTAAGTACAAATCCCTAACAAGATTTATTTGGATTGAAGTATAACAATGATATTATTACGATAAAATTTGTAAGATCCATTTAAGTTCTGCGAAAAGGTCAGAGGTTGTCTTACAAATCAGATTCAAATTGGGGACTAAAAGTAAGATTTGAGATTGTCTGAGCATAAAGGTCAACGGGATAAGTTACAATAAACATAATATAACTTTGTATGAAATACAAGAGAAGGATCTCTAAGGGACAATTCGAAGGACATCACATTGTATTATATATACACAACGGGCTAGTGAAATTTATTGCGAATTTTGAACCCTAGGGAATTCTAACTAATAAACATACATTATGCAAGAACTACAAACAAAATGGAAAACGCCAAGCAAATTCGTCTTTAACTGGGTTGACTAATTATCATCTAATGGGAGTCTTAGTGGGAGCAATTGTAGTTCTCTATATCTATAAAAGCTAACATATGAGGAAGTAATTAATGAGAATGCGCTAACGGAAAAGCACAAACTAGGTGAAGTGCCAACCTGGATTACATAACTGGGTAAAGATCTATACGAACGGGTTAATAAGTTTGCTATGGAAATCAATAGTGGGGACTTTTTTATTAGTTAATATTACAAACTGATGATGATGCTTATTAGGATAATTAGGATCATATTTCAGCCTAGAGAAAAATTGTGATCGGCCCGTTGTGTACTCAGCATAAGAAAACTAAAGCAAAAAAGGCGAGTTCTGAAGATAATGTCAACATTAATTAGATTAGAAGCTCTGTCTCAAAGGAATAAAATGAATCTGGTACGCCAGGGACTTTATGAAAAATATTCCTTGTAATAAGCTGTGACGTTAATTCCAGGAATTAGATATGACTGGTTTAATTAAAAATGGATCTGATTCAAAGGTCTGTGACGTCTTCAATAGTCTTGATGAGCCTTTGTAGTTTTATTTCACTATTTGATAAATACCTTGACTTATTTGAACATTGAATTGAACCCATCGGTTCTCGCGACGGACGCGCGTCCTATTATAACAATTGATGTCATTGTTATATTTTTAACTACGAGCCAAGGTATCAGAGAGATTATTATTAATTTTAGGTATTGATTTTAAACGATTACACTATATTATGATTTAATATTGTACTGTGGGAAGGAATTAGGATTATACGATTGACGATACAAGATAGCAAAGAAACAACATATCATGCTTATTTTCAGGACAGAGTAAAAAGGCATTAAGGTGAACATGATAGAAAACGGATGTTTAGTCGTAACGTAATGCCCCACTTTCGAATAGCCCGCAGGGTAATTCGCATCATGAGAAAGCTAGTTATCCAAATTAAAAAAACGATGAAGCTGACAAAGATACAAAAACAATAAAGAGGAAAAGAAATAAAAATAGAAATAGCAGCAACAGCAATTGTTCTATTCAGCCACCTAAAGCAAATAAGCCATCTGAGGGACCGTCCGTAAGCATGAAACCTCCAGATTCATTTAAGAGTACGTCTTCAGCTATTTCAATTCAAAATGTCTTCCACACAAATTCAAATGGACATTTCCAATCGGTTTGTTCTGAACGAACGACAACGATAATTTAGTTAGCAATGACCGCGGGACTGGGACTTGCAAAGTTTGGATTCACAGTTTATGTTACCGGGTTTTGGTTTAACCGTAGTGGGAATTTGTTGCTTGATATTGTGTTGTGCTCTTTGTTTCTCTGGCTATGTGATTGTTCGTGTTGGTAATGTTAGCATTATCTCATGTAGGTTTATTTCATGGTTTTTGTTATATCTATTTTTTTAAGAGAGGTAGAGTATAGCGTTTACTCGCACAAATAGCAGCTCCACTGGGGAAGTACCTCCAACTTTCCGAATACCGCAGCCAAATAATTTTATGTTGTGTTCCTGCGCGTGAGTAAGGTTGCTCATTTGGGAGGGAGGGGGAAAGGGTCAGTAATGCGTGAGTGATGCCTCGTATGTTGCAAGCTTCCATAGCGCTACGGTAACCGCTTACCATCAGGCGGGCTGTATGCTTGTTTACCGACTTCGTCGTATAAAAGAATTTAAAGAATCTTCAGTTAAAAAAACATATTCTATCTCACAAGGTATTCCTTACACTGCACAGATTTAAAAATCAAGAAGTAGAGATATAACAAAAAAGAAATGAAGTTATTACCTTCCTCATCACTCCCGATCATCTTATAACGGTCATAGCCGCTCAAGTCTCTGTGAAGGCCAAGTCCAAAGTCATCCTTCGTCCATTGCAGCTGACCAGCCTTATTCTCCACTCGACAGGGTAATGTCACCCTTGATCCTACTACTGCTGTCTGCGGAACAAAATTTTAAATAAGTAAAGACCTATTTGCAAGGGAGCAAATTTTGGAAATTTGCGAGAATGTTATCATGACGGGTGATAAAAAAAAGAGTGTTCGTTGTGATGAGTGATTGATTCATTATTAACTTGACGATACTGATAAAGTTAATGACATAATAGTAGAATTAACAACACAAACAACAGAGTGAATATATCTCCTAGTATATGTGAATGGTTTTAAATAATCCTGAACCTGTGTTTATTCTAGTACTAGGCATTCTAAAAGCTAAGGATTTTGTCATCCTTACTCACTAAATGTCATCGCATGAGTCACAAATTCAGAGATTCACATTTGTAACTTGACCAGCCTAACATTCACTTGTTTTCCAGTAACCTCACTAACCTTTAAATATGTGCAAAGGTGTGGCTTGAATGCAATTGCATGAACAATCTTCAAGTCACCTTTAGCATTTATTGGGAAATCAGGTCACTTTAGATCCTACGTTGAGTTATCGTTTGAATTCCCGAGCAGGATATATTTTTATAGTTCGAATTTGCGAGCCATTTCTCAGTTTGACTTCAATCAGAATTCCAAATGCATTAATTTGTTCCTTGAAAGGAAAATTGAGTTTGAAGTAAGTTGAAGCATTTGTTATACAAATAATTTTAAAATTAAATAATAATTTCTTAGCTTCTTTCTACATGACATTACTACCTTATGATCTATACTATATCTTATCTATCCTACTATTATCCTGTCCTACTATAATATTATTAATGTGAAAATTTGTATGGACGTGGAATGTGATTTGTGAAGATGTTTGTTACTCTTTCACGCAAAAACTACTGAACGGATTTGGATGAAATTTGGCATACAGATAGAATATATTCTGAATTAATACATAAGATACCTTTTATCTCGGAAAACATACGAATCGCCGGGGACACGGGTGAAACCGTGGGGAACAGCTATTATAATATGACGTAATATTATGAGTTTGGCTAACCGTCTGTCAGATAAAGAATAACCTATCGAAATAATAATGAGCCATAAAGTAGTGCTTTATACAATCTCCAATAAATCAGGTCTTTCTAGGAACAAGAATCCAAGAATGTCAATTGTTCTGTCTTAACTAGTAAGGTATAAATACAAGGCTCATTTTGTTTAGTGGCGCCGATCACACAGCGAGCGGTCTAGAGTTCTACGTGCGTTCTCCTCGACCGTCGCGGTCATGGTGTGCAATGATCACAAGCGCCGCATAGATTACACGCAGAACTCTAGACCGCTCGTTGTGGGATTGGCGCCACTAGACAAACTGTTCTTTTAAATTAACTAAGAAAGCTTTTCTGTTCAATAAACAAAAATTAGAAGGAATATTTCAGGGCTTTAGGTTACGCCAGATCAAGTTTGTTTCAAATTGTTATCATATTTTTATTTATTTTGCCAATACACGGTTTTTATAAGCATAAGTTTATGTTTGGTTGATATCGAATACTTATTAGGTAACTGTAATAGTAACTTAACAAGTTACGAAACTAATTTGGATCGGATTAGGGAGTTTTTGCCGAATTTCTTTAAGGATAGGAAGTATCGCAAAGTCGATTGCTATATCTTTGGAGAAGTGTAGTGAATCGAGTTTTACCCGACCCGAGTTACCTATTCGATAAAACTGAATTTGAAATACTCGAGTATTCTCTCTACCCGATAGTCAAAACTTATAACCTAACTTCATGCGTTTTTTTTAAATATATTTGTTTCTTTATACAACGTGTAATGGAAAGTGATCCATAAAAATACTCTAATTACTTACTTCTTTTTTTTTCAGTTCTTTCTAATATAATTAAACCATTTGAATGACTTTCGAAACACATAACATATTGGAAGTTATCCAAGGCAATCGAGAATTAAAACTTAACTATCAAGAATAGAGTTAATCGAAACCAAATCTTATGTCACTGGGCCAGGTTTCCATATTTAATTGTTTTAATCTCAAATCAAAACTAGACATAAGTTACTAAATTACTTTTCATGTTACAGAAGTCAAATCTCTATGTATAAAAAATATATATATATATATATATACGCGTCGACTTGTAAACCTCCTCCGTTTTTTCGTCGGTTAAAAATGAATCTCTATTTCCCTTGGTAATCTTATTCTTAGTAGATGGTTCATAGAAAAAAAGAACTAAGTTACTTTTTGGAAAATTATAAAATGTAAGAAAACTTAACGGTAGAGTATGGTAGTGTATAGGGTAGGAAACGAAGTCGCGGCGGGCAGCTAGTTTCTGATAAAATATCGATTATTGACCTGACCTTTATTAAATAACATTTAACTACAATCCCTGCATATTAAATATCTTGACCTCATAGACTAATAGGTCGCAAGTTCGATTCTCACGTTAAGCGAAGTGTAGGTGGCATTAACAAATTTATGGGATTAGAACTATGCAAGGCAATTAATATCCAATTTATCATTAAATTATTAGAATATTAAATACAATTTATAATTGTTCTACGTAAGTTAGAGATTTATTCGACTTCTATTCATATTTAGTTAAGATATTTTATGACAGATGAAGGGTTGGTAAGTTGGTAACGCGTGCGCGATGCTCCGTGTATATATATATAGTGTATAAAAGCATCCATATTCCATAGGGCTGCGGTAACCACTTACTACCAGTTGCATCGTATGCGTGTTAAAGCATTTAGTTGTATAAAAAACCGCACAAAAAACCGCACAAGTGCGATTGAACTCGCGTGGAGAGGATTCCGTACGAACTTAACATTTTAGTTGAAATACATGTTATCCCTTACATTGCAACTGCAAATGTAAGTTTGTATGCACATTATTGATAGATTACCATGTTGTTTGAACATCATAAACTTATTAAAATCTAGAAGTAAAGAAATATAAACGGTTTTTTTTTTCAAAATTTTGGGCGCATTAATTTAGGAGACAAGAGGGACGAATGATTAATTCTCATCTAGCTTCTTAAATTACTTCTAAACTATTAATTTTAAAATTTAAAAAAAAAAAAACATTCCTCAAAAGTGATCCTTCATATTCCAAATTTATTTATTATTATGTCTATAGACTTACTATAGTTTGCTATTTAACATTTAAAAAAAGACAGTAAGTAAGCACACGTACCTGATCTTGGGGCTCCATAGCAAACTTCTGTTCATGATAACCACCGCACACACCAAAACCACTGAACACGAGAAAAAAACTAAAAACTGTCCAATTCTGAGTCCGCAACAAAAGGAACAAAGGTTTGACACCCCTGCTCGTCACTTTCATTCTACACTTATAGTTAGACATTTTCTCACTTCCCACTAACTAAACAGTTTTAACATCCGGTAACAACATTTAAACAAGGATATCCGGCGGTTCTATTTTTAATAATTCACATTTAAACGGAAGCTCAGCTTCCCCTCTGATCTGTACGCGTGTCTGGTTCTATTTTTGAAATAGAACCGTTGAATTTAAGCGCCATCTTTATTTTTGGGTGCTTTTTAGTAGGATGATTTATCGTTGGGTACTTTAATGTAGTGCGATGATGGCTCCGATGATTATCTGTAACAAGAAAGGTTTAAAATTATTTTGTGGAGTGTCAAATGATTTTTTGAAAGATTTAGAGGGTGTAATTTATCGACAGCTAGCAACATCATATACCTACTACTATACCACTGGGGCGTAAAAATTATTTGGGAATGTGTTGGTAAAGGTCATCATATAGCACACGGATGGCTGCAAGAAATTTGAAAAATAAGTTTTTAAGTCCCTCATTTTCATATGAAGTTTTATGGCAAATAATTTAGAGCTAGTTTTGATCCTCAACTTTAAAATTTCAAGCATCATGAAATTTCTCAGCTGGTTGAATAATATACGTTCTCTAAAACCCTCTGAAACTCGTGTTAAGTAGGCAACCATAACTCCAAACGGCAAACTACCAACTCGCAATTCTTTCGTAAGTAGAAAATAATGTACCAAACTTTATTAAAAGGACAGCTCAATTTATTCGCAAACCATCTTAATACCGGAATAGTTCAGCTTTAGTTTTGAAGTTATGCTCGCTGCAAAATTTTAACTAGGGATTTTAAAACGAATAAAATATAATGTCTTGTGTACAGCGCACACTTGAATGTCGAGCTTTCGTTCTCTACATTTAGTCGCCTCTGCCAGTTTTTACAAACTATTTTTATAGAGGTCATTGAAATTTAAACCGTATTGTACCTAATTAAATTTATTTACGTATTTCATTGAGCAAGTCTGAAGAATAACCATTGAGTTTTCTCAGGTCAAATCAGAAGAACATACTGAATATCCTACAAATATAGGTAGTGGTAGCCGCCTGATGGTAATTTAACTTTGGCGTTTTCCGTGCTTCGGAAGGCACTTTAAGCCTTTGGTCCCTGTTATCTATACTAATATTATAAAGAGGAAAGATTTGATTGTTTGTTTGTTTGTTTGTTTGCATTGAATAGGCTCCGAAAGTACTGAACCGATTTGAAAAATTCTTTCACTGTTGGGAAGCTACACTATCCCCGGGTGACATAGGCTATATTATATTTTCAAAAACATTAGGGATCCTTACTAAAACTCCAATAATGTAACCCAAGGTGTAAAAAAATTACCTAAAATATTCATTACATCGCGTGCGCTGCGAAAACGATTGATGATAGAATAAAATAATGTACTACGACTTTGCAGAACACATTATTATTTACAAAAAGTGTCGCGATACCATATGTCTAACTATTATAGTTATGCCACAATAAGTGATTTTCTATTTAAAAATTTAATTGAAATGCCGCCGCTAGAAATGGCTCTCTATTTGTATCTTGGTATTATTCCTTATCAAAATAAATTACTTCATATTCAAGACTGCTTCAATACCTTTATATAACTTTTTGAATTATTCAATTCGGACATACCATTCAAAAGATATCACGAGTTTAAAAATATAAGTATTAGCAGAAAAATCACGTCACGGGTACGGGCCGTACGGGAGGGAGTCAATCTCTGCGTGTGGCTCAGTGTTTGTAAAAAAAAGGTTGACGGTAGGGTAGGGTAGGGTAGGGTAGGATAGGGCAGGGCAGGGCATGGCAGGGTAGGGCAGGGCAGGGCAGGGTAAGGTAGGGTAGGGTAGGGTAGCACCACAGGGTAGGGTAACACCACAGGGTAGGGTAGCACCACGCGAACGAAGTCGCGCCGGGCAGCTAGTAACTTAATAAAAGGTCCAGCCTCAAGCCTCCTAGGCGGCTTGGAAACTCCAACAGTAGGTTGACCAGTTTGACCACTAGCCTACCTCCACCAATCCGCAGTGAGCGTGCGGTGCTAAAAAGGACGCTTAAGCAATATTGCTACGCAATTCAATTTTTCGAATTCTCGGCAGATCCTAAGTGATTCCAATATTTTTTGGTAAAATAGTTACTCATTATATACAATTCAATTCATCAAAAGATTTGGAATTGATGAATTGCATAAGATCTGCTTTAAATTCGAAAAAACGAATTGCCTTAGCAACATTGCTAAGCTTCCTTTTTAGGGCGCCTGTGCTCAGCAGTGGGACATTATAGGATGATGATGATAATAATAGGAGCAAAATATAATAATAGGATATCAAAATAAACAGAAGACAGCCAACAACATTTGTTTTTTTCATTAAACTTTGCAAGAAACCAGAAATATTAACCGGGATTGAATTTTAAAAATGCAATGTAGCGCGGCCATTTTGAATAAGAAACTATCCATATTATTGCTGTGGATCACAAGCCTTATACACATCAAGTAAATAAAGTTTACATATAACTTTATACAACAATTCTAGGCGTTACCATTGTTTTACTCATATTTATTATCTTCAAAGTTTCTTGTTTATGAATTATGTTTGTTTCTTTATGACTTCAAATGCTCTTGGCGTTATTAATTTAAGTTACTTGTAGTTTTTATTGCTGCTTTTACTCTCCATCTATCGCGCCGCAGGTCGTGGATTCGATTCCCGCACAGGACATGCATTTGTGTGCAGAAACATATCTGTATGTCCTGAGTCTGGGTGTAATTATGTATATTAGGTTTTTTTTTTTTACTGTGTATAGGCCTGTGTTTGACCACAATCTCACTATGGTAAGTGATGATGTGGTCGAAGGTGGTAAGCACACAAAGCCTAGAAGGAACTGGCTCTCAAGTGCAGCTGACGGAACACACCGATAGGTGCTTGGCGACAGATTTTCAACTTGAGGGTGGTAGCCAGCCAGACGGGTACTACCCTACCACGTGCTATGGTTTCCTCACCATGTTTTCCTTCACCGAAAGCTCAAGCTCATTGTAGGATTCGAACCCGGGACCTTCGTCTCGGTATCCGACGTCACTACCACTAAGCTATCATCGCCTTAAATATGTATTTACAAACAAAAAGTAGTATATGTATTATATCAGTTATCTGGTTTCCATAGTACAAGCTTACATTAGCTTACTCTGCTTAGTTTGGGATAAGATGACCGTGTGTGAAATTTGTGGAATTTCCCTGCATATTCATTTATTAATTTTATTAAAAAAAATAGTTTTAAAATTTAAGAGCAGCTCGACTGGGACTCTGATGTTTCGTCACTCTTTCATATAATATGTACTCCAATTTAGTTATTTAAAGCATTAGAAACTAGAGTCGTACCTAATAGTACTAATTGAACCTTAAATAATAGTCTACTTTGAAGACATAATAACAGGATAGTGGCTAATAGACGGTTCGCAGGGTGAGCTATAAAATAACTGGCCACCGTAGAGTTACAATTAAAAATCTATGCTGGCCACAGTTACTAAGTTGGTATATAGTTACATAATAATAGTTATTATCTGTTCGTTTTAGAAAGATTATAATAAATTAATAAAATAATTCCATACAATAATCTCCGGCTAACCAAATACCGACGCAATTTGAATTTAAAACGCAGTAATTTTTTGTAATATTTTATAGTCTATATTTGCTGCAAAATTGTTTATTTTCATTTAAAGTTTAATGGTTTAAATTTTAAACCATCAGAATGTTTTCATGAATTTAATTTTCGATCAAAAATTTTACATCCGTAATTTGAAATATAAACACACACCTTGGTGAGATTCTGTTCCAAAAAAAAAGTATAATATAAAAAAAGTACAAATAATAAATATTTGAAGAGGAATTTCATTTTATGAATAGGCTTTAGTCTCACTATTGCATGTAATGATGTCATCAATGGTGGTAAGCACACAAAACCTGGATGAGAACTTCCTCCAAAATCCAGCTGTCAGAACACACCAGTAGGTACCTGGTGAAATATTCTCTAGGTACATGAGGGATAGCCAGCTAGACGAGTACTACGAGTACACTGATACATGTAATTGTTTGATTGATGTCTTCCTTCACCACCTTAAAATGATAAATGATGTGCAGTAGCATTTTTGTCTCTATGCAGGCAGTGGTCAGTTACTGAACAGTTTCCCCTAGTAGACGAATAATTTATGTGTTTACTACTGTAATAACCAGTAGCAAGAGTTATTTTCATATGATTATACTATATTTATTTTAACTATATTTGGGTTGTATTAAAAAAAAGCCTTTGAATGTTTTAGTGGTTACTAATGAAAGTATTTTTGAGCAAACTCCAGCATTACTCAACATTTCGAGTATTTTTTGAATATCCTGGGACTCAGTACAAACAAACAAAAGCCTCTTCTTTTGCCAATCACTTCTGTTCTGAGATACATTAAAAGAAAAATCTTAAAATTATTAATGCATTTTATGCACACACATAATATACATTATTTTGTGTTCACGTTTTTTAATTTGTCCGTAAGTACACAGAACAAAATCGTTTTTATGTAAATTAGTTCAATATTATGCTGAGATTTTTAATTAAAGAACGATCGTTAACTAAAATTTACAATCTGCATTTTTAATTGAATTAAACATCTTCGATTACGCTTTCTCATCAATATTTCCTTCCTGTGAGTGGTTTTTAAATGACTTGATGGTAAAAAGTGTGAGGAAACTATGGTGTGGTGGTAAGGTATTCTATAATAAGCGTCGCTGCATTGGGAGGTGCACTTGAGAGGCAGTTTCGTTCTACTATTAATAGTACTTATATACTAGACTGAGAAAAACAAGCACTTTGGCATGGGGACATGTAAAGTCTGTCTTAAAAAACTCTAGTTAAAATTAAAAACAGGATTATCTACTAAATTGTAATGAATTATGTTAAATGTACTATTCTATTCTATTGTATAAATAAGAATGTGAGTTTGTTTGCTACTCAACCAAATTGATGGAATTTGCCACGTAGATAGCCTAAGTCATAGAAAGGCACCTAGGCTTTTATTTCGGGAACGCGATAGAAACTCAATAAAAAAAACAAATCTTTAAAAATACTTCTTATACCAACGTTGCCGATACCTAATTTGGTTCACACTATAAACTTAAATTCAAAATAGTTACACATAAAGTAACTAATTAATCGAAAATGCCAACCGTTCTTTAACTTTAAAACTATTTAACTACATAGTTAACTTTTATTACCGATAAGTGAATTGAAGTGGGTACGTTTGATAACGTTCGAATGTAAAATTAAATTTTAATAGTTTCCATTTGGAAGCCATGTTTTATTTCTATATGGAATACCCGAACATGTGTTTGATAACATGTACCTACATTTATCTGAACCATTTAAGGGTTTGTAATTTCGAAAGGGTTATAGACAGACATTAAACTGATTAGGCCTTCGCTTTACAAATTTTAGAAGGCTTAGCAGAGAAATGAAATTTCAGAATTCGAGAATATACTAAATAGAGACAGACAAAATGTGTTATTTACGAAAATACCATTGCCACGTGTCATGTTAAATTACATTTGTGTACGATAAATAAAACCTTACCTTTACAAAGTCACGTTTTAAAAAACACCACTGAATTATCACAAAAATTTACAAATAATCAACAATATAAATGCCCACACATTTTCACGTTGTATATACCCAACCCGTGGCACGCGACTGACTGCATGTATGAATTTAATACCATATTGTGGGTATTTTTAACCCCCTCTGAAGCTTAGACTGCATCTGAACCATCCGGACTGATTCATAGGGGGCCGTTGATACAATAGAGCTATTCTTGGTTAATGGATAAGTAAATAGTTCATGTCAAGTTTTTAGGAACTATATCTGACAATTTAAAACTTATATGCAACGGAAAATGTTCGTATGGTTAGTGTAAAAAAAAAATTGTTTTTATTTTACAAACCTTAACGGATTAAACAGATGGAATTTGTTCTAGATTAACACATATAATACTTTTTACCCCAGTCAGTTTAGTTCTGATGTTTTAATAATTATGAACAACAGTTCTAAGCAGCCCAAATCAAAAGCAATTTGCCCATTTTCTCTATAAGACTAAGTTAAATATTTTTTATTCTAGATTTTTACAAGATATTTGTTAAAAGTGATTCATACATAAGTGGTGCATAGACGTTTTTTTTTTTTCATTTCATTTTACTGCCTCCTAATAAAACCATTTCAAAAACGCCAACATCAAAAGCATTAAGAAATACATAAACTTAATACACTCTCAAAGGAAACTCAAATACCTTAACTAAGCAGCCATACAATTTGTTACATTAATTAACTGAAAACGATTTTAACATCCTGAAAGCTTTCAAAGTTACTGTAAATCTGAACACAATTCAATGGACGACGATGTTTTCTTAACTCTCGAATTCCTAAATCTTTTAGTCAAACATTTAATTATATGATACAGAAAAAGTTACTTTATCGGCATAAAAATAAGGTTCACAATTACATGACCCGATCCAAACCATTACAGATATAGTTGGGAACTATGGTTGGGAATGATTCTATATTTAAATTCTGACGCGCGATTGGTCGTCCGGAAATGGAGTGCATTCTATAGATACACGTTCAAACGAGATCAAGTTTTTTTTTCTGATCCATTTTAACTACTGTGATTAAATTACCCGACTTACTTTGAAGAGTGTGTGGCAAGAATTTACTGTTATATCTCATTTAATCAACTGAAGAACACGAAGTTAATATTTTATTGCATAATCTATCTGGTTCTAGGCCGCTTAAATTGAAGTGGCTCGTTTAGCTACCATTTTTTATTAGCAGGGTTAACATTAATAAATTGATTATTAAAACAACTGGTTCATAAATGCCTTTTTTATAACTTACTTAACAACACACTTCACTGTAGGATTGTACGTACATACTTAGATCTCGAACTTAGCAATTACAGTTTCTGCAATAACAACTGTTACTGTAAACTTTGTAAAAGTTTAGTTTTGGCTTTTCTACGCTACGCAAACAGAGCACGAGCCAAGCACACGTGGAGTACGAATTCGCGTAGCGTAGAGTGACTTGCAAGCCCCGAACGAGCGTTCTGCGTTCAATGTACTGCGCTCCGCCAATAAAATTGACAGTTTTTTGATGAACACAGGGATTTGCATCGCGCTCGTGTTAGTCCACTTACAGTCCACTTACGGCTCGTTGTAAGTCCACACTTGACATCGCGAGCGACGAACGAATAGAGGCTCGGCTCGTGCTCGGTTCGCGTAGGGTAGACGCACCATAACAATTTCATACTTCTTTGACATCAATAATTGGTGGTTAATTGGTGGTTACATTAATAATTGGTTACACATTAATTGCTGTCAAAATATGGATTATGGTACATTTTTTATTACACTTAAACTTAAAACGCCCCGCGGTGTCACCTGCAATCCCCTATGATACCCCTTAGGGGTTGAATTAGTTAATCCCTACCTGATTTATCGAACATGATCAACATTTATAGACCCTGAGTTTACAATATTATTATAATCTTATTTGTCTTTTGTCCTTCTTTATCATCCGGCGTCAAAACAAGACAAAAGACAAATAAGGTTATAATAATATTGTTTTAAGAGCTTGTGGTAGGCCCGCAGTGCGTGTATCAATCAGTTATTTTATCCTTTTACATGATATAAATAGACAGATAGATATGCAGAGAGTTACTACATAAGAAGATTTTAAAGATTGTACACTTCAAATACCTAAGACTAATCAAACAATGAAAACAAAATTACACCAAAAACAGATAGCCTTAACAAGCAAGCACGCAACATATCATTATCAATAAGGTTCACATAATTATACGTTACTACAAAGCAACTGGACAGCAACTACAATTTGGAAACAACACAGATTACAGAATAAGGCAGATGGAGCGCGCGGAACACGGGAGTGAGGCCAAAAAGCAAATACAAATTGAAAACACGTACCTGGTATTCGCTTTTGAATGTGTATTTGCTTTGTTTAACAAACTTTATGTAACAAAAAACACTTCTTTATTAATAAACTGTGGTTAAACAATGCAAATACAAACTAGAAAACGAATACCAGGTATCAGATTTTCAATTTTTATAATTTTTTTGGCTTCACTTTCGTGTTCCACGCGCTCCATCTGCCTTATTCTACAATCTGTGGGAAACAATTACAAAAATTTCAAAGTTTATTAAACAATCATCTTATTAAAGTGAAACACAAATATTGAGTTCGTTTAACGGGTCGTACTCGTTTTGGTCTGTAACATACGGCCGTGTAGTTGTCCGAGCCTGCCGTGTGATATGTTTTCGAACTCCAGGCCTTTAATAGCTTTGTTTATTGTTTAGGGTGATTTTCCAACAGAGATGGTTAGCGAGGAATGATATCGCTTTTTGGCATTGGTTCATTTTGACACATGAACAGTTCACAAGACAGATCTCTTCTACGCATCTCTGTTTAAAGAAACTCTTATTAATAAGGATTTATAAGGCAAGGATACGCCGCCCGCCGTAACATACTAGGAAATTTTAAATTTTGTTTCTAATTAATTTTGACTTCAGCATTTAATCAATTAAGCTCGGAAATAGCTTGCATATTAAATTCATTATTTCACGAACATAAAAATTTTGTAAATAAAGTTTTTTGCTTATTCAACTTTTGTTCCAGACGGACAGCAAAATGTTTGTGAGCACAAAAATCTCTGCGACTGTTCCAAAGGCTGTTTTTAACTGTTTTTTACCCTCAATCCTTCTGGGAACGGATGTATCAAGCATCCGTTTAATCGTACCATCAGATACCGAAACCACCTGTCAAAATCTGCAAACTATATTCAACTTTACAGATACGGTAATAATGTTTAAAATAACTAGTTTTTATGTTGAGCTTCTACCGATATTTTCTTGGCGGATTGTATTATATTATGTTGGGCAAGATAATCACGTGTCTGGTGAACCAAAGAACTGGTCCTGATCCGTTTTTTTTAATTTTTATTACTGTATTGTCGTGTTCTACTGTATTATTCAATAATAATACAAATAGCAATAAGTAAAAAGGGTATAATTACGATTTATAGTCAGAAATTTATAAATCGTATCGGTATTTCATATAATTGTAATAAATAAATAAAAAAATCATAAAATGATTTGATAATTTATAGTGTTTTTGGCTATAGTAAAATTACAGTTTAGGTATTATACCTACATAACAAGTAACAATATTATTCATTTCGATTTTTACTTTCATTTTGTGAACCTTTAATGACCCACTATATTATTTTAATATCCCAAACTAATCAGAGTTTGTACTGTGGAATTAAAATTACCGATATACTTGATACATGTTATATTTCTACTTTAAATACATTAAATATACTGTTAAGTCGAGTTGGTCACAGCACTAGCTCGACTCTCGCATCAGCGTGTCACGTCACTAAAGGACTATAAAGAGTTTTGACAGATCGAAACAAGATGGTTTCCCGCGTGTGTGCAGAAGTTTTACTATGTATCTTTAATATTACTTTTAGGGCTTGTGTTATGTAAATAAGCTCTAACAATACATAGAAAAAACACAAAAAGGATAATTGTCTAGATGGGTGAGAATCATAATAGAACTGTCACTAATCTCAAATTCAAAGATATTAATAAATCTAATACATACAATACCCATACAAATACAGAAAAAAGCAATTTATAAATTCAAAAGCAGGAAATCGACGAAAAAATATGTCCATTTCATCCCAACTCATTTCAACCCTTACACAAACCATTTTCATTACCCACAATACATTAGACACGGGTCTTTTGGTGTAATCAAGCAAACACAGCTGATTTACCTCGATTAGATCCACTCTCAGTTCAAGCGTGCAATGTTTGCCTACTTTATTTTGACTGAAGGCTCGATTGTTCAGACGTGTCGAAAGCAAGTAAATTGAGCGATGAAACGTGGCCGTGGGGTGGTAAATTTCATTACTAAGGGTCAATTTTGATATCCGCTCGCTTTTTTAGGGTTGACTGATGACAGTGACTGTAGGTTTTTTCCACAAGGTTATTTAGTTACGTTGATATACGTGGATGGATTTGTGATGATCGACGTTTATTTTAAGCTTAATTAACTTCTGAAGGATTGACCTGATTATCAAAAATAAACCAGAGCTAAACTTAGGTAGTGAAAACGCAAGACAAATTAAATCTTTATAGTTACATCTAATGTTTTGTGTTTTTTTTAAGAGTTTCAATGTTATATTGTTTTTAGGTTTGCAAATTTCACTATATAGCGTCTGTAAGCGAACTATTCCCCCCCCCCCCCCCCCTATGTCACAGCACGAATGTAGGTACGTATTTAAAGTTGCTTGCCTTTGGCCACTGACCCGCCCATAACTGATATAATACATAATAATACTTTTTGTTTATAAATACATAAATATATAAATAATTACACCCAGACTCAGGACATGCAGACATTTTCATGCACACAAATGCATGTCCTGTGTGGGAATCGAACCCACGACCTGCGGCGCGATAGGTGGAATCTAAACCAGAGTCTTAACCAACCGCGCCAGCTGGCCAGTCCAGGGATGGATGATAATTGTCTAGCAAAACATGGGCCTGATATGATCAAACTAAAACTAAAAAACTAGTCAAGAGAAAATCTCACAAAACCAGTAGCCTATATGAAAATATACCCTAAAATATTCACACGGTGATAGTTTTCTCACATTTTTATACACACAACGTTATTACAGTATATTGGTTCATTAGCATATTGATTGGGTTGTATTCCGGTGGCGAACGCCCGCTGTCCAACGATCAAAACACATCAATCTAACTATACGGCATGTCAAACTGTGATGGACATCGATGGCTCACTATATTTTTTCAATGTGCAATGTTGATGTTGAAAAACTACATCAGATTCGAGTTAAATTGACTGGAGCTACTAAACAAATACCACATACTAAATTATATAGGTCTAATAACTTAATAATAACTAATCTATGTACCTATATGTCGGGCCGATTATTGGTTCGACTTGTTGCTCATTTCATTATCATAATACTGAAATACTGGCAGTCAAAAAGCCTATCACAGGCTCTTTAGCTGTGCGCACCGCACCTCAGTGCAGTTGTATTTCACTCGTTTCTGTTTCTAAATATTATTGGGACGGTATGTGTAAGTGAAGTGATAATTTAATTGAGAAATAACAACAATAAACCTGATTAGCAACTATTAACCGTTAACCGCAGAAGCGCAGAAGTTTCTAGCGCCGCTTCTTCTCCTCATATGGGACTTTTCCGAAGCGATATAACGTTGTTTTTACCTGCACGCACTTACGCCCTGTCGAATCCTGATACAAATGAATCCTTATCGTGTTGTATGTATCGCTTGTCTGTCACTGAACCCGACATTTAAGATTTTAAGTTACACGCGCAGCTGAAAACTAACCTAGGTATCCACAACCACTGCCAGTCCGACGCTCTAGGACGAAAATCTACAGCGTTCAGCGAAGGATGGCGCTACGGGTCGTACGAGGATACCGCACAGTATCCTTTGAGGCGGCGACAATTCTGGCTCGCTTTCCGCCACTTGATATTCTGGCGGACATGGATGCGAGGGTCTATGACCGAATTCGCTCCGTCCGTCAGAGCGGTGGAGGCGACCCAGAAGAGGCGATCAAACGGCAGGAGCGAATTATCGCATTCGCGACGTGGCGCGCAAGACTTCGCGAGGAGCGGTTTGCGCGCAAACGCGTCGTCGGAGCAGTCCTGCCGGTCTTCGAGGCCTGGATGCAGCGACAAGGTGGACGACTCACCTACAGACTTACACTGATAATTACCGGGCATGGGTGCTTTGGTGATTATCTATATAGGATCGGACGTGAGGCGACGGCGGCCTGCTTCCACTGCAGTGGGAGCGACCAGGATTCCGCATCGCACACGCTTGCGGTGTGCCCTGTGTGGGAACCTGAGCGGCGGATCCTGGTCCAAGAAATTGGACGGAATATCTCCCTGCCAGCAGTCGTGTCGGCGATGCTGAGCGGGGATACAGCGTGGAGAGCAGTAGCCTCTTTCTGTGAGACCGTAATGGTCCAGATGGAGGCTGCTGAGCGGGATCGGGAGAGGGCCGATCCCACCCGGAGGCGAAGCCGCCGGGGCACTAACGTGCCTCGTCGCCCCCCTGCCCTGTAGCTCGGGCTTAGAATAACAGCTACGGTGTTCCCCTGCCTGTCGTAAAAGGCGACTAAACGGGGCCTTTGGGGTCGTGGGCAATCAGAGCGGGGGCTCTGTGCGCTCAGAAGCGACCCAAAGGAGGACGATGAGTTGATGTGGTCACGACTCATCGTGCGATAGCACAGCAAGGGTGCTGGGGGGAGGTATCACACTTCCCCCGGGACGAGCTATCTTAGCGCCGCGCTTCGAGGGGTGAGCAGGTACGCGTTCAACACGAGAGCCCGCCCCCCTCTCTATGGCGCAGATGACGACCACCGTGGGGTTTTAGCCGGTACAAGTCTGGCATAACCTGGCCGCTACCAATCCGCAAAAAAAAAAAAGGTACCTACAAAAGAGGGGTTTTCAAAATATCACCTCCATGAGTGTAAAAGAGTGGATCACAGGGAAAGTTAGTGTTTAATACTTAAAAAAGGCGATGATAGCTCAGTGGTAGAGATCTCGAATTCCGTGAAGAAAGTCCCGGGTTCGAATCCTAAAATTAGCTTTAGCTTTCTGTGAAGGAAAATGTCGTGAGGAAACCATATAGGTACCGCTAGAGTACTTTATAATAACCGCCTAGCTGGCTGGCTACCACACTAAATAAATAAATATCCTGTTATTATCCTGTGTGTTACGACAGCAGCAACTGAACTTGAGAGCCAGTTACTGGGCTTTATGTGCTTACCACCTTCAGCCACATCACCACTTACCATGGTGAGATATTGTAGTAAAACACAGGTCTATACATAAAAAAAGTTTCATAGTCTTTGATGCAAATTAACCAGATCCATATTATCAAAGAATATAACATTGCAAGTGTTCCTCTTCTCTGAACTTACAAAAGTAATAAGACATTTTTATTGTCACTTGTTAAATTGAAACGTGTCATTTATGTGTCAATGTGTGTCAGGCGTAACGTTTGACACAGTTGAGAAGTTCTCAATGGTTCGTGTTCGACAGGCATAAGAATTTGGGCAAAAATGTGTCAAGGGGGATTGAACGTGTATATTTTACCTCATAATTTTACGGTTCTTCTGTTAGTAAAATGGATAGTCGTTTTATTTGTTTTTTATTTTGCAGTGGTATTGTTTGCTATATCCTATGGGATCATAAAATAAATTAAATTATATATTACATGATACTAATATGAACATTGTGATTATTATGATTAAGTTTTTGTGAAAATTATCAATATTTGATTATTACCTACTTTTTGTTGTTATTTACAAAAACCAAGTTATTACAATCAGCATATCAAATATCAGCCTAATACGTTTCTATACACAATGATATCAAGTTAGTGAAAAAGTTTTTTTTTTTAAAGAATTTTAAGAACTTGCAATTCTATGTTGACTTATAACTTTATTTTTACTTCTTGAACATTTTTTGTGGCTCAATAAAAAAAAAGATGTTTCTTCGCAGTAATTTAGATTATTGATGATTATAGAACCAACATTACACAATACAATTTAAACAGAAAATTTTGGTTATACAGTTTTTTTTTTATCAGGTTTAAAGGCTGATTTTTGGAATTATTCAGATATAATAATAAAAAAACCGTTGGGTTGGGGCTAAGAATTTATTTTTCTTTCAGAAATATTAATTAATTATGAATTAATTTAATTGTGTATTATATCATCACTTCTCAATAGTAAAAAAACAGCTATTTTGTACCTATGTCTATTTATGCGCTTAGTTATTTAAAAATACATTTAAGATTTTGATGTTGTTTTTACCATAAAATACTAATTAACCTGTTAGCTCGCGAATTTATCAGTTGACAACTCCCTAGGCTCGCCGGGGTTCGCGAAATTACGTCAAATTAGCAAATTTGCGAAATGGCGCGCCGCCCCCGCGGTCATATAATCATAAATATCTACGTATTTACAGTATTAATCAAGAAACAGTAACTTATAGCGTCATTCTGAATACATTTTCTTATTGGAATCTTATTGGAATTAGAATGAAGTATTACAAGATTCCAATAAGAAACCTGGAAAAAATGACAACTGTAAAAAAACGGCACTTCATAAACATTTCGAGTTTGCACTTCAAGACGAATAACTCTGTCCACATATTACACACCTTTATATCAACACGAATACACGTTCTATCTAATTAATACATTTGTTTTACTTGTCTCAAATAAGCATCAAAGAGAAATACGATGCTAATGTAAACAATCGCGAGCATAACGTAAACAAACCAATTTTTTTTTGTGTGCGTCTATTGTTCTCTTATTTTATGACTTTAGTGTCGGTGTTGCTGTTTTGTTCGTAAGATAATGTGTCAAACTCGACGAATGTTACAAGATTTAAATAATAATCGATGATAAAAATAAAAAACGAGGTAGATTAGTGTGTCGATATCTAAAAATAGACCTCCATTTTCATGTCATCGTACACACACTTCGTAAATGAATTTCAAACCATTTTTGATTGTAACACCTTTTATGAGTCCCTAACTTTTATCTCTTAATGTTATAGGCATAAGGTTCAAAAAAATATTTGTTGATAAAAGCCGTTGCATTACGTGAATTTGAATCTCGCGCCGCGACTCAAAACAAAATGAAGTGTGATTAGTGATATTTAACGGATTGCCTGTAAAAGGTGGGTGATATGTGTAGCTTATTAGTTTATCTAACCATTTTAATAATGATTTATATAAATCCTGATGTGTGAAATAAAATTTTCTTGATTATAAACACGTGAGTACTTGCGTGTTTAGATTCAAGGAATTCTAATAACACACATCAGTAATTATATAAATTATTACTAAAACGGTTAGATAAGCTAATATTCTATACAAATCACTCAACTTTTATAGGAAATACGTTAGTTTATCACACTTACACTTTAATTTTAGGCTAGCCTCGGAGCGAGAAAACGCATTCAGCCGTTTTGTATGTGAATAAAGAGGATTAAATTGCGCAACCGTTTGTAGGGCGCATTATGTTACTACCAGTACAAAAAAAATGGAATTTCGTCAATTTTTTGTGGAAAACGGCTGAATGCGTTTTCTCGCTCCGAGGCTAGCCTAAAATTAAAGTGTAAGTGTGATAAACTAACGTATTTCCTATAAAAGTTGAGTGATTTGTATAGAATATTAGCTTATCTAACCGTTTTAGTAATAATTTATATAATTACTGATGTGTGTTATTAGAATTCCTTGAATCTAAACACGCAAGTACTCACGTGTTTATAATCAAGAAAATTTTATTTCACACATCAGGATTTATATAAATCATTATTAAAATGGTTAGATAAACTAATAAGCTACACATATCACCCACCTTTTACAGGCAATCCGTTAAATATCACTAATCACACTTCATTTTGTTTTGAGTCGCGGCGCGAGATTCAAATTCACGTAATGCAACGGCTTTTATCAACAAATATTTTTTTGAACCTTATGCCTATAACATTAAGAGATAAAAGTTAGGGACTCATAAAAGGTGTTACAATCAAAAATGGTTTGAAATTCATTTACGAAGTGTGTGTACGATGACCTGAAAATGGAGGTCTATTTTTAGATATCGACACACTAATTTACCTCGTTTTTTATTTTTATCATCGATTATTATTTAAATCTTGTAACATTCGTCGAGTTTGACACATTATCTTACGAACAAAACAGCAACACCGTCCCTAAAGTCATAAAATAAGAGAACAATAGACGCACACAAAAAAAAATTGTTTGTTTACGTTATGCTCGCGATTGTTTACATTAGCATCGTATTTCTCTTTGATGCTTATTTGAGACATGTAAAACAAATGTATTAATTAGATAGAACGTTTATTCGTGTTGATATAAAGGTGTGTAATATGTGGACAGAGTTATTCGTCTTGAAGTGCAAACTCGAAATGTTTATGAAGTGCCGTTTTTTTACAGTTGTCATTTTTTCCAGGTTTCTTATTGGAATCTTGTAATACTTCATTCTAATTCCAATAAGATTCCAATAAGAAAATGTATTCAGAATGACGCTATAAGTTACTGTTTCTTGATTAATACTGTAAATACGTAGATATTTATGATTATATGACCGCGGGGGCGGCGCGCCATTTCGCAAATTTGCTAATTTGACGTAATTCCGCGAACCCCGGCGAGCCAGGGGAGTTGTCAACTGATAAATTCGCGAGCTAACAGGTTAACCAAATTTTATTAAATGCAGAATTTAATTAACACTAAATTGCAGACAGGCAACCAATGTCGTGAATAATTGTAAAGTTTAAAGAGTTCAAAGTATTTATCAAAAATGTAGGAACAACCTAATACATAAACGAAATGTTTTATTCAGTTTGTAACCCGAAAAAGGCACTTATGAAAGTCAAAACCGACCACCGGGAGGGAAAACTATATTTATCTGAAAAGAACAGGTAAAAAAGGGACGGGTGTAATTTATACAATTTTGAAGCCTTTCTCATGTTACCGCTCCCCAGTTTTATCAGTGTCTTAAATATTTTGAAAAATAAATAGTATTTTACTGAAATTCAAGTGATAAAAATCTTAAGATAAGATAGATTACACTGTCATAAAATTGAAAATATAAAATGCTTAATTATTAACAAAAACATTTTAAATTGCATTGACGAAGTGTAATATAGCATATTTATCATAACTTTATGTTTTACAAGTGTAATATGATATCGATGGATGTCTAGTTAAATATTGCTTATTAAAAATTAATTTATTCAAATATTACTTTTAAATTAATTATTTTATATTAAGGTCTCCGCACACTGCAGCCGTGTATAAGTTAAACGTATGGATACTTTTCTAGCATGTGCTGTGTTAGAAAAGTTGAACTGTTGCTATTCCTTTTTCTTCTGTGGAATTTTTTATGTGGCCCATTTTATTATCTCCCATAATGCAAATTTTTACGAGTCATTTATTTTCTTATTAATTTCATACTGAAACGCTATTGTTCTTGCTCACGTGCAACTCGATTTTTAAATCAAACATGGTTAAGTAATTCGCTCAGAGTATAAGTATAAATACTACGTACAAGTAATAGAGTCCATTAGCATTTTTAATTATGAAAATCCTAATTATTCTCAAATAATAAACCTCTAATTTACAATAAGCCCACGTTTTTTTTTTGTTTACCAACACGACTCTCATAATAGCACTATGCAGTCATGAAGTGCTCCAATTTAGTGTGAGGTTACCTTAGTCTTTTCACAGAACAACGTTTGTTTAGTCGAGAAAAAATACGAAACCGGCACATTCCCATCAAGATCGACTCTCTAGGGAACCGATGCTATTATACGAAGGTGTGAGCGAGACGGCGAATATTAATTTATTAAAATGAAGGCTGCTTTATGCGATAATCGACTAGGAATACTGCTACTGTTGATCATTCGGTTATCTATTCGAATATGTGAGTGAAAGGTGAAATGTTTATTTTTAAAGTAGCTGGGAGTAATATATTTGACAGGTGTAGTCAAGATATATAGTATCTTGGGCCAACCTGGGTTATCTTAACTATAGAGTTATTAAGGTTGCCGCAGACTTATTTTATTCACTTTTTTTTTTTTTTTTTTTATACAACTTTGTCGATAAACAAGCATACGGCCCGCCTGATGGTAAGCGGTTTCCGTAGCCATATAGACGCTTGCAACACACGAAGCATCGCTCACGCGTTATCGACCTATCCCCCCTCCCCTATGAGCTCTGTACCTCTACCATGAGTTTTCTACACTAACGTAATCTACAGTCGCTAGCGAATACGGAGACACATTTTGTATGAAATGCTTCCAAAAGTGTCCACTAGAGGCGGTGCTCGCTATACAAAATATTCACCGTAGTCGCTAGCGTGTGTAGATTACGTTAGTGTAGAAAACTTATGGTAGAGGTACTGGAAACCTTACTCACGCGCAGGAACACAACTTTACACAACATAAAGTTATTTGGCTGCGGTATTCTGTAAGGTGGAGGTACTTCCCCAGTCGAGCTGCTCTTTGAGCGAATAAACGCTATGCTCTACCTCTCTCAAACTTTTACTAATCCTATAGTAGGTATGTTAGAACAATTAGTAGTTAATATGCCTATTCTATTCTAAGGGTCTACACCGAGAATCAACACTTAATCAAGTATCAAGAATATATATCTAGTGTTAATCGAAAATATTTCTAATTATCATAGATTCAAGATTATAATTCAATTGTTACTTTCTTGACTCAAAACTGTGTTCTTTCATATGATCCTAAGAGCATAGAATTTATAAATGCAGATACCTCTCCCAAGTCAGCGTGTCAATTATTTATCCTCGCGTTTCGTAGGTAGGATTGTTTGCATACTGCCAAGAACCAAACAATTGAGGTAGGCCAGTAAAAATGTTAAAAGAAAATGAATGCCTAATAAAAAACATAGCAGCCATTTTGAAATAGTCGTGGTCCAGGACAGGCTGCGGAGCAACCGGTCGCGTATCCGTTTGAAACACCTGCCACGTAGTGTGCATTGAGTTATATTATTTAGATGTTGAGTCGGTTTCAATTTTATTTTGTGTTTATTCAAGACATTTTCTAAGTCAAATCTTTCATAGATAGGAGGCACAAATTCTTTTTTTCTTTTTTTATCTAAGATCTCACAAATGTATCATTGGCAGGTCCACAACTGTACCTAAATAAAATAAAACGGATCGACAGAATTTCAAATAAAATCCGTTATTTCATTGCTATAAAAATAAATTATTGCATATATTAATTTGATCACTGAAAATAAGAGACGTGTTTCTATAAATAATACATAAATAAAATATGTGCAAAAATAAATATTTGTTTTACTCGTTATTTAAGGGCATACATTTTATCGAAGATTATTCATGACTATACAATTGCAAGCCACGTCGTCATATAAAAATAAAATACCTTTTCATTTTCGCCGCTTATGAGACGCATTGGCAGAAAAGAAAAAAAGAAAATATCTTTTACCGAAGACAGTAAAAAAAAAACATTGCAAACCAGTCGACTAGTACCAAGTACATTACGCGTGGCATCTACTATATAAGGACAAAAAAGTCGTATACCACATTTCACTTCCAACCAAAATTGGTGCTTAGTTCCACAACATAAAGCTCAAAATGGCTGTTTAGGAAACTGATTCGCTCGCGTGGCTGTCAACCCGTTCGCTGCAGAGGTGGAAAAGCGTAAGTGTGGTTGAGGTTTTATTCAAATTTGTACTTTCAGCTTGTACGGGGAAAGATGATAATTCTTCAGGGAGTCGGTATAGTTTATTGTCTACAATGTTTTGTGATGTCTAAGGCGGTCGTTTGGCTACCAGTTTTGTTGAAAGTGCGTTACACCTTACGGCTAGACTTGCTCTGAGGTACTATAAAGTGGATGCCGAGTTATGCGAAGGGTTAATAGTAGGAGACATCATCGCGTTGGGAACCGACGCTGATAATGTGAAATAACATTTTATGACTGTGTGGAAATGGCGGAATAATTTTCTTTGCCGCGTTTATTGTTATGCGATGTAGTGAACTAATGTTTGGGTTATATTTTTGATGTTTGCTATTGGTTTATTTTGCGATGATAGTGATGTTTTTTTTTCTCTGCTTTGATGATGAAAATGTTTTCTTCCACAACACACAATTGACACCCGCAATTAATCTTAATCAAAGAACATATTATGTTTACCTTGAAGAAACTGAAAATATTTAAAAAAATACACACACAAAAAAGAACACCTCTAGAATTCTTCACTTATTTTACACCAAAATTGCGAGTGTAACTCAAAGGACGCAAAGGTAAATAACGCCGAATTCCTGTTACCAATTAAATAAACAAAAAGTGCAAATAAGCCGGTTTCGGTGCTGCGTGTTAAAATATAAATACATCACTGTCTTTGGAGATCCGTCGAATGTTTGTATATGACTGATATTTTTTAATATTTTGGAACGTGTAAAGAGGAAAGAATTCCATATTTTTTAATTTTTTTTATTATAAATATATCATTTGTTTTTGGACAGCTGCAAAAATAATTAAACTACTTTAAGATACTAGATCCCGCCGATTCACCCCTATAACCGAGGGATCTAATATTTTTTCGGGATAAAAAGTATCCTGTACATTCCAGGTTATGGTCTACCTATGCCAAATTTCCAGGAGATTCAATGGCGATAACTTTGGCGAAACTCACGAGCCTCGACCATCGAAGAAAAGATGCTTGCTTATCGGTTTTCTACGGGATATATTTTGGAGTGTGCGTAGAAATTGTTCAACCTTATCCCACCATCCCTTTTTTTACACCGAACCACTAGACGCCGGGAAAATTTTCACCCGTACGTTGTTGACATACCGAAAATACGGACACAGCTTTTTGCTTCCTCATTTATAACGCGGACAGCAAGGGAGTGGAACTTACTTCCGGCGTCTGTGTTTCCTGACTCTTATAATCCAGGAACTATAAGTCCAGGACAGAGTGAATAGGTTTCTTCTGGGTAAGCGTGTTTCATCTTTGACTTCGTCATCGTCCCTTATGGGCGGGTCAGTGGCCAAACGCAAGCCTATCTATGTTAAAAAAAAACATATCGATTCGTTGAGCCGTTGGGGCGTCAAAAGGTTACAGAAAACAACTTACTTTCTCATTTATTATATTATAAGGATGATAGTTGATAACAAAATCTGTCTCCAAGCACCTATCGGTGTGTTCCGACAACAGCACTTGAAAGCTAGTTCTTTCTAGGCTTTGTGTGCTTACCACCTTCGGCCGGTGATATGGCCGAAGGTTAGGACTTACCATGGTGAGATTGAGAAATTAATCCATCTATCGTCCTAGCTTTATATTTATCTACTGGCAAACTAGAACCATCATTATTATTATATAGGTTAACAAATATAATCATACGGAATCACTAGGTTGGAAACTGCAGTTAACCTTTCCAACACGACCGTTTCAAAGGCACAAAATCAAAATTAACCTCAACACGAAATACATGTATTTGGTTAACCAGTTTGACGAGATTCGACATTTTTTTTTATTGATAAAAAGAAAGGCGTAAAGTCGACAAACCAGCGTCAAAATGCTGATTATGTTCGTACATAATAAAGGTAAATTGATATTTTTATTACTAAGATTATCAAAATAATTATTATTGTTTTGCGACAGGAAAGTACTGTGCTCGACTTGTGGCAAAAAGGTACAGGCATTTCCTCTCAATTTTCTGTAAAGCGATGATAGCTTGGTAAAAATCCCTTTCGAGTAGAGGTACCGCGCAATCCAATTCCACAACTAGTAAGTGTTTTTGCACTGATAAATAACAGTACGTGGTCTTTCACTGCTGGCCGTATAAATAAGCTCAGAGTCACTCAGCGAGCTATGGAACGAGCTATGCTCGGAATTTTTCTACGTGACAGGGTCCGCAATGAGGACATTCGTAGGAGAACGAAAACGACGGACATAGCTCGTAGAGTTAGAAACATGAAGTGGCAATGGGCCACATCGCTCGAAGAGCCGATAACCGATGGGGAAGAAAGGTTCTCGAAAGCGACTACGTACTAGAAAGCGCCGAGCGGGACGTCCTCCCACCAGGTAGACCGAGGAGGAGTCGCTGGGCGCCGCTGGATGCAAGAGGCCTAGAACCGTTCGAAGTGGAAATCAATGGGGGAGGCCTATGTTCAGCAGTGGACATCCATGGGATGATATGATGATGATGATGATGATGAAATAACAGTAGCAACCAATCACTGCAACTAAATGTTTAATGTGACTCAGGTAATCAGAGCGCATTGTCGGTAGTGAGGACTTGGCGAAGTAGTTTTGAACAAAATGCGCTTCTTGGGATTAATTTGCAAGACGTTTTGAATGGCTGGAAAAACTGTTGATAAAAATATTGTGAAGTAGGTATACCATACCCATTGCACGATTTTAAGGTTCTTGTGGTATCATTTTTGACATTCCTATAATGTGATATAAGCAATGGATTTTTCCTTATAATTGGCTACAAGTCTATCTATACAAAACCATCATATATAAGCCGCGTTAGATATATCAGGTAAAGTTTCGTGGCGTCAGCTTTTAACTTATAACAATGTGTACTACATACAAAGTAACGGAACATGGTGAAAATTACGATGTCTGGGAAAAGTACATGTACCCAATTTGCGGTATAAGTCTGGTTGTAGAAAACCGATTAAGGCTATAAATACCTGAAGTAGATCTACATTGTTCAGTACGGAAACTGAAAATTTCCAGAATAAGATATCTTTAACCATTCTCCATTTTCTCAAAAGAGATGTAATGGCAACTCATTGGTATTCACGATTAGAATATTAATTTTGTCCAGAGGGAAAATATTATGACGGAAAATGTTATAAATTGGTCGGTGTTAGATGATTTAATTCAGTGGTTTATTTTTTCAATCTGCAATTTAGAGAAAATGACATGGTATTAATTTTAAATACTGACCGTTTATATTTTTCGAATTTTGAATGCCATTATTTTAAAATTATAGAACGATTTTCCAAACAAAATGTATCATAAATCTTTGTTTTTAGTTTCAATGTAGACGCTAATAAAAAAAAATTTGCTAATGGAATATTTATTACAAAATTATGATGATTTAAAATGAGTTAATATAATATCAATAAATTGACTAGCAGACAGACGCTTTACCTAATGTGATAAGAAGATGGAATCAATACGTAGGGGATTTTCAATTTTATGCCAAAAAAGAGTTCGTTTTGAGCTTTTTTTGAATAACCACATACTTAGTTATTTATTTATTGTGTATAGCCTGTGTTTGACCACAATCTCACCATGGTGATGTGGCCGAAGGTGGTAAGTACACAAAGCCTAGAAGGAACTGGCTCTCAAGTGCAGCTGTTGGAATACACCGATAGCTGCTTGGCAACCGATTTTCAACTTGAGGGTGGTAGCCAGCCAGATGGGTACTACAAAGTACCCTACTGCCGTGCTATGGTTTCCTCACGATGTTTTGCTTCACCGAAAGCTAAAGCTTATTGTAGGATTCGAACCCGGGACCTTCGCTCGGTATCCGACGTCACTACTAGGTGCCCTTCTAAGGCCTAAATTGAATAAAAAGGCTTTGACTTTGACTTTGACTACCAATGAGGTATAAAAAATAATTACAACGATATTAAATTTATTATTGTAAAATTACTGGATTTTATGATTATGATTATTTAGAATAATAAATTCAAAATATATTTTGAAATTAAAAGACTGTATAATGTTGTTGAAAAACAAACGTTAACTAATTACAATAGAACAGTAACTTTGAACAAAACAAAACAACCGTTCAGAAATTCAACGTACGACAAGTAATTTTAATTAACAAGAGGGGAAATTAGTCATAAGCAAACACAATATTGCGAAAACGTTCCTGAGACCGTTGTTCAAATTTTGAAGTGAAGTGTAAAATTATAAATTTTACTTTATGACACATATAATAAATCGCGTTTTTATCTAACGAGAATAAAATGTCGATGATAAAATCTTATGTTAAACAAAGAGCTAAAAAGATTTATAATATTTATTTTTCAACACACTCGCTCGTAAAGTGACATTTATTGCACCTTTTTTAGTATCTTAATGCATATTATTACGCACTAATGGTTTTTACTTTACATTACCGTACAATTTTATGATAGGTATAATCCCGATTATGATAAGTTTGTACCTCACTGCAAGTTGTCTGTTCACTGTTTTGCCTCACTGCAAGTGCACCGTAGTCTGTTTTTTTCCTCGCAAGTGTGTTGAAAAACGTCGTATGACACGAGTGTGCATTGATTATTAGATTAATAACCAACTTTGCACACATGTATCATAATGTCCTATAATACAATTATAGTTATACAATCAGGCATAGGCATAGCTGAACGGAAGGATTGTTATGAAATATTTTGCATAAATACTCGCTTTATGAAACGGGCATTAAAACTACCGCGGTTTAAAACAATTTTTAAATAAAACCCAGAATTTTAAAGTCAAATAAGTCTTTTTAATAATATTATGACGAGTGATTGCGGGTTCCGTAACAGCTCGGGTACTTTGGTTTAAACTCACTTTCAATTACAACATACCTACCAAAAATAACGGTAAAATAAAATTCAATAGGATGCTCTCTTTTCAAAACCCATCCCGCAATTTATACAACTTTATATTTACGTCCCATAAAATCTTATGTCGCGCAATATTGGCCTTTATGGCATCGAATAAAGATACACCGAGCGATAAACTCGATTTACCGTACCGCAAAAACTATATCGTAAATTATGTTTTATACATTTTTTATGGATTTACTTGTATTATACCCAAAATGGTGGGTAGGAAGTATAAATCACATTTTATGGTAATAAATATCAAAGATTTTACTTTAAAACTATGTTTGTATGGGAGTTTCATTTTTAATTGAATATTTGACACTTGTTAATCTTTATTTACTTATAATGAACACAAAATTAAGATAATCTTTTACCCCCAATTAATAAATAAGGTTTAAGTCAAGTATAGTAATACCTAGGATTAAAATATATCCGTCACTATCTAATGACATATAAACAAAAAGGGATGAGGCTATCTTAATACCTGGGTATTACAAGACGACTTTATTATATGTATACATAATATACTGTATTGTGTTATGTTGTGTACATTGTGCAATAAATAATAAATAAATAAATTAATAAGGGGCTTATCGCTCAAAGGCTCCAAAACGCAAGTTTCTGTTTACGGCAAAAGATATGTTCGTTCCGATTGCCAAGTTGCTTCAACTCCTTGGCATAATCTTGATTACCAAAACTAATATGGTAGTTCAAGGTGAAAAGTTAAAAAACCTCCTTATACATTAAAAATATGTAATTTTGTTTCATCTTAGTTCTGCTCTATAAAAACCCTTTTAATTAACATGTTTATGCTACTTTGGAAATACGAATTTTAACGATATTACATGTTTAATCCCTTGACTTGAGGATAAAATAACATTTTTTTTTTAAAACATTTTTAATACAAGCTTTTTTTGGTGACTGTACTTTTTCAGTGATGTTAAAGTCAGTTTTGTGTCAATCCGACCACTGGAAGTGGGTGAAATTCGACTTGTAAGATTCCACCCAAACGAACAAACATACATACATACATTGCAAGTTAAATAAAAGCTTGTAAAATAACAATTTTAATGATTTCTATTGTTTTCCTCGCCCGCGCAATGTGTAACTAAAAGGTGAAAGCATCAAAATTAATCAAGAAGTTTTGAAGTATGTACGACGTAAATACACAGAGACCTGGATAAACGACTTTGTTTTATACCATTTAAAGTTGTTTTTTATTGCAAAATTTTTTGGCATCATATTGCGTGGGAGATATTTATCGATTTACAATAAATAATGACAATAATATCCCATGTGATGGGTTAATAATTTTCATATTTTTAACGGCAATAAATTTTTAATTTATGAGTGGACTGGTATTTAAATATGATTGCGAATGTAATTAAATAATTTGCATAAAATATTAGTCGTATAATTATAGGTAAGAAAAAACATATTTGTTTTTTTTTTTACTACTTTCACCATAAATATAATTGCTAGCAAGTTCTCTTTTAGTTACATTATTACTTAGCAAGATGAAATTGTGGTCCAACACAAAAACTATTCAAAGAAAAATAAACTCTGATAAATAACAATAAAGTCCACCGCATTGACCTCAATAAACGTCGCGTAAATCTATTACTTTCCCATAAACGGAAATGTAGCATACAACTTCTCTCCACCTACTTTCCTTAATATTTACTAGTCTTGTTAAAGAAATTCATTATCAAGTACGTGTCCAATAATTCTGATGCCATATTAGAGGTTTGTTAACCACGAAATGTTTTTTTCATTATCGCAATTTGATTGTGTGATATGATGATAAAAGATATTGGTTCCGTATAAAGATTTTTGTTACATGATAGGGTTTATATTTTTTACTAGCTTTCCGCCACGAGGTTTCACCCGTGCCTCCTTCTTTACTCCCTTAGGAATATAATTTCCAATATTACTTCCTTGTAGGCTATAAAAGGAACCAATGTATACCAAGATTTGAGTTAATCGAGACACGCAGAAAAAACTCTCCTCAAAACATAATTACCCCTTTTGCCCTGCTAGGGGTTGATTTTCGAGAAACCCAAAAAAGCGTTTCTTTATTTTCTGACCAATAGGGTAAATTTTTTTTTTTAAAGTTTAATTTTGCTTAATGTAGTTTCTTCTATCATGCGCAATTATTTAGTTAGTTTTTGTCTTCACTTTTGCTGGTAGGAATAGTTGTTGTTAGTTGCTATTTATAGTTTGTATTTGATTAAACATTAAAGTATTAGGTATAATTATATTGTACTAGCTGTCCCCCGCGGTTTCACCCGCGTTCCCGGGATAAAAAGTTGCCTATGTCCTTTCCCATACCATAGGCTATCTGCATGCCAAATATCATGATGATCCGTTGAGTAGTTGAGGCGTGAAGGCGTAACAAACAAACAAACAAATAAACAAACAAACTCACTTTCGCATTTATAATATTAGTTAGGATAATATTCTCGTAGATATTATCGAAACATAATATTACGATCCTATTTAGAATACAATATTATATTATATAGTTAGGAAGTTAGGATTAGGATTAGGATTAGTTAGGATTATATTGTATCACACTAAAATTACAAATATAATCTTATTTCTCAAAATTATGTGACGTCAAAAGAATGGGATATTATTACGTACTATTTATATACTCTGATTTATTACTTTTGAAGTTTTTTTCTATAGCACTGCAAAAAATATTATTACGTAACAAAAAAAATATGCAATATTTAAATGAAACGGTTTAACCAGCATCCCAGTGAACCCTAAAATAGTTACAGCAATAGGGTTGTGTGGGCGAACGAGATGTTTTCTCTCGCTGTGTAACGGGGCCGTCGTTCCGCAATGGTGTCATCACATGAATACCATATACCATGTCTGTATAGAAAAACATACCATACAATCCTAACATTCGTTATTTTTTATGTTAGTAAGAGCTTCTAATAACATGGGTATATTCCATCTCTTCTACAAAGAAGCATTTGACAAAAAAATATCAAAGAACAAAATTAATACGATTCACATTGCGTGGGATTTCGAATCCGGGTGTAGAATATTAATACCAAATAAATATATCAGAATAGCAGCTTAAAAAATAAACAGCATATAAAATTGAAATTTTGCAGACGTTAGAATCAATTATCGTAGTTATTAAAAGTAAAATCTTAAATTCTATTTATAACCACACCTGTTTTACGACTATAGTAAAACTAGCTGTGTCCCGCGGTTTCACTCGCGTTCTCGGGATAAAAAGTAGCCTATATCCTTGTCCGTACCATAGGCTATCTGCATGCCAAATTTCATGATGATCCGTTGAGTATTTTAGGCGTGAAGGCGTAACAAACAAACAAACTCAATTTCGCATTTATAATATTAGTTAGGATAATATTCTCGTAGATATTATCGAAACATAATATTACGATCCTATTTAGAATACAATATTAGCAAAACAATTTGTGATGTTATTCTAGAGGTATAAGACTGAAAATGGTATGCTACAGAGCAATAAAATTATAAGAGCGATAAGGCAGGCCTCAAGTTGCAACTATGAAGTAATTTAAGTACCGATAAGATGTGAAATAATAACTTAAAAGGTTTTACAGCAAGCTTCAATGAAAACAATTGCTGTTTAGTTACGTTATAAGTTTCTTAGGTAATCATTGATTTATGTTTAAAAGCGCCTTCTGTAGATTACACTTTTCAAGCTGAAAGATATGGTGTGTATAAAAATCACGTTTTTAGTTTTTATCCTAGTAATAACAGAAATGTTGGCCAATAATCATAAGTGTAATTTTTGCATGACAGTAAAACTTGCCATATAAACGTCTTTGTAATAAAATGGTCACAATAAAAAATCACCCTGTATACTATAATTAATTACGACAAACATTTTATATCTTTTAAATAACTAGATTAAACACAGACATACATCGGAATAATGGACCACAAAAGACGAAATTGCATAGTAACTCGGCCGTCGCCTTCTTAGCTAAATAATTTCCAAACATATCTGTATCCTAGTTGAAGAAGCTGTGAGAATTATTAAGAAAAAAAAATATACGTGTCGACTTGTAAACCTCCTCCGTTTTTTCGTGGGTTAAAAATAGTAAAATCGTCAAGAAAAGCTATTCTTGAGCAGGAAACGTTGATTAAGCGTAGCTTAACTTAGTTTCCACAAAAAGATGTACCTATACAAGAAACTTTACACTTTAAAAACTGAATGGATGTGCCAGAAAGTTATAAAAACAACGTCTTAATAAAAAATATTGGACGGGCGTAACTGATCCCGTATCAACTAAAAGCAACCTTTGTAAGGACTTGGGTAAGGCGTTTGCATTACCACAAATTCTCGTTTAGTTCTCACTCGATTAAAATACTCACATATAAACTTGTATGGGCATAAAGTCGTATTTTACCTTTATTTTATTTTACTTACTCATCTTACTTATATTTTCATGAATTTTTTAACTAGTATTTTTCATCTGTGTATATTCAGTGTAAATTGAAATGTTTATCTATGACTGAAAATAAGAAAGGGCAGTTTGGTGCGAAGGTGGTAAGCATCCAAAGTTTAACAAAGATTTGGCTCTCAAGTGCAGTGTTGGTGTTTAGTGACAAAATATATAGATGACATCTAATAGTCAGTAGGAGTAATAACGGATGTGTCGGCGTAAATCAGAAAATATATAATAATAATATTTATTTATTGCAAAGAGTTTATATCAAGTGTGTAAACCTCTGACACACAAACTAAGATCAAACTTGTATTTTGGAAGAAATAAAAGAACAAGGGAAGTTCATTCACTCTGTATTACGGCTAGATTATAAATCATCATGACTACGGGCAATACCCTCTATGGTTAGACACAATAAGAAACGGCCCCCAGTTCCCGGCCGCCCTACTATTCCAGGTCACGGCAGCGGCCTTGGTTACGGTAGGGTAGGGGGTGCTAGGAAACCCCGGGCTACGGACGGCTGCCAACAATTGACCCTGGCTACATACAACGGACGCAGTCTACGGCTGGACGAAAGCCTCCAGATCCTTGAAGTAGAATTAGAGAAGATACGATGGCATGTTCTCGGGTTATCGGAAGTTCGTAGAGAGGGGGAGGACACGATAACCCTTGAGTCGGGCCATCTATTCTACTTTAGGGAAGGGAGCCAACAATCTCAGGGTGGCGTGGGATTCCTCGTCAACAAAGCCCTCCGTGACAACGTGATGGAGATCTGCAGCGTCTCGGCACGGGTAGCGTACCTTGTACTGAAACTGACCGAGAGATACTCTCTCAAGGTCATACAGGTATATGCGCCGACGTCGAGCAGCTCAGATGAGGAGGTGGAGGCCGTTTACGACGATGTGTCAAAGGCCATGAATTGTACCACCAAAACCCATTATACCGTTGTCATGGGGGACTTCAACGCCAAAGTGGGAAAAGAATGCGGTGAATCTTGTTTGGGACAGCATAGCTATGGGCGCAGAAACCGTAGGGGCCAAATGCTGGTCAACTTCCTTAGCATGCAGGGTCTGTTCTGTATGAACACCTTTTATCAGAAAAAGCCCCAACGGAAGTGGACCTGGAAGAGCCCCGACGGTGTGACGAAGAACGAAATTGACTTCATCATAGCCGACAAGAAGCATATATTTAGGGATGTCTCAGTGATCAGCAGGTTTAATACCGGTAGCGATCACCGGCTTGTGCGAGGCACCCTAAGTATTAATTTTAACCTCGAACGTAGTCGCATGGTGAGGTCTGCTCTTCGTCCAAATGTGCCCCAAGCTGGACATGATGCATTCCAACTGGAATTGAAAAATAGATTCGCCGCACTGGAGACCCCGGCAAATGTTGACGAGGATCTGGACGGCTTAATTGGGGTGATACGCGAAGTGGGAACGAGGCACTTTCGGAAAAGGCGGTCAGATAGGAAGTCCAAACTTTCTAGCGAGACCCTGGATTTGATGCGATTTAGACGTGAGACACCAGAGGAAACTTTGTCAGATCCCCAGTCACTCCACAAGAAAATCAGGAGCTTGGTGAGACGCGACCTTCGCAGCTGGAACACTCGCCTAGTACAGGAGGCGATCGAGCGAAATCGGGGGTCGAAGGTCTTTACCAAGACACTGGGGAGGAGTCATCTGACAAAGTTAGCTACCTCGAATGGTGAAACCGTCACATCAGTCCCGGGGATATTGGCTGAAATTGAGGACTTCTACGGACAACTGTATGCTTCGCATGCACCGAAGTCTACACCTGACGCGAGAGACCCTAGAGCCCCACTTACCCGCCACTACACTGAAGATCTCCCAGACGTAGATGTCGACGAAATCGAGGCGGCTCTCAAACAGCTTAGTAATGGGAAGGCTCCCGGTGAAGATGGAGTAGCCTCTGAGCTCCTCAAGGCTGGGGGTAAACCTGTTCTTGGGGAGTTGAGGAGGCTCTTCAACTCTGTAATAACCAATGGGACTACCCCGAAGGCGTGGAGCAGAGGTGTAGTGGCATTGTTTTTCAAGAAAGGAGACAAAACGCTCCTTAAAAACTATAGGCCGATCACGCTTCTGAGCCACGTCTATAAGCTGTTCTCGAGAGTCGTCACGAATCGTCTGGCATCAAGATTTGACGCCTTTCAGCCACCGGAACAGGCTGGGTTTCGTAAAGGCTATAGCACCGTGGACCACATCCATACTGTTCGGCAGGTTATACAGAAGTCCGAGGAGTATAACCAACCGCTGTGTATGGCGTTTGTGGACTACGAGAAGGCCTTCGACTCCATCGAAACCTGGGCCGTTCTGGAGTCTTTGCAGCGATGCCAAGTCGACTGGCGGTACGTGGAGGTGCTGAGAAGTCTCTACCAAATGGCGACTATGTCCGTCCAAGTGCAGAACCACCAAACAAGACCCATCCAGTTGCTCAGAGGTGTAAGACAGGGTGACGTTATTTCCCCGAAACTCTTCACCAATGCTCTGGAGGATGTCTTCAAGACCCTGCGGTGGAATGGAATGGGCATCAATGTCAATGGTGAATATCTCACACACCTCCGCTTTGCTGACGACATAGTTATAATGGCAGAATCGCTGCAAGACCTGCAGGAAATGCTGTCCGGTCTTAATGCTGCCTCGAGACGCGTTGGGCTAGGGATGAACTTGGACAAGACTAAGGTCATGTTCAACGAGCACATCGTCCCTGTGCCCGTTTCCGTCGAAGGTGTAGCCATTGAAGTTGTCCAGGAGTACGTCTACCTAGGACAAAAGTTACAGCTGGGTAGAGACAACTTTGAGAGTGAAATCACCAGAAGAGTGCAGCTTGGCTGGGCAGCATTTGGAAAGCTGCGTCACATCTTCGAGTCACCCTTGCCACAATGCCTGAAGACCAAGGTATTCAATCAGTGCGTCCTGCCGGTCATGACATACGGAGCCGAGACGTGGAACCTGACAGTGAAACTAGCCCACCGACTACACGTCACACAGCGAGCTATGGAAAGGGGTATGCTCGGAATCTCGTTAAGGGACAAAGTCCGGAACGAGATTATCCGACAAAAAACCAAAGTCACTGACGTAGTGCAGAAGTGTAGCAGACTGAAGTGGCAGTGGGCTGGTCACATCTGTCGCAGAACCGATGATCGGTGGATTAGACGGTTTCTCGAGTGGAGACCACGACTCGGCAAGCGTAGTGTAGGACGCCCTCCGGCCAGATGGACCGACGACCTGAAAAAGGTGGCTGGTGGTGACTGGATGGCGAAAACGGGAGATCGAGCCATGTGGCGAACCCTGGGGGAGGCTTACGTCCAGCAGTGGACTGCAATAGGCTGAAATGATGATGAAAATGATGATAAATCATAGAAGATCACAGGAAATATTACGATGATACAGAACAGCGGGGCGATTATGTAACTAAATTTCAATCATTCCCGTATTGAATTCAATATATCGGTTTTCTGATAACTTTTTTAGGTTCCGATAATTTGCAAATACGTTTGTATTTGCAAATTATCGGAACCTAAAAAAGTGGTTCATTAGAAATGGAACTATTTCCATTTTGTAATATTTCTACCGATTCAGAGGTAATTTCAATCTGAATTTAATTGCAATAAAGTTACGTAATCCACGTACAGATATCTTGATGATAATAATCATGATGATTAGTTACAATCACTGTTGAGAAGTTCAACAAAACTATATTTCAACAATTACTAACTCTACTTAGGGAGTAGAAGGAGAATAAGCTACTTGCAAATTTGATAAACTTATTAAGCCAAAACATAAGCAACTATGAAAGTAGTTTTAATTTATCAAAGTGTCAAAGTTTATCACAGAACATTCCCTTTATATTGCGAAGAAAAACACATAACCAAAATTAAAAGCAAGTTTTAAAACATAACTCGAAAGTGAGAGTGAAAAACAATCGAAATCATATCTATATGACCAATAGTTGCACTGCACCATTAAAAACTTCCATCCAACGAGTTTTTGTCAGAATCCTGACTGAACATAATTGACCAACAGGTGCGGCTACTGTTGTTTATTTTTGAACACCCAAGGGCAAGACAGGTTTCCAAAACCCAACATTAAAAATAATCAGGGTTTAAAGATGTACTATACTGCCTTGAGAGTTTGTAGCTAAAGAAAACAAGATATTTTTTTAAGATCCCATTGAGAATCCTCTTTAGGAGATCTGTTTGTGGTTTTCTTACAATACTACCTTACTGTCTTTATTATTCTTAGCCCGTATCTTCTCACTGTATTCTCAGAGCTTTATTATATGTATATTCAAATCTTTTCCTTCGTAATTGCGTTTGTTATATGCACTTATGATAGCCGATTTGATAATATTAAAATAGCTTTCAAATTCTCTACTATTTTAAAACTGGGATACAAAACTTCACGTAATACCCATCTAGAGGGTCACAATCGACCCACATGTTGTGGTTAGTACAGATTGGTAACATATTCACATGGCTCTAAGTACAGGTTTCCTCGCAAAATTTTCCTTAACCCTATATTCATTGGAATTCTAAACAAGAGGTCGGTGGGTCGATTTCATACCCTCATGTGTCGGAATAAATTGTCCTATACACTATATTGTTTTGTAGTTGTACTATAATCCTATATCGACTGCTGAATATGAATTCGTCTTGAGTCTAAGCTTGTCCGCTGACTGGACTATCGGATGGATAATACCTTAATTCGCAGTCAACAGTCAGATTTAGAGCGTCTATGGTCTAATAGACATATTAGCACATCATCATCATCATCAGCCTATAATGTCCCACTGCTGAGCACAGGCCTCCTTTCACAAATCAGGGTGAAAGGGAATAGGCAAATACTCCACCACGCGTGCCCACTGCGGATCGATGGAGGTAGGCTAGTGGTCAACCTACTGTTGGAGTTTTCAAGCCGCCTAGAAGGCCTCTAACTAGCTTAACGACTATCACAATTAAGTGATAACAGGGACCAACGGCTTTACGTGACTTCCGAAGCACGGAAACGCTCGACGGTACGGTACCCATCCAGGTACCGACCACGACGGTGGTAGCTTAACTTGCCGATCGATTAAGAACGGCTTATCATGCTACACCACGAGCGCTTCAATATTATTTGTAACATTTTATAATTTTCATAATAAAGTGATGAAACGTTGAATAGTTAAAATTCCGAAGACTTTATAGAAAGAGTGAGATGAAGGAAACAATAACTCTATGATTTAGTTATAAAGCGTCTGGGAGTAACTCTTTGAGTTAATATAAGACTGAGGTACAAACCAAACTACACTATTCTTTAAAAAGTTTAAAGAAAAAAACATTACTAAGCTTAACACGATATACTTAAGCCTTTTACTTAGAACTAAGTAAAATAAGGTAATATTTAACCGTAATCCAGTTCTTCAGGTGATGTATGGTGTGACGTAAGAATTCGTGACGATTCGTGGTATTTTCGTGTACAAGTAGGTGTAGTTGTCTCGTGTACGTCAGGCGTTATAATTTATTAGCACTGGTAACAATATAGTGGTTTACTTGGAATATTACTGCCAGTATAAGTTTTGTTTAACCTTATTGTAGTTGGTATTAACATGTTTAATAGAAGGGTTGGCGTGAAGGTTAGATACCTATCTGCCACACAGGGCGTAGGTTCCAATACAGCACACATTTTTGTGCATGAACATGTCTGTTTGGGTTGAATCTGGTTATCTGTGACTGACTGACAAGTGATAAATAATGTATAGTCTAAGCCGGAGGAATAAAAGATTTGAAATTTGGGGAATTTCAAAATTCATCAATTTTGATGGGGAATCACGTCACGAACACGTCAGTGACGTCAAATGCCGTGACGAAGGTCGTACTTCGATTCTTACAATGAACTTGAGCTATCAATGGAAGCAAACATCGTAAGAAAACCATAGAAAGGGGTTACCTGCTGGTTTAGGTACCTCTTTGGTATATTATTTTGTGGTTTAAATATATAAATAAAGTATTAAAACGTAATACAACGTAAGATAAAGAGCCAAAGATAAATTGTGCGTATAAATACAATTAAAATTTTAATATAGATAGCAAGTCCACAGAAAAGTGACTCCATTAATGAGTACTTTATAGTGATAGTAATATGATTTGAAATTGATTGATTCGAATCTAACGAAGAATAGCATAATGTCTTGTGTCGCGTACAATGTTCTAAGTCGACAAAGACATAATTATTTTGAAAGAGCTAAAAACATTTTTAACTAAAGTAAATATAATAAGCTAAACAGAGCGTGATACAACCTACTTATAACTCTATTGCATTATAACCTTATTAATAATGTGACGTCACAACGCGTGACAGTTCACGGAATCAGGTGTTGAACTATAGTTGTATCGTGTATAGGGGGCGTTATAATTTATTAGTGGTAATGTGATAGCTCCGTAGAATTTTGTGCGTCCCTTTTTATAAGATTATTAATGATACTTTTCCGTTCCTCTGATACTTTGTCCTTTACCTTTGTATGATGTACGTTAAGATGACACCGTGGAAATAAATCGTTCCTTGAAAGGCGTGGCCTAGCCGGCCGCGCGGGGGGCACCGCCCCTAGAGAACTATCAAAGTTTTAAAAAATCCCGCCACCGCTAGATACGTTCGGCCGGACTCGGGCGACGCCGGCAGAAACACGAAAGCCGAACCGCCATCGTTTAAATTACAAAGTATATTTTATAGGAGAGCAGTAAAAGTTTATTACACTTGTTATAAACGAGTTTTAACCAAAAGCTATAGTAATTACTCATATTTGTACGTAAATACGAGTTTATACTGTGTAAGTATATATCAGTATATATAAGGAAGCGCTCGTGGTGTAGCATGATTAGCCGTTCTTAAGAGCTTATACTACCCCAGCTCAAATCCACATTTTGCCCCCGCTTCATGGCTCGGCCGTGCAGCCCCCGCATCGCACAGTCGCAACTATCTCACTCGCACGAGTTCATGACACGGCAGCCCGACAGGAGTCACGCACGACTCACGAGTCGACCGTACGATAGGGTAAATACACAGTTATTTGACCTAAGTATGGATATAAAATAAAACGATTGTAGAAAAGTACTAAAGCGCCACACGATAGGGTAAATACACCAGTATTTGACATCTTACTAGATTTCCATACCTAGTTACTACTAGGTATGGAAATAAAATCAAAGAATAGGATAGAATATCATTTATTTGCTTTATGTGGTTTTACAAGGTCTTAAAATTTATACAGTTCATTGTTATAGTATTCAGCACATTCAGCTTTCATAATAAGCATGCAAATAGGTACACTAGGTACATTAGGTATAATTATTAAATAAAATACAAATTACTATTAAATCAAAAACACGTTATCAATTTAAATATTCATTTACTAAAATTAAGTATTATACACAGACATATAAGAACAAGGTATTATATTAATTTAATTGACTATGTTAACTTTTTGTCTATTTTACTCACATATCAAATACAATTTAGCCTACGAACAACGAAAAAAAAAAAAAAACGAAAAACCTATGTCAAACAATTGTACCCATATAATTCATTAATATTATAGAAATGTTGGGATTTTAGCCACTGTATCAATTTACATTTAAAACGTATCAGTGGAAGTGTTTTAATGTTATTTGGTATCGCATTATATACCTTTATGCACATTGCAAAACATTGCTTTTGATAAAGAGCCATTCGAGGCGGATTGTCAAAGACCAATCGATCTGGATGCCTTGTGCTTCTTGGATAAATGTCTTGCCCTGTTTTAAAATAACTATGATGAGATTTTACAAATAATGCAACTTCAAGTATGTTCATACAAGGAAGAGATATACCCAGACTATCGAACAGGGGCCTGCATGAGGCATGTGGTGGTACACCACATATTGCTCGAACGCATTTCTTTTGTGCAATGAATGCTTTATGTATATCTGGAGAATTTCCCCAAATAAGTAACCCATATTTTAATGTAGATGCTATGTGACCATGGTTCGCTGCTAATATAGTAGAACGCGCGGATGTTTGTTTCAATCTGTTCTATACGTATATGAATTTATTTATTTAATTTTTATTACAACTTATAATTATTGATATATCATCAGCAAAAAGGGTACATTTATTTGTAGTCACATCCGGAAGGTCGTTTATATAGATCAAGAAAAGCAACGGCCCCAGGACGCTACCTTGAGGCACACCACAGCCATTAACTCTATTTATCGATTTATGAGAAACTAGTGCCAGTTCTTTATTTAAACAATTTATCTCGACATATTGTTCCCGATTTTGTAAATAAGTCTGCAACCACTTAAGCGCTGTACCTCGTAGGCCAATATTATTTAATTTAGTGACTAGAAGCTCATGTGATACGAAATCGAAAGCTCGCGACATATCAAAGAATATAACAGACGTTGCCAGTCTTGAGTTGAGAGAATCTGTTATTTCACGTACCAGTGCAGCTAATGTAGTGGATTTTTTACTCTGAAATCCAAATTGCTCCTCTTTAATAATATTCAGCTTATTTACAAACGACATAATCCTTTTATGCATAGCTTTTTCGAATAACTTTGACAGAATCGGTACTAACGTTATTGGTCTATAATTATTTATATTCGATTTATCGCCTTTTTTGTGTAGTGGTTTGACCAGAGAGAATAAGTCTGGAAATTCACCATTTTCAAAGGATAGATTTATTAAATGAGCTAAAATCGGGCTAAGCTCTTGTTTACAGTATTTAATTACTTTTGTAGCGATTTCGTCATATCCTTCTGCAGATGTATTATTTAGCGATTTAATTAAACAATTTATTTCATTTTGATCACATGGTGTTAGGAATATGGTAAAAAATTAAAATCAAAAAGTATTTATTCAATATAAGCCCTAATGAGGCACTTATGAACGTAAACTTACTCCGGTTCCAAATACAACTTGAACTGAGAAGACTCCGGCAAAAAACTCAGCAAGCTTTTTATTTGTACTTAGAAGTATTATAATTTACAAACGATATATTATTATATAACAATAGCCTGCGAAGCGAACAATTCATTCAAATGCATTCTTGTCATCTACAAATTCTGAAACTTTATAGTACCCTTTCTTGCATAACTTATGTTTGACTATCTTTTTAAATGTATTTAAATAATTGCAATTGTACAAATTGTAGGCTTAATTTACATTTACTTCAACTAAGGGAACAGTGAAAGTTTCTTCAGAATCGGTTCAGTAGTTTTCAAAATATGGATTAATAAGTGTGTTGGCCTGGCTTATTGATACCAGCTACGGGTGCGGTCTCAAAGGGAAAACATCAAATTCAAGTCAAATTCTAGTGCATGTAAGAAAAACTAAACATGCCTATTAGAGATCTCTATGTATATATAAAAATTAATCCCTATTTCCCTTGGTCATGCAATAACTTGAGAACGACTTTACCAACTTCATCTTTCTATTGAGAAGACTCTTACGGGAAAATAAATAAGTAAGTAAAAGACGGGCAATCCATTGATGAAAATAATTCGTTAAATTGGGAAAAGCCAATACCAGTAGATATAATGCCAGATGTTGCAGCTTTATTTAAATCCTGGTTTGATTTGGGTTCCGAGTCGAGACTAAATTTTAAATTGCACATGTTGCATTTCAACGTGTATTTGGAAAGTAGTCCTTTTCTTTTTTCTCCAATAATGTGGACATTACTCAATGTACATCCAAACGCTTTGTTGTGATTACATATTGTTTGAAGTGATTTAAAAAATGATCCAAATCGATGATTCTTCGTCCATCCACGGGAATAATATGCTCAGTGGCGTGCATTGGTTTTCGGACTAGGTAGGCAGAAGAAATCTTGGCCATACGCCTAAATATGGCTGTTAGATAGATCAGGTTTTTTGACCAAATTCGTAAAATTGTTTAGGTCACGGTATCATTCCACACACATTTGGTATGAGTCATTAGCAAACAAAATACATAATAACAGAATAATAGATTCGAATAACAGCACCCAGGTAGCCAGGTGTTTTTAATAAACATAATATCCTGTGTTAAAATGTCTAAGATTTTTACCTTTGTTTTGAATCCATGAATGTTTTGGAGTTGGTCTACAGCAAGTTACCTACTATTTTCAACAAACGAAAACTGACTAAAGGAAAGGACTAATTCATCAATACATTTTGCATCTTCACCACAAAATTTCTTCATTTCACACAGATACACTTCGCAAAATCACAATTAATAAAATTGTCTAAGATTTTTACCTTTGTTTGAATCCATGAATGTTTTGGAGTTGGTCTACAGCAAGTTACCTACTATTTTCAACAAACGAAAACTGAATAAAGGACTAATTAATCAATACATTTTGCATCATCACCACAAAATTCCTTAATTTCACACAGATACACTTCGCAAAATCACAATAAGTAAATAACAACAACACTGCATACAATGACGATACAACGCCAGCCAAACCATAAACAAACCAACACAAATAAATTGCGAAGTTATATTTGAGTTGCTCTAATGTTGGTAAACTAGTTTAGGTAGTTTAGGTTAAGGTAGTTTTTTTAATTTGAATGGGTTACCTTACTTACAACAGAGTAGGTAAGGTTACTTTTGGTCCATAAATCGCGAATGTCAAATGTCAGTATGCCAAACCATAAACAAACCAACACAAATAAATTGCGAAGTTATATTTGAGTTGCTCTAATGTTGGTAAACTAGTTTAGGTTAAGGTAGTTTTTTTAATTTGAATGGGTTACCTTACTTACAACAGAGTAGGTAAGGTTACTTTTGGTCCATAAATCGCGAATGTCAAATGTCAGTATGCTACGCATAGCAAAAGCGTCATTTATGCTTTCGTCGTATTATCTTAAAGAAGTGTGTGTGTGTGTATGAATATGCCGAAATCGTTTTAGTGTGCGTGAATTTGAGAGGCGAACTTGCGAGTGCCTGCGCGGCAAAGTTTAAAATTTCGTATTGAATGTTAGGTTAGATTTTTATTCAAAGTGATTATGTAGTTTAATTGAATCAAAATATTATTGTATTGAATCTTATGAGGTAGGCATTGCTTATTTGCCTATATGGAATGCACGCCACTGAATATGCTCTGCTTCGCTTCCACAATAGTTTATTACGTACCTGAAATAACCAGTTTCAATAATAAATTAATTATGTAATTTATGTAACTAGCACTTCGTTCTAAGTGAGTAATAATAAGTTAAGAAACGCAGAAATAAGGTACCCAATTACATTCAAACTTATATATGAGAAAAAAATGTATGTAAATATATTATATGTATGTAAACTAAGAATTATATGTATTGAAAAAAGTTAAGATGTAAAAAGATAATAGACAGAAAGAGTTACTTACACTAAAGTACACACTAATAGGTAACGATAGTTAGATAAACTCACAATTCTACAGTTTGTAAAGCCATCAAATCAGGTTCGTTTGCATGTTTAGAACTACTGGCATCCATGTGTTCCGTTGGTATTTGCAATCTGTAATAAAATAGGCTATACGTTTCTTCTTACATACTACTAAAATGATATAATAATATGACCGTGGCCAATTACTTGAACGATTACCCTAATATTTAACCCTTATATTTAGAACTAGCTCTCCCCCGCCGTTTCACCCGCGTTCCCAGGATAAAAAGTAGCCAATGTCCTTCTCCATACCATAGGCTATCTTCATGCCGAATTTCATGATGATCCGTTGAGTATTTGAGGCGTGAAGGCGTAACAAACAAACTCACTTTCGCATTTATAATAGTAGTAAGGATAACCAATAAGATATTTATTGAAGTAATTCAATTCACTACATAACATATACCTACCTAGTAGGTGGGTACCTACCAAGAAGTTGGATACCTACCTAATAACCTGTGCAAACTTTATTTAATTTGTTGTGAAAACATTTAGTATCTAACCTAATAAGCTAGGCGGTTGATACTCACGGCCACGGGTCCACGTGCGGTACATTTTCTGTATTGCAGTCAGAATCGGGTATTTGTTTATTTCTGAAAATGAAAAATGTATGTAGTAGGTACAATTATGATTAGGTATGTACGTTGGTATTTGCATTCTGTAACAAAATAGGCTTTACTTCTCTTTATCTCATACTAATAAAATAATATGTGACCGTGGCCATTTACTTGGACGACTACCCTAATATTTACCAATAAAATGTTTATTGTAGAAATTCAATTTACTGCATAATATATACCTACATAGTAGGTAGGAACCTAAATGTACATGCTTTACTTACGCTGTTGTGAAAACATTTTAGTATCTAACCTAATTAGCTAGGTGGTTGATACTTACGGGCACGGGTCCACGTCCGGTACCTATATTTTCTTTATTTCGGCTACACATCAAGATATAAATTTCCAGTGCAAGCTGATCTCGCATTGTATAGGATTTCCGTACAATGGAAGGTCAGATCAGAGGAGCTTATACTGGAAATTACCTACTTTTCTTACCCATTACAATAATCAGACTCAGAATTTATTGGTAGATACAAACCAAAATGCCTTCCTAGTTCAAAACACATATTATGATTCATTTTAGGTAGGTACTTACTTCAATATTTTATTCTTAATATGTGTAGCATTTTCTTTTCTCCAATTCCATCTTTTCTTTTCTTGTCTCGATCATTTCCCATTTAAATCAAAATACACTTCACTTATAATTTATTAGGTACGTATCTACGTGGTTCGTGAGAGCAAGAGACACGGGTTCCCCGTTCGAACGCCGGAGCGCGACTGAATCTGTGCGGCAGCGCATCGTACCACTCGAAATATTTGAGATTTAATTTCTAACAAATTAAAATAAAACATTATTTTAAATTCAAATCATATGGTACACGTATTGTACTAACTACAGTTTATATAAAAAGTTTCATTAGTATAGGTAAAGTATTAATTGACTAATGCGATTTATTTGTAAAATTCAGAGGGAAGTTTGAGATTTTTTTCTATCGAGAAAATGTTTAGGAATCGTGTTTTCACATCATACAGGAGTCAGTATATATCCTCAACTGTACTATATATTTTTTTCAAAATTATTGATTGGTTACTTTTATTGATATGCAGGATCAAAGGAGCACTTTTGAGGTGGGGTAAGGCCTTAATCGATCGGCAAAGTTAAGCTACGTCTGTCGTGGTCGGTACCTGGATGGGTGACCGTCTAGTGGTATTTCATATCGAGCGTTTCCGTGCTTCGGAAGGCACGTAAAGCCGTTGGTCTCGGTTATCACTTAATTGTGATAGTCGTTAAGCTAGTTGGATGCCTACTAGGCGGCTTGAAAAATTCCAACAGTAGGTTGACCACTAGCCTACCTCCACCAATCCGCAGTGGGCACGCGTGGTGGAGTATCTGCCCATTCCCTTTCACTCTCATTTGTGAAAGGAGGCCTGCGCTCAGCAGTGGGACATTATAGGCTGATCATGATGATGATGATGAAGTATATATGCTGCGCATAATGAAAAGGGTGTACGGGGTGGATACGACAATACGAAATTAAATGAAACCACGTAAAGTACTCCTGTATACGGTCAACTTTTACTACGGTACCAAATATGAAATCGCAAAAAAAAATGCGATGCTTTTGGTGGTACATTATCTGCGACATCATAGGCTGGCTGCGGTGCGGGCGATACCAAGGATGCCAAAAATTATTCTATGGGTTCTACCATGATCTTTTCACTACGGATTATTTTTGTGGAGATTGTTCCCTGTGAATCATAAATATTTTATTTCATTTATAGCATCTACAAAATTGAGGAATGTTAATAGGTATGCAAAAGCGCTTGAAAATTTGTATCAGTAGAGCAATTACGTATACAAATACATTAGCTTTTGTTTCGTTCAAAAAAACCAAGTAGTTATGACTTTACAGACATTTAAAATTCCCCTAAATATCGAGGCCCGCTAACGGTCACGTGACCGCGAGGTGACGTCATGTTCCAACGCTCCGTTCACTCATATTAGCCGCTAGCGGTGGTACGTAGGTATCTTGCGCTATTAGTGGAAAGTATTTTGGATTTGAAAAAGGGCAACTGTAAAATCTACATAAAATAAATGGACTTTTGGTTGAAATGAAATGAAATTGTTTACTTCGCCAGAAAATGTCGTACAATTTAGGTGGAATCTTAAAATAAGGTCTAAACATTTCGCTACAGAATAGCATGTAAAACTATTTTAAATTGAATCTAATAATCAATGTAATATAATAAAACAACATAATTTAATAAGATGTCCAAATCACATATATATATTTTAAAAGTTTTATTATTTATCGACGAATAGTTATTCCGTTGCCGCCGAAAAGCAAGAAGAAAGAATGCAAATACTTACTCCTGTCTGCCTAATATACCTAAAATAATTATTTTATAGCTGCAACGCAAGTAGGTACTTATTTACCTTTTAAGTTTCATGTTATAGACAATAAATTAATTATGTTTGTCTATACCTATTTATACTCTTCTTAGTAAATTTAACTAAATAAATTGATATATTGCAAATGTAGCGAGTTGAATAGATGTACTTAACCTTTTCTATGTCTTATCTTTTTTTATACGACTAAGTCGGTAAACAAGCATACGTACGGCCCACCTGACGGTAAGCGGTTACCGTAGCCAAATGGATAGTTGCAACACATGTAGCATTGCTCATGCGTTACCGACCTTTCCCCCCTCCCCAATGAGCTTTGGCTACCTTACTCACGCGCAGGAACACAATCTACTTTATTTATCCAAATAAATAAAATTGAATATGTAATATCAAAATATCAATTTGTTGTAACCGGGTGAAACACTAGTTTGTTCCGGCTGATTTCCAAAACGGCTGGACCGATATAGACGAGACATTCACTGGTAGATAGCGGATGTTATAAGGAATAACTTAAGATTCTTTTACTTCAGATAATTTATAAGGGGTTTCGCGCAAAATAATTAAAACGCTACATGCGGGTGAAACCGCGGCTGCGCTGGGGTATCAAATAACTGCACACTACAAAAGTGGTTAGGTACATAGTAGATAGACTGTCAGTATTCTTACGTCAAAACTATCTTCACAGCAATAAACTTTGCTTTCGTCTCTAAATAGATCCAACCCCTTCACAGTTTTTACCCATTTCTCTCACATTTGGACATTCATTGGAACGATTATAAAATCAACTTTTCCGGTGGACTGGTGGTTGTATTATTACATTTTGGCACAACACATGATTTTCTAGTATTTATATTGGAAATTTAATTAAAAGAAACAAATAACCCGACTGCGTAAAACAAAAATTAACTGAAAAGAGAAAAACAAGCGCACGCAGTCGGGTTATTTGTTTCTTTTAATTAAATTTCCAATATAAATACTAGAAAATCATGTGTTCTGTGTTTTGTTTCTTTTAATAATTTAATTTATTTCAGACTTTTTAGTTTTATACAGAATGAGTTGTAAGTATTTGCTGTATTAGTAAGTAAATGAGCGGTACGGTAAAGTAACGCTAACAACCATCGCAACTCTGTGAGTTACGTACGGTAACCGCTCATGGTACCAATACCTACTGTCCTTGCATTAAACATGTTTTTTTGTAATTTACGTCAAAATGGTAGCACAAAAGTATTACAATGTATACATATGTGGAATAGGCTGTTCACAAGCTTTCATTTGATACCCATATTGTTATAATAACGAAATATTTGTTTTGAATATCCCCCCTCTTTTTTTATCCGTAGACGCCATATAAAAATAATATACCCTATGACACTCCCACAGTCAAGACGAATCTAACGGCACCTAATATGCTTAAATCCATCAACCCATTTAGGCTGCAGAGCGTGCCAATGAAATAGACATACATACATACATACACTCGAAAAACATAACCCTCCTTTCGGGTCAGTCGGGTAAAAACCAAAAAAGTCATAATCATCTAGGGAAACGTACGGAAGAGCGCGACCCCGTCAGGGTATTTGTTCTGTGAGCGCGATTGACTGAGCGAGCGTTGGAACATGACGTCACACGCATCGAGTACGGGCCGGTGGAATCCAGTGTCGCGCGCTCATTTTAAAATTCCATATCTCGGAAACTAATTGACGTATCGAAATAATTCTTTCACACGTATTTTTTATTTTCTATAGAAAATACGGAGACCTAAAAATCTAAATTAGTGAACATTCTTCATTATTAGGCATAAAAAGAGATAGTTGTCCTAAGTACACCATAAGAAATAATTATAATAATCAAATCATGTTATAGGTATTTGGTAATAAAATGTAATATAAAGTAATAGAATAAGAATCCGTAAATATAATAACAAATTAGTTGTTATCATAGCTTTTATGGTCTGTAACTCGCACTCGGACGGATAGCAGTTTGTGTGACGATGGCGGGCGGGAGCGAGATATCTATGTGTGTGTGTTGAGTACAATGCCCTTGGATGTAGCCCGTCTAATTCAAGTTGGTTGGTACGAGGAATGCAGACCATACAATATCAGCAGTAAACTTTACTTAGAAGGGTTATAAGTTCGTTTTAAATCTATCGATAAACTGATAATGATGTAACTGTAATAAATAATTGCTAAAATGCTGCTCCCAATGCTGATTTTCCTGGTCTTTATTATATTACCCATGTCGTGAAATTATAATTAAATCAACTTTAACACTAAAAAAATACTATAAAATTAATAAAAACAAAACTACACAACTAACTTTATATTTACAAGCACTATTGAACTAGATTATCACACTAAACTTAAATTAATACGATATTACAAACTATAATACTATCTTTAAAGACAATAAAGAATATGCTACGAAAATATTTTATGTTTAAAACTACGAGAGCCGGTCGCGACAACTGGCATAGGTCCGTCGTCGACAAAGGCTACGGCCGAATAATCCTAGCGATGCAAGAGTAGTAATAAATACGTTCACCGTAATTTCGTATGTGCCAAAAAGAGATGACTATAGTGCTCTCAGGTACTCGCCCAGGCAAGCGGCAGCTTTTAATAAACGACGTAAGTACCAAACCAAATATAAATTGTTTATAAAATAACCATGCAATGTATAGAAAATCTGTTCTTCACATCATAAGAAGAATGAATTACCAATTTTTTGCATTAAATTTCACTGTAAAATTCGCCTGCTTGACGGAGTTACAGTAAAAAAGATTTTTATTTAGAGGCTACTTTGGAATTAAACTTTATCGAGAAAATTTCTATCAAACGTGTTTTCCTTCATTGGCAAACTCAATTAAGATCTCAAAAATCATATAATAAAAACTCAGAACCCCAACCCTTGTATTAATTAAGATACAGGGACACAAAGATATCATTTTTTTCCAATATAGCACCTTAATAACTTCATTTATCTTTATTATTAGTAATGGTATTAGTTTCCTTATACAGATATAGGTATAAGATAAGGAAATAATGTTTTGGAAGTTCTTGTTAGGTACTATTGAAGCAAACGACGATCAGATGTTTTGTTTTTTTTTGGATATTGCTTTTGTTTTACTTAGCCAACAGTAAATGAAACTTTTACCTGGTTTAAATTTCTTCTCAATAATGTTCATTAAGAATCGCAGTTTCTTTTTACAAATTGTTATAGTCAGTTTTTCTTCCACTTAGTATTTTATATGAAATCTAATTATTTTGAGATTAGGTGTTTCAAAAGAACCGATAAGTTAGACACTTTTTGCTGTATTTTATAAACGTTCATTTAACGGATTGACTAATAGATAATTGGGTACCGTTGAATTATCTAAAAAACAGGCTTTACCTGTCCAGACTCTGTCAATCACCCGTGCATGTGGGTGTTGTATTGAGTGGTTCTCTACAAAACTTGAGAAAGAGCATTTTCCTATACATAAAAAGTTTTTACCTATCGCCTTACCCCTAATTTTATTTGAATAGCAGTTACTGTTTTTTTTATTTTTTTTTAATAATTTTGTTATAATGACTCTCGTCCCAAGAGTGTATCAATGGGTTGAGATCAGTGAAGCATTGCCCTATCCATACTATTAGCTCAGAGTAGATAAATACTACGTACAACTATTAGCATTGATAAATATCCACTGTGGATACGTCTCTATATATTTCTACGAAAAACACATCTTGCGGCTCCCAAAAACAGCTGACACAGTAATTTCACCTATCATCTATCTATCTAACTGACTGATCTATCAACGCACAGCTCAAACCATAGAAACTTTAAACTATGCACCCAGGTTTCTTATAACGTAGACATTCCACTATTGAAGGATTTTCAGAAATTCCATCCCTAATACGGTAAAATGAGGGGAAAGTTACACACAATCAAATACGTACAAAATTATCACGAAGAAATATAAGTGCCCCATGACACGTTCCAACGTGACAATACACAAATTTACAACGACGTCACAAATTGCGCTCGCCAAAAGATAATTTCCTTACATGAGTGGCAAAGTTTATAACAAGATCACGCAAATGTCGTGCTTACGTTAATTACAGCTATGAGGAGTAATTTTATGTTCAACATCTTTTGCTATTTGCGTAAAAAATAATAACGTGTTGGTTATTCGGAAAATATTAAGTATTTTAATCTTTCTGGATAAATTTTGAAAGGAAAATGGTTTCATTGTTTTAAATACTTACAGTATTAAACAGCCTATTGTACTTACATTAATTTTTAATTTTAAGCATTTATTTTTATACTTTGTTAAATACTTTTTGTACAATTAAGAGTTATCTATCTATCAATCCATAATTATTAATGACTGGCCAGTTGGCGAAGTTAGTTAAGATTCCACCTATCGCGCCGCAGGTCGTGGGTTCGATTTGCACACAGGATATGCATTTGAGCATGCCTGTATGTCCTGAATCTGGGTATAATATGTATACATTAATATATTAAGTAATATATTTAAAAAACAAAGTAGTAGGTATATGTATTATATCAGTCATCTGGTTTCCATAGTACAAGCTCTGCTTAGTTTGGGATCAGATGACCGTGTGTGAGGAATGTCCCAGGATATTTATATTTATAAAATTACAAATATTTTTGTGAATGTTTGTTACTCAATTACTTTGTAATAAATCTAGGGGCTACTTTACTATCTGTACCTAACACAGGATAAACCCAAGCTCGGAAGTAGATGACTTGGTCGCTAACATGTTACTAATAATCCTCATATTATGTATATTTTTACCATAGACTTGGATAACTGCAGGTAATTCCAGTATTACCTACCGATTAATATTATAATGGCAGAAGGGATTAGAATGAAAATGAATCTTTCTACCCCGGGATAAATTAGATAACACGAAACCCGGACTAACATTTTATTATTTGGAAGCTTTAATCAATTTGTTGGATTATCATCGCCAATTCATACCTATTACAATGAAATAAGGTATAATTTACTCTAGGTCCTGGCATAGGACATGGACACTTTTAATCCCTACTATTTGTAAATATTTGGAAAATCTGAAAGAAAATTTCAAACCAGTTATTTTTTGTTCCTTTCTCCCATTATATATAATTAATTTCATTACCTATACTTATTTCAATTAATCTGTATATAAACTTACTAAATTCAATTTATTTATCTCATATGTACACGGTCACTAATAAAAAATCCAATATACTTAATAATTTGTTCTTCATGTAATGTTTGTTTGTCCATGTGGCATTCATACCGTATCTTGCTTACCTGTATTATTTATTTTACAGCGGTAATACAGTTTATGGCAATTCAGTTTCTAATGTTACTACCATAAAGGGTAATTTCCCATAAAATAATTATACGTAAAGGTTGTTGTACACAAACATTTAGGAATACCACGTCAATACCGCAATACCCAAAGGCTTTACGCACGGTAACTGTACGCACGACAAAAAAAGTACTAACCTTTACAGCCTGAATCACGAAACAAAACGTTCATTACTCAATCCTCGCATGACTATAATCGATCACATTAGAAAAAAAACCCGAACTGTTAAACACACAGTAATAATATTCCACTGAGTAAAAATTCGATGTTATAAACGTTTTACCTGTTCATTAGTTTTTTCACTGTTTATTGTTTAATTCACAACAAATAAAACAAATCCAAGTGCACATTAATGAACACGTTAAGCCTTTTCACATTTCAAATTATCGACATTCGATATTCAAAATTCGTAATGCCGCGAAAGACCGCGTGGTGCGAAGAGACGCACAGTGACGTGGTTCGCGTCCAGCTACTGACTGAGGGTATATTGTAAGCTCTGCTCGCCCCGGCCAAGCTGAGTGGCAAAGAACATGAGCCGTTTCAGATGTAACATCCGATGATTTCTACCTACTCTTACAGGCATGTGAAAATACTTCATTGTACCTACGATAATTTGAAACAATGTTGGCAGAAAGAAGAGTAATAGTCGAAAAATGTGAAGAAATTTAAGTTCTAGTGATAATTCGAAGTACAAATTGAATTGGTCATTTAGTCAAAAAAAATATGAAAATAGATAATTAAATTCATGATAATAATATCGATGTTATTGTTGAAGCAGCTGATAAAGCTGATTAATTAGGGGAATATATTAGAGCGAAATCAAAATACTGAAAACGTTAATAAAACAGAAAGTCTTTAATCCCTCTGTACATTTCTAAAACATTTCAACTGCTCTATCTGAAATTTTCACGTCAGCGTAATCTTTGACTCGACAACGACCTTAATCTGAAATCCCTTTTCAACTCCTCGTGCCTCTCATTATTGATCTCTTTCACTCCTCACTACCGGTGCAATAATACTCCTCTCCCGCTCTATCAAACGAAAGCTCTATATCGCTATCCCGTTCTCGCATCACTGCAGAGCCTCAAAAACGAGGTAGAACCGCCGTACTATCAACGTGTGCGTTCGGAATAAGAAATTTTTCCCTTACACTGACCACAGTTTGATTAAACTCACTCACTAGATCTTAGACCACTGCTGAATTTTCATTAAATTGGCTATTATTAAATTAGTCTATGTAATATTTTGTAGATATTAGTGATAAAGTGTGAACGACTGGATGAGTAATTTTAAAAAGAAAAAGCAAATCAAAGATACGATGCCTTGTTATTTTTTGTGGGCAATCAGTTTATTATGCTAGATAGGGAGTTGGACTCTTAAGTTGAATAAAACATTGGAAACAGACTGGGACAATATTTTCAATTGGATCGAGCTGTGTACTGAAACCATTATTGTACCAATACGGCTTGGCAGAATAGTTTCAGCAAACTGGAGTTTTGCTTCGTTCTACTTAGGTACAATATCTTTGTTTTTAAATGTATTTTTAGTTGTTTGTTTTCTTTTGTTTATCGCAGTTTAAGTTATTTCTTGGATAGCAGCTACAATCAACGTTTGCGCTAATAGTATGCTTCCCTTCACTACCTTTGCTCTACTTGGAATAGTTTTATTTTTGCTTTTTTTATTTTATAAACCAAGCTACTTTGAGTTTTTATACTTATCTATCCTAACTTTCCTACTAACATAATAAAGTGTATTGTTACTACTTGACGCATCAACGGTTCAACCAATCGTAATTAAAGGCACGAATATTAGTCTGGAATAACCCTACCATATATTTTATTAAGGGATAGCATTCGATCCCTTGGGAACACGGGTTAAACCACTGGACGAAAACGACTTAAAAATATAACGTACTGGCCGCCTATAAACAATTTAAATTAAGAAGAATAAAATCTGCCAATTTTATTTAGTTTTTGTATTTAATTTGTATGTATGCGCTCGTTCCAAATTCAAAATGCATTTTCTCACTCAGTGCTGGAAAACGCGTTCTCATATTTAGTAAACTAATGGCCGATTCCTATAATTTACCTACGGACCGTTATCGGTTATAATTAAGACTCTTATATCTTTACTAATAATAAAGCAAGACCTCAAAGCTTTACATAGCAGACCCTCCCATATGGAAGTAGCTATCACAGGTAAAAATAGCTTACTAAATGATCTACATGCCCAGTTTGGCAATAAAAAAACCTACCATTGGTAAACAAAACGATTCGTTTTTGTTGAAACCGGGCATAAAGGCTCCTTAACGAGTGGTAATGGTAGATAATAAAATAAAAGCTTAGCAAATTTACATCATATCATCAATTCTATTTGTTACTCAAGCATGCAATTGTTTTTAAATAAATTAAGTAAAAAAAGAAATATAAGATTCATAAGATAATAAGCCTTAAAAAATTCGATCAGCACCAGAGTAATCAACAGGTAATAATTATATTCAGACTATCCAGCGTTATTATTATTACCTGATCACACCACTTTTTGCTATCTTCTATCTTTATCTTCATCATATACTTAAGTAATGCCTTCTCTGTCTAATGCCACGCTTAAGTCTACACATACTTTCCTTGTGACATCTGAAACCTGATTGGAATGGAAGCTTGTTTTTGCAATTACTGATGTCGAGATAAATGCAGTGGCGAGTATGATGGATTTGCATTTTTTGCATTTTTGTTTATAAAATTATTAACGTAGGATTTATTTGAGGTGGAGTGGATTAAATGTGGGTTGATCCGGCTTGAAGGACCAGTTAAATATGGATGAACTTAAAGGGCACACATTTTATTCCATTCAGATATAAATCATCTTATTAATGTCTATGTCTTATCTTCTTATCAAATTCGATGACTTCCAAAGCTTCATCTAAAGTAATATCATAAAAAAGGGGTTAACTCTAGACATACTGATCCAATTTTTCATTTTATTTCCTGATTAGGAAGCTAAATTATCCCTGATAGCCATAGACCTTTTCTTATCACAAGAACACGAGTGAAACCACAGGAATAGGTACTAATTTTCAAATGTATAACCGAAGATAATATTTTAAGATAGGAGAGTAACTTTTTTCTCTTAAAGAGCAGCTCGACAGAGAATACCTTGCCGCAGCCAAATAACTTGATTTTCAGTTCCTGCGCGTGAGTAAGGCCCAGAGCTCATCTGGCTCACCTGGCTGAAGCTTCTTTACCGAGTTGGTCATATAAAAAAATACAGATTCTTACTGTTTTATTTAAAGAATACCAATCCCAGATTAAGAATATTCTGTTTGTTCTTTTATATATTTCTCTTTACCATCTTTCACTTTGTTCAACAATATGATGAGCTTTCAAAACAAAACAAAAGGATTCTCGATATGAATGTGACTGGCATACTTATTATCGTGGTTTGGTTATATTTCTGTTACCGATATTTTTGCTACATTAAAATGGCTTTTGTATCCTTTCTCCGGAACAAAAGGTAAAAGTATAATTGATTTGATGTGGATATAATAGAAGAAACAAATAAGGTTTCGCTTGGTTTCGTAAGCTGAATATGTCAAAAGGTAAAAAATAACGTGACCAATGACGTTCGAAAACATTTTATTATCTTTCTTTCCTTTTGTCTACTTTTCTGTATTTATGGACCTACGCAGATTATTTGTTTCCCTTGTAATTACATTGTATGTTTAAATATAACAATGGTTTTTCTCTTGAGTAGTAAAATTGTTGAAATCGAATCTTTCTCTATAATTTCATCATCAACAGCATATGGTCATAGTTCGCCACGTTCGCCTACTAATAAAATTTATGTAGTCTAGTGTTAATTTCGTTGTACCAGTCTACCGCCATCTTATTTTGTTTTTTCCTTATATCATCGTAATTGTTTACATGTTTCAATTTTTTTTCCAAACCAACCACCACTAGAGTTCCAGTCTGTTTATCTACCATCCTCAAGTAAACACTCTACAGTGGTATGGCAGCTGTACTTTCTTGAAAGCCAGTACCCTTCTTGACTTCATCATGACAACATTATGGAGATACACAAGTTTATTTTCAGTAAAAAACACTTTATGAAGATTTACGAAGATTTCTTTCACCAGAAGCAATAAAAAAAGTCAATACGTCTATTTAAAACTTATGAGTTTTGGGCCAATCATGTTGAACTCTCACGATCGTATGTAGTATTCTCATAATATAGTTACGTGACTCTTTAAACGGTTGCTAATGTTATTAACGCTGAGGTAGCAAAACAGCATACGGCCCACCTGATGGTAAGCATTATGTGCTTACTTCACATTTCTGAAGACATAAACTTCCATATCAGGCAACAGTTAGATAAAAACAAACAATTAGCGAACTGTGATATTGACTTGCGAATACGTGTATATAATGCATTAATAACGCATAAAAGCCGTAATTTAGTTTCACGGCTGCCGCACCAAGGAAATCCTTACTAATGTTATAGAAGAAGAAGAAGTGCATCTTTATCTGTTTGTCCATCGCAATTATTGGCACGAAGATAACCAACTGTATGGAGAAGGACAATTTTTTCCCATGAATGCGGGTGTAGCAGCGTGGTACAGTTTTGTAATAAATTTGTATTAAAACTTCTTGAATAACCCATGGATAATGATGATGAGTCGTGATACTCTTCGAAAGGTTTATATCAAATTGATAGTTAATGTAGCAGATGAATTCTTTGAAAGAAATCTCATTACAGTATGCTGACCTGAAGAGAGAAGAGATGGTGTAGTTAAACATGAATCGAAAGATTTATCACGCATCATAAAAAGCATGAGTATGTCTATAATATTATAGACTGCAAAAACAAATGCAATGATAATAATTAGATATAATTAGATACTAAAAAAAAACTGCTTCAAAAAAACCTGAATTTAATCTACGGTAAGGAAATGATAAACAAAAGAGAACTAAAATGTTCAACGTAACACGTTCGCTCGTTTGCTGTTTCGAACGATAAAATTGTGATCATTATTTTTGGTATCCTATGTCAGCTGGGATAACAACAAAAATACGGACAAGCATACAATCATGATCCTGACTCTATTTTTTTCAAAGGACTTTGAAAAAAGGGGAGATCCTATGTTTTTTTTTTTTATACCACTAAGTTGGCAAACAAGCATACGGCCCGCCTGATGGTAAGCAGTTACCGTAGCCTATGGACGCTTGCAACACCAGGGGTATCACTCGCGCGTTGCCGACCCTGAAGAAATCTCTTCACGCCCTTTTTGAAGAACCCCATGCTGTACTCCATTGGGAAAACCACGGCGGGGAGCTCATTCCACAACCTGAGCGTCCGCGGAAGAAAGCTCCTTTGAGCCCGCACAGTTCGAAACAATTCTGGTTTCAATGTGTGAGGATGGATTCCCCGTCGATGGCGCGAGTTGCGATGGTGGAAGGTAGCCGTGGGCAACAAGTCGAACAATTCCTTAGAACACTCTCCGTTGTACAAGCGGTAGAACACACATAAGGAGGCAAAGTCTCTCCTCAGACTAAGGGGCTCTAAACCGTTTGTGAGCTCGGGATCGTCAACAATTCTGATGGCACGTCGCTGAACCGAGTCTAAAGGCCCAAGCTGGTATCCAGGTGCTCCCGCCCACAGATGACAACAGTACTCCATATGAGGCCGGACCTGCGACTTATAAAGTTGTAGTCTTTGTTTTTTTTTTGTTTATGCGTATATTCTTTTTCGTAGTGTAAATAGTAAACATTGCATAAATAAACTTCATATCACAAATAATCAGTCAATTATTTGAATTTACAAAGATTAACTAGCTCATAACAGTGCTAAAACAAGAAGGAGATTCTAACATCGATGCAATTCTTCAAGCATTGCCATTTAACGAATGTTTACTAGTTCACTTGGTAACCTGCATACTTCATATGGGAACAGAAGCGGTCACACCCACATTGACAGTTATGTGATAAAGATCCACTTGTGAATACGTGGAGCAGCGGTATTGTGATAAAAGCAGCGAAAGTTGGGTATGAATTGTGTAATTAATGTTCATATTATCTTTAACATCTTCATTGTATTTTCTAAGTTTCTTGTAATTCGTTAAATACTTTGATGAGTAATTTCTATGTACAATAAACAAATTTCAAAAGATTATTCTGAAACAGATCTCGACAGGGAGTTTATTAAATAATCTAGTGGCATGCTTTTGACCAAAAAAAGACACGCATAACGAGAGGAGACATTTCAAAACGGACTTCATAGCATGCCACTAAATATTTAAAAAGATATATGACATGGCCAACATATTTTTGCCATCTTTTGTGTCTTCAGATTATAAGAACCAAAATGCAGCTCAATTTTCAACCTAAAGGTTGTACGTAGTATTTATATACTCTGGGGGCCTACCACAAGCTCTAAAAACAAGGTTAAAATAACCTTATTTGTGTTTTGTCATATTTTGACGCCGGATGTCAAAGAGGGACAAAAGACAAATAAGGTTATTTTAACCTTGTTTTAAGAGCTTGTGGTAGGCCCCCTGAGCTAAAGGTCAACAAGTTGATCTATACGAAAACTCAAGCATCGACTTAGATACATGAATTCAAATTCACTTTTCAGCTCATATTCCTCCATTCAACAAGCAAGACGGTAATTCCTTTACATAGATGCAAATCGAAACATCTACGTCAGGTAAATTTATCGTTATGCAAAATCTCTTTGAATGCCCTCCATATCTAGACCTGCTTCTCAGATAATATCGTGCAGTACAATATTGGATGCTACTTGAGGACATGAAAAAATGTACAATTGTATTTTTTTTTAATATTAAAGAAGCTTGTGTTTTCCTGATCAAATACGCGCAGCATTGGAAACCAGTGTGTGTGCTGCTATACACAGCAGAAGATCGATCCAGATGGCGTGCAATAGTCCGTGAAAAGATAACCCAAAAAGGTCACGTCCCTCAGCAATGAGGTATACGATGCAAGGAGGAGGTGTTTTCCCACTGACCATCCCTCTAAGATTGAGTATGATTGCCCGGAAGAAACCTATTTACCCTGGCCTTTAAAGTCCATAGATAGTAAGAGGTGCTTGTGGGGGCTGGTCTGCATGAGTTTGCTATTTATTTACTTATTAAATATCGATTCAGTATACTTTGTAGTTTTTCCGCCGCGCCGGGGCACGCAATTGTTGTCATTGCTATTAGAATGAAAATAGTATGTAATGAATCTAAGCTTGTTTTGAAAAGAGTAATTGCCGAGTTTATTGCCGGCTCTTCTCAGCAAATGCAACCTTCCCAACCGGTATTAGAGTATTAGAGTCAGACTTTTTATAAATAAGTCTATGAAGGTCTATTTGAATAAATGATTTTGAATTTGAATTTGAGTCACAAAAAAAAAAGACCGGAGCAAGTTCCTTTTTTTATGACAGCCAGTAAACATGCGTATGGCCCGCCTAATGGTAAGCGGTTACCATAATCATATGGATTAAGTTTGATGGCGAGACAAGCTCTTTACAGATTATTATACCTACCATTATTAAAAATACATACAAGAAAGGACGTGATACTTACGACCGTGACATCACTAAAGGCGTCAGCTGAAAATCAGCGCTGCTGGCATAGTCAGTAGCACCATGCCACAGTTTTACTGTGACCATGCTGAGCTGACGATCCTCTTTGACGGCACAGACTTACTGGTTTATTTTAAATATTATTGTATGTAAATTCTTTAATGTGTTCCGTCAAATAAATGTATTTTCTTTCTTTCTTTCTTTCAAAGGCAAAATTTACATGCAAGATATAATACGTGCTTGCCACTTGCCAGTAAACAGTCCCACCCCCTTGTTGAAGAATACATGGGGCATCACTCACGCGTTACTGACCCTTCCTTCCTCACCAATGAGCTCTGGCTACCTTACGCACGTGCAGGAAAATCGGTATTTTGTAAGGTAGAGGTACTTCCCCGGTCGAGCGGCTCTTTGAGCGAATAAACGCTACGCTCTACCTCTCTAGAGAAATAAGAAATATCCTGGGACATTCTAAACACACGGTCATGTAATCCCAAACTAAGCAGACCTTGTACTATGTAAATCATACAACAGATGTAGCACATGTGTAAATATAAGCTTATTTAGATACACACAGACACTAGACAAACAGAAATGTTCAATAAATATTTGTAAAGGGAGCGAATTGAACTTATAATCTCGGATCTGGCAGTGAAACCTTTTTTTTTTTTTTTTTTTTTTTTTTTTCGTGGGGAAATCCTCATAGGATACCCGTCCGCCCCGGGGGTAGCGGCCAGGTTATGCCGGACTTGTACCGGCTAAAACCCCACGGTAGTCGCCATCTGCGCTGTAGAGGGGGGCGGGCTCTCGTGTTGAACGCGTACCTGCTCGCCCCTCCACGCGCGGTGCTAAGATAGCTCGTCCCGGGGGAAGTGTGATACCTCCCCCCAGCACCCTCGCTGTGCTATCGCACGATGAGTCTGACCACATCGACTCATCGTCCTCCTTGGGGTCGCTTCTGGGCGCACAGAGCCCCCGCTCTGATTGCCCACGACCCCAAAGGCCCCGTTTAGTCGCCTTTTACGACAGGCAGGGGAACACCGTAGCTGTTATTCTAAGCCCCAGCTACAGGGCAGGAGGGCCGCCACGAGGCACGTCTGCGCCTCGGCGGCGTCGTCTGCGAGCGGGATCGGCCCTCTCCCGATCCCGCTCAGCAGCCTCCTTCTGGACCATTACGGTCTCACAGAAGGAGGCTACGGCCCTCCACGCTGTATCCCCGCTCAGCATCGCCGACACGACTGCTGGCAGGGAGAGATTCCGCCCGATCAAGCCGACCAGGATCCGCCGCTCGGGTTCCCACGCAGGGCACACTGCGAGCGTGTGCGATGCGTAATCCTGGCCGCTCCCACCGCAGTGGAAGCAGGCCGCCGTCGCCTCACGTCCGATCTTACACAGATAATCACCGAAGCACCCGTGCCCGGTGAGTATCTGTGTGAGTCTGTAGGTGAGTCGTCCACCTTGTCGCTGCATCCAGGCCTCAAAGACCGGCAGGACTGCTCCGACGACGCGCTTGCGCGCATAACGCTCCTCCCGGAGCCTCGCGCGCCACGTCGCGAACGCGATAATTCGTTCCTGCCGTTTGATCGCCTCTTCTGGGTCGCCTCCACCGCTCTGACGGACGATGCGAATTCGGTCATAGACCCTCGCATCCATGTCCGCCAGAATATCAAGTGGCGGAAAGCGAGCCAGAATTGTCGCCGCCTCAAAGGATACTGTGCGGTATCCTCGTACGATCCGTATCGCCATCCTTCGCTGGACGCTGTAGATTTTCGTCCTACAGCGTCGGATGGCAAGCCTCTTCGCCCAAACGGGCGCCCCGTACAGGGCTACGGATCGTATGACCCCCGCATAGAGGCGGCGTACTTCCTCCCTCGGTCCCCCGAGATTGGGCAGCAGTCGGTGCATGGCACCCGCTACCCTCTCAATCCGGGGGACGAGGCGATCAAAATGCTCTTCGAAGCCCCAGCGACTGTCTAAGGTGAGGCCCAGGTACTTCATGTACCGCCCCACCCTGACTTCCGACCCACCTACTTGGACGCGTCAGGTGGTTCCCTGCTCCTAGGCAGTTTGTGGAACCATAGCGCCTCGGCCTTGTGAGGCGCTACCTCCAGACCCAACTCGCGGATTTTGGCGACGACGACTCAAGCTCGGCGAGCTCCTTGGTCCTCTCGAATGTATCCCCACTGGCAACCACCAACGTGTCATCTGCATAGCAAACGACATTTATACCAGTGGGGAGGTCGACACGCAGAACCGCATCATATGCAAGGTTCCACAGCAACGGGCCCAACACAGACCCCTGTGGAACCCCACATGAAATCTCCCTACGGATTCTGGTACCATCTTGGTCCATGTACAGGATGTACCTGTCGCGCAAGTAGTCACCGACCACGCCTTGCAGGTAGGAGGGCACCTGATGATGTACTAGTGCCCCCCTGATTGCGTCCCAGGGCAGAGAGTTAAAGGCGTTGACGATATCAAGACTTATCGCCAACGCCACTCCACCCCGAGACACAGCCTGCTCCGACAGGAAACGGACGCGCAAGACTGCATCTACAGTCGAGCGCCCCTGCCGGAAGCCGAACTGACTATCAGCTAGATCGGGACCGACGCGCGACAGATGCCCGTTGAGACGAGCGGCAACTATTCGTTCGAACAATTTGCCAGCCTCGTCCAACAGGCATATGGGACGGTACGCCGAGGGAGAATCTGCGGGTCTGCCTTCCTTCTTCAAGAGGACCAAACTTGCCTCCTTCCAAGCCGTAGGGAACCTGGCATAACGGAGGCAGCTGTTGAACAACTGCCTCAGCCTGTCCCCCAGGGCAGCCAGACTCAACACCCACACCCGACCCGGTACACCATCGGGTCCTGGTGCGGTGTTTCGGGCTTTCAAGCGGCCAACAGCTCGATCTAGCTCCTGTACTGTCACCCCCATCTCGTCATGCCACTCCCACGACGTTAGGGGGTGGACTGAGGGACTTGACCGGCCCACCGGGAAGAGAGTATTCACCACTCGACCCAGCAGGCCCGGATCTAGGGTTTCCGTCAGCGGGGGCACCCATGGCCTGAGTTTACCCAGGACCATTTTGTATGGGCGCCCCCACGGATCCTCGTTGAGTCCCTCCAGGAGCTCATCCCAGCACCGTTTTTTGGCGTCTGAGATGGCGATCTGCATCGCTACTGTAGCCGCTCGATATGCCCTATAGAGACTGGCTGTCTCCTCGGCAGGAGTTCGCCTTCGCCTTCGGGCTCTGGTGTACAGGCGGCGGCTCCGCAAGCAAACCGCGCGAATTTGCGCGATTTCTGCCGACCACCAGTACACCGCCCGGAACTTGGGGCGACTGGACCGCGGCATTGATGCATCGCAAATTTGCGTCATCGTGCCGCGGAACCAGTTTGCTTCTCTTTCTGGATCGGACGGAATCTCTTCAGCGGTTTCTGACCATGCCGCGACATTGGCGGCGGCTTCGACCATGTCTCGATCTAGCCGCTTGAGACACCAACGTCGCGGAGGGCTGCCTTCGTGACGACTGGTATTGGTGATGGGACGGCGGAATGCCACATCCATGAGGATGTGGCGGTGGTCAGATAGAGTGACCACCTCTTCTGCAACTCGCCATCCCGACAGCATGCACATGGCAGCAGGAGTCGCCCATGTAAGATCCACGATCGACTCCCCCTGCCATCGCACGCATGTGCTCACGGACCCCTGGTTAACTAACCGGAGGTCCAGACCAGCCGCCCACTCCTGTAAGGTCTCTCCCCTTGGACTGTCTCTGGGGTTCCCCCATGCCCTAGCGTGGGCGTTGAAGTCCCCCAGAACAATCAGTGGACGAGATGGGCATCTGCGAACGCAGTCAGCCACCTCGTCCAGGTAAACCTCGTAGTCGGCGAGTGACCTGTTGGGAGAGACATAGCAGCCGATAAATGGCCAGGGTGCCCCATTGCACTGCAACGAAGCCCTGCCCTCTACTCAAAAGAGCGCAGGGTGGAGCACCCTCTCCGCCTCCCCAGTATATGGCGACGGAACCCAAGTCGTCACCGAACCAGCGAGGATGGTCGGGGACGCTGTGTGGCTCCGCTACTACTGCCAGGGCAATCTGCCTCTCCACAATGGTCTGCATAAGCAGATGCTGAGCATTGCGGCAGTGGTTAAGATTGCCCTGTAGGACTTTTTGTGGGGGCGGGAATGTTAGGCCTCCTGAACAACCTCCATTTCCGGGCTGGGGCCCGGCTCTGTGGCAGTTGCCACAGCCGTCTCTGCGATGGGAGCCTGCTTACTCCTTTTCTTGCTGGGTGGGGGGCACCTTCGTCCCAGACGATGATTTGAGGGACGACCTAAATCTGCGCACAAAGGACATTTCAGCGTCTTTGCGGTGCAATCGCGGGCCCTGTGGCCCACCTCTCCACAGGCGTAACAGCGACCGCTTCTGTCTACGCCCGCGGTGCACCTACAACCGACGTGCCCCTTTTCAAGGCACCGGAAGCAGTGTAAGGGTCTGGCTTCTAGTGCCTCGACCCTCGCTGTCCCCCACCCCACTTGTATGCTCTTAGCGGTGATCAGATTCCTAACCACCGCCAATGGACAACGGACCCAGCAGGTTCCCATCGTGGTGGGTGTTCGACGGATTTCGCCCACCTTGACGTCATCCGAAACACACCCACCCATTACAGCGACCGCTGTTGCCACTTCTTGTGGAGTGACGGCGTCGTCGAGGTCTCGTAGCCTCAAGTCACCCGTCTTAACAGGACGGGCGATGCGCAAACCGAGGTCTACTAGGACCTCCCTTAGTTTAGCGGCCAGGGCATCAGCCTTGGCACCGCATTCAGGGCCGTCAACCTCCATTAGGATACCCCCGGTAACTGCTCTCTTCAGGCGGACGGCAGATAATCCAAGATCCTTAAGTTGGATCTTGGCTTTTGCGTCGTCCGTCACCTGTTTGTACGTCACCGTGGAGCCCTCCGGAATCGTCAGAGTGACAGCAGCGGTCGTTGGGATCCTGGGCACTTTCTTTTTCTTACTCCTTTTCTCCTTGGGTGGAGGGGGAGGTGGCGCCGCAGGAGTTCCGCCCTGGGTCCTGGTCTTTTTTGGTTTCCCGGCCACAGTTGACCAAGTTTGGCTGATCTGGGTGGTGACCGACGGCTCTGAAGCCCTCGGTACGGGGGGCAACTCCTCCACGGGATGCTGGGAAGGATGATTCCTTTTTTTGGCACCCTTCTTCTTACCCTTTCCCATAATCTGCGGCTGTTCCTGCGGAGGCTGCGGAGGCTGCGTTTGCAGCCGCGGTTGTGGCTGCAGATGTGGCTGTCTCTGTGCGGGTCTCCCCAGTGGGGACCTGATGGCTCTATCTGGGAAGATTTCAGCTCGGAAGGCAGCAAGCCTAGCATCCAACACGGCCGCAATCCGCTCAAAGAGCTGATCCTCGTTTCTACCCTGTGGACGTGGAGAGGCTAATGATGATGGGACCTGTACTGGACGTTCAGGCGGAGCTGCTTGAGCGGGCCGAGAAGCTGGAGTAGGTATTACTCCACTCACGCCTTCAGCCGGAGTCCTACGGAGGATGTTAATTTCCTCAGTAAGCTTGTCAACTTTTGTTGCCAGACTAGAGAGTTGGGAACGTAAATCTGCGTTTTCCCTCTCCAGTCTAGACACGTTTTCGTCAACGGCCGTCCGATTCGCCAACTCCATAGCCGCGGCCTTCACCGTTCGGACAGCTAATCTAATAGAGCGGACGTAGGTTCTCTTAAGGTTATTGGAGTGATCCGCTATCTTCTCAATGTTAAGAAGGTGTTTGTCAATGCAGTCGCCAAGCATAGAGTCCGCTTGCGATTGCATCCCTTGAGCCAGCACCTCCACACTCGGAAGGTTTTGTTTTGCCCGAGTGTTCGTGGGCATCACCGAAGGATCGAGGATATCGTCCTCAGTGTCGCCAACATCAATCCCTTCCTCTCCTACTGGCGAGGCCGAAACCGCCCTAACTTTGGGCCCACGGGCTGCGTCCGCTTTTGTGGGCAAAGAAGGCCGCTTACGCCTGCGTGACCCTTCCCGGGACACATCCGATGAAATCGACGCAAGCGACATAACTGAGCCATCTGACTCGCCCCCGTCGCTTACATCAGCCATGTTGATTGGCGTACTCGGGCGAATAAACCGCCCGAGCCTGTTACGTGCCGGGACCACTGGTCCCCCCGGCACGACTCCTGCATTCTTACTAGGCAGAACATTGCCCCCCCCAGATACGGTGGGGCAGCCCGGGCTAGGCCCGGGGGTGGATTCTCCGGCTACGCCGGTACCACCCTGGGGTAGATTTTTCTGATGATCTGCACTCATTTTATTGGTCCTTTTTTACTAGGGTGAGGTCCCTGTACCCTTCTCCCCTAAGCGCTAGGGACTGGACTCCCACCAGCCATACATCCTCTCAGCACGCTAGACCTTAGGATTGGGGTAATTTTTATAGAGGTTTTCTTCCTCGTGGCCTTGCAAGGCCTCCGGTCCCGACTGGGATTACGGATCGTCCGACGTCAGCATAAGCCGAGTGCACCTGGCACATCGTCGCACAAGGGAGTGTTTTTTAGAGAGGTTTCCTTCCTCTTGTCCGGCGTCGGCAAAAGCCGAGTGCACTAGGCAAACACACCGCACCTGTTACATCCTCTGTCCCCTCTTATAAGAAGAGGGATACGGGGAGCAACCAATGGGCCTCGCAGGCCTCCACCTCGCCCCATTACTGGGGTTCTTCCTCCCTACTGGTTTCTGTTCGCGCCGGGTAAACCCGGTACCCCCCATATCTGGGGGGCTTTCCCCTATCCACACAACCCGGGGACGCGCCCGATGGGTGATCCAGTAACACCACACGGGTGGCAGTGAAACCTAGCCTGTTCCATTGCCTATAAGTAAAGTAATAATATAATAGTGAAGCGCTCGTGGTGTAGCATGATTAGCCGTTCTTAATCGATCGGCAAAGTTAAGCTACGTCTATCGTGGTCGGTACCTGGATGGGTGACCGCCTAGTGGTATTTCAAATCGAGCGTCTCCGTGCTTCGGAAGGCACGTAAAGCCGTTGGTCCCGGTGTTATCACTTAATTGTGATACTCGTTAAGCTAGTTGGATGCCTCCTAGGCGGCTTGAAAAATTCCAACAGTAGGTTGACCACTAGCCTACCTCCACCAATACGCAGTGGGCAAGCGTGGTGGAGTATCGCCCAGTCCCTTTCACCCTCAGTTGTGAAAGGAGGCCTGTGCTCAGCAGTGGGACATTATAGGCCGATGATGAAAGTAATAATAGAAGGATATACATAGAACTTATTTTTTTTGGTATTGTACTGTAACTGGGTAAATGATTATTTGTATATAAACTGGAAAATGACAATTTATTAGTTTGAAATATACTTTTCATGGAAACATTTCTCAATCTAATTAAAAGATAAAATAATTATAAATCTACCAATAGATCCTAAGCAAGCATTTTTACACAGATTAAATTAAAGTAAGATCTAGAAAACTCTTGTTAAAGAACCGTTATTCCAATTTAAAGAGCACAAAATTTGAGGACCTAGTTAATTTGTCTGCGAGTGTAATCGGGTTAGTTTAGCAACACATTCGCAATGTCAAAGCTGTGTAAGTGTCAAAGGAAACCGGCCGTAAGGCCTCGCCTTAAAGAATTTATCCCTTCACTTAGAAGGGAATTTTGTTAAAAGCCATCTATTTCTCGATTATATTGTAATGTTCAACATTTTCCAATTAGGGAAAATTGTTTTGCTCTTTAAAGTTGTCTTTGAGAACGGTAATGAAATTGAACTATTTATTGAACATGGTTTCACGCCTACGTCAGGATAATGCTATTAATAGATAGTTACTAAATAGTGCTCGGTTACTATAATTTACGGACCGTTATCGGTTAAGATTTATTAAAATTAAGACTCTTATATCTTTACTAATAATGAAGCAATTACCTCAAAGCTTTGCATAGCAGACCCTCCCATATAGAAGTAGCTATCACAAGTAAAATTAGCTTACGAAATGATCTATATGCCCAGTTTGGCAATAAAAAAACCACTGGTAAGCAAAACGATTCGTTTTTGTTTATTGGGAAGAATATCTTATGCCGCTCGATTTTATATTTTCTTTTTAATTTTATTATAAACTTTCCTGTTTGAGGTTAGGAATAAGTAAAAATATCTACGAAGGAAAACATCAAATAAATGACAATACAAGGAAAAGGAAGTTACTTATTTACGACATAGGTATAAAACTATAATAATAAATCCACACACAAAGCAAAATGGCGGGCTGTCAACGCGGCCAGCCCCTAATCCGCCATTTTATGAATTCAACTCGCGCACAAAATGGCCGAACGTATTTGTGATACCAGTATTGCCAGCATTAATGCGACAATAAATGTCAAATTGCAATCGTTATTTGTAAAAATTATGGTGTACGTTTTTGCACAGAATACGTGTTTCGAACCAGTAATTAGGGGTTGAGTTTCCCTTTTTTTCGGGGTTCAGTGCAGCCTCATGTAATTAAAGCGTTCATTTAGTGCTGGTCTTATTTGAGCTTTTACTTTTATTTTATTGCTAGGCATTAACTGTATCATATTTGTTAGGTTGAGGAATTAGTTCGTGGCATTTCTAACGCTCAAAAAAGGCCTTTAGAAAAAGGAAATAAAATATTACCTCAGGTTGGGCTGCATGATTTTACTTTATGGATTATAGTTCAGTGGAAGTGACGTCGAATGCCAAGACGATGGTCCCGGATTCGAATCCTACAAAGAACTTGAGCATTCGGTGAAGGAAACCATAGGACGGTGGTAGAGAACTTTGTAGTACGTACCCACCTGGCTGGCTACCACCCTAAAGTCATTCGCTGAGCACCTATCGGTGTGCTCCGATAGCTGCACTGGAGAGCCAGTTCCTAGTAGGTAAGCTTTGTGTGCTTAGCACCTTCGGCCACTCTATCACTTTGATCGATGGACATTGAGATTGTGGTTAAACAGAGGCCTTATATTTTTTTAAACCTGAAGGAATATTGGATTAATCCAGTAAATCTATAAAGACCGGCTCTGATAGATTCATCAGGTTTAAAATACATTATATTATATCAAGCTTATATGCCCTTCATATGCCAGAACGACATCTAACAAACACTCAAAATCCTATCAATAATATACTTAACTTCCAATATTCCATAAACTTCCCAAAACTCAAACACAAACAGGATCAAAAATAAACTAGTCCATAATATCAAACTTGAACTACAAGACTGTTAATTATATTTGACTAATTAAATTAATTAAAAGTTACAGGGTTACCATGTGGCTGGCAATCAACGTAGGTATTTTGATGTTTTTTTTTATAGTTTTTTAATCAGTTCTAATTTTGAATTAACAACCAGATAACGCATATCTGGCCAGTGAATAATCTACTAAGAAAAAAACTAGCTCATAAAATATAAATAATAAATATAATAATATAAAGAAACTATATTGACGCCCAGACGCAAGCCAAAAAGTTCTCTAAAAATTATGTGTCACTCAGAAGAATTCTTAGAAATGTTTGCCTTTTTTGAGATGGTGACCCTAGTCACGTACCAGATAGGATGTATAAATTGTGCATAATATATCAAAAAATATAACCCTACATCATCCGGTCTGCCTTCGTAGCGTCAACGGAAATCATAAAGAACTTATAATTAGTGCTGTCACGTGTCGATAGTCAATATATCGATATGGGATTATTATATAAATATATAGATGATATAAATATTAAAAACAATACATACTTACCTAAGTATGAACCAATGTATTTTTTTTACAAAAAACAAATAATATTGTTTCAAAACAAACCAAAAAATTAAATTGCAGTGATGTGTGGGCTAATTCAGGATATACTATTTTATTTTATGATATTATTTAATTTAAAAGGTTATGATCATATAAATAAATATACCTAGAAAGAACGTCGCCATACTACACGAATATATAAAACAGGCCAACTTTTATAGGCTGTTGCGCGTAACAGCTACGTTTTACGCTCCCTCTGCGTCATTTTGCTTGTCATAGTGACGTTCATAATGATAGTAGTTGTTGAAATATTCCAATTAAAATCGGGAGAAATTTAAATATTGAACATTAATTTGCAATTTTATTTATTTTTATTTGATTTATCGACGCGTGCACAGCTGCGACACTCTATCTGGATGTATCCTTAATCAAAGGTTATGATATTGTTTAATAATTTTTATAGCAGAGAACATTTTAATAAAATAACCGAAACATTGCAAACATTCAAAGGCATTCCAGTGGATTCCATTAGGTACATGAAAGTTATCAAGTAAATACAAAACAAATTGGTGTATCGATAACGTGATAGCACTAGCATACACGACGCTGATGCACTTGACTCTATTAAAGATAAGAATTTTATTATAAATAATTGCTTTGATTGAAAATGATGGAGTGGCTCTCTGTACAACTACAAAGATCTGCGTATACTCGTTGCCTTTATTTATGGAGGACAACTTTGAGCAGGTTTTTTTTTATTAAATTAGTATTCATACATGTTTTTTTTCCTGTAAAAATATTGTAACATCGCATCAGAGATAAGGCAGCCTAAATTGAAGTTTATTTAATTTTATTATGGTGAGAATAACGCGTTCCCTAGAGATTTAATAGTTTAGCAGTAATTTTAGTATAATTTTAGTTTGATAGGTATATTTGGAATCTGGATGAAAATGGCAAAAGATAATATCATGGATTAAAACTTTTATATTTTTTTTTTATCATGTTTTAGGTACAGTGGGTTTTTTGCCTGAATAAAAGAATATTATTATTATTCTCTTTATTTATTTTCATACTTAAAATTATTATTTTTTGTAACATTGGTATAAAAATCAAAAATATTATAAAAAACCTAATCCTATGTGAATATAATTAACTTTTTTACAATATTTTTACAAAATCTAAAAATGTTACAAAAAATCCTAATCCTAGTGTGCCGCCGGCAGCGGGGTAGGACCCAAGCTACCGGTGGTTAGGGCTGCAGAGAGAGGAATCTCCTGACGATGCGCGCCGTGTCCAGGAGTACCGCCTTCTGTATCTGACCCTTGATCCAGCCATCCAGCGAGAGCCTCTCAAGATGTTGGTCGAGACTATTCGCTATGAGACCGTTCGCCGAAACAACTATCGGGACAATGATCGTCGAATCAACATCCCACATGGCGGTCACCTCGTGAGCCAAGTCAAGGTACTTGCTGAGCTTGTCCTTCTCGGCTTTCACGAGGTTCTCGTCATGGGGGATGGTGATGTCGACGAGCACTGCCCGGCGCTTCAATCGATCTGTCAGCACGATATCAGGCTTATTGGCTACAATAGTCCTGTCCGTGATGACAGATCGATCCCAATAGAGCGTGGCACGACAATTTTCGAGAACTGGCGCAGGTGCGTACTTATAGTACGGTATTTCGGACTCTACAAGGCCGTATTGAAGAGCAAGTTGCTGGTGGATGATTCTGGCTACTAGGTTATGTCTGTGCAAGTACTCGCCGTTAGCAAGATGAGAACAACCGGAGATAATATGCCTGAGTGACTCTCCGGGACGGCGGCATGCTCGACAGATGTCGACCGTACCGTCCTTCAGGATATATTTCCGGTAGTTATTCGTCTTGATAACTTCGTCCGCAATTGCACAGACAAAACCTTCGGTTTCCCCAAAGAGGTCACCGAAGCGTAGCCAGTTCACCGACGCGAGCAGATCTACATCGGGCCCTGTTAGGGCCCTGTAGAACCGCCCGTGTAGCTCCTTACTCTTCCATACGTCCTTGCGGTCCTCGGTGCTTAGCACCTTTGGTCTGCGCCAGTTCTCGTTTGCCAAGGATAACGGGGTGAGGCCCCTGTCTACTGCCACCACATCGCGATGCATCCCACACTCGTTGTCAAGGAAATACTTCCTAAGACTGTACACCTCGTGGTTGTGGAGGTTTTTGGCATTTAAAAAGCCGCGGCCTCCACACTTACGCGGGATGTACAGTCTCATAACAGACGAGCGTGGGTGTAGCATGCGATGTGTTGTGAGCAGGAGACGGACCCTCCTATCCAGGGCGTCCAGCTCAGTTTGAGTCCACCTTAGTATGCCAAAGGAGTACGTGAGCAGGGGCATCACCCAGGCGTTGAAGGCGCGCACCTTGTTACCACCTGACAAAAGACTGTTCAGTACTTTTGTCAGGCGACAGAAGAAGCGCTCCTTCACAGCCCGCTTTATGTCCCCGTCCACAATACCCAATGACTGTGACATACCAAGGTACTTATAGGTTTCTGCTTCGGAGAGTGATCTGAGAGACATTGTCTCAGAAAGCTGTAAATTCGTTGAATTTACAACTTTCCCCCGCTGTACATGCATGACCGCACACTTATCTACACCAAACTCCATTTTGATGGCGCTACTAAAAACTTCAGTCATTTTCAGTAGCTCCAACAAGTCTTGACGTTTTGGTGCAAATAGTTTAAGGTCATCCATGTACAACAGATGAGAAATGACCTCACCCCCTCTTCGAAGCCGGCAGCCTAGTCCTGAATCCTTCAGCAGAGTACTGAGCGGATTCAAAGCTAGGCAGAACCACAGAGGACTCAAACTGTCACCCTGGAAAATACCTCGCTGGATCCTTATAAAGTCCTGCGGGCCAGAAGTGCCATCTCCACCACCTGGTTGACGAAGGACTGTGATCCACTGCCTCATACACGCGCTCAAGAAGGATCTAAGAGCTGTATCAACTTTATACAGTTCCAAGATCCTCTCCAGCCATGAGTGAGGCACTGAATCATAGGCCTTCTTGTAATCAATCCAGGCAGCCGAGATGGCTCCCCTATTCCGACGGACTTGTTGGCAAATTGTCGTGTCGATGAGGAGGAGCTCTTTGGTACCACGGGACCCACCCCTACATCCATTTTGAGAGGAAGCCAAAACGTTATTCGCAACAATGTGCGTATTAATTTTTGCTCTCAAAATGGATGTAAGGAGCTTGTATAGTGTAGGCAAGCACGTGATGGGTCGATAGTTTTTCGGTTCCGTGGTACTACCGGACTTAAAGAGCAAGGAAGTAACACCGGTTGTTAGGAAAGTTGGCAGGGAACCATCCTCAAGGGCTTGTTGGAATTGCGTTGCCAAACGTTCGTGTGAGCATCGAAACCACTTTATCCAAAAGTTGTGCAACCCATCCGGCCCAGGACTTTTCCAGTTCTGGGTCGTACGGATCGCACAACCTATGTCAATGGGGCTGATGGTAATAGCCTCCATTGGTTCGATGGACTCACACTCACGTTTGACAACACTCATCCAATCACCCTCGGTGTGTTGGACAGGCATTGACCAGATACTACGCCAGAAATTAATCATAGCAGTAGTATCCGGCAACTGTCCATCCAACACACGTTGGTCGGTTCCCTCCCACTTTCGGTATACCTTCCTCTGGTCACTTTGGAAGAAGCGATTCTGCTGGAATCGATCCACACGCTCTCTGTAGCGGCGAATACGGCTTGCCCACGCATAAACTTTTTGCTTCAAGAAGTCAATGCGCTCTGTGACACAGGCCAAGTAGTCGTGGGACCTAATATCAGTCCCCGCAAAGGCCTGGGTCACAAAGCGCATGACACGAGGGCGATTATTGCCCTCCTTGAAGCAAATCAGCTTTGCAATGAGAGTCCTGAACGTGTTGATACGCCGCTCGATCCGCACTTGCCATGCGGGGGCACCACCGACGGTCCGCGTGGCTCGGTCAGGGACAGGTAGCCTGACACGAGCAACACGGCACGCCGCGATGGCCCCACAGTACAGAATCGAGTGGGTATCAACTAAATCTTCACTAGCCCGTAGATACGGGTCTAGTAAAGCGTTCAGGGCTCCCATTAGCGCTAAGTTTCGTTTATTTGTGGGCAAGCGTGGTATTCGCGGCCTAGAGTTGGGTGCGGACCTATACAGCACAATTGCTTCCTCCAAAGTCCTCCTCAAATACTCATTGGTTTGAGTGCTTACGCTGTTCACACAGTCCTCCTCGTCGGCACTGGGATCAACCGGCGCCGCCCCCGGTGCCTGGTCTAGTATCGGCACCGAAATCGGCGAAACAGCAGGTGGATCCCGCGTCAAAGCAGAGGCAGAGCGAACAGGTAGCACTTCCAAGCGTAGCCGATCAAGTACAGAGTCATCCAGCCTCTTGAGCCGCTGGATGGCCCGCACCTGATCCGATAGGCGTTGCGCGGTCACGTTGATGGTTGGTTCAAGGATCTGAAACAGAGGTAGCATCCGGTCACGGTACGTGGACAGGTTGGTTCCCCCCTCTGTAGCCCCATAGTAGGCGCGCATGCAGTTTTCATTAATGGACTGTGTCCACCGCATGTGACGCACTATACCACCGGTAGCGGGGACCGAGCGCGGGGCAGGTTGTCCCGCAGGTCCCAAGCGTGCCGGCAGCGGTGGCCGCCCTCGTCGCGCAGGTGGTCGCGGCGGCGGGGGCGACGGCCCGCGCTCGTCGCTCGACTCGCTAGTGTCGGGCGCGGTTGCGAAATTATCGCCCGACAAGGATGGCGAGGAGCTGGCAGAGGCGGGCGAGGGTGGTGGGCGTGCGTTTCGTTCCGCTGTTTTATTTGTCCTTGACCTTGTAATCATGTTTCATGCTCAGACCAAGTAAAAAAGGGTTTCATGTTGATGAAATACAATTTTCTATTGTATGTGTCGAAGTGACATAAATGTCATGACGGTATAATTTTTCAGTGGTATACATATTTTGTTATTATTGCCAAATTTTATTCTTATTTTGGTAGCTGTCCTGTTTTTCTGTTAAATATACTTGAATATGATATATTATTATTATTATTAAAATTAGTGGCTCTGTGAGCTTAAGACCTAGCGCCTGTCTATAATTTTATGGAAATCCAAAAAACCGAATTGACAAAAAAAACACATTCACGAGAATCGGTTGAGAAATGCAACCTAAAGAGGAGAACAGCCGGACAGAAAAACGAAATCATTTTTGTCCAAGTAGGTAGTTTAGTTTAAAAGGGTAGTTTTTATTTCGACAAAAAATTTGATTCATTGGGAATTTCGGTAAATCTGAGAGATGTACTCTCTCAGATTTATTTAAACGCGAAAGTTTGGTTGTATACTTGTTTCTCAATCAAACTTTCATGGCTAAATAGATTTTAATGAAACTTGGCTACAAATAGATCGTTCTCTGAAATAAATTAAAGGGAATGTTGTATTCCGAAAGAAAATAATACTAAACGAATGCGTATTAAGCCACCGACGTAATAAAAACCCTAAGAAATTCCACCAGTCTGTAGTTGACATTTCGTATTACCAAGTGACAGCAAAGGATATGTATTGAAATATAATAATTTTAAGATTTCGGTTCAAGAAAACACTAATAAAGTACTTTGTTTATAGTCTCCGCTAGACTCTAAAAAGTTAAAACGTATATCAGGTTTAAGGCGATGATAGCTCAGTGGTAGTGACGTCGGATACCGAGACGAAGGTACCGGGTTCGAATCCTACAATGAGCTTGAGCTTTCGGTGAAGGAAAACATCGTGAGGAAACCATAGCACGGTGGTAGGGTACTTTGTAGTACCCGTCTGGTTGGCTACCACCCTCAAGTTGAAAATCTGTCGCCAAGCACCTATCGGTGTGTTCCGTCAGCTGCACTTGAGAGCCAGTTCCTTCTAGGCTTTGTGTCAAAAATCAAAATCAAAATCAAAATTCATTTATTCAATTTTGGCCCTTATAGGGCACTTGTGAAGGTTAACAAATGACTCTACACCGGTTCCAAATACAACTTGAACTGAGAAGACTCCGGCAAGAAACTCAGCAAGTGTTCTTTTTTTTTTTTTTTTTTTTTTTTTTTAATGTGTACTTATAAATATTACAATTTACAAAATATATATAACAATAGCGTGCGAAGCGAACAATTCATTCAAATGCATTCTTGTCATCTACAAAATCAGAAACTTTATAGTACCCCTTCTTGCATAACTTCTGTTTTACTATCTTTTTGAATCTATGTATAGGTAGCTCTTGGATTTCTTTGGGTACTTTATTATAGTGTGCATACCACCTTCGACCACATCATCACTTACCATAGTGAGATTGTGGTCAAACACAGGCCTATACACAGTAAAAAAAAAAAAAAAAAGGTTAAGGAACTATCTTGTATATCAGTAATTTTCTAATCAACTCCCGATATATTAAAACATTTTAATCCAATTATACAAACATGCTAATAAAAACACCGCAACAACATAAAGTGCAAAACAAATTAAGTAATATATCTACTAAACTAACACAAGGCAACGTAATCTAGAACCAACGTCTGCGGTACATACAAAATAATCAAGAGGAAACTTCACTTGGCAGCCAAAGCACATTAAAGTCCAAGCCGAGCTTTATGAAGCTTTACACTAATTCAATGAGTCGTGTTCGAAGTAATGAGGATTGAAATAAAAATAAACTTTGGCGTCAATCGAAATAGTGATTTCATAGCAAATGTCAATAATGGGACACACTGCTTAATTGGGATGTAAAACAGTTCCAACCTTTTCGTCACCTTATTAGCCAGTTAAGTAACTGTATTAAATTCGTATTTTTAATGAAATTGTTATCCATCGGGATCCTTGGCGTCGACATTTCTAGCGACGTTTTTTTCCGAAGTCATTTGGAAGACAAGGTTAAGCTGGCATCAAAAAAGCTTGGAGTGCTCAACAGAGCGAGGCAGTACTTCACATCGGGGCAAAGGCTGCAACTTAATAAGTCGCAGGTCCGGCCTTTTTTTTATACTACTTAGGTAGCAAACAAGCATACGGCCCGCCTGATGGTAAGCGGTTAACGCGGCTTATGGACGCTTGCATCACCAAGGGTGTTACTCGCGCGTTGCCGACCCTGCAGAAATCTCTTCACACCCTTTTTAAAGAACCTTTTCTATGGAGTACTGCTGTCATCTATGGGCGGGAGCACCTGAATACCAGCGTGGGCCTTTAGACTCGGTCTAGCGACGTGCCACCAGAATTGTTGACGATCTCGAGCTCACAAGCGGTTTAGAGCCCCTCAGTCTGAGGAGAGACTTTGCCTCCTTATGTGTGTTCTACCGCTTGTACAACGGAGAGTGTTCTAAGGAATTGTTCGACTTGATGCCCACGGCTACCTTCCACCATCACAACTCTCGCCATCGACGGGGAATCCATCCACACATATTGAAACCAGAATTGTTTCGGAACTGTGCGGGCGAAAAGGAGTTTTCTTCCGCGGACGCTCGAAAAAAATGGGGTATGTGCTGTCTAGAAATGAACTGCGCGTTCATAGTTTGAACGACTAAATATAATGAATGCCAATTTCTCTTTTATCGATACTTTTACCGAGAACAAATGACAAGGAACTTATATCAACATTTTTCCTGAGAGTAAATTAGGTACTAGACTGTATGATATATCGATGAATGCATCTATATGCAAGCTGCTTACGCACATGTAATGTTACTAACGTTATCACTTAATTTTCTTTTCCTGTGGTTGAACGTTTGAATAAAAGAAGCCAGAATAGTGAAAAGATGTAACTTCACTGGCTGCTTCTTGCCGGATCTTCTCAATAGAAGGCTTAATTCCAATATAGTGGTAATTAATTAATTGCCGATATAACGACATTCGGATCTTTGTCATCCACCTTTTCATTTATTCTTGGCGGCATTCTTTGCACTCAATACAACCTTTACACAATCCATCGTGATTTGATTTTTTTGTGGTTGGACATAAAAAAGGGCTTGTCGAACCGCAAGCCTCTGTATCACTCACACGCAGCCCTTATCGATTAAATAGATTCATTAGATGGAATTTAAGACAATCGGTTTCAGGTTACTTCTAATCAGAGTAATTGGTCGTACCCTGGCAACGCGATATTTTCCTTCTGCACCCTTCCCCTACCTTACTCGTGCTTATGTAATGGGTGATTTCATTGATATTGTCTCACTTGTTTCTCGAAAATGAATGTTTAATTTCTTATATTTTTGAAAGTTTTGAATTAAAATTTGATGGGATATCTATTAACAGCAGTTCGTGGCCGGGTGAAATTTATATATATATGGCCTATGTTGGTCAGTGATAATTTAGCTATCTCAGGTGAAGGAACTTTTAAAATTGGGCATTAGTTATTGAGTTTATTCATTACAAACAAATATCCAAATCTCCTCTCTTTATTATTAGTGTAGATGTTGATATAGATATCTATATTATTATATATCTATTATAAGCGATGATAGCTTAGAGTTACTGACGTCTAATACAGAGAAGAATGTCGTGTTTCAAATTTATAGTCCTCTTCTGCTGGCTACCAGCTTCAAGTTAATAATGTATCGTCAAGTATCTTTACTTGTGAGTTCAGACCTATGGCCACATCATCACTTACCATGAGATTTTTGTTATACTCAGGCCTATAAACAATTGAACATCGCTCGAAGAACTGATAGCCGATGGGGAAGGAAGGTTCTCGAGTGGCGACCACGTACTGGAAGCGCCGAGCGGGACGACCTCCCACCAGGTGGACCGACGACCTGGTCAGAGTCGCTGGGCGCCGCTGGATGCAAGCGGCTTAGAACCGTTCGAAGTGGAAATCAATGGGCTGATATGAGGATGATGATGATGATGATAAACAATTAGAGTAGTATTCACTTTTTTATTTTTTGTAAAATTTGTAATCTATTTCTATTTACCTTTGGAAATCTTGGAAACATTGAAGAAAGTTTTTTTTTTTTTTTTACGACTAAGTCGGTAAACAAGCATACGGCCCGCCTGCTGGTAAGCGGTTACCGTAGCCATATGGACGCTTGCAACACACGAAGCATCGCTCACGCGTTACCGACCTTTCCCCCCTCCCCAATGAGCTCTGGCTGGAACACAACTTTACACAACATAAAGTTATTTGGCTGCGGTATTTTGTAAGGAATAAACGCTATGCTCTACCTCTCTATAAAACTATAATAAACAACTTTTTTTAGTTTTTCCATCTATTTAAGTTAAGTATCAGGCTGCTGGATCACACCTGCCGTAGGATTCCCACATCTTGTGGCCCTGCACTTTATATGCTTTATTCTGCTTTTAAAAGTTAAGACTTTTCTCATTAGAAGAAGCTTCCAAAAATTAATTTCTGTATAACGTGATCACTACCGAAAGGTTATTATTAATAATCGAATAAACTAGATAAATAAATTCAATCAAGGAAGTTGGCTGTAGAAATCATTGATTCCTACTATGACCACAGAATTCCCTATGACTGTAACCGTTCGATATCCATGTAACTGATAGTGTTGTGTTACCGGTTGGAAAGAATATCGACATTCCTGTATGTTACTCGCGACCCACTAGCAAAGTAACGTAAGCGCCACACCTGTGGTCGGAGCTAGTGATATGAAAATCGTTTATCGATATTTAGATGTCCGTCAATTTTAAAACACTCGTGTTATTAGAAATATTCGAGTCATGTTTTTGATCTTCTGTGATGTGTTTATGCCTTTTAAACTTTTATCTGGACTAGCATAGGCTACGAATAAAAAAAACTCTATGTAAATGTAGCATATAATTGTGATAATTTACACGTTGGACTTTTTATATTTAACGTACAAATTACAATCCTTAAATCAGGTCTTTAAATGTGTATGGATGATTAATACGTCATAAATAATAAATAAATAAATATCCTGGGACATTCCTCTCACACGGTCATCTGATCCCAAACTAAGCAGAGCTTGTACTATGGAAACCAGATAACTGATATAATACATATACTACTTTTTGTTTGTAAATACATACTTAATATACATAAGTACTACCAGACTCAGGACATACAGACATGTTCATGCACACAAACGCATGTCCTGTGTGGGAATCGAACCCACGACCTGCGGCGCGTAAGGTGAATCTTAACCAACTGCGCCAACTGGCCTGTCATAAATTGCATATTACCACATTCAAGACAAATATAATTTACACAACATCAGGAATACCAAATTAAATAAATTCTTCATCGATGTATTTTATATCGACTACTTCCCACCTATAATAACAATTATCATAGGAGTGGCTAATCAGAGCTATGAGCACTGAGTAGGTGGAAACTTAAACCATTTTATTGATGAAATTACGTAAACTGAGTAAGAAAACTGATTTCTTTTTCTTTTGGAGGCAATGTCCTTCTGTCCAATGTCCGTCTTCGGTTCCACATCAATCGGCAATCTGTAAAGTTTCACATGCCATTGGTCCATCAAGCGGGAACCCCTGTCCATCAGTTTTAATATCATGCTGATAATAGTGGTGATTCATAATTAATAATAATAATAATTTTTATTTCACCATTGTTACATTAAATAGACATAATTAATTGACATACAATTAGGGATTAAAAGAACTTACCTGAAGTGAAGTTCTATCCAAATTATACGAGTTGCTTCGTCCGAAGAGATTAGATATATAAATTTGTAGTATACGTCCAGTAATCGCCAATCTACCACTAAGTTGAAAGCAGAGTCAAACTGCATTCATATATAATAAAAAATGTGGGTACTTTGATGTCTTCCTCCTGCCCCCGCACTGACCGATACTCATTCAGTTGAAAGCCTGGAATCTTAATATTTCACTTTATATGGGGGTTAAAGGGCTGGGAGGGAGCTAATCTCTTCGGACGAAGCAACTCGTATAATTTGGATAGAACTTCACTTCAGGTAAGTTCTTTTAATCCCTAATTATACTTCATTGCTTCGTCCTCGAGATTAGATATATAAATTTGTAGATTTTGAAAGATAGTGAAATATTAAAACACTAATTTTATTAAACTTTTTGATATTGTAATGATCAAAAAATTTATGAACTTATGTAATTATTATTAAAGGTACTTATTTAATGTTTGTGATGTAATAACAATGTTTTTACCCAAATTTAACTAATTAGGTACGGTACTTCATAACAAATTATGGTTTTATTAACCATAGTAAATTACACTATTTATATAGTTGAAATTAAAAACACAATGATTTTATATTTTAGTCAGGTTCTGCGTTTAAGATTGTGAAAGCAAACTGATTGATTATACTGAAAATCTCTTCGATAAAATTTTGCGAAGACTGTAGAATTGCCACTCCATCCAACAGTATTTCTGATTATATGCATGTTTAAGTTTAAGATACCTATTTTGATTTGATTGAAATTTTATTAATTGTAATAGTAGGTACAACATATATAAATAACATTTTTACAGAAAAGGTAATCTAAAAAATACACACTTAAGTATATGAATGTATGAGTGAGCTGAGAATATAGCTAACTAGTTGATAGCGTATCTTTTATCAAACGTTTATACAATTCCTTTTATACAAGGATGCGTCAAATCAAAATATATATATATTTTTTTTTTTTTTTTTTTTTTTTTTTTTTTTTTTTTTGTATGCTAGTAATACTACTGCCGTTCATATTTCCTGTCGGTCTTTGTAAAATGGAATATACACACAAGGTTGATTTTTGAACCTAGTCGGGATTTTACTAATTATTAACAACTATAATATTTTCTAAATTTATTTTGCTTATAGTCTGTACTCTTTGAGCAGTTACCAGCATGAGTACAGAGACAATCTTTTAAGTTAAATACTCTCTCTACTCTAATTGTTATTTGGATACCAAATCGATAAGAAATCTAAACTACTGATGGATTCCAGTGACGTTATACTAGGGAGCTGGAGGGCGAAGTCTATAGAAACCCTTGAAAAAAAACCTAATAACTCGGATCATCAGATCCTACTCTCGATCCTAAGATCAATGACAGAGCGAAGCGATGACTTTCTAATGATCTTTATTGTAATCCGGACTGAAATACTTAAGAATTACTGTAAGAAAGATGTACTTTTTCAAAAAATCACCCAAAAAATCGATAATAGATAATTAAATAGATAATAATAATACATAATCAGAGGGTCTAAATTGAATTACTTCGAAACAGAGAACATCCTGAAATAGGAGAAAACCAGGGTTGCGTGGGTCAAAATACGACGTTTGATCTGTTATAATTTTTCTTAAAACTTTTAACGTAACCGCAAAGGGTGGAAGAGCATAAAAAGAAAGATCTTTCCGATTTAATGTAAATGTATTTATAGCAAATGCTCCGGGGTCTCTATTCCATGAGACATATTTTCGCATTTTTCATTCATACGAGATGCATAAAAGGTCAATATGGATGTCTATTGACAAATTACAATCATTTCAAAAAACAGATCTTTGTACACCCATTCAGTATCTGGATGTGATCTTCGTGTCTGCTATTCCGTTATTTTGAACTTATGTATGAACCGAACACAGACATTTTGCAAGCTTCATTCACACCACTGCCATAAAGATTTGGTTATTTCAGTGAGATGTGGAAATCTAACCATACGATTGATTTACGAAATAGTGATGTCGATACAAAATGTAAATTTTGGAAGTCCTTTCCTATTATGTGTCCTTATCCTAAGAAAACTGCCAGGAGTTCTAAGTACCTAATTAATAAGTAGGTATTCGTTTTTTAAATATCGCTTTTCTTCAGTTAAGCTAACGTGCTTAGGTATTTATCAGAAAGCCAAGAAATTTGCACAAGGTATTTTGAAACTATATAGCTCTTTTCGATATAGAATGTCAAATTCAAAAATGTTTTTGTATGTTTGATATTATTTGCAATTTTGATAATTTCTAGAAATAATACATTAAGTAAATAGATGACAAATAACCTAATGACCGTGGTAATGATTTGAGTAAACAAATTACTGATTTTTAATAATTTTGTGAAACAAAGAGACATTGAGCAAATTGGTACAATATTATCCTCAAACTTCAATCGTAAGACAAAGGTGCTTTTTATCCGCTAGCGTGAAAATAACGTATATATATAATTAATCTGTATAAACAGATTAGAACAGACAGATTAAACAGAACAGACATTGTTAAAATATTTAGGGAGAAACTGTCTTTCACATGGTTTACATTGTGATATAACTTCAATACTTAATTAAAAAGATCAGTGACCACTCTGTCTTGAACGGTTTTGGATACGGATAAGACAGGTGGATTCAGTTCATATGATTGAGAAACCGGTTTGGAAAAAAGGTATCTCATACTTTTGAATTTTATATTCCAAATATGACTTTTTTGGCTGATATAAACATATTATAATTATTATAACTTTTGACCCCGAGAATTAGTATGATGGGGTCCATCAGTTATCAATCGCCATTGATCATAATAATCGGAACCTACCGGATCAACCGACGCGGGGCTGGGTAGTGCCGCGAGCGCGGCGCGGCGGCGGCGGCTGTCGTGGCGGTTGCGGCTGCAGCTGCCGTGGGCGGGGTGTCGTCGACTCTAATCTCCTCGCTGCTCCCGCCTGCCTGGCTGCTGGGAGCGGAGGCTTATGGTTTGATGCTTTGGTAGGCGCCAGCTTTTGTTTCTGCGCTGTATTAACCTTCCTAATTGGTGCATTCATTTTTATCTCGGCACCAGATTTCGATATTGCTTTTTGGATGCCTTCTTGTCATAGATTCGTTTTGTTGCGAGTCACACATTAGGCGTCCAGCTTCGTTCAATAATTTTATTATTTTCTGATCTAAGGAAAACAATTGAGTGAAAGCTTCACTGATGCAAGATGTACTTACTGCGAATTGTATTTGCTTTTTCTTTTAAGCCTTGTCTTTTTTAACGAGCATCTCCGATAAGGCCATTTTAATTTTCGGATTTAGCTTGTATAAGTACGTCGATATTTGTGCATCCTTCGGAACAAGATGTTTTATAAGCGATGTGCTCCCATCGCACAGCTAACTCACCTCGAATATCCGATGTATTGTATATCGTTTATCTTTGGAAGGCATTTCTCCCAATAGGTTAAAAAATCTCCTTATCTAGTTCCGGATCAAGTCCTGTTTCGACGGAATAGTTCTGCCTTCGGCTACGGTGACTCCGTCACAGCGACTTGTGTCATTGAGATGGATGTACCTGGCTGGAACTCTTCGACAGTAATAGTTCTGATCAAAGATAAGGAGCAAATGGAAGCTGTTGGAGGAGGCCTATACCCATCAGGGGTCTTTAACATAACTAAAATTAGATTATAAGATTTTTTCTTTATGTATTAGAAATAAGCTTAATCCTTTGACTGTTTGAAAAAACCCGCGCGGGCGAGGAAAAACAATAGAAATCAATTGTTATTTTTTAACCGCAAGTCAAGGGATTAAATGTGTTAAAGAATTAATAAAAAGGCTTTATTATTTATTACTAATATTATTAATTCTGAATGAATTTTAATTTAGTTTAATTAGTTAAAAGATATTATTATTTAGATTATGTTTTTATTTAGTATATTCTTATTTTTTCAAAATTGAATACTAAATAATTAATATGTCAGATTGATACTGATGATCTGTATATATATATATATATGTTCGATATATGTATGTACTCCTCGGGCCGTTGGCAGTCTCCTCACCATATACTACGCCCCCCCTTTTTTCTGGTTTCAGAAATCATTTCTAAGCTGTCCAGTTTTATGGAATTAATTTTATTGTGATAACAATAGATTTTATTTATTTATTTATTTAAAAATAACCAACAAGTATAATCATCAGTAAATACTGTGATCAGGACACAAAATGACATAAAACTATCCTAGCTTCTAGTATTTTAGCCATGAGCGTTAGCCATTAGCCAAAGTATAGGTAGTCAGTCGGCGGACGGCGCGTCGACTTAATAGGGTCGGCGGCTTGACCTTAACTTTATCGTACATATCATAAATTTATGTTTTTCAAATAAATGTTTAACAAAATAATGTAGCACGCAAATCTCGACACCATCGGAAAGGAGGATACTAATCAGCGCGCCGATCCATGCAGACGGCGGCGGCGCGGCGCGGATAAATGCGCGGCGGCGGCGGCGCGCCAGCGTGCTCATATCTAATTGTATTACACAAAGCATTTACACACTATTTGCATCTTTCCATTTGCTTGGTATTACGCTTGGTATACGCAAGAGTATTCAACAACAATAGGTACACAAGCCCATTTAGAACTACATCCAACCATACTGAATTGCAGGGCAAGATGAAATGACAAGGCCTACCAAACGTGCAAAATGTCTGATTTTGCAATGAGTTTTCAATTGAAATTATACTGTTACTCACCTATAAGTCTCGTTCGACTTGGCTGACTGTGCACTGCCGTGGCCGCAGATGGTAACGCGGCGATAGTTCACAAAATAGGCACGTAACTATTACCATCTTTTTCAATGTGATGAATAAAGTGAAGGTAACATTCCCTTTAAATCACTATCAGTAGCCCATTATTTGGGATTCCAAAAGATATGAAGGTAACATCCCCATAAGATGTACACAACACAATTTGGAATTTTGACGGTATGTCAAAGTTAGATACGTACGGATATAGTCCTTGTAAACTATTCACAATATCTTTAAATAACGTGAAGGTAACATTCCTTTTAAATGTACACAATCACTGTCAGTAGCCCATTATTTGGGATTCCAAAAGATACGAAGGTATAAGATGTACACAACACAATTTGGAATTTTGACGATATGTCAAAGTTCGATACGGATATAGTCCTTGTAAACTATTCACAATATCTTTAAATAACGTGAAGGTAACATTCCTTTTAAATGTACACTATATAACAATAACCCATTATTTGGGATTTAATTTGACGACATGTCAAAGTGTGCTCGTATCCTGCGTAAATAATCACTATTGTCGTTTCTGTGACTTCGTTTCGGCACCGTTTTATACTTTTTTTTCGAAAAGAAATAATAACGTGGTGATCGGCGAGGCACTAAAACGCGAATGAGTATCGGTCAGTGCGGGGGCAGGAGGAAGACATCAAAGTACCCACATTTTTTATTATATATGAATGCAGTTTGACTCTGCTTTCAACTTAGTGGTAGATTGGCGATTACTGGACGTATACTACAAATTTATATATCTAATCTCGAGGACGAAGCAATGAAGTATAATGGTACTCATAATGCATCTTTAAGGGTCACGTCAGTATCTGTACTAGTAACAAATTACTGTATCACAGACACCAGCGCCTTCCTGAAGTAGGTATATCTAGTAGTAGACATTGTGTATCATACATTATAAAGGTTCACTTAAATTGTTTACACTTACAATTTTACAAACATAAACAGAACTAATAAATCAAAAATAATAAAACAAGACATTATATAAATATGTAAGCATTCTAAAATTCTACTGTAAAAGTGTGTACAGTCGTATAAGTGTGTTTGTGTGTGTGTGGAGGGTGTGAGAGAAAAGATATGTAAGTATGTTGGTGCGAGAGTGAAGATGTGTAAGTGAAAGTGTGAGCGAGTATGTGTGTGTGTGTGTGTGTGAGTGTGTTTGTGTGATACATTTATTTATTAGTAAAAATACCTATATATATCTTATTAATGTTACAAATGCGACAGACAAAAAAACAAAACTATATAATATTTATACGTGCTTTTTGAGCAAATTCTCAGTCTCTTCATAAGTTAACTTTAGTAACCACTCTTTAACTTAATACTTGACCTTAAATTGAGATAGGGAAACAATATCATTCACCTTGTTCGCTATATTGTATAGGTAAGAGCTGATTATCCTATAATGGCGGCCAGCAAGCGCAGTCCTGCGAGAAAAGGTACGACAGACCAGACCGTTATTTCCTAAAACAACAAAACAGTCATAAGACTATCAAGCAGGCAGGTGGTTCACATGATGGTAAGTGGGTATCGTCACCTGAAAATTAGTAACACCAGAGGATTGCCAATATATTGCTAACCTTTAGAAAGCCTAGAAGCATGTTAGACCTAAAGTGCAACTGCCTCAACACGATAAGTAGTTAGTAACAGATTTTCAACATGAAAGAGGTGACCAGCTAGGCGAGTAGGTACTACAATAGTACTTTTTAAGCTTTCGCGAACTAAATTCATTGTAATATTAATTTGTCGAGGTTAGTCAAAATTAAATTTTGATAATAATCTGTGCGCGAATAGACCCGATAAATTAATATTACAATAGGTACTACAAAGTACCCACCACCTTGCAAGACTTCCTTGCCGGAGGCTTCTTAGTTTAACCCTTAATTACCCGCACCCAAAAAGTTACATAAGGGGTCGCGCGGTGTTTAAAATCCCGTACATATAAAAAGCAGTCCAAGTAATGCGAGTAACTCTTCATAGGATACCCAGATACTTTTGCTCGCAACTGAATTGTCAATGTTAACGCGGAAGACAAAGGCGCATTTTATTTTTAAATTAGGAAAACTAATCCAACGGGTAGCCCTCTACTTTCTATCCAGGAAAGTGCCGGAGATGCAGTTCACTCACAGGAGCTCACTTGCTTGAGGGTTATACAATTACATGCCTGGATACAATTGCGAAACACCACGCGACCAATTAATTAAGGGTTAAATGCATATCCAGTGGTAGAGTCTATTGTAAATTTTATAATTATAGAAGCCTAAACGGAATCACGGGAGCGCTCGATGATTAGCCGTTCTTAATCGATCGGCAAAGCGGTGTGGCCAGTACCTGGATGGGTGACCGCCTAGTCGTATCTCAAATCGATGGTTTCTGTGCTTCGGACGGCACGTTAAGCCGTTGGTCCCGATTACCACTTAATTATGATAGTCGTTAAGCAAGTGGGGCCTCATAGGCGGCTTGAAAATTCCAACAGTAGGTTGACCACTACCTTCACCAATCTACAGCGGGCATGCGTGGTGGAGGATACTCCATCGCCCATTCCCTTTTACACTTATTTGGAAAGGAGGCCTGTGCTCAGCATCTTCAGATGATGATTAAACGGAATAAATGGCTTTTTGATTTGATTTCTTGAGACTGAAACCCATATATGGTTTCGAGTTTTAGTTCATGGTCATCACATACAGAGTTATTTTTTTTTTTTTTTTTTAAAGTTCTTTATTTATTCATGAAAACTTACAGATAATATTATATTCAGTGTACAATAATTCCTGGATATAATAAACAGGTTTTAACAAATTATGTTTAGTGAGCTCGAAACGCTCATTTAAACTTTAAAAAAAGGAGGGGTTGTTATGTGTTATGTAAAGTTAAACATTTAAGAAAAATAATAATTATTAACACATCAAAATATTAAGTGCACGTTTTAGGAAAGCGATGCACTGTTACAAAAAGGAATATTCTAATCTAGAAGGAAATAAAATACAAATCACAATATGACGACATAGTGAAGGTGTACATAAAATAATTTAAACGTAGTTCGAAACAGCAGAGGAACCAAGCATCCAATAACAGTATGCTAAACCAAGCATGGCAATAGACAGCAAGGGTTATAATTGTGCGCATAATATGTTAGTGCAAAAATTAAATTAAGTTATATTATAAACGTAGGTACAGAGTTAAATACTTAACCTCGAGCACGTAGTCTCCAATCAACTAAACTGATGAATGTGTTAATTTTAACTGACTCGTCTCTGAATCAAGTTACGGTGATCATATCTACCTCCTTAAGTGATTGAGTTATATTATAAAGGCATATTAAGAACCTGTCTGACTAATATATGTGAACTATATGATAAGATATTTTAAATTGTTCTTAAGTAGATATGAGTAATGTATTTTGTATATTGTGGAAGAAATAACATAAGTTTCTTTCTTTCTTTTTTCTTTCTGTAAGAGGCTTCGATGAAGAATTACCCTCTAACTTTAAAAAAACACACTATTATATAGTGTATATTTTATCGAAGGATAGAGGCAATTAAATTTATAAATTACTAGTTGTTCGTACCCGACGTCACTCGGGTGAAATATCTGTTTCTTTTCTATAACCTTCGCGCAAGTGCAAGCAGTAAGTGACAAAGCTTTATCGCAATAAGATGAACATCGCAATCGCATACAATTCAAATTCAAATTGAACATCAAATCTATTTTGTTTTAGACAGCGTGGATCTAGTCAGAAGATTAACTAGTTACAGTAAGAGGCACGAGTCGTAAGCACAGATAGGCAGTAGTGGGGGCAAGCTCGCGCATATGCACTTTTGACCAAATCACAGTAGCCAAATGACACGCGAGTATCTAATAGACGACGAGCATCGACTGAAAAACCAATCGTGTACAGCTCTGCGCTCCCCCTTCTTCATTCCGTCAAACAGACCGAAAAATTTACTACTACGCAGGTGTCAATCTATGCTCACGACTCCGGCCCCTTACTATACGCCTAGTTAGTGCTTCAATTCTTTTAAATTTGCAAGCTGTGTATTTGAAGTATTCTCATTTGAGTACTGATTTTTTGAACACCGCTGCTTTTCCCTTTTGTTAACCGATCCATATTTTGGTTCGGTGCTAAAATAGGAACAAAAATTCGAAGTCATTCCAATGTGGCTAAATGTAACAAATATACGAATTATTCATGGGAATATCCCTACCCTATGTCCCTATCTTCAGTTGAATGACTAATCGAAAGCTATCAAAATATTGTACATCGCTTTCTCTCTGGAGGAGAGACAAACGTCTAACCATGATAATATTGTTACTCAAACGGAGTAACATCAAATGCATCTAATATTACTGCGTTTCATGTTAATTGAATGGATGCAATCAAGACTTGAATTGGATTTTGAATATTTACACTGTATTTCAGAATGCTATTATGTCTCTGGTAATTTGCATAAGTTGGTTTCACTCACGTATCTTCTATATTTGTTATTAGATTGAATAATATTAGTATTTAAAATACAATTTTAATGGAGAGGTCTTTCATTCTTCAGATCTTAGGCTCGATTCGCATCCAGGAAAATGCATTTGCGTGCATGAACATGAATACGTATTTGAGCCAGTGTTCTGATTGTAGGTGTGACTATCAAATTAATGTTCAGAAAATGTGTTTAGTTTATTTCATAGGCACTTAAAAACATTACAATTTATTCTACCATCTGGTTCACAATAAACTTGCAATGAGAAGACTATATAGATCTACAGAGACTATAGATAGATTTCTTAACTTATGAGTTATCTCTTTTTTATAGAACATGCTCTACTTAGTATGGGATAAGAGAGCTGTGTCTGTGAAAATATCCCAAGATTATAAAAAAACTAAATATAAAAAATATTATTTTGATCTGGCGGTCAAATAATATACTAGAACCGAACATCAAAATTACCAAAAATCCGAGTAGGTACATCTTCAGGTGATATGTTTCATTCAGTAGTTTTTGTCAAAAATTAAAATACCCGCCTAACACGGAACACGTCGGGTGACAACGCTACAAAGGGCGCATTTCACGCGACTGCCTGCCGGAAAGGCATAATTTAGTAAATTGCTGCCCTTTCTACAATCGCCCACCATCTGGCAGGGGCAAAGGTTTCTTTGTGTGAAACACGACTTGTAAGTGTTGTTTTTTGTCGATAACAAGATGCCTTTGGATTTAATGACGATTGCTCGGAGATTATTGGAAATGGTGGATATAATAAAGATACCCAACATATTAGAGGTATATTTAGAACGAAATCGCAAAAAAAATTACTGCTTTTTATACAAAAGGAACAGGCAGTTTTTTTTTTGCGATTTCGAAGTTGGTCCCATAGTAAAAGTTGATCGTATACATGAGTACTTTACGTGGTTTCATTTAATGTCGTATTGTCATAATATCCAACCCGTATATTTTCTGCATAGAATTAAAGAGTCTTTAATAATAATAATTAATCTGTCTTTAATAAAGACAGATTTCGGTAGCAGAGAAGTCTGATGCTGCGTCCATACTACGGGAATCGAGCACGAGCCGAGCCACGAACGAACCTACAACGAGCCTACAACGAGCACGATGCGTATCCCTTTGTTCGTGAAAAAACAATCAGTCGCGCTCGTTCGAGGCTCGCAAGCCCGTCCACGCTACGCGAATCGTGCTCGCAGTGTGCTTGTTCGAGGCTCGGCTCGTGCTCGGTTCGCCAAGCATAGACGCACCATTATATGATGAAATAGAAGGTTTATCAAATAATTTGGAAGTTAAAATAACTATTGACAATAAGCTTTATTTACAACAAATATGTACAAAATACAATCTATATATAGAAAATTTCCTCAAGCCTGCCGCTGCTTCCGATTAACGGCAAGGTTCCCAGAAGGATGGCAGCGTTTCCTCTTTGGATAGCCAAGCTGACGCGTTGGCGGAAAAAGCTCCCCGCCCGCTGGTCTCCGGAGGTCTCGATCAATTTTGAAGACAAGGTGCGAGCAAAACGGCGAGCTTCGGACCCCCACACGGTCTCAAGGTCTCGACCGCAAAAGGCATAAAAATATAAATGGATCCAATCGATGCATATTTTTTGAATTTTGAATTTTCCGCACTGGCCGCAGCTGCACCTGCAGCTTTACAAGTCGCCGGTAAGTGAGATGGCGCGAGTTTGGAAGTTATTAGCGATTTTTTCTTTTTTGAAATATTGCAATTTTTTTTACTCATTTGTAGGAATAATTATAAATTATTGTCAACTTTTAACTCAAAATCATGAGAAACAAGACAATTCATCAATACCTACAATACGTACACCCCTAGATAGTTCCACTTCCAATAAACAAGAGCAAATAACAATTCCACATCATGATGAAACAGTTCACTCACTCGACGATCCCGTTTCAATAATCAACATAGTACCTTGTCTTTGACAATTGGTTCATGACACGAACACTTAAACCTTACAAATGAGAGGGTCACGTTTGTCAAATTCAATGAACTTACCTCACGGTGTTTGTAAGTACTTACCTTGTTAAAACAAAGCTTGATACTTACAGTCTTATTCATATAAAATGATGTTAAAAAGTCTATTAAGACTATCAAAGTATTTTAAAATTCTTTTCAACTCTCTTGCTCGAAAAGTGACTCTTATTGCACAGATTTTAGTATCGTATGACATTTTATTACGAATTGGTGCATTTTACTTTACATTACCGCACTAGTGTTTTGTGATATTATCCGTTTGTATCTCACTGTACCTAAGTGATATGTGTGTAGACGAAGCATTCTTAATTTAAACGGGTAAAACGTAACAGCGTATCGATGTCAAAAAAAAAAACCTGTCCGCCATTAACGCCTGTTAAAGCTCTCATGGTGTGGTTGATGATTATCAAAAAATCTACTTAAAAAATATAAGTCTGTTCTGTGTGCATTAATCATTACACTCTCGGCTTCTTTATCGCTATCGCCTGTGGCTCATACCGCCTCGTCTGTAATTACCAACTTTGCACACATGCTATTTCAACACACTTGCTCGTAAAGTGACATTTATTACATCGTCGTTAGTATCATAATGTAGCTTATTACGCACTAGTGCTTTTTACTATACATTACCGCACAGATTTATGTTATGTATAATGAATGTTTCGCCTAGCACTTACCGATGTTCATGTAGCTGCAATTGAGAGCCAGTTCCACCATATTCGTGCTCATTACACTCATTACACTCTGATGTTGATTGGTATGAATAATAATGATATTGTTCCATATATCATTGATAGAATACTCAGCTAATTCACAACTCACAGTAATAGAATATCCGCACCATTCGTGGACAGGACCACGCTTTGCAGATGCAATTTCCGATGCTGGGGATGACCATTCCCCGTTTACCACGGCTTCCCCCTATTTCCCCCGTTTGCAAAGTCAATAAAGAGGTGGGGTGCGTGAATAACGATTGCGGGGTAACGTTAAAACAGTTTTAGCCTATACGTTTTACGGACAATCTGTGCGAAATAGAATTTCCGGTGTAACGGTTGCGGATTCAATTATGGGCAGACCGGGCTGCTAAAAGCCGTTTGGTTGTTTGTTGATAAGCGATGTGCTTTATATTGGGCAAAAACTGGAGCTATCGGCAAACTGTGGGCTTAATACGTCTCGATGGAATTTTTTAACTGCTATTGTCGCTATAAGTTACAAATACAACAACAAAATTACGCATAAAATGTTCCTTCTATTACTTTTTATAATATCGTGTAGCAAATAAAATGTTTGAAATAGTTGAATGACTGAAGAAACATATTGATTTGCAAGTTACTAAGGTTTAATAATATGGTCATCAGCTAAGTAGTGGGATTTATTATGAAACTAGCTGACCCCCGCGGTTTCACTCGCGTGCCTATGTCCTTCTCCATACCATAGGCTATCTGCATGCCAAATTTCATAATGATCCGTTGAGAAGTTGAGACGTGAAGGCGTAACAAACAAACACACAAATTCACTTTCGCATTTATAATATTAGTTAGGATGTCTACACTCTACAGGCTATTGATAATCTGTATATATAAAATTCAAAGTCCTGACTGACTGACTGACTGACTGATATATGCACGCACAGCCTAAACCGCTGGTCCTAGAGACATGAAATTTGGAGTGTGTATTCTTTGTGAAGAGTAGGTATCCACTAAGAAAGGGTTTTTCGAAATTCCACCCCTGAGGGGGTAAAATAGGGGATGAATGTTTGTATGAAAGTCCGTCAGTTTCGAAGTTAGAATCTTCAAATTTTGTGTTTAGGCTAAAGATTGAAAATTAATGTATAGGTGTCTGAGCGTTTGTTATAATTACACCCCCGTAGGGGGGAAAAGAGGGATGAAGTTACTTATGCAAGTCCTTCATTTCCACATTAAACACCACTAAATATATTATTATACAGTGTAGGCATCTCCTAACGAAGGATTTTTTGATATTACACTCCTAAGGGAGTAAAAAAGGGGATGAAAATTTGTATGAAAGTCCGTCAGTTTCGAAGTTAGGATGTTCAAAATTAGTGTTAAGGCTGACGATTGAAATTTAATTCATACCTGTCTCAGCGTTTTTGATAATCCCACCCTCGAAGGGATGAAAAAGCGGGATGAAGTTGTGTATTGGATCTCACTGACTAATATATCAACGCACAGCCTAAACCGCTGGTCCTAGATACATGAAATTTGGAGAGTGTATTCTTTGTGAAGAGTCGGTATCTATTAAGAAAGGGTTTTTCGAAATTCCACCCCTAAGGGGGTAAAATAGGGGATGAAAGTTTGTATGAAAGTCCGTCAGTTTCGAAGTTAGGATCTTCAAATTTTGTGTTTAGGCTGAAGACTGAAAATTAATTCATACGTGTCTTAGCGTTTTTGATAATCCACCCTCGAAGGGATGAAAAGCAGGATGAAATTTTTGAAAAGTAACTGATATATCAATGCACAGTATTGCATAGCTTAAACCGCTGTTATTAGAGACATGCAATTTGGAGGGTGTGTTCTTTGTGAAGTGTACGTATCAAATATGAAAGGGTTTTTTGAAATTCCAACCCCCGTTTCACCCTCTTAGGGGTTAAGAGGGTGAAACGGGGGTTGAATTTTCTGTAAAACATATTATTACACACGTAATTTAAGTTTTTGGTTTTTTCATGCGTTTTTATGATTGTGTATTATTATTAATACTTTATTTTGTAAATAAAAAAAATAAAAAAAAACAATTGAGGGGGAGGGAGAGCACTTATTATGTTTGTTTTTGAAGAAAAATATGTCATTTGTTTCCTGTAGGCCACGCGGGCGAAGCCGCGGGCAGAAGCTAGTCTATATATATAAAAATCAATGCCACTTTTCGTTGTAATTTTATAACTCCAGAACGGACTCAACTATCCAAACCAAATGTTTAGGCTTTGTTCGGACTATTTAGTAGATGGTTTATGTGAAGTTTGCACAAAATCGGTCGAGGGGTTCTTCATTTATGTCATTTTTTGTAACAAATTAATTCAATAAATGGCGGATAATTTTGTTAATGGGGATTTTGCTGTCAGGTTAGGGTAGGGTAGGGTAGGGTAGGGTAGGGTAGCACCATAGGGTACGCACCACGCGAACGAAGTCGCGCCGGGCAGCTAGTAAAATATAAAAATAGTGTATCCTTATAAAATTTTTAAGGGGACAGAGGGCAAGTAAAGGTAAACGACCAGCTTTACGGATTAATCTTCAACCGATTTATATGCAAAACAATGACAAAGTAAAGCAGAACAAAGCAAAATTTGTCCATTCTCGTTTAATTAACATTTTAGATACTTTGTACCGAAAATTCATTACGAACTTTAAATTGTTCCTCTGATAACAATGCGAAGGTATCATCTGCCAAACAATGAAAAGTGTTTTGTAATAATGAATCTAATATAAATCACAATTCAATAGAATACTTAAATGTTAGAGACGAAGGATCGTTAAAATATCACTTAACTCTCAATATCACGGCTAAATAGAAACTTAAATGATCTATACTTGATATCATTAATCTAATCACTAATGAGATTGATCATTCGTCACAAAAAACTATTTGAGGGCGTGTTGTATAGCGGTGCAATGCAAACATATATTTGCATTTTAACAAACAAGTTACTACAATAGTGAATTTTATTACAAGAGTCGTAAATGTTATAATAGATGAACTCGTAATACTCGGGCAACAAAACATAACTTTGTAATATGTCGATGCGGATGAAACAAAGACTGTTACAGATAACATCGTACCACTTAATAAATCACTGCCGTTATTATTTTTATTCCGACAGTCTTTTGAATATGGACCGCAGTGTTTAAAATTCCCCCGATTTTCATTGATCAACTGGTTTTGGGCTACAAAATTTATATTGAATTTATTCAAGCTGTATTATCAATTGATGTATCGGGTTTAATTACTAGTGATTGTTTCTTTAGTTATATGCCTTCAGGCATGAAGAGTAAAACAATGAAATATTTTTATAATAAATATTCAATAAATTGGTAGGTTTGATTTTCTCATGGAATTCTAGTGCTACTTGTGAAATATAGCACTTAACAAATAAGAAGAAATCTGTTTGGCTTGGTGGAAGATTCAAATTAATCTCTCACTAATACCGCAGAAAATCCATGGTTAGATTCAGCTCACCCGTCTGTCGTTCAAATTCAACTGTTGAAATCTAAGCTGCTTGCTTTGTACGGATTTCTGTAGTTGGTCCGCTGTTATCTCAATTGGCGCTTTCCAGTTGGTTATCAGTCGCGTTCCATTCTTACCTATCAGTTTAGCTGTTTACGCTTATCCTTACATATTATGCATCGCAACGTCTATGATAGACCCGATAATTTGCTTATGCGACTTTTACAGGTAATTAAGGAGAAGCTCGGCAGCACGTTAACCTGCCTGTGACTAAAAAAGCTTATCATTAACCGTTTTAGTAACACAAATCAAATCAAAAGCCCTTCCATGTGAGTATATTTGTGGGCAAAGATAATATAGCTGTGTATGTTGAATAACATTATCATAAACTAGATTTTGTCTGTGGTCCAATAATTTGAATTCACCAATTACCGCAAAATGCGTTTGGGAATGGCACCCGTAAAGTCTGTGGGTTGAGTTTTAAATAACGGCCAAAAACAACTCTATTACAAGAGGAAAGGTAGTGTTTGACGATCTTCATTTAGGTAGTAATAATGATGTGGCCGAAGGTGGTAAGTGTGCGAAGACAAGAAGTGAAGTAGGTTCTTGGCGTTCAATTTGTCTTGCCAGTCAGGCGGGTACTTTGTAGGACCACCGTAAAAGCACTTCAAAAGCATCTGAGGGATCAAATTCTACTAAAGCATCACAGCCTGTCTCTTCGAGATCACCAGACTCATCCGTGTCAAATTAGATTCAGAGATGATTATATCACCAGACTCATCCGTGTCAAATAATTAATTATTTTTAGATTCAGAGATGATTATGATAAACAAACAAGCTTTGAAGTTATAAAACTATCGTCTATTGTTTTAATAAATTTAACCGTATTACTAAATTATCAATAGACCAACAGTACCATACTTACTGATGCATACCATCAACTATTCACGGATCGTAACATCTAATTGCTTGCAAAATTACTTAATCATGGTTTTGGTCATTATATTATGGTCTATTTATTGTGTATTGGTTTATCAATTTAATTTTGACCTTGCTTTCTAAATTTATCATTAGGTTATAGAAATCCATTAAAGATTCTTTGATCATCTTGCTTCAAAGTATCTTATAGTTTGTAGTAAATTTATTTACCCTATTTTGTATAATTTATGTATCTAATTTCCTCTCCATCTAAAGGTTGTCTGGATAAGATTGCTTCTTAGTGATAAGACCATCCATTTAACTTTAGTATTTCATGTTTTTTAATCATACTATAATCCTAATCCTAACTTCTTAACTAATATTATAAAAACGAAAGTGAGTTTGTTCGCCTCAACTACTCAACGGATCAACATGAAATTTAGCATGCAGATTGCCTATGGTATGGAGAAGGACATAGGCTACTTTTTATTCCGAGTGCGCGGGTGAAACCGCGGGGACAGCTAGTAATAGAATAAATGCGATAGTAAATTTGTTTGTTATCTCGTAACGCCTCAACGGTTCAACCAAACGTGATGAAATTTGGCACGCAGATAGATCATAAGTAGGAATATCATACATAATACTTTTTATGCTGGATAAACATTAGATCCCAATAATATAATATGTTTATATCAGGCGATGATAGCTCAGTGGTAGTTACGTCAGATACCGATACGAAGATCCCGGTTCGAATCCTACAATTAGCTTGAGCTTTCGGTTAAGTAAAACATCGTGAGTATAGTGGTAGGGTACTTTGTAGTACCCATTTGGGTGGCTACATCAAGTTGAAAATCTGTCGCCAAGCACCTATAGGTAGCACCTTCTAGGCTTTGTGTGTGCACCACCTTCGGCCACATCATCACTTACCATGGTGAGATTGCGGTCAAACACAGTCAAAAAAATACACAATAAAATAATAGTACCTCCTATGTAGGAGCTATCTCCTGCCCAATCTTTTCACTCTCTGATAATCGAATCTAGTTCTTCTTTTCCACTTCATTCAAAATATAAATCGCATTCTAATCTATTTAAAAATCAGATTTTTATATTTTTGCGTTTAAGTTATGAAAGCTTAAGAAATTCTAAAGCAGAGATGGTTTCACTTTTCTTAAAAAAACGGAAAAGCGGTTCATTTCACCACCTCAAAAGCACTCCGGATAAAATTACGAAAGCATACTGTGTACTGTGTAATTTAAATTATTTAATCTGAACCTTCTACCTGCGACATTAATTTAATATTATACTTATGATGAATTGTAATTATGCTAATTTGGAAAATTACATAAGGCCGTAATCAAATATGGAACGAAATAATAATTTTACGTGAGGTTTATAAATTAATTTTTTTCCTTAGTATATACGTTTTTTATTTCTAGTATATATAAAAAAAGAATTTATTGCAGTTTTGCACAAAGATGGAATTTTGACCACTAATTCGAATCTTAGTTTTTTACCATTGAAGTAATGAAACTTTATATCAGACGGAGGGCTAACCAACATCTAAGAGATGGTTGTTAACTTGTATTTTGTCCTTCTTTGACATTCGACGTCAAAACAGGACAAAAGACAAGTAAGGTTATAATAATATTATGTTAAGAGTTGGTGGTTGGCCCCCTGGACTTACTTGCAATGACATCATCAAACTACGCACCTACCACCACATCGCTTAAAGGAAACCACCCCACGTAAAACGCTGTTTATTGTTCTATGTACGTACGTAACCACGATACTTAATATTATGAAGCGAGGGTTTTAACGTCATGATTAATATAATGGATTGTAATTAAATGGACTGAGTGGATGCATGAAGCGGGCGGTATGTGGAGGAACTATTTCGGTTTTATAACCTTCTTTATGATGGGGAGTTTTTTCGCTTAAAGAGCGGCTCTTCTGGAAAATAATAACGCATAACCACAGCATAACTTATTTTTTATATTCCTGCATATCAGAAAATTTTGAGCATTTACCTAGGTACCTATATTTTTTTAATTTTCAAAGTTCACATGATGTTTTCACAAATGAACCTCAATATATTTTTATTTACAACAAATAATTATGTACAAAATACAATCTATATATAGATTTCCTCAAGCCTACCGCTGCTTCCGATTAACGGCAAGGTTCCCAGAAGGCTGGCACCGTTTCCTCTTTGGATAGCCAAGCTGACGCGTTGGCGGAAAATGCTCCCCGCCCGCTGGTCTTTTTCACAAATTAATATTCAAAGACATTTGCTTATTCTTCTAAGGATGAATTGACAAATGATCCACCAAATATTTCCTAAACCATTTCTCCTGAGAATACAAAGAAAATAATTGCTGTTTATTATTAAGGTAACAAACACGCATACAGGTCATCTAATGGTCCGATTACCATAGCTTATAGACTTGCAAGACTAACTGTAGACTCAATAGACCGTCATGCTAGGATGATGATGATGATGACAAGGACATCTCGAAATTTTTTCTGACATTAAATCACTAGTATACTATATATCTATGAATGCAGCTATATGCAAACTGCTCACGCTTCGCACAAGGTAACGCTCTCTCTCTCTGTCACTCTATGAGTATTCTTACTTAATGATAATAACTAAGTATGAACCTGTCATCACCAACACCTCGATAATGAATTAATCACCGAACGGTATCAAAGTTCAGACTAAGATTAATCAATTAGCTGACAATTCCACTCGTGACGTATTAGGGAAATTATATGGAATTGGTAATCGGGAACATGATATTGAACACAACTCGATTTTAGGAATCGATAAATCGACTTATAGGCTGCAATCAATATTAAATAATTATTTGATCAAAAAAAAACAGTTCTAATCACAAAAACTTATAAAATAATTATTTGAATTCGATAAATTTAAATATATTGCTCCTCTGGTGTGTCCCTTTCGTAGAAGCGTCTTTGGTACCAATTTACCAGTCCCACGACTGAGAAAATTGTATAATAAATGCAGTGGATCGAGATCAATATATTGTTTACTACCTACTTATTATGTAACTTTGTTGCAAACAGTTTCAATAAGTTTGTATTAAAACCGGCTCAATATAGTGTGTTTTTTGATAACTTATGATATATTATTTGATAGTAATATGCTAACAGTGTTTCATTGAAAATGGAATAATTTCAACAAACTTACGTAATCCACGTACTGATAAAGTATCTAGACACTTTTGGATATACAATTAAACATTTTTTTTTTTATACAACTTAGTCGGTATACAAGCATACGGCCCACCTGATGGTAAGCGGTTACCGTAGCCTGTGACCGTAGCCAAGCCATATGGACGATTGCAACACACGAAGCATCGCTCACGCGTTACTGACCTTTCCCCCTCCCCTATGAGCTCTGGCGACCTTACTCACGCGCAGGAACACAACTTACAACATAAAGTTATTTGGCTGCGGTATTCTGTAAGGTGGAGGTACTTCCCCAGTCGAGCTGCTCTTTGAGCGAATAAATGCTATGCTCTACCTTTCTTAAAATTTGGCTTTATCAATCTAAAAGGTACACCGAATAAGTGATCGCAAATAATACGAGCTTACTTTTATGCCCACTAGGTACACTTACAATTTTTTGTTTAAACAAAACATTCATGCTACTTTAAATGAATCCTAAAACATTTACAAAGACAGAAATTTATTGGAAACTTTCCAAATAACCGCCTTATAAACGCCATTAGCTTGTTCCAGTGATCTTACGAGATCAACGTTACGCACAGGGCTGGAGTGCGAAAAATAGTTAGCAAACTGGATTGTGGGCATTTGACAATGGTAAAAAAAAACCGGCTAGTGCGAGTAGCACACGAAGGGTAAAGATGTTTCTTGTATTGGCCACCTTACATTTTTTATTTTATTTCATTTTTATTTCAACTGTTCAGGTTTACGGGGCTTCAATTGCAAAGACCGAGATTTTCTTACAATAATACTTTTATTATATAAACGTGAACTGCACAGTAACCAAGTCATAGAGAAGAGGCACAGACAAAGTGATGGGACATAGAAATGTCAAATATAGTGTTGTACAAACAAACCGACTAAATTTTATCCAACACTCCCACAAAATTTTTAATAACATAACTTAATTAACAGAGTTTAAATGGAGTTCCACTAAAGAACTTACTTATATTGGAAAAACATTAGGTAGGTATAAAACTTAATATTTGGTCCCTTAGATTATTAAATGTTTGATTTGCCAATGGTTTTGTCAGAATATCTGCCAATTGTTCACTACTTGGAACATATTTAATTTCAATCAAACCAAACTCTACCTTTTCCCTAATAAAGTTATATTTAACATCAATATGTTTTGTTTTCTTATGATAAACAGGATTATTTATTAACTTTATAGCACTTTGATTGTCTACACACAATAATATATTATTACAAAACTGACCTAAATCTGTTAAGAATTGCTTTAACCAAAGAATTTCTTTTGCACTTTCACAGGCAGCAACAAATTCTGCTTCAGTGGTTGAGAGAGCTATGGTTTTTTGTTTCTGACTTGACCATGTAATAGGCCCTCCATTCATTAAGAAAATATAACCAGAAGTTGATTTTCTTGAATCTACATCTCCTGCGAAATCCGAATCAGAATATCCAACCAAATCATAGCTTTCTCCATACATTATACAAACATTTTTACTTTGTTTTAAATATCGAATTACACGTTTAATAGCGTTTACATGTTGCTGACTAGGGTTATTGACATACCTACTCAACACATTTACTGCAAAAGAAATGTCTGGCCTAGAGACAGAACTTAAAAATAACAATGAACCTATAGCTTCTCTATAGGGAAAATTTACAACATTTTCATCATTATTTTTTGTTATAATGACATTGACATCACTTGGAGTACTAACTGGATTTGCATCATACATGTTAAATTTTTTTATAATTTCTTGAATATAATTTTTCTGGTGAATATAAATACAATTGTTTTTTCTATTTATTTCCATACCAACAAAGTATGACAAATCTAACTCTTTAATTTTGAAACCCTGTTTTAAGTGATTAATTATCTCTGAATTAACTTTTTTACATGAAGACATTATTAAAGCATCGTCAACATATATAATCAAAATTGCTTTTATATTATTAAAACTTCCTACATATACACAATTATCAGACTGAGATTGATTAAAACCATATCTCTTTAAAAAATCTGTAAACTTCTTATTCCAACATCTAGAGGCTTGTTTTAAACCATAAAGTGACTTATTTAATTTTAAAATTTTATTTTTATTTATTGACACTCCATCAGGGATCTCTAAATAAATATCCTCTTCTAAATCACCATTCAAGAATGCTGTTTTAACATCAAACTGTTGAATCTCTAAATTATACTTAGCTGCAATAGATAAAAGAATTCTAATAGAATCATACCTGGTTGTAGGTGAGAAAATTTCTTGATAGTCAATACCTTTTACTTGATCAAAGCCACGTGCACACAGACGAGCTTTGAACCGTGTAATTTTTCCATTTACATCTCTTTTTAGGGTGAATACCCATTTTGATGTTATGGTTCTTTGATCAGATCTATCAACAGCGGTCCATGTTTGATTTTCTTTATGAGCTGCAAGCTCTTCTTCTACAGCTTCAGACCATTCTTGCTTTTCAGGACTTTTCATAGCCTCTTCATATGTAGAAGGCACAGACACCTCAGCAAGATTCACCTCATAGTTTCTATTTATACGTGGTCTCAAATTAATGTGAGCAGTCTGCACATCCTCTACTTCTCGAGATGATTCAAAAGTGGGATCATCACTATTGCAACTTAATAAGCTATCTTCATTATCTGTTGAAGTTGATGAACTTTCTATTAGTGTATTCTCTTCTGGATTGGTTGTATCTAAAGTTTCATACTCTTCTTTCTCATTGTTTATGTATATTTTAGCTATATTCTTTCTTATCTCAGGTATCTTATTTTCATTGAATATTACATTCCTGGAAATTTTGATAGTTCTTGTTATTAAATTATACATTCTGTAGTTATTATTATCATAGCCTATTAATATAAATTTTTCACTCTTCTTGTCTAGTTTTGTCCTCAATTGATCAGGTATGTGTACATAACCCTCACTTCCAAATACCTTTATATGTCCTAAATTAGGTTTCACACCAGCCCACAATTCAAAAGGTGTTTTATTAGGAGTTTGACTTGAAGAGGTTCTATTCAATAAATATACTGCACAATTAATAGCTTCTGCCCATAGATAAAGAGGTATATCACGTGCATATAGCATGGAACGAGCACTCTCCACAATAGTTCGCATCTCTCTCTCTGCACGACCATTTTGCTCTGGAGTGTATGGAGCAGTACACTCATGTAAAATTCCCTTTAACTCTAAAAACTCCTTAAAAGCTTTATTGACATACTCTCTGCCATTATCCGTATGTAAGATTTTTACATTGTGCAAATATTTATTGTTGATAATAGCATTATATTTCTTAAAGAATTCAAAAACATCACTTTTATTCTTCATAAAGTATACATGCTTGTAACTAGTAGCGGCATCTTTAAATAAAACAAAATATCTCATACCTTGTACTGATGTGTGACTCATAGGCCCACAAACATCACTGTATACCAGGTCACCTGGCTGAAGTTCTCCTCGTACAGATTTGTGAAACGGTAAGCGGCTCTGCTTTCCATATGCACATGCTTCACATAAAAAATCTGCAGTTTGGCTATCATCAATTTGCAAACCTTCAGCAACATTATTTGCACTCATACTTTTAATTTCCTTAAGGTTTATATGCCCAAGCCTTTCATGCCATTGTTTTAAATTATTTACTTTATTTTGAACTAGGTTACAAGCATCTGGAATTACTGTTATGATGTTTAATTCATATAAATTACTGTTATTTATCTTTGCACACATCACCACATTATTATTTTTATAGATTAAAGCATTGATGTGTTCTTTTATAATGGTATAACCTTTTCGCATAATTAAACCTTCTGAAAATAAATTTCTTCTCAATTTTGGAACATACAAAACATCTTCTAATAAACCAGTCTCCCACTGTCCATTGATACATCTTTTAATCAGTATCTTTCCAACTCCACATACATCCAGCGACTGTTTGTTTCCTAAGCTTAATGATTTCTCACTACATTCCTTGAGTTCTTTAAAGAAATCTTTTCTAAAAGTCATGTGTGCCGAAGCTCCACTGTCCATGATCCATGTGTTTTCTTCAGAGCTTGTGGGGTCGCTATCATCCACATTAAATGCCAACATTGTACCTTCTTGTTGAGGCTTTCTGTAAAACTTCTTTGGTGCACGGCATTCTCTTGCAAAGTGACCTCGTTTTCCACAGTTGTAACATTCAAAGCGATGTTTAGTGTTTGAATTTTGGTTATGACTTTGAACATTGTTTTTTACAAACTTTTGTTTTTTTTCATTCCTCGCTCTAGTATTAGAGACAAATAAGGCCGTTTCTTGTTCTTCTTCACATGAAATACTCGCTTCCTCATCCAATAATCGAGCTGTTAAATTTATCAATGTTTGTTGTTTGGGATCCATTGACATCCATGCTTGACGAAGTGTTTTGAACTTTGTCGGCAAAGTACCCAATATTTTGGTAATAATGGCCGTGTCACTGATGCTTTCTCCACTTTCTTTTAGTTGTTTCGCTAAGTTCTCAACTTTAGAAATGTGCTGCGCAATACTATCACTAGAAGCCATTTTGTACTGATAAAATTTTTCATGAATGATCATTTTATTCATCTCGCTTTTTTGCTCATATATCGATTCTAATTTAGACATAATTTCAATAGCATTTTCACAATTTTCTATGAGCGTTATTTGTTTTAGTTCCATTGATGAAGTGATGATGAACATTGCCATGCCATCATTTTTATTCCATTCATTTGAACTTTTTTCGGGTTTTGGAATCGTTATGTCTATTCCTTTGGCCTTTAACGCACATTTTATTTGGAACTTCCATTGTCTGAAGTTATTTCCATCGAATTTGTCGACACTCAATGAACGCGTGTCCATGTTGAGGTTATATGGACGGCGAATATTTTTTTTACTGTTTTCTTTATTCTTCTGATCTTCGGTTCTTCTGGGCCCATAACCTGTTCAGGTTTACGGGGCTTCAATTGCAAAGACCGAGATTTTCTTACAATAATACTTTTATTATATAAACGTGAACTGCACAGTAACCAAGTCATAGAGAAGAGGCACAGACAAAGTGATGGGACATAGAAATGTCAAATATAGTGTTGTACAAACAAACCGACTAAATTTTATCCAACATCAACCAATTACGGTTCATGCGACACTGCCAGATAGCCCACTGACAGATAGACGGACGGACGGACAGTGGAAGCTTAGTAATAGGATGCCATTGGCACGCTTTGCGTATGTTTTTTTTTTTTTTGTGTCCCTTTGGGTATGGAACCCTTAAATGGCTGGTAATTCATCAAAAAATATCTCGGTAATTATATCGGAAAAATAAATGTAAAGTTATAATAAAAAATCCTGTTCGTTCGTGGCTCGGCTCGTGCTCGGTTCGCGTAGCAAGGATGCACCAGTATAAGTTACAAACTGGTATGACGGATACTAATTTAATTCATGACACAACTTACAATTTGATTGATCCTTGGATAATTTAAGTTCTTGTTTTTGAAAAGTGTGAAGAGTACAACCATAAATTAATATAGCTTTGAAAATGTATTTTTAAACTCAATTAAACTGAGTGTTATCTCTGAAATAAGGTCACGACTAAAAACTACAAACTGTCACGTCCCTCGTTGGATAAGCCCCTCAAATAAAACTATTTAATTATAGGAAGGTAAGGCGGCATCGCAAATTGAGTGTTTGCCCAGTTTGCCCCAATTTAAAATCAACGCGAGTCCGTCCATGCTTTGTCGGCCAGAAATTTGAGACCCCAAAAGAAAACTTAAATTGGACTTTTGTAAGGCTTTAGTGCTTTGAATTTTACTTAGGTAAGTTCATAGAAATTGGATTTTCTAAAAGATGACCTTGTTAATTTTATGGAATAATTGTATGTATATTTTGAGACAGTAAAACTGATACCTGAAGGTTGTAGCTTAAAAACTGACGTAAATAAAATCAAATTTTGTATTTTAGCGTTAAATCAAGATTTATTTTATGTTTTAGTTAAATTATTTATCGGGGCATAAACGATCCACTCTTTTTAGGGTTCCGTACCCGAAGGGTGCCTAACGGGACCCTATTACTAAGCGTCCACTGTCCGTCCGTCCGTCCATCCGTCTGTCAGTGGGTTGTATCTCATGAACGGTAATAGGTAGACAGCTGAAATTTTCTGAAAATATGTAAATATTTCTATTGCCACTGTAAAAAAATAAAAAATATTAAAAATTAAAGGGGGCGCCAATACAACAAACATCTTTTTTGTGTCATTTTGTTGTTAGTAAATATTGTACGGAACCTTCCGTATGCGAGTCCGACTCATACTTGGCCGGTCTTTAAATTACGCAGTTTCTACGATTTGTAGGTATTTACCTCGAGCCATATTTTTAGAATGTTTCAAAAATCGTATCTTTAATTAAAATTATAGTGTTTTTTATTGAGGTTTCCATTATAGCCGTCCTAAATGTCCAATTAATCTTATTTGAGAATTATAAATTTATGTCAAACGTCCCAAAATCCAACCAGGCGAATCATAATCTCTTTACTTCTCAAAGCCACGTTTAGATGACTTTAATTAGCCTAATTTTGACGTGTCACTCAAATTATTATAAAAAAAAAGAATAAAAAGTTTATAAACCGTGAGCGTCCCAAATCCTTGGATTTGCATTCATAATGAATGTAAACTCGATATACAAAATTAAGGTGATAATATTTTAGAGTGATAACATGAATATTAAATGAGACTGCTTATTAGTTTACACTCTATTTAATAAGTATCTATTTGAGTATTAGTAACAATTAGGGTTAGCTTACACCGTGGACCCTGACGCGACGCGGCGCGATAAGATAGCGTTACAATATAGAACTTAATTAGTACACAAAAAGTACACATTTCAGTGAGAGCATTCTCGAATACGGCTTAAGGAATGCAGGGACCCAATTCTCGCGTCTTTCGAATGAAACTTATAGTTTGACTGTACAATTTCGAGGGGCGGAATCAATTCGAACGGTCCCGACCCGTGGTCCCGACCAATCAAAGCTCTAGTTGACTGGTTTCCTTCTAAATTTGCCGGCATCGAAATTACCAGAATAACCTCACGTGATTTACACTCGATAAAAGTTCGAATTTTTTTGTTTCGAGCGATCAATTTCGATTGGGTGAGAATGAACTCTCAAGAGCCTGCTAATTCCGTGCTGCCAGCAATTTTCACGCGGCTTCACTTTAAGCCTCGCAGCATCGCGATGCGTTTTGCAGCGCCGCGGTACGCAGTACGAAACAATTAGTGCATGTCCAGGAGCGCTTCTCTCGCGCGAAAGCATTACGCGTGTAGGTACGCCGAGATACTGGTCACCTACATTGCGTCCGCAAGCATCGCGCGATTAAACATACGCGCGTATTTTTAATTCGCGCGTGAGAATCGCAGCGACATCGCCCCTTCAGGACAGGGTCTTAGCCTCTTCAGGCATCATCGCTTCGCATCGCGTCTCGGTGTGAACTAACCCTTAAAATTTAAATATTATATTTACTTCAGGTCTTATTTGTAAAAATATCTATTTTAAGTAGGTACTCACATAAGCAAACACCAGTTTTAAACTAATTATAGACGTGGTTAGTTTGCACTAGTAGGATATGGGATAAGTTTTCGTCCTACCATGGTTTTGTCGTAACATGGGTTCGAGTGGGTTGAAAAGACATTGAAACAGTTTTTCTAGGTTGGCAACTTAGTGAAATGCAAACTAACGTTTATCACATACATTAACGCTAGTATTTTATTAAACTACTAAGGCAGCAAGCAAGCATACGTCTGATGGTAAGCAATTACCTTATTACTAAACTGTTTAAGAGATTTGGACAACTCCTAGTTTTGTTATAACTGCTATAAACTTCTCAAACACATATAGATCCCTTCATAATGAACCTTAAAGTAATTATAATAGCTACTACTATTACGTGGGATCGTTATATCACCCCTTTACAATTACTAAGTAATTTTAGAGACACAATGGTAGACGAGTACTAATTACTAATAAGTAATGTATTATTCTAACGATTAAGGAATAATGCCTACTACGTGCATGTAATTATTTCGGTATACTCAAGCAAATAGGAGTTCAGTAATGAACCCAGAATTATGTAGTGTTCTCAAAACATGGCATGAATAAATTATTTTTGTATCTAAAGTTGATTTGATTCCAAGCCAGTTTGGGGTCGTTAGCGACTTCATGCTTCTAGACTTTACCTCCTTAGGCCACATCATCACTGACCGACCAGGATAGATTGATTTGTAGACACAGAATTTGACTACTAAATCTGACAAACATACGGCCCGGCTGATAGAAAGCGGTTACCGTAGCCTATAAACGCTTGCAATACCAGAGGCAGCACGTGCTTCAGACCCCGCGAAAATCTGTTCTCATCCAGATGTGGTCTTGAAGTAGGGTTGAAATTTTTTCTTCATCGTCCGACTAAGCAAAATTTTTGTACGAAATACTTAAGTTAAGATTAAGTTCATAACTTTATTTCATTTGTTTGCCACTTTTTAGGGTTCCGTAGCCAAATGTCAAAAAACGGAAAATGTTGAGTTTCAGTTCTAAGTATGGGGAACCCCCAAAATTTATTGTTCTTTTTCTATTTTTGTGTAAAAAATCTTAATGCGGTTCACAGAATACATCTACTCACCAAGTTTCAACATTATATTTCTTATAGATTCGGAAAAAAGTGGCTGTGACATACAACTTTACAACTTTACACAACATAAAGTTATTTGGCTGCGGTACTCCGTAAGGTGGAGGTACTTCCCTAGTCGAGCTGCTCTTTGAGCGAATAAACGCTGTGCTCTACCTCTCTCGAATTGTGATTGCCACCTTATTAGGACACATTATCACCGAATATAATAAATTATTTTAATTTCAGGATTTCCTGTACTACGAAAGTTAATGAAATGAGCTGCGCAAGCAAACTTCGGACTGCTTTCAATCGCTTTAAGTGTTCATACTTTTTACCTCGTGAATATAAAAAAAAAGTATTGTTAAGTTAACTTTAAGTATAAATGATAATATTAAATATTGTTGACAATCACAAGGTATCCCTGTTTTCTTGTCTGATTTAATTATTTCTTTCAAATTATTTGTTTTAACTCCTTTATTTTAAAAATTACTGAAATAAAGATATTTAGAATTTATGCATATTCCCTATTAGCTGACTACACTTGCACTACTCTAACCACAATAAGCACTTGATTCAGTTTTGATAGGGGTACCTAGTACCTACCTATGTACGCACGGTTACAGATCATGCTATACATTACCAATATAAACTGACCTCTCATTTTACGGAAATCCTACACAATGCGAGATCAGCTCATACTGGAAATTTATAGCTTGATGTGTAGCCGTGCGTACATAGGTACCAGTAACACATAACAGTAACATACATCACACAATCCATGTCAAACTTGAAAATAAAGGTTGTATTGAGAATTTATGTATAAATTATAAAGTGCTTATCTGCATGTACGTACAGGGCATTTCTTGTTGATGGTTGGGTACAGACAGACAGACACCGAAATTCGGTCAAGCTTCCGTTTTACTTTATGGCTAATTAGTATGGAGTGACATTGTAGCCTTCTCAAGCAAAGAAAAATCACTTTAAAAAGCCTAATTCTTAATGTGAGGAGAATATTATTTATGAGGTTAGTTCGATCATGTCTGGTCAATCACATACATTTTATAATTAGTGTAGAATTCACACGTAAAGATGTCGCTACAGACATCGTATGGACGGATTGAAAATTAATTCTTAGTCAAAACGCTATTAAATCACTTTTTATTGAGATTTATTGCAAAGGAATACAATTTGATAATAATAATTTAATTAAATTATTTTTTTAAACTCGTATTTTCAATATTTGCAATTTATTTAATTTTATTTAAATCTTTCGACCTTACATAGATGGCCTTACCGTCGATTATTTTTATTTCTTTTTATCGTCTAGGACCGAAACAATCAAATAATAATAAAATAAATCTAATATTAACCTGTTTCTAATAAGCAGAGACTTCAACGGTAAATAAATATAGTCTAAATATTTTGAAATCTACAACGATTATTTTTAAAAAAAATAAATAAAATATAAAAAAAAGTCTGTACCTATCTAGCTAGTGCAGGAAAACGTATAGTGGTTTCATTTATTCAACAAAATCTGTATCTATAAAAGGAAAGCGTGACTGACTGATCTATCAACGCATAGCTCAAACCACTGAACCGATTGGGCTGAAATTTGGCATACAGATAGTTGTAATGACGTAGGCATCCGCTAAGAACGGATTTTTAGAAATTCCACCCCTAAGGGGGTAAAATAGGGGATGAAAGTTTGTATGAAAGTCCGTCAGTTTTGGAGATAGGATCTTCAAATTTTGTGTTTATACTGACGATTGAAAATTAATTTATAGGTGTCTCAGCGTTTATGATAATTCCACCCCAGAAGGTGGAAAAAGGGGGATGAAGTTGGGTATGCAAGGCCTTCAATTTCACGATAAACTTCACAAAATTTATTATTATACAGTATAGGTATCCAGTAAGGACATAACTCTAATGCACAAGAGTTTTTTCTGTATGGCACCAATTATATACAATAAAATACCGGTCGCTTTGCGCAATGAAAGCATCGATATTTTTAAAAAGCAACTTCATGGCTTTCTTGTTGGTAAGGCTTACTATAACGTGAATGAGTTCTTAAATGACACCATCACACTATGACATCATGTTGTGTTTAGGTATATCTGTTTTTGCTCGGACGGACCGCTATGAATTAGGTAATTGGCAAAATCACTGTGACATAGATATTTAATTTTGTTCTATTGGTGAATTTTGTTATCCTTTATTGACTTGTGTTTTTTTTATATTGTAATTTAAGATCTATAGTATTGTTTTTGACCGCACCCTTTTTAATTTTTTAATTTTGACATTTAATGTTGATATTTTGTTTCAAATAATTTTTAATTTGATCATTGTTATTATTGCCCATTACTTGTATTTTTAAATTGACTCTGTTTAATTTTGTGTTATTTATTTATTTTGTACGCCTATATAGGCAAGTCACAGTGGAACTATTTATAAGACCTATTTAAGTTATCATTTAAACAACCTGTGACCACAAATAAAGAATTTTGATTTGATTTGATTTGAAGGAAGGATTTTTGGAAATTCCACCCCTAAGAGGGTTAAATAAGGGATGAAAGTTTGTATACAAGTCCGTCAGTTTTGAAGTTAGTTTAATGCACCAACAGCAAATGAAGTAGCTATAGTGTTAGTAGATCAGCAATTTGATCGAAGAGACATCATCCTCGAGAGCCGAAGTAACTCACTTCAGCGTATTAGTGAGATACATCGAGCATATGATGCGCTGCAGTACCCCTTGATGTTTTGCTGGGGGGATGATGGGTATTCAATCAACATACCACAACGCGATCCAACAACTAAGTTGCCGCTTAATAAAACTGTTTCTGCTGCAAGTTTTTATTCGTACAAAATAATGATTAGAGAAGGAGAAGACAACTATTTAGTTAATTATCGTGCCCTATTCAGTCAGTATTTGGTGGATGAATACGCCAAAATAGAAATGGAAAGACTAAATTATATCAAGAATAATCAACCCAAATTGCGTGCAGATAGCTACATCCATTTAAAAGATGCTATTGGACGACAAGACGCAGAAGCACACCAGTTAGGACACTCCAGTCTCATTTCATTCATTTCATTTCACCTACGTTAGAAATTACGTCGTCCTGATCTTTTTATTACGTTTACGTGTAATCCTCGCTGGGACGAGATAAATGAGCAATTACTTAAGGGGCAAAAATCTCACGATCGACACGACATAATTTCGAGAGTGTTTCGATTAAAGGTGAAGAAGATCATGAACTTAATGACAAAGGGCAAAATATTTGGTGAAGTGAGATGCTATATGTACTCAACAGAATGGCAAAAGAGAGGTCTTCCACATATTCATATTCTTTTATGGCTTCACAATCGTATTACACCGGATCAAATCGACAATTTTATTTGTGCTGAAATACCGGATCCCAAACGTGACCCAGAGCTTCACGAAATCGTTAAATGTAATATGATACATGGCCCTTGTGGAACTTTTAATCGAAATTCACCATGTATGAAAGATAACACGTGCAGTAAACGTTATCCCAAGGCTCTTATAAGAGAAACTCAAACTGGTGATGACGGTTATCCACAGTACAAAAGACGTTCACTTGATGACGGTGGGTTCTCTGTCGATATCAAAGGTTGCAACATTGATAATCGCTGGGTAGTCCCTTATAATCCAGTATTATTAAGAACATTTAACGCTCACTTGAATGTGGAATATTGTCATTCAGTGAAATCAATAAAATACATCTGTAAATACGTAAATAAGGGTTCAGACCAGGCTTCGTTTGCTTTAGAGAATGAGAAGAATGAAGTTAAAACCTACGCAAGTGGACGATATATAAGTTCATCAGAGGCAGTGTGGCGAATCCTTGATTTCCCCATTCATGAGCGTTTCCCTCCCGTAGTCCACCTCGCTGTCCATTTGGAAAATGGACAAAGGATTTATTTTAATGAGCAAAACCTGTGCGATAGAGTGAATAGTCCTCCTACAACTACGCTCCTCTCCTTTTTCGATTTGTGTAAAGTGGATGATTTTGCAAAAACATTGCTTTACCCAGAAGTACCTGCATACTACGTTTGGGAAAAACGAAAGTTCCAAAGAAGAAAGAGAGGAGTAAACGTAGATGGCTGGCCTGGTGTATAAAAAGAGAACGCTCTGGGCAGGGTTTATACAGTTCATCCGAACAATACAGAATGCTATCACCTTCGTATGCTTCTTCATGAGAACAGGGGCCCAATTTCGTTTGAAGCGTTAAAAACCGTAGATGGTCATGTTCATCCCACGTTTCAATCAGCATGCAAGGCTCTCGGCTTACTGGAAGATGATCAGCATTTGTACGCAGCATTGGAAGAGGCAGCACTGTGCCAATCACCGCACATGATTCGGGATCTATTTACGATAATTTTAGTGTTCTGCCAAGTATCAGAGCCCTTAAGTCTTTGGGAGAAATTCAAAGAATACTTATCTGAAGACTTTAAAAGACAATTAGAAAGACAAGGAGACGTGAATGTAGAGCACATAGCAGATGTGGTATTTAACAAATGCCTATCGGTTATAGAGGATACCGTGCTAGCGTTGGGTGGTCGTCTACTTAAAGAGTATGGTTTACCTCAGCCAGTCAAAGAACAACAATTCGAAAATAGAGAGCTTCTCAAGGAGACAAGTTACGATTTAGCAGCATTAGAAAACACTGTAAAAAATAATGAAGGATCACTGAATGATGAGCAAAAATTTGTGTATAATCAAATTATCACTAGCATTGAAAGAAATGAAGGTGGAATATTCTTTTTAGATGCTCCCGGTGGAACTGGAAAAACTTTCCTAATTAATTTGCTTTTAGCGAAAGTTAGAAGTACTCGCGGAATTGCCTTGGCTGTGGCTTCTTCCGGGATCGCAGCTACACTGCTTGAGGGTGGTCGAACTGCTCATGCTGCCTTCAAGTTACCACTCAATTTAACAACTGCTGATACTCCGATTTGTAATATATCGAAACAGAGTAATTTTGCTGCAGTATTAAAGGATACAAAAATGATAGTGTGGGACGAAATTGCAATGGCTCATAAAGGCGGCGTTGAGGCTTTAAACAGATTTCTTCAAGATATAAGGGGAAATAAAAAGTTTAAGGGTGGTGTAACGGTTTTTCTGGCTGGAGATTTTAGGCAGACTCTACCAGTAGTGCCAAAAGGAACTAGAGCCGATGAAGTTAAGTCATGTCTAAAGAGATCTATTTTATGGCCTCGGGTTAACATCCTCAAGCTCTCAAAAAATATGAGGGTACACTTGGGAGGGGAAGAATCTGCTGGTAGGTTTGCAAATCTCCTACTTGAAATCGGCAACGGTGACTACCCGACAATTGACGGAATGATAACCGTCCCCGAAAATTTGTGCACAGTTGTAACTACGGTTCAGGAGTTAATATCAAAAGTTTATCCAGATATTGCTCATATTCACGATAAGCCAATGGAATGGTTGTGTGAACGTGCCATACTTACCCCGAAAAACGACCAAGCTGCAGCTATCAATGATACACTGCTGATATCTTTTGAGGGGGAAGAAATGGTATACAATTCGATAGACACGGTGGTCAACACAGATGACGCTATTAATTATCCCGTCGAATTTCTAAATTCATTAAATACACCGGGTCTACCATATCATAGGCTTATTCTGCGCGTGGGCACTCCTGTTATGTTGTTGCGAAATTTGAAACCCCCTAAACTGTGTAACGGGACAAGACTGAAAGTCAAAGCGTTACATCGCAATATAGTGGAAACAACAATTTTAACTGGGTGTGCACAAGGGGAAACTGTATTTATACCACGAATTCCTTTAATTCCAAATGATCTTCTGTTCGAATTCAAACGATTACAGTTTCCACTCAAAGTCTGCTTTGCAATGACTATAAACAAGTCTCAAGGTCAGACACTAAAATTTGCGGGAATAGACTTAAGAGAAAACTGTTTCTCACACGGGCAATTTTACGTAGCTTGCTCACGCGTAAGCTCGCCCAGTAATTTAGTAGTTTTGGCACCAACTAATAGATTAGTAAAGAATATTGTCTATAAAGAAGTTTTGTAGATAATATTTTTGTATATATTTATTATTCTTTGATCCTAAATTTAAAATGCTAAAACTAATACAGATCAATCAAAATTAAAATTGGCAAAATTTAAATTCAAATTAAACATTACTAAATTTACTATAAAGGAATATCGGTGTTGTTGGAATTTCAACCCATAAGGAGGTGAAAAGGGGGATATTTTGTAATTCAAGTAACTTATTTTCGAAGTAAAAAAATCACTATCAATTTGTTATTACGGCTTATAGTTGGAAACTCACGCAACGTATATCGTAAATTTTTAAACTCTCTCCATCCACCTGTTCTTCCGTGGCACAGGCTTATGTTGCATGTATGTGCTCCTGTCATATTGCTTAGAAATATAGGGCCTCCAAAATTTTACAATAGAACACACTATAGACTCCAGGTAACAACTCTTCGCCACAATGTTATTGAGGCCAAAATATTAACTGGCACTGCCAGAGGAGAATTAGTCTTCGTGACGCATATGCTATGGATCCCAAATCACCTTCCGTTTGAATTTAAAAGATTGCAGTTAGCAATTTTGTTTCGCGATGACTATTATTAAATCACAGGAAAAAACTGTCAATTTGGTGGAGATGATTTGCGTTAGGACTGTTTCTACCACCGCCAGTTTTATGTGGCATGCTCACGTGTGAGCTCTCAATATACGTGAACTTTTGTCAAATATTAATTTTTTTTATACTATTTAGGTAGCAAACAAGCATACGGCCCGCCTGATGGTAAGCGAATACCGCAGCCTATGGACGTGGCGGGCAATAGCCAAGAACAAAGTCAATATTGTAATAGTAGTTCATATATAGAAAAAAAGAAGTATTCTACGCGGACGAAGTCGCGGGCAAAAGCTAGTATCAAATAAGAACAATTATTAAGACTTTTATGGTCAAAAGGATTAAAGCCATTCGTAAATCACCGACCCTGCTCACAAAATTTATGGAGAATCGGATGAGTAATTTGACCTGTAGTGGAGAACAGCCGGTTATCTGGACATACATACGAAAGCATTTTTGTCCAAGCTGAAACGGAGACTCTTCGCTTGCTCGGTATTAAAGTGATTTTTAAAACATATAGAAGATTAAGAAATTGCTATCTTGACCTATTTTTAATCGTTCCCTAATCAGGGCCGGCAATAGCCTATATAGCGCCGGGTCAGGCCTCTGTCACTTGCCTATATCTACCGCGATAAGCGTCTACAGCTCGCTTCGAGCTGGGCTCGACTAAACTGTCGGGGCCGCCACGCGCTTGCGAGCACACTGTACGCAATTGTGTCGGAACCAAAATCAGAATGCGTGATTATTTGTTTTCTTGTGCGATGTTAACCTAGGAAATATATTTATTTATCTTTGTTATAATGGAGAACCGTAACACTAATAATTTGAGTTTAACGGCTGTCGCAATAAACAGATTTTATTTAAGTTGTTGGTTTTTAATTTACTGCAAGATTCTGAAGTGTAAGACAGTAAGTACATATATTTTGTTAATTTTACACGGTGTTATTATTATCCTAATTAATTAGGTGTAGTTGATATAGGTAGGTAACCCTGACGGTCGTAAGGTCATTTCGGTAAATTATAAATACAAAGGCATTGCGTTTTAATGTTTTTTTTTTTTTTATTTATTTATTCATATAAAGTAGGTACTAAAATATTTACAAAATCTGCCAAGTCTTAAACCGAATGGTGTGTATATAAGGCGCCTCGGGGGTTGATGACATCGAAAAGCAATAATAGCGAAGAGCGCGAACTTCTAAATAGTTCGGAAGTTTATATTCTTGTTCGAGAATTATTTTAGTAGGGCAAGCCCGGCTTTTGGGCTTGTATGGACGTACCGCCACTGCCCGAGGCGCCTTATATACACACCATTCGGTTTAAAACTACGACTGATACAAAAAATGGTAAAATGTTAAAGGATATAATTAGGTAAGCATTATTTCAACTTTCACGCCTTTTAAATTAAAAACTTCAAACAATAAAAAAATGTTTATACCATAGAATTGGAAATGTTAGGAAAAAAATAAAAAGTGCCCATCGTCCTTTAAAATACTGTTCTATAAAAAGTGACATCTGTTGTCATTTACTGACAAAACTAACATTGCTGTAGTGACATACGTGGCAAGACTAGCAAATAGTACCTTTGACTCACCACCGGCGCTGTACTTGCGCGAGTTACGGTGGTAACTTTTGAAGTATGGGCGCTGACCCTCTGTTGTACGTAGTATTTATCTACTCTGAGGTTCGATTATACAAAAGTAAACAACTATATTTTGTTAAACATTTCATTTTTAATAAGTTACAATTTTTTTGGTGACTCTACTTGCATGCTCTTCCAATATAATATCAAATATCAAGTCAATCTGACCACTGGATTCGACTCGATTGATTGGAATTCGACTTGCAAGATTTGACCCGAACATACTTACATTGCAAGTTAATAATTCAACTAATTGTAGAATAATACCAAACTTTTTGCGTGAGCAAGCACACTCCATACTAATGTAACTTTAACCACTAGTTACAGTGGGTCGTGTATCATAAAAAAAAGTAAAATATAGGCGGTTTAAAATAATAATAATGAAAGGCTTCGTAAAACGTAAAGGTGCGTCCATGCTACGCGAAGCGAGCACGAGCCGAGCCTCGAACGAACAGGATTTGTCGTTGCTCGCAATTTCAAGCGTGGACGTACTTAACGAGCCTTCAACGAGCCTACAACGAGCGCGATGCGAATCCCCGTGTTCGTGAAAAAACTGAAAATCGGGCGGAGCGCAGTCGAGCACGCTACGAATGCTCGTTGGAGGCTCGCAAGCCCGTCCACGCTACTCGAATCGTGCTCGCAGTGTGCTCGTTCGTTCCTCGGCTCGTGCTCGGCTCGCCAAGCATGGACGCACCATAATATTATATTCATTGCTATATTTTTAGACTTGATTACCAGTCATTCATTACCGATTACCGATACTTGTAATACTTGTAATACTTATAATACTTGTAATACTTGTTGGATAGTCAAAAATGATGTCCTAAATATTGTTTTAGGGTTCCTTACCTAAAGAATCTTTGCCTACGGGCTATCTCGGTAGGAAATTTCTTTTTCAAAAGAAATAGGGGTATCTGTTACCAAGCCTGCGCCACCCGTCTGTCCTTCTATCTATCTCAGGGCTGATGCAGACTGTAAATTTTTAGCTGGAATACGAAGCTAGTTGAAGTAGTTATAATATAATATTATAAAAAATAGAAAAAGCTAACTAACCCAAGAGTAAATAAAATAAGCATTTTTTCAAATATGAAACTTCGAAAAATGCAATATTTTAACGTTTCTTTTTATTTCTATGATGGAGGTTATCACAAAATTTTATAATTGTCTTTTATTGCCGAATTTGCAACTGGAAAAAAACAATGTATTATTCAGAGAAAGATTGAATCTAGATAATATTTGATTGATACGTTTTGTACGACTTTTTTATTATTTGTTGAGCAATTTTGAAAATATACCGTAAGTATATAGTCGCCATTTTTTTTTATGTCAATGAACTTTCCGGCGGCTAAAACAAGTTGTTCTAGAGATGATGAAGATAAACTACAATTTCAAAAGGCATTTAAAATTAAAGCTTAATTTTGCTAAACTAATCTTATCAAAGTAAACAGACTTAAAACGTTTACTAAAAGATAATTTAAACAACATCTTTATTATTCTCGCTACGAGACAGAAATGGTACGAATTGAAATTTATTTCTCCTCGGAATAAGACTTTATTCTTTTGAATATTGGAATTGATTGTCTAATTTTGCTGTTTCTTTGCTAGGTAACAATTTTAAAGCACAAACGAGTTTTTATGTGTACATGTTACAGTGAGAATAAGCAATATATTAACTTTTATTGTGTGTTTATTATTAGGTATGTGTGTTACTGTGGTTTTTTATTAAATTAATTGGCTCGTATCTATGTTCTTCAAATTTGGGTACCTAGCCAATCAATTATTCTATTTAACTTACACTGCCCGAAAATAAGTGTTACTTGAACAAAAGTATTACTATATTGACTGCGTTTTCAACAGATCCACGTTTTCTAGGATAAGAAGGATCCAAAATTTCAAAATTCAAAATTCAAAATCATTTATTCAAATAGACCTTCGCAGGCACTTATGAAAAGTCTGACTCTAATACCGGTTCGGAAGGTTGCATTTGCTGAGAAGAGCCGGCAATAAACTCAGCAATAACTCTTTCAAAACAAGCTTAGATTCATTACATAATATTTACATTCTAATCGCACTGACAACAATTGCGTGCCCCGGCAAACTTAAGCAGACCAGCCCCCACAAGCAGCACAAGTATGACGCGTGTGGCAGCCATCGCCCTCCTCGCCATATTGGAGGGAAGTGAGCGACCTTCCTTGATCCTTAATTTAAATTTTAAACTTTTTTTACCTTTATGCCAAATGTTATACTAAAGTGTGTGTGTATTCGAAGTGGACCACAAGCAGCAGAAGCAAGCGACACCGTCGCTGTGTCACTTGGTTTGTAATATACTACATTACCACAGAATAAATAATAGTAATTATGAAATACCTTCCGTAGCGCGTCCCGTAGTAATACATAGGAACGAAAGAGAAAGAAGTAGTGACGTAGTGACAGTGTCGGCTGCTGTTGCTGCACGCGGTCCATTCGAACTGGCAACTTTAACTTTTTGCAGTTTATGCTTCATCATAACATCCAAGTGAGTCACAAACATCTAAAAATCCTAAAACTGGCTTGTGGTTATATCCCGCGTCCATAGGATAAAAGGCATATCCATATTTCTCTCTATAAACTACCTGCGTTTTAGTGTCAAGAGGCAACAAACAAATCCTGTCTTGTTACATGAGGTGGTTTATGCCAAGTCTAGTAAAATCCAGGTTTTAAGGTAAACCCATGTTGTTGTTGATATGATGTTAGAAAGTGACGGAAATATTTAGAACCTAAGTTATACTAGACTTGCTTTAAACCATCTCATGTAATGAGGGGGATAAAGTCACTTTCCCATTTATTATATGAAAATAATGTAATACGATATTATGTGATGGTGCGTCCATACTACGCGAAGCAAGCACGAGCCGAGCCACGAACGAGCATTCGTCTCACGCTCGACTGCGCTCTGTCCGATTGTCAGTTTTTTCACAAACACAGGAATTCGCATCGCGCCCGTTGTAACGTCCAGAGTCTGAGATAATTAGATGTCAGATATTTTATTCAATTCAAGCATTCCTAGAATCACCGTTAATGAATACATAAAATATTATTCGCGAATCTTCAAACATACTAATACAATATTCAATATAGAGTCAAATAAGAATGTTGTCAAAAAATATCTTCTCAGAAACGGAGGCTTCTGAAAAATTCCAAATACAAACACGTTGCCGTAACTCAGGTAGCCTCGGAGTAAATAATTATTATTTAGTACACGAATCACGTATACGCGGCTTTCGGGGTGGTTCGGGGAAACTCGGTTCTCCACGTGTGAATATCACTCGAATAACAATGATATTTTCTTATTTCGCAACATACTTTTTTTAGGCGGATTAGGAATTGAGTATTTCTTTTGAGAGAATTTGTAAGCAAATTTGGTTTATTTAGTTTCAGGAATTGTGTTGAATGTTGGCAACCATTTGAGTCTGTGGTTTCTACGGGTATTTAAGGATGTTCAAGGTAAATGATTGAAAATACTTTTTGAGGATTCATATTGATTAGTACCATTATTTCAGAAGATGTAATAGTGCGTACATGCTACACGAAGCGAGCACTAGCCGAGCCTCGAACGAACAGGATTCGTTCGTTGCTCGCGATTTCAAGTGGCCTTAACGAGCCTACAACGACCGAGATGCGAATCCCTGTGTTCGTGAAAATACTGACAATCGGGTGGAGCGCAGTCGAGCACGATACCACAGTAGATATTTTGATATATCTACTGTGACGATACGAATGCTCGTTCGAGGCTCGCAAGCCCGACCACGCTACGCGAATCGTGCTCGCAGTGTGCTCGTTCGTGGCTCGGCTCGTGCTCGGTTCGCCAAGCATGGACGCACCATAAGACAATGCTTCTGACATGACATGGATTAAAGCCATAGCCATAGTAAACGTGGGTCAATGATTTATCTACTTCACACTACTTTGAGTATCACTTCTAAAATTACAGGACTTTTGGAGTGAATGAGATACTTAATGAATTAAAACAACTATGTCACGGATGACGTTTGAACAATAGTAAATTCAGAAACCGGGGCTCGAGACTGCTATTACAATTGTGTTCCAATACAATCACTGGTGTCAAAATTGAAGAATTTACAGTATTGTAGCCTTCTAATTCAGTAGCGTTGAAAACTATCATGATTTTGGTATAAAACGCTCATTGGATCAATGGCGACGGGATCGTGTCAGAATGTCATTTTCTATTTCAAATAGCAGACTTGGCCCACATATATACAGCATGTTACTTCTATTTAATACTAGCTGTTCCCCGCGTTCTCGGGATAGAAAGTAGCCTATGTCCTTCTCCATACCAGGCAGGCTCCATGCCAATCTGCCTGCCAAATTTCATGATGATCCATTGAGTAGTTGAGGCGTGAAGGCGTAACAAACAAACAAACATACAAATAAACAAACAAACAAACTCACTTTGGCATGTATAATATTAGTTAGGATTAAAGCCACATAAATATATGTATATTCACACACACTTAACAAGCAGGCATGTTCATGCACACAGATATGTTATAGGTATTAATGGAACTTACCACTTGCATGAGATTTTATTTTGATGTATGTGACACTTTTCACGAGTCTTTAATATAAAAAAATTGGTTTTACATGCTGTACCCAACAGCACCCTAATCAAATCGAAAGACAACACTTTTTTTGTGGATGCCGCGACATTACTTTTGAACCATGAAGCAATTTTTGAACCTACCCAAATCAGCCTTGCAGCATATCACACAATCCGAGATAGGCCTTTTTGGCCTCACACAGCTCTGAGTCATAATTGTGTAGCGTTTTTATTCAATGCTTTTTTGTGAGTCTAAAATAAAATGTCTTTTATATCGTACTTTGAGTGTGCTCTAAATTTACTAAGCTATTTTTAATTAATCATAAAAGTCAAGACTAACTGGAGGTCTTTTATAAAAACTAAGCCAAAGGGTATCTGGCTGGGATAGGCCTAATATGTTAAGTTTTAATAAATTGAATAATTTACGAGTCTAAATATTACCTACATAAAAGGCGAAAGTCTGCGTAAATGTAACCACATTTCATTTGATGTTTTTTTTCTCAGTTTTTCGTCACTTTAAAAAGCAAGTCTGAGATGAAATTAAAACCGGCACAAAAGTAACTGTGATGTTGCTATTACGTGTGTAATCAATAGAATTAAATAACAACTTTTTCCGGTAAATACCATGTATGATATTTATCGATACGAATTTGTCATCGTGTTCAGTTTTTTTTACTGTGTTTAGGCCTTTGTTTGACCACAATCTCACCATGGTAAGTGATGATGTGGCCGAAGGTGGTAAGCACACAAAGCCTAGAAGGAACTGGCTCGCAAGTACAGCTGTCGAAACACACCGATAGTTGCTTTAATTCACTAAAATAAATATTAAAAACTGTATATATTTTATTTCGTAAATTTCAAGTCGCAGTGACGTCTGGAGTGAATATTTACACTATTTGTACATTACCAAGGACCTACCCGCCATATTCTGGCTCCTGCACTCCATAACAAGTGACTCTTCTATGCTGTAGGTACTCTTCTACGCTGTACTCTTCTATGTACTTTCTATTTGTTGCCCACACTATATCATTACATGCCAAGAATAGATGGTATACAAGCCTCAGGAAGGAAGCGGCACCTAAACAGCGTACTCAAATCAAAAGGAGGTCAATCCCCATCGGCAAATCCATATTGCCATAAACATTTCTAATATACGTAATAGGGACGTCTAGTTGAAACAAAGTAGGCATACTTGTTGAATATATTATAAAAGCTCTGTCAACTTTCTGTCAACGGATGTCATGTTTTAACTACTTACTTCAAATTTTGAATTATCACGAATAATCGTTCTGTCTAGAAAATTATAACAAACAGCGTAATAATCAATATCTTTCTCAAGTCCATCCACGCTACGCGAATCCGTGCTCCACGTGTGATGGCTCGTGCTTGGTTCGCGCAGCATTTTGCTTTGAAAACAAATATAGTCAAAAGCAATCATATGTTTTCCTTAAAAAACTCTTTTGCCTCAGCAATAACGAAAAAAAAACTTTTGAAAAAGGAACGATCTGCCTTTTTTTTTTATTAACAATATTTTTGTATAACCTTTAATTGGTTAAAAAAGGGCGTATCTTAACATTACACCCAATATGTTTGGTGTCAAACTTAGTACCTCTCAAACGGCTACACCGGCCCCAAACCGGCTACACCAAACACTCATGATTAATGTAAATAATCCCGGAAGAACGTCCGTGAGAACCCACCTCCAAATTAAAAGATGTATAACACCAACAAATAAAAATGGTCATCAGTTGTATAGATAATTAAGGGTACTAGCATGTGCTCTAGTTAAACGATATGCATTAGTGCGAGTTAATATGTAAGGTGTACTCGTGTAAGTGATCGCTTTTGGAAGGGGACTTGGTGGTGGGAGGAGCGGAAGCGGCAGCGGAGGCGATCAAAATCAAAAAGTCATTTATTCAATTTAGGCCCTGATAAGGCACTTATGAACGTTACACACAGTTGAATTTACCACCGGTTTAGATGGAACTGACGAAAGCCATATGCGACAAATGCAAACTAAAAAAAAAAACAAGTTACTAGTAATTAATAGTGTAAATCTTTATAAAACCAAAATCAAATAAGGCCGTACAAAGGTCTGAACTTATTAATTTATACACTTAGAAGTGTTGTCTTATTCCAGTACCTAAAACCTAACAATATAAGAAATTTCATGAAAAATGGTTCAGCCGTTACGGGTTGTGTGGTAACAAACACACACACAAACTTCCACATTTAAAATATGAGTAAGATAATAGGGTTAAGAATAGGTGTGATTCAAAATGTATCTTTATAACACCAGTATTTTTACCATATTAGAACTTTCATCATAAAACAAAACTATCGAATAAAATATAGTAATATTATACTTAAGTAAATCACATAATTGGACTGTTTTACAAAAACTTAAACCGACTTCAAAGTACACTAAGAAGTAATCAAATCCTGATCTGAAGACAATGGTACCAATTGGGAAGTGAACCCTTCCAGACAAAAAAATAATTTTCCAAATCGCTTAATAAATGACGGAGTTATGAGGTAACAAACATAAAAAAAAATACAACCGTATTTTTTTTATACCACTGAGGTGGCAAACAAGCATACGGTCCGCCTGATGGTAAGCAGTTACCGTAGCCTATGGACGCTTGCAACACCAGGGGTATCACTCGCGCGTTGCCGACCCTAAAATTGAATTGAAAACCTTCTCCTTTTTTTGAAGTCGAATAAAAATAATTAAACAACAACAATATAATCTCTCAACCACTCCAAAATAATGAATACTAAAAAGCAATTATTAACCAATTAATAATCCGCTTATGCCACTCAATGGGCACCCTTAATTCGAGTACAGAACTTGGATGCATCCCGTGCGTGAACTGTATTTATCATTAGTTAATTCATAATGCAATATATTATGTACGTTCTTGTAATACTCAATAATATTTAGTTTATCGGGTATTCAGTCTCTGATGTCGAAGACATATTAGAGAGATCATAATTATTTAAGTTGTTAGTTCACTATGAAAGTATTTAATCTTTTTTTTTTTATACGACTAAGTTGGCAAACACGCATACGGCCCACCTGATGGTAAGCGGTTACCGTAGCCATATGGACGCTTGCAACACACGAAGCATCGCTCACGCGTTGCCGACCTTTCCCCCTTCCCCAATGAGCTCTGGCGACCTCACTCACGCACAGGAACACAACTTTACACAACATAACTTGAATAGCAGTTTATGGAAATTAGAACAAAATATATAATATTATTTAATGTTGTCCTAATTCAAAAAAAAATTGCATGCCAGTTCTTGGCTGAATATGAGATGTGCTCTTTTTGTATCTGTCACAGTTTATCACCATGTTCAAGCAAATAAAACAATTTATTATTTATTATTATTATTTTAAAACAATTATATATAATGTAGTTAGGGAATGCACGTCAAATAGGCATCGGGATAATGAAGAAATAGATTATTTTATCCTGTTTTTGAGATAGATACGTTGAGCGCCTGATGTCATGGTTTTAATTTTAGAGCCAACAATCCTAAAAGCTATAGGTAGTAAATAAATGTCTATCTAGGATCAGGTTGGTACCCTTCATTTTTATATCAGAAAGCAGAAGCGGCCCATCTGAAGGTCTGATGGCTGGCTTCCGGCGTGATTCGAAAAACTTTGTTATGAAAAATATAAAAATTGTTTTGCTAATATCGTTTGAAATGCTCTAGATTTGTTTCTTTTGATTAAATAAATTATTAACTTAATCGATCCTGTCTCCACTCTCCGACAAGGATCAAAACGCTCTATGGAGCCAAGTATGTTTAGGGTACTAGAAATTACGCAAATCTCTGCATCATCATCATCATCATCAGCCTATAATGTCCCACTGCTGAGAACAGGCCTCCTTTCACAAATGAGGGTGAAAGGGACTGGGCGATACTCCACCACGCGTGCCCACTGCGGATTGGTGGAGGTAGGCTAGTGGTCAACCTACTGTTGGAATTTTTCAAGCCGCCTAGGAGGCATCCAACTAGCTTAACGACTATCACAATTAAGTGATAACCGGGACCAACGGCTTTACGTGCCTTTCGAAGCACGGAAACGCTCGATTTGAAATACCACTAGGCGGTCACCCATCCAGGTACCGACCTCGACAGACGTAGCTTAACTTTGCCGATCGATTAAGAACGGCTAATCATGCTACGCCACGAGCGCTTCAATCTCTGTATATAAAAATTAATCCCTATTTCCCTTGGTCACGCCTAAACTTGAGAACGACTTTACCTAATCAAATTACTTACATACACAATATCGTGATAGTACGATTAGCTACTTATGCCAATTTACGTATTGCTTACTCGTAGTTAATGTTTAAATCACGAATTATACAAACGAGCTACTTATCATATTATAGTAACCTTGTCTGAGATTGAGCTCTGTACGACAATTTACATTCCTAATCGCCCACGTATCACGACAATATCGTTTACCAATACCACAGTCTTATAAAACCATCCAGTCGTCCGACGCCTTTGATCTCGCGGAAAATGCCGACAACGTCTAGACAGTATCGCGACGGCCATATAAAGTATGCTGTGTCCCGAGCTACTAACATCGTTTTGTTTGCAGGTCGGGCTCGGCATTCCCGCGTCTCGCCTCTCACACCCCGCATGATTGCTCTGTCTAGACGTCTTCGTCGAACGACTGTATGGTTTTATAGACTGTGCCAATACTTTGAATTAGATAGATCTTGATGTGATCTAGCCGCAAGATGTGTAGAGAGGACGTGACATATTTTATATTTTAGGCCGGTCGCTCAGTTTGTAGATTGCTTCCCCACTTTTTCCAAGGGTTGGGTTATAGCTACAGCATGGGGTTCTTAATGATAATTCTTCATAAAGAGATTCTTGCATTCTACAGGCTACTTACTAATCAAGGAAAAATATCTATATAGAGCAGTATTACTGGGCAATCCAACTCCACATCTAATAACATACACTGATAAAAAACAGTACCGACCAATCACTGCATCTAAATGTTTAGCATGTCTTTGACTTAGCCAATTAGAGAGAATTGTCAGTGTAGTAATACAAAAGCAAACCTATAGTGAATGGTTGGTAATATTTAAAAAAAAAACCGGCCACGTGCGAGTCAGACTCGGGCACCGAAGGTTCCGTACAAACCTGTAGGTATATAAGTAAATGGTAGTATAGACCTGAGTATTTGACATGAATATCAATTTATGACGACAGACAGACAGACAGACAGACAGACAGACAGACAGGCAGACGGACAGACATGACGAATCTATAAGGGTTCCGTTTTTTGCCATTTGGCTACGGAACCCTAAAAACTGAAAAACTCTGATGCATTGCAGAAGTTGGTCCTGAGAACAAATGCATTTAAGTCAATTATTACAATACAAAGATTGCAGTAAAACGCAACATTATTAATCCCTTGAATATCAGTTCCTGGAACGCGCGTCCCATCTGCGAGCCAACGATTAATATTGCAACATCAAATAAGTTAAAATCTCCGACGTATAAGACCGACATGATATGAATAACATACATTTAATTATATAGCTTCAGGCTGTCTGTGAACTGTGTTTTAATTATTGTTCTCTCTAACTCAAAATATTTTAGTCGTGAATGTGTTATAAACTAGTTTTTTTCTGTATACAATTTGATTTGAATAAAGAATAAGTAATTTGTGAAATATAAGTACTTTACGAATAGTTGGTATTATACACTGATGATGTCGGAAAGTATTAGACAGTATTTATTGGTTCCGGCATGTTCCATTCCAACACAGAAGTGACATTGGTTTGATTTTACTATTAAAACTGTTCTTTGTGCTTATCACCTTCAGCCGTCGAACTTTGAAGCCAAAAAATCGCAATAACGTTTATTTTATTTGAAATCTATCCTGCCAATTCCCCCCCACCGATAATGCGCTCTGATTGGCTAGGTCAAGCTCACTTGCGCACTGATTGGCTAAGTCAATAACACGCTAAACATTTAGATGCAGTTATTGATGCTAACTGTTCAAAATCAGTGCAAAATCACTGACTAGTTTCGGGATTGGATTGCTCGTTATTGCGACTTAATTAAAGAGATTTTCCTAGATGACTACAAAGTACAGAGCATACCTATTTTTGTATTATATCACGTAATTCTGCAATGAAAGTTAGTAGTTTGGAGCAACATCTGCTTCCTGTAGTGCACTTTTCTCTATTCACTGAACTTAAAACTAGGTGTAAATCACTTTTGTTGAACTAAGTAAGTTACCGTACACGGTTACGGTCGGACCTTTAACTCATTATCGGCTATTTGGATCTACAGCTAAATTGTTTCATCTTTATGCTTCCTTAAGCGGATTAAATGACCAATTTCTCAAATTTTGTTTAAGGCGATGTTTTGGAATTATTATAAATTATAAACCATCATCGCCCATTTATTGTTTCTTCTAAAAGTGCAAGATGAAAATGCCAGAATTCTTTGCTGGAGTAGCTACATTGATTTAGATCTTTGTTTCCGTAATCTGGCAACCAGGTCTTGGCTGGAAAACCTCTCGATATCATCGACCCAATAAATAACTATAAATGTCGCCAATGGTCACCATTCTATACCATTGTCTGTTATTAACCTGAACCTAACCAGAACCACACCATTACCAATGAATTATTATCTTCTTTAATCTGATTCGAATCTTTCTACTTTCCGATAGAGTGAGATTCACGTCTTTAGGTACTTTATTTAAAAAATATATAGATGGAAATGGTCACTTTTTTTTTTTTTTTTTTTTTTTTTTTTATACCACTTAGGTGGCAAACAAGCATACGGCCCGCCTGATGGTAAGCGGTTACCGTAGCCTATGGACGCTTGCAACACCAGGGGTATCACGCGCGCGTTGCCGACCCTGCAGAAATCTCTTCACACCCTTTTTGAAGAACCCCATGCTGTACTCCATTGGGAAAATATACTTTAGTATCGTTAGTTTAACTGAAGTCAAATAAATGGCTTGAACATTTGAAAATAAAGCCACTGACTAGATTATTTATAAAATAACTATGTTGAAGACTGACCAATCCCATGGTAGCTTCAGTAACTTGGACTATCTTTCATGCATTTTATGCACCAAAACAGAATTGCTTGGAGTATAAATATATCGTCCCATGTAACATTCCCTTAACAGGCATGTTGTGATCGACGTGTAACCTGTTACGGCCGCACTAGATCGATCAAGGGGCTAATACGCGTTAACGGACTATGTACTGTGATACCATCTGTCTTACGAGCTGGGAAGAATGGATGTGGTACAGTATTGTGAGACTGAGGTGGGTGTGTGGATGAATAATTAGTAGAATGTGATTGTTAAAGCTTATGGTAATCGTTGCGATTTTACTAGAACATTTGAAAAGTATTAGGCTGAAAATAAATTATAAAAAATAAGTATTTTCCTTATAGTGAACAAACATTGAGTGGATAAGCATAATAATGGCGAGATCCTTGAATTGATTTGTACAAAAAAAAAACAATTTAGAGAGTTTTGAATCACTACCAATGTTGAGATTACATTACCAATATCTAAAATTTGCAATTATTGTGTGAATTACCCTGCGGGACATTGGGAAGTGGGCCATAATGACTAAAGACCCAATATTCTTGAAATATTTTATTAACCCCGCAAAACATAACAACATAATGATTTTGATCGCAATTCGCCGGCATTGCATAAAATGTCGCATTTTTATCCCGGGGATCTAAAAATATTTTATATGCCTCAAGTTATTCCTTTGGCACCAAGGATCAATAATAACGTAATTACAACGTCTCTTTCAAATCTTTATTTGTTTGTACAAATCTCGCTATGATTCTTTCAGAATGCATGGATGGTTTGATGATGGCAAAGTTAAACTTGTTAAATCCTAAAGTTATGAGACCTATAAAATAATATGAGACGATTAATTTATTCACATAAAAAAAAACCTGGGATGCCTGGGACATTCCTCATACACGGTCATCTGATCCCAAACTAAGCAGAGCTTGTACTATGGAAACCAGATAACTGATATAATACATATACTACTTTTTTGTTTGTAAATACATAAGTACTTAATATACATAATTACACCCAGACTCAGGACATACACACATGTTCATGCACACAAATGCATGTCCTGTGTGGGAATCGAACCCACGACCAGCGGCGCGGTAGGTGGAATCCTGACCAGTCTTAACCAACCACGCCAGCTGACCCGCAATAAAAGTGTTATAATATCAAAAAGTAAATCATAAACAGATACTGGTAAATCTTGGCGTGTAAATAGCCAAATCACCGATGTACTTGCGTACGGGAAATACTTTAGCACAGGCCTAAAAATATGGCTGCCTTGTAATAATGAAATTTATGATGAAGTGACTAGAAAACGAGTAACACCACTGTGCAGTTATAAAAATCGCCCACTCACCTCTTCCATCGAACCTTGACGCCTCTCTTATCAGGGTAAAGTCATAATCCAGTTTTTGAAGACCACAAGGAATACGAGTGGATGCCGGCCGGCAATCTTCATCCGAATATATCTTCGGAATTCACAAGCAGAAGGGTAAGATTTCTTGGTGCACCAGTCTCACGTTAGTATTTAATGTTCTTTTACTATTGATTTAATAAAAACACATCCTTCTCAATTATCTTATGAGGAAGGGTCCACAGAAAACAAAACAGTGATTGAGAACAACAGTTCAATACAGTCATTCACGAATCTCAATAATCGGTAATTATCAGCGCGTGTAACGCCATCTCTGAGCACATCATGTGCAACTTATGGAACGAATTCACTGAATGGGCGCTGCACTATTTACTTGTTTTCTTAATGAATTTAAATTTATTTGTATAAAGCTGTGGCGCTTCACCAGATACAACATTATTATTCACACATCCACGTCATGAGGTCGGGTAGCAGACATCCCGTCCAACTAGTTTGACAAATTATTTTTACTTTTTCTCTTCGAGAGCCTCATTTGCGGTCACTGTGGGATATTCGACACTTGAAAGTTTCGATAGCCGTTTTGACATGACTTCGGAAACTTTGGATTGAGTTTGTTGAAGTTTTATGCCTTAGGTAAAATTATATGGAAGTTCGGAAGAGAAATCTAGTTATCTCTTGGTTATCATAATGCCTATCATAATGGGCTAGTTGTTGTGGAACTCTTTAGCTTTTAGCTAATAGGTTCGTTTCCCGCATTTTTTTGTGCACGAATATGCAATGTCTATTATATGCCTATGTAAATATCTTCAATATATATGTCTTTAAAAAGTGGTTTAAGTAGCATTTTGTTATTAGATTTAGCTAGTGCTTGATCACAATCTCAATGTGGTAAGTGATGTGGCCGACCTTTCCTCCCTCTGTCCTTCCTCCTGGATGTCTATCTCACTTCTCTCACTTATATTACAAACGCGAATGATTAGATGGATGTATGTTTGTTACTCAATCACGCTTCATAAACTGAACGGTTTTGGATGAAATTTGGCACGCTGATAGAACAGTTTCTGGATTAACACATAGGGTACTTTTTATCCCGGGAAAGCTATATACCCCTCGGGTACGCGGGTGAAACGTACGGGGCGCAGCTATATAGTATAAGAAGAGGAAGGAAGGAAGTTTCAAAGTTCGAATATATCATATAATATCAAGTCAACACCACGCAACTAACTCTTGATTTATCAAGATAATCTAGGTGATGAATTCAAATTCAAAATCATTTATTCACATAGAAAATCGCACTTATGAAAAGTCTTACTCTAATACCGGTTCGGTTCGGAAGGTTGCATTTGCTGAGAAGAGCCGGCAATAAACTCAGCAATTACTCTTTTCAGAAGAAGTTTAGATTCATACATAATATTTACTTTCTAATTGCACTAACAACAATTGCATACCCCGGCGCGGCGGCAAAACTACAAAGTAGACTGAATCGATATTTAATAAGTAAATAAATAGCAAGCATCTGTTCACAAGTATGACGCGAGTGGCAGCCATCGCCCTCCTGGAAATGGGCCTAATGAGGTAAAATAATAAATAAGTATCCTGGGACAGGGAAAACTAGTATCTAGAATAAAAATATAGGCATGCTAAAACTTAGTGTTAATTAATTAAGTCCAATAAAAATTCGTAATTGCGCTACCAATAAAAATCAGATTTTAGATAATTTCTGTACAACGGTATTTATCTACCATACTTTTTTCTCTCCAAATAAAACATACAGGAAACGCGGCGTCCATTCAACTGACCGAAAAAACAATTCTCACTTGCAACTCACGCACTGTCAATAAAAGAAGTAACTATACAAATAGAGATCGTATCACACCGTCACGATTTCCACATTAGTTTCGTCGCCGGACGGTTGTTAGCGATAGAAACAAAATAGTATCGACATAATCAGAGCGGCATCTGTGACACATCGATTGATGATACTGATTTTGTGTTCTGTGAGGATTGTGTTACAGTGGGTGTTGCAGTCTAAATTAGGATTAATTTTAATTAAAATGAGAAACATAATGATATTATTTTTTATTGGCATACAGACCCGTAGTCCGCAAGATAATGATACGACGCATCACTCACGCATTACCGACCTTTCCTTGGGCCAAACAACTACAAATTATATAAAAAAATGTACTATACTAAGACTAAGGGATATTGTTTATTTCGACTGGGGAAGTACCTCCACCTTACAGAATACCGCAGCCAAATAACTTTATTGCGTTCCTGCGCGTGAGTAAGTTAGCCACAGCTCATTGGGGAGGGGGAGAGGTCGGTAACGCGTGAGTTATGCCTCGTTGTGCAAGCGTTCATATGGCTACGTAACCGCTTATCATTAGGTGGGCCGTACTATGTTTACCGAATTCGTCGTATAACCTGCGTAACTTAAAATTGTCAAAATTCTGCAATCAGAAAAGTTTCTTAGATTTATAATTTGGAACCAAGCATCATCTAGAAGCTCAAAGTCGAATACTACCGATAAGCTGCCAGCGGTTCTAAAAGCGCAACCCTCCATCCGCTTCGAACCCAGTCTACCTTCATAATTGAAGATAATAATAATTTTCCACTCAGTGTGCCTCGACCATAATTTTCTGATAGTCATTAAACTGTCAATAAAACAACTGTAGGTACCGATAGTTACGCCCACTGGTAGCGCTAAACATTTACCCACTTATTATTAAATACCCAGGTATCAAGATAGCCCCAGCCCTTTTTGTTATATGACATTAGAAAGTGATGGATATATTTAAAACCTAGGTATTACCACAGTCTAATGTATTACTATACTTGACTTACACCTTATTTAGTAATAAGGGGGTTAAGTATTTAAAGTTAAATAAACATCCTCTGTTCCTACTTCATATTATCTATGATCATCATCATCAGCCTATAATGTCTCAATGCTGAGCACAGGCCTCCTGCACACAAATTAAGGTGAAAGGGAATGGGCACATACTCCACCACTCGTGCCCACTGCGGATCGGTGGAGGTAGGATAGTGGTCAACCTACTGTTGTCAAGCCGCCTAGTAGGCCTCCAACTAGCTTAAAGACGCATAATTTTGTGATAACCGGGACCAACGGCTTTACGTGCCTTCCGAAGCACGGAAACGCTCGATTCGAAATATTACTAGGCGGTCACCCATCCAGGTACCGACCCTGATGGTGGACGGCTAATCATGCTACACCACAGGCGTAAATTTTGTGGAAATCCAGAAAAAATCGGAGAGGTACCTGCAGTAATAAGATGATAAAGGAGAAGTTTACTGTCTTATTACATAAGTTGATAAGAATATTATAATAAGGTTATGGGTTTGACCCCCTTTTATGGGAATTATGGCTTTATATGATTTGGCATAGTTAAAGTTTATATGGAGAAGGAGTGAAGAAAGCTAAAATTGATTTATTTATTCAATACTTTAAAATATAAATAACTAGCTGTGCCACGCGGTTTCATCCGCGTTCCCGGGATGAAAAGTAGCCTATGTCCTTCTCCATACTATAGGCTATCTGCATGCCAAATTTCATTGCGATCGGTTCAGCGGCTTAGGCGTGAAAGCGTAACAAACAAACATACAAATATACAATTAGTATGGATTTACGGCCAAATTTCATCCACTGGGCGATCATTAGCTATAAGTAAATGTACTGATTAACTTTTTACTTTTCTGCTCCCGAGTTCTCATACCTTTTGGACCTTCAAAGGTCGTACATAAAGGTTACATAAAACTGTAACGAGACAATTAAATACATAGTTATTTACTGTTTAATTTGTACGAACTAACTTCGTATCGCCCACGGGATTGTAAATATAGCCTTTGCTGGTGTAAAAGCTGAAACTTTTGTCAGTTTGCTACATTTAACTTGTTATTACACCGTAGCGTAGTTCGCAAATATTTTATGACGTTACAAAAACAAAATTAGTCAAAACTCAACCTTAAGTAAAGGAAAGGATCGCAGGTGAAACCAGGAGGCAAAAAGGGAATGAGTATTTTATAATATAAAAATTGGCCATGTGCGAGCCGGCCCCGCACACGAAGGGTTCCGTAAAGACATTTCTTGCCCCAATATTTTTTTATTTGATCTCATTTTTATTATTTGTTGTTATAGCGGCAAAAGAAATAAACGGAATGAGCTCCCCGCCGTAGTTTCCCAAAGAGAAGATTCCCAAGAGATTTCTGCAGGGTCGGCAACGCGCGATGATACCCCTGGTGTTGCAAGCTTCCATTGTCAATTGTCCAAATTTTCAACTGTCTACTTATGAGACTGACACACTTACCCACTGACACACGGACAGATGGACGGATAGCAGAGGCTTAGTAATAGGTTTCCGTTGTAGGGAACCCTAAAACTGAATAACTTTACCATTTTATTATTGATACTCTATACCCCGTCTAGACAGCGGTTAATTACAATTTAGTTAAAAGGGGAGGTTACTATTGTATTCGATTGATTTAGAATGTGGTACTTTGATTGACCACTTTTCGGCCATAACTTTCACTCGAAAATTATAGACGAGTAACGAAAGTCAAGCTAGGCTTGAACTCTACGTGCAATCAAAGTATTTTTATTAACGTATTTTTCAATAATTTATTAGTAGGTATACGCAAGTATTTTTGTTTATACTTTCAACCTCAGAACATCGAAGAAAATCCTATTAAAGTAAGTATCGCGTAATCCAATTCCGCATCTAGTAAGTGGTTTTGCACTGATTTGAACAGTAAGGATCAAACCTTAGCCAATCCTAGCATTGTCCGTGGTGGGGAATTAGCGGAATACAATTCAAACAAAATGGACATCATTGCGCTTCTTGGGTTAATTATTCCTCAGAATAATAATAGTATGTACCTACTTAGAAAAGTTATAGGTCACATTTTCTTCGAAACTATTTCTCCGCCCATGTGCCCCTTTACTTACATTCCGGCTTATTACCACAAATGCACTGCACAGTCTGCACACTGTCATCAAGACACTAAGCATACATTAAACGCGACCCAAACATTGGCTGTAGGAACACAGAACCAACGATGTGATCCGTACATAGTTTGTGGGATGTGAATTCTGCTCACATAGCTTTCTACTATACAAAATGTAACTAAAAAGGAATGTGGGTATTCTTGGTTACTTCAAAATAAGGATGCCTAAAAATTAAACCGCTGAAAATTTTAGAATTTTGGGCTTTGTATTTCCTGGTCTTTTGGTTACTGTAAAATACATAGGTTTCTCAGTATACTAAATAATTCACAACGGTTTATCTCAACATCTCATGTGAAAACTACTTCTTAACTTGACAATCACTCCAACTAGCCTGGAGCTGAACTGGCTCTAGAATGAGCTGAACAGCATGACGCGTTCCTAACAAAATTAACATCTTTATGCGCAAGTCGCCACAGGTATATCTATCCGAAAGGAGTATGCATCAGGTATTGACCCTCCATAAAAAAATCTGTTCTAAATAAATTATTCAAAAATTCATACCTCCAAGTTTATTGAATTAAAATCATAACCAACCAACGCGTCACCGCAAGAAAGTCTAGGAAGCTCTGTCACGTAAATAATGTCACATTGTTTGACAATGACAGTAAGGGACCCTTTAATCAGTACAGTTTTATGAGTAAGACCCGTATTACCCTTAGAATACATTATCCAACGTGATACGGAAAGGGTAAAACCATAAAAATACATGACTATTTTGGTATCAGGCGCACAGATTGCGAAAGAGAAAATTAACGTGAAAAGATAAGTTTCATAGAGCGGTGACACTTTGGTTGGTTATGATTTAAGTAATGGGGCTTGCATAGAAATAAATATACCTAGAAAGAACGTCGCCATACTACACGAATATATAAAACAGGCCAACTATTATAGGCTGCTGTGCGTAACAGCTACGTTTTACGCTCCCTCTGTGTCATTCTGCTTGTCATAGTGACGTTCATAATGATAGCAGTTATTGAAATATTCCAATTAAAATTGGGAGAAATTGAAATAAGTATGAAACATTATTTTGCAATTTTATTTATTTTTATATGATTTAGCCCCTAACAGACAGCTTCGACACTCAATCTGGGGGCTTGTATTTAATCTCCTCACGCACCTAACGGCGGATTAGCGGCATCCATCATATTTTTCTTTCACTTATCATCAAAAAAAAACATCAAGATTTTATGAAATAACTTTTTTTATACGACTATGTCGGTAAACTAGCAATCGGTCCACCTGTGGGTAAGCGGTTACCGTAGCCATATGGACGCTTGCAACACACGAAGCATCGCTTCGCTCACGCGTTAACGAACTTTCCCCCTCCCCTATGAGCTCAGGCGAACTTACTCACACGCAGGAACACAACTTTACACAACATAAAGTTATTTGGCTGCGGTATTCTGTAAGGTGGAGGTACTTCCCCAGTCGAGCTGCTCTTTGAGCGAATAAACGCTATGCTCTACCTCTCTTGATCTTCTTTGTAAATATTAGCAAAAAAAAAACTATTGCTATCACGCAACGGTGTGTACTACGGTAGCATTAGTTAGCAAACCTACAAATAGTGGGGTAGTGCCAACTTCAACTTTTGACTTTAGTTTTCACTAGTTAATGTTTTATGTAGGGATTGCAAAATCCGGATTTTTTTCAAATCCGGATTCAAAGTTTATCATCACATATAAATCCGGATTATCCGGATTTTTCGGATTTTTGTATTTTTTTGCAATAATTTGTAATTTTAAACTGTACGCGTAGTTTATGCTTAATTATTAGTAGTTTGAAGAGAGATGTTCTATTTTATTGTATTTCCATTGCTTGCTTTTGAATAAAAATTCAATTAAACTGCAAGTAATATTTAAAATAGGCCAGGCAATAGGCAAGTAATATTTAATATTTAAGTTAGGCCGCATATGGAGTACTGCTCACACCTCTGGGCAGGCGCACCCGCTTACCAGCTTGATCCACTTGCCTCGGTTCAAAGGCGGGCCACTCGTATAGTTGGCGATCCCGAACTCACTAGCGGTTTGGAACCTCTCAGCCTTCGGAGAGATATTGGCTCTCTATGTGTGTTCTACCGTCTACCGTCATTATATAATGGGGAGTGTTCTCAAGAACTTTTTGACCATCATCACCTTTCTACCACCGCACCGCTCGCCGGCGATGTGGAGTTCATCCTCATATCCTCGAGCCGCCTCGATCGTCCACACAACGGTTCAGTCGGACGTTCCTACTGCGGACCATTAGGATGTGGAATGAGCTCCCCATTACGGTTTTCCCTCAGCGCTAAGATATGGGGTTCTTCAAAAGGGGCGTAAAAAGAGCTCTTCAAGGTCGGCAACACATTGGCAATCCCCCTGGTATTGCAAATGTCCATTGGCGGCGGTGACCACTTACCATCAGGTGGACCGTCAGCCTGTTTGTCAACCTAATGACATAAAAAAAAGGGCTTTTATTTGGCTACTGAGACGTCCATAAAGGATAATGACGAAGCCTAAGGTGGAGCACGCTAACCCAAATGGAACCTATTCATTCTGGCCGTGAAAGTCCCTAGATTCTAAGAGCCAGGAACTACAGTCGCCGGAAGCAAGTTCCACTCCCTTGCTGTCCGCATTATAATTGAGGATACAAAAGAAAAATTTTCCCCGTGTCTTGTGGTTCGGAGTAAAAATAGGGATGGTGGTTGGAATAAGGTTGAGCAATTCCTGCACACACTCTCAAAAATATATCCTGTACAAAACCGATAAGGCAAGCAACCTTTCTTCGATGGTAGAGCCTCGTGAGTTTCGTCATAATTAGTCTCATATTCGATGAGTCTTCTGGCTCGGCGGTTTATTGAGTCGAGGGCGAGAGCCTGGTGGAAAGGGCTCCGTTTGGTGGTGAAAAGACACACCTGCGTCATGGTGGCATTAAAAGTGACCAGATTGGCATTGCCCCAATCGGAGACTGCCTGTAATGTTACGTTCAAACGCTCTACCATGGCCTCTCGCAACAATTGGATCTATGACAACGGTGCTATCGTCTACGTACCCAAAGATACCGGGCTTCACCAGATCGTTAATATGCAGCAGAAATAAGGTTGCAGAGAGAACTGAATCTGATCTCTGTGGAATTGATTGCGAAAAGGTCCGACGAACAACCGTCTATGACTACATGAATAGACCGTTCGCTCAGGAAATTGGAAATCCAAGCGCACAAACCACCAGAGATTTCATATGAAGGAAGCTTGCTTAGAAAGCGGGTGTGTCAGACCCTTTCAAAAGTAAAAAAAAAATCTGAGTTCAGCCGATGTACAAAATGATTTCAGCGGTAGCCCGACTATATAGAACTATCATTCTTGATATTACGTTGTGCAATGAGTTGTTACTCGCGCCGCGCGCGCATCGCCTCCATCTAAGACTCACTGGCCGACTTAACTATTAGCTAGATGGATGAGCGGTAGCAGCTAGCCGCGTGTGAGTCGAGCGGTGCATAGATTTCAGAGTAATACTGACCTAAATGTACTGGATTTTTAATGTAAATTTTTAGTTAAACATCAATTATTATCAATTAAGATTAAAATTCGAAAAAACCGGATTTTATTCTCAATATTCGGATTTATAATAGGACCCTAAAATCCGGATTTTTCAGTCATTTTCGGATTTCGAAGTATCCGGATTGCAATCCCTAGTTTTATGGTTCTTACTCACGATCTGAATTTCAGTTCTGAACCCCGCTATGGTAATTGTGGTTGCTTTTTCCTTTATGCACCTCATTTTATAGTTACCGAAGTAAATTAACAGCAGTTTTTTAATGTCATTTTTTATTAACTGCATTTAACTTGGTTCCGGTTGAGACATTGGTTTACGTTTTATGTGTTTTGTTGGTATCAGAAACTGAATTTTAGTCAAGAATTATTATAAAAATGCCTATTGATTTTAGCTTCGTTCATTCAAGTACTAGTCAGAGTATGACTGTATTTTGTTATTTTTCATCATAAGTTCAAAACTAATATAAGTGAAAATTAAAACGTGTTCTGGAATGTTCAAACAAAGCCTTTTCACATTATCATGGGAAATTTGGAAATAGGGCTACAAGTTTAAATGGGGTTTCTAAATTCCGATCCCCCATTCTGGTCCTTTTTGCCAAGAAAATATTAAAATAATTGCAATACGGTTGGTTAAGCTATAAATAAAACTTTTTCAAATCAATAGCAATAGCGCTGTGACAGACTGACGCAGAGTGGCACCATAATGGTTCCTTTTTGGTTCGGAACTCTAAATATTAATATTAATAAAAAGCCTTACATAAGATCCCATCAACTCATGTCCATAGCAATCCATTTGGCATTAATAAATAAATATCCTGGGACATAGCAAATATATGCATGGCCCCACATGTATTAAACAAATTGCCCGACACAATTCGTTAACTTAATAATATGTATTAACGAGTTCAAAACAAAACTCCACAATTTTCTAATTGAAAGGACATGCTATACAATTGAAGAATTTTTAAATTATATTTAGTATTAAGTACATGTACCTACATTATACCGGATTTGTTCAGCAGGATGTCAAATGTCTTGCCTTGATTTCTGATTTTGATATTTTCTTATTTTGTATTTAAACTAGCAGACCCCCGCGGTTTCACCCGCGTACGGTTTGAATTTTCTGCCTCGAAAACCAATGCACGCCACTGATTATTAGACTACAAATCAAACAGATATTTTCATCAAACAGACAAAAAAATCGAACTCAAAGAATCTTATTTCATTATTATAACAACAAATGAGAAAGAAATTAAATTAACTACAATCAAAATATTCTAATGAAATAGAGAAAATGAACTTTTTTTTTTTTCATTGGCGTCAGCCGGGTGTGTATTTTGCCAATTTCCAGTTATATTATATAAGTTCTAGTCACAATAAATCACTTTCACATAGTCCTCATGCAGTCAGTCACCGTCCGTAAAAGTCATGTTATACTACAGTGGTGGTCATGTACTAAAACTCTTCACGGACTTTTGAAAAGACACGATACACATAATTCATTTCATTTCACTTCACTGGTGCACATGGATTGATCTTTATTGGATAAAATACCACCGATAATAAGCAATAAAACTCAAAACACATGAATTTATGAATATAAAACTGAAAACACAACGTCACTCTGCAAGTTCCCGCCAAAAAGTCCGAGAAAATGAATTTCCAAACAAATTTCGAATTCTAATCCGATTTAAATATTTGACATTCCAATTTTAAAGAGCATTTCAGTTTCCAGATCAAAAGGCAGATAGAGCGCGCTTTAAAACTTATTTAACGAAAAACACTTTCTTTTTATAAATTAACATACAGCAGCTTACAAATTTGCAAATACAAATTCAAAAGCGAATACCAGGTGTTTTTAACCGACTTCAAAAAAAATAGGAGGTTCTCAATTCGGTTGTATTTATTTTATTAACCGATTTGGAAAATTATTTTTTTGTCTGGAAGGGTACACTTCCCGTTTGGTCCCATTGTCATCAGATCAGGATTTGATTACTTCAGTGTACTTTGAAGTCGGTTTAAGTTTTTTGTAAAACAGTCCAATTATTCAATTTGTACCTAATTGCTTTTTTTGGCCTCACTCCCGTGTTCCGTTCGCTCCATCTAACTTATTCTGTAATCTGTGAAAATCGGATTGAGATTTTCAAACATGTGTCAAAATAAAAAATGTAATTTAAATCAAAAATACCAAGGAGTATTGATATCAACTTCGATGCAAATCACCCCTAAAATAACTTTCTACCCCTTTTTGACCCCGTCAGGTGATGATTTTCAATAAAATACGAAACACATCTTCCATCAACTCTGTTACGGAATGTTTATGCAAAATTTGAAGTAGATCGGACCAAGGAATCACGTTGTCCCATACAAACTTTGCCCCCGTTTTTCACCCCCTTAGGGGTATAATTTCGGAAAATCCTTTCTTATCTGATGCCTACGTCATACAAAGAACACACCCTCCAAGTTTCAGGTCTCTACGATCAGCGGTTTAGGCTGTGCGTTGATTGTAAGTCAGTCATTCAGGACAAAGCATTTTATATATATAGACTAGCAGACCCCCGCGGTTTCACCCGCGTACGGTTTGAAATTAAATTAACTACAATCAAAATATTCTAATGAAATAGAGAAAATGAACTTTTTTTTTTCATGGGCGTCACACGCGTGTGTATTTTGCCAATTTCCAGTTATATTATATAAGTTCTAGTCAAAATAAATCACTTTCACATAGTCCTCATGCAGTCAGTCACCGTCCATAAAAGTCATGTTATACTACAGTGGTGGTCATGTACTAAAACTCTTCACGGACTTTTGAAAAGACACGATACACATAATTCATTTCATTTCACTTCACTGGTGCACATGGATTTATCTTTATTGGATAAAATACCACCGATAATATGCAATAAAACTCAAAATACACGAATTTATGAAAATTAAAAATGAAAACGCAACGTCACTCTGCAAGTTCTCGCCAAAAAGTTCCAGAAAATGAACTTCCAAACAAATTACGAATTCTAATCCGATTTAAATATTCTTTTATGTTTGACATTCCAATTTTAAAGAGGATTTCAGTTTCCAGAACAAAAGGCAGATAGAGCGCGCGAAACGGGAGTGAGGCCAAAAAAAGCAAAATTGAAAAACACATACCTGGTATTCGCTTTTGAATTTGTATTTGCTATGTTTAAAAGCTGCTGTGTGCTAATTTATTTAAAAGAAAGTGTTTTTCGTTAAATAAAGTTTTTTAAACAAAGAGAATACCAGGTATGTGTTTTTCAATTTGTATTTCCTTTTTTGGCCTCACTCCCGTGTTCCGTTCGCTCCATCTGCCTTATTCTGTAATCTGTGAAAATCGGATTGAGATTTCAAACATGTGTCAAAATAAAAAATGTTATTTAAATCAAAAGTACTAAGGAGTATTGATATGAACTTCGATGCAAATCACCTCTAAAATAACTTTCTACCCCTTTTTGACCCCGTTAGGCGATGATTTTCAATAAAATACGAAACAGGTCTTCCATCAATTTAGTTAAGGAATGTTTATGCAAAATTTGAAGTAGATCGGACCAAGGAATCACGTTGTCCCATACAAACTTTGCCCCCGTTTTTCACCCCCTTAGGGGTAGAATTTCGTAAAATCCTTTCTTATCGGATGCCTACGTCATACAAAGAACACACCCTCCAAGTTTCAGGTCTCTACGATCAGCGGTTTAGGCTGTGCGTTGATCCGTCAGTCATTCAGGACAAAGCATTTTATATATATAGATTAATGTTATAATTGTTTTGATTGTGTTTATTTCTTTGTTTTATTTTGTATGCCATTTTGGTGTGGATATAGTGGTCATCAACATCAACATCAGGTCTGGCTCTTCGAAATGTTGACAATAAAAACATTTCACATGACTCTTCTAATTCATCATTGCATAACTTCAATGTATTCGGTAAATAAAAAGCTTTTTTCTCGTAAGACCATTATTAATAGTCACGAATATTTTATTAGAGTATTGTAAGGGCAAAAGACTAGTTCGGAATGTTTGTATTTATTTTAATAGGATAAGTGTGAGTTGTCGTCAGAGACATACAGTTCCGTATTATTATTGTAGCTAGGTTTTTTATCAAATGTGCTAATAAAGAATTAAAACATTTCAGGAATAGGTTTGAATTAAGTTACAGGAGCTTACAGTAACACCTTATAGCGCACACCATCAATTTAATAGAATTACTGGAATAACCAAATGGGATCAAGTTACCACCAGGTACCATGATTTTTAATCTTGTTGTCACCTGTTGAACATAGATCTCTCCCCACAACGGACTCTCCTAAGCTTCGACTAATGGCTCCAAATTACTCTAATCTGGTTGTCATTCCTCAAAGAATCTGTTCATACGATCCCAAGTATGTAAGATCATAAAAATATTGCTCACCTTGGCAATAAAAAAACATGTATGCACTTGTTGTACCGGCTTCTTAACTTCTGTTTTTTCTTTGTCGGTAAGGAATCCTAAAAATCTGTCTCTAACAATGTGAATTGAGTTGTACATGATACAAAAAACAAATACTCGACACGTGCCTTGCCCCGAGCTACGGTTTGTAAAGCTTGTGCTATAGAGGTGATGACAAGCCACAGATTTCTCTTGCGATGAAATGAAGGCTTGAAAGTTGTATTAAAAGATATGATTATCAAATAAAGGCATCATCATGATAATGTGATAGTTGTATAAAGTTTATATTAAAGTGAAAAAAGTGCTTATTTGTATTTATTTCCAGCATTTTTTTTATTTGGAGAATAAAAGTATAAATAAAATTCATACAGTCATTATTTTTTGCTTGCAAACTGTAAATATAGTTTGCGAGAAGTATGACTACGCCCTATACTTAGACACTTATTTGTACTCATAGAGTTAGAATATTAGTGATAGCATTAACAGCGTTACCTTGAGCAAAGCGTGAGCAGTTTCCATATAGATGCATTCACAGATATATCATACACTAGTTGATTTACAGACATACAAAATGTCGATATAGATTCCATGTCATTTGTTCTTGGTAAAAGTATCGATAAAAAACGTGAAATTGACATTCATTATAAGTATTTTAGTCGTTCAAAGTATGTACGCGCACTTCGTTACAAAGCATTCTGACCGTATTGTCGTTCTATAATATTCTAATGGCCCATTCCAATAATTTAAGGACTATTATCGGTTAAAATTAAGACTCTTATACTTTATTAATAATGAAGCAAATACCTCAAAGCTTTGCATAGTAGACCCTCCCATATGGAAGTAGCTATCACAGGTAAAATTAGCTTACGAAATTATCTATATACCCAGTTTGACAATAAAAAATCCTACCCTTGGTAAGTCGATTCGTTTTTGTTTATAGAAGCCGGGCATAACTCTATGCTTGTACTATTGATTATTCTGTGACATAGATTAGCATAGCGCAGCTTTCTCACTGAAACACATACTTAGTAACGTCAAAAAATACGTAAATACAACGTACATACGAAATAATAACAGACATCACTGGGGGATTTCTTATAATACCTAATTACATGTATGTTAAACCAGCTTTCATTTCTGTCTAATTATTTCTTCTTTTTGTGTAAAAGCTGACGGCACATCAAAGTTGTTTATATAATGATTGATTGTAAGGAAGCTGTTATCATAAAAACATTACAGAATACTAAGCCTATTATTATTTTTAATACTGTGGTTTGATCTCAAAAACGTTTGTTTTATGACTGAGGTCTGATGAGAACAGGGTTTTTGGGTACGTCAGTAATGTTTTTTTTTACCCCGGGCGCAGAAAAATAGTGATAACCATCATCTCTGCATATTATTTTTCATATTATTCTATAATTATCATATTTTATAGTATTGATTCTATAATCCATAAAATTGTCTTCTGCTACGATCTCTGCTCTTATCTTTTGAGACATGATATTTATTACCATTTTATCTGCAATCATCCGTTCCAATGTGAACCATAACCAAGGTGATTTTCCAGTGAACTCAATCCCTTTAAAACTGTTTCAGTTACTTTTCAGGTCCAGTTTCAGTATTTGTCATCTTTTTGGGCGTGTTACCTACATTCTCATGCTTATTTAGAAGATCGTTTATTAGGTAATTGCTGTTTATTTGTTGCTAATTACTGGCAAAAATTTAAACATTGTCTTTTCACCTTCATACCGTGAACTTTACAAACGAGTGCTATTAAATCAAAAGTCTATGTTAATTACCAACGCATTACAATCCGAGCCCACTAAAAATCATAGCGGAATGATGGCTCAGAATCTAAGGCCCTAATTACACTGCTGACAACGTTAATGCCTCGTGTACACGCGACGAATTCCGTGCCGCTAACTGTATTACTTTGCAGTAAATTTGATACAGTAGGTATGTTTGGAATTGATGATTTTAAGTGTACGAATTCTTAAATGCCATCTGAATCCAACCTTTTTTTGTTATATTTGTCTTACATTAGTTTGATTTTACAAACAGATAAGCATGGTGTTTTCTGCGAGGATAAACTGTACTACTACTGTACTACTGTACTAGTACTATTTAATGAACAGTGAAATTTTTTTACCTGAAAGATGATTTATTTAAATTTTGCTACAATGACATCTAGCATAAAGTACATTTTCATAAAAATACTTGTCCTGACTGACTTGAAATTATGAAAGCACTAAGGAATAGTTTCCGAAATTGTACCTCTAATAGAGTAAAATAGGAAATAGTAGACGAGACAGAGCGGGACGCTAGTACTTTTTATTATTACAAAAAAATCTTAATTTTAAAATGAAAATACCTACTATTAGGTAAGACATAAAAGGTTACTAAATGAAAAAGAAAAAACACCCTTCATCATCATTCTCATAAAGTTACAATTGACTTACTGTGAGGAACTAACTTACGAATAAAGAAGATTTTTTATGAAGCCCGTACTCTTTTTGTTTTCTCCCACGACAACAAGCAGAGCGCAAAGTTTACAACCCATTTTTTAAAGTATTTATACAACAATGTTAAAAGTTTTGAATATGGCAATGTTGCGATTGAAAATAAACGAGAGAAAAGTTACATAATCAGTACAATAGTTTAGCATGATTTCCTGGCATCAGAGGATGGCTTTTTAGAGTCACCTTCCACCCAACATGGGCCCGAGTAGTGGAGCGTGTATTCCCGCACGCCACTATCATGGAGACGGTGGAGACAAGAGATCCGGTCTCCACCGTCGACGAAGAGGATGCCTCTGGCCAGGCTATCGCTGCCTATCTGCTGCTGCTATATCTAGCCGGCAGCAACAGGTAGGAACACGATGGGGTTTTAGTCAGCAGGAGTCTGACATGAGGATTTCCCCACAAAAAATAAAAAGGTACACCTTGCTTCAAAAGCCGACAACCAATGAAGAAGACTTGATCTCGAATGGCAACTACATGTCAGTGTCTGACGACCTGTGGGGCTACCGCGTATCTTTGGTGAGTGTTCACGCACCTCACTACCCTAATCTAATTACGATTGACACGGTATGACGAAGACCATTGTTGGCACCCGGTGACCAGAGTCAGTGGAGTCAGTCAGTCACAGGATAGTACGGAACAGCAGTCTAATTTAAAGTTCTGTCCCATTTCATAGTAAAAGTTACACGTATACCTGGAGATTTCTAACCTACAAGTACAGCTAATGACCATAGAGCTTATATATTGCTATATGAACATATTAAGCTACAAATGCCTACTCCAAAAACGTTTTCCGTTTTTAAATTCACAGCTCTATGTCGAAACGTCGAACAATCGTGTGTTCATACAGAATATTATACTTCTGCACTATTTATTCCTGACCTTGCATTGTTACAGGTAATATTTATCGTTGAGCGAATTTATTCCACTTGGTACCATATAATTTCAATTAAAGGTTTTTTAACACCTTCGGCCATATGACGATACACTAAGCAACTGTGAAAATCAGACAACCCATCTCTACATACATAGGTATTATATACTGCTTTTTTAAAGAACTAAAAAACTTATGTAGATATTTACACTGACATACAGAATATTCAGACCTGCACACAAATATTTTCCTGGGTGAGAATCGAACCCGAACCCTGAGGATGAAATACAACCACGCCATATCTGTCTGATTAAAGCTGTAAAATAAAAATACGACAAACAACTTGAATACAATTCCTGTAGTTAAGAAAGTCTTTAAAGAGCTTCATGGAAAGAAAAGCTAAAAAGTTAAAGAAATACTTTTCCAAGTCTTGGATGAAATTTTTTTTTTTTTTATGTCATTAGGTTGACAAACAGCCTGACGGTCCACCTGATGGTAAGTGGTCACCGCCGCCTATGGACATTTGCAATACCAGGGGGATTGCCGATGTGTTGCCGACCTTGAAGAGCTCTTTTTACGCCTATTTTGAAGGACCCCATATCGTAGCGCTGAGGGAAAACCGTAATGGGGAGCTCATTCCACATCCTAATGGTCCGCAGTAGGAACGTCCGACTGAACCGTTGTGTGGACGATCGAGGCGGCTCGAGGATATGAGGATGAACTCCACATCGCCGGCGAGCGGTGCGGTGGTAAAAAGGTGATGATGGCACCAGGTCAAAAAGTTCTTGAGAACACTCCCCATTATATAGACGGTAATAATGAAATTATGTGTCTTTGGATCGGCTTTTAATATTAAAGCCGATAAGAAAGCTTGTAGTCAAACTCTATGTCTCAGAACTCATATTATGTATGGTAGTGGATGAAAATCAGATAGGAGCTGGCACGGGCATCTTTCCATTCCATTCAAAATTCGTACACAAACACCCATAATAAAGTCGCAATTTGAACACGCACATGGATTGGACAGACGCTCTTGCCATTTCCAAGCCCGCGCCAGCTCTTATGTGGCTTGCACCGAAAGGCTTAATTTTTACCTCAGCTCTGCGAGATTCTACTGGGGCAGGGTACCATGTAGTATGTAGGTACTCACCTGATTGGCTACCTCTTTCATGTAGAAAATGTTTCCAATTACCTGCCGGTAGGTTCAAGCAGATGCACTAGAGAGCCAATTTGTCGTCTAGGTTTTGTCGGCAAAGATTGACAATCCCCTAAATATTGCAATGTTTGTGGACTACTAACATACGAGTACATAGGTACAAAAGTTTATCAGAATGTTCATTGTTAGCCGATTGAAAGGCATGTTCTATCTCCTCTACTCCTCTCACTCACTCTTTTATATATCCACCGTGATCTAAATAAATATTGAAGTAGTGTAGTACTAACAGTATAAAAAAGCACTTTGTGTATTGAAATCCAGAAACAATAACTAAATTATTCATAGCTGTTTTATTATTTGGATGGAAGAGATAAATTGCTTGAATGGAGTACTTTTTTAAATTCCTATCTGGGTGTCATTTTTTAAAGTGATTCTTTGTTTCTACCCAAAACAAAAGCCTTTTCAAGGATGTTTTAAATAAATATTCCTGATCAGCTTGTATTGTCTGCATCATTTATTAACAGTTCACATAATTTATCCACTGCAGGAGTAGAAAAGTCACGAACTTACTTTACGCAGGAATCATCCCTATTGTCGAATGGCACAATTATCCTTTCAATTGTATCTACTATTACTTTATTAATTCAATATAACATTATTCTAGTGACTAAAAAGTTGAGCGGGAACTGTTAGTCGTGGTATGGACATGTTATTAGGAGGGATGAAAACCATGTGACTAAAGTGTTGCGTATGAAAGGAAATGGATATATGGGAAGAGTAAGACCGAAAAAGAGATGGATTGTATCAAAGATGAAAATAGTAAGAAAAGAGCTAATGCTGATATGACGGATAGGTGAGCCGAATAGAAAAAGCTTGGTGCTTCTACGCTACGCTTCGAGCACGAGCACACGTGGAGCACGGATTCTCGTAGCGTGGACGGACTTGCGAGCCTCGAACGAGAATTTGTCTCGAAGTCGAGTGCGCTCCGCCAATTGTTAGTTTTTTCCATGTCTGTGGTTTTTTCACGAACACAGGGATTCGCATCGCACTCGTGTTGTAGGCTCGTTGTACGTCCACACTTGACATCGCAAGCGAGGAACTAATAGAGGCTCGTTCGAGGCACTTCACGTAGCATAGACGAACCATTACATATTTCGCTGATGCCAAATAATTTTAATTGGAAACAGGGCTGGCATTGAGGATTGTAATGCTCCCATAATCTTATCATAGTATAAAGCTTAGAAGGAAAGCTCACAATTGCAGCTACATTTATGGAACAAACAAGAGAACTCAAAGTAGAATACAACATATTCGAATTAATAGTGTAAGTACCGTTGATTAGGCTTATTGTCCGCACACTGCAAATTAATGTAACAGTAACGTTTCTAAACTACGTAATTAAATACTTTCTATTGTAGTTATCAACAGTGCGAACAAGATGTTTACAAATGTAGGCGATGTCAGCCGTTATATATTTACCTGTATTGTAACTGTGATGTTTTCCGTTGCAAAACATTGAAAGTATTAAATTACTAGCTCTAAAATATTCGCACTAACAGGATGAAACGTTTTTCCTATTTGCTATAAACATAAACCTTCTTGCTATTTTTGAAAATTGTTATGCTATTTTTTCATCTTTTTATACTACTCATTATATTGAGTTTATATTATTTTTCGTTTAATAAACTGGCAATATGCGCGAAGGATTATGACTACTGCTTTAAAAATAATGCAAGATGAGCGTAATTTACCAATATGAGACCTTTTAAGAGAGGTAGAGCGTAGCGTTTATTTGCTCAAAGAGCAGCTCGACTGGGGAAGTACCTCCACCTTACAGAATACCGCAGCCAAATAACTTTATGTTGTGTAAAGTTGTGTTCCTGCGCGTGAGTAAGGTCGCCAGAGCTCATTGGGGAGGGGGGAAACGTCGGTAACGCGTGATTGATGCTTCGTGTGTTGCAAGCGTCCATATGGCTATGGTAACTGCTTACCATCAGGTGGGCCGTATGCTTATTTGCCGACTTAGTCGTATAAAAAAAAACTTAATAAAAATCTCGGAAACTCTTTTTTTTTGTAGTGCTGCTGGATACATAATAGCGATCGCATTTCAAATCGTAATCGACCAATTATTTAAACCCGATGTTTGTTATTTTTTGTTCACCTTATTGAGCAAGTTTGCTTATATCTTGCTTAAAGAGAGGTAGAGCATAGCGTTTATTCAAAGAGCAGCTCGACTGGGGAAGTACCTCCACCTTACAGAATACAGCAGCCAAATAACTTTATTTTGTGTAAAGTTGTGTTCCTGCGAATGAGTAAGGTTTCCAGAACTCATAGAGGAGGGGGATAGGTCGATAACGCATGAGCGATGCTTCGTGTGATGTAACCGCTTACCATCAGGCGGGCCGTATGCTTGTTTATCGACTAAGTAGTATTCAAAATTCAAAATTCAAAATTGAATTTGAATTTGAATTTGAATTTGAAAAATTTGAAAATTCAAAATTCAAAATCATTTATTCAAATAGACCTTCGCAGGCACTTATGAAAAGTCTGACTCTAATACTCTAATACCGGTTCGGAAGGTTGCATTTGCTGAGAAGAGCCGGCAATAAACTCAGCAATTACTCTTTTCAAAATAGGCTTAGATTTATTACATAATATTTACATTCTAATCGCACTGAAAACAATTGCGTGCCCCGGCGCGGCGGCAAAATTACAAAGTAGACTGAATAAATATTTAATAAGTAAATAAATAGCAAACTTAAGCAGACCAGCCCCCACAAGCAGCACCTGTTCACAAGTATGACGCGTGTGGCAGCCATCGCCCTCCTCGCCATATTGGAGGGAAGTGAGCGACCCGTCACACGATATAAAAAATAAAAAAAATATCCAAGTACAGATCTGACACAATCGTTGCTACAATTTTTCCTGTTACTACCGTAGCATGTTTTGGTTCACCGTACATTTTTATTTTACTATCAAATATTAAAAATTCCCCACAAAGATACAAGAATCCAATTCCGCGTTTTCTTACAATTCTTTATATCTCACAATTCCCTTACCCCGGGGCGGTGGCACAAAGTTAAATTAAAAAATGTCGATCCAAGCCAGCCTATGTATTTTTCTATTTGTCGAATATTTTGTTTGGATTCTTGAACCAATCACATGTTTGCGTATTATTGTATGGAAAACAGACTTTTCTGTTAAGTTGTGAATATAATAAACTGTTCATCGGAATTTGTAGAATATTTAGGTCGAAGCAAGAGAAACAAAGCTTTAGTAAAATCAGCAAAAGTTGTATGATTGACCGGATGCCAAGACGCAGGTCCCGGATGCGAATGCGAATCCTACATTGAACTTGAGCTTTCGGTGACGGAAAATATAGTGAGGAAACCATAGCGCGGTAATAGTGCCATAGCGAGGGCCAGTTGGCGCAGTTGGTTAAGACGTGGGGTCTTAACCTATAGCGCCGCAGGTCGTGGGTTCGATTCCCACACAGGACATGCATTTGTGTGCATGAACATGTCTGTATGTCTTGAGTCTGGGTGTAATTATGTATATTAAGTATGTATTTACAAACAAAAAGTAGTATATGTATATAATACATATACTACTTTTTGTTATCTGGTTTCCATAGTACAAGCTTTGCTTAGTTTGGGATCAGATGACCGTGTGTGAGGAATGTCCCAGGATATTTATTTATTGTCCCAGGATATTTAGTATGTAGTAGGCCATCATGTTCGTTACGTTGACCACCAAAATTACGCGGTAGAGCCTAGCTGGCTACCACCGTCAAGTTGAAAATCAGTCGTCAAGCAGCTATCAGTGTATTCCGACAGGTGTACTTGAGAGCCTGTTACTTCTAGGCTTTTGTGTGCTTCGACAACATCATCACTTACCATGGTGAGATTGCGGTCAAACACAGACCTATACGCATTACAAAAGAGATAGATGCCTTTTTTGGGCTCACACAGTTCTTAATTGTATATTGTTTTTCTAAGTTATTCTTTTGTTTTTGTGAGTCCAATTTTGTTTTCTTTCAAGAATAGATTGTGTTCATTTAAAATAAACCTTATGATATAGAACGCTTAGGTTCTAGAATTAAGCCAAGTTGCCAAGCGTCTTTGGACTGGTATTTCTTATTCATACAGGTGACGGTACCCCATAGTATCAGGTAGAGCTCCTGGCTGCTTATCAGCCATATCAGGTCTGCTTATCAGGTATTGAGCGTATAAAATAAAAAACAAAATGATTGGTAGTTAGTTGGGGATATACATTTCGGCAAAGATATTAAAATTTTGGAACTTGAACGATTGGTGAGCAAAGCCTGTGTCTATACCTAATGCTTGTTACCAATAGCCCATTAGACCAAGCACATAGAAGTTAGGCTTATTACAAAATCAAATAAAAGCTACAAAAACCACCAACCAACGTTTCATTGAATGCAGAGAAGTGAAGGAAATAAACCCTGACCACGAATCACGTAGCACCGAGTTGGTATAAAGAGTGAGTCCAACTCATTATCCGATATAATTAATTGGAGTTCAGTAGAAAAGTTCCCGTTGCTGGTCTGGGAGAATTTTGGTGACCCGGATATAAGACGACTAGATGAATGAGGGGTTTTACGGGTCCTTTATATCAATATCAAAAAACTATCTTTGGGATCTTGCTGCTTTAGCCGTCGTCCTAATTGGCGACGATCGTACGATCAAACAATGCGATTTCGTCGCACGATCGCGCTGATGTTCCTGTGCTCGCGCGATGACTTGCGAGCTTCAATTAGGACACTCTAAAGCGTTTTGTGTACTTAATCTCGTCGTGCGACGAAATCGCATCGTTTGATCGTAAGATCGTCGCCAATTAAATTGCCTTAAGGTGTATTTTTTTGAAAAGGACGTTTTTTGAAAAATCTCTTACTCTTACAGACGTGACCTGATGGTCAGTAGCCAATAAAGGCCAATATAAGTAGGTACACCAGTGAAGAAAAGTGACTCGTGACTTTTCGAGTTGTCCCTGTGAATTATTTTAGAAGAATTATATTACTAAAAACCTGACTTTTGACTGGAGGATATTTTGAAATTGAAACGTGACTAGAATTTTTATACAACTCTACACGGGCAAAAAATAAGTCCTAATAAAAAAGATTTGGTTGCTATACTGAATGAATCCTAAAAAGAGGAAGACACAACTGTTGAATATATTTTATTTGATTCGTCTGTCTGTTTGTTTGATTTGTAAATATGTATTCATATTGGTGGGATCATATTATTATGGTAGAATGATTGAGTGAAGTGGCAACACTGACCATAACGCCCATAGCAAAGCTAATAAATGTGTGGGTATTTGTATTTGTAGGGTTGGTTTATCTCAATCTCTCCGGATGTAATTACACAGCTCTGTGCGATCATTGTTTTACCTAGTTCTGGGGCTTATCATATTTTAAGACTGTACATTTGTAATGTGAAGTGATTATCTAATTTTGTATGTAATAATATCACAATAAACCTATCGGGGCCCATGAGGAGTTACTTGCGTCGCTTCTCCTCATACGGGACTTGTCCGAAGCGATGGTATTACGTTGTTTCATTACCACTACCATATACCACCGAACCTTAATCATCGTGTTCGTGTCGCTTGGCCGTCGCTGGCTCCGAGAAAAGCAACATACTATATACATAGATAATTTTCTAAATCAATAATTTTGTCACAGTATATTTAAAAAAAACACATCTTCAAGTAAAACCACTTACAGTCCTTAGAGATCACTGAAAGTATTTGCAGAGCAGTTGGAACAGACATCCGAGTATCTGTTAGCAGTTCTAGAAACTTTATACCTTCGCTTTGAACGGTATTGGGTTGTGACTTGAATCGATAAGGCAACTTTGCTTTAGAAGTTTTTGTACAATTCCAGTAAGGTTAAATGATAAAATACTTGTGCAAGTAGAAATTGCCAGTTAATTAATGTTGTTTGGACGCGTGACATGGAAAATGGAGACTTGGCGCTACTTTTACCCGACTACATGTCGGCAAAGACAGGGTTATGTTTTTCACGCGTATCCTTGTTTGTGTCTTTATTATATACTGCAGCCTAATATAATAATGTTAAAAATCCATATTATAGGTTTGAATGATTCTCGTTTGATGTCGAAAATTATGATTTGAATAAGCAAATTTTAAGTATCTCAAACAACTGTACTAATATTAGTCCTAATATCGAACCACTGATTATAGGTAAAGCAAATACAATAAAAACCAGACAAGTGCGAGGCGAACTGGCACACGGACGGTTCCGTACAATAAATAAAACCGGCCAAGTTCGAGTCAGACTCGCGCACCGAGGGTTCCATACAAACCTGTAGGTATATAAGTAAATGGTAGTATAGACCTGAGTATTTGATATTAATATCAATTTATGACGTATTAAAAAAAACTACTTACTAGATCTCGTTCAAACCAATTTTCGGTGGAAGTTTGCACCGTAATCGTACATCATATATTTTTTATAGATTTATCATTCTCTTATTTTAGAAGTTACAGGGGGGGGGACACACATTTTACCACTTTCGAAGTATCTCTCACGCAAACTATTCAGTTTAGAAAAAAATGATATTAGAAACCTCAATATCATTTTTGAAGACCTATCCATAGACACCCCAAACTTATGGGTGTGATGAAAAAAAAATTTTGAGTTTCAATTCAAAGTACGGGGAACCCCCAAAATTTATTGTTTTTTTTCTATTTTGGTGTGAAAATCTTAATGCGGTTCACAGAATACATCTACTTACCAAGTTTCAACATTATAGTTCTTATATTTTCAGAAATAAATGGCTGTGACATACGGACAGATAGACAGACAGACAGACAGACATGACGAATCTATAAGGGTTCCGTTTTTTGCCATTTGGCTCCGGAACCGAAACGAAAACGAGGAGGAGGAGGAATCGAAAATTACTGGCTTGCTTTCTATAAGAGAGAGAGAGACAGACAGAGAAACATGCGCACGGCACGGCTTACAACTATAGCAAAAAGTGTCGTTACAACTTTTGGTCTTAATTTTTTCCGTCTAGCCCCCTTTCGCAACGCGCGATAAGGAACTTCGTTCCAATAATAATATTAAACAACTCAAATTGACTGTTAAGTGAATAGAAGGCGAAATAACAAAAAAAAAACTTGTGTGAGGACGCGCTTAAATTTTTAATTTTATTTTATTATTTGTTTTTATAGCGGCAATAGAAATATAGGTGTTGCTGAAGTGACCTATTGCTTTCCCGGTATAAAAATTATCCTATGTTTTAATCCAGAATGTATTCTATCAGTGTGACAAATTTCATCTAAATCCGTTCATTCGTTTTTACGCGAAAGAGTAACAAATATCCGCATGGACTTTTTTTTTTTTTTTTTTTACTTTGTATAGGCCTGTGTTTGACCACAATCTCAATATGGTAAGTGATGATGTGGTCGAAGGTGGTAAGCACACAAAGCCTAGAAGGAACTGGCTCTCAAGTGCAGCTGACGGAACACACCGATAGGTGCTTGGCGACATATTTTCAACTTGAGGGTGGTAGCCAGCCAGACGGGTACTACAAAGTACCCTACCACCGTGCTATGGTTTCCTCACGATGTTTTCCTTCACCGAAAGCTCAAGCTCATTGTAGGATTCGAACCCGGGACCTTCGTATCGGTATCCGACGTCACTACCACTGAGCTATCATCGCCTTGAACTTTACTGAAATTAAACTAAAATGCAGTACTGCAAAAGGCAGTAAGATAATTTTCACTTTACTTGTCCACTTTCAGAATACAGCGTATAAACTAACATTCCTTCTATAAAATATGATGCAGACATCTAGTTTACAACAATTTATGATCGTGCTGCGGTAATAAATAAAATGCGTAGAAGTTATGTTTGTATTATGTCTTTGAAAAGGCAAAATCAGTACTAAATATAGTAATAGGCTGTGTACTGAAACATGTGTTTAATAAACTGGTGGCCTGTATATGGCCGCACTAGCTGTCCTGCGCGGTTTCACCCGCATTCCCGAGGGATCGTATGTTTTCCCGGGATAAAAAGTATCCTATGTGTTAATCCAGAACATATTCTATCTGTGTCCCGGATTTCATCCAAATCCGTTGAGTATTTTTTGCGTGAGAGTTACCTCCATGCACACAAACTCTCGTTTATAATATTACAAGCTGTTACTCGCGGTTTCACCAACGTTCTGCAATAAAAAGTAGCCTAAGTCCTTCTCCATACCATAGGCTAACTGCATGCTAAATTTTATGATGATCCGTTCAGTAGTTGAGGCGTAACGAACAAACAAATAAACATAAAATTTTAGTATTTGATATTAAGACGGGAGTTGGCCTGCGATTATTCCATACAAATGTATTCCCCTGTCTTCTTCGTATTGCCAATTTTTTTTGTGAATAAATCGGTCTGAGCTGCAAATGTCCATATCGCACATAGCGTATAGCATAGCTGCATAGCGCGACGTGGCGCGACGGCAATAGTTTCCTCCTCTTAAGTACAGAGGCCGGCAAACAACTTGAGCCAAAGTCGACGTAGTGGGGGTAAGTTCGCGCATGTACACTCATGCTCGGCCAATAGCGTGGACGCGTGCCGACAGAATGCCCCCGCGCACCTCTCTTTCCACCAACGACACCTTAAAATCGTCTACTGCGCACTCAAGGTCATGGCTCAAGTTGTTTGCCGGCCACTGTAAGGATCTCTACCATGGAGAGAAAATAAGTAACATACACCATACAATATTTTATCCCAAACACAAATACCGTTCTATAGTGGAGAAATGAAAAATTACGCAAATACGCAGCCTAATTCTATCAAAATAAAAAATATGTTACAACCGAAATCCTCATGCCCATAAACTTTCGTTTTTTACGTAAAGAAAGAATTCGTTATTTTTTCTATAATAAATCTCGGTAAGTATACAGTTACATAAAGTCGGTTGTATATCTGTCTATGGACGACCTAAATCTGTACTCCTACGCAAATCTACAAGGCTTACTGGGCAATGTTTATGTTTTATGTTTAGTGTTGGATTTATATGGATATTACATGAGTAAAAGATTAAAAGAAAGAGTATTTTTACAAAAATAAACCGCCTTCAAAGTACACTAAAAAGTATGAAGCACTCTTATCTGACACTGTGTTGAAGTCAGCGAAATATTTCGATCGAACACGCCATGCGATTTTGCTCACTTCAAAACAGTGTCAGATAAGAGTTATTTCATACTTTTTTGTGTACATTGAAGGCGGTTTATTTTTTTGTTAATAAGTTAGTTTATAGTTAAATATTTAAATAAAGTTAAATGATATAAATAGCTATCTTTCGAGTGTGCAACAACCCCACAATACTGCTTCTGTCAATAACACACAAAGTTAAATTAGATGGTAATTCTAATTCGTTGAAGGTAGACCTTATACGTTTTCTAGTCACAAGATGCTGTGACTAAAGATTCCCTATATTTTACTGCTATGACAAGCCCAAACGTCCCAAATATATAACTCGTAACCTATGTACTTCGCCGTCTGATATGAGCTGCTATCATGGCGACGCCACCAGCTTGCAAAATGCAAGGGTATTCCACGTAACGTCTCTACCAAAGACCCATCTTCCAGGGAATAAGTTTCTTAAAAAGGCTTCTTTACGTCGTTGAGTTGGTGTAGACAAACGCTGAGGCGAATTATAACAAACTAGTACCAACAAATAAAAAAATATATTTTACTGTTTCGCCAACTTATAAGGTGCAAATGCAAAACCACACCTCACATTATCTGTCATGTCATACATGTGATCCACACAAATCCAACGGAAAGAATTAGCAACGACTAGTCGGCCGGTTGTGTGGCGCCACCATAGTCGTCACTAGACTCTTGCGCAACCGACGCCGCGTGCTTCCAAATTTGAATTATTGAATATAGTTTACAAACACTAAAAACCTTAATAAGGCATTCATAGCGGGCTTTGTTTGTATCAGTGTTTGTTAGTTATTCGGGTTCCTTTGGTTAGATTATAAAGCCATTTGCTCTACCGATGCAGGTTTAAAAAATATATCAGATTTTAAATAACTTTTATGGTCTTACTGGAAATTTTGCTGTACCAAATTCTCGCGTCTTTCAAAATAACCTTCTAATCGAAATTACGGTTCGAGTGCTATTTGACTGTAAAATTTTGAGGGGCGAATTCAATTCGAACGGTCCTGACCAATCAAAGGTTGATATGACTGGATTTCCTTCTAAATATACCAGCCTCGAAATTGCAAGAATAGCCTTACTTGCTTTTCAATCGACAAAAGTAAGAGTTTAAACTTTATTTTAGAACGAGTGATGAATTCTAGTGCTCCGGAATGCAGTTTGCAGTGCAGTGGCAAACTGTAAGACCTGTACTGGTACAGAACCACAGCACTAATACGAGAGACTTGTGTTTGATCACTATCTCACCCTGACTGACTCTGATCAGGGAATGTGATAATGTACCCGAAGATGGTAAGCATACAAAACATAGAAGGAAACTCTCAGATGCAGCTGCTGAAACACTCCAGTTGGTCTGCAACAGATCTTCAACTTGAGGGTTGTAGCCAGTCAGGTTCTCACCAACGCTCTTCGTCACGGCATTTAAAGTCACTAGGTACCACTTAGATATCGCTTTAAAGTTCACTGTGGTTTTTTATTGTAAAACATCGCTGTAACTACTAAAACTAATAAACTCGTGAGGTACCCAAGTATTCATGCAAGCATTTCCCATAAATAATGAAAATTGTCTCGCGTGACAGAATTCTATGCGACCACCAAGGAAACTTGGAACTTTGACAATTACATTTTCTTGTTAGATTATAATAACGAAAAGCGGTAAAAACTATTGTAAATATTTCAAACTAGCTTATGCTCGCGGCGCAAATGACATATTTTTCTACAGCAATAAAATAAAACAAAACAACTTCATCCCGCTTCGAGGGAGGAATTATTAAACCGCTCTTCAGCCTAAACACAAAATTTGAAGATCCTAACTTCGAAAGTGACGGACTTTCATACAAACTTTCATCCCCTATTTTACCCCCTTAGGGGTGGAATTTCTAAAAACCCTTTCTTAGTGGATTCCTACTCTTCACAAAGAATATACCCTCTAAATTCCATGTCTCTAGGACAAGCGGTTTAGGCTGTGCGTTGATATATCAGTCAGTCATCCAGTAAGTCAGCCAGTCAGTCAGTCGGTCTGTCAGTCAGGACTTTGAATTTTATATATATAGTTGAATGTTCATATTGAGATATATAATGGTGTGTCCATGCTTGGCGAACCGAGCACGAGCCGAGCAACGAACGAGCACACTACGAGCACGATTCGCGTAGCGTGGACGGGCTTGCGAGCCTCGAACGAGCGCGATAGTCAGTTTTTTTTACGAACAAAAGGATTCGCATCGTGCTCGTTGTAGGCTTGTTGTAGGTTCGTTCGAGGCTCGGCTCGTGCTCGCTTCGCCTAGCATGGACGCACCATACCGCAAGAGGAAATTCACTAATTTATTAGGACCTTATATGATAGAGTTATGACCGTCAAATAGTTTCAGAATATAAAATATGTTAGTATTACGCAACTTCTAAACTTCGTTTCAAACAACATAAAAATCTTATCAAATCTTAATTTATGCGGAACCATGTTAAACTAAAATATTGTATGCGTAACAATAAAACAAAATTGAAAGTGTGACTAAGAATAATGTTATTTGTCTTATAATGCCACATTGTTGTTTGTAAATGGTAAACTCCTACGCATACTAAGGGATCTAGTGGGATTTGGAGCGAACTAAAACATTATATAACGTGCTATATTTGGTAATCAGGTCAATTAAATTAGATGTGGTTGATTAATTGAAAGGAATAATCTGGCAGACGGTGTAAGACGCGTCGTGGAAGCCGTGGAGTATATAGATTTATTTGTACTTTGGTCCAGAAATTGGTGAAAATTCGACCGTAATTAGAAATATTATAGAGTTTGAACTAAAAGCACCCTGCACTCCTTTTTTTTACTATGTATAGGCCTGTGTTTGACCGCAATCTCACCATTTTAAGTGATGATGTGGCCAAAGGTGTTAAGGACACAAAGCATAGAAGGAACTGGATCACAAGTGCAGCTGTCGAAATACATCCGTAGGTGATTAGCGACAGATTTTCTTTACTTCTTCTTCTTTACTTGAGGGTGGCAGCCAGCAGGTGGGTACTACAAAGTACCGTGCATTTCCTCACGATGTTTTCCTTCACTGAACCTCATTGTAGGATTCGAAACCGGGACCTTCGTGTCGGCATCCGACGATGTCACTACCACTGAGCTATTATTACCTTGCACTGCCATGCTACCTCAGAGGCCCTGAACATCTGGAGATATTCATTATTTATTCCAAAGTGAAAAAAAGAGATTTGATTACAAGAAAAAAAACTTAAAATCAAACAAACCTCGAGAACAACTCAGTTTACAAAATTAATAGCTAACTTTTCCAAAATCGGATTACCGATTCCAGTAATAAACTAACCATCTACAGGAACGCGTTTTACTTTAAACCTCATAAACTGTTAAATAAGTTTAAGTCTACATAAATCTATAAAAATCTGCCTACAAATCTGCCGCTATGGCACGGAACGTTAACGTAAATGCTAACGGCACTTCGTGAAGTATCTAATTATATGTGATGAAAAATTATAGCCTACTCACATTCATGGAGTTGATTCGTGGTGTACGTGTTTATTGTAAGGGATATCTGGCAGGGATATTAAAGTTTGGATGAAAAATAGCTTTAGTATGGTATGATGGTTTAGAAATAGGCTTGGTAGATGCTGATGAAATGATAGGCGGTACAGGCCTCGAATGCCTTGGTTCTCTGTAATCCCGACCTGACAGGCAGTTCTCAAGTTGAGTTTCTGTCACTAAGCATCTACGGTGAGCAGATGAACTTGTGTAGCATCGCCAATTAAATCTGTAGGCCTGTAGCATTAGCGACAGATATGGCTCATCACTGATCGCGATTGGTCATATAACTTCGGTGAATAGTATTTATGAACTCATGCACTTGGTCTCTTACAGAAAGTTGTTGATATTTATTAGTATTCTATATCAAGCGTTCGATTCCTCTTTCCTTATACGCACGGTCAAGCTATGCTCTCTGGACAACTTATTCCCTCCGAGACAACATGGGTTTATTCAAGGCAATTGAGAGTGAACTGATTTTACGGCCGGTCGCGCGGCTTGGACTACATCTTCGCTTATATAAGGCGGGATTGTGGTTAAGCGTAAGCCCAGTAAAAATAAAAACTATGAACACTCCTGCAAGCACTTCCAACGAATTAAGTATTATTTTATGATGAGCACTAAGAAGTCCTCAGATAAGTTCAGAAAGCCTACTCTGGTAAAATAACCATCAGGTTAGTTTTGTAGAGCTTACGCAAACCACGTCTGGAAATATACTTGCTTCCACCTGTGAGACAAGTATCTGGTAATCTCTTTTGAATTTGCCTTGCAATGTTTTATATGGTGGTTGATGGTAAACCTATTACGAACACCTTTAAGAACGAAACAGGCGTAAGTTTCCCTAAAAAAACATCAATATTACGATTTATCGTTATACGAGTCTCAGGTCTCGAACCAGTCGTAATTTGTTCCGAGCGACTTTTCAACTTTTTAATGTTTACGCGTCTACAGAAAACTTTTCTAATTTATTCTCCCAAAGCTCGAGTGCCTACTTTTGGCAATTATTCATTTGTCTAATTTGGCTTTTAAAATTATTTGTGCTCGGTGATGTAAAGGTTGATGTAAATGAGACAGTGAAGACTGGAACTGATGGTTTTATACATTCAAAATCTTTTGATATAATTAATGCTTCTAAAGCTTTAAAATGGGACGGTCCGCTTTGTGAGACAGTAGCGTTAATAACTGAGCGAGCTCTTAAATCCATCAACATCGGTATCTTGCTGGACAATTCATTATTTTCTCTAGCTATCTGCTTAAGTCTGGGTGCATACGCCAATGAGCCAACATCGCTGTCTTTGCGGTACTGACGTCGATAAGCTAGGTCAACTAGGTAGCTGCAGCGCCCGACCGATTATCATGACACAATGGTTATTTACTTGCCAAAATCTTCACTTCAAATGAGCACTGATTTAATTTTAATCTATACATATAATAAAACTGTAGAAAAGTCGTGTCTGTACATTGAATATATTTACCAACAACTGATTTGGGGTGATGTAGAATGACTAACACAATACATAAATACCGTTTAAAAAAAAATTGTCTGTCTGTCTGTCTTTCTGTCTGTCTGTTTGTCTGTTTGAACAGGATAATCTTCGAATCCACTGAACGGATTTTCATGGGGTTTCCACAGGGTGATTGAGCGTTGCTTGGCGCTTCAACTAGGCTTTGTTTCATCAAAATCGGCTCACGGGAAAAAAAAATATCTCAATTTATTTATTTACAGGCCGTCTCACGGCACAGACACAGAGAGAGAGAACTACTAGATGGCGTTGTCTTTTTCCTGAATCACACTATGGTTTCGTTCTCACAATTTTATGACAGGATCAATGATTTCGATATAAGTTTCTTGGTTGATGAGAGCCATCAGCGCTCTCCCGTTTGACCTTTTAGTTTTGTTCACTACAAAAAAAAGCTACAAATAAGTACAGCTGCATTGACGAACTTATGAAAAAGGCTTACCTAAGTAAGAATCGAACCTGCAAAACTTCACGATGTGTTCTCATTTAAAGTTCTTTGCCTACATATGGCATAGCTCTGGGTCGAGTAACTATTCCCACTGTACCACCCTCGCGGGTACTCTCCCGTGATAAAAGGCATCCTATTTTTAACTGACTCAAAAAAGAAGGAGGAAACTCTAAGTTGGACGCGTATGTTCTTTTTTCATGTATGTTCATCGATTTCTCAAAAACGACCATGAACAATTCAGATATGATGAAATTGCTTGACAGACTAAGTGGGAAATAGAAAACAAACAGAACACAAATAAAAAAAATAAGGAGACCAGCAGTTCACAAAGAGAATATAGCTGATCTAATTTGCTGCCAGTTGGTAGTGTGCCCAAACTTTGCAGGCGGCGGGCGATGCCATTTTGTATGGTGATGCTTATCTTCTAGCTGGAGTATTCGTCAGCCCTTTGGCTATAGGTATTGGCGCTTTACCGAATCTCTCTCTACAACCTTCTTGAAAAAGTGTTTGAAGGTTGAGAGGAGTCGCTGTGCCGGCAGCGGTAGGTATTATTTGGTGCCTACTACATACTGGTCCCCTACACCCTCTAGCGACCCTAGCTCTGGCGACCTTACTCACCGCAGGAACACAACTGCGATGTAAGGGGGAGGAACCTCCCTGCTCGGGCAGCCAGAGTCCAATTTCTCTTTCAAGTGGTTACGTTTCGGGAAATCCTTTCTTAACGTGTAGCCTATACCTACTCTATGAGGCAACTACTTTGCCACTTATTTTTAGTATAGTGCTTGGGATATCGTTATTAGTGACTGGTATTTCGTTTTTATTTGGGTTCCGAACTAAAAAGCTAATAATGGAACCCTTATGGTGCCAGTTAGTCTGTCTGTTCGACTGTTACAGCGGTAGGTATATTTCAACAACCAGTAATTCTGTTGATTTAAAATTTGGAATAGTTTTAAATATTGCTTAACCAACCTTATTGCAAAAATATATATTTTTTATTTTTACGGTTGTAAAGGTGAACAGAGTGGGCCCTGCAATTTCAAAGCAGGGCTACAAATTTAAGTGAGGTATCATGGTAAAGGGCTTTATTTGTACATTTTAAAACATGTTTCTATTATTTTTTAAGACTTTTTGACTGTTGATGAATAATGCCAATCTCCGAGGTTCGCAATGCTAAAAATCTGGAAAAAGTATAGGAAAAATAAAACAATGTTTCTAACTAGCACAGTTTTTTCAATATCATCCAAATTCCTTCACAAACAAACTTAATTATGCGGGCCGGTTTTAAAACACAGTGATGGCCCAATCCAATAAATATATGTCCAAGGAAGGTCAGAGCCCTCGGTGCGCGAGTGAGACTAAGTCTTGAGCTTGGCCGGATTTATATAAAAGATTAAAATCACTCATTTAAAAAGCAAAGTCCTGGCTGATTGATGATTGATGGATGGGAGCACGTGGTCCTTCACCAGCTGTCGCCGCGCCGCGCTCCCATCATCGCATTGGGCACCGAGTTCACAAGAACAATTAGGAATCTTCACGAAATTAATATCTTAGCGTTTATTACGCGAACAAATCTTATAGTCTACGCGAGCGAAGCCGCGGGCAAAAAGCTAGTATGCAATATTTAAGGTTTAATTTTAAGGTTCTCGAGTGGCGACCACGTACTGGAAAGCGCCGAGCGGGACGCCCTCCTACCAGGTGGACCGACGACCTGGTCAGAGTCGCTGGGCACCGCTGGATGCAAGCGGCACAAAACCGTTCGAAGTGGAAGTCAATGGGGAGGCCTATGTTCAGCAGTGGACATCCATAGGCTGATATGATGAGGCAATATTTTAGTATCTGAGAGTAAATAAAAATGTTAATACTACACTTATTTAGTAGCAACACGTATTAGTAAAACGTATCAGTTTATTTTGTTGTATCAGAAACGAAAATCTGACGGTTATGAGATCCATTATGTAATACATGTAATGGTGAAATATTTGTCGATTTTTTAAAAAGGTTTCAAGGATTATACGATTGATTGCCTCTTGTATACTATGAATTGTATAGTCAAATGTAATCAACCGTATCGTTTTAAATGTCAAAAAAGGTCATGTCTCTCATTACTTATTTGAGTATTAATACTATGTTTACAATAATTTATTCTTTGAATTTTATGACAATGCAAGTACAGACAGCAAAAAGTACAGTCACCATAAAAGCTTGCATTAGAATGTTTTTTTTTAACAAAACTTGTTTTAAAACTAGATAAACTATAAAATTAGATAACAAGGCCTACTGCTTGAATTCGCTGCGAGAGGCGTTAGTGTAGAATGAGATCTCTAGAAACGTCAAATATACTGAACGTTCGCTGTTTGTGAGCTTTTCCGCGGATTTTCACTAATTATATTCATGATTGTTGTGAAGATTGTGCAATTCCTGATTAATTATGGCAGACACACCTGCGAATCGCTACCAACCACTGTTTTAGGCGAGTTTTCTCTTTCAGAAACGTATGACTTCCTTTTTTCTGAATAAAACTGGACTACGCAACACTGAAGCATAATCAATGTATTTATTTAATTGGTTATTATCAATTATATTGGCCTTGTCGCACTAAACTACCTTTTCAACGACAGCGATAGGAACTTACTCGCTAGTGGCGCCAACTGTTGGCCACAGAAACTGTAGACCTCATTACTGGAATATTATATATATATATATATATAGGGAATAACTCCGTACATTACCAACGTACCTACCTACGTACGTTTATTTGAAAGAAAAAAGCGAGTGTGCGATGAAAATACAAAACACCGGTTTTAAAACCGGTTATCCGGTTTTACCTCTCAAAACCGAAAAATAAAACCGGTTTTCTTTTTGCCTTAGTTTTGCATTCCCTAGGGCTAACTCATACATACTTACTCATTTGCTTACATGGGTGTGTTATGGCTGCTACTATATTATAGTTTGCGGAAGTTGTTTGTGTACAGTAGCTTCCAATCCCAAGATAATTTCGTAGGGCTTTCGTATACACATACACTTGGCGCACGTTTCGTATTTTTGTATCTACCTATGTTAATTAAATTTAAGTTTCTTTATTATTCCGAAAAAAACCTTTCAACTTATCACGAAATTTCTTGGAAGAGCGGGATCTCCAACACAAGCAAATCTTTGCTTAAAAGGAGATTCCAAAAATATATTGTAACCTAATGGTGCGTCCATGCTACGCGAATCGAGCACGAGCCGAGCCACGAACGAACCTACAACGAGCACAATGCGAATCCCTTTGTTCGTGAAAAAACTGACAATCGTGCTCGTTCGAGACTCGCAAGCCCGTCCACTCTACGCGAATCGTGCTCGCAGTGTGCTCGTTCGTGGCTCGGCTCGTGCTCGGTTCGCCAAGCATGGACGCACCATTAGATAAGTTATTTGAAATTAATTTATTTATTATTTATTGTACTAAGATTGAGCTATGTGTATTATAGTATATTTAAAAACAGGCTAGTTATAGGTCTATATTCCAATTTAAACCAGACAATTTTGTTATTTATATACATTATTATGTTGGAATTTTAACGAAGACACAATTTCAATTAACATTTTGTGGTTGTTACATTTTATGATCGTTACTTTGTATAAGCAAATTTACTTACCACTAAATAGGTTTGGCAGCAAACGAGAATGTCTCAATTATCCAAGTTTAGGTAATTTATTTACCTCTTTGACGGGCCAGCTGGGGCGGTTGGTCAAGACTCTGTTTAAGATTCTACCTATCGCGCTAAAGATCGTGGGTTCGATTCCCACACAGGATATGCAAAAAGTCGTCAGTTGAAGACACAAGCAACATTAAACTGAAAACAAGCGATGACTGTGTCCGATCGGCTTCACCGGACACAGCAATTACGGTTACCAGTGACCAGAAGTAGCAACCGGCGTCTGTGTCCCCGATGTCCGACAAAAGACACACGTTTGGGGTTTCGGGGCGCCTAAAGGAGGTTTTTATAAGACGAAGCTGGTAAACATGCATACGGCCCGCCTGATGGTAAGCGGTTACCGTACCTAGCCATATGGACGCTTGCAACACACGCGGTATCTTCAAGCGCTGCCGACCCTTCCCCCCTTCCTAATGAGCACTGGTGACCTTACTCACGCCCAAGAATACAACATTGTTATTTGGCTGCGGTATTCTGTAAGGTCTTCTACAGTCGAGCTGCTCTTTGAGCGAATAAACGCTCATCTCCTTCGCTTTCCAGAAATTTTACCTCTAAGATCGTAACACCCTCTAAGTCGCGAGTGAACCCGTGGGACCGAAAGCTCGTATGGAAATAAAACATAATACATAATCAGCACTTTATATGCCGAATGAGTTGTAAGACTTAAAATCGACTGAATTGCAATAAATATAAAGTAGAATTTAAACTGTACAAAAATATATCTCGTGTATCGTGAACTAAAACGTATGAAATATTCTCACACAGCAAATTTTCCTCGAATGTAATCCATCCAGTAGTTTATACGTACGTAAGATTTTATTGATATTCATATTTCAGTACATGTTACAAATATGCAATATGAAGATTGTCAATACCATACCGGCGGGCGGCGGGTCGGCTTATAAGGAGTTAAGAAATTGTTTTTTTCAGCTTAAACCTATGTGTGACGTTTCTTAATATTAAGCTTCTTCAGACGGGCTAGTTGGCGCGATTGGTTAAGATTTTACCTATCGCCGCGGGTCGTGGGTTCGATTCCCACACAGGATGCATTCATATGCATGAGCAAGTCTGTATGTCCTGAGACTAGGTGTAATTATGTATATAAAGTAGTAGCTGTCCCCCGCAGTTTCACCCGCGTTCCCGGGATAAAATGTAACCTATGTCCTTCTCCATACTATAGGCTATCTGCATGCCAAATTTCATGATAATCGGTTGAGTAGTTGAAACGTGAAGGCGTAACAAAGAAACAAACTCACTTTCGCATTTATAATATTAGTCAGGAAGTATTTACGAACAAAAAAGTTTACATAGTATATCAGTTATCTGGTTTCCATAGTCCATGCTCTGCTTAGTTTGGGATCAGATAGCCGTGTGTGAGGAAAGTCCCAGGATATTTATTTATTCATCGTAGTGTGTCTTTCCTCGCATGCTTTTATTGCTTGCGTGTGGTCCTGGTGTTTCAATATTTTCAGTGATATAGTATAGGTGCTTACTGAAGGGGGAAGGTTCTTAAAAGACTACTAGCTACTGGAAGGATCCAACCGGAATGAATAGCGTGGGGCTCCAGGATGTTATTACAATTGCGTACCAATGAAATCGGCTATTCTATTCTATCGAAACGCTCGTGGTGTAGCATGATTAGCCGTTCTTAATCGATCGGCAAAGTTGACCGCCTAGAGGTATTTCAAATCGAGCGTTTCCGTGCTTCGGAAGGCACGTAAAGCCGTTGGTCCCGGTTATCACTTAATTGCGATAGTCGTTAAGCTAGTTGGATGCCTCCTAGGCGGCTTGAAAAATTCCAATAGTAGGTTGACCACTAGCCTACCTCCACCAATCCGCAGTGGGCACGCGTGGTGGAGTATCGCCCAGTCCCTTTCACCCTCATTTGTGAAAGGAGGCCTGTGCTCAGCAGTGGGACAATATAGGCTGATGAAGATGATTCTATTCTATTCTATTCTATTGGCTCAATGGCGCTGTAATGGTGTCGTTTCAGAATATCATTTTTAGTTAAGAAGCAGACTTGGCCCCGGTCAAAGTCATACGTTCGAGGAAACGAATGTAAATGAAACCACGTAAAGTACTCATAAATACGAACAACTTTTACAATGGAACCAACTTCGAAATTGCGAAATAAAAATACAACTTTTCATACAAAAGGTACATGACTCCTCGGTTAAAATCAGGATTCTTTTAATTTCGTATCGTACATTATGCTGACGGCTAATAGGAAATACCGTTGAGAACTAAACACTAACTATTATATTTAAAATCGCCTGCATTATTTTTGTAAATTTAAATATAATTTGTTTATTCGGTACATGTATAATACAATGAAATTTGGAAGAGCGGGTCTCCCCTAACACAGGTTTTATAAACTTAAAAGGAGAGTCCCAACCCCTGTAATTTACAAACTTGTAATTTAATAAAGAAATTTTGAATTTTGAATTTTTGAATTTGAACTATAGATATAAATACCGGCAAACTTCTTGGCTCAATGTCAGCGTAGTTTGCGCAGGTAAAGAAAAATAGAAAAATATTTTATTTTTTATTTTTTAGGTACACTCGCGAGCAACATCTATTACTCTAGTACTAGTACTCGTAGATTATTTTAATTTATTGTCTCGCGCCCTCTTTCCGGACCCTGCACCGCACCACCAAGGAGACCTAAAATTTTACTTCTGTGCAGTTTACGTTTTGTGCCAAAAAGGTTGCCGGTTACTGTACTAGAATGTGTATAAAAAAGAATAAATAATGGGTATAAAACGATTAAAAATGAAATAACAAGATCAAAGGAATCAAACGAATGACGAACTAAAATAAATGGGTAGATGAATTAATTCATCGTAATTTCTCAGAGAAAATAGCACTTTTCCTGAAACAACTAACTACATAATTAAAACACTCGCCAAAAGGCCACTCAAACGTGTGTAGACAAAAAGCTACATTAAATATGGAGGGTCCATTAATGATGAAGTTCTGCAAACGGAGCAGGTCCCAGGGCGGGACATAGTGGCAGTGTGACTTCAAAGCGCCGAGTCACCATTAGCATATTAAAATTGTAAGAAAGCTAGTGCGGAGTTTGTAAGGCTAGCACGGGAGGTTTGGGATTTTGTTTTGCGACGTACACACATCAAAAAAAGTTTGTGATTACAAGCAAAAGTCGATATATTATAAAAATATTACTTTATTAAGAAATAGTGTTTATGGTTTATCTTTTTTTAAATAGAAATGTTTGAAATTAAAAAATTAAACTTTTTTTTAATTTTTTAGTAACAAAAATTGAGTTATTCAATCCTAATGTTATTGTAACAGAATTATGGCTCAAAGTTCACTAAAAAGTAATAAGATCCTGACCTAATGACAATGAAACCAAACGGGAAGTATACCCTTCCAAACAAAAAAGGAATTCCCAAATCAGTTTATAAACGACGGAGTTCTGAGGTAAAAACATACAACCGAATTGACAAACTTCTCCTTTTTTGAAATCGGTTAATTAAAAAGATAAAAGCGATTTCGAAATGTAATTCTTTAAATAGGTAATTCGACTATAGGCTGAAAAATGTTTTTTTTTTATTTATGTAAAAATCTCATAGAAATCATCGATAAGAAAGGAAAAAGATTTTCGATGGTAAGCTTGGATTTTGGAGAGAGGTAGAGCATAGCGTTTATTCGCTCAAAGAGCAGCTCGACTGGGGAAGTACCTCCACCTTACAGAATACCGCAGCCAAATAACTTTATGTTGTGTAAAGTTGTGTTCCTGCGCGTGAGTAAGGTCGCCAGAGCTCATTGGGGAGGGGGGAAGGGTCGGTAACGCGTGAGCGATGCTTCGTGTGTTGCAAGCGTCCATATGGCTACGGTAACCGCTTACCATCAGGCGGGCCGTATGCATGTTTACCGACTTAGTCGTATAAAAAAAAAAAAAAAGCTGGTGTGATGGTAAGTGGCTGGGCATATTGGGGTATTTCTTTTATATTCGTAATTGCCCAGAAATTTGGAACCTACTTAAAGTTTTTTTTTTTTTCACGGGATTGATTATAGGCTCCTATTTTTCCCTACATTACTTACTAGCTGCATTACTTATAGCGAATTATGACTTTGTTTGTCTTTTTCTTTGATCAAATTATAATATATACCGTCTACATTTTTTTCTTTATTATGTAGCACAGCACCCCCGCTCATCCCGCTACATCTACAAGGCAACTTTATAAGTAATTCGAGACACCCTAGTTTCTTGTTAACTTTGTGCCCGCCTTACTTTTCTGTCTCTGGTTTGAATTCCAATTTTCTGGCGATACAACCAACCAAGATTCTATTACAGCTGCATTGGATCCGCGGAATTGGATGAGTCTTAAGTTTGCCTTTGATTGAGGGTTTCAATAAAACTCCCTAGAATATTTGTATGGATTTAAGATGGAGGGAATTGAATACATTTTATTATTCTACAGTCACGTTGGACATTCATAATACCAGCTATTTTAGGTGCTTCAGTGCTTTAGGTTTTTTTAATACTATAGGGTTGTTTGTAGGTAGACATAATACAATTTGCCTGATAGTACTTAAGTAGCCATAGCCGCCTACACCAGTGTCACTATAAGCACTGATGTTTTTATTAGTTTAATCTTCAAGGGAATTAACAAATAAGTTTCAACTTGAAATAATAATTAAAATGTTATAATTTTTATATTTTTATAGGGAGGGAGCCACCCTATAAATTTTATACACGCTAATTGAAAGTAGTTGCAAAAAATTGTGTATGTGATTGTATTTATAAACACATAACTGAAATAAACACCAATTACCGCAACGATACACGTGTGTGCGTAGAGAACATCACGTGTGCAACAGTTCAATCACCCGTAGTACAATCATTTGCAAAATTGCAAGGTAAAATAAAATTATATATAAGTTCATACAGCAATTGTATTCTATGTAATAATTTGTCACTAAAACAGTAGACGTCCCCACTTAGACAAGCCTGAAATAGCTTGCTATCTTTTAAAAATAATTTGCACAAAATTGCCTTTTATCACATCAGATTTATAGCTCACTTTCCTTTGCAAATGAATAAAGCTAAATTGTTTGACATTGCGTGACTGTCTAGCATTTTCACTGCCTACTACCGTTGACGTTTCTTTGAAATATCTTAGTTTTTCCTGGCACTTTGTTTTACAATGCTGTGGCTGTTTGCTATTGTTTTTTATAAGGCTCTTTGGGCGAGCGATGTAAAGTGTGGTGTTTAATAAAAGATGTCGTGATAGTAGTCTGTGACACCATTAGGGTGGAATTTTACGATTCTGTCCACACCATTATCTTAGTAACTAATTAATAGGGATTGTGAAGTATTTGTCCTGGATTAAGACGTATTGTGAGGTAATTTTCTTTAAGATAAGTTTGTTTACTATTTTTCAATGCCTCTGAAGGTTTTAGTATCATAAAGTGACAATAAACTTACTTTAAGTACCGATCCCACAGCGAGCGGTCTAGAGTTCTGCGGTCAGAGTTCTGTGGTCTGAGTTCACTGTAATCTATGCGGCGCGGCGGCGCTTTTGATCACATTGCAAACAGTAACCGCGGCGGTCAAGAAGAACACACGTAGAACTCTGACCGCTCTAGTCCGCTCGCCGAGGGATCGGTGCCTTGTTCTCATAATGTCTACTAGGAAATATCAATTACTAACCGTAGGTGTTTCCATAAAATTCCAATGCAAAATAATAAAAAAGCCATAACAGGAAAAAAAAAAGCAGATTTTTTACAATAGGCATCCATTGCCGCAGGTCGTGGGTTCGATCCCCACACAGGACATGCATTTGTGTGTATGAACATGTCTGTATGTCCTGAGTCTGGGTGTAATTATGTATATTAAGTATGTATTTACAAACAAAAAGTAGTATATGTATTATATCAGTTATCTGGTTTCCATAGTACAAGCTCTGCTTAGTTTGGGATCAGATGACCGTGTGTGAGGAATGTCCCAGGATATTTATATTTATTTATTTATTTATTGCCTTCCAAATAATGGTTTTATATTTACTTATAGATCTTGTATTAAGAAGCTTTACTATATATTTTTTATAATAGAAGAAATCCGCTTAACTCAACCAACCATGGCCACCCTAATACCCACGTAAGTACTCGTAAATGTATTGTCAATTGAACTCGATATCTCGGTAATCAATATTCGATTAATTAATCGAAGTTATCCGCAAGCGATATTTCGTTACGCCAATATGTCCAATTATATAAATGAATCGAGTAGAGTATTGAATAAGGATTGCTAATTAAAATATCGATATGTATACAATTGTATCGATATATGAAGTTGGAACCTGGAAATGTCAGTGATTATTGAGGTTGGGAAGGCCCTTTTGTGTGTTAAAGGTCAAATGCCTTTGAAAGTAATTGAAAGGCTTTTTGGGTGACATACTGACACCTATACTGACTTCACTTTATCTTTATACAGTGCATTAGCTACGTATAAAGGTGTAGTTTTTCAACAATTTATTGTTTTCCATCTGTAAATGAGGAACTGACTAACATAAGAACATACAAGACAATTACAGAGGTATTTAATAAAACATCTGATTTTATTATATATATCTCTATTTCTAACAACATAAGTACCGAAATATAATATAAAAAATCGGGCATGTATGTACGAGTCTGAGTATGACTTGCTCACCGAGGGTTCCAGCCTTCCTAAGACGTATGTTTATTAGTTTAGAGGCCATAACTGTTGTAAAAAAATTGGTTGACCTTTTCGGAGGAGTGCGACTACAAACACCGTGACACGAGATTTTTGTATCTTCTTTATATATAAAATTCTACTGCACGTGTGACATACTGAACGATAATATAACGTAGATACCGACTGCAGCGCCATCTGCCGGGCTGATTTGTGAATCTAAACCATCCAGGGCGCCACCCAACGCATACAAATAAATTCTTTCAAATCGGTCCAGCCGTTTAGGAGGAGTTCAGTGACAAACACAAGTACAGTTGAATTTTTTTGTATGCGTTTGGGTAACTCCCTGGATGGTTTAGATAGGGTAGGGTAGGGTAGGGTATAGGTTAGCACACCACGAACTTGCTTCCGGCGTCTGTGTTACCTGACGCTTACAATCTAGGAACTTTCAAGGCCAGAGTGAATAGGTTTCTTCTGGGTAAGCGTGTTTCATCTTAGGCTTCGTCATCGCCCCTTATGGGCGGGTCGGTGGCCAAACGCAAGCCCATTTAATAAAAAAAAAAAAAAACACGCATACGAAGTTGTGCCGGGCAACTAGTATATCATCATCATCATATCAGCCTAGGGATGTCCACTGCTGAACATGGGCCTCCCCCATTAACTTCCACTTCGAAAAAACCGTTCTAGGTGGAACTAGTATATATAGATATTAAATTTCAAATCGTTTCATGAATAGAATTGCAAAGCATTGTAACCGTGCAATGTAGAGTAGATGGGTTAAACCCTGTAATTGACGCCCGTCGCGGTTGTGGTTGCGAATACATTTAAATTTCAGCATTTTAAATATAATATGATTTTAAAAGCTTGTGTTATTGGAGAGAACTGCCTATTTCACTTAGGCTTTGAAATTATATGGATATGTGCATTGTCATCATTATTTATTTGTGTTTTGTAATATTAAATTATTTTGAGTGATATGAGTTACAAGATCTTCTTAAGCATCTTTCCAACCCGTTATTATAGTCAAGGCAAACAGTCAATAAATGAGATCAGATCAGTCGATAAACCGCATAAATAAGCTCAGAGTCACTCACCGAGCTATGCTCGGAATTTCTCTACGTGACAGGGTCCGAAATTAGGACATTCGTATGAGAACGAAAACTACGGACATAGCTCGTAGAGTTAGTAAGCTGAAGTGGCAATGGGTGGGCCACATTGCTCAAGAGCCGATAACCGCTAGGGCAGAAGGATATCGAGTGGCGACCACGTACTGGAAAGCGTCGAGCCGAAAAGGACGACCTCCCACAGGTGGACCGACGACCGATGGTCAGAGTCGTCATGTCAATAGGGGATGCCTATGTTCAGCAGTGGACATCCATAGGCTGATATGATGATGAAACAGTCAAATACCTTAAAAGTATGAAACTACCAAAAAAATCTAATTACAGCCTCAAAAAAAATTCAAAAAATCGATAAAATTTGAGCAGTTTTCTAGCGTAGTCATTAAAATGATAGTAAACTCAAAATCATTTATGAAAAGTCTGACTCTAATACCGGTTCGAAAGATTGCATTTGCTTAGAAGAGCCGGCAAGAAACTCAGCAATTGCTCTTTTCAAAACAAGCTTAGATTAATTACATAATATTTACATTCTAATCGCACTGAAAACAATTGCGTGCCCCGGCGCGGCGGCAAAATTACAAAGTAGACTGAATAAATATTTAATAAGTAAATAAATAGCAAAACAAGTAAAATTTTAATATCAACCTGTCCTACTAGAGACTTTCAAGAAGATGACATTCCTCTAGAGATAAAGACCTAAGTTGAGTCATTATCGCTGATATTTCCTGGACAAGTAAATTATAACGGTATATTGATACATTATAATAATAACTTCATGCACTTCAAGTGATTTGCGGAAATAGTTAAACTAGGAAGCGACCGTAGCAATAAACAGGTACCGCGACATAATGGAAAGATGAAGTGTTCTCACAATTGTGCAGCAGCTAGATAGAAGTGAATCAAAGACAATCGTGATGCCTTTCCGTGCGTTTGAATTGAAAATTAGTGTCATATTTTACAAAGGCTTGGATTGGCTTCCGTAATGTTGTGGCTGCAGGTCACAAAGCCTAGAATCGTATCTAGCTGCATTAATGTCATATGCAGCTACTGGAACCGTTAGATATTTGGATTTTGTAGGTAGAGTATTATTAGCAAATATAAAAAGACGCTTTCCGCCTTTAATCCCCTATTTCACTTACCAGTGAGTGGAAATTTAAAAAATCCTTAGTGGATTACTAATAATAGTCTACTTATAAAAAGAACCTGTGTGCAAAACTCTTACCACCTTAATCATAATAAAGTTATTAAACGTTTTGTTAAAACTCTGAAGTCTTTATCTGACACGTGACGTATGCTGATCGGAAGAGTGAGACGGAGGACACTTTAACACTGATTAGTTAAAAAGCGATTATGAATAAGGGGGTTACAGTATAGGCTATTCATTCGGTCAGTAAGGACAAGTGTTTTTGTATAAATATAGATAAACAAATAAAGTACATCATCATCAAATACATCATCACAAAATGGCACACCACGAATTAACCCTAAAACGCCACCAATCATTAAAAGAACATCGCGTCCAAAAATATCACTTTACAACGGCAAGAAAAAGTAAATTAATCGTTACGTCAACCCTTTTGTGAGTGGAATTCACGTATTTACTAGAGCGGGGACGGTGGTCGCAGTGTAATTGCGACGGGGTCATTCTGACACGAGCGCTAAAGGGTTAATTTAACGGTTGCTGCGCCGCTACAAAGTTGTGTAGCCTTGTTTTGGCTGCCATGTTGGTTTGATGAGTGTCACCTGATGGGACGTTTTGAATCATACGCGCGTTTGGTTTTTGCACGAGATTTTAGGGATGATTTTAAGTTTCCAGAACCAAATTTTGTAATTGATTATTAATACAAACATGTGCGCGCGGTTTCACCCGCATTCACCGATTAAAAAGTATCTAATGTCCATCGTGAAAATCCCTTCAGCTTTTACGGACCTGAGTGGTAACAAACATACAGACAGAAGGATAATTGACCGAGTGAGCGAAGCGTCTCCGTTTCAGCTTGGATAAAAAAGCTTTCATTATGTCCGAATGTTTGAAGGATGTCCCCTGTTCTCCTCTACATGTAGAATTTCCCAAACGAAGAAAGTACGTTAATTATATGGATTTTTTTGACGAAATCGACTAATTTCATTATAATTATCGAGACTCGCGAGATCTAAAGCTTATAGAGCCACTAGTATTAGCAGGATATTGTCCAAGGCCTTTCTCGTATTTTATAATGTCACATAGAATTAGTTAGTATAAACTCGTGTGTCATAATTATAAAAGCCGTAGAAAATAAAAAGTTACCATTGAATGTCACAGACAGCGTTTTGGCGCTGCTATGCTAATCCCGTCTGAATATTATCATCTTTTTCGGTATGATGATCCAACTAATAGGTTTTTTTTTGTGATGGAGTCTATATAATTATTAATAGGTACCTATTTTTATACATATCTTGTGTAGAATAATAACAGAAAATAGCTTAACGAATATCTTAGCTTAAAGTATAGCCGAGACCAACGACTTTACCTGCCTTCCGAAACACGGAAATCGCGCGAGTTGAAATACCACTAGGCGGACACCCATCCGGATACCGTCCAAACCGGTGATTGCTTAACTGTGCCGCGCTTCTTAGTTGCCTACAAACCCATAAACACCTGCCTAGGCAAAATCATAGTGCTAATTATATTCATGAATAAATGAAAATATTACCATTATCGTTTAGCACTAACCTTTTTATTGTAATTGATGCTTAGTTCTTTTAATGTGGTGTTAGCAGGTGCGGCAACATTTTCACTATCATGATTAATTATTGCGTTAAGTGAATTAATCGACCAATTTGCCGTATAATTGTTGAATACCATTTTCTTGGTGTTTTGCATTACAACACGATTTCATTGCTGTGTTAGAAAATGTAGTTCGAAATTGAATTATGTGGTTGAAAAGAGTTATGAGCTGTTGATTTTTAATTTAGTTACATATATTTAAATAAAAAAAAAAAGTTGCCAAGTTCCTCGTCCTAATTTTTAATTTAGAAATGTGAATGCGACAGACATTCAGTGACGGGCCAGTTGGTGCAGTTGGTTAAGAGTCTGGTAAAGGTTCCACCTATTGGGCCGTAGGTCGTGGGTTCGATTCCCGCACAGGACATGCATTTGTGTGCATGAACATGTCTGTACGTCCTGAGTCTGGGTGTAATTATGTATATTAAGTATGTATTTACAAACAAAAAGTAGTATATGTATTATATCAGTTATCTGGTTTCCATAGTACAAGCTCTGCTTAGTTTGGGATCAGATGACCATGTGTGCGGAATGTCCCAGGATATTTATTATTATTCACTTCTTAAAATATCCTTGATCGAATTCTACCAATACGGTCTTGGTGTAGCTTGAAAAGCTATAAGCAATCGCCGTTAAGGACGGATGTGTGACCGACTACTCCGCCTAGTGGTAGAAAAGACAGAAAATAGAAAAGGCATGTAGAGCCGTTGGTTCCGAGTCGTCAAGCTAGTTGGAGGCCACCAGCCAGTGCCTACCTCCTCTAATCCGCAGTGGGGATGCGTGGAGCAATATCTGCCCATTTCCTTTCACCCTCATTTGTGAGGCCCGTGCTCAACAGTTAGACATTATGGGCTGATGATGATAATGATGATTTACATAAAAAACCTAACGTTCTAGGTTTAAACATTATTAAAGTAGATTCCACCCTTCGGTTTCACCCGCATTCCCGAGGGATTTAATGTTTTCCTGGTATAAAAAGTATCGTATATCTTAATTCAGTATACACTCTATCTGTTTGCCAAATTTCATCCAAATCTGTTCAGCCGTTGAAGCCTGATTTAGCCACAAACATCTAAACGTATATTAGTGGGATTTATTTTCGTGACACAAAACCCGGGCGGTTCCCTAGCTTGTAGTATAATTTTAAAGTGCAATTCCCGATTACATGGTACAAGAGCGCCATGCAATCGGAATGGCAACGTAAATATTCTGTGGTCTGCTGTGTCGGATACTGATAATTGAGTTTACGCTATGTTCATTCTCTGTTTGTGAAGGTGATTTTAAGCGGATTGTTGTGAATTATTTATAGAACACCAGAAATTATCGATATTTTGAATTTACTAAGAAGTTAATCGTATATTCAAGTTCATTGAAAAACATTGCATTATTTTTTCCTTTCACCTCGATATTTCACATCGCTTTCTTAGTACAGTCTTCAGGCTCTGTTTTGAGCTTCTTGACTCTACGGTTGAAATAGGGTTTGGAAATTTTAGACGGGTCAGTAAGGGAAAACTTCCTTAAGGGTTGGAGCCACGCGAAAACTTGAAAACTGTACAGAATTTGAAAAATAAAAAAAACTTTTCACTTTCTTTACAAAATGTATGAGAAAATTTTTCGAAGCGCTCGTGGTGAAGCATGATAAGCCGTTCTTAATCGATCGGCAAAGTTAAGCTACGTCTGTCGTGGTCGGTACCTGGTGTTACCGCCTTGTGATATTTCAAATCGAGCGTTTCCGTGCTTCGGAAGACACTTAAAGCTTGGTCCCGGTTATCACTTAATTGTGATAGTCGTTAAGCTAGTTGGATGCATCCTAGGCGGCTTGAAAAATTCCAACAGTAGGTTGACCACCAGCCTACCTCCACCAATACGTAGTGGGCACGCGTGGTGGAGTATCGCCCAGTCCCTTTCACCCTCATTTGTGAAAGGAGGTCTGTGCTCAGCAGTGGGACACTATAGGCCGATAATGAAAGATATTATGATCTTTTTCGCTTGTGGTCCTGCGTGAGTAAGGACCCCAGAGCAGAGCTCATTGGGGAGAGGGGAAGGTTCATCAACGCGCGAGTGATTCCCCGAGTGTGGCAACTGTCCATATGGCTACGGTAACCACTTGGCACCAGGCGGGCCGTAGGTATACTAGTTTGCTAGGACAGCCTACCTTCAGGAGTCCAGAGACATAAGCTGATAAGTTACTAAGGCAGTTTTTCCACTGCTGAAATGTAAATTAAGACTATTTTCTACGTTACCTACACTTTATTTACATCGAGATTGGCCATCAGGCAGGCGTCACAGAAAATTTATGTAAAATATACCCATTATTATTTCCTTGACGCTGCGGCTCGAGTCTCGAAACATAATTTAATTTTGTATTCAATAGAAATTGCATATTAAAATTATATAATAAATATAGATGGTAATGTAAGTGCAGTAGGTAGGTAAAAGGTTTAGGTGTAATTAGAAAATCGAGTTCGGTTTTCACTCAATATAATCTATATCTACGCTAAGGTACAATTCGATCCGATGCGGTACAATCTAATAGATTAAGTACTAAATAGAACACCCACGATAAAAGTTAGCCATTATACAAATTAAAATAACTTTTAAAATGTCAACGTTATAGCGCCAACTGAAATCTTCTAATAATAATAATAATAATAAATAATAATAATAAATGAGCCTTTATTGCTGAAGAAAATAATTAACAAGTAAGCAATCCCTTAATCTAGATACAAAGCCTTATATGATGATAATTCTTAATGTAACAATAAAATTGAATATAAACCTAATTTTGAGTTAAACGCTATCATCAACCGGCAACCGGTTTAATCTTCAACTTGTCTATAGACATAAGCCTCCTCTAAAGATTTCCATTCTTCTCTATTTTTGGCCTTTCTGGCCCATAATACACCTGCCGTTCTTTTTAGATCGTCTTCCCATCTCTTTATTTGTCTTCCTCTGTTTCTTTTCCCTATCCTGGGGTACCACTCTGTTACCAATCTAGTCCATTTATCTTTTTTGTCCCGTATCATGTGTCCTGACCAACGCCATTTGAGTTTCTTAATGCTTGTTTCCACATCTTTAAATTTAGTCATGTTCTTAGTATATTTAAGTTTCACCTTATCTCTCAGCTTTACACCCAAGACGCTTCTCTCTATGCTATTCTGGCACACCTTCAGTTTATTTAATTGTTTGTTAGTTAGGGCCCAAGACTGACAGGCATAAATTAGGCATGGCAGAATACAAGCATTGTATACTTTCTGTTTGTGGTGCATGGCCATATCCTTGTTTTTCATAACTTCACTAAGTGCCCAATACCTTTTCCAGGTGTTGACCACTCTTCTCTCTATTTCTTTCGTTGTGCTGTCTTTATTAGATATTAACTGGCCTAGATAAATATATTCATCTACGTATTCAATAATTTCTCCATTAACTCTAATGTTTAGTGGTTCAGCATTTGTCAAAATTTTTGTCTTGCTAGTATTCATATAAAGGCCAACCTTCTCGCTTTCGCTAGCTAGTTCTTGTACCATTTTCTCCAAGGTATTCGGGCATTCTGCAAAGATAACAATGTCATCTGCAAATCTTAAGTGACTCAGAATCTCTCCGTTAATGTTTATTCCCCTATTTTCCCAAGGAAGTTTTGCGAATACCATTTCCAGAACAGCAGAAAAAAGTTTTGGAGAGATTGGGTCACCCTGTCTTACACCTTTTCTTATTGGAAATTCTGAACCTGTTCTTTCAATCTTAACTTCCGCTGTGGAATTCTTGTATATTTCTTGTAATATTCTTATAATTTTTGTATGAACTCCCTGTTGATTTATAGCAGTCCAGATGGCATCATGTTCAAGGGAGTACACCAAGGCATTCGACTCCCTTGAACATGATGCCAAATCTTCTAATACCATAACCTAACCTTTAAAACTTGAGACTAGTAAAATTAAATCTCAGCTTATTACAAAGTTTCGAGAAATGGGCAAAGATTTATTAGGCTATGGTCATATACACAGGAGTAAGCGCATTGAGTTTTAAGCGTGAGATTAAAGTGTGTATGTAACACACTCCTACAGGATGACAGCGACCTTCATGAAAAAAAAACTGAGCCTTTTCATTTGAGAATGGCCTCCTTTATCTAGTCCATTCTCTTACAGTTGTTCTTTTTTCCACTATCTTTTCTTTTCTCAATTTTATTTATCCCGTCGATACTCTTTCTCCTACCCTTTCCTTAAGAAAGCAGGAAATAGCAGGATGCAGCATCGATTTCCTGTGAGTTGAAATATACTTCATAAGTAATACAAATATGATCAGAAATGACACTCTTATCCGTGTGTAAAATACAGAAAAATTGCCCCGAGAGTCTTGTCTATGTAACAGCGACCGCAAATTTTTAAGAATCAATTCTATTTTAGATTGTATGTGAATTTGCTCTATACCTTCTACCTACCTATTGGGTAAAACATTTATATAGGGTGTCTACAACGTATATAACCCCTTGACGTACCAATAAAATGATCAGTAAAGAACAATAAATTGTTCATTAACAAACAACCAAACCCCGCTACTATTCGGACCGTTTCCCAAAGAGACCCAAAATCATCCCCGAACCGCATTGCTATTTGTCATGCGCCAGCTGGTTTGAAGCAGTTCACACCGGTTGAAAGCGGTTCCGAACGGTTATAAGAGGTGTGTTTGGTGCAAAATGGAGGATATTTCGCTCTTCCAAACTAGTTAGAGATAGTGATTGGTCGGAGTCGATGAAAGAGTTAGCAAAATAATAGAAAATACGGTAGTTGGAGAAACGTCCAATACTACTAGCTACTCTATTTTCCCAGTCATTACAACCTATTAAAAATATCGAGCCGGTCGAAAAAAAAAAAACGACCACGTACTTCGTTTAGATGCAAATGATTCGTCATTTTACTTGGCAATCTATGTGTGTAATCAATGAATATTATTTTTATAAATACAGGTAGTAGAGTTATAGCAAATTAGACGATACAGTCATGGATACTGTATTTTCTTAAGTATTCATAAAAAATAAACAAAGCATAGCAATCAAAATTGATTCTACTTCACTTCGAACTGCCTCACCAACCAAATAGCAAATGCAATCAAATCACACTTCAGCAGTGCTATTCTGTAACGCTCATTTGAAATATCACTTCTGAATCCGCGAAGAGATTAAAGTTTCATATTCATAAAATGAGTGAGTTCGACACTAGCGCCGGAGTATTTTGACGTTACGAATATACTTTTGAGTTCTCGAAACTCACTTCACTTCACTTGGCCTTGATTTTATCTTGAGAATACCAATACAATGACAAGCGAGATGACAAGAAGTGAGTGTGAGTTACGATGTGAGTTGCGAGATGACTTTCGAGATGATTTACCTTTTACAGAATAGCATAGCAGATAATTTAGAAATGCAACCCGAAATATTTATCATTCATCTTAACCATGCAAATTATGAATTCCCGCTTTATACCTATCGATGATTTTCGACAGCACTACTTCCAAGTGAAAACGGTACGACTACCGTTTGTTTTTATTGGTTTGTAAGCATTTGTAAGTGATTTTTGATAGGTTCTTTCCTTTAACGTACGTGAGACGTTTTGAAACGATATGAGAAATACGTTTGATTTATGAATATGTTTATTGGATTTCAGAAAAAGTGTTTGCTACTTGTACCTGCTTTTTATTTTGCTATATATTCTCTTTTGGTACAGTTAGAAGAACTTTACACACCTTTGTAAATTTTGCTTAATGAAAAGGTAAAGGTAGAATAAGGTTTCGCCTCTTTAATGCTCCAGCTACAATGACCCTGTTCTTTTCATGCCATTAATAGTATCGGTTTAAGGTAGTAAGTTTAACATCTAAATAAATATACCTAGAAAGAACGTCGCCATACTACACGAATATATAAAACAGGCCAACATTTATAGGCTGCTGCGCGTAACAGCTACGTTTTACGCTCCCTCTGCGTCATTCTGCTTGCTATAGTGACGTTCATAATGATAGCAGTTGTTGAAATATTCCAATTAAAATCGGGAGAAATTTAAATATTAAACATTATTTTGCAATATGATTTATTTTTATTTTGATTTAGCTCCTAACAGTTAGGAACTATTTTTTTCTACGCGTGCAGAGTTTCGACGCTCAATCTGGATGTATCATTAATCAAAGCATCTTTGAATTGTCACTGTTTGGACTTGTTAAAATAAATCTATTTAATATTATCTTTAACACACTCTTTGAATATGTACAAATTACAATCTATATTATAGAAAATTTCCTCAAGTCTGCCGCTGCTTGCGATTAACGGCAAGGTTCCCAGTAGGCTAGCAGAGTTTCCTCTTTGGATAGCCAAGCTGATGCGTTGGTGGATAAAGCTCCCCGCCCGCGCGCCCGCTGGTCTCCTCAAGTCGCCCTCTCCGGAGGGCTCGATCAATTTCTATGACGAAGAAACATTCGCATCCATTTTTAATTTGTCATATAGACTTAGACGGCGATAAAAATATTTTATTTTAACATACCACTTTTTTTTGCTTATAAACAAGGTACCTATAGTAGTTTCACAGTTATGTGGCGAAAATTATATTCGGTTTGCTTTGATCTGAACTGTTCTAATAAATAATAAACTTTGTAATACATAACTACTTACAATGTTTTGATTACCCAGCTTTGCCAAAAAACAGAACAATAGAGAACAATGGTGGGCATATAATAGTGGTTACAAACAATAAAGTTATTGTTTCTCTTGTGGCTAATATTGCTGATAGTCTGAAGTTTACACCCTCGGGGCTTCATATCACTAACCCACACACTTTCAATCCTATATGACCATTCCATCATTGTCAGAATTTAAACATACACGGGTGAAAATTGCAGACAATCTTTATAATCAAGATGTACCTGTGAGAATGCCGAGAGAATGCGTTTCTGACACCTGTTAATATTGGCAAAATCGCGGAAACGGCTGATCTTTTAAAGATAGGACTTTCAATAAACGCCCAATAAAATACTGAACAATTTTGTGGAAGTCCCATCGCAATAGAAAGAGTTCTCGTGAAATTTTGTGAGCAAGTTCGGTAATTGCAAAAGCGGAGCAGTTTCGAAAAACATGACAATGAAATTGCGTATAATTATCGAGACTCGCGAGGTCTACATCTCACAGAGCCACTTGTTATTTCTATTCATGTCTTCTATATGCCAAGAGATTACGACATAAGAAATATTAAAATACTCCAGCTTTCAAAGTTCTCCGTATATCAGTAGGAACCTCGATAATTAACACGTCTGCTGACAACTCGTCTATTATGAAAAGTCGCTACGATTTCAAGCAAAATATAAGCCCGTGTATTCGTTTGAATGACAATTAGGTCAGTCATGCCAAACGTGACCTCCACTTACCTAAGGGTCACTTTGCCTATAAATTATTCATAGGGAATGCTTTGACATAAGCAGGTATAACAAATATTTTTGGCATGGGTAATGTGGGACGTTTTATGTGTACATGCCATTTGTTTTGCTTCCTTATTAATATTTTTTGTGCACGTGGATTGATCGATCCGCTTTCTCGAGAAATCTAATGTTTTTCTAAATATTTTCTATTCCAGGATTATCTATCTAGATGCCAGGATTATTCAAAAGCCATCCTCTTTACGGCGCACAAAATTTCCACATTTAGATATACCAAAATAAAGTGAAATAAGCTATAATAAGGATTATAGTGATTATTTTATTATTATTATTCAATATAATTAGTACAGAATAATAAGAAAATTTTAAGAGAGGTAGAGCATAGCGTTTATTCGCTCAAAGAGCAGCTCGACTGGGGAAGTACCTCCACCTTACAGAATACCGCAGACAAATAACTTTATGTTTTGTAAAGTTGTGTTCCTGCGCGTGTGTAAGGTCGCCAGAGCTCATAGGGGAGGGGGGAAAGGTCGGTAACGCGTGAGCGATGCTTCGTGTGTTGCAAGCGTCCATATGGCTACGGTAACCGCTTACCATCAGGTGGGCCGTATGCTTGTTTACCGACTAAGTTGTATAAAAAAAAAAAAGAATGTAAGAAGAAACATACCTGTTTTAAAACGTTGTTTTTCATTATCTACAATCCAAAGCTTTTTACGATATTTTTAATCTATCAACTATCTTTATTTATGTAAATAAAGCTAGGTATTTTAATTTATATCATATAGATCAATACCGTTACAAGTTACCTCACCTATTCTATAAAACTGTTCTCCTTTGAATAAACATAACAAACATTTCAAAAAGACACCCTTTCATCAATCATACGCAACGAAAAATCATTCGTGCAACCACTTCCTTGTTTTGTAATTGCAACATTAAACTTTATTTTCGGATTTGTAAAGCTCATTATCGCTTACTAATTCTTTTGTAGCAATGAGGAAACGTAGTCTGAGGGACCGATTTAAATTTCAAATAACTAGATCTGGGTTAGCAAAGGATGGAGGTGCATTACCCAACACAACCCCTTCTTCGGTATATCTAAACCTTTATTTTAATTGTAGATTTATATTATTTTAAACAGCACCAAGTAAGATGGAGGCAATAATTAATGTTACGGATTGGACGCTTTAATTAATTAATATTTAACTTTGTTGTTTGTTTACGTCCATTTAATTTGTGTTTTACACGACTGGAAAGGTATTTTGTGAAGTTAATTTGTTACTTTGGTAATGAAAACTTTTTATCAAAACAGCAATCAAATTTCATTTTACTAACATTAGTAAAAGACATGCAGACTAGTAGAATGCTGCACCAATAGGACTTGTGTTTAGAAATGTGACTTTATTTTGAAATGTTGAATTCTAAGGATTTCCCGTTGGTTCTCGCGAAGGACGCGCGTCCTATTATAACAATTGATGTCATTGTTATATTTTTAACCGCGAGCCAAGGTATTAAGTCCCACGTGATGGGCACTATTGCCTATAAGACATTATGTTGCCTTTTTGAAGTCTAGAACAGATTTTCACATTGAAAGTGGTCCAGTAAGACAGAGGTACTATAAAATACATCATTCATTCATGGTTTCCTTACCATATTCACCATCGCTGAAAGTTAAGGTTCATTTTTGATCTCCATCCCATGACTTTCGTCACAAATCATCCGACTGAGATATTAATTATTATTGGCTTAAAATTACACTTTATCATCCAAGTTTATGTTTCTTTTCAGAAACTGAAATTCAAAACCACGTTTCTCGGAATGAAATGGAACACCAATTTCCTTGAAGCTCTCAATAAACTTCACAATATTTTGTAACATATTTGCATTGGATTTTTGCGTCGGAATTGATCCTTTACAAACGTGCGCGCTCGTTTTTATTGCGACAACATTTTGAAACAAACAATGCGTCGGATAAATAAAGTTGTGATTCAATCAAATATAAAATCTGAAGCTTTCAATAAAGTCTTTATACAGAGACAGGAGGCGTAATTTTTATGATTAGATTTGAGAAAGTGCTGACTAAAAACAATGCTGACAAAACTACCCTAGCAAAAAATGTAAATCCTTAAACCACTATGCGACCTTAATACAGATTAGAGAACTCAGAATATATTAATAGTCCTGTAGGATTTATAATACTATAACTATTATTATAATAAATGCGGAATATACTGTTTATGTTTGTTAGTTAACTGATAGGTACGTTTTAGATTAGAGGTCTCTCTGGGACCTTAATATTCACAATTAGGACTTTTACGACTGTAATTTCTGGCAACATCACAATATCTTTATATATAAAATTCTACTGTACGTGTGTATGTCACTGAACTCCTCCTAAACGGCTGGACTGATTTGAATGTTTTTTTTTTGTATGCGTTTGGGTGGCGCGATGGCTCCCTGGATAGTTTAGATAGGGTAGGGTAGGGTAGGGTAGATAGCACCACAGGGTAGGGTAGCACCATGCGAACGAAGTCGCACCGGGCAGCTAGTAATTATATAAATCTTTATATAGAAATTCAATTGGTGTTTATTTTACAATATTAACAACAATATGTACAAAATACAATCTATATTTACAAAATATAATCTATATATAGAAAATTTCCTCAAGCCTGCCGCTGGTTCCGATTAACGGCAAGATTCCCAGAAGGCTGGTTTTGAGATCCTTTAAGTCCAGTTTATTCTTTAATATGTAGACTGGACTTGAGCCAATCTGTAAAAGCTGAGAAGTAGTTAATGACTAGTAAAATAACTATGTAGAGAAGAGACAAAATCTATTTTGGATTCACACAATAATAGAAGCATACACATACTCAAATTACACACGATTAACAGCTGTGTTTTCACCCTCAATTTTCACAAAATTTTCTATATACATACCTACTAATTTTACTGCAAAAACACTACCTTCCCTTTTTACTTTCTTAATGATTTTAATTTTAAAAAGAACTTCAGTAATTTAACAAGAAGTAGCGTCGTTAAGCGTATAATTCTTATAAAAGGTGTGCTTATTATGACAAATGTATCTCACTTTATTATTCACGTGCATTCTAAATGAGTTTCTGTGAGTTTTACTGCCTTTTACTTTGTTTATTACAGTTTCAATGTGATTGCCCTGTTGGGAGCTGTTTTCCGCGTGTTTGGATGGTTTGTGCCATGAATTAGGTCAATTGCGCTGGAATTTATAGTCACTATTTTGTGCAACAACTAACCTTCCAATCATCAAACAATCAGTAGGTAATTGTTACGATTACCATCCCAAATATTTGTGTGCATGAACGAACATGTCTGCTTGTCCTGAGAATCTAAGTATTTAAGAAGTAGATGTCAAATTTCCATAGGCACAAGCTCGGCTTAGTTTGGAGTCATATAGCCGTGTTTGAATGTCCAGGATATTTCAATCAATCTGCACCATACTTAGATTCTTTAACATAGACTTATGAACGCGGCAAAACTTTTTTAGTCGGAAAACAAACACACGGTCTGCCTAATGGTAAGCGGTTCCCATAGACATAATGTAGGTACGCTTGCAAGACACGAGGCATCACTCACGCGTTACCGACCCGTTCCGACCCAATGAGCTCTGGCGACCTTACGCGCAGGAATACAACATCAAGTTATTTGGCTGCGGTATTCTGCAAGGTGGAGGTAGTTAACCAGTAGAACTGTTCTTTGAACGAAGCAACGCCACGCCTTTTTTTGGTTCTAACTCTTTTACTCATAATTGACCCGCATGAAACCCTACATAGATTTTGAATAGATCAATTCCGGATTGCACTTAGTATAAATATTTAATGTACACATAGTAGTACTATATAGAATAGAACAGTATTATAAACTAGCGTTGCCCCCCGGCTCTCTCATATAGCTACGTCGGCCATGCGTATCCTACCCAGGAGACTAATAAAACTACTGTGCCCGTAGTTTATACTGCTATTCCGTATTTTAACTTTTTAATGCAAAACCTTGTTATTTAGACATACACTGGACTTTCTAAATTTATTTGAAAGCTTATTTAGAGTTTTCTATTCGTATATTATATTTGTTTTCAATTATTAAATCATGAATGTCTTTACGCCTGATTTTTAACCGACTTCAAAAAAAAGAGGAGGTTCTCAAATCAGTTGTATGTTTTTTTATTTTTATGTTTGTTACCTCATAACCGTCATTTATGAACCGATTGTGTCTGGAAGGGTACACTTCCCATTTGGTCCCATTGTTATCAGATCAGGATTTGTGTCTTCGTGTACTTTGAAGTCGGTTTAAGTTTTTTGTAAAACAGTCCAATTATAGTTTAAATTTTCATTGCATGTTTTTATGAGTATAGTTACATTATAAATGAGATAGTTTGTGTATGTATGTCTGTTTTATTTATTGAACATCCCACTAAGGTAACCAAACAAGCATACGGCCCGCCTGATGGTAATCTGTTACTGTAGCCTATGGACGCTCGCATCACAAGCATCAGTCGCGCGTTGCTGACCAAGCAAAAATTTCTTCATTGTAGCAGAACCCCATTCTCTACTCCCTTGGGAAAACCACGGCGGGGAGCTCATTCCACCATCTGAGCGTCCGCGATAGGAAGCTCCATAAAACCATCGATATATTATGTTCTGTCAACCGTACAGTACGAGACAATTTTGCTCCAATATCCTCACGGTATGGAGTATGTGTAGGGGACACGACCCTTGTGGTATGACTGCTGAATAAGAAGACTTTTGTAACACTTTAATAATGTTTATTTCGTCTAATTATATGATTGATGGAGAAGCTAATGAATGCGACCGTGTTGCTGACCGGAAAAGTACGCACTGAGGTAACTGTACACTTGGTGCGGCTTCGCTATATTAGTTGTGGGCTCAGCAAAACGGTGTTCGATCGGATTGCATCGAACAGTGTGACTACTCAACTCAGTAATTTAAGAAGTCACTTACATATATATCTGATAACATTTTAAATACCACGGTTGGTTTTTTGAAATTAATCTTTTATTAACAACAAATATGTACAAAATACAATCTATATTTACAAAATATAATCTATATAAAGAAATTTTCCTCAAGCCTGCCGCTGCTTCCGATTAACGGCAAGGTTCCCAGAAGGCTGGCAGCGTTTCCTCTTTGGATAGCCAAGCTGACGCGTTGGCGGAAAAAGCTCCCCGCCCGCTGGTCTCCGGAGGTCTCGATCAATTTTGAAGACAAGTTTGTTTACTTTATCCCATGAAATAACGTATAGAATACATTTTAACCCGATAAAACTTAAGATCCCTCGGAAACTCCGGGAAAACCTTAAATATAGACTAGTACAAGTCCATGAATTTATCGAAAAACCGATTGTGCTCAAATGCATAATTTTGTTCAGAGCACTATCGATAGCTAAAAGCTCAAATCTAAAACGGAATTATCAAACCTAGATCTTTGCGATTACGGTGCCACGTGGCATTTGTAATGTATTTATGAAGACAAAGGATTTGATAATATCCAAAAAAATACTCTTCACTGAACCATAAAACACCAAATTATCAAAATCCTTTATCAAATCATTGATATCGAAAAAAAGTCCCGAAAATATTACATACACAAGTAGCTTTGTCTATTCATGGTCCGCAAAAAAAACCCTGACCCCAATACGTCCCGTACCTAATGGTGCGTCCATGCTTGGCGAACCGATCACGAGCCGAGCCACGAACGAGCACGATTCGCGTAGCGTGGACGGGCTTGCGAGCCTCGAACGAGCATTCGTAGCGTGCTCGACTGCAATCCGCCCGATTGTCAGTTTTTTCACGAGCACAAGGATTCGCATCGCGCTCGTTGTAAGCTCGGTTAAGGCTCGTTAAGTACGTCCACGCTTGGAATCGTGAGCAATGAACGAATCCTGTTTATTCTCGGCTCGGCTCGTGCTCGCTTCGCGTAGCATGGCCGCACCATAACAACCTGCGAAAAAATACTCGACAGATATGACTGTGAATCAAATTTAAATAAGAGGCTCTTGTAAGTCTAGGTGCAAACTGGAAAAAGTTAAAACACTTTCCCTTTGATGTTTGAAAAACGCGTGCCGGTAGCTTTAGACCCTGTCCAGAAAGGACGAATTCGCCGCAAATCTCTCGCGCCAATGTATTACGCGTCCACAAGCTTCTCGCGTATTTGAAGTACGCGCGTATTTTTATCCGCGCGATTCTTGTGGACGCAATGTTTGGTGAGTACCTCGATTAGTAAACGATTCGCCGCGATTTCGCCCCTTATGTATAGGCACTTAGATATTATGATGACATGAGACAATGTCAGACTAGAGGCGAGTGTAAAATGAATGTAACGGGCGACTAGTAAGTTTGTCTCCTATGAGGTACTTTTGCTTTTTTTTTTTATAGAACTTAGTCGCTAAACAAGCATACGTTCCGCCTGATGGTAAGCGGTTACCGTAGCCATATAGACGTTTGCAACACATGAAGCATCGCTCACGCATTATCGACATATCCCCCCTCCCCTATGAGCTCTGGCAACCTTACTCACGCGCAGGAAACCAACTTTACACAACATAAAGTTATTTGGCTGCGGTATTCTGTAAGGTGGAGGTACTTCCCCAGTCGAGCTGCTCTTTTAGCGAATATACGCTATGCTCTACCTCTCTCAAAAAAAAAAAAAAAAAAGGTAATGGTATAAATATATTTTTTTAATAGAAAATAGCAATTTCACAGTCATGTAGTTTATTACCAGAACTCAGTAGTGTTAACTGACGCTCGTCACATCGCTCGCACACGTCAGAGCGTTGCGCACGAAGTAACAATTAACTAAACATATGCAAATTAACGATTGCAGTGGGCGAGTGCGAGGTGCACTAGGATTTGTGAATGTTAATGTTATGAGAACAGGAGGTGGGGTGGAGATTTTGTTTTGTTTTTTTTTATTGTATGACGTTTTAGCATTATTTAGGACTAGCTGTCTCGCGCTGTTTCACCCGCGTTCCCGTGATAACCCATAATACTCGGGTATAATGTAGCATCCTATTAGTGAAAGATTTTTTCGAATCCGACTGTGATTAGCCCGTTTAAACAAAAAAAACTCTTCCGGTTTATTATGTTATTAGTATAGATTTGTGGTGGAGTAATTAATTACAAGTAATAATAATTATCTGTTAACTGACTTCATGACTGTTAACAGACCTGAATTATTTTGTAAGATCATAATAATGATGCGGATTGTTTGGTAAAACTGATAAGGGAATTAATAGTTATAAAAGAAAAATAAATATAAATATAAAATTCATAAAATACGCGTCAATTGGACCCAATTACATTTTTATGCCTTTTGTGTTCGAGACCTTGGTACCGTGGGGATCCGAAACTCGCCGTTTTGCTCGCACCTTGTCATCAAAATTGATCGAGCGAGACCTCCGGAGACCAGCGAGCGGGGAGATTTTTCCGCCAACGCGTCAGCCTGGCTAGCCCAAGAGGCTGCCAGCCTTCTGGGAACCTTGCCGTTAATCGGAAGCAGTGGCAGGCTTGAGGATATTTTCTATATATAGATTGTATTTTGTATATATTTGTTGTAAATAAAATTATTTCACCTTTAATATCAAGATATAGATGTATACTAGCCAGCTTTCTAAATGCTAGTTTATGTTACTTTACATAATATTTTCTAAAAAAAAAATGGTGTTATATCAAAGCGCATCCTCTCGCCGCATATTCCCATACTGCCATGTCAACGAGACGAACTTGTGAAGTGTTCACTTCAGTTCATTGCCGGGTTCGTAATTACGCGTGAACTTTGCCCATACTGCGGATATGACGGTCTTGAGTTTGAGTTCTGTCTGTCTTGCTCGGTTTACTACAGAAGGTGTGTTTGCTCTGCTCATAAGTTCTGCTTTATCGCTTTTTGAAACACTATCGCCCTTTGTAATATTAAGTATCGGGTCTCTTCGTGAGTAGACCCGATACAGTTCTCGAAAGATAAAAGTCTATTATCTAATGTTGCGTCCATGCTACGCGAAGCGAGCACGAGCCGAGCACACGTGGAGCTCGGATTCGTGTAGCGTGGTCGGACTTGCGAGCCTCGAACGAGCATGCGTTTCGCGCTCGACTGCGCCTGCCGATTGTCAGTTTCTGCACGAACACAGGGATTCGCATCGCGCTCATATTGTATCGTTGAACGTTCACACTGTCTTGACATCGCGAGCAACGCGTGGACGCACTTTGGCCGCGGTATTATGTAACGTACTGCAGCCTCCCGAGAATTGGAGGTTCTTCCCCAGTCGAGCTGCTCTTTGAGAGAAAAAACGCCATACTCTACCTCTCAAAAAATTTGGATTCAAGTATACCTATGCCAGTTCACAATTTGACGGATTGACATGGATAGATTATAAAATATCGGTAATTAATACGTTATATTGTAAGCAGTATGGTACAGTTCACAATTTATCGACAGTTTACAATCTCGCGAGTTAAGCCGGCTTTTCATTATGGGATATAATACATCCAGATTGAGCGTTGAAGCTGTGCACGTGTCGAAAAAAATAGCCCCTAACTATTAGGGGCTAAATCAAATAAAAATAAATAAAATTTCAAAATAATGTTTAATATATAATTGTCTCCCGGTTCTAATTGGAACATTACAACATCTGCTATCATTATGAACGTCACTATGACAAGCAGAATGACGCAGAGGGAGCGTAAAACGTATTTGTTACGCGCAGCAGCCTATAAAAGTTGGCCTGTTTTATATATTCGTGTAGTATGGCGACGTTCTTTCTAGGTATATTTATTTCTATGGATATAATCTATATTATATAAATGAACCCCTATTTCTTCTGGCCACGCTATAACTTGAGGGCTTACCCTTCATAGCAATAATAATTTATTATCTATAATATTATATTGTAAGTAAAGGTAAAATTTTGGTAAGATTAATTATTATTAATATTTAATTTTACCTAAACTTTAATGCACCTTATAATACTAAAGTTAAAAATATAATGGTACGTCCATGCTTGGCGAACCGAGCACGATTCGCGTAGCATGGACGGACTTGCGAGCCTCGAATGAGCGCGATTGTCAGTTTTTTCACGAACAAAGGGATTCGCATCGTGATCGTTGTAGGCTCGTTCGTGGCTCGGCTTGTGCTCGATTCGCGTAGCATAGACGCACCATAAGAAATTCATAGGACCCTTAGGTACTGTTTGAACTGGCCAAGGGATGAGTTAATTACTTTACGCGGCTGGAGGCGACAAGCCTTTGAACAGCTTTGTGGCTCAAGAAAATACCTAACGACCTTTTACGAGTAATATAATATTTTTTTAAATTTTTAAATTTTAAATTTTTTCATTATTTTAATAGCGTATTAAAGTAATTTTAAAGGTACTTTAAAAAGGATTGTTTAATTAATATTTCACAAAGGTTGGATCTAATTCAAGATAAACGAGCTACTGTTACTGTGGTTTTTATTATAAACAGCGTTTTACCAAAGGCATACTTTTGTGATCTCTGAATTTAAAGTAATTTAATAACTACATTTTTTAATTTTAAATAAACGTAGCCATTATAATAAGAATACCGTAACAGAAAAATATTATATAAAATCGGTTCGTCTACCGCATCAACATCAGTCTTGTTTGGGTAGGGCTGCTCCATCGCCGAAGCCAAATAAGTCTGCTATTGGCTTAAATCTATGTCTCGTGCCGCGAATACACATACTAGTGGCACGGATTATAGAGATTATTATTTTTGATCTTAGCCAACCCATCACTACGCTAAATGACCTGTTCCAGCGGTCAGAGATTGCGGCTCCAAGATGTTTAACGAAGGTAGACATTTGTGGAGCGAAAACTCCGTCAACGGATGTGACAAGAGGGGTGAATGTTGCATGTCGCAATTCGCAAGCGCTTGAGTATTTTCGAATTTTTTCGTCTTCAGCGGATTTTAATACAGAGGCGACAGGACGTGAAATATAAGAAGGAGCGTCAGTGTCTACGACACGGATATCAAATAACGCCTCCCTCTGTGCATCCCAGACGCCACGGCAAGAAAGGTCTCCACGTAGTCCGCAGTCTCCTTCAGAGATTATGGGTTCTTTGACGACGTTACCCCATGCATGTTGACATAGGTCACAGAACAAATCTCTAATTTCATTATGACGACGTGTTATTAGACCACCCTTTTTACAACATAGAGCATGATCAACATTGAATTCATCGCAGCCGCAGCCATCACATGATTTTGGCATAGAGACTGGTAATCTGTGGTAACGTAATGCAAGTGCGTCTCTGAACTCAAATGGGGACATATCGGAATGGTCTTTTTTTGTCGGTATGATAGATAGCCAATTGGAGGATTTAGTTTTCATTTTTGTCGAAATTGATCGTTCAATCGCTCTTCTCTTGATAGGAGAGAGTTTGAAGTCACGCCAAGACGGTATCCAAGAGTTCGTCATTGAGAGAGTCTTTCTCTTTGCGGCTTTCTTTCTGTGCATCTTTGAGAGATTTATGATGTTGATAGAGGTCCATATGTGTATTTTCGATTAAAGCATTTGAGAGGACTGCACAACCTTTTTTTGAACATTCATAGTTTATATTTGTAATTTTTGATAGAGCGGAGATTGCTAGACCACCTTTGTGAACGGGTAGAGAGAATAAGTCCGCTTCTAAGGGTGAGATATCGCCTCCTAGTAAAGTGGGTAAAAAATTGGTACGCAGTGTGTTTGTTAGTGGTTCGAAGAATTGGTTTACGTCATCTAAAACTCTTAAAAGGAATGACCATTGAAATTGAACTGCTTTGGTGAGGGCAGTGTAAGCGGCTTGGGGTGAGTCTTTACAGATAAGTGAAAGTTTTTCTATTGTAGATTGCCAGTTTTTAATTTTCTTGTTTACAAAGTGTTCTTTTCCTTCGCCAATATAACTACCAAGGAAACGTGATCCAGTCATGATGTTTACGTTAATCCCCTTGAAAATCTGTTGAGCTGTTTGCTTGTCGTTCTCGGAAATTATTAGATATGATTTTTTGTCTTGAGGAAGGTAACCATATTCTGGGCCTATTTTACTCATTGTATCCCACCAATGACGTAGGTTTTTTAGTTTGCCTTGGGCGGAAGAGTCATCAGCATACCAGCATTGGGTAGTTGCTTGTTCTTTTTTTAGTTTATTTATTATGGGTAGTGTTGCAAGGGCGTACAATGGCATGGCAAGTGGATCTCCTTGGGTTACTCCCTCTTTGCTGTATAATCTCATATCGGAATCACGTATTACAAGTTCTGCGTGACCATTGTATGTGTTGTATAAGAAACGAGCGCAATGTGGCCAATATATTCTTGCTTGCCAGAGAGCTATCTGTCTATTCATAGAATTAAAGGCATTATTTGCGTCGACGAGTAGCATTCCCCAGTTAGAGCCTGGTTGGCATTCTTTTTGGAAAAGTTCATTCATTGCGTGTATAGCACCTTCGATACCGCAGCTTAGTCCAATACAAAGTTGCGATTGAGCACAGGCTTCGGTGACCTCAGACCCGGTGACTAAAATCATACATTTGGATAAGATCCTGCGTAGGCATTCGCCAATGCCAATCGGTCTCACACCTGGGCATTTGTCTAAGGCTATGAGTCGACTTGACATAAGGGCTTGTATTTGGGTCCATGGTACAATATTGTTATTTAAATGCATTGTTAATTGTGCTACTGCAATCCTCAAATGCAGGCTTGCTTCTCCAAATCGTAACAAGTAATCTTTCCAATTTTCTGATGTGGTGCCTGTTGGGCCTCCACCACCATGCAATTTTCTCGCAACTGATTCCACATGTTCGCTAGTTATGTCTACTTCTAGTAATGGAGTCAATTCGGTGAGGCCGTCAGGTAGTGTAAATAGTCTTGAATCAGGATTAAATCCAGGAGGGTGCTTCTCATGCAATATATCCATGACCGTTTTCCCCGTTACGTCAATTTCGTCTTCAGGTTTAAGGATTTTGCTTGTATCTTTTGTCAATAACCAATTTAGGGCTTCGCGTGTTTTTCCTCGATGTATGAGACGCGTGAAATTTTTTGTGACATAGTCATTATTATCTTTATATTTTTTTCTGTTGTAGGAGTTGTGGAGCGAGTGGTCTGCTTTCATAGCCTCTGTTATTAGTATATCAAAATTTTCTTCAGCCCATAAATTTTGGCGTCGGTCAAGTAATCTTGTTATATCTTTTGCTTGTTTAATATTCTTTTCTCTTTGTAACAAGACGGCAACGTAAATCAAAATGCGTTCAGAAGGATACTCTGATTTAACAAGATGTTGTATTTCTTCTGCTAATTTGTGAATAAATCTTCTACTTACAGTGTTGGAGGGAAGGTCATAAAGTTTCCCATGAAGAGTGCACACTTTTTCCCATCGTTTTTGCCATATGTCTGTCTTCGATCCTATTCCATTAAAAAACGGGGATCCAAAAGCATCTTCTAGAAACATTGTGGGTATGGTCTGGGTAATCTCTGGAGGTGGCTTTTCACTATGGGCGGCACGTATATGCCGTTGTATTCCATTTACTTTAAAGATTTTAGGACAATGAGGACACTGCACGGTATTCGATGAGGTTTCACTTTGACTGGTCGAATTTTGGGTTTGGGTATTCATTTTTATTTATATTTATTTACACAATTAATTTAGATATGATACAGAAAAAGATGAAATAAAGGTGGTAATAGAAATTAATTATGTAGAAAAATTGACAGGAAAATTTTTCGTTGTTGACGGCTGTCAATTTAAAAAATGTATTAAACTCCTTAAAAAAAAAAAAAAAATTTAATAACTTAACTTAAAAATGAAAACCTTTGTTTTTTAATTTGCTAAATAATTACTGTAATCATATAATATACAATAATAAGTTGTTTCTAAACAAGATGTTATACACATATTTTTTAAGTTCATTAAAATATTACTAATTTTAGAGTTTATAAATGTGGTATAAGTTAATTTAATTTTATTACATAATATTTGATTATCATACACGGGTAGGTCCCATTTGTTCCATGGAACATGACGTAACATAACAATTTGAGAAAATATTGTCTACATACTAGCTTTTGCTCCTCCCAAATTCTTCCATGATGAGATATAAGACAAGTGGTAGCAAATCATTCTCGAGTGGCCAGTTTACATATCAACAACTTCAAGAAGTTTATATAATGTAGGTACTTATAGTTTGTTCTATGGAACAATTTGAGACAAAAAGTACAAACTGTTCTATAGTACAAATAGGGACAATATTTTCTCAAATTTTTATATTACGTCATGTTCCATGGAACAAATGGGACCTATCGCCATACACGATGCTTGTTCAATACTGGCCTACAAAATAACCTATAATACACCTTTTTATAAAGAGAGCTGTCCACGAGCCATCAGAACAATACACTGGCAGACAAAGGGTTTGAAGTGCGAGCGTGGATGAGGTGAGGACCCTCATGGTAAGTTACCTTGCTAGCTCATTGTCGGCTCGAGATATGAAGCGTGCATGTTATTTAGAAAAAAATATGTTTTATAAGGAAAAGGGTGGATTTGTATATTTGTTTTTTTCTGTTTGATTCTACTCTGAGATGAAACCGAATTACACTTTACACTTATCATTAATGGAATTTAAAATACTTATAGAAATAACAAATATGATGACAACACAATACAGTTTGTAAAAGATAAAACATGGAAGTTACGATACAACAAAAACGATTGTAATTAAATAAATCTTGGTTCTCAGATACACAGTTTTTTACAATAATATTGTTGCTTTAAGTTCCTTCAAGAAGCTAACTACAGTGAATTCATTGATATATAAATTTAATGAACGAAAAATTAAATGGTTAAGGATGTATTTTTTGTAAAGAACTGGGGTTACAAAAGTCCGTAAAATACGATTGGGGCGAGCAGGAAGACGAGCTTTTCTTATAAAATGTTTATGTGATAGCAGTGTGGGGCAATCAACATTACTATTAAGTTGTAAGAAGGCTATATCAAATTGCTTTCACCGATTACTGAGGCTTTAGAGTTTGTGTTTATAAAAGAAATATTATAGGGTTTCTCATTATTCATTGGAACGAAAATTAAGCATTTTGATAAACTTTTTTAGACCATTTAAATTCTTTCAATGTGCGTAAAATTTTATTTATTTGAGTAGATTCGTCGTTGACGATCAGACTTTCGTATTTACTTATAAAACTAAATTTTAGAGAACTTAATAATTTATTTAAGGCTTGGAACTAACTAGTCATATAAAATGGTGAATACAATTTGCATTTGGAAGCCCGGTGCAACTGAAGGAAGCGAAAAGAAATTGTGGTGCAAGCGTTCAGTAGCTAATAAGCATCTGTAAGCATTTTAAAATATAGGAACAATAGCTTTCAGCTCGATGGTTATTTCACCACTACACATACACACACTTTCACCATTTTAGGGGTTCAAAATTCAAAATCATTTATTCAAATAGACCTTCGCAGGCACTTATGAAAAGTCTGACTCTAATACCGGTTCGGAAGGTTGCATTTGCTGAGAAGAGCCGGCAATAACTCAGCAATTACTATTTTCAAAACAAGCTTAGATTCATTACATAATATTTACATTCTAATCGCACTGAAAACAATTGCGTGCCCCGGCGCGGCGGCAAAATTACAAAGAAGACTGAATAAATATTTAATAAGTAAATAAATAGCAAACTTAAGCAGACCAGCCCCCACAAGCAGCACCTGTTCACAAGGAAAAACTGTTCTTTACATGGATACCTACTTTATATAAGAAATTAGTGTACAAATATCAAGTTCCTGGCCCAAATGGATTACGCTGTCTTGATAGATCAGTCAATCAATCAGGACATTTTTTTTATAGATAGATAGAAGACACCACTCGTGATAATAAGACTTAATAAATGTTGCTAGTTTTTAGGATTAAACCATGTCATATGGTTAACAAATTATCTGCGACTGTACGTAAGATTAACTTAAAATTACGAATACATACATACCATCATACGTATCAAGTTACTTGTAGACGCTATTTAAATGAATATAAGTTAGTTTAAATAAATTTAATTTGTGCATTCTAGTTGAAGCATTTTAGATATGTTTAATATAATTATTCAATTTATAATTGGACTGTTTTACAAAAACCTTAAACCGACTTCAAAGTACACTAAGACGTAATCAAATCCTGATGTGATGACAATGGGACCAAACGGGAAGTGTACCCTTCCAGACAAAAAAAGATTTTTCCAAATCGGTTGATAAATGACGGAGTTATGAGGTAACAAACATAAAAAAAAAAAAAAAAAAGAAACAACCGAATTGAGAACCTCCTCCTTTTTTTGAAGTCGGTTAAAAAAGGTAGACCATCGTACATATTTACCAAAAATATTGTACATATTTTTGGTCAAAGTCAATAATAAATGCAGTAAATAGATTACATGAAGAAATACTATTGCTATCTTTCATTACTTAGAACCCAGATATAAAAAACTAACACGACCAGGTAGCAGGCGGGCTGGAATGAAGTCGAATCGGGAACGATATCTGCAGACGGCTCGCATACGCTCTAATTTGCCAATCGACGGAAAAATTCACTTGGATACGTTTTATGTAAGAGGGAACCAGGGTAATTAAATGCATGGAAACGTATAGAAAGTAATATAGGTATTCTTCATTACCGTGATATTCAACTTAAAATACTACAAATATTTATACATAATATAAGACTAAACCATGGTTTAACCTTACATACGGTGTAACGGAAAGGGTATATACATCCGAAGGGGGTTAAAACTATATCAGGTACAGACTCTATAAAAAGTTTCAGCTTAAAATAAATTACTCAAAAATTCAAACCAAATTTTTGAATTCAAGTTTATTGAATATATTGCGATCTTTGCGCCTAGTACCAAAAAAGTGGATGACTGTAATGTAAACTATACACACACACTTTCAGTTACACCCTGTATATTTATACACTCCTTATCATTGGAAAATAAATCAAATGATCATAAAAAGATGGGCACATAGAGTTAGAATTCTAACTCTATGGGTGTGCACGAATACTGCCACATAGGTAAACTATGTCTATGTTTACCTTGTCTTTTTTTGGGATTCCAAGTGCACTGAACTATTCCAGGAACGCTGGTTGAACCGAAAAAAACATAAGGCCATAAAGATTTTTTATAAAAAAATTAATCTAGTACATTGGTTGCTGGTCTGTTAGATATTTGTAAGTATTTTAAGCAACTTCTAACCATTAGAAATAAGATTTAATGACTATTTTAAATAATACTTTATTGTTAATATTTCATAAAACAACCATCTGAATATTCTGCAAACTCCGCACGTAATTCACCCTCACCATAAAAAGACCAAAGAAACATTGCAAAACCTGAAAAACCATGTTGGTTCAATTCTGCATAACACCATTCAATACGTGCCTGAAATACGTACAGCTCTAGTGGAGCGATTCCGTTCTAACTTTTGACTTTACCTGTCGAATTGTAATGAACCCTAATATCTACTTCTTCCTTGGATCAGCTGAGCCATCTCAAATACGTCGGATTATACCTTTTACCTATAACTTTGTGAATATTACAGGGTTCTATGAGCCATTTTAAATCTTATATAAACTGATTTGAAATTTTAATATCATGCGGTACTGGAATTGGTTTTGAGGTTTTTTTTTTTAACAAAAGTATCAAGTAAAAATTTGGAAGGAATCTAAGCAGCGTCAATGCTAATGTGACTTTTAGGTAATTCAAACTCCTCAAAGAGCTGATAACCAATAGACCTATCTATAGATTGCTATCTCGTAAAAATCATAATTTACTGGATAGCTAGGATTCATATATCTGTATTTTTCATTTCGTTCTGAACAAAAGAGCCAAGTTATTTTTTTATTTAACATTTTGTTAGAAAGATATCAAAAAATCTCTTCATTTTGTCTATTTGCCTTCTTCTCGGAGCTAATATTACTTATTGACCTGATTCTTACGTTGAAAAATATAACGAAGGCAGTGCTAAAGTTACGACAAGAAAAGAAAAGAAAACTGTCAATCGCGGTACAGACATAAAAACGCCCATCCGTATGGCAAAAGCATTCGAAGCCAAAGTCACTGAAAGAGGAGTCAAGAAGAAGCCAATGAAGTCGACTATACTATCTAGACATGTCTTTAAATAAAAATGTTAAGATAATCAGAAATCTACATTGGTCTCATTGATCCCAGAAGATCTCTTCATATTTTTTAAGGATTAGCGTTTCAATTTATTTCTAAATATTCATAGTGACTCCGCTGGGAACATAAAATTTTAAATTATGAGGTGACATTAAGCTCAAGACATTTTTGGTTCATTTTAAGGATGTTTTTTTTGTAGGAAATTAATACTTATTTCATAGGAACTAATGTCTACAGCTGTGTGCTATAATTGCTTGGCTTTTATGAAGATTGAATATTATGTTGTTTGTTTAAAATTATAGTAAAAACAATGAAAAGAAGAAAGACATAATTTGAGATACTAATACCTCCATTATTTAAAAATTAAAAAGTCGGTCAAATGCGAGCAGGAATCATGACCTGAGAGAGTTTCGTACTACAACATATATTTTCCTTCCTTTTCTTTGTTATAATTCACATCTGATTGGTAATTTATAGTATTCTTATTGACTCCATCATTTGCGATAAAATATTGTGTACCTACAATATTTCAAGATATCAGGTAGCTAAACGGGAAATACCTATTTTTTTTTTATAAGTATGCGAACACGCTTCAAACAGCCGTATCTTGTTAATGCGTTAGACTAGAAACTTTATATTTTGACAGCAGTATGACGCTAAAGACCTTAGTACATAATTCAATATTAATTTGAACTGAATATCTGAAATCGTATCTAAAGAAAAAAGGCCTATGGAGACACACAGACGGACGACAAAGTAATCCTATAAGGATTCCGTTTTTGTATGAGGTATAAGGCTCAATTTACATTGTCGCGGAACGGAATGGAACGGAAGCGACAATTTCGCCTACTCACACGAGAAGGCGTGCAAATTCGCGAGTATTCTCGGGATGTAATAGAAGACGACGAAGAACGGCGATTACCAATTCGCGCGACTTCCCGTGAATTCCTCAGACAGCGCCGACAGTGGCTACGGGACTTCTAGAGAACACGCGAGAATTCCCCGGAAGACGTACGATCTTTTTCTTGGCTATGAAATTTGTACGTTACACAATAAACATAAGCTTATTATACTATGTACAGTTTCGTTGCAAAAATTCGCTTCCATTCCGTTCCGCGGCACTGTAGATTGATCCTTAAAATATATCCTAATACACCTAACCTAACCCAGATATATTATAGCAACATATCAAATCTTTCGTATTTTACTATAATGAAACGCTATACTTGGTTTCAAAAGTAAACAGTGCATAATTACGAAAACACTTGAAACATAATATTCATAAAATAACTGAAGAAAACTTTTGTATGGCAGACCTAATGGCCACTAAGATAAAGTTCGCTGCAGCAAAGCCTTTGTTACACTCTCTGTAACACTTCCGCTTTTAAATCTTTCTACATTAGGTATAAATTGTAGATACACTATTTTCTTGCATAACTGAGACCATTATGTGTCTGAAGCAAGATTAGTTTGCGCTTACATTTATAAAAATGGAACCTTCCTAGCTGAATTTCTAGCCAGTTTTTCAAGCGGTGGTAATTTGATGGGATGGTTAAGATTCCACCTATCACGCCGAAGGTTGTGGGTTTGATTCCCTCCCAGGACATTTTTTTGTGCATGCTCATCTGCATGTCCTGGTCTAATTATGTCTGGGTCATTGGTAATTGAGTCTGGGTAATTATGTATATTTAGTATGTAATTACAAAAAAAGTAACATGTTAACTCGGGCCGCTTGAACGGGACGAGACTTGGTGGGACGTCACGACGCGCGTACTCGCCGGCGAGGACGATATCGTGGTGATCGGTTGTATCTGTTGTTTTGATTTTGATCTATTGCCGGCTTTCAACGCTATCGGCAGATTTCAACATATGCTGAGTCGGATCCCATTTTGTAGCATATGTAACTATGACACACACCAAATTTTTGGTTTTTTTAATGTATACTTTTATTTTATATTATATATTACTACTGTACTACTACTATATTACTGTTTGTTTTTTTGTTTTTAAATTGTTATCGTTTGTTGTTATTATAATAGCAAACGATTAACGTTTGCTAAACTTAGTATTAATATTATTTTTGATGTCTATCTAAATAAGTGTATATATATGATGTAGGATGTATTTTATTATAATAGTTACAAGATTTTAATTATATATTAAACACTTATGATAATAAATAAAAACTAAACTAATTAATAGATAAATAACAAAATAAAAATAAAAATATATACAAATTTTACAATTCCTATTCTATTATATATTTTTCTAAACTCGATATTATAAATAAAATATCGAGTTTAGGTCACTGCCCGTGGGTAATGTACCCAGAAGGCTGTTACAAATAAACAATTATTCTATTCTATTCTTTAAAAAAAAAGATTCCGTGATAAACTCACGGAATCTTTTTTTTGTAATATAATATTTAGGATCAGTTAAATGTTTGTTTAATTGTGTATCCACACAATTAAACAAACATTAATTAAACTCATTGTCCAAAATCAGAGCATTGAAACAAACTTTAAAATCCCATAGAAATTCGCATATTAGCCCTTAAACAGTCATGGGTCTACATTACCTTGGCAAACAATAAATAATTCAATTAATGAAGCACGCCACGACAGAAAGGAAATTAGGTGTGTTACCTCCCAAAATTAATCCTTTTTAAAGGGCTAAAGTGAGGTCGAAGGAAACGGTCCTTGGGTTCTTTATGGGGAATAATAATATATATTTTTGCTTGAGAAGTGAGTATGTTATTTTTTGAGTTACATGATTTCTGACGTTTGTAAAAAGGGGTTGTCAGAGACTTATAAATTGGAAATTATGAATTACCCAAATGGTGCATGTGGAATACAACAATGAACTTGCATTATCTACTGTAAAATTATATTTGGTATTATTATACGAGGTAGGTTCTGAACAAGAAAGAATCCTTGCCGAGTTTGTTGGTGGTTATTTTTGGATTATAACTATTTTTTCGGTTTTTTTATTATTCACTTCACACTCTACAACACCTTTTTTCAGTCTTCCACATTATCTTTTTTACTGATTCATGTTATACTGATATGTCACTGTGCGTGTGGACGGCAAGACGATAGTTACGTAGTAACTATTATGTAACTGTGACGATAGCCCGTGCATGGCCGGAAGCTCGGCTTGTGTAATCGTTGACTTGTTGAAGATTGGACTGCGTAGTTTTGGTTTGCACGATTTTGACTAGAGCGTGTGGACGTCATTCAAGCCTCGCTTCAGTCCGGCAAAATAATTTTCGACGACACAAGGTTCAAAATGTGTGATGTCAGTGAGAACTTACAAAACACTATGAGGTTCGCTCAGTTTAGTTTGCAAGTGCTCACTTGCACTGTTCCATGTATCGTCTTTCTGTATAAAAGAAGGAGCGAGTAGCTGGGGTTTATTGTTAGTTAGACTCGTCGAAGCGTTTCGTCTCACAGAATAACAAATCTATAACGTGTTCTAAAAGCTTTTTAATAAACCCTTCTTACAATTTAAAGACCTTTGTTTCCAGACTGACAGGGATTCTGTGTAAAAAAAAAACAAATTAGTCCGTCAGTTAGAATATCAAAAAATATTCAAATCATTAAAAATTTACAAAGATAAAGCGCATCATAGTTCGGGAGTGAGGGCTTGACATTGCTTTAGAGTAAAAATTGTGCCATAACGTGACGTCACGCGGAACGATATCTTCGCATTTTTTTTTCTATTTTTTTTTGTAATGTAAAATGTTTCTGTCAACTATCCTATTATAATTTTATAAAAACACTTGTAAAACTGGGGCTTGACAATCTAAATACCTAAAATAGACATAAAAATAGTAGCTGTAATAAAATAATCTAGGCAATTAAACAAATATTTTTGCCAAACAAGTCATATGAGCTTTACAAATTAACTTATTTAAAGGGTACCCCTCATCAAGCAAGTTGTCACTTTCATGTTTCGTGAACAACTCTTTTATATTTTGTTTTGCAACATGTGTTTGTTGTTGTTCGTTTGGGAAATAATTTAACGATTTAACAATTTTTTTTTTCAAACCATGAAAGTTTAATTCAAACCCTGCGGATTCACCCGCGTTCCCTGTATGAAAAGAGCTACTCAAATCATCATGATAAATTTTTTTTTTTAAATAACATACATACACACTCATTTGGTAAGATAATGTTTTGTAAATGTAAAATATTAAACTAAAGAGATTTTACTATACAATTTAAAAGAAGTTCATGTTTTAATTATTTTTATGTGATATTCATTTAGGGTTCTAAAGTTCTAACGTAAGAATTGGCTTTATTTTTCCAAAAAAAATTCAAAATCCAAACAAAATAATCATCAAAATATCATTTGAAAAAATAAATGTAACAATCATTAAAAATGTTTACCAAGTTACGATCTATAATCGCTTGCACATTTCTGTTCCATAAGGTTGATATGGATTGTATTTGACATGAAAAATAATTCGAAGAGTACTTATTGAGTTCGAATGACAAATATCACAATAATATCTAATATATAATAAAAAAAACATTTTGATTAAATGATTAAATGAGTTTACATAATCAAAAAGTTTTTTTTGCAAAAAACATTTCGAAATTATAGACATGTAATTATGTTTGTTGATATGACATATTAGACCTTATTACGCGCGGTATGAGATGGAACTGTGTTTGAAAAGTGATAAACATTTTCAGACCGCGACTGTACATAGTACATAAAATCACTTGTCTGTGGTACAGGAGTAATTCTGTGCAAACTGTTTAGGCCTACAAATTAGTGTCGCGCTATGCTAGCTTATAATAGCTTTTCCCGGCTTAAAGTTCAAATTTATTGATAAAAGGCTCTGGACGGCTAAAATGTGGGTAACCAATTACCTATCGCAGGTTCTCTATTAATTTACGTGCTTATAGATAATCCGACCTGTTTTTTATTTATTGGTTTATATCCTTTTATTTATGGAATATTGCATACTCTACGGTTTAATAGAAATAGTGAAATTGTTTGACCATAATACATAATACAGGTTGTCCCAAGAATGTCAATCGGAAGTCCAGAGGCACTCTAGAGCTACCCGAATCACCCCCATGTATGTAAAGCATTTTTTTATTAGTGTAGTAATCATTAAGCTATGACTATATTTTAACCGACTTCAAAATGAGGAGGTTCTCAATTCCGCTGTTTTTTTTTTTTTTTTTTTGTTATGTTTGTTACCTCATAACTCCGTCATTTATCAACCGATTTGGAAAATTCTTTTTTTGTCTGGAAGGGTACACTTCCCGTTTGGTTCCATTGTCATCAGATCAGGATTTGATTACTTCTTAGTGTACTTTGAAGTCGGTTTAAATTTTTTGTAAAACAGTCCAATTATTATGATTTTTAATAAAAATCTCGCAATCTCTGGCAATGATATTATCTATTATAGTGACGTGTCGACTTTTGGCGGGAACTTGCAGACTGGCGATGCGTATCATTTTTATTTTCATAAATTCGTGTATTTTATTGCATATTATCGGTGGTATTTTATTATATTATATATAATAAAATACCATATTTATCCCAATAAAGATCAATACATGTGCACCAGTGAAGTGAAATGAAATAAATTATGTGTATCGTGACTGTGAAAGTCTGTAAAATTTTTAGTACAATGACCACCATTTTACAAAAAAATTACTGGACGGTGACTGATAATGTGGACTATGTGAAAGTTAAGTGCGGACTATAATAAAGTGATATTATAAATAAAATATATGCGATATAAGCGATTTGTATCAAAGGTAATGAACAAAAAAAAAAAACATAGTGACGTGAATAGTTTGGTTAAGAAATATGATATGGGGTGATTCAGTTACCTCAAAATTAGCTCTACCTTTAGACTTCCGATTAACACTACTTCTTAGGACACCCTGTCTATAAAATAGGGGATTGCAAGTAAAACCGCGGGACAGAATCCTAATTTATTATATTGAAGAAGAAACTGACTGACATATCCAAGCATACCTCAAACTGGAAGGTTTTTTAACAACCAAGAATTCGACCCACCTGGTGATAACCGATTACTGCAGCTCTATGGACGCTTTCAACACACGAGGCATTACTCAAGGGTTACCGACCCTTCCCCCCTCCCCAATGAGCCATGGCGAACTTACTCACGCGCACGAACACAACATAAAGTTATTTGGCTGCGGTATTCTGTAAGGTGGAGGTACTTCCCCAGTCGAGCTGCTCTTTGAGCGAAATAACGCTATGCACTAAAGCAAGGTTTTTCAAAATTCAATCAAAGGTGCAACTGCAAGCCTAAATTTTTTTATTTATTTGTTACATAATCCTACAGCTCTTAAAAACTAATATATAACTTACAGCCAATTAAGGATTAACAATATACTATCTTATAATTTAAATTTAAAGAAAGATACCAGTATGTGCCCGGAGAGCACAGTATTTATAGGAAACAGAAAAAATAAAATAATAATTACAGTTTCACTGTGTGTGGGTGGAGGTGTGTACGTGTAGGGGTGTGTATGTCAGTGAGTATGAATTTGTGAGGGGGTGTGTGTATGAATGTGTGAGTCTTTGTATGTATATATTATATTTAGCCACTTTTATGTATGATGTTCGTAATGTACTTTTTGAAACACGTTTTAGGACAGTGGAAAATATCCACAGAGTCAAAGTCCTTATTATATGTACGTAATGTCCTACTTATAACAGAGTTGTAAGCGTAGTTAGTATGACTATGTGGTGTGTGAAATAAACTCGTATGTCTAATAATAATACTTATATAAAGCTCTCAACGCCTAAAAACTAAACTACATACTCCCCACACGCTACACAAAGCAAAATGGCATTGTACAAATAAAACTCGGTGTTTATGACATTTCTTCGAGGAAGTGCGCCGGAAGGAAGACTGGGGGAGGGGGACGGAAGACATCGCTTCTCGTCACATCCGCCTCCAGAGTAACAACGGCAATATGGAAATAGCGGCCTTCCTTCGTTTCTGACGGATGTAAGCAACAGTAGTTAATAAGGATGTTTTTAGCGCTTTGAAACGTGCTGATAGTATTTGGGACAGGATTTAGGTACCTTTATGTAAGGTAAGTATATGTGCAACAATACTATATGTAGACATTTATTACATTGGCTCGTTAGATTGGTGTGGATTTGATGACCGTGACACACAGTTAGTGAACATCTAATGACTGTTCAATCTATCCATATTATATGATTACTTGTCCTGACCGACTGACTGACTGATTCATCAACGCAGAGCCTAAACCGCTGGGACAAACTTGTAATCTTGCACACAGGTTCCTTTTATAACGTAGGCATCCACTAAGAAGGGGTTTTTGGAAAGTCAACTATTAAGGGGGTAAAAAGGGTTGAATATTATTTCTATGAAAAATTATATTCCTTGGGTTTATAAATTTGTAACTTAACACGATTACTACTCTAAATAAATAATAAAGCTTTAGATTATTAGTTTTTGAAAACAACCCCTAAAAGGGGGTGTAGGTAGTGTTAAAGTTTGTATGGCATTGACTTATATATTACTGCGTATTGTATGGAACAAACCTACCGCGCGGTCCGATTAACTGGAAACTCGATATTAATACTTCGGATAGAAAATAAAGAAAGTGTTTTCGGGATTCTCGAAAATCGTCCCATAAAGGGGTACTTTTATTTACAACAAAAATATGTACAAAATACAATCTATATATAGAAAATTTCCTCAAGCCTGCCGCTGCTTCCGATTAACGGCAAGGTTACTAGAAGGCTGGCAGCGTTTCCTCTTTGGATAGCCAAGCTGGCGCGTTGGTGGAAAAAGCTCCCTACCCGCTGGTCTCCGGAGGTCTCGATCAATTTTGATGACAAGGTGCGAGCAAAAAGGTGAGCTTCGGACCCCCACGGTCCCTAGGTCTCGACCGCAAAAGGCATAAAAATATAATTGGGTCCACTGGCCGCAGCTGCCCCTGCAGCTTTACAAGTCGCCAATAATGGCGATGGCGCGAGGGGTAAGGAGTACATATGTTTTAAGGGGGGATTTTACTGCGTCTCGATTAACTCAAAAGTTTTTATACATTAGTTTCTTTTATAGAAAGAAAGAAAAGAAAGAAAAGAAAAAAAGTGGGCGCAGGTGAAACCACGAGCTGAAAGTTAGTTGATTATAAAGTTAGTAGACAAAAATGATAATATAAATAAAAGTCAAAATATTGTTTTAAACAAGCTTATTAAAATGCACAAAAAATTGTTATACGTTTCTTAGTTCGACATACTACCTATTTGCAAATAACATAAACATGTTAATAATTTTATATTTTTGTCTGATAATTGGACTGTTTTACAAAAAAACTTAAATCGACTTCAAAGTACACTAAGAAGTAATCAAATCCTGATCTGATGATATTGGGACCAAGCGGGAAGTGTACCCTTCCAGACAAAAAAATATTTTTCCAAATTGCAACAAAAATAAATAACAAACATCAAAAAAAAAAAATGAGAACCTCCTCTCCTTTTTTTTTTTTTTAAGTCGGTTAAATATTGTTTTTTATTTGAATAGTGACACAAAGTGTCATAATTAAGTAGTTACTTATGTACACACTTCACACTACCCACATCAAAAGCTATCCTCAAAATGTATTCAGCACAGTCTACAATAATTTTAACCATTAAAATTAAAACTAAATAGCATTTCAATTAAATAATTACCCACTAAATATACAGCACCAAAATAATTAAACTAAAGCATTTTCAAACGTTTAAAACCAATGCAGTACGCATAAAGTAACGAGATAAACCGATTACCCGATAACACTAGCCGAAAACGATTATAGTTCGCAAGTTTCATCGATAAAATCAATCGAGTTAATTCGATTATTCGACTACGAACGTGATCTGTAGTCCCCGGGCGTTAGATAATGTTTGTCATTAGTAATTTTAGTGTGAATAGGGGAATTAGGATTGCGTATCTTTACGGTATTTGTAACTCAGGTAATCTGATACTAGACTCTAAAGCAAGCTTAGTTTGAAACAGGCTTGCATAGTCTCATAATTTTGTAAGTGATGAAGCCGATGAACACAAAACCAAGGCGCAACTTATTCTCGGCAGCTGATCGGCAGCCGAGAGAATACGTTTCTGTCACCTGCTAATGTTGGCCAAATCTCTGAGACGGCTAATCTGATTATGATGGCACTTTCACAACTATGCCTAAGAAAATACTGAACCATCTTATGATTTGACAAATATTAATCGTCATCGTTAGTAGTTAGTGTGGGGGCTGGTCTGCTTAAGTTTGCTATTTATTTACTTATTATCCTGTTCAAACAGACAAACAGACAGACAGACAGACAGACATTTTTTTTTAAATGCTATTTATGAATTGTGTTAGTCATTCTACATCACCCCCAATCAGTTTTTGGTAAATATATTCAATGTACAGAAACGACTTTTCTACAGTTTTATTATATGTATATTGAATTTGAATTTGAATGAGTTAGTCTTTGTATAGGATTGACATTTCCAATCGAATTATATAGTGAGTTTTAACAATTTCTTATGTCAATCCCAAAGGTTGATATTTTAGTATCGATGACGATTATCGACATCCATTTTGTCTGGGGGGGCTGGTGTCAGAAACGCATTCTTTCGGCAGCCGCACTGTAGGTGTTTGATATTTTGTTTTGTGCTTATTTCCCATGCAGTGATTATCCCAAGGTTTAAACTCTTCGTAAGACTTAAACTTCGGGTCTTGTCCGCGTCTTTTGACCGTGTAAAATTTGAAGATTCTTTTGTCTGCCATACTTTGGGATTTTCATACAAAAGTCCCAACGCTACACGATTAAAATGTATCAAAAGATGTTTTTTTTTTCAGAGAGATTTCTTATATGGTCCCATAGTAAAACTGATAATCATGATGAGTACATTAACCCCTGAAAATTTGGCTAGAGGTTGCAAAACAACACTGTATATTCCGGCAATGCATAAAATCCCTTGGGAACGCGGGTATATCCGCGAAGCAACAACTAGTTACCAAAAAGTTTCAAGTGTATTCTCATAATTTTAACAATCTACTACCAAAATTGTCGTGGCCTGAGAACAAAATTACATACACTATATATGAATATACTGCTACATGCATATGACATTATAATATTGACTGAGACATGGTTACACGATGGAATTCTAGATAGTGAATTTATAGACTCGCGATATCAGGTGTTTAGGTGCGACAGAGACCGGTCTGCGTGCGGACGGCGCGACGGCGGCGGTGTGTTGGTGGCGGTACAACGCACGCTCGTGGCCGGCAGCGGCGCGGGCGGCGGCGCTGGCCACTGCGTCATCGTGCCGCTGTCCCCGGCACTCCGCGTGCCGCATGCGCCACCCGCTCCAAATCCCTTGATAGATTATGTCACGATAGAAATGCGCGCGGGTGCCTATCACTGTATTATTGCTGCGGTTTATATCCCACCTAATCAAAGCCTTGACGTCTATCAAAGCTATAGTGACTACTTGCAATCGCTATTCCATAGCTCAAACGTGGGAAACTTTTATATTGTGGGTGATTATAACTTACCCACTATTGTATGGAATAATAGGGATGACTATATGGAGCCGGTTATTGCCTCGAATACCTCTCTATCCGGCAAACATGTTATTAACTTTATGTCCCTTTTGAACTGTTTCCAATTAAATTTTATTAAAAATAAAAATGATAAATTATTAGACTTATTTCTAACAAATGTAGGAGATTGTACTTTAACAAGTACAAATATACCTCTGGTGCCCCCTGACGACTACCATCCCCCTTTCTACGTTATGGTTCCACACCAGGGAATTAGAAATAGTTGTGGTATGTCTAGAAAACCCATTGCTCGACATTGTTTCAATAAAGCTGACTATAATATAATTAATAAAGAGATACTTGGCACGAGTTGGGATGATCTGTTTCATAATAAGACCGCGGAAGAATCTGCAGCAATCTTTTATGAAAACCTGTATGGAATCATTCGTAGAAACATACCTACCAAAATAGCTAAAAACAATAACTTCCCTGCTTGGTTCAACACGTCATTGGCTCATATCTTCAGAAATAAAAATAAATATTGGATTAAATGGAAAAAATACAAAAATAAATCTGATTATATGGTTTATTCAATGTACCGTGAACGATTTAAATTAGAATCAAAAAAACGTTTTGAAGCATACATAAACAGTGTAGAAAGCTCTATTAAGACTAATATAAAATATTTCTGGTCATATGTGTCGAATCGCAAGGGTAAAGCGGTTATCCCCAGTAGTATTATGTATAAGGATAAAACAACTACAAACCCCGTTGACACCTGTAATCTTTTCTCAAACTATTTCCGCTCAGTTTTTGTTCCATCAGCCTTACCAAATAATTTTACTTGTGTTAATATTGATGCTGACTTGAATATAGGATCGCATGATACAAACATTTGTGATGTTTATCTAACCATTGATGATATTTATAGGCAGTTAAACAATCTGGATGTCACCAAAGGCCCAGGTACAGATAATATACCACCTAATTTTCTCAAGGGTGCAGCTAAATCAATTCGTCATCCATTGTATTTACTGTACAATAAGTGTCTAAAAGAGGGGGCTTTCCCTAAAATATGGAAAACAGCAAGGATCGTTCCTGTTCATAAAGGCGGCTCCAGTAGAGATGTAGAAAATTACCGCCCAATATCCGTGTTGTCCACACTGTCGAAACTTTTTGAGAAGCTAGTACACGGGGCAATTTATCCAACACTACATAAAATAATAATCCCACAACAGCATGGTTTTGTTCAGCGTCGATCTACTGTAACCAATTTACTCATATTTACTACACAACTCTTTGAAAATTTAGACAATAACAAACAAACTGACGCCGTGTATACTGATTTTCAAAAGGCGTTTGACAGAGTGGACCATAAACTATTATTGGAAAAATTAGCATATAATGGTATTCGAGGTAATCTCTGGCGTTGGTTCAAATCCTATATTACTAATCGGAATCAGAAAGTAGTGATCAATGGTTTTGAATCTGACACGGTCGACGTAAGTTCAGGCGTGCCGCAAGGCTCAATACTGGGTCCACTTTTATTTGATCTCTACATAAATGACGTGTATACCTGCTTTAAGTCATGTAAATTTCTTCTTTACGCTGATGACTTGAAAATCTACAAGACAATTGAAAATACCCATGATCATACTAGCTTTCAAGAGGACCTCGACCGTTTCACAGACTATTGTTATGAAAATAAATTAAGCTTGAGTTTGAATAAATGTAAAACCATAACATTCTCTAAAAAAAAGAAAATTAGTAACTTTCCATATGCATTGTGTGGCGCGCGTCTTAATCAGGTTCACGATATTAAAGATTTAGGAATAACGTTAGATTCTAAATTAAATCTAGATGCACACATAGAAGGCATTGTAAATAGAGCATATAAATTGTATGGATTTGTGATGAGATCGAGTAACGAATTTAAAAAGCCATCCACCTATCTTCATCTGTACAAATCTGTAATTAGATCCCAATTGGAATATGCTGTACCCATTTGGAATCCCTTTTATCACAAGTATGTACACAGCTTAGAGATTGTCCAGAAAAAATTCATTCGCAGTATGTATTATAAATGTTTCCATAGTCGATTGTCGTATGACCAACTTCTTGTTAAATATAATTTGCCAACACTAAATAATAGACGTCAACAACTTGAGGTGATGATGTTACGCGACATCTGTACCAATAAATACGATTGTATAGATTTAGTTAATAAATTACATTACAAAATTCCAAATAAGGTTCATATGCGCCCTAGCCGTGGTCATAAGTTGTTTGCAACCGGCATATGCCGAACAAATGCCGGTAAGCGGTCACCACTTTACCGTTTGTGTGACTGCTATAATAGTAATTTCAATCATTTAGACATTTTTGCTACGCGTATTGGTCAATTTAAGAAAATGGTCAAAGATACATTTAAGTAATACCTGTCAATTTAGCAATCATATTTTTTCAATAATATTTTTTTGTTTTTTTTTGTTTTGGTTTATGTTACCTATTATTATATCTTTTATAAATCATTCACCTAAAGGTATGTCTTTAATTACTTAAAAAATTGTTTAAGTAACTGATGACACTTTAGTCTAGCTCTTAGCTCAATTGTATCGCTTCCTCACATTTTTTACTTTGTTAAAACTTATCTTAGTTTATAACTGTCTAATCTCAACTCATTGTAAGTAACCTGTGGTTAACGGTGCTGGTTACACATTTAATAAATTTTTCTCTATGATATATGTATATAAAATATGTAATGTGTAACTGTTAGTTGACCCTAATAAATAAAATAAATAAAATAAATAAATAATTGAATTTAATAACTTTAAAACATAATCAATTATTCAAGACCATGATTAAAGAAACCATAAAGACAAACAGTGAAAGTAAAATAATTTTAAGAAATTAATAAAGTTGAAGCCTTCTTATCTTAATGAAACAGAACTATTTTATGCGAAATTTCATTAATAAAATGAAATAGAATCTAGTTTTGTACAACAAGAGGCTCGAGGTATGTAAACATACGCAATCGTGTTGCGATCGAAACTGCTGCGGAAATATTTATTTATTTTACTTTAAAATGGTGCCGAATCTGTTGTAAATCGCACTAAACTAATTTTAGTCACATCACATCTCTTTCTTACAAACCTTATTGAAAAAGTATAGAACATATTAAAAGCTGTCAAATTAGCCTTTTCCGTCTTCATTTGCGGGTATTGAGATGTAACCGCGATAGATGGCGACTACATTTATATTGAAAACAAGCATTGGACTAATTTGACAGGACAACATTTCTTACATTCAGTTTTTCTCGGCGTAACATTACATAGTAAAATACAATGGGGTTCTCATATAGAAAGATTCACTAGTAAATTGAGTTCCACCGCCTTCGCAGTTAGAAAAATCAGACAAATTACAGATGTGGCTACAGCCAGGTTGGTTTACTTTGCTTATTTCCATAGTTTAATGTCCTACAGTCTTCTGCTTTGGGGCGCAGCTGCAGACTTTGAAACTATATTTATTCGGCAGAAAAGTGCAATTTGTGCGATCTATTATTTGGGCCCTCGCGAATCACTACGAAGTCGATTTAAGGATTTTTGAAAACATTATGCTTGTTCGTAAAAACTTAAATTTATTTGAAATTAATAAAATTGTGACACCTAGATTCAGATTATATAAAGTTAATAAGTCTTTTCTCGGAATTTGCGTTCGATTCTATAATAAAATGCCATTTGAAGTAGCTACAATGTCTTATAATAAATTCAAAGATTTCATAAAGCAGAGGTTAATTGACAAAGCCTACTATAAGGTGACTCATTACGTGGAAGACAAGAATATATGGTTATAGTAGCTTCTCTCTGCACTTGCATCCCCCCTGTCAAAGTGACAATTGTATGAATAAGCATAATAATTAGGTATATGGTATATTGTATATTTGGAAAAAAAATGTAATATGAAAAGATCTTCCACGACTGAAAAAAAAAAAAGAAAGCCTTGCTTTGTTTTTTGCCGGAGTCTTCTCAGTTTAAGTGTATTTCGAACCGGTGGTAAATTCAACTGTATGTACCAATTTCACGTTCATAAGCGGCTTACCAGGGCCTAAATTGAATAAAAAACTTTTTGATTTTGATTTGATTTTGATTTTACATCCTTTTCTTATGTTCTTTCGAAGATAGAGACATAGTGAGACTAAATTAGTTTAGTTGTAAACAACAGAATCACCAATGTATTAATTGGATACTTAGTTTACAATTATATGAATACTGCATATTGTATAGTTATCGATTTTAAAATTGTATGAAACATCGCAATCCTAACTAATATTATAAACGCGAAAGTGAGTCTGTTTGTTTGTTACGCCTTCACGTCTCAACCACTCAACGGATCATCATAAAATTTGGCATGCAGATAGCCAATGGTATGGAAAAGGATATAGGCTACTTTTTATCTCGAGAACGCGGGTGAAACCGCGGGAGACAGCTACTGTCATATTAATAATATGAACGGAGCTGATCGCAATCACGTTTGAAAATTCAACACGTGTATTTTGTCTTGAGATATAAAATTGCAACTGTGATTAATTTAAAAACGTTATAGGTATTATGATTAGGTATTTAATGTATAGTTTATTTAAAGTATATACTTTGATTAAGATATACTGCAGTTGAAATAAAACAGAATTAAAACCACTTTTTATTTAAATAACAATAAATTAATAACTGACAAAAAACAGATCATGAAATTTATGAAGAAAAAGGTTCATGATTTGTTATTTTCATAGTAATGTATAATTGAAACTTACCCCCTTACTCATAAAACGTTATTTAACTAATATACTGTTTAAAGGGTCACGTAAATAACGTCACTCTATTGTCACTGTCAAATAATGTAACATTATTTATGTGACCCTTTAAACAGTATATTAGTTAAATAGCGCTTTATGAGTAAGGAGGTTAGAACATAGCGTTTAATCGCTCAAATAGAGCGGCTCGACTGGCAAAGGTACCTTACAGAATACAGCCAAATAACTGAATGTTGGGATCCTGCGCGTGAGTAGCTCATTGAAGATATGGGAAAGGATCGGTAACGCATGAGTTATTGCAATCGTACATAGGGTTATGGTGACCTCTTTACACCAGGCGGGCATTATGCCTGTTTCCCGCATTTGTTGTAAAAAATAAACAAAGAATTTATGCCTAAATATTCTTGGTACCTATCTCCTCTATTCTTACTGAGAGAACTGAAAAAGCTTCAAGCATCGTAATAGCAGGATAATTAAATTCATGAAATCGGTATCGGTTTTATGGAAAACAATTTTCTAGTTGACTTAATTTCTAGATTGCTTTTTGTAATGTTAATCTAAATTTCTGAGTTGGAAACTTGTTTCATTCTGTATCTTCGAATATTTGAAAATCGTTATACAATATGCGAAAAAGAGCATTGAAAAAAAGAACTCCACTCCCTCCTAGAGACGCCTTGCTCGACAGATTCCATAATTTTCAAGCTTGTCAATTGACAGCACCGTTTTTCCAACATATATACATGTGCGTTATCTTATCGTTTAGTCCTGTTGACACGAAGTGCTGTGATATAGAGTCGATATTAGAGTGACGACCGCTCGCACTCCGTTATGAACAAATTCATGGGGCACTAGATTGTCATTGTTTTACCCCCTTACTCATAAAACGTTATTTAACTAATATACTGTCGTAAATGACGTCACTCTATTGTCATTGTCAAATAATGTGACATTATTTACGTGACCAGTTAAATAGCGCTTTATGAGTAAGGGGGTTAGTCTCTATGTAGGCACTCGGGACTCTTTGCTCTGTTAGTAATAACAATGGAATACTCCATAAGGAGAAGGACATAAGGTACTTTTTATCACGGGAATGCGGGTGAAACCGTGGGGCGTAAAACTACTTATTACTAAACATTATTATTTGCCTTGATGATATGGTCGCTCGAAACACTCGTGGTGTAGCTTGATTAGACGTTATTAATCGGTAGGCAAAGCTCGAGCGTTTTCCATACTTCGGAAGTAAAGCCATTGATCCGGGTTGTTGGAAGCCTCATAGGCGGCTTGAAAACTCCAACAGTAGGTTGACTATTAGCCTACCTCCACCAATCCGCAGTGGGCACGCGTGGTGGAGTATCTGCACATTCACTTTCACCGTCATTTGTGAAAGGAGTGCTAAGCAGTGGGACATTATGAGCTGATCATTATGATGATGAGTCTATGGTCAAGAATCTTGAACTCTTTAAAAAAATGCACTTACCATAATCGCTTATGCTGATTCTGCCACTGAAATACAATGTAAAGATTTTTTACAACAGAATATTCCGAATATTCCGTCGTTATTTCATATCATACCGTACTATTGGTTTATTACTTTATACACTTCGTGGTATGAAAACGACTAACTTCCAGTGCTGTAAAGTTGAATGAACACAGTCATATGGAATACCTAAAGAGAATATTTCTGCTAGTGTTTTTAGGGTTCGTACCTCAAAAGGTAAAAAAGGAACCCTTATAAGACCACTCTTTTGTCCGTCTGTCTGTCAAAATCAAAAATCAAAATCTAAAAGTCATTTTTTCAGTTTAGGCCCTGGTAAGGCACTAATGTACGTTAAATTGGTACATACAGTTGAATTTGCCACCGGTTCGGAATACACTAAAACCGAGAAGACTCCGGCAAGAAACTCAGCAAGGCTCTTTTTTTTGTGGAAGATCTTTTCTGTGTATCACCATCGATTTTCTCAGGAACGGGTTAACCTAGCAAGTTGATATTTATACCCAGATACTGAGGTCTATATTCCCTATTAAGTGTAAAAAATTAAGGTCCTGAGTCAACACGATAAAAAGATATTGGAATTTTTTTCTTTTCGCAAAAACTTCTAAGTAGGTACCAAAATTTACCTTCATTTTCAACTTTTTTTATTTTTTGGTATCTTCGCTTTACTTGTGCTGTAAGACCTTGCTTTTAACCGAAATTGACAATTCTAGGTCAACCGGAAAACTTTGGATCGAAAACCTATTATTATGGTAGTTGACCTAGAATCACGAAATTTGGCAAAACTTTCGTATGTTTTCATGACTGCCTTTGTAATTTATCACACTTGCAGCCATTTTTCTAGCAGTAGCTGTTAAAATTTACATAGATAAAAGAAACAAATATACAGTATTTTTCTAAAATTCTAAAATTAAAATAATTTTCAAGAGGAATAAAATACGGCTGAAAACGATCCCCTTTACATTGTCCGCACGTACACTTATCACAGTATTACGTCATAGTATTAGTTATCAGATCACGTGCCAATTTTATGCACACTATCTGTATCCCTTACGACCTACGATGGAAGGGCCTAGCGTTGATCTATAATTGACCTGGATGTACCTTTTAGAGGCGTTACTTTGATTAAATTAAGTCAGTAACGTTATTTTTAGGGTCAGTGAACCTATATCAATTTTAAAGCGATTAAATGAAAGATCGATAAACAGATACAGGTCGAAATAAGAAAAAAATATGTGCTAGGGATTTGTATGGGAAAAATAAAAACCAAAAGGTGGGTTGATAAACATGAATTTATTTCGCGATTAATCAACACTATTATAACACTATTATTAAAATAATAATAGGTATATAATAACCACTAATTATTATTCAGAAAATTAATTAATTTGATTTACGGTATGCTACAAGGTAGTGATTTTAGCCCGATACTATTTCTTTAATACAGTACCGATATGACCTGAATAATAATTAATTGTGTCTCTATTTTGAATTTAAGAATATGTTTTAAATAACGATAAAATATATCGAGTCGAAACACAATCTCACAGCAATAATTTGTATGATGATGACGATGGATATCTTTTAGTGCTTACATTTTCTTTTCTAAAAGAACTTAATAAAATGGCATCAACATGAAGAAGGTTTTTAGCTTATCAGGCGAGGAATTTATTCCCAATGGTCTACCAAATAATATCTAGCAAAAATCATTATTAGCATGAATCTACATCCACGTCAAAGCAATTATTACTAAAGGTTTAGAAAGGGTACAACCCGCAACCAACCGAGCGTATGAATATTGGTTAGTTGTTAATAATATTGTATTGGAATTTAATTTGGTATGGCATCACGTGGCCTGTTAGGGTCAACAATCAGGGATAATAGGCTGTTGGGGAACTTTATCTAATTGTTGAGTTATCCTTTGTTTCTACTAAGGTTATAGGTATTGTTATTTTTATTCTTCTGATTGACTTGTTTTGATCATAATCTAACTTTGGAAAGATTATAAGCAATCAAAAGCCTACAAGAGACATGACGTCTAAAATAAAAATAAATTTATCATTTTTGGGACGTTATTTTATACTTCACGACAAAAACCTAATGGTGCGTCCATACTACGCGAAGCGAGCACGAGCCGAGCCTCGAACGAACAGGATTCGTTACCATTATATTCGTTCGGTAGGAACCTACAAATTTAAAAAATATTTACTTAAATGTTTGTGTTTGTTTGTTACCATAGTTACTAGATTTTATAGAAGAAAATGAAGTTACATTATTTTTCTTTGTACTCTTGGCAGAGTGGTCGTGGCCATGGATTGTCCGTTTCGCGCATGACCGTTGCATTTGCAATGTACCTTCGCTTTTATTTGTTTATGGCGTTTCGGGAACATTCGGTTATGGTACATTGTGTGGCAGATTTTATGAAGAAGTTAAGCAGCCTGGTTGGAGACCGGCCATGTGAACGTTTCCCTTCAAATCGACCTTGGATGAAATTTTAGGATAAGTATCTGAACAATCGACGAAAGTCTTTGTTTAATCGGGTTTTATTTTAAAATGAATACGTTTACGGTTACTTAAGGTACTGGAATAGGACTAGGAACTTTTCATCCCAAAAAGCAGCTAAAACCGCCTGGCAAAGTATATCTCACTAAAATTCGAAATGCAAAAGTTACTGTGTGCTAGTTTGTAACAACTGATCAGATTATCATACTGTAGGTCCTGGAATAGGACGTAGGTGAAACCGCTGGGGGAAGCATGTCAAAGTATACAATTTGACCAAAAATTAATAAAATGTTTGCCTTCAAATTCAAATTCAAATTCAAACATTTATTGCATCACAGGTAGTTATAAACATGTGGCCTCATCTAGGGCATTGCAATACATTAATAGAAATAAATAACCTAAAGGTAATACAATACAATACAATACAATATAATAATAAGACGCACCGCTACATTTCAAGAAATCTGTCTGAAAAAAAATCTTCTAGCGAATAATAACATTTATTTATCAATATTTCTTTTAAGTTTTTCTCAAAATGTATGTCTTTATTTATGTCTTTAATGATATTTGGGATGTGATTGTAAATTTTTACTGCCATAATATTTGGGCCGGAGCTATGCATTTTTAACTTAAGAGGTTGGAAGTATTAATTTATGTCGAAATCTAGTGTGATCACGGTTCGGTTTGTCAGCTTGTCTATTGAAAAAATTTGGATATTTTCTTACAAATTTACAGATCTCAAGAATATATATGGATGTCAGAGTTAAAATTTTATTAGATTTGAAATGTGGATGGCAACTTTCGGGAACTCTAATATTTACAAGTGCGCGGATGCACTTCTTTTGTACTATAAATAGGTCGTCCGCTTCGACACTGTTTCCCCATAGTATAATACCATACCGGAGCCAGGAATAAGCGTAAGCATAGTAAGCCACGAGTGCAGTTTTAATATCGGTAGTCTTTCTGAGCTCTCTAATTGCATAGACCAAACTGGATAGTTTCGTCTTAACTTTTTGTATATGTGATTTCCAGTTTATGTTAGTATCAATGTTCAAACCTAATAATGTCATTGTATTCACACATTCTAATTGTATATTATTATAATGAAATTTAATGTCAAGAGGAGATTTTTGATAGGGCCTAAATTGCATAATTTTTGATTTGTAAAAATTAATGTTTAAATTATGATCTTTCATCCAATTATTAACTGTGGTTAAAATATTATTTAAATTCCTATTTATGTCATTAATGTCATTAGATTGTGTTAGTAGGGATACGTCATCGGCAAAAAGGACACATGGGTCTGTTAGTATTTTTGGGAGATCATTTATATAAATTAAAAATAAAAAAAATAAAAAGCCTTTGGTATTACATACGCCTATAGTGCTTACGACTAAGCCAAAATAAACATACTCGCTTTTCTTCGTAGATACGTATTTATTTTAAGAATAACGTTGGCGGCGTATTATAATTTATTTTTAATATAACAAATAAAAGTTATATAGCAACGTTTTTTTTTTTTTATTAATCAATGCTTTCATCTCTTCATAGAAGGCATGGAGCTAAGTGTCAGGCGGGGGTATCGACTTGTCCCACTGCTAAGGGGCGTGACTCCAAGGCAGTATCCCCTCCTAACGGGACCCCTTGGGAAATAAGGATGGTCCATCCAATGAGCACATACAATGTGTTTTACTAATAGCACCAAACTTTTTGTAAGATTAAAAACCCTGCGCCCAAGACTTTTTGTAGCAATGCAGTCGCAAAAAGACTGAACGCGCTACCATTCATTTAGTAATTTTTGTAGCGCATTTGCGATACAGTAGTGCTGCAAGTTGTAGAAGCAGTCCCTATAACTTACAGATACGATCCGAAAATTTACTTCTCACTGTCAACAAAGACAAGTTATAAGGTGAAATTGAAATATATTCTGTACCAGGATAAATCTTAGCAAAGTATAATAAAATTCCTAATACATATATGATTTCGTAGGCGAAGTTCCATGCAGCACTTTCGTAGCGGTCATTTCGTAGATGTCGTAGAGTGCTACGAAGTTATAGGGGACTAATAATATGTGGTACGATGTAGGTGGAACAATAGAGGTGGCGACGTCATCGTATGCCTGGTTTATCGTTATAGTATTTTATTTATAAAATTCAAGTACCTATGTTTATTTGTGGGATTGGAGGTATTACGCCACTACTGCAAATGTTTGCGGAGGAAGAGTGGGTGTAAAATTGACAAAAAAAACATGATTTGAAATATGTTATATATCTATAGATATTGCACTATATAGGGGACTGGGAAAAACGACAAGCAAACGACTCGGTAGCTAAATACACACTGATTTATTCAGGTAGCACAGTCGGTGCGGCGTAGCCGACACAAATATAGGTACATACATATAATGTAGTAAGTAAGTATTACATACATAACAATCCCTCCACCTTATAGCTTTAATAATAACATATTAATAAGGAACATGAACTAGAAAAATCTTCTAAAACTAAGCAAAGGATTTTGCTGGCTTTGCTCATCATCGTCACTCGAGCAAGGCTCACTGGGCGAGTCGAATCTCAGAGGTGTTAGCTCTCGTCTACGAGTGAGTACGGACACTTGTGGGGGTGTCCCGTGAGTCGTGTCGAGGCCCGCACTGGTGCCTTCATCTCCCTCCCCCTCCAAATCTCCAATCTCTATCGAGGTTGGCGATGATGTAGCGGTGCCCTCGTTCGCAATGGCGTCGGAACCGACTTCGACGTGATTGCTCAACGTTGGCTGGATGTCGGGGACGACATCGGGATTCCAGTCCGGACGGTAATGTGGCTCTAGTGTAGAGATGCGAACTCTTATCTGGTCTACATGTCGAGTTACCTCACAATTTAGTTGTGGTACAAACACAGTAAACATTACATTTCCTAATTTTGCCTTAATTATGCCCTCAAGCCAACAAAGTTTCTTATTATCAATATTCTTGGTTATCCATACTAAATCATTTATTTTAAATTCTTGTCTTTGTCTACCCTTATAGTTTTTAACCTGTAAGCACTGTTTCTTTTCTACCGTTTGAGTGAGGTTTGTGGATGAGGAAGATGACTTTGTTTCAATACTTGGTTTAATGAGGTCTAACCTTGAGCGTAATGGCTTGCCAAATAATAATTCCGCTGGTGATTTTTCAGTGGTGCTGTTTATAGAATTCCTATAGTCAATCAAAAATTTTAAAATCTGTTCTTGTAGTATTTTCTTATTTGTATTGTCTAGAATTATTGCTTTAAGGCCTTTTTTAACTATTTTCACAAAACTTTCGGCTTGCCCATTGCTAGCCGGATGATAGGGAGGAGAAAAGATATGTTTAATACCATTAACAGTACAGAATTCATGAAATTCCTGAGAATTGAATGAAGTGCCATTATCAGTCACCAATACGTGTGGTATACCTACCCTTGCCATAAAGTCATACAATTTTGCAATGACTGCCTTAGATCTGTATGAATTCGTCATCGTATAGCATTCCACCCACTTACTGTAAGCGTCCACAATAATTAAAAACATTTGATTATTAAACGGACCTAAAAAATCTAGATGAACACGATAGAATGGTTCAGGTGGGTACGGCCAGGGAGCGAGCGGTGCGTGCGGCGTAGCCGACACAAATATAGGTACATACATATAATGTAGTAAGTAAGTATTACATACATAACAAAATAGAATACATTTTCGTAACAAGAATTAAAGAATGCGTATGTTATTATAGTCCCGTCCCATATGTATCCAAAAATATCTGGAAAAAATCTTACATTATGTGAGTTATATAAATCAGCATTTATAAATTAGATGTATGGATACTAGAACCAGTGTATTACCGATTCTCCTGCACTTAACACCGTCCGCAACGAATTGATTCAGTATTTTTACTCATCTGAAGCCGTAGATTGGATCTGAATAATATATTCAAATAGGATGCGAGAGTCTATAGCCTATAGCTATATCACAGTCTATTAAACCATACAGTCGGTCGACGAAGCCGTCTAGACAGGGCAATCGTGCGGGGTGTGAGGGGCGAGACGCGGGAAAGCCGTTACCGACCTGCGAACAAAACGATGTTAGTAGCTCGGTAAACAGAATTCAGGGCTAACGCGTGTTTGTCTCTGTAATTATTTTATATTCATTTGTTTATTTAAAATGGTGCAAACGACGTGTGCTGTGAGAGACTGCAAGTCCGGATGAATCCTATTTAAATAAAAGTCTGCGTTTTCATCAGCTTCCACACACAGAAGAAAGGTAAATAATGGTTTGTTATCGTAGAGTGCATACAATAATAATTTTATATTTGTCATGTCGTGTCACGTTAATAACGCCAACAAAATGTCCGAATGGCGGACGGTAAAAAATATCTAATAGGTACACAGGTATAGGTAACAGGCACAGGGCATGAGTGTTTGGAAATCTTTTTTTTTTTCAATAGTTCTGATGATGGAGTAGGAGGGTAAGCACTGGAACTCCATAGCGGAACTTCGTATCCTAGCCGTGTTTGGGGTTGTTGGAATGGTCGTGAGATGAACTTTGGCCATGTATGGTTTCCAGGGTCTGATGATGGAGTAGGAGGGTAAGCACTGGAACTCCATAGCGGAACTTCGTATCCTAGCCGTGTTTGGGGTTGTTGGAATGGTCGTGAAATGAACTTTGACCATGTATGATTTCAGGGTCTGATGATGGAGTAGGAGGGTAAGCACTGGAACTCTATAGTGGAAAATCGTATCCTAGCCGTGTTTGGGGTTGTTGCAATTGTTGTGAGATGAACTTTGACCATGTATGGTTTCAGGGTCTGATGATGATGTAGGAGGGTAAGCACTGGAACTCCATAGTGGAACTTCACATCCTAGCCGTGTTTGGGGTTGTTGGAATTGTCGTGAGATGAACTTTGACCATGTATGGTTTTCAGGGTCTGATGATGGAGTAGAAGGGTAAGCACTAGAACTCCATAGTCGAACATCGTATTCTAGCCATGTTTGGGGTTGTTGGAATTGTCGTGAGATGAACTTTGACCATGTATGGTTTTCAGGATCTGATGATGGAGTAGGAGGGTAAGCACTAGAACTCCATAGTCAAGCATCGTATTCTAGCCATGTTTGGGGTTGTTGGAATTGTCGTGAGATGAACTTTGACCATGTATGGTTTTCAGGGTCTGATGATGGAGTAGTTATTATAATATTGTTTAAAATATAATAATGCTAACAATGTTTTATTGTTATCTGCAATAAATAAATAATTTTGTAAATATTGTTTACTTGTGACAACCCTGGCCGTCGCGATACTGTCTAGACGTTGTCGGCATTTTTCACAAGATCAAAGGCGTCGGACGACTGTATGGTTATTAGACTTTGGCTATATAGTGGGAAATAATATTCTCTCAACTCCCTTTTAACACAATAATAACGTCTATTCTAAAAATAAAAATGAAGCGCGAATTAAAGCAACCACAATGTTTGCTATCCATTAATCCAAAACCGGCTTAAAGGCTTTATTAGTCTTATTAACGTAGACAAGTTTCACCCTGTCATCCTCACAATAACATGTTAGAAACTAGCTTGACACTTTTGAGCGCCACTCTAAAACTAATATCGAACTTTATTACCTATAGCGCACGGAACTGCATGGAAGGAAGGCTGTCCCTGCTAAGACGTTTTGTGTCTTAGAATACGTGTTTAAAAAAGCTGTAGGAGAGACAGTTAAGAAGGTCAAAGATTCTGATTAATTACAGTTTAGACTGACAAGTAATATAAAAAAGCCACTAACTTATCGGAAACGCGGGAGAAACCGCGGGGTACAACGAGTATTTTCAATGTATTATCAATAAACAAAAGCCCTAAAAGACTTTGACAGACACACAGACGCGCCATAGCATAACTGGATCCCGTTTGCAACCGGTTATAGGACCCTAAAAAGACGTGACTGCCCCTCGTATAAACCATAAAGTCGCTCCATGAACAGCCAGCTGTAAAAATGAAGTCGGTACCCGGAACTGGGTCGCCATATTGTGTTGTGATTGAAATTTAATGCCATACTTCCCAGTTTGTTTTCCCGAACTTTCTTTGTGAACTTAACGATGTGAAGTTACTTGTATGGCACATTATTAACCTTATGTTAAGGTTATTAGACCTTTCACCTTGTGACTGTGATAATTTGAGGTCACGTGGGGTCGAACTGACCTCGGTGTGGACTTTCGACCCGTTGTGAATTTTCAGAGCTTATGTAACTTAGGTTTTGAATTAGTAAGTGGGTCGTGTTAGGCTTCAAGGATTTTTAAGTGGTTTGATAGCATTACCACTGTCATAAGAGTTAGACATAGTGGACGCCTTAAATCATCGGAGGAAAATCGCTTTAGAGCTGTAAATACCTACCAAACCAATTCCGCTACTAGTAAGTGATTTTGCACTGATTATTACCGACCAATCACTGCATCTCAATGTTTAGTGTGTCCTTCTCCCTTGACATATGCCCGGCTTCTATAAACAAAAACGAATCGTTTTGCTTACCAATGGTAGGCAGTTTATTGCCAAAATGTAATATCGTAAGCGAATTTTACCTGTGATAGCTACTTCCATATGAAAGGGTCTGCTATGCAAAGCTTTGAGGTCTTTGCTTCATTTTAGTAAAGATAAGAGTCTTAATTTTAACCGATAACGATCCATACATTATAGGAATCGGCCATTAGCCAATCAAAGCGCATTTTCGATGGTGGGGAATTGGCGTAATAGATTTCAAATAAAATGAACGTCTATGCACTTATTTAATTTTTCGATTATTGGTTCTATAAGAGGCATTAAGTCTAGCTTTTAGAGCGATGATAGCTCTCTAGCGACTCAGTCGTGACAAAGGTCCCGGTTTCGAATCCCACAATGAGCTTGAGATTTCGGTGAAGGAAAATATTGTGAGGAAACCTTAGCTCAGTGGTAGGGTACTTTGTAGTACCCACCTGGCTGGCTACCATCCTCAAGTAAAAAAACCGGTGGTCAAGCACCTACCGATGTGTTCTGACAACTGAACTTCGTCTCGGCATCCGACGTCCCTCTGACTGACTTACTCTAAGTATAGATATTTATACTGGGTGGAGATTTCGAGATGGCATATTTTCGAAACCTATGTTGGATTAGTCCTATAAAAGTTGTTCAGCATGACTAACCCAACAAAGGTTTCGAAAATATGCCATCTTGAAATCTCCACCTGTTATAATAATTTTTAAACCAGTTTTTCTTTAAAACGAAGTAAAAACCACTGATATTATATTAATATTTATTCAAAACAAAGCATATAAGTGAAAATATAATAGTAATACATTTACAAAGAGCATGCTATAAAAAAAAAGGATCAATTTTGAAAAAAATGCATGAGAGTTTTAAAAAGTTGTTCAACTAGCGGTCAAACCACAACATAAATCCAGGCTATAGTGATCTTTATTTTACTACTAAATAAAGTTTCAAATTCACAGTACGATAAAATAAAATATCAAATTGAAGTGGTAAATAATCATGAGTTAAAAGCGAAGGTATAATATATTCTGTGAAAAACGAAACCAATCAAAACATCAGCCCACAGTATCGGTTTCGTAGAATATGATAGGAAAAAATCAAACATCCCCCTTCTCCCTTACGTGCCTACATTCCCTCTCACCCCTACGTGCCCTCATAATAATCAGTCATCAAAGCCGAGTCTCCCCGAATTGCAAACAAAATCCTCTCTCGACGATCTTTGTGTGAGGTCTAAGTTACAAGCGATCCAAACTCTGTTATGGGATAGTTTGTTTGTTTGTTCTTATATCATTTCATAAATAAGCAACGGATTTATTTCTGAGGATAGTTGGCAACTTTTTTTTTATACTAGATATGCTAGGAAAAGCAGAGGAAACCAAAATTAGTCGTTTTTATTTTTTGAATTAAGCAACTAAAGTTGTCTATAATTTTGACTTTAACAAAAGATGTTCCGTTTTTATAATACATTTTTTTGTCAATGTAGGTATAATGGCCAAACGTCCAAACGTCTAGAAAGAGTTATTACGAGGCCTAGAATTTTACATGCTTACCCAGAAAATTCCTTCACTGTGGCCTTGAAGACATCTGGCAACACAGACCCCGGATGTGAGTTTCACTCCTGCAGTACTATTTTGTAGGGCGAAGAAACCACGTTTTGATTTACATTTAGACCGCGGTTACCAATGGTTAACATGGACTATTTATCACTTCCTTTCTATCAATAACTTTCTGTTCTACAATGAAATGTAAGTTTAGTGGTCAATTAATCACATAAAAATAATCAATATCGCTACAGATTATTACTTATGCCATGAAAATAAAAAATGCTCCAAATTATTGGGGTTACAAGTGTCAGTAGTGTAGGAGTACTCACGAACCCATGATAATCCAAATCGTGACTTATTCGTCCTACGAATCAACAGTAAAGAAATACAAAATTTATTTTGAAGCGTTAGTTTTAGCTCCCTTACCACTGCAAAGATTATCGGGATATTCGGTATTGCGAATTCGATATAATTTGTCGATATTGCGAGTTATGTCCAGTTATAAGGTCAAACAAAAATGGGCTTCAAAAAGTTGGATGGGCCACCAATCCAATACAATGTTATTTTTTTTCTTATACAACTAAATCGGCACACGAGCATACGGAAGCGGTGGTAAGTGGGTACCGTAGCCCTATAGACGTTTGCAACACAAGAAGCATTACTCACGCGCTACCGACCATTCCCCCCTCCCCAATGAGCTCTCTTACTCACGCGCAGAAACACAACATTAAGTTATTTGGTTGCGGTATTCTGTATGGTGGAGATACTTCCCCAGTCGAGCTGCTCTTTGAGAAAAATAACGCTATGCTGTACTTCTCTTAATCAATGGTAATAATATTATGTCATGAAGCAAATATCAAGAACTATATGTACCAGCTTTCCACCTCGTGATTAGCACTTTTGGGGTTGAATTGCTGGGCATCCTTTCTTAGAGCACTGCTAATGGTGCGTCCATGCTTGGCGAACCGAGCACGAGCCGAGCCACGAACGAGCACACTGCGAGCACGATTCGCGTAGCGTGGACGGGTTTGCGAGTCTCGAATGAGCGCGATTGTCAGTTTTTTTCACGAACGAAGGGATTCACATCGTCCTCGTTGAAGGCTCGTTTAAGGTTCGTTCGTGGCTCGGCTCGTGCACGAATCGCGTAGCACGGACGCGCTATAAGATACTCAAGGAATATTCTCTATATTTATTTTCGGCCATCGTTTAGGCTGTGCGCTATCTGTCAGTCAATTTTTGCTTTTTCATTTATTTTTTTATTTATGACCACTCTTTATATTGAGATGTCTAAGTTAGATAAAACCAATAACTATTAGGTAATTAGAAGAAAACCCTTCAATATAGATAACTCATAATATTTTATTCAGTTTCTATAATGATACGTGTGTAGGTATAAAGGCTCTCACACACCAAGAATCAGTCCCTAGCGACTTGTAAAGAACAGACACGTGACCAATTAGTTTATAGAAAATTCTTGGAGTGGAGATATCCTTCAAGTGTTTCGAATAACTAGTGGCGTAGACATGGTAGTTTATGGAATTCGACAATTCGTATACATTAAGTTTGTCATGTAGGTAGAACTTCTGATCCACAGTTAGAGTATGCCTATAACAACATAAAAACATGTTAAAAAAGGATATAGATTACCTAATTCCTACAACCTATATCCTGTTGGTTAGAATTAGGTAAAAACAATTTTTAATAGAAAATAAACTCTGGATAATCTTAAGTTTAAATAAAAAAGAAGTAGTTTTATGTCAGTTAGAGTTAAAAACATGCTTTAGGATATGATAAGTTCCAATAAGTCTTCAGATTTCTTGTTTTTTTTTTATGAATATACCTGTATTTGACCACAATCTCTCCGTGATCAGTGATGATGTGGCCGAAGGTGGTAAGCATACAAAGCCTAGAAGGAAACTGGCTCTCAAGTGCAGCTGCTGGAACACCAGTAGATGATCGACAGATTTTCAACTTGAGGGTGGTAGCCAGTCAGACGGGTACTACAAAATACCACCACCGTACTATGATTTCTTTCACCGAAAGCTCAAACTCATTGAGGGATTTGAACCCGCGACCTTCGTCTCGGCATTCGACGTCACTACCTATCCTCGCCTACATTATTGCCGGGAAAAAGGTATCCGACTGTTAATTTAAAATTAGAACAGTTATCGAATAATTGGCCCTAAAATAAATTAAACCTCTCAAATAATTCCAATAATGATTCAACCCGTACGTACAATAATCACGTGGGTAAAATTCAACCGTTGGTATTCATAGATCAAAACATTCTGCTACTCGTCTGAAGTGCCCTTTACCGGAGTGGATACGCGTGACCAATTAGACGTAACGCGATAGGGGTATCACATACCCTCACTGATTGGAAAGCTTTTGTACCGTTATGGGGGTTAGATGAGTGTGGGGAGGGAAAAAAGGTGGTATTTTCATGTAAATTTAAACACTGTTTTTAAGAGTTTAGGGTGAAAATACATAAAAATAAAGTTGTTTTTTTAGGGGTAGACATTTTTCATGGCATTTTAAGTGAGTATTGGATATACAAAACTAAGAATGTATTAGCTTTCAAGCGCAGCTGCTGATACGTGCAATGATTGTCAAGTTGGAAACAATTAGACGGCGAGACTTTACGCTTTCATCATCAGCTCATAATGTCCCACTGCTGAACACGTGCCTACTTTTACAAATGAGGGTGAATGGGAATGGGCAGATACTCCAACACGCCCACTGCGGATTGGTGGAGGTAGGCTAGTGGTCAACCTAATGTTGGAGCTTTCAAGCCGCCAACGACTTTCAGAATTGATAAGTAGTAGCCGGGACTAACATCTATAGGCATGTGCCTTCCGAAGCAAGGAAGTTGAAATACCAATAAGCGGTCACCCATCCGGATAACATTCTCACCGGTAATTGACATTGATAATGAAAATTAGACTAAAACATTTTTAGAAAAATACTAGCTGCCCGGCGCGACTTCGTTCGCGTGGCGCTACCCTACCCTATGGTGCTACCCTACCCTACCCTACCCTACTCTACCCTACTCTACCCTACCTACCCTACCCTACCCTACCCTACCCTACCTACCCTACCCTACCCTACCCTACTCTACCATACTCTACCCGACCGATTTTGTGCAAACTTCACATAAACCATCTACTAAATAGTCCGAACAAAGCCTTAACATTTGGTTTGGATAGGTGAGCCCGTTCTTGAGTTATAAAATTACAACGAAAAGTGGCATTGATTTTTATATTGATACTATTATCATCAGATCGATTCGGTTTCCTCTGGGATACAATTTACTAAATGTAAATTCATAATGATAGAGTTAAAAAGGATTATATACAAAGTATATAATATTTGAAGACTTCATGTCAAATAGTAAGTTAAATCATGCTTAGAATAGGAGTCAGTATTCCTCCACCAATATTTGTTGAACATAAGCCGTAATCCAAGCTAGTGACAAGCGATCAAATAAAATACACGGTTTGCCTTGCAACATTACAGGGGAACCCTTTTCGTTGGGGCTTTTGGTCTGATTTATAAGAAAAGGTGAACGCGAGAAGAGAATATTCGATATAGGATAATATTCTTTATCAGCTTTGAATGAAACAAAATATATCGATTGAAAGCCTGTAATCGATTAGTATACGATACGGTAAATCACACTTTAAGAATCAGTCCATTCTTAGTATAGTTCTACCTACGATCCTACGACCTGCAATCATCATTTTCCGAAATAAAGCTTGTAGACTCACGTTTATAGGCGCCTTATCAGTGTCTTAACTGAAAAGAGAGGGCACTACGGGTTCTCCTGTTCAAAACGAGGTCAGCCCGCCAGGGGACGTACCTCCACCTTATTGAAGATCGCAGATGTATTCTTGCGGTGAGCAAGGTCACCAGAGCTCCATAATAAAGGCACCGGTAGAGTTATTTTAAATTAATTTATAGCACTAAACCCGCACTTAGGTCTCCGTGACTTAAGTAGTCGATTGTTACAGTAGTACCCAACTAATATGGCTTACCGATGTACCTGCGCAGAAGATACATTTTCAAAGCGCGGGAAATGCTATTGGTCGGCAGCTGCCGCCATGTGTGCGGAGGGGCGTGACTTGCGAGTGAGACGGAACTAACAGCTGCAGTCTATTATGAACCTTATAGAAGTGATTTAAGTTTGATTCTGTCGTTAATCTTCGGGCCATACTTTCTTTTCTGTGCGAACGAAGATTCACGACGCGCCTTATCAGTTGGGTACTACTGTACGTACACGGAGATGCATGATCTAAGTGCGGGTTTATGTCACACGTGCTTTCAAATAGTATACAATACTCGTGATGAAGTTATTACCCTCGAGTTTTAAGTTCTACTATTTTTTTCTCGCTTACCTCTTTCAACTTAAACCACCTAAATAATAAATTGCGGCAATATTTTCCCAGCAAGGTTTGGTGACTGGTGTACCATCAATCGGAACCGGCCACCCATCGACACTGGATATATGTTCAGATCCCACTGTAGATATGACCGTCTAGTTTAATGCCCAGGATCGGGCCAAGTGTGCCTAAATGACGGTCATTAATAACCCGACGAGTATGGGTAGGGTTAAATGCTGTATTTGGTGTCACATTTTTAGGGAATTTTAATGTAAAATGTTTAATTATTATTATTTATGTGTTTAGCCTAGATTTGAGAATTTTATCCATAATTTTTTTTATGTTTTCCTACTTCTCTCTATAATAATAATCCCACAAAAAATATTAGTAGCAAAACAGCTAAACCATTTTTTTTTACTGTGTTGTAGAGTTTTTTATAATTTTTATTCATTGCAATATTTGTTATACGCTAAAAGTATTATGTAAGAAAATACAAATAAGTATTGGAGCGAAGTCTTTTACAACTTTTTTATAAAGGGGATTTGTGCCAAAATTGTATTTTAATTTTTGACAAATTAATTCGGTCCTAAGATTTACAAAAGGTTTTTAAGTTGCAACTGCAAAATTGTATCAACTTTATAATTTAATAAACCTGTTAATAATGTGATAGTTTCGCTTGTTTGTACCAAAAACCATATCAAAGTAAACTCAAAACATAATGACCGATAAAGAATCGGAAGTAATCGATTACGTACACTACAATACCGTTGTCCATATTGATAGACTTGGAAGAAACCCACGTACGGAATGAGCCAGCGAAGTTGCCCTATCTGTACATTATCGTAGCATCCTAAATCCAGCCAATAAAATTAGTCGGTTCTATAGGGAACCTAGTGTTGTTCTTGTTTTATCGATAAAAAAATATTTTTTTAAGTAGTGGTTTTTTTATCCAACTAGATTTATTTATCAAATTCAGTCAGTTTATGAAGGTTTAGGCTTAGTTTAAATAAAACTGTGATATGAGCAAGAAAGGAGTGTGAATGCTGTTATATGACGGATAGAGGGGTCAAATGTATTGGGCCGATTTCAAATAATTGGGAACAGGTCGGGCAAATGATGATGTATATAAATAAAAGTGTATAACTTAATTATACTGTGTTTTTTACTGTACTTAGATGCCTACTAATAAAATACAAAATATTCGAAGGATTTTTTATGTCTTATAAAGAAATTATTTAAAAAAAGAACACATCGAAAATTGTGCCTGGAAACCTCTTAGTATCGATATTCTCGCTACATAGGTACCCACCACTATTTTATCGCAGAGCAGCCAATCGGCGCGACGTCCTAGTGACGTATTACTGTACATTCTTCTAGCTCAAAGCTCTTGATACCTATTTATTTTCCGAACCCAAATCCACTGGGCTTACAACGAGAACGCGGTTATAGTAATTTGAGTGCCTTGCCTTTGTATCGTGGATAGAGTTGTGTGCAAAGATTTTTATTATTTTAAGTTTTATTTTTCTTCCCAAAATAGGTTGAGATGCTGGTAATTTGACAAAATATTGGAACGTTATTAGAAAGCGCGTATTTAGGTTCTTTTGATTTAAAGCAATAAGCAGTTCAAAACTATAATAGATTATAATTTGAGTGATACATTTAAAGATAAAAAAATGATCCCCATTTTTATGATGATACCTAAGTATATTATTTACTATTATTCATCTTTATCACATTATTTTCTTTTTTGATATGTAAAACAACGCCACAAAAACATGAAAGAGTTTTTCAGTGTTCTGTTTTGAGGTAACGGCATGAACTATAAATTCCTTCAGATCTACGTAGGACGTGAAATATTCATAGTGGGCTCCCGTCCCCAACGGGCAGAGATACTTGCGGTTTTTATGGTCCCTGCGGCATACTGAGGCCCGAGGTCTGGCCCCAAAAAGCCTATTAATCTCCCTTTGTCCGTTCGACTGTACGTTGCTATCAAAATTTAATTTCTACGTAAATTAATAACTTGCTTGCTATAGATACTTTTGAGACATGAGATGATATCACAAGAACAGAAATTTTTTGGGCATTAACATGAACATATTCGTTTGTTATGGATCTGGGTGTACATATTTTTAACACACTAGTTCGTAATGTATCTCTTATTGCACCGCTTTTAATTTTATAATGCAGCTAATTCCGCACTAGTGATTTTTACATTAAATTACCGGACAGTTATATGTAGTATTTCAGTCTGGTTTCCAGAGTACAAGCTTTGGGATTAGATCGTGTGTGAAATTTTTCATAATAATAAAATAAAATAAATAAAAATATTATGACGCATGACGTAGTTTTAAACATACTGTTACAAGCGCCACCACCTGCACTTGAATCTGGTATTGATTGACAGATTTCACATGCCTCTGTATTAGACTTGTGAGACTTCTCTGTTGTGCAAGTTGTCCCAATATTTTCCGATACCAAAAAACCAGTGTCAAATTCATAGATAACCTAACCTTGCTCTCATTATGGGTTTCTTGAGCTTAATGGTCGTAAGTAGGTCATTTACTAAGCTACGATAGATGGAAATAAGTAGAACTAAAAGTAAGATTCAAAGAAATTAGAACAGACACCCAAAGATATTTAATGAACTGTCACACTCACACTCTCCAAACAGTTAATATTTCCATATTTATTATTATTTATTTACGCAAACACGGCACGTAGATAAAATTTATATGTGTACGTGATACAATTATGTAGATTAAAGTGGAGACGTGAGGGTCCTTTCATACTTTAATCGGATGAAACTTTAGTATTGTGACAACCCTGTTGTTTAAGTTGTGTACCGTTGACAGATAAAGTTTAAACTTGAACCCATCGATTGTCTTATTTTTGGCCTAAAGTATACCAAAGGCCACATCAAGGATCAATGATGCATTGGCGTTTATAAACAAGAGGCATATAACTAGAAATAGGTCAAAGCAGAAAGAAGTGGATGAATTTAAAGGATACCTAGTATAATAAATAGGTACATACGCACGGCTACAGATCAAGCTATAATCCAGTATAAGCTGATCTCGCATTGTATAGGTTTTTCGTACAATGGGAGGTCAGCTTATACTGGAAATGTATAGCTTGATCTGTAGCCGTGCTTACTATATAGGTACGTATGTATATAGGTACCTTCATCATCATCATCATCAGCCTATAATGTCCCACTGCTGACCACAGGCCTCCTTTCACAAATCAGGGTGAAATGGAATGGGCAGATACTCCAACACGCGTGACCACAGCGGATCGGTGGAGAGGCTAGTGGTCAACTGTTGGAGTTTTCAAGCCGCCTAGAAGGCCTCCAACTAGCTTAACGACTATCACAATTAAGTGATAACCGGGCCCAACGCCTTTACGTGCCTTCCGAAGCACGGAAACGCTAGATTTGAAATACCATTAGGCGGTCACTCATCCAGGTACCGACCACGACGGCAGTAGCTGAACTTGCCGATCGATTAAGAACGGCTTATCATGCTACACCACGAGCGCTTCTTGGTACCTTATATAGGTATATTACTTTTTTTTTTTATTCTGCTATGTTGGCAAACAAGCGTACTGAATTGCGCGCAGGACTACTATTTGACTGTGGTATTCTGTAAGGTGGAGGTACATCCTTAGTCGAGCTGCTTAGATCGGATTAAAAATACTTTTGCGTCTGAGGCACGGGCCTGTATATGGATAAAATAACGCGTGAAATTACGAGGCACACTCCGTATCTAATTAATAAAAGGGCAAGAGAAAATAAACAATTTGGTTTGTATTCTTATAATATTTTACTAAATTTTAATAATTGTATATGATCCCTAAAATAATATTCAACTTTGTTGTCCTTAAAGTTAAGCTTAATAAAACACGCCAAGATTGTAAATGTCAGGCAAATTCAATAGAAAACTTAGTTGATTAGAAAATTGGTAACTGAAAGTCGAAAATAAATTCAATAATTCCAATGAAGGCATTCATTACAAATTGTCAAATCCGTGATTTTGTCAAGACATTTCATAAAGTTCTAATTGTTAACTCAGGTAACTCAAATCTATAATTATTTGAAGAATAATAGGGGAAGTATTTTTTTCGTGATTCCTTAGGCGCCGATTCTACAACCAGCGGTCTGGAGTTCTGCGGTCAGTGTTCTGGTTCCGCGTGTAATTTATGCGACGCTGTTGATCATTACACATAATTAGCGACCGCAGCGATCAAGGAGAACGCACGTAGAACTCAAACCGCAGAACTCAAGATCTAATCGCAAAGAAGCGATGTCTTCCAGACAGACAACCGATGGATTTGGATGGAGAAGAATTATTTTCTATGCATATAAAAAGCAATATCCTGACTTATTCATTCATTATAGCCCACTCCAAACCTTAGCACCTGAATTTCGGCATGAGTATGGATTACGCAAAGTAGAGGGCACTTTTTGATAGAAAAAGTAAAAACGACGAAAAGCAACCTTTTTTTCCCACCTAATATTAATTTCCTAAGCTTGATGAAGCTTTGACTTTCGTTTCACCGTTTGAATTTCGAAAATATATTTTTTTTAGTACACACTAAAAAAATATATTTTTGAAATTCAAACGGTGAGAGCTAAAATAGGGGGTGAAAAGCTAGTAATTAAATTAAAAAAATTACATTTATTTATTTATGTTGCAATCCGTACTTGCTGAAAGGATCTAGCCGTTATTTTAGTTAATACAACCGGGCGAAAATCTGGCAGAGTGACGACCGACATAACACACATTTGTCTGAGTACTACATAGTTTCACACCATGTTTTTCTGTAAGTGCAATCTGTTTTATCATTTTTTTGCTGTAGGTAGGCTTTTTAACTATAACCATCAAGGTGATGGTGTGGTATAGTCAGTAAGCACACAAAGCACCATATAACAGGTGGAGATTTCGAGATGGCATATTTTCGAAACCTATGATGGGTTAGTCATTCTGAACAACTTTTACTGTGGGACCTATAGTGAATTCTCATTTTTTTTTTTACTTTTCTTACCAAATGTCAACCTTGCTCGATCATATTGTATGAAAAGTAAAAAATGTATTTTTAGAATTCGGTATTGGTCCCATAGTAAAAGTTGTTCAGCATGACTAATTCAACATAGGTTTCGAAAATATGCCATCTCGAAATCTCCACCCAGTATAGTACCATAGTTAGTAACACCATAGAGTTTCCTTCACACACCTTCTAGGGTTTGTGTACTTACCACCTTCGACCACATCATCACTTACCATAGTGAGATTGTGGTCAAACACAGGCCGTAACAGTAAAAAAAAAAGAACCATAGAGTTATAATATTAAAAGAGTGACTATACTAGAGTACGGGCCGTGAGCAGTGTGAGCACAGGTACTGACAAAATGCTTTGAAACGAAGTGCGCGTACATAGTTTGAACGATTAAAATATATATTTAATTAATGCCAATTTCTCATTTTTGTCGTTACACCAAGAACAAATGACAAGTAACGCATATCGACATTTTGTGTACGATTGTACGATCCATCTATGAAATGTATCTATATTGAAACTGATCAGGCTTCGCACTAAGTAATTTTGTTAACGCAATCTCTCTATTATATTCTGACTCTATGATCGGAACACACGAGGGGCTCATATCTGCTATTACAATTGTGTTCTAATAAACTATCAGTGGAGTGGTTAGTATCGTGTCAGAGTTACATCTTTAGTTAAGGTAGACTTGGCCCCCAGTAGTGTTTGGCGGAATATTTTCAATTAGATGGTGGTAGCCAGCCATCGTGCCACTTCATGATGGTTTCCTACGAAAGCCCAAAGTCACCATAAAATTGGAGCCTACGAATAACACCACGGCATTCGATGTCGCTATCCTGAAAAAATAAAACATAGATACTTCCTACGATTTAGTTCATAAACAAAATATTACAAAAAAAATACATACTTACACCCTTATTCATAATCGCATTTTAACTAAATCAGTGTAATAGTGTCCTCCGTCTCACTCTTTCGATCACCAAATGTTACGTGTCAGATAAAGACTTCAGAATTTTAGCTAATCAACGTTTGATAACTTCATTATGAATAAGGCGGTTAGTTTATTGGTTTGTCCCAGACTGCAATACATTATAAAATTCAAGTTATATTCAAAATTCTATACATTAAAGTGCTTGTTTTTCTCTATTCAGTTACTTTTTGTTTTGCGCAGTCGGGTTTATTGTTTCTTTAAATAATTTAATTTTTATTTAGTAATTGTTAATCCACAGAAACCCTAATTAATTTTAATTACAAAGAATATCCGTATTAGTGACTGATATAAAATTAATAAGTCAATTACCCGTTATTTCAAAAATAACTCTATTCAGGCGATTGAAGTCGGTTGAATATTTCATTTTGGCTGATAGTTGGAGGCCTTTCGTCCCAGCGGGTCGGAAAGGTCAGTTGTTGTCCTTATCCTATTTCTAAAGGTCGTTTGTCAAACGTTTGAGATCGTTGAAGTAAGAATTGTTATAGTGTTAAATCTCTTTTATAGTCATATCGTGACTAGTGATGATGTGGATGATAGTGTAGTACAGAACGTACTAAGACATATCTAAAAATAAATACATCTACTTACCAAGTTTCAACATTATAGTTCTTATAGTTTCAGAAAAAAGTGGTTGTGACATACGGACGGACAGACAGACAGACAGACAGACATACAGACATACAGACATACAGACATACAGACAGAAAGACAGAAGACATGACAAATTTTATAAGGGTTCCCTTTTTTGGCATTTGGCTACGGAACCCTAAAAAGGTGTTTAATAAAACTCGTTTATGTTTAATTTTTCAAAATTTGCGCATTGGTTATCTATATACATAATTATTTTATGTTAGGTTCCTTCCTTTTTTTCCCTCTATTATTTTTGGTTCTAAGATATTTTTTTTATTTTACGGCTTGACCATCATTTTGCAAGTTTTCTAAGCGGTAACTCTCTATAAAAGTTTCGAACGTTCATGAAAATATAATACAGTTGTGCCGTAGTATTTCATGTGTTTCTCATGAGATTTGTTCAAATTTTAAGCCAGTGCGTGCCATATATTTTATGTAAGACTAACTTTATACAAATATTATTTACTATAAAGTGATAGATCTATTTAAATATATCTATTTTATTTCAGGAACTACACGCGAGAGCTTGATAGTTTTTCCTTTGTATAGGTACTATCAGATACATTATTCTTTACGATGGTGTGGTATATTATATCGGTTTTAGTGTATTAAAAAACAGCGGTAGTCAACTCAGGGCCTAAACTGAAAAATTTGTGTTGTGTAAAATAATGTTGTAAGATCTTTTCAGTGGATTTTTACAAGCTGTTATTTAGTTTCACGTGCCCCGGTGTCTGTCAAATCAAATCTTGCAAAATTTGACCGAAAAGTTTCCGATTGAGCTGTAATTTTGCATGCATATGCAAATGCGGATAACAATGAAATATTATGATAACATGGAGCTGATCTGTTGATAGAGTTGGAAGGTTACCATGGGAACTATGTTATAAAAAGACGCAACCCCATCGGGTTTGTTTCCTCTTGACAAGGGTCTGGTCTGATGATTAAATTGGTCGACTATAATCTATAAAAAATCTTCTTAACCTTTAGACGTGATTATAACTTTCGATGACTTTGCGAGAAGTGTCATGTTACTGAAAATATTTAACGAAGCGATTCGCTTCCTTCTATGACACCATGGCGTATCAGAGTATGAGAATACTTAAGTGAACTTTTATATTTATTACTAACTTTCACAGTGCAGTTTTACCTACCTAAGTTCCCGGATCCTGGATTAACTGGATCTTGTTTTATTTCAGGATATCATTTGTTTATTTGCAAAGCTTCATCATTTTTTTTTAATCAAAATAGAACATAGCAGGCAAAATTATTCAATACTTATATACAAAAACAGGAAACTTACCCAAATTTAGTCAAATGAGTATTTTGCTGATTTTTTGCTGATGATAACTGCTGTAGCCTTGACTTTCTTATGCAAGTTATCAAGGTCATAACGCTGATTTTCAGCTAAAGCCAAGACACCATACTGAGCACTAAAAAAATCAACCTTTAACGGTGTGACATAAGACCCTATCAAAGACGTAGGCGATGAAAAATCACCGACGAACTTTAGTAAACGGTTACATTAGCCCCGTAGTGGGGTAAAAAATGATCCAGTCGAAACGACCCCGCTTTAAAGGATTAATCTTCGTGCACATGGGTTATTAATAAAAACGTTAACTACTTATATTAGGAATGGCATATTGCCAAAACTGCTTAATGTAATATTGTTAGTATTTATGGATAAAACTTATGCTGGGTTAAATAGTATAATTAATGGCTAATTTAATTATGGTCGGTAATTTTTCAATAATTAGATATTCATTTATTTTTTATTTTTTTATACAACTAAGTCTGTAAACAAGCATACGGCCCGCCTGATGGTAAGCGGTTACCGTAGCCATATGGACGCTTGCAACACAAGAAGCATCGCTCACGCGTTACCGACCTTTCCCAACTCCCCTATGAGCTCTGGCGACCTTACTCACGCGCAGGAACACAACTTTACACAACATAAAGTTACTTAGCTGCGGTATTCTGTAAGGTGGAGGTACTTCCCCAGTCGAGCTGCTCTTTGAATAAAGGCTATGCTCTACCTCTCTAAAATTATTATATTTTATTCAATATTGTCCTAATAAGGCAATTACAAACGTTACAATTATTAATTCTACCACCAGTTCGTAAACTGAGAAGACTCCCGGCATGAAACTCAGCAATAAACCTCGGATTATAAAAATCGTAAAGTAAAATAATACAGAATCTGTTCAAATTTAAAATTAAAAGCCAGATACCGCTTATCTGACCATTGGCAAATCAGACAGAAGACTTAAAAATCTGCGCTTGAAAAATCTAAAATACTAGCTCCCCGGCGCGACTTCGTTCGCGTAGTGCTACCCTACCCTACCGATTTGAATGAATTTTTGTGTATGCGTTTTGGTGGCGCCCTGGATGGTTTAGATAGGGTAGGGTACCTGCAGTCGGTATCTAGGTTATATTATCGACTGCAGCGCCATCTGCCGGGCTGATTTGTGAACCATCCAGGGCGCCACCCAAACGCATACAAAAAAAATCATTCAAATCAGTCCAGCTGTTTAGGAGTTCCGTGACATACACACATGAGATTTGGCATAGTTAAAGTTTATCCCCCTTACTCATAAAGCGCTATTTAACTAATATACTGATTAAATGGTCACGTAAATAATGTCACATTATTTGACAATGACAATAGAGTGACGTTATTTACGTGACCCTTTAAACAGTATATTAGTTAAATAACGTTTTATGAGTAAGGGGGTATATGTAGAAGAAGAACAGACATTTAAACTTTGTGTTATTTATTATTAATCAATACTAATATAATAAAGATGAAGAATTTTTACGTTATTGTGTGTTTTTTAAACGCGCTTATCTCTGGTAATATCAGTCGGATGTGAAAAATCTTCGCACTAATACTTTTTATCCCGGGACAGCTACTTGTACTTTTATAAATATGTATGGGCTTTGATGTCTCATCATAACTTCTACCAAGAAGTGTGCTTCAAACTCTATATAGTTCTCAAACAATAAATGAGCAATAAATAATAAAACATAATATAAATAACGTGTATTATCCGAGTCTATTGTTAGTTTCACTGTTTCGCGGTGGAAGGAACCCCTTTGAATTATTGAGTCTGGACATAGAGTAGAAGTTTAAACAAAAATAGAAGTGAAACTTTATATTTTTAAGTAGGTATTAAAGCGAAGTAATTCATTGATAATTTTGCCAGTACCAAAAACTACGACTGTTCTAGTGTACATTCAGACACATTAATGATCTTATAGATAATTAGGGGTTTTACCCTCTGGAGGGTGATTATCCAAGGGTTTGATTGAACCAACCAAATAGAAAAAAATACCCATACGGTTAATGGTTTGAAATATAAACTTACATCATCCTCCTTGTCTGAGGAATCCTTCGTTTGTAGATGTTTATGTTGTTTAAGAATATGTGTGCACAATTTTAGGTTTCTACTTATAACCCTAATGGCTTAGGCTATTATAGACCAAATCAGTCAGGACAAGTAATTTTGCAAGTAAAGAAGATAGATGTTTCCAAAAAAACATACCAGATTCAAGTCATCCCTCACAGAATATCTATTATTAGTTGGTAGGTAGACCAACCGTTCTATGAATAATTCAATCAAAGATAGACTGGGAATAGACATTAGGCAATCCAACTCTGTCAGCTATAAACATGTAAGCGATGTTAGCAGCGGGCTAAGTGCAACGTATAAGTACCTACTAAGGTTATTTTTGAGTTTAATCTAAATTTCATTTTTTCGTATAAAAAGTGTAGATTTTCAAATTATATAAGGAAAATATATGTAATTTTTAGGAAGTGGTAGCGAAAATAGAATACTAAAAATATACCGCCTCAAATTTCTTATGTGAAAATATACTCAGGATTATACTCAGGTATTATAGTGAGATATTATAGTGAGTTATATAAAAAGCGATGCATTAAGTGCAGTGCCTACTGGCTGTTGCATACTGAACCTGCATGGTGATTATATTATTATTTTTTCAAACTAGATTCACCCGCCACCCCCTTCTTTATTCTCTTATAGCCTGGCTAAACCGTCTTGCATGCGCAGTTCTTTAGACCTACACTTACAAGTGAGGGTAGTGAATGGGAAGATACTCCACTACGCATGCTCACTGCGTAATGGTGGAGGTAGGTTAGTGGTCAAACTACTGTTGGAGTTACAAGATGCCTTCCAACTTCCAACTAGCTTAACGACTATCGCAATTAAGTGAGAGCCGAGACTAACGGCTTTACGTGCCTTCCGAAGCACGGAAAACACTTGAGTTGAAATACCACTAGGCGATCACCCATCCAGATACCTCCCACACCGGTGATCAGGACACAGTTATCTGGTTTCTATAGTACAAGCTCTGCCTAGTTTGGGATCAGATAGCCGTGACTGACCCAGGAATCAGGATCCTAACTTAATATTATACCTAAATGCGAAAGTAACTTTGTTTGTTTGTTACGCCTTCACGTCTCAACTACTCATCGGAAAATTATGAAATTTGGCATGCAGATAGCCTATGGTATTAGAAGGACATAGGCTACTTTGTATCTCTGGAACGCGGGTGAAACCGCGGGGGACAGCTAGTATTTAAATAATTGTCAAGTCGTTTGCGTAACGTAATTAAATGCAGATGTAAAATTATTTCAACGTAAACTATGTTTTGTTTCGTTCCATCATGAATCAAATTAAACCTCTTTTATTTGTATTCAACTACAACATAAATTGTACCTAAAGCTCTACCGAAATCAATTAAAATCAAACAATAGTTCGAATGTTTGCATAATTTCGTCGCGGATTGCACCATGGTCATATTTGTCGTGGATATGCAATTTACAACAGATTTACGTTTGGTGTATTGTCCTCGGCTATGCTATATGGGGATGCACCTATTCTGTAAATTCTCATATCTTTGTAATATTTAGTAAGTGCTTTGAAAATGGAAAATCAGTCCAGCCATTCTCAAGAGATGCGTTTAACAACAAAACCGGTCAAGTGCGAGTCAGACTCGCGCACCGAGGGTTCCGTACAAATCTGTAGGTATATAAGTAAATGGTAGTATAGACCTGAGTATTTGATATGAATTTCAATTTATGACGTATTAAAAAAAACTACTTACTAGATCTCCTTCAAACCAATTTTCGGTGGAAGTTTGCATGGTAATGTACATCATATATTTTTTTTTGTTTTATCATTATCTTATTTTAGAAGTTACAGGGGGGGGACACACTTTCAACCACTTTGGAAGTGTCTCTCGCGCAAACTATTCAGTTTAGAAAAAAATGATATTAGAAACCTCAATATCATTTTTGAAGACCTATCCATAGACACACCACACGTATGGGTTTTATTTAAAAAAAAGAGTTTCAGTGTTAAGTATGGGGGAACCCTCAAAAATTGTTTTTTTTCTAATTTTGTGTGAAAATCTTAATGCGGTTCACAGAATACATCTACATACCAAGTTTCAACAGTATAGTTCTTATAGTGTCGGAAAAAAGTGGCTGTGACATACGGACGGACAGACAGACATGACGAATCCATAAGGGTTCCGTTTTTTGCCATTTGGCTACGGAACCCTAAAAAGGACTTACCATTTGTTAATACATATTTGTTTGCTTAGTGGTCATAAAGTCCTATTTGACTTTATTAAAAGACTAGCTGTCAATCGCGGTTTCATTCGGGGATAATGTACTCATAGCTTCCTATTAGAGAAATAACTTTCCAAATCCGAGTGGTAGGCAGTTCCAATAGTAAATAAATACTAGATAATAGTATACATAGATTTTCAAAGCTGATATTATAATAACTATCAGTGCTTGCACATTTTACGCTGCAGAAAAACTGAGACAAGCGTACCTTATTGGCTTAACATAGCTTTACTTTCGAGTTTCTTGCCTGTGGTAGAGTCCACTCATCGAACAATTATCCCCAAGAATCACAATGACGTTCGTTTTGTTTGAAATCTATCCCTCTAATTCTCCACCACCGGTAATGCGCTCTGATTGGCTAATTCAAGGAAGCAGTAAAGAATTAGATGCAGTAATTCATCGTAACTGTACATAATCAGACCCTATGTGCATCTCCTCTTGCTTTCAAATAGCACCCCACATTTTGAACAAGGTATTTGCTGAATTATTGAGTTGATTTCACGATGGCATCGTCTTCGTCATAAATAACGTATTGCCAACAACACCCAGCGCAGCGTCCGATGCTGAGACATCGATTGTTCCATCGTAATCGATTATCCGAGTTCCCGATTATTGTTGCATGATTTACACTACTATTATACTGAGTACCCTCTTTACAAAATAGGGAAATTGAAAAAGATTATCATACTTATTCATAATTCAAAATTACATTGAATTTAAATCTTTAGTTTCCTAAGTAGGATGGATGCGGGTACCAAGAAATTGGAAGAAGTGGCGAGCTCTGGGAGACGCCTAGGTCTAGCAATTGACTTAAAGAAGAGATGATGATGATGATGATTGATAAAAATAGACTTGGTTAGATGGGAGTTTTTGTGGGCGAAAAATCGATATATATAATATATAGGTCGCACCTCTGGGACGCTGCTGACGCGTTTTCCGAGTTTGGTAAGGTTTACGAAGATGGTAAGATAGATAGTAATTTCACCTGTGATAACTGATAGCGCAGTAGTTCAAGCGTTCGATTTCCGTCTTGGAGGTCGATCCGGTCTAATTTATTTTTTATTTTTGTCTTTTTTATAGTAGATATAGTTTTGGTATTATTATTAAAAATCCGATCTAAGCTCCCCCCGTACGGCCCGTCTGATGGTAAGCGGCTACCGTAGCCTATGGAAGCTTGCAACACCAGGTATATAACTCGCAAATTGCCGACCATAAACTACTAGTAACTAACTACTAACTGCAGTAACTCAGTGAAAAAGGTGGTTATGTTGTTATGTTAACGGACAGTTATCGATTTCTCGATACAATATACCATTACTTCGATTGAAATCTAGTGAATAAATAAACTTTACAATGCAATTATGAGCAACTGGAAATATTAGTCTGAATTTGACTTGCCTGGGTGTTGTCAGTGTTGAAGTTGAGTGCCTCGAGAGTTTTAGTTATTTTAGATGTCTAGACGCCCCGTAATCCTAATGGTCTGTTCATTAATTAAGAACCTAGATTATCATTGTTTATTCGAGTACTCATAATTTATAATAGATGAGTTTGTTTTACCTCTTGCGCTACGTTAATTTTAAATAATAGCTTTGTACACAGCTATTGGTGCCGATTCTGTTCTGTTGTAAATCGCACTAAAATAATTTTAGTCACATCTTATGTCTTTCCTACGAACATTATTAAAAAAGGATAGAATACATTTAAAGCTGTCAAATTAATCTTTGCCGTCTTATTGACTAAATTTCTATTGAAAACAAGCATTTGACTAATATGACAGGACAACATTTCTTACATCCTTTTCTTATGTTCTTTGTTAGAAAGAGACATAGTGAGATTAAAATTAGTTTATTTGTAAACAACATAATCAGCAACATTGTATCCGACGTTTCTAACCGCATTACATTACAAAGGGATTTTATGCTTTCACGGAGTTCACAAAATTTCATATTTATGTAGTTGTATTATTCAACAACTTTGTATTTGAATAGATCCAATAGAATATTGAACAAATACAATGAGGTTTTTATTTTGGTATAACGTAGGTACTACCAAGTAAGATAATATTCTCTCATACCATACTTTCGTTGAGAAGTATGTGGGTCCATAAATCAAATAAAGAATGGCTTTATAAACCAACCAATCAACATAGACCATTCAAATTACTACGTTTCACAATTTCACATAATGTTTATTATGCTACCAGCTAGCTTTGTCATCTACGACTTTAAAGAAAGACATAACCTTTAATCGAGGATTTAATGCTTTTTGACCGGGCAGATTGAGTAGGTCATATAATGTACATGTAATAAAGTGAACACTGCGGAAGTGCGGACGTGAACTTAAAAATTAGATTGTAGCAAATGCATCGGAATTTCTAGTATACTTCAGATTACAACGTGGCCATTTCATATTATCTACTTTCATTTAAGTTTAAATTAAATAACAATGATGTTGAAATCTCTTTCTATATTATATCTAAAAAAAAAAAACACTAAATCTAAATAATATCGGTAGATTTTCTTCATTGTGGCGTCCGTGGCAGCCGTCACAGCACGTGCACCAGAGCGTCTCCAACTTTAGTGATACTTTAGTCCTAGCAGTTGCTGCTTTCTTGATTCTCCTCGCCCGGAGAATGTTGAAAACTTCTTCTTTATTTTTGTTTATGATTCAAAATTTATTGATGTAAAAATATGTTAAGATAAACAAAGAATATCTTTTCCGTCTGAGACAATTGTAGATTCTCTTCAAATGTAATGCAATTACCATACAATTACCTAAAATTGTTAGCCGTTAATGTCTTATTACTATTTTCATATTGCTTTCGAGGAAATCATTTTTGTAACCCGCTGTTCATTGTCATCATCAACATTATCCTTATCAACGACAGCAACATAAATAACAATGAAGTCAACATTATCGGTTTCTACTTTATCCATTGCTAACCTCAGATAATCTCGATAGGATTTTAAGGGGATAATAGCATAGCATTATTGTAATGATGTAGCTGAAGATGGTAAGCGTAAGAAGAGGTTGGGCCAAATGTACTCTACCACCTTGCCAGATACCATGGCAAGGCTGTGAAGACATTTCTGCAGGGTTGGTAAGGTGCAAGTGACAAGTCCATAGGCTACGGTAAACGCTTACCATCAGTCGGGCCGTATGCTTGTTTGCTACCTTAGTGGTATAAAAAAAACGACACGAACACACATATACATACACATTTTATATTTTCATATTTCATCTCTTTGTTCCTTTGACTCCTTGTTTCATCTTTAACATCTAATCTTTAAATAAATCTAGATATTCCTCTTGTATCTCTCACTGCAATGCCCTATTTTGCCTTGGCCGCCTACGTAGGTACAATACCACAACAAAGGCATTATACATCTGCCAGTGAGCTCTTGCAATGAAATAATACACGATACTGTTGCAGCAGTTTCCTTTAAACGTTTGTCTATTGTTAGATAAGTGTGGTCTGTGTCGGTTCTGTATTCTACGTAAGTTGTATATTCTAACTGACTTATTACATGTCTAGTAAAACCCAGGTTTTAAGATATTTCCATTTCTTTTTGTTATAGACGTGACGGATAATTTAAAAACTAGGTTTTGTTACTTTAAATCATCTCACGTAAGAAGGCTTCAAGCATGTAAATTAACTAATAAGTGGCTGACGTCAGCTGTTATTATGAACTAAGAGATAACAGAGAGATTGCCAATAATGTTGTCGACTATCACAAAGCCTAGAATGCTATTGGCTCTTAAAGAGCTAGAGCGTAGCGTTTATTCGCTCAAAGAAGTAAAGGGGAAGTACTTCCACCTTTGACATTTCAATTCATACAATATTAAACTGAATGCATTGAGTCACTCACAGTTATTTCATCCATCATCAATATGGCGTTAATTTTTTGTACAGAGCACTCCCACGATATACATGATGTTCGCAACAGTTAAGTGTTTACCATTGATGTATGTTCACTTGAAACGCCATCGCGCCTTCGCGCAGCAATAAAGATATGTTTTATTCCTCTATCCATTATTATGAATGCACCTTTTGATGTCTTGCACCAGTTGCAGTTGAGAGCCAGGTCCTTCTAGATGTTGTGTGGTACCTTTGATCGTATCGCCGCGTGAGCATAATAAAAAAAACTATAACTGATGATAATGCACTGAAACTCATTACGGCAGTATTTGTTAGGAACTCATAACTCTCAATTATCCATATATAATCATAAATCGTCAGGTGCCTGCCCTGTTCCCAGTTATTTTGGGTCAGCGCAATATTTATGCTTCTTGAATTCGACCGTTTTATTAACTGTCATATCAGCATTTACTACTTACTTATTAATAATCATCTTTCACAATTCCACCATTTTTTTCCGGTCTTCCTCTGTTTCTCTCCATTATCCATGAATTTATTCATTGTAATCAATTGATTGTGTACATACACTTGCCGTCTTACTAATAAAAATATGGAACACGGTTGTTTAACAGCTGTATAGTTATGCAGTGTGTAAGCCTTACACAGTTGCTATACACTCCCTTTACTAATAATCAGTGTGTAAGCGTTAGTTATCTATTTGTTAAAACAAAAACGACTGGCAACTTTTTAGGAACGTTTTGAAACTAAAACTATCTAACTTCAAAATACGGGAGAAAATATGGGGAAAAATGTGAAAACACCAAAAGATACTGAAAAATAATTATATATCAGGTTTCTTTTTCTTAAGACTATTTTTATTTTAATAATTAAACAATAAAATTACTTTTAAAAAGATTCAAATAGCTAATGGTGGTTTTGAACGAAACTGTCTTGTGCTTATGGCTACAGTAGCCATTTAACCAAAGAAGAAGAAGAAGAAAGAAGAACGTCATTGTCAAATTACAAATGTTACGTCAACAAACGAAGCAAATGGCTGTGCCAATGACTTCAAAACTAAGGATACACCTACCGGAACATTTTGCATAAAGTTATCAAAATCAAATAAATTGTCAATTTTTGTTTTATTTTATCCATAACTCCAGTATAAAACACAAGCCTTTCACTACGCAACTAGGCATTTTTATGGCAATTATAAGCAAACAATAAACGAATGAACTGTTCCGACTGAGTCGCGTTGGCCCTAAAATGACTTTTTAGGGCCAGCGCGTTGGTGTCATTTTGTTGCGCGGTTGGCCTGGTCCGTAGTAAATGGACACAACACTTGATTGTCAGACACAGCTGATCTATTGAAATCCGCCATAATGTTCTTATACAAACACTAAACAAGGGTCCTGGCCCGTGTAAGCCCTGTGTAAATTTCCTAGGTAACTAAAACACGTGTATACAGGCTTTGTGTCAAAAATATTTTTATTAGTAGCAATTATCCTATAACAGATGTGTACACCGCGTGTAACTTTTTATTAGTAAGGCTGTTGGAGTTTAAATATGGTTGCAGAACCAAAGAAAATTCAACAGTCTTTAATGAAGTTGAATTTCAGTTCATTACAAAATTAACTAAAGTAATTAAAACTAAATCAGAAATAAAAACCAACCCAAACTCATCCGCAAACTCTAGTGGCTGTGTACCTAGGATGCTGGCGGCATTGCCTGGCAGTCTTATTATTTGGCTAGACGTATTATTTGGGCCAAGTAGCCGCCAGCACTATGGTGCTGCGGTCCCGCGAGGGGTCCACCAATCGCTCAGAGAAAATAAAATTACTATGCCTCTTCCAGAGGTTTTAATTCCATGAATTGAATAATGATTTGCACTAAATAACTCGATAGAACGGGGCATCGTGTGAAATAGTCTTTTGGTTTTTGCACACCATAGTGATACTGAGACTGCTATTATCGCAAATGGTAGGTATTTAGGATATGGTGTCAGTTTACGTTATAACTATGGATAGTCTTGTGTTGGATCATAATCTCGTCATGGTAATTTACGGTGTGGTCGAAGGTGATATAGAACCTTTACCTTAATCATCACTTATGGCGAATTGTAGTCAGGTATTCAGGTCAAACATATTATTAAAAAAAAAAATTGGGCTGCTAAAACTCGGGGAAGAAAAATCAGGAATACGATATGGGAAAAACTACTAATTTCTTAACGTTACAAAATTAGGTCTAAAGGTAAAACCTAATGGTGCATGCATGCTTGGCGAACCGAGCACGAGCCGAGCCACGAACGAGCACACTGCGAGCACGATTCGCGTAGCGTGGACGGGCTTGCGAGCCTCGAACGAGCGCGATTGTCAGTTTTTTCACGAACAAAGGGATTCGCATCGTGTTCGTTGTAGGCTCGTTGTAGGTTCGTTCGTGGCTCGGCTCGTGCTCGGTTCTCCAAGCATGGACGCACCATAACAGTTAAAAAATGAAATTTTTCATGGACTGACATGAAAATTACAGGCATTGCAATCGCAAATGTAGGTCGAAATAGTTTTCTGTAATTATTTTAAGTTTATGCACTTTTTATGTGAAGAGTTTTAAATGCAGGCATGAGGCAAAGTGTAGGCAACATTTTTTTAATTATTTCATTATGTGTATCAAATTATAAGTGCATAAATCTTATACGTATATCAGCTTCACACCTCGCGGTTTTACCCCCTAAGGGGTGGAATTTCCAAAAATCTTAATGAATGCCTAATGAAACTGTGAAAATTTTCAAGAGTTAAAATCACTGCGTGTTTTAGTCGGTTTCTATTTATGATTTTTTTTTATACCACTAAGGTGGCAAGCATACATACGGCCCGCCTGATGGTAAGCGGTTACCGTAGCCTATTGACACTTGCAATACCATATCACTCACGCGTTGCCGACCCTGCAGAAATCTCTTCTTCTTTTTTGAAGAACCCCATGTTGTACTCCATTGGGAAAACCACGGCAGGAGCTCATGCCACAGTCTGAGCGTCGGCGGCAGGAAGTTCCTTCGCGGAAGAACGTTCTTTAAAGATATCTGTCAGTCAGCAACATCATTTATTTTACGTACTTCTAGAGAGTTCCGTTATTTGTACTGTAGTATTCTAGGTATGTCCATTGGAGTTGCTCTTTGAGCGAGAAATCTACCTCAGCGTTTCCCATTAGCCGGGTCGCGACCCGGTACCGGGCCATCAAAATAAAATACCGGGTCGCAAAATACCCCCCTTGTTTTAAAAATACCTGCTATCGATCGACGCATAATAAAAATCATAAAAATGCTTTACCCGTTAGTTCTCGCGAGAGACGCGCGTCCTATTATAACAATTGATTTCATATATTTTTAACCGCGAGCCATAGACTACACTGTTGTATTAATACTACTACATTGTTGTATTAATAAAACATTTTTACTATTAATAAATGTGTATTATTTTACCTAAGGAACCAGCTTGGGTTTAAAAGTATTAAGTGGGACACGAAGGGGCAGTGTGAAAATTACCGGGCCATGGCAGAAGAATTTCAACAGCTCTACCTCTCCTCTATACCTACATATTTTTTGTAAATTTTACCGTTGGTCCCATAAGCAAAAAATCTCACTTCACAAAAACCTGACCTAAATATAAAAAGTGAAAAATCCATTGGGAAATATTTTGTACAACTACTTTGGTTGCCCCGTGTCACGGCAGTATGCAAAACGCGTCAACCGCGAACCGTGACTTTTGTTCGTTCTATACACTCCACTGGTGAAAATTTACTGCAATTTTACCGACGAATTTGGACATTTTGACGTTTTAAAAGAGTTCCTAGGTTTTACATTTCTTTAACTGTAAAATGATAGATGTTTTTTTATGCCTATAAGTTTGTTAGTTGGTTATTCACCGCATGGGATTCTTTATAAGGATGACGATTTATAATAAGTATATTTTAAAGATTTAAATGTAAATGTATAATAATTGAAAATTCAAATAAAATATCAAACAGCAATCGTAAATCCTGGGTTTTACGAGACTTCACTATATGGGCATGAGTTTCATACCATATTGTTCTGTGACAAAAATTATCGAAAACAGCATTAGTGCATTTTGAAACGACTATAATTATTATCTTTTTAATTATGAGGTACTGATTTCTATACAGCTGTTTAACCCGAGTTCCGAAGGATGTTGTTTTCCCAGAATTCAAAGTACTCTATTATGTTATTCCATTATCACTGTGCCATGTTAAATCGAAATTGGCTCAGCAGATTTGCATGATTTAGAACAAACATCTAGGTATTCAAACATTCGCATTAATAATATTAGATGAGATTTTTTTAAATTTTCCTAGAGTGTATACTAAAAATAACGTGGTGTTATGATGCCAGTCGATATTGCAAGCATCAGACTTGTTCATTGTGGCCACAAACAATGAAACGTTCCGCGACAATACTCACAGCACTTTGACGTTAGTTTTTGAATATCTGTTGTCACATTTAATACTGTATGCATTCTGTGTTTGAATCACAATACGCAACTTGTATATATGGATACTTTTTATTTAAAAAATAACTATAGAGATGACTTAAACACTTACTTAAAGATACATTTCACAAGGGGTTTGTGGACTGTATCTTGAATCAAGATACAGTCCACAAATCAAGATTCTTGATTAATAAAACAATATACAACAATAAATATGTACAAAATACAATCTATATTTACAAAATATAATCTATATATAGAAAATTTCCTCAAGCCTGCCGCTCAAATTCAAATTCAAATTCAAAATCATTTATTCAAATAGACCTTCGCATGCACTTATGAAAAGTCTGACTCTAATACTCTAATACCGGTTCGGAAGGTTGCATTTGCTGAGAAGAGCCGGCAATAAACTCAGCAATTACTCTTTTCAAAACAGGCTTAGATTAATTACATAATATTTACATTCTAATCGCACTGAAAACAATTGCGTGCCCCGGCGCGGCGGCAAAATTACAAAGTAGACTGAAAAAATATTTAATAAGTAAATAAATAGCAAACTTAAGCAGACCAGCCCCCACAAGCAGCACCTGTTCACAAGTATGACGCGTGTGGCAGCCATCGCCCTCCTCGCCATATTGTATTCGCTGCTTCCGATTAACGGCAAGGTTCCCAGAAGGCTGGCAGCTTTTCCTCTTTGGATAGCCAAGCTGACGCGTTGGCGGAAAAAGCTCCCCGCCCGCTGGTCTCCGGAGGTCTCGATCAATTTTGAAGATAAAATATATTTTTTTTGCTCTTACAAAAATGAGGAAGTCATAATATTCTCCAATTTGGATTTAAAAATAAAGCCTAAACACTACTTAATTACAATCACTGATTTATTTTCTTATGGTCATAAATTACATTTCACCAACCAGTTAAGAGTTCCTTGACTCATAACACAATTTAAAATGGCAGCTTTTCATACAATCAATTTGACATTTGTTAGGTTTCTTGAGGCGCCGATCCCACAGCAAGAATTATGCGTTCCACGTTCACTGTTATCTATGCGGGGCTTTTGATCGTTGCACACTGCGACCGCAGCGGTCAAGGAGAACGCACGTAGAACTCTGACCGCAGAACTCTAGACCACTCGTTGGGGGAAAGGCATGAAAATAGGCCAATGATAGTGGTGCATAATTCCAAACCAAATGTAAACGAGTACCTAATTATCTATGTATGTTTAGGAGCAATTAATGGAGTAATTCAAGATAATTAGTGTAGCGACGATGCACGCCGCTTGTGATCCTTTTAAGCTTCTGCCTATTTTACTGTTCTGTGGCTTGGCTTTTGCTATTATAGTTACGTAATGAACCTATCAGGTAGTGGGTAATTATAATAAAATGACGATATGAAAGCTTAGTTGTTGCCACGTGAATGTTGTGACGCGAAGGTTGGTTTGATTGAATCCTAGATAGGTATAAAACTAAGACCCATAGAGTTGGAATTATTATAGAGTGATAGCGTTAATAACGTTACCTTGTACACACGGCTACAGATCAAGCTATACATTTCCAGTATAAGCTGATCTCGCATTGTATAGGATTTCCGTACAATGGGAGGTCAGCTTATACTAGAAATGTATAGCTTCATCTGTAGCCGTGTGTACGAATCGTTAACAGTTGCCATACAAATGTATTTACAGATATACACTAGTTGATTCACAATCAGACAAAATGTCGATATGGATTCCTTGTCATTTGTTCTCTGTAAAAGTAGCAATAGAAAAGGAGAAATTGGCATTCATTATATGTAATTTTGTTGTTCGCACTTCGTTTCAGGGCAATTCTATATGGATATCAGAAAATACTGCTATATTGCCCATCGGAAGTAGGTATCTCCAAAAGTACCAGGCTAACATAATCTATGCACAGTTCACATTCTTGTGGAGTCCAATGAAAATTGAATGCTCAAACAGCACTCTTCAGCAAGTAAAAGTGAGGCGTGTTAAGGGAATTTGCATAGTCTAGTCTAGGCTTAATTGGATCGCGTATAAGGGTAGTAATACACTGCGAGGTCTACGGAGATTAGAGCTCGGTCGATACTGCGTGCTTCATTTAGGGTTGGCAGATGGATTTTTTGATGATTTAATTTTATATTCATGTATATTTTGTTACCTACATTAATGAAAACAAGGACTCGTGTTTTAAACTGAGTTTATTTTAAATGGTTTTAATTATCAGTCAATGCAATATTATGAATGAATGAATGAATGAAATATTCTTTATTGTATACACTTACATAGAGCACATGATTACAACAACACAAATTAGAGGAAGTTATACAATATAGGCGGCCTTATCGCTTAAGCGATGTCTTCCAGGCAACCTTTGGGTACAGGAAAAACTTTCAAAAGGCGGCAGGTTGAGCATCTACATGAAAATTACAGGCATTGCAATCGCAAATGTAGGTCGAAATAGTTTTCTGTAATTATTTTAAGTTTATGCACTTTTTATGTGAAGAGTTTTAAATGCAGGCATGAGGCAAAGTGTAGGCAACATTTTTTTAATTATTTCATTATGTGTATCAAATTATAAGTGCATAAATCTTATACGTATATCAGCTTCACACCTCGCGGTTTTACCCCCTAAGGGGTGGAATTTCCAAAAATCTTAATGAATGCCTAATGAAACTGTGAAAATTTTCAAGAGTTAAAATCACTGCGTGTTTTAGTCGGTTTCTATTTATGATTTTTTTTTATACCACTAAGGTGGCAAGCATACATACGGCCCGCCTGATGGTAAGCGGTTACCGTAGCCTATTGACACTTGCAATACCATATCACTCACGCGTTGCCGACCCTGCAGAAATCTCTTCTTCTTTTTTGAAGAACCCCATGTTGTACTCCATTGGGAAAACCACGGCAGGAGCTCATGCCACAGTCTGAGCGTCGGCGGCAGGAAGTTCCTTCGCGGAAGAACGTTCTTTAAAGATATCTGTCAGTCAGCAACATCATTTATTTTACGTACTTCTAGAGAGTTCCGTTATTTGTACTGTAGTATTCTAGGTATGTCCATTGGAGTTGCTCTTTGAGCGAGAAATCTACCTCAGCGTTTCCCATTAGCCGGGTCGCGACCCGGTACCGGGCCATCAAAATAAAATACCGGGTCGCAAAATACCCCCCTTGTTTTAAAAATACCTGCTATCGATCGACGCATAATAAAAATCATAAAAATGCTTTACCCGTTAGTTCTCGCGAGAGACGCGCGTCCTATTATAACAATTGATTTCATATATTTTTAACCGCGAGCCATAGACTACACTGTTGTATTAATACTACTACATTGTTGTATTAATAAAACATTTTTACTATTAATAAATGTGTATTATTTTACCTAAGGAACCAGCTTGGGTTTAAAAGTATTAAGTGGGACACGAAGGGGCAGTGTGAAAATTACCGGGCCATGGCAGAAGAATTTCAACAGCTCTACCTCTCCTCTATACCTACATATTTTTTGTAAATTTTACCGTTGGTCCCATAAGCAAAAAATCTCACTTCACAAAAACCTGACCTAAATATAAAAAGTGAAAAATCCATTGGGAAATATTTTGTACAACTACTTTGGTTGCCCCGTGTCACGGCAGTATGCAAAACGCGTCAACCGCGAACCGTGACTTTTGTTCGTTCTATACACTCCACTGGTGAAAATTTACTGCAATTTTACCGACGAATTTGGACATTTTGACGTTTTAAAAGAGTTCCTAGGTTTTACATTTCTTTAACTGTAAAATGATAGATGTTTTTTTATGCCTATAAGTTTGTTAGTTGGTTATTCACCGCATGGGATTCTTTATAAGGATGACGATTTATAATAAGTATATTTTAAAGATTTAAATGTAAATGTATAATAATTGAAAATTCAAATAAAATATCAAACAGCAATCGTAAATCCTGGGTTTTACGAGACTTCACTATATGGGCATGAGTTTCATACCATATTGTTCTGTGACAAAAATTATCGAAAACAGCATTAGTGCATTTTGAAACGACTATAATTATTATCTTTTTAATTATGAGGTACTGATTTCTATACAGCTGTTTAACCCGAGTTCCGAAGGATGTTGTTTTCCCAGAATTCAAAGTACTCTATTATGTTATTCCATTATCACTGTGCCATGTTAAATCGAAATTGGCTCAGCAGATTTGCATGATTTAGAACAAACATCTAGGTATTCAAACATTCGCATTAATAATATTAGATGAGATTTTTTTAAATTTTCCTAGAGTGTATACTAAAAATAACGTGGTGTTATGATGCCAGTCGATATTGCAAGCATCAGACTTGTTCATTGTGGCCACAAACAATGAAACGTTCCGCGACAATACTCACAGCACTTTGACGTTAGTTTTTGAATATCTGTTGTCACATTTAATACTGTATGCATTCTGTGTTTGAATCACAATACGCAACTTGTATATATGGATACTTTTTATTTAAAAAATAACTATAGAGATGACTTAAACACTTACTTAAAGATACATTTCACAAGGGGTTTGTGGACTGTATCTTGAATCAAGATACAGTCCACAAATCAAGATTCTTGATTAATAAAACAATATACAACAATAAATATGTACAAAATACAATCTATATTTACAAAATATAATCTATATATAGAAAATTTCCTCAAGCCTGCCGCTCAAATTCAAATTCAAATTCAAAATCATTTATTCAAATAGACCTTCGCATGCACTTATGAAAAGTCTGACTCTAATACTCTAATACCGGTTCGGAAGGTTGCATTTGCTGAGAAGAGCCGGCAATAAACTCAGCAATTACTCTTTTCAAAACAGGCTTAGATTAATTACATAATATTTACATTCTAATCGCACTGAAAACAATTGCGTGCCCCGGCGCGGCGGCAAAATTACAAAGTAGACTGAAAAAATATTTAATAAGTAAATAAATAGCAAACTTAAGCAGACCAGCCCCCACAAGCAGCACCTGTTCACAAGTATGACGCGTGTGGCAGCCATCGCCCTCCTCGCCATATTGTATTCGCTGCTTCCGATTAACGGCAAGGTTCCCAGAAGGCTGGCAGCTTTTCCTCTTTGGATAGCCAAGCTGACGCGTTGGCGGAAAAAGCTCCCCGCCCGCTGGTCTCCGGAGGTCTCGATCAATTTTGAAGATAAAATATATTTTTTTTGCTCTTACAAAAATGAGGAAGTCATAATATTCTCCAATTTGGATTTAAAAATAAAGCCTAAACACTACTTAATTACAATCACTGATTTATTTTCTTATGGTCATAAATTACATTTCACCAACCAGTTAAGAGTTCCTTGACTCATAACACAATTTAAAATGGCAGCTTTTCATACAATCAATTTGACATTTGTTAGGTTTCTTGAGGCGCCGATCCCACAGCAAGAATTATGCGTTCCACGTTCACTGTTATCTATGCGGGGCTTTTGATCGTTGCACACTGCGACCGCAGCGGTCAAGGAGAACGCACGTAGAACTCTGACCGCAGAACTCTAGACCACTCGTTGGGGGAAAGGCATGAAAATAGGCCAATGATAGTGGTGCATAATTCCAAACCAAATGTAAACGAGTACCTAATTATCTATGTATGTTTAGGAGCAATTAATGGAGTAATTCAAGATAATTAGTGTAGCGACGATGCACGCCGCTTGTGATCCTTTTAAGCTTCTGCCTATTTTACTGTTCTGTGGCTTGGCTTTTGCTATTATAGTTACGTAATGAACCTATCAGGTAGTGGGTAATTATAATAAAATGACGATATGAAAGCTTAGTTGTTGCCACGTGAATGTTGTGACGCGAAGGTTGGTTTGATTGAATCCTAGATAGGTATAAAACTAAGACCCATAGAGTTGGAATTATTATAGAGTGATAGCGTTAATAACGTTACCTTGTACACACGGCTACAGATCAAGCTATACATTTCCAGTATAAGCTGATCTCGCATTGTATAGGATTTCCGTACAATGGGAGGTCAGCTTATACTAGAAATGTATAGCTTCATCTGTAGCCGTGTGTACGAATCGTTAACAGTTGCCATACAAATGTATTTACAGATATACACTAGTTGATTCACAATCAGACAAAATGTCGATATGGATTCCTTGTCATTTGTTCTCTGTAAAAGTAGCAATAGAAAAGGAGAAATTGGCATTCATTATATGTAATTTTGTTGTTCGCACTTCGTTTCAGGGCAATTCTATATGGATATCAGAAAATACTGCTATATTGCCCATCGGAAGTAGGTATCTCCAAAAGTACCAGGCTAACATAATCTATGCACAGTTCACATTCTTGTGGAGTCCAATGAAAATTGAATGCTCAAACAGCACTCTTCAGCAAGTAAAAGTGAGGCGTGTTAAGGGAATTTGCATAGTCTAGTCTAGGCTTAATTGGATCGCGTATAAGGGTAGTAATACACTGCGAGGTCTACGGAGATTAGAGCTCGGTCGATACTGCGTGCTTCATTTAGGGTTGGCAGATGGATTTTTTGATGATTTAATTTTATATTCATGTATATTTTGTTACCTACATTAATGAAAACAAGGACTCGTGTTTTAAACTGAGTTTATTTTAAATGGTTTTAATTATCAGTCAATGCAATATTATGAATGAATGAATGAATGAAATATTCTTTATTGTATACACTTACATAGAGCACATGATTACAACAACACAAATTAGAGGAAGTTATACAATATAGGCGGCCTTATCGCTTAAGCGATGTCTTCCAGGCAACCTTTGGGTACAGGAAAAACTTTCAAAAGGCGGCAGGTTGAGCATCTACCTACAAATAATACAATATATATGAAATAAACTAATACTATTTATACACAAATACTATAATACTTTGAGATATATAAAGTAATATACTAATACTTACATACAATAAATAAAGATAAGTAGGTAAATAAACTAAATACTAATATTAAATAATATTAAGGTAAATAAAGGAAAATAAAAGGAATTAAAGAGAGTGATAGTAGGAGAATATTTGAGATTTAAAGGATTCAATAGTCTGAGCTTGTCTGATGGTCTGGGGTAAGGCGTTCCAAAGACGAACAGCTTGAACAGTAAATGATTGAGAAAAAGAGTGAGAAGTGTGTAAAGGGGTTTCTAGGCGAAGTTCAAGAGAGGTACGAAGGGAGTGATGCTGCGAGCTATAGTATTCGAAGTGCTCCTTAAGATAAGAAGGGGATTTGGGATTAAATAGAATAGTATAGAGAAGTGAAAGTATGTATGTGTATTATTAACGTTTAGAGCGTCGAATTTAAATATATTTATGTTTGTATGAAAGTTTGCTGCGCTGTTTAAAGTCATAGAAAAAAAGTTGTTGTTTATGATGTTAGTAATATAGTCGAAAGAGGTTGTTATTGTTTTACCAATAACCATGCATAAAATTGATTATGTTCTATTCTTTTACAAAAAAAACCTGTTCGAAATATATAAATATATAGAAATATTGAACTCGAAAACGAAGTCAGTGTCAACCCTAACACAACTGAGCGTCTCACATGGGGCATTAATTTGCATTATACTCTCTACGCGGTGCATAACCCTATAAAATGTGGTAATGGACAAGCTTATGTGCCATAAAGTGTTATTTCGCGTGAATTCGGGCAGAGTTCGCGATATACAGTTTGATGAAACAATTGGATGGAACGCATGGTATTTTCGCCTTTATTGCCAACGTAGGTACGTCAACTGTATACACGAACTTGGGACAAACAAAAATGTGAAGTTTATTGGAAGTCGAGAACGGGAGTTGATAACAAAATCAGTTGTTTTTCTGCTAAGTAAAATATTGTGAGGAAACTTTTGCTTCGGAAAATTTCTCAGTTAAACGAAGTACTTGGGTTACTAACTGGCTCATATTTCATATTGATGCCATAGAAATGTACCAATTTGTACCGAAACCGAAGTGGGTAAGTACTACGTTCTCAGTAAACACAGGAGGAATTCGAGCTATGTAGGTATTATTTTTTACCATCAAAGTTTTTTTGTTTTTAAAATAGTAAAGGCAGCATTTTCCGTCCTTCGGAAGGCACGTAAAGCCGTTGGTCCCGGTTATCACTTAATTGTAATAGTCGTTAAGCTAGTTTTAGGAAAATTCCTAAAATATGATTTAGACCTGAGCGATTCTAAATACGCAGCAAGTAGAAGCTTATCCTGTAGTGTGGAATGTTGCAGCGCTCGGTTTCAGAGACAAGAGAGACCACGGTCAATCCCAGCACTGTCTTAAAAAAAATACACATACTGAATAATTTTCCATATAATAAACCTACTTACAAATATGGTACATGTAACATTATGAACACACTAGCTGCCTCGCGCGGTTTCACTCGCGTTCCCGTGATAAATAGTAGCCCATAATACTCGGGGATAATAACACCTATAAGTGAAATAATTTTTAGAATCCGACTGGTAGATCTAGAGATTAGCCCGTTTAAAGAAACAAACAAACAAAAAAATTCTTACGCTTTATTATAGTTATTATTATTATGAAGACATTGGATTTGATGGCAAATACTGTTAATTGGACAATTTAAGAGTATTGAACAAGTACATAAGTAACATACTACAGTTTTCTACAATTATCATAGAGTTAGAATTATTATAGAGTGATAGCGTTAACAACTATATGTAGATTCATTCACAGATATATCGTACAGTAGTACCCAACTGATATGGCGCGTCGTGAATCTTCGTTCGCGCAAAAAACAAATTATGGCCCGAAAATTAACGAAAGAATGCTTACAACTTACAATCAACCTTAGATCACTACTATAAGGTTCATAATACACTGCAGCTGTTAGTTCCGTCTCACTCGCAAGTCACGCCCCTCCGCACACATGGCGGCAGCTACCGGCCAATAGCAATACCCGCGCTTTGAAAATTTGTCTTCTGCGCAGCTACATCGGTAAGCCATATTAGTTGGGTACTACTGTACACTAGTTGATTTACAGTCAGACAAAATGTCGATCTGGATTTGTTCTCGGTAAAACTATCGTTAGAAAACGAGATATTGGCATTCATTATATGAAATTTAGTAGCAAACTATGAACGTGCACTTCGTTTCAAGGCATTTGGACCGTACCGGTGCTCACGGACCGTACTCTAGTATAGTCACTCTATTAATATTCTAACTCTATGACAATTTATAAACTACAAATCAAACAACGAGTAGTTCAAACAACAAGTATCAACATTTAACCGGTCAACTCTAGCATGCCTGAAAGGAGATGCTGACCTAATTTATTAAAGTTCATGGATGAATGCCTGCGTGGTACCTCAACGCAATATACGATTTAATATTACTACCGGAAGATTTATTATTATAAATGCTGAAAGAACGTCAGTAAAAGGCCAACAAACCGGCAGTCCTCTGTGCCTGGTGATGAGAAGCTGAAACGATGATGTAAGTACGCAGAAGAGACGAATCTAAGCACAGGCTAAACTCGAATGAAGATACTAAATGAACAGCTAAAAGGTTCTCTACATGATATATTGGAAAAAGTGCCCAGGAACTATATCGACGACTGAATTCAATAGTGGTACAACACAAAATTCCAAAATTTGGGAATTAAACAAGAATTCATTACTAATTCAAAATTTGACAAATTCAACTTGTACCACTAATGAATTCAGTCAGCGATATAGACTGTGGACCCATCATTTCGCATCCTGATATCTCTTGCAGACAAGTGTGAAACTCTCTTGAGGCGTCTGTTGATCCATCTTCAGCCTCTTCATCGCGTAATAAATATAAAATATAAAAGTCTCACTCTTTCGATCAGCATATGTCACGTATTAGATAAAGTCTTCGGAATGACAAGATATAAAAAAAGTTATTTAAAAAAAAGTCGTAATTTTTTGTTTTTCCCAAATGCACTAGAATTTGACCAAAGTTTTGAGATGTTTTTCCTTTAACACCACACCCGTAGCTCGTATCAATAATCCAGGCCATCACACATATTTTTCCATATCTTGAAAACTACTGAATCATTTTTAGTTTCTCTTAAATGCACTAGAATTTGACCAAAGTTTTGAGATGTTTTTCCTTTGACACCACACCCGTAGCTCGTATAAATAATCCAGGCCATCACACATATTTTTCCATATCTTGAAAACGACTGAACCGATTTCGATGAATTGCTGCTGATGATTGCACTATTCCCTACGTTGAAGTAAATGTAAACCAATAAAAAAAACCGGCCAAGTGCGAGTCAGACTCGCGCACCGAGGGTTCCGTACAAACCTGTAGGTATATAAGTAAATAGTAGTATAGACACCCCACACTTATGGGTTTGATGAAAAAAAAAAAAATTGAGTTTCAGTTCTAAGTATGGGGACCCCCAAAATTTATTGTTTTTTTTCTATTTTTGTGTGAAAATCTTAATGCGGTTCACAGAATACATCTACTTACCAAGTTTCAACATTATAGTTCTTATAGTTTCGGAAATAAATGGCTGTGACATACGGACGGCCAGACAGACAGACAGACAGACATGACGAATCTATAAGGGTTCCGTTTTTTGCCATTTGGCTAAGGAACCCTAAAAATAATGGTTGAAATCAGATTAATATCTTCGGAGAAATGCGTGGACAAACATACATACATACACCTGTGAAATTTTGTATATTTGTTTGGAAGCCCTAATAGATTATCACATGTGAATATAATGCAGTTCCAATAATATTACATACATACGTGTCGAATTGATAATCTCCTTTTTTTTAAGTCGATTAATAAGATTTAAGTCATTAATGGTGAGAAAGATTTGTTCCTCCTCTAACTCAAATAAGAAGAGAACATTCTGAAAAAAGTCCTTTCAACGACAATTGCTTTTGTATAAAGATGTGTTATTTACATTTTATTGTACTCACTATTAACTTTGCATTTTAACCGTTCTTTCCGACTGCGGAACCCTGCATGTGGTTCAACACTCACAACGAGCTTCACATTAATGACGTCTAAAATCAACAATGTATGTACGACTGTACGTGGATCAACAATTACACACAATTCGGCCAGGCGCTCCACATTTTGAATAGTAATTGTTGAAATGAACTCTATACTGCGCGGTTGTGTCTAACTAATTTGCCAGTCGCCTCGAGGTATGTTTTCAGAAAGGAAAGTTTTCCTTTAGCGTAAAACAACTGACATGCTAACATTATCAAGCGTGGACGTGGAGTTAAATGTGCTGGATGTGCAAGAAAAGGGTTTATTTTTTGGTGTTCAAGTTTCGTGTTGATAATATCGTTCAAGCCAACCATTGTTTATATTTCCTTTAAATTATGTTTGTACAATCTCAAAACAGATTGAATTACCTGCTTGTTTACCTCGAGCATAAGTTTGTTGGCTCTTTCCATGGTTCCGTAAATTATTATCAGCAAGATTTAGTGGTTCTAGCATAGTCAATCAAGAGGGACAACAGAAAAAGTCTGCAAGTCTTTTTTTAGGTTATCTCGTCAATCACAAGATGTATCTTCAGCCGTACCTCTACGTTATGGGTGACTTGAATCTGCCCCAAAGAGCTTCTGTAAGTAGTAATATTTAGTATTTATTGCCCAAAGTATAAAAAAGCTCTTACAATTCCCACATAATTATTGCTTCATAAAAATGTGGTAAAATTTTACACAGCACTCCATTATTGGCTCTATAAAGAAGTAGGTAGGTATGCTCACGTAAGCTTATTGATTTACAGGTAAAAAAGAAAAAAAAAAGATGTACTGGACATACAAAAACTATATCCAAAGCATAGAGGATAGAATCTATTCGTCCATGATCCAAAGGCGATGATTTTCGGCTGGATACATTGATTTACGGACGAGAAAACGGTATTTACGAGTATGTATAATTTATTATCACATAGCTTGCAGTCGCCAATAAATAAGTAAACTACATCATATCCAGTGACTTTATATCCATAACTTACCCATTATAATAGGGCTAAGTAAAATTTAGAGTTGTTGTGTAAAGGGGCACAACACAACACGTATAATCCATTCTTGTGCGGCGGGAGTTTTATTGCGAAGTCGCTAGAGGGCGGGACTTGACTTTCACGTGGTTGACGATCGTACTCGACTTAAATGATGAACCCTATCGAATTAAATAGAAAATTTCATCTATACTAGACACTGATATTGAGAAATTAAAGCGCTCGTGGTGTAGCATGATTTGCCGTTCTTAATCGATCGGCAAAGTTAAGCTACCACCATCGTTGTCGGTACCTGGATGGGTTTCCGTGCTATTATCACTTAATTGTGATAGTCGTTAAGTTAGCTGGATGCCTCCGAGGCGGCTTGAAAAATTCCAACAGTCTGTTGACTTACCTCCACCAATACGCAGTGGGCATGCGTGGTGGAGTATTGCCCCGTCCCTTTCACCCTCATTTGTGAAAGGAGGCCTGTGCTTAGCAGTGTAACATTATAGGCTGATGGAGATGATGTATATTATAAACGTGAAAGTTTGGATGTTCAGATGTTTATCCTTTAAGCACGCATCACGGCATCAATAGCCGAACGGATTTGGATAAAATTTGGCACACAGAAAGAATATGTTCTGCATACATAGAGAACTTTTTGCCCCGGGAAAATAGAAGATACTTAGACAACGCGGGCAGAACCGCAGGGTGGAAACTTATCGAAAATAAAATAAGATAACTAAACGTGGTTTTCGGTACAAAAAAATCCTAGAATATTCTCAGTTTTACTCAGATCTTCAATACCTAATTTTATCTTCAACAAAAAATACCTTTTTAGTTATCTCAACAAAATATCTAAGCAAACCAGAATTTTTGGACGTGAAATAAATCACCCGACAGTTAATCTTAAATCATCAGACTTCTCCTTTCATCCACTCTAATCTAAGCCTACAAGCACTCAAATAACATCAAGCGAAAACTGTGTAACAAATGATTCATCTCGATTGCCGATAAACATTCTAAAGCTCTTATAATTAATGAACCGACAATCCTTTATATATTGGACCTTGGTGAAGGTACCTATAACACACGGACGCGTATTTCAGAGTGCAAATGTTTGATCTTAATTTCTGGGAGAGTCAGCCGCGCCAAGCTTTGAGTAAGTAAATCAATGTGGATAAATTGAGATCTATTACATGTGACACACCGCTTGGTAGTCTCGTGTGCAAGATGGAGGAAAAAATATCAATAACACTTTGGCAAATTCCAAACTAACGTTGCCCAGCTTTTTTACTGTAGAGAGTAATCAGAAATGCAGGATGCTTTAGAATCTGCCAAAAAACAGCTACAATGAAATCCGTAGATCTCACCATTCAGCAAATAGAATTATTCTCGTAGCAATAATAATAATAGACTTTGCCTCCTTATGTGTGTTCTACCGCTTTGTACAACGGAGAGTGTTCTAAAGAATTGTTAGTCTTGATGCCCACGGCTACCTTCCACCATAGCAACTCTCGCCATCGACGGGGAGTCCATCCTCACACATTGAAACCAGAATTGGTTCGAACTGTGCGGGCTCAATGGAGCTTCCTTCTGCGGACGCCCAGACTGTGGAATGATCTCCAGCCCATGGTTTTCGAAATGGAGTACAGCATGGGGTTCTGCAAAAAGGGTGTGAAGAGATTTGTGCAGGGTTGGCGACGCGCGAGTATCCCTCTGGTGTTGCAAGTGTCCATAGGCTACGGTAACCGCCTACCATCAGGCGGGCCGTATGCTTGTTTGCCACCTTAGTGGTATAAAAAAAAACTGAGTGTCAACATAACTAATCCTCGGTATCAACGTAATGGTACTCCGATAAAGTAAAAGTTTGCTAGGAAAAGAATAATTCGAATTAGTACCTGAATAACAGATTTTATAGCATCAATTTTGCTAGACACACACAAAAATCCTGTATCCCAAGAAATACACTCAGCTATTCCATCTGGATTGATTTACGCAACCTTCTAATTATCGGTGAAGAGATTGAAAGTAATTTACTGAAATACCATCTTAAGTAAAACAGGATAAATGATCGCAGATTAAAGTGAGATATTTGTTTTTGATTTTGAGCTGCTAAAATAGCTATTGTGTTGGTAATCTTATTCAGATGGGTCTTGGGTTTGAATTTTATAGACTTGAGCTTATGTTATAGGAAACCATAACAAGATGGTAAAGTTGGTACTTAATAAAAGCCGCAGCTTTGTCTTGGTGATAATCTGTTAACGAGCGCCTTCTGTTTTTCAGTTCTGTTGGACTTGAGAGCTATTTCCATTCCAGACGGCCAAAGACTTTTACTTCTTCGGCGTCATTGTCACTACGGCGAGATTATGTTCAAACACAAAATAAATAAATAAATATCCTTTAATTTTAATATTGACCGTGCTATCTGATTTTGTAAATAAATATCCCATCTAATGGTGCGTCCATGCTACGCGAAGCGAGCACGAGCCGAGCCTAGAACGAACAGGATTCGTTTGTTGCTCGCGATTTCAAGCGTAGACGTAAGTACGTCTACGCTTGAACGCGCGACCTACACGCTCGTTGAAGGCTCGTTTAGTAATAAGCCTTCAACGAGCGCGATGCGAATCCCTGTGTTCGTGAAAAAACTGTCAATCGGGCGGAGCGCAGTCGAGCACGCTATGAATGCTTGTTCGAGGCTCGCAACCCCATCCACGCTACGCAAATAGTGCTCGCAGTGTGCTCGTTCTTGACTCGGCTCGTGCTCGGTTCGCCAAGCATGGACGCACAGGTTCATCTTTTCAAAAGTTAATTGACATTTTGTTGAAAGTGCCAAGTACGAATGTAATATTTTGCATAAATAAAATTCAACGCTACTTCATTATAAACATTATACGACCAAAAACTGATAGTTGCATTTATGCAGTATTATATCATCTTTTAAAAAAAATAGGATAGATGGAGCCATAAAAATACTTGTTTAACCTTCTGTGACATTTTAAAATTGAATCACACGATAGATCTAAGGTAAAAAAACATCCAAAAGGTGACTTTAAAATTAAATTGGGAATAAGGGAACGCATCCGAAAGTCACTTTTGTGGAATAGATTGTCGTCCCAAAGGGCTTACAAAGAGCAAAGCGGAAGGTGAAATTTTAGTCGTTAAAACATAAAACTTCCTGGTACTAAGTAAAGGTAAAGTCAACCAACCTCGCGATAATCCATTTATGGAAAACCCACCCGCGATCCCCTCTTTTACGCCCTTAGAGGGTTGAATTTTGAAAAACCCTTAGTAGATGCTTTTTTATGTAATAAAGCTTGCGTTTGGCATCAGACTGACCCCAGGAGGAACGATTACGAGGCAGAGGATATAGCACGCTTACCCAGAAAATGCTTATTCACTTTGGCCTCTAGACATCTAGGTTATAGGTGTCGGGAAACACAGACCTGAAGGTCCAGTGAAAGAAAACATCCTGAAAAACCATAGCACGAGAGTACTTTTTAGTATCCTGGCTGGCTAGAAGTTGAACATCGGTCTTGAAGCATATATCGGTGTATCCCTGAGAGCCAGTTCTATTGTAGACTTTGTGTGCATACAACAACTGCACACGTCTTCATCTATCATGAGAGATTATGGTACATATTCATCTTAATTGAAAAATGAACCCAAAAATATCGCCGATTAAGCACCATAAGTGCGTTTTCACACGAGACGATAACGACACCGTAACCACACAGTAAAAAAACTATGACGATTTAGCTGACCATACATTTCTATGTACTGTTTTCACACGCAACGATAACGACACAGCACTGCACGACACAGGAACGATAATTTTGCTATGTCGTTGATTCGGCTAGATAGTGGCGATTTTTTACTGTGGCGATTTAGCGGACCTTCGAAATGTATTGAAAAACGTCAGGACTTTCACACGGCAAACTGCACGATAGCGATAACGACACTTCTTGTCACCTCGCTGTTTGTTTTCTATTTAAGAGTTTTCTAGTGGTTGTATCATGGAAAAAATAATCAAGTCATTTAAAAAAAAACTAAGTTAAGTTACCGGCGATTGAAATTTGGCCACATGATGGGACGTTTAATCGCTAAAATTAATATTCTTAACTGTCGATACGGTGCGGTATCGTTCCTCGTGTGAAATCAAACGACGACACGACCGTTTGCCAATTATCGTCGGTCGTTTATCGTCCCGACAAAATTGTGTCGTTATCGTCTCGTGTGAAAACGCTCTTACGCTCATTTCGCAAGCTATCTTGCCGATAAAAAGGCATATGGCTAGTAGTAGTAGTAGTAGTAGTCCATGTCAAACGATTATAATCGTATCACTGATGGTACCCACCATTCCTTTGGAGCCCAATATAATAATGGCTTACTTAATCAAAATGGCATACAATCCATCACCTGACTTCGCTGGAATTTCCCCATTCAATTAATTATATCACCCTGAATAGCTTTTAAAATGGTGCAATTTCTCAAAGATATGATGGTAATGATATATTTTTTCATAGATTGAACAATGAACAGAATTTTTTAAAACGTTTTTTTTTTTGGAGAAATGTTGAGGTTTTTATAAATAGTTAAGACTGGTAAATTTATTTCACTTGCAGAAAACATTATAATGTAAGTTTCATATTCTGATGTTAGATATTGTATGTATAGAAAACAGTAATTGATAAACTTAATGTCCACGATTATAGTCAAGCGGCTATTTTGATATTCGATATCACTATTTAGAAACTCAGTTTGAGCTCAGTTTTTTCTGAAACTCAGTATTTTGACAGCCCTATTGAATTTTAGGAAAATTTAAAACCAAGACATTTATTTATTTTCAAACTTTTCGATAGATACAGACCGCGCGCGTTTGTTAGCCGTCTCTCAGAGTGACTCAGGTCACTGGCTACAAGCTATTCCATCCACAAATACCGGGACAATGTTAGACCGTATAACATTAAGTCTGTGTATTTGTCTTCGTCTTGGTTGCAGGACCAATCAGCCTCATCGCTGCCGCTGCGGAGACCTCGTCAATGAGCTCGGCCACCATGGACTTTCGTGCTCCCTAAGTGCTGGTCGAATATCACGGCACTCGGCTATTAATGACATTATCCGCAGGGCTCTTGTTGTCGCTAACGTGCCTTCCGTACTGGAACCAGTCGGTATTGCGCGGGGCGATGGCAAGAGACCGGATGGTATGTCTTTGATCCCTTGGAGTGTCGGCAAGTCGCTGGTGTGGGATGCCACATGTGTCGATACACTCGCGCCATCTCACTTACCGGCGACTTGTAAAGCTGCAGGGGCAGCGGCGGCCAGTGCGGAAAATTCAAAATTCAAAAAATATGCATCGATTGGACCCAATTATATTTTTATGCCTTTTGCGGTCGAGACCTTGGGACCATGGGGGTCAGAAGCTCGCCGTTTTGCTCGCACCTTGTCTTCAAAATTGATCGAGACCTCCGGAGACCAGCGGGCGGGGAGCTTTTTCCGCCAACGCGTCAGCTTGGCTATCCAAAGAGGAAACGCTGCCAGCCTTCTGGGAACCTTGCCGTTAATCGGAAACAGCGGCAGGCTTGAGGAAATTTTCTATATATAGATTATATTTTGTAAATATAGATTGTATTTTAGACATTTATTTCAGTGAAATTCGTTCATTTTCTGGTGCATGAAAGCGGCTTGAACAAAAGAACATACTTCGGTTCAGTTTTAAAATCTCTTTAATTATGGATGGCTAACGGTTTAAATTAAAAATTCCTCATTTTATCATGCTACTATAAACACGTAGGTAGTTTTGTTAACTTAAGATTTTTGTAACATACATAAACAACTGAATCGACTGATTCCATTGTTTATGCGGGTTTTATAAAAATACATGACTACCTTTTGTATGGAAAACTGTATTTTTGCGATTTCGAAGTTTTTCCCATTGTAAAAGTCGATTGTATTTATGAGTACTTTACGTGGTTTCATTTGTTGTATCCAACCCGTATACATTTTTTTTTTAATTGATTATCATGCGACAATAAACAATTATCTCTCTATTATACTCAAGCCGTGTTTTTATCTTGCATGAGACTTTTGACATGACATGACCTGTCTCTGACAGCAGTTCTTTTTATAAAGTAATTATTATCATATTATCAGTCAGCCCGCATCGATATTCACGTTCCAATAAACAGACCCAACCCAAAATAATTCTACCAAAAAAGCAAACAATAAAATAAAGTCGTGTCAAAAGTTAACCCGAACAAAACCAGCGGTGATCCCTAGACGCGGCAAGTTGGCGAGTTAACCCTTTCGTCGCGACTTGGTAAGGGGTTGACCGGACCCGAGGGATGGAGAGACAGATGTGACGTTACCCGAATAACTTGGTAGGTATGAAAAATAACACCAACTGATTTTACTTTTACACTTATTTACGAAGTTTTTGAGTTGGGTTTTGAGGTGTATAATTTGGAGTTTCAGTAAAATTTTAATGAGTACCCAATTTGCCGACAAAGTAACTTAGTTGTTCATCAAAATGGCTACTCATTTCAATTAAAAGGTTCATTGCAATTTGCATCAGAGACGACCACATTTTTTTGGATAGCCTATGGATGCTTGCAGCACCATGGGTATAACATGCGCGTTGCTGACCCTGCAAAAATCTCCACAGCCTGAACGATAATATAATAACATAAATAATTACTGCATTATAAAAAAAAACACGTAGTACAAAAACATTTTGCAGGTGAAACAATCGCGTATATAAAAAAAGCAAAGAGTAACAAACGTGGGTAAAACAACAAAATACCAGGTTACAATGACAGCGTAACAGGAATAAATCACGGCTCCGCGTACCGTAACAGATAGGTACGTTACAGTAACTGTGACACGCGCGAAATTAAATCTCAAATAAAATGTAAATACCTATTTGAAATTGGACCCGGGACCTTCGTCTTGGTATCCGAAGTCACAACCACTCAGCCATCATCGCCTTTAAAAAAGAAGTTCTAAAAATATTACTCGAAAGTCTGTGAACCACCCAAGCAGCACGCAAGCATATTCTACATCAATAAACCAGCCCATTTAGAACTTAGAGTTCTTTTAGAGACTTACAAGAGTGTAAAGAACAGTTTTAATACTTATAAGAGTGATTTATGAGATATTATACAGCTCTAGCTGTATAAAATTCTTAGTAAGGGATCCGCGTCAGCTTAGGGTTCTTAAACAGAATATCAAAACTCTACTATACAGCGTTAAGAATTTTATAACACTCCAAGCTGGTTTTATCGTTAAAGCTGTATATAGGCTGTATAAAGGGATCCGCGTCAGCTTAGGGTTCTGAAACAGATATTATAACTCTATAATACAGCGTTAAGTGTTTTCTGACACTTCAAACTGGTTTTATCGTTAAAGCTGTATACTGGCTGTATAAAGGGATCCGCGTCAGCTTAGGGTTCTGAAACAGATATTATAACTCTATAATACAGCGTTAAGTGTTTTCTGACACTTCAAACTGGTTTTATCGTTAAAGCTGTATACAGGCTGTATTAAGCATGTGTTCACTTACTTAATACAGCAATAAACGTTCATAACTTACTTAATACAGCTACTAAGACTTATAACACACTCCAAGTATCGTCTAGGCTGTATAGCAAATTGTCGACATTTTAACATTTACAATAACAACATTTAAATAACAATTAAAGGACTATTTGATAATAACTATAGCCGTATCATGGTTATCAGCTTGAATAATGATCTTGTATACTCATATCTATTATTTATAAATATATTTTTATTCTAACCTTAAAAACAAACACTTATTTACTGTATTTAGTATAATTTCTTTATTTTGGCTTGATTATTTTGTTGGCGCGTGAATATTTTGACGGAAAACATACACAGGTTCACAATAAATTAAAATTTGCACATTAAATTCATCAATAAACAGCATTAGATATCCAAGTCCAAGATTTTATCCTTTCCATTTATTAAATATTAATGTCGCCATTCAATATGGCATCGTAAATTTATTTTATTCTCACATAATTCTCTTCGACAACCTATTTAGAACTCTTATTCTTACAAGATACTTATAAGAGGATATCCGTGGAGTATAGGCTGCTCTATACACCTAATAACAGCTCTAATACAGCTTTTATACTTGTCTTTTTTTTATACAGCCTCTATACAGCTCCAATAACGAAATAAGCTGTGTAATGTGGGCCCTTTTTACACTTATAAGGCCTGTATAAGCGCTTATACAGCCTTTTTACAGCCTGAATATTCAGCTTTTAGTATAAGAATGAACTTTAATACAGCCTTTAAACAGCTTGTTATGCTACTTGGGCAGTACCTACAAAAATATTCAAATAGAACCTAAAATAATGCCTCATTTCTTTTCCACTTAAAATTACAGTAATAAAAATTAAGTTCATTATTTTATTTTATTTGAGATGTTTCTGAATAGGTGAGCTATATTCTGAGAATGATGCCTTTATAGATTTAAATACGTATTGATTTTATTAATAGCATTCATATAATAAAGGTTATTTGCGAGTCGTCCGGTTAGAAATATCGTTAAATTTCTTTTCATGTAATACTTACATCAATGTTTATCAACTGTATTTATTTCAGATTTTTTGCATTGCGAACTTCTGATTTGGGATGGTATTTTTGTTTTGTAATTTTTCATCATAAGTCAAAAACTAAGCAACATAAAAGAAAATAATTACCTGTTTTGGAATGTACAAATAAAGCCCTATTATATGATACCCCATTCAAACATTGTAATGTAACGCAACTTTGAAATTTCAGTCCCCCATTTCGGCCCTTTTACCAGTTTTTTTTGTATATACAATAAATAAATAAATATCCTGGGACATTCGGATTCATTGCTTCGGAACCCTAAAAAGACGTTACTTTTTATTCAAACTAATTATTACCCCTTTACTTCTAGAAAAAAATATCCATATAGAAAAAAATAAATTTTTGTTGACCTAATTATGACGAACCCAACCCTAATAATATTTCCCATTAGTAAGTCACGCCTGCACTCAAAACCCCATAAAAAAACTGGAAATCCCACTTATATTAACAATGGCTGTCAAACAATGCAATAAAAGTTGTAATCTGGCCAAACTAGCCCATAAAAACTGTATTACATAGCAAAAACGCGTTACAACGTAAAAGCACAAAATGGCGGCTCTATTATACAATAGAACAATGAACTAGGTACTTGAGGCGAAGGGCCCTGGCGCGTTGAAGGGCCCTTGTAACCGAGAAAAGTGGGGGTGCATGAAAATTCTGTTCAGAAAAAGTATACGTACCAGCTAGGCATTAGGGGAGGTTATCCACTTAATTTCTGAGTTTTCGAGACTTGCTGTGGTGCTGAGACGATTTTAGAATATGTGTGGAATGGGCGGAAATATCGTATGCATAAAATCTATGTTAGGATAGATATAAGAATTCACTATAGATAGCTACGCTTCCATAGGCTAGCTTAGAAGGAAACTGGCCTACAAGCCCCGAGAATATAACGGTAGGTGATTGAGGGTGGTAGCTAACCAGATGGGTAAGTACTATAATGCCATCACATAAAATAGTACCTAGGTGATCGAGCATTACTTGAAAATTCTGAAAAGCGCGTTTTACCGGAGATGAGACCCAGCTAGATCGATTTGAACGAAATCTAAGTTAGAGCCGTTTTAGAGATTTCAAAACATATAATATTATAAAAATACTGCTCGTTTAATAGATAAAGGTCGGTTAACTAAAGCTGGCACGTTCAACATCATTTACACGTTGCGCTTGTGTTGTGTCTTTGAATAAGCGCGCAGCGTGCATCGCACTCGCATCGCATCATGAAAAGTCTCTCCGTCTCTCTCGCGCGCGGTCAAGCTTATGAGTATGAAGGAGACCGTTTTTTTCTCATAAATATTATTTATTTATTTATTTTCATACAGATTTCGTAACTTAGTACCTAAAAACCTTTTGGGTTTGTGCAGGTACTGCACATTCGCCTTCACAATCCACAAAAATACTTACAAAAAATATTAAACATACAGTGATATTTTTTAAATGCGTCGTTAGTTGGAATTGACAGACTGATTAGAAGCAATAATGTCATCATCGTCATCATTATCAGCCTATAATGTCCCACTGCTGAGCACAGGTCTCCTTTCACAAATCAGGGTGAAAGGGAATGGGCAGGTACTCCGCCACGCGTGCCCACTGCGGATCGGTGGAGGTAGGCTAGTGGTCAACCTACTGTTGGAGTTTTCAAGCCGCCTAGAAGGCCTCCAACTAGCTTAACGACTATCACAATTCAGTGATAACCGGGAAAAACGGCTTTACGTGCCTTCCGAAGCACGGAAACGCTCGATTTGAAATACCACTAGGCGGTCACCCATCCAGGTATCGACCACGACGGTTGTAGCTTAACTTGCCGATCGATTAAGAACGGCTTATCATGCTACACCACGAGCGCTTATAATGCACCACGAGCAATAATGTAATAAAACCTAAATTGCATGAGTGTGACTACTATAGTACTAGCACAGTATTACTATGGTACTAGTATACTATCTATAGTATAGACTCAGAGTATATAAATACTACGTACAAGTATAGATAATATCTATACTTGTACGTAGTATTTATGAATAATTATATTGCTTCATTTACCAATTAACAAGCTGTATGCATAAGGTTCTGCAAAAAGTACAGATATCCGTTAAACAATGCTACCGCGGAACTTTAGATATAAATATAAAGTTTATTAATTTTGCACTTAACCAATAAATTTATGCGATATTAAATTACTCTGCCACAATAAATGGTATGAAATGGCGACCATAATTCAAACTCCATGTCAAATTAACCGCAGTTTCCGAAACCCCATATTTCCAATAACGAAAGTTAAAGAAAGAATTTCGAACAAATGTTTCGCCTCTTAAAAAGTGGCGGATTTACTTTCAAATTACAAAAGGCGAGGTTATGTTAATTGGAAATATAACGATGTTTTTAAGAAGGCATAGGGTTTTATATCTTTATAAGGATAGGGGCCGGTTTACGTAGTTATGATTATTAGTGAGTACCTTGCCTGCCACGAAATAGGTTATGAATTCGATTGCCATGCAGGACAGACATTGGTGCGCATAAAAATGTTATCCTGAGTCTGAGTATTTAATCTAAATTATGTAATTAAATTCAAAGGAAAATAAAATTATGCAGTACGTATATTAGCAGGCGTCCCTAACTCTGCTTATGCTCAGTTCCTATAAACAAAAACGAATCGTTTTGCTTACCAATGGTAGGTTTTTTAATTGCTTAACTGGGCATATAAATAATTTCGTAAACTTATTTTACCTGTGATACTTCCATATGGGAGGAACTACTATGCAAAACTTTAGGTCTTTACTTCATTATTAGTAAATTTTAACCGATAACGGTCCGTAAATTATAGGAATCGGCCATTAGTTTGGAAAAAACTGAGCGGGAGTAAATATTTTTCATAACTTTACCTTGCAAATTCTACGCACGAGAACAATGTTTGACAGACAATCTCATCATCGTCTCTTTAGTTATTGCGTAACTGAGCTATACATTTAGCGTAAAAACTATGTTTCTTCTGGAACAGGCACTTGCTAGCCAAAACTCTCTCATCGACAAGGAGTCCATCCTCACACAATTGCACTCACATCTAATCTGATTGCAGTATCTCACAGTGAGGTTTCAAAAGAGTTTTCTACCGCAGACAGGATGAGTTCTTCAAGAAGGATGTGAACCCCCTGGTATTGCAAGCGTCAATAGACTACGTTGACCGCTGACCATCAGATGGGCTGTATGCTTGTTGGCTACCTAAGTAGTATAGACAAATAAACCTAATAACAGGTGGCTAACGCCTTTTTTCATATGCCAAAAAATGCTAAGGCTTTGACTACAAATTTACCGATAAATTCGCCAGATAAGCAACAACTCCACGTAATATTTTATAAATAATTCAAATAGTGGCCCGTTATCGCACAACAATATACCAACGAAATTTGATTACTGATATTAATATTTATCAAATGTAAATTATTCATGAATTTTGTTGTATATTTATGAGACAAAATATTTACAAGAACTGCTGGTTTATTATAATATTCAATAATGTGAATAGTAAACAATTTGAATAAGAAACTTGGTACCTATGCGGGAAAAAAAGTAAAAATGCTTTAAAGTTTTAGATGCCTAAAAAAAGACTGCTACGTACAATCGTACATACATAAAAAAAGAAAATCTGTAATCCTTCAGTAATTATTCCCTAAAACTCATTTGGAATGTATGCATCGTTTACTTACATAAAAAAATCTATTTGTGCAAAAACAGTTGGAATACACGATTCCGTTATGTTTTTTTTCTGTAATATTTGATACCAAAAATGAGTTTCCAAATTCTTATCCCAATATACGGCCTCTATATAAACAAACCCCCAAAAATATCCGTAATTCTTTCATACCAAAGATAACGAACGGCAAATAGGTAAAGATCAAAATTTACAATACCTCCCGCGATCCTGTTTAATGGGGCCCGTATTATAAATCGCAACGATAATTGCCTTATCCTTATAAACGTATAGCCAGTGGTTCCCAAGGTGGCAATCCCCTTATGCGCAGGGGGGAAATCTGGGGTATTGTTTCGTTTATGGAAATATTTTAACTGTAAAGTGGTAATAAGATCTTATCTGTTTTGGGACTTGGAATATAATCATACAGCGTTGAGATAGAATATAATGAAAAATTATTCCTCTATTCAGAATTAAATTTTAAGGATATACAAAAAAAAACTGAAACCACAAATAAATTAATATGAATTTACGCATAAGGGGGACTAATCGCTTTATAATTAAATAATAATAACATATTTTTTATTGTAGAAACACACAGAACTATTTTTTTGTCCGTAATTTAATTTGATTTACACAAATTATTTTAGTCTTTACTCGTTTTTTTGTACTTAAAGTATAAGGAATATTCTATGATTATAAATCTTTCGTAATTTTTTGTACTGGCAACTCCAGTTTTGCATTTAAATTCATAGTAAACATCCGGCTCTCACAAGCATTTGATCGATAGTTTGGTCATTCTCTTGGAGTCAGTTAGACTGAGCGGACGTATTAAGCAGTTAGCAAGTGCAATATAAATTCAGAGCAATCAATTAAATCTTAATACATAGTAATTATACTTCTTAACCTAATTAATTTCTATCTAAATACGGAATAAAAGTGTTTTCATGAAATAATGGAGATTTCCTTCAAAAATAAATGAAAAAAACCACAAAGTAAAAAAATCTATAAAATATTCAACTTTTGAAAAGGTTTAATTTAAAACAAAAGGTACTTTTATATGTTTTAAAAGAAGGGGCAACAACCAAAACTTTGAGAACTCCTATTACCACCGGATAAATGGTATTGAATACAGTATTCTTTGGGGACTGTTATTGGAATATCCCCTTTTGTTAAATTATACTGGGCGTTGTATTTTATATTTAATTGAAAAGGCAGGTACGACGGTTCGTTTGTTTGTTTCGATAACCTTCATATTGAAATAAAACAAAGACTTGTAACTGAACATTTATCTGTTAAGCAGCTCTGTTAATTGGGATATCTGTTATCTAACTTATTTCATTATTTATCATAATCATCTTGCCCTGTTCCAAATCAATTGGGTTTAAATATGTATAAACTGTAACCTTGGATGCGTGGGCTTAGGAGAAATTACAATTACAGAATGCTGACGTATACCTCGGCCAGAGAATCAGCATTATGGCCTCCAACGTGGCATTTCCGCCAGAATTCTGAGAACGTTGCCTTCTAACAGCGACATTTTCATTTCGATTTTTATAATTAGATTTTACGTGTCTTATGCTAATGTTTCATTACAATTTAAGAATTATATTCTCAAATTAATATTTCTTTGTCTTTATATCATAAATGTTATTGACAATGTTACATATCTTTATATACAACAAATATGTACAAAATACAATCTATATATAAAAAAAATCCTCAAGTCTGCCGCTGCTTCCGATTAACGGCAAGGTTCCCAGAAGGCTGGCAGCGTTTCCTCTTTGGATAGCCAAGCTGACGCGTTGGCGGAAAAAGCTCCCCGCCCGCTGGTCTCCGGAGGTCTCGATCAATTTTGATGACAAAGTGCGAAATGTTAACAATGTTGTTAAGGTTTAACATTATTTCTTAAATTATCGAAATTAACATTTATTATATATCGAGACATAGTTTCATAATTTTATAAATAGGATATTGATCACCACTATTTAATAATCTAGTAGATCACTCCTGACTCGAATGGGGAAAATATCCTACGTTTATTTTCACGTATATCTCTGCATATTTTGAACCGATGTGTGCCTTCATCATCATCATCAGCCTATAATGTCCCACTGCTGAGCACAGGCCTCCTTTCACAAATCAGGGAATGGGCAGATACTCCACCACGCGTGCCCACTGCGGATCGGTGGAGGTAGGCTAGTGGCCAACCTACTGTTGGAATTTTTCAAGCCGCCTAGGAGGCATCCAACTAGCTTAACGACTATCGCAATTAAGTGATAACCGGGACCAACGGCTTTACGTGCCTTCCGAAGCACGGAAACGCTCGATTTGCAATACCACCAGGCGGTCACCCATCCAGGTACCGACCACGACAGACGTAGCTTAACTTTGCCGATCGATTAAGAACGGCTGATCATGCTACACCACGAGCGCTTCTGTGCCTTATCAGGATCTAAACTGAATAAATTTATGTTTGATTTCATTTGCCAAAACTCACAATCAAATAAGAATATAATATAATAAAAAATACACAATGTTTTATCACATTTCTTTACAAGTTACAAGTAATAACGTGTAAGAAATGATGAACATTTGCAGAAGAAAAAACTTGTTCTTTATTATTCTCATATTCCCAAGCCTTTTTAACGAGAAACTTCACTGTGACTCTACTAAATTACCTTCGGGAACTTTCGGGAACCATCGTAACTTCGGTAATTTTGAGACTGTGAGTCCTTCGGGTTTGCTCGACTCTGTTAATCCCAGGCAGATAAACTCTACAGATGGATAAAATACTCTGAGCTGTTTCCAGATGATTGAAAGTTGTGTAATTTTTGCAAGTATTTTATTAATGGAGACTGCAGTTATATTGTTTGATTTAATGATAACGAAATTATATGTAATATTCTAACAAAATCAGATGAAAATGCTATTTCAAGTTACGTAATGTGTTATTATGAATTATTACAGCACTAGAAGCGCTCGTGGTCAAAGTTAAGCTACCACCATCGTGGTCGGTGACCGCCTAGTAGTATTTTAAATCGATCGTTTCCGTGCTTCGGAAGGCACAGCCGTTGGTCCCGGTTATAACTTAATTTTGATAGTCGTTAAGCTAGTTGGAGGCCTACTTGAAAACTTCAACAGATTGACCTCCACCTGTCTACCTCCACCGATCTGCAGTAGGCACGCATGGTGGAGTATCTGCCCAATCCCTTTCACCCTAATTTGTGAAATGAGGCCTGTGCTCAGCAGTGGGATATTATAGGCTAATAATGATGATGGTGTTCAGCACGATGTTATATGGTGTTTGGTACTATAACCTCTTTTAACCAAATTGGATCCCCCAAATCACATTCAAATCCCTAAACAATTAGCCTAAAGAAAGCATTCTTCTATTTTCTCGAAGAAAAGGAATTTATTAAAAAAATTCAAACTCATTTCCAATCCAATCCCGTGGGGTAAACAAAAATAACCCCGAGTTTAAACCTGGATCCATCCTGTACACGATCCGGTATATGAACAGCCTGTATACGCACACGCCGACGTTTTTAATTTCACAGAACAAACATTAATTTTCTTCGAAGGAAAGCGTTAAGCAGTGTAGGCGGGGAATTCTCAGGTTTAAAAAAAACCCATAGGAAATTGAAAGTTTAAATTTCCTTAGGTCTTTGTAAGTTATTAAGATAAATGCGTTTAATATTAAAATAGTTTTATTTGATTACATAGTTTAGTAAGTGGAAAAGTAAGATAGTAATCATGTATTAAGAAGACGTATTGTATTGATGCTGATTCTGTTGTTTACATGGTATCAGCCTATAATGTCCCACTGCTGAGCACAGGTCTCCTTTCACAAATGAGGGTGAAAGGGACTGGGCGATACTCCACCACGCGTGCCCACTGCGGATTGGTGGAGGTAGGCTCAACCTACTGTTGGAATTTTTCAAGCCGCCTAGGAGGCATCCAACTAGCTTAACGACTATCACAATTAAGTGATAACCGGACCAACGGCTTTAAGTGCCTTCCGAAGCACTGAAACGCTCGATTTGAAATACCACTAGGCGGTCACCCATCCAGGTACCGACCATGACAGACATAGCTTAACTTTGCCGATCGATTAAGAAAGGCTAATCATGCTACACCGCGAGCGCACTGTTGTTTACACCTAAACTAATTCAGTTTCACTAAACAAGAACATAAGAAAAGGATGTAATAAATTTAGTCCTGTCAAATTAGTCCAATTGCTTGTTTTCAACATAAATTTAGTTGCCATCAAAATTACTTATACCTACGTCCATTTACCCGCAAATGAAAACAGCAAAGACTATTTTGACAGCTTTCAAATGTTCTAGACAGTAATGTTTCTAAGCAAGAGACGTCTTGTGATTAACCAATATATATAGTTTACAAACATTACATCAACCTAAGTCATTTCTGTACCTTACATTGTTACCTATGATTTGAGTTTTATTTCTTTGATTTGGTGTATAAAAAAATTGTTTTTCTTTGAACTTGGATTGTAATGACAAAACACTTCTTTGTCCCTCAAAACTAAATACTCTAATGTTACCAACTACAAATACTAGGGGATCATAAGTCGCCCACCTCATGATGTCCATAATTTGCCATTAAAACAGACTAATTGGGTAGAAATGTCGACTCGGAGGAAATTTACCAGAGTGACTTTCCTTGTAAACGTGGTAATTGTGGTCGCCCTGACGGAGAGGCCTATTGCGTGTTTTGAGCCTACTATGTTTCGTAGGGTGTGGACAAGGGCATAAGCGGTTTGTGCACGCGTGAAAATATGTTAATAATTCGTAAGAAATATCAATATACAATTGTATGTTAGAATAGTTTTTTATTTTTTGACTTCAAATTTTTTCCGGATTTCATATTACAAGCTGTTGTTCATATCAAACTTTCATCCAAACATTTTTTTAAACAGTATTTTGTATTTCATATACACCGTGACATTTTAGTCGTCTAACAAGGACCATCCACTCAATGTATCCGACATAAAATACGTCTAGGCGCGATCGTAAAATTGTTACCATTAAATGAAGATAATAGTTATAAAGAAAGTTATACAAAAACATTATTTTAAGATCTATGTATTCACCATGATTCAAGCAAATAAATTATCTTTATCTTTATCTTTAAGAATAATAAATAATGCATAAAACTTATGAAAAATACTGTTAATAATGTTTACGTATCAAACGGTAGAACATACCAACATTACCAACCCAGCGCACGAGTAGAGTAGACCCTGCTCGTAACAGGGTGTTTCAAACAAACATCGTCATGCGTAATAAAGAATATAAATATTATAATTTTTTTAATTATTCAAATGTTTTTTTTAATAGTGACTAGCAGTCTTTTGGATGCATTAAGTGGGCTGCCGTTATAAGACGAGTAAAATGTCACTTTTCTTATGTCCATATCCTCCTCCTAGCATCCTTTATGGATTAACTTATAGAGGAATATTGCTCGCCATCTGGAGTCTTCTGCTGTGTGGATAGCAGCACATACACTGGTATCCAATATGGACCGTATTTGGTCAGACCAACGCATCGGCCCACGGCCCCTCGGCGTCTTTCTCTCCACCTTGCCAGTAATTAGCAACTTCTCAAGGTTGTCACCTGTCTTGCAATGTGGCTGAAGTTTTTCGAAAGTCTGTGCGTGATTTTGTCCATTTCGTCTTATGTAATTATTTTTTTATACCACTAAGGTGGCAAACAAGCATACGGCCCGCTTGATGGTAAGCAGCCGTACCGTAGCCTATGGAGACTTGCAACACTTACTTTGACGATTTTAATCTCTCCATAAATGAAATAAATCCCTCTAATCTCATCACTTAGACCACCAACAATAATATTATCAAAACCGGTAAGTTTTACTTGAAATTCAGGCGAAAGTTTGAGGAGTTTTGTGATAAAAAGTTAATTCCTCAGCTATTATCAGCCAGCTTGTTGAATACCTTGGATTTGTTCTAGAACTAATTTCATAACTCCGGACCCTGAGTTATTACAAACGATTAGCCTATTAAAAACTTGTTGGAAGCTTTAACGATGTTATAATTTTGATAAGTGCAGAGTTGAATGCATCTGTTTAGTTGATTTCATTATTTATTAGTTTGTTTGTTGCGATAAGGTTTGTTTTAAGGCAACGATAGCACAGTGGTACGTCGGATACCGAAACAAAGGTCCCGGGGTTGGAATCCTACAATGAGCTTGAGTTTTCAGTGAAGGAAAACATCGTGAGGAAACCATAGCACGCCGATAGGATACTTTGTAGTACCCATCAGGCCGGCTACCACTTTCAAGTTGAAAATCTGTTACAAACACAGATATAAAAATCTTACGTTTCACGTAGTAAATATTTATTAAGATTCATATTATCGTGATAAATCTCAAAGCCTCGACGAGCTAAAGTCAAAATAATAAGAAGCCGAGCACACCAACTTCAAATTGGTGTGGTGATTGACACTATCTGTCTATTTGTCACAAAATAATTTGGTGAGTTATTTTATTTTATTTGTATGGAAATATTTGTTTGTTATTTTTCATTATTGTTTTTATGATCTAAATAATTCTATACCCTTTCTGCCTACTATACCCATCCAAAATCACCAGATCCCCTAAAAAGGAAGCTAAGCAATATTGCTAACGGAACTATTTTTTCGAATTTACAGCAGATCTTATGCAATTCATCAATGCCGAATCCTTTAATGAATTGAATTGTATATAATGAGTAATTATTTTACCAAAAAATATTGGAATTACGTAGGCCGACGTCTGCCGATAATTCTAAAAAATGAATTCCTCCAGGTATGTAGATTATTTAGTACTGTCCCCCTTGCTCTTCTCACTGTACACGAGTGAAATCCCTAGGAGTGGCAAAGCTCAGCTAGCCCTCTTTGCGGATGACACGGCCGGGTACACCTCAGCTGCCAAAAGTCCATTGCGAATCGTCTCCAATCTGTCACCGACGCCTTATAGGCACTTGGTATAGGGCCGCCTAGTGGTATTTCAACTCGAGCGTTTGCCGTGCTTCGGAAGGCCCCGGCTATCACTTAATTGTGATAGTCGATAAGCTAGTTGGAGGGCTCCTATAAGTGGCTTGAAAACTCCAATAGTAGTTTGACCACGACGGCACTAGCCTACCTCCACCGATGCGCAGTGGGCACGCGTGGTAGAGTATCTGCCAATGTCTCATCACTCTCGTTTGTGAAAGGAGGCCTGTGCTCGACAGTGGGACATTATAAGCTGATAATGATGATGATAGTGACATGAATACTTTTAATTTGAGATTAACTATAATGTTAACGTGAAAACTGGGGGTTAGGTTAGGTTAGGTTAGTATAAATAGACAGTGATAACAGCAAATTTTCCGATATCTAAATATAACCACCCGCGTTCCCGGGATAAAAACTAGCCTATGTCCTTCTCCATACCAACTATCTGCATGTCAAATTTCATGATGACCCATTGAGTAGTTGAGGCGTGAAGGCGTACCAAACAAACAAACACACTTTCACATTTATAATAACACATAGTTAGGATTTTGTACCCGTTGTCGCTTGGATGGGATGCGCGTTCTATGAAAAAATAAGATTCCGGGACCGGCGCATCAACTGATTAAATAACATCATTTGTTCTTATTTGAAAGAATTCATGCTCAATCGAGGAATATCCAATCATCACACCACTACAGCGAAGGTACGTAGCACCTACTAGATTTCAGATATTATGGACCGTTCCACTGTGCAATTCAATTATTTTTTACGATCAGGTGGGACAGAAAACGGCCGACAGATAAAAATGACGGCCACTTACGGCCAAGTATAACATTGGGTTATTTTCATGATATTTTTGAAAAGTTCAGCTACTTTTTACTGCCATCTTTTATTGGTATCGGTCCCTAATTGGACAAGGTTATGGTTTATGCTTGGCCATTGTTGTGATTTAAGGTTTTTGTTGTCCTATATGATAATAGGTACTGATAAGATATTGTCCCTTTATTTGGTTCTGGATTTAAGGTCAAAGAATAATAGCAAGAGACAAATACAATTCATTCTATAAAATGCTAGCATGAATAAATATTTACATTATTATCTAATTTAGTAGAATTTAAAAGTTACTTTATAATAGTAAAAAAATCCCTATTTTTATGGCAAAATTATGGCGCATAATGTATTTATATTAAAGTTAAGCTACGTCTGTCGTGGCCGGTACCTGGATGGGTGACAGTCTAGTGGTATTTCAAATTGAACGTTTCCGTGCTTCGGAAGGCACGTAAAGGCGTTGGTCCCAGTTATCACTTAATTGTGATAGTCGTAAAGCTAGTTGGATGCCTCCTAGGCGGCTTGAAAAATTCCAACAGTAGGTTGACCACTAGCCTACCTCCACCGATCCGCAGTGGGTAGGCGTGGTGGAGTATCTGCACATTCCCTTTCACCCTCATTTGTGAAAGGAGGCCTGTGCTCAGCAGTGGGACATAATAGGCTGATGATGATGATGATTCCAGGGGTTGCCAAACTTTTGAACTTCATATACTTGTGTTTAAAAATATTTCATACGGTCGACTGTAGGACTGGTACTTTACTATCATAGACAAGCATTCAAAAAGCTATAAACACTCATGTATTTGAGTTCGATTGAATGCAATTAAAATTTGTTGTACCGGTGCTTCTGCCTTTGTTTGCATAGATTCAGACAGGGATGGTTTTATCCAGAAGGGATCATGAACTAATTAGTATCGTGTTTACAAGTATTCTACCAGTAAATACGTTACTAATGTCGTTCTTGAATATTTTTAGGGTTCCAAACCAAAGGTAGTAAATAGTTTTTAATATTACTCACCCAAACATATTGCAAATGTTTTTTTTTTTACTCACATCCGAACTAATCTCCGAAGTTCGCAAAGTAAATAATTGAACTGTTTTAAAAAAAACTTAAACCGACTTCAAAGTACACTAAGAACTAATCAAATGCTGAAAGAAAAAATACAACCGAATTGAGAACCTCCTCCTTTTTTGAAGTTGGTTAAAAATCAGAAATAATTACAGTAAACACAGATGTAAATATTACAGGAATAATAGAAAGATGTGTCTAGCTGGCACAGTTTTTCTGGCCTTATTACTGGCTCCTAATGATTTCAATATTTCGAACCGGTATTAAGGGTCAGACTATTCAAAAGAGCTTTTATTCGTAGCGGACATCTATCAGTCACACTATGATAGTTCACACGCAGAAAGATAGATGGCGCCACAAAATCCTGAATCGCGCTTACAATGTTTATTCAGCGATCGGTTAGATCAGATATATAGTGTCCAGCAAGTACAGTTGGACCGCGGTCCCCAGCCAGGATGACCCAGCCTGGTGATAGATCTTCCCTTTTAATTGTAGGTGTCATCCACCTTGTACCTCCATAAATTCATCAGGTAACGATATAAAAAACCGACTACGTGTACGAGTCGGACTCGCACACGAAGGGTTCCGTATAATAATAACGTAACCTTACTCAAATTTATTATATTCTTAATAGGGATTATAGACCTCAGTATCTGGTATTAATTTCAACTTGCTAGGAACACCCGTTCCTGAGAAAATCGGTGGTGACACACGGACAGACAGACGAACAAAAGAGTGAGTGACTTAAAAGGGTTCCTTTTTTATCTTTTTTGGTACGGAATCATAAAAAATATACAAATGTAATAAATACGGCTTGCAACATATCAAAAATTGGATTACGTAGCACGCTGGATAAGATAAGTCTAGCTCTTACTAAATATAAAACATTCTAGGGATGTGAAGAGATATCTGATTTATCTCAGAGTTAATATAATAAAATGAATTGTTTTATCTCGCATAACATCACCAAAACGAATAGTGTCACAGTTGTAATCAATGTTGTTTGTGTTTATTAAAGCTCCGGCCCACTTCGCAACTGCGTTCCTCACACGAACCGATAGACTGCACTGTTTATGTATACTCGCAGTAATGAAATATATGTACCTAATACTTATTGACATGTATGTGGCACTGGCAGTGAATAATTCATCCATAGGCTACGGAACCGCTTCCGATTAGGCAGGCTGTATGCGTACTGTATATTATTTGTAGATTCAACTGTAATATTCATAATTGCCTTATCATGGCCACACATAATAAATGACTTGGATTTGATTTGATTAAAAACAAGTATGCATATAGCCATGGTATGGGGAAGGATAAAGGCTACTTTTTATCCCCGGGAACACGAGAGAAACCGCGGGGGACAGCTAGTTTAATTTATTTACAACCAGTCTTACCATATGGACACCGGGATCTGTCTAAAGAAAACGTCCTACTGCCGTTTTCTATATTCCGGTATATCCTTTATTTTGAGCTTTGACACGAGTTATAAAAAAAATATATCAATCGATAAACGCTAAAATTAAGGATAGATGGAATAAAGTTTTGAAAGACCGGCAGTTAATTGTTATGAAGGTACTTTTAAACAAGAGCAAAATAGAGTATTTGTGAGCAAATCTCTTCCTAGTTTGCTTCCCATCCTCCGCAATGGTCACTTACCATCATTATGACAAAAGTAAATAGACACTTTCTGGTCAAGCGTGCTACACTATCTTCGACCTCGACGGAACTCCTATACGGAGTTAGTCGATAGGATGAATGGTGGAAGTAAATTAGTAAAGAAGTAATTTTTTATCGATACGTTTTATTAAACACCACAACACTAGAAGCTACAAAACCGTCGGTGCTCAAAAGGGAATGATATCGAATTTAACTTTTGTTCCCATTTTAGCACCGATTAAAAATATGCATCGGTGCTGAAAAGGGAATAGGATCGGTGCTCAAAAAATCGGTGCGCAAATGGGAATACTTCGAATGGTTGTAATGTTTTTTATTACAAGTTCATTTTACAAAACTATGGTCGGTAGCACATATTATTACTATTATATCGGTAGCAAGCCAATTTAAGACAAAAGATTTTAAGAAAGTAATTTCGAAATTTCTCCCATACAAAATAGTTAACGCAAACGCATTAGTAAGCGTTTACTAACGTCAATTCTTTACACTCGGGGTACAGGTGAGTACTTTAGAAATCTAGTTAAACTTCCAAATCAGTTCGTTAAAAATATACATTTCTCTCTTCATTGTCACGATGTAAAAGCGAAAGTAGCATCAATTATAACTTAGACCTAAGGCCTTTGTTTCTTCCGATGTCCAACAGCCAAGTCATTTGTACTTGTTCACTGAAGTTTTCTCATTTCATGTTTATCCGAACCCCTGGAAGAGGTTTAATCAAATGCTTTGAAAGCTTTATGAAGGGAACTTCAGGAGACTTGGCTGTATTAAAATCGTTGACTAGAAAATATTACCATCCCCTTTTTTTATGATAACAAGAGCTTTTCAAAACTTTTTTTTAAGTGGAACGTAATGGGGCCAGGTCAATTGAGTCAATTAGTTTGACGAAACTTTGCTTGTCATTTTTTTGTTACGCTTTTAGGCAGTTGATCCGGATTTTAGGGGAGATACGATTCATACACAGGGAGAATTCGTACAGTTGTGGTATGTATACTATCCTATAAGATCTTCTTTTTGTGCATGACTCTCGCTCATATCAATTCAAGTTTAAAATCTGCTGACCTTGACCTTTATTTATTCAAATGTTTAATAAATAACTGTAGTATTTTGGTAAAAACCTCTAACTCCATCAGCCAAAACTGATAATGCTTTTATTTTCTTTGCTGTTTCCTAGCGTAGTAACGCCAAGAAACATTTGGCGAAAAGTTTGCCATACATTGTTAAAAAGTATATAGATGTCCGCCATGTTATTCGACAAAAATGTCTTTAATGAAGTTGACATAGAAAATCTGGGAGAATCGGACCCCAGTACGTATAGACAAGAACCAGCGACTGTCAGCGTGACTGTTTACGGAAAGTTCATTTTGTATGGAAAATTGCATAAGCTAAGGATAAGTACGCCACGTGACTACTGCGGAATAAACCCACACAAAATACCGAATTCCGCATGCGGAAAATATAATGGTGCATCCATGCTTGGCGACCCGAGCCACGAACGAGCACACTGCGAGCACGATTCGAGTAGCGTGCTCGACTGCGCTCCGCCCGATAGTCAGTTTTTTCACGAACACAGGGATTCGCATAGCGCTCGTTGTAGGCTCGTTGAGTACGTCCACGCTTGAAATCGCGAGCAACGAACGTATCCTGTTCGTTCGAGGCTCGGCTCGTGCTCGCTTCGCGTAGCATGGATGGACCATGTTTAGCTTTTCTCTATACGTAACTGCGGTCTCTGACTATATTATTATCTTTATGGAATTTTAATCACGAGCATTTCGTATTCGAATTTTCAAAATTTTAATTAGAAATTCCACCAATCACAGCTCTTGAGAATTCCGGCTCCCTGCGCTCCGTTTTACGAGGGAATTTACGATTCGGACATAGCTTAATTTACGATTTAAGTTTAGTAGTTCATTCCGATTTACAATCGATTAATGGACTCGATTCGACAGTTGCCGTTGAACGTTTTTATTACTCTACGATTGAGATACCGAATGAAATCCGAGTTTTTTTTTTAATACATTAATGTTAAAAATGTTGCATTTTATGTTTGTATTTGATTTGTTTTAAAAATTATCCCTATTTAAATAAATAAAAAAATCCTGGAGACATTCCTCACATACCGTCATCTGATCCCAAACTAAGCAGAGCTTAGACTACTTTTTGTTTGTAAATACATACTTATTACATATAATTACACCCAGACTCAGGACATACACACATGTTCATGCACACAAATGCAAGTCTTGTGTGGGAATCAAAGCCACGACCTTCGGCGCGATAGGTGGAATCTTAACCTGAGAAACCAACCACGCCAGCTGGCCCGTCAATTTATTCAACATCTATTTGCAAACTCATTATGTGCTATTTTAAAAAAGGCAGCAAAATCATCGTTACTACATAACGTAATCACTTCTGCTTATTATTGAAAGTAGGAAGTGAAAACTATTGTTTACTTTGCGACAATGGGTTAACCTATAAAGTTTATACGATTTATAGTAGTGCGTAAAGTCTAAAAGTAAAAAAAGTAATTTAAGCCATTTAATGGAAATTTTATATTTGTTTTCTCGGGATAAAAAATACTTTGTGTACAGGACATAATCCCATTTTCCACATTTCAAAAGCCAAAAATAGACATTGCTTGGAAATAATGTGCGCTTTTCTAATAAAATGCCGGTTTCGATTTCCAGATGACTGGTTTTAAATTTAAATCGCACATAAAAAAGTCCTGTAAGAAAGAGCTTAATAGAAAGTAGCTAATTTTATTTGGATATTTTATTCTTATGGGTATATAATATCTAAATATAATATTACTAGTTCAAAACTAACAAGGTGGATTAAAATGATAACATAATTTAAAATTCTTATATAATTATTTTCTTAATTTATTCTTATGTAAATATTCTTTATTCTTCTTTATACTATTTCATCTGTAATTTTTTCATCTTATTTAGATTTAAGGTTTTATTAATTGTTATGGTATTTAATGTATATGTACAAGAATAAATTATCTTCCCTTATTTTAACGTTAAAGAATTTAAGTTAATAAAGTTAAAAGATTTTAACGTACCAGAAAACCAGTACATTCAAGCAGCTGCATATGAGAGCCAGTTCCACAAATCCACAAATAATAAGTCATTTAAAATAAATTGATAAAATTAGGCCCCTCGGCATTGTTCCGAAGATGCTGGCAGCATTTCCTCGCTGTATCGCAATGATGATACGTTGTGCGAAGAAGCTGCTCTTCGGTCCCCAGTGGAGACCACTAATTAACTTAGTAGCTAATAATGTTGAAAATAAAGAGTCTGGAAGTTGGTAGCTGCACTCTGCACAAGCGCACCTTGCTTATGCTTATACGAAAGCCAGTAGGTCAATAATTGTTTTTTTAGGTTATTACTTTTATTAATTTTCTTGTTCTTTTTTTCGTCTGTGTCTATGGTAAGGTTGCTGAGTTTCTTGCCGGATTCTTCTCAGTTGAAGGCAGAGTTCTGAACCGTTGTAGGTGGTAACTTCAGTAAGTGTGACTTTCATAAGTGCGACGGTGAGTCTGCCCCCCCTTAATTGAATAATAGGCTTTGACTTATACTGTCTATGCATTTAGTAAAAACCAGTTATTTGGACATTACAAACATACACTTCGTAGGATAGGATTAAATACTTAATTTTTCTCAGTAATATGTAATACCTTACACAAGAGCCTTATCAGCGCCTAAATTGAATAAATAATTTTTGATTTGATTTGATTTGACTTACCAAAGACATAGTACAATGAAATCATTTTCATGCCTACATGATTTATCCTTTGGTCCCCAAATTGTTAATTCCCCTGTGGGTGTGGTGGGTAAAACAACCCCCATAATTTGATTCTGCGTCCTCCCCATCCCATCGCTTCACACCTGTAATTGTTGATTCACTTTACTTTAAGCACAGTATAGTAAACACATGAACAAGGTATGTCCTAGTATCGGATTTCCCTTGATAGAACGCAAACATCATCATATCAGACTATAGAGATGTCCACTGCTGACAATAGGCCTCCCCCATTATTTCCACTTCGAACGGTTTTTGCATCCAGCGGCGCCCAGTCACTGTAACCAGGACGTCGATATACCTGGTGGGAGTTCGTCCCGCACGGCGCGCACCAGTACGTGGTCGCCACTCATGCCATCTTCGAGTGATGTGGTCTGGCCTTTGCCACTTCAGCTTACTAACTTTGCGAGCTATATCGGTAGCTATGCTCGGAATCTCTCTACGTGACAGGGTCCGAAACGAGGACATTCGTAGGAGAACGAAAAGATAGGCTTGTACTAGACCAAATATTACCAGCACACTAAGCCTACAAGAAATCCAGGGTTTACTTTGATCAGTTCCCTTTTAGTTTTCAATGGCCCTTGGCATTTGGCCTTCTACTTACCCCGGGAGAAGTTATGACGAACCTGAGTATGCTGCACGTTTACCCAGAAAATGCCTTATTCTTTGGCATTCATATACCATCATATCAGCCTATGGATGTCCACTGCCGAACATCATTTGCATTGCATTGAAGATATCTAGGTGATATATATCAGGAAACGCAGATTGCGAGAAACTTTTTATTCCATTGAAATAAAAATCAATCAATCTCACGCATATAAACCATTCCTATCGCGTTTAGGTACGAATAAGAAATTACCGTCGAAGGAATGCAACCATAAGAACTAGTTCAGGTTATGCTCAGATTACATATCCCTTTTTACGAGATTTCTCACTGTTTATTATTAGAAACATTTCTAGTCTTATATGCACTAGAATGAACAGCCTTGTAGATCGTAAGTAAGATGCACCCAAATATAATATATATTGAAATTCCCTCAGTGCACCCCTGGATCCTCAAAGAAAGCTGACGGGCCGACTTAATTATAACGGGATGCCATAGTCCAGGGGAATGCCAATGTATTGCCGATTTATACAAAGCCTAGTTAGTAACTGTCTCTCAAGCGCAGCTACTGGAACACGCCGGACGATGCAAGGTGACAGTTTTTCAACCTCATGGTGATAGTCAGACAGGCGGATACTACAAAGCACCCTAGCACCATGTGTTATCCGTCAGTCATAAGTTATAGGCATAGAAGAATTATTATACACTAAATTCCATCGCTCGGTTTCACCCATGTTCCCGAAGGACCAATTTTTTTTCATGGGATAAAATGTATCCTCTGTCCTAATACAGAACATGTTTTATCTGTGTGCCAAAATTCATTCGAATCCGTTGAGTAGTTTTTGCGTGAAATTGTAACAAACATCGATAGGTTCTAAATTGATCGTGTTTTCATTTCACTCAGCAAATACAGCAGGCAGTCAATACTTATGTTCTGGTTTATACCGTTTTACAACAACGACCAAGAGGAACTTCTTAATCAAGAATGTTAATCAAATAGCAATCCCCAAGTGAAGCCTGAAACTAAAGCCGTGTCGCCAGCCTATTGTCACTGACACAATAGCCTGATTAATGCCAAACAACCGCTGAGATTGGCTTTACCTATAGCACTATTGATAGCTGTCTACGTATCTTGGTAATTTACCACCTTATATTTCATGTGGATTGCAACAAGAGCTGCTTTTTATATAAGATATATTTAGGTCAAATAACACACTGTAATGTGTTCTTACTATAGGACTACATTTTGAATTCCAGTGTTAGTATACATTCGCAAGGTTATTAGAAAACATCCTCAAATAACCTTTATGCCAATAAGGTAAAATTCAAATTGCATTACATCAATCTGCATCAGACCCACTCCACCCACTGGATTGCACTCTCGTTATACATAAGAAAGTTCAGCGGTAGAAATTTCACCTTCATGAGAAGCTATGATGATGGATGGATACACAAGTATGAGTTAAATCAGCATAAATTACCACAGATTACTAAATAGTTACTACGTAAGTAATACTAAGCGAATCGCTAAGTTCTTCAAATACTTTGAATATAATTGTTCGCGCCTCATCATACATTTTATATTCAGTGTCCTTATCATCAACAACTTCCTGGCCATCTCTACTTAGAAACGGCTCTCTATATTTGATCACTAATCAAATTCTTATTTACACCACCCTCCTGTATAACCCTGATATACATAATATCACAAATTCTTCCGGCCTCCAACACCTACTTTCAGGTTGAGATACCTGTAGAGTTGTTTTTTTTTTCTTGTTACAATGATTTAATATAATTAAGTCAAGCTACCTTCCGTTCACACTGATCGGCGTTTAGTTATTGATACCGCATGGACAACCGACTAAGCCAAATTACGACAATTGACTGCGTTATTGTAATATCTAACTCTTTTTAACCGACTTGAAAAAAAGGAGGGGGTTCTCAATTCGGTTGTACGTTTTTTTTTATGTTTGTTACCTCATAACTCCGTCATATATTACCCGATTTGGAAAATTCTTTTTTGTCTGGAAGCTTACACTTCCCGTTTGGTTCCATTGTCATCAGATCAGGATTCGATTACTTGTTAGTGTACTTTGAAGGCGGTTTAAGTTTTTTGTAAAACAGTCCAATTATTTATTATAATATTGTGCTTATATTAGGCTTGTTATTCGTATCAATCTTAATGGTTGAATATATTTGGTTGAAAGTTTTCATGTTGTCGGGCAGGGTGTTTTTCAATTAGGAAACCATGAATGCCCTTTATAGCACTCGTAAAACCAAAGAGGTAGCTAATGTATTGAAACACGTGGCAAAATACCAGTTCTTGTTAGCACTTATTCATTTGCTACAACGTGAAGAGATTACCCAATAGTGCATTATGCGGTAAGGTGTATACTGAAGTAACAAGAGGTACAAGAATCCCGGGGGTAGAAGATAACAAATTACTTACTCAACAAACATATTGTGCAATAGGGAGGGACGATATTTCTGGTGACAATTCTGTAACGTTATTTTTAGTAGTTCTGAGTATAACAATAAAGTAAAAAGTATTCGTGACGAACGAACGCGGTTTAGAATCCTACAATGAGTGTGAGTGTGAGCTTTCGGTGAAGGAAAACAGCATGGTAAACCATAGTATGGTGAGGAGGTACTTTGTAGTACCCGCCTGGCTAACTACCACCCTCAAGTTGAAAAATCTGTCAGTGTGTTCTGATTGCTGCACTTGAGAGCCCTTAAGGCTTTGTATGCTTACCACCTTCGGCTACATCACCATCATGGTGAAATTGTGGTCAAATGCATGCTTATTCATATTAAAGAGAGGTAGAGCATAGCGTTTATTCGCTCAAAGAGCAGCTCGACTGCGGAAGTACCTCCTGAATACCGCAGCCAAATAACTTTATGTTGTGTAAAGTTGTGTTCCTGCGCGTGAGTAAGGTCGCCAGAGCTCATAGGGGAGGGGGGAAAGGTCGGTAACGCGTGAGCGATGCTTCGTGTGTTGCAAGCGTCCATATGGCTACGGTCACCGCTTACCATCAGGTGGGCCGTATGCTTGTTTACCGACTAAGTTGTATAAAAAAAAGGGTAATTTTGCTGGAAGAGCCCAATACCCGAATTAGAAGATGCGACCACGTACCAAAAGCGAAACATCCTCCTACCAAGCTCTAACATTTTTCAAAACAACATTGCACAGAAACAATTGAAATGAAATTATCTAATTAGAAATTGTTGCTGACAGTACAGAACATTCGAGTGGCAGGAAGTGGTAGCAAACACAGCGCTTCCGCATTCGGAATTGTGCTGTTAGCACATCCGTTTCCGGTTGATGCTGAATTACTGTACGTTAACAAACACTAATGTTTGTTTTTGCGCCTAGTTTATGTAAACAAAAATTAATGTCTTTTTACAGTGCAAAAAATTGTGTAACGGAATTTGTCACAAACTATGGTGGATTTCTAACTATAGTGGAGTTCGGTGACACGTGGTATTTTATTAGATTGCTCAATGGTTAATGTTCATTTCGATATTATAAAGGAATACTATGATATAGCTTATAGGTTCCATGAAATATTGAGAGTACTTTCAGAGTAATCAAACGGAATTTCACTAGATATTGGTAAAAACCCCTTGACCTTGACGAGTCTCCTATGTGAAATAGAGTAGGTGAATAGAATAAGTTGTTTACCATTATTGAACTATACGATAAATAAGCAAGGTTAAGCAGGTTCCCAGCAGGCTGGCAGTATTTCCTTTTTGAATGCCCAAGCTTCTGCGTAACCGAAAATAGCTCCTCACCATGTCTACCAAAGCCTTGCCGTATTTTGAAGCACATGTTAATTTAAAATATCATTGAATTATTGTTTCGGTGATATTTTACCCAATAACCAATCTGTTTTGCCACTCATATTTCATTTTAATTGCATAATAGGGCTTAACACTTCGCAAGTGTCGTTGATTATGTTTCCCATACATACATTATTTGGAACAGTAATTTATTGACAGTGATCTGACATACACATTGATAAATTGACAGCTCTACGCCACACTTGGCTAAAACAATGAAACTTTATTACCTTTTAAATTCGCCCTGCATTCTGGAAGAATAGTGCATAAAAGAAACAATGTTGTGAACCAATTATGGGAAGCCATTGTCAGCTCCCATAAACTCGTCATGAATAATGATAAAATGGAGGTTCATAGCTTACAATGTGTAGTGTTGATACTGAATTCAATTTTGTTGTTGATAATCTTGAATTATTCTTCGACGCTGTTTCACGGTTCATTATTGACATCTTAAGTAGCTCTTGAATGTCCCACATGAGTTTATTTATTGTAAAGATTATCTTTTAAATTGAAATAAAATAAATAGATATAACTTCACGCACACAATTTCTGATGAAGCCAATTTGAGACATCGATTTATTTAGATTTTCAGGTGTTTATTTGTTTTCTCATAGTCGGACGACTCGTAAATGCATTTGAAGAGATTTATTTGATTACAGTCTCTGATTTGAGCACTTTACACCTAAATTTTATGGGAAATATCATCTCTACAACTATGATGTGTTATTGCACAATTCCAGAGAAAATTCTCCGATTATATCTCTGGTTACTCGACAAGCTGTATAGGTTCCTCGTGACTTTTTTTTTTTTTTTTTTTTTATACCACTTTGGTGGCAAACAAGCATACGGCCCGCCTGATGGTAAGCGGTTACCGTAGCCTATGGACGCTTGCAACACCAGGGGTATCACGCGCGCGTTGCCGACCCTTGAAACGCCAGATTTAAACCCCGAAAATAAAGCCCAGACACAAATCTTTATCATTCCAAAATGTCTGTTCTTACGTGTACCTACATCATAGTAAACAATTACTGATACAATCTATCGAAGGACCAATATTGTCCATGTTAACCAAACAAATCCTTGGAGATACATAACTCGATTACACAAAACATAACATATCAAAATTTGTACACAAATTATTTGTCTTTACTCTCAGATAATACATATTCAAATTTGTAAGATTTGTCTAGTAGACAAAACCCATGGCAATATCGGGAGATGTTTACGTTCAATCTAGGCAGAAACTGTGCTGGGCACTGATATCTATATACACTGGATATACACTGGGTTTAAGTACGTCCAACTGAGCCAATAAGATTCTCGCCATTATGACGTTGTGTAAATTTCGATGCCGGTGTGCAATCAGTTCCGGTGCTTCAGATATGTAAATGAGTGGGATATAATATGAAATAATTGGTCTGTTTTACAAAAAACTTAAACCGACTTCAAAGAACACTAAGAAGTAATCAAATCCTGATCTGATGACAATGGGACCAAACGGGAAGTGTACCCTTCCAGATAAAAAAAGAATTTTCTAAATCGGCAAATAAATGACAGAGTTACGAGGTAACAAACATAAAAAAAAAAAAAAAAAAAAAAAAAAAACATACAACCAAATTGAGAACCTCCTCCTTTTTTTGAAGTCGGTTAAAAAGTACAACTTCTAGTAAAAGATAAAATTGGTATTTATGCACAATCTTTAATACTAAATACTTACACTAAAATTAATGACTCGCATATTGAAAATCATTAAGGCGCCGATCCCACAGAAAAGAGTTCTAGAGTTCCGCGTTTCGAGTTCCGAGTTCCGCGTTCACTACTGTACACACAGCGAGCGAGCAGTCTGGAGTTCTAAAGGAAGCAACCTTGTCCCAATGGCGGCCAGCAATAATTTCTTCGTTTTCTATTAGGCAATAATATATTAACAAAAATATGAAAGCTTATTACTGTGGTGTATTGTAGAAAAAAAGTTATAGAGTATTGAAGATTTAAGAAATAATAGGTGATATTATGAAATCGCATTAATTTAATTGTAAATTGACATTAATTGTAATTAGTATCCCGTACCAAAAGGTGTAATTATTATACATACAGCACGTAAAAGTTTGTTTACATTCTTTATCTCGTCTCATTGGCCTTACTTAAGTTTCATTAGTGGACGCTCATGGGCCAGAATGCCAACTGTCTTTTCTGCCTTGTGTCACTCAGTAAATAAGACAGTGATAGCTCAGACGTGTCGCTCAGACGTGTCACCTCAACTGGCAGCTTTAGAGAATGGAACTCGCGTTCTCGTGAACGCCGAGTTCTCTGTGTGCAATGATCAAAGGCGCCGCATAGATTACAGTGAACGCAGAATTCAGAACTCGGAACTCTAGAACTCATCTGTGGGAACGGCGCCTAATAAGTATTTACTTATAACATTAATGCATACAATTTTCAGTATGTAGACTTTGAAGTACATTGCGAGTATATTAGTAGGTAGGTTGGAAACAATTTGTATACCAAAAAGTAGTTATGTTTATTTTTCATAAAGCCTTGTAATTTTGTAGGATGTAGCCCATCCAGCGGTAACGTGATCACTGGTATCGAGGCAATAGTTGCGAAAATAAGATTATGGCGTATGGTTGACCTACTATGTAAAGACCCTGTAGATTGTTCGCTGAAGCTTGTGAGGGGAGCTTTAGAGAAACTGAGGAACTTAGGGAAGTTCGACACATTTGTAGAGAATTGTGGATTCTGCGCGTATGTTTTGTTTAATTTAATTAAACGGTATTGTGGCTTAACTAATTCTTCAAAGTTACCTTCATGTTACGATGCTGAAGGTGATCTATTACGTCCAATTACCTAAAATTTTGTCAAACAATTACAAGTGCACTTCATTTTTATATCAAAGATGGTTCAAGAAGATTTTATCAAAGGTAATCTCAAGTCAGAGCCACTACTGTCGTCCTTATCTACAAAGGCGAGATGAGAGAGACGAAAACAATGGCTGCGGACGTGGTGTCACTTCAAATGGCCACTTGTACACTTTCTGATCTCGAGTGGTCTTTGTTTAAGACCGCTATGGCTACAGACTGTTTTGTACAGTTTTGGTGAAATGGTTTGTGAGTTTTGTATGAGTATTTTTAGGTATTCTACAGACCTTATTTAATAAATACTATTTATTGTTAAATAACGGCACATTCTCATGAATATAAAGAATTATTCAATTTGGAATAACATTCAATAGTGTTCAAACATATCGATACATTACTACGAAGACATTCATAATACCTACTTATGTATTACTCAACTCTTTTTCATAATTTTGATAGCACGTTCCCTCAAGCATATATACACCGCTTATTTCGTAGCAAATTTCGTAATCTTCAAATAAATCAAAATAGGTTTTCAATTCCTCAAATAAGTATGTGACTGTAAGGTAGCAATCTAGCTGAAGGATGGTGCAGGTAATACATATTTTGAATAAGATGCAAAAGTTTTATGAATCCTTGTCCAACCTTATTCCACCATCCCCATTTTTACACCGAACCACAAGACGCCGGGAAAATTTTCACCCGTACGTTGTTGACATACCGAAAATACGGACACAGCGTTTTGCATCCTCATTTATAATGCGGACAGCAAGGGAGTGGAACTTGCTTCCGGCGTCTGTGTTTCCTGACGCTTACAATCTAGGAACTTTCAAGGCCAGAGTGAATTCTTCTGGGTAAGCGTGTTTCGTCTTAGGCTTCGTCATCGCCCCTTATGGGCGGGTCAGTGGCCAAACGCAGGCCCATTTTTTTTAAAAAAAGCGTATCGATAAAAGAGAAAATTCAAGAGAACTTTGTTAAAATGAAATAGTAAATTATTATGCCACCATATATGATCTCTAGCTTCCACATGGACAAGCGCTACTTATTTTCTTTGAACTTGAACTTTTTAAGTTTCTCTATTAGTTATGCAAAAAATCATACAATGAGATTCCTAGTTCTGAAAAACCAATTCTTTCAATTTTTTGAGAGAGTTAAAGCATAGCGTTTATTACTCAAAGAACCATGAAGTTTTGTTACGAGAATCGAGCCGCAGTGGCTCGATTCTCGTAACAAAACTTCATGGTTCTCGTAGTGACTTCGACGATTAAACTGTGTTTTTTACTATTATAATGTCAATTTACGTTTGAAAACGATTCTATAGACAAATAATTGAGCATATACATGTTTGAATGTTTTTTATACAAAATATTTCACGAAACACAATTTAAATAGTTGATGTCGCTATACCGTTGACGTTTTGTTACGAGAGCCACTGCTCGACTGGGGAAGTTCCTCCACCTAACAGAATACCGCAGCCAAATAACTTTGTTGTGTAAAGTTTTGTTCCTGCGCGTAAGGTCGCCAGAGCTCATAGGGGAGGGGGGAAAGGTCGGTAACGCGTGAGCAATGCTTTTTATGTTGCAAGCGTCCATATGGATACGGTAACCGCTTACCATCAGGCGGGCCGTATGCTTGTTTACCTACCGACTTAGTTGTATAAAAAAAAAAGCTTTATAACGGTATGTATAACACATGACAAGGTATTCTGGTGTAGTTTGAAAAGTTACCTGGTACCTACTAACCAACATCATAATCCAAAACTGTGGGTAGGTAAAAATCGTGTACCTAAAATCGTCTAGTTTTAATTTTAGCTATGACGTCGAATTCCGTCATGAATGAAGTTCGTCAGTTCAAATCCAACAATGAACTTTTGGTGAAGGAAAACGTTGTGAGAGAACCATAACATGGTGGTAGGGTACTTTATATTATCGGCCTGCCACTCTTAACTTGAAAATATGCCGTAAAGAATCTACTGGTGTGTATTGCACTAGAGCCAGTTCCCTTCTGAACTTTGCTCATTCATCTTCACAAACACAAGTCGTACCCACGTCACAGTCGTTTACTCAACGATCATCAAAGCACTTCTTTTTTTCTGCAGTTTCTATATTGACAACAAAAAACACTACTTACCCGCTCCCTGCATGAAAAGCCTATATTATACCTTTTTTTTTGGGTTCAGTACCCAAAGAGTGCCAACGGGACCTTATAGCCTCCGCTGTCTGTCCATCTGTTAGTGGGACGACGAAATCCTTCATGTGCGAGTCCAACTTGCACTTGGCTGGTTTAATTAATGGTGATTTTAGTTTCTGGATCAAATATTAATATACTGGCTCTAATACTACCCTGTAAACTTTCTCTTCATAACCCTTGTGAGCGGAGTTGTAAAGAACAAAATGGCCACCACTTCATGTATTTCCCAAAAAATTTAATATACCCATTATTCACTACTTTTATCGCCAGTTTCTATTGATGAAATTGTTATTTAATATGCCAGTAACAGGTACACTACTACTTAATAAAAAATAATCATAAGGTTTTCAGCAACTGGGAGTAAGATATAAATGAAACAAAATGATTCATTAAAATGTCTTTATTTCTTTATGGCAATACCAACACATTACAAATGAGTTTTAATTACATTATCTAGAAAAGTAAGTTATAATTTGTAACTTAATTTAAATAAAAAAATATGCTACTAGACTTTGGACTTATCTATATTTAAAAACAAAAAAAAAAAATATTGTTCATCTTCCCAATTTTGATATTTTCTTTCTTGCAAAATATTTTAATAATCCTGCCGTTTTTTTTAATCAATATAAAATAATGCAATAAGACGTATTGAAAAATATAGTTAGAAATAAAATCATACTACCAAATTAACACAAAAAATATTTCTATGTATATTAAATATCCACCATAGAGTAGGTAGTATTTAATATAACTAACTTACAGATAGTTAATATAATTCAGTCTTAGTAAAACCTATTATCTGAAATTAACTACGTTAAACACACGGTTTTGGGTAGGGGTTTTTAAAAGATTTTCAGAATCAAAAACTATTTTATTAATTATATTAAACATCACGATGCAGTCATGTATAAAAATTTAATAAAAGTAATTAAAAAAATTCAAGTACAGTCATCGATAAAAAACTGATACAAACACAAACAATATTAAGCTCTTAAACCAAAAGTGGCTTTGCTTTTATAAAATAAGTTTTTACTACAATAATGAATTAATTAAAACTTTTAAGACTGTACAAAATGTTTCTAAAAATTAAACTTATTATAAAAAATATAATGCGAAACGTTATAATCTACTTAAACTAATTTCTCTTTGACATAAACATTTAAAGCTATCAAATTTTAGGCTTTTTTTGATATCATTTTGAAAGACGGGATTTCACCAAAGTAATTGATATTTTTTTTATATTTACCCAACGTATTTCTCGTCTTTGAGACCTTTTCGTGGATATTTCGTTTTCTATTTAAATTTTGATTTATTTTTATACTAGCTACAAATTTTAAAACTAAACGTGAGTACCACCTGATCCGTTACCTGAAATAAAAAAAGTTCAAGTAAAATTCATTTAGTTTTATTTTTATTTATGATAGTTTTGTTTCTTAGCTTTTCTTTGGTAGCTTCGGTAGATTTGATCCCTTCAGTATGTAGGGCCTAATATGGATAAATGGCTTTTACTTTGACGTTCATTGGATTACAAACATTTATAAAGAGTTCTGCATGGTTATTTTAAAACGTCGGATTCGATATCGGAAACGGATTCAAAAATTTCCGAGGCTAATTTAAGCAATTGCTATTTTAATTTCCGAAAACTTTTCGATGAATCGAATTTATATTACCGTAAAGAAACATCAAAAATATTCGAATTCGGAAATTAAAATAGCAATTGCGGAAAATCGCCTCGGTCGTTTTTGAATCCGTTTCCAATATCGAATCCGAGCGTTTTAAAATAGCCCTGCTGAAGTGAATATAACGCAAGGAACTATTCAATTAAATACAAACCTTTGGTAATAATTTGATTAGAGTGTAAATTCCCTTGACTGGACGGCGGAAGAATGTAAAGAGCTCCCGAAGATTGTGGCGATGATTTAGGCACCTAAAACATTAATGTATTAAATAAAAAATATTGCAAAAGTAACATCTGGGGAGACATTTATATCTGGCTTTTCTCAGCAAATTGCAACCTGTATTAAAAGTCAGACTATTCGTGCCTGCGATGGTACATTTGAATAAGTAATTGTTTGTATACTTACTTGAGGCTGGGCCCCACTATTGGCTGATGATGAGGAGGCTAAAGGGCTGGTGATCGGCTTGGAAGGTGAAGATGATGATGGCGATGTCACTGATGTAACTGGTGGAAAAATACACAATGTCAATCTCTCTAGCATGAATTTACCTTTTTAAAGACTAAATAACTACATTAATAGTGGTGCCACCTTCGTACCAAATAAAAATACAGAGATAAATAAAAAAATTGATAATGTGTTGTTGCCATACTACACTGATAAGTGCTCGACAACAGATTTTTATTAGAGGGTGGTAGCCAGCCAGACAGATACAAGTATCCTTCATCACGGCATACTAGCTCTTTACCACTGAGCAATCATCGCCTATCTATGATCTACGATTGCTATCTCTTTCTTTGTATAAGTCGTTGATAGTGACAGGAAGAGATGAGTTAAAATGTTATTGACATACCTGGCAAATGATTATTACTTCTAACTGTATAGTAAGGTGGCGGTGCTGTCTTCCCAGGTGGATTCGAAGGATTTATCTGTGGCACGTATGCTGTAGTCAAAACAAAAATGGAATTTAATGATGTCACAATATTTACATGGGAAAATTTGTTATTAGGACCATTGATAGCGCATCAGTAATTAATAGCAAAATTACGGATATATGTGGCTAGCTGCATCTAGCTTCAAAAAAAACGTCATCATGGCCGCGACTGAAGTTTGTGTGCGAAAATCAACTAAATCGTCGAAAACAGAAGGTTAAAGGAGCAAGTCTGCTTCGGCCTTAAAATTGAATTGAAGTGTGGCCCATATGATGAATATGATAGAATCACGGGGAAAGGGCACGCGGGTGTTGAAACTATATTTATTTAATAATACTCACGCATATTCCCACTCCCTCTCAAGTAAGGATTTCCATACGTAGCAGCATATCTGACGTCGACACCACCAGTCATAGCCACTCCAGGATTTGGCATAGGAATCACTGTTGGAGAGATAATGTCAGGTTATCATATTTTTGAAACAATAATTTCATCTTTAAATTAATTCAATGCCTGTAACTTAAATACCGAGATATTTATAATGTTTGAGCGATAGAATTAAGTACCTAAATAAGCAAGTGCAGAGGCGAATGGAGTGAGCCGCGCGAACACACTAGGAAAAATAATATTTCCATAACTGTCCAAGTATAGCCATGTGACCAGTAAAGGTGGTAGATTCAATTGTATGTACAGTCGAGGACATAAATATGTATACACTTAGTAAAATTCAACAACGGTTTCCTCTTAAACTACTGATTGAAATTATGAGATATTATAAAGGCAGAATCTTCTAACATATACTATTATGATTTGTGTCATAGTTTAACACTTAAATGTTAAACATGCGAGAAAATTGCTTTTGAATTTCAAAAAGTGTATACATATTTATGTCCTCGACTGTACCTACTTAACGTTCATACGTGCCTTTACCAGGGCCTAAATTGAATAAATGACTTTTTGATTTGATTTAGGTTAGGTACCTATCAATTTACAATACAGAAGCACTAAAAGAGCCTTCAAGAAACTGACTACGCACAAAGACTGGATTCAAAACTTAAAAACGAAATCGCAAGTAACTAGAACCAGACAAGACATCATGAACTGCGCTACAGATTTTTACAAGCAACTGTATGAAAAAACACCAAGCTCAATTTCTTCTTCCACTGAAATCAATGAAGTCACAGAACATTTTCAAGACATGAACGATCTACCTCCAGTGGATGTCATGGAAGTCATCAAACATATTCAAAAACTCAAAGTAGATAAAAGCCCAGGTCCCGACGGCATACAAAATGAAGCTCTAAAAATTGGTGCTCCTCTTCTAGCCCACCCACTTACGTACCTATTCAACAAAGCTCTCGACACAGGCCAGGTACCAGAACAGTGGAAAAGATCTGACATAATTCTTCTTTATAAGAAAGGAGACCCTCGAGACATAGTTAACTACCGCCCTATTAGCCTTCTTTCAAGTACGTACAAATTATTCACATCAATTTTACAAAGCCGATTAAGTCCGAGGATCGATCAGTTCCAACCGATAGAACAGGCGGGTTTTCGTTCTGGTTTTTCTACGACGGACCACTTACAAGTAATGCAACAAGTGATAGAGAAGTATAAGGAGTTCAACAGGCCACTATATATAGCTTTCATCGATTATGCCAAAGCGTTTGATACGATTTCTCACGATGCTATTTGGGAAGCTCTGAAAAAATGTCATATAAACGGAAAATACATCAGGATACTGAAAAACATTTATGATGGTAGCGTAAGCCAAGTTAGACTAGAGAAGCGAGGCCCAGACATACCAATCGGCAGAGGAGTGAGACAAGGAGATCCCCTCTCACCTAAGCTGTTTATAACAGTATTACAACACATCTTTGAAAATCTAAACTGGCAGTCAGAAGGGATTAGGGTCAACCGAGATCGACTTACTCACCTCAGATTCGCAGACGACATCGTTCTATTCTCTGAAACAAGTGGAAGGATAGAAAAAATGATAAACGCTTTAAATGAAGAAAGCGAAAAAACTGGTCTCAAAATGAATGAAAATAAAACTAAAATATTGACAAACAGCCGAATGAACACTATAAACCTTAACGGAAAACCACTTGAATATGTGGAAAATTATGTCTACCTAGGAAAAAAAGTATCATTCGATGATAAAAACGAAGAACAAGAGGTCGAACGCCGCATTAATATAGGCTGGAAAAGGTTCTGGTCCTTGAAGGAAATTCTGAAAGGGCAATTCCCCCTTCACCTAAAAAAGACCGTTCTGGATACCTGTATTCTACCTAATATCACTTACGGATGCCAGACATGGACGTACAATACTAAAATAAAAACCAAACTAGTAAAATGTCAAAAGGCAATGGAAAGAAGCATACTAAAAATACGACGATTACATAAAATAAGAAGCGAATACATAAGACGGAAAACGAAAGTTATAGACACCTTACATTATGCTTTAAAACTGAAATGGCGGTGGACAGGACATATAGCAAGATACAAAGACAAAAGATGGACATTAGAGACAACGGTATGGGAAGGACCGACCGGAAAAAGAAGAAGAGGGCGTCCTAGAAAAAAGTGGATTGAAGACATAACAGCTGTAGCAGGAAAAGATTGGAGAATAAAGGCAAGAAACAGAGAGATATGGAACAAGCTGGAGGAGGCCTATACCCGTGAAGGGGTTCCGATCAATGATAAAGAAGAGAGTACATAAAGATGGCGATTAAAATGAAATTTGTCCAAACAGAATAAATAAATAAATAATACAATTACCTAGTGATATTTTTTAAGATGAGATGCTTTTATTTTATTTAATATATTTAATGCATGTAATAATTAGATTGGAAATAAATGGGCTTTATTATTATTATTATTATTATTATTACCTATCAATTTAGTAATGATTGATATAAAGATGATTGTAAACAATTTAAACACATAATTTTTAACACCGATCTTAAACAGTTATTCACTTACTAATTTCTGTTTACTGCATGCTGTCTTAAATAAAAAATATAAAGTAAGAGGATAGTTACTTACCATCAGGTCCAACCAATCCACCCAGCCTTCCACAGCTAGCCTGACGATGCAACGACCCACACTGGCTTGGGTATGTAGAACTATCAGTACTTCTAGATAGAGACCCAGTGAGGGAGTCTCCTGATAGTGCTGGAGGCGCGTAGTCTCGAGAGTAGTCCACGTATGGGACGTAGCCGTTTTGACCATGATGCTGAAAATAGGAGGTGGATTTAAACTGTTTCTTTTTTAGACAATATACACCCATATTTTGTTAGTAACTGCTATTATTTAAATGAATAAGCGCGACCCTGGACCTCATGAACAAGGAGTTCCAGTGTCGCACAACTGGACATTCTTCTTCTTTTTATTTTTTTGTTTGGCAACCAAACCCAAATTAGTGCTCATTTCTGCCAGTTTCTAGTTATATTATAGTTTCCAGTCACAATAAATCACTTCACATTATAGTCCTCAGTCAGTCACCGTCCATAAAAGTCATGTTTTACTACAATGGTGGTCATTGTACTAAAACTCTTCACGGACTTTTTGAGACAACTTGAAAAGTCACGATACACATAATTCATTTCATTTCACGTCACTGGTGCACATAGATGATCTTTATTGGGTAAAATACCACCAAAAATACACAATAAAACTCTAAATACACAAATTTATGAAAATAAAAATGAAAACGCAACGTCACTCTGCAAGTTCCCGCCAAAAAAAAGAACTGGACATACACATCTACAAATAGTTTAGTCCAGCACTCGACGCATAAGGAGGGGGGGGGGGGCACTCTTTCTCCTAATATTGATTAGAAATAATCTACGATGGCCTCAGTAAGCATCCCCGATGCGCTGCAGTAACGAGGCAACCTCAGCAGCATTCTAAATCCATTATTATAATGGACGCGCAGGGCAATGAAAGAAATGCTAGAATTATTTACCTTTGTACCAGGTTTTACAATTTAGTGAACACACTTTGAAATTATTATATCGGCTACATTATTATTATCGTAACGAATCAAAATGTGTACAATTGATGGTCTATTGTTATTTATTATTACAAAATTATCATCGTTTGCAGTCCTGCAATCAAATTCAATTGCAAAATAGCTTTGGCAAAAATATTTTTTTAATGATATTTGTCTGAGTTTTTAAGCATTTTTGCAAAGTGTTATATTTTATACTTGCTAACCTTTGAGGGATTTCTAATAATATATGAGATTATTGCCTTATACTTATTTCTTACATATTTTGACAGCTTGAATATACCACGCACGAACAATTCAAATTCAATGCGAAATCATACAAAAACACACTTTGTTATCGTCAAAAAATATGCTTTCTTCAAAACAACTCAGTAAGTAGGAGTTACGATAAAGTTGTAACGAGATTCCCCATTGTTGTGCTTCTGGGGATTCAGTATTGTATTACACGTTGTCAACTAAAAATTCTAGACACGTTTTATATTATATCCCACTAGGTAGACATTTTTTACGCTTCTCACAAGACGAAAATGGAAACCTTATGAACGTGGCTTTGTGTTTTTAATATAGGTTTTGTTTAATAAACTTGTATGTTAAAAAATACTCGGTATTTCGGAGAACCGAGTAGTTACTGTGGTAAATGTTTTTAGATAAGTAATGTGCACTATTTGAGTGCAGATTAGACCCTATTCAATCTATGCTGATGTCATGACAATTTCTTTTATTATATTTAAAACCTATTTGGTTATATTATGGTATTGGTCAAATAATATCAAACCACCTTAACGATAAGACCACATTTTTTATATCACGTCTACAACTTTATTTCTTTACGTGTACTACATTTACAAAATAGTTCATATTTTATCTTACCTTAAAATGTATATTAGTGATAGCTTGGTTGAAATCTCCGCTGTACCTCTGGTATTGTTTCATCAACTCATTATCATACCCTGAATCTGGCAGAGGTACTGGTCCAGCAAGAGGCAGTCCAAGGTTTGAAGTCAGGTGAAGAGTTGGATGCAGATCTGTTTCTGATCCACCATTGGAGTTGTCCTGTAACGAGGCTTGTCTCATTTAATTGACCAGGACGATTTACTATACACGGAAATACGTTTTCATAAATTGGTGATAGTCAAGTGACGAATCATGCCCTGATTAATAAAAGGGACCTGTGTGCTTAATGCTGTATTCCTCCTTTAGTCAGAACTTTTTATGAACTTCACCTGTATGTATGTATGTAATGGAATCTTCAAACGTAATTTTCATCGACTTCAAAACGTCAGATAAACCAGAAACTTTGCACACTTATCAAGGACCGATGACAATACAATAATTTTGTACCATCTTTAATACTTTTTAGTTCAGGGCTTTTTATAGCGTATGTTTAGTTTTTTTTAACTATTTTAGATTATTATATACAGATTACTGCATGATATTCTAAGGGTGCGTCCAGATACAGCGAATGCCGCGGCAGCTGTGCGAGCGGCATGCCGCGCTGTGTTTGGACGACTGCCGCGAACGTTCGTCGCGAACATTTCAAATATTTCTGGGTAAGTCCAAACCAGTCGCGCGAGATTCGCTGTGTCTGGACACACCACTAACAGTAATAGTATTCTTATATTTGATTAAATTGACTAACCATATCACAACTCCCCTCCACCTGTCGTAACTCCAACTTCAAATCACTGATATTGGAACTTCGATCGCTATCCTTAAACTGATCCACACAAGTCTTCCCCACGTCAGTGATGTCAGGTTTCTTCACATCCGTCTTATTGTTCTTACGATGGCACATCATGATGATAAACATTATGATTAGGATTAGTATCGCAATTGAAGAACACCCTGAGATTATTAGTACTAATGGAATGGATTCTGTAAATAAAAATGTAAAATTAAAACCATAAATTCATAACGTAACATAGATTAAACATCATAATGGTGCGTCCATGCTTGGCGAACTGAGCACGAGCCGCGCCACGAACGAGCACGATTCGCGTAGCGTGGACGGGCTTGCGAGCCTCGAACGAGCATTCGTAGCGTGCTCGACTGCGCTCCGCCCGATTGTCAGTTTTTTCACGAACACAGGGATTCGCATCGCGCTCGTTGTAGGCTCGTTGAAGGCTCGTTAAGTACGTCCACGCTTGAAATCGCGAGCAACGAACGAGGCTCGGCTCGTGCTCGCTTCGCGTAGCATGGACGCACCATAACATTACAAGCATAAATATACTGAAAGTCAAACAATTATATTATACATGTAAATTTAATGTACAGTTTCAGTAATACATTTAAATACAACACCTAAGTTATTTTATATTTGATCCTTGAAGGCTAAAAGATAAAAGCTGAAGACAATATCATTTATATTAGTTACAACTTTGGAAACTAGATAGGTAGTGAGTATATACTTACTATCTGGAACCAACTTAATCTCTACGCTATCCATTCCATAAGAATTGATTACTGTACAGTTGTAAGTTCCAAAGTGTTCCGTTGTACTTTTTAGAACAATAAGCGTAGATTTAGTTATTCTATCCGCCAGTGTTTCCTCTAAAAATGCATATTCCTACAACAAATATAGCTCTTGTAAGATAAAAACTACAAAGGCGACAAAGTTCTCAAACTTTAAGTTTTCCTTTAAAGTTTCACAAGGATAGATAAGGGTGAACAAATTTCCGGTATCTATGTAAAACTAAATTTAAATTTATATTACATTTCGTTTGTTGAAAGAGTTTTACCCTTTTGAGGATAAGTATATAAGTACGATACGAACCTATTCAACAAATAATATTTTCTTTTTAGCTGACAATAGCATCGAGTTTGAGAATACAATCTGAATTTGTAAACACGTTTATCGTGAGCAACTTGGATTCCAATAAAATATAAGTATGATAGGAATGCAAAGCGAAATTCATTCAACAGTTGATAAAAGTATTTCGATAAAGCTTTAGGAATAGATACAACATGACAATGTATAAATAAGTATTTTTTTAAAAAAAAAAATTATACGACTAAGTCGGTAAACAAGCATACGGCCTGCCTGATGGTAAGCGGTTACCGTAGCCATATGGACGCTTGCAACACACGAAGCATCGCTCACGCGTTACCGACCTTTCCCCCCTCCCCAATGTGCTCTGGCGACCTTACTCACGCGCAGGAACACAACTTTACACAACATAAAGTTATTTGGCTGCGGTATTCTGTAAGGTGCAGGTACTTCCCCAGTCGAGCTGCTCTTTGAGCGAATAAACGCTATGCTCTACCTCTTTTATACTATAAGTATTTTAAACTTTTGGGGTTATTTTTTACATAATGTAATGTAAATTGGCTTACCTGGTTATGAAAAGAGTTAATTTCAACCCCTCCAAAAGTCCACATGACATAGTCAGGTTTGGGAACTGAGAAAGAAATACATTCTACTCTTGCGCTGTCTCCTTCTACGCCATACTGTGTTTGATTGGATGTTATCTTTGGGGGCCCTGAAATGAAAATGTATTGTAATACCTTCGATATAAGCTATCTATTGGCTTACTAGCGATGTTTTATTTACAGAACAAGGAATCGCCTAGCTGAAAATGCTAGTTGACTAAAATACTGTTTGAATATCTGCAACCTTCAAGATTTGAAAATTTTTCGCCAATCAAATCGGTGTATTCGGGCAGCCAGTATAACTTTAATCTTTATAACTTTCAGACACATCTAGTGGTCAAATACACTATCCAAACATAAAGGTTATATCTATAGATAGACCAACGTGAAATGTCATTGTAAAACAAACGATGAGACGTTATTAACGTGAGCGTGTTTGAGGTCTTATAATTTGTGCTCGATAATTTTCTCGTTAGAGTTTAAAGTGCTTAAAATTTTTTTAAAGAAACGCTATATGAAAAACCGAACAAAATTGAAATCTAGCATTTGGATACAATTTTAATTCAAAATTAAAAGTATTCAAGAAGTTACTGACTGTCTTAAAGAAAATAAAATACCAATGAAAAGGACTTTTAAATCCCGAAGAATTTTTAAATCACCAATGAAAAGGACTAAAGCTAATAACTTTCTAAATAACAATATTAAACCGTCTGAAACTAGGTGCTTCCAATCTGATTTGTTCCTCACAATTCAGCGGCCTTCCAAACTTGGTCGGAAGTTTCCAAGATGCTCAAATACCAAATGACCTTACAAACGATGTTGCCACTTCGCAAGTAGTTAGGTGGTAACTTTCTAGACTTTTCGATCTCAACGCTTGGGGCTAATGTCTTGGTTTAGTGGAAATTGGAGTGCTTTCATGACGATGCCATCGTAATTTATACGGATCCTAATAATGGGAAGTAATTTCTACTGAGAAGTCTCATAGTCACGATAAATATAAGCCAATAATTCTGTCTTCCGTGACAACTGGATCACATCAAAATGGTTCTTATGGTTTTCTTGTGGTTTAGGACTAAATATGTTTGGATTATCAATAAACAACGTACCTTTAATATAAACCATAACTGGCGCTTCTACATCCTGATGATTATCACTGCTGGCTCTACACCAATATCGACCAGCAGAATGATGAGTTATAGTCACTGTGAGGTTTGAGGATTTACCCACTCTCTGTATAAGAAAATACAAATACTCTAATTTGTAACGGTCATTGCAGCATTAAAATAGGTAATAATGGAAAAAGGGTTGAAGAAACAGTGATTATTGTCAAGATCTTAGTCTGAACTACCAAGGCAAAACATGATAGATAGACACTTAGTAATAAGACTTACAAGAAACCGATCATTTTCATAACGAAGCCACAGGATCCTCGGTGGGGGATGTCCATCTACAACACAAGTTAAAGTTGCCGATGATCCGGATTCACCTTCCACATTCCGAGGTCTAACTTTGAACGTTGGTCCATCTGTAACAAAGATTTATTTGATAACATCATCTACCTGCCCTGTTCTCAGTGCAATATGTACGCTTCTTCCATTCTACTGTCTATCCGTCATATAAGCATTCACTACTTTTTCATTTCTCTACTTAATTATATCTCCATTAGATTTCAAATTCCAAAGTACCGCGTTCTCCACAGGTTGTCTGGAAGAAATAACTTCTGTCACTTTTTTCTATTTCATTCATAAAATTAGATATTCTTTATTGTATAAGTACACATACATCAATATAAATAGTACTGATCATCGAGCAAATATTCCTTTAGAGTAGTAATACTGAACAATCAAATTCCGAAACTAGTCAGTGATTTGTCACTGATTTTGAATAGTAAGGACCACTCGCTACATCGTGTGTTTGTGACTTGGCCAATCAGAGCGCATGTCTCCTTGACTTAACCAATCAGAGCGCGTTGTCGGCGTTGGGAAATTGGCGGAATATATTTCAACCAAAATGAACGTCATTGCGCTTCCTTGGGTTAATTGTTCGATGGTAGTGATCATACATATAAAGGAAAATAATACAATGTGGGCGGCCTTATTGCTTACCCCAATTTTATAAACGTCGAGGAACTTTTATTCATAGGACAGTTTGAAAGATTCTCAATACAAATCATGTTACTTAGTCATATTTATACCATGTATAAGTTCTATCCGACGTTGGTAATATTTGGCCTATCCATGGACATGTAAAAAGGTCTATCTTCTATTATGTACCTACATTTGTCTATTTTGTGCACTGAAAATGCTATTTGTGCAACAATGGCTGTATTCCAGAAGGATCACTGTTGACCTTAAAAAGCTTTTTTGGAGAGCATGGAACAATGACAGTGCAACTATAATTAGATCAAGAATCATCATCTCAATAATCCGTGCCACTAGTATGTGCATTCGCGGCACGAGACATAAAGAATCATGGCGAGATTTGTACAAAAAAATTAAGATTTTTAGAGACGTAGAAATTACGTTTTTATTGATCCTTGGTGCCTAAGGAATAACTTGAGCCATTTAAAATATTTTTAGAACCCCGGGATAAAAATGCGAATTTATATGGCATGCCGGCGAATCGCGACTATTCGAGACCAAAACCGTTATGTTGTTGTTCTGTTTTGCGGGGTTTATAAAATATTTCATGTATATTAATATCTTGCTGGTAATGTAATCTCTACATTGGAAGTGATTCAAAAGCCTCTAAAATGTTTAATTTTTTTGTACAAATCAATGTATGGATCTCGCCATGATTCTTTAAACCAATACCAAAGTTATTTGGCTTCGACGATGGAGCAGCCCTACCTAAACAAGACTGATGTGGATGCGGTCGACGAACCGATAGATAAATGAGCTTGTTTTATATTATATATTTCTGTTACGGTTTATCACAATCACAAAATGAATTTAATTGGGTATTTTTTTTTTATAAATTACTATATTTAGAACACTTCATCCGATCAAATTACTATGTCAAAACTTATTGGTACTCAAAATACTATCTCAGCGAATGATATACAATACAACTCATAATAATATTATCAACACAGCTGCATTGTCAATAAGGTATATTGCTATCAAACTAGTTCCGAGAAATCCTATAATCTAACATATACATCCAATAATCTATGTATAAATATAGGAACAACCACAGATATTGACGATGTATATGTTCTAAACTCGAATATAGACGTCAGAGATGATTGCAGAGCGAATCTATTTTAATTATATGCTTGAATCTAAAAATAAGCAGAAGTTAACTTTAAAATTGCTGATTCCATTTTTTTGGTTTAATAATATAACATAATAAATCAACCAATAGTAAATTCTAGATATTATAAACGACATTGGATAAGAGAGAAGAGAAACTATGAATTTTATTAAAGTGTAACAATAATCAAAGAGTTTTAAAAGTGAATAATAACGTAGGTATAGGTAGGTTGAAATGGCAATTGAAAAAGTACATACGTTAATAGTCATGTATTATACAGGTCGTTGTTTTAGTCAACGACGAGAGACTCAGGGTCGATAAAACAAATGATACTGTTGCTAAAAAAATATTTTTATAAAAAAAAAAATGGAAAATCATGTAATAAGTTAAAGTGTAGAGGTAAAACTCAACGAGAGTGCGAGGGATTATAGAATTTTAATCGGCGTAAAAAAACATCCTGTATATAAATATTTTTTTTGAATAGCTTTTAATTTCACCTCTGAAACTATTCAGAAATACAAAACTCCATTATTATATACAACCATCATTACTTTTTTTTTTTATATTTTAATCATAAATTAGGTAATTAATTTTAACCCGTAGCAAACGGTTGCTAACTCCTAAATAAGCCCAACTTAACATTTCAGAAATGTAAAATAAACACTCACTTTATATTATAAAACAATACGCTATCTAATTAAAATGTTTTCACAGATAAAATTAAACAAATGAAAGTGGTGTATTTATAATTTTACCGGATGAAAATGTACAAAGGGGAATAACTTTTAACAGTTTTAAAAACGGCATTTTCTACACTTTGTTCGTACCTCTGTTGATATTTTGTTTATGAAATTCTATGTTCTGAATAGTTAAAAATGTTAATAATCGGTAAATATGAACAATATACCTAATGAAAACCGTAAAATTTTGTAATATTTAATCGCCCATAAGTATAATATATTATAAATCAAAATAATAAAAATAGTAATATGTAGTATAAATAGGTATTGTAATTAACACATAAAAGGTAATAATATGTATCCTAGATAGTATGAATTAACACAGTATAAATGTAATGAATATAAATGTATTAGAATAATTTATTTATTGCTTGGACCAAGATGTCCAAATTGTGAAAATGTTAAAGCATACAATTTGTAAAAAAAATATTGTCTAAAAAGAGTACGGACCACGTGTCTATAGTAAGTAGCTTAAACCAATAAAAAAAAAAAAAACAATGTACCTAAACCATCTAATACCTACCCTAAACAAAAAGCAATAATTTGTACTTATGAAGTCATTTAAATACACTTTGCGTTTGACAAAAGCCCTTTATTAACGTAGGACCTATGACGGTTTTACAAGCTTAAATGCTACAACAATAGGTTTATGTAGTGCAAATGAAATAATAGCCCAATCATGATACAATGGTGTATAAAGCTAAAGAAGTGAGCCCTAAAACCTTGTAATTGACGGCAAATGGCTATAATTATTACTATTGTCCTCTAGTATTAAAGTACTAAATGTGGACCGCTTTGTTCTGACCTCGCTTTGACCGGAATGACGTAATAATGAATAATTAACTTAATGTTTGTATTACTAAGGTTGAGTGTTGTGTTGGAATATGATTTGTGAAGCTTCAAGATTAAAGCTATATTTAGCTAGAGAAACTAACCCCTTACCCCGAAAAACTATAGACGATAGTCCTATTGCTGCGAATACGAATCTTTTTTAAGGTTCTGTACCTCAATAGGTAAAAAAAGGAAACCTTATAAGATCACTCTCTGTCTGTCCGTGTGTCACCACCGATTTGTTAGAAACGGGTGGACCTAGCAAGTTAAAATGTATACCAGATACTGAGGTCTATATTCCCTATTAGGTATATAAAAATCAAGGTCCTGAGTCAACACGATACAAAGATATGGGCAAATGTAGATTTTCGCGAAAATTTGTAAGTAATAAATAAGGTACCAATATCAGTTTTAAACTTTTTTATTTTTCGGAAATTTTCCTTTACTTGTGCTGTAAGACCTTGCTTTTAACCAAAATTGACAATTCCAGGTCAACCGGAAGTACCCCATAGGTTTTTCGGTCGAAAACCTGTTCCCGTTAACCTAAAATCACGAAATTTGGCAAAAAGCAAGGCCTTACAGCACAAGTGAAGCGAAAATGCTGGTTTTTTAAATTAAGGTAAATTTGCGCCTACTGTTCATTTCACAGTCAATTTAAGTAAGGTTACATTATTATTATTATTGTACGGAACCATCCGTGTGCGAGTCCGACTTATACTTAGCCGAAGTAGACCCTCTTATCCACCATCTGTCTCCGTAGAATACTTGAGATTTTTCGTCACATCGCCAGGATAGATGGCCACAACCTCATATGATGACCATTGGCAAGTTATAGAAAAGATAGTCTAACCAGATGCGCTCATCTGTGGACCAAACTTAATGAGGCTTTAGCCACCCATCACGCCGTCAAAGATAGTGCAAAGACTACAAATATATGTAAAGTTTCTTAAACAGTAATAGAGTTCAGGGCCCTAAACTACGGATCCTAGAAAACAAAATGAATAGCAATTTTTGACATCATTACATTATAAATAACCATCTATTTGTGCGCTAGGAGGTAATTCAGGTACTCGTACATTTTAAATTCTGGCCTTGTCTTCATTCTCGTTTTTCAAAAAAAAACATAAATTCAAAATCATTTATTCAAATAGACCTTCGCAGGCACTTATGAAAAGTCGGACTCTAATACTCTAATACCGGTTCGGAAGGTTGCATTTGCTGAGAAGAGCCGGCAATAAACTCAGCAATTACTCTTTTATATATATTTATATATTTAAATTCTAATCGCACTGAAAACAATTGCGTGCCCCGGCGCGGTAGCAAAATTACAAAGAAGACTGAATAAATATTTAATAAGTAAATACATAGCAAACTTAAGCAGACCAGCCCCCACAAGCAGCACCTGTTCACAAGTATGATGCGTGTGGCAGCCATCGCCCTCCTCGCCATATTGGAGGGAAGTGAGCGACCCGTTCATCTTTAAATAAATAAAACTTACATGCAACTTCCAAGGTTTTGGTGTCAGCGCTTTTACCGACGATATTGTGGACTTCACACTTGACTGTGGCCTCGTTGTACCTCCTCGATATATTTGCTATAACCTGAAGGAATTAATAAGTTATAATCTTATTCATAACCTTGAACAAATGTACTACTATGAAAGTTTTTGTACCAAGCATACGATAACTACATACACAAGATGTGGAAGGGAATTGGATAGGTATGATGTGCCTCGATGGTGATAGATTGTCAGATAGACACTACCAAGTACCCAACCCACAGTGGTACCTTCTTGATGTTTTCCTTCACCGAAAGCCCCAAGTTTATTGTAGGATACGATCCCAAGACCTTTCCCATGATTTTCATCTTGAGGGTGGTAGGCTTCAGGTGGGTACTGCACGTTTTCCTCAACCATGAAATATTCCACTACATACACGTGATCACTATGTTGCAGTAGACACTTAATCTTATTTTTGGTGTCGCTTAGTTTTGTATCGCTTATTTTATTATGATCCGACTATATTATAAATACTACGTACAAAGTATAACTAAGGTATTTTAATGACAAAAATAAATAATACTGAATACTGAATGAATGAATATTAATCCTAAATTGTGATAATTTAATAGAATAAAGAAAGAAGATTGTACCATGATACAGTACAAATACAAAACTCCAAACTTATTTGTTCAGTTCAGGACTTAATAAGGTTAGATTAGATATAATATTGATTCAAACCACTGGTTCGAAATCAATTCAACATTTTATAATGTACTTTTAGTCGGCCTCTTTATATAAAAGAAGGAGTTCAGAAAGTTTACAATAGCCATTCAAAAATGATATTATTTTGGAATCTACCACTAAAGATTACTTTACAATATTACGCCTCCTCATAGCCTTTTGACGAGACTAATTTAGCTCCGTAATGAAGTTTCATTATCTTTTAAGTCAGACTGCTATAGAGCGTTAAAATATAAATTAACTAGATTCATCCCGCTGTTTCATCCTTGTTCCCAACGGAACATTTACTTGGGATGACATTTTTCTTTTATATGTGTATCTGAAATGTTATCTGACCTGCGTGTCAATTTACGTGCATCTACGTGCCAAACTTTAACACAATCGATTTAGAGGTTTAGGCGTGAATATGTAACAGCCAGACAGACAGATATACTTTCGTATTTATAATATTATTATGTATATTAGGATAGAAATAGTAGGATTTACTTCAATCTGTGATTATAATATGGTTCTATAATACTTTCGAACATCGAAATAGTATTACCCTAGAATAAGGGTGACAGCTGTAAAAACGGCCGAAGAAACGAAGAAATAAGACCACGGTGTCGCTATTTCAGTTTCAGTAGGTCCACGTTTGAACGTAGAACATTCATTCATGAGTGACATAATTTTGTTTTATTGAGTTTCCAAGCGGCCACTTTCACGATGTTGTCTTGTACGTAACCCTTAATCATGTCTGGTCAATCACATACATTTTATAATTAGTGTAGAATTCACACGTAAAGATGTCGCTACAGACATCGTATGGACGGATTGAAAATTAATTCTTAGTCAAAACGCTATTAAATCACTTTTTATTGAGATTTATTGCAAAGGAATACAATTTGATAATAATAATTTAATTTAATTATTTTTTTAAACTCGTATTTTCAATATTTGCAATTTATTTAATTTTATTTAAATCTTTCGCCTTACATAGATGGCCTTACCGTCGATTATTTTTATTTCTTTTTATCGTCTAGGACCGAAACAATCAAATAATAATAAAATAAATCTAATATTAACCTGTTTCTAATAAGCAGAGACTTCAACGGTAAATAAATGTAGTCTAAATATTTTGATATCTACAACGATTATTTTTAAAAGTACAATGGGCAGTTTCGTACCAATTGTATTTCATTTGTTTTTATGGGCTTAAGTCTGTATCTAGCTAGTGCAGGAAAACGTATAGTGGTTTCATTTATTCAACAAAATATCAAATAAGAACAATTATTAAGTCTTTTATGGTCAAAAGGATTAAAGCCATTCGTAAATCACCGACCCTGCTCACAAAATTTATGGAGAATCGGATGAGTAATTTGACCTGTAGTGGAGAACAGCCGGTTATCTGGACATACATACGAAAGCATTTTTGTCCAAGCTGAAACGGAGACTCTTCGCTTGCTCGGTATTAAAGTGATTTTTAAAACATATAGATGATTAAGAAATTGCTATCTTGACCTATTTTTAATCGTTCCCTAATCAGGGCCGGCAATAGCCTATATAGCGCCGGGTCAGGCCTCTGTCACTTGCCTATATCTACCGCGATAAGCATCTACAGCTCGCTTCGAGCTGGGCTCGACTAAACTGTTGGGGCCGCCACGCGCTTGCGAGCACACTGTACGCAATTGTGTCGGAGCCAAAATCAGAATGCGTGATTACTTGTTTTCTTGTGCGATGTTAACCTAGGAAATATATTTATTTATCAATTATCACTGCACTTTGTTATAATGGAGAACCGTAACACTAATAATTTGAGTTTAACGGCTGTCGCAATAAACAGATTTTATTTAAGTTGTTGGTTTTTAAATTACTGCAAGATTCTGAATTGTAAGACAGTAAGTACACACGGCTACAGGTCAAGCTATACATTTCCAGTATAAGCTGATCTCGCATTGTATAGGATTTCGGTACAATGGGAGGTCAGCTTATACTAGAAATGTATAGCTTGATCTGTTGCCGTGTGTACATATATTTTGTTAATTTTACACGGTGTTTTTATCAGTATCCTAATTAATTAGGTGTAGTTGATATAGGTAGGTAAGGTAACCCTGACGGTCGTAAGGTCATTTCGCTAAATTATAAATACAAAGGCATTGCGTTTTAATGTGCGTGGCGTTAAGGTGTAATTTAGAATTAACTTAGTGCTCTGCAAATATTGTAGGCTATTAAAACGGCGGCAATCCCTCAAGATCAAAAGTGTGCAATTTCTGTACGTTAGTTCTATTATTTATTGTGCCCGGGTGCAAGCAATACCCTGGCGCCCTCAAGTAGGCGCACGGAAAAAATGGAATACTAACAGTTATATAATCACCAGAGTGATCGGAAATTCTGCAGTTTCAAGCAAGGTCTTTTGGAAATTTCGCAGGGTTCCCAATTAAAAAAAAACAACTTTCGCTCAAACAAATGCATATGTAATGAAATTAGACGCAAACGGCGCGAGCGGGGCCACAGGCGGGGCGCATGCGCGATGTTCGTCATTTCGCATTCACTACGAACCGTCACAACCAACTTCATACGCATGCAAGGCTTCATTATCTCAAATATCTCATACTGTTGTGCTATATAAACCAACAATAGTTATATCTCATTATGGATAGTTTTTCATAGGTTAGAAAGAGATACACTCGCTGGCAACGAAGCCCGGTTGCAAGCCCACGCGTGCGAGCGAGACGCCTTTCAAATTCAAATTCAAAAAGTTCCTTGAACATCAGTCAAAGCATTGGGATTCTTGGCGTCGACATTTCTAGCGACGTTTTGTTCCGAAGTCACTTGGAAGACAAGATTAAGCTGGCATCCAAAAATCTTGGAGTGCTCAACAGAGCGAGGCAGTACTTCACATCGGGGCAAAGGCTGCATCTTATCATATGGAGTATTGTTGCCATATGTGGGCGAGGGCACCTTGATACCAGCTTGGGCCTTTAGACTCGGTTCAGCGACGTGCCGCTAGAATTGTCGACGATCCCGAGCTCACGAACGGTTACGAGCCTCTCAGTTTGAGGAGAGACTTTGCCTTATGTGTGTTCTACCGCTTGTACAACGGGGAGTGTTCCAAGGAATTGTTCGACTTGATGACCACGGCAACCTTCCACCATCGCAACTTTCGCCATCGACGGGGAGTCCATCCTCACACATTGAAACCTATCCTTATATATATCCTTGAGCCGTTCTATGTATTAAAAACAATGGGCGTCAATTCAAACATTTGATTAAAGTTTAATAAATATAACAAAAATAAAATAGTGGTTTCTTAGGTGGCTGTTTCAAGTCTTTCCAGAGCTTGTAGTACTACGACCAGACTAGATGTATGTAGTGGTTTCTTAATAAATAGATGTTTCCATTAATTTTCCACAGAAATTATTTGTTTCCCAGAAATAGATCTTTATAAGCGACACTATGAGATGGAGTAATAATACAGTTTTTTTTTTTCAAATCAACGAGTACCAAGTATACAGTTTTATTTTTTATTAAAATCGGCCTTGGGGCTCCTTTCAGCATTTGTCGCTTTGCCCTATACTTTAGGATTTAGCCAACCAGGCAAAAAATGGTAAAATGTTAAAGGATATAATTAGGTAAGTATTATTTAAACTTTTTAACATTCACGCCTTTTAAATTAAAAACTTCAAACAATAAAAAAATGTTTATACCATAAAATTGGAAATGTTAGGAAAAAATAAAAAGTGCCCATCGTCCTTTAAAATACTGTTCTATAAAAAGTGACATCTGTTGTCATTTACTGACAAAACTAACATTGCTGTAGTGACATACGTGGCAAGACTAGCAAATAGTACCTTTGACTCACCACCGGCGCTGTACTTGCGCGAGTTACGGTGGTAACTTTTGAAGTATGGGCGCTGACCCTCTGTTGTACGTAGTATTTATCTACTCTGAGCCTTAATCAAGACAGAAGATAATATATCGATGCTTTCGAAAGTAATAAAATATCATCAAAAAAATTCTTCCGCTAAAAATTTTAGCGGAACTGGGTTTAATACCTTGTTCTCAAAGGTAATATTTCTCCAAAGTACACTTTAATAAGCCAAAATTTAGAACACAACACCAGCTACCTGTATGAAACGTAGCTAATGTAAAATGCATATTGCAGGTGCTCCGCGCGCCAAGAACAAATTTGAAAATTCCCTCTTCACTAGAAATTTAAAAGAACGTCTTCCTCGAAGACATGCAAATGTAGGTGGTAAAATTTAATACGATGTAAGAAATTAATGAGTGTATGATCTTAAAACAAGCTGGCAGCAAAGGGAGTCTTCGCTATCAAATTAATTTCGTGTGACGTTTTTGGAATTAACCTACATATTATTTTAATAATTTTAGCCTTATATAGGTCAAAATAAAATTGAATTTCTACCTGAAATTCTGAAGTTCTGATATCTACATCTCATCTGACTATAGTATAATACTGCTTCAGCGATTGAGAACAATCGGGCTGCAGTATTTGAATTCAAACTCTTTAGTGAGATAATTCTCAGTCGTTTAAGTTTTCACCGAGGAATGGTGTTCTACTTCAAATGTAGCTTTACTCTGTCTATAATATGCATTGTCCTTTGTGTGTGTGTCCTTTGTAATGCCTGACTAGCTACAGCCAAGTACCTAGCGGCGTGTTCAGGTAGCAGTAATTAATAAAGAAACTATATGATTTCTATAAAAATACTGTCTGGATTGTGATAGCGGTAACGTGTTTCAGCAGGTATATATTTATTTAGCTCTAGGCTTTATGTATGCTTACTCCTCTTAACTAAATCATCAGTAACCATTAGGTTGTATTGTCCAGCTGAAAATGAAGTGAATTCATAAATAATACTTACTAATTCATCGCTGATGTCACCAACAATCTGGTCATTGTTCACAAACCACTTGTAGGTAAGATTGTTAGGATTAGCACTCACTTGACAACCTGAAATAAAATCTTTTTATTATCTGTATAAAGGGTTGTAATTGATTTTGTATTTGATTAGTCTATCGGCTCAAGTAATGAAACTTTCGAATTCAATTCATAATAATTATTTAATGAGCGAATAAGAGATGGATGAATTGTGTTTAAAATGATAATGCTTAGTATAGTAGTAGCTATATTAAGTCCAAAATTCAATTACGTTAAAATTACGTCATCAGGTACATACAATTCAGCAATTATTGAGATAAAATTGAATATGACAATAAACTAACCTATTACCAAAGTGTCGCCTTCCTCGACACGTCCTTTCTTAGTTGATTTCATGAATATACGAACTTTTGGAGCAAATTGTACCTGTAACAATAAAAAAAGAAGAATTAGTCATCTTGAAAAATACGTTGGAAATTTTAATAAGATATTCCAAGAAAATGTAACTAGTTGCTATGATACTTCAAAAGCTCTAAGTACTGAACTTCAAAGTAACAGCCTCTTCATATTCATAAAAACTCATTTCTAAAGGGCGGATGATACTGTGAACTGACAATTAGGTCGCGATCGTCAATTTCAAGAGATTTTTCTCTCGCAAATAAGAAAATTGATTAAATCTTAGAGATTTTCGATGTAAAATAGGCACGTCCCTTGAGGTAAACGATTCACTTAAGCAAAAAATGATCGCAAAATAAAATGTTATGAGGGTGCTTAACAGATTTATCAATAAAGTAGATATTTTTAAGAGCCTTGGTGGAATTTTAAAATATATGATCAAGTTTTTATGCCCTGGTTTCGACATATACGGTCATTCTTTACGAAACATTATCAATATTTTCGATGAAAAGATTTAAAACAAAGAACACTACAAGAATCAATTATGTTTTAACTGCAGCAGACTTAGTTCAAGAAAATTCTATAGATGTTGCTGATACTGTATCTCCAGTAGTATTCCTTGTAAAAATACAGTATCAGAAACACTATCCAAACATTTTTCACACGTGACAATAAAATCTTGAACCAAAACCAACATTCAGTCGTGTCCGAATCAGAAACACTACCTTCCCAACGCTGACAAGACATAACAAAACATACGGATGGAGAACAAAGGAACAAGAAATAAAAAGAAACCTAGGTGTATCTTCAGGAGAACTTCGATAGCTCGATCTATTGTTTCTTTTTTAGCTTTGCAACGGGATCAAATTCAAATTCAAAAATTATTTATTTAATTTAGGCCCTGATAAGGCACTTATGAACGTTAACAAAATGACTACACCGGTTCCAAATACAACTTTAACTGAGAAGACTCCGGCAAGAAACTCAGCAAGTCTTTTTTTTAAAGATGCACTTAGAAGTATTACAATTTACAATATATAAAAAAAAAAGTTTCTGATTTTGCAGGTGGCAAGAATACATTTGAATGAATTGTTCGCTTTGCAGGCTATTGTTATATATATATATATATATATATATATATATATATATATATATATATATATATATATATATATATATATATATATAACAATAGCCTGCAAAGCGAACAATTCATTCAAATGTATTCTTGCCACCTGCAAAATCAGAAACTTTTTTTTTTATACAACTTAGTCGTTAAACAAGCATACGGCCCACCTGATGGTAAGCGGTTACCGTAGCCATATGGACGCTTGCAACACACGAAGCATCGCTCACGCGTTACCGACCTTTCCCCCCTCCCCTATGAGCTCTGGCGACCTTACTGACGCGCAGGAACGCAACTTTACACAACATAAAGTTATTTGGCTGCGGTATTCTGTAAGGTGGAGGTACTTCCCCAGTCGAGCTGCTCTTTGAGCGAATAAACGCTATGCTCTACCTCTCTTAAAAGTCTTTCTCTCTTAAAACTTTATAGTCCCCCTATCAATTGTTAAAGTGGATTTATTTATTAGTATCTGTTCTAATGAAAAGACGACATTTTGACGATATTTTTTCACCTTACATTACTTATGGGACCATCTACAGTGAACTATATATTAATTATACGAATAGTTTCTGTATGGACAGTGTATTAATTAGAAATGCTTATTGACTGATTTCTTACAAGACTATACCCGAAAATAAATAGTTATCTTAATAATCTATATATATAAAATGCTTTGTCCTGAATGACTGACTGACAATCAACGCACAGCCTAAACCGCTGATCGTAGAGACCTGAAACTTGGAGGGTCTGTTCTTTGTATGACGTAGGCATCAGATAAGAAAGGATTTTCCGAAATTCTACCCCTAAGGGGGTGAAAAACGGGGGCAAAGTTTGTATGGGACAACGTGATTCCTTGGTCCGATCTACTTCAAATTTTGCATAGACCTTCCTTAACGACCTAAAAGATGCAAGACGAGTTTCGTATTTTATTGAAAATCATCGCCTAACGGGGTCAAAAAGGGTAAGAAAGTTATTTTATGGGTGATTTTCATCGAAGTTAATATCAAAACTCCTTAGTACTTTTGATTTAAATAACATTTTTTATTTTGACACATGTTTGAAATTCCAATCCGATTTTCACAGATTACAGAATAAGGCAGATGGAGCGAACGGAACACGGGAGCGAGGCCAAAAAAAGCAAATACAAAATTGAAAAACACATACCTACCTGGTATTCTTTATTGAATTTGTATTTGCTTTGTTTAAAAAACTTTATTTAACGGAAAACACTTTCTTTTAAATAAATTAGCATACAGCAGATTTTAAACATAGCAAATACAAATTTAAAAGCGAATACCAGGTATGTGTTTTTCAATTTGTACCTAATTGCTTTTTTTGGCCGGTGTTTTGCGCGCTCAATCTGCCTTTTGTTCTGGAAACTGAAATGCTCTTTAAAATTGGAATGTCAAATATAAAAGAATATTTAAATCGGATTAGAATTCGAAATTTGTTTGGAAATTCATTTTCTCGGAGTTTTTGGCGGGAACTAGCAGAGTGACGTTGCGTTTAAATTTTTATATACATAAATTCGTGTATTTTGAGTTTTATTGCATATTATCGGTGGTATTTTATCCAATAAAGATCAATCCATTTGCACCAGTGAAGTGAAATGAAATGAATTATGTGTATCGTGTCTTTTCAAAAGTCCGTGAAGAGTTTTAGTACATGACCACCACTGTAGGTATAACATGACTTTTATGGACAGTGACTGACTGCATGAGTTGAGGACTATGTGAAAGTGATTTATTGTGACTAGAACTTATATAATATAACTGGAAATTGGCAAAATAGACACCCGTGTGACGCCAAAAAAATATTTCATTAGAATATTTTGAGTGTAGTTAATTTAATTTCTTTCTCATTTGTTATAATAATTAAATAAGATTTGAGTTAGTTTTTTTGTGTAGGTATAATATAGGTTTTAGTCTTTGATTAAGGATACATCCACATAGAGAGTCGCAGCTGTGCACGCGTCGATAAAAATACGCTCTAACTGTTAGGGGCTAAATCAAATAAAAATGCAAAATAATGATCAATATTTAAATTTCTCACGATTTTAATTGGAATATTTTAACAACTACTATCATTATGAACGTCATTATGACAAGCAGAATGACGCAAAGGGAGCGTAAAACGTAGCTGTTACGCGCAGCAGCCTATAAAAGTTGGCCTGTTTTGTATATTAGTGTAGTATGGCGACGTTCTTTCTAGGTATATTTATTTCTATGGTTTTTTCTATATTTATTTAGTTTTAATTTGTAAAAATATCTGTGTTTGATTTGTTGTGTCTAATAATCAGTGGCGTGCATTGGTTTTCGAAGCGGAAAATTGAAACCGTACGCGGGTGAAACCGCGGGGGTCTGCTAGTCTATACATATAAAATGCTTTGTCCTGAATGACTGACTGACAATCAACGCACAGGCTAAACCGCTGATCGTAGAGACTTGAAACTTGGAGGGTGTGTTCTTTGTATGACGTAGGCATCAGATAAGAAAGGATTTTCCGAAATTCTACCCCTAAGGGGGTGAAAAACGGGGGCAAAGTTTGTATGGGACAACGTGATTCCTTGGTCCGATCTACTTCAAATTTTGCATAAACATTCCTTAACAGAATTGATGGAAGGTGTGTTTCGTATTTGATTGAAAATCATCGCCTATCGGGGTCAAAAAGGGGTAGAAAGTTATTTTAGGGGTGATTTGCATCGAAGTTGATATCAATACTCCTTAGTACTTTTGATTTATATTTCATTTTTTATTATTTTGACACATGTTTGAAATCTCAATCAGATTTTCACAGATTACAGAATAAGGCAGATGGGAGCGAACGGAACACGGGTGTGAGGCCAAAAAAGCAAATACAAATTGAAAAACACATACCTGATATTCGCTTTTGAATTTGTATTTGCTTTGTTTAAAAAACTTTATTTAACGAAAAACACTTTCTTTTTAATAAATTAGCACACAGCAGCTTTTAAACATAGCAAATACAAATTCAAAAGCGAATACCAGTACGTGGATTATGTAACTTAATTGCAATGAAATTCTGATTGAAATAACCTCTGAATCGGTAGAAATATAACAAAATCGGAAATGTTTCCATTTCTATTGAACCACTGTTTGTATTTGCAGTTATCAGAACGTAAAAAAGTTATCAGAAAACCGCTATATTGAACCGATTTCAATTCGAAAATGTTTGAAATTTAGTTACGTAATCGCCCCACTGGTATGTGTTTTTAAATTTATACCTAATTGCTTTTTTTTCGGCCTCACTCCCGTGTTTCGCACGCTCTATCTGCCTTTTGTTCTGGTAACTGAAATGCTCTTTAAAATTGGAATGTCAAATATAAAAGAATATTTTAATCGTATTAGCATTCGAAATTTGTTTGGAAATTCATTTTCTCGGGTTTTTGGCGGGAACTTGCAGAGTGACGTTGCGTTTTCATTTTTATTTTCATAAATTCGTGTATTTTGAGTTTTATTGCATATGATCGGTGGTATTTTATCCAATAAAGATCAATCCATGTGCACCAGTGAAGTGAAATGAAATGAATTATGTGTATCGTGTCTTTTCAAAAGTCCGTGAAGAGTTTTAATACATGACTACCACTGTAGTATAACATGACTTTTATGGACGGTGACTGACTGCATGAGGACTATGTGAAATTTATTGTGACTAGAACTTATATAATATAACTGGAAATTGGCAAAATACACACACCCGCGTGACGTCAATGCAAAAAAAAAAGTTCATTTTCTCTATTTCATTAGAATGAATATTATTTTGATTGTAGTTAATTAAATCTCATTTGTTGTTATAAAAATTAAATAAGATTCTTTGAGTTCGATTTTTTTGTGAAGGTATAATATGGGTTTTTAGTTTTCATTTTAAAAATAATTGTTTTTGTTTTGTTTGTTGTGTCTAATAATTCAGTGGCATGCATTGGTTTTCGAAGGAGAAAATTCAAACCGTACTCGGGTGAAACCGCGGGGGTCTGCTAGTCTATATATATAAAATGCTTTGTCCTGAATGACTGACTGACAATCAACGCACAGCCTAAACCGCTGATCGTAGAGACCTGAAACTTGGAGGGTCTGTTCTTTGTATGACGTAGGCATCAGATAAGAAAGGATTTTCCGAAATTCTACCCCTAAGGGGGTGAAAAACGGGGGCAAAGTTTGTATGGGACAACGTGATTCCTTGGTCCGATCTACTTCAAATTTTGCATAGACCTTCCTTAACGACCTAAAAGATGCAAGACGAGTTTCGTATTTTATTGAAAATCATCGCCTAACGGGGTCAAAAAGGGGAAGAAAGTTATTTTATGGGTGATTTTCATCAAAGTTAATATCAAAACTCCTTAGTACTTTTGATTTAAATAACATTTTTTATTTTGACACATGTTTGAAATTCCAATCCGATTTTCACAGATTACAGAATAAGGCAGATGGAGCGAACGGAACACGGGAGCGAGGCCAAAAAAAGCAAATACAAAATTGAAAAACACATACCTACCTGGTATTCTTTATTGAATTTGTATTTGCTTTGTTTAAAAAACTTTATTTAACGGAAAACACTTTCTTTTAAATAAATTAGCATACAGCAGATTTTAAACATAGCAAATACAAATTTAAAAGCGAATACCAGGTATGTGTTTTTCAATTTGTACCTAATTGCTTTTTTTGGCCGGTGTTTTGCGCGCTCAATCTGCCTTTTGTTCTGGAAACTGAAATGCTCTTTAAAATTGGAATGTCAAATATAAAAGAATATTTAAATCGGATTAGAATTCGAAATTTGTTTGGAAATTCATTTTCTCGGAGTTTTTGGCGGGAACTAGCAGAGTGACGTTGCGTTTAAATTTTTATATACATAAATTCGTGTATTTTGAGTTTTATTGCATATTATCGGTGGTATTTTATCCAATAAAGATCAATCCATTTGCACCAGTGAAGTGAAATGAAATGAATTATGTGTATCGTGTCTTTTCAAAAGTCCGTGAAGAGTTTTAGTACATGACCACCACTGTAGGTATAACATGACTTTTATGGACAGTGACTGACTGCATGAGTTGAGGACTATGTGAAAGTGATTTATTGTGACTAGAACTTATATAATATAACTGGAAATTGGCAAAATACACACCCGTGTGACGCCAAAAAAATATTTCATTAGAATATTTTGAGTGTAGTTAATTTAATTTCTTTCTCATTTGTTATAATAATTAAATAAGATTTGAGTTAGTTTTTTTGTGTAGGTATAATATAGGTTTTAGTCTTTGATTAAGGATACATCCAGATAGAGAGTCGCAGCTGTGCACGCGTCGATAAAAATACGCTCTAACTGTTAGGGGCTAAATCAAATAAAAATGCAAAATAATGATCAATATTTAAATTTCTCACGATTTTAATTGGAATATTTTAACAACTACTATCATTATGAACGTCATTATGACAAGCAGAATGACGCAGAGGGAGCGTAAAACGTAGCTGTTACGCGCAGCAGCCTATAAAAGTTGGCCTGTTTTGTATATTAGTGTAGTATGGCGACGTTCTTTCTAGGTATATTTATTTCTATGGTTTTTTCTATATTTATTTAGTTTTAATTTGTAAAAATATCTGTGTTTGATTTGTTGTGTCTAATAATCAGTGGCGTGCATTGGTTTTCGAAGCGGAAAATTGAAACCGTACGCGGGTGAAACCGCGGGGGTCTGCTAGTCTATACATATAAAATGCTTTGTCCTGAATGACTGACTGACAATCAACGCACAGGCTAAACCCCTGATCGTAGAGACTTGAAACTTGGAGGGTGTGTTCTTTGTATGACGTAGGCATCAGATAAGAAAGGATTTTCCGAAATTCTACCCCTAAGGGGGTGAAAAACGGGGGCAAAGTTTGTATGGGACAACGTGATTCCTTGGTCCGATCTACTTCAAATTTTGCATAAACATTCCTTAACAGAATTGATGGAAGGTGTGTATCGTATTTGATTGAAAATCATCGCCTATCGGGGTCAAAAAGGGGTAGAAAGTTATTTTAGGGGTGATTTGCATCGAAGTTGATATCAATAATCCTTAGTACTTTTGATTTAAATTTCATTTTTTATTATTTTGACACATGTTTGAAATCTCAATCTGATTTTCACAGATTACAGAATAAGGCAGATGGGAGCGAACGGAACACGGGTGTGAGGCCAAAAAAGCAAATACAAATTGAAAAACACATACCTGATATTCGCTTTTGAATTTGTATTTGCTTTGTTTAAAAAACTTTATTTAACGAAAAACACTTTCTTTTTAATAAATTAGCACACAGCAGCTTTTAAACATAGCAAATACAAATTCAAAAGCGAATACCAGTACGTGGATTATGTAACTTAATTGCAATGAAATTCTGATTGAAATAACCTCTGAATCGGTAGAAATATAACAAAATCGGAAATGTTTCCATTTCTATTGAACCACTGTTTGTATTTGCAGTTATCAGAACGTAAAAAAGTTATCAGAAAACCGCTATATTGAACCGATTTCAATTCGAAAATGTTTGAAATTTAGTTACGTAATCGCCACACTGGTATGTGTTTTTAAATTTATACCTAATTGCTTTTTTTTCGGCCTCACTCCCGTGTTTCGCACGCTCTATCTGCCTTTTGTTCTGGTAACTGAAATGCTCTTTAAAATTGGAATGTCAAATATAAAAGAATATTTTAATCGTATTAGCATTCGAAATTTGTTTGGAAATTCATTTTCTCGGGTTTTTGGCGGGAACTTGCAGAGTGACGTTGCGTTTTCATTTTTATTTTCATAAATTCGTGTATTTTGAGTTTTATTGCATATGATCGGTGGTATTTTATCCAATAAAGATCAATCCATGTGCACCAGTGAAGTGAAATGAAATGAATTATGTGTATCGTGTCTTTTCAAAAGTCCGTGAAGAGTTTTAATACATGACTACCACTGTAGTATAACATGACTTTTATGGACGGTGACTGACTGCATGAGGACTATGTGAAATTTATTGTGACTAGAACTTATATAATATAACTGGAAATTGGCAAAATACACACACCCGCGTGACGTCAATGCAAAAAAAAAAGTTCATTTTCTCTATTTCATTAGAATGAATATTATTTTGATTGTAGTTAATTAAATCTCATTTGTTGTTATAAAAATTAAATAAGATTCTTTGAGTTCGATTTTTTTGTGAAGGTATAATATGGGTTTTTAGTTTTCATTTTAAAAATAATTGTTTTTGTTTTGTTTGTTGTGTCTAATAATTCAGTGGCGTGCATTGGTTTTCGAAGGAGAAAATTCAAACCGTACGCGGGTGAAACCGCGGGGGTCTGCTAGTAATATATAAAATGATAAACTGATTGTTGATATATCAACGCACAGCCCAAACCGCTGGACCTAGAGATTTGAAATTTTGCACACAGATACCTTATACAGTGGATGCATCCACTAAGGAAGGATTTTTGTAAATTCCACCCCTAAGAGGGTAAAATAGGGGATGACAGTTTGTATGCAAGTCCGTCAGTTTTGAAGTTAGGATCTTCAAATTTTGAGTTTAGGCTGACGATTGAAAATTAATGTATAGTTATCTCAGCGTTTGTGATAATTCCACCTCCGAAGGGAGGAAAAGGGGGATGAAGTTGGGTATGCAAGGCCTTCAATTACAAAGTAAACTTCATGAAATGTATTATTATACGGTGTAGGCATCCACTATGGAAGGATTTTTGGAAATTCCACCTCTAAGGGGGTAAAATAAGGGATGAAAGTTTGTATGCAAGTCCGTCAGTTTTGAAGTTAGGATCTTCAAATTTTGTGTTTAGGCTGACGATTGAAAATTAATGTAAAGTTATCTCAGCGTTTGTGATAATTCCACCATCGAAGGGAGGAAAAGGGGGATGAAGTGGTGTATGCAAGTCCTTCAATTTCATAGTAAACTTCACAAAATATATTATTATACAGTGTAGGCATCCACAAAAGAAGGATTTTTAAAAATTCCACCCCTAACAGGGTAAAGTAAGGGATGAAAGTTTGTATGCAATATATCAACGCATAGCCCAAATCGCTGGACCTAGAGATTTGAAATTTTGCACAAAGATACCTTATACAGTGTAGGCATCCAGTAAGGAAGGGTTTTTGGAAATTCTACCCCTAAGAGGGTAAAATAGGGGATGAAAGTTTGTATGCAAGTCCGTCAGTTTTGAACTTAGGATTTTCAATTTTGTGTATAGGCTGACGATTAAAAATTAATTTAAAGTTATCTCAGCGTTTATGATAATTCCACTCCCGAAGGTGGAAAAAGGTGGATGAAGTTGGGTATGCAAGGCCTTCAATTTGAAAGTAAACTTCACTAAATTTATAATTATACCGTGTAAGTATCCACTAAAGAAGGATTTTTTAGTATTACACCCCTATGGGGGTAAAATAGGGGATGCAAGTTTGTATGAAAGTCCATCAGTTTCGAAGTTAGGACCTTCAAATTTTGTGATTAGGCTGATGATTGAAAATTAATTTATATATGCCTCAGCGTTTTTGCTAATTCCGACCCCGAAGGGGTAAAAAAGGGGATGAAGTTGTGTATGGAATTATACTAAATTTATTATTTAAGCCTACAGTTGGAAACTTACGAATATCGGTGTTGTTGGAATCTGAACTCTTAAGGGGTGTAAAGGGGTATGTAATTTTGTATTGAAGTTGGTCATTCACACAATTTTGTATTGAAGTAAAAATATTGTACACGTGTATTATTAAGAAGCCTACTGCCGCCATCTATCTGTCTGTCTGCCACGAGAAAATTTCTCAGCTGTCTGTTTGAGGAACTTTTGGATAGATCTCCGCCCGTCGATCTGTCGATACGCGACACGCGGTAGAAAACTCCTTTGAAATCGCACAGTAGAAACCATTTCGGTTCCAATATATGAGTATGGACTCCCCGTCGTTGCCGAAAGTTGCGATGGTAGAAGGTAGCCCGTGGGAATCAGATCAAACAATTCTTCAGAGAACTGTCCGTTGTACAAGCGATACACACATAAGGAGGCAGTCTCTCCTCAGACTGACAGACAGACAGAAACATCTCAGCTGTCTGTAAATTATTGAGAAACTTGTGGATATAGGTCCCGTGTATTCGTCTGTCTGTCTGTGTGCCATAAGCAAATATCTCAGCTGTCATGAAATGGTTGAGGAAATAGGTCTCATTGCGCAATTTTAGATAAATAATCCCGATCTCGACACCTCCCAAAAAAAAACATATTTCACCTTCCCATACATACACGGTGCAATATGCACCGTGTAGATTTTCAGATCTTCTTCTTCAAATCGGGAACCTAAACTTTCCACAAATAGATGGGTTGATAAAATACCAACTTAGGTATAAATAAAATGTATACTGATGTTACAATGAACACAAACCGATAGAGTAACCACTCTATCGGTTAACGCATAACCATGCGCGAGAGAGCCATTATGACTCCCAAAAATGACCAACCCGCTGCGATAAATGAAATGTTGATTTATTCATTTGAAGGTTGTTGCCACCATGGTCGATATGGATGAGTCGGTAAATTATCCTGTTCAATTTTTAAACTAGATCTTAATCTGCCGGGTAATCCATATGTAGGTGCTCCTGTCATAATGATTAGAAATATACGGCCTCAAAAATTGTGCTGTGGAACTAGACTTCAAGTAACAGCTCTCCGCCGCAATGTTATTGAGGCCAAAATATTAACTGGTCCTGCTAGATGAGAAACAGTGTTCGTGCCGCGTATACCATTGATCCCAAAGCCTTCGTTTAATTTAAAAGTGTACAGTTCCTTATCAAGGTTTGTTTCGCGATGGCTATTAATAAATCACAGGGAAAAACTCTGATATTTGCTAGAGTTTATTTGCGACAGGACTGTTTCAGTTGTATGTGGCATGCTCGCAATCAGCTCTCAATCTACCTGAACTTATGTCAAATATCACACGTAGTGTCGGGCAATAGCCATGAACAAAGCTCTATGTTGTTAAAATGAATCATATCTAGAAAAAAAACTACGCGGACAAAGTCGCGGGCTAAAGCTAGTATAAGTATATTCATCTAACTGGTAATATATTTTTATCAATTTGCAAATTTTACGTAATTAAATTACCGTCCAATTTGCAATAAAAGCATTACGTATTACCATTTCAATTTAATTTTAAATTAGTAACAAACACGGCTACTTTCAGGTTTCATGAGCGAGAAAAGAAAATGTCTCCATTGAAGCTTTCAGTCTAGACGAAGCCTTAAAAGTGAGAGGGGGGATTAAACTAACAATACCTTGTTTTGAAGTGCCAATAAAAACCTATAATACACGTAATGATACTTTTTAAATAACTCAGTCCCAAAAAAAACATATTCAACTGAATACAAAAGAAAAGAAGCATAAAGAATTTAACAAGCCCTCCTACCATAAATATGTTTTCCCAGAAAAAAATATTAGTTCCCTGTCTTATATGAGTAAAACAGGACACCAAAAGATGGTGTCCAATTATATCTCGATACACGATCCTAAAATAAAGAAGCGGCGACGATAGACAGATCAAAAAGAAATGTTGTTCCATTCTAAACGCGCTTCGTTCACGAAAGCAAGAAAAATACCGCAAAAATCATTCCAACCATGATATAGAGGATTTGCTGACACTCTAACAGCGCGTCACGAAATTAGAGCCTAACATAGCCCTCTTATTTTCACTTTTCCACTGTAAACCTCCAACCAAAATACGTTGAGCTTCCTCATCTCCCTCAACACAGTTGAACTAGATAAATTGGACGCAATCACGGTAAGCCTCGGGGACCAAATAAAGCCGGTCACGTCCATAAGCCGAATCGACGAATTTTCCAAGGGGGGATGTACAAAAATTGCGGTGAGGATTTTTTTTCTACCGTCTGTTTCCTTATTTCGTTACGTTTCTCTTGCCTTTATATCCGTTTATTGGTAGCTCGGCTTAAGAAGTAATTTATGTGTGTGCAAACTCCAATAAAGGTTTTTCTTTACTGCTGTTCTTAGGGTTTGTTCTTATTACACGGATAATTGATTTAGCTTGCGCTAATTAATTCGAGTTTTGCAACTTATATTTGTAACATAAAATCAGACGTGAGCAAAATAGGATATAACATTTCAGCTTCTTCATAGTTACATTACTGTGCAGCGCTTCTTCACATGGTTTCATTCAAAGAATCTAGTGCATTGCAATGTATTTCATCGTTTATCCAAAACACTAGATTAAACGTTGACTTTATTTCATTTGTAAATCATATGAAATCCCTTAAATAGTAAATCATTTAAAATAGGTGTAAGCAAGGTTATAAAAAACTTTTCAACACCGATAATGGGGCATCAACAGCCTATCCTACAATAATTTTCCCATCAGACCCCGCTTTTTATCCCATTTTTCTGTATAAAATTCCCGATTATGAGAACAAATTGGCCGTTACTGTTATAACCAAGTTTAGTAATGCACATCGGAAATTATTCAGATTTGCCGACGTTAATGGATTGTTAAATTGGGTCGTAAGTCAATTATTGAAGAAAGAATTTAGAATGGATAGATAGCGGTATTATAGGGATTGTTATTAATCTGAATGACAATCATTTTTAAGCGATGAAAACTGTGTTAGAAAAATAGATCTAAACATGACTACGCATTAGAGTCAGGAATTGGACTTGCAACCTGGAGCAAATATTTTGTATACATGTTAAGACTGCCGTAAAATGTATATAGAAGTATCTAATAGCATTACTCTTTTTACCCTTGTCGCAGTCGGGCCATTACTTAATGTATTTTCTGTTTGAATGTCTTTCATAGCATTTGTTTTTTGTTGGGGTTTATCTCCACATTCCAATTTTTTTATATCTATAATTTGCAATTATTGAGCGAATTACCTGCGGGACATTCGGGAAGTGGGCCATAATGACTAAAGACCCCGTATTCAAACATTTTTATATTTAGGCAGTTACGAATGGAAGTCCTACAATTCTTTTACCAAATGAGGTTTCTTTATTCGTGAGGAAACTGAAAGATTCAGTTTTATCCAGTAGAATTAGCCCGTGGTACTCAAAGTTATGAGTAGAATAAAAAATCCAGGAATTTAAAAAACATTATTATTTTCTATTATTACATTATTTATTTCGTTCATCATGACCGTAAAATGTATTGAATATAACGCACATTTTACAGAATCAAGTATTCAAAAAAATTACTTTTCATACATTATGATCGAGCAAGGTTGACATTTTGTAAGAAAAAAACATGAGAATTCACTATTGGTCCCATAGTAAAAGTTGTTCAGCATGACTAACCCAACATAGGCTTCGAAAATATGCCATCTCGAAATCTCCACCTGTTATAACTTGTAATCCCTAAAGGTACAGCTAAGAGCCAAAATTCAATGACAACATTGATTCCACGGAAATAGTAACAAACTTAAAACTGACAATAATAAGGTAAATTTTCAACTGACCTCCAGCTTCACAGCAACGGATCTATAAGCTCTATCGGCAGTATTCTGCGCTTGGCAAGTAAAGGTCTGGTTGTGATGCTGTCTTCGTGGTCGGAGGTGGAGAATAGACCTGGCTGTGTATCTTCTACCATCAGGCATTAGCTCTATGTTATTCGTTACTCCCTGGGTTAGTACTCCTCCGTCATTGTCTACCCATGTTATCTGTAAATAATAAAATATTATAGTGTAGTCCTTTTCTGTATTCTTTAAGTTTTTTACGATTATGATGATTAGTCATTTCAAGATTAAGCCCCTTTGCACATTATAAGTAATTTTTTTGTCTTATCAGACAAGACATACATTTTATGGGCGTGTTTTAGTATGTACGGTCTCATATAACATCCAATGCGACAGAATTTCTTAAAAGACACAAGATTTTCTTATAATGTACAATAGGCCTTAGAGTGCTTATTTCAAGGTCTAATTTAAGAATAGCTTTTTATCCACAGTTTCATTCGAAATCCCCTCTTTTTACAAGCTTTTATTTAACATGCCTTATTAGTATGGGTAGAATCAAACAAGCATACGGCCCGCCTGATGGTAAGCAGTTACCGTAGCCTATAGACGCTTGCAACACCAGGGGTATCAATAGCGCGTTGCCGACCCTGAAGAAATCTCTTCACGCCCTTTTTGAAGAACCCCATGCTGTACTCCATTGGGAAAACCACGGCGGGGAGCTCATTCCACAATCTGAGCGTCCGCGGAAGAAAGCTCCTTTGAGTCCGCACAGTTCAAAACAATTCTGGTTTCAATGTGTGAGGATGGATTCCCCGTCGAGGCGTGAGTTGCGATGGTGGAAGGTAGCCGTGGGCAACAAGTCGAACAATTCTTTAGAACACTGATTGAGCTAAAAATTTACATATACACGTTTAGTTTGGATGACAGTGTAATAAAAGCTTGTTTTTAATTTATATTGCTTATACCCTTTTGAATTTTAAAAACTCTTTCCTCTGTGGATGGATGTTGTGTTCGAAATTTCATGTTTCAAGACCCTCCATTTTGAGCAGTTACTCCTTGTTTGTTATAGATTTGTATATTCGTGTGAGTGGCTTCTAGCTTATTTTCTTCACTAATATCATTATTAACACATTCCTGCAATGTTCTCTTTGAAATTTTATTACACACTTACCTCAGCTGCAGGTTTTCCACCAATAGAAACACATTCCAAATCCACTTTCCGATCTTCGATAGCTTGAAGCACAGGCCCTTGTGGTATTCTTGGTGGATTTGGAGGTGCCAGGATAATGAGACGGGCATATCTTGATCTGATTGCTGGTTCACCTGTCAATGAAAAGTAGTTAAATTTTACAGTATTTTCAGTAGTCCTTTGAAAGTGATTTCAAGAGGTTGGACAATTGGCATGGAAGCAATATAGTTTTTTTTTTTTACTTTTTAGATCAATCAAATCTTATACCAGTCAAAATAGTACTTAATCAATAAAAAAAAGAGTGTCATTTTTCATAGTAGGCTGTATAATGAACAATTTTGATAAAATTTATCAATAGTAGAGTATAGAAAACCCAGAAAGGCTCTCAAGTGCGCCGATCAGAACACAGGTTGGCTACAAATTTTCAAATTCTAGTTAGCACTGTCAAAAGTGACAAGCATCAGGCAGTCAATCATAATGCCTGAGGTCTAGCAGTCACGAGGTTTAACACCAGTCTCCCATACGAGCATGTCGAGAATTCCCCTAATTGGCATCACCACACGCAAGGTTGCTCCCAGAGATAACGCTTCATGCCTCATAACCATAGTTTCTACTTATATTACTTTACTAGCGTTCTACCCTGTGCCCTGCGGTTTCACCTGCATTCTCGGGGATCAAATGTTTTTTTATTTTTCTGGATTAAAAATTTGCCTAAGTATATGTTATTCCAGGTGGTACCGTTGAAGCGTCAAGTGGTAACAAACTCACTTTCGCAATTATTTTAAACCTTGCAGAGTGACGTTGCGTTTTAGTTTTTATTTTAATAAATTCGTGTATTTTGAGTTTTATTGCATATCGGTGGTATTTTATCGAATAAAGATCAATCCATATGCACCAGTGTAGTGAAATGAAATGAATTATGTGTATCGTGTCTTTTGACGTGACAAGAAGTCCGTGAAGAGTTTTAGTACAATAACCACCATTGTAGTAAAACATGACTTTTATGGACGGTGACTGACTGAGGACTTAATGTGAAAGTGATTTACTGTAACTGGAAATTATTATATAACTCGACACTGGCAAAAATAAGTCCTAATTTGGATTTAGTTGTCAAACTTAAAAGTAAGAAGAAAAAGTAGAATAATCATTTTCCATAGCATAGGCTAGCTGCATGTCAAATTTAATGATGATCGGTAGAGTAGTTAAGACGTGAAAGCGTAACAAACAAACACATTCGCATTTATATTATGTATTGATATAAGTTAAGATATTAAGGCGCTGGGATGTCCCGAAATCGTTAAATGTGTGTCCCATTTACCAAACACACATTTTACAACTTAGCCACACATTTTGAGCGAAACTAACTTACAACATAATTCAATTACAATGTTATTTGGATATAAACTAAAAGCTTGACTAAAACTGTAAATGTTGGTGTCTGGTAATTGTTATTTAATTTTAACGTGTTGCAACCACCGTACTGTGTTATAATGGATGTTTTTGGGGAATTTGTTTATGTCGACGTTGTTTTGATTTGGGTCTTACTTTTGAAAATTCTAAATTAATAAAACGCGACAAAAATAAGTGTTAAGGATTGGTATGGGAAATAATAATAACGAGTTACAATAGTAGGTAGGGTACTTTTTACAAAAGATATCCTTTTGTAAAAACTAATTTTAGAGCCGATTAATGATATATACACTGATATACATATTTACCTGTGAAACGTATAATATTGTATGAGACTTATTATTTTAATTAAAATGAGATTATATCTTACTCATTTTTTTTTCTTCTTTTGCTCACTGTACTTAGTGCATTATTTCCACCATAAGTGTTATCGATATTATGTCACATGACATAGGCCTTCTGTTATTTACAACCATCGAGGAAAGATCCCTTTAGAGTAGTAATAATTAACAATCAAATTCCGAAACTCGTCAGTGATTTGTCACTGAATTTGAACAGTGAGCACCAATCACTGCATCGTGTGTTTTTGACTTGGCCAATCAGAGTGCATGCGTGCTTGACTTAGCCAATCAGAGCGCGTTGTCGGCGGTGGGAAATTGGCGGAATATTATTTCAACCAAAATGAACGTCATTGCGCTTCTTTGGGTTAATTGTTCGATGTTTACAACTAAACTAATTTTAATCTCACTATGTCTCTTTCCAACAAAGAACATAAGAAAAGGATGTAAGAAATTTAGTCCTGTCAAATCAGTCCAATGCTTGTTTTCTAAAATAAATTTAGTCGCCATCTATCGCGGTTAGGCCTAATACACTCAAATAAGACCACAGTCTATATAAGACGGCAAAGATTAATTTGACAGCTTTAAATATTTTCTATCCTTTTTCAATAAGGTTCGTAAGAAAGAGAAGAGATGTGACTAAAATTAGTCAAGCGCGATTTACAACAGAATCGGCACCATTATCCAATGTCCATAGCATTGTATAATTTAAACAGGAAACTAGTCATGCCATTATTGAGGGAACACGCAGTTACCGTTTGTATATCAGAAAATCCAGGTTAATTTGCCATTTGCTTTGTACAGGAATACTGGAATTTATTCGACCAATTAATGCGACCACCGGTCATACCACGTTGGGTTCGAGGCTGACCTCGTCAAAATTTGATACCATTGACTCATTATAGATGTGGATGTTTAGATGTTTGTGACTCAATCACACCTAAACGGCTGATTAGATTTGGATGACATTTAGCATTCATATGGAATATTGTTTAGATCCAAAAAATATTTAAAAAATGCAACCTTGCTGAGTTTCTTGCGGGATTCTTCTCAGTTGAAGGCCGAGTTCCGAACCGGTGGTAACTTCAGTAAATGTGACCTGCATAAGTGCCCTTCTGGGGCCTAAATTGAATAAATGGCATTGGCTTTGACATTGAGATTAAAACGTGATGCTTTTTATTCCGGGAACATTTAGATGGCTCAGGCACAGAAAGAGTCGACGAAAAAAATATCGGTCGACGTGTATGGTAGTACCATAGTCTATAAAACCATACAGTCATTCGACGAAGCCATCTAGACAGGGCAATCGTGCGGCGAGTGAGGGGCGAGACGTGGCCTGACCTGCGAATAAAACGATGTTGGTAGCTCGAGCCACAGCATACTTTATATGACCGTCGCCGTCGCGATACAATCTATACCTCGAGTCTAAAGAATTGACGTTGATAAACGCTTACTAATTCGTTTGCGTTTACAAACGTCAATTCTCTGCACACGGGGTACTAGACGTTGTCGGCATTTTCCACGAGATCAAAGGCGTCGGACGACTGTATGGTTTTATATACTGTGGTCACAGTTTTACTATTGTAATACTGTGCTGTGGTAGAACTCGATTTTTATAACTCTGCACTTGGAGGTGTCAAAGACGTTAGGTTGGCTAAATTGAATTCACCCGCCCGCTTCTCTTCTTACCCCTCCTCTGACGCCTATTGGTACGGTCGGCACTGTCTTGTCGTCTGCACAGTTATTTTGCTATTATCGTTTCGATATTTTCATGAACATTTTAGTTGTCTTTTTGTTTAGGTTAATTGTGTTTTATGGAAAAATAAAGTGCTTATTTACCTAAATAAAAAAATTGAGCTTCATTTTGCATGTACACAAAATAATTTGAAAAAAACTATGATAGATAATAAAATAATTGTTAAATAATTTAAATTATATAACAACATAACTCTTTCTCGTAACTCGCATAGTCGGGTAAAAAACTGTTGAAGACGCTACCAATGGAGCCATCTTGACAATATTTTGACACTGACAAGTGCACAGTTTAAAAAATTGGGTTTTTTATTCTTATTGTGTTGTGTGTGAATCTGTGTTCAATAAATACCATTTAACGTTACAGATTGACCTGTAACGTTCATAAGAGCTTTATTAGGGCTTAATATACTTTGTGGTAGATAAAGATAAAGATAAAATGGTATTTATTGAACACAGATTCACACACAACACAATAAGAATAAAAAACCGGCCAAGTGCGAGTCAGACTCGCGCACCGAGGGTTCCGTACAAACCTGTAGGTATATAAGTAAATGGTAGTATAGACCTGAGTATTTGATATTAATTTCAATTTATGACCTATTAAAAAAAAAACTACTTACTAGATCTCGTTCAAACCAATTTTCAGTGGAAGTTTGCACCGTAATGTACATCATATATTTTTTATAGATTTATCATTCTCTTATTTTAGAAGTTACAGGGGGGGGGACACACATTTTACCACTTTGGAAGTGTCTCTCGCGCAAACTATTCAGTTTAGAAAAAAATGATATTAGAAACCTCAATATCATTTTTGAAGACCTATCCATAGACACCCCACACTTATGGGTTTGATGAAAAAAAAAAATTTGAGTTTCAGTTCTAAGTATGGGGAACCTCCAAAATTTATTGTTTTTTTTTCTATTTTTGTGTAAAAATCTTAATGCGGTTCACAGAATACATCTACTTACCAAGTTTCAACATTATAGTTCTTATAGTTTCGGAAATAAATGGCTGTGACATACACGGACAGACAGACAGACAGACAGACATGACGAATCTATAAGGGTTCCGTTTTTTGCCATTTGGCTACGGAACCCTAAAAAGAAACAGTATAATAACATAAAGCATAAACACATACAAACTAAAATAAGTAATAACAATGCAATAATTAGCGTGTGATATCGTGGGTCTCAAATGGCCTCAGCTCAGCAAGTGCTGCAGGTCACTACAGCGCTGATTTTCGGCTGAAGCCACGAGTGAATCACGGAGATTTAGTCAGCCTGAAAACTTACTTTTTAACCGACTTCAAAAAAGGAGGAGGTTCTCCATTCGGTTGTATGTTTTTTTTTTTTTTTTATGTTTGTTACCTCATAACTCCGTCATTTATGAACCGATTTGGAAAATTCTTTTTTTATCTGGATACACTTCCCGTTTGGTCCCATTGTCATCAGATCAGGATTTGAATACTTCTTAGTGTACTTTGAAGTCGATTTAAGTTTTTTGTAATACAGTCCAATTATTCACAAAAATAATGGGAATAGTAGGTACTTCAGAAAGTATAGGCATGAAATAATGATCAGTCAGTGGTAACAACAATGGGTTTTTTGTAGATTGCCAGCAAAATTGAATTTCCAATAAAGTTGAACACGAAGTTAACGAACCGCGATACTACATACAAGGCTTCAGTTTCAATAGATTTCAATGAAAACCGTAAAAATGAATGCCTATTAAAAAAACATAACGAAACTCAATTAGAGCAGTCGAAACCAAAACTACGCCGAAATACGTTTTGGTCGCGTTAAAAAAAAGTTTCCAAATAGAACTACGGAACCGCGAAAGTTGTGAATACACTCGTTAAACATTTTATATATGCGAAACTTACTCTGATTTATTCTAATAGTTTGCTATTGCGCAATTTAATGGCTCCCCGTTTGAAAAGGAAAGTTTCCGTATACTCTTTTTGGGGTTTACCTTTGACCGGAGTGTGGAACTTTTAGTGGTCGCCTGCACGAACTTTTGCATTCTTACGAGCAATATTTTTGTTTATATTTGCGTCGAAATATAATAGTCAAATATATAAAATCCTTTAACTCTTGAACTCCTAAAAATCCACCAGTACCAAGGATTAACTAATAGACCAAGTCAAAGAAAAAGTAGACGCCCTATTGTAAGAGTATATAAGCAGCATATCTATACTAATCTATGATAAAACTATTTTTCTACAATAAGAATATAATACAGCGGAAGAGTTTTTTTGTGTGTTTGTTTAAACGGGCTAATCTCTAGAACTACCAATCGGATTCGAAAAATTATTTTACTAATAGAAAGCTACATTATTCCCGAGTATTATAGTCAATTTTTTATACCGGGAAAGCGGGTGAAACCGCGGGGAACAGCTAGTTCAATAATAAATGTCAACGTCCTACACACTCCCGCATGAACCTGAACTGCAATGGGTAACGAAACCAAAGCCAAAGGCTTGAATTTTTCTACAATGGTGATGGTGATGCCAAAGTGGTAAGTATTTATCCATAAAAACAGCTCCTAGAATTCAGTAGAATCTCGGCAGCAGCAATAGTAACTAATTTTATTAGGTGTATTTTTAATTACTTCTTTTTCGTAACGAAAATGTTGACTCACGACATTCGAAATCATCCTACTCATCCTATCCTACTAAATTATAACTGCGAAAGATGTGTGTGTGTGTTTTTTTGTTATCACTCAGCTCCGTAACGGCTGATCGGATTTGGATAAAATTTGGTTCGTAGAGTACAGCATGGGGTTCTTCAAGAAGGGTGTGAAGAGGTTTCTTCAGGGTCGACAACGTTGCAAGCGTCCATAGGATTCGGTAACCGCTTACCATCAGGCGGGCCGTAAGCCACCTTAGTGATATAAAAAAAAATATAGCCCAAAATAATATATGGGACACTTAGTTTCCCTGCAAAAGAGGGAACGCGGGTAAAAACGCGGGGCTGTAGGTAATAAACGTATAAACTAAATCATGAAATGAGACAGACGGATAGAAGAAGATGATAAAAATCATTTTGCGAAAATCAACTCCTATACGGAAGAAACTGTAAGGATACCTAATACAAATACAACTAGAAACCTATAGACAGCACCATAAAACGTCTATATTGAGGCGGTCGCTACTTTACGAGCCGCCTCCACCACGGCTGCCGGATTACTCCCTAATCTCGCTCTGTCTCAACACAGATAAAAAACACATTGTTTTTTTACAAAGTCAGTGAGTTTTGTGCGTGATTTCATTTACCGTGGAGTGTTTGTGCTTTTTAATCTCTTTAATACTTATTTTATTATGGTGCTGTGAAATTTGTGAAAATGTCAACAGATATTCTATGTAGCTGTTTTGAATAGCTAAGAATGGGGGAATAATATCGTAGTCCTCAAAATTTATGTTTATGATCTCTGTGGGCCAACCAAAAGCTCTTAAAACAATATTATTATAACCTTATTTGTCTTTGTCTTGTTTTGACGCCGGATGACAAAGAAGGACAAAATACCAATAAGGTTATAATAGAGCTTGTGGTTGGCCCTCTGAGCAGATTAGCGACATATACGTCATGTTTTTCAAAAAAAAAATATTAAACAAGAAGCCCCAATGATCGGCCGTATCTCGTGACAGTAGACTTCTAAGATATTTATTATGAAGATCACGGATGCTTTGAGTTCGCAACATCTAAGTGCTGGAACGACAAGGTCTGTCGGGACAAGCAAAAAAAAACGGCTAAATAACAACATACCCTGTTTTTTTTTTTAATTAACAGTACCTAACACAAAATTTTACTACCAATAACCTAAACAGAGTGACTTGCGAACTAAAAATCACCAGTAACAAAACTAGTTCTGGTTCATTACTAAATTATTTGATTAAATCTAAAAGATATAAGATTAAATGTAACTAAAGTTAGTTTCCAAACAACAACTAACGTTCACTTTGTCACCGTAATTTTTTCAGTGTAGCTATATGCTACTGAGTGTAAACCCATCATCTTTTCTAGCGATCGACAGCGCTACATCAGTTAAGTGAGCAAAAACAAAGCGCAAAGTCATAACAAGGGAAAAAAGTTGCAACATGACAACACAAAATCGCGCTATCAAAGTTCTCAGTACTAATACAAACCAACAAGAAACCTTGGACTGCAGTAACACAGTTGCTAGTCAAGTGGAATATCTTTCTTCTTCACTGCGCCCATGACATCTTAATATCATTAAGAATAAGAAATCTTTATAACCTGCTTTTCCTAGTTGGTAGAATCGATAAACTAAAGAGCTTTCAAGCTTGATATTTGCGAAAACTCTCTACTTCCTACTATATCTCACTATCTAATAAAATCACGCTTCGACAACTGAACGGATTTGGATGAAATTTGACACGCTGACAGAATATGTTCTGGATTATCACATAGGGTACTTTTTATCCCCGGAAAGCAATATATCTCTCGGGTACGCGGATGAAATCGTGGGGACAACTAAATAAATGCGAAGGTGAGTTTATGTTAACATACTAATGTTACCTGCTCTTTATGGCTCAAAGGCCCAACCAATCGTGATGAAATTTGCCACACAGATAGATCATAACCTGGATAATATATAGGATACTTTTTATCCCGGGAAAACAACAGATCCCTCGGGGATGCGGGTGAAACCGCACGATGAAAACTAGTTCAAAATAAATTAGCACAACATTCAAATGAGAAAAGCACAACTGAACAAACACAATAGTTGTGTCAGTACAGCGAAATTGTCCAACTTTACGTCGTTTAACTCACCAGGGTGGCTGTTTAAATTCGACTCTGGTTTGATTTGGTGCAAGTTATGGAACATGAGCGTGTTTGGTTTAAAAATGGTAGTGAACAAAATGCTTATTCGAGCTAAGATTATTGGAATCGTTAGGACATTGTGATGGGTGGTATACCATTGTGTTGTAATTAGCTTACAAATAACAGGCAACAGTTCTCTATTTTGGAGTAATGGATAGATGGTAAGTGAATGTGTGTAGGTACTGTGTTTTGTGATAATATTACTGTTAAGTTAATTATTCGAATCGAATATAGTATATTATACAATTATGTATAGAGAAATTAAAATATGGGGGTAATTATGATTGTTTATGTATTGCGTTATATGAAGTTCATAATTATTACTATAATTATTTACATTTTTTATTAATTTTATTTACTTCTATACTAATAACATAAAGTGGAAGAATTTTTTTTTCGTTTCGTTCACTGAAACTACAAGTCGGATTCGAAAAAATCTTTCACTAATAGGAACGACATTATCCCCAAGTATTATTAGGATACTTTTTATTCCGGGAACGTGGGTAAAACCGCGGGGTACAGCTATTATTGGTTATACAACTATAAAAAATAAATGATACTATTTACCCTGTATCATTTTATGAAACTTATCACCACAAAATTTAAATAACACTAAAATATCCGCGTATCCTGTTTATCACTCATAACTTGTACCACAACCTAACCGCTAACAGTACTTCTAGCGGTTGAACAATTGTGTTTGCTTTGACCGTTTCATGGTGGAGGGGCATTTTCTTTAACCTCCATTTCTCATGATAGGAGTGCATTATCTTTCGCTTCGCCTTTATTTTGATCAGGTTTTAGCTATAATTCTTAGACACGCATTGCACAAAAACGTCTCGTCTGTATTTGTGGAATACTATTCGAACTAAATTATGATCGAACATGGTATGCTTTTCGGTGTAGATAGACCCTTATTCGTTCTTGATTGTGGACTAACATAAAGTTGTTGTTTATGGCACAGATTTCAGATGGAGCGCGCGGAACACGGGAGTGAGGCCAAAAAAGCAAATACAAATTGAAAAACACGTACCTGGTATTCGCTTTTGAATGTGTATTTGCTTTGTTTAACAAACTTTATGTAACAAAAAACACTTCTTTATTAATAAACTGTAGTTAAACAATGCAAATACAAACTGGAAAACGAATACCAGGTATCAGATTTTCAATTTGTATTTGCTTTTATGGCTTCACTTTCGTGTTCCGCGCGCTCCATCTGCCTTATTCTGTAATCTGTGGTTTATGGTAAGTAATATAGTAGATTTCAAATAGCGTTAATGTTCATTTCTATATAATAAAGGAATACTATGATAAAGCGAGGTTTCATGAAATATCGTGAGTACTATTTCAGAGTAATCAAATGGAATTTCACTAGATATTGGAAAAAAACCTTTAACCTTGACGATTCATCCTATGTGAAATAGAGTATAGTAGTGTTTTACCAACAACAATGTGTAGGAAATCTTCTACTCATAGTTGGGCCAGAAGCCATATTGGAATCAAAAGCTAGAAACGAACCGAATTGCAACAGGTTCTTATCGTATTTATTTGTATAGTAAGTATAGTTATACCACAGTAGATATATCTATCAGTACTAGCTCTTCATACAAACGGCCGGAACGCGAGTCATACCTACGCGCCACGATTTCGGTTCGCTTTCGGTTGGCAAACAGTCGCGAATGCGCTGCAGTGACGAACGAACGGTGTGATGGGTTTGTAAGCAGTAAGCGTGCGATTTATGACAAATATTCATTGAAATAATTAAAATAATTACAAGTAAGTACAATTACTTAATATGACAAAGAGAAATTATAGTAGACTATATTGTGCTTTTTTGGTTGCTTGACTTCGTTAATAACATAATACCTACCTGAATTCATAAATAAATAAGTGGATGGCTGGCTTGGGTGAAAAAAGTGACTACATACGGTCAGGTTAAAAAAAAATAGTAGTTCCTAGGCTAGGCTTTCTACTTACTACTTATGTATGTACTTAGCTATTTACATATATTTATTGAATTAGACGAAATATTATTATAAAATGATTGTGAGAGTAATAAATGGTAGGTAACTGTACCTAGTAAGATTTACATAATAATTTACTTTTTAAGTAAGATTTTGCAGTAGGTAGTTAGAGGTTTTGATTGCTGTAGGTAACGCACACGCGATGTAATGGTTGATATTAAGTAACGTTTGCAACGGTTCGACATCGGATGGGTGACCAAAAAAATTGTTATTTCGATTTAGAGTATAGAGTATTCGAGTATCTCCGTGCTGTAGGTAATGGGGTCATAAAAAAATATATATTACTCGTCTGTTTCTTACATTTTATTGAACACTTCCTATTTCATTCACAAAAAAAAAACATTTTATCAAATAAAAAATATAATTAAAATCACAAAACTAGACAAGTAGGTAGATGAAATTAAAATACTATAGGTGGGCAGCCCTTTCGCGTGTTCACGTACCGTGCTGCTGTAGGCAATTATAATCAAGAAAAGGGTCGAGTCACTTTACTGTTTGATATATCTACTGTGGTTATACTTTACATTACTAATGTTTTTTTTTCTACGATGAATTCGGTAAACGAGCCTACCCGCGAGATGGTAAGCGGTTACCGTAGTAATATGGACGCTTGCAACACACGAGGCATCACTCACGCGTTACCGACCTTTCTCCCTTCCCTAATCAGCTGTGGCGACCTTAGCCCCAAGCCCCGCGCAGGAACACAACATAAAGTTATTTGGCTGCGGTATTCTGTAAGGTGGAGGTACTTCCCCAGTCGAGCTGCTCTTTGAGCGAATAAACAATATGCTCTAACTCTCTTAAGAATAAGATATGAAATAGATGTTACTGTTCATAAAAAAATAGCGTTGTACGTAACATCCATGTCAAAAATGCGAAAATAAATAAAAAAAACAAAGTAAATTAATGCGAACTTTTTGAGTTTTTTCTATCGGCAATTATAGATTTCGAATAAAAAATATAAGTCAGCGATTTTCTTTTAAAATATTAGCTTATTCGATCCTGTGTCCAGCAAGGATCTATGTTTACAAAACGTCCACCTTATTTTCATAATAACTTTAGTTATTATTTGTCATTGTAACAAAACACGAATACATTTCCATTCGTAAAAAGTAAATACCTAAACAACTTTTGTCCAACTTCTCAAAAATTGATTCAGCATTAATAAGTTAATGTCAAAAGATGGCAACTCCAAGGTGCTCTGATTAAAGTTTGTAATAAAGTTACGTTTCTACGCCGTAAAAGTTCTTATCTCGGTAATTTGTAAAAGTGTGGGAAACATTCACGGGGAAAATGCGGGACGCGAACGCCATTTTGGAGATATAATAAATTTATTTTTATTAGATAGCTACTTCTGCCCGCGGGATCACCCACGTTCAGGAGTAAAATCCAAATTTGATTTTCATCCAAATACGATCAGCCGTTGTATCATGATAGATGGGTACAAACTTCACATTTATATTATTAGTGGAATAATCAGTATATACTACGGACAGGGTTCTGATGATGCCCACGGCCACTTTCTACCATCGCAACTCTCGCCATCGATAGGGACATCCTCACATATTGAAACCAGAATTGTTTCGAACTGTGCAGTCTCAAAGGAGCTTCCTTCCGCGTAAGCTCAGATTGCCGTGGTTTTCCCGATGGAGTACAGCATGGGGTTCTTCAAAAAGGGTGTGAGGAGATTTCTGCAGGGTCGGCAACGCGCGAGTGACACCCGTGGTGTTGAAAGTATCCATAAGCTATGGTAACTGCTTATCATCAGGTGGGCCGTATGCTTGTTTGCCACATTAGTAGTATAAAAAACAAATTTTTTTGACACCCATGTCAAAAATGCGAATATAAATAAAAAAACAAAGTAAAACTTTTTGAGTTATTTCTATCGGCAATTATAGATTTCGAATAAAAAATATAAGTCAGCGATTTTCTTTAAAAATATTAGCTTATTCGATCCTGTGTCCAGCAAGGATCTATGGGGCCAACTTAGATTAGGGTACTAGAAATATCACAAATCCAAACAAAGCATCCCATACATTTTGTTAAGAAAATTAATATGAAAAGTACCTATATTTTTTTTTCTTCATAATCTGTAAATGCCGACAGCAATAACTCAAAAAGTAAGGGGTAGTCTTCTAAGACCATATTCGCGTAGCTTCAACCCTTAAGGTAGCTTGCCCTCACTGACCCGGCTCAAACCATCCTGTATAAGAAGTACTGAAGTATGATACTTGCAGGCAGCATATTTATTTGGAATCCTTTCATGCTTTTGTCATCCGAGATCTAGGTTGATAAATTGAAAACCTTTTTGGCAAAAGAAAATATTTTATTTCTATTTGTGACACAAATTATGTTTGAAGCTCATTTCAAAAGGCTTACCCGAAAGAGCTTATAAAAGGGTTGAATTCCAGCAAAAAGAATCTCAAAGAATTTGTTATCAGCCATTCTAAGTGCCTTAGCTTTTGTCGACTATTAGAAACAGTTTCTAAATTCTCTTAATTTGCTTCCTCAGTCCATTCTTAGGGTTCCGTACCCGAAGGGTGCCAAACGAGACCCTAGTACTAAGCCTCCGCTGTCCGTCCGTCTGTCTGTCAGTGGGCTGTATCTCGTAAACCGTAATAGGTAGACACTGAATTTTCGCAAAATCTGTATTTCTATTGCCGCTATAACAACAAATAAAATTAAAAATTAAAGGGCCTACATGAAACGTATTTTTTGGCTTTTTTTTGTTGCGCCTTATATTCATTCTATAGCAAAGTTGAGTTAGTTAATATTACTATTATGGTACGGATCCTCCGTATGTGAGTCCGACTCGCACTTAGCTGGTATTTTTATTAACTACATAAAGTTTATCATATTAATCCACAATATTGAAAACATACTGAAAAGATATTTTTAGGGTACAGGCTTCGCTTAGTTATTAGTAAAATTGTAACAGAATTCCGAAACTGGGCAAATGAGAAATGCCACTGATATCTCCTACCATAATGTCCCTTACAATCTATATGTATGTTGATACGTTTCGTTAAACTCAAGACCTATATGTTATTAAAAAGCAAGCATTTTACACAAATGATTACCGCATTAAAATTTCTGAAAAAAAGATTTTGAAGTAAAATTGAAAAAAGATTGAGATGTAAGCTTGGATTTTTTATTGTTATTTCATATAAAGACTAGCTGCCCTCCACGATTCCACACGCGTTCCTGGGATAAAAAGACCATGCTTCCTATTAGTGAAAGAATTAACAGACTTGGATCCGGAGATTCCCTCCTACAAAAAATGGCGAACGGAGAATGTCAAAGCAGAATAAGATAAATTTTCAAATATTTATTATTTTGATGATAATTTCACCAGAAAATTGGCGAATGGAGAATGCCAAAGCAACATAATATAAATTTTCATATATTTAATATTTGGACGATAATTTCACCAGAAAAACAAATTTGGTCGTCTGAGCGCTGCTTTATTTGTATCATTTTATTATCACAGGCCATAAAAGCGGAAAAACCGAATAAATTTTAAAAATATTTATCCCTGTCATGTCAATGGATCCACAATAAAATGTATCTGTGTCATAATAGAAATCAGCTGATGTGTGTGGGAATCTGATTCGTACTTTATGCTTTTCCAGTGAAGTGTTCGCCTCGCTCCAAGTGTTTTAAAAAAAAAAACTCGTACCAAGCTCGTAGGTACATGTGTTCGTCTTTAAGTGTTCATCATACAAGAAACTCTTTAATTTATATCCTTTTAATGTTAATTTCGTTAATTTATTATTATTTTTATATAATGTTCTGTCTTCTTTTTAGGTACCTAACGTATTTTTAGTTTGTTTTCATCATCTCACGAATGGCAGAGCCCATACCAGTAAGTCAGACCTTGTTGGATGTCCAAGTCCCCGCATCATTGGAGAATCTGCTCCAGTGTCCGAGATGCCCCCAAGCACGTTTTTTTAAAGGTCAAAAAGGCCTTAAAATTCATGAAACACGAGTACATAAAATTGTCAATCAATCTTTTCCCACACCAATTCCTTTCTCATCTGGCTCATCTATTCAAAAACAAGATTTTTTAGAAACTCTATCAACATTAAAACATACAACTCCTGTCTTGAAACGCATTCCCCGTGGCGCACGTTTATCAGTTGCCCAATCCTTATCTAAAATAATAAAACATACCATTAATGTAAATACAAACAGTGCTTGGGAACAACTCCTTACATTTCCCTATAGAATCCTACACGCCCCACGCAATAGATATGATCATTCATCACTGACATCTATTATAAAAGAAAATTGCCACTTAAATAATGATACACCACAAGAGCTCCCTTCTAGAACATCCACTACCCGATTTAGTTCCCGCTCTAACCCGTTTCATTTAATTCAAAATAAATTAAACGACGGCGATGTTCGTGGTGCTGCGAGATTGTTGTTCTCCAATGATGCCATTGCGGAAAATACAGCCGAGACATTAGCTGCTTTACATAACAAACATCCATCTTCAGCATCAACTCCCTGCCTGCCCGATCCACAAAATTTCTTTTCAGATTCACTAAATTGTACAGTTAATGATGTTTCCGCTGCCTTGTCAACCTTCCTGAATGGTTCTGCTTCCAGTTTTGATGGCCTCTCTCCACAACATCTCAAAGACCTCACTTGTGGTCGTTGTGGTGATGTCAGGAATACTCTTCTGGAAGATCTCACTGGCCTCATGAATTTAATGTTATCTGGAAGGGTTCTGAATGACATCGCAGCAATATTGTACGGTGCAAATCTCTGTGCTTTAAAAAAAAAAGATGGTGGGATAAGACCTATAGCTGTTGGCACCGTATACCGCCGCCTCGCTGCCAAGATTTGTTGCAGAGCCAACCGAGACATCATAAGAGATTTACTCCAGCCGATACAATTAGGGTTTGGCTCACGGGGCGGCTGCGAGGCTGCTGTGCATTCACTAAGAACCTTTCTAGATAACAAAGGTGGGGAAGTGCTGCTGAAGGTGGACATCAAAAATGCCTTCAACTCCGTTGACAGGGGTGCTCTTTTGACACAAGTAATTGAGAAAATTCCAAATTCGTTCAATTTTTTAAATCAATGTTATAGTAAACCATCTAATTTAGTTTATGGCGATAATTTAATTCATTCCGCTGTAGGGTGTCAACAGGGTGACCCCCTCGGGCCGGCCGTCTTTAGCTTAGCCATTCATCCAATCATAAAACGTCTGAAATCAAAATTCAACGTCTGGTATCTCGATGATGGGACCTTGGGAGGAGATGTTACCACTGTCTTAAATGATTTGGAACAGTTAATTAAAGATTTTCACAATATAGGCTTAGAACTAAATTTTTCAAAATGTGAACTATTTCTTACCGACACATGCTTAGCAAAAGATTTAGCATTTGAACATTTTAATTCTTTGGCCCCAAATATTAAACTTTTAGACAGTGGCTCGCTTCGCCTCCTAGGTTCCCCTATCCTTGACGAATCAGTATCCACCTTTGTCGAGGAAAAAATACAAAATTTCAATAATGTGTCTGATCGCCTTCTACAAATTAATAAACACGCGGCTTTTACTATCATCAGATACTGCCTTTTTGTTCCAAAATTCGTGTATTCTCTTCGGTGTTGTCCACTTTGGAAGTACCCAAATTTATTACAAGGCTTGGATGATATCATTAGAGATACACTCATCTCCATTTTCAACATAAATCTGGACAGTCGAGGATGGTCACAAGCCTCCCTGCCTATTAGGCAAGGGGGCCTAGGCATTCGCAAAATTACTAGTGTATCATTGCCAGCCTTTTTGTCTTCGGTTCATAGCACAGATAACCTAATTAAGCGTATTTTGTTTATTTCATTACCAAACGTTGAGGTATCTTGCTGGACCGAGGCCAAAATTGCTTGGCAATTGGCCTGCCCGAATGTGGAACTGCCCAAAGTCCCTTCCTCGCAGAGGCTCTGGGATGGCCCCCTCTGTGAGCTGGTACGGAATCAATTATTAGAAACGTCAACCAGCTCCGCGGATAGGGCCCGTCTCACTGCTGTTAGTGCTTGGGAATCGGGACTTTGGTTGCAGGCCCACCCATCGTCACATATGGGGACACTTTTGGACTCCAACACTTTTAGAACTGCCGTTTGTTTGCGTTTGGGCTTACCCATTTATGCATCACATCGTTGTCAGTGCGGCACTGCTGTCGACCAACTCGGTCACCACGGACTGTCATGCAATAAAAGCGCTGGCAGATTTTCCAGACACGCCAGTCTGAATGATATCATCCGCCGGGCCCTTACCAGCGCCAACGTAACAGCTATTTTAGAACCCAATGGTCTGTTTCGTGACGATGGTAAGAGACCCGACGGAATGACACTTGTACCCTGGAAGTTGGGACGGCCTTTGGTATGGGATGCCACGTGTGTCGATACCTTAGCTCCGTCTCATCTTCCAGAGACAATAAATAGGGCTGGTGGCGCTGCCATGTCAGCAGAGAACCTCAAGCGGCGCAAATATAGTAATATAGATACGAGTTACATATTTGAGCCGTTTGGGGTTGAAACTCTGGGTCCGTGGGGGCCGAGCAGTCACCATCTTTTTCGCGAAATATCTAAACGCCTGGTCGAAGCATCTCGTGACCAGAATGCTGGCATATACTTCGGTCAGAGAATCAGCATTGCCATTCAACGTGGCAATGCCGCCAGCATTCTGGGAACGTTGCCCTCTGACAACGATTTTTTCATTTAGTTTATTTCTTTTCATTTATATAGATTTTAAGGCTTTTGTTTTTATATTTTATTAGGATGTATATTGAAATAAGATTGAGATTGAGAAACAAAGAAAGTTTGAAAAAAGATTGTCAAATTCCTTTATAAAACTATAATTGATGGAAATCTAATGAGGGCAAGAACCACCATGCACATTGTGCTGGTGGGCGACAAGTTAATTAATGACCAGTCACTTACCATTTCCGAATTTAATCAGATTTCTGATACAACGCGGTGGATACCTGGACAATTAATGAATCAAAACAAGAGATCGGTTTCATTATAACACAACGGTCATTAGCAATATGAAGGTTTATGTGAAAAGGGATTTGATTGGAATTTTCTATGATACATTCTTGAAATTATCTACTAGTCATTAGTCAAATGATATAGTTGACGTTACATCTGTATAAGGAATTAGTCACTTCTGAATTCTTCGAAATGATTCGGAATCTGGAATATTAATGTAAGAACTCTTACATTATAATATCTAGTATAGATCTATTATATTAATATCATTGTTATTTAACCTAAGGATAGCCATTGTTTAATATAGTTTCTATAACGAAAAGTAATGAAGCGCTCTCAAGGACTCTGATCAGTGGCTCGATTCTCGTAACAAAACATCAACGATGTCGTAGCGACTTCAACGATTAAACTGTGTTTTTTACTATTATAATGTCAAATGAACGATTGAAAATCGATCCTATAGACAAATTGTTGAGGCATATACATACACGCTTGAATGTTTTTTATACAAAATATTTCACGAAACACAATTTAAATAGTTGATGTCGCTACGACACCGCTGACATTTTGTTACGAGAATCGACCCACAAGTCACTATAGTCCACCTTGCAAGCCTGATTCCTACTTCGGTTATGGAGGTTACCAATAAAAAGCCTTTCTCCCCCATCGGTTGTATTCTCAATAAGTTACATCTTTTGTTTGTTCGACTCTATTTAAATATTGGCATGGTAAATATTTCTAGGTTCTCGATAGCGACTATAGTTTAGTACATTGAAATTAACCCAAAAATGTGCACAAAGACGTTCATTTTGTTTGAAATTTGTCCCACCAATTTCCCATTACCAACAATGGCGCTTTGATTGGCTAAGTCAAGGACACATGCACTCTGATTGGCTAGGACAAGGACACATGCACTCTGGCTAGTACAAGGACACATGCACTCTGATTGGCTAGGACAAGGACACATGCACTCTGATTGGCTAGGACAAGGACACATGCACTCTGATTGGCTAGGACAAGTACACATGCACTCTGATTGGCTAGGACAAGGACACATGCACTCTGATTGGCTAGGACAAGTACACATGCACTCTGATTGGCTAGGACAAGGACACATGCACTCTGGCTAGGAGAAGGACACATGCACTCTGATTGGCTAGGACAAGGACACATGCACTCTGGCTAGTACAAGGACACATGCACTCTGATTGGCTAGGACAAGGACACATGCACTCTGATTGGCTAGGACAAGGACACATGCACTCTGATTGGCTAGGACAAGGACACATGCACTCTGGCTAGGACAAGGACACTCTAAACAATTGCAGTGACTGCTATTAATCACTACTCTAATGGGATCTTTCCTCGATGAGTACAAAATAAGTATCGTAGCCCTCTTCCACAGTTATTATTTTGAAGACGGTCGTAAGGTTTCCTTATATTGTATAGTAATTTTAATGGCTTCCTAGCCCCTTACTGAAGGGGAATGACTAATAGATAGAGGGAGTTTTGGAGATGCATAAATAAATGCTAAAAATGTATAGATACATTATTGATCTATAGATGATGAATTGAGTAAACATGATGATGTAATAACCAAAAGAATACGAGATCTCACAAAATCTGAATATCAGTGATAACTGTTAACTAAAAAGGTTGTCTTTTAGTTAATACTGTTTATTTAAATTGGGCTATATGACGACAATTTGGAAGATCTAATGAAATAAAATTTTGTAATAAACTTTTTATTATTTCATTATTTATTATTATCTCATGTCATAAGACAGTGTCTAATGTCGCCTTAAAGTTTAGCCGTTTGGTGTCTACTATAATTAACGTATTAACGTTTTCATTTATTTTTGATCGATTTCAATAAAGGGGAAATCAATTCGACACGTATGTATGTAATATTATTGGAACTCCTATGATGATCTATTAGGGCTTCCAAACAAAATATACAAAATTTCATAGGTGTTTGTATGTTTGTATGTATGTATGTTTGTCCACGCATATCCCCGAAGATATTAATTGGATTGTAATCATTCTTTTTTATTGGTTTACATTTACTTCAACTTAGTGCAAGTTTCATCGAAATCGGTTAAGTAGTTTTCAAGATATGGACAAATATGTGTGACGGCCTGGCTTATTGATACGAGCTAGGGGTATGGTGTCAAAGGAAAAACATCTCAAAACCTTGGTTAAATTCTAGTGCATTTAAGAAAAACAAAAAATGACGAAATAAAAAAGTAATTTAAAAAAAAAACGACTACAAAATACACTACAAAGTATGAAATACCGCTCATCTGACACCGATTTGAAGTCAGCGAAATATTTTCAATGGAATACGTCGTGCTCTTTCGCTTTTTACTTTTATATTATAAGTATTAGTACTTACTATTAATTCTTTCATCCTTATCGTTTTATACCATTTAATTCTGTCTTTTTCTTTCTAGGCGGTACATTATCTAATTTAATATGAAAGCCTTTAAAATATTGTAATGTAAGCACTAAGAGATGCAGTTTCGAGCGACGATTTACAGCATTTGTGCATCGGGCGAGCATTTTTACAATTTCTTTGGATTGGCATCCAAAGAAATTGTAAAAATGCTCGCCAATTTCTTAGAATCCCTTTAGAGAAGAGATGGAAACTTTAAGGCACTTTAGACTCATTGTTACTGTTTTGGATCTCTTTTAAAGAGATTATGGTTGAATAAGTGATATTTATGTCTCTTTATTGCCTTATTACCATCTAAATAATTAAGTTAAATAATAGCTACAGTACCGTTTATATATGTTTCTGATGGATGTAAAGTTTTCCTGGTATAAAAATCATTCTATGTATTATTCTGAACTATAACCTAATTACCATTTTATCCAAATCTGTTCAGCTAATAGAGCAGATATTATTATTGGTAGGACTCGATCATATTTTGAATCCCGTGATCAAGAAAAAGCCAATGTTTTGCAGATTTACTGTTTTTGTATGCCGAATTGTATCATCAATCAAGTTGAGCTTTAAATATAGCATACAATGATTATTAAATGTTAACATCTATTACAGATTAATGAAGTTAAATTATTTAAAATCCTTAAAAACTACATTAATTAAATGAAATAAACTTAATGAAAAATTCGTTATCAGCGGGCACCGTTCACAGAATACTTCTGTGAATTCAGTTATACATCTATGAATACATTATTATATATTATTAATAAAATGAAAAAGTCGTTTTCAGGGGGTAACGTTCCCAGAATGCTGGCGGCATTACCACGTTTGGATAGCAACAACATTAATCTGTATAAACCGAGGCGTATGCCCGCATTCTGGTCACGATATGATTCGACCAGGTGTTTAAGAAGATAGTGACCACTAATACAGATTGTCAGATATCATTTTGATTTTATCAGATACATCTGACACTAGACTAGTGCATTCCCAGCTTCACAAATAAACCAACAAATGGAGTCCACATGGAATCACAAAGTGTTATAGATATATTTAACATAGTATTTTTCTAAATTAACCATGACACAGGGTGCGCTCGCTTTCGTTGTCTGCTGTAATTAAGGACGATGGTATAGGGTTGGCACGATTTAATTACTTTTATTGATTCAAAGTTTTTACAGTAATAGATTGAATATTAATTTGAACTAGGCTACTACATACATTGGAAATAAAACTATACGTGTATGTGTTCTGTAGAGCAGTGTATACAGTGGATATAACGTTAAAAAGTCGTAGCCATTGATCGAATCTGGTCGATTTCAACTGGACATCTCAACTTTTCGGGCTCCACTGAAAATCAGTGCTGATGGTACCTATGTGCCACAGCGATATGCTGAGTTGGAGTCCTTTTTGGCATCACACCACAATTTATCTATGCTTCTTCTTTTTTCATTTTATTGTATATTATAATTATAAAAGCTTTGTGTGTTATTATTATTATTTTTTTTTATTAATTTTTATTTTTATTTTAAGCTTTTGTTTTTGTTTTTTGCATACTTTGTATTATTTTTTTTAATTCTATTTTTGTGATGTCAAATAAAGCTATGTCTATTGTCTATTGTCTATTTCGGTACAAATAATAAATGTCGTCCTAAAATTCCGCAATTACCAAATATTTTATGAAGTATGTTAAAGTACCGCGAGGGTTCCGTACAATAATAATAATATAACTTTTTTTACAAGAAACCAACAACAATTTTGTAGCCCAGGACTTGTCGTGGAAATATATATTTTTTTCAAACGATAATCATAATTAAGATAAAAAGTACTGAAATCAAGTCGGCCAACGCTTTTACCAATGCTTAACCACAATCTCACCAAGTGATGTGCTCTACGGTAGTCAGCACACAAAATTACCTCCCAAGAGCAAATTCTAAAATCCAATTGCAGTCATCTCAATAAAACTGACATGTGACACCCCTAACAACACTGCGCGTCAGTCAACAAACATCACCGCACATGCTTACCAAATATAGCCGTAAGCAAAGCCCACAAAAAACAATTACCATTTCGGTTTAGAAATGGTATACCACGGTACATATATGACCCACGGGATGCGTGTGGGATTAGTGACGTGTACCGAATGGACAAATAGTGTTGGGAAACGTACCATTAATGTACCCTTACTTATCACTGTTATGTCTGTAATGTGTACCATATTTGGGTTTAGTGGTATCTTAATTGTGTGTTCTAATGATGTTTTATTGTAACATTTTGTGAACCTGCCATAAATAAGTATAATAAAGTTTTCAAGTTTTGTTTTACGAAAACCAGTGAGAAAACAATGTAGCATCCATAAACAAAAAAAAACGGCCAAGTGTAGTCGGACTCTCAGACGAAGGGTTCCGTAAGTTGTATGGGACCGTTAGTTTTTAATGTTATTTAATTTGTATTATTTGTTGCTATAGCAGCAATACACATTCTGTGATCAACTGTCTACCTATTTACCTCAGCTATTATTGTTCATGAGATATATTCCATTGATAGACAGAAAGATGGATGGATCCACGTACCTACGGATAGCGGGCCTTAGGCTGCTTTTCCACCAGAGATGTGCTATGCTACGTTGCTGTGGATGCGTTTGATATCCACCAATCATATTCATTGGTGCACATAGCTTAGCACTGGTGGAAACGGATTCAACTAAGATATGTTTTTATATGGAAGGATGCGTGCTATGGATGCGTGCTATGAATGCGTGAGCGCCTCTCCCCACACCGCGCCGCCCTCGCCGCATTTCTACTATCGACACATCGCATAGCTCGAGCTGTGCATCTTCCTCGCGCAGCTACTTTGCGACGACGCATCTTCATAGCACACCTTACTCGCACCGCTACATAGCTTAGTATCAGTGGAAACGGTCACACAGTTTCACAGCTTAGCTATTACATCCTCACAGCATAGCTGCATAGCACATCTCTGGTGGAAAAGCAGCAAAAATGTAGGTGATCCTATCCCCGTTGGCACCCTTTGGGAAACGGAATCCTAAAAATGAAGAGGGAAACACAAGTCATATGACTTGTGTTTCCCTCTTGATCTCGTAAACATTGCCACAAATCGCTAATAAGGAAAAAGCGGAACTAACGCGAAAGAAAAATACTTACCAATGACACACGAATATCAAACAAGTCAATTAAGCTAGCTATTGACTCATCCGGTGCCCTGCGTGGGATGTAATATTAAAGGACTCCAGATGTGCGAATGAATTCAGTGAAATGGAATTATTTGGGGCTGTTTGGTTGCACACTCAAATAATTGTGACACTAGATAAGCTGCACTATATGGCGTCTGGCTAAATAAAGATGTCCATTAGTGGACACTTGTATAAAAATATGTTGGTTTGGGTGCGGTAGTACTGAAAAGCAATATGAAATCGGAATATATTTCTATAGATAATAGACAATAATTATCCATCGTTATGAAAAAAACGAATGGTCTTATTATGAAGTACCCAACCACCATGCCATGTTTTTTTCTTTGCAAAAATCTGAAGCTCAGTGTATAATTTGAACCCACTACCTTAGCCACGGCATTTGTTATCACTTTCCCTAAGCTATATTTGCCTATAGATAAATATAGACGGATATTTGCCTATAGTAAAAGGAACTTAACAATACTTGTAAAAAGAATACCAAATATCATAATAAAATTTCATCATCATCATCGTCAGCCTATAATGTCCCAATGCTTAGCACAGGCCTCCTTTCACAAATCAGGATGAAAGGGAATGGGCAGATACCTACCCCACCACGCGTGCTTACTGCGGATCGGTGGAGAGGCTAGTGGTCAACCTACTGTTGGAGTTTTCAAGCCGCCTAGTAGGCCTCCAACTAGCTTAACGACTGTGATAACCGGGACCTACGGCTTTACGTGCCTTCCAAAGCACGGAAACGCTCGATTTGAAATACCACTAGACAGTCACCCATCCAGGTATCGACCACGACGTGCCGATCGATTAAGAACGGCTTATCATGCTACACCACGAGCGCTTCAATAATAAAATTTACCCTTTACAAAAATAATCAAATAAGCTAAAGTTAATAACTTGAACTGGGTATTTTGACATAAAAGCGACTTGGCCCTACTAAATCCCTTCAACAAAAACGAGATCGTTAGTTTAAGTCCCTAAGGGACATTTGTTATAAATGTTTTGATATAGAGTCTAGACTTTGTATAGTAAGATTACTTGTCTAGATAGAAAATTGCCCATTATTTATCGTCTCAAGGATGAATGTTGCTCAAAGTATAATCATTAATTACTATATTAATTATATTAATAAGCCTGGAGTGAATAAGCATTTTTGGACAAGCAAGCAACATCTTTCGCCTTGTCATAATTCTGCTAATTCATGTGATGTGTCAACTCCACACGAGACACATAGGCTTTGAAAATTAACGAATAAAATCAGAAAAATTGTAAGCAATCAGTTCTGTGGTGGAATGACATTAAAATAATTCAAGTAACAGTTTACCTATCAACTGATTATAAGACGAGGAAATTCTCTTCAAATGAATTATGTATTTATTCAATTTTATATGAAGATTATCTATATATACAAGGTGGGCCAAAAGAAATCACCCTATTGGAGATGCTCTCATTTCTGCAAATGACCGCCAATGTCAAATCTGTTTTGACATTTGTGGACTAGACAGATGCAGGATACACGTGAACAAGCCATGGAGCGATACACTCCCCTCGTGTCTATGCGTGTGTCGCAGCGTTCCCGGGTCGCCTCATCTCTCGTTTTGGCGATTTGCACTGGCCCGCAAGATCACCCGATTTAAGCGTTCAAGACTTTTTTTTGTGGGGTTTTTTGAAGTCCCGTGTTAACGTGAACAAGCCCGAGACTCTGGAAGCCCTCAAGGACAACATTCGACACGACACGAGTGCGAGAATCTGTCGCCAGAAGTTCTCGCCGAAGTGATGAAAAATGCCATAAAACGAGCCCGTATGGCAATCAATTGTGACGGCGCCCATTTGGCCGATATAATCTTCTCGACTTGACCAATAAAATTCTAAAGGTTCAAATAAACATAATCAAAAAACAGAATCGAAGTTTTTCATTTAGAAAATAAAAGAGAGCGAAACAGCATCGGATGACTTCTTTTGGCCCACCTTGTATATATCAGTATATGAGAGATCCTTTCCTGAGTATGACTTATTTTTAAAATAAGTTATTTTAACTAGTGTCCTTACCTCTTGGTCCTGAACTGACTTGACACTGGTATAAAGCGTCATCATCCAACGTCACCTCTTGAATATCCAGTGAGTAGTCACCTGTTAACAATTGTGATATACATTTTCAGAGATCCACAAAAACCCTAAAAACAGAACATACATTTCCAAGATAAAAATGGCCCTGCACGGCGATAATACAGATCAAATCAGAAAGGTAGAGGTAAAGGTTCTTCTTGTTTAAGTTTCGAAGCAGCCCGACAGCGGAAGTATCTCAACATTTCCTTTAATGGTGTTGTGTTCCTGCAATGAGTAGGGTCGCCAGAGCTCCATGAGGATCATCATTATCAGTCTATAATGTCCCACTGCTGAGCACAGGCCTCCTTTCACAAATCAGGGTGAAAGGGAATGGGCAGATACTCCACCACGCGTGCCCACTGCGGATCAGTGGAGGTAGGCTAGTGGTCAACCTACTGTTGGAGTTTTCAAGCCGCCTAGGAGGCATCCAAATAGCTTAACGACTTCCATGAGGATGCGCTGTGGTAATGTGCGTGTAGTACCAAATGACATAGCGCATTGTCCTAAATATCTAGTATGAAATCAACTTCAACTTTTGGAGCGACTAAAGTTTTCATGATAAGATACTTTATCATACCTTCTTCATCACTCCCGATCATCTTGTACCGTTCATATCCCGTCAAATGCCGATGAGTACCGAGCCCAAAGTCATCCTTCGTCCACTGCAGCTGTCCAGCTTTGCTTTCCACTCGGCAGGGTAGCGTGACCCTGGACCCAACCACTGCACTCTATATGAAAAAAGAAACAATTTGTTCAAATTGAAAAATCTAAAAGTTTATCGGTAAATTTAATACTATATAATCTGAAGTTAATTCATAGAAGAAATAATAGTTTTTGAAACTTTCATACCTAGTTACTAAAAGCACAATAACATTATGTCACTTGAAAAGAAAAACCCAAAACTCGCAATATTAATTTAGGTACCCTACATTCTATAAATCAAATATCCCCCCAGTTCAAATCCCTCGGGAGTAATAACATTTCACAGTATTATTATTTTTGTAAGCAACAACTAAAGTGTTTCTCAAAGATTTACTAACGCCCCTTATTAATCTAAATTGAGGGACATTTTTTAGAAAGGTCCGTACATTTTTTATTATAAAAAAGTGTTTTGAAGTTGATAATATAATCAAATATGCAATCTTCGTCATTGTCGAGAAGACTTGTGTTCCCTTAAGAAGTTTTTGTCACTGATGTAATAAATTATGCACCTTCAATATCTTAATGATTGAAGGATGAGGGTAGAGTCATGAGTTTGCATATTTAAATCTTAACCCCACGTTTACTGGGCTGCGTTCAGTAACAACGCCGTGTGATCGCCCGACGATCATGATAGCGTTCAGTAACAGTTCAATAGTATGTGGTGCGATCGTCGAACGACGTCGGACGATCGCACCGGTCACACGGTGTGTAGTTACTGAACACAGCCCTGGGGGGCTAAAAAGGAAGCTAAAGCAATATTGCTAAGGAATTAATTTTTTCGAACTCTCGGCAGATCCTACGTAATTCCAATATTTTTTGGTAAAATAATTACTCATTATATACAATTCAATTCAGTAAAGGATTCGGAATTGATGAATTGCATAAGATCTGCTGTAAATTCGGAAAAATGAATTCCGTTGCAATATTGCTTTAGCATCCTTTTTAGGGGGCCTGTTCTTTTATTTTTTACCAGTTACATGGGAAGTCACATTTTTTTTGATGTAAAATGATAAAGAAGAAGGATATGTAGATCATTTATCTACATATTCATAGTCATAACAGTAAGTATAAAAATGCTACTAGTTTAAAAACTAATTCAGTAATTTTATTTTAAAATGATTGATATAAATCCATCAGAGAAAAAATATTAAAGTTTATTCATGTTTGGATTCAAGTTTTGTTAAGCATCTATTTACGTCCTGTCTTATTTGACTGTTCCTTTAATTAATGTTTTACTCCCAGAAGCAAATACCTACGCTATATATATCTAGATCTAGATATATCTTGTCGGAGTCAGCGACAGCCAAGCGATACAAAGACCACAATTAGGGTTCAGTGGTATCAGGATTCAGTGGGCGCAGTGCAGGCAATAAAACAACCTTATACCATCGCTTCGTAAAAGTCCCGTATGAGGAGAAGAAGCGACGCAACAAACTCCTCACGGGCCCAATGTGTTTATTGTCGTAATATTACAATTAAATAATCACTCCACTTCACTTCACACAATTGTACATTCTTAAATAAGTATAGGCTTAAGAGCCGGGTGTAACAACGATTGCACTGAGATGTGTACAGCTCGAGAGCTTGTGATAAACTAATTGTCCCAAAAGCAATATGCATCCCCTTATTAACTTTGTTATTCACGTTATATTCAAATCAGTAGTCTTACTTTTTACAAATACCCTCATTAAGTCTGTTATTTAAGTTAAAGTCAAATCAGTGTTGCTACTATTTGACCCAACCCTTGTACCACGATAATATCATAATCCAACTGAGTCCGACCAACTATCTTATTCTCCGACATATATATAAGTTATTTGATACTCTTGATGAATTTAACCACCACACTAGAATTTTATAATTTAATGTTTTTTTAGGGTTTTATGCTTGCATAGTTTACTTTGTAAAACATTTGAAAAGAAAATAGACAATCAGATTATCCAATTTTAAAATGTAACCTTGCTGAATTTCTTGCCGGTTCTTCGATTTCCAAACCAATGTTAAAATTTAGTAGATTTGATTTGCATAAGTGCCCTACTAGGGCCTAATTGCATAAATGACTTTGATTCCGTTGACGTTTAAATACCAAATGCGCCGGGGAACGCAATTATTATCAATGCGATTAGAATGTAAATATTATGTAATGAATAAGCAAGAGTAATAGCTGAGATTATTGCCGGCTCTTCTCAGCAAATGCAACCGGTATTAGACTTTTAGAGTTAGATTTTTCATATGTGCCTGCGTAGTTCTATGTGAATAAATTATTTTAAAACGGATTGAATTAAAAATTTAAACATGCAGATACTAGTTTCAAGAATAATGAATGTTTTATGAAAAAGTAACGAATTCAAGATCTCAATGTCACGTTTCTGTATCAATTTTCTTTTTATATCAACATCCCTAACATACGTAAATAAAAAAACCGGCCAAGTGCGAGTCAGACTCGCGCACCGAGGGTTCCGTACAAACTTGTAGATATATAAGTAAATGATAGTATAGACCTGAGTATTTGATATGAATTTCAATTTATGACGTATAAAAAAAAACTACTTGCTAGATCTCGTTCAAACCAATTTTCGGTGGAAGTTTGTATCGTAATGTACATCATTATATTTTTTATAGATTTATCATTCTCTTATTTTAGAAGTTACAGGGGGGGGGGGGGACACACATTTTACCACTTTGGACGTGTCTCTCGCGTTAACTATTCAGTTTAGAAAAAAATTACATTAAAAAACTCAATATCATTTTTGAAGACATCCATAGACACCCCACACTTACGGGTTTTATTAAAAAAAAAAAATTGTTTCAGTTTTATGTATGGGGAACCCCCAAAATTTTTCTTTTTAGGGAGAAGTATTAAAACGTTTAGCGCCACTGGCCTAGAGTGATGTTGACACAGAAAGGCTTATTGAATATCTGGTGATATTAAAAATTCCTTGCCTCAGGACTGGATGGACGAATAATATATTTTCATACATGAAAAACTATTCTGTATTTATTGCCCCTTTTTTATTGTTACACAAATTTTAGGACAAATGAGGGATATTATTTAAAAACAAATCTTACCTATATATCTAAATGATACTGAGTACAAAACATTGAAAGGTCATAGTTTTCTGTGAAAATTAAATTTAATAGTACTACAAAAAGAATAACACCTTTTTGTATAGATCTTACTGAAACGTCAAAAGAACGACATAAATACTCTAGAAGCGCTTATTCAATTAGAGCCTTACTAATAAAAAGTTACACGCGGTGTACACATCTGTTATAGGATAATTGCTACTAATAAAAACATTTTTGACACAAAGCCTGTATACACGTGTTTTAGTTACCTAGGAAATTTACACATGGCTTACACGGGCCAGGACCCTTGTTTAGTGTTTGTATAAGAACATTATGGCGGATTTCAATAGATCAGCTGTGTCTGACAATCAAGTGTTGTGTCCATTTACTACGGACCAGGCCAACCGCGCAACAAAATGACACCAACGCGCTGGCCCTAAAAAGTCATTTTAGGGCCAACGCGCCTCAGTCGACTGCGGTCATACTGCGGTCCACGGAACAGTTCATTCGTTCATTGTTTGCTTATAATTGCCATAAAAATGCCTAGTTGCGTAGTGAAAGGCTTGTGTTTTATACTGGAGTTATGGATAAAATAAAACAAAAATTGACAATTTATTTGATTTTGCAAAATGTTCCGGTAGGTGTATCCTTAGTTTTGAAGTCATTGGCACAGCCATTTGCTTCGTTTGTTGACGTAACATTTGTAATTTGACAATGACGTTCTTCTTTCTTCTTCTTCTTTGGTTAAATGGCTACTGTAGCCATAAGCACAGACAGTTTCGTTCAAAACCACCATTAGCTATTTGAATCTTTTTAAAAGTAATTTTGTTTAATTATTAAAATAAAAATAGGCTTAAGAAAAAGAAACCTGATTTTTATGATATGATTAATATTTTATATAATTATTTTTCAGTATCTTTTGGTGTATTCACATTTTTCCCCATATTTTCTCCCGTATTTTGAAGTTAGATAGTTTTAGTTTCAAAACGTTCCTAAAAAGTTGCCAGTCGTTTTTGTTTTAACAAATAGATAACTATACAACGCTTACACACTGATTATTAGTAAAGGGAGTGTATAGCAACTGTGTAAGGCTTACACACTGCATAACTATACAGCTGTTAAACAACCGTGTTCCATATTTTTATTAGTAAGACGGTTATAATCGAACTGTCAAATCTACCCACTGCTTAATCAAAACGTCAGTGTGAGTAAGTATTACTCAAAAACAATACTTTACGCCAATTACTTTCAAAGTAAACAAATAAATATTAATTATTAATTCCTCACGAAACAATGAATTATTATTAAAATAGCCCAGTGAGTAGTTATATAATTCGTTTTATTCAACCTCTTATTTGAACAATAATTTCATTTGTTGTATACTGTAACCTCATATTGAACGGAAATTAATTCACTGATGAATTATTTCATTTATTAACGCGAGACAAACGAACGTTGAATGAATTTATGGACCAATAATTATTAATAACCGATGCTAATAGATTCCAAATGAAATTATATTTGGTTACACAGCTTCGTACAGAAATAATACAAACTTTAATAAAGAAATTAAAATGAATACAGCTAAGTATTGGAACTTATAGCTCTCCCGCGCAGTTTCACCCGCCTTCCCGGGTTAGCCTATATTCTTCTCCATTCCATAGGCTATAGTCTGCGTAAATTAAAACGAGATCCATTCAGCGTCTTAAGGTTATCGCCCACTATAGGTATCAGCATGGCTACGCCTCGGCATTTACCTTGCCAAGCAAGTGAGGCCTTTAAATCTGTTCGTTCTAACTCTAAAACTGCATGATTTTTTTTTATGTGGCTCCTAGATTTCGAGGAATATGGCTGCGTCTAATTTAATTCTCCTCTCCACAATTACTGCTAAGATTAAGATCAATATCAAAATGAAAGAAATAAAGTATAATCCTTACCTGGTCCTGGGGTTCAATGGCAAACTTCTGTTCCTTATAACCACACACACTACTAATCAATACAAATAACAACATCCATCGATTCACTAACACTTTTAAATCAAACGCTATCCTTAACAATAGAAACAGCGGATTGGCACTTCTACTTGTTAATCTCGTTCTATATTCTATAAAACAATCGCTATTAAAACTGAAACATCTAAAATTATATTTGTGCATATAGTCCAAAATATTTTTACTTTTGTCATCTATGTTCATGAAATGTTCATTGTTTTTTAATTTTCGTCTAGATTTATTTGAATCACTTGTCTCCATTTTTGGTTTGTTTCTATAGTGTTTGAATTCACATTCTGCTTCTTTTGATTGTTCATTAATAATCTGAAACAAAGAAATTATCATTATTTACATGATTTTTAGCTTATCCGTAAACATATTTGCCTTAGAAGATTATTTTAGATTAAGTACAAAATATCTATCAAGAAGCAAAATTAAATTGAGAATTATAGTAAGATTTTTTCACAATACGTAAATTAACTCTGGTACTTTTGATTTTATTGTGCAATTACAAAATCGCAATTTACATAAATATCAAGGATTATTACAATATCATAAAAATAATTAAGAGACACTAATTTTAAGAGAGGTAGAGCGTAGCGTTTATTCGCTCAAAGAGCAGCTCGACTGGGGAAGTACCTCCACCTTAAAGAATACCGCAGCCAAATAACTTTATGTTGTGTAAAGTTGTGTTCCTGCACGTGAGTAAGGTCACCAGGGCTCATTGGGGAGGGTGGAAAAGGTCGGTAACGCGTGAGCGATGCTCCGTGTGTTGCAAGCGCCAATATGGCTACGGTAACCGCTTAGCATCAGGCGGGCCGTAGCTTGTTTACCGACTTAGTCGTATAAAAAAAAAAAAAACAGTTTATCGAAATGTAGTATCAAAGAACCGAGATCTATCTATTACAACCTTAAGCTACCAAAAGCTTTCCCACACAGCCAGTAAACAGTAAATATAAAACATAAATAATGTCTTAACCATAACGCTATGAGCAAGAATATATGAATAAATCATTCTGAACCATTGCAAAAGACGGCAATTTCTACTGCACCGGTTTATAGTTCTCGGAAGGAAGGAAAATAGATATCTCTTTAGCCTTACCAAGGGTTTAAAACAAGAGTTAATGTTAAGTCGATCGAAACTCGATTGAAAATATTTACACTACCCTTTGATCCAGCTTTGAGCAGAGTTATTACAATACACATCTTATATTCTACTAGATACAGTGCATCTTCACAAATATTTGTCGTTAGTGGGTACCATGCGAACACACGTAAAACAGAGAGTATTTAATCCCTTAATAATTATATTTATAAACGGAAAACCTTCGTAAGGGATTCATGTAACACCAGTATGGCTGTAGCGACAAAATCACTGTATTCCTCTCTATCACACATTGCGCTGTAAAAATAAGCGTGAAAAAGATATGAGATGCTTTGCAGCTCTCCTTTGTTGCTTCCTTCCCAATGGAATCTGAAAATCTATCTTGTTGTACAAGGTTTTAAGTATTGAGGGGAATATTTATTGCAGTATATTTTTCTGTTCAAAACATATTGCTGGAGATAAACCTAAAAAGATCATCTATATGTAGGTACACTACCTTCTAGCAAATTCAACGTCTGCTATCAGTATTATTCAGAACTAGACTAATATATTTTTCATTGAGGACGTTATCGAATTTCATTTTTCGTCATATATCATTAGTAAATCACACATCCATATATATAACCACATATATATACATAGCTATAACCATAAATTATTATCGTAACAATAAAAATCAAATAATAAAAGTAATATTAAAAAAATAATGACTCCACTTAGTTTATCTATTTGAATAACAGTCACATAGATAAGAAAAAGTGTCGGCCCGAATATTCTCCCTAGAGATACCCCTATCACTTTTTGAAACTAATGCAGTAAATTTCGAACACGTGCTCTATAGACATAAAAAATAATGTGTCCATCCCGATAACTGTACGTGTTCAAGACAGGCATTAAGGCTGCCAGGTGTTCTAACATAATGTCCTATTGGACAGAAAATCATATTACATTTGGAATTTATATCAGCATTTGATAATAGTGTAAGAAAACTTATGATACAAGAGGTTGAAGCGTGTGGGTAGAACATGTTGCCGTCTGGTTTACTGAAGTTTGTTTTTTTTTTATTATCAAACAAAAAATTTATTATAGGGATTAGTATGAAGTCATTCTCAATAAAACCACAAAGGTTTATAATAAATGGAATGACTTCTCGATCGACATTCGTCACATTGTCATGCAGTAGGTAGGTATATAAATACTACATCGCAGCAAATAAATTAATTGAAATTAAACATAGGTACATGTAACATAATATAATAGGGCCGCACTCAACTCCGTACACACTGGACTGGTTATAAGTAGGTATGAACAAATGATTTACAGGTTGCCAATCCAGAGTATAAAGAATCCAGCGGGCCAATAAGTAGGTAGTCCTAATAAAAATACTAAAATAAAGGTGAACATCTACGGTGGACATGATTATAAATCAATGGAGTGACGGATTAGAGTTCTATGTTGTATCTTATAGGATGTGTTTGATACATACTGAAGATATCTTGCATGTATGATGAGGAGAGTCTCATATCTAGGAGTAGACTGCTGAGATTAGTTTTTTTTTTAATAATATTGATCAAATAATTTTCAGAGAAACATCCATGGTAGGAAATTAAATTAAGAATCTCCAAATTACTATGCGAAGGTGTTGTAAACGAAAATCAGACACTTATTTGTGTTCCAAATAAACGTATTATTTGGAACATCCAAATAACTTAATCGTAAGAAATTTGACACATAGATAAATCATACGTGTAGCAAGGGATACCTTTTATCCCCTGGAATCTGATCCCTCGGGACGTGGGTAAGACCTTTGGGTGAATATAATAATAAAAAATAAATTATCTTGATTTAAACCACAGCACCAGTAAATTTTGCAAAATTGTATACAGTACTTATTAACATGAACTTGTAATAAACAAAAAGAGTAAAACCATAAGCATTATATTTTTCAATTTATAGAGATTACAAAGTAATTATTTTCTAAGCGCTGTAAAATAAGCTTTTATAATTATGAAAAGTATTACCCTTTATTCACAAACTTAAGCCAATATTTCAGTACTGAAATACCGAAAGCATTTGGACGCGTGAAATAATTTTAAAAGATAATCTCTAATTCAGCCACTGATAGAATTATTGCACTCCAATGAATAGCTTGGATCGCATCCAAGAGTTAAACTCGAAAGCCTTCTCAACTCCAACCAAAATTCAATTTACCATTAAACACCTTAAAGTCCAATTTAGATTGCGTTTAAGATAGATGTTCATTGAAGGTGGGTTCAGCTCTAATATTACTAGAAATAAGGTAGAGTTTTGCAAAGCCAGGGATAGTGCAATTATGGCGAAAAAATAGGAGGGATGAGAAAAAATATTGAGTTCCTAAAAATAGGAAAAGGTGGGAATTTGCAGTCGGGCTGATGTAATTTACTTCTGGTTCATTTTGATTTTACAGACATAGGTATTTTACTTAAACATTTAGCCCTGGATTTTACCATTGTGTAATAATACTGTGAAGATTTCATAATGTTTTTACTCTGACGATATTCATAGACAGCTATAAGTGTGTTTTTACCCCACAGTACCTTCAATAAATGAGTTTTTAGGATTCCGTGCCCAAAAAGTGCCAACGGGACCAAATTACTAAGCCTCCGCTGTCCGTCCGTCCATCCACATATCTGTATTTTTTGCCGTTTTTTACTCGATTTTAATAATGACAATAGGTAGACACTTGAAATGTTCACAGAGTTTGTATAATCGCTATAAAAATAAATAATAATTTAATTTTCGGTGGTACGGAACCCTTCGTATGCGAGTACGACTCGCACTTGGCCAGTTTTTGTAGTTAATGACTCGTACCAATTTCAAAGTAAAATTTTCAAACAATAAATTTTTGCTCTCAATACAGCAATAAATATTTTCAAGTAGCTAACCTAAATTACCCGTACTTAACCATTAACCATTCATTCTTCAAGTACTCAGAACGCCCTGAGTAACCCTCTCGTCCAAAAATAAAATATAATGAATATTATTAGCCCAATGTGTTCACAGCATTAATGCTATTTCATACAAGCGGGGTTTTAACGTTGCGGTTTGCGGCCGCCTTTGTAATTTAATTTGTTTTAATGACTTTAATTTAAAGTTTGCTGGTGAAATTATTGTTGCTATTTTTTTATGGATCTAAAGTTGACTATTATAATATTGATATTATTGAATAAGTATATAAGTGTATTATGGAGGAACATGTGATTTTTTGTGTTGACAAAATTGAATGTGGTGCCTTAGTAGCCACATTAATATTAATAGCTCCTGTGATCCTCACGAATTGTTTCGAACTGTACGGGCTCAAAGGAGTTTTCTTCCGGACTCGTGGTTTTACCGGTTGGCAACGCGTTGATACCCCTGGTGTTACAAGCGTCCATAGGCTACGGTAACCGCTTACCATCAGGCGGGCCGTATGCTTGTTTGCCACCTAGTGGTATAAAAAAAAAAGTTGCACCTACATTATAATGCGCTAATAAAAAAACATATTAACTTTTTATGACAAAACGAAAATAATTTTGATTGATAAAGTCGTAGCAACATCGAAATATCGTGTGAAATTACCTTTTTATAAAACCGTAGACAGACAAAACGAACAAAATAGGTACAGCGTTGACAGATGAGCTGAGAACTCATTGGGTTATTTATAGAATTTTATGATGATTAACTCGACTTTGAAATGTATTCCAAGATGGCTGATTTCCTGTTTCAAAGACAAAGTGAAGAAAAATGTTTGAACTTCCACTCTTTAAGGGTTTATTCGAAGTTCAAAAGGCTCGTTAGGGTAATTATTTCTATAGTAATTTGTATATGAACAAACGGAATACTTAAATATTAATATTTTTAATTTCAAGTGAAATGGATAGTCGGAAAAATTTATGAATATCACGATAAATTATTAAGGTTAAACATCAGTATCGAGGCGGAAAATTTGTTTTTTTTTCGAGTGTTTATTTATTTTTTACCTTCGTAGAAAAATATGGATAGATATTTCAGTAATTAGCGACAGTAGTAGTTCATTAGGCATATTTTGGAATTGTTATTTTTGTTCATTTCCCAAAATAGTCAGTTTTAAAGTTCAAATATGGCTCATATCATACAAAAAACATTCATAACACAACGTGCCCAATGAACTTCTACGGTCGCTAATCACTGAAACACCTATCCATATTGTTCTACGAAGGTAAAAAAAATAAAAAATCGTAAAAAAAAAAAAAAAACCGCCTTGGTAGGTACTGATGTGATGTGTACTAAAAATTTTATTGTAAAAATGAATTGATATTATTGTATGTGCCATATAAATATGCTCACTTTCACGTATCAGTTTTTTTACACAGAAACATTATAAAAAATAAAACCTTTGCCAAGCAGGGAGTCGAACACTGGTCTTGGTGTGGTAAGTAGACAGATTTATAAAGACAGGAAGTTAGTATATCCTATCTAATAGATCTTGTACTACTGTTAGAAATACTTGATCGTAATAAATACCTACTCATATAAATTCCCCTACAATTAAAATGATAATTTTGTAAGATCCGCTACTTATCTATGGAGTAGCAATTGCTATTGCTCTTTCGTAATTAGAGACTGGTCGTTTATTGAGACTGAAACGAGTAGGGTTGTCACATTTAAGAGGTTGGTTTAAGATAAGTTGTAATGAGATGGCTTGTATAGTCTATGCGTTGTAAAAATAGTCATATGACTAATTTTATTATCGTGTTTTGACTAGTTTGATGATTGATATCAGTCGATTTAGAACGTATTTAATAATAACTGCGTACAACCATTTAAACATAGTTCCTAATAATAATAAATCCTAACTTATAAGTATAATAAATTATAAATGCGATTGTGAGTTTGTTTGTTTGTTACGCTTTCACGCCCCGATCATCGTGAAATTTGGCATGCAGATATGGAACAGCCTATGGTATAGAGAAGGTCATAGGCTACTTTTTATCCAGGGTACGCGTCTGAAACCGAAGGGGATAGCTATGTACCTACAATTACAATTTTAAAACATTTTAGCAAAATTCTTGCCCAATCTTACATTTCTGGATACCAACATTTTAAGGTAGAAATACATTACTTATTACTTTCGTGCAAATACATTAAACTATCAGAAAAAATATCAACATAAACTTTTTCATTTACAATATTGCTAGGATAATTTGAAACCTAGAAAGAGACACCCCTATGTCTATCCTAAACAGGTCTGCCAAGTCTCTGTGGAAATTAATAATATAAACGGGCACGTTAGAAAAGCGATAGGTAGCTTGGGAACGTCGCATTCAGACTTAACGTATCTACTTGTGACTTGAGCTTAGTCTTTAGTGCAGGTTTTGAATTTAGTTAATTTTAGAAAATACATAGATTACTTATAATCCGTATATTAATATGTGAAGAAAAAACTTTGCACCTACCCTTTTTTAGGGTTCCGTACACAAAGGGAGTCAAACAGGACCTTATTCATAAGATTCGACAAAAATGTCGTTATATGGGTATCAAAATGAAAGCTTGTAAACAGCCCATTCCATATATTATGTATAATTATAATACTTTTAAGACCAATATACTGGGTGGAGATTTCGAGATAGCATATTTTCGAAACCTATGTTGGATTAGTCATGCTGAACAACTATTACTATGGGACCAACACTGAACTCTTAAAAAAAAATCTTTTCACACATTATAATCGAGCAAGGTTGACATTTTGCAAGAAATATAAAACAACATTTTTGAGAATTTATGAATTTATTTATGTGGTGATTATTTGTTTGAGTTTTAATTTGAGAATTTTTATAAGCTTTTTTCAGCATGTCTAAAAGAAAAAGACCTTTCCACTTTGTTGAGTGTTCGGGCAAAGAATGACGAGTGGCGCAAAATAAGCACTGAATTAAATGCTTCGTCTGGTTTAAGTCAGCTCTAATCGAGTTTAAGATCGCTAAACTGTCAAAATTGGGCGTTTAGTATAGTAACTGCGTTAGCACTAAACTAGCTTGCGGCGGCGTCGTGTGACGGGTCACTCACTTCCCTCCAATATGGCGAGGAGGGCGATGGCTGCCACACGCGTCATACTTGTGAACAGGTGCTGCTTGTGGGGGTCTGCTTAAGTTTGCTATTTATTTACTTATATATATATTATTATATATTTATTCAGTCTACTTTGTAATTTTGCCGCCGCGCCGGGGCACGTATTGTTTTCAGTGCGATTAGAATGTAAATATTATGTAATGAATCTAAGCCTGTTTTGAAAAGAGTAATTGCTGAGTTTATTGCCGGCGCTTCTCAGCAAATGCAACCTTTCGAACCGGTATTAGAGTATTAGAGTCAGACTTTTCATAAGTGCCTGCGAAGGTCTATTTGAATAAATGATTTTGAATTTGAACTAGTTTTAAAACTGTCGGTGAAATGCAAAACCATATTTTAAACATAGATTAAAGCTGAAAACGCCGTTTCTGTTCAGTTGATCGCGTTTTATTTGATCGGTGAATTTGGCCCTAAGTGGGCTGCGTTTCTAAGACGAATAAAAAGTCACGGTGTATACTTTGATATAAATATTTGATTAGATAATTCATGGTATAAGGTTACAATACAACAAATATTTGATTCAAACTTACATATTGAAATTGAAATTTTGTGTTATGTCGCAAACTATTAATAAACGGATCCCTAAAGTTCCTATTCAAATACCTGAACAGTAGGTTATTATTTAATGAGAAATGAAGGATGGTGATATATTCCGAGAATTTGAACTGAATTAATAAATAATAAACCAACTCTCAGTTCCTAGAAGCTTGAATAATCATTGATTAAAATATAGGTACCTCACAAAATTACAATGTAAGCGACAGTTTTGGTTGGGTTTTCAAAAACTAGCGGTTTTCATCGGATGCCATACCCTCGCTTGCGGCTTCGCTCGTGCGGCTTCATATAATTTCTGTATTTATTTTAGCTTCTGCTTATTTCGATTATATTTTTGTCTCACAATTTCAACATTTTTTATGATCAACATTTTGTACAATATATTAAACTAGCTTTAGCCCGCGACTTCGTCCGCGTAGATTAATTATTTTTTGTAGATATGAATCATTGTAACAATATAGAGTTTTGTTCATGGCTATTGCCGGCACTACGTGTGATATTTGACAAAAGTTCAGGTAGATTGAGAGCTTATATGCGAGCATGCCACATAAAAAACTTTTTAACAAAAAAATAAACCACCGAAAAAACTGAAAAGAAAAAAATAATTTTGAATATAACTTGAATTTTATAAGGTTTTGCAGTCGGGGACAAACCAATAACCTACGTACATATGTATTTTTTTTGTAATATTTGTTAAATGTAATGTTTGTCTAAAAAGGAAGCTAAGCAATATTGCTAACGCAATTCATTTTTTCGAATTTAAAGCTGGGGCTCTACCGCGTAACTTTGGTGGTAATCGTAACGAACAACATTAATTATTTCATCCAATGATGCGCACGCGGTATGTCGCGACGATGACCATTCGTGGGCCCTGATTGGATGAAATTCATTGATGGTGTTCGTTACGATTAACACAAAGTTACGCGGTAGAGACCCCGGTCCCATAGTAAAAGTTGATCGTATACATGAGTACTTTACGTGGTTTCATTTAATGGCGTATTGTCGTAATAGCTTATGTTATTAGTTTGTCCCCGACTGCAAAACCTTATAAAATTCAAGTTATATTCAAAATTATTTGGGAGTCATAATGGCTCTCTCGCGCATAATCACTCGATCGGTTTGTGTTCATAGTAACATCAGTATACATTTTACCTATACCTATGTTGGTATTTGTATCAACCCATCTATATATGGAAAGTTTACGTTCCCGATTTAAAGAAGAAGATCTGAAAATTTACCGGCAGAAATATGCATTGTGTATGTAGGTATGGGAAGGTGAAATATGTTTTTTTAGGTGTCGAGATCGGGATGATTTATCTAAAATTGCGCCATGAGACCTATCCACAAATTCCTCAACCATTTCATGACAGCTGAGATACCTATTTGCTCTTGGCACACAGACAGACGAATATACGGGTGGAGACTTATATCCACAAGTTTCTCAATAATTTCCAGACAGCTGAGATATTTCTGTCTGTCTGTCAGTCTGCCTCCTTATGTGTGTACCGCTTGTTCAACGGACAGTTCTCTGAAGAATTGTTTGACCTGATTCCCACGGGCTACCTTCTACCATCGCAACTCTCGCCATCGACGGGGAGTCCATACTCATATATTGGAACCGAAATGGTTTCTACTGTGCGGTTTCAAAGGAGTTTTCTACCACGTACACTCAGGCTGTGGAATGAGCTCCCCACCGTGGCTTTCCCTAAGGAGTATAGCCAGAGGGTCTTCAAAAACGGTGTGAAGATATGTCTGTAGGGTTGGCAACGCACGAGTACCTACGGTGACCGCTTACCATCAGGCGGGCCGTATGCTTGTGTGACACCTTAGTTTTAAATTTGAAACAATAATTGAAAAATTGCCGTAGCAGACAGACAGACAGAAAGATCGACGGGCGGAGATCTATCCATAAGTTCCTCAACCAAGAAAGAGAGGTAGAGCGTAGTGTTTATTCGCTCAAAGAGCAGCTCGACTGGGGAAGTACCTCCACCTTACAGAATACTGCAGCCTATACTGCATTTTGTGTAAAGTTGTGTTCCTGCGAGTTAGTAAGGTTGCCAGAGCTCATTGGGGAGAGGGGAAAGGTCGGTAACGCGTGAGCGTTGCTTTGTGTTTTGCATGCGTCCATATGGCTACGGGAACCGCTTACCATCAGGTGGGCCGTATGCTTGTTTGCCGACTTAGTCGTATAAAAAAAAAAAACAACAGCTGAGAATTTTTCTCGTGGCTGACAGACATATATTATGATGGGCGGCAGTAGGCTTCTTAATAACATGATACACGTGTACATTATTTTCACTTCAATACAAAATTGTGTGTATGAACAACTTCAATCAATACAAAATTTCATCCCCCTTCAAGGATTGAAATTCGAAAAACGCGATATAAGTTCCGTTAGTTTTACCGCCGCAACCATAAGCCGAAATAATAATTTTTGTCATTTATACTCCGAAAATAAATCAAATCAAATCAAATCATCATTTATTTGCGAACATGTGTACAGCTAAAGAACTTCAAATTCAAAATGTAATCTCCCTTTTCACCCCTTAAGAGTTCAAATTCCAACAACACCGATATTTGTTGCGTTAGTTTCCAACTATAAGCTTAAATAATAAATTTAGTATACTTCCATACACAACTTCATCCCCTTTTTTACCCCTTCGGGGTCGGAATTATCGAAAACGTTGAGGCACATATAAATAAATTTTCAATCATCAGCCTAAACATAAAATTTTAAGATCCTAACTTCGAAACTGATGGACTTTCATACAAACTTAAATCCCCTATTTTACCCCAATAGGGGGGTAATATTAAAAAATCTTTTTTTTTTATACCTACACTGTATAATTACAAATTTAGTTATGTTTACTGTGGAAATGAAGGACTTTCATATACAACTATATATAATAATCCCCCTTTTCCCTCTTCGGGGGTGGAATTATCACAAACGCTGTGACAACATTACATTAATTTTCAATGGTCAGCCTGAACACAAAATTTGAAGAACCTAACTTCAAAACTGACGGACTTGCATACAAACTTTCATCCCCTATTTTACCCTCATAGGGGTGGAATTTCCAAAAATCCTTCCTTACTGGATACCTGTACTGTAATAATAGTACATTTTGTGAAGTTTATCGTGAAATTGAACGCCTTGCATACCCAAGTTCATCCCCCTTTTTCCACCTTCGGGGGTGGAATTATGATAAACGCTGAGATAACTTAACATACATTTTCAATCGTCAGCCTATACACAAAATTTGAAGATCCTAACTTCAAAGCTGACGGACTTGCATACAAACTTTCATCCCCTATTTTACCCTCTTAGGGGTGGAATTTCACGTGGATACCTACACTGTATAATTATAAATTTAGTGATGTTTACTGTGGAAATGAAGGACTTTCATATACAACTTACCTTTTCCCTTTTCGGGGGTGGAATTATCACAAACGCTGTGATAACTTCACATTAATTTTCAATCGTGAGCCTATGCACAAAATTTGAAGATCCTAAGTTCAAAACTGACGGACTTGCATACAAACTTTCATCCCCTATTTTACCCTCTTAGGGGTGGAATTTCCAAAAATCCTTCCTTACTGGATACCTATACTGTGTAATAATAAATTTTGTGAAGTTTATCGTGAAATTGAAGGCCTTGCATACCCAACTTCATCCCCCTTTTTCCACCTTCGGGATCAAAATTATCAAAAACGCTGAGACACATATAAATTAATTTTCAATCGTCAGCCTAAACACATAATTTGAAGATCCTAACTCCAAAACTTCATCCCCTATTTTACCCACTTAGGGGTGGAATTTCCAAAAATCCGTTCTTAGCGGATGCCTACGTCATTACAACTATCTGTATGCCAAATTTCAGCCCAATCGGTTCAGTGGTTTGAGCTATGCGTTGATAGATCAGTCAGTCACGCTTTCCTTTTATATATACAGATTTTCAATCATCAGCCTAAACACAAAATTTGAAGGTCCTAACTTCGAAACTGATGTACTTTCATACAAACTTGCATCCCCTATTTTACCCCCATAGGGTTGTTATATTAAAAATCCTTCCTTACTGGATACCTATACTGTATAATAATATATTTTGTGAAGTTTATCGTGAAATTGAAGGCCTTGCATACCCAACTTCATCCCCCTTTTTCCACCTTCAGGGGTGGAATTATCACAAACGCTGTGATAACTTCACATTAATTTTCAATCGTCAGCCTATGCACAAAATTTGAAGATCCTAAGTTCAAAACTGACGGACTTGCATACAAACTTTCATCCCCTATTTTACCCTCTTAGGGGTGGAATTTCCAAAAATCCTTCCTTACTGGATACCTATACTGTGTAATAATAAATTTTGTGAAGTTTATCGTGAAATTGAAGGCCTTGCATACCCAACTTCATCCCCCTTTTTCCACCTTCGGGATCAAAATTATCAAAAACGCTGAGACACATATAAATTAATTTTCAATCGTCAGCCTAAACACATAATTTGAAGATCCTAACTCCAAAACTTCATCCCCTATTTTACCCACTTAGGGGTGGAATTTCCAAAAATCCGTTCTTAGCGGATGCCTACGTCATTACAACTATCTGTATGCCAAATTTCAGCCCAATCGGTTCAGTGGTTTGAGCTATGCGTTGATAGATCAGTCAGTCACGCTTTCCTTTTATATATACAGATAAATGTTATAATTATGTGGTAGTCGACCATTTTTATTTGATATTTTTAGGTGTATAATGTAATCTTTAGTTGAATCTGTATTCCTGTAATTCACACAATATTCATTGAACGTACTTTCGTCATTATCGAATAATGGTTGTGACAATATTGAACTAAATGTTAATAATAATGATAAATAAATAATAATTTAATTATTTCTTATAACCCATGCAAATTTCAGAGACCGTATAATATAATAGAGAACTTCCTTCGCCTTAGCTGCTTAAATTAGTAAGAACTATTCAAAGAATTCGCGGCCGGTAGCGAAGATAGTCTCAGTAGGATTATATCAAGACCGAGACTTGGTAAAGACTTATACAAGAGACATACGAGCCTTGAGCCTGTCGAATTTAGTTGACGAAGTATTTATAAAAGGTTTTATTTTTTGGAATTCGAGGAATGTCTTGATGAATCAACAATGGCCTTAGTTTTTCAATGAAAACCAATAAAACATTTTTTTTTTTTTTTTTTTTTTTTTTTTATACCACTTAGGTGGCAAACAAGCATACGGCCCGCCTGATGGTAAGCGGTTACCGTAGCCTATGGACGCTTGCAACACCAGGGGTATCACGCGCGCGTTGCCGACCCTGCAGAAATCTCTTCACACCCTTTTTGAAGAACCCCATGCTGTACTCCATTGGGAAAACCACGGCGGGGAGCTCATTCCACAGTCTGAGCGTCCGCGGAAGGAAGCTCCTTTGAGCCCGCACAGTACGAAACAATTCAGGTTTCAATATGTGAGGATGGACTCCCCGTCGATGGCGAGAGTTGCGATGGTAGAAAGTAGCCGTGGGCATCATCTTAAACAATTCTTCAGAACACCGTCCGTTGTACAAGCGGTAGAACACACATAAGGAGGCAAAGTCTCTCCTCAGGCTGAGGGGCTCTAAACCGCTTGTGAGCTCGGGATCGTCGACAATTCTGATGGCACGTCGTTGAACCGAGTCTAAAGGATCAAGCTGGTATCCAGGTGCCCCCGCCCATAGATGACAGCAGTACTCCATATGAGGCCGGACTTGCGACTTGTAAAGTTGCAGCCTTTGCCCCGATGTGAAGTACTGCCTCGCTCTGTTGAGCACTCCGAGCTTTTTGGATGCCAGCTTAACCTTGTCTTCTAAGTGACTTCGGAACAAAACGTCGCTAGAAATGTCGACGCCAAGGATCCCGATGCTTTTGCTGATGTTCAGGGACGTGTTCTGGAACTGTGGAGCCACAGCAAATGGGGTTTTCTTAGCGGTGAACGCGCAGGCTTGAGTCTTAGTGGGGTTGAAATGGACTAGGTTTAGTCTGCCCCAATCGGAGACACTAGTTAGTGTACTCTCGATTTCAGACAACAGCCGTTCGCGGCTTTCCTCCACCTCGGAACGACGGATATTAGCACGGCCCGTGTAATAAGCGTCCCCTGTACTGTCGTCCGCATAACAATGAACGCCGTCAATAGACAGCATATCATTGATATGCAGTAGGAACAGTGTTGGGGACAGCACAGAGCCTTGCGGGACGCCGGCATTTATGTCCATGCTGTCGGAGCAGCTACCGTCAACGACGGCTCTTATGCATCTGCTGGACAGAAAGCTGGCAACCCATTTGCATAATCCCTCGGGAAGCCCGTATGCTGGTAACTTCGTTAGAAGACCCCGGTGCCAGACCCGATCGAACGCCTTCGCCACATCTAGGCTTACTGCCAATGCCTCACCTTGACTCTCGATGGCGAGTGACCAACGGTGCGTGAGATACACAAGGAGGTCACCAGCTGAGCGACTGTGGCGAAAGCCATATTGTCGGTCGCTCAACAAATCGTGATCCTCCAGGTATCTCAAAAGCTGCGTGTTGATCACTCGCTCCATGACTTTGGAGAGAAGGGAGGTGATGGCGATAGGCCTGTAATTCGTCGGGTCTGATCTGTCACCCTTTTTGGGCACTGGGTGCACATGGGCAGTCTTCCACGAAGACGGGACTTCCTTTTTGGTGTAGGAAAGCGCGAAAAGGCGCGTTAGTACTGGACACAATTCAGGAGCACACCGCTTCAGCACCACTGCCGGTATGCCGTCTGGCCCACTCGACTTATGGATTTCCAGAGAAAGCAATTCCCGCCGGACCTCCCGTTGGGTAATGCTTATCTCTGGCATGGAGCTGTCACACCGCGGAATGGTAGGCGGTGTGGCGCCACCATCATCCAAAGTCGAGTTCGAGGCAAAGAGAGAGCCTAAAAGGTCAGCCTTCTCTTTAGCACTATGGGCCAAGTTCCCGTCCGGCTTACGTAGTGGTGGCAAGGACGACTGGCAAAAGTTTCCCTCAGCAGCTTTGGCAAGAGACCAGAAAGCGCGACTCCCAGAGGGAAGGCTAGTTAGTCTCTCACCAATTCTGCCGACGAAATCGAACTTTGCCCTGGCAATCATTCGCTTACTGGATCTCGAGGCAGCGTTAAATTTGCGTTTCGCATCAGAGATTTTAGGGTCCTGATTAGCTTGGGCCGTGGTCCAAGCCTCATACAAGGTCTGCTTATTATGTCTAGCATCCTTGCAGGGCCGATTAAACCACGGTCGTTTCTTCACCCCTGCAGCCACTAGCGGGTTTGGGATATAACATTCCATTCCCGCCAGTATCGCCTCAGCGACGGCAGCTGCACAGGTGTCAGGATCATCTGATGCGAAGCAAAGCTGTCTCCACGGGTACGATGCGTAGTATTCACGCAATCCATCCCAGTCTGCTGACTTATAGTGCCACACGCGACGACGCCCGGGTGACCGGAGCGTAACGGGCCGCGCACAAGGCACCTGCGTCCGGACGAGACAGTGGTCCGATGACCCAAGAGGCGCATCCACTGTCACTGCATAGTTGTCCGGTCGCGAAGTCAGCAGAAGGTCCAGTAAGGAACTAGCATGGCTCTCAATATCTGGGATTCTCGTAGGAGAAACAACCAGTTGTGAGAGGCCATAGGCCAGGGCAAAGTCGTGAGCAGTCCTCCCCGCGAAGTCAGTGGACCGAGAACTAAGCCACTCAACGTGGTGAGCGTTGAAGTCTCCTAATATCACTAACTCAGCGGAGGGGTACTGCTCCAGTACTTTGTCAGTCGTCAATTGCAGGTGCTCAAATAACCGTTTTGTGTCCACGTCACCGCTATGGGACCTGTAAAGGCACGCATAAACTTTAGTGTGGCCACCGTGATCTACGCGCGCCCACAAAATCGACAGGTCCCTGTCTTCCAGGCCATGGAGACGGCGACAGCAAATATCCTCCCTGACGTACATACATACCCCGGCACGGCGCACAAAGTTGTGCTCCAGCTTGTACCCAGGGTAGTGTAGATACGATGTATCATCAGGGCAGGATATTTGCGTCTCCGTGAGAAATAGCAGAGTCGGCTGTGCAGTCTCAAGGTGTTGGTGGACTGCACTGATGTTAGAGTGAAGACCCCTGATGAATGAAGTCCACAGATAATGTGGACGAGGTGGCCGCTGATGAACTCTTTCTCTTATTTTTCCTGGCCATTAATAAAAGGGTTTGAAGAGGTTGAGAGGAGTAACTGTGCCGGCAGCAGAAGGGACAAAGTGCAGTGCTATTCCCCGAGAGTGGTGGTCAGGTGATGCGGTTTGTTGGTGCGGCAGTCGGAAGGGCCCCCGGTCCCCCCATGATACAGTCGGCCGGGTCCACTCCGGTCTCCTCCTCCGGCACGACCAACTATACCATGGATTATGCGCGAGGCGGCGGTTCAGCCTCCCAGGGCGGAGATTAAGTAATCCCTGGGCTCGGGACCCCTACAACCTGCGGGCAGCCAGCGGGCAGCTGTTTCACCGGGTCTCCCTGACCGCCGCAACAACATGCCGCGCCTGCACAACACAACGGTGGTGCGACACCGCTGGTCCCCACACTGCCAGCACAGCGCTTCCTCATGGAGCTCTGGCGACCTTACTCACCGCAGGAACACAACACCACATTGAAGTGGTGTTATTTGGCTGCAATCTTCTGTAAGGTGGAGGTACTTCCCCAGTCGGGCTACTCCGAATTTCGAACGGGACAACCCGTTATGCCCTTCCTCTCTTATTATGCCCTTCCTCTCTTTTATGATTTTGAATGCCCATTGTTATCTTGAAATTTCAGCTTAAATGCCAAAAGCTGTAAGTCTACTTCGGCTAAAATTAAAAGATGTGAGCCGCGTTTTGATAAGGCAACCAATCCATTATTCGATATTTGCTGAAGACCTATTAGTTTAATTTTACACTGCATATATACCGCAAGGTGGAAAAGCAATAAAACGGGCTCATTAGTTTTTGTATATTGCAACTTTTTTATTTATTTTTAAATACCTATCTTATTTTATTAATGTTTTTAAAAAGAACAAGGCAGGATTAAATATACAGTCTACTTTTAATAAAATAAGAGGGATACACCCGTCTTTTTTGCACACGAGTGTAGTTTCAAAGTCAGTTGTCTGAAGTTAATAACCGTCTGTCTCATACGCAATGCTCAAAGCTTGCACCGCCGTATTTTGCATTTTCCTTGCATTATTTTTTAGAACGGATCTAAGGATGTTGAAAACTTGAAGTCTCTGTGATGTACAATTTCACTTAGAATCTTTGAGCTTTTGAATAGGTTATCAATTGTTGGAGCTGGTTTGCTTTTGCCTTTCACGATAAAATTGTTTTAGAGAGATCTTTGAATATGGGAAAATTGTATTACTGTTATCTTTCTATTCTTTTAGATTTTCTTGAAAATCCATATGATATCCACGTAATAGGTTATGGACGTATTTTTTCTCATTATTGTAAGTTCTGTCTCCGTATAACAAGAAAGCGGTTAATTTATTGATTGGTTTAAAAGAGAGAAAATAAAGTTTAATTCATGACAACACACAACAGACGCAGTCCAAGACTATAAACAATTGTAATGTAAGTGCGATGCAAGAAATAGGTCTCGATGAAGTATAATGCTTAGGTCAGTAAAAAAACTAAACCTCGAGCTGGTTTCCAGTCGAGGCCCACGTCCATGACGTCACGAACATATAGTGACAAAACAAATGAACATCTACAATATAGATAGAAAAAGAAAAGCAGATAATAGCCATGGCGACAAAGTGGTCGGACATATTAGTAACCGGAAGCCTTACCTAACCTTTAAAACGTAATGGTGCGTCCATGCTACGCGAATCGAGCACGAGCCGAGCCACGAACGAGCCTACAACGAGCACGATGCGAATCCATTTGTTCGTAAAAAAACTGACAATCGCGCTCGTTAGAGGCTCGCAAGCCCGTCCACGCTACGCGAATCGTGCTCGCAGTGTGCTCGTTCGAGGCTCGGTTCGCCAAGCATGGACGCACCATAACGGCGTATCTTTGGCGTTCATTATTGTGACACCCGGTAGCCCCCATATATCAGTTTAAATTAAAATAGTTAAACAATAAATAAAGCATGGTTGTTTTTTACTTTGCTGAGTTTTTTGCTGGCTCTTCTCAGTTGAAAGCTGACTTCTGAACCGGTTGTAATTACTTCAGCAGCTTCAAGATTCATAAGTGACCTCCTGTCCTGTCATAATTAAATGGCATTGACTATGATGACGAGATACTTTCTTGACTTTTCACAAATGGACACGGTAAAAATTTTGAGATTGTTGATTTATTTACAGTAAGCTTCTTCTCGCTTAAAGAATCATGGCGAGATTTGTACAAAAAAATAAAGATTTATAGAGACGTTAGAATTACGTTTTAATTGATCCTTGGTGCCTATGGAATAACTTGAGCCATTTAAAATATTTTTAGAACCCCGGGATAAAAATGCGAATTTCTATGGTATTCCGGCGAATTTGACAATTTGCGACCAAAACCGTTATGTTGTTGTTATGTTTTGCGGGGTTTATAAAATATTTCATTTAAATTAACATGTTGCTGGTAGTGTAATCTCAGCATTGGAAGTAATTTCAAACCCTCTAAAATGTTTTTTTTTTTTGTACAAATCGATCTCGCCATGATTCTTTATTTTCAGACTGTGTCTATCCTAAAAACCTTCCCAGCCTCTTCCACTATCTAGGGCACGTTCCCTTTAATTTAGTTTCTAAGAAATGTTGTTAAAGTATGTTTAATACCACTTTAATACATACCGTCGTTCACATTATCCCTTATTATGTTGTATATATTTTAAACATTGAGATTATTACTTACTTATTACTATTCCAGTTAAAATTTCTTACGAATGCGTAGGAAGTAATTAGAATAATATAGGTATTTTATCCTTTGATATTTAATGGTTGTAGCTGGGTTGTTTTATTATTTACTGTTTATTTGAGTTCCAGCTATTCTGCCAAACTAACAAAGACTTTTTAATTAGAAGGGAAATAAGCTTAGTACAAAAAGAAACGATTGTTATTTCTGTTACTTCAGAGATTATATCAGAAATAGTGTTACTAACTGACGAATCATTTGATGTCTATGCTACTCTATATGGGCGAAGTAAAGGAGTGCTATAGGCTCATCTCGGTGAGAGAAGGACATCCATATAAACAAAAATAATTATTACTCGTTTATATTTTTTATTACATAAAGAAACATGAAATTATAAAAACCCACTATTGACTATTTAACAACTTGTACAATTTTTCAATACAATAAATATAATAATTATGATCAATCGATTAGGTAAAAAAGTGATTAATAGTTATAACGAATTCATCAATTGTTACGTATATTTAATTTTTTAGCTGCTAAGCTACTGGTATGTATCTATAAATAGTTGTTCTATCAGTATATATAATATTATCGTCACCATCAATTGCTACATCGTCGGGATAGGGAATAGACACTATCTTTTTAACCGTAGCACTATCTTTGACAACTTCATAAATTCCATCAGTCGAAGTGAAATAAACTTTACCAATTTTATCCGTAGTCAGTCTATTTGCAAATTTGCTTCCATTGTACTCAACTATATCGTGTGTCCCTTTCTTCATACTGTAGAACTTCGTTCCTAAACTGTAGTACAAAATATCATCATTGTCAATTGCAAAATTTAGTACCTCATTGTTAAAGTCGAGAGACCTAGAGGTTGTTCCGTTAATTAAAGTATGAATATAGTTTGATGGATACGGCAAATAATATAGTACCCCTTTACGATATACGGTATTATAAATTTGTCCTGTAAGACCAATATGTTTTGCATCCACAGAGTTTTTCCCGTTGTATTTATATATGCCATTACTCGTCGCTATATAAACGTCATGTGTATCTTGATCAACAGCAAGATATATCACATAATCATCTACTCCTCGAATATATTGAAGCTCTTTAGTGACTAAATTTAATTTTGCTGGTTTCAAATTGCTTCGGAAGTACAAATATTTTAGACCGTAATCAACTGCTAGTGCATACGGTATATCTAAATGTTCGCATAGAATTTCTTTCTGGTGGGGGACTCCATTGATGAAGACGTTATTCTCGAGGATCCGAGCTTGGATGACTGTGGCAAAGATTGACAGGATTACGATGAGTTTCATTTTTGTCTGTAATTGTAAATAATTATTATGACTTGTAAAATTATATCTTTGACGAGATTTATTTTAATTTTAAAATTTTCGTTATGTTTTACAAAACAGTTTAAATTATTTGTGAATAGAGAAAGGTTGAAGGGTGGGAACAAAACATAGAAATTGCCATTTTAAAGAAATAAGACGCATGACTCTTTAATATGGAAAATGCTAAAAAAAACGATGCTACAAAAATAAAACCATTTTCCATCAAAACAGTCACTAGGACTTTTTCTTAAGAAGAAGATCCAAAAAAATCAGTTTGTTGGGTCATGTGCATAACTACCTCTTGTTCAATCTTTTTACGGGACACCTCGTATTCGCTACAAAAAAGTCTACTTACGAGATATGTCACGCAGTCACAAAGAAGCCGGACAAGAACTAAAGAAAATACTTAACATCAGATTTCTTTGAATTTAACAGTTTTATTTTTTACATTTTAATATACATAACATACTATAAAACTAAAACTAACTAACTAACAAAAAATAATGGAACAAGTGATAATAAAAATTAAAAAGAAAAATATATACACATAAAAGATTATAAATAAAACACAGAATTTAGGTCGCCGTCTATGGGTAGGGTGCCCAAAAGACAGATTTCTTTTATACTAGTGACTCTAGTGAGTAGTGATATCATTAAGTGACAATGAGCTGTTGTCCTTGATAACCTTTGCAAATAGTTCATTTGTTTTAAATTGGACTATCTTAACGTGCTCCAATTAAATAAAGGAGTAGGCTCATGTTAGTAACGAGAGAAGTAATTTTGTATTTGGAGCTAGATTTTTCATAGCAGCTGATGTTTAAATAGTAGGTACATACGCTAAGATACTCGTATACAGAATGGATATTTGAGACTGACCCGTCTTTTTTACCCATCTCGTTACTAATATGAGCATTCTTGGAGCACTTGAAATATATATGAGTATTTAATCTTAAGTAATTATAATGAACTAGTTGCGCCCCGCGGTTTCACTCGCGTACCCGAGGAATCCTACCCTAACAAACGTATATCCATACTCACAAACTTTCGCATGTATAATATTAGTAGGATATAAGTAGGATTTGTCTGGGTTCCAGTTTCACCCACTTTCTCGGGATAAAAAGTATGTATGACTATTTAGGATACGGCAAAAATCTTGTACTTAACTGTTTGTTAAAATTTAGTCTAAAACATTGTGAGACAAACTATTGAAAAGGGACTTTAATTTAATTATAAATACCTTTTTCTTTCCGTTACGTGTGGGTACGTGATAAATATCGGCAAATGTATTTTGTAACCACAATGCTTGTCAACCGTTTTTTTATAAAAAGACTAAAAAGTGATGACCGAAAAAAGAATAGCCTTATCATTATTACATTTACACGGACAAAGCTCTCAATCGGAACCGATTTTCAACTTCACTGTGCCATTTATAGGCAGACTGAAATACTACATTAGTTTATTCTGTAGCAGTAATACAGTATTGATATTTCAAAACGGCGGCCGGTTTTCGATTTATTTTTATAGTTTGAGCATTCTCCTTTTAATTTAAATCAATGATTCTCGACTATTATTGAAATGAGGAAAAGTTATTGATACCTTGTTTATAAACTTTGATATCAGGGTTTTTTTAATATGATGAATTGGCTTGTTTTGACCACGATCTCAACATGGTAAGCTATGATGTGGTCGCAGGTGGTAGATTAGAACTAGCTCTCAAGTGCAGCAGCCAGAACAATCTGCTGAACGGTGTTTTTTTTTTTTTTTGTGGATGCATAAGATATCTAATATAAAATAATTTTATAATTTTACCCATCCTATTAAACTGTCTAAGATAAAAGTTAATTAATTTGTGTGGTTGTAATCTAGATACGTTTCCCTATTTCTATTTAATAAGTAATTAAAATTATTTCGATATAATTCATAAAGATCACATCGGCGGCGTGGTCTGCGCTATAAACTTTCCATAAAGTCCGTATTCATTGATTTAAATGGGCAAAATATAGTGAGAACTGCCTGAATTATAATAATATTACCATTACTCAATTTAAGTTTCTATTAGCTCGTCGACGAAAACGAAAATTCACACGGATTTTTATTTGAAGCATTACTATAAATTTGTAGTATCGTTTAAAGAAATACATTGTTAATTTCTTTTACAGTAATCAGATTACTTAAACCCTGGTTCTTATTTATTATTAAGTAAGTATAGATTTTATACATTGACAAACAATATTGAAAATTTCTACGAGGCGACCGCTCCTGCCGATTACTGGCAAAATTCCCAGCAGGCTGGCAGCGTGTCCCCTTTGGATGGCCAAGCTAATGTTTTGGCGGAAAAAGCTCTCCGCCCGAGAGTCTCTATAATGTGCAAGCAAATTGGCGAACCCCCACGGTCCCTGCTCTATTTAATATCTGTTTCAAAGTATTCCGTCCTAGATTCTGAACTACTTGAATCCATTTGTCACATTTCAAATACATTTAATTTATTTATAAAGAGTATGTATTATTTATAGCGAAAAAAGCTCCCCGCCCGCTGGTCTCCGGAGGTCTCGATCAATTTTGATGACAAGGTGCGAGCAAAACTGCGAGCTTCAGACCCCCACGGTCCCAAGGTCTCGACCTCAAAAGGCATAAAAATATAATTGGGTCCAATCGATGCGTATTTATTTATGTTTATAATTTAATTTTTATGATGGATTAGGATAATGTACACTTTCACATAGCATGATCAGCCGTTCTTAATCGATCGGCAAAGTTAAGCTACGTCTGTCGTGGTCGGTACCTGAGTCAAAATACTTGAAAGTTAAACTTTCTTAAAAAATATTTATTCAATTTTAATAGCCAATGATATATTTAATAATATAATATAAACTTCTTAAGCCTAAGGTCGAACAGAAAATGAGTTGCTCCTAACAAGGTGAGCGCTCTTTTATACAATGGTCAGGCCACGCCTGCTTCTGTGTCTTCAATCTGGAACTTTTCCACGTTGCTGGTCCAAGGTGTCAATGTAATGCGTTTTACTGGAGACTTTAAATTACCCTTTGTTTGAGTCGTTGTTAGGTGGTCCTTTGTTATTAATTCTTTATGTTTATCAATACCTGGTACTAGTTGACTCTCCCCTTCCAAATTTGAAGTACATGGTTTAGAATGAACCTTGGTACTGAAAAATTTGTAAAGAAAACATACAATAATTATTAATATTATAAAACTTGATAGACCATACTGAACATAAGTATGAGTCTCTTGGGTTTGTAGTTTCTCTATTTGTTTCAATTGATGTAGTTTAGTTGAAATCTTTGTTGTATCATATGTTAAATCCATTTCAGGTACCTCTTCTTTGTTTACTATTTCTAATTTTGACAGGATTATTATGTCTTCAGACTCCTTTGTTTTAAATCTTATGATACCTGCAATTGTAACTTGACAATTTTCACCATTTAATATATATGGTCCTTTAATCCATAGTGTTTCGTCTCCTTTTTCACATTTAACATTTATTTCTGTAGTTTTATTCACATAAATGTACATTCCTCGTGGTGACAGTTCCTGTATAAGTTCTTTAGGACATTTAATAGGTACAACATTACAAAGGTCAGTACTTTTCTTGAGTATTATTTCCGATTCACATGTTTCTTGTTGTAAGATACTTCCTTGGCAAATTAATTGATCAAACTCAGTGCAATCTTGAACTTCATACATTTCTTGATCATTATAGGCTAAAGTGACTTTTCGCATAATGGGATAGGTACAGGTAGGGAAATTTTGGACAACAGGTACAATTTTTCTTGTTAAATAAACATCTGATTTTACTAAAGGTATTTCTAGCATAAAGTATACAATATTACCAATAATCTTACTATTCACTTTTATAAAAGGTTCTACATTATTTATATTACTAGAAATCATAACATCATTAGGAATTAAGTTTAATGTATCTTGTAAATTATGTGACTGTATTATACTATAATGGTACATATGATGTTCTGCAAAGGTAATAGCTGTTGTCAGCCTTTCTGCAATATCCTGTAATGTTTGAGCTTGTAACAACAAACCAAATGCTATCTTTTGTTGATATTTTACATTAGCAATATGTGTAAATTGATTATCTATTTTTCTTTGAATATGTGTAATCTTATTTAATTGTTTATTATACTCTTCTAATGTATCATTAGTTACTGAAATCTGTAAATTATAAGCTGTTCTTAAAGTTTCTAAATCTTTTTGAACATTATTAAGATCATCTTGATCTAAATTTCCTGTTATAGCCTTTATAATAGAACCTAATCCATTAATTAATCCTCTTTTCGTTCTAGTCTGAATATTTAAATGATTACAAATTTCATTTACATGTCCAACTATAATATTAATTCTATCGTAAATATGTTTAACATCTTCTAATTTAGATCTTGCCATAGCACTTTCGATTCTATCAACAATCCAATCTTTATTATCAACTATAGGTTTTATATCTAATTTATGAATGACTGTCCACTTTCCTTCAATAATACGGGTAGGCTTCATTTCTACAATAATCAAATGCTCGTCGTAATTGAGTGATCGGAATTTGTATCCGTAAGCAACGAGGCATCTGTAACAGAAAGTTCCTCTACGTGATAGATTCTTCCATTAGATAATTTATATTTATTGTGAGGTTCACAACTAACGATTTCGTAGGGACCTAAAAATCTAGAATTTGTTTTATGTCTTTCTGCTTTACCGTTTTTTACGTATGCTATGTCTCCAATTTTAAATGATTTTGATGGTTTCATTTTACTATTGATTCTATTATTCCGTTTTTCCTTTTGTTTTTTTAATAACTTGTGAATATTTTTATTTAAATCATTTGCGAATTGTTTATGTTGCGTTGTATAGCGTTGAATAACAACTTTTAAATTATCAAAACTTCCTAACTTTGGTTTTCGTGCAAAGTGTACTTCAAATGGAGTCATATTAATAATACTATGTGTTGTATTATTATACGCATGAGTAATAAAAGTTATCTTTTGATTTTGATCCAAATCTGAATCTCTCTGTAATCTAAATAATTCTTGGATTGTGTTATGTAATCTTTCTATATCTGAATTCGATTTATGATGTTGAGGAGAAGTAGTGTGATTTGTGATTTGATAAGTCTGAAATAATTCTGATAATATTTCACTACAAAGCGATTGTTCTCCATCGTGCACAATTTTATTTGGTGCTCCTATCATTGCAAATACCTCTGATAAAGTATCATAAACTTTACTTTTCTCAGTTGGTTTTATTATAGCATATTTTGAGAATTTATCAATAATAGTTAAATACCATTGTCTTTCTAATGACATGAAATCTATATGCCAAACATCCATTGGTTCATGAGGTGTTTCTGTTTCTAATGATAAAATTGTATGAGGGTGTCTATTATATTTTTCTTTTTTACATGGTTCACACATTAAAATAAACTTTTTAATTTGTTTTCTCATGTTTTCCCAATAATACTTTTCTCTTAACTGTTTATAAACACTTTCTATACCAGCATGTCTATTTTCTTGTAAATGATATTCCTTAATTAATTTTAATTGCTCTTCCTTATTATTAACCTCTACTAACAATTTTGTATACCTAACTGGTTTAAACTTCGTATGATCAAAGTATTTACGATAAACTTCGGATACTTTGTAATATAATTCCTCGTCTGGAATCATAAATGCATATTTTTCGGATGGTAAATATTCTATCATAAATTCTTTAATAACTTCCTCTTCGTTACCGGGTGGAATATAAAAATACCAAATTCCATCTTTTTGTTCAGCCCTTTTGTATGAGGCCATTTCAAATACTACACGTTTTAATCTTTTTGATGGATACGCATTAAGAATAGGTATTCCATTATCACTATCCTGTTGATTCGAATGTACAGTCTCAGTTCGACTACTACTAATTTTTGAACTATTTGACAACGTTAAATCTTCATTTAAATTTCTTTGAATTGAATTATTACTATCTGAATCTGACAAAGCTAAATCTTCTTCTAAGTTTACTTCTAATGAATCGCCGTCTGTATGGTGTATTTCTACTCTGCTTAAGGCGTCAGCTACAAAATTATCTTTTCCTTTAACATGTTCTATTTTATAATCATAATCTTGTAACTTTAATTTCCATCTAGTTAATCTTTGATTTGGTTCTTTTAGCTTTGCTAACCATATTAATGCTTTATGATCGGTTCTCAATACAAACTTTCTACCATATACATAAGGTCTAAATTGAGTAACTGCCCAAAGTATTCCTAATAATTCTTTCTCGGTAGTGTTATATTTTTGTTCAGTACTGCTTAATGTTCTCGATGCATAAGCTATTGGATGGTTATTCTGACTAAGTACAGCTCCTAGTGCAATATCTGAAGCATCAGTTGTAATAACAAAAGTTTTGTTAAAGTCCGGGAATGCTAATATAGGTGCATTCATTAATAAATGTTTACATGTCTCTATAGCTTCCAAATATTTTTTATTATTAATGTCTATAGTTGCATCTTTTTTTGTATATTCCGTAATTGGTTTAATGATTTTACTTAAGTTTGGTACAAACTTTCTATAATAACCAATTAATCCTAAAAATGCTCTAACTTCTTTTAAAGTTTTAGGTATCGGGAATTTTTGAATTGCTTCTAATTTCTTTTGATTCGGTTTCAATCCATCTCTATTAAGAACATGACCTAAAAATTCTATTTCCTTTTGCATAAACACGCATTTATTTTTATTGACTTTAAGGTTCGCCTTTCTTAATGCTTCTAACACTTGTTGTAATTTATTCACATGATCCTGTTGTGTCTTTGAATAGACTATTATATCGTCAAGGTAGACTAAACAAACATCACGTCCGATCTCTGATTTCAATACATTATTCATCATACGTTGAAATGTGGCTGGTGCATTCTTAAGTCCAAATGGCATTCTGAGGAATTCATAATGGCCATCAGGTGTGCTAAATGCAGTTTGTTCAATTGAATTATTATTCATGGCTATTTGATGATATCCTGATGTTAAATCTAAAGTCGTAAAATATTTATTACCTTGCAGCTTCGAAAACAACTCTTCTATATTCGGTAATGGGAATTTATCCGATTTTGTTTTTTCGTTTAACCGCCTATAATCAATTACCATTCGCCATTTTTGTTTACCTGATTGATCCATCTTTTTAGAAACTAAATGAACGGGTGAAGCCCATGGAGATTCTGATGGTCTAATTATATTTTCATCTAATAATTTATTAATTTGTCTGCTAACTTCTTGTTGTTGAATTTGCGGTAGTCTAAAAGGTCTCTGATAAATAGGTTCAATATCAACTAGATTAATGTGGTGATCTATTTTTGTTGTTGCACTATTTGTAACATCTTCTGTAAATAAATCTTTATATGTTTCACACAAATCTTGGATATTTAAATCATTTTCATCAGTCATATTAAATATCAATATTTCTTTTTCTGGCATTGTTAATTTTCTTTCCTTTAAATCTATTGTCGCATTAATTTGCTCGATCATTTCGGTACCCATTAAAATATCATACTTATCACTAAAGTTATAAATATAAAATTTCATAGGTCCTTTATCTTTACCAAAATATGAACACCAAAATGGGGTATTTATTACACCATTATGAGAAGTTATACCATGTGAAGTCCTAACAATAAATTTTTCAGGTGACCAAAATTCAGGAAAATATGTTCTTTGCGCTTTACTAGTTATAAAAGAACGTTGGCTTCCAGTATCAATTAATATTTTTAATTTAGGATTTTCCGTTTCAAAATAAGGTAAATATGATTTAACATGATTAAATTCTAAGATGGGTCTTTGTTTACTGTATCCTCCTGAAAATTTTCATTTTCGGGAATATATTCGGGAATATTATTATAATACTCACTGTCTTGGTAGTCAGGTGCGTATTCGTAATAATCACTTTGTTCTATTCCATATTCAGGATTCATTTCGTCTTCATGTAGGAAAACTTCTTTAGAAACAAAACCTTTTCCAATATTTACTTGACCGGGTTTTAACGCGGTAGCTGTTCGCATTGTCACGTCCTCAGACAGTCTGGGCGGAATGACTTGTTGTGACTGATAATTTTTATTAGCATAATCATTTTTAAATTGCGGATGTCTCGCGAATGCATTGTTCTGGTATGGCATAAAATTACGCTGTTGATTGTACATGTTAATGGGATGTTGAGGATTGGTTATCCTGTTCATAATAGACCTTTGTGTAGGCGGATATTTATGTTCTTGTTTATGGGTATTATGAGGAAAATGTGTCTGCATCGGATTTTGATGTATTATTTTTGGTGTTGGTAAATAATTTGAGAATTTTTGTTTAATATTTTCAAAACGACCTTCGGCTTCTAACTGTAAAATTTTCGCAACCGTGTCATTAAAATTACAATTACTTACGTAAATTTGGTCATGATAAGGTAAACTACTTCTTAAAGTATTTTGTGCCATATTTATATATGGATCCATAACTTGGTCCACTGATTGACTATTTTTATACAAATCCATTAATCTACTTTTTATAAAAAACAACTTTTGTTTTAGCTCAAAAATGAAATCTTTATAAGATCCTTTTCTCTTAAGATTAGATAATTCTATTAATAACGTATTAAACTCTCGAGTGTCCCCACACTCTGATTTTAAACTTAATTTAATATTTTCCCAATTAAATTGGTGATCAATCATAGAAATAATTAAGGCTGCTCTGCCTGTAAGTTTACTTAACAACATCATTACATTTTGAGGTGTATCTCCTCCGACATAGTTTAACCATTGTGTCGCATTATTAATATAATTATAAATTGCTAGTGGCTCTCCATCATATGAAGGAACAAATGCCATTAGTTTAAATGGGTCCATTTTCGTAACCTCTGTAAAACTTGGTGCTGTAGGCACGAAGCTTGGTATACCCTTACTATCAGAAGTAGAGTCAGTCATTTTACAACGATCCTTAGTTTTGAATACAAGAACGGGTGATCTTAGGAGCGGAATTTTGGAAGTTGGTAGGAAATGCTACTAAGTACTTACAATAATTGCCAGCTGATGAACACGTTCCACATATTTTTTATATCTTGACTAATTTATATCTTGAGTTCCCAGATTTTAAAGACTTGAGAGTCACGCGAAGTAGTATTTAGTTTATTCAGCGACCAAGGATTTTACTTTGATCTTGAACTGAAGTAGGCTTAACACTTTTAAAACTTGCTTAAATCTGAGCCCCACGTTGGGCGCCAGTCAAAATACTTGAAAGTTAAACTTTCTTAAAAAATATTTATTCAATTTTAATAGCCAATGATATATTTAATAATATAATATAAACTTCTTAAGCCTAAGGTCGAACAGAAAATGAGTTGCTCCTAACAAGGTGAGCGCTCTTTTATACAATGGTCAGGCCACGCCTGCTTCTGTGTCTTCAATCTGGAACTTTTCCACGTTGCTGGTCCAAGGTGTCAATGTAATGCGTTTTACTGGAGACTTTAAATTACCCTTTGTTTGAGTCGTTGTTAGGTGGTCCTTTGTTATTAATTCTTTATGTTTATCAATACCTGGTACTAGTTGACTCCTGGATGGGTGACCGTCTAGTGGTATTTCAAATCGACCGTTTCCGTGCTTCGGAAGGCACGTAAAGCCGTTGGTCCCGGTTATCACTTAATTGTGATAGTCGTTAAGCTAGTTGGATGCCTCCTAGGCGGCTTGAAAAATTCCAACAGTAGGTTGGCCACTAGCCTACCTCCACCGATCCGCAGTGGGCACGCGTGGTGGAGTATCTGCCCATTCCCTTTCACCCTGATTTGTGAAAGGAGGCCTGTGCTCAGCAGTGGGACATTATAGGCTGATGATGATGATGACACTTTCACATATGTTTCTTTTGATTTAGTGAATTTGTATGTGACATCTGTAGATAACTACACCCTTACTCATAAAACTTTACTAATACTAAACTCATTTAACTAATATACTGTTTAAAGTTGGTTTAAAGGGTCACGTAAATAAAGTCACTCTATTGTCATTGTCAAATAATGTGACATTATTTACGTGACCATCTAAACAGTATATTAGTTAAATAGCGATTTATGAGTAAGGGGGTTAATGTATTATTTATTGAATTTTTTGCGTTCGAAATTCAAAATTCAAAATCATTTATTCAAATACACCTTCGCAGGCACTTATGAAAAGTCTGACTCTAATACTCTAATACCGGTTCGGAAGGTTGCATTTGCTGAGAAGAGCCGGCAAAAAACTCAACAATTACTCTTTTCAAAACAAGCTTAGATTCATTACATAATATTTACATTCTAATCACACTGACAACAATTGCATGCCCCGGCGCGGCGGCAAAATTACAAAGTAGACTGAATAAATATCAAACTTAAGCAGACCAGCCCCCACAAGCAGCACCTGTTCACAAGTATTACGCGTGTGGCAGTCATCGCCCTCCTCGCCATATTGGAGGGAAGTGAGCGACCGTTTGGCAACTAACTACCCACAAACGAAGACGTTAGAGCAGGTTTACCAAGTAGGAGCCTATTTAGAATGTCTCTCGATTATAAGGCTTAGGAGAGCTTTTCTAGGTATTCGGTAGGTACCAAACATTGCAAAATGGTAATCAGTCGAATATTAGTTCCTGGAATTTATGTAGTTATACGTGCGTCCCATTGGCGATCCTTCCGACGGGATAATTGATCAAAGTACAGGTACACGGCAAAACAATAAGCCTGCATTCATCAACTTTGCTATATCAAAGCCTAACACATTTCAATAACATTTCCATATTTCAAAAGGGGCTGCCTTCCCAGCTGAATGGACGCGGAAATATTTTTTAATTAAAAAAGTTATTTTTACAACATCAATACTATTCACATCACGGTGGACTTTTTTAATTTACGACACGACCTACGCTCATGTATATATTAACATGGATTTTTTTGTTTAAAAGTGGAAGCATAAAAAAAAATGTTTCAGTCTGAATTTCGAAATAATATTCCGAAATTCAGGCATCATTAAATCTGTGACTACTAACCGATACTCAAACATTTTTACAAAAATATTACGAATTAAAAGTTAATTAAATTATAATCCATGCATATTAGTCATGCTTTTAGTTTTTAAAAATTTACCTGTGTATACGATCCCTTCTATATATATAATAAATTTTGTCTCTTGTCAAACTTACACTATTGTTAATCTGAATTAGATGCATTCCTTAGTGTTTTGTAAACTTTATTTATTGTCTTTATTGAGACAATTTAAACACTTTTTATTTATTGTCAAGACTAGGATTGATTACGCGGTGTGGGCCCTGGTGACCTGGTATGTAATACAGGTTTTTTTTAAAACCTAAAGCAGGCACCAGCTCTCGCAAAGCTGGTTGATTAGCCTTTGGCACAATTATGTTATAACTGCATGTACTTAACAACCTTTTTGTGAGAGAAATAAATAAATATTATTATTATTATAATCATTAAATATTATATTTCATGGAATATGTCGTAGAAGAGAAATAAAGTTATAATTAAGTAAATTATAATTTTACTAAATATATCTAAAATTAATCCCTATTTCCCTTGGTCACAGCATAACTTGATAATGACTTTACCGATTTGATCCCACTTTTTTTTTAAGTTTTCTAATACCTTGTGTATCTTACGGAAAAAAAATTAAGAAAGTTACGCTTAAAATGGGAAATTTTGAAAACTTAACGACTATATAAACTTTTGTAATGTTACCTTATCGCAAACAAAGTCGCGCCGGGCAGCTAGCTATGTATAATTTTGTTAATCTCCTAAAATAGTAAGTCCACGTCCAATCGGTTGAGCAATATAAAGCTTAAACTAATATATAAGAAACTAGATCTCATTGGAAGGCTGAACTGAAGGCTTTCCAGAAGGATTTTTCATAATAATAATATCTCGACCAGCATCTTGAGAGGCTCTCGCTAGGGTCAAGGGTCAGATACAGAATGCGGTACCACAGATTACTATAAACCAGTACTTCTGGACACGGCGCGCATCGTCAGGAGGTTCCTCTCTCTGAAGCCCTAACCACCGGTAGCTTGGGCCCTACCTCGCTGCCCACGGCACACTAGGATTAGGCTTTTTTATAACATTTTTGAAGCGCTCGTGGTGTAGCATGTTTAGCCGTTCTTAATCGAACGGCCAAGTTATGCTACGTCTGTCGTGGTCAGTACCTGGATGGTTGACCGTCTAGTGGTATTTCATATCGAGCGTTTCCGTGCTTCGAAAGGCCGTTGGTCCCGGTTATCACTTAATTGTGATAGTCGTTAAGCTAGTTGGATGGATGGCTAGGCGGTTTGAAAAATTCCAACAGTAGGTTGACCACTAGCCGCACTATCCGCAGTGGGCACGCGTGGTGGAGTATCTGCCCATTCCCTTTCACTCTCATTTGTGAAAGGAGGCCTGTGCTCAGTAGTGGGACATTATAGGCTGATGATGATGATGGTGATGATAACATTTTTAGTTAATTTTATAAAAATATTGTAAAAAAAATATCATATTTAATACATACGATTAGGTTTTCTATAATATTTTTGATTTTGTATTTAATTAATGTTTTAAAAAAATAAGAATAAAGAAAAACAAGTAGTTTAGACTAAACGCAGCAAAGTTGCAAGTAATTTTTCTCCAGGCTTTAAATAAATCTCTCATGATAGGTAACTTAAACCATAATCAGTAGATGGAGCATTCCACGAGGGCAGGTGCTAGGCCATGACCATTCACGAAGGATTTATGTAATTCTCCACACAAAACAGGTCCGTGTGAGAACGTAGGATTTTTATTCCATACGATCAAGGTATTTGATAAGTGAATATTGGATGCTACCAGATTTTGGAGCAATCGAGTTGGGGTTTGGAGATCTTAATCTAAGTGGGTTGGGAGAAAGTGGTTCATAGTATTTGGGGATTGATGAAGATTGTTTTATGACTTTATGATTTTACTTACTTACCCCCTTACTCATAAAGCGTTATTTAAGTAATATAATAAAGGGTCACGTAAATAATGTCACATTATTTGACAATGACAATAGAGTGACTTTATTTACGTGACCCTTTAAACAGTATATTAATTAAATAACGTTTTATGAGTAAGGGGACTTTACGTATAATTTGTTCTTTGCGGTGTGACCAGCTTTCTCAAGAGTAAAAGAAGATTACACCAGGTAATCAGGTTTTAGAAGAGGTAGAGAATAGTGGTATTGCCCTCAGAGAGCAGCTCGACTGGGGAAGTACAGAAAACCGCAGCCAAAAAGCTTCATATGGTATACCTGCGCGTGAGTAAGGTCGCCCTGTGCCATGGTTAACCGCTTACCACCTCACAAGCATACGGCCCGCATGCTTATTTACCGACTTATTTGTATATAAAATAGTCCTAAACTACGTCTCTGCCAATTTTCAAACAGACGAACGAACTCAGTTTAGCATTTATATTATATGAATAGTTAGATTTGGCAAAAAATTACATCACAGCTCAAAATCGTTTTTTTATAATCAAAATACTTCAAATATTAAAATAGAGATAATATTAAAAAGCTACGGATAACAACCATTCAGACATCTATTTAGAATGAGTTGAGCTTCACAAATCATAATTCAACAACAGTGACACAAAACAACATTTTATTCTCATGCTAAACCCGAACGACTATCGAATTTCAATCTAAAAAAGTGTCCATTAAAAAACAATAAAAACAAGAAAATATAATAAAATAAACACAAGAACGGGATTGGCTCGCCGCGGCAGGTGTAACGTGCGGATATGGACCGTTTCACATCTCCTAGATACTTATATAGCGTGTTCACTTTCGTGAACGTTATCATTGAACGATCATGTTTTGTTTTGTCTATAAAAAGTAAAGACTGTGTGTGGTAATTTTATGTAATGCATAGTTTCTGCCCCACTTCACCCGCCTTCTCGGGATAAAAAGCTTATTTTCCTCTCTAAACTATAGGTTATCTGCGGATGAACTTGTGCCTTTGAGGTAACAAACAGTAACAAACAAACAGATTTTTAAAGAGCTATAATAATTAAAAAGATAATTAATTTTTTTTTTGCCAAAGTCAAGTTTGGTTGAACATTAGAAACATGCCTCATCTAGGGCATTGCAATACAACCGCGTTAACTGTAGTCTACGTGGCGCTTTTAATTATTGCACACAGCGATCGCGGCGGTCAAGGAGAACGCACATAGAACTGTGACCGCAGAACTAGAGTTCCACTGAGACCGGCCGCTGTAGGATAGGCGTAATAAGTTATATTATCTTCCAATACTCGGAAAAAATACATTAGCATCAATAAGCGTGAATGTAGCAAAAAAAAAAAACATTAATAAATGACGCATAATAATCGGATCAGCCTGTATCACACATTACGACGTGTAGCGCCACCGCAGCTATCGATAATTGATAAGGTCGTCTCGCTCGCACCAGTTTATTGACCCCGGGAAAAAATCCCCACATGCCTTCGACTAGAGTAGATAGACCTCTGCAACTACTGCGTTTTGACGCAAGAATAGGGTTGTCAACAGTCCAACAAGTTGACAGTGATAATGTGGCGAAGGAATGGCATATGGCTATTAGAATAGAAAAAAAAATGGAAATATTGAGAATTCTATGACCAAAACCTACAACATTCATTGAGGTAGGAATAAAACATTTATAATAAAACAACATTACAATAAAACCATTAAACATTTAAAACAGTTTTTAATTACGTTTAGTTTATTAAGGGGGTTCCAATTAACAAAACTATACTGCCCACTACTGACTGCCCAATACTGACTACCCACTACTACCCACGGTACACCTACCTTTTTTGCAAAGTAAGTATACCAAAGTACCTTTGATCCAGTTTATAAAAAAACAAACAGAATAAACGTATTAATTTCAAACGCACCTTATAATTATATTATTATTTTATTTGTACTTGTAATTCTGAATTACCTTTAATTTTTTTAGATCAGGTATTAGGTACTCGATTTAATTCGAATCAAAGATAATCCTTAAAGTATGAGCCTAGCCTTGAGCGCCAATGAGCTAAAGGCGTCTCCTCCCGCAAGCACGCCACCACCCAAAATATTTCTTCTAATTTAGAAACTACTGTTCAAGTAATACGTTTTTATCTTAGCGAAACTATAGCATTGCCTTTGTTATATTTTTCAATCTAAAAATCAACACCCTTACTCATAAAGCGCTATTTAACAAATATACTGATTAAATGGTCACGTAAATAATGTCACATTATTTGACAATGACAATAGAGTAACGTTATTTACGTGACCCTTTAAACAGTATATTAGTTAAATAACGTTTTATGCGTAAGGGGGCAAGTCAAAATGTAACTGGTCAGAAACGGTATTGGCGCTTCTGTTCAGAATGAAATGGAAAAATATGTATACGAGTATTCGCATCCTAGCTTTGATATTTGATCTCAAAGATCCCAGGAATCTTGATTTTTACGAGACAGCAGCCTTAAAAGTGCCAACCCTACTGAAAGTTCTTCTTATACTAGCCACTATAGTGTTATTTCAACCAACATAATTAGACCTCCTTGCTATACACACTGTGGAGTCAGTACGGGTTCTAGAAGCGGATGGGTAGACTACTTTTTTACCCGATTGCGTCTTACAGGTAGAGTAATGTGGTTACCTTGTGGTTTATGTCATGTATTAAAATACCTCGAGAGATTATAAAATGAATTATTTTATAATGTTGATGGAATCGGAAGAATTATACCGCAGCCAAATAACTTTATGTTGTGTAAAGTTGTGTTCCTGCGCGTGAGTAAGGTCGCCAGAGCTCATAGGGGAGGGGGGAAAGGTCGGTAACGCGTGAGCAATGCTTCGTGTGTTGCAAGCGTCCATATGGCTACGGTAACCGCTTACCATCAGGTGGGCCGTATGCTTGTTTACCGACTAAGTTGTATAAAAAAAAAAAAAAAAAAAAATGAAAATCGATTTTCAATACTTCTCAAGATTTGTCACTGACCGAGGATATGCATTATCATTGATAAAATTTCGAAAATATTGAATACAATGCTTCAATCGCGATGTTTCTGCTGTTTTCCGTTGAGGAAATCCATTATATCTTCAATTTCTATGGTCATGTCACGATAAAATTTATATGGGACCACCTCGGGATCTAACTTGACATATTACAGTTTATACGACGTAAATTGCATAAGCCGTTTCAGAGTAATCAATGTACATAAAAATTCAAAAAAAAAACATACAGTCGAACATAGAACCTCCTCCTTTTTTGAAGTCTTTTAAAAATATGAAAAATTGATCCTCTCTTCTTATGCGTTGCGATCTTGACAGAGTGGTCGTGGTCGTCATGACGTGTCATTTGTGGCGCGCTTCACAACACGCCGTCATTCTTCCCTAACTGCTGCCCTTCTGGTGCAGTCGTTGATGGGACTGCCTATTGCGGCCTTAATTTGGTCGGTCCATCGCATGGGAGATCTTCCACGCGCTCTGGTGCCCTCCACTTTACCCTGCACCACCAATCGATCTATGGAGACATCTCCACGCCGCGACACGTGTCCGAAGAAAGTTAGGATGCGAGCCTGCACTACGTAAAAAAAAAAACGATCCAATCAATGGCTCCAAAATACGGGCTCGTGCTTGAAAAATAATAATTATGTAAATAGCATTTTTGTAGATTGTGGATACAGAAAACTGAATACGATAAAATAATAAATAAAGTGATACAATAGATTCACCCAAAGTTAGCATAAAAAATCATCAATTACAAAAAAACCGTAACGAAATAAAAATATTTGTAAACCATCCACTACGGTAATTACGAATTGAAAAGAAATGTTATGATAGAAAAATTTAATAGGCATGGTGTGTCAGTTTGAGCTGTTGGGATAGGATTCCGTATGTATTAAAGAAACAGCGATAGACCAAATTTAAAAAATGCTTTTTATTAATACTAGACAGCTTTGAATAGTGTTAGGCAAGGTATCCAAAGATGTTTCAAGTTGAAAATACTACCTACTTGTTGCTAAAGAAAACTTAAACCGACTTCAAAGTACACTAAGAAGTATTCAAATCCTGATCTGACGACAATGGGACCAAATGGGAAGTGTACCCTTCCAGACAAAAAAATAATTTTCCAAATCGGTTAATAAATGACGGAGTTAGAAGGTAAAAAACATTAAAAAAAAAACAACTGAATTTAGAACCTCCTCCTTTTTTTGAAGTCGGTTCAAAAACAGTTCGTATCGACAATTAATAAATTCAATTATAGATTTTTTCATACAATTTTTTTATGAAATTTACCCCGAATTATACAATTTGTAACTGAAAATGTTGTTTTTCTTTTAAACGTCAATAATATTGCATTAAAAACGAACACTAATTAAAACTACTACGTGAATCATTCGATCATGTGCTACGGAACCCTACTGTACCAGCAAATAATCCAACTATGACTGATTTATTTTACAATTGAATTGTCTTAAATACTGTTACGGATTTTTGGCCATTTACAGCTACACTAATAGTCGCGTGTATGCCAATTAAGGCTGTGTTTTTTGGGGTTTTAATCACCCGGAATTTCACTAACGATTCGAATCGGTATGTGTTGAATTTAGTGTGAAGATTTTTTTAAGATTACCTTATCTTACAACCATATTCTAATGATAACGGTGCCGATTCTGTTGTTTACAACTAAACTAATTTAGTCTCACAATACCTATCTCTTTCTAATAAAGAAAACAAGAAAAGGATGTAAGGAATTTAGTCCTGCCTGTCGTATTAGTCCAGTCGTTTGTTTGAATTGAATTGTCTTAAATACAGTTACGGATTTTTGGCCATTCACAGCTACACTAATAGTCGCGTGTATGCCAATTAAGGCTGTGTTTTTTGGGGTTTTAATCACCCGGAATTTCACTAACGATTCGAATCGGTATGTGTTGAATTTAGTGTGAAGATATTTTTGAGATTACCTTTTCTTACAACCATATTCTAATGATAACGGTGCCGATTCTGTTGTCAATCACTCTAAACTAATTTTAATCACATCACATCTCTTTCTTACTAACATTATTGAACAGGGTAGACGTAGAGTAGACAAATTAGATTTTTCCGTTTTCATTTTGCGGGTAAATAGACGTAACCAATTTAGATGGCGACTAAATTTATATTGAAAACAAACGATTGGACTAATTCGACAGGCAGGACTAAATTCCTTACATCCTTTTCTTGTTTTCTTTATTAGAAAGAGATATGTATAGTGAGACTAAATTAGTTTAGTTGTAAACAACAGAATAAGCACCATTATTAATGAGAACCTTTTACAAGTGCCCAAGTGTTTTTTTTTATAAGCGCCCTAAGGAACTCGACTGATCATCATATCAGTTTTAGTCAAAAAAAACATTTTTAATACAAGCTTTTTTGTGACTGTACTCTTTGTTGACTGTACTGGCATTGTCATCTAATATACTAATGTATACCAAATATCAAGCCAATCCGACCACTGGAAGTGGGTCAAATTTGACTTGCAAGATTACACCCGAAAATACATATAATAATATACTTACATACAAAAAACATTGCAAGTTAAATAAAAGCTTGTAAAAAGTAAGTCAATGTGAACGACAACAGCAGATGAAAAACAACTTTCAGAAACCGCCATATTTTTTACCATTTAAACTTATTATCGATAATTTCCCACAATAAGCAAAACCCGCGTCTCTTGTCAAGCTATAATTAACTGTTATTACCTTCCAGGTAAATTATTATATGTTTAACTGGTTCCAGTAATAACTTAAAAGCTATAGTAAAATAAGTACGGACCTAGATTCTTTGTACCTAGTCTATAACTGTCCCACAGTTTGGCTGATTATGTTAATATTTTAGTACGTACTTTATATGAATAAGTAAATAAAAAAAAAACACTAACCCCCTTACTCATAAAGCGCTATTTAACTAATATACTGTTTAAAGGGTCACGTAAATAATGTCACATTATTTGACAATGACAATAGAGTGACTTTATTTACGTAACCCTTTAAACAGTATATTAGTTAATTAACGTTTTATGAGTAAGGGGGTAAATTGTTTTTGGACATAGTGTTTTTTTTCCACTTTTTTCTTATATATTTATATGCATGTATATGTTAGGTACATATGTTTAATATAGTTGTTTTCATTCAATATTAGGCACATTTTTGACCTTAAGTAAATCAACTTTCACACTTCTGTAATTGAACGCTTTTCTTTAATTATGTTTAGAGATAATTAAATTATACTATGATCTATGCTTCCCTTTTAAAAGAATAAAAATTAATTTAAAAAAACGACCGGTATGGCTCACAAATGGAATAAAAAAATCTAGTGCATTGAAGAGGCAACTTTTTTGGAAGAGCAGAAATCATGCGGCATGTCATTTTAAATACAAGCAATATTCTAAGGTCTTGAAAGAAGTCATAAACTATTCAAAACGTAATTGTAAAAATAAATGTATAAATAACGCTGAAAATAAAACAAAAGCCACGTGGAGCGTAATAAATGATAATAAATATAATATATGTAAAGAAACAATCAAACAGATAAACTATAAAAATCAAATTGTTACGGACCCTAAACAAATAGCCAATATATTTAATAATGAATTCATTGACATGGTAGAAAATAACTCTAATAAATTAAAAAAATGTAAACTTAAATTAGAATCCATTACCAATTCGCAAACTAAATCAATATTCATAGCGCCTACAACACAAGACCAGATTTGTAAAATTATAAAATCGATTAAAAACACAGCTAGCGTGGGATATGACGGAATTTCAACTTTAGTTATAAAACATTGCTCTAAGCAATTATCTGAACCTTTGTGCTATATCATAAATCAAGCACTACTTAATGGTGTCTATCCTGAAAAACTTAAAACAACTGTAGTCAAGCCAATCCACAAAAAGGGTGATAAATTAATTTGTGAAAACTACCGTCCTATAGCACTTATACCAGTAATATCAAAAAATTTTGAAAGAGTTATCCATAATAAATTAATATCTTTCTTAGAAAAAAACAAGGTACTTAGTAACGAACAACATGGCTTTCGAACTAATAGATCAACTAACTTAGCCGTCTATGACCTCATGAAAACTATATCGGAATGCTTAAACGATCGAACGCCTGTAATATCAATATTCATGGACATGTCGAAGGCATTTGATTTTGTGTGCCACAATTTACTTTTACAAAAATTATATACATATGGTATAAGAGGACCTGCTAATGAATTAATCAAAAGTTATTTAAGTGATAGAATGCAGTATAAATCACACGCATAGATAAAGGCAAAAATGAAAATAAAGTAGTATCGGAAACCAGAACCGTGCAGTATGGAGTACCACAGGTAGTATTTTAGGACCATTATTATTTCTTATATATATTAACGACCTACCAACTTGTACACAACATAAAATGGTTCTATTTGCAGATGATTCGACTATGATAATTAAATGTAATGACTTGAATAATTTTGAAAATGATGTAAATAATGCTTTAAGGAATGTAATTAACTGGATGGAACATAATAATTTATTAATTAATCTTGACAAAACAAAATACATGCAATTTTTTTTACCACAACAGAGGAAAATTAATTTAAATGTCAATTACAATCATCGGGCTTTGGAACATGTCAATGAAATAAAGTTTTTGGGTCTCAATTTGGATTGCCATGTTAACTGGAAAAGTCATGTCAATTATTTATGTAAAAAACTCAGTCGCTTTGTCTACGCTCTTAGAAGACTGACTCAAGTCTCATCACAGAAAACTGCATTAACTGCATATCATGGTTTTGTAGCATCCAACTTGAGGTACGGATTACTACAGTGGGGCAACTCGGTTAATACTTTGATTTTATTTAGAGTTCAAAAAAAGTGCGTAAGAGCGATGTTTGGTGCCAATCAAAGAGAAAGTTGTAAGCCTCTTTTTCAAAAGTTGAGGATAATGTCATTGTACTCGCTCTACATATACGAAGCCTGTTTATTTGTAAAAAATCATCCAGACTATTTTAATACTATAGAAAATAAGCGCCCACGAAAAATCCGCTGGAAAATGTTAGTAATACCACACCACAAATCCAAAACTACTTTTTTTGACAAATCAATATATGTAATGGCGAGAAAGCTCTATAATAAACTACCAGAGTCATTGAAAAACTTAAAAATTACGCTCTTCAAGCATAGGTTAAGCGAGATCCTCATAAATAAATGTTACTATACCATTGATGAGTATTTTAAAGACGATTTTAGATAAACATCCGTATTATTGTTATGTGTTATACCTATTTTTTTGTGTAGATACAATGTTATTTGACATGTTATTATTTTTATTATGTGTGACTGGCTTAACCTTATAATCTGACTTCATATAATTCTTATGCTATTTTTTTTTTAATGAAATTATTTAAATGTATCTAATAAAAGGATAATTAATTGATTGACTTTAAATTTGTATTAATACTTCATTAGAAAATGTTTTCAATAATTGCACGCCTAATATAGGTATATTACAGCGGAACTCCTACATGTTAACATCAATTATATATTGTACCTGTAGTAACGCAATAAATATTTTGATTTGATTTGATTTGATTTATGAAACAGGTGAGGTTAAGCAGGTTTACCTGTTTTTTAGGGATCTTAATCAAAAATGTGAGAATGGAACCCTTATTGTGCCACTTTATCCAACCGTATATCTATCTGTCTGTCCATCTATTTCATCATCATCAAATCATCAACATAAGTTTAGAAACAAACGTAGTTATGCGGTCCGGCTTTTTACAACAGTTATGACCAGAACCAAGAGATATAGTTCCACGAAAGGTCGGCACCCTCGTGAGCGACTGAGTCTCAGACTCACACTTGGCCGGCTTTATTTTTACTGTCTATATAAAACACAAGCCTGTTTTACCACAATCTCACCATGGTGATGTGACCGAAGGTGGTAAGCAACAAAAGCCTAGAAGGCTCTCAAATGCAAGAACACACTGATAGGTGCTTAGTAACGTATTTTCAATTTTAAGGTGGAAGGGACCGCCGTGCTATTTTTTCCTTATGACTTTTCTTCAACGAAAGCTCAATCTCCCAAGATTTGAACCCATAAGTTCAGGTGTTCTGTTTGACCACCGAAATCTCTGGACAATAAATATCTGTAAATAGAAGTAGATGTGATAATATCTTAGCCTGTTGCAGTAAACATTGCTATTTCTGCTTTCAACGCGTCTAATAGTTCAGTCACACTCTTCACACTTGCAATCACACTCAATCGTTCTCTTTCATTCCATAAGTCGTTCGTCTTGTTCGTTTATTCTGTTCTTGCATTACCCCTTCAGTTTATGGTAGTCCCGTCGTCTATTATTGTTCAACTGCATATTTCGCGAGCCATTCACCTATTTGTGTATTAATATCCTCAGACGTTCTTCACATATGGCCATTGGAATCCATATAGACACAGAACTTGTACTTAGCGTACCCGGGGGCCAAGTCTGCTAAAATTTCATACTGACACGATACTTTTGCAATTCCATTACCATTGAGCCGATGTGCGCAGTCTACTAATTCATAATGGTCTCATAAATTATCGAAACTAATTTTTGTACCTAAAAAAATTGTCAAAACTGACAACAAGATCATTGTGGCACGATTGTAGTTTCAGTGGAAAACCATCGGAAAGCTATATGGCGCCATTATGACGCTATTGTGTTAGTAGACTACCAAAACTGTAAAATGTGTAAATTGTGACACCACTGATAGTTCATTCGAACATAATTGTAATAGCAAACTTGGGCCCCAGATTACTAATATAGTTTTTTATATTAATTAGGAAGCAATAATCATACGGCCCACTTTTGTTAAACGATTTTCGTAGCCCATAAAAGATTGCAGCATCTGGGGTATGGCGCACTGCTGACTCTGCAAAGATCTCTTCACGCCCTTCTCAAAGAACCCCATGCTGTACTCCCTTGGGAGTAAAATCACCACCTTATTTATTTATATCCAAACAGAACTAACCTATACATGTTTGTCCTTCATGGGAATCGAGCCCAAGACCTGTAGCGTGATAGTCGGTATATCTAAGCCCCACGCCAATCATCACACTATCTATCTTATCCTTTTCTTAGATAATGAAATGTGCTTTTGCCTTAATAATTTGTATTTTGGTTTCCTTTAGTATACATCGAACAATTAAGCCAAAGAAGCGCAATGACGTTCATTTTGGTTGAAATGAGGTTGATATTCGTCCAATTTCCCACCGCCGACAACGCGCTCTGATTGGTTAAGTCAAGGACACATGCGCTCTGATTGGCCAAGTCATAAACAACCGATGCAGCGAGTGATCCTTACTGTTCAACATCAGTGACAAATCACAGACTAGTTTCGGAATTTGATTGTTCAGTATTAATACTCTAAAGGGATATTTCCTCGATGCCTTTAGATAACATTAGATAAAATAAGATTATACGTAGACTTCAAACTTTAAATAAAGATGTATTGGTAATAGCGACACTAACCGTACCTCGTAGATTCCCACATATAAACAAAACTCGAATGACATCCGATGACCATACAAGTTTGCTAATTCCAAAGTCAGAAACAGTTAGGTACAATCCTAGCAAGCAATTATAGCCCGTAAATTGTAAGCTTTAAGATTCAACACATGTCCTTAAACCATAAAACTGTGCATTTCCGCAAATAAATTGCTGGTTATCAACCGTTTTGTGGTTAACGGATAACTGTTAATGTTAACCCGTTTGAATCGATGAAATAGGTATAGAAAATCTCCTGTTTTTCTAAGGTACTATACTAGCTAATGGCTTGCGTGATTTGCAATGTGTTTTGGCGTAATAAACCTTATCTGGCCTGCGCACAACAACCCACAAAACTTTCATTCTAATTTGATGATTGAATATCTACGAAAAATTGTATTTTGTCACTCAGTCTTTTGCTACGCGTAAAGCGTTGAATTTCAATATTTAGAATGAGTCTGATGAAGGACTTTTTGAACCTGCAGAGTGACGTAGCATTTTCATTTTTATTTTCATAAATTTTTGTATTTTGAGTTTTATTGTGTATTTTTGGTGGTATTTTACCCAATAAAGATCATCCATGTGCACCAGTGAAGTGAAATGAAATGAATTATGTGTATCGTGACTTTTCAAGTTGTCTCAAAATTTCCGTGTAGAGTTTTACTACAATGACCACCATTGTAGTAAAACATGACTTTTATGGACGGTGACTGACTGAGGACTATAATGTGAAGTGATTTATTGTGACTGGAAACTATAATATAACTCGACACTGGCAGAAATGAGCCCTAATTTGGGCTTGGTTGCCAAAATTAAAAATAAGAAGAAGAAGAGTCTGATGAAAAAAATACATTATACTTACCTACTATTAAAAGTCATAGAATAAAAGTTGTTGTTAATGATGTTAGTAAAGAAGTTCTGAGAGGCTGTTGGTTTTCTCATACAATCGGGCATGTCATATCACTACTAATCTTAGTCGCATTTCATTTTTTTTCATTCCCACTTATCTTTCCCAATTAAGTAGTTAAGACAGCATTTTCAAAATACCCGACAAACTGCAGTAGTTAGTACTTCCCGCGTCAGACTAGCAATTTAAAATAATCAATACGAAACCAATTAGTAGATACAATGTTGATAGGAATTCTTCTAATCCAGGAATCCTAGACACGTTAGTGTCTTCCGCCGGCTACTCGATACCTAGGCTGTGTAGGTTGGTTGCATAAGCAACCTAAAGGTGTGCTTACATGCAAGAATGTCGACAGAAAAAAATAGAATGCTGAGAAAATAAGTTCGTGGTAGTAACAAGGATTAGAAGATAATTGAGCTGTAATCAATGTTTTTTTAAGTTATTTGGTATAGCAAAAGTGGCGTTCCTCAATGGAAAAATATCTTTAATAATAACATATCTTTTAAATACTTTTTGTCCCGAAAAGATCCCTCGAGAACGCAGATAACACTGCGGGGAAGAACCTAGTCTGTAATACCCACATATTAAGAATCTAACAATTCTTAAACATGCCACTTTTGGCATTGTGCCAATCCCCATAAGACCCCTCGAGAACGCAGATAGAGGGGGGGCAAAACCTAGCCTGAATATCATATTAAGGATCCAAAAAAATTTAAGCAGACCTCTTTAGCACTCCAAATTTCATACATCACTCATCATAACAGTACCTAACTCTTATTATTATTATACTTATTTAAAGAGCACAGCATAGACTTCCTACATAGTGTATCTATACCTTAGGACCTAGGCTTCCTCCCTAATGGATACGAATAGCCTGTGTGCGAACTTAATGGTATTTAATGGTGTAATAGGTAGACTTTAAATTGTTCAACAATTTATACCACTGCACAAACGCAGCAGTATTTACTTCGGGTATATTTAGTCGTTTATTCTTATAATGTGTCTCATAGGAGGTGAACAAGATGAAAAGATGCACTCACATGAGAGTGCATCTGTTTGTGTAAGTTTTTTCGCGATTCTTCTCAGCAAATGCAACCTTCCGAACCAGTATAAGACTATTTATTAATGCCTGCGAAAGTCCATTTGAATAATATAGTTTTGATAAGCCAGTCGCTAGTTCATAGCTATTTAAAAAGTTTACACGTTGACTGTGGTCAACATTTTAAATCTTATACCTAACTGATAACAAGTAAGTATAGATAAATATGCATACTTAAATAAAACGGCACATTCAAAGAGCACAAGTCAAGTAGTAGGTACACAAACTCAAAGTTGAACAACTCGAAGCTATCATCGTAAAACTTGAGTTTCCACGTCTGAGTTATTACCTTGCTCACATTTTGACATGAGTCAAATGGTTTACGCCTGAAACTTTCAGCTTTGCTTGTAGGAATTTTAATTCTGAACGTCTTTGTTAAAGATTCTCAAGTTTTCAACTCTGTGTAGACCGGGACAATGCTTTGCGCAGTTTCTTGTCGGAGTCTTCTCATTTTTAGTGGATTACGAATCAGTGGTCATAAATGCCTTAGGCCTACATTTGAATAAATGAGTTTGAATTTGAGAATTAAGTCTGAAGAGTACTTGTGATAATCGAATCGGTTGATTCGAAAAAGGTTTTCTTGGCGATAATTGTTAACCGACGAAAAAACGGAGGAGGTTTACAAGTCGACGCGTATATTTTTTTTTTAGTGTCGACTCAAAAATAAACTTATTTTGCGCCCCGCGCTTCACCCTGCCTGAGGGATATATTACTTTCTCGGGATAAAAATTATCTTATGTGTTAATCCAGAACATTTTCTATTTGTTCCAAATCCAAAATGTTTCCACATCCGTGGAGTTTTTGAAGCGTGATTGAGCTATATACATACAAACTCACAAACATCCAAACATACACATTTATAATATTGTTAATTATTAAGTTTTTATTGATTTTTACTTTACCGTAGAACAATATGGCTAAATATTTCAGTGATTCGCGACCATATTGGTTCATTTGGCTACGAAGAAAAACATCAATAAAAACTTGAAAAAATTCTAATTTCCCGACTCATGCTGAGCATAAGGTGCTATATTGGAAAAAAATGATATCTTTGTGTCCCTGTATCTTAATTAATACAAGGGTTGGGGTTCTGAGTTTTTATTATATGATTTTTGAGATCTTAATTGGGTTTGCCAATGAAGGAAAACACGTTTGATAGAAATTTTCTCGATAAAGTTTAATTCCAAAGTAGCCTCTAAATAAAAATCTTTTTTACTGTAACTCCGTCAAGCAGGCGAATTTTACAGTGAAATTTAATGCAAAAAATTGGTAATTCATTCTTCTTATGATGTGAAGAACAGATTTTCTATACATTGCATGGTTATTTTATAAACAATTTATATTTGGTTTGGTACTTACGTCGTTTATTAAAAGCTGCCGCTTGCCTGGGCGAGTACCTGAGAGCACTATAGTCATCTCTTTTTGGCACATACGAAATTACGGTGAACGTATTTATTACTACTCTTGCATCGCTAGGATTATTCGGCCGTAGCCTTTGTCGACGACGGACCTATGCTAGTTGTCGCGACCGGCTCTCGTAGTTTTAAACATAAAATATTTTCGTAGCATATTCTTTATTGTCTTTAAAGATAGTATTATAGTTTGTAATATCGTATTAATTTAAGTTTAGTGTGATAATCTAGTTCAATAGTGCTTGTAAATATAAAGTTAGTTGTGTAGTTTTGTTTTTATTAATTTTATAGTATTTTTTTAGTGTTAAAGTTGATTTAATTATAATTTCACGACATGGGTAATATAATAAAGACCAGGAAAATCAGCATTGGGAGCAGCATTTTAGCAATTATTTATGACAGTTACATCATTATCAGTTTATCGATAGATTTAAAACGAACTTATAACCCTTCTAAGTAAAGTTTACTGCTGATATTGTATGGTCTGCATTCCTCGTACCAACCAACTTGAATTAGACGGGCTACATCCAAGGGCATTGTACTCAACACACACACATAGATATCTCGCTCCCGCCCGCCATCGTCACACAAACTGCTATCCGTCCGAGTGCGAGTTACAGACCATAAAAGCTATGATAACAACTAATTTGTTATTATATTTACGGATTCTTATTCTATTACTTTATATTACATTTTATCACCAAATACCTATAACATGATTTGATTATTATAATTATTTCTTATGGTGTACTTAGGACAACTATCTCTTTTTATGCCTAATAATGAAGAAAGTTCACTTATTTAGATTTTTAGGTCTCCGTATTTTCTATAGAAAATAAAAAATACGTGTGAAAGAATTATTTCGATACGTCAATTAGTTTCCGAGATATGGAATTTTAAAATGAGCGCGCGACGCTGGATTCCACCGGCCCGTACTCGATGCGTGTGACGTCATGTTCCAACGCTCGCTCAGTCAATCGCGCTCACAGAACAAATACCCTGACGGGGTCGCGCTCTTCCGTACGTTTCCCTAGATGATTATGACTTTTTTGGTTTTTACCCGACTGACCCGAAAGGAGGGTTATGTTTTTCGAGTGTATGTATGTATGTCTATTTCTTTGGCACGCTCTGCAGCCTAAATGGGTTGATGGATTTAAGCATATTAGGTGCCGTTAGATTCGTCTTGACTGTGGGAGTGTCATAGGGTATATTATTTTTATATGGCGTCTACGGATAAAAAAAGAGGGGGGATATTCAAAACAAATATTTCGTTATTATAAGAATATGGGTATCAAATGAAAGCTTGTGAACAGCCTATTCCATATATGTATACATTGTAATACTTTTGTGCTACCATTTTGACGTAAATTACAATAAACATGTTTAATGCAAGGACAGTAGGTATTGGTACCATGAGCGGTTACCGTACGTAACTCACAGAGTTGCGATGGTTGTTAGCGTTACTTTACCGTACCGCTCATTTACTTACTAATACAGCTAATACTTACAACTCATTCTGTATAAAACTAAAAAGTCTGAAATAAATTAAATTATTAAAAGAAACAAAACACAGAACACATGATTTTCTAGTATTTATATTGGAAATTTAATTAAAAGAAACAAATAACCCGACTGCGTGCGCTTGTTTTTCTCTTTTCAGTTAATTTTTGTTTTACGCAGTCGGGTTATTTGTTTCTTTTAATTAAATCTTAATATATAAAATGATAAACTGATTGTTGATATATCAACGCACAGCCCAAACCGCTGGACCTAGAGATTTGAAATTTTGCACACAGATACCTTATACAGTGTAGGTATCCACTTAGGAAGGATTTTTCAATATTACACCACTATGGGGGTAAAATAGGGGATGCGAGTTTGTATGAAAGTCCATCAGTTTGGAAGTTAGGACCTTCAAATTTTGTGTTTAGGCTGATGATTGAAAATTAATTTATATGTGCTTCAGCGTATTCGATAAAGATAAAGGGGTAAAAAAGGGATGAAGTTGTGTATGGAAGTATACTAAATTTATTATATAAGCTTGGAATATAATTAAAATTTGGAAACTAACGCAAAGAATATCGGTGTTGTTGGAATTTGATGCATGAATGAGTGAACAGGGGGATTAAATTTTGTATTTGAAGTTCTTTATTTTCGGAGTAAAAATCACTATAATCTCGGCTTATGGTTGGAAACTAACGCAACTTTTCGTTTTTAAAGGGGGATGAAATTTTGTATTTAAGCTGTTCATTCACATAATTTTGTATTCAAGTAAAATAATGTACACGTGTATCATTTTATTAAGAAGCCTACTGCCGCCCATCTATCTGTCTGTCTGCCACGAGAAAAATTCTCAGCTGTCTGGTTGAGGAACTTTTGGATAGATCTCCGCCCGTGTCGATCCGTCTGTATGTCTGTCTTCTACGGGTAATTTTTAAATTATTATTATTATTTAAATTTAATACTAAGGTGTCAAACAAGCATACGACCGGCCTGATGGTAAGCGGTCACCGTATGTATCGCTCGTGCGTTGCCGACCATACAGAAATATCTTCACACCCTGGCGCCATGCCATTTACATGCTCATTCCACAGCCTGAGTTTACGCGCTAGAAAACTCCTTTGAAACCGCACAGTAGAAACCATTTCGGTTCCAATATATGAGTATGGACTCCCCGTCGATGGCGAGAGTTGCGATGGTAGAAGGTAGCCCGTGGGCATCAAGTCAAACAAATCTTCAGAGAACTGTCCGTTGTACAAGCGGTACACACATAAGGAGGCAAATTCTCTCCTCAGACTGACAGACAGACAGAAACATCTCAGCTGTCTGGAAATTATTGAGGAACTTGTGGATATAGGTGTATTCGTCTGTCTGTCCGTGTGCCATGAGCAAATACCTCAGCTTTCATGAAATGGTTGAGGAATTTGTGGATAGGTCTCATGGCGTAATTTTAGATAAATAATCCCGATCTCGACACCTCCCAAAAAAAACATATTTCTTCTTCAGCTAATCGGACAGTGTATGTATGCATATTTCTGCCGGTAGATTTTCAGATCTTCTTCTTCAAATCGGGAACATACACTTTCCACAAATAGATGGTACACATACCAAGTTAGGTATAGATGAAATGTATACTACTACTACTCCCAAAAATGACCAACCCGTTGCGATCAATGAAATGTTGCCACCATGATCGATATGGATGAGTCGGTTAATTATCCTATTCATTTTTTTAACTCTCTTAATCCGCCGGGTAATCCGTTTCATGCATGTACCTGCTCCTGTCATATTGATTAGACATATACGGCCTCCAAAATTGTGCTGAAGAACTTGACTACAAGCAACAGTTCTCCGCCGCAATGTTATTGAGGCCAAAATATTAACTGGTTCCGCCAGAGGAGAAACAGTCTCGTGCCGCGTACACCATTGATCCCAAAGCACCTTCCGTTTGAATTTAAAAGATTACAGTTCCTTATCGAGGTTTGCTTCGCGATGGCTATTAATAAATCACAGGGAAGAACTCCGAAATTTCCTAGAGTTTATTTGCGGCAGGACTGTTTCAGTTTTATGTGGCATGCTCGCATGTAAGCTCTCAATCTTCCTGAACTTTTGTCAAATATCACACGTAGTGGCGGGATATAGCCATGAACAAAGCTCTATATTGTTACAATGATTCATATCTAGAAAAAAGAAATAATCTACGCGGACGAAGTCGCGGGCTAAAGCTAGTTTCCAATATAAATACTAGAAAATCATGTGTTGGCCCAAAATGTAATAATACAACCACCAGTCCACCGGAAAAGTTGATTTTATAATCGTTCCAATGAATGTCCAAATGTGAGAGAAATGGGTAAAAACTGTGAAGGGGTTGGATCTATTTAGAGACGAAAGCAAAGTTTATTGCTGTGAAGATAGTTTTGACGTAAGAATACTGACAGTCTATCTACTATGTACCTAACCACTTTTGTAGTGTGCAGTTATTTGATACCCCAGCGCAGCCGCGGTTTCACCCGCATGTAGCGTTTTAATTATTTTGCGCGAAACCCCTTATAAATTATCTGAAGTAAAAGAATCTTAAGTTATTCCTTATAACATCCGCTATCTACCAGTGAATGTCTCGTCTATATCGGTCCAGCCGTTTTGGAAATCAGCCGGAACAAACTAGTGTTTCACCCGCTTACAAATTGATATTTTGATATTACAATTTGGATAAATAAAGTAGATTGTGTTCCTGCGCGTGAGTAAGGTAGCCAAAGCTCATTGGGGAGGGGGGAAAGGTCGGTAACGCATGAGCAATGCTACATGTGTTGCAACTATCCATTTGGCTACGGTAACCGCTTACCGTCAGGTGGGCCGTACGTATGCTTGTTTACCGACTTAGTCGTATAAAAAAAGATAAGACATAGAAAAGGTTAAGTACATCTATTCAACTCGCTACATTTGCAATATATCAATTTATTTAGTTAAATTTACTAAGAAGAGTATAAATAGGTATAGACAAACATAATTAATTTATTGTCTATAACATGAAACTTAAAAGGTAAATAAGTACCTACTTCCGTAGGCAGACAGGAGTAAGCATTTGCATTCTTTCTTCTTGCTTTTCGGCGGCAACGGAATAACTATTCGTCGATAAATAATAAAACTTTTAAAATATATGTATGTGATTTGGACATCTTATTTAATTATGTTGTTTTATTATATTACATTGATTATTAGATTCAATTTAAAATAGTTTTACATGCTATTCTGTAGCGAAATGTGTAGACCTTATTTTAAGATTCCACCTAAATTGTACGACATTTTCTGGCGAAGTAAACAATTTCATTTCATTTCAACCAAAAGTCCATTTATTTTATGTAGATTTTACAGTTGCCCTTTTTCAAATCCAAAATACTTTCCACTAATAACGCAAGATACCTACGTACCACCGCTAGCGGCTAATATGAGTGAACGGAGCGTTGGAACATGACGTCACCTCGCGGTCACGTGACCGTTAGCGGGCCTCAATATTTAGGGGAATTTTAAATGTCTGTAAAATCATAACTACTTGGTTTTTTTGAACGAAACAAAAACTAATGTATTTGTATACGTAATTGCTCTACTGATACAATTTGCATACCTATTAACATTCCTCAATTTTGTAGATGCTATAAATTAAATAAAATATTTATGATTCACAGGGAACAATCTCCACAAAAATAATCCGTAGTGAAAAGATCATGGTAGAACCCATAGAATAATTTTTGGCATCCTTGGTATCGCCCGCACCGCAGCCAGCCTATGATGTCGCAGATAATGTACCACCAAAAGCATCGCATTTTTTTTTTGCGATTTCATATTTGGTACCGTAGTAAAAGTTGACCGTATACAGGAGTACTTTACGTGGTTTCATTTAATTTCGTATTGTCGTATCCACCCCGTATACCCTTTTCATTACCCGCAGCATATATACTTCATCATCATCATCATGATCAGCCTATAATGTCCCACTGCTGAGCACAGGCCTCCTTTCACAAATGAGAGTGAAAGGGAATGGGCAGATACTCCACCACGCGTGCCCACTGCGGATTGGTGGAGGTAGGCTAGTGGTCAACCTACTGTTGGAATTTTTCAAGCCGCCTAGTAGGCATCCAACTAGCTTAACGACTATCACAATTAAGTGATAACCGAGACCAACGGCTTTACGTGCCTTCCGAAGCACGGAAACGCTCGATATGAAATACCACTAGACGGTCACCCATCCAGGTACCGACCACGACAGACGTAGCTTAACTTTGCCGATCGATTAAGAACGGCTAATCATGCTACACCACGAGCGCTTCCTTATATATACTGATATATACTTACACAGTATAAACTCGTATTTACGTACAAATATGAGTAATTACTATAGCTTTTGGTTAAAAATCGTTTATAACAAGTGTAATAAAAAAATAAACTTTTACTGCTCTCCTATAAAATATTCTCTGTAATTTAAACGATGGCGGTTCGGCTTTCGTGTTTCTGCCGGCGTCGCCCGAGTCCGGCCGAACGTATCTAGCGGTGGCGGGATTTTTTAAAACTTTGATAGTTCTCTAGGGGCGGTGCCCCCCGCGCGGCCGGCTAGGCCACGCCTTTCAAGGAACGATTTATTTCCACGGTGTCATCTTAAGCTAAAAGCTTGTGAGAACCCCATAAACACATATTCAATAGTTTAGGAGATTAGATTAGCTACAAAAGCATTAGCAAGTAAAACAACATATCGTACGACTACAAATACTAACTTGACAAAATGTCCAGGTGTCTGTTATTCAATCCTTAACACCTGAACTATCATGTAACCAGCGATTCAATACCAGTAATAAATACCGAATAGATAAGAGTACGTGAGTATTTACAAAATGCAATATCAGCTTGAAGATGCATTATTGCGCATCCACCACAGATTGTGCTAAGCTTTGTTGCAAGGAATGTGTTCATCAATAGAAACACTTCATTTACCTAGCCCCGCTCCGCGCAGTTTTTGTGCATACAAAACAAGCAAGAAATGCGTGCGAGAGATATAAGCCGCACACCGTAGGAATCCATTCTATTAATGATAAAAAGTGATATCACTGGAACAGAGATGGAGAGGAACTATAGGGAGAAAGGAGTATTACTTTATAGTACCTATCCAATATAAATAAAGTATCTGGGTGACCGAGATGTGCTCAAAAACACAGATATATGCATTTTTCCAGAAATGTGACTTAGCTAGATAGATTCGCCCTCAAAAATCTCCACATAGCTTTCATCGAATTCGTTAGACCCATTTTCGAGATCTCAAGTGAAAACATACACGATATAAAAATATTTCTCGTCTAATAGTATAGGATTAAATACTTCTCCTTTAAAAATGCTCCCGGTTTCCTCATAGGCGTCCTTAACTAACCGAATCTTTTTTCTAACAAAAAAATTTATCAAGACGATCCGAAAGGTACCCGAAACAATATTCCCACACAATAAAAATTGTAACAAATGTTATAACAGAGAAATATCCATTTTAACACGGGTTTCTTGGAAATAAGAGCGGTCTTTGCTGACAAGATAATGATAGAACAACCACAGGTAATCATTCCGGGAAACGATTCCCGGATCGAATGGTTTTTTACTTAATCTATTTCTTTTGGCTACTGGTTTTTTTATCCCGAAACCACAGATTAACTGTAGACCTGTTATTATATTTTTGATTAACATAAAGCCTTGGCAAATTTGGTCAAGTTTATCTGTTTTTAACCGACTTCAAAAGAAGGAGGAGGTTCTCAATTCGGCTGCATGTTTTTTTTTTTTTGTTTAAGTTTTTTGTAAAACAGTCCAATTATTATTAGCTAAAACTTATGTAATGGGGTAAAAATATGAAGACAAAAAAAAAAATTACCTCAGAGGTATGTCAAAATTACCACTCTGTATCAATATTCATTATTTAGTCATCTATCTATACTATCTATGCTAATTAATAAAGCTGAAGAGTTATTTATGTTTATTTGTTTATTTAAATGCCCTATTCTCTGAAACTACCAATCGGATTCAAAACATTCTTTCACTTATAGGAAATTACATTATCCCCGAGTGTTATATGCTACTTTTAACCGGGAATGCAGGAGAAACCGCGGGGGACAGCTATCTATATAAAACACGTATAATTAACAGCTTTTGTTGTATATCCTTAGAAATAACATTAAATCAAACAAAGGCCGAAGGCGGTTCAAGCGGTTGGGCGTAATATTTCAAGACTTGTAACACAAAAATGTATTTCATGTATGTTACTAGATATTACTTCTGAGCCTAAAACAGTCGGACGTCCAGACAGAGATATAGTTGCTATATCAATAAACATAAAATATAACCATTATAACTTATTTAAATTACCTTGGACCTTGAAAGAATATAATTAGGCTTATCCGGCGGAAAGCATGGGAGTCAATGACACGATTAATTTGCTACCTAACTATAATATTTACACACATTTATTTTGGAGTACCTCAAGGTAGTATCCTTGGACCCACCATCTTCTTTATTTATATAAAAAATTTATGAAATGAATAGTTTTAAACTGAGCAGTTTATTGTGGGTTTCCATAGCACAATCTTTGCCTACTTTCAGATCCTATAGCTGTGTGTGAAGAGATGAGTCAGAATAATATTAGATATTTATAAATACATATGCATAAAAGTATTAGGTAAATCTGACAAAGTTTACCAACCAATTGTTTACTTTTAACAGCAACCATGTGTAGCAACCAGGCAACCAGGGTTCACAGAAGTAACCTTTAACTGTACACTCGTAAAATGTATTGACAGACTTAACTGTTTCTTAGAAACGACGTTAGATGTATCTTTTGTTAGAATTTGGATAAATTTAGATTAACATCTTTATTTTGTTAAAGAAAGGAAAGATTTGTATTTACGTTACCTTTTTAGCTATTGTTAGTTGATTTAATTAGATTACTTTTTATGTTCATGTCCATTTTAGACTAGAGTTTATCTTTGTTCATTACGAAAGAATTTTGTCCGAAGAAAAAATGACCATTAAAAATTCTTTAAGTATGATATTTTGAAGAACCTTTATCTCTATGCTTAATTAAAGATAAGGCTACATTTAACGAAAATGTCACATGTTTCTGTTGTCTTTGCCGATAACTTAGTTCATTATACGATTTGAAGTCAAAATTCTTGACGAGGCATTCGACGGCATTTACATTAAACTAATCGCCTTCAAAAGTGTTTCGCCGATAAATGACAAGTATGTAAATACATTTCTTATCTCCTGGTTAGCTAATTTTCGTATTCAATAGTCACCACTTACCATCAGGCGGACCACCTGGTGTAAGCATTCTGCCATAAAAAGAGATGATAGCTCAGTGGTAGTGACCTCGAATGCCGAGACGAAAGTCGCGAGCTCGAATCCTACAATTAGCTTGAGCTTTCGGTGAAGGAACCCATAGCTCTTAGTCTTAGTTATAGGGCCCCGTTTGGCACCCTTCAGGTACGGAACCCTAAAAAGGAAAAAAATTTGGTACTTACAAGTTTTCGCGAAAATCTAAATTTGCCCATATGCATGCATTTTTTAACACCTAATAGGAACTATAGACACAGTCTATAGACCTCAGTATCTGTTAGACATTTCAACTTGCTAGAAAATCAGTGGTGGGTGACACACGGACAGACAGACGGACAGACGGACATACGGACAAGAGAGTGATCTTATAAGTATTCCTTTTTTTACCTTTTGAGGTACGGTTATATTCCCAATTATTCTTTTACAGTGTCAACCCTACAATCAATACCGCTAATTTTCAGCCAGTAAAAATGTATGAAAATACTAAACCAATTAAATACTCGCCGAAACATGCATAAAGAGTTCTACCCAGAATTACTTAATTTGAATAAAAAAATAGGTAAATAGGACGACGCTCCTAATTTAGGCGTAAAGTAGATTTTATCGCCTAAAATGACATGAAAGCCGTTTGTATAAAAGTGAAAATATTGTAACAACTTACCTTATAATAATACCGTTCTTCGTAATTCAAATAAGGTTCGGGAAGGTAGCTATAATTATTTCGGGCTAAATGAATTAGCATAGCCTTGCTGCCTAATCAAAATCGTTATAAGATTCCTTGGTAACAAATATTTGTAATATAGCTATATCAGCTAGGATGTCCTTACTACCGCCATCTAGTGGAAAGCGGGAGAAACCTCGCGCTCAAAATTTTAAGTTTTCTTCACTTAAAATCCCTTGACTTCCGGTTAAAAAATAATAATTGATTTCTGTTGTTTTCCTCGCCCGCGCGTGTCATCAAACAGTCAAAGGATTAACCTTTAAGTATGGACGTCATTTTTTCTTAACACTACTGTGGACGTGTAGTCTCACAGGCTTCTATATGTAAACACATTTTTTTGGGGAGTTTGATATAAGATCACTTTAAAACTGATTGAATATTAAAGTTATGGGATTTAGCAATAAAATAACGTGCTTATAAAATCAACTTTTATTTCAAAAATTATAGAAATTTAAAAAATCAAAAATTATTGCATTTTTCAGTCTAAATCTACTTTTGTTACATTTTTAGGTATTAAAAACAGCCAAACTTATTCCTATAAGAAAATGAGGCTTTTTTTCTCAAAATATAATATATAAGAAACCAAAAACACAAAACTCCTACTTCAGCCGGGCTAACATGGCTGCCACGACATACCGTTTCTCACGGTATCTCCACTCGATATTACGTCATAAATTGGACTTATTTCATTTGTCTACTGACCGCAACATGGTTGCACGTAGAACTCGATTCTAGACGTCAAAAGTGGAAGAAATGTCTACGTCTATCCGTCAGTTGTGTTTTGTCGATGAACCGTAACATGCCAGCCTAATTTTATCCAATTTTGACAGTTAAATATGAAATATATATCGTCTAACATTTTGGTAGACGAGAAGGCACGAGCAATTTTGGTATCGTCTTATTCAGCGCGTTTTCCTATAGTTAGCTTCGAAGACGATACCGGTCCCGTATTAGGATAGAACTAAGATGTCCCCCGGTTGTTGCAACGCTCGTGGTGTAACATGATAAGCCGTTCTTAATCGATCGATCGGAAGTTAAGCTACCACCGTCGTGGTCGGTACCTGGATGGGTGACCGCCTGGTGGTATTTCAAATCGAGCGTTTCCGTGTTTCGGAAGGCACGTAAAGCCGTTGGTCCCGGTTATCACTTAATTGTGATAGTCGTTAAGCTAGTTGGAGGCCTTCTAGGCGACTTGAAAACTCCAACAGTAGGTTGACCACTAGCCTACCTCCACCGATCCGCAGAGGGCACGCGTGGTGGAGTATCTGCCCATTCCCTTCCACCCTGATTTGTGAAAGTGTGCTCAGGAGCTGGACATTATAGGCTGATGATGATGATGATGAAGATGTTCCTTGCGGTTTCACCCGCGTTCTCAGGATAAAAGTAGCCTATGCCCTTCTCCATTGGCGTGCTAAATTACATCGCAATCATTTCAGCGGTTTAGGCGTGAAAGCGTAACAAACAAACAAACTCATATTCACATTTATAACATTAGTTAGGATTATTACCATACTTGCTCCTATTTCTATCTGTTGGATATTCTTATTACAACGTAATTATTGCAGATCCCTTATGCCTTGAGGTTAACGGCGGCGAATTGAGAATATACCTACTCATATTTTGCTAACTAAGGTCGCGTTGGTGGTGAACATTTGGACTAAAGCATCTTTGCCCATCCGTCCTTTAGAGGAAAAGAATACAAGACCTCTGTGTCCCCTTTAATTTGGTACTTAGTTGCGGAGTTTCAGGTACTATCTATTCTGTCGTACAAGTCTCTTCCTCATAGGTATGTCAACATAAAAATGGTCAACATGATAAATGTGCATTTGATAATCAAATAATATACTTTCAGATTGAAATAACAATTTAATACGAATGCAAAAGTAACACTTTTTGCCACAAATTTTATGTGGCGTCACACTTGAAAAACAAATACATTATTATAATTCTGTCAGAGCTCCACAAACTTTTTGATGTTGCAGGTGAATTTGGCTACCCGCTAGAACCATGGCTCATGACCATCTGACGACTGTAAGACCACAGTTTAACCACATAAGACTTTCCATTGGTTCAACGAACGTTATGGACCAAGCTCATCTAATGAGGCCTTTATATTGGCCCACTCCCGGTTTCATAGGCGAGCGATAGTCGCCGGCCGCAAACTCTTGCTTGATGCTCGTGCATGTTTGGCTGGTATTGGCATAGAAAGTTAATCTGTGTCTTATAGCTGCGTATCCTGAAACAATGTTTTGCAGTTATGATTGATTCCATAATAAACTAAAATTAAGTGTTTCGAAACGTATAATCAAATCTATATTTACTTACGATTTTTAGTAGGAATTTCTATGATTATTATGAAGGCCTCCAATAATTATAATATTCCGGTATTCCGATATAAAAGCGTCAAACAAACAATATGTCATATTTTTTTTAAATCTTAAATGGCAGGCTTGGGTTATTAACTATACAACCTATTTTTTTTATTATCTCTTTAAATATTCATTTTGCTTGTATGTCATGTTCGTGTATGTGTTATTCTTCGCGTTTGTTCCAATCAGAGGTCATATTTTTGTTACTCAAACTAGAAATTGGGTGATAGTTTACCCAATTTCTGAGTGTTGCTATTAAAAAAAAAAATATGTATGTGTACTAAAACTGTGTAATCAAAGGGCAACATCGGTTTGTCTACATGAAACTGTCATGAAATACTGAAGTCTACGATGAAAAGATTGTCGATCGTGGCGGTCATGTTAGGGTCAATGACATAAAACACGACAATGACAATCCTTGTCACTCTCGCGTGAAATATTTCGTGGCTGCGCATGTTAGGCCTACAGGACATCTTCTGTAACCATATCATTACCTAAAAGTTGAGTCATGGTCAACCTCAGCTCTTATCCTAGATCTTGGTCCTTTTTTGTTTATACCACTATGGTCGCAAACAAGCATACGGCCCGCCTGATGGTAAGCGGTTACAGTAGCCTATGGACGCTTGCAACACCAGGGGTATCACTAGCGCGTTGCAAACCCTGAAGAAACTTCTTCACACCCTACTTGAAGAACCCTATGCTGTACGCCTGATGGTCCTGGTCTTCATCATTGTCACATTCACGATTTTGTATCAGTTCGGACTCCAATTTAAAAAAATCTTCAAAATTCTCTTCATTGTCAGATTGATCCGAAGCTAACAACAACTCACTCACTTCTTGCTCGAAAGATGAATATCCTGCACAAAAAGTTTTTCTCACAGAGCCCAGAACAGAACTCGAAGATAGTTTTGATTTAGAACTAACGGCTTTATTGATTTTTGATATTTTTTACTACAAAATCTAAAACAAACATAATCGCTCTTAAAAAATATATCATAGGGCAAAAATGGACGTGTAGCCTGACAGGCTCCGGTCAATATTTTGATGGTCATTACTTACGTGATATTCATCGGAGGACGCAACCTCCTCGCTTATTGGTAGTTTTACAACAAAAACAAAAGCTACTGAGCCTCTCAATCGCAGGGAGTGGGGGGAATTAGGTGAAACTAAGAAATCGAAAGCATCGAGTAGCCTGTGAGACTCCACGTCCATACTTAAAGGTTAACCTACAATCCACATAAATTTCTTTAAAAAATAACGTACCTAATACATTGAGCTATTATTACTACGTATAGATTTTTTTTTTTTTTTTTTTTTTTTATACGACTAATTCGGTAATATATCGTAAACAAAAGTTATGTCCCATTTTTTAGAGTCAACTAAAGTTCTTTTTAGCGCTGAAACAATAATTAAGTCTAAGCAGACAGTAGAAACACGTAGCGCTATCAGAACGCTTTTACGAGTATTTTCTCGCAAACACCGTAATTTTTTCGGCGCTTACGCGTTTCGTAGATTCTTCTACAACAACAGGAACAGGAACATAGTTGGATGTGTACGTAGTAATAACTGGTCAATTACCTAATAACACATTTCAAATTAAATCTATCTATCAAAATTCAAAGTTGTACGAGAAAATGCGTTTCTGACAGTACCCCGAGTGTAGAGAATTGACTTTAATAAACGCTTACTAATGCGTTTGCGTTAACAATAACTTTGTATGGGAGAAATTAGTACCATGAGTATTCCGCTAGAGGCGCTGTGCCAATTCCTATAGAGAAGTGTCGTAAACGCAAACTAATTAGTAAGCGTTTACAAACGCCAATTCTTTACACTCGAGGTACTGTAAATATTGGGCTGTACTCGGAAACAGCTAAATCTATGGCGATGGAACTTTTACGAAGGTTCTATATGAAGGTTCAGTATTTTCTTAGGCATAGCTTAGTGAGTCTCATCATAATCAGATTTGCCGTTTCTGTGATTTGACCAATATTAACAGGTGTCAGAACCGCATTATCTCGGCGGCAGAACTGTAAAATAGTGTAATTTAATTTTAATATTTACTTTAAAATAGGCATCTGATGACTCCAATCTTCATCATCATCTGCCTATAGTGTCCCACTGCTGACACAGGCCTCCTTTCAAAAATCACCGCGGACTTCACTGCGGATCGGTGGAGGTAGGCTAATGGTCAACCTACTGTTGGAGTTTTCAAGCCGCCTAGGAGGCATCCAACTAGCAACAATTAAGTGATAACCGGGACCAACGGCTTTATGTGCCTTCCGAAGCACGGAAACGCTCGATTTGAAATACCGCTAGGCGGTCACCCAACCAGGTATCGACCACGACGGGTGCTTAACTTGTCGATCGATTAAGAACGGCTTATCATGCTACACCACGAGCGCTTCAAATAACGCCAAAGATAAGAATAGAAAAAAAAGCTCTCAATTCTTTTTCTCATTATTATCTACGCCTTTCTCACCCTAAAGTGCTTGAACCCTATCAAAAAGTATCAAATATCACCCTAAAAACACAAGTGCACCTGCAACCAATAAAATGAGCAACAAAATAATCTTCTCGATCCCATAAGATGCCGCCGCCATGTTTTTGTACCTTTTTTTTACGAAACGGGTTTCTGAACGATTTCGAGTCTGGGAACGAGGCCTCTAGACAACAGGTGTTACGCTACTGAACGATTCCCTTTGTTTTTTTTTAGATTTTGTTTTTTTTTTTGTAAAGGCCATCAGTTTGGTTGGTTAAAGATGAAATTGGGAAGTGTGACCATGTTGCGGAGCGAATTATCGATTTGTTTAACAGATTTGGAATTTGACGCTCTCTATCAGGACAGGGTTTCTTAAGGTGGTGGTGAATCCTAACTAATATTATAAATGCGAACGTGAGTTTGTTTGTTTGTTACGCCTTCTCGCATCAACTACTCAACGGATCATCATGAAAGGAATGCAGTTAGCCTATGGTATTATGGAGAAGTTCTTATATAAGTCAAATCAATCAGTAATATTATAATTAATCAGTAATTTCTGTTGTAATGTCATCTTATCTTATCTTATAGCAGCTTTTTACTAAATGCATGTGATGCATACGATATAAATATTATACCAAAAAAAATTTTGGCTGTCTGTTTCATCCGGCTAATATCCTAAACGGCTAGACCAATTTTGACGGGATTTTCACTGGCAGATTGCTGATTTTATAAAAAGTAACTAATTTTGTTTCAGAAGAAACAATTAGGGTTCCGTGCAAAAAAAAAAACAGTACGCGGGGATCACCTTGTATTATATTTAAAATAAAAACTTGGACAACAATTTTGAAAGACTGAGGATGTAATGCAAATAGCCGACCTGATGGTAAGTGATCACCATTGCGCATGGACTATAGCAAAACCAGGGTTGGCCATGTGTTGCGGACTTTACAAAGCCTTGAAGACAACTGCCTCTCAAGTGCAACTGCTGAAACACACCCGCAAGTGTTTGCCGACAGGTTTTCATCTTGAGGGTGGCCAGCCAGGTGGGTACAACAAAGTACCCTGCTATCGTGATATGGTTAACTCACGATGCTTTCCTTAACGAAAGGTCGTTGTCGTATTCGAACCCATTACCCACACCCACATCACTGAGCTATCAGCGCTTTATTGATTATATAAGTCCGTCAAAGCCATTTATTCAATTTAAGCACTAATTATGATTGATGAATTATGATTGATGAGAATATAATATTATGAAGTGCAAAATTTATAAAGAACTAGCTGTCCCACCCGCTTTCTCGAGGGATCGTATGTTTTCCCGGGATAAAAAGTATCATTATGTGTTAATCCAGGACATATTCTGTCTGTGTGCCAAATTTCATCCAAATCCGTTCAGTAGGTTTTGCGTGAAAGAGTAACAAACATACATACACACAAACTTTCGCGTTTATAATATTAGTAAGGATATACTTATATACCTAAAACACAGTCTTTTAATACTGTGGTTAAAACTTACAATACACTAAGGACAGAACTATAACGACTCTAAGGACAAAACGTTACAGTATTTTAAAGAATTCTAAAAACCCATATTTTTCAACAATATTATAACGAAAAACTTATGGAACTGGATTTCTGAATTGGATACTAAAAAATACATGAATAATAAAACGGTACCTATAAAATCCATGTGTCGATGCTGCTCGTAATACTGAGCTAAATAATAAAATTTATCGTATAGATACTGAATAAAGATAATTATTATTTAAATAAGCTCAGAGCCAAAGAATTTAAAACGTCCAGAAGGATAGTCGCCTCTATGGCAACATGAAATAAACAAGCCAGAATTGACAGTATTTGACAGCCGTGCGCAGTACGAACTGAGAGCGATTTGCTCAGGGAGCCCCTCAAGCGGAGTGAAATTAAATGTCATGCTTTAGTAAGGCGGATTATCCATCTGGGTAGAGGCACGATGCCCTATGAAAATCTTTGCTCAGAGCCTTAAAAATATTCAGGCTCAGAGCCTTTTTCATCTACACGCAAGAAAGTACTTTAAAATATTCAAATAAAACCCAAAGTAACAATAAATGGAGCGACAGTTTGTAATTACTCTATCAGAGGCAATTTAATTGACCCAAATTCAGTGTTAATCGAATAAAACAGAGACTTACCATTCATGCCGAAGGTATAAAATCCAATCTCACTAATGTCCACACATGGCAAATGAAATAAAAACAAAACACAAACGAATTCTTAATTTAAAATAATTTTGCAAGCATCGACCAAATCTTGTCAAATAAAATTACACGACTTTATTTATATTTAAAATTAGAATAGAGATTTTTAAACATCCGCGTATTCGTTCGATATTCGAATGAAAACACACGCACAACCGCGAAGCGTGAAGCCTAGCAGGGCACTGTCACTATGAAAATGTTTTCCCGCCCTGAGGGCAAAGAGTAAACGTTAAAGTGTAGATGCGACAATGGGTAATACTAGAAACAGTTATATTTGTGGATACGTTTTATGACTATAGTAGATTTCAAATAGCATGAGTTCGGTGACACATGGTATTTTATTCGATTTCTCAATGGTTAATGTTCATTTCGAAATAATTAAGGAATACTATGATAGAGCGAAGTTCCATGAAATATTGTGATTCTATTTCAGAGTAATCAAATGGAATTTGACTAGATATTGCTAAAAAACCCTTGACCTCGACGACTCCTCCTATATGAAATAGAGTATAGTAGGTATGTATTTACTATTTTCTTTATCATTATACTTTGTACAATTAAACAGAGGCCATAAAACTTTAATGCATTTAGGTATACATAATTATAGTCTTGTCAAAATATTATATATTTACTTGTATCTTTTTCTAATTTTACTCATTAAATAAATAGGTACAATTTACTTTTTATATAACTGTTATATATATATGTATGTATATGACACATTTTATATAACTGACCAAATATTATTAATGTGTCAGACATCTACGGTAAATAAGCGTACGAAAACCTAAAATGTTTATAAACGACATGTTAATTTTATATCATTATTTACATAACGGATTTATAATCACTACAAAATAAACATAAACCAACCAACGTATAAATATTAGTCTGTGACATATGCATATACTCTTTCTCTTTCTAACATACTAAGGAATAGTATCTCTATCACTCTTTGCCTCCTCTGCAGAGCTTTTATTATATTAATAGTTAGTTCCGTTTGTAAACATAGTAAATTATAATCAAATTTGTTTATGGAAATTGCGTGTCTACAGTTATTTTAGCTTTAGAATAATTATATAATTTGGTGGTAAATACTACAGCGTTCCTACCTTTGACTAGTTCCTACTTTTTTATCTGTGCGCCTACCACAATCAAAAAAAATTCTCCAAAAAGGTACCTACCTACCACCGCGGTGGTCGCCGTGGTCGGTGTGGTTCTGTCACAGTATATGCGTAATGGTAAAACTGTGGTTCTGATTCATGTGGCCACATTGAGTAACTCACCACGGTGAGATTATGTTCAACCAAACACATGATAATTTTTTTTTTGGCAACAGGCTTTGAATAAAAACTGTACTTTAATCAAATCGGAGTACGTGGTCGGTGATAGTATGTGTTTTTTTTCTATTTCAGCTGTTTTTAAAACGTCGTTATTTTATATTAATTTCTTTGTTTATGTATTCTCATATTTTTTGATTCTGGAAGTACAAGTAGACAAACAAGATTAGCTTTGTAAAATAATAGAATATAATTTACCGCGCATATAACCGCTTACCATCAGGCGGGCCGTATGCTTGTTTGCCACCTAAGTGGTATAAAAAAAAAAAAAAAATATAAAAAAATATATAATTAATTATTATCCTTTTATTTCCAGGCTGCTTGTCAGCCTTTTGAGGAAAAACATAAATAAACAGTTATTTTCTTAATTTTATCTATTGCGCAAACCCGTGGGCTTGCTAAAGGGACGCGCGTCCTAAAAAAAACATTTTTATTAGTTTTTTATACAAACAACTCAAAAGTTTTAAACCACAACCAGAGTCCTAACAAACGAGCCCAAACTCGATGGGGTTGCTTCGTTTTATTACAGAGTTTTCATGGCCACCTTCCGGCTCCATCATCAGATCAGCTCCATGTCATAATAGTATTGCATTGTTATCAGATTTTCAACTCAATCGAAAACCGGGAAGTGGATCAAATTTAACTTGCAAGATTTGAGACACAGACACCGGCCCAGAGGAAACTAAATAAATGCTTGTAAAAATATAATTCCAGGACCTGCGACTCAACTGACTACTATGATAAATTGAGAGTCACTTTATTTACCTAGAAATAAAAACTAAGTGTATCACAAGCGGATTAAAGGTACAAATAAAACAATTTGATCGGGTATCCTTAGATATAACCTGATCACGGCAGCCCGTCATGCGTGACACCAACAAGGGTATATCCGCGTCTGATCGCCTCCAAGATCAACAAAAAGTGACCCTACGCAGGGACGAGAAGTAGTATAATGTGAAAGAAAGTGAGATTGGGTGAAAAAATTGTATAAGTAACATAATAAAATTTATTTTGACTAAAAATTTTTAAAAATTAATTACAGTTAAAAAAACACGCATTAAAAAACCCTGTACTAAATAGTGTTAAATAATAATAAAATTGAACCTAACCCCCTAATGGCTTTTTAACTAAATCAGTGTAATAGCGTACTCCGTCTCACTCTTTCGATCACTAAATGTCACGTTTCAGATAAAGACGTCAGAATTTTATCTAATCAACGTTTGATAACTTCATTATGAATAAGGGGGTAAGTATATTCTCTGTCTATCCCGTAAGGGCCTAAATGAATGAAAAGCGTGGGGCGTTTTTCCTTGAAACCCAATAGAATTTCTAAGCATTATCATTATAATGAAGAATTATCGTAAATTACAAAATGAAAAGCGCTCCGCGCGCTTTTTCATTCAACAACTTAATTTCAAATATTGCTTACATTTGGGCCTAAATTACGGGATAAACAGAGAGTATACTTAGGTTCAATTTTATAATTATTCAACACTTTTTAGTGCAGGGCTTTTTAAACCGTGTTTTTTTTTTAGTTTTTTTCTAAACTGTAATATATTATATTAGCACGTCACACGATGCCAAGAAGTATTCTAGGAATTAATTCCTAAGTCAAATGTTAAGTTTACTAGTTAGCCCTAAAAATAGCCATTTCCCCTTGCACTTATTAAGTAAAGCTGCTAAGTTACATGTACGGAGGAAGGGTAGTTTGTTGCAGTAAGAAAATAAAATGGTCCTTCTCGATAAATACTGGGCGTTTACCACTTTCGGCCACAAGATTATTCACCAAGGTTGGATTGTTATCAAACTTAGTTATAACCTATTTACTGTTAGGTACTCAGATAAAAATTAAAATAAATAAAAGAAAGAAAAACACATCAAAAATATCATCTAACTTCTTTTTTTGTTTTTCTTTCCTCTTCTTTGTATTTTTTGCTTATATTGTATGTAATGCCGTGGTTTTCCCAATTGAGTACAGCATGGGATTCTTCAAAAAGGGTATGAAGAGATTTCTACCCCTGGTGTTGCTAGCGTCCATAGGCTACGGTAACTGCTTACCACCAGGTGGGCCGTAGGCTTGTTTGCCACCTTAGTTGTATAAAAAAAAAATACTATCGACTTTATATAAATTAAATAAATCTTACTTTTGCACATCTATTTGAAATATTATAAGTTTGTTCGTGTCTGTATGTTTGCTACAACTCAGTTCCAAACTAAACTTTGGATGCTATTATTAGCACAACTAAACTCAAGGCGTTAAACCCAGTTGTTGACATAATTTTGTAACTCCAAAGTATGGCGTGGTATCTTTGCGTGTGCACGGCCAATTAAGATATTTACTCTTTTTATAAAGCGACTGCAACATGCAAGAATGCGTCACCCTAACTAAATGTCACTTGACACCAGACAGACGACCTTTCTATGTAACTACAGTTTTATATAGCTTTGATGTACAACTGGTGAAAGAATCGCTTGGAATAAGGAAATAAAAAAAATACAATTGATAAATTTTTATCATCATTATCATGCTATGTACATGCATCATCATGCTATGTACGCATAGGGTTATGTATGGAAAATCACATAGGGCAAATGGACCCCACGGCTTTCTCGGAATTTCCAATACCATTTTGATATAAAAGAGGCTGAATTTGGTTAAAGCAGCGTTTTTATTTAATATCACGAAGGCACGAAGTCGACAAACAAGCGTACGGCCCGCCTGATGTTAAGCGGTTACCGTAGCCATATGAGCGCTCCCCAATGACCTCTGGCGGCTCACGCCCCTTGGACTTGGACTTGGACTTCACTCATGCCCCACGGACATACTTCCCCAGTCGAGCTGCTCTTTGAACGAATAAACGCTACGCTCTACCTCTCTAAAATCTTGAATTCAATTGCGTTGCGTAAAAATCTTGCGTTGAATCTCCTTCAATGCACGGGTGGTTGTGTATATGTCAAATAAAATTGAGACAAAGTCCACAAATTACACTGTTCTTTGAATTTATACTTACGTAATCAACCGTCAAAAAGCAATAACAAAGCGCAAAGTAGAATTTCCGCAATGGTTCACGCTACAATTCCTTCCCTGACTGTACAGTCCACACACGTCGTACTTATTACTCCGCCACCCTTTGCCCTGTTGTCTGTGGTTTGTCCAATGCCCTAGGACAAAGGGTTAATTAAAAACGCTTCTTTTGAAATTACTTCCCATACATTGTATATTTAAAAAAACTATGTAAAAAGTACTAGGTTCGTGGCTTTACCAGCGTATTAGACAGTTCAGTTTGTTAATAGACTATACACTAGCTTTTCGCCCCGCACTTTCTTCTCGAGAAATATTTTATTACCCCCCTCCTACACTATAAGAAAACATCAAATATATTTTGAATGCATACATTTTTCAGGTCACGTGACTGAAGACTTTGAGATGAAAATATGCTCCTAAAAAATATGAATGATACACTTGTAAGTGGGTGTTAGAAAATCTTGATACTTACTTATTAGATATGAGCTTAGGTACCATGATAAAATATCACTTCTGTTTCAGAAGGCTTTCCATTTAACACTTTCATTTCAATTTTATTCTTTCCAACACAAGAATTAATGAAATGGTATGCAATAAAAAAAAATACGAGTTAGAAATACAATTTCCAATTTCAGTCCATTAGTGAAATGGGATACAGGAAAAAAAATGGAAATAGCACAAACAAAATGTGGCCATGGCAGCCGTATTGCGAAAATTGAAATTGAGTTTGAACAATTTTTTAATTCTTTTTTCTTCCAATAATGATATTATCAAAAAAAATGTATTCAGATTTATTTAATTTTGTTTTACAAACCAACAAAATGAACAAAACATTATTACGAGTTGAATAAATTAAATTTGGGGAAACATCTGTTAACAACTGAAAGTTTTTCCAACCCTTTTGAGTTGTCATAACCTAATTATTCATTGTTTGAACGTGCTTCAAACATAGTTGAGGCAAGTTTGAGTTTAAATGTTTGGCCAAAGTTTTGAAGTATGAGTGATAAATTAAAAAAACACTTGCGTGAGAGACAACTAATTTCCTGTTTAGATTCTTAAGTAAAGTACGTTGTAGGTATAAATAATAAATAAATAAATAAATATCCTGGGACATTCCTCACACACGGTCATCTGATCCCAAACTAAGCAGAGCTTGTACTATGGAAACCAGATAACTGATATAATACATACATACTTTTTGTTTGTTTGTATGGCTGTAAATTACTTGCCTGTCGATTAGGGGACTTCTATCGCGACTAAAAATCGCAGCTTTTATTATATATGGACGCTAGTGATGACACGGGTGCTGCATCACAAGGGACGCTTGTAACACCCGGGGTATACTCACGCGTTACCAACCCTTTTCCCCTCCTCAATGAGCTCTGGCTACCTTACTCACGCGCAGGAACACTACATACTTGTTTGGCTGTAATATTCTGTAAGGAGGTATTTCCCCAGTCTAAGAGAGGTAGAGCATAGCGTTTATTCGCTCAAAGAACAGCTCGACTGGGGAAATACCTCCACCTTACAGAATACCGCAGCCAAATAACTTTATGTTGTGTAAAGTTGTGTTCCTTCGCGCGAGTAAGGTCGCCAGAGCTCATAGGGGAGGGGGGAAAGGTCGGTAACGCGTGAGCGATGCTTCTTGTGTTGCAAGCGTCCATATGGCTTCGGTAACCTGTTACCTGGTGGGCCGTATGCCGTATGCTTGTTTACCGACTATGTTGTATAAAATAAAAAAAAATGTCTAGCTGCTCGTTGAGCAAAAATATCTGAGTCTGGGTGTAATTATGTACAAACAAAAAGTTGTATATGAAGTATATCAGTTATCTGGTGTTCATAGTACAAGCTCTGCTTAGTTTGGGATCAGATAGCAGTCAGTTAGAGCTAGACGTGAAGTAACCTCCATCTTTAGAATCTCATCTTTCTATTTTTTCTATAAAATAGAACAATTTTATCGAACGAACTCACCACACCGCGTGTAAAACCGTGTGAAAAGGGAAATTGGAAAGAAAACAAACTTAACTTTTTTATAGAATTTCCTCTTACCCCGAATGGGTAAATGGGTGGATGGGTAATATTTTATATCTCTTTACAATGTTTCCTCGTGAGGTCACGGGCGCAAATCAAGTGAAAAGAGGACGTCGTCCTTTTTTTCACTCCTTTGTTCAACAACTGTAGCCATTCTGATAAAAAAAGATCTATGGAAATATTAGAAGCGGCAACTAACCTATAGTTTACATAAATGTGACCGCCAATAAACTGAAGACCTTTTTTATAGCACTGAGGTAGCAAAATACCATACGGCCCGCTTGATGGAAAGCAGTAAGCACAGCCTATAGACGCTTGCGACGAAACGCTCGTATTGTAGCTGAGAACGGTATCCGGGTGACCGCCTAGTGATATTTCAACTTGAAAATTAAATCCGGTTATCACTTAATTGTGATAGTCATTAAGATAGTTGGAGGCAGGCTGCTTGAAAACTCCATAAGTAGGTTGACCACTAGCTTACTTCCACCGATCCGCAGTGGGTATGTTTTGTGGAGTATTTGCACATTTCCTTTCACCCTCATTTGGGAGAGAAGGCCTACTGTGCTCAGCAATGGGAGATTATGGGATATACATGCTTGCAACACCAGCAGTATCACACTGGCACGTTGCCAACCCTGCAAAAATCTTTTCACAACCTTCTCGAAAAACCCACGCTGGGAGTGTAGTATGGGGTTCATGGGTTGTAAAAACAACCTGCATGAAATTAATAGCGTTTTGTATTAGTCTTCAGCCTCCTAGAATTAGACTTAGAAGCGAAATTTTATTTAAAGTTCGTCTTGATGTTTTACTTGTTGTTGCTGTTGTTGTTGGAGAGTGTTCTAAGGAATTGTTCGACTTGATGCCCACGGCTACCTTCCACCATCGCAACTCTCACCATCGTCGGGGAATCCATACACACACATTGTTTCGAGCTGTACGGCCTAAAAGGAGTTTTCTTCCGCGGACGCTCGGACTGTGGAATGAGCTCCCCGCCGTGGTTTTCCCAATGGAGTACAACATGGGGTTCTTCAAAAAGAGTATGAAGAGGCTTTCTTCATTCATCCCCTTATCTACTCTAGAACATTTGCCTCTCTATGGTGGTCCACGAGAGGCAAATCACAGCCGGTCCAAGTTTGAGTTATGATAGTTTTTGCGTCGCCCGCGCGACGTTTATGAGCTGTAACGTGAACCTTTCCCTGAAATATTCAGCCCCTTTTCCGGATCAACTGACGAACTCAATGGCTGGACTTTATACCGCCTGGTTTTGCCTGAATTTATGGTGCTTTTGTTTTTTTTGAATAATGTTATGAGGTTTTTGTATTGAGAATCTATCAAAAGTTGGAGATCCGTTTCCATTCTTGGTTGTTCAGTGATGACGTGGAATGCTGTGACGGAGGCCACGAGTTCGAATGTTACAATGAGCTTGAAATTTCGGTGAAGGAACATTGTGGAGTGGTAGTTTTGTAGTGCCCGCCAAGCTGGCTTCCACTCTCTGCCACGTGAATTCTGTCTTTGAGAGCCAAATCCGTCCAGGCTTTGCGTGCTTATTACCTTCAATATAAATTATAGGCAATAGAAATACCCTATATATTCTGTGAAAATTTCGACTGTCTACTATATTACATGATATTAAATGATTGATTTATTATATTCATGAGATACAGCCGATGGATAGAGGAGGCTTAGTAGTAGGGTCCTGTGTCCTGGAACCCTAAAAAGTGCATTATTATATCAGTGTTTCACAAGTTTTTTGTTTCATCTACGAAATTATCACTGGCTGTTCGATGACGAAAAGCATAGTGAAAAATTTTGTTTGCACAAGATTTCAAAACCTAAGGTACGTAAATCTATCAACCGAAACTTTATCCACGTCATTATGGAATTAATTCCCTTGTATTGTAATGATGCGACCTCTCCTATTTCAATTATTGCTTCTGGTCACAAAATATTTCCAAAACATATTGTACTAAATTTCAAATTTGGAAATACTTTGTGACCAGCAATAATTGAAATAGGAGAGGTCACATGGTAATTTTTTTCTGTCTTCCATAACGTTTATTCGGTAAAAATAAAGAACTGTAACAATGAAAATATGATATAAAACACTTGTAAGAAAGAGTTCTAAAAATTTAAATATTAATACTGAGAGACCTCATTTGGGACACAGAGAAGTGGTGATATGAAACCAAGGAACTTACCCCAGCTGGGTTCTAGTGTGTTATTAGTGCCGTTTTTATACCCACTATCGAGAGGTGCAAACAATAAACAAAACTGTGCTGACTCTATATCCTCCCACTAGCTTTGGCAGCTTACAGCTGTATAACTAGGTACAACTAAGTACCTAGTTATTCAATTACCCTCCTCCTCCCCCAGGCCCAGGTATTAACCTATACAATGGTATTGACCTATACAAAATGCATGGCCCAATCACGCCATTGTGAATGTCTGATTCCTTTCCTATCGATTAACACACCCGGAAGCGTAGTTTACGGAATAAATAACTAGAGAATTGCTCCATACAAATTGTTCAGACTAGGTATGGATATTAGAAAAAAATAACAATATGTCCAAGTATAGTTTTAAAATGCATCCTTTGCCGGTTCTTCTGACTTGAAGGCTAATTTTTGAGATGGCGATGGTGGAACTTCAGTAGCTTTTTTATGAGCGGGATGCTCAGATTATGGAATGAGCTTCCCGCCGTGGTTTTCCAAATGGTGTACAGCATGGGGTTCTTCAAAAAGGGTTTGAAGAGATTATTTTTTAATATACAACTTAGTCGGTAAACAAGCATACGGCCCACCTGATGGTAAGTGGTTACCGTAGCCATATGAACGCTTGCAACACAAGAAGCATCGCTCACGCGTTACCGACCTTTCCCCCCCCCTATGAGCTCTGGCGACCTTACTCACGCGCAGGAACACAACTTTACACAATATAAAGTTATTTGGCTTCGGTATTCTGTAAGGTACTTCCCCAGTCGAGCTGCTCTTTGAGCGTATAAACGCTATGCTCTACCTCTCTCAAAATCTTTTAGATTTTTTCAGGGTCAGCAACGCGCGAGTAATACCCCTGGTGTTGAAAGCGTCCATAGGCTACGGTAACTGCTTACCATCAGGCGGGCCGTATGCTTGTTTGCCACCTTAGTGGTATAAAAAAAAACAATTTAAGCTTTTGTGTGTATTCAATTCAATCAACCAATAACACAAAAGACAAATCAACCGTAACCGTAACCAATTCGGATAGTCACAACACGCGAGACCATTCGTCCAGGAAAGGATGTGCCTGCATTAATTAATTCATTTGTTTTCATAATTCAATATTAATTATTTTCGGGTTTTCCATTCGGTTGTTTCCGTGAAACGCGAATTCGGAAAATTAAAATGACGTAGGCGAGAATGAGTGACAGTTCATTTGCGTTTTTGTTACCCGCTTTTTAGGGGTTGTTGAGCTATTCTGAGTCTTAAGTATGGTGGATTTAAGTGCATTTTTAAGTGTGGTGGAATTGATTATGTACCTCACTCTGAATTCAAGGTCGCATGATAAGAAAAGTTTGTGTTAAAATATAATTCTGGGGTTAATTTGAAATATTCTTTAACTAGAGAGGAGATTAGATGTTCTATAGTCGTCACATTAGGTATAGTCGAGGACATAAATATGTATACAATTAGTAAAATTCAACAACGGTTTCCTCTTAAACTACTGACTAAAATTATGAGATATTATAAAGGCAGAATCTTCTAACATATACTATTATGATTTGTGTAATAGTTTAACACTTAAATGTTAAACATGCGAGAAAATCGCATTTGAATTTCAATAAGTGTATACATATTTATGTCCTCGACTGTACAAGCAAAGCATACCTATTCTCGTGGCTTATATCACAAGATTCCAGGGCCGCCAGACGTTCCTTATTTTCTCATGGACAAAATGGATAGAATTATGTAGTGTTAGTACGTATTTCAAACGTATATATACCTGCTAGGTTGGCCCGACGGCCAATTTACAGGTATCACGTCTGAATGGTATGTATTACTTAAATTCTAAGTGCTGATTTTGTATAAATTATACTCAGTGAACTAAGTATTTTACAGTGAGCTGTCATTAGAGAAGACGCCACACACACTACAAATCACTACGTTCCGTTCAAGTGCAGCCACTAGGCCGCACTTCACTTAGTTGCTTGCTGGCTCCCGAACGCCTAAGTCCTGTATGGTCTTAAATGAAAAAACGTTCAAACGCATAAAGCTGCAATTTAACCCTGGCAAACACCGGTTGTTTTCATTGTCCGATCTATTTGTTATCGAGATCGTATTCAATGAAAGATGAACTTATAATAGCCGAACTCTGAACAGTTAACCTACAATCTATTGATTGGAGGTTACGCTTTGATAACAGTATCGTTAATAACTGACAATTTAAATAAAATGTTAAAATAATTACTAAAATACGGTAACAATTTCATCTCATCTTTCTCACTAATATTATAAATGTGACGTTTTTTTTTAATTCAATACAATGAATTTTACTATGAAAAATTCAACATAATATAAAATAGTTAGCTAATAAATAATTATAACAGGCAAACATAAAAATATTAATACCTAGATAAATACAATAAAATCGGCCAAGTGCGAGTCAGACTCGCTCACGGTGGGTTCCGTACAATATTAACTAACTCAACTTTGCTATGAAACAAAAAACGCCAGAAAAACGCGTTTCTTGTATAGGCGCCCCCTTTAATTTTATTTGTTCTTATAGCGGCAATAGAAGTACATATTCTCTGAAAATTTCAGCTGTCTAGCTATTACCGTTCATGAGATAAAGCTCACTGACAGACAGACGGACGGACGGATTGATAGATGGACGGACGGACGAACGGACGGACAGCTTTTTGTCTTTTGCAGAAAATCATGATATTGTGTTTATATTCCATTTTCTAGCATATCTTTGGAATCTGAGCAATATGTTCCCTTCAGCTCATGATGTATACGCCATATCCTTGTATACTCAAATTCAAATTCAAAACTTTATTGCATTCATGTGGATAGAAGATGACAAAATATATGTTATGTACAATATGAAACCCTTTTAGGGCACCGCAAATAAATAAAAATAAAATATAAACTAAAATCTAAAATTATTAGGTACCGTAAATATATCTATGACCAAAATTTAAATACATTGAGATAACAATAATTAACTTATTTCCTATGTTATTACATGATTTAATTAATTTTACATCACTTACAAAATTTAATGAAATATTGTCGAGAATATTAATAATTACTTACTGAGTTTCATATTAAATTTAAAAACAATTCAAATTATAAAATAATTCTTAATTACTCTCTCAAAGAGTCTATTACCTACATATTTATTTTTCATCAAAAAACTCCTGCAGTGTATAAAAAAAAGTAGTTTGATAATTGTCTTTTAAATGCATTTAGTTTTTGCGTAGCTTTTATATTTTGGGGAATTTATTGTATACTTTATGAACTTTACCACAACTAAAATCTAATTGAATAAAATATGTTTAATTTTGAATTAGGGAGTGCAAATCTATTTTGGTGGTGTCTTCAGCTACTCTATATATGCAGTTTTGCTGTCATATCAGTATAGCGAATACTTCAAGCCGTCTCGTCATCTCGTTGCTCTTACTCTTATTACAATCCTTCATTAGTTACAACTAGAGAGAGGTAGAGCGTAGCGTTTTGAGAGAGGTAGAGCGTAGCGTTTATTCGCTCAAAGAGCAGCTCGTCTGGGTAAGTACCTCCACCTTACAGAATACCGCAGCCAAATAACTTTACGTTGTGTAAAGTTGTGTTCCTGCGCGTGAGTAAGGTCGCCAGAGCTCATAGGGGAGGGGGGAAAGGTCGGTAACGCGTGAGCGATGCTTTGTGTGTTGCAAGCGTCCATATGGCTGCGGTCACCGCTTACCATCAGGCGGGTCGTACGCTTGTTTAACGCCTTAGTCGTATAAAAAAAAAAAAAACCTAAAAAACGGGTTGAAATTATATCCCTTTCACGCGGGTAGAGCCACTGACCAAATCTAGTTTGAATGTATATATAAGGTCCTAATAAATTAGTGAACTTCCTCATGAGGGATGAATGTATAGGTCATTAGTAATCAAAAAATAATATTAGAAAAGCAATCAGAGGAAAAATAAAAAAAAAAAACCTTCGCGCGGCTTCTTTGATTTGCATAGAGACAGTATAGGATTTTTTATTTTTTTTCCCTCGGATTATTTTTCTAATATTATTTTTTGATTACTAATGACCTATACATTCATCCCTCAAGAGGAAGTTCACTAATTTATTAGGACCTTATATATAATAATTTATACATATATAATTTTTTTCATAGCTATGAATCTCAATCTTATTGAACGAAAAAATCAAGTAATGTAAAACGTGAAAATTTCACAAGAGTCCAAAAGAAATAACAGCTACAAACATTATTTCAAAACTAATTCAAGAGGGCAAAGTACTTACCCAAAGTAAGTCCTGCTTCGTCCGATACACTCGGCAAGCAGCATAAATCTAACTTAACCTGCCCTAACTTACGTTAGAAACAAGTTTTGCCAACTTAATTCTAACTTAGTATATATGGATAATGAAATTTCTGAAACTCGGAGTCGCAGGCTTGTTAAAATGTTGAAAGCTCCTCGAAAAGAACATTTTGGAAAGGAATTAAGAATTCTTTGGCTTTGAAATTGTTAGCTGGGTTGAATAGCAATAGGGTGAGACCCGTTTTAGAACTAGAATATTGTTTTATTTCTATGTATAGGGCATTCTATGTAGTTTTTTAGCAATGTCGACAGTGTTATTAGACAATAGGTGAAAAAGTGTTTAACCGCCTATCCTATCGCGCCGCAGATCGTGGGTTCGATTCCCACACAGGACATGCATTTGTGTGCATGAACATGTCTGTATGTCCTGAGTATGGGTGTAATTATGTATATTAAGTATGTATTTACACACAAAAAGTAGTATATGTAATATCAGTTATCTGGTTTCCATAGTACAAGCTCTGCTTAGTTTGGGATCAGATGACCGTGTGTGAGGAATGTCCCAGGATATTTATTTATGCGGCGGTAAGCACACAAAGCCTATCGATTTTTTCTTCACCGAAAGCTCAAGCTCATTGTAGGATTCGAACCTGGGACCTTCGTCTCGGCATCCGATTTCACTACCTAATTATGAGATTGAATTCTCATTTGACACTATTCTCGTAATGCAGTAACTTCGTTTTAACCTTGGAATGTTTACCGTCTTTGCCCAGATTTAGTTGCACCGCTGTAAGATTATGATTATAATAATATAATACTTACGAAAAATGTTTATAAATTTTTATTCACAACAAATATGTTCAAAATACAATCTATATATTTTTTTTTATTGAAAATTTCCTCAAGACTGCCGCTGCTTCCGATTAACGGCAAGGTTCACAGAATGCTAGCAGGGTTTTCTTCTTTGGATAGCCAAGCTGACGCGTTGGCGGAAAAAGCTCCCCGCCCGCTGATCTCCGGAGGTCTCGATTGCAGTTCATACTTACGTATATCAAGTTTCATCAAAAAAAATGACCTGCATCTTTTACATTTAGGTAAAGACGACTAGACGGTTGTCAATAAGTCACCACCAGTCAAAGAAGTAGTCAACCAAATTCCTTTAAACTCTAAAACGCTTATTCGGCTCCAATAAATGTTTTTGAACTAACGACTTTTAACTTTAGAAAATTATAAATATTTTACAGGTTCGAATTTTAATAGAAATTATAGCCTCTATTACCAATGATCAAAGTTGCTTTTACTGTACATTAAACATAGTAATACTAGTCCGTCATTATTCACTTAGCATCCAAGCTCATCAACTGAAGCAAAGTTTGAGAATAATTCTACTAATTGAGACGGTAGTTTCAACTTAATTACAAAATTTGCTATAACTTTTTTTGCGATTGCGAAGTTGGTCCCATAGTAAAAGTTGATCGTATACATGAGTATTTTACGTGGTTTCATTTAATGTCGTATTGTCGTATCCACCCGTATATATATAGACTAGCAGACCCCCGCGGTTTCACGCACGTTCTTTTCATAGCTAAGTTGAGTTAGTTAATATTTTAATTATTGTACGGAACCCTCCGTGTGCGAGTCCAACTCGCACTTGGCCGGTTTTTTTATTTGATTCAGTGTGACCTCATAACTAGATACTCCACGATATTGAATGATACCTAAAAGTTATCACTAAACGTCAAAAACTCAAAATGGAAATCGTTCTCCTACATAATACGAAACAAGTTCTCGCACTAAATCATCTCAGCTGTGCGAGAATTTAATAAATCACTTATACAAGTAGGTACACAGAAGAATTCTGTACCAAACATTTCAACGGTGGATACAAAACTTGAAAAGCAGTCTTGCGCCCACTGAATACTTTATGACGGCTGTAAATCTAGTGAAATCGTAAATTTTGCAGCTCCACGCGACCCGACGATTGTCCACGACCCTTTCTACAGTGAAATGGATATTAACATCAAGATACGTACTACTATTTGTTCGTGGCAGTGTGGTTAGAGTTTGTAGAGTGAATCGAGTTTTGCGTGAGTTTTTGGCAACTGTTTAATTGAGATTTTGATTGCTGTACCTGCTTATTACCAGCTTTTATTTAGTTAAAATTTGACCCACTTCCCGGTTTCCGATTTAGCTAAAATGTTGCATGCATATTTTCAGTTCTATACATAAGCTATTACATCTTTTTAAAATTGTTTTTTGATTGATGGTTTGAAAATTTTGTACTTTTACCTTTACTTAAAAACAGCACGACTCACGCAAAAGTCGCCCATAAAATATCATCGAGTTGGTAATTGATAAACATACAAATGGTAGTAGCATTATAAGCATGGCAAAGGAATGGTTCAGGTAGGTTGTGGTTTTACCCCCATTTAAAATTCCAATTTTGGACCTTTGATTAGATAGCTACGTGAACATGAATTTACGTTTTATTTCGGAGTATGTGTAGCGTCTAAACCAATTTAAGTAATTGAAATTTTATTTGGCAATTCTTGAAGTAATTGATGACAGTTTTAGTAATGCACAAAGAAACCACAACAGCCTACTGTCGATGAATTTGGTTGTTAACTCCTATAAAGTAATATGAAAGAATGTAAAGTTATTATTTCAATACATGAGCTAACAACCACATTCACAGAAGTTAAAATGCAATAATGCTAATGACTAATGAGAAAGAATCTAGGCCGGTGTTATCGACGGGGGAGTGAGTGGACGTTTGCGAGCTACGACAAAAAATAGAATAGAATAGAATGAACTTTAAATATTATGGGAATACTTTTTAGGACATATCGACGTCGTCTCGTCACCGACGCGGTCATCCCTTTTCAACAACTGATTGATTGATGTACCGAACGATATTACGTCAACACCTGTTTTGTAATATTATTAAATGAGGGCCAGTAGACAAGATGGTTATCGAAAATCGTCATCGTTAGTAAACGACCAACCTTTGTACGAAAAAATAAAAATGATTCGCTTTTTGAACCTTTTGGAACTTTTGACTTAATGCCTTGGTCGCGTTTCTTTCATCGCACTACTCGCAGACGATAAGGAGCTCATCTTGATATCCGAGAGCTGTCTCTTTGAACACCTTTGAGAGTGTAAAAAGAGCTTTTCAAGTACGGCAACATATCGACAATCCCGCTGGTATTGCAAGTGTACATTGGTGACCACTTACCATCAGTAAGACCATCTGCCTGAACGTCAACAAGTGGACCTAAAATTACTCACTAAAATTTCATCTCTGGACGTGAAAATTCAAAGCCAATTTAAAAGCTGACCCATTTCCCTCATACATCACTATGTACACGGCTATACATAAGTTGGAACGTTCCTTTTATAACCTCAGCTTTGACCCTATCCTAATATAAACTTTAAATTATATTTTGATATGTTCTACGTTATGAAAATAACTATGCTATCAAAATTTCATAAAACTGGGTTGGGTAAACAGAATAGTTTATCGCAAAGCTATTTGATGAAAGTCTAGGTTATTTCAATTTTTCTTTTCATTTTGCGGTTTCATTTCATTTGGCCTCTGTAAAACAATATTTTGTCTGTCGACTATTCACATTGAATGTTGAAATACAAACCGTTTATTTCGGTGATCAATGGCAATAGATGCCGAGTTTTTCGGAGATTCTTCTCATTTGCAGATTTCCTAAACGGTAGTAAATTCTGTAGGTTTGAATTTCATAACTACCTACTTTTACGTTAATAAATATTTTTTATTCTTTGTTTTCTTTTTATTTGTTACAATACCAGTCAATCTTTATACCTATTATCCAATGTTCGTTTTTTATTGGGATTATAAGACTATTCTTGCAATTAAGATAATGTTTCTACTAGAGTAAACCCAGCTAAACCCAGCTAACTAGATCAATATCTATTTGCAATAATCACAATTAATTTACCTATTCAGACGCTCACTATGAACTGTAGTTATCAGAAATATATCCGTAAGTCATCATATAGCCACAAAAATATTATTATTATTATTTTATTTATAATTATTTTACAAACTGCTTAATTACCTACTATTTTATGGAAGCTCCATGTGGTTCCATTATTAATGCTCTTATGAATCTTATACAAGCTCATTTAATCAAACTAATTATAAAAGAAAAATAGGGATTATCATTCTTTCAAGTTCTTCAGCGTCTAAATCGTGGTGGTATTTCCATTCGCTTTGGTGTTCCAAAAGTAGAAAGCCCATCGTTGTATTCCAGTAAACTTTCTGAACTCTTATCTTCGTATGTTTGTGAATTAATCACTAATAAACGGCTGAACGAATTTGGATGAAATTTGGCGCACAGATGCAATATTTTCTGGATTAACACATAGAATATTTGTTATCCGAATATTTAATCCCTCGGGAACGTGGGTAAAACCAGTGGGTAGAAACTAGTCTCTGTAAAACCTTATGCAGCGCCAGGCTCTTTCCTGCAACAATCAAGCTTGGAGAGCAGAGTGGAGTAGGCTCTTTATTTACTGTTCACGCCGTGTTTGTTTTATTACGATTCTGTTTGCGATAGCCTGCCTGGACCGGTATCTGTTGTAGCGCAGGTATAGACTGGTTGCAGTCCTGGTGACGAGTCAGTATTTTTAGAAAATGTCAAAATAAAATCGGAATCAAGAAGCGCCTGTTCGTAGTAGTGCAGTTTCAGTTGTTGCGGAGCGAAAAAGTTTCTAAGTATTCTTTTTTTTAGCAATCAAATAAAATAAATGTCCTGGGACATGAGAGAATATTTTTGAACGTGTCAGTAATCGCAAGTTACAACAATGGATAAAATAGAGCACATCAGGCGTTCCCATCTGCCATGACTGAACCAATCGGGCATCAGTAAGTGATAAATAGACATTACAAAATTGGCAGCTATTTTTAAAACCGAGCATCGCATAATAAAGGAAGAAGTGAAAGCGGGAGGAGAAATAAATAAATATCGTGGGACATTCCTCACACACGGTCATCTGATCCCAAACTAAGCAGAGCTTGTACTATGGAAACCAGATAACTGATATACAGGACATTCAGACATTTTCATGCACACAAATTCATGTCCTGTGTGAGAATCGAACCCACGACCTGCGGCGCGATAGAAATGGGAATTAAATAAAAACTTTTAGATGATAGAGTTGAAAAGTGCCTTATCAGAACCAAAATGGTTTTAGTGAGTTTTGAGACCAACGTGCAACGTAAATATGTCGTGTTATAAACAGGACTACAATAAGTCCGGTATAAGCAGCATGACAGATTAGAGTAGATGTGGCTACAATCAGCTACATTGATATGAACACAGTGTATCCCTTTTATAAGAAGAAATCTTAAAAAATACTGTTTTCCGTGCAGAACATAATTCCTAAAACAAATACTATATGTGCCTGATTCTTGGGGAACGCGGGTGAAACTGCGGGGGAAAGCTAGTAAAAAAGATAAACTTCTTATGGTGCGTCCATGCTTGGCGAACCGAGCACGAGCCGAGCCACGAACGAGCACGATTCGCGTAGCGTGGACTGGCTTGCGAGCCTCGAACGAGCGCGATTGTCAGTTTTTTCACGAACAAAGGGATTCACATCGTACTCGTTGTAGGCTCGTTCATGGCTCGACTCATGAGTCGTGCTCGATTGGCGTAGCATGGACGCACCATTAGATTGCTTCTCTTTTAGAATCAAAAATTATTGTCAATTTTCAATATGAAAATAAAAAATAACAAAATTCTTGGATTACAAATTTTATTATAAAAGCTCCAGGACATTTCACCAATCCCCTGGCTTCCAACTCATTCTACAGCCCACACACTTTACGTGTACCAGTGCATAGCAGCAGTGGTATCGATATTTCGCCGCTCCGGTTGGTTCATGGGTGTTTTTCCTATTTTCATCGGCAGTTCGTTAGTTTCAAGTTTCAAACTCTCCCTACATGTGTAGTGCTAGGTTTCAACGAATGTTCCCCTAGCAGGAGTGAATTACTCTTTCTGCAGCTCTCTGAGTTATAATTGATGTTCTTTTTTATGGATAAAATTTGCAGTGAAGTCATCCGATAAAGGAGCAAAGTATGTTACATAGCTCAACGAAATAGCAAGATAATATGGCAATAGGCTGGTCACGACGGTCTACCAATGGATGGTCCATAGTCTTGAAAATGGATACAGATGTCAAGGAACAAGAGCGGTGTACTTTGGGAGAAATATTAATGTCCAGTAGTTGAATAAAAAAGTCTAACGATGATAAAGAATGATTATGGTAGAGCAGTTAACCGGTATTTGAATCTGAATTAACAACATATATTAATCTATTCCAACAATAAAACACATCGCAGGTATTCAATTACATAAAAAATCAGCACTCATGGCGAAAAGTAAAAGTTTTTAAAAAACACTCAAAAGATTTCAGCTCACAAGAAAAGCTATCGAGATATGCGCAAAATAAATGATATGAAACCTTGTGTACAAAGTTTCCTCGATCGGGCGCGGTATCACTGTTAGAACCATAGACACTAACCGAATTCGCAGTATAAAAAAAGACTAGGATATTTTTGCTACGCTCGAAAGACCAACAAAGCGTGGAAAAGAGATATAATCCTTGAGCACTTTTCGAGAGGGAAAGAGAAGCATACACAATTTTGATGTGAGTAAAAAAAAACAGTAAGAAGACATAGCGTCTCGATTACTTTGGTGTGGTTTCACATTTTAATTAAAATATTTACGATCGTGCAAATAAAACTAGAAAAGTGTATGTTATAGAAATTGTGACTTTCCTCAGCAGCTATCCTTTATGGCAAGCTTTTCCAACAGATCAAAAAGAAAGTGAGTTATATTCGCATGCATGTGAATTCTACAGTTCCTGATCCTTTTTTCCAAGTAAAATTGCCAGAACTATCTCTAAAAAGTATCATATGCTTGGCTCCAAGAAAATATAACTCACTTTTAGAAAATGTTTTCATTCAAATTATTTTTGATAAAATCGCTAGAACTTTAAAGCAAAAAAAATTACAACTTAATCGCTTTAAGTCGCACCCGACGCAACTATTTCCGCACACTTAGTCAACAATAATTACTGTTGTAGTAATTACAAGTATAGTTTGAAACTGCCATACAAGATGGCTCTGCGCAAATTATGGTTTGAACAGCTGTTGGAGGGCGTTCCGCTTCTCATGTGTCATTGTCTATTGGCTAATAGGCTTTTAGTTTATCGATAAATATACGTTTTAGAGGCCCAATTTAGGTAAGCGGTTGAGTTTTGTGGTAGCTGTTTGGGGAACACATTAGCGATTTGTGGTACTCAAATATGAAGTGATATGTGCGGTTACTTTTAATTTTTAACCGACTTCAAAAAAAGGAGGAGGTTCTCAATTCGGTTGTATTTTTTTTTTTTTATGTTTGTTACCTCATAACTCCGTCATTTTTTTTTTTTTTTGAAAAAAATTGTTTTTTTGTCTGGAAGGGTACACTTCCCGTTTGGTCCCATTGTCATCAGATCAGGATTTGATTACTTCTTAGTGTACTTTGAAATCGGTTTAAGTTTTTTGTAAAACAGTCCAATTATGTAAACAAATTATTGCTTCGATATTATTCGGTTTATTATACTATCATTTTATTATATGCTAAAAGTCATAAGGTGAACTTTATTTACAACAATTATGTACAAATTACAATCTATATATAGAAAATTTCCTCAAGCCTGCCGCTGCTTCCGATTAACGGCAAGGTTCCCAGAAGGCTGGCAGCGTTTCCTCTTTGGATAGCCAAACTGATGCGTTGGCGGAAAAAGCTCCTCGCCCGTTGGTCTCCGGAGGTCTCGAACAATTTTGATGACAAAGCGCGAGCAAAACGGATTATGTGTGATGTACCTTGCTAACTCATTAATTTGCCTACCTGCCCAGAAATAATGGACGTAGAAATATTTATTGATTCAAAGTGTTAGGAGAATTCAAATTAATATAAGAAACTAAATAATACTAATAAATAAGTTGGCTAGATGGATGCAAGCGGACCAGAACCGTTCGAAGTGGAAATCAAGGCCTATGTTCAGCAGTGGACATCCATGGGCTGGTATGATGATGATGAAATAAGTTAATAATAATTTACTTGTCCTAGAGATATTGAAATCTGATATTTGCATTAAATTGTCTGTCAACTTAACAGTCAAGTTAGAGCTTCAAACTAAAATACTTATCAATCAAAACTTTGGACTGAAGTAATAAAAACAAAATAATAACACAATGAAAAATACCTGCAACGTATATAGACAGCACAACGAATTCAGGCAACCGAGTAAGAGCAGTAACTCACACAGTTTCAGATGTTCAGCTGCTAAAATATGGAGTTGCAGTGAAATATGAGAGGTTATCTCTCTCGCCAATAAACAAACACATATGGAAATTGCATCTCTTAAATGTACTCTTGAGGGATCGTGGAATAAGGATTAATGTTGAAAATAACAGGTGGATGTGGTGTTGCTTTTTATTTGTTTAATCAAGTAATTTGTTTATTCACAGTTGTTGACTGCTATGTGACGTAACGCGGTGGCGCGGTACTGACCAACGATTTCGGTCATTTTGAGAAAACTTTGGATCGTCAAAACTTTATTTTTTTCTATAAAAATTATATCTAAAAATAAAACATTTCTTTTTATTATTTTATTATATGGACTCCTTTAAAATAGCTAATTAAAGCAAAATCACCCTGTATACCTAATGTGGCGGTAGAGACAATAAGAAAATATATCTTGTGAGGTATCACTGAATAGGTCGTTTGAAAGTAACATGATTTTTCCTAGACAATTCCAAGCCAACAGCTCCGTTTGAGAATTACCCAACCTGAAAGTTGTGTAAGATATAATAATCTCCCGTCGCTAACAAACACCAACAAACAAACAGTAAGGCTAACAAACACACCTCTCTTAGCGAGAGGCCTTACTTTAACGTAACTCTCGTTTACTTACTAATAACCGCAGTGTTAATTATAGGTACAGAGGCCGGCAAACAACTTGAGCCAAAGTCGACGTAGTGGGGGTAAGTTCGCGCATGTACACTCATGCCCGGCCAATAGCATAGATAATACTATATATAACTGCCAATAGCGTGGACGCGTGCCGACAGAATGCCCCCGCGCACCTCTCTTTCCACCAACGACACCTTAAAATCGTCTACTGCGCACTCAAGGTCATGGCTCAAGTTGTTTGCCGGCCACTGTACTACGTCTAATCTGAAAATCTCGTTCATTTATAAAACTAAAAAGTCTGAAATAATTTACTCGTGCACGGAGGAATGAAAGGTTTGGCATAAGTAAGTAGTGTTTTAATGTCGAAGGAGTAGAGCGCAGAAAACTCATGTTTTTTTATGAATTTCGGCTACGTTTTGGACCCTGTGATACTTCTTATTGCATGGTTATGGACACCATTTTACGCCATCTATCTGATATTGCTCAAGAAGGATACATTCAAGCAAGGATTCAAGCATAAACGATTAGTGGTTTTTCTTATTGACGATAGATGGCGTCTCTACATAATAAATGCTCTGTATTCAAGACATGGTATTTTAGCATCTCTGCTTACCCTGTGAGGTGTAAATATAATGGCATTATGTAAAGAACAATCATAGGAAGACAATGAATAATTCACTTATAGGTATTTGTGATTAGCTGTAACCCGCGGTTTCAACCGAATTTATATAAAAATCCCATGGAAAAAAGCTCATCCCATCAAAAAAATTGCCAATTTTCTTTCCTAAACCAATGCCTAAACCTTTTTATGACTACCAACCAACACATGTAATTTTTTTTGCGAAATCTGTCCAGCCCACGTAGCATATATTGGTATTTATTTTTTATTTATATCCTAGATATTTGAAGAATTGCATTTTTTACCTACATAACTATATTTCGGCACTTACTTTTAAAAGTCGGAAGGATGAGAAAACTGCAAGGAACATATAAATTACACTATTTAAAATGATACGATATTCTTCAATCCACGACATAGCAATAAACCAAAGCAAGTTTACCACCGTTAGCAGGCAACACGTCGGATTATAACTCCATCATTCAGACCATATAAAGTTGCATCGCAGCTTTGGTATTGTTTCACCGCAAAGTTTGGCATATATCTTCAACTGATTAACATTTGAACTTCCTGTAACATTTAGGAGCACGACATAAAAAGCAGGAGCACCAACTGTTATGGTGCGTCCACGCTACGCGAACCGAGCACGAACCGAGCCTCTTCTTCTTCTTATTTTTAAGTTTAGCAACCAATCCCAATTTAGGACTTATTTAGTGTCGAGTTATATTATAGTTTCCAGTCACAATAAATCACTTTCACATAATAGTCCTCAGTCAGTAACCGACCATAAAAGTCATGTTTTACTACAATGGTGGTCATTGTACTAAAACTCTTTTGAGACAACTTGACGTCACGAAACACATAATTCATTTCATTTTACTTCACTGGTGCACATGGATTGATCTTTATTGGATAAAATACCACCAATAATATGCAATAAAACTCAAAATATACGAGAATTAATAAAAAATTAAACGAAAACGTATCGTCACTCTGCAAGTTCCCGTCAAATAGTCCAAAGCCGAGCCTCTATTCGTTCGTTGCTCGCTATGTCAAGTGCGGACGTACAACGCCGAACACTCGAGGCTCGCAAGCCCGTACGCTACGCGAATCCATGCCGCACGTGTGCTCGGTTCGCGTAGCGTGGACGCGCCATTAGAAAACCCCGTGGCTCTTTTAGTGTCTCGTTTAGAAGAATTGGAAGTGAGAGAAAAGAAATCTACATTATCCTGAAAATTACACCTAAATCCGTGGAGTAAAAATTAATTTTAGTCTGTACGTGGATTACGAAACTTTATTGCAATGAAATTCAGATTGAAATAACCTCTGAATCGGTAGAAAATAACAAAATCGGAAATGATTCTATTTCTAATGAACCTCTGTTTGTATTTGCAATTATCAGAACGTAAAAAAGTTATCAGAAAACCGCTATATTGAACCGATTTAAATTCGAAAATGATTGAAATTTAGTTACGTAATCGCCCCGCTGATTACTACACTATGCCTTCCATGGCCGCTGAAACCCCCAAGCAAAGATAAAAAGCATCCTTTTTCTCACTCCAAAGTTTAAAGAATCTTCTGCAATATTCAAGAAGTTAAGTAAAATGTATCTTGGGATTATTGAACTGTGTATTATTTACCCCACATGTGTTATGAAAAATGAAATATATCATTCATTAATCTCAGGCAAAGACATTTATAAATAAACATTTTCTTTAATACAAGCCTCCCCAATAAGCTCTGGCGACCTTACTCACGCGCAGGAACATATAAAGTTATTTGGCTGCGGTATTCTGTAAGTTACAGTACGTCCCCAGTCGAGCTGCTCTTTGAGCGAATAAACGCTATGCTGTACCTCTCTCAAAACTCTCTTTCTTAAAATCTGTATGTAACTCATCACAGAATATGAAATACAAGATACAGATAAAAAAACTCACTTATGATGCCGTGCCCTTTTTACCTCCAGTTAGATACCTCTTCAACCATAACTTTACGGTTCAACAATACGCAAAATTTATTCCGCCGTGTAAAGTGATTTGGTTTGGCCGGATGGATTTAGATAAGGGAGAATAACCGATTTTAATGTGAATTTCAATTGTTTGCGCTAAATTCCCTCAATGTACCGAATTTGTCGTTAATTCAATAATTTTTAGGGATGGGACATTTTCAAATATGATTCGAGAACTTTGTTTACTTCTGGCAGATAGTACAAAGTTTTTATGTCTCTAAATTAATCCATAGTTTTTTCTATCAGAGGAATAGTTAAATCGAGTTTAAGCATTTCTAAAACTGGCCATAAATAGCATAAAATAAATATTTCCACGCCAATTATTCCCAAAAAGGAGAGAAGTAGTTCAGAATTGGAGAACAAGTAGCTTCTGGCTTCTGGACCTTCTTTAAATAAAGGAACGTCATCACTTTGCCCGACCCGAGAATCAAACCAAAACAAGTTGTAAGTAAGGTTTTATACCACTTGACCACTGAGGTGGAAAAGAAAAATGTTGATAGACATGTTTTCAAAACAAAAATAATTAAAATTATCCATGCGTAAATGTATGAAATATTTCAGCAGAAACTTCATCGACATGGCCGCTAAAGGACATAGAATATATTATTTTAGTTTCTTGGTCATATTATATATTAATGTAAGATTCTTATTTTACTTTTAGATTAAGGTTCAATAAATTGAAGATACATTAAGTAAGATATTGCAGTTAACATAATAGCGAAATAGCCACATAATGCAATAAATGTAGTTAAATCGAGTATCCACCTTAATATTAGGTAATTACATAACCTCTTCAAATAATCTTTTTACCTAATTCTCTTTTTCAGAATGCAAATGCATTATTACCTCGTCAACTCCAAGAGTCAAGTTTACAAAAAATTCTTGATGGCAAATCGAAATCTCCACTTATTGTGATGGTAGATGTAAATAAACCACAGACCACACCTCATGATCATCATCATGACGAATTGCATCGTCATCAGCACTCGCATCAACATCAGGAATCACATCACCATCAGGAAGCGCATCAACATCAGGAATCTCAGCAATTGCATCACTATCAGAAATCTCATGATCATCGGGAATCTCATCAGCAACATGGATCGCAACACCATCACCATGTACATCAACATAATAGTTTGGCTGATGTAAAAGATTATGAACTGCCAAGTAATTTTGTTTCAAAATTGTATAAAATTTTAGGGGTAAGTTACGTATTTTTATCTTGTTCTTACAGTATGTTTTCTTTGTATTCAACAGACTTCAAAAATAAAGGGGGAGGTTCTCAATTCATCTGGTTTTTTATATATTCGGGAATAGCTTCTTTGTTTATGAAGCGATTTTATTAATTATTTTTGCGTTGGGTTCAGTAAAGATTCAAAGTGTTTACATTACTATTTCAATCAATATCTGTGGACTCCAAAGACAGGAATACCAGGGAACTCCTCAAACTAAATAGGAAATATATAGTAATTGAAGTATTGTTAGGCAATGTAAGCTTAATGACAATCCCAAAACGAGAAGGTACCTAACTATAATTAAAATCAAGGACGTGCTGGATTGGACTGGACTTGACTTGGAAGACATACAACAGAAATCATTAGTGACAAACAGCACGAAAGTATAAATAGAGTTATGGGTATTGTATTCAATATTATCGTCAATTTATGAATATAAGTTAGTGAAAAGTCTTGAGATATATTGAAAACGCACAGGACAAACTTTTTACAAAAAAAAACACTTTCACAAAGTGATATAAAACAACAAGGTAGGAATTATTATTTGCCACTGTTTTGAACTTTTCCCAGAGACGATTTTTCACCCCCAAAAAGTAAACTTGATCGAAATCATTAGAGCCGTTTACGAGATCTCAAAATATATAAGCATACCCATCCTAGTTAGGATAGGTACCTCAGTTAACAAAAATATTTGTTTCTTTATTACAGACAACTCCTAAAAACCCTACTGCAAGTTTTGAAGAAACAAAAGAGCTTCTACTTCTCGGCCTTCAAGCACATCGCGCCAATTCAGAAGCCAGACACAAATTTCAACTCAGATCTTCATGTTCAATTTGTAAATCAAAAAATAAGTGTCCATCTAAATATTCTTGCAAAAAAAAACCGTACAAATGTCCAAAAAGTTGTGAAAAAAAATCTTGTGAAGATTCTAGAATAGATGAATGTAATACAAAAAAATCGAAAACAGGAAAAACGATGCCACCTCCGAATAGAAACTCTCGTGTATATGAGTACTAATAAAGATAACGGAATGATCTTGTTTATTTCATTGAAGACATGGTTGATCCGTTTGTAAGTTACCGTCTGAAAATTAAAACAATATTTGTAACAATTCCAAATCATTTTTAAACGCAATAGTTTTACATCTTTTTTTCAAAAAACATTTTTTTATGAATCCTCTAGATTTATATTCAGAATATTTGAAAACCAAACGCATTGTATCTCAATCATTCGCGTCAATATTTTCCAAATACTATAACAAATATGACAACAAACAAGTAAACAATGAGACTAAGATTGGTTAAGAAACATCAAAAGAAATAATAGCTCGGAAAATATAAAATGCTTAAATTAAATGGGGGTGATTCCTATAAGGGTTTTCTACCATTGAACATCCACTGGACTCTTATTCTTGGGATACCTTTATCCGATTTTTTCCGGTACGATAAACATTATCCGAATGTAGCCAATTTTTTTTATACTACTAAGGTGGCAAACAAACATACGACCCGCCTGATGGTAAGCAGTTACCATAATTCATCTCTAAGACATATTCATGCTTACAAATATTTGTCCTGAGAGGGAATTGAGTTTACAAACTATGGCATAGCAGTGAGGGAATTAACTTTCCACGCCAACCGGCCCATCTAAATGAGTTGAATTATGTAAAAAAGATAACTCTTTAAAATTAATCAAAGTTACTTGAGTAAAAAATATCAGCGAAGCGCGTGTTATTACACACATCACTAGGGATTATTAGGTACATAAAATGCATTGGAATGAAACAATTGTGACTACGCATGCACGAATAATTATATTCGTTTATTTTAGAGAATTGCATTTAATTTTTAAACTGAGCTTCTATGCACATGTTTTTTTAATAGAAATACAATAAATCTAAGTTAATATTACCAATTTTATAAAATAGAACTAGTTTTTTAGCATTCTTTTTTCCATCCGTCCATCCGTCCATCCGTCCATCCGTCCATCCGTCCATCCGTCCATCCGTCCATCCGTCCATCCGTCCATCCGTCCATCCGTCCATCCGTCCATCCGTCCATCCGTCCATCCGTCCATCCGTCCATCCGTCCATCCGTCCATCCGTCCATCCGTCCATCCGTCCATCCGTCCATCCGTCCATCCGTCCATCCGTCCATCCGTCCATCCGTCCATCCGTCCATCCGTCCATCCGTCCATCCGTCCATCCGTCCATCCGTCCATCCGTCCATCCGTCCATCCGTCCATCCGTCCATCCGTCCATCCGTCCATCCGTCCATCCGTCCATCCGTCCATCCGTCCATCCGTCCATCCGTCCATCCGTCCATCCGTCCATCCGTCCTTCCGTCCATCCGTCCATCCGTCCATCCGTCCATCCGTCCACCGTCCATCTATGTCAGTGGACTGTATCTAATAAACCGTAATAGGTATACGGTGGAAATTTTCAAAAAAAGTGTGTTTCTATTTCCGCTATAACAAAATATAGAAATAATTATGTTTAATGTTTGAAATAAAGATAACGGAATGATTGCGTTTGTTTTATTGAAGACTAGCTGTATCGCGCGGTTTCACCCGTATTTTCGGTATAAAAAGTAGCCTATAACACTGAGATATTGTAGCTTTCTATTAGTGAAAGATTTTTTTGAGTCGGATCAGTTACTGTTCCTTTATAATACCTTAGTAGGTATATAGAAGTACAGATTATAAAAAATAATATTATATATTGATATAGTCCTACAAACTTATCTGGCCCGGTGGTCAAAACAGGAACCCAAGTAGCATAACAAGCTGTATACAGGCTGTATTAATGTTCGTTCTTATACTAAAAGCTGAATATTCAGGCTGTACAAAGGATGTATAAGCGCTTATACAGACCTTATAAGTATAAAAAGGGCCCACATTACACAACTTATAAGTATCTTGTAAGAAGTTCTAAATAGGTTTTTGAAGAGAATTATATGAGAATAAATAAAATAAATAAAACTATTTACGATGCCATACTGAATGGCGACATAATATTTAATAAATTTAATGGATAAAATCTTGGACATGGATATCTGATGCTGTTAATTGATGAATTCAATGTGCAGATTTTAATTTATTGTGAACCTGTGTATGTTTTCCGTCAAAACTTTCACGCGCCAACAAAATAATCAAGCTAAAATAAAGAAATTATACTAAATACAGTAAATAAGTGTCTGTTTTTAAGGTTAGAATAAAAAATATATTTATAAATAATAGATATGAGTCTAAATGATCATTATTCAAGCTGATAACCATGATACGGCTATAATTATTATCAAATATTCCTTTAATTGTAATTTAAATGTTGTTTTTGTAAATGTAAATATGTCGACAATTTGCTATACAGCCTAGACGATATTTGGAAGGAAAACATCTTGAAGATAGGTGCTTGGCGACAGATTTTCAACTTGAGAGTGGTAGCCAGCCAATGAACACTAAAAAGTACACTACCAGTACCACTACAAGCACATATAAGTGTGTTCCGACAACTGCACTTGAGAGACTGTTTTTTTTTTGTTTTTTTTTAATTAAATGTGCTTGCGTTTGGCCACTGACCCGCCCATAAGGGGCGATGACGAAGCCTAAGATGAAACACGCTTACCCAGAAGAAACCTATTCACTCTGGCCTTGAAAGTTCCTAGATTGTAAGCGTCAGGAAACACAGACGCCGGAAGCAAGTCCCACTCCCTTGCTGTCCGCATTATAAATGAGGATGCAAAACGCTGTGTCCATATTTTCGGTATGCCAACAAAGTACGGGTGAAAATTTTCCCGGCGTCTTGAGGTTCGGTGTAAAAATGGGGATGGTGGAATTAAGTTGAACAATTCCTTCTAGGCTTTGGCCACATCATCAGTTAACAAACATTAGTAGAAATAATATGATTAATATAGACTACGGTAACTGCTTACCATCAGGCGGGCCGTATGCTTGTTTGCCACCTCAGTGGTATAAAAAAAAAATTAAGAAGTATAAGAATAATAATATGGTGAAGAATATGATTCTTCAGACATAAATAAATATTCTGGGTCATTCTGCCCACCCGGCTATTGATACCAAACTAAACGCAGCTTTTACTATGGAAATCAGCTAACTGATATTTACTACTTTGTAAATATACATAATTACACCTAGAATCACGACTAGCAGACATGTACTACTTTGCTTAGCAGACATGTTCATGCACACAAATGCATGTTCTGGGTGGGAATCGAACCCACGACCTGCGGAGTGACAGGTGGAATCTTAACCAACCACGCCAACGGGTCCCTCAACATCAGTACCTACTGAGTATATACAATATAAGTATAATATAATATTATTACATAAGCCGTTATCGCCAGGAAGTCTGAAATCAAAACAAAATTTAATCAAAATTTGATTAAAGGTAAATTATTCTTATTGAAAAGTTCACGTAAATAGGCAAAGTATTTCAATAGGACATTTATAAAGTAGACGTCAAGGAATATTGAAATGGCGCCTACAATATCAAGCAAGGTTCTGATTAACATCAGTTTGCTCCTAATCATTGTAAGTACTTTTAGTTTCTCTACCGTTGAATATTTTAACCGCAGCTGTAGTCCCAGGGTTTAAAAAAATAAACTGTACGTCAATATACGTATATTTCTATTTCTGTAAATTCAATTGCTTTATTATTGAATCAAAACATGAATTGACGTTTTAAAATACAGACTTCAACGTCGGATTTCCTTCAAACAGTTAAATGTTTCCCTAAACTCTAGTTTAATAATTTTCTGTCGTGCTTCTGAAGGCCCGTAAAGCCGTTGGTCTCGGCTATTACTTAATTGTGATAGTCTTTAAGCTAGTTGGAGGCCTCTTAGGCGGCTTGAAAACTCCAACAGTAAGTTGACCTCTCTATTTCCACCAATCCGCAGTGGGCACGCGTAGTGTAGTATCTTCCCATTCAATTTCAGCCTTATTTGTGAAAGGAGGCCTGTGCTCAGCAGTGGGACATTATTGGCTGATGATGACGGTGATCCATTGCAAACTGTTCTTATAATGACATAATATCAAGATGCCGCCCGCTGTTGGTAAGCGTTTACCAGCCTTGCCCAATGCCCATCCTTGACGAGTTCTGGCGACCTTACTCACGTGCAGGAACACAATTCACTGCCAGTCTGAAAGCCTCATCGAAGTTAATTTATAATCAAAACTATTGCCATCTTTGTCTTTCAGACGTCATTGACAATATACTTTCAACAAGAGATTACCATTGATCAGGCTATTTGGCTGCGGTATTCTTTTAGTTGGAGCTATACTTTCTCAGTGGGACTGCTCTTTGGGCAAAATAAGGCTATGATCTACATCACATGAAATCCTCATATCTTCCTTAAAAATTTAAGTATCAGCGTCCAAAAATGTCCTCTAACCAGTGCTTCAATTCCCAGGGGGTGCATCTGGTATCATCAGGACAATACTCCGGTATACTTGCCCGCCTCTACAAGAAAGCAGCGCAGCAGGAGAGACCACTAATCCTGGTCTTGGATAACTCTGAGCATAAAAAATCGAAGAGCGTACCCAAAGCTCACAAACATGTAGCTAACTTGGAATCAAACAAAGATCTTGCTCCTCTTATTTATCTGTACCAGTTGGGCCAGGTAAAACATTTCAAGTATTATCTATTTTAATTTGTCACGTTTCTCTAACCGTAAAGTTATTTGAAGCGAGTGACGTTCTTATAAAGTTTGACGTAGATACTTCCCTAAATCCAAGAAATTTGCAATTATACATTCATTTTGAGTTTATAAAGTTCTAGAATAATTACTTATAAATTACACTTTCAGTCGCAGAAAAAGAAACAATTAGCCAAAGATAATCAAAATTACTACATCTATAACTCTAAGAATCGGCTTCAGGATAGAAAGGAAAGATTCAGGGTTGAAGACTTGGATAGAAGAGAAAGTGATGAGGAAGCCGAGAGCTCACTACTTTTCAAAAATTTGGTAGATATAACGAAAAATCTTCTAAGAAAAAAGGAAAATACTTGCGGAGGAAGCGATAATGAGTGTGCAGTAACTAAAGAAGAGGAACCCGAAAGTGCTGGTTGCGATAAAACAGTCGAAGATACACTAAAAAGCACGAAAGGTGTACTTTATAGTGATGAGAAGCCTTCTTGTAAAAAGTGCAAAAAGTTTTAAAACAGCATTACTAATATATTGTATACCCTACATGCTAATGAAGGTTAAAATTGTAATTCGATGTAAACAAACAAATTATAATGAGTAAACCTCTTTGGTGCTATATTTTCATATTACCATAATGTAATGTAATTTTGTTCCACTGTATAAATTTTAAAAAAGTAAGTGTCATCGGCTAAATAATTCTTTGGAAAAAAGTTTTCAATCCTTCTTATATGAAATAAAGTAACCTTTACGTAAATAAGCAAAAACTGAAAGATTTCGTTTCATTTCCAATAAAACTTTATCTCCGAGCGTATTATACTTGTCAAGTCTTGGAAAGTATGCTTAAGAAATTGTTTAATATTATTATCATGATACTGGATACTGTATTTAGAATTTGAAGAGTTCTGAGCCGTCTAGATTCTATTTACTTTTCTCAAAATGTCTTCGCCAAACGATGTAAGTAATCTGAAACTCATATTTCTTTAATTTTGTCAGTGAAGATATCAATAAAATCTTACCCATAAAGATATAATATGTTTAAATAAGTTCGCTCCTTTTTCAAAAATGTCCGTAAGAAAGAGATGTGATGTGATTATAGTTATAGCATCGAATTGGTTATATAATAATAATATATATATATCCTGGGACATTCGTCACACACGGTCATCTGATCCCAAACTAAGCAGAGCTTGTACTATGGAAACCTGATAACTGATATAATACATATACTACTTTTTGTTTGTAAATACATACTTAGTATACATAATTACACCCAGACTCAGGACATACAGACATGTTCATGCACACAAATGCATGTCCTGTGCGGGAATCGAACCCACGGTCTGCGGCGCACTAGGTGGAATCTTTACCAGAGTCTTAACCAACTGCGCCAACTGGCCCGTGTTACTTTAATGGTGTTATAATTTTCAATAAATAAATAAATAAAATTAGTTTAGTGCGATTTACAACAGAATCGCCACCAGTGTATACCCCTTGAAGATAAGCTTTCCGCATGGAAGCTTCCATAACGAGCATTGGATGCTAATTGTATTTTTAGCAACTTGTTCCTCTTTTGGTTAGATATCGGCCTGATAGGTATCTCTTTTTCCAATCGATTACTTATATCAATGTAGGTGCAAGTAAAATACAACTTTTCTTCTCGCTTCGAATTACTAATTTGTAGTAAAGTAATTCCGAAAATAATCTGTTTTAAAGTTGACTGAGTGAAGTTAGAGTTACACAGGTCGAGTGATTATTAATTAAGTCCTCAAAGTGATAACATTAATTATACTACAATCTGTTATCTACAGAGTAACCGCACTAATGAGAATCAACGGAATTCACCGAACGAGCCGATGAGCGTAAGTTATTTACTAAACAATAATAATTGCTATATTGCCAGTTTTTTGTCTGACAACATAGCATCATGGCCAATGATATTATAAGTAAAGAGGTAGATAGGTTACCTACACAGGATTTTAACTTCATAATGGCACACTGTCATGCATGTCGTGTCTTTGGCGCTCTGAAACGACTCGCTAAAGTGAGCTAACTAACTAGCACAGTCTTAACGTGCCACTCGCGGAGCGCTTATAACCTATCTACCTATTTTTCTTATAAAATCATTGATCATGACAGCGCCAACAACTATTCTTCTGAGCGATTGTCTTTCAACTTTTGTAGGTCACCAATAAACAATTGTATGCACAGATTGGGTAGAAACTGATAACTGAAACACAGCTGACGCTATTTCAGGAGTCAGGGTTATTTGGAGTAATGTACGGCACGATAACATGTCGTCAGCCACATTCTCTGCCAGATTTTCTTGCACCCATAAAAGCAGGTGTTGGTCGTTTACCCTATCAGTTTGCCTTATCAGTAAGTAGTGCCCAACTGATAAGGCGCGTCGTAAATCTTCGTTCGCACAGAAAAAAAGTATAGCCCGAATATTAAGGAAAGAATGCTTGAAAGAAAGAAAGAATGCTTTAAGCTTACAATCGACTTTAGATCACTACTCTAAGGTTCATAATACACTGCAGCTGCTAGTTCCGTCTCACTCACAAGTCACGCCCCTCCACACACATGGCGGCAGCTGCGGACCTAGCATTTCCCGTGCTTTGAAAATGTATCTTCTGCGCAGGTACATCGGTAAGCCATATTAGATGGGTACTACTGTACACGTTATCGGACTTACTCAATTGTCGCGTAAATAATGTCACATCATTTGACATAAGCAATAGCAGGGCGATAGTCGATACGAAGCCTTAGAAGGTAACTGGCTCTCACGTACCATTGCCAGAATACAACGATAGTTGCTTGGCAATAGATTCTCAACTTGAGGGTTGTAGCCAGCCAGGCGGGTACTACAAAGTACCCTACCACCACACTACCACCGTGGTATGACTTTCCCGAACTACCACGAACAGATTAAATATCTAATCTGTTATCTGCAGAATAACGTCCGCCGTAATGAAAATCAACAGAATTCACGAGACGAGCCGATGCCCGTAAGTTATAAAATTAACAGATTAGTTTTATTGATGATATTTTTAAACTCTTAAGACGTAACAGTGTCAGTTTTAACTTTAGCCAGAAAAATTGTGCTAGTATCTATGTTAACAACCTCATAACCTGGAAGCGCTCGTGGTGTAGCATGATTAGCCGTTCTTAATCGATCGGCAAAGTTAAACTACGTCTGTCTTGGTCGGTACCTGGATGGGTGACCGCCTAGTGGTATTTCAAATTGAGCGTTTCCGTGCTTCGGAAGGCACGTAAAGCCGTTGGTCCCGGTTATCACTAAATTTTGATACTCGTTAAGCTAGTTGGATGCCTCCTAGGCGGCTTGAAATATTCTAACAGTAGGTTGGCTACTAGCCTACCTCCACCGATCCGCAGTGGGCACGCGTGGTGGAGTATCTGCCCATTCCCTTTCACCCTGATTTTATGAAAGGAGGCCTGTGCTCAGCATTGGGACATTATAGGCTGATGATGATGATGAACCTGGTGACCTTTAAGCTACGATCAAAAGTTATCTGGGCAAGCGTGCTATATTCTTCTTCATCTACTTCTAACGTTGTAGCTACCATGTGTAATCACAGCTCACTGTACCTAACTATATCTTTCTTCTGTTGCAAATAGAAATAGGAAAATCGGAAGGTTTATTTTGCTCTGGTAATGATGTTTCCTATATTTTCCAGGGTTTATCAGGCAATGATGATGATGATGTAAGTATTATCAAAATGTACTACTGTCAGTTGTATAATATTGTATTTAACACCTTAATGTCAGTTACATTAGGCACAGTTTTCAACAAACATTATCATTACAGAAAACAGACTCTTTATACTCATTAGACGTAGAAGTGAACCAGTATTTGGAGACGAGGGGGAGTAATGTGTATGAAGTGTACCCTGGGGTAGAAATGGCTCATTACGACTTCACTATGGAGAGACTTCACCTATATTCGACTAAGTAAGTTCATAAGTGTCATGGGATATTAATTTGTATACTACACTCGAATTCCAGAGAAAATAATAAAGCTACAGTTACTCAACCTAAATCCTGACATCAGTCATTATTTACGAATAAAAGTAGTATAAGGCGTCGTCCTAATTGGCAATGATCGTACGAGCAAACGATGCGATTTTTTCGTACGACGAGATTAAATACACAAAACGCTTTAGTGTCCTAATTGAAGCTCGCAAGTCATCGCGCGAGCACAGGAACATCAGCGCGATCGGGCGACGAAATCGCATCGTTTGATCGTACGATCGTCGCCAATTAGGACGACGCCTATAAGTAGTCTGGTTTCCATAGTATATGCTCTGATTTATTTGAGATCAGACGTTGTGTCTAAAAAAATAACTATTTCAACACACTCGCTCGTAAAGTGACATTTATTGCACCGTTTTTAGTATCTTAATGCAGGTTATTATGCACTAGTGCTTTTTACTTTACATTACCGCACAGTTTTATGATAGGTATAATCCCGATTATGATGAGTTTGTACCTCACTGCAAGTGATATGTATGTAGACCAAGCATTCTTAATTTAAACGGGTAAAATTGACAGCTCACCGCTATAAAAAAAAAAGACTTGTGCGCCATATTTGTTAACGTTATCATTGTGTGGTTGATTTACTATCAAAAAATCTACTTAAATAAGAGCTCTGGTACAGGGATGTATTTGGGATTTAATATGGGGGTGGGCAAAAAAATAATCTGCTAGAGATATGCTGCGAGACACAGGAGGACTAAAATGAAAGTAGATCCTAGTTAAGATTTTGAAAATAAAATAGTAATAAAGATACGATTATACGGTTTGTTCAATTCGTTTATTTCTTTTCATTTATGTAGATTTTAAGGAAATTATGTTTTTATATTTTTTGTAGTAATTAAAAAGTAATAAAGTAAACGTTAAGTCAAACTCATTACATATTTTCATTTTATTCTACTTCACATTTTTTACCATTACCGTTACCCTTTTAAATACTATTTCACATTTTCAAAAAATATCAGCGTTATAAATATTAGCCCCTTTTGCCAAATATGAGGTAACAAACATAAAAAAAAAAAAAAAAAAAAAAAAAAAAACACAACCGAATTGAGAACCTCCTCCTTTTTTTTAAGTCGGTTAAAAAATACAAGTCTGTTTTTTTCCTCGCAAGTGTGTTGAAAAACGTCGTATGACACGCGTGTGCAATTATCATTACACTCTCGGCTACTCGCTTAAAACCGCCTCGAGTGTTAATAACTAACTTTGCACACATGTATCATAATGTACTATTACTAGGGGACCTTCTTCTTCTTTGTCCGCCCCTGTTCCCTTATTTGGGGTCGGGTCTCCTCACTCTTTTGCGCCAGGACATTCTGTCCTGGGTTGTCGGCTCAGGCAATTGGCATTTACTGAGGTCTCTCTTGATATTAGACCACCAGGTCGATGGCGGGCGGCCTCTACCTCTCTTCTGTTCCGGCAGATTTAAAGCAATTTGTACTATATGGTCATCACTGCGTCGTTTTACATGTCCATACCATCTGAGGCGGGTTTCGGTCATTTTATCTGTAATTGGTGCTACTTTGAAGCTGCCTCGAATGTATTCATTCCGCACTCTGTCAAGCCTAGTAACCCCTCCCGCTCACCTCAGCATTTTCATTTCGTTGACATGCATCTTTTGCTCATGCGTTTTCTTAGCTGTCCAACATTCTGATCCATATAATAGCGCCGGGCGAACTGCGGTCTTATAAACTTTGCCCTTAGTTTTTATGGGCATATGTGGATCACACAACACTCCTGTAAGCGACCGCCATTTTTGCCATGCGACGTTTATTCTGTGGGCCACATCAGCGTCTACGTTGGCATTCATTGTGAGTAACGAGCCAAGATACTTGAATTTCTCCACTGTGGGAATAGGAGTTGAACCAATGCAGATTGTTTCGGGTGTTGTGTTTTCGCTGAAAGGACACTTCAAATACTCTGTTTTGCTCCTACTCACTCGCAAGCCATATCTTTCCAGAGCGTATGTCCACGTATTTAGAAGCTCTTGTAGGATTCGAGCGGTATCGGCCGCCAGTACAATGTCATCGGCGTAAAGCATGGTCCACGGTAGCGGCGCTGGTATATTCTCGGTGAGATAGTTTATCACTAGGTTGAACAATAAGGGGCTGAGAGCAGATCCCTGATGGACGCCTACTTTGACTTCAAATGCTTTACTTATGCCCGCTAAGCTTCTGACTTTTGTGCTGACATTGTTGTACATGTCCTGGATGAGCTCAATATAATATTCTGGTACTTTTTGTGCGCGAAGAGCCTGCCACACTAGCTCACGAGGCACTCGATCAAATGCTTTTTCGAGATCTATGAATGCAAGATGTAGGTCTTTGTTGTTGATTCTATGCTTTTCCATCAGGATTTTGATAGCCTGTATAGCATCAGTGGTCGATCTGGATGCTGTGAATCCAAACTGATTTGGAGATATTACAGAGAGTGCAACGAGCCGCTTATTTATGATTCGTTCCCAGATTTTCAAAGTATGTGAAGTCAATTTTATTCCTCTGTAGTTTTCGCACTGTGCCACATCACCCTTATTTTTATAGAACGGCAGTAGATAGCTTTGGCGCCATGAGTCTGGGATGCGATTGGTGGCTAAGATGACATTAAAAAGTTTAGTCAGCCAAACTACTGCTAAAGGGCCGAGACGTTTCCACAGGTCTGCCGGAATCTCATCTGGGCCAAGAGCTTCCACTCCGATCGTCCTCATTAAGAAGTTGCTCATAATATTCCCGCCATCTGTTTTTAATTTGTGAATTGTCTGTTAACAGTTGTTGGTCTTTGCTCTTAATGTATTTGTTGACTTTAATGTCCATAGTGGACCTATTTCTATACTTAGCAATTTTCATTACTTCGTTTTCAGTTTTGGCATTCTCTAAGTTATCATAAAAGGCTTGATTTGAAATTTCTCTCTCTTGTGCTACGCACATCTTTGCTTGTTTCTTCGCTTCTTTATATTTGTCCTTGTCTTCGGCTAATTGCGAACTTTGCCATTTCTGAAACATCTTTTTCTTATTTGCCAGAGTTTCTTTTACCTTATTGTTCCACCATTTAGGGTCCTTTCCTGAGCAAAGTGGCCCTTTGGAGACTCTTAGTATCTCTGCTGCTTTTGTTCTGCATAGCTCTTCGAATTTAGACCAAATATCTTCAGCGCATTTATAATGTTCTTGAATATCAGTTTCGATGTAGTTCTTTATCACAGTTTGTAACACTTCCCCTTTGGGGCCATCCAGTTCCTTCCACTTAATCTTTGGTGTTCTATCCACCACAGTTTTGATGGGTTTGGGTAGATCATATACGGCGACAAGAATGCGATGTTGTGATGTTAGGGCTTCGCCTGGGATTACTTTGCAGTCCTTGAATTTTCTTTTAACGGCTATGTCTGACATAATAAAGTCTATTTGTGAGACTCTGCCCGCACACTTAAAGGTGATCAGGTGCTCCAATTTTTTTTGGAAGTTTGTGTTTATCAAGGTTAATTAGTGTCTTGCTGCAAAATCTAAAATTTCCTCTCCTTGTTTATTTATTTCACCCATACCAAACCCCCCATGCGTCATACCATAAGCAGTATTTTTGGCACCCACATGACCGTTTAGATCCCCTCCAATGATCTTGTATTCATTTGATGGTATGCCATGGATCAGATCATCAATATCTTCCCAGAAATCGGTTTTCTCTGCATCAGTACAGCCTGTCTGTGGGGCATAAGCCGATATGATGTTGGTTATCTGCTGGTTATCTAACGCCAATTTGACTGCAATTAGACGGTCACTTTTCCGTATTATGTTTATTATGCGGGTCTTGAAATTATTGTCCAGAACTATTGCCACTCCATTTCTTTTATTGTCCGTGCCGTGATATATGACCTGGTAATCGTTTCCTATATCTTTGGATTTAGAGCCTTTCCAGTTTGTTTCCTGTAGGCAGCAGATGTTTATGCACCTTTTTTGTAAGATTTTGCTCAGTTCTTGGCTTCTTCCCGTAAGAGACCCCAGGTTCCACGTTGCGAGTCTTATTCTGCTATGCAAGTGCGAACATTTGTTCTTGTCATGATGTTCGTCGCTTGGGGGGTACGCCCTAGATATATTTATAGCATTGATCGCATTCTTCGCATTTGCGTCGCTTACGGGGTACGCCCTAGTATTATTGCCCTTTTCCATTATATTTGCTTTTCATGTGAGGAGTGAAATGTATTGGCTTTTTGTTTTACGGCCGGCTGCCGCCTGACGCCAAGGCAGTAGCTCTCCTGGAGAGCTTGGGAGCCGCCGTTGGACCGGGGTCTCTTCCGCCGCCATCCCTACTACCCCACCCTGCCTGGCGGTGTAGCTCCAGTGTAACCTGAGATCTCGATATGTAAGGACAGCTTTCCACTGGGTTTGTGCCCCTTTTGCCTGCTCCGCCGTACTGATGTCTACCATCTCCGCCTTTGCAGCCATTGAGGTCTTCACCCGTAACCCTGGGCAGGGGGCCGCAATATACCCTGCAGCGCTGGGTCCCCATCCGAACTTCGCCACCCGTTTACCTCGACCTACTGAGATGAAGGGTGCCCACCCCCGCGACTTGGACGCGTCGGACGGGAATTGCCTAAGTTGAAGGTAGAGGAGATGTCTCTACCTCCCCAGAGGCCGGGTTAATGGTCATGTATGATGCCAGGACCAAAGGCTAAAGGCTGGTCCCCTAGTACTATTACTAGGGGACCAAAATTGCAAAAAATAGCTATCTTAAAAATTACTTACGAATAAAACTTCATGGAATAAAACGAAAAATATATGAAAAGTTAGAATTCAGTTTCGAATCAAATCCATTTATTCTATAAACATTAAATTACTTTTCAGCTTCTTAGAGTCAACATCACATCTAATAAAAAGCTGTCTTGGAACTGGAATACTAAGTATTCACGAAGGATACAAGATTGGAGGACTGTGGACATCCTTAGGCTGCACATTTTTCATGGGACTTATTTGTTACTATGTTATGTATGTAAGTTACAGTCAATTTCTTTTTATTTTCTCCTTTTCCTAGTACTTGATCACAGAAAGAAGAAGAAAGAAATACATTTATTAGACGAAACACATTAAAGAATTTGCATACAAAAATATTTAAAACAAACCAGTCAGTCTGTGCCGTCAAAAAGGATCGTCAGCTCAGCATCGCAGCTACTGACAATGTCAGCAGCGCTGATTTTCAGCTGACGCCTCATACTCTCTTCTTATATCGAACTAAGATTTATTTTTGACTAGCTGCCCAGCGCTACTTCGTTTGCGTGGTGTCCTACACTATACCCTACCCTATTTAAGAAAAGTTATTTTCTAATTGAAGATTAAAAAAAATACATACAACTCCGTCGACAAACTAGAATACGACCTGCCTGGTGGTAAGCGGTTACCGTAGCCTATGGACGCTTGCAACAAAAGGGGCATCACTCACACATTAGTGACCCTTCCTCCCAATGAGCTCTAGCGATCTTACTCACGCGCAGGAACACAACATTCAGTTATTCTACTGCGGTATTCTGTAAGGTAGAGGTTCTTCAGCATGATCTTGCTGCATTTAGCTTGTTATTAAATTATTAACTCCACTGTCATATCAATATTTTCAACAGATTCTTGTAAATTCAGCACAGAAGATGTACGGCAGATTAAGGGTCCCTAGATTGTCGTATCCTGATTTGGCTGAAGTAGCTTTAGCTACGGGACCCATAACATGTATGCGGCGGTTCAGTAAAGTCTTCAGGTATATGTGCATACAAATTCAAAGGCATTTATTCAGTTTAAGTCAATATTAATGAGGTTTCAAGTTGTCGATTCTAAAAGAAAGTTATTTAGTCAATAGTCCGTTATAACTCGGGCAATTAAAAAAGTTGCCTGTTTTCAGATATTTCGTCGACACTTGCCTGATCCTCGAAATGTCTGGCACATGTTGCATCTACGTAATCATGATTGCTAAAACATTGAAACAGGTAATTCGGTTTATTGTACGCAAATATTTAAGTCGTATCAGAATTGAATCATCATCATCAATTTCATTTTCGAAAAGTCACTGGTGAATCCGTACAAAATGATGATGTCTTTAGACGTCTTTAACGTATTCGTTAGTAATCTATTGATTAAAATATACCTAGTGTTCCTATTTCAGGCACTTGAAGGAACATCAGACACTGTGAAAGACTGGGACATGAGTTTAAGAATGTATATTCTGATGATCCTGCCACCATTAATTCTGCTAAGCATCATTAGGAACTTGAAGTACTTGGCACCGTTTTGTTTAATTGCTGATATTATTGTTGGTGCGTTTACAAAAAACTAAAGCTTTTGTGTTTGACTATAATCTAACCTTGATTATGTGTGTGAGCCAGCCAGGCGGGTACTACAAAGTACCCCTTTAAAACGTCAACATCATTTAGTGAAAATATTCTCTTGATTTCAGGTTTTTGCGTCATAATGACCATGTACTACAGCCTTTCAGAAGCAAAAGACGTTTCAATAAAAGATCGGCCAGCATGGAAGAGTTTTCCTGGCTTCTTTCACTTTCTAGGAATCAGTCTGTACGGTACCAATGGTATTGGCGTGACGATGCCGATCGAAAACAACATGAAAAAGCCTCTGTACTTTCCTTTTGTACTACAATGTGGTAAATATGTATCCTTTCTTTATATCAGAAGATTTGGGAGTAGAGGAGTGATGGTTATTGGTCACCACCGCCTATTACCATATTTTGCTCTTTTCATGTTTTTTTTTTTGAAGATACGCGTATCTTTATTCGCAGATTTACGGGAAAATCGTAGGGAGTTCGTTCTACAAATTGCGATAGCCCGAAATCAGTTTTTGAATTCAATGTCTTGGTATAAAGGACTGTATTGAAGACATACGGAAAATGCTGTGGGCAGAAGATAGTTCTATACCAATAAAAAATACAGTAAAGACTTTAATTTCAGCCATGACAATTGTGGTACTCTGCTTGGCAATAACGGGATTTTCTGGCTATCTGGGCTGGGGTGAAGATTGTAAGAGCCCCATCACCATTCATTTGCCGTTCAACACGTACGTATATTAGGATCAACAACCTAGTTGTCACCAGGGAATATCACAACTGCAACGATTTGGTAGTGGTTTTGACGTTTACCCATCTTGAAAAGTTTAGAAACAGAGGAGTTCAGAGTCTGTGGTCAATGAAATTAGTTCAGTCTGTGGTTAAAGAAATAGGAAAAACTGTCAGCTATATCAATCGTGGGCTCTTGCCTAACTCCAACAACCGTAACTGACTGACAGACAACGCACAGTGTAAGGATCAGCTCACAGTACAGGTGCCGGTTTGCAGCCGACCGCAGGCAGCAGCAGCAGGTGACACTGTCGCCGCGACACTGTTGCCGCGACACTGCTTCTTTCTATTTCGTTCCTATATATTAATATGGGACGTCTTGCTAGCTGCGGAAGGTATTTCATAGTAATACATTTAAACCAGTAGTGTCGCGCCAACAGTGTCAACTTCTGCTTGGCAGTGGCAACCTTAAGACGCGCACTGCGTCACGTTGCGTCTCAGTGTGAATTGACCCTAAACCGTTGGACTTGAAATCCGGAGGAAATATTCCTTGAATGCCCTAGGGGTGTGCTAATACATTTTATTTCTCATTTCCTTTCTCTATGATATCGTTTCATTTGTATTTTTTTTCGATTTCATTATTTATTGAACTGGCTCATTCAACACACTTTGTGTCTTTTTCGCGTCTCGGCAATTTAAATCCCATGCAGTGTCTACAACATTATTAAGTACATCTAAGTTTAATTATGTATCCTGATTGCAGGGTAAGCATGGTATTGCAATATTTGCTTGCTGTGATGTTGGGCGTCACGTTTGCTGTTTCGTTTTGGGTTTCCTTTAGAACAGTCTGGCATTATATTGGTAGGAAATACAAAAGGTAAAGATTTTTCAGGCTACTGCATACTTATTCCCCAGACAAATTCAAATGACTCTACGATAAAGTAGATAAAAGATAGATGAGGTATCTTTACTAATATAGTAAGCCGAAGCATTTTTTTTGTTTAAGCCCGCTAATGAGTCCATCCTCACATATTGAAACCTGAATTGTTTCGTACTGTGCGGGCTCAAAGGAGCTTCCTTCCGCGGACGCTCAGACTGTGGAATGAGCTCCCCGCCGTGGTTTTCCCAATGGAGTACAGCATGGGGTTCTTCAAAAGGGGTGTGAAGAGATTTCTGCAGGGTCGGCAACGCGCGCGTGATACCCCTGGTGTTGCAAGCGTCCATAGGCTACGGTAACCGCTTACCATCAGGCGGGCCGTATGCTTGTTTGCCACCTAAGTGGTATAAAAAAAAAAAAAAAAAAAAAATCTCTGGAACTACCAGTTGGATTCGAAAAATTGTTTCACTAAAAGAAAGCTACATTATCACTGAGTGTTATAGGCTACGTATCTCAGAAACGCGGGTGAAACCGCGGGGGACAGCTATTCATATATCATTTGCTTGATATGCGTCAAATGTTTTTTTGTTAAGATTTATTTCTGGCTAATGATTACCATGACGGATTTTAATAAGAAAACGCTATTTATAATTTGTTTTTTTTTTTACTAAATTACAGGAAACGTGGCATTTGGGAGAGATTATATAGAGTGATACACGTCATATTAATAGTTTTACTAACCCTCACTCTACCCAACATGATTAATATTGTAATTTTCGTAAGTATCTTTATAATATTCTTGCTGACCCGACAGACGTTGTCCTGTTTAAATTTTAATTCAAAATCCATGAAAAAAAACAGGGGCACTACCGCGTAACTATAGTGGTAATCGTAACGAACAACATTATTGAATTTCATCCAATCAAGGCCCACCAATGGTCATCGTCGCGCCATACCGCGTGCGCGTCATTGGATTAAATAGTTAATGGTGTTCGTTACGATTACCACCAAAGTTACGCAGTAGAGCCCCATGCTCAAGCGATGAAGTTTCCATGAAACAGGTTTTAATTTTTATTTATTTAGATTTAAATAAATATTATTATTAATCTAGAATACTAACTATAGATACCTCATTTACTTTAATTACTAATTTATAGTTTGTAATTTCAGATCGGCAACTTCGTCCTAGCTTTTATTTCAGTAATAATTCCTGCATTTATAGATACATTGATTACATGGCAGGAGCATAGAGGCTATATCAGGTATAGATATTGTTTTCTTACCACTATTTTGCGTATCGATGCAATATCACTGAATGAATACATACAGGAATGAGTATATAAGGGGAAGCTTGAAAGTAGTGCCAGTGACTGAAAAGTTGAGAGGGAACCATAGAGTTAGAATATTAATAGAGTGACTGTACTAGAACGTGCCGTGAGCATGAGTACGGGCAAAATGCCTTGAAACAAAGTGCGCGTACATAAAGTTTGAACGACTAAAAGACATATGAATAATAATTCAATGAATGCCAATTTTAAGAGGTAGAGCATAGCGTTTATTCGCTCAAAGAGCAGCTCCACTGGGGAAGTACCTCCACCTTACAGAATACCGCAGCCAAATAACTTTATGTTGTGTAAAGTTGTGTTCCTACGCGTGAGTAAGGTCGCCAGAGCTCATTGGGGAGGGGGGAAAGGTCGGTAACGCGTGAGCGATGCTTCTTGTGTTGCAAGCGTCGATATGGCTACGGTAACCGCTTACCATCAGGCGGGCCGTATGCTTGTTTACCGACTAAGTCGTATAAAAAATAAAAATAAAAACTCGTTTTATATCGATACTTTTAGATGCAGCGCTTTTTTGTGTGAAGGAAGCGCTGATTCGGAACTAGAAATGCAGAGATTGTGATGTATTATTTTGCACATTAAATACAGAAAAAGACGAAATAGACATTTGGGTACATATTCATATTCATACATCCTATTCTTTAGCAGACATTTTGTGCTTCGTGTGCGTTACTGCTTTAAATTGTATAGGTTCTATTTTCATATACTAAAAAGTGCGGCACGCATAGTCTGTCGTCTACACTGCACCTTACCGAGAACAAATGACAAGAACTGTTATCGTTTTTTTTTTCTGAAAGTAAATCAATCACAAGTTTACGATGTATCTATGAATGCATCTATATGAAAACTGCTCACGCTTCGTACACGGTAATGTTGTTAATGGTATCTCTCTATTAATATTCTATATCTATGGCTCGACCATTCCTGCTACTGTGGCTTCTGCTTTTACTAACCATATTTTATTTTATTCAAGATGGAGATTTCTTATAAACACAATGATCATGATCTTCGGTGGAGTGTTATGCGGTGCCTGGTTCTATTCTTCCAGCGAATAGGAGGATTATATATAACCCCCTTACCGATATACCGGGTGTGGTTCTGCATTTGTGCCATATTTAAGGAGGTTGATATTTACCTTGTATAAAACACTATTCAATTAAAAATCATGTTCGTAAAATTACATATTATTTTTAAGTTTTGTAAAAACTAAATTTCCCTCGTGTTTGACGATGTTTTATATAGATGTATAAGATATAGGTTGGTGACCGCTGCGCAGCGGCCCTGTTTCCCTCGTCCCGTCGTCCCCGGATCGCAGACCTATTCTGTGCAGTTGTGAAGTCTTATTCTGATTTGACGTTAAACACAAATCATCAATGATCGTTTACTTATCAAGCCCAGAGTTAATAACCTATCTATGTAATAATTACTAAATAAATAAATTACTATTGGTTCTATAAATATGGCACGAATGCAAAACCACACCCTGTATATTTAAAATGTAGGAAATGATTGTATATAGGCTTTAATCATGTAAATATAAAAATTGATTTGATATTGTTGTTTTAAATTCAGAAAAAATGCCCCCTTGCTCATAAAACGTTATTTAACAAAGATTAAATAGTCACGAAATTAATGTCACATTGTCTAACAGTGACAGTCTCTCTCTGTGGTCGTTTCTTCATGGCTGAAGATCGTGATCACCGGACGTCTTTGAAACAGTGACAGTAAGGTGACGTTAATTAGGTGACCATTTACGCCCGAAAACTAAATTCAAATGATCTTTGATTTTGCGTTTGTGAATTGATTGATATTGACATAAAATTTTCTCATAATTAGAGAAAGCGCCAAATAATAAATCGAATATTGTTATCAGGCGTTACACTTGTTAACCTTTTGGATTAGAGAACATTAATAAATGGCCGTAGATGTATTAAAATCCTTATTACGCTTAATATGAGAAATATAATGTTAAACATCAAGTCAATCCACAATCGCAAAATCAAGGATAGATTGAATATTGGAATCGGACGGTAGTAGCACTAGTCAGTCTCGGCCATGGTACAGTTAGGCCGTTTTTACACGAGACGATAACAACACTGTAAACATGTCGTGACGATTTCTTTTATATGCAGTGCGGTGTGGTTGTGTGTTAAAACGGTTAATAGAAATGTATGGACCGCTAAATCGTCATGACATTTTACGGTGTCGTTATCGTTAATAAACTGCAAAACCTGGATCATCGGCGTCAGGTTGCAAGTTTGACGGTATTCTACAGATTGTTCCACGGAGAATGCGATAAAGAACTCCATAATCTTGTCCCTCCATCCCCGTTCTTCTATCGGACCACTAGGCGATGGGTCTCCACGGCTTCGTCGACATTCAGTATTGCTGTACCAAGCGTTTCGCTTCCTCTTTCCTTATACGCACGGCCAAGTTGTGGAATGCTCTCCCGGACAAGGTGTTTCCAGACAATTATAACATGGGTCTATTCAAGGCCAGAGTGAACAGGCATTACGCAAAACTTTTAGGCAAAACGGGCTTAGGGTCAAATCACACCGAAACGCGACACGACGCAACACGGCAGGCACTTTTTAGTAAGCGATACAATAGCGATACAATATAAAACTTTATTTGCTACACACAAATACACATAGGTATACGCGTCGCGCTGCGTCTCGAGTTGCAGTGTCACAATAGGATCGTCACGTCGCGTCTCAGTGTAAACAGACTCTTAGACTAGTCTGCCCTGTAGGCGTGGAGGCTACATACTCGGACCGCCACCGCACAGGTTGTGGGTTCGATTCCAATCTAGGAGAAACATTGGTGAGCATGATCACTTCAGAAAATTGAGTGGTTGAAACAACTAAAGTCACCATGTAGTAGTTTATAGCGTAATTGAATGCAATCTAAAGACAATGTGTACTTTTTAACCTTATAAAATTCAAGTCATATTCAAAATTCTATATTTAAAAGGTTTATTATTTTTTGCTTTTCAGTTTTTTCGGTGGTTGAATTTTTTTTACTTCTTTTCTCTGTGGTTCCAACCACTCGACTTTCTGAAAAGCCTCGTGTGCAATTTTGCTATGCAAAGACCAGTAGGTGAACGCAGTATTTTTGAACGCTTGTTCGGATTATTTTTATCCTTTTCGTGCATTCTAATATTAGTGGTAAATGAAACAATCATAAATAAAAAAAAAACTCTGTAATAAAAAAATATGCATATCAAAAAAAATACATTTTCCAATAATAATATAGGTACCATATTTTTACATGCTACCTACGTATAATTATCCAAGCTAATTAAAGCCTTTAAAAATAATAAATCTGGCTAACACAATTATTATCTTCATCTACTATTTTCTCAGAAAATAATCTAAAATATCTAATTGAAATGAACCCACAATACCTATACTTACGTTATTGTTAAATAATATTTTAATTTAACAATTTCGATCCATAGAATAACGAATGTAAGTAGAAAAATCTATAAACCAGTAAGTAGGATTTTTTGCCCTACGAAAGGTGGAGTAGTAAATGTTTGAGCGGGGTCCTACATATTTCTACCGCTTGTAACATTTTATCTATAAGACGTACAGTATAAATACAATCACAAAAAAACATTGAAATTTTGTTATCTTTATACATTGTTGTCATCAAGTCAACTATTGAAGCGTTATGTAAAAAATAATAAATCTTGGTACCTTTACTTAATTCAAGATGGTGGCTAACGCGGTCACCCCTCGAGGTTGAAAGCTTATTTTTTTCATGACTAGCCCATACTTAAGCAATACAAATCAAAACATTTTCTACTTCACCTTCAGTAGGGCAAAGCCTCTTCCTTGTCCCCAGTCCCCTGACTGATTGGACTACTAAGTGAATAGAATAAGCCCGCAACTATGAACAGGCGTTCACAGTTCCCACACAACACACGAACGCAGCTTCATGGTGGCAACCAATGGTGGAGTGTATAAGGGTAGTGCGGCTAGGTATTACGTGTATAGTAATAAGCCAAAAGGTTTGAAGTATAACGGCACATAAAGAGAGAAATGTAAGACAGTGATCCTGATCTCCAAAAAGCACCTCAAAGCTTTTCTTATCAATTCTATTATTCTAATAATTGATCGATAAGTAAACGTACGGTTTTATTACCTATTACGTACGTTTTATTACAATTATAGAGGTATACAAATCACTATTCACAGATACACACGTAATAATAATATTGTCATTTTTTTTTTATAAAGCATATTTTATTCTGGTCTGCGATTAGCCACAATTCGATTGTAGTAACTACGTGGCCAAAGGTGATTGGAACACCTAAAGAATGTCGGATCATATTATTTTAAAGTTTTTTTGTATGTAATAGTGCAGAGAAAACACGCGTTATTGAGTTTAAAATTGATGAATACTATCGACTTGGAACAATCGCAGCGCAGTGCAATGTGCTCTTTGCAGCTAGTCAAAACAATAAACTAAATATTTGGCGATATACTTGACTGGAATTTCATTAGTTCCATAACATAATATGACGTTATAATAATCAATATACAGCGTTGTTATAAAAAATATTAATGTATTGCCAATTCCATCAGGTTAACGAAGGATCCACAAAAAAATACGAATAATCCAAGAATTATCAGAACTATACCTCGCCACAGTCTCCACTTATACTTCCCCAAGCCTGGTCTGTGCCAAACGACGAGGAGAGTTATTATATTTGGCCAAATTAAAGCCATGTTTGAGATGCAGAATGTGCCAAGCTGAAGCATAAATAATACATTATTAGATACCGAAATTCACATTAATTTCATACTAGTTGCCATGACAGACATTATCCAGTCAAAAATCCCATGGACATACGCATGCTTTTCCCGGTATTTTCAGTTTTCGATCACCTTTTTCAATTTTTCGTTCCGTATAACCTTATTCAATACGAGTTTGTAGCTGACTGCAGGCAGCAGCAGCAGGCGACGTGTCGTCGCGACACTACTCCTTTATCATTCGTTTCTATGTATTTCTATGGAGGCAACGTGTCGCTAGACGGAAGGTATTTCATGGTTATACATAGAAACCAATAGTTTCGCTGCAACAGTGTCAACTTCTGCTGCTGCCTACGGTCGGCTACGAACTAGAGAAACAACTAAATAATACTCACAAATCCCATCAAAGCATTGATGTTAGGGAAGGCTATCGCCAAAACACTGACCATTATAACGAGCAACGTCCTGTAAAAGTACTCCCAATGAGTCGCCTCGGGAGGGTGTAGTTTTCTTATGTAAAAATACACAAGGTTGAATGGTGCCCAAAAATTCAGTGCATGAGTAACGTATATCATAAGTGCTACTAAACCTTTAAAGATCTTCGGAAACCTGTTTTGAAAATTTTATTCTTTAATATTGTACCCTCACGGATACCGTGAAATTTGCAGCTAGCATACAGTCAGCGTGCAGTCGTTAGAACTGCAAGTCGACTGTAAATGGACTACATAATCCACATCCAAACTGCCATTTTTCCGCTAGCTTGAACCTATGTGCCACCAAGTAGCCGCCAAGGCTACCTTACTTACAAAGAATCTCACCACCATGGATTCCTCACTATATTTTTCGATCATTAGTCGTCTGATATCAGTGAGCTGAGGCTCACGGTATTTGACGTCACTCTGCTGAGCTGCAAGCATCCACCAACTACTCTTGGATGAATACTAATACCCGGATAATTTTAAAACAATGTACCTAACGTTATCATACCTTGTTCAAGCCGAGAAACGAAGCCAGGACTATCGGTGTATATCGATTTAGAATGTGACAAATAAAACACAGTTAATGGACTTCTAAAGCTACTTACAACTCCATAGGAAAGTTAACAGTGATAGGAGATTCGCATTTGTCCAAGAATGCAACATAGCCAAAAAAAGCCACCGAGAATGTGCAAAAGACGATGAGTATCATACCTGAAACAAAAGTTTCATTTAAATATACCGCGTATTTAGAATGCTTATTCGCTTGTTTAGAATGAGCTCAGAGTACAATAGAAAATACCAAGCTAAGCGAGGTCAAACTTAACGGGTTCTCCCGATCAAAATTCGGAGCATAATGACTGGGAAAGTACATCCTCCTTACGGAAGAATGCAGCTAAATAATATTAATGTTGTGTTGTGTTCCAGCAGTGAGTAAGGCCACTGAGCTCAGAGCTGAGGAAGTGGTTGAAATGTGTCGTAGTACCAAATATCCCTTCCGCTCCTTAAGCAGATTCTGTATGTGAAAAGATTTTTACAGGATTCGGCAACGCACGAGTAATACCCCTGTTAGATTGCGGATCGGTGGGCGAGTGGTCAACCTACTCTTGGAGTTTTCAAGCCGCCTAGGAGTTCCATCTTAATGACTATCACAAATACGCCTAACTCTGACTTAAACTACATTAACTTGAAAAAAGCACCAAACATCCATTTGCTGTTACTGTTTGAATTCAATGGAAGGTTCTACTGTATATACCTATTATAAAGTGGATATTTCAGGGTTTAAATTATTAAATACCTACTAGTTTTCGTCTCGTGATATCACTCGCATTTCCAAGGGATCTCATGTTTACCCCGGGACAATAGTATATTCTTTATTGGGAGCCAAATTTCTTCATTTGAGGTGTCAAGATTACAAGCAAAAAAAAAACTCTCACGTGGCCACTATCGCGCCCAAGTTGCACTTGAATTGATTTGGTTTTTCCCATCCTAAATATTGCTAGACGTCATAGTAGGTAGTAAAAAAAAACCGGCCAAGTGCGAGTCAGACTCGCGCACCGAGGGTTCCGTACAAACCTGTAGGTATATAAGTAAATGGTAGTATAGACTTATGACATTGTTGTATTGTTGTATTAAAAAAAAACTACTTACTAGATCTCGTTCAAACCAATTTTCGGTGGAAGTTTGCACCGTAATGTACATCATATATTTTTTATAGATTTATCATTCTCTTATTTTAGAAGTTACAGGGGGGGGGACACACATTTTACCAATTTGGAAGTGTCTCTCGCGCAAACTATTCAGTTTAGAAAAAAATGATATTAGAAACCTCAATATCATTTTTGAAGACCTATCCATAGACACCCCACACTTATGGGTTTGATGAAAAAAAATATTTGAGTTTCAGTTCTAAGTATGGGGAACCCCCAAAATTTATTGTTTTTTTTCTATTTTTGTGTAAAAATCTTAATGCGGTTCACAGAATACATCTACTTACCAAGTTTCAACATTATAGTTCTTATAGTTTCGGAAATAAATGGCTGTGACATACACGGACAGACAGACAGACAGACAGACAGACATGACGAATCTATAAGGGTTCCGTTTTTTGCCATTTGGCTACGGAACCCTAAAAATGCCAAGCTTGGTTTTCATACAGATCGTGATGAAATAAAAATATCCTGGGACAATCCTCACACACGGTCATCTGATCCCAAACTAAGCAAAGCTTGTACTATGGAAACCAGATTACTGATATAATACATATACTACTTTTTGTTTGTAAATACATACTTAATATACATAACTAGCAGACCCCCGCGGTTTCACCCGCGTACGGTTTGAATTTTCTCCTTCGAAAACCAATGCACGCCACTGATTAAGACACAACAAATCAAACACAGATATTTTTACAATTAAAACTAAAAACCTATATTATACCTACACTAAAAAATCGAACTCAAAGAATCTTATTTAATTATTATAACAAAAAATGAGAATGAAATTATATTAACTACAATCAAACAAAATATTCTAATGAAATAGAGAAAATGAACTTTTTTTTTTTCATTGGCGTCACACGGGTGTATATTTTGCCAATTTCTAGTTATATTATATAAGTTCTAGTCACAATAAATCACTTTCACATAGTCATCATGCAGTCCGTCACCGTCCATAAAAGTCATATTATATTACAGTGGTGGTCATGTACTAAAACTCTTCACGGACTTTTGAAAAGACACGATACACATAATTCATTTCATTCCACTTCACTGGTGCACATGGATTGATCTGTATTGGATAAAATACCACCGATGATATGCAATAAAACTTTATGAATATAAAAATGAAAACGCAACGTCACTCTGCAAGTTCCCGCCAAAAAGTCCGAGGAAATTAACTTTCAAACAAATTTCGTATTCTAATCCGATTTAAATATTCTTTTATATTTGACATTCCAATTTTAAAGAGCATGACTGATTCCAGAACAAAAGGCAGATAGAGCGCGCGAAACACGGGAGTGAGGCCAAAAAAAGCAATTAGTTACAAATTTAAAAACACATACCTGGTATTCGCTTTTGAATTTATATATGCTATGTTTAAAAGCTGCTGTGTGCTAATTTATTAAAAATAATGTGTTTTTCGTTAAATAAAGTTTTTTAAACAAAGCAAATACAAATTCAAAAGCGAATAAAAGTACGTTGATTACGTAACTTTATTGCAAAGAAATTCCGATTGAAATCACCTCTGAATCGGTAGAAATATTACAAAATCGGAAATGGTTCCATTTCTAATGAACCACCGTTTGTATTTGCAGTTATCAGGACGTAAAAAAGTTATCAGAAAACCGCTATATTGAACCGATTACAATTCGAAAATGATAAAAATTTAGTTACGTAATCGCCCCCCAGGTATGTGTTTTTCAATTTGTATTGCATTTTTGGCCTCACTCCCATGTTCCGTTTGCTCCATCTGCCTTATTCTGTAATCTGTGAAAATCGGATTAAGATTTCAAACACGTGTCAAAATAAAAAATGTTATTTAAATCAAAAGTACTAAGGAGTATTGATATCAACTTCGATGCAAATCACCCCTAAAATAACTTTCTACCCCTTTTTAGCCCCGTTTGGCGATGAGTTTCAATAAAATATGAAACACGTCTTCCATCAATTCTGTTAAAGAATGTTTATGCAAAATTTTAAGTAGATCGGACCAAGGAATCACGTTGTCCCGTACAAACTTTGCCCCCGTTTTTTTACCCTTAGGGGTAGAATTTCGGAAAATCCTTTCTTATCTGATGCCTACGTCATACAAAAAACACACCCTCCAAGTTTCAGCTCTCTACGATCAGCGGTTTAGGCTGTGCGTTGATTGTCAGTCAGTCATTCAGGACAAAGCATTTTATATGTATAGATAGATTACACCCAGACTCAGGACATGCAGACATGTTCATGCACACAAATGCATGTCCTGTGTGGGAATCGAACCCACTACCTGCGGCGCTATAGGTTAAGACTCCACGTCTTAACCAACTGCGCCAACGGGCCCGTCAAACTATATATATAAACTATGTACTATATATATAAACTAGATACTTGCGTTATCTAGGTATATTTATATCTGTAAGTAGAATAGTTTCCTCACCAATAGTGAGAGCAATGTGAAAGTGTTGCGGTTTTGCCATGTTGTTCTCAATGGGCACCACCACACCAGAACAAGACATGCTGAATACTGACACACCAACTAGCTCAAAGAAGTGATACAGCTTCGTATGTGTCACTAGATTAGAAAAATTTGGGTTATATAGAAACGCGTAGTAAACTGCCATGATGATGCTGAGAACTGAAAGAACAAAAAGAACACTAATTAAAAAATATTATAGCAAATTACAATAATAAGGCCATGTATATGTACAGCTGCGGACTTTAAATGTTTACCACCTTAAGTCTATAATCGCTTGCACATTTCTGTTTCATAAGGTTGACCGAAAATAAAATGACTATAGATAGACGTGGATTGTATTTGACATGAAAAACAATTCAAAGAGGCGTTAAACCATAGAATAAAGACTAGCGAAGAAACCCCGCTAATAAATGAAGCGACTTCTGAATAGCTGTACTCATTACTCTTATTGGAATTCGTTGTGCCAAAAAGAGACAGTTATATATTTACTATATCCTAAAATAGTAAGGTTGTACACTGTTGCAAGACTTTATTGATCAAGTAAATTTACAATAGGGTTCTGAATACAATAATATCGATATCGACAAAATTAGAAATGGTAAAACTTTCCTGGACAAGACGCGGGGAAGGGGGGGAAGCTTTTCCGCCGTTTTTGCACGATATTCTTTGTTTTACTTTGATTAACACACTTCAATAATTAAAATCTCAAAAACTATGAAGTTGCTTCTTGAAAATACTTCGCTGAAAGACTCCTTAGATCAACTACCATCTGTAAAAAAAATTTTGCACCAAGACCAGCGTCCCGTCCCAGAAAGTTTATCCTATTGTTTTTTCGTGCTTCTTGGTTCTACTCTACTCTAATAAATATTTAAAGCAACCACGTAATAAATTAATCCTCAAATATTATAAATGCGAAAGTGAGTTTGTTTGTTACGCCTTCACGACTCAACTTCTCAACGGATCATCATGAAATTTGGCATGCAGATAGCCTATGGTACGGAGAAGGACACATGCTACTTTTTATCCCGGGAACGCGGGTTAAACCGAGGGGGACAGCTAGTTTATAATAATTGTTAAAATCTAAATGGCGGTGGGTGGCTATGCCAGCTCCCATACAAAAATGAATAGGTACATACTTTCTTCAAGTACGTACTTATACTATAGACAGTTTACAGATAAGGTTTTAAAATAAAATGAAAATCATTTACGCGTTTATTATTAAATTAATCATAAAACAATATTTTTGTGTACCGTTTAGGCAAGTAATTGTTTAAATAAATTATCAATAAAATTATAAATTTATATTTAAATAAAAATGTCGAAAACACAAACAACGAAAAAGGCCTAAAAACTAAAAAAAACTTCACTTTTTATTTCTTTTTCTGTTTTTGTATAATTCGTATGCCCTCTTCTTTTAGCTATGCACTTCTGAAGACTGGAATGCATGCTCTCGATCATAATGCCTCACGTTTTCAGCTGGAATCTCTTCCCAAGCAATTTTCAAAGCGTCGCTAACCCACCGTCATCGGGGAATCTAAAATAAACAATATAATCTTATAATTTAGACACTTTCATTATTTATGGTACTTTCATTGACGGGAGCAACGTAAGGGATGCGGGGGGAAGGCCTTCAATATTAATGGTTGATGTTGAGGTTAAGTATGAGTTTTTATGATATAAATTCATTTATGCGCCGACTCTGGCTCTGCAGGAATTACCGCAGCCTAGCTGTCGCCAGCCATTTCATAACGAAACGACGCAAAATAGTGATTTTATTAACAATCTTCTTTTATTTAACTATCTAAAATTATTAAAAAAGTCAAAAAAATACGAAATCCCCGACAGTCACCGACTCATGAAGGAAAGTTTATCCTCATTGATTTGTCGATAAGAAATGTACGGCACTATTCGAGCCTATACCAAAATATTTAAAATATAGCAATATTTTGGTAATCTAATTTGTTTTAAACATATAATACGCATAATACTATAATACATAAATGTTAGTCTACAATTCTACAAATTATCAAAGCAATCTTACGAATAAAATCCGAAATATGTTCAAAATGCCGTCTTACCGATGAAAGCTAATAATTTCAGATTCATTTTCCTTTCGGTAGGAATGATATTTGCACTCGATTACAACACACACCATTTTTGTGTTTATCACAGATCACAATTTAATACATTTAGTTTTGCTTGAATCTAAATAAACAATATTAATTTTAAATTTTCGCGTAGACGTCGTCCGTCTGCTGTATGTCAACAAACTACGACTAAAATAAAAACAACATCTGAGGGCCAACACCATAGTTCACTTTTAGACCTATTCAATTTGGTAGTACAATTAGACCAAACGTAACCACTGACAATTCAAAATGGGTTACAGGCGGTATGAACAGAAACACACAACTATATCTCATTCCTTTTTTATCTTATGGAATAATCGTATGAAAATTATCGAGACAGATATAAATATAAAGTTTGCGCCTTTGACATTACTTCTACTGCTTTAGTCCAATTTCTTTGCGTTAAACTAAGTATTGAATTTTAATGACAAATGTCACAAAATAATAAAAAAAACTTGATTAAATGAGTTTACATAATCAATAAGTCATTGACGCCTTTTTGCTATGTTCGATAGGTACTTAAAAACATTTCACAATTTTAGAATGTAACATGTAAAATATATGACATAATAAGACCTTATTGGGCGCGGTATGAGATGGAATAGAGTTTGAAATGTGATGAACATTTTCAGTCCGCAACTATACTTACTACCCGTGCGCGATATGGTGAGACCAAGTAAGTCGTTTCAAAGTAAGTTAAAGCTACCTATTTATTCAATTTAGGCCCTAGTATGGCACATTATGTAGGCAATAGCGGCTGTAGTTACCACTAGTTTGATGTCGGAGTTCAACAAGAAGAACTTGCAAGAACGTTGTAGTACAAAACGGGCGCCATCAGGGAAGTATAGGTGTAGCGGGCACGGGTCTTTACTTATCGCGCATGTGTAGTAATTTTGTAATGATTTCTATTTTTAGTTACCTAATGGAAAGGCAGAAAACACTAGTCCATTGTATGTTTTTTTTAATATATAGGTACACGGTGACTTTTTAATCGTTAACAAACGTTGTTCAGACCATGGTCTACTAACATTCTATAACATCAAATGAAAAAATTACGTCATGGGCTTTGGAAAAAAATCAAAATAAGTTAAAAAAGTCGGGATTATCGTTACTCCTTACAACCCATACACCGCGCTTGCACTTCAAACTAGTTGTGGCACCTTCGGCACGCCAGTTTTGTTGCAGGTGTGGGAATCCGCGGCTGCCTGACTTTTTGTAATTTTTCTGTTTAGTGGTTTTTTCAAAAACCAATGACGTTTTTTTTTTTATTTGATGACATAGTTTGCTAGTGGACTATAGTCTGAACGAACAACATTTGCTCTAGCGTTAAAACAATTAAAAAGTCACCGTTTATATGAGTAGTAATTTAATTTGTATGTCTATGGCTACTTGCACAACGTAATTATTTATAAATAAAAAAAGATATAGGTACTAACAAATAACTCCATTTGCTATGAGTGAAAATGGCGCTAGATATTTCAAGTGAGTGATCATGCAGATAAGAATTATCGGCACAATCATTGCCGCCAAGTACACCCTCAAACCAGGGTAACCTTTGTAAAATATGAAACAAAAAAACATTTAATAAATTATTTAATAGGTACCGAAATAAAGTGAATTGTATGTCTACAGGGAATCGTTTCTAAAACCTGATAATATTGGGCTAATTTTGAAATGGCTAATCCTATTGCAATGGTCAGTATTTCCTGAGGCATAGTTTATCAAAGTCCCATCTTATTTAGATCAGCCGTTTCCGTATTTCGCCAAACAGGAGTCAGATTTTTTTTCTCTCGGCGGCCGCAATATAGTGTTGTGAACTGATAACCATAGAGACTACGGTTTATAGAGTCGATCAAGTACGTAGGTTGCCTGGTAGAGACATTTATATGAATCTTAACCAATGATTTCAAAAGTCAGGATAGGCCCACCGGAACATTTTGAAAAAAACTTCTTCTAAAGTAAACAGTACCGCCATTTCTTTAAAATCGATCGAACTACGAAGTGCCGCGTTGCATAGGTGTACGATGTAGCCTTGTATGTGCGCACAATGCACACATGCGGGAGAGAGATAAGCAATGGACGAGCGAGCTGTTCCGCGGACCGCAGACGACTGAGTCGCGTTGGCCCTAAACTGAACATTTTAGGGCCAGCGTTGGTGTAATTTTGTCGCCCGTTCTTACGCTGCTAGTAATATATAAGTCAATGATATTAACCTATTTAAAATAAAAACATGTTCTTACTTCCGTGACCTTCTAAAGACGTCTGATGGGTGTTCTCCACAAGCTGTTTTATAGACTTTGCTATAATTATTTGATAGCAAGCACAAGCGCCAAAGAGTTCCGTACATACTAAAATATCTATGAAATATCTGTAAAAGTGACGTTTAGGGTGAAGTTGAGTTGTTATTTCATGATTCGGTAAACAATATCCGAAATAATTAAAAAAAGACATCATTTTTATTCACCAAAAACATACCAGAAACTAACTTTCAGGATTTCGTTGTTCTATCAAATCATATAATGTCCCACTGTTGAGCATAGGCCACCTTTCACGAATGAGGGTGAAAGGGAATGAGCAGATACTCCACCACGCGTGCCCACTGCGGATCGGTGGAGGTAGGTTCGCTAGTGGTCAACCTACTATTGGAATCTTTCAAGCCGCCTAGGAGGCATCCAACTAGCTTAACGACTATCACAATTAAGTGATAACCGGGACCAACGGCTTTACGTGCCTTCCGAAGCACGGAAACGCTAGATTTGAAATACCACTAGACGGTCACCCATCCAGGTACCGACCACGACAGAGGTAGCTTAACTATGCCAATCGATTAAGAACGGCTAATCATGCTACATCACGAGCGCTTCATCTAACACATGATGATGTTCTATCTAACACATTTCAATTCTGTATGTTATTGTACTACGTGTCCCACGCACTATCACTCAATGTTTTGCTACGCGTAGATCTCGTAACATTTGGAGCGATAAATCAAAATAGTTTTATATTTGTGTGAAAGTTTGATGAATTATTAAGTCATAGTGCAAAGCACAGATTACAGAATAAGGCAGATGGAGCGCGCGGAACACGGGAGTGAGGCCAAAAAAGCAAATACAAATTGAAAAACACGCTATTCGCTTTTGTATGTGTATTTGCTTTGTTTAACAAACTTTATGTAACAAAAAATACTTCTTTATTAATAAACTGTGGTTAAACAATGCAAATACAAACTGGAAAACGAATACCAGGTATCAGATTTTCAATTTGTATTTGCTTTTTTGGCTTCACTTTCGTGTTCCGCGCGGTCAATCTGCCTTATTCTGTAATCTGTGGTGCAAAGGTTGTTGTTTATGATGTGAGTAATTATATAGTCCTCAGAGGTTATAACTACACCATTTCTACACTTTACAATTGTACTTTATTCTACTAATAACCAAGATTGAGCCATGAGAGTTTAAGTGATTTGAAGGCGAAAAAATATCGTAGTTTTATGTAAGTTACCTGAATGGTTTAGCAAATCTTCTGACCTTAGGATTTGGGAACAGTGCTACCGCCGCTTCGCCAATATCAGGATAGGACATCGTGGGTATTTCAGTTCTTCTGTACAGCTTCTGGGCTGAGCTGAGCAGGAGCTAGAAAATTCACAAAGTTGTAATATACTAGCAACCCGCCATGGCTTCGCACGGGTAGCACAGCCGTTTTATCCACGTCGCATGATTTATGTGTGCTTCGGAAGGCACGTAAAGCCGTTGGTCCCGGTTAACACTTAATTGTGATAGTCGTTAAGCTAGTTGGAGGCCTCCTAGGCGGCTGGAAAAATTCCAACAGTACGTTGACCACTAGCCTACCTCCACCGATCCGCAGTGGGCACGCGTGGTGGAGTATCTGCCCATTCCCTTTCACCCTGATTTTTGAAGGGAGGCCTGTGCTCAGCAGTGGGACATGATAGGCTGATGATGATGATGATTATATTTCAGATCTGCATTGAGGAGGGGTTTCAACTTACAGATAAACAGTAGGTCATATAAATTCCAAATGTAATGTTTACGGGGATGGCGACCGCTACACCCCCTTTCATGTAGGCTACATGGGCGCCCAGGATGCCACCACCTAAGGCGCCTTTGACTAGATGTGCTACTGTCCCGATAAATCTGCAAGAATAGCTTTTTGAGAGAGGTAGAGCATAGATTTTATTCGCTAAAAGAGCAGCTCGACTGGGGAAGTACCTCCACCTTACAGAATACCGCAGCCAAATAACTTTGTGTTGTGTAAAGTTGTGTTCCTGCGCGTGAATAAGGTCGCCAGAGATCATAGGGGAGGGGGAAAGGTCGGTAACGCATGAGCGATGCTTCTTGTGTTGCAAGCGTCCATATGGCTACGGTAACCGCTCAACATCAGGCGGGCCGTATGCTTGTTTTCCGAATTAGTAGTATAAAAAAAAAGTATTCCATCAAAATTAGACGTGGCCGATATTTTATCCGGTATATTTTAGCCGGTAAACAAGCATACGGCCTGGTGGTAAGCGGCTACCGTAGCCCTATGAACGCTTGCAACACCCTGGGTATCACGCACGTGTTAGCAACCCTTGTTCCTTCCCCGATGAGCTCTGGCAACCTTACTCACGCGCAGGAACACACAATTATTTGGCTGTGGTATTCTATACAGTGGAGCTACTTCTGATGTCGAGCTGCTGCAGCTCTCCAAAACATTTACCCCCTTACTCATAAAACGTTACTTAACTAATATACTATACTGTTTACGGTCTACGTATGTGTATACGGTCACGTAAATAACGTCACTCTATTGTCATTGTCAAATAATGTGACATTATTTACGTGACCATTTAATCACTATATTTTTTTTTATACAACTAAGTCGGTAAACAAGCGTACGGCCCGCCTGATGGTAAGCGGTTACCGTAGCCATATGGACGCTTGCAACACACGAAGCATCGCTCATGCGTTACCGACCTTATATATTAGTTAAATAGCCCTTTATGAGTAAGGGCTATTATGAGTAAGGGGTAGTATTTAGGTAGAGCGTTGTCCTTGAGCACAAAAACGCACTACCTAAATAATTATAAAGAAATTTAAAATGTTTTCGATTAGACTTGAATGTGGGGAAAGGGCAAGGAGTAGATATTGAGCATTCAAGGTAAACAAAATATTCTTACCCATTTCTCTTCGCGCCTGCTCTAGCCCCAACAAAGTCGTAAGCGTCTTCTTTCTCCTGGGTTTCATTTATAATTCTAAACCGAGGTAAAGCCCGATTCTGAGCCTGAGTCTGAGCCTGTTCCTGAGCCTGATCCTGAGCCTGATTTAAAAAGGTGATGACTTCATGGTTGATGACTTCATGATTCACTCTATGGATTCACTAGATAAATTGGTACTAATAATAGTACGCTTTTAATTTTATTTTATTTTATTTTACACTAGCTGCTCGCGCGGTTTCACCCGCGTTCCCGTGATAAAAAGTAGCCTATGTCACCCGGGGATAGTGTAGCTTCCCAACAGTGAAAGAATTTTTCAAATCGGTTTAGTACTTTCGGAGCCTACCTATTCAATGCAAACAAACAAACAAACAATCAAATCTTTCCTCTTTATAATATTAGTATAGATAGTATAGATACTATATTTCTAGGTCTTCTAAACAAAAAATATTGTAGAGAATTTTTTAAAAAATTGTTGTGTGAAATCATATTTTTTTAAATTATATTAATAGCCAATCGGTATACTACAGATTGAATATCGCGTAAGACCCGCGCTCCCCACTCGCTTCCCCATTACTTGCCTGATGGCGCCCGTTTTGTACTACAACGCGACTGTGACTTTACCACACTTAGCTCTCAACTTATCCGGCGCGGGTAGTACCTACTTACAAGCAAAGCCCAGCCACTTGCCTGCCTTCACTTCCGGATTAGGCGACGCTCAGTAAACTTTTTTTTTGTATGTGTTATTCATCATTCTAACTAAAATAAGTAAATTATTTAATGCTGTAACATACCATATTCAATATATTTAATAAGCAATCATTATCGAAATAAATTTGTAACAAAATATTTTAAAACCGACAAAAAATATCAAAAATCCTGTGAAAGTCACAATGTATTCTAAATAGTAAAAACTTCATTCTTCTGTCAGATATAAAAAGTAAAAATATTTCAAGAAGATTATATATCACAAAAAATAAAGGATTGTTGCAAGAGAGGAGGAGTCTTGTGGAGGAGTGCAGTTATTTCGCTCAAAGAGCAGCTGGACTGGGAAAGTACCTCCAACTTACAGTACAGAATACCGCAGCAAAATAACTAAATATTGTGTTCCTGCGCGTGAGTACGGTCGCCTTAGCACTTCAGGGAGGAGGAAGGATCGCGTGAGTGATACCTCGTGTGTTTGTGGGTTACGGTAACCGCTTACTATTATATAAAACATGCACTAAAAACATAAAAGAACTTTAAGGTGGTTTAAGGCCCTTCACACGCGTGAGTAATAAACAAGTTACTTACTCGAGTTATTTAGTTAACCAATCACCAACACATTGTGCAGCAGATGCTAACAGTAGTATTTCAATTGAGGCTCTCACACGACCCACCACCGGTAAGTTTTTTTTACTGTGTTTGACTGCAATCTCACCATAGTTTTTGTTAAAAAAATAATTTTTAATTCAAGCTCTTTTTTGGTGACTGTACTTTTCTTTGACTCTACTTGCATTAACTTCCAATATACTAATACTAATGTATGCCAAATATGAAGTCAATCCGACTAGTGGAAGTGGGTGAAATTCGCCTTGCAAGATTAGACCCGAACATACATAATACATAAATTGCAAGGTAATAAAAAGATAATAAGCGATGTAATGTAATAAGCGATGATTGGCTGAAGGTGAAAAGCACAAAAAGCCTAGAAGGCGCTGGCTCTCAAGTGCAGCTGTCGGAACACATCGGTAGGTGCTTGGCGACAGAATTTTCAAAATGCCACTCAGGTGGGTACTACCAAAGTACCCTACCACCGTGCTATGGTTTCCTCACGATATTTTCCTTCACCGAAAGCTCAATCTCATAGTAGGGTTTGAACCCGGGACCTTCGTCTCGGCATCCCACGTAATAATCAGGTTCGTCTCTTTTGAGTATTTACGTGCATGAAGGGTTTAATCTGAGGGTCTACTACTACTACTACGAAAAACGATACACGATAGTTCGATCATCGTTGTCAAATTAATATTAACCAATAGAATTGCAGCAAAACTGACGAGACGCAAAGGAAATGGGTTAAATCCCATACGCAAAAAACCCAGTCCCGGCGAAAATAATTTGTATCTCAGATTTTATAGGATATTTAAAAATAATATTTTACAAGTTTTGTAGGCGTTCTTAAATATTTATCGCCCAGAAGTTTTGTTATTATTGAATCCGTTTATTGTTTACCGATCATTACACCCAATAATTTTATACGTAAAAGAGGTAGATAGGTTATAAGCGCTCTGCAAGTGGCACGTTAAAACTGTGCTACTTAGCTCACTTTAATCGCGTCATAGCGTCAACGACACGACATGTATGACAGTGTGCCATTTATGAAGTTCAAATCTTATGTAGGTAACCTATCTTCCTCTTTACTTATAATAACAGAGCATTGGATACACTCGACAGAGAGGTAGTGATAGTTATAAATATATTAATTTTAAATATCCTCTAAAATCAGAGATACAAATCTTTTGCGCCTGCGTTGGGTTATTTTTGGGCCATCTCCTTTTGCGCAATTCTAATTGCGAAAAAAATCTAAAAGGAAAATAAAAGGAGCTTGGCTGCTAAAAGAAGATTGGCAATTAGTAATTGATAAACAACGATGATCGGACTGTCGTATATTGTTTTTCGTAGGCCCTCAGACAATTTATGCGTACAATCGTACTAGGTATTTTGAGGTCAAATACAGATCCATAAAAAAAAACATTCGAGTGAACTACATGATTTTCTCTAATTACAAACCAACTCCAATAAAAGCAAGGAACTACCTATAACGGAGGTGGGTAATAAAAACTAATGTAATTATTTTATTAGTTACTATTAAACAGTAGAACTTCGCAATGGCGGTACACAGAAAGTCGTATAAACTAGAAACCGCTAAACTTGTACCGTGTTTACGTGAGTGAGGTCCGATTACTTATTCTGCAATGGTAGAACGAAAACGTTTCGATATTGCCTGAAGACAAATATCTATCTAAAGTAGCGTAGAAGTATCGAGTGCGATTACTCAAATTTGTATGGGAGGCGATTTTGATAAAATAAGATATATTATTACCCCGGGGTAAGTTTTAGTACACTTATGAAAACCCCTTGACCTCAATTCATGGTTTTGGTTCAAACGCGGTCACTCAGTCAATGGCATTTTCAGCTCACAGAGCATCGTGTGATATAACTGTCAGCTCTTAGTTGTTTCTTATTATTTTCGTAGTAAATTTAGCCTCTCCGTTTATATTTTGGATCCTTACCTTACAGTTTTCATATCGACAGTATATCGAATTAGTATCGCAACTCCAAAACATAATAGGGTTGTTTTGAAACAAACTGTTAGCGGACAGCAATTATCATTACGACTCATTGACTGTCCCGAAGGGGTTTCAGACCGGAACATTACAGGATACGTTTACACATCGAGTAACAATACTACGTAATTAAGGCAAGTAAAAAAAGGTCAATAAAAAAACTAAAAACCTTTGCCTAGTACATCTAATTTGACAGTAATTAGTTAACTGCTTGAAGAAAATTAAAATGAACAACGCTGAATAAAACATTTTTTTTTTTACTTTTCATATTTTTTTTTTATTAATTTTATTTTTTTTGCTACTTATATTTTTTATTTACAACAAATATATTGTACAAAATACAATCTATATTTACAAAATATAATCTATATATAGAAAATTTCCTCAAGTCTGCCGCTGCTTCCGATTAACGGCAAGGTTCCCAGAAGGCTGGCAGCGTTTCCTCTTTGGATAGCCAAGCTGACGCGTTGGCGGAAAAAGCTCCCCGCCCGCTGGTCTCCGGAGGTCTCGATCAATTTTGAAGACAAGGTGCGAGCAAAACGGCGAGCTTCTGACCCCCATGGTCCCAAGGTCTCGACCGCAAAAGGCATAAAAATATAATTGGGTCCAATCGATGCATATTTTTTGAATTTTCATATTATGTTCCAGTAAGGTTGAAATTTAGTATGTAGAGTATGGAGAGAGATATTAGTATAGAGAGTAAAAAAAAATGATTGAGTATTCACTATTCGTTCCATAGTAACTTAGCATGACTAACCCAACATAGGTTTTGAAAATATGCCATCTCCAAATCTCCACCTGCCATAAAAAAATTAAAATTATACAAATCAATTAAGTAAATTAATACTAATTGGACTGTTTTACAAAAAACTTAAACCGACTTCAAAGTACACTAAGAAGTAACCTGACTTACCAAATCCTGATTCTGATGACAAAGGGACCAAACGAAAAAAGTGTACCCTTCCAGACAAAAAAAGAATTTTCCAAATCGGTTAATAAATGACGGAGTTATGAGGTAAAAAACATAAAAATAACAACCGTATTGAGAACCTCCTCTTTATTTTGAAGTCGGTTAAAAACTGAAATGGTTCCCTTTAAGAACGAAACCCTCAAAATGTATTAATTTATGAAAGGAGACAGAATATTCACGCAATTTATTATTGTTTTATTAAAGAACAAAAAAATACCATATCCAAAATAAAAAATATATTTATAATGAATGATTCCACGATCCACGAAAGTCAGTAGGGACAGGTCATTGACAAGTTAAAATATACACCCACCCTTATACCCTTTTGCGGCAAACCTTGGCCATTTTGCGCACGCATTATACAAACACGGGCAAGTATTCCAAGAATTTAACGGCATTCTGACAAGTTATTCACCTTTATGTAAAAGAATATTTTTTTAAAAAACATTAACAGGAATTCAAAGTTGGTATACACTAAAACTGTGAAGGAATTCTTATCTCACACTGTTTTAAAGTCAGCGAAAGAATAACACTTATACCATAGAAAATATCAAATTCTACAAAACGTATGGTAATTTGTTTTTTTTTTTCATCGATAGTTCGTCGAAATAAGCAAACAAGCATGCGATTCATCGTCCTAAATAAATGGTAAGCGGTAGCATTTTACTTCTTATTTGGGTCTTCTTATGAAACCTATAATTTAGGTATAATTATAATTATACCTAAATTAAAAATATGCAGTTCGTCGGTAAGCGCCTTACTTGAGAACGCCTGTAAATGTTCCCGTTAGTCCAATTATGGTTTTTCGACTGGGGAAGTATTCCACCTTACAGAATATCGCAGCCAAAAAACTTTATGTTGTGTAAAGCCATAGGGGAGGGGGGAAAGGTCGGTAACGCGTGAGCGATGCTTCTTGTGTTGCAAGCGGCTAATTGTATGGCTACGGTAACCGCTTACCATCAGGTGGGCCGTATGCTTGTTTACCGACTAAGTTGTATAAAAAAAATAAGAAATTGGAAAAACTATAATCAAGTATTTAAATTTTGACAGAACAACGCCTGTGTCGAGTCTAAATCAATTAGCTAAATACCCTGAGGGGTATTCAAAAATATATAGATACAGTGACAAAATACCCGACCTCACTATAAAATATCCTGGGACATTTCTCACACACGGTCATCTGATCCCAAACTAAGCAAAGCTTGTACTATGGAAACCAGATAACTGATATAATACATATACTACTTTTTGTTTGTTAATACATACTTAATATACATAATTACACCCAGACTCAGGACATACAGACATGTTCATGCACACAAATGCATGTCCTGTTTGGGAATCGAACCAACGACCTGCGGCGCTATAGGTTAAGACTCCACGTCTTAACCAACTGCGCCAACTGGCCCGTCAAATATTATATAATTATTACTATAATTATTCCTTGTTTAAAAGAAGTTTTTTTATTAGCATTTAAATATTACTATGAATATTACTCAAATAATATCACATTACGTAGCAATAATTATGATGAATGCCATCTTAACTACCATAAGGAATGAACGCTCTGACCTTCGACGTAATTTATTCCTTAGCGTCCATTGAACACATTACATTTTTCGTCAACCAATTGACTCGGGTGTTGGAATATTCCACCGACTGAAATGTACTCTATGAGCTTCCTCGTGGAAGTAAGACTATTATAATTAAACCAATGATATAGCACTAAAGAAATAATACAGAGAAAATATAAAATGATCTCTAAATGTCATGCCGTTCGGGTCTCTTACCATCGGCATTTGTTACACAAGAGGGCCGAAACATTGGCGCTGGCGAGATAGCGACAAATGATGCCATTAAGGTCGGCATGCATAACTATTCTGCTGCACTTCTCTGACATAGAGTTTATGGTGGCCTAGAGGATCGACGGCGTCACCATATTGGCAGGGATGAGGCATATATTGAAGAATCGAGGATATCAGGCCAGGAGACAAGATGGTTATCGACAATCGTCATCGTTAGTAAACGATCAACCTTTGTATGGAATTGACATAAGAGATTGTTAAAAGTCACGTGATATTTCGATTTGAAATGTCAATCCCATACAAAGGTTGATCGTTTACTACCCCTAGCCATCTTGTCTAGGGGGGCAGGCGTGTGCCTAAATTGGCAACAACTGCTAGTCAAAGTGTACTTTATATACCGATGGTAGAGTCAATTTGTAACGTTCATAAGTGCCTATTAGGCATAAACTTAATTTGCCTAATTTATATACGAAGACCTGAAGACCTGAAGAGAAAACTTTATACCCTTTTTAAACATATCGCATGGTGGAGTGTGAGATTTGACATCGTTAAAGTTTGTCTGTTTAAATCACTGTAAAAAACGATAAACTGAAGTCTACCCATAAACAGCTCAGTACCACTGACCGTTATCAAATGCATATATTAAGATCAATACTCCTTCACAGTTCGTCTACTAATAAGAGTTAATTGGCACAATGTGCGTACAATCAGTGGGGACACTCATGAAATTGACATATCGATGCAAATATGTTATTCGAATGTTGAGACAATTTATTGTATTGACTGACGCATCGGATCTATCGCAGGACTCGCAGGGCATAGCTGCCTCGCAATTATATTCTCTAATGGTGCGTCCATGCTACGCGAACCGAGCATGAGCTGAGCCACGAGCCAACAGGATTCGTTCGTTGTTAACGATGTCAAGTGTGAACGTACAACTAGCTTACGCGCGAACCGCTGTGTTCGTGAAAAAACTGTCAATCGGGCAGAGCGCAGTCGAGCGCAAAACGAAAGCTCGTTCGAGGCTCGTAAGTCCGTCCACGCTACGCGAACAACGAACGAATCCTGTTCGTTCGAGGCTCGGTTCGTGCTCGCTTCGTGCGTTACATAAATTCTATGTAAGTAAAACGCTAAATAACTTTATGCGGAAGTGTGGCACTTGTCCGCAAAGCGATGGAACACCACGCCCTGCGGCCAAAAATCCTTAGTTAAGGTTGTACGTAGTATTTATCTACTCTGAGGTTAAGGCTTGTAGAGTAAGGACATATAGAATTATAAGCTTGGCTCTACATGAGATCTGATAACTTTTTGACACTGCGAGCCATATGTCTTGGCAACATTTTACTTAAAATTGCTATTGTTTTTTTTTTTGTTTTCGAAATTTCCAAGTTTTATAATTTTTTGTTGATTGTGTACTAATACAAGCTTACCAAATTTCAGCTTTCTAGGACTTCAGGAAGTATCCTAAGAGATTTGATGATCATCGGTGACTAAATCGGGGTTTTATAGATATCAATAAAATCTATAAGCTATGTTTTTGAAACTTAACATATTTAATAAGTTTACTATTGACAACATATCCCGAGAATTTTGTTTATCTGGTATAAACCAAACCTAAGTTATGAGGGTTCAAAAAAACGACGCTTCGAGAAAAAGTAGGTTCCTTGCGCTTCGCTTGGCTGTCTTGGCGTGGGGCACTCCCGTGCCCCCAGATAATATTAATAACTGTAACTACAATGGGCGGGCTTATCGCTAAAGAGCGATCTCTTCCAGACAACCCTAGGATGGACCTTAGGACTTCCAGACAGTCTTTGTGGTGTAGTGAAGGCGGGAGATGTACACCGGAGTGTGTTAATTAAACAGTATATCTAAATTGTCTCTAGAAATTGTTGAAGCGCACGTGGATAGGTGAAGCGCTCGTGGTGTAGCTTGATTAGTCGATCGGCAAAGTTAAGCAATCACTGGCAAGGACCCATGTTATTGCATGCTTCGGAAGGCACGTAAAGCCGTCAGGCCCGGCTATAATTTCATTGTGATAGTCACTAGGCGACTTGAAAACTCCCACAGTAGGATGACCACTAGCCTACCTCCACCAATCAGCAGTGGGCACGCGTGTTGGAGTGAGTATATCTGCCCATTCCCTATCACCCTGATTTGTGAAAGGAGGCCTTCAGTTGAGAGGAGGTTGTCAGTTAATGGTTCGGTCAGTTTTAAATAAAACGCATTTTTTTTTTTTTATATTTGTTACAAAAAATATGTACATAATTGGACTGTTTTACAAAAAACTTAAACCGACTTCAAAGTACACTAAGAAGTAATCAAATCCTGATCTGATTACTATGGGACCAAACGGGAAGTGTACCCTTCCAGTCAAAAAAAGAATTTTCCAAATCGGTTAATAAATGACGGAGTTATGAGGTAACAAACATAAAAAAAAAACATACATCTGAATTGAGAACCTCCTCCTTTTTTAAGTCGGTTAAAAACGTAGAAAATTACTTCCAAACTGCTGTTTTCAAAATACGTACACCAATAAATTATTTATGTAAGAATAATAATTGTATTTTCGTGACCACTCACTGCAAATCTGAAAGATTTTAACTGCTACAACAAAAAAGTGAAATACAACAATGTATCGGTTGTAAACCTCGTCAAGGTACATTGTACAAAGATAAAAAGGCAAGTTACATGAGATAAAATACCAAAATGATGTACATAATGTAGTTACACGAGTACACTGCAGTGCAAATAAGAAAGGACCTACACTTAAATTTTTTTACTTACTTTGCACTCTTATAATTAAGTAGGCCTCGTAACTGAAAGACAACCACAAACAAAAATAATGTTTGTGGTTGGCCCCGTGGGCTATGTCATAAATCGCAAATTTGATTATTTGCCAATCTAGATACAAAAAAATGTACGAACCATGTACCTACTCCATCAAAAGCATGTTATATATTTATTATTACTATTATACTAGAAAACTTTATAGGACCTGGGCCCCGACTCTCGCATCTTCGACGTTAATGTCGCATTGACATTTACCAAAAAACATAGCCAATGTTTTTCGTCAAATAAATGTCTTTTCGACATCTATGTTGAAAGTGCGGGAATTTGGGGCCAGGGAGCCAACCACCACCTCTTAAAACAATATTGTTAACACTTGTAAATACTTCCGTTCAGTAAAGACACTGGGAGACACAAAAGTATGCAAAAAGCTCAACCATTCCCGTTAACGTGGTAGAAATAAGAGTTATCACGTGTTATAATAGTTAGAATGTTTCCATATATGCAGTGATTTCCGGTTCTTTTGCACTGACTCGTAAATGAGCAAGGTCGTATTTATATAGTGGAGATGTATTTAAAGATACAATATTTTAATTTGATACACCGTTTTGCTTCTACAGAGTAAGGTTGTGTTTTGTGTCTCAGGATCATAATGGAGTTGCGCACGAAACATGTAAGTACTTATAGTAGAATCAACATAAATACCTTATCAGGGCATAAACTAAATAATTGATTTTTATATTTTGTTAAAAAAATAACAAAAAAAAAATACGATTGTTGTTATTCAAAATTAGATGCTATTTAGGACCTTTTAAGATTCCGATGTTTTTTTCTTATGTTAGACCTTCTTGGATTGCAGTTATTAAATGGTCAATTATGATATTTTGAGCGATAACTATTTCGAGTCATTAATACTTGTAAGCTAAATTATTTGTAACTAATTTTTACATACTATGTTGACGATTTCAGATGTGTATGAAAAATATATGTTTCTTTAAAACGAGAAAGGATTTCTTGCCTGTGGCTTATACATATAAATAAATATCTATAATATTCCTCATGAACGGCCCTTTGATTACAGACTAATCAAAGCTCGTATTATGGAAAACAGATAACTGATGTACCTATACTACACACATATCCTACTTGTAATTACATATATTTTTGTATAACTTACAGCATACAAAAATACATGTTCATTATTGTTCGTGCACACAAATGTTTGTCCGGCACGTCAATAATCTCTGCTCTTTTTTTTTATTAAATATGTATATATGGGCTTGCGTTTGACCTGCGACTGACCCCATGAGGACACTTCCCTTGGTCACGCCATAACTTGAGAACGACTTTACCTTTTCATCCATCTTTTTTTTAAATGATTCAATTTTTTTTTTATACCACTGAGGTGGCAAACAAGCATACGGCCCGCCTGATGGTAAGCAGTTACCGTAGCCTATGGACGCTTGCAACACCAAGGGTATCAGTCGCGCGTCGCCGACCCTGAAGAAACCTCTTCACACCCTTTTTGAAGAACCCCATGCTGTACTCTATTGGGAAAACCACGGCGGGGAGCTCATTCCACAGTACTAATACTCTAGAGAAGGTTCTTACGGAAAAAAAATAAGAAAGTTGGTAGGGTAGGGTAGGCACAGGGTAGGACACCATGCAAACGAAGTCGCGCCGGGCAGCAGTAATAATATAGATAAGCTAATTATAAAAAAAAAACAATTAATAATGTTTATTTTGTAAGTCAGCGTGGTATGGAGAGAAGTATGATGAAAATAAGAAAATTACAAAAAATACCACATACAGAAATACGTGAGAGGACTGATGTGTTAGATGCTCTAAGCTACGCACAGAAACTAAAATGGAGGTGGGCAGGCCATGTAGCCAGAACAACAGACGACAGATGGACTTTACGGACCACAGTGTGGCCAGGACCGGCAGGCTATAGGAAAAGAGGCAGACCGTTTGCACGATGGTCAGACGATATTACCCACCTAGCAGGCCGAGAATGGTTAAGAGTAGCAAAAGATAGAGACACATGGCACTCTCTGGAGGAGGCCTTTACCTGATTGGGGTTCTTGCAGTATATCAGTATACCTATGTGATACAACATAATATTATGTATATTTCAATAATGGCAATAATATAAATTCTATATAATAAATAATTAATACTGATAATTTTAAGTTTAATATGAATATGAATTTTATGTAATAATGCAAAGAAATAAAAGGCTTTTTTTTTTTTTTTTTTTTATTTTATTTATTTTGTAAGTCACAGCGGTATATTTTTGCAACCACTATTACTATTGAAAGTTTAAGTTTTAAATATTGCCTACCTTACCTTATTGCAAATGAAAATTTTAAAACGAACGTTCAATGTAGATCTACAAGTTTATGGTGCGTCCATACGCGAAGCGAGCATGAGCCGAGCCTTGAACAAACAGGATTCGTTCGTTGCTCGCTATTTTGAGCGTACACGTACTACTTAACGAGCCTTCAACGAGCCTACAACGAGCGCGATGCGAATCCCTGTGTTCGTGAAAAAACTGATCGGTGATCGGGCGGAGCGCAGTCGAGCATGCTACGAATGCTCGCAGTGTGCTCATTCGTGGCTCGGCTCGTGCTCGGTTCGCCAAGCATGGACGCACCATTAAATTGGGTATCAAATGAAAGGGCGTTTTTACCCTTCTTCTGGGCCGTTTGTACATTCCAAAACAGGTTTATATTTCCTTTAAAAAATCTATTTCCCGCCCTCTTATCTCCGTAGCACAGTGTGCAAAGCGAAAATCTGAAATAATTACATTTGATATTGAATATTACAGGAAAAATAGAACGAAATCTAACTAGAAATGTTTTTTCGAAATCATCAAAATTAGTTTACATACAAACTTAGTTATGTGGTCCAGTTTTTTTAATAACTGGCCCAAATTAAGAAATATAGGTTCAAAGAAACCTTCGGTGTGCGAGTCAGACTCGGACTCTCATCTCGGTTGATTTAAAATGTTTGAGAGAGATAGAGCATAGCGTTTATTCGCTCAAAGAGCAGCTCGACTGGGGAAGTACCTCCACCTTACAGAATACCGCAGACAAATAACTTTATTTTGTGTAAAGTTGTGTTCCTGCGCGTGAGTACGGTCGCCAGAGCTCATAGGGGAGGGAGGAAAGGTCGGTAACGCGTGAGCAATGCTTTTTGTGTTGCAAGCGTCCATATGGCTACGGTAACCGCTTACCATCAGGCGAGCCGTATGCTTGTTTACCGACTTAGTTGCATAAAAAAAATACTATCGGCTTAGTTCAATATTCAATCTATCCTTTATGTTGCGATTGTGGATTTTGCAAATATGCACAATATATTTCCTCGTTTTAATTGTTTCCTCTTTGGATAGCCAAGCTGATGTGTTGGCGGAAAAAGCTCCCCGCCCGCTGGTCTCCGGAGGGCTCGATCAATTTTGATGACAATTTGCGAGCAAATTGTGGATTGTTAATTTTTAATAATTATGAGAAATTCTATGTTAAATATCAATCCGGCAGTTAGTCGGTAAACAAACACACTTCTCGCTAAGCGTATGAGATTTTTAGATTATCCTTCTGTTTTAAATTTCGTCACCGCTTAACGCCATGTCAATTTGTATAATAAACTAATACTCAGCCTTCACCATGAAATTGTATGAGAACTATTTTAAAATGCTTCCATTCCATTGTAAAAAAAATTAGCATATTACAAGACACTTGTTGATTGCACGCTTAGCAGTTTGCGCCATAAGCATGCAAGGTTATGGTATTATTGTTAAAATAAACGCGTTGAATGGCAAACCTCCTACGAACCTCCTTTATAAGTCTGTTAAAATAAGAAAAGTATTAACCATCCCTTATTTACTGAAAAGAAGTTGGCTTAAACAAGCTAAATCTGTATTTACACCGTTGGTAAACTTGGTAAGTACCACAAAATGAATTAAAACACTTTCTCCCATGGCCGCCATTGTTACGATTATACTTTTCTGGTGTTGCCATTCCTCGATATTCAAATACACAACATCAAAATAAACCGTTTTACACTTTCATAATAAATAATGCTGACAATTAATTATACTTAATCAATATTCAATGGTATGAAATTAAATAATATTCAAATAATATAATGTTAATGCTAACAAAAGAATCTTAAATTAGCTTGATAGTCATAATTTTAATCATGTTTTCCTTATACCATTAAATTATTCAATTATACATTGATGCTATACCTATTTGCGCATATTCAGCACAAGGATGTCGACTGATAAGCAGGCGTCTATGCTACATAAATACTTAATGCAAAATTTGGGTAGTTTTAGCTTTCGATTAATGAAAACTTTTTTCGCCTAGCACGGTAAATGTTCAACCTAATTCCACCATCCCCATTTTTACACCGAACCACAAGACGCCCGGAGAATTTTCACCCGTACGTTGTTGACATACCGAAAATACGGACACAGCGTTTCGCATCCTCATTTATAATGCGGACAGCAAGGGAGTGGAACCTGCTTCCGGCGTCTGTGTTTCCTGACGCCTACAATCTAGGAACTTTCAAAGCCAGAGTGAATAGCTTTCTTCTGGGTAAGCGTGTTTCATCTTAGGCTTCGTCATCGCCCTTTATGGGCGGGTCAGTGGCCAAAAGCAAGCCACCTTAATTTAAAAAAAAAAAAAAAACGGTAGGACACTAAACATAGGTAAAACACATTATCGATGAATAGGTTTCCTTTTTTTTACTTTGTCTAGGCCTGTGTTTGACCGCAATCTGACCATGGTAAGTGATGATGTGGCCGATGATGGTTAGCACACAAAGCCTAGAAGGAACTGGCTCTCAAGTGCAGCTGTCGGAACATACGTATATGTGCTTCGTGACAAATTTTCAACTTGTTGGTGGTAGCCAGCAAGGTGGGTACTAAAAAGCACCTTAACCCTGTTTTCCTTCACCGAAAGCTCAAGCTCATTGCATTATTCGAACCCGGGACCTTCGTCTCGGCATCTGACCTCACCACTGATATATCGTCGCCTTTTTTTGTTACAAAGGCTTATTACGATTTCGAAGGTAGTCTAAGCGATTTAAAATTCAATGACCGGTTCTTAGCAGGTAAATATTTTTGTTTTTTGTATCTTATTATTGTTGCATTCCAGCTAAATAAGATAAATAAACAGTATGCGATCAAATCACATATAAATAAAATTGTACTTTATTTTTGACGGTAAATAAGCATACAGCTGATACAGCCAACAGATAGTTTTCGGTACTGTAGCCATATGGACACTTAAATGGGCTAAAAGGAGTTTTCTTCCGCGGACGCTCGGACTGTGGAATGAGCTCCCCGCCGTGGTTTTCCCAATGGTGTACAGCATGGGGTTCTTCAAAAAGGGTCTGAAGAGATTTCTTCAGGGTCGGCAACGCGCGAGTGATACCCCTGGTGTTGCTAGCATCCATAGGCTACGGTAAGCTTACCATCAGGCGGGCCATATGATTGTTTGCCACCTTAGTTGTAAATAAAAAAACTTGCAACATCCCATGGGGAGCCTGGTGCCCTGGGGAATCACTCAAGTGCTACCGACCCTTCCTCCTCCCAGACAAGCTCTAACCTTACTCACGCGCAAGAACACAACATCAGTTATTTTGCTGCGGTTTTCTGTACTTTCCTAGGCAAGCTGTAGGTTCTTTAAGAGACAAAAAGTTATGCTCTACCTCTTCTAAAATTCTACATATTAACTGCAGATCCCAACAGTAGCATAGTAAAGGTGAAGGCCTCCCTCATATTTTATAATCGAACATCATACCACAGAATATTTAATAGTACTACGTACAGAAAACCCACTTCGAAAACGACATTTAAACAAAAATCGACTCTTGGAACGACAGAATAAAGCGCAATCCAGTTCGCGCAGCGCTGCGCGCCTAACATTATATTCACCTACAACTTCCCTCTCTTTCTATCGTATAACTCTATCCTGTATGACGCGGCACGTGTTACGGTAGGGTTGTCTAATGACGTATTATGAATCTTCAATATTTCCTTATCGCCTATGTATGTCCTATTACTATTCTCTGTGTTTATTTTATTTCTATGCTATTCTCCTTTCGTGAACAATGACATTTAAAATATCCTAGCTAACTAGTATTAGATCAGAAAGTTATTTTAAAATGTCTACATACTTTAATCTAAGTTGTTAGACCTATAAGTACTTTGTATACTGAATGTGTATTCTGTCTACGAAACTGAATACAACTATTTTGAGGAAGGGTTTTAGTAACATACATGCTTATCAAATCTGGAATGACTGACGACGCGACAAGAAACGGCACGATTACCTAGTCCAGTAGCCGTCAGCCGAAATTCACAATATTTGTTCTTAATAATCTTCATGTTGATTAAAGAAGTTTGTTGTATAAAAATTAATAAAGAATTAACCAAAAAAAGGATATATTGAGTTACTTACCTACATAACAATAAGAATTGTAAAATTTTTCTGAATATTGTTCTACTGATTTTTGAAATAGTGGTATGTTAAATCTTAGTTATTCTAAGAGTTGTAAGGTAGAATTACTGTATATTTAAAGAGGGAACTCTCTCTATTCTGGAACTACTAACAGTTTCTAAAAAAAGAATCGTCAAAATCGGTTCATAAACGACGAAGTTATCCGCGAACACACAAAAATAATTGGACTGTTTTACAAAAAACTTAAACCGACTTCAAAGTACGAAGTAAGAAGTAATCAAATCCTGATCTGATGACTATGGGACCAAACGGGAAGTGTACCCTTCCAGACAAAAAAAGAATTTTCCAAATCGGTAAATAAACGACGGAGTTATGAGGTAACAAACATAAAAAAAAAAAAAAAAACATACAAACGAATTGAGAACTTCCTCCTTTTTTTGAAGTCGGTTAAAAAATATACGGTCGAATTGAGAAACCTCCTCCTTTTTTTGAAGTGGGTTAAAAATCATTCACATGAGTTTTCGAGGTCTAAGAGGCCCGTTTATACAAGACGGTCTCTTCTGGTCGCTCTATCTTTGTCTCTTTTTAACACACTGGTATGTTATCAAAACGGACCTATTATTATAATAAGGACTTTAGGACAATACAATGAAACAACAACAAAATATCTAGTACTATAAAAACAACGATATCTACACAAGATAGTGTTAAAAAAGAACAGTAAACACTTTATATAGGTAGTTTTTGTACGTAGGTATTTATACCCACACGCGTCTTGCGCTGCGTGCGCGTTGCAACCGACTAGTGTTGTTCCGGTAGTCCGCGTGCGCGCGATCGTACCTAAACATGGGAGTGGGACAGGCCTGATCATACTAACGATATATCGTGGATATATCTCTATTCATAATATTGGTCCTTCAAGCCGGATATTTTTATCCTTTCCATTCATTTTCGGTATTCCTTGTCATCTAACTGCATTTGGAGTTGCTAGTTGGATTTAGGAGGTGCCAGTCAGCCCTGTCTTATAATGACTTTTGGCACCTTAGATACAGAGATACAGTCCACTAAAACCGCTCTAGCACCACTATAATGTTTTGACATGATAGTCATATTTAGCTCAAACTGCTATTTTTAAATACTGAAAAACTTTATCGAATATACATTGTCCACATAAATCTCGACAATAACAACTCCATATTTATACAAAGAAAGAACTTACATTAGGAATTTAATTTGTTTCTGTAGTTTAAAATATGAATATTCTTTAGACAAACATATTTTAGAATCACCAATAGAATACAGAAACCATACAGAAACTAAAAAAAAAACAAACCTACCTACCAAAATATAAAATAATCTTCTCGATGCCATGGACATGAATTTATGTGCATGGATATAATGTCTGCATGTCCTGAGTCTGGTTGTAATTTTAATATATTATGTAGTATATCAGTTATCTGGTTTCCATAGTACAAGCTCTTGGGATCAGATGACCGCGTGTGATGAATGATGATATTTAATTAATAAATATTTATTCTTACAGATAAGTGAGACACAAAAAAATGTGGATCAAGATTCGTTAGCGAAACCACCGCCGCTGCCTCCTCCGGATAACAAGAGATTTGTCCTACATTCATATAAAGAAAATTATAATTATGTTGCTGAAAGATGTATTAAGAAACCAACCAAGTATGTATCTATTATTTTAACTATTATTTAAGAACTTTTTTACCCGGCGTCGCGAAGTAAAGAAATGATTATGCTTTTTACGCGTATCTTTATGTATAAGTTATTCATTATACCCTCTAATCATCCCAATAGCTGGATTTCTATTTGTCTAAGCCATGCAAAGGTTTGAAGCGCTCGTGGTGTAGTATGATAATCCGTTCTTAATCGATCGGTAAGTTAAGCTACTAATGTTGTGGTCGGTCTGGATAGGTGACTGTCTAGTAGTATTTCAAATCGAGAGTTTCCGTGCTTCGAAAGGCACGTAAAGCCGTTGGTCCCGGTTATCACCTAATTATGATAGTCGTTAAGCTATTTAGAGGCCTTCTAGGTGGCTTGAAAACTCCAACAGTAGGTTGACCACTAGCCTACGCAGTGGGCACGCGTGGTGGAGTATCTGCCTAGTGCTTTTCACCCTCATTTGTGAAAGGAGGCCTGTGCCCAGCAGGGGACATTATAGGCTGATTATGATGATTTAAAAAATAGAGCTTTCAACCAAAAAAAAATTGGAAATAATTTTACAAGGTGCAAGTAATATCGTAATATTGGATGCAACATTTTTATTTCACCTACATCCCTAATAATAATAATACTTTCCTGCGTCTGCCTCAGTAGATAATGAATGCTCTTACATAAATACATATCAATATTTTGATTCATCGTACTTGACGTCATAATAATAAATGTCTATGACTGAAACATAATTTATATTGAGATTAGAAATATAATTATTGAATAGGTATCGATTATAGCAATGTAATTAATTACAACATAATAATATAACCTATGACCTATAGCTATGTATTACTGGCATATGCCTTTGGTTTCTTTCGCATGGTTGCTTTTGCCCGACTTGTTCCACATAAAACGGTCACTGCGCAGCTCCTCATCACAAACGCAATGGGACATAAATTACTCATAGATAGCAGCCCCGAAATGTGCTTGCCACCTTCGGCCACATCATAGCTGAGCATGTAGAGAGCCGTTGTGGTCTCTCACAGGCCTATACATAGTTTAAAAAACCGGTCAATTGCGATTTGGACTCGCACACGGAGGGTTCCATACAATAATGACAATATGACAAGTCAACTTTGCTATTAAACAAATTGTAGGCGCAACAAAAAAACGTCAAAAAAGGACGTTTTATGTATGGAGTCCCACTTATTTTTATTTAATATCAATACAAATTGTGTGAAAATGTTAACTGTCTACAAATTACGGTTCATGAGATACAGCACACTGACAGACAGATGGACGGAAGGACAGCGGAGGCTTAGTAATAGTTTCCCGTTTTGCACCCTTTGGGTACGGAATCCTAAAAAACACTGTCACTAACAACGTCACAAAATGAGATTTTAAGCTACCCATGGTATTTATTTATGTTATTTTCAGTACCCTGGAATCAACAGGACACTTAATAAAAGGTTGCCTCGGAGGTGGCATACTAGGCATACATGAGGCATTCATGAAGAGTGGGCTGTGGACCTCTCTAATAGTTACAATTGTGTTCGGATTCTACATCACTTATTGTGTACATGTAAGTTTCTGTATATTTTTTTACTATTTATAAGTTCCACAACAATCTCATCATGATCAGTGATGATGTGGCCGAAGCTGATAAGCGCATAAAGTCTAGAATGAACTGGTTCTCTAATGCAGCTATCGGAACACACCGATAGATGCTTGGCGCAAGTTTTCAACATGGTGGTAGTGCCAGGAGGTTAATGCAAAGTACCCTCCTGCTTTGGTTTTCTCATGATGTTTCCTGAAAGCTCAAGCTCATTGTAGGATTCGAACTTGTGACCTTCGTCACAGCACGCAACGTCACCTTAGAAGTAGAGAGGGCACTATGGGTTCTCTTGTTCAAAATTTCGAGCAGGCTAACTGGGGAAGTACGTCGATCTTGCAGAAGGTCGCATACAAATATTTAGCATTACCTTGATGTAGTGAGGTGTTCCTGGGACGAGTTAAATCTCCAAAAGCTCCATGAGAAAGTGCTGTGCTGGTAGGTTGTGTGGAATACCCCAGGTGTCGCAAGCGTCTATAAGCTGCGATAATCTCTATCAGGCAGTTCCTGGCACATCTTCACCCTCGGTTATCTGACCCCAAAGTAAGCAGAGCTTGTACTATAAGCCAGATTACTGATATACTACATAAAATACTTTTCTGTTTGTAAATACTTCATTGCACCCAGATTTAAAAAATGCAGACATGTCCATGCACACATATACATGTGCTGTGTAGGAATCGAATCCACGACCTGCAGCGTGTTAGGTAAAGGGTCTTACCAGCCACGTCAACTGGCCCAATGCTTAGTTGCTACAATCACTGCATCTCTATCTTCTCGGCCGTACAAGTTTCCAATGTGTCCTCCCACACCAAAAAACCAGTATGTATATAAATTGCACGTTGACTCTTTCTTCGTATTTTACCAGGTAATTCATTTATAATTAAAAACTAATTTCAGATCCTAGTGAAATCAGCCCAAGTATTGTATAAGAGGCTACATATACCACAAATGTCATTCCCCGACGTGGCGGAGGCATCGTTAGAGGTTGGACCGTTTCCAAGCTTAAGAAAATACAGCAAATGGTTTAGGTAAGTTGGAGCACGGTCTAAATCCCTTGAAACGAAGTGCGCAAACATTGTTTGAACAACTAAAATACGTATAATAAATGCCAATTTCTCGTTTTTTCGATACTTTTACCAATAAAAAATGCCAAAGAATCCATATCCTTAAAGAAAGTTAAAAAAAATACATTACAGCAATTAAGTGAAGATCCTTTTTTCAACATGGTGTTCTCTTTAAAATTTCCAGGTACGCAGTAGATGTAACAATCTGCATAGACCTATTCGGCGCCTGCTGCGTCTACCAGGTCATCATTGCTAAGAGCATCCAAAAAGTGATCGTAAATACCGATGAAGTGACAGTAGACGATGTTCCCCATCTAAGGCTTTATATATTAGCGCTGCTTGTTCCAGTTTTGCTGCTCTGCATGATCACCACTTTGAAATATTTGGCCCCATTTACATTAATCGCTGATGTTTTTATTGGTAACTATAACAGTATTAATGGTTGATTTGCAAATTGAGAAGAGTCTGACTTTTACGGTGGATTTACCAAAAATTGTCTTTCATACAAACCTTGGCCTGACATTTAGGAAAATTAAAAAACTGCCTCGTGCGTATCGGGCCACGGGTGGTGTAGAGTTTCATAGTTTGAGTTTCATAATATGCGGACTTAGAAGAGGGTTATTTACTATCAGTTTTACACAAGTTCAGTAAAAACTTCATCTATATAATTTTCAATAGAATTTGTACGATGTTTTTCTTTTTACTCCTCTAAAGGTATGGAAGAGAGTCGAGTACGGGTATTAAGGATCGCACACAGTCAGAGACGTGCTGCCGTTAGTCAAATGTACTGATATGATCAAGATCAAAACCTGCGACAACTCTTTGAACCCGCGATTTTCGTCACAGCATTTGACTCTCTACCATTGAGCTATAACAATACCTATTCTATTATATCCTTCCAGTAGTCTGCGTGATAGCTACAGTAGTATACAGCCTTCGCGAAGCTCCTGATATTTCCACAGTGCCAGTATGGAAGGACGTAACGGGCTTCTTTGAATTTTGCGGTATAGTGGTCTTCAGTATGGAGGGGATCGGGGTATCGTTGCCCATTGAAAATAATATGAAGGACCCCACGCAGTTCCCCAAAGTTTTATGTGCTGGTAAGTGTCATAGTTTCCCCTCGATATTAATAAGCTTCTCGTCACCTTTGGTGGTAAAGTCAATATGTAACGTTAATAAGTGCCTAACCAGTAATCTGTATGGATGATGTTTTAATTTGAGGCCACTTTCTACAATGGACGGGATCGATTGTCTGCAGTAAATGCTTTTGTGCCAATTTATTCAATGTAAAAGAAATGTATTACCAAATAGTAATAAAAATAATAATGAAGAAGTTTTGCTTGAGGAGTGAGGACCAATGTTGAGGGAGATAAGTATACAATCAGATTAATAAAGTCAGACTAATTCATCAACCTCCGTGCTTCTCATCTACGCTGTTCCTCAAGTCATCGATCTTCCAACATGGGGGGTGTCTGAACACTACTAATTCAATGTTATGTGTATGTATTGTATGATTTCACATTATGTTCACAGGTATGGCAGTAGTTGTCACCTTCCTAATACTCGTCGGATTTTTCGGATATTGGGGTTTCGGAGAAAGTTGCAGATCACCTGTAACGTTGAACTTTCCATCAGAAATGTAAGCTTTTCATTCTTTATGATTACATAGGAGCTTCTGTTTACATCGTTAAAATAAAAGATAATGAAAAATACTTTACAACTGAGTCAGTCAATACTTGATCAGTTCTGTCAGTAAATCATGAATGTCTGAAGCATCCATTCGACGAAACAAATGAGCAGAGACAGAAGCGTAAAAAGAAATATCCAATTAATTATACAATGATCCAAGTCGTCACGTAGAATCTGAGAATATTTTTTTCTTCTAGATTTCCAACGATTATAAAATGCTTGATGGCCATAATGATCTTTGTAACATTTGCATTAATATTCTGGGCTCCCTTCAATTTAGTCTGGCACTACGTCTCGAAGAAACATGATCCCAAGAAACATTGGATATGGGAAAGGGTTTACCGAGCTACATTCATAGTTGTTATCACCGCTACAGCTATTGCTTTTCCAAACATTGGCAATTTAATGGGACTGGTAAGTAGATCTTTGTTAATTTTATTATTTCTATAAGTGCAACCTCTATATGCAATGATTCAGTATTTTGCATGCTACAACCAACAAAAAAAAATCCTTTGAATGAAATTTCTTAAGTCATTAGACCGCATCATCGATGCGCCTGGGTTGTGTCCACAACGATTTCGCAATCTCTATCGATAATGATGATGATTATAATTACGCTCAGCCAATTTATTCAAAATATACGTATCTTGATTCTCAAACCTGTAGTTTGAAGCGTAATTTTTTTGTTTTCAGCTGGGAGCATTCTGTTTATCCAATATGGGGTTCATATTCCCTGCGATAATTGAGCTGCTGGTGATTTGGGAGGATCCTGGCCTCGGCAGATTTAAATGGCGCCTTTGGAAAAACATATTAATTATATGCCTAGGAGTTTTATTATTTGTTGCTGGTACATATGCTAATGCCAAAGGATTAATAACGAATCTTTAATAAAATAATATAAGTGATTTCACACAAAGCATTTTTATTTTTCGCTACTCAAGAGTTGAATGAATATAAAACAAAATTAATACTTTTGTCAACTCCAATATGAATTGTAAAAAATATTTCATAACACGGACAGGAGATAGTCATAACTTGTAATCCTATGAGGGTTCTAAGAGAGAACATTCAGCCTACATACATTTTTGGGCCTTTTCTGAAAGTCCCGGCTATACATTGTTACTAATAAGTCATCGATCTTCCAACATGGGGGGTGTCTGAACACTACTAATTCAATGTTATGTGTATGTATTGTATGATTTCACATTATGTTCACAGGTATGGCAGTAGTTGTCACCTTCCTAATACTCGTCGGATTTTTCGGATATCTACAACCTATTTTGTATGTTGCCGTTGACGCAAATGCCCCCCATATTTCCACTGAGACTAGATGTAGCGAAGGCGTTCGATCGGGTCTGACACCGGGGTCTTCTAACAAAGTTCCAGCATACGGGCTATCCAAGGCATTATAGAAATGGGTCGCCAGATTTCTCTCCAGCAGACTATAAGAACCGTCGTTGACGGTAGATGCTTCCATAGCATGGAATTATTAATGCCGGTATCCCGCAAGGCTCTGCGCTGTCCCCGACATTGTACCTGCTGCATATCACTGACATGTTGTCTTTTGAGGGCATTTATTGCTATGCAGATGACGATACTACAACTTTCGTGTCATAACAATACTTGTTCAAAATAACCTGGTCTAACAATATCTAGCAAAATTTTCTTCAGGCCGGCACTTTCGGAAAAGTTCCAAATTTAATTATGTCTTTTTATAAAGGTTCCATACTTAAATGGAAAAAAAAAACAAATAATATTTAAAAAATGAAAAAAACAATCATACTTTTGTGAAAATCTTTAATTAACTAATTTTAAACAGGAATAAGATAACAAAAAATACAATAAATATTTTTTTCTATGTATTATTTACCATGCCAAACAAATATATTTACTGGAAGAGCTGAGGGGCAAAATCAGATTGGTTCTTGTTTTACATAAGGTACCTATGTGTAATATATATATTTACAACAAACTTCTCATAGCTATAATATATCCATTAATGAATTAAATAAAAATGTAATCTTATAATTTCTTTATAAACCAATATCATATATTTTTGTACTAAGATTTGATGGTTTATTACTTTGTTAACCGTTTTATTTTATTATTTAGTCAATGCAATCTTTAATCGGTCAAATTACATTTTATTAATAATAAAATATGCATTTACTTGCTGAAACGAGCCAATGTGATGATAAAAAAACATCCGAAAATAAATAGCTAATATCCCGCCTGAGACATGGTAGAATATCAATAACAACTCAGGACGTAAAATGTTTCCATTAAAAAAGACCTTGCCATTAAAAATAATATGAAAAATATAATATTTTATTAAATAATACATCGAGAATACAAAGAAGAATCTTGGAAGGATTCAGATAAAGACAGACACCAATTCCATGGCGTTAACAAGGGAACCGCAGATGAATATAAATACTCCGATACTGATCAGTACCAACCCTCTCCAAAGTCTCCATTTGTACTGTCCGAGGCCTGGTCTATCCCATATGACGAGGAGATAGATCAGGTTTGGCCAAATGAAGGCCATGTTAGATAGGCAAAATGAGCCCAGCTGTAATACAAAACCAAATATGAAAGTAAGAAAGTAGCTAATTTTATATTGGACAATGTGAATCTTCTCATCAACTGCAAGTATATGTTACTGTAAAAGCCCGAATACCGGTAGATCCTAGGTTTTACGTGGGATTTACCAACATGAGCTGGTAAATGTAGGTTTTTATATGAATTGAGACGATTTTTTTGTGTTTTACCTTTAGAGTTTGGTAAGTAGCTAAGGATACGTCCTTAGCTAGTTACCAGGTATATACCTTCTATTTCTTCTTCTTTGTCTGTATTTAAAGTAAAATATAATACATGACAATATCTGCATTTTATTATTCGTAGACTGTACCTATCTCACGAACCGTATTAGATAGATAGGTGCCATTTTCACAGATTATGTAATTTTATTGCCGCTATTACAACAAATAACAATAAAAATGTAATAAAATTTAAATTTAAAGGGTCTCCACTCCATCCAAGAAACGTCTTTACGGAACTCGCACTTTGCGGGTTTTATATTTTAGTAAGTAAAGGCCTGCATCTGCAATGGTGTTCGTTACAATTACCACCAAAGTTACGCGGTAGAGCCCCTGGTCATAATTGCACGATGGTCTGTGATTATCGGGCCGAAGGTGGTAAGCACACAAAAGAAGGGAACTAGGGTGTGAAGAAATTCTTACAGGGTTGACAACGCATGAGTGGAGCCCCTGTTGTTGCACGTTTCTGTATGCTATGGTAACCGCTTACCATTGGGCGGCCCGTTTGCTTTTTGCTACATTAGCTTAGTATAACAAAAATAAGACCGACCTACTGTGGTGAGCGGAAATCGCCGAACATTTTAGTTAGACAACTATTCTTCAATGTTTACCATGTATCTGACGTAGAACCCAAGATTAACTGAGTAAGTGATAGTAGAAGTCCACAATTAAAGATTATTACAGAACAGTTCGCACTCAAATTATTTTCTTATATTTATTTTACTTTATTATAATTTATATTTTAATATATTATGACATGTTAGGTTAGGTTTTACTAGTACCTAAATCTTAGGATTTACCATAGTTTGAGCTTTTACAGTAGCATAATATAAATTATCTATTTCCAGCTGAATTCCAGTGATCATGCAGGTTGAACCCTCTTTTAACCAAATAAATAAAAATTCATATTATTATTTAATTTAAATAAATAAATTCCATGCCAAATCTCACATCCCACATGCATTTTAAAGCGCACATTGTTTTCTCACGTTATAAGTAAGAAAGAGTTTTTTTTTTTAATTTACGACACACTTTACAATGAATTTGTATGTATTAAATATATTATACTCACAAATCCCATCAAAGCATTGATGTTGGGGAACACGATAGCCACAATACCAATAATGACAACAATTATAGCTCTATATAGTAACTCCCATCGCAGTTCCTTCTCCGGAGGATGTAGTTTCTTCAGATAATAGAAGACCAGATTAAACGGAGCCCAAAAATTAAGTGCATGAGTAACGTAGATCATGAGTGCTATTGCCGCTTTGAGGATCTTCGGTACTCTGGAAATTGTATTTGTTAGATAGGTTTTTTATTGAACGATCTTTCTTCATACTTCTTTCTTACCGCCTTACTCATAAAAAACGGTAAAATTCCCAAGTATATTTGTAACGCGTGACGTTTTATGATCGGCATGATTACGTTTTACTGACTGATTTAGTTTTACTATACAGCGTTGATGAATAAGGGCATTGGCGTATAGCGATCCAGTTCATACATATTTTAGACGTAAGACCCAGGTCATAGATATTTTCCTTCTACGAAAGCTCAAACTCATTATAAGATTCAAACGCACGACTTTCGCTATGGCATATCACATCACTGCCACTTCTTCCATCCATCATATTCACCTAATAATAGTACATTATGATACATATGTGCAAAGCTGGTCATTACACACGAGGCAGTATTAAGATAAGGGAGCCGAGAGTGTAATGATCAGTGCATTGATCATTACACTCTCTCATACGACGTTTTTCAACACACTTGGTAATAATCAACCACACCATTGGTTCTCATTAGAACAAATATGGTGTTGTGTATGTTTAGAAGTTATAGAAGTACCTAAAAGGAACTGTATGTTATCTTCATACAATCGTAGATATTACCTACATTTAAAATTATATAATATAAAGATACTTACATAGTCATTGGGAAGTTGACAGTGATTGGCGAGTCGCATTTACTCAAAAATGCCACGTAACCAAAGAAGGATACCAAGAACGTGCAAATGATGATGCAACCCATTCCTGAAATGAAAGAAAAGTAATACAAACAAATAAATATAAGTTCACACTGTATAATCTTTAAATAAAACCTAATTAACTACTTTTATATTTAACAGCCCTCAAAAAAGGAGGAGGTTCTGTGTTCATGAATACAAAAAATTACCTAAATTTTTTTTTGCTTGCTTGACAGACTTATTTTCTACGTGAGCTACCAACGTTTTCGAGAAAGAACTTTAGCAAGGCTGTTTTTTTTGTATTTCATTGCTCATAGAAGCCTAATTGCTTAATTTGCTGAGACGACGGAGAAAATGAAGAAAAAAAATTAAAAAATATTAAAATGTTTCAAACTCCGAAATTTTCACCAGTACTAACAGGATGCGCAGAAGTAAACGCAACCACTTCCGACTGCCAGACTTGGTGCATCTCTATCAGGCTTTAATGCGTAAGAAAATGACAAAAAACCAGCCTTGCTAAAGTTCCTTTTTTCGCGACGTTGCTAGCTCTTATACCATATAGTGAAGAAGATGTTTCTTCAGATGCTACTTTGGAATTTACCTTATCCAGAAAAGTTCTTTAAAACGTGTCTTCCTTCCATTAGGATACTCATATAAGATCTCATAAATGTACATGCCACCGGGTGGTTTGTAAACTGTATGGCGGCGGATGACCAGTCTTGGTCGGATTGTACGTGCCACGGGGTGATATAAAACCACTGACTGGTAATAAAAACTCATATCCCCAAGCCTATTAGGTATTAATTATAGGATATATAGGTACACACAAATATCACATTCTTTTCCAAGGTAGCACCTTAATGTATCACAATGTATAAAAAAATACTAAACACACTAGATAAATTTCTAGGCTTAAAATTATGATAACAATGAATTGAACTTGTACTATAGGTACAAACCCTTAACAATCTACTGAGATTTTCTATAGTGGCCACCTTCACCAACCGCTAGGTCATAAAAGACGGCACACTATTCCTGGCAACCCCTTACGAAGCGTCAGAGACCCTCTGCGGTAGGTCACGCCGCCAGAGTACTCGCCCCTGGTACTCTTGAGAAAATGTGAGTCGCACCGTGATTGCTCACTACCATTTTTCCAGAATGGTACCGGAGCAGTTAAAAGTCGCTCACCACGCGCACCCCACTAGCTGCGTCTGTGCCAGTACTTACGCAAGCGCAAGCACTAGCACAAACACACCCTAGGGTGCTTGCGGATTCAATCCCCGCTGGGGACGCCAGAAAAGCTGACTTCCATTTCTCCATGAATGGTACCGGAGCTGTCATGCGCGCTCACTTCCCAATACAAATCCACGTATCTACCCAATGCCTACAGCTGGTACTATAGGTACAGTATTACCCAACTGATATGGCTTTCCAATGTATCTGCGCAGAAGATATATTTTCAATGCGGGGGAAATGCTATTGGTCGGCAGCTGCCGCCATGTGTGCCGAGGGGCGTCACTTGCGAGTGAGACGGAACTAACAGCTGCAGTGTATTATGAACCTTATAGTAGTGATCTAAGGTTGATTGTAATTTCGTTAATCTTCAGGGCTTACGTTCTTTTCTGTGCGAACTAAGATTCACGACGCGCCTTATCAGTTGGGTACTACTGTACTATACTAATTGTGAAAACTTTTCTCACCCATCATGAGGGCATAGGGAAATTTTGCCGGATGTCTCATGTTGTTCTCAATGGGTATCACCACGCCGGAGCAAGACATGCTGAATACGATCATTCCAATGAACTCGCAGTATTGGTAAGGACCCGTAGTCATTGTCAGATTCACAAATTTTGGGTTATATTCTATGGCATAGTGTACTGCCATAAAAATGCAGAATACTAAAACAATTAAAGTAAGGTTAGAACTGTGCCTCAACATTTTAATAAGTCACCAAGGTAGCCTTACCATGCTAATGTCAAAAAAATACAATCAATAAAATTGTTAATAAAAAAATCAAAACAATAACTCACATATAACGAAATTTGCCGCAATTGAAAATGGCGCCAGCCATTTCAAGTGAGTGATCAGACAAATAAGAACTATCGGTAATATCATGCAAGCCATGTACACCCTTAAATCGGGCATCCCTTTAAAAATATTAATAAATCACGTTATTTTATTAAAATACATAAGTGCCCAGCAGAAAAAACGAACTAAAAAGTAAAAAAAGCAAGTTGTATTATTTAATCTGTATAGGTATATCTTACTGTAATAACATAGCCCGATTACTGGTAGATGATAGATTTTACGAGTATCTTAGGATTTACCAACATAAGCTGGTAAATGTTAGGTTTGATATGAAATGTGTACATTTTTCGGGGTTTTACCTTTAAAGTTTGGTACAAGCTAGGTTTTACCAATGATGCTTAGTAAATATTGGTTTGGGAATAAAACAATGTAATATGATTGAGAAATAGTTATTATATAGAGTATTTGCTTCTTATTCTATGGTTACATACCATTTTTGCCTGCCATAGACGTCTCATGGGTATTCTCCACGAGCTGTTTTATAGACTTGGCTATGATGATTTGGTAGCAAGCACACGAACCAAATAGATCTATACAAATGATGGCATCTATGGAGTATCTGTTCAAGTAAAATATAATTTACTACCATGATACTCTCAAAACAATTTTATTGAGAATATTCTAATGGTCTGGTCACACCGAGACGCGACGCGAAGCAGCGCGCACTTTTTGATATAGCGATACATTAACATTATTTAGAGGTCTAAGAATGATGGTCCATTCTTAGATCTGCCTTGATCTGCCTTGGATGATCTGATTCTTTAAAAAAAATGTATGATTATCAAAAAAAATTACATGACCCAAGACATCGAAACCAGACTTTTACTCTAACCAAACATTTGCCTACTGCTCGACCTCTGAGCTAGTTCTTTTTAGAGTTCCGTACCCAAAGGGTGCCAACGGGACCCTAATACCAAGACTCAGGTGTCCGTCCGTCCGTCCATCCGTCTGTCTGTCAGTGGCCTGTAGGTATCTCATGAACCGTAATAGATAGACAGCTGAAAATTTCAGTGACTATGTATTTCTATTTCCGCTATTATAACTAAAATAAAAACCGGCCAATTGCGAGTCAGACTCGCAAACAGAGGGTTCCGTACAATATTACTAACTCATTGCCTACTATGAAAAAAAATTACCAAAATATTTTTTTTGTAAAAAAAAAACATTTTTAATACAAGCTTTTTTTGGTAACTGTACTTTTTGTTGTCTTTACTTGAATTGTCATCGAATATACTAATGTACAGCAAATACCAAGTCAATCCGACCACTGGAAGTGGGTGAAATTCGACTTGCAAGATTCCACCCGAACAAACATACATACATACATTGCAAGTTAAATAAAAGCTTGTAAAAAGGACGTTTGTTTTATGGCCGCCCCCTTTAATTTTTAATATTATTTTATTTTTATTGCCGTCTACCTATTATCACAGTTTTACCATTACATAACTGTGCTATTACTGTTCGTGAGATACTGCTCACTGACTGACAGACGGCGGACGGACAGCGGAGTCTTAGCAATAGGGTCCCGTTTGGCACCCTTGTATGGAACCCTTGTAATAGGCGCCCATACCAGAAGTTTTTTTTTGCGTTAGTTTTTTCGCACGAAACCCTCCATTTGCGAGTCCGACTAGGACTTGGCAGGTTTTTATATTTATGTCAACAGGTTGACCAGCAGGCTGACGGGCCACCTGATAGTAGTTGGTCACCGCAGTGGTGGTTCATCTAATTATTCTGCGCTCTAAGATGAATAAAAATATCAATTAAAAAATACGCCATAAACAGATAATTCTTACCTAAAAATCTTAGACCATCTGGCGACTTTAGGATTTGGAAAACACATCATTGCCGCTTCGCCGACATCAGGGTAGGACATCGAGGGCACTTTTGTCCTTTTGTACATTATCTGAGCCGAATGTACTAGCAGCTGGAATGACAAACGACACATTTACATAATATAGGTACTGGGTTATTGGCCGCCTCCATAAATAAAACAGGGGAAGTTACCACCATGGACGAATAGATGTTACCACTTACATATAAACAATAGGTCATATAAACCCCAAATATAATGTTAAATGGAATGGCGACCATCACGCCAGCCTTCATGTAGGCGACATGGCCACCCAGGATGCCTCCACCTAACGCACCTTTGACCATATGCGCCACAGAGCCGACTACCCTGAAATGATGCGTTAAAACGTTACCTAAAATTAGCTTCTAAGCACAAATTACTAATAGACTCGATACCGCTTGACACAGATTACAGAATAAGGCAGATGGAGCGCGCTGAACACGGGAGTGATTTTATTACTTAATAATTTATTTGCATTTTATCGTTTGGTACCACGTTATGCGGTACGCACCTAACTTGACGCAACATGCTTGTTGCATGTGGCGTGCCTGTAACACGACTGCAAAGTAACAAATGAATGCTGGTTTTGGCGCGCGATCTAGCTTACATACGACCCTTAAACAAAGCGAATACAAATGCGAATACCAGGTATGTGTTTTTCAATTTGTATTTGCTTTTTTGGCCTCACTCCCTTGTTCCGTGCGCTCTAATCTGCCTTTTGTTCTGTGATCTGACCGGCTTGATTAATTAATAATATGAAACAAAGTGTACAATTATTTTACTTAAGAAATTATGGCGAGGATAGCTCAGTGGTAGTGACGTTGGATGCCGAGACAAAGGTCCTGGGTTCGAATCCTACAATGAGCTTGAGCTTTCGTTGAAGGAAAACATCTTGAGGAAACCATAGCAACGGTGGTAGGGTACTTTGTAGTCTCACCTGGCTGGCTACCACCCTCACCCTTGTAAATCTGTCACCAAGCACATAACGGTGTGTACCGACAGCTGCACTTGAGAACCAGTACCTTCTAGGCTTTGTGTGCTCATCGCCTCGGCTATCACATACTATTACGGTGAGAGTGTGGTCTAAAATAATAAATATCCTGGGACATTCCTCACACACGGTCATCTGATCCCAAACTAAGCAGAGCTTGTACTATGGAAACCAGATAACTGATATAATACATATACTACTTTTTGTTTGTAAATACATACTTAATATACATAATTACACCCAGACTCAGGACATACAGACATGTTCATGCACACAAATGCATGTCCTGTGTGGGAATCGAACCCACGACCTGCGGCGCTATAGGTTAAGACTCCACGTCTTAACCAACTGCGCCAACTGGCCCGTCAGTCAAAATAAAAATCATCGTCAGTAAAAATAACCCATTGACTCGGTTCGCATCACCAGTGGCAAGTTGTGACGTTAAACCACAAACATAAATCTAAATAGATAACGCAAGACTTGAAAACCAAGCGTGTCACTTTTTTTGTACCTACCATAATGTAACAAGATTGATTTAGATACTGCCATTAGATTTTGAACGTGAAAATGAAGCTATCCTATTTGTCAGCTATACATATCCCTCGCCACACATCTCTGGTGGATACAGCCTTGTGCGAGTTCCTTGTACGCGCGAAACAGTTTCAAAACACATTGTGCCCATTTTTGCACAGATTTTGACACGCGAAATCCTACATACACTCGCGGCATCTATTTAGATCTTTATCTCGCAACGCTCGATTTCATACTATGTAATCAATAGGTGGTATCAAACCTACTTATCTGTGGTCGTCATATCTCAAATGTTACTGCACTAGTGCACGGATTTACCCGACAGATCAGCCTGTCAGTCGTGCCTGACAACGTATGGCAAGAACAGACAAGTCCGAACATCCAATCATACGCATGTGCGAAAGTTTATGGATTTACAAATCTATGAGTAGATATGGCCGTCATTTTAATGTCTCTTCTACGTTTTCTTTCCTCTATAAAAATAAAACCGCCGAATATTACGGCTAGAGTTTGTTTTGAAAGAGACATTGCAGACACAGCTGTTGCCCGGACCGCGTATGGCGGAATCACGGATCCGATCTAAGACGCGTATGGCGGAATCACGGATCCGATCTAAGACGTGTCTGTCGGGTAAATCCATTCGTGTACATTTCCAGTTTCACCGAAACGCCTTACATATTCTTACCCAGTTTTTTTGACGCCAACTCTGTAGGTGACATAGTCATAAGCATCTTCTTCCGCCTGGGTTTTAGATTTGACCGTAAAGTTGCGGTCGGTTGCCTAATAAAAACAAAGATAAAGATTAAAAATACTATATTCATCAATTTTGGTGAATCAACAAATATTAATCTTGGCCTAACGAATAAATCCCATCATAATCAGATAAGAGAGCTGTCCTTTAAGTGACCTGATCCTCCAGTCTCATGAGGACTGTTAATAGTTCTTGTGTACTTAACATGTAGCAGTTAGCAGGCACCTGAGACCATATTATCATACCATACATACCATAAACTGAGGGTCTCCAAAAACGATACCTACACGATAGTCTCCAGGGCGATTACGTAACTAAATTTCAATCATTTTCGAATTGAAATCGGTTCAATATAGCGGTTTTCTGATAACTTTTTTTACGTTCCGATAATTGCAAATACAAACAGTGGTTCATTAGAAGTGGTAACATTTGCGATTTTGTAATATTTCTACCGATTCAGAGGTTATTTCACTCTGAATTTCATTGCAATAAAGTTACGTAATCCGCGTACTGATCATCGTTTTCAAATAGTACCCAAGTAAATTGAATTGGTAAAAATCCGTTTGCATGATTTAATTTAGCTGAATTTAGCTTTAGCTTGTATATCGGCCTATAGTGTCCCACTGCTGAGAACAGGCCTCCTTTCACAAATATGTGTTAAAGGAAATGGGCAAATTCTACACCACGCATGCCCACTGAGGATCAGTGGAGTTAGGCTAGTGTTCAACTATTGAAGTTTTCAAGCCACCAAGAGGCCTCCAACTAGCGTAACGACTGTCACAATTAAGTGATAGCCGGGACCAACAGCTTTACGTGACTTCCGAAGCACGGAAACCGCTCAAGTTGAAATACCACCAGGCGGTCACCGAAACCATCTTCATATGTACACCCGTAACTTCGGCGATCGATTAAGAGCGGCTAAGGTGTAGACCACGAGCACTACTAATCGTGATACGAGATCACAAACTCTAGTAACTAGGGAGATCTAATATTACTAAAATAACATTATTTGATATAAAATATAAAGATTATGTGCAACAAACCATGTTAACCGAAAGTAATTATATCATGATAAGTTATCTTGAGTTTCTTCTAAAAGTATCTTAGTAAAAAAATATTTCGACTATAAAACCAGCAATCAAAAATTCGTCTGCATGTCAAGATTAATTCAAAATGTTGTCATCTTGGTGTCAGTTTTATTCTTCTGTCACGTTTTTATTACAAAAGGAGGTAAAAAATCCAATCTTTAATCTCAATTTACATTACCGCGGAAGAGAGTGCAATGTGGAAGCGAATTTTTGCAACGAAATTCCTCAGAAGACGCGCGACCTCTTTTTTGGCCATTGACATAAAGCTCATGATCGTTGAACTTCGTTCCAAAAATTCGCTTCCATTAATGGAAGCGCAATGGAATACTTAAGTATACCATTCCGTTGCAGTGTAAATTGAGCTTTTACTTTGGCGTGACAGTGAATTACAGCCACAAGTATTGGGTTCGATTCCCACCCAGGGCAAACATATTAAGTGTTACTTCTGTTCTGTTAGTTCTGAACCTGGGTGTGATCTCACATAAATTATAAATGAGACAGTTTGGATGTTTCTAATATCTATCTTCAGGCTCAATGACGCATAAACGGCTGAACGGATTTTGATGAAACACATCACAGCACATATATATATATAATAGAATAACATACAGGATACTTTTTGGAAAATATAAGATCCTTAGGGAAAACTAATGAAACATTTTTTTTGTTCTACTTTATTGGGGATCACAACAGCAGTGTGAGAAGAAATGCCCAGAATATTGGCAATTTATTTACTAACTTTTTTTTATTTGATGTATTATGTATGAGTATATTTACAACGGAAGCGCTCGTGGTGTAGCATGGTAAGCCTTTCTTAATCGATCGGCAAGTTAAGCTACCACCGTCGTGGTCGGTACCTGGATGGGTGACCGCCTAGTGGTATTTCAAATCGAGCTTTTCCGTGCTTCGGCAGGCACGTAAAGCCGTTAGTCCCGGTTATCACTCAATTGTGATAGTCGTTAAGCTAGTCGGAGGCCTTCTAGGCGGCTTGGAAACTCCAACAGTAGGTAGACCACTAGCCTACCTAATACCTCCACCGATCCGCAATGGGCACGCGCGGTGAAGTATCTGCCCACTACCTTTCACCCTGATTTGTGAAATTAGGCCTGTGCTCAGCAGTGGGAGTGAGCTGATGATGATGATTATGATATTTACAATGACTTATTTTATGTAACTTAAATAAAAGTATTAGGTATAATAGATTATATGCCAAAGATTTTAACGACTAACCAACATGTAGCTAAATTCTCCAAATAGCATATTAATATTTTTATTACTAGTACCTTCATAATAATATAAGATCCTGATTATTATAACACAAAAAAACTTAACAATTCTCTATTTTCACTGAACACTACACATCTCCAAGAAGGTAATGACAAAGTCATACAATCTTAGATAACATTAATTGAACTGACGATGACGATGGCAAATGATCAGAACCGTTAGTTTATAATCAAAAACCGTAATCAAACAAATGAGAATGTTGAGGTAGTGAATCGCAGTTGTGTATCGAAAACGATATAATAATGGGAAATTAATCGGTGCTTCTTTGCGTAGAGGGAGCGATGTCACGACGTCTCCGATCCACAATTACGATCCGCTACTACGTCAGTACTATTATCTATTCTGTGCCAATACCTCAACATTCTCATATGGGGAAACCACAAAAAACGCGCCTCACCTCATGGTGGTGTGGAAATAAGTTTTTTGGGCAAAACACGTGTGTAGACCGCGGCGCTCGTACTCTAAAACTAATTAATTTTACAAAAACAGGTCCTAACATAAATTATGAAAAAAAAAAAAAGTTAATTCACGGGCCATTTGGCGCAGTTGGTTAAGATTCACCTTACGCGGCGCAGGTCGTGGGTTCGATTCCCACACAGGACATGCATTTGTGTGCATGAACATGTCTGTATGTCCTGAGTCTGGGTGTAATTATGTATATTAAGTATGTATTTACAAACAAAAAGTAGTATATGTATTATATCAGTTATCCGGTTTCCATAGTACAAGCTCTGCTTAGTTTGGGATCAGATGACCGTGTGTGATGAATGTACCAGGATATTTTATTTTATTTTTATTTATAGCAAATTTTCTCTAGTGACTATTTTTAGTCGGAAAGGAGATTTTGTCAAAAATCTATTTTTGGGCGCCATTATTCAAAGTGAAAATTCGATAAAATCACGACGAAATCTATAAAACCACAAATTTTAAAAAGTCCCGGAAAACTTGCTGGACGGACAGACTATTATGGCATAGGAACCCGATGAAACCGCAGTGCGGTAAATATATTATCTCAATACCCAACAAACCATAGCAATCGATTCAGCAAAGCATAATCATGATGATTAACTTGTTTTTAACCAACTTCAAAAAAAGGAGGAGGTTCTCAATTCGGTTTCTTGCCGGAGTCTTCTCAGTTCAAGTTGTATTTGGAACCGGTGTAGAGACATTTATTAACATTCATAAGAGCCCTATAAGGGCCTAACTTGAATAAATGAATTTTGATTTTGATTGATTTGGTTGTATGTTGTTTTTTTTTTTATGTTTGTTACCTCATAAAGTCATAACTCCGTCATTTATTAACCGATTTGGAAAATTCTTTTTTTGACTGCAAGGGTACACTTCCCGTTTGGTCCCATTGTCATCAGATCAGGATGTGATTACTCCTTAGTGTACTTTGAAATCGTTTTAAGATTTTTGTAAAACAGACCAATTATTTTTTGACACTGTAGGTCGTTACAAAAAAAAACTATTAACAATGTGTAACTATGTAACTGTGTTATTTGTTTCATTGATTGTTATTTCTTCAATGAGTCAAAATTAATTCTGAAATAGTAACTAATATTACTATTGCCATAGTAGCCACTTGTTCTGAGATTTTTTCACCAACCAGTTAGAAACTCCTAACGCAACCCAAAATTACAGCTTTCATACTTTCAGGGCAAGGAGGGATCCCGGAGGGACGCAATTCCATGCGATTAACAGTTGTTTGTCCATTAGCTGCGGCAGTTTGAGAGAGCTACTGCACAAGGCAAATGTCTAAAACATGTAGGTCCAATGTCGAAAACACCTCTATTTAAAAGTATGGATCTGCCAGGCCTTGTGACCGCGGTCCAACTGTACACACGGCTACAGATCAAGCTATACATTTCTAGTATAAGCTGACCTCCCATTGTAAGGAAATCCTATATAATGCGAGATCAGCTTATACTGTATTGTGAATTGTATAGCTTGATCTGTAGTCGTGTGTACATGATGGACAACTGTCCATACAACTGTATATACCTATGCAGATCACCGAATAAACTTTGTCAGCGCGATACAGGATAATGTGGCACTATCTATCTATCTATCTGTGTGGGAACTCCTTTATGTTATGTAGGTGGTCTCTACTCTACACATATTTAGATAGATCTTTAAAAATAAAGATAATAATAAAAAATAAATACCTGACCGTTATACATTATTACTGAGTAACGTAACTGTAATTTGCAATTAATGGTTACTAAAAGAAAATCATACTAATAGGTATGAGAAAAACGTAATAGCGCATAATTATTCAATCAATTATAAAATTCAGCATTTTCACAAACGTTACACACATCACCAAGGAAGTAACTAACAACGTTATATCACATAATCTGAGTTTAATTGATGGAAGCAAACAATCAGCAGATGATATTTAAATGCAAATATACATTTTATTATCTCATGTTAACCCCTACGTAATTCAAGATGTTTTACAATAAATGTACAGCTTGATCCAACGTTTCTGAAATTTATTTGTACCATGAAGATAGAACCCCAATATCTTCAACTGCTTGATGTGAGAGTAGACCGCGTATTCAATTTCTTTGGAGTAGTAGACCAACATTTGTAGCAGAAAACAGATATCAAATAAATTCAATAAATGACAGACAAAAAAGGAGGAGGTTCTATAATCGACGCGTAAATTTTTAAATAAATTTTTGTTCACCGATTTTTCTGGAAATGCCTATCCATATAAATTCTGTCACGATCTGACCATGGACTTTTGAAGATTTGATGGAAAAGTCCACGAATATCGCGATCGAAGCATTGTCTTCAATATTGTCGACATTGATCAATTATATTCTCTGTACTGACAAAATAATCTTGAAATTTATTGAGTACACATTAGAAGTACAAAATAAAAAATAAACTAAAAAGTAAAAAAAAAAAATACGACGTAGGAACTATTATCCGTTTTGAAGTCCCAAATTTAGATTGATCCTGAAGATATATTCAGAATTACATAAAGTGTATTATTACAACATGTACTAATAAAAAGTACCTATATAGGTACGTTGAAGTGAACAGTGGGATGATAGTACCACTTACCTATGTAATTATATCTCCAGAGTTTGTTGTAAGTGTTAAGTCATCTTAATCTAACACGTTATCTTAATGATATTGTTATAAAACTTAACTTGTTTTGATATTTTATATTATTATATTGTTCTGCTGTCAATGTCAGTAGGTAGGTACGTACAAATTATTCTTCTTTCAAATAATGTTCAATTTCTTGTTCTAACTTGTAGGTACTATTCATACGTCTGTGGTTCTAATGTATTTCCCCACTATCCCCGCCCCCCTGCTACGCAATATGTGAGACGATTATTCCATTCGACACTTAAATCCGTCACATTAGCATTCACTCTTTTCTTACTCATATCATCTTTCACAATCCATCTCTTTTTCAGTCTACCTCTTCCTGATATCCGAGCTTCCACTTTCATATTTATAACTCTTTTAACCCTTCACATAAAATACTTACACTCGACAAACTCTACTGTTTCCTCTCAACTATTCAGTCACTGTCTTTAATTCGTCCTCCTTACTGCCCAATATTCTGAACCATATATTACTGAGGTCTTATCACGCACTTTACGTTTTCCTCGATCACACGATGTACCTGGAACCTGCCCGGGGGCTCTAACGCGTAACTTTGGTGGTAATTGTAACGAACACCCAACACACCATGAATTTCATCCAATCAGGGCCCACGAATGCTCATCGTCGCCTCTAACCGCGTGCGCGTCATTGGATTAAATAATGAATGGTGTTAGTTACGATTACCACCAAAGTTACGCGGTAGAGCCACAGATTACTATAACCTCTGTGGTAGATCCCCAGTTTTGTAGGTATAGTCAATTAAATGTACAGAGTCTAAATTCGTCTCTGATCTATAGGGTCGGAATTCTGAAAAAATAACTTCAGATGATCACGACTTTGGATAAATAGCGTGAAAATTAATCAGCAGTAAAAAGTAAATGAAATAAACAGCTCGGAATTTATGGCTGTCATACTTTAACGAATTGATTTCACAGACTGAACGATAAACAGTCGTTTAAGGTAAGTAATATTCTTTTAGTTGTAGATTTTGTAGCACTGTGTTAACACTTAAATAAAAATATGATTCATCATCCAAATAAGACTAACAAATACATTTTATTATTTTTTATAATATTAAATTGTATGATAGTTATAACTGCAAGTCCTGTAAGTATATTTCCATTAATTAACTATTTAAGGTAACCGCTTACCATCAGGCGGGCGGTTTGCTTGTTTACCGACTTGGTAGTATAAATAAATAAATATCCTGGGACATTCCGCACACATGGTCATCTGATCCCAAACTAAGCAGAGCTTGTACTATGGAAACCAGATAACTGATATAATACATATACCTACTACTTTTTTTTTGTTTGTAAATACATACTTAATATACATAAGTATCAAAAAAACATATCATTAAAAACTTATAATTGTAATAAATCATTACAGCTAGCAACAGATTCGGTTGAAACAGATAGTCCAAATAATGAAGACAAAATAGCAGTCCCAGAAGAATTAGAGCCAAATGTTGATGATGTATTGAAAACTGCTGAGATTAGTCCCAGTCCAGAACCCACTGATGATGAATCTCGTTCTATAAAATTAGACGTAATAAATGAAGACTCAGTCACCAGTGAAATAATTGCCAGAACAGATTTTACACCAACTGAAGAAATCAAAGCAAAACGTTCTACCAGCATCGAGACATTTTTTAGTGATAGCGACTTAAAATCAGATTTAGATGACTTTGACATAGCTGATGCAGGACCGGTAGCTAGAAAAGAAATTGACGATAATATTGAAAAATCTGCAGATGATTCAGAAAATCAAGATCTAACAAGTAAGATGGAAGATACTGTTCGCTCTGAAAAGGCTATCGACGAAAGTAAAGCTGCTACAAAAATGGACGACTCTGACATAGGAAGGACAGATACTGAAGTACACAATGAAAGAGTTTCTCCAATAGAAGAATCAAGTGATAAAGTACGTACTGAAGGTCGAGATGCCGAAGAAACAGTTGATTTTGATTCTCCTACTGATGGTTTTATTCGAGGTTCTAGAAGGATGTTGGAATCAGGTGACATTGTGGAAACTAAAGGCAGATCAGGCGACAACGTGGGCATTACGAGAACAATGCCTACTCCGGATTTGAGATTATTAAACACTCTTAACCCTCTTGGTAGTAAGAACTTATTATATCTATGTATTCTTCAATGTGATAAAATATAATTAAACAGATGTATCGCACAAAATATGACCTGTTCAACAAAGGTTTGAGGCGATAATGATAAAATTACCTAGAGTTACACAATGTGAAAGCTATCACCATAATATTAGTTACATCTTGACTATGGCCGGCACCTACTTTATCACTATCATCATCATGGACTCTGAAGTCGTCTTAGCCTTAGTATTCTAAGCCTGGTGGTTGCTTATGCTCTGACTTATTTATTTTTATCCTGGATCCTGACATACAAATAGATACAATTTTCTCCATTTCTTCTAGACTAAAGTGAATCTGAGGTTTATAATTACTTCGATAGTAAAAACAAAATATCAGTAGAGAATATTTTTTAATTCCACTCGTGATTTGATTCAAAAATCTCTTTTTTCAGGTAGCAGCACCAGCAGAAGAAGCTTTCAAAGCGATGTAATACCACATATCCACACAGTTCTAAATAGTCCAAGCGTTTTATATCCAAATGTATATGGCATCCCTGCCCTTCCGAATATGATAATGAACAGAGTAACTAGCGCTGAAATGAATCCTATTTCTAGAAGCTTTCCTTTTTATCCTGACAATGGATCACATGCACAGGCCCATGCGCATGCTCATACTAGTGCAGAAACAAACTCAGCAAACCAATGGAAACCTAAGGACGTAACAAGTGCATACCCCTACGTTGCAACACAAAATCCAATGGACGCCAGACAAATTATTCCGAATAATTTTGACCTTCTGAAAAAATTAAGAGATGCCTCTTCTTTACCTATTAAACCGACATTATTTAGCGGCGAGAATGTAAGACCATTCTCCAATTTATTTAATTCCGCCAGCCAAGGATTTCCGCCAAATATGAATCAATTCAGTGCCTCGAGAATACGCCGCTCTGTCAGAAAGTAAGGAAGATTCCAACAAAATAATTTTATGATTTCTAAGGAAAATGCAATTCTTCGTATGATTGTGGGAAAATGTAAGGAAAGGGATGATAAATAATAAGAATGACGACCATCAAGTAGGTACTATTAAGACAAGTAGAAGTTATAACAATGTTATATAATTACAATTTATAAATAAAACTCATTACCAAACAAACATAGGTACATTTATTATTAATTTACCCTACAAATACCTATTTTAATTTGCCACTTATTACATTTTAGAAAATGTGTGCATTTTTAAAGTTCCGAACCAAAAAGGTATAATAGGAACCCTTGTGGTGTCTACCCTCTATCCCTCTGTCACAGCGGTATATTTCATCAAATTCAAAATTATTTCATGGTTTTGGGCATGGTCGGTCGGTCATTAGTTAGCCATCGACTATTATATTATGTCGATGGTGTGAGCGCAAGGCGCAAGATGGCGCATGTCATGACGTCATCTGACGTATCACGGGACATCGTTAGCTGTCATGTACCAATTCGGTACCTACGGCTTTAAGCACGGTCAAAACGATTACAGCGATTATAGCTTCAATTCGGAATGTAGCCTTAGATTCATTACATAATATTTACATCTTATCGCAATGACAACAATTGCGATCCCCGGCGCGGCGGCAAAACTACAAAGTAGACTGAATCTATATTTAATAAGTAATTAAATAAATTGCAAACTTAAGCAGGCTAATGGTTTAATAGACTGTGCTAATGCTAAAGACGGTATTCATTGCTATGTGGACGACAGTACACGACATGCTCATAACATCGTTCCGTGGTGGAGGTGTAACAAAACAATACATTCTAACAGTAGTAAGCGATCATAGCTTTAGGGCAAAGTGGCATATGACCACGGCTAACATCTGAACATCACTGTGAATATGTATTAAATACATTTAAATATATTACGTGTAAGTTGTTTATTTAATAGACGATAAATATTGATCAGTGTGTACATAACAATTTCAGATCAGAATATTTTCTTGTTTGATACTTTTTAGAGCGTGATTTTTCAGTAGTCGGGTTTTAGTTTTTAGGGTTCCGTAGCCAAATGGCAAAAAACGGAACCCTTATAGATTCGTCATGTCTGTCTGTCTGTCTGTCTGTCTGTCTGTCCGTGTATGTCACAGCCATTTATTTCCGAAACTATAAGAACTATAATGTTGAAACTTGGTAAGTAGATGTATTCTGTGAACGCAATTAAGATTTTCACACAAAAATAGAAAAAAAACATTAAATTTTGGGGGTTCCCCATACTTAGAACTGAAACTCAATTTTTTTTTTTTCATCAAACCCATAAGTGTGGGGTGTCTATGGATAGGTCTTCAAAAATGATATTGAGGTTTCTAATATCATTTTTTTCTAAACTGAATAGTTTGCGCGAGAGACACTTCCAAAGTGGTAAAATGTGTGTCCCCCCCCCCTGTAACTTCTAAAATAAGAGAATGATAAATCTATAAAAAATATATGATGTACATTACGGTGCAAACTTCCACTGAAAATTGGTTTGAACGAGATCTTGTAAGTAGTTTTTTTTTAATAGGTCATAAATTGAAATTAATATCAAATACTCAGGTCTATACTACCATTTACTTATATACCTACAGGTTTGTACGGAACCCTCGGTGCGTGAGTCTGACTCGCACTTGGCCGGTTTTTGAACTTAGTTTTTATTATTGGATAGGGATACCTCGAAGGTGGTCCCATATAAATATGGATAAAAAATACCTACCCTAAGGATGGGAAAATAGGGATGATTTATTGTTCACTCACAGATTTTAATGCTGAGTTGTGTATTACATCAAAAGAAATTAAAAATTAAGCATGTAGTAATTAGTACAGTATAGCCACAAGCCAACTTTTTAACAAAAAATAAACCACCGAAAAAACTGAAAAGCATAAAATAATTTTGAATATAACTTGAATTTTATAAGGTTTTGTCGTATCCATACGTATAATAAAAAACGAATAATGTAAACGAAGTGCTTATTTATTTAAAAGCTACAGAGTTCTGCCTTCCGCAACAAGATCCAATGCTTTTTGAAGGGCCAGATCATCCAGGCTACTACATCCGACTACCATTACCATTATTACCATTACCATGCACACGAGAACCTGAAAAGAAACATCAGAAGATATAGATGACATCTTTAATTAAGTTAACAGTGGAAGATAACAGTATCTTTTGGGGCAGTTAGTGTAGCAATAATTGGACTGTTTTACAAAAAACTTAAACCGAATTCAAAGTACACTAAGAAGTAATCATATCCTGATCCATGACCAAACGGGAAGTGTACCCTTTCAGACAAAACAAGAATTTTCCAAATCGGTTAATAAATGACGGAGTATTGAGGTAACAAAAATAAAAAAATAAAAAAAAAACTCCTTCTTTTTTTGAAGTCGGTAAAAAAATATACGGTCCGCCTGTTGGTAAGCGGTTCCCGTAGCTTGCAATAAGGGTACTCGCGCGTTGCCCTGTAAAAATCTCTGCACATTCTTCTAGAAAAAGGGTTCAGAGGAGTCGCTTTGCCAGCAGTAGAAGGAAGGACACCTTCCTCACTCACTGCCAGCACAGTGTCTACTCATGCAGCTCTAGCGAACTTACTCACAGCAGGAACACAACACCTTGAAGGTCTTAATCTATGTTTTAGGATAGGGTTATTGCGCTCTGGCTAAAGGTGAACGCACACTTATCCAAGCCGAACGCGTCGAACGCATCGAACGAAACGAATTTAATAATTATGTATATCACACTGAAACTAGATTGAATATAAAAAACTGACTTACCACGTAATACATCATGATGGCGAGAAATATATAACGGCTTTTCAGTTCAAAATTTGTGGAGCGTATAAGTTGAAATAATAAAGAATGTTTCTTATATTGCTTGACAAACAATAGATTTTATTTACAAAAAACCATCTGAATAAACTTGTAGATATTGTGGTTCATTTTAATATGATTTTGGAAACAATAGTAGTTTTTTTGCATTTCGTCTGTTTGTTAATCATAAATCAGTACCTGGGTGACCGAGCTTTGCTGGAAATCTCGAAAAAAAACGGTTTCCTAGAGATGAGACCTAGCTGGATTCATTTTTCTCCTCCAAAAACCCGCATAAAGCAATTCATCGCAATTGTTACAGATGTTTTCGAGATCTTAAAACGATATTATCCGCAGAGCTCTTGTTTTCATTAACGTGGTTTCCGTACTAGAAACAGTCGGTACTGCGCGGGGCGAAGGCAAGAGATTGATGTCTTTGATCTCGTGGAGTGCGAGTCACTGTTCGATTCTACATGTGTTGATACAAAGAACTATTTCAATAATTTTTGCAAGCAGCCAGACCGATTAATTAAATTAATATTTTTTTGTATTGATGTGATATTTATTTATCATCTGACGTCAACCCTTTATTCTATGGATCAAAAATGCCAATTATCGTCTTATTTGCATTATACTAATGCCCTCGCGCAAATTCTCCAGCGACAGCGAATTCTCTTATTGTTATCGCCGCTCCTTACGCGCGCACACAGCATGAATATCGAAGCAATACTAAAATAAGCTGTACAGATTGCTGTACAGTTCAGTCGCATGGATTACCTATAAAGGTGAACGCAAACTTATCCGAGCCGAACGCCCGCGTCAAATCGTCCGAATCTGGATAAGATTTCATATTCACATTTTAAAATTCGTTTCGTTCGATGCGTTCGGCTCGGATAAGTGTGCGTTCACCTTAAGTGTTCGAAAAGCGTAACCGGTGCTTTCCTCTAAATATATCATGAAGTTATGCTGGTTTTTTTACAAAGCGCGTAAAATAGCGAGGCTTAACCTAGTTTTATTTATAACCAAAGCTGAATAAAATCATTAACGAACAAAACTAACAGGCAGACAATAACAATGTAAGTAAAGACCTTATTCGGCTGTATTGTATATTTTATGTAAATAAGTGAGTTGGAAGTAAGCTAAGTCAATAATAAATTTATTTTTAGTATCATCATCATCGTATTATCTGTATATATATAAAAACTAAGTTCAAAAACTAAAACCCGACTACTGAAAAATCACGCTCTAAAAAGTATCAAACAAGAAAATATTCTGATCTGAAATTGTTATGTACACACTGATCAATATTTATCGTCTAACTTACACGTAATATATTTAAATGTATTTAATACATAATATTCACAGTGATGTTCAGATATTAGCCGTGGTCAGTCAAAATTATTTTGGGGTTATCATTTCACGATAACGTATATGCAGAGCTGTTTTTCTTTCTTGTATACTATATGTATGGGTAGGTTTGGAGAGAAAATATATTTGGGTATACATATGAGGCGTGATTTTAGATATTATTCTCAATTATCGGGTGCATACAAGCAAAACCGCGAGCAATAGTTAATCTTAATACATAAAATGATAAACTGATTGTTGATATATCAACGCACAGCCCTTACCGCCGTACCTAAAGATTTGAAATTTTGCACAAAGATACCTTATACAGTAGAGGCATCTACTAAGGAAGGATTTTTGGAAATTCCACCCCTAAGAGGGTTAAACAGGGTATGAAAGTTTGTATGCAAGTCCGTCAGTTTTAAAGTAAGGATCTTCAAATTTTGTGTTTAGGCTGACAATGGTTAAGGAACTTGTGGATAGATCTCCGCCCGTCTATCTGACTGTCTGTCTGCCTACTACGAGCAAATTTATTTTATACTACTATGGTTACAAACAAGCATATAACCAACCTGATGGTAAACGGTCACCGTAGCCTATATATGGACGCTGTAACAACAGGGGTATTATTCGCGGGTTTCCGACCCTGCAGAAATCTCTTCACACCTTTTTTGAAGAATCCCATGCTATATTCCTTTGTGAAAACCACGTCGGCAGGCTCATTCCACAGCGTGAGCGTACGCGGTAGGAAACTCCTTTGAAACCGTAAATTACGAAACCATTTCGGTTCCAATGTTTGAGGATGAACACCCCGATGATAGCCAGAGTTGCAATGGAAGGTAGCCGTGGCCATAAGGTGAAACAATTCTTCAGAGCACACGTACACAGTCCGTTGTACAAGCGCACGGTAGAATATACATAAAGAGCTCTCCCCAGACTGACAGACAGATAGACAGAAATATGTCAGCTGTTTGGAAATGATTGAGGAACTTGTGGATAGGCCTCATGTCGTAATTTATGACAAATAGGGTAATTCCGGGATAGATGGCCGTTATGGCCATAAGGGAGAGATCGCCTCTCCTTTTCCTCCGGAAGAGATGACCAGTGTTAGTCGGTATATGATGGCCATATGGTCATCAAATAAAAACCATACCCTATATATCCCCATACCCTATATATCCCCATACCCCATGGACCTATAACAGCTGATCGGACAATGTATGTTTAAATGTTTCAACCGAAAAATTTAAAGATCTTTTTCAAATCGGAAACGGAAACTTTCCACAAATAGATGGGCTGATTCAAATACCACATGAGTTATGTGGAACTTATAGATAAAATTTATCCTGATATTAAAAATATTAAACATCAACCATGGATTGGTTATGCGAGAGAGCTTTGATTCCCAAAACCGACCAAGCCACTGCTATCAAAGAAATGTTGATAAATTCATTCGAAGGTGAATAAAATATTTATAATTCTGTTGCCACCACGGTCGATGTGGATGAGTCGGTAAATTGTCCTGAACAATTTTTAAACATTCTCAATCCGCCGGGTCCTTCGTGTTATAGCCTTATGTAGCGTGTAGGTGCTACTGTCATAGTGCCTCCAAATGCCTGCAATGGAACTAGAATACAAGTATCAGCTCTACTTCGCAATGTTATTGAGGCCAAAATATTAACTGACACAGCCAGAGGAGAAACAGTCTTCGAGCCGCGTATACCATTGATCCCAAATCACCTTACGTTTGAATTTAAAAGATTGCGATTCCCAATCTTGGTTTGTTTCGCGATGACTATTAATAAATCACAGTGACGCAAACTCTGAATATGGAGTTGATTTGCGGTAGGACTGTTTCTTCCTGCCCTGTAGCTGGGGCTTAGAATCTACGGTGTTCCCCTGCCTGTCGTAAAAGGTAACTAAACGGAGATCTTCGGGGTCGGGGGCAATCGGGGCGGGGGCCCTGAACGCCCAGAAGCGGCCTCGAGGAGGATGGTGGATCGTTGTGGTAACGACTCATCGTGCGATAGCACTGCGAGGGTGCTGGGGGGAGGTATCACACTTCCACCGGGATGGGCTATCACAGCACCGCACGTGGAGGGGCATGCATTTACGTGACCTGCACGAGAGCCCGCCCCTCTTTAGCGCAGGTGGCTACCACCTTGGGGTTTTAGCCGGTAAAAGTCCGGCATAAGGCGGTCAGGTATCCTATGATGATTTCCCCACGCTAATAAAACAAAAGACTGTTTCTTCCACGGCCAGTTTTATCTGGCATGCTTACGTGTACGTAGTGGCGGGCAACAGCCATGAACAAAGCTCTATATTGTTACAATGATTAATATCTAGAAATACTCTTTGAGAACGAAGTCGCGGGCAAAAGCTATATTCTGTGTTGCTGTTTATGGTTTCACTGGTTTGGTTTTGTTCTTTCGTGGTTCCTTCGGTTTCAGTGCGCAAAGGGCACTTAAAAAATACAATTCACTGCGTACTCAAAAGTTAAATTTCGTACTATTTTTAGGTACTGTGCGTAGCGTATCCCTATCGTCAAGTCACATCTGGCAACACTGGACTGTCAATGTATGTTAGTATCAGGTTAGTATGTTAGTAAACAAATAAGAAAAGAAATACAAAAGACAAAGAGAATATAATCACTACGTTCTAACAAAAGATTTAGAAAACAAATAAATAAGCGGACGTATAAAAAAATCCAAATAGGCATTGTGGAGCCATAAGTATCACATTGAAAATAGTAATTAAATACCTAATAATTAATTACCTATTTACATTTAATTACAGTTTATATACAATATGGGCAAAAGATTCTACTGTGAATACTGTGATAAGAGTATGGTTGCTACACCGAATGTTGTAAAAACACATTACAAAGGTATTGTCCATCAAAAGATGGTTCAGGAACATTACCAACAATTCAAAGGTAATTTTCACACCAAATATCAGATGCATCATTTTCTAACCCCACATATTGCTTGTACTTTTCATAAACAGCCAGTAACCTCTGTTTATTTTTTTACAACTAAAGAATTGAATTCACTGAAACTTGAACCTGGGGGTACATTCCGCCACATTAGCACCTCCATATTTGTTAAGTTTTTTTTGGTTCCAACGTGACCCTATTAATATGCGTCCACTGTCCATTCGCCCATCTACTCCTTGTGCAATCTGCATAGAATGTTACTTCACTGTTAGTTGAGTATGAAAGAAACTGTAAAATAAAAAAAATGGGTAGCAACATTTTATGCCTAGTACCTATGCAAGTGAAACAAGAAAGAATGTCCTTGATTGCAAAGAAAATTACAGATTTATTTTAATATGTACTTATGTTTGCATATTTTTGGTTCAATAAATTAAATCACTAATTAGAATTTTTATTTTCAAATGTTTATTACTTGGGAGTAGGACATAATGCCTCTATAAGTTGAAAGATAGTTTAAAAATCCCTTATCTTAAAGTCAAGATAAGTCGAAGAATCATTCATTTATTTGAAACCTTTCCCATGAAGCTATAGGTAGTTAATGAGTCTCCACTGTATTTATAATGAAGGTGGAAATTTGGCAAAATGAGCCCCCCTGATAATGTTGACACTATATTCGTAAAAAATGGACTGACGGATTGATTGATTGATTGATTGATTGACGGGCCAGTAGGCGCAGTTGGTTAAGATTCGACTTGCGCGCAGCAGGTCGTGGGTTCAATTCCCACACAGGACATGCATTTGTGTGCATGAACATGTCTGTATGTCCTGAGTCTGGGTGTAATTATGTATATTAAGTACTTATTTACAAACAAAAAGTAGTATAATTATGTATTATATCAGTTATCTGGTTTCCATAGTACAAGCTCTGCTTAGTTTAGGATCAGATGACCGTGTGTGAGGAATGTCCCAGGATATTTATTTATTAAATATAATTTCCTTCACATATACCTAACTTCATTATTTCAGGTCCTGAAACAATACTAGCGGAGGAAAGCCACAAGAAGCCATGCATAAGATTTGCAAGAGGTGATTGTCAGTTTGGTAGTATATGCAGGTTTTCACATTATACAACAGAACAACTGAATTCTTTCAGAGAGTATGGTAAGAAAGTATTTTATTTTAATATCCTATATATTTTATCCTGTAATAGATAGTTACTTAGGTACTTACAGGTCGGTTAACGAAAGCTGGCACGTTCACAGTACTCATAAATTTGCAATCAGTCAAGTCTAATGGACGAATGCAAAAATAGACCACTCTATATTTATGAGCAGTAGCAAAAGCAAAACAATAACTGTCTCCTTCATACTCATAAGCTTGACTTTGCGCGAGAGAGACGGTGTAAATGTGTTGAAACGTGCCAGCTTTAGTTAACCAACCTGTACTTACAAATGGCTTATTTAAATTAAAAAATTGCGTACCTAATTGGTAATTTCCTTATTGCCTGTGATAATTTTTCAATTAAAATTAATAATAGCTTTAATGCTTGGTATTTTATATTTAAATATGATACTTACTATTATAGGTATGGTATCAAGATAAAAAAAAATAAAAAATTTGGTAGGTACAACTATTTTACAAAAGTGATTATATTAATATCAAAATGCCATGCTTTTCCTATACCAAATGCCCTGGTTCTGGTTCTTGGACAATCCTCATAATGGTTTCATAATTGCTTTTAATATTTCAGTTGCATCTAAAAATTATTCCCTAATGGACACCAACCAACCATCGTTTGAAGATCTTTACAATAAACTGCAAAATGAAAAATCAAGCAAACCTCTAGACTGTGACAATAACAACACTGTTTTATACGACAGTAATGGACTAACCCATGTATTCCCATGGACTTACAATTCCATACTGGATAGCTATTCGGATAATCTACCACCCAGCATTAAGAGATTGAAGATAGAGGATTTTAGTGAGGCCAATATTACGGAGTGGGGCTGATTTTGTGGTAATTAAATATTTTACTTTATAAAATTTAGTTTAATGTTTCGATTTCGCTCCCCGCCCTTTTAATCTCATGTGAAACTTTTCAATAACTACGAGACCCCTTCTCCCCCACGTGAGATTTGGTGAGAGGCACGACTGACCCCTTCCCTCCCCCCCCTAAACGCCTGACGTAATTAATGGACGCTCCCTAAGATAGATAATTACCTAATCTATTTGAATCTTATCTGCAACCATAGAGAATATTAGTAGTGATACTCTTCATGTGCGACTCCGACTCGCACTTTGCAGGGATTTTTTTAGGCTAATTATTTTCGCGGCGACTAACAAATTAAACGGCGACTAACTACTGGTTACAAAAAAAATAACTTGGCAGCGATTAAATATTTTGGCAACTATTAAATTAGATGGGCTACATCCAACAACCCCAAACACGGCTAGGATACGATGCTCCACTATGGAGTTCCAGTGCTCACCCTCCTACTCCATCATCAGACCCTGAAAACCATACATGATCAAAGTTCATCTCACGACAAATCCAACAACCTCAAACACGAGTAGGATACATTGCGCCACTATTGAGTTCCAGTGCCAACCCTCCTACTCCATCATCAGACCCTGATAACCATAGATGTTCAAAATGTATCTCAAGACGATTCCAACAAGTCCAAACACGACTTACATATATGTGATTCCATACATACATACAGGTGAAGCTAATAAAAGCGTGTTGAAAATAAAAGTCATCAAGAAATAAAACTATAGGCCCACAATATTTTTTTTGCATGTCACTATTTGCTTTAATTAGAGCTCTTAAAATGTCGCACAAAGTATGTTTTATATGACCAAGTTAATATTTTCTTCTCATCTCAGTTTACTTTATATACAACCTCATTTTATAATTTAAGAAAGCCTATTTTCTACTTTTTATCCGCCGTCAAGTCTTCGCCTAACAATAAATTCAGTTACCAAAACAAAAAAATCAATGCCAGTTTAAATTAAAAGAAAGCTTATTTAGCTGCTACTTTCTACTTAAAATGATCCTTCACTTTAGCTGCCAACCTATTATTTTTAGTACCTCCTTTTATTTTTTATAAATCCCAAAATCAGATTAATTTGTCGCCGCGTTAAATACATGCCATTTTTTTATATTAGTAAAGAGTAGCTGACTACAGCATCCGCAGTGGTTTCACCCGTGAATGGGTTGAATTTTTTTGCAGTTTTATAATTTTTAACAGACTTAAAAAAAAGGAGGAGGTTCTCAATTCGGTTGTTATTTTTTTTTTTATGTTTGTTACCTCATAACTCTGATATTTATGAACCGATTTGGAAAATTCTTTTTTTATCTGGAAGGGTACACTTCCCGTTTGGTCCCATTGCCATCAGATCAGGATTTGATTACTTCTTCGTGTACTTTGAAGTCGGTTTAAGGTTTTTGTAAAACAGTCCAATTGTTTGAAACAAAATTAGCCTAAGTTCTTCCTTATAATCTCAGCTATCTACTGGTCAAAGTCATTTCAAAATCGGCCCAGCCGTTTCGGAGATTAGCTGACGAACTGACAGATAGCAAAAAATATAATTGGTATTGTGGTGTTAAAAGTAACCTATGTCCTCCTCCATACCATAGGCTATCTGCATGCCAAATTTCATGATGATCCATTGAGTAGTTGAGGTGTGAAGGCGTAACAAACAAACAAACGCACTTTCGCATTTATATATATTATATATTACTAGCTGTCCCCCGCGGTTTCACCCGCGTGCCCGGGATAAAAAGTAGCCTATGTTCATCTCCATACCATAGGCTATCTGCATGCCAAATTTCATGATGATCCATTGACTAGTTGAGTTGTGAAGGCGTAACAAACAAACAAACTCACTTTCGCATTTATAATATTATACTAGCTGTCCCCCGCGGTTTCACCCGCGTTCCCGGGATAAAAGTAGCCTATGTCCTTTTCCATATCATAGGCTATCTGCATGCCAAATTTCATGATGATCCGTTGAGTAGTTGAGGCGTGAAGGCGTAACAAACAAACAAACAAACTCACTTTCGCATTTATAATAGTTATAGGATTAGCTGTCCCCCGCGGTTTCACCCGCGTGTCCGGGATAAAAAGTAGCCTATGTCCTTCTCCATACCATAGGCTATCTGCATGCCAAATTTCGTATTGATCTGTTGAGTAGTTGAGGCGTTAAGGCGTAACAAACAAACTCACTTTCTCATTTATAATAATTAGTTAGGATTACTTAGTTAGGATAAACATGGATAAGCAAGGATTTATTCATCTTTTATCATGACCAATCATCGTAGTTGTATTTTATCCAAATTGCATTTTCTTGGGTATAAATCTTCTCTTCCGCTCATTTCTAGTAGTTCTTGATGGCTTAAAATTTGGTACTTGATATTCTATCGAAGAGTAGTTGATGAAACTGAATTGTGGTTTTATCTCGTGCTTTGATGTTTCTATCTAAAATTATGAGAAATAATTTGACTGTATAATTCAGTTTGCTTTTTTTACGATGGAGTCGGTAAACAACCGTATACGGCCCGACTGAACACAAGGCATCACTCACGCCCCGCGCGTTACCGACCCTCCCCCTCCCCAATGAGCTCTGGCGACTGGCGACCTTACTCACGCGCAGGAACACAACATAAAGTTTGGCTTCGGTATTCTGTAAGATGGAGGTATGTACATCCCCAGTCAAGCTGCTCTTTGAGCGTACTTTGTATCCACAATCGGATCCGCAAAGTTTTGGAGTAGGTATCCATCAAAGCGAAGAACGCTTTTTCGTTTTTCGTGGTAGACCCCCTGATGCTGTTGGTTTTTTAAGTAAATAACATAAAATAAAAACCTAAGTAGGTACCTGAAACTATACCCAATATTTACGAATATCACAATAGGTATACCTACTTAGATGAAAATTTCTGAAATTACCTGATTCAAAGCCATAAAATATATTATTGTCAGGAAAGTAAAATGTATAGCCAACATTTAGGATCTTAGTTGTTTCGATCTTTTCAAATATTTTATAATGAGCCACATATTTTAGACTTTATCGGCGCCGATAATGTTTCATAATTCAATCACATTTGTTTATACTATTCGCTCGACATGCATAGTAACGAAATGATTAAAAATCTGAATTAAATCGTAGGCACAGCATGAAAAATTTACTCCTGATTCTCTTCTGTGTAAGTTTTTGTTTAAAATTCCTATTATTTCTTTTTAATATTTACCAAATTTCGTAAATCAATCTTTGTATCAAAAAGGTCACCTAAGTCAAATTTCAGCTTGATATCACTGGTGGGTTTCATTAGTAAAATTACTGTGACAGACAGACGGTAAGTTTGACCACGGAACTCTAAAAAGGCTCTCAGGCATCTCGAGCACGGTTATCGCAACAGATGACAATACTCAAAGGAACCCTTTTTTAATTCGAAAAATTAAATACCTACGTAAATATGCAGAATACCTTTACTTTTCAGGCTATTTTTACAATTATTCAAATAACAGTGATATACAGTCAAATTGTCGACGATGAAATTGTGGATTTAACTAATAACCCAGAACATTTTTTAGAAGAAAATAATGATGCGTCTATTGATACTGACACTGACAAATTTAATATCATCATTATAAAACCAAAAGATAATGTGAATGATGTAGTATTTCATCGTTCAGAACAGATCGACTATTCACAAAATGAAGGAAGACGCAGTGTCCGTAGGAAACCTAGAACAACAAAAAATCCGATATCTAGACGAATACAAATTGAACATCAGAGTAAGATTAAAAGAATAATGAAATTTTTGGAAAATCATTACCATACAACTGATTATTTTTTCGAAGAAATGGAAAGGATACAGAAAACTCATCAAGTAAAAGACAAATTGAGACTTATGGTAGAATTTGTGGAAGGATTTGGTAATGTAACTTTAACTGACCGCCTTATGAAATGCTTCAGGGAAATACAGGATCTATATAAAACTTCACCGAGTATTTGGGATAGACATAAACCAAACAAATTGATTTTAAACGAGATAAATAACCCTTTTGATAATTATTATTAAGCTCAATAAAGTTTTGAAGAAAGAAAGTATCGATTTATTTTACCAGTTGAATTAAGTACCTTGTAAGTAATACGCTACTGCCGCCGCCCGCGCCGTATCAGCCGTATCAAGGTTAAGGGGGCCCGAAAGTGTGTATGAAAAAATTTGTAAAAATCTTTACCTTCCACTTGGTTACCCTCCATTGTAGTTTGCCGCAGTCAGGTAAAAGGGTTGCCGCCGCAATAAATGTTGATGCGGGGCCCGTCTGGGGCAAGCTACGCCACTGAATGCTACCATGTTTGTACATTAAAAAAACCGGCCAAGTGCGAGTCAGACTCGCGAGTTGTAAGTATTAGTGAGTAAATGAGTGGTACGGTAAAGTAACGCTAACAACCATCGCAACTCTGTTGAGTTACGTACGGTACCGTTCAGAGTACCTACTGTCCTTGCATTAAACATGTTTTTTTGCAGTTTACGTCAAAATGGTAGCACAAAAGTATTGCAATATATACATATATGGAATGGGCTGTTCACAAGCTTTCATTTGATACCCATATTGTTATAATAACGAAATATTTGTTTTTAATACCCCCCCTCTTTTCTTATCCGTAGACGCCATATAAAAACAATATACCCTATGACACTCCCACAGTCAAGGCGAATCTAACGACACCTCATATGCTTAAATCCATCAAGCCGTTTAGGCTGTAGAGCGTGCCAAAGAAATAGACATACATACATACATACATACATACATACATACATACATACATACATACATACACTCGAAAAACATAACCCTCCTTCCGGGTCAGTCGGGTAAAAAGGATATTCACTTAATTGCTGTAATGTATTTTTTTTTAATTTCTTTATGGATATGGATTCTTTGCCATTGTTACGACATCGCGACATCAGGAATAAATTGCTACCAGTAACGCCATCTGTTATTGAATAGCGGTACTATCTGTAACGCTGTTATTGTATAGGAGTAAACATCTATCAAGCAACGCCATCTATCGCCGAATAGCTACCGGCTTCTGGAATATTCCCGATAGCACTGTAGGCATGTAGAATACGCGGGTAAATTGTGGAATGTTCCAGATGCCGTTTATGAAGTATAAATACGGGACAATGCACAGAGGAGTTTGAGTTTGGTTTTGTATAACAGTGAGTAAACATCGAAGTGAAATACAGTTAAGTGCTAGTGAACTATTTAATTTCTGTGTGTTTTAATTAGAGTTTTAAGAAAAGTGTGACCAGTGTTTTGGTAAATTCGTGTACCATTATTTATCCTGAACCCGAGCTCGTAACAATTGGTGTCAGAAGTAGTAGGATAAATAATGCCGGTTATGCCAAAGGAAGTCACTGAGGGTGTCCGTACAAGGGGCCAGCGGCAGCAGGAGATGGATGAAAGGAGGTTTGGAGGTTCTCCGTCGCAGACTTCGGGTGGCCAGCAGCCAACTGGCTCTTTGCCAGTTGCCGACCCACCTGAAGTCAGAGCAGTACCTGCAACCCCAGATCTTGGCGCTTTGATGGTAATGCTACAGGAGCAGGCTCGCCGCCAGGAGGAGCAGGCTCGCCGTCAGGAGGAGCAGGCTCGCCGTCAGGAGGAGCAGGCTCACCGTCAGGAGGAGCAGGCTCGCCGACTGGAGGAACAGCTACAGCGGGATAAGGAGGAGCAGGCTCGCCGCCAAGAGGAACAGATGGTTTTATTAGAAAATTTACAAGTAACTCTTGGCAAGGATCTCAAGGTGGTGAAGGAACAGCTTCAGCATCATGAGTCCCGTATCTCGGAATCCGAAAATCGTATGTCCAAGGCCGAAGTACAGATAGAAGACGTGAAGAAGGCCCTCGTTGGACTCAAGGTTGGAACTGCTACTTCTTTACCTGTGGCTTCTTCACGTGGTTTCAAGGTACCGCCATTTGATGGCACCTCGTCATGGTCAGCCTATAGAATCCAGTTCGAAGCTGTCATGAAGGCGAATGGTTGGACTAGTGCACAGGCGATGACAGCACTCACTTTGGGTCTTCGCGACCAGGCCCTCACTATACTGGAGGCCCTCGGGAAGGACGTGACGTATGAGCAACTGTTGGAAGCTCTAGAATCTAGATACGGGGACGCACACCTGGAACACGTATTCCGTGCCCAACTCAAGGACCGTGTGCAACGGAGCGCTGAAACTATACAACAGTGGGCTCTAGAGATAGAAAAGCTGGTCCGTAAAGCATACCAGTCTGCACCAGCGATGATCAACGGTAATCTAGTGCAAGCGTTCGTGGATGGTATACGCGACTTGGAAGTTAGAGCTGCCGTGAGATTAGGGCACCACGAGTCGCTGAAAGACGCTTTAGCCCATGCCTTAGAAGTGGAGGCTGTGCGACGCGATGACCGACCTCACCGCATCAGGGAAGTGGCCTCGCCCCGTTGCTACAACTGTGGAGAAAAGGGCCACCTTCGGATGAGTTGCCCGAAGTGGAGAAACTATAGAAAAGGAGAAAATCGACCCCGGGAAGAAAATGCAGCGGTGACTGGTGGCACTGCTCAGCAACAGGGAAACGAGTAAACGCCAGGACCGCGGGGCGGGTGCTGGCTGGTGTTCGAAGAGCCCCAAGGATCTCGATCTCACAAGCCCATAACGGGAACAGTCTGATCATTATAGGTGAAATTAATGGCAAGCCATGTAACGTAACGTTGGATACTGGAGCATCTCGCACGATCGTCAGTTCCCAACTAGCAAGTCGGTTTCTTGGGGACTACTTCAAAGACTACAAGCAAATTGAATTGGTAACAGCTACCGGCCAGCAGATAACCGTCGAAGGCGAGAAGGAGGTAGAATTAAAATTGGGCAACCAAAGCTACCGTCACAAAGTAATCGTGGCCGACATTATGGATGACTGTATCCTGGGATTAGACTTCATGAGGAAACATCACTGTGAGATCGACGTCAATCACGGAGTATTAAAATGTGCTTCGGAAGAAGTCTTCATAGAAGGCGCATCGTCGGGCCAAGTGTATTGCTTGAAGAAGAGTGTTCTCTCTCCCATGTCTGAAACAATCGTGCCGGTAATCTTACCAGAGAATTCAGGTCACAGAAATCGTTGCATCCTTATAGAGAAACTGGACAGTGATCTTCCATGGAAGATGGCACGAACTTTAGTTAAAGCTAACAACGTCTCGGCAGTACGTGTACTAAATTTAAGTGAGCATGAACAAGTACTCAAGAAGGGGACATTGATGGGCACTTGTGAAGAAGTTGCTTGGATGCGTAGATGTCAAGACCAGCCTACGGGGTCTGTTGGGGGAAATGTTCAGTTCAACGTGACAACGCTATTGGAAGACTGTAGTGATAATCTGTCGAAGGAAGAGATGGATAAGGCTAAGAAGATGTTGCTCCGTTACGCTGATATTTTCTCAGTTGGTGATACTGACATAGGGAAGACTGGATTAGTTCAGCACAAAATAAATACGGGTGATGAGTTACCAATCCGCCAACGACCAAGAAGGTTACCCATAGCACGGGAACAGGAAGTAGATGCCATGATTCAGGGAATGGTAAATTCGTGTACCATTATTTATCCTGAACCCGAGCTCGTAACACCATTTTTTCTTGGTAAAAGTATCGATAAAAACCGGCCAAGTGCGAGTCAGACTCACGCACCGAGGGTTCCGTACAAACCTGTAGGTATATAAGTAAATGGTAGTATAGACCTGAGTATTTGATATTAATTTCAATTTATGACGTATTAAAAAAAGACTACTTACTAGATCTCGTTCAAACCAATTTTCTGTGGAAGTTTGCACCGTAATGTACATCATATATTTTTTATAGATTTATCATTATCTTATTTTAGAAGTTACAGGGGGGGGGGGGGGACACACGTTTTACCACTTTGGAAGTGTCTCTCGCGCAAACTATTCAGTTTAGAAAAAAATTATAATAGAAACCTCAATATCATTTTTGAAGACCTATCCATAGACACCCCACACTTATGGGTTTGATGAAAAATAAAAAAACCCCCAAAATTTATTGTTTTTTTTTCTATTTTTGTGTGTAAATCTTAATGCGGTTCACAGAATACATCTACTTACCAAGTTTCAACATTATAGTTCTTATAGTTTCGGAAATAAATGGCTGTGACATACGGACGGACAGACAGACAGACATGACGAATCTATAAGGGTTCCGTTTTTTGCCATTTGGCTACGGAACCCTAAAAAGCAAAAGTATGCAGAATATGAAAGAATCTTACTTATCATTTTTTTGTTCGACCCGTTGGCTCGTGTTATTATTTATTTTTTAGAAATATAGGATATATATTTTATGCCTGCACGCAAGCCTCTAGGGCTTATCTGTGTAGGTGGTAAATATAGGCGGGATGGTACGCGCGTCGTATGGAAAAGGACATCATAGGCTAATTTTTATCCCGGGAACGCGGGTGAAACCGCGGGGGACAGCTAGTTAATTGTAATTAACAAATAATACTAATGACAATCTTATAATACCTACTTACTAATTAGCTTTTTATACCTAACACTGGCAATTCTGTCTGGCTGAATATCTGCAAGGTGATTCCCCAAAATGATTTTGAAGTTTTATGTAGCCAATAGCGACGTAAAACTGAACACTACGCACCCAAGTCAACCGGCTCAATGATCGGGACATCGATGTTTAACGATCATAATTATAAACTATGATCTCCATTAAACTAAAGTGCCCAGCGCCCCTAGACAAGATGGCTGTCGACCTTTGTATGGGATTGACATAAGTGATTGTTAAAAATCACGTGGAATTTCGATTTGAAATGTCAATCCCATACAAAGGTTGATCGTTTACTGTCGATGACGATTTTCGATAACCATCTTGTCTACGGGCCCAGGGCCTCCAATATGTTACTTACCTAAAGACGGCCCTGGGCCGGACCGTGTATGCTTGTTTAGCAGTATGCAGTATAAAAGAAAAGTTCATATTTTACCATATCTTACTTTGAATAATACATGACTGTGTGGGTGGTATAAAAATGGGGTTTCTTGTGGGTTCAAATATCAGTGTTTACTCTCTTTATTGATCACGTAAAGGAGTCGCGGTGAGATGCGTTGCAGTTTTGACATCAGCTCATAAAGTTCAGATCCCGGCATAATTTTAGCTTTGACGAAATTCTGCGAAAGAAATAACAATCAAGTAATTGGTACATCGAAATCATGATAATTTTGCAATACAATCTCTCTCCAGTTTTCAAAAGACCAGCACCATGTTGATCTATGATCAAAACTATTGCCGTCTCGTCATTGATAGTGACAGATTATCTTCTTAATTGATGAATAAAATTTATTATACTTCAAGAATCTTGGAGCAAACCTTCGATTGACAAATTAATTGAGAAATACAGTTGATACGTAGGTATACATATATATATATATATAATAACTACTTATGCAGTACAGGGGGCCTACCACAAGCTCTTAAAACAAGGTTAAAATAACCTTATTTTGCGTTTTCGTACCATGACATCCTTAAAAATAAGCTTATTATAAGCATAAAACAATATTGTTTTGTTAGCAGGTTTGATGACGTCACCTCTAATCGTTCATTCAAATCGTACCATGATGTGTCTTTTGACAACTAGCATTATGGTTTTTATGTCAATTGCATATATATGTATCAAAATATAACATTATATACGCGACGAATTATCCAAATTTATGATAAAAATATCTATTATTATAGTGATATAAAGTCAGTATATCGTATTTATTTAACTTATCGAATTAATTGTGTATCTCTAGCCTTCTAGCTTTTGCCATCTAGCATTTCAAGATGGCAAATGAATATGAACTATTTGTGTTTTTGGAAGCAAATACCAAAGAAGCCAATAATAGATACACGAAAGCGACGTGGTATGCATCTATGCTACGTGAGGAATCAACACTTTCGCATGCAATGGACCAAAATGCCATTTGCTATCGAAACCATACGACCGTATGGGTTTGAAGCTCACCGAGTCGCTCGCATATTGTCACCAAAATAATCGAGGCCTCGGGCGGGGAGCTTTTTCCGCCAACGCATTAGCTTGGCTAGCCTGTTGGGAACCTTGCCGATAATCTACGGCAGCCTAGAGGAAAATTTATATACGAGTGCTAGATTGTATTTCATTTATTTGTTGTAAATATTTAATATCGTATAGATTAAGCTTGACTGTGATTGTACTGTATTCATAAACGTTTATATACCTAAATACACATAATGTTTCATTGTATGACCTGCAACTACAGTAGCATTCCTGACAAAAGGTAATAAATAAAAATATGTGTTGATTCCTGTGGTAAATGCTTTATTCATATAATTTAAAGACAATAGGTACCTGCCTAGACTATAGGTATTAAGACTGAAGTGCCATACATAAATATAAACCTACCTAGGTATATATTTATGTATGAACTTTGTCTCAGTTTTTGTAATGACCAAGAAGTGCTCCATTGCTTTGCTAGTTTAGGATTAGGTACCTATTTCTCTCCAGCACATTTCTTAGAGTAGTTACTTTGAATTCCGGCGAATTCTTCACTGCAAAATGAATAAAATAATACTTGAATTACTTCTGTTTGTAACCATGCCATATTAAATTTCATTCACTGAATATCACTATTGAACGTCGGCCCCTTGCCTTGTTTTCATATTGACCTAAGTAATATTTATTCAAGTAATATAAAAGTCGATATACATAAAATAAATATTTGTATTATTTCAAAATATGTAGTGCAACAGGGCACATTGAGTTTCAAAATTCGTGCGTCACAATTGACAAGTATTTTTTTTTGTCCCGTTCCATCCTATAGGGCCATCATCTTCTCTCACAAAATAACCTTATTGCCAGACTGTTTTGTTTTCACCTTATAATAATATTACTTTGATTCGTACCATGAGCTCAATCGTTCAACATTGATATAACATTGCTAAGTGCCGAGAAAGAATGAATGATTTGTAAGAATTTGTCTATGGCTTGCTACAACCTGATAAAAGATAAAAAGAAATAACGATATATTAACTGTATAGTGCCATTTCTTTCACACGTTGGACCGAAATGATTTGAGGTTCTTCATCTTTTAGCAAAGTATTAAATTAAACTAATTGTAAAGTATAAGTAACTAAAAGAATAAAATATTTTCGAGTAATTTCTATAAAATGCATACAAATATTTTAAAATGTTATTATGAAGAGTAAGGAAATTAATTGAAAAAATATATAGACTGCCGACTCTAGATTATCAAATGAAATGAATCGGAACAAAATATTTACCTGTCATTCTTGTCATACTCAAATGTCTAATAAAGATATCCAAGATATTTAGTTATTAAATACATTTGTTTATGTAATTTAATAACAAACAAAGTGCAATCAATATGGAAACATCTTAATAGTATATTCGACAGTAATATTCAGTGCATGAAATTTAAGATGGCATGGTTATAAACATTTGTAAGTTGCACAAATGTTGCAATTCATTTTGTAGAGTTGTAGCCGAAGAGTTCGCCAGAGATCCAGTCAGCAGGTAGAAATGGTTAAATACAAACAGCCAAACAGACCAAAAATACCGCCTTCAATCGATATCTACAAGCGAAGGAGTACTCTCAAAAAAGTGTACGTAGATATGGAGAGGCTGGTCTAAAGTGAAGTCTAAGAACCTATAAACGCTGAAATAAAGTTTGAATCTGTATCTGCAAGATTGTTTAATGCCATACCTACTTATATTGTGTATAATTATCTTACTCTGATTAAACTTATGTGAATAAAGAATGTAGGTACATAATACTTTCGTGTTTTTATTCATTGTGTTATTGACGGGAATCCTACTGTAGTTGCAGGTCTTGGAATTAAACATATTATGTGTATGTAGGTATATAAATATATGCCGCTGTTGTCGATCATCGACAAGGTTCCAGGTTCAAGCTCGTTATTGGCAGTGTTTCCTCTTTGGATAGCTAAGCTAATGCGTTGTCACAAAAAGCTCCCCACCAACCGGTTTGCCGAGGTTTTGATGATAATGTGTGAGCAAATCAGCGAGCTTCAGACCCCCACGGTTCTATCCACAGCCACAAAGGCTACAGAAAGTTAGGTCCAATGGATGTGTATTTTAGAATTTACCGCACGGTTACATCTGCTCTGCAACAGTATAGCAGATTGTTGTGAGTTGAGTTTTCAATACAAATATATAATACTTAATTAATATTTTACTACATTAGATGGTTAAAATGATTATCTTTATAGATTATTATAAGTCTGTCGTCTGTCCGTCTGTTGACAATAATATATTCCATCCAGGCTAATGTAGGTTACGACCAATTTTAGAAAATTTGCCAGAGAATCTAGGTAGTTTGGATTCCAGGAACACAGGGACTACTCTGTGTACTAACACTGCAGGAAAGTTAACTTTATGGATTAATCTGGGTTTATTCGATGTACGTTGGTTATAATGAAAACAGGATATTAATAGTGGGTAGGTACCCAAATGAAAAGTCACTCAATATATAAACACGCTATTTAAAGCTCCGCTTCATCTAAATAAATCTAAGGCTAAGGGTCGAGGGATCGATATTACTAACGTAGATGCATAGTTGTGTAGTGAACGACAAGTGCAATTAAAAACTTTATAAACAATCGGTTATATTATTTTGGGATGATACCTAATCTCGCAATCCCGATATATTCATTATATAAGCTGAGTCTATAAGTAAATAAATTCGATATAATTACTTTATATGACACTATAATAGATTTTTATAACATAAATTTGGAAAACAATGTTATTTTCAGCTTGTAAATACAACGTATATAAGATTGCTAAATTTGACATTAAAACAATAATGTTAATTGTCAAAAGCTTATAAAAAATAGCTCATGGTACGAATTGAATGAACCATTATGGTAAATAAACAAGGTTGTTTTCATGCATAAAATAAGCTTGTTTTAGGGACATCATGGTACGAAAAGAAGAATAAGGTTGTTTGAAAGACCGAGAGAGTATGGATGAGTGACAGAGATGAGAATTGTTAAGAGAGAGAAAGTTGCTTAGGCCCATAGCGTTATTTCTTTTCATCTTTAATGAGCCCATAGACAAATTCTCAAAAATCATTCGTTCTTAGCAGGAATATAACAATCATATAACAATAGTGTTTGGTAGAGGTCATGGTACGAATATAAATAAGGTTATTATATGCTGGAAACAAAACAGTATTGCAATAAGGTTGTTTTGTAAAAGATGGGGGTAGGCCCCCAGTACGTTAAAAGATATAGAATTCTGATAATATTAATAACTTACCGTCAATCGGGGGAAGTTGGGACACTTTTGAAGTTCAACGATATATAAAATCCATAGTAATAGGTATTTGTCACATATTAATCTCTCTATAATCCAGTGTGTAGTCAAAGTTTCATGTTCAGAACAGATTTTGGGTTACGGTAACCTCAATATTTTTTTATTTTTTTTAAATATGTTGTCCCAAGTTACCTTAAATGTGGGGGTAAATTGGGACACCCATTCTTCTACCGCCATTTCTCAAGTTTGACAAGCAACAGACCAACATGGGACACGATTTCGTTTTTAAAAAAGTGGCTACGTTTACAATAATCACATTAAACACCGTTTGGAACAGTTTTTATTTAAATATACACAAAACTAAAGTATTTGATTTTTTCTTTTAATTGAAGGAAATAAAACTGAAATAAACAAAACTTCTTAATTATTTCTCATACTGTTCAGAATAAATGTCTATAAAATCAACTTTACTACTACTTAAGTAACAAAAAGTACTTATAAATAAATACTCATAGAGTTTAGAACTTATTATATTTTGTATGGAATTTTGACATCTACGTCGATATAAAAAAATAATTATCACTATTTTTTAAAGCTAGTTGCACTTATGTTTTTTAGGAAACAAGTACATTCCTCTGGAAATTGCTATATAAGACAACACTTTTTCACAACCAGAGGCTTTTATTACTAGAGACACTTGTCCCAAGTTACCACAATTTTTATGCAACTGAAATGTTTTGTAAAAAAGAAAAAATATATGCTAGCAGCATTATTTTAAGTTTCAAAATTAAATACATCGGGAATTGAAGTTATGAATCGTAACAAATCCAGACCTGATTTTTGCTCTTAGTTAGCTGTAAGCACAAAGTTTTTCACGACATTTTGATTGTGGCGCGTAAAGGGTTGAGTTTATGATTTATTCATAAAATTTGGAAAAGGATTAACAACATTTTACTTACATTTTCTGGAGACCGAACGTTGATGCTGCATTAGAAATAAAAATCACCGGGCTATTGTGTATGTGTGTTGCTAAATCAAGAAATAAAATTTGTTCACGAAAATGTCCCAATTAAGGTATTATTCTCAAATTACCCCATTTGACGGTACTAATTTTTGCTTTTTTTTATGTTTACTCCGTAATTGTGATTTAGGATTAACGTCTTCTTGCCACACTCCGTTCCAATAATCCTGAAAATGTAAAAAGCCTATTAATGGAATAGCTTAAATAATTGAGATACCTACTTGCGTCTGCTTATTTATGAAAGGTGTCAGAACCTATTATTTTGAAAAATTATGAAGTGACCGTTAGTGAGTCAACCAGCACTTAAAGCTTGGAAGGTCTGGGCCTCAAGTGCAGCTGTTACAACAAACTGATAGGCTGGCTGATGACAGGCTCTCAACTTGAGGGTAGTCTACCAGGCAGGCGGCTACTGCAAAGTACATAGGTCTACCGATCGTGCTATCATTATCGTCGTCTTCCTTCGCCTAAAGCCATGAACCTTTACTTTCTACTGCCAGAGCTGTCATTGTATTGTATCCCGTTTAGTTCTACTATCCAAAGACAAATCCTATAATATCTTTTTATCGTAAGCTCAAGTTCAGATGACAATTGAACCTGCAATCAAAATGTCGACCAACTCACCCCATCCCTTAGGAAATTTTTATCCGTCATAATATGTTCAGAAGGATTGATTTGCTTAGAAGCTTCCAGCATCGCTGACTCTTTGGCAACAGCCAGCACTATTTCTGGCGGAGCCTAATAAACAAAACACAAGTAGGTGTAAACAATTACCTATTATTCTCAACGGTTGGTTATTTGTAAATGTCGTTTTTTGTACCTTTTGGGCTATAAGTTTGTCCTCTTCTTGCTTTGCCTGTTGAAAATCGTCAGACAAATTATTTCAGCGGTATACTTACGAACTGTCTCTGGCGGAACTATTTTATTCAAATGAAAATATATTTTCGAGTCATTGAAATTCCGATCCATAAACAGACCAGAAGAAAATATTACAACGTACGTCACTGTAAGGATACTGCAAGACGAATCTTCGACCGAAATCTTTGTACTCGCGTGGCTGGAAATGATGTCTATTTGTCGCAAATAATTCAGACCAATCTCCGAAAAAATGATCGTTAAAACGGGAATCCACCGTTTCCTGTAACAATTTAAATCATTCAATAATTTGGGCCTAAGGCTGAGTATCCACGAGAGATGTGTACCGGGGGATGTGCTTTAGCTGACCAATAAGATTGCTTCATTTTCACGTCATATAGCTCTAATGATAGCCCTATTGAGTCAATACGCATCTCTGGTCGATACAAATGGAATTTGAATCTGAATTTGGTCCGTTATTCTAGAATATAAATCAATGAGCAACTAGGGCTTAGCTAGCGCCGTGTTATGGTGCTAGTTGTACGTCCACACTTGATATCGCGAGCAACGAACGAATCCTGTTCGTTTGTGGTTCGCGTAGCATGGACGCACCATAAGCCGTATCAAATGTACGGTGTCCTCGGGATATAGGGACACCGAACGTGTAAATACTTAAAAATCTTTACTCTGCATTTGAGCTTCGCCGCAGTTAGGTAGAAGCAATTTGTTTGGGGCCCCCAAAAAATTTTTATACAGCGTCCGTTTAGGGCAAGATACGCCACTGATGAGCAAGTCAAGTTTTGAGTCGAGAACATTTTTCCCCAGGATAGAAAGGAGGTAGATACTACCTTGTTCAATTTAATTAAATTCATGTAGAAAAACCATAAACGCAATCGTGATAACTACCATTGCGTTTACTTACGTAAATTGTTTTCATTAGATGTTCTAGAATACGGTCCCTAGTGCCGGACTGACGCCACTTTAGGACGTCGTCGAGTTTTACAGTCGAGGACATAAATTATGTATTGACACTTTGTGACATTCAAAAGCAAACTGTATAGATTCAAGCGTTGAAATATTATACAAATCATAGGTGCTTATGATAATGTTAAAAGAGCATTAAGTGTCCACACGAGTCCTATTTTAAAACGTCGGATTCGATATCGGAAACGTATTCAAAAATTTTCGGAAATAAAATAGAAATTGCTGAAATTCGCCTCGGAATTTCACCAATTTCTATTTTAATTTCCGAAAAATTTTCGATGAATCGGAATTGATATTTCCTTAAAGAAACATCAAAAATATTCGAATTCGGAAATTAAATCATGCAGCAAGGGAGCGGATCGCTCGCTGGAAGCGTGTGGTCAGCAGGACTAGTGGCTTGTAGCGGCAAGCGCGCTTGCCACGAGGCGCCAGCTATTTTATCTAAGTAGTCATTGTAAAATTTACTTTAACGCATACGATTTAAAGGCCTCACTTGCATGGCAAGGTAAATGCCGAGGCGTAGCCGTGCTGTTATAGTGAGCGGTGACCCTAAAGAATTAACGCGCGTTTGAGTTAACTATGAATTAGTATGGGAGAAATAAGTACCATGAGTATCCCGGTAGAGGCGCTGTGCCAATCCCTATAGAGAAATGTCGTAAACGCAAACGTTAGCTTTTACTAACGTCAATTCTTTAAACTCAGTACCCAGAAATTAAAGAATTGACGTATATAAACGCTTACTATGTTTGCGTTAAATAAACAGGTTTATGCAACATTTTTTTACCAATGAATACTCCTTGGCTTTTAACTTTTTACTAAGAGGTAAATGAGGTATATATAAGTTTCCATAATGATGAACAGTAATTCTGTGTTCATCCTCTTCATTACTCTCTTCTTCAGTCTCTTCCTCAGTCTCTTCCACAATCTCTTTATCATTATCTTCAACACTCCCTTCATCTGTGATACCAGGAGCTTCTCCCTCTTGTGTTTCAGACTCTGATGTTTGCAATGGCGTAGCAGGGGTGGTGCGTTGGTGGCGGTCCGCTCCGGGTCTCACCCGTTTGGCGGTGACCCCCGACTGTGAAAAAATATAAGTTAGGCACACGGACCTTTACTTAGATTATAAAAATAAATAAAAACCGTATAAGAGCCTAAGACTGACTTACGCACCGAACGAAACGAATTTTAGAATTCTGTATATGAAATCTTATGAAAGCTCGCACAAATAAATAAAAAGTCAAAATAATGTTTAATATTAAAATTTCTCCCGATTTTAATTGGAATATTTCAACAACTGCTATCATTATGAACGTCACTGTGACAAGCAGAATAACGCAGAGGGAGCGTAGGTAGCTGTTACGCGCAGCAGCCTATAAGTGGCCTGGGGTTTTACCGCGTAACTTTGGTGGTAATCGTAACGAACACCATTAATTATTTCATCCAATGAAGCGCACGCGGTATGACGCGTCGATGACCATTCGTGGGCCCTGATTGGATGAAATTCATTAATGGTGTTCGTTACAATTACCACCAAAGTTACGCGGTAGAGCCCCTGTTTTATAATATTCGTGTAGTATGGCGACGTTCTTTCTAGGTATATTTACTTCTATGGTTTGGACCATAACTGTAGAAAAAACCGGCAGTACAGGTCGGTTAACTAAAGCTGGCACGTTTCAACACATTTACACCGTCTCTCTCGCGCAAAGTCAAGCTTATGAGTATGAAGGAGACAGTTATTGTTTTGCTTTTGCTACTGCTCATAAATATAGAGTGGTCTATTTTTGCATTCGTCCATTAGACTTGACTGATTGCAAATTTATGAGTACTGTGAACGTGCCAGCTTTCGTTAACCGACCTGTATAACTAGTTAGTGAATGAAAAAAAATACCATTCCCCTTATCTCCGAAGTTTGCAAATGATAAGTAGTAGATGTTTCTAACTGCCACCGTTTTTGACGATTTGGAATTTTGATGATTTCGAAAAAACTCTGATAGTTAATGTTGAGTTTTAGTAAAACTAATTTTAATCTCACTATGTCTCTTTCTAACAAATAACATAAGAAAAGGACGTAGGAAATTTAGTCCTATCAAATTAGTCCAATGATTGTTTTCAATATAAGTAAACTAGCTGTCTCGCGCAGTTTCACCCGCGTTCCTCTGATAAAAAGTAGTCTATAATACTTGAGGATAATGCAGCTTCCTATTAGTGAAAGAATTGTTCAAAACCGACTGTTAGTTCCAGAGATTAGCACGTTTAAACAAACAAACAAAAAATCTCTTCCGCTTTATTATATTAGTATAGATTGTCTAGTTATAAAAAAGTACTCTGTGGTATAGATTAAGTAGCCATCTATCGCGGTTACGCCTAAATACACGCAAAATAAGACGGCAAAGATTAATTTGACAGCTTTAAATATTATTTAAAAAAATATTCTATCCTTTTTTACCTTTTCTTTGGCACGCTCTGCAGCCTAAACGGCTTGATGGTTTTAAGCATATGAGGTGTCGTTAGATTCGTCTTAACTGTGGGAGAGTCATAGGGTTCAAAAAGGGTGTGAGAAGGTTTCTTCAGGGTCGGCAACGCGCGAGTGATACCCCTGGTGATATGATACCTCAGTGGTATAAAAAAAAAGGGTTTTTTTTCATATGGCATCTACGGATAAAAAAGAGGGGGGGTATTAAAAACCAAAATTACGTTATTGTAACAATATGTGTATCAAATGAAAGCTTGTGAACAGCCCTTTCCATATATGTATATATTGTAATACTTGTATGCTAAAGTTTTGACGTAGGTAAACTGCAAAAAAACATGTTTAATGCAAGGACAGTAGGTACTATGAGCGGTTACCGTACGTTACTCACAGAGTTTAAATTATTAAAAGAAACAAAAAACCCGACTGCGTAAAACAAATTTAACTGAAAAGAGAAAAAAAAGCTCTTTAATCTATAGAATTTTGAATATACCTTGAATTTTGTAAAAACACATATTTATGTTATTGGTTTGTCCCGACTGCAATACCTTATAGCATTCAAGTTAAATTCAAAATTCTATAGATTAAAGACCTTGTTTTTCCCTTTTGAGTTAATTTGTGTTTTACGCAGTCGGGTTTTTTGTTTCTTTTAATAATTTGCTATGGTATTGTATAGAATGCCACGAGAATAGTAGGTAAAGTATAAAAAATGAAGGACCTTAGATGTATCAATAAGCTTATTTTGTTGTTTGTTTGTTTTAATTAAGTACTAAGTAGTTAGGTACTCTAAAGGGATTTTTCTTCGATGCTGTCTAAGAAGGTCTGTGGCTCGATTCTCGTAACAAAACTTCAACGATGTCGTAGTGACTTCAACGATTAAACTGTGTTTTTTTACTATTAAATGTCAAATGAACGATTGAAAAACGATCCTATAGACAAATTGTTGAGGCATATACACGTTTGAATGTTTTTTATACAATATATTTCACGAAACAAAGAATCATGGCGAGATCCATACATTCATTTGTACAAAAAAATAAAACATTTTAGAGGGTTTTGAATCACTTCCAATTTTGAGTTTACATTACCAGCAACATATTAATATACATGAAATATTTTATAAACCCCGCAAAACAGAACAACAACATAACGGTTTTGGTCGCGAATAGTCGCGATTCGCCGGCATGCCAAGAAATTCGCATTTTTATCCCGGGGTTCTAAAAATATTTTAAATGGCTCAAGTTGCTCCTTAGGCACCAAGCATCAATTATAACTTCATTGTAACGTCTCTAAAAGTCTTTATTTTTTTGTAAAAATCTCGCCATGACCTTTAAATAGTTGATGTCGCTACGACAACCTTGACGTTTTGTTACGAGAATCGACCCCCTGGGGCTCTACGCGTAACTTTGGTCGTAATCTTAACGGACACTATTAACGAATTTCATCCAATCAGGGCCCCCGAATGGTCATCATCGCGTCATACCGCGTGCGCGACATTGGATGAAATAATTAATGGTTTTCGTTACGATTACCACCGAAGATACGCAATAGCCCGCGGAACCCTCCGTGAGCGAGTCCAACTAAGACTCGCAATTGGCCGGTTTTTTAATTAAAATTGTGTTTGCAAAATGATTTCTACCTCTCATCATCATCATCATCATTTCTACCTCTACCATTAGTTTAATACGGTCACATAAAATATCTAAGATAAATGACTATGGTGAACATAGTGTTCTAGGTTCTAGTCTAGAGTCTATCTAGACCAATAATTATCAATTCGTCCAAGATTGTGTTTGACAAGCACCCCCACTAGTGAAAAATTTTGGAAGTATTTTACATTGAGCTATTATTAATAATAAATAGCTCAATGGTGTTTTATACAAAATGTCTCACCGCAGTCTTTAGCGAGTGAGTTACCGAAGGAAACTCTTGGTAGGGCTAATTTTGTAAACATGACAGTCTTTTTATAGGTATTGAAATGAAAATGAAATAAATTTATTCGCAGGGATACTCTCTTACAATTAAATATCGGTCCGAATATATATCCCGCCTTATTATAAAGCATGCAAATACACAAAATTATTATAAATTAAATACAATTTTAATTACATTAGAATTTCAAAAATAATTATTTAAACTTTACATTAATCAATATTAAAAGACACTACAAAAATTCAAAATAAAATGTCAATTACACATAAATATTAAAAATTAGGCCTATACCTATTTCCAAATTCAGCCATAAAATTTCAACCTTAAATTCAATTTTAAATAAAAGACACTACAAAACAAACAAAAAAAATGTCAATATTATGATTATAATTTAGAGATTAAAAAAATCCTGAATTGTATAGAAACATTTTTCAATAAGCCATTCTCGTAATTTAAATATAAACTTTTTAAGAGGCAGTTCTCTTATGGCCCTTGGAATATTATTGTAGACTTTGACCGACATCATCAAACAGTTTTTTTGATGAAAGGCACTTTTACATTTGGGCATTTTCAGTTTACTTGGATCCCGCTTTATAAATAAACTATTTGCACCGAATGTCTGAAATAGGTGCGATTGCTTTCTCACAAAAATTCTGATTTCCAATATACATATATAATGAAGTCAGGGTTAATAACTTCATTTTTTTGAAAAGAGGCCTACATGTTTCTAAAGGTCCTGTACCACAGATGGCTCTGACACACTTCTTCTGGGCTACAAATGCATTGTTGATGTGTGTTGAATTGCCCCAAAGTAGCAAGCCATATCTTAAAACGGAACAAACATAGCCATGATACGCAGTAAGTGCGGCAGTTATACTCGCTGTTTTACGTAATCTTTTAATAGCATAAACGAATTTATTTATTTTTGCACATACATGGCTGACATGAGATTTCCAGTTACAATTTTTATCTATCATTAATCCTAAAAATGTTGCTTCATCTGTCCTTTGAATGTTCTTTCCTCTGTATTGTATATTGAGATGTTTTGTGTTTGACATATAATTGGAAAATTGAATGTAACTGGTTTTGGACAAATTTATACAGAGATTATTTAATTCTAGCCAATCTATTAAATTACCTAACGTCTCGTTGATTACAGCCTCATGATCCTTACTGTCATCCTTGTCGGGAATAATGACAGATACATCATCCGCAAACAAAACACACTGATGATTTGTAATGTTGGGGAGATCATTTATATATAGAAGAAAGAGAAGTGGTCCCAACACACTTCCTTGAGGCACTCCTGAATTGTTTTGTTTATAGGCTGATTTGTAGGATGTTAATATAAGGTTCGAATCGAGGCGATTAACTTCAACCGTTTGCGTTCGATTTCGAAGATAATCTTTTATCCAATTTAAAGCTGGTCCCCTAATGCCATATCTTTCACACTTATCTAAGAGAATTTGATGGTCCACAAAATCAAAAGCTTTAGACATATCAAGAAGAATAGCTGCAACAGGAGTTTTTTCATCAATATGCTCAGTAACTGACTTAATAAATGAAAATGAAGCTAACGTTGTTGACTTATTTTTTTGAAAGCCATGTTGTTCCTTTCTTAGAACATCAAATTTTGTCAAAAAACTGGTTAAACGGCAATGCATTATTTTTTCAAATATTTTAGAGAGAATGGGGACTAATGTAATGGGCCTATAATTGTTTAGTTCGAGTTTACTATCTTTTTTGTATAAAGTTTTTACAATAGAAACTTTGAGCCTGTCTGGGAACTTTCCTTCAATAAATGACAGATTTATTAAATGACATAAAACTGGAGCGATTTCTTCAGCACAAGATTTAATAATAGAAGTAGATAACTTATCATACCCAACCGATTTGGTATTATTGAGGGATTTAATTGTTCTTTCAATTTCTGTTTCTGTACAGGGCGTTAAAAATATTGTTGACATTACATTTCGAATAGAATTATTGGATTCTTTCTGAACATAAGGTACTAGTACTACTACTACCTAATGGTTTTAGAATAAAATACATTAAATTATATCTTACCCCATTTATAAATTCATTCAGTATGCAAACTATTAAGAGAAACCAAAGAGACTTCATTTCACCAAATGTAGGTACGTCGTGTAAGAGAAGGCAACATTAATATAATCAAAATTTTATTCTGATATTGATTGAAAAGTTAATTGGAATTTCGGTTTTATTACTAAAATAGGTAGGTAGGTACCTAAATGTATAGTGGAGGTAGTTAGGTAATACTAGGTAGGTACTTATGTATTTTATATAACCGAGAAAAACCTACGTTACGTCATATGAGTTAGGTACCATCACAGATTACAGACTTTTGTTCTGTAATCTGAGGGTACCAAGGAAATCATATAGGTAGGGTACTAAGTTACGTTAGTACACTATATAATAATTTCCTTGGAGGGTACTGTTATGGTGCGTCCATGCTACGCGAATCGAGAACGAGCCGAGGCACGAACGAACCTACAACGAGCACGATGCGACGAATCCCTTTGTTCGTGAAAAAACTGACAATCGCGCTCGTTCGACGCTCGCGAGCTCGTCCACGCAACGCGACTCGCATTGTGCTCGTTCGAGGCTCGGCTCGTGCTCGGTTTGCCAAGCATGGACGCACCATTACGTAGTATAAAAATTCCTTGATTCCTTCCTTGTTGGTTAGGTACCACAACGTTTTTGACAGCAAACCGCATGAACGAACTAGGTACGTCATTCGACCAGACGATGACGCGTTGACGCGCGGCGACGTCGACGATCAAATAAATATACGAAAAGAATTGGCTACTTGACAGTTTTCGGAAACATATTTTAAAATTTACATACGTGTATTTTATACCTCTTACAATTATCTTTTTATCAAAAAAAAAATATTTACAAGGAAAAAAAAGATTTTTTAACATTTCATTTGAAATTCGCGCAAAAACAGCCGGTCACGTGACATTTGTCAGGTGTGACGTCACATCACAATAAACTTGCAATAAACAAAACTAGAGGTGTGTGTGTGTGTGGACTATAGGTACAAATTGAGCTGATCTGCGAGCTGAGTCATTGAACCAGCTCACACACCTGAGCCGTGAGCTGTTAAGCAGCTCGCGTATTTTTGATGAGTTACACACCTCTAGTTAAATTTGACGTCCCAAACAAACCATAGATGCTCAATCCCGGCCGCCCGCGTTTCGGTTCTTGTAATCCACAGATAAAAAAACTCACTTTTTATTTCCTAAAATAAAATATTAAAAAAATATTATTATGCAAAAAACTTCTAACCTATTAGCTATCATTATCTAACATATTAAATATTTTTTCATTATAACTGTCAAGTAGCCAATTAAAATGGATTGGAAGGTGTATTAAAACATCAACTACGCTCTGCGGGTGGTTCACAATGGGTTCACATATGCAAAATCCATAGATAGATAATATCTATGATTCTTCGTTACTATTTATTTAATATGGCAACTGGAATGTCTTTTTTTGATTTTGACAATTTGTTTGACATTTGTCATTTGAGTAGTCAGTCAGCTGAACAATGCATTTTTATTCTAATTAAATCAAATTTAAAAAACAAAAGTTTATTGGTATTCTTACGTTTAGATTATTACGTAAAATTATCATGCATGTATGTCGTTTATTATTAACTGGCTCAACGTAAAGCATTTGCTTTTGTACTTGGACACGACATTTTTTTTATCGTCTGTTATTGTAAAAAATGTTTGGAAGGCCGAGATGTAGGGAGTGGACACCGCTTGTTACTCAGCAACTACGGCTACGGAGCCTTATTCAGGTAAATATTATAGTAGACTATGTTTTGGTAGATTTTTCTAAAGATCTCACGAAGAAATAGCCTTACAAGCGAAGGTTTACTCGGTTTACTAACAGACTCCTATGCTACATGTTCGACAACTTTATCCTCAGTTTTAGAACAGTTAGAAATTATATTTATGAGTACCTGTCTTTGTTTCTTGTTAATATTAGAATCAAGTACCAAGTTTATGCTAATTTGTCGATCTTGTCTTTATCATATCAATGAGGAATTAATGAGACAGTATTAAATGTATATGCTGTCTCTCATCATTAGCTTATAATATTATGTTTAGGTACTTTTTATTGTTAATTAATAATAAAGTTGCATATTTTAGATGAATCGAATGATTATCAGTCTGAAAATATACCTATCTTAAACTTGTGGCTATAAGTTGATGTTTAAACTTTTATTTCTAAATTGTCTTGGACATGAAGACAGGCCAGGGCATAGTAGGCTGAGAGATGTTTCTGACATTAAAAAGAGCCACTGCCAAGTATTTTGGCTGCTAGTATTGTATAAATATCAATAGAGGTAGAAGGAGAACACGCAAAGGAGGTACTTTATACAAAATAAACTTTTCGTGATTTTTTTGGCAAAATTAAAGAGTACCCTTTGAAAGTATTTAATATTATGATGTTTACTTTGCAAAATAGTACTAGACATGGTAAACTGAAGAAACACTGGCTGTCAAACCCTGAGACCTTTCTGGAAAAGAGTGGCAATAGACAAAGTTCCATAGCGCCAGATGGAGGAGGCCTTTGCTTAAAGTCAGACACCAGAGACATAATGTGAAACTTACTTTTAGAGACTGTTTTACATCACTCACGCGTTACCGACCTTTCCCCCCTCCCCTGAGCTCTGTCGACCTTTCTATCTGCTGTTTATAAAAGCTATTTTGTTTTACAAAGTCTCAAATATATTCTCACTAATTTGGCAACATAGTCACTGTGAATAATCACCTTATTATATTCCTCAGATAAAAATGTATATAGATAAAGAAATTTACTTTGTATGAGATAAACTGTGCATTTTTACTGCATTTGTTGATAAACAAATAATTGTTGCAAAGTTATCTATACTAATATAATAAAGTGGAAGTGTTTTTTTGTTTAAACATGCTTATCTCTGGAACTACCTGTATTTGAAAAAATCATTCACTATATAAATAAATTGATAAAGATCAAGGCTACAAAATACATATTTCTTATAAGCCCTATCATTTATTAAGCCCGGCTTTGTGTGATTTCCATCATCTGCCACACATCAATCACCATGGTGACTTTGGTTATACACAGGGCAATGAAAATTGAAAAAAAATGCTGTCAGATGATTCTACAACAGAGATCAAGTTCCTTTGTGTCAAAACTATACAATAATCATGTTGTAATTATCCAGATTGTTGGCTACAACATCAGACCGCCTGAATGGTGTAGAACTCAATGCAGTTTTTACCTGACACTGCACCATACTACAATGTCAGCACCGTTCTATACCAGCGAGAAGATTTGCTCCCCGCATCCTAAGTGGAAGGAGATCGATTCAGGTGAATTACAACTATATGTGTAAAGTTTCTGTGTTGAAAATTGCATGCTTTTTATTTTCTTGGCATAGTTTGAGGTCAATCTCATATTATATCATAACAACAGGATATTATAAGTACCAGCCACATTATAAGTCAAAATCGAGTTTTGATTTACTTATTATTAATTTATACTACACTTAAGGATTAATTTTTTGATGTCCGCTATAAATTCCTTTCTTCTTTTCCGGTATGCAGGTCACCCTTCTGCGAATTTTCATCATAATCGGTTTGTTAGATTAGGCGAGAAAACGTAGCAAACAGGCAAACTGACTTAGGATAAATGAGACCACATTTATGTCATAAAATTAGCATAATAATATCTCAAGTGCGATCTCAATCTATTATTGAGTGCTGTTTATAAATTCTTGGATTAGTTCTATCTACCCCTCATGGTCATGATTGGTTTCCCAGGGCAGTGAGTCATTTAATGTTGATTATAAAGTTACGTCTAACATTTATGTGTGTCAATTCTTATCAAAGTACGATTCATTACCATTTTGCGTTGCTGATTTAATTATTGGTATAATATTACCGTTTTCGACATACATACTTGATCAATTCTAAACAGAACTTTTTTGCTGTTAAATTGTTAATTGTCCCCCATGACTAACTCTGGAGTTCAAATTGCTTACCCGTACTTAAGATTTTTAAACTAATGTCTCATAATAAATTCAAAGATTTCATAAAGCAGAGGTTAATTGACAAAGCCTATAAGGTGGCTCATTATGTGGAAGACAAGAATATATGGTTAGTAGCTTCTCTCTGCAGTTGCATCCCCACTGGCTAAGTGAAAATTGTATGAATAAGCATAATAATTATATGGTATATTGTATATTTGGAAAAAAGCTGTAATATGAAAAGATCTTCCAAGACTAAAAAAAAAAAAGCCTTGCTGAGTTTCTTGCCGGAGTCTTCTCAGTTTAAGTGTATTTCGAACCGGTGGTAAATTCAACTGTATGTACCAATTTAACGTTCATAAGCGCCTTACCAGGTCCTAAATTAAATAAAAAACTTTTTGATTTTGATTTGATTTTGAATGTGTGGTTTCACTGCTTGCTTCGGTGAAGGAAATCTTCCATGCATGATGTTAATTCCACGTGTTGTTGGTGAAGGTTTGTACCTCTGAAGGATGTTTAATGGTTGAATGACTTACTGTACAATACTTATAGACCACTAGATGTCACAACATTCCCGGGATAATAAAGTAGCTTATATAACACTTGGGGATAATGAAGCTTCCTATTTGTGAAAGTATTTTCAAACTCCTCTTTATAATCTATCTTCTATCTATATATATAAAAATCAATGCCACTTTTCGTTGTAATTTTATAACTGAAGAACGGGCTCACCTATCCAAACCAAATGTTTAGGCTTTGTTCGGACTATTTAGTAGATAGATGGTTTATGTGAAGTTTGCACAAAATCGGTCGGGCGGTTCTTCATATATCACATTTTTTGTAACAAATGAATTCAGTAAAGGTCGGATCATTTTGTTAATGGGGATTTTGCTGTCAGGGTAGGGTAGGGTAGGGTGTACCACGCGAACGAAGTCGCGCCGGGCAGCTAGTATTAGTATAGATGAGAAAGCATTATAATGAGAAATATATTATTAAGTTGTAATAAAATATACTAATGAAAGTAAATCGAGGTAAATCCTTGTATCACGGGACAGTACCAACGTAGTAGCTATTTTTATATGGTTATTCACTTTTCCTCAAAAGTTTATTGCAACTACCTTTATTGGAAATAATAAATTTCTTGTTATAATAAGGGAACTGACAAATACAGGCAAGATAAAACAAAACGATTCATACGTGTTTCATACAAACTATTCATTTTATTGTTATCAATCCAACCGCACTAGTATTAATTTCACACTATACGTCGTTGTAATGCGTCATACAATTATATTTTACAGAAATAACGCAACGGATGTCGTCAGCCAATGTTGTCATACGAGTGTGGTGTCATGTCCTCCAAACTAACAAAGATGACGATGATCTACCACAGAACACCGTCATCCAGACATGGGGCGTTTATTTCACCGGCCTTAGATATATAGGCGCCAATTTAGCTTCAAATTTCACCTCAGATTGCTTCAAAAGCAACACCCTAGTTTTTCAAATGCACGGTGGCTATTTCTGTTCATACAAAAGTCTGAAATTAGATATTATACCGGCAGAGTACGAAGTGGAACACAGCTCGCTGTCCTCGGATTCGTCCGGTAGAACAAACCTATCTAAAATCGTATTAGAACCTAAATTTATTCAGAATCATAAGTTAGATAAGGAATCTAGATCGATATCGCCTAATAAATATTCGAGAAAGTACGATAAAGAATATTCTAAAAGTCATAGTCCAGTAGAAAGAGATTTCCAGCAGAACTATCCTACTTTAAGATCTTCCGCAAGCCTTAATATAAGTCAGACTCAAAGAGACAGACATAAAGAAGGTGGTTCGGAAAGAAATAAAGCCGATCCAAATCACATTTACGAACATTCTCCGGATAAATTGGACGTTAAAGAGTTTACGAGTAACGACTGTGATAATATGTCCAAAAATGCGTCTCAAGAAGAATTATGTAGTAGGAATATAGACCTTAGTGAAACTGCGGAGAGTTATGATTTGAGGAACGAAGCTGATGGCGTTCCGAAATTCAGATATATGGCCTTAAACTTCTTGAAGTCGGAAATAAGGCCGAGTTATAATGCTAGTAAGCTTCAAAAGCTGCATTTGCTTCAATACTCGATAAAGAAGAGACAAGAGGCAGTTCAAGAGATAAAGGAGAGGATATATAAGAAATCTGCGTTGACAGATGATCATTGGTCTCACCCAGATGATATAGATAATACTAAATTTAAGAGTAAATCTCGAAGGAATCTGTTTTCGCCTGACGACGAAGAATTGAGTAAAGATAAGTCGACATCTCAGGTTGACTTGAGTGTGAAAAATGGCAAGATTAAGGAAGACAGACCAGTTTCAAATGGACCCCGTCTCACTTTGAAGTTGAACGATCTCCTGTCTTTTAAAGTAAGTAATTTTGAGATTCTCTGTTTAGTAATAGTTTGATCCAACGTTTCCTCACCCAATTCGAAGATTAAAGAAAATAAGTCTAGTCCAGAAGGAAATAATTGCTATTAAATACATATGTGTAATCTTATAGTAACTTTTTAGTTCTCAGTCTCTTACCTACAGGTCGGTTTACTAAAGCTGGCATGTTCACAGTACTCACACATATACAATTTGAAGATACAGTATGTTTTATTACATGATTGCTTCTAATCAGTCAGTCTGTTGGACGAATGCAAAAGTCCTTCAAAATTCAATTCAAAAAATTCAAATAGACCTTCGCAGGCACATATGAAAAGTCTGACTCTAATACCGGGTCGGAAGGTTGCTTTTGCTGAGAAGAGCCGGCAATAAACTAAGCAATTACTCTTTTCTAAACAAGCTTATTTTTACATTAGCTATATTTACATTCTCATCGCACTGACAACAATTGCGTGCCCCGGCGCGGCGGAAAAACTACAAAGTAGACTGAATCTATATTTAATAAGTAAATAAATGGCAAACTCGGCGCAGACCAGCCCCCACAAGCAGCATCTGTTCACAAGTAAGACGCGTGTGGCAGCCATCGCCCTCCTCGCCATATTGGAGGGAACTGAGCGACCCGTCACACGACGCCGCCGCAAGCAAAGGCCTTAAATTGAGGGCTTTCATACTCATAAGCTTGGCTGCACGCGAGAGAGACTGACAGACTCATGTCGCGCTGCGCGCTTATTCACAGACACTACACAAGCGCGACATCTACATGTGTTGAACTTACCAGCTTTAGTTACCCAACCTGTACCCCAGTACACATGTATTTATGCAATTTTCATCTAACTATACCTTGTACATAAGAATGCAATAATCTATTGAGTTTTTATTCTAAAGTCGGTATTATGATGTCACAGACATAATATAGAATCTTTATTAAAGTACTCACATTTTCACAGTCAAAACCATCACCCTTTCAAAGAGCGGAGCACGTGAGATTAACGAAACAGTTAGAGATATTACGGTTCAAACGAATTATACTGTCGGATGAGAGGGACAGCAAGCTTGCCAACATAAGAAGACTGAAAGAGAGGCATGCAAAGCTGTTTGAGGAAATTCAGGACGTTGGTAAGGATTTTTTGAATAATAAAACTTATTTCTTCATAATAATTAAACGATTTCAAAAAAAGGAGGAGGTTCTCAATTTGGTTGTATTTTTTTTTATGTTTGTTACCTCATGATTCCGTCATTTATTAACCGATTTGGAAATTTCTTTTTTGTTTGTCCAATTAAAACTGTCCAATTATTATTTTAAACTCAGCAAGTCTGTTTTACCAATTTGAGTTGTCCTTAATATATTTAGAGTGTATTTTTACAAGTTTACTTTAATTCTTCTAATAATGGGGTCCAACAGCTTAGCAGAAATTATTTTGGAATTGTTGGCATTAAATTTTAATAAAAAAAACCCGCCAAAAGTATTTGCGATGATTTACATTTTCGAAGAATTTGATGTTTCTATATATACATACACGTGCTCTCTCTTTCGCTGTCGTGTCATATTAGTGTTCTCACATCGTTATTTTATACTTTTTACTGTCCACGTAAGGAGTCAAAGGCGATTTTAATATTTATAAGTTATTTTATTTATCAATTTTGAGTTCAGGTATCCAATACGTCTCTAGATTTCTCACTAACCGAAGCTATGCATATCATTGGTTGACATTACTGCATAAAATTCAATATTTCAAAAAAAAAAACTTTTCTCTTGTAAATTGCAACAGCCATCCTTAGATATTATGTTTGTCAAAATGATCATTCAGGTACTGAATTGATGCAGAGCTACCACGCTTTGTCTCGACGGAATGAAATAGTCAAAGAGACCAGACAGTCTAGCTTGGCGCTGAGGGAACTAGCTGCTAGGGCTCATATCGCCTTGGCCACTCAGAGATATGAACTGCTCACACAGTTGCACCAGATATTTTATATTGAACAGGTATGTAAATCTGGCTACATGTTATATCTATGTGTGTGTGTGATTAAAATAACTCGACACTGGTGCCGATTCTGTTGTAAATGCACTAAACTAAGTTTTGGTCACATCTCATCTCTTTCTTACGAAAATTATTGAAAAAGGATAGAACATATTTAAAGCTGTCAAATTAATCATTGCTGTCTTATTTTGCGTGTATTTAAGCGTAATCGCTAATATATTGAAAACAAGCATTGGACTAATTTGACAGGACTGCATTTCTTACATCTTTTTCTTATGTTCTTTGTTAGAAAGAGACATAGTGAGATTAAAATGAGTTTAGTTGTAAACAACAGAATCAGGGCCAATGGCATAAAATAAGTCCTATTAAAAAGTATTTGGTTGTCATACTAAAGACACAGTAGAAGAAAAGTGTAGGTGTGTGTACTACAGGCATACCACATACTGAGTAGGTCCAGCGGTAGTGGAGCGGCGCGGGAGGGGTGTGTTAATGACGTCGAATGCCAAAAGAGAACTAAAAATGTATAACGTGTATAGCGAGACAGTTCCTGAAATATCTACATTTGTAGACAGGAAGGAAAGGAGGATGTTTGACAAATTCAACAACTTACAAGCACCTATCGGTGTGTTCCAACAGCTGCACTTGAGAGCCAGTTCCTTGTAGGCTTTGTGTGCTTACCACCTACGACCACATCATCGCTTACCATGGTGAGATTGCGGTCAAACACAGGTCTATAAAAAAATAGCCGTTAAAAATTACTCATTAAATGATTGTACTCATTCTACGATGCTAGAATAGCTAGACTGATTTATTATAACAGGTGGAGATTTCTAGATGGCATATTTTCGAAACCTATGTTGATTTAGTCATGCTGAACAACTTTTACTATGAGACCAATAGTGAAATCTCAAAAAAAAAACTTCTACCTTGCTCGATCATAATGTATGAAACGTAAAAACATTTTTTTGAGAATTCAGTGTAGGTCCCATAGTAAAAGTTGTTCAACATGACTAACCCAACATAGGTTCCGACAATAAGCCATCTCAAAATCTCCACCCAGTATACCATATAAGTATACTTCTACATAATTCTCCCCATAAATGTAACAGAAAGACCAAACAACGTGGTGTATAATGGGGATCCCGCTGGCTGTCTGTGATGACGAGAGCCAGCGGGCGGGCGGGGCCGGGGCGGGGGCTAGTGCAGTGCGCGACGCGGTGGCGGCCGGGCTGGTGGCGCAGGCAACCACCATGGCGGCCGCGATACTCAACCAACCCCTGCGGTATAAGATCACGTTGCACGGCTCCGCTACTAAGATTTTGGACGTTACACCCGACTTGCCCGATCCTAAGTGAGTATGACATGTTTTTATTTTGTGTCGATTAGGTTAGAGAAATTAAATTGAACCCTTTCCTTGAAACCCAATAGAATGGCTAATTCATACAAAATGAAAAGCGCCCCACGCTGTTTCATTCTAATATTAGACTTAATTAATAAAATTGCTTACATTTAGGCCCTTACGGGATAGACACAGAATATTACCTTATGTTCAATTTTATTATTATTTGACACTTTAGTGCAGGGCTTTTGGAAACAAGGTAGTTTTAAGGAGCTCATTGGTAGTGACGTCAAAGATCCCGATTTCGAATTCTACAAAGACCTTCAGCTTTTGAAGGAAAACATTGTGAGCAAACCTTAGCACGGTGGCAAAGAGGGTACTACAAAGTACCCTCTTTGCTGGCTACCACCCTCAAGCTGAAAATCTGTCGCCAGTTCCTCCCAGACTGAGATTACCACCTTCGGCCAAATCATCACTTACCATAGTGAGATTGCGGTCAAACACAAGGCCATACAAAGTAAAAAAAAGTTGGCAAATAAACGTATGGCCCGTATGGACGCTTGCAACACTCACGCGTTACCGATTCCCCCCTCTTCCCCAATGAGCTCTGGCGAATATCGTCGCCTTTAGTTTTTTTTGATTTTTAATTATATTTTATCTAGCTTATAAAACACAGAAATCCTGCTAATATAATCGAGCTATATAAGAGATCTTCATAACAAAAAATTTTAAACAAGCAAAAGCTATGTACAGACTCTCTCGCACTGAATAGGATTTCCATACAATGGGAGGTCAGCTTAAACTAGAAATGTATAGCTTGATCTGTAGCCGTGTGTACATATACAGTTTGAAAGTAATATTATTCCACAGTATCCCACTGTTCGCCCGAGGTGGTGATATGACATTATTTCGCTACGCCATGTTCCTGCTGAACAAATGTATAGCACAGCTCATGCTGGGGCGAGGACTGCCCGTCTACGATATACGACCCACGCTGGCTAATCTGCAGAGGCTACTCACTGCACCTACTAACTTGTAAGTTCTTTAAGATATCTGACCATACGGTATATGGCATCTGTCACTACTTATAAATGGCTCAGAAATATTGAGTTTTGGTGGTTTTTTTTATACCACTTAGTTGGCAAACAAGCATACAACAAGGTTAACGTAGCATATGGACGTTTGCAACACCAGAGATGTCACGCACGCGTTGCCGACCCTTTCGAAATCTCTTCACACCCTTTTTGAAGAACCCCATGCTGTACTTCATTGGGGAAACCACGGCGGGGAGCTCATTCCACAGTTTATACGTCCGCGGAACAAAAGCCTTTGAGCCCGCACAGTACGAAACAATTCTGGTTTCAATGTGCGAGGATGGACTCCCCGTCGAGGGCTAGATTTCTATTTCCCCGTTGATTTCTAGTAAGCAGTGACTTATTTAATTTAATCAAAATGATTTTCTGCTATATTTATGGAGGAATAATGTGGTATGGTAGAGTCCTTCTTTGAAAAGGGAACATCTTTCGCCAAGCTAGGCCATTTGGCTGGGGACCGTACCCCGAGTGTAAAGAACGTTTGCGTTTACATTTCTGTATACGAATTGGCACAGCGCCTCTATCGGTATAGTCGTGGTACTAATTTCTGATTTCTCCCATACTAATTTACTCCCATTGACATGACGAGGTCTGACAAGACAGTGGTATATATACAGAATGTTGACTTTAAACTTCGTTAGCGCGATGTATGTTCTAGTATCGCCATCTATCCATTTGAGCTTGAACTTGTGTGTGTTATATGTCTCTATATATTTTTATTTATAGAATCACTTGTGCCCACAGACACCATTGTTAATAAAAGCTATTTAAAACCGAACCTTCCTCCGTAGATCGGACAGCTCAAAGTTGTTCGGCTCGCACCGGCTGGTATCGGAAGGGCAGGCGCGCACGCAGTCGCTGCGCAGCCTCGTCGCGTCTGAGCGTGGCAAGTACAGACAGTTCAACAGGTTTAAGGTACGCTTCTACACTTGTGGTGTTTGCCGTACAGTAAGAAAGATAAATATGGTTACTCTTATTTCACCTGCACTGCTTTTAGGGTAAACACTCAAACTAATTTACTATGGGACTAACTTCCAAATAGCGAAAAAATACCTATATATAACCTGTTCCAATAAAGAATGTACTTGTATATACAGATTGTACCACAGATATAAATCTTTATAGATGACGTAAGTGTATAAGGGAGAGCAATGCTCTTCTTTTAAGGCTGTTTCGCGCAGACAGTGAACGCGTATCACGAAACCGCTCTTGTGACGTCATGGTAGGTACAAAAAATTGGCACGTACAGTTTTCATACAAATGGAGAGACTTGCATTATCTCATCATCATATCAGCTTTAGGATGTCCACTGCTGAACATTGGCCTCCCCTATCCATCTTGGCCAACTTCCACTTTGGACGGTTTTGGGCCGCTTGCATTATCTATTTAGATTTATATCTGTGGATTGTACTTATTCTACCATCCGTCGATACAAGTACACACGGCTACAGATCAAGCTATACATTTCCAGTATAAGCTGATCCCGCATTGTATAGGATTTCCGTACTATGGGAGGTCAGCTTATACTAGAAATGTATAGCTTGATCGGTAGCCGTGTGTACAAGCCGCCATTGTCAAAATCATAATTTATTGGAACAGGTTATACAGGATGGAGATTTCGAGATGGCATATTTTCGAAACCTATGATGGGTTAGTCATGCTGAACAACTTTTACCTTGAAACAGCACAGATCTCATTTTCTTTTTTCGTACCGAAGGGCAACTTTTCCCATGGTAAAAGTTGTTCAGCATGACTAACCCAACATTGGTTTCGAAAAAATGCCATCTCGAAATCTCTACTCCATATACATATCGATGCAATGTTGATCCTATGTATGAAAAGATATTCTTTTTACTATTTCAGATTTGGTCCTATACAAAAAAGTGTTCATATTGATAAAGTACTTCCACCTTTTTAAGTAATGCAGTTGAATTAAAAGTACCATGTATAAATAAACTGCTAATTTAAGAAAGGGTACTAAAAAAAAACAGTAAATTTGCTTGTGTCTGTCTGTTATTTTTGTGGGTTTTTATGTGTAAATATTGCGTAGCACGAACACTTTAAACTGTACCGTCAATACAGTTTAAAGTGTTCGTTCATTTCATTCACTGTATTTAAAAGCCACGGTGGTTTTTGTGGTGCAAGACTGCAAGATAAAAAAGTCGACTGTAAAATCCTTTATAATGCACAGAATATTGCGCGAAAGAACATCAACCATCGTCTTCAAACAGGTCGGTTAACGAAAGCTGGCACGTTTTTTTTTTAATACATCTTAGTCGATAAACAAGCATACGGCCCGCTTGATGGTAAGCGGTTACCGTAGCCATATAGACGCTTGCAACACACAAAGCATCGCTCACGCGTTACCGACCTTTCCCCCCTCCCCTATGAGCTCTGGCGACCTTACTCACGCGCAGGAACACAACTTTACACAACATAAAGTTCTTTGGCTGCGGTATTCTGTATGTGGAGGTACTTCCGCAGTAGAGCTGCTCTTTGAGCGAATAAACGCTATGCTCTATCTCTCTCAAAAAGTAAAACGTAAAATAAATAAAAAACGTAAAAAGTAAAATAAAACTGACAATGTCTTATCTATGACATCAGGATGCAGTGGATGGCCAATCGCCGCAGTCAGCGATGATTTTACGGAAGCACAGACATTCTAGAAGCGTCGGCAGTTACCATGACGACCAGGTCAGTAGCACTTAGTACAGTCCCACAAACTTATCTGGCCCGGTGAGAGTGGCGCTGCTATCGCATTGGGTGGAGCAAACAACCAATGGCGAAAGCAGGCAGATTGACATTTCAAACTTGCGTCGTTAGTTCCTCTTTCGGCCACCGGGACAGATAAGTTTGTTGCGCTATACCTAACCTCACTATCACTTTTGACAGCCCACCTTAGAATAATGTTTCATTTCGACAATCGTTTGCGTCTTTCTAAGATCTATATTGAACGAGAATCAAAACTTAAGCATCAAGAATAATGACGTTGAATGAAAATAAACCTTATATCATAGACTCAAGATTCAGATTCAATTGTTTCAGTCTCTACTAAAAACTTATGTTATGATTGTCGTTCTAACGGACATAATTGTCAACCATGATCATGAAGCTTATCGCATGTAAATTATTTGATAATGTGCTGTTTTATATAAAAAAAATGGTATTGGGTTTTTTATGTGGCTGTACATAATTTATTTCATTCTGTTTTTTTTTGCGCTTTATTTTTAACCCTTAAGTTACTAATATGCTGCTGCATACTGGTTTTCGTTTTAGATGAATGAAGCGATGTGAGTATTTTTTTTGCTCCATGAGCATTTTCTGTCTTTGAGGTCTTTTATATATAATGCAGACCCAAAAACAGCTGCTTTTAATATTTTTGTGTTGTTTTTTGTTCGCCTGTTTATTTGTTAAAACTAATGGAGCGATCGCGATGAAATTTGGCATGTAGATAGCCTATGGTATGGAGAAAGACATATATTTTTATGCCGGGAACGCGGGTGATACTGCGCGGGCAGCTAGCTACTAATCCAATTTCAAGCTACTACATCGTTCGAGTGATATCTAAATCGCCATCTTCGTTTGAGTGATATCGAAGTCGCCTAATAAATCCAATCGTATGATACCCGTCAACAATATCTGTCAGTAACGACAGAACCAAATTGAGATGTGATGTTTGGCCTGAAGGAATTCATGACAGTACCATCTAGAATTGATTGGCCATCCGCCATACGTTGGCGTTGCAATATTTCCGCTGTTATATTTTTTTGGCCATCAAGGGTTGGCCAATGTCCAATAATTGTGCCGTCTTCTTTTAATAATTAGTAAAGATTTTAATAGCGGTTCTGTATAATGAACATTATTTATTAATTCTCGGGATAACTAGGCAAATGCGTATTGCTTTTAATAAAGCTTATTTCAAAAACATACAAAATTATAAAGATAGCTATGTTTTGGTCTTATTAATACTGATTGGGCTATCAGATAGTTTTTTGGGAGTAAAAATCGCCTGCAATATGGGAATGAAACAAATAAAAAGTTATTTATCTTTATATATAAAATTCTACTGTACGTGTGTATGCACAGAACAATAAAAACAATGGAACTGCGAAATGCCAAAATATGTATCAGAACCGCTGTCGCCATAATTCACACAAATAAATAGATATTCATATATTGCACACCAATAAACAAGTCATTTGATTAGTCGTTTCTAGTTTAGACAATATTAGCTCAAGACACACATATCGTCCATTCAAAAATATATCTTCACTCTCTAAATATAACATTTATTTTACGATAGTGTAGCAAGAATATACAACGTTTTGTAATCTACAAACAAACTATATTCAATTGAACGATCAAGTTCTGCCACTCAACACTAGATGGCGCTATTCTCAGTGGACGCAATTATCACCTTAATAGTCATTAATATAAGGTTGATAATTGCGTCATAATTCGATATATTCTGCTACTCAGCCAGTGCAGTGACACATTGAATAACATTATCGATACTGATCGATACCTTGGGCCCAATTCACTTAAATATTTTACCAAAAATGAAAGTTGTTGAAATGTGAATTGACAAAAACAAATTGGTACACTCGTAATAAATTACAATCTAACCCATGTATGATTTCAGTCCAGTCAACTTACAAACCCAAATTTTTTATGTTTTTTTTCGCAACGCGCGAGTGATACCCCTGTTGTTGCAAGCGTCTGTAGCGATGCATCGACACCTTTATGTATGGTGTGAGTAGGGACTTCAGTCACCACCATAGTCATAGGCTACGGTAACCGCTTACCATCAGGCGGGCCGTATGCTTGATTGCCACTTAGTGGTATAAAAAAATTTTTAATAGGTATGTTCCTAGGTTAAAAAATAATAATTCTAATTTGTCCTTCAGTTAGATTATTAAAAAATATTGGACACGTATTTTTTGCTTTACCAAATCTTAAAAAAATTACAAAGATAAAGCGAGCCAAGTTCGGGAGTGGGGGGGGGGGTCACTTTAGACTAAAAAGAGTATTCTAACGTGACGTCACGCGAAACTTCAACACACGATATCTTCGTAAATTTTTGTTTAATTAACAACCGAAAAATACGTGTCTAATATTTTTTGATGGTGTAAAAGACGGACTAAATAGTTTTTTTTTGTCATTTAGATTGTTGGGCGCCTCATCACGCTTATTGCTTGGTAAATTTTTTTGGTAATAATTTGAGGATGTGAGAGGAGGTGGGGAAAAAAGGCAAAAAAACGAATAAGTTTAACGAATAGAAATGTATTAATTTAATAAAACTCACGTTAGATATAGTATAATCATATAGGAACAAATTTAAAATGAGAAGACTCCAGCAATAAACTCAGCAAGGGCTTTTTTAATGTGGAAGATCTTTTAATGTTACAGCTTTTGTCCCAGAAACTTATACAATTCAAATTCCAGGCACGCAAGGTAAAGACCTTCGCAGGCACTTATGAAGAGTCAGACTCTAATACTCTCTCTCTAATACTAATACTCTAATACCGGTTCGGAAGGTTGAATTTGCTGAGAAGAGGTGGTTGCGTCTCGGAATCACCTAGTCTTTTTGAAGAACCTGCCGCTCCGGCATCATTACAATTTTGTTGCTGAAACCAAAATAAAACTGTTGGTTAACAACTAGGAACAGGAGAAAAAATAAAAAGTTAGATTAATTTTTGCTGATATTGGTTGTTTTCGAGGCGATGATAGCTCAGTGGTAGTGACGACGAATGCCGAGATGAAGGCCCCGGGTTCGAATCCTACAATGAGCTTGAGCTTTCGGTGAAGGAAAACATCGTGAGGAAACCATAGCATGATGGTAGGATACTTTGTAGTACCTACACACCTGGCTGACTACCCTCAAGGTAAAAATCTGTCGCCAAGCAACTAGCGTTGTGTTCAGATTCTGACAGCTGCACTTGAGAGCCAGTACCTTTCTAGACTTTGCTTACCACCTTCGGCTACATCATTACTGACCATGGCAAAACACAGCGCTAATCATATTTTAAAAACGATACGTTGATTTCAATACGTTTTATAAAATAAAATATATAACTTTCTTGATTAAAAAACTTCACAAATTTTAAAGTTGGATACACTGAAGATTTTGGGTATCTATACCCTTTAGCAGATATTAAAAAATCGTCTTCTAAAAAATGCTCAGAGCATATGGTGCTTGATTTTGTTGGCATCCAATTAGATCTACCCGTAGCATCTATCAATTTCTCTTTAATATCAGTATCTGTTGGAAACCTATTTTTTTTAATAGGGATTAGTGGTCCTACTTATGTTCAAAAATGTACGCATGAAATCGCATTAAACACTTTTGCATTTGATGTACAAACATTTATAGCGGCATCTAAAGATTCCGAATAAAAAAACTAGTCACAAATATCACAATATGCAGCCTATTAATTTTGGCTCATATTTTGTTCCAAATATGCATGTCGATAAAACCAGCATCCAACCAACCTGACTACATCACTAATTGAGTAGCGAAGAACTTTCGAGAATAAAATAGATGATGCCATTAAACCAAAATAAAATTTATTTCAAAGTGATAAGGTTGATTTTAGCTGGAATTTCTATTAAATTAATAGTGAATTGAAATAATTAGATTTTAATTGAATAAGTCTTAAATTGTACTTACCGATGGTATGAAACACCTCCATTATTTAGATTTTTCCTTCTACTATCATTCTTGCACTCCAAAATGGAGCAATACGGCATATTTACGGAAAACAAGGAAAGTGACGAGACTTCCGAATAGACGTAGTGTTAAGATACGACTAGGATCAAATATGCGTTGATTAAGCGTAACAACGCTTAATAGTGGCGACACGAGTCACGCCTACTTCGCATTTCTACTTGTTTTTATTGTTCTGTGTGTGTATGTCACTGAACTCCTAAACGGCTGGACCGATTTGAATGTTTTTTTTTAAGCTATTGCATAGCTTCTATCGCGGGCCTTGAGCGTGGAGACCGAATCCAGAAATTCCGTAACGAAAATAACCTAACACCCCCCACTCCGACCGGCACAGCGGTGATACTTTTTAGTTTAGCCATCTATCGATGAATAGCAGAACTTTTAATGACTTTTTGAAATATCACGCTTGTCTCTTTAGTTCAGCAACCCGCCTCTAGGTGGCATTGATGCAATAGCTTTACCGCGGCAGTCTCCCGAGTGCCACACGTTTTTTTTGTATGCGTTTGAGTGGCGCCCTGAATTGTTTAGATAGGGTAGGGTAGGTGTAGGTTAGGGTATAGGTTAGGACACCACGCGAACGAAGTCGTGCCGGGCAGCTAGTTAAAATATAAATTACATACATCTGTCTAACAAAAAGTGTGTTCTTTGCATACTATTTACTAAAAAGCTTGGCATGAAACTTGTGTGTTTGATTTACTCATTTACTAAGAAATATAACATGTACTTGCCAACATTTTAGTTTTCTAGCAACCTGCGTATAATCAGGTAAGTAATATGATTAAGGCACTAATACTAACCATAAAATAGTAGTTTTTAGTATACCATCAATCCAATAAGCTAACATTTCAATATTTCAAATGATATTGTAACTTATATACAATTTATCTCACACAGGAATTACCAAACCTAGATGCATCAACGACTTCAATAATGGGTAGTGAATCAAACATATACAACATGAAACTCACCCAAGCAAACTCTTCAGAGTTGCCTCCAAACTCTCTCAAAGCGCACAACTCAGACTCCGAAATACACAGTCTGAGCGCCGACAACTTTCACGATAATCCCGAAGATAAAGTCGTTTTCACTTTAGGCGACGATTCAACTTTATCGAACCTCAATAATAGAACACTAGTGAGAATTTCAACAAACAACGATGACGAAATCACCTGTGCTTCATGTTTGGACGAAAACGTTAAAAGAATTTGTTCTGAAATCGAACATTTCTGCACAACGAATGTGAGTCAAGCATCAACTATGGTACACGAAGGATTTGACGTCGCGTCTCATATGGATACTATTGATATAGCCAAATATATGGAGGCTAAAACAAGCGGTGATATAGATAAGTGTGATAGGTGTGATAGTGATTGTGATATAGCCTGTGCCAAAACCGTGATGGACGTGATTGTGATACCAAGCGCCGAAGCTATCTTGGACACTGGGCAGGGCGATGGTCTAACTGATGTGGAGAATCAATAGCAGTTTGATTTATCTAAATTGACTCTAATGTATGTTACTGTTCGGTTCAATTTTGTTGAACTATTTGTTCATGTTTTTATATTGCCGTCATGACAAAAAATTGCCAAAAGTTTTGTTATGACATTACTGATTTGGGCAACTTCGGAACACTGTGTCTTTCAAATATTTTGGTAATATTGATGATTGAGTTGCTATGATTTAATAAACATAGAAACTGGATTTTATTAGGGAATGATTGTCTACATGCTGATCGTATTTTCAGTTCTGTATTTTTCATTGCATGTGTATACAGGCTAAGAAAATACGTATACCTACTCTGTTAACTTATGTATTGAGATAAATAACTTCACAAAATATACTTTATTGTCCTTGCTTTAAAGTGCTCCTTCGTCAAAATTCAAGATTTATCTTGAAGAAGGAATATAGTTCACAAATAGTTTTTTTTTATAAACTAATCCTATTGTTGTTAAAACATACTTTAAATTGTATCTGTGATTTACTTGTACATTAACATTATTATTCATAATAATTTAACTAAGAGGTATCGTTAGTAGTCTATTTGAACTATTGGTAGGGTACCAAGTAACAGTAGGAACGTGCGATACCTACCGTTAAATCAGTCGATTGATGAGATAGCTGCGCTACAGCTACCATCAAATATTACTTACTTATGTCTAATTATTAATTCACTCGAGTAATCTAACGTCTACGGTGCTACCATTTTGAATGAAAAAAAAATTTGTCTTGTGACAAAAGGATTTACATCAATCAGTCACTCATTACTTGTTTTTATTTACTTATTTCCCTATTATGATTATTAATCGATGAATGAGCTATTATTATATATTTATCAACACCTAATAAGAATTTCTATTAACATTATATAATTATTCATAGAAATAGATATACCTAGAACAAGCGTCTCCATAATACACGACTAAATAGAACAGGCCAATTTTGTAGGCTGGTGACAGCTACGTTTTACGCTCGTTCTACGTCATTATGCTGGTCATAGTAACGTTCATAATGAAATCAGTTGAACTATTCCAGTTAAAATCGGGCGTAATTTAAATATTAAACATTATTTTAGGCTTGTTGGAATTGTAGAAAGATGAACTTTGACCACATAAAGTTTTCAGGGTCTGATGATGGAGAAGGAGGTTAAGCACTGGAACTCCATTATTATAACTTATTTTTATTTTTCAAGCTGCCAAGTTATTTTTTTTGTAACCAGTAGTTAGTCGCTCTTTAATTTGTTAGTCGCCGCGAAAATAATTAGCCTTATGTTAGTTACTATGTTAGACTAACTTTTCTTCTTCACTTTTCATTCACTTGCATTCTAAATCAAAATCAAAAAGTTATTTATTCAGTTTAGGTCCTGGTAAGGCACTTATGAATGTTATGTTTTTTTCGACGCGTAAACAGCTTCGACGCCCAATCTGGATATATCATTAATCAAAGTAATATTATTAATATTAGGAATGTTGCCATTAACTTTGTGCGAGTGATCTCACTATTACAATAATTATGGCAACATTATTTTACAAAGTGACATCAGCACCTGTCAATTTACTCCAGCGAATTAATAATTAGACTTTAGTTACGCAACGCGATGAAGCTGTGACATCTGTCACCCCTACCTTATTTGCCGACTTACTATAAGGCCTACTCGCTATGTAACTACACAAAAACACCGATTACTACGTCACTGGCAAATATTTAAACACCTATACAAACACCAGAACATAACATATTCATTACATTCTTAATGTTGGGCTACGAAAACCCTTCCGTGTTTCGTAAATTAGAAAAATAAATTGCTTTACATTTTAGCCTGCTTCCCATGAAATTTAGCAGGCGTGTAAAATTATGTATAACTTTCGTATGCGGCCCCTGAAAACATCTGGAGTTTGAAGCGTTCTTTTTATTATGACCAGGACGTAAATTACACATAAATATTAAGTAGATTATCATCCTGCATAATACACGTTTTCATAAAATACGTGAATCGAAACAAAGTTTACCTAATGAGGAGTTTTGCGATGATAGCTCAGTGGTAGTGACGTCGGATACCGAGACGAAGGTCCCGGGTTCGAATCCTACAATGAGCTTGAGCTTTCGGTGAAGGAAAACATCGTAAGGAAACCATAGCACGGTGGTAGGGTACGTTGTAGTACCCGTCTGGCTGGCTACCACCCTCAAGTTGAAAATCTGTCGCCAAGCACCTATCGGTGTGTTCCGTCAGCTGCACTTGAGAGCCAGTTCCTTCTAGGCTTTGTGTGCTTACCACCTTCGACCACATCATCACTTACCATAGTGAGATTGTGGTCAAACACAGGACTATACACAGTAAAAAAAAAAAAAAAATACCTGTCCAACTATTTATATCGTCTCTTCTCAGCAAATGCAACCTTCCGAACAGGTATTAGAGTGTTAGAGTCAAACCTTTTAAAAGTGCGAATGTCTGTTTGGATAAATAATTTTGAATTGGGATAATTCGGGTAATTTTCAGGGTCGGCAACGCGCGAGTGATACCCCCGGTGTTGCAAGCGTCCATAGGCTACGGTAACTGCTTACCATCAGGCGGGCCGTATGCTTGTTTGCCACCTCAGTGGTATAAAAAAAAAAAAAAAAAAAAAAAAAAATTCGAACCAATTTGAACCTTAAGTTCACGATTTGATAGGTATATTGAGCATTAGAGGTAACATAAGAAAACTCCTCATTAGTAACTAAAAATATAATTGATTTATAATGGGTACTACAATGGATTACACGGACCACCCCAAGTGGAAAATTAAAAATAAAGTATGTAATAGTGCCTATTATTGTAAATTATAAATTGTAATATATGATATGTAAATTGTAAATAATGTAAGGACGCGTCTACTTGTATTGTAACGTTGTTCCAACAGTAATCATTTGTTATGAATGCAATAAAATATTTATTTAAATCTCCGTTATGTTGTTTTATTGTTTTAGAAAGTTACAATGTCGTTACAGACGATTTCAAGTTTTGAACAAATAACGGAAATGTGTTCTACATATTACTGATATTGAACCACCAAAAAAAATACTCTGTATAAAATTTTATCCTGTATTTTATTTCGACAAGACTTTTAATTTTAAATTGTAAACTACTGTTATTATTTACCTCCTACAGCTATCGTCTGGCCTAATTAACCAAGTGACAAGTGTTTGCTAATGTTCACCAATTAAAAATTTTTCGAGCACGGATTTAGATGACTAAACTCCTAACCTCGCCAGCTTTGAAGTCACATTCAAGCCATGTGCAAAAACCGGTAATATAGTTGCGGGAGGTCGGCAGGTGGACTGAAAAGTGGATAGAAGCTGCTGGATGCAAGCTCCTCTGGACCAGTCAATGAGGGTGGGGAACTTGGACTATCAAATTATCTCTAGGCTGATATGATTTTAGGAAATAAAATCTAGATTCGTTCTTTTTTAAACAATTAGTTCCAAAATTTTGCAATAACATTACTCTCCCGGATCGGTCATTTATTTTACAGTCAAAATATAAGTCTTCCGCCAACATAGATAGAGCTCCGACTGGGTACAAAATCACCTTATTTCAAATTGTAAACGGCGGAATTGAGAGCTCAATCTTAATTGGATGGGATACTGCCCGGCGAATATATAAATAGCACCCGTTCACGCATGCGCGTCCCCGTTTCTATTCTAAATTCGAAATTGACCGGCGCCGGAGCACTTCGGACGCATGTGAATCGAAATCGCATTTCGATGTAAAGATCCCCCCTATATTCGACTGGAAAGGCCACCAGATAATAAGGGGATAAAACCACGTGTTGGAATCCTTTCGCGAATCAATTTGTGTGATTTTAATTTGTGAAGTGAAAAATGTGTGAACAGTGTGTTCAGCGTTGATTCCCAGAAAAAGGATTTCATGCTTTTTATTTACGCATTTGGTGAGTACTTGAATTTATTTTTTACTTTTTCCTTCCAGAACACATAATTTACACTTTATAGAACAAAAAGATTAAGATCTAGAATTAAAAGACTATTACATAATCCCCAGTAAACAATCATTTTCCAAGGTAATTGGATATATTTGCGAATTGGCTGGTCGCCGGTTTGACAAGATGTGACGCCAAATAGCTAAGTATCATTGATCGAAGACCTTAGTAATTTGGGTTTGAAATAAAGTCTGCCAAGCACCTACCAACTACTAAGGTTCTTTCGATTTCTTTCAATGGCGTTCTGACTCTGAAGAAATTGTAATTTTAGGGGAGATTCCTTCTCTATTCTAAAGCTTAGAAAACCCACACTGGAAACTGCTCACTTCGCTGCTAATAAACTCAGGCTACACAGGAGTTTCTTACGAAACTTTTACGAGGAGTGCTTATGCTCTGCTTAAACAGTGGCTATGGCATAGAGTAAGAATATTTATAAGAGTGATAAGGTTGACAACATTAGGTACCTTGTGTGAAGCGTGAGCAGTTTGCATATAGATGCATTCAATGATTATATCGGTAATCATCATCATCATATCAGCCTAAGGATGTCCACTGCTGCACATAGGCCTCCCCTATTGACTTCCACTTCGAACGGTTTTGGGCCGCTTGCATCCAGCGGCATCCTTTCTTCCCCAGCGGTTATGGGCTCTTCGAGCGATGTGGCCCGCCCATTGCTACTTCAGCTTACTAAGTCTACGAGCTATGTCTGTTGTTTCCGTTCTCCTACGAATGTCCTCATTTCGGACCCTGTCACGTAGAGAAATTCTGAGCATAGCTCGTTCCATAGCTCGCTGAGTGACTCTGAGCATATTTATGCGGCCAGCAGTAAAAGACCACGTCTCTGTTTATGTTTCGTACACTCGTTGATAAGTCAGAAAAAAAATCGATATGAGTGATTTATTCTCGGTAAAAGTATATAAAAAATCGAGAAATTGGCATTTAAATTATGTCAAACTATGAACGCACAGTTCGTTTCAAGGCATGCAGCGTTGCACATATCCGTGCTCAAGGCACATATTCTAGTACAGTCACTCTATTCATATTCTATCTCTATGGGCTATGGATGGGTGCGGGAAAAACAAGGATTATTTGACGAAAATCAATAAATAATGATGTAGGAAGTTCTAGTGTAACAAATAAGTTTCAGTTTCTTGGCTGAAGTTTCTATAAGTCGCAGATAAGTTGGCGCAGTTGGTTAAGACGTGGAGTCTTAACCCATAGCGCCGCAGGTCGTGGGTTCAATTCCCACATAGGAAATGCATTTATGTGCATGAACATGTCTGTATGTCCTGAGTCTGGGTGTAATTATGTATATTAAGTATGTATTTACAAACTAAAAGTAGTATATGTATTATATCAGTTATCTGGTTTCCATAGTACAAGCTTTGCTTAGTTTTGAATCAGATGACCGTGTGTGAGGACTGTCCCAGGTTTTTTTTTTTTAATTTTTTCTTTATAAGTGTGAGTTATGAGTTAAATTTGCCATTTCATTTAATCACATGGGCCTCCATGGCATCGCATCAAGGCATGCTTTCCATAGGTTTGTATACATACCTATACTGGCAGATGCACACGCTCATTTGTCAGGTGAATTTAGAACCGTATTAGTGATTGTATAAATACGAAAAATGCGGGACATGGTCTCAAAAATTATTACCAGAGGCCTTCAATTTATGGGTTATGCTGTGTAACTTGATCGTCCAGATCATTATCCACTGCTGAACTTATAATCTGAGATAACTATATTTTTTATAATGCAATTGTACGGTGATAACTAGGAACTCTGTCTACTTTCAAGAATTTGGTCGTTTTTATAAAATTTAAAATTGACTTTCGTTTGGTAGTCGACTGACCTATGGTGTTATGACGAGGCATAGGATGTAGGACGCCCAGAATGTGTATTTTCAATCTGGCTTTAAATATCTCTACGCCGAAAACAAGTTCCACTGAATTCCAGGATTATTTTTGCCAAAATACTGTACATTTTTAAAGAACTCCGCTATGTTTTACGCTAACGCGATAACTATGTCGAACTAATGCGAAATGGGGGCCAGTAGTTTTCTTAAACGGAGCTGAGTGGTGACAAACATACTATACATAACATACAATATCTACTTTCTAGGCCAGTATCTTGAGTGTAAAGAATTAACGTTAATAAACGCATACTATCTCGTTTGAGTTTACAATAAATTAGTATGGGAGAATTTAGTAACATGAGTATTCCGCTAGAGGCGCTGTGCCAATTCCTATACATAAAGTTATATCGTAATCGCAAACGCGATATTAAGCGTTTACTAACGTCAATTCAACCCTCGGTTTACTGATTGAATAAACTTTGTCATATTCATGTGCCAGTGGCCAGACGCAAGGTCAAAAATAATAGAAGGGTACTTTCATCTCAAGAACGCGGGTGATACCGCATGGGATAGCTAGTTCCAGAATAGTTTTAAATTTATTTTCGGAACCGAAACCACCGAAGCTAAATATCTCGTCTAAAATAGTGTTTAAAACATCTCACTTTCTGAAAAACATAAATATTATGAGGTGATTCATATATGTATTTGCGTGTTGTATTCTGACTAATACTAATTTGACTAATACTAATTTGACAAATATCGATTGGATTTTATTTGAAGCATACATACATATGTACATAGTTGTATTTTCCAAGATATTTAGTCTTAGTGACACACCTTTGGATGCTATATTCCAACGAATGGTACATGAAGTTTACCTTCTGGGTAATTCGCTTTACCTCGAGCATTTTCTTATCTTATTAATGTCCGTGCCATTATATATGTAATGTTGAAAGTGAGGAGAAATAATACGATTATTTTAAATAGCGTATAACCTACCTCAATAAAGGGGCTATCAACATTAAGAGTTAATTTAATCGGATTGGTACTTCCTAAGATAAGCGCGTTCAAGCATAGATACAAAATATTATGAGTATCCATACGATTTTGTAGATGTCCATTTTCTGATAAATTTAAGCTGTTATAAGTATATCAATTTATGAAAAATACACTGCACAGATTACCCCAGGGAAAAAGCAGACTAAATAAAAGAACCCAAATCTAATATGGACTGGTAACCGTGTTTTACACAAAAATACACAACGTGCGACAAAATTCGACACATTCCGTGAAATTTTGGCAATGCTAGCAACACCGGGCCCGTGAAAGCTTTATAGCTTTGCAGTTTTTCAGTTGCCTGCGGCATTCGACCGCCGCACGACGCTTTATCACCACACACTGTGTACCTTACAAAAAAACCGCCACTTCAATGTGTACAATTAAGTTTTTCAACATTTCTCGCGAAAAGTGATTTGTGTTCAACCAAAAGTGTTTCACTATTGTGTTGTGTTTGAGAAATCGTGGGATTCAAGTGTTTTTGGATTTGATTAAGGTTTGTTTTGTTGTTGTTTGCGTGAAATTTTTGGATATTAGTTTTTGTTAATTAAACTGTCGTTAGTTACGGTTTTCCGTACACCAGTGGTTTTTTATGTACTATTTTATTATCGACTTTATTGTTGTCTTTGTTGTTCTATACTTTATCCCTTGCAAGTATTAATTTATGATGCAGTCTTTTGTCGCATTAAACGGGCGACTGAGCAACATTTACTGGGCAAGTGAGCATAATAAATATGGATAAAGATCCACTACATTGCGGAAGCAGGAGATACTGTTGCATAGAAAATTAGCACTTATGGAATAGAAGTAAGGTTCATTAATTAAAACTGCGATTAATCTTGAGCTGAGAGTCATTTATTTTCAAGTGTTTCTTTGGATACCACATCGACAGTGAGATTGTAGTGTATCAAAAGGCTATCTTTTACCTTTTCTTTTATTTATAAGATAGATAGGGTAATAATTACGAATGTTTATGTATAATTCTATCTTCTATCCTGCATGTTTAATAAGTGTTATAGATACTACTAATTTTTTCCCAGGTAAAAAGATACCTAGGTAACGTAATTTTTTTCTTGTACTTTGGTTTTCGAATACTGGACTACTTAAAAATTTCTTTGTTTAACCGCAATCTCACCATGCACACAAAGCCTAGAAGGAACTGGCTCTCAAGTGCTGCCTTTTTGGGGAAAATGGGCGTGAAGTTTCTTTTTCTAGTATGTGCGAGCACCTGCCTATTGCATGGTACCTTTAATTAGCTTCTATAAATATGAAAGGCAACGTCTGTTTGTCTGTTCTTCCGTGCGGTGATTACAGATCCACTTGATGCCGTTTTCGTTCCTATTTTTATTTTTTACGGATTGCAGTCTGATAATATACAAGAGGTAAATAGATTGTTATATGTATTGAATTTTTGTAAATCTTCTTGTTCATCATAATATTATGAATGCAAACATTTGCGTGGGAGTTTTTTACTCAATTAAGCCGCAAAAACAGCAGAACAGATTTGATGCACGTAGATCCTACACCGGATAAGGTACATTTTATCAAAAAAAAACTGATCCCTTGGGAACGCTGGTGTGCGAGGCTGATACTAGTAGATTTCTAGTTTGTAATTACAAAATCTAGCATATATAGGGTATAGGTAAGGTACGCTCATTGGGGAGGGGGGAAAGGTCGGTAACGCGTGAGCGATGCTTCGTGTGTTGCAAGCGTCCATATGGCTACGGTAACCGCTTACCATCAGGTGGGCCGTATGCTTGTTTAGCGACTAAGTCGTATAAAAAAAAAATATTAAAAAAAAAACGCTAGAAAACCTTTAACTTCTAGGGTAGGGCAAATTTATAAACGTAAAGCTTCTGAACTCAGCTGACTCAAAGTATCGTGTTCCATTGATTTCACACAACATATAAAATGACCGCACCCAGTATTTCGCGTTAACCTGGTTACAAAGCGACCCGCTGTATCTACGTTAATAAAAGATAGTTTATTGTAGCGTTTACTACGGTATACTTACAAAGTATTTTGTCAAAACCTACAAAACAACAGAAGATCTAGCGAGATGATATTCAGAAAACAAATGCGTCAAATACATAAGTTAGTTAAACAAATAAGGGCTCAGATAATATATGGATAAGGTTCATAATAATGTGCCTGATGTAAACTCAGAGCAAAATTATTTTTACAACAATGTGACCAAGACTCATGTCTGAAATCCCGCCTATGTTATGAGAAAAGGTACTCACACTTTAGTACTTATGAATGAAATAGCGCGCGAAGAATTTCCTCTATTAAAATTCAGAGGGATGAGTTCGGTATGGAAACATGCTCAAATTATAAATGAAAGCATCTAGTGCTTGTATCCATGTTGGTTATTTTGGGGTTTCCCCCCTACGGCCTCCACCTCCCCTTCTAGCCGTCCCTTTCCACACTCACCAGCTCCTACTGGTTGAAGTCTATGATCCAGATACTTGTATAACCTCTTCTGGCTCCGCCTAAAGCTCATACTTTGTATGCACTTGCATACTTGCCTTATAACTAGGTATTTACATCACTGAGTTCCTTTAACTCATAATTTAATTCGTGTAAATATTTACAATCAGCTTCTCTTTTCTATATTTTCTTCTGACGCGCCGCTTGAATCTCTTCTCTATTCCCATGACAGGCAAAGGCTCGCTCCATACAGCCTATTCAACTGCTGTTATTATTCTCAAAATGATAACATAAACGATAGTTCAAACCTTCATTCTTTACTAAATCTTCTACATAACCAAGTAGATCAGGAAGAAATAATGATTCTACATAATGAAAAGTGCTACAATATTATTAGTTTAGTAGTTCTATCTAAATCCGTAAACAGTGACAGCTAACAAACATTCGCATTAGAAGAATACAATATCAACGAAATTAGACCCGTAAGTTACAAAGCGTAGTGCACATTTTTGAAACTACATAAAATCTCCCTGAAGTTTTCCCAAAGTATTCCTCCACTGCAAATCCATATGCGGTGGGGAAATAAGCACAGGTTACGTAGTAAGTATGCAATTAAGCCGTATTGTTCATGCATTCTCATGAATATTCACAGCGAGGGTCTGTTGTGCTGAGTAATGGATTGGGAGCGCCGCAGTCGACTTAGTGCTACCGTTGATAAATAGTTGCCATTGTTCAGGTCAGAGGTAACTAATGGTAGGTACATTAGAACCATTGAGTTAGAGTAGTATAGAGCGACCGTATGAGATTACGGTCTGTGAGCACGGGTACGGTCTAAATGACTTGGAACGAAGTGCGCGTACATAGTTTGAACGACTAAAATACGTATAATTAATCCCAATTTCTCGTTTTTAGGGTTCCGGAGCCAAATGGCAAAAAACGGAACCCTTATGGATTCGTCATGTCTGTCTGTCTGTCTGTCCGTCAATATGTCACAGACACTTTTTTCCTAAACTATAAGAAACTAGACTGTTGAAACTTGGTAAGTTGATGTATTCTGTGAACCGCATTAAGATTTTCACACAAAGATAGAAAAAAACCCCATACTTAGAACTAAAACTCTTTTTTTTTTACATGTGTGGTGTCTATGGATAGGTCTTCAAAAATGATATTGAGGTTTCTTATATTTTTTTTTTCTAAACTGAATGGTTTGCGCGAGAGACACTTCCAAAGTGCTAACCCTATGATTAGGACCCTTTAAATCATGGACTAAGATATCCATAGAAGAATCATAGCTTTGATAAAGAAATAAAGAGGTTTAGAAATATCACAATAAAATTGATCCTCGGAACAAATTACTTGAGGCTTTTAAGATATTTTTAGAACCGATGAATAAAAATGTGAAATTCCCGTCCGCATCGTAATGGGGTGATAGTACTCCTGAGGTATTGCCCCTATCGCCCAACAACCTTAGTACGCTTGTATAAAGGGCCAAGAGTGTGGTATAGGTATCTTCGGACATTCCGACTGTCATATCAAACTATACATTTATTAATTTTACTACAAAATACTTAATGCAAATTTTTCACGAGACCCGATACACATGTATCTAAACAATTGCGTGCCGCTCGAAGTATTCAATCAATCACGCAACAATTTATCATTCTCTCTGAATATTGTCGCGTGAGCCCTGTCCGGGAACGAAACGGGAGATTGACATTTCTGGGTCTTGTGTGACATGAATACAGATTTATGTGACATCTAGGGGACACAATTGGAGTCTTGTATATAAATAAAATAAATATCCTGGGACATTCCTCACACACGGTCATCTGATCCCAAACTAAGCAGAGCTTGTACTATGGAAACCAGATAACTGATATAATACATATACTACTTTTTGTTTGTAAATACATACTTAATATACATAATTACACCCAGACTCAGGACATACAGACATGTTCATGACATATGAGCATTTGCAGCTGATAAGAAATTGCCAAATTGATTTATACAAAGGCTCTACCATTGTTTTATTTTGTAAACTTCTAAGGTAGCAAACAAGCTTAATGCCCACTTGATGGTAAGCAGTCACCGTAGCGTATTGACCCGTACCCAGGGGTATCACTCGCGTTGCCGACCCTATGTTAATGTTTTGGCACTTTGGGGCGTGGTGATCGAAAATGTGCGAGGTCACTCCACGTTAGATATTTTAGGCTGACAAGTAGGCCGGTATTCCACCTGATGGAAAGCGGCTACCGTTGCATATATACATTAGAATACCAGGGGATTAGCAATGTATTTCCGACCTTTACAAAAAGAGCTACTGCCGAAACACGTCAGTAAGTGCTTAGTGACAGTTTTTTAACATGAGGTTACCAGATGGCCAAAAAACTAAAGATTTTGGTTGGTTACGGTTACTAAATAAAACGTAGTCTTTTCTTAATGTTTCTATACAGACTAATTCCCTTACCGCCTCGGCTGAACGTCACCCCATTAATAATTTATTCCCGTAACCTAATTTCATTGCAATTCCTTCCCCAACTTTACCTTTCTCCTCAATAACACCAAGTTACAAATAGCTTTTTCTTCGTTCGTCAGTTTGTTACATACAAACGGAGTGTTTTATTTTTAACTATCTAGTAAATATGTAGGTCAACGTCTGTGGAGGAAGGGAAACGTCGAAACTTGTCTGAGTTCTGTCGTAAAGCCATTTATCGCATCACTCTGTATATAAAACTTCAGGGAAAACGTGTTAGTAAAGTTAGTATTGCTGTCGAGGGTTTCGGATAAATATTGAACTTACAAGAGTTTTGATTGCGTTTTGACAGAGCTATCAAAGTGGAAGCAAATAAAAAAAAACCGGCCAAGTGCGAGTCAGACTCGCGCACCGAGGGTTCCGTACAAACCTGTAGGTATATAAGTAAATGGTAGTATAGACCAGTATTTGATATGAATTTCAATTTATGACGTATTAAAAAAAACTACTTACTAGATCTCGTTCAAACCAATTTTCGGTGGAAGTTTGCATGGTATGTACATCATATACTATATTCACTGCTCCACCTATCTTATATATATTCTATTGCCCTAGGTTGCCTGGAAAAAAAAAACTTTATTCCCGTAAAATAATTAAAATAATCATAGTGAAAATTTATGATCAAAATGAAATATATCTACCTATAGAATAAATTAAACTTTTTTATGAATATTGTTTGCTTATTATTGTTGCGGGATCCTGAAAGCGCTTCAAGCTAGATAGATAGCAGGCGCCCATGTGTCTACCAAAGTTTTCACAAATTCACGATGTAGTATTCACTTGTTTATATTTGCGTCAATCTTTATTTGTACAATTTACACAGTGAATTTTCTGAATACATGATTTAAAATAGTAAATCTTCGAATATAAGTATGTATATCGTTAGTTGAAGCGCTCGTGGTGTAGCACGAATAGCCGTTCTTAATCGATCGGCAAAGTTAAGCTACTCTGTCGTGGTCGGTACCTGGATGGGTGACCGTCTAGTGGTATTTCATATCGAGCGTTTCCGTGCTTCGGAAGGCACGTAAAGCCGTTGGTCCCGGGTATCACTTAATTGTGATAGTCGTTAAGCTAGTTGGATGCCTCCTGGCGGCTTGAAAAATTCCAACAGTAGGTTGACCACTAGCCTACCTCCACCAATCCGCAGTGGGCACGCGTGGTGGAGTATCTGCCCATTCCCTTTCACCCAGATTTGTGAAAGGAGGCCTGTGCTCAACAGTGGGACATTATAGGCTGATGATGATGATGATGATGATATCGTTAGAATGCACAATATTCAAATGGCGCATAGATAATGAAAAACTTGATTTTCTGAAGATGTATTCAGAAAGTCAAGCCAATCCTTATCCACTGGCGTATATGTACACCGTCAATCTTATACCCCGTCTACACGCTCCGTCTTGCATACGCTATTCAAAACTGTACAAAACAAGACGGAACATTGTAGGTACAGTGGCCACATGTGCAAGTAAGCATGGGCAACTAGACTGTGCAAGTCTCATAGTATTTCGAGAGTTCATTACATTCACATCAAATTACACAGAATCACATTCAAATAATAATTGGACTGCTTTACAAAAAACTTAAACCGACTTCAAAGTACACTAAGACGTAATCAAATCCGATACGATCTGATGACAATGGGACCAAACGGGAAGTGTACCCTTCCAGACAAAAAAGAATGTTCCAAATCGGATAATAAATGACGGAGTTATGAGGTAACAAACATAAAAAAAAAAAAAAAAAAAAACAACCGAATTGAGAACGTCCTCCTTTTTTTGAAGTCGGTTAAAAAAGGCTTTAAAGTCAAAACTGCGCATGCCAATCATCAGCATGTCTAATTGGACAAGCCGCGCTTCCGGGCAAGTTAGTGATATTCACCGACATTATTTGCGATTAGAATTTAGACGCAACTGTGATAAGTCGTGTCGTTGACACATAAAATCTGCCATTATCAACTACTAGCTGTCCCCCGCGGTTACACCCGCGCTCCCGGTATAAATCGGGAATAATGTAGCTTGTGATGTAGCTTCCTATTTGTGGCATAAACATTTCCAATCCGACTGGTAGTTCCAGAGATTAGCGCGTTTAAACAAACTATCAAACAAAGAAACTTTTCAGCTTTATTATCTTAGTATCAACATAAAAACTTTTCAAGGGTAGGAAAAAGCTTGAAAATGCTGAAATAAAATATTCGACATCGATCAAACCTGCTTTTTCCCGTAATCGTAAATCCTGGGAATCGTAACGTATACGAGCCTTAAAATATTGCCTTTACCTGCCTGTGGGCCTAAAGGAAGGTCGATGTTGCGGCTGCCCCAATTTCCACCATTTAAACCCCTAACAGGGTATTAAATTAGCTGTTTCGGAATATAATTTGTCGGTACTCTACCCAAAAATAATTATCATAATACCTCATACGGATTATCAGGAAAAATTGAGAGTTTTGTTAACGTGACTGTACATAAATAAGCCAATTAAAAGTCTGCTTGCATTAAAAGGCGAAATCACTTCCAGGCATTACCGTTTAAAGAATACTTTTTCAGTGAAAAGCTAAGGCTGGTGTAAGTCCTTGACCTTCCAATCCTTCCCCCGGATAAACCTTGGCCGGACGTGACCTAGCCTAGCTTCTATAAAACCTAGTAAATTGCACAAGGAAATAAGTCAAATTTAACGACTGTTAGAATTATTTACGACTAGGTTTTGTCACATATTTCTCCTTGATGACTAATTGTTATAGACATTACTTTTGACTGAGACTGTCATATGTAGTTTCATGATCTCGAGATGATTCACTCTGTCATTCGAGCGCATCATTGCATGTTTTTGGCTGCAGTTTTAAAAGCTATAAATTGTTATCTGTTCTAATTACCGACTCATCATTACAACATCAGGGCCCATTCGCTATACCTAATAAGAAACATGCTGGTGTGTTTCTTTGTGATGTCTTTGTGCTGCATACATTCATCATCATATCAGCCTAAGGATTTCCACTGCTGAACTCAGGCCTACCCCATTAACTTCCACCTGGAACGGTTTTGGGCCACTTGCATCCAGCGACGCCCAGCGACTGACCAGGTCGTCGGTCCACCTGGTGGAAGGCCGTCCCGCTCGGCGCTTTTCAGTACGTGGTTGCCACTCGAGAACCTACTTCCCCATCGGTTGTCGGTTCTTCGAGCGATGTGGCCCGCCCATTGCCACTTCAGCTTACTAACTCTACGAGCTATATCGGTAATTTTTGTTCGTTTACGAATGGCCTAATTTCGGACCCTGTCACGTAGAGAAATTCCGAGCATAGCTCGCTTAGTGGCTCTTGAGCTTATTGGCAGCAGTAAAGGACCACGTCTCTGTTCCGTATGTCATAACTGCTACATTCAAGTCATTATCTCATTATATTCTTCTAGATCTTGTCTTCTAGGTGATAAACCTTGGGAGGGCCATGTTATGTCGTGTCACAGTAAGATTGTGGTTAAATAATTGTGGCAACCTATCCATATCCTATAAAAATTTCCACGATAGTTCAACGAATTCAAGGGAATGGCAACATTATTGGTTCATGACCAGATTGGAACACATTGAGACTGTTTAACTTCGCGGCTCGCCAGGCACTCAATCTTTCGTCATCGACATCTCAAATATGCACGTAAACAAATCCTTGGCAAAGAGCCAATGCCCTAACCACGCTATTGACTTCTGTTCCCTTATTGACAGCCTAAGGTAACCCAGTAATATTACGTTCAAGATGACTAACATTTCATGGAATGTTGTCGAGTTGCTATATAAAGGAATATTAAAAAAAAAAGGCTTTGACTTGAAAGACATTATAATAGTGTCTGTCAGTTTTCGTTCAGAATAACTCAATTTTTTCACAGATTCTACTGATGAATTCAGGATAGGAATTCCTCCCACCTCGATAGCTAACTACGCTCCAAATGTCATGGTTCTATGACCAGGGGTTCATGTCAGCATTGATCTCTTATTATCAATCATCAAACCTCGTTCTTTTATATAAACAGAAGATGGGGTTAATTAAGGTAATATTTTTAGATAAGTTATTATGTTGTACAAGATTTTAATAGTACTGTGAGTGTTAACGAATAAAGTTTCAATGCTATTTGATTATTCGGAATCCTATTATTCGAGCATTATATAAATAAAGCAATCAAACAGAGAGCATAATTTTCATTATTTACTTACTGACGGAGAGGCTTAGAGACGACGCGGATATTGAGCGGGAGCGGCGAGCCCTAGCTATCAGGAGCAATATGCTTGCACGCCGATTTGCTAACTGTAGTTCAGATGTGAAAAACACCTTATTCCGAGCATATTGCCTGGGTATGTATACATGCCAACTTTGGTCGAACTTTACTAGAAAAGCCATCAACACCATAAGAGTCCAGTACAATAATGCATACCGGGTTCTTATGAGGTTGCCGAGATACTGCAGTGCGTCGAGCATGTTCTTCGAGGCGAGGGTTCCCGATTTTTTTGCCATTATTCGTACTCGTATAGCGTCTTTTTGGAGTAGGCTGAGTCGCTCCAACAATGGTATACTGAGGGCTGTCTCTGACTACGTACAGAACCCCATAACGCGACATTGGATTTCCATCCATTTGGATGGAAATAAGAAGTGACTGAACGGCAGCCGTCGATAATTTTTAAATGTATAATTTTTAAATTAAATTGTTCTATGTAACTGCATTAATATGGGTGTATATAACAAGGCCTGAAATAAACAGTTTTTATTTTATTTTATTTTTTATAATGTCTGTGTATATTATGGGTACTCCATTTTTTTAAGGAAAATTTTATTTGTGTAATCTTTCCTTGTATTTAGCGAATTTTGCGAAACTGTTGTGTTACCACAGACCTAGGTATTTTCACTGCCGCTCTTAAACATCCTTCATACTAGGATACATCTAACTTTCCTATCCCTACTGGAGCTCAAGTCTCTCACGAAAAACTAGAGTAAAAAACCTTTAAATCGTGAACGCAACTCACACTTCACACATATTTTTTCTGTTGATGTTGCCTTATCAAGTATACAGATCACGCAACCACTTATTTCCCGAGGGAGTTCGCTACAAATAAATATGTATCCGATATCTATACTCGCATATCGCGATTTTTTCGGGGGTTTGGTACAACATATCGTTAAATATTACGAGCTGCGATACGTAAGATGAATTTGTTTACATAGAAATCATATCACACATTTGGTACCATTTGCACGGTGGTATGGTACTCTGTAGTACTATTTGGCTACAACCCTCATGTTTATAAATAATCTTTCTCCAAATCTGCCGACAACTAAAGTTGTTTAAAAATGCAACTTGGTCGAAACGTCGAGGTTTGCCAAAATTAAATTATGATTACACACATTAATATTACAATGAATTTAGTTAGCGAAAGCTTAAAAAGTACTAACTAAAGTTTTTCGTAATAGCATACTTTCTCACTAAAGTATTTCGAACTAGTAAAATACGACCTTGAGTTTTTCGCAATAGCATAGGTAGATACATTCGAATAAACGTATTTTGAACTCACGAACATTCGTACTACAGTCGAAGTTACGAAAAACAGTCTCGGTCGGCATCGCACCAGTTATACCGCAGGTGTAGCAAGCTTCTATAGTCTACGGTAACCGTTTACCATCAGGGTCGTAGTATCCTTGTTTGCTACCTGGTAGAAAAAAAAATGAAATCTTTATTACAAAAAACTTAAACCGACTTCTTTTCGTTACGATTACCACCAAAGTTACGCGGTAGAGCCCCTGGTGACAATGGGACCAAACGGGAAGAGAATTACCCAAATCGATTAATAAATGATGGGAGAGATGGGAGTTATGAGGTAACAAACATAAAAAAATACACAACCGAATACCTACCGGAGAACTTCCTCCTTTTTTTAAGCCGGTAAAAAATTGCATTTATACAAAAATACTTAAATCATTTCATTGATATTATAATTGCATGAACAGGAATAATAAATGTTGCCATTGAATGAACCTCTATTGTTAATGCAATAAGCGATGTCCACTAAACATTTCCCTGTCGCTATGTCGTGACATACGCCCATAGCTAATGAACTTCATTATGAATGCATAATGAAGCTACCGGTACATTGCATACGTAGCATAGATTAACATTAACTCAAGTCACGAAGGCTTACAAAAAAAATCGGCCAAGTGCGAGTCAGATTCGCACACCGAGGGTTCCGTACAAACCTGTAGGTATATAAGTAAATGGTAGTATAGACCTGAGTATTTGATATGAATTCCAATTCCAATAAAAAAAAAACTACTTACTAGATCTCGGTCAAACCAATTTTCGGTGGAAGTTTGCATGGTAATGTACCTACATCATATATTATTTTTAGTTTTATAATTCTCTTATTTTAGAAGTTACAGGGGGGACACACATTTTACCGCTTTGGAAGTGTCTCTCGCGCAAACTATTCAGTTTAGAAAAAAATGATATTAGAAACCTCAAAATCATTTTTGAAGACCTATCCTTAGACACCCCACACGCATGGGTTTCATGAAAAAAAAAACCGGCCAAGTGCGAGTCAGATTCGCACACCGAGGGTTCCGTACAAACCTGTAGGTATATAAGTAAATGGTAGTATAGACCTGAGTATTTGATATGAATTACAATTTATGACGTATTAAAAAAAACTACTTACTAGATCTGGTTCAAACCAATTTTCGGTGGAAGTTTGCATGGTAATGTACCTACATCATATATTATTTTTAGTTTTATCATTCTCTTATTTTAGAAGTTACAGGGGGGACACACATTTTACCGCTTTGGAAGTGTCTCTCGCGCAAACTATTCAGTTTAGAAAAAAATGATATTAGAAACCTCAATATCATTTTAAAAGACCAATCAAAAGACGCATGAGTTTCAAGAAAAACAAATTTTGAGTTTCAGTTCTATGTATGGGGAACCCCCAAAATTTATTGTTTTTTTTCTATTTTTGTGGGAAAATCTTAATGCGGTTCACATAATACATCTACTTACCAAGTTATATATAACAGGATAGTTCTTATAGATTCGGAAAACAGTGGCTGTGACATACGGACGGACAGACAGACAGACATGACGAATCCATATTCGTCGTGTTCGATTCGCGTAGCATGGACGCACCATTACAGTAGATTCGAAGACTAGAAATTCTTTAAATTGTTATAGTTTTATTGAAAAAATAATATTCACATATAATATACAAGGATAGATTCACGCATAGTACCTACTTATTTCGTGGTTACGTATATTTATGTAGACACAATTAAAGAATGCGGGACAACACAGCAAAATAAACTGGGCTTCCTCGATGTAAATAATTCAGTGCGGTGGGTAAAATAAAAATGTGAGTGTTTGTGATAGGCTGGGTTCCTGATATGCTGTTAACTTAGCTATGGCCTTAAGTACTGAAGTTTTTTTTTATATCACTAAGGTGGAAAAACAAGCATACGGCCCGCCTATTGGTAAGCAGTTACCGTAGCCTATGGACGCTGGCAACACCATCACTCGCGCGTTGCCGACCCTGAAGAAATCTCTTCACACCCTTTTTGAAGAACCCCATGCTGTACTCCATTGGGAAAATCACGGCGGGGAGCTCATTCCACAGTCCGAGCGTCCGCGGAAGAAAATTTGGTTTCAATGTGTGAGGATGGACTCCCCGTCAATGGCGAGAGTTGCGATGGTAGCCGTGGGCATCAAATCGAACAATTCCTTAGAACACTCCGTTGTACAAGCGGTAGAACATACATAAGGAGCCAAGTCTCTCCTTAGACTGAGGGGCTCTAAACCGCTTGAGAGCTCGAGATCGTCAACAATTCTGACGGCACGTCGCTGAACCGAGTCTAAAGGCCCAAGCTGATATCCAGGTGCTCCCGCCCATAGATAACAGCAAGTTAATGTCTAAGAACTATTGTAGGCTTTTCTAGGCTTTGTGTGCTTACCACCTTCGGCTAAATCATTACTTGCAATGGTGAGATTGTAATCAAACACAGGACTATTCAAAATAAATAAATAAAAACTGGCCAAGTGCGAGTCGGAGTCGCACACGACGGGTTCCGTAACTAAAGACGTTTCTTGTATGGCATTATTTGTTGTTATAGCGGTAATAGAATTACACATTCTTTCAACATTTCAACTGTCTATCTATTACGGTTCATGAAATTCAGCGGAAGCTTAGTTATAGGGTCTCATAGGCAACATAATTACTTACTTTGGGTAAGGAACCCTAAAAAAAGCAAGATTTATTTGTATGATGATATTCAAAACCCTCTAATTTTTTTCGTACATGTCCACATTTATGGATGTCTGCATGATACTGATTTATGTATTACATTCGACCGATCATTGCTCATTTTGAATGTCTTGTGTAATCATATTATCAAATATAGCTAAACGAAAGCAAAACGCCCAGAATTTACATTGTATATCGCAAAAACTTTAGCTTGACAGGTTTTCCACTGTGTGCCGTTTATCGCATGTCAAAGTTTCACATAAATTATAATACTTACCCCTGGTAACGTTTTCGCGCAATTACGTTGAATGCCAAAAGTTTTTTAAGAAATAAAAACAAGGTAAACAAGTAACAAAAGGAAAATTTGATATTTGTGTTTTCGTTTGTTAGAAGGAATTTTTAATTCAAATAAGAACAATGATTTACTCAGAATTAAATGTGACCTGACAAGTTCTTAAGCATAGAGGTATCAGTAAATACTCAAAGACTTTAAGCTGTGGATATAGGTTCTTTTGATGACCACAGTCTTACCATAGCAAGTCATGTGTTCGAACAAGAAGCTCAGAAAAGAACTGGCTGGTAGATTTCTGCAGCTGTCTTAACACACCGATATGTGCTTGGGGCCAGATTTAACACACGAGGGGATAGTCAGTCGGATGGGGACTAATGGTCTAATGTACCGTGTAACTGGAAGCTCAATCTCATTGTAGGATTACAACACATGACCTTCGTCAGGCATTTGATGTCACCATCACTAATCTATCATAATAAATAAATATTCTGGGACAATTCACACACGGTTATCTGATCCCAAACTAAGAAGAGCTTGTACTATAGAAATTTAACTGATATACTACATATACTACTCTTATGTTTGTTAATGCATACTTAATATACATAATTACACCCACACTCAGGATATGAAGACATGTTCATGAATCGTACCCACGACCAGCGGCGTGAGCGGTTCTGTGATTACAAATAAGAAAGCACGAACAAAGTCGCCAGAAAAGTTAACCCATAACATTTCAAACATACTTGTTAGGTTCAGGTAAGTCTGTCAATGCTTGCTTGGCTGGTATGCGCTGGTATTTGTTTGTGGCTGTTGACACCTTGTATGAGGCATGCATTTTGATTATACTTAAGCTGTAGCAATGTAGCAAACAAACTCAAGTGAGTATTACATCAAATATCTCATCTCGATACAATAACTACCATACTAATCTATCATTCTATCACGGATACCTCTACCACACACATACATACCTACACACACATGGCACATACCAGCCAAGCAAGCACAAACACTTGCTGATCCTACATTTTTTATACCCAGCACTATCGATATAGGTGCTGAACTATTCTATTCTATATTATTAACTGGTCGCATAAAACTTGGTTCTAACCTACCATACCTTATAGAAACCACATTTGGATGGATTGTATCCGGCTCGAAGGACCAAAATTATGTTGAGGAATTGGGATGTTTTCACTCAAACTATATATTACATTTATAACACCGATTTATTGTATTTAACTGTAGTACACTTTTTACAATCGTTTTGTCTAGTTTTAACAATAATCACTATTTAATTAGACTTGAATACCAAGAACGCGTGATCACTTGTATGTGTTGTAACGGAAGAGAGCGAGAGAGAGATACACAATGAATGAAATGAAAAATCAAGTATTGTTTAGAATACTAAACAATACTTGAGTGAAACAATCCTGAATTTCACACATATTTGTGTATAAAAAAGGATACATTCCTATGCGTACCCATATCTCCCTAATACGAGGGAAAACATAGGCCGTATAATTTTCCTTTGGCCTTCCCTTGAAAATAGTAACGGTCGAGTTGATTTCAGAATATGATATTCGTACATGCTAGGTCGAAGAGGCGTTGAACTTTGGAGACAGTATATACTTAGGTACCTACTATTAAATGTGTTATTTATGTTGAAAGGATATGTGTATCGATACGAATTTAGCTTGGTTTCTCAAAATACTTCCTCCACTTAAGAAGGATTTTCCAAATGTATACCCCAAGGGGTTGAAATGGAGATTCATTGGTTTTATGACCCGATAATCTATTCTAGATTAAACTAACAATGCAAGACTTGTTGAAAAGCGGTTATTCTATAGTTTTAAAGATGTATAATACAAAAACATAAGCCTATTTATAAAATGTATGAAACCTATTTCTTCGATGGATAAAATTGACTTTATTCCCTTTTCACTAAGGCATTTTCGAAGTAGGATTGGTATACCAAGCTACATTTACGGTCAGGGAATCGTAATATCTTGGAAAAGACAAATGGAAATGTTATGTTTGTATAGTCTATGCATAGACTTGTAAAAAACTTTGTGTATGTAACTGAAATAAATTGTTAGAAATTCGGTTAGAAATATTAATGAATACAAAGCTAATGTGAATAATTATTATTATATCCATTTGAATACAGACAAGCGTTTACGCAGCAATAAAAAGGTTAGTTTTTAGATGGGTGACATAGATATCAAGTCAAGAATAAGAACTGGGGTTTTTTAATAAGAAACTCGTTATTTGTACAATTCCAACTGTCAATCCCACAGAGAAAAGAAATATAAATGTATTCTCTTTTCCGTGGTCAATCCAGCAATTTTTTTGTGTATTTCAAATTGAAACACAAAGAAGGAATTTGAAATACATTTAGAATTTCCAATTTCACTGTATTTCGAATTGAATAGAAATTCATGTCGCATAGCGTCCAGTCTACGACATTGCTACGAGATTCAATGTAGAATGTAGCGCGTAGCTATACCGACTACGATGACCTACGATTCGTAGCACATGACTTATAATTTTGTATTTAGTATGGTAGTTATTTGTTATATCTATCTCGCTCACACATACGATACGCGTAAAGAAAATAAATGCACGAGAAAATTGCATTAGTACATTTAGCTCGAGCTAAATAGATGCTACGAACTTTGATACTCTACAAATTACGCTCCGTAGTTATATGAAATATTGACGTCTTTGATAGGTTGATTTGATAGTCCTATTATTTCAATAAATGAATAGTTTTCGTCTGCAATACATTTTGAGGTCAAAGAGTACATAGTGTCTTTTATATGTCATTCGCTTTGTGTTAAACATTTTAATCTTTTGATAGTTTTAGGGTCACCGCTCACTATAACAGCACGGCTACGTCTCGGTATTTACCTTGCCATGCAAGTGAGGCCTTTAGATCGGATGCGTTAAAGTTAATTTTACAATGACTAGATAAAATAGTTGCAGCAAGCTTGCTGCTACAAGTAACTAGTCCTGCTTACCACACGCTTCCAGCGAGCGGCCCGCTCCCTTGCTGCGTGACACCAGCAAGCGGTATCTTGCCAAAGCCGCGCCACCAATATCACCGGGCGCCACGCCGCCCATGAGCTGTCACATAGCAGGCGGCGCCCTGGCAGCTAGTGTTTGTATTGAGTTTGGGCGGTGCCGGAACGTTGCTGCGATGGAGCGGTGCTGACATAGTGAGCGATTACCCTAAGGCAGATACTGGTCACCTTCTAGCTATGTGCCAAAAGTCCCGATGTTATATCTTATCTAATCATAAAATACTTGTGTGTTATGAAAACACATGTTAATTTATTCTAAAATGTATAGATATGTTAGTTCACTGACCCTCATGCTTGTATTGTTAGTATTAGTAGAGTAAGTAAGTAAAAATGTATGACTCTACGTTCATTCGGTATAATCCGGACGTAAAAAATTGTCACAATATTTTAGTGTAAGCAAGCAGTTCATTTTGTTTCGTAAGGATTTTTGAACTTCGAATCAGGAATTAAAGATGCGTGCGATAGAATTTCAGTTTTAAAATTCGAACGACGAAGTAATTATATTTTTCAACACACTTGCTCGTAAAGTGACTTTTATTGTACCGATTTTAGTTTCATAATGCAGCTTATTACGCACTAGTGCTTTTAACTTTACATTACAGCAAACTTTTATGATAGTTGTAATCTCGATTATGTTAAGTTTGTACCTCACTGCAAGTGATATGTGTGTGTAGACGAAACATTCTTAATTTAAACAGGTAAAACAGTTTAACAGCGCATCGCTGTCCAAAAAAAAACCTGCATCATAATGTACTATTGTCCACTGTGCAATAATGAAACTCCATAAAAACGCATCGGACCTTACCTCCTTATTATAAGGGCTAAATTTGTCTATCTAGTCTAAATCTTTCAATGTTATCAAACATCATAGTAATTTTACACCATACAATTCTTCAGTCTATAGGTAATTATAAGGTGTTATTTATTATACGTACACCTCAGTTTATAAAGGCTTCCGCACCCAAAGTAATATATCGCTAGTGTCATTTACATGAGAACGAGAGCCTCCTTATTATGTGGGTTGAAGTCGTAAATCACATTCCTCGAGGTAGGGTTGTCACAGCGAAGTGTGGAAACGATGAATTGTGTGTAGTACGAGGCGATATTAGCTTACATGTTGCGAAGAGGTTGAATAATGGAGAAAATGAATTTTTGCAAGTGTCTTTTGAATTGCGAAATCTGAAAAAGGAAGCATTCCCTAATTCTACCATTATATGTACCAATTTTACATTAATACCGATAAGATTGGGGTCAGTTAAATGGCTTACGGCGATAATTGCTCTGTCTTCTCTACGGAGACAAAGAGGTTCTTAGACGCGAGTGAGTTCTGTACCCGGAGTGTAAAAAAATTACGTCTATAAACGATTACTAATGCTTTTGCCCAGGATATCCCATAACCACAAAATAGTTAAAGGATCATGGCGAGATTTGTACAAAAAAATAAAGCTTTTTAGAGACGTTACAATGAAGTTATAATTGATACTTGGTGCCTAAGGAACAACTTGAGCCATTTAAAATATTTTGAGAACCCCGGGATAAAAATGCGAATTTCTATGGCATGCCGGCGAATCGCGACTATTCGCGACCAAAACCGTTATGTTGTTGTTCTGTTTTGCGGCGTTTATAAAATATTTCATGTATATTAATATGTTGCTGGTAATGTAATCTCAACATTGGAAGTGATTCAAAACCCTCTAAAAAGTTTTATTTTTTTGTACAAATCAATGTATGGATCTCGCCATGATTCTTTCTAATCCAATATGCGGGTTTGGGTCAACATTCAAAGTATCGGAATTTCAGGTCTTTACTCATTCCGTTTATGAGCTAGAGACCCATCTCATACGGATGGACGGACAGACAGCAGATTGGCAGCAATTTGGCCCCGTTTTACCGTTTGGATACGGAACCCTTACAAGCCTGACAAACATGCAGAATCTTTAAACTTAAAGTTAAACCACATTTTTATGTAACGGTAACAGGTGTACCTACGTAATTACCGAACTACTCGCGTAAGTAAGTTTCCCTTATACAAGTTTGCCAGCCGTATCTCCAACCTGTTGTTTCCGTACCGTGACTCGGGAAATTGAAACTAATTACAGGGTTAGTAGGTTGTAAATTGAGTGTAACGATAATTTTCAGTTGATAATTTGATACTATATTAACTGTCCATGACACATTTTAGCTGCCTATATTGCGTCACTCCTAATTAGGGTGTATTTAGTGATCGTGAAGTAAATATACTGTCTGAGACACCCTAATTAGGATGTCTGATACCTTTAAATATTTGTAGCAAGAAAGGTTTCAAAGGCACAAAGTTTTGGGAAAGCTATGTGTAATATGCAGATAAATCCTTCCAAAAAATGCCCTGGGAAACAATACAATGTTATTTTCAACACACTTGCTTGTAATGTGACTTCTATTGCACCGATTTTAGTTTCATAATCCAGCTTATTACGCACTAGTGCTTTTTACTTTACATTACCGCACAATTTTATGATAGGCAGGTATTATAATGGCTACGTTTATTTAAAATTAAAAAATGTATTAAACTATTAAATGATTTTATGATAGGCATAATCCCGATTATGTTAAATTTGTACCTCACTGCAAGTGATGTGTGTAGACTAAGCATTCTTAATGTAAACGGGTAAAACAGTTTGACAGCGCATATCGCTGTTAAAAAGAAAACATGCGCGCCATATTTTTTAACGTTCTCATTGTGAGGTCGATTATATAAAAAAAAAACTACTTCAAAAAATACAAGTCTGTTTGTTTCCTGGCAAGTGTGTTGTAAAACGTAGTATGCCACGCGTGCTGTGCATTGATCATTACACACTTATATCATAATGTACTATTAATTTGTACCATAGAGATAGAATATTAGTAGAGTGATTGTACTAGACTCTAGGAACTAGAGTAGGTGCCGCAACACAAGTACGGGCAATGCAGCCGCGTTTGCATTTTAATAAATTAATGTGTAAGTTTTGGAGTTCTGGAAGCGACAATCTTTTTCCTTAAATCATGGGAAGGGTGCAACTTATTTCCTTTGTAATTGAAATGATAATAACATTTTTACCATTGTTTCAGTTATGCATTTCAAGAGGAATGGCATCGCAGTAGACTTTTGACAGTGACAACGAAATAAAAATCCAAAATGGCGGAAGCGGAAGGCGGAGCGAGCGAGCAAGATGATGTTTCATTCTTGCGTACTGTGAGTATACCAATCTTTTATTTTACTCATCACAAAATATTATGTAAGTACAAAGTTTCCTCAATGCGTCTGAAAAAAAAACTACATTTGGAGAATTATGAAGCAGTTTAATTGCAAATGTTGATAAACACTTTCAAACGTCTAAATATTGGCCACGTTGCTCTACAATATGTTAACACAGAGTGTCACCACAGCAAAAGTCGCTGGTACCTCAAGGATATGTGGTAAGATCCTTATTGGGGTGCTAAAGCTTTGGGGTTAATCTTAGCTTACCCAAAAGCGTAAACACGACATGTTGTCATCTTTTCAGTTTCAATAACAGACGACCAAATCATCATGATTAAATATTGAAAGTGTGTCAATTAATTACATAAATAACAAATGTCAAAAAACACAGCTGTGTAGATGTTTTTGGAGTTCATCTCCACACATCAGTTGCCGTCACTCACTGCACGTTACGGCTTGAGGGATCGGTGATGCACCTTGACACAATGTTAATAGTTTGAATTAAAATAATAACAATGGTGCTGATTCTATTGTTTAAAAAATAAACTAATTAAGTCTAACTATAACTCTTTAATAAAGAACATTAGAGAGTTCAACTTTGTGTTCATAGTGAATTTAGTTTGTATGTCTTTTTACCCTTTAATGAAAATGGAACAGACAATATTTTCTATCCTTTTTCAATTATGATTGTTAGAAAGAGATAATTGCAACAGAATAGGCACCAATGTCTAGAAACCTATTCAAGCTTCCTAAAAGTTTACTTAACGTTAAGTTGGTAAGAAATATTAATAATGAACACTAAGCCGGCATTAGGCTGGTCCGGGACAAGGAAGGGCCTTTATCCCTAAAGACGCTAAGGCCTTGATAACATTCATAGTTAAGTAGGGGGAAACAAGACTGGGATTTTGCTTGGAAATAAGATTAGGTAAGTCAAGCTCTGCAACCGCAAGTGAAAATAGTAATTTGAGTAACAGGAATCCATAACGCGGTGGTACATACCTACGTTGTAATACCCATCTGTCGAATCTGTCGCCAGACACCTTTTTTTTTTTATGAAACTAAGTCGGTAAACAAGCATACGGCCCGCCTGATGGTAAGCGGTTACCGTAGCCATATGGACGCTTGCAACACAAAAAGCATTGCTCACGCGTTACCGACCTTTCCCCCCTCCCCTATGAGCTCTGACGCGCGCGCTTACGCGCAGGAACACAACTTTACACAACATAAAGTTATTTGGCTGCGGTATTCTGTAAGGTGGAGATACTTCCCCAGTCGAGCTGCTCTTTGAGCGAATAAACGCTATGCTCTACCTCTCTCAACAGTATGATGCGGTAGCTGAGCTGGAGGGCAAAAATAAAACGTTATCTACGTATACGCGCACAGCTCTAACCTCACGGCCTAGACTCTTGAAATATTGCACACAAAGATCCTTATACAACGAAGGCATCCATTATAGAAGGCTCTAAAACAAATTCAACCCTTAAGGGATAAAATCGCGAGACGCAAAGGTACTGCGCCATGAGATTCTCCGCCCTGAAAAATTATAGTAACTTTATAACTATGCCAAAAATAATTACAAGCCTTTGACCGGCTGTGTAGGGGCGTCTGATTTACTGAACAAATTACTGTCCCCCTTCCCCTCTGTATTATTAAATTGCCATAATAAAATCTGAAAGAACCTTTGAACTTACAATTTTGCTTTGTATTAATGAAAATTCTGCGAGGATCAGGAAAAAAAAAAAGACGGAACGGTATGTGTTCTTAAGTGACGCAAGTAATAGGAAGCCGGCGTTCTTGTAAATACATGGCCTCACACACACATAGGTAACATTAGGTAGGCCTATACACCATAGGAAGCCGATCGGTTGTCATTCCGTATTGAGAGGTTTACAGTGACAATAAGGCTCAGTATCTTCTTCTTGCCGGAGTCTTCTCAGTTTAAGTGTATTCCGAACAGGTGGTAAATTCAACTGTATGTACAAATTTAACGTTCATAAGTGCCTTACCAGGGCCTAAACTGAATAAATGACTTTTTGATTTTGATTTGATTTTGATTTTTACCATTTGTGCCTGCTTCGGCCAGTACTGATTTTACTCACGTACATGTAGGAATCGGCTTCACTTTCTTATAAAATAAATATTTCCTACGTGTGCGTGAGTAAAATCAGTACTGGAATGGAATGGAAGAATATTTGTTCAATAAAAAAAAAAAAAAGCCCAATCAACAATAAATTAAATAAAAAAAAAAACCGGCCAAGTGCGAGTCAGACTCGTGCATCGAGGGTTCCGTACAAACCTGTAGGTATATAAGTAAATGGTAGTTAGACCTGAGTATTTGATATGAATTTCAATTTATGACGTATTAAAAAAAAACTTCTTACTAGATCTCGTTCAAACCAATTTTCGGTGGAAGTTTGCATCGTAATGTTCATCATATATTTTTTATAGATTTATCATTCTCTTATTTTAGAAGTTACAGGGGGGGGGACACACACTTTTTACCACTTTGGAAGTGTCTCGCGCAAACTATTCAGTTTAGATTTTTTTTTTATTTCAAACCTCAATATCATTTTTGAAGACTTATCCACCCCACACTTATGGAAAAAAGTGGCTGTGACATACGGACGGACAGACAGACAGACATGACGAATCTACAAGGGTTCCGTTTTTTGCCATTTGGCTACGGAACCCTAAAAAGTGAAGGGTATCAAATTGTCAGTTCGTGGACCTATTTCTATTTGCATATGTTTCATATCAGTGATGTCCCGGGTTTTGGCACGGGACTAGACGGAATGTCTGCGGCAAATAACGCGTTATTTATACACGAGCTTACAATGTCGCCGTGTTAACTGTTCCATTGTGTGTCCAAATGTTTGGCTAGATCGACTTGACAAGAAAATCAATCACTGATCGGTGGATTTGAAGAAATTGTACCATAAACTCATAGAAATAAATATACCTAGAAAGAACTTCGCCATACTACACGAATATATAAAACAGGCCAACTTTTATAGGCTGCTGCGCGTAACAGCTACGTTTTACGCTCCCTCTGCGTCATTCTGCTTGTCATAGTGACGTTCATAATGATAGTAGTTGTTGAAATATTCCAATTAAAATCGGGAGAAATTTAAATATAGGACATTATTTTGCTATTTTATTTATTTTTATTTGATTTAGCCCCTAACAGTTAGGGGCTATTTTTATCGACGCGGGCACAGCTGCGACACTCTATCTGGATGTATCCTTAATCCAAGCATAAACTTGGGGTTGTATTTGGCATGATAAACTAAGTCTAACTCTTAAAAACTATTGGTTCAATTGAGGCCCTGACCTGCACCTTACTTATGAACGTTTGCCATGGTCTCTACCACATCGAAAATCGTATTTTCTGCTGGGTAGCAACAAAATAATGGTTACGGTAACCGCTTACCATCAGACGGGCAGTACGTTTGATTACCGATTTCGTAATATAAAAAAAAATCTACATCCAGATTCTTCGCAATGTTTATAATAATTAAAATTTAAAAGACCTTTTGTTAATAATTTCTGAAAATGATTGCTCGTCTTTTCATACTAAAGTTAGTTGATTGAAAGTAGGCTTTCGCATGAAAGGCGCCGGTAATTGGTCGCTAGACCCACTTTATCATAGGGTTGCCAATATTTTTATTAGTTTAGTTGTTAACTCTGATAGAAAAACGATTATGATGCTTTTTAAAACTCTGTATACCATTTCAGTGATGATTACAATTACTATTTTGTAGATACATGATATTTTATACTTATTTTTATCGCATATAAGGTTATTTTTTTTATACCACTGAGGTGGCAAACAAGCATACGGCCCGCCTGATGGTAAGCAGTTACCGTAGCCTATGGATCCTTGCAACACCGGGGGTATCACTCGCGCGTTGCTGGCCCTAAATATGAATATGATTAATTCTTAAAATCATTATTGAGATCAGGGGCCTAAAATATTTCAATTAAATTCATTAACAGTTCCTGGATTTGCTGTTGCGAATTTTAGAAATTGATTCCATTGAGCAATGTTCAAGTAGCCATTATAGACTCCCATAGGCCCAGAGTATTTCATTATCAATCTGAATTTGTGAAATCTCAACGTATCAAGAACAATTTTTTTTCCGGGGATGGATCACGATAGCTAGTTACAGTTTTATTTGATTTTATTTGCAAAGTACTTTTTTTATAAAAATGTTAAAAGGCTGGATGATGTGCCAACCCTACAGATAAAAAAAAATCATCACGTCAAATGGATCGGAGAGGCGGCCGCGGAAGGCTATTGTATCGAGTTAGCACCCGAATAGAAAAGAAAACCTATTTACTACTCACTGGAGTAAAACGACTCTGTTTATTTAGCCATTGAGTATGTATAAATATTTGGACAACTATTTGGTGGCATGTTTGAAAGGAGCACACATTTTAAGTAACAACTTTCGCAATCCCTCTTGTAGGGATAATGTAGCTTCTTATTAGTGAAAGAATTTATCAAATCCGACTCCGGTTTTAGTTTCAGTGATTAGTGCGTTTAAACAATCAAACGAAAAACTCTTTAGCTTATTTCATGAAAATCCGTTCAGCCGGAACTGAGTGAGTGGTACAAGTACAAGCACAGAAATTCAAAAATGTCGTAGTAAATGTTTAATCTTTATATATAAAATTCTACTGTACGTGTGTATGTCACTGAATTCCTCCTAAACGGCTGGACCGATTAAAATGATTTTTTTTATGCGTTTGGGGGGCGCCCTGAATAGTTTAGATTCACAAATCAGATGATGGCGCCCGGCTTTCAATGCTACTATTTATTCGTAGTTTCAATGCGATTGAAAAGTGTAAAGGTCGCAGCGATGTCTTTCGTCAACAGTTGCTTGTATCGTATTAAAAGAATGCTAAGGTTGAAATTGCTTCAACAAAACCGCCCGCGTCCTGCTCTAAGAGTGCTTGCGTCTTAGATAAGTAGAAAATAATACTGCCAATAAATTCAATTTCAATCAAAATCGTAAATAAATGAGGCTAAATACCTACTAGTATTAATTAAATAGTAGTAATTAATTTGCTAACTCACTTATCAATTCCAGTCCTCTTTAAGTAACAGCCCTTGCGTCTCCAATCAAGTCTTGATATCCTATTAATCTCTTAATCGAATCGATACTTAGAAACTCAGTCGCGATTGCCTTAAAGATAGTTCAAAATCGATTCCAAATGAGTTGGAAGGTTCACATCATCTGAATTTTGTTTTTGAAGGTCCCTCAACTAGTTTGTATCTATAAGTACTATTATTCTTCTATTATAAAGTTGAAGTGTGTACCTATTCAGTCCTATTCGAAAAAATAAACAGTCCGGTTATTGAGAAAAGTAATAGTGTAATAACACTCACTCTGGTTCTTATTCCCTGGCTTCGATGCTTGCCCATATAAGAATGCCCAACTCCCCAAGAATGCCCAAGATACCCACACCACCACACCACACTCCTTTTTTTTTATTAACATCTGTGTTGCTTTTGAAAATTATCCACTCACTTAAAAAGCAACTTAAGTTCGTTCACCGACTGCATGCGACAGCAGGCGACGTGTCGCCACGACACTACTACTTCTTTCTCTTTCGTATATTTGTATTTATATGTACCTTAAGTTGTTTTAGTTTTAAAAATCAAACCTAACAATAGGTTTTATAAACTCACGCTAAGCGCGTGTGAAACCACGGGGGACAGTTAGTATATAATAATGTGTAAATGAGAAAGTGTGTGAATGTTTGTACACGCTGTTTCGATAAAAAATGGCATATAGATAGATTATATGAGATTTCTCGGATTGGTCACTAGATCATTATAATACAGGGTGGGCCAGAAAGGCGTACGATTTTAAAAACACTCTTGCGTTTGAAGCTTTAGAGAGGGGACTGCGCGGGTGGTGGGGTTAAGTAGCTCGGTTCCCGGAAATTTAGTCTAGCCTATAATCGTGCGACATGGTTTCAACAAGATGGCGCGACATGCCATACAGCTAATGCCTCTTTGGCGGTCGTAAACGAGATGTTTGCTGGGAAACTGATATCGCGCCGAGGTGACATTGCATGGCCTCCTAGAAGTCCGGATCTAACGCCACTGGACTTTTTTTTGTGGGGATACCTAAAAAGTAGAGTCTACTCCAATAACCCAGCCACGATTAACCAGTTGAAGACCAATATCCAGGAAGAAATGGCAGCTATTCCCCGTGCAATGTGCCAGCGAGTTTTTACCAATTTGAGGTTCAGATTCGAAGAATGTTTGCAGCGGGATGGTGCACACCTGGATGACGTTATTTTTAAGAAATGAATTTCCCAGATGTAAATTTTTATAAAAATAAAAATTTATATGTGAATTGTACTAAGTTTTTTTTTAATCATTTTTTCAAATTCGCAATTCTTTCTGGCCCACCCTGTATTATACAAAAGTTCATTGAATATCTTTTATTTTTCAATCGCAAACATCTCTTTGGTAGATTACTGACAAATGCCATGATCGATTTGCGAAGTATTTTTATTTGACAAAAGCGGATTCTTTCTTTGTGACGATATTTCAATAGATTAACGCCGGGTTCGGAGGGTCTATAGGTAGGAATTCCACTTATTTCATAAACGGGCTTCCCGAGTTTTCGAAGGATCTGATGTTATCCCGGGTTAAAAGAATTATGATATTCTTTAATTCCAGGATATATTTGGAGCAGCATACAGGTGGAAAACGGGTCAGTAAGGGTTACCTTTTTCAAAAATCTGTAAATGCCGATTGAAATAACTCATACAATAAAGGACAGTCACTTCAGACCATATTCGTGTGGCTTCAACCCTTAAGGTAGCTGCCCTTACTGACCCGTCTAAAATGTCCACATTGGACATTTTCAGCCAGCATCTTTCTACTTGGACAAAGTGATAAAAGAGAGAGAATCCAATAAAGAGAGAGAAATAAAGTTAGTCTAAGCTTTCAATGATTTTAATAATTTATTTTTTTATTAACAGGAAGACATGGTATGTCTATCATGCACCGCGACTGGGGAGCGTGTGTGCTTGGCTGCCGAGGGTTTCGGCAACCGGCACTGTTTCCTAGAAAACATCGCCGACAAGAACATACCGCCGGATCTGTCGCAGTGCGTGTTTGTTATTGAACAGGTCGGTATTTTTCCTATTATGTTTTAATGAAAACCGGGTTTTCCACCAGATGAGTATTTGAACCATAGCGAGCCGTCGATAACTGCAAGCGGTAATTAACATTTCAAATTGAATTATCACAACAATTTCTTATGTCAATCGAATACAAAGATTGATCGTTTAGTGACGATGACGATTGTCGACATCCTTCTTGTCTAGTGTTGCTGGGTATCACTTACCCCTTAAACATCTCTTCACACACTTCTTGAAGAACCCCATGCTGTATGTACTCCCTTGGGAAAACCACTATAAATAACAAACTGTTTGTAAAGTTTCTTAGCTGCTTGAGTTGAGACAGTTTTGAATCTATGTTTTAAACTATTACATTACCTATTTGTAATTCAGATGAGTTGTTTAGGTACTTACCTTATTTATTATTTGAAGACTTATTTTTTGCAATTCTTGTCATGTATGTGGCGTGGCTAGTATGATACCTATCATGCCACATGTGGATTCGATTCGACAACATTTGTGTACATGAATACGCCTATATATATGCTGAGGGTCTAATTATCTATAAATTATACATTTAAAAGTAGTATATCAGATATCTGGTTTCAATAGTACAGTAGTACCTAACTAATATGTTTACCGATGTACCTGCGCAGAAGATACATTTTCAAAGCGCGGGAAATGCTTTTGTTCGGCAGCTGCCGCCATGTGTGCGGAGGGGCGTCACTTGCGAGTAAGACGGAACGAACAGCTGCAGTGTATTATGAACCTTATAATAGGGATCTAAGTTTGATTGTAAGTTTTAAGCATTCTTTCGTTAATCTTCGGGCCATACTTTCTTTTCTGTGCGAACGAAGATTCACGACGCGCCTTATTAGTTGGGTACTACTGTACAAGCTCTGCTTATTTTGGGATCAGATGACCGTGTGTGAGGAATGTCCCAGGATATAAGTAATAAGTAATGATTATAATAATTCTGTAAATAATAATATGTACTCTCCAACAGGCTTTATCAGTAAGGGCTTTACAAGAGCTGGTCACTGCAGCGGGCTCGGAAACTGTAAGTATCAAGATTATTTACTTAAACGTAAAATGTATAATATCATTAAATATATATGTTAAACCTGTACAATTAACAGTCGAACACTTTCTATAGATATACTATCACCACCCTTAAAATAATTTTCAATTATTATTATGACTAAATATCACATTGTCCTAATTTATATGTCCTATATAAAAGATTTTAAATGGCAAATCTTGTGTTTTTTTTGTACACACCAACATTTATTTGTGTTTAACATTTTTTTTTATTGTTTTGTCCTAATATGAATGATGACCGTTTTACGTATGCCACCGTGTTTTAAATTTTTCCAGGGCAAAGAAAATTTAGTGAGTATAACAGATTATTATTGGTAATATTGCATGCGTATAATTTTTCTGGCGAAATTTTTATTGGCTCTTTCGGAAATTCTCCTCGGAATGTCATTAACATTTTTATACGTTTGAGAAATTCTAAAATTATAATAAAACTTCATAGATTATTAAAAAAAAAGCTGAGGTTGGTTTGTAAAAAAATATGCGTAGTGTGGCTCACTTTATAACTCTTTTTTTTACATTGAATGTGAAGTAGTTAGATGCTTCCTATCTGTAACATAAAATTATTACGCAACTCTTATCAGATAATATTCCAAGCCCTTCTTACTTACTCCTAACATCTGTATATAAGTACACTATTCTTGTATTTTGATGTTATTTTAAGCATGGTTATTATTTAAATAAAATCATATAAAATGAAAAATCAAATAAATAACATTAACATAACAACAATCTTTATTATAAATGATTAAGTACATACGCAAGGAATACCGTGCGAGCAGTTTTTTCCTTGACATAAACACGGCCCGCCTGATGGTTCTACGGTAACCGCTATACCATATGGCCATATATACCATAACCATCAGGCGTTTAAAGCCGTTTTGAAGTCCAAGGGTTCAATACTCGCGCGTTGTCAAGCCTGCAACATTTTAAGTTATACTGGGTGGAGATTTCGAGATGGCATATTTTCTAAACCTATGTTGGATTAGTCATGCTGAACGACTTTTACAATGGGACCAACACAGAAATCTAAAAAAAAATGTTGTTCAGAATGTCTAACCCAACATAGGTTTCGAAAATATGCCATCTTGAAATCTCCACCTGTTATTATACACATTAATTAGCTTCTATGAAAAATATTCTTAAGTATTTGGTATAGACTTGCATAAAATCAATATTATACCTAGGTAACATAATAATTATACAAAAAAATATAATTAAACCGAAACAAGATTAATATAATAAAAATATATTAAAAAAAGAAAAAATTATTGAGGACAAATATGGCCTACAACTTTATTTACCAATCACGGCATCCCAAAACGGCAACGCAATGTTTCAACGGACTGGATGAATTTTAAATAAAAATTTATAGCTGTGAAAAAAACGCTTGCTTGCAAAGTTAGGGATTCGTATTCCGCGTGTTTTAAATATCTGCGCTGTGGAATGTCGCACAAAAATGGTGTTTATGTGGATGATATTAGCGTTCTATTTTAATTACACATTTATTTCCAGAAGAGGTTGAGTGTTTGCTGATTAGATATATAGGAAATATGGATCAAATCTAAGTTGCACGGGCTAGGTCATTACCAAACATTTCAGTAATTTTATCAACTTTCCATAATACAATATTTTTCGGGCCAATCGCTTCATCACCATAAAAACTAACATGCATAGTCGGGGTTAGTATTTTTGATAAAGACCAATATTTCCAGAGACAGCCTGTATAGATATGGAACAATATTCAATATTTGATGATATTCTTCTGTCTTATCTATAGATGGCAATTCGAAGCACGACACAAACTGAGTATTAAATGAGGTAGTACATATGAAAAGGCTGTATTTTAAACGACCTTTGCCTATCCTTTTAGGGATGAAATAACTACTAGATACTGCTACTACCAATTTGGAACCTTCTGTATTTAAAGCAATTATTCTCACTGAGTGAGCAAAAAGTTTTGCTCACTGGTTTTAGACGACAAAAACGCGCTATTGAGCTAGTAAGGTGAACAATATTTTATTTTTCACTCGTAACTAAAGAGAAATATTTGAATAGGTATGATAAACAAAGCTCTTCCATTGAGAAGCATTTTTTTAAATACTTATTGGTGCCGATTCTGTTGTAAATCGCACTAAACTAATTTTAGTCACATCATATCTCTTTCTTACGAACATGATTGAAAAAGGATGGAACGTATTTAAAGCTGTCAAATTAGTATTTGCCATCTTCATTTGCGGGTATTTAGATGTGACCGCGATAGATGGCGAATAAATTTATATTGAAAACAATCATTAGACTAATTTGACAGGATAAATTTCACACATCCTTTTCTTATGTTCTTTGTTAGAAAGAGACAGACATAGAGAAAATTAGTTTAGTTGTAAACAATAGAATGAGCACAACTGTATTTTTTTAAATCTTTTGCATTACCAACTTACTCTTACGCTGCTTGATTTAAAAGCTTCTGAAAGTCCGCAATATGCCAACAGTTTCCATGAAATAATAAATTATGTTTCACTTGCAGGGTAAAGGTACTGGATCTGGTCATAGGACGTTGCTGTACGGCAACGCTATACTATTGCGACATCTTAACAGCGATATGGTAAGCAGAAGCTTCATAAGGTACTTTTTAAGGCTCTGTCAGTCAACAATGGTAGTTTTTTGGCGTTAATTTTCAACTTGTGGGTGAGTGCAAGCTAGGGTAAGTAAGTACCCTACCACCGATGTTTTCCTACAGCAGCTACGTCACGGTATTCGATGTCAATACCACTGATGATGATGATGATGATGATTAGCACTATTCTCAGGCAGTACAACGACCGACACTAATTTAGTTTATAATGACTGGTACCTGAATAGTTATATCAGAGTAAATATGAATAATCCATGGAGTGCGTGCTATATAGGAGTGCCACGCTCTGGAATGGGAGAGCCGCCAACAATGTGGGTTTACTCTAATAATTGAACTGTTTTACAAAAAACTTGAACCGACTTCAAAGTACACTAAGAAGTAATGAAATCCTGATCTGACGACAATGGGACCAAACGGGAGGTGTACCCTTCCAAACAAAAAAGAATTCTCCAAATCGGTTAATAAATGACGGAATATGAGGTAACAAACATAAAAAAAATACAATCGAATTAAGAACCTCCTCCTTTTTTTGAAGTCGGTTAAAAAGTATAAAATAACGAAACACTATTCTGACTATGGAATTAGGCACTGTTTTTAAGTTAGAGAAAAAAATCAGGTCCATCTATAGAACTAGTTCTGCCGCTCCATTTTTTGAAGTCGGTTAAAACACGTTTTACTATTATACTTATATCTCATCGAATCATCAATCATGTTATTGGTTAGAAATGCTCAATGTATAAATCGGTTTCCAGTACCTCGCGTGCTTGTCAACTTCATCATCTCAGGACAAGTTGGCTTTCGACGTCGGTCTTCAGGAACATTCGCAGGGCGAAGCTTGCTGGTGGACCCTGCATCCTGCTAGTAAGCAGAGGTAAGTCTTTAGCTTTTTTTCCACTACTTCGGCAAAAAGCAGCCTGATGGTAAGTGGTTATCGTGACCTATAGACGCTTGCACTGCAAAAATCTCTATGAAAAATCCCAACTATATGAAGCTAGCTTCTTTGAAACCGCACAACTACGTAACAGCCATGAGTACCAGAGTGGATGCTTCGGCGGCAGGATATATTGATCAGGTCCCTGACGCTTCGTAAGGGGTTGCCAAAAATTGTGTGCCACACTTTTATGCCTAAGGCGTCGTCCTAATTGGCGATGATCGTACGAGCAAACGATGCGATTTCGTCATACGACGAGATTAAATACACAAAACGTTTTAGAGTGTCCTAATTGAAGCTCGCAAGTCATCGCGCGAGCACAGAAACATCAGCACGATCGTCGCCAATTAGGACGACGCCTAAGGGTGTGTAAGTTGACAGCTATATAAAATCTAAGTAGACTTGTGAGACAATAACAGACAACTTTATATGCCATTACACTGTGCTTTTGGCTAAATTTCGAAGTTGTCAAATAGATAACCTTGTTTGATTCATGCCATATTCGCTCTTAAATCCTTATCTATAAGACTTGATTTTAATCGTAGCTTTGGCCCAAGCCTCTACTCTATTTTTCAAGAAATACGGAATTTTGATGCTTTTGTAAACATGAATTATTCTACAACTGTCCGGTGTTTTGGAGTACCCAGGGTAAAAAAATATATATTTTGGTCCATGCCATATGCAGTCTTAGTGACAAATTTCATTTCGTTTTATTGTGCCCTTGGGGCGTAGGTAGAGAGGTACTTCTTATTTTTTTTACTGTTTATCGGCCTATGTTTGACTGCAATCTCACCATGGTAAGTGATGATGTGGCCGAAGGTGATAAGTGTTACCAAAGCCTAGAAGGAACTGGCTCTCAAATGCAGCTGTCGGAACACACCGATGCTTCGCAAATTTTCAACTTGAGGGTGGTAGCCAGCCAGGTGGGCACTACAAATTACCATGCCACTGTGCTATGGTTTCCTTACGATGTTTTCCTTCACCGAAAGCTCAAGGACATTGTAGGATTCGAACCCGGGACCTTCGTCTCGGCATCCTTCACTACCACTGAGCGATCAGCGTCTAAAAAATATCCTGGGGTAAAAGTATCTTATATGGGCACATTCTGCCACGTACCAAACATCCAAGTCTATCACAAAAGAGTCATAACAAACACACCCTCACAAAAACTTTTACAGTATAGTGTTTTATAAATTACCCGTTTCATGTTAAATCCAGCATGAAAATGTTTGTATCACTTGCAAAACAACTGAGTTATACAAGGATAAACAAAACTTCGCAGGTCCGAGGGTGAGAAGGTGCGCGTGGGAGACGACCTCATTCTTGTGTCGGTCGCCACTGAAAGATACTTAGTAAGTTGCTGTTTTCTATTTTATCACTTGATTAGGAGTTCCTGGATTTCTTATGTAGTTATGGGATGCGTATCACCGAGCCAGCGGGTTAGTGAATTTGATTGGTATATTTTTCAATCAAGTCTAAATTTTTAACTAGAAGTGTGATAGTTAGAACACGAAAACTTGCTATCCTTTTTAACCGACTTCAAAAAAAGGAGGAGGTTCTCAATTCGGTTGTATGTTTTTTTTTTTTATGTTTGTTACCTCATAACTACAGGGCGGGCATCGCCTGGCCTGCACTGGCTGCTGACAGAAAGGTGTGGCATGGGATGGAGGAGGCCTATGCCCAGAAATGGGCAACCCAATTGTAATTGTACTAATAAAATGAATTATTATAATAGAAGTAAATATAAATGTAACGAAAAAGCAATAATTATTTTGGGAATAAATGGCTATATTATTATTTTTATTACCTCATAACTCCGTCATTTATTAACCGATTTGGAAAAATCTTTTTTTGTCTGGAAGGGTGCACTTCCCGTTTGGTCCCATCATCAGATCAGGATTTGATAACTTCTTAGTGTACTTTGAAGTCGGTTTAAGTTTTTTGTAAAACAGTCCAATTATTTAGTTAAAAATTTTCATTTGAAGCAAAATAACTAGTATATTTTTAGTACAAGTGATAAGTCATACTGGATTGCTTATAATTTAGAACGAATCAATAATCTCATATTATACTCGTAGGTAGTGAGAAATAGAAGATACTTCTATCTCTCACGCCATGAGATGATTTTATTAAAAAGAAAAAAAAAATGAAAACTTATTGAATTCCCACTGAGAAATCTACAGGTTTGGCAAAATATGCTGGTCGCATAAGCTTCTATGCAAGGGATATAACAGATGAGAAATAGGTGTTTATTTTTAAGAATTTCACTAATATCAGTAAGTGCAACGGCTAAAGCATATAATAAAATACTTGTGTTTCTCAAAAATTCAAACCTAAACCAAGTTTTTAAAATATGTATTATGATACTTTATGATAATTCTATGTCTCAGGAACTGCTCAAGCTGAAAATGGAAGTATGTGAACTATTGACAAATAAGTATTATAAGTGTTTTAGCGGAAATCAACCGGAACCATGTGTGATTCAGTTCTGACTAATCAATCATCAATACATATTGTAATAAAATGGTTTAGGAGTAATGTATTTATATTTCATGTTGTATTTTTATCAAGGCATGAGATGTTTAGAATACAGTGAATTTTGATTTGTATTAATACGTTTTATACGTATTATTTCTGTTGTTATTTTGGTAGTTGTGATAAATTTAGCGTTTTTTAATGTACATTCCATTCAATCCATTGAATAAAAGCCAAAATACAGCTCGTCGTATCATTCGTTCAAAAGCAAACGTCATAAATTGTCTGTGTTCTAGTAGTTTATCTCATTTGTAATATGTTAGTTGTTTAGTCTTTATCAGATCTCAACATAAATCTTAAGTTGATTCCTGTTGATAGATTAGTGAATTTTTTATTACATTAAATTACATAACAGTGAGCAGTATAGAATCAGCGATTTCGAAGTTTTTTCAGACACCAGATGTCGCTAAGTAGGTGTCTGGTCAAAATTGACAATTTGTACTGATTTTTATGCCGGTGAAACTTTAAATATGCATGTGAATTACGGACACAAAAAAGTAATTGAAATAAAGATTGTGCTCAAACACAGAGGTGCATAAATGCAGTGGATTTTATTTGCACACAAAGGCACTGCACAATACTGTTGCTTTTTATGAAAGAATAGTCCCCTATTAAAGATTTAAAAGATCATTAAATGAAAACAAAATCGTAAACTATAAGACATCAGGTGGTTAGACCTTACGCTAACAGTGCTGCCACCTAGTGTATCTTATTAAAGAAAACCTTCATTCCGAGGGGATCTAAATACATGCTAAAAAATAATTTTCTATTATGGCGCAAAATTTCTATATCGCAGAATTTCCCATCCGCAAAATATATTTTTGACAAAGTGTCCGCAAAATGTCTCTCGTACAATGTTCTCATGACCTCCATAGGTGTACTGGAAAGTCAGTTTTCTTCGGGGCTTTTATCTACGGTAAAATGTTTCCAGCACACAACAAAAGAGAACGAAGTGTCGATAGTAAACGCGTCGTTCCACGTGACGCACTGGTCGGTCCAGCCGTACGGCACGGGTATATCGCGCATGAAGTACGTCGGCTACGTGTTCGGGGGTGACGTGCTCAGGTTCTTCCACGGAGGAGACGAGTGTCTCACTATACCTAGTACGTGGACAAAGGATGGGGGGCTCAAGTGAGTACAATTATTATTTGATGCCATTCATATAGGTAATAGTCCTGGTAGAGTCAATCTTAACGCTCAATAACCAAATTTTGCATCATGAATGGTTGGGAGAAGAGAAGCTTCTGATGAAAGCTGCTATAGATAATCCTCAGCATGATTGTACATGGAAGACAATGGTATAACGCAATTGTTAGCGCGCCAAATCAGCGCAATAACCCAATTCCTCACTATCATGAGCTCTAATTGGCAAAGTCCAAGGTACGTGCGCACTGATTGGCTAAGTAAAGTAAATACTAAAAAAGTTGATGCAGTGATTGGTTCTTTCTGTTCAAAATCACTGACTAGTTGCGGAATTGGATCGCTCGATATTACAACTCTAAAAGGATTTTTCGTCGATGAGTGAAACAGAAATTTTTAGGTTATTAGTATTTCTAGCGTTAGCTCTTGGTGCAAAGTTAATATAAGGTAATATAATTTAATTTAAAAGTTTTTCACTAAAATAAATAGCTCGGTCCTATACGAGCTAAAATGATGCATACGAATAAATGTTTCTTAAGAAACCCTTGACAAATAAATATACCTTTACTATTTTCTGAAGTTACAGAATTCTTGATTTTCCTGTACCATTTGACAAACTGTATTCATGTCCTCAAGAAAAATATTAAACTAATAAAAAAATTCCAGCATCGTGGTATACGAAGGTGGGTCAGTAATGTCGCAAGCCCGTTCTCTCTGGCGTCTAGAACTAGCCAGAACTAAATGGGCCGGAGGTTTCATCAACTGGTATCACCCGATGCGAATCCGACATATCACCACCGGTCGATACCTCGGCGTTAACGACCAGAACGAGTTATATTTAGTTAGCAGAGAAGAAGCAACTACTGCGTCTTGCGCCTTCTGCTTGAGGCAGGAGAAGGATGATCAGAAAGTGGTATTGGAAGACAAGGATCTGGAAGTCATTGGCGCGCCAATAATAAAGTATGGTGATTCAACTGTTATTGTTCAGCATTCTGAGACCGGGCTCTGGTTGTCTTATAAGGTAATTGTTTGTTTGTTTCTTTAGGGATGTAGTGGAATATTTTCCCAATTTATTTAGGAATTATCAAATATCTGATACTGATTGTCCTCAGATGGCTAAAACACGTATTATGTTTTCTATGAAATATGGCTTACAATGGCCTGTATAGGCTAACTGGTAATTAGTAAACGATACTTAGACACATGATTGAATTCATGATAACAAACAACTTTCTCAAAGAAACAAATAGGGATAAATATTATTATTATTTTTATTTGGGGTTAAGTGGCTGTTTGAAGTATTTCCAGAGCTTGTATCACTGCGACCAGACTAGATCTATTCGCGGCATCTTTTACTAAATACCAGTCACCCTACATACATCCGCGATAGTTAACTAGAACCTTTGTTTACGCAGAAATAAAGTCGAAAATTCACATTTTGTCTCTTTAAATCGGCTTTCGTTTTTCAAAATGTATTTTCACCTAATTATTTATTTTCAAGTCATACGAAACAAAGAAGAAAGGTCTCGGCAAAGTGGAAGAGAAACAAGCGATATTACACGAGGAAGGGAAGATGGACGATGGGCTTGACTTCTCCAGGTCGCAGGAAGAGGAGTCCAGAACCGCCAGGGTTATCAGGAAGTGTTCCTCGCTCTTCACTAAGTTTATAAAGTGAGTGGTTAAATATTTAGATTTTCTATAGGAATGAATAAGTCACACACATGAGTATTGTAAGGATCAATTTACATGGAGTGGAAGCGGATTTTTGCAACTAAATTTTACATAGCATAGTGAACTTTATTTCAATTGAATAACATACAATAAATTTGCTTCCTTTCCATTCCGTGGCAATATAAATTGAGCCAACCAAACTCAAGTTGAAAATATGTAATTCAATAAATCGTCCCACATACCTAACTCATACATTTTTGAAAGAAATATTTAGTAGTGATATAAACTTACAGCAAACAAATACAATCAAAGCTTTCATGTATCAATGATTCTTAGTGACAGTTTTTTACTGACAGTAGTGCAAAATAAAAAAACCTTATTTGAGACTCAAAAGTTCTAAAAGTCACAATTTGCAACCTCTCATAATCTAACAGAGACTATTAACCCCGCAGTGGTCTTGAAACCTTACAAGAGAACCGTCGTCACTCTATGTTCTTCGCGTCAGTCAATCTTGGAGAGATGGTGATGTGCCTCGAGGATCTGATCAACTACTTCGCTCAGCCTGATGAGGATATGGGTATGTAGTAGTGGTATTTAAATAAAATGAGTTTTTTACAAGTCTTGCAAGCCAGTGAGTGCACCTTTCAATCTATCTGAGTTTTAATCGAAAATAATCGTCCAAATAAAATTTTACAAGAAATATAAGTATTTAAAGTATTTTTGAGAGAGGTAGAGCATAGCGTTTATTGGCTCAAAGAGCAGCTCGACTGGGGAAGTACCTCCACCTTACAGAATACCGCAGACAAATAACTTTATGTTGTGTAAAGTTGTGTTCCTGCGCGTGAGTAAGGTCGCCAGAGCTCATAGGGGAAGGGGGAAAGGTCGGTAACGCGTGAGCGATGCTTCGTGTGGCGTCCATATGGCTACGGTAAACTCTTACCATCAGGTGGGCCGTATGCTTGTTTACCGACTAAGTTGTATAAATATTGATACTTTGATCAGCCGTTGAATTTTTATGGCATTTTTTTTATGGTTAGATTGAACACGACCTTAGGTATTCCATATTTCTACATTATCTTTTAGGTTCTCTAAGTTCTACATGCGACAGGGTTTTTTAAGAAGCCATGTTGTAGTCTTCTCGAACTTTATCCACTCCAATACCATTATTATATACCCCAGAACACGAGGAGAAACAAAACAAATTCCGCGCGCTCCGCAACCGTCAGGACCTGTTCCAGGAGGAAGGCATCCTCAACCTGATCCTGGAAGCCATCGACAAGATCAACGTGATCACGTCGCAAGGGTTCCTCGCTGGATTCTTAGCGGGAGACGAGAGTGGACAGAGTTGGGAGATGATATCCGGATATTTGTATCAGTTACTTGGTAAGTCAGAAAAAATCTTCCACGACTAAAAAGAAAAGCCTTGCTGAGTTTCTTGCCGGGGTCTTCTCAGTTTAAGTGTATTTCGAACTGGTGGTAAATTCAACTGGATGTACCAATTTAACGTTCATAAGTGCCTTACCATGATTAGCCGTTCTTAATCGATCGGCTAAGTTAAGCTACGTCTGTCGTGGTCGGTACCTGGATGGGTGACCGTCTAGTGGTATTTCAAATCGAGCGTTTCCGTGCTTCGGAAGGCACGTAAAGCCGTTGGTCCCGGTTATCACTTAATTGTGATAGTTGTTAAGCTAGTTGGATGCCTCCTAGGCGGCTTGAAAAATTCCAACAGTAGGTTGGCCACTAGCCTACCTCCACCGATCCGCAGTGGGCACGCGTGGTGGAGTATCTGCCCATTCCCTTTCACCCTGATTTGTGAAAGGAGGCCTGTGCTCAGCAGTGGGACATTATAGGCTGATGATGATGACGATGAAGTGCCTTACCAGGGCCTAAATTGAATAAAAAACTTTTTGATATTGGATTTTGATTTTGAGTCAATGTTTGTTGAGGTTACCAATTAAGTTTGTTTGATATTATTGATATTAAGCTTATGTCCCTCTTTTCTAGCTATGCGTGTCTCTTTTTGGTCAGGTTTAGATATAGGCTGTCAAAATGGACATCGCAGCGCGCTGCTAGTATAACCATCCGAGAATCTAAAGAACTCTCGCGTTACGTGAAAAAGGAGTAATTGTTGCTTGAAAAGAATTTAACTGGTTTAGTCTTTGAGTATGTGACAGTTTTATGTTTTTTGTTTATTAGAAAATCCAATGTATATGCCTGTTAAATAAACCAATGGATAAATGTATTAAGTACTAGTGATTTATAAATCTGAAACGATGCGCTTGATCGACATAGATATACACTTCTTCAATACACCGTGTTACGGTTGTTCGATCAATTGATAGACCATATATTTACAATTCCTTTGCCTAGCTGGAAAGTATCGATGAATTCTAAAAACGTCATTCAAATAGGAATAGTCGATCAAGCTACTTTTTTCCCATCATACTAGATCAGTTCGGTCGACCAAAGTGTGATTTCAGCTTTATTTCGTTCTTACAGCTGCCATAATCAAGGGTAATCATACAAACTGCGCCCAATTCGCGAACTCCAACCGTCTGAACTGGTTGTTCTCAAGACTTGGCTCTCAAGCCTCTGGGGAAGGAACGGGAATGTTGGACGTGTTGCATTGCGTGCTGATCGACTCGCCTGAGGCTTTGAATATGATGAGGGTGAGTTATACCGTTTGTTGTTGTTGCCAAATAGGTTTTAAGAGTTTAAATTTAGAGGTGTCACTAATGATGATGCCACGCTCTCGGCTGGAGCGCCGAATGTTCGGTGTAAGTACAGTAGAAGTCAGAGGAACAGTATGTCATCTTCATACAAACTGATGAAACTAGAATTCTCGGTTTACCTCGGTACACACTACATATATGGATAATACTTTGAAAAAAAAAAAACGAACATTGACTTTTATGAGTGTCCGAAAAATATTTAAAAAATATTACCTGTAATGTGCTGAGTTTCTTGCTGGATTATTCTTAGTTGAAAGCCGACTTCCGAACCGGTGGTAATTACAAAAATTTTTCTTTCATAAGTGCCTTTCTGGGACCTGAATTTTATAAATGGCCTTGACTTTACTGACGGATGCTACCGCCCCGTTGCGTGTTTATGTACTGTGCGGGCATAGGTAAAGGCCGAATACCGAATAGTAACCGAATTGTGTGGTATCTCTAGTTAAAATCATGATATTATACGTAACCATTTTATTTTCTTATTCCCTGCCTTTCTTCCAGGATGAGCACATAAAAGTAATCATATCGCTTCTGGAGAAGCACGGGCGGGACCCTAAAGTCCTCGACGTACTTTGCTCACTGTGCGTCGGTAACGGAGTGGCTGTGCGCTCGTCGCAGAATAATATATGCGACTACCTGCTACCCGGCAAGAATCTGCTGTTACAGACTCAGCTGGTCGACCATGTTTCTAGGTGAGTTTCAGTTATGTTCGGAACAATTTTTAGCCAATATTCCTTTTAATATTTTGTATTCCGATAGCGCTCGCTCTCCAGGAAACATCTGATGTAATAAATTTGATTTTGAAAAGAGTAATTGCTGAGTTTATTTATGAATGATAGCTACACTTTGGAGCCAGTTCCTTCTAGGCTTTGTGTGCTGACTACCTTCGGCCACATCATCACTTACCATGGTGAGATTGTGGTCAACAAGTGGTCTATACACAGTAAAAACAATTTTTACAAAACAACCCGGTTTACCCTCAGGCAGGTCGTATGCTTGTTAGTCAACTTAAAAAAAAACTCGCTTTTTATAACAGCCTTTCTTAATTTCCAGTGTCCGTCCAAACATCTTCGTGGGCCGCGTGGAAGGATCCGCTGTGTACCAGAAGTGGTACTTCGAAGTGACCATGGATCATATTGAGAAGACCACTCATATGATGCCGCATCTGCGCATTGGATGGGCTAATACTACTGGGTAAGAATTGAGTGTTTTTCATACGTGAATGTGTGGGACATGTATTATCTTCTTTGCCTTTGATTTATACAGGATATAGGAAAGTGTGCGCAGGAATTATTCAGCCGAACCACAAGACGGGAGAATACCCTCCCGTAAGTTGAAGACGTACGAACATACTCGTTTGATAATACTTGTAAATCAGTCAGTAGAATACCACGCTCAAATGACTTTATGACATAATGGGGACAGCAAAAGAGTGAAAATTGCTTCTGGCTTCTGTTTCCTTGGACTTCTGTTAACTTGGGGACTTTCAAGGTCCTCTATTGTCTAAAATAGGCTTCTTTTGTGTATTTTAGATACGTACCCTACCCTGGTGGTGGTGAGAAATGGGGTGGCAATGGTGTTGGTGACGATCTGTACTCGTTCGGGTTCGACGGAGCTTTCCTCTGGTCTGGAGGTCGGAAGACACCGGTCAACAGGACCCACTCTGAAGAACCTTATATCAGGAAAGGTAGGTCATCTTTGACTGGACGATGTCGCTTCAATCTATAATAATAATGTATACTAAAAGATTGTTTATTAGCTTAGACGTATATAAAGATTTGATCTTTAAAAATTGTATATTTACACGATCATTTCAGGTGACGTAATCGGCTGCGCTCTGGATCTAACAGTGCCGTTGATCAACTTCATGTTCAACGGTATCAGAGTGACTGGCTCCTTCACTAACTTCAATCTAGAAGGCATGTTCTTCCCTGTCATCAGTTGCTCTAGCAAGTTGAGGTACGTAGGTTTTCTAGGCTTTGTGTGTCAGCAAGTATTTTTTTTTATCGAATATCTTTTTCCAGTTGTCGTTTCCTCCTGGGCGGCGAGCACGGGCGGCTCCGCTACGCGGCGCCTGAGGGGTATTCCCCGCTGGTGGAGTCCCTACTGCCGCAGCAGATCCTCAGCCTGGAGCCGTGCTTCTACTTCGGCAACTTGTCCAAGCGAGCGCTGGCCGGACCACCGCTCGTGCAAGACGATACTGCGTTTGTGCCCACGCCTGTTGATACTATGCTGGTTGGTAGTTTCACCACTAATATAATAAAATGAACTACGGTAATCGGTCTGGAATAGATTTTTACAAGACTAGAAAAAAATTATAGGCTTTTACCCACCAGTGTATTGGAAGGTGATTACAAAAACAGTAATAATTAAATAATATTTAATACAGATAATAAATAAAAGTCGAAAAGATGTACCTACCTTCAAAAAAATTACTATCTTAAAGTATTTTTACTTCTCCTTATCTGATCAAATCCAGAGGTGAACATAGAACTAAATGAATTTCCAATGAATAAGAAACTTTAGGAAATGTATTACACTTGCAGATCACACTAGCGTCTTACATCGAACAAATCAGAGACAAGCTGGCCGAAAATATACACGAAATGTGGGCGATGAATAAGGTAAGATTTTTAAATTACCGGTAGATGCTAAAGTAAAAAAGCTGAATAAAAATATATGCATTATAAGAAAAAGCCTAATTTGAATTCGTATCTTGTAGATTGAAGCTGGCTGGATGTACGGAGACCAGCGAGAAGATCTTCACAAGATACATCCATGTCTTGTACCGTTTGAACGTCTTCCGGCGGCCGAGAAGCGATATGATATACAACTTGCTGTGCAGACTTTGAAGTAAGCAAACCATTCTAAATCGAGAGATAAGAAAGGAGATACAAATTCCTAATAATGATGAGGATGTTTGTAACTCAAGTATACTGTAATAGCTAAATTTAAATGAAACATGGTACAAAGACAATTTAATCCCGGGAAAATAACTTGCCATATACAGTGTAATATGAGGACTACGGCTAAATCCTAAACTATAGTTTCCGAAGTAGTCAGAAGCTTGATTTTTGAGCAAATATTAACTGCATTTTAAGATTTTCGGCAAATTAATGTTTGTTTTTTCAATCCAGGACAATATTGGCCCTTGGATACTACATCAGTCTGGATAAGCCACCAGCGCGCATACGTAATGTTCGATTGCCCAACGAACCTTTCATGCAGGTAACTTTAAACATATCGAATTTTATATTTCCTTCGTAAATCATATCGAATAGACTCAATTGCAGGTTACTACCAAATAAAAATGGCCAGCAATCAAGGGGTCTCAATTTATTTTTGATAAGTAATATTTTAAATGTTAACATATAGATATTTTATGGCCATTACCTAAGCCATCAGCTATTCAAATCAAATTTAAATCCTTTAATCAATATTATTCACCAAAAATAAAATTGTATACATTGATGATATCATGGTATTTAGATATGATCTCGTGAAGCATGCTAATATATCACTAAATGTGTCCAGTCCAACGGCTACAAACCAGCACCTTTAGACCTGAGTGCTGTCACCCTGACACCGAAGATGGACGAGTTGGTGGACCAGCTCGCTGAGAACACACACAACCTCTGGGCGAGGGAGAGGATACAGCAGGGGTGGACTTATGGGCTTAATGAGGTAGGTACAAACGGAAAAAAAAAAGCATAATTAAATAAATATCCTGGGACAGGGAATTCGATGAAAGTCGTGTATTTTTAATGTACTTTAACTATTTCTATTTTGATTGTAGTTTTATTTGTACAAAAGGTATGATGCAAATAAAGATGTTTTCTTATGGTTTGCCTTTGGCAAATTGCTGTATTATATTTTTCTTTTTTTCTCTTAATCTTTTTTCTTAAGTGATCTGTATTCGCTTATTTAAGGGATGATTACTTATTGTTAGTTAATAGGATGGGATTTTCTTATGATTATTATTTATTATTTATGTTCTGTATAATTATTCCTTATTAGTATTTCAAATAATTATTAATTATATTATCATGGGGACTTTATTTGCTATTCTCATTACACCCAAATATTTTACCCAGTATATTAGTAGACAAGTTTTCTTATTTTAGTACTTATAGGTACTTTTAGATGGGATCTCATAATCTCGAATACAACTCCTGTGACTCTCACACTTAGTATGTGTTTAGTTTATTAGGTGTGAGGGTCACAGCAAGTTGTGTCTGGGAGTAGCTATGTGGAAGAAAGAACATTCTGTAAATAAGTCATCTATTAAATTTATTGTGTAACTTGAGCAATCCGGCCATCCTAAGTTTGCTGCTATGAAAATATCTGCTGGAAGCTCCTGCGCGTGAGTGGCGGTCGCCAGAACTCATCGGAGGGGGGAAGGGTCGATAGTGCGTGAGTGATGACCTGGGGTGCCCCGAATTATGACCGCTTACCACCAGGCGGCCCGTACGCTTATTACCCGACTTATCTTTCTCTCTCGATCTCATCTCAAATATGCGCTGCGAGTATGGATGTATCGATAAATAAATTTATTTATTTTTTTCGACAAATCTGACATATATGACAATGACATTTGATATTGATAAATATAACGTACTTTATCGATGTTTTAAACTTATCGACGATCCATGCTCGGCAGTCGGTTTTATAGTTTTGTATGGAATAAAGTGCATTGTACAGCAACCAATTTGATTTTATATATTTTGATACTTTATGAAGTAGTTGGGTTTTGATGATTTATTTTGAATACAGTAACTACAGTATTTAATCAACCTTATGATCCACCTTTAAGTTAACACATGTGTAGTGTGAAATATACAATGGGTAATCCGTTTCTAGGATCCAGAAATGCATCGTTCTCCCCACTTGGTCCCATATCCGAAAGTGGACGATGCTATCAAGAAGGCCAACCGCGACACTGCATCTGAAACAGTCAGGACTCTACTTGTTTATGGATACAACTTGGACCCACCTACTGGCGAACAGCATGAAGGTAATATTATAAGATAAACAATTAAACCCCGCCGTGGTTTTCCCAATGGAGTACAGCATGGGGTTCTTCAAAAGGGGTGTGAAGAGATTTCTGCAGGGTCGGCAACGCGCGCGTGATACCCCTGGTGTTGCAAGCGTCCATAGGCTACGGTAACCGCTTACCATCAGGCGGGCCGTATGCTTGTTTGCCAACTAAGTGGTATAAAAAAAAAAAAAAACTAAAAGAAGAAGTGATACACAATATGCGGTCTTTTCACTAAAGCGATTTCTTCAGAGCACCTTTGGTTAACAGGTTATAGTACAATATGATATTATCATCTTATTGTGCATCTGCGAAAAAACACCATAGTAGAAAGAGGTTTGTGGCTGTGGAAACCTATTGAATGCCGGGTTTGGACCTATCTTGATGAAAGGTCTTTCTGTTAAAATGGTACCGATGCAAAGATGGTACAAATGCATCAACTGTGTACCGATTAACGATTAAATATATTCACATCTATATTAGTTACTAAATGTATTTATATTGTTTACTAAATAATATGTCTTTCGTACCAGCCCTCCTAGCGGAAGCTTCGAAGCAGAAGCAAGCTGATTTCAGAACATACAGAGCAGAGAAGAACTATGCGGTCAGCTCTGGAAAGTGGTACTTTGAGTTCGAGATTCTTACTGCTGGGCCAATGCGGGTAAGATTTGTTGCAAAAATCGTCCACCTTATACAACTGCAACTTTTTGTGAACTGGTAGTTAATACGATGCGATTAGTGCGATGTTGTTAGCATGGCTTTAGACTTACTCTAAGACGAATCTAAGTCCATCTAAGACCTAGATGGTCACTTTTGAAGGTGCAAAAGCTTCTGAAGTTACGAGCGATGTCGAAGCCAAGGGTGTAAAACGCTGTTCACTCCAGGAGTCCAGCATATATTAAGTAACTTTTTTTAGGTGGGCTGGGCTCATGCAGACATGGCTCCCGGTATGATGCTGGGACAAGACGAGAACTCCTGGGCATTCGATGGATACAATGTAAGTCTACGCCATTATAATCATCCATCAATCATTTCAGTTAATTAAGTGTGTGTAATTTTTTCATTTTAAAAAGATGCATATAAAATAAAGTCATAAAATAGTGAAAAAATTACAAGTCAATTTAATATTATTCTATTCATTAAGATACTCTAGAATAGACTATATGCCCAATAATTAAAAGCTATATTGAAACGACAGTCGATTAAAGTGCACGGTGGCTCGAGCGACACATTCGGTGTGCAGCTCAAAGTGGGGGACATTGTCGGCTGCTTCCTCGACGTAACCGACCAGACCATTAGTGAGTTACCGCCCCTAGGTGACATGATGCTTTTCTGATATCAACTGATGCTCTTTTCAATTTCAGAGATACTTGAAAACTATTTCTTAATTACTTAAGTCTTTTATAAAGGATTTTTCATGATCTATAGCGCGATTTTTGAATCAAGTCTTGTATACTTTAGTGGTAAATTATACGTATTGTTTATCTAAAACTAGTGGGTATCGTGTGTGGTCGAAAATCGACTTCGACACCTTTCGAATGATATGAGTTTAACTTTCCTTCATTTATAATAAAGCAATTTCAACCGTGTTCCCCAAATGAGAGAAGTCTATATTCCCCCTGTACTGTTTCTCTCTTACATGCGTGACATATATCATCGCGATCGGTTCAGTCATTTACGCGTGAAGAGTTAAAGATAACAATTTACTGAGCACCTTTTGACATCCGTGTCCGAAAATCAGACAGAGAGCGCAGGCAATGTAATGAAATATACCAGCATTGGTTGTATCAGAGAGGCATCTAAGCGTATGTAAGTTTTCTGTGAATAATTTGTGGTAACAACTTCTACATAAGAATGTTCTATTTATCCCTTTGTCTGCCATGTGTTCCATCCTTCTCCAAAATATAATCTGCATATGAGAATAAGACTATTAGGTCGATAGTAATTGAAACTCTTCGAAATAATATATTCAAATCGTCATACAGATCAGAAATAAGCGAAAGGAATCTAAATAGCTGCAACTCAAACTAGATCTTCGCACATAAGATATATGATAGTTATTTGCTCTGTTATTCGTCTTGCTGCTTTTTCTGGAACCACAATTTGATTCACTTCGCTTACCTTCTATCACAAAAACAGCTAGGTTCTCAAATTTAGGCTCTATACTAAACACAATAAGGTGTGCAAATAGAATGTTTCCTGACTTTTCAAGGAGGAAAAAGTATTCAGCGGTAGCACTGAGTCATTCGGCAAGCAATGGGCGGTCGGCGATGTGGTCGGCGTGTTCCTTGATCTCATTGATAAGACGATAAGTAAATGATCATGTCGATTTATCGGATCATCACCATTTTCGATATCAAAATTCATTGCGCTGGCTTTTTACTTTTGAAAGTTGTGGCAGAAACATTTTTCATATTTTTGTTATGTATCTTTGATTTTTTTCTTTATTTCATTATCTATAATAGTTTTAATATTTTGTTTGTTTAACTTGTTTTTTTTTTTGTGAACAATTCAATTCGGTTTTTTCTAGTTTTTTATTTAAAATGGCTATTGCATGAATTTTACCCTATACACAGGATAATTAAATAATCTCATCTTGAGTTGACTCTTTCATACTTAGATTTTTCAATGGCGTTATTGGTAACGTCTGTTTTTTGCTTCATTTATTGCTCCAAATATGTTTCTGCCACTGTAATCTGATATTTGGTGCGAATTTGACATGCTTGGCCGCTGACCGCTTTCAAAATTAATAACGATTGACATCGCATAGCTTGGCTTGCAATTTTCATAGAGATTTTTAAGCACTTGAAAAGAGATATCAATCGTATCATCAGAATTTACAGCTTCAAAATAGTTATGCACATAGTTATCCATGAAAGTAGGTCAATCCTATCTCATTTTTTGTAGGTGTATATTTTTTTAAACCATGTCCTTATGATTGTGTTATCTGCGAAAGTCTATTTGAATAAATGATTTTGAATTTGAACATAAATTGATAAGGTATTAAATTATTCAGTCTGTATAATGAGTACATTTTCTATTTTTTTTAAATAGAATACTGGAATTCTTGAAAACTACATACTATAAAAGACAAAAGAAATTAGAGAAAATAATTAATAAATGATTACGACCCAGCTTTATTTATTATCAGTATTAATTAATTCTTAGTGATATATTAATTTCATTGAACTTATGACATGATTTAAAATTATCCCAAAACTTTTTAGTAGGTACCTATCACGTTTTATTTGATCGTCATCAATATAAATCCTACCCTCCATAGCTTAGCTGTAGGTTAAAAATAGCATGGCAAAATAGGCTGCAGCTCATAGGCACAAGTATTTAGCGTAGAATTGGAACCAATACAATATACTTATAAAAAAATATGAGTTAACATTGTCACTACTAATTATATGTGTATTTTGTGGAACTAATAATGTATCGTAAAAATATCAAATCAATTTAATTTTTATTTAATTTTATTTTCTACTTACCTACCTAATTATTAATGTGATGTCTTGCCTGGATTTGTTTTGATTTAATTGAACAATACTGTGTAAATTCCAAATATCTTTTCAGGTGTGTTTGTTCTTAAAAAATTGTTTGCTAAATAAATTGTGGTTTGTGATACCAGAATTATTATTCAAAATACATTTAGCACAACCAATCATGTTTGTTATACCTTTTAAAACAGTCTTTAGATTTACATGTAATTACATTCATTCAATAACCCAATTTTAGACATATTAGAACACCCTATATATGGCTAGTACTCAGTATATTTTATATAGTTTCAACTAAAAATGTAGACCAATACCACTAATTACATGAGATGATTTAAGCCAAGTTTAGTAAAACCCAGGTTTTAAATATATCCGTCACATATCAATTAACTTAACCGCCTTCAGATAAATACACTAAAAATTATTAAATAACTAATCTGACACTGTTTTGAAGTTAGTGAAATATTTTCTATGGAACACGTCATGCTCTTTCGCTGACTTCGAAACAGTGAATTCTTTTGAAGGCGGTTCAATTTCTGTGTTAAAATTAAATATTAGATATTTTCAATTTTGAGTTACATGTAATAACAATACCTCTCAAAATTTGTCACTGACCGAGGATGTGCATATCATTGATAAATAGTCGACAATATTTAATAAAATGCTTCAATCGCGCCTATTTTGCTATTTTCCGTTGATTCTATCATATCTTCAAGGTCCATGGTCAGATACTGATAAAATTTACATGGGACCACCTCGGCATCTACCGCGATATAATACAGTTTATTATTTCCAAATAATCGGTGAACATACGCGACGAACATAGAACATCCTCCTTTCTTTGAAGTCGGTTAAAAAGAGCCTATCGTAAAAACTTGGTTTTAACCATCTCATTTAATTTTTTTTATTTGATTCGCAAAACTAGGTACAATAATTATTTATGGTAAAATACACAGTAAATATCTTAAACAGAAAACTACTGTATCCTACTGTGAATACAGCATGCAAAAATTTTGAAGAATCTCATCATGTTATTTGCACGCCAGGTTTTTCACTAAATGGTGAACTGTTAATGGATGCACTCGGTGGTGAGACTACGTTTGCTGATGTTCAAGGTGATAACTTTGTACCAGCTTGTACCCTTGGAGTTGGACAGAAAGCCAGGTAATATTTAATTGAGTTATGATTGAATGAGGTTCGATAAGATTGAAAGTGGCTGAATGTATCTAATAAATTAAGGTGCAAATGAAGTGAGATGACTAACAAAACAAATTAAATAATGGTAATAATTTGAAATTGATCGTAACAAAGTTATAGTTGAAGCGCTCTTGGTGCAGCATGATTAGCCGTTCCATGACATACGTCCTGGATGGGTGAACGCCTAGTGGTATTTCAAATCAATCGAGCATTTCCGTGCTTCGGAAGGCACGTAAAGCCGTTGGTCCCGGTTATTACTTAATTGTGATAGTCGTTAAGCTACTTGAATGCCTCCTAAGGCAGCTTGTAAAATTAATGTTAATAAAACTTGTTTCAGGTTGACTTATGGTCAAGATGTGAATACACTGAAATATTTCACCACTTGCGGTCTACAGGAGGGATACGAACCATTCTGTGTGTAAGTTATTTAAGTATTTAACATCGATAAAAGTTGATGATACTTGTGTCTTGACTCGAAAAACAGGTTTAATTTAGAGGATACCAGTTTGTCCCGCACTCTAATTATTTCCCACTGAAATACTGTTGATCTTGTTGCCCGGAAAATAATATAGTATTAAATTTGCTTTCTGTGACCATCCGCGACATGAAAAAAATAGGTGACAAGTGGCACCCGAAAGACGTGAAGTTTTGTATCGCCTTTTTATTACACATTTTGTGATTTGAATCCCCATTTGAACGTGTTTTGCTATATATCACCATACTCAAAATATCCAAGCTTGAAAACCTGTCACAGATATTGCTGCCGATTTTGTTGTAAATCGCACTAAACTAATTTTAATCACATCACAAATCTCTCTTACAAACATTATTGAAAAAGGATAGAACATAATTTAAAGCTGTCAAATTAGTCTTCGCCGTGTATACCACTAAAGTGGCAAACAAGCATACGATACGACCCACCTGATGGTAAGCAGTTATGGACGCTTGCAACACCAGGGGTATCACTCACGCGTTGCCGACCCTGAAGAAATCTCTTTACACCCTTCTTGAAGAACCCCATGCTGTACTCCATTGTGTGCACCACGGCGGGGAGCTCATTCCACAGTCCGAGCGTCCGCGGAAGGAAGTTAGAAGGAAGCTCCTTTGTCCTTATTTGCCTACGTAACCAATTATCAAGGCGACTTTTATATTGAAATCAAGCAATTGGACTAATTAGACAGGACAATATTTTATACATCCTCTTCTTATGTTCTTTTTTAGAAAGAGATATAGTGAGACTTAATTAGTTGTAAACAACAGAATCGGCACCAGTAAACAGTAATAATATTGAATGGTTTTAGAAACATGAAGAGAGACGTCACGCACTGGTACACTAAAGACCAGCCGATCTATGAGAATACAGATGAAATGGCCGACACGAGGATCGATGTTACCAGGATACCGGCCGGGTCAGGTAAGGTCATCAGCATAAACTAAACCATTTTTTTTTTAAGAAATCATTGTTGTTGCACGTGTCAGAGATATGTTGGAAATAACTTGCTAGAGTAAATATTAATGAATCTAACAAAAAAAAAAGCCATTATAGTCAGATTGTCCAAAAAAATAATAAAAAAATGTAACCTCAATTGAAGGTCGAATACCGAACTGGTGGTAACTTAAGTAGCTTTAACCTTCATAAGGATGCAAGAATGGAGGAAGACCTATGAAAGATATGAAAGCGGGATTTCACGTAAATCAATTTATTTTTCTTCACATTTACAGATACGCCGCCATGTTTGAAAATATCTCACAATACATTCGAAACGATGGAGAAGGCTAACTGGGAGTTCTTGCGTCTTTCACTGCCTGTCATCTGTCACGCAGAATTTATTGAGTAAGTTTTAAGTTTTGTTCAAGGGTTAGATGAGTATCAGATCGTAGGTTCAATTGCCAATTAGGACAAAACATTTGTGAGCATGAACGCTCCACAAACAACACATCCACTTTCTGCCACATTGAAATTGCCAAAACAATCTAAATATAGATAAAGTGTCTTTAAAATGATTCCTCTAAGTTGGTACATTATTATGTTGAAAAATATAATGCTATCTCTTTTACTTGCAGTGAATCGGAAAAGGCTAGAAGATGGATCGAAATCAAAGATCGCCAACAGATCTTGATGAGGGAGGCGACAGAAGCTCAAATGCCGGCGCATATCGACCAAATCATGAGGAGTGGTTTCACTATGAACGATATCAAAGGTACACTTAGGAAATACATTGTTGAATAGTTTGGTCCCCGTTTTTTGTGAATACTTTTTTATTTCAAGATCTGATTTATCCAGTAATTGAAATTGTCTAGAAATTCCCAGATTCCCATTGATGATCTTTTCGACAAAACGTTTAACTAAAGCTGGCACGTTCAACACATGTACACGTTGCGCTTGTGTAGTGTCTGTAAATAAGCGCGCGGCGCCACGTCGCAATCCATGCGCAACATGAACAATCTGTCCCTCTCTGTCGCGCAAGGTCATGCTTATGAGTATGAAGGAGACAGTAATAGTTTTGCTTCTTTTACTGCTCATATTATATAGAGTTGATTCGTCCATTAGAATTGACTGACTGATTAGAAGCAATAATGTAATAAAACATACTGTATTGTGAAATTGCATATGTGTGAGTACTGTGAACGTGCCAGCTTTCGGTAACCGACCTGCATTATAAAGCAAATTTTAAGATAACCATACCTTCTTATTTGTATTATTCTTTCATGCTGTATTTTCATTTTTAAAACGCTTATCGATTCTCTAGTTTTCTCATCACAATTTTGAAAATTACTGGATAAGAGTGATATTTTACAAGTCCGCTATAAAATGTATTAAGTTAACTACCTAATTGTTACAAATTGTGTTTAACTTTCTTATTATTTGTACATAAGCGTTTACAAACTGGTGTAATCCGATTAGAATCTAACTCTTTGTCGTGTTGTGTTTATAGAAGGCGATTGTATGAGCCGCCATTTCACGATCCTTTACTTATCTTCAGCGTTATACGCATAAAATATTAAAATAAATTCCGTCAACCGTTCCGTTGGCCATAAAGAGGAAACTGCCAGTCTGATGGGAACCTTGACTTAGAAGAACTACACCCTAAAATATACTACAATTTGTATACGCCCCCAGCTTATTTGACCCCCTGTTTGATACCCCCTGCCTCCCCCAAGGTCTTCACTACGACGAGAACCAAGAGGAGATGCCCAGCTCGAAGGTCAAGAGGCAGCCTTCAAAGCCACCCAGAAAAGGGTCCATAAGTCGTGGAGTCACGATACAAAATTACAATTTACAACCAGGTTATCTTAGTTTGACGCTTTCTGACATTTTCAGCTTTGATTCTTTCTGCGACTGCGCTTTTACTAAACCCTTTTAGATGTTTTATCTATATGCGGAGTGCGAATTGATATTATGGATCTGTATATGGTCCCAGCGTTGCAATTTGAACCTTAACTCATGTCATTATCACTCAATGTGGGTTCAAAGAATTACAAAGGAACTTCACACATTTAATATAGGATTATTTATATAATACGAATGTCATAGTCATCATTGGTTTTGTATCCAAAAACATACCAATAATCTCGGCCACGTACTACTTTTTGTAGCTCCGAAAATCGCCGCTACAAAAAATATTATTTTATAGCACGTGGGCGTTTCTGTATTGAACTCTGAATGTTTTATTAGGCGACAAAATAATCGCTCAGTGATTGTTGCTCGTGGGCGAGCTCCCTTACCATCTTATAAAGACAGTCAATTAAATTAAAATCACTTAATTACTTATGTAACCAAAATCTAAGCTGTATTAAATCTAATCAATAATTAAGTGCGTCAAAAAAGTCAGAAATTAATAATTATGCACTGCATAACTGCATACATTTCTATGCCTAACTTTTCTTCACTGCATACTTAACTTTACAAAACTGAACTTTATTTTCTATTCGATAAGTATCCATTTTGTTTAGGTCAAGTCAACGGTATGCATCGGTCTACCAGCGAAGCGGAGATGGCCAAATATGAGTTGGGAGTTACGAATGTACCTGATGATAAAAAGGACAAGAGGGGACGATCACCTTTCAAGTAAGGATTTGAAGCTTATATAAAACTGAATTCTGCACTTTGTTTCGTGTTTTCATTTCCAGGAGATTATATGGAGCTTGTTTACTTTTGGTTCTCAAATTCAAAAAGTATTTATTCAATTTACGCCCTGATAAGGCACTTACGAACGTTAACAAAAATGCCTCTACACTGGTTCCAAATACAACTTGAACTGAGAAGACTCCGGCAAGAAACCTCTGGATAAGGATCCCTAAAAAAGTATGATCTAGCCTGGAAGCAAGAGCTGGAAGCTCCCACTCGTTAAAATGTCAATTCATTTTTGTTTTGAAGATTCTCTAGGGTTTGGAATAATAAAAGTTGAATCCTTGTTTTATAGGTTCTTCAGAAGCAAGCGGGGTGAAAGTGGAGATCGAGGAAAAACCCACAAGTCCAAAACACCAGACCCATTCAGTGATACCGAACTATCGCCAGAAAGGAGTACTAGAAGACCCAACCCTCAGATCAAGGTTTCACAGGTATGCAACATAAAATTATGTGCTCAGATGAAAGTTCCATTTATGTACATACACTTGGACGGAATTGGCTTATAAGTATTGTTTTAATTGGATACTCCTTTTTTGTTCCAAAATCCATCAGCACTCTTCCTTTTTATTAAAATTTTATATATGTCAAAGTTTACCATCGTCGGATGACACTCAATCACGAGATTAATATGGCTGTCATCATATGCATAAAAGTTGGTAAAATTGGGCTACACTCGAATACATTACATACATACAAAATAGGTGTTATCAGCAAAGATTTTCTCTTCTTTAATGTTGATTTAAGGCACTGTATTCGGTATCATTTAAAAGATAGAAAAGTCAGCATTTGGAAACTTCAATTGAATTAATTGTGCCATTAATCGTATACGCCAAAATGTTAATGGACAGCGCAAATTTGTTTGTAAAAATATGAAGATTGAAATAAAAAATTTAAAACATCAAATTGTTCATAATTGTTATTAATTTGCCATTAGTTTATTTTTCTCATTTAATTTATTTTATTTTGTGTGATTTTATTTTGTACGCCTATTAGGCAAGTCTCAGTGAAACAATCTATTTTATTTTATAATACCATTATTTGACCTGTGACTGACAAATAAAGAAATTTGAATTTGAATTTAATTTAATGGCAAAAATTTATGTTTCCACAAAATGACAACACCTACTGCAAGCTGGCTCTTTTAGCTATGAAACGATATCAGATGTAGTGCAATAAGCTTACATGTATGAAATTTCGATTGTATGAAAGAACAACAATTATTCTTGAAAAAAATTGGGAATATTTTGACTACCCATACCTACTCAACGCTCTCTACCCCGCATATCCATTTTATGGGTTTGGGAGGGATTACACTTTGTGACCTTTGTCGCCTCGATATTTTTTGTCCTTCACTTTTGTGTTTAAATGTTCATGGCACTTTTATGTTATATGTATTTTTGTTTTGTCCCTTGAAGGCGAATCAGAGGTATAATGGCATGTCTACAAGAACCAGCAGGCCCAATATATACGGAAGCCAGACTGGTCTGAATGTAAGTCATCCGTGCTTAACCGCTTCTACTCGACTAATGATTCTAGTGTGTGCACTAAACTAATCTGAGCGTTACTAATAATTCTATGTAATAACGAATGAATAGAAATTCTTCAATTCACGACTTTTAGGGCTGCTTTTTCAATGGTAAGATAACCGGTATCTAGCTGTTAATTTGAAATTAGTACAGTTTTTGTATAGAGTTATCAAAGGAATAGCTTACCCGAGATTTATCTAGCTATTCAAAATCGGTCCTTAGTCTAATTATCGCGAATCTACGTACCTAAGATCATGCGTATGCTGCCTATCTATACTAATGCATAATAATAAAGATGACGAGTTTTTTTATTTGATTGATTGTTTGTTTAATCGCGCTAATCTCTGGAATTACCATACGCATTCGAAAAATTCTTCACTAATATTAAGCTACATTATGCCCGAGTGTTATAGGCTACTTTTTATCCCGGAAATGCGAGTAAAACCGCGGGGGACAGGTAGTAATATAAGACAACTTGAACTATAAAACGTTTGCAGTTTAAAAATAAATATATCAACAGGCACCATCCGCTTGAATGTGTAGAAAAGTCGGGTTAAATAGTACACTGTAGATAGCTTATTAAACTTCTTGTTTTAACGTAGAACTATCAATATATTAATATCCTTAATAATACCTACCCAATACCGTCATCATCGGCAGCTTAGCATAACAATTGACTGCTTAAAATCATTTGCAGTCTCCGCTCAACGAAGTAGATAGATCAATGATTCCCAAAGTGTTCCATGTGGGCCCCCAGGGGTCCACGGGAGACTCAACGGGGGTCTACGTAGACAGATCTAATCTTCAAATGTTTTGACGAGTTTTGGGAATATGGTAGACATGTAGCCGCAGGGGGTCTACTGAAACCTTGAACATTTTGAAAGTGGCCTACGAGAAAAAAAAGTTTGGGAAGCTCTGAGATAGATGGTCTCATAGCTATTTATCTAGACGCATTATAGCATTAGGTAAAGCTAATGTTATTCTTCTTCAAGAATACTCATTGAATCATCTTTTTTCGTACAGAACTTAACAGTGACGACGCCTACACAAGATAGGAAGCAAATGACGACGAGCACTCTGGCGGCTGCTACCACAGAAACTGTCGGGAATGAGATCTTTGATGGCGAGTGCTTGAAGCTAATCAATGAATACTTTTACGGAGTCAGGTTGGTGTACTATATAACTTGCGCATTGCTGTTTCGATCATGTGGGAACTTTAGCCAAGGAAATTCTGGGTACAAAATATCATTGGAATTTCCTTTTGGTTATTAATGAAATGTTGGTCCCAAGCTACAGAAGAATATTGCTTGTGACTCTACGACAAAATATAATGCAATGAGACTTCTGATAAAACTAGACCATTATCATGTTGAAAATGTGTCGTCTATCACCATTTGTGTTCCGAAAATACTCTGAAACTAGTTCTTCTTCTATCTTCTCGATTTTGTAGCATTTTTTCTACCTTTGGCAACATTTTGTATTCACTAGGATATTATCGTGACACTAACGAGTCGTGAAAGAACTGAAAAACAGAATTTGACTGCATTTTATTTATTCCAGAATATTCCCGGGTCAAGATCCTACTCACGTGTACATTGGATGGGTGACCACGCAATACCACCTGCACTCCAAGGACTTCAACCAGAACAAAGTAACGAAGTCGTCTGTCATCATCACTGATGATTATGATAGAGTTGTTGAGAGGTGAGTTGCAGATTTGATGATTTTATTGCACAGCTGTAAAGGACAATGCCAAGATTCGGCCCGAATCATATAGCTTCCGACAGACTTTCTGTTAAATTGATAATTCTTAATAGGTAACAACAGGAATTATACCATATAAATAAAATCTGTAGAAGTACACCGTTAAAACAGCTATCTAAATAGTAATTTATTTTATCAACTCATTCCAAATCAATCTGTCGCTATTAAAATGTTGCCAATACAAAAATAAAATCATATCGATACTAAATTGCACCTGAAAATCGATTACAATTAACATTTTAAAGCCGCACACGGTAACTTATTACGTATCAGTCTTAGCTCAATTTAATTATAAATAGGGGTCCTTATTATGTTTGGGTTTCTTTTGAAAAAATGTGTAATAAATTAAAATTCATTTATTTCGATTATCGATTACGTTTAGAATAATCGATTTCTATTAGGTATGTTATTATAGTGCTAGCAACACTTTTGACGTAAAGGCTTGAAGTGTCAAACGAAAGACCTCGTCAGTTCTGTGCCTGTGTTATTCTTTGAGTTTTGTGTTCCTTAGTGCTGTGATTTTGGACTCCGGTTTTACTACTACTCACGACTACCTTGGCTATTGAAACTGGACCTGAACCTGTATTACTCGCTGACCCAGCATCCCCAACGGAACTTTTGAACCTGCCTACTTATTGACCTGGCTTACTCTCACGGACTATGGAACCTCTACTCTACTGAACATGGTTCACGGCATCAATTGTGGTGTAAATGCCTTTCGGATGCGACGACACTCATTAGAGTCTGAGACTGAAGAGATTCTGCAATCCGGCAACAAAATGCTCTTACTGATGTAAGTAATATTACGAATTTTTGCCCCGCGGTTTCTCCCGTGTTTCCCGGGATAAAAGTAGCCTGTCACTCTCCGGTCCTATATATTTGTCTGTGCTAAAAATCACTGATTCATTTCTCCTTTGCTGCATAAAAGAAGATAAAGATAAAATAAGAATAAAGCAATAACCAACTCTTCAGTTTTTTCCATACCTACCATAGCTTTTCTAGAGATTACCAGATACAACATTAGATTTTTTTTATTTTTTGCTCCAATACTTATTATTGCAATTTAATTATATAATTTTTTTTTTTTTTTCAGCTACCTCCATTTGATAGGATTTGTCACCCTTGTTGGTAGAGGAGTGACGGTTTGGCTGAACATTACACAGACAGAACCATCCACATCATCTTCAGTGCCATCGCAACCATCCACATCATCTTTTGTGCCAGTGCTACCATCAACATCTGAAGAACCAATTGTTGATCTCCCGTACTGTCTGAGCAAGTAACAACTTGTTGAAACGGAATCTTCTCCGTCTCTTGCTCAAAAAGTGCCAACTATAGTTTTATCTCTGTATGGAAGAGCATCAGTCTCACAGACCCGCTGTTTTTTCCTTGTTGCACTCACACTGAAAGGCTTGTAGCGCCATTATCTATAAGAATAAGTCAGTTTGTAGATGATTTATTAATAAAATATGATGATGTAATATTTGAAGAATAATAAAATTGTTGAAAAGTATATGAATGGTTTTTTTATTTCATATATATTCTAAAATGTTTATTATATTATTTTGAAAAAAATAGATGTATTTTTTTTTATATTGAATAGGCTTATGTTTGACCACAATCTCACCATGGCAAGTGATTATGGGGCCGAAAGTGGTAAGTACACAAAGCCCAGAAGGAACTGGCTCGCTGCTGGGTGACAGATTCATAACTAGAGGGTGGTAGCCAGATAGGCGGGTACTATAATGTACCCTACCACCGTTTTATTGTTTCCTCACAATGTTTTCCTTCACCGAAAGCTCAAGCTTATTGTAGGAATTGAACCCACGACCTTCGTCACGGCTTCCAGATATGCTATAGTACTAATCATTACTACATCGGTTCCTAACCTTTTCAATCTTGATACCCGTATGTATGACCTATCAGGGAAACTGCCCCTCCCCGCTTACTTTATATTACTTAGGTACATATATTAAGTATCCACACTACTATATGGTCGTTTTTATTTATACACTTAATGAGCGTGGGTACAGGCAGCGCAAGCCACGTGACAGAATTAGTATTTATTAAAATATGATTATAATATTCGTTAGGTATTTATTACAGGCTGTAATAACCCAACAGAATAGCTATTTTACCCCCGCGGGGGTTATTAATCCCACGCTGGTAACCCAGGCATTACTATTATTTAGTCATCTTTAAAGGACTATAACTTTTTTCGGTGTACTTCTTATGGAAAACTAATTATACCATTAAATTCTATTTTTTTTTTCCTTTTTTTTGATATATGATTCATCTTTGTCGGTTCGGGCCGAGTCTTGTATGAAAAAGTGGCATTGTCCTTTTCGAAAAGTACACATAAGGTGTATTAAATAAAAGGCGGTGCCTTCTAGTCGTTACGGATCTCTCGGGGACCGGTGTTGTTATGTTAATACATTTCAGATATTATTGTAACGCGAACGCTTCGAAGATTACGATTAAGTTTAGATGTGCAGCATACAATCGCAATGTCCCTTAAATAAATAATTTTTTTTTTATTACTGTTTATTATGTTAACAACTGACATCTTTCAATGTCGATCAGTTTAAACAAAAGATGATCCTTCGACAATGGCCTCCTCTACAGACTTTTGCAATTCTAGTCCATTCTGGGCCGGCTACCTTTGTTTATCGGCCTTTACTCCTTTTGCAAACTTGGGGTACCGCTCTGATATTACCCCCCACCCGCCCATCTCCATCTAAGTGTTTTGCATACTTTATCCTTGTATTGAGTTGTCGAAATTTGTTTGTTTTTTGGCGATGTCTCTGTGGAATATTAAATAGTTCAAACTGAGTCTTTATTCATATTCATATTCATTTATTAATTGCAACAAGTACACATACATTTTAAGGTTTAAAAGTAGTGGCATACATGCACCCTGTAAGGGTATTACAATTATAAGTAGGTAGTAGATAACTATAGTTGGTACAAAATAACATAATAGGTACCTATTTAATATTAATGTTATATAATATATTTGTTATATATATTAATATTTAATAACTATTTTGCCTACTTAGTATGTCGAAGATGTTCGTAATCCTATCAAGGTGGCTTTCCACCAGAGATGTGCATCTAGGGATGTGTTTCACCCCGCAATAGGATCGCTTCATCAGAACCATTCCTATTTGTCTGCTAAAACACATGTGTAGTGGACATGCAGCATAACTGAGTTGTCCCCTGATTGTCGTAGCGTGAACCGGCAGTCGTGCTACATGGTCCGCGCGGACGAGCTGTACAACGAGGTGATGGCGGAGGCGACGGCCAAGGGCGCCTCGCAGGGCATGTTCATCGGGTGCTCCGTCGACACCTCCACCGGCACCGTCGCGTTCACCTGCGAGGGGAAAGAGAACACCATCAAGTTTAAGGTAACAAACACTTCACCACCCCCGACACACATGCTCACACACAGAGACATTTAAAAACAATCTTCACACACTGGATATTTTCAGTGTTGAAATATAACACAAATGAAGATACTGACTGCATAATCTTTCTAATATTATGAATGCGAAAGTTTGTTAGTATGGATGGATGTTTGTTACTCTATCACGCAAAAACTACTGAACGGATTTGGTTGAAATTTGGCACACAGATAGAATTTTTTCTGGATTAACCCATAAGATACTTTCATCTCGGAAAAACATACGATCCGTCGTGAATGCGGGTGAAACCGCGCGGGACAGCTAGTATCCCCTAATTTCAATCAATAGTTTAAGAGAAAATCGTTGTTGAATTTCACCAATTGTATAAATATTTATGTCCTCGCCTTTACACACTCAAATAAACACCGACACACACTTACGGCTTATTGGTTACAAACATACACATAAAACTTTCGCGTATATTATATAAGTCAGAATTAATGTTTTATCAATTAAACTGACTATAAATATCCAACAATAAAAGATTAGATTGTAGACAGTACACTATCCCAATTATCACAATAGAAGGTTTAAGTCAAATCTAATAAAACCCAGGTTTTAAATGTATCTGTCACTTTCTAATATCATATAACAAACAGAGCAGGGGCTCTCATTAAACCTTGGTAAAACCTTTTGTGACATAGGTGTATAAGTTTCCTTAATCTGTTTACTTTCTAGATGGAACCAGAAACAAAGCTCTTCCCAGCCATATTCGTAGAGGCGACGTCCAAAGAGATCCTACAGATTGAGCTGGGAAGATCTTCCACAAGTCTTCCGCTGAGTGCTGCAGTGCTGCCAACTAGTGACAAACACGTGAACCCACAATTCCCGCCTAGGCTGAAAGTGCAGTGTCTGAAACCTCATCAGTGGGCAAGGGTAAGACGATGATACTAATTATATTATTACATAGAAAATGGGGCGTGAAAAGATCTCTACATGTTGAACAAGGTTTTAGCTGATTGCTAGTGTCTAGAGAAAGCGAAATCAATTGATGATCCGCGCCTAATTAGTAGATACAGAAATCTTACTCGGTTGAGAGCTATCAGCGAAGGGCGCGCGACGCGGGGCGCGCGGCGCGGGGTGCGGGGGGACACGGGGGACCGCTGAGTGAGCGGGGTGCCGGGGGGGGGGCGCGAAGGGCGCGCGGGGGGGGGGGACGAGCACTCTCGGCGGGGTACGTGAGGTACCCGGTCGGCAGGGCGCTTGGTAGCCCAGTACAGTTGCTGGTACTCGTTGGGGCTCTTGCCTGCCCGTTGATTCGCTGCAGCAGATTCTCAATCCTCACAATGAAAACACCAGTTAACTTTCACAATTATTCCTTTTCTTTTTCCTTCTTGGTTGTTCCTTCGGAGGCTACTGCCGTAGGAATACCATTCCAAGGAAACCGCGTCTATATTTATACCTTTTGGCAATGTTCTTTGACCAATCACATCGCTAGTTTTAATTATTAATGACCAATGAGAGTCGATGGCGTGATCCGAATCACCCTTGACCTTTTCTAGCGGTTTGTTTTCTAGTTATCTCTGTCTATCGATACTGTATGCTCTTCTAATGCGTAGTTTGCCTATTTACTGGGTTTTTCTTGGAAATGGCTTTCCTATTACAATGAGAACTTGTTTATCGACTAGGTATTGACATTATATACTTTATACAACAATACAACAATAATTACCTAGATATTCCTATTACTTTAGGAGTAATAATACAAAATACTGAAACTGCTCTCGTCTCGGTAATGCCGCGTTTCAGTGTCTTATTTTTCTAAATAATTTTACACAACAATCGCAAAATCTTTATTTCCTACACATTATTTACCTTAAGACAATTCAATATAATGACAATTAATACTTAAATATGGCAAAATACAATTCATTTAACTTAAACGAATTTAAAAAATTCAAACAATGAAAATATAAGACGACATTTAAATCGCGTCGCTAGCACATTTGAATGAATTGTTCGCTTCGCAGGCTATTGTTATATATATTTTGTAAATTGTAATACTTATAAGTACACATTAAAAAAAAAAGTCCTGCTGAGTTTCTTGCCGGAGTCTTCACAGTTCAAGTTTTATTTGGAACCGGTGTAGAGTCATTTGTTAACGTTCGTAAGTGCCTTGTCAGGGCCTAAATTGAATAAATACTTTTTGAATTTGAATTTAACTTGATCCAAATAGTTGTTGTAATGTCCACTTAACCCATAGAATGTATCACACTACATAATATTGCAGGTACCAAACCAATCGCTACAAGTTCATGCGTTGAAGCTCTCCGACATCCGCGGTTGGTCCATGCTATGCGAAGACGCTGTTTCCATGCTGGCGTTGCATATACCTGGTAAAGTTGTCTTTTGTACTCTTGTTTAGACTGCTTTTACTGCAATAATGAATGTACCTTGTCTAAGACCACCTCAGATATCCCCTTCCATATATTCTTAATTCTATCTCACCATGGTAAGTGATGATGTGGCCGAAGGTGGTAAGCACACAAAGCCTAGAAGGAACTGGTTCTCATGTGCCACCTGTCAGAACACACCGACTGCTTGGCGACAGATTTTCAACTCGATGGTGGTACCCAGCCAGGTGGGTACTACAAAGTACCCTACGATGTTTTCCTTCGCTGAAAGCTCAAGCTCATTGTAGGATTTGAACCTGGGAGCTTCGACTCGGCATCCGACATCACTATCACTCAGCTATCATCGCCTTAAAAATAGCAGTTTTGAAAATAAAAATTTCGATCTTTCGGTAACCTCTTTCTTCCTTTTCACTATGGGCTTATATGTATTTGTATATCTCACAATCATCATCAGCCTATAATGTCCCACTACTGAGCACGGGCCTCCTGCACAGAAATGTGCGTGTGCGGGAATGTGCAGATACTCCACCACGCGTGCCCACTGCGGATCGGTGGAGGTAGGCTAGTGGGCAACCTACTGTTGGAGTTCTCAAACCGCCTAGTAGGCATCCAACTAGCTTCACGACTATCACAATTAAGTGATAACCGGGACCAACGGCCTTACGTGCCATCCGAAGCACGGAAACGCTCGATTTGAAATATCACTAGCCGGTCACCCATCCAGGCACCGACCACGACGGTGGTAGCTTATCTTGCCGATCGATTAAGAACGGCTTATCGTGCTACACCACGATCGCTTCATATCTCACAATATGAATTGATAATTCCTGACTTTAAGTCACCAATCGCACAAAACCTGGAACTGGTTTCCAAGTGCAGCTGCCTTAACTCTCTGGATTTCCAACGTCCTAATAATACTTTATTTACAGAGGAAGACCGTTGTATAGACATCCTCGAGCTGATAGAAATGGATAAACTCCTCAGTTTCCACTCGCACACACTCACCTTGTACGCTGCGTTATGTTACCAGAGTAATTACAGGTAAATTACATTGGTATATAAGGCTTGTCTACCAGAGATGCGTAGCATATTTAAGACCGCCAATGATTGCCAAGCTTAATTGTGAATTAAAACGGGAAAAATATAGATATGATTAAATGATTGTTTGGCTAAAATGCATTCTTCGGTTGGTACGCAGTACTTTATCCTTATCAGTTGGGTACTACTGTACCACAAATAAATTTTTTTACAAGCTTTTATTTAGGTTCACCTGTCCGGTTTCTGTAATCGAATCTTACAAGTTAAATTTGACCCACTTCCCAATGTCTGATTGAGCCGAAATTTGGTATCATCATCATCATCATCAGCCTATAATGTCCCACTGCTGAGCACAGGCCTCCTTTCACAAATCAGGGTGAAAGGGAATGGGCAGATACTCCACCACGCGTGCCCACTGCGGATCGGTGGAGGTAGGCTAGTGGTCAACCTACTGTTGGAATTTTTCAAGCCGCCTAGGAGGCATCCAACTAGCTTAACGACTATCACAATTAAGTGATAACCGGGACCAACGGCTTTACGAGCCTTCCGAAGCACGGAAACGCTCCATTTGAAATACCACTAGTCGGTCACCCATCCAGGTACCGACCAAGACAGACGTAGCTTAACTTTGCCGATCGATGAAGAACGGCTAATCATGCTACACCACGAGCGCTTCTTGGTATACATTTGGTATATTTAATGACAATGCAAGTACAGACAACAAAAAGTACAGTCACCAAAAAATCTTGACGGGCCAGTTGGCGCAGTTGGTTAAGACTCTGGTAAAGATTCCACCTATTGCGCCGCAGGTCGTGGGTTCGATTCCCGCACAGGACATGCATTTGTGTGCATGAACATGTCTGTATGTCCTGAGTCTGGGTGTAATTATGTATATTAAGTATGTATTTACAAAAAAAAAGTAGTATATGTATTATATCAGTTATCTGGTTTCCATAGTACAAGCTCTGCTTAGTTTGGGATCAGATGACCGTGTGTGAGGAATGTCCCAGGATGTCCCAGGATAATCTTGTATTAAATTTTGCTTGTTTAATAAAAACTTATTTATTATTGTCAGAGCCGCTCACGCCCTCTGCCAGCACGTAGATCAGAAGCAGCTGCTGTACGCGATCCAGTCGCAGTACATGTCGGGCCCCTTGAGACAGGGCTTCTACGATCTGCTCATTGCCTTGCATTTGGAGTCCCATGCTACCACCATGTGAGTATTATACTAGAATGCTATAATCATAGTCAAGAAGGTTTGGGTACTTCATTGAAAAATGAACCTTACTGTATTACTATAAGGTTCAGTTCCAAATAACCAATTTAATATTAAAGTATTATTATTTTCAGTGGTTGTTGAATCAACAACTTTTACTGTGGGATTAACTCTGAAATCGCAAAAAAAAACAGGTTTCTGCAACATCAAATTGTATGCAAAAAGTTTTTTTATTAGAGTATTCAGAGTTATATATTATCGTAAAATTTTGTCATAACAAACCCTTGCTAATTTGCTTCCATTTGAATAGTAACCCTGTATAGCTCTGTTATAAGAATCATATCGAAAAAGCAAAGGTAATATGGACATATTAAATGGTTATCTATGAAGTTAGATTTCTATCTATCAAAATCATATTTCTATCTATCTATCGAAATCATAGATTTATAATATTATTAATTTCAAGCCTTTGTGTGCTTGCTAAATTAGATTGTGGGCAATCATAAGCCTATTCATAGTGAAAATAAACCCTAAACCCTTTGCTCTCCTTACATAAAAAAATGAATAGTCTTGTCTTGTATCTTGGTAGATTTAGTATATGCGTTGTCTATCAATCATCCATGTTGTATTGCCAGGGAGGTGTGTAAAAACGAGTTCGTGATCCCCCTCGGGCCGGAGCTGAAGTGTCTGTACGAGGAGCCCGACATGGGCCACAGTCTGCGCTCGCTGCAGACGGAAAGCGTTCGACCGCAGATGAAGATGACTGATATTGCGTTAGTATTGAACATTTTGTAGACACATTCTCAGGTGCAGGTCGGTTAACTAAAACTGGCACGTTCACAGTACTCACACATATGCAATTTCACGATACAGTGTGTTTTTTTACATTATTGCTTCTGTTGACGAACCCTACCAGGAGTAGAGGTCTGGACGGGTAGGAACAGCTTGAAATGAAACTCGATTTGTGCGGTGGAACAATCTTGAAACTGATACTGCAGTATTGCCTCTTTCTGACTTGTTCTTGTAAGGAGAGTGCGTAGAGAAATGAGTGCCGAGCAGGCCTGACTGCGTTGTTTATATTGTAATTTTAGTCTTTGCGCATGCCTATGTCAGATTTACAAATGCGCATTGTGAAATATTATTATTATTATTACTAATATAACAAGATACAAACGGTTGCTATGGCAACGGTTTGATACTGAAAAGTGGCAATACCGTAGGGAGAGCCCTATCCAAATTCTTTATTAAAAATAACTTATTTCTAATCAAATACAATATGAAATAACTATAAAACAATAAAATGCCTACTTATTTACTTACATCTAATAACCTAAACGCCTTAAAGTATTCAATAGCAATAATATTTGTTCGAACTTAGCCTATGTAAAAGTAGGTATATAATAAAAAATCTTTATTTACAATGGAATGGGCAGGCATACATAGCACAATGTGTTATGTGCGGGTTGAGGGACGATTAAGGCATGTTAGTAGGTAGGTATAGTCGTGAACAGTCTCCCCCTCGTGCGAAGATGAGTGTCTGAGCACCAAATACAGAGTTTCACGACGTTATGCTATCTTCACTATGCGGGATGTGGGTCGTCGTATCTCTCCAGCTGTAGTTCTTACATCTACCACTCGAACTTTGCCATCTGGTCCTGGGTAAGTATGGGTAATTTGCCCTCTTGGCCATACTCCTCGAGGTAATGATGAATCGATGATGAACACGATATCTCCGACTTCTGGGTTAGTGAATCCCTTGGAGTTGGAACTATACCTAGGTGTTATAGTAGGTAGGTATTCGTTGAGCCATCGATTCCAAAACAGATCAGTCAATCTTTGTACAGTTTTCCAATTGGCTGTACCTATTAGGTTTTTGTCGTCGAATGTACCCATTATCACGTTGCCACTCGATCTTCCAATTAAGAAATGATTTGGAGTCAAACTTTCTTCGTCTTCAGGGTCTAAGGAGACGTCGGTAAGTGGGCGTGAGTTTATTAAGTGTTCGGCTTCCAACAGTATTGTATGCAGGACTTCTTCGCGTGGTTGACGAGATTTTAATGTGGCGGTCAGCGCGACCTTGACAGAGCGTACCAAGCGCTCCCAGGCTCCACCCATGTTAGGTGCCCCGGCAGGTATGAACTTCCATTTGATGCCCTTTTGTTGCGCTTTATCAGTCAGTTTTTTCAGTTCTATTTGCATGTCCTTGTTAGCGCCTACAAAGTTGGTTCCGTTATCACTATACATTATAGATGGCGCTCCTCGCCGAGCTATCATTCGACGGAGTGATAAGATCATACTGTCGGCAGACAGAGACGGCACTATCTCTAAGTGCACTGCGCGTGTAGTTAGGCAGGTATAGAGTGCGACCCATCTTTTTTCTTGTTTGCGGCCTACTGTTATGATAAGAGGGCCGAAATAGTCAACTCCAGTGCATGTGAAAGGCGGTTGATGTTGTTGTAGACGTTCCGGTGGTAAGTCGCCTATGGGGGCCGGTATAGGTAGGTATTTGTGCGTTCTGCACCAATCGCATTCTCGCGTTATGGATTTTAGTGTGTTTCGTAGTGAAGTAATGTAGTACTTTTGGCGTATTTCATTCATTACTGTATTATGATTGGCGTGATTATACATGCAGTGATAATGTTGTATAAGCAACTTTGTAATCGGGTGCTTGCCGTCTAGTACTATGGGTTCCTTATACGTGTCACTCACACAGTCAGCTGATGACACACGGGTTTCGATTCTTATTATGTCGTTCCTGAGCATCAATGTCAGCCTTTTTAGGCGCGAATCTTTTTCGTTAGGTACTTTGTTATTTCGTAGCGATTTTAATTCGCTCGCCCAACTTTCTTGTTGTATGACTTTGATGAGCAGTGTCTCGGCGTTTTGTAGGTACTCTACGGGTAAAGGTACGGTACGGGTGGTGATCGCCGGCACACGTTCGGTGGGAGTTTGTTTACGTTTGCGTTCGTATTTTCTCCATGACTTGTCTTTGACGGTTTTCTTGATAGCGGCGACGGGTTCCGGTTTTTTCGTAATTTTAGATTTGAATATGTCGACGCAGTGTAATAAGCGTGCCGTGGCTCGTTGTAGGCGTTTCCAGGACGAAAACCTTGATACGTCGGGAATAGGTATTTCGATCCGTCGTATGGTGGCTACGATTTTAGACTTTTCTTCGCCCGTGGTAGGTATTGAGCGGTCGCTCTTATCTTCGGGCCACTGATTAGGGTTGTGTTGTAGAAATTCAGGGACGTTGAACCAACGGTGATGAATGGTGAAGTTTCTTGGAGTTGACCTTGTGGCGTCGTCGGCGACGTTGTCGTTGGTCGGTATCCACCGCCATTCTGTTGGTTTGGTTGTGTCCTCGATTTCTGCCAATCTGTGTGCGACGAATGGTTTGAATGTACGCGGATCGGCTTTTATCCATGCCAAAACGGTGCGCGAGTCTGACCAAAAATATCTTCTTGTAACTTTTGTTTGGATTTCTTTTTGAATGTTTGTTGCCAGTCTACAACCTAGGAGCGCTGCTTGCAACTCTAGTCTAGGTATTGACGTGGGTTTCAAGGGTGTTACTTTAGCTTTTGCCGCTAATAATCTCACGCTGGTTTTGTTGTTCTTAGTGGTTTTCCAATATGTAGCTGCTGCGTAGGAGCTCTCGCTCGCGTCTACGAACGTGTGCAGTTCTCCCTCTTCGCACGAGCTAGTGCACCTGGGTATGTCTAGGTGTTGCAGGTGTTCAAGGCTGTCGAGCCATTTCGTCCAGTCTTCTATGAGTGTGTCGGGTATGCTTTCATCCCAGTCGGTCCCAGCTCGCCAGAGTTGTTGTATGAGCTTTTTTCCTTGTATAAGGACGGGCGTGGCTAGTCCTAAGGGGTCGAACACTGACATCACCGCACTGGTGACTTCTCTTTTTGACGGTGGTCTGACTCCCTCCTTCACTTCCTGAGGTGTGTTTCGCAAGTTAAGGGTGTATTGCATTGCATCCTTTTTGACATTCCACAACATACCTAATGTTTTTTCAGTCTGGTCTTGCCCTAATAGAACCTGATCGGTTTGAGAGTTCTTCTCGAAGCTTTCAATTGTTTGTGTGTCGTTCGATGCCCATCCTCGCAGCACGAATCCGCCGGCCTGGTGGATACGATCAACTTGCTGTGCTGTGTGTTTGGCTTCGGTGACAGTTTGAAAACTTTGTAGGTAATCATCCATATAGTGACATTTTTGGATAGCATATAGAGCTTCCGGTTGTTCTTGACCGAATTCCTTGGCATTTCTGTCCTTTACATAGATAGCTGAGCACGGGGACGACGTCGCACCGAAAATTAATGACTTCATTCGGTATTCGCGGGGTTCAGAGTCTGTCTCGTTTTCTCTCCATAGGAAACGCAAGCTATCTCTGTCTTCTTCGCGCATGCCTACTCGCAAGAACATTTCTTTGATATCGGCTGCAAGGGCGATCGGTCCGCCTCGGAAACGTATTAAAACGCCGAATAGCGATTGAAGTAGGTCTGGCCCAGACAATAATGCGTCGTTGAGGCTTTTTCCGTTTGTGCGTGCCGCTGCGTCAAATACTAATCGCATTTTTCCCTTCTGCGGGTGTACCACGGCGAAATGGGGTAAATACCATGTACGAGATGATGTCGGTTGACTCGTCGCGGGTTCCGCATATCCGCTAGCTAATAGGTTTTGAATCTGTTCGGTGTACTTTTTCTTGAAGTCTCTATTTTTCGCAATTTTCTTTTCAATACCTATCAATCGTTGCATAGCGTTAGCGCGGTTATTTGGCATCGTTTCATTATCGGTGCGCCATAATAATCCGCATTCGAATCTTCCATTGGGGAGACGTTTCGTTGTCTTATCAAGTATGGCGAGCGCTCGTTGTTCCGGGTCGCTTGCTGGCTTCTTGGGTGTTATACCCAAAGAGTCAAGGTCGAAATGTGACTTGATTAAGCATTCGATGTCCTCGTTTTTCTTTTGTAGGTGACCTACGAATGAAACTGGCTTTGGTGCTTCTGACCGGCATCCATGTAGTATCCAGCCGAGGCTAGTCAACGATGCTACTGGCTGATTGTTGTTTCCCGATTTTAACTCCCTTGAGACAATCAGGTGCCAGTTGTCTTGGCCTATCAAAAGAGCTGGTTTCATCCTTTCGTATTGGATCTGATCTTGGATGTCGTAAAGGTGGACACATCCAGCGATATCGTCTTGTCGCACTGATTGCGATGTAAGGTTGAGTTCGTTGATAGTGCAGGCTCTCAAGTTTTCGTAGTTTCTAGCAAACAGGCCCTTAATACGTAGTTTGAGTTGACGCGAGTTAGCCGTCTTCATTTGCTGTCCACTAATGCCCTCTATCGTCAAAACTTCTGTGGGTCCGTCGGCCCCTATCTCGTCGGCAACCTCGTTCAATAACAACGTTACGGTGGATCCTTCGTCGAGGAGGGCTGCCACGGTTTTAGTACCGGTGGGCCCGCATAGCTCAACAGGAACGATCTTTAGGTATGCCTTTGTTGAGTTTAGGTGGTTCACAGACGCGATTTTTATTTCTTCCTTTTTAGGTAATGTTTCATGAAGTAATGCATGATGTTGCCTTGTGCAATTATTTTCTCCACACGGATTGGCCTTGCATGTTGAGTGTCTGTGGTTTGATTTCAGGCACTTGAAACACACCTTTAGTTTCTTGACAATTTCCCATCGATTTTTCACGGTTTCCTTGAGAAACTGGGGACATTTTACTAGTCTATGTTCTTTTTTACAGACGAGACATGTGATTGGTTGTTGTTTTTCTCCGGTGGTTGCGAGGACAATATCTTCTCTCTCTTTCACCGGTATCTCGTTCAGTGTTATAGCTCTCTCTCTTTCGAACTCGGAGTCGCTATCGTAGTCATTTTCAGTTTCAGTGTCGCTCTCGCTGTCAGACTGTACAAAGTTGGTGGTGTTGACCTTCTGATTGCGTAGTGGCCGACTGCGGAATGGTAGTTCTCTCTTTTTCTTGACGAACTCCGTGGTGGACACGTCGTACGCTTCGAATTGATCCGCAATGTTGTTGAGAAACTCCGACAGTGAAATCAGTATGGGTTCGTCCTCTTTACTCGATCTGTACTCGTACCATCTGAATTTCACGTTCATGTTCATTTTGTCAATTATTTTTTCTGACAAATCGTTTGAGTATAAGTAATCTTTGCGATTCATTTGCTTGATGACGTTGACACTGTTCGCCACTGCGCTGGCAAATGTGCCTATGCCCTTTATGTCGTTGGACATGGGTGGCAGCTTGTTGATAGCTGCTATCTCACTCTTTATGAGATGTGTGGGCCGACCAAATCTTCTTTCTAATGCTTCCAATATTTCCTTAGGATGCGTGTTGGTATATAGAAGTGACTTGACGGACTCTCTTGCTTGATCTTTGATAGCCCTTCGTAATCTGGCTACGTTCTCGATGTCAGAGAAATATTTTTCGGTATCTCTATAGATAGCCTTGAAAGCTATCCACTCCCTCGGGTTGCCGTCGAAATGATGCAACTCGTTTATGTACTTCGGTGCAGGAGCAGGTTTGCTTTCCTTCACGCTCTTGATCGCGCTCACGATCGCGGATGCAAGGGTAGACACGTCCCCTTTTTCCGGCATCCTATTTTTCTTGAGGTTTGCTTCACGCTGTCGTTGAATGGATTTCTGTCGTGACTTCGCCACCCAATCCGATACGTAATCGCTTTTGTCCACGTCACTCGCATTCGATGAATCTTCCTCGTCCTGAAGTTCGATCAATTCCAGTTTGGTTTTCGCCATCGCAACGGCCGCATCTGCCTTCTCTTTCTGGCTTCGCTCGAGTTCCAATCGTGCTTCTAATGCGGCTCTCCTTTGTACTGAACTTGATGAAATCACCGAATTTGATGCTCTTCGTGGCCCGGTCCGATTTACCACCGTACCTTCCCTTGACACGCGTACCTCCTGGGTTTTGGACATTCTGTCCTTCCGCGACTGCTCGGATTTCTCTGTACTTTCTGTACTCGTTTCCGTGCTGCCTGTGTTCTCGGTGCTTCCACTCTGCACCGTGCTAGGAGTCTCCTTCTGAGAACTCCTCAAACTGCTCTCCGGAGCTGACTCCTCTTCCTCCCTGGACTTCGTCTTGTTTCTTCTTGCTTGACTCCTGGTGCTCATCTTCGCCTGGGGGAGATCTTCCATGCCGTCTTCCCTGTTTTCCTACCTCCCTAACGTCCCTACAACCCTATCAGCCTGTTTGAGTGGTTCTTCGGAACACGCTCTCCCAGGAATGGAAACGTGCGGGATTGGAAAGGTGGGAATCGCCCGGCAGAGGGATATGAATGAAAGTAGCGTGCTCAGGTATGGGGGGATCGTCCACACCCTCAGCCGTGCCCTCAAGAGGCCGTCTACTTCACCCACACCGTACTGGCGCGATCGGACTGTACAGCGCGCCTTGACAAAGGCACCACTGGTAGTGTCGTCCGGTCCACTACTCCCGCCAACAGGCGTTAACTCACTCTACCGTTTGGCACCGTTAGGTGGTAGACCGTGAGCCGCGGGCGCACCGCGTAAGAAACAAAGACGTTTGACTGTGTCCGCCACTCTTCCTCGTTGAATCCGAAGTCTCGACCGGCCGTGTTGTTCACTCGCTGCAGTGGTCACGACGATACCCGCCGTGTCGTTCACACGCTGCAGTGGTCTCGATGATACACGCCGTGTCGTCCACACGCTGCAGTAGTCTCGATGATACCCGCTGTGTAGTCTCGCCGCTGGGCACCGATTTGCGTTCGTGGCTGTAGCTTGCCCCTCGAACCCAACGTTCGTGGCCGTTGCCTGCCCCTCGAACCGCGCCAATCCCAATGCCCTTGAGAACCCACAGCTTGCACAGTCTGCCCCGATCTTCCAATGTTCGCTGCTAACAAGCCCGACGAACCGAAGCGGAAGAATACCGAAGCTTCTTGCACTGATTCTTGATTTTTTCTTCTATCCGACGTCGATGGACCAAACGCTGTTGACGAACCCTACCAGGAGTAGAGGTCTGGACGGGTAGGAACAGCTTGAAATGAAACTCGATTTGTGCGGTGGAACAATCTTGAAACTGATACTGCAGTATTGCCTCTTTCTGACTTGTTCTTGTAAGGAGAGTGCGTAGAGAAATGAGTGCCGAGCAGGCCTGACTGCGTTGTTTATATTGTAATTTTAGTCTTTGCGCATGCCTATGTCAGATTTACAAATGCGCATTGTGAAATATTATTATTATTATTACTAATATAACAAGATACAAACGGTTGCTATGGCAACGGTTTGATACTGAAAAGTGGCAATACCGTAGGGAGAGCCCTATCCAAATTCTTTATTAAAAATAACTTATTTCTAATCAAATACAATATGAAATAACTATAAAACAATAAAATGCCTACTTATTTACTTACATCTAATAACCTAAACGCCTTAAAGTATTCAATAGCAATAATATTTGTTCGAACTTAGCCTATGTAAAAGTAGGTATATAATAAAAAATCTTTATTTACAATGGAATGGGCAGGCATACATAGCACAATGTGTTATGTGCGGGTTGAGGGACGATTAAGGCATGTTAGTAGGTAGGTATAGTCGTGAACAGCTTCTCAGTCAGTCAATTTAAAAGGATGAAAGCAAAAAAAAATATCACTATATAGGGTGACTGGTAATTAGTAAACGATACTTAGACACATGATTGTACAGTAGTACCCAACTAATATGGCTTACCGATGTACCTGCGCAGAAGATGCATTTTCAAAGCGCGGGAATTGCTATTGGCCGGCAACTGCCGCCATGTGTGTGGAGGGGCGTCACTTGCGAGTGAGACGGAACTAACAGCTGCACTGTATTATGAACCTTATAGTAGTAACCTGAGGTTGACTGTAAGTTTTAAGCATTCTTTCGTTAATTTTCGGGCCATACTTTCTTTTCTGTGTGAACGAAGATTCACGACGCGCCATATCAGTTGGGTACTACTGTACTCATGATAACAAACAACTTTCCCAAAGAAACAAATAGGGATAAATAACAAAATTAAATAAAAGCTGATGGTGAATTCTTATTATTGTTAGGTACTAAATAGTATGGGGTCATGTGCTAAGTAAATTTAAAAAAAAGTTTCTTTGGGAAAGTTGTTTGTTATCATGAGTACAATCATGTGTCTAAGTGTCGTTTACTAATTACCAGTCACCCTATATTTATTACCAGTAGCAAAAGCAAAACAATAACAAATATGGATGTTGCGCATGCAGTGCGCCGTCACGCCGCGCGCTTATTCACAGACACTACACAAGCGTGACGTGTCCATGTGTTAATCGTGCCAGCTTGTATACTAATTTCAATTTGTTAACTTATTTTGTTGCAGTGAAAGTATAACAGAAATAAGCAACCTGTACTCCCCCCACTTCCCGCTAGAAGTGGTACGGGAGTTCGTGATGCAGGCGCTGGCTGAAGCCGTGGAGACCAACCAGGTGCACAACAGAGACCCCGTGGGGGGCAGCAATGAGAACCTGTTCCTGTAAGTATAATAGAGTACACCAAAGGACTTTTCTCGCTTTTTTTTTTTTCGCTCACTTTTTTCTCAAAGGACGGTTTCTCGAGTCCGCCCTCCGGCCAGATGGACCGACGACCTGAAAAAAGTGGCTGGTGGTGACTGGATGGCGAAAACGGGAGATCGGGCCATGTGGCGAACCCTGGGGGAGGCTTTCGTCCAGCAGTGGACTGCAATAGGCTGAAATGATGATGATGATGATGAAAGGACTTTTTGGAAGAGGAAGCGCTCGTGGTGTAGCTTGATTAGCCGTTCTTCATCGATCGGCAAAGTTAAGCTACGTCTGTCGTGGTCGGTACCTGGATGGGTGACCGCCTAGTGGTATTTCAAATCGAGCGTTTCCGTGCTTCGGAAGGCACGTAAAGCCGTTGGTCCCGGTTATCACTTAATTGTGATAGTCGTTAAGCTAGTTGGATGCCTCCTAGGCGGCTTGAAAAATTCCAACAGTAGGTTGACCACTAGCCTACATCCACCGATCCGCAGTGGGCACGCGTGGTGGAGTATCGCCCAGTCCCTTTCCCCCACATTTGTGAAAAGGAGGCCTGTGTTCAGCAGTGGGACATTATAGGCTGATGATGATGAAAGGACTTTTTGGCAGGAACTTGCGCAGAATGTCGTTACGTTTAAATTTTCATAAATTCGTGTATTTTGAGTTTTATTGCATATTATCGGTGGTATTTTAGCCAATAAAGATCAATCACCAGTGAAGCTAAATGAAATTAATTATGTGTATCGTGACTTTTCAATTTGTCTCAAAAAGTCCGTGAAGATTTTTAGTACAATGACCACCATTGTTGTAAAGCATGACTTTTATGGACGGTGACTGACTGAAAACTATATGTGATAGAGATTTATTGTGACTGGAAATTATAATATAACTTGACACTGGCAGAAATAAGTCCCGATTAGGATTTGATTGCCAAACTTAAAACTAAGAAGAAGAAGAGTACACCAAAGATCTTGTATGGACAGATAAACAGAAACAGGTTCAAATGCGCCAATAATAAGTGTTGTAAGTAAGGATTTGTATGGGAAAAATAAATAGTAGTCTTATGACATACTTACTATTTTAGATATTGATAAATAGATATGCTGTTGTAAAAACTGATTTCGATTTTGAAATTAATTTGTCGGCCTTCTGATGGTTTATACGACCAAGTCTGTACAAAAGCATACGTCCCGCCTGATGGTAAACTGTTACCATAGCCATATGGATGCTTGCAACACACGAAGCGTCGCTCACGGGTTACCGACCTTTCCCCCCTCCCCTATGAGCTCTGGCAACCTTACTCACGCGCAGGAACACAACTTTACACAACATAAAGTTATTTGTCTGCGGTATTCTGTAAGGTGGAGGTACTTCCTCAGTCGCATTCTACCTCACTTAATAATATCGATAAGGTGATTATAGTCATTGGTAACAAGGTGTTGGTTATTCCAGGCCATTAATAAAGCTGGTAGACCGGCTCCTGCTAGTGGGCATGATGCGTGACGAAGATGTCGAGAAACTGCTCATCATGATTAACCCTGAGACGTGGGACCCGACCTTTGACAAAGGTACGAACATTACAACAATTTTATGGTCATGTGTACTACCATAACTGTATATGTAACTTCTATATTTAGCAGTGTAAATCTGTTTCATAGTTTAAAAGAACTAAAAGTATTAGACTGAAGAATGGGCTAGTTATGATTAAAAAAACCGGCCAAGTGTAAGTCGGACTCGGGCACCGAGGGTTTCATACAAACTTGGTAAATGGTTGTTTCATCACGGGAATCGAGATTCGAAGATTTTTCTCCCTTTCTCCAAATTTTTTGATGAAAAATTTTGCTGGTGGCCCTTTGTGCTGGTGGCACGGTTCTATTTCAAAAAGTATTCGCAAATCTTCAAGACTAGCAATTAACTGTTATTTCTTTTGTGTTCTGTCCGATTGTGCGTGATGTCACTAATGGCAGCGACTGAAAACCAGTGCTGTTACCCGGTTTCGGGATAACAGTGTTATACTGAGTCGCTGACCTATTTTAATATCACACAACACTACTCTTTGTTTTTTTTTGTGCTATTTGTTTCATATTTATATTATTTTTGTAGTGTTGTGTGTATTTTTCATATTATATATTTCATTTCATTTCATTTCACTAGCTTATCACTTCTTTTTTTATTTCAATAACAGAAGGCAAAGACGAGCACCGCAAAGGCTTATTGCACATGAAAATGGCGGAGGGCGCCAAGTTACAGATGTGCTATCTGTTACAACATCTCAACGACATACAGTTGAGGCATCGCGTGGAAGCCATCATTGCGTTCGCACATGACTTCGTTGGTGATCTACAGTCTGATCAGTTGAGGTAAGTCTAACTAGATTCAAGGACGACTTAGCTACAGGTTATCACCGGGCATGGGTAATTCATTGATTTATCTGTGTACAGTCGAGGACGTAAATATCTATGCACTTTTAGAAAATCAAAAGCAATTTTCTTACACTGTTATGGATCCAAATGTTGAAATATTAAATAAATCATATTGGTATAAAGTTTGTATGTATGGATGTTTATTACTCTTTCGCGCAAAAACTACCGAACGGATTTGAATGAAATTTGGCACACAGATAGAATATGTTCTGGATTAACACATAGGATACTTTTTATCCCGGGAAAACATACGATCCCGGGAATGCGGGTAAAACTGCGCGGACAGCTAGTAATATCTTTGTCGAAAGTATACATATTTATGTCTGTAGCAAGCGGCAGCTATGGTATGTCTATCGTAAAAGGCGACTAATGGGGAACTTCAGGGTTGTGGAAAATAGGGGCGGGGGGAGTTAGGATATCAAAGCACGAACATAATAAAACAGGTTTTTAATATATACTTTTTGCAGACGTTATACAGAGATCAAACAATCAGACTTACCCAGCGCAGTGGCCGCCAAAAAGACCAGAGAGTTCCGGTGCCCGCCCCGAGAACAAATGAACGCCATATTGAGTAAGTAATAAACATCCTGTTTTTTTTTCTATGTTTACAATTAAGCACATTATTTCACAGACAACAAACACATTGGCTGTCTAACACCGGTCTACAATACTCCAAGAAATTTCTAGGCTCTACGTTCAAAGCCCGGGAATGTATTTGGTATATGAGCAGGGGGCAAATCTGCTTGGGGCCTTTACTGGGCACTTTGGAACCGACGATATGCTCATGAAGATGGGTCTAACCGCGACACCCATGTGCAGGTTGTGTGGGGAGCATACGGAACGCATGGAGCACCTTCTGTGAACATGCGATGCACTGGCTGGTAAGCGAATGAGTCTCCTAGGGATCGGATATCCAAAACCAGAAGACTACAGGCTCATATCTCCTAGCCTCGTTGTAAAACTCATGAAAATAGTTTTCAACGAGACTGGGGAGGAGTAAGTTATCTAGGGGATCACAATAGATCGCAATGGGTCGAAGTGTCCGAGTTATTTCTCGGCCCCTGCACAAGATAAGATAAGCACATTATTTTATGGACTATCTCCTAAGCATATTAGTAGCATATATTATAACAGTTTTGTTTAAGAAAGTCGTTCACTGTTGTCTCTTGGACAGGGACAGAATAACAGACAAGAAAAGTTGATTCATCCATTTAACCATGTTTGTCATCCAGGTTTCAAGCACCTTGAAGAGGAGGACATGGAGAACTGTCCGTGCGGGGAGGATCTGATCACGCGCATGAATGACTTCCACGGCGCCCTCATGACGCACGTATCGCTCAACGCTTTACAGGAGCCAGATTCTGAGGTTACTTTACTTATATGGTGCTGCTTGTGGGGGCTGGTCTGCTTAAGTTTGCTATTTATTTACTTATTAAATATTTATTCAGTCTACTTTGTAATTTTGCCGCCGCGCCGGGGCACGCAATTGTTTTCAGTGCGATTAGAATGTAAATATTATGTAATTAATCTAAGCCTGTTTTGAAAAGAGTAATTGCTGAGTTTATTGCCGGCTCTTCTCAGCAAATGCAACCCTTCGAACCGGTATTAGAGTATTAGAGTCAGACTTTTCATAAGTGCCTGCGAAGGTCTATTTGAATAAATGATTTTGAATTTTGAATTATGTGTCTAGGTCTTTCTCCTAACCATAGGCTATCTGAGTTCCAATTTCATCGCGACGCCAACGCAAATATATTTATTCAAATCAGACTGGTTATTTCTGAGATTAGTGTGTCCAAACATACAAACTCCTTAGCCTTAAAGCCTTGAGCCATGAAAAACCTCGTAGTCATTTAAATGTCCAATTCCGGAGTCGATAAAATTATTGAAACATGAAGCTTGAATTGAACAGATTCTAATATGATTATTTATTTTGTAGGAGTCAAATGAGCCGGCTGCGAAGCCAGGTGCATTTGGCAAGCTGTACACTATCATCAATACTGTCAAGGAGATGGAGGAGGAAGCTAAGGTAAAACAATCATCGAGACAATATTCGCCGTTTATTATTATCGAAGACTTCCTAGAGAACTACGCACTATTCGAAAACATAATGTCACTTGATACAGGTCTAACTCGTTGCCGAACTATATGTGTTTCTCCTTGTCACTTGGTTGAATTTGGGCTGTCAAAATACAGTCCACTTTTTTTAAATCAAATTAAAATTAATATCGGCACCTAACTCGTATACACTTTCTTTAATTATTCTTATAATTTCCAAAAATGTAGTTGTAATCCAGTGAGATCATAAAGTAATCGAAAAGCCGTAGCTAAAAAAATATGTAACTGAGTCGAATTGATTCGAATTTAACAGGCCATCGAAGAGACGGTGAAGAAAACTCCCGAAGAGAAGTTCCGCAAAGTTCTCATTCAGACCATCGTGTGTTGGGCGGAGGAGTCACAGATTGAAACACCCAAATTAGTCCGGGAAATGTTCAGGTGAGATTAATTAACCCCTAATTCCTGAGAATGTTCTCCTATCGATTTCTTATTATGGAATTCATTGTCATATGTAAAATCATTATTTTACCCTTTCATATACAATGGGTACATCGTTAAAAGCTAATTCCATAAAGCTTCTTTGGCGCACAGATCCCGAAAGAGAAAATTTTATCTGAATATTGAGATAGCCTCATTGAGCGTTGACACGTTTGTTATGATTTTAATTCAATAAACTTGGCACAAATTATTTGGTACTATCTGTACCCCGCGGTTTCACCCGCGGCGTACAGATAGGATAGGGATAAAAAGCCTATGTCCTTCTCCATACCATAGACAATCTGCATGCCAAATTTCATGATAATCCGTTGAGTAGTTGAGGCGTGAAGGCGTAACAAACAAACAAACTCACTTTCGCATTTATTGTTGAATAATTTATTTTGACCCGAAACTTTGTATAGAGTCTATTCCTTCATACCTTTCCGATAGATATGTACCCTCCGTCTTTACTATCTTTTTGAATTTATCCAGTCTGATACTATATTGTATATCTCAATCGTAAATATTTAACTTCCAGTCTGCTAGTCCGTCAATACGACGCGGTAGGTGAACTGATACGCGCTTTAGAGAAGACTTACGTGATCAACGCTAAGACTAAACTAGACGTGGCGGAGATGTGGGTGGGACTGAGCCAGATACGAGCGCTGCTGCCCGTGCAGATGAGCCAGGAGGAGGAGGAGCTCATGAGGAAGAGGCTGTGGTGAGTCCAACTTAAAGACATTTATTCAATTTGAAGTTACCACATGTTAGTAATACAGAGAGTAGAACAGGCAAGAAACTCAGTAAGGTTAGATATATTTTTTGGACAATCTGACTATGGTTGGCTGGCTTTATTCTCCAAATAAATATACAAATAACAATAAATAATTGATTTTGGAATTTGCCCCTATGACATAATGTTTATTTTAGATCTATTCTTGAGACTTGACTCAGAAGTTCTGTAATGAGGATCTAACAAATTGAATTATTTTTCAGGAAACTCGTGAACAACCACACATTCTTCCAACATCCTGACTTGATAAGGTGATGCTTCGACATTTTTTTTTTATTGTCCCTATGTTTCCACGGATTCCATGACAATTGTAACCAGCTACTTACGCATGAGTTGATAAGTAGTACACTCCAAGAAATTCCTAGGCTCTACGTTCAAAGCCCGGGAATTGCATTTGGAATATGAGTAGGGGGCAAATCTGCTACCTGCTCGGGGACTTTACACTTTGGAACCGACGACATGCTCATGAAGATGGGTCTAACCGCGACACCCATGTGGGGAACAAACGGAACGCATGGAGCACCTTCTGTGCACATGCGATGCACTGGCTGGTAAGCGAATGACTCTCCTAGGGATCGGATATCCAAAACCAGAAGACTACAGGCTCATATCTCCTAGCCTCGTTGTAAAACTCATGAAAAGAGTTTTCAACGAGACTGGGGAGGAGTAAGTTATCTAGGGGACCACAATAGATCCCGATGGGTCGAAGTGTCCGAGTCATTTCTCGGCGCCTGCACAAGATATAATTGGACTGTTTTACAAAAAACTTAAACCGACTTCAAAGTACACTAAGAAGTACTCAAATCCTGATCTGATGACAATGGGACCAAACGGGAAGTGTACGCTTCCAGTCAAAAAAAGAATTTTCCAAATCGGTTCATAAATGACGGAGTTATGAGGTAACAAACATAAAAAAAAAAAAAAAAAACAACCAAATTGAGAACCTCCTCCTTTTTTGAAGACGGTTAAAAATGAGAAGTACCTATTGTATATAATATGTATGTATGTGTGACAGGGTGCTGCGCGTGCACGAGAACGTGATGGCGGTGATGATGAACACGCTGGGGCGGCGCGCGCAGGCGCAGTCCGACGCGCCGCCCGCCGCGCCGCCCGTCGCCGCCGACGACACCAAGGAGAAGGTACTGCTCTCCTCATGCAACATCATGCATGCTCATTCTCAACACGAACATCATTTTAACTGATTCAGAGCATAGCGTTTATTAGCTCATTGCTCAGAGCAGCTCTACTGGGGACCTTACAGAATTTCCTGCGCGTGAGTGGCGGTCGCCAGAGCTCATTCAAAGGGGGAAAGTCGGTAATGCGTAAGTGATGCTTCGTATGTGGCAAGCGTCCATATAGCTACGGTAACCGCTTACCATCAGGCGGGTCGTAAGCTTGTTAACCAACTTTGTCGCATATAAAAAAACTTTTTTGATTAACAAAGTAATACAATTTTGCGGGAGTTACGTGTACTTCGTCTACCTACCTATTTACGTATCCTTCTAAATTCTGTAACTACATTAGTGATTGATTTGTCGGAACATCGTGCGACAAAAAACTCCAGTCGCCATGCAAACGGTGGATACTTTAAAATGGCAATGAAACTATTGTCTCAAAAGATCAAAACTAAAAATTACGTCAAATTAAAATTCTAATAATAACTTAGGAATCCTAAATTATACTACAAACAAATTGCTTATCTATGTTGATCTTTTAATATTGTTTCAATAAGTTTACCGTGAAAATCAAGCAAACACACATTTTTTTTACCATCTATAATCCTGTTTCACCACAATCTCACTATGGTAAGTGAGTGATAATGTGGCCGAACACAAAGCCTAGAAGGAATTTGGCTCTCAAGTACAGCTATGCTATTATGTAAAAGGTAAATCATCTCGCAACTCACCTCGCGACTGAATTGGCGGGTGAATTACGTTTCAGAATACCAAATCCTATTGAAAAACGTCAAAATACTCACCTGTCTAGTTCTTCTCACTTTCGTCATCACTCGGTGGTGCTAGTGGCGAACTCACTCAGTTTAAGAATATGAAATTCTAATCTCATCGCGGATTCAGAAGTGATTTTGCAAATGAACGTTACATTATAGCACTGCTGCTGTCGGAAAACCAGATACGTGCTTGGCGACAGATTTTCAACTCGATAGTGGTAGCCAGCCAGGTGGTTAAGTACCCTACCACCGTGCTATGGTTTCCTTACGATATGTTTTCTTTCACCGAAAGCTCTAGCTCATTGTAGAGTTCGAACTCGGGACCTTTGTCCCGATATCCGACGTCACTACCACTGACTATCATTGCCTTAGACTTTTGACACAACATTTGCATGTACGGGGTGAATACGACAATACATTAAATGAAACCACGTAAAGTACTCATAAATACGATCAACTTTTACTATAGGTCCAACTTCGAAATAAAAAAAAAAGTTAAATTTTCTTACAAAAGGCACATGTCTCGTCGGCAAAAATGTATGAAAAGCTGTTAAAAAAAAGCGATTTCGAAGTTGGTCCTATAGTAAAAGTTGATCGTATTTATGAGTACTTTACGTGGTTTAATTTAATGTCGTATTGTCGTATCCACCCGTATAATATAAGGATTTTAAATATATGTTTCTCCCAAACGTTAATGTAGGATACGTCTCACGAGATGGTGGTAGCTTGCTGTCGGTTCCTCTGCTACTTCTGCCGCACCGGTCGGCAGAATCAGAAGGCCATGTTCGACCACTTCGACTTCCTTCTGGAGAACTCCAACATCCTCCTCTCCAGACCTTCGCTGAGAGGATCCACGCCGCTCGATGTGGCTTACTCCAGTCTCATGGAGAATACTGAGCTGGCTTTAGCTTTGAGGTAACTTTAGGATGGGAAGGAATAACTAGTTTCAATTGATCATGTTACATTGTTAGCTTTGTTTGGTTACGAGGTTATTAATATACACTCTGAGGCCTTTTGCACACAATAATACCGAGTGATACCCCTGGTGTTTCTAGCGTCCATAGGCTACGGTAACTGCTTACCATCAGGCGGGCCGTATGCTTGTATGCCACCTTAGTTGTATAAAAAGAAAAGTCTTATGAGAAATGTCTTACAAAATGCGCGTCTGATCCGACGTAAGAAAAAATATCTTCTTAATATGTATGATCTCATATAACCAATGCTACTGAATTTCTTATAAGACATTTCTCATTAGACCCAAGAAATTTTCTTATAGTACAATCTAGGGAAGGCCAGAGTGAATCTGTTCTACCGATCAAACATTTAATAACCATGTTGGGCTTTTGTCATCGGACCAAACGCAAGCCCAATTAATGTATGAAAACATGATAATCACAATCCTAAGAATCTAAAAAAATCAACCTACAATATAAAATTCTAATTTAAAAGTACATCAATCGAATTTCATCCTCAAGCTTATGAGTTAGCATTTATTTTTCATTAACACCATTATTGAGCTAAGTTCTCTCATGTGTCCCTAAAACTGAATGCTTTATTCCAGGGAGCATTACCTGGAGAAAATAGCCGTGTACCTATCACGTTGTGGACTGCAAAGCAACTCTGAGCTGGTTGAGAAAGGATACCCGGATCTAGGGTGGGACCCGGTCGAGGGGGAGAGGTACTTGGACTTCCTGAGGTTTTGTGTTTGGGTGAGTTATTTTATGCCATTACAGTCGTATACAATAATGTAAGAGAAAATATTCTGGTTATTTACACGCTTCAAATTATAAGGACTAAACCCAAAGGACACAAATATGGCAAAGTTTGGATTATCAAATTGACGATAAACCTGTTAATTTGGCATGACTACATGGGACTATGGTTTAAAAATTTGCTAATGGTACCGATTCTGTTGTAAATCGCACTCTTTCTTATAAACATTATTGAAAAAGGATAGAACATATTTAAAGCTATCAGATTAGTCTTTGCCGTCGTATGTAGACGTAACCGCGATAGATGCAACTAAATGTACGTTGAAAACAAGCATTGGACTAACTGACATTTGTCAAAACATAATTTCTTAGATCCTTTTCTTATGTTCTTTGTTAGAAGAAAACATAGTAAGGCTAAATTTGTTTAGTTGTAAAAAAACAGAATCAGCACCAATGCGTACTCTTCTTACACGTAGCAACACAAGTAACGGAAATTCGAGTAATTTCCGCGTCGATTCGAGTTCGATTGCTACAATGAGTTTGAACTTTCGCTGAACGAAAACATCGTGAGGAAGCCATAGCTAATTATAAATAAATACTTTGTAGAACCCACCTGTAGAAGATAGAAGCGCTCGTGGTGTAGCATGATTAGCCGTTCTTAATCGATCGGCGAAGTTAAGCTACGTCTGTCGTGGTCGGTACCTGGATGGGTGACCGCCTAGTGGTATTTCAAATCGAGCGTTTCCGTGCTTCGGAAGGCACGTAAAGCCGTTGGTCCCGGTTATCACTTAATTGTGATAGTCGTTAAGCTAGTTGGATGCCTCCTAGGCGGCTTGAAAAATTCCAACAGTAGGTTGACCACTAGCCTACCTCCACCAATCCGCAGTGGGCATGCGTGGTGGAGTATCTGCCCATTCCCTTTCACCCTCATTTGTGAAAGGAGGCCTGTGCTCAGCAGTGGGACATTATAGGCTGATGATGATGATGATGACCCACCTGTGTCACTTCCACCCTCAAGTTGAAAATCTGTCGCCAAGTACCTAGCGGTGTGTTTCGACAGCTGTACTTGAGAGCGTCTAGGCTTTGTGTGCTTACCGCCTTTGGCCACATCACTTACCATGATGAAATGATGGTCAAACACAAGCCTTTATACCTTAGGTAAACGGTGAAAGCGTAGAAGAGAACGCGAATCTAGTGATTCGACTCCTGATCCGGCGGCCGGAGTGCCTGGGGCCTGCCCTGCGCGGCGAGGGCGAGGGGCTGCTGAAGGCCATCGTGGACGCCAACAAGATGAGCGAGCGGATCGCCGACCGCAGGAAGCTCAGGGAGATCGAGCAAGAGGGTGATGTTAGTGTGAGTTGCATACCATCATTCATACCTTAACAGGCTTGCGTCGTTTCTCAATCACTTGATTTTAAGGGGATAGTGAAAAATTCTATTTAGTCTGTCATTTCAACAAAACATTATCGAAAAAAATTACACACGTATCCATACGGTTCCGAACCAAAAAGCTAAAAAGTTACCCTTATACCGCTCTGTCCGTCTGTCACAGCGATATATTTTAGCTACAACTGATGCTATTGATTTGAAATTTGGATTAGTTATAAATATTGCTTACCCAATCTTATTGCGAATGAAAACTTTCAAAATATATTTTTAATTTCTTTGCAAAAGGGGCCGAAATTGGGGACCGAAATGTCAAAGTAGTTTAAGTAGTTTTTAACAAGTTTAAATAGCATATGGAAGGGCTTCATTTCTTCTTTTGTGTTGCGGAGTTTTTGACTAATGGTGAAAAATTACAACAAAAAAAACATTAGCTTTATCATTGTAATTTTTTATTAATTTGATAAAACAAAAAATACGTGTTCAATATTTTTTGATAATCTAAATGACATCCCTATTGTAGACTTTGGCTTCATAACTTAGTAAGATCCTGGTAAAAAAATCCCCTATCTTGATGCCTTATAAGAGGTACCAGGAAATGTGCCGATTTTCCAGAAGATTGGTAAAATATGGCTGATGTTTATTGCCTGTTTGTATATGTATAGGTTTTAAGAAATCATAAAACTTTCTCTTTAGCAATTGCTAGAAAAAAAACTGTATCTTTATTTTTTAATTTTATTGCTAAATATGAAATATTGAGATGCGATGTATTAGTCATACCATGGCGCTCTCATGAAGTGAAACATACTTAATGAATCAAGCACAGTCTTTATGAATGTATATACACAACTCTTATCTGTCTTTCTGTTGCTTTTCTTGACATACCAACGCTTAAATTTCTATTTCCTGTAACTTCTTTCTAATTTTCTAAAGTCAGTCAGTTTAAGTCTATTTTATTTTCTAACCGATAAAAAATACAAATAAATGTTTTCACACTCATAGCATCGAATAAATTATATTGATGCATGTCTTAAACGTATTACAACAATAACATTTAAAGTATTAATGAGATAACCTCAAAATGTCTAAGAAATAACTCAATACAAAATGTTACGCTTTATTTCTTTAGTTTATTTAAATTGAACCAACCGAAAAGAGGCCCTATATAGAGAGCAATAGATGTCACTATATCGAGTGCTAAATACCTAATATATTCTGAAAAAATACAGAAACTCATATTACAGGGGTGGTTGATTAAGATTCCGCCTATCACGCCGCAGGTCGTGGGTTCGACTCCCACTCAGGACATGCTTGTGTGCAGGAACATGTCTGCATGTCATAAGTCTGGGTGTAATTATGTATATTAAGTATGTATTTACAAACCAAAAGTACTATATGTAGTATATCAGTTTTCTGGTTTCCATAGTACAAACTCTGCTTAGTTTGTAAAGAATATCCCAGGATATATAGCTGATGCCACTTATGGCTCATTTTAACAAAAATCCTATTGAATCTACATACAGTTCAGCCACCCGCTTCCCGAATCGGAAGAGGACGAGGATTATATCGACACAGGTGCGGCCATTCTTAACTTCTACTGTACATTGGTCGATCTGCTGGGAAGGTGTGCCCCCGACGCTGGGGTTATTGCTCTTGTAAGTATACAAGCCATATTGAAACTTCTGCTCGTGAAAACTAGGACGATTTTGGTATGTAGGTTTTTAAGTTATCCAGTCAATCGCGAAGGAGAAGTTGCTCTCAAAGTTAGTTATTAATCGTACGAAGGTTTCTTAATTGTACATTATTATACATGTGTGCAAAGTTGGTCATTACACAAGAGGCGATTAGGGAGCCGAGAGTGTAATGATCACACGCGTGTCTTACGAAGTTTTTCAACACACTTGCGAGCAAAAAATAGACTTGTTTTTTTAAGTAGATTTTTTGATAATAAAATCAACGACACAATGAGAATGTTACTAAAAATGGCGCGCAGGATTTTTTGGACAGTGATGCGCTTTCAACCTGTTTTACCCGATTAAATTAAGAATGCACGAAGCACCCATATCAATTGCATTGAGGTACAAACTTAACATAATCGGGATTATACCTATTATAAAATTCTGCGGTAATGTAAAGTGCACTAGTGCGTAATAAGCTGCATTATGATACTAAAAACGTTCCGATAAATGTCAGTTTACGAGCAATTGTGTTGAAAAATAAGATTACCAATATGTATCGTAGTGTAGCGCTCGTGGTGATAGTGGGATCTTATAGTATACGACTATCTCCATGGATTACCCTACTTAGTAAGATATGAATAGCATTTTGTTTAGACATTTTCTCGGTTCTCTTTCGAATAACACGTGCTACCTACCATCCTAACTAATATTATAAATGCGAAAGTGAGTTTGTTTGTTTATTTGTTTGTTTGTTTGTTACGCCTTCACGCTTCAACTACTCGACGGATCAACATGAAATTTGGCCTGCAGATAGCCTATGGTATGGAAAAGGACATAGGCTACTTTTTATCCCGGGAACTCGGGTGAAACCGCGGGCGACAGCTAGTTTAGTAATAAATTCGACCTAGAATCTGTTAACCCGCTGGCTTGCAAATGATTGGCGAGCAGGTAGCTCGCGTCCTAAATACATATGAAAGAGAGTAGAATTCCAACTCACGCCATCGACGGGGAATCCATCCTCACACATTGAAACCAGAATTGTTTCGAACTGTGCGGGCTCAAAGGAGCTTTCTTCCGCGGACGCTCAGGTTGTGGAATGAGCTCCCCGCCGTGGTTTTCCCAATGGAGTACAGCATGGGGTTCTTCAAAAAGGGCGTGAAGAGATTTCTTCAGGGTCGGCAACGCGCGAGTGATACCCCTGGTGTTGCAAGCGTCCATAGGCTACGGTAACTGCTTACAATCAAGCGGGCCGTCAAAACCAGGAACTGCTAATAAAGTGATTAATATAATATATTTCAGGGCAAAAACGAATCTTTACGAGCTCGCGCTATCTTACGTTCGTTGGTGCCTCTGGAAGACTTGCAAGGCGTTCTCAGCCTTCGATTCACGCTGAACAACCCAGCGGCTGGCGAAGAAAGACCCAAATCAGGTTAGCACTTTATATCACAAATATGATTTTATGTAACTGTTGCTGACGCCTCAGAAATTGAGGTTAAGCATAGCTCGGGATGGCCCTCCACCTTACAGAATACCGCAGCCAAATAACTTTATGTTCCTGCGCGTGAGTGGCGGTTGCCAAAGCTCATTGGGGGGGGGAAGGGTCGGTAACAAGAGTGATTCCCCGGTAGTTTTGCAAGCGTCCATATGGCTACGGTAACCGCTTACCTTCAGTAGGCCCGTACACTTGTAGTATAAAAAAAATATTTGTGCAATTGCTTGTTTTCGACGAGAATTTATCATCATCACAATTGTTGTCACATAGACTAGTTTATATTTTCTATCCTTTTTCAATAATGTTTGTTAGACAGAGAAGTGATGAGATTAATATTAGTTTAGTGTGGTTTACGACAAAATCAGTAGCAAATTCAAATTCGAATTGATTTATTTGCCATAAAGCGTCTTCGATAAAATGCGTCTTCTTATCAATCAGCCTTTAGCGTTTCAAGCTTTTTTTTTTTTTTTTTTAATCTATTTTTTAGAGGCTTTTGCCCTACAAGGGTATGTCAGCCTCATCGTACCCTAAACTAACCTATTACACAGCAAAATCAATATAGCTCACTCGTTTCAATGCTGATTTTTGGTAAATAACTAACGTTTTATAGTGGACGGTATTTAGTATTTTTACAATCTTAAGTCATAGAAATTTCTTAGTAAGTATGAAAATTCTGTTCCTCAGACAGTCCTCCTCCTGGCCGACGAAAACGCAAACGTAGTATGTAAACTGTTTGTTGGTAAATCTACCGTGTTTTAGCGGAATAGTTAATTGTACACTAATCTATACATTCAATACATGGTGTCATAAAATGATTTATTAGGATGTCGTCATACATATGTTGTTAGATTTCATGTAGGGAATGTTCATAAGTAAGAAGTTTTAATTAGTGATTTCATATCTGATTTTTAGTTTGTACTTCGTGCAAGTCCTTTTCAATATGAATTTGTTAAATTCTGTCATTCAAATCCATACTATTATATACGACAAAATATAATTTGCCATTTTTAGTGTTGTTTTTTTTTAGAATAGACTTCATGGTAATTCGAATAATATGTATTTTCAGTGTTATTGTGAGTTTTATGATTGTTAAATGTTTTTCTTTTCTCAATCTTATCCGACCTGGTGAAGCTTTTGGAAAACGTTAGTACAATTTTAATAACTATGTATTTTTAGATTTTTTTCATTGATTCTCATTTGTAAGTGATTTGTTATACATTATGAATGTCGCTTCGTAAGGTAGATTTGATGTATTTTTAACCGACTTCAAAAAAAGGAGGAGGTTCTCAATTCGACTGTGTTTTTTTTTTTTTTTTTATGTTTGTTACCTCATAACTCCGTCATTTATTAACCGATTTGGAAAATTCTTTTTTTGACTGGAAGGGTACACTTCCCGTTTGGTCCCATTGTCGTCAGATAACGATTTGATTACTTCTTAGTGTACTTTGAAGTCGGTTTAAGTTTTTTGTAAAACAGTCCAATTATTGATAAATAAAATAAAACATGCGTTCATCTGTACGTTCATACATACTGACATACTGACATTTTGTAACATCTTTCTTTTATAATAACCTGTGTTCGACAAATAAATATTCTATTCTATTCTGTATCGGTTTAACTAGAGTACCTACGATACAATAGATAGGAGTTATAGATTTGATAAATGTTAATATGAAGTGGGAATACAAAAACCACTGATAGTAATTGCCATGTAATTTTCCATAATTCAATTCAAAAGTATCAACATTTTTTTTTCAAATATTTGATTGTACCTATACATGTTATAGATATGCCATCGGGTCTGATTCCGGGCCACAAGCAGAGCGTAGGCCTATTTCTGGAGAGGGTGTATGGTATAGAGACGCAAGAGCTGTTCTATAGACTACTGGAAGAGGCCTTCTTGCCGGACTTGAGGGCCGCTACCATGTTGGATAGGGTAAGTTGGGGAACACATATCGTCAGTATGTTGCTGTCTTAATTCGATTCTACTCGTGATACTTATGCAATTAATGGGAAAGTCATTTACAGTTGTAAATAAATATAGTTTGTGCTCAAAAGATCGTAAAAAAACAAGTGTTTTAATACGCCTATTCGATCTTATCTCTGTTCTTTTAACATTTGGTATTATTAATCCAGAGGTGACATTACCCGTTTAACATCAGGTGAACGTTCTGCTTGATTGCCAGATTTCTGACATAAGTTCTAACTCTGACAGTTTAAGTGTTAACTTCAAAACCTAATTTGAGTTTTGTGTCACTAGAACGACGGGTGCGAATCGGACATGGCGTTATCAATGAACCGGTACATCGGCAACTCGATCCTACCGCTACTCATCAAACACGCCTACTTCTACAACGAGGCCGAGAACTACGCCAGCTTGTTGGACGCCACACTACATACCGTCTACAGGTAAATTGATCTCTCATGATCATTTTGTCAATGATTACCATGATCTTATTTTCATTTTGTTCATTATTGCCATGAAATCAAAAAACCTCGGGACTTGTTTCCCTCACTCCTCTCAGTTCTACGTTGTAATATATTGTTGCCGAGGAATTGGTCTCATTATTCCATACACAATATATCACTTGACTTCTAAGGACTCTTCGATAATTCTCATTTTCAATCATAGGTTTCAGAACATAGAAGATAATTCAATAAAATCGGCATAACATATCTAAATTATACAGTTATAATGCGATAGCTCAGTGGTATTGACGTCGGATGCCGAGACGAAGGTCCTGAGCTTGAGCTTTCAGTGAAGGAAAACATCGTGAGGAAACCACAGCACAGTGGTAGGGTACTTTGGAGTACCCGCCTGCCCGTCTCCATGCACCCATCGGCGTGTTCCGACAGCTGCACTTGAGAACCAGTTGCTTCGAGTCTGTGTGCTTATTACCTTCGTCTTCATCATCACTTCCCATGGTCAAATTTTAGTAACACAGGTCTACTCATAACAAAGAAAAAGTTTTAATGTTTCTTTCGTCCAGGTTATCCAAGAACCGTATGCTGACGAAAGGCCAGCGCGAGGCGGTATCAGACTTCCTGGTAGCTCTAACATCGGCCATGCAGCCCTCCATGTTGCTCAAGTTGCTCAGAAAACTCACCGTCGATGTATCAAGACTGTCCGAGTATACTACTGTCGCTCTTAGGGTATGTATCTTGCTTATTTATGACTTGTTTTCAGAATATGCTAGATGATGGATCTCCCGAACTTTGACGCGCATTATCTTTGTCAATTTCCAATGATTTGGTAAAGCAAAAAATACGTGTCCAATATTTTTTGATAATCTAACCGACGGACTAATTAAAATTATTATTTTTTTACCTAGGAGCTATTATTTTACTAAAATGGAATGTCGCGTCTATGGACAGAATTTCTAATGGACACCTAGCCTTGTTATGAGTTGAGTGTAATAACGGATGCTGCTTGGACGAATATTCAATATCAAAATGTATTGAAATATTCAATGTACATAGAAATGAGAAGTGTTTGTTTCGGTTCACATGGGAGGTGACAGCCAGCCCTGGCTTATATTTTGGGCACCCTTGATAAAGTCCACTCAAACGCTTTAAAGATTAAAAAAAAGTTTTACAACATTCCTTTTTTTTATGTTAACTAGCAGACCTCCGCGATTTCACCCGCGTACGGTTTGTTTTTTTTTTTTGCACGGAACACTAATTATTTTTCAAAATAAAAGTAGCTAAGTTACTCCTCATAACATCAGCTATGAACCGGAAGTTTCATCCGTTTCCGATTTTATTAAAAAAAAGTTGAACTCACATAAAAGCTTGGTGCAATGCTCTTTAAAGTTGGAATGTCAAATGAATATTTAAATCAAAAGCAGCTTTTATAGCCGATAAGAAAGGTTTTTTGGAAATAACATTCCTAAGGGGGTAGTGGGAAGGGAGCACGGGGATATCTGCGGGTGGAAATCTAGTATTAGATACATATAAACATGTATAATGTATAACGTACAGTTGCTGACGCTGCACTACGAGCGGTGCGCGAAGTACTACGGCAGCACGGGCGGGCAGGGGCTGTACGGCGCCTCCTCGGACGAGGAGAAGCGCCTCACCATGATGCTCTTCAGCAACATCTTCGACTCGCTCTCCAAGATGGACTACGAGCCCGAGCTCTTCGGGAAGGCCTTGCCGTGTTTGATTGCTATTGGTCAGTTTACCTCTTACTTTGTTCAAATTTACCTCCAAAATAAGTTCCTAAAATAGTTTTCGTTACTTATACTTAGGGAATGTCCGGGTCTGATGCACTCTGATCCTATAATGTAAAGTATTGATAGCTCAGTGCCAGGTTGAAGATTCGGTACATAACAGCATCAAAAACATAACCCTCCTTCCGGGTCAGTCGGGTAAAAAGGAACAACTTTTTCTAAACTGACTTACAAGTAGTACCCAACTGATATGGCACGTCGTGAATCTTCGTTCGCACAGAACAGAAAGTATGGCCCGAAGATTAACGAAAGAATGCTTAAAACTTATAATCAACCTTAGATCACTACTATAAGGTTCATAATATAGTGCAGCTGTTAGTTCCGTCTCACTCGCAAGTCACGCCCCTCCGCACTATTACCACTTTAATACTCCAATAGCATTTCCCGCGCTTTGATCCCGATCTTCTACTATACTTCTATTATACTTACTACTGGAGAACCTAATTTGATTAATTGTTATTTTGGTTCAGGTTGTGCCCTACCGCCCGACTATTCTCTTTCAAAGAACTACGATGACGAGTTCTACGGGAAAGAAACACAGGCCACAGGTGAAGTATTATACATTTTATATGAGATATTTGGTTAAATCATTGTCTTTGACAAAATGCCTTTAAATCGGTTAGTTGGTTAAAATGTTTCAAGTTTCCAAAAACGCTTATGCATTCATAATCAATAGGCAAGCAGAGGTATCAGTGCAAAGGACACTCATTCTTTATTGGCTTTTACGCGTTATTAGGGTCGCACACATTGGCAATAGGGATGATTCCTGAGTAAAAAAAAACTAATTAGTCTGTCAGTTAAATTATCAAAAAAAAATTACAAGTATTTTTTGCTTTACCAAATCATTAAAAATTGGCAAAGATTAAAATAAAATTTCGGGAGTGGGGGCTCTTGAAGAACGTTCTTCGAACGGCTTTACCGATTTTATTCATCTTTTTTAACCGACTTCAAAAAAAGGAGGAGGTTCTCAATTCGGTTGTATGTTTTTTTTTTTTTTTTTTTTTTTTTTTATGTTTGTTACCTTATATCTCCGTCATTTATGAACTGAATTGGAAAATTCTTTTTTTGTCTGGAAGGGTACACTTCCCGTTTGGTCCCATTGATTTGATTACTTCTTCGTGTACTTTGAAGTCGGTTTAAGTTTTTTGTAAAACAGTCCAATTATTTTAATATGTTTTCTTATACTTCGAAGAAGGTACTTACATATTAAAAAATATAAAGAAAATTGCGACAGAAATTTAGAAAATTTAAGAAAACTTAACTACAATATAAACTTTTCTAATGTAACCTTAGCGCGGTAGGGTAGAGTAGGGGGGTAAGGGGGCCCGGGTGAAACCGCGGGCGGAAAGCTAGTAAGGTATAAACATGTAACGAACCACTACATAATGAAGTTCACACGCCGAGAGATAGATGGCGTTGCGCCACATTATCCTGCATCGCGCATACAAACCCACTACATCCTGCATCGCGCTTGCGAAGATTTCTCGGCGATCTGCATATATACAAGTGTCCGACATGTACAGTTGTTGGACCGCGGTCCCCAGGCACGATGACCCAGCCTGGCGGAAGATCTTCCCTTTTTAACCGACTTCAAAAAAGGAGTAGGTTCTCAATTCGGATGTCTATATTTTATTTTTATTTTTTTTATGTATGTTCGGGCATAACTCCGTCATATGTAGACGGATTTTCAAAATTCTTTTTTAGTTCGAAAGGGGTTTATTCCGAAATGGTCCCATACAAATTTCATATAGATCTGATGATGAGTTTCGGAGACAGACAACGGAACTCTTAAAAAATGACAGCAAATCAACCGCAATTGCTGCTATCGCTTAAATATGCATTGTTTACGCAGGCCTTTACACGCGAAAGTATTTAAGTATATATGAGACTAAAAATTCAAAAATAAATTAACTTTTTAACAAAAAAATAAACCGCCTTCAAAGTACACTAAAAATTAAGAAATAACTCTTATCTGACACTGTTTTGAAATTAATTTATAAATGGAGGTGTCATCCACCTTGCACCTCAATAAACATTTCAAAGAAACCGAATACCGAATAAGTGACGTCTACCTACAACTGACAAAGCCACTAGTTAAATTGATATAAGCAACTGCAAAGGTGGCGCAGACAACCCTCAGTACGACCCGCAGCCCATCAACACGTCCTCGGTGGCGCTCAACAACGACCTCAACACCATCGTGCAGAAGTTCTCCGAGCACTACCACGACGCCTGGGCCTCCAGGTAAATTAACAAATGTCCCGCGACATTCATCACACACGGGCATCTGATCCCAAGCTAAGCAAACCTTGTATTATATAAACCAGATAACTGATACACTACATATACTACTTTTTGTTTGTAAATACACACCCATTAACATACAGACATGTTCATGCACATGCATGTCCTGGATGGGAATTGAACCCACGACCTGCGGCGCGATAGGGGGAATCTTAACCAACAGCGCCAACTGGCACGTCGTAAAGGGTTTAAAAATGATTTTTTTTACGTTACAATAAGATTCATCTGGTTATCAGGAAATAAACTTTAGTCTGTAGCGAAAAGGTACATTTTTCTGTGACACTCTTAAACGTCAAACAAATTTATATAATGTAACAAGGTTTTGTATAGAGATCCCAACTTCCGTACTTACATGTTGAGATGTCGTTATTTCACACAGCATAAGAATCCCTGTGCTAGATATATGTACAGTAGTACCCAACTGATAAGGCGCGTCGTGAATCTTCGTTCGCACAGAAAAGAAAGTATGGCCCGAAGATTAACGAAAGAATGCTTAAAACTTACAATCAACTTTAGATCACTACTATAAGGTTCATAATACACTGCAGCTGTTAGTTTCGTCTCACTCGCAAGTGACGCCCCTCCGCACACATGTCGGCAGCTGCCGACCAATAGCATTTCCCGCGCTTTGAAAATTTATCTTCTGCGCAGGTACACCGGTAAGCCATATTAGTTGGGTACAACTGTACAACAATATTAGTAACAATTCTTTTTCACAGGAAAATCGAGAACGGCTGGGTATACGGCGAGTCATGGTCTGACGGTCAGAAGGCACACCCTCGTCTTAAGCCTTACAACATGCTCAATGACTACGTAAGTATTAAAGTATCTTGTCTTTGTTTACAGATCAGGGGCTTTACCGCGTAACTTTGGTGGTAATCGTAACGAACACCATTAATGAATTTCATCCAATCAGGGCCCACGAATGGTCATCGTCGCGTCATACCGCGTGCGCGTCATTGGATGAAATAATTAATGGTGTTCGTTACGATTACCACTAAAGTTACGCGGTAGAGCCCTAGGTCTAGCGCTTAATTGAGTAGGTTACTGCGGAGTGGTGCGAGTGTTTTCTTCCAAATCCTGACTGGATATTACGAGGTTACTGAGTAAGAGTGTTGTAGAATAAGCTCCCCGTTCAGGAGTACGGATGGGGTTCTTCGAGAGATATTTGCAGGTTTGTCCATCAGGTGGGCCGTATTCTTGTTTGCTACATTAGTGGAATAATAAAAAAACGATCTTGAAACTATTGGGTTCGGTTCCAAAACCCAGATCCACCTTCGACTTTTCGGTAAGCTTCAATACAAAGACGTGTGAAGAATACCGCCCTAAATCGCGTTTTTATCGAAAGGTTCCTGAGGTATGCTTATGAGCAATCGATGACGATTAACCCCTTTTTCAGGAGAAGGAACGTTACAAAGAGCCGGTTCGCGAGTCGCTCAAGGCGCTGCTAGCTATCGGGTGGTCGGTGGAGCACTCCGAGGTAGACATACCCAGCACCAACCGCAGCTCTATGAGGAGGCAGTCCAAGTCTGGAGGCGTGAGTATAGCTTCTCAATCGACTACGTCTTTGTATCGGGAAATGATTCGGACTTTATGGAATTAGTTTAAAAAAAAAAAACAATTTAAAGGCTAAGAGTCAGTTGCACCAAAATAAAACATTTTGCAAATTTGTATGAGTATATCGGTAGACGTCAAACTATAATATTTCGGTCAATTGAACACCCAAAGAACCACAATGACGTTCATTTTGTTTGAAATCAATTCCGCCAATTCGCCACCACCGAAAATGCGCTCTGATTGGCTAAGTCAAGGACACACAAAACATTTAGATGCAGTGATTGGTTGGCACTGTTATTCATCAGTGCAAAAGCACTTACTAGTTGTGAAACTGGATCGCTTGGTATTACTACTCTACTAAAGGGATTATTTCCTCGATGCCTTAAAATAATATCATCTCAAAAATCGCGAGGCATTTTGTTTACGAAATCTTGACATTGTTTCTGATTCTGATGTTTACAACTAAACTAATTGTCTCTTTCTAACAAAGAACATAAGAAAAGGATGTAAGAAATTTAGTCCTGCCAAATCCATATATCGCGGTTACGTCTAAATACCCACAAATGAAGACGGCAAAGACTAATTTGACAGCTTTAAATATGCTCTATCCTTTGTCAATAATGTTTGTAAGAAAGAGACCAAAATTGGTTCAGTGCGATTTACAACAGAATCGTAGTAAAACGTAAAAGATGTTTGATTGGAACTAGCTGTTCGTGATTATAGAGACATTTTTGGTTTAATATACTTAGCATATTAAAGTCGATCACTTTTTATACTTCTGTGCTTGCGTAAAGGATCAAGAAGTTGAAAAAATAAAGGTATAGTTTAATATAATTGCTGCACTTAGGTCCGTGTTCTAGATCTTCGATCAATGCTCAAGTCAAGTTTTTAGTGGAGATTAAAATAATTGAATTTGGAACCTGTACCGATGATGTAAGGTTTATTTTCGATTAACACGATCTATTCTTGATACTTTATCTGAGTTATGATCTCGTTCTATAATACAGACGTAAGTTTTAATAATGCTTGTTATTATGCTTTGAAATGCTGTTTTATTATTTAAAAATAAAAATGCCAGTGTTAGTTAATAAGTTTATACCTATCTTGGATTTTTTAATATATTATTTTTAATCTCATTTACCATTCTAAAATAGTTTTTTTTTTATTCCACCATAAAATGGTTTAACTGGCAGTTTTGTGAAATCCGATCAATGTTAATTTATTTTTAAAATTAAGCTTATCAAATGACAAAGAGGTTGTCACACAACAGTTTCTTATATGAACACGATATGGCCTGTGAATGTACGTGTTATGCTTTATGTGCTATCATGTGTAATAAATAATTATATGTAAATTATTTTCATATCCCCACTCCCCGTCCAGCGTGTCCCTGACATTGTGGTAAGTTTAACTTATTAATTTTAACTCTGACAACCCTATTATGAAATTCTATTTTCAATTTAACTATGGCATTTGGGCAAAATAATTTGAATAATGCTTTTGCTTGAAATTAATTAGAACGTTTGTCGCTTTGACACTCCTAATAAAGTTTAGGATGGCAATTTTTAATCTAATATGGATCCCTGTATATCGGGACATAATGCTTAAGTGTGAGTCGCAACTAGACAACAGTGACAATTATATGGCTTTCTAATATTGACGTATTTAAAAAAAAAAAAACATAATTCCACGGGTGGATATTTTGAGATGACATCTTTACAAAACCTATTCTTTCTATTTATTGCTATTTCTTGTTTTTTTTTTTTTCTAAGAAACCTACTCTGAAATGGCAAAATAAAATCAGTATTTCCATAGAAATTATCAAACTCGATTGTTCAACTATATCTGAAAGAAAAACTGTGCACAGGAAATGGTCAGAATGACAATCCGAATTTAGCTTTGGAAAATATGAAATCTAGAAATATACACCCACTTTTATGTAGATATTAGAGAACGCTAATCAAAGGTTAAGTCGAGATTCACACAATTAATTTTTAAATGTGTCCGTATGACATAAGGCTTATTTTCGATTAACACTACTTGAATCGTTCTATAATAACCAATAACATTATTATAATCTTTTAAAACCGCCACATTTTCCAATCAGACGGACTCAGCAACGCCATTCAACTACAATCCGCATCCCGTAGATATGACGAACTTGACTCTGTCACGTGAAATGCAAAATATGGCCGAGAGGTTAGCAGAGAACGCTCACGACATCTGGGCGAAGAAGAAGAAGGAAGAACTGGTTACTAATGGAGGTGAGAACGACGTCTAAAATATAATAATACTAGCTGTCCCCCGCGGTTTCACCCGCGTTCTCGGGATAAAAAGCCTATGTCCTTCTCCATACCATAGGCTATCTGCATGCCAAATTTCATGATGATCCGTTAAGTAGTTGAGGCGTGAAGGCGTAACAAACAAACAAACTCACTTTCGCATTTATAATATTAGTTAGGATATAGGCGTATAGAGGGTAATCAATGATGCCGATTCTGTTGTTTATAACTAAACTAGTCTCACTACGTCTCTTTCTAACGAAGAACATACGAAAAGGATGTATAAAATTGTGTCCTGTCAAATTAGTCCAATGCTTGTTTTCTATATAAATTTATTCGCCATCTATCGCGATTACGTGTAAATACCCGCAAATGAAGACGGCTAAGACTAATTTGACAGCTTTAAATGTGTTCTATCCTTTTTCAATAACGTTTGTAAGAAAGAGATGTAATGTGGCTAAAATTAGGCAATTTACAACAGAATAGGCACCAATGTAGGTACAGTAGTAAGCAACTGATAAGGCGCGTCGTGAATCTTCGTTCGCGCAGAAAATAAACTATGGCCCGAAGATTAACGAAAGAACGCTTAAAACTTACAATCAACCTTAGGTCACTACTATAAGGTTCATAATACACTGCAGCTGTTAGTTCCGTCTCACTCGCAAGTCACGCCTCTCCTCACACATGGTGGCAGCTGCCGACCAATAGCATAGCGCGCGCTTTGAAAATGTATCTTCTGCGCAGGTACATCGGTAAGCGAGGTAGGGCAAACGGGCATAATCTCCCGTTCGAAATTCGGAGCAGCCCGACTGGGGAAGTACCTCCACCTTACAGAAGATCGCAGCCAAATAACATCACTTTAATGTGGTGTTGTGTTCCTGCGGTGAGTAAGGTCGCCAGAGCTCCATGAGAAGGCGCTGTGCTGGTAGTGTGTGGGGACCAGCGGTGTAGATCTGCCGTAGGACTGTACAGGCGTGGCGTGTTGTTGCGGCGGTCAGGGAGACCCGGTGAAACGGCTGCCCGCTGGCCGCCCGCAGGTTGTAGGGGTCCCGAACCCAGGGAGCACTTAATCTCCGCCCTGGGAGGCTGGCCCGCCGCCTTGCGCATAATCCCTGGTACAGTTGGTCGTGCCGGAGAAGGAGACCGGAGTGGACTCGGCCGACTGTGTCAGGGGGGGACCGGGGGCCCTTCCGACTGCCGCACCAACAAACCACATCACCTGTACTGCACTCCGGTGAAATGACACTGCGCTTTGTCTCTTCCACTGACTGCACAGCGACTTCTCTCAAACCTTCAAACTCCCTTAATACATGGCCAGAAAAAGGAAAAGGAAAAATTGTCTGTCAGCGGCCACCCCGTCCACATTTTCTGTGGACTTTTGCAATATAAGGGGACTTCACTCTAACCTCAGTGCAGTCCACCAACACCTTGAGACTGCACAGCCGACCCTGTTATTCCTTACCGAGACGCAAGTATCCTCCCCTGATGATAAATCGTATCTACACTACCCCGGGTACAAGTTGGAGCACAACTTTGTGCGCCGTGCCGGGGTATGTATGTACGTCAGGGAGGATATTTGTTGTCGACGTCTTCATGGCCTTGAAGACCGGGACCTGTCAGTTTTGTGGGCGCGCGTAGACCACGGCGGTCACACCCGAATTTACGCGTGCCTTTACAGGTCCCACAGCGGTGACGCGGAAACAATTCGGTTATTTGAACACCTGCAATTGACGACTGACAAAGTACTGGAGCAGTACCCCTCCGCGGAGTTAGTGATACTAGGAGATTTCAACGCTCACCACGTTGAGTGGCTTAGTTCTCGGTCCACTGACTTCGCGGGGAGGACTGCTCACGACTTTGCCCTGGCCTATGGCTTCTCACAACTGGTTCTTTCTCCTACGAGAATCCCAGATATTGAGAGCCATACTAGTTCCTTACTGGACCTTCTGCTGACTACGCGACCGGACAACTATGCAGTGACAGTGGATGCGCCACTTGGCTCATCGGACCACTGTCTCGTCCGGACGCAGGTGCCTTGTGCGCGGCCCGTTTCGCTCCGGTCACCCGGGCGTCGTCGTGTGTGGCACTATAAGTCAGCAGACTGGGATGGATTGCGTGAATTCTACGCATCGTACCCGTGGAGGCAGCTTTGCTTCGCATCAGATGATCCTGACACCTGTGCAGTTGCCGTCGCTGAGGCGATTCTGGCGGGAATGGAGTGCTTTATTCCAAACCCGTTAGTGGCTGCAGGGGTGAAGAAACGACCGTGGTTTAATCGGCGCTCCAAAGAAGCTAGACGAAATAAGCAGACTTTGTACGAGGCTTGGACCACGGCCCGAACTAATCAGGACCCTAACATCTCTGTTGCGAAACGCAAACTTAACGCTGCCTCGAGATCCAGTAAGCGAATTATTGCCAGGGCAAAGTTCGATTTCGTCGGCAGAATTGGTGAGAGGCTAACTAGCCTTCCCTCTGGGAGTCGCGCTTTCTGGTCTCTTGCCAAAGCTGCAGAAGGAAACTTTTGTCAGTCGTCCTTGCCACCACTACGTAAGCCGGACGGAAACTTGGCCCACAGTGCAAAAGAGAAAGCGGATCTTTTAGGCAGTCTCTTTGCCTCGAACTCGACTTTGGATGACGGGGGCGCCACACCGCCTACCATCCCGCAGTGTGCTAGCTCCATGCCGGAGATAAGCATTACCCAACGGGAGGTCCGGCGGGAATTGCTTTCTCTGGACATCCATAAGTCGAGTGGGCCAGACGGCATACCGGCAGTGGTGCTGAAGCGGTGTGCTCCTGAATTGTGTCCAGTATTAACGCGTCTTTTCGCACTTTCCTACACCAAAAAGGAAGTCCCGTCTTCGTGGAAGACTGCCCACGTGCACCCAGTGCCCAAAAAGGGCGACAGATCAGACCCGACGAATTACAGGCCTATCGCCATCACCTCCCTTCTCTCAAAAGTCATGGAACGTGTGATCAACACGCAGCTTTTGAGATACCTGGAGGATCACGAGTTGTTGAGCGACAGACAATATGGCTTCCGCCACAGTCGCTCAGCTGGTGACCTCCTTGTGTATCTCACGCACCGTTGGTCACTCGCCATTGAGAGTCAAGGTGAGGCATTGGCAGTGAGCCTAGATGTGGCGAAGGCGTTCGATCGGGTCTGGCACAGGGGTCTTCTCGCGAAGTTACCAGCATACGGGCTTCCCGAGGGATTATGCAAATGGATCGCCAGCTTTCTGTCCAGCAGATGCATAAGAGCCGTCGTCGACGGTAGCTGCTCCGATAGCATGGACATAAATGCCGGCGTCCCGCAAGGCTCTGTGCTGTCCCCAACACTGTTCCTTCTGCATATCAATGATATGCTGTCTATTGACGGCATTCATTGCTATGCGGACGACAGTACAGGGGACACCCATTATACGGGCCGTGCAAATATCCCTCGTTCCGAGGTAGAGGAAAGCCGCGAACGGCTGGTATCTGAAATCGAGAGTACACTAAGTAGTGTCTCCGATTGGGGTCGACTAAACCTAGTCCATTTCAACCCCACTAAGACCCAAGCCTGCGCGTTCACCGCTAAGAAAACCCCATGGTCTGTGGCTCCACAATTCCAGAACACTTCCTTGAACATCAGTCAAAGCATCGGGATCCTTGGCGTCGACATTTCAAGCGACGTTTTGTTCCGAAGTCATTTGGAAGACAAGGTTAAGCTGGCATCCAAAAAGCTTGGAGTGCTCAACAGAGCGAGGCAGTACTTCACATCGGGGCAAAGGCTGCAACTTTATAAGTCGCAGGTCCGGCCTCATATGGAGTACTGCTGTCATCTATGGGCGGGAGCACCGGGATACCAGCTTGGGCCTTTAGACTCGGTCCAGCGACGTGCCGCCAGAATTGTTGACGATCCCGAGCTCACGAGCGGTTTAGAGCCCCTCAGTCTGAGGAGAGACTTTGCCTCCATATGTGTATTCTACCGCTTGTACAACGGAGAGTGTTCTAAGGAATTGTTTGACTTGATGCCCACGGCTACCTTCCACCATCGCAACTCTCGCCATCGACGGGGAATCCATCCACACACATTGAAACCAGAACTGTTTCGAACTGTGCGGGCTAAAAGGAGTTTTCTTCCGCGGACGCTCGGGCTGTGGAATGAGCTCCCCGCCGTGGTTTTCCCAATGGAGTACAGCATGGGGTTCTTCAAAAAGGGTGTGAAAAGGTTTCTTCAGGGTCGGCAACGCGCGAGTGATACCCCTGGTGTTGCAAGCGTCCATAGGCTACGGTAACTGCTTACCATCAGGCGGGCCGTATGCATGTTTGCCAACTCAGTGGTATAAAAAAAAAAAAAAAAAAAAAAAAAAAAAAAAGCCATATTAGTTGGGTACTACTGTATACTGTTTATAAAAATTTGTTTGCTTATGCGAGAAAATTCTTCTACTTTAATGCTAACATTTTGTTTGTCAGTTTCACCAGCGAAATTCAATATCCGAAATATTGAATTTTGCGAAATCATATCTTATATTTTAGGTAATAGGTGCCTATATCACTTGAGGTACTCCTAATGAAAAATCTATTCTATTTCTCAGAAACTCCTCCCCGACCAAAACGCAAACGTAGTATGTAAACTGTTTATTGTAAATGTGTCCCTTGTTTTAGCGGAATAGTAAATTGTACTGACTAATCTAAACATTCAATACATGTTGTCATAAAATGATTTGATATAAATATGTTCATTTCATATCATTTTGAAGCTACATGAACAGTTTCCGATTCTTTTTTTTTGCTAATGTTTATGTATGCATTTGTTTTCCTTACTTTACCTACATACAAACATACACTACATCTAGTGATCAGGAATTTTAGTTCTTGCAAATTGAACCTTATGGTGCGTCAACGTTACGCGAACAGAGCACGAGCCGAGCAGCTCATCGTTCGTCGCTCGCGATGTCAAGTGTGGACGTATACAATGAGCGTCAAGTCCTACAAACTTATCTGGCCCGGTGGTCAAAAGAGGAACTATGGACGCTATTTTGAAATGTCAATCGCCATTGGTCAAACAGAATATAAATAAACATTACGTTCATTGGTTGTTTGCTCCACCAAATATGATGACAGCGACTCTATCACCGGGCCAAATAAGTTTGTGGGACTATACAACACGAGTGAGATGTGAATCCCTGTGTTCGTAAAAAACTGACAATTGGCGGAGCGCAGTTGAGCGCGAGCGGAACGCTCGTTCGAGGCAACGCGAATTCGTGCTTCGCGTGTGCTCGGCTCGTGCTCGGTTCGCGTAGCGTAGACGCACCTTTATATCACATAGATTTAGATGACAGTATAGTAGTACTCAACTGATAAGGCGCGTCGTGAATATTCGTTCGCACAGAAAAAAAAGTATGGCCCCGAAGATTAACGAAAGAATGTTTAAAACTTACAATCAACCTTAGATCACTACTATAAGGTTCATAATACACTGCAGCTGTTAGTTCCGCCTCACTCGTAAGTCCCGCCCCTCTGCACACATGGCGGCAGCTGCCGAACAATAGCATTTCCCGCGCTTTGAAAATGTATCTTCTGCGCAGGTACATCGGTAAGCCATATCAGTTGGGTACTACTGTACTATCACTCATTGCAACAAATGTAGTAGGTATTTAGATCTTTGTCAGTAATTGTTGCATTTGTTTGAACTGTGTTTGTTTCTTCATTGGTTTCTTTATTTATCAGGTGGAATCCATCCCCAATTAGTCCCATACGACCTCCTAACAGACAAGGAGAAGAAGAAAGACAGAGAACGTTCGCAGGAATTCCTCAAATACCTCCAGTACCAAGGTTACAAGCTTCACAGGCCAAGCAAAGCGTCACCGGGTGATACTGAACAGACCGCTACCGGCGTAGCAATAGAGTTGAGATTCGCTTACTCGCTGTTGGAGAAGTTAATACAGTACATTGATAGAGCGACGATCAATATGAAGCTGTTGAAGCCATCGACTACGTTTAGCAGAAGGACTAGTTTTAAAACAAGTACAAGAGATATCAAGTTCTTTTCTAAGGTTAGTAAATTTAGTTTTAATGTTACGGTTCCGAATGGTATAGGATTTTAATAATAAAAAAAAGATATTGTGCTTTTTTTATTTTATTTGACCAAGTCTGCTAGCAAGCGTAAGGCCCGCCTGATGGTAAGCGGTTACTGTAGCCATATAAACGCTTGCAACACACGAAGCATCGCTCACGTGTTACCGACCTTTCCCCCCTCCCCTATGAGCTGCTCTTTAAACGAATAACGCTATGCTCTACATCTCTTAAAAACTCTTTCTTTTATTAAAAAATAGATTATAATCGATGTATGGATCGATCATATCTTTTGCAAGGTTTTCGGTTAAAACTTTTGGAATTAATCTCGAGCCGAGCTAAGAAGTAACTTTTAACTAAAGGGTCTATCTCTCTCTCTCTCTCTCTCTCTCTCTCTGACTCTCCTTGCCGCACTATTTGTGTCTCTTTCGGCATGGAAGAATATGGTTCAAAGCGGCCTATTTAAAATATTATTTGATGGTAAATAATATACCTACTATAATATAATAAATATACAAATGCATAAGTACCAAGCATTTGCTTCCAAAGTTAATAGTATTTCATTTATAAATTGATGAAAAATATTAAATGGAATACTATATTTGTATATTTTACTATTTGCAAGCAACACAAGTCGGAGTTAAAATACTTCAAGAAGGTATAAACTGTTCCGTAAAGTCATACAGCTGTCGTCATCCTATAGAACATGACTTATAATTTGCTTGAACATTGGTGTATTATTTATATTGGTGTGGAACGGAACAAAATGTACACATGAGCTCACGTTGTCTGACGAAAGAAGGGAAAACAGCGAATGACTTCTAATTTTTAATTCAGAATTAGACAGTAAATTACACAACCATGGTTTAATTGTTTTTTTTCCGTTCCGTCTTACATCTAGCTCCAGAATTTAATTGTTACAAAATTTTGCTATATATTTGCCCCCTTATTAATAAATAAGGTTTAAGTCAAGTATCTATACCTAGGTTTTAAATATATCCGTCACTTTCTAATGTCATATAAACAAAAAGGGCTGGCGCTATCTTAATACCTGGTTGTTACAAGACTGACTTACACCTTGTTTATTAATAAGGGTTTTGATGTTTTTATTTTGTAAAACAGTCGCTCCCGGTTAGAAAATATGGCACTGTTTCATTAAATTAATTTGATTGTATCATTGTTATATATGTTGTGGTATATGTCGTAACTAGCTGCGCCCGCGGTTCCACACGCAATTCCTTATTTTAGCCCCTTAAAGTTGAATTTAGAAGATCCCTTGTATATCACACTCTCAGTCTGTCAGTTACGGTACTGTTCTATAAGTAAACATGGAGAAAATATCCCAAATAGCTTACAATTTACCAACACATGCCACGCTACATTTCGCATGCAAATATAGCACCTATTACAACTACAATAAAGCTCTCAATAACAGGTCGTGCTACCACTAATGGAGAAGTACTTCTCGACTCATCGAAATTACTTCATAGCTGTCGCAACTGCAACTAATAACGTTGGTGCTGCCAGCTTGAAGGAGAAGGAAATGGTGGCAGCACTGTTCTGCAAGCTTGCCAGCTTATTGCGGTCTCGGTGAGTACAATTCTTAAGTCAGCGATATGTTCTGACCTATGACGCCAATGCGCCGGATACCCGCGATCATCAAGATCATCAATTGAAAGACTCCGTCCGCCTTCCCCGCCTAATAAATAAATATCTTTATCTTTATCTAAATTTTATCATTGTGTTATCATTCAAAACTTGATTTGGCTGCTAAAATCTATCTGGTCTGTGGTCCTGATTATGCCTCCTAAAGTGAAATGAGTTTTAGTATATTCCGAACCATTGGTAGAGTTGATAACGTTCATAAGTGGACTAATTTTCCGTGCTTCGGAAGGCACGTAAATCCGTTGGTCCCGGTTATTGCTTAATTGTGATAGTCGTTAAGCTAGTTGGATGCCTCCTAGGCGGCTTGACAAAATTCCAACAGTAGGTTGACCACTAGCCTACCTCCACCAATCCGCAGTGGGCACGCGTGGTGGAGTATCCGCCCATTCCCTTTCACCCTCATCTGTGAAAGGAGGCCTGTGCTCAGCAGTGGGACATTATAGGCTGATGATGATGATGATAAGTGGACTAATGACTTTTTTTTTTTTTTTTTTTTATTTTTTTTTTTTTATTATGTATACGCCTGTGTTTGACCACAATCTCACTATGGTAAGTGATGATGTGGCCGAAGGTGGTAAGCACACAAAGCCTAGAAGGAACTGGCTCTCAAGTGCAGCTGTCGGAACACACCGATAGGTGCTTGGCGACAGATTTTCAACTTGAGGGTGGTAGCCAGCCAGATGGGTACTACAAAGTACCCTACCACCGTGCTATGGTTTCCTCACGATGTTTTCCTTCACCGAAAGCTCAAGCTCATTGTAGGATTCGAACCCGGGACCTTCGTCTCGGTATCCGACGTCACTACCACTGAGCTATCATCGCAATTTTTTTTTCGGATTTGATTTGATTGTAATATCCCAAATCTGGTTAACAGTTTGGCAGCATTCGGACCAGATGTACGTATCACAGTACGATGCCTCCAAGTGCTAGTAAAAGGCATCGACGCCAAGTCCCTGGTGAAGAACAGCCCCGAATTCATCAGGACATCCATGTTGACGTTCTTCAACAACGTAGCCGACGATTTAGGACACACGATCTTCAATTTACAAGAGGTATGTGGAATTATGTAAAGTCAGTTCAATGGATATTAACTCAATCAATGTCCAGTTAGTCGAATTACAAACATATTTAATGGAAAATGTATATGGCAAGTGTCTTTAAGATGACATTTTATGCCTTTTAATTTGATGTTGAATGGTCCAAGAGGTTTCTAATATCTTTTACAGAATAAAACTAAAGACAATCCCAAAATACTATCTCCTTCGATGCGATGATGTCAATTGAAATATCTTCAGATAGTTCCGCTCGTGATTATTCGTCATCATCATTAATTTTTCAGGGTAAATACGCCCACCTTCGAGGCACTCACCTGAAGACTTCAACGTCACTGGGGTACATCAATGGTGTTCTACTCCCGATACTGACCGCCATGTTCGACCACTTGGCCAACTGCGAGTATGGAGCCGATCTCTTATGTAAGTGGCATCCAGAAGTGAAAGCTCAGCGGGAGAACGAAGGCTCCGGGTTTGATTTCCCGGTCAAGCAATTTAATCTGTATAGAAATGTTCAACATCATGCTTTCCAGGGATTGTAAAACAGTGATAGAAAGTTAGGAACTTTTCTAAATATTTGAAAAATAATGGGACTGTTTTACAAAAAATAATTGGACTGTTTTACAAAAAATAAATGGACTGTTTTACAAAAAACTTAAACCGAATTCAAAGTACACTAAGAAGTAATCAAATCCTGATCTGATGACAATGGGACCAAACGGGAAGTAGAATTCAGTCCAGACAAAAAAAGAATTTTCCAAATCGGTTAATAAATGACGGAGTTATGAGGTAACAAAAAAAAACAACCGAATTGAGAATTCCTTTTTTTGAAGTCGGTTAAAAAAGATGCGCTTGAGATCTAGCTAAAATATCATGAAAATTCTACATAATAACAGATGGCCCAGAATTTTGATGGTATCGGTGGTTGCTATGTTATTGTTAGAAGTTATGGTTATAGGATAGCTTCAATCAGTTTTAAAGATATGTAGCAGCAGCCCAAAATCTATATTTCTTGAAAATTTGGACTCAGTTGATAGCACTTATCGTGGATCATCGCAACGAGAGATCCTGAACCATTTGTATCCAGTATCTCCCACTTCAACACCCCTTTAACCTTAAATCCATTTCGACGTCCGTTGAAGCTATTGTGTGTTGCAGATTATTCGATTATCAATACTATTGCTATGTTCAGTAAGGATCAATTTAAATTACATTGTGCCGAATCAGCTAAAGATCAAATTAATGCGTTTAGAATGAGATGAGAGCGATTAGAGCGTGTAGATGGATAACAAATAAATAATAACATTGTTTATTGACAATTTGTAATTACAAACTAGAATCACTATCGGAAATTGACGAACTATCGTCGCTGCCGGTAGAATCGCTCCCGCTAGTGGAACCGCTGCTGCTTGTGGAACCGCTTGAGGAATCACTAGTGGATCCGCTAGAATCCTTTCCTCTTGAACCTGACCCACCATAATTCACCTGACAATGTCGTTTACAATACTTTTTAATTTTATTTTTCTGACCGCTTCTGCATTGGACAGTCTCACAAGTTTCCGTCACGGCATAGTTGCAGGCTGCTTCACATTTTTTCCTAGAGATCTGCTGACAAGCTTTTTCAAATCTGTCGCGTAGTAAGTTTACGTTTTCATACCCATCGGCAGCTTTGATAGGCACAGAGGAGGTACCATTCCGAAGAACAACTGGCTGAAACATATTAATAGTTTCGTTAGAATCATTTAGTTTTTAGGTTGTTTAAATAACATGTTGTCTCACTATATCTCTTTCTAACGAAGAATATAAGAAAGGATCATGGCGAGATTTGTACAAAAAAATAAAGATTTTTAGAGACGTTACAATTAAGTTATAATTGATCCTTGGTGCCTAAGGAATAAAATGGGAATTTCTATGGCATGCCGGCGAATCGCGACTATTCGCGACCAAAACCGTTATGTTGTTGTTCTGTTTTGCGAGGTTTATAAAATATTTCATGTATATTAATATGTTGCTGGTAATGTAATCTCAACATTGGAAGTGATTCTTAACCCTCTAAAATGTTTTATTTTTTTGTACAAATCAATGTATGGATCTCGCCATGATTATTTAGTCCAATGCTTGTTTTCAACGTTAATTTAGTTGCCATCAAAGTTGGTTACGTCTAAATAGACGTCTAAGTAGACATTTGCGGGATGCAAATAAAATCGCCAAAGACTATTTTGACAGCTATGTTCTATCCTTTTTCAATAATTATTGTAAGAAGGAGAGATATTAGTTAAGTGAAATTTACAACAGAATCGGCACCATTGTACTATTTGGCGATTTCTCATTTGATCCCATATATATATCTGTGTATTGTCTTTCAATCTTACTTATTTATGAGCATCCTGTATTCAGGTTTTAATAACAATTTATTTCGGTTATACCAAATATTGAGGATATTTTTTTTCGTTAATTGTATGAAATCTTACCTCGGTTTTAAAACGGTCACTGCATGCTGCTTCCAAATATCCCTCTGATGTTATGTCCGTGGATTCTAAAAAATTAAATTGTTTAATGTTATTAGTAATTACATATGTAGGCCCAATTTGGCACCACTCGTCATCTGCCCGGCTTATTGTTAATCGTGTAGAATTGGTGCTATAGTCTACCTTATTGCTACCTGTATTTCTCATTGATTTTATCCACCCTCGTTGCGTGAGATTGTTTTTCTTTTGTTTTGAACACTTTTTAGCTGGGAACCTAATTCCATTAGTTGTAGGTCAGTGTTGATACTCGATATATTCCATACCGAGGTATAATAAAATACAGGTCCTCTATCTAGGGCTTTGCATTCTTGTTTGTTGGCTTCGCGTCTCATATCTTGCATCTATAGACTACGGTAACCGCTTACCATCACGCGCCGTATGCTTGTTAGATGGGTTCGGTGACACATGGTATTTTATTTGATTTTTCAATGGTTTATGTTGATTTCGATATATTACAGGAATACTATCTATCATAGATAGAGCGAGGTTTCATGAAATATTGTGAGTTCTATTTCAAAGTAATGAAATAGAATTTCACTAGATATTGGCTCAGAGTAGATAAATACTACGTACAAGTAAAAATATTGGTAAAAAACCCTTGACTTTGACGACTCATCCTATGCGACATAAAGTATAGTAGTAGTAAAAGAGAGATATATCATAAATATCCTTTTTTGAAATCCTTGAATATTAATCATTGAATATGTATGATGGAATAAGAATGAATTGAATATTTATGAGGTCCTTGAACAAATAACAGCCGTATAATAATAACTTACTATCTTGTCGGGTGTAAGTTTTGTTACCTATTATCTTGAACTCCTTAATGCATCCAGTTTTGGAGTTTTGTGTGAAATGTGACTTCAAAACACTGCTGCATTTATACTCTCGGCAGGACTGCTTAAAGGCTGCTATGCACGCCTAAAAATTACGAAACATCAGGGGCCTTACTCTTCAAACGCAGTTAGACTCTAATACTGTTTAATGGGTCACTTATTTGAGACCTATCAAACACCTTTATTAACGTGACACCATATAAACAGTAAGTTTGTTAAATAGCGAATTGAAATGTTTAAAAAATAAATGCGGGACTTCAGACACTTTACCATAAAATAAAAATAGTGTACAAAATTACAAAAGTATGTACAAAATTACAAAAGTATGTACAAAATTACAAAAGTATGTACAAAATTACAAAAGTATGTACAAAATTACAAAAGTATGTACAAAATTACAATGTTTTTAACTGTTTTAGTACCTAATGACTTTAAATATTATCAATGAGACAATGGTGCCGATTCTGTTGTAAATGGTACTAAACTAATTGTAGTCACATCACATCTCTTTCTTACAAATATTATTGAAAAAAGATAGAATATATTTTAGTTGTCAAATTAGTCTTTGCCGTATTTAGTTGGCGACTAAAATATTGAAAACAAGCATTGGACTAATTTGACAGGACTAAATTTCTTGCATCCTTTTCTTATGTTCTTTGTGAGAAAGCGACATAGTGAGACTAAATTGGTTTAGTTATAAACAACAGAATCAGCACCAATATGGAATACTTTAATAAGTAGTTGTTTATCAATTTAAATGTAGACTATCATAGTTACACGATATTCAGAACCGAAGGAGTGTCCTATGGCATATTTTTCACTGAAACTTGTAGTTTTATTGATTTGCAAACTTACTTTATAACACTTCCTCGTGACAAGTTTAAGGCAGGCGTCGCCATACGCCTTTCTTAGTACATTCGTTTTGAATAACTCTTTATCTATCGCTTGTTCATTTTCAGCTGAGGAATTCTCGTTGCTTGCACTCATGTGAGAATTCACCTGCAAGAAAAATTATATAACTAAAGAATTGCGTATATAAAGAACTTGATCTTCGATAATACCTGACATTTATAGGCTAACTATATAAGCTTACAAGCTGTCTCGCACGGTTTCACCCGCCGCGCCATCCCGTGATATAATGCCGTTTTAATACTTGGGGATAATGTAGCTTCCTAGTGAAAGAATTTTTCGAATCCGAATGGTACCTAGTTCCAAAGATTTGCCCGTTTAAACAAACAAAAAAAAACTCTTTCGCTTTATTATATTAGTATTTTGACGGGCCAGTTGGCGCAGTTGGTTAGGACGTGGAGTCTTAACCTATAGCGCCGCAGGTCGTGGGTTCGATTCCCACACAGGACATACATTTGTGTGCATGAACATGTCTGTATGTCCTGAGTCTGGGTGTAATTATGTATATTAAGTATGTATTAACAAACAAAAAGTAGTATATGTATTATATCAGTTATCTGGTTTCCATAGTACAAGCTCTGCTTAGTTTGGGAGCAGATGACCGTGTGTGAGGAATGTACCAGGATATTATTTATTTAGTATATAGATAAGATTCGAATCCGTCAAACTTAGCTGCTACTCAAAAGAATTGTATAGGATCAAGTTGCCAAATAATGCAGCCAATTTTGACTTGAGATATGTAGAACCCAAAATATTCTTACCATATCATTTCTAACTAAAATCAATGCAGTCTTTATTCCTGATCCGGTAGTGTTATTTTGTACACTATGATTTTTGATTGGATGGAATGGTTTTTTGTGTTGATTCCGTGATCTTATTGATACACTAAAATTACTGCCATTCTTTATTACATTAAAATCATACGTCTTGGAGCTCTGTGCCATTTCTGTGTTGGTTACATTGCCGTGTCGTAAATAATCAATAGGTTCTAACTGCTTTTTCCTTTTCTTTACTTTATGACCTGACTTTTTAACTTGCAATGTTTTATGGTGTTTAATTTTTGGTGTATCAGTGTGATTAGTTAATTTATTTTCATCTTCACCTCTTTTCTTCTTTCTCTGGTTATTGTATTCATTTTTAATTGGTTTCTTCTTAGTTTCGGTGTATGCAACTTTATAATTTCCTGGTTTTTGTATATAAGTTTCGTTTGAAGTAGCTTCGCTTGAAGATTCAGACGAAATTTTCGCAGTTAATTTCCGTTTTTGTGTTTCTGTTACAGCTTGTAAACTTTGAATGTACGGCAGTCTACCCCTTTTTTTAATTCCTTTGTTTTGCTTTGATTCCTTAGCATTATCAGTGTCAGTTTTCTCAATATCCGACCATATGATTCGTGTTGCCAACTTGACATGATTCTTTGATGGTTTTTCCGTGAGAATTTTACTTTTGAACACTTTGTCTATCTCATTGTCACTGGAGACGTCACTTTCAACAATCTCTTGGGACTTGTAAATCTTTTGCAAATGTTCGTAGTTGTGTATTAACTCCTGCAATACGTCGTTGACGCGTGATATGTTTTTAATGACATCGGCAAATACTGCTTCTACTTCATTATGTACATTTGTTTGTACAGCTGGCTTTGGTTGCTGAAAAAAAAACGAGATTAATCGCCGATAGAGGACATTGACGAAGTTAAAAAAATAATTTAAAAATGGTTTTATTGAGGTTAAATAACTGTTGGTATTAAGTACGATTTATGATAGAGTAATAATATAATTATCATAAATACATTACCAGAACTGCATTTGCTATTATAAAGAACGCTTGCGAAACATAAATATGATTCCACATTTAAGTTATCAAACATGCAGTCAAACTAAATATAATCGTGAAATAATAAAATCACAAACGTATTTCACGGTGAACTGCTTTTTATGATTTATTGGCATTGCTATAGTTTTATGTGTTTTGCAACTTAGTGACATTGCAAAGAGAAATAACAAGAATGTTTCGGAATACAATTAAAATCAAAGTTATCCCACCATGGTAAGTAATATGATCTAAGGTGGTAAGGAAAAATCCTAGAGTTTAAAATTAAAAAAAAAATCGAGTGATACCCCTGGTGTTGCAAGCGTCCATAGGCTACGGTAACTGCTTACCATGAGGCGGGCCGTATGCTTGTTTGTCACCTCAGTGGTTTAAAAAAAAAACCTAAAATAGAACTGGCTCTCAAGTGCGATTTCACAATAAACCAGGGTGTCTACATAGACCGATTACCACCGAAGATACGCGATGTCTAGGCTGGTGATGTAGAAAGATTAAAAACTAGAAGATAGCAGGCCAGTCAGGCGGGTACTTCGAAATACCATATATTTGCCACGGCAGCCGTGTCACTACCACGGAGTTATCATCGCCTAACTTGCTATATCAAAGTTATCGCTCCGTTAGATTCCCAATCTGCTCCGTACTAACTTAACTGTACGGCCCGTGTGCGTTTTTTTACCGACTTCAAAAGAAGGAGAAGGTCACGTGGACACGTATGTTTTTATTCAAGTTTTTTTGAATGCATGTTCACCGATTACTTGGAAACGGCAGCGGAAGCGAAATATCTTCTATGGAACACGTGCTCTTTCGCCGACTTCAAAACAGTGTCAGATTAGAGCTATTTTACACTTTTTAGTGTGAAATGAAGGCGGTTTTTTTCTTGTTAATAAGTTAATTTAATACTTTCTTTATTTTTTCCAGTGGATGAGATCCAGGTTGCTTCGTACAAGATGCTGGGATCACTGTACACTCTCGGAACTGACGCATCTCTCACTCATGATAGAAAATATCTCAAGACTGAAATTGAGAGAAACAAGCCCGCTTTGGTAAGTTGCTATGCAAGTCGAGGCATTATGTCCCCACGGTGCGATTGTGGCTTCGAATATAATTATTTCCTAGATGTAAAAAAAATGGTAGTATGTACATAATCGATATAGGTTAGTGATTAGTGTGAGGCCCGTTTTTTTTTTGTATATCTCATAAGGAGCCCTTTTTAGGGTTCCTTACCCAAAGGGTGCCAAACGGGACCCTATTCGTAAGACTCCGCTATCTGTCCGTTCGTCCGTCTGTCTGTCAGTGGGCTGTATCTCATGAACCAGAAATAGTTAACCAGTTGAAATTTTCACGGAATATGTTTTTTTTTTTTTTTTTTTATTCCACTTAGGTGGCAAACAAGCATACGGCCCGCCTGATGGTAAGCGGTTACCGTAGCCTATGGACGCTTGCAACACCAGGGGCATCACGTGCGCGTTGCCAACCCTTACAACAACAAATAATAAAAATGAAATAAAATTTAAAATTAAAGGGGTCCCCATATAAGAAATGTTTTCTTATTGTGTTTTTATTGTTGCGCCTACTAATCATTTCACAGTCAATTTGAGTAAGGTAACATTATTATAATACGGAACACTCCGTGTGCGAGTGCGACTCGTACTTGGCCGGTTTTTTGATACACGTGACTTGTATAATATTTGTACTACTTTTCGAAAATACTATAAATATTGCGTATGCTATAATGGAAACTTCATTAATTCCAAATTGCCGTATCCTTCTCCTCTTTACATGGAGTCCCTTATTTTCTACTCTTATAATAATGTCTTTTTATCCAGGGTTCATGCCTCGGTGCCTTCAGCTCGACGTTCCCAGTAGCATTCTTGGAGCCACATCTCAACAAACATAACCAATTTTCGTTGCTGAATAGGATAGCTGACCATTCTTTGGAGGCACAAGGTATGTTCATGTTTTTTTTAATCATAAAATCGTTATAGAAGCATATGAATGGCGCGCGTGGTAAGCGGTTACCGTAGCCTGTGAACGCTTGCAACACCGGCGGAAGGGACGTCTTCAGGCCAACAGGCGGCTCCTCATACTCTTGCAGTCTTTTGTCTACTCATCATCATCATCATATCAGCCCATGGATGTCCACTGCTGAACATAGGCCTCCCCCATTGATTTCCACTTCGAACGGTTCTGGGCCGCTTGCATCCAGCGGCGCCCAGCGACTCTGACCAGGTCGTCAGTCCACCTGGTGGGAGGTCGTCCCGCTCGGCGCTTTCCAGTACGTGGTCGCCACTCGAGAACCTTCCTTCCCCATCGGTTATCGGCTCTTCGAGCGATGTGGCCTGCCCATTGCCACTTCAGCTTACTAACTCTACGAGCTATGTCCGTCGTTTTTGTTCTCCTACGAATGTCCTCATTTCGAACCCTGTCACGTAGAGAAATTCCGAGCATAGCTCGTTCCATAGCTCGCTGAGTGACTCTGAGCTTATTTATGCGGCCAGCAGTGAAAGACCACGTCTCTGTCCCGTATGACATCATCATCATCAGCCTATAATGTCCCACTGCTTAACACAGGCCTCCTTTCACAAATGAGGGTGAAAGGGACTGGGCGATACTCCACCACGCGTGCCCACTGCGGATCGGTGGAGGTAGGCTAGTGGTCAACCTACTGCTGGAATTTTATAAGCTGCCTAGGAGGCATCCAACTAGCTTAACGACTATAACAATTAAGTAAGTAATTAACCGGGACCAACGGCTTTACGTGCCTTCCGAAGCACGGAAACGCTCGATTTGAAATACCACTAGGCGGTCACCCATCCAGGTACCGACCACGACAGACGTTGCCGATCGATTAAGAACGGCTAATCATGCTACACCACGTGCGCTTCCACTTCGTTTTGTCTACTCGTCAAAACTAATCTGAACCTTATTCCACAGACATAATGGCTAAAATGGAACAATCGATGCCAACACTAGAGACGATACTTAGTGAAGTGGACCAATTCGTGGAGTCAGACAAATCACATAACGAAGCACCGCATATAATAGATGTGGTGCTGCCTTTGTTGTGCTCGTACTTGCCATTCTGGTGGGCCCAAGGACCTGATAACGTCACTCCGACTGGCGGGTGAGTTAAATCTTTGTGGTTAAAGACATTCAGAAAAAGGCTAATGGTCCAGCTGAACCTTAGACCTACACGTGCTTTTTAGGGTTCCGTTGGTATAAAAGGAACCGTAAGGGTCAGTTCACAGTGAGACGAGTCGCGATGTGACGATGCTAAAAGAGGCCCATTTGTTTCACAATGTGACGCCTCGAGTCGCAGGGACGTACTAATTCTCTCATAGAAATTTGTAACTTTTTGTGTAGTAAATAAAGTTTTATTTGGATCGCTATCTTAATAAGTCCGCGCCGCGTCGTTGTCGCTTCTCGTTTCGGTGTGCCTCCGGGAACTACTAATGCTATCATTTTGTAATTTGGAATATTTTTAAGTCATCATCATCATCATCAGCCTATAATGTCCCACTGCTGAGCACAGGCCTCCTTTCACAAATCAGGGTGAAAGGGAATGGGCAGATACTCCACCACGCGTGCCCACTGCGGATCGGTGGAGGTAGGCTAGTGGCCAACCTACTGTTGGAATTTTTCAAGCCGCCTAGGAGGCATCCAACTAGCTTAACGACTATCACAATTAAGTGATAACCGGGACCAACGGCTTTACGTGCCTTCCGAAGCACGGAAACGCTCGATTTGAAATACCACTAGACGGTCACCCATCCAGGTACCGACCACGACAAACGTAGCTTAACTTTGCCGATCGATTAAGAATGGCTAATCATGCTACACCACGAGCGCTTCGATTTTTAAGTAATGCATACCAATCGCAAAATTTTCTTTTAGTTACTTTATTTAAAAAAAATCTTATGATGAATTATGCTCGCGTCACGAATTCTAATTGTAACCTTCCAGCAACCACGTAACCATGGTAACAGCGGAACATATGAACCAGCTCCTAAAGAATGTTCTCAAGCTGATCAAGAAGAATATAGGCAATGAAAGCGCTCCATGGATGACTCGCATCGCGACGTACACTCAGCAGATCATCATCAATAGCTCCGAGGAGCTACTGAGGGATTCCTTCCTGCCGCTAGCTGAGCGAGTCAGGAAGAGGACTGATACTATGTTCCATAAGGAGGAGAGTTTGAGAGGTTTTATTAAGGTGATTTGGTTTTATATTGTTGCGTTTAACCCATATTCTAAACATAGAAATAAATATACCTAGAAAGAACTTTGCCATACTACACGAATATATAAAACAGGCCAACTTTTATAGGCTGCTGCGCGTAACAGCTACGTTTTACGCCCCCTCTGCGTCATTCTGCTTGTCATAGTGACGTTCATAATGATAATAGTTGTTGAAATATTCCAATTAAAATCGGGAGAAAGATAAATATTGAACATTATTTTGCATTTTTATTATTGTTTATTTGATTTAGCCTCTAACAGTTAGAGGCTATTTTTATCGACGCGTGCACAGCTGCAACACTCTATCTGGATGTATCCTTAATCAAAGGTTCTAAAATAGAATTTTCTTTGAATTTAAGTAATTTGTTTTGTTTTCTTTTTATCTATGCAAACCTGCAGTGCCTAATAAGGTATCTCTTCAACAGATAAAAGTTATTCAAAATAATGTCAGGCCATGTAACTATGCCCTTATCTATCTCTAACAACTTAAGCTCACAGGATCTAGTCCGATTTGAAAAAATATTTTGCGTGACTTTGACGGTTTATTGGAAAAGGTAATCCAACATTTTACGTCGAAACCGTGGGCTAATCTTGTTTATATACCAATTGCATTTTCTAAGATACTGCCGTATTCTAGAAACTTTTCATATACCTATTTAAGCATTATAAAACAAAAAATAGGGCGATGGCTGCCGCACGCGTCATACTTGCGGCGCTGCTTGTGGGGGTTGGTCTGCTTAAATTTGCTACTGACTTATTAAATATCAATTCAGTCTGTAGTTCTGTAATGGCATGTTGTCAGCGCGATTAGAATGTAAATAATATAGTATAGTAATTAATCTAAGGTTGTCTTGAAAAGAGTACCTAATTGCTGAGTTTATTGCCGGCTCTTCTCAGCAAATGCGACCTTCCGAACCGTCATTAGAGTCAGACTATTCATAAGTGCCTGCGAAGGTATATTTGTTTTTTTTTTGTATGCCGAATTAAATTCATAATAATCCAATAATCACCTTATTCTAGTCTTCCACCGACGACACATCCCAAGTGGAGTCACAAATACAAGAGGACTGGCAGCTCCTAGTGAGGGACATTTACTCTTTCTATCCACTTCTCATCAAGTACGTCGACTTGCAAAGGAATCATTGGCTTCGGAATAATGTGCCAGGTTTGTTGTTTTTTTAACGTCAGAACTCAGAAGGATGATTTGCAGGTCCAAGATTACCAACTAATAATCATGGGCTTGCCCACTGGCCCGTCCATAAAGGACGATGACGAAGCCTAAGATGGAGCACGGTTACTCAGAAGAATCCTGTTCACTCTGGCCTTGAAAGTTGGTATTTTCGGTATGTTAACAACGTACGGGTGAAAAAGAACCGACTTGTTGTGTTTTGTTGTAAAAATAGGGATGGATGAATAAGGTTGAATAAGCATTAGCTATACTAGAAGAATTTGCAGGTTATTGCCCACCTTTACAATGCCAAGAAATGGTACAAATTAAATATTACAGTCAGCCAGAGTACCGAAAATCAGGATTTTATTACTTCTCAGTGTACTTTGAAGTCGGTTTAAGTTTTTTGTAAAACAGTCCAATTATGTTATATGACATTAGAAAGTGACGGATATATTTAAAACCTAGGTATTACTATACTTGACTTACACCTTATTTATTAATAAGGGGGACAGGTTTTATACAACAGTCAGTACTTACAATAAATGATCTGTCAAATAATTATCCATAACCGTTAGCTCATAATGAATTTCTGTACAAAAGTATCCAATTTTATTGAAATAAACAAATAATGTTTTTAAATTGAAGCGATATTAATTTTAATATCACAACCTAATTAGAAGTGAATCCACGAAAGTATTTACAATATATAATCTTTTTTTTTTTTTTTTTTTTTTTTTTTTTTTTTAAATGACAAGGTGACAATTCCGAGTATTTTTACACCTTTACGCGGACAATAATATAATCTTTTCATAATCTTTTCACAGAGGCCGAAGAGCTGTACAACCACGTTTCAGAGATATTCAACATTTGGTCCAAAAGTCAATATTTCCTCAAGGAAGAACAGAACTTCATATCGGCCAACGAGATTGATAATATGGTATGAAATAACTGATACTAGACTTTATTGATTGAACTAATAAAGTTCACAACAATTACTTTTTGAGAAATGAAAATGAACTTTACGTAAAAGTATATAGAGGTATATTTATTAATTACAGGTGCTTATCATGCCGACTGCAACAAGAAGGGTGACGACTGTAGTCGATGGCACACCACAGGGTGGTGGAAAGGTTAGTAACTTTTTTTTTTATCGCAGTTACTTCAAACACCATAAAAACCTTTTTGTTGGTTTTATCTCAGTCATGTATTACATAGCTCTCCTAAGTAACATTGCAATAATAAATAGTTCGTTATCGTCAAAGATTCAGCGCCGCACTGGATATAGTCGAGATGGTGTTTGCCAGCGCGACCCCACAGGCCTCCGTCCAGGCCACGGTAGGTCGGTAGGAGCGCACAGGATACCGCCCAGCTCTTGCGACCTACAAATGTCATAGTTAGATAGATAGATAACGCTTTATTGTGTTACACCACGTGAAAAAATAATAATACAAGAACTTAAAAAAGAAAGTGTTACAATGCCGCCCATTGTAACACTTTGTTTTTTAAGTTCTTATCACTAAAAGTGATCTCTACCAGGCAACCTTTGGATGGAGAGGATTTAAAATAAAGTGTAAAACTTACAAACAAATGTTCATACATACTTACATAGATATTTTTTTTACGGGGGACCCAAAGCAGAAGCCATCCCTCAAACTTGTTTCGGACTTGTGGGGAGTCAACCGGCCCCTTCTGGACCAGTCCAACCCTGTAAAGATCTCCCTCGGTAGCCGTACAAATCGCATCAAAATTACGATAAACGAATTAATAGACAGATACGGACATTGAATTTTATAATAATGAAGGGAAGCTATATTTATATCTGACTTAAGCACATTACCAATACCAACGCAGTGCAGAATATCAGGCTGGCCACCAGCCCTAGGGAAGAGCGGTAGGAGCAGTCGCTTTAGGCACCAGGTGGCGAATGTCAATTGTGAAAAACAATAGGTATGATGAATCATGTTGAATGTTACAACATACGGTACGTATACGGATTGGAAAACACCAAATTATTATAACAAAGTGAAAAAACTAAATAATAGATACGACACCTCAAACTTACGCAAAAGTTTGTTAGATTTTTTTTATCATCCTAAAGTAAATTGAAAGCTACTTCCAAAACCCTTACTCTTCAATTAATCAAATCTAATTGTATGGTAACTATGTACTTAAACGCACTTTTTCATGACCAAAATGGCGGATTACGTTATTAGAGAAAACTTTCTATACATTCCAGCACAGCGGTACAGACATTCTTCTGAGTCAAAGTCAAACATTTCACTCATTGCAATTGGTCAAAAAAGGTATCGGTTGACATAATAAAAAAAAAGTTAATCACCTAGCCTATTTCGGCGCGGGGCTGCGTGGTTTGTAGCCGGGCTAGTCTTCGCCGACACTAAAGGGCACATAAAGACATTCTCGCTCTACCCTCATTATATACCGCTTATGGAGTGCTTACAAAATGTACAGGATGGATTTTTGTTTTCTGCTTTAATTAATATTTAAAACATAAAAAAAATTAGAAAAAGAAGAAGCACCGCGACAAGAAGCGCAACAAAGACAAGGAGGTGCAGGCGTCGCTGATGGTGGCGTGCCTCAAGCGTCTACTGCCCGTCGGACTGAACCTGTTCGCGGGCCGGGAGCAGGAGCTGGTGCAGCACTGCAAGGATCGCTTCCTCAAGGTAACACACCCTTCCCTTCCCTTCACACCCTACTCATGGATCTGAACCCAGATGTCTATACTACCCCCTATAAAGAAGAAGGAGAATCTCGATCAAAAGTGCGGAGGGTCTAGCTAGCATACTGTTAGTCCCATATGGATGCTTCCAATACATGAGGCACCATTCATGCGTAAGAACACAACATAAAGTTAATTGACTGCGGTATTCTGTAAGATGGAGCTCTTAATCCTCAATTTCCTATGTGAACGAGTTTTAAGTCAATAGTAATAATTTATGTTGTTACCCAGAAAATGTCCGAACAAGACGTAGCAGAATTCGCCAAAACCCAACTGACATTACCAGACAAGATCGACCCCGCAGACGAGATGTCCTGGCAACACTATCTATACAGCAAATTGGGATCCAAAAGCAAGACCAATATAACTGTGGAGACGGCTGAGAATAAAGTGAAAATTATAGATGATACGGTCGAGAGGATAGTCGCCATGAGCAAAGTTCTCTTCGGCTTGCATATGGTGAGTTGTGCTCCTTTATAAGTATGTTTTCCTCCGTCTTTCCCGAGAAATCTAATGTTCCCGGGATAAAAAGTATGCTATATGTTATTTCAGGTTATGATCTACCTGTGTGCCAAATTTCATCATAATTGGTTGTGCCGTTGAAGCTTCAATAGGAAACAAACAGTGTGACAAATCCAAGAAAAACCTTTTGACGTTTAGGAATCATCATCTACATGCCCTGCCCAAATCTCTTGTGTTCGGCGTCTTTCTAACCCATACCATCTTTCAAACATTCATCTCAATTCTTTATTTCATAATTTAATATAAATTTTAATTAATTCAATTATTTCATCTCTTTTCCCGTATATCCAAAGAAAATTAGAATTAACCTTATTGCGTCAAGTTTATCTGTTATCATTTATGTAATAATATGAACCTTATCATAAAGATATAAGGACTACTTTTCTTTTTATTCACAATCGTCAAATGGTATTAGATTTGAAGGGATATAATAAGATTTCTTTGAGATGATAGCTCAATGGTAGTCAAGTCGAATGCCGTCGAAGATTGTGTGTTCGAATGCTACCATCGGCTTGAGCTCCTAAACTAGCTTCCTTAAATATGTTTTAATTTTCTTCTAGTTTATTTATTTATGTATGTACCCCTTAAAAATTAGATCGACCACCCGCAACAAATGAGCAAGAACGTATACCGTTCGGTTGTGTCGATTCAACGCAAGCGCGCCGTCATTGCTTGCTTCAGGCAGACGTCTCTACATTCCTTGCCAAGGTTCACAGTGATTTGTGTCGTGTGCTGTTTGAATAAGTGTGAATTTTGTTTAATATGCCCAAGTAACTACATAGATGTCTCTAATAAACAGCGATGTAATTTCGAAAGAACCAGCTTTACTTCGTCGTCGTCATCTATGTGTACATATTTGGGCGGTTACCGAAAGCTGGCACCTTCACCATACTCACACTTTTGCAAATTCACGATACAGTATGTTTTATTAACCGACGAAAAAACGGAGGAGGTTTACAAGTCGACGCGTATATATATATATATTTTTTTATGTATGATCACGCATAACTTTTTACAGAGTAGTCCGATTTTGATAATTCTTTTTTTATTGAATAGGGGTATACCTTGAAGTTGGTCCCATATAAATATGGATAAAAAATACCTATAAAAATATGGGAATTATGGAAGAATATGGGTTATTGGTTTGTCCCCGACTGCAAAGCCATATAAAATTCAAATTAAATTCAAAATTATTTTTTGCTTTTCAGTTTTTTCGGTGGTTTATTTTTGTGTTAAAATGTTTTTATTACATTATTGGTTCTAATCAGTCAGTCAATTATAATGGACGAATGCAAAAAACACCACTCTAAATTTATGACAGTAGCAAAAGCGAAACTATAACTGTCGCCCTCATACTCATAAGCTTGGCTGCGCGCGTGAGAGACGGAATGACTTATCATGGTGCGGTTTTGAACGTGCCAGCTTTAGTTAATCAACCTGTAGCAATGTCAGAGCATCTAAGTATATTCGTTCTTTTTAATCGACTTAAAAAAGGAGATTATTGTTTCTAATTCTTTTTTAACACGACATTGGTCTACCAACAATATACATACATACAGATAATCTGCATGATCACGCAAAGTTCAGTAACTAGAGTATTTAGTTATTTAATCTCAATATAAGACATACTAGTCTGGTTAAATCTACCTAAAAAATATGCCCAACATCAAGTGCCTCTTTAACATAGCCGTGACTTTGCCTATTAACATTATGAACGATTGTGCATGCTGCATTTGGATTAACAAGGCGACAAAGCCTCAACAACGCAGTAATAACTGGAAGAGGGTGTTGTGTGCCGCTAGAAAAAGAGCTGCTATAGCTTGTCTTAGGTCCACACACCTTTATAAGCTTAGTCGGTGAGTAATTGTAGGTGAGGCATTCAAGCCATAACAGAGGTTCTCTTTTGGAATGATATCTTTGCCATATGATTATTTATTTGCATTTTTAAGGCGATGATAGCTCAGTGGTAGTGACGTCGGATACCGAGACGAAAGTCCCGGGTTCGAATCCTACAATGAGCTTGAGCTTTCGGTGAAGAAAAACATCGTGAGGAAACCATAGCACGGTGGTAGGGTACTTTGTAGTACCCGTCTGGCTGGCTACCACCCTCAAGTTGAAAATCTGTCGCCAAGCACCTATCGGTGTGTTCCGTCAGCTGCACTTGAGAGCCAGTTCCTTCTAGGCTTTGTGTGCTTACCACCTTCGACCACATCATCACTTACCATAGTGAGATTGTGGTCAAACACAGGCCTATACACAGTAAAAAAAAAAAAAAAAAAATATGAAACGTATGAATTATTATGTATTTTGAAGTTGAATATGGACAGCAGTACCCAATGTTTTATGAACGAATTTTAGCTACGGCTCTTTTATTACAAGTTTTTATTTAGTGTCACCTGTCCGGTGTGTAATCGAATCTTGCAAGTTAAATTTGTCACACTTCCCAGTGTCCGATTGACTTGATATTTGGTATACATTAGTATATTTGATGACAATGCAAGTACAGACAAAAGTCACCAAAAGCTTGTACTAAAAATGTTAATTTTAACAAAGACTTATTATTTCATATTGAAGTATATTAAGTTACTAGCTTTAGCCCGCGACTTCGTCCGCGTAGATTATTTCTTTTCTCTGGATATGAATTATTGTAACAATATAGAGCTTTGTTCATGGCTATTGCCCGCCACTACGTGTGATATTTGACAAAAGTTCAGGTAGATTGAGCTTACATGCGAGCATGCCACATAAAACTGAAACAGTCCTGCCGCAAATAAACTCTAGCAAATTTCAGAGAGTATTTCCCTATGATTTATTAATAGCCATCGCGAAACAAACCTTGATAAGGAACTCTAATCTTTTAAATTAAACGGAAGGTGATTTGGGATCAATGTTATACGCGGCACGAATACAGTTTCTCCTCTGGCAGAACCAGTTAATATTTTGGCCTCAATAACATTGCGGCGGAGAGCTGTTACTTACTGAGATAACTTTACATTAATTTTCAATCATCAGCCTATACACAAAATTTGAAGATCCTAACTTCAAAACTGACGGACTTGCATACAAACTTTCATCCCCTATTTTACCCGGTTAGGGCTGGAATTTCCAACCAAAATTTGGATACCTACACTGTATAATAATAAATTTAATGAAGTTATTGTGGAATTGAAGGACTTGCATACCCAACTTCATCCCCCTTTTTCCCTCTTAGGGTTGGATTTATCACAAACGCTGAGACAACTTTACATTCATTTTCATTTGTCAGCCTATACACAAAATTTGAAGATCCTAACTTCAAAACTGACGGAATTGCATACAAACTTTCATCCCCTATTTTACCCTCTTAGGGGTGGAATGTCCAAAAATCCTTCCTTAATGGATGCATCCACTGTATAATCATAAAATTTGTGAGGTTTATCGTGGAATTGAAGGTCTTGCATACCCAACTTAATCTCCCTTTTTCTCTCTTCGGGGCTGGAATTATCACAAACGCTGAGACAATTTTACATTCATTTTCATTCGTTAGCCTATACACAAAATTTGAAGATCCTAACTTCAAAACTGACGGACTCTCATTCAAACTTTCATCCCCAATTTTACCCTCTTAGGGGTGGAATTTCCAAAAATCCTTCCTTAGTGGATGCCTCCACTGTATAAGGTATCTGTTTGCAACATTTCAAATCCATCGATTTAGACCTTAAAAATTGACATATCAATTTGAATCTTTTTTCTATTATATTAGTTTTTTTGGACCTCCTTGCGACTGTCGCACTGGAATTTAGTGTTGCCATATTAATAAAAATTATTTTCTTTAAAAATTCATAAAAAATTCACGTTTTTCCAAATTTTCTGTTTATTTGTACACACCTATCAGTGTTTTCGAGTTGATTCGAGTGCCTTACGGCGAGGCGCGTCGTTTGATACCATCCGCAGCTTCCCACTATCACCGAAACCTGAAAAAATAAAAATATTAGATTAAAAAACACAGTAAAATACACAAAATACGTAAAATTTTCAAAATTTTTGTCCCATCTACTCCCTTATTTTGACGTATTCGAGTGCCCCTCGGCGAGGCGCATCTTTTGACGTCTGGCGCGGCGCTCTACGAACAAACATTTTTCATAAAATCGCTAAAATCGAACTTTCATACATTGTAAAAGTCCACCTAAGCTCTAAGTAATTAAAGAAAAAACATCGATTTAGACCTTAAAAATTGACATATCAATTTGAATCTTTTTTCTATTATATTAGTTTTTTGGACCTCCTTGCGACTGTCGCACTGGAATTTAGTGTTGCCATATTAATAAAAATTATTTTCTTTAAAAATTCATAAAAAATTCACGTTTTTCCAAATTTTCTGTTTATTTGTACACACCTATCAGTGTTTTCGAGTTGATTCGAGTGCCTTACGGCGAGGCGCGTCGTTTGATACCATCCGCAGCTTCCCACTATCACCGAAACCTGAAAAAATAAAAATATTAGATTAAAAAACACAGTAAAATACACAAAATACGTAAAATTTTCAAAATTTTTGTCCCATCTACTCCCTTATTTTGACGTATTCGAGTGCCCCTCGGCGAGGCGCATCTTTTGACGTCTGGCGCGGCGCTCTACGAACAAACATTTTTCATAAAATCGCTAAAATCGAACTTTCATACATTGTAAAAGTCCACCTAAGCTCTAAGTAATTAAAGAAAAAACATCGATTTAGACCTTAAAAATTGACATATCAATTTGAATCTTTTTTCTATTATATTAGTTTTTTTGGACCTCCTTGCGACTGTCGCACTGGAATTTAGTGTTGCCATATTAATAAAAATTATTTTCTTTAAAAATTCATAAAAAATTCACGTTTTTCCAAATTTTCTGTTTATTTGTACACACCTATCAGTGTTTTCGAGTTGATTCGAGTGCCTTACGGCGAGGCGCGTCGTTTGATACCATCCGCAGCTTCCCACTATCACCGAAACCTGAAAAAATAAAAATATTAGATTAAAAAACACAGTAAAATACACAAAATACGTAAAATTTTCAAAATTTTTGTCCCATCTACTCCCTTATTTTGACGTATTCGAGTGCCCCTCGGCGAGGCGCATCTTTTGACGTCTGGCGCGGCGCTCTACGAACAAACATTTTTCATAAAATCGCTAAAATCGAACTTTCATACATTGTAAAAGTCCACCTAAGCTCTAAGTAATTAAAGAAAAAACATCGATTTAGACCTTAAAAATTGACATATCAATTTGAATCTTTTTTCTATTATATTAGTTTTTTGGACCTCCTTGCGACTGTCGCACTGGAATTTAGTGTTGCCATATTAATAAAAATTATTTTCTTTAAAAATTCATAAAAAATTCACGTTTTTCCAAATTTTCTGTTTATTTGTACACACCTATCAGTGTTTTCGAGTTGATTCGAGTGCCTTACGGCGAGGCGCGTCGTTTGATACCATCCGCAGCTTCCCACTATCACCGAAACCTGAAAAAATAAAAATATTAGATTAAAAAACACAGTAAAATACACAAAATACGTAAAATTTTCAAAATTTTTGTCCCATCTACTCCCTTATTTTGACGTATTCGAGTGCCCCTCGGCGAGGCGCATCTTTTGACGTCTCGCGCGGTGCTCTACGAACAAAAAATCCCCCTCCCACCCGCCCTGTGGCGTTTCGCCAGCTAGGCTCGGTACAATTTGGTTAAAATATCTTCTCAAATTTTGGTTGTCTATTTCACTTTTTTCGTTGATAGGGCTCACTCAGGGCATTGGAAAAGTGCGCAAGGGGCACAAAAAGACATATACACATTTACCATTGACCATATAGCTTTATTTACACAATTTTCATATATAACTTATACAAACTTTTAATTTCTTACAAATTTACCATCTGACACGTCCCCCCACTCTTCTCCCTAGCATGTTTGGATACCGCACACCAGCCAAATCCACCGAACCCATGCAGTCCCCTGAAAAGATGGAGAAGGCTGGCCCGTCTATCACCTCCAAGGCCAGGGGCAGCATTGGGGACCGGGAGTTGGGTAAAGTGGAACCCAAAGCGTCTTCACCAACACGATTGGCAGTTGCGTCGGGCTCCCAAAAGCCCAAACCGAAAACAACGACCGCGCGCATTGCGTCAACGGAGGCTACTGGGAGCCCACCGGAAAAGCCAAAGTACGCCAATAGGGTGGCCGAGGCGCGTGCCTGCTTAACAAAGGCAAAGCTTCACCTGGGTAACTCTCGCAACCTTAAAACGGACATTAAATCTGAGGTTACCCTGGCGATCGAACGGCTGTACCAGCTAGTAAAAGAGGCTGAGGCTGAGACTAAAACTGAAAGAAAACAGGCTGCTTCCTCATCTGCAGAGGTTGAGAGAGAGCTGCAAAAGGACCTCCAGCCCAGAGAAGCAGAGGCTGAGCTCCTAAAGCGGATCGAGGAACATGGGAAGCTTATGATAGAAAGCACTGGGAAAATGGAAGCCCTAAAAAGTACAATCGAGATGCACAATGAGGTTCTGGAGAAGACCATTTACACGGGTGCGGGGGCGGGAAATACTACCAGGCGGATGCCAAATCAAGCCACGCTGTACTCGGTTTTGGTCTCCTCCAGAAATGAACAAGAAACTGGGGACGAAGTTTTGTCCCACATAAGAGAAGAAATGAATGCAAAGGATGGATGGGTTAAAGTTGAAAGAGTGAGAAAGGTGAAAGATCGGAAAGTGATAGTGGGCTGTGAGTCGGAAGTGGAGAGGAAAAAAGTGAAGGAGCGGCTGGAAAAAGGTGACCGACTGAATGTAGAGGAGATCCTCAATAAGGACCCCCTTCTGATCCTCAGGGACGTTCTTAACATTAACAGCGACGAAGACGTTGTGAACGCCCTGAGGAATCAGAACAAGGGCTTGTTTGTGGATCTCCAGAAAGAAGATGACCGTATGGAGATTCGCTTCCGACGCAAAGCCAGGAACCCCCATGCCGGCCATGTAATCATGAGGATGTCCCCCAGACTGTGGTCGCGCATGGTCGGGGCAGAGAAGGTGTACGTGGATCTGCAGCGAATCCAAGTGGCGGACTACTCACCACTCGTACAGTGCTCGCTCTGCCTCGGCTATGGGCACGGGCGGCGGTTTTGTAAAGAAACCATCGTAAAGTGCAGCCACTGTGGGGGACCCCACATGAGAATTGATTGCGCTGACTGGCTCGCCAGTGCCGCCCCATCATGCTGCAATTGCACAAGTGCCAAGCTGGACCAGACTGACCATAACGCCTTCAGTCAGGAGTGTCCAATTAGGCGCAAATGGGATGCACTGGCCAGGGCCAGTATAGCGTACCCGCATTGCTGAGGGCACTAAAGGAAGCCACGCCCACGGTTGTATTACAGTATTGATTAATATGACCGATACTCTTAGGCAGACTAACTTGCAGGCACTCAACGAAACGGCTTACCCCGAGGACTTGTACTACCTGACGACCCGGTGGATAAAAATTAACATCACGTGCTCGTGCCGCAGCGGCAAAACGCTTCAAAAAAAGGTAAACTGGATCCAGTTTCATGAGAAACTGGACCAGTTCAAGGCTGAACATAAAACTGTGCCGTGGTGGCTGGTGCTATCGCAGCGCGGAGTCCAGAGTTTAGCAAAAACGCACCAGTTCACAGCAATAGCCCGAAGAGTTAATAAAGTCTTCGATGAGTGCCTGCAAGATAATGGGATACAAAATAGAAAAGAGCTGTTTAGTAAGAAAAATACAGCATTAATAAAACAGAAGCGAGACTTATGTTTTTTCTATATAATAAATATATACGACTAAGAACATAAAAGAAGAAAATTGAATACGATAAGATTTGGGAAACACAAATAAATAATAATAATGCATAAAACTGGAAACTTGTAAACAAACATGGCTAATCCCGAGAATTCAGAGATTATAGAGGAAAGAAATATTCTAAAAAGAGGAAATCATATAGAGAGAGAGAGAGTGAAATGGAGTGTGAATAAGAGAATATATGGAAAGGTAAGGTGAAAGGAATAGTTGATAGAAAGAATGAATGGAAAGCGTATAGGAATAGGTAAAATTAATGAGATATTAATAGGAACAGACAAAACTAAATAATGTGAATGCTTAAATGAATGATGATGAATAGATGAGTGACTGATAGTGGTGATAGAAGATGAATGCAAGGGGGAAATGGGGGGATATATTTTGAGAAGATTGAAAGCAGAGTAAGAAATGGGGAAAGCAAACAAGGGCTCCGATAATGTCGGAGGGACGGAGAGGCCTAAAGGGCCATAAAAAAAAAAAAAAAAAAAAAAAAAAAAAAAAAAAAAAAAAAAAAAAAAAAAAACATTTCAAATCTCTAGGTCCAGCGGTTTGGGCAGTGCGTTGATATATCAACAATCAGTTTATCATCTTAACTTCATCCACCTTTTTCCCCTTTCGGGGGTTGAATTTATCACAAACGCTGAGACAACTTTACATTCATTTTCATTCGTCAGCCTATACACAAAATTTGAAGATCCTAACTTCAAAACTGACGGACTTGCATACAAACTTTCATCCCCTATTTTACCCTCTTAGGGGTGGAATTTCCAAAAATCCTTCCTTAATGGATATCTCCACTGTATAATCATAAAATTAGTGAAGTTTATCGTGGAATTGAAGGCCTTGCATACCCAACTTCATCTCCCTTTTTCTCTCTTCGGGGCTGGAATTATCACAATCGCTGAGACAACTTTACATTCATTTTCATTCGTCAGCCTATACACAAAATTTGAAGATCCTAACTTCAAAACTGACGGACTTGCATACAAACTTTCATCCCCTATTTTACCCTCTTACGGGTGGAATTTCCAAAAATCCTTCCTTAGTGGATGCCTCCACTCTAGGTCCAGCGGTTTGGGCTGTGCGCTGATATATCAACAATCAGTTTATCATTTTATATATATAGATTATGAAAGCAGTTAGTCTTCCATGCCTAAATAAATAAGCTATAAATAGATGGTACAGATTTTTTTGAATGTTTTCGTTGTTTTCTAAAGTGTGGTTTATTCAGTTTAAACTTATTACATGATTCCTTAAGGATCAGGTGATGGGAACACCAGAGTACTTGGTTATATTTTTTTTTTATTAAACAGACATCGTGCTTGCAACATATTCGCACGGACATATTACGAACTGTGGTTAGAAGAAGAGAACATAGGTCAAGAAGTAATGATTGAAGATTTAACTGTAAGTACTAGTAATTTAAGTATAACCACAAGTGCTATGTCGCGGCTTAATTGTGACAGGTGTCGGGCGGGAAAACGAAAGTTCACACGAGATTGATATTCCACGTCATTTCTTCTTTTTATAATTATTGCTATCTTTTGTACCTAAGGCGCGGCACAGCACTTCGATCAGACTATAAACCCACGTTAATGACTTAGGCTTTTTCCACATCATAAGAACATTTCATATGTCTTATGAGAAATGGCAAAAAAATGTATGTCTGATCCAACATAAGAAAAAAACATTTTGTAATATTTATGGTCTCATATAACAACCAATTCGACTGAATTTCATATGAGATATTTCTCATAAGACACAATAAATCTTATAATGTGCAAAAGGCCTTAATGGACCCAATCAATCTCTGTTCACAACTGCAGCTGTCTGAAAAGAAATACGCAACCGCAACTCAAAATGAAAATGGTTACAATAAAGTTCCATAATAGTGCCACAACCAAAATAAATATCGTTGATATTTCAAAACAATTTTCCAACTTAAATAGACCATAGGTCTATAGAACGTTTTGCAAATCATGTCAAGCCAGTGGTTAAGTGATCGCCACTTCCATTAGGGTCAAAATTAAACCTACAGCTAACGAGACAAAGTATATACTTATTTGCAGCAATCGTTTGAAGATGCCGAACTGAAAAAGAGTGACGTGGTGGAAGAAGAAGGTAAACCTGATCCTCTAACGCAGCTCGTCACTACATTCTGTAGAGGTGCTATGACTGAAAGATCGGGAGCTTTGCAGGTATTTATTATGTTGCCAACGTTGTCTTATTTTCTCGGAAAATGTTTTGATCTTTAATCTTTATTTATTCACATAAATAAAATGAACATAAATAAAACGAAGTCCCTGACTTCTGAGCTAGGTCTAAACATGTGTCGCAGAAGCCAGTACCCTCTCCTATGCAATAGGATCAAGTTTAAAATTTATGTAATAATGCAATAATAATGAGAAGGAAAACCATAATTAAGAACTAATTTCCATTAAATAATAATATATAGCTGTTCAACCTTATTCCACTATCCCTATTTTTACAACGAATTACGAGACTTCGGGAAAATTTTCACCCGTATGTTGTTGACATATCCAAAATACGGACACAGCGTTTCGCATCCTCATTTATAATGCGGACAGCAAGGCTGAAAACTTGCTTCCAGTGGCGTCTGTATTTCCAGACTCATACAATCTAGGGACTTTCAAGCCCAGAGTGAACAGGTGTATTCTGGGTAAGCTTGTTCGTCGGTCGGGCGGTCAGTGGCCAATCGCAAGAACATTTAATTAAAAACAAAGGCTTAGGTTGAGTTGAGATATTAAACATCTAAATCCCGCAAATTGTTAGGAAATTATCATTTGAGATTGGAAATTGGTCATTTGTATCCAAAAGATGTGGTTATTGCTCATATAGAGACGTAATGTTGTTCAATGGATCATTTATACTCAGTCTAACATCACATTGCATTTCCAGGAGGATCCACTGTACATGTCTTACGCGTACATAATAGCGAAGTCCTGTGGGGAGGAAGAGGAAGAGGGGGGTGGAGAGGAAGAGGAAGGGGGCGGAGAGGCTGAGGGGGAAGACGAAGGGGGTGCAAGTATACACGTGAGTTACTTCCAGGAATTGATTTTATTTGAAAAGTTTTAATGGTAACTTACGTAGATTACATAATTTGTAAAATGATATTGTTATAAATAATAAACACACAAAATATTTACATGCAGAAAACTGTGGATATGTTTATGGTATGTATACGAAATCAACAGAATTTATTTTCATAACTGTTTAAAAAAAACTACTTTCAGATGTCAACTTTTTCCATACATTCTCTAAAACATGATTCAGTTCAACCTGAGTTGAATCTCAATAAGAGTTGATAGGCCCCAGTTCTATTATTTGAATCGTAATAAGAGTTGATAGGCCCCAGTTCTATTATTTGAATTGTAATAAGAGTTGATATGCCCCATTTCTGTCATTTGAATCGCAAAATGAGTTGATAGGCCCCAGTTCTATTATTTGAATAGCAATAAGAGTTGATAGGCCCCAGTTCTATTATTTGAATTGCAATTAGAGTTGATAGGCCCCAGTTCTATCATTTGAATCGCAAAATGAGTTGATAGGCCCCAGTTCTATTATTTGAATAGCAATAAGAGTTGATAGGCCCCAGTTCTATTATTTGAATTGCAATTAGAGTTGATAGGCCCCAGTTCTATCATTTGAATCGCAAAATGAGTTGATAGGCCCCAATTCTATTATTTGAATCGCAATTGGAGTTGTCAGGCCCCATTTCTGTTATTTGAATCGAAATAAGAGTTGATAGGTTCAAATAATGCTGATGTTATTTTCGTATATAAATCTTTTAGGAGCAAGAAATGGAGAAACAAAAGCTGCTTTTCCACCAAGCCCGGCTTGCCAACCGAGGTGTGGCCGAGATGGTCCTTCTCCATATATCCGCTTCTAAAGGCTTGCCCAGCGATATGGTGATGAAGACCCTAGAACTGGGCATATCTATACTGAGGGGAGGCAATATTGAAATACAGATGGTGAGGAAATTATTATGACTATATTTATGGTAGCCGACTGAAGTAAGACACCACTTCTACGTTTAAGTCTGTGTTTGACCACGATTTACACAGACAGTGATTATGTGACTCAAATTGGAAATGAAATCACACAAAACCTGGAAGGGATAATAAAGACCTATATGGACTTTTTGGCGGGAACTTCCTAAGTGACGTTGCGGTTTCTTTTCATAAATTCGTGTATTTTGAGTTTATTGCATATTGTCGATGGTGTTTTATCCAGGAAAGATCTATCCATGTGCACCACCGAATTGAAATAATGTGAATTACGTGTACCGTGACTTTTCAAGTTGTCTCAAAAAGTCCGTGAAGAGTTTGCCATTATTAAAACTAAGAAGAAGAAGAAAGATCCACATAATAGAATTAAAAAAAATTGAGAGAATTTGTATGACTTTTTAAGTGCTTTTAGTAAAAATATTAAAACATCATTTTGGTACGTGATTTCTCCTGAAATGTATAAAATAATTTGCAGGGCATGTTGAACCACCTAAAAGACAAGAAAGACGTCGGCTTCTTTACATCCATCGCTGGTCTCATGAACTCCTGCTCAGTACTCGACTTGGATGCGTTTGAGAGGAACACCAAAGCTGAAGGTAATTCCTAGTTTAAGTTTTTGGACATTTGTGTTAAAATCAGGACCGGTAAGTACAGATCGAAGTCTTGTAGTGAGATTTCTCAGATATATTTATTTTTTGTTTGTATATCTACCAGATATATTCTCTTTTAGAGGAAATGTCTGAGCACATTATCTGGTAGACAAGAGTTACCCGACATATTTAAATGGATCTTTAAAAACAAAATATGCTATCAAGCTTAAAATATAACACTTATTTTTAAAGAGTCATGGTTCATTTTTGATAATTTCTTTAATGACTATAGCCAATTGAATGTATCAGGTTTGGGAGTGGGCCTAGAGGGCGCTGCGGGCGAGAAGAACATGCACGACGCGGAGTTCACCTGCGCGCTGTTCCGGTTCATACAGCTCACCTGCGAAGGACACAACTTGGGTAACCTTATTGAATAGTCTTCGAATCTTTTATTTTTACTATCTTTAGGCCTGTGTTTGACCACAATCTCACCATGGTACAAAGCCTAGAAGGAACTGGCTCTCAAGTGCAGCTGTCGGAACACACCACTATGTGCTTTGCGACAGATTTTCAACTTGAGTACCACCGTACTATGGTTTAATCACGACATTTTCCTTCGCCGAAAGCTCAAGCTCGTTGTAGGATTCGAACACGGGACCTTCGTCTCGGTATCCGATGTTACAACCACTGAGCTATCATCGCCTTAAAAAGAGACGATCTTACAAGTCATCACCTGCCTGTAGAGTCATTTGTTACCGTTCATAAGTGCCTTATCAGGGCCTAAATTGAATAAATATATTTTGAATTTGAATTTATATGTCCCACTGCTGAGTACCGACCTCTTTTCACAAATGAGGGTGAAAGGAAATGGGCAGATTCTCCACCACGCGTGCCCACTGCGGATTGGTAGTCGGTAGTCAAGCACTAGTGGTCAACTGTTGGAGTTTTCAAGCCGCCTAGAAGGTCTCCAACTAGCTTAACGACTATCACAATTAAGTGATAATCGGGACCAACGGCTTTACGTGCCTTCCCAATTGAAAACGCCTGAGTTGAAATACCACTAGATGGTGACCCATCCAGGTACCGGCCTCACCGGTGGTAGCTTAAATTTGCCGATCGATTAAGAACGGCTAATCTGGCTACACCACGAGTGCTTCTTTTTTTACGGCTACTTTTTTTGCCATAATTTTTGGGATATATCCGGGTCCCCCTAGTATTGCAAATGTCCATAGACGGCGGTGACCACTTACCATCAGGCGGGCCGTAAGCCTGCTAGTCAACCTGTTGATATACAAAATTGAAAAAAACTAAATGTAGCCTTATACCCTTTTTCAACATAAAAAAAAACAATGAGAACTCAAAAGGTACATTTTGATAGCCATCATTTTAAGGATTGGTTCTATCCAATAAATAATAAGACGTTGATCTGACCTGCAAAAATATTCACTTCCATATTCGTGCATATTTTCTCTGTAAAACAAACTGATTTAAAATAAGCATCCTAAACATTTATGTACAGAATGGCAGAACTACCTCCGCACGCAAGCCGGCAACACGACGACGGTGAACGTGGTCATCTGCACGGTCGACTACCTGCTGCGGCTGCAGGAGTCCATCATGGACTTCTACTGGCATTATTCTAGCAAGGTATGTCTCTCTAGCTGCTCACGAGTAATGACAACTAGGCGACACTTAGAAAATAATATCTATTGTTTTCATAGTTTTCATTACAATCTGTGGGTACATGTTACAAAAAAACGTAAAAAGATTTTGTTCAAATGTAGGCTTGATTTTTTCATTTAATAGTCTTACGGAGCTTGGTATATTGCTTAATCAATACGAATCAAGAAAAAAAAACATCTTTTAAAAAATTCCGACTGGCACTTGGCCGGTTTTTATGTTAGGTGCAAATTGCGATTTGTCTACCGAACGACAAAAATGAAAAGATTTTTTTTCTTTCACAATAGGTCACAGATATACATCTAACAAGATGCCGCAAGTGTATGTTCTTCGCGTGTCAAAATCTGTGCAAAAATGGGGCCGAATTTTCTTCTTTAGAAACTGTTTCGGACAGGGAACTCGCATAAGGCTGCATGTCCACCAGATATGTGTAGCGAGGATATGTTTAGCTTACAAATAGGATAGCTTCATTTTCACGTTAAAAATCGAATGCCAACCTAACTAAATCAATCTTGTGACATTATGGTAGGTAAAAAAAAGCTACACGCTTGGTTTTCATACGGATAGAGGGACTTGCGGTATCTATTTAGATTTATGTCTGTGGTCCCATAGATGTTTAATTTGATAAACGAACTTCTGTAAAAATTCTAGTTCTGTATTTTAGAAATCAAAAGCCCCAAATTCTGCTTTAAGTGTTATTCAAAAGCCAGCAATATAATTGTACTGTACAAATGCACAGGAACTTATCGACCCTGCTGGCAAGGCGAACTTCTTCAAAGCCATCGGCGTCGCGTCGCAAGTGTTCAACACCCTCACTGAGGTCATACAGGGGCCCTGCACTCAGAATCAACAGGCTTTGGCGCATTCCAGGTATACACATTATACCTACATGTTTATTAAAAAAAATACCAATTTTAAAAAGAAAAAACATAAAAAACAGGCGATGCTTGATGCTTTGAAATTTTTATCATTGTAAGGCTTGGAGTATTAATATCAGTCTTGTTTTTAGACTACTGAGTCGGTAAATAAGCGTACGCCCCGCCTGATGGTAAGCGGCTACCGCAGCCATATGAACGCTTGCAACACAAGAAGCATCACTCACGCGTTACCGACCTTTCCGCCATCCCCTATGAGCTCTGGCGACCTTACTCACGCGCAGGAACACAACTTTACACAACATTAAGTTGGTTGTCTGCGGTATTCTGTAAGGTGGAGGTACTTTCCCAGTCGAGCTGCTCTTTGAGCGAATAAACGCTACGCTCTACCTCTCTTATACTTCTTGTCTTACTAACAGTATAGTAGCAAACAAGCATGCGGCCTGCCTGATGGTAAGTGATTTCCGCAACCTATGGACGCTTGCAATACCAGGGGTGTTACTCGCGCGTTGCCGACCCTACTCCTACCTATAACCTACCTTACCTATCACACTGTTTTAGTTAAAAAAGTGATTATGAATGAGGGGTTTTTCAATTACTGCGAACGAAAGCTAAAGGTACGAATTTGGCCACGAGTGTGATCCAACCTTATTCTTCTCAGTTGAAGGCCGAGTTCCGATCAGGTGGTAACTTCAGTAAATGTGACCTTCATAATTGCCCTTTTGATACCTAAATCGAATAAATGGCATTGACCTTCGTTTGTTATCTTCTTTGTTTCTTCTTTCTTAGTTAGAGTAGTTTTTTTGGACCTAAAAAAGCGACTCGAGGTTTATATCATGGTCTGAATTTCCTATACAACGCTTAGCACACCCAAGAGGGGCACAGCTAAAGTGGTTAATCAATATACGTACATCTTCTTATTCACTAAAAACCAACCTACATATCAATACTACAGGTTATGGGACGCCGTAGGTGGTTTCCTGTTCCTATTCTCCCATATGCAGGACAAACTGTCGAAGCACTCGTCTCAGGTAGATCTTCTGAAGGAACTGCTCAATCTGCAGAAGGACATGATCACAATGATGCTGTCCATGCTTGAAGGAAACGTTGTCAATGGTATGTTTATTGGTAGTGTTTTGTACTTAGAATTTAAATTTTAGTCGGCTATGTCTGAACCAAATCAAAGCCGGTCTAAGGTTCGGTTCAAACCACAGAATACGATTCACAAATGTTGCAACTTTTTCCTAGTTAACATAATAATTTTAATTTATTTATTCAGATTCTATCTAAACTGTCTCAGAAATCAGAGTAGCACGTCATTATAATGCCTTCTCCCTCTCTAGGTACAATCGGTAAACAAATGGTGGACACATTAGTAGAATCGGCTTCCAACGTGGAATTGATTCTGAAATACTTCGACATGTTCCTGAAGCTCAAAGACCTGACATCGAGCGCCAGTTTCCAGGAAATTGATGCCAATAGTGATGGCTGGGTGCTGCCCAAAGACTTTAAGGAGAAGATGGAACAACAGAAGAGTTATACGCCGTAAGTGTCTTCTAAGACCCCTGCTGCATATTCCCACAACTTGACAAAAAATTAGATCTAAATTTGACAATCGAATTCAAAAAGATGTCGATTGAAAAATTTCATTCCGTAAAAGGTCATAAATCTAGTGATTTAAAAAAAAAACAAAGTGTAATCGATTGATGATATCTCATAATTTCCAGTGAAGAAATAGAATTCCTTCTCGCTTGCTGCGAGACCAACCACGATGGGAAACTAGACTACGTCGGGTTCTGCGACCGCTTCCACGAACCGGCTAAGGAGATCGGGTTCAATCTCGCCGTTCTACTCACCAATCTGTCTGAGCATATGCCTAATGAGCCAAGGTAAGCTGGCGTACCACAAGGCTGCATACTATCACCGACACTCTTCATCCTGCATATCAGTGATATGTTGGACATGCCCGGGATTGCCTGCTATACGGATGACAGCACGGGGGATCAAGCCCTCCTTGGAACGGGGAAGACTTAATTTTGTCCAAATTAGCAAAAAAAAAAACATTTGTAGTACAGAGTTCGTAGTGTAGCACCAAAGTTCGAAGACATTCCCCGTCACCATTTCAAAGATACACACGTTTCTATAAGAAATAAAGAAGTATAATCGAATTTAATTTCTCGCCTTTTATTGTTCGAGTAACGAAGTTAAACATAGAATTAAGTAAATAAAATATTGAGATTGTGTAGTTCATTTTTGATTAATTTGCAAGAAATGTAGGATGAGCGTCGTATTACGGTTTACCCGGAGCCTTACCACTAAAGGGCTTGTTTGCATTGTCAATCTTTCTAGAATTGCAAATTTCGTCTCGTCTTTATAAATAATTCGATGGTATTCCAGGACATACTGAAGATCTAAACATCTCCCTTTAATTGTACTCGCTTCCAGGTTGGCCCGGTTCCTAGAGACCGCAGGTTCAGTTCTGAACTACTTCGAGCCGTTCCTGGGCCGTATCGAGATCATGGGCGGGTCCAAGCGCATCGAGCGGGTCTACTTCGAGATCAAGGAGTCCAACATTGAGCAGTGGGAGAAACCACAGATTAAGGTATTTAAATATTAATACTCGCTTCAGCGAAGGACGCCTGAATTGTTGCACTTTGTTATTCTTATCATTATTGTTTTTATTTTTACTTTGTATTTATAGATCTGTTTGACCACAATCTCACCATGGTAAGTGATGATGTGGCCGAAGGTGGTAATCTCAAGCTCCCAAGTGCAGCTGTCGGTACACACCGATAGGATTTTCCTACTCGAGTTGATACCGATTTTCAACTCGAGGGTGGTAGCCTGCCAGATGGGTACTACAAAGTACCCTACCACTGAGCTATGGTTTCCTCACGAAGTTTCCCTTCACCGAAAGCTCAAGCACATTGTAGGATTTAAGCCTGGGATATTCGTCTTAGAATTGTAATTGTTTAAACAATAAAGATTATTGTATTGTACATAAATATGTATACACTTTTTGAAATTCAAAAGCAATTTTCTCGCATGTTTAACATTTAAGTGTTAAACTATTACACAAATTATAATAGTATATGTTAGAAGATTCTGCCTTTATAATATCACATAATTTCAATCAGTAGTTTAAGAGGAAACCGTTGTTGAATTTTACTAAGTGTATACATATTTATGTCCTCGACTGTACTGTATACTGGATTGGATACCTTGAGTTTCCAAGTCCGTTGGTGGCTCAGAAGTGGACAAACCTTCGGCTTCAGCCGTGGCGTACTCACGAAACATTTCCTTCTCCGAAGAGATATTGGTGCCGGTTGTGTTGTAAATCGCACTTAACTCTTTTAATCACATCTCTTTCTTACAAATATTAGTCAAAAAGGATAGAACATATTGAAAGCTGTCAAATTAGTCTGCCGTTTTCAGACGTAACCAATTTTGGTGGCGACTAAAATGTTGAAAGTCCCAGGATATTTATTAATATTTATATGTAAATATTTTCTGTTCAGATTTGGTTATATTAATTGATAACATGTTTTGTCTCCAGGAATCGAAACGGGCGTTCTTCTACAGCATAGTAACAGAAGGCGGTGACAAGGAGAAGTTAGAGGCGTTCGTGAACTTCTGCGAGGACGCCATATTTGAGATGACGCACGCGTCGGGCCTGATGGCCGCCTCCGAGGAGTCCGCCGGCGGCACCAAGAACAGGGAGGCCAGCTACATGTACATGGGCGATGATGATGACGAGCGGTGAGACTAGATCCTGGGACATTCCTCACACACGGTCTTCTGATCACAAACTAACCAGACCTTGTACTATGGAAACTTTTTGTTTGTAAATACATACTTAATATACATAATCACACCCAGGCTCAGGACATACAGATATTTTCATGCACATAAATGGATGTCCTGTGTGGGAATCGAACCCACGACCTGCGGCGATATGGAGTTTTGTATGGAATAGTTAGTTGTGCCATCATTATTTGAGAACATAAAAACCACTGGTTCTACTCTACATTCAATTGGGAATTATAAATAATAAAAACATTTTTACAGCATATTTAATGTTTTTAGATGTTTTATACCCATTTGGTTGATTTTTCATTGTGTTAAAAACAAAAATCTTCAAAGATCCATACAAAATGTTTTTGATTTGAATTCTGGAACGCAACTACCTACGTATTATTCGGTCAAATCTTTTCATACTTGTTTCTTCTTTAGTGAAGGTCGCACTTTTCATACGAATCATCCCAATTTTCCAAGTAGTATGGAAGCGGGCACACTGGGTGCGAGTTGATCGTACGTGAACGCCTTCGCACCCAGTTCGAATGTGTTCGTTTCGTACCAAAACTCATCCAAATTGCGACCGGCCTAAATATTATTTTATATTCTCAGTCCATGTTGCTATTGATCAATCAATACGTTTCCTTATTTGAAATATTTAATTTCAGAGCTGGCAAGGATCCATTCCGTCGTGGACTACAATCCGTCAAAGATGGTATCTCCACGGCATTCTCGTCTCTATCACCCTCTAACATTAAGGCGAAAATCGCAGATATGCAGCAAATGCCCCCGGCTGAGTTAGCTGTGGGCTTCTTCAAAATGTTCTTCTATTTGTTTTATTACTTAGGCTATGGTGTGTTGGTGGTTGTTAGGTGAGTTTGTACCTTATGTTTTTATGTTAAGGTTTATATTTAATGGAAAGCGTTATTTATAGTCTACGACCAAGATATAAATCTAGAACTTTGAAGAATCCAAACTTAATAAAAAAAAACAATATTTTTAATTCGTAATGGCCTCATCTGTGGGGCTACCACGTATGTCAATGGTGATGAACTTCATTGAAATGGCCATCCCTTTTCTACAATTCTTATTTACGGAACACGTGAATATCAAACGAATAAAAAAATACATCCATTGACTCGTACGGTGACCCGCTTGAGGTCTGTTTTATTACTCCATATAATGGGATTATATCGAAGCCCATTTCAATGAAGTTGATTACCATGGACTTACGAGGTAGCCCCACAGGACCTATACTAGTTTGAATAGTTGAAAGTAAGCTTTATTTTTACCGTTTTGAATCTATTGATATCTAGATTTGTATCAGTTTTGAAAGGGCAAAAAAATAACACTTTCTATTTTGCGGTGTGGTCGTTGTATCTTAATTCTGTGTGACTGTATTTTTTCAATGTATTTTTCACGCAACATTGGTGCACAGTCATTGGTAAATTATTTAATTTATCGATTTCATAAATATTAATCTTTATTTAGGTAGTATATATAAATATGTTAACTTCTAAATGCATCTTTTCAAATGATTAAGTTCGCTATAAAGCTTTTGCACAATAATATAATTAATATTTATTTAAAATTGGATTCGATTCTGTTTTTTTTTTAATTTACATTTGCGCTTCATATTAATGTTAGTATATTTATTGGATCAAACAGGACCGATTTAAAATAAAAGTAGTTATCTAGATATTTACATTGATTAGCGGATTGTCACGAGTTGTTTATCAAATAGTATTTTCTTCTCTTGCTTAGCTAAAATCAACTTTAACTCTAGGTATTATTACCATTTAGTTTCTTTCCATCTTTGTGTTCGTCTATCTGAAGCAGTTCATCTATCATCATGGTCATGTTACATACAATATTTGGGCGATGGTCTCGTCACAACATTTCGTAATATTAATCCCAGGATGCTAGCAAAATTCCTAAACCCCTCTCCTGATACCAAGTACATAAAAGTGATAAGTAATAAAAAAATAAACCATTATAGGTACAAACACCAGTGTGTTTGCGTGCGTTTGACGTAGGTAGGGACATAATCTAACATTTTCATGAATGTTTATAACCTACTAGCTGTCCCCTGCGGTTTTACCCGCCAAAGCAAAGCATATGTCCTTCTCCATACCATAGGCTATCTGCATCCCAAATGTCATGATGATCCGTTGAGTAGTTGAGGCGTGAAGGCGTAACAAACAAACAAACAAACTCACTGTCGCATTTATAATATTATAGTTAGGATATTACGTTAAACGAGCTAAAAAAATGTATATGTTTTGAGATCTCGAAAACGGCTCGAACGACTTCGATGAAATTTGCAATGTGGTGGTTTTTGGGGGCGAAAAATCGATCTAAATAGTAATTATCTCTGGGAAAACGCATTTTTCCGGTGTCACCTAAATAGTGTTAATTTAATAGTGTTAATTTAAAGTTTTGTAATGACTCAGGTACATATTCGGAGTGCTCCTCGGTCTAATGCGAGGTCCTCAGTTGGAGGAGGTGCCTCCGGAGCCCACGGAGGAGGAGAAAATCGGTCAGTTGAGGCACAGGTTGCTCGCACAAACACAAAGTAAGACTACACCGACACAACCAGGTATCCACGTGTGGACGCTTCGCCATTTGCGTTTGGTCACTCGCCATTTGTCACTTAACAAAATCTTCGTAAATAGCCATATTTCCCAGAAGACATTTTAATTCAAAGAAAAAGCCAAAGAGGAAATAATATATTCGTTTTTTTTTATGGAAGCAACACCGGACTTTCAAACGCGTGTTGCCAAAGCTTAAAATATCTCTTGCCATCCTTATTTCGAGCCCATACTTGCTTGTACTCAACTAGTTAATAATCTTGTAATGGTTAATTAAAAAATCTGATAATATCATAGATAACTTAAAATATCTTCCCTCCATTTTGTCTAAAAGAGGCAGTTTGATACCGACTATTCGGTGACCAAACGCAAAGTGAACAAAATACTAAATCGCCAAACGCAGGTTTAACAACGTAACTTATGTTTAATTGTGAAAGTTCTTCCAAAACGTTCATTGTATTTTTATCTAATTGGCATTTAATTGAATTAATATTCGTTGCTAAGTAACAATGACGTAACAAATCTGCTTTTGAGATGTTATCAAACAGGTAAGGTATTTTACTCTATGGACATACCTAATAGCCCGGCTACACGCTCTGTCTCGCATGCGCATTCCCACAACTGTAGACATGACTGCACAAAAAAGACGGAGCACTGTACAGTGGCGACACGTGCAAACTAGACTGTGCAAACCTCATACCCCCTTATTAATAAATAAGGTTTAAGTCTTGTAGTAATACCTAGGATTAAAATATATCCGTCACTCTCTAATGTCATATAACAAAAAGGGATGAGGCTATCTTAATACCTGGGTGTTACAAGACTGACTTACACCTTATTTATTAATAAGGGGGATAGTGTTTTGAGAACTCACATCACACATTTTGATACAAGTGTCGTCGAAACCAATTTTGCTGAATCGCGGCTTGAATGACCGTCTAACCGCTCAAATTAAAACTGCAAACCAAAACTGCGTAGTCAACATTTCAACAAGTCAACGTATACACAAGCCGCGCTTCTGGGCATCCACGACCTACACTCCTTCCATCCACACGCACACTCTTACCTGCGCAAACTGGTTTGTGCAGTCATGCTCGCATGCAAGACGGAGCCTGTAGTTGGGCTATGCATTCAATCAGGGTTAATAACAGCGGCTCAGGGGATTTACTGCGAAAAACGATAGAACAAACATAAAATAACAATTAAATTTTTGTTAAACAATCAATTGTCTTCGACAAGTTAAAAAAAGTCGTCATAGAATTATTTCGATGCGTCTTATAGTTTCAGTTATTTAAATTTATAATGACTACGAAACTCGGGCGGTTTGCACTCGCTGTATAATGATGTCTATCTGTTTCGAAGAAGATCAAGCCCCCTAAAAAGGAAGCTAAGCAGTATTGCTAACACAATTCATTTTCTCGAATTTAAAGCGTATCTTATGCAATTCATAAATTCAAATTCTTTTAATGAATTGAATTGTATATAATGAGTAACTATTTCACCAAAAAATATTGGAATTACTTAGGATCTGCCGAGAATTCGAATAAATGAATTGCGTAACAATATTGTTTTAGCTTCCTTTTTAGCCCCCCAGGTTTTGAGTGGATTGTACAGAATTCCATTTGGAATAAGCCAGGGGAATAGGTAAAATTGCGACTAACACAGCATCAGCATCAAAATTATTCAGAAGATTATCCGAATGATGGCTACCGAATAGGTCTGAATAAAGAGGCCTTGTTTACGTGTTCAACTGCCGCTTGTGAAATTTGAGTGCCTATTTGTGCTAGTGAAATGTGTATGTCTTGATTTCTTACCGTACTGTGGCAAATGATGGTGTGGCCGAAAGTAGCATAAGGAGACTACGAGGGTACCAAAATTGTCGTATTACACCAGAGCCATAATTCGATATTAATATGGCATAGACTCCGAAAAAACATGGCGGTTATCTTTAAAAAATCTATGCATTTTGACAGCAGACCGCCATTTTTTTCGACATCGATGTCGGAAGCGTAAGAATGGGGGCCTGTTGGTGCTTGGCTGTTGAACTACTTCAATTTACAATGTACGCGACTGTCCACTGTTGCATTTCATAGAAGCGTTGCATCGCCGAGATAGTTAATTGCATATTTTTTCATTTTGATCCCCATCCCGAAAACGCTTTTTTTCTCTTAAAATTCTTCAACCGTGTTGCGTAGATGCTAAACCCCCTAATACCTAGGATGTATTTGACATAGACATTTGAAATATTTGTCTTTGCAATGCTTTATACTTCAAATACGTTATGCTTTTAAATCCTGATAGATACAGAGCTCATATAAACAGTTCACTTATGTAATTCAGGTCCTTCGAGACATCTACCAGCCTTACCACCGGCTGAAGATACAGGACAAATGCAGGTATCTGCCTTCGGACTGGATATCACTAAAGAAGACAATGGACAGTAAGTGTGCTGCTTGTTTACATGTCATTTTTACTTTTACTCTTATTGCTATGTATGTACGTTACAGTTTTTATATTGTAACAGAAGTAAAAAGATATGAAGCGGTTTTGAGGTAGTAACGATTCGACAATCGTATTTCACAACAGACAGTCAATTATTTCGTCTAAACTAACTTAAAGAAATGGATGATTCCATCATCCGACTTTCATCACTACATCTGGGCTAACAACGCCCAATCTCTTATCTCAAATCAAAACCCTGTTCGTTCCTTCTGTTGGTTCCTTCGGACCCAATTCATTAAATTGTGGCACAATGAGACTTTATCTCCGAGACCTAAAACAACCAAAAATCGTCGTTTTCGTGTCAATAGCACCTGTTTTTAACCGACCTCAAAACAAGGAGGAGATTCTCAATTCGGTTGTATTTTTTTTTTATGTTTGTTACTCATAACTCCGTCATTTATCGACCGATTTGGAAAATTCTTTTTTTTGTCTGGAAGGGTACACGTCCCGTTTGGTCCCATTGTCATTAGATCAAGATTTGATTAATTCTTAGTGTACTTTGAAGTCGGTTTATGTTTTTTGTAAAACAGTCCAATTATTGTAGGATACAAGTGAAACCGCACGAGTCGCCGAGCACGTCGAGCCCGTCGTCGGGCGAGGAGGCGGACGCGTCGCCCGACGACGGCGCCGACCACGCCGAGGAACAGCGTCCGCCCTCGCTCATTGATCTGTTGGGGTCAGTACACTTCGATAGTCTATGGTCCTTACAATAATGAAACTAGTCCAAAAGCTAGGGGAGTTCATCTTCACACATTGAAACCAGAATTGTTTCGAACTGTGCGGACTCAACGGAGCTTCCTTCCGCGGACGCTCAGACTGTGGAATGAGCTCCCCGCCGTGGTGCACCCAATGGAGTACAGCATGGGGTTCTTCAAAAGGGCTGTGAAGAGATTTCTGCAGGGTCGGCAACGCGCGAGTGATACCCCTGGTGTTGCAAGCGTCCATAGGCTACGGTAACCGCTTACCATCAGGCGGGCCGTATGCATGTATGCAACCTAAGTGGTATAAAAAAAAAAAAAAAGGTATTTGAGTGGAATCCACGTGGCTCAACTTTGTACGGACGCTCATATGATGCAGCCACATTTAATATGTGCTTAATCATGACTACAGTGCGTTTGAGAGAGAAAAAATATGTAATCAAAAACTAAATAGTTAAAGGGCACATGGAAGGATAAAAATGCCATAGCTTTTGATTACATATTGTTTGCTCTTTCTCAACACTTCGATTAATTTCGGAAAAGCATAGGTATTTCACGACATACATGTTATTTTATTCAAACAATTCCAGCGGTGAACAAGCAAAGAAACAAGCTCAGGAGAGACTGGAAGCGCAGGCCGCACAACAAGCCGCCATGGCCTCTATCGAAGCTGAAAGCAAGAAGGTAAATTCACTTTCAATTATACTTAGGCCCGAACAAATCAAAACTTTCTTTTGACAAGAAACACATAATTATGTGTTAAAGTGATATTACAAGTCAAAACTCGAGTCCGGGATTTTAGGTCATCACTCACTGAGACTGAAATAGTTGATGCTTGCCGCAAGCCGTCAACTAAAATAGTGTATAATCTTGTCATTATAAAATTTACTGTAACGCACATGATTTAAAGGCGTCACTTGGATGACAAGTCTGTGCCGAGTCGAAGCGGTTCTGTTATAGTAAGCGATGGCCGTTAGTTGATTTTAAAATATGCAATGCCGTACTGAAGAACAAGAATCAAACAGTTAAACAAGAATACATTGTGTTCATCGAAAACAAATCTTCTTTCATAGCCCCAGGATTTTAATTCAACTGACGCGATCTCAACTCAAGACTTGATTTGTGATACTAATAATCCTGCTTTTATACAGCTTTAACTCATTAAAGACATTAATATACATATAACATGAGATAAATAATCATAATAATTCATTGTTCACGAATCATACGCAGCGAGGAAGTAGACAAGATTATTTTCCATCGAAAAAGGTAATTTTCTTATTCACTTTGCAATGGACTTAATGTCCCCCGGTATCGTGCCCCTATGTGCCCCTGTAGTAGACACGTATGAGCCCCAGCACCCCCACTGCAGGGGTGCATGCTAATTTTTAACCGACTTCAAAAAAAGGAGGTTCTCAATTCGGTTGTATTTTTTATTTTTATTTTTTTATGTTTGTTACCTCATAACTCCGTCATTTATTAAACGATTTGGAAAGTTTTTTTAAAGAGACCGCAATTTGGCGATAGGACCATTTGAAAATACGGAATCCGTTTAGGATTATATACGTCTGTCTGTCCGTCTGGCAAGACCACTTTTCTCAGGAACCGGTAGATGCTAAGATCTAAGTTCGAGTTAGACCTGTTGACCACCTATAATCATAAAATTTTGCGAGGTCTCAGCGGGGGAAAAGACGAATATTATTAATTTGTAGATTCATTTGTCTTTCATCCTACTCGCACTTATCCGGTTACGTAGCCCTGTTATTTCTGTTGGTAAGTTAATATCGGTCCCGCAGGCAGTGCAAGGGCCGGCTCCGTCGGCCCTCTCGCAAGTGGACCTGTCGAAGTACACCAGACGAGCGGTGTCGTTCCTGGCTCGCAACTTCTACAACCTCAAGTACGTCGCGCTCGTGCTGGCCTTCTGCATCAACTTTGTGCTGCTGTTTTATAAGGTAAATATATTATTTATGTCGAGCTATTGTACGTATTTTGCTTTTAATATGACTACGTTAGAATGTGCCGGATATACTTACTTGACGGGCCAGTTGGCGCAGTTGGTTAAGACTCTGGTAAAGATTCCACCTATTGCACCGCAGGTCGTGGGTTCGATTCCCGCACAGGACATGCATTTGTGTGCATGAACATGTCTGTATGTCCTGAGTCTGGGTGTAATTATGTAGGTATATAAATTATGTATTTACAAACAAAAAAGTAGTATATGTATTATATCAGTTATCTGGTTTCCATAGTACAAGCTCTGCTTAGTTTAGGATCAGATGACCGTGTGTGAGGAATGTCCCAGGATATTTATTATTATTTATTATTTTATTACTTAAAACCATATATGAAACGCCCTCCCAAAAACCTGATTCAAAAATGGAAATATTTGTTAGGTGTCGACATTGGATGAAGGTGGCGAAGGTTCAGGATCTGGCGACATCATCGGTGGCTCCGGCTCGGGGCAAGGCTCTGGAAGCGGTGACGGTATTTATTACTTATTTATGTAGACATTTTAGCTGCTTGGTCGTAAAAATAAAAACCGGCCAAGTGCGAGTCAGACTCGTGCACCGAGGGTTCCGTACAAACCTGTAGGTATATAAGAAAAAAAATATATTAGACCTCAATATAATTTTTGAAGACCTATCCATAGACAACCCACACTTATGGGTTTTATTAAAAAAACAAAAAAAAATGTTTCAGTTCTAAGTATGGGGAACTTTTGGGTTTTTTTTCTATTTTTGTGTGAAAATCTTAATGCGATTCACAGAATACATCTACTTACCAAGTTTCAACAGTATAGTTCTTACAGTTTCGGAAAAAAGTGGCTGTTCATACGGACGGACAGACACACAGACATGACGAATCCATAAGGGTTCCGTTTTTTGCCATTTGGCAAACGGAACCCTAAAAACCGCCTATGGGCGTGATCTGATAGCTGCACTTTTTTGGAAAATGTATTTTTTGTACTACCGCCCCTGTGTCGCTCGTTGTCGACCAAAAAACCATCCCGTATGATGTCCATAGGCGACTGGGACGACTTACCATCGGCCTTGTTTTGTTATACAGGTAGTGGAGATTCAGCCGAACACGAGGACCCCGTGGAAGTGGTTCACATCGACGAAGACTTCTTCTACATGGAGCACGTGATCAATGTCGCCGCCGCGCTACATTCTATCGTCTCGCTCGCTATACTCATCGGGTATTACCATCTCAAGGTCAGTTATGTCCTTCTTAAGGCGAATCCTCCTCCTCAGTGGTAGTGGTCGGTGAAGGAAAACATCGTAAGGACACAATAGCACGGTAGTAGGTACTACAAAGTACCCACCTGGCTGGCTATCACCATCAAGTTGGGAATCTATCGCCAAGCACCTATAGGTGTTCCGACAGCTGCACTTGAGAGCCAGTTCCTTCGAGGATGTGTTTGAACGCTATTAAATAATGTAAACTGGATATATAAAGCATATTGTTATGTATAAATTACTATTAATGCCACTTTTATTTTCTTCAAAATTCAGCTCATGGTTCAGTGTTTTTCTCTAAGACTTGTTGTTCAGAATTTGCCCATATCTCTTTCTTTCTATTTTTTTTTTGTTTCGTGCTCAATGTCAACTTACGGCAGGAAAATTTAGTTTAAAAAACCCATTAGACCGAGATCCCAGGGCCAGTAGACAAGATGGTTATCGACAATCGTCATCGTTAGTAAACGATCAACCTTTGTACGGAATTGACATAAGAGATTGTTAAAAGTCACGTGATATTTCGATTTGAAATGTCAATCCCATACAAAGGTTGATCGTTTACTAACGATGACGATTGTCGATAACCATCTTGTCTAGGGGAGCAGGACCGCCAGACCTTCCTTATTTTCTAACGCACAAGATGTGTAGAATTAAGTAGTACGTACTTCAAACATATGAATACTTGCTAACTTGTCCCGTCGGCCAATTCATAGGTACCAGGCATGAAATATTGGAACGAATAAATAGGAGATTATAATAACACAATTTATCGTTTCAATACTAAATCATCCTGTATTAATCCTTGAATATCGCATAATCTGAAGTATAACTGTCTCAGGTGCCGCTAGCTATATTCAAGCGTGAGAAAGAGATAGCACGTAAGCTGGAATTCGACGGACTCTACATTGCGGAACAGCCTGAGGATGACGACTTGAAGAGTCACTGGGACAAGCTTGTTATATCTGCTAAGTAAGTTTATTTTTTATTTATTTATTAATCAAATAAAATCCACAGCTCTTAGTATGATTTGAATTAACATATAAAATTAATCAAACAGCCAATGACAGATTTACATTTTAAAAATTAGGATACATTATAAGACAGCGATTATTCAATTTATATTAAATTAATTTGAATTTAAAAAAACAAAAAACAGGATGTGTGCCAGTGTGAATGGGGTGAGTTTGTGTTAGCGTGTGTTTAAGTTAAACATGATGTATAAAATATTATCTATCTACTCCTAGGGCATGTCGCAAAGGTTGCCGATAAATCTCTAATAACTCTTACTTTCTGACAGAATGAGATTGTAAAGATATCTACTGCAACCTGTGAATCAAGCCTTTAGTAAAAAGCAGGAATGTATGCATTTTGTTGGATATATGAATACCTAATATTATACTATTTTCAGATACGGTTACGGATATGAATTTATTTCGGATATCCGCTAGTTACGGATATTAGTTTTATGAGAAAGCGCGCGGCAAAACCTTTTCATAACGTGTCTCAGTTACACTCCGCCCCTATCCAAAATTACTTGAATCTATTATATCAGATTCGGTTACGGTTTCGGACAGATTTTTATTTCGGATATCCGATAGTTTCGTTTATTGTTACCGAGCTCCATAAAAAGTATATTTTTGATTTCACTCTGGCGTATACCAAGTTCGAGTTGCGTACAGTAGTACCCAACTGATATGGCTTACCGATGTACCTGCGCAGAAGATACATTTTCAAAGGCGGCAACTGTCGCCATGTGTGCGGAGGGGCGTCACTTGCGAGTGAGACGGAACTAACAGCTGCACTGTATTATAAACCTTAGAGGTAGTGATCTAAGGTTGATTGTAAGTTTTAAGCATTCTTTCATTAACCTTCGGGCCATACTTTCTTTTCTGTGCAAACGAAGATTCACGAAGCGCCTTATCAGTTGGTTAGCACTGTATCTCGGTATGCAGAGCGATTTGGACGTTTGTATGAAGATGACATACTGTTCCTCTTCTACTATGAACGAAGTCAATTGGATCAGTGCTGATGATATTCGACTGATTCCAGATCATTCCCTGTGAACTACTGGGACAAGTTCGTCAAAAAGAAGGTTCGCGCGAAATACTCTGAAACGTACGACTTTGACTCTATCTCCAACATGCTGGGAATGGAGAAGACTTCCTTCTCCGCGCAGGAAGACGAGGGCAGCAAGGGATTGGTGCACTAGTAAGTATTGACTATGTGTCTTTGGGTGATAAATTCCTACGTAATTTTTAGTGCTGGATGTTAGTTTTGAAATAATTATTAGTATTATTATTTGTTGTATCCTGAAATATCATTTTCAGGTTCTATTGAAACCATGTTTAAATTAACTCTTTTATGGTATACTGGAAGCCATTAGTCAAATCAGCAAATGACACGATAGATATAGTAACTTTACGAATTTTATATATCTAAAGATAAAATATCTATTGACTCTCAGAAATAAACTTCTACGCATAGTCTTGCATCAATATTCTGATGGGCTGGTTGGCGTGGTTTATCACAGACAAGTCATGGGTTCAATTCCCACCCAGGACAGGCATTTGTATTCATGGATATGTATCAAGTTAAAACTGAATGTAGTATATCAGTTGATTTTTTCCATAGTACAAACTCTGAATAGTTGGGAATTCGACAATCGTGTGTGAAGAATATTATTAATTTTGACAAAATATTTAGCTAATTTACTCTTTTTCAGTATAATTAACATAGACTGGCGCTACCAAGTATGGAAGGCTGGCGTGACGATCACAGACAACTCGTTCCTCTATTCTCTATGGTACTTCTCCTTCTCTGTGATGGGAAACTTCAATAACTTCTTCTTCGCGGCACATTTGCTCGATGTGGCTGTTGGGTTCAAGACTTTGAGGACCATCTTGCAGTCTGTCACGCATAATGGAAAGCAGGTGAGGAATTTGGACTTTATTTACTTTAGTATTAGGTCCAAATTTGTTTATTGTTTTAACGCAGTAAGTAATTGTTTCCAGGTTTTTCTGATTTCCACCTTCATATTGAAAAGGGCTCAAATACACCTTTGCATCTAATTTGGTGGTAAACTGTACCCAATGTAGGAATTTACTTTATCGCCCCCAAAATCAAAAAATCAAAATCAAAATTCATTTATTCAATTTTGGCCCTTATAGGGCACTTGTGAAGGTTAACAAATGACTCTACACCGGTTCCAAATACAACTTGAACTGAGAAGACTCCGGCAAGAAACTCAGCAAGTGTTCTTTTTTTTTTTTTAATGTGTACTTATAAATATTACAATTTACAAAATATATATAACAATAGCGTGCGAAGCGAACAATTCATTCAAATGCATTCTTGTCATCTACAAAATCAGAAACTTTATAGTACCCCTTCTTGCATAACTTCTGTTTTACTATCTTTTTGAATCTATGTATAGGTAGCTCTTGGATTTCTTTGGGTACTTTATTATAGAAACGTATACATTGCCCCTTGAAAGAGTTAAGGACTTTGCTGAGCCGAGTTAAAGGTACAGCAAGTTTGTGCTTATTTCTAGTGTTCAAACTATGAGTGTCGCTATTCTTAGGTAAGTTATTTATGTTTTTCCTCACATGAATAAGATTTTCATATATGTACTGTGACGACACTGTCATTATATTAATAGATTTAAACTTGTCTCTCAAAGAATCTCTAGGCCTTATTTTATATATTGCGCGGATAGCCTTTTTCTGCAGTATAAAAATTCTATTGATTTCGGCACCACTACCCCAGAGGAGGATACCGTAAGACATCAAACTGTGAAAGTAACTGAAATAAACTAATTTTGCCGTAGATTCGTCAGTGAGAGCGCGAATTTTTCTCACTGCATAAGCTGCAGAACTAAGTCTATCCACCAATTTACAAATGTGAGGGCTCCATTGTAACTTATTATCTAAAGTGATACCTAAAAATACAGTTGTTTCAACAAGATCCAGTTTTTCGCCTTTAATTACAATATTTGTGTCCGAATGTCTCACATTGGGTAGACTGAATCTGATACATTTTGTTTTTTTCTCATTTAGCAATAAATTATTTATAGTAAACCAATCAACGACTACAGAAAGAGCATTGTTCACATCGTCAGAATTAAAATCATGTCTATTCACTTTGTAAAGAAGTGAAGTGTCATCAGCAAACAATACTATCTCATGTTTTTTTTCTACAAGATATGGTAAGTCGTTGATGTAAATGAGAAAAAGAAAAGGTCCAAGGATAGAACCTTGTGGTACACCCATAGTTACTGATGACCCAGGGGATACTCTACCATTAACATCAACCTTTTGAATTCTGTCACATAAGTAAGAAATCAAAAGATCTAGTGCAGTGTCTCTAACGCCGTAGTGATGTAATTTGCTGATCAGTATTTTATGATGGACACAATCAAAAGCCTTGGATAAGTCACAAAAAACACCAATGGTGTCTCGTGAATTTTCCCAGGCGTCAAAAATATGTTGAATAAGCTCAACACCAGCATCGGTTGTTGAGCGACCCCTAGTGAAACCAAATTGTTTACTGTGAAGCAGTCTATTACTATTGAAATGTACCATCAATTGATTAAGTATAATTTTCTCGAATACTTTACTGAATGTCGGTAATATGGAAATCGGTCTAAAATTTGTGGGGTCAGATGTACTACCGGTTTTAAATAAAGGCACTACTTTACTATGTTTCATAAGATCAGGAAACTCACCACAATCAATACATTTATTAAAAATAACAGCTAAATGAGGTGCAATACAATCAATTATAGAATTAATAAGTTTAACTGAAAGCCCCCATAGATCAACAGTGTTTTTCAAATTTAGAGATTTGAACGCTTTAATTATATCGCTAGAAGTAACAGTTGAGAATTTAAAGTCAACAGTACACTCTTTTACATTTTTCCTAAGTAAAGATACAGCGAGGGTGGGAGAAGAATTAAGAGACTTGGTAGTCGAAACTGGAATATTGGTGAAGAAAGTCTCAAAAGCGGCAGCAACATCTTGATCAGATTTTATTGATTTATCATTTATAATAAGTCGAAACTCATGATTACGTACTTTGAACTTTCCAGTTTCACTATTTATAATTTTCCAAGTCATCTTGATCTTATCATGACTATTTTTAAAAACCGCCATATAGCAAATTTCATCGAAATCGTTAAAGCCGTTTTCGAGATCTCAAAACATACATGCTCGTTAAATAAGATAGGTAGGTAGGTACACCTACGTATTTGAAATCATAAACACCCATCATGCCATTAATTTACAAGAAAAGAGACAATATAAAAACAATTTACCAGAAAGCTAATACCTACCTACCTATTATATGCAAGATACTAATAGAAAACTTATTCATTATATTATTGTTCATAGACTCAGTAAAGTAAACCATATTTACACTAATGGTTATTAAAATTCTATTATTAAAATCTAAACGTAAACAAACACGATGCGCGAGTGCCCTGAGTTTGAGCACAGGCCGAGCCAGTATAAACCGGTTTCCCCTCGTACGTGACGAGCCGCCAGTGCTCACGCACACACGCGCCTCAAGCTTGTAGTTGTGTACCTACCGTAGCGCGTTTGTATGAAGCTTGGTCTCTGTTCCCTTCAATCCTCTGTGGTTTGGGATCAGATAGCCGTGCCGTGTGTGAGGAATGTCCCAGCTGGCGCGGTTGGTTAAGACTCTGGTTAAGATTCCACCTATCGCGCCGCAGGTAGTGGGTTCGATTCCCACACAGGACATGCATTTGTGTGCATGAACATGTCTGTATGTCCTGAGTCTGAGTGGTATGCATTTACAAAAAAGAAGTAGTATAAGTATTATATCAATTATCTGGTCTCCATAGTACAAGCTCTGCTTAGTTTGGGATCAGATGGCCGTGTGTGAGGAATGTCCCGGGATATGTATTTATTAATGTATGTGTGTGTTGCAGCTGGTGTTGACGGTAATGCTGTTGACGATAATCGTGTACATATACACGGTGATCGCGTTCAACTTCTTCCGCAAGTTCTACGTGCAGGAGGAGGACGACGAGGTCAACAAGAACTGTCACGACATGCTCACGGTATGTCACCTACAAATAACTATACGGTATTGGACTTTAATTAGGTAATTTTATGAACGGTGGGGCAATAGGGATGAGTCCCCGGTACAAAAAAAAACTAATTACTCCATCAGTTAGATTATCAAAAAATATTGGTAAAGTATTGTTTGCTTTACATAAATAATCATAATAATCTCTTTAATCATAAAAAAATGCCAAAGATAAGGCGCTTCAAAGTTCGGGCTTCACTTTAGAGTAAAAACTGTACCACAACGTGTCGGATAGACTTGATATTTTATACATCAGTATATTGGAAGACAATGCAAGTACAGTCAACAAAAAGTACAGACACCAAAAATAGCTTGTATGAAAAATCAAATTCTTAAAGAGTGCGTATAAAGCAAAATAACATATCTTATGGTGCGTCCATGCTTGGCGAACCGAGCACGAGCCGAGCCTCGAACACGATTCGCGTAGCATGGACGGGCTTGCGAACCTCGAACGAGCGTGATTGTCAGTTTTTTCACGAACAAAGGGATTCGCATCGTGCTCGTTGTAGGCTCGTTCGTGGCTCGGCTCGTGCTCGATTCGCGTAGCATGGACGTGATAGATAGATGGGCCGATCATCATTAAGAAAGTGCTGATCATCTCATTTAGAAAGATTATAAATATCGACTAAAAATAAATAAATTAATATATCATCTGAATATATCGATGTGCTAAATTTTAATCCCGAGTTGCCAAGTTGTCTAAACTGTTTCTAGTTATGTAATTACTATTTACTTAAAGTTCCACATTATAGAATGAAGAAACATCGGAATTAAAGTAGGGTAGGTATTAATAAATAAATCTCAAGACCACAATTTTGAACTGATTTTACTCCCTTTAAATTCTAGTATAATTGTCAATAAATTAATCAATTCAGATAATGGACAATAAGTATCAGATTACGTGATTCAAACGTTAGGATGGTTATTCTAATCGAATTATATAGCATATTTCAAAATCAGGTATACTTAACTATATCAGAGTACTAAAGGGTTTATTAGGTCACAATAATAAATAATCATTTAGGCCAAACTTTAGAAAGTATTTATTCAAACATATCTATGGCCACAACTATGAATTTACTCTCAAATCTACTTCCGGTTCGGATGGCCGACCATATTGAGAAGGTACCGGTAAGAAACTCAATATTAAGGTCTTATGTATGGCCACTACACATAAAGAGTTATTCTCAGTATATAACAGAAATACACAGAACACATATTATAAAATTATCAATTGTTACAGTTGACAATATCAAATATACTTATCTTTATATCGACGGGCAGTATCACGATTATAATAAGCAACCACTTCCAAAATACACAAGACTGAACTGAGCCCAGACCTTCCCGCTTATTTTATATTTTACAAGTACACTTCAAGAATACAGACGGAAGTATCAACCAATCACAGAGACGGAAGTCTCAATACACCATAACCGGATACATTTTATCAGGAAGTGTCACTAATCTCATAATAACAAATTTAGTAAACCATTATCACAAAATTACAACATTCGTTGTTAATTATTGGAATAATTACTATCGAATTTAGGTATGATTAATGATATGATTTATCAAAGCCATTACATTGTTCAATTAAAATATCAATCGGAAGTCTATTGAAATCTCCTTACATTACAATAAAATGTTTATCAACAATTAAATTATCGCAGTAGTAATTTGATGACTTTGTAATTATTCCAATCCAATTATCATCAACATTACAATTTAAAATAACATTAAGTTACACCGGAAGTTTAATTTAATTATTGCACCGGAAGTTTAAATAATAATCAAACCTTCAGTTCAATAGTGTTGCCATTGCAAATAATAAATTTATCAAAAACTTATTTCAATAGTGTTGCCACTGCAAATAATACATTTTTGAAGTACTTATTTAACTCAGATATTTGACTCAGATTTAACCAAATATCTAACAGACGCACCATTAGAATTGAGATTTACCCAAGTAATATTTAAATGAAAAAATATTTGTATATGGGTACGTTCATTATATACGCGAGGGTTCTATCAGAGCAAAAACATAATGGAATGAAAATTCCTCGATAGAAAAAAATCACAAAGCTACCTCCAATAATAATGAATTTTCGTTTTCATTCCTTCATGGTGTATCCAATTAAGACAAAAATTCGATAAATAATATCACTAACGTATGACCTAGGGCTGATACTAACGATTTTTTTAAATATTCTATACTTTACGAGCTATTTAGATTAGAAGCGCTTAGTTCATTTTTTTCCGCGAAACACGCTATCTCCGTCTCATGCCACGCGAATATTAGACATAAGTTTGTTTCATCTGACATTGCCATATTTTTCTGGCTTTATACGCCCTCTTAACAAAACATTATGTTTAAACTTGTGTAATGTAACTTCTGTGTGAGTGTAACTCGACGAGGTTGTCCCCAGTGCTTCGTGTTCAACCTGTACAAGGGCGTGCGCGCCGGCGGCGGCATCGGCGACGAGCTGGAGCCGCCCGACGGTGACGACTCCGAGGTGTACCGCATCATCTTCGACATCACCTTCTTCTTCTTCATCATCATCATCCTGCTCGCTATACTACAGGGTACGTATACATATAGCGGCATTTCTACGGTGTACGGACATAATATGTATCCGGATTAGCATAGCGATACGATGTTTTTGTGTGACTCCAATGTGAAGCGCTCGTGGTGTAGCATGATAAGCCGTTCTTAATCGATCGGCAAGATAAGCTACCGCCGTCGTGGTCGGTACCTGGATGGGTGACCGCCTAGTGGTATTTCAAATCGAGCGTTTCCGTGCTTCGGAAGGCACGTAAAGCCGTTGGTCCCGGTTATCATTTAATTGTGATAGTCGTTAAGCTAGTTTAAGGCCTTCTAGGCGGCTTGAAAACTCCAACAGTAGGTTGCCCACTAGCCTACCTCCACCGATCCACAGTGGGCACGCGTGATGGAGTATCTGCACATTCCCTCCCACATACATTTGTGTGCAGGAGGCCTGTGCTCAGCAGTGAGACATTATAGGCTGATGACTCCAATACCGGATTCAGGCTGAGTTTTAGCTGACAAATAGGATCGCTTCATTTTCACGTTAAAGCTGTAATGAAGCGATCCTATTGGCGGGTTGAAACACATCCCTAACTACACATCTCTGCTGGAGATCCAGCCATATTAAGATCCAGGGGTTATTTTAATTATTTGAATAAACTTTGAGAATTTGATTCTTTTCCAAAAACCTCCCATACAAAATACAATATAAAATGACACAGAGCATTTTGACGAGTTTTTTTTTTACTTTGTATAAGCCTGTGTTTGATCACAATATCACCATGTTGAGTGATGATGTGGCCGAAGGTGGTAAGCACACCAAGCCTATAAGGAACTGGCTCTCAAGTGCAGCTGTCGGAACACACCGATAGGGGCTTGGTGACAGATCTTCATCTTGAGGGTGGTAGTCAGCCAGATGGGTACTACTAAGTTCCGTAGTTAAAGAGTGATTCTACAACACTACATTATTTCTTGCTGCGGCAAATCTTGTGTGTTCTTTTTGAGGAACATTGAAAGTAAATGCGATATAATTGCAGGTCTGATCATCGACGCGTTCGGAGAGCTTCGTGACCAGCTGGAGTCCGTGAAGGAGGACATGGAGTCTAACTGCTTCATATGTGGCATCAATAAGGACTACTTTGATAAGGTTGTATTATGTTGTGGTTTGGTTGTGGTCTACATTGAACATTTCTTTTTTGGGTTCCGTACCCGAAAGGTGTCAAACGGGACCCCTGTCCGTCCGTCTGTCTGTCAATGGGCTGTATCTCATGAACGGTAATAGGTAGACAGCTGACATTTTCAGAATATATGTATTTCTATTGCCGCTATAACAACAAATAATAAAAATGAAATAATATTAAAAATAGGGGGCTCCCTATAAAAGAAACGTTTTTTTACCGATTTGGAAAATTATTTTTTTGTCTGGAAACCCTTCCAGTTTGGTCCCATTGTCATCAGATCAGGATTTGATTACTTCTTAGTGTACTTTGAAGTCGGTTTAAGTTTTTTTGTAAAACAGTCTAATTATATTTATTAAACCTTTTATTTTCATAACAAATTGAGTTAGGTAATATTGTACGGAACCCTCCGTGTGCGCGTCCGACTCGCACTTATTATTCTCAAGTATTTAAAGCTCCAAAAATATAAGTGCCGTATAAAAAATTGTGTTAAGTCTTCTAGAACCTTATGTTTTGGGCCGTAAAGGCTTTTTTAAAGACGAATTAAGACTATTGGGCCTATTTCATTTGTTTGTATTGTTATAGGTGCCGCACGGATTCGACACGCACGTGCAGCGGGAACACAATCTAGCGAACTACATGTTCTTCCTCATGCACCTTATCAATAAACCTGACACGGAATACACCGGTAAGAAACACCAACCACCTTATCACATGTCGCTACTCATAATAAACTCAACTTATTACTAATTAAACTTAGGCCCCCTTATTAAATAAGGTGTAACTCAAGTATAATAATACCTAGGTTTTAAATATATCCGTCACTTTCTAATGTCATGTAACAAAAAGGGCTGGGGCTATCTTAATACCTGGGTGTTACAAGACTGACTTACGCTTTATTTATTAATAAGGCCCAGGTAGTTTAAGGCGATGATAACTCAGTGGTAGTGATGTCGGATGCCGAAACGAAGGTCCCGGGTTCGAATCCTTCAATGAGCTTGAGCTTTCGGTGAAGGAAAACATCGTGAAGAGACCATAGCTCAAGTTTAAAATCTTTTGCCAAGCACCTATCAGTGTGTTTCTACAGCTGCACTTGAGAGCCAGTTCCTTCTAGACTTTGTGTGCTTACCACCTTCGGCCACATCATCACTTACCATGGTGAGATTGCGGCCATACACAGAAAATGAGAAAAAGCAAAAATCGCACAAGAAGCAACTCAATAAAGTCGAAATTCACTTGTATTTTTGTCCCCAGGTCAAGAAACCTACGTATGGAATATGTACACACAAAGATGCTGGGACTTCTTCCCGGTGGGAGACTGCTTCAGAAAACAATACGAGGATGTCATGGGAGAATAGATCTAATTAACACTGTAAATAGAGTACAAAATATATCGTTACAAAGTTAGTTCAATTCGCTTGTGACAAAATGCAAATTTCAATTTATTGCTCAAAATTATAAAAAAATGGAAATCTGGCTTTGGAAGATAAAGAAGAAAGAGAAAAGAGTTGTAATAGAAAAAATTAGTTAAAAATAAATATTTATGTTACACACAATTGTTTCTTTTAATTAATTAAAAGTTTGTAGTAATATTACATCTTCCAAAGTCAAGTACTCATAATAATAGCTCTAATAGCGTAAATTCATCCAAAAAATCGAATATAAAGAGAATAAATACTCATAAACTATAAATATATGTTTCTTCTAATTAATTGTAAGTAACTACTTAAGGTGGCCTTTCCAAGTAAACTTTTCTATTTTATCAATATAGATATTTATGTAAGATTATATGATGTTAAATAAATATTATTATATTTAATGATATCTGGATTTCATTTCATATCCTTGCGATAATCCTGCGTGATAAAATAAACTATTCCTTGTCCATTTAGTGTATGAAGTTTAAGAGTGTCAAAGGAAAATTAACCTTTTTGCTTAACAATAAGGTATATTATTATCTTATCTATAATAATGGTTAATGGTATGATGATAAAAATGAACTTTATGGTAAAAAAGTTTAGTTTTCTTTGACATTCTTAAACATCACATTTGATGTGTTCTAATTGCGACTTTATTTCAGTGTGTTTTGAACGAAATTTGAATGGAATGGAATGACGCCCGTGCCTCCGCGCTCGCGCCAGCTCCTGTGGCTTGCGCAAAAATGTCAAAAACGTATCTCACTATTAAAAAAAAGGAAAGGTAACCAACCTGGCAGTCTGTACACGACCTATAATATAACGGTCTATACATGTAACTAGGAAAAAGGCTAAAGAAAAAGCATCATTTCATGTACAATAATAATTTATTGTTCCCAGAATTTATAAAAGCTAAGTCATTTCTGTGCGTTCACATGATATTGGTAATTTGGTTAACTTTTAGAATACATAAAAAGCTACTGATTTTTCTTATTCAATGAATACATATCACTGTTTTCTTAATATAATCTTATCAGTCTTATTAACAAACGAATAAAGCTTAATTTCTAGATAACAAACAACAGTTTAGGGAACTATATTTGCTAAGCAACAGTATTGAAATTCCTTTGAATCTGAAATCACCAGGTCAAAATGACCCTGACCTACTGTATTTTTATACAATTTATTATAGATATTTCGTGATTATAAGTTTCTAGAAATACCGCAGACAGAACATCACTCTCAAGTTGAGAATCGGTCCTCAGAAGAAAGTGTTCCAACAGCAGCACTTGAAAACCAGTCCAAAGCCAAAGTCAAAGCCATTTATTAAATTTAGGCGCTAGTAGGGCACTTATGAGCGTCAAAGCTACCGAAGCTTCCTTCTATAGTTTGTGTATCAAACTCAACATTATATACATACATACATCCATAAAACTTCGAAGTATAGCTTGACCACTTTGGCTGTGCCGCGCCTTGGAGGGAGGTGAAAACGAGATCTTGAGTTCACATGGGTTCGATATTCTACGATTAAAATAAGAAGATACTGGTGCCGATTCTGTTGTAAATCGCACTAAACTAATTTAAATCATATCACATCTCTTTCTTACAAACATTATTGAAAAAGGATAGAACATATTTAAAGCTGTCAGATTAGTCTGTCGTTTTCATTTGCGGGTAAATATACGTTACCAATTTAGACTAATTTGACAGAACATTTCCTACATCCCTTTCTTATGTTCTTTCTTAGAAAGAGATATAGTAAGACTAAATTAGTTTAGTTGTGAACGACAAAATTAGCACCACTATTATAGTAAAATAACTTACTTAAATCCCCATATGGCCTGAATTAAATGGTAAAATATATAAGCATGACTGCCTTAATTTGGCTTATATTTGGGTCAGTTTTATATTTGCAGAAATTTTTATCCTTTTCGGCTACATTATATTATTATAAATTGATTTGCCATTGATATTGCACGAGCTATCTCAATTTATCTCATATACATATACTCTTACTCCTTTCCTAACTCAGCCCCAGGATAACCTACGGCAGTAAATTTGGTCTGTATACAATTTAAGTAGATTTGGAAAGGAACCAAATACAATTTTAATCTTAACGAATCAAAGACTAGAATCCAGTAACCAGCTAGGATTTACAAATAACTTTGAATAAATTTTATCTGTCAAAGCGTACATTTCAAAGTGAACTTAAAATTCAAAGTGCCTACCTATATGTATATTATACAACATCTAGTCTAACTAAATCCTAAACCTAACTTACAGAAGGTTGCTTATGTGCTAAATAAAGCGTAAAAATACTAGTTAAAGCGCTAACTAAGAATATAACGTCGAACCATCTATGGTAGAAGTTGAACTGCAAATCTCCCAACACTTGAGTGATTATAATTCGATATTCTGGCGGCATATTCATCCGCATGAGAAGAACGGACGAACAGAAATACATGCCCATTATTTGAGCTAGAATCAATACGATGATGTTCGATGATTTCGACGAGGAGATTTTGTAGAAAAACTGGAAATAATAAGACAATGTTAAGACTAAGATAAGACAATAATTAAACTCTCAAGCGTGCCCGGGAAGTAGGTAATGCACCAACTCGCCATGCTTATGAGTTTGCGAGTTGAATTTATTCGCATCAGTAGCAAGTAGTAACGTCCAAAACTCATGGCTTTCATCTCTCCTCATAATAAATAATAATAAATATCCTGGGACATTCCTCACACACTGTCATCTTATCCCAAACTAAGCAGAGCTTGTACTATGGAAACCAGATAACTGATATAATACATATACTACTTTTTGTTTGTAAATACATACTTAATATACATAATTACACTCAGACTCAGGACATACAGACATGTTCATGCACACAAATGCATGCCCTGTGTGGGAATCGAACCCACGACCTGCAGCGCGTGAATCTTAACCAACTGCGCCAACTGGCCCGTCGAAATAAGTCGAATAAAGGTCCATAGAACGACAAACGGTTCCCTAACAACTTTTTTGTAAAGTTTGCGAGGTCGGATATGGGAATATTTAATACTAATATTACATTGATTACCTTTAAATATTATAATTATAAAGGTTTGCTATTGAATAATTTGATTTTATTTAAATAATTTAATAAAAAATATTGATTACGGAAAGCGTATATCCAAAAGTACACGACTTCTTTCGCACTAGGCGCACAGATCGCGAAGGAGATAATTTTATAACAATATTAGCAAGTGACGTGAAAAGATAATGACGGTGACACTTTGGTTATGATTTTTAACCGACTTCAAAAAAATGGAGGAGGTTCTCAATTCGGTAGTTTTTTTTTTTTTTTTATGTTTGTTACCCAATAACTCCGTAATTTATTAACCGATTTGGAAAATTCTTTTTTTGACTGGTAGGGTACACTTCCCGTTTCGTCCCATTGTCATCAGATCAGGATTTGATTACTTCTTAGTGTACTTTGAAGTCGGTTTAAGTTTTTTGTAATTCAACAAACTTGGAAGCTAAAATGTGGTATGAATCTTTGAGTAATTTATTTTGAGCTCAAACTGTTATATAGAGAGTCTGACTTGATGAAGTGTTCACCCCTTTCGAATAGACCCGATACAATAATATTACAATTAATTAAGTTCGCGAAAGCTTAAAAAGTACACATTGTATAGATGTTGGTTACTCTTCCACAAAAAAAACGACTGAACTAATTTGGATGAAATTTGGCACGCACATTTATTTATTACTAGCTGCCCGGCAAGACTAGGGTATTAGTAGTACCACTACCCTACTTACCCTACCCTACCTAATCTACCCTCGCAACTTTCTTAATTTTTTCTTTCATAATAACCTTCTCCTGACAATAACAAACACAACAAATCGGTCCAGCCGTTCACGCGTGATGGCGTGACCAAGGGAAATAGGGATTCATTTTCATATATATAAATGTTAACGTTCCGTCGGGAACGCGGATGGAACCGCGGGCAGATACAAGTTACAGAAGAAAAGAGGCAGCATTATATTTTGGTTACCTTAGTAAGCGTCAACAACAATCCCCTGATGCTGGTAAGCACGATGCACCCGACGAGTATGAAGGAGACGTGCTGCGACCAGAAGGCCACGTCGATGTGTAGCCCCGCCCACGGCACGATCAGCTCCAGCCCACGCGTCACCGGGTCCTTCTTGCCCACGCGGTCGAATACTATGTTTATTGTTGACTGGACAACAAATCACTTCATTACTTATGGCCCAATACTCAACGTCAAGTGGATACCGGGGGAAAGGCCAGTCCAGGGCTTCCCAAACTGTGCGTCGCGACAGTTCTGCGTGACGTCACATTTCGCAAAAAAATGTATTGCAATGTGACGTCACGCGGACCTTTAACGGGCTATATCTTCATCACTTTTGGTTTGATTGACGAAAAAAAAATGTATCCAATAGTTTTTGATAATCTAACTGATGGACTAAATATCATTTTTTAGGAAAGTAGCCAATTATTTCTTTACGATTTTATCTTTCATTGAAAAGCTTTTTTGAATTCTTATTTTAAATTAATAAATAGATAATACGAAAACAAGTGTGTATTATTGTGTTAATATGTATGACAATCGCGCCCCAAAGACTTAAAAGATTTTAAAATAATACTTACAATAAAAATCTTCCAAACACAGTACAGCGAGAAGAAATAGCCAAGAAAGTTAAAGTATTTCCCCTGGAAGGTGTTGGACCACTCGATCTTCTCGCGCATGGTGCGAGCGTCATGGGCCTCCAGGAACAGCTGCCGGCTCAGCTCTTCAAGCCCGGAGATCTCTTCACGGAGTTGGGCTATGTCTGGAACTCACTTCAATTCAATAACCTGGCTAGACCTTCTTGAAATTTTTTGTCTATAGATATGTAGGCAGAATAGGCAGGATATGTTGGTGACAGTGTTAACATTAAATGTACCTTCATTTTCAAACATAATGAATCTCTATGTAAAGTTGTAGTTTCATAAGTTGAAGGCTCAGAAAATATATTTTTTAAACCAGGTATATGGTTATAGTTTTATCAAAATCGGTTTCGAGACTCGTTTGAGAATTTTTCGGTACTACCTATACTTTAGGTTCTAGACAGACGAACTGCATTTCAAATGTTCTCCGACTGAAAATTTGCAGTTTGAATGCAGTTAGTACGACTGCAAACCAACCGTGCAGCCCGATTCCAGTCGGTGTGCAGTTGGCGTGCGGAGTTCCAACGCCAACAGTCCGCCTAGACCTTTACCACCTTATTAATAAATCAGGTTTAAGTCAAGTATAATAATTAATAATTAATAATTCTTAGTATACAGGCCTTGCCTACCTTAAGTGTCAGAGACTTCAATTTAATTGAGTGTATCTAATTTGGTCTAATAAAAAAAATTATTATTATTATTATCTCTTTATTTAGTTTTCATCTTAAAAATATATTTTTTATAACATTACAATTAAAAATATTACAAAAAAACCTAATCCTATAAACAAATACGATTATTATTATTATTCTCTTTATTTAGCTGATTTCTTAAAATTATTTTTTTATAACATTAATGTATAAAATCAAAAATATTATAAAAAAATTATTATTATTATTCCGTTTATTCATTTTATATACATATTAAATACATTTTTAAATATTTTATTATTATTATAATAAGGATTAAACTATATCGGTCACTTTCTAATCTCATATAAACAAAAAGGGATCAGGCTATCTTAATTCCTGGATGATCCAAGACTGACTTACACCTTATTTATTAATAAGGGGGTTAGGATTTGGGACCAATTCACCTGTATATCCCCTTTTAAAATGGGAACCAAAATGAAAAAATATGTAAAAAGCTATTTTCATACGCTTTTTGAAGAACAACGTCATCACAACGCTGATGTAGGAAAGTCATAGTAGCACTCTCATACCACAATGTAATGAATATTACGATTCAATATTGACAGCTTTTCTATTGCATCTTTTCAGATTCGAAATAATACACCAATTCACTCACTTTCGCTGCCATGTCCCAAAGGATTAGCAATACTCCCAACACTCGACAGTATATTCGTCCAAAACCCGCCCCTATTCTTCACATTGGACTGGTCCATCATATTGTATTGTGTTCTCCCTCCAACGCTGTTGGCTTCAGCTAGCGCTATCCTTTTCTTCTTAACCAATATCATATCCATTGTTTGAAGAAGTTTCTTTTCTATTGATAAAACATCTGATTGGGTAACTGGTCTGGAATAAAAAAAAAAAATTAACTAGCGACTCGCCCCGGTTTTGCCCGTGTTATCTGTTATACATGAAAAAAACCTCTAAATTATGGTAATAAAAACTACGTCGCATTCTATTGTTGTTTTACACTATTTAGTTAAAGAAAAGAAAGAAAGAAAGAAAACATATTTATTGACCCACAATGATAAGGTACACATATTATTTATATAGTTACAGTAACATATTCTATGTACATGATCTGCGTACACACACACATGAAGATTACATTAATTTGTTGCGTGGGGTCAAAAGGTCCCTACCTCAGCATAAAGCTGCACTGCTCATAAAGCAGTACAACGCTGGTATTCTGGCAGAGCCTTTACTTGAGTGACGACACAAACTTAAATTAGATATAAGAGAAAAACAATAATATTATGAATCTAAGTGGGTATGTAACAGTAAAAAAAAAAAAAAAAACAGTATTCAGTGTGCAAACCTAAAAAACCTAGTTAGAGATTTATCTTTAATTTACAAATAAATACACTTGTATTTTTCCATGCATCTTTTTTGCTGTGGGCTTATGTTTTAAATGAATGCTACAATCAACTCTAACGCTGTGCTACGGTTTTATGGAGGTTCAAGGTGGATGTTATCTCCTTTTAAAATTGAAGATCCAGCCTGGTCATCTTGTCTGGGGACCGTGCTCTAAAGTTAAATTAAGTAAGTTGTATATACGCAGATCGCCGAGAAAACTTCGTAAGCGCGATGCAGAATGTTGTGGCGCCACCTATCTTTCTGTGAGTGAACTATCTTGGTGCAACTGATAGATGGCTTATAGATATCGCTACAGTTCAACCTCATTGGCAATCGCTACTTCAACCTGTTATTACGTATTAAAATTGTATTGTAGAGATAAGTTTACAAAAAATTAACAAAAAACATGTGTGTTACCTTATAAATATGGCCATAGATGTGTATGGATAGTTGACGGCACCAAACCCGGACAGTAGTGCCATCACTGTCACTCCTATTACACCTATTCTAGATACACCTTGCTCTATTGAGAATATCCCCTGAAATGTAATTATATTATGAACTAGCTGACCCCCGCGGTTTCACCCGCGTACGGCTATTTTTCGCGGATCCCATTTTTTTTTTTTTATAAAATTAGTTCTAGCCTAAGATACTTCTTGTAACATCAGATATCAGGCGTTAAAAAATAGAAAAAAAAAAAAGTTAGTACAGTAGTACCCAACTGATAAGGCGCGTCGTGAATCTTCGTTCGCACAGAAAAGAAAGTATGGCCCCGAAGATTAACGAAAGAATGCTTAAAACTTACAATCAATCTTAGATCACTACTATAAGGTTCATAATATCATATAAGGTTCGCTTTGAAAATGTATCTTCTGCGCAGGTACATCGGTAAGCCATTATAGTTGGGTACTACCACAGTCTAATAACCATACAGTCGGTCGACGAAGCCGTCTAGACAGGGCAATCGTGCGGGGTGTGAGGGACGAGACGCGGGAAAGCCGTTACCGACCTGCGAACAAAATTATGTTAGTAGCTCGGTAAACAGTATTCAGGGCTAACGCGTGTTTGTGTCTGTAATTATTTTATTTAAAATGGTGCAAACGACGTGTGCTGTGAGAGACTGCAAGTCTTCATCCTATTTAAATAAAGATCTGCGGTTTCATCAGCTTCCACACACAGACGAAAAGTAAATAAATCATGGTTTGTTATCGTAGAGTGCATACAATAATAATTTTATATTTGTCATGTCGTGTCACGTTAATAACGCCAACAAAATGGCCGAATGGCGGACGGTAAAAAATATCTAATAGGTACACAGGTATAGATAACAGGCACAGGGCATGAGGGTTTGTTTTTTTTTTTTTTTTTTTTTTTCAATAGGTCTGATGATGGAGTAGGAGTGTAAGCACTGGAACTCCATAGTGGAACATCGTATCCTAGCCGTGTTTGGGTTTGTTGGAATTGTCGTGAGATGAACTTTTACCATGTATGGCTTTCAGGGTCTGATGATGGAGTAGGAGGGTAAGCACTGGAACTCCATAGTGGAACATCGTATCCTAGCCGTGTTTGGGGTTGTTGGAATTGTTGTGAGATGAACTTTGACCATGTATGGTTTCAGGGTCTGATGATGATGTAGGAGGGTAAGCACTGGAACTCCATAGTGGAACTTCGCATACTAGCCGTGTTTGGGGTTGTTGGAATTGTCGTGAGATGAACTTTGACCATGTATGGTTTTCAGGGTCTGATGATGGAGTAGGAGGGTAAGCACTAGAACTCCATAGTCGAACATCGTATTCTAGCCATTTTTGGGGTTGTTGGAATTGTCGTGAGATGAACTTTGACCATGTATGGTTTTCAGGGTCTGATGATGGAGTAGTTATTATAATATTGTTTAAAATATAATAATGCTAACAATGTTTTATTGTTATCTGCAATAAATAAATAATTTTGTAAATATTGTTTACTTGTGACAACCCTGGCCGTCGCGATACTGTCTAGACGTTGTCGGCATTTTTCACAAGATCAAAGGCGTCGGACGACTGTATGGTTATTAGACTGTGGTACTACTGTACCACGTTAGTAGCAATAGTTATGGTAATGTTAATTTTAGTTATCTTATGTTTTTTAACAAATCTCAATTTGTCTGGGTCGTTAATCACCCCTATGAATCTCTTCAGCCCACTTATCGGAGACTTATCTATACCTATATGATGTATAAAGTTATGTCGTATTTAAGTCTAAAAACAGTAAAAGACCTTATGCCTTAGGATGGGGATCATAATTTTATTGATTCATTTTTTACTCCAATCTCTGCTTAATGTAACCTTATAACTTATATGGTTGCTCACCTGTTTTGGGCTTAATATAGGGAACGGATCACCGAGTTTCCAGAAGAAATACAGATATATGAACCATACGAACATTGTTAGTGGCCGTATAACATTTTTTGACACTGTAAAAAAAAACACTGTAATTATGTATAGTCCATTAGCCTCACATTGGTTGTTTAAAAAAAGTTTATATTCTGAACTTGTTTGTGCAATATGTTAAACTTTCAGTTTAGGCTGTGCATTGTTCTGTTAGTCAGGAAAAGATTTTATAATATTATAAATAGATTAAAAAAATTATCTGAAGATTCTGCTCACCAAATCTTATATTACTGATACAGCAGTATGCTATGTAGAATGGTATGAGAGCTATCACCATGAACAGCAGAGAATACAGTCCTAGATTCCAGTGGAAATATCTTGAACTGGAAGTGAAAAAATGAATTATGATACAAATAATATGAGTGCAACATAAAATTTGCTGCATTGCTTTTGTTTGCCAAGTTTTTAAATTAGAATAAATTGAAACCAGTATTAAAAACACCAAAGTGATTGTCAACATATCTAATAATACCTTTTGATGATTAAAAATGTCAAAGAAAAATAAACCTTGGTGCTTTATAAATAAGGTTTATATCTATTAATATGTGATTAACCGTAGATTTAGCAGATATACTTTATAATGACATGGTTAATTTTTCTACGACATCAAAAGGTAATTCAAGATTTGTTGCACTGTAGTATGTTTTGGGGAGCTTCTCCAGAGAGTTACTTCTCTTCTAGGCTTTGTGCTTAGCACCTTCGGCCACATCATCACTTACCATGGTGAGATTGCAGTCTTCAAACGTAACATTCGATATATATAAAAATGAATCCCTATTTCCCTTGGTCACGCCATCACGCGTGAACAGCTGGACCGATTTCGCTAATTCTTTTTTTGTTGTGTTTATTATGGTCAGGAGAAGGTTCTTACATTAAAACACATTAAGAAAATTACTCAGAAATTTAGAAAATTAAACTTTGACCATATAAACTTTTCTAATGTAACCTTAGCAGGGTAGGGTAGGGTAGGCTAGGCTAGGCTAGGGTAGGGTAAGATAGGCTAGGGTAGATAAGGAGGTAAAGAAGGGGGCGCAGGTGAAACCGTGGGCACAAAAGCTAGTAGTTAATTAAAAAAAGAATCATCCTTACCTTGAATCTAAATACCCAATAATTTCAAATATGATCAGCTCAAACATTGTACAGCTGAGTGCAAAAGTGATTGAGAAAATAAGCTGCACAAGAGTGTGGTGGACTTCATAGTCACGGAACAACTGTTTCACAAAGAATATCCACCCACCTACAAAGAATATTGTCTGGAAAGTAAAACATGGTGATTAGAACATTATGCTAGGTCTTAATGTGTCACAATTGAAAGCCCTTAGGGCCGATCTCACAGAGAGTTCTAGAGTTCTGTAATCCGCATTCACTATTGTACACACAGCAAGGAGTCTAGGGTTCTGCAATATTTTCTACTGATCACACATCATACACTTCTTTTTTTTACTTTTAAAGGCGCACCATAGATTACAGTAAATAGCAGGACTGAGTTCTGCATTCGGCGTTCAGAACTGGAACTTGTGGGATCGGCGCCTTATACCTACATCTATTTACCAAAAAGAGACGAATAGTGTGGCAAAAAGAGATGCCCTCTTCAATATGGCTTTATTTATTACTTGTACTTAATTTGGCATTTTAAAAAAGAATTGCTTTTGACCTTTCACCATTCAGAGGCGCAGGATTGGGGCAATCGGCCTCCAACGCACTGTACGACCTTCTCGTTTAAACAATAATTTCCGATGAGAATAGTAACGAATCTCAATTTTACGATTTCTGGTAGCATCAAATATTACTGACGTTGAAGTTTTATTTTGAAACAATGAGTTCAAAGAGTCATCGGTAGGTTAATGTTTTCTGCGAGTCGGTATATTGAAAACATAACCTACAATTACACACCTATTTAACATACCTGTGAAATCAATATAATTAATGTATCCTCAAGAAAAGTCATTTTGATATTTGTATAAGAAATGGTGTTTCTTTATTTACATTACGTGAGTGAAGTGAAGTTTAAGATTCTTGGGTTTAATACGCTAGAAGATCAACAACAATACAGACAGATTGTCTGAGACAATTTGGCTGCATTCCGAATTAATGATATAATCGCTGTAATCGATTTGAGCGTGCTTAAACCCGTTCCATATTACCTTGAGCGCCATCACGATGTCCCGTGAAACGTCATAGATGACGTCATGACATGCGCCATCTTGCGCTCACACCGACCATGCCCTAAACTGATATCACCGTGAGCGCTGTCAAAAAGTGACGGTTAGTTATTGTGTTTTCGGCAAAAATCTAATAAGATTTTTGGTTTTCCATATGGCAAAGATACTTTTTATGATTTTATGAGAGAAAAATAATAAAAAATGCGGATATTCCTTTTTGCGAGTCAACTAATAAAATATATAAGGAGTTCTAGCGCATTTTTAATTCAGATTTTAATTGAATTCTCAAATGTTCTGTTTTGAATACTGTGAGCGCGATAACGGGCGTTCCGAATTGTTTACAGTTCTCAGCTGTCATTATCGTGATATCTAACTCGGTACGCAAATTATTGCTGTGAGCACTGTGAGCGATATTATTTAATTCGGAATGTAGCCTTTGTCTCACACACAACTGACAGTGACAGGTCAGGGCTACCAGCTCTAAATATTTAACCCCAACTAAACAAAAGCATTAAAAGTTCAAAACCCCTATAAACACCACAATTACTTGAAAACCCCCAAAAAAGATTCATTAATTATTCAATATTTCGAATATAATTTTTGTTTTCTTCTGACTCCGACTTTTAGATCATACATTTGATTATTAAATTCCAGGTTCCAGTTGCGGAAACTTATTAGTAGCTTTTTTAAACATATTTTTAATTTCATAAAAAGAATAACTATATTTAATAAAGCTGTTAGTTTCCCTTAATTATATAAATAAATAAACTTAATATTTTACTGGATGGATTAAATGTTATTTCATCGCAATGTGAATTGGACCATCATCATACTTTGTAGTATTTTATATTCATATTCATATTCATTTAACCAATACTTTTCAAATTTAATAGAAAAATTAAATTAAACAAGGAAACAACAACCAACACTTATATTATGTGGACACACTATGACATATACACAACACACCTTAAACATATAAACAACCCACTCGACCATCATACCCAGAACTCATAGTTTTTTTTTTTAAAGTTACTGCTCTTTTATTTAATTTTACACATGACGGCAAACATCTTGAGCTAAATGGTAGCAGTGGGGAAAAGTTTTCGCACGAAATGGAGTGTCAGAGAAGCGTTCCGCGCACCACTCCATGCAACAGATAGGTGGTAGAGTATATTTCTTCTCTCCCCGGTCCCGTCCGCCAGAGACCTAATATCGAACTACGTGACCTTTTCCGGCCACAATATGCTACCTACATAAAAAAAAATCTTCTTCCTAATTAAGCAATATTCGTACGCAATATTACTTAATTTATTAGACATTATCAAAAAGGTCTATGTTTTCCTCTGAAATCCCTCGAAGCATTAAATACCCCCCAGGTTTGAAGGAAACCCTGCAATCCTGGCAGCACTAGTGAATTTGACAGACCACTATCGTCCAAATGTCAGCCTTCAGATCTTGTTATTTTAAATATTTCCTATTTCTCAGGCGAAAGGGATATGCTATACAGCTTTTTGAAAAAGTTTATTTTCAGGAAGGTGAAAAACATTTCTAAGTAGCATAGTTAGTCGATTTCTGTTTATCAGGGAAAGTTGTTTTATCCATTCAAAAAATCTATTTTTTATGGAAATTATGAAACCACTAAAATAATGAAAAGAACATGATTAAATACCTATTAGGTTTTAATTACCTACAAATTTAAAGTACTTTCTATATATTTAGCATAGTGATAATCATGATTTAAGTTCAATTCATTAAAATTTCGTGTCATCTTAATTCTTATTACTATTACACCTTAGTTACTATCTAAACTTCAACTTCAGATATCTGTATAATAACGTCATCAGCATCATCAGATACTTCAAGGTAGATTTTTCTTTCTTCCGATTGTTGCGTTTCGCCATTACCATTATAAATTTCTTGTGTAAGATTCTGAATATTAGCTTCATTATTTTCATTGCTATTATTAGAAACAAATCCAACTCTAATATTATCATTTTCGGCATCAAACTTTATTAAACTAACTTTATCAACTAATTTATTTCTCTCAGTTTTGTTTTCCTTTCTTGGTGCATCTATTCTGTCATAGGTCAAGTTAAGTTTCTCGGTTATTTTATGTATTTTTCTATGATTTCTCATAACGGTCCGAGAGTTGAATTTACTGTGACATATATTACATTCAAAGATGCCATCTGTGTGGTGGCGTTTGATATGATCAGCTCTACGTGATGAGGAAAGGAACCTGCTTTCACAATGGGGGCAGGGGTATGGACGTTCTCCAGTATGAGTACGAGTATGATACAAAAGTGACTCCTTTGTAACAAACCTTCCATCACATATCGTACAAGTAAATTTTTTCTCTTTTGTATGCTTGACAATATGTGCTTTCAAACGACTCTGTGCCCAAAATTTCTTTCCACACCATTCACAAATATGCCCTTTGTAGTTACCATGTTCATATTGAATGTGAACACGCAATGACATTTTCTGAGTATATTTCTTGTTACAATAATCACAAGTGTATTTTGCTTCGGCTGGGGCAGCCCGAGTTTTACGTCCACATAAATTTATCTCTATGTGCCGTTTGTATGTCGCTTTGGTTTTATACACCCTGCCACAGACCTGACATACAAGATTCATGTTGTGTCCGTTTTCATGTATCTTCAAAGTGTGTCTGTTGTAGAATGTTTTACCACACTCACTGCATACTACTGTGCAATGGCTTTCTGTTTTATGGGCCTCTAAAAAAGCAGCTGAGCCATAACTCCTAGGGCATTCAGAGCATTTGTAAGTTTTGGGAGCGTGCACTCTGATGTAGTGATTCCTGAGATTCCATATTGTTGGGAACTGTTTGAAGCATTCTTTACATTTTATATTCTTTTTATCATTCTTATCCAGTAGCATATCACTTGTGAGTATTGGAATGACAAATCTGGATTTCTTTGTTCTTTTCTGAAAAGTATCATCTCTAGATTTTTGCTTTGATGGTAATAATTCTTCTTTTTTTAACTTTAATCCCTTGTCAATTGATCTTATCCTTCGTAATGCAGAACTGAGGCTGTGAACTGGGCGTTTATTATCATAAAACTGAATACTTGTGAAATCATTTAAATTTAAAGAAACAAACATAGTTTTACTGTCATCCAGTTCTTCCGTACTGTATGAAATGCTGTCTATTATGCTATCCAGTGTATTGGCAAGATATTCTACATTAAATTGACTAATTTGTATAAAATTGTAGCTGTTTATTGCTGAGTTAGTGCATTGTTTACAGAGTGCTTCAAACGTAGACAAACAGCTGAAAGTCTGCGAAAAAAATACCAATTTTACTAACATAAATAGGTAATTGGATTATGATATTAAAATAAAGTGGTTTTATACTTACTTTTTCTCCCAATATGGACTGCAGTATTTCAGATATTGCAACAGTTTTTTCGCATTTATTTGAATTCAATAAAACCACATCTTCAAATCGTATCAATTCATCAGAAATGGTATCAAAACACAAACAACAAAAGTCATTGTTTTTATTTATTATACAGTTCAACGCATTGGTAATTGTCGTCATTTCGCAAAACTAATTTTTTTACAAATTATATACTTGGTAAAAATCAGTAAAAAAGGCACAATACCATTGAATTTTTACGCTAAAATAATTCAATGCACAATACCTATTTCCCTATTTATTTCTAGTTTTTTTTGGACAGAAATGACAGAATTGTCAATTGACAATTGTGTACATTCCGAATTGGCCAAAATCGCTCATAGCGCTCACAGTAATAATTTTGCGTAGGTTAAGGCGCGAGGCTAAGGCCGGCCACATATTATAAGAAAACTGACAGAAAAAGCGTGGTTAAACCACTGATATGGTTAAACATAAAAATTGTGGTTACCACTGGTTACCACCAACTATTTACCCGACTGACCCGGAAGGAGGGTTAAATGTATGTATGTATGTAAGTATGTATGTATGTAAGTATGTCTATTTCTTTAGCACGCTCTACAGCCTAAACGGCTCGATTGATTTTAACGTATGAGGTGTCGTTAGATTCGTCTTAACCTACGAACAAATAAAACTCAGGAAGTGTAACTATGAACAAAATCAACCCGAAATACGGCTCCAAATTTCACTACATTGACAAAATTATCTCTAGTATTCGAACGAAAGAACACACATGCAAATAAGCCAATTAGCTGCGCTTGCCTAACGCGCTGTATTCCGGCAAGCGCGATGATTGGTTCTCGGCGGGACAGATAATGCTAATTGGTTCTCGCGCCTGCTGCAGTGCGACATGCGTGGACGATGATATGCATTGTGTGTCAGAGGCTAAGTCATAATAAAAATGATTGTATTTTTGTACAATGCATATTAGTTGCATTAATTAGTTATAATTTAATTAAACCATTCTATTATATTTATTTAAGTGTACATGATTCGAGTGCTTTTTGGATTAAAATGTTTCTTAAAACTCTCGATTCTCGTTAACCAGTTCGTTGGTTCTTGCAAACGACGTCCTATTAATAACAATTGATGTCTGTCATTGTTATTTTTTAACCGCGTGCCAAATTATTAAGCTGGATACGTAAAAACGTAATTTTTACGTATAACAAACCCCTTTTTCAGCAAAACTAATTTTGTTGGGGATTTGTGACATTTAATGAAAAAAAAAAAAAAAAAAAAAAAAATTTTCACATTCTTCATATCTGTATGGCTTCTACACCACTTAACAACACATGACGGTATATTTGCAGTATGTAAACAACGCAAAACACAATATATAATCACAGTTCTAATTCCCTCGCGACACGAACGCATCGACTCAATGATACCGGCGAACTGTCAGCGCCGTGCGGCTCAGTTTTTCGGCAACGCCCACCGCGGTTTAGTTTGCGTGGTACCATTTATGAGCTTGAGTTACAATTCTTGAGTTTTATTTGTTCGTAGGTCTTAACTGTGAGAGTGTCATAAGGTATATTATTTTTATATGGCGTCTACGAATAAAAAAGAGGGGGGGTATTAAAAACAAAAATTTCGCTATTATAACAATATGGGTATCAAATGAAAGCTTGTAAATAGCCGATTCCAAATATGTATAATATATTATAATACTTTTATGCTACCATTTTGAAGTAAACTGCAAAAAACCCACGTTTAATGCAAGGACAGTATAATTACCTAACCTACTGAGCGGTTACCGTACGTAACTCACAGAATTGCGATGGTTGTTAGCTTTACTTTACCGTACCGCTCATTTACTTACTAATACATACAACTCATTCATTAGTAAAACTAAAAAGTCGGAAATTAAATTAAATTATTAAAAGAAACAAAAAAAAAAAACAATTGCGTAAAACAAAAATTAACTGAAAAGAGAAAAACAAGCTCTTTCATCTAGAGAATTTTGAATATAACTTGAATTTTATAGGTATTGCAGTAGGGGACAAAGTGTTTAATATAGTCACAAAATAAATCACTTCATATAGTCCGCACTGTCAGTCACCGTCCTTAAAAATCATGTTTTAGTACAATGGTGGTAAATTGTACAAAAACTTCGTAAAAATTGTACACGGACTTCTTGAGGCAACTTGAAAAGACACGATACATATAATTAATTTCATTTCACTTCACTGTACACATGGATTGATCTTTATTGGATAAAATACCACCGATAATATATGCAATAAAACCCAAAATACACGAATTTATGAAAACAGATATGAAACGCAACGTAACTCTCCAAGTTCCCGCCAGAAAGTCCTTAGATATCACGTCTATGACAGCGGAGAACTGTCATTAATTCGGAACGTTCGTGAACCATTTGTGAACGCGCTCGCACTATTCAAAACAGAACATTAGCTGTAGTACAATGACCACCATTTTACTAAAACATGACTGGACGGTGACTGATAATGCGGACTATGTGAAAGTTCATATGCGGACTATATGAAAGAGATATTATAAATAAAATCTCATAAAATCATAAAAAGTATCTTTGCCAAATAGAAATCCAAGGAATGCATCCGAATTAATTATATAATCGCTGTAATCGATTTGAGCGTGCTTAAACCCGTACCGAATTGAGTAATGACAGATCAAATCGATTATAGCATTAATTCGGAATGCAGCCTACAGTCGATATTTTTACTGACAGTGACAAACAAAGAGGACTTTTTGGCGGGAACTTGCAGAGTGACGTAGCATTTTCATTTTTATTTTCAATAATTTGTGTATTTTGAGTTTTATTGTGTATTATTGGTGGTATTTTACCCAATAAAGATCATCCATGTGCACCAGTGAAGTGAAATGAAATGAATTATGTGTATCGTTACTTTTCAAGTTGTCTCAAAATGTCCGTGAAGAGTTTTAGTACAATGACCACCATTGTAGTAAAACATGACTTTTATGGACGGTGACTGACTGAGGACTATAATGTGAAGTGATTTTGTGACTGGATATTATAATATAACTCGACACTGGCAGAAATGAGCCCTAATTTGGGCTTGGTTGCCAAAATTAAAGTTAAGAAGAAGAAGACAAGCAAAGAGACTTTTTGGCGGGAACTTGCAGAGTGACGTAGCATTTTCATTTTTATTTTCATAAATTTGTGTATTTTGAGTTTTATTGTGTATTTTTGGTGGTATTGTACCCAATAAAGATCATCCATGTGCACCAGTGAAGTGAAATGAAATGAATTATGTGTATCGTGACTTTTCAAGTTGTCTCAAAATGTCCGTGAAGAGTTTTAGTACAATGACCACCATTGTAGTAAAACATGACGTATATGGACGGTAACTGAATGAGGACTATAATGTGAAGTGATTTATTGTGACTGGAAACTATAATATAACTCGACACTGGCAGAAATGAGCCCTAATTTGGGCTTGGTTGCCAAAATTAAAAATAAGAAGAAGAAGACAAGCAAAGAGCTGACAAGAGTGACAAGTAGCGATGGGTTACTAGCCGAAATTTCAATAGCTTAGCTAGCCAGCTATATGTGGTCTAAAAGCCAGCTAGCTAGTCAGCTATTTTGGCTATTTGGCTATTAGGCTTGAGCGGCGGCGCAGCTTGATGAATAACGTTCAACTGCGATCTGAGTTCGATCCTCGCCGCTGCAACAAGTCTAGTCTAGATGATAATGTAATAAATTAATGTAATGATTTTGTTTTTCATTTACTTTTTATTTTGTTGTATACTTTTTGAAAATAAATGACTTTCCCTCATAGGTCGTACGTATTACTAAAAAAAACATCGAAAATCAACAATAACGTCATCTCTATTTATGGATATGAACTAAAAGCTTTCACAGTACATCAACTCAGTCGTTAGTTGTAGGCAAGTAAACCATAGATGTCGCGCTACTTCAGATGATTTTAACGATTTATTTAATAAATAATAATATTACAGAATAATTTAATTTAATTAAAAAACAATAGGTTTAAATTCGTATAATTAGTACCTTTCAAATTCGAATTAATAATAACGACATGCACTCGAATTTCACTCTTTCGGAACTTACACAACTCAGTTTCGCAGTGAACGCACGCACACACAGCTATCGGCTACGCGGCTACGCGGTTACGAGGCTACGCGGCTACGCGGCTACTCGGCTAGAATGGCTTTGGCTAGCCGGCCAGCTACCGGCTAGTGGCGGCTACAGTGGCTATTAACCTTTGGCGGCTAGGCGGCTACCCGCTGTGTGTGACGTTAACTTCTCGTAATGAGGAGGATTGTTTATGTTACAAAAGTTTAAAATACCTGAAAATCGTGCACTTAAGGTTCAAATTGGTTCGAATTATCAATAGTTACACAGGTATTTTCAGCATAGAGGTATCTTAAGAAAACTCCTCATTTTAGCTAGCCATAGCCAGTAGCCATCCAGTAGCCAGTAGCCATCTAGTAGCCAGTAGCTAATTATCGTGTTGACAGATAACGTAGCCGTGGCTATTTTGTGTATAGCCGTTTTTTGGCTAGTTATATGAATAGCTACCCATCTCTAGTGACAAGCAACATACATAACCTCGACGACTCTAAAATTTGTAAATTTTACAAAAAAATCGCAATGTCTTACGTAAAGTAAATAGAAAATAATTACATATGTAAATTGGTTATAAAATTACATATCAGTTTGTACTTACAGTTCTTTCATTACAAGTTAGCTGGGGGATATTAGGTAAGTACTTAATCGGTGTATTTTATTTCAATATCAACAATTGTTGCGGAAAATGAATTAAAATGAGTGTTTGAATACTAGTAATTAAATGAAATGTGGATAATTTGTTATTGGATATAAAGGAAAACTCCCCCTAATGTTTATAGGAAGGCCTAATTCCTGGCATTAATTTTATAATTTTTACCTATTGGTTCGCGGTTGAGTTGAACATCCTTTTCCTGCATATGAAAAAAAATATAATTCCAGGAACTGTGAGTCAACTGATTAATATAACAAACTAGCTGATTCCCGTGGTTTCACCTCCCCATATAAAAAGGATAGCCTATAACATTCGTATATAATGTAGCTTCCAATTCATGAAAGAATTTTTCGAATCCATAAGCAAGCAAAGAAACTCTTCCACTTTTATATGAGTATTGATGGGAAAGTGAGTTTGTTTGTCACCTCTGGAGGTCTTGGGCCATCATGATGAAATTTAGCATGTAGGTAGATTATAACCTGGAATACCGTATAGGATACTTTTAGTCCAGGAAAACTTAGATCCCTTGGGAACAGCGGTAAAACTATGGGGCCAATACTAGTTTTTTTTTATAAACCCTGTGACATTAACAGATATGTTATTACAGGTGCGTTTGAATTGGGGTATGGTAGCAAAAATAACAGTCGGTATTAGAGTATTAGAGTCAGACTTTTCATAAGTGCCTGCGAAGGTCTATTTGAATAAATGATTTTGAATTTGAATTTGAATTTGAAAATAACAGTCAAAAATGCTAAAAACAATCACAACTGGCGTTCGATTTGGAAAGTTGTGGGCGAAATTGGTGTTTTGAACTGTTTTCGTTCACCGTTCGTTTTGCTTGGAAACAGTTAAAAACGACATCGTGAACTGCAAATTTTGACCCACCTCCGAGGCAGGGTCGTATGTGATCATATTTTGACATCTTTGAAACTGACAGATAAGTTTCGGAAAATTCATACGGGAAGCGAAAATTCTAATTTTTATTGTAAAATTTTATAGAAATACTAACAGGCAAGAGAATAATTTGTTAGATTAACTTTGTTTAATGATTAACTGAAGGAAAAAGGTAGGTTGAGACAAGTCACAAGCAGGCGATCAGAATGGAAATGTCATTTTTGTATCTAATCATTCGATTTGGGAAATATCGTTTGTGGCAAAATTGTTGAAATTTTCCAATTCAAACGCATAAATAAAAATGCCCATTTTGAAACTGTTAAAAACGACATCACTCCAATTCGAACGCACTATAAGTAGGTAAAGTTTGTTATCTTGACTGTACTTTGCACCTTCACATAAATGACCTTACATAATTATGTTATTGAGTGATAATATTATGTTTATTGTTGGTACATATTGTTGTTACTAGGAGCAAATTGTTTATTGCATGCACTGTTCCAATAAATAAAATACAACAGGTTTTTATCTTTTCAATAAGCTTGCCATAAATATCTTTCTACAGAAGGCAACACTAATGAGTTTGATGTTTTTTTTTACATTATTACATTTTGATTTGCTAACATTGGACTATCATTTGATAATAAGAGTGTGACTTGTTTGCATAAGTTACAAGGGTTTTTTCAGGCTAGCTATAGTTATAGCTACCACCCTCAAATAGGGGCACTAAAAAGTATCCGAGCAACAGGCAAATCTTTTCCACTTTCCACCCTGGAAATATCCCTGGTTTGTATGTCAGGAAAGTTGCTTAATTAATAGCTCTTCTGAGTTTATTTTTTGAGTAGGTATGTATTAAGTGGTTTTTTCCGTGATTCTATGTAGCATATTGTATTTAAACAAAACTTAACCTTTGACCAATGCTTGGATACAAGTTATCTACTGCATATAATATCGAAAATGTATGATTGTTTTTAAATGTTATTACTTGCGTAATTGTTGGCGTACCTATTATAAAACCAAACGATGTTGTACATAGAGTCCAGAAGAATTCTTTCTTTTGTACTTGTAAAGAACTACTTAATAGATTCATTTGCACCATTTCCTGTTCGTAAAGTTGCTTACTGTACTGAAAATATTGGCTAGAAAATATATAGGAAAGAAGTTTTCTTGTAGGTATAGTTTTGAGTGATCAATCCTTGTGATGATGATTCTACCATGCACCCTCCGTCCTGTCTCTAAAAACCGGAATCGAACATACCATTTTATAAATATACTCTTTTTTATCTGTATATATATAAATCAATGCCACTTTTCGTTGTAATTTTATAACTCAAGAACGGGCTCACCTATCCAAACCAAATGTTTAGGCTTTGTTCGGACTATTTAGTAGATGGTTTATGTGAAGTTTGCACAAAATCGGTCAAGCGGTTCTGCATTTATCACATTTTTATTATTTCATTTTATATGTAGCGAAGCACGTATTTTATAAATACCACTTTTGAAATATTAGTTATAATTTCTTCTTTTTAATTTTTATATTTGTTAATTTTAATTTCATAAATGTAGTGTTACTGACTTAGTTTTTAAGCTTCTATTAACATTATTGGGTCCTATGTGTTGCCTAAATAAATTAATTTTATTATTATTCCCAAGAAAACATTTTCGTACAATTATTACTGAACCAATTTAAACAATTTTATTCAAATAAACCATCGCAGGCACTTATTAATGGTCTGACTCTAATACCTACTGGGTCGGAAGGTTGCATTTGCTGAGAAAAGCGGGCAATAAACTCAGCAAATACTCTTTTCGAAACAAACTTATATTCATTACATAACATTAACATTTTAGTCACACTGACAACAGACTCAAAGCAGACAAGCCCCCACAAGCAGCACCTATACTACTATATAAATTATAAGTCAGATAAGTTTTGAATAATTCATACATCCACATTAAAATGCTTACTTCTTAGCGAATTACTGCAGACAATCATGACACATATGTACGATTGCGTACGCAAATAATGATTATGTTGTAAAAATAGTAACTAACGTAGCACGAGTGGGTGCCCGTGAAGGGCGACGTTGCAAACTACTTAAGTCGCAGACACATTGGCGACGGAAATAAATCGCAATTGTTACACTCGTCGCGAAAATCTTCCGGCCGAAGAAGCAGCTTATCATTTGCCGCTGATTTAACATCTTTCCCAAATTGTGTTATAGCACAAGATGTTCGTCCGCATTGAGTACATTCCTAATCCATATCTAAATGGATCTTCAAAATCTCATACGATATGGGTATGAGATTAATGTTTTCAGTTTCGTATTTATTTGTCTAAAGTTGCACCTGAGTTGCACTATCAAAACTTCTTGATAAAGGCATTTTTTTTGGATTAAAACGAAAGTTTAGCAACATTTTGAACAACATGACTGCGCGTTTACTTTAAAAATTCTCGAGAAAACTAAAGTAGTTTCGGAGCCAAGTTTTCTTAAACCGATAAAAGTTGAGATAGGAAGAGGACATTTTATCTGGATGGATTAAATAATTTATCGTGATAAATAGTCAAAAAGATAATTAGGTACGCTAGAGATGATAAAACGGTGATAAATTGATGATAGCTCAATGGTAAAACGTCGAATACCGTAAAGGAAAATAAAGTGAGGAAATCATAGCGCGGTAGCAGGGTATTTATACTGGCTGGCTATTTTCCTCATTTTGGTGTGAGGCAGTTCTTTCTTCTTCTTTCTTTACATAAAAAAAACTATAATTTTTTATGAAATGGTATCTCAGCGAATTTATGTAATCGAGAGTGAGACATTGTTGTCACTTCACTTAATTTAAAATAGATTGTTTGTTTTACTTTATGGTGTTACTATATCTACAAGTAGCCACACCTACCTATGAAGATCTTACACAATATTCGACATGGGTACATGTTTTTTCGTCTTCTTTACTGTTATATTGAGCGTTTGACTCGGTTATGTCAATATTATTGTCTGTTTGTTTACCTAAAGCACATATTTGGGAAGATTATTCGATTCGTATTCAACGAAGAAATCATCATTAGGTATATTGTCATTATAAGTAACCATGAACTCATAACCATTCAAAAGTGTGGATGATGATTTGAAATTTCCTTTGTTCGCACGAAACGACACTTGTTCATTCGAGTGAGTATTAAATTTGATTTTTTTTGAGCTGTGTTCATAATGTTGGGTATCATAAATTATATTTCTTCTATTATTGCCTTTCATGCGTGTGTCGCAAGGCTTAAGTCAACATAAATCTACTTCCATTCATTCGTTCTTTATTAGTTGTAACGGACGTAAGTAAGCGCATCAATTATAATGTTATTAATGATATTGATATACCTATTTGTCCTCATTAAAATACCATTGAGATTGCGTTAAACATTCAACTTTGGTATTGAAGTCATGCGAACAATTGGCTTAACTAAAAAAAATTCTTGCATAATAATATACCGGACATTCAGTTACCCCAGGCCCCAGAATCCATCACCCTCTACAGCGCAAATAGCGATCACAGCTGGCTTTTAGCCGGTACGAGTCCGGTATAACCGTATAACCTGCTTCCCCGAGGGGTTAGATATTCTATGTCGATTTCCCCAAGAAAAAAAGGTTAATTTGAGTCATGTCTTTTTCTTCTATCATCCTTCATTAATAAATCAAATTTGGGATGTTTCTTTACTTTGCTAATCTGCAATTTTAATACAATGATTAGACTTACCCACGGGATATCACCAGATAAATACGGGTGTCGAATCCCACGTGTTCTGCAGTAGGATAGTACCACAACAACATATTATTGTTATGGTGAATCAATCTACCTGCCAAAACTTAATGAATAATGCGGATAAAAATATTGTAATTGCTATTATTTGGCATGGACATTATTTCTTGTTCTATTTAAGATCTCATGCAGATGATCAATTTGTTTGTTCCGTATTTGTTGTTGTGTCGTTTTGTAATACTTATTTTGTTGTTTTATGGTACTTAAGATGAACAATGTGAAAGACATTTGGAGTGAACGCAAGAGTATTTTCGGTATGGAGGTTTTTCTTATTCGATTCTTTATCCTTACTAATATTATATTCCTTATCCTTACGAGTTTGTTTGTTTGTTACGCTATCACTAACTACTTAACCGATCACGATATTCACGATGAAATTTGGAACGGACATATCCTATGGTTATGGTATGGAGAAGGACATAATAAATATGCTACTTTTTATCCCGTGAACGCGGGTGAAACTGCGGGGAGAACTAGTCGCATATAAATGAAAGCTCACAGTTAAAACGCGTACAGTAGTACTCAACTATTATGGCTTACCGATGTACCTGCGCAGAAGATACATTTTCAAAGCTCGGGAAATGCTATTGGTCGGCAGCTGCCGCCATGTGTGCGGAGGGGCGTGACCTGCGAGTGAGACGGAACTAACAGCTGCAGTGTATTATGAACCTTATGGTAGTGATCTAAGGTTGATTGTAAGCATTCTTTCGTTAATCTTCGGGCCATACTTTCTTTTCTGTGCGAACGAAGATTCACGACGCGCCTTATCAGTTGGGTACTACTGTAATATCGTTCCATTTCCATGTAGTTCTTTGTTTTTAATTTAAAGAGACATTGTCAAAATTATATCATGATGATTACATTATAAATATCCAATAAACAAACAGACATTTGGATTGTATGGCTTAAAACCTAATTAGCGTAGCAAGCTAATTTGTGTCTTCGTTCATTCTTCACCCACACGTAAAAAGCAGAGTAGGAATGTATCTTCTGGAATTTATAATAGTTAATATTAATGCCATTTTACAAGTTAATATGCCATTTATGGTTATTGATTTACAATAAGATGAAAGGTTGTCGCTGTACCATAATTATTGGTCACGATAAAATACTGTATCGCTGGCATATTGCAAATAAAGATTATTATGTTACTCGATAAATATTTTGGCATGACGTACTTAGTTAGCAGTTTGTGAATTTACAACGCGTCATTGTCCGAACACATGATAAGACGGTGTGGGTGTGAACTGCCGCCGCGCCTCCTCAGTACGCGAAGTTATTTGTGCGGGAACGTGCGTCTCGAATTACCACAGTGAGCTTCCCGCCGAAAAATATTGCCGTCATTTTTATTCTTTATTCAAATTGATTTCTGGCCAGTGTTGTTGATTCGTGATTTTCATCTGAAAATGGAAGAAGGTATGATTTTGTTGTGTTTACTTGTGTTCGATTTTTAAAAAACAATATTTACTTACTTAAAATGTAAAAGAGAATGTGATCAAGGTAAACTTCAAATTGATAAATATGAATGCGGACAAAATGGACAATGTCCAGTTAAAGCCCTTTCAAATATTTAATTGGAAACTAAATAAATAATATCATTCGAAAAGGTGACTTGTATGGTTCTCATATAGTCCTGATTAACTTATCTTACTATTACCGGTTTATCTTTACCAATAACTAGTTTGATATTTAAGCAGATAGATAGAAGCATTCTTCTTATGTTTTAGCAGATAGATAGAATACTCAAACAAAAATAGAGTGCAAAAATGTACAGCCGGATAAAAAATCAGTTGGCAGCTATGCACATTTATACATTTCGTTACCTATTAAATGTCTTGTTACATATACATCAGTGAACGCTTAATTAAAGTTGATCAGAATCAATTAAAAAGTCATTAAAATGTAAATCTGAATGAGCGGGACGAGACTCATTATCTTGCGACGCGTCTGTGATAGTAGATATACACACATTACTGCGGTGTCCTCTAATCAGCCTTGGTCAAGGCCAAATATGTTTTTTTTTATAAGTTACAGTGCATCTGCTACTTAGTCATTGTACTTATTTTACTATGTTGGTTTATCCTAGAATTTATATCAATAGATGGACTTACAACGTGGAAGAGTCTCTTGCGCAAAGGGAGATGCGCAAGAGACTACCACGTAGCGTTAGACATCTTGCGCTAGATGACTAAATAATGCTTGTTTACCGACTTAGTCGTATAAAAAAAAAATAAAAAAAAAAAACTTCCGTATTTTGCATTACAAAAAAAAATTTACATGATATTTTTTCTTTTGTCAATTAAACAAAAATATACGAAGATATCGTGAGCACACTCCCGAACTTTGACTCGCTTTATCTTTGTCAATTTTGTAATGATTTGGTAAAGCACAAAATACCTTTCCAATATTCTTTGATAATCTAACTAACGGATAAATTAGTTTTTTTTACCTAGGAATCATCCCTTTTGCGCCAAGTCAGGACCTCTTTGTGTTAATCCACGGAGAAGGCAGCATCAGTGAACATCATACCAGCAAATATTCAATTCAATTAATATATAGGTATTCTGCTTATCACATACCCTTGTAACGTCTCTTCACCCTGATAAGGCGAGGAAACTTTTGACATTAAATTATATTATAATCCGATTCGATACCTATAATTTATATTTCCAAAAGGTAAACAGTTTTGTTAGATTTTTTAAATTGAAAGTTTTTTGATATCTGTTGTTTTTCAACTATAATTATGTAAGCCCCAGTCTTACTTTATGTAAAATATGTTTTATTACAATCATAATATATGAAAAATTGCATTATAAAAATATTTTTTACCACTAGACAAACTACTGTCTGCTTAAGTTTGCTATTTATTTACTTATTAAAAATTTTTTCAGTCTACTTTGTAATTTTGCCGCCGCACCGGGTCACGCAATTGTTTTCAGTGCGATTAGAATGTAAATATTATGTAATTAATCTAAGCCTGTTTTGAAAAGAGTAATTGCTGAGTTTATTGCCGGCTCTTCTCAGCAAATGCAACCTTCCGAACCGGTATTAGAGTATTAGAGTCAGACTTTTCATAAGTGCCTGCGAAGGTCTATTTGAATAAATAATATTGAATTTTGAATTTTGATTTTTTTTGAACTGTTGATAACACTCAAATGCTTCGATTGTGTACTTAGTTTTATGCCCTCGGCTAAGTAATTTTCGTCATTTTGCAAATGAAAATTGTTTTGGGATAGGATCAATTCAAGTCGATTCAGAAGAAAGAAGAGAGTACAGGTACAGGCAAGGGTGGGCAAGGAGTCCCGCGCGCCTAATATATAGAGACGAAAGCAATGACATCTGACTCATGCCCCATGAATTGTGAAAATCGCATAGCCGACTGCAAGCGGCCGTCAGTCTAATATCGACTCTATACCACAGCACTATGCGTCAACAATAATAAACGATAAGACAAAAAAGTCATTTAAAAATTAAATTGACTTCAAAATACACTAAAAAGTGAAAATGAAATAACTCTAATCTGACACTGATTTGAAGTCAGTGAAACAGCACGACGTATTCCATTGAAAATATTTCGCATAATGCGGGGATTTTGTGTGGGTTTTCTGTGCAGCACTCACGTAAATTATCCTTAATGTCATTTTCAACAATACAATTTTTAATTTGTCAATACAAACTTTCCGGAAACAGTTACGCTGACAGACAGTGGCTCTTTTTAGGGTTCCATAGCCAAATGGCAAAAAACCTTAACTTCTAAAATAAGAGAATGATAAATCTATAAAAAATATATGATGTACATTACGGTGCAAACTACCAACGAAAATTGGTTTGAACGAGATCTAGTAAGTAGTTTTTTTTAATACGTCATATATTGAAATTAATATCAAATACTCAGGTCTGTACTACTATTTACTTATATACCTACAGGTTTGTACGGAACCCTCGGTGCGCGAGTCTGACTCGCACTTGGCCGGTTTTTTAGATCTAGTGGACTACAGTCCATAACCCATCAGTAAGTAACAGTCAAAGGGCTGCATTGCATATAGGAAATTAGGCACTGCTTAAAGTAATACATAATTATGTTGTATAATTTAATCGTATGAGGTAGGCACTAGGGAATGCAAAACCGTGGCAAAATGAAAACCGGTTTTTTTCCGGTTATGGAGAGGTAAAACCGGTTAACCGGTTTTAAAACCGGTTTTTTTAATATTCGCTCGTTTTTTTTCCACGTTATTTATATAGCTCGAATTATAGGTAATAACCGTGCCTATGATTTAAAAATCGCAAACTGAGGAATTATAGTCGGTTAAAGTTAATGAAGAGAGTATAAAAGAAAACTCAAATTCATCATCACCATCTGCCTGCCCTGTTCCCAACCATTTGTGGTCGGCGCAATATGTACGCTTCTTCCAATCGTCTATTCTATCCATTATACCAACTTTCACTCCTTTCTTACTAATATCATCTTTCACACAATCCATCCATCTCTTTTTCATCTAATTGATGGAAATAATAGTTTATTTAACTTTGTAAATTCATCTTCTATCAGATACTCGTTTATATAGACTACACGGTTCCTTTCCTTTAGATTATATTTTACAACGAATGAAATCATAAAAACATATCACGTTTGCTTGGTTTTTAATTGCTATGATATATTATGACTTTATGTTTAAAAATAGATCAGTAGAAGTACTTATATAAAAAAATATTTAATTATGTTTCGTATGTTATAGTATTAATTTCACACTTAATATAATTCGTCCAAATATCCCTCGTTCTATATTGGAGAAAAGGCGCGAAGTACTTGTATTAAATCGAGAGTACACAAACTAGTGACTCCGATTGGGGTTGACTAAACTTAGTCTATTTCAACCCCACTAAGTCACACGCAAGCCTGCGCATTCACCGTTGCGAAAAGTCTACTTTCTGTGGCTCCTTATTTCTAGAAAATTTCCCTCAACATCACGAAAAGCATTGGGATCCTTCGCGTTAATATTTGTAGCGACGTTCTGTTCCAAAATCATCTACAAGGTATCCAAAAAACTCAGTGTGATTAATAGAGCGAAGTAGTACTTCTTATCGAGACAAACACTGGAACTATATAAGTCGCAAGTCCGGCCCAAGTGGAGTAATGCTGTCTTCTGTGGGCACCTGGATACCACCTTTGCTATTTAGACTCAGTTCAGCGACGTGCTGTTATAATTGTCGACGATCCCGAGCTCAGAAGTGTTTTAAAGCCCCTTAGTCTGAGGAGAGACTGCCTTCTTATGTGTGTTCTATTTCTTTTCCAACGGACTGTATTCTGAAGAATTGTTTGACCTGATGCCCAGTTACCTTCTACCATCGTACTGTGCGGTTTCAAAGAAGCTTCCTATCGCGGACGCTCAGGCTGTGGAATGAGCTCCCCGCTTCAAAAAGTTTGAGGGTTGGCAACGTGCGAGTGATAACCGTTATGTTGCAAGCGTCCATAGGCTACGGTAACTGGTTATCATAAGGCGGGTCGTACGCTTGTTTGCTGCCTAAGTATTGTAAAAAAAACATAAAAACAATCATTATTATAAGTTATTTTCTTACCAGCTCAATACACATCATGACAATACACATCAACACACTTCAGTTCATCACAAAAATACTCAATGCATTGCACTCAGTTTACGAAAAGGCGGCAAATCTTCCTTTGTTAGTTTTTCCAAATATTTTAAGAAAAACCGAAAAAAATCGAAAAACCGGTTTTGGTGCAATGTAAAACCGGTTTTTTTGGTTGGTCAAAACCGTACCGAATAACCGGTTTTTCGGTTTTCGGTGAAACCGGTTTGCATTCCCTAGTAGGCACTGCTTTATTGTCGATATGCAATGCACGCCACTGGTAACAGTAATCTTTACACCGCCTATACTTCTAGTCAGTATCACTTAAACTATAAAAGCGATTATAGCGGTTCCTTTGAGGAAAATGTATGAAATAACTAATTGGAAAGTACCCAACAGACACCACTAAACTGCGCAATATACTTTATCTCATATAATAAATAAAACAGAAAATTTACACATAACGATAACAATGTTAGTTTTTTTTAATCTACGATGGCTTGGTTTAAGTCTCGATTATACATTTTATACCACAAATAATGTTGGCGACACATTGTAGAATATACAGACAGACTGTTAAGTTCTCTTAAATATTTCACAAACAAGGTAGATACCTATGTAAACATTGTTTACAAAAATATGGTTGTAATAATTGAAGGTCATTGCGGTGATTATATATGAGGTTATAGAAAAATATACCTACGTAGTAAGCTATTTAGTATTATTATACAGTACTGTAAATATTTTGTACTTAGGGCTTTTCAATTACCAGATAAGAGCGGTATCTGACAGCTTTTGTTTTTTTTGAAGCCAATTAAAGTAGTACAAAATTATCCTTTTTTGGTTTCTGAATGATATCTCTGGTCTGAATGGGAGACTAATACAAATAAATAAACAGTTTCCGACTTCTTGTTCGGTTTTGTCTGCTTACCTACCACTTTCGGCCACATTACCACTTACCATGAGATTTAAGCATAAAAAGCCAGTGGAAATATGTAAAATGGCGTAGATAAATGTTATGAGCGAGCTTAGCATTTGCCCTGAAATTATATCACATGATAATCAACAAAAACTCACAAAAATGGGTAAAAATAACCCGTTATCTAGCCTTAAGTATTATGTTTATCGTTGTATAACCTCAAATAGCTTTTGCATCTGCGATGAGGGATTATGTATGGTATTGGTATGGGAGCTTAGCTTACATTTAGAAGGTGTGGGAAGATATGATACCTATTCTTTTATACTCACACAGGTTCACTACCTTATTATCGTACACTTCTGTTGTAGTTTCATAAAAGTAGAGATAAAATCGGTAAATTAAAATCCTGAAGAAAATTCAAACCCCTGGCAATGTATGATAATTGTTTTTTTTTAGAAATATGTTTATTTAGGCTTGCTTTGTTGTTTCATATAATATCCTCTTTAACTTCATCTTCATCAGGGTTATTAAAAAAAAACACTAATTTCTGATTTCATATATGCGTATAATATGCGGCTGCTACGCATGCAGTTACAGTGTATTTGAAAATTGACCTTATGTACATTAGTCAAACAGGATAATATCAAACAACACACGGCGGATCATGTTCTTGCCGCGGTATTGGGCTCTGTGGTCTATTGAAAAGAAAAGTCTTCTTTCAAAGAAAAATGCTTTTGCTTCTCCGAATCGCTGCACTGATTTTGATTTTGAAAACATGGTGTTGTATTATATGTGCAGTTATTGCTGATGATCTAATGCTTCGTCAATATTAGAAAAATCGTTACTTATTGATCGTATACTGGACGCTAAAGATGTTGACTATTTGCTCAGTTTGACTTCGTATCAAAGAAAGGTGCAGTTTTCGTGTTCATTCATATCGATTATTTTACCAATACCGATTTTTATTGGTAGCTCTTTCCGAAACCGTTATTTTTTATAGCACATATATTTAACTTTTATATTGCTCAATATTATTGCCCTCTAGCTAAATTATAATAATCATAACGTTGTTGGACCGGTGAATCGCGGTCAACAATAAGTTCCCAATTCGACTCTCACCTCTCGGTTTTCATGCTGGATAAATCTTGTTATCTCATGCTTGTTTGCTACCAATAAAAAAAAAACTATATGAATTAAGGACTTTTCAGGGCCCACCCATTTTTTAAAAAATGTTTTTTTTTGTTCTATACAATCTGAATAAAATACATTATCTTATCATCGATATAAGTCGATAAAGGCAATTATTTGATTGATCAACTTGATAACCATAAATCTATACTTATACTAGCTGTCCCCGCGGTTTCACGCGCGTTCTTGCTAGGGATAAAATGTAGCCGACTTCAAAATAAGGAGTTCGGTAGTATGTTTTTATTTTTATTCTTTTTTTATGTTTGTTACCTCAGAACTCCATCATTTAAATCGATTTGGTAAATTCTTTTTTTTTGTTTGGAAGCAAGCATACACTTCCCGTTTGGTTCCATTGTCATCAGTACTCCGAGTGTAAAGAATTGACGTTAATAAACGCTTACTAATTCGTTTGAGTTAACTAAAAATTTGTATGGGAGAAATTAGTACCATGAGTATTCCGCTAGAGGCGCTGTGCCAATTCCTATAGAGAAGTGTCGTAAACGCAAACTAATTAGTAAGCGTTTACAAACGTCAATTCTTTACACTCGGGGTACAGGTCAGGGTTTGATTACTTTTTAGTGTACTTTGAAGTCGGTTTAAGTTTTTGTAAAACATTATTTCTTTTTTTTTCTTTGAGGAATGTTATGGGGTAAATAAAAACATATATAATAACAGGGAAATGGAACAGTAGCTTTTCATGAAGATTGAATGAATAACGATGTATTTCCCCTTGTGTCTAGATCCGACGCTGTAGTTAGATAAATTGCAGATTTTCCTTAACTGACTTACAAGGTTTTTCGCTAACCGCATTTATAAGGTAGGTAGAAAATTGGCTTAGGAAAATTCTACAACATAGATTTTTATGTAGGTTTTAGCTGGTTTAGTATCTATCTATTTTATATCGTAAAGCTGAAGAGTATTTTTGTATGTTTGTTTAAACGCACTAATCTCTGGAATTTCTAAAGGTCGGATTCGAAAAATTCCCGAGTAGGTACTACTTTTTATTCCGGGAACGCGGGTGACACCGCGTTGGACAACTAGTTCTAGATATTTGTCGTTTAAAATCCCCATATGAGTAAACGGTCATTTCATGTCCGTGACTTGGCTATTTTACTCTTCTATCTATCTATATATAAAATATAAAAATAAGTAGGGTTTTCCTTCCTAACGCTATAACTCCAGAACGCACGAACCGATTTCCACGGTTTTGCATTCGTTGGAAAGGTCTCGGGCTCCGTGAGGTTTGTTCAAAGAAAATTCAGGAAAAATTTCAACAGAAAAGCGGGAAAATCTTTTTTCACATACAGCGCCATCTCTGATACATAGGGTAGGGTAGGGTAGGGTAGCACCACGCGAACGAAGTCGCGCCGGGCAGCTAGTCTTTATATAAAACAAGAAACTGACACATGCACGTATAGCAAACCGTATATTAAGTTTATAGGTCAAAATAAATAGAATAAGTTATAATAGTCATCTGAATCTACCAAAGTCCAATATCTCGATAATCTTTGAGCTTTGACATAAATTACTTTTCATCATGAACTTCACTGGCTTCTGATAAGGAAGGGTATTAAGATAAGATAAATAAATAAAATAAATAAATAATTGTACCTTAATGATTGTACTATAGTTTTTCGCCCCGTGGTCCCTTATTTACCCCCGTAGGCCCTAGGGGTTTCATTTTTTGGTGCTCATTTACCTTAAATAAGGAGCTCCTGTACAATATTTGGTGCTTCTAGACTAGACCCACCGACTTAGGCTGAGCGTGTTTGTTTTTTTTTCCATAAATTTGCAGTGGAATGGTTGCTAATCCCTGTGTTTATCAAAAACTGACAATTGGCGGAGCGCAGTCGAGCGCGCGCGAGCCGAACGCTCTTTCGAGGCTCGTCAAACCGTCTCTACGGTACGCGAATTCATGCTCCGTGTGTCCTCGGCTCGTGCTCGGTTCGCCTAGCGTAGACGCACCATTATATTTTTATTATACAGCATGTAACTTTTAGACGGGTCAGTAAGTAAGCCATGGGAACGTGGTCATAGCCATAGGAGATTATCCCTTACTTTTTGAGTTGTTAGTATCGACATTTCAATCGAACTGAATGCGCTAAAATCATTCCATTACTCAACCAGTTCATTATACTCACTCAACCAAAATGTAGTTCTGTGGGATAGGTACGGAACAAATTATTGTTCCAAAATAGTACAGTGCCCGCTATATAACTTTATAATTAATCGGTCAATTACCTGTACCTGTTTACTACGTATTTGGTTTATTGCTTTGACAATTGTTTGGAACCGTGTAATGTTATTCAATTTTAATTAGAAAACACTAGTCGTAAAGTTTACTTACAGTCATATTATTTGGGTGTTATTGAAAAGAAAAATGCATTTGCATAATTAGGCTGGGTGACTTTCCACCACAGAGGTACGACGAATGTATTTTTGATCTACAGGCTCGCTTTGTTTCATAGCGCCATAGACCTAATGCACATGTACAGGTCGGTTAACTAAAGCTGGCACGTTTCAACACATTTACACCGTCTCTCTCGCGCAAAGTCAAGCTTATGAGTATGAAGGAGACAGTTATTGTTTTGCTTTTGCTACTGCTCATAAATATAGAGTGGTCTATTTTTGCATTCGTCCATTAGGATTGACTGATTGCAAATTTATGAGTACTGTGAACGTGCCAGCTTTCGTTAACCGACCTGTAAGTACGCATCTTTAGTGGACCTTGGATGATTTTTCGAAAATTAAACACTGCAATCGAAATTTTTGCAGTGAAAAACCTGAAGTTTGGCAAAACCTGTTTTTAGCATTTTTTGGAAGATCAAAACATTGCATTGAGGATAAAGCTGCGAAATCAAACCTTGTACCGGTTTGTAAGATTGCACTATAAGAGGGTCCGGCAATACGGGAACCGCCTTTGTTAATTATACTTGTATATTATAAACGGAACACTTCCCTGGACAGACCATTAGTACGTTCCGTGAGTACATTACACACGTTTCGATGCGTTATATACAGTTCAAAATCAAAACTCAATTAATCAGTCTTAGCCCTGCTAAGCTACTTATTAACTGTGCAATTGACTCTACTACCGGTTCAGAATATACTTAGTTACCTAGGATCATAGAGATAGAATATTAATAGAGTGATAGCGTTAACAACATTTACTGCCAGAAAAAATGACGATACGAGTTCCTTGTCGTTTGATCTCGGTAAAAGTATCGATTAAAAACGAGAAATTGGCATTAATTTTATGTATTTAGACAAACTATGGACGTGCAGAACTACGAGAAACGATACAAGATAGTCCGATCATCGTTGTTAATCAATTAGCACACAATCGTCTCGTTGGATTTGTTGCAATTATATTGGTTGATATTTGACAGCGATGATCGGTCGGACTATCGTATCGGTCGTATATCGTTTTACGTAATAGGCCCTCAGTTCGATGATACCCGCGTGTCCCGTTATAATAATCGCTCTATAAATATTCTTTCTCTATGCCTAGAATATTCTTAGAAGAAGGTTTAAGATAAAACTAAGCACTAATTATAATGTATCATTCAACTGTGACTTATTAAAGCTGTGATTATGATATTACCATAATCTGTGAGTAAATATCTTGAAACTCTTAACCACCCGTCATTAAATTCTACACATGTTGTCAACTAAGATATACATTAATTAAACCTATAATTACTATTTATTATTGGATTATGTATTACCTACTAATGCGGATCTACGATAGGTAATTCATGTTCCTTATCACGCCAAGATAATTAACTTTATCTTATTTAAGTGGAAAATTACAATGGGATATCTTTTTCTAATGATATTACGGTGGATATTACAACTTTTTCAAAGTATGTATTTTTAGACTATTATGTATTTTTTTTACAACCAAAGATTATTGTGATATCTATAATAAAAAAAAACACCCTGTATATTTAAGAAAATCCTAAGGCTGCTTTTCCACCAGAGATGTGCTATGCTACGTTACAAGTGACCAGTGTACCTACATGGCTTATGTATCCCCGAATCAATTGCGCCAAAAATTTAGAAAAATAAAAATACGCTATGTATAGGTTAGTCAGTAACTTTCATAATCTGTGATATTTGATACGGGCCTCAGTGGTCGTTTAAAAGAAATACTAAACGAAGATCGTATGTACCTACTATAGTTTTCACGGAAAACGGAATGGTACGGTCCCTCTACGGGATCTCGGTTCCCACTTGACTTTTACGTGGACAAGATTTTCAGTGATACCTTAAATTTTATACGCTGCGTAGGCAGTGTGATGGAGATAGCTATAATTTACCAATATCTATTAACTATTGCCTTCTTTGTCATGCACATACGAGTGAGACATGTATTTTAGTTTTAATCAGAGATTAACATTGGTCAGGCTTCTGGGATCCGATCAAATTATATGTGAAAAGAACTGATAAGATTAATATAATTATACGTATAGGCCGTCTCACAGGTTGCCGACAAGTCCATGATAGCCCAGAATAATTAATAATGTTTCTTTCAGTATGAGACAATCTATAAAAGATATCTACCAGATAAGTTATTGGGAATATATAGACAACCTGTGAGACAGCGCCTTAGACTACTAAAAGTCATTATTCACAAATATTTATTTCATTTCGCAGTTTTTTTTTACAAATTAATTATATAAAGGTAGCAAAAAGTTAATTATAAGCAGGTACACTAATGCCCGGAATCAATAATTTACGGTCCGTTATCGGTAAAGATTTATTCAAATTAAGACTCTTATATCTTTACTAATAATGAAGCAAAGACCTCAAAGACCCTCCCATATGGAAGTAGCTATCACAGGTAAAATTAGTTTACGAAATGATCTATATGCCCAGTTTGGCAATAAAAAAACCTACCATTGGTAAGCAAAACGATTCGTTTTTTAACCGACTTCAAAAAAGGAAGAGGTGCTCAATTCGGGTGTATTTTTTTTTAATATTTATTACCTCATAACTCCGTCATTTATTAACCGATTTGAAAAAAATCTTTTTTTGTTTGGAAGGGTACACTTTGGTCTCATTGTCATCAGATCAGGGACCCAAGTCTGCTATTTCAATTGTGTTCCAATGAACTTTCAGTGGTGTCAAAATTGTGACATTTTACAGTTTTGATAGTCTACTTACTAACAGAATAGTGTCATTATGGCACAATTTTGACACCAATGAAAGAACATTGGAACACAATTGAAATAGCAGACTTGGGCCCCAGGATTTGATTACTTCTTAGTGTACTTTGAAGTCGGTTTAAGTTTTTTGTAAAACAGTCCAATTATGTTTATTGAAACCGGGCATAAGCGAACCTCTATCGTGGCTTTATGGGACGTCCAAAATTCATGAATCTCTTGTTTCAGGTGTCGAGATGCCGGTAAAAGAAGGCGCCAAGAAGTCCCTGGTTGGTGCCATTGACGATGGCACAAAGACTGTCAGATTTGTGGTATGGATCTCTTTTATAGAACATTAAATATAATCTTCATCATAATTACCATTCTGACCTAAAGTATCATAATTATTCTGAGAGACTTTTTTCTTCCTTATCTAAAGTTGATCTGAGTGTAGCTTCCACGACACAATTATGTCTTGCATGAGAGCATATAGCAAGTATACGACGGAAAATTTAAAGAAAGCAAGTCTTATGGTGCTTCAATGCTACGCGAATCGAGCACGAGCCGAGCCACGAACGAACATACAACGAGCACGATGCGAATCCCTTTGTTCGTGAAAAATCTGTCAATCGCGCTCGTTCGAGGCTCGCAAGCCCGTCCACGCTACGCGAATCGTGCTCGCAGTGTGCTCGTTCGAGACTCGGCTCGTGCTCGGTTCGCTAAGCATGGACGCACCATTATGTGATAATATAAGACTGTTGCCAAGCTGACTCAAATATAATAAACACATTCCAGACTCGTTCAAGTTTTAAAATAACAAGTGATTTGTCTGTATTCTTCAATAATCTTATCAAGTACCACAAGGTTTGACAGTGGATCAAAATATTTAAATTATCATTAATTGATCAGCTATGTTTGCTTTCGTACATTCCCAATCTGAGGTTGTTTTAACTGATAAATCAATGGCTGATGCATATAATTTTATCTCAATAATTTTCTATTTATACAGATCTGGGATATATATAGTTAAAGTGTGTGTAGTGTTTTATAATTAAAAAGAGGCATTCTTGTCTCATCCCATCTCAATACGCGATAGCTTTCCCCCGCGGTTTCACTCGCTTTCCCGTTATGAAAAGTAGTCTATAGCACTCGGGGACATTGAGCTACCTATTAATGAAAAAAAAACTGAATCAGTTCCTGAACTGCTACGAAAAACGATACACGATAGTCCGATCATCGTTGTCAATCAATTAGCCAATAGAATTGCACAAAATTTACGTCTCGTCAGTTTTACAGCAATTCTATTAGTTAAAAAGACGGTCTAAATAGTTTTTTTAGTCATCTAGCCCATTGGCCGAGTGCAGTCGAACGCGAGCCGAACGCTCGTTCGAGGCTCCCAAGTCCTACGCTACGCGAAATCGTGCACCGCGAGTGCTCTGCACGTTCTCGGTTCGCGTAGCATAGATGCACCTTTAGAATTCATAAGTCTACTGTATTATTTTTGGGAAGTCATTTTTTGTTCAAATGTTTTATTATCATGTTTTTTTTTATCTATTCCTCAACACGTTTCGTCATTCTTCTAAATGCGACATTGCGTCATATCAGACTTTGGAATTGGAGAGCCATGTCCTATGAGACGTAAAGAAATCTATGTATTTACAAAAAAAAACAAGAATGCAAAACATGACGGATTTTTTTCTAGTTATCTCAATGACGTGTGAAGCACTTGAACAATAAAGTAATTAAAATAACGTACTCATGAAAGACGTAAGTAACTGAATTACGTTAAAATCATGAGGTTAGTTAACTGTCTACCAAAGATTTTCATAGGGCATCGTGCCTCTACCCAGATGGATAATCCGCCTTACTAAAGCATGACATTTAATTTCACTCCGCTTGAGGGGCTCCCTGAGCAAATCGCTCTCAGTTCGTACTGCGCACGGCTGTCAAATACTGTCAATTCTGGCTTGTTTATTTCATGTTGCCCATAGAGGCGACTATCCTTCTGGACGTTTTAAATTCTTTGCTGTCTACTTAATTATGGCTTATTAAGTTTAGCATCATTGGACTTGAAATTTCATTAAGTACTTTCGACTTGATTACTACTCTTAGTAAACGAGCTGGTTATCGCTTTCTTTCGAGATCTTGAGAGAGAGAGATGCTGGAATTTATTATCAAGAGAGAAGATGGTTTAGTACAGTCACTTTTCAGTCTTTTGTGCGCGCTAGACCTGCCATAGCTCAGCGATTACTTCAATTCCATAGAATTTGGGCCCAAAATGAGATAGACCATTCCGGATCAGTGGCCTTATATCATTCAGGTTATATTTGCATAAAATATAAAAAAAGAGATTTTTACAGGGTCAGCAAAGTTCGAGTAATACCCCTGGTGTCAAGCGTCTATGGGCTACGGTAACCGCTTACCATCGGCGGGAAGTGAGCTAGTTTATTTAAAAAAAACCATTCCATTTCTTTTTATTCCTACCATATTCTACTCTCTACTCTCACCTATTACGCCCATATACACAGGGTATCGCATTTTTGATGAAGAAAGTTGCTTCATCCAATTGTGTTGATTGCGGAGTAGTCGAAGATGTTCAACATGTTCTATGGGAGTGTGTACGAAATGCAACCTTTAGACAAACTCATTTCGGTGTGGATAGAGGTAGTGACATCGGTATTTGTAATAGTATTTTAGTAGTCCGACAAAGCCAAAATTTTGTACGAAATACTTAAATTAAGATTAAGTTCATAACTGTTTGATTTTATTTCATTTGTTTGTCACTTTAATTTTGTACCTTTATAAGGCGATATGGTCGCTCAGCGACAAAGCCTTTCAATAAAAAAAAAAAGGATTACTTTTCAATGGTAGCCAAATCGAGGCTATTTTAGCCATCATTCATCATCATCATCATCATCAGCCTATAATGTCCCACTGCTGAGCACAGGCCTCCTTTCACAAATCAGGGTGAAAGGGAATGGGCAGATACTCCACCACGCGTGCCCACTGCGGATCGGTGGAGGTAGGCTAATGGCCAACCTACTGTTGGAATTTTTCAATTAGCCATCATTATGAACAACTATCTGTATGAGTGAGTTACCATCACACCAGACAGGCCGTAAGCTTGTCTGCTACCTTAGTAGTGTAAAAAAATATTGTTACAGATATACGAAGCGGAGAAATCCGACGAGCTGGTGGCATATCAGATGGACAAAACAGAGATACAGCCTCAGGAGGGGTGGTACGAACAGGACCCATTGGAGATCATGCATCACATACGTATGTGCGCAGAGAATGGTATCGATAAGTTGACTGAATTAGGTAAGCTGTTTTTTTAGATTCAATACCCAAAAAGTGCTCAACTAGACCCTAATGTAAATTTAAATATTCGAGGTTCTCATAAAAAAAAACAACGGGTTGAACTCCGGGAGTGCCGGCAGAAGTAAAAACTTGAATATTAACGTTGTGCATTTTTGAACCTAGACATTTTTCACATAGTGTTTGTATACAAGGGAAAGCTAGTTCAAGATACATGTACATATAATACTTTTGAATAAAAAAAAATATTAACTTAAAATGGGAACAAAAATGGTACATACCTTCCGGCTAGCTAGAGAATATTATAAGAATTTGACCATAACCCCAGTATAAATACAGTCTAATTTGCAACTACTCTCCCTCCGTCTTACGAATTTTCGATCAGGTCACGTGACACCTGAAGCGAGTTTAAAATTTTTTACCGCTCCCAAAAAAAGTGCACAACGCCGCTAAAGAAGTTTTCACTTCAAAAACCTCGGAATATTTTAATGTCAGCTAGCTTTACTTTTGCTTTCAAAAGATACAGCACTGTGACAGACAGACGGAGACGGCGTAGGAAACAGTTTCTTAAATTGTGGGGTAAAAATGGTATTTGCACATAATTCCTTTTCAGGCGCTTCTAATTTGGATGTTTTACTTATAAGGAATGACTTAGGAAGGGAAGGAACATTTATTTTGATAATTCTTTATTCCAGGTTATTCCAAAGATGATTTGGTGACATTGGGCATTACAAATCAGAGGGAGACAACAATAGCGTGGGACAAATTTACTGGGGAGCCTCTGCATCACGCTATAGGTAAATTACAATTCCACTTGAAAACTGCGATAGTTGTCATGTTGAGAAAGAATAGGCAGAGCCATCAACAATTAAGGCTCAATTTACATTGCCGTGGAATGGAGTTTATGCCGTGGAATGGATTTTTGCAACGAAATTGTACATAGCATAATAGACTTTAAGTCAATTGAATAACATACAAACTAAATAAGAGCCAAAAAAGAGAGAAGCCAAAAAACAAAGAAGCGCAATGACGTTAATTTTGTTTGAAATCTATTCCGTCAATTCCACTTTGTTTTCCTTTCCAGTATGGAACGACATACGTACAGACAGCACGGTAGACGCGATCCTAGCAAAAGTGCCCGATCGCAACAAGAACTACCTGAAACATATATGCGGTTTGCCGATCAGTCCCTACTTCAGCGCTCTGAAGATGAGGTGGCTCAAAGATAACGTGAAGGCTGTGAGGAGAGCAAGTAGGGATAAGAGACTGCTTTTTGGTACTGTTGATACTTGGATAGTTTGGGTAAGTGAGAAAGGGGAGAGTGCTGTCTCTGTCATACTTGATCTTTTTTTTAGCCCATAATGAACAATTCTATCGTAATATTAATCTAACTAACCTCGTAGTTTCGACCAATTCCGCCAATTCCCCATCGCCGAAAATGCGCTCTGATTCGCTAAGTCGAGGACACATGCGCTCTGATTGGTTAAGACAAACACACTAATAATTTAGATGTAGTGATTGTAAGTCCAAAATCAGTGAAAAATCACTGACTTGTTGCGGAATTAGATTACTCAGTATTACTACTCTAACTGGATTTTTTTCTCGATCGAGCTAGTATAAACATGTATAAGATTTTATTCTTTTTATAAGTCAATTATTCTCAATCAATTAAATGCAGGAATTTAATTCAGAAGAAGAAACAATTGAATTGCTCTACTTGCCGCAATATGTTTGTCCCTTTTTGGCACATATTGGTACATAAGACACGAGAGGGAGGGGAAGAGAGGTTCCTATTTTTCATATCAAACATTTCATATAGAACCGGTGGAGTTTCATCTTTAAAACTTAAGTTGTGTTGTAAAATACTATTTTGACATTTCAGAACCTCACAGGTGGGCCACGTGGAGGTTTGCACATCACTGATGTAACCAATGCATCTAGGACTTTGCTCATGAATCTGGATACTTTGAATTGGGACCCTATGCTTTGTAGGTAAGGTTCAGATTTGTATAGTAAAAATATACCGGCCAATACTCGGCTTCAGACCTAGATACCTATTTTACCAAAAAAATGGTTAGATCATCCTAAAATATTTTTTAAATGTAATTTTGCTGATTTGAAAGTTCTTCTCAGTTGACAGTTGTCAACATCAGTAGCTTTTGACGATCCATAGATGCCTTCCTGGGACCCAAAACTATGATCAAATTATTGAGTATCGCTTTTGGAGTAGCTAAGGCTCTTTTCAGATATCACCTCTATGATAAAACGAAAAATAATGATGACTTTGTAAGTAAGTAAGTAAGTAAGATTAGGTATTGTTTACAGGTTATTCGGCATCCATAGAGACACGCTACCACAAATAAGGAGCAGCTCCGAAGTCTATGGCGTCGTGAATGATGGCTCCGTGTTAGATGGCATAAGGATATCTGGTGTAAGTTACGAATTATAATCGTTTTGCGATCGAAACCTTAATAGAAATAGACAAAATAACTGGTAATCGTAGATTTTACTTGGCGATCCCCAGAAATACGACTTATCATTCGATTTTAAATCTCTACTTTTAATTATGTTGCTCGTAAAATAAGGCCATTTCCATCATTGAATTTTATACTTACCAAATAAAGTGCATTAAATTAACATTAATGCAGAGAAAATTTATGCTGATGACGGCTAAATCTAAGTCATCGGTTGACTGACCCCAATGTCGATCGTCTACACTTGTAGAAAGAAAGGATTAATTGTAGGTACAGTCAAGAGAACATGAAGGTTTACACCTGTTTATAGTTCGAGTCTTACTCTGCTTACGGCGATTGTAATAAGAACTGTACACAATCAAGCAAGTCAAGTGGACTTAGGACTTTGGTTACTTTGAATTTGGCAGTTTTTAATCTGTAGGGAGGGAGGGAGGGGTCTCTGTCCTTCTTCCCCCCCTTAGTGACGCCCATGCTTTACGTGGTTTCATTAGTCGTATCCACCCTGTACATTCACAAATCAATATGCACCCCAAAACTGAGCCCCGACGGGCCAATTGGCGCAGTTGGTTAAGACTTGCATCTATCGCGCCGCAGGTCGTGGGTTCGATTCCCACACAGGATATGCATTTGTGTGCATGAACATGTCCTGTGTCTATGTGCAATTATGTATATTAAGTATGTATTTACAAACAAATGTTTTTTTTTTTAAGAGAGGTAGAGCATATCGTTTATTCGCTCAAAGAGCTTACCTTACAAAATACCGCAGCCAAATAACTTTATGTTGTGTAAAGTTGTGTTCCTGTGCGTGAGTAAGGTCGCCAGAGCTCATTGGGGAGAGGGGAAAGGTCGGTAACGCGTGAGCGATGCTTCTTGTGTTGCAAGCGTCCATATGGCTACGGTAACCGCTTACCATCAGGCGGGCCGTATGCTTGTTTACAGACTTAGTAGTATAAACAAAAAAAAAAGTAATATAATTATGTATAACAGTTTCAAGTTTCAGATTTTGTAGATGACAAGAATGCATTTGAATGAATTGTTCGCTTCGCACGCTATTGTTATATTATTTTGTAAATTGTAATATTTATAAGTACACATTAAAAAAAAAAAAGAACACTTGCTGAGTTTCTTGCCGGAGTCTTCTCAGTTCAAGTTGTATTTGGAACCGGTGTAGAGTCATTTGTTAACATTCATAAGTGCCCTATAAGGGCCCAATTTGAATAAATGAATTTTTGATTTTGATTTTAACATTAGTTATCTAGTTTCCATAGTACAAGCTCTGCTTAGTTTGGAATCAGATGACCGTGTGTAAGGAATGTCCCGGGATATTTATTTATATTTAAACTTGTCGACTCGATCAGATACTAGGCAACCAGCAATCGGCGCTGGTAGGTCAGAACTGCCTGTCCGCGGGGCAGGCCAAGAACACGTACCGCAGCGGTTGCTTCCTGCTGTACAACACGGGCCCGCGCCGCGTGCACTCCACGCACGGCCTCGTCACCACGCTGGCATACAAGATGGGCCCGGATGAGCCGGCTGTCTATGCCTTGGAAGGTATGACAAAACAACTAATTTGTCAGTCAGTTAGATTATCAATGATCGAACTGTATTACAAAAAATTAAACCGACTTCAAACTACACTAAAAAGTAATCAAATCCCGATCTGATGACAATGGGATCAAACGGGAAGTGTACCAAGAATTTCCCAAATCCGTTAATAAATGACGGGGTTATGAGGTGACAAACTTAAAAAAACAAAAAAAGTGCAATCGAATTAAGGACTATATAATTATATTAGACATATTGTTTGCTTTACCAAATCATTACAAATTGACAAAGATAAAGCGAGTCATAGCTCGGGAGTGGGGGCTCGTGACGTCACTTTAGAGTAAAAGTGTACCATAACGTGACGTCACGCGGAACTTCAACATACGATATCTTTGAAATAAAATATTCCTGGAATCTAGCCTATTAGTAAAGGGGTTTGCGCAAAGTTGGCGTCTTTTTCAACTTTCGCAGCCACTTATGAAAATATGACATATTGAAAATATAGCTCAACACTAACAAAACTTGTTATGAAGACATTTTTCTAAAATATATCGGAGCCGAGTTATTCGACTTTATATTTTTCTTAGTAGACAATACTAACATATCATCAAAATAAATATTTTCTAACGATTTATTGGTTGTCTAAGAGATATTTCATTCCTCTACACCATAGATGATCCTCATACGCACCACCACTTATCTCAGTGGCCATTACAACCAATCACAAAAAAGCATTATGGGTTATATGAAGCCACGAAATCAGACGCAACGATTCTTTCAGAAATCATGAAGTCTACCAGTGACCCTTTTAATTGGTTTTTCCAAGAAGACGATGTGTTGATCTTGGATAGAGGTTTTAGGGATTGTATAGAGGAAGTAGACAGCTGTGGATACAATTCATATATGCCAGCATGTAAAAATAAAACGGAACCGCAACTTACTACTCAGCAGGCTAACGATTCCCGTAAAGTAACCATGTGTCGCTGGGTAGTCGAAACTGTGAACGGAAGGTCAAAAAATCAGTTCCGGCAGTTACGGTCGCAGAACTTTAATAAGGCTGCTCTCCATTTATTTGACGAAATAAAAATTGCTTGTGCATTGTTGAATGCCTATGGAAAACCTTTAACAGATCACAGATTGGTACAACATATTATAGAAAGAATTAGTCGTAGACATGGCAATAGAAATATATTGAGTGAATATGTATTAGAAAATAATTTGAACAGGAGGCGGGCTGATTTTCAGTATCTGAATGCTGAAGTGATCGGGTCTGATGAATTTCCCGTTGTAAGTGCTGATGACTTAATTTTATATGCACTTGGAACATACCAAATAGAGCAAGCTCGTAGTTATTATGGGGAACACATTAAAAATGGGACTTATATCAATGAAGTTTATAAGGAATCCAACTTGGAGGATCTCAGAAATAGAAACCTCGATTTAAATGATGTATGGTTACTGAGAGGCACGATCCAGTCACGCCATAGCTCCAGGAGAATTTATTATGTTTATATATTAATAGAAAGGCCTGCACAAGGCATGGATTCCATATTAGGGCATTACTGTTCTTGTATTGTTGGAAAACGCACATTGGGTTGCTGTTCCCATGTAATGTCAACAATATGGTTCCTTGGATGGGGGAGATTTCAGGAGAATCTATCTTTTTTTTTTATGTCAATAGGTTGACAAGCAGGCAGACGGGCCACCTGATGGTAAGTGGTCACCGCCGCCTATGGACATTTGCAATACCAGGGGGATCGCCAATTTACGCCTTTTTTGAAGAACCCCATATCGTAGCGCTGAGGGAAAACCGTAACGGGGAGCTCATTCCACATCCTAATGGTCCGCAATAAGAACGTCCGACTAAAACGTTGTGTGGACGATCGAGGCGGCTCGAGGATGTGAGGATGAACTCCACATCGCCGGCGAGCGGTGCGATGGTAGAAATGTGATGATGGCACCAGGTCAAAAAGTTCTTGCGAACACTCCCCATTATACAGACGGTAGAACACATAGAGCGAGCCTTTATCTCTCCGAAGGCTGAGAGGTTCTAAACCGCCAGTGAGTATGGGATCGTCAACGATACGAATGGCCCGCCTTTGCACCGAGGCAACCACTTGCCTCGGTGCATGCTTAGCCGCTTATCAGCTTGATCCACAAAAAGCTGATAAGCGGGTGCGCCTGCCCAGAGGTGCGAACAGTACTCCATATGCGGTCTTACTTGCGCTTTATAAAGCTGTAGCCGCTGGAGTGTCGTGAAGTACCACTTAGCCTTATTCAGCACACCCAACTTTTTTGAAGCCAGTTTGGCTTTGTTCTCCAAATGACCTCGGAACTGGACATCACTCGCAATATCGACACCAAGGATCCCGATACTCTGTGCGATGTTGAGAGGAGTGTCTTCGTCTTTTGGTGCTACTACGAATGGGGTTTTTTTCGCGGAGAACGCGCAGACTTGTTCTTCGAGGGGTTAAAATGGACTAAATTAAGTCTCCCCCATTCCGAGACCCGCTCCAACGAAGTCAACTTCAGACACAAGTCGTATTCGACTTTCCTCCACCGTGGACCGAGGGATGTTAGCACGGCCGGAATATTGGGCATCCCCAGTGCTGTCATCCGCATAGCAGTGAATGTTGGCAATTTTCAACATATCATTGATATGCAGGATGAACAGTGTGGGTGATAGCACACAGCCTTGCGGTACGCCAGCATTGATATTCTTGATATCGGAGCAGCATCCGTCAACGGCGGCTTTGATGCTCCGATCAGCAAGAAAATCAGACACCCAAGTGCACAAACCCTCGGGAATTCCGTACGACGGCAGCTTCGATAGAAGTGCCCTGTGCCAGACCCGATCACAGGCCTTAGCGATATCGAGGCTAACTGCCAATGCCTCGCCTTTACTCTCTATGGCTTCAGTCCATCGGTGCGTCAGGTAAACAAGAAGATCACCAGCGGAACGACCGTGACGAAAGCCGTACTGGCGGTCGCTAATCAACTGGTGCTCCTCTAGATACCTGAGGAGCTGAGTATTGATGATCCTATCTCCTCCAGCACAGTTTCTGGACTTCATTATAAGACACGATGTTGAAAACGAAGCTTACAATGAGCCGGTAGATGTAGTTCAGATGTAGGTACTCACTGCATATTATATATACACATTACACGTAGTGCCCACATTACATTATATTTTTTTGTTCTTCAATAAATAAATATATTTATAATAATGCGTTTTATTTTATTTTATAAGGTATTTAATCGGCTTACCCGAGCACAGGGCTATAAAAAGCAATCAAAGATTAACTATAATGATGATATTTCAAACTTCAATATCTCGGCTTCGATATCACTTGGAGAAATGTTTATTCGTTTAATTTATATTGTTGTTATAGCATTACAAAATAACGAAAAAAAAAACAGTGGCCGCCAATAAAAAAAAAGACGCCACACGCCCATACAAACTTGAGCAAACCCCTTTCTAAATTCCTAGACTAGATTCTTGGATCAAGTAACTTTCCATTAAGACTAAGGGTTGCTTCCGTACTCAAAGGGTGCCAACTTGACCCTATTCCTAAGCCTTCGTTGTCGTCAGTCCGTCTGTCAGTGGACTGTATCTCATGAACCGTAATAAATAGACAGTTGAATTTTTTCACAAAATGTGTGTTTCTATTGCCGCTATAATAACAAATAATAATAAAGGGGGTCCCCATATAAGCAACGTCTTTACAGAACCCTTCGGGTGCGAGTCCGACTGGCACTTGGCCAATTTGTATATTATGGTTTAAATTAGCAAATACACCTTATTATAACGTAATAAAGTAAATTTTCCGTAAGCAAATTCTTGTAATAATAATAATAACTTCCAGGTTCAGTAGCGGTAGCTGGGGGCGCAATAAAGTTCCTCAGAGACAATCTGAAGCTGATCAAAGATGTGACCAAAGACACTGAACAGATTGCCGGTCAGGTGTTCTCTACGGGAGATGTGTACTTTGTGCCGGCCTTTAGTGGACTGTACGCGCCTTATTGGAGGAAGGACGCTAGGGGGTGAGGATTTGTTTTTTTTTTCTTTTAAGTTATGGAGGTGCAAGGGAATGGGCAGATACTCCACCACGCGTGCCCACTGCGGATCGGTGGAGGTAGGCTAGTGGGCAACCTACTGTTGGAGTTTTCAAGCCTAGTAGGCCCCCAACTAGCTTAACGACTGTCACATTAGGTGATAACAGAGACCAACGGCTTTACGTGCCTTCCGAAGCACGGAAACACTCGATTTGAAATAACACTAGGCGGTCACCCATCCAGGTACCCCAATGGTCGTAGCTTAACTCCACTCATAATGAATTGGTGATTATATTTTCGTTTTCAGAATAATCTGCGGCCTGACAGCGTTCACGACGAAGAATCACATCATAAGGGCAGCACTGGAAGCTATCTGTTTTCAAACAAGGTAAATATCAACACCTATTGACAAATTGCTTTATTATGGAGTTAAAATTATCGAAGTATTCACTAAAATAATGAATTACTTCACAAAAAATTTTACAACACAATCTTCCTTAATCCTGAATACAGTAAGTATAGGGTGTTTGATAAAGTAAATTTAGGCTTAACTTCGTGTTGAAGAACTAAACCAACAAACAGACGGCGAATAGCGACATTCTTTTATACTATTTAGACGGGCCAGCTGGCGCGGTTGGTTAAGACTCTGGTCAAGAATCCACCTATAGCGCCGCAGGTCGTGGGTTCGATTCCCACACAGGACATGCATTTGTGTGCATGAACATGTCTGTATGTCCTGAGTCTGGGTGTAATTATGTATATTAAGTATGTAGGTATTTACAAACAAAAAGTAGTATATGTATTATATCACTTATACTTGGTTTCCATAGTACAAGCTCTGCTTAGTTTGGGATCAGATGGCCGTGTGTGAGGAATGTCCAAGGATATTTATTTATTTATTTATTATATACATTATTTATATAACGATGCTGGTATTAACGCACTTGCAGGACACATCTTATGTAATAAATCTACGTTTGTTTTGAAAACAGTTGTGTCTAAATTTATTGCCGGCTCCTCTAAAAAAAAAAAGACCAAATAGAAATTTTTCTATGAAGGACTATTTGAATTATTAAATAATTTTTCATGAATGTATTCATTTTTAAAACGATTATAATCTGTTTACGTTCCAGAGACATATTAGAAGCTATGAACAAAGACTGCGGCATGCCGTTAGCCAAACTTCACGTCGATGGACACATGACCTCTAATGACCTTCTCATGCAACTGCAGGCTGATTTGATTGGGATACCTGTTTGTAAGTATTCAAATAGAATACGTAAACAACTTTACCTTTACCGAGTTACATTACGATAGCGAGCGGTTATTATCTCTGTCCTTATCACTCGCACGCAATAATGACGTCAGTTGGTCGACAACGGCTGTCGTTGTGTGATTCGTGGTACAGGAAAGCTGTCGGTACAGCAGCTATCAATATTTGCACCGTACTTTTTGTTTAATGATTGATGATATAATAAATAGTTTTGTTATAAATACGGCTTTTTCGGACTCCTCTAACGAATAATCTTCGTCTAATACAGACGACAACATAAGTGCCTTATTAGAGCCTATATTGAATAAAAAAAATGAATTTGAACGATTGGAATAGGAAGTTTAAAATTTGCATTAATTTCTTTAAATATCTTATCTTATCTTGTGCAGGGGCCGAGAAATAACTCGGACACTTCGACCTATTGGGATCTATTGTGGTCCCCTAGATAATTTACTCTTTTAATGCTATGCTATGTATGCTCCACACACAACCTGCACATGTGTGTCGCGGTTAGACCCATTTTCATGAGCATGTCGTTGGTTCCAAAGTGCCCAGTAAATAAATTTTCACCTTAATTTGTGATCTATGCTCAGCAGTGGGACATTATAAAATAAATAAATAAAATAAATATCCTGGGACATACCTCACACACGGTCATCTGATCCCAAACTTTTTTTTTTTTTTTTTTTATACCACTGAGGTGGCAAACAAGCATACGACCCGCCTGATGGTAAGCATGGTTACCGTAGCCTATGGACGCTTGCAACACCAGGGGTATCACTCGCGCGTTGCCGACCCTGAAGAAACATTTTCACACCGTTTTTGAAGAACCCCATGCTGTACTCCATTGGGAAAACCACGGCGGGGAGCTCATTCCACAGTCCGAGCGTCCGCGGAAGAAAACTCCTTTTAGCCCGCACAGTTCGAAACAGTTCTGGTTTCAATGTGTGTGGATGGATTCCCCGTCGATGGCGAGAGTTGCGAAGTCTCTCCTCAGACTGACCAGAGTAAACCTGAACCAAGCAGAGTGTTAACCAACTGCGCCAGCTGATCCGTCAATAATGGGGTGATGATGATCTAAGTATATATATATAATGTATTGTGACAGTGCGCGCCCACACATGGGACATGTCGGCGCTGGGCGTGTGTGTCGCGGCCGGCGCGGCGGCGGGCGTCTGGAGCTGCGACAAGTGGCGGCGACACGCCACGCCCACCGACACCTACCTGCCCACCACCACTGATGACGGTCTGTACCATACCATACTATACCATACATGTCGGCGCTGCGTCTGGAGCTGCGACAAGTGGCGGCGACACGCCACGCCCACCGACACCTACCTGCCCACCACCACTGATGACGGTCTGTACCATACCATACTATACCATACATGTCGGCGCTGCGTCTGGAGCTGCGACAAGTGGCGCCGACACGCCACGCCCACCGACACCTACCTGCCCACCACCACTGATGACGGTCTGTACCATACCATACTATACCATACATGTCGGCGCTGCGTCTGGAGCTGCGACAAGTGGCGGCGACACGCCACGCCCACCGACACCTACCTGCCCACCACCACTGATGACGGTCTGTACCATACCATACTATACCATACATGTCGGCGCTGCGTCTGGAGCTGCGACAAGTGGCGCCGACACGCCACGCCCACCGACACCTACCTGCCCACCACCACTGATGACGGTCTGTACCATACCATACTATACCATACATGTCGGCGCTGCGTCTGGAGCTGCGACAAGTGGCGCCGACACGCCACGCCCACCGACACCTACCTGCCCACCACCACTGATGACGGTCTGTACCATACCATACTATACCATACATGTCGGCGCTGCGTCTGGAGCTGCGACAAGTGGCGGCGACACGCCACGCCCACCGACACCTACCTGCCCACCACCACTGATGACGGTCTGTACCATACCATACTATACCATACATGTCGGCGCTGCGTCTGGAGCTGCGACAAGTGGCGGCGACACGCCACGCCCACCGACACCTACCTGCCCACCACCACTGATGACGGTCTGTACCATACCATACTATACCATACATGTCGGCGCTGCGTCTGGAGCTGCGACAAGTGGCGGCGACACGCCACGCCCACCGACACCTACCTGCCCACCACCACTGATGACGGTCTGTACCATACCATACTATACCATACATGTCGGCGCTGCGTCTGGAGCTGCGACAAGTGGCGGCGACACGCCACGCCCACCGACACCTACCTGCCCACCACCACTGATGACGGTCTGTACCATACCATACTATACCATACATGTCGGCGCTGCGTCTGGACCTGCGACAAGTGGCGCCGACACGCCACGCCCACCGACACCTACCTGCCCACCACCACTGATGACGGTCTGTACCATACCATACTATACCATACATGTCGGCGCTGCGTCTGGAGCTGCGACAAGTGGCGGCGACACGCCACGCCCACCGACACCTACCTGCCCACCACCACTGATGACGGTCTGTACCATACCATACTATACCATACATGTCGGCGCTGCGTCTGGAGCTGCGACAAGTGGCGCCGACACGCCACGCCCACCGACACCTACCTGCCCACCACCACTGATGACGGTCTGTACCATACCATACTATACCATACATGTCGGCGCTGCGTCTGGAGCTGCGACAAGTGGCGCCGACACGCCACGCCCACCGACACCTATCTGCCCACCACCACTGATGACGGTCTGTACTATACCATACATGTCGGCGCTGCGTCTGGAGCTGCGACAAGTGGCGGCGACACGCCACGCCCACCGACACCTACCTGCCCACCACCACTGATGACGGTCTGTACCATACCATACTATACCATACATGTCGGCGCTGCGTCTGGAGCTGCGACAAGTGGCGCCGACACGCCACGCCCACCGACACCTACCTGCCCACCACCACTGATGACGGTCTGTACCATACCATACTATACCATACATGTCGGCGCTGCGTCTGGAGCTGCGACAAGTGGCGCCGACACGCCACGCCCACCGACACCTATCTGCCCACCACCACTGATGACGGTCTGTACTATACCATACATGTCGGCGCTGCGTCTGGAGCTGCGACAAGTGGCGGCGACACGCCACGCCCACCGACACCTACCTGCCCACCACCACTGATGACGGTCTGTACCATACCATACTATACCATACATGTCGGCGCTGCGTCTGGAGCTGCGACAAGTGGCGCCGACACGCCACGCCCACCGACACCTACCTGCCCACCACCACTGATGACGGTCTGTACCATACCATACTATACCATACATGTCGGCGCTGCGTCTGGAGCTGCGACAAGTGGCGCCGACACGCCACGCCCACCGACACCTATCTGCCCACCACCACTGATGACGGTCTGTACTATACCATACATGTCGGCGCTGCGTCTGGAGCTGCGACAAGTGGCGCCGACACGCCACGCCCACCGACACCTACCTGCCCACCACCACTGATGACGGTCTGTACCATACCATACTATACCATACATGTCGGCGCTGCGTCTGGAGCTGCGACAAGTGGCGCCGACACGCCACGCCCACCGACACCTACCTGCCCACCACCACTGATGACGGTCTGTACCATACCATACTATACCATACATGTCGGCGCTGCGTCTGGAGCTGCGACAAGTGGCGCCGACACGCCACGCCCACCGACACCTATCTGCCCACCACCACTGATGACGGTCTGTACTATACCATACATGTCGGCGCTGCGTCTGGAGCTGCGACAAGTGGCGCCGACACGCCACGCCCACCGACACCTATCTGCCCACCACCACTGATGACGGTCTGTACCATACCATACTATACCATACATGTCGGCCTTGTAAGGGACCTGCGTTATCTATTTAGTTCTGTCAGTGGTACACAATCTATAAATAAAAATCTAAATAAATAACGTATCCTGTGTGTGTGTACCCTTTTGACACACGTAGTACATACACTCGCGCCCTCTATTATATTTATATCTGTGTTACAAACTGTAAATACAAGTATACGCCGAAATATTCAAAACTTTTCTTTAATGGAACGCGTTATAACAATCCATACTATACTTATACTTAGAAGCATTGTTATGCCCACACAATATTCTTATCACTTCACACATCCTTCTTAAAAAGGACATTGAAGAAGAGTCGATGTGTCTGCATTGGTAGTGGTAGGAAGAACATTTGATATAATAATATCGTGAATTAATAATGATTGAAACTAGCAATGTGTTCTGGCGGCTGCACTTGAGTTAGCTATCATGTTTTAAACCCCATTAAAACTGAAAACCCATTTAAACTGTGCCTCGAATAGCTTCCACGGACAATTTTATGAGCGCAAAGGTGTTTCAATACTAAAATTAATAATATTTTTCACAGATCGCGACGCAAGATACACCAAATGGAAGATGGCGGTGCAACGATCACTCGGATGGGCGTCATCGAAAAAATCTATCGCAATGACAGGTCAGGGCAAAAGACATAGCATGATAGCGCTTCAACAAAGCTTAGACACCAGTTCGCCGCCCGGCAGTAGGAAAAACTCGGTCTTTGACACCCTACACGCCATTGAGGCCATAAATAACGTAGACGACGGCATAGACACTTACGCAGAAGAGTTACTACAGTATTCCGCGAGAAAATTCTCACTATTCGTACCGTTAAAAACTAAACCACATGAACACACGATTTTGGATGACGCAGAATATTTTATGAATAAAAAAGAGTGTGACTATGGTATGTGCCAGTGTTGCCCGGTAGAAAAGAAAATAGACATCGATTGGGCGTCGATTTCGGAGATTATTGAAAATGATCCGGAAATTATTTTCGATTGTGATGATAACCCTATAATGGTAGAGCCGGTTAAGGATGAAATGTTTATGGATTCGACTACGATTATGGGTAGCGGAGTGAGTCTTAGTAAAAGAATAAATTTGGAAAGGATACCTAATATTTTTAGAACGATTTGCAGTAAATTCTCGAATACTTCTCTGTGATACAAATAAATAGAGTATATTTTTCGATTTTTATAACGGTACACTAAAAGACAATATTAATTGATTTTTTCTAAAATTACGACTGTACATTTTTTATTACATTGTTAAATATTTTTAAGCGATTGTAATAGACAAACGATTCCTACTAGACGATATCAGATAGGTAGTATCGATAAAAGCTATAGTCAAAACTATAATACGGCAGGTTTGATCGTATAGTTTATACACAATACACTATTGGGGGTCACTTGTGCTTTTTGTGTAATGTCCATAAATTTATATTGTGTATGTTGCTCTATCAAATTTAAGGAAGCTATTTACATATTTCGGGATTTTTTAAGGGGTGAAGGGTCTCATCATAAACAAATGTTTTGTTCTACCACACACATAAGGGTCAATATAAACACATCTTTGGTCCTATCCTTTTGCTTTCCGACCCCTAGTAATATCCTGATTTATATGAATCTAATTTGTAATTAAATGGTCTATAAATCGACTGAATATAACTGTATAAATTCTAATCCAAAAAAATACTTCTTTAAAAAAAGATTATCTCATATTTATTTATATCTTTTTTGGAGCGAATAAGTACTGAATTGTGACGTCGAATGTGACTTTTACTAGAGGTTATTTCAAGTTTTGTAATGTAAAAATATTGTAAATATTCTAGCTGACAAATTAATTATTTATTTGCTACATCATGAGTGTACTTAAATGTAATGACCTATTGTTTTGCTGGATAGTGTAAAATAAATTTTGGACGTAGGTTATTTATCAACAGATTTTAAAAATCGAATATTATGTTTTTCTTAACGCTAGAGTAGTCAATGTTACCAGAGTAAATTATTATTATTTTTTCTTTGTAATTTACTAACATAAAAAATAAGACTGGTATTAACTGGCTATTAAATAAAAGTATTATTTATGTTTCTTTGGGTCTTATTTTTATCCTTGCATGAACACTATGCATGAGGCATCCATAAACCTCCATACTTTTTGCTAGTTTTCCGTTTTACCTATTTAGAATGAATCAATATAGTTTGCATGAAATATAACCAAACAATAAAAAACCTTTCTGGTATCATATTTTATGGTTTATCCATTTTTAATTTCAAACAATTTTTATTACAAAAATACTGTCAGAATACATCTTAAGTCGTGAACAGGTAGTTGGTACAATACATAACTTAATCTTAATAAACTTAATTATTCTTAATAAGCTATGGAATCACCTGAATCTATTTTAACGTGTTCACCACGCTATGCTAAGTTTACATCATCAAAGTCCATTTTTTTTGTTTGACCAAACATTTTTACAAAAATAACGAATGGAGAGAAGAATGGGAAAAGGGGGTACTAAAATATCTACTTTGCTAGGACAATAATCTTGAAAAGTGAAGTGATACAAGCTTTGTTGAAAATATAGGGAATTGAAATCACAGGCGTAGCATACATTATGATACACGTGTGCAAATTTGATTATTAACATTTTTTAACAAAATTTGCATACATGTATAATGTACTATTATAATCAGGCGAAATTGCATGCGTGTGAACGAGATGTGCTGTTTTTTATCTTGCTTACAAGCACACAACTATCGCTTTCGAATTTCGAATTAAATTTAGAATTCGAGCTATAGCTTTCACGTAAGTGCGGGGAGGGAAGGCGAGAGCATGAATTAACATGAGATCGATGTTCTGAGACATTTCGTAAGATGATACTTATGTCGTGTGATACCCACATTTATAGGCTCTATTTGGCCCTGAATCAAATACACAAAGCTCTGGATATTTACTCCGGGTATAATTTCTTATACCTACCTACGTATCCCCTAGTTCTACCCTGCAGCTACTTAATGCGCGAAACTGCACCTGCCGCCAGATTATGTTGTCTTGCTACAATATTTATTAAGTTAAAGAATCATTATAGTCTTTAGATAAATATAAATAAGGTTTCAAATACATTAAAGAAGATAAGTTTAAAACTTCCGATTGATTTTAGAAATGATTTATATATTATGCTGTGTGTATTTATGTTGTTTTAAATGAAAAAATAAATGTAAGTTGTTTTTTCTTTACAGAGGAGAGGTACAAGCTGCTGGCATCAATTCCGGCAACATTATACATAATAGGCAGTTTTGCTATGTTGGTAGTATCGAATTTACTGAAGAATAGATGATAAGCTATATTGATTTCTAACTCCTAAGTAAGAAATTACAATATTCATTGGCAAGCCGAAATTAGCTTGAATTGTTATAGCTATAAGATTTAAAATCGAAAATTATAAATGATCATATAATCAAAGTTATAGAAATAATTTGACTTCATTATTATCAAATAAGGCTTACAATAAAATTGTCTACTTTATGTAATAATATTAAACTTCTATACGCGACTGATTATCTATTCGCATTATATTTAATACATAGGCTATAAGTAATTCCTATTGTTTCGAACGCGCATTTCTTAGGTGTAGTTTAGATTAATTAATGAAAATACTGATATTATCCTGTGGGATATTATTTATACACAAAAAAATGCGTTTTTATGAGAGAACTTTAGAACAGAACATTCAGAATCAGGAAAAAAAGCAATCAAGGTCTCATAGAAACGCACAAAAACGGCATTTATACTTATGCTTAGCGTATTAATACGCAGTTGATTATCATTTGCGTATCGTTGACTAGTCGTACATTTTATTGGTAATTAGATTTATGTGCCAATTGATTTTTTGATATTAATTTACATTTTTTTACTGTATTGTGCGTGATTGCTGTTACCCATGAGCAAATGAAACCTAGTCCTTTAATATAGAACGAAAATCAAAACATAAGTCGTCTCAAGAATAGATTACGTTAAACGAAAATAAACTTTATGTCAATCGCCCAGGTTTCAAATTCAATTGTTTTAATCTTGACTCAATACTTGAGCCTGGAATGACGTTCTATAATACGGACCTTCGTAAACGTCTAAGCATGCTATCCTTTTCTTACCATGAGGGCACAGACCAGACGACTGTGTCCCACTTGCACTTATGTCTGTTCAATACGAGCAATTATCTCGCTCAGATCGATTTCCCGGTTGGTATATAGTCAATAAAATAGTAATTCTCTTACGAGTGAGATAGATATAAATGCTACAGTTGTATAACAATATTCGTATGCGCTGAATTAAGCTTATTTATTTTACGGTTAAAGATTGCACTCTGACCCACTTATAAATAAATAAGGTGTAAGTCAAGTATAGTAATACAGTAGTACCCAACTGATATGGCGCGTCGTGAATCTTCATTCACACAGAAAAGAAAGTATGGCCCGATTATTAACGAAAGAATGCTTAAAACTTACAATAAACCTTAGATCACTACTATAAGATTCATAATAGACTGCAGCTGTTAGTTCCGCCTCACTCGCAAGTCACGCCCCTTCGCACACTTTGCGACAGCTGCCGACCAATAGCATTTCCCGCGCTTTGAAAATGTTTCTTCTGCGCAGGTATAACGGTAAGCCATATTAGTTGGGTACTACTGCACCTAGGTTTTAAATATATCCGTCACTTTCTAATGTCATATAAACAAAAAGGGCTGGGGCTATCTTAATAACTGGGTGTAACAAGACTGACTTACACCTTATTTATAAGTAAGGGGGAAAAAGTGTTCTTTGCATATGAAAAATATAATACAACAATAATTTTATAAATTTTTGATTCTCGTTTTATACGGCTTAAGAGGTTATTATTTAGAGAAATAACAGTATGCAGCGAAATTATGTATGATGGTATATGTGATTTTTATTGTATTTTATTTGAATGTTTACTTGTGTTAAATGTGTTTTATGATGAATCATTCCTAAGATATTACTATTGAATAATAATGCTGCATTTTCTAAATAAAACATGTTTGGGTCTTTTGACTTAATAAATAATAAATAAATACTATATCAGTCTATAGAGATAAAATGCTCAGTTAAGTGGTACACCTATATTTAATAATTATTTATTTAGTATCTATAAATTACATAGCTTATTAATATTATAAATAAAATCAGTGACATTTGTTCTAAAATTATTATATAAATAAACCATGCCTACAATTATTTAATAATAAGTTACAATTTTGGTCAAAAGTATTGGTATGTTTAAGCATTTTTATTATTTCTCAATGTCAAATATATCAATAGATCACACGCAATGTATAAAAATATACGTCCAATATTATTATGCAACAAATTACAAATTGAGACAGGTATAATATCTGAAGTGAGTATGTACCTCTATGATGTACCTACTTGTCAAAAATCTAATTTCTTAGTTTTTGTGCGCCAGAATTTAATATCTTTCAGCGAAGGCTTAGCTTTAATCAAAACCAAAATTAATTGTTATTTAAAAAAATCATTGAAGGCTGTATGTTGAATGACCCTTGCCTATCCTTTTATGTATGTTAAACGAGTACTACTGATATTAAAAAAATAGGGGTACCCTATACTTTTGACCAAGGCTGTTTGATTGATTGATTTTTATACATTTTGTACTTAAAGTTTATTTATTTGTTCATATATTTATTAGTTTATAATATTCTGGGGAGACATACATGAGGTGATTGATCAGCTTGGTAAAAGATTTTCATCATCTATTACAAATTTAAAAAAAGTTTCAATATTTTTCTAGAAAATGGTTGAATTCATGGATGTTAAAATTCTATAAAAGCTAAACCTCAACAAAAAAAATATAATACCTGAAATGTGGGCGCCACTTGTGGATTTTATAACATCTCATAGTTAGGAATGTCAATATTAGTTTTACAGGTCGGTTAAAAAAAGCTGGCACCTTCATTTATTGCATTCGCATCATGAAACTTCAGTACGTCTCTCGCGCGCGCGGGCAAGCTTTTGAGTATGAAGGAGACTGTTATTGTTTTCCTTTTTCTACTGCTTGCAACATGAGTGGTCTGTATTTGCATTCGCTGTTAGAATTGACTGACTGATTAGAAGCAATAATGTAAAAAACATACTGTATTGTGAAATCGCATAAGTGTTATCCTGCCATTTCCCTACCGTGAACTTGCCAGCTTTTTTTAACCGACTTGTACTGCCGTACGCAGAGACGTCAACTATAGTAGATTTCAAATAGCATGAGTTCGGTGACATATGGTATTTTGTAAGATTTCTAAATGGTTAATATTCATTTCGATATAATAAAGGAATACTATGATAGACCGAGGTGTCATTAAATATTGTGAGTACTACTTCAGAGTAATCAAATGGAATTTCACTAGATATTGGTAAAAAACCTTGACCTTGACGACTCATCCTATGTGAAATAGAGTGTAATGATTCGTTATATCTAGACCTGTCCCTCTATATATAGCTCTTCAATAAACAAAGATAGAGATAACTTACGCCCTTACGGCAGTTAGTTCCTAATTTTGCCGCAACGACGCTTCGCTTTAGCGAAGTTATTTATTTTTCTGGTTCATTATTACTTATAAATTGTAATTATTATATTTAATCGAATCTGTACAAATATTCTTGAACATGATGTTTACGCTTTTACAAGTTAATTACCTACTTAATTGTAATAAATTAAGGTGATTGTAATAAAATTATAGTTTGTCCCATGTAAGGTTTATTTGATTATTGCATTTGTTGGGTTGTTTCATGTTTTTGTTTTATTTATTCGTACTTCCTATACCTACCTTCAATCTATATCATAATCTACCAACTATTTTCCCAATTATTTGGGGTCGACGCAATATGTACGCTGACCTATTAAGTACCTAGTTAATAAAACCATCCAGACAACATCCTATGATCGATAATATTAGTTTTATGTATAATACTGGGTGAATAGTAAATCTACTTCTATAATAAAAAAAAACTCGATCAAATTAAAAATAAAGTGTTAGTAGGTACTTAACCAGTAGCCCAGTACTTTGTTACTTGATCCTTAAATAGTATGTTACGATACGTGTGACCTAAGTCCTAAGTATATTTTTGCACGGCGCTAGTTAGCAGTTTTGATGTTAGGTTGGACAATTCCTGCGCACATTCTCCAAAATATATCCTGTACAAAACTGATAGGCATGCAACCATTCTTTGATGAAAGCTCGATCGACGTTCTATTGAGTCGAGGGGGCGCCGGTGCTTAGCGGATCTATCCCAAAGATGGCAGCAGTAATCCATGCACGACCGGAGTAGAGTAGTTGCAACTATCTACTGTACTAAACTTTTCACGAACTCTTTTTGTGGACAACAGCGAAATTATATGAATTACGTGTACCAATCGTGACTGTTCATCGTAATTCATAATATTTAGCTTCACTAGAGCACATGGATTGGATATAATAACACCGATGACATGCAATAAAACTCAAAATACACGAATATATGAAAATATAAAAAGGCAGCGTCACTTTGCACGTTCCCGCCAAAAAGGTCTTATTTTTTTAAATTTTGGCAACCAACCAAGCCCAAATGAGGGCTCATTTCTGCCAGTGTCGAGTTATATTATAGTTTCCAGTCACAATAAATCACTTCAAATTATAGTCCTCAGTCAGTCACCGTCCATAAAAGTCATGTTTTACTACAATGGTGGTCATTGTACTAAAACTCTTCACGGACATTTTGAGACAACTTGAAAAGTCACGATACACATAATTCATTTCATTTCACTTCACTGGTGCACATCGATGATCTTTATTGGGTAAAATACCACCAAAAATACACAATAAAACTCAAATTACACAAATTTATCAAAATAAAAATGAAAATGCTACGTCACTCTGCAAGTTCCCGCCAAAAAGACCTCCAAAAAGGTCACTTCGTGCTTTATTGCGTTTCGTTCAGAAATACCATCAGTAATTTTAGAAACAAAAAATTGTTTTTTTTTTGTAAACTCAAGATTGTCTTTAATAATAATAATATTGTATTTACTAAACATATAATATGTAATAATTATGTTTCTATCTTTTATTGTACTTCACATTTTTCTAATCTAAAAGTAAGCAAATAACTTTTTTCTGTCTGACTGAACGACCCGCAGTGTTACCAATATAATGATAACATACGTCAAAATCACGAGCTATCAGTCAGTGATAAAACTGTAAACAAGGTAAGTTTTCTTTATATTTACGGAATTTAATCCCCATAAACTAAAAATTATACTTCAATATTTACATAAGTAAGTAAGAATTAGATTGAAGTATATTATCTATACTAATTTCTTGTTTTAATTCTATTGCAGTATGAAATTAATATGTAATTTAATTTTTTTGCGAATAAATAAACAAAATTAAAAATGACGGACATAAACAGCCTTCCTTTAGAATTATTCATTGAAATACTAGTGAATACAGACGGCATAACTTTAGGAAAGTGCCGTAGAGTGTGCAAAGTATGGAGAGATAGCATTGACACAGTAGATCATATATGGGAGAAAATATGCGTCAAGGAATATAAATTTTCATCTAAAATTGCTAAGAAAAAAGCTGGGAATGACTGCAAATGGTACCACATCTACAAGAATCTTTGTATGTGGTCAAATGTCATGTCTTATGAAAAAACCATCAGAGAGTTTTACAAATTCTCTCTCCATGACAAAGCACATGCATTAGGTATCGACTATGGAGTTTTACCATTGAAAGACACAAGAGGCATAGTCCTCTATGACATGAATACATTAAAGTATATACCAGTAGCTGTGCCCGAAAAGAATTGCTATAAAATTGCGAATAATGACCTAGCTACCGTCATACTCCTAAAATCAAGCTTCCTTCTCCAAAGATCTGTTGATAATCAAAACTACATGTCCGAAGCATTCTTCAAAGCGGATAACTTTGTTTTACATGGAGACCAGCTGTATTTCTCTAACAATAGAGACGTATTTATATGTGACTTAACAATAGAAAACTTGCAGGCAAAATTGATATTACACTGCGATTATGATATTAAAGAAATTCAGTACAATAACGGAGTAATACATATATTTACTGATTGTGGTAAAATTGTCAATGTTTCTAAAGATAAAACCATTACCGTCAGACCATTGAAGTGCCCACCTGAATGGATAAGGCAGATCAAACATATACAAGCAATGAATGACAAAAACTTTGTCTGTTACTCACGTAATTTATTCAAAATTGAAACTGACAAATATCAGCATTTATATTTAGACTTTCCGCCAATTACTGCATTATTTTTCTATATAGACTTTGTACTGATTGGTACGAGAGCCGGCGAGATTCTTCTGTACCGTTTGTCTAGTCAGAAAAAAGCAAATAAGCCTATATTTGAGAAACTTGCTCAATTGCCAGAACAAAAATTTGCTGTACAATTAGATGTGTGTGAAAGGAAGTCTGGACCAGTGATAGTAGCGGCAACATTTTTTGAAATTATGCTTTTGGAGATTGACTTTTTTCCTCATGTAAGTATAACATTAGATATTAATTAGGTATTTTTTAGTTTTTATCTAACTAAGGTTTGATTTTTAAATTGCTTGTTACCTTGGATAAGCTATTCTTCTTACCATCAGGCGGCATGCTCGTTTGCCACCTTAGTGGTATAAAAGAAAAGACTATAAAAACTTTTTTTTTTAAATAGACAATATTGACTGTTTAAATAAATGTACAAACATAAAACTTACAAATTCGAAAAATCGTTTTAGGTAAAGCCATTTATTTAATTTAGGCCCTAGTAGGTCTTAAGAAGGTCAAATCTACTGTTAGTTACTGTTTTTAGCACGAGTTTGGAAGTCGATCTACAACTGAGGAAGAACAGGCAAGAAACTCAGCAAGATTACATTTTTTTAATACTTTTTGGACCCTCTGGCATTTTTTTCAGAATGTTTTACTTTTAGCATTTAGTATTATGACAATTATCATATTTTTAAGTGAAACCAAAGAAAACACAAGCTTAACTAAATCACATCGCATTTTATGATTCCAGGAAAAAGAAGCGAAAACCACATTTCCAACAACAAAACTATACATGTACAAGAGGATGTTGCGACTAAGAGATAGATTGCGACTTGGAATACCATCTATCAAATCATTAGCTTAAAATATCATAGTAAAAAAAAAATGCTGTCTGGGTATGTGTACTTGCCCATCAATCACGCATTTACCCATGGGCTCGCGTGTAGGACGAGAGTCGTATATAACTCCTACGTATTTATAAAAAATAATTATTCCAGGAACTGGGAGTCATCGAGGAAATTAAAATATTTTAGAAACCTATGACATAAGGCGAATAACGATGCGATTTCGTTGCACGATCGCGCTGATGTGCCTGGACGACGGGTCATTTGTAAAAAATAAAAACATGTTAATATACATGAAATATATTGTAAACCCCGCAAAACATAACAACAACAACGGTTTTGGTCGCGATAAGTACTCGCAATTCGTCGGCATGGCATAGAATTTCGCATTTTTATCCCGGGGTTCTAAAAATATTTTAAGTTATACCTTAGGCACCAAGGATCAATTATACCGTCATTCCAACATCTCTAAACATCTTTATTTTTTTGTACAAATCTCGCCATTATTCTTTAAATACTTGTATCTTATTAGAACCATGCCGCTATCGCCATAGATAGTCTCACAGAAACTTTTTTTTTTTGTAAATTATGTATTGGTAACATTCGAATATTAATATATTTATTTATTATATTTAATAAGTAATAAATCTGAATGTTATTTTTTGCATGTGTCTCATTTTCTGTTCATACATTTTGGGTTGAAGAAATTTTTCTAGGGTCAGCAAGGCACGTGTGTTATACCCCTGGTATTGCAGGTGTCTATAGGCTACGGTGACCGCTTACCATCAGGTGCGCCGTATGTTTGTTTGCTACAAATAAAAGTATATTTTGTTCCATTTGATCACTAAGCAACTACCTAGTTCAAGGTACTAACTAGAAATTAATGTCAAGGGGAGAGTTGACCTCAACCAATGACCTTAATGAAATGACGCGCACGCGGTATGACGCGACGATGACCAATCGTGGGCCCTGATTGGATGAAAGTCATTAATGGTGTTCGTCACGAATACCACCAAAGTTACGCGGTTGAGCCCCAGTTCTGTTTTTTTTACCGTAGTTAGGTAATACGCTTTTATTTGAATCTCACCAAACTAAATGATGATATGGCTGGAAGTAAGCACAAAAAGCCTTTAGGTGCTTTAGGGAAGCTCTCAACTGCCGGAACGTCGAATCTGTCGAATGCTTATCGACAGATTTTCAACTTGAGGGTGGTAGCCAACCAGGCCTGTACTAAGTATTTACAAAGTACTTTGTGATGTATTCTTTCATCGAAAGATCAAGCTCATTGTTGGATTCGAACCTGCGACCTTCCCTACGACATTTGACGTCACAATTGATATCAGTAAATGCTCAGTTATATTTTTTAGTAGATCAAGAGCTCCACTCCATTTCGACTATGAGATCGATGCATGGTGCGAGGATGAAACGTGTTGTCACAGCTAGGGATCTTGGGGTTAGTCTCGATACCGATTTGACATTTAGAAATCATAATACAAGTCTGCAAAAGGGCTTACAGGAATTTAGGTTTTATGTTGCGTCGAGCTGAGGGCTTTAAAAATATAAAATCAATATCGGCTCTTTACGATGCTGTTATTTGACACCAGCTAGAAAGTAACGTTTCCATAGTACAAGCTCTGCTTAGTATGGGATTAGATGAGCGTGCGTGAGGAATGTCCCAAGATATTATGGTGCATCCATGCTACGTGAATCGAGTACGAGCCGAGCTACGAACGAACATTCAACTAGCACGATGCGAATCCCTTTGTTCGTGTAAAAACTGACAATCACGCTCGTTCGAGGCTCGCGAGCCCGTCCACGTCCACGCTACGCGAATCGTGCTCGCAGTGTGCTCGTTCGTGGCTCGGCTCGTGCTCGGTTCGCCAAGCATGGACGCACCATTACATTAAACCTATTGGGCCCATGAGGAGTTTCGTGCGTCACTTCTCATTATACTGGACTTTTCCGAGGGGGGGATAGTGAGTATTATATACGTTGTTTCATTGCCTGCTTTATACCGAATCCTGATACCATTTAGACCACAGAATAGTAATCTAAACTACACAATTAAACTTATTAGTTAAGATTTAACTAACAATCTTGTTTAGGTTTGTTCCACGGTAGGCCTCTACTTCGTTTGTCACTTTGACCAAGTTCCAAAAGTTGGTATTCACTTAATTGAATTGCAAACCCTTTTAGCTGTTCCCCTGTGAACCTTGGGACAAACTTTGCATCCACAAGCCAAGTTCACAGTTTATCCTTTCGGAAAGATAGTTAGACATCTGTAAGGACGTCAAAAAGTTTGACCAACTCGGCAATTTAGCTGGCTACGCTAAAAACTAAAAGTTGTCCATCCATTTAGAACGAGCACGGCTAGACACTGTAACATTTAAACTTTTATTTTAGGTACTTTAAAAGAGAAAATTGGTTTATCTACCACAGGGAAGTGTTGCATTGACACCGTAGTAAGGAGACTTTTGTCGATTCGGTTAGTTAGGTAGAGTTTTTACCATCTAGGTATGTGGCAGTTTTGTGTTTAACCAAAATCTCCCCGTGGTTAGTCGTACCGTACCTAATGTAGTCGAATGGGAAGGATAGCCCCTAAGGGGAAGGGGTCCTGAAGGGGATATGGGCCGACTCGCACTTGGCTGGTTTTATTTGAGGAGTATATATAATATATATACTGACGACATTACGTACATATTGTGTATCTACATGCAATTTCCCGCGGTTTCACCCGCGTGGTCTTTATGATATTTTATCGGTGGCAATAAATTGTCACTACATTATGGAGCTCTTTTAAATTGTTTTAAAATAATGGCCTCTGAATCATGCATCAATTTTTACGTAATGATAAAACCGATTTTACAGTCTGATATAATTATTCACTGGAACCGTTTATTGTTTACTTTTATTTACTCAACCAAGTAGGGCAATTTTTAATTTTATACGAAAATGTTGGCAAACAAGGATACGGCCCGCCTGGTGGTAAGCGGTTACCGTAGCCACAAGGATGCTTGCAACACTCAACTCGGGGGTGGTAGACAGCCTGGCGAGTTCTATGGAGTACCCTACCACCGTGCTATGATGTCATCACGATGTTTTCCTTCACCGAAAGCTTAAGCTCATTATAAGGTGCGTTCGAATTGGGGTATGGTAGCAAAAATAAGTCAAAAATGCCAAAAACGATCACATCTGCGTTCGATTTGGAAAGTTGTGGGCGAAATTGGCGTTTTGAACTGTTTTCGTTCACCGTTCGTTTTACTTGGAAACAGTTAAAAACGCAAATTTTGACCCACCTCCGAGGCAGGGGTCATTTGTGATCATATTTTGACATCTTTGAATCTGACAGATAAGTTTTGGAAAATTCAAACGGGAAGCAAAAATTCTAATTTTTATTGTTAAATTTGATAGAAATACTAACTGGCAAGAGAATAATTTGTCAGATTAACTTTGTTTAAAGATTAACTGAAGGAAAAAGGTAGGTTGAGATAAGTGACAAGCAGGCGATCAGCATGGAAATGTCATTTTTGTATCTAATCGTTCGATTTGGGAAATATCGTTTGTGGCAAAAGTTACAAAATTGTTGAAATTTTCCAATTCGAACGCATATACAAATATGCCCATTTTGAAACTGTTAAAAACGACATCACTCCAATTCGAAACCATTAGATGATGTTGTAGCCGGACCTTCGACAACACTAAAAAGCCATCTTCGGTCTATTCCTAAATTATTTCACCAAAAGTATTAATACCACCGTTTTACGACTGTTTGACGCCATTTCAAGGATCCAGAGCATCCCCCAGGATTGCAAAGTGACTGAAAGCTACTTTGGGTCTAGACTAGACGTTGTTACGGTTACATGCTTATTAAAGTTTTCACTTTAGCTTTACGAGCTTTAGCTACGGTGTTGGAAATTGGATTTTTGTTTATGAAAAAGCTCTAAAACTTGATGACGTTTTATGAAGTAAATAGGATTCGTATACATTTGTGAATGTAAAAGAGTCGGTTATATCCACAGTTATATCAGTAAGTTTGTTATCTTTATGACAGACGAGCTGTGCCCCGCGGTTTCACCCGCGTTCCCGGGACAAAAAGTAGCCTATGTCCTTCTCCATACCATAGGCTATCTGCATGCCAAATTTCATGATGATCCGATGAGTAGTTAAGGCGTGATGGCGTAACAAACAAACAAACAAACTCACTTTCGCATTTATAATATTAGTTAGGATGAAATATGACAAGGGGTAAATTAGAACCAGGAGAAGGTTACTGAATATTTCAATGTAAAAAATATATCTGTCCTCTGAAGCATAGCTGAAACTGCAGCAAGGGCAACATTTAATTTAACCATTCACACTCAGACTAGTTTCCACCGCGCGGTTTCACTCACATCAAGAGACCTATTGCTTTCCCGGGATAAAAAGTACCCTATGTGTTCATCCAGAATATATTCTATCTATGTGCAAAAATTTCATCCAAATCCGTTCAGTAATTTTGGCGTTTATTATGTTAGGATAGGTAGGTAGGATAGTACCTAATACTTTCTGACTGCCGTCGCCAAGACATTGAGTTATAAAAAAGAAAAGTCTCACTCTAATGTAAACACTTAATAGAGTCGAGTTAAGTTCGGGCTGGTAACAGTTTTTTTTATACTTAAGATAGCAAACAAGCCCTAGGTACTACCCGTCTGATGGTAAGCGGTTACCGAGCCAATAGACCCTTGTTTCATACTCCTCGGTCCCTCGGTCCTAATGAGGCCCATTTTTTTAACAAGAGAGTTAGGCTGCTTTTCCACCAGAGATGCGCTATGCTACGTTACTATGGATGCGTTTGATATCCACCAATCATATTCATTTGTAGCACTGGTGGAAACGGATTCAACGAAGATATGTTTTTATATGGAAGGATGCGTGCTATCATTCTGTTTGAAATATATTCCGCCAATTTTCCATCACCGACAATGCACTCTGATTGGCCGAGTCAAGAACACACGATTCAGTGATTGGTCGTTACTGTTCTAAATCAGTGCCAAATCACTGACTAGTTGCGGAATTTGATTGTTCGGTATACTCTATGGGATTATTCCTCGATGTATGGATGCGTGCTATAGATGGTCGCGAGTGGTGTAGCTATGTGCTGAGCAGAGTACCTACAAAGAAAGTAGTAGAAAGTAGACATGCCATCGTGGAAGCAAAAATTTATACATCGCATAGCTCGAGCTACGCATCTTCTATTCCTCGCGCAGCTACTTTGCGGCGGCGCATCTTCATAGCACATCTTACTCGCACCGCTACATACATAGCTTAGTATCAGTGGAAACGGTCACATAGTTTCACAGCTTAGCTATTAAATCCTCGCAGCATAGCTGCATAGCACATCTCTAGTGGAAAAGCAGCCTTAGCTTAGGAGGATATGTTTGAATGTTTGATGAATTGTCGAAGAGTTGTAATACCGAGCAATACAGTTCCGCAACTAGTCGTAGTGATTTTGCACTGATTTTTAACAGTAAGGACCAATCACTGCATCGTGTGTTCTTGACTTGGCCAATGAGAGCGCATGTGTCCCTGACTTGTCAATAAGAGCGCATCGTCGGTAGTGGGAAATTGTCGGAGTAGATTTCAAGCAAAATGAACGAGAATGCGCTTCTTTGGGTGTTACCTACATATAAAAAATCGACAGGTAAAGGCTTAAATATATTTCCTTACAAATAAATCTTTAGAGAATATGAGATTTACCTTCTGAATCACTAGAGGTATTGACTTATTTTTATTCTCTACAGTGTAGTCAAGGAGCTGGCGTTTTCACGTGTCAATAATATAAATGGTAAGTAAGTAAACTGAATAATAGGCAGCCTTGCGCGCCTCTTTCCGAACGTAATAAGTCGTATGTTTATAATGTTTATTACACTTTATAATCATACACTTGCTTTCCCCACAGTTTCACTTGCAATCCCCTATTACTCGATCTAGGATACCCTATACTAATTTAACAGCTATAAATATTTTCTTTACCTTCTCATTCAATAATTTTTGTAAGAAAGAGATGTGACGGATTGCAACAGAACCTTTGTCAGAGAAACGTGCTGAAATTGAGCTAGCACAGCATTAAATTAAATTTGGTGAATATGTAAGTTATGCTTGTAAATTCTAGTCGTAATAGTTTCTATGAATGAAACTCATTCAAAGTTATGACACCAGGGTGTAAATTCACACAGATACTCCCTGGCGTCATAACTGGCAATGTTAAATCGGAATAAAATCAAAGGGTATCAGAAAAGTATCAGATTTACAAAAAAGGATAGTGACTGAGATCACCCTCGGAGATATTATAATATCTCAAACAACGAAAGTTTGTAGGTATTTAGGTATGTTTACTTGTACTCAGCCTCATAACGGCTGAACGCATGTCCATGAAATTTGGCAAGTAGATCATGACCTAGAATATGCTTTTAATCTCGGGAATATTATATCACTTGGGAACGCGGGTAAAAAAAAAGAAGTACAAAATAATGTAGTTTATAAAATAGCGATGGTTGTCACCACGTATTATGCACTCACTGTATGGCTTTTGTATTATGTCCACTCTTTAAATATCATTCCGTGAATTTGTAGATCAATCGTTTTACGAGTTATTTCTTGAGGTAAACCCTCAATGGATTTATAGTATTTATTATTAGTCTATAGCACTACGGTAACCGCTTACCATCAGGGAGGCCAACTGGCCCTTCAAACTTAAGTTTTGATTCTCGTTCTATGACACAACTAGCTACCTACCTAAGTAGATAACGGTTGTAAATAAAAATCTTAGCTTCTCGACTATAACAGGCTGCCGCTACCTATCTCAAATATCAAAGGGTCGTCGTCTGTTATAAAGTCACCCTGATCTGATTCCCAATAGCGAAGCGATTTTCTTGCATCGACATGAAATACTACTTACGTAGGTAACGTGAGTGTGTTACGAACGTTACGAAGGACATGTCTATCGCTTTTAGGTGCTTGTTGTTGAATTTTTAACCGACTTCAAAAAAAGGAGGAGGTTCTCAATACGGCTGTATGTTTTTTTTTTTTTTTTTTTTTTTTTTTATGTTTGTTACCTCATAACTCCGTCATTTTTTAACCGATTTGTAAAATTATTTTTTTGACTGGAAGGGTACACATTACCGTTTGGTCCCATTGTCATCAGATCAGGATTTGATTACTTCTTAGTGTACTTTGAAGTCGGTTTAAGTTTTTTGTAAAACAGTCCAATTATTCTAAGTTGTGTAAATAAGATTGACAGTTTGTATGAAAACTGTAAATTGTGTAATGCGACAAGGTACCTTGTAGTGATAGCTAGTTTTTACGCCGACTGTTACACATAATATAAGTAGGTATTCAAGGCACACGGCGCCTAACGAATCGCGCAAAGACGAACAATAGAATTAAATTACAACCAACCCACTCCATAGCATTTGTTCTGCACAAAATCCTTTCATAAGTTTGCACAAGTAATTCTATCCGGCGAGTACGGTATCCCTATGTATGTACGTCGTTGTTCAGCGATTAAATGCTGCTGCCGATCTAAGTACCCTTCTATTATGGGTTAAATTGAATAAATGTATTTGGATGGTATTTGGCTATGAATGATTAAGTACCTACTTAATACTAGTCGAACGTCATACTTGTGAACAGCTATGCTATTCTGTAAAAGGTAAATCATCTCGAAAGTCATCTCGCAACTCACCTCGCAACTGAATTGGCGGGTGAATTACGTTTCAGAATACCAAATCCTATTGAAAAACGTCAAAATACTCACCTGCCGTAGTTCTTCTCACTTCCGTCACACAAACTACTAAAGGGATACTACGTACAGGTCGGTTAACGAAAGCTGGCACGTTCACAGTACTCATAAATTTGCAATCAGTCAAGTCTAATGGACGAATGCAAAAATAGACCACTCTATATTTATGAGCAGTAGCAAAAGCAAAACAATAACTGTCTCCTTCATACTCATAAGCTTGACTTTGCGCGAGAGAGACGGTGTAAATGTGTTGAAACGTGCCAGCTTTAATTAACCGACCTGTATTTTCCGTCATCACTCGGTGGCGCAAGTGTCGAACTCACTCAGTTTAAGAATATGAAATTCTAATCTCATCGCGGATTCAGAAGTGATTTTGCAAATGAACGTTACAGAATAGCACTGCTGGTGCTGCTTGTGAGGGCTGGTCTGCTTAAGTTTGCTATTTATTTACTTATTAAATATTTATTCAGTCTACTTTGTAATTTTGCCGCCGCGCCGGGGCACGCAATTGTTTTCAGTGCGATTAGAATGTAAATATTATGTAATGAATCTAAGCTTGTTTTGAAAAGAGTATTTGCTGAGTTTATTGCCGGCTCTTCTCAGCAAATGCAACCTTCCGAACCGGTATTAGAGTATTAGAGTCAGACTTTTCATAAGTGCCTGCGAAGGTCTATTTGAATAAATGATTTTGAATTTTGATTTTTTTTAATTTTGAACATTGCAGCTTCCCTAAAAAAACTGGATTGATAATAAAGCCTGTACTTGTGAAACAAAGTTATTCGATCATTGTATGAAACACAGAGCAAGGAGTCCCGCATGCCTATACAGGGTTATTTTGCAACCTCTAGCGAAATTTTCAGGGGTTAATGTACTCATCATTATGATCAACTTTAAGTAGGTAAGTAGGTATGGGCACACCTCCGAAATCTCGAAAAAAATAACGTAGGTAGGTATACTTTGATAGTCTGTGCGTACTTTTCATACATTTTGATTGCGCAGCGTTGGCACTTTTGTATGAAAAGTTCGAATTTTTTTTCCTAGTAAAAGTTGATCATGATGATGTTTGGCTAGAGGATGCAAAATAAAAAAAATTAACCACCGAAAAAACTGAAAAGCAACAAAACCTTATAAAATTCAAGTTATACCTACCTATTCAAAAAAAATTATTTTAAAAGGTTGGTTTATTATGTTTTGCTTTTCAGTTTTTTCGATGGTTATTTTTTTTTTGTTAAATAGTTATTTTGGTTCATCTATTTTAAATACGTGAATGGGTCATAAAGTATTTAATTTTCATGTTAAAATAATCTACGCACCTTGTAATTCCATGCATATATTTTGTTTAGACAACGACTGGGTGTCGTGTGGTTTTAATAGGTTTTATAAAACTTCGTAATTTCGACTTTTGACCGGATTTTACATGAAAATACTCCTATGTGCAGCGCCTTAAGCGGAATACTCATGGTACTAATTTCTAAATATACAGAATGAATATTTGTATGGGAACACAAAAAAGGTTACGTTGGCGCGGGAGTTAAAAGCGTTGAACTCGTCGCTTTTTACTAGAAAGTATAATGAATAGGTAGGTCATAGAAATAATATATACCTAGAAAGAACGTCGCCATACTACCCGAATATATAAAACAGGCCAACTTTTATAGGCTGCCGCGCGTAACAGCTACGTTTTACGCTCCCTCTGCGTCATTCTGCTTGTCATAGTGACGTTCATAAAGATAGCAGTTGTTGAAATATTCCAATTAAAATCGGGAGAAATTTAAATATTGATCATTATTTTGCATTTTTATTTATTTTTATTTGATTTACGCCCTAACAGTTAGAGCGTATTTTTATCGACGCGTGCACAGTTGCGACACTCTATCTGGATGTATCCTTAATCAAAGAGGTAGGTATTGCGTTTTTCAGACACTATAGTTGCAATTTGTGTGTGACTAACCTTTGAACGAAAATGAGTCGAGAGTGGTGGGTATAGGAACAGTCAAACAAATATTGCGTAATATTATTCCTACAACGTGCAATGGGAATATGGTGCAATCTGGTGCAATTATTTTTAGCTGTCTGTCGCTGTCTACAAGCAGTCTCTCCAGTATTATATATTAGTTTATGATTAAAAGATAGCCCCGGCTACGGCTCGATTTTTATATGATGTTAGAAAGAGAAGGATATAGGTATATACCCATTATATACCCTTTGGTTGGTCACAGCCTTGGTTTTGGTTTTAATCAAAGTTTTGATAGACTGGCAAAGAGACTGGCTTACTGCTGCCATCTTATGTATTATGGAGGTAATAAACATAGACATAGACTTAAGATTTCGCTACGCTAGCTACACCCCGCACCGGACAAAAACATTGCGTAATATTGTGCATATTATCGTTTTGGGTTTCTTGGCGATGATGTCATGTGATTGGCAAACAAAAATAAACCTGGTATGGCGTATAAGCGGTAGACATGGACGTAATAAGTAAACAGTCAGACTGAGCACTACAAACTTGTTTTTCTATTTATTCAATCAAAAATATTCCTTATCGGACAGACTTTAGGCCCACTATGCGAGCATTATAAAAACCGGTCCTAGCAAGATAGCTATATATAATATAGGTAGGTACCGCCCACTAGCAAGCATACCGCTTTTTCCCTTTCCAACAGTATTGCCATTTCATATTTCCGTGGCTGGCGTGAACACCTTGATATCTCAAATTGTCTGGTTTATTTTTCACAGGCTAAATAAAAGCCGTAATGCACCTTCCAACCGTCCGTCGGACTCTTTCAGGCGTCCTGCCGTCGGTGCGTAGCGCGGCAGGAACGACATAATTATTATTAATACTGGTCGGCTCCCCCTCGGATTGGTCGGTATCGACGTAGGTATTAAGTAGGAGTCCGACGTAAGACAAAAAATGCTAGCGCTCTGTCTCAAAGTCGCTGTAAGATGTGGCGATGATATTATGGGTCACTATTTATTTTTATCATATTTAATACAAAACCGGTTTCCCTCATAAAAAGTCGGTTTATACCGGTTCTTTAAAAAACAAACGGTTATATACCGGTTTTTCAAACCAGTTCGCGTTACATCTCTAACGTGAATGTTGTGTTGTGAAACACGATCACGTGACATTGGCGGACTTTTTCGCGGGAACTTGCAGAGTGATGTTGCGTTTTCATTTTTATTTTCATTTGTTGTTGGTATTTTATCCAATGAAGATCAAAGTATGTGTATCGTGACTTTAGTTGTCTCAAAATGTCAGTGAAAAGCTTTATTACAATGACCACCATTTTACTAAAAGATGACTGGACGGTGACTGATAATGCGGACTATGTGAAAGTTAATGTGCGGACCATATGAAAGTGATATTATAAAATACAATGTATTGAACATACTGAAGAAATTAGTATCCACGGTCATGAACAAATAAAAGAAAAAAAATTGACTGTTTTACAAAAAACTCAAACCGACTTCAAAGTACCACTAAGAAGTAATCAAATCTTGAACTGATGGATGACAATGGGACCAAACGGGAAGTGGACCCTTCCAGACTAAAAAAGAATTTTCCAAATCGGTTAATAAATGACGGAGTTACGAGGTAAAAAACAAAAAAAAATACAACCGAATTGAGAACCTCCTTTTTTCGAAGTCGGTTAAAAAGTGACATTTGTGACGAATTGTGTTGTAAAATCTGTGGTTGTACTGGTTGTGTGTGTTGATCTTCGTACAGTGAAGATGTTGAAATGTTGTGAAAAAAATTGTTATAAACTTTGGTTAGCAGGCAGTGCATGCATGCATAGTGATAGGAGCACTATGATACGAGTAGTATAGGTATAGTGTTCTATACTTCTATAATATCGGTTCTGTCTGTGGGTGGGTGGGTGCGGGCGGGGTGCGTTTCGCTTTATAATTAGAGGACGCACAACAGACTACGATATTACTTCATTATTTGTGACTACGATCACTACTACAATATAGTGAATGGATGGATGGCTCAACATTTCTCTAAGTAGTATACTGTAACTGCTTCGTTGCCAACATTCACTCCGCGACAACAGTGACAAGCGGTGGCAATCGATTACAAAGTAGGGAGCTGTGATAATAATAAAAGCCGAGGTAAAACTTATTGTTTTGCCCCTATACAAACTTCGGAGTTCACGGGATTGTGCTCTTCAGCCACAGACCTCTATACTACGCCACGCCTGTGTCTTCAGCTAAGAAAATAAAGAAAAATGGTTAATTATTTTATTTATGCAAAAGATTACTCTGCTTCTACGGCTAGTGTCGCGTTTTATCATGAAAATGGGTTACAGACTCTCAAACAATTTAAAAGTGACGTTGAAAAATTAAAAAGTGCACTTCCAGATCCTGATGACTCACGCATCATCTATTTACACTGGGGACACGAGTGTGTGGAAGTGGACGAAGACACTACTGTTGAACAATATAAGAACCATCATGCAAATGGTTGTAATACATTGCCGGAAACAATCATCCAGTGGATAAAGCATAATGTTGATTGTGAAAACAAGATAAAATTGTTGTACATCATAACAGATGGCCTGATTGGCTCTCACAGCCTCAACACATGCTTGGAACTAAATGAAAATGTTGATTATGAAAATGTTGTATTCCATGGTATTCATAAAAACTTAGATAGTATTGACTTATCGGTTGCTGCATCATTTTTGAAAAGCCATTGCACAATATACCGCAACAATGAAAAACTTGATGATATTGATATATCCGAGCAATTCGACTATGATAAGATAAACATCGACAACTTTGCTACTGAAATGGAAACACTGAAGTCTTATATCAAATTAAAGTTCATAAATTCATCTAAAAATAGTGCTACAGCTCTTGCTGAAATTGATAAGTTGAAAAACTTGAGGAAAAAATTATTTGCTAGCTTCGCACCAGAACATTATACTAACCTGGAGACAAAAGATAAAAATAATTTTATCCAGGATTTCAAGAATACCAACTGGTACAAAAATCTTAGCAATCCAACATACGATTTGAAAATAGACATTGAGAAATCAATTTGTACTTTAATTAATTATATTGTCTCTGAAAAAAAATCGTATGCCTTTGATGCTTTGAAGTTTGAGACAAAATTCAAAAATGAAGTTGCCGAAGAACCAGTTGTTGATGTCAATTTTACAACGGACCAAGAAATTGAATTTCCCGACATAATTCTAGATGACGAGAAAGGAATACCTGTGATACTATGCACAGAATTGAATCTGCTGGATAAAATTATTTTCAATACATCTGTATCAACAGCGAGTTTCTCAAAATTTAGAGTCATGATGGATTGCCCACTGTTTCTATTGAATGATGCTGATCTCAATGACTCAATTGGCTACTTCTATACGTTAAATGTTTATAAACAACTATTAGAAAAAACTACAAAGACAGAACCTCGTACACGAAGACCATTTCACGGCGGCCTTGTGCTTGTGGATACCGATGACTTTGACAAGTACAATGATTACATCTTATCTGCTACATATTTCAACTTTAAAAAAGTAAACTACAATATTGGTTTATTTTACTTTGTATTGTGGAAAATTTGTGAAAGCAAAGAGTGGATGGATAAAAATGTTGTTCAACAGTTCAAAAAGTACATGTTAAGGCGTGTCAGTACTACTATGTGCAACATTGCACTGTCATCATTGCCATTAGATCCTCCAGCGAGGACTTCACTACCGACCGCATTGTGGTACTGCGTGGAAATGTCCTCTCATATCTTCAAAGATGATCCTCATAATTTTGCACATGAACGTCTAAGAATGTATTATGGCATTGCATACTCTATGGTTGAAATCTTGAACTATTTTCAGTATGATTTAGACATGGAAACCATAAATAAACGAAAGGATTTAATAAGGCATGTGATGATCTTGAAGAAAATACCAACGCAGAGGGACAAAGTTTATTATATAGTGGAAAAAATATTTAAAAACATCAATGGTTTCCTAGTTACCGAAATTAAAAATAAAAATATTGCAAATGTAAAGAAACTCAATTATTTGAAACTGAACCACAGAGGAATGTTGAGTGATAATATTACAGATGAAGTGAATTTGAATGACTATGTTCATTTGCTGCATCATGTTGATGATTCAGATGTCCAAATCTATGATAAAACATTCCGACCTTACTTTATGATTGATGAAAATAAAACTTTCTACAGTGAATTATGTAAAAAAGCTAAAAAAGTTGTAATCAATGATGTAAAAGATGAGATTGTTTTGAAATATGATGCAATTGATAAATTGGAATTCAGCAAAATTTTATCATTACATAAATTGTTTCTGAATTGTGTAAAAGATACCAATAAATTTCCTACATTGGAGGAATATACAGAATATATTTTGAGAAAGAAAAAATTTAGGGAAGATTTAGTGACCATCTTTCCAGAAAATGTTAATAAGAGAATTGAAGAAGTATTTCTTGATTATGAGAGTATAATTAAGGATGTAGATGTGAAGAAATTTGTTAAAATATGTGATAAGTATGTGGGCCGGTTTGAACGGATTAAGGCTGAAAATAAAAGGACCTTTGAGACTGATGAAGATATTCTTCAATTTATTTCTAAAGAGGACAGTACCTATATTTTGAAAACTGATTAAAAATAAAGAAAGATGTGTATCTGTATTTTTTAAGTGATGTTAGGAATAAGTGTTTGTTGTATAAATTGTAAGAATATATTAATATTGTAATTTTTGTTTAAACATATTATCACCTTTTATGTGAACTATACCTATATTACAAATAAATAAGTACTTAATAAAATTTGTATGAATTTAAATAAAAAGAGCTTCAACAAATGAGCATTTTTGATTAATACTAGGTACCTATAAAAAATATCATGTATCAGTGAGGCCGTCAGGCCTTTATCTAGTATCAAATCCGAAAATTCATAAAAAATAATAATAGTTAGGTACCAACCTAGGTTACCTAGGTCTATATAAGAGAGAGGAAAAAAAACCTACCTACTAAAGTTATGTTTCAGGTACCTAATAGCAGATATTATTTACTCTATGCCAGTCATAATGCCAGTGTTTCCCAAACATTGTTCTGCCATGGCCCGGTAATTTTCACACTGCCCCTTCGTGACCCACTTCACATAGTACACACTAGTACTAACCAGCTTGGGTTTAAAATATTATCTAAAATAATACACATTTTCATAGGTACATATTAAAAATGTTTTATTAATACTACATACTTTGGTAATCGCCTATTTAGTCACTTTTAGTGCGAAATATGGAGCTGCTGCTTACTTTTACCAATTAATCCAAGTTCGCGGAATGTTTCGACCCGGTATTTTATTTTGATGGCCCGGTACTGGGTCGCGACCCACTTCAAAAGTGACCGCTCTTCGTTCGCTCCTCGCGATGTCAAGTGTGGTTGTACAACGATTCTACATCACGAGCGCGATGCGAATCCCTGTGTTTGTCAAAAAACTGACAGCCGAGCGAGCCAAACGCTCGTTCGAGGCTCGCAAGTCCGTCTACGATTGGTCTACGATACGCGAATTCGTGCTCCAAGTTTGCTCTGCTCGTGCTCGGTATGAGCAGCGTAGACGCACCTTTACAAAAACATGCAAAAAAACATATACCTAGTATTTGAGATTGTTCGGTAATGTGAGCAAAAAAACAATATGCATGAGTCATGATAAATTTTATCTGCAAATTAAGAGGTCATGCAGCATGACCTCTTAACTTGCAGATAAAATGTATCTAAGTACACAATGTTATTCCCGAAGCTATAGCACTTCTCATTAATAACAGCATTAGATGCAGTTAATAAAATTAATTGCGTAGCAATATTGCTTTAGCTTCCTTTTTAGCCCCCCTGAAAAGATAAAACTAATATTTAACACTAATCTACACACGCTAGCGACTACGGTGAATATTTTGTATGACGAGCACCGCCTCTAGTGGACACTTTTGGAAGCATTTCATACAAAATGTGTCACCGTAGTCGATAGCGACTGTAGATTACGTTAGTGTACAAAACTCATGGTAGAGGTACTGAGCTGTGTCCTTTTTGAAGGCAAATACTAACTGGTTTAAAAAAAAAAAACTTTGGTCATTGTTAAGTTATTGGCCCTTTCAGTTACTGACCTACTTAATTAGTATTTCGATCCAAGCGTGGTCGCGTCGGGAACCGCTAGGTACAAAGGATAGGTAGCTGCTTATTTTATTTGCCTACAAAGCGGCCGACGAAATATTTGCTTATTTAATTTTTACCCAACTGACCGGAAGGAGGGTTATGTTTATCGAGTGTATGTATGTATGTCTATTTCTTTTGGCACGCTCTGCAGCCTAAACGGCTTGATGGATTTAAACATCATCAGATTCGTCTTAACTGTGGCAGTGAAATAATTATGGCGTCTATGTATAAAAAGAGGGTTGAAATTAGAAACAAAAAAATGCGTAAAACAAAAAACTCTTTTCAGTTAATTTTGAATTTTACGCAGTCGGATTTTGTTATAAAGCTGAACCACAGCTGAACAAATTGTTTGTTTGTTGTCTAACGCGCTGATCTCTAAAATTAACAGTCAGTCAGATTTGAAAAAATCTTTAACAAATAGAAAACTATTTTATTCCCAAACGCTATAGGCTACGTTTTATCTCGAAACGTGGAAAACCGCGGGGGACAGCTAGCGAAAATAATATGGGTACTCAAATCATAATATTTTCTTATTTCAGACTAAAATGAAGTTCATCGTGGCAATATCAATCCTCACTCTCATCCGAGCTGAAGATAACCAGAGTGTTTAGTTAGTTACATCATCAATGGAGTGCGGCACTACAATGAAATACTGTTCGAAAATCTAGATCCAAATTTCAACTTTCGCGAAAATAATCTAGCTGTTGATTACAAAACTAATAATTTATATGTTTTGGTATTCAGACGTTGCAGTATACCACATTAATACTAAAGAGTATAAACCAATTCCTGGCTTATCGTGGCCTCAATGTGTAACTGTTGATCAGTTGAACCATGATGTACTTGAAGGGACTGCTAACGGTATTTATAAATACAACGTTTGTACCGGTGCGGTAGAACGTTTTGGTGGCAGAAATGTAAAGACGGCCTTTTGACACAGGTAAAGGGACTTTTTATTCGTGTTTATTTTTGCAATACCTACATCAAACTTGTTTGTGATAATTGGACTGTTTTACAAAAAACTTAAACCGACTTCAAAGTACACGAAGAAGTAATCAAATCCTGATGTGATGACAATGGGACCAAACGGGAAGTGTATCTTTCAGAAAAAAAAAAGAATTTTCCAAATCGGTTCATAAATGACGGAGTTATGAGGTAACAAACATAAAAAAAAAACAACAGATTTGAGAACCTCCTCCTTTTTTTGAAGTCGGTTATAAATATATATAAAATGAATGTCAATTTCTAGATATTATTACAGCGAACAAATGACAAGGATCTCATATCTTGCTCAGATGCTGAGCTACTTTGACGACGGCAAAGTAAAGTTGAGCAACGGCAAAGTTAACCATTTTCCCATATATATTACCCCATCATCAAAAGCAACAAAAGCACTAAAAAACCTCTCCAACCATCACACAAGTTCGCGACAGCTTCACATTGCAAAAAAAAACCTTGTTACTTCGAAAACTAGCCACTCAAGCGACGAGCGACATAAAAAGCGTGTAATATATGAATATGAACACAAATCCAGGAAGAAATACATTAGCTGCACGTCAAGAGTGCTGAATAGTTCATGCACACCACTCGCATAGTCTGCCAGGTTTAGCAAATGGTGCAAAGTGTAGGGGGAAGCGGAGGAGGTAGGGGAAGCGGAGGAGGTAGCGGAAGAGGTAGCGGGTGCGTGATAAATAAACAAGCTTTATTTTACTTTATTTTTACACGACTAGACTGCCCAAAAATGAGTATATTTTCAGAGTTTATGCATGTGAGTTTCTTTATTACTTTTTAATGCCTGAACAGATTTAGATGTATGGGTGTATATAGGTAGTGACACTGGCTCTAATTTATTTACTTTTTAGTTTTTTTTTTTAATTACTATCCTGGGACATTCCTCACACACGGTAATCTGATCCCAAACTAAGCAGAGCTCGCTTGTACTATGGAAACCAGATAACTGATATATTACATATAACTTTTTGTTTGTAAATACATAATATACACAATTACACTCAGACTCAGGACAGTACAGACATGTTCCCACGACCAACCGTGCCAACGAGCGAAATAAAAAACAGCTACATAGTGTTACATTAAATACATTTAATGTTACTTATAAAGAATTGTCACGATGAAATGTAGTCTGTATTATTCAGAGATACTGTAGCTTTCTATTCATGGAAGATTATTTTGAATAGGTTAAGTATTTCTAGAGCTTACCCCTACAAACAAACATTTGTTTCTTATTATTATTAGTCATTACATTACCTACCTGATATGAACCTTGTCTTTAGTTTATGTTTATTCCCTGCTAAGCTCTTTCTCACCTCATTGTACGGGTATCCCCGCTATGCTCTCACATCTTACACCACACAGGTCCGCAATGCTATGTAACGACACGTAGACGTTACTTCACTGTGTCCTACCACCTACCACCTGAGCACAGGTAGGCGCAGTGCTCAAACACTCCGACGCGTTATGAGTGTGTGTTTTATGTGTTTCCTACACATGGTTACGGGGTTTTCCATTTGGCGATTTTCTTTTGTACCGTCACTTAATTTTGCATTTTGTTCTTACTCATTTTTTACCGAAGTAGATAGAATAGTACTGAAGAAGATTTTCATATAGGTGTATACTTCTGCTTTATAACTAGCTGGTAAGTGATAATGTCCTTGAAATATGTACCAGCATCAAGATGGGTGCTTTTTGATCATAAAGATTGATAGTTTTTGAGTCCTTGTAATTTTAACTTAATATTTTGACGGGAAATTAGACTTACCATATGTGTAGATTCTTCTCTATAAAACATTGAAAGGTGTGCACATAATTTTATTGAATCATATTCGTTAAAATCAAAAGAATATATTACATACTTCGATATGTGTGGTGCTAAAGCTGTCAGGTGAATAATAGTCTGGTCATCTTCCACCAGATGTTTTCTGAAACTGGCTGGATGCAAAACTTAGCAAAGTGGTAAAGTTTGTTCCGAGAAACGTGATCAACTGAATATTCAAATTGAACCGCTTTCTGAATATTCATGAGTCCATTGAAACTAAACTCTTTGTGTTTGTCAAATCTGGTGTGAATCAAAGGATTCCTTGTCTCATTGTTTGCTACCTTCGTTATGTAATCAGTTAACTGAATAAGGGTTCATTTGGAAAAAGATAAAAAATGTACGGAAAATTCGAAATTCAAAAAATACGCATCGATTGGACCCAATTATATTTTTATGCCTATGGGGTTCCGAAGCTCGCCGTTTTGCTCGCTCTTTGTCATCAAAATTGATCGAGGCCTCAAGAGACCAGCGGGCGGGGAGCTTTTTCCGCCAACGCGGCAAGGCGTCAGCTTGGCTATCCAAAGAGGAAACGATGCCAGCCTTCTGGAAAAAGCAGCGGCAGACTTGAGGAAATTTTCTATACATATTTGTTGTAAATAAAGATAATTAAAAAAACATCTTTTCTAATTTTGTTACTGCTACATTTAGGTAACTAATGAAATAATGAGCAAGTAGATGTAGTTACATTTTGAATGGGTCTATGAAAAACAACAACCAATAATTGTGATGCCTTTGCTTGGCAGTGTGTGCAAAATAATATAATGTATGTATAACGTAAATAGGTTGATCATTGACATATGATTAGAATACCTAGTACATAACTAAGTTGCAGCTTATGATGATTCAGATCTACCTTTTTTTTGTGGTCTGTCGCTTATAATTATTATGGTCAATTCATGTGTTTAATTTTAATTATTAAATATTTGCATGCCTATTATATGGCAAAGTATGTATGCACAATAAGATTTTGTAAAAACTTTTATACTTTGAGCAAATAAAGCAATCTTTATCTTTATCTTTTTATCTTTTGGGGGGCTAACAAGGAAGCTGAAGCAATATTGCTACGCAATTCATTTTTACCAATTCTCGACAGATCCTAAGTGATTCCAATATTTTTTGGGAAAATACTCTACTCTACTCTAGCTACTCATTATATACAATTCAATTCATTAAATAGAATTTATGAATTGCATAAGATCTGCATTAAATTCGAAAAAAATGAATTGCGTTAGCAATATTGCTTAGCTTCCTTTTTAGGGGGCCAGGGCATTTAAACAGTAAAAACGTCAGCAACGTGCGGAAACTTCCGACACGTGCCAACTAATTGGAAAACGTCACCGTCTGCAATTAGGGCCCAGAGTGCGTCCCATCCCATAGCTGTCTATGTTGACGCTCCATGGTGTCGTTATGGCCGCGAGTGTGCCTAAGGTGCTCCAAACACCCCTTAGGAGCCCTTAGGCGTGTGAATAGTTTTTGTGGCCACCAAAAACCCAGACGACTTGATCGGGAGAGTGTATTTTTATATGTCTTGTAGGTAGGTACTTTCCTTTCGTCATAATATATTCACAACGGCGGGATTGTAGTGAAAGACGTCTTCACTTCAATAATCGTTGGTTCTCGCGAGAACCAGCAATTGTTTTCATTGTCATTTTTTTTAACCGCGATTCAAAGGAAAACAAAATTTTTCGAAATCGTAAAATAATTACAAAATGTTCATGGGAGAGCATGGAAAATTGAAAAAACGCACTACCAAAACCGATAGACTTAGATTTTTTAATTCCGGAGGAAACATGAAATATTCCTTAGATACCCTAGGAAAAGATTTATGAATCACATCACACACACACACACACACACACACACCCCCCCCCACACACACACATAAGAACATTTTTTTGAGATTCATTTAAAAGGATAACACATTAATTGATCTTGGCATTGATGTTTGTGAACGTACAAATCTTATTGGTCGAAGTTGCGGGCGAAAAGCTAGTAGGTTTTATATTTATTGTCGAACTGGAAGACTGTATTTCAGAACTTCGAAATTTGAAACATCGATCGACTGTACTGCGAATATTCGTGAGTTTGAAAACGTTTGTTCGTCGACTGTATGCTATTGCGAAAAACTTTAGTTCGAATGTTCATGACTTCGAAATACGATTGTGCGGAATATTTTAATGCGAAAAATTCTAGTTCGAATATTTTTCATTTCGAAGTAGGTAACTACGTTTTTTCGAACTATACCATTGCGAAAAACTTTATTTAGAATGTTTTTCATCGCGACGTATCTTAAAAAGAAAGAAAGCGAGGGCCGATTGTCAGCGTGTTCTCATATTCAAGTACCGGTGTACGCATATGTAATTCAAGCGTATAACCTTCCATTGTTCCATTTTTTTTAACCTAACATATACCTATGTCGCGATGGAAGTCATTCGAACTAAAGTTTTTCGCAATGGTATACTTTCGAAAAAACGTTGGTACTACGAAATGAAAAATATTCGAACTAGAGTTTTTCGCAATAGCATACATTCCAACTCACGAACATTCGCAGTACAGTCGATCGATGTTTCAAATTTCGAAGTTCTAAAATACAGTCGAACTGGAAGACGTTAGTCAAAGTGGCGCCAACTGGTGGCGTGAATTCCTTATTGCAACAAATAGCTAGTATAGGCAACAACTTTATTACTCAAAGAAAAACATAATCTATTGTATTCAACTAAAGTCTCGAAGTAAAACAACAAACCTATAACTTAGAAAACGAGCTCTATACCTCTGCGTAGTAAGACCCATTGTTCTTAGCACGCGAGTAAGCGAATGTTTACAGACGCAGGCTGCGTTGACAATTGTCAAAGTCGGCGAATGGTGCAAACTAGACGAGATGACGCGACGGGATGAATACGAGCGTGAAGGGCGTCTGACTGAAGTCTACCTGGAGAGCTGGAAGGAACATTCATTTTTATTTTAGTATTTTTCAGCCCATATCCTCACAATGCTAGCCTATATTATGAATTTAACTATACATGCACACATACAGTATTATTATTTTTCGGCTTATCCAGATAAAATAACTTTAAGTATATTGCCAAAAATGGTAAATGATAACCAAAAATAATAAATGATCACCAAAATTAAATATCCATTTTAGCGTGAAATTAGAACCAAAAATTTTACATCTTGCGATCCTACTTAAAGCAACCAAATCCAGGTTTAATCCAAAAATAGTTAATGCCCATTAAAAAACAAAAAAACAAACATGGATCTAGTGGTAGTAGTATTGTCACAGTTCTAACCTAACCTAATCAACTGTATTACTGCACGAGTGCCCCGTGTCGGTTCTGGGTGGCATAAACACACTTACCGTAACATATGTACCATATTTTGGTAGCATAGCAACATTTTATGGCAATCAAAGTACACACTTTGATTGCCATAAAATGTTAATACACATTAAGGTAGAAATAGCGCAAAAACCTCATCAAAATTTGGTGATAATTTACTAAATTTGGTTTCATAGTACAATTTTAGGTAAGAGGTAGAGGTCACAAAATTCTTTTTGGTGGTCATTATAATTTAACCCATATTTTTTTGGTTTTTATTCGTGAACTTACGACCGTGATATCACTAAATGCGTCAGGAAAATCAGCGCTGCTGACAGAGAAGTGAATAGCACTATACTGAGCTGTTTGTCATGTATGGCGCAGACTTACTGTTTTTTTTAAATTAATAACTGTTTTTTTTTTTAAATAACTGTTTTTTCTAAATTAATAACTGTTTTTTTTAAATTATAACTGTTTTTTTTATAAATACCTGTGTGCAATGTTGGTTATTAACACTCGAGACGGTATTAAGCGATAAGTGAGCCAAGAGTTTGATCTAGAGTTTGGATTTCCGTGTCAGGCAACTCTGTCTAGCCTACAAGCTACAGAACAAAGCCAGACCAGACTGGCTAAGTTACGACGCAAGATGTCTGCACTTAATTACACCTACTACCTCGCCCGCCTAGCTGCACCGCTCTGTGCGTTACTCTTGTTTTTATGACAAAATTATGTGTAATTAGAGATGTTAATGGGTTTTAAAGTTTATTGTTTCTTATTTGTAACATAAAAGTATAGTTGTTGTAATGTCTAAAGTCCACCACAGACGTAGCTATAATATCTATATACACTAATATAATAAATGGAAGAGTTTTTTTGTTTGTTTGTTGGATTCGAAAAATTCTTCACTAATAGGAAGCTACATTATCCCCGAATATTATAGGCTATCCTTATCCCGGGAACTTGGGTGAAACCGCGGGGAACAGCTAGTATATTAATGTAAATCATAGCTAGGCATATTGCGATATATTTTCAATCTCAGATTACAGAACAAAAGGCAGATAAAGTGCGTGGAACAAGGGAGTGAGGCCAAAAAACCAAATACAAATAAAAAATCCCACACCTTGTATTTGGTTTGTTTAAATATACTAAAAAGAAAGTGTTTTTCGTTAAATAAAGTCAGCGGGCTCCTCATGAACCGTAATAGTTTATTGCCGCTATAACAACAAATAATAAAAAATATATAAAATTAAAAATTATGGACCCCGCCATACTAGACAACGGCTTTACGAGTCCGGCTCGCACTTGGCCGGTTTTTATTCGTTATTCTGTGGTTATCCTCAACCAAATCTTTAGAAAACCATTCCAACAGGATCCAAGAGGTCTTTTAAAATAATATATCGCCGTAAATCTCCAACATTTTCTTATATTCCATGTAATCACAGGCTTGCATTGCGGATGTGCTGTATTTGTGTTATAACGACGGCCGCCATGCAATAGGGTAATTTAGAATTAGTGGCGCCATCTAGTGACCGAATACGGAAGTGCAGGATGGCAGCTTATTTGGAGAAAAGAAAACATGCAGATGAGTTCGAAGCGACACATGTTCAGATGAAAAAGTTGGGGCACAACTGCTGCTGCGGTAAAAAAAACAGCAGCCCGAACGGGGCAGATATTCCATAGCAGATCGCGGAATAAAATTACTTTAGTGTGGTGTGGTGTTCTAGCTGTGACTAAGGTCGCCAAAGCTCCATAAGGAGGCGCTATGCTGGAAATTTGCCGGGACCGGTGCGCCGTTTGGCTTGTTGTGGTATAAGAAAAAATAATTTGACAGCCCCCGTGGACAGCCCTGTGGCTGTGGTAACTAGCCTGACACACTAGCGAACAATAGTCGAAAGACCTATATCCACCACAAATAGCGCAAGAGCTAGAATCGAACCAGCGAACGACCTCACATTAGATCAATCATACGTGCATCACAGACGCTACGTTCGGCGAACATTGTACAATGAAATTTAATGGTCCGCCATCAGAACTGAGTTGTTCCCACGTTCAGTTGGATGGGCACAAACTGCAGTTTGCCGCGTTAAAGTGCATTGTCGACTGTTTTACACACGGCTGGAAACTAGAGCCAGCAATGCTAATAATATTGTACGTATAGTTAGGTATTTCATTACTAGTTACTGACCCGCGCCTTACCCCCGTTTCCGAAGGATCACGACCCACTCAAGCAATATTGTCGAATTCACAGCATACATATCCTATGTAGGTAATTCTACTATTTTTCTACTTCGTCTTTCCGTTTTGAATAAGGTAGGTACGTCATAATTCAATGATATTTCTGTAATACCTGGCGCAGTTTATAAATCTAACCCCACTATTGAGCATTGGCTTCCATATCACCGCACTTTTCGGTTCTGTCAATCGCAATCACTGCCCATAACCAAATACACGGTTTTCTTCATTGATACTGTTTTTTTTTGCATATTTGTCATTAGCATCGTGCCATCGCACGATGAGTCGTTACTACCTCGACCCTTGGGGTCTTCCATGGGGTTGCTTCGGCCTTTATTACCTACCACCCCAAAGTACTCAATTTAGTTGCCTTTTACGACAGGCAGCAGAACACCGTGGCAGTTATTCGAAGCCGCAACTACATTAGGTACCTGTATCAACTTTAGTAGGTATTAGTAAAAAGTTCTAAGTGTTCGTGAGTATATCCATAATCTTTATACTCGAACGCCGAGTCGGAAGTGGAGGCCAACTTAACGGCTAACTGCTCCAAGATGTTCTCATGTCCTTTGTTTCTCTCCTGACAAATTATTCTCACGATTCTGGACCAGGACTTTACGGACCATTGCTTTGTAGAGTGGTAGAGTTGAGGTGTAAACAGCTTTGAAATTCTTTTTTATTTTCATTCTGGTAATAGCAAAGTAATTCCTGAAAAAAACATGACGAGATAAGTATATGTAACGAAAATGTATTTATCCGAAAGAGGTCAAGACTATATCTCTATAAAAAGTTACGGCTCAAAATACATTAGGCAAAAATTCATACCAAATTGCATCCAAGTTCATTGAATTAAAATCATAATCAACATGTCACCAGTCAATGAGGGTCATTGGGTCATTATCATTTTGCGTCACTTGCAAATCTCTATTACAAAACTTAACAACTAAAACAACACGATCGCTTCAGTCGTATCGCATCACAAAAACAGTGCAGTCGAAGCAAGTCGCTAAGTTTGCTAACTACCAAACTTCTAGCAATCATCACACTTGAAAACACAAGACCTTCACAGAGTTATTAAGGATAATAACAGACTTCATGAATTGTTGAGTTTACTTTTTAACCGACTACAAAAAAGGAGGAGATACCCAATTCGACGTTAGTACCTAAACAGAATTTGAAAATATTTTGGTTTTCCACTTGTGGGTTCCCCAAGTTACCCCGTCACGGTAGTAAACCACGTAAAAGTAAAAAAGCGAGGGTCTTCCACTACAATAAAAATATAATATTTTCATTGAGAAAGTAGGTATGTGCCTATTTATTTTTCAATAAATTGTCGAATTGTGGTTGTATTTTTGAGACGAAAATAATGAAATAATAAGCCAACTGGAGCCAATTTCTCTTCTTAGTTTTTACGATTACCACTCTACGACAAAGTCTACAGGTCCATCAATTTTAAATTTAAGTAAAACAAAATACCTATTCTCCCAGAATTTACAAGTAGACCTAAAACTAATTGTTTATAACAACACAACAAATTCCTACGCTTATTTAAACACAACTGTGTCCAACAATTTAGCAGACTTAGACACAGAAAACTTTGGGATTTCAACTGCTAACTTACACACAAACGTTCTAGTTTTAAGTTTAACTGGGGCTACCATATGGCTACCGTCTGTATTTAAGCACTTGAAAAGGCTACTTTGATTTTAAATGTTTAGCTGTTAAACTCAGGGCCAGATTAGCTACCCTATAGACAATTCTCGGGACTACTTTACCATTTTTTAACTTCCGAAAATGCATTTTTTCTACCAATTTTGTTTTCTCGGTGTGCGTGACCTCTAGTTGCCTACACTATGGATCATTATGGATGCTGGATAGATACCTAATCCGTCCCTGGTTAAAATTGTACCAAGTAATTTAACACTGCGTCCATTTTTAAATAATATTGGAAGATAGGTACTGATAGAGAATAATGGTTTTTAAGAGTAAGTATACAGCGTATTAGAAAGTATACATACCTCGCAGCAAGTTGTATAGAAGATTTGGATGAGTCTACCATATTTGCAGTTTACATTTGTAATTTTTTTTTATACCACTAAGGTGGCAAACAAGCTTGATGATTGTAAGCAGTTACCGTAGCCTATGGACGCTTGCAACACCAGGACCGCAGGGGTGATACTCGCGCGTTGCCGACCCTAAACTATTATTGTATGAATTGGCTTTAAGTAATTTAGTGGCAGATTTACTAAGTATATCTATTTCTGAAATTGATGTTATGTGTTGAAGCCCATAGTAAGCCCGTAGTATTTATTATGTGTAGTTGTGAATGTGGCGATGTAAGCTATTGGCACAGTATTACTATCTACAGTAAAACTGTGGTTAGGGAGCTAATGGGTGCATGCGATGCACAGGGACTGAATAATCGCAAATAATACTATATACTATAATAGGAACTATAACATTATCTGTACTTAATATAAAATAAATATAAAATGTAATTATTAATTAATATAATAAAGCGGATGTTCTGCATTGAAATAACTATTATGTTCTGTGATTAATTTACTATGACTTGTATACTATTATTTATTCTGTGCTATAGCATAACTTCGTTTCCAATCCATGTAACTAATGATTCTGTTATTTTCCTAATCACCACATAATTCAGTTTAATTTTGGTATAATTTTCGGCCTTTGAGAACAATAATAAATCAAAATACTTAATTCTTCTTGAGTTTCCTTCTAACTTATGGTTGCGGAAAACAGTAAGTATGTGATTTTATTTCAAATGCTCAGATTACACAGTCATTGCATAATCGACGTTAAATTAGGGTATTTTAGAGATTAATTTTAGATAGCAATTTCATATAGCTGAAATATATTGCTTTACATTATTTGTAAGGCACAAAAAAATACGTAGGTTGAATAGGTCGAAATTCATTCAGATATAAAGGATATCCCAATATGCAAATAGCATGGAGATAAGAGTAGGGTCGGTAATGGGCGAGCGATGTCCCTGGTATTGCAAGCATCTTTAGGCTTCGGTAACCGCTTACCATCAGGCAGGTTGTATGCTTGTTTGCTACTTTTAAGGCGATGATAGCTCAGACGTTGAATTTCATGCCGAAGTTCCGAGTTCGAATCCTACAATGAGCTTGAGCTTTCGATGAAGGAAGATATCGTGAGGAAGCCAAGCACCTAGCGGTGAATTTCAGGTGCACTTGAGAGCCTGTTCCATTCTAGGCTTTGTGTGCTTACCACCTTCGGCTACATCATAACTTACATGGTGAGATTGTAGACAAACACAGGTCTCATCATCATCATATCAGCCTAAGGATGACCACTGCTGAACATAGGCCTCCCCCATTAACTTCCACTTCGAAAAGTTTTGGGCCACTTGAATCCAACGGCGGTCTGACGAGGTCGTCGGTCCACCTCGAAGAGGTCGTCCCGCACTGCTTTCCAGTACGTGGTCGTTGGAGAACCGGTTATCGGTTCTACGAGCGATGTGGCCTGCCCATTGCCACTTCAGCTTACTAACTCTACATATAGGTCTATTTATAATAATAAAAAAAAATGGTTTTATCAAAAAAATAGAAAGGCCTTTCAATCACTAACAATGAAGTCCGAAAATGTAGAATGGGATGATATAAAAATAAAATTGTAGCAATATAATTTCTTCTTCAAACAAGAAAACAAGCCTGCAAACGGGTATCCAAATTTTTAATAAATAAAATAGAACTGGTCACTTTTCCGTTAGCTAGGTACTAGTTGTTTTAATTCTATGAAAATTTGTAGTTTTGGATCTCTATGGATCATAACTACGAGTACATTACAAAACATGGTTAGATATTTAGATCGAACACATCAACAAGAATTTATTGTAATTATTTTTAAATAAAAATGTTTTTTTTAAACAAGGTACCACAAAAATGTCGAAAAAATCATGAATAGGTCGTTAGTGCGTTCGTTACTGTGTTTGTTTGAACTGGTCGGTATGAACCACCTATTAACCTTAGGGGGCGTCCATAAATTACGTGAGGTGATTTTGGTTATTTTTCGACAACAACAATAACACGTAATTTTTTTTAGAACGTTTTTTTGTATTCACACTGAAAATGTCGAAATTTTCAAAATATTATCCAGTGTTCTCGCAAATACCCTGTTTCTTGCGGAAAAAAATTACGTGATATTTGTCTCTCCACCACGTGAGATTGGGTGAGATTCGGCTCAACTCCCTCTTCCCTAAACGCCTCTCGTAATTTATGGGCGCATCTTAGCTGAAAATAAATGTTCTAGCAATGAGGGTTTATGACGTCATGAACTAAAGTACATTCTTTCATGTAGGGGTATGTAAATATATAACTTGGGGCATCCTTCACCCAGGGCTATCTGATCCTTAACAGAGCAGAGCTTGTACTATGGAAACCAGACAACTGATATAAGTAGGTACTTGTAGCGACCATCTACATACTAAAGTTCACGCGCCGATAGATAGATGGCGCCCCAACACCCTGCATCACGCTTACGAAGTTTTCTCGGCGATCTGAATATATACCTACAAATGTCCAACATGTACAGTGTGTCATCCATCGTGCACCTCCATGTACTATATGTATACATCTTACTGATTTCTTAAATGCGAAACCGAGTTTGTTTGTTTGTTTGTAACCTCAACGACACAACCAATCGTGGTGAAATTTGCAAACATCTGTAAATATAGATTACTATCTGCTCGGCGCGACTTCGTTCGCGTGGTGCTACTCTATCAAAGTACCATTTGGTGCTACCCTACCCTACCCTACCCTACGGGTATGAAAAAGAGTTATAATAATTATAATTTCGGAGCCTATTCAATGCAAACAAAGAAACAATCAAATCTTTCCTCTTTATAATATAATTATTATTATTTGTATCTTTCCTTTTGGAATTTCACGGTCCGACGACCGGTCCTTTTGGAAGGCGGGCATGGGGATACAGATCCAACGTATAGAGACCCCTTTAAGATACTTTAATGTGTTGGGATATGTACACTAAGCGGATTCTATCTCTGCCCGTACTATTGAAGAGATACGGCCAAAGACAGCATCCACGAAGTGCGAGGACTATTGCAGAGAAGAAGGAAACTATACTGGGTCTATGGGAGTGTGTGCAAGGGAGCTTGCTGGACTGGTTGCTGGGCTAATGATTGACAACGGGAAGCCTGCCAAATCAAACGTCTCAATCTTGATAATCCTGGTAGACGGTGACTCGCCGCTAACTAAATGGGCCCCCCAAAAACAGTCACCGCGCGGTGACAAAGGGAGCAGCTAAGGGTGTCGAGAGGTGTGCACTGGTTTTACCATCGTGAGTAATCTCGGAGCGGCTTACCCCGCTATTACGCAGATTGAGCACTTCCACCCTTTCGAGCATATAGCTCTCGCGTTCCACTCAGGCCGGCCAGTGAAGGCAAGCCAGAGGCGGGGGCATAGGTGCCGCCCCCGGGAGATCTCGGGTCCGTGTTGCCGCTACTCACCAACAGCTCGTCACAAGCTGCCCTGCTGCTTTATTATTATTATTAGTATAGATTAGTATAGATAGAATTAGAATAGTAGGATTACATAAAGCAGTTTGAATGTTTGTTACTAACTTAAACGGATATCGATGAAGTTTACGTCGGAGGTAGACAATGTCCTGGAATAGTGCAATTGTTTCTTCACATTAGTCTGGAATACTGTTGAGAGGTAGTTTGTTAATTCATATAGTTTCATTTTACTTTTCATTACTTACGTAGTAGCACGTAAGGAACCCTATTGTCTACGATTTAGGAGTACAGTGTTCGGTTCACGCTTGGTCGATATTGCGGAACTTCAGACTAGGCTGTAACTTCTGAGTGGAAGGTCTACTGTGTTTGTTCATTTTTTACGGGGATGTAGTTTTAAGGGGTGGAACTGAGGTTAATATTCTTTGGGGTCAATTCCGAACATGTCAATACGTTTTTAGCATGATAATAATGGCAAAATAAATGGTCATATCGCTAAAGCGATTTCTTATAGAAATTCTTTGGCTAACAGGATAGGGGGCAATATGGCAGGTGTATAAGAATAGACATAAATAAATACTTACCCCTGTATTCATAATCGCTTTTAACCGACTTCAAAATAATTGGATTGTTTTACAAAAAACTTAAACCGACTTCAAAGTACACTAAGAAGTAATCCAATCCTGATCTGATGACAATGGGACCAAACTAATGAACCGATTTGGAAATTTCTTTTTTTGTCTGGAAGAGTACACTTCCCGTTTGGTCCCATTGTCATCAGATCAGGATTTGATTTCTTCTTCGTGTACTTTGAAGTCGGTTTAAGTTTTTTGTAAAACAGTCCAATTATTAACTAAATGAGTGTAATAGTGTCCTCCGTTTCACTCTTTCGATCACCAAATGTCACGTGTCAGATAAAGACTTCAGAATTGTAGCTAATCAACGTTTGATAACTATTATGAATAAGGCGGCTAGCCTAATGACCAAGTAATACTTCGAAACTAATACGCATTAATAAATGTAATAAAACATAGAAATGATGATGATATCTTATGAGACAGTTCTAGAAAAGACATAGGTACCTATCTCTTGAACGAGTATAGTGTAGAGTTTGTGAAGTTAGGGCTTGTAGAGTAAGGGCATGTAGAGTAATAAGTTTGTCTCTACATGCCATCTCTCTAAGTACCTATAGTTAGTATTTTATGAATAGACTATGAAACGTCTAATGTACCGTCCATATAATACCAAACATAGTAAACTTATCAAATGCGTAAAAAACCCTTAAAACCAGCACATAATTATCACACCCATGTAAAGTTGCCAACAAACTTATATATAGCGTGTCTGAACCAGAATTAATTAGTAAACAAGTAAAACAAACGAACAAAGTTGTGAAGTCAAAAGTTACGGGCAATGTTTCAATATCAGCGTTCGTCTGTTGCTTGGCAGATGTTGCGAAGACTTTATTTACTCTGTGCTTGGTGTACAATGGTGCGGGCGGTTATTTACTGCGGAACTGCTGTGTATACAGGTATATGAAGCTGGCTGATGTGAATAAGATAACGATTTTATTTATGGCGCAAAAACACTATTTAGTCAATTATTTTACAGGTAGGACAGTGAAACTGCCCCTTTTGTGTATATAATACTATACACAAAAATTGGTTCTGTTTGTGCGTCCAAATGGCCACTTTTCGTTGTAATTTTATAACTCAAGAACGGGCTCACCTATCCAAACCAAATGTTTAGGCTCTGTTTGGACTATTGAGTAGATGGTTTATGTGAAGTTTGCACAAAATCGGTCGAGCGGTTCTTCATTTATCACATTTTTATTATTTCACTGTATACGTAGCGAAGCACGTACCGGGCCGCTAGTATTATATAAATGTCTACTTTGCCATCTTTGACAGAAGACGATCGGTGCACAAAAGGGAATAGCATTGGTGCTCAAATAGGAATACTTTAGAATAACGATATGCCTTGATTGATAGGCAAGACATGCTATTACTTAAATTATTGTAATTTATCTGTAAATGTTACAAGTTAAAAGTTACTTACATAATTTCAAATAGGTACATTTGTGTGTGATCAAAAGTACACCTATGCATAATATAATCAATCAAAACACACTAACCCCCTTATTCATAATGAAGTTATCAAACGTTGATTAGCTAAAATTCTGAAGTCTTTATCTGACACGTGACATTTGGTGATCGAAAGAGTGAGACGGAGGACACTATATGGTTTAATAGACTGTGCTATTACACTGATTTAGTTAAAAAGCGATTATGAATAAGGGGGTTAGTATTTGGTTAGTATATAAGGCCCAATTTTACCAATGTCAGATTGCACTTACCCAGCTATGAAAGGCTCTTGAAGTTAAAATAAGGAAGCTTTTCTGATGCCGCGCCGGTGTTTTACAGTCTGAAATTTTGCACACTTTACGCCGGGGTACGAGTGGCAATATTTGGACGGCTCCACAAACTTATATTGATTGTTGATTCGAAACACAAACGCAACATACATTGCGGTATTGAAATGTTTTTGATCACACACCTGTGGAATTATCAAGAATGTCACTTAGGAGATGGGGTTTGTCTATTAATGAAGTCTAATAAAGGTGCGTTCGAATTGGAGTGATTTCGTTTTTAAAATTTCAAAATGAGCATTTTTGTTTATGCGTTCGAATTGGAAAATTTCAAAAATTTTGCAACTTTTGCCACAAACGATATTTCCCAAATCGAACGATTAGATACAAAAATGATGAATAGAATTTGCATGCTCATCGCCTACTTGTCACTTATCTCAACCTACCTTTTTCCTTCAGTTAATCTTTAAACAAAGTTAATCTGACAAATTATTTTCTTGCCTTTTAGTATTTCTATCAAATTTTACAATAAAATTTAGAATTTTCGCTTCCCGTTTGAATTTTCCAAAACTTATCTGTCAGATTCAAAGATGTCAAAATATGATCACAAACGACCCTGCCTCGGAAGTGGGTCAAAATTTGCAGTTCACGATGTCGTTTTTAACTGTTTCCAAGTAAAACAAACGCTGAACGAAAACAGTTCAAAACGCCAATTTCGCCCACAACTTTCCAAATCGAACGCCAGAGATGTGATCGTTTTTGGCATTTCTGACTGTTATTTTTGCTACCATACCCCAATTCGCACGCACCTTACGTCTACGTCAGTTACCTTCCTGTCACAGTACAATCAACCATTTTAAAAGTGGAAGCGTCACAGACCATCATTTTGTATTCAAAACAGCGTAAATATTACTATTCGCTACAAACCATAACTTATACAAGAAATGAAACGATTTTTTCGTCGCGAAGTTGCAGTACAGTTCGCACAACGTCTATAAACACAGGAAAACATTTTTATCCGCAAAATTTTGCAAGGATTATACTGGAAAAAGACTTATAGCCGCGACACTGTTTGGTGCGTTACTAAGTGAATGCCGGGCAATTGCCTTTTTTATACTAGCTGTCCCCCGCGGTTTCACCTGCTTTCCCGGGATAAAAAGTAACCTATGTCTTTCTCTCCATACCATAGGCTATCTACATGCCAAATTTCATGCTGATCCGTTGAGTAGTTGAGGCGTGAAGGCTTAACAAACAAACTCACTTTCGCATTTATAATATTAGTTAGGATTCGGAATATGAAGCGCGGGCAAGGTAATGCCTATATCTATAAAGAAACAGTTTTATAGAGAATTAACGAGTTTTCTAACAAAATTTAGAGAATGTGATAACGGTGTAATAAAAAAGGCAAATAAAGGCAATTTATCTCGCAGACAGAATAGATTCAGCTCTAATCAGAGTTGTCCGGTCGGTACCCTTTTCAACGTACGAATGCACAAACAGACATACATACACTATAGACAATGGGACCCGGACATTTCTTATCTAATGCCGCTTGCGAAATGCGAGGGAGGAATGTTTTAGAGTAACTTTTAGTAATAAAATATTCTCCCGTACGAAAACATTGAAATGACATTAAATATACAGGCTGAATTTTTTCAAGTGGGCATTTATGGCCAGATCCTAAAGTATAGAGAACAATGCTCAAGGAAGTCTCGAGGCCGATTTTGATAAAAACTAAGACTGTATACTTGGATTTTCAAAAAAGAATAATTCATTCAAAGTCAAAGCCATTTATGCAATGTAGGCCCCAGAAGGGCACTTATGATGGTCACATTTACTGAAGTTACCACTGGTTCGGAACTCGGCCTTCAACTGAGAAGAATCCGGCAAGAAACTCAGCAAGGTTACTTTTTTAAATAGTTTTTGGACAATCTGACTATGTTTGGCTTTTTTTTCCAAATATTATTAATTAGTTGAAGTTTAATAAATTTATGAAAATATATTGAATTTTCTTAAAAATAAGTCGACAATTTATTAGTTATTCATCTATGTGAGCCTTTTGGGGTTGACCTTGACCCTGTGGTCAGCAAGCCCACCACCTATTTACAGAAATCTAAGCGATTGGTGGATGCCACGCGGGACCCCAGTGCTAGCGGCTACTTAGCCCAAAGAATCTCGCGATCCAGCGGGGCAATGCTGTCTGCATCCTAGGTATTCTGCCAACAGGGGATGAGTAATTTAGTTAGATTTTAATTTATTATGAGAAATTGTTATTAACATTTAGCATTAGTTCCCAGAATTTGATCCTTATAAGTGAGTCTGTGGGATGGTGCAATAATATGGGATGTTTTTTTTCAAATTGGACATGTTCGATTCCCAGCTCGGTTTATTTTTTCTTAATCCATGTATCTTTTGAGCATTTTTCGGTATCTCCTTTATAAGGTTGCCCAGTTGAAAAATTCAACTGTTGCTCGTGATTCTGTTATAGAATCTTTCGCTAGCTCGGGATTCAAACTCGGCGTAATAAAAACGAATTTTGGTCTCTGTTGCACACAACTATTGTTCTTGTTTGGACCATCGTTTATACAAGGCATCCAACCACCATAGGTTGGTAAAAACATTACTATAAAACTAGACAAGCAGACAAGCATAGGTCCCCAGCCTTATGTTAAGTTGGTATTTATGTGATTACTTATAATTATATTTATAGTTTTGTTTAAAATATTAAGTGGATTGTATAAAAAAATACATCATAAGTTGGTGTCTAGGCTACTTACCTGGATGGTGCACGTGATGAAATAAACGAATATACCTTTCTCGGAATGCATTCGTAGCTCCTAGTTGTACTTGCAAAGGGATGTTTTATTTGACACGTTTTCCTTCTTAGAAAAAGAAACCCCATATTGCGCGCAACCTTTTCCAAGGTTAAAATGGGTCCGCGTTTTAGACTAATGAATTCTCTACGCCCGTAAATAATTGCCTTTATTTATAAATGGATTGTTTATTTGGGGTTGTACAATTTCTCGTTAACCAAAAAGAGTCTCAAATAAAAAAATATATATAGGTGTGCTTCGGAAGGCACGTAAAGACATTGCTCCCGGCCCTTAATTGTGATACTATTTGGAGGCCGCCTAGGAGGTCTCCAAATATCGGGGCTGTCTAACCTGTGACATGACTGACTGGTTGATTAGACGAGAAACAAATTTTGAATTTGAATAAGACTGACAGACGTTGAAGGAAAACAATAATACATAAGTGACATGTCCAGACGGAGACCAGACACTGGTAAAGAAGCAGGACAAAATATCTTTCTTCCTTTATTCTTCTCAATAGTTGGAAGTAAATTGAAGAGAGCAGAGTGCAGACTCGGAGAGTAGCGACATAAAATAGGCCCCAGGCATCGAGGAACAAACAACACAACGACCCATCGTCCCCCTCGGGGCCGGTTCTGGACGTTCAGGGCCAGGAACAGATGTTTTTCCTAGTTTATATAGGCACCAGTCTCCCAAAATATGAAAGTTTGTCCTAAATACGCATGAAATTTATACTACACTAATATTGTGCTGAGAAAAATCCTTTTTATTTATTTTATTATTAATATCGGAACAAAACTTTTCGCGTTTTGTTTTACAGGGTTCGTACCTAAGTTCGTCTTTTTGTATAAATTATCATCTTCTTTGTCTGCCTTAGTTTCAATTATTTATATATTAAATAAAATATTTCACAAGTAATATTTATTATAATAATAATTTAGTCAACATATTGTGTAAAAGGTTATATATGCAAGTTAAACTACTGGCAAGTGAGTGCAATGTATAATAGGTACTTTATTCAAAATGTAAAAAGTAAAAATGTCTGTCTTATTTTGTACCGCATGACATGTGTATCAAATTATTTTATATTATATCGTATAATACCTGATTTAACTGCGTTTACTTTGTATTGGGGATAAATCCCCTCCAGATATTGTCGGTTTAGATATTTAATAAGTATGTTTGTAGATGGAAGAGCTCGTAGTGTAGCATGCCGTTCTTAATCGATTGGCAAAGTTAAGCTACCATCGGTGAGGCTGGTACCTGGATGGGTGACCGCCTAGTGGTATTTAAACTCGAGCGTTTTCCGTGCTTCGGACGGCACGTAAAGCCATTTATCCCGGTTATCACTTAATTGTGATAGTCGAAGCTAGTTAGAGGCCTCCTAGGCGGCTTGAAAACTCGAACAGTAGGTTGACCGACCACTAGTCTAACTCCAGCAATCCGCATTCACTCTCATTTGTGAATGGAGGCCTGTTCTCAGCAGTGGGCATATTATACGTTGATGATGATGATATATATTTAAATCAATGCCACTTTTCGTTGTAATTTTATAACTCAAGAACGGGCTCACCTATCCAAACCAAATGTTTAGGCTTTGTTCGGACTATTTAGTAGATGGTTTATGTGAAGTTTGCACAAAATCGGTCTAGCGGTTCTTCATTTATCACATTTTTTGTAACAAATGAATTCAATAAATGGCGGATCATTTTGTTAATGGGGATTTTGCTGTCAGGGTAGGGTAGGGTAGGGTATGGTATGGTATGGTATGGTATGGTAGGGTAGGGTAGGGTAGGGTAGGGTAAGGTAGCACCACGCGAACGAAGTCGCACCGGGCAGCTAGTTTATTATAAGTTATACAAACGGTTTGGGAAACAATTCCCACCAAGTATATAAACTTGGCCTTGACTTTACATAGCCGTACAAATGGGTAAAGTTATTCCGATATAAAAAAATCTAAATACCAAGTTAACAAAACAGAACAGTATAAATACGTACTATGTTACAATTTCGCTCAAATGGGGGTAACTTAATAAAAGTTTTCGCGTTACAGACCTTCATTGGATACTTAAAGTAAATACGATTTTTCTCTTTTAGCTTTGTCCCTTTTTTTTCAAATATTGATATTGAAAATCTTGTAGTATGAAGGAAAATGGAATTTAAATTGGAAAATGTAGGTTTTATTCGTTTTAGGGTTCCGAAGCAAAATGGTAAAAAGAAACCCATATGGTGCCACTCCGTCCGTGTTTGCGTCTGTCACAGCGCTATGTTCCAGCAACTACTGATGCAATTGATTAGAAATTTAGAGTAGTTATAAATATTACTGGCCCACACATATTACCAACGAAAAATTTACAGAAATATTTTTATTTTCTTTGCAAAAGAGGCTGGAATAAATGGTTTAAATTATTTTATTTTCTTTTATGTTGCGTAGGATTTGACGAATCATGAAAAAATTAAAAAAAAACCTTATTTCCGAAGTTCGCAAAGCCAAAAATCTGAAAAAATTACAGATAATAGACATTGATGTATAAATATTACAGGAAAAATAGAACAATGTTCCTAACACACTTCACAAACTTTAGTTATGTGGTCCGGTTTTTTCTACAATTAGGGCCCGACCAAACCAAGAAATTATATGCGTACGGAACCCTCGGTGCGCCCCAGTCAGATTCTGAAACATGGCCGTTTTTTTTAAATTAATTACTTTTCGATCGATACACCCCTGGAGCACCCTGGAGTGTATAGATTCTTTGCCCCTGGGGCGTTGCGAACAGTAAGGTATTATAGTTTTAATCGATTTATTACAGAATTAGAAGACGGCTACGGCTTTACGTGCCTTCCGAAGCACGGAAAATGATTTCGTTGAAATACCACTAGATTAATACCAATATAATATTTAATCTATATATGAAAGATATACGGACCCCTTTTTCGGAGTAGTGTGAAATTTGGCAAAGTTCAAAATGGAGAAGTAGTTCAGACAGCTATATTTTATTACAAATTGGTATTTTTTTATGAATTACGGTAAATTTCGACCAATTTTCGCCCCATTATTACTAAGCAACCGCACTTAAACATACGCGTAAGTTTTTTTTTTTCATTTATGCAGGGTTACTGGAAAAACTATAACATCTTGTCTGGACTGTATTATTAACATCATAAACGATACTTTTATTCTATATATGAACATAAATACATATTTCTACTATTGAATTATAAAGCTATCATCATCATCATCATCATCATCATCATCATCATCATCATATCAGCCCATGGATGTCCACTGCTGAACATAGGCCTCCCCCATTGATTTCCATTGCGACCGGTTATGGGCCGCTTGCATCCAGCGGCGCCCAGCAACTCTGACCAGGTCGTCGGTCCACCTGGTGGGAGGTCGTCCCGCTCGGCGCTTTCCAGTACGTGGTCGCCACTCGAGAACCTTTCTTCCCCATCGGTTATCGGCTCTTCGAGGGATGTGGCCTGCCCATTGCCACTTCAGCTTACTAGCTCTACGAGCTATGTCCGTCGTTTTTGTTCTCCTACGAATGTCCTCATTTATTATTTATATAAAGTTATATTATCATTATATTTCAATAGTCAACAAGAAATATAACAGTTGGAAAAGCAATGTTGAACGTTTTCACAGCGACTATAAAAAAACGCGAAGTATTTTTATTAGGAAAACAGTTCAGGCTAAATAACAACAAATAATAACCTTGGCAGCCCAGCTCAGCCAGACATCTTATGAAATGTTGTATGATTTACGTAAGAAGGTATTTTCCTCAGGGTTAAACGGATACAGTATTTATTTTACTAGAAGCTGTTTCTGGTATTATTTTTAACCGACTTCAAAACAGGAGGAGGTTCTCAATTCAGTTGTATGTTTTTTTTGTTTGTTACCTCAGAACTCCGTCATTTATTATCCGATTTTGTTTGGAAGGGTACACTTCCCGTTTGGTTCTATTGTCATCAGGTCAGGGATTGATTACTTTGTAGTGTACTTTGAAGTCGGTTTAAGTTTTTTAAAACAGTATTTTTTTTATTTAATTTTCAATTAATTGTGTATTAACTAGATATAATATTCCTTTATGGTGGGCAAATAACAATTATTTCTTCTTCTTTTTTTGGTTTATTTAGTGAATACTAGATATAAACTTATAAACACAACTAAAATAAAACTAAACTTATAATTATGGTCATTATAGGTGGTAGCGACCGCGACGTCGAATGCCGTGGTCCCGGGTTCGAATCCTACAATGAGCTTGAGCTTTCGGCGAAGAAAAACATCGTGAGGAAACCATAGCACGGTGGTAGGGTACTTTGTAGTACCCGCCTGGCTAGCTATCACCCTCAAGTTGAAAACCTGTCGCCAAGCACCCAACGGTGTGTTCCGACAGCTGCAATTGAGAGCCAGTTCCTTCTAGGCTTTGTGAGCTTACCACCTTCGGCTACATCATCACTTACCATGGAGAAGACAAGAAAAAAAAAGGTTTCCATACTAGAAATTTTATTTATAATGACTTGGCAATACAGAAGGATGACATACTCGATTTTTTTCTTGTATCTATCTATATATATAAAATTCAAAGTCCTGACTGACTGATTGACTGATATATCAACGCACAGCCTAAACCGCTGGTCCTAGAGACATGAAATTTGGAGGGTGTATTCTTTGTGAAGAGTATGTATCCACTAAGAAAGGGTTTTTCGAAATTCCAACCCTAAGGGGGTAAAATAGGGGATGAAAGTTTGTATGAAAGTCCGTCAGTTTCGAAGTTAGAATCTTCAACTTTTGTGTTTAGGCTGAAGATTAAAAATTAATTTATACGTGTCTCAGCGTTTTTGATAATTCTGCCCTCGAAGGGATGAAAAGCGGGATGAAGTTGTGTATCGGAACTCACTGACTGACATATCAACGCACAGCCTAAACCGCTGGTCTTAGAGACATACAATTTGGAGGGTGTGTTCTTTGAGAAGTGTAGGTATCCAATAAGAAAGGGTTTTTCGAAATTCCATCCCTAAGAAGGTAAAACGGGGGTTGAATTTTCTGTAAAACTTTTTATTACACACGTGTGTAAGTTGTTGGTATTTTATGCGTTTTTATGATTACGTATTATTATACTTTATCCTAATCCTAACTATACTAATATTATAAATGCGAAAGTGAGTTTGTTTGTTTATTTGTTACGCCTGCACGCCTCAACTACTCAACGGATCATCATAAAATTTGGCATGCAGATATGCCTATGGTATGGAGAAGGACATAGGATACTTTTTATCCCGGGACAGCTAGTGTTTAATATGGTAGTGTGTAGTAATGAAAACTATTTTTTATCTCTGCAGACTGTTGAAGGTAGAATTAAACATTCAAATAAGAGGAAGGAATATACGATGAATCATTCCAACAATATCAACAGTATTTACAGTAAATTAGCAATATTTTTTTAACAACGAGAGCAGGTAAACGAAAACATGTGAGGCAATTATGAAACGTAAAGATGACGATACTTTTACGCGTGTACTTTTAAATGTTCAACTTATTAAATTACCTTTAATTTTGTTTTCATTTCGATCAAATATTAGCAAATGCGCAAAAATTTCAAAACAAGTTGTATTAGGTAATTAGGATGTTAATATATATTATTAATAATTTGATTATGTCTAATGTTGGTATGAATTTGGGGGTATGAAGTTTATTTAAATCAGTTGATTCGTTGCATCCTCATGGAAGGCATAATAGTAATCTGAACGTACACACGGCAACAGATCAAGCTATACATTTCTAGTATAAGCTGACCTCCCATTGTACCGAAATCCTATACAATGCGAGATCAGCTTATACTGGAAATGTATAGCTTGATCTGTTGCCGTGTATACCTCTAAAGAGAACATTAAGAATTATGATATTTTAACCACTTGGGCTGACAGACCCTAAAACCTACAAGCCAGACTAGGCGCTTAATTTGGCCGTAAATTTTACCCTAAAAGCCGAACATGACTTTTTTTTAGCTAATCATAGCTTTTTTATAGCTAATGATAGCTTTTTTAAAGCTGGACAGAAATTATATAATGAAAAAACTCAATTACTTAGTTAAATATTTTTATATTTAGGTACTAATCACGTACAGCTTAACTAAAACAAAAAATCAATTTATCAGTCCCGACTGCTTGGACTCGAGTTTCGACTAACGCGGCATTCAGACAGTCCGGACGCGGACGTACATGTTTTGCCGGACACCGTGAAACGCCAAACATGTCCAGCTAAAGCCGGAAACCTGACAACCCTATATACATTAGACGCGTAAAAGAACTTCCCACTTTCCAATTTTGTAAATTACAGAGCAATATTTTTACAGCGGAGGTTCGGGTAATTTTTGTTTTACTCTGTATGAATTTGTAACGTGTTTTGGAAGGTTACGCTTATTTAAAAAACACGTAACGTTCCCAGTCCTGGGTAACGTTATTGGTGCCTCTCTCAATTAATTCCTTGACATAAGGCCTATAATAGAATTGCCTTCTGGATCAAGTGTAGCCGCGGGACAACAGAGGCTAGTTAATTCAGGTTCAAATCTAGATAGAATAAAATCTAGAATCTTCATTTAAAATTCTAGTTAGGTAATAGACCTTCCAAGATAATTATGGTCTTAAATTGTATCGGAGTAAGAGATTTCGCCATTTTCTTATCGATGCCCGTCTCTTGATGTGGTGAATTAACGAGTACAGATAATGAGGAAAGTGTGAAATCAGCTCAGCTTTATTTTAAATAGCTGTCCCCCACGGTTTTCTCCACATTTTGGAGACAGAGAATAACTTATTTTTTTTAACTTTATTAAGATTAACAAACAGTTACACAATGTTAACTATGATAAATTGTTTGAATATTGTAAAGTTATAAACGTATATGATAAAGTAAAACTTGCAATTGTATCCGAATATAGTAGCCATATAGACTCACTTGCCAAAACAAAAAGACCTGATAACCTGAGATCCATATCGTATTTGCCTGTATATGTGATGCCTTCATATATTAACGTATATGGAAAACGAGTCTGGGATCGTATATTACCCCACACTCTCAACCAACTACCAAAACATTTGGTTGAATGTCTAAATGGTAAAACTCATAAACAAGTTAAAAACATTATGAAAAGGTATTTCGTGGTGGGCAGATATGCGATTCCAGATTCAACTTAAATGTAACTATATTATGTAACGACTCCTTAAGGGTCAACAATCTTTGCTTATGAAGATTTTAGTACCCTTATGTACCTTAATAAACTAGTGTATTTTTTCTTGAAATAAACAGATTTAAATTTAAAAAAAAAAATTTATGTATATTTTCATTTTTATTCTGACCATGCCATAGACTACTACGCAGGTAGTCTTGCGTGATGAGGTACCAATAAATAAACACAAAGATCTCAATTTTGTAGTTAAAATAATAGTAGGTATGATGAGAAACTCTGAAAATGTACAAATGTTAATATGAAATTGATTATATTTACCTACGAATAATTAAAGTTATTTACCTACAAAATGAAATGTAAATTGTCAGAAATAAATATATTTACCTATTATTATTAATATTGAATAATCCTACGCAACAATAATTAGTTTTTTAATCCTTATCAACAAAAAATTTGAAATAATATAACAATACAACGCGAGCTTGATAAAAAATAATTTTATTAGACATAACATCTATCGCAAAACAAAACTCAGGTATAAAATTAGAATTTAATAATTTCAATTAAGAATTTTATAATATCAATGAATTAATGAGTGTAACACTTGAGTAAGTGATTGTACATGGCTAAGTGCACCGGTGTCACTCAAGTAGAATAACTATGATGCCTTGGCCTAACTTGCAAGCGGACAACTAAAAAATATGGTAAAAAGATATACTTATTATGAATTTTAACAAAAAGTATTTAGGGTTCCAGTTCCTATAACAAAATTATATTTGAAGTAATCAAAATTAATGAAAAAGTCAGGAAAAAGTATTCATATTTAGAATAGCGAGAAGCCAAAATACCATTCAAATAAGAATCAGATTGCAAGACATGTTTAAAAAAAGCAATGTTTCCGTACTGCGTACAAATATATATGTACAAAATACAATCTATATATAGAAAATATCCTCAAGCCTGCCGCTGCTTCCAATTAACGGCAAGTTTCCCAGAAGGCTGGCAGCGTTTCCTCTTTGGATAGCCAAACTAACGCGTTGGCGGAAAAAGCTCCCCGCCCGCTGGTCTCCGGAGGTCTCGATCAATTTTGAAGACAAGGTGCGAGCAAAACGGTGGCTTCGGACCCCCACGGTCCCAAGGTTTCGAACGCAAAAGGCATAAAAATATAATTGGGTCCAATCGATGCATATTTATTGAATTTTGAATTTTCCTCACTGAATTTTTAGGTTAGAAATGTGACATGGTATGGCATGTCTTCTCAACGTTTTTCTTTATCATCGGTAATCGGGCCTAAGAGGGAATGTGCCTCGAAGAGCCGATTACCAATGTCTCACCAGAGTCTAATATTAAGAGTTAAGTATACATTTTAGTAGAAAAATATCGCCTTTCTCTCTTAACATGAAAACAATCTTGACTCAATTAAATTACCATCTCAAACTGATATGAAGCGTCTATCTATCCATCTTTAAGATAATCGAAGGAACGAACAATGTCTATCAGCAAGTTTTTTGCACGTTCTTATCTTCAATTTCATGGAGTTAGCTTTGAGCAGATTTTACAGTGTGTATTGAGTTTTATTCCACTGTAATTATACCTGCACCCGCTTATGTTCTGACTGGAATAGTGTAGCTTTTTTTTTTTTTTTTTTCTTTTTTTTATTAGTGGGGAAATCCTCATAGGATACCCGACCGCCCTGGGTGGGAGCGGCCAGGTTATGCCGGACTTTTACCGGCTAAAACCCCACGGTGGTCGCCACCTGCGCTACAGAGGGGGGCGGGCTCTCGTGCAGATCGCGTACCTGCTCGCCCCTCCACGCGCGGCGCCGTCCCGGGGGAAGTGTGATACCTCCCCCCAGCACCCTCGCGGTGCTATCGCACGATGAGTCGTGACCACAACGACTCATCGTCCTCCTCGGGGCCGCTTCTAGGCATTCAGGGTCCCCACCCCGATTGCCCACGACCCCGAAGGTCCCCGTTTAGTCGCGGAATAGTGTACCTAGCTTGTATTAAAAATGACAAAATTGCACTTAAACTTCTAGAGATAACCTCCTAAAAAAACAATAAGTGTCTGGATACTCACCTAGTTGACCTTGACCTGGATCCCGACTTGATGTTTACTCTGTGATGCAAATTTCCTTCACCAAAATGATTTCTTTCACCAAAAAGGCAGTAGTGACACCAGAAATAAGACCTAGAGCCGAAATTAAAAGGCGAGAGAAAGACTGAAAAATATAACTTTGAAAGAACACCGACTGGGACTTCCCAGTCCACTTGTTTGTCGTTTGTTCCAAAACCACTTGGTTTTGCTCTAAAAAGTGTAAAAAGGTTAAGTACAATTTGAAGTTAGCGAATAAGTAGAAACCCTCTTTGAGGTCAATTATAATTTTTTAAGATCTGACCAACGGTTTTCCTGTCCAATGCTGCTTTGGATCTTCTAAGCTAAGGCATACACCATTTCTTTTGAGATTTTCTGACTCGGAACTAACATGCAATAACTTATATTAGACGGACCTCAAAATAATCCTATTCACGTAAATAATAAATAAGAATAAAGACAGTCAAGAATGTTGCATGTCAAACAAAACTAGCCCACAAATTCCTTACGGACCAATAAATAAAAAATATTTACCGCAACCCCAGGAAAAAGACATGGCATTGAGATAAATCCATTCATATAGGTGCGTACGTGCATGCTTAGTCGGAAATATGCGACCCGAAAACCTTTCACGATACTTGTCATCCTATATCATGTCGACCACTTCCGTTGAGCGGGTCGGCTGTACAATCAGCTCGGAAAAAATATTTTTTCTTTATTTTAGGAATACTAGTTTTCACCCTAACCTAGAGATCTACCCCCTTACTCATAAAACGTTATTTAACTAATATATTTAAAGGGTCAGTTAAATAACGCTTTATGAGTAAGGGGTCTAGTGTTTTCACCTCTTCTGATGTGGCCTCTGTGTCTAAATAAAATAAAATAAAATAAAAAGCCTTTTATCTCCTAAATATTTTCTATTTTATTTTTTTATGGTGAAGGCCTCTTCCAAAGAATGCCATTTATTTCAGCCTTGTGCTATATGATGTCATTGTGGTCCCGCAATTTTTTTGGCGTCGTCTTCTCAACGCGTCGTGTATATAAGGTTACCCTATGGGCTTTTCCATGTTGTTTTCTGTCCATCAGCGCGCCACATGTCCGGCCTATTTCCATTTTAACCTTTGAGCGTGGCTAAAAGAGCATCTATTGTTTTTATCTTTGATCTTATTGTTGTCTTATCTTTTGGATTTTATTAACCGACTTCAAAGACTTCGACTCTTCAGAAGGAGGTACTCAATTCGGATCGTTTTTTTTTATGTTTGTTACCTCATAACTCCGTCATTTATTAACCGATTTGGAAAATTCTTTTTTTGTCTGGAAGGGTACACTTCCCATTTGGTCCCATTGTCATCAGATCAGGATTTGATTACGCCTTAGTGTACTTTGAAGTCGGTTTAAGGTTTTTGTAAAACAGTCCAATTATTTATTAATGAATTCGTTTGACATGCATATGTTATCCAAGGCGATGATAGCTCAGTGGTAGTGACGTCGGATCCGAGACGAAGGCACCAATAATGAGCTTGAGATTTCGGCGAAGGAAAACATCGTGAATATGTAACTACCTGTCTGGCTACCAAGTTGAAAATCTGTCGCCAAGCACCTATCGGTGGATTCCGACGGCTGCACTTGAGAGCCAGTTCCTCCTAGGCTTTGTGTGCTTACCACCTACGGTTAAACACAGGTCTGTTTAAGTTGAAAAAAGAGGTCTGTTTAGTTTGAAAATAATATAATCTAGCAAGTTTTTTTTACGACATATGACTTTTCCGACTGTACAATCCAACGGGCACATTGCCAAAGATCTACGAGCAATATCTGATGTGACATCACTGATATAGGTGCTCCATATCGTGGTCACGTCAAGGGCTCTTTGTACCATCTCAGTTAATAGTGATAAGGGACCTATTGCTTAGATTGTAAATGATGGATCGCCGTGATTTGTTATGGGTCTGTTGTATTTTATTTCAGGCGGCTGACTAACTGATCGTAAGTTGTTAACGTCGCCTATGGACATTAGCTATACCAGGGAGATTTTAAGAGAGGTAGAGTATAGCTTTATTTCAATCAAAGAGCAGCTCGACTGGGGAAGTACCTTACAGAATACCGCAGCCAAGTAACTTTATGTTGTGTTCCTGCGCGTGAGTAAGGTCGCCAGAGCTCATTGGGGGGAAGGGTCGGTAACGCGTTTGTGATGCCCCGTGTGTTGCAAGCATCCATATGGCTACGATAACCGCTTATCATCAGGCGGTTGTGCGCTTGTTTACCGACTTCGTCGAATAAAAAAAAGGGATTGAATATGTGTTGCCTATGTTCAGCAGTGGACATCCTTAGGCTGATATGATGATGTGTTGCCAGCCTATAGATACAAAGCCTGAAGCCAACTGCTGGACCAAACCTCTAGGTGCTTTGCGACAGATTTTCAACTAGCAAAGTACTTTTTCACCTTGCGTTGGTCTCCTTAAGATGTCCGATTGACGATATCTTTAACAATTTTCATTATAAATCAACGGACAGTACCATTTCGTAGCCGACTTCGTCCGCGTTGACACGTCGCCTGCGGCTGCTGCCTGTAGTCGGCTACGAACTTGTACCTTAAGGGTTCCTTTTTAGACTTGGTTTGGATGGTAAAAATGTTGCTAAATATGCAAACAATATCCAGCAGACGTGTCTAAGGTCTCTCAAAAACCTTTCGAAGGGACATTTGAATTGAATATTGAAAGCAATATTCAATTGTGCTCAAACTATGACCTATTCAAGGATTAAGCACTAGAGGTTGTATGTGCGCTATTGCGTAAAGTAGCAAAAGTTTTTTTTTTTTTTTTTGTTATAACTTAGTAGGTAACAAGCATACGGCCCACCTGATGGTACAAGCGGTTACCGTAGCCATATGGACGCTTGCACAAGAAGCATCGCTTACGCGTTACCGATCTTTCCCCCCCTCCCCTATGAGCTCTGGCGACCTTACTCACGCGCAGGAACACAACTTTACATAATATAAAGTTATTTGGCTGCGGTATTCTGTAAGGTGGAGGTACTTCCCCAGTCGAGCTGCTCTTTGAGCGAATAAACGCTGTGCTCTACCTCTCTGGAAAGTTAGTTTATTATAAAGTAAGGTTATTATAAAGTTTCTTACTTTCTAAGAAACTTATTACAAAATAAATAAAATAGCCATTTTGAATTCTTCCTCTTTTGACCCTGGGAGAATTATCTTTAGACCCAAACACAATCTCTTAAAGCTTTGTAAAGAGGTAATTCTAATCAAATCTATTCATCAAGATTGTGCTATTTATTAGTGAATTTACCATAAAAGCGTAGGTAGACGTCTAAATTAATTGTACATTGGAAATCAAAGCATTTTCTATGAATGCGTCATTAAATAAAGCCTTTTCTTTTGTATGGAACCCAGTTATTAAAGAATTAATCTCGGATTGAGCAAATATAGACTGTGAGTGGACTGTGATTCTGTAAGCGAAAGCCTTCGGCGATATTTGATGAAAATTGCAATATATGATGCATTGATACAATTATTTAGATAGTACTAGTTCAACTCTACGGTTTCACCCGCGCTCGGGATCTTATGTTATCCCACAGACTTCATTAATTTGTATATATTTATTTCCCGGCATAAGTTATTCTATCGGCATATATACAGAATTAAAAAAAAACTTTTCACATTAATTTTCCTAATAAAATGTATGGCAAAAGTTTTTATTTTGTGACGTTTCTAGTACCCTAACCTAACTTGGCCTTAAGGCTTTTGATCCATGTCGTAGACATGATCAATTAAGCTAATTTTATTGTTTCGAAAATTGCTTTATCTCGCTGACTGTTTTTTTTTCGAAATCAGGAATTTTCAGCAATAACTCAAAAAGTAAGAGATATTCCCCTAAGACCAATTCTCGTGTCTTCAACCCTTAATGTAGCTTCCCTGGCCCGTCTAAAATTACCAACCTGTATATGATATTTTTTATCTCAGGAAAGTAAAATAATATTAGATCTCTCAGGAACACGGATGAAACCAAGGGCGAAAGCTAGTCTCGTATAGATATCTAAATCTACATCTACATCTACGTGTACATCTCCATCTACATCTAAATCTTCATCTACATCTACACTAATAATAAAGCGAGAAGATTTGGATTTTTGTATTCTTGTCTTTAATTAATAAACTCAACCCTAAGGGCCCAATTTAAAAAATTCTTTCACCAGAAGAAAGCTAAAATATCACTGAGTAACATGGGCTAAATATTATTAAAAAAAATAGGGATCCCTAGGAAAACTCCAATAATATAAACGGAATTTCACCCGGGCGATGCCGGCCACTAACAGATAGTATATTAAAAACTACATACAATGTCCAGACAGTAGTCCGACAGATTTATTAGTATCACGGCACCGAAACAGTTTCTCGTACGTTAATATATTTATGTTAGGCCTAAACCTTTTAGCCTAATTAACTACGACTTATTGTGAGAAACAAATGGCAATTTGGAGATACAGTGGTCCCTTCTGTGCCTGAATTAGCACTCAATTTATTTGGCTTGTTTAATATTAATTGCTGTTACATAAATAGAGTTTTAACTTGTTTATGTATGTGAGGGTTTTCAAAGAAACAAATTATAAGTTCCAAATTACACTGACGAGCAATATAAAAAGCCACTAACTTATCATGTAACATATTCTGAAATGAAATCCTGATCTGATGACAATGGGACCAAACGGGAAGTGTACCAAATCGGTTGAATAAAAAAGACTGAGTCTTCTCAGTTCAATTTGTATTTGGAACCGGTGTAGAGTCATTTGTTAACGTTCATAAGTGCCTTATCAGGACCTAAATTGAATAAATGCTTTTTGAATTTGGTTAATTAGTCGTATAAAAAAAAAATGACAAACATACAAAAAAAACAACCGAATTGAGAACTTCCTCTTTTTTTGAAGTTGGTTGATAACGACAAATTGAAAGAAAAAGAAATAATAAGGTGGAATTTTATGGCATTTCGCAAGTGTCTTTTTATATTGCTCGTCAGTGTATAATAGAAATTAGAGCATTTATTTATCGGCCAAACCCCACGTTTATTAAGAAACGTTATTACTTGATAAAGCTACCTCTAAGGATCTAAACGTTGAAAAATACGCAAACTGTAGAAAGGTTAAAGATCCACACCACTTTTATTAATATTTTAACCAACATAGGATTTGCTACAGTGGCAAAGCAAAGCTTATAAGCTGCTTAAAGTCTCAACGTAAGGCAAACGTGAGAGATATTTGCTTTAAGTTGTATACTCATATGATGTAGGTAGAAAGTGAACATGTTTTTTACGGAACTAGGACACTGTAAGACTAATTTGTTGGTGTTACAAAGTAATTTGCTTTTGTTAAAAATATTGGGCCTTGTTTGCCGTGATTATTATGTTGTGCTATGGAAACCAGATAACTGATCCACTGGATATACTATTTTTAATAGTTAGTAGTTCATATACCTACTCACTTTATGAAGCGCTCGTGGTGTAGCACGAATAGCCGTTCTTAATCGATCGGCAAAGTTAAACTACGTCTGTCGTGGTCGGTACATGGATGGGTGACCTTCTAGTGGTATTTCATCCGTGCTTCGGAAGGCACGTAAAGCCGTTGGTCCCGGTTATCACTTAATTGTGATAGTCGTTAAGCTAGTTGGATGCCTCCTAGGCGGCTTGAAAAATTACCTACCTACCTCCACCAATCCGCAGTGGGCACGCGTGGTGGAGTATCTGCCCATTCCCTTTCACCCTGATTTGTGAAAGGAGGCCTGTGTTCAGCAGTGGGACATTGTAGGCCGATGATGATGATGATGATACTCACTTTCTTGGCACAAGCACAGGCCTCCTTTCACAAATCAGGGTGAAAGGGAATGAGATACTCCACAACGCGTACCCACTGCGGATCGGTATTATCGGTATTATATGCACAATCTTAATTATTTTCAGCAAGTTATGGGCTCTTACTCTATACATTTTCTGGCTCACGTCAAAATTGTGTATACGTTTCTTTCTCTTTCACAAAGTGTTCATGAGGTTTGCGATGATATTATATCTTCTCCACGCTTCGAAGTCTATGATCCTACCACCAACGATGATTTCCTTCATTTAATTGTGCTTTTAACAGCCACAATGAGATATGCCACCTAATAAATATAACAGCAGTCAACTGCACATATACCCACCGGTACGATTAAAGCGGTGAACTAATGACTCCTCTGCGATTTGGTACATTTTATCTTCATTCATAAATTATGAAAATACCAAACCACAATAAACTGTTTATTGCTATAATTTGAAAGATATTGGACTGTGACTTAAATTCTCCCGATGGATCATTCTGGAAATTTTATTATCAAACTGAAAATTCTTCATTATTTTCATGCCAACTGATTAGCAAAGGGGGTGCAAGTCTGCTATTATAATTGTGTAGATGGTGTCAAAATTGACAGAATTGACAGAATTGACAGTTTTAGTTTACTATAAATTTAGTAGTTTAGTAGACAACGAATATTATGGCAACGTTGTAATTTGTAATGGGATCGTGTTAGAAATGTCATTTTTAGTAACAATGTTTAAAAATCTGTAAACCGACTACGGGAAAAAAAAAAAAAAAGAAACACGTTAGGTGCTGATTGCTATCATCGTTTTATTGACTAAGACAAAGTCTTTTGATATGTTAGAAATTCCTGTTCTTTTGAAGTTTTCTGTCATTTTCATATTAATAACGTTATAATTCAATTAAACAAAAACAAACCCAAAAATAGCAGGGTAAAAATAGCAGACTTTGCCCCCTGATATCCAGTACATATTTACTTCCAGGCATTTCATAAAATGTATGGTCAGCAACGTAAATAGCTGAATATGCCTAGCACCATCTTATAAAACAATAATATTATAACCTTATTTGGCCAGTTCGTATCTTCACGACGTCCACAAATCAAACGACGACGGAACACAAGTAATGTTACAATATTATTATTATTAGAATATGTTTTTAGATGGTGGTTGGCGGCTTGATCCAACATACATATTTATATACTTGTTTACATTTATGAATAGTTAGTTTGTACAATTGTACAAGTGTTTTATGAATTTGTATTCGTTCAGCAAATGGCGTTTTAAAAAAGACGCTACATTGCACATGCTAAATACAAAAACATAACAAAATGTTGCAAAAATTACGCTTGAAAAACACGCACGACACTTTGAATTGAATTGAAAAAATTAACATTAAATAAATTAACGTTTATTTGTTTCTAGCTTAAAAATAAAATAATAAAACAAAAGAAAAAAGTAATAAATAAAAGCAGATACAAAAAGGTCTAGTGCACTAGACCTATTGATAGGCATATCGCACAACCGCTGATATTCTGCACTGACACATTAAATTATACGATAATAATATAAGATTGAAATAAAAAATAAAATAAAAGTAATAAACCACAAGTAATGAATTCCTAAACTAGCCCATAGATTGTTTTGAGATAAGCCAGTTGTAGCATTTGACGTTTGGTGGATGACTAGAAGAAAATTGGGCAATTGTATTGTTTAAATAATAAATAAATAAGAGGGGGAGAAGGGGAAGTTTTTTATTTATAATTTAGTTTTTTATTTTTAATTAGTTTTAGATAGATTTTAATTTTTTACTAGTTTAAGTTAGATTTATTTAGTTAGATTTATTATATTAGATTAATTATATTAGATTAGTTAGATTAATTATAGTATGTTAAAATAAAGTCAGTTAAAAAAAAAAAATGCCCTATACTTCTTAGAAATGTAAGTAAGTCAAATACTAATCGTCCAACGGAAAATCATGGAAACACATTAGAATCCATTATGTAGGATTACTGAAATACAAGAATTTTGTTCTTATTTCGGCAGCAGATGTTTCATAATCTAGTAACCATGATTGTATGCCTTACTTACTAAATAAGAAAATTTGTAAACAATTATTTTGGTAATAAATTATTATTATTATACTACTGGTAATTTGTAAACGATACTTAGACAACCACTTTTTAATTTACTTAGCACATGAGCCCATCGTGGTGTAGCATGATTAGCCGTTCTGAATCGATCGGCAAAGTAAAGCTACGTCTGTCGTGGTCGGTACCTGGATGGGTGACCACCTAGTGGTATTTCAAATCGAGCGTTTCCGTATTTCGGAAGGCAACGTAAAGCCGTTGGTCTCGGTTATCACTTAATTGTGATAGTCGTTAAGCTAGATGGATGCCTCCTAGGCGGCTTGAAAAATTCCAACAGTAGGTTGACCACTAGCTGTTAGCTGGTAGCGGTTGGGCACGCTTGGTGGAGTATCGCCCAGTCCCTTTCACCCTCATTTGTGAAAGGAGGCCTGTGCTCAGCAGTGGGACATTATAGGCTGATGATGATGATGATGAGCCCATTATATTTAGTACCTAACAAGAATAAGAATACCCCATCAGATTTAATTTAGTTATTTATCCCTATTTGTTTCTTTGGGAAAGTGTTTTTGTTATCATGAGACGGCATGAGTACAATCATGTGTCTAAGTATCGTTTACTAATTATGAGTCAACCTATATAATAGTAGGTACATGTGTGTACACTCCTACACATTACAAATATATCACGCTTCCCTATTGTGTACATAAGAACAAAGGTATGCATTTCATACGCAGATTATATTAAATTACATATTGTAAATCATAGCAAATCACATTTGCATTGTCTGTGCCATTTGGGTTACGGGGGTTATATTATTTGTCTCCCTTCTGGCACAGAATGTTCAATATACTACGTTTTCTGCACATATATAGATATCTTTGGTACTCTAGTTCTGGTTTCATAGTCTTGTAAGTACCTACCTATTGATTGTTTTATGTAGAAGAAAAAAATTGTCACGTCCTTTTCTGTATTATGCACAGAGCAAGTAGTCCAGCGCTCATATAAAGAAAGAGCCAAAGCAAAAGACAATATTCGTGCCCCGTGAATTTTTGATTATCGTCCTTAAAACCATCTTATGTAAAGAAATTGTATGTACACGAAAAACACGAAAAAGAAAGTTAGGATTTGTGTGGGAAACATAAAAACTAACCTTATTCATAATGAAGTTATCAAACGTTGATTAGCTAAATTTCCGAAGTCTTTATCTGACACGTGACATTTGTTGATCGAAAGAGTGAGACGGGGCACACTATTACACTGATTTAGTTAAAATGCTATTATGAATAAGGGGGTAAGTCTTGTGTTACATACTTATATTTTTAGATGTAGATAAGAGGATATCCTGTCGTAAAAACTTGATTTTGGAGCCGATAAATGATATTATTGTGATAATATATAGTTGAAAACATTCCAATGTTACTAGGAAGGAAAAGTACACTGCAAAACTGTTGCGCTTAGAATTAGTAGGTAATAGTGGTACAAGTTACAGGAGGCTGCGGTGCATAAGAAATATTTTTTTATAATCTTTACCTACTACTAACGCTCGTCGGAAGCTTGATTTACCTATACTAAAAAACATGACCACGTCCAAAATATCACCTAAGGATGGGACGATGTGACCGAAACTGAAATCACGTAAAAACTAAAAGGTAACTGGCTCTTGGATCATACTTGTAGGTATTTGGCGATAGAATTAGTAGGTAATAGTGGTACAAGTTACAGGAGGCTGCGTTGCATAAGATTTTTTTTATAATCTTTACCTACTACTAACGCTCGTCGAAAGTTTGATTTACCTATACTAAAAAACATGGCCACGTCCAAAATATCACCTAAGGATGTGATGATATGACCGAAACTGAAAACACGTAAACACTAAAAGGTAACTGGCTCTCAAGTGCGGCTGTTGGATCACACTTAGGTATTTGGCGATAGAATTGAGGGTTTGGCTGCAGTATTTGGTATTTAGGTGTAAGATGGAGGTACTTACCCAGTCGGGCTGCTCTTTGAGTGAACAAATGCTACGCCCTTCCTTTCTTAGAGCGGAAAAGAATACTTCTTAGCTCGGTATTTTACTAAAACCCACTTGCGTCTACCTAGGTGGTAAGCAAGTAACTCCGAGTTATAAAGATAACCCAAGTTGACCCAATTTTGCCTTAGAGGTTTAATATAATAAGTTTATGACTTACACCAAGCGCTTTGAGAAAAATTTGCAAATTAAAACTTTACAGAGCCTTTTCTTGAGTTGAACGCCGGAAATAACAAATTGGCGCGGTCACCCCAAAAGTTTATTAAGGTTACTCTAAAGTTACTTGTCCTAAGATTGCTGAATTACGGGCCGAAAGGTATTCGGTAACTGCTAAATTGAATTTGGAAATTTTCGTGTAAATTACGTAATGAGTGTACTTATGGTAAATCATAATTATTTTAATAACATATAAGCTTTCATTACAAGGTTTATGGGTTTGATTAGCTATAATTTTGAATTTGGTATCGCATAATATTTGTAATGGGTTTGGGTTTAGAAAAATTTTTATGCTAAAGAAAATAAAAAAATCGACTATAAACCCGTGAACGTTTCTTATTTTTATTAATTTCTAACGGCTGCCACACGCGTCATACTTGTGAACAGGTGCTGCTTGTGGGGGCTTGCTATTTATTTACTTATTAAATATTTATTCAGTCTATTTTGTAATTTTGCCGCCGCGCCGGGGCACGCAATTGTTTTCAGTGCTATTAGAATGTAAATATTATGTAATGAATCTAAGCTTGTTTTGAAAAGAGTAATTGCTGAGTTTATTGCCGGCTCTTCTCAGCAAATGCAACCTTCCGAACCGGTATTAGAGTATTAGAGTCAGACTTTAAGTGCCTGAGAAGGTCTATTTGAATAAATGATTTTGAATTTTATTGGGCTTCATAGATTTTCTCGTAACTTTGTAACGATGCGACCTCTCCTGTTTCAATTATTGCTTCTTAATTGTTACTTCAGTATTTTACCTCTAGGCTTTGCTGTGCTACCCATCATCGAACACATCATCACTGACCTGAGAGAGTGGACGGCTGGATATTGGTGATAGGATAGCCTGGAATTGCTGATGTATGTACCTAACTGAGCTACGGTGACATTACTATATCTTCGGTGAAATGTTTATCATTTGAAGAATCGAAAATAACCGCTATGGTCAGATTGGTCTAAGAGGAATCCATGTAAGTCATATCCTATCTTGAGTTCTAATTTTATATATTGTGTTGTACTAACCTACTTAATTTTAACTCCTTGCCTTATTAGTAATTACCAATAGATAATCCAATTACTTGAGCGGAGGAACTAGCATCTAAGATACAGGCTCGGCCTAGCTTGTGGTTTAATTTAAAATAAACACTGTTATGTACCTAGATTATAGACCTCAATGTATTTATTTTTTGGAAAAAAAAAAAAAAAAAAAAAAAGTTTATCCAAAAAGTTCGAACCTTCGTGGCAGCGTACTTTGTAGTACCCACCTGTTTTGCTACCACCTTCGAGTTGAGAATCTGTCGCTAAGCACCTATCGGTGCATTTCGACAGCTGCACTTTGCCAGTTCCTTCTAGGCTTTGTTTGCTTACCACCTTCAATCCATAAATACGATCAACTATTACTATGGGACCAAATACGAAATCGAAAAAATAAATGACAACTGTCGGCAAAAATGTATGAAAAGCAAAAAAATGCGATTTCGAAGTTGGTCCCATACTAAAAGTTGATCGTATTTAAGAGTACTTTACGTGGTTTCATTTATTTTCGTATAGTCGTAACCACCCTGTATTATGCACGTGCAAAATTGGTACTAATTGTTGTACGAAAACGAAACTGTTTTCGATATTGTGACCATGATTTGAGGTGACAAAATAGGTATCCTTGTATTTTAGACTTTTTTTTAATAGGCTTGCAACTCTTTATTTATCTGCCAATGGTTACACAGTGGCATTTATACCTTTTTAGAAATAAAAGGTAAGGGGGTATGTAGGGGGTAAGAGCTCATAGGGGAGGGGGGAAAGGTCGGTAACGCGTGAGCGATGCTTCTTGTGTTGCAAGCGTCCATATGGCTGCGGTAACCGCTTGCCATCGGGCGGGCCGTATGCTTGTTTACCGACTTAGTTGTATATAAAAAAAAAAAAACTGTGCAGCATTAATCGAAAAAAGTACACATTTTTTTTCGTATCAAGTATCAAGTATGCAATATTCGAATACGCAGCTAGGTTTTTGGGGTTCGTAAGTTCATAATAATTGAGAACCATTTAATTCAGCTGAGACTAAATTGAACCCTACGAAGTCAAGATAAGAACTAAAATTTCTTAAATCAATCATCAAACAACCTTGCCAACAATATATGGTGACCACACGACCTACTTTTAACACAGTAAATTTCACACTAAAAAAGAAAATTAGAATGTAAACGCCTATTATATGGTTTGTTCAGATGTCGGTTTGTGGGTCATTATTACCATAACACGAGATGTTTATGGTATAAATACAGAGTGTGTGCATTATGTCACTTTTGTCTGAAAGTGGTCAAGACCAGAAACAACACCTTTTCAGCACAAGTGGCGAGTTTTTGGGAGACAAACATGAAATTACAAATGGTATGTACCTTTTGAATGTATAATACACTGACGAGCAATGTAAAAAAGCCATTAAAGTTATCACGAAAAAGATACATTCTTTTAGTGAAAAGTAACATTCAAAATGTAATTATTAATAACGCATTAAAAACCACCAAATTGAAACAAACAAAATTTGATTCAAAGTACTATAAAAAAAAATATCGTGAAAATAAAAGTATTGTAAAAAATAGAAACGTGACATTTTCTTTTTTAGTTTTTTAACCGACTTCAAAAAAAGGAGGAGGTTCCAATTCGTTTGTATTTTCTTTTTTTTTTTTTTATGTTTGTTACCTCATAACTCCGTCATTTATCAACCGATTTGGAAAATTATTTTTTTGTCTGGAAGGGTACACTTCCCGTTTGGTCCCATTGCCATCAGATCAGGATTTGATTACTTCTTAGTGTACTTTGAAGTCGGTTTAAGTTTTTTGTAAAACAGTCCAATTATTCTTTACGTACCTACTGATTACATGAAATACTGTTTTCAAGATATTTTTACTTGAAACAAACTCGTGTGGCTTAGGAGAAATTTAAAGTGCAACTTTGCAAGTGGCTTTTTTATATTGCTCGTCATCGTTAGTGTTTTTCCTGACAATCTAGGAATTTTCAAGGCTAGAATGAATAGTTTTCTTTTGGGTAAGCGTCCTCCATCTTAGGAGTCAGTAGCCAATCGTTTTTTTTTAATTTGATATGAAATAATTGGACTGTTTTACAAAAAACTTAAACCGACTTCAAAGTACACTAAGAAGTAATCAAATCCTGATCTGATGACAATGGGACCAAACGGGAAGTGTACCCTTCCAGACAAAAAAATATTGTTCAAATCGGTTGATAAATGACGGAGTTATGAGGTAAAAAACATTAAATAAAAACACAACCGAAATGAGAACCTCCTCCTTTTTTTGAAGTCGGTTAAAAAGAGAAATAAATTTAATTAATTCAGAAATGAATTATCATTTAGTTATATTGTTTCTCATAACCAAATACTCAAAATCGAATCGCATAAAGTTACTTCCTCTCCTTATAAAGTTGCTTGTCATAATAAATGTTTTACATATTTTAAAAGTAATCACAAAATAAAAGTTATCCTCAAGCAGCATTTATTATGTTTATTTCTTCAGAATCTTTTGCTTATTTTCCAACCAAAATCTGATTGTGGCACCCTTATTATTAGCCTAAGCCACCACTATAAAAAAATATAGATAATTGAGTTCACTAAATTAAAAAAACATTCTATATAATGTACCATCAGGGTATTTTTTAGATAACCTTAAAAACATTATTTCATTGTTACGTACCCTTTAAGTAATCTATCCGTAGACAGCGATGGTAGACAGCTACATCAGTGGTATATTTTTAAGTTTTGTAATTTCTTGCTCCTTATCATTTCAGACCCTAGCTTTGATGCTAATGGCGATATTCATCATCATAACCAAAGCTGAAAACACAACAAAAGGTGACGAAGAGACTGATGAAGAAGAATCCGATTTTGTTCAAGATATTCTTGATTTTTTTTACAGTATTTTTTCTCGATAATTAGTATAAATAGAATAGAATTAGATTAAGATTTCAGATATTCCTGTTAATAATAACTATGTAGATTATCTTCACCTCCATTTTCACCAAAGTGCCAGTGATGAGTTTTGAATACACCTTGTCAATAAATGCATTGAATGATGTACTTACTCCATCTTAGACTTCGTGATCGACCTTTACGGGCGGGTCAGTGGCCAAACGCAAACCCATTTTTTAAATAAAAAAAAGTTTTTACATTAGTAGTTTTTTTATAAAAAACATCTTCATATTGCTTTAATGATACATGATTTTAACCGACTCCGGAAAAAGGAGGAGGTTCTCAATTCATATGTATGTTTTTTTTTATGTAACAACCTCGTATATCTCCGACATTTATTAACCGATTTGGAAAATTATTTTATTGTTTTCAAGTGTACTTTGAAGTCGGTTTTAGTTGTCTGTAAAACAGTTTTCAATTAATAATATGAATAAATGCTATTTCTGTCTGTGATACCATTTGTACCTCGAAATAGACATTATTTTTATTGTTTCGTTTTTATTCAATAATCCTAATCAATAATGATAACCGATTTCCAACGGCCAGCTGGCGGGCTCTGGTTAAGATTCCACCTATCACGCCGCAGGTCGTGGGTTCGATTCCCACACAGGAAATGCATTGCAGTGTGTGTTATGTATTAACAAACAAAAAATAGTATACGTATTATATCAGTTATCTGGTTTCCATAGTACAAGCTCTGCTTATTTTGGGATCAGATGACCGTATGTGAGTATTGTCCCACGATAATTATTATAAGTTTTCGATGAGCTGGTCGGTAAGACACCCTTCCATCTGCCCACGACCATAAACATATTGCCTTTATGTCTGGTCTGTGGGTTTTCTTTAATATAATGTGCATTTTAGGCTTTAGACGAAGATGAGACGGTATATAGAGGTAAGCGTATCCAGCTGGTACTTGATTACTTATCTATTTAATGAATTATTAAAAGAAGTATTCGTAGTATTTACTCTACAGGCCATTTAGACATACTCTACTCATGGTCGTAGTTCAGCGCTGAGCGACCACGGTTTTTAAGGTTATAATGCCAAAGGAACTCTATTCTGCAAGTCAATGCCGTCCGTTAGACAGTCTGTCTGTAGATAAATATAAAATGAATTGAATATTGAAATCGAACGAAATACGACACATACATAAGCTATACATTTCCAATATAAGCTGACCTCTCATTGTACGGAAATCCTAAACAATGCGAGATCAGCTTATATTGGAAATGTATAGCTTGATGTGTGTGTAGCCGTGTGTAGGTACATAGTAAAGTTAAGCTACTCGCTATTTAGTTAGGTTCATACTTATAGTATGTAATTAAATTGATATTTTAGTTACTATGCCTACGAACAATTTCATAGCAAACATGCGCATTAAAGTTATAGCCACAAAAGTTATTCGGTTTGTACGGCACCCCCTGAGCACGAGTCCGTCTCGCACTTGAAGGGTTTTTATAGACGATACTTCCGCAAAAAATGTGAGCACAACACATACAAAAAAACCTCATTTCATCATAAACAAAGGATGTATGATATGGTAGCAAGGACACAAACAAATAAAAAATAAAACACTTATTGAAGCTCGAGCGTTTTGTTTTGGCGGGACGCATCCCACCGACTCCATTATTTTTTTATTTTTTTAATTTCGAACGCGGTCCCCAGTAATTGACAGATGCGGTCCTCGATTTGCTACCTACAAGATTTTTGCTTTTTATTATGTTGTTATTTATTTCGGATTAAATTTAATGTGGCAACCGGAAAGTCTTCAGGTTATTTATGACAGGATTAAAATGATATTATCGAAGTCTTTTAGCGGTAAATGGATCAAATGGGATCGCCATTTTTCTCAAGATTTGGTTGCCTGCTTCGTAAATAAAATTAATGAAGTAAATTAAAACTCACTTAGGTACTTATAAGACTCAGTTTAACTAAGATAACATACTCCAGTTTCTGAATTGTCAATTATGTAGGGAGCTCGCCCACTTAATACGATAATCGCAGCTACAAAAAGTAGCAGGTATTTTGTTTATGAGTGACTTTTTGTAGCACGTGGGCGTTTCAGTCTGAATGTTTTACAGTCGGCGAAAAAATAATCGCTCAGCGATTGTTCATCGTGGGCGAGCTCTCTTAGAGTCAAATAAGAATAACGTAAAGAATACAAAGAAGCAAAACGGCCGCTGTCTTTGCCCGCAACGTGATAGTACTTCTAATAGTACTACGCCGCTCATCGACCAATGGTCTCACAGGTCGCTGCATGTGCGTCACTTCCGTGTGATTGAAAGCGTAGGTCTAAGGCGTAGGTAATTACCATACTAATAACATAAGAATGCTTGTATGAACTTTCATACAAGCATAATGGTGCGTCCATGCTTGGCGAACCGAGCACGAGCCGAGCCACGAACGATCACACTGGACGGGCGTCCACGCTACACGAATCGTGCTCGTTCGAGCATTCGTAGCGTGCTCGACTGCGCTCCGCCCGATTTTCAGTTTTTTCACGAACACAGGGATTCGCATCGCGCTCGTTGTAGGCTCGTTGAAAGCTCGTTAAGTACGTCCACGCTTGAAATCGCGAGTAACGTACGAATCCTGTTCGTAAAATAAATTTATTATTGACTTAGCTTACTACCAACTCACTTATTTACATAAAATATACAATACAGCCGAATAAGGTATTTACTTACATTGTTATTGTCTGCCTGTTAGTTTTGTTCGTTAATGATTTTATTCAGCTTTGGTTATAAATAAAACTAGGTTAAGCCTCGCGATTTTACGCGCTTTGTAAAAAAACCAGCATAATTTCATGATATATTTAGAGGAAAGCACCGGTTACGCTTTTCGAACACTTAAGGTGATCGCACACTTATCCGAGCCGAACGCATCGAACGAAACGAATTTTAAAATATGAAATCTTATCCAGATTCGGACGATTTGACGCGGGCGTTCGGCTCGGATAAGTTTGCGTTCACCTTTATAGGTAATCCATGCGACTGAACTGTACAGCAATCTGTACAGCTTATTTTAGTATTGCTTCGATATTCATGCTGTGTGCGCGCGTAAGGAGCGGCGGTAACAATAAGAGAATTCGCTGTCGCTGGAGAAATTTGCGCGAGGGCATTAGTATAATGCAAATAAGACGATAATTGGCATTTTTGATCCATAGAATAAAGGGTTGACGTCAGATGATAAATAAATATCACATCAATACAAAAAAATATTAATTTAATTAATCGGTCTGGCTGCTTGCAAAAATTATTGAAATAGTTCTTTGTATCAACACATGTAGAATCGAACAGTGACTGGCACTACACGAGATCAAAGACATCAGCCTCTTGCCTTCGCCCCGCGCAGTACCGACTGTTTCTAGTACGGAAACCACGTTAATGAAAACAAGAGCTCTGCGGATAATAAATTGCTTTATGCGGGTTTTTGGAGGAGAAAAATGAATCCAGCTAGGTCTCATCTCTAGGAAACCGTTTTTTTTCGAGATTTCCAGCAAAGCTCGGTCACCCAGGTACTGATTTATGATAAACAAACAGACGAAATGCAAAAAAACTACTATAGTTTCCAAAATCATATTAAAATGAACCACAATATCTACAAGTTTATTCAGATGGTTTTTTGTAAATAAAATCTATTGTTTGGCAAGCAATATAAGAAACATTCTTTATTATTTCAACTTATACGCTCCACAATTTTTTCTGTACTGAAAAGCCGTTATATATTTCACGCCATCATGATGTATTACGTGGTAAGTCAGTTTTTTATATTAAAACTAGTTTCAGTGTGATATACATAATTCTAAAATTCGTTTCGTTCGATGCGTTCGACGCATTCGGCTCGAATAAGTGTGCGTTTACCTTTAGCCAGAGCGCAATAACCCTATCCTAAAACATAGATTAAGACCTTCAAGGTGTTGTGTTCCTGCTGTGAGTAAGTTCGCTAGAGCTGCATGAGAAGACACTGTGCTGGCAGTGAGTGGGGAAGGTGTCCTTCGTTCTACTGCTGGCAAAGCGACTCCTCTGAACCCTTTTTCAAGAAGAATGTGCAGAGATTTTTACTGGGCAACGTGCGAGTACCCTTATTGCAAGCTACGGGAACCGCTTACCAACAGGCGGACCGTATATTTTTTTACAGACTTCAAAAAAAGAAGGAGTTTCTTTTTTATATTTGTTACCTCATAACTCCGTCATTTATTAACCGATTTGGAAAATTCTTGTTTTGTCTGAAAGGGTACACTTCCCGTTTGGTCCCATTGTCATCAGATCAGGATATGATTACTTCTTAGTGTACTTTGAATTCGGTTTAAGTTTTTTGTAAAACAGTCCAATTATTGCTACACTAACTGCCCCAAAAGATACTGTTATCTTCCACTGTTATCTTAATTAAAGATGTTATCTATATCTTCTGATGTTTCTTTTCAGGTTCTCATGTGCTTCATAATAGCAGTCGGCGTGAATGTTCAGGCCCTTCAAAAAGCATTGGATTCTCTTGCGGAAGGCAGAACTCTGTAGCTATTAAATAAATAAACACTTCCTTTACATTATTCGTTTTTTATTATATTTACATTGGTTTAATTAATTTTGTCGTATCCATGACAATAAATTAAACCAATGTAAAGTAATCATAATCTTTTTTTTATTGTCGTACCAATACAGGTTGGAGATTTCGAGGTGGCATATTTTAGAAACCTAAGTTGGGTTGTTTAGTTATGCTGAACAACTTTTTACAAAGGCACTAATAGTGAATTATCAAATGTTTTTTTAGGCAACTTTTTTTTTTTTTTTTGTGGGGAAATCCTCATAGGATAACCGACCGCCTCGGGGGTAGCGGCCAGGTTATGCCGGACTTGTACCGGCTAAAACCCCACGGTGGTCGCCATCTGCGCTGTAGAGGGGGGCGGGCTCTCGTGTTGAACGCGTACCTGCTCACCCCTCCACGCTCGGCGCTTAGATAGCTCGTCCGGGGGAAGTGTGATACCTCCCCCCAGCACCCTCGCTGTGCTATCGCACGATGAGTCGTGACCACATCGACTCATCGTTCTCCTTGGGGTCGCTTCTGGGCGCACAGAGCCCCCGCTATGATTGCCCACGACCCCAAAGGCCCCGTTTAGTCGCCTTTTACGACAGGCAGGGGAACACAACTGCTTAAGTTTGCTATTTATTTACTTATTAAATATTTATTCAGTCTACTTTGTAATTTTGCCGCCGCGCCGGGGCACGCAATTGTTTTCACTGCGATTAGAATGTAAATATTATGTAATGAATTTAAGCTTGTTTTGAAAAGAGTAATTGCTGAGTTTATTGCCGGCTCTTCACAGCAAATGCAACCTTCCGAACCGGTACTAGAGTATTAGACTCAGACTTTTCATAAGTGCCTGCGAAGGTCTATTTGAATAAATGATTTTGAATTTTGTTTTTTTTTTGAATTTTGAACCGTAGCTGTTATTCTAAGCCCGAGCTACAAGGCTGGGGGGCCGAGACGAGGCACATTTGCGCCCCGGCGGCTTCGCCTCCGGGTGGGATCGGCCCTCTCCCGATCCCGCTCAGCAGCCTCCTTCTGGACCATTACGGTCTCACAGAAGGAGGCTACGGCTCTCCACGCTGTATCCCCACTCAGCATCGCCGACACGACTGCTGGCAGGGAGAGATTTCGTCCGATCTCTTGCACCAGGATCCGCCGCTCGGGTTCCCACGCAGGGCACACCGCGAGCGTGTGGGATGCGGAATCCTGGTCACTCCTACCGCAGTGGAAGCAGGCCGCCGTCGCCTCACGTCCGATCCTATACAAATAATCACCGAAGCACCCGTGCCCGGTGATTATCTGTGTAAGTCTGTAGGTGAGTCGTCCACCTTCTCGGTGCATCCAGGCCTCGAAGACCGGCAGGACTGCTTCGACGACGCGTTTGTTTGTTTTTTTAGGCACCTGCCTAAACTAGGCAACTTACAGCCTAAAATACCTGTAAGTCAGGTCACCAAGTCTCCACTTAGTAGGTTATTTACAATTCAGTAATATGTTGCTCATTTAAAAGACTTGCGAATCCATAAAAAACAATAAATTTTGGGGGTTCCTCATACTTAGAGACTAGTGTTTTTTTTTCTTACTTTGAGAGAGGTAGAGCATAGCGTTTATTCGCTCAAAGAGCAGCTCGACTGGGGAAGTACCTCCACCTTACAGAATACCGCAGCCAAATAACTTTATGTTCTGTAAAGTTGTGTTCCTGCGCGTGAGTATGGTCGCCAGAGCTCATAGGGGGGGGAGGGGGAAGGTCGGTAACGCGTGAGCGATGCTTTGTGTGTTGCAAGCGTCCATATGGCTACGGTAACCGCTTACCATCAGGCGGGCCGTATGCTTGGTTCCCGACTTCGTCGTATAAAAAAAAAAAAAAAAAAAACTTAGAAATGAAACTCAAATATTTTTTTTCATCAAACCCTCTATAGGTAGGTCTTCAAAAATGATGTTAAGGTTTCTAATATTATTTTTTTTCTAAACTGAATAGTTTGCGCGAGAGACACTTCCAAAGTGGTAAAATGTGTGTCCCCCGTCACCCCCCCTTTAACTTCTAAAATAAGAGACTGATAAAACTTAAAAAAAAAATACAATAATATTGTATAAAATTATACGAAATTCAATATTCTTGATACAGACCGCGCGCGCTTGTTAGCTGTCTCTCAGAGCTATTCCATCCACAAATACCGGAACAATGTTAGACCGTATAACATTAAGTCTGTGTATTTGTCTTCGTCTTGGTTGCAGGACCAATCAGCCTCATCGCTGCTGCTGCGGAGACCTCGTCAATGAGCTCGGCCACCATGGGCTTTAGTGCTGGTCGAATATCACGGCACTCGGCTATTAATGACATTATCCGCAGGGCTCATGTTGTCGCTAACGTGCCTTCCGTACTGGAACCAGTCGGTATTGCGCGGGGCGATGGCAAGAGACCGGATGGTATGTCTTTGATCCCTTGGAGTGTCGGCAAGTCGCTGGTGTGGGATGCCACATGTGTCGATACACTTGCGCCATCTCACTTACCGGCGACTTGTAAAGCTGCAGGGGCAGCGGTGGCCAGTGCGGAAAATTCAAAATTCTAAAAATATGCATCGATTGGACCCAATTATATTTTTATGCCTTTTGCGGTCGAGACCTTGGGACCATGGGGGTCAGAAGCTCGCCGTTTTGCTCGCACCTCAGACCTCCGGAGACCAGCGGGCGGGGAGCTTTTTCCGCCAACGCGTCAGCTTGGCTATCCAAAGAGGAAACGCTGCCAGCCTTCTAGGAACCTTGCCGTTAATCGGAAGCAGCGGCAGGCTTGAGAAAATTTTCTATGTATAGATTATATTTTGTAAATATAGATTGAATTTTGTACATATTTGTTGTTAATAAAAAAAAAATTACCATGCAAACTTCCACCGAAAATTGGTTTGAACGAGATCTAGTAAGTAGTTTTTTTTTATATGTCATAAATTGAAATTCATATCAAATACTCAGGTCTATGCTACCATTTACTTATATATATATACCTACAGGTTTGTACGGAACCCTCGGTGCGCGAGTCTGACTCGCACATGGCCGGTTTTTTTTTCAATTTTTAACCGACTTCGGAGGAGGTTCTCAATTCAGTTGTTTTTTTTTTTTTTTTTTATGTTTGTTACCTCATTACTCCGTCATTTATTAACCGATTTGGTAAATTATTTTTTTGCCTGGAAGGGTACACTTCCCGTTTGGCCCCATTGTCATCAGATTAGGATTTGTCATGTCATCAGATGACTTTTTAGTGTAGTTTGAAGTCGGTTTAAGTTTTTTGTAAAACAGTCCAATTATTGTGTGAAAATCTTAATGCGGTTCACAGAATACATCTATCTACTTACCAAGTTTCAACAGGATAGTTCTTTTAGTTACGGAAAAAAGTGGCTGTAACATACGGACGGACAGACAGACATGAGGAATCCATAAGGGTTCCGTTTTTTGCCATTTAGCTACGGAACCCTAAAAAGTCAGCCTCAGTCGTCAGCTGATCGCGCTAGCGCAAGGTCGCCGACACACTGTACTGTGAGCGAGGACAATGACCTCTAATATCGTGAAGTGTAGTTCGTATAATATTGTTATAAATGAAGTGTTGTCATTTATACACAACAAAATGAAGGTTATGGATGAGGATAGCCTAACCAGAATATGTGAAACAGCTTTTACATCTGATGAAATTTTGGACGCCAAAAAACTACTGTTTGAATCTGTACAAACGTTGAGAAAAATTAAGATGAGGAAAAAAGATAAGTCACGCAAGGATATGGGGGATATCATCGAGTTATTGAAATATACGGACGCGACGGATCCAGAACGGATACCTATTTTTGTAGCAAAAGAATTGCATAGGCTTCCCCCGGTAACCTTTGATCACTTGGATGCAACTCGCTTACTAAGAGATATTCGGCAGCTTCAGGATGATGTGAGCAGTTTAAAAAGTGATTGCGTAACTCACAAACAACTCGAAAATGGTATGAAGCAGTCCCAGTACTTACAGTTATATAAAACTCCTGATAACGTTAACAGGAAAAGAGGCGCATACCTTAATAGTTTTACCTGTGAGAGTGGTCCAATGGGCCTTGTGAATGGGCAAGATAACGCAATGACTAGTGAATAATAGCGATGTGAATATTACCCATTCAACCAAACAAATATCGCGAGCCAATTCAAGGGAGGGTAGTAAGATATCTGCATCTAATAGGTGTGATGAGTCAGCTGATCTACACGTGGAGGCCAGTACTGCGGTTTCGGCGGGTGTGAGCAGCGCGTCGAATGCCTGTCGCACCGCATCGAGTGAGCGCGTGGAGGCGCACACTGCGGTTTCGAACAGTACGCCCGTTTCGTTGTGCGGGTGCGCAGCTACGAGTGACGACCCTACTACCGGTTCTACTCACACAGAGGTCTCGCACGCGAATAGTATAAGTGAGAGAAAGTCGACATTGACTATGGCGGATGCATTAAAATCGAGTGTTGAACGAAATCAAGAGGTAGAGGTAGAGAGATAAAGAGGTTGGTTGGTCTACGATGGAAAAACGAAAGAAGCCAAAAAATAATAAGTTTTTTAGCTGTATGGGAAAAGCGTGTGATGTTACTAATTCTAAGTTTAAGGCGGCTGAGGTTAAAATACCGCTGTTTATTTCGAATGTTTGTAAAGGAACGAGTGAAGAAGACATTATAAATTACATACGTAGTCAGACTAATGAATTAGTTCAGTTACAAAAAATTACGGCAAAAAAGGAAAGGGACTATGATTCATTTAAATTTTTTGTTTCTAATAGTAAGTTGAAGTTATTTTTAAATGAGCAAATGTGGCCGGAAGGTATTCGTTTTAGGCGCTTTGTCGTGTTTAGTAATTCAGGCAGATTTAAATCTGAATCGTGTAAACAAAATCTTAGTTAATGGATAACGACAGTATATCAAATAAATATAAGGCTAAATTTGTAACTTTTAATGTTAAGAACATAAAGCGGTCGCTGGAATGTGTGAAGAATTTATGTAAAAATGTGGATGTAGTGGCGCTTCAGGAGACCTGGTTGATGCCAGAGGATCTGCCTTGGCTCAGAACCATTCATCCAGATTTCGAGTATACGGGTAAGTCTTCTATTGATACTTCAGAGGGTATTCTAATGGGGCGCCCTTTCGGGGGTTTAGCGATATTGTGTCGAAAGGGACTTTTTCACTCAGTATCTGTCATAAAATGCAATAGTGTGCGTATAGCGGCTATAAAAGCGTCATTAGGTGATCGCTCTATTGTTATTGTAAATGTATATATGCCTACGGACTCTAGTGAAAACCTTACTGAGTTTATAAGTTGCATGAGTGAAATAAGTGCTATAGTTGAAAATAACAATGTTGAGGCTATTTATATGCTAGGCGATTTTAATGCACATCCTGGTCGACCGTTTTGGAATGAAATGATACATTTTTGTAAAGATCACTCCTGGTTGTGTGCCGATACGGAAGTTTTAGGCCCCGATTCGAGTACTGTTACTTATGTTAGTGACATAAATGGTAGTATGCGATGGTTGGATCACTGCTTAGTTACGCGAGCGGCATGGTATTAAATCAAGGGTGTGAGCGTGGGTCATGATGTCTATTGGTCGGATCATGTGCCGCTTATTATTGAGTGCAACTTAGATACTATTATACCTAAGCTCTCTGCTCAGGATAGTGTACGTAATAAAGTTAATTGGGGGCAACGATCGAATTTTCAGATTGAAAGATATAATATATGATCAAACGAACTTCACAAGTGAAGTTCGATCATTATTATATGAGTCGCTTCATTCGAAGATATAATACCAGGTAGTCCTTTTAATATACAAGGTAGCATCGCACGTTTTTAAGAGATTTAGGAAAATCGATATCAATATCGAGTTTTTACAAATTAATCGATTAATCAACACTTGTCGCACCACTAGCTGGCAAGCCGTCATTCTTTTAGAGATCAACAAGACAAATGCGAAACTTAATCCACGGGATAGGGATGGGTGGGTAATTATATCTTCGAATGAAGCGACTCATATAATAATGATCGAACTTCACTTGTGAAGTTCGTTTGATCATATATTATATTTCTTCGCTTCATTCTTCAGATATAATACCAGGTAGATGTTCAGAGAATAGTTTTGAATTTGTTTCGACTAAAACAACTCGTTTCATATGAACACAGGGTTTTAATCAACATTTAGAAATAACTAAAACATATATGTTCTTATTAATTAAATAACAAAATAGTAACTTTTCTATTTCATGAATCAATCTTTACCTTATGCAAACGGATTGAGCAAAATTGTTATCGTCTATGATAGGACGGTGATAAAATTTGGCAAATACGTTTGATGAATTAGTCCATCCAGCAGCTTTCCTTATTGTGTCAATAGAGACCCCTGCGGCGGCGGCCGCGGACGTGGCGGCGTGCCGCGTGCTGTGCGCGCTGAACGCCGCCACGTCCACACCGCTCTCCGCCAATGCCTGTTTTATCCATCTGCTTATTGACTGTGCTGTCGCGCACTTGTAGGGGCGCTTCACAGTGATTAAGAGATTGGAAATATTTGCAGGTCGGTCTTCTACTGTGACATGAAGATAATCCTCGAGAGTGGTCGCGGGGCAAATTCGGGGATTTTCTAAGAAATATGGCAGATATAAGGTCGGTTGGTCTCGACCTGCTGCTGATGTCTTTAAGATATCTTTGATCGCTATGTCGATTCCGTTAGGTTTTTTAGTAATATTTTCAAGTTTTATCAATGACATAGTTTGAACGCGTTGTGCGGTACATAAAGCTAACAATATTACCAATTTCTTTGTAATTTTGTCCCCACTGAGCTCTCTGTTGGGATACCAATTCGACATGTAATTAAGTACGATTTGCGGGTCCCATGTGTGGCAGTACTTTGGGAAGCTAGGTTTTAATTTAAACACTCCTTTCAGGAGTCGCTTAACGCGGTCATCTGATCCAATGTTATTGCCCAACAAGAGTGATAATGCGGATCTGTGGCTATTTAGAGATCCGTACGAAGCTCCTTTATTATACTGGTTACTCAAAAAGCACAAGACAGTCGAAACAGAGCCATCAAAGATATTTTTGTCGTTATCGTTACAGTAAAGCCACCACAATTTGAATGATACATTGTATTGCTGTATCGTGTTATCCGATAGAGATGCCAGCATTAGGTCTAATGCTGATTCTGGAACACCGCGCGACGAGAACGCCTGCCTGAGAGTACTGCGGCACCCAGGGTAAGTGGATTTCTGTAACATGATTTTATACGATGTTCGGTAGGGGAAAACCAAATTATATCGGAAATAATAGACTTCATTAATTCCAGGCTTGAGATGGCCAAAACGGAAAGATTAAAATGCCAGTAGCATTTTCTTCTATAATTTTTTGAAGGCACTTAAGAAGTAGTGGAAAAGGTGGGAACGCATAAAAGAAATGTTTGTTCCATTTTACTGTGAATGCGTCTACGGAAAGAGCATCGGGATCTTTTTTCCATGATATGTAATTTATACATTTGGCATTGGCCCGCGAAGCGAATAGGTCAATTTCTGGTTCTCCCAAACGATTTAATATTCTTTCGAAAGCTGAATTAGATAATTCACATTCAGTGTCGGGATTGATCCTTCGAGACTCTTCATCTGCTTCATAATTTTCTTTTGTGTTAATATAAGAAGCAAAGAGCCAGATATTTCTCTCTTCGGACCATTGCCAAATTTGTCTAGAAAGATCGTTTAAATGTGGGAATTGTATTCCACCCATGCGATTTACATAGCTTATTGCCGTTGTATTATCCACTCGTAGTAAAATGGAACAATTAGATTTTTTGTTTGCAAAATACTTTAGACCTAAGAAAACAGCTAATAACTCTAAATAGTTAATATGTAATTTAAGTTCACTATTTTTCCAAGTTCCATGAGCTCGTTCGTTATTAGACACAGCTCCCCAACCGGTGCGTGAAGCGTCCGAATAAATTTCTGAGTCGAAGTTAGCTGTTTTTAATGAGTTGATGGTCTTTGTCGCGTTGTGTTTCCACCAGTTCAAGTCATCTAGAATTATAGGATGTAATTTGAATTGTGCTTCAAAGTCCGAAAATCTTTGTATAGCTAGAAATTTTTGCCTTTCCAGAATTTTTGTATACAGCCAACCATATTTAGCCGCTGGGCACGCAGCTACTAAGACTCCAATTAATTGAGCAAATTCTCTTATAGTACATTTAGGCAAACGTGAGAATTTCTCAACTAAGTTGGTAATTTTCTTGCGTTTTTCAGACGGTAATGAAATCGTTTGATTTATAGAATCGAACATAAATCCTAGAAACTTACAGGACTGTTTAGGTACAAGTGAACTTTTTTCGTAGTTAACTACGAAACCAAGGCATTCTAAGAGGCTGATAGTAGCTTTAACATTTCTGAGGCAGTCAAAAAAATCATCCCCTATGCAAAGAATATCATCCAAATAAAATACATTTTTAAAGCCTAGGTAGCGTAAATGAGAAATAACTTCCTTCATAATCTTGGTGAAAGCTCTGGGACCTACCGAAAGGCCATATGGTAATGCATTAAATTCATAAGTAATGATATCCAAATTCTCATTTTCAAATTGGAATCTTAAAAATTTACGGTCCGATTCGCGGATCGGTAGAAGAAAATAAGCTTCTTTTAAGTCTACTGTAGCCATAAAACCATTGATGGGTAATAATCTAGATGCAGTTCGGTAGTCTTCCATCTTAAAATGTAATTTAGAAACAAACTTATTTAAGTTTTTTAAATTTAATATAAATCGTTTTTCTCCATTTGGCTTCGGAGTTAAAAATGTTTTTGAAATGAACTGATTTTCAGATGGTACGCAAGGTCTGACTGCACCTAAATTTAACAGATGTTGAATTGCAGCAGTCATGTCTGCTTTTTCGGACACTGACATAGAAACTTGGGGTACTTGAGTTTGTGTCACATCACATTCAAATGGTATAGGAAAACCTATACGTATCCAATCTAAAATAACTGAATTGGATGTAATTTTGAGCCAACAATCATAGAAATGAGAGATTCTACCGGCGTGTTGTACCTGATTTAATGGCGCGTCGCAGACGGCCGCTTGCTCGGGCCAGTCGCGCTCGATGTCTGTGGCTGTTGAGGTGGAAACCGGCGGCTCGCAGGGGGGATCGGCTTGCTCGGTCCTCTGCGCCCCCCCCCTGTTCTGATGGAAACGCTGAGGCCCGGACCAGTTTCCCTGATACGCGCCGGTTTGTCTATAGTGGTATTGAGAACGGGTACTCGGCCCTGGTGCGGTTTGTTCCGCAACAGAAGGGTTTTTAGTGATTTTCGGAACCTTTTTAATCGATAAACCTTGTTTTTCTATCACTTTGGAGGCCTTAATTTTTTCAGCTAACTTATTACCATAAAGGGTATCATCCCTTTCGGTATCCTGGACTATGTTCAAAAAAGGTTTAGCCAGTGCGTAATTAATTACACTAATTCGGGCATTTGTTTCCTGATAGTGAAGGTCGCTCAAGATCCGGCATCCGTCACTCAATATTTTGATTGCTTCAATTTTATTATCACCGGTAAGCATTTCCGTCAAAGCCTTATTAATAGCTGAGATACCTACTCCTAACTGTTGCTGATCAGTTTCTTTTCTTTTATCGCGCTGGCGCGCCGCTTCTGATATAGCCACCGCGACTTCATGGTTTAGTTTAGGCGCTTGTAACAGAGTGCAATTCTCCGGTACAAGGTACTCTTTAAAAAGTTTGTCTTTAGCTTCCTTCGAAAGACCCTTTTTCAAAAGTGGCTCCCATCGTTGAGCTAAGCTTTGATGAATTTTATCGCCATATTTTGGAGTGCATTCCGTCTCTTCACCGAGCGCCACAAGAAGCTCGGGATCAAGTTCCTTGCTGGCACCGTCCACCTGAGTAGGAGACAAAACCTCGTCGGGTGCGGGCGATTCTTCGAAAGCAGCGTCGACAGGCACTACAGTGGAGGGGGCATCGGTGGCGGCGGCTTCTACGGGTGCCACGGCGGTAGCGGTGGCAGTCTCGAAATCCACGTTTGGTATTGGGACAATACTCGAATGTGCGCTATCGTCTGAAATGTACGAGACGAAATATTGTAGAAACCATTTTAACCTTTGTGATAACTCTCGGTTAACCGCCAGGTTGGTTTTAATATTTTTGAAAATAAGTAGGTATGCAAAATTAGCCGTATTATATATGTCGGAGTCAGCGACAGCCAAGCGATACAAAGACCACAATTAGAGTTCAGTGGTATCAGGATTCAGTGGGCGCAGTGCAGGCAATAAAACAACCTTATACCATCGCTTCGTAAAAGTCCCGTATGAGGAGAAGAAGCGACGCAACAAACTCCTCACGGGCCCAATGTGTTTATTGTCGTAATATTACAATTAAATAATCACTCCACTTCACTTCGCACAATTGTACATTCTTAAATAAGTATAGGCTTAAGAACCGGGTGTAACAACGATTGCACTGAGATGTGTACAGCTCGAGAGCTTGTGATAAACTAACTGTCCCAAAAGCAATATGCATCCCCATATTAACTTTGTTATTCACGTTATAGTCAACTCAGTATTCTTACTTTTTACAAATACCCTCATTAAGTCTGTTATTTACGTTAAAGTCAAATCAGTGTTGCTACTATTTCACCCAAACCTTGTACCACGATAATATCATAATCCAACTGAGTTCGACTAACTATCTCATTCTCCGACACGGCCATCCTGCGTATCACACGTCCTCGTGTGAAAAACTCTACCAGATGTACCTGAAACCAAAGAAGTCCAGCACAGTAACTGATAATTTCGCTCGGCCATTCCTGCCTAAACTTGATAGCCATGTTTGCTATTAATCGCTTCAGTTTAATCATTACACTAACGCTTACTCATACTAACCAATGATACAGTTCCAATCTTTTAACTTATCTCATCAATTCAAGACATAATAAAGTCAACACAGGTAAGGAGTAAGCACAGTTTAGACAATCCAAATGTAACGATTACTAAGATCAACAGCCCTACAGCTCCACCAAGCACGTTTACTACCTACGCACTTACCTAAGGGAGACAGTTTTTACTTTATAGTCTTCTAGGCAAGAATAGACTGTACTAAATCACCCTAAGCCATTGCTTATAGAATATTCGCGGACTACTCACGAAAATCTATGATCTCCGCACTTTATTGTGTTATGGAAACAGCCACCGCGCCGTTAATAGTCGAAATGGCCTCCACGCCTTCCAGATAACACCGTCTAAATGGCCACCTCGCCTCATTTAGACAACACCATGTAAATGGCCATAATCTCTAACTGCTAAACACTACTGGTAGTGTAGTAGTAGTAGTACGGAACTGGTTCCGTAATAACAATTATACCCGTGACTATCCCCGTGAACAAAACGCAAAATAATAATTTAAGACTCAAGAGGAGACACACTTAAATTCAATTAAAACGCTAACTAACTATATTCTCAACAACAATGGGTACTTGTACCTCAGGTACCATCGTAATCTATTAGTAAACAACATGAAATCGACTCACAGAAAATAGCCATCTATCCAGTAGGGTTGCCGAATGCAGCACAGGTCAACCCGACGCTGGTTGTTGCTGTTGCTCACTGCACCGGTGTTGCTACCAACCGCGCTGCCGTTGTCACGACTGCTTTTGACTGCAGTGAAGTTGCAGACACGAGGGCAGTTATTCGCAAAGTAGCCAGCATCACCATATCTGTAACATTTAACACAACACAGCATTTGATCGCAGCTAAGACAAAAAAATGATGTAAGAAGTAAAGGAACGATCACATGACCAGTTTTTCCCACACTCGAAGCACCACAGACAACCGCGCAGCATGGAATAACCACCATCTAGCTATTATCATGTCGCGTATAAGCACGCGCATCTCATGATTCATTTAGTTACACGATTACTTGGCTGTTTCTGGCTATAGAAACGATGCCACCAAACTTTATTCAGTCTTCCTTCTTTACGTCATCCCTCGCTTGGCAAAAGCCTCTATTTGACACGTGTTCGGGGTTCTCAAGCACGTGGCAGTCCTCAAAGTATGTAGAAACAATTCAAGTATGGTTTTAATTGCCTGTCTTTATCCCACGCCTGATGTCGGCGTCAGCGACAGCCAAGCGATACAAAGACCACAATTAGAGTTCAGTGGTATCAGGATTCAGTGGGCGCAGTGCAGGCAATAAAACAACCTTATACCATCGCTTCGTAAAAGTCCCGTATGAGGAGAAGAAGCGACGCAACAAACTCCTCACGGGCCCAATGTGTTTATTGTCGTAATATTACAATTAAATAATCACTCCACTTCACTTCGCACAATTGTACATTCTTAAATAAGTATAGGCTTAAGAACCGGGTGTAACAACGATTGCACTGAGATGTGTACAGCTCGAGAGCTTGTGATAAACTAACTGTCCCAAAAGCAATATGCATCCCCATATTAACTTTGTTATTCACGTTATAGTCAACTCAGTATTCTTACTTTTTACAAATACCCTCATTAAGTCTGTTATTTACGTTAAAGTCAAATCAGTGTTGCTACTATTTCACCCAAACCTTGTACCACGATAATATCATAATCCAACTGAGTTCGACTAACTATCTCATTCTCCGACATATATTATAATCGTACGATAATCTAGCAAACCTCTTATGATTATGGCCATCGTGTTGACGCACGGTCAACCGCCTGGCGAGTGGATTCACATATTTTTGTACATATTATAGCCTTCGTGTTAACTCTCGGTTAACCGCCAGGCGTTTATTTCCACTCAAATATAAGATACGTGAAATAATAAAAAATGAAGGTAGATTCGAATACATACCAGAGTCCGATGAAGATTCAATCCAGATCCGTCGACGTTTACGCCTCTGTTCTTCCTCCAGTTCTTTGATTTTACGTTGATAATAATCAATATTATTATTAGTAGAATAACGTTTTCGGGGCATCTTATGGTTTTTCACTTTTAAAGAACGTGTATAGTATGCGCGTGCGCTTGCTACCTCGCACGAAAAAAGAATGACGGCTTGCCAGCTAGTGGTGCGACAAGTGTTGATTAATCGATTAATTTGTAAAAACTCGATATTGATATCGATTTTCCTAAATCTCTTAAAAACGTGCGATGCTACCTTGTATATTAAAAGGACTACCTGGTATTATATCTGAAGAATGAAGCGAAGAAATATAATGTCCTATGTAATGCAAAACTAAGAAATATTCTATTTCCGGATTTGTTTGTATCGTGTGCGGATAAAATATGTAGTGACCCCACACATAGACTGGAACTGGAGAGGATTTATGAACATATTGTAAGTGTACTGTCTGAGGCGGCAATCGATGCCAGTGATGAGAATGATACTGGACATTCGCGAAAGAATGGTCGCGTAATAGGTTGGAATAAACACGTCCGCGAAGCGCACGGGGAGGCCCGACTTAAGTATCAGAATTGGTTGTTTCATAATAAACCCCAGACTGGAAAAATTTGGATGGAGATGAGAGAAAGCCAAAAGACGTTTCGAAGTAAGCTAAAATGGTGTCAAAAACATCAAGATCAAATTAAAATGGACATCATCGCTTCTCATAGGTCGTCAAAAAATTTTAGCCAGTTTTGGAAATCAACCAATAAACTGAATGTTAGGCCGGGCTTGCCAGTGAGCGTCGCGGGTTATAGCACACCGGGTGATATTGCCAATATATTTAAAGAACAGTTTAAAGTATCTTCTCCACTAGGCTCACAGGCTGAGATGGTCGATGCTGAGGAAGTTATTGATGGTGAGATCCTCCGTTTTTCTGCTAAAGAAGTGGATGAGGTGATACGAAGAATGACGAAGGGTAAATCGCCGGGACATGACGGCCTCAGTATCGAGCATCTTAAATATGCGGGAATCCATCTTCCTAGAATATTGGCAACATTCTATTCGTTGTGTATAAGCCACTCTTATTTACCGACTAACATGATAAGATCTATAGTAGTGCCAATTGTAAAAAATAAAACGGGTGATATCTCCGACCGCGCGAATTATAGGCCTATTTCTCTGGCAACGGTTATTGCTAAAGTGCTGGACAGTTTGTTTGATAAGCAGCTAGATAAATACCTCTGTTTTCACGATGCGCAGTTCGGTTTTCGGCCAGGGCTATCTACCGAAAGTGCAATAGCTTGCTTGAAACAAACTGCCCACTACTATAAGGACAGACATACTCCGGTGTACGCTTGCTTCCTTGACCTCTCCAAGGCGTTTGACCTTGTTGCGTATAATGTGCTTTGGCGAAAGTTAAGAGAGGCGGGCGTGCCACTGGAAATGTTACGTATATTCCAGTATTGGTACGGTAATCAGCTCAATTGTGTTAAGTGGGGTAGTGTTCTCTCTGAAGGGTACAGGTTGGAATGCGGGGTTAGGCAGGGGGGATTGACATCTCCTAAGCTTTTCAACCTGTACATAAATGAGTTGATTGTTGCACTCAGTAGTAAACCTGTTGGTTTGTTATTTTAGTTATTGATGGCCTAGTAGTCAATAACTTTAGTTACGCTGACGACATGGTGCTGCTGGGTCCGACAGCCGGCTCAATCAGGGAGTTACTACGTACCTGTGAGGGATACGCTGCTAGTCATGGGCTTGTGTACAATGTACAAAAAAGTGAATATCTGATCTTTAAGGCCCCCGGAAGGAAGATTGACTACAATCCTTCTCTTTTGTTAAGTGGAGTACCACTCAGGAGAGTAACTCAATTTAAATACCTGGGGCATTATGTTACCGAGGACCTTAAAGACCAGGTAGATATTGAACGTGAACGCAGGGCATTGGCTGCTAGATGCAATATGTTGGCTCATAGGTTTACTCGCTGTAGTGAGGAAGCTAAGGTTACGTTGTTTAAAGCTTACTGTCAAACCTTCTACACGAGTGGCCTATGGACCAACTATGCGCAGAAGGCGCTCAGTGCCCTGAGAGTTCAATATAATAATGGCTTCAGGATTCTGTTCGGACTACCAAGATATTGCAGTGCCTCAAACATGTTCAGCCAGGCTAGAACCGATGACTTTTACGCGATCATCCGTAAAAAGAGCGCTTCCATATTCACTAGGATGCGGTCTAGTCCCAATAGTATCCTGAAGACTTTATCGAGTAAATTTGACACACCTTTGTTAAAGCATGCCATAGATATGGTAGTGCGTCCAAATTGTAAATTTTAATTTGTCGTTTTATTTTTTATTTGTTACTAACATAGTTTTTAAGAAAATTGTAATACTAACAAGTGGGCCTCGTTGTCTCAATAAATAAGATTATTATTATTATAAAAAGCATACAACCGAATTGAAAACCTCCTCGATTTCTGAAGTCTGTTAAAAAATTAAAACACGTCTACTACCGTTACAAAATGCTCAGACCAACTTGTATCAGCAATGAATTTTTACTGCAGTCGTGGGACAGTTGTTTCGAGTAACATATTTTTTATAGTCCCTTGACTGCAGTTATTCAGAACAAATGCAAGATGCTTAGAACTAACGGCAGTCGAGATTTTTTTCTTATAATTCATTTCTTATTTCTGCTTTTTCATCACCCTATGTCACAAATGAAGCAAGGATTCTAACAAAACCATGGTTTAAGAACTTATTAGTTATGATGGAATTAATCAACAAACAAATGAATAAAGACTCTTTTGTTTCCAGGCAATCCTGTAAAAATTTACTTGACAGCCTCTTTGAAAATTTCCTGTTATGTAACTCAAAGAAGATTATTTACTATTTCAGATTTTCCTCTTTCTGCTGGTAACGAGCACCAGTGGAGCACCTTGTTAATTCTTCAAGGATATGTTGAAAGCAACAGAATTAGGGTTAACGAGTGTAGAAGCTGCATTAAAATCATGTTTGAAAGCGCATTAAATATGTAGTCTTATTTCGTGACATAAAGAGTTCAAAGTGGATCCTCACCGTATGTGGTTTACTCGGGCTGTCTCGGACTCTAACATCTACAAGCAAATTTACACCGAATCAGATGAATCAGTCACCATAGATAATACACTGGTCACTTTGTTTATTTTTTAACCGACGACAAAAAAAGGAGGAGGTTTTCAGTCATTTTTTTTTTTTTTTTTTTTTTTTTTTTTTTTTTTTTTTTATGTTTGTTACCTCATAGCTCCGTCATTTATGAACCGATTTGGAAAATTCTTTTTTTGTCTGGAAGGGTACACTTCCCGTTTGGTCCCATTGTCATCACATCAGGATTTGATTACTTCTTCGTGTACTTTGAAGTCGGTTTAAGTTTTTTGTAAAACAGTCCAATTATTATACGACGGGTTGGTATATGGCCCGCCTGATGGTAAGCAGTTTCCGTAGCCATATGGACGCTTGCAACACACGAGGCATCACTCACGCGTTACCGACCCTTCCCCCTCGCCAATGAGCTCTGGCGACCGCCACTCACGCGCAGGAACACAATATTGTCTGCGGTATTCTGTAAGGTGGAGGTACTTCTCAAGTCGAGCTGCTCTTTGAGCGAATAAACTATGCTCTACCTCATCTGCATCTATAACATTCGTAAGTAGTAGTTAGGCAACTGTTTACGAAGTCTTCCAACCAACAAACCCTTCATCGATCATATTACCATAAATAGACGTGTCTATCTAATGCATAAGTTTAAGAGTATAAAAACCGCATTTCAGCCTCGCCTTGTAATTTTCTTTACTAACTCTTACTCCAATACAACTTCAAAACTTGCTTAAATGAATTTGGCTTCTATTGTTGTAAGTGTAAGTTTCAAAATGAAGTTAAGTTAGTCGACGGCGGTGTATCAATGCCTCTTATATTTTTTCCCTTCAGTTTCTTATAGACAAGTTATGCTATACACAGTGACGTCGCGTTTGTAAAATTACTTTATCGAACTTTTGTAATAATCAACTTAGGTGAAGTACCTAATTCCTAACGGTTATATGTAATTTTATTATGAAATAATTAAAATGACTTTAAAAAAAAGTTTAAGCAGCATGTACTGAAAGATAAATTAAAATAAATTCCCTTTCGTATATATTTTGCATATACTTCCAACCATCTTCATGACCAGTATCAGCAAGTAATAGGAAGAAGGAGGTCAACAAACAACTGATGGGCTTCCTATAATAATAATAATATAATTTATTTTCCTCACAAAACATTACAAATTTTACATAAAATAAACACAAGATACAAAAACTGAATTGTGAAGGACTGGTGTCTGAGCTAGGAAAATCCTGTGTTACCGATCACCAGGCCCCCAAAAGTGGCGCTATTGCCACTTCACATCCTATGGTGTATATGTGTGCATGTGGCCATATATTTACAAGAACGCCGGCTTCCTTTGGGTGCTTCACTCTTTTATTAGGTGACACTCCGTCTTTATTTTTTAAGTCTATGAACACCAACAAAAAAAATATAAAAAAAAAATATGTTGGTAGAACGGAACAACGTTGTATCATTTCGAGCTCGCAAGGAAGTTTTCTTTGAAAGAAAAACCGATACAAGTTGTATAAAGTTTCGGTTCGCTCGGGTCGCTTGCGGTCGGTTTTTTTCCACAGTTCTTTTGTGAGCACGAATGTTTGTTATATGGCGATATACGACCATTATTCAAGTTTCCGTATCGATGATCGGATCGGAAATGTAAAAGAAAGTATTTGTTTTATTTACTAATTAAATATCGATTCGGTCTACTTTGTAGTTTTGCCACCGCGCTGGGGCACGCAATTGTTGTCTAGTATGTAAATATTATGTAATTAAGCTTGTTTTTAAAAGAGTAATTGTTGAGTTTATTGCCGGCTCTTCTCAGCAAATGCAACCTTCCGAACCGGTATTAGAGTATTAGAGTCAGACTTTTCATAAGTGCCTGCGAAGGTCTATTTGAATAAATGATCTTGAATTTTGCATTTTGAGCTAAAATTATTTTTTATAGAGTTTATTCGCTCAACGAGCAGCTCGACTGGGGAAGTACCTCCACCTTACAGAATACCGCAGCCAAATAACTTTATGTTGTGTTCCGGCGCGTGAGTTAGGTCGCCCGCCAGAGCTCATTGGAGATCCCTCTCCAGAAAAGTCGGTAAGGTGCGAATCATGGCTCGTGTGTTGCAAGCGTCCATATGGCTGCGGAAACCGCTTACCATCAGACAGGCCGTATATACCGACTTCATCATATAAAAAACAACGCGATTTCAAAGATGATCTTACAAGTTTAGAAGTACATTTAAATCCTTTTTTTTAGTATGCCTCATAGAAAAAGATTATATATATGTGCTCAGTTTTATAGACCAAATAATAAAAAAAAGACATGACGAATCGAATTAAGACTTAGAATACTTACTTACCCTTATTCAAAATGGCTTTTTAACTAAGTCTGTGTAATAGTGTCCTCCGTCTCACTCTTTCGATCACCAAATGTCACGTGTCAGATACAGACCTCAAAATTTTAGCTAATCAACGTTTGATAACTTCATTATGAATAAGGGGGTTAGACTTTACGTTTGAGGTATTACGCAGTTTTATTTATTTAGGTCACGATTCCAACAAGCCTTTATTAAATTTGCCTTCTTACTAATGACATACATAAATGCATTGCATATGTAAGTCTATAATTAAGAGAATGGCAGTAACTCCTTTACCCAGGGGTGCAAGCTCAAATCAGTTAAACTGAAATGTACTTACTGAAGATTTAGTTACGACGTAAGCAATTGCTGGTTTACTACGAGCTAAGAAATTAAACCCTAATTTTGAAGGTGTTTTTTTATATGGACAAAAGTCGTAAGTAAAACTATCTGAAGGATAATGAAGAAGTGGGCTTGTCCTGGTACTGACGTAAGATGGACTAAAGCAGTGATATTAACTGCTTTTTGAAGAACCCCATGCTGTACTGCACACCACGACGGGGAGGTCATCCGATTCCAATGGATATTTTATTTAAATTGAAGACCAGATAAAACTTTAATCGTGAAAACCACGTAATTGCAGCCTGGAAATATTCACTGCTGTAATCACCTTTATGGATGCCATGACGTCATGATTTTTGCATTATACCAGTCGGAAATTTTACTCGAGAATTAACATGACACTGCGCATTTGTGTAACCTAATTCACATCAAATATAAAGCTTTGAGGATAAGCGAGCTAAAGTAGGCATACTATACCTATCTGTCGCAGAACCGATAACTGATGGGATAGACGAGTTCTTGGCTGATTTGGGTTGTCAAATAAAATCGTTTTCTTTCTTCATTCATACTGAGCACACTTGAATTGCCGCATCAAATAATCATTAATTACCTCATCCAAGTGCCCTTAATGTTAATAGTAGACGTAAGATTTTGTTAGGACGAGATAAGCTCGCGAATGGCGGCTTTACGGCTGGAAGTAATGATAACAATACTTATTTATTGTGACACTGTCGGCTAAATGGAGTTCTGAACGAGTTTGGAATTTGTTTCGGGTGACAATTTCATTTGGCTATGCCTACATGAGAGAATGTGAGAGATTTTGAGATTTGGTAAGGAGTTCTTTGACATTCCTCATTAAGACTGTAATGTGTGTCTCTCTCTCCCTGTCTATATAATCTCTGCCTCATGTCACATATCTGAGGCTCGTGGTTAGCTTTGGGTTTACTTCTAGAGCGGATAATCTGCCTCCAATGGTTTCTCTCCAACGCGTCCCTTAAGACCGTGTAATTTAATGTCTAATGGATAAATCAGGTGTGGTTTTGCAACTGCATCTCAAGCAAATTGACGGGTTCTTGGAGACAGAATTTGATATTGATAAAAGATGATATTAAGAAGACGGTAGCTTGCTGATGATTTTCTGCACTTAAAGCCCAAGTTCAAGTTAAAAAGATTTAATAAAGCCGAATTTACAACCTTTGAATAAATAGAAAAACCAAGAGCTTTTAGTTTCACTTTAAAACTAATAAACTAGGTAGTTTACTGAACAATTCAGTATCATAATGGGAGTAGTGAATGGCTAATTGTCCGATTTTGGGTTTGTGTGTAACCGCACCACCACGGGTTCAAATACAAAGTTGGGCTAATTGAAAATTCCGATTTGGTTTCGTACCAAAATCCTAACGGATATTAGTATGGGAGGGTTATTTAATTAGTCTGTAATTAATGTACAATTGGTGAAAATGACTTTGGCACACGATTTTCATAATTATGTAATGTGCATTAAATTATATTTTGGATTTAATACTTTCTACGATTATGAGGATCTACTCCAATACTTACATGATAGTCGGACCATTGATTTTATCCCTCTACTAGCGGCCCGGTACGTGCTTCGCTACGTATAAAGTGAAATAATAAAAATGTGATAAATGAAGAACCGCTCGACCGATTTTGTGCAAACTTCACATAAACCATCTACTAAATAGTCCAAACAAAGCCTAAACATTTGGTTTGGATAGGTGAGCCCGTTCTTGAGTTATAAAATACGAAAAGTGGCATTGATTTTTATATATATTGATTGAAAAACATTGCACAGAAAAAAAAATGAGTAGAAAATATTGTGTTCTATTCGTTAGATATTTTAAAAACGATTTATTGGACTATCTTTTACTGAACAGATTTAGGTTCAAATCACTCTACCATACATCTGTGTATTACGCCCACTGGCTTTAGGTGTAAGTCAAATCCCACGGCATGAAGTCCGTCAGTCCCATAGATATAGAGTAGGATATATACAGCAAACCTTCCTCACAAGCGTGCCCGAGTAGGTGCAATGCAATTGAATTTAGTCCCGCAGAGGCAAGTCGTATCGTAATAACATAAATATTAAAAAATGTGCCGGTCCCACGGCGAACGGTTTTGAGTTCTGCACTTCTTGAGTTCATTATCGAGCACACCGTGAGCTAGAGTTCTGTTATGACAGATTATTCCTTAACGAACACACGTCTAAATCCCATTTTGTCTTCAAAACAAAAAGGTTCGCGTAGCGGAGTAAATAGACCAATAGTGGGGTGATAATTAAAATATATGACGATGATGATGATATATCATCAGACCTATAAATACGTTATCCTTATTTTGTAACTGGCAATGTTTATAACCGCAATTTTTACAGCAAATGCCTAATACAAAGAAAAAAAAAAAACATTTCGTATTTCAGAGTTATGCCTATTTCAATGTAGCTGGCTAAATGCCAGTCAACAAGTGCATGGCTCTAACTAGCGGACTCACCAGGGAAATCATGTGAAACGTATAATTTTAGAAGTACTTTCGAGCCGCTTTTTCGTATAAAAATGTTCTAAATATTTTAATTAATCTATAAAACAAATTATGCTTAGGTATTTAATTAGTTTAGTAACAGTCATAATAAATAAACGAATAAAACTGGAGTGTTTTCCACGTTTATGAAAAAAAATATGTCTATCCTATTTCAATAGAGGTTAAAATGAGGTGAGATCAATCATCATACCAACCATCCTCACACAATGGTTTACCGTGCTTCGGAAGGCACGTAAAGCCGTTGGTCCCGGTTATCACTAGAAGGCGTCCTAGGCGGCTTGAAAACTCCAACAGTAGGTTGACAACTATCCTACCTCCACCGATCCGCATTGGGCACGCGTGGTGGAGTATCTGCACAGTCCCTTTCACTCTCATTTGTGAAAGGAGGCCTGTGCTCGGCGCAGTGGGACATAATAGGCTGAGGATAATGAAAAGCGTAGACAACCTAACATCCAAAATTCAAAATCATTTATTCAAATAGACCTTCGCAGGCACTTATGAACAGTCTGACTCTAATACTCTAATACCGGTTCGAAATGTTGCATTTGCTGAGAAGAGCCGGTAATAAACTCAGCAATTACTCTTTTCAAAACAAGCTTAGATTAATTGCATAATATTTAAATTCTAATCGCACTGACAACAATTTCGTGCCCCGGCGCGGCGGCAAAACTACAAAGTAGACTGAATCTATATTTAATAAGTAAATAAATAAATTAGCAGACCAGCCCCCACAAGCAGCACCTGTTCACAAGTATGACGCGTGTGGCAGCCATCGCCCTCCTCGCTATATTGGAGGGAAGTGAGCGACCCGTCACACGACGCCGCATCGAAAATCGAAACATCAATGAGAGATTATAGTTCAACGTATGTTTAAATCCCATATAATATTAGTAAATTTGTACATGTGTATGTGTATTACAAATAATATAATATAATTACAGTTATCAAGTACGCTTATCAGAAAACTTGCAGTAAATCGACTAAAGAACAATGGGTCCATTTATATGGAACGCGTCCCCAGAATGTAGCACTATAAGCTATGGTGGAGATTGTTGGCCACATCGAGGGCATCATTTCATTGTATGACACCAAGTCTAAATTCCATGGGAAAAAAAAGATATTCACGGTTAAAGCAAACAAAATACTGTGTAACTTTGTTACCGTCCTGCAGTATTTGTATAACTTTTCTGGTTTAAAAGTATTATATATGATAATCTAGAGTGTAATCTATCTTTCTGCTAAGTTTCACCCACATCTGATAAGCCATTTCGGCGTTATTTAATAACAAACATCGATAAAAACATAAGCATTTTTGACTTACATTAAGTAGGTACTAGGAAAGTAAAATAAAGATCTGAATATAATTATATCTTTTTTATTTGGCACAGCAAACAATTACAATCACATATTACCTACCTACTATAAGATATGTTGTTTAATTAGGTACCGTTCTTTAAGTGTAACTAGCACCATGGGCAATGACTGACTGGATTATGGTAAATAGCAAACACCAATAAAAAAGAAAACTTGAATATGACTATAAAAACTGAATATGATTTAAAATATGAATTTTGTTAACGTCAAATTTTTTTTTATAGTTCCATATCGTTAATGATAACCGAAGATGTCCATAAAGTACCTACTTTGTATCCCAGAACACATGTATAATCGCGAGGTACAAATAGGACTTTAACGTTAATAATGCGAAAGATAGTTATTTTTTTGTATACCACTAAGGCAGCAAACAAGCATACCCCCCGCCTGATGGTAAGCGGTTACCGTAGCCTATATAGACGCTTGTAACACCAAGGGTACCACTCGCGCGTTGCTGAACCTGAAAAAATCTCTTCACACCCTTTTTGAAGAATCCCATGCTGTACTCCTTTGGGAAAACCTCGGTGGGGCGCTCATTCTACAGCCGGAGCGTCCGCGGTAGTGAGCTCCTTTGAAACCGCACAATACGAAACCATTACGGTTCCAATGTGTGAGGTTGGACTCCTCGTCCATGGCGAGAGTTGCGATGGTAGAAGGTAGCCGTGGGCATCAGGTCAAACCATTCTCTCCGTTGTACAAGCGATAGAACACACATAAGGAGGCAGAGTCGGCTCTCCTCAGACTAACGGGCTTTAAACCGCTTGTGAGCTCGGGATCGTTGACAATTGTAATGGCTCGTCGTTGAACCGAGTTCAAAGGCCCAAGCTGGTATCCCGCCCATAGATGACAGCAATACTCCATATGAGGCCGGACTTGCGAATTATAAAGTCGCAGCCTTTGCCCCGATTTGAAGTACTGCCTCGCTCTATTGAGCACTCCGAGCCTTTTGGATGCCAGCTTAACCTTGTCTTCTATGTGACTATATTCGGAACAGCACGTGTCGCTAGAAATATCGACGCCAAGGATCCCGATGCTTTGACTGATGTTTAAGGACGTGTTCTGGAATTGTAGGGCCACACTATAGGGGTTAGTATGTCTTATGTTACGTTTTCCAGCTTAGTTACTGGACAAGGTTGATATCAATTAAAATGAGCGCACGTGGCAGCATAGAGCCTACAGATGGACATGCAATACTATTTTCTCAGGAACACAGGTGAATCCACGAGGCACAGCTAGTACTAATAAAATATTTTTCTATCTTTATCTTTCTTCTTTTACTTTAATATGATAAACGCGAGAGTAGATCTGTCCGTTTGTTATGTTTTCACAGCTATGTTACTGGACCGATATCGATAAATATTAGCAGAAAGATAGCATGGAACCTGAAAATTGACATACAGCTATTTTTGTCTTGAAAACGCGGTTGGTATGGCTGGTATTGAGTATTCTGTGCCGCAGGGTATAGCTAAAAATATCAAAAAACAACCATTACCAAAGGAACATTTTTGTAACTTCATTTGTGAATATCTTTTTTCTCCCATGGAATTCAGACTTGCTGTCATAGAATAAAATAATGTGCTCGACGAGACCTACAATTACCACTATAGCTCATCGTGCTACAGTCTGGGGACGTTTTTACCCATTATCCTTTGAATTAGATTACCTGTAAACTAATAGCTTGGGGCTCATAAATAATCGCCTCTAAATCAAGTAATTAATGTTTAACATGCTCAACTATTGAGTCATTATTACTTAAGTTTATTAGAATGTATATTGTGTCGGTTACCGAAACTTCAAAGTACACTAAAAAGTAAGAAATAACTCTTATCTGACACTGTTTCGAAGTGTTCTGTAGAAAATATTTCGCTGACATCAAAACAGCGTCAGTGTGTTATTTTAAAAGGAATAAGAACCGGATACTCCGCAGTTTCGTATTAAACGACATCAAAGTTGTCTTCACAAACTTTTATGTTCGCCCTTCGTTTGATTTGAGAGATACAACCGTAGCCCTGTCAGTCGCATTCCTTAGTGATCAGTCCCACCCATACAATCAATAGGGCTGCCAATATTCTTTTTTTTTTCAACTTCATAACATCCCAATATAGTGTTTCAATCAAATATGGTTACCGGTGATTACCAATCTTGAGAGGTAGGCAGCTAGGTAGGTACTATACTCGTAAAATACCCTTCCTTTCCACCGTGCAGATTGCACCATATTCATGAAAATAAATGAATTATTATTATGATTTTCCTCATACTAAACCGACAATAGCTGACATGAGGCGAATTCGAGAATATCCAGGGAAATAAGAAAAGTTCCTGTTCAAGCTGAATTTAACATGTTTGACCGTGAGGCGGAATAACGTGTTAAATAAGGCGGAAGAGAATTACAGCGGAATCAGTCACGCACTCCGCAAAATGTGGATTTAATTTGATTTTAGTTGGCCTTCCTTTCTTTGCCTACTATTGTTTGATAAGTGGAACGATAGTCTATATTATCAAAGCGTAATATCACTGACTTAGTAATCACGTAATGTCTGGAATAGTCTGGATCTACAAAGCCTATTTAGTCGAAATTTTACAAGTTTCTCCAATACAACTCATGTGTATGAAAGTGATTATACGTTTTACTTTTTTATGTCTGAATCGATTTTGATTAAAGAAAGAAGAAAAGAAAGAAAGAAAATATATTTATTTTGAATGTACACACAACACACACACAAATAACATATACAGGTAAATAAAAACAACAAGGAAGAAAAATGTAATGTTGTGTGACATCAAAAATGGTCAGTCTCTCAGTAAAACACTGTTAGCCCATATCAGGGTAACAGCACTGATTTTCAATCACTGACATAAGTGACATCACGCACAGCCGGACAGAATATTAGAAGATTTACAATAATACAAAAGAACTCAATAATACAAAGGAAGACAATAATACAAACGAACAAAAATATTACAAAGGAACACAATAGTACAAGGGAACACAAATAATAATGACTTTATAGTTAAAAATAAAAAATATCTAAAATAAACCAAACCCATACGAAAAATAATTTAAATAAAATAAAAAAGTAAAAAAAAACTAAAATTTAATTTTGAGCACTGTACAAAAGCATAAATAACATGCTAAAAAATAAATAAATATTGGAACCTGAAATAACCTGATTAGCATGGCCTAGAAGTAGCTTGGATGACACATGGTGTCGTACAGACTGTGTTTGTGGTCGTGTCACTCGTCGGTTTTCTCGCTAGCTGAAATGACGTAGCTTTATTATTATTTCTTTATCATTATTTCTTTTCTCTGTGAGCGAACCTATGTTTCGTCTGCATCGTTTACGTTCGTGCATTGCTTGTCATTTGTTATTGTGTGTGTTGCTTCCTATCCTGCTCTAACATCTGACTCGGCAGTTTTGAGTTCCCGGATTTCTTCTTGTAGTGCCGTTACTGTGTTTACTAGTGTGACGATTTTGTTTTCTAGTGGTGCTATTAAATTGCTATCTGTATAGTTTCTTGAAGTTCTTTTGGGTGACAACGTTTTACCTCACTTTATAGTAAATACATACACAATTGAGATTGCATCATTATTTTATTATATCTCGATCCCCATTTCTCCATCGATCCACAAGACGCCGGGAGAATTTACACCCACACGTTGTCGACATTCCGCGTTTACGGCCTCAACGCTTAGCTTCTTCATTCCTTGAAGATCCTTATTGATTCCATGTGAAGAGCAAAGGAACTCTCACATCCGGGATCTGTGTTTCCCGACATCTATAAACTAAATGTGTTCAAGGGTGAATAGGCACTTTCTGGGTAAGCGTGCTACATCCTCGGCCTCGGCATAGCTCCTCCTGGGGTCAGTTCTTGACTAAGCCAATCAGAGCGCATTTTCGGTGGTGGGGAATTGAAGGAATATATTTCAAAGACTATGATTGTCATTGCACTTCTTTGGGTTAATTGTTCGATGGCATCCACTAAGAAAGGGTTTTTGGAAATTCCACCCCTAAAGGGGTAAAATAGGGGACTGCAGGTTAAACTGTTAAGCGGGAAGCTGGTCGGTAGTAAAATTGTTTAAAAGTTCTAGAATATCTTAGTTTGTTCCAGAAATAATCTGTCTATAATGGATTATTATTTCATATATCTACAAAAAAGAAGATTCATATGATTTATAGGATCGGTAAAGTTTTTAAAGTTTCAGCAATAAATCGCTGCAAGTTTCCGCGTAACTTTCATGTATGTTTTATTTTCGGTACCAAGTTTATTTAAGGGATGATTGATGTTCGAAACGATACTATAAATCGATAAATATTGTTATTCGATGTTTATCGAAGGTAAAAAAAAACAACAATTATAAATATTATGTAGAAATACACAAAGAAATTCACTCCAATGGCTAGGTGGCACCACAAGATCATACCCCGCACTAACGAATTTTAATTCAACATTCTGCATATAAACAACTATCCAACATCTACAGAAGGACCGAGGTGGAGACACGCTGACCAAACCTGGCGGAAGATCTTCCCATTTCAATGGAGGAGACCACCTAGCTCCTCCATAGACGTACCATAAGTATTACAAATGATAAATTTCAATGCAATGGATGATATCCAAAATTATAGGAATCAGTTTGGGACTGTGGGGGTGCGAAGCTCACCGTTTTGCTCACCATTTGTCATCAAAATTGGTCGTGACCTCCGGAGACCAGTGGGCTTTTTCTGCCAACGCATCAGCTTGGCTATCCAAAGAGGAAACGCTGCCAGCCTGCAGTGAACCTTACCGCCAATCGGAAGCAGCGGCAGAATCGAGGAAATTTTCTAAATATGGATTGCAACTTGTAAATATTCGTTGTAAATAAAAGAAAACTTGTACGTTTGGCTATAGCTTTGATTGTTCTCACTCGTGGTATATTTCTTGTTCTTCATAAAAGGGGCCTTGGGCCTAATTAAATCTGCTTTTGATATCGATGTTACGATGTTTGGCTTATTGCAATATGTATGTAAAACATCGATGTTTTATGTCTCGATCTCAGAGCATCCCTCCCTAGTGGTACCTATTTGTTACCTGAAGCATAATTTTAGTAGGTATCTTACGGCCTAAAAACCTTCAATGCTACAGAGAATATAGTTCTGGGCAAAGCGTAGGTAGGTACTGCTCCATTATCTGGCCGGTCTGTGGCCAATGCAATATGGTAAATAGTGTGGTGTCGTTGGACACCAGGCAGTAGCAAAGTTTATGTAAAATAAATCGAATTACATCTCCGCATTACAAATTTTTCATTTTTGTCCACATCCCGGAAGGATTGAAAGAAAATGCTAAGTGATTAAAAAAACGTGTATTTTGTATATTTGTTGTAATTACTATTAAATTACCGAAATCTACCAAACGTCCATACTCCCAAACTTTCGCATTTATAATATTAGAAGAATTAGTAGGAAGTAGGATATCTAGGTATCTATAAAATATAAATAGATGATTGACAGGCAAGTCGGCGCAGTTGGTTAAGATTACACCTATCGCGCTTACGCGGGTTACGTGGGTTCGATTCCAACACATGACATGCATGTGAGTCTGGGTGTAATTATGTATAATAAGTATGTGTTTACAAACATAAAAGTAGTACAAACTCCATAGTACAAGCTCTGCTTCGTTTTGGATCAGATGACCGTGTGTGAGGAATGTCCAGGATATTTATTTATTTAGTCTACAGAAAAAGTGTTATTAAGTTCTGAAAACACTAAAAAGTTGCTGCAATGTCTAATGAATTGAAGACTTAAATATGATATACAATTAGTGGAATTCAACAATGATTGCAGGCAGCATCTTTTAACATACTATTATGATTTGAGTAATATTTCAACAAATTGCGCCCCGCGGTTTCACCCGCGCTCCTGAGGGATATACTGATTTCCCGGGATAAAAAGTGTCCTATGTGTTAATCAAGAATATATAATATCTGTGTGCCAAATTTCATGCAAATCCGTTGAGTTACAAAGCGTGATTGAGGTACAAACATCCAAACTCACAAACACACAAACTCACAAACATCCAAACTTTTGCATTTATAATATTAGTGAGATAGTGAGATGAGATTTTAATGAATAAAGTGAGAGCAAATTGCTTTTAAATTTAACAAAGTTTATGTCATCGATTGTAGGTATAAAACTAACTAGAAGTTGAAAACTAACTAGAAGTTTACACCGATACTTAAATAGTAGTAGTTAAGTAGGTAATTATTGTCGACGAAACTAGCCCACACAAAAGCTAAGGGTATACGACGCATAACTCAATATTCGTATATGTATGCAAATACACAACCGTCTCTGTGTAATACAGTAATAATATACCAAATATTCATTAGCGACGCTGCCCGGAGGCGGTATTGTGGGAAGTGTTGTAGGCTATTTGTTGAATACGCTATTTTGCGAAATCTCTACAAACCAATATAAAAATGAATCCTTATTTTCCTTGGTCACGCCATAACTTGAGAACGACTTTACCGACTTCATGCATCATTTTTTTTAAAGATTTCGAATACCCTGGATAAAGTTCTTACGGATAAAAAAAAAGCGTAGAAAATTTAAGAAAACTTAACGGTAGGGTAGTGTAGGGTTGGATATCTCTCGGGTACGCATGTGAAACCGCGGGGCGCAACTAGTCTCATATAATAAAAGTCTTGAAAGCAAGAGCTTTTTTATAAGACGATGTCGGTAAACGAGGAAACATATCCATAACATTCCTGGCTTAAACCATCTCATGTTATAAACCAGAACGTTTAAAAACAACCAATACCCTAGATTGCTTTCGCTTCCTTTGTCAGATCACCTTTATCATCGTGGTGCTAAACATGTCTGCAAAAAAAAAAAAAAAAACAAAAAGATGATTGCTAACAATAATATTACAGGCGTTTACAACACAAAGCCTTTGGTTGGACTTGAAACTTGGCACTTTGCATGACTTAAGGATAGCCAGACATAATGATTATTACAAAGAAAAATTCCCTCTCCCTTGAAATAGTTTTAACAGGCTTCAAAAAAGGAGGAGGTTCTCAATTCGGATGTTTTTTTTTTTATGTTTGTTTTGTTACATCTTAACTCCGTCATTTATTAACAGATTTGGAAAATTATTTTTTTGTTTGGATGGGTACACTTCCCGTTTGGTCCCATTGTCATCAGATCGGGATTTTATTACTTCTTAGTGTACTTTTTATGGTTTAAGTTTTTTGTGAAATAGTTATTTTTGCATTAAAATATAAGTTACCGCAGCGTCCGACTTTCAACGTAACTCAGCAACTACTCCACTTCGCTTTTAGACGTTTTCCAAAAAACCTTAATTCCCGAAGCATCCACAACATGACATCCAGTTCTGATGAGCCTACAAGATATAATAAGATGCTGTTCATATCTTTAGATGCGATCTTTATATTAAAACGTTGCGACGGACGAAGCATGCAAAATAGGCAGTATGAAAAGGCTTTAGTTTAGTTTTACATTACTAAAGTACATGGTAAAGTTAATGGGCAATCCTGTTATAACTTAATTTTTAACGTTTTAAATCTGACCAACATAATGACTGACTGGGGAAGTACCTCCACCTTACAGAATACCGCAGCCAAATAACTTTATATTGTGTAAAGTTGTGTTCCTGCGCGTGAGTAATAATAATAATAATAATAATAATAATATTTTTATTAGACCAAATTAAATACACTCAATTAAATTGAAGTCTCTGACACTTAAGGTAGGCAAGGCCTGTATACTAAGAGTCAGCTCCTTCCCTAGATATAGTTGACAAATCTAAAAGTGTTCAAAAGTTAAGTAAATCAGCAAATAAATTTATGAAAGAAAACTGACTTATATCTAAAATCTAAATGTCATGCAATTAACATCAAATTAAATGGGGGTGTGTGTGTATGTGTGGGTAGTGTGTAAGTGCGTAAGTGTGTGAAGTTATGCGAGTGTATGTAGTGAAATAAGAGTATGTATGTATGTTGAAAATTTATTGACTTTTTGATAAGAGTTGTTCGGTATCCTCGTAACTATATTTATCCAACCATTCTACAATTCTATATTTAAATTGAAAATTACTGAGTGAAGAACTATTTTTATGTGCAGTAAGGTTGCCAGAGCTCATAGGGGAGGGGGGATAGGTCGATAACGCGTGAGCGATGCTTCGTGTGCTGCAAGCGTCTATATGGCTACGGTAACCGCTTACCATCAGGCGGGCCGTATGCTTGTTCATCGACTAAGTTGTATAAAAAAAAAAAAAAAAACAAAAATGTGGCCATTAAAAAATTTGTGTTATTTTATACCACTTATGTCTCAAACAAGCATACGGCCCGCCAGATGGGCCTTGCAACACCAGGGGTATCACTCGCGCGTTGCCGACCCTAAAACAAATAAAAAGGTTTATAAAGTAATCGACATATTTTTCTACCACGAAAGAAAGTGCGTTTATTTATTAGATTTTGATGTAATACGGATCTTTATGTAGGGAATGTGAGTCGCACCGTGATTGCTCACTACCATTTGTCCAGAATGGTACCGGAGCTGCTGCGTCTGTGCCAGTACTTACGCAAGCGCAAGCACTAGCACAAACACACCCTAGGGTGCTTGCGGATTCAATCCCCGCTGGGGACGCCAGAGAAGCTGACTTCCATTTCTCCATGAATGGTACCGGAGCTGTCATGCGCGCTCACTGCCCAATACGAGTGGTGGTACAGTACAGTAGTACCCACCTGATATGGCTTACCGATGTACCTGCGCAGAAGATACAATTTCAAAGCGCGGGAAATGCTATTGGTCTGCAGCTGCCGCCATGTGTGCAGAGAGGCGTGACTTGCGAGTGAGACGGAACTAACAGCTGCAGTGTATTATGAACCTTATTAACCTTACTAAAGTTGATTGTAAGTTTTAAGCATTCTTTCGTTAATCTTCGGGCCATACTTTCTTTTCTGTGCGAACGAAGATTCACGACGCGCCTTATCAGTTGGGTAATACTGTAATAAAGGATATTCTACTAATATTATAAATATTAAAAGGTTTGATAATTTTGTTCCCAATCACGAATGAATGGATTCCAAACCACAATTTGGAATAAAATGTTAAATAATTTATATTCCAGTACAAAATTAAATATTCACTATATTGTAAAGTTAAATAACAAAATTATCAGAATTAATTACAAATATATGTTATAGCTGCAGCTGGCACCCACATTTAATATTACTAAAACAATAACTAATTATACCAAAATTAAACAAATCCTAATTTAATATTCCTAAACAAACGATGCACAGTACAAATAGTTGCAAATAAACCTAATAAATTATTCCATTACATTTTAGCCGCAATTTAAAATGTAAATAGCAACACAGTGAATCACTGTACGTACACTGGCGGGCGGAAAAAGGGTACAAAACATAGGTGCTTTTATGCAAATTGGATGTCCGTCAGTGTATACTTTTTAACGCGAGCGATTGTAAAATATATCGCGGGGAATATCGGGCGATAACTTAATTCGACAGGTGATCATTTTCTTATTAGAGAACGACACAGGGATGGTGCTATGCAATTTTTTTTATGATTGTTATTATCCTATTTTTAAAAAACGTTTTACTGACATAAATTTGGGTATATTCTAAAGTTATCCACTATCCTTATAGGATCTGAATGCAAAAAAATCAAGTCGATTCGTTGCTCCGTTACTGCGTACTGCATAACTAAAAGACAAAAAAACAAACACATTTTTGACTCATAATAGTATACTGGGTGGAGATTTCGAGATGGCATATTTTCGAAACCTGTGTTGGGTTAGTCATGCTGAACAACTTTTACTATGGGACCAACACTGAATTCTCAATTTTTTTTTTACTTTTCATACATTATGATCGAGCAAGGTTGACATTTACTATGGAAAATTAAAAAAAAAATTGAGAATTCACTATTGGTTCCATAGTTAAAGTTGTTCAGCATGACTAACCCAACATAGGTTTCGTTCGACATTATAATGAAAATTAAAAATTAAAGGTCTTTACGGAATCCTTCGCGTGCGAGCACAACTAGCACTTGGTCGGTATTTTTTATTCTATTATGGTAGCAAACAAGTCAACAATCGCCTTCCTGATGGCGATATATAAGGTCCTAATAAATTAGTGAACTTCCTCTTGAGGGATGAATGTATAGGTCATTAGTAATCAAAAAATAATATTAGAAAAATAATCCGAGGGAAAAAAAAAAAAACCTTCGCGCGGCTTCTTTGATTTGCATAGACAGTATAGGATTTTTTATTTTTTTTCCCTCGGATTATTTTTCTAATATTATTTTTTGATTACTAATGACCTATACATTCATCCCTCAAGAGGAAGTTCACTAATTTATTAGGACCTTATATGAGAAAGTTAATTTATCTTTCGTGCAAGTCGTAACATACCTCTTTATACCGAGAGCACACGAGCAGAATCTAGTACATGATATCCCAAAGATAAGGCTCTCTAATTAGTGACAGTAATGTAAGCAGGTCAACAATAGCCAATTGCCTTCCAGCTCTGGACGTACGAAGGCAACTCATGGTCAATTGCATGCGAAATGATGCATGAAAGCCGGGATTTGCAGGCAATCGACTAGAAGTAATCCTACTTGAGAATGTTTGTTAATGGCGTCTACCTGCTTTCTCTGACAACCATTGGAGCTTCACTTTCCTTGTTTCGTTTCAATTAATTTTCTTCACAGGGAAATTTCCTTGTATTATGTTCCATGGAGTAATGAATCTCTGAAATAGAAGAATTTTCTTAAAGAGGGATAAAATATTGAACGGGAAATATCTATCACTAGTTGCGCCCCGCGGTTTCACCCGCGCACTCGAGAGCTATCCGATGTACCCTACCCTACCATTTTCTATGCAACTTTCTTAAATTATTATTCCGTAAGAAAGAACCTTCTTGAGAGTATTAGAAAACTTAAAAAAAAAGATGGATAAAATCTGTAAAGTCGTTCTCGCCATAACTTGCGTGACGTGACTAAGGGAAATAGGGATTCATTTTTATATATAGCTCATTGTTCGCTATGGTAAGTGATGATGTATAATAATAATAATAATATCTATATATAGATGTTGTTCTATGGAAGTGAGCATAAAGCCTAAAAAAATTGGCTCTCAAGTGAACTGGCTCTGGCGGGATACACCGGTAGGTGCTTGATGATAGATTTTCATCTTGAGGGTGGTCTGGAGGGTACGTGCTATGGTTTCCAAAGTTTTTTTCCTTTACCGCAGCCTCAAGCATATTGCAGGATTCAAACTCACGATATTCACGTCACGGCATCCAACATAACTAACACTAAGCAATCACCGAATTCAAATGTCAGTGCTTAGATATAATTTTACCTTATTATCGTGAATTATCAATGGAATTTATAAGTCAAACATTAAAATAAGTAACAATAAATCATTCTAATATTTTGAATTGATTTAATGCATAAACCCATCCTTAGCTCGCCAAAAAGACAGGAATGCAAAAGGGTACAACCCACAAAACTACCGATCATAAATCCACGCTTATTATAAAAAATCATGTTATTTTTATTTGGAGTTTTACCTTTTTTGTACGGCTACCCTCTTCAATCGCGGAATCTTTTTATAACTCAATTTTCATGTTATTTGCATACGGGTTTGGATCCTCAGGAGCGCCGAGTGGTTATTTATTAGCGCTGTTAATTTTTAAAGTGCTACTTTTTATTTGTTGAAATGTTTTTCTTGTCAAATGTTATTTTTTTAGTTTTACGAGATGCCTGCGAATTATTTTGCGTTCCTTTAATTAGTTTAGGACACAGCCTTTGGCTTGTATGGTGTTTAATAATAATATTTTCTCATTAGCAGATGGACACCTTCATGATTACGATGTAATTAATGATTATGTCTTATATTATATATATGATTATAGACCGAATATTAATATCGGGCGTTAGTAATATCAGAATACATAAATTATTGGATATCGTATTTTAAAGTAACATATCGCATAAACATTTTCATCTAGATCAAAAATTAAAGCTCCAGTCTGCCGTAGTAATTAAAAAATAAAATGACCAAACTTATGCGGAAAGGAACCAACTCACATCATAGTCTTAATTATAGTAATCGACTCCTTAAAATGTGTAGCTATACCAGCTATCTTAAGAAAATTCTCAAAACAATAGGTTGATGAATTTTTTTTTGGAAACGCGATGAATCTCAAATTATGCTTAATATTCAAAAGGCATCCAGGTGAAGGCAGCGTGACCAGAATCATCTTTGGTACCCGAAATTATGTCCTTATTTTAATTTTTGATTATTTTTCGATGTTATAGGCATCTCAGTTAGGTATGTATTGAAAACAATGGATTTCAATATCGATTTATTTTATGAATGTGAGATTTATTTATTTATTATTATTAAAATAATTATATGAAATTGGGTATGTAACTTTCAAATTTGCCCTATCCTCTACTTCACCTGATTGAATTGAAATACTTCCTAGAGTTTAATTCTTATAGGCAACACTATCTGCTAGCTAGTGCAATTATGGGTTGGGTTTATTTTTTCAAATAAACGGATTCCATACCCGGCTAGGAAAATATTCTTTTCAAATATCAATTGCAGTTTGAGTTTTTATTAAAATCGGTACCTTTGATCATTTTTCACTTTACCTCGTAGTTCCATTAAGAGCCATCGACGTCCATTGAAGAATTCAGCCTGTATATCCTCGGCGTCGAAGTAATATCGAAGGATAAAACTGTCCAGAAGCAAAATTGTCCTATGCAACCCAGCAAAAAAGATTATTTACGAAAGAAAGCTACACTCCAACGCGTTTTTTAATGATATATTTGTAGGTACTCTGTAAAAATTACTACCTATTGTTAGGTTTTAATCAAATATATGTTTAATTTATATGAAAATTATGTTTTTCAACTGGCAACAATTTGTAATGGCTATTATAGTATATTTTTATTTTATTATACTAGCAACACTGCTTAGGGCATAGTGAAATTATTATAAAAAGAAATGGCAGTGCAGTTGACCGTTGGGCGAGTTGAGAGAGAGTTGAGATTATAAGCATTGAGAAATAAAAAGTGGTTAAATCAAGTTCACCTGTGTTGTTATTCTGCTGGGATCACATTGTAATAAGTGTATTACAACACTATGTTATTGTATGAAATTTAATTTACCAATTATTTTTATTGCTATTTTTTCAAAACTAATTAAAACTTCAAAAAACTTTACACGATATCTTAAAATCACAGATAGGTGTTTTGGTTCATTTTTGCCTATGGCTGACCACATTTCACAATTTAACGAGTTAAATGTCACAAGAAACGTCATTATTTCCCGCCATAAAGCTAATTCACTTTTAATTGTATCTATGCGGTGGGTGCTCTGCCAGAAATTAGGTTTATGACATCTTACTTTTATTATTGCCATTTATTGTCTTATCAGACTTATTGTCTCTTTTAGAGGGTTTATTAACATCGCATTATTCTGAAACTATTACTTGGCTGTTGGTACATTCCACTACAAAGAGATGTATCCATTTTAATGTTACAAAATTATGCATCCTCAAGGATTTAATGTTGGTATTAATTTCCGTGGAAATATGGTGTTGGATATTGGGATAGTCATGATGAACAACTTTTACCATAGGACCAAAACAGAATTCTCGAAAATTAATACTTTTCATACAAAAGGTCACCAGTGTGCAATAATAAAGAAAAAAAATTTTTTTTCTACAATTTATTCATTGTCCCTGACTAAAATTTATTTAGCATGACTAACCCTGCATAGGTTTCGAAAATGTGCCATCTCGAAATCACCACCCAGTATTATTAGTATTATTATGATTTTGTGTATTCACTTACAGCCTTACTCATAAACGCTATTTAAAGTTAAGTCATACTTAAAACTGTTATTTAAAAAAATCTTCACTCATAAACGCTATTTAACCTTATTCACTGCCTAAAAACGTTATTTAAAGAGCTGTCAAATTAAACAACCTACGACCCTTGTTTAGCGCGTTAAATAGCAAAATGGCCGCCAAATAAACAGCTGATGCTTGATTTTTGTAAAATATTTTTCATTTATTTCTGAAAATACGATGGATATATGATGATATATATAGAAACACCATAAATTACTTAAACTTATACTACCTGGATGACCGGCCTTTGCTCGTTTTTTTGCAAATCATATTAGTTTTCCTCGCAAAAGAAGGACCTTGAAAAAAAGGGAAAATATGATGATCAAACTCGAACAGGATCTTCTGGTTTCGGAACCGCCCGATTTCCCATCTGGCTATGATAATCCTGTAGATGGTGGCGAAATTTACCTTCGTAGGTATTCTAATGATATTGTAGCAGTTTTTCATTGCCTGAAAACACGGTAATAACGACGTTTCCTAAAAATGAAACTTAGCTAGATCGATTTATTGCTCCCGAAACCCCACGCATACTAAGTTTCATGAAGATCGTTGGAGCCGTTTCCGAGATTCAGATTATATATATATATACAAGAATTGCTCGTTGAAAGGTATTAGAGGGATGAATTTTTAAGTCATAAGTGATTCATATAGCATAATAAAATAACTCCTACTCTATTTCACATAGGTTGAGTCGTCAAGGTCAAGGGTTTTTACCAATATCTAGTGAAGTTCCATTTTATTACTCTGAAATAGTACTCACAATATTTGATGAAACCTCGCTCTATCATAGTATTCCTTTATTATATCGAAATAAACTTTAACCAATGAGAAATCTTATAAAATACCATGAGTTACCGAACTCATGCTATTTGAAATCTACCTACTATACTTATCATTGCTTGTGCCGTGTGTGCTACATAATGTAAGGAGGACCAAGATAATATAAATAATATTAGTAATAACATACACAATTTCACTAGAGATTTATTTACACATAATTATTCCCAACATTAATTCCATTAATTTATTCAATGTTTGTATTTTGATTTTCCAATACTCTTCCTCCAAATTCATAATTCCTACACGTTTTACATATACTTTTTCAGCTATTTGGATTTATTTTTCGATCGCTGCTTAGGCCAGTAGATCCGACTATGAATAAGAAATGTTCTTGTTCATAGTCTGACCTGAAACAATATAAATTCATACATTATTTCTTAAAAATAGAAGATGAAATAGAATTTGTAAATAAACTTGTAAATATTATAATTTACATGAAATTTAGATTCAAAAATCTAATTACCTTTTTATTCAGAGGTTAATAAAGTTCGCAAACAAACCGAATTGGGATGAGAACATCCCAATTCGAAAAACGTGATCTTTTTCTCGTTCTGAATTAATTGTTAATTTCCATTTATAATATTATCATAAACACATAATAAAACTTTTCAAAATGGTGCCGCTTCTTTTTTTTAAAACCTCCATTACTGTCAAATTTATGGTCTTGATGTTGGTGTCGCCATATATAATATTATTTTTGCTCTTTAAATCATTCAATAACTAAATCATGACTAAAAAGCGTTTATGAGTAAAGAAAAGTTAAACACTGAATAACATTTGAAATAGTACTTAGCTATCTACTACTTAATCCGTTATTTAAGAGATTTTTATGAGTAAGACCGTTAGTAGAAAAAAATGACAACATCAGGTTCCACGTAATACCATATTTGTCACATACAACGTCTAGTTAATTATTTTATCCAAGAGGATACATAATTTTGTAACATTAAAATGGATACATTTCTTTGTAGTTGACTGTACATTGTAGTACAAAGGCTTCAACATTTTTACGATGGTATTATTACCAGGGGATTTATATTATATTTATATGTATTATTATTTTAATTCACAGTACTAGTCTCCTGAAACACCATCGCTTTTGTCCTTTTTTAACGTCGGCTATCATAGAAAGAAGTAACACAAGTAAGGTCTATAAAAATTAAAAATATAGATGAACTGTTCTGTGCCCTCTGTTGAAATATAAGTACAGTCGAGGACATAAATATGTATACACTTTTTGAAATTCAAAAGCAATTTTCTCGCATGTTTAACATTTAAATGTTAAACTATTACACAAATCATAATAGTATATGTTAGAAGATTCTGCCTTTATATTATCTCTTAATTTCAATCAGTAGTTTAAGAGGAAACCGTTGTTGAATTTTACTAAGTGTATACATATTTATGTCCTCGACTGTACCTACTAGCATAATAAAATGGTGTCTGATTAGTAATTCAAGTTAGTAATTGGTTCCGTTTGAGTAGCTACTTGAGTACTAAAAGCACTGTTAGTTATTCTTGTATATCTCCACGGGGATTAGTAAATAGTCTTTAACGGACGTCTTTTAGCTCAATCCTTTGTTTGGCTCTAATCCAAGTCCATTTAGTTTTAGTTGAAACGACCCAGTAAAAACATGATGTTTTAATAATTAGTAACAAGCCACATACAGTACAGATTTTATCATCTTTTAAGAGCCAAGTGGTACGAGGTACGACCGGGTTTAAAATTTTATTGTGCTACAATTTTATTTCCAAATAGTTCGGTCTCGCTCTAGTGGCATTTTATTTGGAAGAATTCGATGAATGGCACTGGTATTTTTTGTTGTTCCAGTTTGTGATTTACTATAGTGTATCAAATTTTAACACAATAGAGATGTTTACTGGGTAAAAAAATAATAAATCTAACTAGTCCGTCAGTTTATTTCGATATAATGTTCAGAATTCAGACTAATAATAATAACCACTAAAACTGAACTAAATAATAGATAAATTTAATTTTATAATATCAAGTTTAGAGAAATATATAATAGAACTAGCTGCCCGGCGCCACTTCGTTCGCGTGGTGTTACCCTACCCTGTGGTGCTACCCTACCCTGTGGTAATACCCTACCCTACCCTATCTAAACCATCCAGGGCGCATACAAAAAAAATCATTCAAATCGGTCCAGCCGTTTTGGAGTAGTTCAGTGACATACACACGTACAGTAGAATTTTATATATAAAAAAGATAGGAATTGTAAAATTTGTATATATTTTTTTTACATTTTGTTATTTATCTATTATGTCCGTCAGTTAGATTATGAAAAAATATTGGACACGTATTTTTTGTTAACCAAATCGTTAACAATTGACGAAGACAAAGCACGACTAAGTTCGGGAGTGGTGGCTCGTGCGTGACGTCACTTGTTACTAAAAAGTGTACCACACCCCGTGACGTCACGCGGAACTTCAACAAACCATATCCTCGTATTTTTTGTTTAATTGACAAAAGAAAAAATACGTGTTTTATATTTTTTGATAATTTATATGACGGACCAAATAGATTTTTCCAGAAAACTAGCCTATTGGCTAGGCCGTCAGCGCATTTATAATATAAGCTAGAACCAAAATCTGTCGATATGACCAATATGACACCGATCTAACCCGCTTGAATAATTTCAATATAAAATTGAAAACGCGCAAGTCTCAAAGTTCATAATCTTTATATTACCCGGCAAGCTGGCTGCCACTTTCAGGTTGAACATCACCAAGCATCAACCGGTGTATACCGACAATTGCATTTCAGACCCAATTACCTTTACCTTTGTAGAAGGTAGGTCACGTGATATGTGGGCAACTAGGGTTGCCATCACAGAGTTGCCATGTTTGGCTTTTTCGGCTTTTTGTCTCGCTGCTGCCGCGCTTGTCGAAACTCGAGCGTAAAGTAAAGGCCCCGAGCCCAGGAATGACTGATACTTGATTATGTTGTGTTAGATAAGCTTGTTAATGTGAACGTACAAAAAATATAAATAAGTAAAAATTCAAAATTCTAAATCATTTATTCAAATAGACCTTCGCAGGCACTTATGAAAAGTCTGACTCTAATACTCTAATATCGGTTCGGAAGGTTGCATTTGCTGAGAAGAGCCGGCAATAAACTCAGCAATGCAATTACTCTTTTCAAAACAAGCTTAGATTCATTACATAATATTTACATTCTAATCGCACTGAAAACAATTGCGTGCCCTGGCACCTCAAAAGAAAATTAGATAAATAAGCTAAATAAGTAAAATAGGGGATGAAAGTTTTTTTTTAGGATCGGCAACGCGCGCGTGAGATTGGTGTTGCAAGTGTCCATAGGCTACGGTAATACCATCAGGCGGGCCGTATGTTTGCCACCTTAGTTTTATAAAAAAAAGAACACAATTTTCGGTTTAAAAAAGCTATGATTAGCTATTAAAAAAGGTATGTTCGGCTTTTAGTTCAAAATCTCCGGCCAAATTAAGCGCCGAGTTCGGCTTTCATTTAGGGCCTGGCCTACGCCAACGCCTGTTGACATTAGCATTATAAAGGAATATTATAATATTGATAATTATTTTCCATAGCGTAAAACATAAGTGTATTAGTCTTACGAAACAGCAATCCATTCATCATCAGCACGTGCCTCTTCTCACATGAGGGTGAAAGGGAATGGGTATTACTCCACCACGCATGCCTACTGCGAATCGGTGGAGGTAGGCTAGTGTTCAACCTACTGTTGGTGATTTCAAGCCGCCTAGGAGGCCTCCAAATAGCTTAACGACCATCACGCATAATAAGTGATAACCGGGACCCGGGACCAATGGCTTTACGTGCCTTCCGTAGCACGGAAAACGCTCGAGTAGAAATACCACTAGGCGGTCACCCATCCAGGCAATCCATTGTGAGATAATAATTTCATCTTTAACAGAAATGTATGTTTTTTAATAAACACTAAGCCCCACGTTAAAAGCGACCTTATTCCTGGCACAGTCCAATGCGTTCATTTTTAAAACCTGCCTAATTTGCATACTGTTATTGGACTCCGGAAACAAAGCTATCAACTCCTATAGCCATCATTTTGGTAACATCCGGGACGGCCAAGTTTGGGAAGATATTGAAGTTTTGTTTTCTAATTGTGTTTACAATGGAAAGTTCGAGTGAATTTGTCAGAATTTCGGTTTTGAATGCATTGATTTTGAATAAGAATTGAGTGACTTCTTCGATAGCATTAATAATGTTAGCAACAGTTGGAACTTTGTAAATTTTTGCAAAATTTCACTTCCAGATTGGTTTAAATTTTGAGACGATGATAGCTCAGTGGTAGTGACGTCGAATACCGAGACGAAGGTCCTGGGTTCGAATCCTACAATGACCTTAAGCTTTCGGAGAACGAAAACAACGTGAGGAAACCATAGCACGGTGGCAGGGTACTTTTTAGTACCCATCTGGCTGGCTACCACCCACAAGTTGAAAATCTGTCGCCAAGCACCTATCGGTGTGTTCCGACGCCTGCACTTAAGAGCCAGTTCCTTTTAGGCTTTGTGTGCTTACCACCTTCGGCCACATCATCACTTACCATGGTGAGATTGTGGTCAAACACAGGCCTAATCACAATAATAACAAAAAAAAGTATCTTGAAAATAAAATAGCAGTTTTTTTTTAAAACTGCATCTATCTCGTTCATTGCATAATGATAAGAAGAGATGAGAACTAAAAGCATAATTGATGCTAAACGGTGATTCTGTGGCCAAACCCAAACCTAGGAACAGATATTATAACATTTAATTAATTTGATCTAAACTCAAAAAAAAGATGTCCTGATATTTGAAACGGCACAGGTACCCTAATTGTATTTGGCTGTGTGCCAAAATGCTTTGTACCTCCGCGACTGAGGACCAGTGATTATGAAATCGTGATGTTTTTCACACATCTGTGAGTTTGGTTGCATTTTATCCGTCTAGAGGCCAAAACATTTTCAATTTTAGACATTTTAGCTCAGGCAACTGCAAGATAGGCAGGTAATTTTATGGTTTATAAATGGCCTGGGCTGGACACCTTTGGAGGCACTACAATATATCTTCACGTCCAGAATACCTTAGTCTGACTGATATCACATATCTAAAACCAGTATGGATTGACGATGTCAAGGATCAAAATTAGGTGATTTATAGGAGAAGAAAAGTAAAAGACCCAATAACCGATTTGGAAGAAAGGTATGTAGAGTGAGTGGCAAAGAGTGATCGACGCTCTCCGGTTTTGTTCACTTCCGATAAGTTAGAACAATTGGTTACAAGCAACTGTAGACCCTTCGTTGTAGCAATCTTTGGACAAGCTGAGATAGGTGCTTTTTTGGCCTCACACAATATCATGGTGCGTCCATGCTACGCGAATCGAGCACGAGCAAAGGGATTCGCTTCGTTCTCGTTGTAGGCTCGTTCGAGGCTCGCAAGCCCGTTCACGCTACGCGAATCTGCTCGCAGTGTGCTCGTTCGTGGCTCGGCTCGTGCTCGGTTCGCCAAGCATGGACGCATCATAAAATCGTTATTTTATTGCTTTAATTTTTTTTTATAATCTAATATTCATCTGTAAAATGTAATTCACTGTATCCTATTGTATGCCCGACATCGACATGGGTAGACACTGTAACTATTTGCTGTGTACAGTCGAGGACATAAATATGTATACACTTAGTAAATTTCAACAACGGTTTCCTCTTAAACTACTGATTGAAATTATGAGATATTATAAAGGCAGAATCTTCTAACATATACTATTATGATTTGTGTAATAGTTTTTTTTTATACCACTTAGGTGGCAAACAAGCATACGGCCCGCCTGATGGTAAGCGGTTACCGTAGCCTATGGACGCTTGCAACACCAGGGGTATCACGCGCGCGTTGCCGACCCTAAAACACAGTTTTACACTTAAATGTTAAACATGCGAGAAAATCGCTTTTGAATTTCAAAAAGTGTATACATATTTATGTCCTCGACTGTACAATAAAGTTCTATTCTATTCTATTCTATTCTAAAATTATGCTTTTGTTTTTTTCTGTATGTCCAGCAGAGGACTGATATCGCAATAATGATGACGTTCAAACCCATACAGTAGTAAATCCAAATATACCTTTACGACTGTATTTGTCACCCGTCGGTGATAAAACAGTAATTAATATAAGTTTAATGACTCCATCGGTAACGACTTTAGAGCGATAAAAATCTCGTAAATCGACACTAAATATGAATTTTAGCTCAATCCACTTATTTACTACTATATATTGAGTTTATTATTGGTTTTATGTCGCAGACAGCATCTAACCCCGTTAAGTTAAAAAGCGTTACTCAAACTTTATGATACACTGTTAATTGGCCCTCATATATGGTTAATTGGTTATGTCACCTAATATCTAGGAGTTCAGTTGTATATATGTTTCTATTATGTATGGAGAACAAATCGCTGATGTGATGTAAACATACATAGTGTGAAACTGTGAGCAAAATTAACGTACACACCATAGCTATGGAAAATAATCCCGTATGTCACGGATTACTTAATGGTATAAATATTAAATTACCTTGGGAATGTTAATGTACACAAGTGACATGTGGACGTGTGGGGCTGCCGCGTAAGTCAATCATAATGAAATTCATTAAACTGGGCTTCATTTAAATCCCATTAGGTACTATCTGGAGTTCTAGTTAAGCCTTCTGACATCAAAGGAATATACAGGTGTAACGCTTATAATCTTAATAACTCGTAAAGTATAGAATATTTAAAAAAATCGTTAGTGTCAGCCCTAGGTCATAGGTTAGTGATATTATTTATCGAATTTTTGTCTTAATTAGATGTATCATGAACGAATAAAAACAAAAATTAATTAATATTACAGGTAACTTGGTGTTTTTTTTCTATCGGGGAATTTTCATTCCATTATGTTTTTGCTCTGACTGAACCCTTGCGTATGTAATGAAAATACCACGAAAATACTTATATAAAAATATTTTTAATTTTAATATTATTTACTTGGGCAAATTTCAATTCTAAGATGCTTTATAAGCACTCTTAATATACATAATTACACCCAGACTCAGGACACACAAATGCATGTCCTGTATGGGAATCGAACCCACGACCTGCGGCGCGATAGGTGGAATCGTCAACTGGCCCGTCAAACTGAGGAGCGCAGAGCGCGAGTCAAACGCTCGTTCGAAGCTCCCAAGTACGTCTACGCTACGCGAATTCGTGCTATAAATAAAAAGGGGCACAACTAAAAGTTTGACAATCACAAAAAATCTATATGGAATTATATCTCTCGAAAATCTTATCAAGACCCTTAAAAGTAAAAGAAAAGATTTATTTATGGTTCGATAGTGTCTTCTTGAAAGATATATGGGCTAAGTTTTTCTAGTCGTATTAACTTAGAATAGCTTAGAAATTCTATCTGGGTTTAATATTGTCTCGAAATGATAATCTGGAATTGTATTTTATGAGCTTGATTTTAAATAATATCAGTTAATTATGTTGGAGCTAGCTATAGCATCGGTTTCTTTGTTTCAATCGATCACAAAAAAGGAAATGGATTTCTAAGCGAGCAGGTTACAGAATATATGAGCTAAACTTAATGGAAAGGAAAAAGGTCAGCATATATAACCACGTGAGGAACCGTAATGGACATGCTATAGTATTATTGAAATATCTTGCATGACCGTTCTAGTTCAAAACATAATATATATATCTTAGACGCCTTAAGTTGCGTCCAAGATATATATTATTATGTTTTGAACTAGAACGGTAACGGATAAATTGCTAGCTAAATTAGCTTGTTTAATTCCGGTTTTTTTTTTTTTTATACCACTTAGGTGGCAAACAAGCATACGGCCCGCCTGATGGTAAGCGGTTACCGTAGCCTATGGACGCTTGCAACACCAGGGGTATTACGCGCGCGTTGCCGACCCTGCAGAAATCTCTTCACACCCCTTTTGAAGAACCCCATGCTGTACTCCATTGGGAAGACCACGGCGGAGAGCTCATTCCACAGTCTGAGCGTCCGATTAATAATTATTAAATTAAGCACAGAACCTGCGGGTCTACCGCATAAGTCAATGGTAATGAAGTTCATTGAAATGAGCTTCCCTTTTCTATAATTCTGTTATATTTATGAAAGGTGAATATAAAACGAGTCAAGAAAGCCCGTGACGTGACGAGCCGAATTGGCTCGTCCCGTGACCCAAAACTTCAAATTATGCGATTTCAATGAAAATTTCATTAGAATTGACTTACGTTGCCCTTGTAGCCCCTGTTGGTCTTCTGTGTTGTTTTGTCACTTAAAAATTATAATATACTAGCTGTCATCCGCGGTTTCACCACGATCCTGTGATAAAATTAGCCTATTTTCTTCTCCATACCATAGGCTATCTGCATGCCAAATTTCATGATGATCCGTTGAGTACCTAGTTGAGACGTGAAGGCGTAATAAACAAACAAACAAAATCACTTTCGCATTTATAATATTAGTTAGGATAGTTAGGTTTTCTCTAATAGTAAGGATTTCTCTCTCTAAATGTTCAGATTTTTTATGAAACTTTGTCTTGATACAATATTTTGTAAATTACGTTTTTGTTCATCAAAAGGTTAAAAAGCAGGTGAACGGTGCACGGTTATCACCGTGGGCCGTTCACCGTTGCTGTTAGTAATTACTTACTGCTGATTAGAATTTCCATGATATTACCGACCATGAACAGCTCTTGGATTCTCAGCCCGTTTTTTTTTTAAAGGAACCGAATGTCGTATAGCTCTACGGGAAATAGGTATGTAATGGGGAGCTTATTTCACATCTGAAAGGTTCGCTGGGATGTTCGACTCAATGAACAACATAATTAACAACAGAAGCTGCTCAAGGATATGAGGGCGAGCTCGGCAGCACGGCAACCGGTTCCATTATTATAGGTGGCGATAGCAGAATAAAAATACTTTGAAGAGCCCGTTATACTGTTGGTAGAGCTCACTAGTGAGTACGACCTAATGCTAACAGAGAAGAGGTTCTAAAGTGCCATCGCGCCATTACGATTGGGATCATCGATAACAATTGTCAATTGATTTTTGCTGTAAAATTACGAAAGAAGTTACGTTTTAAAATCTCCACTTAGATCAGCAAATTTACCTTATCGAATTATTTCTACTTCGGCCCGGGGACAAAAATTATTCCATGGCAGATATATCAGACAATAGTACATTATGTGTACAAAATGCACACGCGTGTCATACGACGTTTTTCAACACACTTGCGAGGAAAAACAGACTTGTATTTTTAAAGTAGATATTTTGATAATGTTCAAATCAATACAATGATAACGTTAACAAATATGGCGCGCAAGTTTTTTTTTTTGACAGCGGTCAGCTGTCAAACTATTTTACCCGTTTGAATTAAGAATGCTTGGTCTACACACATATCACTTGCAGTGAGGTACACACTTATAATAATCGGGATTATACATAAAACTGTGCGGTAATGTAAAGTAAAAAGCACAAGTGCGTAATAAGCTGCATTAAGATACTAAAAACGGTGCTATAAATGTCACTTTACGAGCGAGTGTGTTGAAAAAAATATAAAAGACGGTTATCCTCCAAAAGGATTCAACGTAAACCAACACACGGAATCCTAATCCGCCATCCCTTAAGGATCCCTCGATGGAAAATAAACCAGGTTAACAAGATTATAGCCCTCACAAATCCGGAAGGTCAGCTTTGGGCGAGTAAAGGGCAGTTCATACATAAGCGGTGACACGGCGCGGTCGTATGAAATTCTTTTTGCATTATTATCAAATACAGCAAAATACAAAATAATAATAATATAAAATAGTATTCTAGCAGCTGAGCCCCGTTATAACGTGAAATGGTTTAAAGTAAGTCTAGCAAAACCCAGGTTTTAAATATATCCGTCATGTTCTAACGCCATATAACAAAAAGAGCCAGGACTTTCTTGAAACTGGATACTGGTTTTGGCTTAAAACATCTCACCGAACCAAATCCGAACCAAACTTAATGGCGGCTGTGAAGCGCGCTGCGAGCCGGCTGTGCGCAGGTACAGTCCACTCGAATGTACCGCGTAACGTAAGTACCTTCGTTTTCGCTACTGCGCAGCGTTCCGCGCCGAATATCACAGCCGCCAATAAGTTTGACTCAGTCTGTACCTACTTATCTGTCCCTGAAATGCACTTGAGAGCAAATGATATTATGAGCTCATCTTTGGTTACATACAGTACATAATATTGAACAAAGTAGTAGGTATGTAATTAAGAGAGGTAGAGCATAGCGTTACGGAATATAATTTGCATCAGTGATAATTTGACACTTGTGTGCGATACTCGCACATGATTTTGTTTTCCAATGAAAAATGCCGTCGATCAGCATCGATGACGTAGGTTACAAATCATTGCAAATCATATATCGCTAGTGAAATCATGCTATAAAAAATAATAATATCATCAAATTAGAATTCCTTTAAAGTAGCAATAATTTCCATGCCTAGTCGCCAGAGCTCATAGGGGAGGGAGGACAGGTCGGTAACGCGTGAGCTATGCTTCTTGTGTTGCAAGCGTCCATATGGCTACGGTAACCGCTTACCATCAGGCGGGCCGTAAGCTTGATAACGACTTAGTTGTATAAAAAAAAATGTACTACAAAAATCTTTTCACGGACTTTTTGAGACAACTCGAAAGGTTACATACAGTACATAATATTGACCAAAGTACTAGTAGGTATCTACCACTGAAATCTTTTCACGGACTGTTTGAGATAACTTGAAAGGACATACATGGATTCATTTTATCTAACTTCACTGGCGCAGCTAGTCATCTTTATTTGATAAAACGCTATTGATAATATTCAATGAAACTCAAAATACACGGTTTTATGAAAATAAAATGAAGACGACTTTAGGTTTTCAACTTTTCACTTATCAAATGTAAAATGACACAGCAGAAACTCCATTGTTTCCAAATTCCTTACACATACTTTACCTTACCTTACCTCTACATAGTATAAAATGAAACCAGTATTCGTATGTCTGTATATCCTCTCACTCTTCTTAAACCACGCAACGGATTTTGATGTGGTTTTTACCATCAGTTATTTCATCCGGATGGTTTACATATATAATACATGCATGTTATATGTGTATACATAACATATTAAAAAAACAATGTTTCGTAAACACATTTTCATTGAATTGCAAGAAATTCAATAATTTCTTCTGAATAATTGAAAACTGTTTTACAAAATCTTAAACCGACTTCAAAGTACACTAAGAAGTAATCAAATCCCGATCTGATGACAATGGGACCAAACGGAAAGTGTACCCATCCAAACAAAAAAAGAATTTTCCGAATCGGTTAACCCACAGTATACATTTTTATGCGATTGATATTAAATTTTTTGTGGGTTATGCTTTCGAAGTTATATTGACCTATATAAAATTAAACCTGGCTAAACTAAACGAGGCTATTTTAAAACCTGGTTTTCCTTTAAACCATGTTTTGTAATAAGGTACCTATTATTACAAAACATGGTTTAAAGGAAAACCAGGTTTTAAAATAGCCTCGTCCCTTTTTATTATATGACGTTAGAAAGTGACCAAATGACAGTAAAACCTGGCTTTGCTTTAAACCATGTTTTGTAATAAGGGGGTGAGTATCTATTAAAAAAAGTTATTAAAATTAGTTACAAAGGGCATTTGTACATATTTGCTCTCTACAGTAAATCATTCTCATTAATATTTTAAAAGATATCCCAGTTTTAAAATGAGCAACAATAAATAAAAATAAAAAAAGAAACAGTATTCAGGATATTGTGACCGGGTGGCGGGCGCAGGCGCGCAAAGCGCTCCACTGACAACACATAACCCGAGTGAAGCCGGGGCGGGTCACTAGTTTAAATAATAAAAACGTTAATTCAAAATAAACAAAACTTTACTGACACAAAACGCGCGTATCGTATTCATTGTCTGCAAATATAAAGCGGGCTTATGAAGCAGTAATACTAGTCACCGGGCAGTTTACGAAATGCCCATACATCTTAGCTAATTGACGTTATCTCGACTCGCAGGACTCTCGCCGTTTTTTTCTTACTCTTTATTTTTCCTTCCCTTTGCAGCCGTGTTGCGGTGCAAGTTGGTCTGTCAAGTTTTTTGATTTCCGTCTGTGTGTGGCTTAGCGGTCTCTTTATATGCTTTGCAAAGGATTTTAATCTATATCATTATGAAATGAGAATGTTTAATGCAACGGCATTTGTGCTGCCGAATCTAAACGTTTAAAAGGATTATGTTTTGTTTTGCTGTATGTTTTTTTTTCGTAACTTCGTTTCATTGTTGGTGACGTTTGTCAAAATTAATCGCTTTAAATATGGCATTAAGCATACGGGCTAAATTGATGTGTCAATTTATATCTATCATTAGATGTACCTACCTATCTATTTTGTTTTTTGTTAATGAACGTATTTTTTTATTAGTATAAATAATGGTTTTTGTTTTGTTATATCTACATGTTAATATGATTAATGCCATCAGACTCAGATTTCCGCTGCTGGGTATACCTATAGGTATTCCGGTATATATTAAAATATGTGCAATTTTTTTATACCACTTAGGTGGCAAACAAGCATACGGCCTGCCTGATGGTAAGCAGTTACCATTACTTCCATTCTTCGTCTCCACATTCTTCTTGCATTTTATGTGGCACACTTTCGGCTATAACTGTATCCACCTATCATATTCTACTAACACTATAGATGCAAATAGTTCTGGGTGTTTGCTTCTCAATTACGCCGCAATATCACAATGGGTTTGGATCAAATTTGAATAAAAACCAAGGTTACTTTCATCCCGGAATAAAAATAGATTCATCTACAACTCCGTGTAATTTTTTGTATACTACGATGCCGGTAAACAAACAAGCATACGGCTCGCTTGATGATAAGCGATTATCGTAGCCGTATGGACGCTTGCAACACACGAGGCATCACTCACGCGTTACCGACCCTTCCCCCTCCCCAATGAGCTCTAGCGACCTTACCCACGCACAGGAACACATACAGTCATTTTGCTGCGGTACTCTGTAAGGTGAAACTTACCAATTCGAACTGCTTTGAGCGGATAACGCTATGCTCTACTGCTCTTATACAATATAATGGCTTTCCTAGTTTAAAGCTTAAAATAATTAATGATTAACATTTTTTCTAGACAAAATACATATGTCTATATCCCAACTTGCACAGTAACGTTTTGCACGTGTTTTTATTTTATATCGCTCTTCGACAGTTCCCGATAGAGAAATATGACGTAGGGCAGTTTTATTGAGTTGTAGGGCCTTCAAGATTAGCTCCGCACAATATGTGGTGTCAGCGATGTTTTCGAGGAAAACAACCCTTATTTTTACAGGAAATTTGGTAAATCTGGAAACGTTAAAAATTGTCTATTTCTCGTCTAATGTACAAATGAAGGGCACGCATAAAGCCAGAAAAAATGCGAATGGCAGATGAAACAAACTGATGTCTAATATTCGCGTGGCATGAGCCGGAGCGTGTTTCGCGGGACAAAAATGAACTAAGCGCTTCTAATCTAAATAACTCGTAAAGTATAGAATATTTAAAAATATCGTTGGTATCAGCCCTAGGTATTATTTAACAATTTTTTTTCTTAATGTGATAGGTACACCATGAACGAATAAAAACGAAAATTAATTAACCTTGCATGGAGTACTGTTCGCATCTGTGGGATGGCTCAGCCAAATATCAACTGGCAACTTTGGACTCGTTAGATAGGCGCGCTCGAAGGATAATTGACGATAGCGACCTAACGAGCAAGAAACTGCAAAACCTGGATCATCGGCGTCAGGTTGCAAGTTTGACGGTATTTTACAGATTGTTCCACGGAGAATGCGATAAAGAACTCCATAATCTTGTCCCTCCATCCCCGTTCTTCTATCGGACCACTAGGCGTCGGGGGGGTCTCCATCGCTTCGTCGTCGACATTCCATCTTGCCGTACCAAGCGTTTCGCTTCCTCTTACCTTATACGCACGGCCAAGTTGTGGAATGCTCTCCCGGACAACGTGTTTCCAGACACTTATAACATGGGTTTATTCAAGGCCAGAGTGAACAGGCATCTTATGGGTACGCGCGGTCCACCCTAGACTACATCTTCGCTTACCATCAGGCGGGATTGCGGTCAAGCGCAAACCTATATAATATAAAAAAAAGAAAAAAAAAATATTAGAGGTTTTTAAGAGAGGTAGAGCATAGCGTTTATTCGCTCAAAGTGCAGCTCGACTGGGGAAGTACCTCCACCTTACAGAATACCGCAGCCAAATAACTTTATGTTGTGTAAAGTTGTGTTCCTGCGCGTGAGTAATGTTGCCAGAGCTCATAGGGGAGGGGGGATAGGTCGATAACGCGTGAGCGATGCTTCGTGTGTTACAAGCGTCTATATGGCTACGGTAACCGCTTACCATCAGGCGGGCTGTATGCTTGTTTATCGACTAAGTTGTATAAAAAAAAAAAAAAAAGGTATCTTTGTGGTTTTTTCTATCGAGAAATTTTCATTCAATTATGTTTTTGCTCAGAGTGAACCCTTGCATACCTATATAAAATATTTTTTCATTTAAATATTATTTACTTGGGTAAATTTCAATTCTAATGGTGCGTCCATGCTACGCGAAGCGAGCACGAACCGAGCCTCGAACGAACAGGATTCGTTCGTTGCTCGCGATTTCAAGCGTGGACGTAGTTAACGAGCCTTCAACGAGCCTAAATGAGCGCGATGCGAATCCCTGTGTTCGTGAAAAAACTGACAATCGGGCGGAGCGCAGTCGAGCACGCTACGAATGCTCGTTCGAGACTCGCAAGCCCGTCCACGCTACGCGAATCGTGCTCGCAGTGTGCTCGTTCGTGGCTCGGCTTGTGCTCGGTTCGCCAAGCATGGACGCACCATAAGATACTTTATTTTGCTTTATACGCACTCTGCAGAAACTAACGAGCGGTTTACAAAATGCAACTCCCAAGGGGAAACTGAACCTATATTTATTTTAAAAATAATAGGGGTTAATGTATGAAATTGCCGTTTTATTTTAATAGGTTCTTCGAATTGATATAGAACCTTCATGGTTTGAGATTTTTGAGTGAAACTTTTTTCACATAGTACTTAGAAGTTCTTCTTTTAAAAAATGTGCAACAATCGATTATCGATTTTCAGTTGTTTTTTTATTCAGCTTAGACGGAAAGATGGATACTTCGAAAATTCGAGTGTTTTTTCAATACGACTTCCGACGCGGAACTAACGCAGCAGAAACAGCTCGCAATATCAATGTTGCGTTTGGAGAGGGTACTGCTAAAGCAAAAAATATGTGTCCAATATTTTATGATAATCTAACCGACGGACTAATTAGAATAATTAGGATAAACAGTGTTATAGTTAAGATAAGAGAAAGGTAGGGAGCAAATGTACCTACTTATGTGTGTGATCATGTCATTGTAGTGATTGTGTTGCAAGGACATGCTGATATAAGTATGTTAGGTACGAGATGTGTCAAGAGCGTTACGCCTATAAACCTCATTAGCAGTTTGGCGTTGTTTTAATTGTGTACATTTTGGTGATGGTTGCGTTAAATAAATGTTTAAAAAAAAAACCTTTGAAACAACCCTATTCATAAAGAAATCAGGGGAGTTACGGATTCCATGCAGTTTCAGAGTGGCAAGCTGGATGAAGTGGTGGAAAGCATTTAAGGATTGAAAAACAATTGTAATAGCCCCAGTTTCGAGTATTTTAATCCAACGCAACATCGAGAAGTCTTAAACAACAAAAATTCCCCCACAACATTCAATAGCACTCAAACCCAGATTCAGGTGGCTTGGGAAGCGAACCCATACAATATGCCATGCTCCCCTAACTTCAGCCTGAGGCAGTAGTCAGCCGAATATCATATTATATGTTATATTATAAGATATGGGAGAGGTTGTTCGAGTGTTCTCGACATGAGTTTGTGGATCGGCCAAACTTGGGAGTACGTATTTTGTGTTACTACTTGTTTATTTGGAAGCGATTTGTGATCGAGGAAATGTGAATATAATTTTGTATTCGATATAGAGTGAGTGAGGTTTTGTTTTCTTTTTACGAAACAGTTTATTGTTTTTAGCTATAGTAATTGAAAAAAAATAATGTCTTCTTTAAAAAAAATACTTTTGTTGCGAAATTCGAAACATAATTATGTTAGTTTTATGTATCACAAGTGTCCTTTTCCATACCGTAGGCTACCTGTATACCAAATTTCATCGTGATCAGTTTAGTAGTTAAGACATGAAAGCGTAACAAACAAACTCACATTCACAAAAAGGCATTTTTTTACCAAACTGAGAGCTCAAACTAGTTATTTATATTATTATACTTATTTTCATCAACTAGTTATTTATAATTTTTTCTTTACAATAAAACCTTCAAATAAAAGATCTCGACCCCCACTCGTTGCCACAGAAATCGAAAGACTTACCCATAGTAAGGATTTCTCACACGATTTTGACATCTGAAGAAGCCTATCGCCTTCTTGGATTACGACTTTACATGCTCTCCACTCCACTTCGAGAGGCCACAATGACCCTTCACATACTAATTTTGTATCGGAATAGCCGTTTTGGAGTGCCATGAGTCTTGTATGCGAGTTGAAGTGGAATTATACATCAGTTTATTATAAATAAGGTTTTAAGGGTGGATGTTTTCTTTCTCTTTATTTTTTATAACTATGATTCATTTATATAGTTCCACAAACTTATCTGGCCCGGTGAGGGAGTCGCTGTTATCGAATTTGGTGTAACAAACAACCAATGAACGTGTTTATACTTTCTTTGACCAATGGCGATATTTCAAAATGGGGTCTTTAGTTCCTCTTTTGACCACCGGGCCAGATAAGTTTGTGGGACTACAGGTAGTTGTATCCATGAATTAGGTTGTCTTTTGCCCTTATGTCGTTTCAATAAACAAAAACGAATCGTTTTGCTTACCAATGGTAGGTTTTTTATTGCCAAGCTGGGCAATAATTTTACCTGTGATAGCTACTTCCATATGGGAGGGTCTGCTGTGCAGCTTTGAGGACTTTGCATCATTTTTAATTAAGATATAAGAGTCCATAGTAAGAGTCTTAATTTTAACCGATAACGGTCCGTAAATTATTGGAATCGATCATTACTCTTATCTTCAATTACTATGACACACAGTTTTTAGGGTTCCGTAGCCGAATGGCAAAAAACGGAACCCTTATGGATCTGTCGGTCTGTCTGTCCGTCCGTATGTCACAGCCACTTTTTTCCGAAACTATAAGAACTATACTGTTGAAACTTGGTAAGTAGATGTATTCTGTGAGCCGCATTAAGTTTTCACACAAAAATAGAAAAAAATACAAGAAATTTTGGGGGTTCCCCATACTTAGAACTGAAACAATTTTTTTTTTTTTAAAACCCATACTTGTGTCTTGTATACTCATACGTCTATGGATAGGTCTTCAAAAATTATATTGAGGTTTCTAATATCATTTTTTCTAAACTGAATAGTTTGCGCGAGAGACACTTCCAAAGTGGTAAAATGTGTGCCCCCCCCTGTAACTTCTAAAATAGGAGAATGATAAAACTAAAAAAATATATGATGTACATTACCATGCAAACTTCCACCGAAAATTGGTTTGATCGAGATCTAGTAAGTAGTTTTATTTTAATACGTCATAAATTGAAATCCATATCAAATACTCAGGTCTATGCTACCATTTACTTATATACCTACAGGTTTGCGCGGAACCCTCGGTGCGCGAGTCTGACTCGCACTTGGCCGGTGTTTTTTGTTATGATGAGAAAAAATTAACGTTTTTTTTTCAAATTGTGCTCGTACAAATTAAAAAGCATCACCTGCCAAACCGTCCTTTTTATTTGCCCTGTAAATACCCTAAAACTAACATAACCACATCCCTCGGGGACAGATAAAATATTAACAACAATAATGGCGTCACCGTCATTTCCGGCTACACACATGTATGTCGGCTTCCGGTCGCGTGCCACCGGATATGCTATGAAAGCAACCCTAGCCGACTTCCTGCAGGCTTTTAGTAATGATTTAGTCACGACAAGATTACTTATCTTACTATTATGACTGTTAAGTGTGTTTGCTATTGAATGTTTTGTATAGTTATTTATAAAATAAAATAAATAATTTTTTAAGAGAGTTAGAGCATAGTGTTTATTCGCTCAAAGAGCAGCTCGACTGGGGAAGTACCTCCACCTTACAGATACTGCAGCCAAATAACTTTATGTTGTGTAAAGTTGTGTTCCTGCGCGTGAGTAAGGTCGCCTCATTGGGGAGGGGGAAGGGTCGGTAACGGTCGTCTATACGGCTACGGTAACCGCTTACCATCAGGCGGGCCGTATGCTTGTTTACCGAGTTGGTTGTATAAAAAAAAAAGTGTTTCCCCACCAAGGCTCGTCAAAAAGGTGAGAATTTCCGCATGGTCAACAACGCATAGGGTCGGCAACGCGCGAGTGATACCCCTGGTGTTGCAAGCGTCCATAGGCTACGGTAACTGCTTACCATCAGGCGGGCCGTATGCTTAGTTTGGGATCAGATGACCGTGTTTGAGGAATATCCTAGGATATATATTTATTTATTTAGGATATCAGACTAGCCGTTTCCGTAATTTCGTCAGTATTAATACTGTCAGAAACGCATTCTCTCGGCAGCTGCACTGTAGTTAAGAATTTACAAGAAAAGCTTTATGTTGTGGTTACAGACACTGATAGTAACTAAGGGTATTCTCAAGGCTGTACCTAAAAACATTTGAACTTTGACAACAATAACGACAAGACGCCCGCATTAAAGGCCCCATTTTAAAGGGCCTTAAACGTAATTTGAGTCTTCCTTATATCAGGTAATAAAAACAAACAATAAAATTATATGCCGTGATAAACTGTATTTACTACTAATATGAATTCACCCGAATCTGTATATACCACTTATTGGAATATTCGAACCTAACCATCTAAGATAGACCTCCATATTTAGCAAATAAACGTTTAATAATGCTGGAGTACCAGAACGCAAAGATCAATGTTTGTTGGACAACGTAAAACGATATCAATGATAGAGGGTTTAATTTATATACGTTGTAAAACACGAATAGTATAACTTGAGTATTGACAAAGATATGTACGAACTTTGATAACCCTGAATTTATTACTGTACACAGACTAAAATGTTTACCGTGAGAATTCTCAAAAAAATTGCAGTGTCACTATAAAAATGTTTGAAATAATTTAAACTGTGTTCGAAAATGGGGTTGACAAATAAAATTGGAAACAGTTTGGACATCTGATGTAAGGAACGCATAATTTTGCAGTTAGGTATCGATAACATCGGTTCATATCGATTTATTATACATATAGCGATGTAAGATAATTCGGTTTCGTGTAATCGAATTTATTTGATCGATTATAGAATAGACGGAGCGGTTTGGGCATAAAAAAAGGAGAAAACATATTTCGTCGTGTATTTTGGTGGTTTATATGGGGTTGTTCACATTGGGTTCCTCATAAAGGGTTGGAAGGTAGTATTTAGTAAACCTACATACAAATACTTACTACATGGACGTACTGCCCTTTTAGACCCTTTTTAATAATATTGCGCGTACGGAGGTGTATGAGATTGAGATTTGGCATAGTTATTTTATATGGATAGTGAGAAAGATAAAAAATAGTATTTATTAGAACATCAAAAATTTTGACAACTGCTCAGCTTAGATAAGCTTGTTTAGATATTGTTAAAGTCAGATAAGAAGATAGAAGTCCGTAAATTTGATCGTCTTTCCAGCTATTTTCAATTGAAAGCTAACTAGTAACGTAGTAACTGCAGTAGCTTTAACCTCCATAAGCGGCCCTTAGAACGCAACTTCACAAGCATTTATGAACAGTATGACTCTTATGCCGAGAAGAAGAGAGATTTTTGCTGAGAAGAAGCGGTAATCGCTGAGTTTAGCTCAGCGATTACTTTTTTCCAAAATAGATTTTTACCTGTCAACATTGAGATAATGCTGAAACCAATGGAAACGATGAAATAAAATTGTGGATACATTAAACAACTAAGATATTGAGTAAGTTTTACACACAGATTGTTTTACATTCAAAATACTACGAAAACTAACCATCAAGTAACAAAAATCAGCCGTTTTCTTTATGAAAACAAACTGAATAATTCATTGGTTGAATACATTCATACAAAAACGCTCATTGACTGGCGTGCATTGTGATTGGCCGGGAGCCTGAGGACGGCACATTTACATAATGTTTTATACAAACACATGGATAATCAGTGTTGGTTAGTTTTAGAGAATAAAAAAAATAATTTTGTTTCTGAGTTGATCTAGAAGACAATTTCAGTACGGAGGTCTCTGCAGTAATGACTGTGGGTTTTAATCCAGCACAGAACTTGGGATTTGTACCTAAAGGAAAACTATTTTTTTTTGCCAAGCTTTCTCAAGTATTAAAAAAAATAGGGATGTGGCTATGTGGTTGACACGGCCGTGCATTCTTAACAAAGACGATGAACACGAACAGAAAAAACATTGAATTCTGGCGCTGATCCCACAGCGAGCGGTCAGTTCTGCGTTCACAGCGACCACGGGCAGTAATAGGAGAACGCACTTAGAACTCTGACCGCAGATCTGTAGATCGTTCACCGTGGGTCGGCGCCTTAGTTATCTTGTGATGTAAGTAAATTTTAGATGTAGGTAGATGATAGATATGTAGCTGTACCTATCCCCCGATTTTGTTATCATCAGTTTTATGAATTGCCTCCCACTATGGAAGCTTTAAAGACATTATTAACGTCAAAAATGCTATTAATTATTCACCAGAATAAGTTTTAATCTGTCGCTAATCCTCTGCTGGTGTATTTCGGTGATTCCCATTAAGGCTTCATTTGCTTACCATTAGCGCTTACCATGTTGAGATAAAATTCAAAATTCAAAATCATTTTTTCAAATAGACCTTCGCAGGCACTTATGAAAAGTCTGACTCTAATACCGGTTCGGAAGGTTGCATTTGCTATGAAGAGCCGGCAATAAACTCAGCAATTACTCTTTTCAAAACAAGCTTAGATTCATTACATAATATTTACATTCTAATCGCACTGACAACAATTGCGTGCCCCGGCGCGGCGGCAAAATTACAAAGTAGACTGTATAAATATTTAAGTAAATAAATAGCAAACTTAAGCAGACCAGCCCCCCACAAGCAGCACCTGTTCACAAGTATGACGCGATAATAGTCAAATACATGAGACATCACATAAAAACTGCTGTATTTCAGCATTTCACTTGAAAGCCAGTTAAATACAGAGTATTCAAAACAGTCAGCAATATTCATACAAGATGAAAAGAAAATCAAATCGGTATTAAATATTAGCTGACCTCCGGGAATCCACCTGTTTCCGGGATTTAAAAGACTGTGTTATCTCTTGGGGCAATTTTTTTTTTACAAAAAGGGCATTTTAAACCATTTTTAAATACCTTTTTAGATATTTTGAAACTAGGTCGAACTATTCTCTCTCGCGCGGAATACGGAACCTACATTTCAATTGATTCCTTTAACATATAAATATTCGATTTGGATGTCTATCTCCTGTACTACGAGAGGAAAGTAAGCCATGGCCGTTTCATAATTCATTTGGAGTTAGAGGAAATGTAGATGGCGACTGTCGTTTGTGTAAATATTTTAATATAGTTCCCGGCAAGCTTCTTGGCATAATTTAGGCGTACCTAGTGGCTAGTGGGGGGAGTGCGCAGGTACACTGGCAAAGTGGCAAGCAACTTAAATATACTTGTAGATTATTTTAATTTGTCACGCGCCCGCACACGCTCCGGTTCCCGCATACCAAAGATACCTAAAATTGACTTCTGTGCAGATTAGGTACGTTTTGTGCCAATAAGTTTTCCGGTTACTATATTAGGAGTTGCAAGTTAATGTTGTGGTGGCAAGCCATATTGTACCTACTCGCTAGCGGTTTTAAACATAATATGAAGTAAAAAAATCTTATCTCATCTTTCTTTTTATATAAGCATACGACCCGCCTGATGGTAAGCGGTTACCGTAGCCATATGGACGCTTGCAACACACGAGCCATCACTCACGCGTTACCAACTCTTCCCGTTCCCCAATGAGCACTGGCAACCTTACTCACGCGCAGTAACACAACATAAAATTATTTGGCCGCGGTATTCTGTAAAGTGGAGTGGAGGTACTTCCCCAGTCGAGCTGCTCTTTGAGCGAATAAACGCTGTGCCCTGCCTCTTAAAATCTAATATTTTATCTGGAGTAAAAAACAGTTTCTTTTTTATACCACAGAGCTGGCAAACAAGCATACGGCCCGCCTGATGGTAAGCAGTTACCGTAGCCTGTGGACGCTTGCAACACCAGGGGTATCACTCGCGCGTTGCCGACCCTGAAGAAACCACTTCACACCCTTTTTGATGAGCTCCATGCTGTACTCCATTGGGAAAACCACGGCGGGGAGCTCATTCCATAGTCCGAGCGTCCGCGGAAGAACACTCATTTTAGCCCGCACAGTTCGAAACAATTCTGGTTTCAATGTGTGAGGATGGATTCCCCGTCGATGGCGAGAGTTGCGATTGTGGAAGGTAGCCGTGGGCATTAAGTCGAACAATTCCTTAGATCACTCTCCGTTGTACAAGCGGTAGAACACACATAAGGAGGCAAAGTCTCTCCTCAGACTGAGGGGCTCTAAACCGCTTGTTCGCTCGGGATCGTCAATAATTCTGGTGGCACCTCGCTGGCTGGTATCCAGATGACAGCAGTACTCCATATGAGGCCGGACCTGCGACTTATAAAGTTGCAGCCTTTGCCCCGATGTGAAGTACTGCCTCGCTCTGTTGAGCACTCCAAGCTTTTTGGATACTGCTAGGATACTGCTTCTTCATCATCATCATCATATCAGCCTGAGGATGTCCACTGCTGAACATAGGCCTCTCCCATTAACTTCCACTTGGAGCGGTTTTGGGCCGCTTGCATCCAACGGAGCCCAGCGACTCTGACCAAGTCATCGGTCCATCTGGTGGGTGGTCGTCCCACACGGCGCTTTCCAGTACGTGGTCGCCACTCGAGAACCTTCCTTCCCCATCGGTTATCGGTTCGCCGAGCGATGTGGCCTGCCCATTGCCACTTCAGCTTACTAACTCTACGAGCTATATCGGTAATTTTTGTTCTCCTACGAATGTCCTCGTTTCGGACCATGTCTCGTAGAGAAATTCCGAGCATAGCTCGTTCCATAGCTCGCTGAGTGACTCTGAGCTTATTTACTGCTTCTTATCCTAGATAAATAATACGTTCCTCGGGAACGCGAGTGAAATCACGGGTCGAAAGCTAGCTAAACTCATTCCATATTACTTTCGACCCATTTCCTGATCATAGAGTTATTGGAAAACGGCAAGGATAGCATATATGAATATACAGGACGGTAAATAAGCAACATGCTTCACTAAGTAGGTGTCCCACAAAAATACGCGTAAAATTCGGCAGTAACGATAAAAAGTCGTAAAAGGTTGGCGTGGACATAAAACAAAGTAATTTTGGTTCTTATGCGTTATACATTTATGACATCGTTTACATAATGATCTACGGTCAATATTATTTATAACACTCCATCTTGAGATGTGATTTTTTGAACACTGAAATTAGTGTTGCCACCTTCGTGGTCTCACATAAGCGAATCAAATCCTTGAGATCTGAAAATAATGTTTTTGGGTTTTGGTTGGACCACTCTTCCATCTCTAACACTTTTTGTATTGTATTATGTAGGGTTTCCGGAACCGGTCACTTTTTTGAGAACCGGGAATTTCGGGATTTAGGTTTAAAGGAACCGGGATTTCCCGGTTCTTTCGGTATTTTCGGTTCTTGGTAGTTTTTGTTATATAAAGCAGTGATACGCCTCAAAAGTATACCACAATTAAATATTCAAGTAATTTTTAAGTAGGTAATTAAAAAAAACTTGCCAATACAAAAATTTTTAATAAAAAAAAAACTTAAGAATAAAACCGAATTTAATCACTCAAGTCTTCTCATAGTCATTTTTCTTCTATTTCCTATTGTCATCTTTTCCGTGGTCATAACTCATAACTAAGTAAGACAAGACTTTGGAAAATCGAATTTATTCTTTTTGATTCTTATATGTAGATCTTGATACGTAGTTGATGGTAGTAAAAAAAATTGAATGTAATGGTGACTTATGAATTATGATTCTTCATCCCCTAGATGGGGCAGTCTTGAGCATCGGGCTTGATCTCACTCCAAGAGTCCATTGCATGCTTGGGTATATGTCGGGATCCCGTTGGAGAGTGTGGCCAATCCCGTTCCATTTGCGACGCATGATCTGTTGGTCAATCGGGGTTTCGTGGCAGCGTTCTCGGAGATCTATATCAGATCAGAATTTGGCGAAGGCATCGGTTGACAAAAACCTGGAGCTGGTGCGAGATGGCCTTGGTTACGTTCCGCATTTTGCATCCGTACAGACTTCACGTTGGACCCACATATCTTGAGCTTAACTCTTCGGGTCAGCTTCAGAGACTGACATACGGGGCACAGCTGCGCGAAAGTGTCATCTTCAGTTCCTCTTGATTCTGACACGACACTATCAAGGTAAGTGAATTTGTGGACGCGTTCCACTACCTATGTGCCTATCAGCAACGGTGCAATATTCTTCAATCCAGATCGCATCTCTTGGGTCTTCCGGATGTTGATTTTCAGTCCTGTTTGCTGCCTCATGGCTCAGATCGTCGAGCTTAGCTTGCATATCGGCGCATGTATGACTCAACAGGCATATGTCGTCGGCGTTGTCTAAATCCTCCAAGACGTTGGAGATTGCCCACTCTATCCAGCGGTGCCCGTTATCATACACGCGAAGCATAACCCCATCCAAAGCGATCAAAAAGAGGAGGGGTGATATGAGACAGCCTTCTCGCACACCAGCAATGCATGCACGGATGCACGGTGATATCCTTAGAAATGACGCCATCATGTGTCACTTTACAAAAATAGTTCTTGTTGATAGCTTTGATTAGTTGAATTATTTTCGGCGGCACACCAATTTCATGTAAGCTAGACCATAAGCTAATTCAACGTATCAAAAGTTTTTTCGAAGTCTACAAAAGTATGGTATAACTATCTCTGCCATTCTGATACTTGTTCCAGTATGATACGAAGAGTGTTGATTTGGTCGGTATACGAGAGGTTCGAGCGGAAGCCTGCCTGCTCATTGCGCAGAAGAGGTTTTACGGCATTCGATTTAGCGAAGATAATCTTGCAGAAGACTTTACAAAGAATCGAAAGCAAAGTGATGCCTCTCGAGTTACTGCAGTAATAACTGCAGAGATAACTGTGTCCAAAAAAGGTGATCTTAATCTTTGCAAAGACTAAGATCACAGTCGCAGTCGCGTATGTACCTACTACTTTCCATCCTAGCAACTAGCAAGTGCGAGCGAATGTAGATTATATAGCGAGCGCATCATTCAGTCGCGCATATTTCTTTTAGCGCTGAATTATTTATATTAGTTTTAAACTTTTGAACAGTAGAAGTAAGTAGTAGTGTGAATCGCGTAAATACCGAAAGAAAATACCGAAATAAATAAAATTCCCGAAAATACCGAAAGAACCGGTAATCAAATTTGATTTCCCGGTTCCATTTTACTGACAAAAGAACCGGGAATTCCCGGTACTTTCGAGACCGGGATTTCCCGGTTCTGAACCCTAGTATTATGTAGTATGTCTGATAATTATATTACTAAGGTAATAGATTTTTCCTAATACAGATTTAATCCTATTGCAAACGTTATGAATGTAAAATTTCCGATTGAAGTTTTTACACTTAAACCTAAGTAAGTATAACTTTCTACATGCATGTAAACAGAAGTTATTACAAAAGTCAATGGTGTAACGCCCTGAAATGTATGTTTTGCAGCGCCGTAAAAGTCAAAGTAAAGGATATACATCCAGATAAAGACGAGAACATTTCATGAATAATATTCGAAAGTATAATGCATGTTTTCAGAGGACTTCTTTTGCTGGTAAACAGGTAAGAGCGGACAGTTTTACACCGACTTTTAACGTCAAGGCCAGGTCTACCAGTTCATTTTAAGTATATTGTCTGATCCTGGACATGACGCCCAGTACCTCCCTTCAAATATATTATATCGGTGAAGACGATCGGGAAACAAAGATTCGATGTTCTAAATTTCCTAACTTAAAACCAAATAAAGGAGCAGTGCATTTATAAAAGATCTGAAAAGTTCCATTGATAAAATCCCTCCTCCAGAGTAATTCAAAGTTGTCATACATGCGGATAAAAAACTACCAATAGAACAAAGAGGCAGTTATAATGTACCAACGGCAAATTAAAGGATCAGCAATTTGATCGAAGACATCTCATCCTCGAGAGCCGAAGTAACTCACGTCAGCGTATTAGTGAGATAAATCGAGCGAATGAAGGACTGCAATACCCCTTGATGTATTGCTGGGGGGATGATGGTTATTCAATCTCAGTCAGTATTTGGTGGATGAATACACCAAAATAGAAATGGAAAGACTAAATTATATCACGAATAATCAAGCATAATTACGTGCTAGCTACACTCACATAACAATGCTATTGGACGATAAGACGCACAAGCAAACCAGTTAGGACAAATGGTTGTACTACCATCATCTTTTACTGGTGGGCCCAGGTACATGGACGAAAGAACCTACGTTAGAAATTACTTATGTCCTGAATTTATTTATCGCTTTTACATGTGATCCTCGCTGCGATGAGATAAAAGGGTAAAAGATTACTGCAGCGGAATAAATCTCATGATCGCCACGATATAATTTCGAGAGTGTTTCGATTAAAGGTGAAGAAGAACTTATTGACAAAGGGCAACATTATTTAGTGAAGTGATGTTATAAATAGTCAATTTTGCCATTCTGGCAAAAGAGAGGACTACCACATATTCATATTCTTTTATGGTTTCACAATCTTATTACTCCTAATAAATCGACAATGTTATTTGTGCTGAAATACCGGATCCCAAATGTGATCCAGAGTTTCACGAAATCGTTAAATGTAATACGATACATGCTCCTTGAGAAACGTTTAACCGAAATTCACCATGTAAGACAGATAATGTGTGCAGTAACCGTTACCCCAAGGGTCTGTAAACGTTACCCCGAGGCTCTCATAAAGGAAACTCAAACTGGGGATGACGGTTATCCGCAGTACACGAAACGCTCACTAGATGACGGTGGGTTCTCTGTCAATATCAAAGGCGATTCAATATTTAACGCTCACTTGAATGTGGAATATTGTGATTCAGTGAAATCAATAAAATACATCTGTAAAAACGTAAATAAGGGTTCAGAACATTTATGAGCGTTTCCCTTCCGTAGTCCACCTCACTGTGCACTTGGAAAATGGACAAAGAATTTATTTTAATGAGCAAAACGATAGAGAGAATTTTCCTCCTACACACTCCTGAACACCTATCCTTTTTCGATTCGTGTAAAGTGGACGACTTTGCAAAAAATTGCTTTACTCAAAAGTACCTGCATACTACGTTTGGGAAAAATGCAAGTTTCAAGAAGAAAGAGAGGAGTAAACGTTGAAGGCTGGCCAGATGTAAAAAAAGAGCACGCTCTGGGCGGGGTCTATACAGTTCATTCGAACAATACAGAATGTTATCACCTTCGTATGCTTCTTCATGAGATCTGGGGCCCAATTTCGTATGAGCGTTAAAAGCGTTCATGTTATATACATCCCCCGTTGAAATCAGCGTCCAAAGCTCTCGGCTTGCTTTAAGATGAACATCATTTGTACACAGCACTGGGGCAGCACCTTTTCCAATCAACGCTCAGGATAGGGATCTATTCCCGATTATTTTAGTGTTCTGCCAAGTATCAGATCCCTGAAGTCTTTAGGAGAAATTCAAAGAATATACTATATAATTCTGAAGATTTTTAAAGGCAATTAGAAAGATAGGGAGTCGGATGTAGAGCACATAGCAAATGTGGTATTTAAGAAATACTTGCCGGTAATATCGGTAGTATAGTCGGCTAATTAAAGAGTATGGCTTACCTCAGTCACCGAAGGTAAATTTGAAAATAGAGAGTTTCTCGAGGAGACCAGTTGAGACTTACTAATACTTAAGAATTACTAATGAAGGATCACTGAATGACAAGCAAATGTTAGTTTACCATCAAATTATCACTAGCATTGAAACAGATGAAGGTGAAATATTCTTTTTAGATGATCCCGGTGGAACAGGGAAAACTTTCCTAATCAATTTGCTTTTAACGAAAGTAAGAAGTACTCGCGGCATTGCCTTGGCTGACGCTTGTTCTGGTATCGCAGCTACAATGCTTGAGGGTGGTTGAAATGCACATGCTACCTTCAAGTTACCACTCAATTTGACAAATGCTGGTACTCCGATTTGTAATAATTTAAAAAAAGTAATTTTGCTTTTTGTTAATTTTGCTAATGTAATGGGTGTTGTAACGGTTTTGCTTGCTGGTGATTTCAGGTAAACTCTACTAGTAGTTCCAAAAGTAAGCCGTGCCAATGAAGTCAAGTCATCTCTTAAAAGAGGTCTACTTAATGGCCTCAGGTTAACGTCCTCAAGTTCTCGAAAAATATGTGGGTAAACTTGGAAGGGCAAATATCCTATTTGAAATCGGCAATGGTGACTGACCCAACAGTTGACGGAATGATTACCATCCCGGAAAATTTGTGCATAGTTGTAACTACAGTTAATATCAGAAATGTATCCAGATATTGCTCATACTCACGAAGAGTCTATGGAATGGTTGTGTGAACGTGCTATTCACTCCGTAAAATGACCGAGCTGCAGCTAGCAATGATACCCTGCTGATATATTTTGAAGGGGAAAAAATTGTATAAACTTCGATAAACACGATGATCAAGACAGATGACGCTATTAGTTGTCCCATCGAATTTGTAAAATCATTGAAACCATCGGGTCGTCCATATTATATATATTAGGCTTATTCTGCGCGTGGGCACTCCTGTTTCTTTCTTGAGAGAAAACTGTTTCTCACACGGTCAATTCTACGTCTTGCTCACGCGTAAGCTTGCCTAGTGGTTTTAGTACAAACTAATGGATTAATTAAGAATATCGTCTATAAAGAAGTTTTTTAGATAATTATCTTTTAGCTATATTCTTTGACCCTTAAATCTAAAACTTATCAATCAAAATCAAACTTGGCACGAGCGAAGCCGCAGGCAAAAGCTAGTTCTAATATTTCAATTCAATGATTTCATATATTCCTTTGTTGAAGTGGTTATTATTAAATGGCGAAGACTGCTACTGACACTAATAATAAATCCTCCCGAGGACCCGAGGTTATCACAGCTATTAAAGTATTATTTATAACAGCATTACTATATAAAGGGTACAGCTTATTTTGTCATCAGTTATCACCATTGCAGTCTTCGTTGTAACACCGATTTTGAACAATTTTATTTGCTGTATAATTATTAACAACTGTAAGTAATATCTGAAATACTTAGTTTTCTTAAACTCGTGAGGACCTCAGGAAACTATAGAACATTGGTTCGGTACTTTGTAGTTCCCGTCTGGTTGGCTGCAACCGTCAAGAGGATAATCTATTTACAACCACCTGCGGGTGTTTTGGTAGCTACAGTTAAGAGCCAATGAGGGTTACCGTTTCTGTGGCCACCAGTTGGCGCCACTAGCGAGTGGGTCTTATCGCTGTTGTCGACAAAGTATTTTAGCACGTAAGCGATAATATTGATTATGACTCAATATTGCGCAGTCTCGTTTTCTTCCAAAAGAAGGAGGAAATGTTTCCAAAAGATGAAACGCGCCTAAAACTAATAATTTATCAGAAATGGCACAATTTTGCAATAATCATGAATAATTAGAGAAAATCCGCGATGAAAAGGTCGCAAAAAGTAATAAATTCAAAAGCGTTAACCCCCATTCCGCGGAAATAATGAATTTATACGGAAAACATATAGGCTAGTGATATATATCCATGAATATGTATCCCTATATGTACCACCCACCAGGTGGACCGATGACTTGGTCAGAGTCGCTGGGCTCCGTTGGATGCAAGCGGCCCAAAACCGCTCCAAGTGGAAGTTAATGGGAGAGGTCTATGTTTAGCAGTGGACATCCTTAGGCTGATATGATGATGTATCCCTAAAATATTTACTCTGTCTAATTTCCATGATAATTATATTTCAGATTAAAATGCAGCTAATCGTGATACTGTCGATCGTCACTCTCACCCAAGCTGAAGTCAGTCAGGATGGTATCCTCGTCAATGGCGTGCAGCACTACAGAGAAATACTTAAAGAATACATAGGCCCACATTATTATTATGGCTGTCCTCTAGCGTTTAATAACAGGACTAATGATTTATATTCCATTGCGACTTACCAAGACAATACCAGACGATTAAGTATATTTAATATTGATTCAGGAAGGAATCAATATATAACTGGCCTAAAGAATGCTGAAAGCATAGCCGTAGATCAGGTCAATGAGGATGTATATGTAGGGAATTTCAGTGGTATTTATAAATATCATCAGGGCTCCACTAATGAGGTAGAAATTGTAGCTCAAGGTCCTAAAGTTTGGAATTTGTATTATAAAAATGTCCTATTTTACGTCACATTGTTTTCGGGCAAAATTTATACACTAATTAATGGCGAATCCGCATTGTATCATAATTTGGACTTCCACGTAGATGTAATGGCTATTGATAACGATGAAAATATTGTGTACGTCAACAATCGCCAGTTATATTATCACAAGAGAGGTGCAAGACATGATGTGATTTGCGAGAGATTTTCTGAGGTCAGATCGTTGACTATGGATAGAAATGGCAAAGTTTATTTTTCGCATACAGATGGAATATATGAATTCAAGAATGAAACTACAATTGAAAGAGTCGTGTCTATTGACCACCCCAGAGAAATAGTATTTGACAACGAAAATAATATCATATATTATAGTTATATCGATAGAAAATTATATAGACTTAAACCGATAAATCTGTAAACCATCAACATTTTATTTAGATAAAGATAAAAGATAAAGAAATAAATCTATACTAATATACGGCTGACCACAGGGCTGGCTACTTCCTCGGTCAACGGATAGGAATTGCTATCCAACGAGGAAATGTGGCCAGCCTTATGGGAACCTTTCCCAAAGGCCAAAGTGACCTTGGGGATTGTTTATATTAGTTAAGTAGGTAAGTAAGTAGTCTTTAGAAGATTTTTGTAAATATTTGTTCAATAGATTAGTATATTAGTAAAGATAAAGATATATTGCTTTAGTTTTAATTATATCATCCAGAGCATCTACTAGTGCATGCTGTGCTCATCTATACGTAATGTGACACTTAGATTTAGTTGAATTTTATTGTTTTGTTATTGTTGTATTAGTGTACTCATTGTTGAAGAGCCAAATAAAATATAATATAGTATCCTGGGACATTCCTCACACACGGTCATCTGATCCCAAACTAAGCAAAGCTTGTACTATGGAAACCAGATAACTGATATAATACATATACTACTTTTGGTTTGTAAATACATATTTTAATATACATAATTACACCCAGACTCAGGACATACAGACATGTTCATGCACACAAATGCATGTCCTGTGTGGGAATCGATCCCACGACCTGCGGCGCTATAGGTTGAGACTCCACGTCTTAACCAACTGCGCCAACGGGCCCGTCAAACTAAATAAATAAATAAATAAAATATTTATTTGCGAGAATATGATAACAAATGTTATGGTATTATTAATATTATATAGTATCACATATTCTGCCAGTTTTGGCATCCAAAATGTTTTATTGCTGCGGAAGGGAGATGTTCCGGGTATAGTAACCGGCAAACTTTTTTTTTTTATACCACTGAGGTGGCAAACAACCATACGGCCCGCCTGATGGTAAGCAGGTTACCGTAGCCTATGGACGCTTGCAACACTAGGGGTATCCCTCGCGCGTTGCCGACCCAAACTTCTTGTAAATTAACCAAATTTTAGGTCTCTGGTGGAGGGGACCGGAGCGGGGGCGAGCTCGAGACAATAAATTAAAATAATCTACGTGTACATTTATGTCGCTCGCCATTGTACCAGCGCAAACCATTCCCCACTGCACCCAAATTGTGACAAGAAATTTGCTATGATATCGATATTTCTGCCTTCTTTAATTTAGCAATTGGAATCTCTACACATAGACTTATAAAAAAACTAAGACGGAGGATCGCCTAATAAACGAGTGAAGCAACAAAAGGAAGCCAGCGTTCCTGTAAATACATGGCCTCACACACACATATGCAACATAGGAAGCCGATCGGTTGTCATTCCGCATAGAGACGTTGACAGTGACAATAAGGCCCAGTATCACTAGGTACAAGGCTTGGGCCAGTACTGATTTTACTCACGCACACGTAGGAAATTTTCGGCTTCACTTTCTTATAAGGTGACACTTCGTCTTGATTTTTTATATGTCTATGTCTCTACATTACCTTTATTGTGTCAAATTACCAACATTAATTCAATTTACTTATTTAGATATAATAGAAAGGTTTATCAATAATTCTCCTTATATGCCAGTTTTAATTGAAGGCTTATTGTAAGTAGAAAGCTGATTCATGTTGGCATGTCGTGTACACGTGCGTTTCTACGAAACTGACTGTTTGCTCTTAATAGTTAAGAAAATGTTTTTGTATCTTAGTCATAATAATATTGTCGTTGGTTTCCTTGAATATGTTATGAGCATTATTTACATTATTTTAATATTGTTTCGAGGGGAGTCTCTTGTTAATAATTTTATAAAATGAAGTGTTTAAGTTGACTGTACTTGAAAATCTCAAGCAAATGTCTTTGTGCTATTTTTATTTAATACCCTTTAAGGGTTAAACCCTACTTAAACCTTTTGCACCTTATTACAAAACATGGTTTAAAGGAAAACCAGGTTTTAAAATAGCCTCGTCCCTTTTTATTATATGACGTTAGAAAGTGACCAAATGACAGTAAAACCTGGCTTTACTTTAAACCATGTTTTGTAATAAGGGGGTTTGGGTATATTTGAAAATGATTTATAAACTGAAAAATTTATGTGTTACTAATCCATCAAGTACGTAGTTATCATCATCAGCCTATAATGTCCTACTGCTGAGCACAGGCCTCCTTTCACTCATCATCATCATCAGCCTATAATGTCCCACTGCTGAGCACAGGCCTCCTTTCACTCATCATCATCATCAGCCTATAATTACCCACTGCTGAGCACAGGCACCTTTCACAAATGTTGGTGAAAGGGGCTGGGCGATACTCCACCACGCGTGCCCACTGCGGATTGGTGGAAGCAGGCTAGTGTTCAACCTACTGTTGGAATTTTTCAAGCCGCCTAGGAGGCATCCAACTAGCTTAACGACTATCACAATTAAGTGATAACCGGGACCAACGGCTTCACGTGCCTTCCGGAGCACGGAAACGCTCGATTTGAAATACCACTTGGCGGTCACCCATCCAGGTACCGACCACGACAGAGGTAGCTTAACTTTACGGCTATTCATGCTACACCACGAGCGCTTCACTAATGAGGGTGAAAGGGAATAGGCAAATACTCCACCACACATACACACTGAAAAATCTTGTGAGTGAGTAAGGATAGTGAGATAAGACAGAACTCCAATGGTACTTATAATTAAGTACTTACCTTATAATTAATTAATCTCCATGGGAAACCTATAAGCTATCATGACAACCTGTTAATCAACTAACATTAACAAGGGATATTTATGTTTACGAGAGCAAGTACCACTCGAAAGTGCCTTTCTATCAAACAACTATATTCTATAAGACAAGTAATTAACATGTATCGATACTATAACTCACTATAATCGACTCGTTTGATTAATCGATTAATTTTAATAATGTCTTCATGTGTGGTCGGGCCTCGTTTTGATCTAATTAAAAGCGTTTGCGTCGATACTATAGAAATCTAATGCGGAATAGAGAAAGCAGTATTATTTAATTCATTTTTTTTTTCAAATTAAATTTGTTTGAAGCTTAAGATGGAACACGCTTACCCAGAAGGAACCTATTCACTCTGGCCTTGAAAGTCCTTATATTGTATGAGTCAGGAAACACGGACGCCGGAAGCAAGTTCCACTCCCTTGCTGTCCGCATTATAAATGAGGATGCAAAACGTTGTGTCCGTATTTTATATTCAAATCTTGAATTTATGAACACTAATTTTTGCGTTATAATTTACTATGTATGGCAATGTATTAATATATGTATACAGTTTGTTTTAATTTTATAAGCGAAGTTGAGGTAAAAAATCAAAATATGTAGTCCCCTATCCACAAATCGGCTTATCTCTAGTTAGTTGAGCTAGTTGGTTAGTGTTACCAATGGTCGTCTAGACGACCGATCTGGTGCAGTGAACCACCGAAAAGAGACAGCGATATACGTCAAAAGAGAAAGATAGATATACCAGCTAACTATGCTTTATGAAACTACTACTTTACGATAAAACAATATAATTATCAATTGTATAAAAATATCATTCAAATGTCAATTAACAGCTGAATTTAGTTTGTGATGGTGTGCAGCTAAGTCAAATGCCACTTCTATCCTTATTGACTAAAATTTCTATGATCATCACCTTATTACTTGTAATTAATATAAATTTAGTATGTAGAAGTTCATTAGTAACATTATTTGTTGTGACTTTGCTTCGGCGGAGTTAGATTTAGTAGTAATTAATTGTAACTATAATTTATTACTTTAATTATAATAAATTAGATTGGGAATAGGTAGTTGCTTCAAGGTACTTTACAACTTTTTTTGGAAATGTATTGAATGATTAGTTTCGGAAACCATATAGGTATTATATTTTTCCATCACTATTGACTGTAGAATAGACCTCCCATAAGGAATCTTATTTCAACATTAACCAGAGTATATAGATAGTCAAAGTGTATGGTCATAATTTGTATGCAATAGAAATACTATAAAATTTCTGAATTTACTAAAAATCTATTATTTGATGTTCCTCTCTGCCATGCCACACACAGGTCGTGGGTTCGATTCCCACTCAAAATGTATGTACATAAATATGATGGCCTTTCAAAATTCAAAAATTCCAATTCAAAATCATTTATTCAAATAGACCTTCGCAGGCACTTATGAAAACTGACTCTAATACCGGTTCGGAAGGTTGCATTTGCTGAGAAGAGCCGGCAATTACTCTTTTCAAAACAAGCTTAGATTCATTACATAATATTTACATTCTAATCGCACTGAAAACAATTGCGTGCCCGGCGCGGTGACAAAATTACAAAGTAGACTGAATACATATTTAATAAGTAAATAAATAGCAAACTTAAGCAGACCAGCCCCCACAAGCAGCGCCTTGACGATTTTGATACATGTTAATAAATATACATATGTTTGCTGATAATATTGCAGCATTTCAATGATTCGACGGTATAAGTGTAGTGTTTAATGTAACTTGTGGTACACGTTCAATTTTGGATCAAGCTTGCGTGAGTAGTTTCAGGTTTTTTTTGAATTCTGTAATCGTCGGAACATACTTACATTAGCTTTACAGGTATCTTTTTATCGTTTGTTTGAAAATGATTCATGATTAGTAACTGTAATAGTATCAGGCGCCGGTCCCATAGTGAGCGGTCTAGAGTTCTACGGTCAGAGTTCTGTGTTCTGCGTTCACTGTAATCTATGCGGGCGCTATTGATCATTGCACACAACGACCGCGGCGGTCAAGGAGAACGCACTCTCACCGGAGAACTCTAGACCGCTCGCCTGAATATAATCGCCAATTAACAGGTGATTTATATAATTAGAGTCATTGTTATTTAGCTGAGAAAGAACTAATAAAAATACCCCAAACAAACTATTAAATCCGTATAGAAAGTAATTTCCGAAAATATCTCAAGACCTGTTATCTAAAAACCCTAGAACATAACAGTAAATATCGGAAAGCGATTCCGCGAACAATACGGCCAGTACTTGCCCGAGTACTAAACAGTCCACTAAACAGCCACCCAATAGGGCTGGGACACTTAATTGCAAAAACAATGAGCAGTGTCTGCCCACGCTTCGATCTAGAATTAGCCACTTGCTGGCTGACCATTAATTATTGCGCTTGAGTTCAATCTTTTGTTGGTTTCCATTATACTACGATTTATCTAGTCTTACCTGTGCTACTGAGCAACTAAACTAATTTAGTCTCACTACATCTTTATCTAATGGTGCGTCCATGCTACGCGAAGCGAGCACGAGCCGAGCCTCGAACGAACAGGATTCGTTCGTAGCTCGCGATTTCAAGCGCCTCGCGATTTTAAGGAGCCTTCAACGAGCCTACAACGAGCGCCATGCGAATCCCTGTGTTCGTGAAAAAACTCTGTGCTCGTTAGTGGCTCGGCTCGTGCTCGGTGCATAAGAAGTCGCAGTCGTGGACAAATATTACAATAAAGTATAAACCATATTGTTGTACATTCAAAATTATTTTGATTACAGAGCTTGTTTTCTGTTATTAGTTATTTTTTATATTACGCAGTCGGTTTTTGTTTTTTTTAATTAAATTCGTTGTTATCTTAAATAAATTTTTGCATGTGCGTCTACACGAGATTAGCTCCACTGAATGAAATCGAGTGGGATAATAATAATTTAAAAGTTTAAATTTAAAAAATTCACTTCAGTGAGTATTTTAATATCGTACTTTCTGATTGGAGCGCATGGAGCAATAATTAAAATTATTTGTTGTTTGAAGGATGAAGATTAAGGACCTATACAAATGGACAAAATTGATTCATTAAATATGTATTTGTTTCGCAGATACGATCATACCACTAGGCCATTGCCGGAGTCTTCTCAGTTTAAGTGTATTCCGAACCGGTGGTAAATTCAATTGTATGTACCAATTTAACGTTCATAAGTGCCTTACCAGGGCCTAAACTGAATAAATGACTTTTTGATTTTGATTGGAAGATTCGCTGGCGGGGAGCGTTTTTCGCTTGGCGAACCTAATAGAAAACGCTCTAAGCCTGCTGGGAACCTTGCTGATCGGTAGCAGCGGCAGACGCGAGGATATTTTCTAAAGATTGTGTTTTGTTTATTTTTTGTAAATTTTATATTAAATCTATACTAATATTATAAAGCTGAAGAGTTTGTTTGTTTGAACGCGCTAATCCTAGGAACTACTGGTTCGAATTGAAAAATTCTTTTTGTGTTGGATAGTCCATTTATCGAGGAAGGCTTTAGGCTATATAAGATCACGCTGCGACTAATAGGAGCGAAGCATCAGTGAAAAAGGTTGCAAAAACGGGGAAAATTATTCATATAGGGTAGGGTAGGGTATCACCACAGGGTAGGGTAGCACCACGCGAACGAAGTCGCGCCGGGCAGCTAGTATTTAATATCTGTATAACATTTTTATTTCAGAATATAATCAACCATCAACTACCGAAATAAATAAAAAACAACTTCACTCCAAATACTCGTAAGAACTCGATAACACGATGACGTCATTATCACTCCAATTTTATCGCTATTCATTTTTATGACGTATCGTATCATATAATGGAAACGCATAAAATGGACTAATTGGTTTGGAAATTGCACACGCTGTGTAGTCTCTACTCCTGGTAGAGATTTTGTGCCCGCTTTTAATTTTCTACTTCAGGAGTTGAGTTCCTGTTTTAGGGATCCGTACTGTGTGGGACCTTTGGCCACATCATCAATTAACATGTTGAAATTATAAATCACTGTCGTCTTGGCCGTCTATTAACTGCCTCTACTTCGGATTGGATTGTTATGATTATCAAGTTCTATGGAATGAAATCATGCGTATAATTTTGATATTAAATCATATTCCTAGAAAATATTAACTAATTTAATTTATTTACTGAAATAGGTTATGTCATGTAATATTATTTTTCAAAGTAAAGAAACGCTTACGCTCCTAGCCATTCCACAAACTAATTTACACCGTAGGTATGGTTAACTGTAAAAAACCGGCCAAGTGCGAGTCGAATTCGCACTCAAAGGGTTCCGTAAAGACATTTCTTGTATGCCCCCCCCCTAATTTTAAATTTTTTTTTTTTTTTGTTGATATAGGGGCAATATAGAATTTCACATTCTGTGATCAACTGTAATACCTATCAAAGTTCATGAGAAACGTGGGCAGTCAAACAGGGAAATTATGGTCCGGTTGTCTCCGTTTGGGTACAGATCTCAACAGATTCAAATATCCGTGGGGCTTGCTTTCCCACGCACCATATGAATTAAAAACGAATATGCACCAAAATTATGTAATACAAAGAAACTTAGCAAGGAAATTAAACGGAACCTAAGTAAGCTAGTACATCTAGCATTTATTCCTCTTTTTGTTCTTCTCCACAGCTTCTGGTTAAAACAAAGGTAAATAAACTAAGAGTAGTTGAAATTAAACGTACACACGTATTAAGAAATGTTTTTGTATTACATCTAGTTTGTCGCATACAAACTTTACTTATGTTTTTTTGTTTCATTTATTTTAAGTATTCTTGTTTCTAGACAGTTTGTTTTGTAATCTTCTGTGTCCTATTGAGTGAAAAATTCTGAGTTTATTGTAAGCTCAGTTAAATGTTAAGGTTGTGTAACAGCGCAGATCGCCATCGAGGCGAAAGAAAACAGAAAATGCAAATTCCAATTTTTTTAATCAATATTGTTCTATAATAACTTTTTCGTTAAATTATAATCATGTGTTGATAAACAGCAGAGATTTTTTCCTTGAAAAGTAGTACAACCTTATAATTTTTTTTTAAATATTATTTATAATATAAATAGTTAAATAATCGTATTTTTTGTAAATTTTATTTGACTTCGCAATCTTCTATAAATATTATTTTGGCTGAGGCTTCAACTTTTATTAATCATTTCGTTGTTTTATATGAAATTGTCAGGATATAAATCACGTTATGGACAATAAACCACCGAGTTAACTTTAACCGCACGGTAAACAGAGATGTACGGCGTTATAAAATATTTACATCAGCAAAATATACCGCCATTATCTCGTTTAACTTTGAATGTTACTGTTTGAAAATATGTAACGGAACGCGACGATTTGAACTGAATTAATTTGAATTTTCATAAAAGACTTATTTATTTATTTGTATTAAACAAGAGAAAGCTTGGTCAGAGCAATCTTAGTTGAAAATTATGCACTTGTTCTACAAACCAAACTCACAGACAGAACAGTAACTTCATTTTTCGTAAGATGATTGACATTTTATACCCTTTCATTTGGTACCACCCAAAATTAAATCAAATACTTGAAAATCCTAAAAAAAAAATTTGTCATATGGCTAGAGCGTTTGATTACAATGTAAAATAATTATATGGCCAAAGATTAGTAATACAAAAACTCAGTGAATAAATATTTTATACAACTTAAGTCGGTAAACAAGCATACGGCCCGCCTGATGGTAAGCGGTTACCGTAGCCATATGGACGCTTGCAACACACGAAGCATCGCTCACGCGTTACCGACCTTTCCCCCTCCCCTATGAGCTCTGGCGACCTTACTCACGCGCAGGAACACAACTTTACACAACATAAAGTTATTTGGCTGCGGTATTCTGTTAGGTGGAGGTACTTCCCCAGTCGAGCCGCTCTTTGAGCGAATAAACGCTATGCTCTACCTCTCTCAAAATATCAAAATAATATAAAGTAATAATATAAACGCAGTTCGCTCGCACATCTTTAGTTACCGTATGTTTTCATCCTTGGGTACACTTTATAGGAAAATATGATATTACAGAATTTTACTGGGATACTTTTAAACAAAGTTGCCTTGTTAATACTTATATAAACTGAAATGTAACATGGGTAATTGTCCAACATCTTTTAATTATAAATTATCCAGGTAAAAATTTCTTCTTTATAAACTACATAAATACTGTCGTGAAAATGGTACAGGTTTATGGTAATTTGCTAACTTACCGTAGCCTATATTCTCTTGCAACACCATGAGTATCACTCGCGCTTTGTTGACACTGCAAAAATTTGACAACCTTTTTGAAGAACCCCATGCTGTAATCCCTTGGGAAAACAACGTTGGGGAACTCGTTCCACAACCTGACCGTCCGCGGTAGGGAGCTTTTGAAATGCGAGACCAGTTTGGTTCCAATGTGTGAGGATTACCTCCCGTCGATGGCGATAAGTGCGATAGGAGGTAGCCGTAGCATACCAGTGTCTGTTGCAAGATGGTTGCAAGGTAATTGTAAAAGTAGGGTACAAATCACCAGCGTTCGTTATCATTGAAACTTCTACATGTGCCCAGTTTGTGGCATTCAGTGAGTAAGTACGTTATGTATGATGTACTATCATTATCATATCTATCATTGAAGCGAGAAATGTAGTATAAAATGTTAATAAAGCCTGGCTCTGTTTGCACAAATCCTAATATATCTACATCAAAACTGGTCACATATGGTTGACACATTGCCTAATAAATTTCCAGTCAAAACAACGCCAAACCCTTTTTGTTGGCAACCAACAATCAACATTATCAATCAATACTATGTCAACACTCTCGGAGATTGTATGGATCCATCACAATACTAATCCATGGCGTATATCTAAGTTGACACGTATTAATACCATATTTCTTCGCGGAGGAAATAATGATTGTGCGCTGCCTGCGTATTGGCGTTGTTTGTTACAATATATCAAATGTTGGCTCCAATTTATTTGCCGACGATAAATCGTTGGCATGCTAGAGCAAAAAAGGCATATTGTTTGGTCACATCGTACAGGACGGTTAGATGTGCTTCAATATCCAAAAAGCCTTGAAAGGTTATATAAATACTGAAAAACATATAGTACTAAATATACCTTTTCCTCTGACCAAATTTCAAGCCATTGTCAAGCATCGAAATATTAGAAGCAAACTGATCAAGTGCTTGGTGGAATTTTTGGCGGGAACTTGCAGAGTGACTTTGAGTTTTCATTTTTATTTTCATAATTTTGTGTATTTTGAGTTTTATTGTGTATTTTTGGTGGTATTTTACCCCATAAAGATCATCCATGTGCACGAGTGAAGTGAAATTAAATGAATTATGGGTATCGTGACTTTTCAAGTTGTCTCAAAAAGTCCGTGAAGAGTTTTAGTACAATTACCACCATTGCAGTAAAACATGACTTTTATGGACGGACGGTGACTGACTGAGGACTATAATGTGAAAGTGATTTATTGTGACTGGATACTATAATATAACTCGACACTGGCAGAAATGAGCCCTAATTTGGGCTTGGTTGCCAAACTTAAAAATAAGAAGAAGTACTTGGTAACAGACGTTCAGCTTGAAAATTGTAACCAGTAATAATTAGGGTGTGTAAGAAATGCTAGAGGAATTCGATAAAAAATAATATTATCACACACTTTGAGAGAACCCTATACCCAGTAAAAATAATAAATTAATGTGTCTGTATAGCGGTGAATGATTTAAAAAGCCGATAATGCCATATTGAATTAATAACCTTTAAAAGGATATCCTACACAATTATTTTTAGCATAATATGGAGGATATAATGATGGTTTTTAAAATCCCTAATGATTCTCATACTACGCGTGTGGTCAATGTACAGTGGCGAGCAAAGAAATTGACACCTTTATATGCTTACTACTAGTCACAGTAGACACCCAGTGGTCGAAATTAATTCATAGACCATTATTCATTAAAGTCATAGACAGATAAACCTAATTCATTGCACTAGCTAGTAAAACAATCCAGTATTGCTAAATTCCATAAGATTGAATACGGGTTAACTGTACTACCAATCAGTCGACCTAATGACATTTGAATCCTGAGACCAAACAAATTTAAAGAAAACTGATCAAAACAACCTGTGAAGATAATTAAGCGCTGTATCAGTTTATCCCACCAATCTGTTTTACCAGCGGCCATATCCTTCCATAATTTTCTGCGTTAGGGAACGAGCTGTAATTTTTTGTTCACAGTTTTATCCGCGTTTCGATAAAAAGTAGCTCATATCACTCAGGAATCATGTAAATTCCTATCAGTAAAACAATTTTCAGAATCAATCAGTTCCAGAGATTACCGCGTAATCCAAACTAACGAACCAAATTTACCTCTTATAAAATATAATATAAGTATAGATAAAAAGATTCGTGGACCAACAAAGACAAGGAAATTCTAAGTTCTTTCAAAAGCGGTGATTTTCTGTGTTCTGTAAAATTCTTATCGAGCATTACACACGTATAAACTACTCTCAGAAACGGGCACCTCGGGTTCTAATCACTCACATTTTTCCTGCATGTGAAACAATTTTTAAATTGAAAAATTTTACACGATTATTTTGCACTTCACTGTACCAAATAAAAATTCATCGGGTGTCTTTCGGGATGCGCTGTAAGTTTAAAAGCATCCGTTTTATCCTTAGAAGGGTGCTGCAAGATCATTTGTCATAATCACCGTTTGAAACACCGCAGTAGCGAGGGATGAGGGAAGAGGTATACAGGCCCTACAGAAGTACATACAATGAAGTAGACGTAGATGTACGTAAGGCAATTATTGCTCAGTAGTATAGGTCGTGGTACGTCGGTTGCCGCCGGTCCGGGTTCGAATCCTACAATGAGCTTGAGCTTTCGGTGAAGAAAAACATCGTGAGGAAACCATAAGTGGAAGGGTGCCCTGTAGAGCCCACCTGGCTGGCTACCACCCTCAAGTTGCGAGTCTGTCGCAAAGCACCTATCGATGTTCTCCGACAGCTGCTCTTGAGAAACCTTCTAGGCTTTGTAGGCACATCATCGCTTACCATGGTGAGAGTTAGGTTAAACCATAGATCTCGAGGTTAAAAACAGTAAAAAAAACTGGGTTAAAAAATAACGTTGCGTATGAGTACTATAATCTACCCTAGCTATTTCACACACGTTCCGAAGATAAAAAGGACTTAGCTATGTTACTAGGAAAACGGTACTAGGTAGACGGGTTCTCGAGTGGAGACCACGACTCGGCAAGCGTAGTGTAGGACGCCCTCCGGCCAGATGGACCGACGACCTGAAAAAAGTGGCTGGTGGTGACTGGATGGCGAAAACGGGAGATCGGGCCAAGTGGCGAACCCTGGGGGAGGCTTACGTCCAGCAGTGGACTGCAATAGGCTGAAATGATGATGATGATGAATCATGACTAGGAAAACAGCATCACACTCAATGCTCTTGAGTTATAAGATAACGGAAAGAAAAATAGACAGAATAAGGATCAAAGCAGAGTAAAAATATAATGATCCTATATATTATATTTATCGTCACCGTGACATACAAACATCCAATCTAGCTAGAGTCTTACTTAACTCAAGGACAGAGTCAATCAGAGGGGCGACGTATTTATAATAGGTGCCGATACACTGGTATACTATACAATGTTCAGTTTATTGTTTGATCTGAGAGGATTTGAGTCGGACGTTCCCAACTACGGACCATTGGGATGAGGAATGAGGAAAATGGCCATGGGGATTCCATGGCCATTTTCCCTCAGCGTTTCGATAAGGGGTTCGGGCGTGAAAAGAGGTCTTCAAAAGCTCCCTGGTATTTTCAAATGTTAATACACCATAGAATAGATATGACATAACAACATACAGTATAATCTAGGTAATCTGCTAACATTAATTATAATTAATATTTTGGTTTGTTTTATTTTTAGGAGCCTTCTTATAGGTTTTAGTTTTGCATTCCCGCTATATTTGCGGATATCGATAAATTGCAAAGTGACATAAAATTATTCGTTTTTCAAATGTATTATAGGTATTATATTATTCTTAGTCTTAACCCAATAAGTACAGGCTACCTGTGACCACGACCATGACCATGTTTCTGCAGCATACGTCTAGGTACTCAAAGAACTTAGTATGCATTAGAATGTACCGTATTTGTGTAGAAAAAAATGATGAATTTTTCCAAATGCTGCCCTGCACAACCAGGGTTTCTTTAATCTATTGGAGGCATTTTAGGATAAGTGGGACCCCTAAGACAGAGGACAATTTTATTAAAATAGGCAATAGGTTTGATTTCTTTACAATAACATTAAATTAATAGATAATTAGTGCTTAAACTTAATCATGTTGTTTGAATATCAGTTGTCGCCTGTTGATCTGGCAGGAACTGGGGGACACTCATAGATCGCGGGGCCTTGGGCAATTGCCCAGATTGCCGAGAGGAAAAGAGGTGCCTGAGCACAACTTCATTTTTCGTTTGGCATCCTTCAGACTAAATGTGTGATAAACCATTTGATGAAAAAAAAAAGGTTTTGAAAGCAGGTTTTTTTATTTGGGTTCTAAAAATATTTAAAATGCCTTTTTACACGAGCCCTTCCATTATTATTTTCCACAAATGTAAAACTTGTACTGCGACAAATTGCCATAAGAACATTTAAAAATAAATAGCAAACCATCTCAATGGCTGCGAGACCAGTCCAATACGCGAGTCGGTCGCGTGGCGTCTCAAACTTTTTGCTTGTTAAAATACTTGCCCGCTGTGAATGAACGTGGAGTGAATGAGAACTGGTGACCGAATGAATGAGCGAATGAGTCGACGGGACATCGGAGCAATTACTCTTTTTTGCTTAGCACGCGTTGCGGAAACGACGGGTTGCAATTGAATTGATTGGCATATGTTTTAGTTGAAGTTTCAATTAGTGTAGTATTTTTCGTTGAAAATATCGGAATCATTTTGTTGCCCTTGATTTTCTGACTGATTTTATGTTTAATCTTACTAAGGAAAACATACAGAAGAAACGTAATCGGAAAAAGCAAATGAGTTTTACTTCTATCTACCTTTGTAGATGAGAGATGTGTATGAAATATAATATAACTGATAACTTATTTATACATTATGCCCGATGGTTTTATTGTAAAGCAAGTAGGTATGCCATTTCCCGTTATATACATCTAACTATAGAATAGGTATACCTAAATTAATACATGAGTTTTCATTGAGACATGGGTGGTGATTAATCAGATGATTCTAAGACCTGCCGGTATGTAGCAATAAATGCAGTTGATATAGTTCCCTTCCACACCTTGTGGCTACCACAATCGACCAAATAATTACTTTGTGGTCAAACACTACCTGTGTCTTTATACATTTTCGTGCAAAATGATACAATTTATAAATATTTTATAATGTTCGCCTTATTACAAAAGCTTTTCCAAGACAACTCGACACAATCATATTCAAAACCCGAATTTTGAATGTACAATCGAGTTGAAAAATCCTGAGCATTGTGTTGTATCAAACTCGGGTTTAATCGAATACGAAAACCAGATGTCAAAAACGATTAACAAAACACTCCAAAGGGGAATGGCCGATTGAGTTTTTATATCGATGATTTACTTTCGATTGGCGGCTCGTTAAAATTGAATTTAATTTAAAAAAAATTGAGAACACCTGCTCTTACAGTTTGCAAGTGTATTGTATCTTAATTAAGTAGGTTTTGCTTTTTACTCATAAAAATAATAACTAGTGAAAAAAAAGAAGCTAGTGATGATATGCCTCATGGTTATTTCCGAGTTCCTATTTGAAATCTTCCGGGTCCGAGGTACTTTGTTTAGTAGATTTAAATCCTTCCTTTCCTTCCTTGGACATTCCTCACACACGGTCATCATCCCAAACAAGCAGAGCTTGTACTATGGAAACCAGATAACTGATAATACATATGCTACTTTTTGTTTGTAAATACAAACTTAATATACATAATTACACCCAACACCCAGACTCAGGACATACAGACATGTTTGTGCACACAAATACATGTCCTGTGTGGGAAGCGAACCCACGACCAGTGGCGCGATAGTTAGAATCTTAACCAGAGTATTAACCAACCGCGCCAGCTGGTCCGTCACAAATCCTAATCCTAACTAATAATATAAATCCGAAAGTAAGTTTGTTTGTTTTTTACGCCTTCACGCCTCAACTACCCAACGGATCGTCATGAAATTTGGCATGCAGATAGCCTATTGTATGGAAAAGGACATAGGCTACTTTTTATCCCGGGAACGGGTGAAACTGCGGGGGACAGCTAGTAACAAATAACAACGTAAATCAAAATTAGTTTATCAGTAATAATACAAAAAAAAAAAATGCAGACTCACGTTAAGAATAAGAATAATTTATTTAGACACGTAATACAAGAAATGGTATAGTATAGAACAAGTAAATAATTAAAATTAAGGTGTGTCGTAAAAAGGTGATCGCTCAGCATGAAGTTGCGACGACAAGCGCCACAAGGCTGGTTTTCAGCGAAACCTTCCGAAGTTCACCTTCTTGTCTGAATGTCTGAAAGATATTATGTTTTTTTAGGTATTATCTCAGAGTATATAAATACTACGTACAAGTATTATAAAAAAATTGGACTAGTCTAGTAGGTACGAGTCAGATTCACGCACGGAGGGTTCCGTTAAATTATAAAAAAATCAACTTAATTTAATGGCTCTGTAACTCAAACTTTTATATTAATTAACAAAGGTATATAAGTGAATTTATGATCCGTTAATATTGAGTAAAAAATATTTTGCTATGATTGTTTGTAAATTTATTTCAGGCAACGAATAACAAGGTTCAGCTTCTTAAATAATGACATTTGTGTGTGAGATGGAACTAAACACAAAACGTTGAAATAATGCCAATTTTTCGGGATTTCTTATTGGGACCCAAGTCCTACCCTTCTTAATTAATCAATGATAAATATATCATTAATAAATGCATTCTGTGAATTTTTAACTACCGATATACTACCGTTAAAACAATAGTCTTGCCTTTCTTTATTTCTTTCTTTTAGCATTCATTAGTAATACTGTCTTTGTGACCCATTGGGTACGGAACCCTAAAAATTGGCCCCAATGCTCTTTTAAAGCTAATTTCAGAGGAACGTAAATTGATTCGCGAATTATTCTGTAAGTAGTTTAAAATTTACAAATTTTCATCGAAATATTATTACTAAAATATTAGTAAAACGGACAGAATTTTCAGAACCATTTATTTTTAATGGAAGAAAAGCCTTATATTATCACACCGTTATATACGTTACGTTACACACCTTATATGTCACACGCACTCCTCGGTTTATCCGTGGTTACTCCGATACAACTATTCAGGTATCAGTCATTATAAACTATGTTAGTTACATGGTGGTTGATGCTTGAATGGTTGTATGTTGTATAGGACATGGGTCGGTCGTTGTACTGGCTGAGAGCAGTGCTAATCATCATCATCATCAATTGGAAGAAAAGCCTTATATTATCACACCGTTATGAACTGTAAAATAATTCTAAAATACCTGTGAACAAATAACATTCTTTTCAGCTGCGGAGAAAAATGGAAAGTTTTTAAAAGTAATTTTATTCAATGTTGACTCGCGTCTCGAGTCTTAACGACTTTTGATCGAGTGAATTTTCCAAAGGTTTCTCCTTTTAGAAACTGGAAAATGCATGCACCACGCATGCCCATTGTGGGTTGGTGGAGGTAGGCTAGGCTAGTGGTCAGGTAGGAGGCCTCCAACTAGCAAAACAATTAACCGATAACCGGGACGTGCCTTCCGAAGTATGGAAAACTGAGTTGAAATGTATGCGGCCACCCATTCAGGTACCGGCCGATTCAATGATCGATTAAGAACGTTGAATCACGCTACACCCCGAGCGCTTTAAAATCGAATAAATAAAAAATCTATAAAATTAAATTAGCTCGCAGATAAAAAATAAAAAATCTTGAAAAAATAATAATTTCAGAAAATAGTAACCCGATGCAAAGCAGTTAATCATTTAGTGACAATGTCAAAATAAATAAATGTCCGACACCATAATAAAAAATGGTGTATTCATTTAAAAACGCTCGTTAGTACAAAATTAATATTCTTTCATTTATATCAGATGCAGTACGATTAAATGCGATGCAATTAAGCTTAACTTGAAGTAAGCCGACAAAACAGTGGTTAAAAAGGCGGTCAAGTGTGAGATGTTAAAATATTCGGCTGGGGTTCTGTAGCCGGTAAATTAAGGAATATATTTTTGTAGATAGGACACTGTGGTGGTAAGGTTATGCAATTCAAGTAAATAGTATAGGAGATTGAGTTTTTATATTTCATGATCTTTATTCATTGCCATATTGGATATGGGTTTTACAGATTTTTAAATTACGAGTAATTTTTTTTTTATATTGTTAGATTGCAAATGAATTAGTAATAAAAATAAATTAAAAATCGAATCCAAAAAGATTTCAAAATAAGGTACGTAAGTCATTTAAAAATGGAGCAATAAACGAAATGTAACCTTTAGGCCAAGTTTCGAACTGGTAATAACTTCAGTAAATTTAACCTTCATAAGTGCGCTTCTGGGGCAAAAATTAAATTTTGAAAAAAAAATGGCTTTGACTTTGACGTTGCCCGTAAATAAATTGCCAAAACACTTTACTCTTGTACTATTTTGCCTTGAAATTTATATGGATGGTATCCAGTTCTCGCGGAACCATAATAAGACATTTAATGCATGAACTGGTCAAACTGGATGATGGCGCCTGCTCATTGACAAGTAAATGGGTGGTAAAAGAATGAGAAAAAATAATCAATGGACTGCCTTTACACAAGCAAAATTCTACCTTATATCAGAGCAAATAAAGCTAAAACTTTGTCATCAATATCCAAATAGATACGACTAAATGGAACATATCTGGAATGCAATGCCAGCGTCGCTGTCAGCTCATGTTAAAATATTTCGAAAGCATACGAAATGAACATTCAATTCTCGCTCAAATTTTTTGGGTGTATTAAGGAATTAAAGTCGAATTTTGCGTAAAGTTTTACTATCACATAGGACATTTTGTATGGGTTTAGGGTTGTGCCCAGGTACCGTTTTAACAAGGATCTGGTAGCGACAGATAAATACGATTGGGCTTCTGTGTTTAAGAAAAAATAAAATGATAAGTTATTTATGGATGATTAACAGTCACACTAGACAACGTGTTAAGGTTATTTTGATCTCACGGGGTTTCAATGGGTATCATGAATTGACTTCATTTTATTTCACTGGTAGTTCTTATAGCGCTCTTAAACAATCTTATGGTGCGTCCATGCTTGTCGAGCCGAGCCACGAACGAGCACACTGCGAGCACGATTCGCGTAGCGTGCTCGACTGCGCTCCGCCCGATTGTCAGTTTTTTCTCGAACACAGGGATTCGCATCGCGCTCGTTGTAGGCTCGTTAAGTACGTCCACGCTTGAAATCGCGAGCAACGAACAAATCCTATTAGTTCGAGGCTCGGCTCGTGCCCACTTCGCGTAGCATGGATGCACCATTATGGTGCGTCTATGCTTGGCGTTCCGAGCACGAGCCGAGCATCGAGCGAGCACACTGCGAGCGTGATTCGCGTAGCGTGGACGGGCTTGCGAACCTCGAACGAGCGCGATTGTCAGTTTTTTCACGAACAAAGGGATTCGCATCGTGCCTGTTTGTAGGTCCGTTCGAGGCTCGGCTCGTGCTCGATTCGCGTAGCGTGGCCGCACCATTAACTATCGAATGGTTTATGTCCGTCTCGTTTTACCGTACACGAATTCATTTATTAGAAAGAGACTTGGGGTTTTAATAACTTTTTAATGAATCGAAGTAACGGGTATTCAGTTCCCACGATACAGAGAACCCTAAAAACATTTTACTTTGGCGATGATAGCTCAGTGATAATGACGTAGGATGCCAAGACGAAGATCCCGGGTTCGAATCCTACTATTAATTGAGAAAACAGTAGTGCGTCTCTAAAAATATAATAACTTAATTATTATAAAATAAATTCAATGACTTTGTACCTAAAACAGAAGATAATAACAAAACTTGAATTTGTGCCATACATAAAATATAATAATTAAATAAAGAGTGTTCACATAATTCATGTTTATGGTTCTGTTCGTGTAAATAATTAGTTCTTGTGTGAATATTGAAATGGGTCAACGTTGTTAAATATTGTGAGTCTCGCGCCATATTGTAAAACGCGGCCATTTATTTCATTCATCAAAATGATAGTTACATAGTACTAGCAGTCCCCCGCGGTTTCAACCGCGTTCCCGGGATAAAAAGTAGCCTATGTTTTCCGTACCATAGGCTACCTGTATGCCAAATTTCATGATGATTGATACAGTACTTAAAGCATAACGATATACGACCTCTCTATGTGCGAAGTTTGATCAAAATCGGAAAAGCCTAAAGAAAATGCACACAAACAACTAGAAAGTTTTTTAATTCTCAATAGTAGTTACATAGGTGTTCCTGGGGAAAACGGTTTAGACATACGGATAGACAAGAAATCAGAGTTTGTAAGTTCTTATTTTAATTATGTGTTGTGGTGGTTTCCGCCATTGCTCAGTATTATTTAATTAATTTTCCAATCTAGGATCGAAAAGTAACATTTGCAACCCGCTTCTTAGATACGTGTAGTTCTAATTTCAGAGTATGAAAGATAAAAAAAACTTTTTGATAAGACTTTTGCAACAAAAGTGGAATTAATCATCATGACCTTCCCTATTTCTTACATGGCTTTGAAAACCAAAATAAATATCTGTTAATTCCGCCATGTTACACTGCATACTAATGACAACATTACAGTACTATTAAATATTCTGTGACATTACGCGGTCTCCACTGAGTAGCCAGTTCATCAGTATCACGCACGACGCAAGCCTTGGTGAGTTTCTTGCCGGAGTCTTCTCAGTTTAAGAGTGTATTCCGAACCGGTGGTAAGTTCAACTGTATGTACCAATTTACCGTTCACAAGTGCCTTACCAGGGCCTAAACTGAATATATTACTTTTTGATTTTGAACGAGCATACAATTTTATCTCAAAAGTTTTCTGTTTTATTACCTGTCAGTCATAAATATTTTATATTAATACTTTTGGGTTTGTAAATAAATATAATTGAGAATTTTATTATTGATTAGTAAGCATGATTACCAACCTTAAGAAAATTGTCTACATTCAAATTGTCATTTACATAAATCCCACATGGGAAAATCTGGGGCGGGTAAGTAGCTAATAATATAACTATTATTTGACCCCGTGGTTTCACATGCGCACGGTTTTTTTTTTGCGCGAAATCATTATTATTTTTCTGAAATAAAAGTAGCCTAAGTTACGCCTTATAACTAACATTGAAAGTCCCTTCAAAATTGGATTGAAGTGTGTGTGTGTTGTGTAGAGTGAGCGTGTTTGTGATTGAGGTTTACGATAGTGTAAATGGTTTCTGTTATAGTTTTGCTATATTTTTATTCAATTGATAAAAATAAAATGTAGATGCAAGAATTTCAAGTATTGATTCCGCAAATAATGCCCCACTTTTAAACAGCTATTAAAACTTGGACATTGCACCTCATAAAGAAACAATGATTTAGTATCACGAGCTTCTTTGCAATCAACCACAAACAAATTTATGTGCCATAAATAATGGTGAAAAATAATTACATAATTATAGGTTTACCGCATGAATAATTTAAAGGCTTGAGGTGGTCAAATTAATTGAATGTCTTAATGGCGGTCTTTATTACATTGCTATAGCCTTAAGTCCTCAGGCTTTTGATAAATGTTATCTGTCCAGCAATAAAGTAATATATGGATGATAATTAACGAATAAATTTGGACTTATCTGGATTAAATGCCAGTGCGTGAGATTAAAAAGTAATAAATTACAAAGTTACTTTATAACAGTCAAATATATACCTATATTACGATAAAGTAAACTATTTTGAAACCGCAAAAAGTAGACCTGACTCAGAGATTAAAGACTAAAAAGACAGAGAGATTTATAGAGGAAAGGGGAAAGTGCATCGCCCCATAGAGATCTGTAAACTTTTAAACGTAGTCTGTACACTTACCCCCTTACTTATAAAACGTTATTTAACTAATATACTGTTTAAAGGGTCACGTAAATAACGTCACTCTATTGTCATTGTCAAATAATGTGACAAAATTTATGTGACCATTTAAAAAGTATATTAGTTAAATAGCGCTTTATGAGTAAGGAGGTTAACTCGCCCATTTAACGAGTTTTATTTTCACGTGAACTTAGAAACACATTTCACAGTGTGAACTGTGTTTCTAAGTAAAATATGTGTGAACTTCACACATATTTTTTATGCTACTAAGGTAGCAAACAAGGATACAGCCCACCTGATGGCAAGCGGTCAGCGTAGCGTATTGACGCTTGCACCACCAGGGGTATCACTCGCGCCTCTAGCAAAAATTTCTTCACCCCGTTTTTGTAGAACCCCATGCTGTACTCTTTTGGGAAAACCACGGCAGTTTGTTATTGATAAAGAAAAGGACCAAGTAGCCTGGTATGGAGAAAAACATGGCTTCTTTTTTCCCCGGAACGCCTGTAAAACCGCGGTGGCGGCAGTTACTTCATAATCATTATCCTTTCCCTTTCGCATCAATATCCCTAGAGAACATTCTACTGTCCATCAGAACTTCGATTGATTTCTTCAACGAATGATCTTGTACTGCTTATATGCAGCAAATAAAGATCCTCAACAGCGACTCACTACGTGCCTATAGTATCGTTCCAGCATAACATATCTAATATTTTGAAACGAAAACTCGAAATCTTTGTGAAATATTTCCTTTTACAAATGCAGGTCCAATTGTAAACATCCACGTATACCTGGCATCGACACACCGAAATATATTCCTGGGTACGACATTGCAAAAGTTTGACACACAATATTTTGATATTTGGTATAAATATGGATATTTTAGTAAGAACCATGGTATAGAATTTGCTCAAAATAAGATTTAAAAAAAAGTTGGGAGTGGCAAATTGATCCTTGGTACCTAAGGAATAAGGAGAATGTATATTTAGAACCGATTAATAAAAGTATGATATGCCATACAATTCCATATAAATAATTATGCAACGGTCGAAGCGGGACCCAAAACTGCAATTGTTCAATATGCAATTTTCTTTAACAGAATGCTAAGCATTTATTTGATTTGATATTCATTTGTTTCTTTAATAATTTTAAAGGACGTAAATATAGTAATTAGAATCAACTAGGCAATAATTAACGAAAAATCGACTTCGAAATAAATTATAGAGCGGTTTTCTTTTTCAGAGTAAGTCCAGATCCAATGTAGGAAAAAGACCGAACGGGACAAAGGCTATTAAATATTCTGTGACAAAGGGTTGCGTTGGTCTGACCAATTACGCTCCTCACTGGACACCACTGGTGTTGTGCTGTGTCCACACAACAGACAAGAACTACAGGGTGAAATTGAAAACATTCGACAAACTTAAAGAGAGGGTTTTATTATCGATGCATATTAATTTCGTGAATACTTGCGAAGTTTTCTCGAGAATCTGCATATATACAACTCTCCGATATGTACAGTTGGACCGCGGTCCCCAGACACGATGACCGAGCCTGGCGGAAGATCTTCCCTTTTAAATGGAGGTGTCATCCACCTTGCACCTCCATAAACATAATTTTAAGTGTTTATTGTTTGTGTTTTGTTAAGGCATGCTGTGGTAGCCTGTAATTGAGGCAGCACTTAGAAAGATAAGGTGTCAATCTACATTATATTTTTACATGTGTTAGTGTATGCTTTGTTGGTTGCCCTTAAAATATATAAATAAATAACGAGCTGAAATAAGTAAGTAAGTCTCTATTTTTGGCGACCTAACTTAGCTTTCGATAAGATGATTTTTGGACTTTTGGATACTTAACCACATTTGTAGAAGGCACATTTAAAATGACAAAAAACACCAAATTAATTAAAAATATTATCCCATTCCACTTAAAAAGCAGTAATTTAATAAAGACTAATATTATTATTATCGCTAAAGAATTCCAGACAGTCGACCAAGAAACATCTTGAAGCCTGAAATTCAGCATTTCACAATTCAGAATCTCTGTGCTGTTTCATAATTACATATTTTCTGTCGTGACTTTTGATCTTATATTAAAAAAGGTATATTTAATTAAATGAATTGATGAAATAACTGGATTTGCTCAATATCAACCACGTTTTAGAAATATATAGATAATGATATTTTTATATCTTCAATGATTTATCGTATAACCGTAACTCAAACCGCGTGAAACGATTTCTCTGACTTGATTCACTAAATCAGCTGTTTGTCCACCTTTAGTCACAGGAACATTTCTTAAAATACATAGGTTTCTAGGTAGATCTCAACTTGCACCAAAATCCGTGAATTATAATCACATTAACGGACTCACAGAAACATAACAATGATACATTTCCGCCTCGCAGCATTTTACCCCTTTGGGGTTGAATATTCGAATCGTTTCCTAATGTACGTTATAAAAGGCAAGATTCTTATTTTTTTTGTATACGACTAATGTGGCAAACGAGGTGCAAACGAGCATACGACCCGCCTGATGGCAATCAGTTACCGTAGCCTATGGACGCTTGCAACTTGGTATCACTCGCGCGTTGCCGACCCTAAGGCTGCTTTTCCACCAGAGATTGTCTATGCTACGTTGCTATGGATGCGTTTGATATCCACCAATCATATTCATTGGTTCAACTAGCTTGGCACTGGTGGAAACGATTCAACTAAGATATGTTTTATATGGAAGTATGCGTTTTATGGATGCGTGCTATGGATGTGTGCTATGGATGCGTGCTATGGATGTGTGCTATGGATTCGTGCTATAGATGCGTGCTATGGATGGTCGCGAGTGGTGTAGCTCAGAGCAGAGTACCTACAGCAGGCCCGCGTTTGACGCTGAAAGTAGACATGCCATCGTGGAAGCAACAATTTATACATCGCATAGCTCGAGCTGCGCATCTTCCTCGCGCAGCTACTTTGCGGCGGCGCATCTTCATAGCACATCTTACTTGCACCGCTACATAGCTTAGTATCAGTGGAAACGGTCACATAGTTTCACAGCTTAGCAATAACATCCTCGCAGCATAGCTGCATAGCACATCTCTGGTGGAAAAGCAGCCTAACCCTAGCATTGGGCTATAATAAAATAAATAATAAAATAAATATCCTGGGACATTTCTCACACACGGTCATCTGATCCCAAACTAAGCAGAGCTTGTACTATGGAAACCAGATAACTGATATAATACATATACATACTTTTTGTTTGTAAATACATACTTAATATACATAATTACACCCAGACTCAGGACATACAGACATGTTCATGCACACAAATGCATGTCCTGTGTGGGAATCGAACCCACGACCTGCGGCGCGTAAGGTGAACCTTAACCAACTGCGGCAACTGGCCCGTCTCCGTCAGTCTTTTTATACGGGGTGGATACGACAATACTACATTAATACTCATGTATACGATCAACTTTTACTATAGGACCAACTTCGAAATCGCAAAAAAAATACTGCTTTTCATACAAAAGGTGCATGTCTCCTCGGCAAAAATGTATGAAAAGCAAAAAAAAAATGTATTTTTTTACGATTTCGATGTTGTCCCATAGTAAAAGTATTGTCGTATTCACCCCGTATAAATAGATATATACGATATGTAGAGAAAGGGGTTTAATGACGATATTACAATAGTAAGAGCATAACAGTAATAAAACACATCGATATGAAATAGGTCGACCAGATTATGGGGCTCACAGTCCCGATGGACCATTAGAGTTCATATCTGCACCAATAAAATCTAAATTCTATCAGGAAATAGGATTTGGGCCAAATGGCGACGCTTTAGATGGTATTCTGGTAAAACTGTGGATATATTAAAATTCAAATGTGATAGCGGTTTAATACTTTTATCTTTTTGAATTTATCTGGTTAGCTGAACTATTAAACTTGGTCAATACCCTTCCTTCTAGCCATGTTTTGCTCACCACCGTCTGCCACAAATGATCACATAATATGGTGAGGTTGTGGTCATAGACAATGCTCGTATAAATCACTAGCTCTCCCCCGCAGTTTCACCCGCATTTCCGGGATGAAAAGAGCCTATTAGGCGTCGTCCTAGTTGGCGACGATCGTACGATCAAACGATGCAATTTCGTCGCACGATCGCGTTGATGTTCCTGTGCTCGCGCGATGACTTGCGAGCTTCAATTAGGACACTCTAAAGCGTTTTGTGTATTTAATCTCGTCGTGCGACGAAGTCGCATCGTTTGATCGTACGATCATCGCCAATTAGGACGACGCCTTAGCACTCTGAGAAAATGTAGCTTCGTATTATTGAAAGAATGTTTCAGAATCGTTCTGGAGATTACTTTCTACATTTAAAATAACAAACCTCTTTAGTTGAAACTAAATGGTAACATTTTTGCAACGTTTTCTTTCCTACAATAGAAGGAGATTTTTAAGATAGGTAGAGCATAGCGTTTGTTCACTCAATGAGCAGCTCGACTGGGGAAGTACCTCCACCTTACAGAATACCGCAGCCAAATAACTTTATGTTGTGTAAAGTTGTGTTCCTGCGCGTGAGTTAGGTCGACAGAGCTCATTGCGGAGGGGGGAAAGGTCGGAAACGCGTGAGCGATGCTTCGTGTGTTGAAAGCGTCCATATGGCTACGGTAACCGCTTACCATCAGGCGGGCCGTATGCTTGTTTACCGACTAGTCGTATAAAAAAAAAAGGAATCCGATTGTTTATAATGAATCACTTGAATGTATTTTTTTAAGTGACCTTAATGCATCTTTAACCAAAAGAAAAACAGCAGCCAGCGCCGTAATTTGAATAAATGAGTTTTTGATCTTGTTTCAATATGCTCGGAAATTCTGAAAAACATTTCAGACTTGATATTTAAAGGAAAGAAGTAGGGGCTAAGTTAAGTAATCTTGGAAGTTAAAGCCATATTTAAGGCCAAAGTTAGACAACAGGAACTTTCAAAATAAAAATTTGTTGCCAAGTACCTACCAAAGTATTGGTTTTCGGATGCTGTTTCACTTAGGCAATAATACAGCAGCGCAGCAGCACCTTGACGCTTGACTGTCGCTGACTGCGGAATGAGGCTATGATGTCATCAATCATCAGGTTCAGATAAGGGGATAATAACCAGTGTAGTTACAATAAGCTTGTTTTTTTTTTTTTTTTGTTTAATTTCCTGGGACATTCCTCACACACGGTCATCTGATCCCAAACTAAGCAGAGCTTGTACTATGGAAACCAGATAACTGATATAATACATATACTACTTTTTGTTTGTAAATACATACTTAATATACATAATTACATCCAGACTCAGGACATACAGACATATTCATGCACACAAATGTATATCCTGTGTGGGAATCGAACCCACGACCTGGGGCGCTATAGGTGGATTCTTGACCAGAATCTAAACCAACCGCGCCAGCTGGCCCGTCTTTTGGTGAAGTATACATCGTGAGGAAACCATTGCATGGTATGGTAGCGTCTGGCTGGACCCGCCAGTCTGTTAACCCCTAATTTTGAAAAATTTGGCGCAAAGCACATCTATAAGAGGTTCTATCGAACTGCAAGAGTCTGCCCAAAACCTTATCGATAATATGTACGCACTAGGTTTCGAGCAGGGTAATTTTATAACCAATAGTTCGGGTAATGTTTTGGATTTAGTTTTTTCAACTTTTGGCTTTGAGATTGATAGATGTTCTACTCCACTGGTGAAGGAAGATGTATATCATCCCTCTCTTATGATCTCGTGCCGTGAGCTTCTGATCAAACCATTATCATATAGTGTAAAACCGAAGTTTAGATATTACAAGGGAGACTATGATAATATATGCGCTGATTTAAAAACTACCCCCTGGGATGAAGATTTTAAAGGTCAAACTGTTGATGAGTCTGTTTCCATTCTATATAATAATATTTACAACTTAAGAGATAAATATATTCCGATAGACAAAAGGATTAATAAATGTAATTATCCTACATGGTTTTCAGCCTCATTGATTTGCATTATTAGGGAAAAGTTTAGAGCACATAGGAGGTACAAGAAATATCAGAATCCATTGGACTATGATGAGTTCTCTTTACTTAGAACTCGCCAAAAAAAAGAACAGGATAAATGCTACACTTCTTATCTAAAGTCAGTACAGGAACAAATAAAAATGAACCCTAAGCGTTTCTGGAGCTACGTCAAAGATAAACGTAGAGGTTCTAATTATCCTAAATCACTACTATGGAAAGATGAAAAGTTTGAAGGTGCTCATGGTATTTGTAATGGCTTTAGTAATTTTTTCTCAAGCGTATTCAATAATCCCGCACAATCATACGATATGAACATGACGTTGGCACCTCCACAGTGTAATAATGACGATATCATAAATAAATTAGGCATTGATTTGGATATTGTATTGAAATATTTAAAACAAGTAGATGTATCTAAGGGGCCAGGCTGTGACGAAGTGTCTCCGTACTTTATAGTTAAATGCGCTGAATCACTTAGTTATCCTTTGATGGTGATATTTAGGAAATCCCTTAATGAAGGAGTTTTTCCTACCATATGGAAAACAGCTAATATCATACCGATTCACAAGAAGGGAACTAAAACTAGGATTGATAATTACCGTGGCATTTCCATCTTAAATGTGTTCGCTAAAGTATTTGAAAAGTTGGTTTATGATAAAATCTACCCCTTTGTATCTAGATGTTTACCTGGTGAACAGCATGGATTCCTGAAAAGCCGGTCGACAGTTTCTAATCTTGTGGAACTTTCTAATTATGTTCTGGTTAGTATGGATAAAGGAGCACAGGTTGACGTGATCTATACTGATTTTGAAAAAGCTTTTGATCGTGTGGATCACGTCATCCTACTTCAAAAATTATACCATATAGGCATCCGGGGAGACCTGTATCGATGGTTGAGTTCTTACATCAGTAGGAGAAGTCAGGCAGTTGCATTAGGAGAGTGTCGTTCTAACGTTATTTCAATAGCCTCCGGAGTTCCACAAGGTTCAATTTTAGGACCATTGTTATATAATATTTATTTGTATGATATTTACACATGTTTTAAGCATTCTTCCTTTCTTTTATATGCTGATGATAAAAAGGTTTTTAGCAAGGTTACGAAAGACATGGACTGTAATGAAATTCAAAAGGATTTAAATAGATTATATAATTACTACAAACGAAACAGAATTAATATAAATATTAGTAAATGCGCAGTTATCACATTCAGTAGATCTAGACATAATATTGACTATAACTACAATATCAATGGTATCGTCATTCAAAGGGTTCAAACTATACGAGACCTGGGTGTCATACTGGATGCAAAATTTACCTTCACCAGCCACTATGATTATATTAAAAATAAAGTTTTCAAAAATCTTGGCTTTCTAAAAAGAGTATGTGCGTCTTTCACGGATGTACATTGTATTAAGCTAATTTATTATAGTTATGTACGGAGTATACTGGAATTTGCTAGTAGTATATGGTCGCCGCAATATGCAATCCATAAAAATCTTTTAGAGAGAATTCAACGGGAATTTGTTAAGTATCTTAACTATCGATCGGTGACATATTTATCGTCATATCATGAAGCCTGTGAGTATCATAAATTACTATCCCTAGAACAACGGAGGAAATCGCTAGATTTGTCATTGTTATATGACATTATTAATGGCAACATCGATAGCTCCACAATTGTTGGTCAAGTGGCACTTCAAGTACCAAATAAAAGGACACGCATATCCAACAAATCATTATTTCACGTGTCATTAGTTCATACAAACTATGCTCAGAATTCTGTGATCTTGAGAATGCTAAGGCTATATAACAAAGAGTTTTCTTCATTGCAATTATTTACACAATCTAAAGTTGCATATAAAAAGCACGTAACACAGATACTAATAGGCATGGAGTGAAGGGTCTATCAATGTTTGAATCTAATTTTGTTAATTTGTTTTATTCTGTTTTTATAATATAATATGCACTCATTCATCCAAACACACACACACCTACACACAAACTCCCACTCACCCACACTCACACACAAACAATATTCCTTTTTCATTATTCTCAAGTCCGCCCCTTCCTGAGCGTCGACATTAGAATAAGATTATGTGAGACGTTAGTTCTATCAAGGCTAAATTATGCAGACACTGTATATGGTCCTTGCCTGTTATCCAAGACAAATAAGTTAATCCAGCGTGTCCAAAATGCATGTGCCCGATTTTGTTTTCAAATACCACCGCGAAGTCATGTCACGCCTTATTTGAATCAGGCGAACCTAATGAAGATGTCATCTCGTAGAACATTGCATCTTGCTACTCTACTGTTTGGTATTATAAGTACGAACGAACCCAGCTATCTCTTTGACAAACTTTCATGGAACCAAGGCAGGTATGGTAGCAGACGCTCCGTTCCGCAATTAAGTATGCCACGTCATAGGTCTGCTGCATTCCGCGGAAGTTTTAAGTTTGCGGCGTCCCGGTGCTGGAATGATCTGCCTCCGCCAATTCGTGCCTTGAACAATGTAAAAACGTTTAGTATACACTTAAAAACTTACCTGTTAAAAATGCAATTACTCATATAATTCCACTCACATACCTTAGGTTATGCACGCGCTTTCTTGACGTGAGGCTAGATATAACCCCATTTGGGTCGCCGCCTACTTTCTCTTCCAATAGAGATATATAACTTGTTCTTTATTGTAAGTTATATTTATTTTCTAAATCAAATCCCAATATTTGCCAACATTGCCACGTAATCATAGATATTTTCTATATTTTTTACAACTACCAATTTTTATTTTATTTATTTTTCCATTCATCATCATTGACAAGAGACTACTGCTCTTCTTCTTCTTATTTTTAGTTTGGCAACTAAGCCCAAATTAGTGCTCATTTCTGCCAGTGTCGAAGTATTCGGCCCGTACGCTACATATTTTTAAAATGTAATTATGTTCTATGTTTTATTTTTTATTTTTGTAGTTGTACATTATTGTTATTCTGATTTTTTAATGTTTCTATTATTTAACTACTTTTGTTTTTTTCTTAATTTGTTTTTATTTTTTTAATTATTTTTTATTTTAAGTTACGTTGTTCGTGACGTCACCTATGGCAGCGACTGAAAATCAGTGCTGTAGCCCTGTACTGGGCTTGCAGTCTACAACTGAGTCGCTGTCCATTTTTGATGTCACACAACACAATTTATTATTACTTGTATTTTCTTTTTTACTGTCTTCTGTGTTTGTTATATGTAACAGTGTATGTAATTGTGTTGTGTTACTGTCAAAATAAATGTTTTTTCTTTCTTTTTCTTTCTTTCTTTCATTATTTTTATATAGAATTTTGTTTCCTTAAAATTTGTAATTCTTTTTAATTTAAACTTTTTATTTTTTGGTACTTTGTTATTTTTGGTCTGTAAACCGTAAATTTTAAGTATAGTAATGGAACTCTGTAATTGGCAAATTAACTAAACAAAATGTTATAATAATATTATTTGAAATGCTGTAGATCGTTCCTTTTGATTAAATAAATAAATAAATAAATAAATAAGCGTTTCTTTGCCACTTTCGGCGACATCATCACTTACCAGGTGAGATGATGGTCAAACACAAACAAGCACAAATCGCCATCGCTTATCAATACAATCGCAGCTAAACAAACACTGTTAACTACATTATTGCGGGCTGCAGCGATATATGGTAAAGCAGTAATCTGTTATAAATACCGATTGGATGAATCGCCCCTGTACAGCACCGGCTACATAGTTTTTGAATAAGACTAAGCCCGCCTGTAAAGTATGCTTCGATGAAAGTGGGGTGCGAGGAATAGCGGAGAAAGTCCTGATTTTCTAGCTATTATTTTTTCTATGCTGTTATGTAATCCTCATTCCGTATTCTGTTTGTTGAGTGGCGAGAAATAGACCACAATCGGGTGGATCGTCTGCATATGGAAGGGTTTGAAATTAAAAAAAAATACGCAGTATCAAGAGGTTTTGAATTAGTAGTAGCATTGATGATATTATTTTACATTTAATAATAAATTACAGCCCATCCAACAACTCACCAAATTTTCATTGTAATTGGATTGAATGCGGAACAATATTACACACAAAAGACAATACAAGCTCACATACTAACACAAATAGTAGATATCATTTACCAAAATATGTGCTCGTAGCATTATTATTAAATTAGGCGGAACAAATACATAGTAAACCGAGGCTTTAAATATACGGCCTTACTCATAAACGCTATTTAACTAATCCTACTGATTAAATGGTCAAATAAATAACATCACGTTGCTGTCATTGTCAAACAATTTAACGTTATTTAAGTGGCCACTTAATCAGTTTATTTGTTAAATAACGTTTTATGAGTAAGGGGGATAATATTTATTTGAACTAATATAGTACAAATTAATGGAAACAAATTGTGTGACTTATGTTACTTATAAACACGTCCATAGTTTTATAGCTTCGTTATTTTAAACCTTAATCTCGTTGGTAAGACATACACAATATTAAATATTTTTTTAGACGTATAAAAATCCAACTCTCGCTGCAACTAACACCCCACCCCATCTTCATTTCTACTTAGCCTATCTCACCGGAAAATGGCCTCAGTTAAATTGTTCCAAGTTTGGTCATAATTAGTATTGGATACTTGTAATGTGTCTCATTGTCATTATGAAAGCCTTCTCAGGTGCGAAAGAGATAGCCATATTCAATTGTATTAACCAGGATAATATATCAGTATGTATTAGGGAAGATTCCTGCCTCTTGTGTTGCAAGCGTCCATATGGCTACGGGAACCGCTTAGCATAGCATCAGGCGCGCCGTATGCTTGTTTACCGACTTAAGAGTAGCATAAAAAAACCATAGGTACTGTCGCACGCATTAACGTATCAAGAAGCGCTCGTGGTGTAGCATGATAAGCCGTTCTTAATCGATCGCATAGTTAAGCTACCACCATCGTGGTCGGTACCCGGATGGGTGACCCCCTAGTGGTATTTCAAATCGAGCGTTTCCGTGCTTCGGAAGGCACGTAAAGCCGTTGGTCCCGGTTATCACTTAATTGTGATAGTCGTTAAGCTAGTTGGAGGCCTTCTAGGCAGCTTGAAAACTCCAACAGTAGGTTGACCACTAGCCTACCTCCACCGATCCGCATTGGGCACGCGTGGTGGAGTATCGCCCATTCCCTTTCACCCTGATTTGTGAAAGGAGGCCTGTGCTCAGCAGTGGCACATTATAGGCTAATGATGATTATGATGAGTACTAATTGATATCCAAAAACAAAAACCCACTGTGAAAGTACAGTGACGGAATGAAAAGGTTCGTCAGTTTTCAACTTGATTCGTTCAACACATCACGAGCAGATATTACCTTTTGAAACTGAATAGACAGTATACTGAGTTAGAGAAACTAATGTTTTAACAGCTCGTTATCAAAGTTCAAAATTATTCAGATTAAAGTTGTTTGACTGTTTATCTTGTCAACAAAATTAGTTATTAGTTAGGCAGTATAATCCATGTATACTTGTCATGTGAAAATAACATGACATTAAATAATATACTTTATAATTATACTTACAGAAGTTTTATAATTAAATTCCTGTAACCTAATACAATCTCAAGCCTTAAGATATTTGGAAACATCTAAAATTATCCAGTACCTAATTGAAAGGCCAAAGTTTAACCAAATTAATCAATAATTTCAGTTCAAAGGTCGAGAATGGATCTTACAAGGTTGTAATGGGAATCCATTAGTCTAATTTGTATTGATTTGTATTTATTAAGCTGTTGATAATCTATTTTATTGATATTAAGTATTCTATAAATTAATTAGAAGTAGACGGGCCGCGTGGTTTGGAGGTTAGATTGAAACCACGACACTGGGTTCGACTTCGATCCAGGACAAACATTTGTGTGCGTGATGATGTCCGATTGTTCCTTGCCTTGGGAATGACAACAGTGGCTACCTAGGCTCCCAAGCTCAGGGGGCCCCTCGGACTCAGACTTACAAACTATAAATAGAGTTATTGAAAAAAAAAAACGCAGAACTCTGAACGCGGAACTCTAGAACTCTCTCTGTGGGATCGGCGCCTAATATTTCGCATAAAAACAAACAGTTGTTGACCCTTCATACGGATTACCATGAAGGACAAGATGTCGGAACGTACTACGATATGTCTTTTTTAATGTGTGAGCGTAGTCTTGCTCCAGGTTTAAAAACGAGTTGGCTTGATATGAAAAATAGTTAAATAAATAATGCCCTACATGGGCCCTAGTTAATTTTTGCCCCAGGGCCTTTGGTTACCTAGCTACGCCACTGAATGACAAATCACATGTTACTCGCATATGAGTACCAGACTTTTGGCAAGACCTACAGCAGATGATCTCTGGTGCCGTGTAAAAAGTTCCAGGAATACTGTCCTGCTTTTTATCATCGGAAGGCTCAACATCTCGGCATACAGAAGGGTATCCTCCTAGCATCGAACAATGACAATGCGCTTTGATTGGCTAAGTCAAGGACACATGCGCTCTGATTGGCCAAGTCAAAAACACACGATGCAGAGATTGGTCCTTACTGTTCAATATCAGTGCAGAATTACTGGCTAGTTGCGGGATCGGATTGCTCGGTAACTAAAGAGATTATGCCTCGATGATTCCTAGTCATGAATTATGTTTTTGTTGTCATTAAGTTAGAAAAAAAAAGGATCATAAAAATGTTTCGATGTTCAAAATTTTTTGAAAAAAGAATTCATAAAAATCCATGCTGAGTTTTTGGCCGATTCTTTTCAGTTGAAGACTTACTTCTGAACCGGTGGCGGTGGTAACTTTTGTAGTTTTAATAAATGCCTTTGTTCAATTGTGTATCACCGATAGACGATTATAGTACCTATTATTTATAAAATTTGTAATAATTACAAAATAATCTCCTTTTTTTTAAGTCGATTAAAAACAACTTATGATGTATAAAAGTTAATGAAAAATTCATTTGAAATAAAATTTTCATTAACTTTGTCTCGTTAGTATTAATAAAGATACGCGTAAAAATGAAATAGAAATGCTTTTTTATGTTTTGTTGCACCACAATTCAACAAAAAGCTATTGTTAGTACGCCATTTTGGTTGTCAAAAATTATCACATAGTAGGGATGTCACATCACTTTACTAAATAACTCACGAATATTGGGTATATTTTTAGAATTTTGTTACTACATAGAAGGTAACAATGAACCTGCAATTGAAGTGTTATGAAAGATATAAATTATTATTAACTGACCATTCATTTTGAAAATACACACACAGCGTTATTTTTTTAAACATTAATGGATACACAACCGTAAAAAAAATACTATTTTTTTATACCACTAAGGTGGCAAATAAGCATACATCCTGCCTGATGGTAAGCGGTTACCGTAGCTACACCGAGGACTCACTCGTTGCTGACCCAGCAAAAATTTCTTCACTCACACACAGAAAGAGTTTGAATAATTGAAATGGTTAAGAAGAGGCACTGTGCTGGCAGTGGACGGCACACTGCCGGCACAGTGACTCATCGATTAAACTCTGACAACCTTACTGACCCCAAGAACACAAAACATCAACACACCATTCAAATATAGTGCCACCAGCGTATCTATGCTGTTCAGCCAGTTACTTTGTATGGTTACCACCTTTGGCCACATCATCACTTACCAACCATGGTGAGATTGTGGGCAAACAATAGACTGTACATAGTAACAAAAAACTCTAATTTGAAAATGTTTTCCAGAAAACGTCAAAAATATTGGCAATAATGTCGATGGTGGCGCCCCCTCACCTGCACCGACATGTGAGTGGGAATGTAATGATATTTGGGTGTGATCTAAGTAAGGTACCTACTTTCCCAGTTGTGCTGCAACGTTTTTTTTTGACGGAAGAAACCGTTTTGCCCCACATATCTTAAAAAAACTAAATCATTTAAAAATACAGGTCGTTCACAGCCCTATTGCACATTTTAATTGAAATTCACGCATATAGATACTATACTGCAACGATATTGTTACGATACGATATTGCTACGCTTATCTTTAGGGTTATAGGCTTGTTAATCGAAAATTGATAAACCATTTTGATGTAATAGTTCTTATTGACGGGCCAGTTTGCATGGTTGGTTAATATTCCACCTAACTCGCCGCAGTTATAATTTTGAGAAACTCTGAAAAGAGTGTTAAGCCCATCACAGACGTAGCTATAATATATATTAATATAAATCATAGCAAGGCATATTACGATATATTTTCAATACTAATCTGAGTGACCGCACACGCAGCTATAATATATATTTTTGTTACTTCGCCAACTTGCACTGTAATTTATATTATAGCTCGGCATATTAATTATATATTATAGCTACGTCTGTGATGGGCTTTATCTTTTCACTGATTTAAAGTGGTAAACCTCGGTTCGAAAGCAACTTGTCTAGCTTTTAAAGCTTGAAAGTATTTCGGGAAGCTTTTTAAAAGTTCTTTCAGTATTTTGGGATTTGTTCGTTTACGCTTCCTATCCCACTTAGTTGCTTACCTAGTAAATGTACGTAATTTTGTGTACATTGGCGACTTTGTATTTAATCGCTTCGAGAAACCAGGTCATAAAGCGTCAATGTAGTGCTTCTTTTTGTTTTTGATTAGTTTATTAAGTGTTGTATGAGTTTAAACATGGTTTAAACTTATTTATGGATTCTCTAGAATATTTTCGTTTAAGAAAATTGTTAATAAAAATAAAAACCACTCACGCACCGATGATTACTACCTTCCTTAGACGTATAATTTCTTCGGCCATAATTGAAATTTCAAATCAATAGCATAAGTGGTCGCTGTCACAGACGGACAGACGGACGGAGTGACACTATAAGGGTTCCTTTTTATAACATTTTTAGTTCGTAACCCTAAAAACCTATTATTATTTAGATTAAAATACCAATTTAAAGTTTCAAAACTCAAATACTTATTAAGGTATACATCATCACTTACCATAGTGAGATTGTGGTCAAACACAGGCCTATACACAGTAAAAAAAAAAAAAAAAAAAAACATCAAATACTGAAATTAAATTTCTTTGTAACCGCTCAGTGTTTCGAACATTATAATTAAATATTTCAATGAAATTTTAAATTACTTTGGTTCAGTATATAATTTAATTGAGACCGTGTTCAATCAAATGTGAAGATTAAGGAGTATTAACTATTATTTATATCATCGATATTTTATATATTTATGTCATCAGGCAGTCCGTCCACCTCATGGCAAGCGTTCCCCATAGCCTATACACTCTTGCAACACCAGGGGTATCACTCGCGCATCGCTGAACCCGCAAAAATCTCTGAGGAAAGGATGGCTGCAAGAAATTTGGAAAATAGGTTTTTAATATATCTATTGCTGTCGCGCTGTGCCCGAACTATCTCGTCCGAGGGCGTTAGAGACAACTACAGCTTGGACCGATTATACCTGTTTAAATAAAACGAAATCGCAATTTCGTAATCCCCGGTTTTCTGCTAAAAAACTAGATCAATTTAAAAAAAGAACAAGAAGGGCTTTGGCTATGTCTGTCGGTTTTCCTTTGTAGTTTTATATTCGTCTTTGTTAGTTGGACGTCTGTTAAGGGCGTTAAAAATGGTAAGTTTTTGTGATTTTAGAAGGCTCCTAATTCTTATAACAATTAATGTATGGAGAAAAACACAACCGAGGGACAAACAGTGGTACCTACATATTGCACGGTAGAATAATCATTGCTCTAGTGTCAATATCCAGAGAGGAAACTGAGGATTACGTTTGTATGGAACAAACGCTACTAGCAGTTCTTAAGAACGTAATGCTAGTTATTTCCTTCATGACCATCAAGCCAAACAACTACTCAGAACACAGTACGTTGTACAAAATGTAGAATGTAGAAAAGGACAATCTATCCTCAAACTAAGGGACTCAAAACTGCTTGTGAGCTCAGCATCGTTGACTTTTCTAATGACACGTCGCTGTGTCAAACAGCAAACTGGTATCAAGGTGCCCCCATCCGCAGATGATGTTAAGTTTCGCATCGCTCTATTGAGTTATATAAAATCGGCATAAAAATATAACGAGTTCACGAGCGCACAGTTTAAAATCCCCAAAAACAAATATCAGTTTACTGACGACAAATCCCATTATCACTATCGAGTCAGACCAATTTCCGGCCCAAATCCCCACCTCCCCTATCTCTCACTGCTCCCGCTGTCATAGTAATGCTAATTAATTTTAATTTTACCCCTATGATGAGCCCGCATTATAATTAAATGCATTTTAAAATGAGTTTATACATTTGAAAAGTTGGGATTGTGGTTTAATTAATTAAACTAAATTATCTACGTGACAGGACACATAATGAGCAGAAACATAGCTGGTAGAGTTAGTAAAAGTGACGAAACGCAGCACTATGCGGTCATAGCGCAGCAGCAGACGACATAGTCGCCGCTTCACCACTTCTTATCCGTTACTGTCCAATGTCATATGTTAGCATTTTGAGAATAATGACAGCAGTTGAATAGGCTGTATGAAGCGAGCCTTTGCCTGTTTTGGGAATAGAGAAGAGATTGAGTTGGCGCGTCAGAAGAAAAAAATATAGAAAAGAGAGGCTGATTGAAAATAAGTGGAAAATAATCACACGAATTAAGCTATGAGTTAAAGGAACTCAGTAATGTAAATACTTTAAAAGGCAACTATGCAAGTGAATACAAAGTATGAGCTTTAGGCGAAGCCAGAAGAGGCTATACAAGTATCTGGATCATAGACTTCAACCAGTAGGAGCTGGTGAGTGTGGAAAGGGACGGCTAGAAGGGGAGGTGGAGGCCGTAGGGGGGAAACCCCAAAATAACCAACATGGATACAAGCACTAGATGTTTACACATATAAACAAAAAGGGCTGGGGCTATTAATAAGGGGGTATCTGTTTATTATTGTTGGAGGATCCAATTAGGTTAGCCGGGATCCACTGGATTTGAGCGCCATTACTCTGCGTATTGCGGGTTGAAGTAACAATATTACTGTCTAATGATGTATACAGTGAATGTCCCACCCCTAATGATGCCACCACAATGCTGTTTATTTAAGCTTGCTAGTGCTGCACCCATATTAACCAGTGTAGTTCAAACTTGTACAATGGATTTGCTTCTATTGTGTTTTCCCGAACAATGTTCGTGGGTGATAAAATGTTGCTGATGATTGTGATCGGGATGTTGTGTGTGGGATATTATATCTGTCTATTATAATTACAATGATTGAATCAACTAAAAAAATAAGGCTTACATTAATATGCAAAATATATGTAGGTTGCAGAATCTAAAATACCAAACGCAAGCACATCCAACAACTTAAACCGACTTCAAAGTACACTAATCATTAATCAAACATTGACGTGATAACAATGGGACCAAACGGGAAGTATACCCTTACAGACATAAAAATAATTTTCCAAATCAGTTAATAAATGACGGAGTTATGAGGTAACAAACATAAAAAAAACATAAAACCGAATTGAGAACATCCTCCTTTTTTTGAAGTTGGAAGAAAAAACCGGCCAAGTGCGAGTCGGACTCGGGCACCGAGGGTTCCGTATACACTTGTAGGTATGTAAATAGTTCGTTCATCGGATCGTTCGGATTTTTTCCTTTACATGTGCTGTGCATGTAGGTACTTACTTTTTGCCAAACGTAATTCTAGGTCAACGGGAAGCACCCTATCCCCCTTATTACAAAACATGGTTTAAAGTAAAGCCAGGTTTTACTGTCATTTGGTCACTTTCTAACGTCATATAATAAAAAGGGACGAGGCTATTTTAAAACCTGGTTTTCCTTTAAACCATGTTTTGTAATAAGGTGCTTATAGGTTTTGATTCCTTTGCGATCGTCAAAATATGCGCTATAAACGGCCTTATCTTTTGATTGCGTTGACTTAGAAGTTTGATCTTTTCACTGCTCCAAGGGATTGCGGACTTGATTATTTGATATTATTTTCAGCTTGATACCTCCACGCGTTCCTGAGAAAAAAGGTCTTGACAGACGGATAGACAGACAGACCGACAACAAAGTGATCCTTTACGGTTTCTGTTTTTTTTCTTTTGAGTTACGGTACCCTAAAAACCGGATTCATTGCGCAGAATTGAATTATTTTCAACTTTGCTTCACATATTTTGACGTGTAAATGGCAAGAAATAAATTAAATTCAGTACAGTAAAATTGATAGTTATCTTCCATATAACAAAAAAATATTTCCATCAAACTAAAAGCATGTTGTGGGCTTGCCATTGGCTCTTTTAATAAACAGTTTCGATAGACAGTTTAGTTTCCTAACACCATTTTAACGGCCCGCAGTATTATTCAGTGCATTTGGTGAACATTGATTTATTTGCCTTATAAGAGACCCGAGTTCCATTGTACTTGAGTACCTGTTCCTACGTTGAATTTAAATCATTTTGTGTTCATTACTTTAATTTATTCAATTATACTACACCGACAAGAAAGGTTGACCCAATTAAAGCAAAGAGTTCTCCAAAGTTGGAAACACCTTGGCAACTACTCTAGTATTACAACACCAACAGGGCTATTTTAAAACGTCGGATTCGATATCGGAAACGGATTCAAAAATTTCCGAGGCGAATTGCAGCAATTGCTATTTTAGTTTCCGAAAACTTGTCGGTGAAACGAATTGATATTTCCGTAGAGAAACATCAAAAATATTCGAAATCGGAAATTAAAATAGCAATTGCGGAAAATCGCCTAAGTAGTTTTTGAATCCGTTTCCGATATCGAATCCGACGTTTTAAAATAGCCCTGTTGGTGTTGTAATACCGAGCGTTTCAAAATAGCCCTGCAGGAGTATTACTTGCGCTTTGGCGACCCTGAAAAACTCTTCTCACATCCTTTATCTCCTTTAAATCCTTCTACACGCTCAGCCTTTCAAAGAATTCAGATTAGAATTTATTATATTTACTTATGGACAACCAACATTTTTTTTAATTAGTTCCGTGTTCTCACATCAATGAAACCAATTGAATTTGGTACCTGCGCCAATTAGATTAGGTTTATTTTCAATACACTATCTATTCTTGAGACTTGGTTTGATTTTGGATCTCGTTCAACTCACACACACACACACACCCCCACACTGTTTTGTTTTATATTTAATTTAACTAGCAGACCCCCCGCGGTTTCACCCGCGTACGGTTTAATTATGTCCTTCGAAAACCAATGCACGCCACTAATTATTAGACACAACAAATCAAACACAGATATTTAAATTTTACAATTAAAACTACAAACCTTTATTATACCTACACTAAAAAATCGAACTCAAAGAATCTTATTTAATTATTATAACAACAAATGAGAAAGAAATTAAATTAACTACAATAGAGAATTTTTTCATGGGCGTCACGCGGGTGTGTATTTTGCCAATTTCCAGTTATATTATATAAGTTCTAGTCACAATAAATCACTTTCACATAGTCGTCATGCAGTCAGTCACCGTCCATAAAAGTCATGTTATGCTACAGTGGTGGTCATGTACTAAAACTCTTCACGGACTTTTGAAAAGACACGATACACATAATTCATTTCATTTCACTTCACTGGTGCACATGGATTGATCTTTATTGGATAAAATACCACCGATAATATGCAATAAAACTCAAAACGCAACGGCGCAAGTTCCCGCCAAAAAGTCCGAGAAAATGAACTTCCAAACAAAATTCGAATTCTAATCCGATTTAAATATTATTTTATATTTGACATTCCAATTTTAAAGAGTATTTCAATTACCAGAACAAAAGGCAGATAGAGCGCGCGAAACACGGGAGTGAGGCCAAAAAAAAGAAATTAGGTACAAATTGAAAAACACATACCTGGTATTCGCTTCTGAATTTGTATTTGCTATCTTAAAGATCTGCTGTGTGCTAATTTATTTAAAAAAAAGTGTTTTTCGTTAAATAAAGTTTTTTAAACAAAGCAAATACAAATTCAAAAGGGAATACCAGATATGTGTTTTTCAATTTATATTTGCTTTTTTGGCCTCACTCCCGTGTTCCGTTCGCTCCATCTGCCTTATTCTGTAATCTGTGAAAATCGAGATTTCAAACATGTGTCAAAATAAAAAATCTAAAGTTAAATCAAAAGTACTAAGGAGTATTGATATCAACTTCGATGCAAATCACCCCTAAAATAACTTTCTACCCCTTTTTGACACCGTTAGGTGATGATTTTTAATAAAATACGAAACATGTCTTCCATCAATTCTGTTAAATAATGTTTATGCAAAATTTGAAGTAGATCGGACCAAGAAATCACGTTGTCCCATACAAACTTTGCCCCCGTTTTTCACCCCCTTAGGGGTAGAATTTCGGAAAATCACTTCTTATCTGATGCCTACGTCATACAAAGAACACACCTTCCAAATTTCAGGTCTCTACGATCAGCGGTTTAGGCTGTGCGTTGATTGTCAGTCAGTCATTCAGGACAAAGCATTTTATATGTATAGATTATGTATGAAAACAAAATTACATTATAAATCTTATTTATAATGTAATTTTGAACAGTTTTCAACGGTTTATTCATTTAATTTCAAATAAAAGAATAATTCAAGTTAAATAAATAAATGTCAATTATTATTATATTATTATTTTAGGGTCGGCAACGCGCGCGTTATACCCCTGGTGTTGCAAGCGTCCATAGGCTACGGTAACCGCTTACCATCAGGCGGGCCGTATGCTTGTTTGCCACCTAAGTGGTATAAAAAAAAAAAAATGTAGTTATATCCTACGTGCATGCTCAATATTCAATACCTATAGCCTATTATAACAATCTTCAAGTCAATCTCCATACTAAAAATTATTTAAACAACCAATTTAATTTATTGGGAACGTCCCAAATCTATGTACCTACGTATTCAAATTTATCTTAAATATTCCGATGTCGAATAGTAATAGTAGTAGAGCCAGCAACAGGTTTTTCGGACCAATTTCCTCTCAAGCGATAACTCGTGAAATGCTTCAGAGAGTTGTATTAAAACAGCATGGTGAATGTCAGCTGCCGCTCCGTGGGTGGGTGGGGCAGCGGCAGCCTCCCAATCACGTAACAAACATAATTGTTTTAAATCATTTCCTCCCGACTGAAAATTTAATAATGTTTTATCTATCTACTTAATCTAATAAATGGATCGATCTATCTATCGATTGGACCCAATTATATTTTTATACCTTTTGCGGTCGAGACCTTGGGACCATGGGGGTCAGAAGCTCGCCGTTTTGCTCGCACCTTGTCTTCAAAATTGATCGAGACCTCCGGAGACCAGCGGGCGGGGAGCTTTTTCCGCCAACGCGTCAGTCAGCTTGGCTATCCAAAGAGGAAACGCTGCCAGCCTTTTGGGAACCTTGCCGTTAATCGGAAGCAGCGGCAGGCTTGAGGAAATATTCTATATATAGATTGTATTTTGTAAATATATATTGTTTTTTGTACATATTAAACACTAATATCTAATAAATGCTAATTTTAATTTATGTTTTTATTTACCGACAATAAATTCCCGATTTGCCTTAGAAATATTGTCATATCCACTTTTAGTCATTGCACGTATCCCGTATCGAAGACCGGCTCGGTAATCCTAATAGACACATCCATTTGGACGGGTTTTATCAGAGTATATCCTAGTGGAGCCCTTTATATCTGGATTGGCACCATCTATGGATATTAGTCTATGTAATGAGTGTATGGGAAAATTCAGTTTGGCAAATATGTCATATACTAAAAAACATATCTTATTTTCAGTACATTAAGGTCGTGGGTAGGTTCTATGATGAGCAACTCACGCCGAAAGGTCAACTTGTGGTGATTGAACACCCTCTGAAGAAACCAAAATACGGTGGTAGGGTACCCCGCAGTTCTCGACAGCTAGATAAATAAAAAAACCGGCCAAGTGCGAGCCGGACTCGTACACGAAGGGTTCCGTACCACCGTAAAATAAAATTATTATTACAGCGACTATAATAGTCTATGTAACAGAGTCTACCTATTGCCGTTATCAAAATCGAGTAAAAAATGCAAAAATTACGTTTCTTGTCCTTTTAATTTTAAATTTTTGACAGACAGACAGACGAACGGACGGACGGACAGTGGAGGCTTAGTAGGCAATAGAGTCTCGTTGGCAACCTTTGGGTACGGCACTCTAAAGATTGAATGCCAGAAAGCTGACAGTCAGCCGGTCCTGATGACCTAATAACCTTGGCACCTTCGTATAATTGAATTGATGTATATTATAATATAGATCAATTCCAATTATACTGAAATCGCTGATTAATAATGTGAATTGTGTTTTTTTTTACTAGTAAAGGTTTTTTGTGGTTATACGGAACCCCAATAGAACGACGCCTGACTTTTTATTAATATGTAATACGGACGACTGTACCTACTGAGGAGCGTGAAACGTTGTGCATATAAATGGTGCTTAAAAAGAAACGAATAGAAAAGGACAACGCTATAAACATGAAAAGGAGCATTAATTTTCGTCAGCATTCTATATACATAATTCAACTATTTGTATGATTTCATTATTTTTAAAACAATAATATTGTTACTGACTAAGAACCATTTAAAAACTTTGTGTTTGATATGAAATTGTTACCGATTTGTGTGTGTTAAAATATCTACATACAAATACCAATGTGTGTCTCTCTATCTGTTTGAGATGTAGTTTTTTTTTATACATACCACAATGTCGTTAATCAAGCATACGGCCCGCCTGATGGTAAGTGGCTACCGTAGCCATATGGACGATTGCAACACAAGGCGACCTTACTCACGCGCAGAAACACAACATAAAGTTATTTGGATGCGGTATTCTGTAAGGTGGAGGTACTTCCTCAGTCGAGCTGATCTTTGAGCGAATAAACGCTACGCTCTACCTCTCTTAAACTCTTTTCTCTCTTACTCTTTCTTAGGTATGCCATTCATCCGATTGCAATAAAACTTTGGTGGGTTGTTGATTTCTGTCATAGAAATCTGAGAAGTTTCTTGCCGGATTCTTCTCAGTTGAACTCGGCCTGAGTTCCGAACAGGTGGTAACTTCAGTAAATGTGACCTTCATAAATGCCCTTTTGGGGGCTAAATTGAATGGCTTTGACTTTGACTTTGAATCTGAGTCTGACTCGCAAACCGATGGTATATTTCTTGGTATGGACTTGTATAATAAGTCTTGAAAAAAAAATTAAGGCAAAACCTGTGGCAAAACTAAGTTTGAAGGTGGAAATGGAAATAAACCGCTGTGACAGACGGACTAACTTGCTACATAAGGCTTCCTTATTTACCATTTAATAATAAAACTAAGAAGCGCTCGTGGTGTAGCATGATTAGTCATTCTTAATCGCTTAATCGATCGGCAAAGTTAAGTTACGTCTGTCGTGGTCGGTACCTGGATGGATGACCGTCTAGTGTTATTTCAAATCGAGCGTTTCCGTGCTTCGGAAGGCACGTAAAGCCGTTGGTCCCGGTTATCACTTAATTGTGATAGTCGTTAAGCTAGTTGGAGGCCTACTAGGCGGCTTGAAAAATTCAAACAGTAGGTTGACCACTAGCCTACCTCCACCTTTTGTGGTGCAGTATCGCCCAGGCCCTTTCACCCTCATTTGTGTGCAGGAGGCCTGTGCTCAGCAGTGGGACATATAGACTGCATACATTAGTTATCAATTATGCAAAATATATACACAACAATATGATACAATTTGTTCCTAAGCCATTTTTCGTAAGCCAAAGTCACAGGCAAACTCTATAGCATTCCCATAATACAACTTATAATAAAGAAACAGAAATAAAGAAGCACAGGCGAAGCACCCCATGGGGTGACGTCATAAATCGCTATAAAAACAAAAGAGCCTTTTATGGTACACCATAAAAATAAACCAATAATGATAATAAAGTAGACCCTTGACCAGTTAAGTTTAAATAAAATAATTTCTGTAGCCGCTATGAAGTTAAGTGACGTTAATCGCACCAGGTTATTGGATGGGATACAACCGACAATTAGGTTGAATGCCAAAAGACCGTGGGACTTTCTGCAGAAGGAAGACAGGGGGGAGGGTCAATCCTTAGCCCACCACTTCATCAGATACTTTTCGATAACCAGTTTTTTTTTACGCAAACAGATTTAAGGGTATGATAGCTCAGCGGTAGCGACGTCGAAAATACCGTGAAAGTCCCGGGTTCGAATCCTACAATGAGCTTGAGCTTTTGGTGAAGGAAAACATCGTGAGGAAACCAGGGTAGGGTACTTTATAGTACCCGACTGGCTGACTACCACACTCAAATTGAAAATCTGTCGCCAAGCACCTAGCGGTGTGTTCCAACAGCTGCACTTGAGAGCCAGTTCCTTCTAGGCTTTGTGTACTTACCACCTCCGGCCGCACCATTACTTAACATGGTGAGTTAGTACTCAAACACAGGTCTATTCATAATAACAAAAGATGGTAGAAGGTAACTGCCTCTCAAATGCAGCTGCCGCATTACACCATGAGGTGCTTGGTGGCCGATTTTCCACGTGAGGGTGGTGGTATAAAGTGCCTACTTTGCCACATTTGTGGAAGACTTTTTATACAGCTAAGTCGTGAAACAAGCATACAGCCCGCCTGGTGGTAAGCTGTTACCGTAGCGCTAAGGACGCTTGCAACACACGAGGCATCACCCGTTACCGACTATTCCGTCCTCTCCGATGCTCTCTTAGCTCTGGCGACCTTACTCACGCGCAGGATCAGTTATTTAGATCATCGGGGCGGCTCCGGTATTCTGTAACGTGGAGGTTCTTCGTTCATCCCAAGTCGAGCTGCTCTTGAAATTCTCTGTCTTCTCATTATGAATAAACCATAAAAAGGTTCCTTCACCAGCTCAAGCTAATTGTACAATTCAAATCCTTGAAGCGATTGTACCAACTTAACTGTTGATTAAGCTTATATAAAATCCACAATCTTTAATTAAACACTCACATGAGAACATAGAACTCACTAAAAGTTAGGAAACTGCACTAAGTTTATTCACTAGGGAGGAACACTGAATACCACATCGCCAGAGCGGAGCCAGGAGTATCAACTAGTGTTGTACTTAATGATAATGAAACGCTCCACTAGTGATGTGCGCGGTCGACGGTTAGAGCACGATGTAATTATTCTGGCATTGATTTTGACTCGCGATGCGTAAAACTTGCTTGTAGTCGCCGACCAGTACCATTTGTTGCAAGTCATGCGGGTTTAAGGGATGTGACTGCTTAATGAGTCGTATCGATAATTATAATATGTAATATAAGACGTTGTTTGATTGAAAAAAAGTGGTTAGCGGTAAAGTACAGGCGTAAGTCAAGGTAATAATTAATCCTAGATCAGACTCAGCCTTTCATAACATATTTTATCAAAGTTGAAGTAAGGTCAAATCTACTGAAGTTAAAAACTCACATAATTATTAATTTATCTAAATAAATAACTACACACAGATATAGGCAAAATCGTAAATACAAAAAAACACCATCTTATTCACGGTTAAATAATAAATATCAGATATAATGTCACACTTAGAAAATAACTATGTAACCTAAAAATAATTTCATTACATTTGGGAAAATTATCTCTCAGCGTGGTGGGAGTGGGATCTTCTATTACAATAAAATTATTTTTACCCTTAAAATCTTAGTGGGACGTATCGGTTCTCTGGTATACTAAATTAACGTTGTTTTAAAGGATTTGAAGAGAGTTGTAATTTTTTTTGTACAAACTCGTTTGGCTTTTGTGTTTAATTATATTATTTTAACATCGAAATAGCATTACCCTAGAATAAGGGTGACAGGCTGACAGCGCTGTAAAAACGGCCCAAGAAATAAGACAACAGTGTCGCTATTTCAGTTTCAGTAGGTCCACATTTGAACGTAGAACATTAATTTATGAGGGACATCATTTTGTTTTATTGAGTCTCCAAGCGGCCACTTTCACGGTGTTGTCTTTTACGTAACCCTTAATCTAGGCAGAAGATAATATATCGATGTATTTTAATTACTATGTTTTATTGTTTCTCAAAAATACAAAAATAAAATATGATCAAAACATCGATGATCGATAACTCAGCAAATCACTAAGCGGCGGTGAGCCACAGTGACCGCAGAGCTTCCTCGTGGCCTAGCTTGAGCTCCGATTATAAATCGTGGCCCTTTTACTGTCCACTACATGAACCCATACTAATATGAATTTATATTTTATCGTTTAGGCAAGGGTTGTGACTGGACATTTTCACATTTTTGTTAAAATTGCATATTTACGAGTGTGTCATTCATGGAGCGGTCCCACTGCGGTCTAGAGTTCTGCGGTTAGGCGAAGATATTTATTCGTAGTATGTTTCATTACATAGTCGTTACGAAAAAATGCCACGCCTGGGGGTCGTTTGTCCTGTTTTGACGCCAGATGTGAAAGAGGGACAAAAGACAAATAAGGTTATTTTAACGAACAAGATTTTAACCTTGTTTTAAGAACTTGTGAAACCCCTGGTTTCTATCGCCGATCCCACAGCGAGCGGACATAATATGTTATACAATTTTTTTTTACTGAACGGATTCGGATGAAATTTGGCACACTGATAGAATATCTTCTGGATTAACACATAAGATACTTTTTATCCCGGGAAAACATACGATCCCTCGGGAATGCGGGTGAAACCGCGCGAGACAGGTAGTATTAATATACAATTTTCTTCTCTTCTGCAATCTGTGCGCCTAGTACAAAAAAAGTGGATTAAGCCCATCACACACGTAGCTATAATATATATTAATATGCCGAGCTATAATATAAATGCCAGTACAAGTTGGTGAAGTAACAGAAATATATATTATAGCTGCGTGATTAAATTTATTATATATTAATTGCCCAAAGATTAGTATTGAAAATATATCGTAATATGCTTTGCTATGATTCATATTAATATATATTATAGCTACGTCTGTGATGGGCTTTACTGTAATGGACATAACCTTTCCATTACACTCAGTATACACTTAAATTTTTGAGTAGACTCAGACAGAACAAACAGACATGTTCATGCAAACCAATATTGGTGTTAAGTGGCAATCGAACCCTGACTTACGTAGTAACTATTTAATCATTTGTCCCCTGACTGCAATGCCACCGGCGCCGGCGTGATTTTCAGGGTATCCAACCAAACTTCAACTCAAATAATTGACGGGCCAGCTGGCGTGTTTGGTTAAGATTCTACCTATCGCGCCGCAGATCGTGGGTTCGATTTCTACACAGGACATGCGTTTGTGTGCATGAACATGTGTGTATGTCCTGAGTCTGGGTGTCATTATGTATATTAAGTATGTATTTAAGGAGTATATGTATTATATCAGTTATCTGGTTTCCATAGTACAAGCTCTGCTTAGTTTGGGATCAGATGACCGTGTGTGAGGAATAAGGCGCTTTATGAAGGTTACATACAGTTTGAATCTACCAGCGATTTTTAAATACTGAGAATACTGTCAAGAAAGTCAGCAAGGTAATTTCAACCTTCTCGCCAGTGACTTCATACCACCAACTATTGCAAGTTTGCAAACTCAGACTTCGCTAACCCCATTAAATAATCGACCCTTTGATAGAAGTATCGAAGCCGCAAGAGCCATGTTAAAAGCCAATAACACAACCACGCACTTTTCGATATAACTCGTAGTTACTGGCTATAAATTACTCGGTAAACCCATCCGAACTTTGTATTTTGGTTTTATTTTAAAACGAAAGTAAAAAACACGAATAAAACAAGATTGAAATTTATGAGGTTGATTCCACCGATTACTTTCGGCGTTTTTTTTTATGTGGGCAACACTAAAACCGTCTGTTTTCTGTCCATCTGTCTATCACCGGAATGTTAATGTTTCTGTGTAAACATATTGACGTGTTGGTTTCGCAAACTCCATAGTTAATGTACGCATGTTTGATTCGATTCTTGCGTTGCCGCGTTAGGCTATTTCTTGTTCGATATAATTACTTTTTGTTATATTCTACTATATAAAAATAAGTCGGGTTTTCCTTCCTGACGCTATAACCCCAGAACGCACGAACCGATTTCCACGGTTTTGCATTCGTTGGAAAGGTCTCGGGCTCCGTGAGGTTTATAGCAAAGAAAATTCAGGTAGGTTAGGGTAGGGTGGGGTAGGGTAGCACCATAGGGTAGGGTAGCACCACGCGAACGAAGTCGCGCCGGGCAGCTAGTTTAATAATATAATTTGGCTAAATAATAATAATAATCCTTGGACATTCTTGACATTCTTGAAGCGCTCGTGGTGTAGCATGATTAGCCGTTCTTAATCGATCGGCAAAGTTAAGCTACGTCTGTCGTGGTCGGTACCTGGATGGGTGACCGTCTAGTGGTATTTCAAATCGAGCGTTTCCGTGCTTCGGAAGGCACGTAAAGCCGTTGGTCCCGGTTATCACTTAATTGTGATAGTCGTTAAGCTAGTTGGATGCCTCCTAGGCGGCTTGAAAAATTCCAACAGAAGTTGGCCACAGTTGGCTGATCCGCAGTGGGCACGCGTGGTGGAGTATCTGCCCATTCCCTTTCACCCTGATTTGTGAAAGGAGGCCTGTGCTCAGCAGTGGGACATTATAGGCTGATGATGGTGATGATGATGATGATGATTCTTGACATAAGGCTAACTGATTTCAAACTAAACGGTACGCTAATACGAAAACCAGTTAACTGATACACTACGTAGATTTTTTTTTATACTAGGTTCTAAGTTAGTCAGTCCATCGGGCTGATAGGGAGATACTAAAAAGCGAGTGTGTTGAAAAAATATTAACATGAGCTTAATTCAAATCAAAACTTAGTATATTTTATAATATAATTCTATTACTTCCCTAGAGTGGGTTGTTAAGGCGACTTAACAGCTTAATATAAATAGTTAAACTAACTATTCAATAGCCTCTATACCTTTATTCAAAGTTTACTAAATATTGAAAACATATTAACAACTAATTTGGGTTATCGGAATGAATTAATGCCCTTAATGAATTAATGAATATATTGTTTGTAATAAAGGGTTCACGACCCTGTAATATTGGTCTTTCATAATTTTATAATCAATTAACTATATAAATAAGTTGTAAAAACCGGCCAAGTGCGAATCGGACTCGCACACGGAGGGTTCCGTCCGTACAATATTAACTTCATGTATGGGCGCCCCCTTGAATTTACATTTACATTTTAATAATTTTTATTATATTTTGTTATAACGGCAATAAAAATACACATTCTCTGTAAATACCTATAACGGTTCATGAGATACAGCCCACTGACAGACAGACGGACGGACGGATGGACAGCAGAGTCTTAGTATGAGGGTCCCGTTTGGCACCCTTCAGGTACGGAACCCTAAAAAGTGTTAAATAACTTCAAAAAAATCTAGACCTTAATTTTGTTTTTCTGGACTCCATTTTCATATAAACTTTAATATTTACATCAAGACAAGCAAACATGATCATGCACACAAATGTTTGTGAGTGGGAATCGAACCAAGGCCCTGCGACGTGATAAAGTAAAGTATAGCTACCAGTCACGCCAACTGCCAACTCTCGCCATCGACGGGGAGTCCATCCTCACATATTGAAACCTGAATTGTTTCGTACTGTGCGGGCTCAAAGGAGCTTCCTTCCGCGGACGCTCAGACTGTGGAATGAGCTCCCCGCCGTGGTTTTCCCAATGGAGTACAGCATGGGGTTCTTCAAAAGGGGTGTGAAGAGATTTCTGCAGGGTCGGCAACGCGCGCGTGATACCCCTGGTGTTGCAAGCGTCCATAGGCTACGGTAACCGCTTACCATCAGGCGGGCCGTATGCTTTTTTGCCACCGAAGTGGTATATAAAAAATTAAAAAAACTGGGCTAGCGATGACTATAGTCGATGAATTTATTTTCTTTTATTTGAATTTTTAGCAATCCAATGTGACAATGAATAATGTATTTCATAGGATTTCTAAAGTTAAAACATGACGGACTGTTACCATCTGTATGAATAATACAAGCTCATTTTTATCGTATAAAATATTACTATACTATTTTGGGAATTGACGATAATAGACGAGGTAATTAATAATGATACTTAAAAAACCGATTCTGACGTATTATTAACTCCTACGTACAAAAGTCGATTTGTGTGTTCAGTGTAGGGTGACCATATGTCTCGTATTTTACGGGATTTTCCGTTTTTCAGGTGCTCTGCTCTATTTTGACATGATTGTTTTATACATTTTATGAATCACTAGTTTTTAATTTCCCAGGGTTGGAAAAGGTCGGCAAGTGCAACACCTTAGATGTTTCATTGATTAGCGACCGTAGAAGTTCATTGGGCACGTTGTGTTGTGAATGTTTTTCGTATAATATGAGCCAAATTTGACCGTTTCTCACGGTTTCTCTAAAACTGTAAAACTGACTATTTTGGACTATATGAACTACTACGGTCGCTATCACTGAAATATATTGTTCTACGAAGTTTAAAAAAAGTAAAAACTTGAAAAAATTGAAATTTCCTGCCTTAGTAGTTGTTTAACCTTAAATACTTGCACACGGTGGCCACAAAAAAAGGAAATAAAACGAAATAAACGTCAAATACAACAATTTTAAAGTGGATCTAGGTTTTAAAATGTAAAATGGCGTAGATGCTAGTATCCGATACGATTCTTATGAAAATGTCATCGTGAACAACAAAGATCAGACCTTGTCCCAATAATGCGCTTCATGATGTGATGTGGGCATTATAACATCAGACATTAGTGTTCGTACATTCTAGAACTTCTTGCTTAAAGTGCTTACAGGTTTATTTTTCGAGAAGCCCTCGAAAAGTAAATGAACACCGTATTTTTGAAGAGTTTTCTTTTAGCTTCCAAAAATGTGATTTGATGAAGCTGCAGATGCCGCCCCGGTGAGTAATGTGTGTAGTTTTATTATGAACCAGTGCAGGTTATTATTTTTTATTTATTTTGTATGTTGGTTTTGTTTTTGTTTTTTTTTATGTTTATTCGTTTTGATGATTGTGTATTTTATTTTGTAAAATAAAAAGTATGTATGTATACTAATGTTTTAGAAAAAATAGCCAATATATAGTCAGATTGTCAAAAAAAAAAGAAAATATTTACAAAAAATGTAACCTTGCTGAGTTTCTTGCCTGTTCTTCTCAGTTGAAGGCCGAACTTACGAACTGGCGGTAGCTTCAGTAGCTTTGACCTTCATAGGTGCCCTTCTAGGGCCTAAATTGAATAAATGGCTTTGACTTTGACTTTGACTGAGTACGAATACTGTTTACCAATGCATATAAAATGGGCCCATCCATCAATACCCTCATTAGCTAGCTTGAAAGAAGTGCCTATGGTGTGCTTCAAATAAACTATCTAACAATAAGAATTACTATCAAAGTATACAATTATAGAACTTATGATACAATTTATTCCTTTAGAAAAATCTTACACGGCACTACATTACTAACTACTTTACAAGAAAAAACAAAAAAAAAACAATGCCTACCTTCTAGTAAACCCTGCAAATGCGTACGTACATAAATTTTAATAGAGCGTGGTGTGTATTCGTTACCAGCGGACCGTGGAGCCGTATTGTTCAACCACCGGCGACTGACCGTCCACCACACAAACCAAGGCTGTGTCCTTTTAACTACTTCACTATATGTGAGTAATAATAGTAATTCTAGTATATAACGTGTAACGGAACGGAAAGTATACAGGGCGTCCCATGGCTATGCCACATGGAGGGAAAGTAGCTACCTTAATTATTGTAGATGGAACATTTTACTGAAAGAAGATTTTTTAATAGTTACATGGTTACATTTGATAAATTGATTAATTTTGTATTAAAAATGTTAAAATTCATGGTCTTCCTTTTATGTTATTTAGCCAAAAATAATTCTCATGATAAAGCCTTTAGATCGGTATGATAAAGCTACAGAGTAATTATTTTTCTCATGTAACGGGTTCGATTCCCGGTTCAACCATGCATTACTGGCCTAAAACAGTTATTAGTAGCGATTCGTAGGAGCGTCTGCCATAACCCATAACTAATCAAGAACGGCAAAATCATGAACAATTCGTGAAAATCCGCCAAGAAAAGATCTCAAACAGTAAACGTTCAGTACATTTGACATTTCTAGAGACCTCTAAACTAGTGCCTCTCGCGGCGAATTCAAGCGCGATAGCCTTTTTAAACCACCGGTTTTACTAGGTATCAAACAAGCGTATACGGCCCAACTCATGATGAGCAGTTACTCACTCGCACGTTGCCATATTATTTGATTCGAGAATTTATTAAATATAGTACAGGTGATTGCAAATGGATGTTCACTTGTTTATAATATAATCCTTGCAATCTCCATACCAAAATCGTAGACAGGACAACAACTCCATACCAAAATCGTAGACAGGACAACAAGCGTCTACGCCACAAGACGCCACATGACCTATTGCTAGCCCGGATCATCCGGATTACAATTGTTTACCCAGTACCACAGAGCGTACAAACAAGAAGATATCCAGTTCGGATTAGGTTGACCATCTGTTACTGAGTAAAGTGGATACTGAACTTAAACAAGAATGTACGCTGGTTGGCAGGCTCATGGAGTGATCCACGTTCAACAATATCAGGATTATTGAATTTTCCATGGAATAAAATAATTAGACGTATTAAAGATTATGAAAACTGACTTTAGGGACGCAAGTATGCAGTGTAAAGTGCAGACCCATACGTCTGCAGGCAGCAATACCTTTGTATAGGTAAGTAATAGGTAGGTAGTTACTCTGTGGTATTCGCTCACTCAGTGGATTTTATTTTAAAACAGTCAACGGCAGTTCTCTTTGTTTTCATTCTCTGAGCACGTCTATAGTCAACACATCCCTGATAAAAGTAGGGAGAAAAATGGTTGTATTGTCCCACAGCGGAGTGGGGGTTAAGTAAGTTAGGACGACGCATTTGTATCAGAGGATTTGGTTGGATTTGGTTCTCTTCACTTAAGGGTTAGTGTTGTTATATAATGTAAAGCCGGAGTGGGGATATAATGGATTAAAGTACGTTTTTCAGACTGGATAGGCTTTCACGTGATGATACCGACGGTGGTAAACACATATGGTGGTTTTGAGAGAGGTAGAGCATAGCGTTTTATTCGCTCAAATAGCAGCTCGACTGGGGAAGTACCTCCACCTTACAGAATACCGCAGCCAAATAACTTTATGTTGTGTAAAGTTGTGTTCCTGCGCGTGAGTAAGGTCATAGGGGAGGGGGAAAGGTTGGTAACGCGTAAGCGATGCTTTTTGTCATTGCGATGTTGCAAGCGTCCATATGGCTGCGGAAACCGCTTACCATCAGGTGGGCCGTATGCTTGTTTACCGACTAATTTTTATAAAAAAAAAAAACATAAAATTATTGAAGGGAGTCCATCCTCACAGCTTCCTACCGCGGACGCTCAGGCTGTGGAATGAGCTCCCCGCCGTGGTGTTCTCAAGGGGTTCTTCAAAAGAGATTTTTGTATGGTCGGCCAGGAGCGTGTGATTGCAAGCGTCCATCGGCTACGTTAACCGCTTACCATCAGGGCCGTATGCTTGTTTGCTACCTTAGTAGATGACAAAACGAAGACAGGACAATAGTAAGAGCGATAGAAGAATTGCAAATGCAACCTTCTGAACCGGTATTGGAGAATTACAATCGGACTTTTCATAGGTACCTGCGAAGGTGTAATTGAATAAACGATTTCAACGTAACCACGATAAATAAAGGTAGAAATCCAAAAACAACGTATCGATTTGCTCCTTTACACCCAATACATCAGCTCATCCATTTCGAGTACTGATCTATGAGACGGCAAAAATATGACTTGTAAAAAATAGACTACGATACTTATGTAAAAACATAAAAATGCCATTGCGCACTAACATTTTTCATTTACAGAACGTACTCGGCAGATATGTGATATTTCTTTTCTGTAACGGGGTTACAGAAATAAAGAGTACACTGGATGTGTCTACCAATAAAAAATGCATTTTTTTTAAAACGGTTATCTGGCAAGTACCTACCATATTGCGAAGGCTAGTGATTGATGAAAAACTTAAGGTTGGTTCCACCAAGAGATGAATATAAATAAAAGCAAGGGATACCTGTTCGGAGTTACACAACCGAACAGCTCATCAATATAATTTAATGCACCTAATGCATCTTTTACACGCGTACATTTTGTACGCCTAATTTAAGTTAGTACGCGGTTCACCTCCATCGAACCAACACCAAACCATTTAAATATCGCGTATTCAATAACCATTTCTATAACCATTTAGTAACCAGTAGTTTGTCATAGTTAATTATTAGTGTTTAGCCATACCATTTTATATAAAACCATTTAGTTTACGTCTACCATTTCGTGTATTAGTTCGTGTGTGTTAGTTTCTAATAAACCATTTTTAAACCAGACTATTTCTAAATTACCAACATTACCCTAACCAAGAAGGAGTCTAAGCGCCGAGACAAACTTCTACATGGTCCTTCGAGCCTTAAAAAACCAGTGACCATCGACAAGGTCCTTCGAGCGTTAAAAAACCAGTGACCTTCTACATGGTCCTTCGAGCGTAAAAAAAAAAAAACCAGTGACCTTCGACAAGGTCTTTCGAGCGTAAAAAAAAAAAAAAAACCAGTGACCTTCGACAAGGTCCATCGAGCGTTAAAAAACCAGTGACCTTCGGTTCGCGAGTGACTAAACCATAACAGTTATCGTAAAATCGAAGACCTTAAAAACCAGTGAATAAAGTGATCAGTCCGACAGGATTGCAGTGATTATACTGAGGAGTATCGTGAGGAGATAACCAGGTCAGATCAAACCATTATTTTTAAATTCTTGTAAGAACCTCATCATACCACCATGGAAAATTATTTCCTTAACCAAACTGAGATTTACGAGGCTCTGACTAAACTTCTATCCAATTTTAAGAAAGAAGGCAGCGATAGGAAAACCATCGACAGCTGTAAACGCAGGTTAGACATATTAGAAACGTATTGGAAAGATTACCTACGTAACCACGAAAAAATATGTGACCTCGGAAAATTTGACCACACCTATTTTAAGAAAAATTGCTTCGAAACGGGTCAAGAGATTTATATAAGTACGAAGGAATTAATTGAGAATACCATTGAGAAGCTATCCACCAAATCTCAACCAGAAATACCAAAACAGCAGAACAGCGACAGACCAAGTGTACCAGATGTAGAACCAGGGACCTCGCGTGACGAAGAAGCTCGGAACCAGAGTAATTCTTCGTCATCGGGAGGTTACAGTAAGATGGATGAGAAGATTAAAAAACAAACCATTAATTTTAAAGCCTTCATGCGTACTGTAAAAACCATAGATATAGATCAAATGCAGAATAAATGGGAGTTTGAGGATGCCCTTAAATCTCTACAAGGACGTTGGACGATTATTGATAATCTGCATTGGGAGATAGAAGGTGATGAAAACGGAGAAAATCTGTGGTACCAATCAGAATTCAACAAATACGAAAACAAATTCATTGACTTGAAGAGAACCATAAATACCAAGATGTGGTCAGTGTCGCATCGTGAAAAATCAACTCCAAAGATGGATATTCCAGTTTTTAGTGGGAACTATCACCATTGGACTTCTTTTAAGGACTTATTCAGCGAAACCATTCATAAGAATCCCTCCCTGTCAAATGCGCAGAAAATGCAGTTTTTGAAAAGTAAAGTGACGGGTGAAGCGGATCGCCTTATTCACCATCTTCAGATTAGTTCAGACAACTATGAAGTATGTTGGGAAATACTAAACCATCGCTTCGGGAACAAGAGACTTATTTTTACTTCTCATGTCAACATCTTACTCGGTCTTCCCAGCATGCAACAGCAGTCCTTGAGCATGATCAAAAAACTGCATGATGTTACCAAAGAAAGTTTACATGCGATTACAAATCTCGGAGCAGATATAACCACGTGGGATCCATTATTAGTACATCTATTGGCCCAAAAGTTAGACCAAGATTCGTTTGCTGAATATATAGAGTCCGTGAAAAAGCCCAGAGAACTACCAGCTCTTCAAGAATTCCTAGACTTTTTAGAAAGTAAATTTACCTCTTTAGAAGCATCTTGTCGTAAACAAGAATCTACCAACCAAAAAACTACGAATAAACCATTACCATCGTATCATAGTAATTCTTCATCAAACCAGAGAAGATATTTGAATCATTCGAACAATTATAACCAACCATTCAATAAACCTGACACCAACAGGAAATCATTGCACCTAACCAGGTCAGTTACCTGTGTATTGTGCAATTCTGATCACAGCTTATGGCAATGCAGCAAATTTTTACAAATGACGAACGATGAAAAATTTAATATGATAACCCAATTACACTATTGCGCAAATTGCTTAATTAACCATTTTAATAAGCCGTGTTATTCAAGTAAACGATGTCGCAAGTGCCTCGAAAGTCATAACACTTTATTGCACGACGCATTTAAAACTAAACCAAATGATTCAGCTAAACCGAACCATAGGTCCACGTCTCAGTTAGCTACCAAAGAACACGTGCCGACCTCTTCTCATATATTCTCGGAGAGTATGTCACAGATTTTATTGGCCACAGCCATGGTCAAAGTGACGGGAGTTGATGGGACTCATTACACCATGAGAGCATTAATCGACCAGGGTTCTCAAATTTCATTAATTAATGAAAATGCCGCACAGAAATTAGGTATTAAAAGAAAACAGTGCAGAGGAAAAATATTCGGAGTTGGAGAAAAAGAAAATCAGTGTAAAGGGATGATGAATATTGAACTGCAATCGATATATAATGAGTTTTCACTAGGTGTTAATGTACTCATTATGAACCATTTAATTAAAAGTTTACCAAATACCACATTTACCAAACCGACATGGTCTTACATTCAAAATTTGGAATTAGCTGATCCAGATTTTAATGTAAGCCGACCAGTAGACTTGCTTTTAGGAGCAGACGTATATAGTAAGATAGTGTTAGGAGGTATTTTGAGAGGGAATAAAGATGATCAACCAATAGCCCAGCAAACGCAGTTAGGATGGCTGCTCTGTGGCTCGATAAATAATACCTACCGATGTAATGTAGTTATGCATAATACGGATGACCTGAGAAGATTTTGGGAGTGTGAAGACATTAATCAGCAAGACGACATGTCTTCTGAAGATAATGAATGCTTACAATTCTTTTTATCAACCATTAAACGCCTTGAGGATGGAAAGTATGAAGTTCGACTTCCATTTAAACCAGAGTTGAAAGAAAAACTAGGCGCAACCAAACCATTAGCTTTAGCTCAATTTCGAAACTTAGAAAGAAAATTGGAGAAAAATTTAGAGTTGAAAACCGAATACCAGAAATTCATGAATGAATATTTTAATTTAAACCACATGATACCATCCAACATTAATATGACACCGGCGTGTTATTTACCTCACCATGCGGTAACACGAGCTGAAGCGACGACCACTAAATTACGTGTTGTTTTTAACGCATCTGCGAAACCAACATCGGGAATGAGCCTAAATGATACTATGTACACAGGTCCTAATTTACAACAGGATCTACAGGAACTCATTTTGAAATGGAGGCAATACCAATTTGCTTATACTGCTGACATTGAGAAAATGTACAGACAGATAATGATACACCAAGATGACCAAAAATACCAAAAAATAATCTGGAGAGCGGGAAGAAATGAACCAATTCAGGCATACCAGCTTACTACTGTCACATATGGCACAAAACCAGCACCGTTTTTAGCCATGATGTGCTTGAAACAGTTAGCTAAGGATGAAAGGGAAAATTTCCCTGACGCGGCAAAGGCATTAAATGAAAGTTTTTATATGGATGATTTTTGCGGAGGTAGTCATAATATTATAAAAGCGAAACAGTTAAAGGAAGATTTAATACAACTATTGCAAAAAGGAGGATTTAATCTAAGAAAATGGGCTGCAAATAAACCAGAGCTTTTAGAAAACTTAGATAAGGATCAATGTAACCAACAAACATACGAATTTAAACAATCTGATTCAACCAAAACATTGGGGCTTGGCTGGAACCCACAAAAAGATTTATTTATATTCGAGTCAAAAATTGACACAAAATCACCATCCGCACCTACCAAAAGATCTTTACTGTCTGACATATCAAAATTATTTGATCCGTTAGGATGGCTTACACCATTGAGTACCACCATGAAAATACTTTTTCAGAATGTTTGGTTGTCCAACTTAGATTGGGATGACGAACTTCCTGAAAGTATAAAGAACAAATGGACAAGTTTGAGACATGATTTGCAACAAATAAATACAATTAAAGTAAAAAGATGGCTCGGAACGAGTAACCAGAATAAAAATGTAGAACTACATGGCTTTTGTGATGCTTCGAACAAAGCTTACGCCGCTGTCATTTACTGCAAACTTCGAACGGACACTCAGACAACCATAACCATAGTAGCGGCCAAAGCTCGATTAGTGCCCTTAAGCAAGGATATATCCATTCCTAAATTAGAATTAATGGGTGCCGTACTCTTATCACAATTAATGCACAAAGTAAAAAAATGCCTACCAGACCATGTCAACGACATTAATTGTTGGATCGACTCTACAGCAGTCTTAGGGTGGATACAAGGAGACCCAGGACGCTGGAAACCATTTGTAGCGAATAGAGTTAAATCTATAACCAATGTCATAACATCCAACTGCTGGCGATATGTGAAATCCAATGACAATCCAGCTGATTGCGCTAGTCGTGGATTGTCAACCAATGAACTGAAAAACCATGAGTTATGGTGGCAGGGTCCGTCATGGCTCTCAACATACTCAAAACCAGAAGACAAGAATATTATTTACGAAACCAATTTAGAAACCAAAACAACCATTTCAACACAATCCAATGCAATTACTATAGACGACCAGAAGGATTCGACAAATACCATGAACATTATCAATTTATTGTTGAATAAATTCAGTTCCATCAATAAAATAACACGTATATTGGCATGGATACTACGAGTACTTACCTACAAGAAGCAAGTTCGTCAACCCTATCTCACGTTACACGAGCTACGGCGCGCAAAATTGCTGATTATCAAAACCATTCAACAAACGGAATTCCACAATGACCTACTTTATTTACAAAAACATAATAAATTACACTCCAAAAGTAATATTTTAAATTTAAATCCTATTATCGACCAGGACGGAATTTTACGCGTGGGTGGTAGGCTGAGAAATGCTCACATCAGTCTACAAATGAAACATCCCATCATCTTACCACATAACCATCGACTAACCACTTTATTAATACAAGAGGCCCATGAATTAACTTTTCATGGTGGAGCAAGCCTTACTTTATCCAATCTTCGTCAAAGATATTGGATCATTAGCGGATACACCGCTGCTAAGAAGTTTACCAGAAATTGCGTCATTTGCAAGAAACATGATCCCTTGAAGCAGTACCAGCTCATGGGTGACTTACCAGCATCTCGAGTAAACCCGGAAAGTGCATTTTATCATTGTGGAGTCGATTATACAGGCTTCGTAGACGTAAAGGCAAATAAAGGTCGCGGGATAAAAACCACAAAAGGATACATAGCACTTTTTGTATGCATGGTAACCAAAGCTGTCCATTTAGAACTAGTGTCCGATCTCACTAGTTCCAGTTTTTTGGCAGCTCTAACCAGAATGGCAGCTCGACGCATAGCTCCACGACACATGTATAGTGACAATGGAACTAATTTTGTGGGAGCAAATAGATTGTTGCAAGAAGAATATGAACATTTTCAACAAGTATTCAGTACCAGTTTTTTATCAGAAATAACGGAAATGGGGATTGAATGGCATTTCAATGCTCCTTCGTGGCCGCAAGCGGGAGGACTATGGGAAAGAGCAGTTAGGAGCCTAAAACACCATTTGAAAAGAGTAATAGGTCAGCAAAAACTTACCTATGAAGAATATTCTACTCTTTTAACCAAATTAGAAGCATGCCTCAATTCACGACCCCTCTGTGCGCTGTCAGAAGACCCTGAAAATCTTGATTTTCTTACACCCGCCCATTTCCTAACAGGCAAACCAGGGTTAACCATAATAGAAACTGAACATGATGCTAGAACCAGATGGCATCTCACAACCAAACTATTTCAAGATCTATGGACAAGGTGGAAAACTGAATACTTGGCGCAACTGTCAGCGAGAAACAAGTGGATGAGTACCCAGAAGAACATCAAAGTCGGTGACCTAGTAGTCATACACGAAGACAATTTACCAGCAGGAAAATGGGCTATGGGTCGCGTAATAGATACGCACCCTGGCGATGATGGCTTAATTCGAGTCGTCACACTGAAAACAAAAAACGGGCAAATGAAACGACCAATTGTAAAACTATCATTATTGCCAATAAACCAAGGTGATCAAGAACCAATACCAGAAGTTGATAATGAATAAAAGAAACCAGACAATATATTATTATACCATTATAATTTCGTCATACAATAAGAAAAGCAATTCGCACGTTTGCCGCCGTTGTTCGAGACCCGCTGCTCGCCGCGCGCCGTCCGACAGGCGTCGTTGGGCCGCCGTTAACCGCGCGGTCCGCGCCCTTCTGCTCTACCAGAGACGCTCCCGTCTACAGTGTACAATCGCGAAAGCAGAGTATGGCTGACCCGTGTCAGTCAAGTGAAGTGAAATGTGTGAGAGAACCAATATTAATGTGCGTACGCAAAATTGGTCAACCGATGGCCCAGTGTTAGGCGTAACACGAACAATCATAGATATAATAATAAGGCTACGTTGCCTACCACCAGAGACAATCCTAATATTACCATAGTGGACACTTTTAATTTAATGTTTTTTTATAATTGTTTTGTATTTAACATTTTTTTTACCATTGTGCTTTTTTATAAATTTGCTTTTATTATGTGTTACTTTATTTACAAAACCATTGTGCTTTGATATTTTGCTTTTAAGATTTATAATTGTTCTTATGTTTTTCTTCTTTTATCTCAAGCTAGGGAGTATGTTCGGAGTTACACAACCGAACAGCTCATCAATATAATTTAATGCACCTAATGCATCTTTTACACGCGTACATTTTGTACGCCTAATTTAAGTTAGTACGCGGTTCACCTCCATCGAACCAACACCAAACCATTTAAATATCGCGTATTCAATAACCATTTCTATAACCATTTAGTAACCAGTAGTTTGTCATAGTTAATTATTAGTGTTTAGCCATACCATTTTATATAAAACCATTTAGTTTACGTCTACCATTTCGTGTATTAGTTCGTGTGTGTTAGTTTCTAATAAACCATTTTTAAACCAGACTATTTCTAAATTACCAACATTACCCTAACCAAGAAGGAGTCTAAGCGCCGAGACAAACTTCTACAATACCAAAAGTAAAAAAATAAACAAATTGATGATGTTTTTATATACAAAAGAATTAGCCCTACAAACTAGTCCAGTCATTTGGTACTCAAAAAGGGGGCTACCTGGAATGTTTCGAAAATTGGTTTTTTCACTTCGATCGCACCGCCATATTGAAAAAATAACAATTGACCACAGATATCTGAAAGCCTACATAATTACTAGGCAACGATATTAGACAGCACATGACAGTCGGGCGCAGATCTAGGTATTTATTGGCTATTCTTCGACACCGCTTCCATTCCAAACATAATCCATGGCAGTTCCCCTCATTCGGCGGAAGCACGCGCCTAGATCGCTCGTTTGTCTCTGGTCAGGTCAATGAACCGTTTCCCTTTTCACGCAAATGTGCTACAAATAGTTCAACATTGTGCATTCCACTGATATTCTATACAATGTTACAGAATTCATCTCTAATAGAGGAAGAATTGGGTTTCGCGGATGCGTAATTCTTGGGAATGAGGTGTAACTTCCTGGCTAATATAATTGTGTAAGAAGAATACCTAGAAACAGATGGATTGTGTGAAGAAAGGAATGGTGAGCTAACTAAACATGGTAAGACGCAGATGGTAGAAGCGTACATATTGCGTCGACCACAAGTACCTAATTGGGAACAGGGCAGGCATATGATGATGAAGTATACTTATTTGTAAATTCCACCCTTAAGGGGGTAAAATAAGGGACCACGAGGCAGAAAGCAACTGGTCAATAAAGAGCTTATATTAGGACTGTGTGGATGGATTCAGTGTGAACCGTGAAGGTCTTTTAGGACCTGTGTGACCGACCTTTGCTTGAAAACTATGTAGATCGATTATGCGCCCCGAAATACCGTTCGAAAAATTTCATCAAAATCGTTAGAACCATTTTCGAGAGAGAGAGCCTCCAAAAATAAAAGAAAGTGCTTCTAAAATTCGGGAAAAACCAACGTGAAAGCTAGATTGAAAATAAGCTTTATTTTATACATTAACTTGCAAAAGCTCTCCAAATACTTACTAACCATGAGAGCTTATCTTTAGAAATCTCGTAAACCGCTAATAATCGAATAAAATTATCGATTCGTAATGGAATTAAATAGGCTTTGCGATTTCTCGATCAAAATGTTAAACCATATTAAATATCGACTAAATTGATCGTACTTTAATCGATTAAGTTTGTGTTGTAATAAGATACTACTTATACCTAGATTATATCAGCACACAAGGTACCAGTAATGGGCACAAAAGGCTTCTACTATATATATAATAGTAAGGATGGACAGACTCCTATACAATTGCCAATACAAGATACGCATACGATAGCAAAAACAAAACGTCTCGCAACAAAAGGCGTCGTGTGACGGTGACGGGTCGGTCGCCCACTGCCCTCTAATATGGCGAGGAGGGCGATGGCTGCCACACGCGTCATACTTGTGAACAGGTGCTGCGTGTGGGGGCTGTTAAATATCGATTCATTTCTAATTTGTAGTTTTTCCGCAGGGGCACTCAGATGTCAGTGCGATTAGAATGTAAACATTAATCTAAGCTTGTTTTGAAAAGAGTAATTGCTGAGTTTTTGGCGGCACTTCTCAGCAAATGCAACCTTCGGTATTAGAGTTTTAGAGTCAGACTATTCATAAGACTTGCTAAGATCTATTTGTAATAAAAGATTTGAATTTAGAAGTTATTTGGCTCCGGTATTCTGTAAGGAGGTATTTCATCATTCGAGCTGCTCTTTGAGCGGATAAACGCTACGCTCTACGTCGCTTTCTTCTTTTCTCGTATTAGTGTAAACGGAGCCTTATTTACTAATTAAAGCACGATCCACACGTAATTTTATCGTAGACATAAAATCGGTACGGCATCTTGTAGCTATTTATAAACAGTTTTCATCAGTACTCAGCCTGATTAAAGCTACGCGTGTATATAATAGCTTAGATTATTCCAACATAAGTATATATTTAAGATCGAGGAAAAGTATATTTATTTTTAAGGTGCAGTGAAGTCGAATGCCGTGACAAAGGAAAACATCGTAAGCATAGATCGGCAGGGAGTGTAGTACTAGCCTTTAAAAAAAACTGAATTCTTTATTCACAGGTTACTACTTATGAATAGTAGGCTCTAATACCGGTTCGGAAGGTTGCATTTGCTGGGTGCCCTACAGTTGCTAGAGTCTCTCCTACGTTTTGTTTCTTGATCATCTTTGTCAACATCGTCACTGATCATAGCGTAGTTATGGTCAAACAAAAGCTTGTGATCATCATTAGCCTATAATTTCCCACTGCTGAGCACAGGCCTCCTTTCACAAATCTGGGTGAAAGCGAATGGGCAGATTCACGGGTAGATTCATTCATGGGTAGTCACTTAGAAGACAAGGTTAAGCTGGCATCCAAAAAGCTCGGAGTGCTCAACAAAGCGAATCAGTACTTCACATCGGGGTAAAGGCTGCAACTTTATAAGTCGCAAGTCCGGCCTCATATGGAGTACTGTTGTCATCTGTGGGCAGGGGCACCTGGATACCAGCTTGGGCCTCTAGACTCGGTTCAGCGACGTGCCGCTAGAATTGTCGACGATCCCGAGCTCACAAGCGGTTTAGAGCCCCTCAGTGTGAGGAGAGACTTTGCCTCCTTATGTGTGTTCTACCGCTTGTACAACGGAGAGTGTTTTAAGAAATTGTTTGACTTGTTGCCCATGGCTACCTTCCAAAGCGGCAAAGCGTCCAAAGGTTACGGTAACCGCTTACCATCAGGCGGGCCGTAAGTTTGTTTGCTACCTAAGTAGTATAAAAAAAAAAACTCCACCAAGCTGTGCCACCACGCGTGCCCTCTGCGGTTCAGTGGAGGAAAAAAATAAAAGCTTGTCTATAGTTAATAAAAAATACATGCTTTTAATTTGAAATTAGAACAAAATTTCTTCTTCTTCTTATTTTTAATTTTGGCAACCAAGCCCAAATTAAGGCTCATTTCTGCCAGTCGAGTTATATTATAGTTTCCAGTCACAATAAATCACTTCACATTATTGTCCTCAGTCAGTCACCGTCCATAAAAGTCATGTTTTACTACAATGGTGGTCATTGTATTAAAACTCTTCACGGACATTTTGGAAAACTTGAAAAGTCACGATACACATAATTCATTTCATTTCACTTCACTGGTGCATATGGATGATCTTTATTGGGTAAAATACCACCAAAAATACACAATAAAACTCAAAATACACAAATTTATGAAAATAAAAATGAAAACGCTACGTCACTCTGCAACTTCCCGCCAAAAAGTCCAGAACAAAATTTGTATCGACTTTGTATCAGAATAACAGATTATATATATAGATAAAAATTAGAGCCTTAATGGCCTGTGTGCTAAATTCAAATTAGGAACATCCAAATAATGAAGGGAACACGGACAATCAATCAACTTACAGATAAAGCAATAGTCGTAAGCTCATTCATCGGTCAAATAATCACAATTCCATTCATTCATTCGGTCAGACGGCCATGCATGACATAAACTGAGCACGGTCTACACCGTTGAGTAAATTAGCCGGGTACGTGCCTCATTTTTATTCATTAGGAAGTCTGCAAGTCTAGACTAGGAATTTCTAGGTCGCTGGTAACGAATGCTGTACATATTTAGATTATATTATTTGAGGTTTCATGGATTGTATAAAGCCCACTCAAGCCAAATGTAATGTTGAATGAAGTAGTAGTTACCTACCTATACTCAGACACAAAAGAAACAAATATAGCAAATCCTTTTTTAGAAATAAATCTACGTTTACTACCCACATTTATTCCAAAATAATCATTCTAGTTTCAACACTTAACACAGAAATAAATATACCTAGAAAGAACGTCGCCATACTACACGAATATATAAAACAGGCCAACTTTTATAGGCTGCTGCGCGTAACTGGTACGTTTTACGCTCCGTCTGCGTCATTCTGCTTCTCATAGTGACGTTCATAATGATAGCAGTTGTTGAAATATTCCAATTAAAATCGGGAGAAATTTAAATATTGATCATTATTTTGCATCTTTATTTATTTTTATTTGATTTAGCCCCTAACAGTTAGAGCGTATTTTTATCGACGCGTGCACAGCTGCAACACTCTATCTGGATGTATCCTTAATCAAAGACTTAACATATATTTTTTACTTAGCCTCAAAAAGTTGTGACTGTGAGTGTGAAATAGCAAACTAAAGCAGGCCAGCCCCCACAAGTAGCACCTTTTCACAACAATACTACATAGGTAGGTATATAAGTGTATGACGCATGTGGCATAAAGATTCCCTGGTTTGTGGCTACCGCGCCCTCCGCGGCATTATTGTAGGAAAGTTTACAGAGTCGCAATCGCAACTCGACGCCCTCGCAGAATGTCTTGATCAACGCCCGAACCACAGCCCGAACCGAACTTTTACTTTTTACTTAGTCACGCCCCTAGACGGTACATTCCTTATTACGGTGCGCTTAATGGTCAAAAAATAAAAAGCATTACCTATATGACACGTGAAGGTAAAATTAAACGATTAAAAAAGGTATTAATTGCTGTTTACGATGCATTCTACATTTTATAGCTACATATATCATGTATGTGCATATAATATACCTCCTTGCCTTTGATTAAGGATACATCCAGATAGAGTGTTGCAGCTGTGCACGCGTCGATAAAAATAGCCTCTAACTGTTAGAGGCTAAATCAAATAAAAATTAATAAAAATGCAAAATAATGTTCAATATTTAACTTTCTCCCGATTTTAATTGGAATATTTCAACAAATATTATCATTATGAACGTCACTATGACAAGCAGAATGACGCAGAGGGAGCGTAAAACGTAGCTGTTACGCGCAGCAGCCTATAAAAGTTGGCCTGTTTTATATATTCGTGTAGTATGGCTATGCTCCTTGCATTTAAAAACATTTTTTTAAAGCCTCGGAATGTGTTCTGATTTCAAATAAACAGTTAGATAGGTAGGCCAGTTTTATCATAATCATCATCATCAGCCTATAATGTCCCACTGCTGAGCACAGGCCTCCTTTCACAAATGAGGGTGAAAGGGACCAGTTTATCTGGCCACAAATCAGCCCTAAAATACATTAAAAAAAATGATAACTTTCAAGCTTTCAACTGAAAAATGTCATAATTCGACACTGGCAAATTACACAACCCGTTTGATGCAACGATAAAAAAACTGAAATATCACGACCAGTATTGTTTTTTTATACATTTTGATCGACCAAGATAGATATTTATTAAAAGATAATTCATTTTTATTATGACGGAAATCATAATTAAGATTTCAAAACATAACATTGATTACCTGACTACACATTACAACAAATCAAAATAGACCAAACGCATGAAAGCGATTTGAAAGACGCGGAGTTTACAAAATGTTGATCAAAGTAAACAGGATTCCGAGAAATCGACTAATTACAATAATATGGTTTGAAATTCTGTTGGCGCCTTTTATGGATTTTGGGTGGTTTTAAGACTTTTAGTTCGTGTTTTATCTATCTATACTATACATACCTAATATTATACAGAGGTAGAGCTCGTGGTGTAGTATGATTAGCCGTTCTTATTATATCGGCAAAGTTAAGCTACCACCGTCGTGGTCGGTACCTGGATGGGTGACCGCCTAGTGGTATTTGAAATCGAGCGTTTCCGTGCATCGGAAGGCACAGGCTTAGGAAGCCGTTGGTCCCGGTTATCACTTAATTGTGATAGTCGTTAGCTAGTTGGAGGCCTACTAGGCGGCTTGAAAACTTCAACAGTAGGTTGACCACTAGCCTACCTCCACCGATCCGCAGTGGGCAGGCGTGGTGGAGTATCTGTCCAGTCCCTTTAACCCTGATTTGTGAAAGCCTGTGCTCAGCAGTGGGACATCATAGGCTGATGATGATGATACAGAGGTAAAGTTTATAAATTTGGACGTTCCTACGTCCTATTACCTCGTGGTAATCTCGGGAACTACCCTACCTACTAATCCGATAATCGAAATTCTATCACTAAAGTCGGCGAGATCTAAAATGCCCGTTTTGACAGCAAATATACATCAACGTGTCAAAAATAGACAAACATAGTGCGACAAGGAGAGACCCAATCTTGTCAAAACGGCCTCTTGTATATCGATGATAGGAAGCTACAATATTCTCGTCTGTTATAGGCTTTTTATACCGGGAACGCGGGTGAAACCGCGGGGGACAGCTAGTCTAATATAAACACTAGGCTGTGGTATAACTTTTGTACGAAAAGGAACCTACCTGCTGAATTTTTAAGGGCGATAATTAGCTCAGGTTTAGACGATCCTTCAATCGTATTCAGCGTTAATTAACGTATACATACATAGATATTGAAGCATCGAACAATTAGCCCAAAGAAGTTGAAATCTATTTCTCAATTCCCCATCACCTTTAATAACTGTTTAATTATGACTTAAAATTAACACCTTTGACATCTCCGGGTTCTAAGCTCAAACATCCGCGGTTTTCACGCTTCTTGTCCTCGTTGCCAGATTTAAAGAGATGGCAACCCTATAGGTACCTACCAAGCTGGTGTAACAACCAATACCTACAACTGCATAACTTAGTTGATTCTAATACAATTTATCTTCCCTAAATAACATACCTAAGACCCTAATAAGTAGTAAAACATCCCCAAACAAACATCCGATTCATTCCCTTTTGAAATAGGTAGGTAACAAAGGTTTACTTAAAAAAAAAAACATTAAATGACATCATTATTAATTGAATAAAGCAATTTTGCACTATTCATGTAATGGTGCGTCCATGCTACGCGAATCGAGCACGAGCCGAGCCACGAACGAGCCTACAACGAGCACGATGCGTATCCCTTTGTTCGTGAAAAATTGACAATCGCGCTCGTTCGAGGCTCGCAAGCCTGTCCACGCCTCGCGAATTGTGCTCGTTCGTGGCTCGGCTCGTGCTCGGTTCGCCAAGCATGGACGCACCATTATGTTTTGATAAAATAACCTAATAATCTTAAATAATATGTTTGTTAATTTTTTTTTTTTTTTTTTTTTTATACCACTTAGGTGGCAGACAAGCATACGGCCCGCCTGATGGTAAGCGGTTACCGTAGCCTATGGACGCTTGCAACACCAGGGGTATCACGCGCGCGTTGCCGACCCTGCAGAAAACTCTTCACACCCCTTTTGAAGAACCCCATGCTGTACTCCATACCATTATATTTTAATTTTAATGCTTTTTAAAATAACAGAATTGTTTGCTCTATTTTTTTTTTCTTCTATCGGTTTTGTTTGAGTAGTTTACGCGAGATTGCCGCGCGCCGCGCCAGTCGGGCTCTGTCGCTCACGGTGGTGGGTTGTGCGAGTTACATTCACATTTGTCGAATGGACGTTACGCGCTCGTAAAACAAGTGATACTGTACAGACACAGAAATCGACTTTTAACGATTTCAAATACGGATTTCAGTGTTTTTGTTAAACATACGGTACGGTTACAGATTTTTATGGAGTTCCCTGTGATTTCGGAGTTTTAATAGTGACGGGATGATGTGATTTAGGATTTATTGTGTGGTGTTGTGGCTCTAAAAGTGTTTGGTAACTGTGGGATTCTTGGAATTTTTCGAGCAGCTGATTCGAATTAACAGGTCGGTTGTTTTTCTTATTAGTTCTGATTGCTAACAACTAGTTTGGTAGTTTCCATCACCCTAACGCGTTTGTTGTTCTGTGTTTATGTTATAATTAGACGTGATAATATAATTATGAATTTACTATAAATAATTTTGATAAATTACAACTTATGAATTTTGTTATGGACTTACATAATTGGACTGTTTTACAAAAAACTTAAACCGACTTCAAAGTAATCAAATCCTGATCTGATGACAATGGGACCAAACGGGAAGTGTACCCTTCCAGTCAAAAAAATAATTTTCGAAATCGGTTGATAAATGACGGAGTTATGAGGTAACAAACATAAAAAAAAAACAACCGAATTGAGAACCTCCTCCTTTTTTTGAAGTCGGTTAAAAATATCAGTGACCTTTCAAGTAGGTACATTCCCTACATAGGTACTTTCTAACTAGTTAATGTAATTTTATTGAATTGACTTGATTTTTTATTTACATATATGAATTCACACGTACTTAATAAGATGTTAAATTATCATAATTAAAACTAAAACTAACTAACTAACAAAAAATTATGGAAAAAGTAATAAACTAACTAGTAAATATTTTTGTATGTGTTAGATCAGTCGTTCCCAAACTAGGGGTCGCGAACAACTGGTGGGTCGCGTGCGAATATCATAGTGAACCTTAATAAATAGGATCAAATCCTATAATCATATAGGTAGTTATGCCCCATTTTCCTTCATGAAAACCCAGAGTTGACTCCCGAATTTAGAACCAATTTGTTAGGTGAGTCGGGGCCCATTGAACTTTGGGAACCACTGCGTTAGATCATAATTTTCCAGACGTAAGGATAGAGGTATCTTTCGTACTTACCTATCTACCTACCCAACGTAAGTAGGTTCGTTAAAGCTCAAATTTTTCAGGCATTCGATGTTTATACCTACCACCTCAGACCAAGAAAAGATTTTTTTATATGTCTATGCCTACCACGATCAAAATCATGTAGGCAATAATTATGAATAAGAGATAGAGGGGCTACCGCGTATGTTTGATGGTGATCGTTATGAACATCATTAATGAATTTCATAATTTTCAACCAATGACGCGGTGCGACGATGGACTTTAAACGCCAAAATGATTTCCGTTGCCAATAACTTTACCAATTAAAAAGATACTCTAGTAGGTACACCTATGTTAGGTTGTAGGTAGGTAGGTATAACTTTTTTTATGATTTTGGTATCTAGGTAGGTACCTATAACACCTAACTTTATGAAGACCTCACCATGAACCCTATTCTCGGCTAAAAAGCTCCTATTTATATAACGAAACCTTTTTCCTTCAGAATTTAATATTAAATGTAGTCGAGTCAAAGGTTTCAGCCTGGGCTTTCAAAGAATTAACTGGAACGAACGCTACTCGGTAGGTCATTCTCATTCATTCGTTCGTTCAGTTCTGAATTGAATGAATTTCAATTTGCAACAATTTGTAGTTTCGCTTTGGAATCCAGATAATCCCTTACTTGTAATCCCATGTCAGTAGGTACTTTCTACTGGGTCTACATACTTCTACTATATTTTTAAAGTTAAGATAAAAAAAAAACAGTAGAAAATCAGTCACGCACGACATTTTGAATATGGAATATGGTCCAAGCAAGAGTACCACGAACTATTTTTCACGGAATACTGCGGTCCTACTTAGGTAAGTAGATAGGTAATATCCGTGCGCGATAAGTTGAGACCCGAGGGGAATGCAACTCCCTCGCCTGCTTCCCCTGCACTTCCCACTACACCCCGGTTGAGAGCTTGCTCACCGATTTGTCCGCGTAAGGGTGCCAGTGCTAAAGCTACATTTTGGGCCGGCATCTTCTTGTCAATATAAAAAAAAAAGAAAAAGCCTGCTACACGTACAATAGGGGAGCCATGCTTCATGAAATGTGTAGTATACACACACGCAACTGTATGGTCACCGTGCTAGGTCTCAACTTATCGCATAACATACCAAAGTAAAACGAGGTAGGCACCGCGCCGAAAACTCAAATCAACCCTCTTTACTCTTTATTCAAATCAAATGAAACCCAAAAACACGAGGTGTCGACAGTACCCGACCCACATAAGCCGGAAGCTCCTGTAAAAACCGTAGGTGACAATTTTTCATCTTTAACCCGAAACCTGCACCATTGTGATAAAAAATACCTACACCGTGTTTTAGGCCGAATTATATTTTGTCGTACTGATTTCATAACTTGTTCATGTCTTGTATTCTAACTCGTATTTATACCCAGACATAGACACCTTATTTATGAATAATAGAAGTTTGATTAGTCTTAGGAAAACAAGAATTATTTTAATGTCTTGGTACATTCATCACACACGGAGTGAATCCGCGGAGCACAAGGATTAAATCACTGTGAAACCATTACCAATTTTACACCTGGATTGACTTCCAGAGCAATCAAAGTGTCAAACGATATTCGACTTTGTTGACGCCATTTCCTTTTAGCGATGAAAATGACAATGCTCTTCCCAAAACGATCAATACCGCCATTGCCGCCATGGAGCCTTCCTGAAGATTTCCATCACATTAGCACGCATTGTGATCTTATCAAAGGGACTTGCCAGATAAGATTTTGAATTCAATTGAATTCCTCAAAATAGATGTGTATTAATTTCTTTATAAATCGAAATAGATTTGACATTGGTGCTGATTCTGTTGTTTACAACTAATCGCAATATCTCTTTCTAACAAAAAATTAGTCCAATTGCTTGTTTTCAATATAAATTTACCCTCTTATTCATAATAAAGTTATTAAACGTTGATTAGCTAAAGTCAGAAATTCAATTTAGAAGTCTTTATCTGACACGTGACATTTGGTGATCGATAGAGTGAGACGGAGGACACTATGACACTGATTTAGTTAAAAAGTGATTATGAATAAGGGGGTTAGTCTCCATCAAAATTGAATAATTTACATCTATTTACGCGCAAATGATGACGGCATAGACTAATTTGACAGCTTTAAAGATGTCTATCCTTATTCAATAGTGTTTGTAAGAAAGAGATGTGTGTGATGTGATTAAAATTAGTTTAGTGCGATTTACAACAGAATCGGCACCATTGTACTCCAAATAGCTTGGTAGGGAAGATTATGAGTAACATTATGCTTAGTATTCCTTTTCCCTATAAAATGCGAATTTTAGTTTGTTTTTCACCTCTTGCCTCAACGGCAGATCTATCTATCGTGGTGAAATACGATGTACACACACGGGTAGATCATGATCTGGAATACCATGTAGGATACTTTTTATCCCGGAAAACATAAATCTGGGGACAAATTCTCAACTTGATGGTGGTGGACAACCAGGTGGGTACTACAAAGTACCCTACCGTGCTATGGTTTCCTCACGATGTTTTCCTTCACATCTTAAGATTTGGGAGAGGTAGAGCGTAACTCGACTGGGGAAGTACCTTACAGAATACCGCAGCCAAATAACTTTATGTTGTGTTCCTGCTCGTGAGTAAGGTCGCCAGAGCTCATTGGGGAGGGTGGAAGGGTCGGTAACGCGTGAGTGATGCCCTGTGTTGCAAGCGTCCATATGACTACCGAACCGCTTATTATCAGGTGGGTCGTACGCATGTTTACCGACTTCGTCTTATAAAAGAAGAACCTTTGCCAAGACGTCACCGCTATCACCGCCTTTCCAGTGAGACATTTTAGAGCAAATTTTTTGTTCTAATGAGGCGATCTTATACGCAGGTTAAAAGACCCTTAAAACCTAGAGACTATCTACCTATCCATCTGGAATAAGCTTAAAATTCTATTTTCAACGCCCGCGTCTGTGTTCCACTTTAGGTTTCACGTTTAGACTTTATTCGAGTAAATAAATAATAATAAAATAATAAACATCCTGGGACATTCCTCACAACGGTCATCTGACCCCAAACTAAGCAGAGCTTGTACTATTATGGACATCAGATAACTGATCTGACTGATGAAATTACACCCAGACTCCGGACATACAGATATGTTAATTGAATTTCATTAAACTTTTAAATATGTACTTAAATAAATAAAAAAATAAAACATCTTTATTTCAGACATACATCCATATAACACACAATAATAAGAATAATTAATTAGCTGAGTAGGTACACACAAGAAATAACTTAAATCCTAACTCAGGTGGCAATGTCCACCCATCGTCTTATCACTTATCACTTTGAGAGTGGTAGAGCATAGCGTTTATTCGCTCAAAGAGCAGCTCGACTGGGGAAGTACCTCCACCTTACAGAATACCGCAGCCAAATAACTTTATGTTGTATAAAGTTGTGTTCCTGCGCGTGAGTAAGGTCGCCAGAGCTCATAGGGGAGGGGGGAAAGGTCGGTAACGCGTGAGCAATGCTTTTTGTTTTGCAAGCGTCCTATCGTCGTAGCGTCGGCTATGGTAACCGCTTACCATCAGGCGGGCCCTAGCTAGTTTACCGACTTAGTTGTATAAAAAAAAAAAAACTTTGTTGATAGAGGCCATTTCTTATTGTCCATTCACATTGATTTTTAGTTGATGTTAATGACGAAGTTAGCCGCAAAACCTCAATTATTGTTGACCTATTAAGTGTCCTAAAATGTATTTTTCCCCCTCTTAACAAAGTCCTATTTTTCTGTATTTTTCACAGTCACTAGGGAAGTATGTCGAACTTTTTACAAACAATTCGACATTGGGAATTTAAATTAAGGAATTAATGGAGGCAGACATTAAGTCATATTAGAGTCGGTAAATCAAGTTTCGAGTTTCCGAAGGAAAGGTGTCAATTTTAATTTAGAAAGTTGGAACACTTTACTCATGTTGTATGGGGATGGGCTGATATCGATGTCGATGAAATCGGTACCTAATTAAAATATATAAATTGATATCGATGTCGATGAAATGGCTACTAATTAAAATATGTAAATCGAGACAAACATCGATAAATTTGTAAGATTATCACATTCATTGCACTTTTTTTTTCACTCTTCGAAGGTCTATTTTAAACGCAGATGACATTTAGTTGACTTTGGAAAGCTAGTGTCCCTTGCTTGTCAGTATTGTACTTGGCAAATTAGCTTTATAGTTGTTTATTTCTCATTTTCCAAATTTTCCTCATAACGCTTATATTCATTAATTCTACCGTAAAGATAGCGTAATTTTGTTCAAAAGACGTTAAAATCATTGCTGTAATTAAAGGTACATTAACGACTGGAATATAAACTTGGGAGTGTCAATGGAAATTTGGAAAGTCAATTAAAGTATAATTACTCGTCTTTGTGTTAGGGACGTGCGGGTGTCTGTTTCGATGTTTAAATTATCGACTGGAATCAATAAGTTATCTGACACCTTGTAATAATTATTAAATTGTTTCTTTGATGTATTTGTGTCATTAAAAATACTAATTAGATCTGTTTAAAGTAACTTTGTTGCTATTAGTTTCTTAATAATTCCGGCAAAAAAGAAATGATTTGATGAATAAGCTTTATGTTGCCAATTAAAATTTTTCCAACATAGAATTGTCTGTCTATATTAAAGAAGCTGCACTTGAGAGCTGCTTCCTTCTAGGCTTTCTACGCATAGTACCTTCGGCCACATCATCACATCAAAAATAAGGTAATTAGTGCTTGTGACTGCGGGTGATAAGCGACATGAAAGCAAACGAGAGCATAAATAAGTGAATACATTTTTATCTCGACCTGCCCCTGAAAACAATGAACCCTCATAACGTCTCGTACAATTGCTTTATCCCATTCAATATTTGCTGTGAAGACAATATTATCTGCAGCTCGGAGCTTTCTCAGTATATATTCTGTATCCTAATATAAACCACTCCATAGATTTAACAATATTGCTAAGTCAGAGATACGCTTGCAATACCGACAGGGATATTCAAGGTGGCCTAGATCTCCACTAAAGCATCTACAGATGTCTTTAAATTCAGATACTAGTTGATACGATGTGTCATCGTTCACTTGATTTTCAATTTGAAACTGTATTTGGTTCATATTTTAAGGATTTTTTTTCCTAAGTAACTTTGCTACCTTTATTAATTCCTTCCACAAACTGAGACAATTAAGTGTTTAAACATCTTACTTAACTCAGAAAACTTAGAAATGTAAGTGAGCCTTTGAATTCTATAAATACGGTATGCTCGCGCCTTCGAAAACTTTTCTAAAGAGTAATTGCCAAGTTTTATTTTGGTTCATCTCGGCAAAATCAACTTTTATAACAGTTTTTAGTCTGTCCATTCACAAATGCTTGCAAACGCCTACGTGAATCAAATATTGCGAGCTTGAGTTAACTGAAGCTAAAAATATTTTTCCCCAAAAATATTGCTCGAATATAATTTGGGAAGCAGATTAAAAAGCGTACCCGATATACCGTGGAAGAGAATAAGTAAAATACAAAGTAGGGTCCACTTTTTGTGAATCATAAACTGCCTTAAATCCGGGAGTGCCGACGAAACGGCGAGTAATGTTATTGCAAAGGAGAACCCCCCAGAGTTAATGTCCGGGATTGAATTAACTTATTTCTTCTTCCCTCACCTTTAAATGGCGACACGAGGCCGTATTTTAAAGAATGATGACATCGAACATTAAATCGCTTTTTGAGCGATCAATTCTTTTAACATCGTTTGCGTGTTTTATCGATGAATAAGTCTGGATACGGTAACTTTATTATGACAGACATTTAACCTTCTATGAATTATTATGGAAAAAGAGAACAACCACGAAATTCAAATGGAAAGCTATAATGAAATGAATGATATTATGAGAAAGTCTGATTTAGACAGATTTTATTTGTACAATTTGCGTAGAAAACATGCAGCTTTTGAGAATCCTGAATTCTGTCTTGAGTTGACACAATAAAAAATCCAACATTCGGCAGCGACTCTTGGTTTTATGTGGGAGACATTAAACCATTTTCACACTATACATTTCGGCCGAAGGTTCAATTTTGCTTTACTATAGCTAACTTACTTGAATAGCACAAAAGACTTGCCATCGTTTTACATGATTTGTGACCTTAATGATAAGCTCCCCGTCACCATGGTATCTAGGAGTACCTACGATTCTAATAGGAAGCCTGAACCATTTGTGAAACTGGAGCGTGATCAAACCAAGAACGGCACCAAAGCATAATCAAGCATTTAATATGCTTCAATCGTTACACGGCGCAGCGGCTCAAATATCCTGCATCAGCCTGCATGTCTGTTCTCGAACTATAGATTAGGCTTCACACAATCATGTTCACTGTGACTCTATTAGATAGTGCAGAGATACGCATTGACTACTGGAATGTTGTTTGTACGGCAGAGCAAGGCCGTTAGCTCAAAACCGCATTGCGTCTAGCTAAATTAACAAGTTATAATTACATACGACAACCCGTGTCCTCTCTTTCGACATTTTATGAGCTCTATCCACGTCCTTAAGTATCCAATCTGCACAGTTAATAACAACTCTTCAGTGAATAAGTCTCTTGGTCTGTTGAGTCTTGGAAATAATCTATGTGGTAAAGGAGTCGATATGAGTTATCAGTTAAAGTTACTCAATCGGAAAATTATGGACCTACCTTAAATTAATACAGTGCTCAAGAAAAAATACTTGTTCTTTGAAAAAACTAAACAAAGTATCCGTTACCAGTCCCAACAAATTCTTTAACTTTTCGGGTATGGTTGAAAGTAAAGCCTACATAACTGGCAAAGAAGAAAAGGAAACTTGTGAATAAATAATAGTTACAAAAGCTGGGATACACGAGTTTTTAAATGTGAAAGTGGAAGTATGTGGGAGGTTTTTACAGATAGGTTGACTTTCTTGAATACTGAGTACCTACATACTCGTAGTTTAATAAACGTGTTGACAAAGATATATGTCTATAGTGAATAAAGCCACTCTTGAAACTAGTAATTTTTCTTAGAATTGTGCTTAAAGCTAGATTTTTTTTATTTACTTAATTAATTTTGAACTTCTAATTGGATTTTAATGTTTTTTTATCGATATAACTATCACACACAAATCTCATTGAGTTTCGGTACAAAATTAAAATAAACACTATACTAATGTTAAATTAATCAATCTTGATTTAATTTCATTATACTATCACAAAATGCATATTGATAAGCAGAGAAGTATAAAAAAGGCAGCTGACTACATATAAATGTGTTCAAAATATTTCCTTGTTCATTCAAAATCATAAAAAGATCCACTATATTTTGCAAAACGGAAAAAAATAAGTTTGTAATAACATTATAAAGCTACACGCTAATGTTTGCCATAAACACACGAACAAAATAAACATACAGGTTTCTTATCACAACATCTGCTCGAGTTTCCTGTCCTTATCTCTTATTATCCCTTAGATTATGTGCCAAGGAAATGTGAACTTACGATGATAAAATTTTAAGTCCTTTATCGTTTCTCGATACCTTATACGTTAGAATGCAGTTGGATCATAAAAAACATCATTGAAACCACAGAGAAAAGAAATATAAATAGAGACGCTATGCTAGCGGAGCCCGCGCGCCACACATTACATCAAATGGGCATATATCAACCAAAACACGCGTCAACGCTTCGTAGTATCCGCCATACTTAGCAGAGGTGCGTAGCTCCGCGAAAAATATTAATTATGTCGTGATGCGCTATTATTTCCTGTAGGAAACGAAGTGAGGAGTCGGAGTGTAACTCAAGGAGGGATTTCCTTTCATCGATGAGTCTACAAACCTTTATTTAATTGTGATATTTATAAAAATGTATTCGAGATTATGATAATTTTAGGTGTAAACGATAAACTCTGATACTACTGCAAAATTATACATTGAAGGCAATGTACTCTCACTTTATTTGTACGCAAGGTAGCGAGCGCAACTCCGCACGTAATGTATTGCGTTCTTTCACAGTGGTCGTGAGTCGTGACCTGTCGTGACCCCAAAACACGTGCATCGATAGTTTTGTTCGATCGATATCGATAAAATTCATCTTTTTATCACTGATTTGATTAAGGCAATAGTTGAAAGTTATATCAATATCCGCATTCATCAGTTAAAATTAAGCTTTCAAAACGAGAATTTCGAAACAAATAAATTTTATTTCAAGGGCCGTGTAAACCGTGTAAAAATAACTTTTTTTTAATTTACTTCATCATGTTAAACGTTTTTTTTACAGTTCAGTATTCTTAGCACAATTATTCTTATCGAACGTGAATTTTCTTACGGAATTTCTAAAAATAATTAAATTTAATATCGACGAAATTAAAATATCGATAATTTTATTGATATTTTATCGATTACTTTCGCTGCATTAAGCGAATAGCAATAAGTGTTGCTACTCGACGCTAGTCGACGCAGCTATTACGCAATTATCAACATTATGTCTAATGCGTTTGAGTTCAAAATTGCGTTCCATGAAAATAACGCCATCTAGTGCCGAGTGGCAGAACTTTTTCGTCGATTGAATCTAGTTAGTTTGTAGATTACAAAACGACGTAAATACTTTGTACGCTATTGAAAAATAAATTTTATGTTAACGTAAAAAGGTATATTTTCATATGTATGACCTGTGTGATTAAAGCTATTTTTGAGTAAAATAGAAACGACCAATCAAAAGGATTGTTTATTTGTAGTACAATATATGATTTAACATTTATTTGTGTGAGTTTGGCGACGCTGGTTCCGATACAAATTCTAACGCATCGCCCTTCCAGTGTATTCTCTTTTCCGTGATTGAAACAACTAGTTTTAGTCTTTATTGCTTTAACAATAAAACTTTTAACTGCTTGCTTTGTGCTTATGACAGTATTAATGTGGAATTGAATCTTTACTGCGTTGTAAATAAAGCTTAGTATGTTTCGTTGGGGGTATTAGTGTTACACGTTATCGATAAGATGTTCGATATTCCGATAAATCCTATAAGTTGTAATCAAGATCTATAATAAGGTAGGTATACATACGTTTTAACTCTTGAATAATTTTCAAGATGTCGATATTAATATTTTGATGTTCACAACACTAAACATTAATTGGAAATGTATTATTATTTTCAATTTTTTTTTTTTTTTTTTTTTTTTTATACGACTAAGTCGGCAAACAAGCATACGGCCCACCTGATGGTAAGCGGTTACCGTAGCCATATGGACGCTTGCAACACACGAAGCATCGCTCACGCGTTACCGACCTTTCCCCCCTCCCCAATGAGCTCTGGCGACCTTACTCACGCGCAGGAACACAACTTTACACAACATAAAGTTATTTGGCTGCGGTATTCTGTAAGGTGGAGGTACTTCCCCAGTCGAGCTGCTCTTTGAGCGAATAAACGCTACGCTCTACCTCTCTTAAAATTTTTTTTTTTTTTTTAATTTTAATAAAATATGTTTTTTTTCTGTAATATTTCAACGAGAAACTAGCACGGTGTTAGGTTACTTTGTAGTAAGTACCAGATCTACCCTCAAGTTCAAAATCTGTCGTTACACATCAGTATGTGTGGCGATAACACCAGTGTGTTATCGCAGCTGTGCTTGTTACCCAGTTCAGTTCCACTCTAGACTTAATGCGCTTACAACCTCTGCCACTACTCTCCACTTTCCACGAGATTGGTAAATAAAATACTCAGCCTATATAGGTACCATCTTTTACATTGGTCATCTTTGAATCTCCTGTCATCTGCCAAATCCTTAATAGTTTTTTTGTTGTTGTTACTCTACCGCAGACGCTCAAGTTGTGGAATGAGCTTCCCGCCGTGTGTTTGTGTTGCAAGCATCTACAGGCCACTGTTTACCACCAGGCTTTATGCTTGTTTGCCAGCTTATTGGTACATAAAAAAAAACCAAAAGCATTGCCAGCAAAACACTTAGGCAGAAACTCTATGGCGTCACACAAGTCACATGAAGTAGGCACCGATTTTTCCTAAGTACAATTGCCTATTGCCTAAGTGAGCAGCCATTTTTACGATATGCCTGGCTAGACAAAAGATAATTGTATATTTGCTCCTTTTGGCTCAGTTTACTTTGGAATAAACTTAGTAGAATTACGTCCTGGCACTTTGCCACTGAAGAGAATTTGTCGATCTCCTATATCATCAGAAAATTCTACTACATTTGGCGCGCCTTTGAAAATTTTAATCCGTACAACTTTTGCCTTCCTATCCATCCGACCCGTGATTTGTCGTTCATCCATTGAAATTATCATAATGTCGTCCGAGTATATAAAACTAATTTTATTACGGCTACCGAAATATTACGGTACATTTACTATGAAATATCTTACACAAATACTAACAGTATCCCATGGAACGAATGATTTATGGTTATTAAAAAGCGATTATAATAATAACATGCTTTTAATGTAACCACTTTGTTTATGATACGATCAAAACATCAATTCAACATGTTGATTAACTCAATAAACCTATGAACGAAGTATGTTAGATACTAGAACCGTTTGATTAGACGAGTTTTCTTCGGAGACCAGATAATAAAAAGCTCAATTTGAGGCGACCCCCCATCGAATGGTCTTAAAATCAAAGTGGTGGAAAGGCAGGTGTTCATTTGTGTATTTGTTTTAACGTCTCTTGTGGTAATGACAATTTCTATTTTTATGTTAATTGTATCGTGAGTGATGATTGTAATTTAAAATATACTTTTGGGTTATTACAATATAGCCGCAACAAGGTTTTAATATAGTTCCAGATTCTAGATAAAAGCAACGACAGACCAAAGCCCTCCAAACTCACAAATTGGCAAGCGGTAGAAATAAATTTTCGATTGGAGAGCTCCTTTGATAGGTCATCTGACAATGAAGGTTTTTTAGCACATTCTGAACAATGGTAAGATGATGATGATGTTTTCAATAATTGGCACAACAGTTTAGAGATTTGGCTTATTTACTAGTGCAGCTGCTGGAGAGATTTTCTATGTTTAGAGTTAAGTTTGTCAAAAATCTTACCTAGCTAAGTTAATATGCTGAATATAAGCACATAAAGTAAAGCGATGCATTTGCAACTTTGAGTTGCTACAAGCTAATCTGACTGGTACATCTAATAGCAATAGACCTGAAGCCGGCTTTTCACTATGGGATATACCTAATGTAATATATCTTGAGATATAATATTTTATCGCTCGTCATACATTTTGTACGAGACCGTTCACTGCGCTATAATATACATTACATCCCAAACTATAAATATTTTTTCGAGCGATATTTGAAGTATATTTTACCTCACGTCCCCGGACACCGCGCCTCCCCCTGCCTCGCCCTCAGTTTGAATGGCGACATTGGCGATGTGTCAACACTTCCAAAATATACATCTTATGGTGCGTCCATGCTACGCGAACCGAGCACGAGCCGAGCACACTGCGAGCACGAGCACACCATTACAGTGTGAACGGCAAACGCGGGATGTAATATACAGCTCAAGATGTAATTTATATTATATCCCATAGTGAAAAGCCGGCTTTAGATTACGTTCGAAGTGCTAAAAAGTACCGTGACATTATAAGCTCAAAAAACCCACATGCACTTTTAACAACCATTTTTGAGATCTGCTTAATGCAAGCCTAAAACATGGTCTGGCTTGGTACTAATGAGTGTGTATAAAATAATTCCTCTGTACAAAAAAAAGTAGATTCTTTTTTCAACCCATTCTAATGGAACCTCTTCTATTTGCATTTCCAGCTTTTGGTTCTTTGAAAATAATGAAACTTTAATAACAGTCCGTAGGACTTTAACGTGCTGTTACTGTCGCTTTGTGTGTTGCCAAAGCTTCGTGGAAGCTCCTGTAGCCGAGAACTAAGCTTTTTCTGTTATTTGTGACGGTATTTTTGGGGAAATGTTTTCTGTATTCATTGATTGCATGTGAGACTCTTCTAGGTTGTTATGAATCTGCTTAAGACCTTACCTCGTAACCAAGCACAATTTTAAAGAATGACTGAAAAAAATATATGAAATATATTTTCTTGCCCATAGCCAGTGAATTTCTACAAGTACATATATCTACAATCACTACATATATTGTGGTCCGAAGAAAAACCTTAATTAATCAAATGACGGTTCAAAAGAATACGTTAAAAGATAATCGAAGATTAATACCTCAGCAGACAGGTAGTAAAGACTAATTTTAAAACCTACGTACTATAATGTAACTAAAATATAACACAATACCTCAGATTACAGAACAAAGCAGATGGAGCGCGCGGAACACGGCAGTGAGGCCAAAAAAGCAAATACAAATTGAAAAACAGAGAGCTGGTATTCGCTTTTGAATTTGTATTTGTTTTCTTTAAAAAAATTAGTTTTTCGTTAAATAAAGTTTGTTTGTTTGGTATTTGATTTTTGGCCAAGAGGCCAAAAAAGCAAATACAAATTGAAAAACAGAGAGCTGGTATTCGCTTTTGAATTTGTATTTGTTTTCTTTAAAAAAATGAGTTTTTCGTTAAATAAAGTTTGTTTGTTTGGTATTTGATTTTTGGCCTCACTCCCGTGTTCCGCGCGCTCTATCTGCCTTTTGTTCTGTAATCTGAGGTATTGTGTTATATTTTAGTTACATTATAGTACGTAGGTTTTAAAATTAGTCTTTACTACCTGTCTGCTGAGGTATTAATCTTGGATTATCTTTTAACGTATTCTTTTGAACCGTCATTTGATTAATTAAGGTGTTTCTTCGGACCACAATATATGTAGTGATTGTAGATATATGTACTTGTAGAAATTCACTGGCTATGGGCAAGAAAATATATTTCATATATTTTTTTCAGTCATTCTTTAAAATTGTGCTTGGTTACGAGGTAAGGTCTTAAGCAGATTCATAACAACCTAGAAGAGTCTCACATGCAATCAATGAATACAGAAAACATTTCCCCAAAAATACCGTCACAAATAACAGAAAAAGCTTAGTTCTCGGCTACAGGAGCTTCCACGAAGCTTTGGCAACACACAAAGCGACAGTAACAGCACGTTAAAGTCCTACGGACTGTTATTAAAGTTTCATTATTTTCAAAGAACCAAAAGCTGGAAATGCAAATAGAAGAGGTTCCATTAGAATGGGTTGAAAAAAGAATCTACTTTTTTTTGTACAGAGGAATTATTTTATACACACTCATTAGTACCAAGCCAGACCATGTTTTAGGCTTGCATTAAGCAGATCTCAAAAATGGCAGCATTAATATCTCAGCAGACAGGTAGTAAAGACTAATTTTAAAACCTACGTACTATAATGTAACTAAAATATAACACAATACCTCAGATTACAGAACAAAGCAGATGGAGCGCGCGGAACACGGCAGTGAGGCCAAAAAAGCAAATACAAATTGAAAAACAGAGAGCTGGTATTCGCTTTTGAATTTGTATTTGTTTTCTTTAAAAAAATTAGTTTTTCGTTAAATAAAGTTTGTTTGTTTGGTATTTGATTTTTGGCCAAGAGGCCAAAAAAGCAAATACAAATTGAAAAGCAGAGAGCTGGTATTCGCTTTTGAATTTGTATTTGTTTTCTTTAAAAAAATGAGTTTTTCGTTAAATAAAGTTTGTTTGTTTGGTATTTGATTTTTGGCCTCACTCCCGTGTTCCGCGCGCTCTATCTGCCTTTTGTTCTGTAATCTGAGGTATTGTGTTATATTTTAGTTACATTATAGTACGTAGGTTTTAAAATTAGTCTTTACTACCTGTCTGCTGAGGTATTAATCTTGGATTATCTTTTAACGTATTCTTTTGAACCGTCATTTGATTAATTAAGGTGTTTCTTCGGACCACAATATATGTAGTGATTGTAGATATATGTACTTGTAGAAATTCACTGGCTATGGGCAAGAAAATATATTTCATATATTTTTTTCAGTCATTCTTTAAAATTGTGCTTGGTTACGAGGTAAGGTCTTAAGCAGATTCATAACAACCTAGAATAGTCTCACATGCAATCAATGAATACAGAAAACATTTTCCCAAAAATACAGCTACAGGAGCTTCCAGGTAGCTTTGGCAACACACAAAGCGACAGTAACAGCACGTTAAAGTCCTACGGACTGTTATTAAAGTTTCATTATTTTCAAAGAACCAAAAGCTGGAAATGCAAATAGAAGAGGTTCCATTAGAATGGGTTGAAAAAAGAATCTACTTTTTTTTGTACAGAGGAATTATTTTATACACACTCATTAGTACCAAGCCAGACCATGTTTTAGGCTTGCATTAAGCAGATCTCAAAAATGGTTGTTAAAAGTGCATGTGGGTTTTTTGAGCTTATAATGTCACGGTACTTTTTAGCACTTCGAACGTAATCTAAAGCCGGCTTTTCACTATGGGATATAATATAAATTACATCTTGAGCTGTATATTACATCCCGCGTTTGCCGTTCACACTGTAATGGTGTGCTCGTGCTCGCAGTGTGCTCGGCTCGTGCTCGGTTCGCGTAGCATGGACGCACCATAAGATGTATATTTTGGAAGTGTTGACACATCGCCAATGTCGCCATTCAAACTGAGGGCGAGGCAGGGGGAGGCGCGGTGTCCGGGGACGTGAGGTAAAATATACTTCAAATATCGCTCGAAAAAATATTTATAGTTTGGGATGTAATGTATATTATAGCGCAGTGAACGGTCTCGTACAAAATGTATGACGAGCGATAAAATATTATATCTCAAGATATATTACATTAGGTATATCCCATAGTGAAAAGCCGGCTTCAGGTCTATTGCTATTAGATGTACCAGTCAGATTAGCTTGTAGCAACTCAAAGTTGCAAATGCATCGCTTTTCTTTATGTGCTTATATTCAGCATATTTACTTAACTACGTAAGATTTTTTACAAACTTAACTCTTACCATAGAAAAACGCCAGCTGCTGCACTAGTAAATAAGCCAAATCTCTAAACTGTTGTGCCAATTACTGAAAACATCATCATCATCTTACCATTGTTCAGAATGTGCTCAAAAACCTTCTTTGTCAGATGAACTATCAAAGGAGCTCTCCAATCGAGAGCTGGTATTCGCTTTTGAATTTGTATTTGTTTTCTTTAAAAAAATGAGTTTTTCGTTAAATAAAGTTTGTTTGTTTGGTATTTGATTTTTGGCCTCACTCCCGTGTTCCGCGCGCTCTATCTGCCTTTTGTTCTGAAATCTGTGCACAATACAATCTCACGTATATTATGTCACGGATAACTAATAGTAGTAACGTATGTTCCATAAAACACAATCCGAACGCGTTTCCTAGACGCGGACGCTTGGTTCATGAATAAATTGGAAGCCTGCCTTGTTCCTGACGTAGCATTTAATCAGGAGTAATATTCTATACCTCTGTAGGTGGGGAAATCCGATTACACCGTAATAAACACGCTACCTTAGAAGATAATCAATTCTTTCTGCTTTACTTGAAACATTTTCGGAACTTGGTTACATATAATGTGTATAGCAGAAGTCGCATTAAATATCATCTCACTAAATGTGTTTGCGTTTGGATATTTGTACCTCAATCACGCTTCAATAACTCAACGTATTTAGAAGAAAGGCATAGAATATGTTCTGGTTTAACACAGAATATTTTATCTCAGGAAAGGAATATATCCCTCGGGTACGCGGGTGAAACCGCGGGGCGCAACTAGTAAAAAAGATATCCTGGCAGATTTATCACACACGGTCATCTGATCCCAAAAACAGCAGACCTTGACTATAGAAACCAGTAGGGTTATTTTAAGACTGTCGGATTCGATATCGGAAACGGATTCGGAAATCTACACGGAATATGGAATGAATGTTATTTATTTTGTGACTAGAACTTATAACTCAAATACGACTAGGCTGTATGGATCAAACCTTTGCCTGACTTTTGGCGAATATTATAAACAGCAATTCATTTGACATAATAATATCAGCCATTGACGAAGTTCTACTATAAAATATTTTTAAATTTTTATAAACACAAATGTAGTTTCTGTCTTTATGCATTTCATGTGTGTTCAAATGAGGCCTTTTAACAATAAAAATGCGTAATAATTTCCATTTCCTACCAGTATTAAAAAATCTATGCAAAGCACAGTTCGCGTAGCGTGGACGGGCTTGCGAGCCCCGAACGAGCATTCGTAGCGTGCTCGACTGCGCTCCGCCCGATTGATAGTTTTTTCACGAACACAGGGATTCGCATCGCGCTCGTTGTATGCTCGTTGAAGGCTCGTTATGTACGTCCACGCTTGAAATCGCGAGCAACGAACGAATCTTCGTTCGTGGCTCGGCTCGTGCTCGTTTCGCGTAGCATGGACGCACCATTACAAAGTCGACCTCGGCGTATGATGTTAAATTAAAAGTACCTAATTAAATTTCCATATTATGCTGTCACTACACCGACTTTAATGTGGGTGCGGTACATCAGACTGAATGATGGATGGTTGACAAAAAGTACACCATGCTTCACTTATTATTTAATGTAATGGACTCTTTTGCCATGTTGAAAATGAAAGCGAAAAGATATGTGCAAAAAAAGAAACGTCCTCTTTTTCAATATTTCCGAAGTGATAGTTTAAGTCACAGATTACAGACAGAATAAGGCAGATGGAGCGCGCGGAACACGGGAGTGAGGCCAAAAAAGCAAATACAAATTCAAAAACACGTACCTGGTATTCGCTTTTGAATGTGTATTTGCTTTGTTTAACAAACTTTATGTAACAAAAAACACTTCTTTATTAATAAACTGTGGTTAAACAATGCAAATACAAACTGGAAAACGAATACCAGGTATCAGATTATCAATTTGTATTTGCTTTTTTGGCTTCACTTTCGTCTTCCGCGCGCTCCATCTGCCTTGTTTAAGTTTGCACTTTGGTAATGTGGCTGGTTACCACTCTGACTTTGATAATTTTTTCCAAGTACTGTGTGTTTCCGTGAGCCGCCATTACATAGGGCTACTAGGGTATTGCTAATGCCGGCTTGTCAGCGAACTGACATAAAAAAACTGAAGTCAAAGTACCTAATCCAATGGTTGGTCGCCATGTATAAAAAAAACCGGCCATGTGCTTGCCGGACTCGCAACAAGGGTTCCGTACAGAGTTGTAGGTATGTAAATAGTTCGTTCATCGCGGGAATCGAGTCTCGAAGATTTTTCCCCTTTTTTCCGATTATGTTATTTTTTATGTGATGTCACAAAAAAAAAAACGGTTTTCGGATTTCTTCCTTTACTTATGCTACATGGCCTTGCTTCTTGCCAAATTTCATGATTCTAGGTCAAAGGGAAGTACTCTGGCGATTATCAAAATATTCGCCATAAATGATATCTTTTAATTGCGTCAGTTGACTTAGAAGTTTAATTTTTTAACTGCTGTAAGGGATTGCAGACCTGAGTATTTGATGATAATTTCAGCTGGTTACCTCCACATGTTCCTGAGAAAAGGGTCTTGACAGACAGACAGACGGACGGACAACAAAGTGATCCTATAAGGGTTCCGTTGTCTTTTGAGGTACCGAACCCTAAAAAATAGTATTTCCATAGTCATGACGCTTAAATTTTATCTTAAAATACCAAATCTAGAGTCTCTACAGAACAGATTATTAATGCAGCTTCCCTGAGAATTTATCCCGAAATTCAAGTTTCAAATCTGACCATAAACTAGCTAGCGGGCTATTCAGTTTTGGGGTGCTAAAGTCAACCAACTACCGATCTAGTCTGCTCTCCACCGAGCTAGGTAAAGTCTATCCTAATTTTCCGCCTGCATCTACCGATTAACCGATAACGGGCGAAATAACAATCCATCGTAGAATATTCAGGAGTACATAAACCGACCAAAACTGAAGAGTCTTCGCTCTGTACAATATAGAACTATTGGGCTGAGGCGCATAATACGAATAGTAGAGTGTTGGTCCCATACTAAAAGTTGTTCAGCATGACTAACCCAACATAGGTTTAGAAAATATGCCATCTCGAAATCTCCACCCAGTATGGAAAATTTCCTCAATTCTGCCGCCTGCTATTATTATTATCTCTACTATATAAAAATAAGTCGGGTTTTCCTTCCTGACGCTATAACTCCAGAACGCACGAACCGATTTCCACGGTTTTGCATTCGTTGGAAAGGTCTCGGGCTCCGTGAGGTTTTTAGCAAAGAAAATTCAGGTAGGGTAGGGTAGGGTAGGGTAGCACCACGCGAACAAAGTCGCGCCGGGCAGCTAGTTACCTTATATTTTTTATATCTCATAATATATAATCAAATATGGTCCAAAGGAATCAAATATGGTCCAAAGGCTAAAAAGAGACCAAGTTATTTAAGCTTGAATTGTTGGCACTGGCCACCGTTCTTTGCACGTCAAAAAACGCATTCGCTTAAAGTTTGGCGACCGATTGCGAATCAAATTCAGAAAAAAAAAAAAACAAAATTATAAGATTTTGTTTTTTTCGAATATACGTGTAACGGAAAGGATATCTATAAGACAACACGACTTCTTGGAATTTCGAATAGGTGCACAGATCGCGATAGAGAATTGTGCTATGAAAACTTAGAAGCAAACATTTTTGGGTAATTTGTTTTGAGATAAAACTTTTTTAGAGAGTCTATACCTACCTGATGTAGTCTTCACCCCTGTCGGATAGACATCCTTTCTGTTAAATGTTGTATATTAAAATAAGGATTTATAACTTTTTAATAAAAAAAACGGCCTTCAAAGTACACTAAAAAGTAAGAAATAACTCATAAAATAAATATTTAAAATAAAATATTTTCTACAGAACATGTCATGCGATTTCGCTGACTGCAAAACAGTGTCAGATAAGAGTTATTTCTTAATATTTAGTGTACTTTGAGGGCGGTTTTTTTTGTTAAAAAGTTAACTTATTTTCAAAAAATATGTACAAAATACAATCTATATTTACAAAATATAATCTATATATAGAAAATTTCCTCAAGCCTGCCGCTGCTTCCGATTAACGGCAAGGTTCCCAGAAGGCTGGCAGCGTTTCCTCTTTGGATAGCCAAGCTGACGCGTTGGCGGAAAAAGCTCCCCGCCCGCTGGTCTCCGGAGGTCTCGATCAATGTTGAAGACAAGGTGCGAGCAAAACGGCGAGCTTCTGACCCCCATGGTCCCAAGGTCTCGACCGCAAAAGGCATAAAAATATAATTGGGTCCAATCGATGCATATTTTTTGAATTTTGAATTTTCCGCACTGGCCGCCGCTGCCCCTGCAGCTTTACAAGTAGCCGGTAAGTGAGATGGCGCGAGTGTATCGACACATGTGGCATCCCACACCAGCGACTTGCCGACACTCCAAGGGATCAAAGACATACCATCCGGTCTCTTGCCATCGCCCCGCGCAATACCGACTGGTTCCAGTACGGAAGGCACGTTAGCGACAACAAGAGCCCTGCGGATATTGTCATTAATAGCCGAGTGCCGTGATATTCGACCAGCACTTAGGGAGCACGAAAGTCCATGGTGGCCGAGCTCATTGACGAGGTCTCCGCAGCGGCAGCGATGAGGCTGATTGGTCCTGCAACCAAGACGAAGACAAATACACAGACTTAATGTTATACGGTCTAACATTGTCCCGGTATTTGTGGATGGAATAGCTTGTAGCCAGTGACCTGAGTCACTCTGAGAGACGGCTAACAAGCGCGCGCGGTCTGTATCTATCGAAAAGTTTGAAAATAAATTTTGCCAAGTTTTTTCACAAAGAGGCTTGTCCCACGCTCTCTGAGAGTGACTCAAGGTTGGAATATTTGTGCCTGGACAAGCTGCTTGCCAGGCGTCTCTAGCATCGGACAGGTAAGAAACCTCAACAGATCCAATAGAAGGGTCCAAAACAGATCTGACAAGGCTGCCCACACTGTATACCGAGGATAGAAACGCCGGTACTGATATGCTTGAAATTTTCCGCACTCCTAGGCCACCATAACACACGGGTAGGGTGGCCTGAGACCACACTTTGTTTTCACAAAAACTGCAATTTAGAATTTTGGAAAGAGACGTTTTGATCATATTATCCAAAGTATCTAATATGTGAACGAATTTAAATTTTTTTTTTTTTTTTTTTTTAATTTATTTATTAACCAAACATGTACATTTATGTATTTTACGCTTAACTCCGCCAAACTGCATAGCAGTTTGTTGGCAGATACAGTTCTCATTTTTAATATTTTTGTACAGTAACACACGAACAAAACATACTTTAACTTAATGGCTAATATGTTAATTATGTTAATTTTGATGATAATCATTTCAACAAATGTTACATAATTATATAAACTCAAAATATAATTACATAATTTAAATTTTTGTTAATTTGGTTAGTTGATTTTAATGCATAAGATTTACTACATACATAGGTAGGATATATATATATTTATAATTTACTGAGGTAGTGCTGTTTGACATTTTTCTTAAATAAGTTTTTTGACTTGGCATTATCAATGTTACTATTATTTATTTCATTGTATAATGTGGGTACAACCCAGGCTCGAGTACGTTCACCATAATAGTTGAGGATACTAGGCACATTGTACTTTTCACTTCGGTTCGAGCGAAGAGGGCGGCTTCGGGCTTGCATTATCTTATTATCATTTGAATTATATTGTTCAATTAAAATAGCACAGTTACATATTTCTTTGATTGGTAAAATTTTACATAATTTAAATAATTTCTCATATTCTTTGTTTAAATCTTTTTTAATTTTATTATCTATTAAGTGTTTCAAGAATCTTATCTGCAGTTGTTTTATTTTATTTAAATGTGTAGTGAATGTCAGTCCGTAGCTACCCACTCCGTAGTTAATGAGGGACTCGACGAGTGCAAAATAAAGTGTATACAGAGTGCCCCTGTTTAACATGTGTTTAAGATGATAAAATGTTCCTAAGAATATTCGTAACTTGCAGCATACACTTTCTATATGAGTGTTCCAGTTTAGATGCTTATCTATCGATAGGCCCAAATATTTATACGATTCTACCTCCTCTATTCTTTTACAAACACAATCTTTTTTAATATTATGCAAGCAATCGTATGAGTGACCAATAATTGCAATTTCATCATTTTTAAATTTACTGTATGGTGAGAATATCCTCATACACTTCGTTTTACTAATATTAATTATAATCCCATTATCGTGAGCCCACTTTACCACGCTATCAAAGTCCCTTTGAATTACAGTTTGTGCATTGCTTATATTTTGATCCGCATATATAAGACACGTGTCATCGGCGTACATGTAAGTATTACATTTTTCTATAACATTTGCCATGCTGTTAACGTGCATTATATACCCTACAGGGCCGAATACTGAGCCGGTTGGTACTCCGTACTTGACTGTTCCTGGATTACTTTTAATTCCACTAATGCTCACTTTCATTATTCTATTAGACAGGTAACTGCGAAACCACTCATTCATCGGACCCCTAATCCCGCATTCACTCTAATACATAACTCTAAATAAATAAGTGCGTACTGCGGAGTAAATAGGTAAACTTAGGCACGAAAAGGCAGAGTCGAACAATAAAAAATGCATAATGGGCATTAATTTCATAAAGTCTATAATAGTCTACTTATTTTTGAATTTTTAGTTTTATATATATACTAAATCCTTTCGGGTGTGGCCTGCGTAAACAATGCATATTTATGCGATAGCAGCAATCGCGGTTGATTTGCTGTCATTTTTTTAAGAGTTCCGTTGTCTGTCTCCGAAACTCATCATCAGATCTATATGAAATTTATATGGGACCATTTCGGAATAAACCCCTTTCGAACAAAAAAAGAATTTTGAAAATCCGTCTACATATGACGGAGTAATAAAACATACATAAAAAAATATATATATAAACATTCGAAATCAGAACCTCCTCCTTTTTTTGAAGTCTGTTAAAAATGATATTACATAACTATATTTTAGATAAATAAGGATTTAGTTCGTAGGTTATATACAACGCAAGGCAATTAACAAAATAGCAACAGGCGCGGAACTTGGTGCAAGATTTGCGACAGCTGCTGGTGTTGCTACCGGCTGGAGTACCTGATGGACGTGGGTAAGAGGTGGTGTCGGCCTGCTAGACTCTTCGCGAAGCCACGCTTTCATTCGACTACGGAATAGTCGCCCAACGCCCTGTCGAACCTTTCGGATCAGAAAACACCTCATGATGAACAGAAGTAACCCGATTACGATCATGGTCAACATGCTCTGACGCGACATGTGTGCCTCTACTTCCGTGGAATTTTGAGCAATTATTATCTGTTCCTCCTTGGACTGAGGTTTACCCATATTCACTAATATCATGGGACGTGATTCTATCATATATCATATATATCTGTCTAGAAGGTAAATGTGTTAATAATCAATATCCACTGTAAGGTAATAAATAGGTAAGCAACTTTCAACCCTGAAAGTTACTTGAGTACGGCTGACAGCGCTGGCAGCCCTGTATCCACCGCCATGATATTGCATGTCAATAAGTTGCACGAAATTGACATTCTTTACAATATGTGCGAAACGACGCTTGAAACGGGTTCAATTTGAATTAAAGAGGGGTTTAGTGGGTAATTAATTTCATGGGACGATAAAAAGTCTATGTACATTAGGGGGTTAATTTGTTATGAAGTTCTAATGGTTTGACGACGCTGCGTAAGGGTTAATTTGTGGTCAGTTTTAAAACTGATGCTGAGTACGGATGACCGGTTTCTTGGTAATGGGAATGGATTGTGTGTCATGAGTTTGGATTTGGATTTAATGGACGAGATAAATAGTAGTATTAGCGCGTTAACACACGCACCGGAATATTTCGGACGGTGCTAATTCGTTTTTGTTATTGATAAGAAGTTGCAAGCCCAAAATTTAGCCATAACACCCTTACGCGGACAAATCGGCGAGCAAGCTCTCGGGGTGTTTGAAATTATATGCGTGCTGACACACGCAAAGCGATAACGTCTATTTCCGATGTCGATTGCAGATTCAGAGTAAAATGACATTTAAATTAAAAGTTTACAGCTAAAATTTATAATAAACAGCAACCAATTAAAAGATTTAAAAAACGAAGAAAAACATTATAAAAAAATTACCAAACATCGAACAGTAAATTAAAAGTGAACGGTCAGCAAATTAAGCAACACCACCGGGTCATTTACTTTTATCGAATGTTCGATTTGCGTGCATACGGCTCATTTGAAACCTGAGCACTATCGGGCCGATGCTTTATGGACCGCTTCATGCAGTACGGACCACTATTACTTATTCAGCGGCAGTTAATAGCCACTGCTGAACAAAGGAAAGCAGAATTTATGCAGTAATCAGTTAATCGGCTTTGCTTATCGCTATTTAAGGTACATTACAGCCTGTTTTAGTAGATAGCCATCTTTTATTATAACAAAATGCACGTCACAGAATCACCCCGTTCATTGCAGTGAGTTTATGACACCTATAAGAATGGAATCCTGCTTAAGACAGGCAATATTTCAGTGTAGTATTTTTCTTTATAAAATACTAGCTGACCACGTGATTACACCCGCTTTCCCGGTAAGAAAAGTATTCCTGTTGCACTTGAAGACTATAACTTCCTATAGTGAAAGACCTTTTAGAATAGGAAGTTTCAGAGATTACTTCACACATGCAAACTAATAAGCTTGAGTGCTTTATACCATAGATATTACTGAATAATACTTTATTCAACGCTAATTGTAACTCTGAACATTGCATCTTAGACTTGTTTGCATTTATCGCTTCAATAGAAAATTAAAGCTCCTTTATATTAAAACAATAATCTTGTCACTCTCTTGCATAGAATTGCCCGCTCGGGTTCATGACGTGCTACAAGCGCGGTATCTAACTACGGAATACATTAAAAGCGGTGTTACTAATACATTTCCTTTGGAAATATGCAAATTGCCATATAAAAAAAATCAATTAGGATTTATTTAAATAACGTCATGATTTGACAACGGTACTTTTGTGATGGAAATTGGGTAGAAACTTTGGAGTGGTGCTTATTCCAACTTGACATAATTATTCTGAAAGTGATTAGAAGTTAGTTGCTTACTTTATCGAGTTTGTATTGAATGTATGTTACGCTTACCTAACGTTATACAGGGTGACTGGTAATTAGTGAACGATACTTAGAAACGTGATTTTCTCATAACAATCATGTTTCAATTAAATAATGACAGGTGGTTGGTGTGCTTTTTTAATTTTAGTTCTTTTTTCAATAAGTACTTAATTTATTATTATTTCTTATGTTTCATGTTTTCCTTAATATTATGTACAAATTGGCAACCACAGAAATATAATGGCAACCACAGAAAATCAGTGCTGCTACCCGGTTTCGGAATAGCAGTGTAATACTGAGTCGCTGACCAATGTTGATATCACACAACACTACTCTGTTTTTTAACGCTTTGTGTCTGATTTTATATGTAATGTAATATGTGGTGTTGTGTGTATCTCAAAATAAACTTATTTTCTTTCTTTCTTTCATGACTTTTACTTGAAAAACTTCAAAAACTTTTTTTATTTATAGCACATGATCCCATAATATTTAGTACCTAACAAGAATAAGTTATACACCATCAGCTTTTATTTAATTTAGTTATTTATCTCTATTTGTGTCTTTGGGAAAGTTGTTTGTTATCATGAGTACAATCACGTGTCTAAGTATCGTTAATAATTACCAGTCACCCTATATACAACGAGTAACGGAAAGGTTATATCTATCCGAAAGGGTTGAAGACTACATAAGGTATAGGGTATAAAAAGTTGATCAAAATAAATTACTCAAAAATTCATACCTAACAAATTTTTGCTTCCAAGTTTATTGAATTAAAATCTTAAGAGGGCGTATCAAGCCAGAAAAATATGGCAATGTCAGATGAAACAAACTTATGTCTAATATTCGCGTGGCATGAGACGGAGATAGCGTGTTTCGCGGAACAAAAATGAAGATGCGCTTCTAATCTAAATAAATCGTAAAGTATAGAATATTTAAAAAAATCGTTAATATCAGCCCTAGGTCAACGTTAGTGATATTATTTATCGAATTTTTGTCTTAGTTAGATACACCACGAACGAATGAAAACGAAAATTCATTTTTATTGTATTCATTTTATTAAAGTACACTAAGAAGTAATCAAATCCTGATCTGATGACAATTGGACCAAACGGGAAGTGTACAATGTACCCTTCCAATCAAATTTATCCAAATTGGTTCATAAATGACGGAGTTATGAGGTAACAAACATAAAAAAAAAACGAATTGAGTACCTCCTTTTTTTGAAGTCGGTTAAAAAAGATTCACAGCATAAAACGATGAGATGAAATTATTAACACATACGATACTTTTCATCCCGGGAAAGCCACCGGTCCAAGGAAAACGCGCCTGAAACCGTCGAGTGGAAACTGGCATATACTTACCTATTTAATTTATGAAATATTGAAGAAAATTGCCTATTAAACATGTAGTTAGGTACCTATTTATTAATTAAAGCCTTTGTAGAAATATAATTACCATTAATTAAGTTTTCTTTGATTTTAAATACATGCTTCAAATTTTCTAAACATCTGCTGGTTACTCATATTTAATATATTTCATTCAGATAATTATTATAAATTAAGTTTCGTTTATTTAAAGTATTAAATAAACGAAACCTTATTTTTATTTTATTATATTTATTATGTTATAGTTATTTTTGCCTCTGATATGATACATTAGAAAACTTTTTGTGGGTGAAACCAAGTCTTTTTGGAGGCTTACTAGGCGTCTTGAAAACTCCAACAGGTACTTCTGATCACAAGGTAGCCTACCTCCACCGATCCGCAGTGGGCATGCGTGCTGGAGTAATTGCTACCCTCATTTGTGAAACGTGGGGTGCTCTCAGCAGTGGAACATTATAGGCTGATGATGTGGATGATGTGACTTTCACTTTGTAAATTCCACTCTACGATAAAGTGGTCTAGCAAGCCGGGAGCTGCTTTTCTTAGATCTTATTTTTTTTCATATTCTTGTAGAGAAAATTAGATTTTGCCAGACAAGACACCGATCTTCCAGTAAAAGTGGACTGTATCCCTATTAGTGATAAAATAATGAAATAAGACACCCTACATATCATTTGATCTTAAATCTGTGAAAGCCTTGAATTGTCTTCATAAGTACTCAGTTTATTGAACTTTATTTGGAGTCCAAAGAAATCAAAGGAAATGTAATGTAAAGAAATATCTAAAAGAGATTTTTGTTTGACTACTTATTTTATATACAATGCCATTGAAATCTTTCTGTTATTTAATTGTATTGGAATTTGGAATTTATTATTATTTGAGTAGGTACATAATTAACTATAGAAGGCATTCATTACTTTGAAGTGTAAACTTCAAAGTATGTATAAACATACACAAAGGTGACCTTTGTTTGACCTGAGACCTCCCGGGCGGCAGCTATGCCCCCGCCTCCGACTTGCCTTCGCAGGTCGCTTCCTTTGGTGACTTTTTTGGGGGCCCATATAGCTCTCGACGAGTCGACATCTGCCAGGATTAATATAAGAGACAATTAATTTGGCAGTCGTCCCGTTGTCTCAATCAAGAGCCCAGCAACAGTCCCTTCATAGACCCAGTATAGTCCTTGCACTAGTCTCTCTTAAATAGAACAGTCAGAGTATCTGTTACTCCCTTTATTCATAATAAAGTTATGAAACTGTGATTAGTTAAAAATCCGATGTCTTTATCTGACACGTGATGTTTGCTGATCGAGAGAGTGAGACGGAGGACACTGTTACACTTATTTAGTTAAAAAGCGATTATGAATAAGGAGGTAGGTAAATGTTTAGTCCATTACATTAACGTATCTTAAAGCGGTATATTCGTGTTGGATCTTTATCGTCATGCACGCCTTCCAATAGGAACGGCGGGCTACCGTATATCTTTGGTGGTCATCATAATAAATTTAATCCAATGACGCGGTACGACGAAGACCATTGGTGGCCGTGAAATCTAAAGAAAGGATTTATTATTGAAGCGCTCGTGGTGTAGCATGATTAGCCGTTCTTAATCGATCGCCAAAGCTAAGCTAACTCTGTCGTGGTCGGTACCTGGATGGGTGACCGCCTAATCGAGCGTTTCCGTGCTTCGGAAGGCACGTAAAGCCGTTGGTCCCGGTTATCACTTAATTGTGATAGTCGTTAACCTAGATGGATGCCTCCTAGGCGCATTGCAACAGTAGGTTGACCACTAGCCTACCTCCACCAATCCGCAGTGGGCACGCGTGGTGGAGTATCGCCCAGTCCCTTTCACCCTCATTTTATGAAAGGAGGCCTATGCTCAGCAGTGAGACATTATAGGCTGATGGTGATGATGAAGAATCCAAAATTTGTTAGTTGCTTGAAAACTTTGTTTCTGCCTTATTAATTTATTTTCGTAGATATAATGTACCTACCTTTATATTCCCTTCAGAACTAGTTACCTTCGGTCAAATCATCACTTATGCTAATATATATATATAATCAGGTCATAGTCGCTGCACAGTAAAAACCGATATCTCACGCTCTTTCCGATAACCTAATAACAAGAGAACTAGCTTCTTATGAAATTAATTGAATACTAGACTTCGCTCGTCTCACTAATTGGGTTGAACACGTAGCATATTAGATATCTATCGATATTATTATCGTATCATGTTAACGATTATGTTTACCTAACAATAGCAATTTTGACCCGGTGACCTAGTACCGAAGCTTGTTCGAAAATCACTAATAACTATCTGAAATCAGACCTTTTTAGGTACCAGCTTCACTGTCTTCTATAACATACTATCCAATATTTTGATAATTCACATGTATTCTCATTTTAGGGGTGAGTCATGCACCTACAGTGAAGACGTTTAGGTGCAGCACAGACGACAGACCGCACCGCGCCGCACTTTTTAGTCTGAAAATAGAACCTATACAATTCTAAGCAGTAAAGCCAACGACGCGCAAAAAGTCCGGCGCACAAACCTTTGTTTCACATAGACTTTTTGTGTGCCGCAGACTCCTTCGCACAAAAAGTGCATCGTCTGCGCTACCTGTTATGTTGACATTGATGAAATTTTTAGGAATATAAATAGATAAATAAATATCCTGGGACATTCATATATATTTACATTCACATATGAAATTTTTAGGAATATGATGAATGAAACTTAGCCACTCTCAAAGTTAGGACCACATACAATATTTAAAATAATCTGACTGGCATCCAAGCACTGCTCAAATCGTCGGGTCTAGAAATACACGAATTTTGCACACTGTCGTTAATTTTCTTTTTCATAATTCAACCCCTTATGGTGTATTATACGGTGAAACCGCGGGGTCGAAAACTAGTAATAAATTGAGTCGTTCAAAACCTAGCATTTATATAGGCACCCAAAAATCTACACACGGCAAAATTCGACGTGTTTTCCTAACATAATCCTAAAACAACCGGGCTGTATAATGCAAATGGCTGCTTTATGAACAGTATAAAAACTCATATCGCGAATGGTTCAGACCAATTTTTTACGCATGTTTGAATATTATTTTTTACGGGAAAAATACCGCGGTCGGTTGAAATCCGGATAAAAATAATACGTCATGAATGTGTTTACACGGGTTTTGAGTTTCTGGGAGTGATGATGATGATGAAACCGTTAAATAACCAACCCTGACGATATTTATGTCAATATTTGACTTTTATGTTCTGCAAATAATCAGAGGCTGCCAAACTTTTTACCGAAGCCCCCTTTTTGTACAAAATAATAAGACCCCATTTTCAACATTATAATATTGTAAGGCGTATTACTGTTATTTTTGTAAATAAAAGTAATTAAATAGTTTTAAAATCTTTTTTTAACAAACATCTCACTTATCACAAATCAGTATGTGATATTGTCGAGTTACGTCGCCTACGTTTTAGCGAATTACTGAGCCATTCAATCATTCAAGCTTTGACCGCAAGCCACAAACTGATGGTAACAGGAGCTATTGTGCCCCGTTTGGGTGTGTTGTGATTACGAGTTATGGTCCTCTCAATAAGCCTTAAGGTAAAATTATCATGGTAAATTTACCGATTGTCTATCGAAACTGTGGCTTTAGATGTTTTACATACATTATTATTTACACTCAATTTTTTTTTCTGAAAATGAAGTTACTATTATTATTATTTTTAAATATATCTTATCACAAATAAAGATCAATTTTTCATTAACAAGCTTTTAAATTATGCTGTAATTATTATACAGTATTTGATTGTTAAATTTTGTTACTTAGCCAAAGTGCTGGTAGTCTAGTTATTCTTGGATTTGTTGATAAAACTTGTAAATTCAAAAACTGATAAACTCTGTGTTGTATTTTAACCATAGATTTAGAATATTAATAAAGCGACTGTACTAGAATAAGGTCCGTGAGCACGGGTACGGTCCAAATACCCTGAAACGAAGTGCGCGTATATAGTTTCTTTTAATTTGGATATACTTTATCTTAACCTAGTACGGATGCTAAGGTGCTACTCCTTTTACTGTGTTTTTACTTTAATTCTACTGTTTACCTTGTTTTGTGTTGTTACAAGTTTTTGTTACAAAAAAAAGGATTTATTAGTTCTCTTATTTTAAGTTTGTTCCTTGTGCTACTGCAGACGAGCTGTCGCTTGTGGCAGCCCCTTCCCTTAGGTCAAGCACCTTAGGGAAGGGTTTGCCACAGTCGTGACGTTGCAGTAGCCTTAACATTGTATTTTGCTTTTTGTATTTTATTTTAGCGTAAGGAGTTTATTTGTACAACTTTTTAGAAATAAAAAAAAAAAAAACATTTCATTTCAGTTTGAACGACTAAAATAAACATAATGAATGTCAATTCCTCGCTTTTTATCGATACTTATACTGAGAATCCATATAGACATTTTGTCTGACTATATATCAACTAACGTAAGATATATCTATCTATCGCAAAACGTTGTTGTTTTTTCGCTATCACTCTTTAATATTCTAACTGTATGATTCTCACCTTTGAGTTATATTCAAATGTATATAACTGTATAAGTAGCATCCGCTCCAATATACAGTGCTTATATTTATTTCAGACTATCTGTCCCCCGCGTTCCCGGGATAAAAAGTAACCTTTTTTTTCAAAAAAAAAAAAAAAATTTCTTTTATTACAGTAACAACAACACCATTACAGTAATACATCTAATGAAGTTATTGATCCTCATAATGAGTGAATGAACGGAAGGTTCAATGTAAACTAACAGAGCTGTTCGCGGGTTCTCTGTAATTACAAGAAAACTTTATAACAATGGATGTGGTGTTCGTAAAGTGTGAAAATGGTAATTAAACTGCAATTAAAAGTTGCCAGTGCAGCTGTGCATGGAGTCATTTTAAAATTAAGTTTAAACTGAATTTTATCGCTTAAACTTTGCATTTTGATGTAGACCGCGTAATATTTCATCTGGGTTCTACGATATTTTAATAGCGAACATTTTGTACCGTTATCAAAAATGTGTTCGTTTTTATTTGTGTTGCGGGTCTACTGATCGCATTTTCAAAAATATTCTGAGACAATATAAATAAAAAATAATTCTCATCATCATCATTCTTCCCTGTTACATAGGGCCGCGAGGCTTACTTTATATTTTATCCATGAAAAATATTGAATGATACTATGTTTTAGCGTTTCAAAATATAAATAAGAAACCTTGAATTGACCAACCATTACTATTAACTATTCTAAGAAAAACTACTTTCACCAACATTTCTTAGTATCTCTTTCAGATAAAATCCGCTATTATGGTTTTTATTTCCCCTTTTTTATAGATCATTGAATCAGACCATAAATCGCACACCACTAAGGAACATTAACAGACTGAAGGACCGATATGAATTGCTCAATTTGAATGAGACTCTCTTTTCTTTCAGACGTTATTTATTCTTTGAGGGCGCGTGAGCGTGACCGTTGGTTCGCGGGATACGATATTTTACGACTTCACTTCAATGCCGATTCTAGCACTCAAGTTAATTAATTGATTCATGCTTTTGTAGGAAATGTGTTGGATTTGTGTCTTAGACGCGAATATCAAATTGTTCAAGCACTGTTTCTCAAACTTTATTTTCATCTCCTTTTGAATATTGGCTATAGAGAGGACATGCTTTCGTTACTTAAGTTGTTAGGTTCAAGTTTAAGATTGGGGTTCGTTTATGTTATGTCATAACTTAAGTGAGAGCTGAACCATCAATTTTACGCAATGGAAACACTCTTAGTTAGTGGAAATCAATAAGTATTTTTCTCCCCTAAGCTTAGGGAAGTTTTCTACAAAATATTCACCGTACTTAACTAAATGAACTGACAGAGCGAGCTTTCAGACCAATAATACAGACTTGTGGGGATCGTGTGTACATCTATCTATATATATAAAAATGAATTGCTGTTCGTTAGTCTCGCTAAAACTCGAGAATGGCTGGACCGATTTGGCTAATTTTGAGTTTGAACTATTCGTGGAAGTCCGGGGAAGGTTTAAATGAAGGGTAGGGTAGGGTATTACGCGAACGAAGTCGCGCCGGGCAGCTAGTAATATATAAATGTTTCTTTGGCCAAAATGCGTAGTTTTACCATTGTAATATTTTGTTACAGTTATGCATATAGCCTTCCAAAGTATAAGGTTTCTTGGTATAATCTTTATTCAAGACTAGCTGTCGCGCGCAGTTTCACCCGCATTTTCGAGGGATCGTATGATTTCCCGTGATAAAAAGTAGCGTTTAGACGTTTTTTGGGGGGAGGACTCACATTTTACCACTTTGGAAGTGTCTCTCGCGCAAACTATTCAGTTTAAAAAAAATGATATCAGAAACCTCAATATCATTTTTGAAGACCTATCCATAGACACCCCAACTAACTTATGGGTTTTATTAAAAAAAAAATGAGTTTCTGTTTTAAGTATGGGGAATCCCCAAAATTTATTGTTTTTTTTTCTATTTTTGTGTGAAAATCTTAATGCGGTTCATGAATACATCTACTTACCAAGTTTCAACATTATAGTTCTTATAGTTTCGGAAAAAAGTGGCTGTGACATACGGACGGACGGACAGACAGACAGACAAACATGACGAATCTATAAGGGTTCCGTTTTTTGCCATTTGGCTACGGAACCCTAAAACGTCTAGATATGCTTAAATGTGTCAAGAAACTTATTAGTAAAAATTCTAGTTACCTTTGATATTCTGAAAGTTTAAGTAGAATATCATACTCATTTCACATGCAAATGTGCTAGTTCTCGTATGAAAATGTGTTTCAAACAAAGTCTACCTGTAAAGCTAACGTCACGTTTGCATATTTTATCAACTAACAAAATAGTAAAGCTTAAAGTTCTAAAAGGAAAAAAAGTTAAAAGTATGTTACTCAAAGAATATTAATGATATGATAATTTCCATCATTTTGTGCCATAAAATATTTATAAATTCTGATAAGTTTTAAAAGCAAAAAGTAAAAAGTAACTCAAAGAAGAGTAATTCGAAAGTATATAATTTCTTCTCTTTTCTATCATTTTCTGCTTTAAAAATAATTAATAATACATTCTATTTAAAATTGAAACACATTTAATTATTTCCAATTCGTTGAAACTAAAAGCAAACTACATTTAAATTAAAATTACACTTTTATTTAACTTCCCAAGTCAAACATGTAGCGAAAAGTGTTTCCCAATCTTTTCTGGTCCCCTCGTTGCGTCCTCTTATAGAATAACATTATATGCCATTCATGAAACTTTTTCAATTTATTTGACGTTGAGACTTGAGTTCCAAGTTTTAATTGCTTCTTAGATATAAGGGTGGCCCTTTCTCGTCAATCAAATTGGAGAAAACTGCTGATGCACAGACCTTTTTATACTTTTTGTCACCAAATTAATGACGTAATTGTTACGGGCGTATATAATTTGAGGAAATTGAATTTAATTTGAGTGAAGGGTCTTAGATGGTATTGATAAAAAGATATTGTCGGCCAAGGAGTCTGAATTAATAAAAATGTAAGTATCATGGCTACAATTTGAACTTTTAATGAATAATTTCCTGTTAAATACAGTCTGTCTTTAGAAAGATAAAGTCTTGAATAAATTGTATCTGAGCCGGTTACTTAATATGCGATTGGCTTGGCTAGTATTGACTTGTTAATGACGAATGTTGAAGAGCCGTTTCCGTTCATTATTCTTAAGTTATTGACAGTTTATGTCAATATAATGCAATAACTATTCCAGATTGCTTAGAAATAAAGTTTTTTTTTTTTTTTTTTTTTAAACCACTTGGGTGGCAAACAGGCATACGGCCCGCCTGATGGTAAGCGGTTACCGTAGCCTATGGACGCTTGCAACACCAGGGGTATCACGCGCGCGTTGCCGACCCTGCAGAAATCTCTTCACACCCCTTTTGAAGAACCCCATGCTGTACTCCATTGGGAAAACCACGGCGGGGAGCTCATTCCACAGTCTGAGTGTCCGCGGAAGGAAGCTCCTTTGAGCCCGCACAGTACGAAACAATTCAGGTTTCAATATGTGAGGATGGACTCCCCGTCGATGGCGCGAGAGTTGCGATGGTAGAAAGTAGCCGTGGGCATCATCTTAAACAATTCTTCAGAACACCGTCCGTTGTACAAGCGGTAGAACACACATAAGGAGGCAAAGTCTCTCCTCTGATGGCACGTCGTTGAACCGAGTCTAAAGGATCAAGCTGGTATCCAGGTGCCCCCGCCCATAGATGACAGCAGAGCATACTTAATTTTGAGAGCTCGTCGTTTCAATTTCTACTTAGGGTCTGAGGAAAATTTGCTGTACCCTTACATTTTTGAACTTTCTGCTAGCATCTTTTAAACGATTCTTAACCAGGATAATCCAAATAAAAAAACACTCAGAAAAAAAGCCACCGCTTCTAGCATTTTAATTCCATACAAAAAGACAAACGATTAACGTTCGGACTAAACGTGTTAGTTAAAACCAACCTATATGTCATTTCAGATTGTTGTTTACAAACAATTTTACAGTCGAGTTATTGTTAACCGTAGATTAAGGTGACGCTAACGGTTGTTATAAATGACTACAGTTGTGACTTTTGTGTAGCATGTGCGATATTATTGTTTATTCAGGACAAAACGTGTTATAAATGTCGTTTAATGCATTAGTTTTCGGTCTCGATTGTTATCTCTTTTGTTTTATTGAGTGTTGTAAAGTTTTGTCATCTATTAATAATAAAACTTGATAATATTGTTCACGGAAGTTTAATGGCTGTTAAAATAAATGTTGGTAATTTTAATGTAGCACTTTGTACATTAAATAAAATACATATTGATGCATTTTATACGACGATGTCGGTAAATAAGCGTACGGCCTGCCTGATAAGTAAGTGGTTCCCGTTGTCATTTTTTTTTATACAACTTAGGCGGAAACCCGCCTGATGGTAAGCGGTTACCGTAGCCATATGGACGCTTGCAACACAAGTAGCATCGCTCACGCGTTACCGACCTTTCCCCCGTTCCCTAAGAGCTCTGGCGACCTTACTCACGCGCAGAAACACAACTTTACACAACATAAAGTTATTTGGCTGCGGTATTCTGTAACGTGGAGGTACTTCCCCAGTCGAGCGGCTCTTTGAGCGAATAAAAGCTATGCTCTACCTCTCTCTATATAGACTCTTGCAACACACGGGGAATCACTCATGCGTTACCGTCCCTTCCCCTCCCCAACGGGCACTGGCGACATTACTCACGCGCACACAACATGAAGTTATTTGGATGCGGTATTCTGTAAGGTACTACCCCAATCGAGCTGCTCTACTCTACTGGTTTTCAAATATCAAAGCTAGGATTGGTATACTCTATACTATACGAGTTATTTTGATGATAAGCCTTTGGTTAGCCTGGCCCTTAGTTCATATAGCTGGCCACTCGCTGCCCACTACCAAGAGAAATGACATTTATAACCGACTTCAAAAAAAGGAGGAGGTTCTCCATTCGGCTGTTTTTTTATATTTGTTACCTCATAACTCCGTCATTTATTAACCGATTTGGAAAATTCTTTTTTTGTCTCGAAGGGTAAACTTCCCATTTGGTCCCATTGTCATCAGATCAAGATTTGATTACTTCTTAGTGTACTTTGAAGTCGGTGTAAGTTTTCTGTAAAACAGTCCAATTATTTCTAGCTAAGTTACTATCACGTCACTCTTAAAGGAATTAACAGTTAAACACCATCTTTGATGACGTTGATTACACATTATTTACCGTTAATAACTTAATAATAAATAATGTTCCTAATTAATCATAAATGATGATTGTGTTTTAGATTGTTACGAGTTAACGATGTATGTATTATAATTTTATGTAAGCAATTATTTGTCATACGGATAGAATATAGGTGGAAATGTTTCTAATTAATGTCAATTTGATAGATTGATTAAGTTTACCTCAAGATGATAATTAATTCAGCCAATAAATAACGATTTCCCTGTTATAATAATGTTAATTATAAGAAACTTAGTGCTAATTTTGTAACTAATATAAAAAAAAAAAAAACTGGGCAAAAAAACTTTTTATAAGCTCCAGTAAAATCTATATTAATTCAGAATTAAGAACTTAGCAGGTACTTTGTAGTCTAAATAATTAGTGTCCTAAGTATACCAACTTAAGCAATAGTCTATAGTCAAACAAAGGTAATGTTACCTCCATAGTTTGAGAAAGACTTATTATTCTTTAAAAAAAGGGGACAACATGAAACTTTTAGAAATACTTGCATTACGAATTTATGGCTAATACGGCTTTACGTTCGAGGTTCGTTGGCCATAATACATCTTATTGTGTCCTAAATCTTCAGCTTTGGTTAAAGACCATAGTGGTCTATGGTCTTTAACTAAGGCTTTACTTTGTTCCATAAAGATGGAATTAGTTTATTATGGGTTCCGCAGTCGTCTACGGAATTAAGATAATTAATGTCTTATTTGTATAGGGAAATCTGGCCTGATTACCATTTCTACACACCTAATACCTAATAGAGAATGTTGTTTCTACCTGCTTTCCTTTTCATACTTGCATAACTGAAATTACTACGAAATCAAGTCTACGATTTCATCACAGTGTAAAAGATCGCATGCGCACTTATAATGGCGCTTTATTACATACAGGCGAAGAAACTTAGCTCCATGTGAAAACGAGTAACAAGCTCTCTAAGGGTCAGTTCAGACTCGCTACATTAGAACTAAATAAGTTTTTGGTTTTTTTTAGTGACTGTTTTTGTTGACTGTACTTCCATTGTCTTCCAACATACGAAATATCAATTCAATCCGAGCACGAGAAGTAGTTGAAAATGACATAGTTCGACATGCAAAATTTGACCGGAACACACATACTTACATTATAACTATTGTAAGTTAATAAACAGCTTTTAAAATAGTTGACGCGTGATTTTGAGACTCCTCAGATTTTTCATAACAACCTAAAACCAACAAAATTAGGGACGAGCAAAACTAGCTCTAACCAACAAAAAACTCTTCGCACCCTTCGAAAAAGATGCTGTATCAGGAAAGCCGCGACGGGGGCTCATTCCACTACTTGAGAGTCCGCGGCATGAAGCTCCTTTGAAACCGCACAGTGCGAGACCATTTTAACATTAAAAACTGTTTTTTTTTTATACGACTAAGTCGTTAAACAAGCATACGGCCCGCCTGATGGTAAGCGGTTACCGTAGCCGTATGGACGCTTGCTTGTACTTCCCCAGTCGAGCTGCTCTCGCTCGCGAATAAACGCTATGCTATACCTCTCTCAAAACTGTTTCGTGATTCAATGACTAATGACAATCCCCATCATATTGCAAATGTCCCGGTGACCACTTATCATCAGGTGAATCGTCTGTTTGTTTGTTAATCTGTGTAACTAACCCATCCACTTTTATGTAGCTATGGTGTGGTTCAAAAGTGCTCAGTCTGAACAGACATTTAACGCAACTAAGATTGGCTCAACTCCTCAATTTTACAGTAATTGTTAGAGTGCGACTACTAAAACTAGTCTGATTGGATTATATCTTGATAGTTTGAAAGTTTGTCCAGTTTACTCTGATAATTGATTTTGGGATCAGCGCAGTTCCAACTTACATTGAATTTAGGTGTCATTTAGAAACTTACCTACATTTAATATATTTTTAGTTTTTCTTTTTAAGTGTATGTTAAATGCTTTTGGAAAATCTTTTTAATCCAATTAACGTTCAAATAAGTTTCATATTTCATATAGGGTATTTTATTACAATAACAAATTACCAAAGTATATGAAAACAAAATAATTATATTCCGTGAAGAAAATAGTATTTTTGTAGTTATTTCAAAAGCGTATAACTGCTAACATTCTCGCAGAGTTGTTCCATTTAATTCTAAGAACTACATAAGAGAAGTAGTAGATTATATATCTCTGTAGAGTAATAACATGCCTGAAATAAAGCTTTTCAGCATTTCCGTTTCCAGTTAGTGCACTCAAACATTACTAAAATGTATGTCGGTTGCGTTCTCAAAGTAAAGTGATTTAATATAGGGTTTTTAAGTTATTATGAAATCAACGCAATAACAATTAAATTTAATTGATAAAAATCCACTATAAAATATAAAACGAGACATGCAGTCAGGGTTAAAAAAAATACTTGTTTTAAATAGGGGACGGAAAAAACACAGAACTCAAGATTTTTTATGATAAAAAAGCCTTCGTATATTTTACAAAAAAGAAATCCACATAAAAAATGACCAAGTCCACACTTCACGCAGTCCGACGTATGCAAACCCCTTATTTTGTTTGATTACTGTTATTTGGGTACGTCGGATGCTTGAGGCTACTTTCGACACATTGTTTGGAGTTCACGGAATGATCACTCCTTTTTTTATTAATAAGGATACAAACATACATGATTACACGCAACCCGATCTATTAATTGTGACTGATTTATTTTGAACAAGCTTCCGCTCTACGGTATTACGGTTGACGAGGGATTTAAGTTTTTATCGGATTTAAAAGTATCCTTTTTTTCCAGAATATGATTTACCTATGTGCCAAGTTTCATCTAAATTCTTTACGAAACAGATACAAAATGCACATAAACTTACAAAATTTCTCATTTAAAAAAGTTTGTAAGATAAAAATCAATCAAGTTTTGATTGTGTTGTGTTTTCTTTTCCGTAGTCGAAGGTACAAGTAAAAAAATACCTACATATCAAAACCTTTACGCCTTTTTATTGTTTCGCTGTATCGAACATATGTTTTATTCCTTATCTTATTTTAATCAAGAAATCTTTTTGAATCCCGATTCAATTTTAATGTCAGCAAATAACAAGCTTTATGTATCCGACTGTACAATTTGTATTTTTTTAATCATGAATTATCATGTCCGCTGGTCAGTGTACTTTCCGATCACTTCGATTGGCAGTACACCCCTTTTATTTTACTTTTAACCGACTTTACGAGTATGTAATTACATGTGTAGGTACATACACAATAATAGCAAAGTTAACAGTAACACAGAATAAATAATAGTACCACAGAATAAATAATAGTACAAATAGTACTAAACAGTAATTAGTACAGTGGTATAATGAAAGATGTATTAAAGGGTCAAGTGTGAATAACAATCGTTCGAAAAGGATTCTGCTTTAAAAGTTCTATTTTTAATTCCCACGATTATAATTGAAATTTGAAAACTGTTATTGTTGTTTTTTTTCTGAATACTTATGACGAGATAGATTTCATGTTTTTTTGTAGGCTATATATATTTACTGAAGAAGCGCTCGTGGTGTAGCATGATAAGCCGTTCTTAATCGATCAGAAAGTTAAGCTACCGCGTGGTCGGTACCTGGATGGGTGACCGCATAGTGGTATTTCAAATCGAGCGTTTCCGTGCTTCGGAAGGCAGGTAAAGCCGTTGATCCCTGTTATCACTTAATTGTGATAGTCGTTAAGCTAGTTGGAGGCCTTCTAGGCGGCTTGAAAACTCCAACAGTAGGTTGACCACTAGCCTACCTCCACCGATCCGCAGTGGGCACGCGTGGTGGAGTATCTGCCCATTCCTTTTCACCCTGATTTGTGAAAGGCCTGTGCTCAGCAGTGGGACATTATAGGCTGATGATGGTGAAGATGATGTTTACTGCAGTGTCGTACTTCATATCACAAACATAGGTTAATAATGACAATTGAAACTGAAGCCGGAATAATTGTCCTATTTAGAACTAATTAGTAATTTAATAGATTCGATACGCATCATAATTAAACAATTAATTAATCAAAGGAAGTGGCAAAGGGAAGCATAAAAAACTTTTAATTGAATTAATTCTTCATGCCACTTGAAATTACTTTTTATTAATTGCAGACAATAATAAACCGTGGGCGGATGAAATAGGGCTTTTATTTCATTGTTTTATGTTCGCGCAATAATTGTACGCTGGAGTCGGCCTTGATGACTTTTTTGGGTTCCTTATAAATGGTCCTTCAAAAATGTTATAATTATTTTGAGTGGTTGGTTTTTAAAGACATCAACCTGACTTTTACAAACTGCAGATATTCAAGACTTTCTTGGGGTAGCGTATAAGTACCTACTTATTCCGCGTTCTCATCGTGTGTCAATTAGTTTGTGACCAATCGTAAAAACCTATATCAGTAAAGCAAAAACTGTATTTTATTAATTTACTGGATTCTGCCCTGCACTTTTAGTTCGCTAGAAGGATTTCCCAGTATTTTTTTTTTTTTTTTTATTGTTTATAGGCCTGTGTTTGACCACAATCTCACTATGGTAAGTGATGATGTGGCCGAGGGTGGTAAGCACACAAAGCCTAGAAGGAACTGGCTCTCAAGTGCAGCTGTCGGAACACACCGATAGGTGCTTGGCGACAGATTTTCAACTTGAGGGTGGTAGCCAGCCAGACGGGAACTACAAAGTACCCTACCACCGTGCTATGGTTTCCTCACGATGTTTTCCTTCACCGAAAGCTCAAGCTCATCGTAGGATTCGAACCCGGGACCTTCGTCTCGGTATCCGACGTCACTACCACTGAGCTATCATCGCCTTATAGGTTTAGTAATGTATCCTGTATTGATCTAGGTTTGATATACTTACGTGTTGTGTTTCATCCAAAACCGTGCAGCCATTACAACGTAATTCAGTAACAAATAAACATACACTATTGTATATATTAAAGAAACTAGCTTCTGCCCGCGGCTTCGCCCGCGTGGCCTACAGGAAACAAATGACATATTTTTCTTCAAAAACAAACGTAATAAGTGCTCTCACTCACTCCCTCTCAATTGTTTTTTTTTCCTGTTTAAGCCCTATTGACTCTGTTAGGCATCTACCATTTCGAAAAAACTATGATACACGTGACCTTTCTTAGTGGATACTTACACTTCACAAAGAACACACCCTCAAAATTTCATGTCTCTAGGACCAGCGGTTTAGGCTGTGCGTTGATATATCAGTCAGTCAGTCAGTCAGTCAGTCAGTCAGGACTTTGAATTTTATATATACAGATGATAACAAGTTTATTCCAATTTTCATTTAAAAACACGAAAAATATATTTTCCTCCATTTGCGTACTTAATTACTTCAGCTGTTTCAATAATAAACCTCGAAAAACTTAATACGGAACCCCAAGTGTAAAACAAAACGGTACGAACTTAACTATTGAATTTAATTTTGTCTCTTTTCTCAGAGAGCAATTTAGCTTGAAGGCGTTATTTGGCTTTTGACACTTCCTTGTCATTTTCTGTAAATGGCTTCTTATCGAATATGGAAAATAAGTGTCCAATCCGCGCCCACCACGATTATTATGAATTTTTGAAACATTCACCCATTACTTTAATGTGGTGTGGTGTTCCTGCGGTGACAAAGGTCGCCAGAGCTCTATAAGGAGGTGCTGTGCTGGCAGTGAGCGGGGATCGTACTAAATGTTGGCTCCTCCGCTGCTGGCTCTGGGGTAGCGATGGGCGATTGTTCCAAAAAAAGTAATCGAAAGAATCGACAATTGTAAAACTGTACATTCGATTGTCGATTCATTCGTTCTAACGAATAAACAATCGAATAACAATCGACCTTTCGAATGTAAATTGACGCACGCAACGCATGCAATAGTATGCACAATCGACGGGTGAGCGAATATATTCATTCGTTCGGCGGACGGACAGCCAGCGCACGGCACAGGCCACGCGCGGTGCCACACGAAGCGTATTATGAACAATCGAAAGAAGTCAATTGTTATTCGAATCATTCGATTGTTTTTAGTAACAATCGCCCATCGCTACTCTGGGGTAGGGAACGCCTTCTGGATATAAATACTGTAGGGTCAGCAACGCGCCAGTGAAGGGGTGTACTTAACCGCCTTGAACGATTTAAGGTAACCGCTTATCATTTGACTGGCTGTATTCTTTGCTACCATTAGGTAGGTACAAAAAAAGTTAACACCATCCAGAAAACTAAAAAGGTTTTCTATGCAATTGATGATTTTAATACACATCAAATGCGGATTCAACTGTAAATCTTATGAATTTTCTTCTGGAACGTGGAATAAGATACATATTTAAAGCGCTTGCAGAAAATCCCATTTTCTTTGACAAATCTTTGAAATAACACTCTCTTTATATTTCAGGTACCTATCACTTATTAAAAGCGATCGAGATGCGGAGATGCCTACGCAGAAAGCCCCCCATTGTGAGTTAACCCTTTCAATTTCATTTGGGAGTAAATACTGACATCCGTATGTAGGCTACGTGAAAACATTCAATTCTTTTGATGGTGTTAGATCAAAGTCTAACGAAAGGTCAATGGTTTACTGTAATTTGTCTATTTCATTAATCTGGATGGATCTGGCCAAAGTCTTTTATATCATTGATTTAAAAGACTTTGGCTCAAGGACTTGATTTAGAAGCATGAAAGCCTGTTAAAAAAATGTGGGAAAAGGAACGAGTAAATGGTTTGAGCTTGACTATAATGTCACCAATGGTAAATAAATAAATATCCTGGGACGTTCCTCACACACAGTCATCTGATCCCAAACTAAGCAGAGCTTATACTATGGAAACCAGATAACTGGTATAATAAATATACTACTTTTTGTTTGTAAATACATATTTAATATACATAATTATACCCAGACTCAGGACATGCAGACATGTTCATGCACACAAATCGATCGAATCGAACCCACGACCTGCGGCGCGATAGGTGGAATCAACCAACTGCGCCAGCTGGCCCGTCAATGTTGAGTGATGATAAAGCCAAAGGTGCTAAGCACACGAAGCCTAACAGAGAACTGTCTTCCAGTGCTGTTGGGCTGGAGGCTCAGCCAGTTGCCAGCCAGGTAGCATTTTAAACGTTTCCTACCTATTTTAATTATTTTAGTTTATCCTCAACTAAACGCTGATAGAAACTCGTTCTAGATTTTAATTTTATATTTCTTTCGTTGTTGTATCATCGATGGTGGTCATGGTAAGTACAATCAGTAACATAAGCTAAGCATAATTATTTTTTCTCCATAATATGGAATAAAAAAGTGTTTTGTAAAGTGAGTTTTCGTAGTCAAGTATGTCTACGAAAATCGACATTACTATACATTACTGTATAACGGATAGTTTTCATTTTAACAATATGTATACCAAAGATACCTTTGTAATAACCGAAGTGTTTCTATTTATTTTTCAGAAGCACCTTTTTTTATTAAAATAGCTTTCTTTGGCTTTCTATTGACTTCCAGACCTCATTTATAACACCTATATTACAAAGGATACCTGTGAAGTCGGTTTATTATACCATTCAATTTTGAACACTATCCCCATATAGTAAAGTTTAGAATGATACATAAAACTAAGCTACGGAAAGCCTGAAAAATTACTTCACTTGCTTTAGCACAGATAAAGGTTGCAACTGAAATATTGTATACTGTTGGCAAATCCGACTTGTAATTCCCAGTAGAGCTGTATTCTGACTTATATATAGCTTCTTTATGAGGATCTAACATGGGGTGTGGTACAAGTTAGAAGCTTATACATTCACCTATGCTTGTTTTTTATTTAACTTCATGCGTTTGACTATGGTGATAGATTATGTGTAGCGACATCTATCAGCCATCTATCAGTAACACCGAGATAGTTCACACACGGAAAGATAGATGGCGTGGCGCCACATTATCCTGCATCGCGCCTAAATCTTGCATCGCGCTTGCGAAGTTTTCCCGAGAATCTGCATATATACAACTGTCCGACATGTACAGTTGGACCGCGGTCCCCAGGCACGATGTCCCAGCCTGGCGGAAGATCTTCCCTTTTAAATGGAGGTGTCATCCACCTTGCACCTCCATAGTGGTGACCCCGACGTGATGGATGGGATTATTTCCAACCCTCCAAAATCACGGAACATGCAGTAGCACTTCTGAGCAGATTCTTCAAGCTCATCACTCCCCAACGGCAAGCAGTCACACAGCAAGCCAACTTCGCCTCAATCAGGTCCATCGCAGCTTACTCACCGTGCTTCCTGGTCCTGCAAGGCAACACTGCGACTAAGCTCCTCGCCCGCACAGTCCACCGCAGCACACGCCCGGATCTTCTCTCCGGCGTGGCGGTTTCTGCATTACGTGGACCAGCCGGCTCAACCTGTCGCAGCATCTGCGCTCCTTCTCGACTCACCGTAGACTTTGAGCAGCACTGGCACTTGCAAGCTTAACGCAACGACGCAACAACAGATCGACCTCCGGTCTAGGAAGGGAGTGATGTAGCGACATCTATCAGCCATCTATCAGTAACACCGAGATAGTTCACACACGGAAAGATAGATGGCGTGGCGCCACATTATCATGCATCGCGCCTAAATCTTGCATCGCGCTTGCGAAGTTTTCCCGAGAATCTGCATATATACAACTGTCCGACATGTACAGTTGGACCGCGGTCCCCAGGCACGATGTCCCAGCCTGGCGGAAGATCTTCCCTTTTAAATGGAGGTGTCATCCACCTTGCACCTCCATAATGTAGGAAGTTAAACTTGGAAATTACTCAAAGCCTAGAAATGATCAGGGGCCCAAGTCAGCTATTGCAAATTAAATGTTCTTGCGTCTGACCTTCGACTGACCCCTTGAGGAGTTATGACGAGGCCGAAAATGTAGCACGCTTACCCAGACAATATACCTATACCTATTCACTCTGGCCTTTAAGTGTTCGAATGTGGTGCAAAAATTGTTAGATTTGACAGTTTTGGTAGTCTACTAATTCAATAGTGTAAAAAACAATTATGAATTTAGTACATAAAGCACATTGGCTCAATGGCATCGTGTAATGCGATCGAGTCAGAATGACATTTTCAATTTAAAATAGCAGATTTGACCCCTGGTTTTTATATGCAGCTCAGGAACTGGCGATAGATTTTTCATACTGACTGAACTTGATTAAGTTGGTGAAAAAGTTTTACTGATTCCAGCTCCCGCCTATGACTTGTTAACAATGCTTAATAAACGCAGTTATTGCGAACGTCTTCCTACAAATGTATTTCTATCTTATATTAAAATTGACGCTGTATAAAATATTAATATTTATCAAATAAAAAAAGTCTTATTTAGAACTCATGCAGTCAGGTCAGAAAGAAGGTACTCGTATATGTGTCAGACTATACATAAGTACCTGCGAAGGAATATAAGAATGAGTTTATATTTAATTTCGTTAATATCAACTATATATTTACAATTCAACATATTTGTAGTGAAAAACTAGGTTTGATTTTCTAAAATAAAAGGTCATCCAAATACTCCATGGTCCCCATGACACTGGCGGCGTTTCCACGCTGAATGGTTAGGCTTAACCTCTGGGCAAAAAAGTCACTAGCTCTCAATTCCCCAGAGGCCAAGACCAACCGTTTGCCCACGTCTTGCACGAATAATTTCGTGTCAGATGACCAAGTTAGACGAGAGTATTTGCGACGCTTGAGGGTCTGCGCACTTTCCGCTGCCGCTCCTGCCCTGACGCGCGTACCTGAGATGTGGGACGCTGCCAATGTGTCCACACAGGTAACGTCCCACACCAGGGCCCGGCCCATGCTCCAAGGCACCAGCGTCACGCCGTCTGGTCTCTTCCCGTCATCCCTTTAGAGACCACTCGGTTCCAGTGACGCTGGAATAGTGGCTGAGGCAAGGGCCCGACGGACTGCATCATTTAGAGCGGCATGACGGAAAATATGGCCTGCGCTTTTTATACAGGATTTTAGATTTAATATGTCTCTTACATACAACACAGTAAGACATGATATTGTCCTCATGTGAGCATGTTATTACAGAACAAGAGAATTCACTTTCATTAACGTGTTGCAGAAAGACAGAGACAAGAAAGGACAAAATTAAACTCAATAGTTATGTTTGTACCGATTTGTTTTGCACTTGGGTTTACGTATTTACGTTATACGTACAGTGTAACTACATCTATTGAAACAGCTGTAGTAATTAGGTACGCAGATGCATATGGATGCATCATTCAGATGGCTGAACGCACAAATATTCGAGATATTCTGTGGAATGACCGAAAAGTTGATAAGTAATTATTTATTTATTTACGAAACCAACAGCGATACATTTATGAAAAATTGCTTAAAAATTTATTAAATGCACAGCCAATAACAAATTTCCATTATAACATCAATAAAAGGTTGCCGCGATAGACACAATTAATTACAAAAAACAATAATAATACTAATAAAAAATCAAATAAGCCTAAGTTATGAGCTACAACAAATACTTTGTGAGTGTACCTACCTACTGTGTGTGGGGGGGGGGGGGTGTGGGGGGGGGGTGTGTGTGTGTATGTATGTATGTATATGTGATTTGGGGGGAAGGGGAAAGGGAATGGTGATTAGCATAATATATTAAGCTCCTTGATACAAGGTCGGCAACACATTATTTTCTTTGTCTTGATATTATACAGGCGACATTGACCGCATCAGTTGTTGAACCTCTTGAAATAACAAAGTCAGTAAAGCCTCGGTTGGTACTGAAAGTCAAATCAATGCTAACAATTAACAAAACATTAACAATGAAAAGGCTAAATCGAGTTAAGTTACTTACGAACTAAACGCATGGCCAAAAATTAATTAATTGACGTTGTAAACTAACTAGCTAACAATATTGTAGTCATGGTAAGTAGTGGAACAACCTGCGTTAATATAATAATATGTTACAAAAGCTCCTAGTAAGCTTACACGATTTTCCGAAGAATTATCTAAGCGATAGGTACTGGATTGAAAAAAAGATTTTACTGCTCATAAAAATGCTCCTGTTGGGATTCAATTACCTGTAAATTTTTTTTTATACGACTGAGTCGGTAAACAAGCATACGGCCCGCCTGATGGTAAGCGGTTGCCGTAGCCATATGGACGCTTGCAACACAAAAAGCATCGCTCACGCGTTACCGACCTTTCCCCAACATAAAGTCATTTGGCTGCGGTATTCTGTAAGGTCGAGCTGCTCTTTGAGAGAATAAAAGCTACGCTCTAACCTCTCTTAAAAATTAATATCTCCTTACAAGCTTTTTTATTATTAAAATTTCGGAAAAACATGATGATTATTACAGTTTCCAATGCATGTTTAGCTAAAGAATCCGCATTTTCATCCTAAACGGTGGATCACAATGGCCTTCACCTATATATCAATAAAACTGAGCGCTTAAATCTGGAAACCTAACCTAAATATAATCGATCAGCTAAAGCTACGTCACTTGTTTTCACCAGCATCACTGCTTTATAGCAAAAAGTATTTATGACACCTCCGAAACGACTTTCTTACCGAGAACTTTCTTAATGCGTAATATCACCTAACCACGTCAATAAACAACACCCGAAATACTGTATTCTCTGTAACCTTATCTACAACTATCACGGCATCTTTATTTTAGTTCGACGCTAAACGATTTTTCATGTAAATAGTCCCGCACATGTCATGGAAATCGAAAATAAATGGGATATGCATCAATCATTCACGATAAAATGAACACGTTGAAGCGCCATCACTATAGCTCTGCAGACATCTTCGATATAGTCTCGTACGGACGTTAAATCATGTGTAAGAACATCGATTTGATGTGAAGATGGGTGGCCATTAAGATGCTTGTAACCTTGGGAGCGAAGATCTTTTTAGCTTTGATAACAGACCTTGAATTGATATAGAAAATTCAGTTTCTAGCTACGAATATTCTGATTTCATCAAACAATACTGGTAATACGATAAGTCTTACGTTGTATAATCAAGAACAAACGAAATTACATTATGTTTCAAAAAGTGGAAATTGTATAATAAAATCAGAGGATGGTAAAACTGTGTAAACAATAATAAATAATAATGAACGTAATGACTTAAAAAACGAAACAGTAAATATAAATTAGCATTGACAAACAATAGTTGAAACTATATTTGTGCTGTATTGATAGCCCACTTTCTAGAATGTTGATTTTTGAGTTTCTCGATGACAACTCAAAGTGAAACTAATATCATGCTGATACTATTAACTGCAGGAATAAGAAACGTCGTGTATAAAATATACGAGTGTAGGTACAAAACAAGCACATTTGCGGCAGGAGCAGTGTGCGTAAGAAGATAAGCCTCAGGAAAATCCCACAAAATGGCCTGGCCATCACATATAAAGCCCCCAAAACTAGTTGGGGAGCATATGTCTTGAAAGCCACACGGAAATATTAGACGTTACGTAACCATCTTGATTTGGTTAGTTGGTTTGGTACATACATCTGACACAATAATATGATTGCAAATATTGAAGGCGTTTGAGGCGTTTATAGAATTCTTTAATTAGTATCAAATTATCGTTTTTACACTGTCTTCTTAATCTATCCGAGGGATCATCATTATCATCAGCCTATAATGACCCACTGCTGAGCACAGGCCTCCTTTCACAATTGAGGGGGAAAGGGACTGGGCAAACTCCACCACGCGTGCCCACTGCGGATTGATGGAAGTAGGCTAGTGGTCAGCCTACTGTTCTGTGTATCCCAGGGATAGTGAAACCTATTTCTTAAAACTTTGTAATTCTAAGATAACAGAAAAACCTAAGGATTAGTCAGGAATACTTCTTATTAATGTATCTATGGTTCCCTTCTGAGCACAGGCCTCTTTTCACAAATCAGGGTGAAAGGGGATGGGCAGATACTCCACCACGCGTGCCCACTGCGGATCGGTGGAGGTAGGCTAGTGGTCAACGTACTGTTAGAGTTTTCAAGCCGCTTAGAAGGCTTCCAACTAGCTTAACGACTTTCACAATTAAGTGATAACCGGGACCAACGGCTTTACGTGCCTTCCGAAGCACGGAAACGCTCGATTTGAAATACCACTAGGCGGTCACCCATCCAGGTACCGACCACGACGTTGGTAGCTTAACTTGCCGATCGATTAAGAAAGGCTTATCATGCTACACCACGAGCGCTTCTATTTTTTTATTTTGAGCTTGAGTTTATTTTATCGAAATAAAACCTTTGGGAGATTTGTAGATGAGGCGTTTCAATGATTCTTTTATGAATTTGATATCTCTAATTATTCAAAATAATTTTCATAATCCTACCACTTTATATGAATCTAATTTTATAGATTTTCTTATGACATTTAATCTAAATCAGCTTAGAATTCAAAGCAATAGAAATTGCTCTTTCTCTCTGAATATTGTAAATTCATAACACTTTGTCCTCCATTTCTAATCATGGCTTCGTTTATTATAACTCTAATTAATTCAAAAGGTTATGAATATTCTAATTCTAATAACTCTTAATAAACCGTCAAATTCGTTTGATGTCAGACCCTGAGACGGCTAAGGATAGCGTTTGGATTCGCGCTTGTTTTATTCTCACATTGCCCCAAATTCGGGGCAATCCGAGGTACTCGCGAGTAATCCTGGACGTTATGTTTGGGATGAGTAATCGGTGATAAGCGTCTGATTTGTAGATTTATGTTTCTAATTGATATTTCTGATTTAAGCTGACGGTATTTGTTTTTATTCCTGGGACTTTATGTGTTGAATAGTATCGGAACAAATTTTAACATTCAACGAACCAGGGCGTCTAGACAAGTGTGATATCAATAATCGTCAAACGATTAATATTTATATGGGATTGACATTTCAAATCGAATTAACACGTGATGTTTCTATCCTATAAAACGGATGCTCGTTTAGTACCGATGACAAGTCGACATCCATCTCGTCTTAGATGGTATGTTATTTCCCTTACTCGTGCTATGAAACGACCATTCTAAGATTGCCGAAATTGATGAACATAAGCTTTGAGGACATACCTATTTGAATTGTCAGGATATTTTTGTGAATCATATAATTCCTTGGGAAATCATGGAACTAGCCCTAAAATAATGAGAAAATGCTACTATACAACCATTGATAGACTTAACAGCGGCAAACTAAAAGTAGGGCAAGGTCAGCCATGGGTTACGTGGACCAATTCAGGTATTCCTTCAAATTTACTGACCCGTATTGAATATTAAAGCTATATTTGAGAATATAGCTCCTTCAAATCATTTGCACATAATTTGTGAAACCGCTTCCGCTTGTGCTTCACTCCACACCCAAAGACTAAGCACGTAGCTGCTACATAAATCCGCGAATTCTTCCCCAAACGCGCACAGAATAATTTATATTAAAGAGTTACTGTACGTAAGTGCGAATCGAGAATGTGCGAACACTGTGCGTAATGCAAGTATACAAATAGCCGGATTTACTGAATTTATTTCCGTTTTATCCGCTAACGGGAACAGAAAAATGCTTTTAATTTACATTAACGGTAATATCCTAAAAGTCTTCATTTTGCGTTGTGATTTAATGTGAGAAGATATTATTTTGCATTTTCGCGAGATTTGGCTTCAATTCTTTTTTTTTTGGGATTTGTAAGCATAAGATGCTAACAGAACCCTATTACTAAGCCTCCGCGCCGTCTGTCCGTCCGTCCTTCTGTCTGTCAGTGGGCTGTAACTCACGAATCGTAATAGGTAGACGGTTGAAATTTTCGCAGAATGTACGAAAACGCTCGATTTGAAATACCCTAGGCGGTCACCCATCCAGGTACCGACCAAGACAGACGTAGCTTAACTTTGCCGATCGATTAAGAACGGCTAATCATGCTACACCACGAGCGCTTCCAAATAAAATACGTATAATAAAGACCAATTTCTCGTTTTTTATCGATACTTTTACCAAGAACAAATGACAAGGGTATCGACATTTTGCTTGACTGTAAATCAACTAGTGACGGTATATCTGTGAATGTATCTGTATAACGTTGTTAACGCTATCTATATATATAAAATTCTCGTGTCACAATGTTAGTTAACTTTCTCCTCAGAAACGGCTTTACTGATTTTTACCAAATTTTATATGCATATTCAGTAGGTCTGAGAATCGGCTACTATCGTTTTTTCATACCCCTAAGTGATAAGGGTAGGCACCACGCGAACGAAGTCGCGCCGCTCAGCTAGTTACTCTATAATATTCTAACTCCATGGTATTTCTATTGCCACTGACAAAAACGAATAAAAAAATTATACAATTAAATTGCGCGTTCATGGTTTGAACTACTAAATGCATAAATGAATGCCAATTTCTATTTTTTTTCGAGAAAATATGACAAGGAACTCATATCGTTTTTTTTTCTGACTGTAAATCTAAAGCTAAATTACTCTATTAATATTCTTACTCTATGCATTTATTATACTACAGTAGGATAGAAAAATTATACTCTAACTATATGCCCCAGAAACAGAGATATCCAACACAACATTCTGAAATGAAATTTATATCGTACTAGATAATTCCTAACAACAGACATTAGGTTTTGTCCTCATACGCTTTAGTAATCCCAGCCATTGGATTTAATCCTTACTTAGGTCTAGAATATACTGTATTGTTTCTGATAAAGCTGGCCTGTATAAGCTGTGCTATATATTTAGGAAAGCTTTTTTTGTAGACTAATTTTTAATGTTATTTTTAACCGACTTCAAAAAAAGGAGGAGGTTCTCAATTCGGTTGTATGTTTTTTTAACCGACTTCAAAAAAAAGAGGAGGTTCTCAATTCGGTCGTATGTTTGTTACCTCATAACTCCGTCATTTATTAACCGATTTGGAAAATTCTTTTTTTGACTGGAAGGGTACACTTCCCGTTTGGTCCCATTGTCATCAGATCAGGATTTGATTACTTCTTAGTGTACTTTAAAGTCGGTTTAAGTTTTTTGTAAAACAGTCCAATTATTTGTAAAACAGTTCAATTATTACCTATTCTACTAATATTCTAAATGTTTAGATTCTCAGTCGTTTTTTCAACCTACATTTCACAAACATTCATAAATTACACAACGATACGTTAACTAATCATTGATCGTGGTTTTCATTTGATCATTTGTGTCATTACTAATAAAGAATCTTTTTTGTACAGTATTTTAAGAATACTGTTATTTATCTATGTATTCATAAGGCACAATTTAATTTGCACTTATGAAACGGTTAAGGTGTGATGTTTACTTGCGTCTCTCTTATGTACAGTGTTGCATGAATAAAACAGATGACATAATTATCAGAGCTATTTTATTTATCCCTAAATTATGGTTACCCTGACATAAGACGGTTGGCGAATTTAATACGATTAGAAGATTCATTATTTTCCTTCGGCATTTTGCAAACGAGCGTTGGTAAAATGACGAATCATACACGACGACATATCTATCGTTCTAGCTAAAATATAGCGTATATATCGTAGATTAAAATGGTTCCAAAGCCTTACCCTGGCAACAGACCAGTTGATAAATTATATAACAGGCAGAATGCCCTGGCCCTGTATTGTGTAATCACAGTATGTATTATTGTGTCATATGCCTGCGATTTATTCACGTGGGGAAGGATGTTGGATTAATTACTTTTGTGTGGCCCCTTATGGGTATAGTCTGTGGTTCTAAATGTTATTGTTTGGGATATATAGCCGAGAGCGGTTGCTGCCATATGTCATGCTTGAGAACATGTTCTTATGAGGCATGTGCGTGTTTGCTATTTACTTAGCCAGACAAAATGATTGTTATGCTAGGGCTTCACCTGTGTGTAATGCCATTAATAAGTCCTTTATTTGACATAGTACGCAGATATGGTCAGATGTTAGCGCGCTAATTTGCTAATGGCATTATTAGAGGAAAGGAAAGCCGCGCTGTGCCCGAGCTATCCCGTCCGAGGGCGATAGATACAACTACAACTTGGACCGATTATACCTATTTAAATTAGACAGAATCGCTATTTCGTAATCCCCGGTATTCTCCTCCAAAACAGGATCGATAAAAAAAAAATACAAGAATCATAATAAGAAGGGTTTTGGCTATGTCTGTCGGTTTTCCTTTGTTTTTTTATATTCGTCAAATTTGTTCGCTGGACGTCTGATAAGGGCGTTAAAATTTTTTTTTTTTTTTTAAATTTTTAACGAGATATAGACAGCCGGGGAACTTACAATAGTACCTACAGATTGCATGGTAAAATAATCATTGCTCTAGTGTCATTATCCAGAGAGGAAACTGAGGATTACGTTTTTATGAAACAAACGCCACCATCATTTCCTCTTAATGTCGTAAGACGTTAGCTCAAAACAAAAGATAGTGTGACCACCGATTTAGTGCATCATTTATTACACGTTAATTGTTCCGATAATTTGCACGTTAAGCGTCACGCACGTGAAGTATACTGCTACTAGCATTACTGTTTTCACGCAAATACTGTTGCATAGTAAAAAAAAAGTTGGTTTCCTTCACATAAAGTGCATACGCATTATTAGGGATCGCAAATTTGTACCACTAAGAACTAAAAGTTCGGAGTTTTATTACGATTGTGATAAATAAATCTTTATTTAGCCTACAAACCAAAGCAACTCGTAACACAGGATTAAGACAAAACACGAGCTCAGTGCTGATTGTCTAACACGATATGTTTCGTGATGAAATTGCCAGTTTTCCTGATCCGACTTGAATGTTGAAATGTATTTATTGGATTAGCGCACAAAAAGGTAAAATAATTTGTGACAAAATTAAATGAACTAAACCAAAATATTAACAATATTGGGCGGGCCGTATGCTTGTTTGCGATCTTAGTGGCATAAAAAAAAATTAAGGCTCTGTCAGACCACAAACGCTCGAACACGACTGTGCGGGGCCCCCAACCGCCCGCGCCACCTTCGACACCTTTTGTAGGTATTTTGGATATGACGTGTTAAAGTAAAGCAATATAAAAATAAATGAAAATCGTGGTGTGATAGATGTCTATCTATGACTATTATTGTCGTATATTTTGCTTCTGAAAATACTATTAGTATAGCCATACAATGCGATTAAAGCAAAAAGGAGGGTACATTTGCGTTTTTTTGTCTATCTAAGTAGTTTAAGTATTTAAATAATGTTTTGGAGCGCACTGTAACTTTTTTTATATATATCCATAGGTTAACAAGCAGGTGCAGGCCATCAGATGGAAACCGGAACGAAACGGAAATATGTCCAAACTAAAAATATGTCATTTTCTTTACATACAATCGAATCAAAGAAACACATTTTTGCTAGTCTACGATCTCAAAGCGCCTAGCTCAGACCAAGAAAAAATAATATATATAATTTTCTTGGTCTGAGGCGGTAGGAAGGTAAGGTAGTTCATTGGGGAAGAGTGAAGGGTTGGTAACGCCACAGTAGATATATCAAACAGTAAAGTGACTCGACCCTTTTCTTGATTATAATTGCCTACAGCAGCACGGTACGTGAACACGCGAAAGGGCTGCCCACCTATAGTATTTTAATTTCATCTACCTACTTGTCTAGTTTTGTGATTTTAATCATATTTTTTATTTGATAAAATGTTATTTTTTTGTGAATGAAATAGGAAGTGTTCAATAAAATGTAAGAAACAGACGAGTAATATATATTTTTTATGACCCCATTACCTACAGCACGGAGATACTCGAATACTCTATACTCTAAATCGAAATAACAATTTTTTTGGTCACCCATCCGATGTCGAACCGTTGCAAACGTTACTTAATATCAACCATTACATCGCGTGTGCGTTACCTACAGCAATCAAAACCTCTAACTACCTACTGCAAAATCTTACTTAAAAAGTAAATTATTATGTAAATCTTACTAGGTACCATTTACTACTCTCACAATCATTTTATAATAATATTTCGTCTAATTCAATAAATATATGTAAATAGCTAAGTACATACATAAGTAGTAAGTAGAAAGCCTAGCCTAGGAACTACTACTTTTTTTTAACCTGACCGTAGGTAGACACTTTTTTCACCCAAGCCAGCCATCCACTTATTTATTTATGAATTCAGGTAGGTATTATGTTATTGACGAAGTCAAGCAACCAAAAAAGCACAATATAGTCTACTATAATTTCTCTTTGTCATATTAAGTAATTGTACTTACTTGTCATTATTTAATTATTTCAATGAATATTTGTTATAAATCGCACGCTTACTGCTTACAAACCCATCACACCGTTCGTTCGTCACTGCAGCGCATTCGCGACTGTTTGCCAACCGAAAGCGAACCGAAATCGTGGCGCGTAGGTATGACTCGCGTTCCGGCCGTTTGTATGAAGAGCTAGTACTGATAGATATATCTACTGTGGTAACGCGTAGGTGATGCCCTTAATTAAGTTAAACATTTTTTTTAGGGTCTAGACATGAAATTTCGCATACAGGTTCCTTACCTATAACTTTTTTTTTTTTTTCATTTATTACCGTAATACCGTTTTAAAAATATAAATCAATAACAAACAGGCTTTGTGGCGGGAACCTGCGGAGTGACGTTGCGTTTTCATTTTTATTACCTAAATTTGTGTATTTTGAGTTTTATTGTGTATTTTTGGTGGTATTTTACCCAATAATGATCATCCATGTGCACCAGTGAAGTGAAATGAAATGAATTATGTGTATCGTGACTTTTCAAGTTGTCTCAAAAAGTCCGTGAAGAGTTTTAGTACAATTAACACCATTGTCGTAAAACATGACTTTTATGGACGGGGACTGACTGAGGACTATAATGTGAAAGTGACTGGAAACCAACTGGAAACTATAATATAACTCGACATTGGCAGAAATTAGCCCTAAATTGGGCTTGGTTGCCAATCTTAAAAATAAGAAGAAGAATTAACAAACATTATTAGTCAGCATTGGAAAACCACATGTTTGTAGCAATGCTGCCAAATATTGAGTCTACATCTAAATTAATATAAATGGTAATCTAATAGGTGTACTACGGCAAGCTATTCAAAATTCAACCCTAACGTGTACGTCTATCAATGCCCAAGTCAAGTTTTGAGTTGAGATTTATAACAATTGAATTTGTCACGACTAAATTATATGTACGCAAAACAATCAAGAGCCGGAATGCTGTCGAAATAAAACAACAGTTTACGAAAATATACCATAGATAGTGGATACCACCGTAAAATCGTTTGGAACATTCAACATTTATTCACAATAAAAATAACCCTAGCGAAAACTTGATTTTTTTCATCAGAAATATAATAAAAATACATACTGCGAGTAAAAACCTAAGCAGAGCTTGTACTATGGAAACCAGATAACTGATATAATAAATATACTAGTTTTTGTTTGTAAATACATACTTAATATACATAATTACACCCAGACTCAGGCAGGACATACAGACATGTTCATGCACACAAATGCATGTCCTGTGCGGGAATCGAACCCACGACCTGCGGCGCAATAGGTGGAATCTTTACCAGACTCTTAACCAACTGCGCCAACTGGCCCGTCATTATTTTCTTTTCTTGGTATGGATTAAGGCCTATCGTATTTTGCTTTTTTTTTATACAACTTAGTCGGTAAACAAGCATACGGCCCACCCGATGGTAAGTGGTTACCGTAGCCATATGGACGCTTGCAACACACAAAGAATCGCTCACGCGTTACCGACCTTTCCAGGTCGCCAGAGCTCATAGGGGAGGGGTCCCCTATGAGCTCTGGCGACCATACTCACGCGCAGGAACACAACTTTACACAACATAAAGTTATTTGGCTGCGGTATTCTGTAAGGTGGAGGTACTTCCCCAGTCGAGCTGCTCTTGAGCGAATAGACGCTATGCTCTATCTCTCTTAAAAGTTAAACCTCACCTCAGTTTACCTCTAAAGTTATCCTTAAATAAGGTCCTTAGGTATGTCTCACAGACTGTCGATCTTTTCCTATCTGATAAATATCTTTACAAGCCGTTTCATTCTGTCCAGTTTGAAAGGATATCCATGAGATTAGCTATCATGGACTTGTGAAATAAGCCCTGATCTGCAATGAATAAGGTAATTAAAAGTCATTGATTGCGGTGAGCTGCCCACACACAACTATAATAAGTAGATAAACATGCGAATCAACACAAAACAGTATAATTCCAACATTATTAGTTTTTCCTTGGGACATCTTGAACTAATTAGAGGACATTAACGGAGCCTTTGAATTAGCCGCTCTTTATGCTATATAATACCTACTATCTACCTACGTAAATCACAATTGTGATTTCATTTGAACATGTTCAATTTCACGTTGAGAGAAATACCGTAATTTTGAGTAGTTCTGCCTAATAACACTGTCTTCTTTCACGAGAAGCCAAGTCTAGTAAAACCCAGGTATGATAGTCCTGGCTCTTTTGTTATATGTCGTAAGAAAGGGACGCCTATATTTAAAACTCGGGTTTTGCTAGACTTGCTTTAAACCTCACGTAATAAGGAGATGGTTTTACTTCGAAAAACGATAGTTCGATCATCGTTTTCTAATTTAACACAAGTCTAGTAAAACGCAGGTTTTATGATAGTCCTGGCGCTTTTGTTATATGTCGTAAGAAAGGGACGCCTATATTTAAAACCCGGGTTTTGCTAGACTTGCTTTAAACCTCACGTAATAAGGAGATGGTTTTACTTCGAAAAACGATAGTTCGATCATCGTTTTCTAATATAAACCAAAAGAACCAAAAGAAAAAATGCACAGACGTAAATCTGTGTAATTCTATTGGTTTTGACAATTATATGGAACTATACCCTCTTATTACTGTATATTTACTAGCCACAACTAGCAGTTCTCAGCTCCTTGCATCATGTTTCAGTAACTCTGTAATTACATTGACATTCTTCAAAAACGGTGTGAAGAGGTTTCTTCAGGGTCGGCAACGCGCGAGTGATACCCCTGGTATTGCAAGTGTCCATAGGCTACGGTAACTGCTTACCATCAGGCGGGCCGTATGCTTGTTTGCCACCTCAGTGGTATAAAAAAAAAACATCGTTATGTGGTAACAACCTATTAAAGCATGTTGGTAAATGACTGCCAATTAAGATCCTTTCTTCCCGAAACTATCTGCAGTCTCAGAACCCATCGCCAGTTCAACTTACTGACGACTCCTGTCTTCGGCCTTTATTTGTCCACGAATTTTCACATTGCGGACCCTATCTTGAAGAGAAATTCCAAGATAGCTTGTGGAATCTTAGACTTTTAAGTCATATCATTATTAACAAAAATATGTATACCACCTTTATCCGGTAAAGGTAAGCACGTCTTATTACTCTCAGTAGGTACCTACGAACTATCAGATCGCGCGGTAGGTCGCCTATGTGCTGGACTGACCAAGAGAAATCTGCAGTAGAAAATAGCGTATCTGACTGCACCATAAAGTCGGGAGGGCGTGCGGAGAGCCGTGTCCGACTCTTACTCCGACTTGATTAGAATGTAAATATTATGTAATGAATCTAAGCTTGTTTTGAAAAGAGTAATTGCTGAGTTTATTGCCGGCTCTTCTCAGCAAATGCAACCTTCCGAAATGGTATTAGAGTATTAGAGTCAGACTTTTTATAAGTGCCTGCGAAGGTCTATTTGAATAAATGATTTTGAATTTTACCACAATGTGGACGCCTCAAAGTGACCACGAAAGCTCTGCCAAGAGCGAAACGACAGAGAAAAGAAGATACTTACTATTAAGTATACCTACACTTCACCCGAATAAAGACAGGCCCATCGGACACGTGTTGACATTGTCACTGTCTCTCGGACTCATGATATTCTATGTAACAAAATACAAACAACAAAAAAAAAACTTAAAATTCAACAGTATTTCTGTACATTATTATAGCAATCGCAGCCATATTAACATTTTTATTATTACTCGCGCCAGCCCTGATCTTCCCGAGCAATGTTACTAGTTACGGATGCAAATTGTATTGAAAAATAAATTGAGTTGCACAGCATTTATACTCTGAGGGTTCCGTACAATATCTTTTATATTCTTTTGTGTACTGAAAGTAGATTGCGCTTTTTCTTTTTGAATGAAGTGAATAGATGATTTGGCGATATGCCACTGAGCAGCACTGGCTCGATACTTGGTATCCATCCACCGATCTTCTATTGAAAGAGAGAATGTAAGTCTTTAAGTATAATGAAGAATACTGGTATAAACGTGACAATTTAATTTATTCTGCATTTTTAGAACTTCTTAGTTTGGCTTTTCCTTTTTTGCATTGAGAAATCCTCATGAAGGTATCAGGAATCCTCTGAGTCTTACAAACTAAAACTTGTGTTCCTCTGGGCGCCATGTTTCACGACAGCAGGCGCACTATCAAACTTATCGGTGGTCTTGACAGCTAAGGACCTCAAATAACAAAAACCTTCGTAAAGTGCAGTTTGAGACCCTCCACCGCTCGCGCTCTCTCAGGATCTATCCAGGCGAAACGAAACCCTGAGATTTCATTTCAATCCACTAGTATAGTAGGTACATAGATTAGTAATTAGCATTACCTTACTTTTAATTCTTACGTTCTCTTCTAGGTAATGACCACAAAAGCAATGCATGTAAATATCAAGACGTCATCCACTAAGTACACATTAAACGTGGCTCTTCATTTGCTGTATTATTAAAATATTGATCGTCTACTTTTTAGATTTTCCAATGAGGCACGCAATTATTATCAGTGAAACAGGAATGTAAATGTAATTTTAAAATCATAGTTGGTTTTGAAAAAAGAATAGCTGAGTTTATTGCCGGCTCTTCTAAGCAAATGCAACCTTATCAGTCAGACTACTCACAATAGTGCCAGCGAAGGACTTTTTGAATGAAATCTGTGATTTTAATTTGATCAAAGCTTTTCTAATGTTTATACCCATTTCCTTACTGACACCTTTCACGTCATCCTTCAATAACCACCTCTAGCTACTTAACTACTACAAACATTATCCTATTATTTCCTCCATCACGTACTACGGAACCCTAATAACCGGTTCTGTGCTGACATACCCGGTTAATATCCGGTCGACTCGTTGCTTTCGTGTCACTCTCTTCTTCGACTTCTGTTAATAGAATCTTACTCTTCCGCGTAGAGATTTGTCCGCGTTCCTGATACAACAAATTATTTTGTAAGATAGTTTTTCACACAATACGTAGACAAATTTGAACCACAGAAATGTGAAAATCTAATGTGGTTCAGTAATTTTTAATGCGTTTTTTTATACTTCTTAGGTAGCAAACAAGCGTACATACAGTCCGTCTGATGGTAAGCGAGCACACATGGTCAAACAATTCCAAGAGACATTGGTATATGCTTAGTCAGATTTTACTTTAGATAAAAAAAAAATGTTTAGGTCTGTATTTATAGTTTTCACTATAGCGACTTGCTTGTTTTGTTAGTGAAGACATTTTCTTGGTAAATTTACAAAAGGTTTTCACTTATTAAGTAATTTTACTCTTATTAAGTTTTTCCCCGGAATTGTTCTTTTTTAATTAATTTTAATATTTTTTAACGCACGATACAAAGAAGACTGAGACGCCATATTTATTTGGGGTATTAAATTTGGTGAGTACTGATTTCTTAAAAAAAAAAGACAAGTGATTCCGATGAAGATTTTTGCATCAATGAATGATGGCTGAAAATGTGAAGGTTTTTTTTAAAGTAACCGTGTAATGAACCCAGGAAAGAAAATTCTTTGCGTGTAGGATGTACACTCTGTTCTGTATATTAAACAAACATTCAATACAACATACTATCTATAAGATAAGACTTCAACCCATTCAATTCACTTCCCTATAAACTAGGGCTGTCAAAGTTTTTTTAAATACTTTAAAATGCTAAAACCTGTAATTTTTGGACAAGTCTGTTGGACAGTTGTGTTCAACCGGTAAATAGCATATAATAGTTTTTTTTTTTAAGTAAACTGGGGCCATGCTCAGAAGCTATATTTGATATGTAGGTCTGTTTCTCCTTGCCGCACTATAATTGTTTTTTTTTTGGCACATAGATGTATGCATCTAATAACATTAATTATTAATTGAACTAGGGCAGTTCAATTAATAATTAATTAAATTAAATAACTGTCTCCTAATTCTGTTATTATTTATTTCCAAATACTTGAAACCTACCATATCGGTCGAATTATTCTTAAACATACTTTAAATAGGTTAGCAACCCTAACCTGGTTGCTAAACATCTTCCGTCTCGCTCTTGTCTCATCAGGATTCTACTTGTATCACCTCATTCCACGGTTCCTTTTTTATACAGAAAAAGAACATTTTTTTGTCTCGTTGAATTAGGTGCAGGTATTTACTAAGACGTGACGGGGTGGCATTGGGGATAAAAAATGTGGAATTAAGCAATTTTCCGTTGGAGTCTTACACGGAGGTAGCTATTTTGTCAGTAATAAAATCGTGATGAATTAAATTAATTTGATTGTTGTGGTGACCCTATTTATTTCATCGCCATTTTTGAATTTTTAAGTTGTTGAATTTAAAACTCAGGAATTGGATGTGCTACTACTATATTAATGTGTAATACAGTCCACCTTATTTAACTACTTTATTTGATTGACTTTTAAATAATTAAAGTATTTTAAGAATGAGAAAAAGAAATGCCTGCATAGTATTTCCAATGACATCATTATGTCATTAATACACGTAAATTTAACTGTAATTAAACAGGCCATAAAAAAGTCGAGTCGATTTGTTATAAAATGAAAGACGGACAATAACAGATAAACTCACTTTCGCCTATAAAGTTATTGGCAAAGATTTCATTTCTATAAACCCACCGCACTCAATGTCCGTAAAACGGAACGTCAGCAACAGACAGTCCAAAAAAAGGTCAACAAGTCTCGCCCACAAAAGCTGAAAATCCGCTGAAATCTAATGCAAAAACGCTGCAAAACGTTGCAACGTGAATTGTTGTGTAACATAGATCCAGGACTAAGCGCTTTAAAGCATTTTGCTGACATCACAAGCCCTCGTGCTAAAGTTTGCCGGTACGCTGCATATATATTTTTAGTGCTGAAACGTAAACTACACGGGTGGATTTTTCACAGTCTTAGGCACAATTCTTATTTTTGTCAACAGCATTTGAAGAGTTATTTTCACACCTTTTTCAATAAATCCGAATTCGTAGCTATGTGAGAAAATAGTAATGGGGATAGTTCATTTTCTAATGGTCCGCATCAAAGCAATATTATGGATCATTCAGTTCATAGAAAAGGGGTGTACTAAAAAGGATTTTTGGAAATTCGCCCTCTGACGGCTTACAAAGAGGATTACGGGTGAAACCGAGGGATAATAAGCGTTTAGCTCTTAAAAAATGATTTTTAGAGAACAAGAATAGTCAATTACTACTGCCTCATCGAAAGCCCTCGATTCCTGCATTTTTGACACTGTCGCATTAGTTAGACAATAAAATTGGCAAAAAACATGGCGGACTTCTGTCAAAAGGTATAGAATTGTCTGTAGGTATCTGTCATGTTCTTCGGCAAATCGAATGTGAAATTGTAGTCGAAGATGTGAGAATCGCCCCTGTCCTTGCATCCAGTAGCATCTTGAGACACCAAATGGTTCGTTATCCAAATTGTATATGTAGTTATAGGACGCGCGTCACTAGAAATTCATAATTGCCGAAAATATTATATTTTTAATGTTGTTGGGCTCAAAACATTTCAGATCTTTCAAGATGTTTTACGGAATTAAATCAACTTGGTAGGAAATAGACCGAAATAAGACCGAATCGAAAAACAAGTACCTATTAATAAAGGTAAAACCAACTTTCCCGGAATATTCTATCAAAATTATTGTTTCTTTGTTAATGATGGGAGGAAAGATTGAAAAGACTTGAATCTATCTCATTTCACACAGAAAATTAAGTAGGTTTTTACGAATTGTTATTATAGAAATTTTATTTCCGGCAACGCTTTTAAAGCTTATTCTAATTTAACAACTGCGATGTTTGGCATTTATATCGCTATAAAAAACGATCCCAAATTGAGGATTTTTTTTAGAATATAATAAAAAAATATTGGAACTAAATACCATGTAAATAAGTAGGTTTTTTTTATTAACGTACTACATTACATAATGTTTCTAATCGGTTTTCGCAAAAAATTAAATATAGTATAAAACTTATTACAAAAGAAGGTTTAAGTCAAGTCTTGTAAAACCTAGGTTTTAAATAATATCTGTCAGTTTCTAACGTCATATAACAAAGCCAGCCAATATATCTTAAAACCTGGGTTTTACATGATTCGACTTCAACGTTTTTTTTGTAATAAAGGAGATATGGTTCAATTCCACTGAACTAATTGTCTAGAGTACAGTAATCATTATAAAATTTTACATTACATCAAAAGAAGCCATATTGCCAATTTTCACATTAATATCAATAAATGCACAATTCGCCGCCCGTAATAGATAAACGCAAAAAATATTAGCTCCAAACGTTTTTACATCTGTTAAACAATTCCCCACAGGGTAATTTGTGTAAAGACTGTTGTAACGACGGAGATTCGAAGCGATCACATACAGGCTTAACTTTCTCTTCGATAAGGCTTACGTTTTCGATATTTTTTTCGCGGAATTCGATTTGTTTAAGGACCGTCAGTTACACGTCGGTTGCTTGTGCCATTACTCGCAAAATCCAGCTCAAATACTAAATAAAAAGCTCCTATTAAATTAGTGGTCACTTCATACGAGAATATTTGAACAGTATTTTACATACTTAAATAGCGATGTCAGAAAGACTTTTAGTTAGCGACATAGAGGATTTAAGATTTAAAAGTATAATGGGTTGTATTAGAATTTTTGATTGTAGTCGAAAATGTAACAGGCTCGCTCAGGAAATAGATCAGCATTGGATGTGTTCAGAATGTAGAAATAAGGGAACATGAACACCTTGCTGTTCTAGTGATGACATCAATGAATGAGACAGTGAACCAAAAATAAATTAGATTAGTTTTGTTTTATTTTATTCTAGTTGCCACCGCGTTCCGATTTTATCCCATGTACTAATAAGTTGGTAAGACCTAGGGGTTGAAGAGTAGCTGAAACTCTCGGGGATAAACATGCGTAATGGTAATAATTTTATCGTCACTAAGTATAGTTTGTAAAGTCCCCGAGTGTTAGGGGTAGCGATGGGCGATTTTTCATACAAAAGTAATCGAAAGAATCGACAATTGTAAAACTGCACATTCGATTGTCGATTCATTTGTTCTAACGAATAGACAATCGACCTTTAGAATGAAAATTGACGCACACAACGCAGATTGCAATAGTATGCACTATCGACGGGTGAGCGCGGGGGCGGGCGCATCTCCATAGGTATTAGATTGAACGAATTTTTTAGCTGATCCCGCTCACGGAAAAGAGAATTTATTTATTTTCTCTGTGATCCCGCTCAATTGTATGCTAAGTATTGCTAAGGTCGCGTTCCATGAGAGTTTTCCACACAGGCCACGCGCAGCGCGCCACGCAGAGCGTATTATGAACAATTGACGGGCAATCGAATGATGTCGATTGTTATTCGAATGATTCGAATAAATTCAACAATCGAACAATTCGATTTTTTTAGTAACAATCGCCGATCGCTAGTTTCAGCTACACTTGAAACCCTAAACATTAAAGACTTACAACCATTTTATTCTACTATTTTGTCGCTTGTGTTTAGCCACGATGATAATTAATGATGCGGAAGATGCCAAACACACAAAGCCTACGAGGGAACTGTCTGTCAAGTGCAGCTACTGGTATTTATAGGGGCTCAACGATAGATTTTTTACTTGAGGATGGTAGCCAGTTTACGAGTAAAAATCCAATAGCACTAATACCGGGCATACCAACTCCAAGACTAATGAGTCTTTTTACGTAAGCACTGATAAATATAACAGTACCGTCCAATCACTGCATCTAAATGTTTGGTGTGTTCTTGACTTAGCCAATCAGAGCACACGTGTCTTTGACTTGGCCAATCAGAGCGGATTGTCTGAATATATTTCATACAAAATGAACTTCTTTCTTCTTTTTTTTTTGACGTCATCATCATCATCAGCCTATAATGTCCCACTGCTGAGCACAAGCCTCCTTTCAAAGGGAATGGGCAGATACTCCACCACGCGTGCCCACTGCGGATCGGTGGAGGTAGGCTAGTGGCCAACCTACTGTTGGAGTTTTCAAGCCGCCTAGGCCTCCAACTAGCTTAACGACTATCACAATTAAGTGATAACCAGGATAAACGGCTTTACGTGCACGAAGCACGGAAACGCTCGATTTGAAATACCACTCGGCGGTCACCCATCTAGGTACCAACCACGATCGTGGTAGCTTAACTTTGCCGATCGAATAAGAACGGCTAATCATGCTCACCACGAGCGCTTTAAGAGTAGCCAGAAAATTACTAAGAATTAATATGTTTGTCTATTCTATCATATTATCGCTGAATGAATAGATTGAAGAATTCGGAGCCACGACCTTCACCTGAGCTATCATCACCTATATTTCATTGCTATCCTCAGTTTTGAGATTGTGTTCAAAGTACTTCGAAGAGAGACAAACATTATTTGTGAAATAGACGACACAAGCTATTTGGCCCAAAGCTGCTACATCTTTCGCCTCACCTCCTTCCAAACGCATTAGTGTCAGTTGTCATGTCTCCGGAGGCTTACTCAGATTCCGCTCAACAGTTTATTCACGACTATTCTTGTCTGTAAATGGTTATTTTTTCAGTTATGTCAGTGTTACTTGCACTGGAGAGTAGACTGTGACGTCTTTGACCTAAATCTTTGCAGTAATGTTTGCTGTTTCTCTAGAATCTAAGTAAGAATGCTGGCTATGAAAATTATTTATTTAGGGTTCCGTACCTCAAAAAAAAATGGAACCCTTATAGGGTGACATTGTTGTCCGTCCGTATGTCAAGACCTTTTTCTCAGGAACGCGTGGAGGTATCAAGCTGAAATTAATATCAAATTCACAAGTCTGCAATTACTTGGGGCAGTGAAAAAATCAAACTTCTAAGTTAACGCAATCACAAGATTAGGCCGTTTATATCGCTTATTTTGACGACCTATAGGTTTCTTCCCGTTGACCTAGAACCATGAAATTTAGCAAGAAGCAATGCCATGTAGCACAAGTAAAGAAAGAAATCCGAAAACTGTAGATTTGTAGTTACACCGCAAAAAAATAACATAATCGGAAAAAAAGGGAAAAAATCTTCAAGCCTCGATTCCCGTGATAAACGAACTACCTACCTATACGTTTGTAGGGAACCTGTCTGCAATAAACCCAGCTTTTAGTATATTACAAATAACTGAAGTTCACATAAACTGTTTTAATGGTGCGTTCATGCTACGCGAAGCAAGCACGAGCTGATGCTCGAACGAACAGGATTCGTTCGTTGCTCGTGATTTCAAGCGTGGACGTACTTAGCGAGCCTTCAACGAGCCTACAACGAGCGCGATGCGAATCCCTGTGTTCGTGGAAAAACGGACAATCAGGCGGAGCGCAGTCGAGCACGCTACGAATGCTCGTTCGAGGCTCGCAAGCCCGTCCACGCTACGCGAATCGTGGTCGCAGTGTGCTCGTTCGTGGCTCGGCTCATGCTCGGTTCGCCAAGCATGGACGCACTGTGGCCTTTGGGACCAATAACCGATTTTAATCCCTAGACTTGCGGTTATAAATGACAATTGATTTCTATTGTTTTCCTTGCCCGCGCGGGTCGTCAAACAGTCAAAGGATGTAGGCTTTCCTGGTATATTTTGTGTTTACTGACGCATAAAGGAAAAGGAATACAAGATATATTTTATTTTTAATACAAATATTACATTGATTACACGAACCGCCATAGCTAGAGGCGGAATAAAAAATCGGATTTCGAATCAAGCAAGCTGGAGGCCATGGATATGTGAAACCATATCCAGTATATTATTTAACTTTTAAAAATTAAAATACGCAACCAACTTTCAACGTCGCAGAACAAAATATGGAAAAAATATATTGGAAAGTGTTGTGTTGATTACAGTTTTTAATTAAAAACTGCGTTTGATTTGAGATGGTAAATAATTGAATAGTTTTTATACAGTACCATGAATTTTAATGTATTAAGTTGGAGCATTATTGAGTAGGAATTTTAAAATATGCATAGAAGAAAGCTAAATAGTTTTATAAGAATTTATTTCTGCTAGCTGCATAATTTTCGAAGAAATTTCGTAAAAGACATTTCTAAACCGCCTCCTTTCTTTCGTCGTTAATTATTGCCTTATCATCGATCTGTGGAAAATCTAAAGGATGGAACACAAATAAGAAAATTAAAATTAAAAATTAAAACAGTATCGTCGAATGGCGCGCAAGAATAAGTTGTTTTTCTATTTTTCTTTGTTTATCCAAAATTAGTTTATACTAAAAATAGCGAGGGGAAGTGAAAGAGAAAAAAACATAGAAAATTAAATCAAAATGTCTGGTATTGCCACGGTATTGCAGGAATTTTTTTTCAAAATAGTGCATCTGTATAACGAAGCAGATATTAAAAAAAATTTTATTTGCTCTGGCCACACCATCATTTAAACACAACCAATTGTTACATAAAATAAGGATAGAAATGTTGTGGCAATTTTTCATTTTCAAAATCTTGCTTGTACAATTGTACATACAAGTAATTTAGCCTTTACGAGTTAGCATATAAAAGCACTTGAAACACATAATTTGCAACATTTAATTTAAAGACATCCAAAAGAAAAAGCTTCATCTACCTCATTCCAATCTGTAAGAGCCCTTTAAAGTGACGACTTCACCATAAGAACGGTCCAAAGGCGTTTCGACTTCCGTTTCCTCTCCTTTTCTTTCGTTTAGGTGCTCACAAAAGATCCTAAGCACCTACTTTCACATAAAATCCTATAGATTTGCGTTATAACCGTAAAAGAGGCTTCCAAAATGTGTGAAGGATCGGCTATAAAATACGCCGGTAATCGCTTACCGGTATTGTAATACCGGTCGAGGGGAACTATGTTGAACTTTTTATTGACTGAATTTTTGGTGAGTATATGAAAATTTCGGAATTTGCGAATTCATGTTATCCTGACTTCCTAATCCTAACTAATATTATAAATGTGAAAGTGAGTTTATTTGCTTGTTTGCTACGCCTTTACGCCTCAACTACTGAACGGATCATCATGAAATTTAGCATGCAGATAGGCTATAGTATGGAGAAATACTTTTTATCCTGGGAACGCGGGTGAAACCGCGGGGGAAAGCTAATATTTTATAATTACCAGTGAGTATTTCTAGCCTATTTTTTTGTAAACAGCTTTGGAACGTGTAGTCCACTCCGTATAGAGTTAAGACAATGCTACGGGCATAACACGCTTGCTTAAAATGCCTATGCCCTTTTGAAGGAAGAAACCAAGGTTAAAATTATCAAAAAACAGACATCTGCATGTCGTGGAAAAACTAAATTCATAAGGATGGAAGGTTTACCAATCTGCACTAAATCTCGTCCTTAAGTGACGTTCGAGTCGAATAGTCATACTTAGATATGATACAGTTTTAAATAATAGAGATTTTGATAATGGTGAAAATTCAGCTGTGAATAAGATAACAAAGGTAGGCAATATGGAAACGCTTATTCGACACAGTAAAGGAACAAAATACGTACTCCCAATACTGGTAACATAGTTTATGGCCAGCACCGGCTCGTAATAACTGTACGTTTCGTTAGCAACGTGTTTAAAGCGATATTGTGAGTATCGGGTGTACTGTAGTCTAAAACTCGAGACTACTTGCTTGCGAGTGCTTGTAGCGTCGTAAAATGTTACTGGCGTTTTGTAATCAAGTCATAAGCGACTAGATTTCATCCCCGAACCTCTTATACACCTTCATCATGTAGGCTCGAGGCATCGAGGAAAAATCCCTTTAGGATAATAATACCGAGCAATAAAGTTCCGCAATTAGTGATTTTGAATTGATTTTTAACAGTAAGGACCAATCACTGCATCGTGTGTGTGTCATATTTTGTCCGATCAGAGCTTCTTTGGGTTAATTGTTATATGGCTCGAGGTGTCAAAAGGCATCAAATAAAAACTATTTTTTTTTCGATTGAAACGAACAATAGGTACTACCTAAAAATCCCTTGGAAAAAAGACGACACATCCTATCCTTAAAATATCCTTATTCGCACTATTAGGTAGGTACCTACTATTTTAGGATTTGCTATCCATCCACCCGTTCTCAAGTGCTGGACCAACGATCAGCAATTTTTATTGAATTCTGGTGTTGTGTTTATTTTTTTTAAATAAAACTAGTTCCTTTCTTTCTTTATTTGTCGTATCAAAATATACTCGGCGGAGATTTCGTGATGGCATATCTTCGAAACCTATGTTGGGATAGTCATGCTGAACTTTTACTACAAGCAATGAAATCTTGAAAACATAATTTGTACTTCATACATTGTGATCGAGCAAGGTTGCCCTTTAGTATGAAAAGTATTCTTTCTGTGTTGGTCCCATTGTAAAATTTGTTCAGCATGACCAACCCAACATAGGTTACGAATATATGCCATCTCGAAATCTCCACCCGGTAAAACATCAACGCATACTTCCATCCCTTGTACCACAAAACTACGCTACATGTTCCATGCGTAACAATACATAGAAAGGACATATCTCGAGCGCTGTCCACGCTTAAACTTTTATTGGAGGAGGCTTCATTTGATATTGCAATTCCACTCGTTAAGATCTACCAATATGGCTGAATCGCTTCTAAAGAGCGTGCTAAAAAGGAATGTACAATACGCTTTATTTCACAAACATAGAGGCACAAAATTGACACAAAACCTATATACAAAAAAGGTACTACTAAAATTATCTGTTGAAACCTCCGACGTAGAATAGATAATAGTACTAACGTACCTCCGATCAGATCTACATAGATTGTTACTAAAAATATTTTTAACCTGCTTGACAAGTCTAATCTTTCAAGTGTATGGCCTGGCCACGTATGGCTATGTTTTATTCAATTCAATTCAATATTTTTTTTTAAATTACTACATGGCTGTATTTAAAAGCAATGACAATAAATGATTCTGATTCTGTTTTTTTACGACTATTTCGCCATACAAGTATACGGCCCGCCTGGTGGTATGCTGTTACCGTAGCCCTTTGAATGCCTGTGATGCCACGGTTGTCGATATGCATACCATATAATTTGTTCTTTGGAAAAGTATAGATAAAAAATTAGAAATTGGCATTCATTATAAGTATTTTAGTCGTAACTATGTACTTTGTTTCAAGGTATTTATTTTAACCGTTCCCGTACTCACAGACCGTATCTCGTAGAGCGACTCTAAAATTCTAACTCTATGATCGGAACCCAGTTCAAGGGCTTCATTTCCAATTATTTTCTCAGAATAATTGATCATTACAATAATATGTTAGTGCTTTTGTAGGCTCTCAGATGAATACCCTTTCTGCTCATTAGATAACACATAATTAATCTACATTATCAACCGTTGATTATTATCATTATCATTAATAACAATTAACTGTAGATAGTAATCGATCCTCTATTATAGATTCACAGGCAGATGAGATTTATTTATGAGATTACTTGCTGTTCGTGCCCGGGTCGCCCGGGTGAAATTTATAGTAAATAGCCTATGTTACACAGTGATTATTTAGTATTCTCCTGGTGAAAGAATTTTGAAAATTGGGCCGGTAGTTACTGAGTTTATTCATTACAAGCAAAAATACAAAAACCCAAATCTTCTCTATTTATTATTAGTGTAGATGTAGATTAGTGTAAATGTAGATGTAGATTATTAGTGTATATGTATACTAGTTAATGATGAAAAGAAAACATCATGAGGAAACCGTATCAAACAAGCATCCAGGCCATCTGATGATAAGCGGTTGGGCGCAAGTCACATATGATAGTCGTGCTGTTATAATGAGCGGGGACCCTTAGTCTACGTTGGCAACTATCTCTTCACACCCTTCTTGCTACCTTTTGTGTAAGCTGTATTCCCTCGGGGAAACCACTGGCGGCTTATGCCACAATCGGAGCATCCGCGGTAGAAAGCTCTTGTAGCACTTAAGAGTCAGTTTTGTGTGCTCAGAACCCTTGGCTGGATCATCATATATACCACGGGGTAATTGTAGTCACACTGAAAATTTATCCATGGTAAAAAAATATCTTAAATAATATTTTAATTAAATTCAACAAGCTTGAAGAAAATTGTACCCGTCTCATGCTGATCTACAAATTGGTAATATAATTTCAATCCACCAAAAACATTGTTATGTAAAATGTTGCCAAGACATATGGCTTGCACTGTAAAATAGTTATCAGATCTCATGTAGAGTCAAGCTTATAACTCTACATGCCCTTACTCCACAAGCCCTAACTTCACAATCTCTACACACCGTATTCAAAATATGTGGCTTGGCCGTTTCGCTACCGTCACATGGGAGAAAGGTGAAAAATTTATTCACGGCCACTCACACAGCAAAGGTGGCTTTGCGCTTCGCTTGGCTGTCTTGGCGGGGGGCACTCCCGTGCCAGATAAGAGTTTTCATTATGTAAAATGATTAAATAATATATTATTAATTTGAAACAGTTAACATTTATTATCATGTACATACTTGAACTTCAATATACCTGTCTGAAGTTATTCCTGTCTGCACTCAAGCGGTAGAATTTTTCATTATAAATTTTTTTCCTGTGAAAGGAAATTAATTTTAAACTACAACAGGTATTTAATTTAATACTTTTGATATTTTTCAGAAATTAAATTCTTTCAAGGAGGAGTTCATAGCTTGATTACTTTAGTGAGTGTTCACAGATCACTGAAATTCTAAGACATTGGTGACAAAATGCCATAAAATATATCTGTTCAAGTATAAGCTGATCTCGTATTGTATAGGATATCCATACGATGAGAGGTCAGCTTATATTGGAAATGTATAGCTTGATCTGTAGCCGTGCGTACTATGCTTGAAACGAGCTGCGCGTTCATAGTTTGAACGACACATATTTTTATAACGAGTGCTAATTTCACGTTTTTATCAATAACTTTTCTGAGAACAAATGACAAGAAACTCACATCGTAATTTTTTCTAACAGTAAATCACGATACTACTGTTACGATATGTCTCTGAATGCAATACAATATGCAATCTGCTCACGCGTCGCACTTGGTAAATTTACCGCTATGCTAGGCATTGTATTTTAAAAAAGCCTTTCAGTCGTTTGAGCTAGGCGATGATAGATCAGTCAGTCCATAATCCAAGACAAGTTTTTATATGTGTAGATTCTAAGATTTAAAATAAACATCCCACAAATAAAAATTTACGAAACCCATCTGATAAATGTGCGTGCATATGAGAAAAAAATACTACTTCCATATTAACTCATATTTTTAATCTGAGTAAACCCTGGCCAGTGTCCGTTTCAGACCCTTTTGTTTTCAAAATTTATTGCTTCGCAAAATTAATTGAGTGTGACATTTTTGTTTTGTTTATATCCTTTTAACCTTTTGTCGAGCAAATTAAAGTCTAGATCACACGTCGGTATTAAATAATTTATACTTTCAGATTTTGTTGTTGTTTGCAAGCATCGACCAATTAAGGTTAATCATCAGTTACGAGGCGGGAAATTAGATTTTTTTCGAGTTTTTTTTACCTTTGTAGAACAATATGTTTACCCTTAACTTACAGAAGCGCAATGACGTTAATTTTGTTCCACACATCAATCTCTAGGGTTCCCCACCAGCGACAATGCTCTCTGACTGGTTCAGTCACGGACACATGCGCTCTGATTGGCTAAGGCAAGGACACACTAAACATTTAGATGAAGTTATTTTGGGAAAACTACGGCGGGGAGCTCATTCCACAATCTGAGCATCCGCAGAAGGAAGCTCCTTTGAGACCGCACAGCTCGAAACAATTCTGGTTTCAATATGTGAGGATGGACTCCCCGTCGATGGCGAGAGTTGCGATTGTGGAAGATAGCCGTGGGCATAATCTTAAACAATTCAACGATTATCGTCGAGAATTCTAGTGGCACTCCATACGAGGCCGAGCTTGCGACTTATTAAGTTGCAACCTTTGCCCCGATGTGAAGTACTGCTTCGCTTTGGCTTCTTCGATGGATGCAAGCAACGATGCTAAATTATAAGGTTTTTTGTCACTATATTCTGCTACCACAGAGCCAAGGCAAGATTCATATTCATTTAAGCATAGTTTTACTAGGTGTATTATGCCAGAGTAAATTGATTTGTTTCTTCTGCCCTTGAATCCCTAACTTCGCTCAAGATTCAAACTTAGATTCTTCTTAAATATATTTTATACTGTTGATTGGATGTAAATGAAATTAAAAAGAACGTGCCCCATTTTCTTTATGACAAACACACTTTGTGTTTATAATATTAGCAGAATTATTGTTGGAATTTATCAAAGCGCTCGTGCAGGCAACTTCTATTATTTCAGAAAAGGTAATTGCGCAGAGTTTTCTTTGAAGTACGTCTAAGCATTGTCTACAATCCGAAACAGTGCTTTGAGCACATAATGTGTACCTATGTGTATGTGAAAACTGAAAATCATGTGAGGATTTTAATTTTAATTTGATTTTAATTAAGGTTTATTATGTGGTTGTGAAGACTCGTTTTTGATTCACGTGTTAATATTTTTATGTTAAAAAAGATACGTTTCGTGCTGTTTCAAATCAACAAATTTAATTACATTTAATATAAATAATTTTTTTGTTTATCTATATTAACTCAAATGTTGTGGTTCTGCGCGTGAGTAAGGTCCAATGTTGTGATCGTGCGGGTGAGTAAGGTCACTAGAGCTCATCGGGCATGGTAAAGGTCGGTAACCCGTGATTTATGGCCCGGGTGCCCTGGATTACGTTAACCGCTTACCACCAGGCCGTATGCTTGTTTTTTGACTTAGTTGTATCAAAAATCGGAAAATGTGGCCACATCAGAACTCTGAAGCCATTTTGAACGTTTCAGAAAAATACCTACTGTCGATATATTACTCATGCCAGCTAATTGTTCTGACCTTGTTACATAAATAACACGGTTCATACCATTTATATTTGGTATTTTAGATTTAATATAATATTATAATTACACCCTGGCTCCTGGAAATACCGTTGAATTGATTTTTATGTACTGTTTAATTAAATAACAATTTACCGCCATTGAAAATACTGGTGTAACTTTATCTACAATTCCCTACAATTTAATATTACATACTTTACAGGTTAAATTGTAAAACATTATGTTGTGGGTTTGTACTAAGGTTAGCGTTGCGAGCATAGAGGTAGAATATTAATAGAGTATCACTAGTACACGATATATCTATCAATGCATTTATATGCAAACTGCTCAAGCTTCGCACAACGGGCCCGTTGGCGCAGCGCCGCAGGTCGTGGGTTCGATTCCCACACAGGACATGCATTTGTGTGCATGAACATGTCTGTATGTCCTGAGTCTGGGTGTAATTATGTATATTAAGTATGTATTTACAAACAAAAAGTAGTATATGTATTATATCAGTTATCTGGTTTCCATAGTACAAGCTCTACTTAGTTTGGGATCAGATGAACGTGTGTGAGGAATGTCTATTTATATTTATTTATTTATTTATTGTTGTAACGCTATCAGTCTATTAATATTCTTATCAAACAACAATTGTTACAACAATAAATAAATCATCATCATCATGATGATGATGATGATGATTTATTTATTGTTGTAACGCTATCAGTCTATTAATATTCTTATCAAACGGTGAAAAATCCCGAGTGAGTAGAATAGGGATGTTTCCTTGATAAAAAAAAAATTCTAATTTGTCCGTCAGTTAGATTATTAAAAAATATTGGACACGTAATTTTTTCATTACCAAATCATTAACAATGTGGGGGCTCGTGACGTCCCTTTATAGTCAAAAGTGTACTCCAACGTGTGACGTCACGCGGAACTTCAACACACGATATCTATTCGTATTTTTATGTTTAAAAAACAAAAGAAAAAATACATGTCTAATATTTTTTTCATAATGTATATGACTGACTAAATATATTTTTTCAGTCATCTATATATATAAAAATGAATTGCTGTTCGTTAGTCTCGCCAAAACTAGAGAATGACTGGACCGATTTGGCTAATTTTGGTTTAGAAATATTTGTGGAAGTCCAGGGAACGTTCAAAAGTAGGGTAGGGTAGGGTATGGTAGGGTAGGGTAGGATAGGGCACCACGCGAACGAGGTCGCATCGGGCAGCTAGTCTAGTATATTTTTAACATAAAATGCTGCAGTTTTTAAACTGTGGCAAAAAAGATAGCTGTAAAACATAAATAACGACAGTTTCATTTTATCTAACTAAATATCCCATACCGTCCTATTCATGGGCCCGCAAAATGTTCGGGAAAAAGAGCCACAGAAATCGCTTTTCGCAATCAGAAAGGGTGGAAGGTTGCCGTATCAGGTGGTGCGTTAACGTTTACGATAAGGGTGCTGTTATGGAGATGAAGAGGCGGCGGCTAATGGGACTTTTATAGTTATTTGGTGAAATCTTTTTTTATTGTCACTTTCTAATTGTTGTTTTGGAATATTGCCTGGTATTAAGGATGCGGATACTTACAATTAATATATTTTTTTTAAACGGGAGCTGATAAATATTTGAAAAAAAAAACTTATAAATATGTAGTTATTTAATTAAAAATCAATTGCCACATGTTTACTATATTCTTGATTTTCAGGACAAGGTTTTAATGAAAAATTTCCATAAAGGTCGTTAATTTTAATCGAGCGACTCCGGGCATAAACAGCTTGTCTATTATAATACTAATAATTTTACATATCTGAGCTCTGCTATCAATCACGTAAATTTATAATTACATTGCAAATTCAAATATTAAATATATATTTAATGTATAAAAACTTTTCATATTCAATATTTATTTTAATAACCCACTTTATTTTATTAATGTCATATTTGTATCGAAATTATTTTAATAAGGGCTTCATGATAAATATTCTTTTGTAAAAGCGTCTCCGGACGACACGATTTGGAACCGATATGTCGGGCCGATTGGGCGGGGGCGACAAATTAGTGTGAAATTGGCATGTCAGGAGGCAATATGACGCAAAGTTTGTACAACAATAGAAATCGGCACGACATATCGGGTGCCAAATCGTGTCGTCTGTAGACCCATTAACCCTTTCTTACATAATTGAATTTTATTGTTCAAATTATTTCATCAAATTTTCAAACAGCATTAAAACATTCAAGATTTTATTGAGATCGTTGTTGCAATCAGTTACAATTATAGTTTAAATACAGGTTTTCCTTACATATATAACAATCTGACAGCTTTAATTGCAAACAGATCTCGATTGTAACCAGCAAGAACCATTTTTGATTTTAACATTAATTTTAACATTTTATTTAAGTAAACAGATGTTTTTTAAGATGTTACAAAACATCTGTTCAGCTACTTACGTTGCTTAAATTTCTACAGAATATTTCCCGCTAATCGCTCCGCTTATGCCACTATGACCACACTCTTTGTGTTTGAGCGTAACAAACCGTGCGGGTATCGCTATATCGCACGTGACAATGGCATATTGAATCTAAAACGCTAAAACCCAAAAAGGTGTAAATGCTGTTTTGTGCTGTCATAGCGTAGAGATTGTATTTTTTTATATATTTCAGATAAATTATGTTCGTTTATTTTATAGTTTTTTATGTTCTACATAAGGTGCAGCACAGACGACAGACCGCAACGCGCCGAAATTTTTAGTCTGTGAAAATAAAAACTATACAATTATAAGTAGTAACGCACACGACGTGCAAAAACTCTGGCGCACAACACTTTGTTTTCACACAGACTTTTTGTGTGCTGGAGATTCCTTCGCACAAAAAATCCGTCGTCTGCGCTGCACCTTAGCAATTTAAAAGGTCCATCAAGTATACATTATTTTTTTACCACTTAATAGACCTGTGTTTGACCACAATCTCACCATGGTCAATGATGATGTGGACGTAGGTGGTAAGCGCACAAAGCCTAGAAAGAACTGGTCGCAAGTGCCGGCTGATAGGTACTTGACGATAGATTTTCATCTTGATCCTCCATCCATATTTTACTCACGGCTTTCCTTCATGAAAAGCTGGAGATACTTATGGGATTCTAAACCAAGATATTCGAATTCGCCACTACTGAGCTGTCCCCCTTGAATCCCTTACCCCCTTATTACTTTCAAGTAAGTCTAGCAAAACCCAGGTTTTAAATATACGGCGATGATATTTAGGTAGTGACGTCGGATACCGCGACGAAGGTCTCGGGTTCGAATCCTACAATGAGCTTGACTTTTCGGTGAAGGAAAACATCGTGAGGAAACCTTAGCACGGTGGTAGGGTACTTTGTAGTACCCATCTGGCTGGCTACCACCCTCAAGTTGAAAATATGTCGCCAATCACCTATAGGTGTGTTCCGACAGCTGCACTTGAGAGCCAGTTCCTTCAATGCTTTGTGTGCTTGAGATTGTGTTCAAACAGTCAATACATAATAAAAAAAAATACGTTACTTTCGAACGGAACCGAGACTATCTTAAAACCCGAGTTTTACTAGACTTGGCTTAAACCATGTCATGTAATAAGACAGTACTTAGCTACCGAGAAATAGCTAGAAACAACATTAAGTTTTCATAATAACAATAATATTCAAATTTGTAAAACATTTGCAGTTTCCATTAACAATATATCATTTTGATGTTACGTTTATGAGCAATTTAATTTTGCATTTACTATCCCATACAATTGTTTAGGAACTCCTAAGAGCTTTTCTTGATGGTGTAGTGTAGTGTTGTAGTTTTAATTTGGGCCCTATATCTGCTTACTGCTTATACTTTCATTCATATTTGTCTAGTATCTTATGTGTATAAGTTATTGATCCTCCTCATGTATCTGTATAATTTTGTGGGTTATATCTTTCTATGCACGTCACAATTACTCAAGTCAAATACAGTTTTTCTAGTATTATTTGCACGATCTTAATTATTTTAATTAAAATGTAAAATCACACCAAAGTACGCGGGACGTTATGGGCTCTTAATCGAAAATTATTTTGGCTCACGTCAAAATTGTATATTTCTCTCGCGCAGTGTTCATAAGAATTGTGATATCTCTAACCCACGCTTCGTGGGTCTGCTTAGCGTAGCGAAAATATACTAACCCCCTTATTCATAATCGCTTTTTAACTAAATCAGTGTAATAGTGTCCTCCGTCTCACTCTTTCGATCACCAAATGTCACGTGTCAGATAAAGACTTCAGAATTTTAGCTAATCAACGTTTGATAACTTCATTATGAATAAGGGGGTATGGGTAAAAAAACGACTTCTAGAAGCATCTAAGGCGATGATAATTTAATAGTTCAACAAATAGCATTGGTTCTAATGTTACATTGAGCATGAGCTTTCGACGAGTGACGACATCGCGGCATCGTGAGGAATTCATAGTACGGTGGTGGAGTACTTTGTAGTACGCCTACGCTATGGACTACCTTTTCTTCTAAATCTCGTCACATTTATCCATCCATTATGCCCTTTTTTGCTTGCTTTCTGGCTTACTCACAAACGATTACACCCCCCAAACATAATTATAGATTATCTGGCACACAGACTCAACGATTTTTTACTTGGAAATTTGAAAAAGACGTCCACAGTTATTATTTTCTAAACAGATATTTATTCTTAAGATATTTCCCAAGAAGCGTCCAAACTCCGGTCGTCTATCTTAGAACCCACAAAAGATTTAACTAGAAGAAAAAATAGGACCAAATTCGCTTGTCTATAAAAATAAATTTGAATGTTTTGGAGTATATCTTCATTAACATCCGAAATTACTTGGAAATTGAATCTTGCTTCCCTTGAAAGACTAATGTGTCTCCAAAGCTAAAACGACCCCTAAGCCATAACTCCAATATGTCACCCAAAAAAACTTGAAATCAGATCCCAGTAAAGGCAATACCACATTAATTCGAGCCAGTATGTCGGTCGTATTTAATTTAGCTGTCAAAGGAAGGACAGCATAATGTTGTTCATATGAAATTCATGGAAGTCAATTTAACTTGAAAGTTTGTTTGCATAACTTTGAAACTGTGTACATCACAGCCTTTAGTGTCAACTAGCATGAAATGAGCTCCTGTGTGTGTCTTGTTTTTGATGTTACATACGGGTAGGAGGAACGCCGAGCATGTGGTTTTATGCGAGTAAGTCACCAAAGAAGCAAGCCTTTTTTTAAGAGAGGTAGAGCATAGCGTTTATTCGCTCAAAGAGCAGCTCGACTTGGGAAGTACCTCCACCTTACAGAATACCGCAGCCAAATAACTTTATGTTGTGTAAAGTTGTGTTCCTGCGCGTGAGTAAGGTTGCCAGAGCTCATAGGGGAGGGGGGATAGGTCGGTAACGCGTGAGCGATGCTTCGTGTGTTGCAGGCGTCTATATGGCTACGGTAACCGCTTACCATCAGGCGGGCCGTATGCTTGTTTATCGACTAAGTTGTATATAAAAAAAAAAAAGAAGCCTGATGGCAAATGGTTATTGTAGCCCTATGGACGATTGTGCGCCACGGGCCACGGGTGTTGCATCAAAAGGGACGCTTGTAACACTCGGAGCATCACTCGCTCTTACCCCTCCCCAATGAGCGCTGACAACCTTACACACACGCAGGAATATAACATTGTTATTTGCCTGTGGTATTCTGTAAGGTGGAGGTACTTCCCCAGTCGAGCTGCTCTTTTTTTGAGCAAAAATATGCTATGCTACCTTTTTTTTTGATACTACTTACGTAGTTAACAAGCATACGGCCCGCCTGATGGTAAGCGGTTACCGTAGCCTATGGACGCTTGAAACACCAGGGGCGTCACTCGCGCGTCGCCGACCCTGCAGAAATCTCTTCACACCCTTTTTGTAGAACCGCATGCTGTACTCCATTGGGAAAACCACGGCAGGGAGCTCATTCCACAATCTGAGCATCTGCCAACCTACCGTCTACCTCTCAAATTATTTATTTATTTTAGTTAAATAAATAAAGACATTTGTTGAGATGGATGGATTGTGTTAAAGATGATATGAGTATGAAAGGAGTGAATGCTAGAAGAGACGAATGCAAGAAGTGAACATATTGCGCCGACCCCATATGATTGGGAACAGGGCTGGCAGATGATGATGATGATGAGGAATTAAAGACATTTGTTGTATAACTAAAATTACACCTACATGTCCAGAGGCACATATCAGGCACAAAATGAACTCCCATTTGAAATTGTTATTCCTAATTGCTAAGAAACAACATTGACATTATTAAATTCAAATAACTACTTAAAATTAAAGCCTGTGAAACTCCGGCACTGAAATTGTGTAATCAGCAGTGCTTAAGACTCATTGTGACGTCAAATTGACATAGTCTTGGCACGCTGTCAAACATTTTCACAGCTGAATACTCTATCCGACCACCACGTCTATGTGTCACAGTATAGTTGCATTCAGTAATCAGATCTTGCAGTTTATTTAAGCACGAGTAAAGCGCGCGTTGCAATTTCGCTTCGGTTAGTTTGCTCTACTGTAATTAAACCTGGTTTTAGTGTCGATACATGATATAATGTTGCTTTGGTTTTGTTATGTTTATACTATAAGGTTCATTGCTGAAACTTTTTGAGGGCAGGTCTGCTTCATTATATACCCTATAGTATTGTGCGAGTCATAATCGGGAGAATAAATTAACTGTCCTAACTATTAATGTTCTTTTTAATATGTTTTATATGGCTTTTGAAGAAAAGGTTGTACAGTTTCATGTAGTACACCCTTAAATAGTAGGTAAGTTCTTTATATAAAAGATGAGTCCACTCAAAAAGACAATCGGATTTGGTCTTGGTTTTCTCAACAACCTAACATCGTCGTAACGATGATTCAGACAAAAATAGTAATCACTTAAAAGGTGTTTTAAGTGATTGAGTAGACATCCAATGATAGGCCAATAGACGCAGAGAAAAGCCAGGACACAGCCACAAACTAAACATCAAATCATTGAGATACCTCAGAGCCATTTTATTTGGATTTATCCTCAACCAATAACAAACTAACTAAACTAATAAAAAGCTTTTTCTAACCCTACAAAGCCCGCCCTTTGAATAAATCTTCCCAATCGTTCAACTGGATTGACTAATTTGGTTTCCAACCCGATAAGGGATCAGGACGGAGTATCTTCCTGAAGAAGAAGGATGGAATACTAATTCACTGACAGCTAAAGTCTTTCCTGGTAACTTTTGATTGGTTGGTTATCTTTTTGTAGTTTACGACAAAAGATCGGATGATCGACAGTGTACGGAGCTTTGTGGGTTTGATAGTTTGGTCGTAAATATTTGAGAACGTACTCTTAATTGAGATCTTCGCCATTGATTTGATGGATTAAAAGTATTCTTTTTTTTTTTTTTTTTTACATTTTCAAAATCTTTGTTGTATTCTTGAACAAAGCAAACATGTTAAAATCATCATTTTTGCACGTACTCAATTTTTATTGGTTATTAAGATTATTGGATCCAACATTTGCCGGCTCAATGCCAATCCCAATAATACTTGGAACATCTTCTTCCATTCATCCTTTCTATCCAACATTTTGGCATTCACTCATTCTCTGCTCGTAATGGATTACGAGTGATCTTTTCACTCAATACAACTGTCTTGCATTCGGTTTCCTATTCCTGTATAATCATTTTTACCACCGTTATAGTTATTACCCCTACTGATTGGTTAAATCATATTTTTACGAGCTTCTGTCGCGAGATTTTGCCCCACGGATCTACTTTTATCCCGTGATAAAAACCGGATCCGCGCGATATCTACTTTTATAACGCGGTGAAAAATTACCTCCAGCTGTGTAGAACCCGCAACAAAGTCTGCAAAAGTCAGCAAGGTTCATATTTGAAATATTTTTTGACAATCTGACTAAATTTTTTTATGTAATAAAACCAGCTTGCTCGCGGTTAAATTTTAATTGTTAAAAAAACCTTAGACGAGCTTAAGGTTAAAATGTAATTGCTTAATTTTACCATAATTCTACGATTCATAATAATAACATCTGCTAAGAACATTTTAAAATGAACATTACCGACAGTCCGTGCACTAAAGGAAAACAATAAAGTAATACGAATGTAAGAAAACTAGATTTATTTCCTTTGTTTAAGTAGCATCTAAAAGCCCAGGTATTCCTAGGGGATCTAACTTGGAGACGGGATCCAGCTTAAAGTTTCCAAGTATTATATGTATAATGGGATTCTGATGTCCCAGCCAACTCGAAAAGATGTAGGAAAACTTGTTTTAAAGTACTTAGTGTATGCTTTAAATTCATAATAGTGTTAAGTTGTTCTTCACTAGCTTTTAAGTTCTTGTTGTGACTTATATACCTACTTATTATTAAATTAAAGATATATCTATACTCAGAAAATACAGATCGTGAAATAGGTTTTTAACATATCTGTTGTTGTCGCGCTGTGCCCGAGCTATCCCGCCCGAGGGCGATAGAGACAACTACAGCTTGGACCGATTATACCTATTTAAATTAGACGAAATCACTATTTCGTATAATTCCCGGTTTTCTCATCAAAACTGGATCCATTTAAAAAAAATATTTCAAGAATCATAAGAAGTGCTTTGGCTGTCTGTCGGTTTTCCTTTGTTGTTTTATATTCATCAAATTTGTTCGTTGGACGTCTGATAATGGCGTTAAAAATGGTATGTTTTTGTGATTTTAGAAGGCTCCTAATTAGGTTCAAAGCAACTTTATTTTCTCAAAAGAACAGTTATTCTTATAATAATTAATTTATGGAGATAAACACAACCGAGGGCCATACAGTGGTACCTACAGATTGCATGATAGAATAATCATTGCTCTATTGTATCCAGAGAGAAAACCGAGAATTACGTTTTTATGGAACAAACGCCACCAGCATTTCCTCTTAATAAATGTTTGTCCTAGATAGAATTGAATTTACGGTTTGTAGCATAGCAGTCATGGTATCTTACTGACGCCACGAGAGATTATTGAGAATAAATTAACAATTAAATTAATATGTAATAATTTAATCATACGAGCGTTCGTTATGCTATGCTCTCAATTTCAAACATTTATCATTTTGTCAAATCAACCCACATATTATTAAACTTACACCCACTGCTGAATTTAAGCACGCTCTCTTCCACCTTCCGTTATAGAATAAGTAATATTAATGTGAAATTCTTCGCGCGGCCATCAGATTCCAGACTGACTGGGTGGTATAAAAAAAGTCCTACGTCGCCTTGATGTTCGTTGTGTTCTGAACTCACGCCCAGTTCGTTGGGCCTAGGATAAGGGTTCTAGGGAAACAGCAGGTGAAGGATTTTCACATACATACATAGAACTACGCGGCGGCGTTGTTCGTGACCATGGATACAAAGTCCTTCAGTCGCATAAATTTTATTTATAATATCACTTTCATTATAGTCCACATTATGAGACCTTCCAGTCATGTTTTTGTAAAATGGTGGTCATTGTACTAAAACTTTTTATGAAATTTTGCCTAAGTTAACACATACACAACCTCCTCCAGGAATCTAAGTGCAACCACAGATCAACTATCATATCTCATTGAATTAAACAATGCTATAGATATAGTTCTAGTCTGTTGAGACGAGACAAAGATCTCGAATGCAGATCACGTATTCGAAAGCGCAGCGTGGTGCCAGATTGTCGAACGACCTCAAAAACTTAGATGTAGATGCCAAATGATATGTAGATGAAGATTATAATATAGGACAGATACTAGATTATGGTTTTACTAGCTTCTGCTCGTGGCTTCGCCCGCGTGCCCTACAGGAACCAAATGACATATTTTTCTACAACTTCTTAGTTACTTCGAGATTGGTAAAGAAAAAAGGGGGAGTATCTACTTAAACGGGGGAGTTTAGAATAGTTGCAAGAGCGAAGGACAGTCGCGCATTAGGTTGATTAATTTGTACAAAAACATATAGTCTAGGAGTTGCCTTCTGTCAAGTAAACTGTTCATCCTAAAATGAGAGGCGGGCATCGTATGAAGGAAGCTTCTTGGCCAAACTGATAGCAAAAATAACTATAACTCAGTTATATTAGCGATACTGTCGTCACGTGACCTCCTGGGATCTTATTATATAATTGTATCTTTAAAATATAATATTGTCGTTAAAATGCCTTCTTGCTGTGCTTCAGGTTGAGTAGTTATGTTTTCAACGCCCTATCTTACCCTCTTTGATTGACTCTAAGGCTGAGAATAAATCTATGGTCAACTTTCGCTTAGAGTCTAAACGAAAGTTGACATGACTCTCATAAATTTGAGATTTCCTTTTATCTTTTCCTATATCGAACATGATTGATTCTGTGTTAAGGTGTTCGTTACTGAGCCAATTTGAGTTGTATTTTTACATGCATAGAACTCAATGTTCCAAAGTCTAAAATTAATTCTCCAATGCTCAGTGTAGGTACGTAAAGAGTTCCCGTATTCATATTTTCCTTGTGTAAATATAAAACAGAACAGACAAATCGCAGTGACTCGATCATTTCGTTTCCGTAATATCGAATACGTGACTTGTTTCGTGGTACAAGTGAAAAGATTATAGCGATATTATAGTTTTTTTCATTTTCATATTGACGGGTCGGTAATCAAGCATACGGCCAGTCTGATGGTAAGTGGTTACCGTAGTCACTCTACCCTCCCCAATGAGCCCTGGTGACCTTACTCGCGCGCACACAACATAAAGTTATTTGGCTGCGGTATTCTGTAAGGTGGATGTACTTCCCCAGTCGAGCTGCTCTTTGAGCGAAATAACGCTGTGCTTTTCCACAGTAGTCATAAAAAATAATCTAAAGTGTAACTTGGTTTTTTAAGTAACTTATATTTTAATTGCTTTGTATTAATCCTAATTACTGTATGCGATAGTTTGTGTGGATGATTTACTCAATACCAACGTACCTAATAGCTAAACGGATTTAGATTTATCTTGGCACAAATATAGATCATATAGAAAAAAAACAAGGTATTATAATTTGATCGTAGTAAAAAAAAAACAACAACTTTTGAAAATTTCAAGAATCATATGGGTGACCTTCGCTTGTACCTCAAACTATACCCTCCTATGCATTGAGAATTCCGATGTACATCCCTAGGGCGACCTTAGGGGTCAACAAGACAAATTACAGCGTCAATGTTGACTGATCGAGTGTAGCCCTAGCTCTGACGTCACAGCCCTACATCTGACGTATCAGCTATGCTTTTGTTTTTATTTGGGCAAACTCAATTTACAAAGGCAATATTGACTTTGGTTTTTCAGATACTAGGCTATTTTTCAGGGTTTTTTTAGTTAGAAAGGGTTAAATTGTTTCATTCCATGGCTTATTGGCTTGGAACTGTATCTTATGATGCTGACAATTCGATTCTATTTTGCATAGCACCGTTCGGACCGAGTGAAATGAAAAAAAAAGTTTTTATCATAAAACTGGTTAGATTTTAGAAAATATAAAGAGTAAAAGATTTATTAAATAACTACGAGATTTTTTATCATCCTCATTTAAGATTGAAACGAGTTTTTAGAAATACGATCAAGTATTACATATTTTCTTAAACTGCTTTAAAAAAAAAGATTTGCCGAAAAATACTATTTTAGCAATTGTCAGCGTAACGTAAATCTTACTTAATTGCTATAAGTTTCACATTGAAACAACCTTTATATCGATAGAAATATTCCAATATTGGAAATGGGTCTGTTTGCAACCAAGCATTTCACGCAAATATTATTGGACCGATTTCAAATTGAAACTAATTGCAACAGTCGCAAACGCGCAGTAGGTAATGAACTGACTCAACTTCGAAAGAGATATTCAAAGCTGAATGGTGTATGAATTATAATACAATATTTCCACGAGTATTTTCCTCTATTTTGTTATTTCCTAGCCAATTTAAAATAGGTAGAAGATGCCCTACAGCTGTGGCCTAGTTTTGATTTCCATTAGTCTCCAATTACCTCTCAATCAATCGAGTCGTATTATTAGAGCTGTAAAACGAGATGCCGTTAAAAAAAACCTCCAGGGGAGTAAATATAAAAATAGTATTCTACTGAACTACCCTCGTTCTATGAAACGTTTCGTTTTCACTCTATTTGTCGAACAAAACACCGTGAAAGAGTGACCTGAAACTGTAGAGGGCTATGAAAAATACGTTTCATTTTTCAATAGAAGAGGTTATTTGAATGTCTACTGGAGTTCCGCACCTCAGAGACAAATTAAATTAAAACCCTTTCCCATTTCCACCAGCCGTTGTTTTCTTTTTGTTAAAAATCCTGTACTTATGTTTGGCAAAAGTCTAAAAAAAAATTCAACAAATTATGGTTAAATTGACTTTTTTCTTGTGTTTCAATTTTGTTTCAAATTGTGTGTTGTGATTAAAATACGGGACCATTTTGTAAATATTACATAAAAACTTGCCTGAATGTAATTAATTATATTTTCTATTACCAACAATAAAAAATTGCGAACTTCGTTTTAACGAAAGAAAGAAAACATTAATAAATACATACAAAAACGTAAATACATAGATACAAAAACGTACAGCCGCTGTGTGAAGCCATAAAATTTAACCTATCGTAACAAGTACTATCTACGGAACCCTTCGAACGCGTACCAAACTCACACTTCACCAGGTTTACAACATAGGTCGAGAGTTGTGTTGATGGCTCGTTTGACTTTCCCTTTGAATGTAATTTTTTGTTTATTAATTGTCGACGATTGTTTTAATGTTTGAGTCAAATATTGTACTTTTTAATGGGTTGTTCATGAAGGAGTTGACTACTGCTTTTTATGTTTTGGTCAAATTTATCGAGTAGGTATGCGTAATGTTGAAAATTGTTTAATAATTGATACATTAGCCTTTTTATTACAATGTTTGTCTTTTTTTATTTATTGCATAGGCTTTTTTTTATTATATATAGCGTAATTGGTAATTAATAAACGATATTTAGACACATGATTGTACTCATGATAACAAACACCTTTCCCAATGTTTTTTTTATTATTTGAGTCTAATGGTGCGTCGATGCTTGGCGAACCGAGCACGAGCCGAGCCACGAACGAGCACGATTCGCGTCGCGTGGTCGGGCTTGCGAGCCTCGAACGAGCGCGATTGTCAGATTTTTCAAGAACTAAGGAATTGGCATCGTGCTCGTTGTAGGTTCGTTCGTGGCTCGGTTCGTGCTCGATTCGCTTAGCATGGACGCATGATTAGAGCGCGCGGTGAACGCTCGTTCGAGGCTCGCAAGTCTGTCTACGCTACGCGAATTCGTGCTACACGTGTACTTACTCGCGTAGTATAGAAGCACTATTAGAACCCTTCGAAACGCGTGAAACCGCGGGATGAAAACTAGTTTTTATACTACAAAATATAAGGCATAACTCCGAAGACATACTGCCACAGATACATCATTTTTCTGCACATTAATTCACATTACTAAGTTTCTGTATTTCCCTTCAAATCTATTTTGAAACTGCTCACACAGTTGCAATATGTTATTTCACAACTCAGCTTGTCACGAGCATTTGTGTATAAGTGCAGCTGAGAATAGGGTAACCATTTGTAAAAGTAAATAAAGACAATGTTTTACTCAAAAAAGTCGTTTGAATAGCGAATTAAATGATATTTTTGTCATATTTAGATATGATTTTTACAAATTATTATTTAATTTCAACTGTTCCGGTGTCTGTCTCATCTTGCTTTTTGTTCCACATCCTGGTTTCGGATTGATCTGAAATTTTGCATGCATATGTAAATTGGACGACAATGTCATATTATTATGACCCTGGAGTAGTTCTGATTTTAGAGGATAGTGGCCGTGGGAACTCTTTAGTAAAACGACGCAACCCCATCGAGTTTGGGATCGTTTGATTCGTCTTAACAAGGACTGGTTCTGTGTTATAAAAAAGAACTTGAATAGGGATAAAAAAATATTGGGCAAGTATTTTTTGCTTTACCAAAATCATATAAAAATTACAAAGATCGGGAAATCAGGGAAAATTGCGTCAAAATTCGGGAGTCACTCGTGACGTCACTTTTGAGTAAAAAGTGTAACACAATGTGACGTAATGCAGAACTTAAACACACGATACCTTCGTATTTTTTGTTTAATTTGAATGAAATTAATACATGAAAAAACACGTGACTTATTTTAACAAACCTTTCAATAGGGGATGCCTACGTTTAAAAAAAACCCTGCAAATATTAAAGTTTTTTTTTACAAAATCAACAAAACCCTGACGCATGGTAGCACTAGCGAAACCGCTTGCGAAAGCTCGCCGATGTTACACAACGATACATTCCTTGGAACTTAGAGAAAATGTCGGTAACAAAATACGCGGGAAAATGTAGTGTAGTATAAAGTAACAAGTAACGCGTAATTAATACGATGCAACGTTAATGGCTTCTTATTAATTTTCCTTTCAGTTTGTCTGAGTTAGAACTGCTTCATTTTCTGGGAATACTCTGTGGAAGTTGATGAAGGGAATCTAAGGTATTCGCATGAAGTCGCAGGTTCTTTAGAATTTATGGTCTCGCTATAAATGAGTGGGAGAGATAAAAAAAATACATAATTTTATGACGGCCCTTTTATGGATTCTATGGTGGTTAGCATGTGGTTAGCTTCTGTTTGATTTATGGGTGATGAACTAAAATATATAGAAAAATCAGTATTTGTTTTTATATGTTTGTGACGTATACTTTGGTGAGATGAAGTTTGGTGACTTAGAAAAAATAAAGAGCCGTTTCAAAGACGGGACAGTTGGTGGTTTGGATTCCACTACGGTAAGATTCCACCTATGACACCGCAGTTCATAGGTTCGATTTCCACCCAGGACATGAACATATCTACGTGCTGAGTCTAGGTCAAAATCAATATCAAAAAGTCATTTATTCAGTTTAGGCCCTTATGAACGTTAAATTGGTGCATACAGTTGAATTTACCACCGGTTCGGAATACACTTAAACTGAGAAGACTCCGGCGAGATACTCAGGTTTGGTTTCATTATGTATTTATAAACAAAAAGTAGTAAATGCAGTGTATCATATCTCTGGTTTCCGTTGAGCTATGCTTAGTTTGGGATCAGGTAGCCGTATGTGAAGAAAACTCCAGTATATAACAGCACAATACACATTAGCTAGTTATTAAAAAAATGAATAAATCAGTTATGATCTTTAAAAATCTGATTTCTGCAGGTCGGCTACGCGCGAGTAACACCCCTGGTGTTGCAGGCGTCCATAGGCTGCGGTAACCGCTTACCATCAGGCGGGCTGTATGCTTATTTGATACTTACCTAAGTAAAGTATAAAAAATGCATAATTTAAAAAAGAAACTATTCTCTTATCTACCTCTAAAAATTCTTTAATTGACATATATATTCATAACAAAATCAGGTCCAGTCCATAATGAACCATATTAATACAGGAATAGTTAACTGGCACATAACACAATAGCTAGCCATTTCATTGTGTAAACTTACTTTATTGACGTGCACATCTCGGGAAACCCATTGTGTCCTCCGTCAGGATCCAGACAAAAACCTGAATACATATGGTAATACACAATACCTTTCCGGTTAGGGGCATCCAATAACTACGTGAGCTCAAATTGAGAGGGGGAGTAAAATCATAAGTGGAAATATCACGTCAACTTTTAAATTATGTACATTATTATACAGATAACTAAAAAAAAAAACATTTTGTCCGCTGAAAAAATGTCATGGCTATTCAAAATATTTATTTCGAGAATAAAATCTCACATGAGGGGGAGGGGTTACTATCGAATCTCACAAAGTGATATGATGAGTGGATGCCACTGCAATCAAAACAAGCTTTTATTGCAGTGGCATCCAAACAAAACGTATATGCAAAATTTTAGCTCAATCGTTTAGAAAATCATTTGCAAGATTCTACCCATACTAACAAGGCAAGTAAAATGTAAATAAAAGCTGTTGATTTAAATAAAACAGCTCACACAATTAATGGATGTACCATTAGCCTATACGCCGAAATCTTGCTGAATTGCCGAGATGGCCAAAGTCGGCTGTGACCGTTTGCCGGAATACATTGACGTAGGAAGGATGTCACCAAAGTGGTTGGTATCCCAATAGGGCTTTATGAGGGTTACATTGGGATTTTGTCGTATGATAGATGACCCATCTGAGATTTGGATAGTAAGGTTATGAAATATATAGTATTTATTATAGTAGGGAATGTTTTTGAGTAGATGTGGGACTGACATGAAATACATCAATTCTAAGAGTTTCAATTCTCAATGAATATTATTCCGGTAGATTATTTGTCGATAGGGAAAGACTGGAAGCCTTTGAAATGTGGTGTTGGAGGAGAATGGAGAGGATTAGCTGGACGGAGATGGTGACGAATGAGAAAGTATTGAGTCGAGTAAAAGAGAAAAGGAACATTATGGAGACGATAGAGAATAGGAGGGGAAATATGTTTGGCCACCTTATACGACACGACGAATTTATCAAAAACATAATAGAAGGAAAGATAGAGGGAAAGCGAGGAAGAGGAAGACCAAGAATAAGTTACACAGATCAAATGAAGGCAAAAATAGGCGTCGTGTCATATAAGGAGGTGCAAAATGTGGCTAATGATAGGGCAGAGTGGAAGAAGCTACACCGACAAAAGCACAGCTCTTATATACAGAAGAAGAGATAATTTAAAAGAGATTTTTTTGCTTAAAGAACAGCTTGACTAAGGAAGTACTCCACCTTACAGAAAACCGAAAATAACAATGTTGTGTTCTTGCGCGTGAGTAAGGTTGCCAGTGATTTACCAATCCGCAGTGGGCACGCGTGGTGGAGTATCGCCCAGTCAGCAGTGGGACATTATAGGCTGATAATGATGATGATGATCGGGTAGGGGTGAAGGGCGGCAACCCGTGGCATGACAAGCGTCCAAAGGACTACAGTAACCACTTATCACCAGACGGGCCGTATGGTTGTTTGGCGACTTATAGTCGAATAAAATAAACACCGGCCAAGTGCGAGTCAGACTCGCGCACCGAGGGTTCCGTACAAACCTGTAGGTATATAAGTAAATGGTAGTATAGACCTGAGTATTTGATATGAATTTCAATACTTACTAGATCTCGTTCAAACCAATTTTCAGTGGAAGTTTGCATGGTAATGTACATCATATATTTTTTTTAGTTTTATCATTCTCTTATTTTAGAAGTTACAGGGGGGGGGGGCACACATTTTACCACTTTGGAAGTGTCTCTCGCGCAAACTATTCAGTTTAGAAAGAAATTATATTAGAAACCTCAATATCATTTTTGAAGACCTATCTATAGACACCCCACAAGTAGGGGTTTTATAAAAAAAATGAGTTTCAGTTCTTAGTATGGGAAACCCCCGGAATTTATTGTTTTTTTTCTATTTTTGTGTGAAAATCTTAATGCGGTTCACATAATACATCTACTTACCAAGTTTCAACATTATAGTTCTTATAGTTTCGGAAAAAAGTGGCTGTGACATACGGACGGACAGACTGACAGACATGACGAATCTATAAGGGTTCGGTTTTCTGCCATTCGGCTACGGAACCCTAAAAAGGACATAAACGTGTTATATAGGTATATATTCAGTAAAATATAATTGAACCAAGCATTCCGAGTGCACACAAAGTAACGTGGAGAGTTCAAATGGGTCGTAAGCGCAATAAATTCAACTTTATGTTTGTAGAACAATGAAAAATTCACTCCAAAACACGTGTTCAGAACGTGGAGAAAATACGTTGTTGATATAAATGGTGTCACTTTCTTTATGTCTATTGCAGACTGTGGATTTATAGTTAGACTTTTGACGTGAGATTTGGACGCTTGTTCGCGTGTTGCAGACCCTGCAACAATTTCTTCAAATCCTTCTTGAAGAACCTCATGCTGTACTCCGATGGGAAAACTCTTGAAACCGCACAGTGCAAGACAATTTTGGTTCCAATGTGTGGACTACCTTTTTATTATGGTTTCATCCAATTAAGCTGTGGGTTTCTTGAGAAAAAAAGTATTTTACTCCGCCAAAAGAAAATAAAGACTCGTAATTTGTGATGACAGATATGAGCTGTGATGTAATGTTAGAACTGGCTATGCTCTTCGATTGAAATTGTTCATGTTATTTACATAGTATTCGCACAGTTTTCCAAGAACTTGGCCTAATTCTACTGTTTATCTAACTGTAAATAATCTTTAATAAATAACAGTGCCCTACTTACTAAAACTAATCAAGTAAATTATCTGACTCTTCAGAAAACCCTGTTAATTTTCTCTTCAAAATAAAAGAAGTAATATATATTTTCTTTTCAGGTAAATTATCTTCCAGTCTGGAGCAAATTGAAGTTTAAGTTACATACTAAGTTAACGCTGGGTAAGCAGATTTCCTTTTTTCTTAATTTAATTTTCAAACCGGCGTTTGATTTTCGTAATGGATATTTTTTCAGCTTTTTTAATTGAATGTTAAATACATAAAAAATGATTATTACAAAGTAAGTATCACAGAGTTAGAATACTAAAGAGTGATAGCGTGAGCAGTTTCCATGTAGATGCATTCACAGATATATCGTACACTAGTCGATTTACAGTCAGTATGTCGATATGGAGACTTGTTCTCTGTAAAAGTATCGTTAAATAATTGAACTGTTTTACAAAAAACTTAAACCGACTTCAAAGTACTCTAAGAAGTTATCAAATCCTGATGTGATGATAATGGGAAGTGTACCCTTCCAAACAAAAAAATAATTTTCCAAGTCGGTTCATAAATGACGGAGCTATGAGGTATCAAACATAAAAAAATAAAAATAAAATACAACCGAATTGAGAACCTACTCCTTTTTTCAAAGTCAGTTAAAAATGATAAATTGGCATTCATTATTATATGTGTTTTAGTCGTTCAAAGGGCACGGGCACTTCTTTCAAGGCATTTGGACCGTACCGGTACTCCACTGACCGTACTCTATTCTTATTTTAACTCTATGGTAACTTAACCACGAATTTCGAAAACTCACAAATTTTCCTCCATCGCTCTTCTCAAAGAAGACAGTTTACTATGAGTTCATCTCTGTTTCATTTAATGGCTTGTATTTTTTTATGAAGACCTGTGCTTGACTACAATCTCACCATGGTAAGTGATGATGTGTCCGAAGATGGTGCACACACGAAGCCTATAAGGAACTGGCTCTCAAGTGCAGCTGTCGGAACACACCAATAGGTGCTTGACGATAGATTTTCAACTTGAGGGTGTGGCCAGCCAGGCGGGTACTACAGAGTACCCTGCCACCGAGCTATGGTTTCCTCATGAAGTTTTCCTTCACAGAAAGCTCAAGCTCATTGTATGATTCGAACCTGGGTTCTTCGTCGCGGCATTCGACGTTGCTACCACTGAGCTATCATCGCTGTGATGAGACGATGTGATCCAGGGTTATGATACATTTTCGTCCTATTTGTATTGAACTCCAATTTTTTGCCAGGTCTAATTATTCTAGACTTTATAAATAAAAAGTAAATAAACTTTCGTTGTATATTTTAATGTATTTAATAGATATAGTATAGTGATGTTCAGATGATAGTCGTGGCCTCATTTTTTCTTCGCCTTTGTCGGATAATTATAAAAGGGCCGTATCAAAAAAATTTTGAATTTTAATGAAGAAGCCCAAAAGTTTAGGTTAGTTAAAATGAAGGCTTATTTTAGATAGTTTATTATCTGAAGATCACTGAACCCCACAAGTTTGTCGGACTTCATTTTTAGCGATTAAATAAAATTTACTTACTCTGAACCTCGCTGAAAAATTCTACCTAAAGAAATATAATAAGCTGGTTTGGCCTCGCGGTTTCACCCGCGTTCCCTAGGAATCTAATTCTTTCCCAGAATAAAATGTACCCTATTTTTTTTTTATACATCTTAGTCGATAAACAAGCATACGGCCCGCCTGATGGTAAGCCGTTACCGTAGCCATATAGACGCTTGCAACACACGAAGCATCGCTCACGCGTTATCGACCTATCCCCCCTCCCCTATGAGCTCTGGCAACCTTACTCACGCGCAGGAACACAACTTTACACAACATAAAGTAATTTGGCTGCGGTATTCTGTAAGGTGGAGGTACTTCCCCAGTCGAGCTGCTCTTTAAGCGAAACGCTATGCTCTACCTCTCTTATCCCTATATGTTATTCCAGGCTTTAATCTACCCGGGTGTAAGATTTCATCCCTATTGTGCCATTGATGCGTCAAGGAGTAACAAACACGCTCACATTTGCATTTATATTATTAGTTGGATCCGGTTCTACCTGTAGGTATATTTTAACAAACTACTTTTGTTCGGTTAACTTAGTCAATTCTTTTATGCAAAACCAAGTATTTTGCATAGTGAAATGGAGCGGTAAGGTATTCAATCAAACAGTGAATGTTGCTAAAATGTTAGGTAAAAAATGTTTATACTGTTGATTTTGCTTTGTGTGTATGGTAATCTATACTAATATTATAATCTATACTAATATACTAATCTATACTAGTATACTAATCTATACTAATATACTAATCTATACTAATATACTAATCTATACTAATATACTAATCTATACTAATATAATAAAGCGGAAGAGTTTTTTGTTTGTTTGTTCAAACGGGCTAATCTCTGGAACTAACAGTCGGATTCGAAAAATTCTTTCACTAATAGGAAGCTACATTATCCACGAGTATTATAGAGCTAGTAATATTATAAAGCTGAAGAGTTTGTTTGTTTGAACGCGCCAATCTCAGGAACTACTGGTTCGAATTGAAAATATATTTTTGTGTTGGATAGTCCATTTGTCTAGGAAGGCTTTAGGCTACATAACATCACGCTGCGACTAATAGGAGCGAAGCATCAGTGAAACATGTTGCAAAAACGGGGAAAATTATTCATATTTGAAGTTACCCAAAACGCGAGTGAAAACGCGGGGAACAGCTAGTTCTATTGATATTTCCATGACATATTTTATGTATAGAGGAGTTATCTGCTCACCTGTTATAGTTAAGCTGCTTTATTTAAATCATCATCAGCTTATAAAGTCCCACTGCTGAGCACAGGCCTCTTTTCACAAATCAGGGTGAAAGGGAATGGGCAGATACTGCACCACGCGTGCCCACTGCGGATCGGTGGAGGTAGGCTAGTGGTCAACCTACTGTTGGAGTTTTCAAGCCGCCTAGACAGCCTCCAACTAGCTTAATGACTATTACAATTAAGTGATAACCGGGACCGACGACTTTACCTGCCTTCCGAAGCACGGAAACGCTCGATTTGAAATACCACTAGGCGGTCACCCATCGATTAAGAACGGCTTATCATGCTACACCACGAGCGCTTCTATTTTCTATTCTATTCTAATGTTTCTTTATTTAAATGTCCAGCTAAAATTATCTATTTTTTTAACCGACTTAAAAAAAAGGCGGAGGTTCTCAATTCGGTTGTATTTTTTTTAAAATGTTTGTTACCTCATATCTCCGTCATTTATTAACCGATTTAGAAAATTCTTTTTCTGTCTGGATGTTTGGTCCCATTGTCATCAGATCAGGATTTGATTACTTCTTAGTGTACTTTGAAGTCGGTTTAACTTTTTTGTAAAATAGTCCAATTATTTAAATAAAATTTACTCTTTATTGATTTTATCCATGCCTATAAATCGTACTGCATGTCTATCTGTTAGTTGCTTTTAGCTTGACCTCTGAATTAATTTAGTGCGTGGTTTCAAACTATCTAACCCCCTTATTAATGAATAAGGTGTAAGTCAGTCTTGTAACACCCAGGTATTGAAGTTAGCCTCAGCTCTTTTTGTTTATATGACATTTGAATGTGACGGATATATTTAAATCCTAGGTTTTTTTTTGGTAACCCTAAATATATCTATAAAAAGCATAGCAAGCAAGCATAATTCAAAATAGGTTTATTTTTGTAGACACTTGTAATACTGCAGTCTAAATCGAAAGCTTTTCTTTTCAAAAGTCCACCAAACCATTGCGGCAAGTCTCAAGCAAAATTGCGATTCCGTTGTTCGATAAACACCCGCCAGCGATCACAGTAAGCGATAATCGCTCAAAGCAATCTCATGCAACGGGTTCCCTATAGGCATGGAAATTATTGCTACTTTAAAGGAATTCTCATTTGATGATATTATTATTTTTTATAGCATGATTTCACTTGCGATATATGATTTGCAATGATTTGTAACCTACGTCATCGATATTCGTCGTATTTTTCACAAAATCATGTGCGAGTATCTCACGCAAGTGTCAAATTATCACTGATGCAAATTATATATACTTTCGTAGCAAAAAATTATTTTTCTATCCTGCTACATAACATGTTAAAGAAGTTAACACTTTATGTCACTTGATTTAAGGTTTATTTTTGAATACTCTTAAAAGCTAATCAATGATAAAGTTTTTTTTTTTTTTTAATTTGTTCATGACTATGGATATAAAGTCCTTCAGTCGCATACATTTTATTTATATTCTTAAATATTCTTTATAACATGTAACAGGCTATGTCATGGACGGTAACAGATGTGACATATGAAAACAGAATCATATTCTTTATCACCTGCTACTTGTGATTTATGCCATGCCTAGTTCCCTACCTTGGAAAGAACACGGTGTAATTCCACATTCAAACCTATGAGTTTATAACTAACCACTGGTTTTTCGATGATGTTTAGTTTTGGTAAAACCTGTATACCATTGGGGCTACTCGGAGACTATAAACTGTAATCCTCGGTTTTACGAGCAAGCTAGTTGATAAGGTAATATGTACTCTATTTTAACCGACTTTAAAAACACCTCTCTCGTGGTTTTAAACGTGTGCGTTTTTTTGCGTATTTTTTTACTTACCCTTATTACTACTTTTATTTTACAATTATTATTTTTTGATGCTGAGTCTGTTGTTTACTACTAAACTAATTTAGTCTTACTAGGTCTCTTTCTAATAAAGAACATAAGAAAAGGATGTAAGAAATGTTGTCGCCATCTATCGCGCTTACGTCTAAATTCCCGCAAATGGAGACGGCAAAGACGTTCTATCCTATTTCAATGCTGTAAGAAAGAGGTATGATGTGACTAAAATTAGTTTAGTGCGATTTACAACAGAATCGGCAACATTATGTAACTTAATAAACTTACAAATAAATATCCTGAATAAATATCCTGGGACATTCCTCACACACGGTCATCTGATCCCAAACTAAGCAGACCTTGTACTATGGAAACCAGATAACTGATATAATACATATACTACTTTTTGTTTGTAAAAACATATTTAATATACATAATTACACACAGACCCAGCACATGAAGACATGTTCATGCACACAAATGCATGTCCTGTGTGGGAATCGAACCCACGACCTGCGGCGCGTAAGGTGAATCTTAACCAACTGCGCCAACTGGCCCATCCAAACATACATAGATCTATTCATTTTTGAACATAACACCTGTAGTTCCCTGATAACATTTGTTTCTGTTTCTAAAATGGTCTTCATATAAGCATTTTGTTTTTTCTTTTCGATGAATAGAACCCTAAAAGAAAGAAGAATCCCAGCATTGAATGAATTTTAAAAGATTTCTCAAAGACTTACGTATTTCCTTGAAATATAATCCGCAGAGTTTTGTTGAGAATTATTTCCCATCGAAAGATGAATTAAAAACGCAATAAAAAATACACTTATTTTCCGATAACTGAAAATCGCGGACATTTATCACATGGACATTGTGTCTTATTGCGATGGAATAAATCACATTTTATCGTGTCCTTTTTACTTGAAAGCGCTGGCCTTTTCAGTGCTAGATTGTATTTCGATTTTTAAAGGTATATGGATGACTGGATGTGGTATAATGGATGTTTGCAAATACTCTAAGCATCCACCTTTCTCATGAGATGTCGATCATTTCTAGAACCCAACGTAAAAATAAGAAACCAGTTTGTGAAGGAAATAAGTCATGTGAAATCTTCCAATAAACTTCCGGTATGTTCCGACAGCTGCACTTGAGAGCCTGTTCCTTCTAGGCCATGTGTGCTTACCACCTTCGGTCTCATCATCACGTAGCTTAGAGAGATTGTGATCAAACACTACTATTTAGTTAAAAAACATACACTAAGTCCCAGTTGTAAGGGAAATGTTCGGAATTTTGAAGAATGTATGCACCTACTATACATTTTATTAAAATTTGTGACACGATATGACCTTTATTACTATGAGAACAATTATCAACAGAGATATTGACTTAGCAAGTCAGATATTTAGCTTTAAAATGAGGTATAGTGCCACAAGCTTATCTGGCCCGTTGAGAGTCGCTGTTATCGCATTTGGCGGTGCAGACAACCAATTAACGTAGTGTTTATCTCTTTGACCAATGGCGATTGACATTTCGAAATGGCGTCGTTAGTTCCTCTTTTGACGGGTCATGTATGTTAGAAGAATACTCGACATTGAAGCAGATTTAGCATAACAAAAAATAGTACTTAACATGTGTAGTTAATACATAATTAACATATTTCATCCTAGCCATTATTTGGAAATCTGGCGATCTTCAGAAATGTTTTCAGCGTTTGGATGTCACTTCCATCCATCACATATTCCAACATCTAGGTGTTTTACGTTCAGTTTCCAGCAGTTTATCGCACCTGGTCCGAAATATTGATCTGTCTGTATAACCAAACCAACACCAGATGTTCGGGGCCAAGTTTCGGACCGGACCCGAAACTTCTTTGTGTTTTACGCTCTTGATATTTTTAAACTGACATAGTATTCTGTGTTCTTTTGGTAATGCATGTATTTATGCTGTAATTTACTGATAAATTCAGTTTTAACATTTTTAACGATATAAGTTAACAAAATTGAATATGTCGTAAATGATTAAAACTTACCTGGGAAGCGTAGAATGTAATTTTTTATAGTACTATTAAAGTATTTGGAACCGGTGTAGAGTCATTTGTTAACATTCAAAAGAGCCCTATCATGGCCTAACTTGAATAAATGAATTTTTATTTGATTTGATTTGATTTGTAGGAAACATATACGGCCTACCTGATGGTAAGCTTACCAGATGCTTGCGACACGAGGGTTATCACTCAGGCGTTACCAGATACCTTGGGAAAACGACCACATGAAGCGCATCCGACAACTTGAGCATCCACGGCATTTATCAATAGTTTACTGTCACCATTGCTCCCCTAGAGGAGGATAATGGCCACAAATAACATTGCTGTTCTAGTGGGCATTTATATACCTACTGAATTTTACAACCTTTTACTACTCGGGCAAGTCAGTGACTACGCCACGCTTTTGATGCCCAATAAGCAAATGTAAATAACTTAAAACCAAAATATGATAATAAGTTCCATAAATCTCCTAAAACTATATCCCCCTTATTACGTGAGATGGTTTAAAGCAAGTCTAGAAAAACCCAGGTTTTAAATATATCCGACACGTTCTAACGTCATATAACAAAAAGAGTCGGCACTATCTTTAAACCTGGGTTTTACTAGACTTGGCTTAAACCATAAATATAAGACATAATCTCACGTCTTCTCTTGTAATAAGACAGTATTGACTTTGTTATCAAATTCAAATAACAAATTGTTATTTCCTAGTGCCATTTACATGCATGTCGCACTCGAAGAAAAATGCTTTATCGTCGCATTTCTCGTAAAACAATATTGAATTCGTATAACAACTGTAAGCCAAACAAAATTGATATCTCGGTGGGTACCTTGTAATATGTGTAATGTGTTTCTAACAATTTCCGTGCACGGAGCGTTGAAACTTGGATCCTACAAGTGAGTTAGTAAACTTTACTATTACAGTATTTACAATTTTTAGGGATCCGTAGCCAAAAGGCAAAAAACGGAATCCTTATGGATTCGGTTACAGCCCCTTTTTTCCAAAATATAAGAACTATACTGTTGAAACTTGGTAAGTAGGTGTATTTTGTAAACTGCATTAAGATTTTCACACAAAAATGAAAAAAACAACAATAAATTTTGGGGGTTCCCCATACTTAGAACTGAAACTCAAAAAATTTTTTTCATCAAACCCATACCTGTATTGTATCTATGGATAGGTCTTCAAAAATGATATTGAGATTTCCAACATCATTTTTTTCTAAACTGAATCGTTTGCGCGAGATACAATTCCAAATTGCTAGAAAGTGTGCCCCCCCCCCCTGTAACTTCTAAAATAAGAGAATGATAAAACAAAAAAAAATATATGATGTACATTACCATGCAAACTTCCACCGAAAATTGGTTTGAACGAGATCTAGTAAGTAGATTTTTTTTTAATACGTCATAAATCGTAAACCGCAATTTACCTTTCATTCAATCAACTCGAAATACACTATTATTAAAACATCGATCAAAGTTACAACGAACTACAAGAACTTTCATATTATGTTACTTGCTGCTACGGAACCCTTAATGGGCGAGTCCAACTCGCACTTAGCCGGTTTTATTAATTCATTCGGAAGCAGCGGCAGACTTGAGGAAATTGTCTATGTATAGATTGTAATTTGTACATACTTGATGTAAATAGTGAGTTGGTTGTATTAAAAAGACGTAGAGCAGGACAAAGAGCATGATGATGATAGCTCTGTGAATGCCGTAATGAAGGTCGCAGGTTCGAATCCTACAATGAGTTTGAGCTGAGCAAACTGAGTAAGTTACTTTTTAGCACCCGCTTGCCTGGGTACCTTTATGTTGAAATGTCGCGAACACCGGTGTGTACCGACAGCTGCACTTGAGAGCCAGTTTCCTTGAATGTTTTGTGTGATTACCTTCAGCTGCATCACATATTGAAGTGTCAAACACAAAGTTTAATAAAGTGTAAAGTAGCAGTTTAAGTTTCCAACTGTAAATCGCCCGGTTTTCAAACTAATACTTTGCAAAAGCTTTGAAAACTTTGGGTCAGTTTAGAATGTGTTGCCTTATTTGTTTCTAAAGCTTTCAGGGATCTTACAATCTGAACTTTATTAACCACATCAGTTATATGTGTAACACAAACTTTCGTCTCGCTTATTATGGTTGTAGAGAGAATTTCATTAAATACCTTTGACATTTAGAAAAAATAATTAAAGGTTTTAAGTCAAGATTTCGCCGTTTTTAGGGTTCCGTAGCCAAATGGCAAAAAACGGAACCCTTATAGATTCGTCATGTCTGTCTGTCTGTCTGTCTGTCCGTCCGTCCGTAATTTTTTAATAAAACCCATGGGTGTGTGGTGTCTATGGGTAGGTCTTCAAAAATGATATTGAGGTTTCTCATATCATTTTTTTCTAAACTGAATAGTTTGCGCGAGAGACACTTCCAAAGTGGTAAAATGTGTGTCCCACCCCTGTAACTTCTAAAATAAGAGAATGATAAAACTAAAAAAAATATATGGTGTACATTACCATGCAAACTTCCACCGAAAATTGGTTTGAACGAGATCTAGTAAGTAGTTTTTTTTTAATACGTCATAAATTGAAATTCATATCAAATACTCAGGTCTATACTACCATTTACTTATATACCTACAGGTTTGTACGGAACCCTCGGTGCGCGACTCTGACTTGGCCGGTTTTTTTTTAATCAGTTTGTTGACAAGTGGGCAGGCGGTTCACACGCTTTGCTGGGTACCTACGACGCAGTATCTTACCACCGTGCTTGTTTGACCGCAATCTCACCATGCTAACTGATAATGTGCCCGAAGGTGGTAAGCACATGGAGCCTAGAAGGCACTGGCTCGCAAGTGCAGCCGTCGGAACACACCGATAGGTGATTGGCTATAGATTTCCAACATCAGGATGCCAGCCAGGTGGGTACTACAATGTACCAAACACCGTGATATGGTTTCCTCACGATGTTTCCGTCTGCAAGCAAAGTCATGGTAGGATTCGATCCCGGGACCTCCGCCTCGGCATTTTTGGCAATTAAGCATACGGCCCGCCTGATGGTAAGCGGTTACCATAGCCTATGGACGCTTGCAAAATCAGGGGTATCACTCGCGCGTTGCCGACTCTAAAGGACCCTAGTGCCCTCTTACGAATCAAATGCAATTGGCTTTGACGTTTATTTTCTTCTTCGTCTAAAAGTTGTTTATCATGCATATGCTTTGTATCTGTGCCTTTGAAATCAGTTACTATTGGCAGTGCACAGGCGTGAACACGGCTTTGAAAGTCATGATGAAACGACACAAAGCCTCAGAGGAAACTGGCTCGTAAATAAACCTATACAGAGACACACACTGGTACTGCTTTTGGGGGATGTAACCAATTTCTTAGTTTGGAGACTGCCTGTACGTATGACACAGAAGGATTTTTTTTTCGTACCTACATACATATTACAGATTTATTTCTAGCTTGGGAGACAGAAGCCTCACCAAATGTTGTAAAATACCCTTACCTTACTTAATTTAATTTCACCTTGTAATTGTACATCAAACTGTGGTAGGCTTGTATAAATAAATTATTAAATAAAATAAATAAATAAATTATACAATTACGAGTGTCTCTGTGAGAAATAGATCTGGCGAGTCTCGATAATTATATGAAATATATTCGTCGTTTCAGTCTAAAAAAAATCAAGAACCGACTCTACAAAAAAAAAAATTTTATTACCGAACCTGCTTACACAATTTCACTGGAATCTGTTGAGAAATGTGACCCGTAGTGGATAACAGCGGGACATCCGGACATCTGGACAGACATACGAAAGCATTTTTGTCCAAACTGATACGGAGACGCTTCGCTAGATGCTCAAAAACTTTACAACCAGCGTGTCTGTAAACTGATTGTAGAGTAACAGAATATAAAGACACAATTTAAAATGTTTCTTTCTCTCCGAAAACAATAAACCTTTATTTGGGTTTTGCACAAGTAAATTAAACGTAGCTTGAGACTAAATAGGCTTAACAACAGGCTTTATTTATTTATATTAAATTAGATATTCAGCGAACCATTTTAATAAACACACAAAATACCTTCTTCTTCAAAATACATCTGGAAACATAGTTGAAACTACATAGCGCATATTATATACATATTACTTTGTAACATCTAGGCAAAGGGATGTTCAAAATAAACACGGTCCCTCAATAAAGCTGGCCTGAATGGTTGGACTTACCGAATTCACAGACAGAATGTACGTAAGGTATGTTGTTGTAACCTTATGAATACTATGTACCGTCTTTAGCTCTGTATATGATGTGTTGTTTTGGTTGGCAGTGAAAGGGAGTCAAATTAGTAGTATTTCTTTACTCACTACCCATTCTAGGATGAAGCTAATAAATATAATAAATTATGATAAATATCCTGGGACATAATTTCTCACTTACGGCCAACTGAACCATTTTTTCCACCTCGTAGGAATTGGATTGCTCTGGGGGAGCGACGGCCGGACGTATACCGTCCGCGATGGTCGTATTCTGGGCTGTAGAGGGGATGGAGTATCACCCCAAATGGGTAACTGAGCCCCCCATTCATCATCATATCAGCCTAAGGATGTCCACTGCTGAACATAGGCCTCTCCCATTAACTTCCACTTGGAACGGTTTTGGGCCGCTTGCATCCAACGGTGCCCAGCGACTCTGACCAAGTCATCGGTCCACCTGGTGGGTGGTCGTCCCACACGGCGCTTTCCAGTACGTGGTCGCCACTCGAGAACCTTCCTACCCCATCGGTTATCGGTTCGCCGAGCGATGTGGCCTGCCCATTGCCACTTCAGTTTACTAACTCTACGAGCTATATCGGTAATTTTTGTTCTCCTACGAATGTCCTCGTTTCGGACCATGTCTCGTAGAGAAATTCCGAGCATAGCTCGTTCCATAGCTCGCTGAGTGACTTTGAGCTTATTTATGCGGCCAGCAGTAAAAGACCACGTCTCTGTCCCGTATGTCATCACTGGCAACACGCACTGATTGAAGACCTTTGTCTTCAGACTCTGAGGTATTCTGGACGTGAAGATATGCCGTAGCTTCCCGAACGCTGCCCAGCCGAGTTGGATTCTTCGGTTGACCTCTTTGTCAAAGTTGGACCTACCTAGTTGGACAATTTGTCCTAGGTAAACATACTCGTCTACAACTTCGAGAGCAGTATTCCCAATAATCACCGGCATTGGCGGAATATGAACATTAGACATAATTTTTGTCTTGTCCATATTCATCTTGAGGCCTACCTGTTGGGAAACTCTGTTGAGGTCATTGAGCATGATGTTCAAAGCTTCTAGCGATTCCGCCATTATGACTATATCGTCGGCAAATCGAAGGTGAGTGATGTGTTCGCCATTGATGTTGATGCCATATCCCTTCCAGTCCAAGAGCTTGAATACGTCCTCCATTACAGTGGTGAAGAGTTTCGGGGAAATTACGTCACCCTGTCTTACACCCTTCTGTAACTGAATTGGTTTCGTACTCTCGTCCTGGACCCGGATCGACATGGTGGCTTTGCTGTACAAACACTTCAACACTTCGATATAGCGATAGTCAATTTGGCATCGCTGTAGACTCTGTAACACCGCCCATGTCTCGACTGAATCGAAGGCTTTCTCATAGTCCACATACGCCAGGCATAATGGCCGATTATACTCCTCAGTCTTCTGTATAATCTGGCGGAGTGTATGTATGTGGTCTATGGTACTAAAGCCTTTACGGAAACCGGCTTGTTCGGGAGGCTGGAAGTCGTCAAACCTACGTGCGAGACGATTCGTAATGACTCTCGAAAACAGCTTATAAACGTGGCTTAGGAGGGATATCGGGCGGTAGTTCTTCAATAGGGCCTTATCGCCTTTCTTGAAGAAGAGCACCACCAAGCTTCCACTCCATACTTCCGGCGTTGTAACTTCGTGTATGACGGAATTAAAAAGCTTCTGAAGGACTACAAGTATCGGTTTTCCACCCGCTTTCAGGAGCTCTGTTGTTATTCCGTCTTCACCCGCCGCCTTGTTGTTTTTAAGCTGTTTCAGAGCCATACTAATCTCGTATAGGCTGACGTCCGGGATATCTTCGGTGTAGTGTCACTAACCGGAATTGGATCTGGTTTCTGTGACGAGGTGTACAGCTGTCCATAAAACTTCTCGATCTCTCTCAAGATCTCCAGCTTTGACGTAATGATGTTGCCGGTGTCGGTCTTCAGCTTGGTCAGTTGACTTTGACCAATAGACAAGTCTCTTGCGAACACTTTGGAACCTTTGTTCTGCTTTATTGCCTCTTCGATACATGATGTATTAAAGAGGCGCAAATCGTGTCGCATTGCGTTTGAGACCTGCCTATTTAGCTGCCGGTATTCGGCTGTATCAGCTGAAGACTGCAACTTCATTTCACGTCGTCGCTTCATGAGTTTGAGAGTTTCATCCGAGAGTTTTTGGGTTCTATTCGTGCGGCGGGTCTTAAAGTACTTAGATCCTACCGCATGGACAGCTTCCACGAGCCTGTTGTTTGTATCGTCCACCGTCACGCAATTATCCAGGCATTGAAAGCGATTATGAAGTTCGAGCTGAAAGCTGTCAGGGTCCTGGATATATGCAGATTGGGGTCGGAGCGTAGACTTTACCAGACGACATCTCTCCACCTGGATGTTCAGGTTCAGTGTGCCTCTTACTAATCGGTGATCGCTTCCGGTCTTAACCCTGTTGATCACAGAAACATCACTGAAGATTTGCCGCTTTGTCGTCAAGATAAAGTCTATCTCATTTTTGGTGGATCCATCGGGGCTACTCCAGGTCCATTTCCTGTGTGGCCGCTTTTTGAAGAAGGAGTTCATCATAAAGAGTCCCTCCAACTCCATGAAGTCGGCCAACCGTTGCCCCCTAGGGTTCCTCTGCCCAATTCCAAAGTGCCCCACTCTCAGCTCATCGTCATTCCTAATGCCTAGCTTCGCGTTAAAGTCCCCCATCAATACCATATAGTGCGTTTTAGAGGAATGTATGGCTCGTGAGATATCCTCATACAATGTCTCTATCTCGTCATCTGGGTGTGATGAGGTCGGAGCGTATACCTGAATGACCTTCAGCGAATACCGTTTGGTAATTCTGAGTATCAGGTATGCGACTCTCGGTGAGACACTCTCTATCCGCACTATATTCTTGATGAGGGGCTTGCGGACGATAAACCCGACACCACCCTGTGACAGGTGATCACCCTCCCGGTAGTAGAACAGGTTACCGGATTTAAGGATTATCGTGTCCTCCCCCTCTCTTCGGACCTCTGATAATCCCATTACATCCCAGCGCAACCTGTCCACTTCTTCCTCCAGCTCAATGAGCTTCTCGTCGGTCCTCAGAGTCCGTGCATTGTATGTTACCAGGTCCAGTCGTCGTTGTTGGTAGCCGGATCTCTGCCGGAGACTCTTAGCACCCCCTGCCCCGCCGTTACCGTGACCGCTACCGTAGCCCGGGATAGCGGGGCCGCCGGGGACTGGGGGCCGTGGCTGTGTTTGTGTACTCATAATGTGAGGGTTAATGCCATAATCACCACGCTTGGCAGGCGGGTTGGTGATCGCAGTAGTGATGATGTATCACAGATGGACGCTGCTGCCCGTCCCCTGGTGTATTCCCTTAGTCGCCTTTTACGACACCCTTAGGATTGGAAGGGTTGGCCCTATTCTATGCCGGGAGCCACACGGACGATTCTATGCCGGGAGCCACACGGACGCCCCCCATTATATAATTTTATTAAAATAACCTGTAGAGCAAAGAGATTTTAATTTAAATGCAATGTCTTTTAGAAAATCTAAAACTTTATTGTACCCTTTCTTACATAAGTTTTCTTTTACAAACTTTTTAAATATAAACACTGATTGTCTTGAATTTCTTTAGACATTTGAATGCAAGTTTTTGCTTATTCCTTGTTCTAATATTTAAGTGAAAATAATGCACTGAGTATTTTGCTATGTGTTACAATCCTGAAGTAGTCCGCATGATAGTAAGCGGTTACCGTATCCATATGGATGCTTACAATACATGGGGCATTACGCACACACACTTACCCACTGTTAAAGAGAGGTAGGGCATAGCGTTTATTTGCTCAAAGAGCAGCTCGACTAGGGAAGTACCTCCACCTTACAGAATACCGCAGCCAAATAACTTTATGTTGTGCAAAGTTGTGTTCCTGCGCGTGAGTAAGGTCGCCAGAGCTCATAGGGGAGGGGGAAAAGATCGGTAACGCGTGAGTAATGCTTCTTGTGTTGCAAGCGTCCATATGGCTTACGGTAACCGCTTACCATCAGGCGGGCCGTATGCTTATTTACCACCTTAGTTGTATAAAAAAAAAAAAACCTTCCCCCCTCTCCAGTGTGAACCTTACTCTCGCAAAATGTAGTTGTTTACACGCTCCGCTGATATTTGTGCTTATTATTATTCTGCCTAAGTTACACAAGTTTTGTCTGTGCGGCTGACAGGGGTCTCAACTTAGTTCCAACTTCCAAGTTACTTCAAGTTCATTTTAAACAGGGATGTAACTTCCACTCTCTGCATTGTTATCGCTGATTATAAATATGTTTGTGGACTGTATATTAATTCCTTTATAACTGTAATGTGTACTTGCTAAGTTGAGTTTACCTGCTCAATAAGGCTTTACTCTCAAGTTTGTAGGTATCTCGTTTGAACACGTGATCAAACAATTTGTATATTGTATCATAATTACAGCATGTTAGATTATTTTGTAGTTATATTAGTTTTTGAGAGAGGTAGAGCATAGCGTTTATTCGCTCTAAAAGCAGCTCGACTGGGGAAGTACCTCCACCTTACAGAATACCGCAGCCAAATAACTTTACGTTATGTAAAGTTGTGTTCCTGCGCGTGAGTAAGGTCGCCAGAGCTCATAGGGGAGGAGGGAATGGTCGGTAACGCGTGAGCGATGCTTCTTGTGTTGCAAGCGTCCATATGGCTACGGTAACCGCTTACCATCAGGTGGGCCGTATGCTTGTTTACCGACTAAGTTGTATAAAAAAAAAAAAAACGTGTCTTGGTGCTTGCATATGACTCCCAGCTACTACATCCAGGTCGTCAGTCCATCTGGGAAGTCTTGCTTTCTGGTACGTGATCGCCTGTCTATATCCTTTCATTCCTGGTCACTCTAACTAAGAGTGCCCTAGGTTAATGTGAGTATCGTAAATAACACGTATATCCATAAGTCTAGGATTCAATTTCATGACTTCAATCTCAACTCAAAGTTTGAATTGGTTTGATTCGCGTTCTATAAAATGGACCAGGTTTATATTCTTGCCTTTTTCTAATCCGTTACCTTATATAACTAAATCATAAAATGAGACCGTAACTTATTTAAATAAATATCCTGGGACATTCCTCACACACGGTCATCTGATCCCAAACCAAGCAGAGCTTGTACTATGGAAACCAGATAGCTGATATACTACATATACTAATTTTTGTTTGCAAATCAAATCAAAATCAAAAAGTAATTTATTCAGTTTAGGCCCTGGTAAGGCACTTATGAACGTTAAATTGGTACATACAGTTGAATTTACCACCGGTTCGGAATACACTTAAACTGAGAAGACTCCGGCAAGAAACTCTAAAATAAATATATATAATAATAAAGAAACTCTAAAATACATCAACATCACCACTAATAATAAAGAGAGAAGATTTGGATTTTTGTATTTTCGTTTGTAAAGAATAAACTCAATAACTACTGACCCAATTTAAAAAATTCTTTCACCATGAGAAAGCTAAATTATCACTGAGTAACATAAGCTAATTATTATATAAAAGAAAATACGGATCCCAGGAAAATAATGAAAAAATCCAGTAATGTAACCGAAATTTCACCCGGGCGACGCCGGCCACGAACAGCTAGTAAATAATAAACATAATCACACCAGGAGTACCAGGACTCAGGACATACAGATATGTTCATCCACACAAAAGCATGTCCTGGCTGGGAATCGTATGGGTGGCTATGTATTTACCCCCTTACTCATAAAGGGCTATTTAACTAATATACTGTGTAAATGGTCACGTAAATAATGTCACATTATTTGACAATGACAATAGAGTCACGTTATTTACCCTTTAAACAGTATATTAGTTAAATAACGTTAAATAAGTAAGGGGGATAATGTAATGTATATAAAAAAAATCGGACTAAAATTTCAGGAATTTATATTTACATGCAAAGCAATTTCCTCTTTGATTAATACAATTTCAGTCATCTAGGTCATCTATCCACCAATTTTTTTCCAATTTCTAATTTACAACACTATTATAAAATCAGGGTTGCCACGAATAACGTAGCACAAAATAAAATCAGGTTTATACCCCGGGACTGCGTGAATCTTTAACACGGCGCGGCCAGATTTGAAATTCAAATTGGCCGGTGACCATTAATCGCCACAACACCGGACAATATACTGGCATGGGTACAAGCTGTGTCTGTGAGGTGGATTTCGCTTTGTATTTAGGAGTATCCTAGTGGATGAGAATGGACGCTTTTGAAGTGACGTTTCATTTACTTAGCACACTAACAATCAGGTTCTAAAATCATCATACGATGAACATTTTAATGTTGTTACCTCTATCATTTGATAAGTCTTTGATAGAGACCGGGAAATAAGTAGACTTTTTTGATATGTCACCAATCGCTTAGGACCAGTGTGTTCAGCTGTTGTGCTCCACAGACAGTTATTTTAAAGGATTTCTGGTAGCAGATAGGTAATTTGCTTAGTATTGTTAACTAGCCGTCCCCCGCGGTATCACCCGCGTTCCCGGGATAAAAAAGTAGCCTATGTCCTTCTCCATACCATAGGCTATCTGCATGCCAAATTTCATGATGATCCGTTGAGTAGTTAAGCCGTGAAGGCGTAACAAACAAACAAACAAAAAAACTCACTTTCGCATTTATAATATTAATATATTATAGTTAGGATATAGTTAGGATTAGGATGTCTAATAGGTGACTGTAGTCACTTACTATTGAGTGGACTGTATGTCTGCTTGTCAGTCTTTCGATTTAAAATAATTGGACTGTTTTACAAAAAGCTTAAACCGACTTCAAAGTACACTAAGACGTAATCAAATCTTAATCTGATGACAATGGGACCAAACGGGAAGTGTACCCTTCCAGACAAAAAAAGAATTTTCCAAATCGGTTAATAAATGACGGAGTTATGAGGTAACAAACATACAACCGAATTGAGAACCTCCTCCTTTTTTTGAAGTCGGTTAAAAAGACAATTAACAACGCAGGCGGGGCGGCGCACTAGTTGATGATATTTATGTATCTTCAAAGAGGTTCTCAATATTCAGAAACTAGGCTTCAATGATATCAAATTACTTACTTCAAAGTCTAGATAGATTCCTGTTACATCTTTGAAATTGGAATAGTTTCTGGAAATCCAACGTTGAAAGGTAATTTTATTGAAGGTAAGAAGTCATTTGGTGTTTTAATTTTCCAAGTACTCGTAGTGTTTTGTTCAGTAAAACCTCATCAAGAAACTTAATAAGAGAAATTGGTGAGCAATTTTACAACATGATGTTTTTGCACGAGTATCCCGTTTTATGCAAGAAAGTATGGCGACTCCGAAGGGCATAGCATGCTGTATTATAAATACGAAAGTAGCCATATGAAACGTAACACAAAGCCATATGAAAAAACTTATTCACATTTTTAGCAGACTGAATTGTACTTACGTCCGTTACTTGCTCTTCGGGATAGTTGTTAGTCGCTCATTCATATTTAATGGACCTAGGGATTAGTTTGCGGCAAGGTCTGGGGACCACCTTCGATTCCGATTCAACTTTACCCCAACTTACGGACGATGATAGATCTGTGTTAGTGGCGAAAGTCGAGGTCATAGAGTAAGAATATATTGATAGAGTGATTGCGAAGTGAGTGCGAAGTGTGAGCAGTTGGCAAACAGATGCTTTCATAGATGCGTACACTAGACTGTCGGAATATAAGACGATATGAGTTCCTTGTCATTTGTTATCGGTAAAAGTATGGTTAAAGACATTTAAGATCTTTATTTCTCAAAACAGAATATATAATTCACTTACATGAGAAACACAAGGTAATATAATATAGTTGATGCATGGATCGAATTGAACGGCGAAAGTTATATAATGTTAGGTACCTAATGAAAGAAGCAGCAATTTTGTTTTTTAATAGTTTATCACCTAGCGAACAAACGTATGAAACAATGCACGGTCCTAATTACATATCGTGATTCAATTTCTATCATTGCAATATAAAGTAGTTTATATTTTATAGGTTTGTTCTAAAGTGTAAATTAGACTGATATTACATATAAATATATATTTTTTTTAAAGTAACGATAATAATCGAGAAATTGGCTTGCATTACATGTATTTAGACATTAAAACTATGAAAGCGCAGTTCGTTTCAAGGCAGCGTTTTGCACATACCCGTGCTCACGGCACATACTCAAGTGCAGTCGCTCTATTCATATTCTATCTCTATGGTCGAGGTTTCGAAGCCAACAATGAGCTTGACCTTTAGGTGAAGGAATATGTGAAGAAATCATAGCACGGTGGTAGGTACAAGCATACGGCCCGTATGGTGGTAAGCGGTTTCCGTAACCATATGGAAGTTTGCAACACACGAGGTATCACTCACGCATTACCGTTTTGCCCCCATGAGCACTGGCGACCTTACTGATAGGAGAACACAAAGTTATTTGGCTGCAGTATTCGTGTAATGGTGCGTCCATGCTTGGCGATCCGAGCACGAGCCGAGCCACGAACGAGCACACTGCGAGCACGATTCGCGTAGCGTGTACGAGCTTGCGAGCCTCGAACGAGCATTCGTAGCGTGCTCGAATGCGCTCCGCTCGATTGTCAGTTTTTTCACGAACACAAAGATTCGCATCGCGCTCATTGTAGGCTCGATAAATAAATAAATAAATATCCTGGGACATTCCTCACACACGGTCATCTGATCCCAAACTAAGCAGAGCTTGTACTATGGAAACCAGATAACTGATATTATAGAGACTGGTATATTAAGTATGTATTTACAAACAAAAAGTAGTATATGTATTATATCAGTTATCTGGTTTCCATAGTACAAGGTCTGCTTAGTTTGGGATCAGATGACCGTGTGTGAGGAATGTCCCAGGATATTTATTTATTAGGATATATTAACTCACAATCATAACCTAACAAGCTTATGATTTAAAATCTCTAACCGTCTCGTATATATTTTGTTTATATTATAGGATTTTATTGGAACCGATGGGAATAAAGCCGGCCTATATTACAAACTTTTTTTATACCATATGTTTGATCTCAAATTCTCTCAGTAGTGATAGAACGTGGTCAGAATAAATAGTAAAGGGTTCTCATTTGAAGCTACTTAGATTCTTGCAACTTCTGTTTTTTTTTATATACTTGAAAGTGTTTTTGCAGTTTTGAAAGTGCTTTATCAGCTTAATACACAGTAGAATCAAGGTTTATAATATTTCTAAAATCGCTTTTATCCCATTTTATCATAGCTCGAGTAATTAAGTTAAAATTTACGAGACGACGACCACGACTCCAAAGGCTATACTATAATTTTGTAAGGGCCCAGCGGTCAACCACCGGCCTCTTACTAGGTTTGCTGCAAATCTAATAAGATTACTACGTCTTTTGTTAATTATTCAGATAGATTTATATTGATGCTTCTTAATAGATTTGTTCTATTGAGGCTGGTTTCTGAATTCGGGTTTTGAAATTGAATATCTATGAAAATATATCTTTGATGAGAATTTACTACTTACTAAACTAAAAAGCATAAAGTTATACAGAGGATTAAAGTAATAGCCTGCGGAATCCAAAAGTAGTCCTGAAAAGAAAAAAAAATAGTAAAACATTAACTACTTAAGTGTCTCTGATATATCCTTAGAATTACCTAAAGCTTAATACACACGGGGCAGATAATAGATTAAAATTTAATTTTACAATATCTTGCCATAAACAATTCTATCTGAAAATACACGAAACAAACAAGCACATCCTACTCCAAATTGTCACATAGTATTAGAGTTTTATAAATAACCTGCGCAGTGTGTGACACATTTAAAAATAACATATTATAGACTCGAGGATATATACATGGTGATTTTTTATCGTTTTTTGCTAGGACAAACGTTGTTCAGACCATGGTCTACTAACAATCTATAACATCAAATGAATAAAATTACGTCATTTGTTTTTGGAAAAACACAAAATAAAGTTAAAACGTCGGGATTATCGTTACTCCTTGCAACCCAGACACCGCGCTTGCACTTCAAAGTAGTTGTGGCGCGGCGACACGCCAGTTTTGTAGCAGGTGTGGGAAACCGCGGCTTCTTGACTTTTTGATTTTTCAAAAACCAATGACTTTTTTTTTATTTGATGTTATAGAATGTTAGTAGACCATGGTCTGAACAACGTTTGTTCTAGCGAAAAAACGATTAAAAACTCACCGTATAGGTATACAAAAACAGTAGGTACCCAACCCTCAAGAAAATGGCGGAGCCTACCAATATAATATTTAATAGGCCAGCCTCCTCTGAATAGTTAGGTTATAACTTAATTGCATCATGAATTATTCATACTACAAATTTCTGTACCATAAAATATAAGACGGCCGGATAAGCCTTGGAGGGATTATTTTGTTTACAAGATGCCTTATAAGCGATTACTGTTTACAGTTGATGGATACGCCGCATCTGTGTTTTAATTAAAATAATTTTGGATGAGAAGTGGGCGCGATATTATAATGCTTCCTGATTTTGATGGAAAAGAAAGCTTACATATGACGGGCAAGTTGGCGCAGTTGGTTAAGACTCTGGTAAAGATTCTAGCTATTGCGCTACAGGTCGTGGGTTCGATTCCCGCACAGGACATGCATTTGTGTGCATGAACATGTCTGCATGTCCTGAGTCTGGGTGTAATTATGTATATAAAGTATGTATTTACAAACAAAAAGTAGTATATGTATTATATCAGTTATCTGGTTTCCATAGTACAAGCTCCGCTTAGTTTGGGATCACATGACCGTGTGTGAGGAATGTCCCAGGATATTTATATATCTTTAAATAAAATTAATGAGGAATATTTCTTTAATTTCACAAGGTCCGATGACATAGCAATATAATGCCCGGTTTCAGTAATTTACGGACCGTTATCGGTTAAGATTTATTAAAATTAAGACTCTTATATCTTTACTAATAACGAAGCAAAGACCTCAAAGCTTTGCATAGCAGACCCTCCCATATGGTAGTAGCTATCACGGGTAAAATTAGCTTATGAAATTATCTATATGCCCAGTTTGGCAGTAAAAAAACTTACCATTGGTAAGCAAAACGATTCGTTTTTGTTTATTGAAATCGGGCATAAATCCACACAACGCTTTACTTTTTTACTGCGGACAGTAAAGTTTTTTTTTTTTTATACCACTAAGTTGGCAAACAAGCATACGGCCCGCCTGATGGTAAGCAGTTACCGTAGCCTATGGACGCTTGCAACACCAGGGGTATCACCCACGCGTTGCCGACCCTAAAACTCCATACCAACCATTTGACCAGAATGGTGCCGTAGCTGAATTGCACGCTCACCGCACAATGCGCATTCGCACATCTACCCTCACCTACAGGGTTGCTGGAAAGTTAATCTAGCGGGGGAAAAGGATTTTGGGAATTTCTCCCCTAAGGGGGAAAACCCGCGAACAGCAAGTTTTACCTTAAACATCCGTATGAGTTAATTAACTTTCAATGCTCGTACGTTATATATCTACAGGCACATAATTTATTGATTTTACATAACGACTATTGATTTATCTAACTACAATAATAATTACTGTGTACACATAAAATATTGCCAATCGGCAGTACATCTCTTCGTTATCCATGTTTAAATGGTGATCAGACGTCGACAGTGCCAATTTACGATGTTGATAAATCCATGGGTTGTATTCAGTTAATTAAAAAGCATAGTTGGTATTATTTATATTCGATTCCCCACTGTAGTCTGGGTGTAATTGTGTATATTAAGTATGTATTTACAAACAAAAAGTAGTATATGTATTATATCAGTTATCTGGTTTCCATAGTACAAGCTATGCTTAGTTTGGGATCAGATGATGTGTGAGGAATGTCCCAGGATATATATTTATTATTTATATTTTAGTTTTACTCAAAACTCAATTTTAGGGTTCCGAAATAGAAAGGTTAAAAAGGAAGCCTTATGGTGCTACTCCGTATATCTGTCTGTCCGTCTGTCACAGCGGTTTATTTCAGCAACCACTAATGCTATTGATTTGAAATGGTTTTGATTTGGAACTATTGATGTTTGTATTGATGATGACTAACTTTATCTATTGATTAACTATCTTTCTTTGTGTAACCTGTCTGTATAATTATTAGTTTTTTTTTTTCAGGTACTTGAACTATATTTTTCAAATTTTTTTTTAACTCTTCACATCCACCAACAGTATATTATTACCTTAGTTTTTTAATTTCTCATGTGAAGTGATTTGTAATCTTTTGAGAAATAAATGTCTTAAACCACGAATGAAAAAAATAGAGGTAGATAGGCATTCTAGTTTTTTCTAAACCATCAAAATTCCTTCACTAACAAACATAAAAAAAAAAGTTTTAAACCAACATAGACTGCACGATTTCACTTTTGTCTTCCAAATACAATGAAAAATATTTTACATAATTTTTAAAGCCATAAAATTACCTTGCTATTTCCCTCTTTCAACAAATGAACCAATTTCAAAGCACAATTCTAACAAAATCTCATACGAGTCATCATCATCATCATATCAGCCCATGGATGTCCACTGCTGAACATAGGCCTCCCCCATTGATTTCCACTTCGAACGGTTCTGGGCCGCTTGCATCCAGCGGCGCCCAGCGACTCTGACCAGGTCGTCAGTCCACCTGGTGGGAGGTCGTCCCTCTCGGCGCTTTCCAGTACGTGGTCGCCACTCGAGAACCTTCCTTCCCCATCGGTTATCGGCTCTTCGAGCGATGTGGCCTGCCCATTGCCACTTCAGCTTACTAACTCTACGAGCTATGTCCGTCGTTTTTGTTCTCCTACGAATGTCCTCATTTCGGAACCTGTCACGTAGAGAAATTCCGAGCATAGCTCGTTCCATAGCTCGCTGAGTGACTCTGAGCTTATTTATGCGGCCAGCAGTGAAAGACCACGTCTCTGTCCCGTATGTCATCACTGGTAACACGCACTGATTGAAGACCTTTGTCTTCAGACTCTGAGGTATTTTGGACGTGAAGATATGCCGTAGCTTCCCGAACGCTGCCCAGCCGAGTTGGATTCTTCGATTAACCTCTTTGTCGAAGTTGGACCTACCTAATTGGACAATTTGTCCGAGGTAAACATACTCGTCTACAACTTCGAGAACAGTGCTCCCAACAATCACCGGCATTGGCGGAATATGAACATTTGACATAATTTTTGTCTTGTCCATATTCATTTTTAGGCCTACCTGTTGGGAAACTCTGTTGAGGTCATTGAGCATGATGTTCAAAGCTTCCAGCGATTCCGCCATTATAACTATATCATCGGCAAATCGAAGGTGAGTGATATGTTCGCCATTGATGTTGATGCCATATCCCTTCCAGTCCAAGAGCTTGAATACATCCTCCATTACAGTGGTGAAGAGTTTCGGGGAAATTACGTCACCCTGTCTTACACCCTTCTGCAACTGGATTGGTACCGTACTCTCGTCCTGGACTCGGATTGACATGGTGGCTTTGCTGTACAAACACTTCAACACTTCGATATAGCGATAGTCAATTTGGCATCGCTGTAGACTCTGTAACACCGCCCATGTCTCGACTGAATCAAAGGCTTTCTCATAGTCCACATACGCCAGGCATAATGGCCGATTATACTCCTCAGTCTTCTGTATAATCTGGCGGAGTGTATGTATGTGGTCTATGGTACTAAAGCCTTTACGGAAACCGGCTTGTTCGGGAGGCTGGAAGTCGTCAAAACTACGTGCGAGACGATTCGTAATGACTCTCGAAAACAGCTTATAAACGTGGCTTAGGAGGGAGATCGGGCGGTAATTCTTCAATAGGGCCTTATCGCCTTTCTTGAAGAAGAGCACCACCACGCTTCCACTCCATACTTCTGGCGTTGTACCTTCGTGTATGACAGAATTAAATAGCTTCTGAAGGACTACAAGTACCGGTTTACCACCCGCTTTCAGAAGCTCTGTTGTAATTCCGTCTTCACCCGCCGCCTTGTTGTTTTTAAGCTGTTTCAGAGCCATTCTAATCTCGTACAGGCTGACATCCGGGATATCTTCGGTGTAATGTCGGGTCAACTTGGCTCTTGCGTCACTTACCGGTAATGCATCTGGTTTCTGTGACGAGGTGTACAGCTGTCCATAGAACTTCTCGATTTCTCTCAAGATCTCAGGCTTTGACGTAATGATGTTGCCGGTATCGGTCTTCAGCTTGGTCAGTTGGCTTTGACCAATAGACAAATCTCTTGCGAACACTTTAGAACCTTTGTTCTGTTTTATTGCCTCTTCAATACATAAAGTATTAAAGAGGCGTATATCGTGTCGCATTGCGTTTGAGATCTGCCTATTTAGCTGCCGATATTCGGCTGTATCAGCTGAAGACTGCAACTTCATTTCACGTCGTCGCTTCATGAGTTTGAGAGTCTTATCCGAGAGTTTTTGGGTTCTATTCGTGCGGTGGGTCTTAAAGAACTTTGACCCTACCGCATGGACAGTTTCCACGAGCCTGTTGTTTGTATCGTCCACCGTCGCGCAATCATCTAGGCATTGGAAGCGATTATGAAGCTCGAGCTGAAAGCTTTCAGGATCTTGGATATATGCAGATTGGGGTCGGAGCGTAGACTTTACCAGACGACATCTCTCCACCTGGATGTTCAGGTTCAGTGTGCCTCTTACTAACCGGTGATCGCTGCCGGTCTTAACCCTGTTGATCACAGAGACATCACTGAAGATTTGCCGCTTTGTCGTCAAGATAAAGTCTATCTCGTTTTTGGTGGATCCATCGGGGCTACTCCAGGTCCATTTCCTGTGTGGCCGCTTTTTGAAGAAGGAGTTCATCATAAAGAGTCCCTCCAACTCCATGAAGTCGGCCAACCGTTGCCCCCTAGGGTTCCTCTGCCCAATTCCAAACTGCCCCACTCTCAGCTCATCGCTATTCCTAATGCCTAGCTTCGCGTTAAAGTCCCCCATCAATACCATATAGTGAGTTTTAGAGGCATGTATGGCTCGTGAGATATCCTCATACAATGTGTCTATCTCATCATCTGGGTGTGATGAGGTCGGAGCGTATACCTGGATGACCTTCAGCGAATACCGTTTGGTAATTCTGAGTATCAGGTATGCGACTCTCGGTGAGACACTCTCTATCCTCACTATATTCTTGATGAGGGGCCTGCGGACAATAAACCCGACACCACCCTGTGACAGGTGATCACCCTCTCGGTAGTAGAACAGGTTACCGGATTTAAGGATTATCGTGTCCTCCCCCTCTCTTCGGACCTCTGATAAACCCATAATATCCCAGCGCAACCTGTCCACTTCTTCCTCCAGCTCAATGAGCTTCTCGTCGGTCCTCAGAGTCCGTGCATTATATGTTACCAGGTCCAGTCGTCGTTGTTGGTAGCCGGATCTCTGCCGGAGACTCTTAGCACCCCCTGCCCCGCCGTTACCGTGACCGCTACCGTAGCCCGGGATAGCGGGGCCGCCGGGGACTGGGGGCCGTGGCTGTGTTTTTGTACAAATCATTTGAGGGGTATTGCCGTAATCACCACGCTTGGCAGGCGGGTTGGTGATCGCAGTAGTGATGACGTATCACAGATGGACGCTGCTGCCCGTCCCCTGGTGTATTCCCTTAGTCGCCTTTTACGACACCCACAGGATTAGAAGGGTTGGCCCTATTCTATGCCGGGAGCCACACGGGCAATACGAGCTCATACGAGTATTCCAGAGTATTCCACTTTTGAATGCAACAATTTTAACACATTCGCTACTGCAAATTTCAACCCGCGATATACCTCAAGTTGTTAAGGGTTGTTAGCAACGCTCGGCTACTCTAACTACGCTGCAGCGACGGGTTAACATAAAGATGTGAAATGTTCACTTTAAACTTAAATTATTTAACCATTAATGTACTGTGAAATGGGTTTATTGTCCTAATTTTGGGTTGAATTCATTCTAATGTAATTGTTAATTGATATGGTTTGATTTTACCGGGTGTGAAACAATAGTAATATTATTATTTATTATGTGGGTAGTTGGGTTTTGCATAAAGCTGCTTTTGATTTATTGTACTGAGTTAAATATAATTTAGTACGTCTTAATCCTGTATCTGGTAATGAAACGCTTAATGGGCCATTAAAACGGTTTCATATATCAAACAAGATTTAATATCGATACGTTATTTATTTCATATTTGCGTGCAATTTCCAGTAAATATTTCTTATTACAAATATCGTACCAATCTAGTGAAAACATATTTAATATCCATGAAAATCTTAACCACAGACATTTCAAACCAATCTGAAAAAAAAAATAACAGGCTATTCCCTAAACGGAATAAAGATTGCAAATATATCAAAAAATATCGGTGCTACGAGATCGTCTACGGCTACGAGAGCTACGGCGCTACGGTGCTACGAGCCTGCTACAGTATTTCTCGGTTTACGCTCTGATACACTACGTGGCAGAAATTTCTTGGCATATATTCCGCGCTTGTTACGTCAATGTATGTTTTTAGGGTTCCGTAGCCAAATGGCAAAAAACGGAACCCTTATAGATTCGTCATGTCTGTCTGTCTGTCCGTCCGTATGTCACAGCCATTTATTTCCGAAACTATAAGAACTATAATGTTGAAACTTGGTAAGTAGATGTATTCTATGAACCGCATTAAGATTTTCACAAAAAAATAGATTTTGGGGGTTCCCTATACTTAGAACTGAACCTAAATTTTTTTTTTTCATTAAACCCATAAGTGTGGGGTGTCTATGGATAAGTCTTCAAAAATGATATTGAGGTTTCTAATATTTTTTTTTAATACGTCATAAATTGAAATTAATATCAAATACTCAGGTCTATACTACCATTTACTTATATACCTACAGGTTTGTACGGAACCCTCGGTGCGCGAGTCTGACTCGCACTTGGCCGGTTTTTTTTCTTATCTAATATAATAAGAACGGAAAATGTATGAGTCATAAAAAGATTGTATCTTATCCAATTCTTTCTTAGACTTGAAAGTAATTGAAGATTTTCAATTGTGATTTGTTCCAAGAATTCTTTGAGTTATTGTTTTGTATTTACAGATATTGACGTAGGTTTTTGTGAAATTGAGTGGATTTGAGTGATTGGGTTTGTGCCGTAACAAATAGCAATATTAATAATTGTATCACCTACAAAAAATAAGAAATTTTCTCAAGTATATTTTTTGTTTGTACTTTCCAGGTTAATAACTCTGGGATGCTATTGAGTTGCTTGATTTAGGCTAGGCTATTTATTATCGATCTGATTGACAACAATTTTAATTTGGCTATTTTTATAGGCTCCTATTTGACCTTTACTTCATCATGGTATGTGATGATATGACCGAGATCTTTCTAATTTGGAATGTATACAATATACATCATCATTAGCATGATTAGCCGTTCTTAATCGATCGGCACAGTTAAGCTACGTCTGTCGTGGTCGGTACCTGGATGGGTGACCGCCTAGTGGTATTTCAAATCGAGCGTTCCCGTGCTTCGAAAGGCACGTAAAGCCGTTGGTCCCGGTTATCACTTAATTGTGATAGTCGTTAAGCTAGTTGGATGCCTCCTAGGCGGCTTGAAAAATTCCAACAGTAGGTTGACCACTAGCCTACCTCCACCAATCCGCAGTGGGCACGCGTGGTGGAGTATGGGCGATACTTCCCTTTCACCCTCATTTGTGAAAGGAGGCCTGTGCTCAGCAGTGGGACATTATAGGCTGATGATGATGATGATGATGACAAAATACATGAGGTACTTAAAATAACATCACTTGAGGTATTTTTCTAATTGTCCGAATTATAATTTCACGTCATTAATAAATTCCTTTAAAATTAATTGAAATCATTCCATAAACTTCACTCATTTGTTTCATTGAACAATTTGAACGTCAAATTAGTGCGAAAGTATAATTTGTTATCAACTTATAATAAATTCATAACTATTCAGAACTTAACCATTAAACTTAACTAATTCTAAGTTTCGGCCCCGATGGAACGCAATATTATTTTATAACATAGATTTTATGGGTCATAAAATTGTCCATTGAAATAACTATAATGACGCATGGCGTGGGGTGGGTTATGGGAAATAAATTGGCAGGTGTTTTCACTTCGGAAAGTTAGTAGAAGTTACGGCGCCAGGACTTCTAAGGTTCTTTGCGACTTTAATTAAACTAAGCAGGGTTACTATGGTTACCGGATAACAGTTTTTAACTATTTATAAGCCTGGTTTGGCACACAAAGCCTAGAAGGAACTGGCTCTCAAGTGCATCTGTCGGAACACACCGATAGGTGGAAGGTAGAGGGTGGTAGCCAGTCAGGTGGGTACTACAAAGTACACTACCACCGTGCTATGGTTTTCTTACGATGTTTTCCTTCAACGAACCCTGGACTTTCGTGTCACCGTAGTGACACTCGAGGTAGACAGAATCACCGTAGATGGACGCGACGTAGAGCTACACGCGAAGTAAACGGAACAACTCTCCACATCCGACGTTTCCTTGAAGAAGAATAATAAGAAGAATTTAAAGAATGAAAATTAAAAACGGTTTAAGGATGTTGCGCGCACGGAGGACAGTGAGATTTCGCATAACGAGAAGGCGTGCAGAAAGCTCAATATTGTTTTATACAAACTTATAATTTAACGGTCGAATTTCGATCAGTGGCTATATATTTAATGTATTTATTTTATGAATACTATACGAATCAATTTAATAGCACAGAATAGATAAAAGTACTCACGTAGTAATCATCATCATCATCATCAGCCTATAATGTCCCACTGCTGAGCACAGGCCTCCTGCACACAAATCAGGGTGAAAGGGAATAGGCAATATTCCACAACGCGTGCCCACTGCGGATCGCTGGAGGTAGGCTAGTGATCAACCTACTGTTGGAGTTTTCAAGCTGCCTAGAAGGCCTCGACTATCACAATTAAGTGATAACCGGGACCACAGACTTTACGTGCCTTCCGAAGCACGGAAACGCTCGATTTGAAATACCACTAGGCGGTCACCCATCCAGTTACCGACCACGACGGCTTGCCGATCGATTAAGAACGGCTTATCATGCTACACCACGAGCGCTTCGTAGTAATAATCCCGTTTTAATAAGAGGTCGCACAACATCTTTTTTTGACACATGAATGAATATGAGCAGGCAAAACGGCTTATTAGGTTGTGACGGCTTTATTAACTTCAGAAAAAAACATTTCTTCATGCTCACATCCATTTACTCTCAGTGACAACCTTTCAAAATTTACGAGCTGATATATTTTGATATTACTTCTTACAATACAATAACCTCTTAATACAGTCTTGTAACCATAGAGTAGGAATATGAATAGAGTGATAGCATTACAACATTACCTTGTGCTAAGCATGAGCAGCTGCACATAGATGCATTCATAGATATATCGTTCACTAGTTGATTTACTGTCAGAAAAAATGACGACATGAGTTCCTTGTCATTTTATCTCGGTAAAAGTGTCGATAAAAATTAGAAATTGGCATTCATTATATGGATTTAATCGTTCAAACTATACGTGGATGTAGTTTCAAGGCAGCGTTGCACATACCCGTGCTCACGGCACATACTCTAGTACAGTCGCTTTATTTATTTACTTATTCAATATTTATTCAGTCTACTTTGTAAATTTGCCGCCGCGCCGGGGCACGCAATTGTTTTCAGCGCGATTAGAATGTAAATATTATGTAATGAATCTAAGCTTGTTTTGAAAAGAGTAATTGCTGAGTTTATTGCCGGCTCTTCTCAGCAAATGCAACCTTCCGAACCGGTATTAGAGGCAGACTTTTCATAAGTGCCTGCGAAGGTCTATTTGAATAAATGATTTTGAATTCTATACTTTCCACCTTCTTATCACAGAACTTTTAAAGACTATTAATTATCATTGAATACATTTAAGAAAACGTATAAAAACTAAATTGAATTCAGAAGCGAACAATGCAACTAAAAGAAATATCAAAGTAACAAATATAATAAACAAATTAGACTATTCAAAGAAACCTTAAGTTAATTGATAAAAACTTCAATCAGTAATTCCCAAAATCACTTGCCACAGAATCGAATAGAAATCCAACATTGAAAGTAACATTAGAGGTGGTCACCCCCTCCCATTGCGAAGACGGGCGACAAATGACGTCATCAATTCTAGACCGCCTCTAAGCCTGAGATATTGAGGATGGAGTGTTTGATGGCAGTTTTACTATCTCGCTGATTATGAGGTATTGATCATTTTGATGGACCATTTTTGTTGTTTTGTTGCCTGGAGACTAGTAAATAAGAATTGCTTTTTTTGATTTATTGATAAATTTGTATTATCTTGAAGGCACACTGAGAGAAATTACGGATTCTCCTACTTCTATAACAGGTGGATATTTCGAGATGGCATATATTCGAAACCTATGTTGTATTAGTCATGCTTTTACCATGGGACCAATAGTGAATTCTCAAAAATATTTTTTAACTTTCCAAATTTTTGAGAATTCAGTGTTGGTCCCATAGTAAAAGTTGTTCAGCATGACTAACCAAACATAGGTTTCGAAAATATGCCATCTCGAAATCTCCACCCAGTATAATAAATAAATTAAACAGTATAAATCCATGTGCTTAGAACCTGTACTTACTTCATTTTTTTTGACACTACATCATTTCCTATATTCAAACCCAATAATCATAGATTATAACAGCCAGTATACCAACAACAAGACGTTAGCGTGGTAAAGTAAGTTACTTTACGTAAGTTGACTGGCATAGGTACGTCATCGTAACTAGATTTCATGATAGATTGAATAAGGCGCGCGCGCATGTAGCGAAAGTATATGACTGCTATCTCTTGTGATACCGTTAACGTATTAAAATTGAAAAAATGTGTCTGCAAGTAGCTTCACTCTGCACAAGAGCGCATTGTATGAAAGCCATTAGATTATCCTTTAATTTTGAGCTTGTTTATGTTGTTATTTTTCATGTTTTTTATGATTTTATGCTTGCAATGTATGTAGTAACTATGTTCGGTCGGGTGGAATATTGCAAGTTGAAATTCACCCATTTCCAGTGGTCGGATTGACTTATATTGGACTTCGTATATTGGATTACAATGCAAGTACAGTCAACAAGAAGTACATACACAAAAAAAAGGCTTGTAAAAATGGATTTTTTAACAAAAATTTAATTACTTTCAAAAACATTCGGAAAAAATTGCCAAAAGCCAATTTGCAATTTTTTCAAGATTATCCAAAAAAATTGCTTTGACCTTCATAAGTGCACCCTACTAGAGCCTTAATTGAATAAATTTCTTTGGCTTTGAGATTTAATCCTCTAAAATTAAAGCAAAACAATTTTTCCTTAGGGAGCGCGCTCACTGCGAGGGCGCGGTCGGTGCGTGATGTTTGTGCCAATGCGCCCTTGTATCGACTTTAGTTTCTGTTTGTGACACGCCTTAGTCATTTCATAATGACTAACTTCAATAGCTTATTATAATTATTTATTCAAGCGCAAACGCAAATAATACCATAAGAGAATGTTAATATTAGATCAAATAGAATAGTCATTGAAATATTACATTCAAAGTACTTAAAGTCCATTAGAAAGATAATTTCACTCCCATTATTAATAATTCTGGTTCATTAAAAAACTATTATTTCATACTAAGTAAAGCAAGAGCAATGTTATTAAGTTTCATACGAACATAGAAATCTTAAATGATATTTAGAACTACTACTAGATAAAGCGCTCAGTGTAAGTTGAAAATGCAGGTTAAATAGAGGTCTAGCAAAGCGATTATTCGCTCAAAGAGCAGCTCGACTGCGGGAGTATCTCGATCTTATAGAATACCGCTGCTATATAAATTTGGGGAGGGGGAAGGGTCGGTAACGCGTGAGTGATGCCTCGTGTGTTGTAAGCGTCCATATTGCTACGGTAACCGTTTACCATCAGGCGGGCCGCATGCTTGCTTGCCGACTTAGTCGTATAAAAACCTTAAATTTGTAAACATTGCATAACAAAAACATAATCGGAGACTTGATTCCCGTGATAGACGAACTGTTTACATACCTATAAGTTAGTACGGAGCCCATGGTGCGCGATTCCGACTTGCACTTGGCCTGTTTCTTTTACATATCCCACTTCTGTAAATATACTTTTTATTGACAATTCTATGGCTATGTACAGTGATCTTATTGTAATTCCGGACGAATAGTAGAAATAAGTTTCAACAAATTCTTAGACCTTTTTATTCTTTAGCACAATTCTCGCACGAATGAATTTGGAATATTTAATAGCAATTACGGGAAGAATTTGTCTTTAATTTTACTCTTTTGAGACCTATTTTTGTGGAGGAATGTACTTTTTATTTGTTTTCAATTACGTGGAATTTTGATGCGGCATAAATTGTGTTTAAACGAAAATACATGACGAAATAAAATTATGGTTTTGACGGTAAACAAAAATGATAGAAGTCATATTTTATGTCTCCATCAAAGGTTTGCTTCAGAATTACGACATAGGTTTGTAACAGAAAATAATTAAAATAGCTCTTCAAGGCTGGCCATGCATTGTCCTGCCACAAATATTCAAGTCGGCGATGACCTCATATCATCAGTCGAACTATCATAAAGAAAGCTATCCTAACCTAAATTTTGCATATCATTAGTATAACTATATTAACACAATAAAGTTCCATACAGTCTCAACAAAAAATATCGGAAAAGCCTTCAAAATCTTATAACACTTAATAATCTTTCCAGTTCGTTCGTTTCTAAGAAAACCGTGAAAATAATTGGCATAGAAAATCACCGTAAATGGCTAACCAAAGCCGTTCAAATTGATTGCAGCTTTCATCCCCTGCCCTCTAATTTATTATCATTCACATCCCTGTTTCAGTACCTCTTCTACATGGACGCTTGTAATAAGGTCCATATTGCTAAAGCAACTGCTAACTAAGGGGACATGACTTTACCTTTGAGTAGGGTTGCCATGAAATATCTCGTCTGTCTCAGTTCTTGTTTCTTAGAAGAAGTAGACAAATTAAGTTAATGGAATATTATGAGAAGATTCTGAAAATATAAAGCTCAACTATACCACCAATTAACAGGTATCAACAGTCTATACGTGTTTCTAAGACACTGGGCGGTTTGATCATGTGAGTTATGAAATTCTCTGAACCATACTGCTTGATTTGGGCTTATCAGAAAATATAGTTATATATAAAAATATATAACTAGATTTATATAAATATTGTTATATGGGGGCTAGATTAACTGTGTTAAATGAGGTGGGTTTATTTCTCCGGATCTCTTAAACGTTGGTATCAGTGTTTGATTAAGGATCTCAGAAGCAACGGCATTAGTTGACAAGAAGGGAGGATATGATGCTGCTCAGCCCCTCATTCAAAAATCTTAAAAAGTTGCTTTGCACTCGTACAGAAGTAGAATATTAAGAATGGTATTTAAGTCGGGGAGAGGAATGGAGAAAATGTATTGCTCTTGTAATAAAACTCTCATTTTCTTGTATATCATATGGGATTGCGTTTGGCCACTGACCCGCCATTATAGGACGATGACGAAGCCTAAGACGGAGCACACTTACCCAGATCTATTCACTATGGCCTTGAAATTTCCTGGATTATAAACAGACAGAAATCGGATAGGAATAATTGTAAAGTCAGAAAACACAGAAGTCCGGAACCATGGTTTAAAAATAAGGATGGTGGAATAAGATTAAATAATTCTTGCGCACACTCTTTAAAATATATATTGTTAACCGATAGGTTAGCTAGCGAGCTGGCAAGGTGCGATGGGCACCTTACTTCGATGGTCAAGCCTCGTGAGTTTCGCCTTAATTAATCACTCATCTCCGATGAGTCTCCTAGCATGGCGGTCTACTGAGTAAAAGGCAAACTGGTGCTTAGCGGATCCATCCCAGAGATGTCAGTAGTACTTCATGGACGAGTGCTTTATAATGTTTTAGCCAGACGCGAAGCAAGCTTTCTAGAATCTGTTTCTGCCTTCGACGCAATAAATAGCCTTTGATATCGAAAATGTATTTATAAAACAAAATTCCCATTCAAATCAAACATTGTGGTCTCCATCTTTAAGTACTGCTACCTAATGCTCGTTGACCTTCGGTGGAGGAAGTGCCCTCGGGCTGTATATCGATATTCCATTTCATACTGCGTTGTTACTGATAAAGTCGCGAAAAACGTTACATAAAGGTTGTATAAAAGTAACAGAAATCATCAGATATATAGCAGCAATTTATACGATATTCGCCTTCGCTCAGACACTTTTGATGTTATAACTTTTGAAGATCGTCCTTTTTTACACGGATTGTTAAGTAACTTGTGAGATTATTATGATGAAGTTGCCCCTTGTTAAGTGACTGATAATATCGTTATTAAAAAAATAACTTTATTTAATTTTTTCTTTCATTCTTATCGTTCATAAAATATTGTTATATCATTGTTAGGAGTACGTGCGCCAAAACATCAAGTACACGCCGAGGGTGCAGCTGCTGGAATCGAGCCGCAACCTCAACTTCATGGCGTTCGTGGTGCGAGTACCAACATGTTTTCTGCACTTCGTTATGGAAGAGACTTTTGGCCACAGGGCGTGGTGTTCCGTCGCTTTCGCGGACAAGTGCCACACGATCGCATAAAGACAAAGTGCTGTCACAGTCTATTAAATATGGTTTAATAGACTGTGGTGCTGTAGTGTTTAGAAACATAAGCTTAAGTGTTTGTATCAACAAAAATGCTTTATAATTGCTTATGGTAGTTTGGATGGCACATTACCTATGGGCCACAAGTAGCCTGAAAATAAACTATCATTATGGTATGTATAGTTGTACCCAACTGATAAGGCGCGTCGTGAATCTTCGTTTGCATAGAAAAGAAAGTATGGTCCGAAGATTAACGAAAGATGCTTAAGCCTTACAATCAACCTTAGATCACTACTATAAGGTTCATAATACACTGCAGCTGTTAGTTCCGTCTCACTCGCAAGTCACGCTCCGCACACATGGCGGCAGCTGCCGACCAATAGCATTTCCCGCGCTTTGAAAATGTATCTTCTGCGCAGGTACATCGGTAAGCCTTATCAGTTGGTTACTACTGTACGTAATCTGATGAACAATAGTCAGCGTTGCGTATAGACACAGGCAACGCCAGAAGCACTGCAAGTACATGGCAACGCTGCCAACTCGGCAAAAACCTGAACTTTTAGCTTTATTTCGTTTGTTTTCTACTTTATACTCGTAACATAAAAGCTTTGTTCCATCACACAATAGTTCTATTATTTAGAGACTTCAGTTTCAAACAAAGCTTTATTTATTATTCATAACTTTTGACATTTTAAGTTACGAATTAAGGTAAACAAAAATAATTGCTGTTCAAAGCGTTGCTGTTTAAGCGTTGTAATAAACACTCTTTTGTTACCTACGATTGTTTTATATCTAAAAAAGATGAAAATCCGTTTGCATATATAAATTGTTTTACAGATCTTTGCAAGATAAATTTCTGACTAAAATCTATCCTCTATATCAGTGTTTTTCAATCTGTGGGTCAAACCTTAGTCAGGGTAGCCAGCAGAAGGAAAAAAGCAAGGTTCAAGGCAAGACTTCAATAAAAACACAATTTTAGTGAGAAGGATGGGATTGTTTAATTTTCAAAAATTATTATTAATATTATTTTTAATATTATTAATTATTATCTCTTTATTTAGTTTTTATCTTAAAAATATTTTTTTTATAACATTACAATTAAAAATATTATAAAAAAACCTAATCCTATAAACAAATACGATTATATTCTTTTACAATACTTCTATAAAACTAATAATGTTATAAAAACCCTAATTCTAGAGTCCCGCCGGTAGCGGGGTAGGTCCCAAGCTACCGGTGGTTAGGGCCGCAGAGAGAGGAACCTCCTGACGATGCGCGCCGTGTCCAGGAGTACCGCCTTCTGTATCTGACCCTTGATCCAGCCATCCAGCGAGAGCCTCTCAAGATGTTGGTCGAGACTCTTCGCTATGAGACCGTTCGCCGAAACAACTATCGGGACAATGATCGTCGAATCAACATCCCACATGGCGGTCACCTCGTGAGCCAAGTCAAGGTAAGTACCTTGCTGAGCTTGTCCTTCTCGGCCTTCACGAGGTTCTCGTCATGGGGGATGGTGATGTCGACGAGCACTACCTTGCGCTTCAATCGATCTGTCAGCACGATGTCAGGCTTATTGGCTACAATAGTCCTGTCCGTGATGACAGATCGATCCCAATAGAGCGTGGCCCGACAATTTTCGAGAACTGGCGCAGGCGCGTACTTATAGTACGGCATTTCGGACTCTACAAGGCCGTATTGAAGAGCAAGTTGCTGGTGGATGATTCTGGCTACTAGGTTATGTCTGTGCAAGTACTCGCCGTTAGCAAGATGAGAACAACCGGAGATAATATGCCTGAGTGACTCTCCGGGACGGCGGCAATTATTATTATTAATTATTTATTTTTGAAAATTTTACAACTTTGCGAATAAAATTCTATTTTAAGCATGCCATCAGCAGCTAAATCTATGAGGCATTCTTTTAAATTTGTGAAGAGATCAGCCAGTGCTGTTGATATTATCCAAGAAAGGATTTAGAATCTCTCGCGGCTTTTTGCAGACTAATAAGCAAACGTAACAAAATAAAGAAAATCATTATCGTAGTCTTTTAATTTATAAATTCTTTGTCTGTGTGACAAGGAGGTCGTCAGAATTTTTCAACCTGTAAGGGGGACGTAAAATCAATAAGATTGAAAAACACTGCTCTATATGACCCGAAACTTAATTTGTATTCAAGTCGCCAACTCTATAAGGCTTTGTCAATAATAAATAAAGGTGCTTGGTTCGGTTCTGAGTTACAAAAGCACATTTATCTTGACAACAATGTTTTTCAGTTTCAGAGGGGTTACTAACGTTAATAAGCGGTACGGAACAACCAGTTTCAACACCTTTTTTCCGGGATAATTTTTTCTTTGAGTTTGTTTTTTCTTTATTAAGATACGAGCTTACTTTGACGTCATCTCAACAGATGAAGTGAGGACCTACTTGGCAATTGCTTTCTCTATTTTATTTTAATTTAACTTGGCAATTGCTTTCGCTATCCAACATTTGCATTGGGGTAGTTAGAGAAAAATGAGTATTAGGGTGGTTGATTGAAACTAGTATTTTAATTACCTGGGCGACATAATCGCATAAGCGACAAAGCCCATTGAAACACATAAAAAAAAATACACATAACAAATCTGGGGGCACGGGGGCATATTTTCAGTAAGGTGTAGAGTTTATGAAGTTAGGGTTTCTAGAGTTAGGGCGTGTAGAGTTATAAGCTTATAAGCTGGATAGTTTTTTGACAGTGCGAGCCATATGGTCTTGTCTTGGCAACATTTTACATGAAAATGTTTTTGATGGCATTAATTTTACAAAAGCTTTTTTATATCATGAAAATATAGGCGATATTATACACCACGATTAGGGTTCAGTGGTATCAGGATTGAAATCTTCGTAGTGCAGTCAATAAAACAACGTAATACCATAGCACAGAATGAATAATATATCTAAGGAAGAGTCCCGTACGAGGAGAAAATGCGATAAAAGAAACTCCTCGTGTGTCCGATAGGTGTATCAAATACATTTGATCATGATCTTACCATGGTTTTTGGAGATATGATGGAACTCCTCAACGAACATTCTTATCAATAATATGCACATCCTCGGTCAGTAACAAATCTTGAGAGACGCATATGAGACTCAAAATAGAAAAATTAATTATTCATCGAAATATTTTGTATGGAACACGTCGTGCTCTTACGCTGACCTCAAAATTTATTTCATACTTTTACTTTAAAGGCGGTCACTTTTTTTTCTTAATTTATAAACATACTGATCCGACCAATATGTAATACGCTCATTGACTTTTTATAAAAATATAATGAAACTTGACTGTGTTGTTAATATTTTACAATCCTTATACCATGATAATAACATGAACCAACCAAGTCGGTCCAATAATCCGTTTCACACATGTATAGACCACCAGATATGAAATCGTATTCAAAGACCCGGACTTTAAACTGATACTTCAGATTTCCGAAACGAATTCTGTGCATAAAAAAATCAACGGTAAGAATTAAAAATTCCATGTTTAAAATTCGAATCTTTCCTAGTTCTAAATAGGCAAAGTGATCTGAACGCTGGCGGCAATGCCACGTTGGACGGCAATTACTTATCCAATGTTGCTGCAGGTCACGTGACACTTCCAGCCTCAATATTGGATAGGTAGGGTTGGTAACTTCTAGGAATCAACACGGAAACCATTAATAACGCCGAATCGAATGGATGTCAAAAAAGTCGGAGAAGTAATTTAAAGGATCGGTGTCCATTAACATCACGTCTTAGTCATATTTTGCTCATAATAATTAATTTATCCAAAGAGGAAACGCTGCCAGCCTTCTGGGAACCCTGCCCTTAATCGGAAGCAGCGGCAGGCTTGGGGATTTTTTTTATATATAGATTGTAATTTGTACATATTTGTTGTAAATGAAAATATATCATTAAATTAATTTAATTAATTATTATTTTCTTTAATGATTCATCCTATAAAAATGGTTTAAGTGTTTCTGTAATTTTATAAGTACTACATCAGTTAGTAGAGCTATACAATAGGTTTTTTAATAGCCATTATAGAACAAAACCTTTTATAGATAGCTACAGACGCGTTACATATATACAGGACAGAAATTCTCTACTGTTGAAATATAGTGGTGTAGTTTTAAAGACTCACATAAATCGTCCTCCATGCCATAGAGGTTTTTACCGTGTCCTTTTTCCAATGATATATTCCGTTTGAAAACGGATATTTGAATTTCGAACGAATTGAAACCAAACTTTTTGAGACAACAAACGAATTTCGAAACAATTCGTAAGCATATAGTTGAAAATTTTATGTTGAGATTTAAATTAGTGGCAAACAAGAACAAAGTTAAAGCAAATAAAGTTGTAGTCTGAAATAATTATGAACTCATGTCGCGAAATGTAGGTTACCCAGAGGGAGTTGGGAGACTCATTTTGAATATCTTTAGAGCGTAAAATTGAATGTTTCGAGGTTACACCTCTGTTCTTAACTTTGATGCGTAAACTCTTTAATCTGGTGAATGTCATTAATATTAATGAGCTGTGACATTCATTAGCGGTCGAATGTGGAGGCTAAATACCCTGTCTATTGTGGATTCGATTCCCACACAGAACAAAATATTTGTTTGCAATTACCATAATGTACATGTCGATTTGTTCTGAATATCAATATAAGTATATAGCAGGCTTGAGAATTTTCTATATAAAGATTGTATTTTGTACATATTTGTTGTTAATAAAAAATAGAAACAGTATACATTTATACATTGTGTATCAGTTATCTGGTTGCCATAATATATGCTCTGCTTAGTTTGGGATCAAATGGATATAATGTAAAAAAAAGTCGGACAAGTGATTTAAAGGGCGTCTCAACTCCCTTTCCCAAAACGCTGTCTCTTTTCTGAAGACTTCTTTTATGTATCAACTGTCCGTTCCATTAGCACATTATTTCCTTCAAAGATCCTGCTAAATGTAGATTCAGCAAAACTGTGACCGGTGTACAGCTTCGAATTAGTAATCCTAATGGTGCGTTTACGCTATGCGAACCGAGCACGAGCCTAGCCGTTCTTCGTTCGTCAATCGCAATGCTCACGTACAGTCGCGGAATGAACAGGTTCGTCACCTTAGAGTTGGTTTTCACTTGCACCAGATTGCAAGAATCAATTTTATTATTTCCCCAGAAGGGCACTTATGAAGGTCACATTTACTGAAGTTACTACCGGTTCAGAACTTGGCCTTCAACCATGTACCAACATATTACCAGTGAGGTTCCTAACAGGAAGAAACAGTGCTGCTAACATTTACATAAATGTGACGTTTGTTATCGAATAAGGTTTTGCTTGTTTTTACATCACGTCAAACACAATTTATGGCTTTTGCGGAATAAAATATAAGTATTATTTTTTTCAATGATGACATTACCCTATTTTCAATTTTAATTTGAAATAAATAACAATAGCAGGTTAAACCAACAAGAAGTTTTTAGTTAATCAAAACATAAAATAAAAACAATCTAGTTACGTCTGTCGACTCCACGAATGTCTCGCGTCAGCGTTCAATTTTCTAATAATCATGACGCTGAGTCGGCAAACGCTATGCGATAAACCGATCCGCTCTGCGTTTAGTCTTAGATTCACACTTGAAGAGAAGAAACATATAAAACTTTTGAATAATTGTATTTTAAAAGCTCCTCCGCGTCGCCTGAAACTTGACTATCTTGTTGACAAGATAAACAGTCGAACAACTTTGATCTGAATTATTTTGAACTTTGATAACAAACAGTTAAATCATTATTTTCTCTAATTTAGTGTATTCTGTCTATTCAGTTTTAAAAGGTAATATGTGCTCGTGATACGTTGAATGAATCAAGATGAAAACTGACGAACCTTTTTATTCCGTTACTGTACAACGAGCCTACAGCACGACCGCGATGCGAACGCTCGTTTGAGGCTCAAAAGACCGTATACGCTACGCGAATTCGTTCTCCACGTGTGTTCGGCTCGTGCTCGATTCGCGTAGCGTACGTACACGCAACTTTAGAAATATGTCAACGACTAAACTTACTTCACACGATTACACACACGTTCTAAATAATAAAATAGTGTTTTAAATAATTACATTCAAATTACTTTAAAATGTAATTCAGCAATGTGTCTACTAGTCTTTGTTTGAAAATTCAATTACATTCATAGAATTCTAATGGCTCAAGGCGCTACTTTGAGGATCTCTGTCTTAGACGTCATAATATAGTGTAATGGATTCGATTTCTCATTTGAATATAAGTTTGAGATCTATTGTCTTTGAATTTTAAAGTTTAAATTATGGTAAAATGATTTGGTATCGTTGGGAACGTATTTTTAAATAGGTAAATGCTTGATAAATGAATGATTTATTTGGTTCCACTAGAATTCCGTCACACTAGAAGTTACTAATTTACTTTAATAATCGACTTAAAAAAAAGAAGAGTATCAATTCGACACGACGTATCTAATGAGGGTGTTAGCCAGATGGGTGCTCCAAAGAACCCCACTGTACCTACCTACTACTATCCTGGTTCAACAAATGCGATTAAGAACTCCATAGTCTTGTCCCTGCATCCCCGTTCTTCTATCGGACCGCTAGGCGTCGGCAGGATCTCCACCGCTTCATCGTCGATATTCCGTCTTGCCGAACCAAGCGTTTCGATTCCTCTTTCCTTATACGCACGGCCAAGTTGTGGAATGCTGTCCAGGACAACGTGTTTCCAGACACAAAATGGGTTTATTCAAGGCCAGAGTGAACAGGCATCTTATTGGCATGTGCGGTCCACCCTAGACTACGACTTCGCTTACCATCAGGCGGTTTTGCGGTAAAAAAAAGCCCATTTAATATTTAAAAAACTAATTTCTATAAATAAGACTATCCGTGTAAATTTTTCTGTATCCATTAATAAATGTGAACAAAGATATAAACTAATGAAATTAGTAGACGCGTGGCTATCTAATGAAAACACTACATCTATCCAAAGGACCTATGTTCCTATAATACATCCCAAAAAGTAATAAGACCACCTTATTAAAGCCTAAGCAGTTATTTCAGAGCGACGCAAATTGAATAAAGTTTCTAAAAAGCTCTTCTTTACTACAATATAAAAAGCCTTTTTCATAGTACCATGAATAGGGCTAAGGTTCGGTTCTTACAGGCTTTAAATATACCTAAGAAAAAGGTTTCTTTAGGCCCCCAATCTAATTTACCTTACTTTTTACCTTTGTGATTTTTTATTAGTTTCCTGCAGGACAGAAGGCTGTATAAAATTACTAAGAGAGTGTATTAAATACTGAATTATATAGTTGTTTGCAAATATCAGGCAACATTTACGGGCCAGTTGGCGTGGTAAGATTCCACCTATCACGTCGCAGGTCGTGGGTACGATTACCACCCAGGACAGATATCCTGAGTATGGGTGTAATCCTAACTATCATAATCATAATCATCATAATCATAATCATAACTTCATAATATAATTATAATATAATTATAATTATAACTAATATTATAAATGCGAAAGTGAATTTGTTTGTTTATTTGTTTGTTTGTTTGTTACGCCTTCACGCCTCAACTACTTAACGGATCATCATGAAATTTGGCATGCAGATAGCCTATGGTATGGAGAAGGACATAGGCTACTTTTTATCCCGAGAACGCGGGTGAAACCGCGGGGGACAGCTAGTAATATTATAAATGCGAAAGTGAGTTTGTTTGTTACGCTTTCACACCTCAACTACTCAACGGATCATCATGAAATTTGGCATGCAGATAGCCTATGGTATGGAAAAGGACATAGGCTACTTTTTATCTCGAGAACGCGGGTGAAACCGCGGGGGACAGCTAGTAATATTATAAATGCGAAAGTGAGTTTGTTTGTTACGCCTTCACACCTCAACTACTCAACGGATCATCATGAAATTTGGCATGCAGATAGCCTTTGCTATGGAAAAGGAGATAGGGGGACAGCTATTATTAAATATCCTAGAGCATTCTTCACACACGGCTCCCAAACTAAGCAGCGCTTGTACTATGGAAACCAGTGGTCAAACACAGGCTTATCCATCATTAAAAAATACAATATTTTCTGCATCCAAATCCAAATCCAAATCTGCATTTACAAGAGTAAATGTACAATTATTAATAGCTTTTTACCAAACACAAACAACTCAACCATTCGTACATACAAATCCCAATCATATATCATAGCAAACATAAAAAATCTTAATAAAAGAACAAAGGCTTGAACAACATTGTGATGGCGAAGCTCGCATCCTCAGCGTAATGGTGGAACAAATATGCGACTCCTATATTCCACGTCGATTTACGACGCCATAAACTGCGGTAGTGCTATCGATAGCCGAAGAAATCTAAGGGAAAACGTGTAGATGTGGTTTGTTTATAACATCGAGGAAAATCCCTGTAGCGTAGTAATACGGAGCAATCCAATTCAGCAACTTCTAAGCGCTTTTGCACTGATTTATAACGGTAGTGACCGTTCACTGCCGTGTCAAAATTCAAAATCATTTATTCAAATAGACTTTCGCAGGCACTTATGAAAAGTCTGACTCTAATGTTTTAATACCGGTTCGGAAGGTTGCATTTGCTGAGAAGAGCTGGCAATAAACTCAGCAATTACTCTTTTCAAAACAAGCTTAGACACATTACATAATATTTAAATTCTAATCGCACTGACAATAATTGTGTGCCCCGACGTGGCGGCAAAATATATATTTATTTATATTTATACTTAATAATAATATTATAAAGCGGAAAGATTTGATTGTTTGTTTGTTTGCATTGAATAGGCTCCGAAAGTACTGAACCGATTTGAAAAATTCTTTCACTGTTGGGAAGCTACACTATCCCCGGGTGACATAGGCTACTTTTTATCACGGGAACGCGGGTGAAACCGCGCGAGACATCTAGTATTTAATAAGTAAATAAATAGAAAACTTAAGCAGATCAGCCCCGACAAGCAGCACCTGTTCACAAGTATGACGCGTGTGGCAGCCATCGCCCTCCTCGCCATATATTGGCAAAATCAAGGACTCAGGATGTAAAAGTAGTGGGCATCAGGTCGAACAATGCTCTTTATGAACTCTATTTTCTATTACATTGGTATGAAATCTTATCGTCCTTTCACTAATAGGGTATATGCGTGTGATCCAAATAGGGTTCAAATATTTTTTTTCATAAACTTTATTGCTGTAGAACTATTCCTGTATCAATATTTTTTGATATTATTTCTTTATAATTATGAAATTAATTATTAAAATGTCCAAAAAACAAGCGGGAAATTCAAAGTAGTTGAAACGCAACGTCAGAGAATTGTGACGTCAAAGTCTACAATAGGGATGTCAGAAATACAAATAAGTATCGATATATATCGGTAAAAAAAAACAATATTCGCACTTTGAATTAGTGTATATCTTTTAACAAACCATAACCATAAGTTGTGGTGGCCAGGACCGGCAGGCTATAGGAAAAGAGGCAGACCGTTTGCACGATGGTCAGACGATATTACCCACCTAGCAGGCCGAGAATGGTTAAGAGTAGCAAAAGATAGAGACACATGGCACTCTCTGGAGGAGGCCTTTACCTGATTGGGGTTCTTGCAGTATATCAGTATACCTATGTGATACAACATAATATTATGTATATTTCAATAATGGCAATAATATAAATTCTATATAATAAATAATTAATACTGATAATTTTAATTTTAATATGAATATGAATTTTATGTAATAATGCAAAGAAATAAAAGGCTTTTTTATTTTTATTTTATTTAATCATAAGTTACGAGGAAACTAAAGTAAATAATAAATACAAACATATATAGACTGTTAAAACAATAACCCTTCCTGTATGCTCTGCCGAAGTCGGGTTATAAACTAAGAATCAAACCAATATTTATCTGACACTGCGAGAAGAAAAACTCTGATTTATGTGCTATGCTGCAAGCCGACTTCTGTTATTGGTTGGGTACTGTGAGATTTACAACTGATGCCAATCTTTACGATGAAACTTTATTTGAATGAGCTATAAAAAATTAGGTAATTTTTCGGTCGTATTTTTTTTAAATTTGCATACCTTTTTGATAATTGGAATTTTATATGGATACATCAATATATTAAAAATTAAATAACGCTCAAAAAGTTCTCGTTGAACAAATAATATCGATGTATCGATATTTTTTCGACAAGCCCAGGCTACACTACAATATTTTAATGTCAAATAGTGTCAATGTCAACAAAACAACAAGAAGTGCATTGTTTGTCAAGGAGTTAGTTTTATTGTGAGTTCTTCGCATATTTAGAAGTGATATTACATGTCTCGTTACAAAACCTCGAACGAAAATGACTGATAGCGGTTATGTAAAGGTGCAATCAGATAATATCCCCAAAATGTATGTTTACATGATGACAACGTTTTTTGCGTCATGTTCGGATTTTACATCGGAAATCAAAGGAGTGCAAGCTGCAAGGTAATTACATATTAGATATAATGTTAATAAATTATTGAACACATTTTTTGGAAAATTATACAATAGGTACGCAAGAAAATGTAACATGTAACATTAGCATAACCTAAAATATCAATGAGAGAATATAGCTTAGAATATATCGAAAGTTTACATTTTATTGTAGAATTCAGTCAAGTAACTATCAATCAAAGGATATTGAGCACATTAATAAATGATGCGTTTTCATTGTATTAACATTCAGTGTTTTTTTTTTATAGATCTGAATGAGAATCATATGGTGATTCAGCAGTTGGATATGTCCAAGTTAAACAGGAGGGTGATATAATGTACTGTAAAGGCTTGCATAACAACTGAACATAATGCCCACCAGAAGTGTTACACTGTAACAGCTACCTGTAATGAGACCTAAGAAAATGTCTTGTCAGTGCAATGTGCAGACTGTGCAACACATAAAGGTACACACTAAAGCATATGAAGAAGCTGCCCTTTCAACTTTAGACCAATGTAACTGCTCTTTACGCAAGGATCACTGCTTCAAAAGCGTATGAGGCTGCACACTGCAAAGTATTTGATGGATCTTTAAACAAAGCCTTCATGGGAGTATCAAAACTGAGCCACAGATGCCATAAAAAGAGGGAGATTGTTAGAGAGTTAAGTGATTAAGGTTGTGAAAAAAATGAATAAAATAAAAATAAACAAATGTGGAATTTTATTAAACCCATTACATCCCGTTATGGGTGCATCACCTGATGTTGAAACTACTGATTTTAGTATTGAAATAAAATGCCCTTCATCGGAGAAAACTGTGATTCAGTTCATTAGAAACAATAACAGTTCAGTTCGGTTCAGTTACAGATGCATTTTTCAAATAAAAATTTTGCACTATTTTGTGTAGCTCATAGATAGATAGATAGATAACGCTTTATTGTTACACCACATGAAAAAATAATAATACAAGAGCATCATAGTGCTTTTCAAGAATAAAAAAAACATATAATAGAAGTGGAGACCATATATAAGAAGCTTTGTGAAGATCTTATAGAAAAATGTACTTTATTTTGGTTTAATGCAATATTTCCTTTATTTTTTTATACCACTAAGGTGGCAAACAAGCAAACAGCTCGCCTGTGTTATTTAAATAGGATAAACAGAAATAAAATCAAAATTTTAATAATCTTATTTCTTTATTAACACATCCTGCATATTGATTAACCCACAAGCGACTACTATAAATTCATCTATTACAGGGATTAAGATTATGGTGAACACATGCATGTAGTATTCTTTTCGCCTGCTTTACTATTAACTTGAACACCCTTATCAATTATATAATTATTTTATTACATTAGATTAAGAAGTGCTGCAACTAGGTTCACCAATGTTTATGTTTCAAGTATCTTCTGTGTATATGTGTAACGAAGATGTACTGTGACCTGCTTCTAAATAGTCGTAGCCAGTTATTTATAGGCCACCAACACTGTTTACCAGGAGAGGCAGAGGCAGAGAGAGTGCCTTCAATTATTTCTAGATGTTTTCTCTAAGAAACCTTTTCGCTCTGGTGATAGATGCAACTGAGTATCTTTTTGACAGTCTTTATGAGGAAGGATACCTTACTTTAATCATAATGTAGTTTTTTGTTTTTCTTTTAAAGTCATGATATTATACTCAATAAAATTGTCTGTATCCTCTTCTTTCTGAAAATATAAATATTATTGATTAAAACATAACAATGTGAATGTTTTAGTAGGAAAGTCTGGGCCACCGGGCTTCAAACTAGGTTATATTGACAGGTTGTTAAATGGAGCATAAAAACAAAACTCAAGTTGAAATTGTTTAAATGTTTAAGTTATACTTACGTTGAAGTGATCTTCACAATAATATAAACAAGTTGATGGAGATACCATGTCTCTTCATGATTTTAGACCACTTTCTCCTTACGTCCATACATACCTCTCGGAACAAGAAAAAACATTATCGGTTGCATTTTCTTCTTATGGTATTTTTACACCTAGGTACAATACAGTACTTATACGTCGGTTTTTGTGTTGTTCCATCATATAATAGTGGTTAAATACAAGATAATACAGGCACATAATTCTACACTAAATGCATTTGATTGTCGTTGACATTGACAGTTGTTTGTTGTTATAGACTGTGACGTCACGCCAAGCGCGCGGAGATGTTTAAAAGTGCCCTTATCAGTTAATAATTTTAAATATTTTTTTGTCCTATTAATTGTAGTTTTTTTGCGCGGAATATTTTTTTACAGTTATATATCGATGTAAGCTATCGAATAAAAAAAAAAAAAAAAACATGCATATTCCCTATTGTATTCCTATTGGACGTTGGCCAATGTAGTGATGTGATTTCATATAAGCGACTGTTTGGCACTAGTTTCAATGTAACTTTGATTGTTACTGACTTAACGTTGGCATTATCGATATGTACACGTCTTACTACTAAATAAACTCTCTGTTTTATATTTATAAGTTGAACAATCTAAGTGGAAGTAATAAATGCGAGTATTGTGACTGAGAGTTGGCTCAAAAAGTCCGTGAAAAGTTTAAGTTGAATGGCAACCGTTTTACTAAAGCCTTACTCAACTTGTAAGGACTTGACTTCGTGAAAGTTATTTAAGTATTACGGAACTTAATATATCTTGCCGTTAATCGCAAGCAGCGGCAGACTCGAGGAAATTTTCTATATATAGATTGTATTTTGTGAAAAAAGATTATCTAATATATCTCGACATTGACAGAAAAGACCTAAAAGACATGAGGAAAAAAAATATTTCTTGCTATATTTTTTTGCTGATTCCAAGTCTCCTGGCGTTTGTTCCATACAAACGTAATCATCAGTTTCCTCTCTGGATAATGACACAAGAGCAATGATTATTCTACCATGCAATCTGTAGGTACCACTGTATGTCCCTAGATTGTGTTTTTCTCCATAAATTTATTATTATAAAAATTAGGAGCCTTCTAAAATCACAAAACTTACACATTTTTAACGCCCTTATCAGACGTCCTGCGAACAAATTTGACGAATATAAAACAACAAGGGAAAATCGACAAACAAAGCCAAAGTCCTTTTTATTATGATTCTTGAATACTTTTTTAAATCGATGCAGTTTTGGAGGAGAAAACCGGGGATAAGGAAATAGCGATTTCGTCTAATTTAAATAGGTATAATCGGTCCAAGCTGTAGTTGTCTCTATCACCCTCGGGCAGGATAGCTCGGGCACAGCGCGACAGCAATAGATAAGTTAAAAACCTATTCTCCAAATTTCTTGCAGCCATCCTTTCCTCGTAACGCTAGCATGATCTGCGACTCTTCGATTCTCAATTATTGTCAATTTTTTCATAGAGTTCACGTCGTAAAATATTTTTCAAAAACTCGGTAACAGAGTTCACGAGAAAAACAGAAGCATAGCTCACGCGTTACCGACCTTTCCCCCCTCCCCAATGAGCTCAGGCGACCTTACTCACGCTAATATATCTAAAAATACTAACTTCGTGAAAATTCCTTTATCAGCAGAGCTGTTCTCTTTATTTTTTCTCTCCCAAAGAAATATTCTCTCGAGCCTCAGTAATTTGATTTATTACATCACATTCCTCACACTTAATAAGGCAGCCCAGTGAGGACGCATTTCTAAACTAGCTCCAAGAACGGATAAGATAGATAGTATGCTTTTATACAGTTCAGAGTAGGTAAGTACACAGATATGTATCTTCTTTAAATTATAAAACGTATGTTTTCTTTTTTGGGGTTCCGTACCCGAAGGGTTCCAAACGGGACCGTATTATTAAGACTCCATTGTCCGTCCTTCCGTCCGTCGGTCCGTCTGTCTGTCAGTGGGCTGTATCTCATGAACGATAATACGTATACAGCTGAAATTTTCAGTGAATATGTATTTCTATTGCCGCTATAACAACAAACAATAAAATTGAAAATTAAAGGGGGCGAGCATACAATAAACGTCTTTTTTGGTGTTTTGTTTTCATAGCATAATGAGTTAGTTAATATTGTACGGAACCCACCGTTTGCGCGTCCGACTCGCACTTGGCCGTTTTTTTTATAATTAGGCAGCAAATAAGCATCAACCACTGATGGTAAGCGGTTGCCTATTGACGCTTGCAACCAAGGCACGTCGCCGACCCTGCAATAATCTCTTCACATGATTATTGAAGAACCCTATACTGTACTCCCTTGGGAAAACCATGGTGGGATGCTCATCCTACAACCTGAGCGTGCACACCCCATTCGGGCACACTCCTGCATGTAAATTATAAGTTCAGAATCAATGCTCTGATATGGATACGGCTTTTACAGATACCAAGGAGGTGTTGTTTTATTAAAGGAAAATACGTAGTGATTTGTGTGTGAGGAATGTCCCTATTTATTTATTTATTTAGAGAAATAAGTCAAGACAGCCTTTTTTTATATCACTAACGTGGCAAACAAGCTTACGGCCCGCTAGATGGTAAGCAGTTACCATAGCCTATGGACGCTTGCAACACCAGGGTTATCACTCGCGCGTTGCCGACCCTGAAGACATCTCTTCCACAGTCCGAGCTTAAGCGGAAGAAAACTCCTTTTAGCCCGCACAGTTCGAAACAATTCGTTTTCTGAACTCTAATTGAAATAAGACCTTAATTTTAAACCAATTTATAAAGTAAATACATTCTAATAATTCTATTATATTCTGTTTTGAATAATTTAATCCAAACAAAGATAAACAAAATGTTATTATCCCTTCACTGTCATGTACAAAGTAATCAACCAATAAACCAAACTCAATAAACAAACGCCACCGCCAATCTAATATCGTAAAATGCAACAATATTGCAAGCCATTTTTGGCAAACGTACCTAACATTGTGGTGTACAAATATTTGCACGAACATTGGCCACACGTCTGCCAACACCATTCAATTCATGTCGTGTACAAACATTGAATTATGGACCGCAAGCAGCTTAGGAAAGATGTTATGGGGTACCGAATGGTGGATTCGTGGTTATATTTATTTTATAGGCAGAGGTGTAACGAAAATGTTATTTTAGGTACCTACTCTTTCAGTTTTTACTTTGATAGGTTTTTGTTTTTCCACAAATCCACCATAGTAAGTGCTGATACGGCCAAATGTAGTAACCATGAGAATTGGCTCTCAAATCCTGTAACTGAAATGTCGATAGGTGCTTGGAGAAAGATTTGTAGTTTTGCCGCCCGTTTTGGAGCACTCAATTGTTTTCGGTGCGATTAGAATGTCAGTTAGTATTTATACAATCTGAGGTATTAAGTAATAGATCTAAGCTTGTAAAAGAGCTTATTGCCGAGTTGCTGAGTTTATTGTCGGCTCTTCTCACGAAATGCAAACCTTCCGAACCGGTATTAGAACAAGGGATAATTACAATGACCACCAAAAAGAATTTTGTGACCAATAAATAAAATAAATAAATAAATATCCTGTGACATTCCTCACACACGGTCATCTGATCCCAAACTAAGCAGAGCTTGTACTATGGAAACCAGATAACTGATATAATACATATACTACTTTTTGTTTGTAAATACAAACTTAATATACATAATTACACCCAGACTTAGGACATACAGATATGTTCATGCACACAAATGCATGTCCTGTGCGGGAATCGAACCCACGACCTGCGGCGCAATGGGTGGAATCTTTACCAGAGTCATAACCAACTGCGCCAACTGGCCTGTCAATGATGATGATGAAGTTTATTCCAAACCAGAACCGACTCCAAACACAGTTGTTTAGATTATGATTTGAATTTAACTAAATTGTAGGTAGTAGCTATTCTTAAATTAAATTTGCCAACTGTGCCAAGGATTCAATTTTATATTTTTTTGTAAAGTAATTGACTATGTTTTCTCAATGGCCTTAATACATTCAACATCATCATCATCATCAGCCTATAATGTCCCTCTGCTAAGCACAGGCCTCCTTTCACAAAACAGAGTGAAAGGGAATGGGCAGATACTCCACCACGCGTGCCCACTGCGGATCGGTGGAGGTAGGCTAGTGGTCAACCTACTGTTGGAGTTTTCAAGCCGCCTGGAAGGCCTCCAACTAGCTTAACGACTATCACAATTAAGTGATAATCGGGACCAACGGCTTTTACGTGCCTTCCGAAGCACGGAAACGCTCGATTTGAAATACCACTAGGTGTTCACCCATCCAGGTACCGACCACTAAGGGGGAGTCCATAAATTACGTGAGGTGTTTTTTAAAATTTTCTGTCCCTCCCCCCTGGTGAGATGTCGTGAGATTTTATTCAACCCCCTCCCCCATCCCCCAATCTCACGTGAGATTTTTCAAAATGTGGATTTCTTACGTGAACGCGTTGGATTGTTATTGTAAAAAGAAAAAAATAATTAGCTTCGTGCTTTTATTGAAGACTAGTAATCAATATTGCTGAGAATTTAATTATAAGTGTAATAAAAATTTAACAATAGAATACTTAAATCGAAACTACTGAGATTGAAAAAAGAATATCTACTCTAATTCAGTCCATGGAGAGAGAGAAAAAAATTGCGTGATATTTGAACTCGACCCCCCCTCTCTCCAACGTAAGATTAGATGAGATTTAACTCGACCCCCTCCCCCCCTTAAACATCTCACGTAATTTGTGGACGCCCCCTAATGTGGTAGCTTAACTTGCCGATCGATTAAGAATGGCTAATCATGCTACACCACGAGCGCTTCATAACAAATATACATTGTTTCATTGCAAATAGAAAACATTAATTCTTGAATAAAATTCAACTTCAAAGTAAAAAGCTCTCAGCCAACGTGTGAAACAGCTGATACTGACGTTTGTTTGAAGCATTATGGAGATAACGTTGCCACAAAACATGCGGCCTGAATGGACATTAACTTGACCCAAAAATTATGCGGATCACTCACTAGTAAGTAAGGGTCGTAACTTAGTGGTCGACGGACTCGGGGAGTTTTTTTTGTACTGGCAATCTAGAATATAAATGTGCCTACAAAAGCCTTTTTGGCTTAAGTGATATGTTAAAAAACCGGACCATATTTTTTAATGTTTATTAAGATTATTATTTTTATACCACTTAGCTGGCAAACAAGCATACGGCCCACCTGATGGTAAGCGGTTAAGATGGACTTATGTGTGTACCAATGGTAGCGTTGATTTTAATGAATTGTCCATTATTTAGGACTATCTCTGCTTCGACGATTTTTTACAAGCTTTTATTTAATACCTTGGCCCGCGGTAAAAAAATAACAATCATTGTTCGGGTGGAATGTTGCAAATCGAATTTCACCCCTTCCAGTGGTCGGATTGACTATTTGGTATACATTAGTATATTAGAAGACAATTCAAATTCAAATTCAAAATCATTTATTCAAATAGACCTTCGCAGGCACTTATGAAAAGTCTGACTCTAATACTCTAATACCGGTTCGGAAGGTTGCATTTGCTGAGAAGAGCCGGCAATAAACTCAGCAATTACTCTTTTCAAAACAAGCTTAGATTCATTACATCATATTTACATTCTAATCGCACTGAAAACAATTGCGTGCCCCGGCGCGGCGGCAAAATTACAAAGAAGACTGAATAAATATTTAATAAGTAAATAAATAGCAAACTTAAGCAGACCAAGCAGTACCTGTTCACAAAGTACAGTCACAAAAAACTTGTATTGAAAATGAAGTTTTAACAAAAACTTATTTCTTATTAATAGTAATTACTTTGGCATCTTCAGATGTTATTTTGAGACGAACGGTGTAGTAATTATTCTTAGTTATTAAATCAAAAATATTAAATTTTAATCACCACGGAAAATCACGTGGCATATATGATTATAAAAAACTTGACTTGAAATGTTGGTATTGATTTACGTTAAAACTTTTACTTAAATTTTCAGGGACACTTTAAAAAAAAAGTCTTATAGCTGTAAAAAGAGACTATCCATAAATATCGCAAATTATTTCCAACTATAATGTAATCCCAAGTTTCCAAATATTCGATCTAAACCAAAGAAGTTCTTTCAAGGGTACATTTGATACATCAATTATGTTTAAAGGGTTGATAAAGGCCCATCATCCAATTTCGCACACTTGAAACTTTGAGGGGTTAAAATGGAGTTTTCCCGAGTTGAATGCTGAGAAATGAGCGAACAAAAAGTTTTGAAATGTCGTTTTCGTGATTTCTGCTGTGACATACGGCGGATTTAACGATGGAAAGTGTTTATAGCTTTGGAAACGATGGAACGGTGATCAAAGACACATTTTTGTATGACTTTACAGTTATTATAGTTATAGTTTATTCATGGGATATTAATGTATAGACCACTCATGACCACGATCAATGCAACTTGGTCGAAAACCAAGGTTAGTCAAAATCATATTTTGACAATAAATCTGTGCGCGAATAGAACCGATACATTAATATAACGGCTATACAGTTGACATCTTTTTACAAAAAAAATAATTTGGTAAGTACTCATAATTTTATTATTATTTTCGTTTTGATGTTTGTGTTTAATATAATTATCTTATAAATAATTTTGAGTAAGAAAACTATTTTTTACACTTATTTAACGTGTTTGATGTTTATATTAATTCCTGTAAAAAGTTACTCCGTTGTTATAGGAGGTACGTGCTCCTGAAACTGACACGCTACCCGCTCCTCTTATGTAATAAAACCATAACCTTAATCTACATTTACTGCGCCAGCCAAATTAACAATACGTCCTTTTGGCTCGTCCTTTCAAAACATAATGTCGAGCGTCCTTGTTTCACTCCGGTGTTGCTACATGTTAAATTATTTAGATAGGTACCCTATTCTTTAATAATTCTAGAATAAAGAGTTATGGCCTTTTACGTGCTACCCTTCTAAAATTATTATAAACCTGTTTTTTAAACAGTTTCTGGTAGTTTCCATATTGTGGATCCTACCATAACTCTGTATTAACTTTTTAACTTTAAATTATTGGACCAGTCCCTGCGTCAGTGTCCACGCCTTCGCTCCAGCCCATCGCACAATTAACCCAAAGAAACGCAATGACGTTCATTTTGGTTGAAATATATTTCGCCAATTTCCCACCGCCGGCAACGCGCTCTAATTGGCTAAGTCAAGCACGCATGCACACTGATTGGCCAAGTCAAAAAAACACGATGCAGTGATTCTTGGTTACTGTTCAAATTCAGTGAAAAATCACTGACGAGTTTCGGAATTTGATTGTTCATTATTACTACTCTAAAGGGATCTTTCCTCGATGCTCCAGCCCCACGAACTGACGATCTCAGAAAGGTGGTCGCATTAGATTTGGGTGGCAAAGAACTTTTTGTTGTCTTCTTTATTGATGTCGTAAGTCATATAATTGGACTGCTTTACAAAAAACTTAAACCGACTTCAAAGTACACTAAGAAGTAATCAAATCCTGATCTGATGACAATGGGACCAAACGGGAAGTGTACCCTTCCAGTCAAAAAAAGAATTTTCCAAATCGGTTAATAAATGACCGAGTTATGAGGTAACAAACATAAAAAAAAAAAAAACTACAACCGAATTGAGAACCTCTCCCTTTTTTTGAAGTCGGTTAAAAAGAATGAAAGACCAGTAAAGTTATAATATTATTGTTTTAAGACATAGTGGTTAGGCCTCTAAAGGAGTGGCGCATTCTGAGAGAGGCCTATGTCCAGCAGTGAGGTAAAAAAGGCGGTTGATGGTGTGATAGTTTCCGTTTTTCTTTCTGTACTCAATACTCTCGGTTCCATAACTATACGAGTATTTGCTATTTTGGGAGATAGTTGGGAGTGTATCTAAATAAAATTAAAAGCTGGAAAAGCTTTGTCTCTTGTCTTGTCTATGGCGGTAGCTTTTTCATTAGAGTAAAGCAGTAAAGCAATATTCGTTTACTGAATAAGATTTACAACATATTTTTCCGCTAAATATAGAGTATACATATTTGTTCTTCCCATTTGGGGAGAGACAAGGAAATACGTCGTTTCTCCGCAAGGCATGTTGGAAATAAATGATGTGACTCACTGATCTCAGGTGTTCTTCGTATCCGTGTTTGCTATTCCGAATAAATAAAATAAAAGAACCCCATACTGTACCACGGCGGAGAGCTCATTCTGCAGCCTAAGCGTCCGTGGTAAGGAGGTCCTTTGGAACTGCAAAGTGCGAGAGCGTGTTGGTTGCAGTGTGAGGATGAATGGGGAAGGAGCAATGGATTCTGAGCATAAGATTCTGTGCTACTTAAGAACGCTTAACAGCATTTATTTAGTCAAGAAAATACTACTACTACTACTCTTGGGTACTCTTGCTGAAATACTGTTTGTTTATAATTTTAAAATGCATACATTCAATTGCAAAATAGCAACAAAAAAACCTAGGACAATCATTCAACTGATTTGATGTGGAGGCTTACCGCTGGATCATATATCCTACAAACATGGTACAAAGTTCTGGTCAATTAATTTTCGTTTCAAATTTTATTTGCGTCGATAAAAAACAAATGACAAAAAATATTTTTTCCCACAGTATCGTTAGGCTATCCCTGTTTCAGTGACAAACGGCTGTCGAACCGCGCAATATGGGGAAAATAGGACAGGACGTGTTTTGCATATAAATACTTGGTTCCGTATAAACAGTCTTAAATTTATTACTGTCTGTGTTGGGAAACGTGTTTTATTTTAAATACATTTTTTCAGTACCTTTTGCTATCGGTTTTCTTTTTTTAAATAAAATATAATTTACTGTCAACTTTCAAAAGGTTAATTCTTTTACTGATAAAGATCTTTATTTAAAAGCTTAGGCTGGTAGAGTTACGTTAGAGCCAATTGAACAAAAGCAACCAGAGTAAGTTACCAATCTATACGGAACTAAGATTAAGCTTTTAAAGCGAAGTTCAGCGACCAAAATATAGATCTAGGTAACCTATCTTTTAGATCTCCAAACATATTGGATTTTATCAAGTTCTTTACGGCGATGATAGGTCAGTGGTAGTGACGTCGAATGACAAGGTGATGGTCCCGGGTTTGAATCCTACAATGAGCATGAGGTTTCGGTGAAGGAACATCGAAAAATCATAGCACTTTGTGGTACCCGCCTCCTTCCGACAGCTGCAGCTTGAGAGCCAGTTACTTCTAGGCTTTATGAGCTTACCACCTTCGGCCACATCATCACTGACCATGGTGAGATTGTGGACAAACACAGGCCTATACCGGGTGGAGATTTCGAGAATGCATATTTTCGAAACCTATGTTGGGTTAGTCATTCTGAACAACTTTTACTAACACAAACTTTTTTTTGAGATTTCAGTGTGTCCCATAATAAAAGTTGTTGAGCAAGACTATAACTATAGGTATATACTATAGGTTTTTGAAAATATGCCATCTGGAAATCTCCACCCAGTATAGATAGTTAAAAAAACTAGCTCAAAGTTTCTTCGTAGATTTCTGTTGACATCACTTTACACGGCTTTAATATTGACCATCGACTTACTCCAGAAGCACATAAAAGCCGAGAATTTGGCACTTGCTTAGATCTTTTAAAAGGTTTAATTCTTAAGGGACCCTATAAAATGCTGCAGTGACCCGATTCGGCATCTTGAAACATTACTCACACATAGATAAAAGCAGGCGGCATGACGTCGGGTATCGTCAGCTAAACCACATTTCATTGGTGAAATATTAGATTATTACCCGACGTGACATGGGTGTGGGTAAAAGACCCATAGATTAACAATGTGGAAATATGATGGCGAAGTATATTATGTATAGTAAAATAATAAGTTTTAGAATCGTTTGCATGGAAGTGTTCATTATTAAACAAACTTAATTCCTTTTTTTATTCTGAACAAGACATTTATGAACGTGACAAATTTCAAGAAGTTTTTTTTTTATGCTACTAAGTGGGTAAACAAGCATACGGCCCGCCTGATGGTAAGCGGTTACCGTAGCCATATGGACGCTTGCAACACACGAAGCATCGCTCACGCGTTACCGACCTTTCCCCCCTCCCCAATGAGCTCTGGCGACCTTACTCACGCGCAGGAACACAACATAAAGTTATTTGGCTGCGGTATTCTGTAAGGTGGAGGTACTTCCCCAGTCGAGCTGCTCTTTGAGCGAATAAACACTATGCTCTACCTATCTTAAAAGTTTAAGTTTTCCAGAAGTTCAGACAGAATATACTTAAACTGAGAAGACTCCAAAAAGAAACTCAAACTCAAACATATTTTTTCAATATAAAATGGGTAATACTTATTTGTCAATGGTAAATAAATACGTTTCGCCATCTTCTGACACTGAAAAGTATTATGACGAAAAATCACTATACATTGTGGTCTCCAGAAGTGAGTTCAATACCTTTGCTGTTCGCATAAAAAACGAGTGAGCAAAGTGGTATTTATGTCCGTAGAAGGGGCCGTCGACAACGTGCGGCTGAAAATTCTCGCGGCGACTTGTAGTTCGATGGAGAAACGGGGATGAAGAAACGGGGATAGAGAAACGGGGATGGAGAAACGGTTCCTGTGTACACATTCCAAAAAATATACTATAGAAGATCGATAAACATAAAACCTTACTTACTAGTTTAAATTGAAAACAGATTCGTATTTGTTACTTATTAGATTAAATTGGAAACAGCGGTTTTGCTATTATCTACTCCTATTAAAGTACGGCGGCATTGTATACATTGCTTGATTGAAAATGGAATCGTTTTCAATAATGCAATATTCCTATCGATATTGTTATAATAATTTCACGTACGACTTTTTGGCGGGAACTTGCAGAGTGACGTAGCATTTTCATTTTTATTTTCATAAATTTGTGTATTTTGAGTTTTATTGTGTATTATTGGTGGTATTTTACCCAATAAAGATCATCCATGTGCACCAGTGAAGTGAAATGAAATGAATTATGTGTATCGTGACTTTTCAAGTTGTCTCAAAATGTCCGTGAAGAGTTTTAGTACAATGACCACCATTGTAGTAAAACATGACTTTTATGGACGGTGACTGACTGAGGACTATAATGTGAAGTGATTTTGGGACTGGATACTATAATATAACTCGACACTGGCAGAAATGAGCCCTAATTTGGGCTTGGTTGCCAAAATTAAAAATAAGAAGAAGAATGTCACGTACAGAATTCTGAACAATGATAAACTTTAACAGAGGAGCAACGCGTATTAAACTCAAAGAGCAGCTCGATTGGGCAAGTAACTCCACCTTACAGAATACCGCAGCCAAATAACTTTATGTTGTGTTCCTGCGCGTAAACAAGGTTGGCAGAGCTCATTGTGGAGGGGGGATGGGTCGGAACGCGCGAATGTTGCAAGCGTCTATATGGCTGCGGTAACCGCTTACCATCAGGCGGGATATTCGCTTGTACTGAAAAAAGGTTCTACACTTCTACAAATCTAGTTATGTATGTTGACGTTTTGTTGTCGGGAAACTAACCTAGTTACATTTAATCGTATAATCGTAGTATCGTCTCTTAGATTTAATCAAATAATGTAGTAATGAACCAAAACTAGTTTTGTTACTGGTAATTTTTAGTTCGCAAGTCACTCTGTTTAGGTTATTGTTAGTAAAATTTTGTGTTACTATTAAATAAAAAAAAAAACAGTGTGTTTACTTCCTTTGTCATATAGCCTTCGAATAGTCAAAATACCGCGTGGAAATTATCATGCTCAAGCAATCAGATTTAAAGATATGACTATAAAATAGACTAGATAAATACGTTAATCCTTAATGCGACCTTGCATTTAATCTGTGCTTGCATTATGAAATGGGAGGTATTGGTACATCCCGTCGATGTCCCTAAGAATAATGTCAGGTGTGTAGTGGTGTATCCTGGGCTGCTCGTGAATCCAACTCGGTTTCAAATTTGAGTATCTAGTTGTCTGTGAACTAGTACTGCCCTCCGGTTATGCTCGCTTAATGGTACTATTATGACATTATCCAGGACCAAAATTTCATGAAAATTCGTTTAGCAGTAACGGAGCAGGGCCAGTAGACAAGATGGTTATCGACAATCGTCATCGTTAGTAAACGATCAACCTTTGTATGGGATTGACATAAGAGATTGTCAAAAATCACGTGACATTTCGATTTGAAACGTCAATCCCATACAAAGGTTGATCGTTTACTAACGATGACGATTGTCGATAACCGTCTTGTCTAGGGGGGCTGAATAGTGAAAAACATAAGACAAACTTTCGCATTATAAATAGTAGCAGATATAGTGTACCTAAAGATAAAATAGCAATACAAAACTATTGCGAAGGAAAACATAAATAATTCATGAAGAACTGAAATCTCCGGACCTGTTTCGCAAAAAGGGTTGGAGATTTCTTTACCTAGCAATAATAAGTTGACCTTCGTTTATTTTTACTGAAATATTAAAATTACATTTCATCTTTTTCAGGTATACTCGAGAAAATGGCCGGCTGAGAGTCTTAGCAGTGAGTGGTCCGGAAAGTCTAAATTGGTAACATGAAAAATGGCTCTAAAGAAGTCTGTTTTCTTCTGAAGCCACGGAAAAGAGGCGCGACCTATATTTCTAGATGAGCTTTTAGCTGTGTAGTGCGTTGCATTCAGACTAAGGTACGGTACGATACGTTGTTCAGTCTCGTTACTCAATTATTCTAAATTAAACTGAAATTCTCGTAGGGTTGTTAACCATCGAGTAAGAATATGAATAGAGTGATAGTGATAACGACATTACCCTGCGAAATGTGAGCAGTTTGCATATAGATTAATAGATATATCGTTCACTATTTGAATTACTGCCAGAAAAGAAATCGTTAGAGGTCTGTCATTTATTCTCGATAAAAAACAGAAATTGGCATTAATTATATGTATTTCAAACTATGAAAGCGGAGTGAAACATTTAATTAAGGCGCTGCGCAAACGTAGAAACTTTTGTGTCTTGTGTCGGATACAAGCTACCAATGAATGATTTCTATAGAACCAGTATGAAATCAGCCACTCCCTGCGCAGACGTAAACATTTTGTGTGTCCAGTTGCTCCCACTTTACACTGCTCGTTGACGTTCAAAAAGTGTTCGGTGTCGGTAACTGGAAACTAAAAGTCGTTAAGATAAAAAGATAAAGATTTCTTTATTTGCTCAAAGTATGGTTATATAAAGTTTTTACAAATAATCTTATGGTGCATACATACTTTGCCATATAATAGGCATGCAAATATTTATATAATTAAAATTAAACACATGCAATTGACCATAATAAGATAAGCGACAGACCACAAAAAAATAGAATTCATAATAATACTCTATTACATTACTTTGATAATAATAACAACAAAATAAAAAATGTCTACATGTCAGAAAAAATATACTAATTTTAAACAATAATAATGAACATAAAAATTTTATAAAATTATCAAACTGCAAGTAAAAGTAAATCATTCAAGAAAATCATTAATATTGTAAAAGCTCTTATCCATGAGCCACGCATATAATTTTAATTTGAATTGCCTGATCGACAATTCCCTGATATCCCTTGGTATGTTGTTAAATATTTTGACACACATAAAACTAGAACTATTTCTATATAGAGAAGTTCTACACATTGGTAATATTATTCTAGTGGGATCTCTGTTTTTTACTCTAGAAAAAACTTGATCTTGACATCTATTAAATAATATTACATGCTCTTTTACAAAAAGTGCTGCTTGAAAAATGTAAATACATGCTAAAGGCAAAATCTTTAGTTTTTTAAATAAAGGTCTACATGACTCCAAAGGACCTGCTCCACACAAAACTCTAATACATTTTTTTTGGACTATGAATGCTTTATTGCTGTTAGTCGAATTTCCCCACAAAAGTAAACCATCCCTAAGAACTGAAACAACAAAGCCATGATAGGCAACTAGAGCAGTTTTTTGCGTTGCTATGGTCCTCAAACGTTTCAATGCAAACACAAATTTGTTTAATTTGCTACAAACATAGTCAACGTGTGCCTTCCAATTGCAGTGCTCATCCAGCATAAAACCAAGAAACCTGATTTCACGAACCCCGGCAATTTTCTGTTTATTACATATTACATTAATTTCTTGTAAATTACTATTAGAGTTGTAGTTATGAAAATGAATATATTTAGTTGAAGTTAGTTAGTTGAAGATTCGTTAGTTGAAGACACAAATAATATTAAAGAAAATCCTTGCAATTGTATTAAAGCTGACGGAAAACAAGCAACGAATAGCATAAGCAGCAGTAGCAACTGGCGACTGTGTCCAATCGCCGTTACAGGACACAGCAACTACGGTTTCCTGTGGTGTGCCGTGTAGGTAACAAAAAGAGTCTACGTTTGCGCAGCCCTTAAGGCAGCGTTGCACTAACCCATGCTCACGGCACATACTCTAGCACAGTCGCTGTATTAATATTCTATCTATATGCTGCTAACTATATCGTAAAATTACCTCGGAATATAAAGTTTCTATAAGAACGATAAGTTAAACTTTAAACTTTTAAGTTAAACTTTTATCGATTTAGGTAAGTATTAGGTACTCAGCTCAAATTGTGGTAGGTGAAGGTTGAGAAACCATAAGTTTTCAGTAAAAATGTAATTTGTGTTATTTTTGTTATTAGGAGACGATTAAAAATAGAAAACTTTTTTTTTTTTTTTGACACAATCTAATTGCGTACGAAAAATGACAACTCAGACTCTCTAAACCCCAAAAAACAATTTTCAAATGGCATTTTCAACGTGTCAATGTTATGAAAAATAATTGGCCAAACCACCAACTTAATTTTACATCTAACGTAATCCTTATCACATGTGTATAAGGTCTGATATTGCTGGAATGGTGAAGGATTAAGTATGTCGGTAACCGCCGAAGAATCAGTGGTAGGTAGTAGTAGCTGACATGGCTATTGAGATTGGTACAATTGTTCCAGGCAATGTCAGGCGTTTTAGCTGGCAGTGTGCTGACGTACCTCCATCTAGTGCCCGTTAGATCTAGGCCATGCTGTTTTTTTTACGTATTCTAGGCAGGAATGTGGTATTAAGTACGTTCTCTGCTATTAGGCTCCGTATAGAGGTTGAGATATTTTCTGGTCCGTATGAGGTAATCGTCGATAGATTCAAATTCAAATCATTTAATTCAAATAGACCTTCGCGTGCACTTGTGAATAGTCTGACTCTAATACCAGTTCGGAAGGTTGCTTTTGCTGAGAAGAGCCAAAACAAGCATAGTTTTATTACATTCTAATCGCACTGACAACTATAGCTTGCCCCGGCGGCAAAGCAGCACCTGTTCACAAGTATGACGCGTGTGGCGGCCATCGAGGACTTACCGTCACACGACGCCGCCGCCGCAAGGAAAGGCCTTAAATATTTTTTTTTCTTTTTATATACCAGTTAGGTGACAAACAAGCATACGGCCCGACTGATGGTAAGCGGTTACCGTAGCCTATGGACGCTTGCAACACCAGGGGTATCACTCACGCGTTGTCGACCCTGCAGAAATCTCTTCACACCCCTTTTGAAGAACCCCATGCTGTACTCCATTGGGAAAACCACGGCGGGGAAGCTCATTCCACAGTCTGAGCTGTTGTTTTTAGATTAGGCGCATGATTCCTTCTGATCTTACAGTTTAGGATTGATCCATACTGGCCAGTTTATCGTACGGTTAAAACTTTATACAAATTGAATGAAATAAAATGAAATACAATAGAATAACACACGTTACCGTTTTGTAAGTGATAGGTGAAACTCAAATAATAAAAAGTAAAAATACTGTTTTTGTATTGGGTAAATACCATGACAAATCAGCAAAAGCCTCGAGTTTTTATAATTTCGTATCTGATTTTAATAATTGTTTGTTTTGATATCGTTTCCTTTACAAAATATCTCTGCCTACTACGTTTCATCGACCAAACGTAACCTTCCAAATTATATCAAACAAAAAAAAAACAGATGAATGTAAAAATAAAATAAAACGTAATATAAAATCTTCCACTCGCTTAAATAGAGTCACGTATACGGAAAAACCCCAAGATCTGAAATACAAGAAAAAAATAAACGAGCTGCCATACATTAAGGTCATTAAACGACATAAAGATACTTTTTGGGGTGTACCAGGAAGCACACTTTAATTTAAATTCCGAGTTGGCATGGATAAATCAAGCGGGACATAGCTGGGTTACGCCTTTAGGCAACTGTTCTACTCACAGCGAGATATTCGCCTATAACATTTGTAGAATTTCGTCCGGATAAAAAAAAACCTTTTTTAAGCTTTTTGGTCTTTGTATATATGCCGTTGTTCCAGTGGCATTTCCGCTTTACAGTCCTGGAAAGGTATCCTATTTTGAAATGCCTGTGATGAATTGTGCGACTTAAATTTGGGAACTAGCAAAAGGGGAGAGCCTCCCTGGGTTGGGGGAAGGTAATCTCATTTGATGCACAAAACTACGAAACTAACAAAGCTAAGTGGTCAGGGTCATTATTGGTGAAAGAACCACGAGATGACTAGCTACAACTGAGGTCTCTTTACGAATTCCTTCTCGCATTCTTTCAAAATGCTTCCCCGAATGTTTTTGCTCACGTAAATCTGCAAATGTCGCAACGAACACGAAATAAACGAGATTTAAACAATTTGTTAAAGTTAGTTACGCGGAAGGTTATGCCAATTGCAGTGCTGCCAACCGCTCGTAGCTACGACGATTTATCGTAGACTAATTAAAAAACTTCGGTTATTTTTTGAACAGATTTCGTACAGTGATGAACGAGATAAAAATCACTTTTTGAAGAAAATGTCACAATTAAGAAAGAGATGGGATACCGAAATGACAGTAAAAGTATTATGTTTAACATCTTACACACACTTTTATTCCAACTCTCCTGTTGTCGGACAGGTTTCTAGCATGGGAGGGAAGCAATAATACAGACAGAATATGGGCTGGAGGAAAGAAAAAGAAAAACACTTCTGCTAAATGATCTGGGTGACAAATAAACAAATATGGTCGCGAATTGAACGTAATGGCGGCTTTTTATAATTTTGGTGTTTTCGTTTAACATATATGCAGGGTGAATTTATTTTTTAGCCAGTATGGGTAGGTTTTGATCTAAAGGCCTTAGAGGTTTTCCTTGCTTCGGAAGACACGTAAGAACGTTGGTCCTGTTTATCCATCGATATATTATCTGTCTAGATTAAGGGTTACGTACAAGACAACATCGTGAAAGTGGCCGCTTGGAAACTCAATAAAACAAAATTATGTCACTCATGAATGAATGTTCTACGTTCAAACGTGGACCTACTGAAACTGAAATAGCGACACCGTGGTCTTATTTCTTCGGCCGTTTCGAAATAGTATATCGAATAGTAATACTATTTCGATGTGTTTATCACTTAATTTTGATAGTCGTTAAACTAGTTGGTGGCCTCCTAGGCTGGTTGAAAACTCCAACAGTAGGTTGACCACTAGCCTACATCTACCAATCCGCAGTGGGCACGCGTGGTGGAGTATCTGCCCAGTCCTTTTCACCCTCATTTGTGAAAGGAAGCTCAGTGCTCAGCAGTGGGACATTATATTGATTATATTGACATTATATGATGATAAAAATAAAGCCTTTTATTCATTCCCATACAATACAAATAAATTAATTCACATTTAAATAATACATTTCATTAATTGAATTTGAATAAATACAATAAAATTACATTACATAAATTACAATTAAAATTAATAATGAAATACAAAACCTTAATTACTAGGAACCCCAGTGTGGGTAAAGGCCTCCTCCAGGCGTAGCCATTCTTGCCTATCTTTAGCGGTGTGCAGGTATGCAGTGACATTATATGATGAGGACCTGAATAATCAAATAATTGATAACTGGCCATAATCAAATTGTGTTAAAACATCCATATATAAAGAATAAGGTATAATCAAAGCTTCGGTCCTCTATTTTACCTGCATTCCCAACAGATATTGATTTATATTATATTGTTAAAAATACTTAGTCCAGGTGTAACATTTACCTCAGGAATATTAAATACTCAAAAAATACTACATACTTATTAAAAATTCGAAATATAAAACATTCCCATTTCGTAAGCCGATTAATACATTTTGCAATCCATTACTGCAATATCTTACCTTTCGATTCGAAGTTTAAAACATTTTTTTTCATTCCGCTCAAGTGTTACCATTTCCGGCCATCCCCTTTAAAAAGAAGTGCTTTTTTGAGGCGATTTACATAATTATGCCGGTATTCCGGTCACTACGGCGTTTTAACGTTATAATCACGCTGGTAACGTTAAAAAATGGGGCTATGCCTTAAGTGCTTGTTAAAATTTTAAATGGTAAGTAAAACACATCCTGTAAATGAATCGCCAAGGGGAACATTCGTTGTAAAGAAAATTAATATTGGTTAAAATCTTGAATAATATTCATTTGGGGCTATTTGTACTAGAAGGACTTTCAGTATCATCATCATCAGCCTATATGTGCCACTGCTGAGCACAGGCCTCCTTTCACAAATCAGGGTGAAAGGGAATGGGCAGATACTCCACCACGCGTGCCCACTGCGGATCGGTGGAGGTAGGCTAGTGGTCAACCTACTGTTGGAGTTTTCAAGCCGCCTAGAAGGCCTCCAACTAGCTTAACGACTATCACAATTAAGTGATAACTGGGACCAACGGCTTTACGTGCCTTCCGAAGCACGGAAACGCTCGATTTGAAATACCACTAGTAGGTGGTCACCCATTCAGGTACCGACCACGACGGTGGTAGCTTAACTTGCCGATCGATTAAGGGCTTATCATGCTACACCACGAGCGCTTCAGCTTTCAGTATATATTTAGTGTAAAACAAAGAGTGATACACTTAGATTCTGAATAGATGCCATCTAAAATTCTTATATTAAAAATAAACCTGCCAAGTGCGAGCCGGACTCGCACACGAAGGGTTCCGTAAAGACGTTTCTTGTATGGGGGCCCCCTTTTTTTTAATATTAAATAATTTCTATTATTTGTTCTTCTAACTACAATAGAAACACATTCCGTGAAAATTTCAACTTTCTACCTATTGCGTTTCATGACAGACGGACGGAGAGCGTTTAGTAATGGGGTCCCATTTGGGAACGGAACCCTAAATAAGGGTATTGTGTAATGTAATTATATTCCATTTTGTTGCGTTTAACAAGTAACATTATCTCTATTTCTTTCTATAACAGCATTAATCGGGATATTGTGATGCAACAAACATTTCTACTGGCCTTTTAGTAACAATAAAATTTCGAGTTCTTTGTTATACTTTTTTAACAAGGTCGCCGGAAAAATGGCGATCGCTTTCTTTCATCTATTGTTGATTGATTACTCTCGTTTCCCCCTTTTGGGTACATTGTGTTGAACAATGGATCCAACGCTGTATTTGGGTCAATTTTTATGTGCTGTGAGCTGAACACAATTTTAAACTCCGTTTCCAGTGCTGTATGAGAGGCTATGATGGTCCTGGGGTTTTCACCAATGCCTGGCATATGGAACTAGCGTTCATACATAATTGGGCTTGAAGATCTTCTCGAAGTAGTTTTCTACCTACATTAATAATTCTAAATCCATACCTGTCCAAAACTTTATATTTTACGCAGTATATAGACATACTGTACTATAAACAAATTACCTACTTTCGCCACAAATTATCTACTTTTAACCGCTGGTTTTAGTATAAACTTCACACACGGCCGTCTTTTCAAGAAGCAGAGCTGGCAGAGGAGTATGAAATCCAGATATCGGATATACTACATTTTTAGGGTTCCGTAAACGGGAGTCGGGACCCCATTACTAAGCTTCCGCTGTCCGTCCGTCCGTCATTCCGCCCGTCCATCTGTCTGACAATTTTCAAAGCATTATATTACCTCTATAAAAACAAATAATTAAAGTGAAATAAAATTAAAATTAAAGGGACATATAAGAAAGGTATTTACGGAACCCTTCGAGTGCGCGTCCGACTCGCACTTGGCCGGTTTTTAAATACTGATATGGATACTCACACCCGGACTCAGAATAAGCATACAATTCAATTCATGCACCCAAATGTATGTTCTATGTGTCGAACTCAAGGCCTATGGCGTGATACAGGATATCTTACCAACTTAAAATTTTCTTTGGGCTGATTTTTCAATGGCCCGATAATATTAGTTGGTAAAATTGAAACAGTAATTTGAAATAAGAACGAACATAAATTGTTCTAATTTAAAATTTTCAAGGAATCGCTTACCCAAGATTTATGTAGCGGAACATGGGACCTTAATAAGTTAGTAAATACCAATAGCAAGTAAGTTTCTCAACTCGCCAAGTCCAACAAGTACTAGGAGTACACTCGGTTCTTTGCGCTCTACTTACAGCGGAACATGTAAGCCGGAATTTCCTTTTGCGTCGTACACGGTACATTTATTAGCGGACTTTTTGTGCAAACTTCTGAAACTATCGTACGAATATACGATGCCAGTTATAGCCATATATCATTAAAGTCGTGGATTTGGTTGCGAAAATGTACCAAAAGTGGTTTTTAACACATTGGCAAATTCGGCGGTGACCATACTACTTACTATCAGGTCACGTGATAACACTTATGACGGAAAAATGTGATTAAACTATTAAAGTAAAAAGCAGACTTTTTTCGTCCAAGAAAAAAAACAAGGCTGTTTGTCGCTAAGCAAAGTGTTTAATTAATTAAAGGACAAACAAAAGACTGCAGACGTGCTTCTTCTTGTAGATATAGAGTTGCGCGTTTTGCAAATTAATGTAACTACTATTATAGAGAAAAATAATTATAAAAAAATTACTGTTATTTTATATATTTGCGCCTTTTGGGGTCGAAACGTTGGGGCCGTGGGGAGTGAGTGCCAAAAAATTATATAAAAAAATTGCAGCGCGCCTAGTTGAGGCGACACGTTCCCAGAATGCTGGCTTATACTTCGGTCAGCAGATTAGCATAGCCATTCAACGTGGCAATGCTGCCAGTGTTCTGGGAACGTTACCAACTGGCACGGATTTAGAATAGTTTTATTTTTTAAATATTAGGTTTAGTTTAGAGTATTGTTTATTATTATTTCTTTTGTGGGTGTTATTAATTGAAGTAAATAAAAAATAAACTTTACTATAAAAAAATATTTTTTTTTTTAGAATCGGAGCAAAATCTGTTTTTCTTTTATATTTTACAAGAATAATATTTTGCTCATTGTGACAGAATGAATTGATTTAATTGAATGAAATCCCTAGAAAATCGAAAACTACGAGAAACCTACATGTCCCCGAATCAAAAATCAATCTCAAAGTCAGTACACTAGTCGTGGCCGTCGTGGTATAATTACTACCCGTTCTTGTAAAGAAAGGAGTATAAGCCGGTCTACCTTTGTCGATTCTTTAAGCAACTATAAAGTTGCCAGACTGAACCTCATAAAGGTATCATAAAATAATTGGAAGGCCTGAGTGTTACTCAGAAACTTTACAATTAGCCTCTCTTAATTGTTGAAATTAATCTTAGTTTATTGTTTCTATAACAAAAAAGGTCGTCTGGGGGATGACAGATGATGAAAGTTTATGTCTGTGATGAAAAGAAAGTAATAATAAAGCAGTCTAGTAAATACTAGAAATAAAAATACTATTAACTATAATTAATGATAAACGAAACAGATATTGATATCTGCATGTGGATATAATACACATTGGTGCTGATTCTGTTATTTACAACGAAACTGATTTAGTACCACTATGTCTCTTTCTAACAAAGAACGTAAGAAGAGGATGTAAGAAATTTAATCCTGTCAAATTAGTCCAATGCCAATTAAGTCGGCATCAATTGCAGTTACGTCAAAATACCCGCAAATGAAGACGGTAAAGACTAATTTGACAGCTTTAAATATGTTCTATCCTTTTTCAATAATGTTTGTAGCAGGAGATGCCATGAGACTAAATTTAGTTTAGTGCGATTTACAACAGAATCGGCACCATTGCTTATACTATATTACGACGAAACAGAAAATCTGATGTGAAGATCTAGAACCACGATTGCAACTGAACTTTCTGCAAATTCGTAAATTATTCTTCTAACAAACACATATCCTCACATACTTATCCTCACACACATAGTCTCATACACAGACCCCACATACCTCTTTCACAAAAACATTCTCGTAGCTTCTGCATTCCTGCCCGATTTATATTACATCTAACAAACACACCCCCTCACACACATAGTCTCACACACACCCCCATATACCTCTTTCACAAATACATTCTCGTAGCTTCTGCATTCCTACCCGTTTTATATTACATCTAGCAAACACATAGCCTCACACAAATAGTCTCACACACACACCCCCACATACCTCTTTCAAAAAAACATTCTCATAGCCTCATTCCTGCCCGTTTCGAATGAACTTGCCTTTGGTTGCATAAAACACAGTGTTACAGATTATCCTTCAAATCCTAACTCGTGTAAGTAATATCTTATTAGGTATAAGTTCAAAAGAAAGACATGAGTTCAATTACAGGCATCAGATCTATTTTCGAGACCAAAGACTTAATGAAAGGGCATTACATCCTTCATAAAGATTATCTTAATTAGATAAGCCTGACGATAACATAGGACCTTCTTATGATTACGGTCACCTAATAAATTGGACCACGATCAAGGAGGGTCCGAGTTCAAGATATAATAGTCTATTGAAAGGGTCTTTTATATACCTAGACATTTAGGTCGATTGAGATTTCATGCTTTCTGTGTTGCTATGTAGTAAGTAATATATGTATGACTATCAGGGCCGTATTGCAAAAAATTGTCTAATAACAAAAAAAATACTGGCCAAGTGCGAGTCAGACTCCTACACGGTGGGTTCCGTACAATATTAACTAACTAAACTTTGCTGTAAAAAATAAACGTTTATTTTATGGGGGGTCCCTTTAATTTTTAACTTTATTTCCAATGATTTCAAAAACTAAGGATAGGCCCACCGACACATTTGTCAAAAAACTTCTTCATACAAGGAAACAGTACCGCCATTTGTATAAAAATGGATCTAACTATGAAGTGCCGCGTTGCATAGGCGTACTTACGATGTAACCTGTATGTGCAATGCACACATACATGAATAAAATAAACAATAAACGAACGGACTGTTCCGTGGACCGCAGACGACTGAATCGCGTTGGCCCTAAACTGAACATTTTAGGGCCAGTGCGTTGGTGCCATTTTGTCGCGCGGTCGGCCTGTTCCTTACGCCAGTAATATTATATAAGTCGATGGGGTCCCTTTTTAACTTAATTTCATTTTTATTATTTTTTGTTATAACGGCAATAAAAAATACATATTCTGTGGAAATTTCAGCTGTCTACCTGTTACGGTTAATGAGATACAGTCCACTGACAGACAGACAGACGAACGGACGGACGGACAGCGGAGCCTTAGTAATAGGGTCCCCTTTGGGTACGGAACCTTAAAAACAAGGACCTTTGATGAATGATATATCCAGATTGAGCGTCGAAGCTGTTCACGCGTCGAATAAAAATAGCTCCTAGGGGCTAAAGCAAATAAACATAAATAAAAATGCAAAACTATGTTTAGTTAAAATCGGGTCAAATCATTATGCTTAAAATCTTAGAAGGCATAGTTTTATTTTGCATATTGCATATGCATAGTTTTCAGGCAAATTTTCACTTTTGTTTTGGATTTCGGCGAAAAATATACAGAAAATCTTATTCGGCTTTCACACGATCTTATAGATAGACAATTTCCTCAACTTGCGAATATTTACTATCTCTACTTATGTACGTTCATAATGCTATCATTATGAACTTCAGTATGACAAGCATAATGACGCAGAGTGAACGTAAAACGTAGCAGTAAAGTATACCAGCATAAAAAAGTTGGCTTGTTTAATATTATAGTCGTGTAGTATGGCGACGCTCTTTCTAGGTAGATCTATTTCTATTACTAGGCCATTCCACACACACGGTCATCTGATCCCAATCTAAGCAGAGCTCATACTATGGAAACCAGATAACCGATGACCAGTACACGAGGACATGTGAAAATGGGGAAGAAAGGAGTGAATGCTGGTATGAAGGATAGAAGAGGTGAATGGATGAAGCATCAGGCAGATGATGATAAGATAACGATAAAAAACATGTAATAATTTCGATTTGCAATGTCAATCCCATAAAAAAGATTAACGATGACAGTGACTCTGAGTATGAATGTATCGATACTTAAATTTATCTATTTTTGTCGACAAATCTGACATAACTCTATGAGAATTGAGAATTGATTTAAAAAAACCTACTTTATAACTTATCGGCGATACATGCAAGGCAATTCTACATTGCATCCAATATCCTATTACAAAATCGCCTATATAATACGACGACTTCAATTCAAACGAGCAAATGCTAATCTCGTAATGCAATAAGTTAACACTTGTGCAAGAGTTTTCCTCTAACATAAAGAAACTCGACAATAGATACCCTGAAGCGATGTACTACGGGTCGTATAGTTTTATAGTCTTCCCTCATTCGTCTTACGTACTGTGCACTGCCGAGCAAATATAACGGGCGAATAGTTTTTTGCTGTTTATCGTAAATGAAATATTGTTCTGTTTCCTTTGTAGGTTTATGCCACGGTTAAGAATATTGCAAGTTGAGGAAATTGTCTATAAGATCGTGTGAAAGCCGAATAAGATTTTATGTATATTTTTCGCCGAAATCCAAAACAAAAGTGAAAAATTAGCCCGAAGCAAACTATGCCAAACTATCCCTTCTAAGATTTTAGTTAGGTGCATCTATTTTTTTTTATAAATATCACAATTGTTATTTTAAAAAAACATCACTTTTAAATTAAATTAGGTTACGGTAAAATGTTCAAAACAGAAATTGTAAGCTTAAAACGTCGCAGGATTAACGTCAATTTGAGCGCAGCTTCAACATCCGCAGTAGTTCAAAAAGAAGAGAAAAAAAGTACGTACACTGGAAAATGCAAAGAGAAAAACTATTTACTTTTTGGAATACAACCGGGAACTTAATTGAAAGCTAATATTAAAAGAACTAAAGGATAACCTTTTATTGAAAGAATGTATGTAAATGTATGTAACATAGATGGAAGAAAAATATCGGTGTCTATCATTGATCTATTGTTACTAAGTATAGAGAAGCTATCATAAGCAAAGGTTATGTGCCATTTTTAACCGACTTCAAAAAAAGGAGGAGGTTCTCAATTCGTTTTTTTTTTTTTTTTTTTTTATGTTTGTTACCTCATAATTCCTTCATTTATTTATTAACCGATTTGGAAAATTCTTTTTTTGTCTGGAAGGGTACACTTCCCGTTTGGTCCCATTGTCATCAGATCAGGATTTGATTACGTCTTAGTGTACTCTGAAGTCGGTTTAAGTTTTTTGTAAAACAGTTCAATTATTTTAGAGTCAACTAAAGTACTCTTTAGCGCTGAAACAATAATTAGTCGTCAGTCTAAGCAGACAGTAGAAACACGTAGCGCTATCAGTGGCTCGATTCTCGTAATAAAACTTCAACGGTGTCGTAGCGACATCAACTTTCGTGAAATATTCTGTATAAAAAAAAACTTGTGGCACTCGGAGACTGCCGCGGTAAAGCTATTGCATCAATGCCACCTAGAGGCGGGTTGCTGAACTAAAGAGACAAGCGTGATATTTCAAAAAGACATTAAATTTTCTGCTATTCATCGATAGATGGCAAAACTAAAAAGTATCACCGCTGTGCCGGTCGGAGTGGGGGGTGTTAGGTTATTTTCGTTACGGAATTTCTGGATTCGGTCTCCACGCTCAAGGCCCGCGATAGAAGCTATGCAATACCTTAAAAATATTCAATAGTGTATACGCCTCAATAATTTGTCCAAAATAAACGAGTACCTAGTCCTTCTTTTTGTGAAGGTCTATTAATTTTGTTATTCTTATAAATAAAAAGAACAAAAAATATTAGTACTATTATAAAACTATGATTATATTACTCAATAAAATATTTTTTATTATAAATATACCACAGGACAGGACATAGCAACGATTACATTACAGCGACAACGATTAACTTTTTTGACATTTTGTGTTGCTAGTTATCTATGTAACACTAATTAAATTATTCCAAAATGAGACTCAAGCCTATGTTAGTAGGTGACTTTATCATCAAAGCGAAATCCTAACTTATTCCAAATTCAAAATAATAAAAGCAAAGTATTCTAATATTTTAAAATTGCTTCCAAATGGCAACAATAAATTTAAATAAAATATTGCTTTCAATAAATAAAATATAAATTATTAGCATTTCTGTATCTTTAGAGGTAACCTACTTTTGATTTTTGATGTATTTCTTTCATTGAGTATTCGAGGCCAGCATTGAGAGATGTGAAGACAAGTATTCGTTTTATAACCAAAGCTTTTTTTTTTTATTTTTTATTTCTTTATTAATTTTAGAGGGCACCCTCATCGGAAATACATAAACAGTTATCTTCTACTTATACCTATCTGAACTAATTTGTATAACATTTTGGCAGTCTCCGATAATGGAAACGCCAATATAGTGTTACATTCTCCAACATTAAATATATTTATATTATTAACATAAAAAAGTGCTCTCCTTTCGGTTTCATTACGGATACACTCCATCATAATATGGTATGCATCTTCTATCGTTCCACACTCAGTACATAAGGGTGAATCAACTTTACCCATCATATGTGCATAACCATTTAGGGGAATATGTCCTGACCTAAGTCTAAAAGCTGTCACTATATCAGTACGGTTCATACGTTCACTTTCTATCCACATATAAGCTTTCATATAAGATGGCCAGTAATCTTTGGTTGCTAAATATTATAAGCAATAGAATTATTAAGTGAATTCGCATAAACTTTTTGTTTCATTTGATATTCGGTAGTATTCTGCTTTGATGTTGATTTGCATTTATAACGTTTTGCTTACCGTCCGTCCTGTGATGTGAATAATAATATTCAAATTATTTTACTTAGGGTCTACCGCAGGAAATGGTAATGAACTTGAAATTTGGCCATTATCTTACAATATCAAAGATACGGCAAAAAGTCTAGAAGAAAAAAAATTCATATAAGTTTTTGTTAAAAAAATATTTTTTAATACAAGCTTTGTTTTGGTGACTGTACTTTCTGTTGACTGTACTTGCATCAAATAATAAGTCAATCCGACAACTAGAAATGTGAAATTCGACTTGCTCAATTTCACCAGAACATACATAAAAACATTGCAAGTTAATTAAGAGTAAATACCTCCTGGGCAGTTCTCGGAGTTCTATAATGTTCGGGTCTACGAAAGACTTAATGGATGGCATTCTTAACTATAATAAAATTGCAAATATTTTTTTTTTTTTTTTTTTTTATACAACTTAGTCGGTAAACAAGCATACGGCCCACCTGATGGTAAGCGGTTACCGTAGCCATATGGACGCTTGCAACACAAGAAGCATCGCTTACGCGTTACCGACCTTTCCCCCCTCCCCTATGAGCTCTGGCGACCTTACTCACGCGCAGGAACACAACTTTACACAACATAAAGTTATTTGGCTGCGGTATTCTGTAAGGTGGAGGTACTTCCCCAGTCGAGCTGCTCTTTAATAATATCTTGAATAATGGACCATTTCAATGAAGTTCATTAAAAAAAAATACGGTAGCCCCGCAAACATGTAGCACACATATTTGGACTGTTTTACAAAAAACTTAAACCGACTTCAAATTAAACAAAGAAGTAATCAAATCCTGATCTGATATAAATGGACCAAATGGGAAGTGTACCCTTCCAGACAAAACAAGAATTTTCCAAATCGGTTTATGAGTTAACAAACATTAAAAAAATACAACCGAGAACCTCCTCCTTTTTTTGAAGTCGGTTAAAAAAGGTCTGTGTACAGTTATTTTGTCTGCAACAACACAAACACTGAAGCGCCAACATACATGTAATGTCGTTGAGTTTTCTCGTTTTTGCGAGTATGTGCAAAAGTTTAGCACTCACGACTCGGTTCAGTAAAGTTTGTGCCACTTCAGTTTCCGTTACGATATCTCCTAATGACTTCAGGGATCTGTCTGATAGAGATTTATTTTAGTGTTCCGTAGGTGCGAAAGTTTATGTTACCGTGAAGGAATTTACATATTTTATAGGTGATACTAACTATCACTATAGGGATATTGGCTAGTCTAGCCTAGGGTTGCCATCCGTCCGGGATTCCCCGGATTTGTCCTAGTTTAGAGGGCCTCCGCGCGTCCGGGGAGCGTCCGGGCGGGGTTTCATTTGTAGTCCGGGTTTAAAAATTTCCGCCGCCGATGGGCGACGCGCCGCGATTAACCGACGAACCGACTCGCTATTGCCACGGTGCGCACTTTGACTTTATATTCTATTTATTTTAAGTATATAAAGACTGATTATTAAAACAATTTGCAACGAACTGTAAGAAGATTCTGTTTTTCAACATAAAATGTCTAAAAATAAATAAAAAGTTGATTTATGAAATTTTGAAAGCCTGAAAAAGCCTGTTGACATGTCTTGGTTCGGGGCTCCAAAATCCTGGGTTTTCACGCGTCTGGTTGCTAAATTTTAGAGATGGCAACCCTAATCTAGCCCAATGAAGACACTTGAAGGACGAAGTTACTGTGGCTGCCACTGGTTGAAAATTCGGTCAGCCTTCAACGACTCTTAAGAGCCCATTAAATTGAAGGCTGCATGTGTACCACTTTCTACCACATCAACTATTGGTGAGATTGCCACAAATGTGTAGTAAAAAAACACCTTGTATTTTTTATAGTAATGTAAGGTGGCGACTGTCCTTCCATTATTAAAGTCAACAATTGGTGAGATGCAATATAAAGCGCAATTTTTTTTTTTTATGGTGCGTCCATGCATAGGGAACCGAGCACAAGCCGAGCCACGAACGAGCACACTGCGAGCACGATTCGCGTAGCGTGGACGGGCTTGCGAGCCTCGAACGAGCATTCGTAGCGTGCTCGACTTCGCTCTGCCCGATTGTCAGTTTTTTCACGAACACAGGGATTCGCATCTCGCTCGTTGTGGGCTCGTTAAGTACGTCCACGCTTGAAATCGCGAGCAACGAATGAATCCTGTTCGTTCGAGGCTGGGCTCGTGCTCGCTTCGCGTAGCATGGACGTACCATTAGACATTAAACTTACTTAAAACATAGGTAATGCATATCAAAAATTAGTTCTTTCTTTTAAATCCTATTAGTTTGTCTATTTAAAGTTAAACTGCTCCTTTTTCTAACTAAAAAGATCACAGAATTTCCTTTAAAGTACACTCTTCAATATTCAAAGAGGGTTATTTAAAGTCTAATAGAATACTAGAGCTTCAAGCTCAGCTAAAATCTTTTTGGCACAGGTTAAGTTCTGTAATGGATAGTCTGAAATTTCTAAAACCACCTATTAATCTCAGAGAAACGGGCATAAAATCACTTGCTTTGCCAAGTTTGGAAACCTCTGGAGAATTATTAGGATAGTGTTTTCCGAACTGGATAATGATGGCCCATTCTTCTTTTATGATTTCGTTATGATGCAATCACAAGTTAGCAACAGGCGTACTATGACTGTGCTTGTGTGTTTTATGACTTATAAAGATGACTTCATTAGCTACTTCAAGTGCTTCGGCCTTAGTAAGGTGTCTGGATGGTAGGTGGATGCGGATGGCAAAGAACAACTATTGGGAAGTTGAAAAACGCTTACATCTATAATATGAAATGCTCTAATTCACTTCAAAACTCATTGTTATCTCCTTGTTTTATGATCTGATGTAGTGAGGATTACCTTGAGGCCAAAGTGTGGTGATAGCAGTATGCCGTAGCTCTAAGAGGCGCGCGTAGATTCAATAAAATGCCTTTACCGCATGGATTTTATCTGAGCTGGAAAATATACCGACCGATATTTTAGCTAGGATCGCTGCGTCATAAAATTTACTAAGGTTATATTTTATTCATATATTAGATTCGTATAAATCATATTGAAGGTTCTTTATCTGGTTTTGAGCTTGATTCTCAGATTGGTAAACATCTGAATATATTCGATAGCATATTCGAGAAGACCTATGTCTAGAAGTGGTCATTCTAGACATAGGTCTTCTCGAATATGCTTCAGCATCTGGTCTTCTTTCTTTTCCATCAATTTACTTCTTGCCTTTCTTCAGGTCTTCGGTCCACCTAGTGCAGATTGGTAATGAGTACAAGAAAATCCATTATTGTATAACATAAATATCTCCTATCTACTCCTACTGTTTACTAGGGAGCCTAATCTTTTTTCCTTTCAAAGTTTAAGAATATATGCTGCTATGATTCGCAAGCCAAATTCATTTTGTTTTATATTCGTATCTGAAATGAAGTGTTGAGGATATGTTTATTCGTATTTTATTATAGCTTGTTAACTTTACGGCGTTTTTAAAACTTAATTTCGTTGAGCAATAGCATAAATAAGACTGTTTATTTTCTCAAGTATTGTAATTCTTAGTATAGCTTTGCCGCGGCTTCACATGTGATCTATTAATAAAATTATCCTATTTATCTCCGTATTCCAAGCTATCCTTCTACATGTTTTTATCAATATTTTTGCCTTGAAAACGTACGCAATAAATCTCCCCGTTGGTTATCGACTGTTAAAGAGATGCTATTTCTCATCATCATCATCAGCCTATAATGTCCCACTGCTGAGCACAGGCCTCCTTTCACAAATCAGGGTGAAAGGGAATGGGCAGATACTCCACCACGCGTGCCCACTGCGGATCGGTGGAGGTAGGCTAGTGGCCAACCTACTGTTGGAGTTTTTCAAGCCGCTTAGGAGGCATCCAACCAGCTTAACGACTATCACAATTAAGTGATAACCGGGACCAACGGCTTTACGTGCCTTCCGAAGCACGGAAACGCTCGATTTGAAATACCACTAGGCGGTCACCCATCCAGGTACCGACCAAGACAGACGTAGCTTAACTTTGCCGATCGATTAAGAACGGCTAATCATGCTACACCACGAGCGCTTCATAGATGCTATTTAGTCTGTTAATATTTGCTAGCTTTAAAGTACATTTTTGATTCGATCACGACCACCAACAAGGGTATCTGAGGGCCAACCAAAACATCCCTTAAAACAATATTAATCTTGCGTTAAATATTTAACTTGCGTTACGTCCTTCTTTGACATCGAACGTCAAAACAGGACAAAAGACAAGTAATAATAATATTACATTAAGAAATGGTGGTTGGCCCCCTGAACGAACTACAGAACACAGTTTCATTTTATTTAGATAATTAATGTTATTTCTTTAATAATTGCCCCGGTCATAAAATAACGACGTATGTTTACATTGATCTATAGGATGAGTCAGCGGCTTCCCGAAGGCTTCCCTATTTGACATCGTGGTGAGATCGCCTATTTTTAGGTCAATTCACCGGGTTTTGTGTTGACTTGCCTGAGAGCTCTTAATATGAAAAAGAAGGCAGAGAATAAGTTGTTTTTAGGGTTCCGTACCGAAAGGATGCCAACGAGACCCTATGACTAAGCCTGTAACTGTCTGTCCGTTTGTCCATGTGTCTGTCAGTGGGCTGTACTGTATCTCATGAACCGTTATAGGTAGACATTCGAAATTTTCACAAAATGCGCATTTCTATTGCCACTTATATACAAGAAATGTCCTCACGGAACCCATTCGTGAGAGTCCGATTCGCAATTGACTGGGTTTTTTTTTGTGTTTACCTCCTTCGGATGTGGCCAAAGGTGGTAAACCCAAAAATAAAAAAAAAATCCTTAAAACAATAAAAAAAAAATTGCGTTCGACTGTGAGTTCATGGTCAAAAGCACACATATAGTACCACATATAGTATACATAATTCCACAGAATATTTTAACGCACAGATCTGTTTTTCGCATTATTGACATAAATTTTGGATTGTCCGAAAAACAGCGGATATCTCAAAAAGCTAATAGATTTTGAAGGAAGTCCGTCATTGCGCTAAATGTCTGTAAATGTATAATAAACACAATTTTATTGGACATATTCCACTCTACGTTTTACGTTAACATTTATCCCAAAATTTTGTTTATTTTTCCGTCTCTTTCCAATTAAACTGTAACACTAATTAATGACATTTGAATGGAACTCTCGGGATGTGAAAAACCGTTATTTTCCTTCAAATTACTTGAATGTGGACGTCCTGTGTTAATTAACAAAAATAAATGGATTGTCTCCACTATACATTGTTATTATCCCTGAGGACTTACCAACATAAAGGGTTCTGTATCGACAGTGGATAAACCCTTTAAAATATAAGCCATTTTTTTATTATTAATTAAAATACTGAAATAAATATTAAAGAATAAAAAAACGAGTCCTAAACGAGGACATTCGTAGGAGAACGAAAACTACCGATATAGCTCGTAGAGTTAGTAAGCTGAAGTGGCAATGGGCAGGCCACATCGCTAGAAAAACTGATAGCCGATGGGGAAGGAAGGTTCTCGAGTGGCGACCACGTACTGTAAAGCGCCGAGCGGGACGACCTCCCACCAGGTGGACCGACGATCTGGTTAAGATCGCTGGGCACCGCTGGATGCAAGCGGCCCAAAACCGTTCGAAGTGGAAGTTAATGGGGGAGGCATGTGTTCAGCAGTGGACATCCCTAGGCTGATATGATGATGATGAAAAAAACGGCCATGAAGGGTTGCTTAAAGATGTTTCTTGTAAAATTTTATTTTTTCTTGTTTTAGCGGCAATATGTCGGAAATGAAAAATTCTTTCACTAATAGGGACCTACATTATCGCAGTGTTATATGCCGGGAACGCGGGTGAAGCTGCGGTGGACAGCTAGTTAGTAATACCTGGGAGATTAAAGTGATGCCGACAAAGCCGACTGCAACTGGCTCTTAAGTGCAACTGTCGTACCTGCCATTGTACAACTGGGGGCCAACCACAAGCACAGATTACTAAATAGTTACTACGTAACCACAAGCTCTTAAAACAATATTATTATAACCTTATTTGTCTTTTGTCCTGTTTTGACGTCGGATGTCAAAGAAGGACAAAAGACACGTAAGGTTATAATAATATTGTTTTAAGAGCTTGTGGTTGGCCCTCTGTAAATTCAATCAAAATAATAAAATTTTACTATTACAACACAAGAATTCATTCAATTTCTCTCGCAATAAAATTAACTCAGAGATTAAACTTCGCCATCTTATTTCATTAACTGAAACTATTTGAACCTTGCGTCTACAGTAATCTCTAGTAGTAAGTACTGTCGTAAGAGTTAAGGGGCCGTTTCCTTAATACGACTTTATTGTGCGACAAATCGCACGCTCGATCATATTATGTAAATCGGCGCGCTTACAAAGCGAGAAGGCAGCGTGTAGGATTATGCATGTGCAAGTAAGCGGAAAATAAATGAATTCCGCTAGTTCTACAAATATGCATTTGCAGGAACGTTCGTAAGTTAAACATTTTGACAATTTTATTCATGTGAGAAAATATTTGTTGAAAATATTCAAATCTCTTACACAAAAAAAATGCTTTGTTTTATTGTAAGGTAAAATATTCGTCGATGATATCAATCGTGGAAAGAACGGATCTCGCCTTAATGTGACCTAAATGACTGCTATATATAGACTTTTACGCCATTGCTCAAGACAAGTGCTAAAACACTTAGCAACCTATACTACGTTACAAAAATAGTTGTTTCTATAAATATCTATTTACATTTATTTACAAACAAAAAGTAGTATACGGCGTGGATACGACAATACGACATTAAATGAAACCACGTAAAGTACTCATGTATACGATCAACTTTTACTATGGGACCAACTTCGAAATCGCACAAAAAATTACAGCTTTTCATGCACATTTTTCATATAGGGTTTCATTTAATGTCGTATTGTCGTATCCACAACGTATATTAATACGTAAAGATACCACCACCCGTGAGATTTGGCATAGTTTAATAATTTAATAATTTATTTATTTATAAGAAACACACATATATATACAGCTATACAAGATTAATGCAGACAAGAGAGTCATGTATGTATTTGTTGCACAAACGTTGAACACTGACACCCAAGCTAGGCAAGAGCCTGTATTATGGGGGACAGGATTCGGTCAATGAATTTAAAACACAAATTGATGAAATTACAAAATAAAAAAAACGTGTCTGACGCTGCATAGTAGTAACAAACATGGATCAAATTGTTGAAAATGTTAACTAAATTTAAGTAACTTATAAGGTAGTTAATGTTTATATGGAGAAAGAGTGCGAAAATAAACGTATATATAGAGGGTGACTGGTAATTAGTAAACGATACTTAGACACATGTTGTACTCATGATAACAAACAACTTTCCCAAAGAAACAAATAGGGATAAATAACTTAATTAAATAAATGCTGATGGTGTATTCTTATTCTTATTAGGTACTAAATAGTATGGGCTCATGTGCTAAGTAAATTTAATAAAAAATGTTTCTTTGGAAAAGTTGTTTGTTATCATGAGTACAATCATGTGCCTAAGTATCGTTTACTAATTACCAGTCACCCTATATATTATGTGAAACAAATAAATTCAAAAAATTCAAAATTCAAAATCATTTATTCAAATAGACCTTCGCAGGCACTTATGAAAAGTCTGACTCTAATACTCTAATACCGGTTCGGAAGGTTGCATTTGCTGAGAAGAGCCGGCAATAAACTCAGCAATTACTCTTTTCAAAACAGGCTTAGATTCATTACATAATATTTACATTCTAATCGCACTGAAAACAATTGCGTGCCCCGGCGCGGCGGCAAAATTACAAAGTAGACTGAATAAATATTTAATAAGTAAATAAATAGCAAACTTAAGCAGACCAGCCCCCACAAGCAGCACCTGTTCACAAGTATGACGCGTGTGGCAGCCATCGCCCTCCTCGCGATATTGGAGGGAAGTGAGCGACCCGTCACACGACATACAATACATTAAATAACATACTTACGGTTGAAATTAGAGACCACTAGTATAGATAAAAACGTTTTATTCAAATGAGAGCTTAAACCCAACATCAAGAAACGCAATAGAACAAGCACATAGCTGTCGTACAACTATGTACGACAGAAACATGTCAAGGGTTTACTTGATTCTAGAACATGACGGAACATGTCCCCACTTTGAATACTTCATAGTTTTATCACTGAAAATATAGAGGGGTTAGCTGAAAAATTTAAGCTGAATGTTTGGTAGATTTCGAGAAATGTTATGACAGTTTTATATCTAAGTATAGGAAGAGAGCTGCCGAATGGAACTCAAACTTTAGAATGATTGCTTTTTAACCGACGAAAAAACGGAGGAGGTTTACAAGTCGACGCGTATATTTTTTTTTATATATGGTCACGCATAACTTTTTACAGAGTAGTCCGATTTTGATAATTCTTTTTTTATTGGATATTGGATCGAAGTTGGTCTCATATAAAAAACTACCCTGAGGGTGGGAAAATAGGGATGATTTATTGTTCACTTACAGATTTTAATGCTGAGTTGTGTATTACATCAAAATAAATCAATATTAATTATTATATTATAACCACAAAAAAATATAAAATAAAAACATTTTAACAAAAAAAAAACACCGAAAAAAATAAACAAATATTACTAAAAAATAGATACCTACATAGATTACTGGTTTGTCCCCGACTGCAAAACCTTATAAAATTCAAGTTATATTCAAAATTATTTTTTGCTTTTCAGTTTTTTCGGTGGTTAAATTTTTTTGTTAAAAAGTTTTTTTGATATGATTGTCATCTATATCATTCTAGGCTTTAGTTTTTCCGAGTATATTAAGCAAATATTGGCGAAGGGCTAACCCAAGAAAGAGAACGAACCTTTGAGTCGACTTTCAGTGTGTCCTTAGTTGATTTAGCTTATATCTACCTAGCAATTAGGTTCAACAAATTTGTGATTAGTTTTAAAATAATACAGAAAGCGCCCATAAAAAAATGTTTTTTTTATAAAATAGGGCTGATTTTCATCCACGACGACAAGACCAAAGACTTTTTGAAATTCACTGGTTACTTCAAGGGGGCCATTTCACCTAACACTAGAGCACCGAAATTCAAGAATAGCCATTTTATGGGGATCCTTTTTTATGACCGCATTTGGCGGGAATCCACGCCCGCCTTTTTGCGCTGTAATTCGTTTGTCACGTGCTAGTGATGTCACGTTTTTATGGTTATCGATAGTTTGTATAAGTTATGGGTATATTTGTGCGATAAAATCGGATGTGAGTATCGGTAGTGATTTTTAAACCTATAAAATATATATCTATCTAGGTATATACAAAATTAAATACTTTTCCATGGAAGCGCATTCCATGGTCCAACCATTTTCAAGTAGGTAATGCGCTTAATTAAGGTTTTTACGTAAAGAATAATTGGAAAAGTTACCCTAAACGTTGGTTAATTGGGGAAAATCTGAAACTGCTATTTACGAGATTTTAGCCAGGACAAAGTCTGTCGGCTCAGCTAATACACCAAAGTTATAAGTTTGTTTTATAATTATTTCAATAACACAGCATGAATATTCCTAAGGATGATTATGAAGAAGCAAGGGAGAAAATACTGGCATAACGGGTACGACTAGAAAAGGGCATTTTTTCGTTTATCAGATCATACGGTTTGCGATATCGCGTTCCGAAACCGCATATCAACAATTACATTACATCATTTTAAAATGCTTTCAATCAGTGCAACATAAGGTCTTTAATGTAATTTATTGACATATTTTACTCCCGCCTTAGTCATTTAGGTTCATAATAGCATTTAAGTTGTCCGCATTGCATTATCACTGCCTGCCTGAAAGATTAAATGTACTAGTCGGCAAAGTTTGCGCGTTTCGAATCTACAAGTACATATCGAGTGTACTCGTAGATTCAGCACGAACCAATATCGGATTTCAGGTCTTGATACAATAGTTTTTAAACTATATACGGTTTGTATCTTCCATATCTATCGATAGAATGGGTTAATGGAAGAAGCTCATATTCCGCTAACCCCAGAAACAGAGCAGGCACGTAACATAACCACAGATAACGAAAATAAGCGACATATCTAGATATTGGTGATTTTATGTAAAGGAATCGTAAACATTGATGGTACCAGTGTATACAATATATATCTATGGTATATACAGTCTCATTAAAAAAGAAAGTTTGCAGAAAAATCAAGCCATATACATTAAAATCGAACTTTAATAAATCTTCCAAACTTTGTCCTTCAAAATACTCATTAGCATCCAATTTTTATTTCGTATTAAAATGAAACTTTCATATTTTATATCACACAACTAATCAAAACTTTATCCAAATATCGATAACACTAAACCCGGCCATCACTCATAGAGCTTAGCACGAATTCCAAACTTTGGCAAGTTCAAAACTTTTGGATATTATCGATAGTATCGATAGTCGGTGAATTATCACGTACCGACACTAAGCCCAAGTTTACACGAGGGTAAAACGTATAAAGGCATTTACATATAAATGTTTGGTACTGAAGTCTCTATAGTACCCCATTCGGTTCTAGGGTACTGCAAATGACATAACACCACTAAAGGAAAACAAGTGGAAAATGGTTGGGTATTAAATAAACGCTTTATATGTTATGTGATTGATACAAAATGTGCCTTGTATTTATGCGAAAACGGTTGAGTTTCCTTTTTTCAGTTGGTGTGAATAACACACCGTAAATGTGTGTTTATGATGCTTGGTAGGCTTTTATTGATATTGCGTTATAACTTAATGACTTATTTACAGGGGATTTAGACACGACGTGTACTGCACACTGTTATGGTGCGTCCATGCTACGCGAATCGAGCACGAGCCGAGCCACGAACGAACAGGATTCGTTCGTTGCACGCGATTTCAAGCGTGGACGTACTTAACGAGCCTTCAACGAGCCTTCAACGAGCCTACAACGAGCCTACAACGAGCGCGATGCGAATCCTTGTGTTCGTGAAAAAACTGTCAATCGGGCGGAGCGCAGTCGAACACGCTACGAATGCTCGTTCGAGGCTCGCAAGCCCGTCCTCGCTACGCGAATCGTGCTCGCAGTGTGCTCGGTTCGCCAAGCATGGACGCACCATTAGAGGAAGACATTTTTAGTTGTATTTCTGCGAACAACTTTTTAGTTCAATCCTTCCTTCAATCGTCATTTTAGTTTCGTGCTTTGTTTCGTGATCTCAATAATTCTTTTTAATAGTGTATTCTCAATGCGTTGTCGATTTTGAAGAGCCTATCTTACGCTTTACTTTAATTCAATTACTATCATTTAAACTTTACCTGGAATATGAACTACTAGCTGTTCGTGCGTGGCGTCCCCCGTGTAAAATTTCGGTAACATTATTGGTTTTTTTCTGGAGATCCCAATTTCTTTTTGGAAAACAATATATAGCCTATGTTACCCAGTGATAATTTAGCTTTCACCTGGTGAAAGAATTTTTAAAATTGGGCCAGTAGTTATTGAGTTTATTCATAACAAACAAAAATCCAAATCTTCTCTCTTTATTATTAGTGGAGATGTAATTGTAGATTTTATAGATAGATAGACCGAAAAGATAACCAATAAGTGATAAGAATCTAGTTCTTAATTACTTAGGGTTAGGTAATTGATATCAATTTGAGTGTTATCGCAATTACAGTTCAGTAACCGAACGTAATCTAACTACCTAGTTAGACAAGTTTAACTTCAAGAGACGCCTTATAATGATTACCTAAACATTTTAAGGTGTCTCTTGAAGTAGAGTGGTGTCGAGACGAACAATTTTTCTTCCCGCGGTTTCATACCCTCCCTATTTTATCCCCTTAAATTATGACTTACTCTGTATCTAAAAAGAAAAACAACGTAATAAATCGATGGTGGAAATACCAATTATTTTCATAACTGTCTTATTAACAAAAGAAGGTTTAAAACCCAGGTTATAAATATATCCTTCTCTTTCTAATGTCATATAACAAAAAGAGATGGACCTGTCTTAATACCTGGGTCTTACAAAACTAGACTTAAACTTTTTTTTATTTTTTATACCACTTAGGTGGCAAACAAGCATACGGCCCGCCTGATGGTAAGCGGTCACCGTAGCCTATGGACGCTTGCAACACCAGGGGTATCACGCGCGCATTGCCGACCCTAAAATAAATAATATATTAAAACATGTAACCTTTTTTATAATAAAACAGTTTTAGTTTATGAAAATAATCTATTTTTAAAACGGTTTTCTTTAATATACGTCCATCGATTTATAATTCTGTTCATTCTTCATTCATTTATGTTTCAACGTTGTGTTCCTGAATAAGGGGGAAGAGGTTTGACGGTTGTCAACCAGCCACCGACCAAAGACATTGCATATGCGATTTCTTTGCCACCAACCAAGGGCAAAAAAAGTCCTTGCATCTGTGACGTTTTAGCGTTTGAAGCTATTTGTTAAAACTTCAGTCTATACCAGGGCTTCCCAAACTTATTTTTACTGTGACGCCCTTGGGAAGTCGCCACATTTTTGCGACGCCCTGGCCGTCTTGCCATACATTTACCTATTAGGTTTAGTTCTAGCTTAATAACGATTTGTCAGAAAAACTTGAAATAGCATAAAAAAATTGAAAAAAGTAAAAGCACTCGCCGCCCTCTCCCGCTGCATCACAATGCGCATGGCGCTCACTCGACTCGATAGCATCAAAACAGACAGCCAACCTATTTAGATCGCCTCACGAGGCCCCAGGGCGTCGCGACGCTCAGTTTGGGAAGCCCTGGTCTATACCATAAAAAAGGTACTCTTTGGTCTATACGGCCAGTCTCTGACACAACACTATTATTTGTAACCGAAAAATATTATTCCATTTTCAACTTAATCACGTTATTTCATAAAGCACACAACTGCTGACGACGCGGACGTGAGCTTATGATTTACTGAACGTCGTACCAGAGCCCATATATCTGAAGTGCAGTAGCTGAAGACAATCACAAATGCAAGTGACTCGGCTACCTCGCGCTGAATATACGGGCAATTGTTGTGCGCTTGAATGCTTTAGTGCGTCTTGCTTTGTCTTGTGGCTTTTGAAACCAAAATAATAGACACAACTCTTTTGATACTGTTTACTGAACTGTATTAGGTATCATGCAGGTGTCAAACCCAGGACATATAGGTATTTGTGCGAATATGTATATATCTGTTTGTTTCAATCTGGGTATAAATATGCTTAGAAGTAGTACATCAGTTAGCTGGTTTTTATAGTTTTGTTTAGTTTGGGATTCGGTGTCTGTTTTTGACAAATGTCCTAGGATATTTGTTAGGTACAAGTTAGGTAGGTATATGTCTGCCCTTCCAATCGTTTGTGTTTGTTGTTATAGTTTATGGTTTTCCTATGAATCTTTCTCATTCATTCTTGTTTGGGTTTCCTTTTCCCTCCTCTAACACATAACACATCCATACCACGACAGACGACTACCTTTTCAACTTTTGAATAAATTAATATTAATCAGACTGAAACGAAGTTTTTATATTCTTTTAATTCTAGACTTTAAATTAATCAGTGACATTATTTTTTGCCGAAAACTACCTGAGATAACAATAAGACATCAGTCTGACTTTTAAATATATCAATTCGTGTGGTAATTATATAAGATAAGTGTCACAATGCCGATTCTGTTGTAAATCGCAATAAACTAATTTTAATCAGATCATTCTTACAAACATTATTGAAAAAGGATAGAACATATTTAAAACTGTCAAATTAGTCTTTGCGGGTAAATAGATGTGGTAACGTTATCAAAATTGGTTAATTTTGATGGCGACTAAATTTACATTGAAAACAAGCATTGGACTAATTGAAAGGACTTCATTTCTTACATCCATTTCTTATATTCTTCGTTAGAAAGAGATATAGTGAGACTAAATCAGCACCAATATCTACGATACACTACGCTCTGTCTCTATCGTAAACTAAGCAATCACGTGAGAGGTCCGCTGTTACGAGTTTTATTTCAGATAATAGCATAGCTCACAGATTCGAAACGTCTCGTCCCCGTACTAACTACCCGTCCGTATGTTTTCTTCAGTCAACTTAGTAAATGTACAGCCAGCATTGTACAGTAAAGTAAATGAATATGAATTACTAGATGTAGAACTATTTAATATTAAATTAAACATGAATAATTCATATCTGTATTATTGTCTGACGGTATGAACCGCGAGAGTTCAAGTTTTATGTTAGAAGCATGTTTACGCCATTTAGTAAAATCGACTAATATAAACATTACTCACATCACTCACGGCAACACACCCCTAACCCTCATCCTTCCGCTTCCGTACCCCGCACTCCTCCTCCTCCTCTTGCTCTAAGTACAGTGAAATGGATGGACGCATTACGCGAGTGCTAATGATTTAAAATATAAAACGACGCTTGCGCACCACGTTTGTTCCCAAATTTCGAACAATTGGGACAACGAAACTTAAAACAATAATAAACCCGCGTTCGTGAGTGCATATTAACCCCTAATTTTCGACCTGGATGTGGAGCTAGGCCGGCGCCTCAGCGAAATCAGCAGGATTACACCAATCGAAAGAAACACGCTTTATCAAGGCTGTGCTGCAGGTACTTATCCTATCTTTCCACGTCCAAGTTGTGGTCCTTCACCGAACCGAATTACCTATTCCCTCTAAATTACACATTACACGCCAACTCATAATTAAATATTTTATTAAATTCGCCCTCCATTTTATTACAAAGAAACGCTTATTTCTCGATAATCTTACATAGAAACGCTTTGCGACACATATATAAGTAGTTTATATGGTAGTCCCCCCGCATTACATAGGTTTTTCATGTAAAATACTCAAATTTTACTAATTATCCATTTTGTGTCCACGCGCATTCTCATTAAATCTTGTCAATAGGTAGCCATTTTTTTGCTAGGCAAGCGCATCGCTTTGACTTCCGTGTTCACTTCAGGCGATACTCGCCCTTATTCTAATACGTTTAGCGTGCATATTGACTTGCACATATATTTATCAATATGGCGAAAAGGGAATTGCAACGCAAAATTGGTTTATTAGAGTCGAAAAAAGATAATTTATTTCAAAGAGTGCAAGAACTTCACGATCTCAGCCTCAAAGTGTCGGAATCGCCTAATAGTGAACTAAAATTCCTTGCTCGCCTTCAATCTTTAGAGAAAACTAGATCTGAATTTATTGAAAATGTTGATAAATTAAATCTTTTGTACATGGAACAGGATGATGAAATTAAGCCTAGCTATGCCGTAGTCAGCGCTTTTGATGATATATATTGTAATATTAAATCAGTAGAAACTTCGCTTACTCAACTAAAGGCTAATTCGGAGAATAAATTTAAACTCAATAGGAAATTACCCCCGCTTGAATTAGCTTCATTTGATGGAACCCCTAATAAATGGCCTGTGTTTTATCAAAATTTTAAAAGCCTCATTCATGACAACTCTAATCTTACTGTAGCAGATAAAGCACAATATCTCATAGGTAAACTCTCAGGTAAGGCTTTAACCGTCTGTTCTGGTATCCCGCCTACTGGCGAAAATTATAACATTATTTGGAACGGTCTTATCGAAAAGTATCACGATGTACGCGTACAGGCATCTACGTATATAGAACAAATGTTGCATTTCAAGTCACAGTCTTCTGACGCATTCATAGAACAGTTCTGTTCAGCAGAGGCTGCATTGCGCCGCTTAGAGATTGATGACATTGCAGACTTTGTTATCACGCATATTGCACTCTCTAAATTAGACAGAGAAACTCTCACACTATTTGAACAAACCTATAGGAATGTCAAAATACCGAAATTCGATCAACTCAGGCAATTTATTAAAGAACAAAATAAAATTCACTCTTTACGCATTTGCTCAAACACAAAACCCGCAATTAGTACAAATAAAAATAATTACGCATCTAACTCAAAAAACTCAAAACCCACTCAATCTTTTGTCATACAAACTGACAACATTCGTCCATTCACGCAAAACTCGCACTCGCTAAACAATCAAAATATTATAACTACGCATACTCAAAGGTCATTGACACCCGCACACTCATCGCGCATTTGTACTATTTGTAATAATCAACCCTCACACGCACTTTTTAAATGCACTCACTTCTTATCACAAGACGCACACACACGTAATTCTTTAGTAATTAAATACAACTTTTGTAAAAATTGTCTGGGCTTTCACAACATAAAAGATTGTAAATCGCAAAACCGCTGCGCTGTTTGTCAACGCAAGCATCACACTCTCGTACACATCGACAGCTATAACACACAAAATTATAACTCTAATTATACAAACAGTAACAATTATTTAAATCAAAATAGTGATCAGTCGCATTCATCAATCTCGCAGCGACATACACAGTCGCGACAACAGCTGACTCCCGCCCCGCAACTCGCTGTTAGCGACCGCGCCGACCGCGACCGTGCGCACCCGCCCGCGCCGCCACCGTCGCGACTCGCGCCGCCGACACCGCGCGCGCCGCTGCCGCTGTCCGTCGCCGCCGCTGCCGAGTCCGAGCCGCAGCGCGCTATACATACTCGCGATATACCTATATCAACGCATCCTAGCAATACGTATGGGCAAGCGCCTCATTCTAACAATCTTTCGTATTCAGCAGTTACACCGCCGCATTATAATAGTAAAAATACTACTGTTTTGTTACCGACCGCGTCTGTACTTTCTTATAGCGATGTGGGACGTCAATATAGACTACGCGTATTTTTAGATACTGGCTCAATGAGTCATTTCATAACGAAGGATTGTTGTGATCGCCTTAATTTAAAAATCACTCCGACTTCATCCACCATAAAGGGGATTGGTTGCTCGGAAAGCTTTTCTTTTGGTTGCACTACTTTCACAATTTACTCTCGGTTTGACTCGCGTTGTAAATATACAATTAACGCTCGCGTAATCGATAATATTACCGATCATTTGCCAAACGCTCTTATAGATTTAAACTCATTAACGCATTTACACGATTTACCCATGGCAGATGACGATTATTATAAACCCGGTAGTGTGGATTGTCTACTAGGCAATGAGTTATTCCCATTATTACTCGGTGGTGATAAGGTGTGCTCGCCTAGCTCTTCTGTAGTTGGTGTAAGTACTACACTTGGTTACATCGCGATGGGACGGGCCGAGTGCAACTTATCAAACTCATGTGCACATAAATCATTTTTTTGTAACATAAAAGAGGACAATTCATTGGAAACGCTCACGCAGCGTTTTTGGGAACTTGAGAGTGTCCCTGATAAGAAACATATCAGCCCCGATGATCAATCATGTGAACATGTGTTCCAGACAACATTTTCACGGGATGGTAGTGGCAGGTACACTGTCTCACTCCCATTTAAATCGGACCCATCTGAGTTGGGTGATTCTCACGCTATCGCAAAACGACGCTTAATTCGTTTAGAAGACAAACTCACATCAACTCCTGACTTACGCAGTGAATATAATACCACTATACAAGACTATATCGATCAAGGATATTTGCATAAAGTTATGAATCCTTGTTCTCCGGGTGTAGCTTATTATATACCACATAGGGCTGTTTATCGTCCCGACAAAGTCACCTCAAAAACTCGCATTGTTCTTGACGCTAGTAGTAAAACTACGTCCGGTAAATCGCTTAACGATTTACTGTATATCGGTCCTAACTTACAACGCAGCATATTTGATCTTTTAATAAATTTGCGTATTTTTGCTGTAGCATTGTCCGCAGACATAGAAAAAATGTATTTTCAGGTTAAATTAACGCCTACGCATCAACCTTATCAACGCATACTTTTCAGATTCAATCCCAACTCAACTATTGAAACTTACCAATTTGATAGGGTGTCATTTGGAGTCTCAAGCTCACCGTATCTCGCTATGCGTGTTGTGCGACAACTCGCTGCCGACGAACGCGATAAATATCCGATCGCCGCGTTTGAAGCCGAAAACCACATGTATATGGACGACTATGTCTCCTCGATAGACGGAATAGAAAAGGCCGAGCAGACTTACCGTCAGATGGTTGACATGTTCATGGCCGGGGGTTTCAAACTGGTTAAGTGGATTTCCAATGACACTGAATTATTAGATAAAATCCCAAATACGCATAAAAGTCCGCAACTTATAAATTTTGATTCTGAAACTGATGTAAACACTAAAATTGTGGGTATGCAATGGCATCCTAAGGATGATGTTTTTCTTTTCAAAGTAGACTCAAGTAATATTGATGAATGCACGAAACGATCAATTCTCTCTGCGACCGCGCGCTTATTCGACCCACTAGGCCTTTTAGGCCCCGTAATAACTTTTATGAAACTTTTAATTCAGCAATGCTGGCAACTCAATTTAGACTGGGACCAACCAGCCCCAGATTCTATACAACAGAAGTGGTACCAATTTCGTGATGAGCTCTCAGAACTAACTCATTTAAAAATTCCCCGTCATGTGGGTATAACCGCCGGTGTACACGTGACCCTGGTTGGTTTTGCTGACGCCAGCGAAAAATGTTACGGTGCCGCAGTGTACATCAAAGTTAGTTCTTCTGAGAACTCATCAGGTGTTGTAAACCTTCTTACTTCAAAATCTCGAGTCGCTCCACTCAAGAAAGTCTCACTCGCGCGCCTTGAATTGTGTGCAGCGCTACTCTTATCTAACTTAATCGCTTCTGTGCGTGACACGATTGGTAATAGATGTCATGTAAACTCAATAATCGCATTTTCAGACTCCACAGTCACGTTGACGTGGATCCATTCGCCCGCGTATAAGTTCCATACTTTTGTCGCTAATAGAATCACTGAGATTAATTCTAATCTCAGCGCGGATCATTGGTATCACGTCAGTGGCGAAGAAAACCCCGCGGATATCATATCACGCCCAGTTACGCCTAGGCTTTTGCTTAATCAAAGTTTGTGGTTTCACGCTCCGCATTGGGTCTCACGCCCTTTCAATGACTGGCCTATCAAGCCATTTCAAATTTCACCTAAGGATGAAGAACTTTTAGAAGCAAAGACTGTCACCTTTGTGGCTGAAGTTACAGATACTCATGAAATTCATCCTATTCAAAATTTAATAGATCGCATTTCAACTTATAGTAAATTATTACGCGCTATTGCATATGTTTTACGCTTCGCTAAGATATTACGCACAACTGGTTTTCTTACTCCTTCGGATTTGAATTTCGCAGAACTCTTTGTCATACGCTTTGCTCAAAGTAAACACTTTGCTAACGATTTAATCGCTATTAAAAGTAATAAACGCATTGGTAAATCTTTACTCAAACTCAACCCCTTTATCGATACCGATAATTTACTTCGCGTCGGTGGTCGATTGACTCACTCTCAGCTCAATTACGGACAAAAGCACCCGATTATTCTCCCCGCTAAAGATCGCCTCGCACAGCTAATTGTTGATCACTTTCATTTCGCTAACCTACATACAGGTCCCGCTCTTTTACTCTCACTTCTCCGCCAGAAGTTCTGGATTCTTGCCGCTAGAAATCTAGTGCGTCAAAGAGTCCAGCAATGCAACATCTGCTTTAGACTCAATCCCAAATCACCTAATCCATTTATGGGTGATTTACCCTCATTTCGTGTATCCGAAGCTAAAGCTTTCGTTTATACCGCAGTAGATTACGCTGGTCCTTTTTTCATAACTCACATTCGCCGTCGTGGTGTAAAAAGCCACAAGGCTTATATCTGTTTGTTCGTCTGTCTGACAACTAAAGCTCTTCACCTCGAACTCGTTACAGACTTGAGTTCAGAGCTTTTTCTTGCGGCGTTCAGACGCTTTATTAGTCGCAGAGGCCCCGTCGCTATGATTTATAGCGACGGAGGTACCAATTTTCTAGGCGCTAAGCGCCTGATTAGTGATATTTATACACTTTTAGATTCTGACTCTCATAAAAATTATATTGGTCAACAATTGGCTGAGCAACGCATTCAATTTAAGCATAGCCCGCCTTATGGGCCTCATTTTAATGGAATATGTGAGGCCAATGTGCGCTGTGTGAAAACGCACTTCTATAAAGTCGTAGGTACACAAATTCTTACTTACGAGGAATTTAATACTGTCTTAGTACAGATTGAGGGCCTCTTGAACAGTCGCCCTCTGTGTGTACTCAGCTCAGATCCTTCTGATGTATCCGCTCTCACTCCTAATCATTTTCTAAATGTAACGCCGCTTAAATTTTTGCCTTGTGAGGACGTATCTAATATCCCAGATAACCGTTTAAGTCGCTATCAGCTTCTAAATAAGATTACTCACAGCTTCTGGCGCCGCTGGAGCCAGGAATATCTTACTTCCCTCCAGCAGCGTGAGAAGTGGAACACTCATTCTAAGCCGATAGAGCTAGGATCTGTAGTTGTCATAAAGGACAACAATGCGCATCCTCTTTGTTGGCCTTTGGGAGTTGTAGACGAAGTTTATCGCGGGAAAGATAACATTATTCGAACGCTGAAGGTTCGAACTACTACTGGTAGTTACATACGGCCTGTAGTTAGAGTTTGCCCTCTTCCTCTTCAATAATTATATAACATTAATTTAGATTGTAGTTTTCTCTAATTTAAGAACGCATAACTCTACTCTATCATTTAGATACCTACTTTGCTCTCTTTCACTCTCTTGTCTAGAGGAAAACCTCTAGGCCGGGGGAGTTGTTTACGCCATTTAGTAAAATCGACTAATATAAACATTACTCACATCACTCACGGCAACACACCCCTAACCCTCATCCTTCCGCTTCCGTACCCCGCACTCCTCCTCCTCCTCTTGCTCTAAGTACAGTGAAATGGATGGACGCATTACGCGAGTGCTAATGATTTAAAATATAAAACGACGCTTGCGCACCACGTTTGTTCCCAAATTTCGAACAATTGGGACAACGAAACTTAAAACAATAATAAACCCGCGTTCGTGAGTGCATATTAACCCCTAATTTTCGACCTGGATGTGGAGCGAGGCCGGCGCCTCAGCGAAATCAGCAGGATTACACCAATCGAAGGAAACACGCTTTATCAAGGCTGTGCTGCAGGTACTTATCCTCTCTTTCCACGTCCAAAGCACTTGTTAAAAGTTATTTGACTTTTTTATTGAGTTATTAGTAAAAAGTTCTTAGTCGTTGTATAAAAAAGATGTTATTTATTAATAATAATAGACTTTAAGATCAAAAGAATTGCTAAAGATCTTTACGTGCAGTTTTGTATGCTCGTAAATACGATGGAAAATTTTCATTTGCATTGTAAAAGCCAAGTTTTGTTTAAAACTTACCGAGTGATACCCCTGGTGTTGCAAGCGTCCGTAGGCTACGGTAACTGCTTACCATCAGGCGGGCCGTATGCTTGCTTGCCAACTCAGTGGTATAAAAAAAAACTTGCACTATGGCTTACCTATAACAATTTATGGTTTTTTTATTTTCATGTTTTTTTGGTTTTTACCTTCGTAGAACAATATGGCTTGGCACTTGTGTTATGAATGACTTTTGTATAATATGAGCCATATTTGTACGTTCCTCTAAAACAGTAAAACTGACTATTTTGGGGTTCGTACGAAAATAGATCATATTAAACAAACAGTGTCAATTTCACAATGTGCCAAATGTACTACTACGGTCGAAAATCACTGATATATTTAGACGTATTTTTTTTTTATTGTGTTTTTCCTATTGTTCTATGAAGGCAAAAAACAAGAAAAACTTGAAATATTCAAATGTCCCGCCACACAGAAAATATCCACTTTAATTTTAATTGCATTTTCCACCATTATCATTCGGTTTAATGTGCGTATAATTAATTATGCAAATTATTTGAATGTTTCATTATTATAATTATAATAATGAGAAATAGCTATATGCTGGGAAATAGCTATGCTATATTTCAATTAGACTTTGGCAATTCATTTTGGTGGAAGTTCACAATTCGCACTGCAAATAGATATTTTTTGTTTTGATTTCGTTCATCATCATCATCAGACTATAATGTCCCACTGCTGAGCATAGGCCGCCTTTCACAAATGAGGGTGAAAGGGACTGAGCGATACTCCACCACGCGTGCCCACTGCGGATTGGTGGAGGTAGGCTAGTGGTCAACCTACTGTTGGAATTTTTCAAGCCGCCTAGGAGGCATCCAACTAGCTTAACGACAGTCACAATTAAGTGATAACCGGGACCAACGACTTTACGTGCCTTCCGAAGTACGGAAACGCTCGATTTGTAATACCACTAGGCGGTCGACCATCCAGGTAACGACCACGACAGACGTAGCACGGCTAATCATGCTACACCACGAGCGCTGCATTTGGTTAATGTGCTTTATTATCTAATTGTTGATACTTATAGTGCGTTCGAATTAGAGTGATGTCGTCTTTAACAGTTTCAAAATGGGCATTTTGGTTTATGCGTTCGAATTGGAAAATTTCAACAATTTTGCAACTTTTGCCACAAACGATATTTCCCAAATCGAACGATTAGATACAAAAATGACATTTACATGCTGATCGCCTGCTTGTCACTTGTCTCAACCTACCTTTTTCCTTCAGTTAATCATTAAACAAAGTTAATCTAACAAATTATTCTCTTACCTGTTAGTATTTCTATAAAATTTTATAATAAAAATTAGAATTTTCGCTTCCCGTATGAATTTTCCGAAACTTATCTGTCAGATTCAAAGATGTCAAAATATGATCACAAACGACCCTGCCTCGGAGGTGGGTCAAAATTTGCAGTTCACGATGTCGTTTTTAACTGTTTCCAAGCAAAACGAACGGTGAACGAAAACTGTTCAAAACGCCAATTTCGCCGACAACCAGTTGTGATCGTTTTTGGCATTTTGGACTGTTATTTTTGCTACCATACCCCAATTCGAACGCACCTTTTGTATGTTTGACACACTATTTAAAGAATATTTATCTTATATCGCACATCCTGCAGAGTCACTTTTGGCTTCAGATGAAAATTACAAACGTGACCTAGATTCAGACAGACTTTTGCTTTCCTAAATAATAATATAATATCCTGGGACATTCCTCACACACGGTCATCTGATCCCAAACTAAGCAGAGCTTGTACTATGGAAACCAGATAACTGATATAATACATATACTACTTTTTGTTTGTAAATACATACTTAATATACATAATTACACCCAGACTCAGGACATACAGACATGTTCATGCACACAAATGCTTTCAAATGGTTCAGCTTTCAAAAACCTGGCTACAAACAGACCTCTTTTGCCAATATTTTGTGTTGTCTTCAACTGTAAATCAAGCAGGCCTTTCTATGTTTTTTCTCTCATATACTGGTATAATTTATGTAAGGGTGAGGCCCTTACATAAATTATACATAACATTTATGAGCAAAGAATCATGGCGAGATTTGTACAAAAAAAATTAAGATTTAGAGATCCTTGAATGAAGTTATAATTGATCCTTGGTGCCTAAGGAATAACTTGAGCCATTTAAAATATTTTTAGACCCCCGGGATAAAAATGCGAATTTCTATGCCATGCCGGCGAATCGCGACTATTCGCGACCAAAACCGCTATGTTGAAGTTATGTTCTGCGGGGTTTATAACATATTTCATGTATATTAACATGTTGCTGGTAATGTAATCTCAACATTGGAAGTGATTAAAAACCCTCTAAAATGTTTGAATTTTTTGTACAAATCAATGTATGAATCTCGCCATGATTCTTTGGTAAAGTTTCAAATAGTGCGACAAAAATTCAGCCTTGAAACCGCCCACCTATACATTTATAAATATTCCATGGAATAAGTGTACATTTACAAAGTAATCCCCTATAACACCGCTACTAAAATATGTATAACATGAACCTGGGGGTTTATTAAACGTGTACCGTTACTGCATATAATTTAACCTGGTTCTGTCGCTTGAAATGTAATACAGTAATTAACATTAAATATAATATTACGCGTAGCTGCCCGGGATTTGCCACGGTCTTTGTTACACGAGATATAGGAGCCAGCCTCTTTATTCGGCTTGTGTTGTTTTTTTACCCGTTCTTATGGTTTCCGTAGAAGTACGAGTAAATTGTATCGACTTGTCAGCCATTTGTGATTGAGTAACAAACATTTTTTGTTTGTGTGGCCTGTGTGATGTGGCTGAAGGTGGTAAGCACACAAAGACTAGAAGGAACTGGCTGTCAAGTGCAGCTGTCGGAACACTGATAGGTGCTTGGCGACAGATTCGAGGGTGGTAGCCAGCCAGGTGGATACTACAAAGTATTTGTAATACCGTGCTATGGTTTTCTCACGATGTTTTCCTTCGCCGAAAGCTCAAGCTCATTGTAGGATTCGAACCCGTGACCTTAATCATGGCATCCGACGTCACAATCACTGAACTATCATCGCCACCAAAAACATTCAACTATACACTATTTTGATAAATAAAACAGCACGAAAAAGGACTTCGCCGATTTTTTACTAAACTGTTTTTATTCGGATTACGAAATAGTTGAGTCAGTCTGACGTAATAAGGATTACGTTACGTTCTAAGCCCGTATCCACAATGTGCTGAGATGTGTGGCTTGGAAAATAAACGATTTGGATTTCGAAAGGTCGACTGTAGGTATATCACTTCGTCGTTGAAATTTCGACGATGTTTCGATATTTGAATTGTTTTGTTTGATTCCGCGATTTATGCGCCTATTACTAAAAATGTGGATTTCTGTTATGTATATACACTTTCCTTTACACCCTGTATATAACGTGTTTATACAGTTGTGGTTTTGTATTCTCGTTGACAGTACACGAATAATGAAATGGCATAAATAAATATATAAAAAATCTGTCAAGTGCGAGTCGTACTCGCACACGAAGGTTTCCGTAAAGATCTTTCTTGAATGGTTACATTGGCAATAGAAAATACACATTGTGTGAAAATTTGAACCGTCTACTACGGTTCAATTCGGTCACGGTACGATGAGTTACAGTCCACTTACAGACTGATGAATGGACAGAAGAGGCTTAGTAATAGAGTCCTGTTGTCATTTGGGTACGGTACCCAAATGACAATAATCCTAACTAATATTATAAATGCGAAAGTGAGTTTGTTTGTTACGTCTTCACGCTTCAATTACAAATCGGATCATCATGAAATTTGGTATGCAGATAGGTATGGAGAAGGACATACTTTTTATCCCGAACACGGGTGAAACCGTGGGGGACAGCTATTAATATATAATTTTTTCACCAACCTCAGACATAAATTATATGTAATTATCTCTAGACCTGTCCCTTTCTATAGCTATTCATTAGACAAAGATGCTATACTCTAATCAATGTTAAACGACACTATAAAAAAGATATTTTATCTTCTAGATACAGTTCTCCAATAGCAAACAACCTCTAACCCAAAAAGCATATACCGCCTCCTTTCCGTTGAGCCCGTCGTGGGTAAAATGCCTCAAATCTTCGCTTCAATGCTCCGCTTACCATTGGTATATAGGGCTTTTCGCTTATATCGCAGCTGCGGGCGCTGCGCGTAAAATTGACATACGGTTCCCTGACGTCCACCATCATTTCATCTTCCGTGCAATTTCACGCAAAACGTTTCCTGTCTTCTGTAACGCTAAGGGATCTGACATACAAAACGGCAGGCTAAACATCTATAACTATGTATATTATACTGATGCGTGAGACAGCTAAACATCCAAACCTATGTATATTACATTGATGCGTCAGAAAAAACTTTGTAACTTTTATGAATGACATTAAGGAAAGGATGGCTGTATACCTATTTAAATAAGACGAAATCGCTACTTCGTAATCCCCGATTTTCTCATCAAAAACTGGATCGCAATTTAAAATATATTTTAAGAATCATAATAAGAAGGCCTTTGGCTATGTCTGTCGGTTTTCCTTTGTTTTTTTATATTCGTCTTTGTTCGCTGAACGTCTGGGCGTTAAAAATGGTATTTTTTATAATAATTAATTCATGTAGAAAAAGCATCGAAATAGTATTACCCTAGAATAAGGGTGACAGCTGTAAAAACGTCCGAAGAAATAAGACCACGGTGTCGCTATTTCAGTTTCAGTGGTCCACGTTTGAACGTAGAACATTAATTCATGAGTGACATAATTTTGTTTTATTGAGTTTCCAAGCGGCCACTTTCACGTTGTTGTCTTGTACATACGTAAACCTTAATCTAGACAGAAGATAATATAGTATCAATGAGAAAAACACAACCGAGGGACATACAGGTACCTGCATATTGCATGGTAAAATAATCATTGCTCTGGTGTCATTATCCAGAGAGGAAACTGAGGATTACGTTCGTATGGAACAAACGCTACCAGCAGCTACGGATAAGTCACGTGACTGCTGCATACAACATCCACGCAAAATTCTGTTGGTGCAGCAAGCCGTGGACCCGGTATCAGCTACTAACCAATAGGGCCGTTTAGCTAGCTCCCATTTTCACCTTTCGAAATGAAATGAAATAAATTTATTTGTGACACGTAAAAAAATATACAGATATAAAAAAAGAATTATCTAATGCCACAAAACGGTCCTCCAACTCAGCATGTTGTTGGCTATACGTAGGAATATACTTATGACCAACGCTGGTCTTCTGCTGGGGCCAATACGTGATAACTCTTTCGGTCATCATTTAGTTAGCGGTGGTTCACCTGCCAGCATCATCAATGAGATATTTGACTCGGCAGATGTCTCGATTAATAGCCCAGCAACCAGTCCAACTAGTTCCCCCTCATAGACCTAGTTATAGCCCTTTTCCTACAATAGTCCCTGCACTTACTGGGTACCATTTTTGTAAAGTGTATACCCGTATCTGTTCAATAGTATCGGATGAGATAATATAGACCACAATACATTAGCGTATCTTAATGGGGCACCTACGTATTGGATCTGTATCCCCACACAAGGTTCCAAAAGCACCGGTCCTCGGGCCGTGAAACCCAAAGGAAAGAAACAAAAGAATTAATAAAGTTATTCCTTTGTTTAAAATTGTTTAAGCAGTAAGTAGAGTATGTGCCATGAAAACTGTTTGCAAAAATGACTTTGTTTAAACGCGTGCCCACTGCGGATCGGTGGAGGTAGGCTAGTGGTCAATCTACTGTTGGACTTTTCAAGCCGCTTAAGAAGCCTCCATCTAGCTTAAAGACTACCGTGATAGCCGGGAATAACGGCTTTACTAGGCGGTCACCCATCCAGATACCGTCCTCACCCCTTATTAACCTTTTTTTTTTTTTTTTTTTCGTGGTTAAATCCTCATAGGATTCCCGAGCGCCTCGGGGGTAGCGGCCAGGTTATGCCGGACTTGTACCGGCTAAAACCCCACGGTGGTCGCCATCTGCGCTGTAGACCCCTTATTAACCTATCCACAAACTTTTTAAACACCTACATAAAAATACTATTTATGCAGAAAAAAGAGGTTCCAAATATTGGCATTGCAGCAATCGTTGGAATATGTATATTATAATTGTATGTTGAAATGACAATGCCATTTGAAATTCATATAGTAAATACACGTTTCATTTTATTCAGACTTGTTATTGACTGGCTCGCTTCAGTATCAACTTCGGATACAAAATAATCTAAAATAGTGGATAGGATATTTATTTTAAAAAAAAATGTGGCTCAATCAAGCATCGGCGGATTTGGATCAAATTCGGCACACAGAAGGAATACATAGAGTACGTTTATACCACTCTCACTCGTCGTCGATACTCGCTTTCCATAAAATACATTGGTTATGGGTTCACCTTTACCGGCACCATTTATACCTCTACCGAAAGCCAATACTGTTTTAGGTAGATCCAAACGTAGGTGTTCTCCTATCTACCGCAGCCTACACATGTCATAAATTACTATAAAATGTCTTAATACCGAGTCTGTTGGTTTTTAGGGGTCCGTGTCACAAAATTATGTGGAAAAATAAATTTTTTGTTCATTACAAATTTTACGACTCTAAGTTAAGAATTAAAAATTAACGAAACTAAGTAACTCTCGGAGTTAAGTAAATTTTGAGAGCCTTAAAGAAGTTGTTATGGAATATCAATACATATATTATGAAAAGTCACAGCCTTATGGTTGAAGTAATAAATAATAATAATAAATAAATATCATGTGGCATTCCTCACACACGGTCATCCGATCTCGAACTAAGCAGAGCTTGTACTATGGAAACCAGATAACTTATATAATACATATACTACTTTTTGTTTCTAAATACATAATTAAACCCAGAATCAGGGGATACAGGCATGTTCATGCACACAAATGCAATTCCTATGTGTCGATCGATCGATCGAAATCGAACCCACGTCCTGCGGCGTGATAAGTGGCATCTTATGAGCTGCGCCAATTGGCCCATCGAGTTTGGTACTTGAAAGTAATAACTAATATATAAGGTCCTAATAAATTAGTGAACTTCCTCTTGAGGGATGAATGTATAGGTCATTATTAGTAATCAAAAAATAATATTAGAAAAATAATCCGAGGGAAAAAAAATAAAAAATCCTATACTGTCTCTATGCAAATCAAAGAAGCCGCGCGAAGGTTTTTTTTTTTTTTTTTTCTCGGATTGTTTTTCTAATATTATTTTTTGATTACTAATGACCTATACATTCATCCCTCAAGAGGAAGTTCACTAATTTAGGTCATATATATAGTTTAAATATTAGGTACATAGTAAATTAATTTTGTAGAGAAAGGCGCTACTTTAAAACTTCGCTAAACGTTTCGTTTGTATATGAAATAAAATAATTTATTCATTCAAATAGGCCTTCACAGGCACTTATGAATAGTCAAACTCTAATATTCTAAAGCCTGTTTTTCTCTATGGGATATAATATAATATATATTACATCTTGATATGTAATATTTTATCGCTCGTCGTACATTTTTGTATTACATCCCAAACTATAAATATTTTTTCGACAAAAAGTATGACGAGCGATAAAATATTAATGTGCGTCCATGCTTGGCGAACCGAGCACGAGCCGAGTCACGAACGAGCACACTGCGAGCACGATTCGCGTAGCGTGGACGGCCTTGCGAGACTCGAACGAGCGCGATTGACAGTTTTTTCACGAACAAAAGGATTCGCATCGTGCTCGTTGTAGGTTCGTTCGTGGCATGGCTCGTGCTCGATTCGCGTAGCATAGACGCACCATTATATCTCAAGATGTAATATATATTATATCCCATAGTGAAAAGGCGGCTTTATGCACGGTTCCGAAGGTTGCTTTTGGTGAGAAGCTTGGATAAGTTATCTAAACTATGTAAAATTTATTATTCATACGGAACCTCTTTACTGTAATACAATCTCACACTAAACCGGCAATATTTTAACAACTGTAATAGTAAATTTAATAAGATATTTTGTGAGTTTTAGTAGTGACACCATAAATTTAAAGTTTTACTTTTATTGTACATGGGTGGCTTAGGTCTATTGTAAAACTACTCTTGAGATAATGGTTGCCCAATGTTTGGTTTTCATGGATAAAATGCTATAAATCTAAAGGGTAACTATTCATTATTTTGCTATGAAAATAACGAAGCTTAAAATCGAGTTTTAAAGGTCGAAGAATTAATTCTAACGAGTTTTAAAAACAGGTTCTATAGGACCATTTCATAAGGCGTTTTTTTCAATTACGTGCTATTTTTAACTTCAAATTAAAGTCGCTGGAGGCAAGCCGTCCACGCTCTATCAAATACGTCCGGTGATCACGATCTTCAGCCATGAAGAAACGACCACAGAGAGAGAGAGAATTTCCTAGTTGCGCCCCGCGGTTTCACCCGCGTACCCGGGGGAGATATTGCTTTCCCGTGATAAAAAGTATCCTATGTGTTAATCCAGAACATATTCTATCTGTGTGCCAAATTTCATCCAATTCCGTTCAGTAGTTTTTGTGTGAAAGAGTAACAAACATACATCCACACTCACAAACTTTCGCATTTATAATATTAGTAGGATTTTAGTACCTATTTACAATTAAGTGTATCTTATGTGCTACATACCTACAATATTTTATTGTATCTTATTACCCGAAGATGTCTGGAATAATTGCTTTTGTGATGAAACAGAATATTACGTAATTACGTAATAGCTTCTATCTATTAATATCTAGGTTACTTTGTTCTGCTATAGTGCGTAGCGGTGTAAATATATTCTATCATAATATATCAAAAAATCAGCAGCTACCGAGCAATGCGGGGGAAATGCTAGTTAAAATATACCTACCTCAATTTTCCTCTACGCATATTAAACGGTTGGAAAAGTCTAGAAATGTAATAAAACAATGAAATCCAACATGGCGGCTGGGGTACGCCAGCAAAGCGTGAAGAACCAATTAAATAAAATAATTTTGAACTGGAAATTATTTTAATCTAAAGTTAACAAAAGGTCATATTTCAGAGGCTTGTTATTTATCTTTGAAGTGTGTGTGGTGTTTTGATTATGAAAATAAAATTGTCTTTTTTTTTGAGAAATGCCGCGTTAAATCAGTGGCAGTACCATTCGCTAACACAAAATTATTGTCAGAATTTATTAGTTCGCAAATATTTTACAGTACCGTATTATATTATGCAGGCAGAACAACTGTCAGAAAAACACACGACTCTGTTTACAAATGTTTTAGAACACACCAGAGCTACGATTATTATATTTTGAAATTTTTCTGATTTGTTTCCGCTTTTTCTTTCTATATTTAGTACTAAACCTAGAGACTGCAATTTTTTTTAATAATTACCTTTCATTTGATTAAAATTTATAGTATAGTTAACATTTATTTATATGAAACAATATAAAATAATTAAGCAATAAAATAATTACTGTTATTCAAAGGACCGATCGTCAATATTATTGACGGATGAGACTGATTCATCAAACAAACAATGGGCATGAAGGTCTGAGCCCACTTCTCGACTCTATTACCACAGCACCAACTATGGTTATTGTGGTAAACCTGAACATTGTTATTATGTCAACGATTTTAGCGAACCTGCTTTAATGCATTCAATATACCTACCGAAGTAGGTCACTAATCCCTTCTAAACGAGATTTTAGCTGAAATTAAAAAAGGCATAAGTTATGACGTGCCAAAATTGAGGTGAGGCAGATTTCGTCCTATTATTAGCTGTCAAAGGATCACCTCAGTAAGTCGAAGAAATTTCGCATAGTCACGGTTCAAATTAAGGTTAAAAAAATACTCTTTAGAAAAAAGTACGAAAGTTATTTGATCTTAGCCGACTCATTAAAAATGGCGTATTAATCTTGGGGTTTTCGTCACCCGCACAGTGACGACGCAATGGCGGAAATGTGCCCGGAATTTTGTTAATTACTCCTGTTTTAAATAGGCCTCGCAGATTTATTACTTGAAAGCCTGTGATCGAAATAACTTACTTTAATTATTGAAATAATTGGAGTGGTTTATATAATGAAATAATTATTAATAATATAAATAATTTGGAGTCAAACTGTAAAGCATGTCAGAATCTTCCATCTATTCTCTTATCCTATAAAAACGCCTAAACTGCTGAACTGATCGCAATGAAATTTGGCACGCAGATAGCCTATCGTATGGAGAAGGACATAGGCTACTTTTTATCACGGGAATTCGAAAATTACCCGGGCAACGCCGGGCACAAACAGCTAGTAGTAGTAGTATACTAATAAAAATTCTAAAGTGTTTGTTACCTCTAGATGCCTAATCGTCACAACCAATCGCAACAAAATTTCGCACTCAGGTAGATCATAACTTGGAGTAGCATATAGGATACTTTTTATCCCGGGAAAACATTATATCCCTCGGGAACGCGAGTGAAACTGCGAGGCGAAACTAATTTGCTATAAATACGTGCGCATTTTATTATAAAATACCATTTCTTGTGGCAAAAAAAAACCTCAAATCTTTCTCCCTCTCCAAGTGATTTCGGGTACAAATAATAGAATTACATCTTAAACATTTTTAATCCATTCAAGCTGGTGGCGGTTTTTTGTCGGCATCGAATTCCTCCCTAAGGTATTTCTGGCAAATATTTATTCTTTGTGAATTTTGTTTGGAATTTTAATTTCTTTGATATTGATACCTACTGAATCTATATTTTTTTTGTTATGTCAGATCGTATAATAGTAGTGACACATGCCATTTTTTTTAGATTGCCATAAATGCCATATTACCTACTCGTATTTTGCACAGTTTTTTTTTATTTAACAGTTACACATAATTTGACTACCAATAACCTAAACAGAGTGACTTGCGAACTAAAACTACCAGTAACAAAACTAGTTTTGGTTCATTACTAAATTATTTGATTAAATCAAAGAGATATACGATTAAATGTATCTAAAGTTTAAAAGGGTCCATGCTTGAGTACGGAATCCTAAAAAGTATATATCAAGTACAAAAATGCACAGGTTTTCAACTTGAGGGTGTTAGCCAGGCAGGTGGGTACTACACAGTACCCTACCACTGTTGGTTCCTCAAGCTCAAGATCACTGTAGGATTTGAACCCGAGACCTTTGTTTCGGCATCAGACGTCACTACTACAGCGCTATACCCTCTTGAAGTTGACCACCTCATACTGACTCTAGAGCAATTTTCCCATAAAATACCCATTCATGAATATTAAAAACCGTTTCACGTCTAAAATAATAGAATCCGTCCCCTGGAGCGTAGACTTTAAAACTCAAACATTGGCCGTTCCCAAATAAATTAGTAGGTACGCTATAAATAATAAAATAAAATATTTAATAGTGTTCAGCGTGGGTTTTGATTATTAATTCATAGCGTTTTAGTTAGTAATTAGTTAAACAAATACAAAGATGCCGTGTTCGGCGCACGAATTGCTTGTCCGTGTGGTACAAGACATTAGTTGTGAGCGGTTACAATGTTGTACAAGTTTTATTTCAGGCGTTTGGAGTTTTAATGCAGATCTTGCTAATGTAATGAGTCAGTCAGCGGTGCAAATTCTCCATTACTTGAAGCTTTACAAGGCTTTTTAGGGTACAGTAGTACCTAAGTATCCACTTGTCTCATTTCCAGCTTGTAAACGCAAACGCGATAGGTAGTTTACTTACTATAATAAAATAATACTATAGTATAATAATACTATGGTATAATAATATTATAGTATAATATGGGTGTCTGACAGGGGGTTTCCACCGTTCAAAATGTCTGGCAATGGACGACGTGATTTCTAATATTATTCCAAATAAAATATATATAAATAAATAAATATCCTGGGACATTCCTCACACACGGTCATCTGATCCCAAACTAAGCAAAGCTTGTACTATGGAAACCAGATAACTGATATAATACATATACTACTTTTTGTTTGTAAATACATACTTAATATACATAATTACACCCAGACTCAGGACATACAGACATGTACATGCACACAAATGCATGTCGTGTTTGGGAATCGAACCCACGACCTGCGGCGCTATAGGCTAAGACTCCACGTCTTAACCAACTGCGCCAACTGGCCCGTAAAAACTGACCTTTATAATTTAACGAATATGAGGTGAAATTTTTGGACAACTTTACTATCTGATAACTTCCAAAGCCACCGCGATCCAAACTTCATATTCGGGAATCGTTTTTACCTCTATTAGAGACATACACAGATAAACTCTCCGGTTTTATAAAATGACGAAGGTCAGATCGTCGTGGGCTATTACCAACTTAGATGTCAAAATAGTAGAAAGGAAGAAAGATAACGGTTATACGTTTACTGTACACGTACAGTATTCAACCTTAATTAAGTATCAAATTAAAATTCCGCTGATCACTCGCGGCCGCTTCGCTAGGTCGTCATTCATGATTTCGCATATCATAAAACTTGTTCCAGGCCCATACTTCCTGTGATGTAATCTTACAAGTTTGTGAAAAAAAAGTTAGTTATTTAGAATCTCCAATACATTTGCAAGCATTGTTTAGAGCTGTTTTCTTTACTTTTACAATTTATAGATACATTAGATATGTCCAAAGTTCAGGTAAAATTTGTGCAAAACCGCTGTTTTTCGGAGGCTTTTACTGAATTTGTTTCACACTTTTTTTTATTTTCGCCTAGTTATACTGCTAGATATAGTTCACAAGATACCAATTTGTTTAAAACATCTAACGAAAAGTGTTTAAAAACGCCATCATAAGTACAGAGCTTTTGTATGAAAAGTATGGTGAGCTGATTGCTCAAATCGCTTGCAGCCTACAACTCTCATCTCCTCAGGTGATTAATGTCGTGTTAACATAAAAGCTGTTCGTTAGAAGCATAAATAAATCAGTACTAGTCGCTAACTAGTCGCTAGTTGTGTAACACTAGGCAAGGCACGTGTTTTGCATAAAATATCTACTAATTTTAATTGCAGCCCGTTATGTGCTGATGAATTTATGTATGTTGCGTTTTCACACAAATATATGATGAATAGCAGGCCTATCGAACACGACAGAGTCGCGTGGTCTAACCACTATACAGAGCTATTCAATTATTCAATGTATAAGTTTGTTCAGCATACCAGTAGACTGGAATCCTATGGATCTTATACTATCTTTTCACTGCCGAGCACGGGCCTCCTTTCACAAATTAGGGTGAAATGGAATGGGCAGATACTCCACCACGCATGCCCATGGATTGGTAGATGTAGGTTAGTAGTCAAGCTACTGTTGGAGTTTTCAAGGCCGCCTAGGAGGCCTCCAACTAGCTTAACGACTATCACAAACCCAACCCAATGGCTTTACATGCCTTCCGAAGCACAAAGTGGTCACCAAGACCGCATCAAACAATTAAGTGCACTTATTAAAATCGGAGAAAGGAACCACAAATGTAGTAGAGAATTTAGCGGAGAACAAGCTTTATGTCCACTTTGAATACGTTTCGCTTGTGTCAAAATATTTTTTTAAGTACGCAGACGTACCTGCAAACTTATCCGTGTATATATCACACACTTTTCAAAAACGTGCTGAACTTATTGGCACAAGAGAAAGCTAGTGTAGAATAAAGCAAATTATATCTAGTCAGAATAGAGATCAATATGTATAAAAATCAATGCCACTTTTCGTTGTAAATTTTTTATAACTCAAGAACGGGCTCACCTATCCAAACCAAACGGCCAATTCCAAATCCAAACAATTAAGGCTTTGTTCGGACTATTTAGTAGATGGTTTATGTGAAGTTTGCGCAAAATCGGTGGAGCGGTTCTTCATTTATCACATTTTTATTAACCGACGAAAAAACGGAGGAGTTTTACAAGTCGACGCGTATTTTTTTTTTTATGTATGATCACGCATAACTTTTGACAGTGTAGTCCGATTTTGATAATTTCTTTTTTTATTGGATAGGGTATATCTCGAAGGTGGTCCCATATAAATATGGATAAAAAATACTTACCCTAAGGGTGGGAAAATAGGGATGATTTAGCAATGCACGTACCGGGCCGCTAGTACTTTATATATATTTATAAAACACAAATATATATAAAGTAGGTTGACCACTTAATCATTTTAACAAAAAGATCCTCATCTTTATTGTAGTGACTTCATTTTAGGCGAGCCCTTTAAAGGCTGACTCCGTGGTATCCATCATTGTACCATTTGACAATGGGGAGCTATTCATGTGACGTATTCGCTTTGACCGTAAATTCACAATTGTGTCCCATTTTTATGTTACCCACGGCACTTTTAGGTCTGAGACGGTTTGTTGAAATGTGTAAGCTATTTTGTAGATTTGCGTCTTTGATATAATGATCTTTATGTGTCGATACACTCGCGCCATCTCACTTACCGGCTACTTGTAAAGCTGCAGGGGCAGCGGCGGCCAGTGCGGAAAATTCAAAATTCAAAAAATATGCATCGATTGGACCCAATTATATTTTTATGCCTTTTGCGGTCGAGACCTTGGGACCATGGGGGTCAGAAGCTCGCCGTTTTGCTCGCACCTTGTCTTCAAAATTGATCGAGACCTCCGGAGACCAGCGGGCGGGGAGCTTTTTCCGCCAACGCGTCAGCTTGGCTATCCAAAGAGGAAACGCTGCCAGCCTTCTGGGAACCTTGCCGTTAATCGGAAGCAGCGGCAGGCTTGAGGAAATTTTCTATATATAGATTATATTTTGTAAATATAGATTGTATTTTGTACATATTTGTTGTAAATAAAGGTTATAATGGAGTAAATAGCTCAATATTCTAACTCTATGGGACTTTCAAAGGAAGGTTCATTTTCTTAGGCATAGTTTTGTGAAAGACCCAACATAATCGGATTAGCCGGTTCCGTGATTTGGCCGATATTGGCAGTGTCTGAAACGCATTGACTTGGCGCGCTGACCGAAATGTAGGTGTATATACGGCTTACTATTTTATACGGTTATAGATATGTTATGAGCGTCGATAAACAATCAGTCGGCGGCGGGGCGCGTCGACTCTCACGTCTATACGGTTCTGTAAAGTTCTCAGATTAAAACTGAGTCGTAATGCATTTCGACACAGTCACACACAGTGGGTGTAGATTTCGAGATGGCATATTTTTAAAATCTAGGTTGGGTTAGTCAATCTGAACAAGTTTTACTATGGCGCAAACACTGAAATGGCACAAAAACTTGAGAATTAAGCTTTGGTCCCATTGTAAAAGTTGCTCAGCATGACTAACCCAACCTAGGCTTTAAAATTATCCATCCCCAAATCTACACCCGGTATATAATTTTATACATATTTGTTTGATTACCTTTGTAGATATTAATATTATGTTGGAGTATCGAAATAAATAGAGGTATATCTTTTTCTTTATCCCAAAGATAACAAATAGGCCCTATAGGTGATGTGAGTACATACCACCAAGTGGCCCGAAAAAACTTAGGGAAATATGATAAAATATTAATTTTATCCTTCAATGAGCAAAAGCTATCGGTGTAGGAAAGTGAGAAAGGTACTTTTATGTGGTAACCGTGGCGCGATAGCAACGTAGTTTCTCCCAGGATATTTATTTACTATTACGGTATTTAAAAAATAAATTATAACTTAGTAAAATAACTTAGTTGATCGAACCATTACTTACGTACTTCCTTATTTTCTCTACATGTGTTAATTACTTCACCAGTGAAAAAATCAAACATATCGTACAAACGACCGTTTTTTTTTATAACGTGAAGTCGGTATACAAGCTTATGGCCCGCCTGATGGTAAGCGGTTACCGTAGCCATATAGACGCTTGCAAAACACGGGGCCTCACTCTCGCGTTACCGACCCTTCCCAATGAGCACTGGCGACCTTACTCATGCGCAGGAACACAAAATTAAGTTATTTGGTTACGGTATTCCGTAAAGTGGAGGTACTTCCCCAGTCGAGCTGCTCTTTGAGCGAATAAACGCTGTGCTTTACCTCTCTTACCTTATTTGATCAACATTTATGAAAAGGTTTTTTTGCACGATTTCGAGTTCCACCGTGGTCAACATTGTCCAGTCCAGTTGGTCATACAGCATAGGTTGTTCAAAATGTTGAGTACTTCAGCCATTTAAAGAAGTGCAGATGAATCAAAATTAATCAAATAATGAAGATCCAGAAATCCCAGCGCCCTTTAAAGAGGGAAAAATCAAATAACTAACCCTTCACATAAAACCATTAAACAACCAGATAGAGGCGTCACTTGTTAACAAATTGTCGTCACAACACTCTGACCAATTCATCCGTCGTCGAGACTTGTAATGGACCAATTTGAGTCCAATCGAGCCTCAGCGGGCCATTGTCGAGACACGACACTTGTCAATGGCTTCTGGGTACACTCGCGATGAGGTTGTGGCGTTAGATACTTTGAGAAAATAGGAATATTGCTTTTTAGGTATTTAGTTCTTGGTGATAAAAAAGCCTCTCGATATACAATTGCTTCTTTAGATTGGAAGTAAATAGCTACATCACTCCGAATGGCGATAATTGATGGGAAGTGGCAGCCACGCACGTACAAAACCGTTCCGTGTGGAAATGGGGGGCCTTATTCAGCAGTGGACATCTTTAGATTAAATATGATGATGGTGAAGTCAATATACTAGCCCCCACTAGCAGCATTGTTTCACAGGTATGACGCGTGTGGCTATCACAACGCCTTGATCACTTCGCTGTATTGGAGGTACATTGCCGCTCATTTCAGTCCCGCCTTACAAAAACAAAACTTACATTAGATACAAATTGTGACACAATGAAGATTAGAAACTAAAATCGAATGAATAGGTAAAATCCAATCATAGTTCCCGACTCTTAATCCTAAAACTAATAAAGTTGAAAACTAGCGGTTTATGCATACCTTAATCTACTAAACTATTCAAACTAACTCACATAGATATCGCTGTTGGAACACGCGTAGAGGCACCATATCAAATTAAAAATGCTGGGAAAAGTCTGGTTCCCGGAAAAATTATCACAATTTTTTATCGCCGGCGTCATGTTTCAATTTTGTCAAAGAGATAAATCAAGTGAAAGGCAAGCAAAGGCGTTAAAATATTTTATTAAAAGCGAATCCTGAAAAATATCGGACTTATAAGATAAAATGTACGTACCCTAATAATCGTGTTTTAGTAATTTAATAAAGTGTTTTTTTTTCGTAAGTCCATTTCTGGGTATCAACTACTCTTCTTCTGTGATTTGGGACCAAAGCTTCTCAATCGATTAAGGCACTTTTTTGCCGTGTGTAGTTTTACGTATGTTTGACCATAATCTCACCATATTAAGTGATGATGTGGACGAAGGTGGAGATTGCTCACCACACAAAGGCTAGAAAGGAACTGGCTGTCAAGTGTAGCTGCTAGAATTTCATCTTGAGAGTGATAATCAGCCAGGCAAGTTGGCACTAAAAAGTATCCATTAACAAATCCTGGAAAACCCTACCGCATGGTAACCTTTCTCCCAAGCAAACTTAGAGCACGCTTGCACCCGCGATCTATATGGAAAACGAATTTCATACTTCAAACCGCAACCCGTTCCATGCACCTCAATTCAAACATTTCAAAGTTGGCGGTGCAGTTTTCGGGTGACACCCTCCCATTTTCGTATAATTGAGAGTACAGAATGAGGTACGCTGTGTGGAACTTTATTTGGTTTTGTAGTTAGATGACGGAAGTAGGTATTTGTAGATCTACTTACTTGAATTTATTGTTAATTCAGATGTTGGTAAAGTTTGTGATATTATTTTCATCTCTCTATATTCTCCGTTGGTCGCGGATTTACCCCCATTCCCGAGGTAAAAGTAGCGTATGTTACTCTCCGGCCCATAACCTATCATTATGCTAAAATCACTCCCAGATTCGTTGCTCCATTGCTGCGTGAATTAAAGTGAACAAACACACTTTCGCATTTATAATATATATATATATATATAATTATAATTCCCGAGGGATCCTACGTTATTTCGGGATAAAAAGTATCCCATGTGTTAATCCAGAACATATTCTATCTGTGTGCAAAATTTCATCCAAATCCGTTTAGTAGTTTTTACGTGAAAGAGTAACAAATATCTTCACAAATCACATCCATACATTCCCGGGATAAAATGTCCCTTTCCATACCATAGGCTATCTGTATGCCAAATTTCATGGTGATCGGTTGTTAGTTGAGGCATGAAAGCGTAACAAACAAATAAAAAGCTCCCATTCGCATTTCTAAAATTAGTTAGGATACGATAAGGATTAGATAAACTAGCTGAATAATAGATGCATGCACTCAAGCCGTAGGGTCTAGAAATTTTGCATGCACTGTATTCTACTCCTAAGGGGTTCTTGGATGTAAACGCGGGGCGGAAGCCAAAAGCAATACATTGATTTGTACAAATACTCCTATATCAAAATACTTTTAATTGTGAATTCAATCAGGTTAAATAAAATTGTATGTATCTTTAAAAGTACGCGGTACTATTATCTTCCGTAAACAATGAATACTGATTCTGATTATATGTTCCAAAGCTAAAAGCAAATATGAAACAAATTAAAACTCGTATATAATTAACTCAGATAATACTCACAACACAATTCATTCCGGGCGTAATTCAATCGGCAAACTGTCGGACTCTGCTGGAATGTCTGTCAATTTTTAAACACCCAATAAAGCGTTGAATGCTATGTCATTAACTGCAGTGCCTTTGGAGTGAGTTCGTTTATCTACAATACTGTATTAAGCATCAATCATTTAGTGAATTTCTTTTAACAGTTATTGTCTGGTCAATCGAAAATAAGGGTTGTTTTTCTATGACAAGTTAATAAGTGTTTGCGTTCGATTAATGGCTATTAACAATGGCTTAGCAGTACATGACCAATCCAATTTATTTTATAGGTAGTTTTCGCTCCTCGGTTTCACCCGAGGTATCTTACGTATTCCTGGAATAAACAGTATCCTATATATATAATAGTCTATCTGCGTACCAAATTTCATTATGATCGGTTGAGGCGTCACATGCGTTATAGATCTTTCCCTCCCCATTGATCTCTGGCGACCTTACTCCTTACACCTGAAACTGTCAAAATCAAAATCAAATCAAAATTCATTTATTCAATCTTGGCCCTGATAAGGCTCTTGTGAACGTAAACAAATGACTCTACACCGGTTCCAAATACAACTTGAACTGAGAAAACTCCGGCAAGAAACTCAGCAAGTATACATTTTTTTTTTTAATTTACTTATAAATATTACAATTTACAAAATATATATAACAATAGCCTGCGAAGCGAACAATTCATTCAAATGCATTCTTGTCATCTACAAAATCAGAAACTTTATAGTACCCTTTCTTGCATAACTTCTGTTTTACTATCTTTTTGAATCTATTTATAGGTAGCTCTTGGATTTCTTTGGGTACTTTATTATAGAAACGTATACATTGCCCCTTGAAAGAGTTAAGGACTTTGCTGAGCCGAGTTAAAGGTACCGTGAAAGACATCAAGATAAGCTGGCACTGTTGCCATCTAAGACAAAACTATTGCACAGTAGTATATTCTGCATGGCCCCACATATATTTAACAAATTGCCCGACACAATTCGTCAACTTATTAATATTAACGAGTTCAAAACAAAACTCCACAATTTTCTATGCAATAGAAGAATTTTTAAATGATATTTAATATTATGTACCTACCTACATTATACCCAATTTGTTCAGCAGGATATCTAAAGTATAGCATTTATTTTATTGCTGACATAAAAAAAAAAAAAAAAAATGTTGTATTAAATTGTAATGTAATTAGTTGTTTTGATTGTGTTTATTTAATTTGTATGCCATTTTGGTGTGGATATAGTGGTCCTCATTTATAATAACACCATTGTATGTACCTATATTCTACAAATAAATATTTTTGATTGATTGACATGTAAGGTGAAGGTAAGGAGGAGCTTCCCAAGTCGCTGCTTTTCCAGCGAAACTATGCTCTACCTCTACCTCTACCTCTACCTCTACCTCTACCTCTCTTAAACTATATTCTAAGGCACTAAACAAACATACGGCCCGCCTGATGGATCGATCTTTTTATTCACATAATTTTTTTTTTTGTTTCAGGAAACCATCACAACCGAGTGTATAATTTTGACTAAAAATACAAGTGCTAAAAGTTCTAGTGATGTGCGATTCAAAACTGCGATATATCGATAAATACATCTTGCGGTGGCGGTAGTGTAGCGTTGACAATGTCGCTGTCCCGCTCGCACGTCGTGTCGAGCGTGTTCCTCAGTCTGCTGCTGCAGTATTGTGTGGAGAGTCAGCAGGAGATCCTCATTGAAGAATCATGTAAGTGCTATTTAATAAGATACCCTATGATCTATATTATAAAGATTATTTTTATTAAGGAGGGAAAATTAAGGTTCAAGTTTGCGGGATTTATGTAAGATGTATTTTTTTTACCAAAAAAAATTCTTTAAACTTATCATGATTTAACTGATTAGAGGAATACATGTTAATAAAGGAGTTTCTATGAAATGGTCAATAATTTATTTATTTATTTCAAACCGTGTCAATAAAATTACATGTTTCAAAAATTTCTTATTGTTTCATAAACAAGCCTATTCGATGAATCGTGAAAACTTTATCGATACATTTCAATATAAAAATCCAATATTGCATGAAATTATTCAATATGTGCGAATAAATTGCGCAGGTCAAACAGACTCGAATATGACGTCACAGCGGATGCGGAAATGAATCGCAAACAATACCGTATTATGTAGGACCGTGTAATTCGCTTTGAATTTATGTGTAACTCGTTTCCTACATGTCGAGTAACCGAACCATTCTACGTCAAATTTAGACATGTGTTTACTTCTGACTACAAATAACTCGTAGAGATAATGACAACCCTAAATTATTAGGATAGTGAATATCGATATTTGTTTCTTAGAACTACGGAATCTTGAAAGTTTGTTGTAGTAAATGTATAATGCTTTGTCAAAAGTAATAGAACAACAGTTGTTAGTTATGTTAGTTAATGCAGTCCGGAATGGTTGTTTTACCAATAACCCTTTATATTTATTTGTTAACTTCTATCTAAGGTATGGAGAAGGACATGGGATAGTTTGTCCCAGGAAAAACGAAAAGCTTGGAACATGAACAATTTTAAAAGCCACTAATGGTGCGTCCATGCTTGACGAACCGAGCACGAGCACACTGTGAGCACGCATGCATTCGCGTAGCGTGGACGGGCTTGCGAGCCTGAATGAGAATGAGCATTCGTAGCGTGCTCGACTGCGCTCCGCCTGATTGTCAGTTTTTTCACGAACAAAGGGATTCGCATCGCGCTCGTTGTAGGCTCGTTATGTACGTCCACGCTTGAAATCGCGAGAATGTTGTTCGTTTGAGGCTCGGCTCGTGCTCGCTTCGCGTAGCATGGACGCACCGTAAGATATTTTTCTTGAACAAAATACGAGCCTGATCAAAAGGTAAAACTTTTAATAAGAATTTCTATGCAGAATTTTGTAAGAACACAAGAAGTTGCCATGTTCAATTTCAGACCCCACCAAACGTCATTTAACCAAGAAATATACGTCAAAGGAATGTTAACTCGGGAAATTTTACACCAAAGTTCTTTGTCCCACAATTAATTCGCCCGGTGTACCCCGAGGCGGAATTATGAAGGGATTTTAGGAAATTCTACGCCTTTACTGCAATCATTTGTTGAATCTTTTGGTGTGGCGATATTTAGAGCTAGGGACGTTTATCTTTTTACTTTGGCATTATTTAGATTAAGGATCTTTAGGGAAACTGACGACAGTATTATTCGGTAAGGCAGTATTAAACTAAGGTCACTCTAATATATTGCCAGGTAACCTAACGGAAAGTCGATTCGATCCATTCACTTATTACTTATAGCCGTAGGCTTATTTTCCTTTACCGATTATACCATATTTTGCAATTTATTGCTACTACGTTAAGTAGAGAACATAAAATTATAATCACACAAAACTCGACCCAATTCATGCACCGCTCTCGCATACAAACGACCAAATGCTATTAACCCATCAAGTAAATCATAAACACGTGCCAACAATATAATTTAAAATGATCTCTAGTTCTATAGCAATAAAAGCGATAATAACAATCAGCTTTATGACCCGCATCCCGTTTCCTAATTATGAGCCACAAATAAATGTGCATAAGTATCAATTTATGATGATTTAGTTTGTCCTTTACTGTTACACGATTAAGATTCAGGTTTAAATGCAAATTATCATTCACTAGCTGTCCCGGTTTCACCCACGTTCCTGAGATAAATTGCCAAAGACTCGGGGATAATGTTAGCTTCCTATAAGTGAAAGAATTTTTCGAATCCGACTGGTAGTTCCAGAGATAAGCGCTTTTAATTTTTGGTTTAACAAACAAAAACGAAGTCCGAAGTAGGTACTCAATACTTTTATATTTTTATCTAGGAAATATGCTGATGCAAATATTTCATCACATGAAATTTGTTCAATAAATATTAATACACCATAAAAATCCTCATAAAATAGAAGCACCCGTTTCAAATAAATTTTAATAACAAATTTGTATCGGCTCTTTGAAAACACACTGAAATACTTATAAATTTTTATTATCTCGTAACTTTTCATGATCTGTGACAAAATGATTTAAATAACCTAAATACGAAATAAAATTAAGAGCAGTTTGTGTTAACGAAAAACAAAGTATCTGCCGTTTTTAATACTTCATGAAACATTAAAAAGTTTATGCCAATTAATATTCAAGTAAATAATTATTTTTTCTTATAGGTACTTTCATTACGGGAAGAAATTATAATAAATCATTTTTTTGTTAATAGACAAATAAAAACCGACAGTAATTCACATTATGATCTCATTTCCACTAAACATACTAATTCAAAACTGTGGATTCACAGTACAAATAACAAACAGTAATTGCACGGAATTGGCATTGTACTACCCAACAGAACTTAAACAATACAATCCTAAACAACTCTACTAGATATGCAAAATTTAACCCTACGACAATGATAATACAGTGCATACCAACTGCAAATAATTTGGTATTATTTTAATCCCCTGGACTACCGCCAGAGCCCGCTTTTCCAAAATGGCGGATGGAATATTACTCACGGAGGATGGTTGGTTGTGACAACTAGCAAATTCTGTGTATTAGATTTCATTGCCAATTATCTTATAATTCCCCAACCTATTTTAGACATTCATATGCGAGGCACGCCAACACTTGAGAGGCCCTTTTAGGTTTTGGGCGCTTAACCACCTTCGGTCATATCAGCGCATTCTCAAAAAATATTGGACACGTATTTTTTGCTTCATCAAATCAATAAAAATATAGACAAAGTTCGGGAATGAGGACTCGTGACGTCACTTGTTTGTGAAAAGTTACCATGGCCTGACGTCACCTACCTCATTTTTTTTTTACACCGTTTTGCAGAGCCGTTATTACAGCCAGGCCTCACTATGTGTTCAGCGACTTCATGAAGCCGGTCGCATTCAAAAACAATGAAATTTTTCGTTGTGTTGTGATTGGGAGCCCAGGGGGCCAAGTCTGCTATTTCAATTGTGTTCCAATGAACTTTCAGTGGTGTCACAATTGTGACATTTTACAGTTTTGGTAGTCTACTTACTAAGAGAAGTGTCATTATGGCACAATTTTGACACCACTGAAAGATCATTGGAACACAATTGAAATAGCAGACTTGGGCACCTGATTTTAAATGCATTGTATTGTGTAACTGTGGCCCGACAACAGTTCAACATGTATTTCATTCCCCTCATTTAAAACTTCAATAACGACAAGACTTCTTTAAATTAACTTATCAGTTTCGTACATCACACAGAACCTCAACTTAACAAACTTTGATTAAACTTACATGAGTCTCCTGGTTTTCGACAAAGTTTTAATTAATTTACGGTTCCACAGCTTTTTTGGTTACCATTTTATAACGGAGATGGACTCAAATTTAAATTGGTAATTATTATTTTGAGTATTAATTATTTATTTTGTTGAGAACGAGTAGCATTATCATATGAATTGGCTTACGGTTGGAGTCGCTAGTGTTTATCCATTCAACACCTTTCATTCTGCTGGGCTGGTCTGCTTAATTTTGCTATTTTCTTATTAAATATCGATTGAATCTACTTTCTTGTTTTAAATAGAGTAATTGCTGAGTTTATTGCCGGCTCTTATCAGATCTTTATCCGGTATTAGAGTCAGAATATTCATAAGTTCCTGCAAAAGTGTTTTTAATGTCACTATCTATACCACTATTTATAACACTTGATCGTATTTATAAGTAATTCTCACTCTGACATTACTAGTAATTACCCCCCACTTCTGGGGGTGAGGATATATTTCCAGAGTCGGCAATGTGCGAGTGATACTCCTAATGTAGGTGTCTGGAGGCTACAGTAACTGCTTACCATCAAGCGGCCCGTATTCTTGTTTGCCACATTAGTACTATACAAAATAACCATAATAATTTTATTCTGTATATTTTTTTATAATTTTTATTCGATTAGTCATATTAGGTACGGTACATTCTACAAAAATCTACATTCAAATTCAAAAGGTTAAAAGTAAAGTTCCACGTCTATTATTAGTAAGCACGGCAGTTTTATAAGCGTACTAGGATTTGTACTAAAAATAAATTACGACATTGCGTTTACGCACTTATTTAGAGGTTTAATAAATCAGAGATTACGACTTTCCGGTAGCAATGTGGTTACTGCTTATTTAAATATTTAGGGTTCTACAAAAATCGTGACGCGTATAAATAGTTCAGTAACCAAACAAGCAGACAGGCGGCCAGCTGCTAGATGGTACCTAATGCACCTACTCCACCTAGTAGCAAGCCGCTCTCAAATGCAACCGTCAAACACCAAAGTCAAAAGCATTTTTTATTCAAATTAGGCCCCAGAAGGGGAAGGGAACTTATGATAGTCACATTTACTGAAGTTACCATCGGCTCGGAACTCGGCCTTCAACTGAGAAGAATCCGGCAAGCAACTCAGCAAGGTTACATTTGTTAAATATTTTTTGGAGAATCTGTCTATGTTTGACTTTTTTTGCCAAATAATATACTGATGAAATCGTCACATTGTTTGGCATTGACGGTGAAGTGATCGATAAGTGACAACTAAGGGTGTATATTATTAGTGTAAGATAGTTCAACGCATAAAAAACTCACTTATAATAAATCAATGGCAACTTGCAAATGGTACCCTTGGTATTCCAAGCAAGCGCCCATTGGCAACGGTAACCGCTTGCCATCAGCTGCACCGTATATTTCTTTGCTAATTTAGTAGTAAGTATGAAAAGCAATACACACACAATTAAACAAAATATACAGAACCATTGTTTTAAACTAGCAACACGAACTTTACACAATATTTATGTTTTGAAGGATAAAAATAACATCTTGTTAAAGTCTGTACACCGCATCTCAGAAGCTTTAAATGGTAATTACAGGCATTAAAAGATTGTTTTCATTAAAAAATACTGTGCCCTAACCAGCTGAGCGTAATTCTGTGCTGCACGCGATATTTTTAGGGTTCCGTTGGAATTGAGAACCATTGTGAACTATAACATATGAGATTTTTATTTGACATTGTACAAAAAATTATAAAACGTACAGTAATTCAAATTCAAATTGAAATGTTTATTGCATTTTTCATGTGTAGATAAGTTGACAAATATTATTAAGGCACATCATGAAACCCTGTTAGGGCACAGCAAATAAATAATTACAATATAATATAAACATATTAAAATTAAAACTATGGTTATACATAAATTACTTAATTTAACATTTTTAACAGATATAATATTTATAGTGTTTATAGTAATGAGGCATCCATACTACATTTTTAGTAAAATTCTTCGTTTATATGTTTTTTTTGTTGTTGTTGCTTGTTGCTTTTATGTACTATCGCGCCTGAAAGCTTACATTACACAGTGCATTAAATATAAATCTGTACAAAGGAACGTTCAAGCTGACGTGAATTCCGCGCGTATTGCTCGCGCCAATTGTGTAGTCTCGTCTAACTTGTATGGAGGTGTTCAAATTGTAAATTGTAGTCGCGTAAATTTCAGCAAAACTTGAGGAAACGTCGGCTTTTTGGTCAGGGCTTTACCGTCCAATATGGATATTCTATTATCCGTTCTATATTTACCTCAAATCTTGAGATTCTTCATCAGCAATAGAGAAACGTCACCAACGCCTTTATTTATTTTTTTATTAAAAAACGATAGCTTTATATCTGTTCTAACACGCGAATAGTCGCGATATTGTGTGACTAAGCGACCAAGCGAAGCACAGCCGCTCGCATGCCACATTTTGCGAAAAGAATCCTAATGGGTTAATTCAAAACGCGCTTGGCATGTTTATTATGTATTTTTTAAATAAAACTACTTGTATCTCATGAACCAGTTATGTACATACTTGACGAATTAGTATGTCTTATTAATTTCATTCATAGACACACAGAAAATTACTTAAAGGTAAAGTTATTACGCGCTTATAATTATGCTATTATATTATTTTATTTTTAACGTCATACTCTTCTTTAATTTTATGATCATAAAATTCTTATACAGGTGGATCTTTTTTAATGTCATAGGACACAAAGTTACGTTTTATTAGACAGCCAGATCTTAAATATATTTTTTTTCGCAAATAAGTTGCATACATACCTATCACAATCACGCAATTAAACGGCTGAGGTATCACCCGTATCATGCATAATGCAACCGCTTCATCATATCAGCCCATGGATGTTCACTGCTGAACATAGGCCTCCCCCATTGATTTCCACTTCGAACGGTTCTGGGCCGCTTGCATCCAGCGGCGCCCAGCGACTCTGACAAGGTCGTCGGTCCACCTGGTGGGAGGTCGTCCCGCTCGGCGCTTTCCAGTATTCAACCGCTTACATGTCCTGAAATAAAAGATAGAACGATAAAACTACAACCATCGAAGGAAGCGAGTAAAACCGAGGAGCGTACTAGCACCAAGTATTTGACAATACAAAATACCGTCAAAAGCATATAATGACAGCAGATCAACTGGATATCATTCCCGACACGTCTGTACAAACTACGTCTGTCTGTTACCCCTAATCCTCAAACTAAGACCTTTGTAATGAGTAATTCAAAGGGATGTACCGAAGACAAGAGATATTCCTTTAACTTCATTTACGAGTACACGGTTCTGAAGTTCGTCAAACGGTACAACGAAGTTTGAGTTTTCTAAATTCTACATTTGATTTTAAAGTTTCGAGTATTTGTTGCAGGAAAAATCGTTATTGAATTAGTTATTATTTCTTACTAATTTAATTACAACAGGTTTCTTTACAATGTAAATGTCAAAAGTAATATTAAAAACGCCGAAAGCTAGTAATGCTATTTATCATATTAAAAGCCCTGTTATAACTCGAACATTTTCAAAAGTCATACAAACGACCCAACCGTGTGTATCAGTCATTAGTTAGAAATTAATTTGTACTCGACCTACCCAATTACAGTTCAGCCTTCCGACTAAATTAATGTTTATAAATAGTTTTATTTAGGTATATTAATATTAGACATTGGAATTTATAAACAAATTCACATAAAATAGTTACCATATTCCAAATATTTGTATTACCAGTAGAATCAATTCGAATTTTTAGAGTTCTGTACCCAAAATGGCGCCAACAGGACCCTATTACTAAGCCGCCGCTGTTCGTCCGTCCGTTAGTGGACTGTATCTCACAAACAATAATAGGTAGAAAATTTATTTTTTTACCGAACGTGTATTTCTATTACAGCTGCCAGAAAACAATAAAAATGAAATAAAAATAAAAGGTGTTTCGGCCTTTTTTTTTTCAAATTTTTTATGTGACAAAACTACGCTTTTTGAGCAACGAGTTGAAAAGATACTGACTTCTGCCGTCTCTACGCTATGTTACTCATGTTTTTTGACACGTAGCCATCGCATTGCCAAACAGAATAAGTCCCCTAAAGGGTTTACCAACAAATGTTAATATTGAATTGCCGGCCCAAGTCAATATTAACATTTCTATGTCAAGAACCCATCGTTCCCTTTGATACCAGAATTACCCTTGACGGTATTTTGATAAATCCTCGTGACATCTTGTGACAGGTATTTATGGTGGATTCTTTTGAATTGCAACATTAATAAAGTGTGACCAGTGAATTATTTGAATAGCAGTTCCTGGAATTCTATTCGATCGGCGATGCGATACCTTCACAGGCACCTATGAATATTCAGACTCTAATACCAGGTCGGAAGGTTGCTTTTGCTGAGAGCCGGCAATGATCTCAGCAATTACTCTTTTCAAAACAAACTTAGATTCATTGCATAATATTTCCATTCTGATCTCACTGACATAATTGCGGGTCCCAGCGGCAAAAACTACGAAGTAGAATCAATCAACATTTAATAAGTAAATAGCAAACAGCGCCCACAAGCACCACCTGTCCACAAGTATGACGAGTGTGGCAGCCACCACCCTCCTCGCCATATTAGTGGCAAGTGGTCGTCACACGACGCCGATAAACTTATTCTGAACTTATTTAAGGGGTTGTTTTTTTATAGTTTGGATAAGCTTTCTTTGGATACAATTTCACCATGGTATGATAATATGGAATATCTGGTTCAGTGGATGAATACATTTTGATCGAGCCAGTAGTTGATCAAAACTCTGGTCAATTCTCAAGAATAGATCGTGTTAATCGAAAATAAACCTAACGCCATTAGCACAGGTTGCAAATTCAAATGTTTTAATCTGGACTCAAAAATTGACTTGAGCATTGATTGATGTTCTAGAATACCGAACCTAGACCCCATAGGTAGGACTCGTTTATAATACCTACTCGCTATCGAACGAAGATATTATCTCTACTTTATTTATAGTACGGTTTCCTCAGTGCCTGATTCGCGTTTGGAAAGTTTTACTTTATTGCATCCTTTTTGACAGAGCCTGCTCCAACGCTTTATCCTTTCAAGCCAATTGGTTGACTACTTCGGTCGATACAGTCGGTCGCCGACACAACGTTATATATTTGCCCTTAGTTACCGTGAAGGAGCCTCTTGTTGATTATTTTTTGTAGAACTGTGAATGGAATGAAGTTAGACTGGAAGTCTGTGTAAAAGAAATTGGTAGGAATTTTACAATTAAAGAGAATATCTGCCAAATTCTTAAGTCATCCATCAACATAACTTTGTCCAAAGCCTTGACTGACATTTAGACAGATCAATAGGGCGATCAAAAGACCATTGTCCCAATTTTCGAAACCCAAAATAAGTTAACTCCGTGTTTAACATGGTTCCCATAAAATCCGCGAGACTTGGATTTCCTATGGAGTTTTGTATAGTCTTTGATACCATAGAATTGAGCTTTAGTTCCAGGCGATAAAGTCGACTTTTTATTAGTAACTTTATAAAGTTTCTTTTTGTTTGATTTGGATATTTACATGCAAGGTAATTCGCCGCGTATCAATGTAGATTATGCCAGATAAAATTGAATCTTAAACGTGGGAACGAGTGAATTTTTATAAACTTTATGATAATTTTGTATGAGTCAGGTTTGCTATTGGAGCTGGTTAAGATTTCTCATTAACAAATAAACGTAGAGTCTTGCCGTTTAACTTTCAAATGTAGGTATTTCACAGATTTTGGTGTAATTTTTAAATGTTTAGGGTAGTGGAATTATAGGCCTATACTATAATTCCACTGAATGATGATTTGGCCGAAGATTCAAAAACAGACTCAAAGCTTCGAAAGGCTCTCAAGCCTGTAGCCTTTTGAGGAATTTCGAGCGTGGTAGCCAGGCAGGCGGATACTATAAAATACAGACCTCCGTGGTTTGGTTTCTCCACCAAAAATGTTAGCTCAAAGTAGGATGTGAAACTACAACCATCCCACGGTATTCAACGATACCCATAGACGTAAAAAAAAACTGGAAAAAAAAATCTTTTTTTATTCTTCTATGGTAGCAAACAAGCATACGGCTCACCTGATAGTAATTGGTCACCATAGCCTCCTATTGACGTTTGTACCACCAGGTGTATCAATTGCACGTTGCCGAAAATCTCTTGACACCCTTTTTGAAGAACCCTATGCTGTACTCCATTGGGAAAACCACGGCGGGGAGCTCAATCCGCAGCCGTTGAGCGACCGTGTAAGGAAGCTGCTTTGAAACCGAACAGTACGAAACCATTTTCATTTGAATGTGTGAGAATGGACTCCCCGACGATGGCGAGAGTTGTTGCGATGGTATGGTAAGCTTCTAATTATACGAAATGAAGCACCCCAAGTATGCCGGGCCGTCTTGTAAATACAATGTTTCCTTTACGTATTATATATTTAGTATACATAAGTCCGTATCAGTAAATGTGTCGCTTATGGTTTCCTAACCTAAATCCATTTATAAAAACCATCAGCCAATATTTGACCATATCTCACAAAAATTACAATAAATACATTTTTCCAAACCCACATCTAACAATATCATGTTACACACACATGGCCGCTTTTAATCCGCAACCGTTTGGTAAGTGCGTATCAGAAGTGAAACAAAAACGTATCTTATTACTATATACACGTGTCAAATACGTAGTTGTGTCAATTGTCATGTCGTAAAGTGTTGTACGAATTAACGGGATTTTCGTCGGGACCAGTTGACGGATAGTGATGGGGTATGGCAGCTACTGTTTGATTTATCGATAAAATAATGTGACACTCTTTCTGTGGCGTTACAGAAAGTCAACAAATATGTAATATGTATTTTTTTTATAAACTTACTATTTTCTGCAGTTCCACACGCGATAAAAATTGTCCTTTATTTTTCTCTCAGATCCAAGCTACCCCAGCTCTGCCAAAATTCATGAAAATCTGTTCGGCCACGGTTACATAACTTTTTATTAATAGGCGTTTTGCTTAATTTAAGATTATGAGGATATCCCCAAACTCGTAACGTTTTAACAAGATATTTGTAAAATATCGGCCAATGGAATATTTTTTTCAACACAAACATTGACAGTTGACACCCCTTTGGACATTAGGCTGGTTCGAACAATTATTTAACCAAGTTTTGTATTCAAATTCCTTTCATGAAATCAGATAACCAATCCCATGCTTTATAAAAATACTTGGTCTATATCTATTTAAATCGACTCGTACCTACTACATCACTAAAATCCGTCACTCTGGGACTACACGGGTATCTTATTACAAAGTACGAACCCCGCGACTTCACCCACGCTAACACTAGCAATAACATCTTCTATCTCTCCTACACGCACTTGAAAAGAAAGGGAGCGTTGTAAGGATATCTTGAAAACTGTCAAGTGTTCGCCCTGATTTTAGAGGATGTATCTGCGAGTGAGAAAAAGGTTTTTGTTCTTGACTTCAGTTTGAGGTCAATGACTGAATATATCCGTATGAAATGATGTCATTGATAATTCATTAATTATGACTGTCTTAATTAAAGGTCGTGATATCGAATTCAATATAGAACCAGAGTTTTCGGTTGTAAAACATATTTGAGGGAACTATAGTGTGGTTTAATGTGTGTGTGTGAGTGGAACAAGGGTTGTTTTTACTGACTTAAGGTGTTAGCCTTCTCCTGGCGCGTAAAATGACATAATTATTTTTTTCTTGGTCTGAGGGTTTTCCTTCTAAGTTTTGTGTGCTCATCTGTGGTTGGCTTCACATATGCGTTCAAAATTCGGTTTATGCATTTTCCGTTTTTATTTAAACTTTTCAGCCTCATATTTGGCGGAGCTTTTAGAAAGTTTGGAGTGTTTAGGACATAGAGTTTGCTTAGAGTTTACCATGAATTTAGACCCTTGTCAAAGTTTCCTTTGCAGCAATAATTTTGTTTTTTTGGAATAAAAAAATATATTTGTCTAGCACTGTTCAACAAATTTAACTTTAATCAAGTTGGGTAATATAAATAATATGATTTTTTTCTGCCATAATATGTGATTTTGTCTAGAAGAGTATGCATTTTTTGATATTCTTCTTAAAATTAAATTTAATTACGCATAAAAGCAAGTTTTGAAGATATTTGCTAATCAATCGAGTTTTTTTTCTTTTTTTTAAATTTATCATTGCTATGTAGATAACGTCACAGTGTGAAATCTTACGGTAAAGATACACCGAACCAGACAATAAGTAATTTTCCAACCCATTTTCTTACGTTCTAATAGACACTTCTAATGAAATTTCCCAGAAAAGGTATTAAGAGTCAAAAAAAAAATTCGTTATCCGTAGACCGTAGCACAAACAAACTCGATTTCCCTATTAATTTGTCCAAATAGAATTTCTCTGGGACTTTGTGACAGCAATTAATTGGCATGAAATGGATTCCTCCATGAAACTTGATAGAAACGTATCAATCTTCAAAGGGGAATACTTTTTTGATTGTATCCTCTAACGTTTACTATAATTAGTGTAGTTAATACTAAGTCTAAGATCAAGACTTGTACTTGTATCTTTATATTATTTTTGTTGAAACGACATATAAAACGAAATATAAAAAAAAAGAAAAAAAAAGACGCTGTGTTTCTTGCCGGAGTCTTCTCAGTACAAGTTGTATTTGGAACCGGTGTAGAGACAAATGTTAACGTTCATAAGTGCCTTATCAGGGCCTAAATTGAATAAATGCTTTTTGAATTTGAATTTAAAATTTGAATATTTTTAAACCTATTTAATGGTTTAAAAAACAAGTTATATAAACTAGGAAACTAGGGCAAGTAGAAAATAAACTGTATGTTTGTTCCATTTTTATCACGTGTAGGTGCTACATAATGTTGCACGCGCTCTTTAATAATATGACTTAATGGAGAGGCACTCGTATTATTAAGAGGGCGTATAAAGCCAGAAAAATATGGCAATGTCAGGTGAAAAAAACGTATGTCTAATATTCGCGTGGCATGAGACGGAGATAGCGTGTATCGCGGAACAAAAATGAACTAAGCGCTTCTAATCTAAATAACTCGTAAAGTATAGAATATTTAAAAATATCGTTAGTATCATCCCTAAGTCATACGTTAGTGATATTAATTTTTTCGAATTTTTGTCTTAATTAGATACATTATGAACGAATGAAAACGAAAATTAATTATTATTAGAGGTAGCTTTGTGATTTTTTTCTATCGAGGAATTTTCATTCCATTATGTTTTTGCTCTGATAGAACCCTCGCGTTTATAATGAAAATATAAAAAAAAACATTTAAATATTATTTACCTGGGTAAATTTCAATTCTAAGATATGTTATTTTGCTATATTATTTTTTTAATTAAATGGGCTTGCGTTTGGCCACTGACCCGCCCATAAGGGGCGATGACGAAGCCTAAGATGAAACACGCTTACCCAGAAGAAACCTACTCACTCTGGCCTTGAAAGTTCCTAGATTGTAGGCGTCAGGAAACACAGACAGTTTTTTGGCAATAATATATACATATATAGCTCTTTTCGAGCTTCCGCCTCAATTTTGACTCAAACAAAAAATTAGGCGTCGTCTTAATTGGCGACGATCGTACGATCAAACGATGCGATTTCGTCGCACGACGAGATTAAATACACAAAACGCTTTAGAGTGTTCTAATTGAAGATCTTACATCTAACAGGCAGGTCCGTAGGCAGGGGGTTATATGGGTGTTCAATGTCACCCCGAAATTTCCGCATAATAACACATAATATGACTTAATTTAAGTACCAAAGCAAATATCATGATGAGGCACTGATAGATATAAGTAACATTGAATTTAAGTAAAACGTAATGAACGTGTTTTTATGTTTAACATACCAATTACAGACAAAAATGCGCCCCGAAAATGGGTCCTGGCTGCAGCTAGCAGGCATTCGCAAACTCAGAAGCAGACTTATACAGTAATAGTTATAGGTGTGTAACTCTTCAAAAATACGCGAGCTGCATAACAGCTCAATGTACCTATAGTCCACGATACGCGCACACGCTCACTGCGTACCGCGCGTCGAATCGAGCTGACTGAGCTGCCGCGATTCGTTCGACTCCGCCGAGCGACTCGTACTTTAGAGTTGGAATTATATATCTTTTTATATGATCTGAGAGTTATGTTACATATTTAATTATTAATTAAATGTTTTAGAACGAAATAATAATTCGTAGATTAGAATAACAAGAATAATCTATGGAGGGAGTCGCAGATACAATAGGATTTGGATTGAGCCGTGAGCTAATCATTTTGCTGTAGAGCTGTAGCTCAACGGCTCAAACCTGAGTTACACACCTCTAGTAATAGTACCATTGACTTATATATTACTGCGTAATAGTACTACCCACAAAAGTATATATCTCTTAGTGTCGCATTATCAAGTTCCAGGGCTGAGTCAATAAAACATGTAGTTCCCACGATAGTAAACATCAAAACATACATTGTTTGTCAAATGTCCGCATTTTATGGACCATAACCTTCGAAAGGTTATGACAAGTAAAAAACATGGCCGTCATTATCGATACGGGCTTTGCGGAAATCGTAAACGTATTATGCGATAAATAAGAAAATATTGCTCTAATATCAAATAAATGTGCCGTGTAAGGTGAAAGTTATCGAATGTGTACATCACTATTTCCTGAAACTTGCTCAAAGAATATACAGTGAAACTAGTCTTGGCATAAGTGTTTATAGACATTATTTGTGATCTTGCTTTCTTAATATGTATTTAAGTAACTTTTTTTGGTTTGTTTTATAGGACACAAAATAAACATTATTTAATGCATGTAATTTCATGAAATAAGTACCTATTTGGTAACGGTTCAAGTTTTAAAGCACCAAAGTATTTATTTGTCTATTTTAACTTAATTATAGATAAAAAAAACAATGTGTTGTCTGCTCCTGGCGACATAGTTTTTTTTTAAAGATTACGGTAATAAAAACTTTTTTTTTATTTTTTTTTTATTTGTGTTTTTAGAACTTTATGTTTTGTTGCGCGTGAGTTGGGTAGCCAGTGCTCATTAGGGGAAGGGGATGGACCAAAGGCTTGTCATGTTTTAAAAAAAAACTGGGTTTTACTAGACTCGGTTTAAACCATTCATGTTTAGAATTTCACTTATTACACCTTAGTCGAAGTGTAGAGAGTTTATTCAATAGGTACTTATTTATCATAATGGTAAGAAAATGTAATAAAACTTTTTTTTCATATTACAAAAGATTTATTTCACCTCGTTTTGTAGTTTGGAAATAGAGTTCAATAATTTATATAGTTAGAGAATTTTCCAAACAAAAGAAAAGTGTATCCATAAATTATACGACCTAATTTATATGATACACTATCTACTACTCACAAATATTTTCCTATTTTATTTTATACCTATTTAGTTCTATAAGCTATTTTTTATATAAGCTCGATTTTAAATACCACTAGGCGGTCACCCATCCAGGTACCGACCACGACGGTGTCTGTGATGCCCACGGCTGCCTTCCACCATCGCAACTCTCGCCATCGACGGGGATTCCATCCTCACACATTGACACCAGAATTGTTTCGAACTGTGCGGGCCCAAAGGAGCTTTCTTCCGCGGACGCTCGGACTGTAGAATGAGCTCCCCGCCGTGGTTTTCCCAATGGAGTACAGCATGGGGTTCTTCAAGAAGGGTGTGAAGAGGTTTCTTAAGGGTCGGCAACGCGCGAGTGATACCCTTGGTGTTGCAAGCGTCCATAGGCTACGGTAACCGCTAACCATCAGGCAGGCCGTATGCTTGTATGCCACCTTAGTGGTTACATGGATAATCTCCATTATTTAATAATAAATTCCTATTAAAAAAAGGAACACGAATCTTAAATATATCTACGTATTTCATAATCAAAATTAAAGTTTACTTCATTTTAAGTTGTATAGAAGCTAAGTTTGTAATTAAGCACAAAATGAACTGAGAAAATGAGTAAATGAACACACAAGTCATCATAAGTTGTATAAAACATCAAAATTACATTATAACCCGGCAGAAAATTGTCGCCATCCAACACAAAGAGTAGCGAATAAATTGGCCTAGTTTCATTTTAGTGTGACTTAGCAGAACAGCGGAAAACTTGCTTGTAATATCTCATAGTTTTTATATAGCCTTTTGTGGTTTCTTTTGGCTACTTTTATCGATTTATTGAGATTTGAGTTATAGTTCTTCTTCTTCTTATTTTTAATTTTGGCAACCAAGCCCAAATTAGGGCTCATTTCTGCCAGTGGCGAGTTATATTATAGTATCCAGTCACAAAATCACTTCACATTATAGTCCTCAGTCAGTCACCGTCCATAAAAGTCATGTTTTACTACAATTGTGGTCATTGTACTAAAACTCTTCACGGACATTTTGAGACAACCAAAGAATTTAAAACGTCCAGAAGGATAGTCGCCTCTATGGCAACATGAAATAAACAAGCCAGAATTGACAGTATTTGACAGCCGTGCGCAGTACGAACTGAGAGCGATTTGCTCAGGAAGCCCCTCAAGCGGAGTGAAATTAAATGTCATGCTTTAGTAAGGCGGATTATCCATCTGGGTAGAGGCACTATGCCCTATGAAAATCTTTAGAGACAACTTGAAAAGTAACGATACACATAATTCATTTCATTTCACTTCACTGGTGCACATGGATGATCTTTATTGGGTAAAATACCACCAATAATACACAATAAAACTCAAAATACACAAATTTATGAAAATAAAAATGAAAATGCTACGTCACTCTGCAAGTTCCCGCCAAAAAGTCTGAGTTATAGTTATTGACATCAAACTGTTGTTCTTCTCATTGTCTTTACAATTTAACATAGAGATAGAATGTTAGTAGATTGTTCCGTGACACAAGTACGGTCTACGCAGCCCCCTTTTGACTTTAGACTTCTTTAGACGCGAATCTCTCGCGCGTATTTCGACCAAGTAGGTACTTCATGAAGCACTCGTGGTGTAGCATGATTAGCCGTTCTTAATCGATCGGCAAAGTTAAGCTACGTCTGTCGTGGTCGGTACCTGGATGGGTGACCGTCTAGTGGTATTTAAAATCGAGCGTTTCCGTGCTTCGGAGGGCACGTAAAGCCGTTGGTCCCGGTTATCACTTAATTGTGATAGTCGTTAAGCTAGTTGGATGCCTCCTAGGCGGCTTGAAAAATTCCAACAGTAGGTTGACCACTAGCCTACCTCCACCAATCCGCAGTGGGCACGCGTGGTGGAGTATCTGCCCATTCCCTTTCACCCTTATTTGTGAAAGGAGGCCTGTTCTCAGCAGTGGGACATTATAGGCTGATGATGATGATGAGGTACTTCACGAACTTGAGGCAAGGTAATGTTTTTTACGCTATCGTTATACTAGTAATCTATCTATGCAATTTACAAAAAAAATGTGTTGATGCTAATCCGTTAAACTGGTTGTTCAGAATCGTTTTCTGAATCGATTTAATTAACTTTTAATATAGATATTTAAAGTTACAAAATCGATTCAGTAGGCGATTTTGAACAAAACCGTTCAGTATAATAACCTTAATCTGTTGTATAATCATTTGTTACTAAGGTATTATCTAGGTATTCATAACTGACGTACTTTTCTTAAAAATAAAAACCGGCCAAGTGCGAGTCAGACTCGCGCACCGAGGGTTCCGTACAAACCTGTAGGTATATAAGTGAATGGTAGTATAGACCTGAGTATTTGATATGAATTTCAATTTATGACGTATTAAAAAAAAACTACTTACTAGATCTCGTTCAAACCAATTTTCGGTGGAAGTTTGCATCGTAACGTATATCATATATTTTTTATAGATTTATCATTCTCTCATTTTATAAGTTACAGGGGGGGGGACACATTTTACCACTTTGGAAGATTCTCTCGCGCAAACTATTCAGTTTAGAAAAAAATGATATTAAAAACCTCAATATCATTTTTGAAGACCTATCAATAGACACTTATGGGTTTTATTAAAAAAAAAAAATGAGTTTCAGTTCCAATTATGGGGACCCCCAAAATTTATTGTTTTTTTTCTATTTTTGTGTGAAAATCTTAATACGGTTCACAGAATACATCTACTTACCAAGTTTCAACATTATAGTTCTTATAGATTCGGAAAAAAGTGGCTGTGACATACGGACGGACAGACAGACAGACATGACGAATCTATAAGGGGTCCGTTTTTTGCCATTTGGCTACGGAACCCTAACAAGATAGATTATGGGATGAAAATATGAAAAGAAAATCTCAGAGATTAAAAGTAATACGACAGAAACATAAGCGTATAATATTTCTAGAGAGCAAACAGTATTTTTTCTATAAGTATCATAATTTGTAACAGCGTAAATGTATAATATAGAATTTAGGTCACAAAAAGAAAATCCGTGTGCCGCAAAAAATGAGATTTTCTGTATTTTTGCCCGACTTACGATAGCGTAATTGATGTTAGTAAAAGATAAATGGTCACAATTTTTTACGATTACGCTTGAGCTGCGTAACGATCCATTACTATTAAGCCTCGTGTATGGGCAACCCTAATTGGGCTAGGATATGTTCCAGTGGTTCTCAAAAATGAGATGTCGTTTCATTTAATGATTAATTTGAGATCCAATTAATGGAAAGCGGTTGTAGCTTGTTAAGATTTGAAATACTGGGTGCTCTTCTGCTGGCCAGCAACCAGATATTTTTTTATTTATGTAGGAATCTAGATTTGTTTAATTCAACTTATGTTTTTTATTTTCACAATGTCTGTAAAGGAGGAGGTACTTCCCTGTCGAGCTGCTGTTTGAGCGAATAAACGCTACGCTCCCTTACTCTTACCTTCGCAGACTTTAATACCGGTTCGAAAGGCTGCATTTGCTGAGAAAAGCCGGCTATAAACTCAGCAATTACTCTTTTCAAAACAAGCTTAGATTCATTACATAACATTTACATTCTAAGCGCACTGACAACAATTGCAAATACTGAATCGATATTTAGTAAGTAAATAACAAACATAAGCAGACCAGCCCCCACAAGCAACACCCTGTTCACAAGTATGACGCGTGTGGCAGCCATCGCCCTCCTCGCCATATTGGGGGGAAGTGGGCGACCCGTCACACGACGCCCGCATCTAACTAGCTTAAGTAACTTAACTCATTATATTATTTTCTAACAGAGTCAAAGCCAAGTTTAGGTAGAAATCCGGCATGCGACAAAGATCAATATAAATAAAACACACAAAATAAATCTAATTTTTAACCGACTTCCAAAAAAAGAGGATTTTCTCAATTCAGTTGTATGTTTTATTTATTACTAACACAACATTTTTAGATTATTCCTAATACCCCAGATTATTTCCCAATACGATTTAATTCCCTTTCTATTTATAGAATGTTTCTTTTCTGTGATGTCTATAATTCCATATCTTTAATTTTTTTATTTACAACAAATATGTACAAAATACAATCTATATTTACAAAATATAATCTATATATAGAAAATTTCCTCAAGCCTGCCGCTGATTAACGATTGTCGCTAACGTGCCTTCCGTGCTGGAACCAGTCGGTATTGCGCGGGGCGATGGCAAGAGACCGGATGGTATGTCTTTGATCCCTTGGAGTGTCGGCAAGTCGCTGGTGTGGGATGCCACATGTGTCGATACACTCGCGCCATCTCACTTACCGGCTACTTGTAAAGCTGCAGGGGCAGCGGCGGCCAGTGCGGAAAATTCAAAATTCAAAAAATATGCATCGATTGGACCCAATTATATTTTTATGCCTTTTGCGGTCGAGACCTTGGGACCATGGGGGTCAGAAGCTCGCCGTTTTGCTCGCACCTTGTCTTCAAAATTGATCGAGACCTCCGGAGACCAGCGGGCGGGGAGCTTTTTCCGCCAACGCGTCAGCTTGGCTATCCAAAGAGGAAACGCTGCCAGCCTTCTGGGAACCTTGCCGTTAATTGGAAGCAGCGGCAGGCTTGAGGAATTCCATGTCTTATTGTGCGAAGAGTTTTCCAACTGTCGGAAATGGCTGTTGGATATTTCCTTTATGTTACTTATATTCAATAGTGAGTCCTTACTTTCGTAAGTCCTTAGTCCTTACATCGTTAATCTATCTAGGAGAGATAGATGATGCTTGGCTCAGGCAGGCGATTTTTCATAAATCTATGGAAGCAGTTATTCATCCTAACTAATATAATATTATAAATGCGAAAGTGAGTTTGTTTGTTACGCCTTCACGCCTCAACCACTCAACGGATCATCATGAAATTTGGCATGCAGTTAACCTATGGTATGGAGAAGGACATAGGCTACTTATTATCCCGGGAACGCGGGTGAAACCGCGGGGGACAGTTAGTATAAAATAAAAAGATATTTCTTTCAGTAAAATTTCCTGTATTAAATATTTCAAGTAAGTCTTTTTGATATAATATATAAAGATGACTTATTTATTGAAAAAAAATAAAGAAAATATCTTAGCGAGTGCATATCACACACTTATCTGTTTTTCACGAATGGAATTTCTTTGATCCGGCAAGAGTGCTTGAGTCACGGAAGTCATGTTATAAGTTAAATGAATTTATTTCTAAGAGGGGTTTTAAGGAGGGTTTGTGAAGTATTTCTTGTCGTTATGACGCCTCAAGTGATGGTTAGATCTTTATTTGATGTTGAGTATCAAAAAAAAAAACCAGGTAGTGTATTGTACTAAATACAGGGAATCAATACATGGACAGAGAGTTTTAAGCAAACAATAAGTAAAAATGTTTGTTTGTTTGCGAACTAGTGAGTTGTGTACTTACCACCTTCGGACACATCACAAATCCACTTGCCTCGGTGCAAACGCGGGATTTCGTATTGCAACCATCCCTTACTCACTGGCGGGTTATAACCTCCAGCCTTCGGAGAGATATAGGCTCGCTCTGTGTGTTCTACCGTCTGTATAATGGGGAGTTTTCTCAAGAACTTTTGACCTGGTGCCATCATCACCTTTCTACCATCGCATTTTTCGCCGGCGTGGAGTTCATCCTCACATCCTCGAGCCGCCTCGATCGCCCAAAGAGCAGCTCGACTGGGGAAGTACCTTACAGAATACCGCAGCCAAATAACTTTATGCTGTGTTCCTGCGCGTGAGTAAGCGAGCCAGAGCTCATAGGGAAGAGGGGAAGGGTCGGTAATGCGTGAGAGATGCATCCATGGAATGGCTACGGTAACCGCTTACTATCAGGCGGGCCGTATGCTTGTGCTACGGCTAACCTCTGAACATCACTGTGAATATGTATTAAATACATTTAAATATATTACGTGTAAGTTGTTTATTTAATAGACGATAAATATTGATCAGCGTACATAACAATTTCAGATCAGAATATTTTCTTGTTTGATACTTTTTAGAGCGTGATTTTTCCGTAGTCGGGTTTTAGTTTTTGAACTTAGTTTTTATTTAAATTATTTTGGGGTTATCATTTCACGATAACGTATATGCAGAGCTGTTTTTCTTTCTTGTATACTATATGTATGGGACAATAAAAAAAGATTATGATTACTTTACATTGGTTTAATTTATTAACCTCCTCCGTTTAACCGACGAAAAAACGGAGGAGGTTTATAAGTCGACGCGTATTTTTTTTTTTTTTTTTTTATGTATTATCACGCATAACTTTTGACAGAGTAGTCCGATTTTGATAATTCTTTTTTTATTGGATAGGGATACCTCGAAGGTGGTCCCATATAAATATGGATAAAAAATACCTACCCTAAGGATGGGAAAATAGGGATGATTTATTTTTCACTCACAGATTTTAATGCTGAGTTGTGTATTACATCAAAAGAAATTAAAAATTAAGCATGTAGTAATTAGTACAGTATAGCCACAAAAAATTATAAAATAAAAACTTTTTAACAAAAAATAAACCACCGAAAAAACTGAAAAGCATAAAATAATTTTGAATATAACTTGAATTTTATAAGGTTTTGTCGTATCCATACGTATAATAAAAAACGAAAAATGTAAACGAAGTGTTTATTTATTTAAAAGCTACAGAGTTCTGCCTTCCGCAACAAGATCCAATGCTTTTTGAAGGGCCAGATCATCCAGGCCGACTACCATTAGGACGCACACGAGAACCTGAAAAGAAACATCAGAAGATATAGATGACATCTTTAAGTGGAAGATAACACTACCCTACACTACTGATACCGAAGGCAAGAGAACACGAGGCCGCTCGCCAACACGATGGTCGGACCAAGTGAAAGAAGCCACCTCCTCTTCTAAATTCTACCAAATGGTGAGGGCTACTTCGGACCGGAATCGATGGAGGCAGATTGTCCGTTTAAGTTAAGATTCCAGTGACCACGATCCTCAGAAATGAGGGACCGACTGAAGAGGAAGGAAGATAACAGTATCTTTTGGGGCAGTTAGTGTAGCAATAATTGGACTGTTTTACAAAAAACTTAAACCGAATTCAAAGTACACTAAGAAGTAATCATATCCTGATCTGATGACAATGGGACCAAACGGGAAGTGTACCCTTTCAGACTAGGCATGGAAATTATTGCTACTTTAAAGGAATTCTCATTTGATGATATTATTATTTTTTATAGCATGATTTCACTTGCGATATATGATTTGCAATGATTTGTAACCTACGTCATCGATGCTGATCGACGGTATTTTTCACAAAATCATGTGCGAGTATCGCACGCAAGTGTCAAATTATCACTGATTATATATACTTTCGTAGCAAAAAATTATTTTTCTATCCTGCTACATAACATGTTAAAGAAGTTAACACTTTATGTCACTTGATTTAAGGTTTATTTTTGAATACTCTTAAAAGCTAATCAATGATAAAGTTTTTTTTTTTTAAATTTGTTCATGACCATGGATACAAAGTCCTTCAGTCGCATACATTTTATTTATTTTCTTAAATATTCTTTATATAATGTAACAGGCTATGTCATGGACGGTAACAGATGTGACATATGAAAACAGAATCATATTCTTTATCACCTGCTACTTGTGATTTATGCCATGCCTATTTCAGACAAAACAAGAATTTTCCAAATCGGTTAATAAATGACGGAGTATTGAGGTAACAAATATAAAAAAATATAAAAAAAACTCCTTCTTTTTTTGAAGTCGGTAAAAAAATATACGGTCCGCCTGTTGGTAAGCGGTTCCCGTAGCTTGCAATAAGGGTACTCGCGCGTTGCCCTGTAAAAATCTCTGCACATTCTTCTTGAAAAAGGGTTCAGAGGAGTCGCTTTGCCAGCAGTAGAAGGAAGGACACCTTCCCCACTCACTGCCAGCACAGTGTCTACTCATGCAGCTCTAGCGAACTTACTCACAGCAGGAACACAACACCTTGAAGGTCTTAATCTATGTTTTAGGATAGGGTTATTGCGCTCTGGCTAAAGGTGAACGCACACTTATCCAAGCCGAACGCGTCGAACGCATCGAACGAAACGAATTTAAGAATTATGTATATCACACTGAAACTAGATTTAATATAAAAAACTGACTTACCACGTAATACATCATGATGGCGAGAAATATATAACGGCTTTTCAGTACAAAATTTGTGGAGCGTATAAGTTGAAATAATAAAGAATGTTTCTTATATTGCTTGACAAACAATAGATTTTATTTACAAAAAACCACCTGAATAAACTTGTAGATATTGTGGTTCATTTTAATATGATTTTGGAAACAATAATAGTTTTTTTTGCATTTCGTCTGTTTGTTTATCATAAATCAGTACCTGGGTGACCGAGCTTTGCTGGAAATCTCGAAAAAAAACGGTTTCCTAGAGATGAGACCTAGCTGGATTCATTTTTCTCCTCCAAAAACCCGCATAAAGCAATTGATCGAAATTGTTACAGAAGTTTTCGAGATCTTAAAACGACATTATCCGCAGAGCTCGTGTTTTCATTAACGTGGTTTCCGTACTAGAAACAGTCGGTACTGCGCGGGGCGAAGGCAAGATATTGATGTCTTTGATCTCGTGGAGTGCGAGTCACTGTTCGATTCTACATGTGTTGATACAAAGAACTATTTCAATAATTTTTGCAAGCAGCCAGACCGATTAATTAAATTAATAATTTTTTGTATTGATGTGATATTTATTTATCATCTGACGTCAACCCTTTATTCTATGGATCAAAAATGCCAATTATCGTCTTATTTGCATTATACTAATGCCCTCGCGCAAATTCTCCAGCGACAGCGAATTCTCTTATTGTTACCGCCGCTCCTTACGCGCGCACACAGCATGAATATCGAAGCAATACTAAAATAAGCTGTACAGATTGCTGTAAAGTTCAGTCGCATGGATTACCTATAAAGGTGAACGCAAACTTATCCGAGCCGAACGCCCGCGTCAAATCGTCCGAATCTGGATAAGATTTCATATTCACATTTAAAAATTCGTTTCGTTCGATGCGTTCGGCTCGGATAAGTGTGCGTTCACCTTAAGTGTTCGAAAAGCGTAACCGGTGCTTTCCTCTAAATATATCATGAAGTTATGCTGGTTTTTTTACAAAGCGCGTAAAATCGCGAGGCTTAACCTAGTTTTATTTATAACCAAAGCTGAATAAAATCATTAACGAACAAAACAGGCAGACAATAACAATGTAAGTAAAGACCTTATTCGGTTGTATTGTATATTTTATGTAAATAAGTGAGTTGGAAGTAAGCTAAGTCAATAATAAATTTATTTTTAGTATCATCATCATCGTATTATCTGTATATATATATAAGAACTAAGTTCAAAAACTAAAACCCGATTACTGAAAAATCACGCTCTAAAAAGTATCAAACAAGAAAATATTCTGACCTGCAGGGCTATTTTAAAACGTCGGATTCGATATCGGAAACGGATTTAAAAAATTCCGAGGCGTATTTCAGCAATTGCTACTTTAATATCCGAAAACTTTTCCGTGAATCGAATTGATATTTCCGTAAAGAAACTTCCAAAATATTCTAATTCAGAAATTAAAAAAGCAATTGCGCAATATCGCCTTCGGTAGTTTTTGAATCCGTTTCCGATATCGAATCCGACGTTTTAAAATAGCCCTACTGAAATTGTTATGTACACACTGATCAATATTTATCGTCTATTAAATAAGCAACTTACACGTAATATATTTAAATGTATTTAATACATATTCACAGTGATGTTCAGATGTTAGCCGTGGTCATATGCCACTTTGCCCTAAAGCTATGATCGCTTACTACTGTTAGAATGTATTGTTTTGTTATACCTTATATCCCAAAACCGACCAAGCCACTGCTATCAAAGAAATGTTGATAAATTCATTCGAAGGTGAAGAAAATGTTTATAATTCTGTTGCCACCACGGTCGATGTGGATGAGTCGGTAAATTGTCCTGAGCAATTTTTAAACATTCTCAATCCGCCGGGTCCTTCGTGTTATAGCCTTATGTAGCGTGTAGGTGCTACTGTCATAGTGCCTCCAAATGCCTGCAATGGAACTAGAATACAAGTATCAGCTCTACTTCGCAATGTTATTTAGGCCAAAATATTAACTGACACAGCCAGAGGAGAAACAGTCTTCGAGCCGCGTATACCATAGATCCCAAATCACCTTACGTTTGAATTTAAAAGATTGCGATTCCCAATCTTGGTTTCGCGATGACTATTAATAAATCACAGTGACGCAAACTCTGAATATGGAGTTGATTTGCGATGGACTGTTTCTTCCTGCCCTGTAGCTGGGGCTTAGAATCACAGCTACGGTGTTCCCCTGCCTGTCGTAAAAGGTAACTAAACGGAGATCTTCGGGGTCGGGGGCAATCGGGGCGGGGGCCCTGAACGCCCAGAAGCGGCCTCGAGGAGGATGGTGGATCGTTGTGGTAACGACTCATCGTGCGATAGCACTGCGAGGGTGCTGGGGGGAGGTATCACACTTCCACCGGGATGGGCTATCACAGCACCGCGCGTGGAGGGGCATGCAGTTACGTGACCTGCACGAGAGCCCGCCCCTCTTTAGCGCAGGTGGCTACCACCTTTGGGTTTTAGCCGGTAAAAGTCCGGCATAACCTGGCCGCTCCCCCAGGGCGGTCAGGTATCCTATGATGATTTCCCCACGCTAATAAAACAAAGGACTGTTTCTTCCACGGCCAGTTTTATCTGGCATGCTTACGTGTACGTAGTGGTGGGCAACAGCCATGAACAAAGCTCTATATTGTTACAATGATTAATATCTGGAAATACTCTTTGAGAACGAAGTCGCGGGCAAAAGCTAGTAATATGTATATTTTTGAAATGTCCTCATTAAACTCTTTCATTTGATACCCAACACGGCATCATAGAAACATACTTTTTTTTTAGTTCATGACTTTTTGTCCTCTAGAGGGCGCTATATCCATTTTAATGTGATATCATATAGCCTATAACCATCGGACAATCAAGACGCTTCCAACGATACCTCATTTGTCAAATTGTGGTAAGTAATGTAGAAGTTATGAGGGAACAGATGAAAAATACCCACATACATACATACATACCGGTCAAAATCATAACCCTCCTTTTTGCTTCGCCGTAGTCAGGTAAAAATACCCACATACATACATACATACATACATACATACCGGTCAAAATCATAACCCTCCTTTTTGCTTCGCCGTAGTCAGGTAAAAATTCAAAATTAAAGTCTATGTTATAAAAACAAATGAGTCAGTGAGACAGTGACATGATATACTGACTATATATTCTATAATTTAACTAATACTCTATGTACGTGAAAAAAATTTGCTAAATTGCACTACAAAAACTACATAAAAGTCGCCTTGGGCCAACCATTTGCAGCCAAGTGTGTTTTCGTGTTACGCAACAAAGAATTGTAAAAAATGTTTGGACCCTCAATATATTCTCATAAAGTGACTTGTTGTGGCCTTTTGGTCGCAAATATACTCTTATAGATCTTACCTGGAGCCCAAAGTAATGTTTCTTTGCAGCTACATACTTTTACAATTATGTTTGTAAATTGGTTATGTAGGTTTATTATATACTTTCTTAGGTTGTAATAAGGATTGTTTTAGTAAATTAAGTTCAAACAAATTGAGAAATTATGTAATAGGTATAAAAACTGGTTTTCCTAATTGAGAGCAGCATGGGGTTCTTCAAAAAGGGTGTGAAGAGATTTCTTCAGGGTCGGCAACGCGCGAGTGATACCCATGGTGTTGCAAGCGTCCATAGGCTACGGTAACTGCTTACCATCAGGTGGGCCGTATGCTTGTTTGCCACCTCAGTGGTATAAAAAAAAATATATTATATGAAAGAAGCTCTGTCAATCTGTCTATTACTTTTTCACTCATAAACCACTGAATTCATCGCCATGAAATTTGCCACGCAGATAGCCCATGGTATGGAAAGGACATAGGCCGGGGGCCAGCAAAAAAAATTTTTGAGTACATTTTCATAATTGGAACAGACATTCAAAATAACGGATGATGTAGTATTTCGTGCGTAAACGTGTCCCAATCTCATGCCACCGGTACCGGTAGCTAATTAAAAAGGGATTTAATACCCGGTTCCGGATTTTCGTGTTCGATACAGATACAGATCCAATCTAGGCTTTAATTATTTCGGTAAATACTGTGATTGTGAAATTGTTCTAGATTTTTTGAGTGGAAAATCTCAATATGCTTACTTCATGAAATTTGTTTTGGTAATTTGCCTTCATTTATGTTGAAATTTTATTAAAATTGCGTGTTTCAAATAAACAGTCGCTTTTTTACCACAATCTCACCATGGTCAGTGATGTGAAGGTGGTAAGCACACAAAGCCTAGAAACAAACTGGCTCTCAAGTGCAGCTGTCGGAACACACCGACAGGTGCTTGGCGACAGATTTTCAACTAGAGGATGGTACCCAGGTAGGGTTGCCAGATGTCCGGTTTTCGACCGGACAGTCCAGTTTTCTATAAGCTTGTCCGGTTAAGAAAAACTTGGTAAACCGGACAAAAGAATGTCCGGTTTACCAAGCCCCCCCCCGCCTCCCGCTCGCGCGATTGTCGCGGGTCTCAGCGGGATACTTTGTAGTACCCACCTGGGTAACCCAGGTGGGTACTACAAAGTATCCTACCACTACGCTGTTTTCGTCTCGATGTTCTCTTTTACCGAAAGTTCAAATTCATTGCACGGTTCGAACTCATGACCGTGTCACGGCATTCGATGTCACAACCACAGATTACTCACTCAGTGTCCACCACTGAGCTATTATCGCCATAACTGATTAAGCTATTATTCATTCAAAACATTTAGATTTCGAACGCATTTCAAACTCAACACTTCAAAACGCTGCGCGTGGCCAGTTCCAAAAATTTAAAAAGAGAACACATGCAAACGACATAAATCAACACCTACGCGGGCAAACAAAGACTTTCGCTTCCAAAAGGGCGCGTTCCCACAAAAATGCGTTCATTGTTCTTCGGCATTCATTTTTTTTTTCAAGATAAACCTGGCACATTAGGTTGAGGCACACATTATTGGTTCGACCTCCCGCCGCGTCACATCTTTTGTGCTTTGATATCGTTGTTACGAGATGAATGTTATGAGGTCTCTAAAAAAAGAGAAAAGGCCGTTATACATCTGTTCTATTTGAGAATTCTGAGGAATTTAATTGGCGTTAGTTTAAAAAGGTTCAAATTAAATTAACATTCTTATTTTAAATGCATTTATGCTTACACTTTTCTTTAGTTTTTTTGTAGTTGGTATTATAATCTATGAACTTTTAACGTTCGTGTGTTTTAACGTTTTGAGTTTACTTTAAAAAAACCGCAAGAAGAGAAAACAATTGATTGAATATTATTCATACAATATGAAATAGAAACTGAAATTGGAAATAGTTTAAGTCCTTCTATCCCCTATCTATCTATCTATCGGTCTATTATAGACCTAAATCCGTTTACCTAAGTTTAAAAAAACCCAGTAAGTAGTTGAAATATTTAAATAACATTTTATTTTCGCGTTGACTGTACATATTGCACCTAGCTCGTAATAAATGACCAACACGGTCAAACGTATTGCTCACGAGGGTCCATTATTCAGCCGTTTACCTTATTTAGCACGGTATTGTGGCCAATAATTATATTTTTACCATAAACTGTGTTTATTATGAGTGTGTTCGTGTCGTATGAAATATTTTTAAAATTGGAACGTGAAAGTAAATTTAAATAAAAGAATTTACATGACGTTCGAAATACAAAGGAGCCATCAATGAAATAGTTCGAAGCTCAAATTGATAGGTAGGTACGACTCTACTGGTAAATTAAAACACCATTTGAATTCCATTTTATTCCCATTTGTATTCTAACCGATAACCTTTGGTAATACTTAATGCATTATTTACCCAAGTATTTTATTTTATACTTGCTGTCTCACGCGGTTTCATCCGCGTTTCCGAGGAATCTTATGTTTTTTAGCCGACTTCAAAAAAAGGAGATTCTTCTTTTTTTTTATGTTTGTTACCTCATATCTCCGTCATTTATCTACCGATTTGGAAAATTCTTTTTTTGTTCTGGAAGGGTACACTTCCCGATTGATCCCATTGTCAGATCAGGATTTGAATACTTCTTAGTGTACTTTGAAGTCGGTTTAAGTTTTTAACCGAGTTCAAAAAAAGGAGGAGGTTCTCAATTCGGTTGTATTTTTTTAAATGTTTGTTACCTCTTATCTCCGTCATTTATCAACCGATTTGGAAAATTCTTTTTTCGGGTAAACTTTCCGTTTGGTCCCATTGTCATCAGATCAGGATTTGATTACTTCTTAGTGTACTTTGAAGTCGGTTTAAGTTTTTTGTAAAACAGTCCAATTATGTGATGAATAGTAATTCCAGGTTACAATTTTTATCCTATCGATTAGCTGTGTCATGACGTAATAAACAAACAAGGAGTTAGACATAGAAAAAGATATACCTAGAAAGAGCGTCGCCATACTACACGACTATAAAAAAACAGGCCAGCTTTTTCAGAATGGTGTACGTGCCAGCTACGTTTTACGGTCGCTCTGCGTCATTTTGCTTGTCATATTGATGCTCATAATGATATCATTTGTTGAACTATTCCAATTAAAATTGGGAGTTTAAATATTATTTCGCATATTTAATATATTTTTTGATTTAGCCCCTAACTGTTAGGGGATATTTTTTTCGACACTGAATCTAGATATAATATTATTCAATCAAAGTTACGTATACATAATATTAAATATAATTTACTTACTTAAGATTCGAACTTCTGATCATTTCATAAAATTGCAAATATCGGACTATATTTAACGATGATTTAACGACTATAATAATAAATATTAAATCTTAATCAATTAGTTTCATGTCTTGCGCCACCCTTATATAGCTTTTATGTGGCAATGTGAAGTATAATGTGGCAATGAATTGGGATACAAGTATTAATTGCATTACGTGTTGTGATTGGTTGCTTTGAAGTGTTATAACAGCGGCCAAATGATTCGAGGCTGTGAGTCAGTAGGTAGTTGTGTTAGTTATCGACTGCTTTTTAACAGAATTCAAAAAAAGGGGGTGGTTTTTACCTCATAACTCCGTTATTTATTAACCGATTTGGAAAATTCTTTTTTTGTCTGGAAGGGTACACTTCCCGTTTGGTCCCATTGTCATCAGATCAGGATTTGATTACTTCTTAGTATACTTTGAAGTCGGTTTAAGTTTTTTGTAAAATAGTCCAATTATTTAAACTAGCTTCCACCCGCGGTTTCACCAGGGTTCTTATGATAAAAAGATGCCTGTTCTCTTCGCCTAATCAGTTGGGTATAAATGTTTTTAAAATCAGTCGCAAGATTCTACCCATAACAAGACAAGTTACATAAAAGCGTGTAAATAGACTTTAGGTGATAATGTTAGACCTTATATAAGTTGTACCAAGACTCATTATAGTATGGCAATATTAATAAACATGACTTATGCTACTCAGATTGGCTAAGTCTGATAATTCAAGTTATTCCAATTAAGTTCTAGACTGTATCTAGTAATTGAAATTTCCGCCTCAGCTTATAACTACTAAAATTATCTATTTATATTATTAATTATATTATTATTAGAGATGTGGCCGAATATTCGTTTCGGTAAATCTAGAATCGAATATCTGGCCGAATCTGGACGAGCCAGTTGTTTTTATTTTTTATTAATATGAATAGACCTGTGTTTGACTACAATATCACCATGGTAAGTACAAAAAGCCGCGAAGAAACTGGCTCTCAAATGCAGCTGTCGGAACACACCGCTAGGTGCTTGGCGACAGATTTTCAACTTGAGCTGGTAGCCAGCCAGGCGGGTACTACAAAGTACCCGCCACGGCGCTATGGTTTTCTCACGATGTTTTGTTTCACCAAAAGCTCAAGTTCATGGTAGGATTAGAATCTGGGACCTTCGTAACGGCATTCGACGTCACCACTACTGACTGATCTACCATCAATTGATCAAATTGGCCGTGTGTGAAGTAAAGTTGCGCCCCGCGGTTTCACCCGTGTACCCGGGGGAGATATTGCTTCCCCGGGATAGAAAGTACCCTATGTGTTAATCCAGAACATATTCTATCAGTGTGCGAAATTACATTAAAATCCGTTCAGTCGTTTTTGCGTGAAAGAGTAACAAACATCCATACAATACAAACTTTCGCGTTTATAAAAGTAAGGATAATTCGTATTTGGTGGAAATTTCTCTAATTTTAAATACCCAAATTAGTATAATGAATTTTTGATTATAAAAATGTCCAGGCACAAATATTCCGACCTTGAGTTACAAAGAGAGCGTGGGATAAGCCTCTTTGTGAAAAAACTTGGCATAATTTATTTTCTAATTTGTCTATAGAAAAGATCGCGCGCGCTTGTTTGCCGTCTCTCAGAGTGACTCAGGTCACTGGCTACAAGCTATTCCATCCAAAAATACCGGGATAATGTTAGACCGTATAACATTAATTCTGTGTATTTGTCTTCATCTTGGTTGCAGGACCAATCAGCCTCATCGCTGCCGCTGCGGAGGTCTCGTCGACGAGCTCGGCCATCATGGGCTTTCATGCTCCCTAAGTGCTGGTCAAATATCACTCAGCTATTAATGACATTATCCGCAGGGTTCTTGTTGTCGCTAACGTGCATTCCGTACTGGAACCAGTCGGTATTGCGCGAGCGATGGCAAGGGATCGGATGGTATGTCTCACTTACCGGTGGCCAGTGCGAAAAATTCAATATTCAAAAAATACGCATCGTTTGGACCCAATTATATTTTTATGCCTTTTGGGGTCGAGACCATGGGACCGTGGGGGTCCGAAGCTCGCCGTTTTGCTCGCATTTTGTCATCAAAATTGATCGAGACCTCCTTAGACCAGCGGGCGGGGAGCTTTTTCCGCCAACGCGTCAGCTTGGCTATCCAAAGAGAAAACGCTTCCAGCGCAGAATTGAGGAAATTTTCTATATATAGATTGTATTTTGTACATACATATTTGCTGTAAATAAAGATATCCTCGTTTAAATGATTAAAAAAAAATGTCCATCGATATATGTAATTGGATCTGTTTGGATTAAATTAATTGTACGGCTGAACGCTAATTTCCCTAGGGGGTTAAAGCTAGGTCTCAATTCCAGATTCTTAGGGTTAAAATTAAATAGGATGGACCTGGATTTAATAAAATAATTAAGTGTTTATTGTTTGTAAACCTTCTGTATGTTATGTATTGAAAATGTCTATCGATGACGATGACCACTTACTATCAGGTGAATCTGTCTTCCAGTTTGTCAACGTGATGACCTAAAATATATCTTAAAAACTGGCTCGTAAAAACAAAATTTCAACTTTGGCCTTACTGTCATTGGTGCCGATTCTGTTGTAAATCGCACTAAACTAATTTTAGTCACATCACATCTCTTTCTTACAAACATGATTGAAAAAGTTTAGAACATATTAAAAGCTGACAAATTAGTATTTGCCGTCTTCATTTGCGGGTACTGAGACGTAACCGCGATAGATGGCGACTTCTATATAGAAAACAAGCTGTTGGGAATTTTGCCCAACACTAAATTATAATGTATAAAAAATTGTAACTCATCTTGACAGACGTCAACTAGCAACACCACTCTCAATTTGTTTCTAACCGTGGTGCCGTATGTACGCAGTTTTTGTCGGTCTCTTTTTGTATCATTTTCTTGTGCCCTCAATAAACGGAAGTTTGAGTACCAGTGCCTTATTATTTATTTATACTGTCCGCTACTAGTGTAGAAGGGTCTACACAAGCATTGCACTAATTTGACAGGACTACATTTCTTACATCCTTTTCTTATGTTCTTTGTTAGAAAGAGACATAGTGAGACTAAATTAGTTTAGTTGTAAACAACAGAATCAGCACTAGTTTCGAACAATGTAAAATTATTTGTGTGAAATGTTAATAAGTTAGGCAGCTATTACACTAATATATAGTGTAATAGCGGCCTGTCAAACTGTTAACAAAAACAATATCTTGATACTTTTAATTAAAATAGCATTTTAAGTGTAATTTCGATGATGTTTTCGGTTTTGTCTATGAATGTTTGTAAATATGAAGACAATCATTAATTCTGGACCAACTGGGATGTATTATTAATCATTCCATTTTCAAAAACAATACTATGAAACGAATAAAGGGCATCCGAGAGTGGGTTCTCTCAGCACAGCTCTCTGTAACAATTTGTTGTATTACGGTATAAAGAGTTACGAATGCGATATGATGAAATAGAGGTGGCATTTTTAAGGCGCGGACTGACTACGATTTTGACAGCAGTCGTTCTTCACTGGAATAGGGTTGAAAATGGTAATTCATAAATATGTCGACTCTATGGAATGGACATTTATTTACGGGTTTTCTTTAGAATATACACATTATATTGAATAAGTGTCCGGTTAACATTCTAATATAATTCTTTATCTAATATATTCTTAAAAAAAAATGTTGTCATCACTGAAAATACGGAGAATTTGGATGCGAAAGATTTTTTGTGAAGTACTTAACTAACGATTTTTTTATTGGCAATATCAAGCACTTTTTTTAATATTCTTTTCAGTTAACATTTTTCTCAAAACCCTCTTCTGTCCACAGTTTTTTTCCATTGCGAATTCATTTTTGTGAATTTGAGGTAAGATGAACGTATTTTTATAATAAAAATATTTACTATTATACGTTTTATGAAATACTCTTGTGGCAATTTTTTTTTTGTTTTTTAAACTTTATCTTGCCACGTGTTTATATTAAATCTTACTTAGAAGTTATTAGATTACACTACATATTATTTTAATACGTATTTTTTCTAGGCAGAATTGCAACAATTTGTCAATATTAATCTCTTCTCATCTCTTTAATAAATTTGAAAGTTTGGATTCTGTGCGTCAATCACGCACCAACGGCTGAACCGAATTTTTATTTCAGATAGTTTTTTTTATACCACTAAGGTGGTGCAAACAAGCATACGGCCCGCCTGATGGTAAGCAGTTACCGTAGCCTATGGACGCTTGCAAAACCAGGGGTGTCACTCGCGCGTTGCCAAATTATATACCGAATTAATACATTATTCAGGGTAATTTTATCACAGGAAAACAATAGGTCCCTCGGAAATACGGGTGTGGGTGAAACATACCCGGGTAAAGCTCATTACCCTACGTTACTCACAATATGAGTACATTACAGTCCTGAATACAAAACTGAATAGACAGTAATTACTAACTATAACTGGATTGATCCGGATACCCGGACGTGGGGGGTTTAGTTTGTAAGGGGTTTTAATACCCTTAGGCGAAACAGGATGGGCATACGTGACTCCATGACGTGTCTATACGTTCGCTCACATTACGGGTCACATGTGTGCGACAGGAAATAAAAAACCTATATAATTATTCTTGCAATAGGTTTGACTATTAGTTTTGAGAATGTCTAAGAATTAAACTACTATAACAATAGGTAAATAATAAAGTAAGTTAGTTTGTTAACTAGTAACTACCTCTTGATGCCTAAGGGTTTAAACAATCGTGATGAAATTTCACCAATAGGTGGTTCATAACCTGCTCACTCACTACATTTCCGTGGCCTGCCCATTGCCATTTCAGCTTACTTACTCTACAAGCTATGTCCGTCGTTTTCGTTCTCCTACGAAAATACCTCAGAGTCTGAAGACAAAGGTCTTCAATCAGTGCGTGTTACCAGTGATGACATACGGGACAGAGACGTGGTCTTTCACTGCTGGCCGCATAAATTAGCTTAGAGTCACTCAGCGAGCTATGGAACGAGCTATGCTCGGAATTTCTCTACGTGACAGGGGCCGACCAATTACTGCATCTAAATGTTTAGTGTGTCCTTGGCTTAGCCAATCAGAGCGCATTGTCCGTGGTGGAGAATTGACGGAATTGATTCAAAGTAAATGAACTCCATTGCGCTTCTTTGGGTTAATTGTCCGATGAAATAATGTAATGTCAACTCTATTCAATTCCTACTTCTACGACTGTCGTCTCTAAGTAAATTAGTTTAGCGGAACTCATTCCTTTGTCCCATTTCCATTAAATGTAAGAGATAAAATAGCAGCAAACGTAGAAGACACTTGTCGACACGGTTTTCATTAATGTCAACGCCACATCAACGCCACGTCAATGCCACGAAAAGTGCGCCGCTGGACTACGACGCATTGTTTAAGTTTTAACACTTTTTTTGCAGCATTGATGCTATCTGTCACTTCTGTTTGACTTTTTTGGGATAAATGTACCACAATATGTTGGATATGTTGGATCGCGGTTAAAAAAATAACAATGAAAACATTGTTACAATAAAACGCGCGTCTGTTGGTTCTCGCTTGGTGGTTACGAATGTGGTTACTAGTACCATTTTAATAAAAACCAAGTGTGTTTCGGACTCGCACACGGAGGATTCCGTTCAATATCAAATTACTCAACTTAGTATAAAAAAAAACGCGCAAAAAGACGGTTCTTATACTTTTCTTTAATTTTTATTATTTGTTGTTTTCAAAATCAAAAAGTCATATTTTATTCAGCTTAGGCCCTGGTAAGGCACTTATGAACGTTACATACAGTTGAATTTACCACCGGTTCGAAATACACTTAAACTGAGAAGACTCCGGCAATATAGCCTAGCCGGCCTCTATAGCATAGGCCTTTTTTACCACAATCTCACCATGGTAAATGATGTTGTGGCCGAAGGTGGTAAGCACACAAAGCCTTGAAGAAACTTGCTCTCAAGTGAAGCTGTCGGAACAAACCGATACGTCGTAGCCAGCCAGATGGGTACTACAAAGTACCCTACCACCGTGCTATGGTATCCTCACGATGTTTTCCTTAACCAAAACCTAAAGCTCATTGTAGGATTCGAACCCGGGACCTTCGTCGGTATCCGACGTCAATACCACTGAGCTATCATCGCCTAAGAATAAAACAACATAGGTAGTTGCATCCTGAAAAGATTTAAAATCCCTCGCAAACACGGGTAACATCGCGGCACGGAATCTACCAATACAATTTTCAACATCCCGCAATGTACAACCTCACATTGCAAAACACGTCAGTGTAGTTCACACCAACCTTTTCCACGCCACGTCAACACCACTTCAATGCCACACACACGCCACCGACACCACATTTTTAGCACGCAAATGCAAAATAAAGCTCCGAATACCGTCAACAAAGCTTTCGAGGTAAATTCATTTACGCTCCCTGCATTGTCTTACTTTACATTAAAGTTGAGAGATGAAAGCTTTGACAAAGCTCTGATGAATAAGCCCTGCATTTGCCTCTTGGTTTATTTTGTGATACGTTTAATGTGAGCTTTAAATTTCAATGGCAAATATTTAATTAGCCTTTGGATTTATAATAAAATATTATTTCTAGTATAAAGTATTTTTACAACTCCTCGCATTTTAATTTATTTTAATCCAAAATAGAATCTATTTTCCCAGTAAATGCACGTAAAATATCAAATTTTAATATAAGAAATAATCTGTACAAAGAGCGGTCATATTTTTCACACTAGCTGTCCCCCGCGGTTTCATCCCTTTCTCGGGATCAAAAGTATCTTATAATACTCGGAGGTTATGTAAGTCCCTATTAGTGAAATATTTTTCTTATATCATAGGTAGTTCCAGATTCGCTTTAATTAGTATATTTTATTTGCGCCCCGCGGTTTCACCCGCGTACCCGGGAGAGATATTGCTTTCCCGGGATAAAAAGTATCCTATGTATTAACCCGTCATATGGTCGTTCCACGATTATACAATACGTACCGTGTATTGAGAGATGCAAATATTAAAAGTATTGTTGTTGTCAAAAATTGTCTAAATACGTATTTGTTGAAGTGGGGTTTGAATTCATGTGTAAAATAGAGGATACATGTGTAGAACAGTGTTATAGTTAAGAGAAAGGTAGTGAGCAAATGTACCTACTTATGTATGTGTACCAGTCGATTTTATAACCTAGATACCGACTGCAGCGCCATCTGCCGGGCTGATTTGTGAACCCATGGACCTGCAAGCAACTATGGGCTAATGGTTATTATGTTCCCATCAGGAGAATCGAATGCTTAATTTTTAATTGTTTTTGATTTACAATAATTTTTTATACAACTTCATAGGAACATTTTCTAGTTCATATTAATTTGTTTGAATTCCATTGTATTGAAAAGTTTTATCCAGAGTAAATTAAAATCAGATCCTTCAGTCCAATAACCATGATACGAACTTAAATCTAATGTGCCATAACAGATATGTAAAACTTCATGCGGAATGTGCTCACGAACTTTGGCTGAACTTGTCTCCGGGCGGGGCGCCACTGCGAGCGGCCGACGCGACGATGAAATTTTATTAAAATTATTATTTTCACAATAATAGTAAAAGTTTACGAGCACACGTACCGCTGTCACGCGAAGTTCGTGCGTGATAAAGTTTATTAACGTACGCTTAATTCTAATTGGATCATTAAGTTTAAGGTGATGAAATTTGTTAATTTTAATTTGTCGGAACTAAAAATAGTTGTTTGACTATTAAAATATTTAATGGCGAAGTTAATTATTTAAACAATGATATAATATTCTGGGAAATTCAGTAATCTACTCTCAATCTAGAACTTGTGTTACGGAAACCAGATAGCTTTTTTATTACTTTATATACACACATTGTTTTCCTGAGTGGACATACAAGCCTCTGACCGCTTATCTCTATATAATATTCAAAATTTTTTTGTAACGTACTGAAGCTTCTGCCTACCTCTTCAGGAATTTACTATTTATCGGCCAGTGTGACAGTCGCTAATGAAATAATTTATTATCAAATATAAAGTAATAAAAACATCCCTAATATTTGAATTAGTTATAGAATAAAATTAGAAGAAGACACCCTCTTCCGCTCAAATCTTAAACCAGTTAATCTTACGATCAGCAACTGGCAACTGCCCAAGTCGAGATTTGAACCCCCTCAAGGCTGCCCCATTGCTGGATAAGCGCTTTACGCGCTAATTCAGTCGTCCGCTGTCCTTGTAAAGGTCGTTTTGAAGGAAAGAAATATTCCTTTCGATAATCAAAAGATTTATTTAAAACTACTCGAATCGCTCGAGTCGCTGCCGTAAAACACAATTCTTTCTCATCAGAAAATACTGCAAAATTAGTTTTCGCTGCATTTCCTGGTGATATAAAATAAAATAAAAAATATATTATAATATTTTATTTACCACATAAATGATAGTACTTTTATACTGATAAGTAATGCAATTCGTGCAAAATTATTCCCTGACCATTCCAAAATATCAAAAATGTACAACGTTAATATTCAAGTTTTCACTTCTGCCGGCACTCCCGGAGTGCAACCCGTTGATTTTTTGTACAAATCTCGCCATGATTCTTAGCAAAGTCAAATCGCTCATAGTGCATACCCACTTTAATATTAGCGGAACTAGCGACTACCCGCATTACCCATTCCCGGTTTCCATTAAACATTCACTAGCTACTACTAATTGAACGCATACTTTGTTTTGGTACAAAGCTCGGTAGAGCTCGAATGAGCTTTCTCTACGTTATTTGAGATTTCATTGTAAATAGTGGTTTCCATTTAATAATTGCACCGCTTGCAGTGACGTCCATGTGGGATAAGAATATAAATAGGAATTAAATGCCTAAAAACCGGTTTATAATGGGCTAGATGACTAAACAATTCTATTTAGTCAGTATTTTACATTATCAATACCAAAATTATAACAACTTTTCGAGACGCTCGCTATCGGTTTCCCGATGACGAGAGCATTTGACAATCGCCCTGCATCTGATTTTGAATTTGTATTTGCTTTCTTGGATCCACTTTCGTGTTCCGCGCACTCCATCTGCCTTTTATTCTGTAATCTGTGGTCCTCTGTAGGAACTCTGACCGCAGAACTCTAGACCGCTTGCTGTGGGATCGGTGCGCCTTATAACGTTTAATTTTGTAGCTACAATTATTCACAATAGTCTTTTGTGTTCGCAGCGTGTTTTAAAAATGATTTTTCGTCGGGAATTTAATTTTAACATGCAAAATATGCCAAGCTTGTTTTTATTGTTTATTTTATATTACAATCGTTTGAGTCGGGATCGTTGCAATTCGAATTGTTTTGGTTTTTTACTTAAGTAATTAAATTATTTAGATTGCGTTAGTAACTACTATTAGGCGGTTATCACACTGCCACGCATCACGCTGCATGTTGCGTGTCCACGCACCTACGCGCGTACTTGCGGGAGTGCAGATCTGCATCATCGTGCGGGTTTTTTTACGCACTCACGCGCGTAGTTGCGTTTTGTGGATTCACGGCGGCTCTGACTCATTTAATTCAAAGCCGTTGGTTGTGATGATAGTTCACTGCAGAGCCCAAATCCAAAATCACGCACGGCAATGCGGACTCGGTGTGCCGTACCTTGCGTCTCGCGTGTGCACATATTCTCAGCTTGTAGGCGCGTGATTAGAATGAACGCGCGTGGATGCATTTTCTGTGTGTACAGGTCGGTTAACGAAAGCTGGCACGTTCACAGTACTCATAAATTTGCAATCAGTCAAGTCTAATGGACGAATGCAAAAATAGACCACTCTATATTTATGAGCAGTAGCAAAAGCAAAACAATAACTGTCTCCTTCATACTCATAAGCTTGACTTTGCGCGAGAGAGACGGTGTAAATGTGTTGAAACGTGCCAGCTTTAGTTAACCGACCTGTACGACTGTGCGTGTTTTCTATACAAACGGAGATACTGACAAGCAACGTTAAAACACACATTCACGCGCTACGCTGCGTGGTGCGTGGCAGTGTGTTAACCGCCTTAAAAGGCAATGCCATTTTTATGCTTGTGTATTTTATTTTGTGAAATAAAAAGTATATACTGCTTGGAGATTTCGAGATGGCATATATTTTCGAAACCTATGTTGGGTTAGTCATTCTGAACAACTTTTTCTAAGGAACCAACACTGAATTCCCATAAAAAATTACATTTGTCACATGTTGACATTTACTATGGAAACTAATTTTTTTTTTTTTGAGAATTCAATGTTGGTCCCATAGTAAAAGTTGTTCAGCATGACTAACCCAATATAGGTTTTGAAAATATGCCATCTCGAAATCACCACCTGTTATAATGTTTTCGAAAAAATATCCAATATAGTCAGATTGTCCAAAAAAATATTTTAAATAGTAACCTTACTGAGTTTATTGCCTGTTCTTCTCAGTTGAAGGCCTAGCTACGAACTGGTGGTAACTTCAGGAGCTTTGACCTTCATAAGTGCCTTACAAGGGCCTAAATTTAATAAATGACTTTGGCATTTATTCAGCAATCCCAAGGGCACATAAGGACAACGCTATTGAAGTAACCACACATTCAAAATTCAGCGTAATACCTATAAGAAACTCAGCAAAGTTAGATCCATTTAGTTTATCCATCAAGTTAACACTCATCAAATAAACATAAATTACAAACTTATCCATCAAAACGAAAACCATTAGTTGCCTAACTACTTATCGATATTTGCTATCGAGGATCCTGTTACAAACTTTGGCCATACCTATTCCAAATATTGGAACTCACACAGATTAGATTTGATTACCATGGCCATAAAATTGAGGGTACTTCCGGTCCCCGAAGATTAACCCTCGTCGCGGCTAAATAAAACTATCCCATATATTAATTTATGGAAATTTATTACCTGATCATAGGGTTAGCAGATTTGAAAAGGGTACTTACTAAACAAAGATTTTTAAGTCCGAAAAATAGATGGATGGATGACGTGCAAAGATGATAATAATATGAAAAGATTCTATTCTTTTCTATTCTATTCTATGAGTAAGAAAGGAGTTAATGCTGATATGAAGGAAAGAAAGATTAAATAGAAGAAGCGCTGACCTCAAATGATTGAGAAAAGTGAAGGTAGATGATTCAAAAATTTAAGTAATTCATGTTTTCATGTAGAAAGAAGGCTTTTGTTATTTCAGAGAAAAGTGATTTCTTGTTAGAAGTGTTTTTATGATGAACTGTTTTGTATCAACTAACACTTTGTATTTAAAAAACATTCTTCTTCTTTCCAATTAACATAACAAAAGACTGTCTATTCTAAAATACTTTTTGAAGTTTTAAGCCGGCTTTTCACTAAAAAGAAATAAAAGAAGAATAACTTAAAAAACTACTAACTAGAATAACTTACTTTTTCTTTTTCTTTTTTCTTTCTTTAATTTTTTTTTTGGAAAAAACCATTTATTCTATTGCATCATAATTAATATTATGTCTAATAAAATAAATGTAGATGACCCTTACAGAAACATCATTTTTCTTAGTTTTTTTTTTTATTTGAATTTATTGTGTCTAACGGACCCACCCTATTACTAAGACTCCGCTGTCCGTCCATCCGTCTGTCCGTTTGTCCGTCTGTTTGTCAGTGGGCGGTATCTCACGAACGGTAATAGGGTAACCAGCTGAAATTTTAAAAGAATGTCGATTTCTTTTGCCGGTATAATAACAAATATGTAATATTAAAAAAATTTACAGGCCAGTTGGCGCAGTTGGTTAAGAGTCTGGTAAAGATTCCACCTATTGCGCCGCAGGTCGTGGGTTCGATTCCCGCCCAGGACATGCATTTGTGTGCATTAACATGTCTGTATGTCTTGAGTCTGGGTGTAATTATGTATATTAAGTATGTATTTACAAACAAAAAGTAGTATATGTATTATATCAGTTATCTGGTTTCCATAGTACAAGCTCTGCTTAGTTTGGGATCAGATGACCGTGTGTGAGGAATGTCCCAGGATATTTTTTTTTAATTTAAGTAATCGTAAAGTTGAGTTAGTTGATATTGTACGGAACCCTCCGTGTGCAAGTCCGACTCGCTCTGGGCCGGTTTTTTTATTTGGACTATCACCTCATTTGGGTTTAAGTGTATTTTTTTAATCTCCCCAGGCGTAAAAAGGATCTTTAAACATTATTTACACAAAATAAAATGTTATATTCAAATGAAAAATACAACACCAACATTTACCGCAATTGAATGCGAAAATCCGCAAAATAAAAATTACCTCTCATATATTAGACAGATTGACAACCCTACAAAGACTCGGGTTAACATTCTCCACTCGGGACCTATTTGATTTTGAATATTAAATTGGTTATTGATTTGCAATAATCGACAGATAAATTTTGTTTGTCGAATATTTGCTTTCTATTTCGAAATAAATTACCCACTGTATTGAGTTGAATTTCTTGATATGTCTGTTTATGAATTTTGTAATTTGTAGACAATGCTATCCTGTGGAATCCTAGTAGGCCTCATTTTTGTTTCCAGTTTTAGACTTGCCTTTTTTGAACTCCATGGTGAAAATGCCCCTTAAAGTTAATTGACATTTGATACAAGACAGCTATAAGACCCGCTGTGCTGTATAGAGTAGAATGCTGGGCTACCAACACCTAAGCAAATTGCATACAACTGAAATGAGAGCTCATTGGGGAGGCGGAAAGGTCGGTAACGCGTGAGCGATGCTTATTGTGTTGCAAGCGTCCATATGGCTACGGTAACCGCTTACCATCAGGCGGGCCGTATGCTTGTTTACCGACATAGTTGTATAAATACGGGTATGGTTGCGCTCGACAGCGGGTGTCACACTATTAGACAAAATCCGAAATGATGGGAGAAAGTTTCAAAGTTGCCCCGATAACCGAATATGTTAAAGAGAGCAGATTGCTATGGTATGGCCATATTGGCCATATACAAAGACGCTCAGACGACCATATGGTGAATATGGCCCTCGACCTGCCAGTGATGAAACGCTCGTGCGGAAGACCACCCGCCACTTGGCTGACGACGGTTAAAAAAGACCCTGACCTAATGAAGAAGATATGGCAATTAGGCAAATGGGAACAGGTCAAGAAGGACTAAGAAGATTCTACAATCTCAATGATTTGACATATAATATCAACAGTCACGTCAACAGTCAGTAACAATCCACTAGTGAGCCACAAACCTTGTCGATTCATACAACATCCATTAGAGGAGACTCAAGCGTGATTTCCAACTAATTGTGCTAATTGCAAGACGTCAATTAACTGGTGCATCCAAGCAAATGTGAAGACTTACGGTACCACACTGCACCAAAAACTAATGATCACTAGATTCCGATACATTTGTGAGTGTGTATTTTTAAGCTATTGCATAGCTTCTATCGCGGGCCTTGAGCGTGGAGACCGAATTCAGAAATTCCGTAACGAAAATAACCTAACACCCCCCACTCCGACCGACACAGCGGTGTTTGGGCTGTGCGTGTATCTGTCAATCTGTTAGTTTCTCCTTTCATATTATACTAGCTTTTCGCCCCACCATTTCACCAGCGCCTCCTTTTTTACCCCCTTAGGAATGGAATTTCCAAAAACCCTTTCTTATCTATAAAAGGAACCAATTTATACCAACTTGCGATCGAATTCGAATCGAGACACGCAGTACCATACTCACCTTAAAACGAAAGTACCATTTTTTCCCCGCTAGGGGTCGTAGGGGTCAAAAACATATATTTATTTCAGTCAGTCAGGAGAAGTGAGATAGATAGATAGATAGAGGCTCGTATACCCATGTATAATTAGGTATACTAAAAATAAAATAGTTTATACATTTATTTTCAACTCAAGACCGGTGTCAAAGGCCGATTTCTCATCAAACAAATGTTCAAATGACATTTAGACACGTATTGGCTTCGTGGCGGTAATTAGACCATAACGTTCTCACACTACTCCAATATTTGTCTTTAGTGGAGTGTGGGCCCATCGTATTACAATCCAAACAAATAATATTTACTTGTTTATTTCCCGTGTTAAGTAAAATGCTCTCCTTTTAATCAATACTTAGCCCATGGAAATAAATATACCTAGAAAGAACGTCGCCATACTACACGAATATATAAAACAGGCCAACTTTTATAGGCTGCTGCGCGTAACAGCTACGTTTTACGCTACCACTGCGTCATTCTGCTTGTCATAGTGACGTTCATAATGATAGCAGTTGTTGAAATATTCCAATTATAATCGGGAGAAATTTAAATATTAAACATAAAACTATAAAAATATTAAACATTATTTTGCAATTTGATTTATTTTTATTTGATTTAAGTAAATAGCCCCTAACTGTTAGGGGCTATTTTTTTCGACGCGTGCACAGCTTCTACACTCAATCTGGATGTATCCTTAATCAAAGACTTAGCCTTAGGCTCGTGAACTAGTAGAATATTTGTTTTAAAGTCCATCGATAGTAAACCCTATGTCATACCTACGTCCAGGAAATCTGGGTATTCTAGACGACATAACACATAACACATCAAATAACTATATAATTGAACTGTTTTACAAAAAACTTAAACTGACTTCAAAGTACGCTAAGAATTAATCAAATCCTGATCTGATGACAATGGGACCAAACGGGAAGTGTACCCTTCCAGACAAAATAAGAATTTCCCAAATTGGTTCATACATGACGGAGCTATGAGGTAAGAATTATAAGATTAAAAAAGTGTGTTTATTTGTATCAATAAAATGTATACTATAATTGCCGTTACACACAAACAGACGGACCCCCTTTTGTTATGTTAATACATTTAATCTCAGATATCATCTACGCATCGACTTCGAAGTCCCACTGAGAGATATATTTTTTTTTTCTAACTCTTGCTCTCGTAGCAATATAATTAATCATTTCCTTTGATGAGTTTTATTGTGTATCATGTTATCATTTTATGATGAAATACTTTCGAATATAGTCAAATAAAATACAATATTATGGTGTTATTATTCGAGTAACAATATTAACAAGAAAACCGTGGTTTAATCGGCGCTCCAAAGAAGCTAGACGAAATAAGCAGACTTTGTACGAGGCTTGGACCACGGCCCGAACTAATCAGGACCCTAACATCTCTGTTGCGAAACGCAAACTTAACGCTGCCTCGAGATCCAGTAAGCGAATAATTGCCAGGGCAAAGTTCGATTTCGTCGGCAGAATTGGTGAGAGGCTAACTAGCCTTCCCTCTGGGAGTCGCGCTTTCTGGTCTCTTGCCAAAGCTGCAGAAGGAAACTTTTGTCAGTCGTCCTTGCCACCACTACGTAAGCCGGACGGAAACTTGGCCCACAGTGCAAAAGAGAAAGCGGATCTTTTAGGCAGTCTCTTTGCCTCGAACTCGACTTTGGATGACGGGGGCGCCACACCGCCTACCATCCCGCAGTGTGCTAGCTCCATGCCGGAGATAAGCATTACCCAACGGGAGGTCAGGCGGGAATTGCTTTCTCTGGACATCCATAAGTCGAGTGGGCCAGACGGCATACCGGCAGTGGTGCTGAAGCGGTGTGCTCCTGAGTTGTGTCCAGTATTGACGCGTCTTTTCGCACTTTCCTACACCAAAAAGGAAGTCCCGTCTTCGTGGAAGACTGCCCACGTGCACCCAGTGCCCAAAAAGGGCGACAGATCAGACCCGACGAATTACAGGCCTATCGCCATCACCTCCCTTCTCTCTAAAGTCATGGAACGTGTGATCAACACGCAGCTTTTGAGATACCTGGAGGATCACGAGTTGTTGAGCGACAGACAATATGGCTTCCGCCACAGTCGCTCAGCTGGTGACCTCCTTGTGTATCTCACGCACCGTTGGTCACTCGCCATTGAGAGTCAAGGTGAGGCATTGGCAGTGAGCCTAGATGTGGCGAAGGCGTTCGATCGGGTCTGGCACAGGGGTCTTCTCACGAAGTTACCAGCATACGGGCTTCCCGAGGGATTATGCAAATGGATCGCCAGCTTTCTGTCCAGCAGATGCATAAGAGCCGTCGTCGACGGTAGCTGCTCCGATAGCATGGACATAAATGCCGGCGTCCCGCAAGGCTCTGTGCTGTCCCCAACACTGTTCCTTCTGCATATCAATGATATGCTGTCTATTGACGGCATTCATTGCTATGCGGACGACAGTACAGGGGACACCCATTATACGGGCCGTGCAAATATCCCTCGTTCCGAGGTAGAGGAAAGCCGCGAACGGCTGGTGTCTGAAATCGAGAGTACACTAAGTAGTGTCTCCGATTGGGGTCGACTAAACCTAGTCCATTTCAACCCCACTAAGACCCAAGCCTGCGCGTTCACCGCTAAGAAAACCCCATGGTCTGTGGCTCCACAATTCCAGAACACTTCCTTGAACATCAGTCAAAGCATCGGGATCCTTGGCGTCGACATTTCTGGCGACGTTTTGTTCCGAAGTCATTTGGAAGACAAGGTTAAGCTGGCATCCAAAAAGCTTGGAGTGCTCAACAGAGCGAGGCAGTACTTCACATCGGGGCAAAGGCTGCAACTTTATAAGTCGCAGGTCCGGCCTCATATGGAGTACTGCTGTCATCTATGGGCGGGAGCACCGGGATACCAGCTTGGGCCTTTAGACTCGGTCCAGCGACGTGCCGCCAGAATTGTTGACGATCCCGAGCTCACAAGCGGTTTAGAGCCCCTCAGTCTGAGGAGAGACTTTGCCTCCTTATGTGTGTTCTACCGCTTGTACAACGGAGAGTGTTCTAAGGAATTGTTTGACTTGATGCCCACGGCTACTTTCCACCATCGCAACTCTCGCCATCGACGGGGAATCCATCCACACACATTGAAACCAGAACTGTTTCGAACTGTGCGGGCTAAAAGGAGTTTTCTTCCGCGGACGCTCGGGCTGTGGAATGAGCTCCCCGCCGTGGTTTTCCCAATGGAGTACAACATGGGGTTCTTCAAAAAGGGTGTGAAAAGGTTTCTTCAGGGTCGGCAACGCGCGAGTGATACCCCTGGTGTTGCAAGCGTCCATAGGCTACGGTAACTGCTTACCATCAGGCGGGCCGTATGCTTGTTTGCCACCAAAGTGGTATAAAAAAAAAAAAAAAAAAAAAAAAAAAAAATATATGGCGAGAACGCAAAACCACACCCTGTTTTAGGGCAATATTTCCATTATTATATTATATTAATTTAATGTTCTCAATCTGCCCGTAAATATGAAGGATAATTTATTATAATATATTACGAGTTATAATCATAGATCTCCATAGTTATAAGCAATGATACAATTTTTTTTCTTTCGTTGTTCTTCATTTAGTTCAAAAAGCAGAGACCAGATGCAGGCAAAGGTTCAGAGCCATACAGCCTTGTCTTAATTTAAATAAGCCAAATTTGTCGGCTCAGCGCAGTTAAAAAAAAAAGAACTTTTTGGGACAATTTGACACGTCACCATACGTATTCATTGGTGCACTTGGATTGATATTTATTGGATCTCTATTTCTATTCACCCGCGTTTCCAGATTAAAAAGTAGCCTTTTCTTGCCATACTCGGGGATAATGTAGCTCCGGAGATTACTCCGGATCCTTATATCAAAACTCACAAACTTTACCTGTTTATAATATTGGTATAAAAACAACACGTCTGTATTTTATAAAGCTGACGTAAGCTACAAGAGTAGTGATCCATAAAGCATTTTTTTTTAAGTTAATGCTAGCGCTGTCGCGACCTTTTCATAATAAGAACGGGTAAACCGCCAAAGTGGCAAGTTGTACATTGAGTTTTACCAAAGTGCTTTTTTCTGTAGCACCATTTATCAACGGCTATTTTTCCCACTTTAAAGCCATTGTCTTTCCACCCTCTGCCCTCGTTAATTAGAAGTGGCCTAAAAGGCCATTTTAATTTCTTTTTAATTTGATAGGTTGTTCTCTAATTACTGTCCTATTTTTGGGAGGAAAATATTTATCTTTCATTTAATACTTGATCTTTTACAAGATAAGAGTACGCCCACGGGTTACAGACAAATAACATGTTTTTAGGGTTCCATAGTTATTAAGAACCTTCAGGAAATGACACCATATCACTTACATTTTGTAATAGTGGAATATAAAAATTGGTGATTGATTTTACGGTTTGTGTATTATAAAATTATTTTTAATCCAAATCAGAAATGTCCATATATCTGAATAGTACAATAAGATACATGTGTGCAAAGTTGGAAAATCATTCGAGTCGGGGGAGCCTAGAGTGCAATGATCACTGCACACGAGTGTCGACGTGTACGACGTTTTTCAACACACTTGCTGGGACAAAAACAGGCTTGTATTTTTTGATAATAACCAACCACAATGAAAACGTTAGCAAATACGTTTTTTTTACAGCGATGTGCTGTCAACCGTTTTTGCCCGTTTAAATTATAAAAGCATATTCTAACGTAACCCAGAATAAATCATTATGTATCTATTCTGTATTTACCCATCATTGTCTAGGCAACTAGTTTTGGCCTAGGCTCAAATTACGATTACGAATGAACATGGATCACTGATTAGAGGCAAATATCATATCTAATCATCAGAACATTACCTTCTGCCGCCGCTTGCGTATTTCAACAATTAGTGTGATTTGGATTGTCGAAAATGTGTGGTACGACTGTAAGCGGGTAATTTTGCTTTGTGTCTATTTTTAACCGACTTCAAAAAAAGGAGGAGGTTTTCAATTCGGTTGTGTTTTTTTTTTTTTTTTTTTTTTTTTTATGTTTGTTACCTCATAACTCCGTCATTTATGAACCGATTTGGAAAATTATTTTTTTGTCTGGAAGGGTGCACTTCCTGTTTGGTCCCATTGTCATCAGATCAGGATTTGATTACTTCTTAGTGTACTTTGAAGTCGGTTTAAGTTTTTTGTAAAACAGTCCAATTTTAGTTTGTATGATAATCGATACACGATTTAAAATCACTTTTTTCTACGGTAGCAAAGAAGCATTTAGCCCTTTTTATGTAAGCGGTATTATCGTTAAAAAAGGTTATACTGATGATACTTCACCAGCAAGAAAAAGTCACGTCCTAAACTGCAAATTATTTAAATAATACCGCCATTTTCTCACACGAACCCCATTTCAACAATATTGAATTTACGTACACCTGAGTGGGCTTACAGTACCCAGAACCGAACCGGGTATAATTCAGTTCAAACAATTACCCAGGTAATTTTGTAAAGAAAGGCCCTCAGGCTTTCTGGTTACCGGTTGCTGTAGCCAAAGGGCACGCCTAATTGGAATGTTCACTGTACGTATGATGGACTTGTGTTCATGTTCAACCTTATTCCGCCTTTCCCTTTTTTACAACCACAAGGCGCCGGGAAAATTTTCACCCGTACTTTGTAGACATACCGAAAATACGGACACAGCGTTTTGCATCCTCATTTATATGAGTACAGCAAGGGAGTGGAACTTGCTTCCGGCGTCTGTGTTTCCCGACTCTTACAACCTAGGGGCTTTTAAGGCCAGAGTGAATAGGTTTCTTCTGGGTAAGTGTGTTCCATCTTAGGCTTCGTCATCGTCCCTTATGGGCGGGTGAGAGGCCAAACGCAAGCCCATTGAATTTAAAACACTTTTTTCGTAATTTTACTATAGTTACCACTATATGGCGGTAGAATTATAACGATTTTGATGACTACGCATGGCACCATGACATATGATTCATTTATAAATGTTTAATTTGTGCCAAATTGAATTTGGCTAAAGAACCCTTAGTTCAGTCCATAGTCTGATTTAATGAAAATTATTATTTTCTCGTTTAAATTTAAAACCGCCACTTTAAAATGTTGTGAAAAATTATCTCTTCACTAAAGTACATTTCTACCATGTCGTGTCTCAAAGTTTGGTTAATTAAGAACATTTTAAAGTGAACTTTTAATAATAATGAGAAATTTTCCTGGGAACTTTAATATTTTTTATGCAGCTTTAATACTTTACTATTTAATCATCATCATCATCATCAGCCTATAATGTCCCACTGTTGAGCAGTGGCCTCCTTTCACGAATGAGGGTGAAAGGGACTGGGCGATACTCCACCACGTGTGCCCATGCCCACCGCGGATCGGTGGAGGTAGGCTAGTGGTAAACCTACCGTTGGAATTTCTCTAGCCGCCTAGGAGGCATCTAACTAGCTTAACGACTATCACAATTAAGTGATAACCGGGACCAACGGCTTTACGTGTCTTCCGAAGCTCGGAAAAGCTCGATTTGAAATACCTCTAGGCGGTCACCAATCCAGGTACCGACCACGACAGAGGTAGCTTAACTTTACGAGCAGCGCTTCACTATTTAATATGGTGGTTTATTACTTGACTTATGATCTTCGTCACCTAGATGGGGCAGAGGGCGTTCGTAGAAACTCTCTATCCCGATCGATCTTGAGCGTCGCGCATCCAAGACTTCCCGATCTTCTTCGCTTCGTCTAACACAGTGCGTCGCCAGGTTTGTTGTGGACGGCCACGCTTTCGCTTCCCCTGGGGATTCCAGTCCATTGCCTGCTTGGGTATATGGTCGGGATCCCTTCGGAGAGTGTGGCCAAACCAGTTCCATTTGTGACCCTTGATCTGTAGGTCAATCGGGGTTTCGTGGCAGCTTTCTCCGAGATCTATGTTCGAGATTTTCTCGGGCCAGTGGATAACGAGAATTTGACGAAGGCGTAGGTTGACAAAAACCTGGAGCCGATGCGAGATGGCCTGGTTACCTTCCAGTTTATTTCATACCGGGGGATATTTTTATTATATTTTCTCATTTATAGGAGAGGTAGAGCGTAGCGTTTATTCGCTCAAAGAGCAGCTCGACTGGGGAAGTACCTCCACCTAACAGAATACCGCAGCAAAGCCAAATAACTTCTTTTTTTTTTTTTTTTTTTATTTATTAAGCAAACTAACAGTTGTTACACAATTTTCATACATTAATTACAATTATTTTAGAAGCCTTAATCTATTATGTACAACTAATTATAAGTAAGCATAACATGCAAATAATAAAGACAATATCAAAAACTAAATAAAAAAATATGATGACAATAATTAACGAAAGATATTTAAAAGACTAAAATTATAGGAAACATTAAAAAAAAACAAACAAGAAATTCAAACCAAGGAAAAAGTTACTAATTAAACTCTAGAGCAACATTTACGATATTTTGCTATAGAATCGTTGTGTACGTCCGCAGTTGAACTGACACTGTTGTAAAGCCTGCACAATCTAGGTATGGGTGAATTAGCTCCTAACACCGTTCTACGAAAAGGTGGCACAAGCGGTGTGATGTGATGGCGCGGATAACGTGCGGGAACCCTAAAATTAATTCGTTCCAAAATCTGGGGACTATCAATCATACCTCGCAAAACCTTAAAAAGGAAAACTAAATCCAACATATCCCTGCGTTTGGAAAGAGGTAATATTTTAAAGAGCTCAAGCCTTTCTTTGTAACTCTTAATTGTTTTGGCTTTACCCGTCGAAAATATAAGATGGTATAAAAACCGCTTTTGTATCCGCTCTATTCTAAGGGAATGAATTGCAAAATGCGGGCGCCAAACTACACAGCAGTACTCGAGAGTGCTCCTGACAAGACAATTAAATAACAGAATTTTTGTTGTCAGAAACTTTGTTGTGTTCCTGCGCGTGAGTGGCGGTCGCCAGAGCTCATTGGGGAGGGGGGAAGGGTCGATAACGCGTGAGTGATGCGCCCAGTATTGCAAGCGTCCAATGTGATTCAACACAAGCATCCACTATAACCGCTTACCACTATGCTAGCCGTATGCTTATTTGTCTAATTTTCGGGAAAAATAAACAAGAAAAACAAAACGAATAGACTGAATATTTGAAAGCAAAACATAGTCAAGAAAGATAATGAAAATAAATATCAAACTTTACGATGAGAAAATAATGCTATTTTAAACAAATCAATTTATTCATTAATTTACAATGTTCTTACCAAACATTTCACAACAAGCTCAATAAATGTCGAATTAGACAATATTATCTGCTCAGACGTGTCAGAATGTTACAATAAGATAATATAAAATACATTTTAATGGAAGACAATCGTCTCAGTATACCTTTGTGATATTTTAAGCTCTTATTGATATCGAAGAAATTATATTATTCTGAACGTAATTTTCTTGCTATCTGACCTCCTAGGTAGGTAAAGGTGTTTGTTTACTTGCGATTTTGATTACAACTGGAATATATCTATTGATTAAAATCGCAGCAAAGAGTAGTTGATCAAAGTGGCGCTTGTCAACAGCCCTAATGTATGTACAATCGACCAATGTCGCGGTATCCACATAACTTTTTTTGTTGTGCCTACACAATTATCTACTTCTACAATAATTTATCTGACCGTCTAGCACGCTTAAAAACATATTTTCATTTGAAAAGCGCATGTATATTCTTTTTCGTTTTTCACAGAAAATAAACGAAAATTTATAAAATGTTATCCTAACTTTTGTCATTAATCTTAAAAAGAAATTACCATTTAAATAAAACTTTATCGGATTTTAGAGATGCTATTCAATAATGATTTTAAACAAGTCAATCAAGCATGGTGCTATTTTTAAAATGCTATTTGTCAAAGTTTTGATAGTTTGATTTTAAGAGAGGTAGAGCATAGCGTTTATTCGCTCAAAGAGCAGTTCGACTGGGGAAGTACCTCCACCTTACAGAATACCGCAGCCAAATAACTTTATGTTGTGTAAAGTTGTGTTCCTGCGTGTGAGTAAGGTCGCCAGAGCTCATAGGGGAGGGGGGATAGGTCAATAACGCGTGAGCGATGCTTCGTGTGCTGCAAGCGTCTATATGGCTATGGTAACCGCTTACCATCAGGCGGGCCGTATGCTTGTTTATCGACTAAGTTGTATAAAAAAAAAAAAAACACTACTTAAATGTGGCGTGTCAGTACTTGGCCATTTAACTGTCAGTGCATATTTATTTTAATAACAAAACTAAAATAAAAGCCATTTGAATGACAAAATACTATTATGCCATCCATTTTTGACATTAAAACCCATCACAAAAAAAGGTAATCAAAAGAACGTGCGACAGAATTTATTTGCCCATAAATTTAAGTAACGTCGCACGCCAGTCGTAAGTCTGTACGCCGCCTAAGCTTTATGCAAATTCGAACTTTTTATTAGAAATTAATGGGACTGTATTGACTCATTAAGGTGATTGTTTTATCGATTCCGGTCCAGTCGAGTAGAAGTGAGATGTTTTGTTTCGTTTCTTTTGTTTACCGAAATATTGTTGAACCGATGAATAAAACATGACGCTTAAGTTTATGTTTTAATTTTGTTCTTTAATGCTTGGTATTAAATGCGGTTTTTATGTGTTTTAATTTAGACTTCACTGCGTCAAGCTATTATATAAGAGCATGAAGCAATAAAGAGTAAAGCGAGAGGAGGAAAAAATAGGAATTAAGTAATTATAAAAGTTTATTGTTTTGGAGATACGGATATATTTTAAGACCCACGATTAGAGTAGAGATATGATCTGATCTGTACAGATCTAGTAGATAACACTATTTATGTATGAACCTCTGTTAACTTAAAGATGTCTCGGTAATAGATGTTTAAGCTTCTACTTCATTTCACATCTATAATTTGCACGTTAATAATAAACGTTATAGTCCTTCTTAATTACGTAAACTGAAAAGTCTGTAGTAAAACAATAAATTATAAATATAAACGGCCAAAAGCAGATAAACCCTTTAATTTTGTTTAATTTTTATTATTTGTCATATGTGTATTAATACACATTCTTTAAATATTTCAACCGTCGTAACTATTACGGTTCATGAGATCCAGCCCACTGACAGACAGACGGTTGGACGGACGGACAGCGGAGGCTTAGAAATAGGGTCCCATTGGACACGGAACCCAAAAAACGAGCTTTCGGGTATGGAAAACATCGTCGCCTGGCGGCGAAACACCCTCCAGTTCAAAACCAGCACTTGGGAGTTGTCTCTTCAATTTATTCATTCCTCGTAAGGCGATCACAATAGTATTGTGTCCATCGACGACTGCAACCGCTTACCATCAAATCAGCCTTTTAACTTCTTGGTTCTCGCGACGGACACGCTTCGTATCCTATGTTGAGAATTTTTATCATTATTATTTTTAACCGACTTCAAAAAAGGAGGAGGTTCTCAATTCGGTTGTATTTTTTTTATTTTTGTTACCTCATAACTCCGTCATTTATTAACCGAATTAGAAAATTCTTTTTTTGTCTGAAAGAGTACACTTCCCGTTTGGTCCCATTGTCACCAGATCAGGATTTCATTATTTCTTAGTGTACTTTGAAGTCGGTTTAAGTTTTTTGTAAAAAAGTCCAATTATTTTAACCGCAATCCAAATGATTGTAAAAATCCTATCGTTAAAAACGCATTGCGCGATACTTATTAAAACTTAAATGAAATACAATAGCAAATGAAAATTATTCCATTAAGCCCGTACACCCATAAACAACAGACAGTCATAGACCACACATCAACGAAACATGGCAACACATCGGTTGAAAACAATTTAATTCCAAACGTGTTTCCAAATAATGCAGCCGCAGTATCTACATATTGCATAGTAAAAGCCTATGCGATAATCCCGCGGGTAACGATATACCATCAATGTATAGGCTGTTCTAGTTTACGAACGTTTTTTAATTGAAATTCTATGAAACTCTATATAGAATGTTTCAATAGAGAAAAATAACTGTAAATTGATATTCGCTTCAAACGAAAATGAATTCTATAAACTTTTTTTTATTTGGTATAAGCCATTTATTTTTAGAAAAACGGCAATAATTCTTTAAAAAAGTAGAGCAAAACGGATTTTCCTGTTTACAAGTTGGAGCAGCCTAAGATACCTCCAGCACCTTACAGAAGATCAGAAGATCGCAGACAAATAACATTATTTTATGTGATGTTGTATTCCTGCGGGGAATAAGGTCGCCAAAGCTCCATGAGAAGACGCTGCGCGCTGGGCCGCTGGCAGAGTAAGGGGGTGGACCAGGGTTTTACTACCAAATGACACTGCGCTTTGTCCATTTCGCTGGAGACACAGAAACTCCTCTGAGCGCCATTTCAAGCCCTTTCTGATTGTGAAGAAATTTCTGCAACGCCGGCAATACGCGAGATATGACGACCCTGGTACTGCAACCGTATATGGAAAGAACTTTCCCAAAGAATCTTTTTTTTTTTATTTACTTAGCCCATAATGTTTAGTACCTAACAAGAATAATAATACCCCATCAGCTTTTATTTAATTTAGTTATTTATCCCTATTTGGTTCTTTGGGAAAGTTGTTATCATGAGTACAATCATGTGTCTAAGTATCGTTTACTAATTACCAGTCACCGTATATAGTCTACGGTAACCTCTTACGCTTACGGTAATCTCTACTCTTTTCAAAACAAGTTTGAATTCATAATTGATTGAAAACAATTACGTGCCCCGGGGCGGCGGCTAAACAACAAAGTTTCCCTTCAATATTTAATAAGTAAAATAGCAGAGCAGCCCCACAAGTAGTACCTTTAGCGTAGCTCCTATCTACTTTGTATCTACCTCATCAAATTAGAGCGAAACCTTCGTATTTGATCATTAGTTTTTGCCCGAGCTATAACAGGTGGAGATTTCGAGATGGCATATTTTTGAAATCTATGTTGGGTTAGTCATGCTGAACAACTTTCACTATGGGACCCACAGATTACAGAATAAGGCAGATGGAGCGCGCGGAACACGAAAGTAAAATAGCACGAAAAGCAAATACAAATTCAAAATCAGATACCTGGTATTCGTTTTCCAGTTTGTATTTGCTTTGTTTAACCACAGTTTATTAATATAGAAGTGTTTTTTGTTATATAAAGTTTGTAAAGCAAATACAAATTCAAAAGTGAATACCAGGGTATATGTTTTCAATTTGTATTTGCTTTTTTGGCCTCACTCCCGTGTTCCGCGCGCTCCATCTGCTTATTCTGTAATCTGTGATGGGACCATAATGATTTCTCAAAAATAGTTTTCTTACAAAATGTCAACCTTGCTCGATCATAATATATGAAAAGTAAAAAAAAAAAATTGTGAATTCAGTGTTGGTCCCATACTAAAAGTTGGTCAGCATGACTAACCCAACATAGATTTCAAAAGTATTTCATCTCGAAATCTCCACCCAGTATAGTTACAAACAATCATCCATACCGGTTAATTTTAGAACCACGCTGCGCGCTGTTCATATAGCAAAACGTTAAATTTAACACCCCAATTCTGCATCGTTCCGCAACAAATTGTACAGTTTATACCATGATGGAAATATATTTTACTATGCGGGTTGTTAACAATCTAATGGAATTAATAATACTTATAAATATTTATGAACCGAGTACCCGACGACGAAATACGATACAACGATTCTTCACTTAGAAACTCAAACGTAACCAATTACTTACTCGAATTACATACCAGTCACTAGGACATGTTAGCAGTAGCACAGATTAAAGGTCGTCGCTCAGTATAACAGCACGGCTACGCCTCGGGATTTACCTTGCCATGCAAGTGAGGCCTTTAAATCGTATACGTTGAAGTACATTTTACAATGACTAGATAAAAATAGTTGACGCCTCACAAGCCACTAGTCCTGCTAACCAGACGCTTCCAGCGAGCGGCCCACTCCCTTGCTGCGTGACGCCAGCAAGCGGTATCTTGCCAAAGCCGCGCCACCAAGCGCGCTGGCAGCTAGTGGTTGGATTGAGTTGAGACGGTGCCGGGCCGTAGCTGCGATGGAGCGGTGCTAATATAGTGGGCGATGACCCTAAGACGTTAACAGTAGTATTTCAATGGACGTTCTCACATGGCGCTAGGTTAGTGGCCGTTACTGACTAATTTCAAGTGACGCGGAGTGCTGGTCTCCAAGAAACTAGTAACAGATGTAACCAGATATAATATCCTCATTTCTTGAATTAGCAGATATAATAGAAAGGCTCTTCGCGCTAGCTTCAATTTCCTAGTCGGACAGAATGAAATGGAAATCATAGCACGGTGGTAGAGTAAATTGTAGTACGCGGCTGGTTGACTAACATCCTCAAGTGGAAATCTTCTGGTATTTAAAATAATAAATAAATCTTCTGATATTGCTTGTTTAAAGAGACAGCGGCTTCTTGGGGATTTAGGCAACTCGGCCCACGCAAAATTCGACCCCACGGGTCGAGAAGCCTAATATTTATTATTTTTACTGGGGCATCTCTTTATCAGGTGGACTGTATGCATGCTTGTCACCTTTTGATAAAAATGTGATTTTATTGCCATAATAATAAAGCTCTTATTACTCACATTTTAACTTACTATCGATAAAAACTGCAAACAAAAACCCAGATCGAATATCAAATACTAGGTTATGTTTATTACATTACTCGTTACCACAGCACGAGTCCATTTATGCTAAACATATTGTTAAACATAACATCTTTATGTTCATTGTTCTGTATAAACATAAATAAACATAAACTGCTTAAAGTTTACTTTTAAGCGTTCGACGAGGAGGTCCCACGCTTATTTTACAATAACTTTGTGTAATGAATACTTGAGAATTCTATCAGAAAACGTAAATATTTTACAAGTTTAATGCAAACTAAAATGTATTTTTGTAGCTAGGGAATAACTTCTTTTTTCGAATGACCATTATTTTTTCGCAGTAATCTTACTAAAATTTTAAAAAAAGAACATGACTTCGATCATATCGACAAAAATGTTGTTAGTCCAAGAAAAAAATGACTGTGTTCTATAAGATAGAATAATATGTTAAATTCTCGAAATATCAAAACAGTTGACAATCAAATCCATCAGAAATCTTATCTACAAGAAAACTCATTAGCATTTTGTAATATTCCATTATGAATTTTAATTACCGCGACGACTGTACACATTGTTGGAGAGTAGTTGAGGAAAGTTCTAACTGTTTGATTAAACTCGGGGTGTACACTCACTGCGAAATTTGCAACTAGATTTTTTGCTTTATTACTAGGCTTTATTATTTTGAGAGAGGTAGAGCATAGCGTTTATTCGCTCAAAGAGCAGCTCGACTGGGGAAGTACCTCCACCTTACAGAATACCGCAGCCAAATAACTTTATGTTGTGTAAAGTTGTGTTCCTGCGCGTGAGTAAGGTCGCCAGAGCTCATAGGGGAGGGGGGAAAGGTATAACGCGTGAGCCATGCTTCTTGTGTTGCAAGCGTCCATATGGCTACGGTAACCGCTTACCATCAGGTGGGCCGTATGCTTGTTTACCGAATAAGTTGTATAAAAAAAAAGGCTAACAAATAATTAAAAACATCAAAACTGTATTATTGAGTCAAAAATCCTTAGACAACCGTCGCCGAATAATGTCGATTTAAGGAGACCGCACACTTATCCGAGTCGAAGGCATCGAACAAAACGAATTTTAAAATTTGTATATGAAATCTTATCCAGATTCGGACGATTCGACGCGGGTGAGTGTGCGACCTTTCACAAGATTTTATACAGTATTCTAAAATTCGTTTCGTTCGATGCGTTAGACGCGTTCGGCTCGGATAAGTGTGCGGTTACCTTTAATATATTTGATATGAAATGGTTTATGAAAATGATACTTGATGTCGTATGTCACTGTGCCAGTATTTTTTAGGCTTATAATTATTATAATGGAAAGAAACAATAAGGATAGACAGAATTATTAAAAAAACGAGTAAAAAATAATGTGAATTCGATTCAAAATTAAATTATCAAACTAGGTTGTTAAAAGTTCAGCAAAAAATGAATAATTAAGACTTTCCTCAAAAAGAAGTAGGCACCTTTCATTTCATTACGAAGTCCAAAACGACAATACACCTTGCAAAGCCTACACAATTTATCAAAGCTTTCATCGAATAAAAGCAACTAACAACCTGTAATAGCGTCCAGCTTAATACAAGCTATTACCAATATTATAGAAGCATTCAAATGTATCAAATTATAATCCATCAGTTAATATTATTCCATATGCATTATTAACTCGAATACAAATCCTGCATCCGGAAATTCTATCTCGAAATTACACTGACAATTACGTCACTTCCTCAGAAACGTCAGTTTCGTACACGTCATATCCTATTCAAAATATCTGTATCTATTCGAGCCATCACGTCTTTATCTGTCAGTCAAGCTTTTCAAACAAAGCGTAGTTATAGATAGGCCTTCGGGAGGATTATGCGAATAAATATTTGTTTACGTAATTGCTAGATGTAAGTAAATATAATGAAAATACGTTTATATCGCAGAGCTAATACGCTCACGCAGCGATAAAACCTCTACGCTCAATCTCTGTCCTTCTTTTGTCTTCTCTGCCCTTTTTAGGGTTCCGCAGCCAAATGGCAAAAAACGGAACCCTTATAGATTCGTCATGTCTGTCTGTCTGTCTGTCCGTCCGTATGTCACAGCCATTTATTTCCGAAACTATAAGAACTATAATGTTGAAACTTGGTAAGTAGATGTACTCTGTGAACCGCATTAAGATTTTCACACAAAAATAGAAAAAAAACAACAAATTTTGGGGGTTCCCCATACTTAGAACTGAAACTCAACATTTTTTTTTTCATCAAACCCAGAAGTGTGGGTTGTCTATGGATAGGTCTTCAAAAATGATATTGAGGTTTCTAATATCATTTTTTTCTAAACTGAATAGTTTGCGCGAGAGACACTTCCAAAGTGGTAAAATGTGTGTCCCCCCCCCTGTAACTTCTAAAATAAGAGAATGATAAATCTATAAAAAAAATATATGATGTACATTACGGTGCAAACTTCCACCGAAAATTGGTTTGAACGAGATCTAGTAAGTAGTTTTTTTTTAATACGTCATAAATTGAAATTAATATCAAATACTCAGGTCTATACTACCATTTACTTATATACCTACAGGTTTGTACGGAACCCTCGGTGCGTGAGTCTGACTCGCACTTGGCCGGGTTTTTTAATAATTGTTCTTCCCCTTTTTACTCCTTACATACCTAGTTTTCCGCCCATCCATAAATATGTAAATTTATACATGGGTTGGCTGTTTCATAGAACTATTTCATGACACAACATTAAAGACCAGTGAATTTCTTACCATAATAGCATGGGAGTGTCAGTGCGACGGCCGCGTAACAACCAAGCCATACTTTTTGAACAAGAAGTAGGGTTACTCCAAGAGAAAAGAAGGAAAAGAAATTAAAAGAGATTTTTAGGTAAAAAAAAGGATCAAAAATTTACCGGCAACATGGCTATTCTCATCGAAAATCTACTGGTCAAATACGGTCGCTCTTATCAGACGTCCAGCTAACACATTTGACGAATATAAAACAACAAGGGAAAACCGACAGACATAGCCAAAGCCCTTCTAATTATGATTCTTGAATTATTTTTTTAATCGTTCCAATTTTGTTGGATGAAACCGGGGATTACGAAATAGCGATTTCGTCTAATTTAAATAGGAATAATCGGTCCAAGCTGTAGTTGTCTCTATCGCCCTCGGGTGGGATAGATCGGGCACAGCGCAACAGCAATTTAAAAGATATGTTAAAAACTTATTTTTCAAATTTCTTGCAGCCATTCTTTCCTCTTTATTAATAAGGGGGTAGATGCAGTGATTGGTCGATATTGTTATTTATCAGTGCAAAATCACTAACAATTTTGCCGAATTGGATTGCTCAATATTACTATAGAGTATTAGAGTCAGACTTCTCATAAGTGCCTGTTAAGGTCTATTTGAATAAATGATTTTGAATTGAATTGAATTGAACTACTATAAAGGGAATAAAGTATGAAATATTAAGTAACAGAAAAGTACGCAAATGTCAAATGCAATTTTTAGATTTCAACGCAAATTTTAAAACTTCAAAACTTAAAAGTGCACAACAATGTGAGCAGAGCTTTAAAGCTGGCTCCACACTCATAAAGTGCAAAAGTTAACTATCCCGCGGACGGTATTGCGAGAGTGAACCAACTCGTTAATTGCATCGTATTTACCCATTTACACGGGAAAATTTACCCACAACTGACATTTTATTAGATAACTTTATGTGCTGTGTTAGATTAAATAAAGGTCTGATTAATTTAGTTATAGTTACATGGTTCTAGACAACATAAAAAAAAAATAGCCAGTGAGTCAGGCTTATACCACCTTCGGACTTATCATCACCATGACGTAAATTTTCTTAATCATTGCTAGCTAGCTAAAGAGTAAAAAAAAATGTGTATCGTTTGCTTTTTACCTTTGATACAAACTTACTACTAAATTATAAACAAGGATGTTAAAAAAAGTCGGATATATTCTCCGTAACAAAAAACTGTGTCACTCAAGTCGGCCACCACGCTGTAAGAACAAGTCGGCACGCACACATTCACACATTAGATGAGCGCGGGTAATCGGCTCTGTGTAAACGGCGACAGAGTCTAGTTTCCCGCGGAATAGCCAACTAATGTGTGCGTGAGAGGTGGCCAACTCCATAGACACAGTTTTTTGATAGCGAGAATATGTCCGACGTAGTCTGTGATTATAAATAGAGTTTGTAAAAATTTGAGGACGTGAAGATGTTATTTACTCTCACGCAAAAACGACTGAATGTATTTTGATAAAATTTGGCACACATATAGAATACGTTCTGGATTAACACATAGGATACATTATATGCCGGGAAAACAATGTCTCTTGGGAATGCGGGTGAAACCGCGGGACGGAAGCTAGTAGTACCTACGTCTTATAAATTATAAAAGTGAAAGTTCGTGTGTTTGTTATAACTTACCTCCGTAAGGGCTTAAAGAATTTGGATGAAACATATGTGTGTCCCTAAAAGGTAGAAGTGAAACTAAAGTTAAAAGTAACAATTTCACAAGTAATTGATCACCTAATAAATGAAAGGACAACATTAGGGTCAAATTAGGGTTGAACACACGTTAGTTTCCAACCACTGCCATGTAAACTTTGATAGGGAAACTTTATAATTTGTTGCCGTGCCATATTAACTGCGTTAACTTTGTTGGGATAAAATAAATAAGGTTGTAACGTGTGGGATAAATGTTTTTGTCCCTTTTATAAAATTAATGTGTGGCCGATACGTGGGTTCACGTAAATGATGCCTGTTTTGAAATTTCGTTTTATTAAATATGTACGGTAACATTTTGTGTACCTTCTAAGTGTTTTGTTTGTGTATGGCGGAACGTTGAATGAAGCGCTCGTGGTGTACCATGATAATCCGTTCTTAATCGATCGGCAAGTAAAGCTACGTCGCGGTCGGTACCTGGATGGGTGACCGCCCCTGGATGAGGCTGCTACGCCGCGGTGCCAAAAAATGTGCCTGTGTGCACGCAAGCAGATTTTTCGCCTTGAAATATTTTTGTATTCTTTCATAATGAAAATCGTATTTATTATATTTTTCTTTGTTTCAGGTAAGTTACCAGCTATAACTTGACGACAAAGTAAGGAAGAAGCATGTAAAACCCACAGATTATAGAATAATTCAGATGGAGCGCGCGGAACACGAAAGTGAAGCCAAAAAAGCAAATACAAATTGAAAATCTGATATCTGGTATTCGTTTTCCAGTTTGTATTTGCATTGTTTAACCACAGTTTCTTAATAAAGGAGTGTTTTTCACTACATAAAGTTTGTTAAACAAAGCAAATACACATTCAAAAGCGAATACCAGGTACGTGTTTTTCAATTTGTATTTGCTTTTTTGGCCTCACTCCCTTGTTCCACGCGCTCCATCTGCCTTATTCTGTAATCTGTGGTAAAACCACTGTGAAACTTTATTTGAAATAATCGCTAAAAATATATTGCTTGGAAAACAAAGTCAAGGTTAGAAAAAACCGTTTATTAAAATTCAAAAGCAGAATACACTTGATAAACATTAATAACTTTTATTAAAAAAAAACAAAGGTACTTTATACACAGTTACTTTATGTTTTGATTAAAATTTATCAGAAATTATTTTTTTCACATTTCAATAATACAATGTTTACTTTCTCTATTAAAATTCTATGTTATAAAATAATATTGAAGAGAAAACATTAATAATTTTAATAATGAAAATATTTGTTATTGCTCGATTGTTATTTCTTAAAATATTCAAAAAGTATCATCATTTTTAGTATAATATTTTTGAATTCATAAATATAATTATGCGACATGTCCCTTCATATGAAGTGGTCAGTATTTATGTGTCTTGATACGTTATCAGTCTAGGATACAGATATTAAAAAATAAAACAAGATTATAAATTCCATGTATCATAAAGTTTCTGAATTGGATGGAATATAAATATGTTAGCATTAACATTATATTATTTGAATATTATTAAATTTCATACCATTGAATATTGATTAATTATAATTAATTGTCAGCATTATTTATTATGCAAGTGTAAAACGGTTTATTTTGATATTGTGTATTTGAATATCAAGAAATGGCAACACCAGAAAAGGATAATCGTAACAATGGCGGCCATTAGAGAAAGTGTTTTAATTCATTTTGTGGTAATTACCAAGTTTACCAACGGTGTAAATACAGATTTAGCTTGTTTAAGCCAACTTCTTTTCAGTAAATAAGGTACGGTTAATAAATCAGAAGTGGAATGGAGAAATCAGCTCACCAGTATGTATTTTTTTTATTTTCTATTTTGTGTGTCTTGCTCGTGACGGATAATCAACTATGGCTAGTACGATGCCACTAACAAAGATTCTTTGATATATCTTAAGAAAACAGTTGTTTATGTAAATAAAAGGTTGATAATAGAATCATTCTACATTAAAGTTTGAGTTTCTTGCCGGGAGTCTTCTCAGTTTAAGTGTATTACGAACCGGTGGTAAAATCAATTGTAACGTTCGTAAGTGCTTTATTAAGGCCTATATTGAATAAACAATTTTTGAATTTTGAATTTTAAGAAAATAAAGTTATATCAACATTAAATGTAATAACGAAATGTAATATTGATTATTCAAGTAACAATGAAAAATAATTATTGAAATACCTAGAGATACCTATCTTTTATCACTAAACCCTTCTAAGTGAAACATGCTGCTATATGCGGTGATCACTAAAAACTCGTAAGTGAAACATGCTGCAATATGCGGTGATCACTAACAACTCGTAAGTGAAACATGCTGCTATATGCGGTGATCACTAACAACTCGTAAGTGAAACATGCTGCTATATGCGGTGATCACTAACAACTCGTAAGTGAAACATGCTGCTATATGCGGTGATCACTAACAACTCGTAAGTGAAACATGCTGCTATATGCGGTGATCACTAACAACTCGTAAGTGAAACATGCTGCTATATGCGGTGATCACTAAAAACTAGTAAGTGAAACATGCTGCTATATGCGGTGATCACTAACAACTCGTAAGTGAAACATGCTGCTATATGCGGTGATCACTTACAACTCGTAAGTGAAACATGCTGCTATATGCGGTGATCACTAACAATTCGTAAGTGAAACATGCTGCTATATGCGGTGATCACTCAAACCTCCTAAGTGAAACATGCTGCTATATGCGGTGAACACTAAAAACTCCTAAGTGAAACATGCTGCTATATGCGGTGATCACTAACAATTTGTAAGTGAAACATGCTGCTATATGCGGTGATCACTAACAACTCGTAAGTGAAACATGCTGCTATATGCGGTGATCACTAAAAACTCGTAAGTGAAACATGTTGCTATATGCGGTGATCACTAAAAACTCGTAAGTGAAACATGCTGCAATATGCGGTGATCACTAACAACTCGTAAGTGAAACATGCTGCTATATGCGGTGATCACTAACAACTCGTAAGTGAAACATGCTGCTATATGCGGTGATCACTAACAACTCGTAAGTGAAACATGCTGCTATATGCGGTGATCACTAACAACTCGTAAGTGAAACATGCTGCTATATGCGGTGATCACTCAAACCTCCTGTGAAACATGCTGCTGTTTGCAGTGATTACCAAAAACTCCTAAGTGAAACATGCCGCTGTATGCGGTGATCACTAAAAACTCAATATAGTCGAATCGACTCATGGCGAGTATGGCGACCTCTAAAATAGTATAAAATGATAAAACATGGTGATATCACATAATGCAAAAATTTATTAGACACAGTATACGAATGGCCGAAACGGAACAGGGACATTCCGTTAAACAGGACGGCCGTCTGTTAGCATTAACATTATATTATTTGAATATTATTAAATTTCATACCATTGAATATTGATTAATTATAATTAATTGTCAGTATTATTTATTATGCAAGTGTAAAACGGTTTATTTTGATATTGTGTATTTGAATATCAAGGAATGGCAACACCAGAAAAGGATAATCGTAACAATGGCGGCCATTGGAGAAAGTGTTTTAATTCATTTTGTGGTAATTACCAAGTTTACCAACGGTGTAAATACAGATTTAGCTTGTTTAAGCCAACTTCTTTTCAGTAAATAAGGTACGGTTAATAAATATTAAGATATAATCAATTAATAGCACAAAAAACTAATTATAATTAAAATGTCGCTGTCACAGAATGCTGGTGGTATTGCCACGTTGGATGGCAATACTGATTCTCAGACAGCGGTATACGCCTTTCTGGGCACGAGATTTCCACCAGGCGTTTTGTTATTTCACAATAGATACCACTCGGACCCCACATACTGTGTTTCGACCCCAATGGGCTTCTTGAGGTTCCCAAAGTGTAAAATAAAATATCACTGTCATGGAATCAGTGTCAGCAATGTGGTATCTTTTGACGGAAAGTTTTAATCAAATTTCACCTCCACACAAGTAAAGTTACCTTTATGCAAAAGTAACTTGGCTCAACGAGTTTTATAAATTCAACTATTGCTCCAGCGAGTTACGAGGCTACGACAAAGAGTGTTGTTTTCAACTGAATAATTTGAGCTCCCTGATTTTATCTTTTGTTTTTATCATCGTTGTTAACAAAAGCTTTGAGGATTAGCAGTTTTTTTTAAAAAACAAGCATACGGGCCTCCTGGTGAATAGCGGTTACATGTCTGTGCGGTATATGAACGCTTGGAACTCATTCACATATTACCGACACTTTCCCTCTCACCGATGAGCTCCGACTACCTTACTCACGCGCAGGAACACAACATTAAGTTACTTGGCTGCGGTATCCTCCAGTTGATTTGCCCTTTCAGCGAAAAACCGCTATGATCTACGTCTCTAAAAAGTTTACATATGTCATAGAACTTTGTAGACACCGGGGTAATTCTGAAAGTTTCATAAGTTCTACGATGCACTCAGCGCTTTCACTTTGCTCTATCTCTATCTTTAACTAAGTAAGCGTTGTGTATCCTATTGGCTACGGTATAATATACTTACCGTTTCTACCAGTTTTCTATCATATTCGAGTAATAATCGCTCTGATCTTATCCCCAGTACTAAAATACTTAATTTCATACGAATAGCCGATGCATATCTGTAAAAAGTTGTGCTTGACAACCCTCCTCACTCAATCGCTGCTATAATGCGACTAAATCATAACCTAACAAACCTGTTGCCTGAATTTTCCTCCTCGGCAAATCAAAAATCAAAAAATACTTTTGCCCTAATTTATATCATACCATTACTTTCTAAATATATTTTTGGTTTCACAAATAGACGAAGATTTAAAGTACCAATAATTTATCTCTACAGGGTGTCATTCAAATATAAATCATAATGCAATAAAATTAACGACCATGATGGTTTCAAACAAGGGCCATCCGGAATCTCGTAAAATAAAACATCTAACTTTATCAAACAATCATCTTTGAAATCGGACAGCAATAAAACCCTGATCCTTTTGCTTAGGGTTGGCAGCTGTTCGGATTTACCCGGATTTGTTCTATAAAGGGTTGAGGGATGAACGGTTATTTAGTTAAGAAATCTTGTGGTTTTTCAGGATTTGTTATCTTAATACCTAGGATTAAGCTGAGATTGTACACATGTTTTAAGTTAGAAGTCAACATTATGTGTACTTTTTTGGATTCATTAAAATAATCTTATTACGATAATTTTATGAATGACATGAATTGAATACATCGTCATTTCATTTCTGCAAACGGCAAGGGATGGAAAATGGAATACACTACCGGCGCCTGCGTTTCCTGACACCTACAATTTGGACTCCTTCAAGTCAAGGGTGATTATTCTGAGCAACATCCTCGGCTTCGATATTACTTGAGTCTGAAGCCAAACTCAAGCTCAAGCAACTTTTAAAACAGGGGTGTCCGACTTCAAAACCTTGTCAGAGAGTTCTTACGTCAATCTATCCTAATCTATATATATAAAAATGAATCCCTATTTCCCTTGGTCACGCCATCACGCGTGAACGGCTGGACCGATTTCACTAATTCTTTTTTTGTTGTGTTTGTCATTGTCAGGAAAAGGTTCTTATGAAAGAAAAAATTAAGAAAGTTGCGAGGGTAGGCTAGGGTATAGGTTAGTATGACACCACGCGAACGAAGTCGTGCCGGGCAGCTAGTAACTTATAAATGCGAAAGTGAGTTTGTTTGTTTGTTACGCCTTCACGCCTCAACTACTCAACGGATCATCATGAAATTTGGCATGCAGATAGCCTATAGTATGGAGAAGGACATAGACTTTTTATCCCGGGAACGCGGGTGAAACCGCGGGGGGCAGCTAGTATTTCATATTTCTTAGTGTTTCACATTGAAGGCGGTATTTCTTATTTTGTAAAAAGATTTTGTTATAAACACATCGGCCACAACATATCTTATCATATTGAGATTGTAGAATAACACAAGCATATCCACTTTAAAAATGTCTACATATACATTTAAATATTTATCCCGTTTTGCCGAATCGCCTTTACCGTCTTATAGTAAATCCATACTGTTATGAAACTCTGAACCTATATCTATTTGAAAGGTGATAACCCTATTTGAACAAAGTGACCCCATGGTCATAAGCGCTCCTTTGTACCTTGATAGGGCTGTCTGCGCTAGTTTATGGGCAAATTATAACATGAAATGTTGTTATACTATTTTAACTCGATTTAAAGTCGTGTTTAAATTATTGGTTGTTTTATTTGAATTTCTGTATTTTTTTTATGTTATATTAGATGTGTTCCTCGATTTCACTCGTTTAAAAACTTATTTCCCACTACCGGTACCCAGCAACCAAATGTAAATTTTCATCGACACTCACTTTCAAATTAAAATCTTATAAAATTTGTATTTAGGCTCAAATTACTAAATACTGCTGGCCGCATAAATAACTATTTTTACACTTTTGGAAGGTTGATGTGTGGAACACAATACCAAGGCAAAGTCGGGGCAGATCGCTCGTTGCAGTTTGATTGATGACCGATTAAGCACAAGTCCCAAGTATTTTTTAATCTACTTTAAAAAAGGAGGCGGTTCTATGTACGGCGCTTATGTATTTTTTCATTCATGGTTTTTTTTTTTATTGTATTCGCTATGAAATAAGTTTCAAAATTGCACAATAAGGAAGTCATGAGATAAAAGAAAAGAATCTTAAAACCAACTCACACATAACTCGATTTAAACTACTCGTAGTACCACCGAAACAGTAGTAAAGATAACCCATTATAACCCGACGTGAATTTACGATCAGTAAGCGGTCAACCCTTACGAATATTTATTTAAACAACATTTTATTCAAACTACCTTTAATGCGGTACAATTTACCCCGAAGCCGAAATCCAATCGATTTTCTTTAGTACCTAGTTAGTTAAAATTTTGTTTTTTAAGTGTTAAGTGGAGAAGATTTATTGAACGTCTTTCTGTGTAGAGTTTGATTAAATTGGATAATTTCGAATCGATAAGTAATTTAAAGTTTTAAATTTAGAGTAATTTTAAAACGGCAATGGTGCTGATTCTTTTGTTCACAACTTAACTAATTTTAATCTCACTGTGTCTCTTTCAACAAAGAATATTAAAAAAGGATGAAAGAAATTTAGTCCTGTCAAATTAGTTTAATACATTTAAAGTGAGACAGCAAAGATTAATTTGACAGCTTTAAATATGTTCTATCCTTGTTCAATAATGTTCGCAAGAAACAGATGTGATGTGACTAAAATTAGTTTAGTACGATTTACAACAGAATCGGCACCAATATCATCGTAGTTTTGAGGTATATTGGTCTAAAAAATCTTGCTGGACACCTCAGCAAGTTTTTTTGGTATAATAAAAACCGTACTCAATAATTATAATTAAAGTCAATAAAAGTTAACATCGATATTTCGTAACCAAATAGACCTACCTACTAGATACACACGCGAATGGATCTCATTTCAGTGTGTTTGAACGTGTTAATTTGTAGCGGCGTCGCTCGATCAAAGGGTAATTGTTGACTTGTCGGGATGAGTTGGATTAATTCAGATTTTTATACTCATTATGCTTAATGAATTCCGCTGAGAGTACTTATTTACCTATCATCATCAGCCTATAATGTCCCAATGCCAAAGGGAATGCAAATAACCACGCGTGCCCTCTGCGGATCGGTGGAGGTAACTAGTGGTCAACATACTGTTTACATAGAGTTTTCAAGACCACTAAGAGGCCTCCAACTAGCTTAACGACTATCACAATTAAGTGATAGCCGGGACGAATGGCTTTACGTGCATTCCGAAGCACGGAAATCGCTCGAGTTGAAATACAACTAGGCGGTCTCACATCCAGGTCGATTATCCCTTCCCCCCTCCCCAATGAGCTCTGGCGACTGTACTCACGCGCAGAACACAACAATAAGTTATTTACTGCGGTATTTTGTAAGGTGGAGATACATCCCCAGTCAAGTTAAAAATCGCTTTGCCATACCTCTCTTATAATTGATATCTTAAATTGAGATTTGCTGGGAGTTGCTCGATACAAGCAGCCCAAGGCCGTTTGATAAATAAATCTATGTGAGATAGATAAATGTAGGCTAAATATGATCATGAATTTAATATACTTTTAGTATTAATGAACAGTACAAATTTTGTTTCATAAATGCCAAATCATTATGGTGGTGCGAGAGCGTCGAGTGAACTGTATTTAGGTGGGGGGGGGGACAAAGTAAGGCAGGGCTGGCTGGCACGTCCTATGTGGAACGAAACAAATGCCTACTTATTCCTTGCGTAACAATAAACAGCATATTAAAGCAATTGATGTCATTGCCAAGGTGTTGTTGGCAAGTACCTATGAGTTACAAAAAAAAAAATTAAGTTGGTGAATGGTAATCCATTAAATAGCAATATTTCTATACTTCATTAATGCTAATTGGGTATCGTTCTTTTTGTATACACAAACTTTTGGTGCGTCCATCCTACACGAACCGAGCATGAGCCGAGCCGTTCGCTGCTCGCGATGTCAAGTGTGGACGTCACGAGCCTACAACGAGCGCGATGCGAATCCCTGTGCTCATAAAAAAACTGACAATCGGGCGGAGCGCGAGACGAATACTCGTTCGACGCTCGCAAGGCCGTCCACGCTACGCGAACAACGAATCCTGTTCGTTCGAGGCTCGGCTCGTGCACGATTCGTGTAGCATGGACGCGACATAAGACTTATATGTATTCCAATTACTTATCAAAGGAACTTCGTTATTTTTTACGAGATAACTTCAAATCGAATGCCTCGCAACTATAAAGGTTATTTAGGTCAAACATGTTTAAATTAGAACCTAGTTTTTCCTTTGTTAAAAAAAACATGAAGCCTATTTATTTTGCACTGAAATCTGAGATATTTGTAAATAAGTTTTGTGTATTAACATTTATTTTTGTTACTTACTAGGTGGATCAGTCTCTCTGCTAGGACTAGCTGTCCCACGCGGTTTCAACTGCGTTTTTGGGTATAAAAAGTAGCCTATGACCATCTCCATTAGGCCACTTGCGCGAGTATGTTTTTCATGGTTATTGAAGTTGTTATACATCGATATTTTGTTGCAAATAACTATGTAATGTGGCGTTTCAGGACATAGACACCCAATGTTTTTTTGTTTGTATGACATTTTGATGTTTTTACAATTGTATGCAGACATATATCGTGCCGCCATTTGCAAAAAAAAACAAAAAATGGCCGAAAATTAAGCTAAAATCTTCGAACCCCTTTCATCGCGATCGGTTCAAGGGTTCATTCTTGAGCAGGGACAGACGCTAGAGTTACTTTCACATTTATAATAATATGTATTTTATAAGTATTCACCATGGTAAGTCATGATGGGGCCGAAGAGTGGTAAGGCACTGGCTCTCAAGTGCATCTGTCAGAACACGACGATAGTTGCTCAGCGACAGATTTGCAACTTGAGGGTGGAAGCCAGCCAGGCGCGTATTACAAAGTACCCTACAACGGCGCTATGGTTTCCTGGTAACTCATATCCGCATTTACAGTATTAGATACGCAAGCAAGCCCAAATGCGTCCATGCTACGCGAATCGAGCACGAGCCGAGTCACGAACGAATCTACAACGAGTGAAAAAACCGAAAATCGCGCTCGTTCGAGGCTCGCAAGCCCGTCCACGCTACGCGAATCGTGCTCGCAGTGTGCTCGTTCATGGCTCGGGTCATGCTCGGTTCGCCAAGCATGGACGCACCATAATATACTTAACCAAATAAATAAGTTATATTCTGCTTGTTAAGTAACAAGCAAATTGCTTATTTATAAAAGCAGCGGGTCGTTAAACTTTTGATAATAAAAGATGCCTCAAAATTCTTCATTGAATTAGTAATTGGTGCTTGTGTTTATTTTCTTACATTAATTACATCATTATTTTGGATGAAAGTCTTGTCTAAGTAGGTCATGAGTAGTAGTACCTAGTATTTTCATAATACTCAAGATAAGTGAGGTAGAGCGTAGCATTTATTCGCTCAAAGAGCAGCTCGACTGGGGAAGTACCTCCACCTTACAGAACCATCATCATCATCAGCCTATAATGTCCCACTGCTGAGCACAGGCCTCCTTTCACAAATCTGGGTGAAAGGGAATGGGCAGATACTCCACCACGCGTGCCCACTGCGGATCGGTGGAGGTAGGCTAGTGGTCAACCTACTGTTGGAGATTTTCAAGCCGCCTAGAAGGCCTCCAACTAGCTTAACGAGCTTGGCTTTACTTGCCTTCCGAAGCACGGAAACGCTCGATTTGAAATACCACTAGGCGGTCACCCATCCAGGTACCGACCACGACGGTGGTAGTTTATCTTGCCGATCGATTAAGAACGGCTTATCATGCTACACCACGAGCGCTTCTCACAGAATACCGCGGCCAAATAACTTAATGTTGTGTTCCTGCGCGTGAGTAAGGTCGCCAGAGCTCATAGGAGAGAGTGGAAGGGTCGGTAACGCGTGAGTGATGCCTCGTGTGTTGCAAGCGTTCATATGGCTACGGTAACCGCTTACAATCAGGCGGGCCGTATGCTTATTTACGGACTTTGTGGCAAAAAAAAAGAAGCTTTGTCACGTTGAATCTAAAGTAGCATTTGATTTTTAGATGTTATTTACGCCAAGGTATTGACAATTGTATGTTTTTAGGATTCTTTAAAAGGAAAAACAGAACCTTTATAAGAAGATCTAATCGCTGTCCGTCTGTCCGTTGGTCACCAACCTTTTTCTCTCTAAGGTATTAAGTTGAAATTAATATTTCCACACCTTTTTTGAAGAAGTTTGTACCTTGAACTATAGTAACGGGAAAACTGGAGAGTTCATTTTACACCGTAATGGTTGCAGTTAGTGATTTATTAACAGAAAAAAAACGGCCAAGTGCGAGTCAGACTCGCGCACCGAGGGTTCCGTACAAACCTGTAGGTATATAAGTAAATGGTAGTATAGACCTGAGTATTTGACATTAATTTCAATTTATGACCTATTAAAAAAAAACTACTTACTAGATCTCGTTCAAACCAATTTTCAGTGGAAGTTTGCACCGTAATGTACATCATATATTTTTTATAGATTTATCATTCTCTTATTTTAGAAGTTACAGGGGGGGGGACACACATTTTACCACTTTGGAAGTGTCTCTCGCGCAAACTATTCAGTTTAGAAAAAAATGATATTAGAAACCTCAATATCATTTTTGAAGACCTATCCATAGACACCCCACACTTATGGGTTTGATGAAAAAAAAAAATTTGAGTTTCAGTTCTAAGTATGGGGAACCCCCAAAATTTATTGTTTTTTTTCTATTTTTGTGTAAAAATCTTAATGCGGTTCACAGAATACATCTACTTACCAAGTTTCAACATTATAGTTCTTATAGTTTCGGAAATAAATGGCTGTGACATACACGGACAGACAGACAGACAGACAGACAGACAGACAGACAGACAGACAGACAGACAGACAGACATGACGAATCTATAAGGGTTCCGTTTTTTGCCATTTGGCTACGGAACCCTAAAAACACTTAGCAAGATATTAATAATAGAAAAAGTTTCATAATATAAAAACGTAGCATCCTTTTTCTTATTATTATTCACAGTGCTTTGACTTTTATGAACATTTTACGCACGACTGTACATATTCGTGTGTGGCCATAAAATGGGCGACGGCTCAGTAGAATGCTGTTGATATATTGCTCCACCGTCCGATTGGATATTACGGTGGGCAATAAAAACATACAATATTACACACGTACATCTAATAAAACCAATTTGTTTGACATACATTTCAATCGCATGGGAATGTTTTTGATGACTTTTTATGGTTTTGTGGTATGATTTTAATTGGTGGTTAAGGTTTTTTTATTTATTGATGTATGTTGTGTTTGATGGCAACGCAATTTGAATTTTGATGCGCTAATTGTTTATTTCGTTTTTTAACAGCCAGTAAAACGAAGAATAATTTAGCACTATTTACAAATTCCTAACTGCAACTAATTAGCGTTGTTCTATGATAAATAAAAAAACGTATAACTATGGTTCTATAATGGTAGCGCATTTTTTTACTTAAATCTAACTAATAAATAACTAGTTCCTAAGTAACTAGAAAATGTATTAATAATATAAACTATTATAAACTTATGCCGCTGAGTTTATTCAATTTTTCCCGAGCACTTACAAAAGAGTGTTTTCTGAAATAAATTTCTCGTCTTTGTCAAGTTTAACTTTCAATAAGGCAATTAAGTCCATTTTAAAATATATATTAAGTTTGCTGAACAATTCCTCGTATTCGAAATAAAATTTTGTTTTTAAGTGGAAAATTTGATAATTTTTGGATGAAAAAAGCTGTAATAAGAAAAGATCATCCACGACAAAAAAAAAGCCTTGCTGAGTTTCTTGACGGAGTCTTCTCAGTTTAAGTGTATTTCGAACCGGTGGTAGATTCAACTGTGTGTAACGTTCATAAGTGCCTTACCACGGCCTAAACTGAATAAATGACTTTTTGATTTTGATTTTGAACTATGAAAATGCAAACCTGCTCAAATGGCAAAATGAAAATGGTCATTTGAGATGATAAAATCATATGCAATCTGACTTTTTTTCTTTTAATCGATGCCAATATTAGAATAATATGAATTGATTGCGAAATAAACTCTTTTCTATGTAATTTTGTGGTTTGGCTTAAGAAGATTAAATAAACACTTCACTTTATCCTCTCCCATGAGATAAAAATAACCTTATATTTATCAAATCACGCCGACAGTAAATAACAAAAGTTAATGAAAAAATGATTGATTCCGTGTGCGTATCGTTCCGTACGAAAGTGAATATCTTTATTGTTTTGACTGTTGTACAAATAATACGGGATTTCGTGAAAACTGTCAGTGATGATTTATCTTTCGACAGGATGCGGTAGCTTTGTTGTTGGGCTATGAACATAGCAAATTTTACGTTTTTTTGATTTATTTTTATGCCAAATGTAGCTCAAATACATAGATGTTGTATGTTGGCCATTCAGTCTATTGTTTGTTTGCATTGTTGAGAGAATATTATCAAGATTGTTTTTAATCTTCTTGTGCCTATACAGTAATTAAATGTGTACCCCCTTACTCATAAAGCGCTATTTAATTAATATTCTGATTAAATGGTCACGTAAATAATGTCACATTATTTGACAATTATTATAGAGTGACGTTATTTACGTGACCCTTTAAACAGTATATTAGTTAAATAGCGCTTTATGAGTAAGGGGGGGTAATGTTCTACCTTCATGATAGTTAGTTTTTGGAAGATAAGTAAGAGTTGGGTCTATGTGTCCAAAACAATAATTCCGCATCCGAGAACAATAATGACAGTTGATTTAATAAATAATTATCAAATTCATAAAAAATCGCTACATCCTCCGCTCATCGCTATCCACCTCGCTCGTTTCATAGCTGTATAATTACCAAAGCAAGTAAGCTACAAATTATCGCTAGTCTAGCCATTTCGCCAACGATATCAATATAAGCTGCTATATTGACTAAGACCAACAAAAAATGAAAGACGGAACGGTCTGTGTTCTTAAGTGACGCAAGTAATAGGAAGCCGGCGGTCTTGTAAATACATGGCCTCACACACATATATAGACCATAGGTTGCCGATCGGTTGTCATTCCGTATTGAGACGTTGACGGTGACAATAAGGCTCAGTACAATTTGTGCCTGCTTGGGCCAGTACTGCTTTTACTCACGCACACGTAGGAATTTTTTTGCTTCACTTTCTTAAAGTGTGACACTCCGTCTTGATTTTTTTATATGTCTATGTATATTGATAATAACATGTTTTTGATAGTTACTAAGATGCGGGCTATGAATATCTCGATAGTGATAAGATGTACTACATAATAAATAATGATGTTAGTTAATGATAAACTTCAGGTGATAAATAAATATCATAGACTAGAGGAGAATCAATATAAACAGCTTTTAATTTTGGAAACACTCGTCTCCTTAGAAAAGATATAACAGGTAGATTTGTGACTAAAATATATGTAAGAACTATAATTACAATGTTAGTAACGAGTAAAAAATATTGGATGATCTTTTCTGGGGATATTATCCACATATGATACATTAATTTGACGAGCCAGTTGGCGCAGTTTGTTAAGAGTCTGGTAAAGAATCCACCAATTGCGCCGCAGGTCGTGGGCTAGATTCCCACACAGGACGTACATTTGTGTGCATGAACATGTCTGTATGTCCTAAGTCTGGCTGTAATTATGTATATTAAGTATGTATTTACAAACAAAAAGTAGTATATGTATTATATCAGTTACCTGGTATAGTACAAGCTCTGCTTAGTTTGGAATCAGATGACCGTGTGTGAGGAATGTCCCAGGATATTTATTTAGATTTTTTTTGTTACCCCAATGGCACTGATTGGTGACCGGACGCCTAAGGGTCAGTTCACATCGAGACGCGACGCGACGCGGTACTTTAGAACTTTATTTACTACACAAAAAGGCACACATTTCAGTGAAAGAATCCGAATACGCAGCGCGCAATGCTTCGGCAGTAGGCAAGAGCCCGCTAATGCTATGGCCACACTTATAATAATAATAATAATGGCCATAATTATAATAATACCTAGATGTAGCCACGACTTACGGCTATAATTTTTCAATATGACATATGGCGGTAGGCAATAGCTAAGGCTAAGTCTTCTTTCGCGTATCAAATAAACTGCTAAGTATGTAAGAAAATCTAAGAAGTTTTTAACCTACTTTTAGTTACGTGTAGTTCGGATGACAAAACAATAATTTGGTACCATTGAGCTGATCTGATGATGGATCCGGAAGGTAAGCACTGGAACTCATATAGAGGAATAACGTTTGTTAGCCGTGTTTGGACTTCTTGGAATCGTCTTGAGATTCACTTTAAATATATATGGCTTTTAGGGTCTGATGATGGGGTAGGAGTGTAGGACTTTATAGTGGAGGGCTTTTCTAAGCGTGTTTTTTAGTTTTTCTAACTACAATTTTATTTTACCGCCTAGTTCATAATCTGCGTAAACTCTAGTGTAACCACACCACTTCACTCGGTCCGCAATCCATAATTATTGGGGTAGCAGGCGGTAAATGGTAAAGGTGGTGTGGCCGTAGCATAAGTCTATGCTGATAGCAAATTTCACGCGACATCACGATGCGTCTCGCGTCATGTCGTCTCGTGAGTCGTAATACGTCTCGCTGGTGCCGCGCGGCCTCTTGAAGCAACGGTACCCAACCCTAAGGGTCATTCTAATCCTTATGGTGCGTCCATGCTACACGAAGCGAGCACCAACCGAGCCTCGAATGAACAGGATTCGTTCGTTGCTCGCGATTTCAAGCGTGGACGTACTTAACGAGCCTTCAACGAGCCTACGAGTGCGATGCGAATCCCTGTGTTCGTGAGAAAACTGACAATCGGGCGGAGCGCAGTCGAGCACGCCACGAATGCTCGTTCGAGGCTCGCAAGCCCGTCCACGCTAATCGAATCGTGCTCACAGTGTGCTCGTTCGTGGCTCGGCTCGTGCTCGGTTAGCCAAGCATGGACGCACCATTAAAAATACACAAGTGTATCTGAGAGAAACAAAAAGTGAGGAGAGAAAGCTAAAAGTTTGTGAGAATAACTTTGATATTGTTTTTCTCCAGCACGATTTGATTTGCAGCTCTTATTCCTTGATTGTAAATAACTTTTCTAACCTTTTCCGTTAACTTTATATGCATAAATTTCAGCTATTAGACTGAGTAATTAACAGGTAGGTAACTAGTAAATTTAATCCGACACAGTAGTTCGCAAAATCCACTTCCTACTTTATAACAAACCGTACGTGAACCAAAATTGCTGCCCAACTTTAAATAGCTTTCAAGTTACTGCTGTAATATAAACATAATGGTACGTATGTTTGGGTCTTGAATTTGAGCTACGTAACGTATGCCAATGGTTGCCAATTTGCCAATAGGTGGCAATTTGCCCCATATTGGAGTACGATCGTGGTGATTACTGGGAACGCGCCGCCAGTAAATGGCACAATGCTAACTGTGCCGGCCGTTGGAGTATACCAGACGGTTCGAATAATGCCAATTGGTTGTACGGTTAGCAAAGAAAGGAATAAACGGTTGCAAATAAAGTTGATGATAGTGATTGATGCTATGCGGCTTAACCTATGATTATATTTAATCAGAATCGTGTGTCATGTCATCATGTGGTCACCGATGTGGACGCCTCAACGTGACCACGACCGCTCTGCCAAGAGCGAAACGACAGAGAAGAAGTGTCATGAATGATTACATTTAATGGTGCGTCCATGCTACACGAAGCGATCACGAGCCGGGCCTCGAACGACCATGATTCGTTCGTTGTTCGCGATTTCAAGCGTGGACTTAAAGAGCCTACAACGAGCGCGATGCGAATCCCTGTCGAGCACGCTACGAATGCTCGTTCGAGGCTCGCAAGCCTGTCCACGCTACGCGAATCGTGCTCGCAGTGTGCTCGTTCGTGGCTCGGCTCGTGCTCGGTTCGCCAAGCATGGACGTACCATTACATATCCTATAACTATATAATATCACAAATGCGAAAGTGAGTTTGTTTGTTTGTTTGATAAGCCTTCACGCTTCAACTACCTACTCAACAGATCATCATGAAATTTGGCATGCAGATAGCCTATGGTATGGAGAAGGACATAGGCTACTTTTTATCCCGGGAACGCGGGTGAAACCGCGGGGGACAGCTAGTCTGACTATAATTTTGAGAAATACTTGTATTTCCCAAAAACAAGATAAAGATTTACGACATTTTTTACGATGTACATACTCATCAACCGTAAAGGCAATTTATGACATACAATTTTTCAAAATTACTTTATGTCCTGGATTGAATACTTATTATCCTGGTAACGATTTCTCTGAAATGATTTGGATCTGACACTATTTTGAAGTGGGCGAAGACGGTTTTCATATAAAATATCCATCTATCCATGTCTATTAAAACGCATGGAATCGCAGCTTTTCGCTGACTTCAAAACAATGTCAGATAAGAGTTCCTAAACCGTTTATACTTTTTAAGATAAACCCACTATGGAGGCGGTTTATATTTTGTTAAAAGTAAATATTTTTCATTTTATTTTGCGGACGCTCCACATCTGCGCGATCTTATCTGATCAAAGCAATTTGTGTTGATTGATCGTGACATCTCTCTTTAATTATAATACAATGGCCACACAAATGGTATTTTTTTCAATAAAACGCAATGTAAATAAAACGACTATTCATTGACATTTGCCATCTTCATACATTATTTTATCTTGAAAGTTAAAGCTCATAGAAGGATTCGCACCCAAGACTTTTGCCGCGGCGTTCCAGCTGAGTTATCATGTACTTAATTTCTGCTGCTTAGACTCTAATATAATGTAGATCTCGAAAACGGCTCTGACGGCTTTGGGGGCGAAAAATCGATCTAGCTACGTCTCATCTCTGGGAAAACGCGTATTTCCGAGTTTTCAAGCAAAGCAAAAGCCTGAGGCGCTTTGTTAACGCCACGCTCGCTCTGTCTGTCTTGCTGCTAACATCTCTCAAATGTAATCATGAACCGAAACCCAATAAAGTGTATCATACAAACACTAGAAATCCAGATAGGCTGGTATTAAAACAAAATATGTCAACAGCTTTGTTCCAAAAAAGCTGTTACATGATGTGCATAAATATTTTTAATGGTTTGCCTGTAAATATTAAAACACTACCCTCAAATAAATTCCGCATTGATCTCCGTAAATGGCTTCTTGTTCATAATTTCTATTCGACTAATGATTATTTCCATGTTGTGAGAAAAAATAATCTAATTAATGTGTAATTAATAAGTATGTAATAAATATATAATAATAATAATATTGTATTGTTTTAAAATAGTAATTGTATTAAAATTGCTACACCCTATTATAGGGTCTTGTATATTATGTTTGTAACTCATGTATACATTTGCAATAAACTATTGAATTGAATTGAATTGAATTGAATTGAATTGAATTGAATTGAATTGAATAAAGCTTCGACACTTGAAAGATTTCAGAGTAACTGTGATTGCTCGATATAATAATAAACCAACTCGGATAGATATCTGCCTCCTTAGTTTAATTAAATGATTTAAATTGTTTGGCTTCATCACAGAACTCCTATCATATTATGTTCCTAGATTTAAGGGCGTTTTCGCATGCAGCATGAGACCTTTTTTCCAGTTAGTTCGGGTCAGAAGAGCTACAATGTAAACTCCCAAATGCCATATTTTTTTTATTTTGTGAACCTCTTTTTAGTGTAATATTTGATCGGAGGTTTAATATTATACTTAATGGGGCTTGTTCATGGAATTTCGAGGAAATACGAAATTATTGTGGTTCATTGGGTTCAATAAAAATCTATTACCAATTACCTACTTATGTATGTAAGTATTCAGTAGATTACACTTTTTTCTGTAAATAATCATAATAGGAAACATTCCATTTCTTCGAACGAACCGATCACGAGCCGAGTCTCTATTCGTTCGTTGCTCGCGATGTCAAGTGTGGACGTACAACGAGCCTACAACAAGAGCGTGATGCGAATCCCTGTGTTCGTCAAACAACTGTCAATCGGCGGAGCGCAGTCGAGCGCGAGCCCAAGTCCTTCCATGCTTCGCGAATCTGTGCTCCACGTGTGCTCGGCTCGCGTAGCGTGGATGCACCATTAGCTGTAACAAAATTTCTTGCCAAAACAATTACAGGTAGTCTGCTATTCGGACAAGAGGGTAAATAGGTACGTTTTTTTAAACCATGCTAGACCAAGAAGGTTTCCAATGTGTTGCCAGCCTTTTGCAAGATTTAGAAGGCCATCTCCTGTGCTACCGGAACAAACATTTTGACGATAAATTTTCAACTTGACGATATCTCCAAACAGTACCTGCAAATTTCCATTAGTATAAAGTGACACAATTAAGGAACAACAATAATAAAATATTCCTAAGACATTTTCTAACAAAGACAGTTAATCCATTAATAGAACAAACAATACCAGAACCGAATAAATTATCACAGAAGATATAATTACTATGATAAATAAAAACATTTTGTTCAGCGTCTGCAGTTTAATTACTTTTAAAATTTATTTGCGATAACTTGGTGGCGTGCCGCCATGTTTTATTATTTATGGCTGGCTCCTTTTTGTTACGGCATTAATATATTTTGTTAGACTATCTAGGGGTGTCTTTAATCGTACATTCTAAATTAATTTAAAAAAAATACACTAATGAGTTGTCTAATACAAATAAAATCATAGGCACATTTTAAGATAATGTGATTTTTTTAAATTAGTTTTACCGAATGTAATCACACACAAGCTTGAAGAGAAGGCTGGCTTGGCGACAGTTTTTAAACTTGAGGGTGACCAGCCAGATGGGTACTACAAAGTACCCTGCTACCGTGCTATGGTTGCGATGTTTTCCTTCACCGAAAGCTCAAAAAGAAAAATTATTTCAAAATGAAAGCTCAAGATCGCTGTTTTTTTTTTAAATCAGAGTTACATGTGTTTTTATTAAAACAAATTATTGGATTTAGCAATAGAGTTCTTTCGGATAAATTAAATTTAGTACGTTGTGAAATAATATCTTCGCCTTCGCGTCTCGGTGTGCACTGACCCTAACGTGTGGGGTTGTAGTCCTATTTCTACTGATCTATTATATTTGACGTGACAGGGCCAGTAGACAAGACGGTTAGGGGGCGTCCATAAATTAAGTGAGGTGTTTTTTAAAATTTTCTGTCCCTCCCTCCCCCCCTGGTGAGATGTCGTGAGATTTTAATCATCCCCTCAAATCTTCAATCCCCCAATCTCACGTGAGATTTTTCAAAATATGGGTTTCTTACGTAAACGCGTTGGATTGTTATTGTAAAAAGAAAAAAAAAATGCTTCGTGCTTTTATTTACGACTAGTTAAGACTAGTAATCAATATTGCTGAGAGTTTAATTATAAGTGTAATAAAAAATTTACAACCGTAAATTCAGATTTAATTGATCTATTTGGTATAAAACAAATATGGTGGTTTGACAGTCAGTAGATGTATAGCGTCGAAGTATGAATGAAATTATTTTCTTTCGAATGAATTAGTGAATGATCTTAATCGTATTACGATTACGCTTAAGATTAAATCTTAATCTGGATTAAATGGACCAAAATAGTTTTTTTTTTTTGTTTCAATCAGAAAAAAAATTGCGTTATAATTGCCCAGACAGGGGGGGTCGGGGTCTCTCTAACGTAAGATTAGATGAGATTTGACTCGACCCCCTCCCCCCCTTAAACATCTCACGTAATTTATGGACGACCCCTTATCGACAATCGTCATCGTTAGTAAACGATCAACCTTTGTATGGGATTGACATTTCAAATTCGTTTACTAACGATGACGATTTTCGACAACCATCTTGTCTAGGGGGGCTGATCGGATACGTAGCAGCGACGGGAGTAAAATAATGACGTCATATAGGTATGACACGATTTTGACAAGTTTATTTGTCGGATTTTACAAGCTTTGGTAAGGATATTTATTACTTACATCATCAAGCAAAGTTTTGCATGATCATCATCAGCAGCCTGTGGACGTTTACTGCTGGAGATAGGCCTATCCCAATAGTCATCACACCTTCCGGTCCCACGGCCACCGCCTGCCAGGTTTCGCAGGTCATGAGTCCACCTAACAGGTCAGACAAGCATGGTATTTCAATGGTTGTATCCTACATACTACCCAACCTAGCCTAAATGTTAAAATTTCATGAAAATATTCGATAAATCGAACGCTATAATTCATACGTAAAATATATGTGCGTTATTAAAAATAATTGTAAATATTATATTCAATGCTTTCGCGCTGAAACTGTCATGCAGGAATGATTAATACATATGCAATGGGCTCCGGATTATTTCACTACGGGCATAACACGTGCCAGGCCGTAGCGTGCCAATTTGCTTGGCAACTATAAAAGCCGAATTAATGTGCTTCATTTTTAATTCTAATTGGCGTTTTATTTGACATTAAATAAGATTGGTTTCAAGATGAAATAGTAATAATAGGGGTGGAGCAGTTTTGTTTTATTTATTCTACGGCAATGCCAAAAACAATGGCTATTTAATATGTAGACACCTATATTTCAATATAATGTGAAATTCGTCATATTGTTAAAATTAAATGCAAAAAAAATAATATGAATTAGTAGTTAGTTAGTATGTATATTAGTTTTTTTTCGTGCACTGTTTTTGAAGGCAGATTTCACGATTATTGGAAAGAAATAAAATGTTATATATATGCCTATGCAGACACAGAATAGTTAGACTCCGCACGATTTGGATAATTTCTTTTGGTGAAAAGGGCCAGCTAGAATAACACTTAAAAAACTAAACTTAGATGTCCTGCAAGATGCCTGCAAGAGTATAATAAATTCATTGTTAGATCTGAAAATTATCTACTGTGCATTTTGTATTCCCTTTGATATTCAAGAATCAGAAAAATATTGCAAAAATATATTTCCAGTAATAGTAGACGAGGTCAGACAGACAATACTAAATGTACTATTAGAATTTATATCACTTGGATTGCATGTCTACAGCAAATTGGGTTGCGTGAACTAAACGGTGCCAAAAAGATAGGATTTTTTTTATACGAATAGAACTTTGCGGCGTAAGTATGACCTTACGAAATTTTAAGACCATTTTGGCATTGTACTAAATAAATTTGTAGTTGGTTCTAAAATCATTTTTTGAATTTGATTGTAGGCAGTAAGGGCGGTAACACACTGGTACGCCATGGCGGCGTCGCGCGTTGCTGTCCTAGTAGTCATACCTACCTCTGGCTGCGTCGGGCTTCCGCTCTGGCGACCAGTTGTCCACTGAGTGAGGAGGCGTAACTTGGCTACGCGTCGCCGGTCGCCAGAGTATCCAGTTTCCACGTAGGGGCCGGTTGGTCGTGGCTACGCTTCCAAATTGGCGACGTCGCCAGACTGCCGCCAAGTGTAATTTCAATACAAATTGTTTTTAAACGTAGCCGGCGACGTCGCCCTGGCGTCCAAGTGTGTTAGCGCTCTGGCCAAATCATCGATTGCAGCGAATGATGCATGAATGCGAATCGCACAATAGTCAATAGTCAGTGAAGATGTGACCGAAGGTGGTAAGCACACAAAGCCTTAAAAAAATCTTCTACATAAAGTTCATTTTTTGAAAACATGGATATTTCGGCATATGAATTTCCCAACCAAAATATCCACAGACTGTAACTTAAAACTATCCTCAATAACTAGGTCAGTCCACAACAAATCATACTAACCTAAATGTCGCGCTTAATTTCCTCGTATGTACAACCCTATGTAATACAGGGTGTATAGAATTGCAGCCAATAACAGTGTTCAAGTGTCGGAGACAATTATGTCACGAATTGAACCACTGTGCATTTTGAGATCGCATTGCCTCTCAACTTCGGAACTATATGCGCAATAAAGATATTCATAAAGGAATCCATGCATGTGATATCGTTTCGAACCACTCTTTGATATCAATTGTAAATTCACACGAGTATAAAATGTATTTGAGATGAAGTGGCAAGAAACTTGTCAGCATATATTATTTTATTAAATAAATCTTATATAGTATGAGTCTTATAAGGCCCTCGCCCTTTTAACTTTAGCAAAATCAATGAAAGTAGACAAGCAAAGTTAAGTATTTTTATGATGTCCTTTTTAGTATTTTTTGTGTCAAACAACATAAGAATGTTTGGAAAAAAGGGAAATTTGACAGAAAAACAATTCAGTTTAGGCAAAGTTGAATTGCTATTATAGATTTCATTGTTTATAGATTTTATTTTGACAAATGCATGTTTAATGAAACAACTCAAACAAGCTCGTAAAATAGCTCAAACTTAAAAAAAAGCGAGAAAACTAAGGTAAATTATAGGTAATTTTTTACTACATGGCGTAAAGCATCTTACACTGGAACCGGAGAATGTAGATCACGTCGAATGTATTTTTTAAGATTTAAGAAATTATATTTAAATTGATTATCACATTAATCCTAAATAGAATTCCTTAGAAATCAACAGCTGTATAATCTAAAAACATCGTAAAATTGAGCAAAGGATAAAAGCATGTATGTGTGTGTTTGTTTGTCAAAAGAAATCATTCTATTTGGAAATCGGCTCGGTTTTACGATACGCCGTATTATTACGAATCCAGCATTATTTATTACGTGTACGGAATTCGGTACATTCCTATGTATTATACAATAAATGGTGTCGAAGTATTGTAAGCTTTAAGTGTAATAAATTGTGGAATAATGGTTTTGCTCGTGGATTTACTTGGTAGTAAAAAGAGGTAGTAAATAGGTTCAAAAAGTTTTAATAAAGAAATACTTATTGTAATTTTTTTTTGCTGACTGGATTTGAGAAATGTAAGCTTAGAATGCGCTAAGTCCTTTATAAATAACTTGGTTATTTGTTTTAAGGCATATCGTCGGAATTTCGCTCGAGAGTTGCCAGATATAACCGTGACACAAATATAGTTTAAAGTTATTCTCCCAAAATAAACCCAACCTATAGTTCAATTAAGTGTATCAATAAAATGAAATAAATTGCGGACATTCCTATAACTGTCAGTGTAATATTGTGACCACATGTGTCCGGAAAGAATGCGTATAATTTGGGATTTGGGGTCGCATGGTATTTAATTAATTCTTCGGACATTTACGCGGAGCGTAGGGCTTTGTTTGCTTTCGTTGCGATGCGGGAAGTTGGGATGCTACGTCATTTTCTGCGTTGTATTATAAGACCTTTTTTTACACTGATATTTGACAGACACCCACCAGGTTATTGCACTTTGATGTCACTGGTTTTTGTTTTGGTGCTGTAATTTTTTAGTACTGGGGGGTGAATTGCGTACTCTGTCTCTTTCCTTGACCTGCTGAGTAGCATGGTTTCGTCGATAAGTTTTGTTTTAGAGAATGCAGAGGTTGTTTCAACCACCAATAAAAACAACAAACATTGTTTCAGTGGTTTGGGCAACCAACTTGCTGCATAAGGTTTCTAAACTATTGACCAATACTGGATACACCTAAATAATTCATGGCAGAATCTAACAAAGCAATTCTAACTTATTATTCCCATAAACACAAAATGGTGATTAAAACCGTGATCACAGTTTGTATTCATTAATTTAATGTGATAATTATATTGGATGTAGATTACAATTATTTGGAACATTAATTTTAGTGGACATTTGCAATTTATTAACTGCTAAAATTTGGGTTTAGGGTTGGGGGATTTAGCCATTATCGATATATTGGACTTATTAAACTATTTGTCACTCTACTCGCATTGAAATGGATTACACGTGGCATTTGTCTATTATATCTAGAACCGTCAATTTTGTGTTCGATTCGAATTTATAGCTTAATAAAAAACCGGCCAAGTGCGAGTCAGACTCGCGCACCGAGGGTTCCGTACAAACCTGCAGGTATATAAGTAAATGGTAGTATAGACCTGAGTATTTGATATTAATTTCAATTTATGACCTATTAAAAAAAAACTACTTATTAGATCTCGTTCAAACCAATTTTTGGTGGAAGTTTGCACCGTAATGTACATCATATATTTTTTATAGATTTATCATTCTCTTATTTTAGAAGTTACAGGGGGGGGACACACATTTTACCACTTTGGAAGTGTCTCTCGCGCAAACTATTCAGTTTAGAAAAAAATTATATTAGAAACCTCAATATCATTTTTGAAGACCTATCCATAGACACCCCACACTTATGGGTTTGATGAAAAAAAAAAAATTGAGTTGCAGTTCTAAGTATGGGGAACCCCCAAAATTTATTGTTTTTTTTCTATTTTTGTGTAAAAATCTTAATGCGGTTTACAGAATACATCTACTTACCAAGTTTCAACATTATAGTTCTTATAGTTTCGGAAATAAATGGCTGTGACATACACGGACAGACAGACAGACAGACATGACGAATCTATAAGGGTTCCGTTTTTTGCCATTTGGCTACGGAACCCTAAAAATGGTTTCGATTGATTTGTTTGTCAACTCCAGGCGGGGTTGTTTCTTTTTTTTCTGTGAGTATATTTGTGTTGGATCACAACGTAACCGTGATTAATGATATGGCCGAAGGTAGTGACTAGAAAAGCTTAGATAGAAACTAACACTAGAATGGTGCTTTACAAACAGATTTTCAAAATAGACGGTGTTAGCCAGTTTGGCGTGTTATACTTGTACGTAGTATTTATCTACTCTGAGGTTATACAAAGTACCATGTTTCTTCACGATATTTTCCTTCATCGAAATCTCTAGCATTGCAGCATTTGGATCCACAACCTTCGTTACGAATTTTGACGTCACTACCACTAAGCTTTCATCGCCAAAAACAACCAGCATGAGTTTCTATGGCAGTTGTATCTATATCATAAATACGAGTGTATAATTATTTATTAACAACAAATATGTACAAAATACAATCTATATTTACAAAATATAATCTATATATAGAAAATTTCCTCAAGCCTACCGCTGCTTCCGATTAACGGCAAGGTTCCCAGAAGGCTGGCAGCGTTATTTCTTTTTATAAAAAGGTTGCATGACGTCATCTTTGACGATACCTACATGAAACTGTTAAAAAAATATTGCGTATTTTTTATTTTCCTCTTACAAACACACTGACACTTATAAATAAATAATCGTATCCATCCACACGAGGCTTCCCATCACTACGGTCCAATGAGCACTGAACAGCCAGGATCATGTTTTCACCATAGGAAACGTTGAGTAGTCCTGACAGGAAACCAATATATATGGACACAGTAATTTGTTCTGTGGTCGCCTCGATATGTGCGGCTATGACGTTATACAGGTTGATTATAAAATTGAATGAAGTTTTAATAATTGGTTACATTTTAAATATTTTTGTCAAATAAAATATTATTGAAGATATAAACCTATACACCGTGACTTTTTATTCATCTTAGAAACGCAGCCCACTCATTAAAATTAACGACTATTACCTTGAAGAGGATTAGTACCTATTATGTGGGCTGCGTTTCTAAGACGAATAAAATGTCACGGAGTATGTTCAAATCAAGGAAACCTTTTTCGTAAAAAACAAAAGACTCATTCCAACTCCCAGATACTTTCGCTCGCAATATATAAAGCTTTTTTGTGCGAAACATAATAAATACACGGGAAAAAGTGTTGCAATTCAGCATTCATTTGCATAAGTCTCATTGTCCTAATTTACCAAACTACATAACCTTGAAGGAAGAATTTGGTACAGCCTCCCCATGATATAAGCGAAGCTGAATAAGTACAAATCCTTGAACATTGCGAAAAAAATGGGAGTAAATTAAAATAATCTAGGTCGTTACATGTGCCCATGTCATGCATAGTGTTGGCACATGTCACATATTCGGTATATCCTGGCCGGAAATCGGAATAAATTTGACGAGCCAGTTGGCGCAGTTGATTAAGACAGGTAGACGGTTCGATTCCCACACAGGAGATGCATTTGTGTGTATGAACATGTCTGTATGTCCTCAGTCTGGGTGTAATTATGTATATTAAGTATGTATTTTCAAACAAAATGTAGTATCAGTTATCTGGTTTCCATAGTACAAGCTCTGCTTAGACCGTGTATGAGGAATATCCCAGGATATGTAAAAAAAACTGAATAAATAGGTATCCTGGTATTACCCATTAAAAATGTCTACTAGGCAAGCTTTGGATGCGAGTAAAATTAAAAATTACTTATAATATGAATTAATGTATGAATCTAGTTTAAATCATTAGGTTTGAAATCTCTACATACTATAAAACATTAATACATTTGTTCATGACCGACAGTATTCAATCCCGGATTTTAGTTCCAAGATCGGTGGTGAAAAAATATTTCACCAACACTAGTACGACACCCATTTACTCGGGCCTAAACTCCTGAAGTTATCTTCACATTCATGAATCGTCTCATACATATTTATTGTTAATTTATGATATTTAGGAGCGCTGTGACCTTTTTCCGGCCATTTGTATGAACATAGTTCATCTGACTTGACTCAAGTCAGCGTATCATATTTGTAACTTTTGACAGGGTTATGAATATTTCCTGATGATAGATAAGTAGTATTTTCGAAGATTTTTTATTTATTTGTAGAAATTTCTTAACGTGAAAGACCAGAGTCAATTTTAAGAAATTTCTGTTGTACAGTCGAGGACATAAATATGTATACACTTTAAGAAATTCAAAAGCGATTTTCTCGCATGTTTAACATTTTAAGTGTTAAACTATTACACAAATCATAATAGTATATGTTAGAAGATTTTGCCATTATAATATCTCATAATTTCAATCAGTAGTTTAAGAGGAAACCGTTGTTGAATTTTACTAAGTGTATACATATTTATGTCCTCGACTGTACTTGAAATTTGGTAACATCATAAAATTGAAACTACGGAAAACACTTTGGCTTGCGGTGTAGGACAATAAAATGCTTTAGAGCATTAAAACTTTTTTACAGCAGAAATAAAAATATCAAGCCCATTATCCCGAAGAGGATTTATTCTTTTTTATTCGTTTTTCTATGGAAGAGAGACTAAGATTTCATCGAAGACATATTTGAAGTCCCACCATGCTGTATGTGTTAACATTGAAAATTTTGATTGTCTTCAGTTTTTCTGAGTATCTAAAATCTCGGCTTTTCATTTTGCCAATTAACGACAAGTAAATACAGTAGGTTAAGTGTTGAAATCCCAAGATTGTCAAAGTAGACGGAAGAATAATTCCACTTTGCTGTTTTCATAATGTAAGTGAAAGTGTATAACTTGTGTATAACTTATACCATGTTTCCGTATAATGAAATGAAAAATAAAGTAATATGTCTTGAGAAGGGTGCTAAATCTTGCATCTCTCTCTTACACATATTCGGCTACCTTATTGTTAATAACATCAGGCGGGAGTCATATTTCAGGAATTTTTATTACCCCATTGCTCATACTCCGTTTCTTATATAATTAGGTACATACAGTTCTCAGGCACAGTATATGCTTAACCTGGTACAGTATCCCAACTTCATGTAGTTTATTCTTAAATGGGTAATAATGGAGGGCTTTTTCAAATTGTATATTGCACTTCTTTTATAAAACCAAACATGAAGTGCAAGTGATTGGCAAGAAACGTATAACTGATTTCCTAACCAAACTATACTTTTATAATTTGTTATCAATAATAATTGTCTTAACCGCCAGTATACACACTGGTGCGATCAAACAGATCCATCTACTGTTATACCCATACTTACTGTGTCTTAAGCAGCCACCGAATATCGCGTAATTAAATTTTAGTACGAAAGCACATGGGGCTAGGGGTAGGAACTCCCTCTCCCCTAGAACTGTAGATACAGCTTAATAAGTGTCGTAATTGCGAAAGACGAAGGATAATTCTATACTACATTTAATCAACGTAATAAGTGCCATGAAAGAGACGGAATGAGGACACTAATTTTGTATTATATCTTTTTAGAGGTTTCCGCGCCAAATATGTAAATTTTTGAAAGAAAATCGCTTTTTAGGGTTCCGTAGCCATATGGCAAAAAATTGAACCCTTATGGATTCGTCATGTCTGTCTGTCTGTCCGTCCGTATGTCACAGCCACTTTTCTCCGAAACTATAAGAACTATACTCTTGAAACTTGGTAAGTAGATGTATTCTGTGAACCGCATTTCATTTTCATACAAACATAGAAAAAAAAACAATATTTTTGGGGGTTCCTTATAAGCAAGTATACTTAGAACTGAAACTCAAATTTATTTTTTTCATCAATCCCATACATGTCTATGGATAGGTCTTCAAAAATTATATTGTGATTTCTAATATAATGTTTTTCAGACACTACCAAAGTGGTAAAATGTGTGCCCCCCCCCCCCCCCTGTAACTTCTAAAATAAGAGAATGATAAAACTAAAATAAAATATATTATGTACATTACCACAGTATTACTATCCACAAAACTGTGACATTACCATGCAAACTTCCACCGAAAATGGTTTGAACGAGATCTAGTAAGTAGTTTTTTTTAATACTTGGCCGGTTTTTTATTTTTTCTTGCCTGCTCTGCATCAAACACAAAAGCCATATCAATCAAATCAAAATTCATTTATTCAATTTAGGCAAATTACTCTACACCGGTTCCAAATACAACTTGAACTGAGAAGACCCCGGCAAGAAACTCAGCAAGTATACTTTTTTTTTTTAATGTGTACTTATACATATTACAATTTACAAAATATATATAACAATAGCGTGCGAAGCGAACAATTCATTCAAATACATTCTTGTCATCTACAAAATTAGAAACTTTATAGTACCCTTTCTTGCATAACTTCTGTTTTACTATCTTTTTGAATCTATGTATAGGTAGCTCTTGGATTTCTTTGGGTACTTTATTATAGAAACGTATACATTGCCCCTTGAAAGAGTTAAGGACTTTGCTGAGCCGAGTTATAGGTACCTACATAAATAGGAACACAGTGATTTATTTGTTTTGTACTAAATTATCACCAAAAGTACGAAAGCGCCACCTAAGAATATAAAAATACACTAACTTTGGCACAATAAAACTCTATCTGACGAAAAAGTTACATTCAAAGGAAGGAAATTATAAGACAAAGGAAAATCTTAGGACATAGTTTGGGGTTGATTTAACCTTAAAATATGATGTGAGTGGATTTCTTAGATGTTTTTGTAACATAAAGACTAGTTTTAGTACGTGCGAAAATATTTTTTCCGTTAAAAAGAAAGGTACCGTCTTGTTCATTATCCCGAGATGAAGACAGAATAACATAGTGGTTTTAGTAATTGTGTAAAAATAGACTTTTTATTACACTTATTTTTTCTTTCTTCACAATTCTCTGTAAACAATCCTTTCTCCTGTAACTTAGTTGTTAATCGTTCCTTTTTTATTTTATCTTCATTTTTGTAAAATTACTTAAAAACAGCTTCGGATAGCAAAATTGTTGCTGAAAAAATATATATACAGATAATATGTAAATTGAAGTTTTTTTTTCTCGTGTAAAATAAAACCAGGTTTTAAATAATTGCTTGTTGATATTGTTCGTCCATATTGCTTACTTTGAAAATTGATATTTCTCGTGAATAAATAGAAGGTAGTTTAATCGAATGAAACCATCGGTAGACCTTGTTAAGTATAATGATGGAGTGTCATGTCAGTGATAATGAAATAACATTATAACATTCAATAATAAATACCAGTTAAGAGCTAGATTATATACTTAGATAAATACGAGATACCAGTTATACTAATATAATCGATACCAGATACCAGTATCTGTAAGTGGAGCATCCTGTATATGAAAAGCATTTAAAACCGCAAGGGTTAGATTACCTACTATTTTGTTATAAATAAAATTATCGATGTATTTTAAGCTGCATTTTAATCACACCAATGGCGCAGGTACGCCAAAACTATTATTAAATTTCCAATGTAGAAATATACTGTTCAAGTAGGTAATACATTTTTTGTCTCGGCGAAACTGTAGCACTGCCTTTTAGGGTTCCGTAGCCAAATGGAAAAAAAACGGAACCCTTATAGATTCGTCATGTCTGTCTGTCTGTCCGTCCGTGTGTCACAGCCACTTTTTTCCGAAGCTATAAGAACTATAATGTTGAAACTTGGTATGTAGATGTATTCTATGAACCGCATTAAGATTTTGACACAAAAATAGAAAAAAACAATGAATTTTATATACATAGAACTGAAACTCAAATTTGTTTTTTTAATAAAACCCATAAGTGAGGGGTGTCTATGGATAGGTCTTCAAAAATTATATTGAGGTTTCTAATATCATTTTTTTTCTAAACTGAATAGTTTGCGCGAGAGACACTTCCAAAGTGGTAAAATGTGTGTCCCCCCCCCTGTAACTAAGGGGGTAAACTAAAATCTAAAACAAATATATTATGTACATTACGATGCAAACTTCCACCGAAAATTGGTTTGAACGAGATCTAGTAAGTAGTTTTTTTTTAATACGTCATAAATTGAAATTCATATCAAATACTCAGGTATATACTACCATTTACTTATATACTTACAGGTTTGTACGGAACCCTCGGTGCGCGAGTCTGACTCGCACTTGGCCGGTTTTTTTTATATTTTACAATGTAATAAATCATGTCAATAAGTCATATTAGTTCAGCGAAGAAGGCAAATAGATGTCAAAAGAAAGTTTTATTTTCATCGAACAAAATGTAACTAATATAAAATCTTGGCCCTTTTTGTACAGAAAGAAATGGAAAAATATTCACTAAATAAATTATTATACCGAAATTAAAAGTAAGAGACATATAACTAAAATTGAGAAGTCTTTTTGCTAACTCAATAATTTCCAGAAAACCTAGACTTCATTAATGGCGGCACTTTATTCGACATAACATATTTATCTTTATCTTTAAGACTCCGTACCCAAAATTTTGCCGATTTCGTGATTTTACAGATGTGATTTTACGGTTCAAATACTGTATTTCTATAATTTTTAATACACAACATGAAAGATAATTTCAATTATGATCTAATACACCAGCAACTTTCTTATTTTTATTATTTAATTTTGATTAATCGACGTTTAAACGGATGGCTGTTTCTGAATTTTTGCTGTAAGAGGTGTAGAATATCACATATTTAAGAATCGTCTTGACGTCTAAACGGTACGAAAAAATTACAATATATTATTATGAAAGTCTTCTATAAAATACACCAATAACTTTTTAACACTTTCATATAAAAATGCTGAGTAAAAAAATATTCAACTTAGTCAAATTGTAGAGAATTTGGGTTAAGTATTGCTTTTGATTTTGGCTACTTCGAACTCTCGTTTTTTCAAACTAAAATAACATAAATAAAGTTCAGCTCAAAATCAAACCAATTCCTGAAAAAAAAGTTCAAAAATCTAAAAAAATCTATTTTTTAAAAATCTTTGAAAACTACCTAAATCGCGCAATATAATACTCGACGCAAGCCTCGAGTCAGCAGACCGCGCCGAGCGCTTCCAGAGGGTGGACGTATCGCTCTGCGCACCGAGTTGCCACTCCTACGTATGACGTGCCGACACACTCAGTTACAGACGAAAATAGTGCGACCGTGAGTTCTTGATTCTTTGGTAATTTATATTATTTATTATTAGTTCAAATATTGTAGCTCCATAACGGAGCAACGTTTCCTAGCCGTGTTTGGGCTTGATGGAATTGTCTTTAGATGAGCTTTGACCTTATATGGTTTTCAGGGTCTGATGATGGAGAAGAAGGGAAAGCACTGGAACCCCATAGTGGAGTTGAACTTTTTAGATACTGGTCCGATTGCTCTCAAAATCGATATTTGAGAGTCCTCGGGGTCATAAAACAAGAATCTATTCTCAGAATTTTGAAAAAGTGTCCGCCATTTTGAACTTTTTAAATGCAACCTTCCAAATCGGGATTAGAGTCAGACTATTCATAAGTACCTGCGAAGGTCTATTTGAAATAAATGAATTTGATTTGATTTACTAACATGACTTTTTATTTCTGGACAAAATTCTCTTTTTATGACTGGACAAAATTGATTGGGAGACGTTACTTGGTCATCTCCCTGCCGAAGATGCATTAAATATATTCTATTCTCAAATTAATAATGTAATTGACTCATTCGTTCCAGTTAAGCAAAATAAATTTTCTCATTTCCCTGTCTGGTTCACCCCCCCACTGATACATATATTCAAAAATAAGTCAAGGGCATGGAAGAAATGGAAAACTTATGGAAATTTATCCGATTACGAAACATTTTCCCTCTACAGATCAAGATTTAAAAAGGAATGTGACAAATGTTACTCTCACTACATCGAAACAGTACAGGATAGTATTTGTCGTAACGTAAAATATTTTTGGAAATTTATATCAGATTTGAAGGACAAGCCCGGAATACCAGCCAAAGTGCATTATGGTACTCGAATCGCTGATGATCCAACCGGGGCTTGTAACTTATATTCGGATTTTTTCAGCTCTGTTTATGAAACATCCACATTTAATCCCGAAGGTTGGGTTCCACCAGCTGATTTTACAGGAAATATTTTAATAAATACTTTGTATCTTAGCTTGTCAAAAATTACTACCGCTCTAGAAACGATTGATCACACTAAAGGAAACGGTCCTGATGGTATACATCCACTGTTTCTGAAAAAAACTGCTGCTTATTTGAATATACCACTTTTCATTATTTTTAATAAATGTTTGTCAGAGGGAGTTTTTCCGGACGTATGGAAACAGGCCTACATAACCCCGGTTCACAAAAACGGGTCTAAGAACGATGTAGCGAACTACCGCCCCATCTCGATATTGCCTGCATTGTCGAAGCTTTTCGAGAGGTTAGTCCATAACGAGCTTTACCCTATTATCCACAATGCGATTTTGCAAGAACAGCATGGTTTTGTCAGGCGTAGATCCACTTGTACCAATCTTATGTTATTCACTAATACATTATTCGAAAATATGGATAGGCGCGTACAAGTGGATGTTGTGTATACGGACTTTCGTAAGGCCTTCGACAAGGTAGACCATGAAATATTGCTGAATAAAATAGCTTTTAACGGCATCAGAGGGAATTTGCTACGCTGGTTTATCTCCTATATATCCAACAGGAGTCAAAATGTGGTTATTAAAGGTTCCCATTCCAACACTATCGTAACTACATCTGGTGTCCCGCAGGGGTCTATTCTTGGCCCATTGCTTTTTGTACTTTTTATAAACGATATAGATGATTGCTTTCAGAATTCAAAATTTCTACTTTACGCAGACGATTTAAAAATTTTTCGACCTATAAACAATAACAATGACTGCCTTCTTCTTCAATATGATTTAGATAGCTTAACTGAATACTGTAAAAGGAACAAATTGCATCTTAATATTAACAAATGTAACTTTATAAGATTTACTAAAAAGATAAATATCGTCGACTATAAATATAAACTGGGCAATAACTATTTACAAAGAGTCGACTCCGTGCGGGATCTCGGTGTTGAACTAGATTCAAAGCTACATCTCGATGTACACATACAAAAGATCACCAGTAAAGCTTATCAAATGTATGGTTTTATAATGAGAGTTGGTCATTGTTTTAAACGCACTTCCACCTACCTCTACTTATACAACTCCCTTATCCGGCCTCAGGTAGAGTATGCATCTACCATCTGGAACCCCTATTATAATAAATACAATGATCTTATAGAGAGGGTTCAGCGCAAATTCCTTAAGGCAATGCATTTTAGGTGTAACAGAGGTTCCTTACCATATCCAGACTTACTTAAAAAGTATAATTTAATAACATTGAGCCAAAGACGATTACTTCTCGGAGCAATGATGTTGTACGGTTTGTGTAATGGTGGATTGGATTGTACTGATCTTACGAGCAGTCTTTGTTATTCTGTGCCGCGGACAGTGCAAAGACGGGAAGTGCGCGCTTGCCATTTGTTTTCAACTGGCAGCTGCCGAACTAACGCCGGTTTACGTGCCCCTCTTCGGCAACTTGTAACGGCTCATAATTCTAATTTCTTAGGAACCGACATCTTTGCACTGTCTTCTTCCAAATTTAAAAAAGCCATAAGGGCTACATTGTCATCTAGTGATATAATTATATAACTTTTATAACTTTTGTAAGCTTTTTGCAGTATTGTCTACAATCCGAAATACTTACTTACTTTAATTATCTAGTTTATTAATCTCAGCTTGTTTTTTCTCTTTTTTTGTTGTTTTCTATATAAGTTCTTCATCTTTAAAATTATTAATTCTTTTTTGTAATCTGTGGATAGCGTAGTTGGTTTGACTTTGACAATATTTTTATAACTGTGTACCCTGTATAAACAATTATTGTCATTCTGTTTGTTATCCTGAATAAAATAAAAATAAAAATAAAAAAATTTCAAAAGAAAAAACCACGAGAGTAAGACACGTAAAATATATCAATGGATCAAAACCATTTAATAGCCGTACTGACCATCACTGACTCCGCCCTCACGCACACACGCCGACCGAGCGCTCCCGCGTGTGCGTGAACGAGTCAAATACCTAATTCGGCCCGTTTCGATATTGATGGCGGCCTCTTAATTGAACTACCTACATTTGCTTAAAAGTATTCTAAAAATACGCGTATAGGTGGCACCTTTGTAATTTTTTTTTTACCAATTTTTATAATTGTCAGGCTTAAATTTGTTTATAGTACATAGAGATAGAATATGAATAGAGTGACTATACTAGAGTATTGCAGTGAGTACGGGTATGTCCAACCCTACCGTGAAATGAACAGCGGGTTCATAGACGACTAAATACATACCTATAATGAATGCCAAGGAACTAATATCGTTATTTTTCTGACAGTAAGTGCGTTTTCACACGAGACGATAACGACACCGTAACCACACAGTAAAAAAACTGTGACGATTTAGCCGACCATACATTTCTATGTACCGTTTTCACACGCAACGATAACGACACAGCACTGCACGACACAGGAACGATAATTCGGCTATGTCGTTGGTTCGGCTAGATCGTGACGATTTTTTTACTGTGCGATTTAGCGGACCTTCGAAATGTATTGAAAAACGTCAGGACTTTCACACGGCGAACAGCACGATAACGATAACGACACTTCTTGTCACCTCGCTGTAACTGTCGTTACGGTGCGGTTATCGTTCCTCGTGTGAAAACGAACGACGACATGACCGTTTGCCAATTATCGTCGGTCGTTTATCGTCGCGACAAAAATGTGTCGTTATCGTCTCGTGTGAAAACGCACTAAATCACTAGTTTATTTTTATTTTTTCAGTTTACTTTAGGCTCTGGTAAGTTATTTATGATTTATTAGTTTACGATACATCTATGAATTATGAATGCATCTTTTTTTTACACGACCAAAGTCGGCAAACAAGCATACAGCTCGCCTGATGGTAAGCGGTTACCGTAGCCATATGGACGCTTGCAACACACGAATCATCGCTCAAGCGTTACCGACCTTTCCCCCTTTCCTATGCTCAAGCAAGCTCTAGCCACCTTACTCACGCACAATAACACAACTTTACACAACATAAAGTTATTTGGCTGCGGTATTCTGTATGGTGGAGATACTTCCACAGTCGAGCTGCTCTTTGAGCGAATAAACGCTATGCTCTACCTCTCTTAAAATGATCTATATGAAAACTGCTCACGCTCACGCACAATGTAATGTTGTTATCACTCTATTAAATATTACTCTATGCTACAGTCTCACCACAGTCAGTGATGATTTGGGCGAACGTGGTAAGTACATAAAGCCTAAAAGTAAACACTGCAACAAAAAATAACTAAAGTTCAGACAAAATCAGATTTGCAAGCTGTTTTATCAAAACAAATTTTATCCAACTAAGGTATACGCCTCGCCTGATGGTAAGAGATTACCGTAACTTATAGACGCTTGCAACAACAGGCGTAATCGACCCTGCAACAATCTCTTCAAAAGGTGTATGACCTGAAATGCAAGAACAAATATAAAGCTTATTTTTATTAGCGATCATAGGCCGACAGCCAGTCAACAAGATACAGACCATCCGCTTGACTTAATTGGAACCCATAATCGTTACAATCTTACAGTGTACTTATTAGACACTATAAATAGATTGGTTGCAATTAGTCCAGGCGCCGGATTGAATCGAGCCTACTTTTCTTAGGTCTCTTTATACGTTGACGAACTAATGTTGTTAAATTCAAAGTAAAAAGGAGGGCACTTATGAAGGCCGAAGCTACTGAAGACGTCTAGAACCACCGGTTTGAAGCCTTCAACTGTGAAAGACCATAGCTATATTTTTTTGACAGTATGATCAGCAATTTTGAATGTATTAGTTGTATTCCGCTTATTCAAAAGCCGACAGTGGAACAATATGCTTATAGAAAAATATTTTTCGTATCGTAGTCGCCTCGTCGCTGTATAAATAGATTACAGCTGTTTTCATAATACAATACGGAACAAGATTTATTATTATTGTCACAATTTATATTAACTATCGGTGAAGAAATGGCGCCTGCCTTCCTATTACAATCATTGGACACAATCTTAATAATTGCTTTTATTGGCGTCAGAACATTAACTGCTTGTACGCATCTACTTTGCAACCTCCCTTAATGTATAATAAATTGTCTTTATTGGATGCAACAACGTTACGAGATAGATTACCCTAGCTCCTACACTACAAAGATAAGTTGCTTTTTTCCCACACATAATTTTAGCATAATTTATTAAATGTTTTTGTCTTCGTTGTCCACTGACTCAACTTTTCCACTGTATTAGCCAGTGAATTTCTTGCAATTAAGTCTGTAAATTTCTGTTAAAGGAATGGTTGTTCAACCTTTCTCATTTGCCTTTGTTCAATTTAATGAACTTTGAAAGGCAAAACAAGAAAAACGCGTCTGTGTCTGCAAAGGACTACTTAGCTTCCTTAGCTTTTATCCAATTTTTGTTGAGATTGCATCTCAGAGAGTGGGTAAGTTGGCCAGAGCCATTAGGGAGGGGGAAGGGTTGATAACGCGTGACTGGTGCAACGGTGTGTCACAAGTAATGCTTGCTATGAGCTGCTACCTATCTAGCTACCTTAGTCACGCGTAGGAACACAACATTAAGCTATCCGGCTGCGGTATTCTGTAAGGTGGAGGTACTTCCTCAGTCGACCTGTTCTTTGAGCGAATAAACGCTACGCTACGTTAGATTGCCCCTTCTTTACGTATAAATAGTTATTATTATAAATGATATTTAGTCTAAACTCTGAAACTGTAGTGACAGTGATAACAAATTGTGTGTTTAGTAGTTTCCCTTTAGTTATTTTTTTTTATTTCTTAGGGAGACTTAAGTAAGTCATGCTCACTTCGTGTGACGGATGAGGACGATGGCTGCCACACGCGTCATACTTGTGAACAGGTGCTGCATGTGGGGGCTGGTCTGCTTGAGTTTGCCATTTATTTACTTATTAAATATACATTCAGTCTACTTTGTAGTTTTGCCACCGCGCTGGGGCACGCAATTGTTGACAGTGGGATTAGAATGTAAATGTTGTGTAATGAATCTAAGCTTGTTTTGAAAAGAGTAATTGTTGAGTTTATTGCAGGCTCTTCTCAGCAAATGCAACCTTCCGAACCGGTATTAGAGTCAGACTTGCGAGCCTGCGAAGGTCTATTTGAATAAACGATTTTGGATTTATTATTCCTTGAACTAAGAGTGGTTTCCGCCAGCTACACATACTTCTATCGAGCCAAATAAGTTAGTTCCAAAGATTAACATCACTGGCTAGTTCATTATCGAATCCAAATAAGGTTTTATAGTGTACAACAAAATATTTACCTAGTTGTATGTAAATAGAACTTTTACAATCATTTGCTCTTTGATCAAAGAAATAAAGTAGAATTCTGTTTAACTGCCGATCTGGAACAACTTTCAATCGCCTTGTGTGCCGAACGGTAATTAACTTTGATACTGCATGTACGGTCTGCAGTTTGATGCGTGTTATTTTTATTATAATTCTAGTTTCCGAGGGAGCTTTGTTTCCCGGGATAAAAAGTATCCTATATGAACACATTGCTGAGTCGAGACCTATTCCTGGCATCACGCAACATTGCATTTTTGTGGTTCTGTTTGTTTTTTTAATTCTTGTTTTTTTTGTAATTTCTACAGTCTTTAATGTAATGTTGTGTGTTGTCCAGAATAAATCTTTGTTCTTTATTTTCTTTCTAATATTCCAGGTTATTAACTACCTGTATATAAAAGTCCATCACGATCGGTTGTGCCGTTGAGGCAAAATATTCCTAGAGATGCTCTATAATTAAAACAAAAGCCTTTCATTTTCATTCCACGTGCTTTTTCCAATATTTAAATTATTCATTAAATATCACGGTACAACTCTTTTTCAAAAGAAATTCATGAATTACAGTCCACGCGAAGAAATCAAACATTCAATCAAACTCACACTCTAGCTTGCACTCAAGATAGCATGTTGTAGCAGGGGTTTTTTTTAGCCAGTATGGGAAATTATTGAACGTTTTTCTCTAAGAACTGTAGTTCAGAACTTGCCGCACTGGCTAGAAAAAGAACACCTGTAATAACATTTGATTCATACTTAAGGCGATGATAGCTCAGTGGTAGTGACGTCGGATACCGAGACGAATGTCCCGGGTTCGAATCCTACAATGAGCTTGAGCTTTCGGTGAAGGAAAACATCGTGAGGAAACCATAGCACGGTGGTAGGGTACTTTGTAGTACCCGTCTGGCTGGCTACCACCCTCAAGTTGAAAATCTGTCGCCAAGCACCTATCGGTGTGTTCCGACAGCTGCACTTGAGAGCCAGTTCCTTCTAGGCTTTGTGTGCTTACCACCTTCGACCACATCATCACTTACCATAGTGAGATTGTGGTCAAACACAGGCCTATACACAGTAAAAAAAAAAAAAAAAAAAAAAGTCAACTTACAGTGGGATCGGCGCCAAGTGTATGACGTGCGATCGGTAGCGAATATTCCAGAACTCTGAACTGCTTGCTGTGCGCATAATAGTGAATGCGGAACGCAGAACTCTAGAACTCTCTCCGTGGGATCGGCGAAATTCTATTACTCGACAAAACCCTACAAGCAAGTTCTTAATTAGTCAAATGTATCATGAATTTGAGTTAGCCGTAAGAAATATTAAAGTTAAAGTCAAAACCATTTATTCAATTCAGGCCCTAGAAGGGCCTATGAAGATTAAAGCTACTGAAGTTACCGCCAGTTCGTAAGTCGGCCTTCAACTGAGAAGAACAGGCAAGAAACTCAACAAGGTTACATTTTTAAAATATTATATATTTTTTATATATTTTTTTTTTGACAATCTGACTATATATTGGCTATTTTTTCCAAAACATCAGTATACATACATACTTTTTATTTTACAAAATAAAATACACAATCATCAAAACGAATAAAAAAAAAACAAAAACAAAATAAAGAAATATAATACCGTACATAGTACTAAATATAGATAATTGTTCTTCTGTCCGTACGTTGTCAGAACCAATCAATATAAACAAAGAGGGTAACACGTCGGCCGACTGGTTGCGCGACAAATTGATTACAGGATCCACTTGATTATACAAATTATAGTTTATTATTTCCGCACATGTGATGAAGGGGTTGCTAATTAATTATACATACAAGGAAATTCGGTGAAGATATTTTGTATTTTGATTAGACATTTGTAGCTTTACGACCCGCGGTTTGGTGTCTATTTTCCGTCCATTTCCAGTAAAATCTATAGGTTTCTCATGAAATATTTTCTCCACATTTATAGGGTACACCGATTTAAGCCGTACTTTGTCTGACATTCAGTCAATGGGCCATTGGCCCTGATTCTGTTGTTTACAAATAAAATAATTTTAATCTCACTAAGTCTCTTTCTAACAGAGAACATAAGAAAAGGATGTAAGAAATTTAGTCCTGTCAAATTAGTCCAATGCTTGTATTCAATATGAATTTAGTCGCCATCTATCGCGGTTACGCCTAAATACACGCAAAATAAGACGGCAAAGATTAATATGACAGCTTTAAATATGTTCTATCCTTTTTCAATAATGTTTGTAAGAAAGAGATGAGATGTGACTTAAATTAGTTTAGTGCGATTTACAACAGAATCGGCACCAGTGTAAGACTTTTATAGGTACCTAATGTTTTTTTTTTTTTTTATACGACTAAGTCGGCAAACAAGCATAGGGCCCACCTGATGGTAAGCGGTTACCGTAGCCATATGGACGCTTGCAACACACGAAGCATCGCTCACGCGTTGCCGACCTTTCCCCCCTCCCCTATGAGCTCTGGCGACCTTACTCACGCGCAGGAACACAACTTTACACAACATAAAGTTATTTGGCTGCGGTATTCTGTAAGGTGGAGGTACTTCCCCAGTCGAGCTGCTCTTTGAGCGAATACACGCTACGCTCTACCTCTCTTAAAATTTTCGCTTCTTTGTATAGTGAAGAAGTGATAATCATCCAGACACTTTTTTTTTCATCCATGGTTCCTAGTGTTGTAGTTACTTGACTTGACAGCCAGTTCCTTTCAATCAAGGATATGCAAGTTTACCATCTTCTCATCATCATCCGCCCATCATGTGAGCTGAGTGCTGCTGAGCACGGGTCTATTTTCACAAATGAGGGTGAAAGGGAATGGGCAAAACCTCCACCACTCATGTCCACGTCAGATTAAATAAATAAATAAATATCCTGGGACATTCCTCACACACGGTCATCTGATCCCAAACTAAGCAGAGCTTGTACTATGGAAACCAGATAACTGATATAATACATATACTACTTTTTGTTTGTAAATACATACTTAATATACATAATTACACCCAGACTCAGGACATACAGACATGTTCATGCACACAAATGCATGTCCTGTGTGGGGATCGAACCCACGACCTGCGGCGCAATAGGTGGAATCTTTACCAGAGTCTTAACCAACTGCGGCAACTGGCCCGATTGATGGAGGTAGGCTAGTGGTCAACCTACTGTTGGAGTTTTCAAGCCCCTAAGGAGGCCTCCAACTAGCTTAACGACTTTCACAATTAAGTGATAGCCGGGACTAATGGCTTAACTTGCGTTCTGAAGCACGGAAAACGCTCGAGTTGGAATACCACTAGGCGGTCACCCATCCAGATGCCGTCCACACCGGTGATTGCTTTTTGCCGATAGATTAAGAATGGCTAATCGAGCTATACCAGGGCCCCGATTCTCGCGTCTTCGACATTAATCTCGCATAGACATTTATCAAAAAACATGGCGGATTTCCTTTAAATTCCATACACTTTGACAGAAGATCGCCATGTTTTTCGCCAAATGTCTATTCGAGATTGATGTCGAAAGCGCAAGAATTGGGGGCCAGGACCGTCTCAATCTAAATGTCTATATTGCTGCAATTTTTTGTAGGTATGGATGTTTGTTACTCAATCATGCCGTATTTGAAAGAGAGATTATCTTTAATAGCTTCATTTTGACCGTCATTCATCCAACAGATACCTATCAAAAAAGTACTAGATTCTTATCATGTTTTAGGCACATTGTAGTGTAATTTATGTGAATCCATTCTAAGCTATAATCCATGACATAAACCCAAATAATCCGATTTAGATACTTTGATTACATTAAGGCGTAATCTTATGATTACGTGCTACACTATAACCACAGTAAGTGTAAAGCTGCAGTAATGCAAAAGCCTTGTGGTGTGAGTGTCAAGCATATTTTATTAAGGGACTAGTTAAAATAAGTTTTTGGTTGTGTTTCTAAATTCGTATAAATTGATGTGCGACAGATTATTATGTAGCATTGTTTGTGCTGTCTTTTTAGGGTTCCGTACCTATTCATAAGACTCCGCTTTCCGTCCGTCTGTCTGTCAGTGGGCTGTATCTCATGAACATCAACACATGTAGACACTTGGAACTTTCACAGAATAAGTATTTCTATTGCCGCTATAACAACAAATAATACAAGAAATGTCTTCTTTTGGTGTCTTTTGTTGTTGTTTTTATTCTTTAACAGTCAATTTGAGTTAGTTAATTATTATTATTACTGTACGGAACCCCCCGTGTACGAGTCCGACTCGCACTTGTATATTTAAAAATATTAAAGACGCGCCCTTAAAAAATTTGGTTTCCATAAGGTTCCAATGTTCATTTGTTACAGAATGTATGAGATTTACATAAGGATACGCTAAATTGTTATATTAAAAGATCTTGTATGTATCTCTAATAATAGAAAATCAGTAATGAATTTTGTTTGTAACTAAGAAAGGAATTACCATAGAGCATGTAGAGACAGCATTGTTTATGTTGCGGAAACGTAATGAAAGCTTAAAAGGTGCAAAAGAGCAACGAATAGCCGGAAATCATGGTGTTTATAAAACAAGGAAAAGGAAATGTGTGCTTGTATTTGCTTAATAGTAGGTCTTATTGGATGAAATAAAAGCGTGTTGTTTAACCATTTAGTCAGAAAACAACGTGTTCCTTTTGATATCCCGTAACTCTAGGGTATTATTGACACCATGTTAAGGAATCAACTGGCATATGATGATTATTTATTTAAAATACCATTACGTGAAATATGAAAACGTAGTTGGGCAATCCCGCTGTACTACACTACTGCCTAAGTTTGTCAACGTCGCAAAATAATGATTCGTCATACGGGCGACAATTTATTTACCTTACAGTTATGAGACATCAAAAGGTACACGTTGTGTAGTTAGATATGCCCCTTGTACTACTGTCGAATTGCATTTCAGTTCATGTTGGGCTACTGTTGTAGATGATAGTATATTTACTGTGTCATTAATTAATTATTGTATCAGTAATCCGTTGTCACAGAACTGGTCGTTAACATCTTCAATTTGATTAAGAAATTCCATTACAAGTAGATTCTACACGCCTGATTAATTTGAATTAAAATTAATATTATTATTATTTATTAAGGAAATACATATTATTATGGTGAAACTGCTGTACTTTAGACATCTTTTTAGGGTTCCGTAGCCAAATGGCAAAAAACGGAACCCTTATAGATTCGTCATGTCTGTCTGTCTGTCCGTCCGTATGTCACAGCCACTTTTTTCCGAAACTATAAGAACTATAATGTTGAAACTTGGTAAGTAGATGTATTCTATGAACCGCATTAAGATTTTCAAACAAAAATAGAAAAAAACAAAAAGTTTTTTTTAATAGGTCATAAATTGAAATTCATATCAAATACTCAGGTCTATACTACCATTTACTTATATACCTACAGGTTTGTACGGAACCCTCGGTGCGCAAGTCTGACTCGCACTTGGCCGGTTTTTTAAATGCTTGTGTAATCTACCTACTAATTAACTATGATACGCGTTTTAAAAAAGCTATAAAGATGAGGCTTTTGGTTATTCTCTATACAGGATAAAATTTTAACCTGTGCGGTTTTTTTTGTGTTCGGTATCAATTATGAAGACATGTCCATAATTAAAAAATAATATTTCTATCCGACTGGAAATCACTTCAAATCAGCAAAATATAGACACTATCTATTCTTAATAATATAAAAAACGCGGCGGGTCTCAGCGGGGGTGCAATCCCCACCAAGGCGGCAGGGTGGCAAACGTGTTGCAGTGCGCCCGCACGCCTTACCGATAACTTTATTTTTTTGTACTGAGAAATATTAAAATAAAATATAGGTGTTTTATAAAACTGGTTTAACGTCATTTTGTCAAAATTTCCGCACTGTTTTTTCGTGTATATTCTATTTTACTTGGTGTACAAATTTATGGCCTTATACTTACAACAGATAAAGAATAAGATATTTTTAATTCATAATATTGTACAGGTCCAAAATGATGATAATCTGAAAATATAGCTGGATATTTCCAGCATCAGTATTTATTACTGAATTTGGAGTAGAAATGCCAAACCAATGAATTCTAAGTTGACTCTTATCTTAAATCAGGGAGGTAATAAGAGTCCAAAGTAGCTGACCACTTTAGAACCGCGTCACATTACGCAAAACACAATTTTGATACAAACTGTCACGACCGTAATATCAATAAATACTTATGAAAGGGTGCCAAAGTGACCATCCATTTTTGACGCTGACTGTAGATCGTGTACAATTACTATTGTACCCTTAAATGCTTTATAGCTTGAGATAAATGTGGAAATATTCAAAAGGCAAACAGTACGTATGTTTTTTTTTTATTAGGGACCAGAATAGTGGGTCGGTAGGGAATCAAATCAACATGTGATGTGTGGTGTAAGAAACAAAAGATAGCGGTAGCGATTTCTTAATTGCGTATTTTAAACTACACGTTTATTGATAAGGGACCAATAAGGGCAAATAGAGAATAGTTGAGTCGGCGACCGAACATATGAACCAAAGTTGTAGGTATTTTTGTATGTTTAAGGTTTTTTGTTGACTTTGTTTGGACCTTTGTTTGACCGCAATCTCGCCGTGGTAAGTGATGGTGAAGTGATGATGTGGCCGAAGGTGATAAGCACACAAAGTCTAGAGAGAACTGGCTCTCAAGTGCAGCAGTCGGAACACACCGATAGGTGATCGGTGTGATTGACAGATTTTCAACTTCAGGATGGTAGCCAGCCAGGTGGTACTACAAAGTATCCTACCACCGTGCTATGGATTCCTCACAATTTTTCCTTCCCCGAAAGCTGTAGCTCATATTAGGATTCGAACCCGGGATCTTCGTCTGAGCTATCATCGTCTTATATTATGTGTATGTAAAGAATAAAAAATGTTTTCTTGCTTTCCTAGTTGTCAACAAAAACGTTGCCAAATCAAGGCTTTCTTTGTACCCGTAGTCGATAACTAGTTGACAAACAATAACCATCTCGCAACTCATAATGTATTTGTATTGTCGTTTTGTTGCTATTAAAAATCATGTAGAATACTATAAAAGGCATAGTTTTTTACATTTATGGACGTACCTTACCATCGAGTCACCCATTAAGGCCAATGGCAATACGAGGCCAAAAATGACGCTTGTCCTCAAAACCACATCAGCTTCACTTCAGCCTTAGGTACATCCTTACCTGTCATTTCCAGCTATCGCTTCAGCGTATCACATATACTGGACAAAATAAAGGACAAACGTAATAAAGGAGTAATCCCCAATTTCTTTCATGGAATCTTTATTAAATAAAGTAAACATGTGGGCGGTACTTACAAAGGACTTTCGCTCTTATGTCTATGAAAATAATCTTGTTCTTTATGCTTAATGACCAGCAGGGTGACAGTGACGTGTTCTTGGAATAGGATTTTTTAATGGGCCCTTTTCATTACTTGCTATAATCCTAATTATTTGGGTGCAATATGTACGCTTCTTCCGTCATATCAGCATTTAGTCCTTTGCTGCAGCTGTAAGCCAGACTATCTTTTGTCCACATCACGTACCATACTAGATACCGTTGTAATGAGGATGTTATGAGGATTTCCCCACGCTAATAAAAAAAAAAAAAGATACTGTTGTCAAGAAAGCCTATTCCAAATTAATAAGAACGATAAATATAACCTCTAAAACTCGACAATTTGATCTCGTGTCAACTCCATATAAAAATAGTTTTTTTATAATCTCACTAAACTCAACTAACTTCCCGGTGCCACTTCGTTTGCATGGTGTCCTACCATTATACCCGACCCTACCCTACCGCGCTAATGATGCGTCTATGCTACGCGAATCGAGCACAAACCGAGGCACGAACGAGCCTACAACGAGCACGATGCGAATCCCTTTGTACGTGAAAAAGTTTGCGCTCGTTCGAGGCTCGCGAGCCCGTTCGTGCTCGCAGTGTGCTCGTTCGAGGCTCGGCTCGTACTCAGTTAACCAAGCATGGACGTACCATTAGGTAACATTAAAATAATTTCTATAGTTGTTAAGTTTTCTTAAATTTTCTGATTTTCTGATTTTCTGCGCAGCTTTATTAATATCTACAAAATACTCGATAAACATATTTTTTTTAAAGATATATTTTTTATATAGATATATTGTCCATCACGCCAAGACCTCTGTTCCAAACAACGTAAATCTATTTACTTATTGGTAATGGTAAATTTACTTAATTTAACAGCAGTTTGACAAAAATGGTAAACTGGATAATACCTTATTAATTTTTTTAATTCATAAGTCAACATGTCGTCTAAGTACAGAATACTTATACGCAATAATAAAACGCACGTACGCCTTTGTACGCGAATACGACGTATATTGATCGTGTAATCTCATACAAAGCGCCATATTTGCATATACGCCGCTTTACCGAAAATACGCCATTAGGAAATTTTCCCACGAAAACTTCCCCTTAATGAAATTCTTCGTGTGTGTAGCGAGTGTTATGCGCCTTAATGGGCAATACGAATTGTTTATTGACTACCAGAATGGGTATCATAATCTTTTTCCGCCTTTCGACTTCTTAAATGGGTAATGTTATACTTTTATATACTATAATAACTGACATTCGTACATGTTTAGGGTAGAAACGAGACCTTTCCATAATCCTTAAGCCTCTTACTGGCTGACTTACTGTAACTATGTGACCACCAAGTCTGAAATAAAAGCACTTTAACATAGAACTTCAGATTAAAATAAATATAAAAAAGAACTTTGTACTTAGTATATATGCGTAGACTTAGATATTCTTTTATTTCTAAATACTAACACATACACAATAATTATGAGTGCGAAAGTCACAATAATATGAGTGCGAAAGATAGTATGAATGTTTTTACTAATTCTAGGCTGAACGGATGAATGTTGGTCAAACTAACAACCACTCAGAACTATATTAGTAACATAAACATCAATTTTTGTTCTGTCTTTTATTTCTTCAGATTTTAATTAGACTAAAAATATATTTAAATTCAACGCTCTAACGAACTCTTCGCGTAGCAAACGACTGACCCCCTTACTCATAAAGCGCTATTTAACTAATATACTGATTAAATGGTCATGTAAATAATGTCACATTATTTGACAATGCGAATAGAGTGACGATATTTACGTGACCCTTTAAACAGTATATTAGTTAAATAACGTTTTATGAGTATGGGGGTATGTGTCAGTGCATGGGAAGCGTACGTAGGCAAATATTGATAGAACAACGAAATCTTGAAAGTGCTAGAATTGTCGACGATCCCGAGCTCACAAACGGTTTAGAGCCCCTCAGTCTGTGGAGAGTCATTGTCTTCTTATGTGTGTTCTACCACTTGTACAACGGGGAGTGTTCCAAGGACTTGTTCGACTTGATGCCCATCGCTAACTTCCACCATCGCAACTCTCGCCATCGACGGGAGTACATCCTCACACATTGAAACCAGAATTGTTTCGAACTGTGCGGGCTCAAAGCAGTTTTCTTCCGCGGACGCTCAGACTGTGGAATTAGCTCCCCGCCGTGGTTTTCCCAATGAAGTACAGTATGGGTCAGCAACGCGTGAGTGATAACCCTGGTGTTGCAAGCGTCCATAGGCTACGGTAACCGCTTACCATCAGGCGGGCCGTATGCTTGTTTGCCACATAAGTGGTATAAAAAATAAAAGGTGCGCCGTTCTGAAATTGGTAACTGGGTAGGCAAATAATGATGATTTATTAACAAAAATTCATTCGCCGAACTGAAAAACTCTACCTTTCTCTTTTATGTCAGTATACAACTATATAACCGACGCTGAATAATCAGCCGGGATGCTGGTTGGAGATAATGATGTTTGCGAAGACAACGTCTCGTTATACAATTTGTGCAACCCACTTATACAATGATACTTCCCTGAACGTAATTCAATATAATCCGTGTTATTTCTAGCAAATAAGAGCTTTGATTCGAATACGGTAATTAACTTAAAAATGAGTGTTTTTTGCAGCTTCGAAATGACTGAACTGTATTTAGTTAGGTACTTTAGATCCTGAAAGACGTGGGCTTTCCATCTTGGGAAAGCGGGTGAAGCCGCGAGGTGGAAGCAAGTTTTGGAATAAATAGCATTTTTGGAGTGAAGAGTAATTTTGGGGTTAATAGTAATTTTGGAGTAAAGAGTAATTTTGGAGTAAAGAGTAATTTTGGATTAAGAGTAATTTTGGAGAAAAGGTGTATTAGAATTGTAGAAGTGGGTACAATTTCTGTAAAAGGGTTTAATAGGGGTTCACAAATGAAACTGCAAGGTGGGAAGGTCGTTGAGGCAAATAAGAGCTAATAAATAACCTACCCAACTAACTCCCTTATTACTATAGAAAGTTTAAGTCTTGTCTTGTAAAACCCAGGTTTTAAGATAGCCCCATCCCTTTTTGTTAAATGACATTAGAATACAAAAAAATCTCAGTAAACTTTATCATATAAAATACTAGCAGTCCCCCGAGGTTTCACCCGCGTTCCCGGGATAAAAAGTAGCCTATGTCCTTCTCCATACCATAGGCTATCTGTATGCCAAATTTCATCATGATCCGTTGAGTAGTCGAGGCGTGAGGGCTTAACAAACCAACAAACTCAATTTCGCATTTATAATATTATAGTTAGGATTACGTTTTCGGCAAAAAACATTTATAAACTACACCTATAGGAAAATCAGATAGAAATTCTTGTAAAGTTATTCCAAAACTATATATTTTTCTAAATAATGACCGCACTTTTTGGTTATTTACGGGTACAACTTGCCCGGGTTTCTCCCCGAGGACCTATACAAAGTTATTTCAAGAGCCATAAAATGAATCTTTTTTTACCATTTCTGCCTCCAGGGATGATCTCACAGAGGTTTTATAAGTTATGCTTGTTATTATATAAGATATAGTTTAGTGTTGTGCATTTATCGATGTTTTGGTTATCGATCGTAAATCGTGAAGTGAAAATATTATTGAATATTGAACACGAATCAGTGATTTTTTATCCGCTCCGACTGTCATCGTAGGTATATAGGTAGGCCTTGAATTTAAAAATATTTTTTAAATGATAAGCCGTTTTTAATCGATCGGCAGGTTAAGCTACCACCGTCGTGGTCGTTACCTGGATGGGTGACCGCCTACTGGTATTACTAATCAAGCGTTTCCGTGCTTCGGAAGGCACGTAAAGCCGTTGGTCCCGGTTATCACTTAATTGTGATAGTCGTTAAGCTAGTTGAAGGCGGCTTGAAAACTCCAACAGTAGGTTGACCACTAGCCTACCGAGCACCGATCCGCAGTGGGCACGCGTGGTGGAGTATCTGTCCGTTCCCTTTCACCCTGATTTGTGAAAGGAGGCCGGCGCTCAGCTGTAGGATATTATAGACTGAAGATTATGATGATGAGACTAGCGAGAATGCAGTACATATATAGGTATGTACTTCGATTATATTAATATTAGGTAGGTATTAAAAATGTGCATTAATAAATTCGTTACAGGTTCTTTATGTAACTCTTAATGTCACTATTTACACACATCAGTTTTTTTGTAATTAAACAGGATTAGTGTGAACGAATAATGTTCACACTAATATCGATATTTTGACAAACACTTTTTATTTATTACGCGTCACATCATTAAATTTTCTTTAGATATTAAAATCAAAAAGCAGGCAGGCACTCTACCTAATGGTTACTTTACTACCTCACTACCGTTTCCCTCCCTTTGAAGTTTGCTACACACGTTCGAAAATTGATTTCTTTTTTATTATTGCACAACGTATTTTCAAATTTCGAGCGAAACATTTAAATTTATTTTACTAACTCAATTATGACAGCCTAAAAAAAATATTCAAGCAACATATCAAAGCGTTAATAAAATTCACGTGAATAAATCCGTATTCATGGTTCACACTAAAAATAAAAAATGAACTAACAAAATTGTAAAGTGGAGAGTTTTATTTTATATGGAATCCTGATACACAAATAACTTAACGAGAAGCTATCGTGTGATATAGCTGTGAAATGAGTCAGTTCACGTTTCTTATAAGGCGTGTTCGCATTTTTAATTCTTCGCTTCTAAACAGTTCATTTTCATTACTTATCATAGAATTTCGAGTTTCCGAAGAGTTGCCAACATAGGTTGCCAATGCAATATACATACCTAAATATAGATATAGACGTATTCGTGACTTAAGTTTAAACTTATCCATCCCCAGGAATAAATAAAAAGTTAATAAAAAAAAATATCATAGCCAAGAAATTCAAGAGTCAGAACATTTTTTCTACAGCCTGTATACCGAAACATGTCCTTAATAAACCCATTCCAATATCTTGTACACAATCAACGCATATTTCTATCAAAAAATCGAAATCGTATCGATAACAATTCTTTTAAACTCGCACGGACCGCGTTTGATAGCCAAAGCCATTTATCGTAAAGTCAGGGTTCCGTACGATGTATTTTTAGTAATAAAATGTAATAGTCAATGCTCATTGGGGAGGGGGGAAAGGTCGGTAACGTGTTAGTGATGCCCTGTGTGTGTCGCAAGCGTGCATATGGCTACGGTAACCGTTTACCATCAGGTAGGCCATATGCTTGTCTATCGACTATGCTGTATAAAAAAAGGTGTTAATATAAATTTTGTAAAAAAATTATCAACATACGAAGATTATTGAAAAGAAGAGGTTTAATAACCAAGGCCTGTAAATACTTACATAAAAATCTTTTTTTATAATAATAAAAAAGAAAAAAAACTCATTTTATTTATTCTAATAAGAATAGAATCGATTTGTATGATAATTGGAAAACACAGAAAATTTGAAATATAAATTTACAAAATAATTTAATAAAATTATAGGAATAAAACCACTTGGTACAGAACCCCCAGTTTATTGTTCAAATCAATCGTACCTGGTGTTTTCAATTTTTTTTTCACTTCTCAGCCGGCAGGCGTCAATGGCACCTCATTATTATTCCACAAAATAATGATTCCAACGATTTTACCGTCGATTATCTGAGTTTCTGAGAATGATCGCTAGATTATACAAGAAATGAACGGACTCTTTGTTAAAAGGGGATTCTGGATCACAGATTGGGAACACCTGGCGTGGGACGTTTGTGTAAATTAGTGAAGTGACGTGTTCGGTATCGATAGGTATCTGTTGGTCTAGTTTTTTATAACTCATAAAACCGTTTATAAAATAAAGTTATATTGAACGTAATTAACAAAATGTAATTTTATTATTTGTTTGTTTTTCGATATTATTTTTAAAATATTTAGTTCTTGCTTGTATTTCACTTATGCATAAAAGTTAAATTAATAAAAATATCAAATCACAGCTTTTATTAACATTATTATTAATATTTAACTCAATTCATTTAATATTTTTCATTTTGGGAAATTGCATTAAAATTAAATACTAACAACTTTGCATAATCATTGATGCAATTTTCATATTTTTTTTCAGCTTTATTTATATCAAAACGAATGACAAGAAAAGGGTAATTATTTATTAAATCTGCTAGCATATAATAACGATATGAAAATAATCGATATCGATAATTTAATAAACCCATCACTAGTCAATAGACCCGACGCGCTCGTAAAAATGTACTACAAAAGCATTCCTTACCAATGCTTAATTCTTGAATAGGCTAACACATGCACAAAATAATGTTTGTATACTCCACAAGAAATTATATACTTTACCTGGAACTGCCATGTTTGTTAACTAGAAGAATTCTATGCAAATATGAAATTGTGATTCACGCTTCATTTAATTCAAATAATAACCATGAAATTTGGCAGACAGGTAGCAAAATAGTTTTTTTTTAATAAAATTGATTTAAACCCGATTTTATTTTTTATTTTGGGACACAAGCATTCATCCTTCTTTTATGTTTCAATCGCTATTATAAACATCGGATATAGATAAATCTACACAAAAACTGTTCCAATTTCAAATGAATAGCCAGATATCTTGCCATTGAAAAATCTGCCCTAAAACATAGTCATTTAAAAGTACAATAAAATTGGCACTAAATTCTATTATAAAAATATAAGATCAGCAAATACAGTTGCACTCGTGATTTTTACTAATATTCTTGTTTTTGAGCTCTCAGCTCTTTACCGTGGATGAGGAAACAGTATCGTCGATTCTCATTGAAATTGGTCAAAGGAAAGTAAGCAAGTATTATATGGCCGAACAATTCTATTACAAAGAATTTATAACGCTCGACAAATTCTTACAATACTTTCATAAGATCAAAAGAATATATTAGAGCCCGGGTACTTAGCCTGTAGATAAGTGAGAGCACTAGATTTTGAAGGACATTCGAGCTGATGTATCCAAGAGGATTCAATGTTCAAAAGAATGTACAGCGCATCTCTTTCCTGACCTTAATACATATTTATGGATATCTTCCACTTCAACCCATTTGTAACATCGTCTTTGAATACTGATCGCCTTTGTAACGTAAACGCAACGTGGACGACGAAGGCGAAAACGTGCGAAAACGTGCGAAAACGTGTGGCGAAATAATACATATTTTTTAACATTTAAAATGCCAAAGACGCCAATTAGTCGGATATCCGCGAACATCAATCTTATGTAGGTACTAATATTGTATTATAAGGGCGTTGACGAATTAAAACGCCGTCCGCCCTTCTCCCTACATATTACGATTGTGTTCTCATGCAAATCTTCTTTGATGTGGCGTCTATAGACTTATTATAGTGTATGTACCTCAGGCGGTTAACACATCACAACGCACTTCTCGTTTGAACGATGGATGGCATCGTTCATTTTATACTGGAATGTAGGAAATCCGAGGCGCTCCGCCGCGACGTCGCCGTCGCCGCGTCGTACAGAATCATTTATTTTATCAATTAGCTTCTTCCTCTCCGCGCGGATTCCGCCACCGCCTATTTTAACATTGGCCGCCGCGCACAGCCGTTTCGGGTGGTGTCGTATGGGGTATTTAAGATACATTTTATATTTTTTTAGAACCTCGGAAATTAAATTGATTATAAAATTCTGTGTAAAAATACGACAGTCAAATCGAGAGCAAAAGGTGCAATTTCTTTATGGAATATTTTAATTAGGTATGTGGGGCTCAAAAAATAGTTCATGCATAAACATTATCTCTCTATCTCAATATTGTAAGATATTTGTTCATGAGATGGTTTAAGCCTAAAACCCAGGTTTTAAGATAGTTCCGGCTCTTTTTGTATATGAAGTTAGAAAGTGACTGATATATTTAAAACCTGGGTTTTGCTAGACTTGCTTTAAGCCATCTCACGTAATATGGGGTTTTCAAATTATTATTACACCGCAGCAGGCCATGCGCATGTTTGCTACCCTGTATTATAAAATATAATATCGGCCATATAATGAGAAGAGAGGATGACAGCCTTCAAAAGCTGGTCATTGTTAGCAATACCGAAGGCAAGAGAACACGAGGCCGCTCGCCAACACGATGGTCGGACCAAGTGACAGAAGCCTCTTCTAAATTCTACCAAGTGGTGAGGGCTACTTCGGACCGGAATCGATGGAGTCAGATTGTCCGTTTAACGGATTCCAGTGACCACGATCCTCAGAAATGAGGGACCGACTGAAGAAGAAGAATTATAAAATAAAAAAGGATAAATAATGTCGGTATTAACGTGTTACTAACCACGCTCATAATGTACTCAAAACCACGTCCAATCCTTCCACTTATACTCCATCGATAATCGTATTTAAAAAAAAACGTGTTATGTTCTTCTTGGGTGTTGAAAAAAGGCAAAACGCTTGCGATTTCTGAATGCACTATTATGTATGCGCGTTGCGAATTTACCCTGAAGTTGGTTTCCATTGTTGAGTTTCAAAGCGGCGATAAGTGTGTATAGGCACGTACGGAATTTGGGTTCTGTAGATTATTTTATACTGTATTTCATCGCAGAATATTAAAGTTTATTAAAACCAGAGAGAGAATTATTAATTATTTAAGCTTAACGCTATGCTCTACCTGAGCGTAGCGTTTATTCGCTGACAATATTGCTGAGCGGCTACCCTTATTTGGCAGTATAATTAATTATTTATAATTTAGTTTAAGTGAGGATTGTTTTACTGTCAAATAAAAAGTTATTCTATTCTATTCTATTCTATTCTATTCTATTCTATTATATTATATTCTATTCGCTCAAAGAGCAGCTCGACTGGGGAAGTACCTCCACCTTACAGAATACCGCAGCCAAATAGCTCATAGGGGAGGGGGGAAAGGTCGGTAACGCGTGAGCGATGCTGAGTGTGTTGCAAGCGTCCATATGGCTACGGTAACCGCTTACCATCAAGTGGGCCGTATGCTTGTATACCGACTAAGTTGTATAAAAAAAAAAAAAACAAGTTTGAGGTTATTTGAAGAATGAGGAAGGTTCAGAAACTCTAAACACTTTTCTTAACACTGTATACTGTCATGATTTGTTATGATGTGGCCGAAGGTGGTAAGCACACAGCTAGAAAGAAACTGGCTCTCAAGTCACACTAAACACACAGATCTTAAACTTGAAGACTGTGTGCTGGTCAGGCAGGTACTACAAAGGAACGCCACCGTGTTATGATTTCCTCACATATTCCTTCACCGAATGCTCAAGCTTATTATCGGATTCGAATCCGCAACCTTCGTCTCTGCGTTCAGTGTCACTAGCACTGAGCTATCATCACCCCTCTGTGCGCAATCATTCAAAATTTTATATTTCAATGTTGTTTTTTATTTAGGGAACCCTAAAAATATAATAACCACTGTAAATCCATTGCATATTGTTATGGCCGGCGGTAAATAATAATTTTAACGTCGCTTATTGTTGTGTATACATTTTTGTGATTATTAAGGATTTTATTGTACATATTTTTTTATCGTTTTTGTAATATGCCACTTCGATTCGCAATGGTCCTGTCTAATGGAGTTTTGGTTTGAGTAATTATGAACCTTAGCAGTTATTTTTTTATAGTTCTTTTTTGAGGAAAAGTTCTTCGAGAATAAATGTTCGTTGGCAGCAGTTTATAATTGATGATTTTTTTAATGAAATTGTTTAAATGTTTTATTTTTACTAACCACTGTATTATTAGATATTCTTAGATATTTTACTCACACTACGTATATGAAATCACCTATATATTGTCATCAATATACAGGTTGTTTTTTTTTCCAGCCAGTGAGGTAACTTCTGAACAAAAGGTCTTTTAGAAAAACGCTGAAAGGAATCCTGAGCTGAATTTTGAAGAAAATAAAAATGTCATAAAAAAAAGAAAAAACAAGTATTTTCGTAGAAGATATGATTTTTTTTTTATATTTTTTTCTGCTTCTACGTCACAATACGAACAAAATTATGTATGACAATTTTGGTCACAAGTTGCTAGAAGGTATCAAAATTTACATCTAATTGCTTGTCAAAATGCTAAGAGCTAATTCTTGATGGCTAAACATAGTGAGGTCCTTGCGAAAGCTGCTCCACCTCGTACAATACATTAAATACACAGTTAACACAGAGAAGCATCAATAAATCTTACCATCTCATCGTTTTAAGTTTAAAAAGCGATTTGGGTATAACTATTTAGAGTTAATTATTACATGAGCATTTAAAAGGATCATGGCGAGATTTGTACAAAAAAATAAAGATTTTTAGAGACGTTACAATGAAGTTATAATTGATCCTTGGTGCCTAAGGAACAACTTGAGCCATTTAAAATATTTTTAGAACCCCGGGATAAAAATGCGAATTTCTATGGCATGCCAGCGAATCGCGACTATTCGCTTTATGTTGTTGTTCTGTTTTGCGCGGTTTATAAAATATTTCATGTATATTAATATGTTGCTGGTAATGTAATCTCAACATTGGAAGTGATTCAAAACCCTCTAAAATGTTTAATTTTTTTGTACAAATCTATGTATGGATCTCGCCATGATTCTTTGTGATTAAAAACGTAAGCAATCTCAGAAATAATAAAATAATTATAAATCAATTGAGTAACCATGAGATGTCTAATGGCGCGCGCTGTTTCTTTTAATTTTTATCCAAATTTAAAGTAAACAAACATAACGTAGTTATTTAACGGTTTTTAACTGGCAATAAAATCACAAATATGTTAATTTCGACAGCCATTATAGATTCTTACCACGTAATCCAATTAAAACAGCCGCGGCGGCAGCAGGAAGAAATAAATATTTCATTCTACCCTCAAATTTGAATAAACATAATTTATTAATATTCGGGTTGATTTTGAATTGGACGTTGATGTTAATTGTTACAGAGTTTGTCACCACTGCAGCATAATTAATGTTTTTTTATTTACTAATGGCTAACTAGTGTTCTGAAGAATTGTTTGACCTGATCCCCACGGCTACCATCAACCATCGCAACCATCGCTATCAACGGGGAGTCTTTCCTCACACATAAGTTTATCACTTTGTATCATGTTTGCTCCCGGGAACGCAGGGAACAGCTTGTCAGCTTGTAGTATCTAAAATAACTAAAAAAAAAACAGCCATTTCAATTTCAGCTACCTTTGAATCAGCAGAATTAATAACCAATGAACGACATCTGCCGACGTTTGATTGCATTAATTTTAATGTAAAATCGATTTCACGCCATCCGATATTTCGAATAAAATTCTTTAGCTGTATTCGTTATTCGATGTTTATGTAAATCGAATACCGGTGGGCGCAGCGTCATTTTTGTATCGATTTTATGGTTATTGCTCGGTTTTGGGGTTTTGTCGAGTATTTAATCGATATTAGTCGATTTATGGAGTGAGTGCTCGATATGAAATAATAGTGTTTGATTTCTAAAAAAAGTTTTAAATTCAATTAAAACAATTTATTTTTGCAGTAACAATTTAAATGTAGGTGAATTGCAAAGATTTTCATAGGGCATCGTGCCTCTACCCAGATGGATAATCCGCCTTACTAAAGCATGACATTTAATTTCACTCCGCTTGAGGGGCTCCCTGAGCAAATCGCTCTCAGTTCGTACTGCGCACGGCTGTCAAATACTGTCAATTCTGGCTTGTTTATTTCATGTACCCATAGAGGCGACTATCCTTCTGGACGTTTTAAATTCTTTGGTGAATTGTTAATAAATAACAATATTCCACTCGTAACATTAATCTTCAATCAATGGAAACAAGCAAAATTTAGGGTTGCTGCTTCAAAATAAAGTAAAAGTGATGTGGTACGAATCTACTAACATCGAATAGGAAATGGGGCGGGCTCACGGCGGGCTTTAGTGCACCACTCAAGCCCAGTGGAGATTTCACATTATCTGTCTTATGCCTATTAGAAGCCTTTATTGAAATTTGAAACTTATTTTGACGTTTCTATTAATTCTTTAGAATGGGCTTTGTATAGGTCAGTAACATATTTGCAATACCCCTGATATAGATAATATCCATAGGTGAGGGGACCCACTTACCATCAGGCGTCGTCCTAATTGGCGATAATCGTACGAGCAAACGATGCGATTTCGTCGCACGCTTTGTCGACATTAAAGCTTATAACGATTATTCATAAACAAGGTGACAGCCCTGAGCTCGGTACCGTAGGCGTCCGGCAGCCATTGCGATGATTCGCCCGATCTCGATGTAAATTGATGCCCATCTATTCGCTGATATTCCAATAAGATAACCGCAATAAAGACTCGCTTTGGGCGCGAATTCCACTTATATTCTTATTTTAAATGTGGTAGCGTTTTGTTATGCCGACGGTTGGAATATTATTAAAAAAATCGTGGTTTTTAAATGAAGAACACTGACTTGAATATATTGGTACTTAGTGCTCTATTTTCTTCTTATTTTTAAGTTTGGCAACCAAGCCACAATTAGAGCTCATTTCTGCCAGTGTCGAGTTATATCATAGTTTCCAGTCACAATAAATCACTTTCACATTATAGTCCTCAGTCAGTCACCGTCCATAAAAGTCATGTTTTACTACAATGGTGGTCATTGTACTAAAACTCTTCACGGACTTTTTGAGACAACTTGAAAAGTCACGTTACACATAATTCATTTCACTTGACTGGTGAACATGGATGAAAAATCAAAATAGGTACACAAAATGAAAACGCAACGTCACTCTGCAAGTTCCCGCCAAAAAAATGTGCTCTATTTTATTTCTATGTACTTATTTAAATTTATTAGGTATATTTTATGGCAAGAATGTTATGTAACATGTACATTAGAAGCAAGATTCTCAATTCGAATATTCAAATAAGACGTTTGCTTGAAGAATCAGACCCTGATATTTTGATATTCATTTTGTGGTACATCTTTGGTTTTTTTTTCAGTATATTATAAAAATCTTGAATTACTTGATTATACATATATTACATACTTAACCGAAAAACATGTTCTCTTTTTAATCGAGTACCGTCAAGTGTTCCAAGACTTTGGTTATAACAAAGATCAGACCAAGAGATATGCAGAAAAAAACGATATTCCAATTGAAAATTATAATTTATCGAAAATCGCCCATGGCGAGACAAGGACAGCTATACAATCTTCAACAATCGGCAGACGTTTGTGATGAAATATTGTGTGAAATTATACGTTTTGAAAAGTGCAGTCTTTTTTATAATGAGTGTTATTTACATGTTCAGTAACAGTGCCGTGTTAGAGGTTGTTGATAGGGTTTTTAGCTTTGGCAGGATAATACTGTGCTTCTTTAGTGTGATTTGTTTATGACATTTTGTCTTTGTTTTCGTTTTCACTTGATAGAGTGGTCGTGGTTATAAGTCAGCAGATCTTTGACTCCCGATAATATTTTTTTTTTCAAATATATAACCAAAGATTTTCATAGGGCATCGTGCCTCTACCCAGATGGATAATCCGCCTTACTAAAGCATGACATTTAATTTCACTCCGCTTGAGGGGCTCCCTGAGCAAATCGCTCTCAGTTCGTACTGCGCACGGCTGTCAAATACTTACAATTCTGGCTTGTTTATTTCATGTTCCCATAGAGGCGACTATCCTTCTGGACGTTTTAAATTCTTTGTATATAACATACAAATGTATAAGATTTTGCAAATATATTTCAGTTATTTAGTTCACATACTTATTGTATGCGGTGTAGGTAGGTTTTATGTATTTAATCATTTAAAGCAAACGGTGACAAATCATGAAAAAGAATCACAGTTTAATGAATGTTTAATTTAATCATACTCAAGCCAAAGAATTTAAAACGTCCAGAAGGATAGTCGCCTCTATGGCAACATGAAATAAACAAGCCAGAATTGACAGTATTTGACAGCCGTGTGCAGTACGAACTGAGAGCGATTTGCTCAGGGAGCCCCTCAATCGGAGTGAAATTAAATGTCATGCTTTAGTAAGGCGGATTATCCATCTGGGTAGAGGCACGATGCCCTATGAATATCTTTGACTCAAGAATGTCATGAAAATAATCTCACAGTTTCAGAGCTTGTATTCATTGTACTTGTATCAATTTACATGATAATTTATTTTATTTACTTTAAGAAACAAATGGTCTTACACAAATTAAAATAATCTTAATATTAAACATAAATAGACCTATAGTTTCATTACTTTAAGGAAACATAAAATATTATCAAAAAATAATAATAACCAATTTAACCACAGAGAGTAGATAGATAATTTGATGCTGTACCTACAATTGACTCTGATATCACAAATTATTATTTCATACTAATATAGTATCATTATTCATCATCATCAGCCTATAATGTCCCACTGCTGAGAGCACAGACCTCCTTTCACAAATCAAGGTGAAAGGGAATGCGGTTCGGTGGAGGTAGGCTAGTGGTCAGCTCCGGTCTCTGCCATCGACGAAGAGGAGGCCTCCGATCAGGCCGTCTCTGCTGGATACGCGGACAGATGCTTCGGCGCCCCGGTATATCCAGCCGGCAGCGACATGTAGGAACACCGTGGGGTTTTAGTCAGTAAGTAGGAGTCTGACATAACCCGGCCGCTCCCCCCGGAGTGCCCGGGTATCCATGAGGATTTCACCACGTAAAAAAAAGGCTAGTGTTCAACCTACTGTTGGAGTTTTCAAGCCGCCTAGACGGCCTCCAATTAGCTTAACGTCTATCTCAATTTAGTGATAACCGGGACCAACGGCTTTACGTGCCTTCCGAACATGACTTCCGAAGCATGGGAACGATTTGAAATACCACTAGGCGGTCACCCATCCAGGTACAACCACGACGGTGGTAGCTTAACTTGCCGACCGATTAAGAACGGCTAATCATGCTACACCACGAGCGCTCCACAGACTAACAACAACAAAATATTCACAGAGTAAAATGTCGCCTCTCTTGTTTCAGCGGCAATAGAGTCTCTCCACGCGCCGACAGGGGGCGACGTGAAGCTGCCCTGTGACGTCACACCAGCTCTAGCTGATGACAGGATGGGGCTCGTCATCTGGTACAAGCAGGGGCACAACACGCCGATATACTCGTAAGTAAATGTTCTATAAAGTGTAACGGAAAGCGCATATCCATAAAAGTAGACGACATCTTTGGTACTAGACGCATAGATCGCGGAAGAGAAAAATATTAGCAAGGGATGTGAAAAGATATCCTCTCGTTCAGCGATGAGGGGACACGTTGATTATGATTTTAATTCGATAAACTTGGAAGCAAACATTTGGTTTTACTTTTTACTAAGAGCACAGAATAAATAATAGTACTCACAGAATAAATATCCTGGGACATTCCTCACACACGGTCATCTGATCCCAAACTAAGCAGATTTTCCTACTACGGAAATCAGATAACTATACATATAAGGTAAACGCTGGTAATGTCGACAGTGTCCCAATACTCGTCAGATTGTAAAAAAAATTCAATAACTTAATTCTACCAATATCTTACTAAAAGCATTTTATGCCAACATATTAACAGTAATATATTCTATAATTAGAATGACAACATTTAGTCAAAAATGTATTGGCTTCGGAATACAGAGCGATCAAAGGTAAGCACCTCCAAATTTTGCATTTTCTTGTGAGTTTAGCTACTGAAACTGAATCCCGGCTTACCACGTTAGGGTTCATGTCTTGGTGTATCGGTCGACATTTTGATAAGTATGATTATTTTGTGAAGTAGTCAAGTAAACTAACCAACGATGTAACCCATAATATTGTGTTATTTTTATCATTTGGTATTTTTTTTCGCGTATGACAGGTACTGGTACCTATTAATCCCTGTTTGTACTAGAACTCGTCAAAATTAATACTTTTTTGACGAATACTGGGACACGTTTGAAAAATTGCATGTAATATCGACATTGTGTTTTATTTTAAATGTTATACGGAGTTTGAATCGAATTGTTGTCAAAACATATTTCTTGATAACTAATTATTAGATCTTTATTTATTTTTCTATATATGGGGTTTTATATACATACTTTTTGGTATTAATTACGAGGTTGTCGAGTTTAGGTCTATTCGTTTGTGAGTTCGTACAAGAGAATGACCTAGAATTCGTCAGAACTTTTTTTATTAATGAAAAAGACAGCAGCAGCATTTATGCAGCAGTAAGAGAGGAAGGGCATAACGGGTTGTCCCATTCGAAATTCGGAGTAGGCAGACTAGGGAAGTACCAAGTCAAATAACGCTACTTTAATGTGGTGTTGTATTCCTGCGGTGAGTATGGTCGCCAGAGCTCCATGAGGAAGCGCTGTGCTGGCAGTGTGTGGGGGCCAGTGGTGTCGTACCACTGGTGTGTTGTGCAACGCGGCGTGTTGTTGCGGTGGTCAGGGAGACCCGGTGAAACAGCTGCCCGCTGGCTGCCAGCAGGTAGTAGGGGTCCCAAGCCCAGGGATCACTTAATCACTTTAACGGGAGGTCCGGCGGAAATTGCTTTCTCTGGACATCCATAAATCGAGTGGGCCAGACGGCATACCGGCAGTGGTGCCGAAGCGGTGTGCTCCTGAATTGTGTCCAGTATTGACGCGTCTTTTCGCACTTTTCTACACCAAAAAGGAAGTCCCGTCTTCGTGGAAGACTGCCCACGTGCACCCAGTGCCCAAATAGGGCGACAGATCAGACCCGATGAATTACAGGCCTATCGCCATCACCTCCCTTCTCTCCAAAGTCATGGAGCGTGTGATCAACACGCAGCTTTTGAGATACCTGGAGGATCACGAGTTGTTGAGCGACCGTCAATATGGCTTCCGCCACATTCGCTCAGCTGGTGACCTCCTTGTGTATCTCACGCACCGTTGGTCACTCGCCATCGAGAGTCAAGGTGAGGTCATTGGCAGTGAGCCTAGATGTGGCGAAGGCGTTCGATCGGGTCTGGCATAGGGGTCTTCTCTCGAAGTTACAAGCATACGGGCTTCCCGAGGGGTTATGCAAATTGGTCGCCAGCTTTCTGTCCAGCAGATGCATAAGAGCTGTCGTCGACGGTAGCTGCTCCCATAGCATGGACATAAATACCGGCGTCTCGCAAGGCTCTGTGCTGTCCCCAACACTGTTCCTTTTGCATATCAATGATATGCTGTCTATTGACGGCATTCTTTGCTATGCGGACGACAGTACAGGGGACGCTCATTATACGGGCCGTGCAAATACGCCGTCCCTCGTTCCGAGGTGGAGGAAAGCCACGAACGGCTGGTGTCTGAAATCGAGAGTACACTAACTAGTGTCTCCGATTGGGGTCGACTAAACTTAGTCCATTACTACTCCACCAAGACTCAAGCCTGCGCGTTCACCGCGAAAAAAACCCTATTGTTTGTGGCTCCACAATTCAAGAATACCTCCTTGAACCTCAACCAAAGCATCGGGATCCTTGGGGTCGACATTTCTAGCGACGTTTTGTTCCGAAGTCACTTAGAAGACAAGGTTAAGCTGGCATCCAAAAAGCTCGGAGTGCTCAACAGAGCGAGGCAGTACTTCACATCGGGGCAAAGGCTGCAACTTTATAAGTCGCAGGTCCGGCCTCATATGGAGTACTGCTGTCATTTATTGGCGGGAGCACCTGGATGCCAGCTTGGGCCTTTAGACTCGGTTCAGCGACGTGCCGTCAGAATTGTTGACGATTTCGAGCTCACAAGCGGTTTAGAGCCCCTCAGTCTGAGGAGAGACTTAGCCTCCTTATGTGTGTTCTACCGCCTGTACAACGGAGAGTGTTCTAAGGAATTGTTCGACTTGATGCCCACGGCTACCTTCTACCATCGCACCTCTCGCCATCGACGGGGAGTCCATCCTCACACATTGAAACCAGATTTGTTTCGAACTGTACGGGCTAAAAGGAGTTTTCTTCCGCGGACTTCCGTGGAATGAGCTCCCGGCCGTGGTTTTTCCAATGGAGTACAGCATGGGGTTCTTCAAAAAGGGTGTGAAGAGATTTTTTCAGGGTCGGCAACGCGCGAGTGATACTGCTGACCCTGGTGTTGCAAGCGTCCATAGGCTACGGTAACTGCTTACCATCAGGCGGGCCGTACGCTTGTTTGCCACCTTATTGGTATAAAAAAAAAAAAAAAAAACTCCGCCCTCGGTGGCTGGCTGACTCGCCGCCTCGCGCATAATCTATGGTATAGTTGTTCGTGCTGGAAGAGGAGACCGGAATGGACCCGGCCGACTGTATCATGGGGGGACCGGGGACCCCGCCGCCTGCCGTACCAATAAACCGCATCACCTGTTTAGCCATCTCAGGCAATAACACTGCACTTTTCCCTTTCGCTACTGGCAAAGCGATTCCTCTTAATCTCGTTTCAACCTTTTTAAAATTATGCCAAAGAAAAATAAAAGAAATGGCAGCGGCCTCCCGTCCACACTTTTGGTGGACCTTTGCAAAATCAGCTTCACGCTAATATCAATGCAGTCCACCAACATCTTGAGGCTGCACAGCCAACCTTGCTATTTCTAACGGAGACGCAAATATCCTGCCCTGATGATACATCGTATTTACACTACCCCGGGTAAACGCTGGAGCACAACTTTGCCCTGGCCTATGGCACAACTAGTTCTTTCTCCTACGAGAATCCCATATTGAGAGCCATACTAGCTACATACTGAACCTTCTGCTGACTACGCGACAGGCAGTGACAGTGGACGCGCCACTTAGCTCAACGTCACTTGGCGCACGGACCACTGTCTCGTCCGGACGCAAGTGCTATGCGCTCGATCTGACTCGCCCCGGCCTCCCGGATGGCGACGTGTCGGTAGATTGGGATGGATTGCGAGATCTCTACGCATCCTACCCGTGGAGACAGCTCTGCTTCGCATCAGATGACCCTAACACCTGTGCCTCTAACGTTACTGATGCGATACTGGCGGGAATGGAATGTTATATCCCAAACCCGCTAGTGGCTGCAAGGATGAAGAAACGACCGTGGTTTAATCGGCCCTGCAAAGATGCTAGACAAAATAGGCAGACCTTGTATGAGGCTTGGACCACGGCCCGAACTAATCAGGACCCTAAACCTTTGATGCGAAATACATACGAAGCCTAATCCCATCCAATGCCATCAAAAGGAGGAGGGGTGATAGGAGGCAGCCTTGTCGCATACCAGCATACACGGCGATATCCTCAGAAATGAGGCCATCGTGTGTCACTTTACAAGAATAGTTCTTATAGAAGGTTTGAGTAGTTGTATTAATTTCAGCGGGAGACCAATGTCATGTAGCCTACTAGACCAATCATCTAGCTAATAGATAAGCTAGACCAATTCAACGTATCAAAATCTTTTTCGAAGTCGACGAAAGTAAGGCTCCCTCTACTATTCTGATGCTTGTTCCAATATGATACGAAGAGTGTTGATCATGGAATGAGGAGTTTTCTTATGATACCTCTATGGTCAAAATACCTGAAATCAAATCGTGCACTTAAGGTTCAAACTAGTTCGAATTATCAATAGTTTGACAGGTATTTTGAGCATAGAGGTCTCATTGAAAATTGAGCATGGTAATGGAATAAAGCTTCCAGAGATTCCGCCATTATAACTAGGTACATATATCTTTAGTAAAGATTTGGTTTGGTAAGTCTCATCCTCCATCGCATTGGTGAAGAATTTCGGGAAAATTACGTCATCCTATCTCACAGACTTCTGCAATGGGATTGGTCTCGAACTCTTGTCCTGCACTTCGATATAGTGACGGTCAATTTTGCATCGCTATAGACTCTGACACCGCCCATTTCGATTGAATCGAAGGCTTACTCATAGACCGCACACGTCAAACATAATGGCCGATCACTCTCCTCAGTTTTCTGTATAATCTGGCGGGCCTTTGAATGTGGTCTATTCGTGCACTAGAAAACATCGAGACGATTCATTATTTATGAATCTCAAAAACTGCTTAGTATTAAGAAAAAATCAATTTTAAAATGAAAATAATATGAACTTTACCCTTAAGCAAATAGAGTTCAAATTGGTACTCAAAATTGACGAGTTCTAGGACATCTTGACGATAACTAGTACAAATCTGTCGGATACTGGTACAAATGGCTTCTTTTTATTAGATCAAATATTTGATTACTTTATTGTTTTTCAATCATTATAATAATATATTTATTGAAAGGAGTAATAAATGATGAACCTGTCATAAAAAACAATACTTTACTAAGTTTACTAACTACAACGTGGCAGAGCTGTAAACACAGCAAAGTTCAAAAACTGACGAGTAATGGGCCGTTTACCTTACTACTTTTTGTTTGTAAATACGTACAATTACACCCAGACTCAGGACATACAGACATGTTCATGCACACAAATGCATGTCCTGTGCGGGAATCGAACCCACGACCTGCGGCGCAATATGTGGAATCTTTACCAGACTCTTAACCAACTGCGCCAACTGGCCCGTCAAGTTAAGAGCACAGAATAAATAATAGTACTCACAGAATATATATCCTGGGACATTCCTCACACACGGTCATCTGATCCCAAACTAAGCAGAGCTTGTACTATGGAAATCAGATAACTGATATAATACATATACCTACAACTTTTTGTTTGTAAATAAGTACTTAATATACATAATTACACCCAGACTCAGGACATACAGACATGTTCATGCACACAAATGCATGTCCCGTGTGGGAATCGGAACGCACGACCTGCGGCGTGATAGGTGGAATCTTAACCAGTCTTAACCAACCGCGCCAGCTGGCCCGCCAAATAATAGTAATCACAGAATAAAGAATAGTACTAACGCTAAGAGTCTATACATTTATATACTAGTCGTAGTGTAGTCTTCACCCCTTTCGGATAGATATACCCTTTCCATTACACGTTGTATACTATATTTAAACAATCGATTCATAATGTATTCGTAGTTTGTACGCTGTGGAACTCTAATAATAGAAAAGGCCCGACTTCCTAAATTACACCCAGCGGTTTTGCTTGAGGGATCCAATGCGAATTCGCATAGCGTTGTCGGACTTGCGAGTCTCGAACGAGCGTTCGGCTCTAACGCTCCGCCATTGTCAGATTTTTGACGAACACAAGGATTCTCATCGCTCTCGTGTTGTAGGGCTCAAAAATGTTTTCCCTTTTATAACTAGTGGTCCAATAAATTTATTGAAAAACGAAAGTTGCAATTGGAACGGTTCACTTGTTCGGGTCGATTGGTTATGATTCGTGAACGACTAACAATTTTAGATTTTTAACCGACTTCAAAAAAAGGAGGAGGTTCTCAATTCGGTTATGTTTTTTTTTTTTTTTTTATGTTTGTTACCTCATAACTCCGTCATTTATTAACCGATTTGGAAAATTCTTTTTTTGTCTGGAAGGGTACACTTCCCGTTTGGTCCCTTTGTCATCAGATCAGGATTTGATTACTTCTTAGTGTACTTTGAAGTCGGTTTAAGTTTTTTGTAAAACAGTCCAATTATCTTATTAATTGTCAATACTTATGTAATCTAAGGTAGGTTTTTTTTATAATATCGAATCGAACACGAGCCGAGCCACGAACGAGCCTACAACGAGCACGATGCGAATCCCTTTGTTCGTGAAAAAACTGTCAATCGCGCTCGTTCGAGCGTCGCGAGCCCGTCCACGCTACGCGAATCGTGCTCGCAGTGTGCTCGTTCGAGGCTCGGCTCGGTGCACTTAATATGCTTAAAAAGTAAGTGATTTATCTTAACGTATTTATAAATGCACAGTATAATGTAGAATGTATATTAATACGTCGTATATAATATACGGTGTCAAATCCCGAGACTGTATTAGACAGACATCTCAATCTAGTAACAATCGGCGTACATCAAAAGGCTGTATTCAAACCGGCTCATTACATACACCTGCCGCCTTAGGGAGGTCGATGTCTTCGGGATTAAGTAGTTTTATTTTTATTTTGCTTTAGTTTATTTTGAGTTAGATTTTTGGATTTGATTACTTACTTTACAAAACTTTATTCTTAATAAGGACTATTTTTTTTTTTGTAAATCTTTTAATTTTAGCTAAAGTACAGTCGAGGACATGAATATGTATACACTTTTTGAAATTCAAATGCGATTTTCTCGCATCTTTAACATTTAAGTGTTAAACTATTACACAAATCATAATAGTATATGTTAGAAGATTCTGCCTTTATAATATCTCATAATTTCAATCAGTAGTTTAAGAGGAAACCGTTGTTGAATTTTACTAATTGTATACATATTTATGTCCTCGACTGTACCACAAAGAACCTATAATGCAAATTTTTATTTGACGATCTTACACAATAAAAGTTTTTTATGTTGCGCTTTAATATATTTTTATATGTTGCACTTTAATAAAGATACGTGCTTATGTAAGTACAACATTTTAAGGGTTTTTCAATTTTTTTATTTTTTTTTTTATTTATAAATCTTTAAAATGCTGTTTTTTGTCGCACGTTCATTCACATTTGACATTTTACGGACACAAAATGCCAGTCAATGAACTAATTATCAAATAAATTGCTTTCCAAATACATAATTTAAACCATAATCAACAAACGTAAATTAGGGTTGACGCTCTCTAATTCCGCTCCTACTCGCGGTGACAGCAACCTATTTAAGATAGGGTTGACTAACACTATCACGGTAAAGCGATACGTTACAGTGCTGTCGCGTCTCATGTCTTGCTAACTAGAGAGGCTAATGTTCGACGACGTGATGGATACCAATTAGTGTTGACAACCCTAACGTTGAGTGGTAAGACATACCGCTTTGATATATTAGCAGAGTATATATTAACTGGGAGGTCACATCATTATAATGATATACCTATCACATCTTAATTTTTAGACAGCAAGTTTGGTGGATCAAATCATTAGATATAAACTGTTAGGTATATTTTTTTTTACGGTTATGTTACCCTTACGTAGACCTGGCCCCCTAAAAAGGAAACTAAGCAATATTGCTAACGTGCTAAGTGATTCCCACTTAGGATCTGCCGAGAATTCGAAAACATGAATTGCGTAGCAATATTGCTTTAGCTTCCTTTTTAGCTCCCAAGATCAGTGAGCGCTGAGGCAAGGAATAGTAACAATCATTCGTAAAGAGGAGACACTCACAAAAATAAAAACATCAATAAAATATAAAATTCCAGCTTAAAGTATTATTATTATCCTGTAAAATATAAGATCCCACGGGAACTTAATGAGTTTAATATATTCAATCAAATGTACCAACGCATCACCTTTTTAGGGTTCCGTAGCCAAATGGCAAAAAACGGAACCCTTATAGATTCGTCATGTCTGTCTGTCTGTCTGTCTGTCTGTCTGTCTGTCTGTCCGTGTATGTCACAGCCATTTATTTCCGAAACTATAAGAACTATAATGTTGAAACTTGGTAAGTAGATGTATTCTGTGAACCGCATTAAGATTTTTACACAAAAATAGAAAAAAAACAATAAATTTTGGGGGTTCCCCATACTTAGAACTGAAACTCAAATTTTTTTTTTTCATCAAACCCGTTTAGTGTGGGGTGTCTATGGATAGGTCTTCAAAAATGATATTGAGGTTTCTAATATCATTTTTTTCTAAACTGAATAGTTTGCGCGAGAGACACTTACAAAGTGGTAAAATGTGTGTCCCCCCCCCTGTAACTTCTAAAATAAGAGAATGATAAATCTATAAAAAATATATGATGTACATTACGGTGCAAACTTCCACTGAAAATTGGTTTGAACGAGATCTAGTAAGTAGTTTTTTTTTAATAGGTCATAAATTGAAATTAATATCAAATACTCAGGTCTATACTACCATTTACTTATATACCTACAGGTTTGTACGGAACCCTCGGTGCGCGAGTCTGACTCGCACTTGGCCGGTTTTTTTTTATTCACATATCATCTAGTATTGAACCCAAACCATCCACGTCATGATGCTAAGCAGGTGCATTCTACGAGGAATGTTCAATCAATGTACAGTTATCAATCTAAAATCAATCAAACACTCCTTACTTCCCAAACGTTCCCGAACAAAACCGAAGCGCGAAGGATAAACCAGTATTTAATTAGTAAATCTGCCCTGATACATGCGCGCGCGCTTACCGTGCCGTCGCTCCTAATCCCTGATTGGCCCAATTTAGTTTAAAAACGCCGCGTGTAATAATAGACGTCACGTCACGTACCCATTAGGGCGTTTAGTTGTTTTAAAAAACGTGCGTTTCCATTGCTTTGTGTAACGTTACGATAGGACCGGACAGTTTTTTTATAGGTTTTTATCAAGTAGGTTTGAGCCACGTACTTTTCAATTATATTATTTAACTCTAAAACCTGTTTAGAAGGTTGCCTTATGCTGCGATGAGTCAGGAATAATAATAATTTATAGACAGATGTTTTGTGACAGTTACAGCTAGAAAAAAAAACAGATAATATAGGCTTAGTCTAAGCAAGACTACACTAAACCCTTGATTTAGTGGAAATAATCAAAGCTTTGAAGCGGTGAAAAATCCTTATCAAATGTAATGGTGCGTCCATGCTACGCGAATCGGGCTCATGACAATCGCGCTCGTTCGAGGCTCGCAAGCCCGTCCACGCTACGCGAATCGTGCTCGCAGTGTGCTCGTTCGAGGCTCGGCTCGTGCTCTGTTCGCCAAGCATGGACGCACCATAAGATAAGGTAAAAAATCTCTCTTACAAAATAATTATTCTGATTCCGTGAGTATTAAATATAGTATCTTTACAACCGCTACAATACAAGTATGCATAATGTATAATACCACAATTTATAACAGTATTATGCAGTAACAAGATTAGGATACAAGTTTACTCGATAAAGTCGCTCGATGACTCAAGTAGTCATGCAATCAGAAGTGGGATTGCATCGTAACAAAATATCGAAGAAATAGCTTATAATCTAAAAATAAATTCATAAGCCGACAAACTGCAACAGTATGGCAGACGGCTTAAATAAACTGTGTGAATAAATAAATATCAACTTACTGATGCAGACGGGTAAATGTACGACGATCTTTGGTCTATATATAGGTAGGTCGTCAATAAAAAAAAGTTTTCATACTAGGGATCGAAATAAATTTATTCAAAACCTGAAACTATGATGTAAGGTTTAGTTAGTATTTTCGATTAACAAAGCTTGAGACACAAATTCGATTCTCGTCTATATAAATGGACCTTAAAGTATCTCGTCATCTCAAGAGGTCCAATTTTAAAATGGTTGTTTCTTCAAATAATATAATTAGGCAACGCTCGTTGTGTAGCTTGATTAGCCAAGTTAGCAATCATGAGGACCGTTACCAGCCGGGCTATTGCGTATCTTTGGTGGTAATCGTAACGAACACCATTAATTATTTAATCCAATGACGCGCACGCGGTACGACGCGACGATGACCATTCGTGGGCCCTGATTGGATGGCAGTAGAGCCCTATCCGGGGATAGGTAACCTAGTGGTCTTTCAACTCGAACGTTTTCCGTGCATCAAAAGACGTAAAGCCGCTCTGACTATAATTTAGTTGTGTGTGATAGTCTATAGTTGGTGGTAGTATATAGGTTGCTTGAAAACTCCAACAGTAGACTGAACACTAGCCTTCCTCCACCAATCCGCAGTGGGCATGAGTGTGGGAGTATCGGCCTTTTCTCTTCCACCCTCATTTGTGAAAGGAGGCACGTGCTATTTTGCTTCTATAAGAAAATAACTATATTATCATAAGGTAAAGTGTTATGTTCCTAGGGTCAGTAAGGTCGTCAGAGTTCCATGAGGAGGCTGTGTTGGCAGTGTAGTACCTAGGATGAGACCAAATACCCTTCAGCTGGTGGCACAGCGATTTCCCTCAAACTCTCTTTCAAACATCTTGTGTATGTGAAGGCATTTGCAGGGTTGTTACAAGCGTCTATAGGCTACGTTAATCTCTTACCATCATGCGGGCCATATGCTTGTTTGCCTTAGTCGTACGAAAAATATTGCTGCTACAATAAAACGTGTCGTATGAACTATGACGTGTCGTACATTATAATGGGAATGGGTCTCGTGAACTGTTGAAGCATAGAGGCGCTGTCATTCAAGTCATACGATGGATATTTGGTGAACAAAACATTACTCACGCACGCCTCTAAAGATGTAATGAGATATTATTTTTATAATTTCATTGTTTGTAATACAAACTATATTGTATTTACTCTTGAAAGGGAAACGACTAACAATTCTGTGGAAGGTATATTTTTTACAAGCCAATGCCTGTTCTTTTTCTTCTTTTTAGCCTCCGCTGTCCGTCCGTCCGTCTGTATGTGGGCTGTTTCGCATGAACCGTAATATATAGAGTTCTAGACTCAACATGTTCACAGAATATGTATTTCTAGTGCCGCCATAACAAGAAATAATAGAATTAAAAACTAAAAGAAGAAACGTCTTCTTTTGGTGTTTTATTTTTGTTGCGCTTACATATTCATTTCATAGTCAATTTGAGTTCGTTAATATTATATTGTACGGTTATATTGTATTGTATTTACTGCTGGCCGCATAAATAAGTTCAGAGTCACTCAGCGAGCTATGGAACGAGCTATACTCGGAATTTCTCTACGAGACAGGGTCCGAAACGAGGACATTCGTCGGAGAACAAAAATTACCGAAATAGCTCGTAAAGTTAGTAAGCTGAAGTAGCAATGTGCAGGCCACATCGCTCGGCGAACCGATAACCGATGGGGAAGGAAGGTTCTCGAGTGGTGACCACGTACTGGAAAGCGCCGTGTGGGACGACCTCCCACCAGGTGGACCGATGACTTAGTCAGAGTCGCTGGGCTCCGTTGGATACAAGCGGCCCAAAACCGTTCCAAGTGGAAGTTCATGGGAGAGGCCTATGTTCCGCAGTGGACATCCTTAGGTGATATGATGATGATGATGACCATTTGGCCATTTTTTTAGATCTTCCCCGCCTTTTTTCGCCTCATCAAAGTTTCATCGGATGAGTACTATTTTTATCCCTCAGTTTTATGTAAGAGTAAGATTGTTTGCTAGATTTTTTTTTTTTTTTTTTTTTTTTTTTTTTTTTCTGAATTTAATTCGCAATCAGTCGCCAGACTTTAAGCGAATGCGGTGTGTGATTTTTGGCGTGTAAAGAACGGTGGCCAGTGCCAACAATTCAAGCTTAAATAACTTGGTCTCTTTTTAGCCTTTGGACCATATTTGATTTATTCAGCAGCTCAGCAACAAGTGGGTTTGGGTGGGATGACAGACGCTCAGCATGTTGTTTTTTATAGCGCTGTATCTCTGATGCAACTGTCGGCATGTTCAGATATTCATGAACATCTTCGTTCTTAGTAAACCATGGCGCATTAACAATGGCTCTCAGTATACTGTTTTGCACTCTTTGAAGGCAGGTGATGTTACTTTTACTGGCTACTCCCCACAATTGGAGACCATATGTCCAGATAGGCTTCAAAATGGAGTTATAAATGAGGAGTTTGTTGTCCACTGATAATACAGAGTTTCTGCCCATGAGCCAGTACAAATTTCTGTATTTGATGTTGATCTCATCTCTTTTTTGCTTAATGTGATTCTTCCATGTCAACCGTCGGTCCAGGTGGAAACCAAGGTATTTGATGCAATCACAGTGTGGCAATATATCGTCTCCAAGTCTCACTGGAGGGCAATCTTGTTTTCTCAGTTTGCTAGATAACGTTCATAATATAAGTGCCTTATTAGAGCTTAAACTGAATAAATAAGTTGCTGATTTTAATTTATTTCTATAATTTCACTACTTTACTGAAGACATCTCCTAAATTTTTAACTCATGTTTGCCAAAAGTATCTGAGTAAAATGGCTAATATTATTATTATATTATTTTTAGGGTTACGTAGATTTAAATTTTAACATGTGTATTTATAAAATGTATATTTTATACACACTATATTTGTGGTGGACAGGATTCTATTCTTCGTTCGTGGACTGTAATTCGTTTTGTTCCCGCCCACCACAGATAGGGGGGAGGTTTCTTTCTTGATGCAAAATGGTTTCAGGTAAAGCAGGAATAACAAGGCTGACTTTCTTTCTTGTATCTTGTTCGGTTTCTAGTTTTCTATTTCTTTCTGCAGGATTTCCAAGGTAATTTTTCCAAAATAATCGCGTCATTTATATGCTCAAATCTTAGTCGTGTCTACACGACGTACATAGCGACTAGAAAATGCGCTATCGACCAATCACAGCTCTAGAGTGAGATAGCGCTATTGCCTACCTTGTCTATGGTAAAACTGCCTTGGGTACCTACTTTCTTTATCTATTTCTTCCTATCTATCAAGATACCACCGAATCAAGTCATTTATTCATAAAATAATAAGTATTACAGAGTTATAAATTATCCTTATCAACTAGTCTTACATAATAAATCTATAAAAACATTAACATTGCAAACTTAAAATAAGTGTCGTGAACATATTCTCCCGCCGCAGTCCTGGCTCGTCAGGCTGGAAACTTTGGAGTTCACGACGGGACATCAGTCTTCAATATTGCTAGTTTCTTCGTAGGTCGGCGCAGCACTCCCTTGTTGGTGCGGACGTCGACGGCGCGTATCTCCCCATCAGGTCCGGGAAAGGTGGCAATGACCTCACCGCGCGGCCACTGATTGCGCGGTAAGGTGCCATCTGCGATCAGCACCAGGTCGCCCAGCTGGATCACTCCGTTCTTCGCACAGGGCTCCCGCCGGTGTTGAAGTTCAGGCAGGTACTCCCGCACCCAGCGGGACCAGAAGGAGTCTGCGAGGGCCTGGCTGACTCGCCAAGTCCTGCGGCTGGCCACGTCCTTTTCGGTGAATGCCCCTGGCAAGGGCACATGTGACGGCCCGCCGAGCAGAAAATGGTTCGGTGTTAGCGCCTCCGGGTCGTCAGGGGACGTTGACACGTGCGTCAGAGGCCGGCTGTTGATGGTGTTCTCCGCCTCGACCAGGAGTGTGTGTAGGACTTCGTCAGCTGGGGCACGTTCTCGAAGTGTGACGTCTAAGGCTGTCTTCACACTGCGGACGAGCCTCTCCCAGGCACCGCCCATGAATGGTGCCGACGGAGGGATGAAGCGCCAGCGGATGGTGCGTACCGATGCTTCTTGTTCTAATGCTTCTTGGGCTGTCCTCTTCATCTCGATGTCGGCACCACGAAGGTTGGTGCCCTGGTCACTCCAGAGTTCGGTGGGGCAGCCTCGACGTCCGATGAACCGGCGCAGCGCCATGATGGCGGAGTCTGTTGTCAGGCTGTGGGCGATCTCGAGGTGTACGGCGCGTGTGGTCAGACACGTGAAGATCACGCCATACCTCTTCTGTCTTCCTCTGCCGACGGTCACGGTGATCGGGCCGAAGTAATCTAGGCCAGTGTAGGTGAATGGCCTTTGATGATGTGCCAGGCGACTCGGAGGATGATTGCCGGTTGAGGGTTGTGCCGGCGTGGCCTTCCTCACACGACATGTCTGACATCCCTGGAGTTCGGCGCGGACCGCGTTGCGTAGACGTAGCACCCAGAAGCGTTGTCTTACTTCGTTTGCTGTGATGTTGAAACCGCCGTGGTGAAGTCGCGAGTGTACCCATCTGATGTACAGTCGGGTCCAGCGGTGGTTTCCGTCGATCACAGCCGGCTCTCGTTGTTCCTCAGTGATGTCTTCGGTCGCTGCGATCCTTGACTTCAGCCGGATAACTCCCTCGGTGTCCAGTCTTAGGGCGAGTAGTCTCAAACGGCTGGCAGAGGGCAATGACCCCCCTCGACGTAGTATGTTGACCTCTTCTTGAAACAGCTGTTGTTGTTGTGCACGAATCCACAGCTGTTCGGCGCGCTGAAGGTGTCGTGCCTCGATCGGATACAATCGTGGCCCGTCGTTCTTGTGTCTGCGCGTCGTGTGTCCGTCGGTGCCCGGTGCGCTGCCAGCACGCCAGGCGGGATCGCTGTCTGCGTTCTTCTGCGTGCGCTTGTATGTTGCTGCACAGCGTTGTCTTGGTCGGATGAGTTCGATGAACTGTAGCACACGTGCGGTGGTGCGTACAACGCGTATGTACGACGAGAAACGCTGTACGTCCGGTAGCGCCTCTGTCAGGCGCGCTGCGTTGTCTTGCACGACGTGTACTCGTTCTTCACCAGTGACTTCTATATCGACGACCTCTTTATTTTCGCAGGGCCAATCCTCTTCGGGTAGGTATAGGAACTCCGGTCCCTGAAACCACCGGTGATCAGATGTGAAGTCTTCTGGTGTGTCTCTGGTGGCGTCGTCTGCGACATTGAGTTTGGTCGGTACCCAACGCCACTCTGCAGTCTTGGTTTCTTCGGAGATCTCTGCAACTCGGTGAGCGACGAACGGCTTGTACGCTCGCGGGCCGGTCCTCAGCCACGCAAGTACGGTTCTGGAGTCTGACCAGAAGACGCGCCGTGTTGGTTTCAGGTCGTGCTCTTCGATGGCGGTGCGAGCTAGGCGGGTGCCCAGCACAGCGGCGTGCAGCTCCAGGCGCGGTATCGATGTCACCTTGTTGACTGGTGCCACTCTTGCCTTCGCGATGACCAGGCTGATGTCGACGTGTCCTTCTTCATCTTCAACTCGCCAGTACACTGCGCCAGCGTATGAGGTCGAGCTGGCGTCCACGAAGGTGTGTAGCTCGGCGGTCTTGGCCGTGTTGAGACGAGGATGACAGCGCGGCACAGCTAGCTCCGGCAGTCGTTGGACGTGCGCAATCCAACGTTTCCATATGTCATCTTCTGTCGGAGCGATAGGATCGTCCCAATTGATACCGCTGCGCCAGGTTTCTTGTATGATGCGTTTCGCTTGCACGGTGACAGGAGTAGCGAGTCCGAGGGGGTCAAATAAGGACATGACCGTCCTCAGAGCTTGTCTCTTGGTCGGTGTCTTCGCTCCCATCAGAATGTCGGCGGGGATCTTGTGTTTGTTGACGTTGAAGGATAGCGTGTCGGAGTCCGGATGCCACACCATGCCCAATATCTTCTCAGGATCCAGCGCCACTTTGTCTTCTGACTGTCCCGGTGAGAGGCTGTCGACCACGTGTCTCGAATTTGATGCCCATCGCTGCAGGAAGAAGCTGGCTCGACTGTGTATGAACGCCACTTGGTTCGATATCTTGAGTGCTTCTTCTTCGTTGTCAAAGCTGCCAAGGAAATCGTCCATGTAATGGTTTCTGATGACAGCTGCTGCAGCCTCCGGATATTGTTCTTGCATGTCGTCAGCATTGCGATTCTTGACATATATCGCTGTGCAGGGTGACGAAGTCGCTCCGAATATGACAGACTTCATTCGGTACTCGTCCGGCGGGCCCTCCCGCCGGTCACCGCGCCACAGGAACCGCTGCATGTCTCGGTCTTGCTCGTGAATATCGATGCGCAGGAACATGTCTTTGATGTCGGCGGTGACGGCGATAGGTCGTTGCCGAAACCGCATCAGCACCCCGGGCAGCGATTGCAGCAGATCGGGGCCGGATAGCAGCATGTCGTTCAGCGATGTTCCTCTTGACTTGGCAGCGGCGTCGTGCACGATGCGCAGTTTCTCAGGCTTTGCCGGATTGATGACAGCAAAGTGTGGTAGATACCAATGGCGCTCCTTCTTCACCGGTGCTTTCTCAGCGAAGTTGTTCTCTAGGAGTACCTCCAATTGTCGTTGGTATCTTTTCTTCAGTTCGGGATCCCGGTCCAGCTTCCTTTCGATGCCTTCCAGTCGATTGAGTGCGGCGTTGTAGCTAGGTGGGATCTTGGGTTCGTCAGACTTCCATAGGAGGCACGTTTCGAAGCCTCCCGCCGGTAACCGCTTGGTGTTCGCTTCCAGCTGTTGTAGGGCGCGCTGTTCATCATCGGTGACTGGCTTCTTTGGTGCAACTCCCAATGCGTCAAGCGAGAAGTGTTCCCGCATGAGCTGCTCCATCTCTTCTTCAGGGCCAGTGGTGAGGTGATGAGTGCGGTGTGCCTGCCATCTCGACGGGAAGTGGTGCTGCGTTCCGTGCAGGACCCATCCCAAGCTGGTGCGTGAGGCGACTGGTTGGCTTCTGGTACCACGACGAACCTCTTCTGTCAGCAGCAGGTGCCAGTTGTCCTGTCCTATTAGGATCGTTGGTGTACCTTCTTCGTAGAAAATGTCATCTTCTAAGTCATGGAGGTGTGGACAGTCGTGGACGACTGCCCGGTCGACAGACTGCGGTGCTAGCTTCAACTGCTTCATGGTTCTTGCGGAGATGTCATGTTGACTGTAGCCCGCTTGCCCACTGATGCAGAAGTTGATCATCTTTGACTGCTTTGCTTCAATTTTCGCCCCAGCGACGCCTTCGATGAAGATTGGTGCTTCTGGTCCCGTAGCTCCGATCTTCTCAGCGGTTGCTTCATCAATCAGAGTGCAGGTAGATCCGTCATCCAGCAGTGCATACGTGTCATGCACCCCTGCCGGACCGGAGACCTGCACCTTCAGGATCTTCAGCAATGTAGATCTGCTCCGCTTGTCCCTTGTTGAGGTGACCGTAGCTGTTTCGGGCTCCTTCTTAGATGACGGCGCCGTTGGGTTGTGCAGCAGTTGATGATGTGGGTAGTTGCAGTCGTTGATGCCACATTTCTTCACTTTGCAGATATGTTTGAAGCGGCGTGTTCGTAGGCATCGAAAACACAACTTGTTTTTGCACGCCATGTCCCATCTGTCGCTGATCGAGGCCTCCTTGAAGCTGGTACACGTTGCTGCATAGTGGCCCGCTTTCCTGCAAAGCGGGCAGGGATAATTTTCATTGGTGGCTGCCTGTTGTTCATCTGCATGGTACGTGCGCGCCGATCTTCGTGAAGTTGTGTTCGGGTTCGATGACCTCTCGTTCACACGTTCGGCCGGAGCGAACGCACCGCATCGCTCAGCTGTGCGTTCAAGGAACTTGGTGATCTTGATCAAGTCAGGTTCATCCTCCGGTTGTTCAGTCACGAAGTCGTAGTATCTGAAGCGCAGTGTCGCAGGCAGCTTTTCCACCACGGCGTTTACAACCCCCGGGTTGTAGAGGTAGTGCGTCTTGTTCAGCGCCTTCACGGTTGCCGTGATGTTCGTCACCTGTGATGCGAAGAGGCAGATGTCCTTGGGTGCTTCACTCAACTTTGGCAGCATTTTCAGTTTCTCCATTTCAGCCATGACGAGTGCGTCGGGGCGGCCGAATCTTGCTGTCAATAATTTCATCACTTCTTCTGTTGTAGTGGCACCGATGAACAGACACTGCACTGCGTCCTTGGCAGGACCCTTGAGACTGCGTCGTAGTCTTGCCAAATTTTCTTGTTCTGTGGTGGTGCTCGCTGTCTGCTCAAATGCTGCCTTGAAGGGCAGCCAGTCACTTGAACTTCCATTGAAGACAGGTAGTTCCGGTGTCTTGCGTTGCACCAACACAGATGGCTGTAAAGCTCTTGCCGCTTCTGCTATGGCTTGAGCCAAACCACTGTATTCATGTGATGATTCCTTCTTTGGTGTACGAGTCGGCTCCCGAAGTGCAGTCGCCTGTATGTCACCTCGTACTGTTTCTTGCTCTTGAGTGCGGGTCGGCGCCTTATTTTCGTTGATGTGCGTGTTCCACGTCGTCATCGCAGGCCCCTGTATTTCACCCCGCCCCGGTCGCGTTTCTTCATGCGGCATACTGACAGGTGGATCCGGATTTTGTTCAACCCAGGACCTGACCCTGTTTGTTCTATCAGATAGCACTGACTGAAGTTCTTCTTCTTCGGAATCATCTTCTTCGATCATGGAAATCCGCAGCGCCGCTAGCTCCGTTTCTTTTTTCAACAACTCCTCTTTTGCCTTGAGAAGTTGTCTGCGTCGATTCTTGCTAGATGCAGTAGAGAGCGGCGGCGTCTGTTTCCCGACTAGAGTGTTGCTTGAATTTTGTGTTCTAGGAGCTGTGTCTCTGCTTTCCGCCGACGTCGTAGCCGTAGTACCCGTTGGTTCGGTGGTGCCCGTCGCGGCGGTCGTGCTGGACTCCCCTTCCGACGTCACTGCGGCATCCCTGGCGGCGATAAGTTCACGGGCAGCTGTGAGGAGTGGGTGCGCGTACATTGCAGGTGACGCCGGGCGCGGCGCGGCAGTCTGCGACATCGTGGAAGGCGGTGCGGCGACGTGCGGCGCGGCGCCGGCACCGGACGGACCGGAAACGGGCGGCGCGGCGGCGGGCGACGTGATACCGGACGGCGCGGCGGCCCGCGTCGTGGCGGCGGCGCCAGACGACCTCGTAGTAACCGGCGCGGTAGTGCGCGGCGCGGTGCCGGCCGGCGCGGCGGAGTGCGGCGCGATAGAACGCGGTGCGGCAGGGCGCGGCGCGGCGGAGAGCGGCGCGGCGGCGGTGCCGGGCGCTCTCTGGTCAGGCGGCGTAATTGCAGTGGGCGCGGCGGCGGCGCCGTCGCTGGTCGCGGCGGCATCCGTGCTCCTAGTCTTGACCATCTTGAATCTTCAAATCTGGACTGATCCGGCTCCGAATGGACCAATAAATGTGGTGGACAGGATTCTATTCTTCGTTCGTGGACTGTAATTCGTTTTGTTCCCGCCCACCACAGATAGGGGGGAGGTTTCTTTCTTGATGCAAAATGGTTTCAGGTAAAGCAGGAATAACAAGGCTGACTTTCTTTCTTGTATCTTGTTCGGTTTCTAGTTTTCTATTTCTTTCTGCAGGATTTCCAAGGTAATTTTTCCAAAATAATCGCGTCATTTATATGCTCAAATCTTAGTCGTGTCTACACGACGTACATAGCGACTAGAAAATGCGCTATCGACCAATCACAGCTCTAGAGTGAGATAGCGCTATTGCCTACCTTGTCTATGGTAAAACTGCCTTGGGTACCTACTTTCTTTATCTATTTCTTCCTATCTATCAAGATACCACCGAATCAAGTCATTTATTCATAAAATAATAAGTATTACAGAGTTATAAATTATCCTTATCAACTAGTCTTACATAATAAATCTATAAAAACATTAACATTGCAAACTTAAAATAAGTGTCGTGAACAATATTATAATAACTACACATATTATTTTCTGTAATACTAATAATCACTAAAAATATAATATAAATTATAATTCTAGCAGTTAGTTATTCAGCAATTGTAATTATCCTCGCTGATGTAGGCGCGCTGAATTTGTGAAAACCTTTATTGGATTAATTTAATGTAATTTTCTTGTTTAATTTACTTTAAGGTGTTTATTATTTTCTTAAATAAAAAAAATTATTAACACATTTGGCTTAGGCTTTTATTACTAGTGTACCTAAAATTATACAGCGGTTAAAGAAAAATAAATAAAATCGTCAACACCTTACAAGAGAATCTAATTCATACATCTAAAAAGCTATCTACTTCAAAGATAACTCTATTACATTAAATGAGATTGGATGCACGCTGTATTAATTTCTTGAGGTGGCCAGGTCATGAAAACATGGAGACATTTCAAAGGATAGTGTTGCTGATAAATGATTGTGCTTCGAAATGAGCGAAATTAAATAAATACGAAGTAGTTTGGGATATGTTATTAATTATTTATTGGTTATGAGCAGATACAAATATAATATGATACAATATAATATGTATAAGCTAAGCTTGAATTTGAAAAATAGCATTGTTATCTTTAGGGTATTTGAGGCAGACGTATTTGCCTAGTTTTTTATTATTTATATAAATTTATTTAATTATTTATACATTATTAAGATGTAACATAAACTCATTCGAGTTTGACCGTACTCCAGAACGTTCTTCGTCTTTAATCATAGCCACAAACGCCATATTTTTTTAAATACATACTTTTATAGATAATAACACCCAGACTCAAAACAAGCAGACATATTAATGCAACTGGCCCGTCAATATAAAATCTTACTCACCTCCATGTATTTTATGTTCTGCATACGTCGAACATGGGTCCCTTATCTATCGAGACGTGTCGCTTAATAGGATTTTAGGAGAGTGTCTTATGTGGTCTAAGTGCACTTATTTATATAATAATATAATACTCTCATAGTAAGGGGTAAGGAGCGAAGACCCAAGGCTTTTGTGCGGCTAATGATGGTATGAAGGTGCATGGTGGATGACACCATTTATAAGGGAAGATCCTCCGCCAGCCTGGGTCATCGTGCCGCAGGGACCGCAGTTCTTCTTTTTATTTTTAAGTTTGGCAACTAAACCCAAATTAGGGCTCATTTCTGCCAGTGTCGAGTTATATTATAGTTTCCAGTCACAATAACTCACTTTCACATTATAGTCCTCAGTCACCGTCCATATGAGGTGGTCATTGTACTTTTAGTACAATGACCACCCTCTTGATTGACCTCTTGACGGATTTTTTGAGACAACTTGAAAAGTCACGATACACATAATTCATTTCATTTCACTTCACTGGTGCACATGGATGATCTTTATTGGGTAAAATACCACCAAAAATACACAATAAAACTCAAAATACACAAATGTATGAAAATAAAAATGAAAACACAACGTCACTCTGCATGTTACCGCCAAAAAGTCGGGACCGCAGTTGTATATATGGAAATTCTCGAGAAAACTTCTTAAGCGCGATGCAGGATAATGTGACGACACGCCACCTATCTTTCCGTGTGTGAACTATCTAGTGTTTACTGATAGATGGCTGATAGATGTCGCTACAATGGCAATTTGATTTATATTATGTAACGCTGTGAAACAGATACAATATATTATTGAAATATATTTTAGATAAAGCAAAATTTATTCTGATTTCCTTAATAATTTTAAGAGAGGTAGAGCATAGCGTTTATTCGCTCAAAGAGCAGCTCGACTGGGGAAGTACCTCCACCTTACAGAATACCGCAGCCAAATAAATTTATGTTGTGTAAAGTTGTGTTCCTGCGCGTGAGTAAGGTAGCCAGAGCTCATAGGGGAGGGGGGAAAGGTCGGTAACGCGTGAGCGATGCTTCGTGTGTTGCAAGCGTCCATATGGCTACGGTAACCGCTTACCATCAGGTGGGCCGTATGCTTGTTTACCGACTGGTTGTATAAAAAAAAAAAAAAAAAACAATATTATACACGTACATAAAAGTAAATGTTCAGTGGTTATAAGTGAATATTCTAATTGTGGTGTTTGCGGCATCATTCCTATTACATACACATTTTATAGTCCAAGAAAATAGGTACCAAAAACTATACCAGTATTTGTACGTAGTATTTATATACTCTGAGCTAGTATCTACCCAAGTATTATATGAAGCAATAAAGGAGAACGCTATAAGAACAATCTAAACAAATTGAAAACTTGAAACTATAAAAAGTTTGAACATAAAGAGAAAATAGTGTGTGGTTTTATTAGAGCACAGGAACTAGTGTTGTAGTTCGCCATAGAATAAGCGAGTGTCTTGAAGTAGGTTTCTAGAGCACTGTAAGGCGCTTCGCATACGTGTGTCTTGTGTCGGAACAAAGCTACCAATGAATATTTGATTTCTATAGAACCAGTACTAAATCAGCCATTCCCTGCGCAGATTTGTGTCCAGTTGCTTCCACTTTAAACATACTCGTTGACGATCAAAAGGTTTCGGCGTCGGTAACTGGAATCTAAAAGTCGACAGTTGAAGACATAAGCAACATTAAAAAAATCCTTATGGTGCGCACCTCGCGATTTCAAGTGTGGACGTTACAACGAGCGTAATGCGAATCCCTGTGTTCGTGAAAAAACTGACAATCGGGCGGAGCGCAGTGGGGCGCGAGATGAATGCTCGTTAGAGGCTCGCAAGTCCGTCCACGTTACGCGAACTACTAACGAGTACTGTTCGTTCGTGGCTCGGCTCGTGCTCGCTTCGCGTATCATGGACGCACCATCACAATTGTACTGAAACTGACTGAAAACAAGCGGTGACTGTGTCCGATCGCCGCCACCGGACACAGCAATTACGGTTACCAGTGACCAGAAGCAGCAACCGTCTGTGTCCGATGTCCGACACAAGACACACGTTTGTGCAGCGCCTAATAGTGCATAAGGCTTGTCATAAATGAGGTATTATACATGAAATACGCCAACTGCAATTTTAATAAAAATCTTTAATAGCCTAGCTTAATGTTTTAAGTAAATAACTCCATAAAAAGAAATGTTTGTATATTTTTTTCTTATCTCGGTTTTTTTATGTTTTAACTTATGACTTTTTTACCGTATATTCAGTATGGTCTGTAGTTGATCACAATCACCTTGGTCAGTTATGATGCACACAAAGCCTAAAACCAGTCAAGTGCGAGTCAGACTCGCTTACGAAGGGTTCCGTAAAGACGATTTTGTATGGGAACCCTATTTAATATTATTTATACGGACGGACTTTTGGGCTGATGGACAGCGGGGGCGTAGTAATAGTGTCCCGTTGGCATCCTATGGGTGCGGATCGCTAAAAAGGGAATTTGTTAGGTCCTAAGGATTTAAAATAATATGTTCAGTTTTTTTTTATACGACTTAGTCGGTAAACAAGCATACGGCCCGCCTGATGGTAAGCGGTTACCACCATATGGAAGCACACGAAGCATCGCTCACGCGTTACCGACCCTTCCGTCCTCCCCAATTAGCTCTGGCGACCTTACTCACGCGCAGGAACACAACTTTACATGACACAAAGTTATTTGGCTGCGGTATTCTTTAAGGTGGAGGTACTTCCCCAGTCGAGCTGCTCTTTGAGCGAATAAACGAAGTAAGTAAGTAAGTAAGGTCATGAAATTAACTTAAAATCCTTTTCTTAAATTGCTTTAACACAACTGGTGCTAGAACATTGTCCTACTAATAAATGCGAAAGTCTGCAATCCATCATTCCTTAATTGCTGAGCAGATATGAAACTTGGCAAATACACCCATCTCGAGAAAAAATATGTGAATGACTCGAGCCGCGGGTAAAATCACGATAGTTTGAAGAAAGCAACTAAATAAATGGACATCATAATATATGCAACGTGAATAAACTAAACTAGAGCCATTATAATAGGTTAGTTTTGACAGCTCATTCACATTTCTCATCCATGTGCCAAAAGAAACAAGCATAGTCCGGCAAGGACGCCCTCGTATCAAATATGGCTTCTAAGATTCTTCATCATTGTGAAACCTAGGTTTTAAGTTTTTTAGCTCTTTTCGTTATTATGACGTGAGAAAGTGGCGAATATATTTATCTCCAATTCTCCATGCATTCTCTATGACAAAACTCGTTGAACTTCTCACGTGATTGCTTCGTAAATGAAAGAGGCAACATAGTGAAACAGATTCATTAAGCATAGAGTATTATATACTCTGTGGTACAAGGTCCGACTCAATAGTAAATAATAAGCCAATCAGAAGAAACGGAGCGAAATTAGGTTGTTTTTCCGGGTCAACAAGAAGTACACTTATTAGGATGCTCATTTCGTTTTTGAAGGGTAGAGGGGAAGGGTTAAGGCGATGATAGCTCAGTGGTAGTGACGTCGGATACCAAGACGAAGATCCCGGGTTCGAATCCTACAATGAGCTTGAGCTTTCGGTGAAGGAAAACATCGTGAGGAAACCATAGCACGGTGGTAGGGCACTTTGTAGTACCCGTCTGGCTGGCTACCACCCTCAAGTTGAAAATCTGTCGCCAAGCACCTATCGGTGTGTTCCGTCAGCTGCACTTGAGAGCCAGTTCCTTCTAGGCTTTGTGTGCTTACCACCTTCGACCACATCATCACTTACCATAGTGAGATTGTGGTCAAACACAGGCCTATAAACAGTAAAAAAAAAAAAAAAAAAACAATATACAGTAGGGTTTCGTTTTTCCCGACCTTTTTCCATTCCCGGGACCCGGGAATGAAAAAAATGACTTCCCGGGAATTCCCGATTCCCGGGAAATTTTAAAAGTTGTTAGTTTTGATATTTTAACGTATATAAAGTCAAGTAAACTACGTAATTTAATTTAATTAGCAATTTATTTGTCTCAGAAGTAAATAATAGTACATTATGAGACGTGTGCAACGTTGGTAATCACACGAGACGGCATCACATCAATGCACACGCGTGTCATACGACGTTTTTCAACACACTTGTGAGGAAAAAAACAAACTTGTATTTTTTTCACAAGATTTTTTGATAATAGTCAATGAGAACTTCAACAAATATGGCGCGCAAGTTCTTTTTTTGACAGCAAAACTGTTTTAACCGTTTATATTAAGTATGCTTCGTCTACGCACATATCAATAGCATTGAGTCACAAACTTAACATAATCGGGATTATACTGTAAGGAAAATTCAACAGATGTCACTGGCAACACCAAAAGGCTCGTCTGTCGAGCCTCCATATTGCATTGAGTTCCTGAGCACACACCTGTTAACTACCTTGCACTTGTATCTATTGAGTTTTATTAAATATAGATAATTAAATTAATTTGTTTTCTCTGAGTTCTCATAGCTCAGAAGCGGGATTTCCAGATTGCAGCCCACGTGAGTTTTTGAACAGTTCTTTTGGAGATAACGTTTCCCATAATGGAACGTAATTGAAACAGTTAAAATAAAGACAAGAGTGACGGTAGTAATACTTTTTAAATGCAGTTACTTAAGCGTTACTTAGGTCATTGGAAAACAAATTCTTTCGAAGTAGGGTTGATATAGCTTCCGCGTCGTTGGGTTCTGTCACCACGTCGAATGCAGTGAACCGGCTTTTGAACCCCCTGCAAGTGAGCGCACCTATACGCCGCCCCTAACCGTGGCTGTAGTACATACTGGGGCCTCCTTGTCGCCGTTAGAAGCCCCACCTGTTTCGGTGCCTAACAGTGTACCGATGATGCGGACCGGGGATGGGTCAGCGGTGGTGCTTGCGGTGGCGCGTGGACCTGACGTGGCAGGTGTGCTCCCTATCGAGACCAAGCTCGCTCTTATGCCTTTGCAGGTGTTATCACCTGCAGCCCCTACTTTGGGATTGGTAGACAAAACTGTGTCGATTCCATTGAGTTCGACACATAAGGTAATTGCAACAACATAACTCATCCGTCGTGCTCGTTTTCGTTGAGATATGTTAGTCGTAGTGATCCAATAACCGAATTCATCGCTCTTAAGTCGACAGTAACAATGGAACAATGAATAAAATAACTTGAGGGTATTTCCAATATTTTGTGTGCGGTTGGGGCGAAAGATCACTCATTTTTAATTGTTCGACAAAATTGAATGATTGTACAAGATAGTAGTATGATCAACTAAGTGATTTTAATTGATTGAATTGTGTTACCCCGTTTGTTGCAAGCGTCTATATAGCTGCGGTAACCGTTTACCATCAGGTGGGCCGTATGCTTGTAGTATAAAAAAAAAATACAAAGTTTGGTTAGAATGGAAGCAACTATTAATGATTGCTTTTCCGTCAAACCGCGCAGCAGTAAACTTACTATGATGCGTGATCTTGTCAATGCTATACGTCACCCTGAACAGTACAGTTTTAATATGATAAATTAGGTATCGCTTGTGATATACCAGAATATCTGATTAGTGAGGCGATCATAGGTACGATTGGTATTGAGCTTAATGATGTAGGCAGGAGCCATTTCGACGGGTTCACGTGACTCGAACTATCTGCGTATATTTGTAAACGGCGATGCCATATTTCTACTAAATGAATAATAAAAAAAAAAAAAAAAAAACCTATTTAGTGTGCAACTTTCGTGGCAAACGCGGACATGACGAAAGCAATTATTTATGTATACTAAAAACAAAAGTGTAGCTATTGTGCCAAAACTGGCCATATCAAAGATAAATGTCTAAAACTTAAAAATCGAAGTGCTAAACCAGTAACGAGCAAAAATAACGATAAACAACAATGACATACTGTGCGCGTCATCACAGATTCTTCGGATAACTCAGAATATTACAAGACACAAAAAAAAAACAGTTTATGGTTTTATCAATTTTAGTAGCTCTTCTTTAACAATAACAGAATTCGTAGCGAGACGATTGAATTTAGTAATCAATTCTGGCAAAAATACCATTATCGCGGGTTTTGGTGCGGCAAAATATTCCAAATTGGTGTGGCGTCTATGACGATTTGTTTCAATGAAGCTAGTTGTGAATCTAAGGCATTAATTGTGTCAGACTCTGCTCAAGATATCGATGTTAAAATAGGGCGACCCTATACAGAGTACTCTAATGTGCATGAGATAAAATACCTACATTATAAAAAAAAAAATGCGAATACTTTGGTCAGTTACCCGGTGTATGATGTGAAGTTGAGTGCATAAAGTTTGTTTTTGATATTGAATAAGTTTTAATAAAATAGTGTTGTCATGGGCTAGTTCTGTGTCTGGGCCTGTTACACTACATGTTACAGAATATAGTACACTTAAAGCCGAGTGTGTGATTCCAAAATATAACACTGAAAATTATTGATGGAGTAGTAAATATTAGCAAAGAGGTAGTAAACTTGCCGCCACGACGTTATGTGGTGCAGGTGACTCTTTCGGATGGCAATAATAATTGAGGATGATTTAGATCCTTGTGTTATTACTGAATTAGAATATATATAACGTGAATAATCTGATTAGGTACTTTTAGGTGATGAAAATAACATTGGTAAACGTTCTGTTAAAATGTAAGTTCATAAAACTTTGGCAGATTTATTAAGTGAAGGGATCGTTTAGGAATTTCATTCCTCGTATGCTAGTACATTATTACTAGTACCTACCGAAAATACAGGTGAGGTACAGATAATCACGATGATGCTTTAAATCATTTTAAAGATATGCTATAGACCCTCAAAATTCAAACTGGTAGTAATGCGTGATTTTTGTGTACCAGAAAACTTTAATGGCTTTGTTTAATCCGGACTTTGAAATCCAAATTCATGCGTACTTTTCAAAAATTGGATTAAGATTCGATTAGGTGCGTTGCGTCTAAGTTGCTGGTCGGTAAACGACGTCCTCTGAACAGAAATATCTTGCTGAGTCTTCTCAGTTCAGGTGTATTACGAACCGGTGGTAGAATCAATAATTGTAGCGTTCTTAAATGTCTTGTTGGGGCCAAAGTTGAATAAATGATTTTGAATTTGACTTTATCATAGTTTCGAACTGAAGAAGTTAGCCGTTGTCATGACTCTTATATTTTTTAAAGTCTACGTGTCGCGTTTAAAATGTTTGCTTGTGACCGACTGTGACGCTGTACGTGTTCAAAGCTTGAAATGTGCCCTCGCGTCGCTGGGTGGTGGTTTGAGTACAGGGTTTCGATTTTGATGTTGATGTTGAGTATCGAGACGGTAAATCTATGGCACACGTGGATGCGTTCAGTGATGTGGTGTGTTGAAAATACCTTATTGAGAGTATGTAGCAGGATGACGACTCATTGCGTACGATTTGGGCAAACTTGGAGCGTAAAATTTGGTAATACTAATGAGCTGGCTAAAGACTTCATATTTGAGAATTTCGTGTTATACCGAAAAGTTGTCCATAGTAAAAAGTTTGTAGTCCCACGCATGTCACATTGGCCCTTTGTCCAAAGTTTTCATGATGGCCATTTCTATTATACTAAGACTTATGATGCCATAAGGTCGAAGTATTGGTTAACAGAATACGACGTTTCATCAAAAATATGTGCGTGGTTGTATATCGTGCCAATATGCAAAAAAAAACAACAGGTTGGTTGTAGGTTAATTACACCCAATAGATAAAGTAGCCGTAACTTTTCATACGGTTCATATTTGTTCATGATTGTTTGTTCTGTAAAAGTCCATCAGGCAAGATGAACATACTGGCAATAGTTGATGCCTTCACGAGATTTAATTAGCTAGAGGCGTGATGTTAGCTGTAAAGTTTTGCAAACATTTGACCAATTATTTGTTAAAACGTTTGGGGTCGTATTATTAGCGATAGTGGTTAAGGCTTTTGATTTTAAGGACTTCAAAAATTATTATTTTCAATACAAATATAAAACATGTAACCTAAAGCTAACGGGCAAATAAAACAACTTAATAAGATAATTCTCGACGCACTCGTAGCGTATGTTGGCGATGATTAAGGTGACTGGGAACAGTACTTACTAAGAGTTCAGTTAAGATTGAGCTCTAGTTTCACTAATAGTACGTTAGTAGGATTATTTATTCTGTGCTAATAGTACCGGTAAGACTCCACTTGAATTGCTATATGGGTTTCGTCCGAGCCTCGTAGGAGATATCGTTCTAGATCGCCTAATATAGGAGAAGCCGCTGTCACGCGCTCGATAAAGTGATCACTGCAACTAGCAAAACAAAATTACAATAAAAAGAGACGTGTTGAAGCTTCTTTTAAGAAAGGAGATTTAATTCTTGCTGAAAGAAAAATATTCGCAAGGTTTTGCAAAGTGGAATACTTATGTCCCCGTTTTGGGTCATACTTAAAATAATAAATGTACGGTAACCTCATGTACGGTATGTGATTAAGAGCACACATATAGCCGAGGTCATATCTAAAATTATAAATGATTTATTAATATGTTAGGATTATTTATGTTTATTTGATATATGCTATGATATTTTATTTGTTATTTATTATCTATTATTTAATTCTTTATCTATTATTTTATATATTTATTTTCCTATAATTATTTAGTTTTATATTATATTATATTGACCTGATGTACAAGTTGAGCTCATTATAGATCATGATTTTAATAGCGCTAGCCTTAAGAGGCATTTTCCATATCGGAATATTAAATACCTTAAGTAATTTAAAATGTCTTAAGACACTTAAGCTTTAAGAGGCTGTCACATAGATGTATTCCTTAAGAGGAATAAGCCTCAGGAGGCAGATATATCGCGATGGTTCCAATGATGTATTTTGTTAGTTTATGACATCATTAAAACATGTTACAGTACTGGTTACATAATATCCCAACATTCAGAAGTTGGTCGCACTGACATTAAGAAGTCAGTAATGCTGACATTAAGAAGTCAGTAATGCTGACATTAAGAAGTCAGTAATGCTGACATTAAGAAGTCAGTAATGCTGACATTAAGAAGTCAGTAATGCTGGCATTAAGAAGTCAGTAATACTGACATTAAGAAGTCAGTAATGCTGACATTAAGAAGTCAGTAATGCTGACATTAAGAAGTCAGTAATGCTGACATTAAGAAGTCAGTAATGCTAACATTAAGAAGTTGGCATCATTCACACTAACATTAGGAAGTTAGTTTATCCCAACATTCAGAAGTTGGTCGCACTGACATTAAGAAGTCAGTAATGCTGACATTAAGAAGTCAGTAATGCTGACATTAAGAAGTCAGTAATGCTGGCATTAAGAAGTCAGTAATGCTGACATTAAGAAGTCAGTAATGCTGGCATTAAGAAGTCAGTAATGCTGACATTAAGAAGTCAGTAATGCTGACATTAAGAAGTCAGTAATGCTAACATTAAGAAGTTGGCATCATTCACACTAACATTAGGAAGTTAGTTAATCCCAACATTCAGAAGTTGGTCGCACTGACATTAAGAAGTCAGTAATGCTGGCATTAAGAAGTCAGTAATACTGACATTAAGAAGTCAGTAATGCTGACATTAAGAAGTCAGTAATGCTGACATTAAGAAGTCAGTAATGCTGACATTAAGAAGTCAGTAATGCTAACATTAAGAAGTTGGCATCATTCACACTAACATTAGGAAGTTAGTTTATTCGATTTTAGGAAATTGTAACTCTTTCTCACACGGGATTAAGAAGCTTGTGTCATGATGCTGACTGAAGAGGTTGGTTTCCACCAACATCGAGACGAAGAACTACGTGGCTACGCGGGGCGCGCAGCAATATCAGGAAGGCCGACTGTAAGGAAAATTCAACAGATGTCACTGGCAACACCAAAAGGCTCGTCTGTCGAGCCTCCATATTGCATTGAGTTCCTGAGCACACACCTGTTAACTACCTTGCACTTGTATCTATTGAGTTTTATTAAATATAGATAATTAAATTAATTTGTTTTCTCTGAGTTCTCATAATACCTATCATAAAACTGTGCGGTATTGTAAATTTAAAAGCACTAGTGCATCATAAGCTACATTATGATACTAAAAACGGTGCAATAAATGTCAAATTACGAGCATGTGTTGAAAAAAAAATTTACTTATTCACAAGGAACGAACTATGCTCGGAATTTCTCTACGAGACAGAGAAACGACGACATTCGTAGGAGAAAAAAAATTACCGATATAGCTCTTAGTGATAGTAAGCTGATGTGATAGCAATGGGCAGGCCACATCGCTCGAAGACGACGCGAGTGGCGACCACGTACAGGAAAGCGCGGTTAGGGACGACCTCCCACCAGACGGATTGACGACCTGCAGAGTCGCCGCTGGGATGGGCGCCGCTGGATGCAAGCGGCCCAAAATCGTTCGAAGTGGAAGTTAATGGGGGAGGTCTTTGTTCAGCAGTGGACATCCTTAGGCTTGACTTTTGGTCGGTAAAAATAATAATACTTATTATTTAAAAAAATATGCATTTTCGGCAATATTAAAATTTTTCAATACAAAAACGCTGATTAGCTTTATCTGTATCTTTAAAAAAAATATTTATGTAACTTTCATTTTCTTCAAAATTACGCGCATTCAGAGATTTTCTCTAAAATCGGCAGTTTATAAACTACCCATAGTAACTATGTATGACCTATAGTTTGATATGATTATTTATAATTTTCTAGTTATGTTTGTGTGTGAGACACAAATAGGTAATTAAATAAAATTACGTATTTTACTTGACTTTTGATAGGTTACAAACATACATGTTTTTATGGGTATTTTCGGCGAACTTGAAATTTTTCAAAGAATAAAACGTTATCTCCACAAATACACACTTCCTTTTTTTTTTTTTTTTTTTTTCGTGGGGAAATCCTCATAGGATACCCGACCGCCTCGGGGGTAGCGGCCAGGTTATGCCGGACTTGTACCGGCTAAAACCCCACGGTGGTCGCCATCTGCGCTGTAGAGAGGGGGGCGGGCTCTCGTGTTGAACGCGTACCTGCTCACCCCTCCAAGCGCGGCGCTTTGATAGCTCGTCCCGGGGGAAGTCTGACACCTCCCCTCAGCACCCTCGCTGTGCTATCGCACGATGAGTCATGACCACGTCGACCCATCGTCCTCCTTGGGGTCGCTACTGGGCGCACAGAGCCCCCGCTCTGATTGCCCACGACCCCAAAAGCCCCGTTTAGTCGCCTTTTACGACAGGCAGGGGAACACCGTAGCTGTTATACACACTTCCTACAGTTCCTTTCAGCGATTTCTCATAAGCTTGTAGTTCATTTAGTTCGATTTCATCAACATCCTTGTGTTTCAAAGGTTTTTCGTTAATTTTTACCAATATTTGCAGTTTTTTAGAGCATTCATTCTCGTAAAGAAATTCCCGGGAATTCCCGGGAAATCGCAAAAAAAATCCCGACTTCGGGAACGAAACCCTAATATACAGTATATTACTGTTTAGGGTCTGTGTTCAAAAATAAAAATACAATTTTTGGGTGTGTAGAAAATTATAAATATGCCCTTCTTGGCGCTCCTCCGCTGCAACAAACAAAACAAAACTGCGACAAATATGAGATTCTAGCTCTATGAGATATACCTACCATTACCATCATAGAAATTTATTTTACTTTTTCACTTATTAATAACCTGTTGAAAATATGGTTAGTATGATAATACAAATTAACTTTATTGTAAAGCAAAACAATTTTTGACATGATTAAACGTGAACCAGGTTCTAATAGGACACTTTATATTAAGATATAATCACTAATCTAGGTATATACAAAAATCAATGTTTTCTATATGTAACTCATCATATTGCGATTAAACCCAGCACCTAAATAATAGACGGACTAGGTTCCCAGAAGGCGACGGTACCTCAAAGTCAAAGTAAAAGCCATTTATTCACTTTAGGCCCTACGAGGGTGCCCTAGAGGGGGCCCACATATGAAGATCAAAGCTTCTGAAGTCACCTCGTTGATTAACAAAGTTATATCACGGGCGATGGAGGCGTCAGCCTTTGATCACCCGCGGGGTTATTAAGGAACTTTGATGCAACCAATTTCTGGTGGTTAGGTTCAATTTAGAATTTTCCGATAACTTTTAAGTTTTGGTAATAAAATTTTATGTGACAAAATCAGTGCTGTCACCTGGGTATGGGCTAACAGTGCTTTACTGAGTCACTGACCATTTTTGATGTCACACAACATTACAATTTCCACCCCTTTTATTTTTAGTTTGCTAATCCTCATTTGTCCGCCCGCACCCCGTCCGTCCGTCTGTCTGTCTGTAGCTCATGAACCGTAATAGGTAGACAGTTGCCGCTTAGTAAAAATGAAATAAAATTTTAATCACTCATACTGAAAACTTCTTTACAGAAATCTACGTGTGCGAATCTGACTCGAACTTGGCCGGTTTTTTAATTTCCATAAGTTTTCATTATTATGCAAAAAATGCTTCATTGCAACTGGAACCATTTTCGAAATTGTTGTATTTCTACCGATTTACACAAACACTGTTTCAAATTGAAACTGGTAACGTTAGGTAGGTTAACATTCGGTTCAGTTAAAACAAAGATGATTTCAACGTGGGTTTGCATCAAAAGTATAAAATAATAATGTACAATTAAACACTTATATTTAACTGATTTGCTGTCAAAAAGAATATTCAAAATCGGTCCATTAACTTTAGAGACAGATATACACTAGGTAACGTACATAAAAAGTACCTACAGTGAAATTGACAACCTCCTCCTTTTTGGAAAGTCGGTAAAATAACTCTCAAGCTTTTCTTTCGTCACTTTGCACGCATAAATACAATAACGAGGCAAAGTATTTTTTTAAACTCCAAATATTTGTGCAAGTGTAAACTCAGCATAGTAGAAAGTGTTTACTATACCTTCGAGCTCTTTGATGTATTCTTGTGTGTTTACATTAATAAAACTAATTATAGTTATCTATTAACTTCCGCATAGTGATTATGGACTTGAAACATCTGTTGGACATCTTTATTTCACTCCAGTTAATATGCAAACGCCCACAGACATAAATTTAAATAGATAACGCAAGTCCCTCCGTACGTATGAAATCCAGGCGTGTCACTTTTTTTGTACCTACCAAAATGTCACAAGATTGATTTAGTTAGGTTGGGAATTTAGTATTTGATTTTTAACGTGAAAACGAAGCTATCCTATTTTTCAGCTACACACATTCCTCGCTACACATCTCTGGTGGACATCTTTCAAGGTCAGAGTGAATAGGTTATTTCTGGGTAAGCGTGTTCCATCTAGGCTTCGTCTTCGTCCCTTATGGACGGGTCAGTGGCCAAACGCAAGCCCATAAAAAACATGCAGCGGATCAGTTTCAAAAGAAGAACATTGTTCTCCCTTTTTGCACAGATTTTGACACGCAAAGTACATACACTCGCGTCATCTAGTTAGATGTATATCTGTGCAAAAACCCTACAACTCGCGCAGCGTCCAAAATGGAAATGGGTAGAACACATATCACGTATCAGATATGAGGTGGATAAAACGTGTCACTTCATGGTCAGGGCCACAGGGAAATACAGGAAGAGGGCGTAATAAGGAACGCTGGGCTGATGAAATAGCTTACGTCAGGCATTATTTGGATGAAAAGTTCTATAGGAGCGAATTACACATTGTAGTTATAGAAATAAATATACATAGAAAGAACGTCGCCATACTACACTAATATACAAAAGAGGCCAACTTTTATAGGCTGCTGCGCGTAACAGCTACGTTTTACGCTCCCTCTGCGTCATTCTGCTTGTCATAATGACGTTCATAATGATAGTAGTTGTTAAAATATTCCAATTAAAATCGGGAGAAATTTAAATATTGATCATTATTTTGCATTTTTATTTATTTTTATTTGATTTAGCCCCTAACAGTTAGAGCGTATTTTTATCGACGCGTGCACAGCTGCGACACTCTATCTGGATGTATCCTTAATCAAAGATTGTAGTGTGAGATTGTATTATTTATGCTAGATGATGCAATAAAGTATTTTTTTTATGCAAACGTAAATCGAAAGTAATTTTGTAGCGAAGGTTTTTAACGTCTACACTTGAAATGGAAACTGAATAGTTTTTATTAATTTAGAAAGTAGGTTTGATCAAAGCCAAAATTCAAATGTTAAATGTTATCTGCATTGTTCGATTTGTTGATCCCTAAAATCCAGGCAAAGGTTTTAAGACATACAACCTTGTCTTAGTTTTTTTTATGTCAAGGTTTTAGTAAAATGGTGGCGTTAAAACTTTACAGACATAAATGAAAACTTTCAATGTTCCTACAGAAAAAAGCCCTACGTGTCCTTGATTAGGGCCATTTATTTTTACTAAAACTTTAACCTTTATTTAAATACTAGGGTCGCACCGCATGGTATCGATATTATCTCAATAATCTGTCTTCTAGTTTCATCACAGAGACGTCGGCTCTGGCGGCTGTCAGTTTGACGTTTTTTTGTAATCGAAGCTTAGAGTCGTTTCGTGATGAAGAGATTTACGAACGGATGCCGTGACAAGATCTTAGTGTGATGTAAGGGGCGTATTATACTTAGTTGTTTGTTAATTTTGAAGTTACACCTATACCTATAGTTTAATAGGCTAGACATAGATGTTATTTTGTGCCTAATTGGCTCGTGGATGGGACGCGCACCATATTATGAAAAAGAAAATGAAATTCCGTGCAGTTTTTAAACAACAAAAAAAACTCATTTTTAATGCAAGCTTTTTTCGTTAGTTTTGACACCAGAGCTAATAATGGCTATAAAGCGACATTATCATCCAATGTACAAATGTACACCAAATATCAAGTGTGAATCCGACCATTGGAAATGGGTGAAATATGCCTTCACGCCTCAACTACTCGACGGATCATCATGAAATTTGGTATGCAGATAGCCTATGGTATGGAGGACAGCGACTAGACTTTTTATTGGTGAAACCGCGGGGAACAGCTAGTATTTTCATATTTTTAACGCTTTTGTAGATAACGGTATATTAAGCGCAGAAAGATCTAAGCGAATTTTTTTTATATTTTATTTGTTGTAAACAAAAAAATCCTTATGAAAAATAAAAATATCAGTGAAGGTCAGGTCGATTACAGAAAATTACTTCAATTAAGGAAGGGCGGAAGTTGGAGAGGTTATTTCCTTTTTATGTAGGGTATTTTGTCAACAACGATCATCATAATTGTTATAGAATGGATAATAAATTCCTAATTATTATTTTTTTGCAGAAAATCAGTAGCAAACAAATAAAGTAAAATCTGTAAAAATGATAATATAATTAGGTGTCCACAAAAAATCCTCTTTTATTACAATCAGTGCCATTATTTATAAATATCCTGGGACATTCCTCACGGTCATTCTGATCCCAAACTAAGCAGAGCTTGTACTATGGAAACCAGATAACTGATATACTACATATACTACTTTTTGTTTGGAAATACATACTTAATATACATAATTACACCCGAACTCAGGACATACAGACATGTTCATGCACACAAATGCATGTCCTGTGGGAATCCAACCCACTGCACGACCTGCGGCGCGATAGGTGGAATCTTAACCAACTGCGCCAACTGGCCCGTTAATGATATTTTATAAAACTTTTTTTTTTTTTTATTTATTTTATTTCCAAAAAAACCTTACATTTTTTCTTAATTTTAAGTCGCCAAACTACTATTGCAGTTTGTAGGCGTGCACTCTTTCACAGTTTTGTTGGTTTTTACGTACATACATATACCTTTATTTACATTATTATTTAACAATCACATGCACTATACATATATTCTAAGTACTAGTCCAGTAACTTATGAAAGAAACATTAGGTATATCATTTCTTTCCTAAGCAACTAGTCTGCTTCTCTAATAAATTTTCTTTTATTTTTCTTTTTAAAGTTATTTTACATTTAATTTTATTTTCATTCAGTACTATTATATATATATTCATTGACTAGCTGTACCCTGCGGGTTCACCCGTGATACTAGGATTAAAATCATCCTAGATTAGGAACACTGAAAAGTTATCGGCTCGAATAAATAATAAACGACAGACAGACAAAACATTTTAAAAACCGTGTTTCGATTTTGCTTACATATTTTTTCTTGCCTTAAATAAAGTGTAATCTAAATTCATGATACATAAAATTAAAATTATGTGACATTATTGCATCGATGGTAGGTACGATTTTACAACCGTCTTAATCAGAAAAAAAAACAACAATAACGAAACGCGACATTATTCGTTTAACCGTCATTTAAAACGCATTAACTTAAATAAGTTATTTCAAAAAGGCATTCGAATTAAATTCATGTAAATGCGTCTGTCCGTAACCCATTAACATATTATTTTTACGATCCTTTCAGTGTGCGGTGAACTTTATCTATATAAAATATTTTCGTCGGCCCGTTTGTACTTTTGTATGGGGTGTTGATTACTGAATAGACAGCTAACTGTGCATTGGTTTTATACAGAGTGTTTATTATACAAGTTTTTTTGGGTATTTCTGATTGAAATCTCGTTTCGGTATGATTGGGTAGATTGTAGATGAAATACCACCTCAAACTATTAATAGTACATTATGATACATGTATGCAAAGTTGGTAATTACAAACGAGGCGAGCCGATAAAGAGCCGAGAGTGTAATGATCGATGCACACGTGTGTCATAAGAACACACAGTTGTGAGGAAAAAACCAGACTTAGTTTGTATTTCTTGGAGTAATTCTTTTGATAATAATCAACCACACAATCAAAACGTTAACAAATATGGCGCGCGTGTTTTTTTTTTGACAGCTATGCTTTCAGACTGTTTTACCCGTTTAAATTAAGAATGCTTCGTCTACACACGTCAATTGCATTGAGGTACAAACTTAACATAATCAGGATTATACTTATCATAAAACTGTGCGGTAATGTAAAGTAAAAAGCACTATTGCGTAATAAGCTACATTAAGATACTATCAACAAGCAAGTGTGTTGAAAATGTTATTTTACATGAGCTATTCACGAAGATTTTATAATAAAAACAGCCCAACACCTTTGATATAATTATTTTTATTTTCTTTCTAGTCTACACAAGCAAATAATTGCAAGGAATATGATTATTATAAATAAAACTAAAATCATCTGAAGGCCTATACCTATCGTACAAATAAAAAGTTTTGGTTTAAAATATTCAGAGTTGAATGTAGGGGAATTACTCATGACTTCCAAACTCGGGGTAACATCAGTAGCTTGTATCTTTATTACTGTTCTCCTTTTATCTGAACTAAATTACTTTAGACTTTGAATAACCGTGTCTTATTGCCTACAGATTCGATATCCGGGAAGGTGTGACGTCACATTGGTCCGACCCCGGCACGCTGGGAGTACGGGCAACTTTCAGCGGTGATACCAGACCAGCTGTCCTTGTACTCGCCAATCTAAGGTACCTGAAAACTTGGTTTTTACTAGGCTTGAGTTTGACCACAATCTCACCATGGTCAGTGAGTATGAATGACCACTTGAAAAATCATCACTCAAAATAAAACATCACAAAAAGTTCTATGCATAGATTTTTTGCTCAAAAAGCAGCTCGGCTGCGGAAGTTTGTTATTTGGCTGCGATATTCTGTAAGGGGGAGTCCTTACAGAATATCGCAGCCTAAAAACAATGCCTTCGCGTGAGTAGCCAGAGATCATTGGGGAGGGTGCAAGGGTTGGTAACGCGTGAGTATACCTCGTTTGTGAGAGGTAGAGCATACAGTTTATTCACGCAAAGAGCAGCTGGACTGGAGAAGTACCTCCAGAATACCGCATCCAAATAACTTTATGTTGTGCACAGTCGCCAGAGCTCATTGGGTACGTAGGAAGGGTTAAAATGCGTGTGTTGTAACTTCCTTATGACTACAGTAACCGCTTACCACCAGGCGGGTTGTAAGCATGGTTGCCGAATTAGTCGTATAAAAAGAATGTGAGCTGAAACTTAATTTGTATAGAAATATTACCACGGCACTTTTTAAGACATCAGCTTTTAATGGAAGATTGTGAGCAATAATCTATATACCAGCGTTTTAAATCCATAGACACGTACAACTAAACAAAATGGCGAGTAATCTAAACAAAATAACAATAAAATGTAATGTAAAATGTTACGGAAATTAGAAGCAACCATTACGGTCATTAACTAAGTTACAATAACCCATTAACTGTACCTCAAAATAGTATAACAACCAAACAACAATAGTATAACAAACAGTTTCGTAATTAAGAATTTAAACAACACAGGATCAAGTTATTGGTTAATTGTTATTTTGTTTTCAAAGTAAAATTCGTTACCATTAAAATGGTAGATTTTTCGCATTCTGCCCTCCTGATGGTAAGTGGTTACCGTAGCCATATGGACGCTTGCAACACACGAGGCATCACTCACGCGTTACTGACCCTTCCCCAATGAGCTCAGGCGACCCTACTCACGCGCAGGAACACAACATAAAGTTATTTGGCTGCGGTATTCTGTAAGGTGGAGGTGCTTCCCAGCCGAGCTGTTTGTTGAGCAAAAATGACCCTAGTGGGGCACTAATGAAGGTTGAAGCTACTGAAGCTAGCACCAGTTCGTAAGTCGGCCTTCAACTTAGAAGAACAGGCAAAGAACTCAGCAAGGTTTAAATTTTTAATTTTCCTTTCTTGATAATAGATATATTAAAGAGAGGTAGAGCATAGCGTTTATTCGCTCAAAGAGCAGCTCGACTGGGGAAGTACCTCCACCTTACAGAATACCGCAGCCAAATAACTTTATGTTGTGTAAAGTTGTGTTCCTGAGCGTGAGTAAGGTCGCCAGAGCTCATTGGGGAGGGGGGATTGGGGGTCGATAGCGCGTGAGCGATGCTTCGTGTGTTGCAAACGTCTATATGGCTGCGGTAACCGCTTATCATCAGGCGGGCCGTATGCTTGTTTATCGACTAAGTAGTACAAAAAAAAAAATGAGATAGAAATATGATATGTTGTGATATGTGTACCAGTTGTAGATAATAATGATCAAAACAAAACCAATTTTCAGGTATTTAAGTGCAATATTTTCCAGGCCTGAAGACAGCGGGCAGTATCGATGCAGAGTTGACTTCATAAAGTCACCAACTAAGAACACCAGACTCAACTTAACTGTGCTTAGTAAGTACCTAATTATTTAATAGGAAAATTATCATCAATCAACAATTGACTAAATTTTTTAGATTGATTTACTTATAAACGTTTTGTTTTTTTTTTCTTGTATTCTTATGGTTTGCTGCCAAAAACAAGGTGTGAAAAAAGGTGTTTGTAAAGTAAGGGGCATGCATAAAGCAATTGCTTCATGGGGGCACGAGTCGTGAGCATAGATTGACACCTGCGCAGTAGTTAATTTTCGGTCTGTTTGGCGGAATGAAGCAGGGGGAGCGCCGAGCTGCACACGATTGGTTCGTCAGTCGATGCTCGTCGCCTATTGGGTTCTTGCGTGTCATTGGCTACTGTGATTTGGCCAAAAGTGTACATGCGCGAATTTGCCCCCACTACCGGCTATCTGTGCTCACCATTCGTACCTCATACTGTACCTAATTATAAACAGTAAAATTATCGTCAATCAAATAAAAATTTAACGAATATGAATTGAAAGCAGAGAGAGATTTTTTAGATTGACTTTACGTATAAACGTTTTGTTTTATATCTATTTTTCTTGTATTCTGATGGTTTGCTGCCAAAAACAGAAAAAAGGTGTTTGTAATCTCAAAAGTCTTTCCTAACTTTTGTACATGGCTGTTTAAAAATATGAAATTCCTTCCTTTTAGAATAAATTTTCTTATCACATAGTATACTTACTATAGCCTCAGAGTAGATAAATACTAACTATAGCTAACTAATCGTTCATTCATCCCCAGTACCCCCTGAAAGGCTGATAATCCTCAACCACGAAGGTGATGAGATTAGGAATGGCATCCTCGGACCCTATGATGAAGGAACCGAAGTCAACCTCACTTGCATTGCTGTCGGAGGTAAGAAATTATTCACATTTACAGTTTACTTAGATAGAATTAGCGGCGGAAAAAAAAAAATTTTTTTAAACATTTTTGTAATATAATTATATATTATTTTAACATACTATAATCTAATCTAATATAATAAATCTAACTAAATAAATCTAACTTAAACTAGTAAAAAATTTAAATCTATCTAAAACTAGTTAAAAATAAAAAATTATAAATAAAAAACTTCCCCTAACTCATCCCCTAGTGGCAGAGTACCTAGGATACTGGCGGCATTGCCTCGCTGGATTGCGAGGCTTATTCTTTGGGCTAAGTAGCCGCCAGCTCTGGGGTCCCGCGTGGCTTCCACCAACCGCTTAGAGATTTCTCTAAACAGGTGGTGGGCTTGTTGACCCCAGGGTCCTAGGGTTTCAACCCCAAACGGCTCAAATATATAAGTGCTCGATAAACCGCTATATTTGCGCCGCTTGAGGTTCTCTGCGTTGTTGGCAGCTGCGCCGGCCTCGGTCGAAGTATCATGGAGATGAGACGGAGCAAGTGTGTCAACACACGTAGCATCCCACACAAGTGCCCGTCCCAACCTCCATGGCACGAGCGTCAAACCATCTGGTCTCTTGCCATCGTCGCGCGCTAACCCACTTGGCTCTAGGATTGCGGGCACGCCGGCGGTGGCAAGAGACCGACGGATGACGTCATTTAGATTTTGGTGACGTGGAATGCGGCCGGCACTCCTGGAGCAGGAGAGCCCATGATGACCTAAAATATTTACAGCTGCCCCACAACGACAAGTGTGGGGGATGATGTTAGGGGCACCGAGACGCAGACATGTAACAATACGAAAAGTTGCGTTGTCCAGAAGCGTCCCAGTGTTCCCAGATGGAAGTGCCTGTAGCCATAAACCCGACTCCCATTTTCCTGCAGCTAGGAGGCGAGCACGCTCTGCAGAAGAGCTGGACGTTTCAAGTAAATTATTCCATACTTGTCTGCAAAGCGGATCGCCCCAGAGCCTTTGAGAGCAAAGGTTTTTAGGGGGGTCGGAATTAGGACAGGTGGCACACCAAGCATTTCTGGCCTCTGTCAAGAGAGATACCTCAGCTAACTTGCAACGCTCTAGTATCCTGGTTGTTAGGGGAAGCGTGGCATGGACAGAAGCCAAAAATGCTGGGAGGGACAAAGTTAAAATTTTATTCATTATGTGGCATGACCTAGTTTTAAACACCCTGTTACGAACCGACTCGTGCTCTGGGTTGGCATTTTCTACCATTTTGTACGTAAACTATAATTATTATCTCGATTTGTCATAAATCTAATTAATTTTAATTTGTTTTCAATTATACAATATAAAACAAAACTATCAATGATTTGTACCTTTTCATCGGGTACATTAAGTGGGCTGCGTTTCTAAGACGAATAAAAAGTTACGGTGTTTAAACATGTAAAAATAAATTTCTGTATCTTCTACCTTCATAAGTATTCCTGTGGCTTACTATTTGGCCCTTACGACCAAAAGTAAGGTCATGAGAGTGTTGAGTAACTATTGACTGGCCAGCAGCTGACCCTGTGAAAGCCTCTATCTTTAATTGAAATATTGAAATAAACTCCCCATGTATTCTCGTCCCTCTTTTATTCAATCAACGTGACGGGTGTATATTTCATTTAATCGCTTTGTTTTTGACGTGTGGAGAGAACATTCGAGAATTTAACCCCTATCAAAAGTCGCCGGGTCTCGTCAGCCATGTTTCTGTGGGGTGTTTAGGCGAAAAATGTCCAATTCATGCGCACGGCTTTGTTTTGGAGCGAGTGATGAGAGGTAGCGGTGGTAGGGTTATTTTTTAGATCGTTGATAAAATAATTTTATCTATTCATAATTTGCAAGTTATAGTTTAGTTGGTGAGTAATTTAATATAGAAATTTTATTGTTTGAATCTTAGATCACAGAACAAGGCAGATGGAGCGCGCGAAACATGGGAGTGTGGCCAAAAAAGCAAATACAAATTGAATTTTGTTTAAAAAACTTTGTTTAAACAAAGCAAATACAAATTCAAAAGCGAATACCAGCTATGTGTTTTTCAATTTGTATATTTGCTTTTTTGAACACGGGAGTGTTCCGCGCGCTCGATCTGCTTTTTTTTCTGTAATCTGTGTTTTTAATACACACAAAAACAATGGTATCATTAAAGATATAGTCGTGAGATAGACTAAACTTTATATCCAAAAAAATATATTTATTTATTATCAAAAATGTATAAAATTTAATAATTCATGCTAAGAAACTCATTACATTTTTGAATGTTAAACATGGCAGTTACTACTTTTAAATAATGGATCCGTCTTTAACCCCTAATAAATAAAGTGCAACTTCCCCGCTACCTCTCCTGCCTCAACCGTCTCGGGGCGTCACTGACAAGGGTCGTCCTACCGCGGAACCCTTTTGTTTTACACATTTTTTGCGCCTACCCTCATCGGTGGCTTCCGTCCGTTGTTTTAGTATTTTATATTTGAGTTTCCGTTGTTTTCGCGGTTGCCTAACAATTGTAGAGCTTTGTTAGCGGTACGATTTATACGAGCGCCATAGAAATTTAATTAACTACTTGAAGCCTTTCTCATATTTTGTATTAATGGTCACATGGTTTGGAAATTACAGCTGAGTGGTCGATAAATTCGTGACCAATTACAAAGTTCTCGTGCCGACGGTAGGCAGAGGTTTAGCCCTGTCTTATTATAGAACCAATACTTGCGTCAAGTCTCAAGAATCGATTGTTTTAATTGAAAATAAACATTATGTCAAAGGTCCAGGTTCCAAATTGCTTTATTCTCGACTCAAACGGTGACTTGAACTTTGTTTACGTTCTTAAATATGGACCATGGGTGCGCAACGCAGACTTTGTGCGAAGGAGTCTGCGGCCCACAAAAAAGTCCGCCACGGATCATTCACAGATTCAAAGCACACTCATGGAACTCTAGGGACGTAAACGTTATGGAAATGCAGAGATTGCGGTGTATTACTTTGTACAACCAAACACCAAGAGAAAAAATTAAAAGAAGGAAATAGAGAATTTTGGGTACGTCCTTTCTTTCGCAGACTTTTTGCACGTCGAGTGCGTTATTGCTTAGAATTGTATAGTTTATATTTTCACAGACTGAAAAGTGCGGCACGGATAGTCTGCCGTCTGCGTTGCCTTAGAATCACATTTCACCAAAAATATTTCACTAAATTACAGTTGGTTTAAAAAAAAAAAAAAAAAAAAAGTGTTGGTTTATATTATATTTAAAATATGAATTTGTTAACCAACGTGCCATTTCACGCGTGCAGTACAAATATGCCACTTCTAAAACTATTTACATATTTAGATTTCTATGAAACTTAACGAGAATTGCAGTGGGCCGGTATTTTTGGCTCTTTTTTGTCCCTTGGAGGGTTTTAGTGGTCAGTATATACGAGTGGAAAATGGAATAGTAATAATGAGATGTTGACTTTTTGTGCTCTTTGTTTCGTCTGAAAATATTTAATACTCTTTGTTTGAAAATAAACGTGTTTTTTTTTTGTTTGGTTTCGCAAAGTGGAAAATACTGTTACTACGTTAAAACGTGACACACACAAGTCACACCACCGCAATTTTGATTTTTACCAAGTTATTTTTAAAGGTAGGTAATTGAATTAGATCCAGGATATGCTTGGGTATTCCACCATACCAGAGCAAGATGGTACGGTTCTGTGACACTCTAATTCACTATTAAATTCATGTATTCCGATAGTTTCAGTTGTATTTTGGTTTTTGTCTCCAGGCCGACCGACTGCCCGCGTGTCCTGGTGGAAGTCACACGCTCTCCTGGCTAACTCCGAAGCCAGGGCGACGGCCTCCTTCAAGCTGCAGAGATCTGACTATGGCACTTTAGTTACTTGCCAGGTAAAAAAGGATGCAATCTATTTATAAAATCGTGGTTTTGTCTTGATAAACATTTTTTGTCGTGGCAGTGTCATAGAAATCTATTGGTTTAAAAAAAACAATATATTGTGTAGTTACGTTCTCCACATATTTCCCGAATTAATCATTTATTTACAATTTATCAACGAATATTAAAAAAAAACCCTTTCTCAAGAAACGGGCAATCTAAAGCAGACATTTTAAAATCGGCCTGATATAAGTTACTGAGATTAGTATATTGAAACATTAAAACTCTTCAGTTTTATAATATAATGGTGCGTTCATGCTTGGCGAACCGAGCACGAGCCGAGACACGAACGAGCACACTGCGAGCACGATTCGCGTAGCGTGGACGGGCTTGCGAGCCTCGAACGAGCGCGATTGTCAGTTTTTTCACGAACAAAGGGATTCGCATCGTGCTCGTTGTAGGTTCGTTTGTGGCTCGGCTCGTGCTCGATTCGCGTAGCATGGACGCACCATTAGAATCGTTATTTATTTTCTTTCGACAGGCCGTGACGGATCCGATGATTGCGCCAGTATCTGAAAATATCTCCATAGATGTCAATTGTAAGTACTTTACTGATTCCTTCTAATCTACCATATATTTTAATGTTTATAGACTTGTGTTTGACCACTGATACACACCATGATAAGTGATGATGTGGCCGAAGGTGGTAAGCACACAAAGCCTAGAAGGAATTGGCTCTCAAGTGCAGCTGATTGCCAGCCAGAGTACTACATGGTACTACCACCGTGCTATGGTTTCCTCACGTTTTCATTCACCGAAAACTCAAGCTCATTGTAGGATTCGAACCTGGGACCTTCGTCTCGGTATCCGACGTCAATACATCGGTATGGGTGCAAACTGAAACAAAAGTTGTATATTGTCTCGTAAATGTGTCTCGAAAAGAATAAAAACTTTTTTTTTAATGAGCTTCCGTTTGGCCACTGACCCGCCCAAGAGAAGCCTAAGATGGAACACTCTTACCCATAAGAAACCTATTCAAACACTCTGGATTTGAAAGCATACATTTCTTCATGGGTAGTTTTACAGTACAGCCGATTTGAAAATTTGGATGTGTCCTGCAATTTATGTTGCTGACCGTACTAACTTCAGTGGATATAGACCCAGCCGCTAAGGGTACTTAACAAACATACACACACAAACTTTCGCATAATAGTAGAAAGTAGGATTAATGTATCTTTCTTCTCTTAGTAAATTCTTGAAAGAAACTAACCTTAGATCTAAAAGAACAATCTAAAAAGCTTTGCTGACATTACGAGCGAGCACACTAGAGCCTTATAAATAAAATCCCCTTACTGATCCGTTAAAGAGAACAGCAAACTTACAAAGTCTAGGGAGTTCCCGCTAGTGCTGGTCTCATGTTAACGCTGGATTTATTAACTTTTAGAAATCTCAGTTGTAATGTTTTACATACTGTCTATGTTATCTTGGAATTAACACACAAACTTTGTATGGAATGTTCGTCATTTTTTACAGACTTCAAGAAAGGAGGAGGTCAATTCGGTTGTATGTTTTTTTTTTTTTTTTTTTTTATGTTTGTTACCTCAAAACTCCGTCATTTATTAACCGATTTGGAAAATTATTTTTTTGACTGGAACTGGACTGGACTCATCAGATCAGGATTTGATTACTTCTTAGTGCACTTTGAAGTCAGTTTAAGTTTTTTTGTAAAACAGTCCAATTATTTATTTTTGTAATTTGAAACGTGAATATTAGTAAGACGCCACGTCACAGAGTTCTTTGCAAGACAAGATCGCAGTATGACGACTTCAATAACCATGAAAAAATTACTCATTATATCTTTGTACGCATTCTATAGTGCTAAATCAACTTGAAAAGTTTATGGTGCGTCCATGCTTGGCGAACCGAGCACGAGCCGAGCCACGAACGAGCACGATTCGAGTAGCGTGGACGGGCTTGCGAACCTCGAACGAGCGCGATTGTCAGATTTTTCACGAACATAGGGATTTGCATCGTGCTCGTTGTAGGCTAGCCGTTCGTGGCTTGGCTCGTGCTCGATTTGCATAGCATGGACGCTCCACATCATATATAATACAAATTATAGTAGAATTAGGTACAACCACACACAAAGTCCTCAAACTAAAATTATTTTTCCCTCAACTGAGCTCCACAGCACATCACTTCACAGGTTGATGTTTAATCCTTCTTACCGAGACAGGTAACAGACTTACTTTGAAACGTCGTGATTGTATGAAACACTAACTTAGTTAAGCTTCCTTCGTGTTCACTTGTTAAACATTAATTAAGTGAAACTTGCCAATGTTAGTATGAATAGAGGTAGCAATGTAACTTTATGTCTTTGTTTTAATTTGGTGAAAGGATGGCTTATTTTATTTTATTTTTGAGAATTGTGGTAGAATAAGCGCTACAAGAGGTGAGTAGTTAGAATGGATTCAAATTTGCTCTCCTCTCGGAGCCGGTCTGTTCGGACGGACCATTATGGAGTGACTCGACCCGTCTGTTTGCCCATCTGTCTGTCTTTAAGTCTGTCTGTCCGTCCGTCTTTCTCTCCGTATGTCTGTCCATTTTTCACAGCGCATTATAACAACTTTTTTTTAAATATTGCTATCCAATTCTTTTGGGTAAGCAATATTTTAAACCATCCTGGTTTTTATTTTTCTCTTGTTTAGCGGATCCCTTTAGTTATTTTTTATTTCTAAGGCAGACTTAAGTAAGTCATGCTCACTTTAAGGCCTTTGATTGCGGCGGCGTCGTGTGACGGGTCGCTCACTTCCCTCCAATATGGCGAGGAGGGCGATGGCTGCCACACGCGTCATACTTGTGAACAGGTGCTGCTTGTGGGGGGGGCTGGTCTGCTTAAGTTTGCTATTTATTTACTTATTAAATATTTATTCAGTCTACTTTGTAATTTTGCGCCGGGGCACGCAATTGTTTTCAGTGCGATTAGAATGTAAATATTATGTAATGAATCTAAGCTTGTTTTGAAAAGAGTAATTGCTTAGTTTATTGCCGGCTCTTCTCAGCAAATGCAACCTTCCGAACCGGTATTAGAGTATTAGAGTCAGACTTTTCATAAGTGCCTGCGAAGGTCTATTTGAATAAATGATTTTGAATTTTGAATTTTGATCCTGGAATTTTATTTTGTTTCATGATTTGGTTTCAAATAAATTGCGAGCTAACTGGTTAATGAAACTGGCTGGAGTGGGTTTTTTTTATTTTTTAAAACAGACTCGAAGGAAGGTGTAGATAATATGCGATTCTTATTTACCTATGGAATTTACTTCGATAATAGTTCACCCGGTGGGTATGAATTACAATTAATAATGGCTTGTCTTTAATACGGATCCCTAAAACCAACCTTATTACTACGGTGCGTTATTATAAGACGTAACTCACATTATCGGTGCTCATCAAGCGTCACTTTGAGTGACGCATCGTTACCGACTTGGGATATATTCGACGATGACTTGCACATATTTGTTTTATTATTATATCCGTCTCTCTCATTCTATGTATATTTATGTGTCTGACCCTTTTTATCAATTTGGTCAGATTATTGCGCCGATATTTAGATGATGGTAATAATAGTTTGATTGGTAATGGTAGGAAGAAAGTCGCTTTAGACTTATTTGTATGATAATTTTATTATGATGAAACTTTTTACGCTTATCAGATATTTTTATTATTTTTAGAAGATGTTGTGTAAATACAAAAGTGAACATATTAGTTAGTTACTTATTTATGAATAACTAATAATAAATAACTTTTTAGTAACTGTGATAAAATATAATTGATGAAAAATAAAGACTGAAACAATAAAAATTCTAAAATAAAAATTCCGTAACACCATAAAACTTTTTCAAACAAAAACCAAAAGTTTAATTGCCAACTTTATACCGAGCGAAGCTATATCCAGCCGTCCATATCTTAGATATAACAAAGAAGCTACCTTATTATAATCTGTTTCTCAAAAAACATTCATAAAAAAAGAAGAAAAACACATCTCGAGCGTGAAATACGGGATAACCGGCAAATTGAGTGAGTTCATAAATCACAAGAAACCGAAAAAGCCGTCGCCGAAGGAAACAGCGATATAATCACCCTATACATAACATAGCGAGATGTTAATCTAAAGAAGTCGCTAATTGACAGCTTGATATACTTTTGTGCGCGAATGTACCGACTGGCGTGGAGGTAGGTATTACATCGAAATGGATGCGGCATTGGGTAAATGAATTATAATCGCATTTCGATACAAACGTATAGTTACGAAATAATTACGGGTGATAACATGATTTTTATGGACGGTGACTGACAATGAGGCCTATGTGAAAGTGATTTATTGTGACAAAAAATTAAAATATAACTCGACACTGGCAAAAATAAGACCTAATTCAGACTTGGTCTCCAAACATAAAACTAAGGAGAAGATGATTATGATAGTCTTTTTAGGCACATTTGATAATGATGGAGTTGATTTGTAAATATATCTATATCAAGAATGAGTTTGTTCATTTGTTACCTCTTGACTTCTCAACGGTCCAACCAATCGTGGTGAAATTTCGCACACAGGTAGATCTGGAACTGAGAACTACTAGATAGAAGCAACGGGGCAAATCCGCGTGGCCATAACTAGTGTATGTAAAAGAAGAACTGATTGACTAACAGATGTTTTCACAGCTCTAACAGCAGTGTCAGGCAGGAGACATGACATTTTGAATACCAAGTTCCTTATGTATCTACCAAACATCGAAGAGAAATCCCTTTAGAGTAGAAATATTGAGCAATCCAATTCCGCAACTATTAAGTGCTTTTGCACTGATTGATAACAGTACCGACCAATCACTGCATCTATATGTAAAGTGTAGCCAATCAGAGAGCATTGATAGTGGTGGGTAATTGGCGGAATTTATTTCAAACAAAATAAACGTCATTCTTGGGGTTTATTGTACGATGAGAGTTTTTCAAATTCCGCCACAGACGGGATTGCGGCTGAAAATTCTAGAATAAAAATTATCCTATATTTCAACCCATGGTATCATCTATTTACGTGCCAAATTTCATCCAAATCCGTCCAGCCATTACTGAGTGGTTGATCAACAAACATTCACATGTATAATAGTAGTAAAATATAATCGGCAAGTTTTATAAATCGCAGCCGCACATATTTTATGATTCCATGAATGGCCTCATTAGTTTTATGTCGGTTTAACGAGAAAGTTCGCGACAGGACGTGGGACATTGCTTTTTGGGTCGCCCATGTGTCTCGTGGGATATGAACCCACGATATTATGTTGAAATAGCTCCTGAGATTATGTCGCATAAATTATTTGTATCATTAAATTGTAGAAACTGTAAATAAATATAATTATATAATAAAAATGAATATAAGCATCATACTGGGAACTATGTTGGATTATTGACTGACTGTGGAATTTATCTTATTCTGGAAATAGCCAAAATATAGATAATAAATTCTTAGATAGACTATCTTGGACATCTCATTTGTCTGTCATTCTAGACTTGACACTCTGAATTTTTTGTATTATGAACCATTTTTCACGTTACATTGGCAATTTTATTTTATAACACTTCGGTGGCACACAAGCATACGGCCCGCCATGTATTTTTGCTTTACCAAATTAAAAAAATCCAAATATAAAACGCGTCAAAGTTCCGCACCCGAACTTTGACGCGTTTTATATTTGGATTTTTTTAATTTTTTTTATTTATTTTAAATTTTTAATTTGGGGCTCATGACGTCACGCGGAATTTTAACACACGATATCTTCGTATATTTTTGTATAATTGACAAAAGAAATAATACATGTCTAATATTTTTTGATAATTTAAATGACGGACTGATAATTTTTCAGTCATCTAGCCTAGATTTATCTAACACACAGAATTTACAATAGAGCGCTTCTATTTTGTACAAAACAACATCTAAATTTATCAAAGATCCCAAAGTTGTTAGCGTTGTATGAAATATGATCCAACTATAATATAATAGGGTTGCTACTTCTGAGAAATCGAAGTAATTTTATAATATCCACTTTTGTAATTAGTGACAAAAGTGACGTAATCTGTTTGTTACGGCATTGATTTTTATGTAATTTTCCGAGGGAGATAATGGACGAAATTTTGAGATAAGTCTTTTTAGCACATTCTAAAATCATTACCAGTATTTTAAACAGGATGAAACCGCAGGTCTCTAGTTAGTTAAAACATGTTAAAAGAAAAGTTGCTGATAATTAAACTTTAACCGCACGCTAAAGTTAGACTTAGCGGTGCAAATGAGTTCATTAAAGTATTTTATGTACTTTTTGCACTAATAAAGTACAAAGTGAATGTGAAGTTTATTTTTTTTTACATTTTACTATCGGTGAAGGAAAACAGTCCATCCCTCGAAGGGATAGAACTTTAAATATTTAAAATTATTTTAATGAAAATATACCATTTTATTTACAACTGCACTAAAAGATTTTTTATAAAAACGAAACGTGAATTTTTACATTCAGTTTCTTTCTAAAAGAACTTTAAATATTGAAAATTATTTAATGGAAAAATACCATTTTATTTACTTTCAATTTATGATACCACTCATAGATTTACAATAGTGGCAAAAAAGAACTATAAATGTAAACATCAGCTCTCTATCTAGTACTTCCCCAGTCGAGCTACTCTTTGAGCGCATAAACGCTACGCTCTACCTTTCTCAAAGTCCTTCTAGTCCTTTGCAAAATATCACATAAATAGATTTTTGACGCGTTTTCCATTCCTCTTAACCCCTCTTTATTTACATCGTGGCATTTTTATTTTAAGCATGGTAATATTGCAATAAACAGCTTGCTTCACAATAAAAAAATTTCGTGCGTAACTGGAGAAGCCATAAGATCTCTTTCATGATAGTGCCAACCCTGATGCCAAGCCTTCAACCCTGTAACACTTTAACAAAGTTTGCTAAACTTGTACAATATTTCATTTATACATAGGGTAGCCCGCGGGTTCGATCGCTGACCTACTCCATGTTACACTGAGGGAAGGATGAAACTTTGTTTCAACATGTACTTCTGTCTGTCACGATATGTTATACTTATGTGAGAAGAAGACCGCATTGTCTTTCATCCAATATTCGCTTTTATATAATTATTTTGTTTATTTGTGTTACTAGGTCCTGAGCTAGGACTAATGTACTATAGGTGTAGGACTATGTATGACCTAATATTATAAATAACTACCGTCCCGCCCCGGCTTCGCACCTGGGGCTCGATTTTCGTAACAAAACGGCAGCGGTGTCGTAGCGACCGCGGAATCAACAATTTAAACTATTTTTCGTGAAATATTTTGTATAAAAAACATTGAAACGTGTATATGCCTCAATTATTTGTCTATAGGATCGTTTTTCAATCGTTCATTTGACATTATAATAGTAATAATTGAACTGTTTTACAAAAAAAAACTTAAACCGACTTCAAAGTACACTAAGAAGTAATCAAATCCTGATCGGATGACAATGGGACCAAACGGGAAGTACCCTTACAAACAAAAAAATAATTTTCCGAATCGGTTCATAAATGACGGAGTTATGAGGTAACAAACATTTAAAAAAACATACAATCGAATTGAGAACCTCCTCCTTTTTTTAAGTCGGTTAAAAAACACAGTTTAATCGACGAAGACGCTACGAAATCGTTGAAGTTTTGTTACGAGAATCGAGCCACTGTGCAGTAGTTTAATACGTCCGTAATGATTTTTTTCGACATCTTCAATATTCATCGTAGTTTTTCAGTTTTAAACAAAATATTAATTAATTATACACCTTCCTCATGAATCACTCCATCCATCAGTGAAAACCGTATGAAAATCCATTCAGTAGTTTTTGAGTCATCGAGTTGAGACAGACATGATCGGGAAGACTTATTTTTAATGTAAAGAAAGAAAGATTTTATATTACCTCGTGACGCCTCAACGACACGACCAATCGTGGTGAAATTTAGCATACAAGTAGATAGCCTGGAATAATATAAAGGATACTTTTTATCCCGGGAAATAATAACATCGCTTGGAAAGATGCGTAAAACCGCGGTACCGAAACTAGTAAGTATACGAATAAAAATGTTTATGGTGTTTTAAACTCTTTAGTTTAACATTCACTACATAATAAAACCCTGTTCATTTAAAATTACACCTTTGTACCCTTATCTTAAAAATTATAACAGCCCTTATAATGAAAGAGCGAAAAATCTCACACTTCAAAAACTCGCACTTATGAACACTCAACATAAAGCATCAAAGTAAAATCAATTTTAAATATGAAATTCAAGGTATAAAATGCAGCGTAGTTTACTTTGATTGAAAAATCTGGATTGGCTCGCAAAATTATTAATTGAAAGCTTTTATTATATATCGGATTCCGTATGAATATTTTATATGTAGGTAATATTTAATTTTGTCATTAAAATTTTACTGGTACATTCAGCATAAGGATTTGGCCTGGTATTTATAATTTTGAGAGAATTTAGGCAATTGTAATTAAAAAATCACCAATCATAAACGTATCAGAAAAACAAGTAAAATATGCCATCATATTCTTTCTATTTGCTAAGAGGATTTTAAGCGATCCAATTGTCCCAATCTCTGATCTTTATTTGATTGATAGATTATTTTTTCTAGTACATAGTTTTGTTAGATAGCAATATTTATCTCGTGAATAAGTCATGATAATCCACTATCTTCAGAATATCTTTCCACCATAACTTCTAGGCTTAATATTTATATTTCCCCGACATTACAAAAATGAAAGAAAAAAAGCTAAACAAACTTTCACCATTCATAAATTAACGGAAATAAATACAATGAACCGTTTCCGCTTTCACCACAACGGAACCCTAAAAAGGGGTAGTCACACAAAAAAACGCCGCTTTAATTGTCTTAAGTGGTCTTAATAAAAAAAGGGATCAAAAAAGCCCTTTCGTTAGGTTTAAACCTTTTGTTAAGATTAAGTAGGGCTTTGTTAAGGGTCACACAATAAGTGATTAAAAAAGGGACCTCTCGTTTTTGTTTGAAAAACCAAACTTACTGTTACCGTTTCCTAAATTTATTGCATTCTTTGTTGGATTGATTTAAGGTAAATTTTTGTTTAAATTCTTATTTACTGATTACTATTTTTAACCAACTGCAACCAAATGATGAAACCAGAATTGTTTCGAACTGTGCGGGCTCAAAGGAGCTTTCTTCCGCGGACGCTCAGGTTGTGGAATGAGCTCCCCGCCGTGGTTTTCCCAATGGAGTACAGCATGGGGTTCTTCAAAAAGGGCGTGAAGAGATTTCTTCAGGGTCGGCAGCGCGCGAGTGATACCCCTGGTGTTGCAAGCGTCCATAGGCTACGGTAACTGCTTACCATCAGGCGGGCCGTATGCTTGTTTGCCGCCTTAGTGGTATAAAAAAAAAAAAAAAAAAAAAATAATGAAAGTAGGTTAATGATCATGCATATTAAGCGTAGGCAAGAAAGTTTTACGTTATTTATTAAAAGAGGGAGTTTTATCAAGATCTTGAAACTAGTGATAGGAAGCGTAGGTATGTGTGTTTGACAATGTTTGACATATTAAACGGTATTAATTTCCGTGCGTGCTTAGGTATACTTTGTAGTGTGATTATACCAAACATGGTTGGGAGCCCGCAACGCACACCAGCAGGGCTATTTTAAGACGTCGGATTCGATATCGGAAACGGATTCAAAAACTACTGAGGCGATTTTCCGCAATTGCTACTTTAATTTCCGGATTCGAATATTTTTGATGTTTCCATACGGAAATATCAATTCGATTCATCGAAAAGTTTTCGGAAATTAAAATAGCAATTGCTGAAATTCGCCTCGGAAATTTTTGAATCCACTTCCGATATCGAATCCGACGTCTTAAAATAGCCCTGCAGGGGGCCAACCACTATCTTTTAAAACAATATTATTATAACCTTACTTGTCTTTTATTCTGTTTTGACGTCGGATGTCAAAGAAGGACGTAACGCAAATAAGGTTAAGGAAGAGCTCGTGGTGTAGCATAATTAGCCGAACTTAATTGTTCGGCAAAGTTGAAAAAACTGCACCGTCGTGGTCGGTACCTGGATGGGTGCCTAGTGGTATTTCAAATCGAGCGTTTCCGTGCTTCGGAAGCCACGTAAAGCCGTTGGTCTCGGTTATCACTTAATTGTGATGCTAGTTGGAGGCCTCCTAGGCGGCTTGAAAACTCCAACAGTAGGTTGACCACTAGCCTACCTCCACCGATCAGCGGTGGGCACGCGCGGTGGAGTATCTGCCCATTCCCTTTCACCCTCATTAGTGAAAGGAGGCCTGTACTCAGTAGTGGGACATTATAGACTGATGATGAAGATTATGAGTTGGCCCTCTGATTCCACTCGCGCACACATATCGCGCGTACATGATGCATTGCATCACTCTGTTGCAATGCATCATGTAATATCACTGCAACCCGCACGGTAATGCTCGTTGTAACAAATTGTGCGAGTACGAAACGCGCCCTGGTCACGCACGCTACTAACATTGCAAGGCGTCCGCGGAATGGTCCTTATTTTCCGGATTTTGAGAATAGTCGTAAGATCCGAGGCCTTTACCCATCTATTTAATGGATGAAAAATATTTTACTTATATCAAATTTAGTTTTTTATACTACTTAGGTAGCAAACAAGCATACGGCCCGCCTGATGGTAATTTAACCGAAAGCTGTTTAAAAGTGTTTAACAGGATTTACTTGTGTATTTCAGTTTTCTACGTATCTAACAATGACCTTACCTTTTATAATAAGTTTTTGTTAAAAAAAAAACATTTTTAATACAATGGTGCGTCCATGCTACGCGAAGCGAGCACGAGCCGAGCCTCGAACGAACAGGATTCGTTCGTTGCTCGCGATGTCAAGCGTGGACGTACTTAACGAGCCTACAACGAGCGCGATGCGAATCCCTGTGTTCGTGAAATAACTGTCAATCGGGCGGAGCGCAGTCGAGCACGCTACGAATGCTCGTTCGAAGCTCGCAAGCCCGTCCACGCTTCGCGAATCGTGCTCGCAGTGTGCTCGTTCGTGGCTCGGCTAGTGCTCGGTTCGCCAAGCATGGACGCACCACAAGATTTGTTTGGTGACAAATTTTTATTGACAGTACTTGCATTGTCTTCCAATACTAATGTATAACCAAATATCAAGTCAATCCGACCTCTGGAAGTGGGTGAAATTCGACTTGCAAGATTCCACCCGAACGAACATAGCTACATACAAAGTTAAATAAAAGCTTGACTATATGGTTTAAGTTATGCCGCATAAAGTATCATAAGGCAATTGCACTGAAAGCCAGTATTCTAGGCTTTGCTTACCATCTTCGGCCATGACAAGACCATGGTGAGGTTTAGTTCCACAAGCTCAAAAATTATAATTTACCCATTGTTCGCAGTACGACCACTATGGGTGCGACTTCAAGGCGGAAAGCGACCTCTAGTGGCGGGACAGACGACTGAGCTGGTCTGCCAAGCTATTGGAGCCAGACCCAAGCCAACTATATCCTGGTGGAAAGGAGGCACCAGGCTCAAGACTGTTAGGGAGACTGTAAGTTATTCATCTATTATATTTTGGTATTCAGATTTATAATCTATGGTAAGAGGGTAAAGGTATATTATAAAATGAAACCCAACTTTATGTTTGTCTGTCTGAGCGCCTATATTCAAATCCAAATTCAAAATCATTTATTCAAATAGACCTTCGCAGGCACTTATGAATAGGTACCGGTTCGGAAGGTTGCATTTGCTGAGAAGAGCCGGCAATAAACTGAGCAATGACTATTTCCAAAACAAGCTTAGATTCATTACATAATATTGATAATATTTACATTCTAATCGCGCTAACAGCAATTGCGTGCCCGGCGGAAATACTACAAAGAGTAGTCCAGGCCTTCCCAAACTTATTTTAACTGTGACGCCCTTGGCAAGTTGCCATATTTGTGCGACGCCCTGGCCTTCTTGCCATACATTTACCTACAAGTTGTAGTTCTAGTTTAATTTCTAGACAATTTGTCAGAAAAACTCCAAATAGCATCAACATTTTTGAAAAAGAAAAAGCACTGGCCCCCTCTCCCGCCGCATCGCAAATCAATGCACATCTCTAAGTATATACTGTAGTCTTTGTGTCTTCGATGCGCATGGAAAGAAAGAAAGAAAAAAAAATGTTTAATTCTTGTCAACACACCACATTACATTAATTACATACAATATGAAATATGAGACAGAAAAAACAATGAAAAATAACAGTATTGTAATGTTGCGTGATGCCGGGAATGGGTCCCGACTCAGCATGGCGCTCACTAGACTCGGTCGCATTGACACAGACAGCCTTTAGATCGCCTCACGACGCCCCTGGGATAAAACCGCGGCGCGCCAGGACGTCGCGACGCACAGTTTGGGAAGCCCTGGTCTAGTCTTCTAGACTGAATCGACAGTAATAAGTAACAAGCAAACTTAAAGCAGACGATTCCCCAAAAGCAGCACCTGAAAAAACAGGATGCCTTTTTAATTAAAAAAAAACGCAAACAAAAAACGCTTCCACGTTTTTAAGTTAATCGTAAGCGAGAATATGAGCGATGCAAATATAGAAATAGGTACATTATATTTATAGAAATAAAACTAGTTAATTATAAAATCGTTTTGCACATCAAAACACTACCTAATCGCTCCGACCCTATCAATCTCACTCGATTCAAACCGCTTATTACGGAAATATCGATTGTCGACAATCTACTACTAAGGCTCTATTCGATCTAATGACAGAGCTCTATTGTGCTGTCAATACAGAAGTCTAAACAGGCAATTGTACTTCGTTTTGTCAGAAGTAATTAGGTACGTTGACATCGCTTCGATATGACGGGAAAATATGGGCATTTTATATTGACTCGATATTATTACAGTTACTAATAAAGTTGTTAATAGTATGATAGGTTTGATAAGGGTCTTGTTAGTTTGTGTTGTGTTACCTGCGTGTTTAGCGCGTTATTTGACGTAGTAGGCAGATATCGTGTGACGGGTCGCTCACTTCCCTCCAATATGGCGAGGAGGGCGATGGCTGCCACACGCGTCATACTTGTGAACAGGTGCTGCTTGTGGGGGCTGGTCTGCTTAAGGGTGCTATTTATTTACTTATTCAATATTTATTCAGTCTACTTTGTAATTTTGCCTCCGCGCCGGGGCACGCAATTGTTTTCAGTGCGATTATAATGTAAATATTATGTAATGAATCTAAGCTTGTTTTGAAAAGAGTAATTGCTGAGTTTATTGCCGGCTCTTCTCAGCAAATGCAACCTTCCGAACCGGTATTAGAGTATTAGAGTCAGACTTTTCATAAGTGCCTGTGAAGGTATATTTGAATAAATGATTTTGAATTTTGAATATCACAGTCTATAAAACCATACAGTCGTTCGACGAAGACGTCAGACAGGGTAATCGTGCGGGGTGTGAGGGGAGAGACGCGGGAAAGCCGAGCCCGACCTGCGAACAAAACGATGTTAGTAGCTCGGGACACAGCATACTTTATATGGCCGTCGCGAGGCATTTTACACGAGATCAAAGGCGTCGGATGACTGTATGGTTTTATAGACTGTGCAGATATAGTCGGTGTTAGCGTGCTAATTTGCTAATGGCATTGTTAATGTCGTTAGACGTTAGGCGATAGCTCACATCAAATGTATAGTGTGGTAATTTTTTACACGTTAATTGTTACGATAATTGGACATCAAGCGTAACGCAGTTACTAAGCTTGGGATTCACAGCCCTAGCATGGTAAATAAAATTGATTGCTAATGATTATTATGATAACTTTATTTTCTACTTCAAGAAAGTAATTGCTGATTCGATTATTTATTTATGCCTGTTTGAACGAGAAACACACCATCTACTTCTCTGGAAGTGACAAAAGTAGCTTCGCTGGAGTTGCCATTGCAGTCTCAAAGCGATGGAAGGGTGCTGTCCTTGGGTATAATCCAGTGAATGATCGAATTATATCTATAAAACTCAGTGCATCACCGACCCCTCTTAACATCATTCAAATTTATGCTCCCACGAGTTCCACCAGGGATGAAGAAATAGAAGATTTCTACAACAAACTTGAATCTACTATGACAGAAATACCCAAAAGAGAGCTCTTAATCATCATTGGTGACTTCAATGCCAAAGTGGGAACTACAATTATGGACACAGGTATCCGAAATATTGTGGGAAACAATGGTCTTGGCGTCCGCAACCCTAGGGGAGATCGCCTAATAGAATTCGCGGCGAATAACAACCTGACCATAATGAATACAATATTTAAACATCATTCGAGACGCCTTTACACCTGGACATCCCCTGATGGAAAATACCGCAACCAAATCGACTATATCCTTATTAGATCCAGATGGAGAAGTTCTATCACCAATACTCACACCTTACCTGGAGCCGATTGCCACTCAGATCACCAACTGCTGATAGGTAACTTCCGGCTGAAGCTTCAAAAGGCAAGGCAAATTAACACAACCAGAAGAATGGAAGTCACGGATCGAGATTTCTTCACTAAATCGATTGAGGGGAAGCATTCTACCTGGCAATCACAAGTTGAGAACAAGGATTCTAATTCCCTGTGGCAAGCTGCCAAGAAATACATCATAGACGCAGTAGAATCCCAGCCTCGATGTCCTCCAGTTAAAAGACAGCACTGGATGTCAATGGACACATGGAACTTAGTAGAAGAGCGAAGAAATCTCAAAGCCACTGGTGCGAGTATTGACAAACTAAATTCCAAAAACGCCATCATACAGGCTGCATGTCGACGAGACCGCAACGACGCCTTAGGTAAAATATGTGAAGAACTTGAACGACATTCGGATAAGTACCAAACTAAGGATCTCCATGACAAGGTGCGATATTTGACACGCCAGTTTAAACCTAAAACGTGGGCAATAGAAAACGCTGCCGGTATGACTATTATGCAAGTAAGGGACATCGTGAATGTTTGGAAGGACTACTGTAAACTACTCTTTGCTAAAAATCATTCGACAACAAACTTCAGATGTACCCCAGGCTATTACAATGAGCGGGAACCTAACATCTTGCGGGACGAGGTACGTGCTGCTGTAAATCACCTCAAACGAAACAAGGCCATAGGAGTTGATGAGATCCCTAATGAAATTATCCAATCTATGGGAGAACCTGGTGTTGATATCATGTTCACAATTTGTTGCCAAATATGGAATACCGGGCTATGGCCTGAAGATTGGTCTCAATCTGTATTTATACCTCTACACAAGAAAGGGTCAACAAAAAAATGCAACAATTACAGGCTGATATCTCTCATATCTCATGCAAGTAAGGTGATGCTACATATCCTTCGCAAAGCATTTGACACAGTGATATGGGAACGGCTCTGGGAAATTCTTATGGAAATGGGCGTACCCCAGCATCTTACATTCCTCATTCGGCATTTATATGAAGATGGTGTAGCGGCGGTTCGTGTTGATGACTTCCTCTCAGACAAATTTAAAACCGAGGCTGGAGTTCGACAAGGGTGTATTTTGTCTCCGCTATTATTTAATTGTTATACCGAATACATCATGCGGATTGTCCTAGAGGGATGGACAAAGGGTGTATCAATTGGTGGTCGGCTGATAAATAATTTGCGCTACGCTGATGATACTACTCTTCTTACTCAAACTCAAGAAGATATGGAGGACCTCTTGGCACGTCTAGAAACCACTAGTCTCCAATTCGGACTAGCAATCAACAGAGACAAGACGAAAATGTTAATAGTGGACCGGGTCGAACTTAATAGAATGGATGTACTTAATGTAGCAAACTGTGAAGTTGTTCAAAGCTACATCTACCTCGGCTCTACTATTTCCAATACAGGAGGCTGTGAAAATGAGATCAGAAGACGATGTGCAATTACAAGATCGGCAGTAGAAAAACTGGGAAAGATCTGGAAAGATAGAAGGATAACCAAGAAAACAAAGGTTCGACTAATGCGATGCCTTGTCTTTCCGATTTTTCTCTATGGCGCTGAGACTTGGTCCTTGAGACTGCAAGATCGCCGGAAAATGGAACGCACTGGAGATGTGGTGTTGGAGACGCCTCCTGAAAATTCCGTGGACGGCCTTTCGTACCAATAACTCGATCCTCAAGGTGCTTCGAATAACAGATAGGCTTTCGTCGACTGTGCAGCTTCGAATTCTCAAGTTCTTTGGTCACATCTCCAGAAACGAACACTCGATGGAGAGACTTGTTGTCCAAGGTCAGGTTGAAGGCAAACGATCTCGTGGCCGATCACCCACTCGTTGGACGGATCTTATCAAGACTGTAACCCAATCAACCATGGTACAGTGTACTCGCAGCGCTACGAACCGCCAAAAGTGGAGAAGCATTGCAAAAGCAGTAACCCTAGTCAGGGAGAACATTGGCGTTGAAGACCCTCCATGTACACCATCTTTTGCAACCACGACCACTCTGACAAGAGTGCCCGACTGAGAAGAAGTTTGAACGAGCTGGACAAAAAAAAGGTAAAAATAATTTGACCGGATCGGAGATCGAACCCACGACCTACGGGTCGGAATTCTAACGCTTTGTCCACTGGACTATCGCTTAAGTCCATGGTGCAGTGTAATAACCGATCTTATGGTGCGTCCATGCTTGGCGAATCGAGCACGAGCCGAACCACGAATGAGCATGGACGCACCATTACACATAGGTATCTGGGTGAGAGCTTTGCTAAAAAATTCGGAAGAAAGCGTTTTCCCAGAGAAGAGTCTTAGCCATAAACCCCCATATAACAAATTTCATCTAAATCGTTAGAGCCGTTTTCGAGATCGATTATACTGGGTGGAGATTTCGAGATGGCATATTTTCGAAACCTATGTTGGATTAGTCCTGCTGAACAACTTTTACTAAGGGACCAACACTGAATTCTCTTTTTTTTTTTTTTAATTTTCATAAATTATTATCGAGCAAGGTTGACATTTTGTAAGAAAAGTTTTTTTTTTTTAAAGATTATGAAAAAATATTGGACACGTATTTTTTGCTTTACCAAATCATTAACATTTGACGAAGATAAAGCGCGACTATGTTCGGGAGTGGGGGCTCGTGACGTCACTTGTTACTAAAAAGTGTACCACACCGTGACGTCACGCGGAACTTTAACAAACCATAACCTCGTATTTTTTGTTTAATTGACAAAAGGAAAAATATGTGTCTAATATTTTTTGATAATGTATCATCATCATCATCATCAGCCTATAATGTTCCACTGCTGAGCACAGGCCTCCTTTCACAAATCAGGGTGAAAGGGAATGGGCAGATACTCCACCACGCGTGCCCACTGCGGATCGGTGGAGGTAGGCTAGTGGTCAACCTACTGTTGGAATTTTTAACCGGGACCAACGGCTTTACGTGCCTTCCGAAGCACGGAAACGCTCGATTTGAAATACCACTAGGCGGTCACCCATAATAATGATAATGATAATGTATATGACGGACTAATTAGATTTTTTCAGGAAACTAGCCCATTGACAAGAACAAGGGATTTCTCGTTCAACAGCGTGCCGATAACGAACTTATAAATAGCCGACGGGATTCATTGTTTAAAACGCCACTGTACACATGGCAATACAGATTTTGCAGTTATTTTTACTTAGCTGCATATAAACGAAGCGACGATATTTTAATTTACATTATTCCTAAAGATTTTCTTATCAGGCGAACCAAATGCCGTGAGAAATTTCCCTATCCTTTAAGTTTTCCAAAACATAAAAAATTCAACTTTGTTTGTCACTGAACTCCTCCTAAACGGCTGGACCGATTTGAATGAATTTTTTGTATGCGTTTGGGTGGCACCCTGGATGGTTTAGATTCACAAATCAGCCCGGCAGATGGTGCTGCAGTCGGTATAGATACCGACTGCAGCACCATCTGCCGGGCTAACCTAGAGGTTATATTATCGACTGTAGCGCCATATATGTTGGTTTGGCTCATTAAAATATTCATTCAAATCGGTCCAGCCGTTTAGGAGGAAGTAATTCAGTGACATACACACGTACAGTACAATTTTATATATTTCGTGGATAAGTGGTGAGGAAAAAATCTTGAGGAAGTCCTTTGGTTTACCCACAAATTGTAAATCGCTAAGCAATTATCGGTAAGTTCCAACAGCTACACTGGAGAGCCAAGTCCCGTCTAAGCTTCGTTTACTAACCTTCTGCCACATCATGTCTTACATATTTTTAAAAAAAATATTTTAATATTAAAAACACTTCATACAAGTAGCAACTTATGTGCCTGACTGTACAACGATGCGTATTTATTGTTGAGATCTGCATCTGGCATGTGATGAGATGGGACTGGGACATATAAACAGAGCTCAGCTCGTTATAGCGAACAGACTTTATTGTATATAATTATAAACATTCTCAGGATACGGTATTTTAGATAATTGGGCATTGTTAATGACTACACGAGTGTTTCTAGTAGCTTGTAAATGTATTTTTAAATATGTATCTGTAGGATATAGAAATGAAACACCGAACTTTTACTCAAAAAATTGAGGAATGCGTATAGAAAGCGACATTTCGTTCCAAAAATCAAAGGGCGACTGAAAACGTCTGAAAACTACCTACATACAAAAAATGCTGCTTGCTACACGTACCCACAATAAAACTATATTTTTTAATTTCAAAAAGTGATAACAGATGGCGTTACTTGTGGTAAATCAAAGTAATTAGAACTTAATTTTTGTATATACTTAGGTGTTAAATAAACTTTGAAAAATGATAGAAACAAGTAAATAAAAATAGACTTTCTAAAATCAATAACAAAAGTATAAACATCAAATATAAATGTATAAAATCAATGCGTCGCCTACAATTCCACCCCCTTAGTGCTGAATTAAATAACGAAAACAAAATAATGTAAACAACAATGAAAAAAATAAAACAATAAGTGATTCAGCACTAACCATCTACCGGTGTGAGTAGGGCGACGCGTGTCACCGGTCGTCGCAACAACCCGGTGCGAGTTCGCACGTCTACAATACGCACGCGGCCGTCATCACCAGCGTGCGTCGCACTCACCACTCCATGACGCCAACAACCACGGTCTATATTCGGTTCAACTAATAAAACATAATCACCATCACGCATCGATCTCGCCTCCTTGGTCCACTTTTGTCTAGGCAACAAAGTAGGTAAATATTCCTTTATCCACCTACACCAAAACATATCAGTTAAGCGTTGTGCTACTCGCCACTGTTTCCTAACATAAAAATCACTGTCATCATTGTAGCGGAGTGGAAGTCGGTGATGGTGATTAAATGAGGTGCCTCGATAGATTTAACGTGTTTAATAGAAAATATGAATAGGTGACAAAAATGATGATGTGTCCAACACAAAAGTCTATAGTCGAGTGGCGGTAGGAGCTCCGGCCGTCGCGCGTCTGTGTGTGTGTGGTTGCGAATGTTGTCGTCTCGAACAATACTGAAGATCGCATCGACATGCCGCCCCTCATTGAAGCTTCAGTGCTTCAATTCTTGATGTGGTCTTCTACTGGTAGAGGACAAATCCTGGAGAACGATCTTCTTAGAGTTCCTGTTGCTGTCTTAATATCGGCTACTCTAGCAATTCCATCGGTTCCAGGGTATATGTTGATTATTCTACCCAGAAGCCATTTCATAGGAGGTAGTTGCTCATCCTTGATTAACACGAGGTCTCCTAAGCGTAAGGAACCTTGTGAAGTTTTCCATTTTGTGCGGGTTTGTAATTCTGTGACATACTCTCTGTGCCATCTTGACCAGAACTGCTGTCGAAGGCGTTCGATCTTTTGGTAACGATCTAGACGGTGACTTGAGACATCAGCGTAGTCTGGCTCTGGTAATGACGTGAGTTGTTTGCCAATGAGGAAATGACCAGGCGTGAGGGGTAAAAGGTCTTGAGGATCAGAGGATAAAGGACTGATTGGGCGCGAGTTTAGTATAGCCTCAATTTGTGTCAGTGTTGTATATAATTCCTCAAATGTTAAGTAAGAGTTACCTATTGCCCGTTTTAAATGGAATTTTATTGATTTGACGCCTGCTTCGTGTAGGCCGCCAAAATGTGGTGAGTATGGAGGACAAAAACTGAAATTAATTGATTGTTGTGTGAGTGTGTCGACAATGTGATTACCATCAGACGCTATCATTTTTTTTATTTCATTATTAGCGCCAACAAAGTTGGAACCATTATCGCTGTATATGTAGGTTGGTTTACCTCTTCGACCGATAAACCGCTTCAGCGCTAAAATGAAAGTCGCAGAAGACATATCGCTTACAAGCTCGATATGAATGGCCTTCGTGGTGAAGCACACGAAGACACAAATATATGACTTCAGAAGTCTACAGCCTCGCCCCTTTTTATCAGCAATCATGACGGGACCAGCATAATCTAAAGCCGTATATTCAAATGCATAGCTTGATAAAAATCGTTCTTTCGGTAAATTACCCATGATGGGTGTTACTGTTTTACCGCGATAGCGACTACACGTGACGCAGTTTCGAGATACATATTTGGCCAAGTCTCGACCACCTATAGTCCAATAATTTTCACGTGTAGAATATAATAAATGTTGCGGTCCAGCGTGGATCAGTAATTTATGCTCAAATGTAAATAAAAGTTTTGTAAATATATGATTTTTATGTAAAAGTATTGGATGTTTTTTATTATATTTATATTGCGAGTTAAAAAGACGACCGCCTACTCTAATCAATTTTAATTTCTGATCAAAAAATGGATTCAATGTTTGTAATGAACTACCACTTTTTAATGAATTATTAGATTCGAGTATTTTAAATTCAGTAGGATAAATCTCTCTTTGTACTAAATTAATTAATTTATTGTTAGCGTTTTTAAGTTCATCAATTTTTAAATAACTCTTACTTTTATTATTTTTATTTTTAATGTTATTAATAAAACGTAGCACATTGTTCTCTGCAAACGAGAATAACTAGAAAATTTATCAAAAGGAAACAATGGTTCTATGGATTGAGCTGTCACACATGTGACTTCTTGTTTTATTTCCGGTAATGAATTGCGATTATTTGATTTGAATGTAGGCCATAATGATTCATCATTTAAAAGGAACGGAGGACCTCTCCACCACAGTTCACTGCTCAACAACACATCAACCGCAGTACTACGTGTTAGGTAATCAGACGGATTAAGATTAGTTGAAACGTAATGCCAGGAATTAATATTAGTAGTGGACTGTACTTCGGCAACTCGGTTTCTGACAAACGTTTGCAACTTATTTGTTGGTGTGTTGAGCCATCCTAAAACTATCGTAGAATCAGTCCAATAAATGCACTCCTCAAACTTAAGTCTTAATGATTTAGTAATTTTGTCACTAAGCCTCGCTCCTAACAATGCTCCACACAGTTCCAAGCGTGGAATTGTTTGTGGCTTCAGCGGAGCAACTTTATTTTTTGAACATAATAAATGTACAGTTACTTCGTTATTGCTTGTTATTGATCGCAAATATGCACAAGCTCCGTAAGCGTCTTCGGACGCATCTGTAAATATGTGTAATTGAATTTTAATATATTGTTTACCTATAACGTGCCTAGGGATTTGTAATTTATTTAAGTTTGATAATGAATTAATAAACTGTAGCCAAGTCTTTTTTGTCGCTTCTGGTACCTCTTCATCCCAAGAAAGTTTACACAGCCACAGTTTTTGAAGCGTAATTTTGGCTTCCAAAGTACTAGGGGTGACTAAGCCCAAAGGATCAAACAACTGTGAAATTGTTGATAATATATTTCTTTTTGTAATTTTTGTGGGTAATTTTAAATTAATATCAAAACAAATATTATCTGAGTTGTGATCCCAGTTAATACCCAAAGTTTTTGAAATGCTATCTGGACACAAATCAAACCTATCTGTAGAAGTATTGCTTTGCTCCTTTATTTGATTCATGACAACTGTATCGTTTGAGCACCATTTCCGAAGGGGGAAACACCCTTTTTGGAGCTGCTCAGATAATGCAGAGAAAATGATCATAGCTTCATCGACATTGCATACGCCGGTGATCAGATCATCGACGTAGAAGTCTTTGGCTATGATCTCTTGAATAGAAGAATCCTCGCACTCACTAGCTAACTGCTTCAAGCACCGTATCGCCAGGAACGGAGCTGAAGCAGTTCCGTAAGTGACGGTGTTCAATTCGTAAGCCTTTAGAGGTTGACTGGGATCGTCGCGCCACAGTATATGTTGTAAACAGCGTTGCGACTCATGTACTTCGATTTGGCGGTACATTTTTTCGATGTCCGCAGTCAACACAATATTGTGTTGGCGAAACCGCAATAATATAGAAAATAAATCGTCCTGTATTGTCGGGCCTACTTTCTGTATTTCGTTATATGAATACCCTGATGACGATTTCGCAGAACAATCAAACACTACTCTTAACTTTGTCGTTAAGCTACTTTGACGTTCAACACCATGATGTGGTGCAAAATATAAAATTTGATCACTATTACTAAAACTTTTTGATTCTCTCATGTGACCTAATTTATGATACTCGTTAATAAATGTTGAATATTGGTTTTTTAATTGTTGATTATTGCATAATTTCTTTTCTAATTGTACAAAACGTATCTTAGCTAATTTATAAGAGTCGCCAAGTACACATGTAGAAGACTTTAACGGGATTGTTACACAAAATCGCCCATTAGGCAGACGAGTAGTTGTGTTTACAAAATTTTGTTCGCATTCTATTTCTTCTAGCGACCAATCTAAATGTTTGTTTGGCGTTGTAACAATATTGTCTAACTCCCAAAATTTAGCTACTTGTTCATTTAATATCTGAGAGTCTGCAAAATTACAAAAAATTGAAGAATCAGACATTAAAGATCCACCGATAATCCAACCCAATTTAGATTGTTGCAATGTAATTTTTTGTGATTTTAATTTTAATTGTTTCGGTTCAATCAAATCCCAAAATATGCAATTACCTATCAATATTTCTATATGAGAAGGTTTATGAAACTCCGGGTCCGCTAGTGCTATAGACTCCGGTATCTGAATATCATTTTTATTTATTTGCGAACTAGGCCAAGGATTTGTAATTTGTGATATAATGATGCATGTAATTTTTATTTTATAGTTGGAATGTATCGATTCTATTTCAACATCACAACATTTTTTAGCTACTGATATGTTTTTATTGAGGCTACTAATAGTTGTAGTTACGTTTCTCGTAGGTAAACGTAGTTGTTTACTCAAACGCTCGGTAATAAAGTTAGATGTGCTACCGGAATCCAACATAATGCGTGCGCGCATGTGTTGATTACCTGTACAACGCACACTAACACACGCCGTTGACAATAATCCCTGCGGAGAAATCACGGCGCACGATAGTGCTACTGCGCCGCGAGAGCTGTCAGCGCTTTCAGCGCTGCTTGTTAGTTCCGGGCAAATTAAACTATTATGTTTTTTATTACATTTTTTACATGAACTTAAATTACACTTTTTTGTAGGATGTCCTGATCTAAGACAATTCAAGCATAAATTTAAAGTACTTGCCTTTGTTTCCCTATCTGTAAGGGATAAGTTCAAAAAATCTTTGCAATAATAAATAAAGTGATCTGATTGACAAACGGGACAGCTATGTTTTTTTATATTGCTTGTAGTTGTTGCTAAACTGTGAGTTCCAAATTGCTTTGTATGTGATTTATTTCTACTTTGCTCTAGAGTTTCTAATAGTTCAGATCTATTTCTTGTAAATTTTAGTATATCTTCAAACTCAAAAACTTGTTTATCATTTAAAGACTTAAACTTTTCCCATTCTAATAGTGTTTGCGGGTCAAATTTACTAGAAAGCATATAAATTAATAATGTGTCCCATTTGTCGGTGGGTTCACCCAATGAAGTTAATGATCTTAAGTTTTTTGCAAAACTATCAACTAATCTTTTTAAATTGAATGAAGTATCTTTTTGGATAGAATACACATTGAATAATGATTTTACATGATTGGCGATAAGCATTTTTTTGTTGTCATACCTATCGCATATGAGTTTCCAGGCATTATTGTAATTGTCTGCTGAAAATTGTACTGATTTTATTACCAACAAGGCACTGCCTTCAAGTGACGATCGTAAGTAGTGAAATTTATTGATTAATTGACCGATACTCAAGCCAAGTTTCGATTGCGCTTGAGCAATAGATTTATAGTATATACTCTCAAATGTGTCGCGCTCTTTTAAATGTTCATCTGGATTATCCGTAGTACATTCAATTTCTTGTTGAATTTCATTAAAACTATCTAATAATAATTCCACCTTTGATATGCGTAATTCAAGTTCCAATTTGATTTCATTACTTAAAGTCACAGGTAAATTATTGACATAATTGTTAAATAATGTTAAACGGCCCTTTATGTTACCGCGTTTTTTTGTTAACGTCTGTTCGTCACTCATGATTTTAACTAATTGTTAATTGTATGATAAAACCAAGATCAAGAAATGTTATGAACAAAATATAAAAAATCACACTGTTATTTAGCGTATGTATTTTACCGATGTAATTTATTGATCTACCCGATATTTTTTTTATATTTAGCGATCACAATCCTTGACAAATCTTAAGTAGTTTAACAATCATAAAATTAGCAACCCACCTACTAGTGTTAAGTTTTAAGTATGATGTGTTAATTATATGATTGAAATTGTGATTAATGAATGGTTATTATATGAGTTACAATGTTTAATATGTTTTGTGATTGTGTGTATGTTTTGTGATGTATATTTGTACGAATGTAGAAACGTATGAATGTGTTAACGATGGATGATTTTAACAATAGTTAACTATTTAATTGGATGTTGTGAATGTGAATAAGGTTATGAAAAACCTTAGAATGGGAAATATACTGTTAGTGAGTGATATTAATTTATATAACCACTTAGCAATAGGTAGCTAAGTAGAAATACGTATGTATTTAGTTCAAAATTAATTTAGCAATAGGTAGCTAGAATTAATAAATGAAAAGATATGTATTTGTATGAATTGGCAATAGGTAGCCTCTTCTTTTATAGCAATAGGTAGCTAAAAGAAGGGTTTTTATGATTTTATGATTATGATGATATAATTTCGACAACACTGACACAAATGACGGAATTTGAGGATATTAGTAAGAAAAGAATAAAGGATGGCCTTATCTTTAAACAGTCTCCCCAGATCGCCACTCGCTTGTCTTGAATGTTTGTCTGATTGATTCTTGATTGAAATCACGCCGACTCCAACTGACACTGATGATTTAGCCGTAGGTCCAAAGATCCGGCTCGAAGGACCATGTAGCGGAGTGGAAGTCGGTGATGGTGATTAAATGAGGTGCCTCGATAGATTTAACGTGTTTAATAGAAAATAGTAATAGGTGACAAAAATGATGATGTGTCCAACACAAAAGTCTATAGTCGAGTGGCGGTAGGAGCTCCGGCCGTCGCGCGTCTGTGTGTGTGTGGTTGCGAATGTTGTCGTCTCGAACAATACTGAAGATCGCATCGACAATCATACTTGCCAAAGTGAGGGCTATTGGAAGAAGTACCAATCAAAAAATGATTTGGGGTTAACGCTTCAGGGTAGTTTGGGTCAGAAGAGACGTGTGTGATAGGACGGCTATTCACGAGAGCTTCGACTTCTAATAAAAAAGTAGAAAGTGTTTCCGGATGCGGCGCGCGTTCTTTCAATACTACTTTAAGTGCCGTTTTCACTGTCCGGATCATTCTCTCCCACGCACCACCCATTTCAGGTGCACCTGGTGGAATAAATCGCCATTCGATCCCTCTGTTCATGCCGTCGTCATGAAGCTTAGGTAAGCTCAGCTCCTGCAAACTACGTTTAAGTTCGGCATCAGCGCCTCTGAGATTCGTGCCATTATCGGAGTATATCACGCTAGGGGCTCCTCTGCGAGATATCATTCTACGTAGTGCCATGATGGTTGAGTCCGTAGTAAGGCTTTCAGTCAACTCTAAATGAATCGCACGGATTGTCAAGCATGTAAATAATACTCCATATCTTTTTTGTCGTCTACGACCCACGGTCACCTCCATCGGGCCGAAGAAGTCCACCCCCGTAAAGGCGAATGGGAGTCGGTGATGTTGTAAGCGTGCGGCGGGTAAGTTGGCCATGCGTTGAGGTTGTGGAGCAGCGCGACGGAACTTACAAAACAAACAGCGCGCCGCTACAGCTCGGACAGTCGGCCTCAACTTAACAACCCAATATCGTTGCCGCAATTCATTCACGACTAATTCATTAGCTCCATGTAGTGCTCGTCGATGGTGAAAATCAACCAAAAGTCTGGTTATATGGTGGCAACCATCCAATATAACGGGTCTTGTTGTAGACTGACTTACACCTGCAGTCTTGTCTATGCGACCACCAACTCGTATTAATTCCTTTTCATCTAGAACTGGCGTCAAATTCAGTAACCGACTGCTAGTTAATAAAGGTTTATTTTGTTTTAAACTATCCAACTCCACCGAAAACGAGTCTTGTTGAGATTTTTTTAATAACAATACTTCTGCCTCATTCATCAAATCAATATTTAGTTGAGTGTTTTTCACACGACAGCGTCTAATAAATAATAAAACATTAGCTGTAACTCTGAGAAGTCGTAACCAAGAAGAAAATTTATTTTCATCAGGCAATGAGGATTCTAAAACATTCGTCACAACCACATTAATGCTTCTTTGTTCACAAGTAGCCTCATCTGAAGGCTTAGTACATTTTAAATCTTTCGGCCAATTTTCGTCCAATTGTTTTAAAAAATTTGGACCTTGAAACCAGACATCTGAATATTGTAGCGGAGGTGTATCTTCCTTGGTCGCTATGTCGGCCACGTTTAAGCTGGTTGGAACATAACGCCATTCAGATAAGGACGTAAGTTCGTCGATTTCACCGAGTCGATGAGCTACAAATGGTTTGTAATTCCTTGGGTCACTACGAATCCACTGCAGAACAGTGCTAGAATCTGTCCAGAAGAACCGCTTGTCTGCCTTTACATCTTTATGTTCCTTCTGCACAGTATCAGCGAGGCGTGCTGCAAGCAATGCGCCTTGTAACTCCAATCTTGGAATAGAAATAGGCCGAAGAGGAGTCACTCTGCTTTTGCTGGCTGCGAAGCACACACACACGCTTCCATCCGATCTCATAAAACGCCAGTAAACGACCGCGGCGTACGCTTTAATGGATGCGTCACTAAATATGTGTATCTGTGTATTTATAATATTATTCGTATCGTTAGGTGTACTCGGTGCAGATGTTGAATAACAGTTTGTCCAAGTCCCAGCTTTAATATACCAGCGTGGTATACGCAAGGATTGTAACTGTTGTAATTCATCGAGCCACTTCATCCATCTAGCATGATCATCTAAATGGATGTGGCATTTCCAGTCAACACCACTCCTATGCACATTCTGGAGTATGATTTTACTTTTTATTATAAACGGGGACAAAAAACCATGTAAATCATAAACAGACATAATTATACTCAGCATTTTAGCTTTGGTTGGTGGCGTACTACCATCTAATATCTCCTTCGGTATTCGGTCCAACGATATTTTAAAACCAAAAGAGTCATCGTTTGGATACCACATCAAACCGAGAGTGCGCTCAGTTGTATTCATAACTCCGTCCTTAAATTGTATAGCCGAGTCGGCGAGCGAGCCAGCTGGTATCGCGGATAGAACCGGTTTGCTATTACTCGACCAACCTCTAATCTCAAATCCACCCTGTTTATGAATTTTTGTTATATCGTGTATTAATTTAATTGCAGTTTCTTCATCAATTGTCGATTTTAAACAATCATCCATGTAATGGTCATTAATGATTACTTGAACGGCTTGCGGGTTCAAATCCTCGTATTTTAGGGCATTCTTATTTTTAATATATTGCGCTATAAATGGTGAGCATGTGGCGCCAAAAATTAAACTATTCATAGCACATATTTTAATCTGACTATCGGGTGCTTCTTGCCACAAAAATCTAAGTACATGCTGATCTTCAGGGCGTATTTTAATGCGTAAAAACATGTCCTTAATATCGCCAATAATGACTATTTTATTTTCACGAAAACGAAACATAATGCCTAAAAGTGAATTATATAAATCCGGACCTGTCAGTAAATAGTCGTTTAAACAACAACCTTCCACCTTGGCGGCGGCGTCAAACACTAATCGAAGTTTATTCGGTTTATTGGGATTCTGTACACCAAAATGTGGTATATACCACACACGATCTACTGACCGTTCACTATCGTCGAGCTCTCGAGCGTAACCACTATCAAACAACTTTTGCATTTCTTGTTTATATCTATCTGCGTAGTTTCTGTCCTTAGCAAATTTCCTTAATAATAACTTTAATCGTGATAACGCGCAATTATAATTGTCAGGTAACATAAAAACATCATTTTTGAACGGTAACCCAACTTCCCACTGGTCCCCAATTTGACGTGCAGTATCGTCCAATATTTGCATAGCTCGTAAATGTGACGTATTCTCGCGACGTAAGGGTGAAATTCCTATGGAATCTAACTCAAATGATTGTTTAATTAAGTCATTCAATTTGTTTACATTTGAACTATCTTCTTCTATGGGAGAGTGAGCGAGATGGCAAATATGATTTATCTGACTTACCCCGGAGTGAGTGCGACGCCCGCCGTGATAGCCATGAATGGCCCAGCCCAGCAAACATCGTGATGCATATGGAGAATTTTTATCACCATGAATTATTTCGTGAGGAGCGATTAGGAAATAATTATCTTCACCAATTAGAACACGCGGCACAACACGATCTTTGCATACTAATTTTTTGACAGAGGCCAAATGAGCACAATTAATTTTATTTATTACAGATAAATTTTGCACAGATAATTTTAACTTTGAGGTTTTACGCAACTTAATATCGTAATTAACACCATCACTACCGCTAATCTGTACGGACACTTTCGGTGCGTCTGACTGATACACTTCGAGCCCAAACGCGTCGGTGAACTTTATAGCACTCGATTGTTCACATTTTAAGCCTAAACTATCTACCAGCTCGGAATCGATCATCGATATCGAAGCACCATCGTCCAAGAGGGCATGCGTATGTACAACACCTTTAGGGCCACTTAATTTTACAGGAACCACTTTTAACAACATGAATTCGCTTTGACATGTCGACGGTATGTCAATGTGATTATCTACGTGAGCGACGGTGGCGTCTGTCACCGAAGAAACAGGAGCTTGTTCTTGTTGCACGTCACTCTGTTGTGACTGTGACGTATTCGCAGGCTTCGTCCAGTGCAGCAGGCGGTGGTGTGCGAGACCACAACTATCAATGTCGCACACAGGTGCAGGGCAAGTGTTTCTATCGTGCTGAGTTATGAGGCAGCAATAACATAATCCGTGCGTTTTAACATAACGCCACTTATCCTTGCGCATCGCTCGTCTAAATATACGACATTCCGGTAGCAAATGCGAGCCTTTGTGACAAAACTTACACATGTTTATTCCTTCTTCGGTACATGAAATTGTGTATATAGGTTTACTATAGCGATTTTTATTATCATTTGTTCGCTTGGCGAATTCTGGCTTTATATTTTCTCGCGGTTGACTACAACCAACTAGAGATAACCGCTCAGCTTCTAGCTTCAAAAATGTTGCCAATAATTCGAGTTTAGGCCTGCCTTCAAGTAATCTACTGTAGGCATAGTCAGTCCATTTTCCAACTAAAGTGCTCGGTAATTTGGATATAACAGCTGTGGCGAGCTCTGGACTGCGCAAATAATCATCTTGCTTTAGGGCCTGTATTGTAGCAACACAATTATTTATTTTTACAGAGAATGTAATCAGGTCTTGTTGATAATACGAAGGCAAGGGTGGTAATTTCTTTACCTGTGACGTAATATTATGAATAATAATATCCGATTGACCAAACCTTAGCTCAAGAGCTTCAATCACCGCCGACGGCGGCGTGTTGCCGATCAGTAAATCCGTCACTGACTCTTTGGCCTCACCTCGTAATGCTTTCCTCAGTCTCCATAAGTTTTCAGAATCACTAAACTTACACACGCGCGTTGATTCATCGTAAGCACTTTTAAAATGTAGCCATTCAATGCAGTCACCACTAAACACTGGCAAATCCCGTGGTGTGGCCAAACGGCTGAGGAGACGTGACTCCTGGTTGTACGTGGACTGCTTCATCATGTCCTTCAAAGTGCTTGCTAACTGCTGTATACTATTATCAACTGGCGGAATTGGTGTACAACGGTCCAGCCACTTCTCGACACCGGACTGCGCTCGGCTGTAGGCTAATGACCTATGACTTTCACTATCACCATCCATATGCTGTTCATCTTCATGACTCAATTGGGACTTCGACTCAGCGTCGGCCTTGGCAAGGTCAACCTCAAGTTGCTTGTCAATGAGCTCCATCTGTATCTTGGCCTTGGCCGCAGCAGCTTCGAGTTCCAACTGCTTACGTCGGGCTACTGATGACGAAGTAGATTTCTTGGTCTTTATCGTTACTGACGTTCGAACGGATCCATGGGGCGTGGCCGCACATGGTTTCGATGTCGATTCACATTTAATATCTTCCATATTTAGTGTCTTTTTAACATGACTATCGGTGTCACTAAACGGAATCAGATCCTTTGAATTCTTGAATTCCTTAACTGGAGCATTCTCGATCTTGTTGACGTCACGTAGTTCTTGTCGCTGACGTCGTGTTAAAATCTTAGGCCTCGGCGTTTCTGACATTACGCTGATTTATTATCCGGCTCGAAGGACCAATTCCTTTTGTAGGATATAGAAATGAAACACCGAACTTTTACTCAAAAAATTGAGGAATGCGTATAGAAAGCGACATTTCGTTCCAAAAATCAAAGGGCGACTGAAAACGTCTGAAAACTACCTACATACAAAAAATGCTGCTTGCTACACGTACCCACAATAAAACTATATTTTTTAATTTCAAAAAGTGATAACAGATGGCGTTACTTGTGGTAAATCAAAGTAATTAGAACTTAATTTTTGTATATACTTAGGTGTTAAATAAACTTTGAAAAATGATAGAAACAAGTAAATAAAAATAGACTTTCTAAAATCAATAACAAAAGTATAAACATCAAATATAAATGTATAAAATCAATGCGTCGCCTACAGTATCAATACATCAATAAACCAGCCCATTTAGAACTTGGAGTTCTTTCAGAGACTTACGAGAGTGTCAAGTCCAGTTTTAATACTTATAAGAGTGATTTATGAGATATTATACAGCTCTAGCTGTATAAAATTCTTAGTAAGGGATCCGCGTCAAATATTCTATTTCTTGTATCTCTCTCTCTATTCTATATTTTATTAATTTCCATATATTTATTAAATATTATGTCGCCATTCAGTATGGCATCGACATTTATTTTATTTTATTTTCATATAATTATCTTCAAAAACCTATTTAGAACTGTTATTCTTACAAGATACTTAATATACTATAAATATGCCGAGCGCGCGTGTGCACACATACCTACGCAAATTTTTCTCCAAACTTGTCCACCGTTGGTTATGCGTAGTCAGTCACAGTCAACGGTTTTAGAAGATATAACGATATCTAACTCAATTAAGTCTTTTCCTTACTCATTCTATCTTACCCACAGACCTCAACGGATGGGAACATCACTAGCAGTATCTTAACATACGTGCCTGCCATCGATGACGCTGGCAGAGTGATGTCCTGCCGAGCTGTGCAGCCTTCACTGCCACATTCGACACACGAGGATGGGTGGAAAATGGAAATACAACGTGAGTTATTCATTATAAGCTTATGAGGGGTTCCTAGCTTCGAGGAATTTGAAGAAACTATTGCCGTCGCGCTATGCCGCTATGCTATTTGCTATGTGCGATAGGGACATCTGCAGCTCAGACCGATTTATTCACAAAAAAATTGACGAACTCGACGTTTCGTTTTCCCCATTTTTCTCCTCGAAAACTAAGCTGATTCAATTATTTTACATTACAAAATTCAAGTAAGGTTATCGAGGTCCCTATTACTTTCTTTTATGTTAAAATCTTTTCGAATTTGTCTGGTAGTCCTTTTAATGACGGCGGAAAAATGGGGCATTTATCGTTATTTTTGGAGGGGCATAATTTCTTTAATAATTAGTTGCTGCAAAAAAGGAAGTAACAGGGACGTGTCCAAAGCAGAACTTGATTAAGTATATGAAAAAAAAAATTATGACTCTAGAGGCATTATTCAGGAAGAAAACGGGGGAATACATTTGTATGGAATAATCGCAGCCCAACTCCCGTCTTAACACTTGGCTTAAAGAAAACGTTGGAATAGTGAAGTGGTTACCTCCATTGAGAAAGGAAGAGTGTTCGTCAGGCTGGGTCATCGTGCTTCTGCCCTGTAGCTGGGGCTTACAATAACAGCTACGGTGTTCCTCTGCCTGTCGTAGGAGACTAAACGAGGCCTTTCGGATCGTAGACAATCTTGAGTGAGGGTTCTGGGTGCCCAGACGTGACCCCAAGGAGGACGGTGAGTCAATGTGGTCACGATAGCAAAGCGCGGGGTGCTGGGGGATGGTATCGCACTTCTCCCGAGACGAGCTATCTAAGCACTACGTTTGTATGGGGAGCAGGCATGCCTTCAACAAGAGAGCCTCGCTCCTCTCTCTACAGCGCAGATCCATCGTGTGGTTTTAGCCGGTACGAATCCGGCATAACCTCGCCGTTACCCCTGGGGCGGTTGGTTCATCGTGGCTGGAGACTACAGTCTATGTGTTGGGAGGTTTTAGCTCGTATTTATGTCGAGTGCTGATAGAACTTCGATAGCGCGATGCAGGTTTGTGGCATTAAGACTTTTGTACTTTTGCAAATTGTGGCGCCATCTATCCACTCCAGTCATAAAGATTAAGGCGTACATGTTTATTGTCAATGCGAATCAATGAAGATTTGTATTAAATTGAATATGACAAATTCCTGACCATATTATCCCGTGTAATTTACCTAATAATGAGCCAAACAAATATACATAGCCCACATTGGATTGTTGCAGGAGATGTTATTCCGCCAGACCCTCGGGGCTATCGCGTAAGAAAATGGCTCTTTATTTACTGGGATCCAGTTTTTTTTATAGGATAAACGAATCAAACGAGTCAATTAAGTCATCCATCAATTCGTCTGTTGCTCCGCTTGGTGCCAAACTAATTAATTCAAGGTGCCAATTTCATTGAAGTTCATTACCATTTTCTTTCATCGTTCCCCTTTGTAACGTGGAACAGTCGAGGAAAGCGGCTGCGAATATTCGCAGAATCCCAACAGTAGATAGATATAATATATGAGCTATTGATAGCTTTTCGCTAAATGTGATGGTTTGATATCATTGAATGTTTCTCCCTGTAACATTTAAAGTAAAAGTCGAAGCCATTTATTGAATTTAGGCCCTGATAGGTCACTTATGAAGGTCAAAGCTGAAGTTACCACCAGAAGTCGGCCTTCAACTGAGAAGAACAGGCAAGAAACACATCAAGTTAACATTTTTAAATCTCTTATGATCAGACTACACCTACATGATATTTATTATCAAAGCTGAATTATGAGGCCGGTTGAAAAAGACAAGTGTGAAGGCGTCGTCCTAATTGGCGATGATCGTACGAGCAAACGATGCGATTTCGTATTCGTAATAAGAAAACCAACAAAAATGTTTGGTCCTGTAACTCAACTTTATATATGAAAAAATAAAAATTCACACACAGGCAATCATAGTTCCACACAAATACCACATATGATTCATAATACAAACCCAGGAATTCAAAATAAGTTTCTTTTTGAGAATCCTAACTTCCTAACTAGTAATATTATATAAGCGGAAGTGAGTCTGTTTGTTTGTTACGCCTTCACGCCTCAACTACTCAACGGATCATCATGAAATTTTGCATGCAGATAGCCTATGGTATGGAGAAGGACATAGGCTTTTTATCCCGGGAACGCGGGTGAAACCGCGGGGGACAGCTAGTATGGTGATAAAAAAGATTGTAGCATTCTACTCAATGGGCTGTAAACAATGACATCCCAATGCAAAGGAATGAAAAAAAACGGCTTTTATGTATTTACGGAACCCTAAAAATGCATAATTCAACAGATTTCAATCTCGAAGTCATTGTTGATGCATCGAGAATTTCCTATTTGTTTATTCTTCTTTCCAATCACTTTGGAACGACGCCAAAGTTTTCACAATCTTTTGGCATCGAAGTTTCGTGAACTTATTGGTGGAGATTCGTATATAGCTGCAGTCCAGTGGCCAAATCTTTAAGATGAAAGTGCAGGTGCAAACCATAGGCTCGAATTTCCGAGTATTAAACACATGGACTCATTTATAATTGGTTTTTCGATGAGTCTAGGCTTTTATTAAACCCTGATATTAATAGTGTGAAATTTATATGAAATTTGGTAAATAAAAACGTTTTATTATATCTATAAATAGTAGCCAAGTTCTCATACTACACAAATTGTTTGAAGCATTTTTTTTTAATCGGACTGGTACACACGGCTACACATCAAGCTATACGATTCCAGTATAAGCTGATCTTCCATTGTACCCAAATTCTATACAATGCGTAATAAGCACGTTCAAAAACCAACTCTTCAGCTGTTTTCATGACACAAGTAATGCAACCTTTTTTTGTCTGAACACTAACTCATACTTTTGTCTGCAGATCTGCCTGTTGTGAAACTTGAACTTGGAGCTAACCTGGATGCCGACAAGGTGGTGGAAGGGTCCGATGTGTATTTAGACTGCAGAGTACGAGCAAACCCATGGCACAGTCATGTTTATTTTTCACACAATGTAAGTTAACTGGTCAGCAATCACTTGTTTCCACGCGTGGCTTTACCTGAGATCCTGAGGATTCTAATGTCCTCTAGGGATAGAAATATATATGATTTGTATACTACTAAGATAAAAGTGATGATAAGCGGTTACTGTAGCATATAGACGCTGGCCACACGATCATTCACGCGTTGCCGACCCTTCTTGAAAAGAGATTTTGATGAGAGGTTAAGAGGAGCGAAAAGTGGAGAAGGGACAATATTTATCTATTCCGCTGGTCCCCACTTGCACAGCGCCTCTTCATGAGCTCTGGCGACCTTAATCACTGCAAGAACACAGCACCATATTAAAGTAATGTTAGTTCTTTTGTAAGGTGGAGGCCCATTCAGGCTGTTCCAAATTTTACACGGGAGAACCGCCATGGACTCCCTCAAAATTATCTTGTTTGTCAACAGGGTGCGATAGTAAAACCCGGTCCAGGGGTACTACTAGCCAATCAGAGCTTGGTTCTCCAGCATGTGTCGAGGAAGGCAGCTGGTGCGTACGTGTGCTCCGCTCGGAACAGCCTCGGTGAAGGTACCAGTGAGCATCTCATTTTGGATGTCAAATGTAAGTGAAGTTATTTGTTTGGTGGTAGGTCCTGTGGGTAGGACGAAGGGGTCAATAGATCCCAAACTAGTCCGTTAAAGGCAAATAAGCATATGGTAAGCGGTTACCATAGCCCTATGGACGCTGCTGTGTGCGGTGTTGCATCGCAAGAGACGCTAGCAATACCGGGGGCAAGTCACGCGTTACCGACACTTCCCCCCTCCTCAATGAGCTCTGGTGACCTTACTCACTTGCAGAAACACAACATTGTTATTTTGCTGCGGTATGCTTAACGTGGAGGTGGAAGAGGCTGTTTGAGCTCCTTGATCAAAAAAATGCTATTGCACCCGTGTCATTGAGAGTCGTGTGGGGCGACGCGGCGACGTTATACAACTGCTATAATTTGAAGGGATAACGTGGGAGGGAATGCACCTTTACCAATCAAAGCACCATATTTATTTGCTTTTTTTACTTTGTAAAGGCCTGTGTTTGACCACAATCTCACCATGAAAAGCGATGATGTGGTCGAAGGTGGTAAGCACACAAAGGCTAGAAGGAACTGGCTCTCAAGTGCAGCTGTCGGAACACACCGATAGGTGCTTGGCGACAGATTTTCAACTTGAGGGTGGTAGCCAGCCAGATGGGTACTACAAAGTATCCTGCCACCGTGCGTGCACAATGTTTTCCTTCACCGAAAGCTCAAGCTCATAGTAGGATTCGAACCCGGGACCTTCGTCTCGGTATCCGACGTCACTCACTTTTCTATTAAGTTTTAATTATGTTAAAATGCCTTCTGCAAACTGCTTTTTTTTTATGGCATTATTATTTACACAGTTACTCCAACCTGCAAGTCATCACAACCTGTGGTGATGAGAGCTGCGAGGGGCGAAATCATAGAAATTGAATGTGACCTCGACGGAAATCCTAAGGTATGTAAGGTTTTTTTTACTGTAGATAAGCGCGAAATATACGGTTTGACATGAACTTATATCATTGATACTATAACTTGTGAAAATATTTCGAGTCTTGAGGCTCTTCGCAGGCTGGTAATATTTGGCTTGGCTTGGATGAACAAGCCAAGCCAATACGTTGGATGAATACATGAATGGCAAATTTTAAAGTTAATAACGGATTAGTGCGAAATATTTCCCAATTAAATAGACTGAGTACTCAGCGAATATACCTACATAAAATAGGATTCCGTATTTATGGTGATGCGAGAGCATTTGAGTGGACTGTAGGCTTTAGGTGGCCCAAAGTATAAAGGCTAGCTGGCACTTCTTTTGTGGACCGAAATAAATATAGCCTTGGTCCTCAAATGCAGTTAGAAGACATGCAGAGCTATTTTAAAACGTCGGATTCGATATTGGAAACGGATTCAAAAATTTCCGAGGCGAATTTCAGCAATTGCTATTTTAATTTCCGAAAACTTTTCGATGAATCGAATTGATATTTCCGTATAGAAGCATCAAAAATAATAGAATTCGGAAATCAAAATAGCAATTGCGGAAAATCGCCTCAGTAGTTTTTGAATTCATTTCCGATATCGAATCCGAGCGTTTTAAAATACCCCTGCTGGTCGGAATGAAAGCGGTGAATTTCTTTTATAAAATTTTACGGTGGTTATTTTTAATTTGAAAAGATTTAAAATTAAGTAATAATCTATCTACTCTTAAACAGAAAAATCAAACAAGACTTCCAAAATTTACTATACGCTCATCGGGTACTTAAATAAGCCCCTTCAAAAAATACCGAAAAGGTTTTCCAAGATAAGATAATAAACAAAGAAGATGCTTCTTCACCTTGCCCTTGAGACTTTACTATAGGAAGTTACTGAAGAGTAACGAAAACTGTCAAACCGGTGGATAGTTAATGAATCTTTTAAACGCTTGTGAGAGAAAACAACAGATTTTGCTACTCAGCGTCTGAAATTCAGATTCAATAGGTTTTGTACTTTATAATAATAATAATAATCTTTATTTCAGGTGTATACCCATAGAATACAATGCAATGTACAGTACAAATACAAAAGTAGAATTAAAATTAAAATTACGCAATAGCATAAGGGTCAAAAGGACAATAAAATAAAAATAAAATAAAAGACAAAGTGCAATAGCACCGTCAGAACAGTCAGCAGTTCAGCACCTACAGTGCATATTCCGTACAATGTATTTGGTCATCTAATATTACCTTCACGGTGCACAGACAACCAGCACGTGTATATCGGATTATCCAGGCACTCAGATAGCGTACTGAGAATCTCATTCCTCGATCTCCTGATAAGCGCCCAAAACGCGGCTATACGCGATCTTCTGATCGCGAAGAAGTCTGGGATCCTACTGTCTGCAAACATGCCCGACGCACTACAGCAACGGGGCAGCTTCATCAAAATGCGATATGCATTATTATATTGCACTCTGATGGCACTCATTGCTCTCTTGTTGTCTTTAGAGGGCTTAAGAGCAGCTTCGTACAAAACGAAGTACATTTTCAGGGTTCCGTAGCCAAATGGCAAAAAACGGAACCCTTATGGATTCGTCATGTCTGGCTGTCTGTCCGTCCGTATGTCACAGCCACTTCTTTCCGAAACTATACTAACTATACTGTTGAAACTTGGTTAGTAGATGTATTCTGTGAACCGCATTAAGATTTTCACACAAAATTGAAAAAAAATCAAAAAAAATTGGGGGTTCCCTATACTTAGAACTGAAATTCGCCTCGGAATATTTTTTCATCAAACCCATACGTGTGATCTATGGATAGGTTTCAAAAATGATATTGAGGTTTCTAATAAAAAAAAAACTAAACTGAATAGTTTGCGCGAGAGACAATGTGTGTCCCCTCCCCACCCCTGTAATCGAATCTTGCCAGTTAAATTTGACTCACTTCCCAGTGTCCGATTGAGCTGAAATTTGGTATACATTAGTATTTATTAGTATACATTGGATGACAATGCAAATACAGTCAACAAAAAGTACAGTCACCACAAAAAGTTTGTACTAAAATGTTGTTTAAAAAAAAAATATATTTTCGTAATCGACGAATAAAGCTTTTCTAAACAACATCCAATTATACTTATCTTAATTACAAATATCTGTGAAAAATTAGATGCCCGTTAAGCAATAAAGTTAAAAAAAAATAAGGGTTCAATAACTCACATGTTCTTTTTTATATGACGACGTGGGTTAACAAGCATACGAACCGCCTGATGGTAAGCGGTTACCGTAGCCATATGGACGCTTGTAACACACGGGCCATCACTCACGCGTTACCAACCCTTCTCGAGCTCTCGCGACCTTACTCACGCGCAAGAACACAACATAAAGTTATTTGGCTGCGCTATTCTATAAGGTGGAGGTACTTCCCCAGTTGATCAGCTCTTTGAGAGAATCAACGCTACGCTCTACCTCTCAGAAAAGTTTTTTTAAAGAAGGACACATCTTTATGTTTTCTATTGGATATTAGGTATCGAGCACGAGCCGGGCCACGAACGAGCACACTGCGAGCACGATTCGCGTAGCGTGGACGGGCTTGTGAGCGTCGAAGCAGATTTATTTAAAAAGAGATAGAGCGTATCGTTAATTCGCTCGAAGAGCAGCTCGACTGGGGAAGTACCTCCACCTTACAGAATACCGCAGCCAAAGTGTAAAGTTGTGTTCCTGTGCGTGAGTAAGGTCGTCAGAGCTCATAGGGGAGGGGGGAAAGGTCGGCAATGCGTGAGGGGTAACGGCTTACCATCAGGTGGACCGTATGCTTGTTTGCCAACTTAGCCGTATAAAAAATTAAAATTTTGACTAATTTCTGAACCGCGGTTTCGCCATGCGGGTGAGTCAAAATTTTTATTTTTTATACGACTAAGTCGGCAAACAAGCATACGGCCCACCTGATGGTAAGCGGTTACAGTAGCCATATGGACGCTTGCAACACACGAAGCATCGCTCACGCATTGCCGACCTTTCCCCCCTCCCCAATGAGCTCTGACGACCTTACTCACGCACAGAAACACAAATTCTGGAGGAGCCTATTGTTTTTCAAAAAAAAAATGCAAAACATAAATTCATATCCTCTCAGTTACTTAGCTGTTATGATGAGATATACGATATTCATGGAAAATACAAGCCATGGGATTTACGGTTGGCATACCGCATTTGGGATGATACGAACGCCTCTCCGGGGACGGCATCCTATTTCAATATACTGCTATTAGATGCCAGTTAGTTGTTGCTCCCGGAGTTTCTTTTGTTTTTACTATGTAATGGTGCGTCCATGCTACGCGAATCGAGCACGAGCCGAGCCACGAACGAACCTACAACGAGCACGATGCGAATCCCTTTGTTCGTGAAAAAACTGACAATCGCGCTCGTTCGAGGCTCACAAGCCCGTTCATGCTACGCGAATCGTGCTCGCAGTGTGCTCGTTCGTGGCTCGGCTCGTGCTCGGTTCGCCAAGCATGGACGCACCATTATATGTTTTCAAGGCGATCATAGCTCAGTGGTAGTGACGTCGGATGCCGAGACGAAGGTCCCGGGTTCGAATCCTACAATGAGCTTCAGCTTCAGGTGAAGGAAAACATCGTGAGGATACCATAGCACGGTGGTAGGGTACTTTGTAGTACCTTGGCTTGCTACCACCCTCAAGTTGAAATTCTGTCGCCAAGCACCTATCGGTGTGTTGCGACAGCTGCACTTGAGAGCCAGTTCCTTCTAGGCTTTGTGTACTTCTAAGTTTGGATGTAATTATGTATATTAAGTATGTATTTAGAAACAAAAAGTAGTATATGTGTATTATATCAGTTATCTGGTTTCCATAGTACAAGCTCTACTTAGTTTGGGATCAGATGAACGTGTGTGAGGAGAGTGCCAGGATATTTATTTATTTATTCGTGGCAAAATTTACCTCTTTTTAGGGTTCCGTAGCCAAATGGCAAAAAACGGAACCCTTATAGATTCGTCATGTCTGTCTGTCTGTCTGTCTGTCCGTGTATGTCACAGCCATTTATTTCCGAAACTATAAGAACTATAATGTTGAAACTTGGTAAGTATATGTATTCTGTGAACCGCATTAAGATTTTTACACAAAAATAGAAAAAAAACAATAAATTTTGGGGGTTCCCCATACTTAGAACTGAAACTCAAATTTTTTTTTTCATCAAACCCATACGTGTGGGGTATCTATGGATAGGACTTCAAAAATGATATTGAGGTTTCTAATATCATTTTTTTCTAAACTGAATAGTTTGCGCGAGAGACACTTCCAAAGTGGTAAAATGTGTGTCCCCCCCCCTGTAACTTCTAAAATAAGAGAATGATAAATCTATAAAAAATATATGACGTACATTACGGTGCAAACTTCCACTGAAAATTGGTTTGAACGAGATCTAGTAAGTAGTTTTTTTTTAATAGGTCATAAATTGAAATTAATATCAAATACTCAGGTCTATACTACCATTTACTTATATACCTACAGGTTTGTACGGAACCCTCGGTGCGCGAGTCTGACTCGCACTTGGCCGGTTTTTTAAAACTAAAATAGGTTTTAAATTTCAACTAGGGGATGAAATCGCGAGCGTAAGATAGCTTTCTCATAAATTATACAGCGGAAATAACTAGAAACTAGCCAGTAATAAATGCTTTAACATAATTTACTACTATCATATTACATTTCTACAAAAAAATATTTTTTCAAATAAACTTTTGATACTACTTTTTATTATGCATTGGGTGTCAGTAGGTAAAACTCATGTAGGTATGACTCTTGTTATGAATGTCAGTATCAACATTCGTTATTACTGTGATGTATTTTCCGCTGATTACCTGAGTAATTTTACATGTGTAGTTTTAATGAGTAGTTTTGCTCAAATTTTCATTAAGAGGAAAATTGTATTCGTATTATTAATTTTATTGTCTTTTTAAGTAGGTACTTACTCTAAAATCGTTTTATTTTGTATGAGTTATCGTCGGGATGAAATAACCCGCAGTCAAAATTACAGTCTAGTAAATCAAAATCCTATAAAAAAACACTTTAAATTTTGCCCCGGGCAAACTTTACAACAAAAATAAAATTCCTACAAAAGTTGCCAGTTAAAAAATAATTGTATATTTTTACTACTGGGCCATAATTAACAGCGTCTGACATAAACAGAGTTATTCTCGTTACACACGCTGATTTCGACACTCGCACGTATTAATTGTGAAGCCATTTCCACTGATTCCGCTCGACTGGGTTGTTTCATTAACGTCGGAAATACATTTGCCTTGTTATTACCAACTGAGTGATGGAAAGACGCTCCCGTTATTGTATTTCTGATTATTTCAATTTGGATTTACAACGTCGAGCGATTTTAATGGTTTTGTGTTATTTTATTCTCATTATTTAAGTGGTTAATATGCGATGGACTTAATTAAAATGTGGCTAATTGAAATGGATGCATAAATTAATATTGCTTTCGAATTTAAAATATTTATAATTTACTTATTGCCTGCGTTTCGAAGCGACCTTATGTTTTTCTGAAAAAAAAATAGTACATTATGCAAACATACTACATAATACTACATGTGTGCAAATTTGATTATTAACAACCGAGGCGGTATTAAGCTTAAGATAAGGGAGCCGAGAGTGTAATAAATCAATGCACACGAGTGTCATACGACATTTTTCAACACACTTGCCGAGGAAAAAAACGGACTTAAATTTTGCAATAATTGTCATTTTACGAACGAGTGTGTTGAAAATATTATTTATGTTCTTCCTTCGGGTATGATCTGTCTATGTGCCAAGTAACATCCAAATCCGATCAGCCATTTCGTGATTGAGCCACAGAAATTCAAATATTCATTTTATTTTAACATACTATAATTTATCTAACTAATCTAATATAATTAATCTAACTAGTAAACAATTAAAATCTATCTAAAATTAAAAAATAAAGTTATAAATAAAAAACTTCTCCTAACTCATCCCCCAGTGGCAGAGTACCTAGGATACTGGCGGCATTGCCTCGCTGGATTGCGAGGCTTATTCTTTGGGCTAAGTAGCCGCCAGCTCTGGGGTCCCGCGTGGCTTCCACCAACCGCTTAGAGATTTATCTAAACAGGTGGTGGGCTTGTTGACCCCAGGGTCCTAGGGTTTCAACCCCAAACGGCTCAAATATTCATTTTTATAATCAGAGAGAGAGGAAAAAGAAAGAGGAAACGCTGCCAGCCTTCTGAGAACCTTGCCGTTAATCGGAAGCAGCGGCAGGCTTGAGGAAATTTTCTATATATAGATTGTATTTTGTAAATATAGATTGTATTTTGTACATATTTGTTGTTAATAAAGAGAAAATATTATCAGAGAAATCAGGTTTTCTAAAAATTGATAATTAATAAATGTACTTTTTTAATAGCGCTCTTTAAAAAAACATAAAAACAAATGCAGGCGAAACCGCGGGGGTCAGCTAGTATAACAATTAATTTGACACTAATTTAACTACCTTTGTCAACAGGATCCGATGTCATATCACTGGTGGTTCAACAGCTCTACACATAGCAAACACGAATTGACTACTTCAACGATGAATACAGCACAAAATATGCCTGGTAAGTTTACAATATAAATAAGTCTTATGTGGAAAAGAGACAGTCAAATTATTCTCGAGGTATGAACAAGCAACAAGGCAGGCAGAAAAAGAGTACGACCTCTAAATACAACAAGACGGATTAACTATCATCGCCGTCGTAGAAACGTTCGTTGCAGAAACGGTCTATAGCTTCATTAGGGGGACTGTTGCTCTCAGGCCTGGGGAGTTAATTTGCATCATATTCAAATTGAATCGGAATGTAAACATGTACAATTTCTAGATAACGATAAGAATGATAAGATCAAAAGGGAATCCTACGAGGGAATAGCTCTCAAATGCAGTTTTCGGAAGTTTCAATATCGACGAGTATATAGTTTTTAACCAACTTCAAAAAAAGGAGGAGGTTCTCAATTCGATTGTTTTTTTTTTTTTTTTTTTACCTCATAACTCCTTTATTTATTAACCGATTTGGAAAATTCTTTTTTTGACTGGAAGGGTACACTTCCCATTTGCTCCCATGTCATCAGATCAGGATTTGATTACGTGTTAGTGTACTTTGAAGTCGGTTTCAGGTTTTTGTAAAAAAGGTCCAATTTTTTTTTTTCATTTTCAAAAATGTTTAAAAATCGCAAGGTCCCTACAGCATGCAAGTCTGCAAAAACCAGTTTGCTAAGGTAATAAGACGGTAGCTCGTGCCATCGTTATCATACGTGGCCATGCTGAAGATTGGACTGCCTAGTTTTGGTCTACACACTTTGACTTGAGCGTGTGGACGGTCGTTCAAGCCATGCTTTAGTCCGGCAAAATGATTTTCGACAGCACGCTTATGTCATAATTGAACTGTTTTACAAAAAACTTAAACCGACTTCAAAGTACACTAAGAAGTAATCGAATCCTGATCTGATGACAATGGGACCAAACGGAAGTGTACACTTCCAAACGAAACATAATTTTCCAAATCGGTTACTAAATGACGGAGTTAGGTAACAAACAAAAAACAATACAACCGAATTGAGAACCTCCTCCTTTTTAACCGACTTCAAAAAAGGAGGAGGATCTCAATTCGACTGTATGTTTTTTTTTTTTTTTTTATTTTTGTTACCTCATAACTCCGTCATTTATTAACTGGAAGGGTACACTTCCCGTTTGGTCTCATTGTCATCAGATCAGGATTTGATTACTTCTTAGAGAACTTTGAAGTCGGTTTATTTTTTTTTGTAAAACAGTCCAATTATTTGAAGTCAAATATTTTGTGGCAACTGTACCGTGTTTCGCCTTTTTGTACAGTTTTATTCAGAGTTCCTACATCGTTACTTTATACTTTTTAGTGGAATAGGTTTTATATTTTAGTTAAAAAGTGTACTCACTGGAATAACAAGAGTTTCGGCTCCTCAAAATTTCCGTAGCAGTCCAAAACGTATGTATTATAATTGTTGTAGGTACGTTCTTGTATATGGTGAATACATCGGCTGACTACGGCTGGGTGCAATGTTCCGGAACTAACTCCGTGGGGCGGCAAGCCAAACCTTGCTTGTTTCACATTCTGCCTGCAGGTACGCTTTAACTTTATAGCCGCTTATGTTTCGGGATTCAGTTTTGTTGTGTTTCATGTTTATATGGGAACTTATCAGGTAATCTTTTGTTATTATTATTAAACTGAGTTTATGCTGAATCTTCCCTCTTATACAGGGTTATTGGTACTAACAACCTTGAAGGACTGTATTACTAATATCATAAACAACAACTTTTGTTCTATGACTTTTTATAAAATATAGTACTTTTACCAACATTCAAGATTTCATTTTTCTATCATTTAAATTGTGTATTTTGTTGTACCTACGCTTCACGTGCACTCAACTCAATCTTTTGCAATTCGTAGAGTTTGTTGCATTTAGAACTTTGAATTGAAAAAAATGTATAAAAGTCTGATGAATTATTAAAAGTCATAGAACATAAGTTGTTGTTTATGATGTTATTTACCAATAACCCTGTGCATGTAACACTCCAAAAACTCATTTTTCTGTTTGATAAACCTTCCCTGACTATGCACAATAACTTACCATTTTAATCGCAATTTGGTGAATTCCAAAATGAACGCAAAGGATACAACAGTGTTACATTATTTTTCATTAAAAAAAAACGTGTTAGGTAATAAATTGTGTTTAATATTTGTTTTTATCCAAATTAAAAAACTTTTATTCCTCCGAATGTAGATAATTATAATATACGAAATTAACATTAGACGAAAAATAATTCGTTGTTTGCAATGTTTCTTCTACTTGCATTTTAATAGCTTCTTTCAGTGTTCATATTTCATGGATTCACTCCTAACACTTCATTTAACCCCTTCATGTTTATGGTTAGAAATTCATCCATGTCAACATTTTCAATATTTTTTTGTGTTGACTGCCGTACCAAAGAGATGAATAAATAATAATATTGTTACAGACAAACCATCGTCAGTGAAAGCGTGTGAGATTACCAACGTGACGTACGACTCTCTAACCCTCAACTGCACGCCAGGACACGATGGCGGGATTCGGCAGTCCTTTCTCTTGCAAGTAAGTACTTTTTTTATTGTTGAACATAAGAAGAAATAATTATGAACTCAAAATTAATTCTTTCCTATCTGTTTAACGCTGAAAAGTATAATATTACGTCATCAAATTCCCAAAACCTCTAACCATGTTGCCCGAAATTCGGTCTCCCATCGCTAAAACCACTCGACCAACCGAAGCGTACAGTTTCAATTAATAACTCCCTATATCTGCGATAAATGAGCACCAATTATTCGATTACCAGTCATATTTGGGCATCCATGAGAATTAAGCAATTATTACGTATACATACCAAGCTCTTTCGCTTAATTAATACTATTCAATGTACTTATTAAAGGATTAGTTAAATAATAAACGAGTCGAATAACTGGAATTTGAAATTAAAGTCTAATTTAGACTTTAGAGTCTGATGATTAAAGTCAGGAGTCGATTGATGTAACAATAATCTTCTTTGTTGTCTAGCCAACATTACTAGTGGACTGTATGTCTCTCATGGCCACGATTTCACTTTGATCCGTCAAAGTTTAACGTAAGATGACCTATGCTAGCGAATTTACTACTTATGAGGACACATCACACGTTCATTCACATAAGAGCGACCCGAAACTTTAATGGTCTGGAAAATCTAGACCCTGATTCTGATCTATCCAAACATTTGTGTGCGTAAACATGTAGGTATGTTTCTTCTTTGTCAATAATGTAGTTCTCTGGTTTCCATAGTACAAGTTCTGCTTATTTTAGGATCAGATGGTGTGTAAAGAATGTCCCAGGATATGTTTTCCTTACATGTCAATTTTTATGTGAGCTTTTTTTTTACTAAATATGTTTTTTTTTCTATCAAGGTATTCGACATGGCAACAGGCCTGCTCCTCCGTAACGTGAGCAACGACGACCCAGAGTTCGAAGTGTCAGGGTTATCAGCCAGTAACTCCCTTGCTGTGTCAGTGAGGGCGTATAATAGGAAGGGGTCGAGTGAGCCCCTCACGCTTACTTCGAGTCTACTGAAATATCCTCAACGGCGTACGGGTTAGTGTTGTTTACTTATGTGTATATTATTATTTTATTTTATTATATATATTATATTATTTTATTCGTATATTTTATTGTTTTGTTCCACTTATCTAAACTAGCGGCACGCTATGATGCCCTTTTGGTATGTGGGTGTCTCTCTTTGTCTCGATTTGTGTCTCTTTTTTGCATAATATACTGGGTGGAGATTTCGAGATGGCATATTTTCGAAACCTATGTTGGATTAGTCCTGCTGAACAATTTTTACTATTGGACCAACACTGAATTCTCAATTTTTTTTTTACTACATACATTATTATTTGAGCAAGGTTGAAAATTTGTAAGAAAAGCAAAATAAATATTTGAGCATTCACTATTGGACCCGAAGTAAAAGTTGTTCAGCATGACTAATATACTAGGAGGTGACGACAGAAATGGTAACGATAAGGTAAATGGCTAAACTCATGTTCATGGGATAAAGGACACCTCTCTGATGCCAAATATGTCGGTCTGCCTGTGCGAAGTGGTTGCGTTATCTAGATATGGCTAATGTCTTTATTGACTTTATTTTAGACTTATAAACTTATGTTACGTAGATGGAAATGCAACCAAAATTTTTGACTGTTTTTTTATTAATAAGCTAGTAATGGTGACGACCATGATTCGTCGAGATCAGCCATTATTATTATTATTTTTCGGTCACGATGAACGTTTTTCAGGCGCCATATCTAGATAACGCAACCGAATATTAGGTCAGTTTTTTTTAAATTGACATCAGTACCACTAACACTTACTTTCTACGTCGAGCTCACCCATTTACCTTATCGTTTTTTTTGGTCATGATAAACAGTTTTTCAGGCACCATATCTAGATAACGCAACCGAATATTTGATCAGTTTTTTTTAAATGGACATCAGTACAACTAACACTTACTTTCTACGTCGAGTTCAGCCATTTACCTTATCGTTTTTTTTTCGGTCACGACTTGGCGCAGGCAGACCGACATATTTGGCATCAGAGAGGTGTCCTTTATCCCATGAACATGAGTTTAGCCATTTACCTTATCGTTACCATTTCTGTCGTGCCCTTCTAGTCTATAACCCAACATAGTTTTTGAAATATGCCATCTCGAAATCTCCAAAATACACCTCCAAAATGTGTGAATTAACGCCATTGTACAAGTTTTTTCTCCTTGCAGGACTGTTTTACTGTAACATTACTTTTATTAACAATACATGGAACATAAACAAAATGTCAAGATTCTACAACTATCTTGTGGCAATGTGTTGAACGTGCCAGCTTGAGTTAGCCGACCAGACTCTTGCTATGCGTAGAGTTCGTAACATTGAGACCGTTGAATCTTAATATTTTTATTTTTGTATAAAAGTCTGTTGAATCATTATAAAAGTCATGGAACAAAAGTTGTTGTTTATGATGTTAGTAATTTAATCATGAGGGGGGTATACAGGTGTTTTTTTTTTCCAGCCAGTGAGGGCAAATTCTGATCAACAGGTCTTACGAGAAAAACGCTGAAACCCGAGCTGAATCTTGAAGAAAATAAAAATGCCATAAAAATTTATTAAAATTTTTTTTCGGAGATTTGGAATCTTGTGTTTTTTTTTTTCTACCTCACAATATGAACAAAATTATGTATGGAAATCTAGCTCACGAGGTGCTAGAAGTTATTAAAATTCAGCTCAGGGTTTCTTTCAGCGTTTTTCTCTAATACCTGAAGTTCAGAAGTTGCCCATACAGGCTAGAAAAAAAAAAATCCTGTATATATCCGTTATTTCCACATGAGTTGTAACTGTTATTACTTAGCCAATATTATAGTGGGGTGATATATCACAAACGGGACACATAAATTGGACGTTCCGTCACAACATGTCCAAATTGTTCAATACTGGTACGTTGATGGCTGAGCAAATAAACAGAAAATTGTATTTATGGTTACCTACCATTTTTTTTAATAAGGTTTTCATTGTAAGTACACACCAGACCAGAACCTAGCAGGTGGTAAAGATAGATTTTAAACTTGGTAAAAAATATTTTTGAGCAAAAATTTTTTTGCAATTTTCTGATATAATTTTAATACAGTTTCAGATAGACTTTTTGATTTCTGAAAATATCTTCTCCTTAGTCGTACTCTCTTGGCAAAGTGACTGTGGTTATGTATTGTCAAAATATTATAATATCATTATACAATTTATGTAATATATTTAATATTCTGCCTTGTATGTAGGTACATAATTAGATAATAGAAAAAAAACGCGTAAGTATATTATGAATATGTGTGAAAAAAAAATATTATTTAATACGGGTTTTCAGTGATACGGTAGATGCTAAACCACATAAAAAAATGAACAGAAATAATAAATGATTCGTTATTTCCTATCGTTACTAGAACAACACAACGTTTTATTTCTCATCCCCATTCCACGCAAACAACGCTGCAGGCAGAAGCTAATAAACTTGTTTTATCCAATTGTTTTTTTGTTCACAGCATATGTACCAGTGAAAGTCGAACTGACAACAGTGCTAATAATTGTTTTGTGTGCTGTCGCCGCGATAGGTGCCGTGATTGCTGTAGTAGTAATCTTTTTCTGTTGCAGATATTTGTATAAGAGAGACAGTAAGTGAATTTTTATATTTAATAATTGGACTGTTTTATAAAAAACTTAAACCGACTCCAAAGTACACTAAGAAGTAATCAAATCCTGATCTGATGACAATGGGACCAAACGGGAAGTGTACCCTTCCAGACAAAAAAAGAATTTTCCAAATCCGTTAATAAATGACGGAGTTATGAGGTAACAAACATTAAAAAAAAAAAAAAAAAAAAACACTACCGAATTGAGAACCTCCTCCTTTTTTTGAAGTCGGTTAAAAATAAAGTAATGGTAATTATCGGTAAAAATCAAAATTATAGGTAACTTTAAAAATCAATATCAAATTTCAATTATCAAAATCGTGTATATTTTAAATCACAGTTTTTATATCCGAATTAGTTTTTAAATTGTTTATGTATATATTTTAGATAAAAATGAGAAAGACAAGAGCCAACAAGATGAAACATCCAATATACCGTTGACAGACAAGGAATCTGAAAGTGTTGATAGTTTGGGTAAGTTAAACTTATCTCATTCATTTTCAATCACGAACCAATCTAGTATCTACCAATTTACTATCTTAGTACATACTATAACATAGTTGTGTTCTTGTTTGAGCAACTGTTAGAAAATATCATGTAATATAGACTCATAAAGATGAGGAAGTTAGCAGAAACTGCCTCAAAGTAGACGTAGGGTTGCTACATCAAAAATATTGACGGGCCAGTTGGCGCAGTTGGTTGAGACGTGGATTCTTAACCTATAGCGCCGCAGGTCGTGGGTTCGATTCCCACACAGGACATTCAATTGTGTGCATGAACATGTCTGTATGTCCTGAGTCTGGGTGTAATTATGTATATTAAGTATGTATTTACAAACAAAAAAGTTGTATAATATGTATTATATCAGTTATCTGGTTTCCATAGTACAAGCTTTGCTTAGTTTGGGATCAGATGACCGTGTGTGAGGATAATCCCAGGATATTTATTTTATTTTATTTATAGGTATTATACTCATATTGATTTTAATTATGATTTTTTTCTCTTACTTATTCAAATTGTTGATGGATACCAATTTTAACTTACATGGACCTATATTATATAAAAAAACATATTATGGTTTAAAATTCATAATTGACTCACTTCGTATCAAATATAAATAAATAAACTTTATGTTGTAGCAACCCTATGCGGAAGACGGCACCGTGTATTAACTCTCACAATATTTTCACTAATTATCCGCAATGTTTCGGATATACGATCCTACACAGTATCCGCAATATCCCAAAAGACACGCACAAATACACCAATAACTAATATCTTGTTACTGGCCCCTAAACTAAAAGTAATTTGAACATTGTTTGCCGATATACCCTGACCAAGTATACTATAAGTGGAGATTGAATATCTTCAGTAATACGATACTTGTACAGACCTTGAAGCGGAACAACCTCGGGTCTTTTGGAGGCTTACGAAATGGTTAGGCTCAAAAGTATTTTCCGAGTTAATGAGTCAAGGTAACAACTGGTTCATCGCTATTTTAATACTTACATTATCGATTATAAATTTTACTAGACTGACTCTTGTGTTCGATTCACAAAGTAATACATTAATTTATTTATTTTTTTAGTCATTTAAGAAACAATTACTTTCATTAAATAAATGTAAACACTTCAGACGAGACGTAGCGAGTAAATTACATTTCAATATACATCTTTACAGATAAGAATCCAGATATAATACCACTGGATGGGAAAATAAGTGACAGCTGTTCAAACAAGTCGTCTACAACGGACTACAGTTCAATAAGGCCGCTTATATCCAAAACGCCATCGGACAAATACGACATACCGCCAAATTGCGACAGATTTTACGACCACAACATCGATCCTTGCAACCAATACATACAAGTCCGTCCAATGGACTATCGAGTACGGCCAACGTATCAGCCAATGGCGATGGCAAACCTCGGGCCGAGTATACAAAGCCTTGGGCCAATGAGCAGTTTGCATATGCCAAATGTTGGGCCAAATGATTGTCATAGGCCGTATGATAAGGTTTATGAAGATTGGTTGAAGTATAAAAATGCTTTGCCTTTGAATACTAGTGGTTTGGTAAGTAGGATTCTCTTTTTTTTTTATAATGTTGAGCTCCTAAATATTGTAATTTTATGAATGTTTTTTTATGTTCATAATATGATCTAATTTTATGACACAAAAACTCTTATTTTATTTTTCTACAAAGATTATTTAGTATATTCATTAGTTTTGTATATGTGTAATTTTAGGTCTTTAAATATTTTCTAATTTATTTTTCTTATTTTAGCTACCAGCAGAGCAGCTAATGCCTCCAGAGCTCTACGCCACTCCCCCTCCATCACTCTACAGTAACCCAAACAGGAACCCTTTAAACCTAGCCCAAATGCCAGAACTGGAACCTAGGTACCACTTAGAACCTAGGTCTATGGCCATGGACTCCAGGAGCTGTTCCAATTCACCACCAGTGAGATTTAACCCTGAAAATAATAGTGTTTACTACAGTAAAGGGGTTTCAGACAGATCTACAAATACTTTGCCACATTTAAAATCTAGGATTAATGGTAATAAATACTTTGTTTTTTTTTTTATTAAAGACATCACATTGTTTCGTCGCATTAAATTTTACTTATAGTATATAGAATATAATATTTGGTGTAGTCGAATAGTTAAAATACTTTTAAAAAAATGCATTTACTTTTGCAAAAATTGGAATGAAACCTTATTTCGAATCGGTGATCCATACATATTTAAACTTTGATTAAAATCATAAAGGCAAATTCAATCTCAACTTTGCCGACCGAGGCACTTTATTTTCGTCGCTCCATCCGCACTGATCTAAAATGGACAGTACTTTGAAAGCGTTAATTTTTTATTAGTTCTAACCTAACTTTTGTGTTTCAGGAAATTTGACCAATCAAATGGCGAATGAACCAAAATCTAGTGCAACGAAATCAACCGAAACTAATTCAGAACATGTTAAAATACCGAATTTGGAATGTGATTGAACCGCACTGTAAAATTAAAATACGTGATAGATAAAGTTTTTGACATTTTACCATCATGGTAAACCAGTGTAAAGTGTAAAAATAGTGATTTAAATTCGGTAAAAGCCGTGTATTTGGACCCGTCCGGCAAATGGTTTCTGCGACTATTTTTAAATGTACAGTGATCGTTTAGATTTGTTTAGTTTTTAGAAAATTATTATTAAAAAATAAGTAATGTTTTATTATTTTTATTTAATTTCATTGACATAATTAATGACACCAGTATTTAATTGAATCTTTTCCTATGTTACTTATTAATCGTACTTAATTATGTTTTTTTTCTGTCAGTTAATTATTTTGTTTTTTAATTATGTAGGTACAAGTACCCAATTATTGAAAACACTAAAAATATTTTTGCTTACGAGAAGTATATACTTCCTTATATTACTGTAAATGTCAATTTGTTGAATAATAAAAATAAATGGTTAAAATAGTTCTGCACATCTTACGTAAGATGTTTAAGACTGAATTTGTATAGCTACAGAAAACTTAGATAAAAATATTATTAATGTCTGCTGTCCATTTGTGCCTAAAATATTATCTTGAATCAACATGAAAAAATGAAAAATTGTTACCTAAAAAGTACCGCATCTGGTAGAAATTTGGTTTTTCAACGGGTAAGGTATAGCAAAGATTATCCGTGCCGCACTTTTTAATCTCTGAAAATATAATCTATACAATTTTAATTTAAGCAGTTATGCAGACGACGCGCAAAAAGTCCTGCGCGCAACCCTTTTTACCACACATAATTTTTGTGTGCCGCAGACTCCTTCGCACAAAAAGTCTGTCATCTGTGCTGCACTTAAATATTACCAAATAAATGTGTACTTTAGAAAAACATTATATATTAAAAAAAAAAATTGTTTTTAAATTGGTTTCATTTTAGCCTTGAATTTGAAGCCAAGATAAAAATCTGCTGCGAACCATCTTGCAGTGGCTTCCGGCAATAGGACTTGAGGGCCGTAAATGTCAGCAAAACATTAGCAATCCCCCTCTGCAATGATAAAGTCCATTTACGATGGTAGACACTTAGCGTTGGGTGAACTGCCTGCCTGCTTGTCATCGTTCTGATACAAAAGAACGCATATTTGTTAAACATAATTATAATTTTGAAAAAATATGATTCTTGTATTTTATGTGCTTTGTAACTACTATAAAACATACAAGTTTATTATTTTTGAACCTTGTTTCAATTGGATGGTTTAACTACGGAACATTAAAATTTTATTAATAAAAAAAAATTACATAAGTTTTTGTACCTATGTAGTTTAAATACTTCCTAGTAATATTTTTCATTAATTATTTCAGTATATTTTTATTAAAAACAATCGGACATGCAGACATTTTAATAACGTAATTTTATTATGTAAATAGTGTAAATAAATTTATATAAGTATGTAATACGAACAGTTGCCATACTAGATAAATATAAATAAACATACCTAATAATACATCATCTAATCTATTATTAATAATTGTGGAATGTATCGAGCTTTTATGTTACGAGAAAATATTTAATTTTTAATTTTAAAAATGAAAATGATATTTTAAACGTGACACTTTAAAAGTGGAAATGGCGCTTATAACTTCTTTCACACGATACATCAGACTAAATAAATGTCTTATTTTCAAACTAATTTAATTATTTAAAAAAAAAAAAACGTATCGTGTGATGGTTTGTTCAAATGAAAATTATATTTAAAAAGTATGTATGTTATTGATTCTTGGATTGTTTAAAGAAATATTTCAGAATATTGAAGCTTACTCGTGGAGGATAAAAGTGGCCGTTGTTTTTAACGATCGTCTACAACAGAAATTAAAAAAAAGATTTCTTCGATCGACTACAAACAAAAGTCACTTTTAAAGCGGTGTTGTTTAAATGTAAATTATATTTAACATTAAGTATTTAATGTGATAATATGGTATTTCAAACATTGGTATATCACAGCCACGGTCGGAATATTTGTCAAACATTTGCGATAATCTATGGCCTAATTTAACATTATTATGTAAATATTTTGTTCCTGATTGAACATTTGATGCCGAGGCAACGAAATTATTTTACTATGATAATATAATTTTCTCTTCAATAGTTATCGGTCTTTCTTATACGCTAACGCAATTTTTCATACATTTTATATTTACATTTAGTCGTTATATACGTCTGACCTTACACTAAGGTGACCTACTATGTACAATCGATAGCAAAGTTGTTTTAAGTTTAAAAAAAAAAAAACACTGAAGATTAATTGAGAAAAGGGTATACCATTTATATTTCTAAACTACTGGGATATTTTAATTTACTGCACAATCATTATTATGTAAAGTATTTCGAAGATACTTTTTGTTAATTCTAATGTAAAAAAAATTGAAACAACTTTTTAATTTGATTGTATTTTACTGAAAAAAAAAATGTGTTCTCTAAAATGAACCATTGTAAACATTTTTACATCTTCGTCAGAGATTGTACAATACTATTTCACCTGAAAACTTTACTTTTATCTCAAGATTTCATTTAATAACACTAAAAGCATAATTTTTTAAGACAACATTTTGTTTTAAGATGTAAAGAAAATCGTTCGAGAAATAAATAAATGTGAGTTTTTAACGTAATATTGTTTTCTTTTTCTATTCAATTAATTCCCCGTTTATTTTATTCAAGACATTTAGATTCATCTTAAAAATTCAAACATTCTACTTCTAATACCTAAACTATAAGCTATTTTATTTTTATTATAATAATAATACAATATGAAGGTCAAAACTACTGAACTACTACTGCCATGGTTCAGAAATCCGCTTTCAATTGAAAAGAACTGACAAGATACTCAGCAAGGTTAAATTTTAAACGAGGAAATGATGGCTGCAAGAAATTTAGAAATTAGGTTTTAACATATCTATTGCTGTCGCGCTGTGCCCGAGCTATCCCCCCCGAGGCGATCTATCGATCTGTATCAATAGGTGTATCGATATGATACCTATTTAAATTAGACGAAATCGCTATTTCGTAATCCCCTGTTTACTCCTCCAAAACTGAAACGATTTAAAATAAAAACAAGAATCATAATAAAAAGGGTTTTGGCTATGTCTGTCGGTTTTCCTTTGTTGTTTTATATTCGTCAAATTTGTACGCTGGACGTCTGATAAGGGCGCTAAAATGGTAAGTTTTTGTGATTTTAGAAGGTTCCAAATTCATATAACAAATAATTTATGGATACACAACCGAGGGACATACAGTAGTACCTACAGATTGCATGGTAGAATAATCATTGCTCTAGTGTTATTATCCAGAGAGGAAACTGAGGATTACGTTTTGTATGGAACAAGCGCCACCATCATTTCCACTTAAATATTTTTTGAGCGCACATATTTACAATATCTCGCAAACTGTGCGATTCTGCATAATCCAGAATCATGAAATCAAATACGAAAGTGAGTTTGTTTTATGTTTGTTCATTTGATATTGGCCCATACTACATCCACTATTAAGATCGAATCGACTTTTTTGTTGTCTCTTTTTGCTAAAAAACACTTTATTGGAACAATTTAAAGATTCCAAGTTCCAACCATAATATCTCAATTATTTCCAAAGTACACGTTTGCCATGCTTCTGTCAGTGATCGATTTCACGATCAATATGAGATTAAAGAATCCATAATTTGATCGTTAACTTTAAGTTTATCGATCAACAGACACCTTCAATACTTTTAAGTTGAATTACGAAAATCGGCGTTGAAAAACACAGTGCGCCCCAAGAAACGATTTTGTGCTTGTTTGTAGTGATTTAGTTAAATTACCAAGTAATTTTGTATTGATTGAGGTGTTATAAAGTAAAAACTTTGTCATGAAACCGTTTTGAACAAGAACTTTTTTGACCAAGTGGAGTACAACAATTGTAATAATAAAAAAAAAGTAGTTGTAAAAATATTGTTCGGCATTTATGGACTACTATAGAATTGGAAAGGTATGTGAATGGTTATGGTGGTTTGTAAGTTTCCATAGTTAATGTTTTATACCAGACACTCCCGAGGGGTTTTCAGATTTCGTTACAATTTATATAATAATTATCACTTTATTGAAATTAAGATAAGATACGTTTTAATACATCAGAAATTAATAAAGGAGGTGTAAGTAGCTCCGAAAAGTTAGTACGCATCTTATACTATTGCTATATTTTTAACCGACTTCAAAAAAAGGAGGAGGTTCTCAAATCGTGCTGTATTTTTTTTTATGTTTGTTACCTCTGAACTCCGTCATTTATTAACCGATTTGGAAAATTCTTTTTTTGTCTGGAAGGGTACACTTCCCGTTCGGTCCCATTGTCATCAGATCAGAAACAATCTTTATTATAATAATTCACGAGATGTGACGTATTTGCCCACAATCTCACCAGGGTTACTGATGATGAGGATAGAAGGTAGTAAATATTCAAGACCTAGAAGTGAACTGGCCAAGGGGAGCTGCCAGATCACACTGGTATGTGCTTGGCGGTGTTAGCCAGCCAGACGGGTACTCGAAAGTACCCTACCACCGTGCTATGGTTTCCTCACGACGTTTTCCTTCTGAAATCTAATCTCATGGTAGGATTTGAACACAAATGCTTCGCCACGGTATTTTACTCAGACCTATCATCCCCTAAAAAGATTGCATCAAAGATCAACCCAAACAAATACCTATTCAACAAAATTAGTCACTAACTTCACTAAAAATAAAAGAGAAGTTTCATAACTGCAAAATTTTAAAGTATTGTAACAAAGATATTTTTTACGAAAACCGCTTGGAATTTTCAATTTTGTTTTGTCTACAAAAAGCTTAGATTTATAAGGTTTAATACTGGCAAATGGCCAACTTAAAATTGGGTAAAAATTCATTGGAGACAGGAAATCAAAAGATAATGTTATTTTGGTGAATTTTAAGAATTATATCACATACTTACTCAATAAGTTCTTACTTACTTTTAAACAGTTTAAGAAAATGTAATAGCTCAATACAGTTATGTCACATGCTGCGGTGTGAAGGCCGCAAATTATATCACATACTTACTCAATAAGTTCTTACTTACTTTTAAACAGTTTAAGAAAATGTAATAGCTCAATACAGTTATGTCACATGCTGCGGTGTGAAGGCCGCAAATTATATCACATACTTACTCAATAAGTTCTTACTTACTTTTAAACAGTTTAAGAAAATGTAATAGCTCAATACAGTTATGTCACATGCTGCGGTGTGAAGGCCGCAAATTATATCACATACTTACTCAATAAGTTCTTACTTACTTTTAAACAGTTTAAGAAAATGTAATAGCTCAATACAGTTATGTCACATGCTGCGGTGTGAAGGCCGCAAATTATATCACATACTTACTCAATAAGTTCTTACTTACTTTTAAACAGTTTAAGAAAATGTAATAGCTCAATACAGTTATGTCACATGCTGCGGTGTGAAGGCCGCAAATTATATCACATACTTACTCAATAAGTTCTTACTTACTTTTAAACAGTTTAAGAAAATGTAATAGCTCAATACAGTTATGTCACATGCTGCGGTGTGAAGGCCGCAAATTATATCACATACTTACTCAATAAGTTCTTACTTACTTTTAAACAGTTTAAGAAAATGTAATAGCTCAATACAGTTATGTCACATGCTGCGGTGTGAAGGCCGCAAATTATATCACATACTTACTCAATAAGTTCTTACTTACTTTTAAACAGTTTAAGAAAATGTAATAGCTCAATACAGTTATGTCACATGCTGCGGTGTGAAGGCCGCAAATTATATCACATACTTACTCAATAAGTTCTTACTTACTTTTAAACAGTTTAAGAAAATGTAATAGCTCAATACAGTTATGTCACATGCTGCGGTGTGAAGGCCGCAAATTATATCACATACTTACTCAATAAGTTCTTACTTACTTTTAAACAGTTTAAGAAAATGTAATAGCTCAATACAGTTATGTCACATGCTGCGGTGTGAAGGCCGCAAATTATATCACATACTTACTCAATAAGTTCTTACTTACTTTTAAACAGTTTAAGAAAATGTAATAGCTCAATACAGTTATGTCACATGCTGCGGTGTGAAGGCCGCAAATTATATCACATACTTACTCAATAAGTTCTTACTTACTTTTAAACAGTTTAAGAAAATGTAATAGCTCAATACAGTTATGTCACATGCTGCGGTGTGAAGGCCGCAAATTATATCACATACTTACTCAATAAGTTCTTACTTACTTTTAAACAGTTTAAGAAAATGTAATAGCTCAATACAGTTATGTCACATGCTGCGGTGTGAAGGCCGCAAATTATATCACATACTTACTCAATAAGTTCTTACTTACTTTTAAACAGTTTAAGAAAATGTAATAGCTCAATACAGTTATGTCACATGCTGCGGTGTGAAGGCCGCAAATTATATCACATACTTACTCAATAAGTTCTTACTTACTTTTAAACAGTTTAAGAAAATGTAATAGCTCAATACAGTTATGTCACATGCTGCGGTGTGAAGGCCGCAAATTATATCACATACTTACTCAATAAGTTCTTACTTACTTTTAAACAGTTTAAGAAAATGTAATAGCTCAATACAGTTATGTCACATGCTGCGGTGTGAAGGCCGCAAATTATATCACATACTTACTCAATAAGTTCTTACTTACTTTTAAACAGTTTAAGAAAATGTAATAGCTCAATACAGTTATGTCACATGCTGCGGTGTGAAGGCCGCAAATTATATCACATACTTACTCAATAAGTTCTTACTTACTTTTAAACAGTTTAAGAAAATGTAATAGCTCAATACAGTTATGTCACATGCTGCGGTGTGAAGGCCGCAAATTATATCACATACTTACTCAATAAGTTCTTACTTACTTTTAAACAGTTTAAGAAAATGTAATAGCTCAATACAGTTATGTCACATGCTGCGGTGTGAAGGCCGCAAATTATATCACATACTTACTCAATAAGTTCTTACTTACTTTTAAACAGTTTAAGAAAATGTAATAGCTCAATACAGTTATGTCACATGCTGCGGTGTGAAGGCCGCAAATTATATCACATACTTACTCAATAAGTTCTTACTTACTTTTAAACAGTTTAAGAAAATGTAATAGCTCAATACAGTTATGTCACATGCTGCGGTGTGAAGGCCGCAAATTATATCACATACTTACTCAATAAGTTCTTACTTACTTTTAAACAGTTTAAGAAAATGTAATAGCTCAATACAGTTATGTCACATGCTGCGGTGTGAAGGCCGCAAATTCGAGTTCCTTGCTTATATAATTGGACTGTTTTACAAAAAACTTAAACCGACTTCAAAGTACACTAAGAAGTAACCGAATCCTAATCTGATGAGAATGGGACCAAACGGGAAGTGTAAGCTTCCAGACAAAGAAATAATTGTCCAAATCGGTTAATATATGACGGAGTTATGAGGTAACAAACATAAAATAAAAAAATACAACCGAATTGAGAACCTCTTCCTTTTTTGAAGTCTGTTAACAATACAACCGAATTGAGAACCTCCTCCTTTTTTTGAAGTCGGTTAAAAATCGCGAAGACATTATAACACGGTGTCTTCCAACTGGTGCACATGAGAGCCACATAAAACTGATAGTGAGATTGCACAGAGTGGGTACCAAAAATATACCCATTAGCGCACCAGTCAATATTTTTGCTCGTTGCTCAATTATCTGCTTTCTGTACAATTAAAGTTATTTTTTTATACTACCTAGGTAGCAAACAAGCATACGGCTCGCCTGATGGTAAGCGGTTACCGTAGCATATAGATGCTTGCAATACCAGGGGTATCACAGTAGTACTATTTAATATTCTGTGGTATCAATCGCGTGTTACCGACCAAAAATGTATGTTTGACATCAGTAAATAATGTCCTGTAATATTTATTTGAATGAAATAAATAATATTTTAATATATTTCTTGTAAGTTAGAATACCTACCCGTTGATATTATCACCGGTTGGATAAATCTGAATCAGAAACCAAGCTTTAAATTTTAATAGTGTAGGGACTCATAGCTTTATCCCTGCAATATAAAGCGTTCGCCGTATGCCGTATGCGCCACTTGCAGTCGTCACACACATTTGCTATAAAGCAGTCGTCACGCTCATTCGCCATAGAGTTCCCACTCTCATCCCAGTCTCAACGTTGCCTTTTGATAAACACTCGTGTCTTGTTATTATTATTGTTGTGCACTTCTAGTATAGTGTAATAAAATATATTAGCAAGTTGGAGTTTTGCTGACACTGCCCACAATGTAACCTAAATAATAGGATTGGCTACATAAGAGTCCTAAACTAGGATTAGCCATTTCGTTCCACATCCTAAAAATAGCTACAATAAAGACATACCGTCTGTCTACCATTTTGGTTATACGTAAAATAATAGTCATAATTTACAATTAAAATCACGAAACCGTACTAAAACTATCCATCCGCCAAAAACTGCGACTCCGAGTTATCTCAGAAATATGGGTTACACCATTTTGTTTGGAGAAACATTGCCAGCGCAGAAAATTACCCGAGGCTCGGGTAATATAGAAATACTGGAGATAAGATAACGTTATCTGATGTTATTTATATATGCGGTGGGTAGATTGGGGATTAATGTTGTCAAGTCCTTTTGTCTCTGGTGCTTAACCGTTGGGAGCTTTTGTTCTGTACATTTGTTTGTGGTATATTGAAAGAGAAACGAGACTGGGTGGTTTAGGATTTTCATAAAATTTGGGATTTTATTGTAAACTAGCTTTTCAACGCGTATAAAAATAAAGTAGCCTAAGTCCTTCTCCATACCATAGGCTATCTGCATGCCGAATTTCATCGTGATCGGTTTTTAGATTTTGAGTGATGCTTGAAGAAACAAACAGACAAATATACAGACTAAAAGACATTTTCTTTAGAAGCAGCTGTTTTATTATATAATTTTAAAAGATTTGACTTCCTTGCGATTTTATTAGTAGGTATGTATAGTCGATATAGACTAGCTTCCGGATGTAGTTTCAAAATCAAAAATACATAGAAATTATCGCATTTATAATAATAATTTTAAAAAAAGTCCAGAAGCGCTCGTGGTGTAGCATGATTAGCCGTTCTTAATCGATCGGCAAAGTTAAGCTACCACCGTCGTGGTCGGTACCTGGATGGGTGACCGCCTAGTGGTATTTCAAATCAAGCGTTTCCGTGCTTCGGAAGGCACGTAAAGCCGTTGGTCTCGGTTATCACTTAATTTTGATAGTCGTTAAGCTAGTTGGAGGCCTTCTAGGCGGCTTGAAAAATTCGAACAGTAGTATTAATTTATCGGGTCTATTCGCGCACAGATTATTATCAAAATTTTATTTTGACTAACCTCGACGTAACTTGGTCGAAACGTCGAGGTTAGTCAAAATTAAATGTTGATAATAATCTGTGCGCGAATAGACCCGATAAATTAATATTACAATGAATTTAGTTCGCGAAAGCTTAAAAAGTACTTTCGAACAGTAGGTTGACCACTAGCCTACCTCCACCGATCCGCAGTGGGCACGCGTGGTGTATTGCCCATTCCCTTTCACCCTCATTTGTGAAAGGAGGCCTGTGCTCAGCAGTGGGACATTATAGGCTGATGATGATGTAGGTATTAGTTTTTTCACCGACTGAATTTTGGTAACATTTTTAACGATTATAATAACTATGTTTTACAGTAATATACTTTTAAATCGTTAATTATATCATAGACTAATTGTAGCACATAAGCACAACATAGATTGCGAATAGCCTTAGACGCCTTAGATATATATATAAATATATATATAATATATATATATAAAACATACAGCTAAGGCGTTAATGGATTGTGTAGCTTGTCCGTTGAGGACGTTACCGTTTTTTCGTCCACGAAAGGAAAGCCTTTCTGAGTCTAACACCTTTTTGTCCACTCCAAAAACCTTGACGTGTGACAATTCGCTTAGCTGCTGGCATTATATAAAACACGAAGGTCGATTGTCGAACGGCTAGGTTCCATATAATGCAATCCAAAAAATAATAGAGAGCACATAGCATTGAACAAAATAAACTTGTCTCCCGCCTTGCTCATCAGATTCCATAATACCCGTGTCAGTGGGCGGCACCGTTGTACCAATAGATCGGGGGGCACGGCAGTGGCCCCGCCGAATCGAGCGCGAAGCAAGCACTGCCGTACCATCCTTTACTGGAACCATTTCGCCGCATTTACCCTTATATTTGTACCCTTCAACGGCCAAGTCACACAACATTAACTATAACAATAAAGAAATCGCAGTAAGGAACCTTAGACTTGGCACGACTTTGTCTAGATTTCATTACTTTTTAGAAATAAACAAGCAGCTCCATCAAGACTTGGCTAGTTTTTTTACAGAATGTTTTTGGTGCGATGTTACTTATCATTTAGTACGTACTGGTGACACAATAGTGCTGTGTTATAGAATCGATATCAGAAAGACGGTTATGCGCTATGCGCAATTCACGGGGCACGTGTATTATCATGGTTTTCGTCTATTACAGACTTAGATTATGATCTGTAGTAATATAAGTGTAAGTACAAAAAGGCACCGTTTTACAAAAACCTTATAGGCTATCATACCCATCGTTAAAGTTATTTATTCGGCAGCATTCCTATACCCTTATCGTCTATATTAGATTAGGCCTTTGTAAAGGTAGTCAATATGCAAAACTACTATTGTAAACCGAGCCGGTCGAAGGGCTAGCTACTCACGAGTGACGCACGTTCCCAAATAATGCCATTCAAGATTAGGGCGAAGTTCATTAGGCTCTTTGCAAAAAAAGATAGGCGGCTTGTAAACAGGCAGTGTCTAATAATCAGCCTACGACACATACCTAATTCTGGAGTCCGAAATAAACCGGGATTGTCTGTAATCCCGCGGGATTAATACGAGTCTGTTTACGGACATACATCGAAATTAATCAAAACTGTTATTACTCAAAATGTCTTCTCCACCATCGTTTCTATTTGTAAGTGCTGGAATACTAGCAATACTGGATGTAAAGCTGGGTTCATAATGTAAGCGGTAAGGCTAAAGCGGAATGAAAACTATAAGCGGATAACGTCTCAGGTAAGTAAAGCAGGAAATCTAATATGTAATCCCGTACTGTAAATCCTATATGTTATTATGGTGCGTCCATGATAAGCGAAGCGAGCACGAGTCTCGCCTCGAACGAACATGATTCGTATGTTGCTCGCGATTTCAAGCATGGACGTACTTAACGAGCCAACAACGAGCGCGATGCGAATCCCTGTGTTAGTGAAAAAACTGACACTCGGGCGGAGCGCAGACGAGCACGCTACGAATGCTCGTTCGAGCCTCGCAAGCCCGTCTACTCTACGCGAATCGTGCTCGCAGTGTGCTCGTTCGTTGTTCGGCTCGTGCTCGGTTCGCCAAGCATGGACGCACCTTTAGGATGGTAAGTTATGCAAGGGTTGCTAGAAATGCTACTCTAGAAGTTCTACGAATTGGGATATCCATTTCATACAGATATCCAAATTTTATCTTCTCAGCTAGGTATAGTAAGAAAATATCGAATTAAAACAATACTGACAGGTAGTTTTTTTCTAAATGTTGGTTGTAATAATACTTTTACAGGCACTAATGAATAGTATGCCATTAATTATGCCACAACTATGTGCAAAATTATAATCATACAATAAATATGCTATATTGATGTTAATTACTGAAGTTCTGAGGAATTTATTTAAATCTCACCATGGTACGTGAGCACATAAAGCATAGGAGGGACCTGACTCGCAAGTGTTGTAGTGTGTCAAGCTCAAGCAGTACTCGAACCAGTGACTTTTCACATCATCATCATCATCATCATCATCAGCCTATAATGTCCCACTGCTGAGAACAGGCCTCCTTTCACAAATGAGGGTGAAAGGGAAAGGGGTTCACTTTTCACATCACTACCACTAATCTAGCGTCGGCTGATAAGTTCAATTCGTATCTCATTCATTCAAAGGCTTTAAAACGCTTCCAGTAAATCCGCGCCGCTTTCACTCACACAACAGCTTAACCTAACTTGTCTGACCTCCGCGGATTAACGTTTCCTACAGTTTTTACTCTTTTTTTATTTCCTTTTTTTACAGCTCGTTCTGCGAGACGATTAATTTTTTACCACTTATAATATTTATGAAAGGAACGCTGTGCTTGATGGCATGGGAATGGGGAATGGGGTTGTGCTGCTGTTGACTCTCTATTTTTTGCTATACCAGTTAGGTGAAAAATAATGGTGCGTCCATGCTTGGCGAACCGAGCACGCGACGGGCTTGCGAGCCTCGAACGAGCATTCGTAGCGTGCTCGAATAAGCTCCGCCCGATTGTCAGTTTTTTCACGAACACAGGGATTCGCATCGCGATCGTTGTAGGCTCGTTGAAGGCTCGTTAAGTACGTCCACGCTTGAAATCGCGAGTAACGATCGAATCCTGTTCGTTCGAGGCTCGGCTCGTGCTCGCTTCGCGTAGCATGGAAGCATACGGCCCGGCTGATGGTAACTCATTACCGTCTTCTTTTTCTTCTTACTCTTGTGGAGTCACTGTTCCAGCAGCAGGAGGGCCATTAATTGTTACTAACTACTGACACTGGTCGCGACAGACTGCCAGCCAGCACAGCGCCTCTACCTGCCGCATAAAAGATTGCCTATGTCTGCTATCTCTATCTATACCATAGGCTATCTAACTGCCAAATTTAATTCAGATTAATTTATTTGCTTAAATGTGGATTATTAGATTCTAAATTAATTTAATTTACGATAGCGTTTTTAAATTGTTCACATCTTAACGCCAGACGCATAATGTTCTCGCATAAAAGAAAGGCAAAGGCAGTAATTCCGATAACATACGCAAATCTAAAAATAAAGCTAATAAACAGACTATCTCAATAAAGAACTGTACGACGCGTGACATTGTGTGACCTTTACGAGACACAGCAAACAAGTGCTACAGTAAACTGTCGGGATACTATTGGATCTAGAAAGGTACTCACGATTTTAATATATAATTATACATATTATATATAAATATAATATATTATCGTATTATTACGATATTATCGTTATGGAATATTTGAAGTAAATCATATGAAAGTTATTTTTACACGACAGCCCAAAAAAGGAGTGTAGTGTTTTCAGGGTTCATGTCTGTATGTGAGTTTCTATATTCCATCATAACTTTGAAATGCCTGAACAGATTTGGATTTATGGGCCATCGGTAGAATTCTTATGGTTCGTCCATGCTTGGCCAACCGAGCACGAGCCGAGCCGAGCCTCGAACGAGCACACTGCGAGCACGATTCGCGTAGCGTTTTTTCACGTACAAAGGGATTCGCATCGTGCTCGTTGTAGGCTCGGCTCGTGCTCGATTCACGTAGCATGGACGCACCATGTCATCATCCGGAGTGATACTGGCTATACTTTTTCACTTTTAGTTAGTTTTTTGGCAGAGCAGTCGTGTCTTTTTGTTTAATTTTATTTTTTTATTTTTTTTTATGAATTTGCAGAGAAACTTAGATATAAAATGTTTATTTCTAATTTGAATAGATTGCTACTTAATTATAACTGCCAGGACTCCTAATTAAGAGATGTATAATGTATTCCAATCGAAGGACTACGACCCGGCTAAGAGACTCCACAGTTCGTGGGTTCGATTCCCATCCAGGATAGACATAGTTTCTGTGCATGAACATGTCTGTTGGTTCGGTATCTGGGTCTAATTATCTATTTAAAAGTATATCAGTTATCGGGTTTCCGTAGTCAAAGTCAAAGTCAAAGCTATTTATTCAATTTAGGCCCTAATAGGGCACTTATGAAGGTCAAAGTTACTGGAGTTACCAACATTTCGTAAGTCGACCTTCAACTGAGAAGAACAGGCAAGAAACTCGACAACGTAACATTTTTTAAATATTTTTTTTTGGACATTCCGACTATATTGGCTATTTTCTCCAAAACCAGTAGGTAAGTAACTGTGAAAATTGTCCCAGGATATTATCCTAATCCTAACTAATATTATAAATGCGAAACTGAGTGTTTGTTTGTTACCTTCACGCCTCAACTACTCAACGGATCATCATGAAATTTGGCATTCAGATAGCCTGTGGTATGGAGAAGAACTTAAGTTACTTTTTATCCAGGGAACGCGGGTGAAACCGCGGGGGACAGCTAGTTATTAATATACTTAAATAGTCTTTTCAAATATTATCGTATGATAGAAGGACTTCAATTCAATTAAATTTAAGTGTAGTCACATAATTATCACCTCATAACAATATTGAAGTGATAACCGTATGATAACTGTAACCCTTAGTAGCAGCACTAAAGTTGACATTACGTGAGACACTAGATGGGACAATCATTCACATTGTCTAGGGTACAGGGTATTTCGCCTTAAAAGAGTATAAAATGAAAGAAAAAATATACAATGACATGGATCTTGTAGCTACAAAACTTGTTGGCTGAGACAAAACATTGTAGGATTTCAAAAAAGGAGGATTTTTTCTACCAATTTATGTTTTTGATTTTTACATAACAAATATGTATGTAAATGGAGCGCTCGTGGCTCGCATAATAAGCCGTTCCTAAGAGGCAAGAATGGCTGCAAGAAATTTGATAAATAGTTTTTTAACATATTGCTGTAACGCTGTGCCCGAGCTATCCCGCCGTGCGAAAGAGACAACTACAGCTTGGACCGATTACACCTATTTAAATTAGAAGAAATCGCTATTTCGAAATACGGTTTTCTACTCCTAAACTGGATCGATTAAAAAAAAAACAAGATAAGAAGGGCTTTGGCTATCTATGTCTGTCGGTTTTCCTTTGTTGTTTTATATTCGTCAAATTTGTTCGCTGGACGTCTGATAAGGGCGTTAAAAATGGTAAGTTTTTGTTATTTTACAAGGCTCCTAATTCTTATAATATTTAATTTATGGAGAAAAACACAACCGAGGGACATACAGTGATACCTACAGATTGCATGGTAGAATAATCATTGCTCTAGTGTCATTATCCAGAGAGGAAACTGAGTGGCGTTTGTTGGGAACAAACGCCACCAGCATTTCCTCTTAATCGATCGACAAAGTTAAGCTACCACCGTGGTGGTCGGTACCAGGATGGGTGACTGCTTACTGGTATTTCAAATCGAGTAAAGCCGTTGGTCCCGGTTATCACTTAATTGTGATAGTCGTTAAGCTAGTTGGAGGCCTTCTAGGCGGCTTGGAAATTCCAACAGTTGGTTGAACACTAGCCTACCTCCACCGATCCGCAGTGAGCACGCGTGGTGGAGTATCTGCCCATTCCCTTTCACCCTCATTTATGATAGGAGGCCTGTGCTCAGCAGTGGGACATGATGATGAAGATGTAATACGATGTGTTTGTTGGTTTGTACTCCATTCGCGCAGAAACGGAGCAAAGAAACGGCCTGTTTTTTTTTTAACAAATACTTTATGGGTTTGAGAGTAATATAGGTTACATCCCGGTAAAATGTGTGAAACTGCGAGGGACAACTAGTTAAAAAAACAACACAACACAACAGTCCCTAACAAAAACTTTTATTATATTTTTCGTAATTCACATCTTAACGCCAGACGCATAATGTTCTCGCATAAAAGAAAGGCAAAGGCAGTAATTCCGATAACATACGCAAATCTAAAAATAAAGCTAATAAACAGACTATCTCAATAAAGAACTGTACGACGCGTGACATTGTGTGACCTTTACGAGACACAGCAAACAAGTGCTACAGTAAACTGTCGGGATACTATTGGATCTAGAAAGGTACTCACGATTTTAATATATAATTATACATATTATATATAAATATAATATATTATCGTATTATTACGATATTATCGTTATGGAATATTTGAAGTAAATCATATGAAAGTTATTTTTACACGACAGCCCAAAAAAGGAGTGTAGTGTTTTCAGGGTTCATGTCTGTATGTGAGTTTCTATATTCCATCATAACTTTGAAATGCCTGAACAGATTTGGATTTATGGGCCATCGGTAGAATTCTTATGGTTCGTCCATGCTTGGCCAACCGAGCACGAGCCGAGCCGAGCCTCGAACGAGCACACTGCGAGCACGATTCGCGTAGCGTTTTTTCACGTACAAAGGGATTCGCATCGTGCTCGTTGTAGGCTCGGCTCGTGCTCGATTCACGTAGCATGGACGCACCATGTCATCATCCGGAGTGATACTGGCTATACTTTTTCACTTTTAGTTAGTTTTTTGGCAGAGCAGTCGTGTCTTTTTGTTTAATTTTATTTTTTTATTTTTTTTTATGAATTTGCAGAGAAACTTAGATATAAAATGTTTATTTCTAATTTGAATAGATTGCTACTTAATTATAACTGCCAGGACTCCTAATTAAGAGATGTATAATGTATTCCAATCGAAGGACTACGACCCGGCTAAGAGACTCCACAGTTCGTGGGTTCGATTCCCATCCAGGATAGACATAGTTTCTGTGCATGAACATGTCTGTTGGTTCGGTATCTGGGTCTAATTATCTATTTAAAAGTATATCAGTTATCGGGTTTCCGTAGTCAAAGTCAAAGTCAAAGCTATTTATTCAATTTAGGCCCTAATAGGGCACTTATGAAGGTCAAAGTTACTGGAGTTACCAACATTTCGTAAGTCGACCTTCAACTGAGAAGAACAGGCAAGAAACTCGACAACGTAACATTTTTTAAATATTTTTTTTTGGACATTCCGACTATATTGGCTATTTTCTCCAAAACCAGTAGGTAAGTAACTGTGAAAATTGTCCCAGGATATTATCCTAATCCTAACTAATATTATAAATGCGAAACTGAGTGTTTGTTTGTTACCTTCACGCCTCAACTACTCAACGGATCATCATGAAATTTGGCATTCAGATAGCCTGTGGTATGGAGAAGAACTTAAGTTACTTTTTATCCAGGGAACGCGGGTGAAACCGCGGGGGACAGCTAGTTATTAATATACTTAAATAGTCTTTTCAAATATTATCGTATGATAGAAGGACTTCAATTCAATTAAATTTAAGTATAGTCACATAATTATCACCTCATAACAATATTGAAGTGATAACCGTATGATAAGGGCGTTAAAAATGGTAAGTTTTTGTTATTTTACAAGGCTCCTAATTCTTATAATATTTAATTTATGGAGAAAAACACAACCGAGGGACATACAGTGATACCTACAGATTGCATGGTAGAATAATCATTGCTCTAGTGTCATTATCCAGAGAGGAAACTGAGTGGCGTTTGTTGGGAACAAACGCCACCAGCATTTCCTCTTAATCGATCGACAAAGTTAAGCTACCACCGTGGTGGTCGGTACCAGGATGGGTGACTGCTTACTGGTATTTCAAATCGAGTAAAGCCGTTGGTCCCGGTTATCACTTAATTGTGATAGTCGTTAAGCTAGTTGGAGGCCTTCTAGGCGGCTTGGAAATTCCAACAGTTGGTTGAACACTAGCCTACCTCCACCGATCCGCAGTGAGCACGCGTGGTGGAGTATCTGCCCATTCCCTTTCACCCTCATTTATGATAGGAGGCCTGTGCTCAGCAGTGGGACATGATGATGAAGATGTAATACGATGTGTTTGTTGGTTTGTACTCCATTCGCGCAGAAACGGAGCAAAGAAACGGCCTGTTTTTTTTTTAACAAATACTTTATGCGTTTGAGAGTAATATAGGTTACATCCCGGTAAAATGTGTGAAACTGCGAGGGACAACTAGTTAAAAAAACAACACAACACAACAGTCCCTAACAAAAACTTTTATTATATTTTTCGTAATACACAAATGCATAAAAGCTAATATTAATAGCATAAGTAAGTGCTCTAGATTAACTTAAATTGCGAGCATTTTTCACTTACAGAATATGAAATGCTTCACCATAACTTTGGCTGGCTCTTACACCGTAACGAACGATAAGTGCTTTAGCAAAAGTGAAGCGAAAGTAAAGTGAGTGTATAAGTACGTAATAATATAAAACGTGTTGCTGATGTAATGGTTAATCAATATGAAATAATTGGACTGTTTTACAAAAAACTATTATTAAGTATTCAATTCCTGATTTGATGACAATGGGACCAAACGGGAAGTGTACCCTTCCTGACAAAAAAGATTTTTCCAATTCAGTTAATAAATGACGGAGTTATGAGGTACAAACATAAAAAAAAAAAAAAAACATACAATTGAATTGAGATCCTCCTCCTTTTTTTGAAGTCGGTTAAAAAATATTTGTGATTGAATTTTGGACAATCTTTTTGACTGCTCACTAACCACTAAATAATATTTGCGATACCTACCTATAGTTTTATTTTATAGACGATCGAGTGATTAAAACTGGAACCTATACTTACCGTTTTTTTTTTATTAAACTGGATTTCCAACTTGGCATTATTTGATATTACAATGCCAAATTATTAAAAGATTGTAAAATAAAAAGAACTCAAATTCTTCAAAATTTTAAATCTGTCAGATTTCAAATTCGTGAAATAAATTAGCAATTTAGGTTAAATTTATCTTGTTTTAATTATCTCACTTTGAATAATTCTGTCTTCTTCACTTTGAATAATCTTACTTACCTACTCAATAATGAAGCAAAATCATGGTATCCCTTTTCTTGAAACCCCCTGAATATTTTATCAAAATGTAACGAATCGTATCCAAGACACGGAATTTGGTAACATTATTTATTCATTTTCTGGTTGTTTAAATAGGATAAGATTACAGCGATTCATCAAAATCACTCGTAAATCTAGTTGAGAAACCTTATAGCCGAACACTGTCTCTTAAGATACAGGGGGCCAGCCACAAGCTCTTAAAACAAGGTTAAAATAACCTTATTTGTCTTTTGTCCTGTTTTGACGCCGGATGTCAAAGAGGGACAACAGACAAATAAGGTTATTTTAACCTTGTTTTAAGAGCTTGTGGTAGGCCCCCAGGTTACCCTAGTTTAAGAGGCAGGGTTTTAAATCTATTGTGTACAGATTTCTGCAGCATACTGTAATATAATTTAAAATTCTACCTTTGTTTTTACCATTATGTATATTTAGTTGATCATGTAATTAGAATCTGTAACTTTGGTTAATAAAAAAATTATTAAAAAAAAAAAAACTTTAATTAGTCTGATTATACGGCTGAACTAATCAATTACAAAGTAATTAATGTATTGACGTTCATCAAACCTTCAAGTAACAATAATAAAATCAAAAGTAAAAGCCTCTGCGCCCGTCCGCATGCTAAATTTTCACAGGTAAGCTACCGGACCGATTTTAAAGATCACTACTGAAACCACAGGGGCCAACATGTATGATTTTAGAAATTTTGCTTACCCTTAATGTTTTTTTTTAATAATCTTTGAAAATGGGGCTTTATTTTCAAAGTAAGGGTCAACTCACACCGACGCGACGCGACGCTCATATTTTACACTTTTTTTTGGTAGATCCAAAAGTTAGCGCGTTTAAAAAAACATGCTATCATACAAAAAGCTCTTCAGATTTATTATATTAGAATAGATATCAGATTTCTATCCAAGCTATAGAGCTTGGATAGAAATCTCGAAATAGAAAAAGAATGTTATAGAACAGGATAGCATATTTTCGAAATCTATATTGGGTCAGTCATGCTGAACAACTTTTACTATGGGACCAATAGTAAAATGTCATCCTTTTTACTTTTCTTACAAAATGTCAACCTTGCTCGATCATAATGTATCATCATCATCATCATCAGCCTATAATGTCCCACTGCTGAGAACAGGCCTCCTTTCACAAATGAGGGTGAAAGGGACTGGGCGATACTCCACCACGCGTGCCCACTGTGGATTGGTGGAGGTAGGCTAGTGGTCAAACTACTGTTGGAATTTTTCAAGCCGCCTAGGAGGCATCCAACTAGCTTAACGATTATCACAATTAAGTGATAACCGGGACCAACGACTTTACGTGCCTTCCGAAGCACGGAAACGCTCGATTTGAAATACCCACCAGAAAAATCACCCATCCAGGTACCAACCACGACAGACGTAGCTTAACTTTGCCGAAACGCTCGATTTGAAATACCCACCAGAAAAATCACCCATCCAGGTACCAACCACGACAGACGTAGCTTAACTTTGCCGATTGCTAATCATGCTACGCCACGAGCGCTTCATAATGTATGAAAAGTAAAAAATATTTTTTGATAATTCAGTGTCCCATTGTAAAAGTTGTTCAGCATGACTAATCCAACATAGGTTTCGAAAATATGCCATCTCAAAATCTCCACCCGGTATAAGATAGCCGTGTGGGTATAGAATTATAGAGTACTAGCTGTCGCGCGCGATGTCACCCGCATTCCCGAGGCATCGTATGTTTTCCCGACATAAAAAGTATCCTATGTGTTAATCCAGAACATGTTCTATCCGTGTGCCAAATTTCATCCAAATCCGTTCAGTAGTTATGGCGTGAAAGAGTAACAAACATACATCTATACTCACAAACTTTCGTATTTATAATTAGTAGGATAGGATATTAGTAGTATATAAAATATGTTTGTTACTTTACGGTGTGTGATGAGGAACGTATAACTTAATGTATGGAGTTGTAACCAACTTATTGTCTCAAACGCTTAGTTTATGGGTAGCGGGTGAAAGCGCCACTCTGTGGAAAATATTAATAACTAGCATCAAAATGTCGACGCAAGGAGAGAATTCCCTATTATTGAGTAGTATAAGCATATAATAATAATAAATATCCTGGGATATTCCTCACACATGGTCATCTGATCCCAAACTAAGCAGAGCTTGTATGAACTATGAAAACCAGATAACTGATATAATACATATACTACTTTTTGTTTGTAAATTATACATTATCTATCTATACATATAAAATGCTTTGTCCTGAATGACTGACTGACAATCAACGCACAGCCTAAACCGCTGATCGTAGAGACCTGAAACTTGGATGGTCTGTTCTTTGTATGACGTAGGCATCAGATAAGAAAGGATTTTCCGAAATTCTACCCCTAAGGGGGTGAAAAACGGGGGCAAAGTTTGTATGGGACAACGTGATTCCTTGGTCCGATCTACTTCAAATTTTGCATAAACATTCCTTAACAGAATTGATGCAAGACTTGTTTCGTATTTTATTGAAAATCATCGCCTAACGGGGTCAAAAAGGGGAAGAAAGTTATTTTAGGGGTGATTTTCATCCAAGTTGATATCAATACTCCTTAGTACTTTTGATTAATTTTTTTTATTTTATTTTGACACATGTTTGAAATCTCAATCCGATTTTCACAGATTACAGAATAAGGCAGATGGAGCAAACGGAACACGGGAGTGAGGCCAAAAAAGCAAATACAAATTAAAAAACATATACCTGTAGGCCTAACATGCGCAGCCACGAAATATTTCACGCGAGAGTGACAAGGATTGTCATTGTCGTGTTTTATGTCATTGACCCTAACATGAGCGCCACGATCGACAATCTTTTCATCGTAGACTTCAGTATTTCATGACAGTTTCATGTAGACAAACCGATGTTGCCCTTTGATTACACAGTTTTAGTACACATACATATTTTTTAATAGCAACACTCAGAAATTGGGTAAACTATCACCCAATTTCTAGTTTGAGTAACAAAAATATGACCTCTGATTGGAACAAACGCGAAGAATAACACATACACGAATAAGACATACAAGCAAAATGAATATTTAAAGAGATAATAAAAAAAATAGGTTGTATAGTTAATAACCCAAGCCTGCCATTTAAGATTAAAAAAAATATGACATATTGTTTGTTTGACGCTTTTATATCGGAATACCGGAATATTTAGTTTAGTTATTTCCACTTAAAATAAGTTAAATTTTTGGTTTCGTGGGTTTTTTTTTTTTATTTGTTTCGTAATTTACGCGTCTCATGGTTTTAATATCACGTGACATTGGCGAAGTTGTGGTGGCATTTCCGCAAAAGCCATAAATAAGAATTGAATTGAATTGAATTATAATTATTGGAGGCCTTCATAATAATCATAGAAATTCCTACTAAAAATCGTAAGTAAATATAGATTTGATTATACGTTGCGAAACACTTAATTTTAGTTTATTATGGAATCAATCATAACTGCAAAACATTGTTTCAGGATACGCAGCTATAAGACACAAATCAACTTTCTATGCCAATACCAGACAAACATGCACGAGCATCAAGCAAGAGTTTGCGGCCGGCGACTATCGCTCGCCTATGAAACCGGGAGTGGGCCAATATAAAGGCCTCATTAGATGAGCTTGGTCGTTGAACCAATGGAAAGTCTTATGTGGTTATCCACTAGATCAACATTATTTACCGTTCCACTTACAAACACTTAGTGCTCGAACACTTTAGTGCCATAGTACATGAGCTTTCAGTAGACCAATTGAGTCACGTTATTTTATTATGTGCTGACGCGGAAACTTGGCACCAATTTAGCGTACAAGGCTCTTTGGAGCTTATTACGTGCAATAAAAGCATGTTCATAGTAAATACTCTCGGTGCGGGAAATAAGAGTACGCTGAGAATATAGGTGAGGCGAAAGGTTGGTTGTGATGTGAAAGAATTTGACACCTAATTATATACACCATGACTTTTTATTCGTCTTAGAAACGCAGCCCACTTAATGTACCCAATGAAAAGGTACTAAACATTTGTATAATAAAAAAATAATAAGAAACATTATCATTATGAAAAATCAAGATAATAATTAAAGTTTACTTATACAAAGGGTATAAAATATCAACCCAGAGCAAGAGTCGAGTAGACTGCGCTCGTAACAGCGTGTTTAAACTACGTCGTGCGTCATAATGTTTTTTTTTTTTTTTTTTATTATACAAATGGTAAAACAAAAAAGAAACATTAGTACCTATTCATTGGCTACATTATATAGCTGCGTTTCTAAGACGAATAAAAAGTCACGGAGTATAAAATGGTGCTTCCATGCTTGGCGAACCGAGCACAAGTCAAGCCACGAACGAGCACACTGCGAGCACGATTCGCGTAGCGTGGACGGGCTTGCGAGCCTCGAACGAGCGCGATTGTCAGTTTTTTCACGTACAAAGGGATTCGCATCGTGCTCGTTGTAGGTTCGTTCGTGGCTCGGCTCGTGCTCGGTTCGCGTAGCATGGACGCACCATAAGGTTAGACAGGAAAACCGATGTGACATTTTCAACTCTATTAAATTATTCGACTACCAAAACTGTCAAGTCTGAAATTTGTTACACCACATTGAAACACAATTATAAAAGCAGACTTGGGCCCCTAATTGTAGAATAAAGCTACGGTTCAAGTCCTGCATGCAAAGAGAATACATATAACTCTACGCTATGACTTGCTAGTTTGAGCTGTCGGGGACTATGGTTACCATCATGGAAAACCCGCAGGGTACTGTAGTATCCACTTGCTGTATACCACCCTCAAATATAAAATCTGTCAAGCACATCACATCGAAAAAAATCGAAATACATACAATGTGTGTTTACTTTCAAAATCGCTCGTATCTAAAATATTTATTTTAATATAGTATATTCACATTGAAATCAACCTATATCACCGGGCTTGTTTTAAAATCATCCCGGTTAAGTGTCCCGGGAGTAAGTAGACAGTACAGTCGGAATTTAAGAACGTCGTTACTATTACTATATACGTATACCCTGACTGTATACCCCGATATACGAGTATATTATATACTTCCAAATACTCCAAGTTGTATTTCTTTGGTAGATAGCTGTTGAAATCACGTTCTGACATAGAATTTAATTAGGTCAGTATCTAAAAATATCATTGGCAAGGATAGAAGTCTGAAAAACTCTCGGGCGGCAACATTTTTTTTTTTTCCACACACTGTTATCTGATCCCAAACTAAGCAGAGCTTGTACTATGGAAACCAGATAACTGATATAATACTTTTTCTTCGTAAATACATACTTATACATAACATTATTAGACTCAAGACATGCAGACTGTTTATTCAAACAAATGTATGTCCTGGATGGTAATCGAACCCACAACCTGCGTGGCTCGACAATTACTGTTTATTACGGATATTGTTTAAAATTAAAACATATCTATAGACATGAGCCGTTTTCGAGAAATCGAAAAATATACATATATACACAAATATTGCTCGTTTAATAGTATGCGATAAGCGAAACTTAATCAAAATGTCTTCAGGGAAATGTTCCGCAAAAACAATGGCAGTAAGAAAAAGTTAAATTACTTGGTTAGACTTGGATTGCGGATAAGATTCTGCCGTCGATTGACACTTGACGAATGACACGATATCTTATGGTGCGTCCGTGCTTTGCGAAACGAGCACGAGCCGAGCCACGAACGGCACACTGCGAGCACGATTCGCGTAACGTGGACGGGCTTGCGAGCCTCGAACGAGCATTCGTAGCGTGCTCGACTGCGCTCCGCCCGATTGACAGTGTTTTCACGAACACAGCCTAGGGATTCGCATCGCGCTCTTTGTAGACTCGTTAAAGGCTCGTCAAGTACGTCCACGCTTAAAATCGCGAGCAACGAAAAAATGCTGTTCGTTCGAGGGTCGGCTCGTGCTCGCTTCGCGTAGCATGGACGCACCATTAGGGTATTCATCACTTGCGTGACCTACTTCTTTATTTTATATTTGAGACCCTACCTACAAAAAAAATGCGAAAGTTTGAGAGGATGGGTATGAAAAAAACTACTCAACGGATTTTGATGCAATTTTGAACACATATAGGGTAACTGGTAATTAGTAAACGATACTTAGACACATGATTGTACTCATGATAACAAACAACTTTCCCAAAGAAACTAATAAGGATAAAATAACTAAATTAAATATTATGGTGCATTCTTATTCTTATTAGGTACTAAATATGATGGGCTCATGTGCTAAGTTTTAAAAAAAAACTTTTTTTAGTAGCAGAACTAAGATTGGTGCAACTTTAGATGTACCTATAATTGACTCACCAAATGATATGCTGAATACGTACAAACATAAAACAAAATCATAGAACAAGACCTAACTGAGGATCACAGATTAGTGGCAAATCACATAATGGCACAGAAGAAAGAGAGCATCTTCCGAGTGACTTATCTGTCCATGACATCGGCAACTATACGATAAGCACTTTGCTGGTTGGAGGATTTGTCGTGACGCTCACAATATTTTTACTCAGAAGATTTGCATTTAAAACCTGCATGTAAAAGAAGCCCCACGATAAATTAAAACCCCAGAAATCCCGGAAATCGAGAAGATATGAAACTTGAGGAGATAACTCCAGCAGCCTACGCTGAAATAGGAAAGGGACAGATCTCATATTATCATCATATCTCAGATCTCTAAGTATCGTTTACTAATTACCAGTCCAGTCAATAGAATATGTTTTTTTCCATGACCTTAAACTCCTAAACTTAACAATATAACTTCCCTTAGCAATTTAACCAGAAAAACTTTACATAGACGTAAAGTAAAAGCAGGTGCAATAAATTATTATGTACAGTGGAGGCAAAAAGTGTAAAAAGTATTTATTTAAGCCCTGGTTTAAAATGTGTTTATGTGTTTTATTGGTGCTAATGGAGATTGATAATGTGATTTTTAAGTCACATTTAAGAGGTATAAATGAAACTATTATTAATAAATCGGGAGTTAAAATTGATGATAGGTCATGGGTTCGGATTCTATTAGATGTAGCTTTCGGTGAAGGGAAATATCGTGAGGAAACCATAGCACGGTCGTAGGGTAGATTGTAGTACCAGGCTGGCTACCACCCTCATATGAAAATCTGTCGCCAAACACCTACCGATGTGTTCCAACAGGTGCCCTTGAGAGCTAGGAATGTTAATACAAGCCATGTAGGTAAAAATTTAAAAATCCATTTAAAAATCGCCAACACATTGGCAAGAATTAAATATACAACTAAGTCGGTAAACAAGCATACGGCGCGCCTGATGGTAAGCGTTTACCGTAGCCATATGGACGCTTGCAACACACGAAGCATCGCTCACGCGTTACCGACCTTTCCCCTTCCCCAATGAGCTCTGGCGACCTTACTCACGCGCAGGAACACAACTTTGCACAACATAAAGTTATTTGGCTGCGGTATTCTGTATGGTGGAGGTACTTCCCCAGTCGAGCTGCTCTTTGAGCGAATAAACGCTATGCTCTACCTCTCGTAAAAATTACGTATCAATGGGATTTAACAGTCTTATTCTAACAATTTTCAATGAAAAAAAAAACTTCAAGTTTCATGCTTCCAAATAATTATAAATTAATAAATGCCAGTAATCATTCACAATGGTGAGTATTTCAAATCCAATAAACATGAAACAGTTTTCTATGAGACAGTACGTTTTAAACAGATTACGGTTGGTATCGCCGTACACCATCAACAATGGTATTTGCGGAACTGAATGTATTTACTAATAAATTACTGCTTTGTTCTCAACTTGTCATATTTGTCAGCCATTACCTATATACTATGCCTGATTTATGGGTTTGTTTGTGTAGAGCCCTAAAAGAGCAAGAGCCTTAAAAGCCCTAGGGCCCTAAAGCTAGTCTCCATTGGACACACTAACATCAAAATTCCTGTGTGCCTAGCAGTAGTTACGTACAATAATCAGACAGACAAACAAAGTAACCTACATATTAAATAATAACTTTGAACTTACCGTTCAATTCGGTACAAGGTATGCGGAATATAGTTGCTGGCAAACTAAAGTTTAAAGTAAATATTAACGCGAACACTGCAGTGCATGTCGGGTTAATTGCACTGACGTGTAACACTTGGATTACTGAACTGTCTTAGTTTGGTGGTTTGGGGTATTGTGTGGTTCGTCGAAGTTTCACGAGTGTTCAAATTTTTAGATACATGTTTTGGTAATACTAAGATACGCCCTGGGCCCTAGGTGACCCTCGTTCCCCTGAGATCTCATATTGTACCGGGAAATAAAACTGATTTTTATCGAAGGTATTATCGATTTGTGTGCGAAAGGATTTCGAAGGTTTTTTTATAGATCCTGGAATACTTATCAGGCGCCATTGTTTTTTTTTAATGGCAGCGCTTGGCGAATATATTACGCTTGGGGACACTTGTATAAACTAAAAATTACTTGGGTGTCTATTTCCTAAAATGCCACGTTACAGATTTATTAGCAAAAAAGATTGATGTTTGAAAAATTCAATAACCATGAACAAATTATTACTCATTAACTATGGTACTAGATTATATTAGATAACCCTAGATATACTATATAACTCTGGAATAATTTTTATCCCTGGAACACAATCCTTGGGGAACCCGGAGAAACCGAGAGAAACCGAATAGCGGAAAAAACAAGGCCCCCTAAAAAGGAAGCTAAAGCAATATTGCTACGCAATTTATTTCTTCGAATTCTCGGCAGATCCTAAGTGATTCTAATATTTTTTGGTAACAAATTAATTCATTAAAAGATTTGGAATTGATGAATTGCAAAAGATCTGCTTTAAATTCGAAAAAATGAATTGCGTTAGCAATATTGCTTAGCTTCCTTTTTAGTGGGCAAGGCAGTCACCGCCGCGAAACTTCAACGTAGACATTTTCAGTCATGCAGGTACTTATTTTATTTCTATGCATGCATGCCTGAACAGTAAATAAATAAATATCCAGGGACATTCCTCACTCACGACAATCTGATCCCAAACTAAGCAGATCTTGTCCTATTGTAACCAGATAACTGATATACGACATATACTACCTTTTGTTTGTAAATACATACTTAATATACATAATTACACGCAGACTCAGGACATGAAGACATGTTCATGCACACAAATGCATGTCCTGGATGGGAATCAAACCCAAGACCATGCCAACAGGCCCGTCGTCAGTAAAGAGACTGACGTGTACGATGCAAGTGATGCAACTTAAAAAGGATAGTCTTATATAGCCATTCGATTTTACTATACATTATTTTACTAAGAATACATTATAAACGATCCAATGGACAGCTAATATTGAAATACCTACAACCAAGTTACACAATATGATGGAACACCCAGCCCGTGGTCTGAGGGTATACTTCCTCAGCTGCATAGTTAATGAGACGGTGTCGGACCTAGCCTTGTCAACCACCACTGCAGCCTGCTATTTGGTACAAAGCGATTTATTTTGTGAAGAAAAATATCAATACTTTTACGCAATGCAGTTTTTTTTAAATGTCAATAGATGGAATTGATGGTGATGGTAATTGGTCACCCTTGCGGTGACCACCTTGAATAGCTCAAAAGCTCCTACGACAAAATATTCTGGGCTTATGGGTACTCAAGAGACAAATCGCCTGCGACACGTGTAGCCCGTCACGTGTCAATAGATATTGTGTTCGTATGTTACCTTATTAACCACAGATTTTAAAACTAAACTAAAACTGTGCTAAAACTATATTCAAATAGTAACACGGTAGTAATCTATCTATATATATAAAAATGAATTGCTGTTCGTTAGTCTCGCTAAAACTCGAGAATGGCTGGACCGATTTGGCTAATTTTGGGTTTGACCTATTCGTGGAAGTCCGGGGAAGGTTTAAATGAAGGGTAGGGTAGGGTATATTACGCGAACGAAGTCGCGCCGGGCAGCTAGTCTTTACATTATATATAAAAATGAATCCCTATTTCCCTTGGTCAAGCCATAACTTGAGAACGACTTTACCGATTTCATCCATATTTTTGATAGAGCCTATGTATGGAGAAGGACATAGGCTACTTTTTATCCCGGACAAGCGGGTGAAACCGCGGAGGACTGTTAGTTATAGAAAAAAACTGCGTTCGTTCGTGTGTTATAAAAGACAACGTGTTATTTAAATAACTCAAAACCTGAAACTATATAGCTTTTTCAGAATCGAAAGTAGAATCAATTAGCTACACATTTTTTTTTACTTTTTGTATACGCCTGTGTTGATTGACCGCAATCTCACCATTTGATGATGTGGCCGAAGTTGGTGAGCACACAATGCCTGGAAGAACCTTTTTTATATATAATATATAATCATTTATAGCATAGCTTACAACGGAACACCATCATAACCCAAGTAATTCGAGACAGCACGGTCTGTAGATTGTAGTCTGGGAGTTGTATTTTGGTGTACATTTCAGTTTCTAAGCTCCTAAACTAAGCACACGTCCCACCTGAGCCCGGATGTTGTGCTGAATCTAAATGACCGACTCTGACCAAATTGAGGAGGATTATGTGTTTATCTATATAAAGTAAATATTTAGAGGCAACATAAATGAAACTTTGTTGGCGCCAGTTGGCGCTGTTGGTTAAGATTCCACATATCGCGCCGCAGGTCGTGTGTTCGATTCCCATGCATGCAGACATGCATTTGTGTGTAGGAACATGTCTGAATGTCCCGAGTCTTGGTGTAATTATGTATATTAAGTATGTATTTACAAACAAAAAGTAGTATACGGCGTGGATACGACAATACGACAAAAATGAAACCACGAAAAGTACTCGTGTATACGATCAACTTTTACTATGGGAACAACTTAGAAATCGCAAAAAAAATAATACTGCTTTTCATACAAAAGGTACATGTCTCCTCGGCAAAAATGTATGAAAAGCTGTTTTTTTTCTGCGATTGTCGTATCGACCCCGTATGTATCAGTTATCTGGTTTCCTTAGTACAAGTTCTGCTTAGTTCGGGATCAGATGACCGTGTGTGAGGAATGTCCCAGGATATTTATTTATGATTTTGACTTTTCCGTCATGTTTTCACGATGTTTTCCATTGTGTACTTCTATTTTGTTATATTGTATTTGCCTGACCAGAATCTCACAAAGCTTAGCGAACTGGCTCTCAAGTACAGCTGCGACAGGCACAGAGGCCTTACTCCGAAAAACTGACTCATCAATACAATTGCATCAAATTGACGAAACGTAACTTATGTGAAGCGCTCGTGGTGTAGCATGATTAGCCGTTCTTAATCGATCGGCAAAGTTAAGCTACGTCTGTCGTGGTCGGTACCTGGATGGGTGGCCGTCTAGTGGTATTGCATATCGAGCGTTTCCGTGCTTCGGAAGGCACGTAAAGCCGTTGATCCCGGTTATCACTTAATTGTGATAGTCGTCAAGCTAGTTGGATGCCCCCTAGGCGGCTTGAAAAATTCCAACAGTAGGTTAACCACTACTCTACCTCCACCAATCCGCAGTGGGCACGCGTGGTGGAGTATCTGCCCATTCCCTTTCACCCTCATTTTGGAGGCCTGTGCTCAGCAGTGAGACATTATAGGCTGATGATGATGATGAACTTATGTGTTGTATTGGTAAATATTTTGCAAGAATGTTCGGACTATAGTGTATCTTTTTTGCAGTACCCTCTGGAACGGTACTGTGACCTTTTATTTAGTATGTCCTACTAACCTACTTCCCTTCTACTATATTATTAAAGTGAAAATTTGTAGGCATGTGATTTCTGATGATGTTTTTTAATCTTTCACCTAAAAACTACTAAACGAATTTGGGTGAAATTTGGCACACAGATAGAATATGTTCTGGATTAACACATAGGATACTTTTTATCCCGGAAAAAACCGCGTAACGGAAGCTAGGCTATTATAAAATAATGTACATCATATAGAAGGTTCTTCATCTAAGTAGTAATAACCAGGTGAATTCAGCAAAGAGGCCTTAACCGCACGCTGTATAAGCCCCGTTGGGATAATTCTTGTATTAATGTTACTAGAAACAGGCATAGCGAGAAATAAGCAATAGTTACATACTACAGGTAGCCATAAGTTGGAGGTATTATAATTCAAAATTCAAAATCATTTATTCATATTCATATTCATTTATTAATTGCAACAAGTACACATACATTTTAAGGTTTAAAAGTAGTGGCATACATGCACCCTGTAAGGGTATTACAATTATAAGTAGGTATCTTGTAGGTATTTATTCAAATAGACAGGCACTTATGAAAAGTCTGAGTGTAATACCGGTTTTGAAGGTTGCATTTGCTGAGAAGAGCCGGCAATAAACTCAACAATTGGGAATTTAAAGTGTTTTTTTTTTGTCATAAATCGAAAGATCATATATAAGTTATCATACAAAACTATTTTTAGTTTTATTTTTTTCGTTGTTATTATAAAGTTATAACCAGTTGAAAATATTTTTTTGAACTGTGTACCGAAAACGAACCGACATGTACCGAACTACCCCGATGAGGGCGCGTGACGTCACAATGTTAATTGTTACCATTACATACAATTGATACAGTTTTTTACGTTTTCATCAATTAAATCTTGTTATTATCGTCAATATATTTATAAATTTGTCACAGAAAGTAAATTTTAAAGGTTACCGTCTTTATTTCGTACCATCGTGTACAAATAATTCACAAATAACTCCCCAAAAAATGTTTTTAAATTTGCTACAAAATGTCTAAAAGTTGAAACCATAGAAACATAGGGCAACGTGCCTCTAATCAGATGGATAGTAGGATAGTCCAATTCACCAAAGCATGAAATTTTTATGCCACCACTTTAGGGACTACTGAGCAAATAATCACGTAATCTTGTGTATAGTTTTAAATAATTTGCTGGCCGGGAAGACGCCATGTTTTATTAAAATTAAATTCCCTTCATCATTTTTTTTTATTGCCATCATTTTCATCTATTTAGTTGTTTTTCCGATTTCTCTCAAAATGCATATTTGAGAGGCCCTTGGAACCTCATAACATTTATCTCTTCACAAAATTCAAAAAGTGGCCGCCATATTGAACTATCTAGTTATTGTTCCGATTGCTCTCAAAATGGATATTTGAGAGACCCTTGGGCCACATAACATGAATCTTTGCTCAAAATTTAAAATAATGTCCGCCATTTTGAATTATTTAGTTACTGGTGCGATTGCTCTCAAAATGGATATTTGAGAGACCCTTGGGCCACTTAACATGAATATTTGCTCAAAATTTAAAAAACTGCCCGCCATTTTGAATTATTTAGTTACTGGTCCGATTGCTCTCAAAATGGATATTCGAGAGACCTTACTTGGGCAACATAAAACGATACTTTCGTCAACATTAAAAAAAGTGGCCGCCATATTGATTTATGTAGGTATTGGTCCGATTGCTCTCAAAACTGATATTTGAGTCAATTAAAAACTTCAAAACGGCGGCAACTTTTTATTAATTCTAACAAAATATTCGTATTCAGTCACGACGCGGAACCCGGATATCGATTTTGAGAGATATCATTCAAGTAAGAAGTTTAATATGGCTGTCATTTTATTTCATTTTGAGCTTTGATCTATGTTATGCGGTCCAAGGTTCTCTCAAATATCCATTCTGAGAGCAATCGGACCAATAACTAAATAATTCAAAATGGCGGACATTATTTTTAATTTTGAGCAAAGATTCATGTTATGTGGCCCAAGGGTTTCTCAAATATTCATTTTGAGAGCAATCGGAACAATAACTAGATAGTTCAATATGGCAGCCACTTTTTGAATTTTGTGAAATATTCATTTTTTGAGGTCCAAGGACCTCTCAAATATAAATTTTGAGAGTACTCGGCCCAATAACTGAATAGTTCAAAATGGCGCAATTTTTGATTCTTGTTTAAGAGAGGAGAGAGAGCCACGGGGTAGAGCGTAGCGTTTATTCGCTCAAAGAGCAGATCGACTGGGGAAGTACCTCCACCTTACAGAACACTGCACCCAAATAACTTTATGTTGTGTAAAGTTGTGTTCCTGCGCGTGAGTAAGGTCACCAGAGCTCATAGGGGAGGGGGGAAAAGTCGGTAACGGGTGAGCGATGCGTCCATATGGCTGCGGTAACCGCTTACCATCAGGCGGGCCGTAAGCTTGTTTACCGACTCAGTCGTATAAAAAAAAATAGTGACTCATAACATTTCACTTTTAATATTGTATGTGATCAATAATAAAAATTGCTAACCGCATCAATTTTCCCAATTCATGGGAAACTTTTATGATCTTAAGTCGATGATAGCTCAGTGGTAATGACGTCGGACACCGAGACGAAGGTCCCGGGTTCGAATCCTACAATGAGCTTGAGCTTTCGGTGAAGCAAAACAACGTGAGGAAATCATAGCATGGTGGTAGAGTAATTTGTAATACCCAATACCCATCTGGCTGGCTACCACCAAGCACCTGTCGGTGTGTTCCGACAGCTGCACTTGAGAGCCAGTTCCTTGTAGGCTTTGTGTGCTTACCAACGGCCACATCATCACCAAAACCATTTGTCATCTCAATCCCAAATTAAGCAGAGCTTGTAATATGAAAACAGATAAATGATATAATACAAATACCTACAACTTTTTGTTTGTAAATACATACTTAACATACATAATTACACCCAGACTTAGGATATACAGACATGTTCATGCACACAAATGTACGTCCTGTGTGGGAATCGAACCCACGACCTGCGAGCTGCGGTGCGATAGATTTTTTTTTATTTTTTTTACAGTGTATAGGCCTGCGTTTGACCACAATCTCACTATGGTAAGTGATGATGTGGTCGAAGGTGGCAAGCACACAAAGCCTAGAAGGAACTGGCTCTCAAGTGCAGCTGACGGAACACACCGATAGGTGCTTGGCGACAGATTTTCAACTTGAGGGTGGTAGCCAGCCAGATGGGTACTACAAAGTACCCTACCACCGTGCTATGGTTTCCTCACGATGTTTTCCTTCACCGAAAGCTCAAGCTCATTGTAGGATTCGAACCCGGGACCTTCGTCTCGGTATCCGACGCCACTACCACTGAGCTATCATCGCCTTAAAATGGAATCTTAACCAACTGTATTGTAGAAACCGTTCGACTGTGTACTCACGTAGAGTTACTTTAACATTGTGACGTTTCAAGCAGGGCGCCCAGCCAGCCGATCCGTTTTGAGTCACGTGACTATTTTTCAAATTTGGTCCATTTTAAATAATTTATAATAAATTGATAATAAATATATTTTGTTTTTTTTTAATTGACTTTCAAAATTGTTCTAATAAAGTTTTAAAATACATAATAAAAAAATGTTTTTTTTTTTTTTCAATAACCCAATTACTCTTTTCAAAACAAGCTTAGCTTCATTACATAATATTTACATTCTAATCTTACTGACAGCAATTGCGTGGCCCACGGCAAAACTACAAAGTAGTCAGATATTTAATAAGTAACTAGCAAATAAGCTGACCAGCCCCCCTCAAGCAGCACCTGACAAGTATGACGCGTGTGGCAGCCATCGCCCTCCTCGCCATATTGCAGGGAAGTGAGCGACCCGTCACACGACGGCGACGCCGCCGCAAGATAATGATTTAATTTTCTTGGTCATGATTTATGAATTATTCATCATCATTAGAAAGAAAGAAAATATAGAAACAATAGAAACCAAAGAGAAAAAATAATAATAATGAAAAAATTTATTCGCGAAAATTTATTTTTTTCACGGAACGTGCATTAAGTGCGGTTTGTGCGTGTTATAAAATTATACGATACTCGTGCCAGTTCTCACACAAATAAATAGTGATGTTTCTCACTAAATATTTATATATTTCTAAAGAAAGAGATACATTATAATTAAAAGTTTTTTATTGATAAAGTTTCTTCTTAAAAGAAGACTGTGAATGGTGTTGCAAAAGTGTAACGGAAATCTACACGAACATATAAAAGTACAACCCTTCTTTGGTACTAAGCGCACGGATCGCGAGAGAAAATTTATATTAACTAATATAAATATGCTATAAATATTAGCAAGTAACTTGAAAAGATGACACTCATTGAGCGGTGAAACGTTAGTTATGATTTTAATTCAAACGAAACTTGAAAGCAAACATTTGTCATACATTTTTGAGTAACTTCTTTTGAGCTGAAACTTTTTGAGTCTATATCTGATGTAGTCTTCACCCCTTTCAGATATACCCTTAACGTTACACGTTGTATATAGACTGCAGCAACCGCTTCCCATCAGGCGAGCCGTGTACGTACAGTAGTACCCCCAACTAATATGGCTTACCGATGTACCTGCGCAGAAGATACATTTTCAAACCGCGGGAAATGGTCGGCAGCTGCCGCCATGTGTGCGGAGGGGCGTGACTTGCGAGTGAGACGGAACTAACAGCTGCAGTGTATTATGAACCTTATAGTAGTGACCTAAGGTTGATTGTAAGTTTAAGAATTATTTCGTTAATCTTCGGGGCCATACTTTCTTTTCTGTGCGAACGAAGATTCACGACGCGCCTTATCAGTTGGGTACTACTGTACTTGTTTGTATAATATTTTATATTGAAACCTCACATTCATGCCGCTCTCATCGGTTACTAGGTACCATCTAGGTACAGATCAAGTAATTAGCAGACATCCCATGGGAGTTATTCAATGATTATTAAACAGCGTGCGTGTGTATGAGGGGGTGGGATACTGAACGTTAAATATTTACACATAATATAATGTAATCCCATGGGATTAAGATTTTCTTAAATAGGCTTGGTTATTTATAGCAAAGTGTGTTCAGGGGATGTTTGGCTCCTACGATTGGTTTGGCTTGTAAAAAGTATTGATATAATTCCCTGAGTATCATGTTATAAAAATCAACTCTCAAAACTTATTTACGTAATTTTTTCATACCTGTAAATTGGCCATCGGGCCAAACAAGTATGTTAGTATAAGTTAGAAGTACGTACTAACACTACTCAGTTCTACACATTTAGTAAATCAGAAAATAAGGAAGATGTTTTTTTTTTATAACACAACAATCATCCGGCCCGCCTGATGATAAGCAGTTACCGTAGCCTATGGACGCTTGCAACACCAAGGGTATCACTCGCGCGTTGCCGACCCTGAAGAAATTGGGAAAACCACGGTGGGGAGCTCATTCCACAGTCTGAGCGTCCGCGGAAGAAAACTCCTTTTAGCCCGCACAGTTCGAAACTAATCTGATTTCAATGTGTGAGGATGGTCTCCCCGTCGATGGCGAGAGTTGCGATGGTGGAAGGTAGCCGTGGGCATCAAGTCGAACAATTCCTTAAAACACTCTCCGTTGTACAAGCGGTAGAACACACATAAAAAGGCAAAGTCTTTCCTTAGACTGAGGGGCTCTAAGCGGCTTGTGAGCTCGATATCGTCAACAATTCTGACGGCACGTCGCTGAACCGAGTCTAAAGGCCCAAACTGGTATCCAGGTGCTCCCGCCCATAGATGACAGCAGTACTCCATATGAAGCCAGACCTGCAAATAAAGTTGCAGCCTTTGCCCCGATGTGAAGTACTGCCTTGCTCTGTTGGATTTTGGATGCCAGCTTAACCTTGTCTCTAAGTGACTTCGGAACAAAACGTCGCTAGAAATGTCAACGCCAAAGATCCCGATGCTTTGGCTGAGTTTCAAGGAAGTGTTCTGGAATTGCGTAGCCACAAACCATGGGGTTTTGTTAGCGGTGATCTGGTGGCCCTGGGATCTCGGGCTATAAGGAAAGATTCGGGTGGATGCATCCCTTCTCTACGAAGCTTGATATGAAACATACAATCATCCGGGCGACGTCGGGTACGAATAGAATTGAATATTCTAATAAATTACTTTTAATACTCTGAATGTATGTTAGAAAAATCTGTAGACTTTTGTCGAAAATATAAAGTTTGGGAAACTTCAATAATTAGTTTGAAGAGTTTTGATGAACAAGATGAAAACTAATTTACTTTCATTTTTGCGAACCAATCTTCGTTATTTATTTTTTAATAAATTAAAATTATCTCATAGGCTAGATCGTTGAATCTATATTCAAACAGTTAGATACTATGTAACATCTACCGTATAAAATGCCGTCAGCATTCTGTGTATATTACATGTCAGAAACATTACCCGGCCTGCGCTCAACCACTCACCAAAATTTATTCGCAATCGGATGGATGTAATATGATACGATACAAATACAGGGTTACTTTTCAACCTGTAGCCAAATTTTCTGTGGTTAATTTACTCATCATTATGATAAACTTTTACAATGGGAACACCTCTGAAATCTATAAAAATGAAAACGAACTTTTGTTACAAAAGTGCCAACGCCGCACGATCAAAATGCATGAAAAGTTCGGTTCTTTTTTCTAGTTTTCGAAAATCAGTCGGTAGTAATGAAAACGTCATCGCGTCATTTTTACACGGTATCTTGTTGACTGACAGCCGTCTGTCATTGGCCTTTGCCTTTGTGTCTCGGAAAAAGAGGATCAGACGACTGATTCGAGTTTATGCATGCTGTTTTCCGAGATTAAAAGGATTATTTAAATACCTTAATATAATATGTATATATATATATCTATCTACTTATTATTGTAAAGTAAGGTGACTGCATTAACGTTAATTAAGCGGTGAAGTAACATACCGTTAAGTAAATGTCAAGTTACTTAGTACAAAGTTGAAATTTAATCTTCAAATAATGTAGTAATTTAACTTAATAAGGTATCATAAAAGACAATGTTTTAGCTTAGAATATCTTAACGTAGTTTAAGTTAACGTGTACTCAAAGTTTTTAAGGTGACCTGCTGACTTTATCAAGTCATTAATGTTTGCAATTTTCTTAAAGATAAATAGATAATGTACCGGTTCATAGAACAAGGACAATAATGGCCGATCCTAAAATTTACGGACCGTTATCGGATAAAATTAAGACTCATATCTTTACTAATAATGAAGTAAAGACCTCAAAGTTTTGCATAGCAGACCCTCCCATATGAATGTAGCTATCACAGGTAAAATTAGTTACTTAGTTAGTAGCAGTGGGACATTATAGGCTGATGATGATGATGATGATGATTGTGTAAGGTGGAGTTACTTCCTCAGTTGAGCTGCTCTTTGAGTGAACAAACGCTACGCTCTACCTTTCTTTAAACATCTACGACCCAAAATACATCTTACAACATCTGATCACAACCAAAAACCTCTTAAACACGGCATAAGTAAACAAACTCCGGTAAATTTATCATACCTCACCATTACCTATCACTTGTACCTACGTATGACGCTGACAAATCACCTGTCTCATTTCACGTAATAACACCACCTTTACATGACCTCCCGCCCTCCTCCTTTGCATACAAATGAGGGTATCCGAGGGGAGATCTGAAGACAAGATTGGGGTCATAATATAGCAGTTGATGATGATATTCATGACATATGTGAGATGAATATTTATAGAGATTAAGGTATGCCAGGATTTTTGTAAGTACAGTCATTTGCGGAGTTTAGAGAAGGTGGAATGTATTTTTATTATGTTTAGCTTTTTTAGCGCTTTAAAGCGATTATATCTCAGTGGTTAGGTTCGAATTGTACAAATAGCTTGAGCTTTAGGAAGCCGTGGCACGGTGGTAGGGTACTTTTTAGTACCCACCTGGCTGGCTACCACCCATAAGTTGGAGGTTTTCCTTTAAGGCTTTGTTAAACTTGGCCACATATTATCTCCAGCTCGCGACGATCGCCTGGTGATTTCCATTTCATACAAATCGGTTAACAAATGTTGGCGGAATTTGACAAAAACACAATATTTAAATTCAAATTCAAAATGATTTATTCAAATAGACCTTCGCAGGCACTTATGAAAAGTCTGACTCTAATACTCTAATACCGGTTCGGAAGGTTGCATTTGCTGAGAAGAGCCGGCAATAAACTCAGCAATTACTCTTTTCAAAACAAGCTTAGATTCATTACATAATATTTACATTCTAATCGCACTGAAAACAATTGCGTGCCCCGGCGCGGCGGCAAATTTACAAAGTAGACTAAATAAATATTTAATAAGTAAATAAATAGCAAACTTAAGCAGACCAGCCCCCACAAGCAGCACCGGTTCACAAGTATGACGCGTGTGGCAGCCATCGCCCTTTTTATTTACTTTTATTACTGAATGCGATTTTTTATCTATGTTTTTAATATCCCTAATCACTGAAAAAGGGCCACTTGTCACTGACCCGCCCAAAGATACCAACAAAGCCAGAGAGAGCATGCCCAGAAGCATTTACATTGTAGGTATCAGGAAAAATACATCACATTAAAAGAACAAGGATACTCAGTCATTCACAAAACAATCAAATATTTGACTACCCACAAAACGAACACGAAATAGCAAAATCCAATAATCCATCAGTACCCTGGGTCCACTAAACTCCGGACAAGCCATGGAGAGCCAAGCCATAGATAACTTCCGGTGTGTATCGGACCCGTGGTCACATCCGGTGCCGGATACAACCGATCCGTCCGGATCCGAATTGGGTATACGTATACATAACTGAGAAGGTTAAATAATGGTAAACAGATTTGCTATTGATTGATTGTTTTATGGCCGATTCCTATAATTTACGGACCGTTATCGGTTAAAATTAAGACTCTTATATCTTTACTAATAATGAAGCAAAGAGCTCAAAACTTTGCATAGCAATATTGAGATATCTAATGATATCGAGGAAATTTGCTATATGAGGGTTTTTGGGGGCAAATAATTGACCTAGCTAGGTCTCATCTCTGGCAATACGCGTTTTTTCAAGTTTCATGCACGCACATGGTAAGACCGGTAATTTCACTGCAGCATATACAGAGCGTAATGGTGCGTCCATGCTACGCGAATCGAGCACGAGCCGAGACACGAACGAGCCTACAACGAGCACGATGCGAATCCCTTTGTACGTGAAAAAACTGACAATCGCGCTCGTTCGAGGCTCGCGAGCCCGACCACGCTACGCGAATCGTGTTCGCAGTGTGCTCGTTCGAGGCTCGGCTCGTGCTCGGTTCGCCAAGCATGGACACACCATTAGAAGTCACGATTTATACACAGACACTAGGGATGATGTAATGGTGCGCCCACGCTACGCGACGCGAACCGATCACGAGCCGAGCCTCTATTCGTTCGTTGCTCGCGATGTCAAGTGTGGACGTACAACGAGCCTACAACACGATAAAAGTTATGATGGTATAAAACATTACACTCCTTTTATGGGCTGTCGCGTAAAAAGGGCATGGCCATATCATATTCCTATTATCTTCAAAGTAATCAGGGAAGAGAAAATGAAAATCGGAAAGAAATACTTATTTGCACCTGAAGGTGGAAATTGGATGCAGATGATCAGCTTGCAGACCTTTCCTCGGTCATAACAGAAATTGTATCTAGAATAACCGGAAGAAGGTACAGCTGGGTGCAGACGGTCGACTAACTTTAATTAAATTGACGGGCCAGTTGGCGCAGTTGGTTAAGTGGGGTCTTAACCTATAGCGCCGCAGGTCGTGGGTTCGATTCCTACACAGGACATGCATTTGTGTGCATGAACATGTCTGTATGTCCTGAGTCTGGGTGTAATTATGTATATTAAGTATGTATTTACAAAAAAAAAGTAGTATATGTATTATATCAGTTATCTGGTTTCCATAGTACAAGCTTTGCTTAGTTTGGGATCAGATGACCGTGTGAGGAATGTCCCAGGATATTTATTTATTTATTTAAATCTAGGGGATGGATGAAACCAAAAAATAACGTGACATCACGAGCCCCACTCCCGAACTTTGACGCGCTTTATCTTCGTCAATTGTTAATTATTTGGTAAAGCAAATACGTGTCCAATATTTTTTGATAATCTAACTGACGGACTAATTAGAATTATATTTTTTTTTACCGAGAAATCATCCCTATATTATGTGTCAACAGTAATGTGTTATGTGTGATTAGACAACACATATTATATGTCTTCTGTTGATAAAACGGTGCCGCCCCCTGATACGCTTTAATAGTATGGAGTCTGTTGAACAAGGGGTCTCTAGGAGGGGATGTTTTTTAGGGTTCCGTAGCCAAATGGCAAAAAACGGAACCCTTATAGATTCGTCATGTCTGTCTGTCTTTCTGTCTGTCTGTCCGTCCGTATGTCACAGCCACTTTTTTCCGAAACTATAAGAACTATAATGTTGAAACTTGGTAAGTAGAAAAATGATATTGAAGTTTCTAATATCTTTTTTTCTAAACTGAATAGTTTGCGCGAGAGACACTTCCAAAGTGGTAAAATGTGTGTCCCTGTAACTTCTAAAATAAGAGAATGATAAAACTAAAAAAAATATGGTGTACATTACGATGCAAACTTCCACCGAAAATTGGTTTGAACGAGATCTAGTAAGTAGTTTTTTTTTAATACGTCATAAATTGAAATTCATATCAAATACTCAGGTCTATACTACCATTTACTTATATACCTACAGGTTTGTACGGAACCCTCGGTGCGCGACTGACTCGCACTTGGCCGGTTTTTTTTAGTAGTAATAGTTGCATAGCTTTTAAACTTTATTAAACACACCGAACCTGCAAAATGTCACTAGAATCGGTTGAGAAATGCGACCTGTACCCCTAGACAAAGTACATTTCGGTGCGTTTGCGCGAATAGAAACGCTACAAAATGTATGAGATTGACATTTAGTTACGCTGGGATCTAGCGTATCCTTAGTCTAGGGCTGCTGTACAACACAGCCGGACATCAAGAAAAGTCTTTCACGTGGAGAAGCCCTAAGGCATTTACATTTTAATGAAGCCTGCTTTGTACGTAATTGTATTTTAACTATTCATAGCGACCATTGGTATGGGGTGAGAGCAAACAACTTTGTTTTGTTCCCTTTCTTACTTATTATTCTTACGGACAGCTATAGATACATTGCAAATAATTATTTAAACATTGAAAACCGCACGCATTTTTTATACTATTTAGTATGCAAATAAACATATGACCCGCCTGAAAACAAAACAAACAAATAACAACACCAGATAGGTTGGTAGGAAATCGCTTGAAAAACCATCTTAAACTTTTTGTGATGTGAAATGTACTACGATTATTCAATACAAATATGCTAGGGCATTTACCGTAGCAGACCTCCGTAGCTCGGGGCGCTGCGCTACGACGCGCCGTAGTAGTTTGCCTACGCGTTTCGTAGCAAATGTTTTATTGATCCATAGTGAAAAACAAGAATAATATTAATAGAAACAAGAATAATCTTTTTAACTAGTTTTTTATATAATTTCATACCCTAAAAGCCTAAACTCGATGGGGTTGCGTCGTTTTATAACAGACTTCCCATGGCCACCTTCTGACTCCATCATCAGATCAGCTCCATGTCATAATAGTATTGCATTTATCCTACTTACATATGCATGCAAAATAATAAACGAATTAATATTTACGAAATAGGAAGGCTAAAGTGACTTTTTAACACACGTTGGCACGGTTTTTTACGATATTTCCTTCACCTCTGCTCATTGTAGGATTCGAACCTGTGACCTTACTACAACCTTACTAATATAGTTCTCTCAACAATATAACCCTGACCACTCAATTTGTCCCACTAAAACCAGGTGTCTCAAACATTTTCACAATTAAACCCGGCTTAAATCGTTTGTTATAAATTGTCCCCGGTAATTTATCTTGGAATAGAAACGTAATTCTGGGTAAAGTGTTACAGTAAATTCGACCTTAAGTAACGGGTAAAGCGGTAAAGTTTACTCAATAAAATGTTTCTGGAAGTAAACTTGTTAATTCGTCTCTTTTTAATGGCCTTACCTTGTAACGGGAATTTTCGAAGGTCAGAGTCATTTTAACTGTTCCAAGTTGTGTGCAAGCTTCAACCACATTACCACTTTCAGTGAGAATGTGGTGAAAGCCAAGCCTACAGAGTAAAGTAGCTGATAAAATTGTGGACGAAATATCTAAAACAATAAATTAAGAGTGCGTACAAAGCAAAATAACATATCTTAGAATTGAAATTTACCCAAAAAAATAATATCAAAATGAAAAAACATTTTTATTTGGGTATTTTCATTATATACGCGAGGGTTCTATCAGAGCAAAAACATAATGGAATGAAAATTCCTCGATAGAAAAAAATCACAAAGCTACCTCTAATAATAATGATTTTTCATTCGTTCATGGTGTATCTAATTAAGACAACAATTCGATAAATAATATCACTAACGTATGACCTAAGGCTGGTACTAGCGATTTCTTTAAATATTCTATACTTTACGAGTTATTTAGATTAGAAGCGCTTAGTTAATTTTTTTCCGCAAAACACGCTATCTCCTTCTCATGCCACGCGAATATTAGACATAAGTTTGTTTCATCTGCCATTGCCATATTTTTCTGGCTTTGTATGTACGCCCTCTTACGGAAAGAGGAAACGCTGCTAGCCTTCTGGGAAATCGCCAAGGCTCAAGGAAATAGCAGCACATACACTGATATGCAGTGTGGAGCGAATTTGGTCGAACCACCACATTACCCTTGGCCTCTTACCCTCCACCTTGCCAGTAATGAGCAACATCTCTAGATTGGCACCTCCCTTTCTTGCAATATGGCTGAAGTACTCATATATTAAGAGCATATATAAAGAGCCGATAACCGCTGGGGAAGAAAGGTTCTCGAGTGGCGACCACGTACTGGAAAGCGCCGAGCGGGACGCCCTCCTACCAGGTGGACCGACAACCTGGTCAGAGTCGCTGGGCACCGCTGGATGCAAGCGGCCCAAAACCGTTCGAAGTGGAAGTCAATGTGGGAGGCCTATGTTCAGCAGTGGACATGTGGAGGCTGATATGATGATGATGACTCATATATTTGGGGGAGATAGGTTCTACGAAACTAATATTTATCACAAATATACAAAATATGTACAATCTACATATGAAGCGCTCGTGGTGTAGCATGGTTAGCCGTTCTTAATCGATCTGCAAAGATAAGCTACGTCTGTCTTGGTCGGTACCTGGATGGGTGACCACCTAGTGGTATTTCAATCGTTTCAGTGCTTCGGAAGGCACGTAAAGCCGTTGGTCCCGGTTATCACTTAATTGTGATAGTCGTTAAGCTAGTTGGATGCCTCCTAGGCGGCTTGAAAAATTCCAATAGTAGGTTGACCACTAGCCTACCTCCACCAATCCGCAGTGGGCAAGAGTGGTGGAGTATCACCCAGTCCCTTTCACCCTCATTTGTGAAAGGAGGCCTGTGCTCAGCAGTGGGACATTATAGGCTGATGATGATGATGATATTTTGGAAAAGTTCCTCTAGGCTGCCGAAATTGATAAAAAGCTCTCAGACTATATCGTTGTGTACACAGATTCAGAGTAACCTAGATAACGCATGTTTGATAAAACGTAGTAAACCGAGGGTACTATTTCTTACCTAAGATGAATTGAAGAAATTGACGGTTAACAGCATACGGCCCGGCTGATGGTAAGCGATTACCGTAGCTATCTATATAGACGCTTGCAACACTCAAGGCATCACTCACGCGTTACCGACCCTTCCCCCTCTCCAATGAACTCTGGCAACCTTAGCGCAAAAAGTTATTTGGTTGTGGTATTCTGTAAGGTGGAGGTACTTCCCCAGTCGAGCTGCTCTTTGAGCGAATAACCGCTATGTAAAAGTTGTTCAGCAGGACTAATCCAACATAGGTTTCGAATATATGCCATCTCGAAATCTCCACTTGTTATATCTTAAAATGGATTTTCATCTTGCAGTTTTATTCACGACCACCATTCTACACCTATAGGTGGAATTTCAAATAATCTTTTCTTATATTAGTGGATGCCTACGTGCTGGGTAACGTGGGCATCCACTAATAAGGTACGTAGGGGTTTATATAATCACAAACATGCATCGATAGATCATTCAGTAAGTCAGCTAGCGCAACTGTATCGAATTCAAGAAGGTGCGGGGCAAATTGCTTCATTGCCAACTTGGCAGGAACACTTGGGCTGACGGCTAGCGGTATCTAGTTCCTCTATATCTGTGGTCGCGGGTACACCCACTAATTTAAAATTATTCTCTGAACTTTTGTTTACTCGTTCCTTTAGTGGAAGCGATACAACTTTATACTTTAACATTAAATTTAATCTACCGGTACAACAAATTTTGTGTATCGTTCAATTCGTACTTGTTTTTATTTTAAACCTAGAGTTGGTCATAGAGTAAGAATATTATTAGAGTGATCAAATCAAATCAAATCAAATCAAAAAGTTTTTTATTCAATTTAGGCCCTGGTAAGGCGCTTATGAACGTTAAATTGGTACACACGGCAACAGATCAAGCTATACATTTCTAGTATAAGCTGACCTCCCATTGTACGGAAATCCTATACAATACGAGATCAGCTTATACTGGAAATGAATAGCTTGATCTGTAGCCGTGTGTACATACAGTTGAATTTAATAAGTACCAATATGTTTGATATGAGAGAGTGTTATATATGGGGTGGATACGACAATACGGCATTAAATGAAACCACGTAAAGTACTCATGTATACGATCAACTTTTACTATGGGACTATTTATTTTTGTGGTTTCGAAGTTGGTTCCACCCCGTATCCACGTTTGTCGTATCCACCCTGTATAATCTTACTGTGGTTGATATTGACCATGGCTTGATCTTCCATTTGCATACTTCTTATTTTTTCCATACTTCTGTGAAACGACGAGTACAACGCAAAATCACTAGACTATAAAAAAATCTTAATCTTATCCAAAAGAATATTTATTATATTATGTGTTGATACGTTAATGTTATAAATATTTGATATGCCACATGTATGGCGCTGTTAATAGATGACTAATCAACCAACATTGGCAATCTTTCACTTCAAAATCTTCAAAAAGCTTCAAAAGCTATGATAAATAAATAAACAAATATCCTGGGACATTCCTCACACACGGTCATCTGATCCCAAACTAAGCAGAGCTTGTACTATAGAAACCAGATAACTGATATAATACATATACTATTTTTTGTTTGTAAATACATACTTAATATACATAATTACACCCAGACTCAGGTCATACAGACATGTTCATGCACACAAATGCATGTCCTGTGTGGGAATCGAACCCATGACCTGCAGCGCGATAGGTAGAATCTTTACCAGTCTTAACCAACCACGCCAGCTGACCAGTCAAATTTGATTGATTTGTACAAGATGCCTGAACGCATGCCGCCGCCTAGGAGACCTCCAACTAGCTTAACGACTATCAAAATTAAGTGATAGCCGGGACCAACGAGTTTACGTGCCTTGCGAAGCAAGAAAAATAATCCAGTTGAAACACCTAGGCGGTCACCACAGGCGGTCACCATACCCATACCCATTTGGAGCGGTTAATGAAGCTACACCACAAGCCCTTCGCCCAGCAAAATCTACTATTAAAAGCCACATCCAAGACATTTTAAATGTAAGTAGTGCCTAACACATATCTAACATTCCGTTTATCAATCCGACGATTCGGTATTCCAATAAAACACAACTTGCTTTAGACATGTGATACGCTCACAAAGGCACCACTGGTATTATATGCCCGCTTCTGTGAAACCTAGCATTTTATTGTGAAAAAAGAGGTTTTTTTCTCTAGAATTGGAACGAATCTTATGGTGCGTCTATGCTTGGCGAACCGAGCATAAGCCGAGCCTCGAACGAGCACACTGCGAGCACGATTCGCGTATCGTGGACGGGCTCGCGAGCATCTCGCGAGCCTCGAACGACTGCCATTGTCAGTTTTTTCACGTACAAAGAGATTCGCATCGTGCTCGTTGTAGGCTCGATCGTGGCTCGGCTCGTGCTCGATTCGCGTAGCATGGACGCACCATTATATTTTATAAATGCGAAAATGTTTATTGGTCTGTCCTTCTTTCGTATGGCAACACAGCAATGGCTCGACGTGATTTTTTGGCTAGAGTTACGTTATGGGTCGGAGCATAGAGTTCTAGAATATTTAATGGAGTGACTGTACTAAAGCACGTTCCGTGAGCACCGGTACGGTCTGAATGCCTTGAAACGTGCGCGTTAAAATACAAAATAATGAATGCCAATTACTCGGTTTTTATCGATACTTTTGCCGAGAACAAATGAGAATCCATATCGACATTTTGTCTGACTAAAAATCAGCTAGTGTACCCAACTGATATGGCTTACCGATGTACCTGCGCAGAAGATACATTTTCAAAGTGCGGGAAATGCTATTGGTCGGCAACTGCCGCCATGTGTGCGGAGGGGCGTGACTTGCGACTGAGACGGAACTAACAGCTGCACTGTATTATGAACCTTATAGTAGTGATCTAAGGTTGATTGTAAGTTTTAAGCATTCTTTCGTTAATCTTCGGGGCCAAACTTTCTTTTCTGTGCGAACGAAGATTCACGACGCGCCTTATCAGTTGGGTACTACTGTACGATATATCTGTGAATTCACCTATATGGAAACTGCTCACGCTTCGCGCAAGATAGCGTTGTTAACCCTATTATAAGATAAACAAGTTCGTCAATTATTAAAAACCCTAAAAACGTGTTCTTGCTTGTTCGTACAATTTTCACTAAGTACTTAAAAGAATCATGGCGGGCTCCATACATTGATTTGTACAAAAAAATAAAACATTTTAGAGGGTATTTAATCACTTCCAATGTTGAGATTTCATTACCAGCAACATGTTAATATACATGAAATATTTTATAAACCCCGCAAAACATAACAACAACATAATGGTTGTGGTCGCAAATAGTCGCGATTCGCCGGCTTGCCATAGAAATTCGCATTTATATCCCGGGGTTCCAAAAATATTTTAAATGGCTCAAGTTGTTCCTTAGGCACCAAGGATCAATTATATCGTCATTCCAACGTCTCTAATTTTTTTTATTTTTTTTTACAAATCTCGCCATGATCCTTTAAAATGTCCTCTAAGAAAATGTTGCCAGCTTTCCTTTACTCGATATTCTCCACAACGCTATCTATTACCCTAACTTGTTAAGAACCACAAGCTTTGAATGCGCTTTTATATTCTTTGAAAGAAGCCCATCTAATAGTTTAAAAGTTTCTAACTAAGCATTATCCTTGGACAAAGTCACTGAAAGATGCGATCCCGCCTCGGTAAAGGGCAGAGCTCGGCTGAGTACTTACCTACTTACGTTGGCTGAACTGTATTGTCGATACAGAGAGAGTAGTGTATTCCCGATACAACTTTTGCATTTTATGCAATAAAATGTTGCAAGGGTTTTTAATCACTTGAATAGCGATTTCTGGATGTCAATTTGGTTCGTATGCAGTCATGCGTCTTATGGTGCGTCCATGCTTGGCGAACCGAGCACGAGCCGAGCCACGAACGAGCACACTGCGAGCACGATTCGCGTAGCGTGGACGGGCTTGCGAGCCTCGAACGAGCGCGATTGTCAGTTTTTTCACGTACAAAGGGATTCGCATCGTGCTCGTTGTAGGCTCGTTGGAGCTCGTGCTCGATTCGCGTAGCATGGACGCACCATTAGATGTTACTGTTTTTTATGATAAACGATAGTTATTAAAGAAGAAGGGTATTGTATGGTATGGTAACCTCATGAGTAACATAGTTCTTTTAAAATATCATTGTATATATTTTTTTTAATATATTTTATTTTATGCGTTATATCTATTCGTCCATGGTTATATATATATTTTTTTTTTATACCACTAAGGTGGCAAACAAGCATACGGCCCGCCTGATGGTAAGCGGTTACCGTAGCCTATGTTAATAATACAATAAATATTATACTTGAAAAGAAGAACGACTAAAGTTATGAAAATATTTTTTTAAGTTAAGTGCAGTGTGTGCATAAATGGTATTGTGGATGGTCTTATCAAGAATACCACAATATCCCATATCACTAATAGTACGAACTGAATTTCAGTTCCGAGTACCGTTCAAATTGCTGGAATCGAGTCACCTTTGACAGTGAAGTTCACTTGTAATGTGTTTAAGCCATCGAGGAAAATACGCCACGCGAGGTCCTAGAAAAACTGCCTTGTGAAGATTGTGACAAACAAATTATACACTTCGGTAGTACGTGCTTGACACATTTTATGAGTGAAAAATACTTATATGGTTGACTTATCTTCTGTAATAACAATATCCTCAATTGGTTGAGAGAATCACTTTCATTCAATCATCATCATCATCATCATCATCAGCCTATAATGTCCGACTGCTGAGCACAGGCCTCCTTTCACAAATCAGGATGAAAGGAAATGGGCAGATACTCCACCACGCGTGCCCACTGCTGATTGGCTAGTGGTCCACCTACTGTTGGAATTTTTCAAGCCCCCTAGGAGGCATCCAACTAGCTTAACGACTATCACAATTAAGTGATAACCGGAACCAACGGCTTTACGTGCCTTCCGAAGCACGGAAACGCTCGATATGAAATACCACTAGACGGTCACCCATCCAGGTACCGACCGTCGTGGTCGGTACCTGGATGGGTGACCGTCTAGCGGCGTAGCTTAACTTTGCCGATCGATTAAGAACGGCCATTCATGCTACACCACAAGCGCTTCAATCATCAATGTGTAATTAATTCCGGGCTATCGTTCTTCGAATGACTTTGAACTTCACTTGTCGTTAACAGACGAGATGACGACACTGTTAGTGTTACTATTGCTACAATAAGTTGAGATAAGCATAAAGTAGTATGGAAGCGCTCGTTGTGTAGCATTTTAGGGTCGGCAACGCGCGAGCGATACCCCTGGTGTTGCAAGCGTCCATAGGCTACGGTAACTATGGCCGTATGCTTGTTTGAGACCTTAGTCGTATTTAATAAAAAATATATTAGACGTTCTTAATCGATCGGCAAAGTTAAGCTACCACCGGTGATGCCGGTACCTGGATGGGAGACCGCCTGTGGTATATCAACTCGAGCGTTTTTCATGCTTCGGAAGGCATGTAAAGCCGTTTGGACCTGGTTATTACTTAATTGTGATAGTCGTTTTGTAAGCAACTTGAAAAAACTCCAACAGTAGGTTGACCACTAGCCTACCTACACCGATCCGCAGTGGGCACGCGTGGTGGTGTATCTGCCCATTCCCTTCCACCCTCATTTCTGAAAGGAGGTCGGTACTCAGCAGTGGGACATTATACGCTGATGATGATGATGCATAAAGTGTGATACATCTCACTATCCCACTAATATTATAATTGTGGGAGGAAGTTATATGGACTTTTGTGACACGTATACATATATACAGACGAACGGGTTTAAAACTAAAATTTAGCACACAGATAGATAATGTTCTGGATAGTTATGATACTGGAAAAATACTTGATCCCTCGGGATAAGCTAGTATTTTTTAAATTCAAAGATATTATATTTATTTGAAGGGTAAGCTGACAATTTGACACAGACATTTTATTTTTAATACCATTTGGACCACATTCTTGATAATTGGCATTTGACGGCCACTAGGTACTCGTACCACTGATTTGAGCGGCTTCAGTTTAAAAAAAACCGGCCATGTGCGAGTAGGAATCGCACTCGGAGGGTTCGGTACACTATTAACTAACTCAACTTTTATATGAAAAAAAAACCCCAAAAAAAGTCGTTTATTTAAAATTACATGGGCGGGCGCCCATTTAATTTTGAATTATATTTCATTTTTATTATTTGTTGTATAGCGGCAATAGAAATACATATTCTCTGAAAATTTCAGCTGTCTACCTATTACCGTTTATGAGATACAGTTCACTGATAGACAGACAGGCGGACGGACAGTAACAGGGTCCCGTTGGCCATCCTTCGGGTACGGAACCCGAAAAGGAATCATTAAACAATACGATGACATCACTCCCACAATTAGATCATGTTTGGGTTCACGGACCCGCTGTTATGATGTCCTAAATTAAACGCTTTTATCCACTCAAGACGCAAATAAACAAGTGTCTCTTAATGGACACGCACTTGAGACGATCCTTGCGCGAATCAATCATTAGTATACTTGATTAAATACTTATTTCTGGCTATTTGGTTTGAGAATCAACCTTTATTAGGGCTGTGTTCTTAAAGCATTGAAAGCATAGTGTAATGGTGCGTCCATGCTACGCGAATCGAGCACGAGCCGAGCCACGAACGAACCTACAACGATCACGATGCGAATCTCTTTGTTCGTGAAAAAACTGATAATCGCGCTCGTTCGAGGCTCGCAAGCCCGTCCACGCTACGCGAATCGTGCTCGCAGTGTACTCGGCTCGTGCTCGGTTCGTCAAGCATGGACGCACCATTAGATTGAGTTAAAGCGGTAATATTACCTTGTGCAAAGCGTGACCAGTTTGCAGCTGTATCATAGATTATATCGTACAGTAGTGAGTTGCTGTGAGAAAAGATGACGATTCCTTGCCATTTTTGTGTGCGCGAAATCGCATGACGTGTTCTGTAGAAAATATTTCGCTGACTTCAAAACAGTGTCAGTGATAGGTTTCTTCTGGGTAAGAGTGTTTCATCTTAGGCTTCGTCATCGCCCCTTATGGGCGGGTCAGTGGCCAAACGCAAGCCCATTTAAATAGAAAAAAAAAAAAACTCGCACTTACTTGTTTCATTCATCCTTCTACAACATATTTGTGATGTGTGGCGTCTTCTCTATACGTAGTAATTAGCTCAATGGGTTGAGCCGAAGAATAATAATGAAAACTCTGAGTGAAAACTACGTAAAGAAAGCGATACACCCCCTACCTATTTTTCGTCGCCCGCCCGCAAAATTGAATTAGATCTCTTTTATGAGGTACCAGGGACTCTTGGCCTGATGTTCTCGAGATGAATTCTAACGTGACGTTTTATTATCTAACGTAACGTTTTATCAAGTGAAAGGCGTGTTAACTCAGTGGCAGTGAAGTCGGATGTCGAGTCGAAGGTCGCAGATGCAATCATATCCTCTAATGAGCTTGAGCTATCGCTCACTTCCCTCCAATATGGCGAGGAGGGCGATGGCTGCCACACGCGTCATACTTGTGAACAGGTGCTGCTTGTGGGGGCTGGTCTGCTTAAGTTTGCTATTTATTTACTTATTAAATATTTATTCAGTCTACTTTGTAATTTTGCCGCCGCGCCGGGGCACGCAATTGTTTTCAGTGCGATTAGAATGTAAATATTATGTAATGAATCTAAGCCTGTTTTGAAAAGAGTAATTGCTGAGTTTATTGCCGGCTCTTCTCAGCAAATGCAACCTTCCGAACCGGTATTAGAGTATTAGAGTCAGACTTTTCATAAGTGCCTGCGAAGGTCTATTTGAATAAATGATTTTGAATTTTATCGATGAAGGAAAACATCTTGTGGAAATCATAGCATACTGGTACTTTATAGTACCTCCTCGCCTGCTGGCTACCACCCGGTGTGTTCCGATAGCTGCACTTGAGAGCCAGTTCTCTTCAAAAGGCTTTGTATTGCCACCTTCGGCCACCCACTCACAGTAAAAAAAGTCTCACTCAGTCTCGTCCCGTTCAAGCGGCCCGAACTGTCAACAGTAATCCGACCGCTCCTAATTTGTTGTAACTCGTTTTATATAACAAAATGTCCGTCCCCTGGTAACGCCCTGAGCCGAGGTTCGTGCCCCACCTGGGGCGCTCTCAGGCTTAGTTACCTCAATATTAACTGCCGGTTGAGAGCAATATTGCTTAGCTTCCTTTTTAGGGGACCAGGTCACATCTGACAGCTAGAGCTAAACCAGCATCATTATACAGATTTTTATAATTAAAAAATACAAGCTATCTTCCCATGTTCCTGAACGATCTTATAATAGTAAAAAAACTGTTTTTTTTTTCTTTAATTACATGTTTTTATATAACTATGTGCTCAATTTCATCCAAATCCGGATATTCAATGCGCGTGATTAAGTATCAAACATACACACAGCTTTCGCTTAGTTACTTGACATGGCTTCTTATTTCTAGCAAAAATCCGAATAATAAAACTTTCATACTCCCCACAATGTAGTTCATTATGACACACTGATTGCTCTCAAAACTCCACACAAAATTGTTTGACTTATTAACTTTGTTCTCATTTATATTTTACCCACTTGGATCCTAAATAAGACACTGAATCCATAGTAGCACAATGTCCCCTTGATTACGAAAACAGGACCCAAAGCTAAACTTTAAATTGACTTTCAATAATTTGAAGAGTTTGCGAACCTTCGCCATTTTTTTCACAACCTTAACTAATTAAGAATATTCCTTATTCCTTTGATATAGCCATCTTTCCAGCGGAAAATATGAATTTGTTTTCTAAAGTGCGTGTGGGCTGAACAAAATTATATTTGCTGTTAAAAAAAATATCTCGATAAGTCTAGATTTTTATTACGAAGGAAATAAGAGTGAGTGTTGAATGGACTATGTTTTAGAAATTTCCATTCGTATCTTGATGATTGATAGCAAGACATCAACTGTGTTCAAAAGAATAATTTTATTTCCTACAGTTTCAGTCTTTGACGTAAATAATTAATTTTGCAATCTGTTACAAACTTTATTTAGAGAATGATTAAAATCCATTATTGTTTGCGCTAAGAATCATTAGTCATCAATGAAAGTTACTATTACAAAAATAATAATATAATAACATAATTTTCGCCAAATGTCTATTCGACTATTATGTCACTTCAGTCATTTGGCGAAAAACATGGCCGATATTTATGATTAACCTACAAGGTTAATTTATTTACAACAAATATGTTCAAATTACAATCTATTCATAGAAAATTTCCTCAAGTCTGCCGCTGCCTCCGATATCTACAAAATTCCATACACCTTGAAAGAAGACCGCGATTTTTTCGCCATATGTCTAAAGCGACAATGATGTCGAAAGCGCGAGAAATGGGCCCCAGACCACCAATTTTCGACATTAATGTCACATAGGCATTTCCTAAAAAACATGGCGGATATTTTAAAAATTGACAATGACTTGATTTTGATCAAAATCAAAAAAGTCATTTATTCAGTTTAGGCCCTGGTAAGGCACATAAGAATAGTGGTGGTATAAAAAAAAAAAAAAAAAAGAACATTAAATTGGTACATACATTTGAATTTACCACCGGGTCGGAATACACTTAAATTGAGAAGACTCCAGCAAGAAACTCAGCAAGCAATTATATTCCATATAATTATTATGCTTATTCATACAATTGTCACTTAGCCAGGGGGGATGCAAGTGCAGAGAGAAGCTACTACAACCATAAAAAAAAAAAACAAAATTTATATTTATCAAAAATACTACTACTACTTTAAATACATAATAATAACAGAGCTTGCCTTAAATTAGTAGCATAAGAAAACATTTTTCAATTATTAGGTATCCTGTGGCCCCAAACTAAGCAAGCTTGTCTCATGTGTACCAATTTTAAAACGTTTTCCAATTAAAAATTGTTACATTTCGCAATGGTAAGGACAAGAATAATTACTTAATATGAATACCTACAATACAATTTTAAACACTATACAAAAATGTATTTAAAATTAAAATCGTAATAAAAATTAAAATCAAAACCAAAACATAAATTAAAATCAAATACAATTTTTTTTATTTAATTCAAAATTATAATTAGGCACATCCAAACCATATATTCTTGTTTTCCACGTAATGAGTACGTATTCGTCATCGATGTCGAAAGCGCGGTAATTGGGCCCCAGGTCGGTAAACTATTCCATTTACGAGACCCGTGGTATACAGGTAGACAGACAAACAGACAGAAGAGTGATACCAATAAGCCTCAGTGTCCATACAGCAAAATATTTCCCTGAAACGTGGAAAACTTTATCCTCATATACATATCATGCGCAGTATTGTTGTATACTTTTTCCAATACAATTTTTGCGGGGCATCTTTAAAGCAATATGCACGAAGATATCTCTTGCGGCCAGCAGCGACCAGCTCCGAACAAAAAGAGACACTTCAGACTATATTGGCTACTGTAACTTATATTGCAATGCCGGTACCGCGGGCGATGCCTTTGGTGCAAATTGTAGGCGTAGCGGAACGCGACTGTCTCTGATTTGCTACCAGTTTCTGAAAGCCAAATCGAAATTAATCAAACATGTTTCCGTCTTTGTCATTTCAAATGTCATTGATAATAAAAAAAAAGGGTTTCGTTTTGGATGTCTTTTTTTTTATTCGATGAAGACGGTAAATAAGCAAACGTCCCAACTGATTATAAGCGGTTACTGTAGCCATATGGACGTTTGCAACACTCAGCGGCGACCTACTCACGCGCAGGAACACAACATAGTTACTTGGCTGCAGTAGACTGTAAGGTGGACGTACTTCCTAGTCAAACTGCTAGTATAGCGTTTATTCGCTCAAAAAATTGTGGACTGTATTCTTTAAGTGTGTCTGTGTCAGTCACTATGTTATATGAGGTTATATGGTGGTTATATGTTAATTGATAATAAGGCCGAAAGAGGTAACACGTAAAGCGTAGAAAGGAGGTTTTCAAGTCGACGCCACAGATTACAGAATAATTCTGTAATCTGTGGTCGACGCGTATATTTTTTTTTATGTATATTTTTTATTATGATATTACAGAGTAGTCCGATTTTGATAATTCTTTTTTTATTGGGTACCTCGATACCTCGAATTATACCTCGAAGAAAAACCTACCGTAAAGGTGGGAAAATAATGATTTATTGTTCACTCACAGATTTTAATGCTGAGTTGTGTATTAAAATAATAGTAATCAAAAATTAAGCATGTAGTCATTAGTAGATTATAGCCACAAAAAATTATAAAATAAAAACTATTTAACATTTTGTATCTTATAACTTTTTAAGAATTTTGAATATAACTTGAATTTTATAAGGTTTTGCAGACATTTTTATTATATTCAAAATTCTTTATACCTATTTAAAATGTTTATTAATTTTTGTTTTTCCGTTTTTTTCGGCGGTTTAATTTTTTGTTAAAAAGTATTTATTTTAAGAACACAACTAATTTACATCAGTAGTCATCTATAGCAGAGTAGGAGGCACTTTGTAATATGAGTACGACTGCCTCGCATACTCTCTGTTAGCAATTTGCTCGTTGGCAGACCCAAGTTAGATTGCTTGATAGTTGCCTTCTGACTATTCCGAACATTCCTATTTTGCTGATACATATCCTATCGGTCCTTGATCATTTTATTATAACTTAATTACGATATTTTAATTTAAAAATCTTGATAGATTTTAAAAGCAAAGTATGTACCATAGGCCTTACTGATTACTTTATAAATAAATGTTACTTTAGATATATGTAGTCCTAGATACTGTACCAGGATTCAAATAGAGAGGATAGAAGAAATTAGAAGACTTAAAAAAGAAATTGGCGCCGGCTGAAAATCTGCGCTGTGTGCTGACCGTACTCAGCATTATGCTGAGCTGGTGGCCAATTTGTCTGCACACGAATTCTCGTTTTTATAAGTACGTTTTCATGTTGTTATTTTTAAGGTGTGTAGCAAATAAATGTTTTTTCTTTCTTTCAAATTTTAATCAAGTGATTAACATGGTGAGATTATGGCCATATCCAGTAAAAATAAAAGAAATGAATATCGCAATTTGCGGAATATGGAGTGGCTTGTGAAATGAACGGTCATCATTTCAACATGATTACCCTCTCCCTTTGATTAAAATCCCACAAAAACTGAAACAATTATCGTCCCTACGCTACGGGGCATTATCGCAAGAAAACCTGATTTCTTTTTAATTATAATTTCCCTGACAAGACAAATGACGGACTGGGAGAAAAAATCGCTACACTTGTTATGTCGATGCGTTCATTAATTTCTGACACGCCATTTCCTCTTATTCGAGCTGGCCGGGACCTTTTATAGACTAGGAGAAGACATATCGAATTATTTTAATAATACTTTTTATTTCAGAAATAAGATTACCAGTAGAATCGCTCTCCATAGGGTATATACTTACTCATTGTGTGCAAAACCTTCTTCAATGTTAAAGTGCCGATCCTTCAGAGAGAGTTCTAGAGTTCTGCGTTCGGAGTTGTGCGTTTCGCCACGGAATAAATAATAGTACTAACGTAATTTCGCGTTCACTGTTATGTATGCCTTTAAAAGTTAAAAAAGTGTTTGATGTGTGATCGGTAGCGAATATTGCATAACTCAAGAACTATAATACTGCTTGCTGTGTGCACATTAGTGAATGCGGAACGCAGTACTCTGAACGCAGAACTCTAGAACTCTCTCTGTGGGATCGGGGCGCCTAAGTGAAACACTTTCAAAAGAGTATTATTTTTAATTGAGGCATTTTAAAATTCTTCGTAGTTGTAAGGAATGTAAGTGCAAAGTAGTTCGTAAAATAATGGAAAAAGAAATCGGGTTTTATCGGCATGATTTTCATTTTATTCTGTTTCAAAATTGACAATAGATGACGTCAGCGTACAAGCGGTTATTTCAGCTCACCACTCTTCCACTTTCGGTAGTCACTGCAAGAGTACCTAGCAATTTCCAAAATTATTAAGAGGAGGCTAAAATAATCAAAAAGACACCACAATCAATGAACTTAGAAGTTTGTCACAAAAAATACCCAGATGCGGTCGGTTATCAACAGATATAAAACGTTTTTAAACCCTTTAAGCATATTGCGCTAACGAAGGAGTGTGAGATTTAGCATGGTTAAAGTTTATATAAAGAAAGAGTGCAGAAAGCTTAAATTCATATATTTACTCAAACATTTTTACAACTAAGTCACTTATTCCTCTAGCTCCTAGCCTATTTTCCTTCCGGCAAATCTCAATGTTACTAATGTGAGTAATACGTTACATTTCATGGATAAATATTAACGAACGTTGGTGTTTTATAAATTATACTAAAATACAAGCATTGTTATTTTGCCTTCATTTGTATAACTTGTATACATATTTTTCCTTACTTTTTAACAAATAACAAAAAAATCTTGGTCCTTTGATCCTATTAGTACACAATCCCCAATCAACGGAAGTACGGCAACCTAATGGGGTTTGATGAAATACAGCATTAAAAAAACATTTCCTGATATTATAATTACTTTGTGAGATGCTTCAGTCTTCACCGATCTCTATGTAGTTCAATTATGTATACCTAAATAAATACATAAATAAATATAAATAATAAAAGTAAAAGGGTGCGTTTGCGATATTGTCTTAGGTGCAGCACAGACGACAGACTTTTTGTGCGAAGGAGATTGCGGCACGCAAAAAGTCTGTGTGAAAACAAAGGGTTGTGCGCCGAACTTTTTGCGCTTCGTGTGCGTTACCGTTACTGCATAGAACTGTATAATGTTTATGTTCTATTTTCACAGACTAAAAAGTGCGGTCTCCCCGTCTCCGCTGCACCTTAGTGAATGTGACGTCAATGCCGTGGCAATGATGCCGTGGTGAATTATATCCACTTTGCGCTTTCGATTATGAAACCATATTACGATGGAAGGGTACTTTAAAGTACCCGCCTGACTGGCTGCCACCATCAAGTTGAAAATCTGTCGACAAGCATGTGTTCTTACCGCTATGGTGGTGCAAGGTGGATAAGGTAATCTTTCACTAGTCTGGTCATTGTGTCTGGAGACAGCGGTCCAACTGTATATGTTGGACATATATGTAGGTACAGATCGTGGTATTAACTTCGTCAACGTGTAGCAAGGGTACTAATCCCTCCCTTGCTTAGATTTTGATTAAGGAGTAACTCGGTCAGGCAGAAGGCAGGAATATAGAAGCGATGAAAAGAGGTAGCAATATCGTGAAGCGATGAGATGGAATGATTGAAAGATGAAACTAATGAAATGATGAATGTTATTAAGATATAAAGGAATTATTTTATTGAGAAGCAATACAAAGTAAAAGCGCGAATGTTCGTAAAGGCGGATAGAAGACGAGTGCCGAGTGGCACCGGTCGGCGCGGCGCAGCAGCGCAGGCGATGCCGGGGGCGGCGCCAGGTGAGGTGAGGTCCACGGCACAGTAGATATATCTATCAGTACTAGCTCTTCATAAAAACGGCCGGAACGCGAGTCATACCTACGCGCCACGATTTCGGTTCGCTTTCGGTTGGCAAACAGTCGCGAATGCGCTGCAGTGACGAACGAACGGTGTGATGGGTTTGTAAGCAGTAAGCGTGCGATTTATGACAAATATTCATTGAAATAATTAAAATAATTACAAGTAAGTACAATTACTTAATATGACAAAGAGAAATTATAGTAGACTATATTGTGCTTTTTTGGTTGCTTGACTTCGTCAATAACATAATACCTACCTGAATTCATAAATAAATAAGTGGATGGCTGGCTTGGGTGAAAAAAGTGACTACCTACGGTCAGGTTAAAAAAAAGTAGTAGTTCCTAGGCTAGGCTTTCTACTTACTACTTATGTATGTACTTAGCTATTTACATATATTTATTGAATTAGACGAAATATTATTATAAAATGATTGTGAGAGTAATAAATGGTAGGTACCTGTACCTAGTAAGATTTACATAATAATTTACTTTTTAAGTAAGATTTTGCAGTAGGTAGTTAGAGGTTTTGATTGCTGTAGGTAACGCACACGCGATGTAATGGTTGATATTAAGTAACGTTTGCAACGGTTCGACATCGGATGGGTGACCAAAAAAATTGTTATTTCGATTTAGAGTATAGAGTATTCGAGTATCTCCGTGCTGTAGGTAATGGGGTCATAAAAAAATATATATAACTCGTCTGTTTCTTACATTTTATTGAACACTTCCTATTTCATTCACAAAAAAAAAACATTTTATCAAATAAAAAATATGATTAAAATCACAAAACTAGACAAGTAGGTAGATGAAATTAAAATACTATAGGTGGGCAGCCCTTTCGCGTGTTCACGTACCGTGCTGCTGTAGGCAATTATAATCAAGAAAAGGGTCGAGTCACTTTACTGTTTGATATATCTACTGTGTCCACGGGTTGCACCGATAGTTATAAAATGTGGGTAGTTCCATAAGCGAGCGATTATATGAAATTGTAAGGGCTTGGCCCAAGATTCTCATACCGGCGTATTAGCGGCTTTGTATGGTGGCGAAGTACGCCACAAACGCGATGCCGTATGTTGTGGTGCCATCTATCTGTATGTTAACTATCTCAGTTATCTAATGTCTTCGCCATCTTCGGCCTCATCATCGCTTACCAGGGTGAGAACACAGACTAATAAAAAAAGAAAAAAAAGATTAAGAGAAAAAAGAAAACATTAAACAATCACCATTGAGATGATCTTTCGTGTTGTGTGTATAAATACTTATAGAAATACAGTATTTTAACTGGAATATAATGTAAATCGGGGACATCGGCATATATTCCGTATACGGCGTCTTAAATAGACATTTCTGGGAAATCATGCTACATTCTCAGCGTTGATCAATCCTTATGGAATGATTACCTACTCGTTAAGCATTAGTTTGTTACAATATCAAAAAAACTAACAGGCAAATAAACGTTAAGAATTAACTATTATAAATCTAGTCTCTAAAAATATTTACTAGCTTGTTGTTATTGTAACGGCTAATCTATATATATAAAAATCCATGCCACTTTTCGTTGTAATTTTATAACTAAAATATATACTTTTACTATATATATACTTTTTTAAGCGAGGAAGGGCATAACGGGTTGTCCCGTTCAAAATACGGAGTAGCCCGACTGGGGAAGTACCTCCACCTTACAGAAGATTGCAGCCAAATAACACCACTTCAATGTGGTGTTGTGTTCCTGCGGTGAGTAAGGTCGCCAGAGCTCCATGAGGAAGCGCTGTGCTGGCAGTGTGGGGACCAGCGGTGTCGCACCTCCGTTGTGTTGTGCAGGCGCGGCATGTTGTTGCGGCGGTCAGGGAGACCCGGTGAAACAGCTGCCCGCTGGCTGCCCGCAGGTTGTAGGGGTCCCAAGCCCAGGGATTACTTAATCTCCGCCCTGGGAGGCTGACCCGCCGCCTCGCGCATAATCCATGGTATAGTTGGTCGTGCCGGAGGAGGAGACCGGAGTGGACCCGGCCGACTGTATCATGGGGGGACCGGGGGCCCTTCCGGCTGCCGCACCAACAAACCGCATCACCTGTCCACCACTCTCGGCGAAAAACACTGCACTTTGTCCCTTTCGCTGCTGGCACAGCGATTCCTCCTAATCTTTATTCAACCCCTTTTAATGCCAAGGAAACATAAAAAAAGAAATGGTTCTTCAGCGGCCTCCCCGTCCACACTGTCAGTGGACTTTTGCAACATCAGGGGACTTCACGCCAATATCAATGCAGTCCATCAACATCTTGAGGCTGCACAGCCGACCCTGCTATTTCTAACGGAGACGCAAATATCCTGCCCTGATGATACATCTTATCTACACTACCCCGGGTACAAGCTGGAGCACAACTTTGTGCGCCGTGCCGGGGTATGTATGTACGTCAGGGAGGATATTTGCTGTCGCCGTCTCCATGGCCTGGAAGACAGGGACCTGTCGATTTTGTGGGCGCGCGTAGATCACGGTGGCCACACCAAAGTTTATGCGTGCCTTTACAGGTCCCATAGCGGTGACGTGGACACAAAACGGTTATTTGAGCACCTGCAATTGACGACTGACAAAGTACTGGAGCAGTACCCCTCCGCGGAGTTAGTGATATTAGGAGACTTCAACGCTCACCACGTTGAGTGGCTTAGTTCTCGGTCCACTGACTTCGCGGGGAGGACTGCTCACGACTTTGCCCTGGCCTATGGCCTCTCACAACTGGTTGTTTCTCCTACGAGAATCCCAGATATTGAGAGCCATACTAGTTCCTTACTGGACCTTCTGCTGACTTCGCGACCGGACAACTATGCAGTGACAGTGGATGCGCCTCTTGGGTCATCGGACCACTGTCTCGTCCGGACGCAGGTGCCTTGTGCGCGGCCCGTTACGCTCCGGTCACCCGGGCGTCGTCGCGTGTGGCACTATAAGTCAGCAGACTGGGATGGATTGCGTGAATACTACTGATCGTACCCGCGGATCAGCTGTGCTTCGCATCAGATGATCCTGACACCTGTGCAGCTGCTGTCGCTGAGGCGATACTGGCGGGAATGGAATGTTACATCCCAAACCCGCTAGTGGCTGCAGGGGTGAAGAAACGACCGTGGTTTAATCGGACCTGCAAGACATAATAAGCAGACCTTGTATGAGGCTTGGACCACGGCCCAAGCTAATCAGGACCCTAAAATCTCTGATGCGAAACGCAAATTTAACGCTGCCTCGAGATCCAGTAAGCGAATGATTGCCAGGGCAAAGTTCGATTTCGTCGGCAGAATTGGTGAGAGACTAACTAGCCTTCCCTCTGGGAGTCGCGCTTTCTGGTCTCTTGCCAAAGCTGCTGAGGGAAACTTTTGCCAGTCGTCCTTGCCACCACTACGTAAGCCGGACGGGAACTTGGCCCATAGAGAAGGCTGACCTTTTAGGCTCTCTCTTTGCCTCGAACTCGACTTTGGATGATGGTGGCGCCACACCGCCTACCATTCCGCGGTGTGACAGCTCCATGCCAGAGATAAGCATTACCCAACGGGAGGTCCGGCGGGAATTGCTTTCTCTGGACATCCATAAGTCGAGTGGGCCAGACGGCATACCGGCAGTGGTGCTGAAGCGGTGTGCTCCTGAATTGTGTCCAGTACTAACGCGCCTTTTCGCGCTTTCCTACACCAAAAAGGAAGTCCCGTCTTCGTGGAAGACTGCCCATGTGCACCCAGTGCCCAAAAAGGGTGACAGATCAGACCCGACGAATTACAGGCCTATCGCCATCACCTCCCTTCTCTCCAAAGTCATGGAGCGAGTGATCAACACGCAGCTTTTGAGATACCTGGAGGATCACGATTTGTTGAGCGACCGACAATATGGCTTTCGCCACAGTCGCTCAGCTGGTGACCTCCTTGTGTATCTCACGCACCGTTGGTCACTCGCCATCGAGCGTCAAGGTGAGGCATTGGCATTAAGCCTAGATGTGGCGAAGGCGTTCGATCGGGTCTGGCACCGGGGTCTTCTAACGAAGTTACCAGCATACGGGCTTCCCGAGGGATTATGCAAATGGGTTGCCAGCTTTCTGTCCAGCAGATGCATAAGAGCCGTCGTTGACGGTAGCTGCTCCGACAGCATGGACATAAATACCGGCGTCCCGCAAGGCTCTGTGCTGTCCCCAACACTGTTCCTACTGCATATCAATGATATGCTGTCTATTGACGGCGTTCATTGTTATGCAGACGACAGTACAGGGGACGCTTATTACACGGGCCGTGCTAATATCCCTCGTTCCGAGGTGGAGGAAAGCCGCGAACGGCTGTTGTCTGAAATCGAGAGTACACTAACTAGTGTCTCCGATTGGGGCAGACTAAACCTAGTCCATTTCAACCCCACTAAGACTCAAGCCTGCGCGTTCACCGCTAAGAAAACCCCATTTGCTGTGGCTCCACAGTTCCAGAACACGTCCCTGAACATCAGCAAAAGCATCGGGATCCTTGGCGTCGACATTTCTAGCGACGTTTTGTTCCGAAGTCACTTAGAAGACAAGGTTAAGCTGGCATCCAAAAAGCTCGGAGTGCTCAACAGAGCCAGGCAGTACTTCACATCGGGGCAAAGGCTGCAACTTTACAAGTCGCAAGTCCGGCCTCATATGGAGTACTGCTGTCATCTATGGGCGGGGGCACCTGGATACCAGCTTGATCCTTTAGACTCGGTTCAACGACGTGCCATCAGAATTGTCGACGATCCCGAGCTCACAAGCGGTTTAGAGCCCCTCAGTCTGAGGAGAGACTTTGCCTCCTTATGTGTGTTCTACCGCTTGTACAACGGACGGTGTTCTGAAGAATTGTTTAAGATGATGCCCACGGCTACTTTCTACCATCGCAACTCTCGCCATCGACGGGGAGTCCATCCTCACATATTGAAACCTGAATTGTTTCGTACTGTGCGGGCTCAAAGGAGCTTCCTTCCGCGGACGCTCAGACTGTGGAATGAGCTCCCCGCCGTGGTTTTCCCAATGGAGTACAGCATGGGGTTCTTCAAAAGGGGTGTGAAGAGATTTCTGCAGGGTCGGCAACGCGCGCGTGATACCCCTGGTGTTGCAATCGTCCATAGGCTACGGTAACCGCTTACCATCAGGCGGGCCGTATGCTTGTTTGCCACCTAAGTGGTATAAAAAAAAAAAAAAAAGAAAAAAAAAAAAAAAAAACTCAAGAACGGGCTCACCTATCCAAAACAAATGTTTAGGCTTTGTTCGGACTATTTAGTAGATGGTTTATGTGAAGTTTGCACAAAATCGGTAGAGCGGTTCTTCATATTTATCACATTTTTATTATTTCACTTTATACGTAGCGAAGCACGTACCGGGCCGCTAGTAACTAATAAAATACCGTACCTTTTATGACACAAAACAATGTTACAATCAATTAGAGAGGGCCACACTACGCATGACTTCGCCGATAACCAACCGCGCAACCGATATAATTCGAACAAATGATCGTATACTTTGATTTACTACTGTCCCGATAGCACACTAACTTTTTCTATTATATATGGGTTAAGTTACGAGCGGCCAGCGTTGTATCGGGTACAAGAAACTAAAATAGCGCTGCGTGGGGTGTGTTGCTTTTTACATTTATTTTTAACAATGACAATTATATTGGGAGCGACAAGAATCATTTGTACGATATGGTTGATTTAATATTTTGACTTGATTATATCCTCCAAGAAAAACACATGATGTATGTGGAAAATTGTAAAAGGGAAAGTCTTTTTTAAAACTCTTTGATGGTTTAAAAAAGACTATTTTAAAATTAAGAATTCTTCGTCTAAAAACATGAAACCTACAGTGAGGTTCAAAACTAACTTAATCGGGATTATCATAAAACACTAGTGCTATAATGTAAAGTAAAAATCACTAGTATATACCTAATAGCACTAAAGAGCCATTCTGTCATATGTGACAAGAGGGTGTCTCTCCTTGTCGCAGTATGTTTGTCTCTTTTTGATACATGGATTTATTTGCTGTCAAAAGTGACCTATTAGGAAGATACTAGAGTAGCTTCATTATGAACCTAATTGCCGTGCAATTGTTTGTAAAAGATTCACTTTACAAGCAAGTGTTGTTTTTTTTTCTTTTCTTTCTTATTTCTATCGTAAATCGCTGATCGCTTCATATTTGGACTAGCATGTGTTAGTACGTGCTCCATTACTCTTTTTGATAGATTTTTCGTTATGTATTTATATTTATAGGTATATAGTGTCGTTAAATGACGATTCCTTTCTCTTTTCTTTTTTGATTCTTTTCTTTTATGATCTAACAGTGTGTATAAAATGTGTAAATTGAGATTACATACATGAATAAGTAAATCTTGTTAAAATTGAGTGAAATGAAAGATTCTTATTCAAATAAGCCTTTAGACATTTATAAATTGTCAGTTTAACGCACGGCTTGCTTTTGCAATTTATTTTATTAAGTGTGCAACAAATTTGATATCAGAAAATATGTTTTGCATAAGTAACATTTAGTAGGTATGGAAAATGGTTGCCAGTCAATATAGGCTTATATTACAGACCTTGTTGAGACTGCAATAACTTAATTCAATTTCAGTAACAGAAAGTTATTTATCTACTTACATACGTACCTCTAAAAGTACCAAAGTAATCTGGAAACCAGATTAACCCAAACTCCACCCAAACCTATCTGGTTCAATAGTTCAATCCACCGTTAACCTATCGGACCAAAGATCTTTATCAAATATCCCCATAAGCAGACCCATGGGTCCAAAATACACAGTCTCATAATACCCCAGAAAAGGTCAATATAAACTATGACAGTTTTTGCAGCCTCAGGTTATAAAAACAAAGATATATGCAATAATATATTATAGTGCGTGTGTACCCCTGGTGTTGCAAGCGTCCATAGGCTACGGTAACTGCTTACCATCAGGTGGGCCGTATGATTGTTTGCCACCTCAGTGGTAAAAAAAATAAATAAAAAAAACTTTCAAAAATAAAACATGAGCCAGATGACCACAGATATAAATCTAAATCTGAGCAGATATGTCTCTCGCAACAAAATTATTTTACTTAATAAAAAAATTGGTTTGCGCTGGGATAACGCAATTTGCTATGTGCCTAACGTGAAAACATCTATAAAACGTTCACTGGGATGGATGATAATATGTACCGTTTCCTACGACGAAGCTATTAGCATACCTCTTCATTTTTATGATCTGTTATTGCAACAGAACATTAGCATTCAGCGGGCGTCCGTTGTGCCTACAGACGACGCGGACGGGTCGAAACAGCGCGTTTTAAAGTTAAATTTTGCAATATTTATATTGGTGATCAATTTAGCTGTCTGTCTACTGCCCTATCTCCCCTTTTTTTCGTGCCTGTGTCGTGGAAATAGATACTAAAAAAGCTCAAAGATTATTTTACTGCTTCTTTTTCGTATCCGTAACCGTAACGTTCACCTGAAAAATGTATTTTATATATCAGAAGCCTAGAGTGGAGAGGAAACTGAAAAAATCCATAGCTAATATGTTTCGAACAATCCTTTATTGAAAATCATTCAACATGACCATTGTGACAGAAGTGAAATAAAAATTTAATGTAGGTAACCAAAATGAAACGCATATTTATTTTTTACCAAAAACAAAATATAAGGGCTTACTTAAAATGCACATTATTGTCTGACTATTTATTTTATTGATTTCGTATAAGGTGTTTCACAATAAAACACGTTAATTATTTCTTTTTAATTAAATACTTATGAATTGTTGTCTTTCAAAATTACATCTTGCGATGTTTTTCCATTACATAATAAGCAGATTTGGTTCCCTTAAATACTTTTAATTCAAACTAAACACAACACCTCTTCAACCAGTCTCTCGTCCATAACACCCTCACAGCACTAAAAAAAAGCCCATGCGTGGTACACACGTCGCTGCGATAGCGGCTAGCTTCCGTAGGAACAATTATATAGTCAGACGACGAGGAAACCATAAATCAATCATGTTCTAAGTAAACGTCTAGCACTATTCTAGTTCCTAGTGTCCTAGTCATATTTATTATGAATGTGAAATTATGTTTGGCTATAGTGATGATAATATAGTGGTTTGGAAGGTGTGACGGGTCGCTCACTTCTCTCCAATATGGCGAGGAGGGCGATGGCTGCCACACGCGTCATACTTGTGAACAGTTGCTGCTTGTGGGGGCTGTTCTGTGCCGAGTTTGCTATTTATTTACTTATTAAATATCGATTCATACTACTTTGTAGTTTTGCCGCCGCACTGGGTAACGCAATTGTTATCAGTGCGACTACAATGTAAATAGATATCCACCTTGCACACCATTGACGAAAACATCGTGAGGAAACCATAGCGCCATGGCAGATACTTGACTGACTGAAGACCTGACATAGAAGATCAAAATCTGACACCAAGAACAGTTATTAGATAGGGTATAGGTTATATGTCTCCTCACAAAGCCAAAAACCTCTGACCTCTAGATAAGTCAACTAATATTTTTATGACTATATTCTGCTATATTATAATAAAAAGCCATCCTAAAGCTTAATATTTACATTTTAGAAATTACCCAATCGACATAAAAAATGAAATTTGCATGATACGTTTTGTTTTTTTGTAGACGTATCTATTGTTATTCAAATAGTGATATATACAATAGAGTATTATTAGGTCATATAAAATAAGATGGAATGTGCGAGTTACTTACGATGAATTTGTGGGGTTCAGTAACTTCTAATTTTGAATTAGATTTTGTTTAGTTTTTATGTGTTATAAACATAAGTTTAGTTCATGATATAAAATAAGCTAGTATAGCAAAGTTGCCAGAAATAAATAAATAACAAAAGAAGGCTACAAAAACTCAAGTTTAGAATACTTAGATTGTTTTTTTTTCGATCGGTAACTTAAAAACAAAACATTTTTTTTCTTCGATTTGTTTTGATAATGATGTGTATCAAAGTTTTAGCATTTTTTGAATTAGTTCCTGATGTATATTGAAAGACGGCTTGACAACAACTAACTATTTATTTTATTCTATATTCAAATACGACATCTCCCCCAAAATACAATAATACCCCTTACTTCCCCCATACAAATAATAATAAAAAAAAATACATCAATAAAAATAAACTCATTCACATCCCTAATATAAAATCTTAAATTAACATCTCAAGAAACAAAAAGAAACCTTTCTTCAACACATATTTTGATTATTCCACGATAAGCACACTAATATAACTAATAATTAATTATAAAATAACATGCTTGAGAACATTCAATAATATTCTTCTAAATTAACAAAGAAAATAACCAAGCCACGGTTTAAAACCTAACGTTTAACTAATCTCCCCGCAATTCGTACATATTTCGCACATGCTTCCTCTAAGCCAGATCTACTGGTAGAAGCTTCTATAGATGGTCCACTAGCTTCTACTGAAAATCTACCACCATCAATAACTTCCCCATCATGCCTACGCATGCCCTCTTCACCATTACTAGACCTGCGTACTTCACTTGACCCACATTTAATTAAATGCCGCCTATTGCGTCTATATCGAACCCCATCTTTATTTTCAATTATGTAAGAACGAGGTGTATGGGCACTTCCAACAACCGTACCATGCGTTCTCAATTTTCCATTTCTACAAATTATATTATCACCACTATTTAATGCAGGGAGTGCCTTGGCACGTTGATCATAGTAAATCTTATTTTTAATTTGTTTGTCAACCATCGTTTTGTATTCAGATGAGTCCACAATTTTAGGTTCCATTAATTTGGTACATACGGGTAATTTACAACGTAATCGCCTACTCATTAACAACTGTGCAGGAGAACTTAAACCCTCTCTTGGAGTGTTACGAAAATTGAGTAACGCCAAATGAAAATCCGTTCCACTATTTATAGTTTTAATGAGCAACGATTTGATAGTTTGTACCGCGCGTTCGCTTTTACCATTCGCTTGTGGATAATTTGGCGATGAAGTTATATGATCAAATTCCCATTCCCTAGCGAATTCTTTAAATTCACGACTTGTATATTGTGTTCCATTATCACTCACAAGTACCTCCGGTATACCATGTCGAGAAAACATATCTTTCATGCCATTTATTACCGAGTTAGATGAAATATTATTTAATTTGGTAACTTCTACATAATTTGAATAATAGTCAACCACCAAAAGATAGTGATCTTTTCTAAACTCGAACAAATCAGATCCAACTTTTGTCCATGGTAAATTTGGAATCGTTATAGGAATCATAGGCTCTCTAGAAGGAGCATTCACGTTCTCCCGACAGACACTACAAAGTTTGACAAATTTTTCGATGTCACGTGACATATTAGGCCAAAATATCACCTGCCTAGCACGACGCTTACACCGATCAATACCTAAATGACCCTCATGAATTATGTCTAACATTTGTGCTCTTAAAACTGTTGGAATTACCACAACATTGATTCTAAAAATTACGCCATCAACAACAAACAAATCATCTTTAATGGACCAATATATCTTCAAGCTTTCCCTAAGATTGCACTTATGCTCCGGCCATCCTACATCTATATATTCTAATAGCTTGCATAAATCCTTATCTTTCTTTGTTTCTGTCTTTATTAATGATAACTTTTTATTTGACATTGGTAAACTATTGACAACTAATTGAACTTGGTACAGAACATTATTCTTAACTTCTTCACTGTATAAATCGGGAAGGGGCGCTCGAGATAACGTATCTGGTATGTACATATATTTACCCGGCTTGTAAGATACTACTAGATCATAACCTTGTATTCTTAACATCATACGTTGCAAGCGAGCAGGTACAGACATAAGCGGTTTTTTAAAAACACTCTCTAATGGCTTATGGTCTGACTCCACAGTCACGTTACGTTTACCAAATATATATTGATGAAATCTCTCACAACCGAACACTATCGCCAATAACTCTTTTTCAATCTGCGCATATCTTCGCTGTGCATCGGTAAGTGTACGAGAGGCATATTCAACAGGTCGACCATCTTGCATAAGAACAGCACCAAGTGCATCCCCTGATGCATCCACTGACACCACTACTGGCCGCGATACGTCATATAAAGCCAACACTGGAGCGCAACTCACACATTCCTTCAGTTTATCAAACGCCCCTTGCTCACTTTTGATGTATATTGAAAGACGGCTTGACAACAACTAACTATTTATTTTATTCTATATTCAAATACGACATCTCCCCCAAAATACAATAATACCCCTTAATCCCACCGCTGTCACCATGATGTATATTGAAAGACGGCTTGACAACAACTAACTATTTATTTTATTCTATATTCAAATACGACAGTTCCCATAATAAAAGTTGAACGCATAATCTTCGGTCTCTAGCTGACTTTTATTATTTAATACAGCATTTATACAGATTATAAATAGCTAGATAACTGTGGCTGCTCTATACCAAGCCCAAAAAAAAAACAACTGTTTTTTTGTTGTTTTGCTGTTTTGTTGTTTTTTTTTTCACCGAAATAAATAACTTGATTAAAACCAAAGAAAGATTTAAATAAGCATATCGCACATCTTTTTGTCTTTTTTTGTTGTTTTTTTTTTCACCGAAATAAATAACTTGATTAAAAACAAAGAAAGAAAGAAAGATTTCTTTCTGATTAGAAAGCCAGGGAACCCTTATAAAAATACCATTCCTATGCTTATCGCAAAAGGTTATGCCTTTTTTTTGTTTTTTTTTGTACATCTAAATAAATAACTTGATTATAAAGCTAAGGAACCCTAATGAAATATAAAAAAATCATCTCCATTTGTAACTAGTGTTCCATCACGTATGTTTTTGAGCGCCCTAGACGGCGCCATTTTTATTTTTCACAAGTCGAATAAAAGCGTCACGTACCGTCTTGTTTGGTCTAAATGTAGAGGGATTAGCATTTAAATCGCCCTTTGTGTACAAGGTTCCGAGGAAAATCCTACTTATTTTAAAATATGTTTTGTTGTTATGTGAAAAGGAATCATTTAGATATAGGGGTCTTTAGTCCTTATGGCCCACTTCCCAATGTCCCGCAGTAGTAATTCACACAATAGCGTCAAATAAAAAAAAAACTTTCTTAGAATTGATTACTAAGCCAATTTACATTACAACATGGGTCTTAACATATAATATTGCAATTAGTACATACTAAAACAAAACTATACTAAACTATACTAACATAAACTAAAAAATAAAATACTAATAACTAAAACTTAAGAAAAATACTAAACAACAAATATAAAAAAACAAAAATATACAACCGAATTGAGAACATCCTCCTTTTTTTAAGTCTGTTAAAAGGAGAAAAAGTACAATTAATGTGTAATTTTTTTTTTTTGTTTATATTAATTAGCTTAGTTTGAAAAAAAAAAATGACGGAGCTTCGGTCACCTTATCCGATAATGAAGCCACCCGAGTATGCCGCACCTTCTTGTAAATACAATAGTCACGCACAAATCATAGTACCTATACCGATCGGTTGTTATGCCACATTGAGACGTCAACAGTGACAATAAGGCTCAGTGTCACTTGTGCCAGAATTGATTTTACTCACACGAACGAAATACTGTGATTCACTTTCGTAAAAAGCGACGCGATCAAATTCTCAACATGTCCAAACCTTATGACTTGCACCGTGGAAACAAAGTCACGGACGAAGTGCAGAAAACGCATAGTCCTGTTGAATATAAAGCAGTTTGTCGCAGTGTTTGGCACACCACCCGAGACTTGATATCTGACCATGTACTAACTCAATTACAAACGACAAGATCCTGACAAACATCTTAAAATTATAATATGTATTATTTTATGCTTACCTAAGCTGCTTATACTATAGGGTGTAGGTAGATCAATGATTTTATAAGTAAAAGATGTAGATAGGTTACAGCGCTTTAGCTATGAGTCACGTCAGAGTGTCAACGACAGGACATGTATAACGGTGTGCCATTAAAGAAGTTCAAATCTTGTGTCGGTAAGTTACCGACACAAGGTTTGAACACCCCAAAACGTCGCTTTTTTAAAATCAACGCGATCCTCCGTCAAAATAAAATGTTATTGTTTTTTTATTGTATGATATGAGTATGACCCTAATTGAAATCATGTTAAATGTTATTCAAACGATTTGGTAAAGGTATTTCTCGCTATATACGCAAAATCCCACAATTTTTTCCCACGAAATCACTTTATCACTTAATTGTGATAGTCGTTAAGCTAGTTGGATGCCTCCTAGGCCTCTTGAAAAATTCCAACAGTCGGTTGACCACTAGCCTACCTCCACCAATCCGCAGTGGACACGCGTGGTGGAGTATCGCCCAGTCCCTTTCACCCTCATTTGTGAAAGGAGGCATGTGCTCAGCAGTGGGACATTGTAGGCTAATGATGATATAAAGACGGTTTGTGAAAAAAGAAATACTGCGACAGTTTCTTTTTAATATCCTGCGTAAGTTTTACATATTATAACAGACGGAGTTCTTAGTCGATAATGTATGACGCATCTATTTATAGAATTTCATTGATCGTAAGTACATTTATTTAGCACATTCTTACTCTTATTTTTTGGTTACTAACATAAACATATTTTTACTCCGCACTTCAAATGTCTCAAGTCGTTTCGGCACCAAACTTCTTAAGAATGTTATTCTCTTTTACATAAATTCGGACATGATTATTTTTATTTTGCGAGTTTTATTGGTTGATATAAAATAATATTGCTGTCTTAGTCAGCAACTCGGCATTATGGTGTAAGGGTCTAGACAGACGGACAGCATTTCAACTGCACTCTGGCTGCAACTTTGAAAGTGTAGTACCACGGTACATATATGTGGTAGTAGGTACGTACAACTGCAAGAAGTGCTAACCAACCGTGCAGCCCGATTGCAGTCGGTGTGCATTTCGCGTTGGAACTGCAGTCCGTCTGTCAAGCTAGACCCCTATGGTAATGTGGGGATAGGTTTAATATTTCGCCTACGTTTCTTCGCAACCGTTTTAGGCTCACACTATGAGATCAGAATTATATTATATCTGTACAGCGTTAAGATGACTTACATTGTTGCTTAATTTTACTGTTTGGACCTTGATGAGTCAGGAGTTGTCAGGACAAGTACATGAGTAGGTTAACAAATATCAAGGTTTTTTTTTGTTTTACATAGAGTAAGAATAATAACAGTTATAGTGTTTACAACATTATCTTGATCGAAGCGTGAGCAGTCTGCATAATTATATCGTACACTAGTTGATTTACTGTAAGAAAAGTTTTTTATTAGTTTAACTCATCGAAATAGTATCCCTAGAACAAAGAATTTAAAACGTCCAGAAGGATAGTCGCCTCTATGGGAACATGAAATAAACAAGCCAGAATTGACAGTATTTGACAGCCGTGCGCAGTACGAACTGAGAGCGATTTGCTCAGGGAGCCCCTCAAGCGGAGTGAAATTAAATGTTAGCTTTAGTAAGGCGGATTATCCATCTGGGTAGAGGCACGATGCCCTATGAAAATCTTTGCCCTAGAATTGCCCTAGAATAAGGGTGACAGCTGTCAAAAACAGCCGAAGAAATAATACCACGGTGTCGCTATTTCAGTTTCAGTAGGTCCACGTTTGAACGTAGAACATTCATTCATGAGTGACATAATTTTGTTTTAATGAGTTTCCAAGCGGCCACTTTCACGATGCTGTCTTCTTCTTCTTCTTATTTTTAACTTTGGCAACCAAGCCCAAATTAGGGCTCATTTCTGCCAATGTCGAGTTATATTATAGTTTCCAGTCACAATAAATCACTTCACATTATAGTCCTCAGTCAGTTACCGTCCATAAAAGTCATGTTTTAGTACAATGGTAGTCATTGTACTAAAACTCTTCACGGACTTTTTGAGACAACTTGAAAAGTCACGATCTTATCTTATCTTGTGCAGGGGCCGAGAAATAACTCGGACACTTCGACCCATTGGGATCTATTGTGGTCCCCTAGATAAATTACTCCTCCCCAGTCTCGTGGAAAACTCCTTTCATGAGTTTTACAACGAGGCTAGGAGATATGAGCCTATAGTCTTCTGGTTTTGGATATCCGATCCCTAGGAGACTCATTCGCTTACCAGCCAGTGCATCGCATGTGCACAGAAGGTGCTCCATGCGTTCCGTATGCTCCCCACACAACCTGCACATGGGTGTCGCGGCTAGACCCATCTTCATGAGCATGTCGTTGGTTCCAAAGTGCCCAGTAAAGGCCCCAAGCAGGTAGCGGATTTGCCCCCTGCTCATATTCCAAATATATTCCCGGGCTTAAAGTCACGATGCACATAATTCATTTCATTTCACTTCACTGGTGCACATCGATGATCTTTATTGGGTAAAATACCACCAAAAATACACGATAAAACTCAAAATACACAAATTTATGAAAACGCTACGTCACTCTGCAAGTTCCCGCCAAAAAGTCCGATGCTGTCTTGTACGTAACCCTTAATCTAGACAGAAGATAATATATCTACGGTTTAACTAATAAATATTCTGTCAAATCGCAAAATGATTTGTGGACAGGACAACCCTCGTTCTTTTAAGCTCTAAATAACATAACATTGGTACCTAAAGTAGGAAGATGACTTTTTGGCGGGAACTTGCAGAGTGACGTAGCATTTTCATTTTTATTTTCATAAATTTGTGTATTTTGAGTTTTATTGTGTATTTTTGGTGGTATTTTACCCAATAAAGATCATCCATGTGCACCAGTGAAGTGAAATGAAATGAATTATGTGTATCGTGACTTTTCAAGTTGTCTCAAAATGTCCGTGTAGAGTTTTACTACAATGACCACCATTGTAGTAAAACATGACTTTTATGGACGGTGACTGACTGAGGACTATGTGAAGTGATTTATTGTGACTGGAAACTATAATATAACTCGACACTGGCAGAAATGAGCCCTAATTTGGGCTTGGTTGCCAAAATTAAAAATAAGAAGAAGAAGAAGTAGGAAGATTTTGGCATTCTCTCATTCGCCATTTGTTTCCTTTTCAAAACGGTGTCCGCTGATAACTTCATCAATAAAATCATCATTTGTTCTCGGTAAAATTATCGATAAAAAAACGAGAAATTGGCATTAATTACATGTATTCACTAAACTATGAACGCGCAGTTCACGGCACCGTTGCATTTACCCGTGCTCACGGCACATACTGTAGTACAGTCACTCTATTAAATTCTATCTCTATGGCAAGTATTTGACCATAATCTCACCATGTTTAGTGATAATGTGGCCTAATGTAAGCATACAAAGTCTAGAATGAAACTGACTTTCATGTACAATGGAACTGACTTTCATCTACAATGGAACTGACTTTCATGAACAATGGAACTGACTTTCATGTACAATGGTACTGACTTTCATGTACAATGGAACTGACTTTCATGTACAATGGAACCACCTTCAATTACAATGGAACTGACTTTCATGTACAATTGAACTGACTTTCATGTACAATTGAACTTACTTCTTTCTTTGCTCTTTTCTTTTATACCACTTAGGTGGCAAACAAGCATACGGCCCGCCTGATGGTAAGCGGTTACCGTAGCCTATGGACGCCTGCAACACCAGGGGTATCACGCGCGCGTTGCCGACCCTGCAGAAATCTCTTCACACCCTTTTTGAAGAACCCCATGCTGTACTCATGTAAAATTGAACTGACTTTCATGTACAATAGAACTGACTTTCATGTACAATGGAACACACTCGTAGGCGCTTAGCGACAGCGGTTATATATACAAACTTTTATTTAACTTGCAATGTATGTATGTATGATTGTTGATATTTGGTATACATTAGTGTATTGAAAGAAAATGCAAGTACAGTCAACAAAAATTACAGTCACAATAAGCTTGCCTATTAAAAATTAAGTTTTTAACAAAAACTTATTCTTTCACAGAAAACAGGTTACCATGCTAATGGTGAATACAAAAGTAAATCACTAAACATAAATTCAGCCAGGCCAGACGTTTCATAAAATAAATCAACAAACATATAACCAAGTTATGCATCGCGCGCGACAGAACTAAAAATTATGTGCTTATCAAAATAAAAGAGTCGCAAAGAAAATTTTCACGTGAACTTTTGAATAAATAAAGACGATATTTTTGCGACATTACCTAGTGACTATTTCTGTAAATAGTCACGATCTCAAATATAATCTTGGCTCCTTTTCATATTTTATCTTTGGCCCAAGTTTAAACATTTTAGCGGATATCCCAAGCATATACTACATCTGGGGCCCAAGTCTACAATTTAATTGTGTTCCAATTAACTTTCATTGGTGTCAAAATTGTGACATTTTGCAGTTTTGATAGTCTACTTACTAGCAGAATAGTGTCATTATGGCACAATTTTGACACCACTGAAAGATCATTGGAACACAATTGAAATATCAGACTTGGGCCCCTGTTTATATGCTTACATAAAAGGAGATACTGACTGACTGATAGATTAGATGCAGGCACGGCGTAAAACCATAAAATAAGGCGATGATAGCTCAACACCATAGACAAGATGGTTGTCGACAATAGTCATCGTTAGTAAACTATCAAACTTTGTATGGGATTGACATAAGAGATTGTTAAAAATCACATGATATTTCGATTTGAAATGTCAGTCCCATACAAAGGTTGGTCGTTTACTAACGATGACGATTGTCAATAACCATCCTGTCTACGGGCCCAGTGCACTTGAGAGCCAGTTCCTTCTAGGCTTTGTGTGCTTACCACCTTCGGCCACATCATCACTTACTGTGGTGATATTGTGGTCATTAAACACACAATTTTCTTCATCATCGATAGTTATTGCTACAGGCGATTTAAACATTTAGATTTGTTTAGTTAGGTATACTTATGTTGCTGACCGTACCAATTTTACAGCAGCCGTTTAGAAACTTCCTATTTCCATGTGGACCAGTTTGTAGTTCTAAACCAAACATCGTAACCAAGGACATATACCTAATGTTGCCAGTTTAATGTACAATATTACCCAACTTTAGTTGAACCGTAGCCTCAAATAGAGGATTTCTAAAATTAAACCTACATCTACACTCCGCAATGGTACATTATAAAACAATATGGGACCGACTACAGTTGAGAACGTACGGCATTTACAGCGGAGTCTAATGAGTTTCTGCGGCTTATACTGTCGACTAGATAAATATAAAAATATTAAATAGTTTTGTTTGTTTTCGCTTTATTTTAAACGTAACAGTTTTAGGAAGTAGCAGCATACGTACAGTCTGATGGTAAGCGGTTACCATAGCCGTATGGACACTTGCAATTAACGGGGCATCGCTCACGCGTTACCGACCCTTCGCCTCCCTCCAATGAGTCCTGGCGACCTAAAGGTCATCGCACACTATGTCAGCACCGCTCCATCGCAGCAACGGGCCGACACCGCCTCAACTCAATCCAACCACAAGCTGCCAGCGCGCCGCCTACGATGTGGCAGCTCGCGGGCGGCGCCGCCGCCGGTGAAATTGGTGGCGCGACTTTGGCAAGATGCCGAGGCGTATAGCCGTGCTGTTTTATTAACGGTGACCCTTACTCACGCGCAGGAACACAGCATAAAGTTTTTTGGCTGCGGTATTTTGTAAGGTGGAGGTACTTCCCCAGTCGAGCTGCTCTTTGAGCGAATAAACGCTGCGCTCTACCTCTCTTAGGTAAAACTAGACACAGTTTTTTTTTAATTATGTATAGGCCTTTGTTTGACCACAATCTCACCATGGTAAGTGATGATGTGGCCGAAGTTGGTGCACACACAAAGCCGAGAAGAAACTGGTTCTCAAGTGCAGCTGTCGGAACACACCGATAGGTGCTTGGCGACAGATTTTCAACTGGAGGGTGGTAGCCAACCAGATGGGTATTGCAAAGTACCCTACCACCGTGCTATGGTTTCCTCACATTCATTCACCGAAAGCATTGTAGGATGCGAACCCGGGAACTTTGTCTTGGTATCCAACTTCACTACCACTGAGCTATCATCGCCTTAAACATTTTAGGAAGTAGCTAACTAGCATGCGGCCCGCCTGATGGTAAGCGGTTACCGTAGCCTACAAACTGCAAAGGGTATTAATCAGCGAGTCTGATTATAAAATTGATAATTTTATTTTTAATTATTTATATAATATCTTATTATATTTATTGGGATATCCAAACATTCAATTGAATTCAGTAGGTAACTAACTTAAAAATAAAAATTGTATATCCGATTCCAGAATAGCGGATATAATGCTGAAAGGAAGGACGTAGTTCCGGTTTTGTATCGACGAATATGACAGACTCGTATTTAGAAATGTCGCATTTAAGTTTTCTAAATAAATTATCTATTCTAATAAAATGAGAAACTAATCTCTGTATGTCCCTTTGTTACCTTTTCATCGATCTCGAACACATTTGGTGCATTTTATATTTTAACTAGCTGTCCCCCGGGGTTTCACCCGCGTTCCCGGGATATGTCCTTCTCCATACCACAAGCTATCTGCATGCCAAATTTCATGATGATCCGTTGAGTAGTTGAGGCGTGAAGGCGCCAAACAAATAAACTCACATTCGCAACTCGGTTTAAACCGAGGAGGACATCTGATAAATAATATTTCAACTACAAAAAGCCAGAAACAACGTTAACAGCACAAAGGTGTGTTTCTCAAAAATAGTTTTTCTTTGCCACCACACAACCGGAAATCAGGCACGACACCCGCAGTGACGTCACACCCGGTTCCGATACCCGATACCCAATGAAATGTAAAGCGATGGCGTACTACGACTGGAAATTTATATTTATTTTAAATATATTGTCGAGATATTTTCACTTGAGAGTTTTACGTAGGGATTCTATCTTGGAAACTTAAATGTGTTACAGTGGGGTTATTCTGTGGGGTAAAGGTCACCAAATTAAGAGGTATAGGTTTTATAGCGATGATAGCTCAGTGGTAGTGACGTCGGATACCGAGACGAAGGTCCCGGGTTCAAATCCTACAATGAGCTTGAGCTTTCGGTGAAGGAAAACATCGTGAGGAAACCATAGCACGGTGGTAGGGTACTTTGTAGTACCCGTCTGGCTGGCTACCACCCTCAAGTTGAAAATCTGTCGCCAAGCACCTATCGGTGTGTTCCGTCAGCTGCACTTGAGAGCCAGTTCCTTCTAGGCTTTGTGTGCTTACCACCTTCGACCACATCATCACTTACCATAGTGAGATTGTGGTCAAACACAGGCCTATACAAAGTAAAAAAAAAAAAAAAAAAAAAAAAAAGTATTGCGTAGCGTTTATTCGCTCAAAGAGCAGCTCGACTGGGGAAGTAGCTCCACCTTACAGAATACCGCAGCCAAATAACTTTATGTTCTGTAAAGTCGTGACCAAAATAACCGATGCCCTTAGCTATGCAAAAAAGACTAAAGTGAAGATGGGCGGGTCACGTAGCCAGGATAAACAACGATCGCTGGACACATCGATTGACGTCATGGTCAGGACCATCGGGTTCCAGAAAAACAGGCAGACCTAGCGCACGGTGGGTGGACGATATTATCAAAGTCGCTGGTAGGAGCTGGACAGCAACAGCTATGGATAGAGAGAGATGTTCTACTCTACTCTGGAGGATTAACCTCACTGATAATGTTGGTACCTACATTATAATAAAATTGATTCTTGCAATATGGTGCAAGCGAAAACTAACTCTAAAGGTGACGAACCTTTTCATCCCGTGACTGTACAAAAATTGATAATCTTAAGCTAAAAGTATAAATTCTACAATATGCTAAATGAACTTCTATGGTCGCGAATCACTGAAATATCTATACATATTAATCTACGAAGGTAACAAAAAAAAACTCGAAAAAAAATCCCGCCTCGTAACTGATGTCAGTCAATATAATAATAATAATATCTATATTTAAATGTGTAAAAATAAGTGTTAAGATTAATAAATGGAATAATAATAATAAATCATTTATTTATACCAAAAATGTAAGTACCTATAGCTGTGCAAGTTACATGGAGAGATTACAAGCTAAACAATATGCTCTGTCTCTGTCGTTAACTAGGCAATCACGTGAGAAGCATTGCGTGGGCTCATCAATGCAGTATAAATACTACATATAAGTATAATACATATAACATTCATTTGTTTAATTGTGCGAATAACCCACTTCTGCAAAACAAAAATTCCTTTGATGCGAAAGGTTACTAAAGTGACAATCTAGTTTTGACGATCACGGTTTCTCTGCTTTTCAGTCGAGGTGAAACTAAGAATGGGACTAAACTGACTCATTTCTCTACGTCAAATATCCATTTTCGAGTCACCCTTCTGTCTAATATAACTTCTTAGCTTGATTTTTTTGCTTGGATGATCTTGTTCTAATACTAATATATAAGGAAAAATACTACATCGATGTGTATTTCCAATTATCCTAGTGATTCGGTCCGTACCCGCATTACGTAAGAGGTCGGTTCGATGCTAGGCGGTAGTAAAAAGCACCTCCGAGTAGGTAATATACAGCCAACGTCAGCTGTCGATCCAATGAAGGCAGATCGTAAAATATACGACAAGTAAATATGTAGTTGAGACCGGCATGTGAAACGGTGTAAGTTAGGTTTTGGAATTTTTGGGTATTTTTAATATTTGTTACAAATATCAAGCTTTTCTGCTACTTTTCAACTTTTCTATAATTAATGTAAAGCTGAAATAAAAGCAAATTTTTTAAGTCATATTCTTTTTTTATATAGAGTATGAATTAAAAAAAAAGGACTGTATACTATATAAGTTATAACTGGTTTCCATAGTACAAGCTCTGCTTAGTTTGGGATCAGATAGCCGTGGGTGAGGAATGTCCCCTGGGACATTATTATTATTTATTTTTATTTATAATTAAAACATGCACATTTCGATATTGTTTTATTTATCTGCTCCATTCCCTATATTTTCAATGGTAGCAGTTCCGTTGGCTCGCGTTTGAGACACTCATCCTATAACTAAACGACAAAAAAAGAACAAAGTCAACTAATTAATTGACATAAGTACTAATTATGTTCCAACCCAAACCCAATATAAAATATTCCACAATATAAAAATTACCTACACTTCTTAATCGAATAAAATTAAGCTATTACCGACACGAAACTGAATTACATAGTATTGAACGCACTTTTGTGTACCGGGCTTATGCGATTAAAGGACCGTGCGAGTTAATCCTCCCGTAAATTGATTAAATTTGACTTACACGCTTTTTGTATCCGGCGCTTGACATAAAAGCCTGTCGGGAAAACCCGACACTTTCGCGTCGGAATATTTACAGCACGTGTAACTTAGTGACATTTTTGCAATATTATTTACGTGGATTAAGGTTCGGTCACACTGGATTGAAAAATTCGGCATGCAAAGATTCGCAAGCCGAATTTTTGGTACAGATATGGAATTATTTGAATACAGGATTTAGTCGAATATATATAATTCAATGAAAAAGAAGCAAGCGAAATCAAAGACTATTGAAGTATTATTTGAGTAAATATGAGTTTTTTATACCACATAAATTCGTATAATAATATATTCCTAAACAAGAAAAAAGCTAGTTTTTTATTGATTACAGCTGTTTGTGCCCGGCGTGAAATTTCCGACAATTCCGGTGCATTTTCAAAATTTTATGTGATCAATCCAGGCCTTTCCTTAAACAAAAAATCATTAAACTTTAGTCGAATTCGGAATAAAACCAATGTGTCAGAACCTTTCATAATGTTTATATCAAGTAGGAAATAGAATTCTAGTAGGATGTAGTATTCATACGTATGACGACCGAAATATATTGAAATGACTAATTAGTAGAGAAATAGATATCAATTGGTTACTATATTCTGATGACACAGAAGTTTGCAGGACTGTTTCTTTATTCATATTTTGTTAGTTTCGTTTGTTTGTTACGCTTTCACGCCCTAATTACAGTAATTACTAAACCGATCACCATGAAATTTGGCACGCAGATAGCCTATGGTATGGAGACGGAAATAGTCTACTTTTTATCTCGGGAACATGGGTGAAACCGCGGGGGACAGCTAGTATTTACATAAATAAAAATTAATTGCCGCGTGTATGAAAGATCATCACTTGAGGACGGTTCGAAGGATTTGGCTGGTTTTTTTTGTCCTTTATTGTCAGGACAGTATATTAGTTAAATAGGTTATAGGTTGGATGTAGTGATTGGTCGGTACTATTATTAATCAGTGCAAAAACACTTACAAGCTGCGGAATAGGGCTACTCTAGAGGGAAATTTCTTCGATGGCGGAAACTAATGTAGTTTCATGTATTCAGTACTTTATGAATGCAGCTAAAAACACTCCCATATAATATAACACATACCAAGGAAAATGAGGAAACTCGATAATAGAAAAAGGGATCGTAAAACAAAATGGCTGCCGAAATCTGTGTAATTAGGTTAAGTGAATTCATCCGGCAATGATATCCCTATGGAACGAATGGGGAAGGCATGAGGAGGAGAAAGTAGTATTATCAGGGTTTTTTGTATGAAAATAAGGAAACGGTAATGTACGGTACTTTATATATATAGACGGGCCAGCTGGTCTGACTCTGGTCAAGATTCCACCTATCGCGCCGCTGGTCGTGGGTTCGATTCCCACACAGGACATGCATTTGTGTGCATGAACATGTCTGTATGTCCTGAGTCTGGGTGTAAAGTATGTATTTACAAACAAAAAGTAGTATATGTATTATATCAGTTATCTGGTTTCCATAGTACAAGCTCTGCTTAGTTTGAGATCAGATGACCGCGTGTGAGGAATGTCCCAGGATATTTATTATTATTTATTTATCTTATATTAGTTACGCCCCGGACCCGAGGGTTAGAAAGGTCGATCGTTTACTAACGATGACGATTGTCGACAACCATCTGTCTAGGGAGGCTGCTCCTAAGTCTATAACGATACACGAAAGATGCAATCTGATTTCTTTCAGTCATTGAAAGATTATTAAGGCCGCTTTAGTACAGAAGGCTTACTACAATATTACCGAATATCTAAATGATAAAATGCTTGGGTGTAGCGCTCGCTCTGGCAGGAAACATCGGATGTAATTGAACTGTACATTTAAGTTTGTTGTTGAAAAGAGTAATTGCTGAGTTTATTGCCGGCTCTTCTTAGCAAAAGCAACCTTCCGAACCCTGCATTAGAGTATTAGAGTTTGACTAAGTATTCATAAGTGCCTGTGAAGGCCTATTTGAATGAATTTGAAATTATTTCATTTCATTCAATTATTGAAAGATTTCATTCAGTTATTTAAAGGTCATTCACAATAGTGCAAGTAGTGCTACAAACCGCGAATCCTGTCAAACAGTCTCATTTGTATTGTGTGTGTGTTTGACTAATGTCGCGTTTCGGCCACGACGTGATAAGTGGCGCTGGTGTCGCGCTTTAATGGTTGCGTATATATAGAGTATGCGCACACTGGTAACCTGTAAACAAATATGAAAATTAGGCTATTTTCTGTTCTCGTAGCGAGGGAAAGTTAAATTTGCGGTTGCGATTGCGATTGCTCGGTTCGCGTAGCATGCACGCACTCGGCTGCCCCATTTCAAAACCTAGTAAGAGACACTTTTTACAAAAGGTGTTTTATTGTATAATCTTGCTAACCTAGTAAGCCCCTACCAAATACAAAAGCCACCAGCGTTTTAAACTCACATTTAAGCGGATATATTTAAATATCGATGCCAAGTACCATTTACTCCCTCGTAACCACTTTAAAACCTAGTAAGTCACTTTAACCAATTCAAAACCTAATGGTGCGTCCATGCTACGCGAATCGAGCACGAGCCGAGCCACGAACGAACCTCCAACGAGCACGATCCGAATCCCTTTGTACGTGAAAAAACTGTCAATCGCGCTCGTTCGAGGCTCGCAAGCCCGTCCACGCAACGCGAATCGTGCCCGCAGTGTGCTCGTTCGAGGCTCGGCTCGTGCTCGGTTCGCCAAGCATCGACGCACCATTACATTCGAAGGTAGTTCGAAGGAAGTGAGAATCGACTCCTTAGTTTTACTGGGGGTCACTCAACAGCCTTTACGTAGGGAGCATCGTACGCGATCTTCCAAATAATTTATGGTGAACCGGGTGGAACAATATTTCTTAATCGCACGCCCTTTTCGTATTGTTCTATTTTTTTTTTTTTTTTTTTTTTTTTTTTTTATGTCAACAGGTTGACAAGCAGGCAGACGGGCCACCTGATGGTAAGTGGTCACCGCCGCCTATGGACATTTGCAATACCAGGGGGATTGCCAATGTGTTGCCGACCTTGTAGAGCTCTTTTTACGCCTTTTTTGAAGAACCCCATATCGTAGCGCTGAGGGAAAACCGTAATGGGGAGCTCATTCCACAACCGAATGGTCCGCAGTAAGAACGTCCGACTAAAACGTTGTGTGGACGATCGAGGCGGCTCGAGGATGTGAGGATGAACTCCACATCTCCGGCGAGCAGTGCGATGGTAGAAAGGTGACGGTGGCACCAGATCAAAAAGTTCACGAGAACACTCCCCAGGTGAGGCCTTTAAATCGTATGCTTTAAAGTAAATTTTACAATGACTAGGTAAAATAGTTGATGCCTCGCGGCAAGTGTGCTTGCCGCTACAAGCCACAAGTCCTGCTGACCACACGCTTCCAGCGAGCATTCCGCTCCCAGCTGCGTGACGCCAGCAAGCGTTATCTTGCCCAATCAGCGCCACCAATTTCACCAGCGTCCGCGAGCTGCCACCTCGCAGGCGGCGCGCTGACAGCTAGTGGTTGGATTGAGTCTAGGCGGTGCCGGGCCGTTGCTGCGATGGAGCGGTGCTGACATAATGAGCGATGACCATAACTCGTCGACTGCCAAATAACCGTACGCATAGAATAATGGATGTGATAAATGTTGCCCGTGTGACAAACAACCTTATTGTCATTGAATAGAAACTCTTTTGGCAAACAACATGCATAAAGGTAATATATGTAAAAGACCAATTCCAAAAACCAAGGTATATGTAAGTTTCTAAATAATAGTTAATAAAAATCAATTTTTCTTTCAAACATAAATAATGTAAACTGCACGTGACATGTGTTTTCAATTTTTATTTAACTTTAAACTTTCATAAATTGGCTCTCGGCTTCTCAACATATTCTTGGCAGCGACGTGACCTCACGATGTGGGAACATTTATTGATATTTGGATGTGGTTTACCGAAACTAATAATGTACAACCGAAAACTAGTGGTAACTCATCACACTCTCACAGGTACTATTCTTTATTATGGGACAACGTTACGACTTTAATCTGTGACAGAGTGTAAACCAGTGAAACTTGTGGTAAGACCTGTCTTAATGTATGGTTCAGAATGTTGGGCTGAACAGACAGGTGCTGCGTGTGGGGGCTGGTCTGCTTAAGTTTGCCATTTATTTATAGATTCAGTCTACTTTAGTTTTGCCAACGCGCCGGAGCACGCAATTGTTGTCAGTGCGATTAGAATGTAAATATTATGTAATGAATCTAAGCTTGTTATGAAAAGAGTTATTCCTGAGTTTATTGCCGGCTCTTCTCAGCAAATGCAACCTTCCGAACCCGTATTAGAGTCAGACTTTTCATAAGTGCCTGCGAAAGTCTATTCGAATAATTTTTTTTTTTTTTTTTTATTTTGGGCAGTAAAGAAGCCTGAAAGAAGATTGCATGCAGCTGAAATGAGAATTTTGAGATGGATGTGTGATAGAAGAGACGAATGGAAGAAGCGTACATTGTATATTGCGCCAACACCAAATGATTGGGAACAGGGTTTTGATGATGATGATTTTCACTCACAATCATTCAAAAACTTTTCAGCAGGTCAGAATGAATTCTTTTTAAAGAAAAACAGCGGTGAATGACTATGAAAGTTGATGGTAGTCCCAGAAGAAAACTAAATAATGCCATATCAATTTATTTAAATTGATTTATATACATTATTGACTGAATGTTCACTATCGAAATAGGGACGTCAGTTGGTGCTGAGATATGGCGCTATTTGACATGCGTTTTATGATTTATTTTCATTCACTGAGCGACCCTACAAGATACTCTTACATTTATTTTGTTAAAACACTGCCATGTGTGATCAAGGTTGGTGGGGAAGAAACGGGCATATTTTTTTTATATGTATAGATGGGGTTGGATTAGAGGTGACGTAGTTACACGGCCCACTCGCGTCGCTCGCTTGACTCGTTGAGTCTAATTTCATTACCATACTAAGACTGATGCTGATGCTGAAGTGGAGGTGGCGTGACGAGCATGGACGTAGATGCTTTCATATGTGAGATGGCTGAGAAGCTTCTGAAAATCCAGCTGATATAATTTGGCAATGCTAAAAGTATTCACCTCTGATTTCAGTGGGCATGCAACATTCAACCTTAACACACCGGGTAAACTGCGAAGAAGAAGGTCTGAAAACGAAAAACGAGAAAGCAGATCTGATTATAAGACTAAGAATCTTATTTTTACAAGCTAATTGATACTTATAATCGGGAAAGCAGCTCAAAGGAAATTAGGGAACTCATCCCTTGCATCATCCAAGTTATTTGAAGTTATAATCGAATAACAATAAATTTCCTAATAAACGTTAGTGAAAAAAATTGTAATTTTACTCTGGAATATCATCGCAGAATATTCTGATAGCGTTGCGACAAAGAATTGATTTTTATTGCACCATGTTCCTTTTATAGACGTATGCTTTAAAAGTCAGACTCAGTTAAAAACTTAGATACGCATAAGGATACTTAAAGTGCAGCGCAGACGACGGACTTTAGTCTGCGGCAAACAAAAAGTCTGTGTGAAAACAAGGGTTGTGCGCCGGACTGTTTGCGCGTCGTGGAAGTGTATAGGTTATATTTTCACAGACTCAAAAATTCGGTGCTGTGCGGTCTGTCGTCTGTACTGCACCTTATTGGTATAATCTGCCGTCCCATGGCCCATGCCGCTACCGTCACATGGGCGTAAGGTGAACAATTTATTCACTGTTAATTACTTTTCTGTTATTACGTTCTTGTAGTAGAGAAACGGGCAAGCCACATATTTTGACTAAGGTGTGAAGTTAGGGCTTGTAGAGTTAGGGCGTGTAGAGTTATAAGCTGGCTCTACATGAGATCTGATACCTTTTTAACAGTGCGAGCCATATGGTCTCATATTGGCAACATTTTACATGAAAATGTTTTTGGTGGGATCTTAATTTGCTATTAAACCTTTTTGAATTTGTTTAAAATCAAGCAGGAATAAAAATTCAAACAAAATTGAAGAGTAATCTACGTCAAAATAACGTCAATATAGCAAAATTTTCCAACGTGATTAATTATATTTTAAATTAATTGTAATTTCAAATTTAAAGGACATTTGGAATTACACAGATAATCTTATGTGTCGTTATGTTCAATATAAAATGATATGGCATTAAATTTATTCCGTAAGTAAAATATTTAGAATTATAGGTTGCCCATTGAGCTGTTATTACTACGTATAGAGAAGACGCCACACATCACAACTATGTTCTGTTCAAGTGAGGACATCCGGCCACACTTGTTGTTGTAGAACGATGAACGAAACGCGTGAGCGCTGTGAAAATCACGGTGTTTGCGAGACTCCTAAAAGCTTTCTGATAGTGCTACGTGTTTCTACTGTCTGCTTAGACGACTAATCATTGTTTCAGCGCTAATGAGAACTTTAGTTGACTCTAAAAAACTGGGACATAACCTTATGATACCTTCTCTATACGTAGGTAGTAATAATAACTACCAATTAATGTAGGTACCAAATATTCATGATTCATACCTAATATTATAAGGATATCGCAAAAAGGCTTTGATTGGTCCACTGAACCGATCTCCATGAATTATGGTAGAAATATAATCGTGTCATTTGGAGAGAGACAAAAAAGAATCCTAGTAATCCTAGTAGATCCAGTTTACCGATGTTCCGCAGGAGAAACTGCGTGTGAAAGCTAGTTGCCAAAATGCCATGAAGCCAAACACTGAGATTTTTTCATGCCTTAAACCGCTGATGAAAAGTACGCAGATAGCCTATGTTATGAAGAGGGACATCTCGTGTAACTAAATATATGCACAAACAATTTGAAAAAATAATAATAATTATTGTTTTTATTATTACTAGCCTAAATTGTCCCACTGCTGGGCATGCCTCCCTTTCCTGTACATTAATATATATTTTATGTAAATTTCTTACAACACGTGGAGATTTATTTATATTTATATTAGTTGTTCAGCAGGACTAATCCAACATAGGTTTCGAAAATATGCCATCTCGAAATCTCCACCCAGTATTGGCCAGTATATTCTAAATAGATATTTTTATTATATCTTATTATTATGTCTTATGGTATCGGTCTCGCTCTTTTCTTCTTCTTCTTTTTTTTTCTTTTATGGATAGTCATTTTGTGCAAAAATTACAAAAATTATGATTTTCAACTGCTTTCTTCTTGAAAATAATTTATTTATATCTACGGCACGGCACCTGAATCTTCGTCTTGTTTAAGTGTTTTACAAACCGGCAGTAAAGTCATTTTTAACGTTCATTATTGCCATACTTTGAATTACTTTGAATAAATAAGTTTTGAATCAAAGTGAATAAAATGTTGGGGTTGTAAAATAAAGCCCCAAAACAGATAACAAATAAAATAAAGATGAACAGAATACTAATATTATTGCTTACAGAATTGAAGTGAAGATCCCATATAAACAGCATAATGGGAAAACGAAGTGAAGCTAACATTGGAGGCGATACTAGAATTCTATACAAAAAATCCAATAACACTATATTCACGCATTCAAGAACATGTTCTGGTACATCACAATTGTTTACTAGAAGTGGAATGTTACAGCTCAAAAAGAATCTTTCTCAAACTAACCCATACTACATAGATGGTGATAAGATAAAAAGAGATCTGAGTATAGAAACAGATGTGTGTTTACTCAGAAGGTATTATAGAAGCAAAAGGAGCAAAGTATCAAATCAAGAAGGTGCATCCACTAAATCCAAATATTCTACAGTTTTTGTAACAGAAATTAATACGATTAAAGAATTGCAACCAGATGATAGTGCATGCGGTGACACTGATCGTACTCAAGTAAATAATAGAACAAATTTAGATCTAACATCAATAATGATAGACAATTTTAAAAGCTTAATAAATAAGTGGATACAAAAGCATCTATTAGACAATAAAGATATGAAGCAGAAAATAGATACAGTATTAGATTCGTTGCTACATAAATTAGAGTCGAATCAACCGTCTGTAAATAGTCCTTCATCTTGTTCAACATATATTTTAAATAAAGATGACCAGAGTCAGGTGAAAAAGAAAAGAGTTGTAGCATCGATCACTTGTCAGTATAGTAAGCATAAATCTCCTTCAACTGGGGTTGAGACGCCAAGCTATGCAGTATCTAAGAACTCTTCGTACCATAGTATGCTATTTCCATATAAAAACTTAAGAATTATATCAACACTCAGTATACCCAGGAATTCTCATAAACACAAGTCTGGAAAGAAAAATAAGGATTCTTTATATAAAATTAAGAAAATTAAGCATAATGATGTACTGTGTTCAGTTAATAGACCTAGTAAAATGTTTATGGACACATCTAACTATGATTTACTAGCAATCTCAACAAAATCCTTGACTAAACGTTGCGCCACTTATGATATGTATACGAAAAAGAAAAAACACATCCGAAACAGACAAAAAGTAGTGGTACCACAACCGGACTATAAAACGATCACTGATACAACAGTAACAAATGATAAAGAAAAAATCAAAAATCTAAATAATGAAACCCATATTGATGCAGTACCAAGTCTTGTCAAAAGTATGTTTGCTGGTGATCCAGCTAACATTACGAGTACAGACAAAAATAATTGTTATGTACTAAGAAATGATAATTGTACAATGACTGATATGAATATGTCTCAAGAAATAGCTACAAGTATTACACTAGTACAAGGTACCAGCAAAAAGTCCCATGAAATAGATTTAAAATACGTACAAAATAAATCCTATTTCTCTAATCAAAGTAAGATACCTACGATTGATTTCTGCAAACAAAGGCCTGAATTTCCAAACATTTTAAAACTAAAACACAGCTTGACATCTACTGTATGTAAAGGCAAAAATAATGATATTATTAATAAAATTGTTAAGAAAGTAAAAGTACATAAGCAAAGAAAGATAAGTCCACAAATTAAAATAATGTCACCATTGAAATATCAAAATATAAAATGCAAAAAATTTACTCACCTATACAGAAAAGCCAGCACTAATCAAGGGATATATTTTCTGAAGCATTTTCAAAACATTTTGAAGCACTTTGCTGAATATGAAGGTAAAAGGAATATAAAACTAGATCTTCATGTCAATGTGTTTCCAATGTTTGAAAATGAATCCAAGAATGAACCCAAATCCGATACCAAATCAAATAATAATGTTATAGAAAAAAAAGCAACAGTTATTTACAATGTTGAACCTCAAACTACTATCCCTAGAGAACTAAAAGAAGACTCAACTAAAGGGAAAAAGAAAACAGAATCAAAATATGATCTAGATGTTATTCCATTACTAGATGGAGCTGCCAGTAAGGCTAATTACATAATGCGTGAAAATTCTGCAGATAAGCTTAAATATGATACTGACATTTTAAACAAAGACAGTGTTGGCAATAGTGTCATATGTGATTTAGGAATAACTGAAGAATTAAACGAATTAAAATCTGTTATTAAAGGTTTAGCAAGCACAGCGGAGAAATTAATCGCTGAACATCAAAAGCATTCAAGACATTCATCTACTTTAACAAGTTTATCTCAAAATGATAGTAGTGCAAGGGGTTTTACTTCCAAGCGACAATCGAAAGCAAAAAAAGCATCCAAAGCAATACAATTTTCGAGTAATTTTGCATATAATCAACTCCAATCTGGTTTGAAAATATCTAAAGAACCAAAAAAAAAAGATCCTGCAGAATTTCACAATAGACTTACAAAGAAAAGCACTTCTTATAATATAATAGAAAGTGAATCTATACTAAAAGTAACAGATATGACATCAGCAGATGAGGTAAATAATTATAAAGTCATGGATGAAGCATTGACGTGCAGCCTACCTAGATCCAAATCATTATTTGAATTAGTATCTGATAAGAACAAATGGAAACTTTTAGCATACTTCTGTAATGAACGTAATGACGACATTTATAGCGCAAGAAGTCAAACTACTTCTGGCTTAAAGAAAAGTTCTGTGAAAAGTAACATAGAAAAATCTTTGAGTCAAATAAGTCCATCTACTGACAAATGTAGCAATATTAGTCAACCTATAAATATTGATGTTGTATGCAGTGACAATTGTGATAAATGTGGAATCAACAGTGGTGATCATTATTCTACTTCAGTTTACATTGATGATGATGATGATATAAAATGTTCTGATATACAAAACCATCGTGGAATGCGTTTTGGAGAAGGCTTTGCATATTGTATATTACTACTTATTCCACTTACTATAATCGCTTTCCTTTTCTATGGATATGTGATTCAAGATTACGTGTTGGCTTCTTATAGTGACGGTACAAAGAAAAAGTTTTATTTAAAAATCACTGATTTGGGTTTCTGATTGTGTATTGTTGTTATTTTAATAAACGTGTGTATTTTTAATACTTTTTCCGTTTTTATTCTTCCATATCGTCACGCCCCTTTCTTCTATTAAAGACATGAAACACAGATTTCCAATTAATATCCCGATTGGGTATACCAGTAGCGCCTCATCACTTCCATGCACGTAACAGGGAAATATTTTAAAATATTTTCTGGATAACCTCCTATTTGGACCCTCCAATCAACATTCTTTCTTTCTACTTTACTAAAGAAGCATTTCATTTCTTAATTAAGTTATGACATCTTCTTGAAGTCTACATTGTTTCCTTATGGAATGCTGTTCCTCCCATACGAATTCTCAATAATTCTTACGTTTATTTTATAAGATTTTATCTTGACCTTTAAGTTATAATATTTATGGAATAAAATATCTGTTGTTTCAGAAGTTACAGGTTCATAATAGAAAAAATAATGCAATCCTGCAAAGAAAAAAATAGAAGATCAAATGATAATCTTAAAAGACCAAAATCAGCGACACTGGCAACTCGATATCCAAAAAATATGCCAACCTATGTAGTTGCATTTGCTGTACAAGACACCTTTGATGATTCAGCCACTGCACAGCAGCAAGCACTGATTTGCGACACATGTAGTCCACAGGGTAGTATAAATTCTATAACGCCAACAAATTCAACAAGAACCCTAGATTTGACTGAAATATCTCCAACACAAAACAACGCGAACATGTTTAATAACGAAATAAAGATTGAAATTAACCTAGATGAAAATGAATGTGGTGATATTGAAAAGACTCCTGAATTAAAAAGAAGTTATCTCATAGTTAATAATAATTTAGAGGACAACACAGATGAACAGCCACAAATAATATTCAATGCAATAAAGTTTAATCGAAAAGCAAACAACGCAAAGTTTTCGAGGAAAAAGCCAAGAAAATACAAACGTATTGTTAAAATTAAGAATATTCATTTCAAGTATGAAAATATCAAGCATACGATTACAAAGAGATTGAATAAGAGATTAGTGAAATCTAAAATGAGATCAAATAATTGTAAACAGATAAAAAAAGGTTTATATTCTAATTCCACAACAAAAGTCATAACTCGAACAAGAGTGCTGAAAAAAGCATCGGCAAAAGAAAACTTGCAAGATAATTTAGACCTCATATCACTCACAGATTATATAAATTATAAAGATAATGGATCAATAACATCATCACCTACTAGAAAATCATTACTAAGTTATTCGAGTGAAAACACACTAACATTGAAAGATAGCTCCTATCAATTGAATGACTCATATAATATAACTTCTGTAAATTCAGTGATCCAGATAGCTTCGGATTATACAGTTCCATATAAAACAGATGTGATCAATGTTGCAGTAGCGGTAGCTTTTAATTCTAATAAAATGAATACTGAAAAATCAGCAGTAGTACCAAATGAAGAGAGATTTAATTTAAGCGAATGTTTAACAAGCAATGAAACTATATATTTTCCAGCGACAATATTGACTTCCAAAACATCTGCCAATACTTCTCATAGTGCTAATAAAGACCTTTTGAATGACGGGAATTTTAATGAAGATAACATGAGCACGACATCTTTGGTGGCTGACAGGAAATTAAATTTAGATATTTCCAGCGATGACACTTTTTTTATTGCAAATACATGTTCCGATCTCAATAAACCAAGTACACATTCTTCCAATATATATACATCTTCGGACAGTACATTAGTTCAAGTAGAAAATTTGCTACCAAATTCAATTATGAATCACTGGCAAGATGATGTCTGGAAAAATGATGTCAATACACCAACAGCAATTTTGGACTCTGTAATTAATTTGGGGATGTTTACTCATATCGAACCATCTACCAGTTCTGAAGGTCAATCCACAAATGAACTCAATGATGTCATCATATATGGAAAGAATCACTATGCTTTTAGTTCCCAAAATGACGGATATAAAGCTATTGACCCAAGAAGAGTATTTACAAAAAAAGTTATCAAAAAATCATTTGATATGGAAAACAGTGCCAGTCAACACAAGAACTTAAGCTTACCCAATGCAGCCGAAATTAAAGCTATAATGAAAGAAAGTAAAAATCAACAAAGACCAACGTGTGCAGAAGAAGCTAGAAATTACTGTTCATCAAATCTACCTGAAATGGGGGATAAATTGAGTTTAGTTATTGACTTAGCTATAAAAAGACTGGAAGAAACACTAGCAGAGAAAATTATTAAAGAAATAAATAAAACTTTGACGGTTTTTGAACAAAATAGACAATACCCAAAAGTAGACCTTATTAATACTGAAACTAAGACCATATTATCATCTATAGCAATAAAAGAAGTAAAGAATGTTATACACAAACAAGCACCAGTTGCAACAATAGAAACAAATAATAAGATTGATGAATGTGAACAATGTGATTTAGTAAATAATAATGTAATAGATCAAATAATGCTGAAATTAGGTATGGAATATCCGAAAATTCAAAAGGGATGTTCAACAAAATCCTTACGAAATCCAATGAAGCCTAAATTATTGACTGATTATTTGGAAGGTAAAATACTACCTGATGTTGAAAGTCCCATTTTGGATGCCATAAAAACCCTTGATATGGTAACTATATCAACAGCACCTGTTCTTCAAGAGGAAATGGAAAGGTACAATCGTTTTCCATCATCTATCCGTGGTCTTTTCAGGTTCTTGAGGGAGAATGTTTTTGTTTTGACTACTGTCCCGGCATTTTTCATTTTTGTATTGTTCATTTATGGTGTTATCGTGGTTTTAATGAAGCCTTGGTGAATGTATCATATTTTATTTGTTTTATTATTAAATATAATGGGTAATTTTGAAAACGAACACGATGACCTATGTTGGAGATGGTTTGTTGGCCGGATGAAGGGCTTCGCTCCATCCTATGTCAGCGTGTCGCAATTTCATTGTAGAAAAAAGATATTTACGTTTAGTTATGAAATGGAATTCAGACATTTTGTTACCACTAAAGCGCCGTGCTATAGTCTGGGCACAAAATAAATAAAGGGGACAGAGACCAAGCTTCATACAACCGCGCTACGGTAGGTAAACAACTACAAGCTTGAGGCGCGTGTGTGCGAAAGCACAGGCGGCTCATCACGTACGAGGGGAAACCGGTTTATACTGGCTCGGCCTGTGCTCAAACTCTGGGCACTCGCGCATCGTGTTTGTTTACGTTTAGATTTAAATAATAGAATTTTAATTACCAAATGTGTAAATATGGTTTACTGTACTGAGTCTATGAACAATAATAGAATTAAATAAGTTTTCTTTTAGAATCTTGCATAGGTATTTAGCTTTCTGGTAAAGTGTTTTTATACTGTCTCATTTCTCGTAAATTAATGCCATGATTGGTGTTTATGATTTCAAATACGTAGGTGTATCCTACCTACCTATCCTATTTAACGAGCATGTATGTTTTGAGATCTAGGAAACGGCTTTAACGATTTCGATAAAATTTGCTATATGGGGGTTTTTGGGAAAAAGTGATCTTGCTAGATTTCATCTCTGGGACAAAGCGATCTACTGAGTTTGCGAGCAAATCTTAGCCACCCAGGTATGGTCAGCGACAAAACTAGATTTTCATTTTAGTACCATTTTGTAAAAAATTTATTTATTTAATGTTATTTATTCTCCTGTGCTAACCCTACCAAAATAGGTATAATTTTTGAACGCTCCTTAGAAGCTTGTACTCTGTTCCCTTCAATCCTCTGTGGTCTGGGGATGCTATTACCTATTAACCTTTAGGTCCAAATCTGTAACCTTTAGGACAATATGGAATATGAGAAAGCAGGAAGAAAAGCTATACGGGCAGAATCCACGCGACGTAACTATGTAAGGACGCTCATAGTTTCCATACAACACACGAGCAGTTCTGTGTTCCGGCCGATGGTGTCATTGCCTGTCTGTCTGCTTGTTACTTTAGAGCTTAGCTACGGAAAATCAGCAGACGAAGGAAAGACTTCTTAGACCATGAGGGATGGATTCCTAACGATATTTTTGTTCAAGATTCTTGTACGATTCGAACACGAGCTTCATGACGTCTCAACTTTTATCGACTTACAATTAATTTATCAGCAACATTAAAAAAAACTGATATTTACCCAGAAATTAAATTCTAATTGATGTGTCTTCACCAATCCGCAGTGGGCACGCGTAGTGGAGTATCGCCCAGTCCCTTTCACCCTCATTTGTGAAAGGAGGCCTGTTCTCAGCAGTGGGACATTATAGGCTGATGATGATGATGATGATGATGTGTCTTGATAGATCCGTTTAATTATACTTATAAATCAAGATCTCTATCTTCACAATATTTACTAGTTAGTTAGTCTATAAATAATAATAGAATATCTCAATTAACCTTGTCTCTTTAAAGTAAATAAAACACCATAATTTTTGTCATTAACTTTGTAATGGTATCAATAAATTAATTGAGATTTAAATGGCCATGTATTTTAACATAAAATGAAATAAATAAATTTCTAAGATACAATTTCATACTAAATGTTCAAGTTTTGACGAGGTTTAATTGAATACATTATAATTACATACTTATAATGTTACTACGTAAAAAGAATTAATGATAAAAATACAAAATAAAATCTCCATTGATCATCTTGGTTGCGTAGCGTAAATCTATGACTGTTTCCTTACTTCTATTGTTCTTGAGCCAAAACCAGGTGTCCAGATCTATCCAAGGTAAAAACTGGACGGACTCGACGGCTTCTGGAAGTGTAAAATTATTTTTTGACAATCATACAATAAAAAAAATCCTCTATCTATCTACAAGTTACAGTTTTTGGTTCCTGTACCCAAAGATTGACAAAAGATCACAAACACACAAGTTAATTTAGAAATGAAAAAATATTCTTTGAGATCGCCAAAATAGAGCTGAACATTTCTAGTTGAAATTTTATTACGAACACATCGCATTTTAGCAGATAGGACAACGAATAATGGAAATTCACCCTAGATAAGCCAATCGTCTTGTTACCTCAGTTTAGCGCTCTTTCTACTGTCTCTTGAAGCTACGGCAACAGCTTGAGCTACGGCTGGACCATCTTCAGTAACATCCTGTACAAAAAAACATCGTAAAAAAAGATTTCACGAGCCAGTCAGTTTAAACTCAGAGGTAGCGAAAGGCCAATTACAGGCATACACAACATTGTCAATAATTGGACTGTTTTACAAAAAACTTAAACCGACTTCAAAATACACTTAGAAGTAATCAAATCCTGATCTGATGACAATGGGACCAAACGGGAAGTGTACCTTTCCAGACAAAAAAAGAATTTACCAAATCGGTTCATAAATGACGGAGTTATGAGGTAACATACATAAAAAAAAAAAAAAAAAAAAAAAAAAAAAAAAAAAAAAAAACATACAACCGAATTGAGAACCTCCTCCTTTTTTTGAAGTCGGTTAAAAACAACATAAAAGATAACAAAACATACGCGTCGAACACAACTTACACCTTTTTTCGGTTAAAAAACTATAAATAGGCAATACTAACGATCAAATACTGAAACGCCAATAAAGGTTTAGGAGTGGCACTTATCCCATACAACTGAACTGTGAAATTACAATATAATCACAGCTTAAGTGTTAATTCAGTATTTGGCCATAACCCAACTTAGAATATCAAAATGAAGTCATGAGTAGGCGCATGCACCACTGAACCACGGCTTTCATTTAATTATCGGTACTATTTTAATGCCAATGTATGATTAACCAAATTTGGACCTACCTCAACAGCGGATTCGGTAGTAGTTGCAAATCTTGGGTTTGCTTGAACCCTTGGCACAGGGAACGGCGCTCCGTATTGTGAAAACACACGAGGCTGAGTTCTGAAAGTATTATAATAAATTAATTTACGAGTTCAAAAATATAACATTATTTATTGTTTACACTATAGATCAAAGTGCTACGAGTGCGAAGAAGATGTATGTAGGGATGAACGATCCCGTTAACGTAGTCATTTGTGATTAAGGCATACTCTCCTTTTACTAAAAAACATAAATATTTACGCCTTTGGTTATAAAGAAAACTTTATTAAGTAAATAATCGCATATATCAATAAATAAAGTCAATATTACACATTCCTGCAATAAGTAACAAGCCAAAGGTTTCCAAAGTACCAATTTCACAACAATGTTCAAAAACCCTAATTTATAATACAGATACGTATACAAACATCACTATTCAACGCCAAAATAGGCTAATGTCGTTCATTGTTACATGTCGTATTAACATATTCCAAAGGTGCATAAAATTTGAAGGTAAGATCATTAAAATTCTATAGGAATTCTTTACTGACCTTGTGCCAAATGCCGTAGCTACTGCAGTTGCAGTACCATTATCCTGTTCAGCGTCATCTTCTTGGTCATCAGTTTGGTCAATATCATTCCCTTGCTGGTTCACATCTAAGCCACTTTGCAGAGAATCCTGACCTTGGTTAGCTTGCTGTTGCAACACCTGGTTTTGATAAAACTGTTGCAATTGAGCTTGGTAAATCTGGTCCTGAGTCGGATACTGGTTTGGTTGTTGAACCACAATTGGTTGCTGGTACAGCTGTGGTTGGTATCCTTGAGGAAGTTGCTCCACTTGCTGTTCCTGGTCTCGATTATCATCAGCTTCTTGGTTCGTTTGAATGAATTGACCAGGTTGATTCGGTTGGCGATATTGACCTGGTTGATTTGATTGGGGATATTGACCAGGTTGCAATTGGTTCACAGCCTGAGGTTGGTAGATGATAGGCGTGGCTTGTAATTGTGTTACTGCTGGTTGCACTGGTGTTTGATATGAGTTAGCCGGCTGGTATTGGGCAAAGGGTTGCTGTACAGGTTCGGCGTTAGATTGAACGAATTGGTTTTGTTGGAATTGCTGAGGCTGAAGAGGCTCAGCTTGTAACTGAGGCTGGATTTGTTGTACTACTTGAGCTGGTTGATAAGCGTTTAATGGTTGATATTGAGCTAATGGTTGTTGAATGAAAACGTTCGGATTTGCAGGCTGCTCGGTAAACAAAGTCGGGCTTTGGAAGGCTTGTTGCTGCACAACTCTTTGGGGTTGGTTAATAGCTTGTTGCTGAGCTAAAACTGAAGGTAGAGCTGCAAAATGTGTCGGCCCATCGAAACCTGCCACCTGCTTCTGAGAAGCGTCCTGTACCGCTTGGTAGTACAATGGGGCTCTAATTTGTTGTAATGGTACAAATTGAGGCTGTAGCTGCAATTGAGCTAAAGAACTGAGGAATAACTCTCCAGGATATTCCTGCAGTTTCTGCTTGGATACTTCTACAGAGGTCTTCTGTTTTTGCTGAGTGATAGCCCCATCATCAAGAGATTCGCCTTGATTTAAATTCAGTTCTGTTGTTGATTCTGTAGTTCTTTCTTCAGGTCTTGAAGTTGTGGAAGTGGCTTCAGTTGGGGTAGCAGTGGGCCTAGATCCGAACTGTCTAGGAACTTGAGGTCTGGGTAATCTGTTTGTGTTGGCGTTGGCTTGGGCAGCTTCTAATTGCCTTTGCCTTTCGAATTCACGGTATCTCTCTTGCTGAAGCTGAAACTGAAATTCGTGTAAATGAATAACATTCAATATAGAAGATATTACAGATTGGATAGATTTTGTGCGAAATTCAATAGGATAAAAACACTCAATAGGATTCTTGGATTTCCATAGCACGAAAGTATGGTCCCATAATACAGTTAATAAAACATTTTAATGCCACCTATATACGTTGGCTGGCCGAGTGCAGTAAAGAACCACAGTGGACGCCCATTTGGCTTTTCTCCTCGACTAGTTGGTTGCGGGCGCTCGCCTGCTTTCGACCATCGTGTGTACGGTTCATAACGTTTTTGGACTGTTCAGATAATCCAAAATTTTATTACAAATGGCGGTGATGTTTGTCGGTCCCATACCTGTGACTGCTTGTAGCCCTGATCCAAATTCCTGATATCAGTATTGAAGTTAGGTCCAGAGTACTGTTGGCCATTAACTGGGGAAGCCTGGAAGATGGGCTGCTGCTCCTGGACTGGTAGACCCTGGACTGATAAGTCTACGTCAGGGGTACCGTACTCTGCGTTTGAATTACTGGTTGGATTCCGAGGGTCAAACGGTGGTAGGTATTCTTGGTTTCTGGGTGGCTGTGGACAGAAAGCTTCTTTACATTTCATTTTATATCCAGACATATGTCACACTTATCCTAAAATTACCTAAAAATATTGGTTCGAGTATTCGAACTCTCACACAAGATACTGTATCGTTATCTCAAAGAGTACACCGCGTCTCGTTTTGAATTGAACCAGACTGCGTAACATAAAAAATACACATACCTAAGTTCTGAGACATCCCCACATCCCCAGTTCATATTTGAGTATGGAAACCAATTAACTGATATTATACTACTTTTTATGTCTATTTATGTAGATATTACGTTCAGACTCAGGTCACAGCTCAGGTTAAGAAGACAAGTAATTGCGCACAAATGTTTGTCCTCTGTGGTAAATGAACCCACGACCTGTGGCGTGGTGGTCAGGGTATCCAAACTCTACGCCAACCAGCTCGTCATTTTCTGTAGTGGTAGTGACGTCGGACGCTGAGACGAAAGTCCCGAGTTCGAATCCTACAATGAGCTTGAGCTTTCGGTGAAGGAAAACATCGTGAGCACACTATAGCACGATGGTGGGTACTTTTTAGTACCCACCTGGCTAACTACCAACGGCAAGTACCTTCGGGTACATCATTATTGACCATGGTGAGAATCTGGTCAAACAAAGGCCTAAACACCGTAAAAAAACGAGATTTAAAAAAAGACAAATTACGCTATTATTTCTTTTCGGAGGTAGCGTAACAGATAAAAAACCTCGAAATAAGTGCAATAACTTTTCGTTATTTTATAAATGTGCTGAAATTGTTCGTTTTCAGTCGGTTTATTTTATTACTAAAATGCTTAAAGTTAAATTACCTGAATTTGTCCTGGCTGTCCTGGCTGTCCTCTCTGTGGTAAATCGAAGGTCGGGCCACTAGGCCTCCAGCCACTGGGAGGATATGGTGCCGGTGGCTCGCAGACCACTCCAGCGATGAGCACCAATACAACAGCTAACAGTTTCTGTGTGCCAAAAACTAGATATTTATCACAGTCTTTTGTTTCCAAATTACTATTGTAATCTCTGAACCAATTGCGATTAAATTTGGTACGCAGATAGCCAGAAAGATGTAGAGCGACGTATGCCACTTTGTAGCGGGAGGCTGTGGGGGACAGCTAACAATCATGCTTTATTTTTTTATGTTAGAAAGAGTAATATTTAAAATGATTAATTTATCTACCGAATTAAAATCAATTAAAAGTCAGTGACTATGGGATGACGGAGATGCCATTTCAAATCATCACGAAAGGGCTTCTTTTGTTTTTCGAAATCATCAAAATTCCTTCACAAATAAACAGTCACGCGGTCTGGTTTTTTACAAAAGAAAATTCAAGAAATATATTATGTCCAAGGAAGGTTGGAACTCTACACCCCCTGGCACGTTTCAAACTCAGACTCGCTCTTGTCTGGTCTTTATTTATCTGTGGCATTGCTCTGGACATTTCTATAAACAACTATGTGTTATGCAGCTTAAAAAATACACGCCTTGAACAGTTAAATACGATTTGAAACTCTGATACTATGATTTGATATTTGTAACAATAAAAAAACATTTTTTTTTTGACAAAAACTAAAAATCTAAATTTTCCGTATGACGTCACAAATCACAATATTCACAATCACGAAAATAACACAAACAAACATTAAAAAACGTGTTATCACCTTCATTTTCGCTGACTTTCGCTTAATGGCTGTCGCACGCGCAGTGCTTTTATAGACAATAGTATTGTACATTATAATTCGAATCGCGCGCAATATCGACCTTACCAATGACGTAGGGTTGTCACTCGATTAGAAGAGATTTATTTTTATTTTATTTAGGTCTTCAAAAAGTTGTATTGGATGAATTAATAAAATTTACAACTGACTGAGAAACTAGCTTTTGTCTAATGATTGTTTTATTTCCGCCCTTCCGCGCTACTCTGCATGCGCATAATTCCATCCAAAACTATTCATCTGATGATTGATCAAATTCTCAAAATAAATCTTACGCATAATCAAATCAGGTTTAAAAAATGCATATCCATTAGATGGAGCAGATAAACTATGATCCTACTAATATTATAAATGAGAAAATTTGTGACTATGGATGTATGGATGGATGTTTGTTACTCCTTTACGCAAAAACTACTGAATGGATTTGATAACACAGGATACTTTTTATCCCGGGAAAACATGATCCTTCGGGAATGCGGGTAAAACTGCGCGGGACAACTAGTATGACCATAAATAACTCCCTCGTTGATACACTTAAATCCGCGTTCGATCTTAGTGAAAGAAAAAAAAAACATTTTTAATAATAAGAATAAATAAAATTAAGAAGAAGACTAAAGAAATTATAAAAATAAGTGATAATTCATACTGATTGTATATCAGATGAAAGGAAATTATGCGAAAATGAAAGTGCGTTGAAAAGTTGACACTAACGAATGGCTTCGAATGTTGCATGGTTTCAGATGCGATATGATAACAATGCACAGACTGAATGAAAGTAGGCAGTAGTTACACTGTAATCTTATCGTCTAAAATCTGATCTAGATTTCCAAGCTACATTTAATTATCAGACACTAGAAATCCATAGATCTATTTACAATTCCGCAGTGAAAAACCTAATTTATGCTGATTATACTGGTGACGAGATGAGCTGATGTTATGCCGCTGGTAAGACCTGGATGCTATTGGTACAAAACAATTTGATTGGCACAAGAAGGAGGAGGTTAATATCAGCAGTGGGTGGATACAGGCTGAGAATGATGATGATTATGATGAATTTAACTCGAAAGCAAAATTTGGTAAGCTAGCATACGGCTCGTTCGTAAGCAATTATAGCCTTTAGATGCTTGCAATATCTGGAGAATTAATTCTGTTCATTTTTTTAACTGTCTGTTATATCTAGTACTTCCAGTAGCTCAGGATATCCTTGGCCTCTTTTTTTCATTACAAATAGGCTTGCGTTTGGCAAAAAGACGATGACGAAAGCTAAGATGGAGCACGCTTACCCAGAAACCTATTCACTTTGGCCTTGAATGTCCTTAGATTGTAAGATTCAGGAAACAGACACGCCAGAAGCAAGTTCCACTCCCAAATGGATGGTGGAATAAGGTTGAATAATTTCACCCTCCTTTAAACATAATATTTAGATCCCAGGGAAACCCCAATAGCTTTAGTTAGTCAAGTTATCATATTTTTAATAGATTCACACAAAATGTATGCAAAAGTAAATGTTTGCTAATTGGCACTGGGAAATATTGTTATTGTGTACGTAATGAGCAAAAACAGAAACATTGTGAGTCAATCATGCGTAACAAAAACTGATAAAATATAATGGAACTTGAATTGATCAATATGTCTTATTTTCTTCCAAGATATACAAAGTATATCGTCAATAGCCGTGTGTGGAGATATCCCAAGAAATATATATTTTTTTGTTTATTTGTCATGATTAGGCAAACCCCCTAGTAGTCTAAAAGATAATGATATTTAGACGGGTCGTCGACGTGGTTGGTTAAGATTCCACCTATCACGCTGCAGGCCATGGGTTCGATTCCCACCCAGGGCATACATTTGTTCGCTGTTCCCCACGGTTTCACCCGCGTTCCCGGGATAAATAGCCTATGTCCTTCTCCATACCATAGGCTACCTGCATGCCAAATTTCATAATGATCTCTTGAGTAGTTGAGGCGTGAAGGCGTAACAAACAAACAAACAAACTCACTTTCGCATTTATAATATTAATTAGGATGTATTTACAAACAAAAATTAGTATACGTAGTATATCGATTCTCTGGTCTCCATCCATATTACGAGTACAAGCTCTGCTTTGTTTGAGAGCCGTGTATGTAGAATGGATTTTATATTTGTTTTACCGATCTGAAATCGTGACAACCCTAACTCACATATTTACTTTTCGGTTAGCAAACTTCCATTGAAATTTGAACCTTATCGCTCTAATATAAGGACTTTACGATTGCAAAGATTATTATGTCAGTCTACAATTCGGAATAAGGTTTTTGACGATGTGACTCAACAGCACCCATAACACATTTGCTCACACATTTTGGTATTCCGTAGACAGCGAAACCCTTTTAATTAACCACAGGCCCCGTATGTCTGGGGAGTCTATTTATTAGGTTTTTTTATTGAGTTTATTGTCGGCTCTTATAAGCAAATTACACCTTCTGAACACGTATTAGAGTCACTATTCATAAGTGCCTGCGAACGTCTATCTTACCTTATCAATCTTACCTTCATAAAACCTTTGACCTTCTTCCAAGAGCCTAAATTGAATAAATGACTTTGATGCCTTCCTCAGAAGTAAAGATCGATAACTACCTACCAAAATATATATTAAGAGCAATTTTTTTGAGGATCTCAGTAGTTTATAGTACTAATGTTTATGATTTTTTTATTTCAATAGGTTGACGAACAGGCAGACGGTCCTATGGACATTTGCAATACCAGGGCGATTGCTGATGTGTTGCCGACCTTGAAGAGCTCTTTTCACGCCCTGTTTGAAGAACCCCATATCGTAGCGCTGAGGGAAACCAGTAATGGGGAGCTCATTCCACATCCTAATGGTCCGCAGTAGGAACGTCCGACTGAACAGAAATTAAATACATATTCGAACAATAACGTTGCATGTTACGCACCAACTTTGCTTGTGTGCTACACACGAACGTCGAACGAACTCTACAAACGATCCAAACATTCTTAATTAAAGTTCATCTTCAAGTGTCGTCTTAAGGCGTCTTAAGAGCGATAATAGAAGCATAACACTAAAGACCCTCCAAACTCCAAAGCCACAACAAATCAATCCATCGAGTGTGTTCCCCTTCGAATTGTAAACACGTCCATTATCCCACAAGTTAGTGCTAAAGTTTAGCCGTTTACTAAGATTCGATTTTGATAAAATTAGGTGCGCTCCAAACTTCAAACGATCTCGAGTAGCGTGTGCGACGCCACGGCAACGCCACATTAGCGTCACCAATGTAGCACTTCGGAGAACTTTATATATTTGCTCAAAACTTTTTACAGTGCAGCGAGAATACAATTTCAGGAGCTTTTTCAAAAGTCTGTAAACATCACAGATTTAAATCTAAATAGATAACGCAAGTCCCTCCATCCGTATGAAAACCAAGCTTGTCACATTTTTATACCTACCATGATGTGACAAGAGCGCTTTAGTTAGCCTGGCACTTCACCTCTGTAAATCGGAGTCTGTCTTGACCTCTTGAAATTACTACGAAGAAAAGAAAATCTTGATCAAACTAATAATACTCAAGTGCTACTCAAGATTTTTCCATTTTTTGTGTTCTTTAACAAATAACAAACATTACAATATCGTGTGTAAATAAATCAAGTTAGAACAAACGTGCTTAAATCTAATATTACATATCCTTACGCGAATTGGCCGCAGTCCAACCGATTCTATTGTACCATTTGGCCGCAGACTCGAATCGTAAATAAGGTAACGACGAGTTTATCTTTCGACAAATATTAGAGCCTTGTTGGATGACAAATATCTTTACTAATGTAGGTACTTCATCAAGCAATAATCTAGAAAACTCCAACTAACCATACGTACTTCCATACCATGTCACTTCCTGGCACTAGTGCGTATAAAGCCAGAAAAATATGGAAATGTCAGATGAAACAAACTTATGTCTAATATTCGCGTGGCATGAGACGGAGATAGCGTGTCTCGCGGAACAAAAATAAACTAGCGTTTCTAATCTAAATAACTCGTAAAGTACATTATATTAAAAAAAATCGTTAGTATCATCCCTAGGTCATACGTTAGTGATATTATTTATCGAATTTTTGTCTTAATTAGATACACCATTAACGAATGTAATCGAAAATTCATTATTATTAGAGGTAGCTTTGTGATTTTTTTCTATCGAGGAATTTTCATACCATTATGTTTTTGCTCTGATAGAACCCTCGCGTATGTAATGAAAATACCCATTTTTTTTTTCATTTAAATATTATTTACTTGGGTAAATTTCAATTCTAAGTTTTTAATTGAGTCCAGACTTAGTCTAGATATTTTTATTTACAACAAATATGTACAAAATACTAAATATTATTTTGCTTTATACGCACTCATGCGGACACGCTGCGAGCTCTGAAGCCATTGGACTATGGGGTGGCTATAGATCACACCCATAGAGTAAAATTATACCACTAATTATAGTATTCTACTATTATCGTGACGATACACTCGGGTAGGGGTGGGAGTGTCCTGTCTGTAGATAAAGTTAGTTTTCTTTAGCGTGTGGAGGTGAGTTGTTGGGTTGGTAACGTAGAGGTATAGAGAGGTATAGTAGTAGAGGTAGAGGTATATTGGCTCTCTCTGTGTGTTCTACCGTCTATACAATGGGGAATGTTCTGAAGAACTTTTTGACCTGGTGCCATCATCACCTTTTTACACCGCACCGCTCGCCGGCGATGTAGAGTTCATCCTCACATCCTCGAGCCGCCACATGATCGTCCACACAACGGTTCAGTCGGACGTTCTTACTGCGGACCATTAGGATGTGGAATGAGCTCCCCATTACGGTTTTCCCTCAGCGCTACGATATGGGGTTCTTCAAAAGGGGCGTAAAAAGAGCTCTTCAAGGTCGGCAACACATCGGAAATCCCCCTGGTATTGCAAATGTCCATAGGCGGCGGTGACCACTTGCCATCAGGTGGACCGTCTGCCTGTTTGTCAGCCTTTTGACATAAAAAAAACAGGTCTAGAGGTAGTTTTATTTCCCCTTTTTTTAAACGTCTAAGCCGGCAATGAGCATACGGCCTGCCTGGTGGTAAGTGGTTCCCGTAGACCTATGTACGTTTGTGATGCCATGGGTGTTGCATCATAAGGGACGCTTGCAACACTCACGCGAAAAGTGGGTATACTCTAGAAATACTGAAATGTTCTAAATAGATGTTTAATAGAAAGATCGATCGATGGTCTGATTGGCAGACCGATCACGACTGATCGGTTGAATGGACAACATACTAATCGACAGACAGATCGACAGACAGATGTTGTTTTTTTTTTTTTTTTTACTATTTTAACTTAAATTCTTTTTGAGAGATAAGCCAGAAACTTTAAAAGGATTTTACAGTTTCAGATTCAGACCCATTTGAAGGTTAAGAATCTGAATTTATTTTCATACTTTGGTGGATTCACTTTCGTCTTCGTCCAGATTATTTTGTACGTGCCTAAAACGTTAATAAAGTGAATATGCTCTAAATTATACAGTTAATACTCTAAAATATACAGTTAATGCTCTAAAATATACAGTTAATGAGTCATTGCACTTTCCTTTTCGATTGTTCAACCGTAATGTTTTGGCCAAAGCAAACATAACAGGATGAACTAAACAATTACAATATCTGCATACGTAATGGCAACACTGATGCCAAATGTAGGATTTGGCAAACTGAAGGCTGTGCCCAAGGTATAGTTGTGTGGCCACTATTTTTAGAACGTTTACATCATTCCGTGAGGTCAGGACAGTGACTCCCAGATGGTTCTCAAAATTGTACGTTATTTTGTGATCTTTAAAGTATCAATTGTGGTGTTTGAAATACTAACTATAATCCTACAAAATATGAAGGTAATTAAAGGTCAAAATTATTCGACCGGATCGGGGATCCAACCTACGGAATACACGATAGACGGAATCCTGTCTTTTGACCACTTGACTATCATTTGGTTTTGACCACTTGACTATCAGTTGTGTTTTCAAGCAACTCGGAAAACTAATTTTCCCAGAGATTAATGTTGCGCCCCCAATAACACCTGCATAGCAAATTACATCAAAATCGTTAGAGCCCTTTTCGCAATCATAAAACATAAGTGTATAGAATGCATGAATGCAACGCACAAGCGGTTTAGAGCCCCTTAGTCTGAGGAGAGACTTTGCCTCCTTATGTGTGTTCTACCGCTTGTACAACGGAGAGTGTTCTAAGGAATTGTTCGACTTGTTGCCCACGGCTACCTTCCACCATCGCAGCTCACGCCATCGACGGGGAATCCATCCTCACACATTGAAACCAGAATTGTTTCGAAGTGTGCGGGCTCAAAGGAGCTTTCTTCCGCGGACGCTCAGTTTGTGGAATGAGCCGTGGTTTTCCCAATGGAGTACAGCATGGGGTTCTTCAAAAAGGGCGTGAAGGGTCTTCAGGGTCGGCAACGCGCGAGTGATACCCCTGGTGTTGCAAGCGTCCATAGGCTACGGTAACTGCTTACCTGGCGGGCCGTATGCTTGTTTGCCACCTTAGTGGTAAAAAAAAAAAAAAAAAAAAAATTACAACATAATTATTTACAAAGAAGAAACGCTGCCAGACTGCTAGGAACCTTGCCGTCAATCGGAAGCAGCGGCAGACTTGAGGAAATTGTCTACATATTTTTTCTTTGTTTTTGTGAATAAAATTACATAATCTTAATTTAATAGTATTAGCAGTAATATTACACCACCCTGGTGTAATATTAAAAATGTAAGTAGATAAGTATATTACAAGTTTACTTCTTAAATATCCGATCGTAAACGCGACCAAACAAAGCGGCAAAAATCTATATACATAAAAATGAATCTCTATTTCCCTTGGTCACTCCATAGCTTGAAAACGACTTTACCGATATCATCCATCTATTTTTTTAAAGGTTCTTACGGAAAAATAAAAAACCGGCCAAGTGCGAGTCAGACTCACGCACCGAGGGTTCCGTACAAACCTATAGGTATATAAGTAAATGGTAGTATAGACCTGAGTATTTGATATTAATTTCAATTTATGACGTATTAAAAAAAAACTACTTACTAGATCTCGTTCAAACCAATTTTCGGTGGAAGTTTGCACCGTAATGTACATCATATATTTTTTATACATTTATCATTCTCTTATTTTAGAAGTTACAGGGGGGGGGACACACATTTTACCACTTTGGAAGTCTCTCGCGCAAGCAGTTTAGAAAAAAAAACCGGCCAAGTGCGAGACAGACTCGCGCACCGAGGGTTCCGTACAAACCTGTAGGTATATAAGTAAATGGTAGTATAGACCTGAGTATTTGATATTAATTTCAATTTATGACCTATTAAAAAAAAACTACTTCCTAGACCTCGTTCAAACCAATTTTCAGTGGAAGTTTGCACCGTAATGTACATCATATATTTTTTATAGATTTATCATTCTCTTATTTTAGAAGTTACAGGGGGGGGACACACATTTTACCACTTTGGAAGTGTCTCTCGCGCAAACTATTCAGTTTAGAAAAAAATGATATTAGAAACCTCAATATCATTTTTGAAGACCTATCCATAGACACCCCACACTTATAAGGGTTTGATGAAAAAAAAAAATGAGTTTCAGTTCTAAGTATGGGGAACCCCCAAAATTTATTGTTTTTTTTCTATTTTTGTGTAAAAATCTTAATGCGGTTCACAGAATACATCTACTTACCAAGTTTCAACATTATAGTTCTTATAGTTTCGGAAATAAATGGCTGTGACATACACGGACAGACAGACAGACAGACAGACAGACATGACGAATCTATAAGGGTTCCGTTTTTTGCCATTTGGCTACGGAACCCTAAAAATGATATTAGAAACCTCAATATCATTTTTGAAGACCTATCCATAGACACCCCACACTTATAGGTTTGATGAAAAAAAAAATTTTGAGTTTCAATTCTAAGTATGGGGAACCCCCAAAATTTATTGTTTTTTTTCTATTTTTGGGTGAAAATCTTAATGCGGTTCACAGAATACATCTACTTACCAAGTTTCAACATTATAGTTCTTATAGTTTCGGAAATAAATGGCTGTGACATACGGACAGACAGACAGACAGACAGACAGACAGACAGACATGACGAATCTATAAGGGTTCCGTTTTTTGCCATTTGGCTACGGAACCCTAAAAAGAAAGTTGCGGGTTAAGCCACGGGAGACAGCTATTCTATTCTATTATAAAAATCTCGTATTTTTGTGTAAGATCCTAGAAATTTTCGTTGCATTAGTAATTAGGTAACGCAGCGCACGCTTCGATATTGACCCCGACGCGGGGCGAATCTCAATCGAAGTGACCCCCATCGTGAGACTCTGGTCCAAATAATAGGTACAGTCCAGCGTTGACCTTCAATTTCATTGGTTATTTAAATAGGTATAAGTTGTACCTAGTAGTATTTTTACTACCGTCGAATGCCGTGATGATTCGCGGGTTCGAATCCTATAATGATCTTGAGCTTTCGGTGAAGGTAAACCTTAGCACGATGATGGGTTTCGTAGTACTTACCTGGCTGGTTACCACTCTGGAATTAAAAATATGTCACCAAGGGCTATGTACCAATGTTTCGACACACTGAAAAAAAAAAAAATTTAACAGTAACACAAAATTTTACTACCAATAACCTAAACAGAGTGACTTGCGAACTAAAAATTACCAGTAACAAAACTAGCTTTGGTTCATTACTAAATTGTTTGATTAAATCTAAGAGATATAAGATTAAATGTAACTAAAGTTAGTTTCCAGACAACAAAACTTCAACATACATAACTAGTTTTGTAGAACCTTTTTTTCAGTGCAGCTGCATTTGAGATCCCTTCTAGGCTTTGTATGGTTACCTACCACTGCTTACGATCAGTCAGGCCATAATAATAATACGCTGCGAAGCAGATAATGCGTAGGCAATATTTCGCGGCGAAAAGTTCTTTGTTAGTCAAAAAAAGCTCGGATGACACCCAAATGCAGCTGGTGGCAAAATCTAATTGACAAACTGGTTTTTCCTGCATGGATTTAACAGAATAAACCGTATTGTAATGCAATAAGGTTAATTATAACCAGCTATTAATTTTAAACAAATACAGTAAATACTTATGTAAAACGTATATTTTTTTAGTTTCTTTTTATACTCTTGTTTCTTAGTCAAGTACATCGTTATTATCTAATATGTCTATGTGATTGGGATATTTTTCCTCCAGCAGCAGCAGAGCTTCCTCATGTTCTGTGAGCGGGGACATGGAACCATCATCTCTGACATCTCTGTTACTGGAAAAAAACGGGCAAAAAAAATCTATTTAGTCAGACAAATCAATAAATCAAAAAATATTACTTTTTTTTTTATACGACTAAGTCGGTAAACAAGCATACGGCCCGCCTGATGGTAAGTGGTTACCGTAGCCATATGGACGACACACGAAACATCGCTCACGCGTTACCGATCTTTCCCCCATACCCTATGACTGGCGAATCTGGCGACCTTACTCACGCGCAGGAACACAACTTTACACAACATAAAGTTGATTGGCTGCGGTATTCTGTAAGGTGTATTTTTTCTTTTGTCACTCAAAGGGGGCTCTAGAGAGAAGTGAACACAAAATATGAGGACTAAATTCCACCAGTAGATTTTCGTTGAGAATCATCATCATCATCAGCCTATAATGTCCCACTGCTGAGCACACTCAGGTTAAAGGGAATTGGCAGATACTCCACCACGCGTGCCCACTACGGATTGGTGGAGGTAGGCTAGTGGTCAACCTACTGTTGGAATTTTTCAAGCCACCTAGGAGGCATCCAACTAGCTTAACGACTATCACAATAAAGTGATAACCAGGACCAACGGCTTTACGTGCCTTCCGAAGCACGGGAACGCTCGATTTGAAATACCACTAGACGGTCACTCATCCAGGTGCGACCACGACAGACGTAGCTTAACTTTGCCGATCGATTAAGAACGGCTAATCATGCTACACCACGATCGCTTCGTTGATACGTTTCGTGGAAACGTAGTGTTGGACGCCCTCCAGCTAGATGGAGTGACGATCTGCGAAAGGCTGCTGGTAGGAAGTGGATGCGTCGAGCCGAAGATAGGGCGAGATGGCGCGCATTGGGTGAGGCCTATGTCCAGCAGTGGACTGCTATAGGCTGATGATGAAGTAATTATCGTGACTCGCGAGGTTTACAGCGCACAGAGGCACTAGTAAATAAATAATGATTCCCTAGAATTGAATATTTACCTATCATATTCGCGGCCTTCCTCCGCCTCACTTGCCTGAAAAAATAGAAATGAGATATTTAATACATTGTTTAACCTTACCTTATGGATGGTGCGTCCATGCTTGGCGAACCGAGCACGAGCCGAGCCACGAACGAGCACACTGCGAGCACGATTCGCGTAGCATGGACGCACCATTACATTGTAGCGCGCAAACCTCAGAACTTATTTAAATATCAGTTTTTCGAGGCCTAAGTTCCTTTTCCTTTGCTTCTTGGCGAGAGTTGACGTTGTGTTTTCATTTCGTTTTGACATTCTAATCGCAATGACAACAATTGCGTGCCCCGGCGGTAAAACAAAAAAGTTAGCAGAGCAGCCCTCACAAGCAGCACCTGTTCACAAGTAGGTATAGTAAATAATAATAATAAATATCCTGGGGCATTCCTCACACATGGAACTGATCCCAAACTAAGCAGAGTTTGTTCTATGGAAGCCAGATAACTGATATACTACATATTACTTACACCCAGACTCAGGACATACAGACATGTTCATGCACACAAATGCATGTCCTGTGTGGGAATTGAACCTTAAACAACCACGCCAAACGACCCGTCATTCAGTGAGTATGAGGCATGTGGCAGCCATCGCCCCCTTCGCCATATTGCCCATATTTTAGGGTAGAAGACGACCCCGACCCGCCACAGGATTTCATTCTGACATGTGACAACACTCAGGTTCTCGAATTGCGACCACGAACTGGAAAGCGCCGAGCGGGACGCCCTCCCACTAGGTGGACCAACGACCTGGTCAGAGTCGCTGGGCACCGCTGAATGCAAGCGGCCCAGAACCGTTCGAAGTGAGAAGTCAATGGGGTAAGCTTTTGTTCAGCAGTGGACATCACGGAAAAGAGAATACACGTGGACATCCATAGGCTGATATGATGATGATGTGATAACACCTAAATCTTCCCACGAGAATTAAAATTATACACCCACCTGTAAGCTAGTAATCTCGCTATCCGTATTGACCATCATTTCTGACAGATACTGAGTTATGTGGTCTTCCCTCAGCACTTCATCATCCACGTCTTCCCTCGGCGGCATAGTGTCATTCTTACTGATTTGGTCAACCACTTGTTTTATCTCTTCCTTTCTCGCAGGAGGATGTGCTCTTCTCTTTTTAATGTCGTTTTCTTGGATATTAAGACTGGTTTGCTCAAAGATGTCGGGGTACATTTCATCTTCGTGTAAACCTGAATTTACGGTACATAGCTGTGGAGAGAACATTTTTGTGATTGACTTGATATTGCTCTTTTTAGGGTTCCGTACCTCAAAAGGTAAAAAAGGAACCCTTTAAGATCACTCTCTTGTCCGTCTGTCAGTTCGTGTGTCACCACCGATTTTCTAAGGAACTGGTGGAAATTTATACCAGATACTGAGGTCTAAAGTCCCTATTAGGTGTATAAAAATCAAGTCAAAAAAATAAAAAGATATGGGCAAATTTAGATTTTCGCGAAAACTTGTAAGTATGTACCTACCAAAATTTACATAATTTTCATAATTTTGACATTTACAATTCTATGTCAACCGGAAGTACCCTATAAGTTTTGGGTCGAAAACCTATATGGTAGTTCCCGTTGACCTAGAATCAGGAAATTTGGCAATAAGCAAAGTATTGGAAAAGGTAACACGGGAAAATTCCGAAAATAAAAAAAATATATATTAAGGTAAATTTTGGTACTTTTAAATTTCCCAGTCAATTTGAGTAACGTTACATTATTATTATTATTGTAAGGAACCCTCCTTGTGCGAGTCTGACTCGAACTTGGCCGGTTTTATTACAGATACGAGATCTATATTTATTAAAGTTTCGCAGGGTTGCCTTTTTCTTACACGGTAGAACCTCACCTCAGCAGTTCCACCGCCGCCCATAAATTAGCTGATAACAATAATAGTTACTTATAGGTACTCACATTATGATTCAACCCCTCACCGCAAGGCTTTCCAGAAATTATGGTAATCCAGGAGAAAACCTTTACCATCACCACAATGGCAATCTTGATAAACAAAAAAACAATTAAACATCAATTAAATAAGTAAGGTAGGAAGGTAGGTATATGTACCATATTACGGCAGATTGATGATTACGGCATATTAAGGCATTTTCTACTTTGGGGATGGTTTTAGAAAAAGTTGGAAGTTGCTAGGAATGGAAACTATGAGATAACAGGCTGTGGAATGAGCTCCCCGCCGTGGTTTTCCCAATAGAGTACAGCATGGGGTTCTTCAAAAGGGGTGTGAAGAGATTTCTGCAGGGTCGGCAACGCGCGCGTGATACCCCTGGTGTTGCAAGCGTCCATAGGCTACGGTAACCGCTTACCATCAGGCGGACCGTATGTTTGATTGCCACCTAAGTGGTATAAAAACAAAAAAAATATGTTTCTCCTTATTACACCTAATACTCCGGTAGGTATACCATAATTAGGGAAATTTGTTACGCCGACTCAGATCTGTCAACAGCTGTCATAAAATCGATAATTTCTCCAATAAAATAACTTTTTAACAAAAAAAAAACCGCCTTCAAAGTACACTAAAAAGTAAGAAATAACTCTTATCTGACACTGTTTTGAAGTGAGCGAAATCGCATGACGTGTTCTGTAGAAAATATTTCGCTGACTTCAAAACAGTGTCAGATAAGAGTTATTTCTTACTTTTTAGTGTACTTTGAAGGCGGTTTTATTTTTGTTAAAAAGTTATTTTATTTTTGAATTTTTAGTTTCATATATACTTAAATACTTTCGCGTGTAAAGGCCTGCGTAAACAATGCATATTTAAGCGATAGCAGCAATTGCGGTAGATTTGCTGTAATTTTTTAAGAGTTCCGTTGTCTGTCTCCGAAACTCATCATCAGATCTATATGAAATTTATATGGGACCATTTCGGAATAAACCCCTTTCGAACAAAAAAAAAATTTTGAAAATCCGTCTACATATGACGAAGTTATGCCCGAACATACATAAAAAAAAAAAAAAAAAAAATATAAACATCCGAATTGAGAACCTCCTCCTTTTTTGAAGTCGGTTAAAAATACTCGAAATAGCTAATAAACCTTCTATGGATAACTTGTAATCAATAATTTCATAAATTTAGATCACATGAAATCCTTATGAAAATTGCACTGTTACGTTCTGCTCACCGACAGAATATACGTTTGAAGTAGATAGGTACGTGCTAACACTACTCAATTCTACACATTTTGGCTATCAGAAAATAAGAAAGGTCTGGCGGCCCTGGGATCTTAAAATAATGGCTGGGCTAGATTTTTATATTATGTACAGAATGAAACTTACCATTAGAGAAGGTTGGCCGACCAATAGATGACTGACGGACGGAAAAATAAACATCGGAACGTTAAACATACGGTATCATAACAACTAATTGTAAACATGCACGAATGTTTCAAAACATACGCCTATTTAGGCTGCGGACACGGGTGGAGACTGAGTGCTGCAAATTCAGGAGATAGGCAAAAAATAAGGAGAAATTAAAAAAAATACCAACTTTGCTTTCTTTTAGAATAGTAGGATTATTTATATTCTTCTCCAATGTCCTTAGTTTAAAGTTTGGCCTACAAATCCTTTTAACTAGGACCTATTTTTGCCGGCTTGCTTAGAATAATAATATAAAATATCGTACACTTGGCTCACGTCGTCAAAATCCAGGAGATTTTGATTGAAGTGAAAAATAAATAAGGAGATAAGGAGACATGTCCCAAAATCATGGAATCTCCTGCAAAAGAAGGAGAGTTTGCAGCACTGCTGATCGACTTCTCGAACTAAAACTCATGCGCATGATTTTACTGATGATACTGAGCAAAGCATGAGATAGAGTAAGATGTTAGACGCATATTTTTTTATTAAATACTAAATTAGCATTCAAATTGTTACTTTAATTTTTAGATCTAGAAACAAAGTGTACAAATAGCTTGACTTCTTTTTCTTTAGTTCCTCTTTAGGATTTGCTTTACCAGTACCCCGAGTGTGAAGAATTGACGTTAATAAACGCTTACTAATGTGTTTGCGTTAACTATACATTTGTATGGGAGAAATTAGTACCATGAGTATTCCGCTAGAGGCGCTGTGCAAATTCCTATACAGAAGTGTCGTAAATGTAAACTAAATAAGCGTTTACAAACGTCAATTCTTTCCACTCGGGGTACAGCTTCGACCACATCATCACATACCATAACGAGATTGGCCATACACAAACACAAGCCGCAAAAGTAAAAAAAAAAAACTTGAGAGGTGTCAAGGGACACCCGGACATATTTGCTTTTTCAATGCGAAATAGAAAAACGAAACGAAAATAACTGGCTTGCTTTCTATAAGAGAGAGATTGAGACAAACAGAGAAACATGCGCACGCCGCACGGCTTACAACTATAGCAAAAAGTGTCGTTACAACTTTTGGTCTTAATTTTTTCCGTCTAGCCCCCTTTCGCAACGCGCGATAAGGAACTTCGTTCCAATGTGATTTTGAAAAAAATTACAACTTCTAGTGATTTTAATCTCGATTATAGTCGTATAAGTCTTGCCATTTGTAAACACCCTTATCTCATTTTGCTGTCCATATGTTTCAAAATATTATAGTTCATACAGATACCAGTTGCCTCGTTGTTTACTTATTAAACCTTCGTAAAGGTTGTGTAATTTTTGACTAAGACAATCTGATTTGAAACCGGCAGTAGATCTGTGGCTGACGAGCTCCCTACGAGGGTGTAGAATCAGTTTCTTGGATTAACATTTTTTTTAATAATATCTGTAAATAGGATGGATGGCCTATCAAGCACTGGTGTTTGGGGAGATAAAAAACAATAATAGCCATAATATAATTATATTTTTATTCATATTTTGTTAATAATAATTTCCTACAACCAAATTCGAAAATCTTTCTAATTCTGAAATATAGTTTTGAGCAACAATATAAGTACCTATATGTTAAACCCTTTTTCAAACCATTTGTTACTCATAAAGCCACTAGATGGCGCTAGTAAATTTGTATAAAATTTCTACATCGCGGTGTCAAGAGTCTCCGGTGTTTAATGACATCAACGTTGTATCTTAGATTTATTTGCTTTTTTAATACATACTTGTGGAAAAGTCGATCGTGTTTTTTGTTAACTAACCCTCGATCTGATCTTAGTACCTCTTCGTGACTTTTAAATGAATGGTTGTTCATATGGTCCTTCGAAGTCGGATTTAACCGAAGTAATTTTTGTGATCAGTTGAAAGTTCCGCGGGGGAGGGTTTCGTTTGTGGAGTGCTTGTCAATCGCTTTGGGGTCGCGCAAGCGTTTTATCTAACAGAAATTTATCAAAGAAAGCGTTGACAGCAACCAGCGCCAGGTGGCGTCACATGAGCGGAGTATCAAAGGAGCGGATCGAGAGGCCAACTTCAGGAGCAAACAAAGTAAGCAGAGAGGCTGATGGTGACATCAGGAATATCAATCAAAGTGATGTGAATCGTTGAGTGAAGTGATAAAATCGTGAGTACACTTTCAAAGATTATAGCAAAATTGAAGAAATAACTTAGAAAAAATTGGACAAAATTAATTTTACTTATAATTTTCTTGAGATTAGTTTGGAACATAGAATTAGTCAGGGACTTAGAATAGTTTCCATAATTTGGTTAAGACGGGGAACCTATGCCCGATTTTACTTACATTTTAACTGTTCAAACACTTGTAAATTTTACGAGATTTTCAATTGTACTAAAAATTTAAGTTGATATTTCGGTTATGTTTCGAAACACTTTAAAGTTGTTAATAGTTTGTTTGGTATAAGTCCTAAAATAATATTTTTAAATTTAACATTCTTTTGTTTGGTATCTTTTATTAAAAACTGATTTAGATTAAGATTGTAACGTAGATTTATTATTAGAATTATTTTATAAATATATCTCTTCACTGTTAAACAAAATGGAGTCTCTTTTGTTTTTACAAGAAGATGTAAGCTCGCGAATAAATAAAGCTAGAACTAATTTTAAAAAATCACCAAAAGAACGTGTAACTAGAGAATATGTAGAAAGTAAACTAGAATCCCTTGAAATGCTATGGTCCCAGTACATGCAAACTCATAAAGAATTGTTAAAATCATATGAACCTAAAACTTTAAAACATACTAATTACATGTTAAATGATGAATATGATGCAACAGAAGAAATTTATGAAGATTATAAATGTAAACTCAAATCTTTATTGACACTGTTTAACAAAGACAGTCAACCAAAAGTTCAAAGTATCGATCCAAGTCCGTCAAGCTCTGGCACGAATTTAAAATTACCAAAAATAGAAATTCCAAAGTTTTCTGGGAATTATCTAGAGTGGACAACATTCCGTGATCTATTTACATCTTTGGTCCACAATACAGCAATTGATAATTCACAAAAGATGCAGTATCTTAAAGGTTTATTAACTGGCGAAGCAGAACAACTGGTGAGGCAAATAAACATTTCTGCAGATAATTATGCGAGATGCTGGGCTACACTGGAATCGCGATATAATAACAAAAAGTACCTATCACACTGTATACTTAAAAGAATGCTTAGCCAACGCAGTGCAATGTCAGAATCGTCCAGTTGCCTGAGGGATTTGATGGATACTACAAGTGACTGTTTAGGTGCGTTAAAAAATCTTGGTATCGATGTGTCATCATGGGATATTATTGTGATACATATAATCACACTAAAGTTGGACCCAGAATCCAGAAAACAATGGGAGTTGCAAGTGACTAGCAATACTACTTCAGATTCCTTACCTACTTTTGATCAATTCAAAGAATTTCTTACGAGTCGTTATAGAGCACTCGAATTTCTGGATACTAGGTCTAATATTAATAAAACTCATAAGTCTCAAGCATTTCACACCTATAATACAATATGTAAATTCTGTGACGAAAGTCATAAGCTAGTTCATTGTAGCAAATTTATTAAAGCAGATGTCAATGCTCGTCGCACTTTTGTAGAACAAAATGGTCTATGCTTTAATTGTCTCGGATTTAACCACTCAGCCAAGCAGTGTTTGAGTCAAACTTTATGTCGGTTTTGTAAACGTAAACATAATTCCTTGCTTCATACGATGGATAAGAACGCTGCTCATTTCGCAAGTAACATACCACGGTCCGGCAGCAGAGATTCATCACGGGAAAGAAATGCAGAATCATCCGACGCAATTAACACTGAAACATTAGCATCACATTTTTCATCAAATAAAATTAAAAATAATAATCAAGTACTACTGGCCACCGCTATAGTACTGGCTGAGGCTAAAAATGGGTCAAATCATACTATCAGGGCATTATTGGATCAAGGCTCCCAAGCGTCTTTTATCACAGAGGCAACTGCCCAGTACTTGGGTTTAAAAAAGATTCCAGGAAAGGGACTTATATCAGGGTTAGAAGGAAACAACAATATCAATACAAATTTCATGGTTGAAGTTAAACTTACATCAACTCATAATCCGAATATTAAACTAGTGGTTCGTGCATTCGTGCTTAAATCAATAACTACCTTTCTTCCAAGCAAGAAAATGGTTTCAGTAGATTGGATATTTGAATTACCGTTAGCAGATCCACAGTACCATACTCCAAATAAAATAGATATTTTACTCGGGGCTGAAGTGTATGGCCAAATAATTCAAGAAGGGATAAAGAGGGGACCGTATGGATCGTTATTAGCTCAGGCTACTTCATTTGGGTGGATTTTGTCAGGTGTAGTAGACACGTCAAGTCAACAAGATAGAAATATGGTGGTAATGCATTCATATGTCGAGGAAAATAATATATTGAAAAGGTTTTGGGAAATGGAAGCAAATCCAGCTGACTGTGCTTCTCGGGGCATCAAGGTATCAGAGCTAGTACAGGAGTCATCTTGGTTCAATGGACCGGATTTTTTACATATTGCTGAAATTCAGTACAGTAAACCAAAAGACGTTGAAACAAGCTTAGAAGAAATACGGGTTCATTTTGGTAAAGCAGAAGATAATTTTTGGGAGAAGTTTTCGAGTCTAACTAGATTATTACGAGTTGTTGCATATTGTAGGCGCTTCTTAAAAAAGGATAAAAACACACGGGATACATTTTTGTCGGCTCAAGAATTGAAAGAAGCATTAGAAGTTTGCATCAGAAAGTGCCAGAATGAAAGTTTTTGTGAAGACATGGAAAAAGTTGGGAAGGAGAATGTAAAATTAAAGGGACCTTTAAAGTTTTTATGTCCATTTATAGACGGAAATAAGATTTTAAGAGCAGGAGGAAGGTTGCAGAAATCAGAACTGAGTGAATGCAGAAAACATCCTATACTGCTTCCGAAAAAATCAACTCTGACAAATTTAATTATTGCAGACGCACACCATAAAACGCTTCATGGTGGCATACAACTGATGCTAAATTACTTGAGATCGAAATATTGGATACTTGGTGCAAAAGAAGTTGTAAAATCCCACATTCGTAAGTGCGTTACATGCACGAGGTATTCAGCAGCCAAGTCTAACCAGCTGATGGGACAGTTGCCTGCACCAAGAGTTAATCAAAGTAGACCTTTTAAATGTACCGGGGTGGATTATGCGGGACCTATTAACATACGTACATCTAAAGGGCGTGGTCATCATGCCTATAAAGGCTATATAAGTTTGTTTGTCTGTATGACCACAAAGGCAGTACATATCGAAGTCGTAAGTGATCTGACTACACAGGGTTTCTTATCTGCCTATAGGAGATTTGTATCACGAAGAGGATATTGTTCGGATATTTGGTCGGATAACGGTACAAACTTTGTCGGAGCTGCTAGGGAATTAAATAAACTATTGTTAGAGGAAAATTCAAACTACAAAGAAGAACTAGCTCAAAGTTTGGCAACAGAAGGAACCAAGTGGCATTTTATTCCACTTCCTCATTCACCGAATTTTGGAGGACTTTGGGAAGCTGGAGTGAAGTCGGTGAAATTTCATCTCAGACGAGTAATTGGAGATTCTACACTAACTTATGAGGAGTTGTCTACTGTGCTGACCCAAATTGAAGCCTGTCTCAACTCGCGACCCCTATCACGGATGGACAACAATTTGGATGGAGTTGAGGCTTTGACTCCTGGTCACTTTCTCGTGGGCGAACCTTTGCTTGCCGTACCGGAGTACAACTTTGAGTCTTCCAATATTAATAGTTTGCGCAGATGGCAGCTTACGCAGCGGATGATGCAAAGTTTTTGGCGACGTTGGTCGCAAGAGTATTTAACCATGTTTTTACATAGATATAAGTGGTCGCAACAGACCCCAGAACCGATTATTGGAGATTTAGTACTGGTAAAAGAGGATGACATGCCTCCTTCTAAATGGCTGCTTGGCCGTGTGGTTACAAAACATCCAGGTGCCGATGGTATTACACGTGTTGTAACCTTACGAACCAAGAGTTCCATTATAAAAAGACCTACATCAAAACTTTGTCTTCTACCAGTAATGGTTAATTAATTATAGATTTTATTTGTTTCCTTTTTGCTAGGAATGTTTTATCAAAAAATATTATTAATAATTGTATACAAGTATTTGGTGTTTTAAATAAGAAAAACTACCCACCAAGGATATAACATTTTCATTTACCTAACTAATGCCATGGTGGGCGGACAGTGTTGGAAGGACAAATATTTAAAATTTGTCCTTGGTGGGCGGTATGTTAAACCCTTTTTCAAACCATTTGTTACTCATAAAGCCACTAGATGGCGCTAGTAAATTTGTATAAAATTTCTACATCGCGGTGTCAAGAGTCTCCGGTGTTTAATGACATCAACGTTGTATCTTAGATTTATTTGCTTTTTTAATACATACTTGTGGAAAAGTCGATCGTGTTTTTTGTTAACTAACCCTCGATCTGATCTTAGTACCTCTTCGTGACTTTTAAATGAATGGTTGGTTAAAAAGTTATTGAGCTCGCTAAACAGTTTCTGGCGCGGTTATATTTTATACTTAAATAAATAAATGTCTTTGTAAGAAAATATAATTACCTATCTGGATATCAAAGTTATTACAATCAATGAATAGTCATAGAAACTGTTTTCTTAAATTTCTTACCCTTACCCTTGCTAGAAACTAAACACCTCCCATAATTTGGTGTCAAATAGTACAACTTATCACTATTTGCATCAACATAGATCACATTATTCTGGCTATCAAATACAGGTTTAGTTGGTATTCCACTTGAAAATGCACCAACTTCGTTAATCTGGTCCCTGGCGTAGTCCAATCTAAATAGCCCCCTAGAGGCAGATTGCAAAAAGTAAGCATTATTGAATTTGTCAGTAGATAGTGCATAGGTTTCATTAGCGAAAAGGATCGCTTGCTTCGCACCCTTTTTTAATCGATACAATTGAAAATTACTTATAAAGTAAACGTCATCGTATTTGTCGATAACAAAATCATCGATATTATAATCGGATAGAGCTGCAACACTTTTAGATTTCTTACTTTCAAAAGTAAAAAGTCCTTTGGCCATGTAAACTGTGTAATATATCTTTCCTTTAAAGTGCATGTGCCATATCGTTTTATCAAAAACGGCAAATCGATTCGTTGTGTTTTTTGATGGAATATATTTGTAAATACCTAGAGCACCACCAAAATAAACATCCCTATTCGATTGATCGACTGTTCTTGCGAATGAAAAATCGATATTCGGTATGATTGAGAATCGGATGTCGTCTAAGTCGAATGATGCGGTGTAATCGGTTGAATCGGAGTCCTCATAATGGAAATATAATATGTTGCTTTTCCTATCGACAGCTATTTGGCCGGAAAGTCGGTGACCTTCGAAGACAGGAGCTTTGGAGTAACAGACGTTGTCAAAACAAGCGTGGCAGTCGGTTTTGATGTACACAGCGTTTGCCAACAAAATGCATATTGAGAGGAATCTTCTCATTTTTGACCTGTAAAAAAACAAATTACGATATAATTCAAAATTCTCGAATTAAAAAAATAAATAGTAACCATGATCATTTAACCCCTCAAGAAACCAATAACTCTTTCAGAAATTACAAGATACGCCATTTTTTTATAATTATTCGATGATGGTTCGATGGCTGTATGTATAGGGCTGTATCTCATGAATAGGTATAGGTAGGCATCTCATTATTATAGATACCTACCTACCTAGACAATTGAAATTTTCACAGAATGTGTATTTCTATTGCCGCTAAAAGCAGTGGCGTAACTATACCATCTGGGGCCCGTGGCAAATTCTTTTGATGGGGCCCTATCAGTAAAAATCGTCACCGGTAACGTGTACATCTCTTAAAATGAATCAACATCTTTTTGTTTAGGTTGGTTGAAATGCTTAACGATTAACTTGAAATTGTATTATGGTCTTTAGTTGTCTCACTTTGGATTCTTTTCAAATAAAATAAAATACCCTGAGTATTATACAATGCAAAAAAATATTTTTGAGCTCGCACTCTCTTGGGCCGGGGTCCTCTTGGGTCGGGGGCCCGTGGCATTTTGCCAGCCCTGCCATACTAGAATAGTTTTTACGGTGTTTTTTTACGCCTACTATTCGTTTCACAGCAAAGTTGAGTTAGTTATTATGATGTATTATTTATTACTAGCTGTCTCGCACGGTTTCACCTGCGTTCCCGTGATTAAAAGTAGCCTATAATACTCGGGGATAATGTAGCTTCCTATTAGTGAATACATTTTTCGAATCCGACTGGTAGTTCCAGAAATTAGCCCGTTTAAACAAACAAAAAAACTCTTCCGCTTTATTATATTATAGTATAGATTGTAGGAGACCGAGTCGTACTTAGCCGGTTTTATCATAGATTTGATGTGTGTAAACAAGAAAGTGTCATAAAAATGGAATGCACCCATTAATCACGTGGTTTTTAATTATTTACACACAGGGTACTAACTAAGATACTCGTAGTAGGGTAAGTAGTTCACCGAAGAGCAAAGCAGCATGTCTGTTTAGCGGCCGACTTGAGGGTTTTTTTGTCAAAAGCAGATGGCAGCCAAAACTGTCTGTATCTCTTTGAGTCGATAGATTTTTGTATCTTAATAAGCATCCTTGCAGCTACACCGGATGATCACGGCAAAGATTAGCTCAATTAAAAATCCTACTTACCAAAAAGTATATCACAGCAGACCTCATTCAAATAAAGACCCAAAGAATTCGTGAATAATGATTATTTCTCTATACACTTTCACATTACATTTTCACACATACAAATTGGAAGCCAAACTAAAATGAAGTGCGCAATCCTGTTTGTATAAATGTTTTCAATAAGTTATCTCTACGGATAACCCGTGACTTAGACCTTGTCCGGAGGTCTTAATTGTTTAATTAGTCTGAGAAATGGTTGTTTACTATTTGAAATGGCAAGAAACTCGTTACCCCTACTACAAATTTGCTAGGAACGTACATAATACTCGCTAGCGACTTTGATGAACATTTTGTATGACGATTCGAGTAGCGTGGACAGTTTTATAATTACAGTATTTCTACAAAATATTTCATAGTCGAGCCACTATCGATTAACGTCCCATTTTTTTCTCTAATAGACATGGATAGATTATTAATTAATCGAAAATGAACAGCACTTTGTTTTAAAACAAATATGTACAAATCAATTTCCTCAAGTCTGCCGCTGCTTCCGATTAACGCCAAGGTTCCCAGAAGGCTGGCAGCGTTGCCCTTAAGAGATAAGTACAGTAGTTGAACTGAATACTAAAACTTGATGGTAGACCCAAGGTTGAGTAACACAAGAGACATCGATAGTCGTAGCGAAAGTCGTGGGTTCCAATCCTACAATTAGCTTGAACTTTCGATCAAGAAAAGAGAGGTATAGCATTTCGTTTATTCGCTCTAAGAGCAGCTCGACTGTGGAAGTACCTCCACCTTACAGAATACCGCAACCAAATAACTTTATGTTGTGTTCCTGCGCGTGAGTAAAGTTCAATCAAATAAAAAACAAATATAAATATATAGCTCTCTTTATTGAATTTATAAATCCTTATTGCTAATGTTTTTGGAAACATTTATCGTAAACATTTACATTTCCGAACACACCATATAATTTTGCACGATTTTTAACATTAACAAATTAGCACTTTTATTAACGTTTTTTATTCATTTTATGATATAAGCCTCTATGATTAGTTATACAATAAGAAAATAGCCATCATAATATAAGGCGTTGTTTACACACCACACCCTTAACAAATACAGTATGGACCCTTTCCGAAAAACCACGAAAACAAGTTAAATTGTTTAGAAATTTAACCTTTTATTTTCTACTAAAGAAGGCTAACGCGCTTGAATTATCCGCGAGAGGCGCTAGTGTATCGTGGGTATCTCGAGCTATTCATCGCGCATTTTCACAAAATTATTCATGATTGTTGTAAAATTGTGGCATTCCTAACTATGGCAGACATGTCTGCGAATCGCTCCCAACCACTGTTTTAGACGATTTTTCTCGTAATTCGTATATCTTTTTGTTTTGGAAAATAATCTGGAATGCACAAAACTGAGGCATAAAAAAATATTGTATTTTTTGTTTGCAAGCGTGATTTGATTTCGTGCTCTGTGGTGCAAAGCTTTGACCCTATGCACGACTTCTAGCTATTTAATGTTAATGTAGAAATAATGTGAAAGCAAAAACATGACTATTTTCATGAAAGTATTGGGTAGTTTACGTGGTTCCCGTAAAGGGTCTGTACACCTAAAAATACAATAATTATAAAAAAAATGCCTCGTATTCAATCCATTGTCAGCCTATTGTATTTTGCCAATTTTGTGGCAAGGGCTGGTCCACATACTCCGCCACAGTTTAAACTCAATACTATAATTATAAACGGATATGCATTTTGCTCGAGTTACATACATCTCTCCCTTTTTTTAACTTATGTATCACTCCTCTTTATAATTGTGACATATTATATGGACAAACCCCAATATATCGTAATATTAACTAATAATAAAATAATAATAGTAATAGCCTGATTAATTCAAACAGTTGTATGTAACTGTTTGACTACGTTTTGGATTTAGTTTTGGTAACAGAAAAACTCAGTCATAATTCAGTCTTTTCTGTAAAAATATTGGACATACATACATGAATTAAATTTATAGTGTAACATACGAAATAACCCATACATAAAAAAAAACTGTGAGACCACAGATTAAATAATATTCTACATACAACAGAGTATCAAACGCCAAAATCCATACTTCAAATGTTACGTTAGAGTAATGTTTGTTTCTCAGTAAATTACACCAGTTTTTTTACATTTAATATTTAATAAGTAAATTTATAAATTATTACAAACAGTAAAAGGTGGGCCAACGAGACGAGATAAGGAATGTAAACAAACTTTCAATATTTATTTAAAGAAATTATGATGACATCTGCTTTACCGACCGCTTTCCTGTACCACGAATCACACAACGACAGCTGTCGTCGACCAACTGACGTCATTATTGCATGTGAGAGATAATGATCGCTCGCTATCATGATTTAACTCAGTAGAGGTCGGTTGTTTACATATTTTATCTCGTCTCGTTGGCTTAACTTTAAGTTATTTCAAACTTATTTATCTTCCACTATGTCACATAGCGAGAACTCTGAACAAGAGTGCACTTTATTAGCCATTGTATAAGGTATATTTTCAATTGTTAACTTACAAAAAGTAGTTAATATGGTTCCGAACAAAGTAGTTTAAGCTGCTAATTTTATAATGTTACACCTTGAATAAATTTTATAAAGGATAGTCATTTAAAATATACCTATAACAATAATGAAATATATAGTAAATGATTGATTTTACGAAATATTTTTCAATTTTTAACCAACCAACAAATCCAATTGGCTACTTGACAGTTATAATGAAAAAATATGAAATATGTTAGATATGATAGCTAATAGGTTAACAATAATTAAACAATATGTTTTTTGCATAATAATAATTTTTTAATATTTTATTTTAGGAAATAAAAAGTGAGTTTTTTTATCTGTGGATTACAAGGACCGAAACGCGGGCGGCCGGGATTGAGCATCTATGGTTTGTTTGTAAGGTTTGTGACGTCAAATTTAACTAGAGGTGTGAAACTCATCAAAAATACACGAGCTGCATAACAGCTCACGGCTCAGGTGTGTGAGCCGGTTCAATGACTCAGCTCGCAGATCAGCTCAATTTGTACCTATAGTCCATGATAAGCGCGCACGCTCACTGCGTATCGGCTCGATTCGACGCGCGGTACGCGTTACATCGTGGACTATAGGTACAAATTGAGCTGATCTGCGAGCTGAGTCATAGAACCGGCTCACACACCGGAGCCGTGAGCTGTTATGCAGCTCGCGTATTTTTGTTTAGTTACACACCTCTAGTTTTGTTTATAGAGACGTGACGTCACACCTGACAAATGTCACGTGACCGGGTGTTTTTGCGCGAATTTGAAATGAAATGTTATAAAAATTTTTTTTTTCCTTGTAAATAACATTTTTTTGATAAAAAGATAATTGTAAGAGGTATAAAATACACGTATGTAAATTTTAAAATATGTTTCCGAAAACTGTCAAGTAGCCAATTAGTAATATAAATCTGTTAATTTAAGTTAATAATAATATAAAAAATACTTATAGCTTCTCTAATTGATGCAAAAGAAAAAACTCCACCACTGTACATTTTCGATTGCCTTACATAGCCAATATTCAGTCTTCAGAATAAAACACAAAGGTATTCTAGAACGATCAATCAATGCTCAAGCCAATTTGGACCCTGCACCCGTGACATAAGGTTTATTTTCGATTAACACCAACAATTCTTGATACTTGAGTTTTAATTCTCGTTCTATAATACAGGTTTAAGATAACCATCAATGGATTGTATACTACACCTGGGTATGTTTACATCGCCTCTCAGTCCATATAGTGTGAATGGGAGCGAGTGAACTGTCCTTTAAAGTCTTCCTCCAGCTGACAGGCTTAGTTCTGTGCATCTGTCTGAAAAGTTGGAAAGTTTTGATACTTGTATTAGTTTTGTTTGCTAACTACATAATAGGGGTGTGACAAAAATCTAATTAGTCTGTCACTATCAAAAAATATTGGAGACGTATTTAGATAAAGATCGTCAAAGTTCAGGAGTGATGTGACGTCACTTGTTTGTGAGAAGTGTACCATAGTGTGACGTCACGCGAACTTGAACACACCATATCTTGGTAATTTTTTGTCTGATTGACAAAAGAAAAAATACGTGTCTAATATTTTTTGTTGTTAATGACTGACTAAATATAATCTGTGCATGAATTACGTTACTTTGTTGCAATAATTTCCAGATTGAAACAACTAAATCGGTAGATATATTGCAGAATCGAAAATGTTTCCAAATTCCAATAAAGCCATCGAACAATTAACCCAAAGAAGCGCAATGACATTCATTTTGGTTGAAATATATTCAAATTCAAATTCAAAATTCAAAATCATTTATTCAAATAGACCTTCGCAGGCACTTATGAAAAGTCTGACTCTAATACTCTAATACCGGTTCGGAAGGTTGCATTTGCTGAGAAGAGCCGGCAATAAACTCAGCAATTACTCTTTTCATAACAGCCAATATATTCCGCCAATTTCCCACCGTCGACAATGCGCTCTGATTGGCTAAGCCAAGGACATGCACTCTGATTGGCCAAGTCACAAACACACGATGAAGTGATTGGTCCTTACTGTTCAAAATCAGTGACATATCACTGACTAGTTTCGGAATTTGATTGTTCAGTATTACTACTCTGAAGAGATTTTTCCTCGATGAATAAAGCACTGTTTGTTTTTGAAGTTACCAGAACGTAAAAAAGTTATCATTCGGAAATGAATGAAAGTAATTGCAAAGAGTCACATAATCGTCCAGCTAAGCGTAGATTTGTCAAGAAAAAAATATTTTATTTACAATTTTTTTCTTTCTCTACTAAAAAAAGATTGTAACTTTTTTTCGCTAAAAAAGCAAGTGTAAGTACAACTACGAGAACTCTAACCGATTCATTCTTAAGCACATCAACATTAATAATATATTATAACTAGCTGTCTGCGGTTTCACCCGCGTTCCCGAGATAATAAGTAGCCTATGTCCTTCTCCATACCATAGGCTATCTGCATGCCAAATTTCATGATGATCCGTTGAGTAGTTGATGGCGTGAAGGCGTAACAAACTCACTTTCGCATTTATAACATTACTAGCTGCCTCGCGCGGTTTCACCCGCGTTCCCATGATAAAAAGTAGCCTATAATACTCGGGGATAATGTAGCTTCATATTAGTGTAAGAATTGTCGAATCCGACTGGTAGTTCCAGTGATTAGCCCGTTTAAACAAACAAACAAAAAACTCTTCCGCTTTATTATAGTATAGATATAGTTAGTACATACAGTGCACTGCTTCTCCTCAGGTTTTTTGTTGGCCATCGTTGCCGCGTTGTATTCGTTCTCCAAACCAAACAGCTGGAATATTAAAATTTACCTTAAATAGCCTGCCGTAAGATATAAACTACTTTGCGCCCGTTTTAAATCATTCAATCACAAATATAAAACTATATAGTGAAGCACGGTGTGCTGGAGTATTGTAAAGTATTGATAGAGAGATTAAATTTGTTGTTTTTCCGCCGAGACAAGCAATTTTTGTCAATAAAATCAGAATGTAAATGTTATGTAATGAATCTAAGCTTGTTTTGAAAAGAGTAATTGCTGAGTTTATTGCCGGCTCTTCTCAGCAAATGCAACCTTCCGAACCGGTATTAGAGTCAGACTAAGTAAGTGCCTGCATAGTCTATCAGTCTTATTACATGAGATAGTTTAAGCTAAGTCTAGTAAAACCCAGGTTTTAAGATAGTTCCAGCTCTTTTTCTTATATGACGATACAAAGTGACGTAAATATTTAAAACCTGAGTTTAGTTAGACTTGTTTTAAACCTTCTCAAGTAATAAGTGTTTGTCTAGAATAATTTTGATTTCATTTGAAAGGTAGGGGCGATATTTTTTTTATTTATTTACCCTATTCTACAAACCTTTAAGATCTCCAGATTAGATAAATGATCTCCGGGCCCGGTTTGCACAAAATGGCGGAGAAGATTCCCGCCTTTTCCCACCAACACAGCGCCACCAGTCTGCACCCAATCCCCTTTCAAATCACCACCTAGGCCTACGTTAGAAAAAATTATAAAAATAATATACACCTCTAATATTTCCACGTTCGATAAACGATCGGCCAGTTCGTATTGTATGTAGTGTGCCACGACGCCATTTTTAAATAATAACGCTCCGCCATTTTGTAATCCGTCGCCAATATAGTCCGATTGTAAACCTGTTATATGTTATATTTAATAAATAATATATCTACGGGGTGTTAATAATCTAAAAATGAATGCTGTAACTGTAGTATATTTATATGAAATAAGTTTTTGTTAAAAAATCATTTTTAATACAAGCTTTTTTTTGTGACTGTACTTGCATTGTCTTCCAATTTACTAATGTATACCAAAACATCAAGTCAATCCGACCACTGGAAGTGGGTGAAATTCGACTTGCAAGATTCCACCCGGACGAACAAACATACATACATACATTGCACATTAAATAAAAGCTTGTAAAAAGAGAGAAAATGCCAACTGTCTCTTTTACTGCAGTGTCTTTTTTTAATCATAAGGCCTATGGGTTATTTGGCGAGTAGTAATTAGTTGGCGAAACTTCACCAGGACGTAGGTACGTTGTACCATGTCAAATTCAAAATTCAAATTCAAAAATTCAAAATTCAAAAAATTACCAAACCATTCTCAAAACTCTCATAGAATTGATCCTGCATCCACATAATCGTAGATTGGCCTTCACCGTTGCATCATTTCATTAATGCTGTCTTCGCAGTAGTATATTTACGAGTTACAAACCCATTCCGCGTCCTTTGAAAATGGCTTCCCGAGACTGCTTCCAGAAGAGAGAGGTGATGATGGACACCACATTGAACCGCTTGAAGCCCAGCGCTTGGTAGGTCGACAGGTTTTCCACGTAGTAAAGATCTGGAAAACAATTTTTATACGATATTTTAATATACATATGTTTGGGTCACCAATATTTTCTTCAAACTAATAATAATAATAAATATCCCGGGACATTCCTCACACACGGTCATCTGATCCCAAACTAAGCTGAGCTTGTACTATGGAAACCAGATAAGACACACGACATACAGACATGTACCTAAAAACAAATGCATGTCCTGTGTAGGAATCGAACCCACGACCTGCGGCGCAATAGGTGGAATTTTAACCAGAGTCTTAACCAACCGCGCCAGCTGGCTCGTCAATGTTAATAAACCGGTCAAGGACTTGACTTATCTAGTGCTAAACAGATATGTTCATGCAAATAAACGTCTGCCATGTGTGGGCATCGAACCCATGACCTGACAGTGACAGTTTACCCGGCCCGTAAGTTTTTGATTGCAGAGGTTGTTATCGCCTCTCTACTAACCAATGAGACCTCTGCTTAATACTTCGAGGATAACAAACTATGCTATGGATTATATTTAATATCCATAGGATATTTCAGAGATTTTTATTAACAGTAAAACTTTAGATGCTTATATCTTCGACACGTGACACTTTACGACGGTTTGTCACAGAATATTTCTTGATTGTATTGATGTTAGCTATCGATTTTTATATAAGTTATCCGTGGACGCCATTTTGAAATAAAATCAAAATGGCAGAATGATAGGAATGCCAGGCTCCGTACTAAAATCATCCAACCCCTTTCATCGCGATCGGTTCAAAAGGTATAGTCGTGAAAAGGTAACAAATAAACAGAGAGAGTTACTTTGGCATTTATATATAATACTAACTGCCCGGCACGACTTCGTTCGCGTGGTGTCCTACTAACCTATACCCTAACCTACCCTACCCCTGACCCTACCCTACCCCTGACCCTACCCTACCCTACCCTACCCTACCCTACTCTACCCTACCCTACCCTACCGTACCCTAAGCTACCCTAACCTTCACTACCCCCGCAACTTTCTTATTTTTTTCTTACATAACAAACCTTCTCCTGACAATAACAAACACAACAAAAAAAGAATTAGCGAAATCGGTCCAGCCGTTCACGCGTGATGGCGTGACCAAGGGAAATAGGGATTCATTTTTATATATTTAGATTAGTAAAAGACAAATATAACCATGCCGGGAATGGGGTTCCTATAATACACAGGTTTATTGAATCACACTTTTAATAATTACAAGTACATCCAGGACATAAGCAATTATAAAGTTCACATAGCTGCAATTATTTGTGAATGAGTCTCAGTCAAGGCAAACAAGTACCTGCGCTGAATTAATGTTGTTTATACGAACAACAGGTTTGTAATACGGAATTATTATTCATCTCGGCTTTGGTATAAGATATGGTTACGCAAATAAATCGGACGATACGCAATTCTACATATTTTTGAGGCTTATTGCGACGTTTTATAAGAGAACATTTTATGTATTCTTATTTATTCTAACTATCTATATCCCACACAGGAAGTGCTGGTCTTATAGCGTGATAAGCCTTTCCAAATCGATCGGCAAAGAAAGGTACCAACGGTGAGGCCGGTACCTGGATGGGTTACCTAACGGTATTTCAACTCGAGCGTTTTCCGTGCTTCGGAAGGCACGTAAAGCCGTTGGTCCCGGTTATTTTTTTTAATTGTGATGGTCGTTAAGCTAGTTGGAGAACTCGTAGGCGGCTTGAAAACTCCAACAGTAAGTTGACCTCCACCGATCCGCAGTGGGCATGCGTGGTGGGTGTGGAGTATTTTTCACATTCCGTTTCACCATAAAAGCCTGTGCTCAGCAGTGGGTAATACGCTGATGATGATGATAGCCCACAATTTTACCATGGTAAGTGATGATGTATCCGATGTTGGTAAAGCACACAAAGTCTAGAAGAAACTGGCTCTCAAGTGCAGCTGTCGGAACACACCGATAGGTGCTTGGCGACAGATTTTCAACTAGAAATGGGTACCAAGCCAAGGGGGTACTACAAAGTACCCTATCACCGTGCTATGGTTTCCTCACGATGTTTTCCTTCACCCAAAGGTCAAGCTCATTGTAGGATTCGAACCCGTGACCGGCATCCGACGCCACCGTAAATATCTTTCAAGTTTTTTATTTGGTTGTTAATATACTATGTATATGACATTTAAGGTGCCTTACTTGCCCGAAAAATAAATTGTTTCGACTTTGATTCATTAAATGCAAAGTCACTAACTTTTAATCACCTGCCTTCATTATATTAGGGACCAGACCAAATAATTATATGTCAATTAAAATAATTTATAGAATTTTAGTTAATTATATAAATGTCTTGAGGATAGTTCATAGTGTCAGCCTAGAATGTACTAGACTATGTTCATGACACATAATAACATTCAAAGTCATTCAAACAATATCGATTTGATTTTAAAAATATAAACACTGTTGTTAATTGTATAAAACATAGAAAACAAAAAGAGTCCTTTAAGAGATTACACCTGTAAGACTCGTAACAGAGATAGCAAGCATACGGTATCTAACACGAAAGAGATAGCAATAGTAAATGTGATAACTTAGAACATCCGAAACCCATCTCTCTATTTTGGTTGTATCCAAGTCTGCTAAACACTCGCAGTCTTTTCGGTCCTTAGTTACTTAAAAAAAAAATTACCTCCATCAAAGAATTTCCCATCTATGAACTCCTTGGAGCCAACCTCTTCGACTCCTACTCCAATCAGCTTGATGTTATGCTTCTGCAGTACTGGTGCTATTTCACCCAACTGAAATAAATAAAACAAAAAATTAATAAAAACCGCGCCCCCGTCTCTTTTACCTGTTTATGAAATATACCAAAAATCCCTTAAAGTTAATAGAGACACGCAGTAAAATATTAGGTACCCCGTTTTATCACATCACAGCGCAATGTTACATATCGTAAAAGCTCTTATATGAGAATCCCTTCTTAGGTAACTGTGAAAGTTACATCAAAATCCCACGACTATAGAGATATAATCACACGACTTTTCGCGGCGATTCAGTAACGAATACTATCGCAACAAGAGAATTTAAGAGAGGTAGAGCAGTTTTTATTCGCTCAAAGAGCAGCTCGACTGGGGAAGTACCTCCATCTTACAGAATACCGCAGCCAAATAACTTTATTTTGTGTTCCTGCGCGTGAGTAAGGTCGCCAGAGCTCTTTGGGGAGGGGAAGGGTCGGTAGCGCGTGAGTGATGCCCCGTGTGTTGCAAGCGTCCATATGGCTACGGTAACCGCTTACCATCAGGCGGGCCGTACCCTTGATGTTGCGCTGTCTCACTTTTTGCCCGTTTCACCACGATTCTGAATCGCTACTAATGTAAATAATACGCTGCTAATGGTGGTAGAGCAAGGTGTCATGAATCATGAGGAATTTCAAAAGATAACTGTAAAAGACCAACTATGTGACATAGACTGTAACGGTAAATAAGGATAAAGATAAGAACTGATCCAAACTACGTGATTTAAATTGTTAGAAACGATGATTCTTTTTACAATATCTATTGCTCAAGATGATAAGTTATCAACGATAAGCGATACATTTAATTCAGGATTATATAACGTACCTTTCGTATTTTCGATTTTTAAGGCGATAGCTTCGTTTATATAATGCCGTTTCGAAGGTCATTGGTTCGAGCTCGAGCTTGAGCTTTCGGCGAAGGAAAACACTTTGTAGAGCCCGCCTGATTGACTACCCCAAGTTGAAAATCTGACGCAAAGCACTACGGTGATATTATACTAAAAACAGAGTCTATACAAACCTAGGTAAATAAAACAATATATTGTACTCAAGTCTGGTTTTCCTGTGGCTCACAATTATCTTATTCCAATATGAATTGTCCATTGTTAACTATTGAATGAATTCGAAGAGTAAACAGGAAAATAACCTTAGACTCATAAATAATGCAGTCAATATTTCTTGTACAAAGGCAGTCGTTTATTCAATTTAAGAACTAAGAATGTTCTTATGATCCGAATCTATAATCCATCGAACAATGCAAGTGCAATGACATTAATTTTGGTTGAAATAAATTCCGCCAGTTTCCCACCGACGACAACGCGCTCTCATTGGTTAAGTCAAGGACACGTGCGCTTTGATTGGCCAAGTCAAAAACACGCATTGCCGTGATTGGTCCTTACTGTTCAAAATCAGTGACAAATCACTGATTAGTTTCGAAATTTGATTGTTCAGTATTTTTAGTTTCAGTATTTTACAGGGATTTTGCCTCGATGCTATAATCTAACCGTGTAGGTACAATACTAAGATTGTGGTAAAGCTGTTATTTAAAAAATCGTTCCTTATCCCTATTTTATAAAACGCAAAATCTGTCTGTCTGTCCGTAAGTTAGTTCAAAACTCGTTCTAATTCAAATCTCCACGCCCCGTGTGTTGCAATCGTCGATATACCTAGCTACGGTAACCGCATACCATCAGGTGGGACGAACAGTTGTTTACCAAATTCGTCGTATAAAAATACCTAGACCGTTCCTCAGGGAAAGTCTAAAGTTTCATTGCACTTTACCTGAAAGAAGCTGAATAACATCCATTTTAATAAAACAGGGGGACACGTCTACTAAAATATCATCATCATCATCATCAGCCTATAAATATCCCACTGCTGAGCACAGGCCTCCTTTCACAAATGAGGGTGAAAGGGAAAGGGCAGATACTCCACCACGCGTGCCCACTGCGGATTGGTGGAGGTAGGCTAGTGGTCAACATACTGTTGGAATTTTTCAAGCCGCCTAGGAGGCATCCAACTAGCTTAACGACTATCACAATTAAGTGATTACCGGGATCAACGGCTTTACGTGCCTTCCGAAGCACGGAAAAACTCGATATGAAATACCACTAGACGTTCACCCATCCAGGTACCGACCACGACAGACGTAGCTTAACTTTAATCATGCTACACCTCGAGCGCTTCAAATAAAAGCTAAAATATCATACTGACAAGATACTATTGCAATTCCATTATCATTGAGCCGATGTTGAGCGCAGTCTACGAATTCATTGGTCTCATAATGAACGAAAAGAATTTTAGAACAAAAACTGCCTAAACTGACAATTAAAAGATCATTGTGGCACGACTGTAGTTTCAGTGGAAAATCATCGTAACGCTATTATGGCGACATTATTGCGCTATTGTGTTAGTAGACTACCAAAACTGTAAAATGTGACAATTTTGACACCACTGATAGTTCATTGGAACACAATTGTACTAGCAGACTTGCGCCAATCAGTCTTCTACTGGCAGTCTAGATCAATAACCTAATTACAATAAATAAATAATAAGACGAAGACTCAATTCTAGTATAGTAATTAATACCAGTAATAAGTGTATTTGAGATATGTCAGGCAGTTTACGAACTCTTTTGCATACACATGATAAGAAACAAACAAAATGTTATTTTTACACATGCTCTCACAATGTTTGTTATCTCTCCACTTTTATATGGTATGGAAATAACAAAAAAGCTTTCTTTAATCCATGTGAGAAATAAGGTAGAAGTATGAAGTTCTTATAAAGTATAAAAGAGAACATTTAGTTCTGTACCCAAAAGGTGCCAATGGGACCCTATTACTAAGCCTCTGCTATCCATCCGTCTGTCTGTGGGCTGTATCTCATTAACCGTTATAGGTAGACAGTTGAAATTTTAACAGAATGTGTATTTCTATTGCTGTAATAACAAATTTATAAATAAGGGGCCCCACAGACATGTGTTTAAAACAACTTCGACAGTTTTTTTTTTTTTCACAAACAGGAACAGTGAAATTTCTGTTAATGTTGAGTTAGACAAAATTATTTAATACTAGGGTCAGATATTGTATATACATTACCTCTCTAGCCCACAGCCGGCACAGCATACATCCCCAACGACGGAAGAAGATAATGGCCACATTCTGACCTTCCCAGAATGTCTTCAGTTCTACTGTCTGAAAAAGGATAATGTTTAAATATGGAGCTTCCAGGGTAGAGCAAAATTGTCTTTTGGCACTTTTTGGTCAACTTTTTGGACTTGGCTGGCTTTATATTTGACCTAAATTGACCCCTCTAAATGTAGCCCAGGGTTGACGCTAATTTAGCTATAAGTCCATCAGATACATAGGGTATGTGGGTTTGATTCCCACACAGGACATGCATTTGTGTGCATGAACATGTCTGTATGTCCTGAGTCTGGGTGTAATTATGTATATTAAGTATGTATTTACAAACAAAAAGTAGTATATGTATTATATCAGTTATCTGGTTTCCATAGTACAAACTCTGCTTAGTTTGGGATCAGATGACCATATGTGAGGGTTGTCCCAGGATATTTTTAATATCTAATCTGTGCATATAGTAAAAAGAGGTATATTACTAATGTTGAGATAACTAATGGTGTTATTCTGTTCTAGCCTCAGGAGTGTGCATCACAAATATCTTCTGATTAATCCTTTGAATTGCACTTAAAAAAATAATGATTGATTCAATTGTTATTATGGGATGCATGTCTCATACGAGAACCAACAGGTTAAGCAATATCTATCAATTAGGGATATTCCAGTTTATCTTACTCTCACTGAATAAATAATCAAAATAACCCGTCCATCCCAGTTCTTTAATTTCAATATAAATTTTAGGTTTTTTTTTTACTTCTGGAAAAGGTGTGACCACAGCGCAGGACCTTATAATTGATAATTTTGTATTGAATTTATAGTTTTTTTGATGTGCACAATACGCATATGTATTTCTGTATCATGAAGTGGTTACAGTTACTTTTCCTTGGCTCATATTCGCTTGACTAAACTTTTAGTTTTTGCAATATTGCTCCGCGATTGTTTTTCTTTCGATACTGTACTACAGCTTAATTAACCATTAATCATAGTTACATACAATCAAGTAGAGATATGATAGTGTTTCATAAAAAAATATGAAACAAGAAAGTTTCCTGTACCCATCAAATATAATTTAGGCGTTTAAAAAGAAATCTTTTGAAGTTAATTACCTCCCCGCTGGCAATGCTTTTCACTTTTTGTGCACCAATTACTGTTAAGTCAGTCATTATTGAAAGTTTTCAACACTAAAAATATTCAGACTACGAAATGCCGAAACGAAATGAAATGAACTGTCTTTTAGGGATGGGTAAAAAATATCGATATTTTTTCAGATAAATATCGATACTAATTAGCGATATTTTTTCCCGCGATATATCAATTTTCGATATTTATTTTCAGATATCAAAATCGATATATTTTTAAAGCTCTGCTGTCTGCTCATGCGTCACATCATGATTTTGACCAATCCGATTTCTTAAATTTAGAAAATATGCAGTAGGCTGTATGGGTTTAGTTTCTTTGCTTCAAACACAAACAAAAATTACTGTCTATGACTATGACATTGCTTGTTGGTTTCGTTGGTATCACTGCACTGGACTGACTGTATTGTATTTTAGAGTGTTGGTACGACGAACGTTGTTTTGTTGTGTTGTCACGATCTTTTTTTTATGTCAAGCAATTCGTTTTTTTTTTTTTAAATAATAAAACTAATGTTGAAACAGCCAGATGTGTATTTGCTTTAAAATTTCGATAATTTAGGCAATTTTTATAAATAATTGCAAATTGGGCAAAAAATATCGATATATCGAAATATCGATATTTCTTGGGTGATATAAATCGATATATTTGAAAAATATCGATACGATAAATATCGATATTTTTTTTCCATTTGCCCATCCCTACTGTCTTTTTTTATGACATTTGACAAGTTTGACTACAGATCACAAAATGAAAGGCAGATGGCACAGAGCACGAAGGTGAAGCCAATAAAGCAAATACAAATTCAAAATCAGATAGGTACATCGTTTTCTAGTTTGTATTTGCTTTGTTCAGCCACAGTTTATTAATAAAGAAGTGTCTTTTGTTAAATAAAGTTTGTTAAACAAAGCAAATACAAATTGGAAAACGAATACCGGGCATCTGAATTTAAATTTCGATTTGCTTTTATGACTTTACTTTCGTGTTCCGCGCGATCCATCGTGGATCCATCTGCCTTTTATTTTGTAATCTTTTGACGCTTTTGACAAACGAATGAATTAGGTTTTTTGTATTTATTCATGACCAAGGATACAAAGTCCCTCAGTCGCATACGTTTTATTTTATAATATCACTTTCATATAGTCCGCACATTAACTTTCACATAGCCACATCATCAGTCACCGTCCAGTCAGGTTTTAGTAAAATGGTGGTTACTAAAACTGACGATTCCAATGACGATTCACTGACTGACTGTTTCACGGACTTTTTGAGACAACTTGTAAAGTCACGATTCATATAACTCATTAAATTTCATTTCACTTCACTGGTGGATAAAATACCACCGATAGTATTTTATAGTATGCATTTAAACTTAAAACCCTCGAATGTATGAAAATAAAAATGAAAACGAAACGTCACTCTGCAAGCTCCCGCCAAAAAGTCCACAAACGAACGAACTGATATTAATGCTGCCACTGCCGCCAGATCATTGTCGGACTTTAAAAACTAAACAAACAAGATTCTGGAAATTCTAGATTTTCTGATTATGTGCAATCTGTGATTTTCCAAAATCATTACTCTATATTAAGTATGTATTTACAAACAAAAAATAGTATAGTATATCAGTTTTCTAATTTCCATACAAGCTCTGCTCAGTTTTATATCAGATAGCCATGTGTGAGTGAGGATTGTCCCAGACAGGACCGTCTTTACCCCCGACCCGCCGCGCCTTATACGGTTTATCATGCTACACCGCGAGCTATTTATACAGTTCATCATCATCATCATCAGCCTATAATGTCCCACTGCTGAGCACAGGCCTCCTTTCACAAATCAGGGTGAAAGGGAATGGGCAGATACTCCACCACGCGTGCCCACTGCGGATCGGTGGAGGTAGGCTAGTGGCCAACCTACTGTTGGAATTTTTCAAGCCGCCTAGGAGGCATCCAACTAGCTTAACGACTATCACAATTAAGTGATAACCGGGACCAACGGCTTTACGTGCCTTCCGAAGCACGGAAACGCTCGATTTGAAATACCACTAGGCGGTCACCCATCCAGGTACCGACCAAGACAGACGTAGCTTAACTTTGCCGATCGATTAAGAATGGCTAATCATGCTACACCACGAGCGCTTCACAGTTACTTCACATTTATACAGTTACTCATATTATAAATTTTATGAGTTAGTTTATTTTAAAATTTAAATTATTTTCTATCTACATCTACATTTGTATGGCATGCTTTTTGTTTGTAATGAATAAACTCTATAAGTAACAACTGGCCCTATTTTAAAAATCATTGAGGAACCTTAAATATCACTGAGTAAAATAGGATAAAAATATATCCATAGGAAAACTCCAATAATGTAACCGAAATTTCACACACAAACAGCTAGTAATATATTAAACAAAATAAAACCAAACTGCAAAAAAAAAAACTAACGTAACTTTTGACCAAAGCTGCAAAGGTCCCTGGCAAGTGTCAACTCGCAGGCAACCCCTAGGTGTGCTGGCAATACTGTGTCGTCGTGCCTTGCTTGCTTGTCACCGCGTGTTCCGCCGGTTCGGGATATTTATTATTTATTCTGCTAAATCCGTGAGTATTCCTTATACATATTGTTAATATTTTCCATTTTTATCATTTTCTCAAATATTTACACTAGAAAAGTGTGCCTTGATCCTACAAATAAGACATGACCTTGCAAGACTGGTGTGTACATTGATTGATTTTTTTCCTAATGAATTTGATACATACTTATTACGCTTTTATATCAGTATAATCTTTTATTTAGGTACGTCACACTCTCAATCTACGTAAAAACTAGTCTGACTAGTTCTAGTAAACTTACATCCTAGTGTTTGTGCTACTTTGCGCAATCTACTTAGTCTTATTACTACCCGTCCTATAAGATCTAAATTGAAATATAGTTGTACAAAATAGTAGTGACGCTAGAACGACTACTTAACAATCGCCAATGTGCGTGATTAGCATGGTAATTAGGCTAGACCTACTTTAACTGTAGGTAGGTTAGTTTGTCTGTAGGTTTAGCCAGGAAATCTTGTACCTTTACAAAAATTTTGAATCTATCAAATTGCTATCACATTTCTATGAGTGGGTTATTTCATTTTGTCTGATTAGTCCATTAGCTACTGTGAGATTCGTACAAACAGTTAATTGAGTGTATTCTTCGGAACAAAAAAAAACCTACCTGGATTGTGTAAAAAAAGATTTATTTCAGTCTCTGTAGCAGCAATAGTCAGAATAGCAGTTCCTCATTTAATGGATTAGTCAAAACTTTAATAATATTTTAAATGTGAAAGTTTGGATTTCTTTCACGTAATCACTCATAAACAGCTGAATCTATTGGATGAACTGTTACGTATTAAAGTAATTAATATTTGATCACAAAGAATCATGGCGAGATCCATACATTGATTTGTACAAAAAATAAAACATTTTAGAGGGTTTTGAATCACTTCCAATGTTGAGATTACATTACCAGCAACATATTAATATACATGAAATATTGTATAAACTCCGCAAAACATAACAACAACATAACGGTTTTGGTTGCGAATAATCGCGATTCGCCAGCATGCCATAGAAATTAGCATTTTTATCCCGGGGTTCTAAAAATATTTTAAATGGCTCAAGTTATTCTTTAGGCACCAAGGATCAATTATAACTTGATTTCAACATCTCTAAAAATCTTTATTTTTTTGTACAAATCTCGCCATGATTCTTTGTGTTTCATACTTACATGTGCTAACATAAATGTGTTTCTTTTAACTTGAAACAATTGTGTAGTTATAGCGCTATCCTTGATAAGTGCTTAAAAGTTTTAGCGAAAAACATTTTGTATTCTAAAAAAACTAGCATGGTGAGACAGTAATGTACAGAGATTATAAATAATACTTTTCATTACGTCTCTTGTGATTAGATAAGTTAACTGATACATACCTACATATTTATTATCTGTTAGATAATTTTACTTCTACGTGATAACATTAATTATCTGTCGGTTGTCTATAAATTTTTGAAATAGGCCATCCAGTTGTTGGCTTGAAAAAATAGCATCCTTCTTTGTTCTATGCATATTTTCAAAGATGTTTGTGTCAATGTTTAATGCTCAGGGTGAAAAGATTCCTATAAAAATTACATGTGGATAGATCAAACACTGTAATATACATCAAGCTGCAAAGTGGAATGAAAGCAATGAAAAAATGTTAAGAGCTTATACTACCCCAGCTCAAATCCACATTTTGCCCCCGCTTCATGGCTCGGCCGTGCAGCCCCCGCATCGCGCAGTCGCAACTATCTCACTCGCACGAGTTCATGACACGGCAGCCCGGCAGGAGTCACGCACGACTCACGAGTCGACCGTACGATAGGGTAAATACACAGTTATTTGACCTAAGTATGGAAATAAAATAAAACGATTGTAGAAAAGTACTAAAGCGCCGCACGATAGGGTAAATACACCAGTATTTGACATCTTACTAGATTTCCATACCTAGTTACTACTAGGTATGGAAATAAAATCAAAGAATAGGATAGAATATCATTTATTTGCTTTAAATGTGGTTTTACAAGGTCTTAAAATTTGTACAGTTCATTGTTATAGTATTCAGCACATTCAGCTTTCATAATAAGCATGCAAATAGGTCCACTAGGTACATTAGGTATAATTATTAAATAAAATACAAATTACTATTAAATCAAAAACACGTTATCAATTTAAATATTCATTTACTAAAATTAAGTATTATACACAGACATATAAGAACAAGGTATTATATTAATTTAATTGACTATGTTAACTTTTTGTCTATTTTACTCACATGTCAAATACAATTTAGCCTACGAACAACGAAAAAAAAAAAAACGAAAAACCTATGTCAAACAATTGTACCCATATAATTCATTAATATTATAGAAATATTGGGATTTTAGCCACTGTATCAATTTACATTTAAAACGTATCAGTGGAAGTGTGTGTGTTTAATGTTATTTGGTATCGCATTATATACCTTTATGCACATTGCAAAACATTGCTTTTGATAAAGAGCCATTCGAGGCGGATTGTCAAAGACCAATCGATCTGGATGCCTTGTGCTTCTTGGATAAATGTCTTGCCCTGTTTTAACCTGCAACTTCAAGTATGTACATACAAGGAAGAGATATACCCAGACTATCGAACAGGGGCCTGCATGAGGCATGTGGTGGTACACCACATATTGCTCGAACGCATTTCTTTTGTGCAATGAATGCTTTATGTATATCTGGAGAATTTCCCCAAATAAGTAACCCATATTTTAATGTAGATGCTATGTGACCATGGTTCGCTGCTAATATAGTAGAACGCGCGGATGTTTGTTTCAATCTGTTTTATACGTATATGAATTTATTTATTTAATTTTTATTACAACTTATAATTATTGATATATCATCAGCAAAAAGGGTACATTTATTTGTAGTCACATCCGGAAGGTCGTTTATATAGATCAAGAAAAGCAACGGCCCCAGGACGCTACCTTGAGGCACACCACAGCCATTAACTCTATTTATCGATTTATGAGAAACTAGTGCCAGTTCTTTATTTAAACAATTTATCTCGACATATTGTTCCCGATTTTGTAAATAAGTCTGCAACCACTTAAGCGCCTCGTAGGCCAATATTATTTAATTTAGTGACTAGAAGCTCATGTGATACGAAATCGAAAGCTCGCGACATATCAAAGAATATAACAGACGTTGCCAGTCTTGAGTTGAGAGAATCTGTTATTTCACGTACCAGTGCAGCTAATGTAGTGGATTTTTTACTCTGAAATCCAAATTGCTCCTCTTTAATAATATTCAGCTTATTTACAAACGACATAATCCTTTTATGCATAGCTTTTTCGAATAACTTTGACAGAATCGGTACTAAAATTATTGGTCTATAATTATTTATATTCGATTTATCGCCTTTTTTGTGTAGTGGTTTGACCAGAGAGAATAAGTCTGGAAATTCACCATTTTCAAAGGATAGATTTATTAAATGAGCTAAAATCGGGCTAAGCTCTTGTTTACAGTATTTAATTACTTTTGTAGCGATTTCGTCATATCCTTCTGCAGATGTATTATTTAGCGATTTAATTAAACAATTTATTTCATTTTGATCACATGGTGTTAGGAATATGGTAAAAAATTAAAATCAAAAAGTATTTATTCAATATAAGCCCTAATGAGGCACTTATGAACGTAAACTTACTCCGGTTCCAAATACAACTTGAACTGAGAAGACTCCGGCAAAAAACTCAGCAAGCTTTTTATTTGTACTTAGAAGTATTATAATTTACAAACGATATATTATTATATAACAATAGCCTGCGAAGCGAACAATTCATTCAAATGCATTCTTGTCATCTACAAATTCTGAAACTTTATAGTACCCTTTCTTGCATAACTTATGTTTGACTATCTTTTTAAATGTATTTAAATAATTGCAATTGTACAAATTGTAGGCTTAATTTACATTTACTTCAACTAAGGGAACAGTGAAAGTTTCTTCAGAATCGGTTCAGTAGTTTTCAAAATATGGATTAATAAGTGTCGGCCTGGCTTATTGATACCAGCTACGGGTGCGGTCTCAAAGGGAAAACATCAAATTCAAGTCAAATTCTAGTGCATGTAAGAAAAACTAAACATGCCTATTAGAGATCTCTATGTATATATAAAAATTAATCCCTATTTCCCTTGGTCATGCAATAACTTGAGAACGACTTTACCAACTTCATCTTTCTATTGAGAAGACTCTTACGGGAAAATAAATAAGTAAGTAAAAGACGGGCAATCCATTGATGAAAATAATTCGTTAAATTGGGAAAAGCCAATACCAGTAGATATAATGCCAGATGTTGCAGCTTTATTTAAATCCTGGTTTGATTTGGGTTCCGAGTCGAGACTAAATTTTAAATTGCACATGTTGCATTTCAACGTGTATTTGGAAAGTAGTCCTTTTCTTTTTTCTCCAATAATGTGGACATTACTCAATGTACATCCAAACGCTTTGTTGTGATTACATATTTTTTGAAGTGACTTAAAAAATGATCCAAATCGATGATTCTTCGTCCATCCACGGGAATAATATGCTCAGTGGCGTGCATTGGTTTTCGGACTAGGTAGGCAGAAGAAATCTTGGCCATACGGCTAAATATGGCTCTTAGATAGATCAGGTTTTTTGACCAAATTCGTAAAATTGTTTAGGTCAGCGTATCATTCCACACACATTTGGTATGATTCATTAGCAAACAAAATACCTACATAATAACAGAATAATAGATTCGACTAACAGCACCCAGGTAGCCAGGTGTTTTTAATAAACATAATATTCTGTGTTAAAATATCTAAGATACCTGTGATACATGTGAATATACATGTGTTTACCTTTGTTTTGAATCCATGAATGTTTTGGAGTTGGTCTACAGCAAGTTACCTATTATTTTCAACAAACGAAAACTGAGTAAAGGAAAGGACTAATTTATCAATACATTTTGCATCTTCACCACAAAATTTCTTCATTTCATTTCACACAGATACACTTCGCAAAATCACAATAAGTAAAAATGTCTAAGATGTTTACCTTTGTTTTGAATCCATGAATGTTTTGGAGTTGGTCTACAGCAAGTTACCTACTATTTTCAACAAACGAAAACTGAATAAAGGACTAATTAATCAATACATTTTGCATCATCACCACAAAATTCCTTAATTTCACACAGATACACTTCGCAAAATCACAATAAGTAAATAACAACAACACTGCATACAATGACGATACAACGCCAGCCAAACCATAAACAAACCAACACAAATAAATTGCGAAGTTATATTTGAGTTGCTCTAATGTTGGTAAACTAGTTTAGGTAGTTTAGGTTAAGGTAGTTTTTTTAATTTGAATGGGTTACCTTACTTACAACAGAGTAGGTAAGGTTACTTTTGGTCCATAAATCGCGAATGTCAAATGCTTTCGTCGTATTATCTTAAAGAAGTGTGTGTGTGTGTATGAATATGCCGAAATCGTTTTAGTGTGCGTGAATTTGAGAGGCGAACTTGCGAGTGCCTGCGCGGCAAAGTTTAAAATTTCGTATTGAATGTTAGGTTAGATTTTTATTCAAAGTGATTATGTAGTTTAATTGAATCAAAATATTATTGTATTGAATCTTATGAGGTAGGCATTGCTTATTTGCCTATATGGAATGCACGCCACTGAATATGCTCTGCTTCGCTTCCACAATAGTTTATTACGTACCTGAAATAACCAGTTTCAATAATAAATTAATTATGTAATTTATGTAACTAGCACTTCGTTCTAAGTGAGTAATAATAAGTTAAGAAACGCAGAAATAAGGTACCCAATTACATTCAAACTTATATATGAGAAAAAAATGTATGTAAATATATTATATGTATGTAAACTAAGAATTATATGTATTGAAAAAAGTTAAGATGTAAAAAGATAATAGACAGAAAGAGTTACTTAAACTAAAGTACACACTAATAGGTAACGATAGTTAGATAAACTCACAATTCTACAGTTTGTAAAGCCATCAAATCAGGTTCGTTTGCATGTTTAGAACTACTGGCATCCATGTGTTCCGTTGGTATTTGCAATCTGTAATAAAATAGGCTATACGTTTCTTCTTACATACTACTAAAATTATATAATAATATGACCGTGGCCAATTACTTGAACGATTACCCTAATATTTAACCCTTATATTTAGAACTAGCTGTCCCCCGCCGTTTCACCCGCGTTCCCAGGATAAAAAGTAGCCAATGTCCTTCTCCATACCATAGGCTATCTTCATGCCGAATTTCATGATGATCCGTTGAGTATTTGAGGCGTGAAGGCGTAACAAACAAACTCACTTTCGCATTTATAATAGTAGTAAGGATAACCAATAAGATATTTATTGAAGTAATTCAATTCACTACATAACATATACCTACCTAGTAGGTGGGTACCTACCAAGAAGTTGGATACCTACCTAATAACCTGTGCAAACTTTATTTACTCTGTTGTGAAAACATTTAGTATCTAACCTAATAAGCTAGGCGGTTGATACTCACGGCCACGGGTCCACGTGCGGTACATTTTCTGTATTGCAGTCAGAATCGGGTATTTGTTTATTTCTGAAAATGAAATATGTATGTAGTAGGTACAATTATGATTAGGTATGTACGTTGGTATTTGCATTCTGTAACAAAATAGGCTTTACTTCTCTTTATCTCATACTAATAAAATAATATGTGACCGTGGCCATTTACTTGGACGACTACCCTAATATTTACCAATAAAATGTTTATTGTAGAAATTCAATTTACTGCATAATATATACCTACATAGTAGGTAGGAACCTAAATGTACATGCTTTACTTACGCTGTTGTGAAAACATTTTAGTATCTAACCTAATTAGCTAGGTGGTTGATACTTACGGGCACGGGTCCACGTCCGGTACCTATATTTTCTTTATTTCGGCTACACATCAAGATATAAATTTCCAGTACAAGCTGATCTCGCATTGTATAGGATTTCCGTACAATGGAAGGTCAGATCAGAGGAGCTTATACTGGAAATTACCTACTTTTCTTACCCATTACAATAATCAGACTCAGAATTTATTGGTAGATACAAACCAAAATGCCTTCCTAGGTAAAAACACATATTATGATTCATTTTAGGTAGGTACTTACTTCAATATTTTATTCTTAATATGTGTAGCATTTTCTTTTCTCCAATTCCATCTTTTCTTTTCTTGTCTCGATCATTTCCCATTTAAAACAAAATACACTTCACTTATAATTTATTAGGTACGTATCTACGTGGGTCGTGAGAGCAAGAGACACGGGTTCCCCGTTCGAACGCCGGAGCGCGACTGAATCTGTGCGGCAGCGCATCGTACCACTCGAAATATTTGAGATTTAATTTCTAACAAATTAAAATAAAACATTATTTTAAATTCAAATCATATGGTACACGTATTGTACTAACTACAGTTTATATAAAAAGTTTCATTAGTATAGGTAAAGTATTAATTGACTAATGCGATTTATTTGTAAAATTCAGAGGGAAGTTTGAGATTTTTTTCTATCGAGAAAATGTTTAGGAATCGTGTTTTCACATCATACAGGAGTCAGTATATATCCTCAACTGTACTATATATTTTTTTCAAAATTATTGATTGGTTACTTTTATTGATATGCAGGATCAAAGGAGCACTTTTGAGGTGGGGTAAGGCCTTAAGTGCAAATTACACAAAAATATCTACCTACCCATAGACGTGGACGTAAAAAAAAAGCGGACGTATTGTCACTAACAAAAAACTGTGTCGCTCAAGTCGGCCTGGTGGCCAACTTGTTTTTCAGCAAAAAAAAAACACATTTTACATAAAAATTATAATATCATTGATAATATAATCAGCGCATTACTACATTATAGGATAAAATAATTAGGTACCTATTTGAATGTGTTCCCTGATAGCATTCCAGGCTTTAGGTAATTAGTGTTTTTTTATAAATAACAATTATTTTATAAAATGTTTTTTTTTTTTTTTTTTTATTACGTATAGGTACGGTTTGACCACAATCTCACCATGGTAAGTGATGATGTGGCCGAAGGTGGTAAGCACACAAAGCCTTGAAGGAACTGGCTCTCAAGTGCAGCTGTCGGAACACACCGATAGGTGCTTGGCGACAGATTTTCAACTTGAGGGTGGTAGCCAGCCAGGTGGGTACTACAAAGTACCCTACCACCGTGCTATGGTTTCCTCACGATGTTTTCCTTCACCGAAAGCTCAAGCTCATTGTAGGATTCGAACCCGGGACCTTCGTCTCGGTATCCGACGTCACTACCACTGAGCTATCATCGCCTTAAATTTAAAAGTTAAGAGGAAACCGTTGTTCTATTGACATGTTATGAGGAGGGAAGAAACCAGAATAATTAAAGAGTTATGAATATGAAAGTTGATGGATATACGGGATGAGATGGATGGTGTGTAGACTGAAAAAGAGGTGTACTTTAACATTCATAAGTGCCTTTTCAGGACCTTAAGAGGTAATGCTGGTGGCGTTTGTTCCATACAAACGTAATCCTCAGTTTCCTCTCTGGATAATGACACTAGAGCAATGATTATTTTACCATGCAATCTGTAGGTACCACTGCATGTCCCTCGGTTGTGTTTTTCTCCATAAATTAATTATTATAAGAATTAGGAGCCTTCTAAAATCACAAAAACTTACCATTATCAGACGTCCAGCGACGAATATAAAAAAACAAAGTAAAACCGACAGACATAGCCAAAGCCCTTCTTATTATGATACTTGTTTTTTTTTATCGATCCAGTTTTGGATCAGATAACCCGGGATTACGAAATAGCGATTTCGTCTAATTTAAATAGGTACAATCGGTCCAAGCTGTAGTTGTCTATCGCCCTCAGGCGGGATAGCTCGGGCACAGCGCGAGAGCAATAGATATGTTAAAAACCTATTTTTCAAATTTCTTGCAGCCATCCTTTCCTCTTAGGGGATTGATTGTGTGAAAGATGATATGGGTAAGAAAGGAGCGAATGCTCGTATGACGGAGAGAAGGGACGAATGGACGAAGAGCACATATTGCTCCGACAACATGATGATGATTGTGTTTGTAAAAATATATAAAACATACTAGGCAAAATGCCTAAGCCTCCCAAACAGCCTGTTTAAAAACGGACTTAATGTTTATGAACTCAACCCTTAAAATTGAAATGAGCCCTCATAGAGCATATAAGAAATATTAACTTAAAATTCGGAGATGGTCATAAGTATTCCAATAATACTTGTGAAACTTATAACCATCCTTATATCCCAAGAAATACAGTCCAGAACCGAGTGACTTTGCGTGCTCCAAGTACCAAAGACAGTATTGATCGCCAGCCTAGACTAACTGGCGTCGTTTCGACTCCAGTCAAATGAGTTACACCTAAATCTAGATGGATGATGGATCAGGAAATAATTCCGCACCCAATTGTCAGCCAGTCGATTACTGAGGCCTACTACGCTTTTTATGACACCAGAGCGTATACCACGACATAGGTGGTAGATTGCATGGCGCGGGAAAGTCGTTATATAGATTAAATAATTGTGAGCAGGTGTTTTTAATTAAAAAATGTTTGACATTTTCATAAGGGTCATTTGGTTGAAAATTTTCTCCTACATCCCCTTAATAGATTGCAGACACCTTATTACCATAAACCATAACCCTGTATATTGCATATTATGTTGATATGTAATTAAACTAATGTTGTCATTATTTAGTTCTGGTTTTTCCTACTACGATCCATCTACCTACTGTTTCTGATTCCGAAATAATGTTTGGGTTACTACTTATATACTGTCTATGTGTACTAACAGCTACTGCTTACACTGTAAAAATCTATTGATATCAATCCACTGATATAGTGTTATCAGCAAACTAAGAGTATTTTGAAGTGAAATAGGTACCTGATTACAATTTTGTTGTAAAAGTCCAACTGACTCGAAATTGTCACTATGTAGATTAGTCATTGACCAATAATATAATGAGCGCATGACCACATTACAGGACAAAATAATAAGTATTTGAATGTGTCCCCTGATAGAATTTCATATTTTTAGGTACTTACTTAGTGGTTTTGTGTAAAAGTTAAGAGGAAACCGTTTGTTGTATAGAAGTGTGGCGAGGGATGAAAACCGAAGAATAAAAGTTATGAATATGAGAGTTGATGGATATACGGGATGAGGAAGACTGAAAAAGAGATGGAGAGAAGAGAAGAGATTTTGAGATTCAGCTCTGTAACGGGTTAACGGCATTTAACTCGGCAGATAGATAGACCATACGCTGGAATAAAACACTTTATCCCACAAAACCCTAAAATCCGTTACGAAAGAAAAGCGGTCATATGCTGTCATCTATGGGTGGGAGCACCTGGATACCAGCTTGGGCCTTTAGACTCGGTTCAGCGAAGTGCCGTCAGAATTGTTGACGATCCCGAGCTCACAAGCGGTTTAGATCCCCTCAGTCTGAGGAGAGACTGCCTGCTTATGTGTTCTACCGCTTGTACAATGGAGAGTGATCTAAGGAATTGTTCGATTTGATGCCCACGGCTACCTTCCACCATCGCAACTCTCGCCATCGACGGGGAGTCCATCCTCACACATTGAAAACATAATTGTTTCGAACTGTGCGGGCTAAAAGGAGTTTTCTTCCGCGGACGCTCGGACTGTGGAATGAGCTGCCCGCCGTGGTTTCCCAATGGAGTACAGCATGGGGTTCTTTAAAAAGGGTGTGAAGAGATTTCTGCAGGGTCGGCAACGCGCGCGTGATACCCCTGGTGTTGCAAGCGTCCAAAGGCTATGGTAACTGCTTACCATCAGGCGACCGCTAGTACTTCAATAAAAGTATACAGTTAAATGTATGTAAATGCCTACCTTAACAACAGGCGCGTTCGTAGAAAAGCAATGTCATCTCACTGACGTTTATTAATTTTCGTTTTGATGAATGTTGCATCATATTTTTCCATTGAAGGATATAACGGGAAAAGATATTACAGGGAAATACCAATTAAATTGTAAAATAATGAACGAAACGATCAATGGATATTCAGGTCTGGGATGAGTGGTGCACGGGGAAAGAGGCCTATTAATTACTCAGGCGGAGTAAAGTTGATGATAATGATGATGAATCTTATTTTGGTTATTGCCATGCCATACGAAGGGAAAGCCCTTTAAATATTGATGATGGGTATTTTTTTCTGAAATAAGATTACATTGCATTTTTTTAAATAAGAATAGCACTCATAGAGATGAGAACCTTCACCATACAGAATACCGCAGCCAAATAGAGCTCAATGGAGAGGGGGAGGGGTCGGTATCGCGTGAGTGACTCCTCGTGTGTTGCAAGCGTCTTTATGGCCACGGTGACCGCTTCCCATCAGGCGACTTACCGACTTCGTGGTATGAAATAGAATGTTGAAGCATCGAACTCTCGAAATTAATAAAAAAACTCTATTTTTCTGATAGCGATCGAAAGAATCAATCTTCTCAAACATATAAAAAGAATTCCGTGAAATCTTTCATCAAAATTATGATGTTATGTTATAGTGCTTCATTCGGGGACTTCCATACAATATTGGGAAAGAAAACTATAAATAATATTGTTCTAAATAAAACAGGTCAAGTGATAATCTGAGTCTCACTCGCACACCGAGGGTTCCGTTCCGATATTCCTTGGACGTATATTTCTTGGAACGGACCATAACTGTTGAAAAAAATCGGACCGCATAACCAAGTTTGCCTGTGAGATAATTTTTATGATTTAGAAATATATATTTTTCCTGCAATATTTAGGTAATTATTTCAGAATTTTCGCATTGCGTACCTACTTCGGAGATAAGCGGACCAAGGGTGAGGTGGTATTTATTTGACATTATTCATCATAAGTCAAAAACAACGCAACATAAAAAAGAAAAAAACCTTTTTTTGGAATGTACAAATGATGCCCTTTCATATGATACCTTACTACTTAAGTCTTTAGAGCTTTAAATACATTATGAATATATAATGTATTTAAAGCTCTAAAGACTTAAGTCCCAAGACTCTTAAACCCTAAAAAAACTCAAGTCTCATTATAACTTCCTATCCATGCCGTCATGAAAATAGACACCATGTATATTGCCTCGTTAGTATGTATCTGCCTGAAAATTTTGATAGATTTTATAGCCCAACTATACAGCTACTCTTGGAGCAATTGACTGCGAAGTGTGCAAGTATATTCCAACAAGGATGCATTATAAAACGTATAGCATTGTAAGTGTTGCCCTATGGCGCTGCTATATAGACTACAGCAGCCATAAATTTCAATATAACAACAATTATATCATATCGTCATCATGATACTTCAAATCCAACCTCAAGGATTAATGATTCATTAAAAAAAACGATTACGTCATCGAAACATGGACGTTATTCTTATAAATACACTACTCCATAAAGAATTCTCATTCGAATACGCAGAATATATCTGTCCTCATCATTACCCGTACGTTAAAATGAGAAAACAAACCAGTACCTATGGGAAACTGGTTTGCTTATTCATAGCAATACATTCGCGTTTTACAAATGTAGCTAGTACTTACCACAAGTTTTTCTATAAGTCGTTATATACGATCGAATCGCACCGAACCGACCAGTCATTATTTCGCAGCGAAACGGACCGGTCGTGCTGGGAAACTAAAGTTTTAAGCTGTATATAAGTGCCTAGTGCATTTAAAACTGTGATATTATCATTATAAGTGTTATATTTAAATTAATTCGGTGAGTATTGACGCGAAGCTTAGGTCATTTACGTATTGATTATGTTTAACCTTGTACAGTTTTTACCGGCTAGTTGTTAGTAAAATAAAAGTGATTGTTTTGTGAATTAGATACAGTTTTACTGTTTAGATTCGGCTTTTCTGTTGAGCAGATATAAAAGCGAAGTTTGCTTAGCAAACGGATACCTAGTTAAACATTAATAAACACCTATTAAATTACATTACTGACTCATAAAGGGATATAACATTCGTTGTACTGACATGAAATAACAAATAGACCTCTCTGTGTAGGTACGTTAAGGTGCTGAAAGCTTTTTATAAACTAAAATAGCCTGTTCGTGTCCAAAATACGTTTTTTACACCTACTTTGTTAAATGATTTTGTTATGTTACAACAGTTCCAGATAAAATCATTATATTTATCATCATTTTTAAAAAGCGAACTTGTAATATTAAAACTTGTTCGTGTTACCTATATTGAAATAAGTTAAAAAATAATTTCTTTTTTCACTTGAGCCAAGCAACCAGCTATACAAAAGCGGTTGTTATTAGCTTCTTTAAAATGACTTTATTATAGCTTATTACAGGTGATTAGCGCAGCACAAACTACTTTAAGTAATTAAAACTAATGTATTCACATAATACGTGCTCTAAATCTACAAGAAGTCTCTTTATTTTTTCCACAAATCAGTAAACTATGTGGCGGAATTTTACGTTCTCATAGAATGTGAGACGTTAGATTTTATATACATAGTTGTTAATATTTATGACAATTGACAACGGACCACATTATCGGTGAGAAAGCGACAAAATCTTCAACATAGTAAAAATAAAAGGAACAAATAGGTAAATAAAACCCGTTGCTAAAACGAAAACGACTTAAACTTTTATAGCGGATTATACAACGCCTTATTAGTTGCTAGGTTTATCGATGGATGACATAATACCATAACTTACCATGAATTATATTTAGTTAGCAAAACATTGAAAGAACCTCGATTCATCAGTTGTTCTTTATATTCTTAAACAGTCAGTCATGTTAAGACATACGAAACCAGTTTCTGATATATTATAACTTTACTGATGTTATAAATTCGAAAGAAACTCTGTCTGATACCTTTTCACGCCCAAATCGTTGAGCCGATAACTCACACGAGTTCCCGTGATAAATAGTAGCCTACGTCCTCCTCCATTCCATAGGCTATCTGCATGAATTTTCGCATCGTGCTCGTTCGTGGCTCGGCTCGTGCTAGATTCGCGTAGCATGGACACACCATGATATATTTGCAACGATTTGACAAGCACGCCATAACACTTAGAAATTGTTACCTATTTATATCAACAGTAACTTTGAATACATAAAGCAGAAGCGGAACTGCTGCAATTTATTAGCATTCGATGAAATGTTGACTAAGTGGGATACGCCTAGGGGGTCAAAAACGGTCATTGAACCTAACTACTCGACCTAGATGGCATAAAGAACGTGGTGGCTACGCTTGTTAATGCGGGTGTGGGTTCGATTCCCGGGCCTCGGATGTCAGTTAAGCCGCAATTCCTGTTTTTTTTTTTTTTTGTAATAGACCAAACGGTGATAGCAGCTCCACCAATTTGCACTGTACGCTAGTGCTGGGCAACGAATGCCCCCCATTATTCCCCAAAATCACATCGCTCCTCATTAGCAGTTTGACAGTACTTATTTTTCTTTTTTTTTTCAAAATTCAGATACAATGGCCATCCACATCAAGGATTTCGACGACCTGAAGAGCAGGCTGACTGAGGCCGGTGATAAGTTGGTGGTGATCGACTTCATGGCCACCTGGTGTGGGCCCTGCAAGATGATCGGCCCCAAACTAGAGGAGATGGCCAACGAGATGGCTGATGCTATTGTTGTCCTTAAGGTAAATATTCCGTGGGGTTACGTTGACCGCTTACCATCAGGCGGGCCACAGGCTTGTTGTCATAATATCCATAAGGATATAAAAAAAAAAAAAACAAAGACATAGCACAAAGTAAATAAAGGGGATCCCTTCAATCCTCTGTGGATGTAGTTCGTCCTAATCTTTCGCATGTACTTGATAAATTGTTTTTTTTTTCAAGCCACTGGGCTATTGTGGTAAATAAAAACTTGAGAGGTGTCAAGGGATACCCGGATGGAACGAAGTTAAAAACAATTATGTATAAATGTTATTATATATTTTACATATTTGTTTTTTCAATGCGAAATAGAAAGACGAAACGAAAATAACTGGCTTGCTTTCTATAAAGAGAGAGAGAGAGACAGACAGAAAAACAGGCGCACGCCGCACAGCTTACAACTATAGCAAAAAGTGTCGTTACAACTTTTGGTCTTCATTTTTTCCGTCTAGCCCCCTTTCGCAACGCGCGATAAGGATGTTCGTTCCAATATCAATTAAGGTATACCTAAACTATAATCCAGTTACTAAAAGCCTGTTTTGACAGCACCTATCCATCAAGGTGGGGTATCCGACATGAGACATCCTCTTCTCAAAATGTGCCTCATAGATCTTGACAGCTTTATTATAAACTTTAGTACTTGTTACAAGCGGGTTAAGAGAGAATATTGTGTAGCAAGTTGAAATCGTAGCTAAAAGTAAGGTCATACTAAGACATTTGGCATTTAATTGGGGACAGGTTTTTTCTCGATAAAATTTATGTAAAAACCAAGACTCGGAAGAGCCGAGATTATTTTCAAAACAAGTCCATATTAATTACTACCTATGCAGAGGCTCTACCGCGTAACTTTGGTGGTAATCGTAACCAACACCATTAATTATTTCATCCAATGACGCGCACGCGGTATGACGCGACGATGACCATTCGTGGGCCCTGATTGGATGAAATTCATTAATGGTGTTGGTTACGATTACCACCAAAGTTGCGTGGTAGAGGTTATTCAATGCCTACCAGTTTGTTTTTACTCAGTATAACTTATTTCGCATGAAAAATTGCACTTTTTGTGTATAAGAAGTGATTTTTAGGTCTATTCCGAAGCCTCCGCTGTCCAACCGCTCGTCTGTGGGCTGTATCTCGTAACTGTACACAGAATGTGTATTTCTGTTGCAACAAGAAACGTTGTATAAAAAAAACGTTTTTTACGGAAACCTTCGTGATTGAGTACAACTCTCACTTTGTCAGTTTTTTAAACAACTATGTATTCATAGTTATCTATTTCATCCTAGAAAATTGGGCTTCGTTTTTTTAGTTTACCATCGAGGTGTGATTTCTGAATATATCTTTTTTTGAATACAAAGAAACGTTAGTACAGAGACGGAATGAAAAGGTACGTACTTGATTCGTTCAACATGTTTTGATGAACTTAAACCTTCTTGTCGGTACAATAAAATTGATTCGTGTAGTCTGGTGCACGCGAAAACCGACTCTAAGGACAAGCTTACCCATCAGTTGATGTGTGGAATATCATTAATATGAATACGGTTTTCCCGTAAATGTATTTACGTATTGTGTTGCCTAGAAAGATTGATATTTGTGAATATATTCTCTCATGTCATTTGATATTGTTAACTAAATTCTGAATGTCACTTGTGAATCATTGCTGACCTTCGTGCCATCAAAACAAGGTCGAAAATGTCGTTTTATTATTATTGTGATAGACTATTAGTGATGACGATAGTACATCTTGACTAGACTGATACTGGATTCTCAGTATACTGAATCACGCTTTAAAATAATAAAAATAGCACTAATGATATTCGGGATAAAAATGTTTTTCCCTAATGACGTCATCGAAACAGTCAAATTTGACGGGCCAGCTGGCGCGGTTTTTTAAGACTCTGGTCAAGATTCCACCTATTGCGCCGCTGGTCGTGGGTTCGATTCCCACACAGGACATGTATTTGTGTGCATGAACATGTCTGTATGTCCTGAGTCTGGGTGTAATTATGTATATTAAGTATGTATTTACAAACAAAAAGTAGTATATGTATTATATCAGTTATCTGGTTTCCATAGTACAAGCTCTGCTTAGTTTGGGATCAGATGACCGTGTGTGAGGAATGTCCCAGGATATTTATTTATTTATAAATGGTTTTAACATTCATACGATGACAATGAATGTCTTGCACAAACACTCAGCGGCCAAATCTGCTATTTTCGAATCAAAAATTACATTCACGATCCCTTTGCAACTCCACTGCTTTTTAACCAATGTGCATTGTCTACTAAATTCGTAATTATTAACGATGCTATTGTATTAGTAGACTCCCAAAATCTTAACAACACTGATAGTTCCCCGATGAATAGTGCCCTGATCAAAAACCAAAGTTACTACTCAGATTTTTTGCGTAATAGCTCCTCAAATAGATAAGCCACGTGGGCAAATTCGTAAGACGCAAGAAACATTTCAATTTTGCTTGTATCTCTTCAATGGACAGTGCGACCTTTTTGTTTGTAAATACATACTTATGATACATAATTACACCCAGACTCAGGACATACAGACATGTTCATGCACACAAATGCATGTTGTTATTCTTGTCTTCTATCGATTAAGATATACCTAGGCGTAGATATGCCGTATTGATATCGTATAATTTGCCAAACTTGCAATCAACCGTATCTGTTAAAAAATAGATTAACTGGTTTATTAAGTCTGATTGTGGGATCGTGCGTTTTGCTGTTGCTCAATAATTTTGGAAGCGCCTTTTACTTCTACAGAAATGACAAATTGAATGGCACTTTAAAGCTAAATAGCAGATTAACAGTTGTCTAGATTCTTGACAACTGTGTACACTCAATCTAAAAGGTGTACATATGTATTAGAAAGGCATTATTTATTAGTGTCTAATTAAATTGTAGGTATTAGCCACAAAAATCGGCATAAAGCATAGCAAATATTTAAAAAAAAAATTGTCTATGAATGCTACGACTTAACTCCGGCCCACACATTTCTGAATTCCTAAAAACTTACATTCGGTTGTTAATAACAATATTATTGAAACATTATTTTAGTATTTTTAGTGTAAACCTATCTTGAATCGGAATATTATTTTTCTTCGAATTATAAATATATATTTTTTTGTTTGATAACCTCAATTGAACGTAATAAAAATGAACCTTTAAATCGTAACCAAACAGATATTACGATATGAAAATAAATAAAATAAATATAGACTTATCAGGTGATAGATAAGAGCGCAAATGTTATAACACGACGACTCTAACCACACCACTTATCATAACCACATTTTTGTTTATTATCGCGAAAACACCACACCAGTGTAGTGAACCGAAAGAAATAAATTACTTTTTTGTATTCGAAAGGACTGAATCCTGTTAAATAGAAAGTTATTTTAATTGGTGAATAAAGTTGCTTTAAAAATGTTTATTAAGTATAAAAAATTTATAAAAACCAAGGGAGATTAAATTTACAAAAAATAATCGAAACTACTGAACATTATTAAAATTACTGTATAATGGACAGTGTTCTTTCTAAGAATCGATATATATGTTCATCTATACCAATATAATAAAGCTGAAGACATTTTGTTCGAATGTTTGTTTGTTTAAACGCGCTAATCTCTGTAACTACCAGACGGGTCACTAATAGGCAGCTACAGTATCCCCGAGTGTTATAGCACAGTAGATATATCTATTATACTTCTACCTCATAGCCACCTACTAGCTCGGGCCCCGCGGATTCTCTTGCTTTCCCCTATTTATCCCTCTTAGGGGTTGGTTGACTTTAGAGAAATACTTCATCAGAAGCCAAGCAATATTTCCTTCAATAATTTAGACCCATCGGATTAGGGCGGGCGTCTGTCACTCAGTCTATTTTCAATAGATAGCCCTGACTCATAATAAAGTCGTCCATTTATAAAGATAGATTCGCTATCTAATTTTTCCATAGACAATAATTTGTTGCAGCAACACATGTCGACCGCGTGAAAACCTTACATGACAATATGAAACGTAAATGTTACTTTTACATACACTGTTATCGGTTCTCATTTTACATACACTGGTATCGGTTCTCAAAGTTTTTAGTATTGAGCCCTCTTTCTAACACGATATTATCGAATCCAAAAAGAATCGACTAATCGTTGACAAAAACTCAAGAGACACTAGCTTATCGTGCGCATGGTTGCTTTTGTCACCGACTAGCTATCCCGAATAGGATGAAAAGTGCCTGTAATACTCGGAGACAATATAGCTTCCAATCACTGGAATATTTTTTCAAATAGGATGAGTAGTTTCGGAGATTACCTCCGGCACTTACAAACAATCCCCCTTACTAGCGCTATTTAACTAAAATACTGATTAAATGGTCACGTAAATAATGTCACATTATTTGACAATGACAATAGAGTGACTTTATTTACGTGACCCTTAAACAGTATATTAGTTAAATGAGTAAGGGGGTATAATATTAGCGTAGACTTGTTCCACCAAAACTTTCTTTTTTTTATACGACCAAGTCGGCAAGCAAGCATGTGGCCCGCCTGATGGTAAGCGGTAACCGTAGCCATATGGACGCTTGCAACACACGAAGCATAGCTCACGCGTTACCGACCTTTCCCTCCCATATGAGCTCTGGCAACCTTACTCACGCGCAGGAACACAACATAAAGATACTTGGCTGCGGTATTCTGTAAGGTGGAGACTGGAGGTACATCTCCAGTTGAACAGCTCTTTGGGCGAATAAATGCCTCTACCTCTCTTTACGTTTACAGCGAGGTTCCCTTTAATCAACCTACAATACAATCTTAGTCCGAACACACAGGGGCAGGCTGAAAAACAGCGTAGCTTGCATAATGTGTACGCTACATTCGCTGAGCCTACCCTATTGCCATATTTTATATATTATATTGTACCTAATTTTAAGCTTATTTGTAACTTATATTATGGCAATAAATTAATTTTCTTTCTTTCTTTTTTACAAGTCTAGATTTAAGTCTTTATTTACAAACTATATTTATTGTGAGTAGGTAGTTAACAGAGTTTCAGATAGAAAAACTGTAATTATTTCACTACTGTTAAGTAGGTATTCTATCTCGTGTATTTATAGATGTTATTTACATATATTGTATTGTTTGCATACATTTTTCCTCGATCATTGTCACGTCTTGTAGATTTTTGTGTGAGCATGGTGACATCATTTTACATAATATACGGGGTGGAAATATTTGGCGGGTCAGTTTTCATGATACATGCTACTCATCTATTTCTATTTTCATTAAAATAAAATTTCTCATGAAAACAAAACTCTTATCGGGCCGATATGAATCGACCGGCGACCATTGCCAACCACTGGCCACTTGGTCATTGATATGTTTACCGCAATGCGTCATACACAGTTTACCTTGAGTTTAGGATAATGTAGCCATCATGTATAAAACTATCCTTATTATTATAATCAATATGAAGGGGTAATACCGCAGCGCAGGGCGAAATCGAGTAGTTTTATATGTGACCCTTTCTAGCAAGGCCACCATTATGTATTTGAATTTTACGTGGACAAATAATGTTAATTGTCGCCAAATTATCAGGTCGGTCGGTTAAAATGTTATAATGATTTGGTGGTATGTATCTCGAGCTAGAGCAGCACCTTACGAGTATATTATGTTTACTCTCATAATGTCGAAAATAGTTGCAAAATTTGACGGTGTTTAGAAGTATTTTTTTTCACATTTAGACTCTTGGACTGCCATAGAGATAAAAAAAATCTCCGATTTGGGTTAGAATAATAAAATTCGATCGAGGCAAACGTATGGCATATCGTTTGCCACTATGCTATGCCGCTTACCAGAAGAGACGCGTGACTTACATATAAAAATAGAATTCCGGGAACTACGATTCATCTGATTAAAATAAAATCACAGCTGTTATTACCATTATTCCAATCATTCATGTGTAAGTGCCTCGTTCCAAATGACTAATGTCTACTACATACGTCTGTTGATCGTATTAGTACCAGTATCTGTTTCTTTTTGTCATTCAAGTTAATTTTATAACTTGTAATTAATGTCCACTCAAAATTCAAATCCGTGATGGTGGCACTGCCAGAAAGGGTCACAACCATGATATCGCTAATTTAGGCCACCTTAATCACATAATGACAATTAAAGTGCATCTAACGCCTAAAATATTATTTCACTCACTTCCATAGCACTTCTGCTATTTCGCCTATTCGGATAGATATTTTTTTGAGACCCAGATTGTTTCGTATCCCATAGACTACTACTTCTTTTATACATTGGCTTACCTTTGTCAGTAACATCGGCGAATTTAGTCCTTACGAGTAGTAATGTATACCTTATGCTTTCCCGCCTTTAAACTGTTTGATTGATAGTAGCCAAAATTAAAAACAATCTTCTTCCATTCCAGGTTGACGTAGATGAATGCGAGGACATCGCCACAGAGTACAACATCAACTCTATGCCCACCTTCGTGTTCGTGAAAAACAGTAAGAAGATCGAGGAGTTCTCCGGCGCGAACGTCGACAAACTGAGAAACACCATCGTTAAGAACAAGTAAACCCGACGCACGGAGTTGTACGCACGCCGAATATGCCCCAATATTTATAGCCTTGACAATTTAACTTTTGAAGATTTTTTTAGTTATATATTTCTAAGGCATCCAAAATGTTACCATTTTATGAATTCGATTATGTTCTATGAAAAATTTCTTTGAAAGTTGGATCTTTGAAGTATTTATAATAATGAATTTTAATATTCGTCAAGGTTTAATATAAGTATACTTATGAAGTTGCTATTTTTCACATCAGGATAGCATTTAATGTTCTATGCATAATAAATGTTTGTTTCACAAAAATAATGAAGGATCACAATTTTTGTTTGATTATTGAATAGTTTATAAAATAAAGGAAATGTGTAAAAGCATATTTTTGTAATTGTGTCTTAATCAACTGAGATATTTGTAGTGATAATTATATACTAGCATTTATAGTACTGGTTTGCTGTGCTTTGTTGTATTTTCACAGCACGTTATGTGCAGGGGTGCGCGTACAAACTCAAATTGTCGATGTATTAATTTTATTTCAGTGTATTTTGCATTATATGTATGTTACAGAGTATTGTTACTACAATAAACTTTAAAATATGACTGTGTTTTTTTACGTATTTATAAACCGACCTAGTAAGAATCGGGGTCCCATTTGGATGAAACTACATAGAAATCAGAGGTTTTTATCGAGGAAAACGAGATCCTCGGGAACACCAGAGTAAAAACAGGAAAAAGGATAGTAAGCAAAAGTTTTTAGCTCTGTTTGCTATGAAATTTGTTAACAGGAGCATCGCACAACACCGATTCTAACAGGCATACTTAGTTTAATAAAGCGACTATGATTGTATACTTTGACTAGCTGTCCTCCGCGGTTTCACCCGCGTTCCCGGGATAATAAGTAGCCTATGTCCTTCTCCATACCATAGGCTATCTGCATGCTAAATTGCATTATCCGTTGAGTAATTGAGGGGTAACAAACAAACTCACTTTCGCATTTATAATATTAGTTAGGATTTGAGTGGGTAGTATGCACTGATATACAAGGCGTAACGGAAAGTGTATATCCATGACAATCAAATGAAAAGAAAGGTGCAATCTCAATCGAAACCAAAAGTGGTCAGCACAAAAAGCCTAGCCTTTTGATACATTTCCCTTGGTCACGCAATCACGCGTGTACGGCTGGACCGATTTCGCTAATTTGTTTATACAGTTTGTTATTGTCAGGAGAAGGTTCTTATTAAAGAAAAAATTAAGAAAGTTGCGAGGGTAGGGTAGGGTAGCGTATAGGTTAGTAGGAAACCACGCGAACGGAGTCGTGCCGGGCAGCTAGTATTGAATAAAGAAGAGTTAGTTTAAAAAAACAAAATGATAATAGTAAACATAGTTTTATTAAAATTCATCCTAATCCTATAATTACATTTACAAACTGTATGCTAAACCTTAATTAAACACAGCGCTGAAACGATACCATATCAAATTCTAATTTTGGAAGTCACTATGTACTTGGTGTTATTTTTCTATACAAAATGTAAGCAAAGGAGCTTACTTATTGCTCTGTATTGCAAATAATTACACATCATTATTAGCGCTCGTGGTGTAGCATGATTAGCCGTTCTTAATCGATCGGCAAGTTAAGCTACGCTGTCGTAGTCGGTACCTGGATGGGTGACCGCCTAGTGGTATGGTACGGAAGGCACGTAAAGCCGTTGGTCTCGGTTATCACTTAATTGTGATAGTCGTAAAGCTAGTTGGATGCCTAGGCGGCTTGAAAACTTCCAACAGTAGGTTGACCACTAGCCTACCTCCACCGATCCGCAGTGGGCACGCGTGGTGCAGTATCTGCACATTCCCTTTCACCCTGATTTGTGTGCAGGAGGCCTGTGCTCAGCCGTGGGACATTATAGGCTGATGATGATGATCTTTATTAATAAAAATGATTAGAATCCTGTCATCTCAGCAAAATGCTGTTTTGGCTATTTGGAACCGTACTAAAGACAGATATGCTACTACTATTGGCCTGTAGCATCAGTTAATTTTTAAGATATTAAATTGTATTTCTCTTCCTGCTAACCTTACTACATTTTCGTATGTATGATTATGTTGTTATGTTTGCATTATGGCTATTTATTTCGATATTTACAATTATGATAACTCAATAAAGCTTCACGCTTTCCGTGCATTAACAAAATACAAAAATGTCCTCGACTTATGAACTAGGCAGCTAGCGCACTTCTATGTTCTTCCAAAACCTGAAACAAGGAATATTATTATAATTACACATCGAGGAATTCAATTACACTCTTTAGAATAGTAATACCGAGATATCCGATTCCGAAACTAGTCAGTGATTTGTCACTGATTTTGAACAGGAAAGGCCAATAACTGCATCTTGTTTTTTAACGGACGAAAAAACGGAGGAGGTTTACAAGTCAACGCGGTTTTTTTTTTGACTTGACCAATCAGAGCGCATGTGACATTGAATTAGCCAATCAGAGCGCATTATCGATGGTGAGAAATTAGGTTGTACGACGTAATTACATAACCCAAATATTCTTGTCTTTGGCCAGTTTGCGTGGTTGGTTAAATTTTCACCTATCACGCCGCAGGTCGTGGGTTCGATTTCCATCCAGGACATGATTTTGTGTGCATGTCCCGAGTATGGGTGTAATTATGTATACAGGGTGGATACGACAATACGACATTAAATGAAGCCACGTAAAGTACTCAACTCGACCGCCACTCACGCGCAGGAACACAACAAAGTTATTTGTCTGCGGTATTCTGTAACACTATGCTCTACCTCATAAAATTAATTTTCCTTTTGCGAAAACTTCTATCTCATAGTAGGATGTGAACCCTCGACCTAAAACGGAGGACTCTATGGAGGTGCAAGGTTGGACACCCCTATTGAAAAGGGAAGATCTTCCGCCAACCTCAGTTATCACGCCTGGGGACCGTGGTCTTACTGTATATATTAAGAGAGGTAGAGCGTAGCGTTTATTCGCTCAAAGAGCAGCTCGACTGGGGAAGTACCTCCATCTTACAGAATACCGCAGCCAAATAACTTTATGTTGTGTTCCTGCGCGTGAGTAAGGTCGCTAGAGCTCATAGGGGAGGGGGGATAGGTCGATAACGCGTGTGCGATGCTTCGTGTGTTCCAAGCGGCTATATGGCTACGGTAACCGCTTACCATCAGGCGGGCCGTATGCTTGTTTATCGACTAAGTTGTATAAAAAAAAATTTGACATTTTTAATTATGCAGAAAACAAAGTAAGTAATGCAGGATAATGTGGCGCCATCTATCAATCCGCGTGTGAACTTCGTTGTACAATCGCTACAAATTTCAATGCATGAATACTTACAGTTCAATCCCGTCGTTTCTTATTATGGTGGTCGTGTTTGTCGTGGTGGTCCCTCTTGCGGCCGGACTTGTCGGCTCGTTTGGCTTCGCTCAAGAACCGATCCAGACCGAACGGATCGCTCTCCAACTCCGGTTGGTTTCGACTCTGTCAATTATACACTATTTTAGACAGTGGAATGTTAGTTTTATATCCTAGATATAATGAACTAGCTGTAACTTGCTTATTGTGTAACAGAAATGGTTTATATACGACATATTTGGTACTAGGCGAACAGATCGCGAAAGAGCTTTTTAACCGACTTCAAAAAAAGGAGGAGGTTCTCAATTCGGTTGTATGTTTTTTTTTTTTTTTTTTTATGTTTGTTATTTCATAACTCCGTCATTTATGAACCGATTTGGAAAATTCTTTTTTTGTCTGGAAGGGTACACTTCCCGTTTGGTCCCATTGTCATCAGAACAGGATTTGATTACTTCTTAGTGTACTTTGAAGTCGGTTTAAGTTTTTTGTAAAACAGTCCAATTATTAATTAAAATAACATATTAGCAAGTGACATGAAAAGATTATGACCCTCATTGAGTGGTGACTCGTTGGTTATGATTTTAGTTCAATAAACTTGAAAGCAAAATATTTGTATGAATTTTCGGGTAATTTATATCGATTCGCCCCGGTATCGGAAGGGTAGCATCTTCAACAACCATCGTCATATTCCAGTCAATGTACACAAGACCTTTAGTTATATACCTAAACCTTAGTCATGAATAATTCTGTCACGACAACTTGAAAAGTCACGATAATAATAATAACAATAAAGATATTGTAAAAAAAAATAATCATATATATATACATAGGATTAGGTTTTTTTATAATATTTTTACTAATGTTATAAAAAAAGTAATTTTAAGGACCTAAAGAAATAAAGAGAATAATTATATTTATTTCTCCCACAATAAGTTAAAGTAAAAAAAACATTGAATGAAAAATAATAATGAGAAATACTTAAATTGTGGGAGACTGGTGCCTAAGCTAGGCAGAGCCTGTATTTCAGGACACCAGGTCTCCACCCCACGGTTAACGTAACATAACATTTTCACACATAATGCATTTCATTTCACTTCACTGGTGCACATGTATTGATCTTTATTGGGTAAAATACCACCAAAAATACACAATAAAACTCAAAATATACAAATTTATGAAAACAAAAATGAAAACGCAACGTCACTCTGCAAGTTCCCACCAAAAAGTCCTTTTTCAATATGAATAAATACCATATAAAGTATACTAACGGGTTCGTCTCTAGAAGAAGGCGCGTCCTTCTGAAACTGCACGGGCCCGGCGCGCGCGCCGCCGCTGCTGGTGCCTGCGAACTCCTTGTCCGCCACGAATCTGAACACACAACGTTCAAAACTACTTTAATTATATACGAATTAAGTCTCATTTGCAATTATACAAGTTGAAGGTAATCAAAATGCTAAATGGCATCATATCATAATGACTCCATAATGACGCTTTTGTGTTAGTGGACTCCCAAAACTGTTTTTTTTTTTTTTTTTATACCACTGAGGTGGCAAACAAGCATACGGCCCGTCTGATGGTAAGCAGTCACCGTAGCCTATGGACGCTTGCAACACCAGGGGTATCACTCGCGCGTTGCCGACCCTGAAGAAACCTTTTCACACCCTTTTTGAAGAACCCCATGCTGTACTCCATTGGGAAAACCACGGCGGGGAGCTCATTCCACAGTCCGAGCGTCCGCGGAAGAAAACACCTTTTAGCCCGCACAGTTCGAAACAGTTATGGTTTCAACGTGTGTGGATGGATTCCCCGTCGATGGCGAGAGTTGCGAATATATCACAATTTTGACACCGCTGAAAGTTCATTCAAACTGTAATAGCAGAATTGGGCCCCTGATCTGAGGCCTTAGCACGAACCACTTTCGTATCGCCTTCGTAGCGTCGTCGTATCGAGTAGATGTCATTTTTGACAGAAGTTCTATCGTCTACTCGATACCTAGCTTGCGAGCTACGTTAAATTCGTCCAGAATTTTGATTCATATATTTCTGATTTTATTGGTACACAATTTTACAATATTTATTCCTAATAACATAAACTAAATTAAATAATCGGCTTATCTTATATTATTAGCTAACGAAATAAGGTATTATATTATGATTCCCATGTGAATGTTTCCTTTTTCACTATTTAAATATGATGAATGTGAAAATATTTTTGAACGAAAACCATTCTTAACTGTCAAACCAAAAACCGCGCGTAGGTAGTTTTTTTTTATTTCAGCAAAGAGTTCATGAATATTAAGGTTTGAATTTAGAACAATACTACAAGATTGAGTCTTGTGACTCCTATAGAAATAAATTCGTAGATTTTCAATTCTAGATTTGTGTTTTAGCAGTTTTACGGGATTTCATTTAAAGAGTGGCTGAACTTGAACTATCGAAATTCCATTTAAACGCTTATTATAATTAAGTATATATAGGATGTTTCGAAATCAATTAAATCATGATTTTGCATCACAAGATTATTAATTCCGATGGAATATTTTCGAAAGATTATTAGAGTACTTAGTCATTAATTTCAATAGGTATAGGCACGAACTTTTGAGAATGTAGAATTCTTGACACGTCGAAGTAGTACACGTCGTAGTAGTTTAATATTGTAAATAATTGGTATAGGTAATTTCGAACAATCTACATAATTATCAAAGTTTAAATGTAAGCAAAATAAAATGGGTTTTCTTAAATATTTGAACTTCTCTTTAGTTTACCATTTAACATTACTTCCCAGAATTTGATACTTTCAAGTGACACTATGGGATGGCGCTATAATACAGGGTGTGATTTTTTCGGAATCAATGGGTTCGATTCTCGGCTAGGAAATTATAAATTTTCGGATACTACTTAGTCAAATAAAACATGAGGCACCCCAATTGAATGTTTTAAATTTGAATAACTTAAATACCTACTTAATTAATGATTCACCATGTTTAGTTATGAGATTATAAATAAAGAAATACAAACTAAAAATCTTAATGCTTAAAATAAAACAACATATTAGAAAAAAAAAAAAACACTTTACGTGGGCTCTCACTGAAAAAAATACGGTGAGAAGGTTTACGTTAGCTGGCTTGCGAGTAGACGATACTATTCGTTCCAATTTCAAATAATATACCAAACCACGTTTACGTAGCGTGACGTGAGGTTAACGTAGTTGTTCGTGCTACCGATTTAAACGTTTGACAGCATTCGAATGACACATTCCCATACAAATTTGAGTTAACTCTCTCGATACGAATACGTTACGCTTGCGATAGATTTTCGTGCTAAGGCCTCTGATGACGTACTTGGTTACTCAATGGCCAACAAGTATCCACCATTAACAGTAACTACAGCTCTTTTTTCTTTATGTCAAAGCTAACAAGCCAAGCCTTGATGGCAAGTGGGCACAGTCGCTTATAATAAATATCCTGGGACATTCTTTACACACGGTTATCTGTCCCCAAGCTCGTGGAAGCGCTCGTGGTGTAGCATGATTAGCCGTTCTTAATCGATCGGCAAAGTTAAGATACGTCTGTCTTGGTCGGTACCTAGATGGGTGACCGCCTAGTGGTATTTCAAATCGAGCGTTTAAGTGCTTCGGAAGGCACGTAAAGCCGTTGGTCCCGGTTATCACTTAATTGTGATAGTCGTTAAGCTAGTTGGATGCCTCCTAGGCGGCTTGAAAAATTCCAACAGTAGGTTGACCACTAGCCTACCTCCACCGATCCGCAGTGGGCACGCGTGGTGGAGTATCTGCCCATTCCCTTTCACCCTGATTTGTGAAACGCCCGCGATATGACGCGACGATGACCATTCGTGGGCCCTGATTGGATGAAATTCATTAATGGTGTTCGTTATGATTACCACCAAAGTTACGCGGTAGAGCCCCCGGCTCGACCCACGCCAACAGACCCATTTTACCCCACCTGGCCCAACCCACCCCAACTGGCCCGACACAAGCTGACTGGCCCCACCCAAGCCAGCTGGCCCAACACACGCCAAGTGACCTGAGACAAGCTGACTGGCCCCACCCAAGCCAGCTGGCCGACCCGCGCCAACTGGCCCGACCCACATCTACTGGCCCCACCCACACCATCTGGTCCGACCCACGCCAGCTGGCCCGACCCAACGCCAACTGGGCCAATATGAAAATAAAGGCTAATTAACCTGCGTGTATTAGCCATAGTGTCGAGATCCCCGCCGTAGTTGTCCTTGTCGGCATTCCTGGTGGGTCGGTAGATGTGCGCGCCCACCGTGTCCTGGTTGCGCCACGGCTTGTCGTACACATTGTATGCCTCGTCGTCACCGTAACCTGACAAATATTGTACAACCATATTTATCTGAGAAACATAGGCCGCATTCCGAATTAATGCTATAATCGCTGTAATCGATTTGAGCGTGCTTGAACCCGTACCGAATTAAATAATGACAGATTACGATGTCCTAACGTCATAGATGACGTCATGGTATCCGCCATATTGCGCTCACACCGACCATGCCCTAAACTGATATCACCGTGAGCGCTGTCAAAAGTGACGGTTAATTATTATGTTTTCGGCAAAAAGTCTAATAAGATTCTTGGTTTTCTATTTGGCAAAGATACTTTTTATGAGAGAAAAATAATAAAAGACGCGAATATTCCTTTTTGCGAGTTAAATTATAAAAGATATAAGGAGTCCTACCGCATTGTTAATTCAGATTTAGATTAAATTGTCAAATGTTCTGTTCTGAATACTGTGAGCGCGATAACGGGCGTTCCAAATTGTTGACAGTTCTCAGCTGTCATTAACGTGATATCTAACTCGGTACGCAAATTATTGCTGTGAGCACTGTGAGCGATATTATTAAATTCGGAATGTAGCCTTAATAGTCCGTCATTTACAGTGGTGAAATCGCACTAAACTATATTTAATCACATCACATCTCTTTCTTACAAACATTATTGAAAGAGGATAGAAAATATTTAAAACTGTCAAATTAGTATTTTTTTAAATTTGTGGGTAAATAGACGTAACCAATTTTTATAGCGACTAAATTTATGTTTAAAACAAGCATTGGACTAATTTGACAGAACTACATTTCTTACATCCCTTTCTGATGTTCTTTGTAGAAAGATATAGACTAGATAAGTTTAGTTGTAAACAACAGTATCAGCACCATTATTAAAAAATATCAGACATGTATTTTTACTTTTGTCAATCAAACAAAATGACGGAGATATGGTTTGTTGAAGTTCCGCGATGGTACACTTTTCACAAACAAGTGACGTCACAAGCCCAGTCCAGCAGGGCTATTTTAAAACGTCGGATTCGAACTCGTAAACGGATTTAAAAAATTCCGAGGCGATTTTCAGCAATCGCTTTTTTAATTTCAGAATTAGTATATTTTTGATGTTTCTTTACGGAAATATCAATTCGATTTACGGAAAAGTGTTCGGATATTAAAATAGCAATTGCTGAAAATCGCCTCGGAATTTTTTAAATCCGTTTACGAGTTCGAATCCGACGTTTTAAAATAGCCCTGCAGAGCTTCGACCTGCTTTTTCTTTATAATTTTTTATTGATTTGATAAAGTAAAAAATACATGTCCAATATTTTTGATAATCTAACTGACGGAATAATTAAGTCTATTTCAAAAGTTGAAAAAGAAATGGTTTTTAAAGATGTCTATGGAAACAAATCAAACAAACTTAATGACTTCGCATCATTTTATCCAAAGTTATAGGCTGATTACAGAACGGCGGTAACTGCATCAGGTTCTACTTTTAAAAATGTCATCCTTAGAACCTAAACTGAATAAATACCGGACTCATAAAGATATGTATATAAATAACTCACCGCTATCCATCCCCTTGGTATTATTGAACAGCCTCTGGTCGAACATGGCGTCGCCCGCCTGGTTGGTCTTGGCCGGCATTCCCAACGCGATCTGTTCAGATATATCGCGTTCTCGGTCTTTCACTAGCTTCGACCTGAAATGGACAATAATTATTCATTATATACAATATTTATGCATTACCAATAACTCAAACTTTTTATTACTGAGTAGATAATATTATATTATCTTAGATTATAATAATACTAGGTATCACCCGCGGTTTTTTGTTCTCGGGATTAAAAGTAGCCCATGTCCTTCTCCATAAAATAGTCTATCTTCATGCCAAAGAATAATGGCGAAATTTGTACAAAAAAATAATAGATTTTTACAGACATTGAATTTTTATTGATCCTTGGTGCCTAAGGAATAACTGAGGCATTTAAAATATTTTTAGATCCCTGGGATAAAAAATGCGGCATTCTATGCCATGCCGGCGAGTCGCGACCAAAACCATTATGTTGTTGTTATGTTTTGCGGGGTTTATAAAATATTTCAAGTATATTAATGTTGTTGGTAATGTAATCTCGACATTGGAAGTGATTCAAAACTCTCTAAAATGTTTTTTTTTGTATAAATCGATGTATGGATCTCGCCATGATTCTTCCTTCGCGATCAGTTCAGGTTTTCGTGAAAATTTAACAGACACTTACTTAGATTACTTTCGCATTCATAATATTAGTAGGGATTAGTGGGATAGGATACAGACCTCTTATCAGGGGCAGCTCTAGCGAGGTTCCTCTCCCTCTGGCGGTCCTTATGTCTCTCAGCCCTCAGCTTGTCCCTCTCAGCCACTGTGAGGCCGCTCTCATCTACTTCTGTCGGTTCAGGCTCCTCCTCCGGTGCTCGGATACCTGTTTATTCATGTTATTAATTAACTGCCCCCCTAGACAAGATGGTTGTCGACAATCCCATACAAAGGTTGATCGTTTACTAACGATGGCGATTGTCGACAACCATCTTGTCTAGGGGGGCTGGTATTTAGTGTTTCTTAAGTCTGTGCCATACGGTAAGTTAATAGTACATTATGATACATGTGTGCAAAGTTGGTAATTACGGTACTTGCGAGGTAAAAAACAGACTTGTATGTCATGAAAACGTTAACATATATGGCGTGCAGGTTTTTTTTGAAAGCCCTACGCTGTCAAAATGTTTTACTTGTTTAAATTAACAATGCTTCGTCTACACACATACCAATTGCATTGAGTTACAAACTTAACATAATCGGGATTATACTTATCATAACATGTGCGGTACTGTAAATTAAAAAGCACTAGTGCGTAATAAGCTGCATTAAGATACTAAAAACGGTGCAATTAATATCAATTAATGTCACTTTACGAGCGAGTGTGTTGAAAAAACTATTATATTATTATCAATATTACCACAGAAGGCCACAATTTTTAATTTGACCACAATCACACATGAGTGAAGATGCGGCCAAAGGTGCACAGCTGCCAGAACAAACGGGCAGGTGGTAAACTTGGCAAGCCAGGATAGTATGACAAACAAACAAAAACTTTTTTAGTTTTAGCTATAAATGCGTTTGGCTACTGACCCACCCATAAAGGCCACTGACCCACCTACTCACTCTGGCCTTGAAAGTCCCGTGATTGTATGAGACAGGATGTTGCCAGAAGCAAGTTTCACTCCCTTGCTGTTCGCATTATAAATGAAAATGCAAAACGGTGTCTGTATTTTCGGTTTCTTATTGGATTCACACTATTCGACGTCAAAATGAACGATCACCAAAACACTCACCAGCCCTATGATCTCTGGCCCTCTGCGCCAACATTCTCAAATGTTCTTCTTTCTTCTCCTTCTCCCTCTGCGCTAACCTCCTCTCGAGCTGAGCTCTGGCCTCGACTGCCTCTCTTGCTTTTCTATCTGCTATGTAGAGAGCTTCGGCTAACTTGGAGAAGTTCTCGTTGATGTGCACCTGTTGTAAGCCTCGCCCGTCTGCCGCTAGGCGCTTGTCTAGGGGTATTGTGTACCCTGGGGAGAAACAGTGGTATTAGGAGGGTTTTCTGGATTCCGTACATCTAATGAAAAAGGAACCCACATAGGATCACCCTAGTGTCTTACTGTCGCATCTACATACACACACTCTCTATATCATAATTTCATAATGCAATGTCTAAAACATACGAACATTTGGCATTCTGTCAATAATTCAGTGACAGACTGTCCTCAAATTAAGGCCCGTGTTTGACCGCTTCTTATTTATTTATTTATAAGGTCAGCCAACAAAAAATACAATGGTCATAAACAATACTTAAAGCTAAGTGCTGTTTTAATCATAGGTAACAACATGGTAAAAGACAAAGACATGTAAATATTAAAAACTTAAGATTTGTTAACACCTGATTGAATAAACTTATAGATTTAAAAAAATATATATATAGATAAAGCAAAAAAAAGACTTAAAAACTAACATAGCTACCTACAGACGGGATCACCCGGCTAAGGTTTGATTTGAGGAGAAGGCCCAAAAGAAGCCAAAATTTAAAATTTAAACATGCAGTTTTGGCTTCTTTTGGGCCTTTTGCTTTGTTTGAGAAGATGTCAATGTTATGGTTATTCCGATACATGGTGTTATACTGACTTTGAAGTCGAGTCTTATCTCTTCTTACCCGATCTTACCATCGTCAGTGATGATGTGTCCGAAGGTGGTAAGCACACAGAACCTACTAGGAACTGGGTCTCAATTGCAGCTGTAGTAACACACCGACAGGTGTTTGGCGTCAAATTCTCAACTTGAGGGTAGAAGCCAGCCTGGTGGGTACACACGGCTACAGATCAAGCCATACATTTCCAGTATAAGAGCTGATCTTGCATTGTATAGGATTTCCGTACAATGGGAGATCAGTTTTTACTAGAAATGTATAGCTTGATTTGTTGCCGTGTGTACAAAGTACCCTACCACCGTGCTACGATGAATACGAAACAAGTTTATTAAGCGGCATACCCTTAGCGTTCTTCCAGTGTGAGACACAAGGCGGCACCTTCCAGTCCCGCTGCTGCTTGACGGAGACCCTCCTGGGCGGCGAGTGCAGCACGGGCGCGGGCGGCGACGGCGCGGCGCGCGGGATCTTGCGGTTCAGCTGGAACCGCGGCGGCTCCATCGGGTCGGATTGGGCTTCCACCATCCTGCCGTTTTAATGTTCATTTTTAGGGTTCCGTAGCCAAATGGCAAAAAACGGAACCCTTATAGATTCGTCATGTCTGTCTGTCTGTCCGTCCGTATGTCACAGCCATTTATTTCCGAAACTATAAGAACTATAATGTTGAAACTTGGTAAGTAGATGTATTCTGTGAACCGCATTAAGATTTTCACACGAAAATAGAAAAAAAACATAAAATTTTGGGGGTTCCCCATACTTAGAACTGAAGCACTTGGCCGGTTTTTTGGGGGTTTATCGAAGCAAGTTTTAAAGGGAGGTGGGTAGAGGTAGGCATTTATTTGCTCAAAGAGCAGCTCGACTGGAGACATACTTCCACCTTACAGAATACCGCAGTCAAATAACTTTATTTTGTGTTGCTGCTCGTGAGTAACATTATAATAATAATATCCTGGGACATTCCTCACACACGGTCGTCTGATCCCAAACTAAGCAAAGCTTGTACTATGGAAACCAGATAACTGATATAATACATATACTACTTTTTGTTTGTAAATACATACTTAATATACATAATTACACCCAGACTCAGGACATACAGACATGTTCATGCACACAAATGCATGTCCTGTGTGGGAATCGAACCCACGACCTGCGGCGCTATAGGTTAAGACTCCAAGACTCCACGTCTTAACCAACTGCGCCAACGGGCCCGTCATTGCCAGAGAATTGGGGTGGGGGGAGGGTCAAGCGACCATCATCATCATCATCATCAGCCTATAATGTCCCACGGCTGAGCACAGGCCTCCTTTCACAAATCAGGGTGAAAGGGACTGGGCGATACTCCACCACGCGTGCCCACTGCGGATTGGTGGAGGTAGGCAAGCGACCATATGGCTAAAGTAACCGCTTACATCAGGCGAGCCATATGCTAGTTTATCGACTTAGTAGTATAAAAAGAAAGAAAATTCTTGGGCAATTTATGTTGTGATTCCATCCTCACATGATCTCGTACTGTTAGAAAGTAGCATATTTCTATTTGCTCAGGTTAAAGAATGAGCTCCCTGCTGTGGTTAACCAAGATTTTAGATACATGAACATTTGAGTTACCACTCAACACCGTACCTAATAGCTAAATGGATTTGGAGGAAATTGGGTTTGTAGGTAGATCATAACCTGGAAAAACATTACGATCCCTGAAAACCACGCGACCAAAAACTAGACATTAACTTAAACAATAATATTGTCATACGAACCTAATAACCCTCTGTTTAGCTCCGGAGTTGAAAGCGCCGCCTTGTTGCGCCGGAGTGTACCGTATGTATTGCGCGGGCGCCTGCAAACGTTATGTACTATCAGCGCGGTTGGTAAGTGTTATTCTTCTCTATTTGTTATAGAGAAGTTTGACCTTCCTTTAATGTGTTGGTGAAGGAAAACTGCGTGAGGAAACTGGCATCTGTTGCTCATATTGTTAGTCTTAAATAACCTGGCTACACGCTCCGTCTTGTATGAGAAATTAATGACATGACTGTACAAAAAAGAGAGAACAAGGAACAGTGGACACACTGGCAGGTAAGCCCATGCAACTGCAACTGAACTGAACCCTCATAGTGTTTTGAGACCACAAATTTTGACATGTCTTCGAAAACGATTTTGAAGGGCTGAAGCGTAGCTTGAAAGACCTTTCACATGCTCAAGTCAAAAAATTGCAGTCCAATTTTCAGCATGTCAACTATTGCACTGCCATCCACATGTATTCTAACACAATCTTACCAGCGCAAACTGGTTTGTGTTATTAAAATTATGATTTCATTATTAAAAATTTACTTATAAAGCTTTTGACGATATTTTTTTATGAAATAAACAATAAAATCTGAAAAGTAACAATTTAACACAAATTTCAACTCACAGCTTTAGGAGCAGCTTTGACCGGCAATGCAGCAGATATTTTAGCATTGGTCAGCTTCTCTAACGCTTGTTTGGTCTTCTCAGTAATCTCCTGGATGTCATCCTCTGTCGGTTTTTGTAGATTTGGATCATCCTCCGCTAGAACTTCTGACGGTAGTAAGTCTGTCAGCTTTGAATAGATTATCTGTGGGCAAAGTAAAAGTTTGACAACTTATAAATTTATATGTTGCCATTAGTAGAAAATTATATTCATCATGAGTTTAACTTCTTAGTACAGCCTAATTAACTAATAATGTATCTGCTATTGGCCAATTATTTTGACATCAAATGCAGAGCACAAAAGCATGTTAATGTAAAAGTTGAAGAGTTCCAGCAATTATTATTAATAATTAATTATCAATTTTGAGAGAGGTAGAGTGTAGCGTTTATTCGCTCAAAGAGCAGCTCAACTGGGGAAGTACCTCCACCTTACAGAATACCGCAGACAAATAACTTTATGTAGTGTAAAGTTGTATTCCTGCGCGTGAGTAAGGTCGCCAGAGCTCATAGGAGAGGGGCGAAAGGTCGGTAACGCGTGAGCCATGCTTCTTGTGTTGCAAGCGTCCATATGTCTACGGTAACCGCTTACCATCAGGCGGGCCATATGCTTGTTTATCGACTTAGTTCTACAAAAAAAAAAAAAACTTGCACATCATCATGATCATTAAGATCATCATGATGATTAAGATTAATCATAATTATGTCATGCTTTTGAGTATTATAGGGAATTGTTGATTTATTTGCACAAAATATAACATGGTAATCCTACCATGGAGAGATAAGCTTGAATCTGTCAACGAGCTATGGAAAGAAGCATGACTGGAACAAGAAACCTAGATCGAATAAGAAATGAGTAACTAGAGCTAGAACAAAATATACTGATGATAAGCAAAGGTGGAGATGGACAGGACACATGCTAAGATCAAAAATATACTAATGGATCAAAATTGTGACCAAATGGTACCCTAGAGGCAGTACACAAAACACAAATGTGATGGGCAGATGAGTTAAAGTTAACTGTGGAACCTAACAGAAGAGTGGATTGTGATAGAGGACAACGGAAGATGCTAGAGGAGGCCTTCGCCAAGAGGTATTTTGAATTGCAAGACATATATTATGAAACATTCAAATATAATGTAATACACAATTCATAATAAAGGGCTAAAATAAAAACATGGTAAAACAAAAAGGAATTTATGCTGGATAATACTAGTATTGTCGTGACTTAGGTCCAATATCATTAAGATCTATGCCTTGCAACTAACCTTATCAGCACTATGTCCTTGCCTTGCAATGGCTGAGTATTTAACACGTCCAGACTCATCCAACTGCACTGCTAGGGCATTGGAAGTGCTCTCCTTGCCACGTGCACCCATGCCCAATGGATATTGGGCAACATGGATCTCGGGGAAGGCACCACCATCTATGGATTGAAATAATTCATGTTATTCAGACATGTCAAAAGCATCAAACAAAACAAATTTAAAAATTCTGTACATGAAATCTTATCATATATAATCAAATCTGGAAGTGGGCAAGCTTGTTGTTCCTTTTGTTCAATGCATTCGGCTTGGATAAGTGTGCGTTCACCTTTGTAAGACAATTTGTTTGTGCCATTATTATATCATTACAGTTAGAGGTGTGTAACTCAGCTTTGAACCAGCTCAATGAATCAGATCAGACGGGGTTAAGCCGTTAACAAAATGACTAGTTCACGGCTCCATCCTACTCCTATTTTATCTGTGACTCCCTCCATAGATTATTCTTGTGATTCTAATCTACGAGAAACATTTAAATAATAATTTAATTCAAAAAATAAATGTGACATATCTAGATAATATAAAAAACAAATAATTCTAACTCTACAATATGAAAAGAGTCGCTTGCCGGAGTCGAATGAATCGCGGCAGCTCAGTCGGCTTGATTCGACGGACGATACGCAGTGAGCGTGCGCGCATATCGTGGACTATAGGTACAAATTGAGCTGATCTGCGAGCTGAGTCATTGAACCGGCTCACACACCTGAGCCATGAGCTGTTATGCAGCTCGAATATTCTTGATGAGTTACACACCTCTAATTACAGTGAACTTTGCCTCAGATGTAGTAACACAGCCTCATATTCTTATATTATGAATTATGGAAACCAACCTCCAAAATCTTCCTCGGCTCTTGGTACCCATCCTTTCCTCTGTCCGTAAGGTGGGACGCTGGTGTGGGACACCACGAGCGCGCTTCCGACTCGCTTCGCCTTGATCTCATCATCACGATCCCACACCTGCTGTGTGGGAGCTGGCAGTAGACTGGACAACCATGCACCATGAAATGAAAATGCACCATGAAAATCCAACGATATTTTTCTTATTTAGCGTGAATGTACTGTTTAGCGTTTAATGGTATACATTGTAAGCTTATATGATTGTAACAAGGTGGAAATGCGAAATGGTACAGTAAACTATTTTACTGTCTGGCAGAAACGTAAATATTGGTCACGATTTAGCCATAATTTTCAGTTATGTTAGGTGATATGATAAATCTTAAATTTATTATTCAGAAAAGGATGTTTTGTCGTGGACTTTATTCGATAGAAGATTTCAGTTAGGCTTTCGTTATTTGGAAATAATACGAGAAAATAAATGCTTACACACCTTGACAACGACGCCATTTTATTTGATTGATTGCTAATGTTGCTAGCTTAGCTTTTCTTCTTATTTTTAAGTTTGGCAACAAAGCCCAAATTAGGGCTCATTTCTGCCAGCGTTGAGTTATATTATAGTATAGATAGTTCTCAGTCAGTCACTGTCCATAAAAGTCATGTTTTACTACGATAATAAATACAATAGTATACTAAATACAAGCGTAGAATACAACGAATACAAGACAAAACTACTGGTTTCTTTAAAAAATCATTCAAAACGAAACGTTATTATTACTTTTAATGGAACTTATTGGTCAATACCAACAGCCATACAGCCAAATTAATTACTAATTTATGGAGATTTATATTCAAGAATCTTATGCTTAATTGTTTATTACACTCAATTATTTGCTTTTACTGCAAAGCAAATAAATTTTACATTATTTACAGAAAGTTGTACGGAAAAGTTGATTTGCCCTCCCAAAAAATGGTAGAGAAACTGTCAGATTCGTATATAAATGAAGTAGGCAGCGAACGTCCCCCTTTTATAACCTCAAAAATGCGCGAGAAGTAATACATACTGATGGAGAAGTGAACTGATTTTATTGTTTAATTGGTGTTAAAGTGAACGGATTATCAATATGCCCTCGAAAAAAAGAAAATACAATGCCAGGTTCCCGGCCGTAAGTTGAAAAAATGTTAAATGATCTCCCAAACTGTACATTGTTTGTTGTTTTTGTCGAAAATTTTTCAGCAATAGGTGATATCATGACATTGTTTATTTGTAGGGACGAATCAAGAAGATTATGCAGACGGACGAGGAAGTGGGGAAGGTTGCCCAAGCCGTACCAATTATAATTTATATCCTTTTTAAATATGACCATAATATTATTCTTATTAATTTGACCAATTGTCGAAAAACAATAATTAGTGACTCTACAAAACATCCCCTTGTCTTAGTCTTAACTTTATTTAAATAATTTCCTCTTATTCTCGTCTTAATGCGTTGTTTGTTACTAATGAGATTAAATTTATTTGTATTTGACACACAAAAATCTCTTAATCTTGATCATTAATGACTGTTTTGTATCACACAATATATTGGTGTTGAACCATAGTTTTTTTTAATTCAGAACATATTTAACATTGAGTTTGTTTGTCAACAAACATGCATGTCCTTCCAAATTATGTTGTTTTATATTTTCAACAGCATATTAATAATTGTCTATTGCTAATAGGCCTAACATAATTCTCTTGAAACCACACTAAAGGTGCGTTCGAATTGGGGTATGGTAGCAAAAATAACAGTCAAAAATGCCAAAAACGATTACAACTGGCGTTCGATTTGGAAAGTTGTGGGCGAAATTGGCGTTTTGAACTGTTTTCGTTCACCGTTCGTTTTGCTTGGAAACAGTTAAAAACGACATCGTGAACTGCAAATTTTCCCACCTCCGAGGCAGGGTCGTTTGTGATCATATTTTGACATCTTTGAATCTGACAGATAAGAAAATTCTAATTTGTATTGTAAAATTTTATAGAAATACTAACAGGCAAGAGAATAATTTGGTAGATAAACTTTGTTTAATGATTAACTGAAGGAAAAAGGTACTTTGAGACCAATGCCCATTTTGAAACTGCTAAAAACGACATCACTCCAATTCGAACGCACTATATGATACAGAAAACCTGTGTGACATTGTTAAGGAGCTCAAACAACAATCTCTAGAATCAAGGAAAACCAGAGTAGAAAAATTACATAATGAATGGACCACCTTTGAATAGCAGTTAAATTATAACAATAGGTTTCAATTGTTATCCATGCCCAATTGGGCTAACTGATGTCAGCGAGGGACTTATATAGAAAAGAACAATTAAAGTTTGTTATGTAAACAAAGCATGGAAGCAGCAAAAGCTTTAAAGTCATTTTTTTATGGCTGTTCTTTGCAGTTTAACCTGCATTCCCGAGATCAGTAGCCTTGGGGACAATGAAGCTTCCTATTATCTATTCTTTTTTTTTTAGTTGGATCACTTGTTCCTGAAATTACTTAGCTATATCCAAACTTTATTACCTCTTTATAATATTAGCATGGATGAAATATTTTTGTATAGATTTCAAACTATTTTAAACTAGTTACCACCTCATGATTTCACCTGTGTTTTTGTATAAAAAGTAACATTTGTCCCTCCCCACCTATAATAAATAAATAATAAATATCCTGGGACATTCCTCACACACGGTCATCTGATCCCAAACTAAGCAGAGCTTGTACTATGGAAACCAGATAACTGATATAATACATATACTACTTTTTGTTTGTAAATACATACTTAATATACATAATTACACCCAGACTCAGGACATACAGACATGTTCATGCACACAAATGTATGTCCTGTGCGGGAATCAAACCCACGACCTGCGGCGCAATAGATGGAATCTTTACCAGAGTCTTAACCAACTGTGCCAACTGGCCTGTCAAACCTATGTGTCAAATCCAATGGGTTGGGCCATTGCGGTATCAAGAGTCAAGTTTTTTTTAATAATCTCTAGCCCCAGGCTTATGAGTAATTTTGTTATTAGTTGTGTTTCACTTAAGAGGAATCACTTTCAAATTATTTATTTATGATGCACATGCAGCTAAAAGCTGATTGACTGTATATCACTGCACTTTAGTCTTTAAGTACTTGTTGAGTCTATATTTAAAAGAGTTCACTGTTTTTGCATTGATAACTGTCTCTGGTAATTGATCCCACTCGCAAACAACATGGTTAGGCATAAAGCTTTGGCAGGGTTGCTTTTGCTATTTGATCTCGTGATTTTAAGGGAGTGCCCTCTGAGATTGTAACTTTTGTTCATCATATATAATTTGTCAAGTTCATGCACATCATAGTGCCCAGTTGGTATTTTATATGTCTCATATATATGAGGCATTGTCTTCTTAGTATCACTGTTTATTTACTATCAATATCCCCACATATATACATATATATCTTTATGCTCTATGTAAATAAGTGTGAATCAGACTACCGCAATAGTGGGGTATCCCTTACAATAATAATATAACAAAACCAACATTTTGTGGCTCTGTAGCTTTTAGTTTTATGATATTAGCAGTGGGAACAATAAAGATAGGTAACTCCATCAATAAGTAGTTATAATATTAAAGTAACTGTACAATGGGTGGTCTTATCAGTAAGTGTTAACTAAGTGATCTCTTCCAGACAACCTTTAAATATTTTGTTAAATAAGTAGTAATTTTGTTTTAAGGACAATTGTTGATGATGGAAACCTGAAAAATAAATAAACATAAATTAATATTTTAAAACTATCTATTGTATGATCTTAAACTAAGAAATATGTATAAAATAATATTTTGTAAGTACTTACCTTTTTTGCTTATGTTATATCAGTGTATGTATCTACCTACATACTTACATGGAAATAAATGGGTGGACGTTAGCCGTTTAGTCGTCTGCACACCTCTCTTAAAACTACACGCTGTTCGACTAGCGATCCAATTTAACCGAAAAAGTCTCATCTTTTATTTAATTCTCAAACCAACGCCTCTGTCGTGTACAAAGCTGGTCCTTCGAGCCGGATCTTCGTTGTTGAGAGTTAAATCCAAACCTGTAAGCAGGATGTCATTCCTCCGCACGCCGCGCAAACCCTACACACGTGGCGCATTGAAACGCGAGTTACTGGCTAACCAAGAAAAAGAAGAGACACTTGAAACGAAGTCGGAAGTCATGGATAAAACAGTGTGTAAAAATAGCAGTGCACCAAGTGCGAAATTAGTCGATAAAAGTGTCACTCAAAGTGCGTCGTCTAGTGCCGTACGAAGGATACAACTTGAACTTCAAGCTGCCCAATCGAAAATGCGTATCCAGTTGGAAGCCGTTGAAGCTGAAGCTGAAGCAAAATTAAAGGTAGCTCAAACTAAAGCACGACTCGAAACCGAATTGCTTGAAAAGAAATTAGAAGTGGAAATGGCCGAGTTGGAATCACGACGCTCTGAAAAATCATCAGTAAGCGGCGTACAAAAAGTAGAAAACTGGTTATATCATTCTAACCAAGGAGAGAATAAGCAAAGCGAAGAAGTGTTACAAATGCAATCGAATCGTGGTAATGAACAAGCCGCCTGCAGTAACGATAAACCTCACGTTGACCGCCCAGAAGTCCTCCACCAATCAGGCGACGCCAACGGTGGTAGTCGTGATGACCGCAAGGCTCAGCATTATGATGTTCACGAAACTTCTAGAAAGCAGAAAAGTGATATAGATAACTTAGCTAATGCAATTCGTGATGCCATTAATGCTTCGTCTTCTAGAAGCGAAAATAAAGAATTGTTGACTAGGCTTGCCACATCGAAAGACTTACCTGTGTATTTTGGCGAACCAATGGAGTGGTTACAATTCAAGGAAGCTTACCATGAATCAACAAAACTTTGCAAGTACAGTGATACTGAAAACATGTGGCGTTTACGCAAATGTTTACGAGGTGATGCTAAAGATGCCGTCACTTCACTTTTGATAGGCGATACAAAGCCTGATGCTATAATCGCCACACTTGAACTGAGGTTCGGCAGACCAGAGTACATCATGTTCAAAATAATGTCACAGTTAAAGAAATTACTACCATTGCCATCAGCCTACCATAGCGAAATTGTCACATTTTCAACAAAAATTAAAAATTATGTGGCTGCTACAGTAGCACTGAAACAAATTAATTATTTGCATAGCCCGGAAATGTTCAGTGTGATTGTGTCCAAGTTGCCAACTACATTGATATCAAAGTGGGCTGATTACTCTCACGATAAAGACAGTAAACCAAAACTAGAATTGCTAGCAGAGTTTTTACACGACGAAGCAATAAAAACTGCAAAATCAGGTGTAAGTCACATTTACAGCCAGTCTGATCGCAAAAAACCTGAGGAGCGTAAAAATCAATACGTATTTCTACATAAAGACACCGAGAGCAAAGAAAACTGTAAATTCTGTAAGAAAAAACTAAATCATAACCTAGAAAATTGCAGTGCTTTCAAACGAGCAATGAGAAGAGATCGCTGGCGTTTTGTACGCACTAATAACTTATGCTACAAGTGCCTGGGCGCGCGTCATAGCGAGCCCTCAGTGTCAGAGTGTACAGCTGATGAGTGTGACGTGGACGGGTGCGGGCAGCCGCACCACCGCCTGTTGCACTGGGTACAGCGCAAGGAGCAGGCCGTGCTACACACCGAAGCGCGCGGGCAGCCCGCTAGCTTGTCCGCGCTGGCGCCGCCTTCCGAGCCATGCCGCGCCGACGCCCGCGCCGGCGCCGCTGACGACGACGACTACGACGGCGATAGCGACACCGATACTGGTGCCGATGCAGGCTCCGACAACAACGTCACTGTAGCGCATGCGAGCGCATCAGTTTCCCAACAAGTGTTCCTAAAAATAGTTCCCGTTACCGTGTTCGGTCCTAGTGGTAGTGTTCATACTCATGCGTTACTCGATGACGGTGCAACCGTCACTCTTATCGCGAGTGACATCTGTGAAAAGATTGGAGTGCACGGCAAAAGCATTACAATGCGTGCACGCAGTGCATGGGACTCAGGTGAGCTTGTGTGCCAAACTGAAAACATAAACTGCCTTGTGAGTAACAGTGATGGTGAACGATACCCATTACAAGCTCGGAAATTAAATGAACTGAATTTGCCTACCCAGCGATTTCCGTCTAAGACTTTCGCTAAACCTAATAATGATAAATATAAGTTTTGTTATTGTAATGCACGGCCTAAGATATTAATTGGTCAGGATAACTATCATTTGATTACACCTTTAATTTGTATTGGGGGTAAAACAGGTGAACCATTCATCACAAAGACACCACTTGGCTGGTGTATGCATGGGATGTTTAGTACGGTGTGTAAAAACAAATTGGCTGATCGCTTCATCGCACACTCATCGTGCTGTGAAGTTAGCGCTCGCGCCGCTCATAGCATTGCGGCCGATCTCCGGGCCGGACCCGCGGAAACTTCACACTTGTTTACTATCCAGTGCAGCGAGCCCTCGACAACCGCGCTACCCACCGTATTCCCCGCAGGTAGGCATGATAATATACAACATAATAATTATAGAAAAATAAGTAAATATTGCTATGAATGCGACTCCAAGTTGCACGAGGAACTACGCCGCGTGTTTGCGATTGATTCAATTGGAGTTTCTAATAAGCCACGCCAACATCCTGACGAGATACGAGCTGTTTCCATCTTAGATAAGGACTCAAAGTTTGTAGACGGTCAGTGGCCCGTGGGTTTGCCGTTGAAGTATGATATGTTTGAAAGGCTAGAACGAAAAATATTAAAAAATTCAGATAGCGCAACACGTTACCGCGAGAGAGTACTTAGTAATGATTACGCACGAGAGTTAACGAAAGATGAGTACAGTCAACTTACTTGGTACTTACCACATTTCGGAGTGGATAATCCTAATAAAAAAATGATTTCATTAATATTTGGAGCTAACTGCTCTCCGTTTATAGCCCAGTATATTAATCAAACTATAAATGTCTCCCGATTCCAGGATCAGACTCCAAAAGCCGTCGCTGCTATACGAAACTCGCAGTACATGGATGACTATATCGATGGCCTGGATGGTGAGATCTCAGCTAAGAACAGAATAGAACAAATAACCTTTGTTCATAAGAAAGGAGGTTTTAAAATGCGAAACTGGATGAACAATAGTTCGACTGTACTACATAATATGCCACAAGAAACCTTAAGTGAAAATGCCTTAACATTCAAGATTTTAAGTCAACCGGAACGTACATTTGGATTACTCTGGTATCCGGCAAAAGATATCTTGGCATTCGACCTATCTCTGAAACGTATTCTTAGTGATATATTACAATGCAAGCGGAAATCCACCAAACGAGAATTGTTAAGAATTATAATGTCAATTTATGATGTACTTGGATTTCTCGGTCCGTTCACAATTAAAGTAAAAATGATAATGAGATACACTTGGCAAAGTAAATTACAATGGTATCAGGAAATAATTGATGATAAGCTGTTGGAAACAATACACAATACCAATTTAATTGATGTCAAAATACAGGACCTCCCTGTATCTGATGCTATTCGTTTTTCAAGCTGGCTGCGACTGCTACCTTGTACTGCCACCCTCCTCTTGAGTGTAGAGAAACTGAAAAAGAAAAGAAATACATGCATTAATGAAGAGTTAATGAGAAAATCCGAAATCTTAATGCTTCGCCATTCACAATTACAAACCTTTCAACAAGCAATAAATCTTCATAAGCAAGGCAAAGAAATTGAACGCAACAGTCGATTACTTACCTTGACGCCTTATTTAGATAAAGATGATTTGCTTCGCGTTGGTGGTCGGATTGGAGCGGCTACTGGCGTTACCATGGAAACCAAGAACCCAATTATTTTAGATGGAAATCACCATACATTAAAGAAAAATATAATTAATAGTAGACCTCTTACTCATATGTCTGTGGACCCTCGTAGTCCAGAATCTTTGACCCCTAACCATTTCTTTATAGGCTCGTCTTCAAACTTACCTGTGTCTGGAGTATTCGATGACGGAGATCTGTACCTACTTTGGCAGTGGCGTGCTGCTCAGCGCTTAGCTGACCTTTTCTGGAACCGTTGGATGAAGGAGATCTTGCCAACCCTCATACCTCATAAATGGAATCAGGAAGGAGCGGTTTTGAAAGTAGGTGATTTCGTAGTGGTGGTAGACCCATCATCGCCGCGTAACACCTGGCCGAAGGGAATAATACAAGCTGTTTACCCTGGACGCGATGGACGGGTAAGAGTTGTTGATATTAAGACTAGGACTAGGCGTGATGAAGCGACCAGCCACTCGCGTGGCTCCTATACACTCGATGATGAGTGTCAGCTACCTGACACTGGGGGGGAGAATGTTGATGATGGAAACCTGAAAAATAAATAAACATAAATTAATATTTTAAAACTATCTATTGTATGAACTTAAACTAAGAAATATGTATAAAATAATATTTTGTAAGTACTTACCTTTTTTGCTTATGTTATATCAGTGTATGTATCTACCTACATACTTACATGGAAATAAATGGGTGGACGTTAGCCGTTTAGTCGTCTGCACACCTCTCTTAAAACTACACGCTGTTCGACTAGCGATCCAATTTAACCGAAAAAGTCTCATCTTTTATTTAATTCTCAAACCAACGCCTCTGTCGTGTACAACAATATTTGTTTGTAGGTATGTTTATATTTATGATTTGTATATATATAGGTCCCAGGATATGAACAACATTATTCTCAAAAAGAGCTTTTTTACGTAAAGGGATAAACAGTGTCTATGAAGCACCCCAAAATCATAATTGGAGTAGAAAATAAAAAAAGCTTCTTGTAAAGCTTATTCACATACAATACACTTTACAATGTTCCATTTGGGCAGGGCCGTAGCTACCGCTGAAACAGCCTTATCAGTGATACGGGGCCCCTGTAGCCTGGGGGCCCTGAACGTGTGTAAGCAAAAATTCGTAAAAATCTTTACCCTCTATCTGGGCTTTGCTGCAGTCATGCAAAAGGGCCCCCAACTGATTTTAATACAGGACCCGTTTAGGGCAAGCTATGTTACTGCATTTGGGTCCTATAATGAATAATAACTTGCCCAAGGGATGTTTCCTGGGTAACAAAATAATAATTCTAATTACACGTATTTTTTGTTTTAGCAAATCATTAACAATTGACGAACATAAAGCGCGACTAAGTTCGGGAGGGGCTCGTGACGTCACTTGTTACTAAAAAGTGTACCACACCGTGACGTCACACGGAACTTCAACAAACCATATCCTCGTATTTTTTTGTTTAATTGACAAAAAAAAAATACGTGTCTAATATTTTTTGATAATGTATATGACGAACTAAATAGTTTTTTTCAGGAAACTAGCCCATTAGACAGCCATACAATCTTTAACAGATTTGAAGTTGCTATTTTCGTCCAATGATCCCATAAATCAGTAATCATAATATTTTTGATTTATCAAAAGGATGCCACTTATCACTTCTGCCTGAGATGTTATACCTACAAACGCCGTTCACATGATAAGCATAGTAGTTTGGCTTTGTGTGTGTATTTTTAAACTGTTGCATTTGATAAAGCTGGGTTTTGACTTATTAGATCTAGCCTGTGCCCGCGGATCCACCCGAATTGTTATTTTTGACTCTGAGTTAACAAAATATGTGTACTGGTTTTTGAGTTATATGCACACTCACAGTCATACTGACAGAGAGACAGTGCGTTTTATATTTTACTAGGCCCCGCCCCACAGTTTCACTCGCGTTACTGGGATAAAAAGTATCCAATGGTGCCGATTCTGTTGTAAATCGCGTAAAATGTAATTTTAGTCACATCACATCTCTTTCTTACAGACATGATTGAAAATGGATTGAACATTATTTAAAGCTGTCAAATTAGTCTTTACAGTCTTCACTTGCAGGTATTTAGACGTAACTGCGATTGATGGACAGGACTGAATATCTTTCATCCTTATCTTATGTTCTTTGTTACGAAGAGACATTGTGAGACTAACTTAGTTTAGTTAAACAACAGATTTAGCACCAATGTGTTTCTCCTTGCCATAGGCTGCCTGCTTGCCATATTCTCTTTTTGATTGTGCCGTTGAGTCGTCAAGGTGGTGAAAAACAAACTTACTTTCGTAATTTTTAGGGTTCCGTAGCCAAATGGCAAAAAACGGAACCCTTATAGATTCGTCATGTCTGTCTGTCTGTCTGTCTGTCTGTCTGTCTGTCCGTCCGTATGACACAGCCACTTTTTTCTGAATCTATAAGAACTATAATGTTGAAACTTGGTAAGTAGATGTATTCTGTGAACCGCATTAAGATTTTCACACAAAAATAGAAAAAAAACAATAAATTTTGGGGGTCCCCATACTTAGAACTGAAACTCTTTTTTTTTTATAAAACCCATAAGTGTGGGGTGTCTATGGATAGGTCTTCAAAAATGATATTGAGGTTTCTAATATCATTTTTTTCTAAACTGAATAGTTTGCGCGAGAGAATCTTCCAAAGTGGTAAAATGTGTATCTATAAAAAATATATGATGTACATTACGGTGGAAACTTCCACCGAAAATTGGTTTGAACGAGATCTAGTAAGTAGTTTTTTTTTAATACGTCATAAATTGAAATTCATATCAAATACTCAGGTCTATACTACCATTTACTTATATACCTACAGGTTTGTACGGAACCCTCGGTGCGCGAGTCTGACTCGCACTTGGCCGGTTTTATTTTTTTATGCCACTAAGTTGGCAAACAAGCATGCGGCCCGCCTGATGGTAAACAGTTACCGTAGCCTATGGACGCTTGCAACACCAGGGGTATCACTCGCGCGTTGCCGACCCTGAAGAAATCTCTTCACACCCTATTTGAAGAACCCCATGCTGTACTTCATTGGGAAAACCAAGGCGGGGAGCTCATTCCACAGTCCGAGCGTCCGCGGAAGAAAACTCCCTGTTGTTATCTATAGAACATCCTTACACAGGTAGAGTAGTAACATCGGGCAATATAATTCCGCAACTAGTATGTGATTTTGCACTGATAAATAACAGCCGACCAATCACTGCATCTACATTTTTAGTGTGTGCTTGACTTAGCCAATCAGAGCGCATTGTCGTTGGTGGGGAATTGACGGAATAGATTTCAATCAAAAGTAACGTCATGTTTTTGACTCAATCACGCATATCTATAACGACTGAAATGATTTGAATGATGCCACACATAAAATACTATCTGTCCCCCGCGGTTTCACCCGCGTTCCCGGGATAAAAAGTCCTCCATGCCATTAGGCTATCTGCATGCCAAATTTCATGATGATCCGTTCATTAGTTGAGGCGTGAATGAGTAACAAACATCCACAGAAATTTGTCTTCCAATATACTATATACCAAATATCAAGTCAATCCGACCACTTGAAGGGGGTGAAATTCGACTTGCAAGATTCCCTTTAAAAAAACCCTTTCTAAGATTATGCCTAGGTTATCCCTGCGGTTTGAGCTGTGCGTGCAACTGTCAAGCGGTCAGTTTCTCCTTAAATTTAAAGTATATATATAAAACATCTAAATGAGCACCTTAACTCGTACGTGTTCATCACAACACCTCGGACACTGGAGCTGTTCGTGGAATCTCTGCTGGGCAAGGCCATGCAGGTGACGATGGCGAGGAACGCGAAGACGCTCAGCCCCTCGCACGTCAAGCAGTGCATCCTGGCTGAGTCCAGGTTCGACTTCCTTAGGGATCTGGTAAGTTTCTCCTTATTATTTTTTCTCTGAAGCAAAGGATACATACTACGTAAAGAGACACGAAATAGGATTAGCAGTCTCGGTGATCCTAACTAATATTATAAATGCGAAAGTGAGTTTGTTTGTTTGTTTGTTTTTAACGCCTTCACGCCTCAACTACTAAACGGATCATCATGGAATTTGGCATGCAGATAGCCTATGGTATGGAAAAGGACATAGGATATTTTTAATCCCGGGAACGCGGGTGAAACTGCGGGGGACAGCTAGTTAGTTCATAAATTTCAGTATCAGAAATACATTATCTCGGCGACTGCAATGTAAATTTTTTTTTTTAGTACGTTAAAGAACTATATGCAAACTTGCGTGTGAATGTATATTATACAACTATATAATATACATTCGTTCCTGTATTACGGATGTCCGTTTTATTGATAAGGAACCAATGTATTGTTTTAAATAATGTGTAGGTATTTTTAAATTATAATTAAACAATAATCCAATGCCATACTTAATTGCGTCACAATAATAAGCCCTATAGGCGTTTAAAATTGATAATATAAAAAACGTTAAAAATATCCGATGAAAATTCAAACTGGGAACTATCCACCTCATGTACCTCCTATTATTATAGAAAAAGATCAAAACAGACAAAGTTTCAAGAATATATCTTGTTAATCGAAAATAAACCTAATGTCATTGGTGCAGGTTCCAAATTCAATTGTTATAATCCCGACTCAAAACTCGACTTGAACGGACATATCCTTTCTATTCTTGTATCCTGATCAGTTTGAACGATCCATGACCTCTCATGACCTTTTATTGTAAACAGCTGATAAGCTTAATTAGCGTTATTTGACGAACAATATTTGAGTAGCTGTTTCTCTGAATCAATTGTTTTTTTAATGTAGAAAATAAGTTATTCGTTGATAGGACTTTTCACACCATTGCGCAAGAGAAAACCAGAACTGTAAAATAAAGTTGCTATGAATTTCAGGTCAAAAACATACCAGACGTGTCCGCAGCTGAGGAGAAGGAGTTGATGAGCGCTGAGAGCTCACCCAACTCCACGAGGTCAGTTCTTAATATAATCTTTATTTAAAATCTACTTATCAATGACCAAGAACAAGATTTTGTCCAGTAAAGGATCATGGGCTGATTTAAATGGAGTTAAAGCTAACGCTGACAGCCTCACGACGCCCAGACTAAAATCGATGGACCTATTGATTACCTATGAATTATTCTTAGAGTACCCCTGGTGCACTATGAAACTGACCTTCATATGTGGGGCCAAAATTTATTAAATGACTTTGACTTTGAAAGGGTTTCCCCAATTGCAATGCAACCTCTAAGAGGGGAGGATAAAACTGGTGGAAAACTCGGAAAGTGTTTGTTTTGTTTCTGCTTGTAAGTTCTTTCTTTCAGTTCTAATGAATCGGGTCCTGTCCAGATACCCCAGAAAATCCGTAAAACACTAGTTACAAGCCATATCTTCCTAAGAAGAAAATTAGGTTCACAGTATCTTTAAAGATCAATCAAACCATCTTTATTCACAGATTAGTGTATTCCAGGTTTTCAGAAATTACACAGCCACCACGGAGGATAGCGAGGGAAGATTCCACCAGCTCGAGCAGCGGCGACGTCAGGGTCCACCACATCGCACCTTCCACCAGGGAGCAGCTGAGGAGGGTCCTCTCAGTAGACCCTGACGTACCCAGCAGAACACTCAAAACAGGACCAGTCACCTCCACAGTCATTTCCAACGAAACCGCCATAGATCTATCCAAGAAAGCGACAGAAGAAAAACCGGTACAAACCGCAAATTTCTACCACGAAACATTAATAGAAGAAGTGCAGCATAGAAGTGTCATAACCGTCAACCCTACGTACACTAGCCCACAACCGTCGACTAGCTATACGAATCTAAGCACTGTTGAGCCGGTGCATAGAGTTGAAATTCCAGTGCCAAAGCCGTTTGTAGATGCTTGGAATAATATTCCAGTCAAAGGGCCGCCCACGCCTAGAACGCCTGTAACACCAATTTTGAACATAGATTTTTCTAAAAACCTATCGAATCCCGAGATTAAAGTGTTGGATACGAATGTTGCTAATATAGTAGGTGTACCTAAAAATGACTTTAAGAATGTTAAATTACATAGGCAGAATTCCAAACCGCACAAAATCGAAGTGAAAAAAATCGATTTGAAACCAATAGTAACACATTCTGTAGATATTGATAGTTTGAACTCTGGAAATCTACAGATAGACGAAGACTATGATACCTGAGTACGTTTGTAAGTTTGTTTGTTTTTTGTGGATTAAGTTTGTTTTCGTTGAGCGCGATATTTGTTATTCGATTAAGTTGTTGTAAATACATATCGTATGTGTTCAAATATTAAAAATGGCTCCGGTGAATTTAACCGTTTGGAAATAAGAGAAAATATCAATAAATGAATTTGAATAGGGAAGTGGTCTGGGTAAAAAAAAAACAATTATTATTTCCTTTCTATAAAAATCTCATCTATAAAATTTGACAAAGATATCGTCAAAGTTCGGCATTGCGGCTCGTGACGTCACTTGTTTGTGAAACGTGTACCATCGCGTGACGTCACGCGGAACTTCAACACACCATATCTTCGTCATATATTGTTTGATTGACAAAATAATGCGTGTCTAATGTTTTTTGATAATGTAATATACGGACTAAATATAATTATTCAGGCCACTACAAAAAGTTTTAGCAATAAAATCCTTTTTTATACTTTTAGGACTGAATTTGTGATTTAGTTACTTTTTATAATATGAATTATACAGATTTATTTTATCATCTCTTAAATAAATTGTTCTTAACAATTTTGACCATGAAATTGATCATCATAATGAAAAAAAAAATGCCAAAAATCATCCTGTATCAAGTTGGATTTGACAAGCGAATTTTCACTGTATTGCCATCACGATAATAGTACATTCGTTTTTTTTTTAACAGAGATTTCAAACTGTTTTACCCGTTTAAATTAAAAATGCTTCGTCTACACACATATCGATTACATTACAATCTTAATTGGGATTATCATAAAACTATGTGGTAATGTAAAGTTAAAAGCACTAGTGCAGCATAAGCTGCATTATGATACTAAAAAGGGTGCAACAAATGTCACTTTACGAGCGAGTGTGAAAAGATAGTAGTACCGTGGGTCTCAAAATTAAAGACGTACGATTTTGATTTTTAAGCCTTTCGCAATAAGGTATAAAGTTGATAGAGATTATTATCAAAACTATATCGGATAACATTTATCGCGATCAAGTCATGTTGTTTACCAATTTAAGTAAGACGGTAAGTTTTTAATTGTTTTTTTTTGTACGCTGAATTAAAAACAGATATTCATAAATTAAAAAGAAAACTTGTACCTGTTCATTATTATCGTAAGAATGTCATAGAAAAATGAGCCTTCTTGTTTTACATTAAGGTTGATTTGTTTAGTATGTAATGAATTGTGTAATGATTTGAACCTTATTGTAAAGCATTAAAGTTCACTTTAAACGATATATGCGAACAGATAGTAAACAACTTTATTTATGAATTTCTATCTTACTTTTAATGTATGCGTGATAATTTTTTTGTTCTATTTTTAAGATTGAGATTGGTTCTTGTTTTGTAGAATCGAATATTTCTGTAATTTTATTTCTTTGTTCAATTTAGTTTTAAAACGTTATAATGAAGATAACAAATGGATGTTTCATCTGAAAATCTTATTAACTTTGAAGACCGACGAAGAACAAGACGAACATTTGAAGCTCGAATATTTTTGCAGCAATGCAAATGATTATGTAATTTAAAATACACAAGGTAGAATTGAAATTGATAGACCCTGCTCTTCTTCTCAATGTCGAGAACCTAGCGCGATTGACACAGTGGAATATACGCCATATGCCATTGATATTGAAGTCCATTTTGACTCTAGTCACACTGTGATCCTTACGTTAATCTATAATATGGTATTAGAGTCAGACTATTTATAGGTGGCGTGCATTCAGGTGGTTAACGTTACGCTTGTGTAGTGTGTGTGAATAAGCGCTTGTCGTGACGTCGCACTGCATGCGCATGCGCATCATCAACACTCTGTCCGTCTCTCTCGCGCGCAACGTCAAGCGCATGAGTATGAAGGAGACAGTTATTGTTTTGCTACTGCTCATAAATATAGAGTGGTATTTTTTTCATTCGTCCATTAGAATTGACTGACTGATTAGAAGCAATAATGTAATAAAACGTACTGTATCGTGAAATTGCATATGTGTGAGTACTGTGAACGTACCAGCTTTCGGTAACCGACCAGGGGCTCTACCGCGTAACTTTGGTGGTAATCGTAACGAACACCATTAATTATTTCATCCAATGACGCGCACGCGGTATGACGCGACGATGACCATTCTTTGGCCCTGATTGGATGAAATTCATTAATGGTGTTCGTTACGATTACCACCAAAGTTACGCGGTAGAGCCCCTGTACGGGGCGGACATTGAAATTTCAACTCTAACTTCAAGTGATGTCACTTGATAATCCTTTGCCGGGCTTAAAGCTCTTGTTTCTTAATTTTATGATGTTGGTTCATAGTTAATTTGATTTTCAGATGTTATGCGTGTTTATTGTATTTATCGTGAAACAAGTCAGTTAAACGAGATGAAATAAAGAATGTACTTCGTAGATGTGTCTAGTTAAAATATAGGTTAGGTAGGTACACACGGCTACACATCAAGCTATAATTTTCCAGTATAAGCTGATCCTGCATTGTATAGGATTTCGGTGCAATGGGAGATTAGCTTATACTGGAAATGTATAGCATGATCGGTAGCCGTGTGTATATGTCAAAAGTACTTTTTGATGTCTCAGTATCTCAAAGGTACACATAGTTTGTTCAATGACGTTATAAAATAATACAACCTGTATCTTGAGCGTGTATACAGGCTGTTGGAAATACATGGACCGGAAGTTTTCAACAAAATGTTTTTTTTGGCCGTATTTTCAAAGGGAGGGTAATTTTTTTCCCTGCATGGCTCCGACACACTTTTGCTACATTTATGTGTAGAATCATCTATTAATCAGTGGTAACTTTATCACAATTAAGACAGTAATTTGTATGACTGTTAAATGTTTGATAAAATGCTGTAGTGTAAATAAGTCCTAGATATCAAAGGAAGTTTGGTAATTTATGAATTCTATTATAATTTTGTTTTCTATAGTCAAATTTCGATTATGTTACTTATAAGTAGAGTATCATCTGTGCCCTTTTGACATTATAGTAATATCCCTTGAGCTGTCCTACTTCGTCCGCCGTACCAGGAGGTTAATGTCACGTCAACCTATTTCAGCAAATTTTATAAGGTATTCAATTGTAATTCCTAATAAAAATAGATTAAATTAAATTAGTTGGCGAAATTTTGCAGTAGCATTTAATATCTGGTACTTTGTGAATCTGCATATTTGATATTGGTTATAGTTGTATTTTTAACTTGAATATAACCAATAACACATCATATTCATAAACAGAAACGTAGCCAATAAGTTTTTGTTGCATATATCTAACATATGTAGTACCCAACTGATATGGCTTACCGATGTACCTGCGAAGAAGATACATTTTCAAAGCGCGGGAAATGCTATTGGTCGGCAGCTGCCGCCATGTGTGCGGAGGGGCGCCACTTGCGAGTGAGTCGGAACTGACAGCTGCACTGTATTATGAACCTTATAGTAGTGATCTAAGGTTGTTTGTAAGTTTAAGCATTCTTTCCTTAATCTTCAGGGCCATACTTTCAATTCTGTGCGAACGAAGATTCACTACGCGCCTTATCAGTTGGGTACTACTGTACAACTTATGGTACGCTTAAGCTAAGGCGTGCGTGGGTCGTATAGTAACAGTTTCGCCAACTATTTTATTTTATCACTTCGCCTCATGTTAGTTGATCATATACGGTGGTAAGTACTTTGTAGTCTTAGCTGTCGCAAAACATGTAGTTGCACTTGAGAGTCAGTCGCTTAGGCTTCTTAAAGGTCGGCAACACATTGGCAATCCCCTGGAATTACTGTCCTTGTCAGTCTTCAGACAAAAGCATTTTATCATAGCTTTCCAAGTTTTAGATTAGTTCAAGGATCATGTTACCAAATTACTACTGTCTTTGGCCATATGGCTCTGGTTCCTGAGCTCAGCACGCATAAATATACCATATCATATTAATATAATGATTACAAATCTCACTTTCCTAAATAGATATAATGTTTATGACAGTTTGTGTAGAGACGTGATAATAAACTTATGTAAGGCAACGTGGCATCGGCAATTTATCATTAAATTCCTCTAAAATTTTCAATCTCCGATTAAAATGTACAAGATAGGTGTCGCACTGGAAGCCACCATCACGGATTCGAATTCTGCGTCTGTCGCTAATTATGTCATGTCACCAAATATCAGATTTTATTAACTTAATTCAAGGACCGACAAGCTTATATTTGTTAACAAATTAGCGACTGATTTGAATCCGTTACTGTGGCTCAGCCAGGAAATGCCACACACATAGAAGCAATATTTGCGGGCCGAATTTTATGCCTTATACAGTATAGGCCGGTACGATATAGTACGGTATCTTTGATCGGAGATTGCATATGACATCCAACTACAGCGCCTATCGTGATCGCTTTATGTGGATGTAAAATATTCCTTATGCCGAAGCTAGTAAGGCTGTGAATCCACCACAGATTTCCAGCAAGCTAGACACGGATTTCATGGATTGCTCGGTATCCTAACTAATATTATAAATACGAAAGTTAGTTTGTTTGTTTTCTCCTTCACGCCTCAACTACTCAACGGATCATCATGAAATTTGGCATGAAGATAGCCTATGGTATGGAGAAGGATAGGCTTTTTATCCCGGGAACGCGAGTGAGACCGCGGAGGACAGCTAGTTACTACTATAAAGGGATTTTCCTCGATGTTACAAAAGGATCCCGATAGGTGTCGTAGACAATAATCTATTTACAAAGAATCATGGCGAGATCCATACATTGATTTGTACGAAAAAATAAAACATTCTAGAGGGTTTTTAATCACATCTAATGTTGTGATTATATTACCAGCAACATGTTAATATACATGAAATACATATTTTATAAACCCCGCAAAACATAACAACACCATAACGGGCGGGTTTGGTCGCGATACTCGCGATTCGCCGTCATGGCATAGAATTTCGCAGTTTTATGCCGGGGGTCTAAAAATATTTTTAATGCCTCAAGTTATTCCTTAGGCACGACGGATCAATAATAACGTCATTCCAACTTCTTTAAAATCTTTATTATTTGTACAAATCTCGCCACGATTCTTTCTTTCAGTATTTAAACTATAAAGACTTGTTTTAAAGCCGAAAACAACGATTTGATGTATTTAGGTAACTAAATTGCCGATGCAAGTAACTGCGTCCAACTATGACTTAAAAGCAATAACTCGATAGGTGGGTATGTATTGTAACTGTTTACAAAACGTTAGTGTAAGTGCGCTTTTACTACTACGGATTACGGATTTATCTTCTAAGGGAAGATAAATTCATGTAACAGTAAAAGCCTAAAAGTGAATCCACTGCTATCGATAGATGATGATATTATGAATGATAAATTTTGTTGGTCCTTCAAGCCGGATACAGTATCGATTTCACATTATATCGATGGAAGTGTTCACGTACCTATATGTGTACAACGCTATTATAATATGTATGTTATGTGTTGTAAATTATGATAGAAATACAGATTGGTGATACGTATCTTTTAGGCCTTTTATTTAGTTGATTATTAAGTAATTTTGAAATACAAATAGACCAAGATCCCAGGGCCGCCAGATAATACTTATTTTCTGATGGACAAAATTTATAGAATTGAGTAGTGTTAGTACGTACTTCAAACACATGAATACCAGCGAACTTGTCCCGACGGCCAATTTTCAGGTACCAGGCATGAACGGTATGCTATACACATTACTTTTCTTAAATTGTGCGAGCCGAATAACTTATTTCAATACAAGCAGTCAGACCAATTGTAGCAGCCAAACATCCCCTAAACACAATTAAAATGTCGCTTGAGTATTTGCGCGAGGGCATGATTATGATGCAAATAAAACGATAATTGACATTTTTGATCCATAGAATAATGGGTAAATGTCAGACGATAATCAATACAAAAAATAAACCATTTATTGTTACCTATTGTTTAAAAAAAAACTAATTCATTATTAAAAATACCTGAGGTTGTTTTATTTTTTAATGTATTGTGTATCTTCTAACATCCAGCCATTATTCTATGTATTATAAATGCCAATTATCGTTAAATATTGTAATTTACATTACAATAATGCTTTAGGTATAATCATGGCCCTGATTCTGTTGTTTACAACTAAACTAATTTTAATCTTGCATGCCAAGCCCGCCTGGGCATAACCAAATTCTTACATAGTTAGCTAAATTGAACAACAGGTAGTTCCATAGGATTGAAAAGTAAAATTAACAAATTTATTGCAACATGTTTATTTATTTAAATGATACACAAATCTGTTTACAAACTTTACAAAATATATCTGGAGGTATTGTCAAATGTTCGAAGCACTTAAATATCCATATAAAAAATGCTTGAATTTAAATGTATTATATATTTTATTAATAATTTCATTAAATGGTATCAATAATTAACATGATTTCTACTGGCAAGAATCTGTAAGGAAGTAACATTTGATTGACAAAAAATTGGTTAACTTAAAATTTTGTATTTCTTCATGTTTTGATTACGTTTCACTTTGAGATTCACTAATAATAAACATAACATCAAATGGGAAATACAAAAAAAAACAGCTTAGTACACTAAAATGGAAGTAACAAAATGGACATCTTATTATACACCTACATAACAGTCTGTTGTTGTTCCCTAACTTAAAGCTACAATTAAATGATATTAAAAATTAAAAGATCCCGTAGACGAAGTTATACAATGTTGCTATGGTAAACTTAAGTAGGTAACCAAGTTTTTTTGCTTCGAAAGATTGTTTTCCTTGATAAAAGGTCCTTCAAGCCGAATCAGAATGGTCCTTCAAGCCAGATTTAAGATAGTATTATTATTGTTTAAGATCGGTAAATTGAAAAATGTATTTCTCATTGTACTTTGAGCCCGATAGACACGTATAAGCCTAAATAAGTTTACCAAGCAACATTACGATAGTTTATATTATAATTAATGTTGATATAAATTAGGATATTGTATTAATACTGATTACAGTTACATAACAACATGGTAATTGATGGCAATTTATTTACATTGTTGTGGCGTGTGAAAAACATGTATTTAGTTAGACCCGCATTTTATATGCAATAATAACTAAAAATAGTGATATAATATACAACCAACACGTAAGTATGTAGAATAAATTAACGCTAAAGTCGCTTATAACCCTATCCGAATAATATTTAAATAATTAATATTATGCAAGAAATTAATGCATTGTCGGTAGAATTAAATAAATCTGTTTATAAATAATTTGCGCAAAAAATACACAGCTTACTATCTATTAAAATACATCTTTTGAGCACCCTAATATTATGGTAAGGCACATTTTTATTGGATTTTTAAAATTTAATTTGCACACTTTAAATTATTTATTAAAGTTGACAAGTTACTTTTGTTTCTTAGCCTTTTTTAATGATATTTCTAGAAAATATATAGAAAAAAAACTGAACACCTGTACAGTTTTAAATATAAGGGCTCATTACAGGAAGACTGGAAGGTAAAAGATAATTATTACAAATTATTGCTACTTTAAGTATAAATTAATTTAAACCAAGTATTGTTTTATACTAAAATAATATCCTAAGAGAAGAAATTTTGGAATGTAATTAATGAGTTGGCAGTCTTTATAGATTATTAGTGATTTTTGTTGAGTTTCTGTGCTAGACAAAAATAGGCAAATAATATTTACATATTACATTTTAATTCTGAATTCAAAATTCTGATTCAATGGCAACTTATGTTCTATGATAAGCCTCTATTTTAAATTAAAAAATGATCTACATTGCTGTACATATCTGCATCAATCAGATTTTATGTACAATTTCATTCATTGTTTCTTATCCTTTGACTGTTTGGCGATCCGCGCGGGCGAGGAAAACAACAGAAATCAATTGTTATTTTTTAACCGCAAGTCAAGGGATTAAAACAAAACTGTTCAGTCGTTTTTCACACAAAAATGTTTACAAGTCTAGCACAGCTTTATTGATTTTGAAATCCATGTAAAACATCAAAAGTATATCAAACTGAACTTCAGCTGAACTCATTGCCTTCGTACAAACTCTCACATACTTCCAACAATCTTAGAACTGGGCTAATGTTGTATGGGAACAGAGATTTTGACACCAATCGACTTATTTGTAATCGCAAACGTATCAACACCCTCATGGTATCATCTAGACCTCTTGTCCCAGAATCAGTTTGCTGACACGTCTCAAGGAATTTAGGCCAATTTCTCCTTACATGTTTTAAGAATCTCAGCAAATAAAGAAGAAAGCATGTCTCGTTACTCACTAAGTAATCTAGGAGTACATCACTATCATGAGAAACAACCTTCAGGAATTCAATGAATGAAGATATTGGATTCAACATTGGTATTAAATCTGGGTACATAGAATTCCTATAAACAATACCGACTGTAATATCCAAAGTGCAAACCATAGATTCTATTAAGTAATCATCTTGTTCGCTAAACAAATGTATGAGCATTTTAGTGAATGGCGTTTCTGGATGGAATTCCAAGCTGTTCCTTATGAAAACATCAAGTTTTTTCAACACATCTCTTATTGACCTCTCTACGATTTGCATGTCTTGTATTGCATTATAATCAGAGGAATCAATAGAACTATCTGAAGAATCGCATCGCATTTCCTTCACTGTTACAGCAACTGACTTTAGAACAAGTAGAGACATTCTTTGCAGCATTGTCTTGTCAACTTCATTTCGTGACTGTGTTGGATCATCATTCTCATCTTCTCCATAACTCTGATCTACTAACTGAATGGAAGATGACAAAGGAGCTACTTCGGGTCCTAAAGCATAGTCCCGAATTATAGTGCAATCATGACCAAGGAAACCGAAACCACTTCTACTGTTCTGCACCCTTATATCACTGAGTAATCTGAAATCCTTCACAAATCTTACAATGGAGTGGGCTACACAACATATTTCATCTGGTAAAATATCTTGTAGAGCTAATGTCGAACCATAACACAAAACTTCATTGAATAAACTTAGTAAATGTGAGTATATCAAACTCGGTAGCACTGTATTCCTTAGTAGATCCACAAAGCTTTGCAAATCTGCATAAAAAGGTTTTGTATCTATAACAGATAGATTTGCTTTCACACTTATTATGTTCTCCCAGAGAGAGAAGAAAGTTAGTATACAGTTTTCGGCATTAGCTAAATTCAGGTACCTCAGAAGCAGTAGTTTCATGTTCTTCACGAGCACAGGCCAGTGATGCTCCAATGTTTTTATTGTTAAACATTTTATATGTGATGTGTCAAATGATTCTGAATCCGTTAATATGATTGTCACACATCCATGCTCATTTACCCTTTCTATCCTAGATTGAGGTAATTCTGGAGAAGCTGCTTGCTCTATCCTACTTCTCTGTTCTTCTGTTAACTTTAATACTGGCTCGTGAAGTTTAAATGATTGTGGTCTTTCATCTGTCTGCTCTGAAGAAGTAGATGGACCGCTATTTGTTTGCAAATTTGAAAATGCATTATGTAAGGTACTACTGTGGGAACTTGAAGGCACATCGGAACTACTACTACTACCGTAGCCAACATTACTTCTAAAAGGATTGTCGTCTTGTACATGCAAGTTTCCTGCTGTATTTATGTAGTTGCTGTCCTCTAGCGGATGCTGCTCTACGTCCTTCCATTCAACTATCCTCTTTATAATATCCAAACTGAAATTGATCTTTTGTACTGTTATCCTGTTTATTCTGTCAAACATATAAATATTCTCTGCAATCTGTTGTAGCCAATTCTCATCAACTGTGTCTTTAGAAACTATTAAAAAGCTAGCAAGTACCCTACTGGCCACAAATGTGATGAATTTACTCTTATGATCACCCAGTTCAACCACTTCTGTGATCCAATCATGCCTGTTTCTTACAAATATGTCACATGCATGCATTAGTCTTGAACATATGGTTCCTGTTGCATTTTGTTTCAAATACATATCAAACATTAGCTGCATTGTTGAGAGGTATGTCAGGGAACATGTTATAGGCCACGAGACAATATTTAACCGCCTATCAAAGAGTTGTGTCACAGTATCCTCATCAAATCTACATAAACATTGTCCAACCAGGGCATCTTGAAGTATCCTTAGCTCAGACAGTAATTTATCATCTTCGGAAGTCCAATGGGGAGCAGGATTTGAACAGGAGGGGATTATATCTACACCAGAGTCAGTAGGGAGCCTCAGTAAAGCCGAGCAGTCTACAGCGTCCTCACTTACGGTACCACTGTCGGGTGATTCTCCATTTCTCAAAGAGAAGTCTTCAGAGGTTTCAGCTGGGGTTGTCTCCGAGTCAAAGATGTCAGTAAGGACGTCCTCTGTAGATCTATCGCTTCCATCGTCGATATCAGGCGCATCGATACGCTGTTTCTTCTTGACAGGCTGATCCGAAGCCATACCTTCATCTGACTGTGGTCCACACAGATGCCCTCTTAAAACCATTAACTCTTGGATTGGACGCCACCCAGAACTATATTAGCACTAATGCTCGCGCGATTATCGGTTTTGTTTCGTCGCCAGCATACTTCTGGAAACAAAAAGGCAAAAATGAATGCATGACCTTTCCGTTCAGCTACTCAATTACGCGGGCAACAAAGCCTTCACATTTATGACCCATTACAACATCCTACGTTACCCTAAACATGAAAAACACTCATTGGAAGATCAAAACTATGCGAATATGACTACTTATTACTTCAATTGACGATTTACAAGTAAATTTCAATGGACTTTCCAAAATATTTTGATGTCACACATACCATTGACGAAACAAGGTTGTTTCGACACTTATTCCTGCCGTTGGAATCCATAAATTATTCGTAACCATTCACTGCAATCCGATAATACACAACAACACACAGTTTTATGTGATATTTCTTCGATAAATTGATAATTACTTCAATTAGAAATTGTTGAAAAGAACATCGCCTCCATTACGTACAAATGACGCTCTATCAATGGATATACTTTTATCATTGGAATTTATTACGTTTTGGAGAAATAAATACCATTTTATGGACAAAAACAAAATCTTAAATCATAAAATTATTATTTTGTCGATATTATTAATATATAAAGATATAATAGTAAGATAAATAGGTATAAGTTATTAAAATTTTAATTATTGAATCCAAGTTTCCGGTAGAGACGTTGGTAGAGACGTTGCCAGTGCCTGTCTGACGACTTCTGAATTTAGCAAACGGTAGCTACTTGGGCAGTCTTTTATAAAAATAATCTAGTATTGCATACCTATCGTATTCGTCATTTTAGTGTGTAGAAAAACAGTATTTTATGCAAAATATATTTCTGAATATCAGAAAAATACAACAACTAGCCTGCGCGCTAAACATTTCAAAAGATTAGAAATAATCGTGATGCTTAAGAATTTTTTATTTTACATTCAATTATTTATTTATTTATTCTCTTTTTCTTTGGATTCTGGATCCATTTAATCAAAAACCAATATTTGGTATCTATAATATATAAACAATAGATTAAAATGTCACCTCATCATTATATATCGGAAATTATCGGTTTTTTACAGACAGTAATTTATGAAATGGCAACACAGTCAGTGTCCCGATTGTTCTGTGGTCCCGAGTAAAATGTCTGCTTTGAAATGATCGAAAATTAAATTTATACAAAATGATACTGTAGTTATAGCCAAAATCCACTGAAATTTACGAAATAATCAGGTGAATATCGTTGAAAATATGATAAGGTGTGTGATTTAAGTGTTGACGATGACTCATCTCAGTGTTTTTGCATAACAATCGATTGAAAAAATATAGGTTAAGATCTCAGTCAGTGGTATTGTATTCAATTCTGAACAATATAAAAATATGCTGAGAAATAAAAGTGTATCTGCTGGATATTTATATTCGCTGCACGCAAGTATGTTATTGTTTATTTATAGGTACGATGCGGAAATTGCATCGATATGTCATAGGGTATAGCAATCCTTTTTTTTCGTGTGTAAAAATGTACATCTCAGTTCAAATACAAGGATTGTGAAAGCGATCCAGTATTGTGTGACACCAGCAACCTTGTAAATAACTAATAGAAAGCAATTGTCGCTATTACACTCGTTAGACAATGGCGATATTTTTCTTTATTTCCTGACGGCCGAGACCCTATTAGGCAGTGCGCGCTGCGGTACGAAATGCCGCGTAATGAATTGATTTTGTTCAAATTTCGTAAACAATAAAGGTAGGAAAATGTATCTTAGCCAATTAGATCCTTTAATTAGGTATAACCTACTTACACCTCATATAAAAATCGCCTTGAGTTTACACTCACCACTTAACCATTATTTCAGATAAAGTCACACCCTCAGATAGGTCATAATAGCCTGAGTAATTTTAAGTACCAGGAGCACATTGATAATAAAGTAGTTAAGTATTGTAAAGGATACTTTAATCTTGTGTAGTTTTACTTAATAATTATAACTGGAATAAAGACTGAGGTAGATCTTGGAGTGGACTGCAACAGTGTGATGACACATTAACTTATATGTATTTCATTACTTTATCGGCCTAACTATCATAAATTGATGACTATAATAAGTCAGAATAGGATACCATATTAATTAAAATATTCATGGTTATAATGAGGTATATTATTGAATTTTCCCCCATCACCTTATTGGGTGAACATTAAAATAACTGGTAGTACCTACATATTTCATTAGTAATTTGATTGATGGATCATAGACTTGAAATGGCACTATTACTCATTCAATGCTATGTAAATATTACACTTCATTTTATATTGCAATAGGTAGGTAAGTAGATACTTAAGATAAGTTTAATTTCCTAGAATGAAATGTTAACAATTTGCATATTCAAAGTACTTTTCTAAATCTATCATTAGAGGCTTGCAAATGAGCTAGTATCTGCTAATTATAGCTGTAATTTGTTGTCTATATCACAGCAATTTAGTACAACACTAGCATTACTTCTGAGTAGGTATTATTGTAATAAAACCTTGCTGAAAGATACTTGCACAATAAATTACAACAATAGTATTTCAGCTTTTAGACAATATCAAAGTATGGTGGACTACCTTTTGCTCCAAACAATAAAATTGTAGTCAATATCTATATACGTATATAAAAGAAAGTTGTGTTAGTTACACTATTTATAACTCAAGAATGGCTGAACCGATTTGGCTGAAAATTGGTGGGGATGTAGCTTAGAACCAGACAGCATAGGATACTTTTTATAGGGTAGTATAGAGAACGGTAGGATAGGGGAAAGGTAAAGAAGGTGGTACGGGTGAAACCGCAGGTGGAAAGCTAGTTTTCAATATAGTAAGAATTGTTTCAATGGGGAAAAAAAGTTTAAACCAGCCAGTTACTCTCTATCTTCATTTAGGTACTTTTTATTTCAATGTTATTTCCCATACTTTACATCATTTATGAAGATTTCTCATTGATGAATCACTGAGGTTATTACACTTGGGACTTTTTTAACAAGAGCTTTTTCAGAATATTTGTTTTATTTTTTTATCTGTACATTGTACATGTGCAATACAACTTATCTGTAGTTTTCATCATGTTTATTTTACTTTTACATGAATGATTAGTTACAATATCTGAATTGAATTGCTCTATTCAAGGCAAATTAATACTTTGTGGAATTTAATGCCTGTTTTAATAATCAAATGCCCACAAACACCCACAGGTGTTCTATAGGTCTGCTCCGCTTTGTTTCAAGGTTTAAACATGTCAGTTTAAATAATGAGTATTATAGCTCAAGCATTATTATTTTGTGCTACTTATTGTGGAACAAATTTTTTTTGTTTATACAACTTAGTTGATAAACAAGCATACGGCCAGCCTGATGGTAAGCGGTTACCGAAGCCATATAGACGCTTGCAACACACGAAGCATCGCTCACGCGTTATCGACCTCTCCTCCCTCCCCTATGAGCTCTGGCAACCTTACTCACGCGCAGGAACACAACTTTACACAACATAAAGTTATTTGGCTGCGGTATTCTGTAAGGTGGAGGAGGTATTTCCCCAGTCCAGCTGCTCTTTGAGAGAATAAACTCTATGCTCTACCTGTCTTAAACATTGAATATGCTTCATTATATTCTTGTGATTTTTTGATACAATGTGTAGTACAGCTATCAAAATAGATTGTCACCCGAGGGTGGTAATCAGCCAGAACTTAAAGTATCACCATGCTATAGTTTCCTTACAATGTTGATTTGTTTTATCCTATACCAAATGTTTTTTTTATTGGTGTGATATTGTCAGATATAGAAATTCTGGAATCATATTTGAATTAGGTTTGGTTGTATAAAAACACAGCTCAAAGTTACTATAAGGCAAAAGTTATTATAGTTGCACTGTGCCGTGAAAAGTCAAAGGTTAAATTTGATATTGATTTCACTCATAGCCAAAATATACAAGCAACCAACCCTTAGTTTATCAAAACGATGACTTCTCTGTTTTGTAACTTTTGCACTGATCAGGCTTCTTCAAACTGAGTTCTAGCAAACACTGGTATAAACATATTCTTTTTTTTTTATACAACTTATTCGGTAAACAAGCATACGGCCCACCTGATGGTAAGTGGTTACCTTTCTCCCCTCTCCTATGAGCTCTGGCGACCTTGCTCACGCGCAGGAACACAACTTTACACAACATAAAGTTATTTGGCTGTGGTATTCTGTAAGGTGGAGGTACTTCCCCAGTCGAGTTGCTCTTTGAGCGAATAAACGCTATGCTCTACCGCTCTCAAAACTGTTATATTAATTATATTCACCTGTTTTCTATAAATACCAGTCATAATAATGTTTTTTTTTTCCTTTCAGATGCATTTAGGACAATGGAATACATAACAGATACAATAAAATACTGCATGCCTTAATATTTATTTAATAAGTAAATGGTTTCAATTAGAATCTCATAGGCATAAGAATACAGTGTTTTACATAATTGATATGACGTTTGTATATTGACTCTCAAGTGACAAGATCGATGGTTGACGGTGTGAACGGGGTCAGGATGTCGGACGAAGAGGACTCCTCGCCCGATCGGGCTTTGGTCCCCACCAATAATGTGCCGGGTAAGTTATTATCTATTTATAATCGATCTTTACAGGAATAGACATTACCATGAGCTGGTACTAAATTACGTACCTATATTCACAATTTGGATATCTACTTAATAAAATTCTAACAGGGACTTGGTTTTGCTTAGAGACAACGGTCTAGATCTGTGATTCCCAACGTGGTCCACGGGAGACTCGATGGTCTGCGTTAGATCTAATCTTCACATTATTTGACGAGTCTTGGGAATAAGTTAGAAATGTAGCAATGTCCACGAAAACCAGAAAGTTTTGAAAGTGGTCTATGAGTAAAAAAAGTTTGGCAACTTCTGAGTCTAGATAGATGCATGAAATCATTATTTATGACTTCTAAGGTAAAATATTGCAGTTAAAAGCGGAACAGAAAACTCTTTCCCACTTATTACATGAGATAGTTTAAAGCAAGTCTAGCAAAACCCTGGTTTTGAATATATCAATCACTTTACACACATCACATTAGCATCATAGAACAAAAAAGCCAACACTATCTTATAGTGCGTTCGAAATGGGCATTTTTGTTTATGCGTTCGAATTGGAAAATCAACAATTTTGCATCTTTTGCCACAAACGATATTTCCCAAATCGAACGATTAGATACAAAAATGACATTTCCATGCTGATCGCCTGCTTGTCACTTGTCTCAACCTACCTTTTTCCTTCAGTTAATCATTAAACAAAGTTAATCTAACAAATTATTCTCTTACCTGTTAGTATTTCTATAAAATTTTATAATAAAAATTAGATTTTTCGAAACTTATCTGTCATATTCAAAGTTGTCAAAATATGATCACAAACGACCCTGCCACGGAGGTGGGTTAAAATTTGCAGTTCACGATGTCGTTTTTAACTGTTTCCAAGCAAAACGAACGGTGAACGAAAACTGTTCAAAACGCCAATTTCGCCCACAACTCTCCAAGTCGAACGCCAGTTGTGATCGTTTTTGGCATTTTGGACTGTTATTTTTGCTACCATACCCCAATTCGAACGCACCTTTAGTTGGCTTAAACCAAACCATATGTATAAGACAGAATGTGATCTTGTAAACACTAATAACTAAAATCTAGACCTGAGGAAAGTCAGATTCAATATTCAACTGGCAATGAATTTAATCATAGCACATATGCTATTTTATTTAATAAAAACCAAACTGCAAATTCATTTTACAGTTAAATATTTCCCTCTAAATCTGTAATGAACAATTTGAAGTTCCAATTTGCACATTTACAAGGTCTCTTTATGCAGCCAATTAGCTGTTGATAGCTTTGTGAATCTATTAGCATATTATATGTACATACTGATTCATTAATTAATATTAGTTTGGGGCCGTGACATCGCTTGGAGAACGTAAATTGAAAATCTAGAAGAAAGAAAAGAGATATTATGAACAGAACAAAATCCTATCAGACTGTATCCTGTCTATAATAAATAAGAAAGTGTGTACGACATACGAGAAGTATGACAGCCAATCGTTACGCTTCTTCCATTCGTCTCTTCTATCCATCATAACAGCATCCACCCATTCTTACCCATATCATCTTTCATACAATCCATCCACTTTTATATTCCCTTTTAGTCACGTCACGCTTCCATTCGGAAGCTAGTATCTGTTGAGGCGTGAATACAAACAGACACTTTCATTATATTGACTAGTGACCCGCCCCCGCTTCGCACGATTTCTGTTGCTGTTATGTAGTTGAATTGATCGGTCATTGCTTTTTCCGACCGGTTGGTTTACACAAAATATTACATTTGAGCACAGATTTAAGGCGCTGATAGCTCAGTGGTAGTGACGTCGGATACCGAGTCCCGGGTTCGAATCCTACAATGAGATTGAGCTTTCGGTGAAGGAAAACATCGTGAGGAAACCATAGCACGGTGGTAGGGTACTTTGTAGTACCCATCTGGCTGGCTACCACCCTCAAGTTGAAAATCTGTCGCCAAGCTCCTATCGGTGTTCTGACAGCTGCACTTGAGAGCCAGTTCTTTCGAGGCTTTGTGTGCTTACCACCATAGGCCACATCATCACTTACCATGGTGAGATTGTGGTCAAACACAGGCAAAAAAAAAACATAAATCTAAATTGATGACGCGAGTGTATGTACATACTTCGCGTGACAAAAGCTGTGCTATAAGGGAGAGCAATGCTCTTTTGACGCTGTTTCGGACTGGGAACTTGCATGAGGCTGCATGTCCACCAGAGAGAGAGAGAGAGAGATGTGTTTTAGCTGACAATAGAATCGCTTAATTTTCACGTTATAGCTCTAATGCCAGCCCCACTAAAGTTGACTTGCGTTATCTATATAGATTTATGTCTGTGCATCCGAAACTTTTCTATGAATCAATATGTTTAAACATTAACATTTTGATAAATTCACGCTTATTTTGAGATAGGTAGAGCATAGCGTTTATTCGCTCAAAGAGCAGCTCGACTGGGGAAGTACCTCCACCTTACAGAATACCGCAGCCAAATAACTTTATGTTGTGTAAAGTTGTGTTCCTGCGCGTGAGTAAGGTCGCCAGAGCTCATAGGGGCGGGGGGAAAGGTCGGTAACGCGTGAGCGATGCTTCGTGTGTTGCAAGCGTCCATATGGCTGCGGTAACCGCTTACCATCAGGCGGGCCGTATGCTTGTTTGCCGACTTGGTCGTATAAAAAAAAAAAAAAAAAAATTGTCACCAATATACAAGGTTACAGGGAAAGTAGTACTGAATATTAAAGGACGTTATTATTCAGGTCATTTCTGATGAATTTGATTTTGTAATATGGTAACCGAAACTTAACCGTTTTGGAGATAATGAATTTTAAAGTTCGAAGTTCCGTTAATTTGTACTACCACTTGGGCCTATTCAAATAACATTATTTTAAGATTTTATAAACATACCTAGTAGATTTTATACCTTTCTGAATAGCTAAAGAGACGTAGAAGTTTTAAAATCATTTGCAGAATAAGTTCCATACATTTTTTTAAAGCGTAAGGTATGTGCGCACTGATTTATGAATCAGTGAACATATAATAAAAATGTATGCATTGGTACATACAATATTATTGTTTGAAATGGCAATGCGATATCCTTTTTAATTTAGCAACATCGGCGTACTTCCTGTTAATTGTATGTGGATGCTTAATTAGGCTGAAGCGTTTGGTGCAGTAGGTCAAATATGGTAGGTTGTCGACACTGTGAACAAACTAGCTCGTGTAAATTAGTCCTTATTAATATTGGTGAAAGTATCATGTTTAATTAACGAATGGTTGGTAATTTTGAATGTTTGTATAGGATGTCTGGGTTTTAGTTCCGTGAAAAAAATAAGGCCTACCGGAATCTGCTTATAGAGCTAGGTGGGCATCAGGTGGAACTAAGTTTATTTTAGAATATAATAGAATATGGTTTATTCAAAAATGGCAACATATACAGCATAAAGTGATGACTAAAAACTATAATGTGCTAGTTTTGATAAGTCAGTTTACAAACTTTTAATTACTGAATATAATTATAATAACAAACTATTGACATTAATTGATTTTCTTAATTTAAATAATAATATTGTATCAGAAAAAAAAAACACCATATATCATTTCAGCTGTAGAGGGGCTTCGTCAGAATTCGTCAGTATGCTAAAAGAGTTAAGGAATTAATATAAAAAAAAACTTTAATATTCTTATATATCTTCTATCTACTTATACTAACATTTTTATGAGGTCAAGTTTGTCACTTTGGATATAGGAAGTTAGTACTGAAACTACGAAGCGCTCGTGGCGTAGCATGATTAGCCGTTCTTAATCGATCGGCAAAGTTAAGCTACGTCTGTCGTGGTCGTTACCTGGATGGGTGACCGCCTAGTGGTATTTCAAATCGAGCGTTTCCGTGCTTCGGAAGGCACGTAAAGCCGTTGGTCCCGGTTATCACTTAATTGTGATAGTCGTTAAGCTAGTTGGATGCCTCCTAGGCAGCTTGAAAAATTCCAACAGTAGGTTGACCACTAGCCTACCTCCACCAATCCGCAGTGGGCACGCGTGGTGGTGTATCGCCCAGTCCCTTTCACCCTCATTTGTGAAAGGAGGCCTGTTCTCAGCAGTGGGACATTATAGGCTGATGATGATGACTGAAACTACTGACTTGATCCATAATTGCTTGCACTAATAGAAAGCTACAGTATCCCTGAGGCTATTTTTCATCCAGGGAACGCGGTGAAACGGCGGGGGTCAGCTAGTAATACAGGAACATAACCTGACAGATTTGATAGTTCAACACCTAAGGTTATAACTTTAAGGTTTGATTTTCCTTAATTTCGAAAAATAGGGGATCATACTCCGGGCGGAAAACCTCTCGTTCTATAATCAAGATCCATTATTTTCTCCTTACCATTTTCAATATGTATGATGGGGTCCCAGTCTCAGAACATCGCTTAAATCTTTAAAAGTAAAAATTCGCTATTTGACAACGATAAAGACTTCCCCATTTCAAGGTTACAAGTTTATAATCAGGTGCATTCTCAAGTAGGCCACAACAGCATGCTCTATTTACCTCCTTCAATGTTACTATGAATAGATGATTCTCATAAGGATATAGGTTAAATAATGAATATATAAGCAATTAATCACTGCTCGCTTTGTTTTGTGTACCTATAATTGTGGAATGTTGTTTCCTGGTTCATATATTATCGTGGGATGGGGCAAAATTAACAAAATCTTTACAAAACTTTGTATTTGAGTTTTATGTTATGTAATGAATCTAAGCTTGTTTCGAAAAGAGTAAATTGTTGAGTTTATTGCCGGCTCTTCCCAGCAAATTGAATTGTTGAACCGGTATTAGAGTCGGATTATTCACAAATGCCTGCGAAGGTCTATTTGAATAAACGCATCCGCGGATCCATATAATTTATTTATTATATAGAACGCTATAATTCACTTCCAGTACTGGGCATCAAGCGCCTAAAACAGATTGAGACCATGTTCCACTCGCGGCGTCTGCAAGGCCCACGCACCCATGGTCTCAGCGTGGAGACCTTAGTGGACGTGCTACTCGTGCTGTACGATGAGTGCTGCAACAGTAGCTTGAGGAGGGAGAAGGCTGTCGCTGACTTTATACAGTATGGTGAGTGTTGTCTCTTTCTGGCTCTATAATTGGTGGGTTGGTTGGGTTTCAATCAATTGGGATCAAATCAAACAGTTCTATACGGGTCACTACCAAACATTTTTACCCCGTATATGTCCATTATTTTTTTTAAGTTAGAAAGTTATGAGTTATCTATGAAATAATGTGCATTTTTTATGAAGATTTTAGTCAGTTTTTCTTAAAGTAGTAGTTTAACGCATATAAAAAAAAAGGCTGATAAAACTTTATTGGGTAATCATGGTATTGGCTCGAAAAATAATGTTCTATGGAAAGTTGATAAAGATTGGTAGAAATGATTGGTAATTAATGACCGATGATGTGCATCATTTCGATTGATACAATCCTTGCTAAGTTTGGGATTACATGAAGAACGACCCAGGGGTACTTCTACATTTTGTTGAGTTATTATTAATATATCAACTCATCTTAATATTTGTATTATAGGAACTGTTATTTTTACAGTGAAACCGGTGGCATCAGCACTAAAGAGATTGCGTTTAGCGCGCGATGACTTCGAACTCGTCAAGGTTATTGGCAGGGGCGCGTTTGGTGAGGTCTGCGTGGTGCGGGCGTCATTTATGCAGGTAATTTGGATTACTTGTAAATTAACTGCTCAAGCGGTTGACAATCACTGCTCACGCCGTTGACAATCACTGCTCAAGCGGTTGACAATCACTGCTCAAGCGGTTGACAATGACTGCTCACTGTACGTTCTTCAACGGCTAACTTGAGCTACTATTTATGAAAACAAGTGTATATGTTTATTCTTCTATTTTTTTTAAATTTCTAATTGTGGTCGCCAGGGTTCAGATGGTGGCGTCAACTTAGCAGCGGCTACGGGCGGCACTGTATCCACCACGACGGGTGAAAGAGTATACGCCATGAAGATACTCAATAAATGGGAGATGTTGAAGGTATTGTTCATTTTGTTGTAGTTATCACAGTTATAGGCTAGTTAGCACCCTCCTTTAGGCAGAATTATTTTACCGTATTCCAGAAATTATATTACTCATTATCAACAGTATAATTGAACACGATTAATTTGACACAACGAATAATGATCAGGAAAAAATGCACTTTTTTTTTGTTTTTTTTTTTTTATCTATTTTTTTTTATGAAATGCTATTATGAACTCATTGTAAAGTGCAATAATTATTTTTCAGCGAGCAGAAACGGCGTGTTTCCAAGAGGAGAGAGACGTGCTGGTGTTCGGAGATAGGAGGTGGATCACAAACTTACACTACGCCTTCCAGGATGAACACAATTTGGTAAGCTTTCTGTGCCAAGTATCCATTGCTAATTTCTAAGCTACTCCTTTGCCAGTTTTTTGTAGTAACCCTGTGAAGTGAGGATACCATTTTGTATCTAAAATAGGTAAAATCATTATTTTGTTTTTCACTCGGTTGGTCTCTAAATATTTTTTTTTCAACTTAGTCCATAAATAAGCATACGTCCCGCCTGATGGTAAGCAGTTACCGTAGCCATATATACGCTTGCAACACACGAAGCATCGCTCACGCGTTATCGACCTATCCCCCCTCCCCTATGAGCTCTGGCAACCTTACTCATGCGCAGGAACACAACTTTACACAACATAAAGTTATTTGGCTGCGGTATTCTGAAAGATGGAGGTGTACTTCCCCAGTCGAGCTGCTCTTTGATCGAAAAAACGCTATGCTCTACCTCTCTCAAATTCTTAGCTAATCCTTGTGACAAAAAAGTGTTGCCAGTATAAGGTGTTATGTGTGTATAGTACCTGGTGATGGACTACTACTGCGGTGGCGACCTGCTGACGCTGCTGTCCAAGTTCGAGGACCGGCTGCCCGAGGACATGGCCAAGTTCTACATCGCCGAGATGGTGCTCGCCGTGCACAGCGTGCATGACCTCCGATATGTGCACCGGTGAGCTATGCTATGCGCTAACCAACCAACCAACCCCCCCCCCAAATAACGTTTTTTTTTATACAACTTAGTCGATAAACAAGCATACGGATACGGATACGAACCGCCTGATGGTAAACGGTTACCGTAGCCATATGGACGCTTGCAACAAAAAAAGCATCGCTCAAGCGTTACCGACCTTTCCCCCCTCCCCTATGAGCTCTGGCGACCGCCGCTCACGCGCAGGAACACAACTTTACACAACATAAAGTCATTTGGCTGCGGTATTCTGTAAGGTGGAGGTACTTCCCCAGTCGAGCTGCTCTTTGAGCGAATAAACACTACGCTCTACCTTACGAATACACCATCAGCTTTTATTTAATTTGGTTATTTATCCCTATTTGGTTCTTTGGCACAGTTGTTTGTTATCATGAGTACAATCATGTGTCTAAGTAACGTTTACTAATTACCAGTCACCCTGTATATTTGTACAATGAGCAGGAAGTAGGATCATAAACTTTTATTTGTATTAACACGCTTTTATTATTTCAGAGACATCAAACCCGATAACGTTCTGTTGGACGCGAGCGGTCACATCAGACTGGCTGACTTCGGATCCTGTCTCAGATTGGGGGACGATGGAAAGGTAATCTTCTGACTGGACCAAATTACCCTTACGCACCGTGATGACTTACTAATAATATTAATTTTTGTTCAGGTACAAAGCAACGTGGCTGTGGGAACACCGGATTATATATCGCCTGAGATATTGAGGGTAAGTTAATTAAAATTTGTTAAAAAATCACCGTTTGAATAGAAATATTCAAGAGAGGTAGAGCGTAGCGTTTATTCGCTCAAAGAGCAGCTCGACTGGGGAAGTACCTCCACCTTACAGAATACCGCAGCCAAATATGTAAACTTTATGTTGTGTAAAGTTGTGTTCCTGCGCGTGAGTAAGGTCGCCAGAGCTCATTGGGGAGGGGGGAAAGTTCGGTAACGCGTGAGCGATGCTTCGTGTGTTGCAAGCGTCCATATAGCTACGGTAACCGCTTACCATCAGGTGGGCCGTATGCTGCATTGCCGACTAAAAAAAAACTAATTAGTCCGTCAGTTAGATTATCAGACATATTTTTTGCTTTACCTAATCATTAAAATTGACAGAGATAAAGCGCGTCAAAGTGGGCGCTCGTGACGTCACTTTAGAGTAACCTGTGCCATAACTTGACGTCACGCGGAACTTCAACACACGGTAGAGTAGTACCCAACTGATAAGGCGCGTCGTGAATCTTCGTTCGCACGGAAAAGAAAGTATGGCCTCGAAGATTAACGAAATTATGCTTAAACTTACAATCAACCTTAGATCACTACTATAAGGTACATAATAAAGTGCAGCTGTTAGTTCCGCCTCACTCGCAAGTGCCGCCCCTCCGTACACATGGCGGCAGCTGCCGACCAATAGAAATTCCCGCGCTTTGGAAATGTATCTTCTGCACAGGTACATCGGTAAGCCATATCAGTTGGGTACTACTGTACTGTTGTATGTGAGTTTTATGTGCATACCACTTTAGGCCACCGCTTCACAATGAGGTTTTATAACATTTTATTTTATTTCAGGCGATGGAAGATGGTCAAGGCCGATATGGCCCCGAATGTGACTGGTGGTCGTTAGGTGAGTTGGAGGTTTTTAGCAAACTAAGTTTATCTACTAATACTAAGTTATCGAGTATGGGATTAACATTTCAAATCGAAATATCACGTGATTTTTAACAATCTCTTATGTCAATCCCATACTTAGATTTTACATTAAGGTTAAAGTTAAAGCCATTTATTCAATTTAGGCCCTAGAAGGGCACCTATGAAGGTCAAAGCTACTGAAGCTACCGCCAGTTCGTAAGTCGGCCTTCAACTGAGAAGAATAGGCAAGAAACAAACCAAGGTTGATCGTTTAGTAACGTTACGATTGTCGACAACCATCTTGTCTACCAGTCACCCAGGCCTTACATCATCATCATTATCATCAGCCTATAATGTCCCACTGCTGAGCACAGGCCTCCTTTCACAAATGTGTGTGTGGGAATGGGCAGATACTCCACCACGCGGGCCCACTGCGGTGAGGTGGAGGTAGGCTAGTGGTCAACCTACTGTTGGAGCTTCCAGGCCTAAGATAACTATTCTGTATTGTATTGTGTAACAGGTGTGTGCATGTACGAGATGTTATTCGGCGAGACGCCATTCTACGCGGAGTCGTTAGTGGAGACGTACGGCAAGATCATGAACCACGCGCGCTCCTTCCACTGCCCCCCCCCGGATGAACACGCGGCACAGGTAATACTACAGACAGGTGGACATTACGAGACCTATGTTGGGTTAGTCATGCTGAACAACTTTTACTATGGGACCAATACTGGAACCTCAACAAAAAAAAAACATTTCGTACATTATGATCGAATAAATCGATCGATGTAATCAACTTTTTCGGTACTAGGCGCACAGATCGCGGAAGAGATAATTGGACTGTTTTACAAAAAACTTAAACCGACTTCAAAGTAAAACCGACTTCAAAGTACACTAAGAAGTAATAAAATCCTGATCTGATGACAATGGGACCAAACGGGATGTGTACCCTTCCAGACAAAAAAAGAATTTTCCAAATCGTTTAATAAATGACGGAGTTATGAGGTAACAAAAAAAAAAAGAAAAAAAAAAACATCCGAATTGAGAATCTCCTCCTTTTTTTGAAGTCGGTTAAAAATGTTATATGAATATTAGTAAGTGACGCAAAATGATAATGGGTCATTGACCGGTGACATGTTGGTTTTAATTCAATAAACTTGGTGTAGCAATTCGGTATGAATTTTTGAGTAATCTATTTTAAGCTGAATCTTTTTATAGAGAGCCTGTACCAGCCGGGCTATTGCGTATCTTTGGTGGTAATCGTAACGAACACCATTAATTATTTCATCCAATGACGCGCACGCAATATGACGCGACGATGACCATTCGTGGGCCCTGATACGATTACCACCAAAGTTACGCGATAGAGCCCCAGTAGTCTTTTTTGTAGCTCTTTTTAATGTATGTACCCTTTTCGTTATACCCAGTGTATAACCAATTACCTACATTATCCCTAAATGTTATAGTTTACTTTTCATCCCTGAACGCGGGTGAAGCCGCGGGTGAAAGCCATATAAAATAATTTTAATTATCTTTTACAGGTATCCGAAGAAGCCAAAGATTTGATACGTAGACTGATTTGTTCATCCGAAAACAGACTTGGAAGGAATGGACTTGAAGATTTCCAGGTAAATACACATTACACGATGAAAATACGTAATAAATATCTGTAACACTATAATTTGAAATATCTATGATTTGAAGATTTGATATATATTAAGCAGATATGAAATATAGTGCTTCAAATCAGCAGGTCTATTGTGTAAGTCCCTCAGAATCGAAGTCAAAATCTAGAGTGTTTAATTTAGGTAGTCTCTGTATATTTTGGAGGTTAAACAAGGTGTCAATCACAGATATAAATATGAATAGATGACGCGAGTGTATGTACTTCACGTGCCAAATGGGAGAGCAATGCTCTTCTTTTGAAACTGTTTCGCTCGGACAGGGAACTCGCATAAGGCTGCATGTCCACGTGGATTGCGTAGCGAGGGATATGTTTAGCTGACAAATAGGATCGCTTCATTTTCACGCTATAGCTCTAATGCTAAGAGAGGTAGAGCATAGCGTTTATTCTCTCAAAGAGCAGCTCGACTGGGGAAGTACCTCCACCTTACAGAATACCGCAGCCAAATAACTTTATGTTGTGTAAAGTTGTGTTCCTGCGCGTGAGTAAGGTCGCCAGAGCTCATTGGGGAGGGGGGAAAGGTCGGTAACGCGTGAGCGATGCTTCGTGTGTTGCAAGCGTCCATATGACTACGGTAACCGCTTACCATCAGGCGGGCCGTATGCTTGTTTACCGACTTAGTGGTATAAAAAAAAACAAAATGCTAGCTAAAGAGCTCTTGTGACATTATGGTAGGCAGAATAAAAGTTACACCCTTGATTTTCATACGGATGGAGGGAATTGCGTTATCTAGATTGATTTATTTCTGTGGTGTCAATGTACATTAAGACTTACATTACTTAATTCTTTACTCTGCTAACTTCTTTGGCTATATTACAATCTATATACTAATATAATAAAGCGGAAGAGATTTTTTGTTTAAACGGGATAATCACAGGAACTACCAGTTGGATTCGAAAAATTCTTTCACTAATGTGATGCTACACTATCCCCGAGTATTATAGGCTACTTTTTATCACGGGAACGCGGGTGAAACCGCGCGAGGCAGCTAGTAAAGTTATATTTTATGATGTGATATTTCAGAATCACCCGTGGTTCGTGGGCCTCGATTGGGAGAATCTCCGTGAAATGCAAGCTCCGTTCGTGCCCGATGTATCCAGTCCTACGGACACATCTAATTTTGACGTCGACGATACAGATATAAGGTACTTTTAGTTATGACATCCTATTAGTAGTACCCAACTGATAAGGCGCGTCGTGAATCTTCGTTCGCACAGAAAAGAAAGTATGGCCCCGAAGATTAACGAAATAATATTTAAACTTACAATCAACCTTAGATGACTACTATAAGGTTCATAATACAGTGCAGCTGTTAGTTCCGTCTCACTCGCAAGTGACGCCCCTCCGCACACATGGCGGCAGCTGACGACCAATAGCATTTCACGCGCTTTGAAAATGTATCTTCTGCGCAGGTACATCGGTAAGCCATATCAGTTGGGTACTACTGTACAGGTCGGTTAACTAAAGCTGGCACGTTTCAACACATTTACACCGTCTCTCTCGCGCAAAGGCAAGCTTATGAGTATGAAGGAGACAGTTATTGTTTTGCTTTTGCTACTGCTCATAAATATAGAGTGGTCTATTTTTGCATTCGTCCATTAGACTTGACTGATTGCAAATTTATGAGTACTGTGAACGTGCCAGCTTTCGTTAACCGACCTATACTGAGTTTTTCCATTGCCTCCGTGATATTTACATCATATTAGATATAAAAAATTGGAATAACATTATGTTGAATAACGTATATTCGGGAAGAGGAAGACCGAAAAAGAGATGGATGTATTGTGTTTAAGATGGTATGAGTGAGAAAGAAGTGATGCTGATATGACAAATATAAAAGGACAAGAAGGATATTGCGCTGACCCCAAACAATTAGAAACAGGGCAGGTAGATGACGATTAACTATATCTGGTCCATTATTAAAATTTCTGTTTGACTTTTAGTATATCAAAGAAAAATAAATCCAATTACTATGGAATAAAGTTCATTATTAACCAACTTTACTTTAAAGTAAATAAGGTAATGTTTCTTTGGCATTCTTCATCGTACAATTAACCCAAAGAAGTGCCATTTCCCACTACCGTCAATGCGCTCTGATTGGCTAATCTAAGGACACATGCGCTCTGATTGGCCAAGTTAAAAACACACGATGCAGTGATTGGTCCATACTGTGCAAAATCACTGACTCCTCGATGGAATTCTTTAACGTCACTGAGAAATTGTAATAATAGACGAGGTATTAAGGCATTATAATTTGCAGGCTATCAGAAGCGGTGCCTCCACCATCAGCATCGTCAGCGTTCTCCGGATTACACCTTCCGTTCGTGGGGTTCACATTCACTGCCGGATCCAGACTATCAGATCTGGGAGCGCCAGCCGGACCACTCAGTCCGGCTAAAAATGCACCTAGTCAGGTATGGAATACAGCTTATTTTAAAAGGACATTACCGCGCGCGAATTATAAAATGAAATATTAATCAACGTAAAACACGTACGTACTGGTTGGAGATTTCGAGATGGCATATATTCGAAAACTATGTTGGGTTAGTCATGCTTAACAACTTTTACTATGGGATTAAAAGTGAATTCTCAATTTTTTTTAACTTCTCATAGTATTGTCAACCTTGCTTGAACATAATGTATGAAGAGTAAAAAAAAATTTTTGAGAATTCAGTTTTGGTCCCATTGAAAAAATTTTTCAGCATGACTAACCCAACATACCTTTCGAAAATATGCCATCTCGATATCTCCACCCAGTATAAATTTAACATATAGAATGTAGAGAGGCGTAGATATACTTAAATTTCTTGCATGTTTTTTTTATACGACTAAGTCGTTAAACAAGTATAGCTCACGCGTTACCGACCTTTCCCCCCTCCCCTATGAGCTCTGGCGACCTTACTCACGCGCAGGAACACAACTTTACACAACATAAAGTAATTTGGCTGCGGTATTCTGTAAGGTGGAGGTACTTCCCCAGTCGAGCTGCTCTTTGAGCGAATACACGCTATGCTCTACCTCTCTTATTAAAATATGTGCAACGGGTAGATTCGCAATATATCATGCCAACATTAATATTATTGATAATAATGTGATGTAGGCGCCATCCAACGCGGGTGATCGTGCAGCGGTTAAAGCGCTGGAGCGCGAGAACGCGTTGCTGGCGCAGACCATCGCGGAGCTGAGAGCTGGCGGGGTTGCGCTCGATGCTGGCACTGGTACGTTCATTGTCATTGTTTTTATATGTACATGCTTTTTATACTACTTATATTGCAAACAAGCATACGACTTTTTGGCGGGAACTTGCAGAGTGACGTAGCATTTTCATTTTTATTTTCAATAATTTGTGTATTTTGAGTTTTATTGTGTATTATCGGTGGTATTTTACCCAATAAAGATCATCCATGTGCACCAGTGAAGTGAAATGAAATGAATTATGTGTATCGTTACTTTTCAAGTTGTCTCAAAATGTCCGTGAAGAGTTTTAGTACAATTACCACCATTGTAGTAAAACATGACTTTTATGGACGGTGACTGACTGAGGACTATAATGTGAAGTGATTTTGTGACTGGATATTGTAATATAACTCGACACTGGCAGAAATGAGCCCTAATTTGGGCTTGGTTGCCAAAATTAAAAATAAGAAGAAGAAGAACAAGCATACATCCCATCTGTTTTTTGAAGTGAATACTTCTGTAGCGGCGTTGTGCACTTTTTTGTGATCGGTAAAAAATGTTAAACCCGAGTCAGGACACGTGACCTGATCAAAAATTCGTAAGACGGGGGAGAGTAGACTGCCGGCGCGGCGTAGGAGAGGAAGTATCCCCCTCTCTTTCTACCGTGAGGCGAAAATGTATGCCTGCGCCTCCTGTTTCGTTTAAAAACAAGTCTTGAGTTACATACTTATAGTTTTAGATATACGGGGTGGATACGACAATACGACATTAAATGAATCCACGTAAAGTACTCATGTATACAATCAACTTTTACTATGGGACCAAATTCGAAATCGAAAAAAAATTACAGCTTTTCATTCAAAAGGTCCATGTCTCGTCGGCAAATATGTATGAATAGCTGTAAACAAAACTTGTGATTTCCAAGTTGGTCCCAAGTCTATGGTTTTAATAGTCTTAACTATTGTTTTTGCAGAAGATCTAATTCAACTGAAGGATGAGCTTGCAACAATAACAAAAAGAAACGCAGATTTGGAAGCGCAGATCAGATGTTACGAACAACTCAACAGCGGTATTACTCAGGTTAGTTGTGACAATACTTAGGCCTGTATTAAGTTTCTATAAAGGTACTATACAGGGTGGAAATTTTAGACGGGTAAGGGTTGAAGTCACGCGAAAATGGTCTGAAGTGACTGAACTTCATTTTATGAGTTATTTCAATCGGCATTTACGGTTTTTTTTTTAAAACCGGCCTAGTGCGAGTCAGACTCGCGCACCGAGGGTTCCGTACAAACCTGTAGGTATATAAGTAAATGGTAGTATGAAATGAAATGAATGAAATGAAATTTATTTCTAAAAGTTGTACAAATAAACTCCTTACGCTAAAATAAAATACAAAAAGCAAAATATAATGTTAAGGCTACTGCAACGTCACGACTGCGGCAAACCCCTTCCCTAAGGTGCCTGACCTTAGGCAAGGGGCTGCCACAAGCGACAGCTCGTCTGCAGTAGCACAAGGAACAAACTTAAAATAAGATAACTAATAAATACTATTTTTTTGTAGTATAGACCTGAGTATTTGATATGAATTTAAATTTATGACGTATTAAAAAAGATCTCGTTCAAACCAATTTTCGGTGGAAGTTTGCATCGTAATGTACATCATATAAGTTACAGGAAATTTTACCACTTTGGAAGTGTCTCTCGCGCAAACTATTCAGTTTAGAAAAAAATGATATTAGAAACCTCAATATTTTTGAAGACCTATCCATAGACTCCCCACACTTATGGGTTTTATTAAAAAAAAAAGTTGAGTTTCAGTTCTAAGTATGGGGAACCCTCAAAATTTATTGTTTTTTTTTCTATTTTTGTGTGAAAATCTTCATGCGGTTCACAGAAAACATCTTCTTACCAAGTTTCAACATTATAGTTTCGGAAAAAAGTGGCTGAGACATACGGACGGACAGACAGACATGACGAATCTATAAGGGTTCCGTTTTTTGCCTTTTGGCTACGGAACCCTAAAAGTCACCGAGAAAACGGCGATTTCTGAAAAATATTTTTATTAGCTTATTCGATCCTGTCTCTGACAAGCATCAAAAGGCTCTATGAGACCAAGTTAGGTTAGGGTACTAGAAATGTCAGAAATTAAAAAAAAACTTCGCATACATTTTGTTAGGAAAATTGATTATAACACAGTAATGCAAACTGCCCGACCAACACGGTACGAATTTTAAATTGATCATAATGTACTATTAAAGTTATTTCCAATATACAGGATCTACCAACAAGCCCGCAAGAGATGACGGCGCGACTGAGAGAGATGGAGTTGATCATACAATCGCTTAATATTGAGAAGGAAGATCTCTCGAAGGACAGAACTGATTCCCTTGAGAAGTTGAGGTTGCAGGTATGTTGCAACAATTTTAAATCTTCTTATTTTGCGCGATAATAAGATTAGGATGCTGCTCCAAGATATTTTCTATCGATATGCAAAGTAATTTGATTAGACGTTCTTAATCGATAGGCAAATTGAGGATGGTAGGCGTAGGTGACTGCCTTGGAACCGTTGAAGTATTACGTAAGCACTATAGGGGGCTGGGGGTCTATGCTTTGTTTATTTTTTATGGCATGGGTAGTGGGGAGGTCTATATGGTGATGAAGTCAGCAGTAATTATTTACTTTTTTACACATATGTTAACCCACACATTGTCTATGCTTGAAAACGAAACGCATATTCGGGGATTCCCACAAATAATTATAACTGCTATCATGAATCATTAAAAAATTGAAAGCTGTTGTACAAAAAAACTTAAACCGACTTCAAATTACACTAAGAAGTAATCAAATCCCGTTCTGATGACAATGGGACCAACGGGAAGTGTACCCTTCAAAAAAAAAAAAAAAACAAATCGGTTTGTAAATTAAAGTTTTTGAGGCAAAAAGCAAAAAAAAATACAATTCCAATGTTTACGTAAGCATGGGAGGGGGCGGGGGGTATGAGCTTTGCTTACCTTTGCTGACAAGGGGGGGGGGGCGTAAATTTGTAATAAATCTGCTTACGTAATACTTTCAACTTTTCAAATAATAGTAAATACGTTGGTCCCGGTAATCACTTAATTGTGATAGTCGTTAAGATATTTGTAGGTTGACTACTCCAACGGTAGGTTGACCACTAGTCTACCTCCACCAATCCGCAGTGGGCACGCGTGGTGCAGTATCTGCCCATTCCCTTTCACCCTCATTCTGTGCTCGCAGTGGGAAATTTATAGGCTGATGATGATGATATGATATGATATATTACATTCATTATTTTCATGTATGGCATATTATATATAAGAATTGTGTTGTTATTGTTTTTATTGATTGTTCTTTATAAGCTTCCGTTTTTGTTGTTTTCATTTTATTTTGTGTTTTGTTTCAATGTTTGTGATGTGTGTATGCCAAATAAAGATTTGTCTATTGTCTATTGTCTATATGTAAAGTGGCAATCGAATCTGTTCAGCTATCTAACCTACCAAATTTCAGGCTTCATAATTCCTTAGATGTCGGGAATAATCAGCCAGTGGTTCACCTCTATATATATATATAATCTGTTTTCAGGACAAAGAGTTAAAAGATGCACTGTCGCAACGCAAACTGGCCATGACAGAGTACAACGAAGTGACCGAAAGGCTGTCTGAGTTGAGGCAACAGAAACAGAAGTTATCTAGACAGGTACGACTTCATGTTTGGTATGTTTGATGAACAAACGACTTCAGGTTTGAGGAATATTCTACCTTATTTTACCCGGTATAAAGTTAATTTTCTATTTTTAGTCATATTGATTGCTAAAATAGGGCGTAAAAAGTAATATCCAGTTTTTCCCTGGTACAGGATAGTTATTGTTGTTACAGGTTGGATATTTTGAGATAACATTATTCAAAATGTGAAAACTTACAACAAATTGTGTTTTTTCACTTTATAAGTAAAAAAATCGACTTGCTTGTTTGCGAGACGCGAGCGGATCGACCTATAACATTGTTTTTTGACGAATCGGATAACAACTTGATTTTTAGTGAGAACACCACGTAAAAACACGGTTATTTGATCCCAAACTACGCAGAGCTTGTACTATGGAAACCAGATAACTGATATAATACATATTATACTACTTTTTGTTTGTATACATAAATACATAGTTAATATACATAATTAAATATCATAGGACATTCCTAACACACGGTCATCTGATCCCAAACTAAGCAGAGCTTGTACTATGGAAACCAGATAACTGATATAATACATATACTACTTTTTGTTTGTAAATACATACTTAATATACATAATTACACCCAGACTCAGGACATACAGACATGTTCATGCACACAAATGCATGTCCTGTGTGGGAATCGAACCCACGACCAGCGGCGCGATAGGTGGATTCTTGACCAGAGTCTTAACCAACCGCGCCAGCTGGCCCGTCCACACCCAGACTCAGGATATGCAAACATGTTCATGCATACAAATGCATGTCCTGGATGGGAGTCGAACACACGGTGCTATAGGTGGAATCTTAACCAACCACGCCAGCTGGCCTGTCAAACGGTTCTATAAATGTTGTTAAATGATTTTAATAATACTATTGTATGCAGGTGCGAGACAAAGAGGAAGAGTTAGAAGTGGCGATGCAGAAGATAGACGCGCTACGGCAGGACATACGACGAGCGGACAAGGCGAGGAGGGAGCTGGAGGCGCGCCTCGATACCGCCATCTCTGAGGCTACTAAGGTAACTGGAGATAACATTCTTTTCTTCACACTCGCTCGTAAAGTGTCAATTATTGCAAAATTGAAGTCTGTTTTTTTCCTCCCAAATGTGTTGAAAAATGTCGCATGACACTCCTGTGCATTGATTTATTACACTCTCGGCTCCCTAATAGCGTTCGCCTGCGGTTCACGCGTTTAATACCGCCTGGAGTGTTAATAATCAAATTTGCACACATGTATAGTACATTTCAACACACTCGCTCGTAAAGTGACATTTATTGCACCGTTTTTAGTATCTTAATGTAGCTTTTTAAGCACTAGTGCTTTTTACTTTACATTACCGCACAGTTTTATGATAGGTATAATCCCGATTACGATAAGTTTGTACACCAAGCATTCTTAATTTTAACGGGTAAAATAGTTTGACAGCTCAACGCTGTTAAAAAAAAAAACTTGCGCCACATATTTGTTTACGTTCTCATTGTGTGGTTCATTATTATCAAAAAATCTACAAGTCTGTTTTTTTCTCGCAAGTGTGTTGAAATAGTATATTTCATTACGAGTGCGGAAAGCCTGTCATTGCAATGAGTTCCGACAAATGTCTACTCGAGCCGAGGCGCTGCCGAAGGTGAGGGTTGACAGTCGGAACAAGTTGCAATGACGGTTCCGCACGTGTACTGAACAACTATTTTTAATACAGTTGCGAAAAAATTAAGCAATTTAATAAAGATTATTTTTGGAAAATGGCGCCAACCGTAAAAGAATATAAGTAAAGATTTTTTTTTGTTTTCTTCTCCCATTCTGGGTAGGCAAAAGGAACTATGCCCATACAGCCAAGTCTTCAGTAGTTTTTTTTTTAGATATGAAATGAAAATGAAATTTAATGACATGAAATGAAATGAAACCTACCTAACTCATTGAATCAAATCATTAAATCTGATATTGAAACAAATTAGTAGCTTATTTTTAAAAATATTTGAATGAATCATAAAAACTTCGTGGTTGGTTTTTTTCTTTTTAATAGACATTATTTTGACAGTTGGGAAAGAGAACGCACGAGTTCGGAAAAGGTAAAGAAAAAGCTCGATTATGTAATAGCCCACATCCCGAACGCTATACGTCCCTGCAATACGCCACATTTTGAGCAACTGTATTAAAAAAAATATTACACTCACTAACGTGCATACTGTTGGATCATTTTGCCAGATTGCAGCTTAGTTTTGTTAGTTGTATTGATATTGTAATGTACGGCGCAGGAACGTAAGGTCCGCGAGGAGACCCTGCGGTGTCAGCGGGCGGAGGGCGGCGCCGCCCCGGGGGCTTCCGCGGCCGACGTGGCGCGCCTGCAGGCCGAGGTCGAAGCCCTGGAGGTAACCTAACACCTATACGTATACATATACATATCCTGGGACATTCCTCACACACGGTCATCTGGTCCCAAACTAAGCAGAGCTTGTACTATGGAAACCAGATAACTGATATAATACATATACTACTTTTTGTTTGTAAATACATAGTTAATGTACATAATTACACCCAGACTCAGGACATGCAGACATGTTCATGCACACAGATGCATGACCTGTGTGGGAATCGAACCCACGACCTGCGGCGCGATAGGTGGAATCTTAACCAGAGTCTTAACCGACTGCGCCAGCTGGCCCGTCATAACAATACAACGTGTAACCAAGGGTATATGGGTGGCCTTTCGAGATGGCATATTTTCGAAACCTAAGTTGGGTTAGTCATGCTGAACAACTTTTACTATGGCACCAATAGTGAATTCTCAATTTTTCTAAAGTTTTCTTACAACGTTGCTAGATCATAATGTATGAAAGGTAAAAGATTTTTTTTTGACAATTCCGTGTTTATCCCATAGTAAAAGATGTTCAGCATGACTTATCCAAGATAGGATTCGTTAATATGCCATCTCGAAATATCCACCCAGTATACATCCGAAAGAGGTGAATACTACAGTTACAGACTCTATAAAAAGTTAAATCTCTGTCCAATTTCTTTGATAATCTAACTGACGGACCAAATATATTATGTATGTTTTACCCAGGAAAGTACCCAATTACTTATAATTCTTATAGAATGAAAAAAAAAACAAGAAACTTATTTCTTCTTGATTTTCTGGTGTATAAAGATTTATCTATCTATCTATCGACAGCTGCAATACAAAGAGTCGTTGGCGCAGCAGCAGGCTCGGTTCAACGCGGAGCTGGCGACCCTCAACGAGCAGCTGCACGAGGGCGACGCCGTCAGACATGTGCTCAACCGGGAGGTACTAACTATCTATACACACCACACTACAGCTGCAATAACAGGAGTCAGCAGCAGGCTCGGTTCAACGCGGAGCTGGCGACCCTCAACGAGCAGCTGCACGAGGGCGACGCCGTCAGACATGTGCTCAACCGGGAGGTACTAACTATCTATACACACCACACTACAGCTGCAATAATAGGAGTCAGCAGCAGGCTCGGTTCAACGCGGACCTGGCGACCCTCAACGAGCAGCTGCACGAGGGCGACGCCGTCAGACATGTGCTCAACCGGGAGGTACTAACTATCTATACACACCACACTACAGCTGCAATAATAGGAGTCAGCAGCAGGCTCGGTTCAACGCGGACCTGGCGACCCTCAACGAGCAGCTGCACGAGGGCGACGCCGTCAGACATGTGCTCAACCGGGAGGTACTAACTATCTATACACACCACACTACAGCTGCAATAATAGGAGTCAGCAGCAGGCTCGGTTCAACGCGGACCTGGCGACCCTCAACGAGCAGCTGCACGAGGGCGACGCCGTCAGACATGTGCTCAACCGGGAGGTACTAACTATCTATACACACCACACTACAGCTGCAATAATAGGAGTCAGCAGCAGGCTCGGTTCAACGCGGACCTGGCGACCCTCAACGAGCAGCTGCACGAGGGCGACGCCCGGCCCGAAGATTACCGAAAGAATGCTTAAAACTTACAATCAACCTTAGATCACTACTATACGGTTCATAATACACTGCAGCTGTTAGTTCCGTCTCACTCGCAAGTGACGCCCCTCCGCACACATGGCGGCAGCTGCCGACCAATATCATTTCACGCGCTTTGAAAATGTATCTTCTGCGCAGGTACATCGGTAAGCCATATCAGTTGGGTACTACTGTACTTCTTCTACATGCGTTCGCGCATCGGTCATCCGATTAAGTTGAAACTTTGTACAGTGTTGATGCCTCTTATTTTGTTGATTATTGTCATGTGCAGATTTTCTAAAGGTATTTATTTATGTCCAACAGCTACAAACATCCAAAGACAAGCTAGAGAACCGTCGCCTCGAACAACTTAACGATACCGAAGACAAGCAGATACTCATCAACGAGAACAGGAAACTGGCCAAAGATCTCGATGCTGTGAGTCACTTAGCTTAGATAACAGCTCATATAGATTCCAACTGGTGGGATAAGGGGGAGTATTCTTATATGACAAAGTCTGAAAACAAGCATGCGGCTCGTCTAGTACTGTACACCCGGGGCTAGATGAAAGAATAGAATTAAATCATAGAATTGAATACTAGAATTTAATCATAGAAATTTCGATTACATAAATTATAACGATCTTATAATAATATTTTAAAAGACCATTCAAAATTCTGCTTTTCCAAGTACGTACAGTCGCGGGCTAAAAATGTTTACCACCTTACGGCCTATAATCGCTTGCACATTCCTGTTTCATAAGGTTGACCGGAATAAAATGACTGAAAACCAATTCAAAGAGGTGATAAACTATTGTATTGAGTTCGAATGACAAATATCACCATATATATTTTTTTAACATTTGATTAAATGAGTTTACATAATCAAAAAGTAATTGACTGCCTTTTTTGCTATGTTCGATACTTAAAAACATTTAACAATTTTAAAATTTTATATGTTTGTACATATGACATATTAGACCGTATTTACCCGCGGTATGAGATGGAATCGAGAATGTGATAAACATTTTCAGTCCGCGACTGTACAACATATTTTATTTTTATCAATAGATGGCAGAGAATGGTAGAAGGTGGCAAGCTGAGAGGAGACAAATGGAGATGGAGTTAGAAGACCTACGAGCTAAGAGAGACACTATGCATCATTGGGAGGCTCAGGTACGTTACTCTAATTATTTAGTAGAGCGAGCTTCCGGCCTGTGTTCTAGAGAAAACTAATCTTACGCAGGACAAGAAGATACCGGGAGAAATATACATTTTGAAATATTTAGTTTTAAGAATATTTCACAGAATATTTATTGCTCCTGTTTATATATACGGTTTACAACAAATCTAGGGCCATGTTACTAAGCCCCTTTTGATGGCTTATTTGGCAAGGGTGGCAAGGAATAACCGCCCCTTTCGAAAAGCACCCTTTTCTCTCTTCAAAGATGTCTCATTGGTAAATAATAAGCTATATAAGAGATTTATACAGAAAATAACGGATTGTTGTTAAAAGTAATTTTTATTCACAGATAGCCGACATTATACGATGGGTATCAGACGAGAAGGAAGCGAGAGGATACTTGCAAGCTTTGGCTACAAAGATGACTGAAGAATTGGAGTATTTGAAACATGGTGAGTGGGATTATTACTTAGAATTAGAAATCGGCATACCTGTGCAAAAATGTGTTGTTTATATTTGATATTATGAATATGAAAGTATGATTGATAGTTCTATTTAGTGTTTCGTACACAATGGGTGCCAACGGTACCCTTTTACTAAGCCTCCGCTGTCCATCCGTCCGTCTGTCTGTTAGTGGACTTTATCTAATGAGCCGTAATAGGTAGACATTTTAAATTATCATAGAATATGTATTTATATTGACGCTATAACAACAAATAATAAAAATGAAATATGAAAGGGGGCCCCCCGTACATGAAACATATTTACGGAACCCTTCCTGTGCGAGTTCTACTCGGCATACAAGCACCGGCCGCAAACAAGCATACCTGCCTGATGGTAAGCGGTTACCGTAATCCATTATAACCATTTTTAGGGTTCCGTAGCCAAATGGCAAAAAACGGAACCCTTATAGATTCGTCATGTCTGTCTGTCTGTCTGTCTGTCTGTCTGTCTGTCTGTCTGTCTGTCTGTCTGTCTGTCTGTCTGTCTGTCTGTCTGTCTGTCTGTCTGTCTGTCTGTCTGTCTGTCTGTCTGTCTGTCTGTCTGTCTGTCTGTCTGTCTGTCTGTCTGTCTGTCTGTCTGTCTGTCTGTCTGTCTGTCTGTCTGTCTGTCTGTCTGTCTGTCTGTCTGTCTGTCTGTCTGTCTGTCTGTCTGTCTGTCTAAATAGAATAAAAACAAAAAATTTTGGGGGTTCCCCATACTTAGAACTGAAACTCTTTACTTACTAAAAACTGAATACCTTTTGCACTGATTTTGAACAGTAAGGACCAATCACTGTATTGTATTTTCTTGACATGGCCAATCAGAGCGCATTTTTGTTGGTAGGTAATTTACGGAATAGATTTTAAGCAAAATGAATCATTGCGCTTATTTTGGTTAATTGTTCGATGAATGACTCCCATCAGCTAGCGCATCGCGGTCCTCCCTGGGCCCGTCCCCCCCGGCGGGCGCGGGCGGGGCCCCGCCGCAGGGCCCCGCGCCCGGGGGCCCCGGGGCCGGCACGGGCGGCTGGCGCAACCGGCGCTCGCAGAAGCTCGACAAGATGGAGATCCTCACGCTGCAGTCCTCGCTGCACTCGGAGATCCAGGCCAAGCAGCAGGTCGGCGAGGAGCTAAGCCGCACCAGGGCCGAGTTGTTGGCTAGTCAGAGGTATCTTTTTTTTTTTTTTTATTACTCAGGTGGCATACCAGCTTACGGCCCGCCTGATGGTAAGCAGTTACCGTAGCCTATGGACGCTTGTAACACCAGGGATGCAGATCGCGGAATAAACTTCGTAGGCGCGATGCAGGATGTTGTGGTGCCATCTATCTCTATGCGTTTGAACGATCTTAGCTTAACTGATAGATGGCGGATATCTTTATAAATTCCATACGTTTTGACAGAAGACCGCCGTGTTTTTTTGTCAAATGTCTATTCGAAAGCGCGAGAATTGGGTCCAGAGCTCAGCATTGGGCCATTATAGGCTGATGATGATGGCATGACGTTCCAGAGAGCTGGTGGAGAGCCGGCAGCGGCTGGAGGCGCTGTCTCTCGACATGAAGCGCAAGGAGCAGCACATCCGCGACCTGCAGCAGCGGGTCGACGCGCCGCACGCGCCCGGCAACTCCTGTGAGTATACTCTGCGTCTTACTGTGCAACACTGTCTCTCGACATGAAGCGCAAGGAGCGGCACATCCGCGACCTGCAGCAGCGGGTCGACGCGCCGCACGCGCCCGGCAACTCCTGTGAGTATACTCTGCGTCTTACTGTGCAACACTGTCTCTCGACATGAAGCGCAAGGAGCGGCACATCCGCGACCTGCAGCAGCGGGTCGACGCGCCGCACGCGCCCGGCAACTCCTGTGAGTATACTCTGCGTCTTACTGTGCAACACTGTCTCTCGACATGAAGCGCAAGGAGCGGCACATCCGCGACCTGCAGCAGCGGGTCGACGCGCCGCACGCGCCCGGCAACTCCTGTGAGTATACTCTGCGTCTTACTGTGCAACACTGTCTCTCGACATGAAGTGCAAGGAGCGGCACATCCGCGACCTGCAGCAGCGGGTCGACGCGTCGCACGCGCCCGGCAACTCCTGTGAGTATACTCTGCGTCTTACTGTGCAACACTGTCTCTCGACATGAAGTGCAAGGAGCGGCACATCCGCGACCTGCAGCAGCGGGTCGACGCGTCGCACGCGCCCGGCAACTCCTGTGAGTATACTCTGCGTCTTACTGTGCAACACTGTCTCTCGACATGAAGTGCAAGGAGCGGCACATCCGCGACCTGCAGCAGCGGGTCGACGCGTCGCACGCGCCCGGCAACTCCTGTGAGTATACTCTGCGTCTTACTGTGCAACACTGTCTCTCGACATGAAGTGCAAGGAGCGGCACATCCGCGACCTGCAGCAGCGGGTCGACGCGTCGCACGCGCCCGGCAACTCCTGTGAGTATACTCTGCGTCTTACTCTGCAACACTGTCTCTCGACATGAAGCGCAAGGAGCGGCACATCCGCGACCTGCAGCAGCGGGTCGACGCGCCGCACGCGCCCGGCAACTCCTGTGAGTATACTCTGCGTCTTACTGTGCAACACTGTCTCTCGACATGAAGTGCAAGGAGCGGCACATCCGCGACCTGCAGCAGCGGGTCGACGCGTCGCACGCGCCCGGCAACTCCTGTGAGTATACTCTGCGTCTTACTCTGCAACACTGTCTCTCGACATGAAGCGCAAGGAGCAGCACATCCGCGACCTGCAGCAGCGGGTCGACGCGCCGCACGCGCCCGGCAACTCCTGTGAGTATACTCTGCGTCTTACTGTGCAACACTGTCTCTCGACATGAAGCGCAAGGAGCGGCACATCCGCGACCTGCAGCAGCGGGTCGACGCGCCGCACGCGCCCGGCAACTCCTGTGAGTATACTCTGCGTCTTACTGTGCAACACTGTCTCTCGACATGAAGCGCAAGGAGCGGCACATCCGCGACCTGCAGCAGCGGGTCGACGCGCCGCACGCGCCCGGCAACTCCTGTGAGTATACTCTGCGTCTTACTGTGCAACACTGTCTCTCGACATGAAGCGCAAGGAGCGGCACATCCGCGACCTGCAGCAGCGGGTCGACGCGCCGCACGCGCCCGGCAACTCCTGTGAGTATACTCTGCGTCTTACTGTGCAACACTGTCTCTCGACATGAAGTGCAAGGAGCGGCACATCCGCGACCTGCAGCAGCGGGTCGACGCGTCGCACGCGCCCGGCAACTCCTGTGAGTATACTCTGCGTCTTACTGTGCAACACTGTCTCTCGACATGAAGTGCAAGGAGCGGCACATCCGCGACCTGCAGCAGCGGGTCGACGCGTCGCACGCGCCCGGCAACTCCTGTGAGTATACTCTGCGTCTTACTGTGCAACACTGTCTCTCGACATGAAGTGCAAGGAGCGGCACATCCGCGACCTGCAGCAGCGGGTCGACGCGTCGCACGCGCCCGGCAACTCCTGTGAGTATACTCTGCGTCTTACTGTGCAACACTGTCTCTCGACATGAAGTGCAAGGAGCGGCACATCCGCGACCTGCAGCAGCGGGTCGACGCGTCGCACGCGCCCGGCAACTCCTGTGAGTATACTCTGCGTCTTACTGTGCAACACTGTCTCTCGACATGAAGCGCAAGGACCGGCACATCCGCGACCTGCAGCAGCGGGTCGTGTGAGTACAATCTGCGTCTTACTGTGCAACACTCTTGTTTATTACCAATGCGACTTATACTGGGTCTAACGAAAAGGGGTGAATACTACATCAGGTATAGACTCCCTATAAAAAGTTTCAGCTCAAAAGAAATAACTCAAAATTTCATACCAAATCATGGCGAGATTTGTACCTACAAAAAGATAAAGATTTTAATATACATCGAAATGATGTTCTTCTTATTTTTTTATAGTGTTCCTAAATATGAACTATTGTTTAGGGTCCCATAGTAAAACAAGGAATTAATGGCCGTGCTACAGAACCCACGGGTCCTCATCCCTAAAACTGTAGATCTGAGAGAACTATTACGCTCAATGAGTCTTATACATTATTATTTATACAATAACATAAATAGCTATTTGCATTCGTGACACAACAGGTAATACTAAGGATACTAAGAAAAAAAAATGTTAAAAAAATACTAATAATAATTTTATAAGCGTAATATTTGAAGTCGCTTATATTATCACGGTCTGAAAAAGGTTTGCAGCGAATTCTGTCTTTATGATAAATTTATGGATGTGGATTAGAGATGAAACGGATACCTGTTTGGTCGGATACCGGATATTCGGTATTCGGTACCCGGTAGGCGCTTGTATCCGGCCGGATAGTAATTTGGGCGCCGGTTAGGCCGGATACCGGATAGTTACTGGATGTCCGTTTCATCTCTAATGTGGATGCTGAGAACTTCTAAAACAGGTGAAATTCATAAATGCATCCAATATTTTTTTAATATTTGTTCATGTGATAAATTATAGTTACCCGATCTTTTTGATCGTATTACTATGTAATATTATGTATATTTTTTCAGCGCACAGCACACTATATATAAATAATATGTTTATTTAGTGCACCATTTCTTTTTGTTTTCGTTACATGTTACCGCACAATCCCATCCAATACACAAATGAAACGTCAAACTTTACGTGTGACGTCACCCGTACACGTCACTATACCGCCCTTATGTCAAAATGGATTCTTGGGCTCCCACCACAAAGTCCAACGTCGCCCGCGACGGAAAAAACGGAAATAACTTGTCTATGGACTCTATATTGTTGTTGTGTTAAAATTTTAAAATTGGAACTGTGATTTTTTAAATTGTTGATTCGATATCGAAACACGTTTTAATTGACCGTTGTCTGTGGTCTTATTCGTATTGTCTATGTTGTAACGAACATGTATTATCTGTGGCATTTATTAATATTTATGGATACATCACACGCGTGTGACGCGTTTTTATTTTATGATTTTTTCGTTGTGTTTTTATTCGGTTTGCGCATGCATTCTATTTATCTTATTATCCTGCATTGTGCTTGTTTTTTTTTTTTTCAAATGTCAGTTCGAGCTTGGTTGAGGCCGTACTTACCATTGTTTATAGGTGTGACGTCATGTCTATGGGGTGTAGCTATTCTTGTTTACCATCAAATGTACAATTGATATACAGGTTGATTTTCTTTGGCCATAATAATGTTGAATAACTATTATTGCCATTTTAGTTATACTTTCCATTGATTGTCTTTTTTTTGTTATAATAATTGTTATGGCTAAGGAAATCAATATTAAATAAGACAAATTGATTGTCTGTGTAAAGTTGTTGTCATTTTGACAGATTTCTGAAATTCGCAAAGGTAGCATTTTGACATGTCAAAGTAACCCTATCGTCCAAAGGAAGTTGGGACCACCTTAAACAAAAACGATTTTCAGGAATCAATTTTATTCTTTAATTTGTAGAAATTAGTGCTCAAATTTGTATGTGCAATAGAGGTGTATCGTTTTTGATGTTGTTTGTTGTAAGGATGAAATCTCAAGCATCATAACACGAAATCTCGCCAAAGTTTTACAAATACTCTAGTCTTGGAACTTTAGTCTAGTCCAAAAAGATACTTAACCAAAGATTTTTAATGAAACAAAACTATATATTTTATCGCCTCGACCATTCGAACTAGTCATTTTTAAAATCGAACTGGTTCAATTAGCTATTTTATTTAAATAATATAAAAATTAATTAAGTATTATTTGTGTGTGCGCGTCTTTACTTATAACAAAGTGCTTAAACATTGCAAGAATTTCATGTTTAAATAAATTTTTAAACGTTTTAATATTATTTAAAATGTTGCAGTCGCAAATAAGCTTTTGACTTTTTACTAGTTTTTATTAAATTCGAGTTTTGATCATTAATTTATTGAATATTAAATATCGAGCATTTTATTGCATTTTAGTAATTATTAATTGCTAAAGATTTTAAGCGGATAACAAAAAGTTTTTAAAAATCTTATTTTTTTTTATGGAATATTGACAGCACAATGCAGGCTTATTTTATACTTTTATTTATTGCTTACTTTAATATTTTCATTTTATGTAGATCAGCTGTAGAATCTCAGTGAATTCATATTTAGTTTTTTATTTTAGTTATTAGTTTTTAGACCATAATAATTCATACTGTAGAATAAGAGGAAAGAATTCTGAAAAATATACTGATATAGGTGTGAGTGGCGGTACGGTCAGCTTGCAGAACAGATCCATAACACCTGTACACTAAAACTGTCCATGATATAAATAAATAAATATCCTGGGACATTTCTCACACACGGTCGTCTGATCCCAAACTAAGCAAAGCTTGTACTATGGAAACCAGATAACTGATATAATACATATACAAATTTATTTTTTGTAAATACATACTTAATATAGATACAGACATGTTCATGCACACAAATGCATGTCCTGTGTAAGAATCGAACCCACGACCTGCGGCGCTATAGGTTAAGACTCCACGTCTTACCCAACTGCGCCAACGGGCCTGTCGAAATGTATATGTAGGTTTTTTATCACACTCTTGTTACTGACCCATCAAAGACCTCTTGGGATCTTACTCACGCGCAAGAACACAATATAAAGTTATTTGGTAAGTAAGGTACGCTCTACCTCTCTCAAAATCCTCCCTGTTTCATTTATCGTCCCATACTATAGATAGTTTTACTGTACAGATGTTTTGTAAATTTAGATCTGTTAAGTTACTTATGTTCCTGATTGATCCATGTAGCTTATATGTCACCTATATAGGTTCGCTTCGTTAGAGGTATAAGTGAAAGTGAAGCGGTCCTATGTGTCAGCTAAAACACATTACCCGCTACACATCTCTGGTGGATTAACACCCTAACGGTCAACTGTCTGTTACGTCGGCATTCTATTAAATTTACAAACACCATCATACTATAACTACGCAGACATTCAAGTCAGTTTAAAATCAATAAGGAGATGCGAGTGTATTTTTTACAAACACACAAAAGCCTTTACATGCATACAATTTAAAATTAAGTATTATCCGTACAAAAATTTAAATTATAATGCTTAGCTTTTTTAAACACATGTCGTAATTTGTCCGTAATGTCCGTATTTTTTTGCAAGAATGACAACAATCAATCCGCTACTTACGAAGTTCACTTGGTCGTTGATCCGTGAATTTTCGCAGAATTACCAAAATTCCTAAAATTTAAAGATTAAAAATTATACTACAACGGTAGAATAGAATAGAATATACTTTATTGTGCACACTACATGAAAGAACAAAACATAACATTTAACAAAGAATAAAATGGCGAACACAACATAGGCTGCCATTTCTTGTACAACGGTAATTTGTTGTAACGATAAAAATATTTTTTTACGTAAAATCAAAGTTATTTAGGTATAGGTGAATGTGGGTATAACCCAATATGATATGCTTTGGTACCTATGAACAATCATGTATCTAAATAATATTCGAAAACTTCAGGGGGTGATTGTACACCCATATCTCCCTCTGTCTACGGGCCTGCTACATGGTGAGATTGTGGTCAAGTACATACATACCCTTACAAAGTAAAATAAATATAATAAAACGAATCTACCAGCGCTGTAGAGCTTCTCCGCGTTTAGTTATCTTTCGAGTATCTGCCTCTTAATTTGCATAATCAGTTCATATGAAAATATTATTATGGTCTATAAACTCCGAAGTGTTAACATGAATTTGTAACTTTTTTTGCAATTCTATTTATGTTTTTACTTTTTAAGTTATTGTCGGCACATTTACTCTGCATTTAACATGTTTCTTTTTGTATTCTTTTCGTTTATTTAGATGATAATCTACACACAGTGCGAATGTAACTTGTGTCGTAGAGGTCTTTTTGTACATTGTTTGTACATAAGTTATTAAAAGTTATGTTGTAATTAACTTGTGATTTATTTTATTTTCACGTGAACATTTTATCATATATGTTTTGAAAACGGAGGTGGGGGAGGAGATTTTTTTACTCTGAAACAAAGTAAAATGGTAACGAAACTGGACATACTATTGAAAAAGTTAAAACGTTGTTTTTCGAATTAATTTTCATTCAGTTTTTTTTAAATGTCCTATTTGACTCAAAAATATTCTTCAAACTGAATTTCAATTCTAAGCCCATATAATTAAAGTAGTAAGTTATGCGCAAGCAGCGAGGCAAGGATCCGCCAAGTCATCGACCTACTGGAGCGGCAAAGAAGAGAATGGTTCGTTTATATATTTTATAGCTAATAATCAATCCTATATAGAAGTAGTATCATCGTATGTGATTGTGTGTTCATTTATCGTCCTGGTAACATTTTCTGTTGTCTTTTTTTGTCACAGTATTAAGGCCAAATTTTGAGACATATTGTTTATTTTTCTTATATATTTTTTCTTATAATTAGAATACCGGTAAAAGAAAGAATAAAGTATAGATTCGTTGAAGAAAGCAGCAAAAGGCGACGTGTCGCTACGACACTACTACTTTCTCTTTCCTTTCTATGTATTACTACGGAGGTGACGTGTCGTTAGCTACGTAAGGTATTTCATAGTAATACATAGAAACCGACAAGTAGCGTCGCAGCGACACGTCGCCTGCTACTGCTGTCTGCAGCCTGCTACGAATCTTTATTCCATGTTTTCTTTGTATTGTCAGGAACTATTAGTATACAGTTAACTAAGACACAGTTTGGTGTCCTAACTATTTAGGCAATATATCATCCAAAATAAAGTTTAAAAAAGAATTGTTTAGCAACATTATGGCGTCATTTGTTAAATTTTTAAGACTACAGATTTTGTTACCAAATAATTTTGAAGGTGTAAGTTTTGACCTCTTGTCCCTGTGCTGATTAGTATATATTCTTAACTAGTTCCAGTATTGTCTGTCGACGCATTCCATTGTAAATACGAGCAAGTGTCAAGGAAAAAAAGTATTTTTAATACATAAAATGGCGACATCACTGTTTTGCGGGTCTTTTATATTGATTGCTATATTTATATTGCCATATTCGCTTTCAAGTGTTAGTTTAAAAAAAAACAGCTGCGCAGGAGTTGCGTGTTGCGCAAGTTTCCGCTATAGTTAGTCCTGAAATAAAAAAATATGATTAAAAATATCTACATTCTCAATTTGTAACTTTCCAATATAGGTATTGAAAAAAAAGGTTTTAACTTTGTAATTTAAAATGTTAAACTGTGAAGACTCAAAACAGTGATGGTCGGTTACGATTCGGCAAACAGAACACAATATGGAAGCGTTCTTCTTTTGTTTTTTTTACTGCAAATCGCTTCGCTTTTGCTTGAGCTTGTTGCGGTGGCATGGATGAGACAAAAAGTCACAAAAAGACTTGTATTTCTATTTTGTTACTACGTCCATTCAAAACACCACATAACGCGCTGAGCGATATGGTTTTTTTTCCTTTAACACTTGTTTGTATACGCACTTAGGTATTTTGACTAATCAGTTTGTAAAACTTTGTACCTATGACTTGTAATTAGAACGTCTGTCCACGAGTCAACATAAACGCTACACTAATTATTTACTTTACATTGTCATTATTTAACTGACAGCATTAATTAAAGGTTCACCTTACGCGCCGCAGGTCGTGGGTTCGATTCCCACACAGGACATGCATTTGTGTGCATGAACATGTCTGTATGTCCTGAGTCTGGGTGTAATTATGTATATTAAGTATGTATTTACAAACAAAAAGTATGTATATGTATTATATCAGTTATCTGGTTTCCATAGTACAAGCTCTGCTTAGTTTGGGATCAGATGACCGTGTGTGAGAAATGTCCCAGGATATTTATTTATTTTATTTATTTATTAATTTATAGCGCGGCTTCAGTTTATTCAAAAATCAACCTTATGTAGATGACGTCAAACAGGATATTGCATCAAACAACATACGGTACTTAGCAGTAGATAGGGGGATGCTTTAAACAACCGTTGGACTTTGTTTAGATTTTGGAGTGTCAATTTAAAAACATGGGATGGATATTTAACTTCTACTATTCATATATAATTTATAATGTTCTTTGTGTGTGTTGGCTCGTGTGACAGATGGCTTAGTTTGTACAGCGTCTTTTGTAAACGTCCCGATATGCATGTATGCGTCCCGGTTTTTATTAACTAAAATGTGTCCATGTATAGTCGGATACAAAATGTTTACTGATTTTTTATAAATATTACTTTCGGTTATGGTTTTTTCATTGTTTCGCATTATCAGTGATTTAACTGGTTTTCTTGAGCCTTTTTTATAGTAGTCTGATAACTCTTAGCAGATAAATATGACAGATAAGAGTTACAGGGGCCCAAGTCTGCTATTTCAATTGTGTTCCAATGAACTCTCAGTGGTGTCTGTGAATAAGCGCGCGGCGTGATGCGCATCATGAAAAATCTGTCCGTCTATAACGCGCGCGGTCAAGCTTATGAGTAAGAAAGAGACATTTATTGTTTTGCTTTTGATACTGCTCATAAATATAGAGTGGTATTTTTGCATTCGTCCATTAGAATAGACTGACTGATTATACTGTTTCGTGAAATTGCATATGTGTGAGTTCTGTGAACGTGGCAGCTTTCGTTAACCGACCTGGGGCTCTACCGCGTAACTTTGGTTGTAATCGTAACGAACATTTCATCCAATGACGCGCACGCGGTATGACGCGACGATGACCATTCGTGGGCCCTGATTGGATTAAATTCATTAATGGTGTTCGTTACGATTACCACCAAAGTTACGCGGTAGAGCCCCTGTACCGGATACTTGTCTAACAGACAATTTTGATATCATTTTGATTTTAATACATATGTATCCGACTATACTTTTAGCTAATATTTTAAGTAATGTTTTAATTTACGTAATTTTTTTGTGAACGTGGTTTCGGTTGGGATTGGTTTATGTGTTTCATTTTACCCCAAAAATGTATAGCTATCTATCCATTATATTTATTTTACGGTTGTGTACAATATCTTCTTGTGTTCCGTCCCTAATAATCCTTGGGATTTGGTATGGGGTCACTTAATTATATCTGTAGATACTTAAAAAAAACAGCGGGTACGCAACGCTATTTGATATATAGAAAATAATACATTTTAAAATTTTCAGTTTTGGACCGCCCCCCGTCTCAGATGAGCTACTTGGACCAATTCCTGAAAGAAGCCCCCACGGAGCGACATTACGACAATGTGGCTTCTATCAACGAGCAAAAGGTAGGTTTTGCTTTGGCAAGTCTTATCGCCTGTATTTATGATGTAAATTGTTATAATATATAGTAGAAAATTTAAATAAGGTAGTGAGAAAATAGAACTATTGGAAGCTTTTGTCATCCTCGGATATCATACTTATGGCCATGTCTAAACGAAGCATATTACATCGGCTGACATTGTGTATATGAAAATGAAACACATTATGAAACATAATTTGTGAAAAGGGAATGCAGCCTCCGTTTACGTTACGTTTTGTACAGTCGCAAAATGTTCGCATGACGTACAGTCGAGTTAACATAAATAACATAACATAAATATACTTTATTTGTACACCACATAAACAATACACAAAAAGAAGGAATAACAAATACAAGAGGAAGTGATACAAAACAGGCGGTCTTATCGCTTAAGCGATCTCTTCCAGACAACCTTTAACGAGTTAATAGATATGTTTACATTTGAAGTTACAAAAATATGTATCCATTTAAATAACTAACCATATAATTCTATGCATATGGTTCTTTCGTTATAATATGCAAAGATCTTCCACAAAAAAAAAGCTTTGCTGGGTTTCTTGCCAGAGTCTTCTCAGTTTAAGTGTATTCCGAGCCGGTGGTAAATTCAACTGTATAATAATATTCAATTTAACGTTCACGAGTGCCTTACCAGGGCCTAAACTGATTAAATGACTTTTGATTTTGATTTTGATTGAATGGATACATATTTTAGGAACTTCAAATGTAAACATATCTTTGACATTGACGGTACATCATGCGAACATATTGTACGCGACCTATAGATACAATGTGCGTCGTTGAAATTGGGCCTTTTACATATTTTACATAAGTGCAATTCAGAAAACTACATATTTTACTACGTACAGAGACTTAGTTAATATTTTTTTTAATAATATTATTATTATTAGTTAATATTTAGTATTGTTACGGGTAGATTTTTATTGAAACTCGGCAAATTTTTGTAGAAATATAATTATTTTCTTTAATGCGCTTATTTTCATTTTGTGACTAATCAATGGTGACAGGTTATTGTTCATTTTTGTGTCGTTTTTATATTACGTGATACAAATATAAGTTTATGACTGCATCGAAAGCAATAATAATAATTAGATACCAAATAGGATGTTCTATTTTCCAATAAATCCTTGTAATAAACGTAATATCAAAATGGCATAATATTATAGTGCTTTTACATTTATTTGCGTATTTTTTGTTTATTTATTTGTCGTACAGATGTCGCCGCAGTACCGTTACAGAAATGCCCAGCATTGTTGCAATGCACAGGTATTATTATGTTTTTTGTTATTATTATTTGCCATATTCTATAAAATAGTACAATGCGAATAATATTAGAATAGGCTGACTTTCCGCCATTTAATATCGCCATCCTTTTTAAACAAGAGTAGTCAGTCGAGGAGAGAAAGACAAGAACAATTTGTCCTATTGTTATTATAATCGCGTTGTATTATTTGTAACTTTTTGCCAATACGTTGTAGAGATATTTATTTAACTATTTTGAGTTGCTTCTTGCTATATTGACCTCAATTATACAAAGTGTAACGGAAAAGGCACTATTCATAAAAATACACGATTTCTTTGGTAGTAGGCGCCGCACAGCTCGCGAAAGAGAAATTGTATAATAATATTAGTAAGTGACGTGAAAAGATAATGTCCCGATAATGTTGAGCGGTGACAGTTGGTTATGATTTTAATTCAATAAACTTGGAGGCTAAAATTTTGTATGATTTTTTGAATAGTATATTTTGAGCTGATAATTTTTATAGAGTCTATATACTGTTACACTTTGTATTAATAAAATTTTGTACAAATTCTCGCAAATGTCAATTTACTACGTCCTAATATATCGGTGTCTGCCATATTACTAACAATTCATACTCATTAATGGCGATAACAACACAATGTTTTTACTTATGTTATGCAATAAATAGTAAATAATGTAGGTTTTTAGGGTTCCGTACATCCAATGAAAAGAAGTAGTCTACGACGGTTCTCATGTCCGTATGTCAGCTTATTTTCTCCGTATCTATGTACCTTTGATGACCCAATCACAGACCCCCAATTAGGGGGAACGTTGCGTTCGAAAATATACCTTCTGCCATTGGGTCAGGTTCCAATTTTTTTCCTCTCAAAACTTGTCTTTAGTTCTCTATAATACGAATTTTATGTCCATATCATAGACCGTATATCAAAGCTCAATTCAATCGTTTATTCGTAATTGAAACAATTGAATTGGCAACCTACTCATATGACATAAGGTTTGTTTTTAATTAACACAAACTATTCTTAGACATTGATTCTCATTCTGCCGTGCGTATGTGAACAGTTGTATCCATAAAGTATACATCCCTATAGCTCATGTATGGATCCCAACAATCGGCGGCGTTGAGCGGTTCTGTGGAGTCGCAAGATGAATTGGAGCCCAGAGCCGCATCCCCCGCGTCCAGTAAGAGCTCGCCTAGTGAAATGTCTACTGTGAGTACCTTTATTAATTTACAGGCATGTCTTACAGTAGTAGATGATGTGGCCAATGTTGGTGACCACAGAATGTCTTGAAAGGATCTGGATCTCATGTGCATCTGCCAGATCACTGGTAGGGGTATTTTAAGGCGATGATAGCTCAGCGGTGGAGACGCCGGATACCGAGACGAAGGACCTGGGTTCGAATCCTACAGTGAGCTTGAGCTTTCGGTGAAGGAAAACATCGTGAGGAAACCATAGCACGGTGGTAGGGTACGTTGAAGTACCCACTTGGCTGGCTACCACCCTCAAGTTGATAATCTGTCGCCAAGCACTTATCGGTGTTCCGACAGCTGCACTTGAGAGCCAGTTCCTTCTAGGTGTCGTGTGCATGCCACCTTCGGCCACATCATCACTTACCATAGGGAGATTAGATGACTATAAAGTTATCATCGCCTTAAAATAAACAGCCCCAAGGTCTAATATATACCTACACAGAAAACAGTCAGATTAACACTTGACTGTTTTAAAAATATGATCCACAAAAAATGCCTTGATGAGTTTCTTTCCGGAGTCTTCTCATGTTAAAATCATGTGTGTTCAAGTAAAATTTATTATGGCGATAAAATAGTTGACGGCTCGGGGCAAAAATATTTCATATTGTCATTATAAAAGATCAAGTTGCTGAGACGGAGTGGTGCTTTAATAGTGAGGACCTTTAACAGGACCTAAGCTGAATAAATGACTTTTTTTTCATTGCTAATGTTTTTTCATACTAAGGCTACATTCCGAATAGGATAATATCGCTCACAGTGCACAAAGCAATAATTTGCGTACCGAGTTAGATATCACGTTAATGACAGCTGAGAACTGTCAACAATTCGGAACGCCCGTTATCGCGCTCACAGTATTCAAAACAGAACATTTGAGAATTTAATTAAAATCTGAATTAACAATGCGCTAGGACTCCTTATATCTTTTATAATTTGACTCGCAAAAAGGAATATTCGCGTTCTTTATTATTTTTCTCTCATAAAATCATAAAAAGTATCTTTGCCAAATAGAAAACCAAGAATCTTATTAGACTTTTTGCCGAAAACAATAATTAACCGTCACTTTTGACAGCGCTCACGGTGATATCAGTTTAGGGCATGGTCGGTGTGAGCGCAATATGGCGGATATCATGACGTCATCTATGACGTTGCACGGGACATCGTTATCTGTCATTATTCAATTCGGTACGGGTTTAAGCACGCTCAAATCGATTATAGCATTAATTTGGAATGCAGCATAAAACGATTCAGTTCATGCTGGGTTAGATCGCGAAAAGAGATGATGATATGGCCCCAGATGATATTATTACAGTCTAGTAGTTTAGTTATTTTTTCATTGTAGTGCCTAAAGCTAAGAATAGTAAATATAATTGATAAGTTTAGTACTCGTTCCAGGACCCGTCGCTCGGGCCCACTGTGCCCGGCAAACAGAAGTTGCACCAGTTCCTCGTGAGGACCTTCAGTAGTCCAACTAAGTGTAATCATTGTACGTCGCTTATGGTGAGTGGATTTGTAATCGAGTTATAAAATGGCAGGTGTATGTTTTTTAAGGAACTGCGAGTCAAGTTGTTAATTGTTAGATAACTACGTTTTGATCAAATTGTAAGTCTTGTTATTAACTGTTATTCACGCGCAGGAGCACAGCATTTGGCTGCTGTATTCTGTAATGTTGAGGTACTTCTTCAGTCGAGCGGTTGTGTGAAATGGTATAACTAATTTTAATTTATAGATTTATTTCGTAAAGGTACTACCGAAACCGAAGAGTGCGATTGACTTTATCTAGACTAAACTATTTAACTACTACTTTGGGTGTATCTGAAAATCAGAACTCTGTAGCGTTCCACTTTGCACTTAATTTTAATTATATTTTTTTTATGATTCCGAAATAAAAATTGCTAAGTTGTGTTACCAGTATTGTGTTGTGTCGGTATACAGATCGGTCTGACCCGCCAAGGCGTGGTGTGCGAGACGTGCGGGCTGGCGGTACACACGCGGTGCTGCGCGCGCGTGGCGGCGCGCTGCCCGCTGCCGCCCGAGCGCTCGCGCCGCCCGCTCGGGATCGACCCCGCCAGGGGACAGGGCACCGCCTACGAGGGATACGTTAAGGTATACACACACAACACACTCACACAAACATACACCAAACCATATTCACACCACACACACCAAACCATAGTCACACCACACACCAAACCATATTCATACCACACACAACCATATTTACACCATATACACCAAACTATATTCACTCCACACACCCCAAACTATATTCACACAACATTCACCAAACCATATTCACTTCAAATACACCGAACCATATTCACACCCAATACACCAAACCATATTCACACCACACACACTAAACTATATTCACACCACATACACACATACCACACTACATCTAGAATGAGAGAGAATAAATCTCATATTCATTTAAAAAAAACCAGTACATCTTCAATCTACCTGTTTGATTTTTTTATCCAATTTAATTTTAATGAATAATTTCGTTGGCAGGTACCAAAGCCAGGTGGCGTGAAAAAGGGCTGGATGAGGCAATTCGTAGTGGTGTGCGACTTCAAGTTGTTCTTATACGACATCTCACAAGACAGGTTAGCTTCTTGACTTATAAAAATGTGTCAGATAGTGCTGACAATCTTAAATTATTGATGATGAATTGATGACGGTATTTTGCCGACATGTTTGACATATCAATTATGTTATGACGTCATAATTTTATAGTATAAAATTATCTACTTTTTGTAGTTGAACTGGGAATTTAAAAGTTTTCATGTTTTCTTGTGTTTTAGATTCTTTATACACTTAGTGTTGAAGCTGTCTTTTTCATCAACCGATTCTTTCAGAGAAACTGTGTTATCACCATTTGTGCTATATTATTAGACTCTTTCGTAATTTTTATTAAATTTAAATATTTCCAACAGGAACGCCCTACCTTCAGTGTGCGTGAGTCAAGTACTAGATATGCGTGATCCAGATTTCAGCGTGACGTCAGTGAAGGACTCTGACGTCATACACGCGAACAAACGGGACATACCATGTATATTTAGAGTGAGTGTATTTTGTAAATGTTTTTATTTTTTTATCTAAATAAATGTGTATATTATGTAATGGGTCTAAGCTTGTTTTGAAAAGAGTAATTGCTGAGTTTATTGCCGGCTCTTCTCAGCAAATGCAACCTTTCGAACCGGTATTAGTGTTAGATTCAGACTTTTCATAAGTGCCTGCGAAAGTATATGAATAAAAATGTTTGTGAATGAGTTCTACTTAATTTCAGAACTTTCTTTCAGTATATTCTTTTTCTTTTGTCCCTTAAAATATTATATTTTAAAACATGTAGGTACGTATCCAAAAAAAAATGGATAACTAAAAGAGACAGACACCTGAGAGAGACAGAGTCGGTATTATGTATTTGTTTGCAAATATTTGCATTAGACCAGTGCAAGTTCTCAAAGTTATCAGACCGCTACCAATAAAAAAAAAACTTGATTCGTACCTAACATGAAGAAAATAAGAGAGGTAGAGCATAGCGTTTATTCTCTCAAAGAGCAGCTCGACTGGGGAAGTACCTCCACCTTACAGAATGCCGCAGCCAAATAACTTTATGTTGTGTAAAGTTGTGTTCCTGCGCGTGAGTAAGGTCGCCAGAGCTCATAGGGGAGGGGGGATAGGTCGGTAACGCGTGAGCGATGCTTCGTGTGTTGCAAGCGTCCATATGGCTACGGTAACCGCTTACCATCAGGCGGGCCGTATGCTTGTTTGACGATTTAGTTATATTTAAAAAAAAAAGAAAAAAAAACAAAAAAGGCTTTATACGGCTCCAGCATTTTCTCGTTAATGCATATCCTAACTATGTCGTCCTGACTGTATCCTCGTTTCTGTAAGTGTTCCACACTTTGGGAAATACATTAGACTATTATGTATTCTAAAGATAGAAAGAACAAACACTTTAGAAATCTGTAAACGCCGATGGCAATAATTCAAAGAGTAAGGGATGGTCTTCTAAGACCATATTCGCGTATCTTCAACCCTTCCTCCTTCAAAGGTCCAGACCTGTCTAAAATTTCCATTCCTGTATACTTTGTCATGACATTACATTGCCAACAGATATCAACGTCACAACTAGAAGGTGGCAAGAGATCACACACACTAATGTTGGCTGAATCGGAATCAGAGAAGACCAAATGGGTTGTAGCACTCAGTGAACTGCACAGGATATTGAAGAGAAACAATCTGCCTGATAAATGTGTGAGTTCAATTTGAATTTTTGGAATTGTGTGCTCCGATTAGAAAATGCTTAATTTGTTGCACATAATGCTACGTTTGTGACGTTAGATAGGCTTAAAAACACTCCCAATTAAAATGTCATCAAAAATGTGTATTTAATATTGTATTTTACCAAACATTAATCGTAGCCGTGACGTATCTCCCTCTCTTTAGCTCGTAAATGTTAAATGCAAACAATCACCTCAGGTATTCAGTGCGTCAGTGATGATAGATTCAACATCGGCGGCGGTACTACGCGGCGCCATGTGCGCGTGTGTACTGGAAGGGTCTCGAATATGTGTGGGAGGGGAGGCGGGCCTGGCGCTAGTAGATCTGGAGCGGGCTGAGGTGACGCCGCGGCGGGCGCACGCGCCGGTCGCCAGCATGCTCTATGTGCCTGGGGAACAGCTGCTGGGTGAGTCTCTACTACACTAAACTACACTACACGAGTACGGGTGTGAGTGTGTAGGTGGGTGTGATGGTTGGTCTAAGTGTGTGGGTGGCTGGGTGTTTTGGTTGGTGTGAGTGTGTGGGTGGGTGGGTGTGAGTGTATAGGGGTTGTCATGGTTGGTGTATGTATGTATGTAAACGTTTATTAGTGAAACTTTTCAAAATAATTACATAGTTACATCTGCCAAACTGCAGGTGGATTTGTGTTTGGGTCCGTGGCAAGCCGTGTGTGACTGGTTGAAAATGTGTGTTTTTGTGTGGTTGTTGTGGGTGGGTGTGAGTGTAGATGGGTGGGGTGAGGGTGTAGGTGGGTGGGTGTGGGTGGATGGGGTGAGTGCGTAGGTGGGTGTGAGTAAGTGTGGGTGGGTGTGAGTGAAGATGGGTGGAGTGAGTGTGTAGGTTGGTGGGTGTGTAGGTGGGTGAGTGTTGGTGGGTGTGTAGGTGGGTGAGTGTTGGTGGGTGTGTTGGTGGGTGAGTGTTGGTGGGTCTGAGTTTGTGTGTACCAGAGTGGTGTTCAACTTTGTACGCGGCGAGGTTAGTTGAAAATTTTCAACTCAGTATTTAAATCATGCACAAATAGTATTAATGTTTTAATATACTTAGCATATTTTCTTTCACAGTGGTGATAGCAGGGCGCGGTCGTCACGTCCGTCTGGTGCCAATCCGGGCACTAGAATGTTCCGAAGTGGAATGCGTCAAGTTAGCGGAGAGCAAGGGAGCCCTAGGGCTTGCGGCTGGGCCTTTACACCCTTCGGGCCATGGGTTCGCTGTGCTGTGTAAGAGACAGGTAGGCAATTATACTTTTATCTTTTTTTAGTCGTTTTATGTAGCATATTAACATATGTGATCGTATCATTGTGAAACTGTACAACGTGTGACGGAAAGGGACGCCAATTTTCCACCACCAACTATGCGCTCTGATTGGCTGTGTCAAGGAGACACGTATTCTGATTGGCCAAGCCAAGAACACACGATGCAGTTATTGGTCCTTACTGTTCAACATCAGTGCAAAATAACGGACTAGTTGCGGAATCGGATTTGTCGGTATTCATTATCATCATCATCAGCCTATAATGTCCAACTGTTGAGCACAGGCCTCCTTTCACGAATGAGGGTGAAAGGGACTGGGCGATACTCCACCACGCGTGCCCACTGCGGATCGGTGGAGGTAGGCTAGTGGTCAACCTACTGTTGGAATTTTTCAAGCCGCCTAGGAGGCATCCAACTAGCTTAACGACTATCACAATTAAGTGATAACCGAGACCAACGGCACGGAAACGCTCGATTTGTAATACCACTAGGCGGTCACCCATAAAGGTACCGACCACTAATAATGCTACACCACGAGCGCTTCGTGGTCGGTATTACTAGTCTCTAATGTTATATTATTATATATTTTAATTATTGATTGACTGTGTCATCAAATTTTAATATTGTAATGTAACCACAAATTTTTTTACTTATTAAAATTTATTCAGTCTACTTTGTAATTTTGCCGCCGCGCCGGGGCACGCAATTGTTTTCAGTGCGATTAGAATGTAAATATTATGTAATGAATCTAAGCCTGTTTTGAAAAGAGTAATTGCTGAGTTTATTGCCGGCTCTTCTCAGCAAATGCAACCTTCCGAACCGGTATTAGAGTATTAGAGTCAGACTTTTCATAAGTGCCTGCGAAGGTCTATTTGAATAAATGATTTTGAATTTGAATTTGAATAATTTTTGTATGCCAGTAATTGGTGAAACATGTTAAGCCACATTATTAATGTACTACACCTATTTTGTACCATGCTTCAGACAAATAAATATTCTATTCTATTCTATTGTCGGTTGTTCCAGAACTCGTACATAGTGAACGTGTACGAGATCACCCGCACGGTGGCCCGGCGGTGCCGCATCGCGGAGCTGCGCGCGCCCAGCGCCGTGCACAGCATCCAGCTGGTGCGGGGCCGGCTCGTGCTGGGGTACCGCGGCGGGTTCGCGGCGCACTGCCTGCCCGACCCGCGCCGCCCCAACCACGAACAACCCGCGCTCTGTTAGTATACTATACCCTACACTACTACTGACAACACACACACACACACACATCCAGCTGGTGCGGGGCCGGCTCGTGCTGGGGTACCGCGGCGGGTTCGCGGCGCACTGCCTGCCCGACCCGCGCCGCCCCAACCACGAACAACCCGCGCTCTGTTAGTATACTATACCCTACACTACTACTGACAACACACACACACACACACATCCAGCTGGTGCGGGGCCGGCTCGTGCTGGGGTACCGCGGCGGGTTCGCGGCGCACTGCCTGCCCGACCCGCGCCGCCCCAACCACGAACAACCCGCGCTCTGTTAGTATACTATACCCTACACTACTACTGACAACACACACACACACACACATCCAGCTGGTGCGGGGCCGGCTCGTGCTGGGGTACCGCGGCGGGTTCGCGGCGCACTGCCTGCCCGACCCGCGCCGCCCCAACCACGAACAACCCGCGCTCTGTTAGTATACTATACCCTACACTACTACTGACAACACACACACACACACACATCCAGCTGGTGCGGGGCCGGCTCGTGCTGGGGTACCGCGGCGGGTTCGCGGCGCACTGCCTGCCCGACCCGCGCCGCCCCAACCACGAACAACCCGCGCTCTGTTAGTATACTATACCCTACACTACTACTGACAACACACACACACACACACATCCAGCTGGTGCGGGGCCGGCTCGTGCTGGGGTACCGCGGCGGGTTCGCGGCGCACTGCCTGCCCGACCCGCGCCGCCCCAACCACGAACAACCCGCGCTCTGTTAGTATACTATACCCTACACTACTACTGACAACACACACACACACACACATCCAGCTGGTGCGGGGCCGGCTCGTGCTGGGGTACCGCGGCGGGTTCGCGGCGCACTGCCTGCCCGACCCGCGCCGCCCCAACCACGAACAACCCGCGCTCTGTTAGTATACTATACCCTACACTACTACTGACAACACACACACACACACACATCCAGCTGGTGCGGGGCCGGCTCGTGCTGGGGTACCGCGGCGGGTTCGCGGCGCACTGCCTGCCCGACCCGCGCCGCCCCAACCACGAACAACCCGCGCTCTGTTAGTATACTATACCCTACACTACTACTGACAACACACACACACACACACATCCAGCTGGTGCGGGGCCGGCTCGTGCTGGGGTACCGCGGCGGGTTCGCGGCGCACTGCCTGCCCGACCCGCGCCGCCCCAACCACGAACAACCCGCGCTCTGTTAGTATACTATACCCTACACTACTACTGACAACACACACACACACACACATCCAGCTGGTGCGGGGCCGGCTCGTGCTGGGGTACCGCGGCGGGTTCGCGGCGCACTGCCTGCCCGACCCGCGCCGCCCCAACCACGAACAACCCGCGCTCTGTTAGTATACTATACCCTACACTACTACTGACAACACACACACACACACACATCCAGCTGGTGCGGGGCCGGCTCGTGCTGGGGTACCGCGGCGGGTTCGCGGCGCACTGCCTGCCCGACCCGCGCCGCCCCAACCACGAACAACCCGCGCTCTGTTAGTATACTATACCCTACACTACTACTGACAACACACACACACACACACATCCAGCTGGTGCGGAGCCGGCTCGTGCTGGGGTACCGCGGCGGGTTCGCGGCGCACTGTCTGCCCGACCCGCGCCGCCCCAACCACGAACAACCCGCGCTCTGTTAGTATACTATACCCTACACTACTACTGACAACACACACACACACACACATCCAGCTGGTGCGGGGCCGGCTCGTGCTGGGGTACCGCGGCGGGTTCGCGGCGCACTGCCTGCCCGACCCGCGCCGCCCCAACCACGAACAACCCGCGCTCTGTTAGTATACTATACCCTACACTACTACTGACAACACACACACACACACACATCCAGCTGGTGCGGGGCCGGCTCGTGCTGGGGTACCGCGGCGGGTTCGCGGCGCACTGCCTGCCCGACCCGCGCCGCCCCAACCACGAACAACCCGCGCTCTGTTAGTATACTATACCCTACACTACTACTGACAACACACACACACACACACATCCAGCTGGTGCGGGGCCGGCTCGTGCTGGGGTACCGCGGCGGGTTCGCGGCGCACTGCCTGCCCGACCCGCGCCGCCCCAACCACGAACAACCCGCGCTCTGTTAGTATACTATACCCTACACTACTACTGACAACACACACACACACACATCCAGCTGGTGCGGGGCCGGCTCGTGCTGGGGTACCGCGGCGGGTTCGCGGCGCACTGCCTGCCCGACCCGCGCCGCCCCAACCACGAACAACCCGCGCTCTGTTAGTATACTATACCCTACACTACTACTGACAACACACACACACACACACATCCAGCTGGTGCGGGGCCGGCTCGTGCTGGGGTACCGCGGCGGGTTCGCGGCGCACTGCCTGCCCGACCCGCGCCGCCCCAACCACGAACAACCCGCGCTCTGTTAGTATACTATACCCTACACTACTACTGACAACACACACACACACACATCCAGCTGGTGCGGGGCCGGCTCGTGCTGGGGTACCGCGGCGGGTTCGCGGCGCACTGCCTGCCCGACCCGCGCCGCCCCAACCACGAACAACCCGCGCTCTGTTAGTATACTATACCCTACACTACTACTGACAACACACACACACACACATCCAGCTGGTGCGGGGCCGGCTCGTGCTGGGGTACCGCGGCGGGTTCGCGGCGCACTGCCTGCCCGACCCGCGCCGCCCCAACCACGAACAACCCGCGCTCTGTTAGTATACTATACCCTACACTACTACTGACAACACACACACACACACATCCAGCTGGTGCGGGGCCGGCTCGTGCTGGGGTACCGCGGCGGGTTCGCGGCGCACTGCCTGCCCGACCCGCGCCGCCCCAACCACGAACAACCCGCGCTCTGTTAGTATACTATACCCTACACTACTACTGACAACACACACACACACACACATCCAGCTGGTGCGGGGCCGGCTCGTGCTGGGGTACCGCGGCGGGTTCGCGGCGCACTGCCTGCCCGACCCGCGCCGCCCCAACCACGAACAACCCGCGCTCTGTTAGTATACTATACCCTACACTACTACTGACAACACACACACACACACATCCAGCTGGTGCGGGGCCGGCTCGTGCTGGGGTACCGCGGCGGGTTCGCGGCGCACTGCCTGCCCGACCCGCGCCGCCCCAACCACGAACAACCCGCGCTCTGTTAGTATACTATACCCTACACTACTACTGACAACACACACACACACACACATCCAGCTGGTGCGGGGCCGGCTCGTGCTGGGGTACCGCGGCGGGTTCGCGGCGCACTGCCTGCCCGACCCGCGCCGCCCCAACCACGAACAACCCGCGCTCTGTTAGTATACTATACCCTACACTACTACTGACAACACACACACACACACACATCCAGCTGGTGCGGGGCCGGCTCGTGCTGGGGTACCGCGGCGGGTTCGCGGCGCACTGCCTGCCCGACCCGCGCCGCCCCAACCACGAACAACCCGCGCTCTGTTAGTATACTATACCCTACACTACTACTGACAACACACACACACACACACATCCAGCTGGTGCGGGGCCGGCTCGTGCTGGGGTACCGCGGCGGGTTCGCGGCGCACTGCCTGCCCGACCCGCGCCGCCCCAACCACGAACAACCCGCGCTCTGTTAGTATACTATACCCTACACTACTACTGACAACACACACACACACACATCCAGCTGGTGCGGGGCCGGCTCGTGCTGGGGTACCGCGGCGGGTTCGCGGCGCACTGCCTGCCCGACCCGCGCCGCCCCAACCACGAACAACCCGCGCTCTGTTAGTATACTATACCCTACACTACTACTGACAACACACACACACACACACATCCAGCTGGTGCGGGGCCGGCTCGTGCTGGGGTACCGCGGCGGGTTCGCGGCGCACTGCCTGCCCGACCCGCGCCGCCCCAACCACGAACAACCCGCGCTCTGTTAGTATACTATACCCTACACTACTACTGACAACACACACACACACACATCCAGCTGGTGCGGGGCCGGCTCGTGCTGGGGTACCGCGGCGGGTTCGCGGCGCACTGCCTGCCCGACCCGCGCCGCCCCAACCACGAACAACCCGCGCTCTGTTAGTATACTATACCCTACACTACTACTGACAACACACACACACACACATCCAGCTGGTGCGGGGCCGGCTCGTGCTGGGGTACCGCGGCGGGTTCGCGGCGCACTGCCTGCCCGACCCGCGCCGCCCCAACCACGAACAACCCGCGCTCTGTTAGTATACTATACCCTACACTACTACTGACAACACACACACACACACATCCAGCTGGTGCGGGGCCGGCTCGTGCTGGGGTACCGCGGCGGGTTCGCGGCGCACTGCCTGCCCGACCCGCGCCGCCCCAACCACGAACAACCCGCGCTCTGTTAGTATACTATACCCTACACTACTACTGACAACACACACACACACACATCCAGCTGGTGCGGGGCCGGCTCGTGCTGGGGTACCGCGGCGGGTTCGCGGCGCACTGCCTGCCCGACCCGCGCCGCCCCAACCACGAACAACCCGCGCTCTGTTAGTATACTATACCCTACACTACTACTGACAACACACACACACACACATCCAGCTGGTGCGGGGCCGGCTCGTGCTGGGGTACCGCGGCGGGTTCGCGGCGCACTGCCTGCCCGACCCGCGCCGCCCCAACCACGAACAGCCCGCGCTCTGTTAGTATACTATACCCTACACTACTACTGACAACACACACACACACACACATCCAGCTGGTGCGGGGCCGGCTCGTGCTGGGGTACCGCGGCGGGTTCGCGGCGCACTGCCTGCCCGACCCGCGCCGCCCCAACCACGAACAGCCCGCGCTCTGTTAGTATACTATACCCTACACTACTACTGACAACACACACACACACACATCCAGCTGGTGCGGGGCCGGCTCGTGCTGGGGTACCGCGGCGGGTTCGCGGCGCACTGCCTGCCCGACCCGCGCCGCCCCAACCACGAACAGCCCGCGCTCTGTTAGTATACTATACCCTACACTACTACTGACAACACACACACACACACATCCAGCTGGTGCGGGGCCGGCTCGTGCTGGGGTACCGCGGCGGGTTCGCGGCGCACTGCCTGCCCGACCCGCGCCGCCCCAACCACGAACAGCCCGCGCTCTGTTAGTATACTATACCCTACACTACTACTGACAACACACACACACACACATCCAGCTGGTGCGGGGCCGGCTCGTGCTGGGGTACCGCGGCGGGTTCGCGGCGCACTGCCTGCCCGACCCGCGCCGCCCCAACCACGAACAGCCCGCGCTCTGTTAGTATACTATACCCTACACTACTACTGACAACACACACACACACACATCCAGCTGGTGCGGGGCCGGCTCGTGCTGGGGTACCGCGGCGGGTTCGCGGCGCACTGCCTGCCCGACCCGCGCCGCCCCAACCACGAACAGCCCGCGCTCTGTTAGTATACTATACCCTACACTACTACTGACAACACACACACACACACATCCAGCTGGTGCGGGGCCGGCTCGTGCTGGGGTACCGCGGCGGGTTCGCGGCGCACTGCCTGCCCGACCCGCGCCGCCCCAACCACGAACAGCCCGCGCTCTGTTAGTATACTATACCCTACACTACTACTGACAACACACACACACACACATCCAGCTGGTGCGGGGCCGGCTCGTGCTGGGGTACCGCGGCGGGTTCGCGGCGCACTGCCTGCCCGACCCGCGCCGCCCCAACCACGAACAGCCCGCGCTCTGTTAGTATACTATACCCTACACTACTACTGACAACACACACACACACACATCCAGCTGGTGCGGGGCCGGCTCGTGCTGGGGTACCGCGGCGGGTTCGCGGCGCACTGCCTGCCCGACCCGCGCCGCCCCAACCACGAACAGCCCGCGCTCTGTTAGTATACTATACCCTACACTACTACTGACAACACACACACACACACATCCAGCTGGTGCGGGGCCGGCTCGTGCTGGGGTACCGCGGCGGGTTCGCGGCGCACTGCCTGCCCGACCCGCGCCGCCCCAACCACGAACAGCCCGCGCTCTGTTAGTATACTATACCCTACACTACTACTGACAACACACACACACACACATCCAGCTGGTGCGGGGCCGGCTCGTGCTGGGGTACCGCGGTGGGTTCGCGGCGCACTGCCTGCCCGACCCGCGCCGCCCCAACCACGAACAGCCCGCGCTCTGTTAGTATACTATACCCTACACTACTACTGACAACACACACACACACACATCCAGCTGGTGCGGGGCCGGCTCGTGCTGGGGTACCGCGGCGGGTTCGCGGCGCACTGCCTGCCCGACCCGCGCCGCCCCAACCACGAACAGCCCGCGCTCTGTTAGTATACTATACCCTACACTACTACTGACAACACACACACACACACATCCAGCTGGTGCGGGGCCGGCTCGTGCTGGGGTACCGCGGCGGGTTCGCGGCGCACTGCCTGCCCGACCCGCGCCGCCCCAACCACGAACAGCCCGCGCTCTGTTAGTATACTATACCCTACACTACTACTGACAACACACACACACACACATCCAGCTGGTGCGGGGCCGGCTCGTGCTGGGGTACCGCGGCGGGTTCGCGGCGCACTGCCTGCCCGACCCGCGCCGCCCCAACCACGAACAGCCCGCGCTCTGTTAGTATACTATACCCTACACTACTACTGACAACACACACACACACACATCCAGCTGGTGCGGGGCCGGCTCGTGCTGGGGTACCGCGGCGGGTTCGCGGCGCACTGCCTGCCCGACCCGCGCCGCCCCAACCACGAACAGCCCGCGCTCTGTTAGTATACTATACCCTACACTACTACTGACAACACACACACACACACATCCAGCTGGTGCGGGGCCGGCTCGTGCTGGGGTACCGCGGCGGGTTCGCGGCGCACTGCCTGCCCGACCCGCGCCGCCCCAACCACGAACAGCCCGCGCTCTGTTAGTATACTATACCCTACACTACTACTGACAACACACACACACACACATCCAGCTGGTGCGGGGCCGGCTCGTGCTGGGGTACCGCGGCGGGTTCGCGGCGCACTGCCTGCCCGACCCGCGCCGCCCCAACCACGAACAGCCCGCGCTCTGTTAGTATACTATACCCTACACTACTACTGACAACACACACACACACACACACATCCAGCTGGTGCGGGGCCGGCTCGTGCTGGGGTACCGCGGCGGGTTCGCGGCGCACTGCCTGCCCGACCCGCGCCGCCCCAACCACGAACAGCCCGCGCTCTGTTAGTATACTATACCCTACACTACTACTGACAACACACACACACACACATCCAGCTGGTGCGGGGCCGGCTCGTGCTGGGGTACCGCGGCGGGTTCGCGGCGCACTGCCTGCCCGACCCGCGCCGCCCCAACCACGAACAGCCCGCGCTCTGTTAGTATACTATACCCTACACTACTACTGACAACACACACACACACACATCCAGCTGGTGCGGGGCCGGCTCGTGCTGGGGTACCGCGGCGGGTTCGCGGCGCACTGCCTGCCCGACCCGCGCCGCCCCAACCACGAACAGCCCGCGCTCTGTTAGTATACTATACCCTACACTACTACTGACAACACACACACACACACATCCAGCTGGTGCGGGGCCGGCTCGTGCTGGGGTACCGCGGCGGGTTCGCGGCGCACTGCCTGCCCGACCCGCGCCGCCCCAACCACGAACAGCCCGCGCTCTGTTAGTATACTATACCCTACACTACTACTGACAACACACACACACACACATCCAGCTGGTGCGGGGCCGGCTCGTGCTGGGGTACCGCGGCGGGTTCGCGGCGCACTGCCTGCCCGACCCGCGCCGCCCCAACCACGAACAGCCCGCGCTCTGTTAGTATACTATACCCTACACTACTACTGACAACACACACACACACACATCCAGCTGGTGCGGGGCCGGCTCGTGCTGGGGTACCGCGGCGGGTTCGCGGCGCACTGCCTGCCCGACCCGCGCCGCCCCAACCACGAACAGCCCGCGCTCTGTTAGTATACTATACCCTACACTACTACTGACAACACACACACACACACATCCAGCTGGTGCGGGGCCGGCTCGTGCTGGGGTACCGCGGCGGGTTCGCGGCGCACTGCCTGCCCGACCCGCGCCGCCCCAACCACGAACAGCCCGCGCTCTGTTAGTATACTATACCCTACACTACTACTGACAACACACACACACACACATCCAGCTGGTGCGGGGCCGGCTCGTGCTGGGGTACCGCGGCGGGTTCGCGGCGCACTGCCTGCCCGACCCGCGCCGCCCCAACCACGAACAGCCCGCGCTCTGTTAGTATACTATACCCTACACTACTACTGACAACACACACACACACACATCCAGCTGGTGCGGGGCCGGCTCGTGCTGGGGTACCGCGGCGGGTTCGCGGCGCACTGCCTGCCCGACCCGCGCCGCCCCAACCACGAACAACCCGCGCTCTGTTAGTATACTATACCCTACACTACTACTGACAACACACACACACACACATCCAGCTGGTGCGGGGCCGGCTCGTGCTGGGGTACCGCGGCGGGTTCGCGGCGCACTGCCTGCCCGACCCGCGCCGCCCCAACCACGAACAGCCCGCGCTCTGTTAGTATACTATACCCTACACTACTACTGACAACACACACACACACACACATCCAGCTGGTGCGCGGCCGCCTCGTGCTGGGGTACCGCGGCGGGTACTGTCATACCTCCCACTACCATAGACGGCAATAAAAGGGTCATTGCCGACCACGATGACTCGTGACCACATCAAACATCGTCTTTTGCAGACTCGCTTTTGGGCGTGATAGTTTTTTTCAACATGGACGGAGTTGGGAGTGGGGCAAAATGGGCTGGAAGGGGCAAACGCTTTATGTGAAATATAAAACCTACAGCAAACAGGGCTACAAAGAAGCCTACAAAAACTAATTTTGCTCACGGAAAAACACTAGATCTCTCGGTTACGCGGGTGAAACCGAGGCCGAAAAGCTAGTTTAAAAAAAAAAATCTTTTTACTAATTTCATTAACTTTGTAATCTCTCCCAACAGCTCTAGTCCACCCTGAGAACCAAGTGAACGTGTTCCTGGCCCACTCCGGGGCGCGGCCACTAGCTTGCGCGGCGGTGCCCAACTCGACGGACACGCTGCTCGTGTTCAACTCGCTCGCGCTGTACGTCGACCGCGCCGGCCACCGCGCCAGGGACACAGAGCTCATGTATACTGCGCATCCTACGTATCATGGTATGTTACTTGCCCTAACTCTTACCTACCTCTCTTAATTTTTAGTGTTCTGTACCCGGTGTCAAACGGGAACCTATTACTAAGACCGCTGTCCGTCCGTCCATCTGTCTGTCAGTGGGCTGTATCTCAAGAACGGTAATAGGTAGACAGCTGAAATTTTCAGAGAATATGTATTTCCTATATTTGTCCGCTATAAAAACAAAAATGAAATAAAATTAAAGGGGGTGCCCATACAAAAAACGTTTTTGGCGTTTTTTCATTCATAGCAAAGTTAAGTAGTTAATATTGTATCCCTCGCCCCAATCGCCCACGTCCCCGATGGTCCCCGTTTAGTCGTCTTCTACAACAGGCAGGGGAACACTGTAGCTCTAATTCTAAGCCCTAGCTACAGATGTAACTTGCCCTTACCCTTACCTGACTACCTCCCTGTGTTATGCCCAACTCGACCGCTGCTCGTGTTCAACTGACTGTATTATTGCGTTGCGAAAGATAGGAACGAGATTTTTTTTTTTTTTTTTTTTTATTATGTATAGGCTTGTGTTTGACCACAATCTCACCATGGTAAGTGATGATGTGGCCGAAGGTGGTAAGCACACAAAGCCTAGAAGGAACTGGCTCTCAAGTGCAGCTGTCGGAACACACCGATAGGTGCTTGGCGACAGATTTTCAACTTGAGGGTGGTAGCCAGCCAGATGGGTACTACAAAGTACCCTACCACCGTGCTATGGTTTCCTCACGATGTTTTCCTTCACCGAAAGCTCAAGCTCATTGTAGGATTCGAACCCGGGACCTTCGTCTCGGTATCCGACGTCACTACCACTGAGCTATCATCGCCTTAAAAGAGAGAGAGATAATAATCGCTCATATCATATAAAGATAATAATTCAGTAAAGGTGTGTGTTTAGGTATTTTATCTCGACTCGTTGGCCTTACTTTATACTACGAGACTGTAAACCTGTGTTTTTAATATTTATTTATTTTTTGTTTGTGGACCAACAGCTTACAAAATGTTGTATATATATTTGCATAAAAAATGTTTGAGCCATTAAGCGGTCCTCACTAATAGATTTTAACAAGTCGTTACTTTGATAAAAAAATAACTTATAATAACACATAACTTAATAACATGAAGTAAATATACTATACAATACGATATTATATATTTTTATAATACTAGCTGGCCGGCACGACTTCGTTCGTGTGGTGTCCTACTAACCTATACCCTACCCAACCCTACCCTACCCTACCCTCGCAACTTTCTTATTTTTTTCATTCATAAGAACCTTCTCCTGACAATAACAAACGCAACAAAAAAGGAATTAGCGAAATCTGTGCAGCCGTTCACGCGTGATGGCGTGACCAAGGGAAATAGGGATTCATTTTTATATATATAGATGAACGTTTTCAGCGATCAACGAAACGCACCTGCTTATTTTCACGGCGACGCACATCGACATCTACGACATCGAAACCGGGGAGTGGGTGCAAACTATCAACATACGTAAGTATTGTCCAATCTTACTTTATATATTAATACTAGCGACCCGCCCTGGCTTCGCACGGGTGCAATGTCGTGTGGTGTCGAGCCCGTCTTGGCACGCCCGTTATCGCGAATACTGTTTCTTGCTCATTTTAAATCTGTGATATTTTGTAAAATATAAATGATAATGATCATCTGTAAAGAGCTAACTTTATCTACATTAAATGCCCGTCGTAACTATCTTATTTAATTAGATAAGGATTCATATTATATGGGTCAAAATGACTTTGAAAATATAACCAACAAAAAAATTAATCTCAACGGTAAGATAAGATAAATCTTCTTTATTTGTACACCACATAGAACAGACGAAATATAACAATATAATATAATAAGAAGGAATACAAAAAGCTTAGGCTTACTTAAGCTTAAGCAATTTCTTCCAGACAACCTTTGGGTAATAGGATATATGACAATATGGCAGGTGTAACACATGTGAATACACTTAAATGAATAAAAATATTAACGTTACTGTGGGTTATCCATTGGATATAGATATATATCATCGCGGACGTTTTTGTAGATATTTTTAAGATACACAATTCCGTAGTACATCATTTTGATATATCTCGTAAAGTTTAGTCAGCGTTAGCAATAAAAGCGCAAAAAATTCTATGTGTTTACGAAACATTCACTTTTTTATATGTTCTGTATATATAACATAGATGTATTATATATATCACTCGCGGCACTTTATACGTAGCGAAGCACGTACCGTGCTTCGCTACGTATAAAGTGAAATAATAAAAATGTGATAAATGAAAAACCGTTCGACCGATTTTGTGCAAACTTCACTTAAACCATCTACAAAGCCTAAATATTTGGTTTGGATAGGTGAACCCGTTCTTGAGTTATATAATTACAACGAAAAGTGGCATTGATTTTTATATATATTGATATGCGGTTTTCATATATGTATTTTATGAAACTCGCATCAAAATCTGTTGCGTAGTTCTAAAGATCTAAGCATACATCCCTATGTATGTCTGTTTGTCCCTACATACAGCGGGAAGCGACATTGTTTTATATTATATAGTGATTATAGGCTACTTTTAATCCCAGAAATGCGGGTGAAGCTGCGTGCGACAGCTAGCGTAATTTTTATTTTTTTTATTTTATTTTATTCGGAAAACCAACAGCTGATTACATGTGTATAAATTCAGTGTACATGATGTGTGAGCCATTTAAAGGTCTTCACCAATAGAAATTGAAAACATAAAAAAGGAAAAAACAATGTTGTAAAGTCAATGTAAGGATGAAAGTTTAGTTTAACACTGTATAAATATAATCGTTACGCTATTATACCGTGATTATACACCTCCTGAGTAAAAAGTAGGTAAACAGGATTAAACAAAAGTAAAAATAATTAAATAAATTAAAAAGATAATGACTGATTAGTTTACATTATGCTAGTTGTCAGAGAAAAAATTCTAATAAGAGTAATATGTATTTGTGTTGTTTGTAGCGAACGCGCGTCCGCTAGACGAGTGTGGGTGGATCTGCTGCGTGGGCGGCGGCGGGAACAACGCCTTCCCCTTCAGCACGGACGCGGCGCCCTACATCGTCTACCTGAGACCGCTCATCACAAGTAAACAACCTGCCTATACCTACTCATACTAACTATTATAACAGGGCATTTCGTGATGGCATATTTTATGCTGAACAACTTTTACTATGGGACCAATAGTGAATACTCAACATTTATTTTCCCTTTTCTTACAAAATGTCAACCTTGCTCGATCATAATGTATGAAAAGTTTTTTTTTTTTTTGAGAATTCAGTTATGGTCCCGTAGTAAAAGTTGTTCAGCATGACTAATCCAACATAGGTTTCGAAAATATGCCATCTCGAAACCTCCACCCAGTATTTATCACCGCTTGGTCCAAATGACTGAATATTAACATTTCATTTTAATTATCTATCCTAACTAATATTATGAATGTGAAAGTGAGTTTGTTTGTTACGCCTACACGCCTCAACTACTCAACGGATCATCATGGAATTTGGCATGCAGATAGCCTATGGTATGGAGAAGGACAGGCTACGTTTTTATCCCGGGAACGCGAGTGAAACCGCGGGGAACAGCTATTGTAAAATAAAGTAATGATAATGTCTTAATGCGATAAGCTCAGTTGTAATCCGCGGCAATTGTATACGTCTGATGCCGCGGCGAAAGTCCCGGAATCGAATCCTGAAGGAAAACATCGTGAGAGTGTTCTTATAAGGGTTCCTCTTTTTACCTTTTGAGGCACGGAACTCTAAGAAACAATCAATAAACTTTTTATGAACAGAGGGTCCGTTGAACTGCGAGCAAGTGATGTCGTGGGGCGCCAACAAGCGGCGGTTCTCTGTGCGCGAACAGTCGCACCAGGCCATCGAGGCGCATAATAGACTGTGAGTTGACGTGTTCTAAATTTACCTCTTCAATAGATATAATTTATATATAATTAACCTTTTTAACCGACTTCAGAAAAAGGAGGAGGTTCTCAATACGGTTGCATTTTTTTTTTTATTCAACTTCGGTGGCAAACAAGCCTACGGCCTGCCTGATGGTAAGCAGTTACCGTAGCCTATGGACGCTTGCAACACCAGGGGTATCACTCGCGCGCTGCCGACCCTGAAAAAACCTCTTCACACCCTTTTTGAAGAACCCCATGCTGTACTCCATTGGGAAAACCACGGCGGGGAGCTCATTCGCAGTGGACACGCGTGGTGGAGTATCTGCACATTCCCTTTCACCCTCATTTGTGAAAGAAGGCCTGTGCTCAGCAGTGGGACATTATAGGCTGATGATGATGATGATGAATCGGTCCTCGATAAGTGTTTAAGTTTCAGTTTAATCTGACTTTTTGTGGTCAATGAAAGCTGTTTTAAGATTAGCATAGAGATAAGAATAGCCTTGCTGAGTTTCTTGCCTGTTCTTCTCAGTTAAAGGCCAACTTTCAAACTGGTGGTAACTACAGTAGCTTTCACAAGTGCCCTTCTAGGACCTAGGTAACGCGGGAGCGATGCCTCGTGTTGCAAGCGTCGATATGGCTACGGTAACCGCTTACCATCAGAGGCGGGCCGTATTGCATGTTTACTGACCTCGTCGCACAAGAAAAATCACTTCGCCTAAAGCCTTGTTGTAATAATGCAGGTCAGAGCGTCGGTCCCGGCTAATATCAGCGCCGACGAACTTTGCTCATTTATCACACATGGGCCCCGGGGACGGCATCCGCTCACAACGGCTTCTAGACCTACCTACCACTGTCGAGACCGCTGATGAACTACCACAGGTAAATCTTGAAAAAATACTTATAGCAGAGTATTTATAGTCTTAAATCCTTATTCATAATAAAGTTATCAAACGTTGTATAGCTAAAATTCCGAAGTCTTTATCTGACACGTGACATTTGGTGATCGAAAGAGTGAGACGGAGGACACTATTACACTGATTTAGTTAAAAATCGATTATGAATAAGGGGGTTAAAGTTTTGACTCTATATTGAAACAATATAAAATGAATCCTGTACCTATGGCATAGGGTTTATTTTCGAGTAATGGGTGCGTAAAAAAGTTTTCTAAAGGATAGAAAACTTTTTTACACATAATATCACATTTTGCTCATAATATTTTAGTAATTTATTTTTTATGATCGTGAATGTATGTTTTAACAGATGTACAGCAGTCGAGATAGCAGTAAACGGACGTCACCATTAACGATAACACACGGTACTGGATCATACAATGGTAATTTGAACTTTACTTAAATCCGCGTGAAGTAATTTGTACCGTACACTTTGGTAGTAAAGTTGAAAATGCAAACACAACTTTCCTTCAAAAAATTCGCTTAGCTTTCAACATTCTGCCTCAATGTGAAACTCATTCCTCCTTATTCTTCTTCTTATTTTTAATTTTGGCAACCAAGTCCAAATTAGGGCTCATTTCTGCCAGTGTCGAGTTATATTATAGTTTCCAGTCACAAATGAAAATGCTACGTCACTCTGCAAGTTCCCGCCAAAAAAAAGTCTTCCTCCTTATTAAAAAGGTGTTTAATGTATTTGTGCAGGGTCGTGGCGCAGCACGCGGCCCCGCGAGGTCCCGCCGGCGGCCCCGCCCGCGCCGCTGGGCCCCGCAGCAGAGGGCCCTCCATCACCGCCGCTCTCACACCACAGACCCATGGAGAGGTAACATATCACTTGTATCTTGATACTTACTGCGCTCATAATAGCTCACTGGTACAGTAGTACCCAACTAATATGGCTTACCGATGTACCTGCGCAGAAGAAACATTTTCAAAGCGCGGGAAATGCTATTGGTTGGCAGCTACCGCCATGTGTGCGGAGGGGTGTCACTTGCGAGTGAGACGGAACTACCAGCTGCAGTGTATTATGAACCTTATAGTAGTGATCTAAGGTTGATTGTAAGTTTTAAGCATTCTTTCGTTAATCTTCGGGCCATAATTTATCTTCTGCGCGAACGAAGATTCACGACGCGCCTTATTAGTTGGGTACTACTGTACTGACGGATGCTGGGATGAAGGTCCCGGGTTCGAATCCTACAATGGGCTTGACCTTTTGGTGAAAGATAGCTAGCTTTTTTTTTTTTTTTTATAAATATATTTATTTACCATATTATCAAATTTACATTTGTTTTATAGCCTGCACGGAAGCCTCGAGGGCTTATCTGTGTAGGCGGTCGCTGCACAACAGCGATCACTTATTTTATGTACTTATATCATAGTAGAAAAAGATACCACCCTCAAATTGAAAATCTGTCGCCAAGCATCTATGGGTGTGTTCCGACAGCTGCACTTGAGAGAGAAGGCACTAGTCCTTCTAGGCTTTCTACCTTCTCGGCCACATCATCACTTACCATCAGTTTTTTTTTTATTGTGATTTGTAAAAAAAAAAACTGTAATAATTTTCGTTCAGCAATGGGATTCGATCCCATTGCGCCTACGGCAGATGTATCTCTGTCATTGTTATAGTTCTTTCTCAGTTACAACATGTAGCTAGATAGTTTTTATAGAGTTAAATTTGTAGACGGGGGCTCTACTGCGTAACTTTGATGGTAATCGTAACGAACACCATAGTTAGGATACGCAAACACACACCCACAAACATACATACACATACAAACATACAGCTCTGTTTCTGTCATAGTTGATTAGTTATGTTAATAAAAAGTAAATCCTTAATAAGTAGGTACTTTATAGCTGTGGATTTTGTATCATAATAGAAATAAAATAAATAATATATGTGTGTGTGTGTGTGTGTCAGGTCGATAGGCGGCGGGTCGCAGGGCAGCGGGTCGCTGCTGCTGGAGCGGTCCATCACGCCGCTCAGTCTGGGCAGCATGAGCTCGCTGCACGATGTGCTCAAGGTAACACTGCTACTATTGACGCTATTACATTGCTTAGTGCCCAACAGGGTCCTTAGTATATAGTGTTATTTGTTTACTTTAAGTTGCCTAAGTAACATTATATAAGGAAAGCAAAATAAATAAAGTATAAAGTACATTTTAATTGGCTACTTGACAATTATAATGAAAAAATATGAAATATGTTAGATATGATAGCTAATAGGTTAACAATAATTACGCAATATGTTTTTTGCATAATAATAATTTTTTAATATTTTATTTTAGGAAATAAAAAGTGAGTTTTTTTATCTGTGGATTACAAGAACCGAAACGCGGCCGGCCGGGATTGAGCATCTATGGTTTGTTTGTGAGGTTTGTGACGTCAAATTTAACTAGAGGTGTGAAACTCATCAAAAATACGCGAGCTGCATAACAGCTCACGGCTCAGGTGTGTGAGCTGGTTCAATGACTCAGCTTGCAGATCAGCTCAATTTGTACTTATAGTCCACGATAAGCGCGCACGCTCACTGCGTATCGGCTCGATTCGACGCGCGGTACGCGTTACATCGTGGATATAGGTACAAATTGAGCTGATCTGCGAGCTGAGTCATTGAACCGGCTCACACACCTGAGCCGTGAGCTGTTACGCAGCTCACGCATTTTTGTTTTGTTGCACACCTCTAGTTTTGTTTAAAGTGATGTGACGTCACACCTGACAAATGTCACGTGACCGGGTGTTTTTGCGCGAATTTCAAATGAAATGTTAAAAAATATTTTTTTTTCCTTGTAAATAACATTTTTTGATAAAAAGATAATTGTAAGAGGTATAAAATACACGTATGTAAATTTTAAAATATGTTTCCGAAAACTGTCAAGTAGCCAATTGGTTGTTTGATGTCCTCTAGGCAATATCTGACGTGAAAGTTGGAAACCCTGGTTCTGGGTATTCTTAAAGCAAAATTACAGGTGCTGCTTGTGGTTGCTGGTCTTCTTAAGTTTGCTATTTATTTACTTATTAAATATAGATTCAGTCTACTTTGTAGTTTTGCCGCTGCGCCGGGGCACGCAATTGTTGTCAGTGCGATTAGAATGCTAATATTATGTAATGAATCTGAACTTGTTTTGAAAAGAGTTATTGCTGAGTTTATTAACGGTTCTTCTCAGCAAATGCAACCTTCCGAACCGGTATTAGAGTCGGACTTTTCATAAGTGAAGGTCTATTTAAATAAATGATTTTGAATTTGAATTCAAATTAACTTTTCGACTCTATTGTGGGGTATTTAAAATCAAATCAAAATTCGTTTATACTTCTCAAATTATTCTGCTCAAAGAGCAGCTCGACTGGGGAAGTACCTTACAGAATACCTCAGCCAAATAACTTAATGTTGTGTTCCTGCGCGTGAGTGGCGGTCGCCAGAGCTCAATGGGAAAGGGTCTGTAACAGGACAGCGATGCTTCGTGTGTTGCAAGCGTCCATATGGCTACGGTAACCGCTTACCATTAAGCGGGCCGTACGCTTGTTTACCGACTTCGTAGTACACAAAAAAGTTTGTAAACTACGAATCAAATATCATTTCCTCTTTGAAAAGTGTTTATCTGAATAAATGTATTGATGTAATGCGATGTTTGGACGTTTCAGGTGGGCACGGAGCTGGGGGAGGGGCTGCACTCCGAGGACAGCAGCTGCGCCGGCTCGCCGCCGCACCCCCAGCACCCCTGATGGTAAGCGGCCACACTACTATACTTTATTAACTTCTTTGTCTATAGTTATATATATTTTGTAAATTGTAATACTTCTAAGTACACATTTAAAAATAAAAGACTTGCTGAGTTTCTTGCCGGAGTCTTCTCAGTTCAAGTTGTATTTGGAACCGGTGTAGAGTCATTTGTTAACGTTCATAAGTGCCTTATCAGGACCTAAATTGAATAAAAGCTTTTTGGATTTTGTCTCTTCTAATTACCATCAAAAACGACTATATCCGAGACACCATTTACTAATCGATGGTATATCATTAATGTATACTAGAAACAGAAATGGCCCTAATATTGAACCCTGAGGTACCCCGATTTTAATTAAAGAACAATTGGATGTTTTACCACTTATTTGTGTCTCCCTTCCAGAAACCAACTGGACACCTATTGGAGTATAGACATGTCCCGTTTCTACGCTTGCTTCTGTTGATTTATTTATTATGATATTATAAACGAGGCTATAGTGACAAACAGACATTTATAAATGTATAAGTGATAAGATGGGCGAGTGAATATATTTTATAAAAATAAGAATGTGGTAAAAAAATACGATAGATTTGGAATTTAATAGCCTTGAAGTGAAATCAGGAAATTTATAGAAAACTGGTCTAAGGTTACAATAATTGAATAACAGAAAAAACAGATTAATAACAGGAACATGCTTGGTTGTTCACTACAAAAAATCTGCTTAGGCATCGTCGCTCACATTTAAAACTCGCCTCTACTCGAAATTTTATAGAGTCTATAAACGCCTAGCATATAAAACGTTTATAAAGAAATGCTTGCGCATTATTTATCGTGTTTGGTTCCTAATAAAAAAGTTATATGTCAAATTATTTGCAATATTTAAATTATTTATTGATAGAGTTTCGCATGACATACCTTCCATTGTATGATAATAATAAATGAATAAATATAGTTTTTTTTTGAGCTTCGTAATGTGGTTTGAGCGAAGAGAATATTTTTATACGCATTTAGAAATAGATTTTAGGATCATTGAAATAAGGTTTATGTTTACATTGAATGCTGGAGAGTCAACAAGTCGCTAACAAAAGAAGCGAAATGTTAAAATAAACCTTATTTCACGCGCCAGTGATACCCCTGGTGTTGCAAGCGTCCATAGGCTAAGGTAACTGCTTACCATCATGCGGGCCGTATGCTTGTTGCCACATTAGTGGTATAAAAAAAATTCATTGATTCTAAAGTCTATTTTTAAACGCGTATCAAAATATGCTCTTCTCTCGCTCGTCTGTGTGAACTCCACTTGACGCGTTTGAAAGTACCTACTTAAATCAATATATTTATTTCGAATGAGCTCTCTTTATGTAAAATGGGAACTCATTGGGGTTATGGGCCATGACAGTATATTTTAGTGTAAAAAATCTGTGCCCGCGGTTTCACTCGCGTTCTCGCGTCCTTGGTAAGTCCAATTAAGTAAATTGTCAAGTCCCACTGTTTTGTACCAAGCTTACAATATAATACCAATGTGACTTTTAGGTCAATTACACCCCGCGTTTTGTTTCGACGTGTTTTATAATAAATGGGGAATAATAATAACAAATAAAATATATTATAAATATCATTCGATAGTTGTAGATGTTTATTAACCAAATCTGTATTTTATTTAATCGCTTCTAAGGTTTATTTTTATGTACTCTTAGGTTTTTGTATGTGTACCAATAACGCCGCCGATATTATTTAAATTTTATTTTATTAAAATAGATACATACGATTTCGTATGTAATTTTGTCAAGTATTGACGACTACTTGAGAGTATACAAGTGATTGTTTTTTTACGTATACAGAAGTGACATTTTGTTACGTTAAAAAAAACCATCGAATTACTGACACTGCCGAATACTAGCGCGAACATTTGCAGTTATATTTAAAGTTAAAGTAAAATTAATTATGTACTCAAAAAAGGCATAAATAAATTCATAAAAAAAATATGGCGGTCTAGTCTTTAACTTTAAATATTACTTAAAATAAATAATAATGTGTGTACAACACTGCCAATGTGACAAATATAAATATAATTGTGACGCCATTTCTAAATAATCTTTTTACCTAATAACCGGTATTTGTTTAAATTATTTCACGAATAGTGCTGTCCTAGAAAACTTCGGTAAAATATCGATAAAGCGTAATATGTAACTTAATTGGTAGCAGTTTTTATTTAAATGTTTGCGCTAGAATAGTATGTATTAAATACGTAAGTTGTATATAATAACTATTTATAAAAAAACGTAAATTCATTTTTAGTAAGAGTAACTTATAGTTGTTTTACCGATATCGATAATATTATCATTATTTACCAAATTTAATCGTCATATTTACTTTAATTTAAAAGTATAGCAGCGTGTTTTGCTTTTACGAATTGCTTTTTGTGTACCTTTTATAATGAATACAGTAAGTGATTAATGATTAAAAAAATCTAGCGCATGGTGAAAAAAACCTGTTATGTCTGTTAAAAAAACTGTTATAGCGGGCCAATACTGTAAGTGTGACTAACAATATCTACCCATTGTTCTGCGGTAGTTTCTTATAGTTCATAAAAATAATAAAATTGAGACATGCTTTCACCGTTCATTTATCTATCGATATATTTAAATTGCTATGATTATGTTATGCAACTCGATTGATGACATCGATTTATGGTATATCGATAGATACATTTTCGCATCACTACCATTTATCACATTTCGCGTGTAATATTTTATTTTAATATAATCGTAAGAGATATATTACAAATTGTAATTATTTTTTTAACAATCTAGTCCTTTTTATTTTGTTTGTTTATACGACCATAATGTATTATCACGACTTGTCTCTTCAATTTATGTTATCATTTTAAGTGTAAAATTAGTTGTTTAGTGAAAATGAGATTTCTTTTTTTTTTGTTTAATTTTAAGTATAATACTTGTCATTTTGATTTGATTTGTTAGGTTCAGATTGATTAAATTTTCTAGTTAAATATATGACGCATGAAAATTTAAAAGAATATTTGTGATTATTATGAAATTTGCGTCATTAACAATAAAATCCCTCGTGTCAAAAAACTTGTTTCAGGGCCTGCGCCAAGACTGCAAAAGCGCTAGAAAATGAATCATTCTGTTCCTTACTTCAAATAAAAATTGCGTTTCACATGAACAATGTTTTAACACATCGATGGAATATTATAATAAGCAATCCAAAGATCTGTTTTTCAAAACTCTTGAGTAGCAATTTGTGTGTCGAAATTGTGTATTGCGTTATGAACATTAATTGTATACGTTTTTTTTCATATATGGATTTTCTGAAAGTACCTAATCTTTTGGTGGAATTATATTTTCTGTCCATATGAAATTATGTTTAATCGTGTATCGAAAAGAACTGATTGTAATTTTTTATACGTATATTGGTTTGTGTATTGATGATTTATTTAATATTTTGTAAAGATGCATTAAGTCTACTTCAGAGACTACTGATATATTATCCGCCATTTTTTTTTTCTTCTACTATCGATAATTCCAATTCATGACAATGAAATACTTAAGCAATTATATCAGTTAAAATACGTTTTTGTAATAAACTAACATTCCCTATATAGCAATTTTGTGCATTTATGTTTTAATTCATCAGTAAAAAATAAAACGATATTATGTTAGTTACATCTCTACAACGCATTTACCTTATCATTGTCAATTGATAATTATATACATTTTAATGTAAAAAATTATAATGACCATTGGCGAACATGTTTAACCTAATAATCGCATAAACTCAAAACTTGTTAAAACACAATTTATCCACTAGTTTTAAGAAATTGTATTGTTATATAAAAACAAGTGACGTATTTAAAAATCGACTCACGGGAAAAATGTGTAATTTAGGCGTAGATTTTGCTAAAAATTGATATTTGACATTTTATATAAAGAAAAAAGATGAAATGCTTTTATCGTATACTCACTTTTGTTTCGCGTTGAAATGAGATGCAAACTGTATCGCCTTCTCTGTAATATATCCAATACTCATAGATAAAGTAATTTCAAGAATTCCGCTTCACAAAAATGATAGGTGCCATCACACAACAGTTGCAAATTGTATTTTAGAGATATTGTGTTGTGATCGGTTTAGTAGGGTCCAACCAACATTGCACCTTATCATAATGTATTTAAGGCTATTTTCAAGTCCAGTGTCACTCGTTTGTATTTTTTTTATAACCTACTAAACCGACGCAGTGCATCAATAATAGAAATAGTAAAATGTTAGTCCACAGCGAATATCTTCCTTGTATCTAAATATAATTACCTACTATATTATAATTTCTATGTAAATCTAAATTATTGACTAATATTAAACTGCAATTACGTGAAATTATCTCAATACTTAATTATTTTATGTAAATATTCTAAATAAAGAAACATTTGAATGATTCTTGCGTTTTATTAGTGATTTATAAATTATGTAAACATATGATAAAACTGTAAAACCAGTGTCTGAAATATATTTAACAAAAACTGATTGAATGGTGAAGGAAGTCTATCAGACTAAAATTGAACACAAATCTTGAAAACTACAAAATATCTTCATGCTGTTTTATTGTCATACTACAACCCTAGGGAACGTAAATCATCTCAAACCCATCAATAACTCACATGAGGATTAATAAAAGACAAAAAGTCTGGTGTGTGGCCAGTCTAAGACTGTGTTTTTAGTATGCCTCGCTAATAATTTGTAACTAAAACCAACCTGTTTTATCCTTCAGTCAACGAATTTTACCTGGTGTATTATATGGTCGGACCAAACGCATAAGAATCCTTACCCTCCTTGAGAGACTTCACGAGGTTGCTATATATATATGATATCTAACATACTTAACAAGTAGTTTCAACCAAATCACTCACACACACAATTAAATAAACAATCTGATATTGCGCCGAGTAAAATGCAACGAACCTCAGATTATGCAACTTTGTATTGATATCTAAGAATCTTTTTGGCGGTTTAATATTTATAAATATAACTTTCATTTTAAAATTCATTTTCGCGCATGTGTCCATTTGCCCCAGACTGCGACGTTTATCCCTCAATAGGTAGGCTTCCGAGTTCCGATAAATGAAACGCAAATATTATAAATACAATTTTATTCAGCAAGTCTAGGTCAATAGTTAATAAACGCAACACTTATAAAACAATCTTTTAAGTCTTTGTACAAGGCAATTTTTGTGTTTACATTATCCTCACTACATTGAGATGCGACAATCAACAAATAATTCATTCCATCGTATAAAACCAGGTTAATTAGGTATTCCAGAAAAGGTATACGTAAAAATTTATTTTTGTTAATTTTCGCATCTCCAGAACCACCATCCTCCGCTAACCATCTACAAATTACCGTTTACATTTTCATTTACACTAAAACGTTCGAACATATACATCAATAAAATACGTACAAATTTAATAATACATACAAGCGAAACATATAATGAGTATTGCCACATACCATATAACATTACAATATAAAATCTCGTAAGTACGTAGCACTAGTACTATGGGCATACCGTTTCACTGATGTCGTTTAGTGTCTCAATGAAACGTTATACTTATAGCAGTTTAATTTATTGAGCTAAAGATTCGATGACTCCACAGGAATGTTTGTTAAAAAGCATTCGTTTTAATTTACATGATTCCGTTTCGTCTAGTCTTGTAATACTTTAAGCTTTCTGTAAAAATAAAAAATGCAGTTTTAATATTAATATTTTGCTTCTAAATACATTTTCGAAGTTTTCGTCATCCACAAACTATCTATTCGGATTTATTACTGCTAGCTTACTGCTTACATAGTTTAGACAAACGCCCTTTCGATATAAATGAATGTATATAAAATTATTTAATGAGAAATAATACTTTCACAAAGTAAACAGTTAAAACTAAAATTACAAATAGTACGTTACACAATATTACAATAATTATTCTAAAATTTGGTGCGTAAACAATGTCACTCGGTGCGTATAAATGCTTTTAGGATGCATTTCGAGAGGTAAGCTAATGATTGTAAGAATTTAGACACAAAATTAAATAATATACAATTTATCATATTAAAATAGTCTGTGTAAACGCCTCACCTCAAGAGGATCAATCAATGGATCAATCCTCAATACACTATATCCTCAATAGACATAATGGAGCTTCAATAAAACTCAAATTAACTGTATATAAACTGTATTGATAAAAATGTAGCAAAAACAAACTGTTTGGTACGACAGCTGATGACGATTTAATTAAATGTTCAATGGTTCATAGACCACTCGTTAAACGCCTACAATAATATCATAGCAATATTGAGGATTGATCCTCTTGAGGTGAGGCGTTTACAGTCTGTAAACAAACATTTCAAATGCGTTCTTTATAACAAAAATATAAAACTTGTTGCCTCTACAAAACGCATCCATATTAAAATAATAATCGATTCAGCTAAAGCGGTACGAGAAATACAATTTGAGCATACAATGTTATGAAACAAACTTAGTTACCCATGAGCTATATTTTATACTCTATTTTCAACGGCATTGGTGCGAAATTGCCTTGAAATCTGTAAGTAAATATTGTAAAGTGGTTTTCGCACCAATGCAACCGAGTGTTTGAATCCAAAAAAGTATCGTCGTTCTAACATTTACTTGACTCGCCCCGCGGTTTCACCTGAATCCCGAGCAATTTAATCGTGTCCCGGGATTTCAAATAAACTATTTCACTCTCTCTATGCATACAAACTTTCGCATTTATTATAATTTAAAATATTGGATCAGAAATGAAATTTTAGAATAGATTAAATACCTACCTACTTAAATTCTACTTTCGGATTATTATTTTATATCAACCTACAATGTTATACATTTTAGACCTCATTTTTTAATGCCTATTCGGTTAAGGTTGCGGCCCACTACACAGATACCTGTCAGCAAGTCGGCGAATACCTTTATTTTTCTTTTTTTTGTCATCTGAACCGCTCGTCATTTCGTATGTATCTAGCCTAATATTAATGATTAGTCATACTGGATTCAAACACTTATCTACGAACTTAGTGTGTTACCCAATCACAAAAACACTAACATGTAGTCATAGAGTATGTACCGTGAGCACGGGTATGGTAAAAATGTCTTGAAGCGAAGAGCGCGTACATAGTTTGAACCAACTAAAATACATATAATGAATGCCCGATTCCGGTCTTACCGAGAACAAATCACAAGGTATACATATCGACATTTTTTCTAACTGTAAATCAACTAGTGTACGATATACTCCGTGACTTTTTATTCGTCTTAGAAACGAAGCCCACATAATGTACCCAATTAACAGGTACACACAGCTACACATCAAGCTATACGGTACCAGTATAAGCTGATCTCGCATTGTATAGGATTTCCGTACGATGAGAGGTCAGCTTATATTGGAAATGCATAGCTTGATCTGTAGCAGTGCGTAATAACTTTTTTTTGTTTTAAACACTTGTGTAATTAAAAAAAAAACAAATATTATTCATTATGACGCATGACGTAGGTAATTTTAAACACCCTGTTACGAGCGCAGTCTACTCGACTCGTGCTCTGGGTTGGTATTTTCTACCATTTTATCCGTAAACTTTAATTAATAACTCGATTTTTCAAAAATTAAATGTTTTTTTTTTTAATTACCTATACAAACATATGAGCAAAAAAAAATTTTTTTTGAATGATTAGTACCTATTCATTGGTTACATTATGTGGGCTTCGTTTCTAAGACGAATAAAAACTCACGGGTTATTTGTGAATGAATCTATATGGAAACTGGTCGCGCTTCGCTCAAGGTAAAGTTGTTGACGCTATCACTGTATCTATAATATTGTGACTCTATGCATGTAGTGATGGGGTGTATGTCCTACATACGTGTGATGTTGTGGTGTGTGGGATGGTGTCTAGTCGGCCTTCCTAGGCCTGCGCTTTCGGACCTCGGGCTTCGCCTCCGCCTTCCCGTCTCCGGGGAGCGAGTCTCCGCCGCCCTCTGCCAACGGTTCCTTATCCTCGTCTGATGACTGGAATATAAAAATATACTAAATAAATATCCTGGGACATTCCTCACACACGGCCATCTGATCCCAAACTAAGCAGAGCTTGTACTATGGAAACCAGACAACTGATATAATACATATACTACTTTTTGTTTGTAAATACATACTTAATATACATAATTACACCCAGACTCAGGACATGCAGACATGTTCATGCACACAAATGCATGTCCTGAGTGGGAATCGAACCCACGACCTTCGGCGCGATAGGTGTCATCTTAACCAACCGCGCCTACTAATACGGAGCGTGTAGCCGGGGTATAAGGTAGCCTAGAGATATGCGAATAATATACAGACTATAACAAAAAAAATATACTAACATCACAGTTAGAGTTCTTCTCTGGATCGTTTGCTTCTTCGTTTCCGGCAGACGCGGCGGCTTCTTCCTCGTCATCCACTATATCGTCATTTATAAGTTCCTGGGTGAAGGAAAAAACAGAAATTGAATCTAGTAGATTTGGAGTAGAAAACTGTGATATTTTTTAATCGACTTCAAAAAAGGAGGAGGTTCTCAATTCGAATGTATTTTTTTTTGTATGTTGGGGCATAACTCCGTCATATGTAGACGGATTTTCAAAATTCTTTTTTTGTTCGATAGGGGTTTATTCCGAAATGGTCCCATATAAATTTCATATAGATCTGATGATGAATTTCGGAGACAGACGACGGAACTGTTAAAAAATGACAGCAAATCAACCGCAATTGCTGCTATCGCTTAAATATGCATTGTTTACGCAGGCGAAAGTTTTTTTTTTTTTTTTTTATACCACTTGGGTGGCAAACAAGCATACGGCCCGCCTGATGGTAAGCGGTTACCGTAGCCTATGGACGCTTGCAACACCAGGGGTATCACGCGCGCGTTGCCGACCCTGCAGAAATCTCTTCACACCCCTTTTGAAGAACCCCATGCTGTACTCCATTGGGAAAACCACGGCGGGGAGCTCATTCCACAGTCTGAGCGTCCGCGGAAGGAAGCTCCTTTGAGCCCACACAGTACGAAACAATTCAGGTTTCAATATGTGAGGATGGACTCCCCGTCGATGGCGAGCGTCGATAGCCGTGGGCATCATCTTAAACAATTCTTCAGAACACCGTCCGATGTACAAGCGGTAGAACACACATAAGGAGGCAAATTCTCTCCTCAAACTGAGGGGCTCTAAACCGCTTGTGAGCTCGGGATCGTCGACAATTCTGGTGGCACGTCGTTGAACCGAGTCTAAAGGATCAAGCTGGTATCCAGGTGCCCCCGCCCATAGATGACAGCAGTACTCCATATGAGGCCGGACTTGCGACTTGTAAAGTTGCAGCCTTTGCCCCGATGTGAAGTACTGCCTCGCTCTGTTGAGCACTCCGAGCTTTTTGGATGCCAGTTTAACCTTGTCTTCTAAGTGACTTCGGAACAAAACGTCGCTAGAAATGTCGACGCCAAGGATCCCGATGCTTTTGCCGATGTTCAGGGACGTGTTCTGGAACTGTGGAGCCACAGCAAATGGGGTTTTCTTAGCGGTGAACGCGCAGGCTTGAGTCTTAGTGGGGTTGAAATGGACTAGGTTTAGTCTGCCCCAATCGGAGACACTAATTAGTGTACTCTCGATTTCAGACAACAGCCGTTCGCGGCTTTCCTCCACCTCGGAACGAGGGATATTAGCACGGCCCGTGTAATAAGCGTCCCCTGTACTGTCGTCCGCATAACAATGAACGCCGTCAATAGACAGCATATCATTGATATGCAGAAGGAACAGTGTTGGGGACAGCACAGAGCCTTGCGGGACGCCGGCATTAATGTCCATGCTGTCGGAGCAGCTACCGTCTACGACGGCTCTTATGCATCTGCTGGACAGAAAGCTGGCAACCCATTTGCATAATCCCTCGGGAAGCCCGTATGCTGGTAACTTCGTTAGAAGACCGCGGTGCCAGACCCGATCGAACGCCTTCGCCACATCTAGGCTTACTGCCAATGCCTCACCTTGACTCTCGATGGCGAGTGACCAACGGTGCGTGAGATACACAAGGAGGTCACCAGCTGAGCGACTATGGCGGAAGCCATACTCGGTCGCTCAACAAATCGTGATCCTCCAGGTATCTCAAAAGCTGCGTGTTGATCACTCGCTCCATGACTTTGGAGAGAAGGGAGGTGATGGCGATAGGCCTGTAATTCGTCGGGTCTGATCTGTCACCCTTTTTGGGCACTGGGTGCACATGGGCAGTCTTCCACGAAGACGGGACTTCCTTTTTGGTGTAGGAAAGCGCGAAAAGACGCGTCAGTACTGGACACAATTCAGGATTTAAGTATATATGAAACTAAACAAAAATAAATTATTTTTTTAACAAAAAAATAAACCGCCTTCAAATCATTCTTCAGATACACAGAACCATAAAGGTACAGCTAGGAGAACGAGACAAAACTAAGCAGTCAAGACCATTACCAGTTCGTCATCTGAGGATGGTACAGCATTGTTCTTGAGGTCCTGATCTCCCCGGGCTCGCTGGTCCACCTCAGCTTGTGGTATGAACACCTTATCACTGCGGCGTGGAGGATACAGCAGGTCTATCACGCACACCAGGATCTGTTAGAAAAACACGAGCATTAAAGCCATATTACACTAACAGGTCGGTTATATTAAGCTGGCACGTTCAACACATGTACACGTCGCGCTTGTGTAGTGTCTGTGAATAAGCGCTTGGCTATATTTTTTGATAATATAAATGACGGTATAAACAGAATTTGTCACAACCTATTATTTAATGGGGAGGGACAGGCAAAGCTAATCTCAGATGGCGCCACCCTCACTGGTAACTGTCATTGATATTGACTTGATGTATTATAGGGATTTTCATGAGTTTCAATTAATTCAACCAACCAGTATATAGGCTTTCCTCATAAAAATCGTTAGGTTTGAAGTGATCACTGCATAATCTGGCTTATATGAGCTTGGTTTCCAATTTTTTTTTGTAAGGCTTTGATCCCCATCTTTCTTCTTTTCAATGTAAACCTTTATTATTGCATTAAAATGCACTACATAATATAGGCATTATAATTATTGAATAACTTATTTGATAACGAATACGTAAAAAAAATAGGGTGTTTGACAGATAGACGGCACCAGCGACTATAAGACACCTAGCGGGATAAATTGTCAGTGTGCCTACTCATTAACCCCGAACCGGGTGGTAAATTAAACTGTATGTAACGTTCATGGGCCTAAACTAAATAAAAGACTTTTTGATTTAGATTTTGAATTATAATAAATAGATAATCTTACCAATCCAAGGATGGCTCCAAAGAAGATGGTGGCAATAGCGAAGATCAGGTAGGATCCCCAGGTGGGTAGCCCATACTCCTCCATCAGCATGTTGTGGACAGTCTGTAATATGGAGAGGATCTCGTCACTTCCCGAAAATATTCCTCATCTCACTATATCCATACTAATAATTATAGTTTCGAAAGTAACTTTGGCTGTTGGCTTTTCTAAGCCACTGGACCGATTGCCATGAAATTTGGCATGGATGCAAGTGGAACCGCGTGAGAAAGCTATAAACTAGCTGTTCGTACTTGGCTTCGCCCGGGGGAAATTTTCGGCTGTTCCGATGAATTTTCCAAATAATTTCTTTTGTACAAACCATTCAATAATATAAGCAGGCACTTAAAGTCTGACTCTAATACTGGTTCGGAAGGCTGCATTGGCTGAGAAGAGCCGGCAATAAACTCAGCAATTACTCTTTTCAAAACAAGCTTAGATTCATTATATAATATTTACATTCTCAGTAACCTCACCCTTAGTGCCTGGCTGAGTTTAAAGAACTCTGCTACGAGCCCCATCTGTATGGAGTTGGGCGCCTTCCAGCTGGGTATAGGGTCGGTTTGCTTCCACCGGTGCTGTTCCACGTAGCTGAGCATCGAGTCCACGTCACGAGGGCCTTTGTACTGCCGGAATTCACCGTCTTTTACACTGGAATTTATAACATAATTATATGACTGAAACATTCTTGAGACTGAAACCAGATATAATGGGCTAGTTTCCTGAAAAAATCTATTTTGTCCGTCATTTACATTATCAAAAAATATTAGACACGTATTTTTTCTTTTGTCAATTAAACAAAAAATTACGAAGATATGGTGTGTTGAAGTTTCGCGTGACGTCACGGTGTGGTATACTTTTTAGGAACAAGTGACGTCACGAGCCCTCTCTCGAACTTTGTCGCAATTTATCTTTGTAAATTTTTTATGATTTGATAAAGCAAAAAATACGTGTACAATATTTTTTTATAATCTAACTGACGGACTAACTACAATTATTCTTTTTTTACCCAGAAAACATCCCTATTCTATTTTGTTACAGACATGTTCATTTACACCAATTTATGTCCTTGGTGGGAATCGAGCTCACGGCCTGGACCGTGATTGGTAGGCGTCTCAACTATGGCAACTGGCTCCATTTGCAGACAAAGTATTTGACAAGATTTTATTTTGGTACGGGAAAACATTATGAGGAAACCATTTCCTCGCACAGGTAGGGTACCCATCTGCCTGGCTACCACACTCAAGTAAAAATTCTGTCGCCAAGCACCTGCCAGTGTTCTGACAGTTGGATCTTTTTTACTGAGAAAACGACAAAAGAATTGTTTTGTTAGGCATCCCATTGTTTTACCACATACCTGAAAAAAGTATGTTTTCTCTATCTTGGGGGTCAAAGTTACTTCTGTGCCTGTCTACATCAAAATCACAGATACTTTTGCCATGCAAATTTTATTATCAGACTAGCATCACTTTACCTTTTATGAAGTTGGTATAGTTATCATAATAGGTATTTTTTTTTTTATACGACTAAGTCGGTAAACAAGCATACGGCCCGCCTGGTGGTAAGCGGTTACCGTAGCCATATGGACGCTTGCAACACACGAAGCATCGCTCACGCGTTACCGACTTTTCCCCCTCCCCTATGAGCTCTGGCGACCTTACCTTTTGGCGAGGTATAACTAGTAGACTCAAAAATTACAAATGTCACAATTGATCTATCAACTAGTATTGCTTGGAATATACTTTCACTGGCATTGAATTTGGCCTAAGCTCGAAAATTCAATCAAAATAGGTGTTTTCAGCAAATATTTTGTCTACTTTAATATTTAGTTTAGTTAGCTTTTCGCACTGTATTTGATTTGTTTCAATGCTAAAATGTAGAAATTTTAAATGTAGTTTCAATACTAATTAACATTTTTGGCATATAAGAGAAATTACACAGTAAATTCAATTGAAGTTTCCAAATACTGTATTTTCTATGTTGTAAAAAATCAAATAGCATCTCACTGGAATATAGTAGGCAGGGCAGTGACCACGAAGCGTCCACTGAGCCCTGGAGACTTGGTGACATCGACGGCGGCTGCCTTCATGAGGAGGGACTTGCGTCCCGCTCGCAGGGACAGCTCCTTCCATGCCGGAGCGAGGGCACTGCATGCCGGACACCAGGGGGCGTAGCTGTCAAATGATATTACAATATAGCATAAGATGTTTATATAATTGGAGATGCGGCGCTAATCGGAAGAGTCATTTACCTACTTAGTCAAGTGTTAAGTGTCATAGCTATACTAATTCTTGTATAAATTTTAGGAAAAATCCCTTCCTGTGCTTAAACTTTCCTGTGTTGTTAAGGGAAGTAGAGCATAGTGTTTATTCACTCAAAGAGCAGATCGACTGGGGAAGTATAATGGTATGCTACGGTAACCGCTTACCATCATTGTATGAACAGACTGTGCATTCAAGCATTTCACACAGTTTTTGTCAATATTGGATCTTAGCTAATGTTGTCTTAAAATGCTGTTCTGAGATATTTGCTTAATAAAACATTGACTAACAGATAAAACAGTCAACAGTAACAGCCTAAGCCAATGGACCTAGAGAACTGAAATTTGGAGGAAGTATTCTCGCCTAGGGGTGAGAAGTGCTCTTTCGAAATTCATACCCAGGTATTTTTTTTTTTTTTTTTTTTTTTTTTTATGTCAATAGGTTGACAAGCAGGCAGACGGGCCACCTGATGGTAAGTGGTCACCGCCGCCTATGGACATTTGCAATACCAGGGGGATCGCCAATGTGTTGCCGACCTTGTAGAGCTCTTTTTACGCCTTTTTTGAAGAACCCCATATCGTAGCGCTGAGGGAAAACCGTAACGGGGAGCTCATTCCACATCCTAATGGTCCGCAATAAGAACGTCCGACTAAAACGTTGTGTGGACGATCGAGGCGGCTCGAGGATGTGAGGATGAACTCCACATCGCCGGCGAGCGGTGCGATGGTAGAAATGTGATGATGGCACCAGGTCAAAAAGTTCCTGCGAACACTCCCCATTATACAGACGGTAGAACACACAGAGCGAGCCTATATCTCTCCGAAGGCTGAGCGGTTCTAAACCGCCAGTGAGTATGGGATCGTCAACGATACGAATGGCCCGCCTTTGCACCGAGGCAAGTGGATCAAGCTGATAAGCGGGTGCGCCTGCCCAGAGGTGCGAACAGTACTCCATATGCGGTCTTACTTGGGCTTTATAAAGCTGTAGCCGCTGGAGTGTCGTGAAGTACCACTTAGCCTTATTCAGCACACCCAACTTTTTTGAAGCCAGTTTGGCTTTGCTCTCCAAATGACCTCGGAACTGGACATCACTCGCAATATCGACACCAAGGATCCCGATACTCTGTGCGATGTTGAGAGGAGTGTCTTCGAATTTTGGTGCTACTACGAATGGGGTTTTTTTCGCGGAGAACGCGCAGACTTGTGTCTTCGAGGGGTTAAAATGGACTAAATTAAGTCTCCCCCATTCCGAGACCCGCTCCAACGAAGTCTCGACTTCAGACACAAGTCGTATTCGACTTTCCTCCACCGTGGACCGAGGGATGTTAGCACGGCCGGAATATTGGGCATCCCCAGTGCTGTCATCCGCATAGCAGTGAATGTTGGCAATTTTCAACATATCATTGATATGCAGGATGAACAGTGTGGGTGATAGCACACAGCCTTGCGGTACGCCAGCATTGATATTCTTGATATCGGAGCAGCATCCGTCAACGGCGACTTTGATGCTCCGATCAGCAAGAAAATCAGACACCCAAGTGCACAAACCCTCGGGAATTCCGTACGACGGCAGCTTCGATAGAAGTGCCCTGTGCCAGACCCGATCAAAGGCCTTAGCGATATCGAGGCTAACTGCCAATGCCTCGCCTTTACTCTCTATGGCTTCAGCCCATCGGTGCGTCAGGTAAACAAGAAGATCACCAGCGGAACGACCGTGACGAAAGCCGTACTGGCGGTCGCTAATCAACTGGTGCTCCTCTAGATACCTAAGGAGCTGAGTATTGATGATCCGCTCCATCACCTTAGAGAGAAGGGAGGTTATCGCTATTGGCCTGTAATTGGACGGATCTGTTCGGTCCCCTTTTTTGGGAATCGGATGGACAAGGGCAGTCTTCCACGAAGAAGGAACACGTCCGGCGGTATAGGAGAGTCTGAATAGGCGCGTCAACGCTGGAGACAACTCTGGAGCACACGTCCTAAGCACAATGGCGGGGATACCGTCTGGCCCACTCGACTTTCGGACGTCAAGGGAGAACAGAGCTCGTCGGACCGCGATTTGCGAAAACCAGATTTCCGGCATTGAGCTGCCACAACGCAGGATGCTAGGCGGTGTGGCTCCCCCGTCGTCAAGTGTCGAGTTAGCTGCAAAGAGGGCTGCCAGTAAATCGGCTTTCTCTTTTGCAGTGTGGGCCAGAGAGTCATCCGTTGTGTGCAGCGGAGGAAGCGATGACCGACAGAAGTTACCTTCGACAGGTTCGGGTCCCCTACTAACCGGCGGGCGGCCAGCGGACAGCCGTTTCACCGGGTCTCCCTGGCCCCCATGTCAACCCAACACGCCACACACATCAGAGATCGCCCAAATCGCATCGCTGGACCCCACCATCATACATGCCGCACACTTCGGATGTAGGGGAACTGGCTCTCGTGAACCCTGCCGAAACACAGCGAACTGCTTCACGACAGACTCACTCACGAGGGTGGTCGCTAGCCAGTCGGGTATGTGAATATCCTACCACCAAGCCGGGCGGCGTAAGAATTAAATGGGGCCACCGCCTGTCCACCACAACCCGAAACGGGGTTCAGTATGAGCCAGAGCCTCGTCTGTTTATCAGCAGGGTGCACCACGAGCAGGTGAGGTTGGCAGGGATCCAATAGTTGTTGTTTGGACCCTTACACCCCAAACTATTTTTTTAGTATTATTCACAGGACAGAAACTTTGTACTTACTTAACTATACAAGTACTTATTATATTTATTAGTTTGAACTTTCTCAATCAACTTTTATTATATATATTACAGTTTACATACCTAGATAATACAAAATAACAATTCTTATCTTAATATATTAATAGTCTTATTTAATTATGACATGCCTTTTGGTCACTTGTTTTCGCTTTGCTCGTCTTATTTGTATTTTTTTTGTGTTCATTTGTGTTACTGTTATAATATGTATAGACATATTTGTAACCTTTGGTATTATGTTTTTCCCTATTATTTTTGCAAGATGTGATTTCCTGTAAATGATGAGACACTCAGCAGTTATTTCTGTACTTGATCTATTATATATTTACACATTGTACTTGTTGTTGGAAATCCTAATAAAAAAAAAAAAAAAAAAGAACTATATTGCAATCTGAACATTAAATACAAAGGTTAAAATAAAATTCCCTGACATAGTAGGTAACTACCAAAACATGTGATAAACATACTATTATCCATTTATGTTAATGCATGTATGATGTCATAGGTAAGGTATTTTCTTGGTATGAAGTCATTGTGTGAGAACCATACTTTGTTTATATAAGTAACTAACTAAAGACATCTTTGAGTTGCATAGTATGGTCATGATAATTATAAGAATGCAATGGCTAATGTTGAGGTTGTGTTCCGGAGGTGAGTAAGATTGCCAGTGCTGCAAAACACACTACCTGGCACCACATGTGTGGGACCAAATGGCAGCACTTTGTCCCTTGCGCTGCTGGTACCGTAACTCTTATCAATACCTTTTGGGTGTGAAGATTTTTGGAGTGAGTAATGTGCAAGTGATACCCCTGATGTTGCATGCATCTATAGGCAATGGTTGACTGTCCCATCAAACAGCCTTTATGCTTATTTGCTACCTACAGGTACATTGTAGATATCTGTATATATGCAGCAGAAGATGTGTTATCGCGACACAAGAAAGTAGAGAATGTAAAAGAAAAAGACAGCAAAAGATGGGACGATGAACTCAAACTTTACGCAGGTCCTAACTGGAGGAGAGTCCCAAGAGACTGAAAGCAATGGAAATAGTTAGAGGCCTTTGCCAAGAGGCACACTGATCTCACAGACAATATAAAAATATGTAGTAGTCATTTCCACATTATGAGTATCAAGATAAAGGGCTAATTGATTGATTGACCAAACAATCTATCAATTACTTCATACAAGACATGTATTGTTTATTTATTTAGTTATCTAATGACTCAATTCAATCATTATTATTCATAAAGGTGCAGTGTGCATTTGTATGAGTAATATTTAAGAAAACATTTACATGAGCTTATGGCATAACAAGTATTGATGTAATAGATTTAGCAAGAGCAAATGTAAATGGCAAGGAGCAATGTAATGATGAATAATGATTTTTTTAGATGATATCACTAATTCAGGGAACCCATGACAAATGGCATAACTAAAAATGTCTGTAAAATTGACGAATGGACAATAGATGTGACGGTTTTCAAAACGGTTCTTGCATAGACCCTATCGACCTTGTAATAGTTTGTTGAACTCTGGGTGTGGGACGTACACGGATTTTCTACTTCGCAAATAAAAAAAAACCCCAGGCGGACCTTTTCGATGTCAATAAGTAGTAAGATCAACATCCATTTCAACGAACTGCGGTGAATTTTACGCCCAATTAGTTAAAGAAAAATGATGACACGTTTTTTAATTGGCCCACACAACCGGCAATTGAACATCACTTACAATTCAACCATCCACTCTCCATCCAGGATATCCCTCCAATTGTCTTCGTCCAGTTCTTTATTAGCACTAACATTATTCGTGAAACAACATAAAATAACAGTAAAATAAAAGAAAAATTGAAAAAAATTCGGAACCGTGTGTATGCGCGCCATGTTTGATTTTGATTCAGAAAATGTTGCCATACCAAGCCAAACGACGAATAATTTCTGGTATGGCCATCCACTAAATCCTTTCTTTTTAGATTTATTTCTGCCATTATAATAGTAACACTCCACAAAGTTACACTAATAGAGAGACTGTACTAGAGTACGGTCCGTGAGCATGGGTACGGTCAAGGTACGATTTAAATGCCTTGAAACGAAGTTGGCGTTCTTAGTTTGAACGACTAAAATACATAGGTATAATTAATGCCAATTTCTCGTTTATTATCGACAAACTTTTAACGAGAACAAATTACAAGAAATACATATCGACATTTTGTCTGTCTGTAAATTAACTAGTGTAAGAGTGTAAGATATATCTGTGATTAGCGTTGTTAACGCTATCACTATAATATTGTAACTCTATGTAACAAGCATTAGTGGTTTCCATACGTTATAGATTTTTTGCTTACCTTTTCTACATCATCACGTGCGTAAAATAAATAAATAGGTAATTGATTTCGTTCAGTGTGACTACAATGAGTAAAATTCAAAGTTGTTATTTGATATTTTAAACTTGGTGCAACCCTGAAGCTAGTTTAAATTGCTATCTGGGTCTGCCTTGTTGACACAGCAGTTGTTTTGTTCAGGTAATTTGGAAAACATACATTCGCCTATTCGTGGTTACATACAACAGGGAATAAAAAAATGGAATTACTATTAAACGAGAAGAATAAGAAAATTACATATTGTATTCTGTATTGTTTTAACTATAAGCGAATCTCATACATAAGAGTAAAGCCGTGGGCAAAGCTTTGGTATAATAAAACAGAAGAGGTATTCTTACTTATTATATTTATTTATTTTAAGTACTTTAATTATAAACAACAGGTACAAATGTATCAACTCCTCGTTTAAGTTGTAACAACGATTTCGTGGTAGTAACTTTGCTATCTCGTTTACATCTTATTTTTTCTTTGACAAACTTTTTGAATTTGTTGGAGTAGAATTTTATGAAAACCTGATTAACAATGAATAATAAGTTGTCTACAGCGTATAAAATTATTATTAATTAGATTATATTTATTGATACTTAAAAAAAGTACCTAGTAACTTACAAAATATGTTTTTTTACAAAAATAATGATAAGCAGGTAAGTTTCAATACTGTAAGTGTAGATGTCACCACAATCAACTGTCGGTCAACTTTATTTACAAACAGACCCAACTTTAATCAATTTATCACACTCTCAATAAACAATTATTCGATTAATGGTAGCTAGGTGGTCCGTAAGCGGTTGACGGTTGCTTGTAGCCCTGGTTGCCGTTGCCACGGAAACCGGTGAGCGACCCGCTGAACCCGCTAGGCGTATTGTAGTTGTAGCCTGAAAAATAGAAAATGCTAGAGTATACAATACCTACATAGAGTTAGAATATTAAAGTGTGTTAGCGTTATTGGCATTCATTATATGTATTTAAGTCGTTCAAAATATGAACGTGCATAGTAAATAGTACAGTCTCTCTATTAATATTCTAACTCTATGATCCGACCAGTTTAATACTATTTTGAGAGGTAGAGCATAGCGTTTATTCGCTCAAAGAGCAGCTCGACTGGGGAAGTACCTTCACCTTACAGAATACCGCAGACAAATAACTTTATGTTTTGTAAAGTTGTGTTCCTGCGTGTCAGTAAGGTCGCCAGAGCTCATTGGGGAGGGGGGAAAGGTCGGTAACGCGTGAGCGATGCTTCGTGTGTTGTTAGCGCCCATATGGCTACGGTAACCGCTTACCATCAGGCGGGCCGTATGCTTGTTTACCGACGTAGTCGTATAAAAAAAAATACTCAATGTAGAGGCGAAGCGCGCGTTGTTTTCAGATTATTCAAATTAAACTCTTCGGGTTTCAGTGGGTTACAGCATGTTGTTCAAAAAAAAAATCGAAAACCGAAAACGTATCCAATTCCAATTTGTTATTTGTGTCAAAGGCAGTGCCCCAGATTATTCTTAAAAATCCATAATATGTTTTCAAACCTATGTTCTGCTGTGGTTCAGGATACTTCGCTTCGCCCTCGTATCTGACGTCCGCATGGAAGCCAGTCTGCCAATCAGCGTGGTATGTCACTGGAAATGTATAACTTGGTTGTAAATACAAACAAGTTGAATTAAAGTGATTTATTTTTTATAAGAATTTTGTTGATAAAATAGGTCAGTGGCGTAACTATAGGGTGGCAGGGCTGGTAAAATGACCCCCCCCCCCCAGCCCGACGGGGCCCCCCGACTTAAGAGGCCGCGAGCTCAAAAGTACCCTAATATTTGTACTTAGTATATTACCTATTTAGTATAACTTTGTGCTAATACTTAGGTTTTCAAAATTTATTAGTTTTATTATTTTTTATAATAAGCCCATAAGGGACGAAGTCGAAGCCTAAGATGGAACACGTTTACTCAGAAGAACTGTTCACTCTCGCCTTGAACGTCCCTAGATTGTATGATTGTATTGTATAATTAACTAAAATGCACTCAATATTTGTAATACTGTTGGGTAACTACTTCAGTGATTTATTAAAATTAAATTACGTGACGATGTTTGCTGAGGCCCCATCCGATGAATTTGCCACGGGCTCAGATGGTATAGTTACGCCACTAGAACTACTACCACAGTCTATTAAACCATATAGACTGTGCTACTACTATAAGTAATGTGAATCTAATTAAATTAATTATATAGGTACGTTACCGATCTGTGTGCGTCCATCTGGCAACTGTACCCGGTATTCTCCACGAACGACGTTGCCATCAGAGGTCTCCTTGCGGCCGTAGTCATTACCGGACTCCGCGTCTTTCACTGAATATCCAAACTCGTACGATTTTGGCTGGAATTCAAATTAAAAGTTATTAATTTATCGACCGTTTGAGCGAAGCGTCTCCTTGTCAGCTTGGACATAAATGCTTTTAGAATTTACGTGACATTTTCCGAGACCCCACTTCTCTCCCACGTGAGATTGGGTACGGTTCGGCTCAACCCTCCCCCTAAACGCCTCACGTCTTTCAGGGTGCATGTACGCCGCGCTACATGCTACTACTTCTAGCGCTTTAAATGAAAGTGTACTTGTTTAATTAATAAATAAATATGTATGGATGGTATTAGAATAGCGCCTCTGGCGGAATACTTAAAGGAATTTTTTTTCCTACGGACTTATTCGTAGAATTTTACCCGTACTAATTTTTTGTAAATGTAAATCTGATAGCTATCTTTAACTGTACCCCAATGACAAGTATGTAGGAATCCCCGAGTGTAAAGAATTGGTATTATGAAAAATAGTTGGTATTTTTTATGTTTTTGTTGATGATATATTTTTTGCCTACTTATTGTATAACTTTGATAACCCTAGTTGATAAAAATATTTTCATCATCCATTAGATTTGGAACAAAAGTTATGTGGAGATAACATTGACTACTCTATGTACTTATCCCACAAGCTTATTTGGCCCAGTGAGAGAGTCGCTTGATATTAACTATCTTTAACTTAGCTGACTATCATCATCATCATCATCAGCCTATAAGTAATGTCCCACTGCTGAGCACAGGCCTCCTTTCGCAAATGAGGGTGAAAGTTCACTATTTCCACAAACAATATATTGAATCCAATTTTACTAAAAAAATATATCAAAGACTTCTTCTACGGTTTTTGTTGTTCCGACTGCACAAGGCTGGCGCTTATATAATTCGGATGGCTTCTTCACTATCGCCTGGCTTCATTTAAGCAAGTAGGTAAGTTGCATTATATTTATTGTAATTTTAAAAATTCAACTATACCCAACTTGCATTACCTTAGAATAGTAAAGTATTTAGAGAAGCTATCGACCATTTTCTCTTCAAGACCTGACGTACCCCTTGTAACTTCTGGCTTATTACCCCAAACACACTGCATACAAGTATCAGGTCACACACCATGGGCTACACATAATCAGCAATCATTTTATGACAACACAGGGCCAGTAGACAAGATGGATATCGACAATCGTCATCGACAGTAAACGATCAACCTTTGTATGGGATTGACATTTCAAATCGAAATATCACGTGATTTTTAAAAATCTCTTATGATGACGATTGTCGACAACCATCGACACCAATGTGTCAAGGATCCGCCGCATTTGCCCCAGATGCGGCGCATAGCTTCTCTATCTACTTTCATTATTCTAGCATAGCGATAATTAAATAAATTTACCAACATACATTAAATTCCATGACAAGTTATTGAACACTCTTTCTTCATTCCAGACAAAAATGAAGATCATTATAATTCTCGCCAGCCTCATAGCTGTCCATGCCGGTACTATCTCTGAGGAATGCAATTGTACGGTTTCAACACCGTACATTTTTCTGTGTATGCAGCAACCTACTTTTGTCGCCCGCTAACAATAGCATAAATACACGGATTCTTAACATTTTACTAGAGTGCATTATAACGTCTTACATCAACAACATCAAGAGGAACGAATCACCAAACAGTTACTGTACTGTGAATATAATCAATATACTTTTGATACTTCACAAGTGGTTTCTCTGCGCACTCCAACAACAACTACAATTCAAATGTACTGGGCTAACTACTACTAGGCCCGTACATTTAATGGTCCTTCGAGCCGGATTTAGACAAAAAAGGAATCATGCGAGTTGGAGGACGTCTAAACTTATCTAATTTATCATTCGACAGAAAAAATCCAATGATTTTATCTCGGGATGGGAGATTTACTCAACTACTGATCCACCAAATGCATCTACAGACATTACACGGTGGAGCTAGACTTACACTAGCTCAAATCAGACAAAGATACTGGATCGTTGGTGGCAATAGAGCCGTTAAAACACAACTACGTCACTGTGTGCGATGTCAACGTTTCAAGCCACAAGAAAACTACCAACTGATGGGAGACCTGCCAAATCAGAGAACAACCCCTTCCCGACCATTTACACACACTGGAGTTGACTTTACTGGACACGTGGATGTCAAACTCAGCAAGGGTAGAGGAGTGAGGACCTCCAAAGGATACATCGCTATATTCGTGTGCATGGCAACGAAGGCTGTACACATTGAGCTAGCATCCGACTTAAGCACGGAATCATTTCTCAGTGCTTTTCAACGTATGTGTGCGAGACGTGGAATACCTAAACACGTCTATTCGGACTGCGGAACTAATTTCATCGGAGCTTCAAGGGTGCTACGCAATGAGTTCCAAGAATTCTCCCAACTACTGACAAAAGAATTCTTTGATGAAATTGGAAAAGTAGAGATCGAATGGCACTTTAATGCTCCTGCGTGGCCAAGTGCAGGTGGTCTATGGGAGGCTGCAGTTAAGTCAATGAAGCACCATCTTCGACGGGTACTAGGAGATCAGAAACTTACATATGAAGAATTCTCAACCTTGCTAACCAAGATTGAAGCTTGTATGAACTCCAGACCCCTGTGCCCCCTTACTGAAGATCCCGAAGAATTTTATAACTACTTGACCCCAGGTCATTTCCTTACCGGTAGTCCAACGATGTCATTACCATTATCAGACTACAACGACGTCACGACTTTAGATTTACGTCGACGCTGGCAACTCACTGAACACATGCTGCATCAATTCTGGAAGAACTGGTCCAATGACTATCTTTGCCAGCTACAGACACGTAGCAAATGGAACAAAGTCCAGAAAAATATTGAGGAGGGTGCCATAGTCCTGGTTAAAGAAAATAATCTGCCACCTGGTAAATGGGCTATGGGACGCGTAATCAAACTCCACCCTGGTCGCAATGGCAACGTCCGGGTAACAACTATAAAAACGCAAGCTGGTACTATCAAACGCCCCATAGTGAAACTGACACCTCTTCCCGTCGTGATAAACTAGATGCATACAATCATGGGATGGAATTAATTCATATTACTACAATCATATTCCACTTGTTTACATCAAATAACCCACATTCAACTTACATAACAGAAATAGTCCATGCAAAGCAAAAACTATTGGGTCATCGAACGTCCTCACTGACGCCGTTTGAAATAAACAGCGCACGATGCAAGGACGCTTGCAAATCAAATTACATACCTATATACAAACGACACTCGGTCAACAATTTACTGCGAACATTGTGCACTTGTCACTATAATGCAAAAATGACGTCACAATACAACTTCAGACATTATGTTACTTTACGGATACTTCAGAAACGCAAGCACAGCGCTTCCAACCTGAGGAACCAAGCAACAACGAGCAGCTCTATCAGCGAATGGAGCAACCGCATTGGGATCATACAGCGGCCCAAAAATGTTGCGTTTAATTTTAACTTACTTTATTTTTACTTTACTTATTACGTTTGCTTTGTGATGGTTTTTTCTTCTTCTTGATGTGATCGATTCTCTTTTAGCTTCCTTTGGGGTTGCCAACATGTACAGTTTCAACACCGTAAATTTTTCTGTGTATTCAGCAACCTACTTTTGTCGCCCGCTAACAATAGCATAAATACACCGATTCTTAACATTTTTCTAGAGTGCATTATAACGTCTTACATCAACAACATCAAGAGGAACGAATCACCAAACAGTTACTGTACTGTGAATATAATCAATATACTTTTGATACTTCACAAGTGGTTTCTCTGCGCACTCCAACAACAACTACAATTCAAATGTACTGGGCTAACTACTACTAGGCCCGTACAGCAATGGAGTCACCATCGGCGGAGTCTATCACGACAAGGAACTCCTACACCAAGGCTCAACAAACCCTTATTTACTGGCCATGGACTACAGTACCAATAATTTATATTTCAACTATTATTTTGTCCTTGAAGATGGCTATGACAGCTGTTATAAGTCTGCAAGATTGAATGTAAATACTAAGGAATTTAAAAATATCGAAGGAGTCCATGGTCCTTTCGCACACACTGTCGATCAGAGGAACCATGTGGTATACATAGGAGGTAATGATGGTATATACAAGTATAATGCCAAGAATAATAATAGCGCACAAATCTTTGGTGCTGAGGATACTAGTATCTGGATTATATATTACAAAGATGTCTTATATTATACAGTATATCCATCGCAGTTCCTTTATACATTGGTTAATGGTGAATCCACCAGATTTGCTGAATTAGATGACACAAAAGTAGAGTTTTTCGTTATTGACAATAATGATGTTGTGTTCTTTACTAATGACACTGGGCTATACACCCAAAATAAAGGTACAAAAGATGCAGTTTTCATTAAAGATCTCTCTGATGTAGTAGTCAAAGCACTAGCTTCAGATAAAAATGGTGATATTTACGTATGTCTAGAAGATGGTGTGTACGCGGTTAAGAAAGATCAATTTGCACTTGAGAAAGTTGTTGCTATTGAAGATGCTTATGGTGTTGCCTTCGATAAAGATAACAATATGGTGTATTCTGATGCAAATAAGTTAATTAGACTGTTGCCGAATACAAGCAAGAGTTGTTGAAGAATGTAAATTTAGAAAAAATCATTGTCTTTTCATATTTTAATAAATCTTTTATCAATAACATTTTTAACACTTTCTGTCTTTTACTAATGAAAAGCCAGAAAAAAAATATCTACCCTTTTAACAAATTTAAACATATAAATAACAAAACATAATAACACAGTTTAAAACCACATCATAAGATTTAAAACCGTTTGCGATTTTTAAAAACATCTGTAAATAACAAATTGCAATGATAACAAATGAAAATATACAATAGGATATTTGATGGCAAAAGCTACGCACTGTTGCGAAACAATGTTAAAATTATTTTTTTTATATTTACAATGAGTGTTGAAGCAAAAATACAGGTTCTATTAACAGATGGACCTACAGAGATGTTAGGGCAGAGGATATACAAAAAGGAGTTACTCACAGATAAATTTCAGAGCCCTATAGAGCTAGCGTACGATTCGACGACCAGAAACCTATTTTTCATGTACATGGACGATTATATACAGAATTCTGGACGCGCCTACATTAACGTAGTAACAAAACAAGCAATGAAGATCAACGGTATCGAAAGAAACAAGGCTACAGCTATTGATGCTGAAACAAGTGAAGTCTTCTTCGGTTCTGATGACGGACTTTACAAATACGATCCCACTTCCAATCAAGCAAACAACATAGGACTGTATAACATTAATATAATGGAAATAGTGTTAAGAAATAATTAAATGTACCTCTTAGATGCCAACAATCATATGGTGTACAAAGTTTTGAATGAAGGCAAAATGGTTGTAAAAGCTAATGCTATTTGATGTTGATAAATCAAGGAATCTTCATATAGTTGCTATGTGTGGTGTTTATTGTGCAGTCATTGAAGGACATGAAATTGTCAAAAACAAGGATTTGAACGTAGTTTATCACTTCATAGTGGATGGTGAGAAGGTTTTTGGTGTGACAGAGAACGGTATATACGATATAGATTGTGCAAACGGGACAGCGAATAAAGTTGCTGATCTGGACTTCTTTCAAAGAAGTATTATTCTGGGAGATTACGGTGATATATTTCTTTATTTCTTTATTTCTTTATTGCACAATGTAGGTACACAATATATTTTATAGTATAGGTGATAACATTTACAGGTTAAGGCCAATGCAGTCTTATCTTGTTTACAACATACGTAAGAAGACCAAATCATAATTAAATGTGTTTGTGATAGTCCGCAAATCATTCGTCTTATTATTGCCTACTAAAAACTGCTCTTTTGCCTTGTATGGAACAAATAAACATACAGACAGACACGAAAGCGACAAATTAAACTTACAGGTTTATTAAACACCAATTTTTTACGTTGATATGTCTTAGTAGAAATAAAACAGTTATCGGTAACGAAAGATGTCTGCTTTGATACTCGTCGGCGTGCGGGCGTAACGAACGCGCGTCACCCTGCGTCCCGGGTGGGGATTTCACCCCCGCTGACACCTGCCGCGATTTCCACCCGCCACGTGCGCACATTCATAGATTGTGTTCATATTTTGCTGATGAAATCAGTCGTGTAAAAGAAAAGAAATACAAATGACGGAAATGTTTTCTGCTACGAATACTGAACCACCAAAAAAATATCCGCAATGGTTAAAATTGTATCATGTATACTGTATGTATTGTCATCTAGTTCCTAGCTAAAAGTTTGAAGTTTCTAGCTCATCGAGTAAGTTTAAAATCGTTTGCAAAAAATGTTCAGAAAGCGAGGTAACTAATAAAGTGATAATTGACTTACCACTTCATGGTCACTCCCATGACCTTCATGACCGTGGTGTCCGTGGTCATACGAGCCGTGGCCAGATCCTGATGTGAAGGAGTTAGGTGGAAGGTAGTTATTACTAGGTGGTACGTAACCTGAAATAAAAATAAATATAAGTTTCCATGTTATTTAGCGAATATGGTGAAAAAAAATGGATTCTAAAAACTTATGTAAATCGGTCCACGTTGTAGTCTTCCTTGTATGCATACTCCTCACATCATCATCTGCCTGCCCTGTTCTCAATCAATTGGGGTCGGCGCAATATGTACGCTTCTTCCATTCGTCTCTTCTATCCGTCATACTAGTATCCACTCCTTTCTTACCCATATCATCTTTCACACAATCCATCCATCTCTTTTTCGGTCTTCCTCTTCCCGTATATCCATCCACTTTCATATTCATAACTTTTTTAGTGACGTGGCTTTCATTTCTCCTCATAACATGTCCATACCATGATGAACGGTTCCCTCTCAACTTTTCAGTCACTGGCGCTACTTTCAAGCTTCCCCTTATGTACTCATTTCTTATCTTATCCATTCTTGTCACTCCACACATCCATCTCAACATCCTCATCTCAGCTGCATGCAATCGTCTTCCATCCGTCCTCTTTACTGCCAAGCATTCCGAACCATAAATCAGGACAGGTCTTATCACGGACTTATAGATTTTCCCGTTCAGCTTTAATGCATACTACTCACATGCACACAAACAAATATTCTTGAAGAAACTCTCCAAATTGGACCTTGGACGGTGATAGGGTACATTGTATTACCCACCTGACTGGCATCCTCAAGATGAAAATCTATTGCCATCATGTACTGGCGGGCTCTAATAGCATTAGAGGCAGTTCCTAGGCTTTGTGTGGTTACCACCTTCGGCCACATTCTCACTTATTGGTGAGTTATATACAGTCGGTACCTACACGGCCCGCCTGATGGTAGGCGGTTACGGTAGCCATATGGACGCTTGCAACACACGGGGCATCAATCACGCGATTCCGACTCTTCCCCCCTCCCCAATGAGCTCTGGCGACCTTACCCACGCGCAACACATTATTAAGTTATTTGGCTGCAGTATTCTGCACTATGAGTGGAATAGTAGAATAAACGCTACGTTTAGTTTGAGTAGTACGATCGCATTATTAAATTAATTGTGGAATGTACCTGTACTCGGTGGTAGGTAACTATTAGCGGGTGAATTGTAGCTATTTCCAGGCTGATAGTTGTACCCTTGGACTGGAGGTTCGCAGCTTGTCATGGCTGCTACCATCGTTACGATGAGGACCTGGAATAGACATTATGTTTACTTAGTACCTACGAACTAGTATAGAGTCAATGAACGTGCCTTATTAGGGCCTAAATTGTATAAATACTTTTTGGAGAAGCCTATGTCGAAGTAATTGCTGAGTTTATTGCCGGCTCTTCTCAGCAAATGCAACCTTCCGAACTGGTATTAGAGTATCGAGTCAAGACTTTTCATAAGTGCCTGCGAAGGTCTATTTGAATAAATGATTTTAGAATTTTGAATTTTCTAAAATTGCCACTAAATTATTTGTTGACTTCAACGATATCCTAGTGTGTTAATGAATTTAATCTCCCCTAGGGAATCCCCTAATCTTCCTTGAGGAATCTCCCCTAGATTCCTATTTCAAAAAAAAAATGTCCGTCAGCTAGAATAAATCAAAAAAATATTGGACACGTATCATTAAAAAATTACAAAGAAAAAGCGAGTCAAAGTCCGGGAGTGGGGGCTCTTGACGTTACTTTAGAGTAAGAAAAAATAAGTGTCTAGTATTTTTTGATAATGTAAAAGACGGATTAAATAGATTTATTCATCTAGCCCATTGTAGTATTTAGTAAGGCTTGTAAGTAGTTTAGTTAATGAGTCAAAAATATAGAAATATGATCTATATGTCGTCGGCAGATTGTATGTAAATACGCTACGAATAGACTTTTATTATTCGTAGTACCTAAATACGAGAAGAAAAATCTTTGGGGTGTGAGATTTTGAATACCTACTCAGTTAAAATTTATATGAAGACAGTACAGAAAGTATTCGATCACAAGAGTTTTATTAAATTTGCAATAGTGTTAAAACACAAACGACTAGCCAATTTCACACCACACTAGATTACCACACAAAAGATCGAGTTTAAGTTAATCTAAACAGCTAATTTCCCTGCTTTCAAAGTTAGTAATTACTGATGTACCATTAGATATGTTCCCACGAGGCGCACTGGCGTATGTTCCCATGGGATTGGGTAACTGTAGGGTATTCACATGTTCATAACGTGGTTTATGCAACCAACAAACAAGTAGCATACGGCAGCATGATGGTAAGCAGTTACAGTAGCAATAGTCGCATAGCATGGTGCACAAAAGGGGTTTACAACGACAATAGGGCTTGCGCGTTGGCAACCCTGAAAAAATCTCATAACATGCAGAAATTCCTTACCCGAACGGTGCCAAACGGGACTCTAAGAATCCGCTGTCCGTCAAATAAAAATTACCTAATGATAAGATACATTCCAAACAAATAGATCATTGTAAGATATGTAAAAGAATGGTAGATTTATGTATGTATCATCATGGTCGACATGGTGTACTACGTGTAGTAGACACACAATGGTACACAAGGTTGTGTAATTTCGCGTCATTTCCTTCTTTGTTAGCCTAAATAGGTTTACATGACTCCGTAATTATAATAATATCATTTGTTTTTTTTTGTATGCTAACTAATATTTTGAATTCGAATGTGAGTTTGTTTGTTACGTTTTCACGCCTAAACCGATGAACCAATCGCTATGAAATTTGGTACACAGATAGCCTATGGTACGGAGAAAGATATGCTACGTATTATCTCGGGAACGCGTAACAATAATTTCGGGAAATCAAACGGAAAAGTGGGATATATGGCCCGTGGTGACGCCGGGCACAAGCAGCTAGATATAGGGTATTAGGGAACTGGTTTGCTGGAGGACACTGGTTAGGTATATTGCATCGTTTATGCTTGTAAACCTTTGCAGTAACACAGTTAACTTTAAACTGACACAGAGCATTTCTTTATACAGACTTTCCCACCACTTTACGAATCATCATAATCAGCCTATTATGTCCCAATGTAAGCACAGGCTTTCACAAATGAGGGTGTAAGGGATAGGTAGAGACACCACCACGCGTACCCACTGATGATTGGTGGAGGTAGGCTAGTAGTCAAAAAAATACTGTTAGAGTTTTCGAGCCGTATAGGCGGCCTCAAACAAAGCTTTACGTGCGTTACGAAGCACGGAAAACGCTAGAGTTGAAATACCACTAGGCGGTCACCCATCCGGATACCAACCCCACCGGTGATTACTTAACATTTCCGATCGATTAAGAACGGCTAATCAAGCTACACTATGAGCGCTTCCCAAAACACAACACAAAAAACAAAAGTATTTAAATTGCATGTAAGACAACCTTAACAAAGATGGACAGTACCTAGGTAGGTAGTCCTGTCTTACAATGATAGCATCAAGATTTATGAAAACGTCGTTGTTTTATGCCTTTTAGACTAAGCTAACATGCTTAGCTTACCACCTGTGACCACATCGCCACAATGCGAGGTTGTAGTCAATATACCTACCACAATTACTAAAGTTAAACGCTGACCAAGTCGAGTTCCAAAACTACCACACAATATCCTATTCTTCCTATCTTCCTAATCCTTTAATATTATAAATGCGAAAGTGAGTTTGTTTGTTACGCGTTCACTTATCATGATATTTGGCACGCAGATAGCGCGGGTGAAACCGCGGGGGACAACTAGTATAATGCGGAAGAAATTTTTGCCCTGATTTTTCATTTCACCGACTTCTAAAACAGGAGGAGGTTCTCAATTCGGTTGTAAGTTTTTTTTTAAATATATTTGTTGGAATTCTTTTTTTGTTTGGAAGGGTACACTTCTTGTTTGGTCCCATTGTCATCAGGTCAGGGTTTGATTACTTTTTTGTCTACTTCGAAGTCGGTTTAAGTTTTTTGGAAAACAGTTTTTTTTTTAAGTCAACTGACCATATAAATATCCCTGTGATAGACAGACTGCGCGCGGCGTGGGATTTAGACGGATTTTGATCATGTAAGGTCGATTGTTTGTATGAAAGGATTTTTCCGCGATTTGATGGTGCGTCCATGAACGCAGTTTAATTTTATTTAAGGGACCAAAATACTGCAAAAAATGTGTCCTACGCCACAAATTAAACATTTACTTTCGTCCTTTTAAATCGGACTACTCTACCTCTACAATAGACTACATCGGTATTGACATGACCATAGATTACAATACAACCACACAAGCTATATTGCTAAATGACTCAACTAGGTCACATTATGAAATAATCCAAATCGGTTCAAATGATACATGGGAATTTATCGTAGAGATACACGTACATCGCATTTATTTAGTATGTAATGGAATTAAATTATACATTTGCATGATGTACACACAAAGATATTTAAAATATTATTTTGGCCCATTTTTGGCCAATGGCTTTTGGCTGCGGCTCAGTGGTAGTGGCGTCAGACACGGGTTTGAATCCTACAGTGAGATTAGCATATTAGAATACCGCAGCCAAATAACAATGTTGTGTTCATGCCCTGGTTGGGAATCGAACCCACTACCTGCGGCGTAATAAGCGGAATCTTAACTAACCATGCCAATTGTCACTGTCAAAGAAAACGGTCTATCCACTTTTTTTATGTTTTTTATTTATCGACCTCCCTTTTGCCAGCTAAACAACCTATCCATTGTTATATATAATCACATAACTACCGACAATTTTATATGAAGATAAGAAAGCGTACACATATCTCCATTATTCAAATATCTCTAACATAACGGGTACCTTTCGTATCTATAACGAAATTCCGTATATGTATGTATAACAGGTGGAGATATCGAGATGGCATATTTTCGAAACCTATGTTGGGTTTGTCATGCTGAACAACTTTTACTATGCCTAGCCTATGGATGGACGCTTGCAACACCAGGGGTATCACTAGCGCATTGCCGACCCTGAAGAAATCTCTTCACGCCCTTTTTGAAGAACCCCATGCTGTACTCTATTAGGAAAACCACGGCGGGGAGCTCATTCCACAGACCGAGCATCCGCGGAAGAAAACTCCTTTTAGCCCGCACAGTTCGAAACAATTCTGGTTTCAATGGGGATGGACTACCCGTCGATGGCTCTGATGGCTGGATCGTCGATTCTGAGAAGAGCCGCCAGTAAACTCGGCAATTACTCATTTCAATACTTTAGTAAGTTTATTCATGAAAAGTGTTGCAAGACCTAGCGTTTATCGTTATAAAACCATAGAATAAACACGAAAATAAGTAGTACTAAAACGAACTTGATTCGTTCCATAAAAAAAATTACGTATTTGCAATATAATGAACAGAAATATAAAATTTACTTTATCCTTCAGCGACTACAGAACTGCAAATCAATATCGAGGGTAAAAATGTAAAAAAATTACCTTGAAGTATACCATGGTGATGGATGTCCTTCAGCAATCTGAAAATAAGAGATAATTAAAAAAGATATATTCTCAATCATTTGTAAAATTATTAGTATCATCTCCCCCAACGATAGATATCCCCTATAGTGGTCTGTGGGAAGATTACCAGTTTTCGTAATTTTGGTATAACTTAAATGCCTTAAATGACATTTGGTGGGTTGCCACCACAGATTACAGAATAAGGCTTATTCTGTAATCTGTGGTTGCCACCATAACGTAACGTGAAAATAGTTTTGTATTCTTAGTGATCGTGATCCTGAGTGAGCCCACATTTAATTTCTACTCGATCGCATTTATTTTATTTGATTTCTTATTACATGAACAGTAACGTTTTGAGTTGTTGAAAAGGGGCGAGAGCTTTATAAATTAAACAAGCTGCCCGGCGCGACTTTGTTCGCATTGTGCTACCCTACCCTGTGGTGATACGCCACCCTACCCTACCCTACCCTACCCTACCCTATATGAATAAATTTCCCCGTTTTTGCAAAATTTTTCACTGATGCTTCGCTGCTATTAGTCGCAGCGTGGTGAATTTTTCAATTCGAACGAGTAGTTCCTGAGATTAGCGCGTTCAAACAAACAAACTCTTCAGCTTGATAATATTATTATTGTATAATTATTATTATTATAGTATAGATTAATTAAATGTGGGATGCCATGCCATGCCATGCAACATGCGTTGATACACTCGCGCCATCTCACTTCCTGGCGATAAAAGTTGCAGGGGCAACTGCGGCCGGAGCGGAAAATTCTAAATTCCAAAAAAACGCATCTATTGGACCAAATTATCCTTTTATGCCTTTTTCGGTCGAGACCATGGAACCGTGAGGGTCCGAAGCTAGCCGTTTTACTCGCACTTTGTCATCAAAATTGATCGGGGCCTCCGGAGACCAGCGGGCTGTTCAAAGAGCTGCTGGGAACCTTTGCCGTTATCGGTAGCAGCGGCAGACTCGAGGAAATATTTAAGGTTTACTGAACAGAACTTTTACTGGTATACCTACTATGGGCATACTGAAGTCTGATTGATTGATTTAACCTTTGATTAAGGATACATCCAGATTTAGTGTCGAAGCTGTGCACGCGTCGAAAAAATAGCCGTTAGGGGCTAAATCAAATAAAAATAAATAAAATTGCCAAATAATGTTTAATATTTAAATTTCTCCCGATTTTAATTGGAATATTTCAACAACTGCTATCATTATGAACGTCACTATGACAAGCAGAATGACGCAGAGGGAGCGTAAAACCAAAACGTAGCTGTTACGCGGCTTATAAAAGTTGGCCTGTTTTATATATATTTGTGTAGTATGGCGACGTTCTTTCTAGGTATATTTATTTATATGGTTTTAACTTTCAAAGAAAAAAAAACTTTGTTCTGAGGTATTTTGGAACTATAATAGCATGAAGAACGCATAGCTTTAGCAATATCGAGATGTTTTTCTATTCCATAAGAGTAACACTTAATCGTATAAAAAAAAAAACTTTGTGGGTTGGTAGGTTAATGTTAGATTTGCCTACAGGCAGTTTCACAAATTAACACTTGCAGCTGTCACAGAGTATCTAATCAGGCTACAGTTTGTAAAACTAGTACGCATCATTTTCTGGTTCATATTTATAGCATGTATTCTGATAAAGTGGATAGCATTCAGATACACTCATTCTGAGACATCTATCTTATTTATCACATGAGATGGTTTAAGCCAGGTTTAGGTAGGCCTGGCTGTTTTGTTATATGACGTAAGAAAGTGATGGAAATATGCTCTAAACCTCACGTAATAGGGTGGAAAATGCATTGCTAAAGTTTCTTGCCTGATTGTTAAATAGTCAATTCTAATGACGTGTGTGTCATAGGATTTTTATACAAAAAACGATAAAAAAAAAATATTTCGTACGTCGTTTTAGATCTTCGCTGATGATAGCTCAGTGGTAGTGACGTCGGATACTGAGACGAAGGTACCGAGTTCGAATTCTATTTTGAGCTTGAGCTTTCGGTGAAGGAAAACATCGTGAGGAAACCATAGCACGGTGGCAGGGTACTTTGTAGTACCCATCTGGCTGGTCTCCCTTAAATTGAAAATATGTCGCCAAAGCGGTGTGTTCCACAGTTGCACTTGAGAGCCAGTTCCTTCTAGGCTTTGTGTGCTTACCACCTTCGACCACATCATCACTTACCGTGGTGAGATTGTGGTCAAACACAGGCCTATACACAGTAAAAAAAAAACTCTTGTGAAGTCTTTTTTTTAATTAGGTACCTACTTAAAATGCTGGGATATGCTGGGACATTCCTCACACACGGTCATCTGATCCCAAAATAAGCAGAGCTTGTACTTGTACTTAATAGTCCGAACTTAACTTGATTAAGGATACATCCAGATAGAGTGTCGCAGCTGTGCACGCGTCGATAAAAATAGGGTCTAACTGTTAGAGGCTAAATCAAATAAAAATAAATAAAAATGCAAAATAATGATCAATATTTAAATTTCTCAAGATTTTAATTGGAATATTTTAACAACTACTATCATTATGAACGTCATTATGACAAGCAGAATGACGCAGAGGGAGCGTAAAACGTAGCTGTTACGCGCAGCAGCCTATAAAAGTTGGCCTGTTTTGTATATTAGTGTAGTATGGCGACGTTCTTTCTAGGTACCTATATTTATTTCTATGAGTCCGAATAAGGTTTTTACGGAAAGAAAAATTCGAAAAGATGCCAAGAAAATTAGTAATATCAGGAAAACTGAAAATGATTTTCCATGGGATTTTTGACAGGACTAGTCGGCTGTCGTATGAGCTAGTCAATGTAATACTTACTCGTAATGTGTAATTAATAGTAGTGTCTATTACCATATGACAGGGTTTTAATTTGAACATTATCATTCGTGTAATATCTCCGGACCGCGATACTTTCTCATGAGCCATTGAGTGATACGATCACCATTGTGATGTAAGCGTAAAAGTAAGGGTTTTCATGTAATTAGCAATAGATAATCCTATGGGAAAATATGTGAAGATAATATAGATATTGACAGCTGGCAGTGGGTTTTAAACGACTTCAAAAGACATATTTTTTTCATTAATATTGCAAAATTAATGTATGAAATTTGTGCAAAAATCGTCAGCAAAGCTTCACTGACGTACCAAATAAGCTTTCATATATTAGAGTTAAACGGGCGCAAAAGTTCAACATTTTGAAAAGTTGGAACATTTTCGTCGTAAATGGTTTTGTTTCACTACAGGGTTTTAGAACAAGCTATATATTAGATTTTTAGCTTAATAAAAAAAATGGCTTTGAATATAAACTTGACTCGTAGATAAATAATAGAGTTAACCAGTAAATGAAAAGATAATTTCTTATAACGTAGTTTCTAAAATTCGGCCCCTTAGGGTGGATATCCATCGAAGATGTGTTGCTACGAATGTGCTGACAAATACGATCGCTTCATTATAAAGCGTGAAAATGAAGCGATCCTATTTTTCAGCTGAAACTCATTCCTCGCTACACATCTCTGGTGGATATTCACCCTAAGGGGGTAAAATAAGGTATTGCAGGGCGGAATACTACATATAATTCGGTTTTGACAATATATAAAAAAAGAAGTTATTGTAATAGGTATATGATTTATTATTTACTAATAAAACTTTCACATTGATGTAACATTTTATCAAACTGGTAAAAGTTAGTCCACAGAGTATGTATTATGATAAATGTATTTTTTTAACCATCATGACCGAAAGAAAAACATAATGGTTCCTTTTCGACCATTCGAACCCTAAATACCTAGAAAGAACGTCGCCATACTACACGAATATATAAAACAGGCCAACTTTTATAGACTGCTGCGCGTAACAGCTACGTTTTACGCTCCCTCTGCGTCATTCTGCTTGTCATAGTGACGTTCATAATGATAGTAGTTGTTGAAATATCCCAATTAAAATCGGGAGAAATTCAAATATTCAACATTAATTTGCATTTTTAATTATTTTTATTTGATTTAGCCTCTAACTGTTAGGGGCTATTTTTATCGACGCGTGCACAGCTGCGACACTCTATCTGGATGTATCCTTAATCAAAGCCCTACCCATAGAAAAATAAAAACTTTACTTAGGTATATGTACTTACGTTAATTAACTGTTTCGAAAATTCCACAAAGAGTTTCAAATCTTTAAAAAAGTAAAGAAACAAACACTGGCAGTTCCAACGTTCTAAATTCGAATAATTTTAAATTCGCAAATCACATTCGAAAAACTGTATCAAACGCACTGCTCTAGTTCATACAACGCACTGTTACAATTTATGGGCAAATGTTGTTTTTTATACGGAGTAGTGTGGAGGGCGCATCTTCATACAGCCTATTGTGTTATTTTTAATAACAACGTGGTTTGTATGACCTCGTCTAATTTTCATCTCTTTATTCGTTCATATCGACACCTTATTAAGGATTGATTCATCTATTTGAATTGATGATTTGATTAAATTGATCGATTATGTATTATGAGATTATAGATTTTAACCTAAGGACATGAATATGTCTGTTTGTGTTTGTGATATTATATATCTATTATACATGGTGTGGTTTTATATTCTTGTAATATTAACGGTGGTTTTGGAAGCTGTAGTTCTGAAAGTACCGAAAATATATACAGCGATTGATCAAAGACCGAAGTTATGAGGAAAACTATCACGTCTAATGAGTTTATTACTTATAGTTCAAGAGCTACTCGAGCTACAAGATCCATTGAAGCATAGTGTTCAGGGACTGATTCACATAAAAAACCTTCAACGGTTTTCTAGAGACATCATATTTCGTGAAATATTTTGTATGAAAAACTTTCAAAAGTGTATACGATACGCCTCAACGATTTGTTTATAGGATCGTTTTTCAATAGTTCATTTGTAAAACAACAGAATCAGCACCATTGTCTGTATTAAAATTCTGGATTTAGTAGGCATGATTACTGTCCCCGACCTAGTAGAATAGTAGCACAGAGTAAGTAATATACTACAATTCGATTGTACAATTGGTTGTCAAGTCAACCAACAACAATTCGATTGTTTCTATTGCAGTATGTGTTGGGGATAACTATACTGATGTAGGCGAAAAACGTGCTCATAACTTCTCATGACTACAATTCATCAAATTTTAGAAACACGTTTAAAATCTGTTTTAAGGGAACCGGGTTCATTGAACATTTGAGTGCTTTTGCTGATACTAATCTATGTCGTCCAGTCCATGCACAAAAAAAACGAGTTGAGATTTTCTTAAACAGGATTTCGTCAAGTTCCTTATCTCAAAAATCGTAGGGCACAGAATAATAATGGTAGGGTGGTAGGACTGGTAGGTAGGTAACAGCTTAGGGTCACGTCCTGACTATTACAAACTTGTTTCTACTCCCCGTTTTCATCCGACTTCCTGAATGATCTACACTGTAGATAGAATGATTTAAATTTCATCCTGTAGATTCTACAGGATGAAATTGAAATATTTGACAGAATTTTATAGGACGATACACTCATATAGATTAATAAAAAGTTAAGTCTGAATTTCATCTATACAATATAAAAGAAAGTCGTCTAAGTTACACTATTTATAATACCGATTTGGCTGAAAAGGTAGCTTAAAACCAGGAGACTGACATAGGGTAGGGTAGGGTAGGTAAAGGGATAAAGAAGGGGGTGCGGGTGAAACCGCAGGTGGAAAATAATTATGTATAAAAAAAAAACACTCCTTTTGTCAGTGCGCGGTGCGGGATTCACATAAAAATAAATTGCGGCTTAAACAAAAGTTTTATGGCATTAATTATATGATATGTTATTAGACAGGTGTATAAAGCTTTATTCCAAGAACGAATAAAGAGATGAACATTTTCTTTTTAATGTTTCGGATTTATTTAAAACTTCAGAAAATTTATATGTAACGGTAATAAAACCCTCCCTTAAAATTTGTCAAATGTAGTTTTCTCGTCATCTATATATATAAAATGCTTTGTCCTGAATGACTGAGAATCAACGCACAGCCTAAACCGCTGATCGTAGAGACCTGAAACTTGGAACCCGGTATGTTCTTTGTATGACGTAGGCATCCGATAAGAAAGGATTTTACAAAATTCTACCCCTAAGGGAATGAAAAATGGGGGCAAAGTTTGTATGGGACAACGTGATTCCTTGGTCCGATCTACTTCAAATTTTGCATAAACATTCCTTAACAGAATTGATGGAATACGTGTTACGTATTTTATTAAAACTGATCGCCTAACGGGTTTAAAAAGGGGTAGAAAGTTATTTTAGGGCTGATTTGCATCGAGGTTGATATCAATACTCCTTAGTACCTACTTTTGAATTAAATTACATTTTATTTTGACACATGTTTGAAAACTCAATCCGATTTTCACAGATAACAGAATAAGGCAGATGGAGAGCGCGAAATACGGGAGGTGAGGCCAAAAGAGCAAATACATCGCTTTTAAATTTGTATTTGCTATGTTTAAAAAAACTGTATTTAACGAAAAACACTTTCTTTTTAATAAACTTTTTTTTAATAACATTTTTGTCTGTCTGTTCCGGTTCATAGCTGATGTCATAAGGAGTAACTTAGCTACTTTTATTTTTGAAGAATAATTAGTGTTCCGCGCAAAAAAAAACAAACCGTACGCGGGTGAAACCGCAGGAGTATAAGTGCAAACATTCAAATCCGTTGAGCGTTAACGGATGCAGATAGCCTATGGTATCGACCTCTGTGGTATGGAGAAGGGCATAGGCTACTTTTTTACCTGGAAACGCGGGTGAAACCGCGGGGGACAGCTAGTTTATTATAAAAATAATACTAATTGGTAAATAAATAACTATAGAAATCAATTTTATATCTTTTTGACACCTTATTTTTTTTTGATAGCGGTTTAAAAAATTACAAAGAAATCAATTGTTATTATGGAATGCGCGTCCCTCGCGAGAACCAACGGGTTTAAATATTATGAGGTAGGCACTGCCTACTTGTCTATATGGAATGCACGTCACTGAATATCGTAGGATATGAAAAGGGTGTGAAGAGATTTCTGCAGAGTCGGCAACGCGCGAGTGACGCCCCTGGTGTTGCAAGCGTCCATAGGCTACGGTAACCGCTTACCATCAGGCGGGCCGTGTGCTTGTTTGCTACCTAAGTAATATTAAAAAAAAAAATAGGATAAGAGGATATTCTCGACCACCCTGGGACACAAAGCCTAGAACCGTCTCTCATTAAAAAGCTGCTGGTAAACCTGACCAGCATCAAGGGTGGTAGCCAACCAGACGGACATTTCAAAGAATCCTCCTCCATTTCAGTGAAAGTTAACAATTTCAAAATTAGATCATAGAATTCAAGACCATCGCCGCAGAAACAAAACTAAATAAAAAAAAATTACGTCATTAATAAAGTAGGTAGATACATGTTTCACAGATGCACCATTAAGATAGTAATATAATTGCACATTTTGTACACTAATTTGGTCAGAGTTCGATCGCCCATTGAGTAGTGTACCGCAATTATGTGTAACCTTGTAACAGTAAGAAGATCACGCCGCGAGCGCAGGGGTGGGCAACATTTGATGCCTTTTACTCAATTATGGGGTTCTTCAAAAAGGGCGTGAAGAGATTTCTACAGGATCGGTAACGCGCGAGTGATACCCCTGGTGTTGCAGGCGTCCATAGGCTACGGTAACTGCTTACCATCAGGCGGGCCGTATGCTTGTTTGCCACCTTAGTGGTATAAAAAAAAAAAATATCCCATGTAGCTACAAGATTTCTACAGTCCCCTCTTTTATCCCCTTAGGGTTACAATTTTGAAAAAGCCGTCCTAAAGTTTAAAACTCACTAGACTTTGCACTGTAAACTGTGCGTGTATCTATCAGTTTCAGTCAGACTGATATACTCTTTCTTGGGTAAAGATATAGAATAGAATATAGAAAACATTTATTCAGCTCATAATTTAACACATAACATAAGAAAACAAAAAATAAAATATACATCAACCGCTTAACCTAAAAGTCTAAATCTATGGAGCTGAAACGGTCTCCCACTCAGCATAATGTCGCAGCACAATGCTACGACGCTGGTTTTCAGTGGGAACCAGAATATTAACAATATTACATACTATCAATAAAATACAATACTTATAACATAATGCATAATATTACTACATACAAGTATATATAAATAAAATAAATATACTAAATAGACAAATATAACAGATAACATGGTCAATGTAACACACAAGTAAGAAAGAAAGATAAAAAAGAAATAGTTTGTGTATGAGAAGGGAATTAGACCATCTGCATGCCAAGAAGATGCTGTTTGTAGTGTCTTTGGAATGACATTATTGAGTTTAAATTCCTGATCGGTGGTATAGTGCCATTAGCTACGCCCGCTGTCCTCCCCGAGTATCCGATGGATCGAACGTATTCACGAGATAAAAAGTATCAAAATTCAAAATTATTTATTCAATTAGACCTTCGCAGGCACTATGAATGTGACTCTAATACTCTTCCATCAACAATAAAATTGTAAATTGTGTAAATAATCGATGCTGATACTTACTGGATCGGAAGGTTGCATCCGATCATGTATCCTCCTTATTAATCCAGCACATATCCTATCTACCAAATTTCACCCAAATCTGTTCGGCCCTTTACGCGTCATAGAGTCACAAACATCTACACATTCAAATATCTAAACATCCACGGAAAAGAGAATACTTTATTTCTTTTCTCTGTGTAAACATCCATCAGTGAGATGTGTCTCGCCATCAAACTTAATAGTTTGCCGTTTAGTGTAAGTTATAGTTATTATTATAATTTATTTTCAATAAAAAAAAACAGATGAGATGAGTTTTTTCCGTGGTTTTTTCACTCTATTATAACTATGAATCAAGGTTGCGCGCATCTGCTCAATTCCCATAATAAATCAAAGATAGACAGTACCGAACCGTTCCGATTGCTTAATCGTACATTAACCCAGAGAACCCTAATCGGTGCTTTACCTTTGTTGTTTTCTAATTAGTTTTTAACTAGATTTGTATCAATTTCATCACCACGTGGCCGACACGTAGAGTAGCGGACTATCCAGGCCTGTAGGCAGGGGGGTGAAAAGAGGTCCATCACCCCCGAATTCTTAAAGATGTTTAGATAGATGACTGTTCATTTAGGGACCAAAGCATACCTAATATCATTGTGTTGTAAAACGTGTATGTAACTATGCCTATGGGCTAATTATATTGAATTAAGGTTTCAAAAAAGAAAGGATTAGGAGAACATCAGAAAATTTCTTTCCCCCTCCCGAATTTGGGTCCTAGCTACGACCCTAGCTGGAACTAACCTAGCCTAGTTATTTGGAAAAAAAAACATTCAAGTTCATTATCGCAAGGAAAGACGTGTAAATAAAGACACATGTTCACGGCGCGGCTGCGTCTGCATCTTAGCATGTCGGTATTTTTCATGTAATCACTACGAGCTCACAAAAACGGTTTAGAGCCGCTCAGTCTGAGGAGAGACTTTGCCTCCTTATGTGTTTTCTACCGCTTGTCAACATACAGTGTTCTGTAGAATTGTTTAAGATGATGCCCACGGCTACCTTTCACCATCGTATCTGTCGCCATCGACGGGGAGTCCATCCTCTCTCAAACATTGAAACCAGAATTGTTTTGAACTGTGCGGTCTCATAAGGAGTCTCCTTCTGCGGACGCTCAGATAGTGGAATGAGCTCCCGATGTTGGTTTTCCTAAAGGAGTAAAGCATGGGGTTCTTCAAACAGGGTGTGAAGAGATTCCGGCGCGAGTAGCACCCCGGTGTTCCAAGCGTCCATGGGCTACGTTAACCGCTTACCATCAGGCGGGCCGTATGCATATTTGCTAGCTAAGTAGTATAAAATAACTGGACTTTGGATGAGTTAGTAAACAACTATACGACCCGATTGATAGTAAGAGTATGTAGACAGTAGAAACTTGTAACACCAGGGGTATCACTCGCGCGCTACCGACCCTGTAAAAACCTCTTCACACCCTTTTTGAAGAACCCCGTTGCTGATGGTCCTTCGAGCCGGATCAATTCTATGTTCTCCACATGTTAAATGTAACTAGGTCGCTGGTGATGGATTGAGAACATAGAAAAACACGGTAAAATACCGTTTACACGTTTAATAACATTTTATAGAAATGCAGAAAGACTTGAAGCTAATACACTTCCTCCATCTTGTATCATAAGAAATTTTATTACTATTTTTAATACAGCAACACCAAAATTGGTTGGATACCCTGAAGTGACTTTGGTCATAAACAATTGACCTGCGAAGACTAAACCTAATATTATTATGTGGTAACCCAAGTCTGTATTTTGGCATAACTACCTAACAAAACAAGATCAAATTAAAAGCATCGTAATGAGATTGAATTGCATGCTTGTCTCAGCATAATGAGATGGTGTGTTTGGATCGTGATCTCGAAAACCACTGGACCGATTTTGACGCAACTTTCGCTAAACCCTTATGTAAACTAACAGAGTATGTAATCCACAAATGTGATTTAAAAATTATAAAGAATTATACAAAGCAAAGTGAGCGTTGATTGAATTGACGGGCCAGTTGGCGCGACTCTGGTAAAGATTCCACCCATTGCGCCGCAGGTCGTGGGTTCGATTACCGCACAGGACATGCATTTGTGTGCATGTCTGTATGTCCTGAGTCTGGGTGTGATGATGTATATTTACAAACAAAAAGTAGTATGTATTATATCAGTTATCTGGTTACCATAGTACAAGCTCTGCTTAGTTTGGGATCAGATGACCGTGTGTGAGGAATGTCCCAGGATATTTATTTATTTAAGAATTACCTATGTTTTCTTGTGTGAATGATCTTACTCAACCGCCGAATTGCGAAAAGTAGTCTCTTTTCTTCAATCGACATTCCGCTTGTATGGACACAACGTTTCGCTTCTTCGTTCATTATCAGAACAGCAAAGGAGCGGAACCCAAGCTGTGACTCGGGGGTCTGTGTTTCCCCACACCTTTCACCTAGAATTCAAGGCCAGGGTGAATAGGCATTTTCTGGGTAAGCGTGCTACATCCTTGGTCATAACTCCTCCTGGGGTCAGTCGAAGGCAAAACGCAAGCTCATTAAAAAACTACTTAGGTAGTTAACAAGTATATGGCTCGCCTGATGGTAAGCGGGCTTATAAACGCTTGCAACACCAGACGTATCACTCGCCCAGCAATAATCACTTCACAATTACACTACAATACTTGCTATTGTTTGAAACCGATATTGGTGAGAGAAACCTTGAAAATGAACTTTTCTTTGATCATCATTTGCGTACAACACCATGGACTGCAGTTTTGTAATCAACACTTAATATGGTTACGGTTTCATATAATACTTTTACTATTGTCGACGGGCCAGTTGGCGCAGTTGGTTAAGACGAGGGGTCTTAACCTATAGCGCCGCAGGTCGTGGGTTCGATTCCCACACAGGACATGCATTTGTGTGCATGAACATGTCTGTATGTCCTGAGTCTGGGTGTAATTATGTATATTAAGTATGTATTTACAAACAAAAAGTAGTATATGTATTATATCAGTTATCTGGTTTCCATAGTACAAGCTTTGCTTAGTTTGGGATCAGATGACCGTGTGTGAGGAATGTCCCAGGATATAATAATAATAATAATATAATAATAATAATAATTGTGTTAAAAGTTTATTGTGCTAGTGTGGCAAACAAGCATACGGCCCGCCTGATGGTAAGGGGTTACCGTAGCCTATGGACACTTGCAACACCGGGGGTATCACGCGCGCGATGCCTACCCTGCAGAAATCTCTTCAAACTCTTTTTGAAGAACCCAATGCTGTACTCCATTGGAAAAACCAAGGCATTCCACAGTCTGAGCGTCCGCGGAAGGAAGCTCCGTTGAGCCCGCACAGTTCGAAACAATTCTGGTTTCAACGTGTGAGGATGGACTCCCAGTCTATGGCGAGAGTTGCGATGGTGGAAGGTAGCCGTGGGCATCAAGTCGAACAATTCTTTAGGACACTCTCCGTTGTACAAGCGGTAGAACACACATAAGAAGGCAAAGTCTCTCCTCAGACTGAGGGGCTCTAAACCGCGTGTGAGCTCGGGATCGTCAATAATTCTGATGGCACGTCGCTGAACCGAGTCTAAAGGCCCAAGCTGGTATCCAGATGATAGCAGTACTCCATATGAGGCCGGACTTGCGACTTATAAACTTGTAGCCTTTGCCCCGATGTGAAGTACCTACTGCCTCGCTCTGTTGAGCACTCCGAGCTTTTTGGATGCCAGCTTAACCTAGTCTAAATTGTTTCTGCTCTTAGACCTATTAGGCAAATTTATTAGTTTAACAACTGTTACCAGACGTTGACAACTTTTTGTTGTTTATTTTTATAACTCAACTAGTTGCGCCCCGCGGTTTCACCCGCGTTCCCGTGGGATATATTTACTTCCCGGGATAAAAAGTATCCTATGTGTTAATCCCGAACAAATTCTATCTGTGTGCCAATTTTCATCTAAATCCGTTGAGTAATTGAAGCGTGATTGAGGTACAAACATCCAAACTCACAAACATCCAAACTTTCGCATTTATAATATTAAAAACTTTTTTCTTCAGCGGACTGCAGTTTGCCTTGGGGATGAATATATATATATATATATATACATAGTTAGATTAGATAGTTAGATAGTTACATTCCGTTTAGCTTTGAGTATACTCGACTAAATACTAAATAAACTAATAACTAGATAAATAGACTAAATACTCAAAGCCGGTTCGCTTTACGCATTTTTTACGGCGTTTTTAGACATTTAGATTAAAATTGCGTATGAAACCACACCAACTGATATAACATTAAACGCAACACACTTAACTGTGTGAATTTAAAAAGTACTAGATCTTGCTAACAATAATGAATTGTTTAATTACATACCTACATTGCCCACAAACCGTTTATAATTATGCAATCTAGTTAACTTATTGCTTTCCTACTTAGATTATTTTGTTACACATTTGGTTAGCATTAATTTAGTTGACCGCAGACTGCGGTCACTTTGGTTGGTAAAAAGCCGTTTCAGCATCATCTTAACACCTTGGGAATTACTTCCTCATGATGACTAGTCCTTAGACTAAGTTCAAGGCGATGATAGTTTCGGGTTATAGTGACGTCGAATACCGTTAGGTCCTCGATTCCCATCCTACAAAGCTTTTGGTAAAGGAAAAGTAACCCGCCTGGCAGCGAATATGGCTTCCGATTATCAATATATCCAAAGAGAGATGAGTTAAGGTACGCTTTTATGAGGAGCTAAATAGTATGTGTATTACACTGCTGAAAAGGCGTACCTATTTAATTCGTCGCTTCTTAGGGACATACAATGTACCATATTTCAGTTGTGTACCTCCTCAGAAAAGCGTACACAACGTATTTCTCTTTGAGGGACATATTGAAAACGGGAAGCCATATACGCCCCAGCCGGCTGGCTCTAAGTGAAAATCTTTCGCCAAGTTCCAGCGGTATGTTCAGCTCAACCGCTTTCGTTAGGCTTTGTGCTTACCACCTTCGGTCACATGTTTCACCCTAATATTTTTACCATTTTTACCATGACACCAACGTATCGTCAGATAGCACCATTCTATCGGCAGATATTTCAATATGACTATTGTGTATTAGGTATTAGACCCTCAGATTATTGGGAAAATATTTATTATTCATGAGCCAGGCACATAAAGAACAGATTATACCATTTTGTCTATGAGTTTTCAAATATATGGACGTATCATCCAAACAAAAAAGCATGTTTACGCCATTGCGAAAATTCCGTTTCACAAATAAAGCAATTCAATTCACAATAAAATTTCAGCGGGCGGGGTTTTTTCCCTAACGCATTAGCTTAAATTGGCTATCCAAAGAGTAAACGCTGCCTGCCAGCCTGCTGGGGACCTTACTTAAGGCTTGAGGTTCTATAATCCTAACTTAATATTATAAATGAGAATCTTTATGAGAATGTTAGATTGTTTGTTTGTTACGCCTTCACTATATAGCCTATGGTATGGAGAAGGACATAGGGTACTTGGTATCCCGGGAACGCGGGTGAAACCGCGTGGGACAGCTAGTTGTTTATAATTGTATTTTGGACATATTTGTGGTAAAATTTCTAAAAAATGCTTTTGTTTTCTATACATTGCAATAAATAAGTACAAACCCATATAATACACCATTTTAATAAAGTCATTCGGTCTGTCCATCACGTTTGACCTAAAACAAAGCCAATCTCCGTATATGGAATCAAAAACAAAGAGGTATTCTTTGTGAATTATCAGAACCCTACAGTTTAGTGTTGCGAAAACTATTACCGAAGTATTAAAATCGCAAGGTAGGTAGGGATGTTGCTATTTCAATTATTTTGAACAAGCTGGCTTGAAAATATTAATTTAGGATGCTTATTTAAAATTAAATTGTTTTTGTTTATTACCCTAGGCCCTAGATTGAAAATCTCACAAGTGATGACTTTTCGATAGATTATTTTTTCTGGTAACTCAACAGTTTTACAATCTATATCCTAATATAGAAAATTTCCTAAAGCCTGCCGCTGCTTCCGATTAACGGCAAGGTTCCCAGAAGGCTGGCAGCGTTTCCTCTTTGGATAGCTAAGCTGATGCGTTGGCGGAAAAAGCTCCCCGCCTGTGCTGATGAAAAAGTTCGAGCAAAACAGCGAGCTTCAGACCCCCACGGTCCCATGGTCTCGACCTCAAAAGGCAAAATATATAATTTGGTCCAATCGATGCGTATTTGGATTAACGATAATTATTTTTTCTTATTTTGTACATGGGTTAATGGGTCGTCGATGAAATTAAAAATGACATGTTAATTACTTGTTTGTAATAAGTTCCAAAACTAGAAACCCACAAAATATAGCCTCTAGCTCTAGCCATTAAATCTCTTCATCAGTCAATCAAGGACTAGTACACCACGAAGTACGAATTTGAAACAATAAAGCGCGCAAGCAAATGCATTCGAAATTTCGAAATTTTTCTAATGACTTCTTTTTTGTCTCTGATAATGTTGTTTATTCTTTTTATGAACGTAACAATTCGGATTGACGATGCAAAGCAAATGAGGTTCATTAAAAAACGCGGCGTTCTATAAAATCACAGACATATGAACAAGTATAAAATAAAACTATAAAAAATAAAAACTAATTCATAGTAATTTTCCCTTCCTGTTATTTGTAAATGGAAGATTGCGTTAATTCAATTTGCCCAATCTTTGTTGAATGTTGCCTGTGTTGCCCACGGAAAAGAGAATACACTGGAAGGGCGATGCGTTAGAATTTGTATCGGAACCAGCGTCGCCAAACTCACACAAATAAAGGTTAAATCATATATTGTACTACAAATAAACAATCCTTTTGATTGGTCGTTTCTATTTTACTCAAAAATAGCTTTAATCACACAGGTCATACATATGAAAATATACCTTTTTACGTTAACATAAAATTTATTTTTCAATAGCGTACAAAGTATTTACGTCGTTTTGTAATCTACAAACTAACTAGATTCAATCGACGAAGAAGTTCTGCCACTCGGCACTAGATGGCGTTATTTTCATGGAACGCAATTTTGAACTTAAACGCATTTGACATAATGTTGATAATTGCGTAATAGCTGCGTCGTCTAGCGTCGAGTAGCAACACTTATTGCTATTCGCTTAATGCAGCGAAAGTAATCGATAAAATATCAATAAAATTATCGATATTTTAATTTTGTCGATATTAAATTTAATTATTTTTAGAAATTCCGTAAGGAAATTCACGTTCGATAAGAATAATTGTGTTAAGAATACTGAACTGTAAAAAAAAACTTTTAACATGATGAAGTAAATTAAAAAAAAGTTATTTTTACACGGTTTATTGCCCTTGAAATAAAATTTATTTGTTTCGAAATTCTCGTTTTGAAAGCTTAATTTTAACAGATGAATTGATATAACTTTCAACTATTGCCTTAATCAAATCAGTGATAAAAAGATGAATTTTATCGATATTGATCAAACAAAACTATCGATGCACGTGTTTTGGGGTCACGACAGGTCACGACTCACGACGACTGTGAAAGAACGCAATACATTACGTGCGGAGTTGCGCTCGCTACCTTGCGTACAAATAAAGTGAGTACATTGCCTTCAATGTATAATTTTGCAGTAGTATCAGAGTTTATCGTTTACACCTAAAATTATCATAATCTCGAAAACATTTTTATAAATATCACAATTAAATAAAGGTTTGTAGACTCATCGATGAAAGGAAATCCCTCCTTGAGTTACACTCCGACTCCTAACTTCGTTTCCTACAGGAAATAATAGCGCATCACGACATAATTAATATTTTTCGCGGAGCTACGCACCTCTGCTAAGTATGGCGGATACTACGAAGCGTTGACGCGTGTTTTGGTTGATATATGCCCATTTGATGTTATGTGTGGCGCGCGGGCTCCGCTAGCATAGCGTCTCTATTATATTTCTTTTCTCTGTGGTGTTGCCTATGGCAATGATAAATTGGTTTAATTGTTGCTAGCCAGCGGACCGAAATGTACAATTAATTTTATTTTTATTTTTTAATAATCTTCAAGTTAGTATGTTACCGCTTGATTGTTATTATTTGTTACGTATACTTGCTTTCTTGAGGCCTTAGGGTCATCGTTCATTATCTCAGCACCGCTCCAACGCAGCAACGGCCCGGCACCGCCTCAACTCAATCCAACCACTAGCTGCCAGCTGCGGCGCCCGGTGAATTCGTGGCGCGGCTTTGGCAAGATACTGCTTGCTGGCGTCACGCAGCAAGGGAGCGGGCCGCTCGCTGGAAGCGTGTGGTCAGCAGGACTAGTGGCTTGCAGCGGCAAGCGCGCTTGCCGCGAGGCGTCAACTATTTTATGTAGTCATTGTATTTACTTTAGCGCTTACGATTTTAAAGGCCTCACTTGCATGGCGAGGTACCTAAATGCCGAGGCGTAGCCGTGCTGTTATAGTTAGCGTTGACCCTTAGACGTTGTCCATAACCGTAACCGTACCCTTAGACGTTGTCCATAATAAATCCGCAAAGAGATCTCATGGTGGAATGAAAGGGCCCTTCACAATCTTTCCGATTATTATCAAATGTTCGATAAATAGGATCGGTCGGATATAACTTTTAATTTGGGTGGACATCCGTACCTACTATGTTTATAATATAAATGCGAATGTACCTCTACCTTTTCACGCCTAAACACTGAGCCGATCGTGATGAAAGGCACGCAGAAAAATAACCTAGGGGTGCCTATGGTTATGAGAATGACAGGTGACGGTTTACCGTAACGGGTAAACGAGGAAAAGACAGGTAATCTATACTACTATACTCTATACTATACTAATATAATAAAGCGGAAGTTTTTTTGTTTGTTTATTTAAACGGGCTAATCTCAGGAACTACGAGACAAATTCGAAAAATTCTTTCACTAATATGAAGCTACCCGTGGAAGCTACTATCTTCGAGTATCATAGGCTACACACATATTTTACACACCTAGTAACATATAATTTAGTAACGAAGTTAACGGAGGGACCGACTTACAACCCCGTGAGAACACAAGGTGACGTTATGCACTAAATAAGCCTGAGAGTTTATTGTTTTTTTTATATTGACAGTACTGTTGTACTGTCTTGCTGACCGGTCATCAGCTGACCTAAAACAGATGTGGTAACCCTACCTGAAATCTTTCGTAATACAAGTTATTCGGGTGGTTAGTAACTTCAAACTGAGTCCGAAAAAGAAAAACAAAATGTAATATTACCACATTGTTTCTAAATTAAGGCACAGCTATCAACATTTGGCATCGTTATAACCATAACTAACATGACATTGTTTGTTTGTATATGCCACTTATACCATAAACAAGCTTTCCCCCGCAGATTCACTCGCATTCCTGTGTCTATATCGTAGATGGCCATCTGCGTGCCAAATTAATATCGCGATCAGTTCTGAGGTTTAGACGTGAAAAGGCAACCGACAAACAGACGGACAAAGTAACTATAAGTACCTACTATAGTAGGTATGTTGTATGTATCTTAGACTTGCAGAGTTTCTTGCCGGACTCTTCTCAGTTCAAGTTGTATTGGAACCGGTGTAGAGTCATTTGTTAACGTTCATAAGTGCCTTATCAGGGTCTAAATTGAATAAATGCTTTTTGAATTTGAATTATCATACATACGACATGACCCTTGATGATGAAGAGATATCATTTTGACATGCGTTGGAGTCTCCTAAGCGTTAGGCCACGTTACATACTGAAACGTCACCATAGAATAGATAATAACTTCACTTAACGTCTTGTGTACCATATTTGAAGAAATAAATAAATTATTATTATTATTATTTGCACAGAGAAAAGAAATATAAATAGAGACGCTATGCTAGCGGAGCCCGCGCGCCACACATGACATCAAATGGGCATATATCAACCAATACACGCGTCAACGCTTCGTAGTATCCGCCATACTTAGCAGAGGTGCGTACAGGGCTGCCAGACGTACGAGAAATCTCGTACCATTACGAGATTTAAAGGGTCTGTACGAGATTCAAGATTAACAAAAATCTCGTACACTTTTTTACGAGATTTTAACTATGTCGACTTCTTTCGCATACCTATATATCAGCCAAAAAGTTAGTTTAGTTAGTAGTAGTAGTAAATATACAATTTTATTCATTTTTTCTTATCATTAACCATCCGACACAAAACGATCGACTCGGCGCATCACTAAATGCACTACCTCATCACTAAATGAAACTTGACATCGTTGAGTGGGGAATTCCCGTTCATAATATTCTTTTGTTGCTGTCCTTATTACACTAATGTTTCGCTATATTTGTGTGTCTCTCTTACTAAGAGCTATATTGAACGGGGATTCCCCTGACACTGAAACATGAAGGTTAGTTAGTAGATTTTTACTTTACCGTCGGCTTTTGTTGTAGAAGTTTCGCAAGTTTCCGTGTTTTGTTATTAAACGTTTTTTTTTTAATTTAACAGCCCCAAGCGCAAAGAATATGACTACACAAGTTACATAGTACAGTAAATAGCATAAAATCATTAATTTTATTTGAGTTTCTTTAAATTTAAGCTTTTACGAGATTGTCTGTTAAAATTACGAGATATTTAGCAACCCTAGTACGAGATTTTTTTTTTGTCATCTGGCAACCCTGGGTGCGTAGCTCCGCGAAAAATATTAATTATGTCGTGATGCGCTATTATTTCCTGTAGGAAACGAAGTGAGGAGTCGGAGTGTAACTCAAGGAGGGATTTCCTTTCATCGATGAGTCTACAAACCTTTATTTAATTGTGATATTTATAAAAATGTATTCGAGATTATGATAATTTTAGGTGTAAACGATAAACTCGGATACTACTGCAAAATTATACATTGAAGGCAATGTACTCACTTTATTTGTATGCAAGGTAGCGAGCGCAACTCCGCACGTAATGTATTGCGTTCTTTCACATTGGTCGTGAGTCGTGACCTGTCGTGACCCCAAAACACGTGCATCGATAGTTTTGTTCGATCAATATCGATAAAATACATATTTTTATCACTGATTTGATTAAGGCAATAGTTGAAAGTTATATCAATATCCGCATTCATCTGTTAAAATTAAGCTTTCAAAACGAGAATTTCGAAACAAATAAATTTTATTTCAAGGGCAATAAAACGTGTAAAAATAACATTTTTTGAATTTACTTCATCATGTTAAACGTTTTTTTTTTACAATTCAGTATTCTTTGCACAATTATTCTTATCGAACGTGAATTTTCTTACGGAATTTCTAAAAATATATCGACGAAATTAAAATATCGATAATTTTATTGATATTTTATCGATTACTTTCGCTGCACTAAGCGAATAGCAATAAGTGTTGCTACTCGACGCCAGTCGACGCAGCTATTACGCAATTATCAACATTATGTCTAATGCGTTTGAGTTCAAAATTGCGTTCCATGAAAATAAGGCCATCTAGTGCCGAGTGGCAGAACTTTTTCGTCGATTGAATCTAGTTAGTTTGTAGATTACAAAACGACGTAAATACTTTGTACGCTATTCAAAAATAAATTTTATGTTAACGTAAAAAGGTATATTTTCATATGTATGACCTGTGTGATTAAAGCTATTTTTGAGTAAAATAGAAACGACCAATCAAAAGGATTGTTTATTTGTAGTACAATATATGATTTGGGCCTTTGGGCTCGGGCGTATAGCCTTTGGGCTCGGGCGTATACGAGTCCATTAACCCGACTTCAGGGGAGTTAGAGATAACCTTTTCTAACTCCCACTGGAGTCAATCCTGTCTGGCGCGTTCACGTCGCGGGGGTGGGCGCCGCTCACTTCAGTAGGCTCGGGTGAGCTGGCGGCGAAGTTCAGACAGGGACCCAGTCCCGCGGGGTATATCGCGGAATCCGTGCCCAGGATTACGGGTGAAGACCTCAACGGCTGCGAAGACGGAAATGGAGGCCATTGGTACGGCGGAGCAGGCGGACGGGGCATACCCAACAGTGAGCCAACCTCACGTATTGGGGGATGGGGTCATGTTGGAGTTGCATTATCAGGCACGGTGGTGCAAAAGAGTTGGCGGCGGAAGAGACCCTAAGGGGCCCAACGGCGGCGCTCACAGTCCTAGGATGGATGGATTAGTGTCTTGGCGTCAGGTGGCAACCGGCCGTAAAACTCAATAGCCATTCAAATTTTCCTTATCCTTAAAACATGAAAGTACGAAATAAGAAATTGAGCACTAATACTAGGGCGTCCCCCTCAAGCGACGGTCGAGGCACAAACCATAGGGCGTACCCCGTAAGCGACGGTCGAAGCATCACGTGTACATCATTGCGATTAGCTACCTGGAACGTGGGTTCCATGACGGGCAGAAGTGCCGAATTAAGTGACGTCCTACGAAGAAGGCAACTGGATGCATGCTGTGTGCAAGAGACCAAGTGGAAGGGTGCAAAATCAAAACTAATAGGCAATGGGTTCAAGCTTATATACAATGGAACTAATACCGGTAAAAATGGCGTCGGAATTATTTTATCTGAAAATCTAACGCAGAGGTTAATTAACGTCAAAAGAGTTAGTGACAGGCTAATGGCTGTAAAAATTGCCCTCGAAAATCAACCTTGTTTCAATATAGTATCCGCATATGCACCACAAACGGGCGCTGCTGAGTGTGATAAGGAGGCGTTTTGGGAAGATCTTCATAGTCTTGTACAAAGTATCCCTCAAGATGAGACCCTACACCTGGGAGGAGACCTCAATGGCCACGTAGGGAGTAGCAATACCAACGCAGAGAGATGGCATGGAGGATTCGGTTATGGCACACGAAACAGTGATGGTGAAAACATCATTAATTTCGCATCCAGCTCCGACCTTGCCATTATAAACACATTCTTTAAAAAAGGAGAAAACCATCAAATTACTTATAAAAGTGGGGGTCACGCTACCCAGATTGACTATTTTCTTGCAAGGCGCAACCATTTGGGAAAGTACAAAGACTGCAAGGTGATACCCGGTGAACCGCTCACAACTCAGCATAGGATATTAGTCACCGTCTACCGACTTCCGAAACCCATTAAATGCTGTAGAAAGTTAACACCAAAAATTAAATGGAGATCTCTAAAAACATTCGCGGGAAAACTGTTCACATGGGAACTCGCTAAAAACATGAGTTCCATGAATACTACAACCATGACACCAAATGATATGTGGGAGACTTTTGAAAAGGCTTGTATAAACAAGGCCGAGGAACACTTGGGCCGAACAAGAAGCAAAAAAGGACCCAATAAAGAAACTAAGTGGTGGAACTTAGAAGTTAAAGAGGCAGTAACAGCCAAAAAGGATGCTTTCAAACTGTGGCAGTCAACCAAAGATAACACTGATTTAGAAAACTATAGGGAAATCAAAAAGCATGCAAAGCGTAAAGTGGCAATATCAATGGCAGAAACCAATTCAGAATTTTATTACAATTTAGAATCAGCTAAATCAGAATTGGATATACACAAGATAGCAAAATCGAGATACAATAATACTACAGACATAACAACTGTTAAGTATATAAATAATGACAATGGTAAGCTGCTAACTGTAGACGAGGACATTAAAAACAGATGGTCAGATTACTATCAGAACCTCCTTAACGTATCCCATCCAAGAAACTCTGAGTACGGTAGGCCGAATACGGTGAAGGGGCCGTCCCTGGACATTGCTCCAGAGGAAATTAAAAGAGCAATACAGCAAATGAAAAATAACAAAGCCCCGGGGCCAGATGAAATACCAGCAGAAGTCTGGAAGCACCTAGGAGATCATGGAGTAGTTTGGCTGCACACGTTATTTAACAAACTGATTCAGGGATACCCTATACCTGACTCCTGGCGTAATAGCTTCATAATACCGTTTTACAAAGGGAAAGGAGACGTCAGAGAATGCAGTAATTATAGAGCTATAAAACTAATGTCACACACACTTAAAATATGGGAAAGAATACTTAATGATAGATTAAAGCACATTATAACATTAACACAAAATCAGTGCGGCTTTGTGTCTGAAAGAAGTTCGTCGGATGCTATTCAGACGGTTCGTATAATGCTGGAAAAGGCCAAAACTAATAAGACCAATCTGCATATGATCTTTATAGACCTCGAAAAGGCCTTCGATCATGTCCCACGTGACCTAATTTGGGAAGCACTCAGGCAGCAACTGGTACCGGAGTACTACATACACCTTATTCAAGACATGTACAATGCGGTCACTACACAAGTCTTGTGTCCGGCAGGCACTGGCGAAACGTTTGAAATTGAAGTCGGAGTGCATCAAGGCTCCACGCTTAGCCCATTGCTCTTCAACACCATTATGAACCACCTTACAAAACATTGCCAAAAATCGCTACCTTGGAACATCCTATATGCTGATGATGTTGTTCTGATCTCGGAAGATGTAGAAGACCTTCAGTTGAATTTCAATTCCTGGATAGAGGCACTTGAAACGAACGGTCTAAGAATCAGCAGAAAGAAGACAGAACACATGTCGTGCATTTTTGACAATACCACAAACCCTGCCAACATCAAGATCTCAATAGGAAGTACGGCTATACCTTCAGTGACGCAATTTAAATATCTCGGCTCGATACTTAGCAACGATGGCAAAATTGATAACGATGTTACTCACAGAACTACAACTGGATGGATGAAGTGGAGACAACTCACAGGCGTAATGTGCGACAGGAAAATGCCCCTTAAAGTTAAGGGACACTTGTACAAGACAGCTATAAGACCCGCTGTGATGTATGGATCAGAATGCTGGGCTACCAACAAACAACACCTGAGCAAATTGCACACAACCGAAATGCGTATGTTACGCTGGTCAGCGGGTGTCACACTATTAGACAAAATCCGAAATGAGTACATAAGAGGAAGTTTCAAGGTTGCCCCGATAAACGAAAAGGTTAGAGAGAGGAGATTGCGATGGTATGGCCATATACAAAGACGCCCAGACGACCATATGGTGAAGCTTGCCCTCGACCTGCCAGTGACGAAACGCTCGCGCGGAAGACCACCCGCCACTTGGCTGACGACGGTTGAAAAAGACCTAAAAGATGCTCAATTGAACGAAGACATGGCGCAAAATCGTGCTAAATGGAAGATGAGGATAAGGAGGGCCGACCCCAAGTAAATGGGACCAGGTCGAGAAGGAAGAAGAAGAAGAAGATATGATTTAACATTTATTTGTGTGAGTTTGGCTACACTGGTTCCGATACAAATTCTAACGCATCGCCCTTCCAGTGTATTCTCTTTTCCGTGATTATTTGTATCTTTCCTTTTGGAATTTCACGGTCCGAGGACCGGTCCTTTTGGAAGGCGTGCATGGGGATACAGATCCAACACGTAGAGGCCCCTTTAAGATACTTTAATGTGTTGGGATATGTACACTAAGCGGATTCTATCTCTGCCCGTACTATTGAAGAGATACGGCCAAAGACAGCATCCGCGAAGTGCAAGGACTATTGAAGAGAAGAAGGAAACTATACTGGGTCTATGGGAGGGAGCTTGCTGGACTGGTTGCTGGGCTATTGAATGAGACAACGGGACGCCTGCCAAATCAAACGTCTCAATCTTGATAATCCTGGCAGACGGTGACTCGCCGCTAACTAAATGGGCCCCCAAAAAACGTCACCGAAAGGTGACAAAGGGAGCAACATTGGTGTCAGCAGCTAAGGGTGTCGAGAGGTGTGCACCGGTTTCACCATCGCGAGTAATCTCGGAGCGGGTTTCCCCGCTATTACGCAGATTGAACACTTCCACCCTTTCGAGCATATAGCTCTCGCGCTCCACTCAGGCCGGCCAGTGAAGGCAAGCCAGAGGCGGGGGCATAGGTGCCGCCCCCGGGAGATCTCGGGTCCGTGGTGTCGCTACTCACCAACAGCTCGCCACAAGCTGCCCTGCGGCTTTATTATTATTATTATTAATACCTATTTAAGAGCATCTACACCTACTTGAGAAAGCCCTACCTGCGAAAGGACATAAATGTCGACTTAATCACAACATCAATTTAAAGTGGCGTTACATCAGTTAGTTATGAAAAAAACATCAATGGTAAATAATTAGTTCTTCGTTTTGTACTTTATTAAACAGCCATGGGCCATACTAAATAAGTGGTTCCTTAACCTTAGATCAAACAAGATTATCTTGGAATAATTAGCTATTGTTAAATCTTGCATAACACCATAAGATGTAGGTATTGAAATGATCTGGTAGCGAGCTGTCCTTGCTTTCCCTGATCAATCTGGATACGTCAAGTCGTCAAATGTACATAAAAACAATAAACAAAACGTTTATTGTATGTCTTTATGTTTGGTACAAGGTATGAGCTGTTTGTTTTTAATTTATAGTCAAAAGTTTAATGCTACATTTTGTTAAAACATTTTTAAATGCTCTAAGTATAACAAATCCATATTTTAACCCCCTATTCCTCGGTCTAAGTCACCCTTGAAGGTGGTGGAAGGTGGTAGAGCTACTAAATCAGCGCGTTTTCGCTCAAAAATCAGCTTGACCGGGGAAGTAACTAACTTACAGAATACCGCAGCTAAATAACAATGTTAATGTTGTGTTACTGCGCGTGAGTACATACATATATAAGGTTGCCAGAGCTCATTGGGAGACGGGACGTATGCTTGTATGTCGATTTAAGCGTATAAAAAAAACTTGGACTAGGGGCCTCGGGGTAACGTCGCGGCCCGAGAGGTAAGTACTTGGTAGTGAATATTTTTTTCGAATCCGACTGGCAGTTCTACTGATTAGCGCGTTTAAACAATCAAACTAATAACCCTTCCGCATTAATTGGTTTGATAAGTCGAGAAGGCCTCCGCTTGTCGCTCCCGCTCCCGCTACCACCTGTACCACATACGACAATACCGAAGCCTCTCGGACACAATCGGATCATAATTGCGACGACCTTGCTCTAAATCTCATCCTATACTTATTTGATTATAACCGCCAAAGAATATTCATTAAAATAGATGTGCCTACCTATGTTTTAAGAGGCCGATTAATACCTACTTTATTTAACATTGCGAAAGCCTTGTTCTTTCAAAGTTCTTGACATTGCACTTTCAAACACAAACAAATTTGAGCTTTATGAAATTTGCAGAGATATAGAAACGTCCATGTAGGTACCTTTGTTCTAGGCGACAGGTTTTCAACATGAGGGTATCAGTATCAGACTACAACCTTGTCAGCCAAGCCATGTTTTCTTCATTATGTTTTCTATAACAAAAGCTCTCGTCGTAAGATTCTGTTCTAACGCCCGATCTACTCCACGCCCGCCAGCTAAGTATCCTCTTTCTGAATGAAAACACTGTCCTATCTGCTGACGATTATTCCATTCTATGAATTACTTATATAGGTACCTACATTCTGCTTACATATGAATGTTTTGTAGGCGTATCTTTGAACTTACATACTTTTACATTGTTAATGATGAAGTAGATGTAACATAATGTTCTGATTATATTACATAACCATAATATTTATTCAAATAGGCGTTCTCCAAAGAGTACATTTGTATTATATGGCCTTCTCTGTCCACCGACACGGTTCGTGCCAGTCGCAGTTAGCCGGTAGTCTGTGGCTGGGGAGAACAGTACAAAATATTGACTGGATGTTCTAGAAAAACCTATTATTTTGTAATCTGTGCAAAGGTTAAAATGTCTTTGCTTCCACCCAATGAGAACCTAGGTAATCCTTTTTTTACCTATAATATAAATGGGGAGTCCCCTATAAATCACATTACTAGCTCCATCTATTGATGTTTATGAAAACTGTGTAAACTTGCTGGTTGCCGGCAGGTAGCGCTAGTTGCCAGTAACATTGTGGAACATTATCAAATATTGAATAAAATATCCTTTCAATTACTAAATATTAATATTTTAAAAATAGTTCGATAAGAATAAGTTGTGTTTACATAACTTTTCAATAGTAATTCGTTCGAATTAAACAAGTAAATATCAAATAACTATATTCTATTACAGCGCCATCTAGTGCGTTAAAAAATAATGTTACACGTGTCTAACTTTTGTTAACTTTTCGTCGGCTTTCTTTGTGATTTGAACAACACAGACAGAGTCGGCAAATTGAAAGGATGCGGTATTGCTTTGAGAAAATTTTAGCTTCACTTTTGTTTACTAGGAGTTAACCAATTGCAACAAAAAAGTATGGTCATGCTTTAAATGTTTTCTTACTTATATAATTTTAATACCTATTGGAATTTTAAGTGACATTGAAAAATTAAACAATTATAATTAAAATAATAACTTTGGCCATAGGGCCCAACCCTACCTACTCGGAGGAGGCTTTTTTCTTCTATGGGAAGGCTAACAAGCAAGTGGGCATGCGTTCCATTACTTCCATTCCACCTGATGGTAAGTGATTACCGTAGCCGATGGACATTAGCTATACCAGGGGATTGCAAATTTGTTATCGACTTATAGGTACATTCTAGAAATATCCTAGAAGGCAACTTTCGGTTTGCGGCTTTTCGGGGAATATCCTGAAGCGCTCGTGGTGTAGCATGATTAGCCGATCTTAATCGATCGGCAAAGTTAAGCTGATAGCTTAACTTTGCCGCCGTCGGTACCTGGATGTGTGACCGTCTAAAGGTATATCTAAATCGAGCGTTTCCGTACTTCGGAAGGCACGTAAAGCCGCTGGTCCCTGTTATCACCGTTAAGCTAGTTGACGGCTTGAAAACTCCAGCAGGTTAACCACTAGCCTACCTCCACCGATCCGCAGTGGGCACGCGTGGTGGAGTATCTGCCTGTTCCCTTTCACCCTAATTTGTGAAAGGAGGCCTGTGCTCAGCAGTGCGACATTATATGCTGATGATGATGATCCTGAGACATCGAAATGGAATTGCATCTCTCTAGTCTAGTTGAACCAATTATAAAATACTTCTGTCTTCCGCCTACCCGAGAATAATGTTAAGTTAATAATCACTTTTTTTTAATTGCCAAAATAGAACTCAAAATTAGTGACTAGAACATTTGAATCACTCAACCATAGCGGGTAGCGGCGCAGCGCAGCCACAGGCACTGCTGCCGGCTGTCGGCATCTTTTGATCTCGCCGATACGCCGACACAAAATCATTTCAAAAACCATTTTGAGTTTGAATTTTTCGTCGAAAGGACGTGTTTCGAAAGCGCTGAGTGAATATTTGGAAATTTTCCTGAAATTATTATTGAACTATACGTAATCTTGTAAGTATGTTTTGTTTTTTTTTGCTAGTTATTATGCTGAACAATTTTCCGGATTTGAGTACAAACTTATGTTGCAAGCAATTCTATTGCTAAATCCATGCTAAATCATATAGTAATTTGGTCATTTCGACGTTAAAACAAATAAAAACTATAAAAATAGCAGATTCAATGATAGCCTAGCCCAGTAAATAGCATAGGTAGGTACCAATAGCAAGGATATTTTTAAAATTACCGCTCCGCAGCTCCGCTTTCCTTGAGCTTTCTTTCAGAAGATATTTTTTTCAATATAAATAATATCAAATACTTATGCACTTATGGTACTTATGCGAATTGAAATTTTAGGTAAATGTTTTGTTGAATGATATTATTTATTTATAATTATCGATAGTTCTATAATAAAGTATATAATTTGACTAAATTATTCATTTGCTTGGTTGATTGAATGCCATTTTGCCATTTTTTTTGTATAAAAAAGATGACAATCCATAAAATAATGAACTTTTTGTGATATTTACAGAAACAAAATGAATCCATCCAAAAACATGATGGATTATATGACTGAAATTAATAGATTGTTTCCGAGGAGTCCCGGAGATGGTAAGTTATTTGATTTATTTCACGATTTAGGTTACTTCTATAAAGTTTTCTAAGGTTCGACATTACCTAAGTTATACTCGTAAAAACCGTATTTCCAAAACTATTTGGATATTTATAACACCTACCTAAGCAAATTCACGACAGAATTATAATGAATACAGAATAAAGTAGGTACCTACCTACCTACTACGTAATTTGCATACATAGACTTATAAAAAAAAAACTTGGTTTGAGTTTGCATTAAAGTATACATAAATATCTAAATCCAAAATTGATAATCCTTGCTAAATAATCATAATAGGTAAATGCGAATGTGAGTTTGTTTGTTACGCTTTCACGCCTTACCTACTGAACCGATAATCATGAAATTTGGCATACAGATAGCCTATGGCAGGGAGAACGACATTGGATTTTTTAAATCCCGGGAACGCGATTGACAGCTTGTAGATAATATTTTAAGACTTATTGATGGTCACCAGTAGTGGTCACGTATTTTTGACTCTTATCTTTTTTTTACTGAGGAATATCACCATCCCCAGAGGCCCCATGGCCCCCATGGTAAGTCATGATGTGGACGAAGGTCGTTAGCACACAAGCCTAAATGGGGATTGCCGAGGAGCTGGCTCTCCAAGTAAAAACTAGCAGTTGAAAGATGTGCCCAAAAAATTTTCTACAGTACAAACTATAGGAAAATCTCTCAATTGTTAACTACCCTCACATTGTGTCAACAACATCTTTTCAGATTTTTTCCAAACACCAAACACAAGCCATTCACCATTCAGCCTACTGACACCAGCCAACCGGTCATCCAGCTCGGCTGACTCAACATCTCCAGATTCCTTCCCAGACCTATTCCAACATAGACTCCCATCTGAGTACAGGCATGACCAACCAATGTTTGAAACACCATTGGCTCTCAGACGCCAACGTCCAATTGTTGGCAGGAAAATCATGCGAACAGAACCAACCTTTAACCAAGCCAAAATTCCAGACCATGACCATGTAATCTGGCATCCAGATGAACAACAAACTCCACCAAGGTCTACCAGAGATTTTATTGAAAACAATAATTATACGCACAATGTTCTTTACGAATTATTCCCAGCTGAAAACAGAGCTTATTCAATTCTCCAGTCCAGTCCAGAATTCAAGTCTCCAGTCAAAACTCCATCCAACTTCCCTTCACCAATTTCAAACTATACGCCGAATATGGCCAATGTCTCACCAAGATCATTGAATATGCCAATGTCCAATGTCTCGCCAACATCAAATACCAGATGCACAAGATATCTTTCAAGGCTTCCATCACCTGCTCTAAGCATGGTTTCTAGTGGGCCAAGTTCAAGTTTCAGCCAAGATGTTGGGCCATCAAGGATGTGTACCTTTTGCCGTAAGAACGGGGAGACACCATTGGTGTACATGACTCATATGGTGAAGGAAAGAGTTGGCCAAAGACAAATAGTGACGTGTCCAATATTGAGGTCTCATGTCTGTTCTACTTGCGGAGCATCCGGAGATAATGCTCATACAATGTAAGTTGAACTTTTTTTTACGGTTTATAAATCTATGTTCGACCACAACCTCACCATCAAATAAGTGATGATGTGGCCGAAGGTGGTATTCAAAAATTCAAAATCATTTATTCAAATAAACCTTCGCAGGCACTTATGAAAAGTCTGACTCTAATACTCTAATACCGGTTCGGAAGGTTGCATTTGCTGAGAAGAGCCGGCAATAAACTCAGCAATTACTCTTTTCAAAACAGGCTTAGATTCATTACATAATATTTACATTCTAATCGCACTGAAAACAATTGCGTGCCCCGGCGCGGCGGCAAAATTACAAAGTAGACTGAATAAATATTGAATAAGTAAATAAATAGCAAACTTAAGCAGACCAGCCCCCACAAGCAGCACCTGTTCACAAGTATGACGCGTGTGGCAGCCATCGCCCTCCTTGTAAGCACACAAACCCACGAAGGAGCTCCAGAGCCAGAGCCCATTGGGGAGGGTCGATGACGCGTGAGTGTGCCCGGTGTCTTGCAAACGTACATATGGCTAGGTAACCGCTTACCATCAGGCGGGCTTACGCTTAAGCTTGTTTGCCGACTTGCGTCGTATTACACCTAAAAAAAAACATGAGTACTTGACAATTCCAAGATGGCGCCTTTTCTACTGATGTTATACAGGAGGTTCAAGTTGTAACTCCAATAAATAAAATTTTATTTTTTCAATTTCCAGTACGTACTGCCCAATTCTGCGCTCCTCCAATAATGGTCAACCACTACAGTCTACGACCATCACACTCAAGAACACACGCGTTAAGAGCAATGGTAGGAGACGTTACTAGTATAATTCTAAAACTAGCATGCACTTGTTTTGAATTAACAAGGTAACGGCAATACATGAAGGTAAAGAAGATTACTATATTTGCATTAGTATCTGTATGATGCATGGGCACACTTGCTATTGCATTTTGACCTCTATATCTGTACAACAACAGAACTATAAGATTTAAGTTAAATGTAGCTCAAGATTTGTGAGCTAAGTGTATTTTATTGGTATTTGTTTTTGATTATTTTTTTTAACAAACAAAACACTAAAGATTGTACACACGGCTACAGATCAAGTTATAGGTACATTTCTCCTATACAATGCGAGATCAGCTTATACTGGAAAAGATATTTTGATCTGTAGCTGTGTGTACTACCTATCAATCCACACCAAATTAGAATAACTAAAAAATAATGTAGTTTCATAATGTTTTATATCTTGAAATAATGGTTTTGCAACAGGCACAATTATATTTTTAAAGACATTTGACTGATTGTATGTAGTTTTGTATATTATATTAAAGCTGATCCCAAATTACTAGTTCCTAGCGTTCATAACGAATTTTAGTATGCATAAGCCTTACTTAATTTTAAGTTGATATGATCTCAACCACAAAAAAGGTCGGTATATTTTAAATAAAAAAAAAACGCAAAAAGACGCATGTATAGATTTTATTGCCGTAAATTGACAAAATTATATGATATAATTATATTTGAAAAAGTAAAATGTCTCTTGTTTTTGAGACAACAATGACAATTATATAATTTTTCACACAACTACCCTCAAAACAATCATGATAACATTTTATTATTTTATTTTAATTTTTGACATATTTTATTTTACTCTTAACATCATGTTGTACACACGGCTACAAGATATGTAGCCGTGTATACATTGCTATAGGATTTCCATGGATGTGGTGAAAGAGACCATAGAAACATAATTTTATCACTTCAGCCTCTATTAAAAATTTACTTATTACATTGGTAGAGCAGATGATCTTAAACTTGTCTATTATTTTATATTGTTTTCTCGTAAAATGTTATATCCTATAGTGAATCTATAATTTTAATTATTTTTTACAAAATACATATTTCATCCATGACTATTATAATAGTTTTAAAAATGTCTGAAATATTTAAATGCTCTGATAACAATGTAGACCTATAATATTTCTTCTAGAATTTAGGATTTTGACGAATATTATCTTTCATCACTATATTTTGACTTGCATTGTTTTATCTAAAATCGTTCAACTGGCTTATTACAAATAAAAAAAAAATTGACTAATAAAAAAAGAAATGAGTGTGTCTATGTTTATCTAAAACTCCATTCAAATAAGGATGGTATTATTTGTACTATGTTTTATTTTCTTTTAGAATATAAGAATGTCTTTTTTGTAGCATGATACAGAGAAACTTAAGATTTCTTTATATTGCATGGTTTTAAATAACATAATTTCAATTGTTATTAAGTACCTGCTTCACAGTTGACAACTACACCTACTAATGGCAAATATACATTACTTTTAAGGTGAATGCACACTTATCCGAGCCGAACGCATCGAACGAAACGAATTTTAAAACTGTAAATGAAATTCATCCAGATTCGGATGATTCGACGCGGCCCAGTGTGCGAGCTTTCATAAGATTTTATATACAGAATTCTAAAATTCGTTCGTTCACGCGTTCGGCTTTTCAAGGTTTAGCGTTTTCTGTCGATAAACTTGAAACAGTCTCTTAAAATAAATGTGCCAGGCCTTAAAAGCCTACTGGTTTATGAAATGATTAAAAACTGATTATTTATGGTAAATAATTGTTAAAAAATTATGAATTTGTGCTCACAGTTGCATTCAATTTCATTGAAACAAAACTAAATCTTTAAAAGTTTGCTGCATGGCTTTTTAATGAACTAATTGTCAATTAAACTTTGCAATTAACAAGTTTCAAGTTGTCCTTTTGCCTTGTTTTTTTGCATTTATCTTCTAATTTTAAGCATGTAATATAATATAGTTTCTAAGTTTAAAGAACTAGTTTTCATTACTGCAAAATGTTTTCAGTTGAGAGGTTATGTTTTTTTTTCCTGGAACTCTTGATTCCCGTTGATATTATAATGTACTTTATGTACTATTTTGTATTAATTTTGAGAAAAGTTTTATGAACATTTTGGTGTTCGCATGTTTTTTATAATTAATAAAGTTTTACTACTAACAGATATTTTTATTATACAGGGTGGACATTTGAGACGTGTCAGTAAGGGCAAAGGAAATCTGAAAATGCCGATCGCAACAATAAAATACCGGCCAAGTGCGAGTCGGAGTCGCAAATGGAGGGTTCCGTATAATATTAACTAACTCATTGTGCTATGAAAACAAAACACCAAAAAAAGACGCCCAATATTAATACATATTTTCTGAAAATTTCAACTGTCAGACAAACTGACGGGCGGACGGTGGAGTCTTAGTAATAGGGTCCCGTTTGGCACCCTTCGGGTACGGAACCTAAGATAGATTCCTAAGACAATATTCGCGAGGCTTCAAACTAGGTAGCTGCTTTTACTGACCTGTCTCACCACTTCGTATACAACATACCTACCTATTATCTACATACTTCTAAATTGGTGATGGTTTTTTCAAAACCTGTTGGTTCTCGCGTGGGACGCGCGTGTCCCAGGATATTTATTAGTAAGTACCTCCTATCCACCTACTTGGCTAATTTGAATGTTCCTTGAAAATGTTATTATTCGTAGTTGAACATCGATAAACGTTTTTTTCATAAAATTATTAAAAATAATATTAATTAACTGAATAAGAAATTTGGCTCTTGGATTAATCCATACGAAAATAAATGTGTTCTTCTCTCAACCAAGAAGAATTTATATTGTGTGCGTTCGCGCAGCGGAATGTTGTTGAATTTAAAGATATTAATTATGCAGATATTTAGTGTATGACGTCGTATAATTGTGTATGGTAAAAAAAAAATTGTGTACGCAGCCATTGTGGAGAAATTCACCAAAAACTGATTCCGCTGGGCGAACGTTGTCCTGGCGGAACTTATTTTAATCCATAGATTTTAGAAGAAAAGAGGTGTGTCCAAAAATTAGTGTGTATTTGTGTGTAATTGTGTATGTATGAATAAAATGAGTGCATGCATAAACTTCGGAGAAATTCAAGTTTCCGCTACGCGAACGTTTGGCCATTAGCTAGTTTTCATATAAAGCGCTTACATAGAGAGCTGTAGATTTTTACATACGTTGTTTTGAATTTGTTTATATTTGTTTAAAAAACAGATTTAGAAAAAATCGTAGGGCTTAAAAGATAAAAATATAAACGTAAAATACACTTAATAGGTCTTAGTTCTTAAAGTATGCACTTTGGGGTCTAGATTTTCACGTTTATACAAACCTTGTAAGTATCTGAAACATGTTGCCAAGTATCAATGATGTTCCGTTAGTAATTAAAGAGTTAAAGGACAATTTTACCATGAATAGATCACTGTTTACAAAACAGTCAAATATCACGACGTTCTAAAGGAATTGCATGGTAAAATGTATGCCAAAAATTAGTTTATTCATTCAACTATTCACATGCAAAATTTCATGTCATTAAATTTAGTAATTAAAGAAATCAATTAAAATACTGACGAAGCATCGAAAACCTACATAACCCGACCAAGTTCGGATAGCTACAAAAAAGCGTCCATGCAATATATTTAGGTAACATCCCAAAATTTACCGTATAATACCGGTATTGAATTGGTATAGGTGATAACACAATTGTTGTTTCGATATAATTTAAAGGTCATTTATTTTTGTACACCAAATTTTTGTTCAATTGTTCTGATTTTTCAGCTCCAGAATTGACTGGAATAATTCCGGAGTTCCGATAGGTATTCACATTTTTTAAAAGTTAATATTTTGATTTAATTATATTCTTGTGAACGCATATTTAAATAGAAAAGTACTTGTTAATTGAAGATTTGTTTTTATCGTAGATAGTTGGGTTATTATTAAAAAAATATTTTTAATTCAAGAAATGCAATTGTTTTATTTTTTCCTAACGCTTGTGTACGGAACTGTACCATATTAGTAAATACTATATTGGAAGGTTAAGAACGTCTCTTAGATATATGGCTGGGCCGCTTTTTTGTAGCTATCCGAACTTTGTCGGGTTATGTAGGTTTTCGATGCTTCGTCAGTATTTTAATTGATTTCTTTAATTACTAAATTTAATGACATGAAATTTTGCATGTGAATAGTTGAATGAATAAACTAATTTTTGGCATACATTTTACCATGCAATTCCTTTAGAACGTCGTGATATTTGACTGTTTTGTAAACAGTGATCTATTCATGGTAAAATTGTCCTTTAACTCTTTAATTACTAACGGAACATCATTGATACTTGGCAACATGTTTCAGATACTTACAAGGTTTGTATAAACGTGAAAATCTAGACCCCAAAGTGCATACTTTAAGAACTAAGACCTATTAAGTGTATTTTACGTTTATATTTTTATCTTTTAAGCCCTACGATTTTTTCTAAATCTGTTTTTTAAACAAATATAAACAAATTCAAAACAACGTATGTAAAAATCTACAGCTCTCTATGTAAGCGCTTTATATGAAAACTAGCTAATGGCCAAACGTTCGCGTAGCGGAAACTTGAATTTCTCCGAAGTTTATGCATGCACTCATTTTATTCATACATACACAATTACACACAAATACACACTAATTTTTGGACACACCTCTTTTCTTCTAAAATCTATGGATTAAAATAAGTTCCGCCAGGACAACGTTCGCCCAGCGGAATCAGTTTTTGGTGAATTTCTCCACAATGGCTGCGTACACAATTTTTTTTTTACCATACACAATTATACGACGTCATACACTAAATATCTGCATAATTAATATCTTTAAATTCAACAACATTCCGCTGCGCGAACGCACACATTTATATTATATTCTTCTTCTTCTTATTTTTAATTTTGGCAACCAAGCCCAAATTAGGGCTTATTTCTGCCATTGTCGAGTTATATTATAGTTTCCAGTCACAATAAATCACTTCACATTATAGTCCTCAGTCAGTCACCGTCCATAAAAGTCACGTTTTACTACAATGGTGGTAATTGTACTAAAACTCTTCACGGACATTTTGAGACAACTTGAAAAGTCACGACACACATAATTCATTTCATTTCACTTCACTGGTGCACATGGATGATCTTTATTGGGTAAAATACCACCAAAAATACACAATAAAACTCAAAATACACAAATTTATGAAAATAAAAATGAAAATGCTACGTCACTCTGCAAGTTCCCGCCAAAAAGTCCTTATATTATATTCAATAAGTGAACGAAGATAATACTTCCAATGTTCATCACTAGAGGCGCCACCATCCATTGGTGTACTCACAGACGTATGAGTAGTAGGTACCTTTAGTACTACTCATACGTCTGTGGGTGTACTTTAATAAAATGTTGTTAACGAACTAGTTACAATATCGATAGTGCTATCGATATCGCAGGCCGACCAATACTATTCATTCAAGGCAATACTATCGATATAATCGATACTATTGAATCTCAATAGTATCGACAGTATTGAGATTCAATAGTATTTAACTAATAGTATCGATAGCATTAATTGAATTTAAACAATACAATGGATAGCGCTATCGATATTGTTACTATTTTCCAAGGTCACGATAGTATCTGAGGTAATACTACGTACAACCAATAAGTACTTCATAAAGCAGAAATATCTGGTTTTTTAAGTAATTCTTAGCTATGCCCTGCAGCGTGGTGTCATAAAGCGTCTTAAAATATATAGAAAAGCTTATCACTCAATCAAAATCATATAAAAAAAGCCTCTCGAGTTTCTTGCCTTGAGTCTTCTCATTTTAAGTGTATTCCGAACCGGTGGTAAATAGTAGTTAGTTGGATCAGGATAGGTTATTAATTTCGGGCGTTAACTGTATGTACCACGGAAAAGAGTACCAACTTAACGTTCACGAGTTCCTTACCAGGGCCTAAACTGAATAAACAACTTTTTTATTTCATATTGGGCTAACAAATGTAAAAAAAAAAAAAACGGCTGGTTGTTCCAGACATAAGCGCTTTCAAGGACTTTTTGGCGGGAACTTGCAGAGTGACGTAACATTTTCATTTTTATTTTCATAAATTTGTGTATTTTGAGTTTTATTGTGTATTTTTGGTGGTAGTTTACCCAAAAAAGATCATCCATGTGCACCAGTGAAGGGAAATGAAATGAATTATGTGTATCGTGACTTTTCAAGTTGTCTCAAAATGTCCGTGAAGAGTTTTAGTACAATGACCACCATTGTAGTAAAACATGACTTTTATGGACGGTGACTGACTGAGGACTATAATGTGAAGTGTTTTATTGTGACTGGAAACTATAATATAACTCGACACTGGCAGAAATGAGCCCTAATTTGGGCTTGGTTGCCAAAATTAAAAATAAGAAGAAGAAGAAGCGCTTTCAAACGTGTGATTACCACATGAATAGAATGTGGTATTATCACAATATCCTAATAATATAAATGCCAAAGTTGAGTTTGTTTGTTACGCCTCATTTAAGCCTTCTCGCCTCAACTACTCAATGGATCATCATGAAATTTGGCATGCAGAATTGCAGATAGCCTATGGTGTGGAAAAGGACATAGGCTAATTTTTATCTCGGGAACGTGGGTAAAACCGCGGGAGACAGCTAGTATAACAATAAATATCATGGCATTTAATGGCTATTTTAAATATGTTAGTGTTGCATAGCAATAGCTCAGAGTAGATAAATACTACGTACAAGTATTACTCTTGAGCTATTGGTAACGCCAAACGCCGTTTTTTTAATCGTCAAAACATGATTGTATGATAAGTTTGTTTATAGAGCGTGTTCTGGTGGCGCCATCTATGTTTCGCTTAGTGTGATGTTGACACTAATTAATTTCTTTTGACAGCATCTTCCATAACTAATATTCGAATTCAAAATCATTTATTCAAATCTACAAATAATTTCAAATAGACTTTTACAGGCACTTATGAAAAGTCTGACTCTTATACCGGTTCTGAATGTTCTATTTGCGGAGAAGAGCCGGCAATAAACTCGGCAATTACTCTTTTCAAAACAAGCTTCGACTGATTACATAATATTTACATTCTAATCGCACTGACAACAATTGCATAATAAAAAATTATATTACTACCACCACCACACTTTCGCATTCTGGCGCACGATATATTATGTTAGTTTTTCCCAGTAGTTATGTTAGGTTATCTTAGAAAAAAGGTAGTCAAGTTAGGTAGGTAGGTATTCATTTTTTTTTAGAAAAGCGCCATCTCCAATCACTTGAAAAATCGAAACTTGTAAAAATAGGTTAAAACTTTTACGATTCGAACTACACAGCAATACTGAAAAAATGTTGCGCCAAATAATTTCAATGTCTATTTTTGGCGCCAACCCATGGTCATTCATTCATACTCGCGAAGATTTCAGCCGACAGTATGAAAACTGTCCACGCGTTAAATGCGCTCTAAATAAAATTAAATAAATAAAAGTGTTTTATCCGCCAAAATGGCACCTTACGACTGGCCTATAGATACTGTGAATTTACCAGTGATGCGAATTGTGACTCCACGAAATGTTATAATGTGTGGTATTTATGGAATGTGAGTAGGTACTAGAAAATAGTCGTGATTTTTAAGGAAACTGGCTCTCAAGTGCAAACGCCAGAACACAGTTTCAACTTGAGGATGATAGTTGGTGAGGAGGTACCTACTACAGAGTAGGTACCCTAAAACCGTTCTATGGTTTCCTCACAATGTTTTCCTGAACCTAAAGCTGATTATTGTAGGATTCGAACCCACTTCAGCGCCACTGAGCTATCATCGCTTCAAATCTGCCTTTGTGCTCAGATTAGAACCTAAAACTGAATTAGTGATGAGATTTTCTACGTGGAAAATATGCGGTACACAGCTCGCTGTGCGGAACAAATATTTTCATGGAAATGTAAATGAATAAAGAAAGCGGAAATAAATAAAAATAATCTTATGTAGTTTTTAAACTAAAAGATTAGTGGTCACCATTCACCAAGTGGTGGAAGAGCTGGCAGCTTCTTCGCACAACGTATCAGCTTGGTATCAGCATTGCGATACACCGAGGAAATGCTGATATGATGTGTAACACTAACATGTGTGTTTAATCCAATTCCCTGATGCGGATGCCTTTGGTTAGGTCTTATCATAGGTCTTCTGACAGAAGATGTACCTATCTAATCACTACGTTTTATTCATGAGTCTTGCGTCACAGCACCGTACAATCGAATTTTGCTGCGAATAGAAAGAATTTGTTTACATTACGAGACTTTTTGTTCGAACATTTTAACCAAGCTTCGTAAACGCTCAATGCACATTCCATCCTAAATGTCAATGTCACTCCAATGTCAAAATTGTCAATTCAATTCAAAATATAAGTTCCATTCCAGCATGTAAAAATTGTAAATAAGAATAAATTATCATCTATTTGGCTATGGAAAATAAATTATAGTGAAAATATAATAGAAAATGAGTTCACCAAAGAATACTCCGCCCGTGTCTCCACCGCAGACTCCGTCGGCAGTTCATAGTGTTCAAGATGAGCCTTACGTTGGAGACGAGTGTTGCAAACCAGATTTCATATACGGGGGTCCATTTATTAAAGTTGAAAAGCCGTCACCGTTTTTGAACACCGCTACTCCGCTGAATATTCAATTGCAAGGGACTTATAAATTGTATGTATTTCCATAAAGATCCAATAAGATTCTGCTTCGATAGTATACCTTCTTCGCTAATATATTTTCTGTATTAGAAATGCCCATCAATGCCCCTGTTTCAATTTCCTGTCATTCAATTCATACCTACATAATTTACTTAAAATATCTTATCCTAAAAATAAATAAGAAATATTTATACATAAGGCATAGACATATAAAAAAATCAAGACGGAGTGTCGCCTTATAAGAAAGTGAAGCAAAAAAATTCCTACGTGTAAAATCAGTACTGGCCCAAGCAGGCACAAATGGTACTGAGCCTTATTGTCACTATCAATGTCTCAATACGGAATGACAAGCGATCGGCTTGTGAGGCCATTTATTTACAAGAACGCCGGCTTCCTATTACTTGCGTCACTTAAGAACACAGACCGTTCCGTCTTTCATTTTTTCTTGGTCTGAGACCTAAGGGCAAAAAGACTAAAAATTAATATTTTATTGGCCAAGTACACCTAACTTGTGAGAGAGAACTTCTCTGAATAATAGAATTATTTATTTATATTATCTATGTTAAAATATTTTACTATAGACTACAGTTTGTTACCATAATAAAATCCTTTTTACGATCAACTGTATTAAGGCTTATTCCAAAGCATACAACTACTTTCAACTTCTGGCATATTCCTAGCTTTAAAATGATTGTGGCTAGTTATATCATATATTTTATAACAATCATTCACTCTCACATAAAACAAAGAACATTATTTTTTATTTGTAACAAGGTAGGTACATTTAACTGTGGGAGACACAAGCACAAACCAGGTTGCCCTGTGCTATGAGTCTCCTGGCTCCCCCTCTTTGTAGGATCTAGTTATACAGTTAGTTGAACATATTTTTAAGGCAATGATACCTCGGTAGTAACATTGGATACCGAGACGAAGGTCCCGGGTTCGAATAATATAATGTACTTGAGCTTTCGGTGAAGGAAAACATTGTAAGGAAACCATAGCATGGTGGTAGGGTACTTTGTAGTACCCATCTGGCTGGCTACCACCCTCAAGTTGAAAATGGGTCGCCAAGCACTTATTGTGTGTTCCGACAGCTGCACTTGTGAGCCAGCCATCAATCGCGCGTTGCCGACCCTAAAACTGGAATTATTAAGTAATATTTCAACTGATAATAATTATAGTGTGAAGTCATTAAATTTTTATCTCTTAAATTACTTGAACTTTCATGACATCTGACAACCTTGCCTTGAACGAACTGCGCATAATATTATATTTGTTGAAATATCTTCCTAATCCTCCTGTACTAAATAATAAATAAATATCCTGGGACATTCCTCACACATGGTCATCTGATCCCAAACTAAGCAGAGCTTGTACTATGGAAACCAGATAACTGATATAATACATATACTACTTTTTGTTTGTAAATACATACTTAATATACATAATTACACCCAAACTCAGGACATACAGACATGTTCATGCACACAAATGCATGTCCTGTGCGGGAATCGAACCCACGACCTGCGGCGCAATAGGTGGAATCTTTACCAGACGCTTAACCAACTGCGCCAACTGGCCCGCCCGTACTCAATATCTTATTGCACTAATTTTAATGTTGTACTTTTAAAAAGTTGTACCACGTGCATTTCCTCTCCCCTTTTTCTCGATACCCACTATATTCTAACAACGGCAGGGTTGGAAATGATCAAGATTCATTGATGGTAAGGTATCTGATAATTTTCGTTTATTATGCAACATAATTAATGGTATCTCATTCTTACATTTCTTCTTACAGTTTTTTGTTTTTATACAGTAGAATACTTTGACTACATGCAATCAATAATAAATAATCAAATATAACAATCTGATTTTGAATAAGCAAGTAATAAAAAATACTTATTAACATTACTATTAAAAATTACTAGTAACAAACAGCCGTAGGAGTTGAATACATGTGACTGAAATAGTTTAAAAAAAATAACTAATTGATCGAGCGAACGAAGCATGTCCATTTTAGTATCGGAAAAAATGCTTTCACAGAGCCACTAGTTAGTCAAGTCTTGGTAAACCAAGACAAACTATGTTCCTATAGTTAAAATATGACCCTTATGTCTCAGTAATACAGTTGACAATTTTAGATACTACGAAATTTCAGAGGCCAGATTATATCAACAAGTCAGACGAAACTCGACTCTAATCTATACTATAAAACATGTGTTACAAAATAAACAAGTTTTTATTAGCATTCCTGGCACTCATCGTGTTTACGTAACGTGACTCATAATTTCATCGAAGCCATCATAGCCCGGATAGCTCAGTCGGTAGAGCATTGGACTTTTAATCCAAGGGTCCAGGGTTCAAGTCCCTGTTCGGGCGGCTATTTTTATTTTGTTGTCGAATTTTATTTTTACTTTATGTTTATAAATATTATGTTTTCTTTACAGGAGTTTTGCATATTACTCGTTAAAGGAAAGATTACCAATAATATTGACGAAAGTCATCGATTATTTGTCACGGGAAGGAGGTAAAATTAAATCTGCTAATAGTGGTGCTGTAAGTACATAACATTTAGATTTTTGAAGTATTAATGCAATTACAACCATTAGATCCACCCGCTAGATGGCGCTTATCTAAAATACCTTGAAAAATATACAGCATAATTTTGAATTGGTTGGTGAACCTAAAAAAACCGGCCAAGGGCGAGTCGGACTGGCCAACGAAGGGTACCGTAAAGATGTTTCTCGTATGGGGCCCCCTTAAGGCGCAGACTTGGGCAAAATACACTACATTGCTGCCCAAATTATATGAAACCTGCTAACTCTACGGTGTTGAAATGAAAATATATGATACTTAAGGATATAACAAACACATCGCCCGAGCCGAAAACACGATTTCAATTAAAAGCCTCGATAAAAAAAAATGTCAAACATACCTCTGAAAATCAAGAAATTCCCAAATATATCCAACGCCTGAAGGTATTTTGATACGATTTTTTTCATCGATATAGTACATATCATAAGAAAATAAACGCCCGATTTAGTTTTTTGAATTAGCTATTCAGTTTTTCATAATAATGATTTTTAAAAAAGTCGCTTACGTCAAATTCAATCCGAGCACCATCAACCTCATACCGCACTCTATTGTCCTGCAACTCGCGTATTTTGCTTCGCGCTCACTCGCATTCCGCGGCGATCCGCGTTGCTAGATGGACCTGTGTCATTTTCTTTCAGAATTTTCACAAAAATAAAACCCTCTCAAATGAGTAAAAAATCATATCAAATATCTTCAGAAGGCACTGGAAATGCATGCTAGTCAAATGAAGGCAATTGAGCCTTTTATTTGCTTGTTATGAATAAAAATATATAAAATAAAATCTGTTATGATTGATACTTTTGAAAATTGTCATCGAGCCATGTCGTGGTACTGACAGAGACTAATACTTATTTTCGTCTATGAAGGGTATGGCTTGGGTAGTCTAGGGGGCTAAAGTGCGGGTTATTAATGTAGGCTCCGACTGAAGGAAGTGATGATTCAAATCCCGGAAAGTTTTTTTTTTATTTCAAATCATACAAAATGAAAAATCAGCAATATATATTATTTTTAATGAGCAATTATCTATTTAGTTCCTTACCTGATTAAATAACACCTCATTCAATGTTGTTTATTTTGAGATCAAAGAAAAGGTATTGAAGGTAGGTTGACTAATACTGGTAACAGTAGGTGCCCCGAAGTCGGGGCGGGCGTGCCAGTCACTACTGCGGTCATCGAGTCATCTGTAGTCATCGAGTCGAGCCGATATACCTTTATATTCATTGTATTATTGTGGTCCAGTCGCTTAGTCGTGAAGTGTCAATGGCACAGTAAAATTAGTACCAGTAAGGAAAATATTACACATCTTACGTTGACTAAGTTTCTACTACATCGAGGAACAACCCTTACAGAATTTATACCGAGCAATCTGATTCCGAAACTAGTCGTGATTTGTCACTGATTTTGAACTGTAAGGATCAATCACTTCATCGTGTGTTCTTGACTTGGCCAATCAGAGCGCATTGTCAATGGTGGCAAATTGGTGGAATATATTGCAAGCAAAATCAACGTCATTACGCTTCTTTGGGTTAATTGTTCGATGTTCTACTACTTACTGAATCGGTTAGTTGGAATGTGAACCCATCGTAAATTTACAATTACTATTAGTGAGCTCGGCTATCATTGTGCCGATTGTCGTATCGGCCAATGGCCTGATGGCCGAAAGCCTCGAGCCTCTCGGCAGTAATCCTCGATACGGCTCGCATTGGGAGGAGGTTCCTATTTCTGCAGCCCTAACCACCGGTAGCTTAGCTTTTTCAGCCAATCAGCGGCCAGGCACAGTTTTGTAGTAATAAAATTAGAATAACTTTTGTTGTCATTCTTTAACAGTTGATAGGAAATGTTCAGATTTAGTTATAAACGCGATATTTTTACTATTTGAAAGATAATACGATGTAGAATAACGAAGTAGTAAAATCGGAAATACAACAGATTTTCTGAAAGCGGATGGAAACCCGTGACTTGTAGTCCTCCAGAAGCTATTTAATTCCGTTATACAGGAAGGTACAACTAGGGTATGTGTATGTAATATCGGTAGGTTTTTAATTCCGATATTGATTTTCAATATTGGATCTCAATAGCAGAATTAGAAATGTTCATTATAAATTGCACATATTCCTTATAAACTGCACATAATTATAATTAATAAATAGCTCAATAGCTTTATTTTAAAACCCAAATAGATTTTTTTTTACTGATTCCGATATTACGATATAATTGGATCACTGAGTATCGGATTGTAAATTGTAATATCAAATAATAATAATAATATCTTTGTACAGCAAAGCCACTATGTCAATCAGAGTACAGGACGAGAGTACGAGACCAATCCAGTTGCAGAAGGATGAAAGACAGGGTGACGTAATTTCCCCGAAACTCTTTACCACAATCTCACGTTCAATCTCTTGAACTGGAAGGGTTATGTTTGTTAAGGTTAAGGGCCTGATCGGAGGCCGCCTCTTCGTCGACGGCAGAGACCGGAGCTCTTGTCTCCTCCTGAGTAGCTCCACTACTCGGGCGCGATGTTGATGGGCGGCAGACTCCCCCGATTCCGCCACCCTTGGGCCCAGGGTTGGGGGAAGGCGGCTTAAAAAAGCCGCCCTCCGACGCCCGGTCCTCCTGCGGCGGATAGCCAGGGTGGTAGTGTCCTCCCTGTCACGTTCCGCCGCCTCCTTAGCGAGCATAACTCGCTCGCAAAAGGAGTGGAGTGGAGTCCCACGATCTCTCGCTTTCAACCACAGCGCTAACCATGCTCGGCAGCGAGAGATCAGTCCCCACTTCGGCGCAGAGCTCGCTGCTAGGCCCCCTCTTCGAGGCACAATTATGCTTGTTTACCGACTAAGTTGTATAAAATAAAAAAAACAGCGTTCGGGATGCTACGCCATATCTTCAAGTCCAGAATACCTCAGAGGTTTACAATCAGTGCGTGTTACCAGTGATGAAATACGGAACACGGACGTGGTCTTTCACTGCTGGTCTAATAAATACGCTCAGAGTCACTCAGCAAGCTATGGAATGAGCTATGCTCGGAATTTCACTACGAAACAGGATCCGAAACGAGGACTTAAGTATGTAGGAGAACAAAAATTCTCGATAAAGCTTAGCGATGGGCGATTGTTACTAAAAACAATCGAATTATTCGATTGTCCAATTAATTCGAATCATTCGAATAACAATTGACTTCTTTCGATTGTTCATAATACGCTTCGTGCGGCACCGCGCGTGGCCTGTGCCGTGCGCTGGCTGTCCACCCGCCGAATGAATGAATCTATTCGCCCCCGCGCTCACCCGTCGATTGTGCATACTATTGCAACCTGCGTGGCGTGCGTCAATTTTCATTCGAAAGGTCGATTGTTATTCGATTGTTTATTCGTTAGAACGAATGAATCGACAATCGAATGTAAAGTTTTACAATTGTCGATTCTTTCGATAACTTTTTTTTTAACAGTCGCCCATCGCTAATATAGCTCGTAGAGTTAATATGTTGATGTGGCAATGGGCAGGCCACATCGCTCGAAGAACCGATAACCGATGGGGATGGAAGGTTCTCGAGAGCGGCCACGTACTGGAAGGGGACACCGTACGTGAATGTCCCACCAGGTGGACCGTCGACCTGGTCAGAGTTACTGGGCGCTGCTGGATTCAAGCGGCCCGAAACCGCTTGAAGTGGAAGTTAATAGGGGAGGCCTATGTTCAGCAGAGGATATCCTTAGGCTGATATGATAATGATGAATAAAAATGGTAGGTAAAGTAGAGGGCATTTTATGGAGAAATTCTACAATTATTGTAAAAAGTGGTGGAAGAAAACCTGTTTATTTGTCAAATAACATCTAATATCTCGATTGAGGTCCTCTCCTGTCTGTCCATTTGTCACAGCCTGTATTCTCCAAATTCGTTTTCCGCGTCAGCTTGTGTCTCTGTTTATCCGCTAACTCTAAACCACGCAATGTATTTCGATGCAGTTTTAACCATCAGATAGAAAATTATTACTACGCATAGAAAAGACGCCATACGTCACAACTATGTTCCGTTAAAGTGAGGCCATTCGGCCACACTTTTTATACGCGATACCGTGACCGGGTGGGCTGCCGCGCAAATCGCTCCACTGTCACCACATTATGACATTGTACCCGTGCGAAGCCGGGGCGGGTCGCTAGTACTTAATATACATAATTCCACCCTGACTCGGGGCATGCAAACGTGTTCATGCACACAGATGCATATCCTTGGTGGGAATTGAACATACAATCGGCGGCGTCGTGGAATCTTAACAAACTACACCAACTGGCCCGTCAAAAGTTTTTTTTAAGGTATTTCAGAATTTATATTTTTAAATGTTTGTCTACAGTTTGTCTACTGTTAACATTTTTACTGTGTCCAATTCAAACAGCTTCGTTCTCGCGGAAATGTATAGATGGCGGTTTGTCACGTTTTATTGTTTGCTTGCAATGACGCACTTCTAAATAGAGGGAGCTAGTATTTTTTGTTTGCTTAGTTCCGGTAATTTCCGCTAATATTATGTGAAAATGTGGCGCAAGGGTGAAAACTGAAATCTGCTGGAGAGGAGTCTGCGCCTTAATTAATTTTTATTATTTGTTATTATTAGCGGCAATAGAATCTATCTATTACGGTTCATGAAATATAGCCCACTGACGGACGGTGGAGGCTTAATAATAGGGAACCCTAAAAAGTGCTTTAAAAATAAGTTCTTTTGCTTAAACTACAAAAAGTACACAAGTTTTTGGCGTATATTATATATGGTTACTATTATAAAACTGTAAAAGAAGTGTGTGGTTTTAAGGTGTCACCGTGTTTTGGCGACAAGTTATGGATTATTTGTTTAGTTTGTTTTTTCGAGCATCACGCAAAAAATACTGGTCCCATTTTTAGGGTTCCGTAGCCAAATGGCAAAAAACGGAACCCTTATGTATTCGTCATGTCTGTCTGTCTGTCTGTCCGTCCGTATGTCACAGCCACTTTTTTCCAAAACTATAAGAAGAACTATACTGTTGAAACTTGGTAAGTAGATGTATTCTGTACCGCATTAAGATTTTCACACAAAAATAAAAAAAAAAAAACAATAAATTTTGGGGGTTCCCCATACTTCTGAAACTCTTTTTTTTTTAAATGTCTATGTCTATGGATAGGTCTTCAAAAATGATATTGAGGTTTCTAATATAATTTATTTATTAACTGAATAGTTTGCGCGGGAGACACTTCCAAAGTGGTAAAATGTGTGTCCCCTCCTGTACCTATCTTCTAAAATAACAGAATGATAAAACTACAAAAAAAAATGATGTACATTACGATGCAAACTTCCACCGAAAATTGGTTTGAACGAGATCTAGTAAGAAGTTATTTTTTGATACGTCAATAACTGAAATTCATATCAAATACTCAGGTCTATACTACCATTTACTTATATACCAACAGGTTTGTACGGAACCCTCGGTGCGCGAGTCTGACTCGCACTTGGCCGTTTTTTTTTATATATCTATTAATAATTTCGCTAAGAAAACGGGAGCCGGAGTTGTAAAAAAAGTTCACCAGTATAAGGTGAGCTCCCATTTTAAGTATGTTCATATTAAAGGAGGGTCAATTTTGAGTAGCCAAAATTTTTATTAAAACTATAATAGTTATAAGTTTTTTCTTACAATCTAATAATACATATAGTTTTTATTTTCAGACTGATGAAGATTTACGCGGTTACATACAATACATAACAAAGTTGAAAAATGATTTAGTAACAAACAAACAGTATGATCTACTAACAGTTGACACCGCTGAAGCGAGGCGGTGGAATGAGTGGATACAGAACGAGAGCAATTCGTATTATTTCACTAATATATGGGTGTTCTCTGAATGTTATGTGTATAGGAGATTGAGAGAAGGTTGTGAGCTTAGGTAGGTAAGCAGGCATGTAATTATTTTTACAGACATGATGTATATCTAGGTTCAAAATTCAAAATTCAAAATCATTTATTCAAATAGACCTTCGCAGGCAAGTCTGACTCTAATACCGGTTCGGAAGGTTGCATTTGCTGAGAAGAGCCGGCAATAAATTCAGCAATTACTCTTTTCAAAACAAGCTTAGATTCATTACATAATATTTACATTCTAATCGCACTGATAACAATTGCGTGCCCCGGCGCGGCGGCAAAATTACAAAGCAGACTGAATAAAACTTCAGCGATCATGGTACAATCTAAGCAGTATTTTCTCTCACTCGGTTCTCTCCATCAATTCCCTCTATATCCCGCTCGCGCACAAAAAATACCAAATGGCTGATTTTGTTGACCTGGTGCCATCATCACCTTTTCACCACCGCACCGCTCGCCGGCGATGTGGAGTTCATCCTCATATCCTCGAGCCGCCTCAATCGTCCACACAACGGTTCAGTCAGACGTTCCTACTGCGGACCATTAGGATGTGGAATGAGCTCCCCGTTACGGTTTTCCCTCAGCGCTACGATATGGGGTTCTTCAAAAGGGGCGTTAAAAGAGCTCTTCAAGGTCGGCAACACATCGGCAATCCCCCTGGTATTGCAAATGTCCATAGGCGGCGGTGATCACTTACCATCAGGCGGACCGTCTGCCTGTTTGTCAACTTTTGACATTAAAAAAAAATGCCTGCTAGTAAGAGGGCGTCCATTAATTACGTGAGGTGATTTTGGTGATATGTCGTTAGTTTTGGCTCCCCCCACTAATATCTCGTGAGATTTATCAAAATGCGTAATTTATGGTAGTATAAATACGTTAATCTGGGCTTCATTGCGTTGGATTTATTTAAATAATATGTAATTTGTTTAATTATTTTTATTTAAGACAACTAAGAACGTCAATAATCTGAAAATCGAACAATAAAATTGGTACTAAAAAGGAACTTCTAAAATTAGAAAAATTTACTCAGATTTCTCGCAATTTTATCTGTTCATTACGGAAAAAATTACGTGATGTTTGCCCCCCCCCAATTCTAAACGCCTCACGTAATCAATGGACGTAATCCTTATGCCTTAATAATTTATTTTCATTAATTTGACAGCAAAGGTCTTCAAAACTTCGACCCGTTCGACGAGCAGAAAGACACATCGTTCAAGCACAGTCTGGAGTTGATGTGTATAGTGGCCGACAAGCTGGTCACTATGTTGCCACCAGCTGAGAAGGACAAGAGGAAGGCCGATTTCATCACTTTGTTGAAGGTTTGTATTTTACAAGCTTTTATTTAGGTTCACTTGTCCGGTGTCTGTGATCGAATCTCGCTAGTTAAATTTGACACAGTTCCCAGTGTCCGATTGAACTGAAATTTGGTATACATTAATATATTGGATGACAATGCACGTACAGACAACAAAAAGTACAGTCACCATCCAAACACTAGATCTTAAACAATATTATAATAACCTTATTTGTCTTTTGTCCTGCTTTGACGTTGGATGTCAAAGAGGGACAAAAGACATAAGGTTATTATAATATATATCAGGGCCCAGGGGCACACAAGAATTTGGGGCCCCGTTGGAAAGTAAAAAAGTGAATAAAAAAACAACTGCTATGATTTTATATTTTTAATAATGTTTATTATGGTTAAAATTAAAAACTGATCTGTCTGATTAACATTTTAATTTAGAATGTTGAAGGTAATTCGTACTATCTACCTAAAATAGAAGAAACATTGTGTAGTGTAAGCGAATATATCGGCCATTGGGGGCCCCCGTGATTGTGGGGCCCTGGACCCGGGCCCCGTATGCCCTTATGGTAAAGACGGAACTGTATAGACAGACAGACTGACAACAAAATGGCAGGGGTCCGTTTTTTGATTCTGTATCGTTCTAAATCTTATATATTGTTATAGAAAAAAGATAAGTCTGTCTAAAAACTACTGGTTTAAAATTACAGCTAGCTCTTGCTAATCAGCCCTAAATAACTTAATTATACATTTCAGATATGTCTATGGGCGAACAAATGTGACTTATCTCTTTCAATGGGTGAACAAGTGTCCCTCAACAAAAAGGAGGCGGCCCCCACCGCCCCCCCGGCCCCCGGGGCCCCCGCTAAGAAGGGGCCACAGATATCCGCTGCGGCATCGCAGTCCACAGACCCTTTCCAGATGATCATCGACTTTAAAGATAAAGTAAGAACGCTGGTTAAATTATTATTACTAGAAAAATCTCTCCGTAACTACGCATATGAAAAAAAAATTATATTTTTTTAAATTAAGGACAATTTTGCAGCAAACAAAAAAAATGCTGATTTAACACTTTAGTCAAGTATATTTTAGTACAGACACTTTTTTTTTAATTATCTTATTTTATATTTATCATATAATACATTTATTTATAACTAGCTTTCCACCCGCGGTTTCACCCGCGCCTCCTTTTTTACCCCCTTACCTACCCTACCATACCCGACGCTACCCTACACTACCCTGCCCTACTCTACCCTATAAAAAGTATCCTATGTCCGTCTCCTGATTCTAAGCTACCTACCCACCAATTTTCAGCCAAATCGGTGCAGCTGAGTTATAAATAGACTTTCTTTTATAGACATAGATAGATATATAACTGTTAAACATTTGCTCTATTTTCAGCTATTGGTCGACGACACAGGTAAAATTGCGGACCAAGTGGTCGCAAAAGCAGAAGCAATGGCGAAATCTGTGCAAGGGGTACGTGACTAGTAAAATATACCACCTATACATCAAGAGCAGGTTTCCATATGATGAAATCAACATATAACTTGTCGAAAAATCAAGTATTGATACTCAATATAATTATGACATGATTTTATTGCAGAATACAGTGTTTAAATTTCAATGCAGTTGCCATAGGCTGGCAACATTGTTCGGTATGCCTGTATGCAAAGAGGTTAATATTCGACGGATTCAAAACTTTTGTAAGAAATAGATGTTTAGATAGTGTTGCCCGCTTTAACTTGAGTAATATTAGCATATAAATACTACCAGATAATTTTGCTAGCTATAATATATATAATACAGAATTCAATATTTTATTCAACAATAAATTAATGTTACCATTTATGAAAACCGGACAAGTGCGAGTCGGATTCAGACATGAAGGGTTCCGTACACAGGATGAGGACCCTTTAATTTTTATTATTTCTTTAACTGTCTACATATTATGGTTCATGAGATACAGCCCACTGACAGACATACGGACAACGGAGGCTTAGTTTTACGGTTCCGTTGGCACCTAAAAATGCTATCAAGATCAGTAGTTTCCTCCATATTGAGTTTAAGTATTTATTTAGCGAATTTTAGTAATTGAGTATGTATTAGTAATGTTAGTAGTTAGTAATGTTGTCTCGCCATCAAACATAATAGTTTGGCGAGAAGTGTATTATATAGTTATTTTTGTACTTATCATTTATTTTCAATAAAAAAAAAGAAAAAAAAAGTATATTACTATAGTCTAAACTTTGTAAAGTACTTGAGTATCCTAGAACTATGCCAAGAAACACATAATTATAAGGAAGCATAAAAAAAAACGTATAAAGTAACGTTAAAGTAGACGATTTGACGATTGTCTGTTGCTAAAAAAAAAGTTTTTTCTCATAAAGTAACATGATAAGTATATATACCTAATGAAGAAGAATTGTAGAAACGGTCTGTTAGTCTAAAAGTGCAATTCCGATTATTAATACTTAGTACACTATATTTCAGCCCGTAAAACCCGGTTCAGAAGCTGGTTCCCCCTCGAAAGGCCCTGATTCACCCAAGAACCCCGGCTCCCCCCCTAAAGTACCCTCTGCACCTGCCGGAGAGAAACCGGAGGGTGAAGGTGAAGAACCAGAGAAAATACCCTGTCCAGCTAAAATGGTTATTCCACAGGCTGTTATGTTTGGTAAGTTTAATATCTCTACGAAATTTAGTTAAAATTGGCGTAAAAGTAAAAGACTTTAAAAGGCTGTGTTAACGATTTGTTTAAAATATTTAAAACTAGCTGTCCTTCGCGGTTTCACCCGCGTTCCCGGGATACAAAGTAGCCTATGTTCTTCTCCATACCATTTGCCAAATTTCAGATGATCCGTCGAGTAGTTGAGGCGTGAAGGCGTAAGAAACAAACAAACTCACTTTCGCATTTATAATATTAGATAGGATTACCTTATAACTTTTCAAAAAAATCTTTCGGAAGCTCGCCCACGAGCGACAATCGCTAAGCGATTATTTTGTCGCGGAATAGTTGAATAGTTCAATATTGAAATGCCCTCATGCTACAAAAAGTCGCTCGTAAATCCTTACTTAATATTATAAATGCGAAAGTGAGTTGGTTTGTTTGTTACGCCTTCACGCCTCAACTACCCAACGGATCATCATGAAATTTCGCATGCAGATAGCCTATGGTATGGAGAAGGACATAGGCTATTTAATCCCGGGAACGCGGGTGAAACCGCGGGGGACAGCTAGTATAATATATTTGTTATTTGCAGATATCGTGTGTGATAATGCTGGCTATGAATTATTCTCAGACCTCTGCTTGGCGCATTTCCTAATTTCACAAAATATTGTACAAAAGGTAAATACACTGTATTATTTCTCAAAATAAGGATCATATTTCATATCTTTGATATCAGGTTCATATCTTTGATTGAATATATTTTGTATATTGTCTTTTTTTATGTTATTAGTAATGAATTAATCTTTGATTAAGGATACATCCAGATTGAGCATCGAATCTCTGCATGCGTCGAAAATAGCCCCTAACTGTTAGGGGCTAAATCAAATAAAAATAAATAAAATTGCAAAATAATGTTTAATATTTAAATTTCTCTCGATTTTAATTGGAGTATTTCAACAACTGCTATAATTATGAACTTCACTATGACAAGCAGAATGACGCAGAGGGAGCGTAAAACGTAGCTTTTACGCGCACCGGCCTATAAAAGTTGGCCTGTTTTATTTATTCATGTAGTATGGCGACGTTCTTTCTAGGTATATTTATTTCTATGGAATTAATAATTATTTTCGAAATTGTATAAACATAAAAATTATGTTTAGTTGTTATCACTAGTGGTCCAGGTGGGGGGAAGGTCAAAGGGGCTTAACTAGATATATTACGGTTAAAAAGATACGGCCCTGAGACAGGCTGCTTAGGCTTAGCAAAAGGGTCCCGTTTATTGGTCCCTTAGAGTACGGGACCCTAAAATACGCCATCGACGGGGAGTCCATCCTCACATATTGAAACCTGAATTGTTTCGTACTGTGCGGGCTCAAAGGAGCTTCCTTCCGCGGACGCTCAGACTGTGGAATGAGCTCCCCGCCGTGGTTTTCCCAATGGAGTACAGCATGGGGTTCTTCAAAAGGGGTATGAAGAGATTTCTGCAGGGTCGGCAACGCGCGCGTGATACCCCTGGTGTTGCAAGCGTCCATAGGCTACGGTAACCGCTTACCATCAGGCGGGCCGTATGCTTGTTTGCCACCTAAGTCGTATAAAAAAAAAAAAAAAAAAAAAATAGAACATCTTATCTTATCTTGTGCAGGGGCCGAGAAATGACTCGGACACTTCGACCCATTGGGATCTATTGTGGTCCCCTAGATAAATTACTCCTCCCCAGTCTCGTAGAAAACTCCTTTCATGAGTTTTACAACGAGGCTAGGAGATATGAGCCTATAGTCTTCTGGTTTTGGATATCCGATCCCTAGGAGACTCATTCGCTTACCAGCCAGTGCATCGCATGTGCACAGAAGGTGCTCCATGCGTTCCGTATGCTCCCCACACAACCTGCACGTGGGTGTCGCGGTTAGACCCATCTTCATGAGCATGTCGTTGGTTCCAAAGTGCCCAGTAAAGGCCCCAAGCAGGTAGCGGATTTGCCCCCTGCTCATATTCCAAATATATTCCCGGGCTTTGAACGTAGAGCCCAGAAACATCTTGGAGTGTTGTAGACCGGTGTTAGACAGCCAATGTTTTTGTTGTCTGTGATCAGCAAACTCCCTAAATGTGGCTTTTACGACACACGTCGAAATGCCTACACATGGTTCTGGACCCACAAAATCATTTGCTGAGCCCTCTCTTGCCAGTTCATCTGCCACTTCGTTACCATGGATTCCTTTGTGCCCAGGGACCCACATCAGTCTTACTCTGTTATGCTTCCCAAGCCTGTTTAGGGTTTGGACAGCATCCAGAACAAGTCTGGAGTCCACTTTGTAGGATGCCATGGCTTTGATTGCAGCCTGACTGTCGCTAAGAATATATATGGATTTACCTCTGGTTCCTCTATCTATATTCTCCTGAGCACAGGTTATTATGGCATATGTTTCTGCTTGAAATACAGTTGCCATCTTCCCTAAGCTTTTGCTACATTTGTAACCTTTTGCGTATATTCCCGCTCCTGTACCTGATTCCATTTTGGATCCATCAGTGTACCAAACCAGACTTTCTTGTTCTGGTGGATCGAGTCCCTTCGTCCAGTCCTCTATTGTAGGGATTTGGACCTTGAAAGACCTTTCAAACACAAACATAGTTTGCATTTTGTCGGATATCATGCTTGTTACCCGATCCAGGCCTTCATTTTCATCGAACCTTGTATGGTTTGTCTTTGGCTTGGAGGCATCCCATAGTCCAGCAACAGCAAGACGATGTAATGCCTTCCTTGCCTCCAATTCAACCATCATATGCAGAGGAGGGATATTTAGGTATCTCTCAATCGCTGCCGTGGGTGTTGTCCTGAAAGCACCCGTGATTCCAAGACACACTGTTCTTTGTAACCTAGTGAGTGGCGCTTTGCACGAGGCAAGCTTTGTTCTTGGCCACCACACTATGCTGCCGTATGTGATAATAGGTAATAGAACATGATAATACATGATAATCAAAGCTAATGTTAGAAATTGTGTACGTGGCTTTACGTTTTTTTTTTTTTTACTGTGTGTGTACCCTACCACCGTGCTGTGGTTTCCTCACGATGTTTTCCTTCACCGAAAGCTCAAGCACATTGTAGGATTCGAACCCGGGACCTTCGTCTCGGTATACGACGTCACTACCACTGAGCTATCATCGCCTTAAAATTATTGTTGGTGTTAAAACAACAATATTATTAAATTAGTTTTATTTTTCAGATCAGATTTCACGTTAAGAAAATACCTTGGTTTGTTTCTGACGTCACACCTAGAGATTTCAAGTAAGTTATTTAGACTGAGAGAAGCGAATGAAATCGTTTGTCTCTCTGCTACACTTGGGAGCAAATAAATCGACCCACTTATTGTTAAAATTACAGATTCGTGATAGATTCCTGTAAAAACGCGAGCTTCAATAAAGAAATAACTGTGGAAGCGGCAGGTAAATTACATATTTCATACTTAGTAATTGTCAAAAGTAGCTGATTTCATTCCTGTAGTGTCGTGTAAATTTGCCTTGTCTCACACGAACTTACTAAGTAAATAAATTTCCTGGGACATTCCTCACACACGGTCATCTGATCCCAAACTAAGCAAAGCTAAATTATTATAGCTTTATTTATTTATTTATTTAAATAAATAAATAAATAAAGCTTGTACTATGGGAACCAGATAACTGATATAATACATAGGTATACTACTTTTTGTTTGTAAATACATAATTACACCCAGACTTGACGTATGCATACATATGCATGTCTTGGGTGGGAATCGAACCCACGACTTGCGGCCGTAACAAACCGTAACTTAACCTTGTCATTGTCAAATTTTACGCACACGATTTCAAGGACGTCTCTTGGATGGTATATTTTTATCTTTATAGCTACTTTTTGTCCCGGGAGCGCGGGGGCAGCTAGTTAGTTATTGGAGTTCCCCTGATTATAGTAAGATTGTTTTGAATAGAGGGTGCAGAACCGGAGCCCCCGCGACAGCTGAACGCAGATAACTTGAAGAAACTTGGTGAACAGTGGACCCAATACGTTGCTGATGGCAAATTCGTTGTACTCGTGAGTATATCATCTCAAAATCATTTAGGTTCGCAGTTATGAAGTATAACTATTGAAGTTACCACCGGGTCGAAGTCAGCCGAACTGAGAAGAATTGGCGAGAAACTAAGTAATATTTTTTTTAAATATTTTTTGCCAAAATATTTCAGGATATCAAACAAATTTTTAAGCAATTTTTATATTCAAACAGAAGCGCTCGTGGCGGAAGCGCTCGTGGCGTAGCATGATTAGCCGTTCTTAATCGATCGGCAAAGTTAAGCTACGTCTGTCGTGGTCGGTACCTAGATGGGTGACCGCCTAGTGGTATTTCAAATCGAGCGTTTCCGTGCTTCGGAAGGCACGTAAAGTCGTTGGTCCCGGTTATCACTTAATTGTGATAGTCGTTAAGCTAGTTGGATGCCTCCTAGGCGGCTTGAAAAATTCCAACAGTAGGTTGACCACTAGCCTACCTCCACCAATCCGCAGTGGGCACGCGTGGTGGAGTATCGCCCAGTCCATTTCACCCTCATTTGTGAAAGGAGGCCTGTTCTCAGCAGTGGGACATTATAGGCTGATGATGATGATGATATTCAACTACGAAATTGTTTTAGTTAAAAGCATGTAAAAATGATTTAAATAAAAGGTAATTTATAATAATTATGCGACTTATAAGTATCATGAACAATCAATTTTAGGCACAGTTCCATTATGAAACTTTAAAAAAAATGGCGGTAAACCACCAAACTTAACTCAGCTCTAAGTCTAAATATCAGCAATAAAACAGCATATAAAAACCAAGTAACACCGAAATACAGACGCCGGGAATTCTTCTCAGTTCGGCTGACTTTGAACCGGTGGTGCGGATTCGTATTTATCGTATTTCCGTGGAAGTGCCTCCACCTTGTAGAATACCGCAGCCAAATAAAATAAGTAATGTTGTGTTCCTGCGCATGAGTAAGGTCACCTGAGCTCATTGGGGAGCGGTGAAGGTTCGGTAACAAGATAGTGATGCTCCTGGTGTTGCAAGGGTCTATATGGCTACGGTAACCGCTTACCATCAGGCGAGCTGTATGCTAATTTTCTCCATATGTAGTTTCTGACACGGCATAAATATCAAATTACTGAGATTACTGCTACAAGTTAACAAAATACTGTTTACTTTCCAGTGCGACGATTTTTGGACGTCTCCTCACGTGTACAAAGATATGAAGAAATATGACTTCAATTTGTACAGAAAACTTCAATACGCCGTCGCCATTTTGTTTAAAGGAGACTTGAATTATCGCAAGTTGTTGGGAGAAAAGAATTGGAATCCTACCACTGCGTTTGAGCCAGCTTTGCAAGGTACAGTTCAAATCACTTATGTACAGTCAGCGTCGAGGTTTTTTTTTTATTATAATACTGGGCAATAAAAGTTTGCAACCAATAGGTGATGTTGCACTGATGAATAACAGTACAGTAGTACCCAACTGATAAGGCGCGTCGTGAATCTTCGTTCGCACAGAAAAGAAAGTATGGCCTGAAGATTAACGAAACAATGCTTAAAACTTACAATCAACCTTAGCTCACTACTATAAGGTTCATAATACAGTGCAGCTGTCAGTTCCGTCTCACTCGCAAGTGCCGCCCCTCCGCACACATGGCGGCAGCTGCCGACCAATAGCATTTCCCGCGCTTTGAAAATGTATCTTCTTCGCAGGTACATCGGTAAGCCATATTAATTGGGTACTACTGTACCGAACGATCAATGCATTTAAATGTTTAGTTTGAACTTGACTTAGCCAATCAGAGCATTGTGTGGTCCCCACCACAAATTAGCGGAATAGATTTCACAATAATTGGACTGTTTTACAAAAAACTTAAACCGACTTCAAAGTACACTAAGAGGTAATCAAATCAATGGGACTAAACGGGAAGTGTACCCTTCCAGACAAAAATAGAATTTTCCATATCGGTTCATAAATGACGGAGTTATGAGGTAACAAACATAAAAAAAAAAAACATACAACCGAAGTGAGTACCTCCTCCTTTTTTTGAAGTCGGTTAAAAAGTGATTCCGCAAAAAACATTACAAAAACTTTTTGTAAACTTTTTAATGGTTTTTAACTTTTTACAGTGGACCGGTAAATACCCACCGAAACAAAACTCATGTCTTATCTCAAGAATAGATTGTGTTAATCGAAAATAAACATTATGTCAATGTTACAAGTTTCAAATTCAATTGACTGGTGTTTTAAAAATATAGAATATGATGGTATAAAACGAATATAATTGTAATATTGCAGGTTTCATGCCGGCGCCAGTGATAGCGGTGCGCACAGTGAAGGCCGATTTAATCTGCGGTCTTCCCAAAGCGACCGCGAAACTTCCCGGCAAGTACGAGCAGCTGTGCAAGACCGACGACAAGTGGATGCAGACTGGTGATTACGGGTGAGCATCCACCAACAATACCTTAAGAGTAGTCATCATCATCATCAGCCTATAATGTCCCACTGCTGACACAGGCCTCCTGCACACAAATGTGTGTGCGGGAATGTGCAGATACTGCACCACGCGTGCCCGAATTCGTTTTTCCATTGATTTTCAGTAATAATAAAGTACTGTTTATTATTTGACTATGGGTGTGATATAATCTTTACATAATAATAAAATCGTAAGAGAGCCAAATCTGTATATTAAATATTGTTTGGAAAAAGTAATTAGGTGGTATGTATTACATACTAGCTGTCCCTCGGGGTTCCACTCGCGTTCCTGGGATAAAAAATAACCTATGTCCTTCTCCAGACCATAGACTATCTGCATTTCAAATTTCATGATGATCCGTTGAGTAGTTGAGGCGTGAAGGCGTAACAAACAAACAAACTCACTTTCGCATTTATAAAATTAGTTGGGAAATTGGGATTTTACAGGCCAGTTGGCGTGGTTGATTAAGATTCCACGTATCATGTTCGTGGGTTCGATTCAGACACAGGACATGAATTTGTGTTCATGAACATGTCTGCATGTCTCGAGTCCGGGTGTAATTATGTATATTAAGTATATATTTACACACAAAACAATATGTAGTATATCAGGTATCTGGTTTTCATAGTATTTTAAGGCGATGATAGCTCAGTGGTAGTAACGTCGGATACCGAGACGAAGGTCCCGGGTTCGAATCCTACAATGAGCTTGAGCTTTCGGTGAAGGAAAACATCGTGAGGAAACCATAGCACGGTGGTAGGGTACTTTGTAGTACCCGTCTGGCTGGCACCCTCAAGTTGAAAATCTGTCGCCAAGCACCTATCGGTGTGTTCCGTCAGCTGCACTTGAGAGCCAGTTCCTTCTAGGCTTTGTGTGCTTACCACCTTCGACCACATCATCACTTACCATAGTGAGATTGCGGTCAAACACAGGCCTATGCACAGTAAAAAAAAAAAAAAAACAAGTTCTGTTTAGTTTAGGATCTGAAAGCCGTGTGTGAGGAATGTCCCAAGATATTTATTACGAGCCTATATAATGTAAATAACGTTCAAATTGCAGTGTGATCCAGTTCTGTGGTAAAGCTGAGCCTCTGAAGGTATCGGACCGGCCATGCATGGACTACGGGGAGGTCTGCTTTGGAACTGTGTGCCCTATACACAATGATTTGTGATATTTATTATAATTGGTAAGTTTTGGTTATACAACCATGTAACGTAATCTAATCTAAAGGGGTGAAGACTATATAGGTCCTAATAAATTAGTGAATTTCCTCTTGAGGGATGAATGTGTAGGTCACATTAGTAATCAGAAAATAATATTAGAAAAATAATCCGTGAATCTTATAAACGCGAAATTTGTGACTTATGGTTTGTATTTTTTATTTATTTACTGTTACTGTTCAAACCATTTTCTTTCCTTTTCAGGTAATCTAAAAATATTGGTGGGACTCATTTTTCGTAATCTAAATCAATTTAATATTACTTATTTATTGCCTTTAAGCACAATTAAAATGCAATCCATTTATTTACAATCTGTTGTTATTTTTAATGATCAAAAATTAAATAAAAATTGAAAAAGGATAAATACTGTTTTTATTTTATTCATCCTAGCGTAAGGCAGTAACGAGGGGGGGGGGGGTTCTACGAAAGAATTATGGGATTTCATAATTCGCAGAATATCAACCTAATTATTCTTAATTGCTTGACCTGCCAGATGTTGAGAACCCGGATTAATTAGGCGCATGGTTATACAATATTATTTTTTCAGAAGAGTTTTTAAGACATATGGGTTTCTTTGTAGTTACGGCAAGTACGTCACAATATGCATATCCTCGGTCAGTGAGAAATCTTGAAAGGTATTGAAAACGTAAGTTAAACTCAAAACGGAAAAATATATTAACTTTTTAACAAAAAAAACATTGCATTTAAATTACACTAAAAAGTATGAAATAAGTCTAATCTGACACTTGTTTTGAAGTCAACGAAATAGCACGTGTTTCATAGAAAATATTCCTGTTTCATGTGAAAGCGGTTTTTTTAAGCTATTGCATAGCTTCTATCGCGTGCCTTGAGCGTGGAGACCGAATCCAGAAATTCCGTACGAAAATAACCTAACACCCCCCACTCCGACCGGCACAGCGGTGATACTTTTTAGTTTTGTCATCTATCGATGAATAGCAGAACTTTTAATAACTTTTTGAAATATCACGCTTGTCTCTGTAGTTCAGCAACCCGCCTCTAGGTGGCATTGATGCAATAGCTTTACCGCGGCAGTCTCCGAGTGCCACACGTTTTTTTTAAAAGTTATTTTATAACATGTCTATGTTTATAACATCTACAATTACCTTATTTTCTTCATAAAAACAATAAAACATTGAGTAGAATGGCTCAATGCAATAAAACAAGTTTCTTTCAATAAATAACCAATATAATTCATCCAATACTTAAATTATTTTTACATTATGTTTAAATACAATTATTTACATATTTACAATGTTTACAAGTATACAAGTAACTCTTGATTCTTACTATCGTTTATTACATTTTACATCGAAAGAAATCGGTATTTGAGTGTAGGGGATAAGATTTGTGATGATAAAAATGGCAATAAACTAATTTGAATCAATTCACATCTCTTTCTTACAAGCATTATTGAAAAAGTATAGGAAATATTAAAAGTTATCAAATCAGTCCATGCCATAGACGGGTAAAGTCTTAGAAGGTGATAAATTCACGTAATTTTTTTTTATTTCTTATATAGTTGTCATTGATTAGAATGTCATATTATGAAATAAATCTCAGCTAGTTTTGAAAAGAGTAATTGCTGAGTTTATTGCCGGCTCTTCTCAGCAAATGCCACCTTCCGAATCGGTATTAGAGTGAGACTATTCATATGTTGAATTTATATCTTAATTTTATGTTAAAAAGTGATATAGTAAGACTAAATTACTTAAGTTTGTAAACAGCAGATTGAGCACCACTATTAGACTCAACTTTATAGTGTGACTGGTAATTAGTAAACGATACTTAGACACATGATTGTACTCATGATAACAAACAACTGTCCCAAACAAACAAATAGGGATAAATAACTAAATTAAATGAAAGCTGATGGTGTATTCTTAGTTTCTACTAAATATTATGGGCTTAAGTGCTAAGTAAAATAAAAAAAAAAAACTTTGGGAACGTTGTTTGTTACGAGTGTTTGTCATGTGTCTAACTATCATTTACTAATTACCAATCACCCTTTACTGGTTGGAGATTTCGAGATGGCATATTTTCGAAACCTATGTTGGATTAGTCATGCTGAACAACTTTCACAATGCGACCAACACGAAATTCTCAAAAAAGAAAAAATTTACTTCGTAATTTTTTCATTATGATCGAGCAAGGTTGACATTTTGTAAGTTAAAAAAATATTTGAGAATTCAATATTGGTCCCATAGTAAAAGTTGTTCAGAATGACTAACCCAACATAGGTTTCGAAAATATGCCATCTCGAAATCTCCACCTGTTATACAATTTTATGAACTAAGCATATGCTACAGTTATAATGTATTTCTGTGCAAGTCTTCAGTGTTCAGTTGATAGCCACCCATCTGTGGTTGCCGTCTGGCAATTTAATTTGTATCAAACGCATTATTTCACCGTCCACGCTCGTCACAATCTGTGAACAATGATTTATAGAATTAATATGTACATTAAAATTGGAATTTGTTTGGAATTTTATAAATTATAGACAATCTGGCTATAATTCAATGAAACACGAAGGAAAACTATAAATAATATAGTAAATAAATAAATAAAATAAATATCCTGGGACATTCCTCACACACGGTCATCTGATCCCAAACTAAGCAGAGCTTGTTCTATGGAAACCAGATAACTGATATAATACATATACTACTTTTTTTTTGTAAATACATACTTAATATACATAATTACACTCAGACTCAGGACATACAGACATGTTCATGCACACAAATGCATGTCCTGTGCGGGAATCGAACCCACGACCTGCGGCGTCTTTACCAGAGTCTTAACCAACTGCGCCAACTGGCCCGTCACATTCATAATTTATGGATGACCCCTTGCATGCTACTTTCGTCAAGGGAACGCGGGTGAAACTGCGGCAGAAAGCTACATATAATAAAATAATAATAATACTTACTTGAGCACCCTCCGCTAATTGTTCGGCGTCTACCGCTTCTAACAAAGTACCTTCCGATTTTTCATCGCCGATGTTATCTGAAAAATTTTAATTGTATGTACCGTTTTTTTTATCTAGTTTGGATGTTTGTACATTGTACATCACTTTAATACTTACGGAAAGTTAACAATGTTGGATCTTCACTGTCTTGCACAAGATTCAAAGTTGTTTTACCTGAAAGAGAAAGTAGACAAAATTAAGTGCAATCCTAATCTTACAAAATATGTAAAAAGTATATTTTTAAACTTGGAACGATTTTGTAGTATTCTAGCTGACCCACATACGTTTTTTTTGGGCGGAACTCTAATTCTTTTTCAATAATAAAATTTGCCAATATCATCAGCTATCTGCCATACAAAATTGCCATAGCCATGAAAGTCCATATGGTCCTGCCGTTTCGGAGATTTGCCGGAACAAACAGTTATTTTATTAAAGTATCATATTAGTATTGGATTTTTGAAAATATAAACACTTACCAATTTTTTCATCACTTTCCTCCAATTGCAATTCTTCAGCTTCGAATATCTGTAACAAAACAATTGTGTTAACCGATAATAAACCCTATGGCATAGATCTGCTAGGGTTTAAATTAAAATATTGCATTCTCGACATAAGATTTTATTCAGATCTACGAAATCTATATACAGATGTTTTTTTTCTTGCCAGTATGAGAATGTTCAAGGTCTTAGAGGAAAACGCTGAAAGGAACCATGAGCTGAATTTCAAGAAAATAAATATGTGCATTTTCGTAAATATGTAATTTTTATATTTTTTTCTTTTTTCTGCTTCTACGTTAAAATTATGAATCTTGGTCCCGGGTTCAAATCCTATAATGAGCTTGAGCTTTCGGCGAAGGAAAACATCGTGAGGAAACGATAGCACGGTGGAATGCTACGTTGTAGTACCCATCTACCACCCTCAAGTTGAAAATCTGTCGCCAAGCACCTATCGGTGTGTTCCGACAGCTGCACTTGAGAGCCAGTTCCTTCTAAGCTTTGTGTGTGCACCACCTTCAGCCACATCATCACTTACCATCGTGAGATTGTCAAACACTGGCCTATGCACAGTAAAAAAAGACTGATGATGAATAGTATAAAATTGTCTCACCGTGTCGAACTGGTTTGAGTTCTGCTGCGATTCTTCAGTCACTTCTGTTTGTATACTCACTAGATGCGTTGTAATACCCTGACAATATCAAAATAAAGTATTTTTGAGTAAATCGAATATCATCATCAGCCTATACCATGGCCCACTGCTGAGTACAGGCCTCCTTTCACAAATCAGGGTGAAAGGAAATGGGCAAATACTCCACCACGCGTGCCCACTGCGGATCGGTGCTCGGTAGGCTAGTGGTCAACCTACTGTTGGAGTTTTCAAGCCGCCTAGAAGGCCTCCATCTAGCTTAACGACTATCACAATCAAGTGACAACCGGGACCAACGGGTTTACGTGCCTTCCAAAGCACGGAAACGCTCGATTTGAAATACCACTAGGCGGTCACCCATCCAGGTACCGACCACGACGGTGGTAACTTAACTTGCCAATCGATTAAGATAACTTATCATGACCCTCATTGAGCGGTGACACGTTGGTTATGATTTTTATTCAAGTTTATTGAATTAAAGCAAAATTTAATTATTGAATTAAACATTTGACGTTCCAGTTGGCGCAGTTGGTTAAGATTCCACCTATCGCGCCGCAGGTCGTGGGTTCGATTTCCACACAGGACATACATTTGTGTGCATGAACATGTCTGCATGTTCTGAGTCTGTAGTATATGTATTATATCAGTTATCTGGTTACCATAGTACAAGCTCTGCTTAGTTTGGGATCAGATAACCGTGTGTGAGGAATGTCCCAGGATATATTTATTTATTTTATCTACACCCATGCTATAAATCCTGTATAACAGTTCCTGAAACTGTTAGCTTATTGCCAACATTAAAACACTGGTTGTCATAGTAACCATTATATCATCCAAAACAGTGTTATAATGTTGTACTGAATTTCATTATACAACTCCTTTTTTTTTTGCTTTTTCGGACCATTCCTTACTCATCAAACAGCCACATTCTCCGTGGTATCCTTATGAATTTAAAAAAAAGAACTTTTTAATGCAGGCGCCTACACTAAAACAGCGCCGTAATAAAAAAAAAGAAAGTTATTCGAATTCACGTGGTATGCCGCCATTTTGGTTCGATATTAGAATTGCAGAAATTTATTACTTTGTTGTTTACAAAAATGGTCATGGGTGTAGACAAAAAAGACGTATAAAGTCTTGTATGCAACTGTACATAATTAGGAATTAAAACCCCATATAACAGACAGTTGCATAAATAACTATTATAAGCTAGTGTTATAATAACGTGGTGAAACTTACATCATCTGTAACTTTGTTGACCCTCGGATGATTCACTACTATTGATTCCGCTAAATGACCCTGAAAAAAAAAAAACAAATATAATTGTAATGTACGTTTTCATGGTGGTAGGGTACTTTAAAGTACCCGTCTGGTTGCTCCAAATCTACCGTCACGTTGAGTTCTTGAGTGCTTATCACCTTCGGCCACTTCATCACTTACTTCTTTCGATTCTTTTAAGTTATCAGACTTGTACATATGTCCGCAGGTGAGGCACTCGTACTAGTCGCTATACTAGTTGACACACACCACTTGTAACTTACACTGGCGTGCATATGCGCGTATAGCAGCTGTTTCCGCATGTAGCCCTGTCCGCAGGTGAGGCACTCGTACTAGTCGCTATACTAGTTGACCCACACCACTTGTAACTTACACTGGCGTGCATATGCGCGTATAGCAGCTGTTTCCGCATGTAGCCCTGTCCGCAGGTGAGGCACTCGTACTAGTCGCTATACTAGTTGACCCACACCACTTGTAACTTACACTGGCGTGCATATGCGCGTATAGCAGCTGTTTCCGCATGTAGCCCTGTCCGCAGGTGAGGCACTCGTACTAGTCGCTATACTAGTTGACCCACACCACTTGTAACTTACACTGGCGTGCATATGCGCGTATAGCAGCTGTTTCCGCATGTAGCCCTGTCCGCAGGTGAGGCACTCGTACTGGTCGCTATACTAGTTGACCCACACCACTTGTAACTTACACTGGCGTGCATATGCGCGTATAGAAGCTGTTTCCGCATGTAGCCCTGTCCGCAGGTGAGGCACTCGTACTAGTCGCTATACTAGTTGACCCACACCACTTGTAACTTACACTGGCGTGCATATGCGCGTAGAGTAGCTGTTTCCGCATGTAGCCCTGTCCGCAGGTGAGGCACTCGTACTAGTCGCTATACTAGTTGACCCACACCACTTGTAACTTACACTGGCGTGCATATGCGCGTAGAGCAGCTGTTTCCGCATGTAGCCCTGTCCGCAGGTGAGGCACTCGTACGGTTTCTTGTCGCTGTGTACGAAGCGATGAGTGTTGCGGTTGTCGCGGGAATTGAACGACTTGCCGCAAATCTACAACAACAATAGTTAGCATCTTTAATGTTAGTGGAATGCACTGTATCAAGGATTATTTAAAAGATAACTTATTATCAGATAACAGATTTATTACTGTTATTAAGGAACAAATATATTTAGTCATGTCTCCTACATTATCAAAAAATATTAGACACGTATTTGATCTCATGTCGAAGATATGGTTTAAGCTCCGCGTGACGTCACGCCATGGTACACTTTTGACAAACAAGTGACGTCACGAGCCCCTCCCGAACTTTGACGCGCTTTATCTATGTCAATTTTTATTGATTTCTAATAAAGCAAAAATTATTAAAAGAAACAAAAAACCCGACTGCGTAAAACAAAAATTAACTGAAAAGAGAAAAACAAGCTCTTAAATCTATAGAATTGTGAATATTACTTGAATTTTATAAGGTACTGGTGCCGATTCTGTTGTAGATCGCACTAAACTAATTTTAGTCACATCTCATCTCTTTCTTACGAACATTATTGAAAAAGGATAGAACATATTTGAAGCTGTCAAATTATTCTTTGCCGTCTTATTTTGCGTGTATTTAGGCGTAACCGCGATAGATGGCGACTAAATTTATATTGATAACAAGCATTGGACTAATTTGACAGGACTAAATTTCTCACATCCTTTTCTTATGTTCTTTGTTAGAAAGAGACATAGCGAGATTAAAATTAGTTTAGTTGTGAACAACAGAATCAGGGCCATTGTAGTCGGGGACAAACCAATAACCTATGTATGTGTTTTTTTTGTAATATCTTACTGCAATACCTTATAAAATTCAAGTAATATTCACAATTCTATAGATTAAAGAGCTTGTTTTTCTCTTTTCAGTTAATTTTTGTTTTACGCAGTCGGGTTTTTTGTTTCTTTTAATAATTTAATTTATTTCAGACTTTTTAGTTTTATACAGAATGAGTTGTAAGTATTATTAAGTAAATGAGCGGTACGGTAAAGTAACGCTAACAACCATCGCAACTCTGTTGAGTTACGTACGGTACCGCTCATAGTATCCTACTGTCCTTGCATTAAACATGTTTTTTTGCAGTTTACGTAAAACTGGTAGACAAAAGTATTACAATATATACATATATGGAAAGGGCTGTTCACAAGCGTTCATTTGATACCCATATTGTTACAATAACGATTTTTTTGTTTTTAATACCCCCCCTCTTTTCTTATCTGTAGACGCCATACAAAAATAATATACCCTATGACACTCCCACAGTTCAGACGAATCTAACGATACCCCATATGCTTAAATCCATCAAGCCGTTTAGGCTGCAGAGCGTGCCAAAGAAATAGACGTTGCTTTCCCAATGGAGTACAGCATGGGGTTCTTCATAAGGGGTGTGAAGAGATTTCTGCAGGGTCGGCAACGCGCGCGTGATACCCCTGGTGTTGCAAGCGTCCATAGGCTACGGTAACCGCTTACCATCAGGCGGGCCGTATGCTTGTTTGCCACCTAAGTGGTATATAAAAAAAAAAAAAAATAGACATACATACTTACATACACTCGAAAAACATAACCCTCCTTCCGGGTCAGTCGGGTAAAAAATGCGTGTCCAATATTTTTTGATAATCTAACTGACGGACCAATTAGAATTATATTTTTTTTATTCAGGCCACATACGTATTATTATTTAATACTTTTCATTTGCAAGACTGATCTTTCGATGATAAAAATCTGAGTAATCTATGTTGTCTTACCTCACACGTATAAGGTCGTTCCCCACTATGTATACGTAGATGTTTCTTATAGTGTTCCGGATATACGAAAGTGGCGCGACAGACCTCGCACTCAAGAGGCCGCTCGCCGGTGTGAGACGCCTTTATGTGGTACTCGAGTAACCTATAAGTATTTATTGAGATTATTTAACGGGTATAGACTATATAAAGCAGCGGTCGGCAACACGCGGCCCGCGGACGTCTTACTTGCGGCCCGTGAAAGTTTTGTAAATAAGTTATAAATATCAAAATAAATGTATGAACGAACCGCGATCGACCGTATAGTGTAGATCTAGCAAAATCGGATTTTCTGCGACAAATTTTAACACATTACTAACAAATTATCCAAGTTAGCAGATCTTCGCAAGGTGTTTTGATTATTGTAACGAATTTGCCAGGACTAGCCTTGTCTAACAGGCCATCTAAGAACCGTCATATCTTTTAAACCTACGACCAACTAAATTTGTTATTTTCGAGTTCTAGAGATTCAAAAGGAACCCTGAAAAGAAGTCTTTATGACAAAATAGTGTCAGATATTGAATTGGAATGCGAGATAAGGGGGCTGCCAGGTGTGTTGAGGTAAAAATAGAAAAAAAACCTCTGGTTGACCTCGACGGCCTAGGCTCAAGGGGGGGTCATGACCCCAAGAACCCCCCCCCCCCCCTGGATCCGCGCCTGCGTAGGTATCAGGTAGAATCTAGGGTTAAATAACAAGTGCGGCCCGCCTTTCGTTTATTTTGCCACCTTGTGGCCCTTGCCTGCCAAAAGGTTGCCGACCGCTGATATAAAGTATCGGCTCAAAATAAATTACTCAATAAATCAAAACACATTTTCGCTCCCAAATTTATGGAATTAAAATCATAACCAACGTGTCACCTTTGAATAAAGGTCATTATCATTTCATGTCACTTGCTAATATACACGGTGACTTTTAAATCGTATTAACGCTAGAACAAAATGTTGTTCAGACCATGGTCTGCTAACATTCTATAACATCAAATTAAAAAAATTACGTCATTGGTTGTTGAAAAAACAAAATAAAGTTCAAAAAGTCGGGATTATCGTTACTCCTAACAACCCAGACACCTCGCTTGCACTTCAAATTAGTTGTGGCACGGCGACACGCCAGTTTTGTAGCAGTTGTGGGAATCCGCGAATCTTTTTGAAAATTTTGTTTTGTAGTTTTTTCAAAAACCAATGACTTTTTTATTTGATGTATATAATCTTAGTAGACCATGGTCTGAACAACGTTTGTTCTTGCGTTAAAACGATTTAAAAATCACCGTGTATATTATAAAATGTTCATTTTGGCGATCTGTGCGCTTAGCAAAGAAATCGTGCACTGTTGATATACCCTTTCCGTTATAACTATATACTTTTGGTCATTTAAAAATAGTAAATTTACAATTAACGCACGCATCTAAGGCACTAAGGGTTCAAAATTCCACCCAATAGGGGTGCAAATAGGAGGGGATGTAGTAAGCTAGTTTACTATATAAAAAAAGTTTTAAACATGCCTTCTCCGCTTAAACCGTTTCGGACACTGTGTGCAGTGGTATCGCTTATCGTCTAAGTGCGTCGCTCGCTTGTGGGTATGCAGGTTCGATCTCTGTGCGAATGTTGCTCCGCATATGTCACATGCGAATGGACGCTCACCTGAAAACAAACAAAACATGAGCTCGGTTCGTCTCACGAACGCCTTGCCGCAGTGGTTGCACTTGAAGGTAAGGTAAGGTAAGGTAATGTAAGGTGTGTGGTAGTAAGTACCGGTGTGTATCCGCACGTGGTCCCTGAGCTCGGTTCGTCTTACGAACGCCTTGCCGCAGTGGTCGCACTTGAAGGTAAGGTAAGGTAAGGTAATGTAAGGTGTGTGGTAGTAAGTACCGGTGTGTATCCGCACGTGGTCCCTGAGCTCGGTTCGTCTCACGAACGCCTTGCCGCAGTGGTCGCACTTGAAGGTAAGGTAAGGTAAGGTAATGTAAGGTGTGTGGTAGTAAGTACCGGTGTGTATCCGCACGTGGTCCCTGAGCTCGGTTCGTCTTACGAACGCCTTGCCGCAGTGGTCGCACTTGAAGGTAAGGTAAGGTAAGGTAATGTAAGGTGTGTGGTAGTAAGTACCGGTGTGTATCCGCACGTGGTCCCTGAGCTCGGTTCGTCTCACGAACGCCTTGCCGCAGTGGTCGCACTTGAAGGTAAGGTAAGGTAAGGTAATGTAAGGTGTGTGGTAGTAAGTACCGGTGTGTATCCGCACGTGGTCCCTGAGCTCGGTTCGTCTCACGAACGCCTTGCCGCAGTGGTCGCACTTGAAGGTAAGGTAAGGTAAGGTAATGTAAGGTGTGTGGTAGTAAGTACCGGTGTGTATCCGCACGTGGTCCCTGAGCTCGGTTCGTCTCACGAACGCCTTGCCGCAGTGGTCGCACTTGAAGGTAAGGTAAGGTAAGGTAATGTAAGGTGTGTGGTAGTAAGTACCGGTGTGTATCCGCACGTGGTCCCTGAGCTCGGTTCGTCTCACGAACGCCTTGCCGCAGTGGTCGCACTTGAAGGTAAGGTAAGGTAAGGTAATGTAAGGTGTGTGGTAGTAAGTACCGGTGTGTATCCGCACGTGGTCCCTGAGCTCGGTTCGTCTCACGAACGCCTTGCCGCAGTGGTCGCACTTGAAGGTAAGGTAAGGTAAGGTAATGTAAGGTGTGTGGTAGTAAGTACCGGTGTGTATCCGCACGTGGTCCCTGAGCTCGGTTCGTCTCACGAACGCCTTGCCGCAGTGGTCGCACTTGAAGGTAAGGTAAGGTAAGGTAATGTAAGGTGTGTGGTAGTAAGTACCGGTGTGTATCCGCACGTGGTCCCTGAGCTCGGTTCGTCTCACGAACGCCTTGCCGCAGTGGTCGCACTTGAAGGTAAGGTAAGGTAATGTAAGGTGTGTGGTAGTAAGTACCGGTGTGTATCCGCACGTGGTCCCTGAGCTCGGTTCGTCTCACGAACGCCTTGCCGCAGTGGTCGCACTTGAAGGTAAGGTAAGGTAAGGTAAGGTAATGTAAGGTGTGTGGTAGTAAGTACCGGTGTGTATCCGCACGTGGTCCCTGAGCTCGGTTCGTCTCACGAACGCCTTGCCGCAGTGGTCGCACTTGAAGGTAAGGTAAGGTAAGGTAAGGTAATGTAAGGTGTGTGGTAGTAAGTACCGGTGTGTATCCGCACGTGGTCCCTGAGCTCGGTTCGTCTCACGAACGCCTTGCCGCAGTGGTCGCACTTGAAGGTAAGGTAAGGTAAGGTAATGTAAGGTGTGTGGTAGTAAGTACCGGTGTGTATCCGCACGTGGTCCCTGAGCTCGGTTCGTCTCACGAACGCCTTGCCGCAGTGGTCGCACTTGAAGGTAAGGTAAGGTAAGGTAATGTAAGGTGTGTGTTAGTAAGTACCGGTGTGTATCCGCACGTGGTCCCTGAGCTCGGTTCGTCTCACGAACGCCTTGCCGCAGTGGTCGCACTTGAAGGTAAGGTAAGGTAAGGTAATGTAAGGTGTGTGGTAGTAAGTACCGGTGTGTATCCGCACGTGGTCCCTGAGCTCGGTTCGTCTCACGAACGCCTTGCCGCAGTGGTCGCACTTGAAGGTAAGGTAAGGTAAGGTAATGTAAGGTGTGTGTTAGTAAGTACCGGTGTGTATCCGCACGTGGTCCCTGAGCTCGGTTCGTCTCACGAACGCCTTGCCGCAGTGGTCGCACTTGAAGGTAAGGTAAGGTAAGGTAATGTAAGGTGTGTGTTAGTAAGTACCGGTGTGTATCCGCACGTGGTCCCTGAGCTCGGTTCGTCTCACGAACGCCTTGCCGCAGTGGTCGCACTTGAAGGTAAGGTAAGGTAAGGTAATGTAAGGTGTGTGTTAGTAAGTACCGGTGTGTATCCGCACGTGGTCCCTGAGCTCGGTTCGTCTCACGAACGCCTTGCCGCAGTGGTCGCACTTGAAGGGCCGCGTGCCCGAATGCACCACGCTGTGGACTTCTAAATTGTGCTGAGTGCTGAACGCCTTGTCTATAAATAAACATAAATATTACCATTTATTATTATAATTGTATCGATAGTGATTTCTGGCCAAGGCTTAATGGTCAAAAGCTTCGACAAATAACTTAAAAGGCTGTCTGAACGGTTAAATTCAAAATGCACTACTCCTGGAGATGGCATGCAAAGTGAGGAAGTTTCTCTCTCTGGAGAGCCTTGACGACCACCACCACCTCGGACCCTACTCCCGAACAATCCCCGGCCGGGCCGCAGGGTGGCGCGTGTGTCGTTACGCCTGCACTCCGACGAATATTAAAGTCTTTTAAAGACATCTTGCTTTACCGGTAAATTGAAGTTTTTTGTACTAAGCCGTTTATGTTTAATTTGCCAAAATTTGCGCACTGGCAAATTTTTTCCTGTATTTAAATAATATATAAAAAAAAATAAGTGTATGAAATAAATAATAATATAAGATTCAAAAAAATGGTACAAGTTTTAATTAGAAAAAAAAAAAACTCACTGCAAACATTACAAATAAAATCCTTGACACCCGAGTGTGTCTTCTCGTGCTGGTTGAGATTCTGTTGCGTGAGGAACGACTTGCCACATTGACCACATTTGTAAGGACGCGGCCGATCCTGTAAGGAGTTAAAATATGCCTAAGAGGCGGGACATAGTAGAGCTTAATATTACGAAACATCTGTACCCACAACTGTTACCTATGGTCCAGAATAAAATACTTTGACCTGCAGGGTTATTTTAAAACGGTCGGATTCGTCATCGGAATCGGAATCGGAAACTTCCGAGATGAGTTTCCGACATGATAAAATAATAATGAAAATGTATATTTGCCCATTAAAAGACAATCAAAACTATAAGAACATCAATATTTATTTAACATAGTATGATAATAGTACAATTTAAGTTTTATAAATAATACCGAAACTAAAATAAATGTATTCTGCTTGATAGGTTAAAGCGCCCATTGCTATTTTAATTTCCGAATTCGAATAGTTTGACGTTTCTCGACGGAAATAATAATAATATTTATTTATTTCAAAGAAAGAATACAAGTTCACACATAAAAACTAACTAAAAACATGCAAAACCAAAAATACTTGTTATCTACTCGGTATTTAAATGACATGCAGAACCTACACTAAGATAAAAAATCTTATGTCGTAGGTGCCTGCGTTCTCTTCATGTGTACAGTTGAGTAGTCATAGTATGACACAAAGTAAAATAGAAAAATAATATAGGCAAATTTCACTACAAAGTGGTACAAATTATAATGTTACATTTGAGTTATATTTTAATCATAAATTTAGTGACCGACAATAATTTTATAATTTAATTTCTTAATTAAGTATACATTTAAGTGTTAGTTATTTAATAGTTTAAGGTAAGTAAGTAATTTATTTATTTATAAGAGATAAGTGTGTATGTGTATGTGTGTGTGTGTAGGGGTGTGTTTGTTTTAAGTACCATCCGAGGACGTGCGTATGAATACACAAGGCACGACCGAGGACCTTTTCAAAGCGAGGACCTTTTCGAGGGTCCTCGGTTTGACCTGACCAAAGATTCGTAATCTGCAAGCGATTTTGAGCCTTTCTATATACTTAATATGAAAAAGTGGTCCGAACCTCGGTTTGATCAAGAAAATCCATAATCTTACACAGACAGTGTGTATCCCACCAGATGGCGCCACTTCGTCTCTCACACACCCTCATTACACATAATTTCACGTTGATTGTATTATCCGAGGACATATGTGTTACCTTTCACACAAAAGACCTCGGTTGGCTAGTTTTTCGGAACAATGTGTATGTAGGACCTCGGTTTGCTAGATTTTCCGAACAGTGTGTATGTAGGACCTCGGTTTGCTAGATTTTCCGAACAGTGTGTATTATAGTCCTCGTTTTGACTGTTTTCATCTTGTGTAAAGACGAGTGTTGTATTATCATTTCCTAGGCGTTCATCAGTTGGATTAAATCTTTAAAAACATCTTTAGTAGCTACTAAGTGCACGAGGATTATGATGCTTCTTCTGCAATATGTGCTAAATACCTAATATACGATATTATGTTTAAGAAGAATCTATATCTTAAGTAGAAATGCCGTCTAAGTGAAATGTCAGATGTAAGATTTGAAGCAAACCAAAGGTACAAAGAAACAAATGACGTGGACGTACATAAAACTTTATCGAAGGTGTATTTTTTTTTTATGATGAATATGTATTTAATACATTAAAATATATTACGTGTAAGTTGTTTATTTAATAAATGATACATATTGAATAGATTTTACATAACAATTCCAGATGAGAATTATTGCTCTCTCTAAACCTAATGTGTATGCCAAGGTTGAAGACGATACTATCAACCGTTGAGGACTTGCCTCATGCAGGCACGACCCTGGCTGCAGTATCACCAAAAACTGGTGATTGACTAGTTTAACTCTCTAAACCTTACGCATATGCCAAATTTGAAGACGATGCTATCAACCGTTGAGGAATTGCCTCATGAAGACACGACCCTGGCTGCAGCATCACCAAAAACTGGTAATATACTAGTTTAACCCTCTAAACCTTACGCGTATGCCAAACTTGAAATCGATGCTATGAACCGTTGAGGACTTGCCTCATGAAGACACGAACCTAGGCGCAGCATCACCAAAAACTGGTAATATACTAGTTTCACTCTCTAAGCCTTACGCGTATGCCAAATTTGAAGACGATGCTATCAACCGTTGAGGACTTGCCTCATGAAGACACGACCCTGGCTGCAGCATCACCAAAAACTGGTAATTTACTAGTTTAACTCTCTAAACCTTACGGGTATGCCAAATTTGAAGACGATGCTATCAACCGTTGAGGACTTGACTCATGAAGACATGACCCTAGCTGCAGCATCATCAAAAACTGGTAATACACTTGCTTAATTCTCTAAACCTTACGCCTATGCAAAATTTGGAATCGATGCTATCAACCGTTGAGGACTTACCTCATGAAGCCACGACCCTTGCTGCAGCATCACCAAAAACTGGTAGTTTACTAGTTTAACTCTCTAAACCTTACGGGTATGCCAAATTTGAAGACGATGCTATAAACCGTTGAGGACTTGCCTCATGAAGACACGACCCTGGCTGCAGCATCACCAAAAACTGGTAATTTACTAGTTTAACTATCTAAACCTTACGGTTATGCCAAATTTGAAGACGATGCTATTAACCGTTGAGGACTTGCCTCATGAAGACATGACCCTGGCTGCAGCATCATCAAAAACTGGTAATACACTTGTTTAATTCTCTAAACCTTATGCGTATGCAAAATTTGAAATCGATGCTATCAACCGTTGAGGACTTACCTCATGAAGACACGACCCTTGCTGCAGCACCACCAAAAACTGGTAATTTACTAGTTTAACTCTCTAAACCTTACGCGTATGCCAAATTTGAAGACGATGCTATCAACCTTTGAGGACTTTCCTCATGAAGACACGACCCTGGCTGCAGCATCACAAGAAACTGGTAATTTTCTAGTGTTACTGTCTAAACCTTACGCGTATGCCAAATTTGAAAACGATGCTGTCAACCGTTGAGGACTTGCCTCATGAAGACACGACCCTGGCTGCAGCATCACAAAAAACTGGTAAATTTCTAGTTTAACTGTCTAAACCTTATGCGTATGCCAAATTTGAAGACGATGCAATCAACCGTTGAGGACTTTCCTCATGAAGACACGACCCTGGCTGCAGCATCACCAAAAACTGGTAGTTTACTAGTTTAACTCTCTAAACCTTACGGGTATGCCAAATTTGAAGACGATGCTATCAACTGTTGAGGACTTGCCTCATGAAGACACGACCCTGGCTGCAGCATCACCAAAAACTGGTAGTTTACTAGTTTAACTCTCTAAACCTTACGGGTATGCCAAATTTGAAGACGATGCTATCAACCGTTGATAATTTAATATGTTGTGTAATATATCTAATGTTTTAATAATATAGTTTGAAAAGTTGAATAGTAATAAATATGTAGAATAAGTTGCATGCTATATATAGTAGCAACACATGTATGCTCTTAAACCGTTGAGGACTTGCCTCATGAAGACACGACCCTGGCTGCAGCATCACCAAAAACTGGTAATTTACTAGTTTAACTCTCTAAACCTTACGGGTATGCCAAATTTGAAGACGATGCTATTAACCGTTGAGGACTTGACTCATGAAGACATGACCCTAGCTGCAGCATCATCAAAAACTGGTAATACACTTGTTTAATTCTCTAAACCTTACGCGTATGCAAAATTTTAAATCGATGTTATCAACCGTTGAGGACTTACCTCATGAAGACACAACCCTTGCTGCAGCATCACCAAAAACTGGTAATATACTAGTTTAACCTTCTAAACCTTACGCGTATGCCAAATTTGAAGACGATGCTATCAACCGTCGAGGACTTGCCTTATGAAGACACGACCCTGGCTGCAGCATCACCAAAAACTGGTAGTTTACTAGTTTAACTCTCAAAACCTTACGCGTATGCCAAATTTGAAGACGATGCTATCAACCGTTGAGGACTTGCCTCATGAAGACATGACCCTGGCTGCAGCATCATCAAAAACTGGTAATACACTTGTTTAATTCTCTAAACCTTACGCGTATGCAAAATTTGAAATCGATGCTATCAACCGTTGAGGACTTACCTTATGAAGACACGACCCTTGCTGCAGCACCACCAAAAACTGGTAATTTACTAGTTAAACTCTCTAAACCTTACGCGTATGCCAAATTTGAAGACGATGCTAGCAACCTTTGAGGACTTTCCTCATGAAGACACGACCCTGGCTGCAGCATCACAAAAAACTGGTAATTTTCTAGTGTAACTGTCTAAACCTTACTCGTATGCCAAATTTGAAAACGATGCTGTCAACCGTTGAGGACTTGCCTCATGAAGACACGACCCTGGCTGCAGCATCACCAAAAACTGGTAATATACTTGTTTAACTCTCTCAACCTTACGCGTATGCCAAATTTTAGGACGATGCTATCAACCGTTGAGGACTTTCCTCATGAAGAGACGACCCTGGCTGCAGCATCACCAAAAACTGGTAATATACTAGTTTAACTCTCTAAACCTTACGGGTATGCCAAGTTTGAAGACAATGCTATTAACCGTTGAGGACTTGTCTCATGAAGACACGACCCTGGCTGCAGCATCACCACAAACTGGCCATTATAATAGTTTAATATCTAAACCTAAGGTGTATGCCAAATTTTAGGACGATGCTATCAACCGTTTAGGACTTTCCTCATGAAGAGACGACCCTGGCTGCAGCATCACCAAAAACTGGTAATATACTAGTTTAACTCTCTAAACCTTACGGGTATGCCAAGTTTGAAGACGATGCTATTAACCGTTGAGGACTTGTCTCATGAAGACACGACCCTGGCTGCAGCATCACCACAAACTGGCCATTATAATAGTTTAATATCTAAACCTAAGGCGTATGCCAATTTTAAAGACGATATTGTCAACTGTTGAGGACTTGACTCATGAAGTGCTATGACGACCCTGGCTGGAGCATCACATCACCACAAATGGTTAATATTTTAGTTAAACTTTGTAACGTAACTAAAGTAAAAACTCATTGGGGAGGGTCGGTAACGCGTGAGTGATGCCTCGTATGTGGCAAGCGTCCACATGGCTACGGGAACCGCTTACCATCAGACGGGCCGTATATGCTTGTTTATTAAATAAAGCTGTTGCTTTCGACACTCTGACAAAAATCTTTTGAAAAGCGCCAACAAACTTAAAGTCACTGACATGTCCTCGCTTGGTAGCTCAGATTAGAAAATGTGTGTACGAAATAAAGATAACATTAATAAATTATCTTAAACGCAAATTGATTAGGTAGATTTTCCAAGTCCTCGCTTTGATCAAGTTCTGCGCGGGAAACTGCCCTCGGTTTGGTAATGTAAAGTCAAACACAGCGTCCGCACTTTGTACAAGATATAAGTAATAATGTGTAAAAAAGGTCCTCGGAAGTATATGGCAGGGCTTACGTAAGAGGTCCTCGGTTGGCTCACACAAAGCCCTCGTATGTGCATGGCTGGTCACGTTTAGGTGTGTATTTTAGGTCCTCGGTATGATAGCCACAATTCATACGACAAAAAACTGAGATAGCGCTATACCAATACGGTCATCACTCTAGATTTTTTTTCCTGTCTCTTTCTATCTTATTCATAAAACCCTGTGAGGTCATCAAACCTGTTTTTCGGAGGGTCCTCGGTTTGTACAAGAAAAGATAAGGTCCTCGTAAGGGTGTCTGTACAAACAGGGGTGTGTGTGTTTGTGGGGGGTGTGTATGTGTGTGTGAGGGTGTGTGCATTATTCTAATACTTTCAGTAGGTGTTCTGTCTCATCGTAGCTGAGGTTGCTCAGCCAGTTGGTAAGTGCATGTTTTGCTTCTCTATTATTAAGTTTTATCAATTTATTTATAATTTTACCTGCGTTATTGTACAAATATGGCCCTAGGAAAGATTGATGTCGTTGGGCTAGCCTTGTGTTAAATTTTGGTATATCAAAGATTCTATCCTTTCTTCTTCTACTATTTGCGTTTGATTTTTCTACATCATTTATCTGTTTATGTTGGGTTAGAATCAAGTTTTGGATATACAACTGTCGAACTGTCAGTATTCCACAGTCCCTGTATAGGTCTGATGTCGGAAACCTAAAGGGTTTGAAGGTGGCAACCTTGAGTAATGCTCTTTGGGCACGCTCCAGTACTAACATATACGTGCTACATGCGCCACCCCAAGAGGTGTTGCAATAGGTCACAATAGATCTGCAAAGAGCATTAAAGAAATATCAATCAGATTCATCGAAAAGTTTCCGATAGCTTTTAGCTGGCGGAATTCTTTCCGAATTTTATTTAATGTTAGTTTTTGACCATTATTACGCATTATTTAAACTTATATAAAGGTTAGTTGGTACTAAACTGAGTGTGTTTGCCCCTATTTTAAGTACATAATGTTTTTTTTTTTTTTTTTATACCACTTAGATGGCAAACAAGCATACGGCCCGCCTGATGGTAAGCGGTTACCGTAGCCTATGGACGCTTGCAACACCAGGGGTATCACGCGCGCGTTGCCGACCCTGCAGAAATCTCTTCACACCCCTTTTGAAGAACCCCATGCTGTAGTCCATTGGGAAAACCAAATGAGAAAGGTCTGCGGTAAAAGTAATAGCTACAAACTTAAACTTCGTAGGAACTAAAAAATATTAGTCACTACTCAATACCTTTACTCATGTTGGATGCTAGATTCACTACGACTAAAAGATATTTTATTAGACTAAGAAAAAAAAGAGAAACATAAATTATTTGTTTTATTATACTCTACATGAATGTACTGAAAAAAAAAAATACTTTGACATAGAGGACTTTTTGGCGGGAACTTGTAAAGTGACGTTGAGTTTTCGTTTTATTTTCAAAAAATCATGTATTTTGTTGTTATTGCGTATTATCTGTGGTGTTTTATCCTATAAAGATCAATCCACGCGCACCAATGAAGGGAAATTAAATGAATTATGTGTATCGTGACTTCAAGTTATCTCAAAAAGTGCGTGAGAAGTTTTAGTTTATTGCACTATTTTACTAACACATGACGTTTATGGATTGTGACTGACAGTGCGTACTATATGAAAGTGATTTATTGTGTGACTAGAACTTAGGTAAAACTCAAATACGATTAGGCTGTATGGCTCAAACCTTTGCCTGACTTTTACGAATATTATAAACAACATTTTTAGAGAGGTAGAGCATAGCGTTTATTCGCTCAAAGAGCAGCTCGGCTGGGGAAGTACCTCCACCTTACAGAATACCGCAGCCAAATAACTTTATGTTGTGTAAAGTTGTGTTCCTGCGCGTGAGTAAGGTCGCCAGAGCTCATTGGGGAGGGGGGAAAGGTCGGTAACGCGTGAGCGATGCTTCTTGTGTTGCAAGCGTCCATATGGCTACGGTAACCGCTTACCATCAGGCGGGCCGTATGCTTGTTTACCGACTTAGTTGTATAAAAAAAAAAAAAAAACAATTACTTCGACCTATCAGTCAGTTTCCGAAGTTCGATAAAACTTGAAAACCATTTTTTATGTCTATTAACACAATGTAGACCTAAAATCTAAAATATTAAAATATCAAGTATCTGTCTTTATGCATTTGATATGAGTGTTTAAATGAGGCCTTTCTACAATGAAAATCCGTAAGCATTTCGATTTTACTTTTAATTTTAGTTTAGGTATACCATTTCCTACCATTATTAAAAACAAACTTTGTAAACGCACTCCAACTTTCCGCGATCGGATCTTTTCGATGAAGGTTTCCGATTCCGCTTCCGATTCCGATCGGTATAAAATAACCCCGCTGGACTTTGAAAATATTATATATAGCCTATAAGAAAAGATTATTGGAAATACCATTCCTAAGGAGGTAAAAAGGGGGGCACGGGGGACAGTTTTTTATATAATATAATAGTGTAATACTCACAGAATGCGTCTTAATATGCGCGTAGAGGGTGTACTTGCTGGCGAACCGCTTGTCGCAGAGATCGCAGCAGTAGGGGCGCGCGCCCGTGTGCGCGTGCGCGTGGTCGCGCAGCAGCGTGCCCGAGTTGTACCACTTGTGGCATATCGGGCACGAGTGCACGCGACGGCTCTTCAACTTCTTGGCGTGCATCGCTGGACACAATAGACAATAAACAAATTAACTTTTTAACAACAAAAAAACCGCCTTCAAAGTACACTAAATTCAAATTCTAAATCATTTATTCAAATAGATCTTCGCAGGCACTTATGAAAAGTCTGACTCTAATACTCTAATACCGGTTCGGAAGGTTGCATTTGCTGAGAAGAGCCGGTAATAAAATCAGCAATTACTTTTTAACCGACTTCAAAAAAAGGAGGAAGTTCTCAATTCGGTTGTTGTGTTTTTTTTTTGTTTGTTACCTCATAACTCCGTCATTTATTAACCGATTTGGAAAATTCTTTTTTTGTCTGGAAGGGTACACTTCCCGTTTGGTCCCATTGTCATCAAATCAGGATTTGAATAATTTTTAGTGTACTTTGAAGTCGGTTTAAGTTTTCTGTAAAACAGTCCAATTATTTCAAAACAAGCTTAGATTCATTACATAATATTTACATTCTAATCGCACTGAAAACAATTGCATGCCCCGGCGCGGCTGCAAAATTACAAAGAAGACTGAATAAATATTTAATAAGTAAATAAATAGCAAACTTAAGCAGACCAGCCCCCACAAGCAGCACCTGTTCACAAGTATGACGCGTGTGGCAGCCATCGCCCTCCTCGCCATATTGAAGGGAAGTGAGCGACCGACTAAAAAGTAAGAAATAACTTTTATATGACACTGTTTTGAAGTAAGCGAAATCGCATGACGTGTTCTGTAGAAAATATTTCGCTGACTTCAAAACAGTGTCGGATAAGAGTTATTTCTTACTTTTTAGTGTACTTTGAAGGCGGTTTATTTTTTTGTTAAAAAGTTAATTTATTTTTGAATTTTTTAGTGTCATATATACTAAACACTTTCTCGTGTAAAAAAGGCCTGCATAAACGTTCAAGGATATGCATGTATAAAGATTAGAGAATCTATATAAAATTCAAAGTCCTGACTGGCTGACTGATATATCAACGCACAGCCTAAACCGCTGGCCCTAGAGACATGAAATTTAGAGAATATTTTCTTTGTGAAAAATAGGTATTCACTAAGAAAGGGTTTATCGAAATTCCACCCCTAAGAGGGTAAAATAGGGGATGAAAGTGTGTATGAAAGTCCGTCAGTTTCGAAGTTAGGGTCTTCAAATTTTGTGTTTAGGCTGAAGATTAAAAATCGTGAAAATACGTGTCTCAGCGTTTTTAATTATTCGACCCTCGAAGCGGGATGATTTTGTTTTGTTTTATTGTTGAAGAAAAATATGTAATTTGTTCCTGTAGGCCCCTCGGGAGAAGCCGTGGGCAGAAGCTTACCTTATGAAATTCAAGTTATATTCAAAATGCTATAGATTGAAGAGCTTGTTTTTCTGTTTTCAATTATGTTTTATTTTACGCAGTCGGGTTTTTTTTCTTTTAATAATTTATTTGCTACATATCAAATAAATAAAAATGTACAAAGATAAACAGCGTCAAAGTTCGGGAGCTCGTGACGTCACTTGTTTGAAATGTACTATGGCGTGACGTCACGCGGAACTTCAACACACTATGGCTGCATTCCGAATTAATGCTATAATCGCTGTAATCGATTTGAGCGTGTTTAAACCCGTACCGAATTGATAAATGATAGATTACGATGTCCCGTGAAACGTCATAGATGACGTCATGATATCCGCCGTATTGCGCTCACACCGACCATGCCCTAAACTGATATCACCGTGAGCGCTGTCAAAAGTGACGGTTAATTATTGTGTTATCGGCAAAAAGTCTAATAAGATTCTTAGTTTTCTATTTGGCAAAGATACTTTTTATGATTTTATGAGAGAAAAATAATAAAAGACGCGAATATTCCTTTTTGCGAGTTAAATTATAAAAGATATAAGGAGTCCTAGCGCATTATTAATTCAGATTTTAATTAAATTCTCAAATGTTCTGTTTTGAATACTGTGAGCGCGATAACGGGCGTTCAGAACTGTTAACATTTCTTAGCTGTCAATATCGTGATATCTAACTCGGTACGCAAATTATTGCTGTGAGCACTGTGAGCGATATTAATCAATTCGGAATGTAGCCTATATCTTCGTCATTTTTTGTTTTATTGACAGAAGAAAAAATACTTGTCTAATACGGGCCAGACAGCGCGGTTGGTTAAGACTCTGGTCAAGATTCCATCTATCGCACCGCTGGTCGTGGGTTCGATTCCCACACAGGACATGCATTTGTGTGCATGAACATGTATGTATGTCCTGAGTCTGGGTGTAATTATGTATATTAAGTATGTATTTACAAACAAAAAGTAGTATATGTATTATATCAGTTATCTGGTTTCCATAGTAAAAGCTCTGCTTAGTTTGGGATCAGATGACCGTGTGTGAGGAATGTCCCACGATATTTATTTAATATTTCTTAAACTTACCAACATGAGTAGTATAGTCGCTTCGTTTCCGCATAATGGCGTCGCACAACTGGCATATATAGATGCGGGCGTCGTGTACGCTCTTCAAGTGTTGCACTATTGTCTCGGAGTCGCCGATCGTCATGGTTTTTGAGTCTGTGGACCAAATCACCAATTATATAACAGTGGGGCGATTACGTTTTTTTTTTAACCGACTTCAAAAAAGGAGGAGATTCTCAATTAGGTTGTTTTTTTTTTTATGTTTGTTACCTCATAACTCCGTCATTTATCAACCGATTTGGAAAATTCTTTTTTTTGTCTGGAAGGGTACACTTCCCGTTTAGTCCCATTGTCATCAGATCAGGATTTGATTACTTCTTAGTGTACTTTGAAGTCGGTTTAAGTTTTTTGTAAAACAGTCCAATTATTTACGTTCTTCTGGTAACTGGAAAATTAAAACTTGGAAATGGAATCATTTCCGATTTAGAATAATTCTATAGATTCTGAGGTTGTAACTTACTTACTTATTTTACCACAGTAAATGAAATTCAGTTGTGCTACTATGGTATACATAGAATAACCCTATATGCATAGTGGATACGAAAAAAATGAATCCACGTAAAGTAGGCACTCACTTTTAATATGGCACCAACATCGAATTCGTAAAAAATTAAAGATTTTTCATATATTTTAGCCGAGGTGACATTGTCCTTTGAATGAATGAATGAAATATTCTTTATTGTATAACAGGTGGAGATTTCGAGATGGCATATTTTCGAAACCTATTTTGGGTTAGTCATGCTGAACAACTTTTAGTATGGGACCAACACTGAATTCAAAAAAAATATCTTTTACTTTTCATACATTATGATCGAGCAAGGTTGAAACATTGTAAGAAAAAATATATTTTTTTTAGAATTCACTTTTGGTTCCATAGTAAAAGTTGTTCAGCATGACTAGCCCAACATAGGTTTCAAAAATATGCCATCTCGAAGTCTCCACCCAGTATACTAACATAGATAAAATGATAATAATAATATTATGAAAGTTATGGAATATAGGTGGCCTTATCGCATTACCTTTTGTATGAACAGCTGTTTTTTTTTTGCGCTTTCGAAGATGGTACCATAGTAAAAGTTGTTCGAATCATTGATGTTTTTTTTTTAAATAAATTTTTATTAATTTATTTTATTTCCAAAAACCTTACATATTTTGTTTATTTAATCAAAGTCAAAGTCAAAGCCATTTATTCAATTTAGGCCCTAGAACGGCACCTATGAAGGTCAAAGCTACTGAAGTTACCGCCAGTTCGTAAGTCGGCCTTCAACTGAGAAGAACAGGCAAGAAACTCAGCAAGGTTACATCTTTTAAATATTTTCTTTTTTTTTTAACAATCTGACTATATATTGGCTATTTTTCCCAAAACATTAGTAGGTATACATACATACTACCTACACTACATACATATTTTACAAAATAAAATACACAATCATCAAAACGAATAAACATAAAAAAAAACAAAAACAAAACCAACGTACAAAATAAATAAATATGTCATAAATATTGTCATAATAAATATAGTCACCAAACTACTATTGCAGTTTGTAGGCTTGCACTCTTTCACATTTTTGTTGGTTTTGTACATACATTATTAAAAGAGTATTTACGTAGAGTATTTTACGTGGTTTTATGTATTGTTGTATCCACCCTGTAGATAAACACTGTTGTCAAAATACATACCAGTAGCCTTCTCGCACAATAAACACTTGAAGTGGTCCCCCTCCCGAGCCACCATTTGCAACGCCAGGTCAGTATCCACAGTCTTGCTCTGCACAGACTTCACTCGGTACATTTCACCCGATTGCACTTTTATGAACGCACCGCCTGAAATATATAAACGTTTTAGCACAGTCTATAAAACCATACAGTCGTTCGACGACGACGTCTAGACAGGGCAATCGTGCGGGGTGTGAGGGGCGAGACGCGGGAAAGCCGAGGGGCGAGACGCGGGAAAGCCGAGCCCGACCTGCTAACAAAACGATGTTAATAGCTCGGGACACAGCATACTTTATACGTCGCGATACTGTCTAGACATTGTCGGCATTTTCCACGAAATTAAAGGCATCGGAAGACTGTATGGTTTTATAGACTGCGGTATTAGGCACCGGTCCCACTGCACGCGGTCTAGAGTTCTGCGGTCACAGTTCTCCGTTCACTATTGTGCACACAGCGAGCAGTCGTAGAGTTATAAATTTCTAAAATATTCGCTAAGGGGGCGTCCATAAATTACGTGAGGTGTTTTTTAAAATTTTCTGTCCCTCCCTCCCCCCCTGGTGAGATGTCGTGAGATTTTATTCAACCCCCTCCCCCATCCCCCAATCTCACGTGAGATTTTTCAAAATGTGGATTTCTTACGTAAACGCGTTGGATTGTTATTGTAAAAAGAAAAAAATTATTTGCTTCGTGCTTTTATTGAAGACTAGTTAAGACTAGTAATCAATATTGCTGAGAGTTTAATTATAAGTGTAATAAAAATTTAACAATAGAATACTTAAATCGAAACTACTGAGATTAAAAAAAGAGTATCTACTCTAATTCAGTCCATGGAGAGAGAGAAAAAAAATTGCGTGATATTTGCCGAGACCCCCCCTCTCTCCAACGTAAGATTAGATGAGATTTAACTCGACCCCCTCCCCCCCTTAAACATCTCACGTAATTTGTGGACGCCCCCTAACGATCACAAGAAATACTTTCTTTTATAGTCCCACAAACTTATCTCGCCCGGTGTTCAAAAGAGGAACTAACGACATCATTTTGAAATATCAATCGCCACTGGTCAAAAAGAATATAAACACTATGTTCATTGATTGTTTTCTCCACCAAATGCGATAACAGCGATTCTCTCACCGGGCCAGATAAGATTGTGGGACTATTCTTTGAAAAAAAAAAACCCCGACAGAACGTGAGTTCTCCTTGACCGCCGCGGTCGCCAATACAATGATAAAAACGCCGCATTGATAACAGTGAACGCGGAACGCAGAAGCTCTAGACCGCCCGCAGTGGGACGGGCCCCTAATAATCACTGGTGCTGAAATCTACATATTGCAAATTACATTGAATTGGACATATTTTTTCTTTTGTCATTTAAACAAAAAAATACGAAGATATCGAGTGCTGAATTTCCGCGTGACGTCACATTGGTGTACACTTTTTACTATAAAGTGGCGTCACGAGCCCCCACTCCCGAACTATGACGCACTTTATCTTTGTCAACTTAAATGCAAAAGTAAAAAATACGTGTCCCATATTTTTTGATAAACTAACTGACGGACCAATTAGATTTTTTAACCGACTTCAAAAAAAGGAGGAGGTTCTCAATTCGGTTGTTTTTTTTTTTATGTTTGTTACCTCATAACTCCGTCATTTATTAACCGATTTGGAAAATTCTTTTTTTGTCTTGAAGGGTACACTTCCCGTTTGGTCACATTGTCATCAAATCAGGATTTGAATACTTTTTAGTGTACTTTGAAGTCGGTTTAAGTTTTTTATAAAACAGTCCAGTTATTTTTTACCAAGATGACCAATCAGATGTACTTAACGCTCCGTTCAGATCAGTTATCCCGGAATATATAATGATATAATATGTTACCTTGTTCCTGAGCGGCGGCTATAATCGCGTTGGCAGTTTCCTCATCACCCGACACTTGCAGTTCTATCTGCGATTCATCGTTCGAATCTGGAATTTATCATTAAGGTGTCGATTATGTTGTAAATCGCACTAAACAAATTTTAATCACATCTCTTTCTTACAAACATCATTGAAAAAGGGATAGAACATATTTAGAGCTGTCAAATTATTCTTTGCCGTTTTCATTTGCGCGTAGACGTAACCAATTTTGATGGCGACTTAATTTACGTTGAAAACAAGCTTTTGACTAATTTGACAGGACAAAATTTCTTGCGTCCTTTTCTTATGTGCTTGGTTAGAAAGAGATATATAGTGAGACTAAATTAGTTAAGTTGTAAACAACAGAATCAGCACAATTATCTATACATACAAGCAAATAAAATTGAAGTGTCTGTTTTAATGTCAAAATAACAGCTTCTTATTAAACCGAAGAAAAAAAATGTCTTTCTGTCTGTCTCTTTGACCCAGCTAATCTCTGAAACGGCTGGACCAATTTCGATGGGACCTTTACTGGCAGATAGCTGATGTTATTAGGAGTAACTTAGGTTACTTTTATTTTAGAAAATATATAATATATATCCTGGGACATTCCTCACACACGGTCATCTGATCCCAAACTAAGCATAGCTTGTACTATGGAAACCAGATAACTGATATAATACATATACTACTTTTTGTTTGTAAATACATACTTAATATACATAATTACACACAGACTCAGGACATACAGACATGTTCATGCACACAAATGCATGTCCTGTGTGGGAATCGAACCCACGACCTATGGCGCAGTTGGTTAAGACTCCACGTCTTAACCAACGCCAACGGGCCCGTCAAAGCATTAGGGTTCCGCACAAACAGAAAACCGTACGCAAATGAAACCGTGTACTCAACAAATGTGAACTAACCTTGCGCATCACCATCATCGTTGTCGTCATCATCATCATCTTGGGACTCGGTCTGAGGCATCACCAGTGATATCTCATTGCCTTCGTATAGGAACTTCTGACCGCTTACCATACGAAGAATTGATCCATTCTCGCTGTCCACTACTATGGTATCTGAAAATTCATGAATAACTACAATTAAATACAAAAATATATTTATGTACCTAGTTGTACTTAGTTACTTCATAAAAGAAAAAACAGTTAAATACAAAATTATATTTATGTAGTTGTACTTAGTTACTTCAGAAAAAAAAATTTTTTCTTTTGTCTGTTTGCTTCGGCTAATCACCGAAACATAAATTAATTGCAATTTATTAAATGTAAAATATAGAATGTTAATCGAATTTGCTAAATAGCATAATTTATTGTATCGTAACTACGGCTTAATTATTGTTATTAATCTCCGAAATGGCTGCACCAATTTCGACTGGACTTTCACTGGCAGATAGTTAAAACTTAAAAGGAGAAACTTAGGTTAAAAAAAAAGTACGCGGATGATACCGCGGGGGTCAGCTAGTATTTATTTTTTAGCCCGGGCTATTTATATCCGTCTACCCGGTTCTACTCACGTTCATCATCATCATCATCACCCTCGTTGAACTCCAACTTGCCGAGTATGTACTTGTTCTGTGCCTCTTCGGTCTCCTGATCACCCAGCGAACTTATTTCTATGTAGCCGCCATCTTTTGTTTGTGGAGTCGTTGATTCCTCCTGAAAATATTGTGTTTTTTTGATAGAGCAGAGCTTGTACTATGGAAACCAGATAATTATACGCATAATTAATAGATGAGTACCTGGGTGGCAAAGTCTAAGCCAATTATTCAATTTAGGTCCCAGAAGGGCACTTATAAATAAGTAAATAAATTTCCTGGGACATTCCTCACACACGGTCGTCTGATCCCAAACTAAGCAGATCTTGTACTATGGAAACCAGATAACTGATATAATACATATACTACTTTTTTGTTTGTAAATACATACTTAATATACATAATTACACCCAGGCACAGGACATACAGACATGTTCATGCACACAAATGCATGTCCTATGTGGGAATCGAACCCACGACCAGCGGCGCGATAGGTGGAATCTTGACCAGAGTCTTAACCAACCGCGCCAGCTGGCCCGTCAATGAACTTATGAAGGTCACATTTACTGAATTTACCACCGGTTCGAAACTCGACCTTCAACTGAGAAGAATCCGCGGTAAATGGTCCTTAAATATAATCTGTGGTAAACGAGGTTGGTGCTACAATTATTAAAATTAAGTAGTTATAACTATAATTAAGTTAACATGGTCATTGTGGCTCTGTTAGTTTACCCAAATAAAAAAAAACCGGCAAGAAACTCAGCAAGGTAAAATTTTTTGAAAAACCAAAGATTTTCATAGGGCATCGTGCCTCTACCCAGATGTATAATCCGCCTTACTAAAGCATGACATTTAATTTCACTCCGCTTGAGGGGCTCCCTGAGCAAATCGCTCTCAGTTCGTACTGCGCACGGCTGTCAAATACTGTCAATTCTGGCTTGTTTATTTCATGTTCCCATAGAGGCGACTATCCTTCTGGACGTTTTAAATTCTTTGTGAAAAACCATGTTTGGCTTTTTTCCAAATAATTAACAATAAAAAACATAAGCATACATACAGACGAAAATAATAGCCTAAAAAATAACACAATTATTGACCTACTGGCTTTCGTATAAGCATGAGCAAGGTGCACATGTGCAATGTAGTTTAAAACTAATTTACCTTATCGCTTTCCACGTGAAACGTTAACTCCTGACTTTCAGGAGAGGCAGGAACCACAGATAGCGAACAATCTGGAATGAAAAATACAAAATTCAAAAATCATTTATTCAAATAGACCTTCGCAGGCACTTATGAAAAGTCTGACTCTAATACTCTAATACCGGTTCGGAAGGTTGCATTTGCTGAGAAGAGCCGGCAATAAACTCAGCAATTACTCTTTTCAAAACAAGCTTAGATTCATTACATAATATTTACATTCTAATCGCACTGAAAACAATTGCGTGCCCCGGCGCGGCGGCAAAATTACAAAGAAGACTGAATAAATATTTAATAAGTAAATAAATAGCAAACTTAAGCAGACCAGCCCCCACAAGCAGCACCTGTTCACAAGTATGACGCGTGTGGCAGCCATCGCCCTCCTCGCCATATTGGAGGGAAGTGAGCGACCCGTCACACGACGCCGCCGCAAGCAAAGGCCTTAAAGTGAGCATGACTTACTTAAGTCTGTCTTAGAAATAAAAAATAACTAAAGGGAAACACACACTTTGTTATCACAGTGACTATTGACAAGATTAGACTAAATATCACAAAATAGAAAATATAACAATTAGACAGACATAATATATCGATGCATTTATATAAAAAAAAAATGGTTATTCTAGCCGCAGACTGAGACAGACTGAGAAAGTAATATTTAAAACAATAAACAGTTTCCTGGGTAAAAAAATAGTAATTCTAATTAGTCCGTCAATTAGATTATCAAAATATATTGGTCACGTATTTTTTTAGCGTATGTGTCCTTGGCTTGGCCAATCGGAGCGCATGTGTCCTTGACTTGGCCAATCAGAGCGCATGTGTCCTTGAATTGGCCAATCGGAGCGCATGTGTATTTGACTTGGCCAATCAGAGCGCTTGTGACTTTAACTTAGCCAATCAGAGTGCCTCGTCGGTAGTGGGGACGGAATATAATTTCAAGCAAAATTAACGTCATTGCGTGTCGTTCTATGTAGGATTCGAACCTATGACCGTCATCGTCATGGCATAGGAAGTCTCACACTGAAATTAAGCCAATAAATTATTACCTTCATCAATTTCCATTTCTATCTCATCATTTTCAGCAACCTCAGCTTTCACATTATTATCAAGATCAATTTTAGTCAAAATGGCCGACGACAGAAAATCCTTTGGCAAAGAACTTACATCAAAACTGATTGGATTCTTGCTGAGAGTTGGCATTTTATTTTTCTGTATATATTTATCTAATGATTTGTCTACTTCTTTGTTTATCTGTGCATTTATGTCTGGTTTGGCTACTGTTGTTTTTATACTCTGTGTTAGAACTGAAGAGCCAACTGTCACTTTTAAATTTACCGTTGATAGTGTTGGCGTTATTGTCTGTAATAAATAAATAATTATAGTTATTTATTATCTATACGATTTTTTTTGTTTGTTCTAACGGGCTAATCTCCGGAACTACCAGTCGGATTCGAAAAATTCTTTCACTAATATGAAGTTACATTATTCCCGAGGTTTTTTATCCCGAGAACGCGGGTGAAACCGCGGGGGACAGCTAGTCTATTTTATAAGGGCATTTTCAGTGGGAGTAGAGCATGGGATTCTATGGGTGTGAAGAGATTTTTGCAGGGTCAGTTTTCAATTGATACTCCTGGAGTTGCAAGCGCCTTTAGGCTACGGTAACCGCTTACCATAAGGCGGGCTGTATGCTTAAATGATATATAGGAAGTCTAAAAACAATTGCCACCAAAGGTTGATCGTTTACTAACGATGACGATTTTCGACACCCATCTTGTCTACCGGCCCAGTTTGATTTCTTACTAGAAAGACTTATTTTTACCTTAGTGTTTCCTGGAATCAAAAAATTTGGTCTCGTAGCCGCTGCTAATTTTTCCACTTTCAACAATAAATCTGGTGGTATAGGCTGCAACTTTGACGCTGGCAATACAAGTCTTTTGCCAATCACTTTGTTATCATCAGTGTTCTTTTTTATTGTGCACGGTATGGCAACACTTTGGTATGTATCGTATGACAAATTGTGGTGCGGTAGAGTTTGCTTGAATTGCTCCAGTAACTCTGATTTTATTGTTTTTAACCTGGAAATATAAAAAAAAATTAAGAGCATCTCGACTGGGGAAGTACCTCCACCTTACAGAATACCGCAGCCAAATATTTTTATGTTGTGTTCCTGCACGTGAGTAAGGTCGCTAGAGCTCGTTGGGGAGGAGGGAAGGGCTGGTAACGCGTCAGTGGTTCCCCGTGTGTTGCAAGGGTCCATATGGCTACGGTAACTGCTTACCATCAGGCGGGCCATACGCTTCTTTACCAACTTTGTGGTAATAAAACATATTGGATTGTGAAAGGTTTTGAATATAAGTAGGTACACTAGTACCCAACTGATATGGCTTACGATGTAACTATGCAGAAGATACATTTTCAAACCGCTGGATATACTATTGGTCAGCAGCTGCCGTCATGTGTGTGGAGGGGCGTCACTGGCGAGTGAGACGGAACTAACAGTTGCAGTGTATTATGAACCTTATAGTAGTGATCTAAGGTTGATTGAAAGTTTAAGCATTCTTTCGTTAATGTTCGGGGCCATACCTTCTATTCTGTCCGAACGAAGATTCACGAAGCGCCTTATCAGTTGGGTAAAACTGTACATTCATTAACTTACTTGGAAAGTATGGTTTCATATTCCATGCAAGACTTGTGACATTTCTTGCATATGATACTAGAATGTGCACCATTTTCCTGCACCGGTTTCTCCAAAATGTCACTCAGCACGGCCGATAGATTTCTACCAGAATATGTGTTCTGTAAATGTATGAATAATCATTTTACTAAGCTTATTTTAATAAGCTATCTATTAGCCAAATGAGCAAATTGACAGGCCAGGCGTGGTTGGCGCCACAGGTTCGATTCTCACCCAGGACATGCATTTGTGTCCATGAACTTGTCTGCATGTTGTGACTCTAGGTGTAGTTTACAAACAAAATTAGTATGTGTAGTATATCAGTTATCTAGTTTACATAGCTCAGCTCAGTCTGAGATCAGGTAGCCATGCAAAGGATGTATATATTTATTTAAAAAATTTACTTGTTTTTTGTAGTCTATACTAAATCAAATCCAAATATCACCTGTTGCCTGACTGTTGCATGGAATAAATTACCAGAGACATTGAATAGTGCTTAAAATTATCTGATAATTATCTACCAATAAGTGCATTGAAAGTTTATACATGCAATAGTTTAGCTACTCCTGTGTCCAATCTAATAGGCACGTTTTGCTAAGCTTGTGTCTCCTAGTATAAGGTGACTTGTGATCCAGGGTTGCGGCTTGTGACAGATATAAATCTAAATAGATGATGCGAGTGTAATACTTCTTCTGTCAAAAGCTGTACAAAAGGGGAGAGCTAGCAATGCTCTTCTTTTGAAAAAAAAACGCGCTGACAGGAAACTCGCATAAGGCTGCATGTTCCTGAGGGATGAGTTTAGCTGACAAAGAGGATTGCTTCATTCTCACCTTAAACCTCTAATGCCAGCCTAATTAAATCAATCTTGTGAAATTATGGTAGTATAAAAAAAGTGACACACTTGGATTTCATACAGATGGAGGGACTTGCATTATCTATTTATATTTATGTCTGTGGAGCAGCCTTATCAATATTTATCAGGGGTGGACACAGATTCTTTTGGGGGATCCCTGGATCTGCTGGTGGGCCTGAATGCCCTTGGTTGTATAAAATTATATATGTGGTATGCTTACTTGCTCCCCAAAAATACTAACAGCATTCCTCAACGAGACTCCAGCTTTATTGTTGCATAGAAAACAACATGGATTCATTCTGAAAGTAAAGATCACTATGTCAGAGTAGGTAGCCTTAGGGGCAGTTTCACTCTGCGGCTAAGTTATAATAGGAAAAACAGAAAATTTAACTGCACTATATCAGATCTAGTGAAAGCACCACAAAAAGGGTGGAAGTTATAGTGTTCAAGTCTTGAAAAAATGCATGCATTTAAATCACAAGAACTTTACTAATGTGGTCTTATCTACTCTGCTCTGGGCTCGTGTATCAGCTATGGCTTCAGCACTGAGCATGCAATACTATTATTTGATAAACAAATTATAGTGGTACCTATATTATTAGGTTTTGTCTGATATTAAAAGGTTTCGTCGCCGTACCAAAACCCTGGCATTTGAATAGCATAAACTGCATAATCCTTTCCAATTACGTAATAAAAAAAACAAATCGACACGCTTTCTAAAGCTTTTGTCTTTTAGGTATCTACTATCATTTAACTTTGCTTTGTTTACATTCTTATCAATAGTCGATCATTTCAAAATTACTGCCACAAACACAACACTAAATTAATCTCTAAATTTGATCAGAAATATTTCAGTTATTTGTAATACAATGGCAGGCATTTTGGCATAGGAATCACTACATAAAAATTATTAAAGCTATTTCCATTATTGAAATTCACAAATATTTGGCTTACCTGGCAAAAATAGTGAATTTTTCATAAGTTTTTATTAGTATTTGAAGGTTTTCAGATGGTTTTATAAAATATGTTGTCAGCAATGCGTTCGACGAGCAGCCACCATTACATTTTCTCAATGTTGCTGATTTTTACGCGAGTGGCGCTTCTGACATCCGGACGCGTTCGTTTCAGTCCCTACGTTATTCGATTCGTTTACGGTTTTTAGTCATAAAATTACGGTTTTATTCACTACATTAGAATATCATCGCCACTGTTCCTGGGTTTGATTCCCACCCAGAACATGTACTTGATTGCATGAACATGTCTGCATGTCCTGAGTTTGGTGTAATATGTAATATTACACTAGAGTAAAATTAGTTACCAATAGTTAGTTAGTGATATTATTAATTAGTGGGGACGGTGGATGACGTAACTTTGTTGCAATAAGTTACCATCATTTTCGAATTGAAATCGATTAAATACTGGACTTTTTGACGGGAACTTGCAGAGTGAGGTTGCGTTTTCGTTTTTATTTTCATTAATTCGTGTATTTTAAGTTTTATTGCATATTATCGGTGGTATTTTATACAATAAAGATCAATCCATGTGCACCTGTGAAGTGAAATGAATTATGACATGTGTATCGTGACTTTTCAAGTTGTCTCAAAAAGTCCGTGAAGAGACAATGACCACCATTGCAGTAAAACATGACTTTTATGGACGGTGACTGACTGAAGAGTATATGTGAAAGTGGTTTATTGTGACTGGAAACTATTATATAACTCGACACTGGCAGAAATGAAACCTAATTTGGGCTTGGTTGCCAAACATAGAGATAAAAAGACTGTACGGACTTTTTGGCGGGAACTTGCAGAGTGACGTAGCATTTTCATTTTTATTTTCATAAATTTGTGTATTTTGAGTTTTATTGTGTATTTTTGGTGGTAGGTGGCTTGGTTGCCAAAATTAAAAATAAGAAGAAGAAGAAGGGTAGTTGCAGAGTTATTGCGAATATTAGCATCAGCATCAACATGAGGAGAACATCAGCATTATTTTCTTACATTCATTCCTTAAGAAGTTGGTTTTTGACAGGCCGATTGGTGTGAAGGCTAGATATCCTCAATCACCAATTATAAATTCACGATAAAAATTACGGTTTTAGACGGTTATGGGACAAGATTGTATCTTCTTCTTCTTCTTCTTATTTTTAATTTTGGCAACCAAGCCCAAATTAGGGCTCATTTCTGCCAGTGTCGAGTTATATTATAGTTTCCAGTCACAATAAATCACTTCACATTATAGTCCTCAGTCAGTCACCGCCCATAAAAGTCATGTTTTACTACAATCGTGGTCATTGTACTAAAACTCTTCAGGGACATTTTGAGACAACTTGAAAAGTCACGATACACTTAATTCATTTCATTTCACTTCACTAGTGCACATGGATTATTTTTATTGGGTAAAATACCACCAAAAATACACAATAAAACTCAAAATACACAAATTTATGAAAATAAAAATGAAAATGCTACGTCACTCTGGAAGTTCCCGCCAAAAAGTCCGATTGTATCTTCTATCCCACCCAAGTGTCAAAAGTATCTAACGGAAGTATTGTTTTGGCGGGATTATTTAAAACTTTATCTATGACCTTATTTCTCAAAAGATACACTTTTACACTGTCTTTTTTCTCAATACTTTTAGGTAATAATATAATAACACACGTAGGTAATTCAAAACATTATTTATTTTTCTATACAATTTACATTTCTTCGCGTCTCAAGTGCAGCCCACTAATGTATAAATAACTTTTTAAATATTTAACTTTACAATAAATCTATAGTTTTGAGAATAAAACATTTACTATATACATTATGAACATATCTTCTCGCCGCTTTAACATTATCTATATTTTATTTCTCTATACATTTTTTTGTGTTTTCAGTAAGGCTGTGCAAATTATTATTTGAGAAGTGTAAAAATGGTAAGTATACGTTACCTATATGAAATGAAGTTCTAAATTAGATTTAAGAGAGAAATTGAGCAATTATTTTATATTTATTTAATGGCACGTTATTTTAATTGCTCAATAAGTTCAATTTTCTAAATAAAGGCGAATTGAGGGATGAACGGTATTTTTCGATCCCACTGTGGGTATGTAGAGCCCACATTAGTTAATATTATTGAATAATATTTTCTTCTTTAAAAAATTGGAGAATAAAGCAAAAAGCTGTACCTACCCAAATACCTGAACAACAATTTGTCATGAAATTGATAGTAAATGTAGTTGCATACTTACGTTCTTGTATTTTGTCAGTATATTTTTTAATAAACCGGTAATTTTGAATCGCATGACCAGTGATTAAGTATATTATATTACTATTTATGAAGCCAAATCTGCTGTCACTTTGTTGGTAAAACTGCTGGAGTGTGAGGAAATGAGGGTAGATGTACTTCCATGCAAATGTACGGTCATCGACACAAGTGTTTCAAAATGTCAAATTGACTTTGACAAATGATAAAAATACCGCCGAACGCAGTGGTGGTAAGATTGTGGTAGCATAGTGTACTGAAGTAGTGTTGAAATGAAAGAATATTTTGTTGTGTTGACATGTATTTAATGTTAACCATGTAACTACAAGACCTAATATTTTCAATGAAGGGTAGTTCTAGAAAAAAAAACAAAACATTACATTATTATATAAAATGTAGGTATAGGTAATGCTCGAGTGCAGTTTCTGTGTTTTATTTTTGTCAAGCGATAATTCAGCGACATATATGATTATTCTGTAGTATCTCTGTGCCATTTGACAATGAATTTGACATTAATTTGCCATTAAACTGTGAAATTCAGTGTCAAAAACTAGTGTTATGAGAACATAGCATATATATGAGTAGAATAGTGTAATTTGTTAGTATTTAACATAATAATGTTGGAATAATTATAAAACAAATTATTATAATATACTTTTCTTTACATCCAACACAAAAGATAGATTAGCTATCACGACATCGATGTCCTAACACTAAACATTTAGTTTTTTTTATTCCATTCGAAAATACTTCTAGAGTAAAAGATATGCATCTATTTACCTGATAGATAACATTGATTTTAATGTTATTTTTTATTTTATTATCTGTATTATCAGCTATTTTAAGAGAACTATTTTTTTACGGTTGGCTATAGTACTGTTTATGGTATTGAAAAGAGTGAGCGGAGCAATATATTTTAGCAAATAAGATAGTGTTTTCTAAAATGTATGTCACTTTGCATTAAAAAATTAGACGCTTTTTGCCATAAACAGTAATACAGACATTGTAGCACAAAATCCACACCATACAAACATCTAATATTAGACCTTAGAAAAAAAATAAGTAGATAAAATAGCGCGATTATCATTCCATATCTTTTTCGACAATACTAGCTCTAAATCCACGTGCGTGAGTTACTCTTCAAAGTCAAATTGTCACTATATTTTTCAAATTTTTAAGAAAAATTTATAGAAAATCCGTACTGTCATATTTTTTTCCACTAATCGAATATAATTGACATTGCAATGACACTTACTATTAGCCTAAAGAGTGCTATACTATATTACATTTAGACACATTTTTTGGTTCTTAAAACAGTTTAGATTAAAATGGTAAAGGAAAAGCGACTATTACAAGAGAAGTTCATGCAAAAATAAAATAAGAAACATGCACACTCCAAGCGTGGTCGTCTTAATTAAAAACCAAAAATAAAACTCAAATATTCTACCTTAAACCTCATTTTCTTTATTTCTTGTACATTTTCACAACTGTCATGTTTACAAAAACAACCGAGTGTATGGATAGAGAGCTAGTTTTAATATAACTACAGATGGCGTTACTGGATTGATAAGTGTTAACGTCAAATTTGACGTTGCCAGCTTAAATTAATATTAAAACGTTCGCCCTCAAGCCATCCTTTCGCACTCACTCGCGAATTTTTATTTCTGAAAATATTTAGTCATTTTTATCTATTTACTCTAAGTAACATTTTGTAGTGCACGTACAAAACAGGTAATGTAAGAAACAAAAGCTAAGTTTTTAATTACAACATTTCTACAAAAACTAATATCATTTTACTAGAAATCGTCTCTAAAAACGGGATGTTTCAGTACCATCTTCAAAACTGACAAAAAAGCCTAGTCTACCAACATTCATTTTTGCCAATTGCCACATGAGTGTTTGAAAACGGCACCGAAAAATAATACAAAACTATTCTAAGATTACACAAATAAAATGGGAATATTACTTAAAAATTACCTAAGCAACTAAGTTTTTCATAAAACAAAAAAATGCATGATGCATTCAACAGAGCGTAGCCCCGAGTTAAATAATAAAAAAAGAAACCAAAAAAACAAATGGAAATGTAGTAAATGTGTTAATATTTATGAACAAAAATTGTTACTGTGTCTAAAAATTATATTTAAAAGAACTATCTGTTAATGTCTTTATAAGAGTGATCTACATCACAAATTGGTAAAAAATAAGGAATTATATGATGTTGCCGTTGTAATAATTCATCAGCCCCCTGGTAACATTTAACCCAAATAATCACATCAATATTTTGAAATAAGAAAAAAGAACAATTTATCAAATGGACATAATGAATTTTTCAACGTTTTTTATGTTTTGTCAACTATGGCAACCCCAGACCCCCCCACACGAAGTGGTGTGCCTGTGTGTGTCAGTGTGTTGCCGTCCGTCTTGATATGTGTGAGTGTGTGTGCTCCGCCGCTTCGCCGTTAACTAGAAGCAAATAGTCTTATGTGAGTTGCATGTATTTGGTACTCGATAGGAAAACGTTAACGACCGAAATAATAACTTGTGTAAGTATACAAAAATAACATATAAAATTTTGTAGAAAATAAATCATTTGTATATCTGTCAATTTTTTTTTTATCTGTCATCTATACTTTTTTTGGGCTTTATAAGTATTTATATGTGTATTGTTATGTTTTTCTAATTAAGTGAGCTATTATTTTTTCGGTCGACTCGTTAATGTAAGTTTCTACTGTTAAGTATGTCTGTAACAAATTGAATAAGAAAGAGAAGAAAAAAGAAAAAAAAACGTAACACAAACGAAAAATAAAAATAATAATAGTATAAACGGTTTGAGCAAAATTAGCCTGAACGTGATTTTTGTAATGTTGTCCGTAATATTGACATGTTGTGTTCGCTCTTTACAATTAAAATTACAATAATTTTCATTACAGTATTATTTGTCTTCTTGATATGTAATTTCGAAGCATAATTGATACAATTTTTCAAATAAACTAAAAAAAAAGAAAAATAGTGCTAATGGAGGCTGGCAACAATTTTCACCAAGGAAGATATTAATGTCAGTGTCATGATAACAATACTATGACATTTTGATTTGACATTGTAAAGAAAGTATAGTTAGCCCACATTCACATAATTTTTCTTTTCAACACAAGAGTACAAGCATCAGTACAGTCGAGCACGACATATCTATACTATTTAAATTTATTATTTTTAAATATTTATACTATCAACTAGATCAGCGTTTAAGTACAAATCTAAATTAACAAAGCTTAACATTCAAGCATTTCCATTTTTGATTATTCTTACATCACAAACGAACTGGATGCAAAATTTAAATGTTCCTACTTAATTTCGAAGGGGTTCGAAGTTTTTGTTCGGAACCTGGCATACTCATCAGGCGCCATTTTTGTTTTTAATGGCGGCGCATGATAAACCCTATATATTTCGTTTTTGGACACATTAGACACCCCAGTAAATTTTTGTTTGTTGCCTCTATTGATATAGGTAAGTCATATAGATTTTTGCACCGCCTTTCGAAAAACAAAAAAAAAAATGGTTGCTGAAAAGTATGTCAAAATCTTCGAACCCTTTATATTAAAAACACTAATCTAAATAAATACAAAAAATCTGTAGTTAAATATTACATATTAATTATGTACGTCATATGTAAATACAAAAAAAATGCTTTGAAAAGGATTCAGATTCACCACTCAGATTTACTATACATATACTTCTATTTTGCACCCAGTAAAATGAAGTTGTGCACGACTGTACAAAGTAACACGATATCTAAAGGCGTACTTCTAAAATTAAAGAAATTGACATTTGTTTGCCATCAACGACGTATAGTCACAAAGATATGTACCATTTCTAATCTATATGTAATTTTGTCCGATAATTCTTTATTTAAACAATTTATATTTATCGAACGTGACACTTGAGTACTTGATTGTACTTTGACAGCAAAATAAGTTATACCAACAGCGTTTGTATGTACAATAGTTTTTTTTTCTATACACAGTAATGTTATATACTTTATATTCTAACATCTTTTTTAAACTTTGGCTTATTATTTGGCTTAGACAAGAGATAGAAGTAACGAAGCAGACTAGGAAAAAACAAAAAGTATTTTTTTAATGCAAAATTATCAAATGCTCCAGTGTCATAGATAAAGTTAATAGTAAAACATAAAAATTTATAAAAAGTTTCTTTGTGTACATTTTTTCATACAAGAATAGATAGAATTTTAGTTTTAAAATAACGACGAAGGTATAGTATATTATATAAAAAGCTCTGATATCTCAATATTTTTGCCACAATAACGTACAAGGAATTTTTAAACAGTTATAGTACCATCTTTTATAAAAAAATCCATTTCATCATATTTATTTATGGCATTAAATTATGTCAAGAAAATTGTAATTTTTTGAAATCGATGAATCTGTAAATTGACAAATATTGGCAGATAACTAAAAATACGAAAATACTTATTCAGGCAAAAATTTGAGATACTCATTATTTATCTATGGTCCCTACGAATACACAATAAACATACATACTATAATTTAAGTTCTTTTAAAATCCTTAAAACCGTTGAAATTATTTCAGTCTGATAACATCGCTCGGTTATTATGCTTTAGTTTTTTTTGACTAGATTAAAAAATAATAAAAACAATAAGCAAAAAAGTTGAATTAATTTTATTAAAAAAAATAAGAGCCCGAGTAAAATTGTTTTATATTTTGGACTCTTCCATATACCACGTATAAAGCCATGTAAGATCTAACAAAATAAAATAATTATTTTCAATATAATTAAAGTAAAGTAGAATAATAAAACACAAAAGGAAAAAGATAGGTTTTTCCAATTTTATTTGAATTTTTATTTGACTAGAAACTGCCCCCAAACGGCCTAAAGAGCATAATATGGTATAATTTTCATAATACGTGGTATTTTGATACTTGCTTAATACTTTTAACCAATAATAGCTGCAGCGTAGCCAACTAAATATAATCATAGCCCTGAAAGTCTCTTTCAAACACGTAACAGAATAAAGAGACGGACACATTTAGTTAAAATGTGTTAACAAATACTAGGGTCATGTTTTCCGTGAAACTTAGGCCGGCACTATACAGAGTGTACCTAAAAATCAAAGTTAAAATGGCAGGAATATCAATGCAATTGAAAAGTCATCGACGTCAAATAAAATATACACTATGCTACATCATTTTGTGCAGATAGGTAATTAATATACACGGTTCATTCAAACTTTATAACGTATTTTGGTGCCCGCCGTTGTTTTTTTAAGTAATTTCAAATTATGAAACATATTCGGGATAGAACAATGAAATACTGTATACTGTGTTGCATATAGCATGGCCAATCCCTTATAGGTTATGACTTAAAAAAAATGAAATAAATTAGACAAAACATGCTATTTATCCAAAATTCTAGCTTTTTCGGGGCTTTCTCCAGAACTCGTTAAAAAACTTGAATCAACAATATTTTTCTTACAATATTCACTACATAAAAACTCAACGAACAAATAAATTGACAACTATTTTCATTTATCAATAAAATCTATATTAATTATATTTATATAACAATTAATTAACGTAAGTAAGCTGGTAACACTTCTTTGGCTTACGAGCGAACTTAATCATTTTCTCTAAATATAATTGCACAATAGCAACACCAATGTTGCCAACGTTAAAAATCATTCCGAATCGACTTAATTGGTCCGACGTCCTCTAAAACACAATTTACATGTCTTTTTTTAAACCACTTGCGTTTCTATACATTTATTATTAATATTTGCTGTGTCTTACTAGTATTCATGTTCGGCCAATCCATTGTTTTGTGGTTGCCGTTGGGTTTGGTTGTCGCTTTTCTGTCCCGGGGGCGGCAGCTGGCCCTTGCCTTGCCCGATTTGTCGTGAAGACGAGAAGCACAACTTCATTACAAACGGGAATTTTGCTCCTGAAATTTTTAATAAGTCATGTGAATGTTATATTGTTCACCTTTTAATTGTTGCACTTTAAGAAAATTAACATGTCTTATTACAGTGCGCATTATCTTTCCTAAAATGCTTAATGTTGTGTGAAATATTCTTAATATTATTTTGACCCCTTTGAAGTCACCCTTGGTGACAGTAAACCTTCAAAATATCTTCTTAAATCTTATAATATTCATATAACAGGTGGTTCGAGATGGCATATTGTCGAAGTATGGGACAAATTGCGAATTGTCAAAATAAAAAAAATATTTTCTTACAAAATGTCAACCTTGCTCGATCATAACGTATGAAAAGTAAAATTTTTTTTAGGTGTCAGTGTTGGTCCCATAGTAAAAGTTGTTCAGAATGACTAATCCAACATGGGTTTCAAAAATATGCCATCTCGATATCTCCACCCAGTATACCAAAAATAATTTCTCTATGAATCCCAAGGCGACGAAAGCTTTGCTGTGTTTCTTTCCGGTTCATCTCAGTTGATGGCCAACTTCCGAACTGGTGGTATTTTCAGTAGCTTTGACCTTCATAAGTGCCTCAGTTGAATAAATGGATTTGACTAAATAAGAAATGTAAATACCTGGGTGCTGTATGGTCGCATGGTTGCATGCCATGATCGCCATCACTGACTGGGATATATTTTGGAACTCCATGAGACCCGACGACGATCTGTAAACACATTACATACAACTATAATGTCATCTAAATAGACTTAAAATTGATTTGAGAATAATAAAATCAAAAAATTTCAAAACCTTGAATTATTTTGGTGATGTTTGTATGGATATTCATTTAATATTTAAAAATTCTGATAGTTCATTGACTCGCCTTTTTATTATTTTAAGTAAGAAACCTTAGCACATATCAACTCCGTCATTTCTGTTTCAGAAGCGAGCGACAATTTAATTCTACTTATATTATAAATGTAAATGTGAATTTGTCTGTTTGTAAACTATACTCTTGACGCCTCAAATAACCAACATTTGGCAACTTTTTATACTGATAATGCGGGTGAAACCGCGGGGGACAGCTAGTACTTTGAAAATGTATGAGCCAATCAAAGGAACTCCTTAGGTTTGTAAATAATAATTTATATTTCGTAAATTAAGGATTCTATGGGGGTGTCGTTAAAGTGCTGTATTTTCCTCATGTCCTCCTCATCAGTCCTTTCATGAATTGAGTTTGAAAACATAGGTGAGTAGGTACTCTTTGAATTATAGTTGATCTTATAAAGAGATAAATTTTGGATGTAGCAGGTTATCTCCAGTACTACTATTCTGAAAATTCTTTAGAAAACTACTCTTTTCCCAAAAAAATATTTAGAATGATCTTACCTCTCACTCTTCAAGGGGAATTTGGAGATGGTGTGCGGCGGCGTGACTCCGTAGTCCTTGAACACCTGCAGTAGCTGCTCATCCGATACATCTGGTGGGGTGTTGAAGAAGTGGAGAACCTAGAGACGGCGGTACAAAGATTAACATATATTTTAATCATCATAATTATTAAACCACTTATTGAACCACCAGTCCACATGTTGGGATTACTTTCATCCCCTGATAAGACTAAAAAAAGAAAAAAATATTGACCGTACGAATAGAAACAGAAAACAAGGGAGCAAGAAACTAAAATCAACGATAAGGTTTCTCGCGCTGCGTCATCCACAAACGGTGTTCTGTCTATTGAAACCAGGTCTGCATGGGTTGCTGAAATCAACAGCGCTGATTTTCAGTTGGCACCTAAAGTGATCACAGATGAAGAGTAATAAGGCAAAAAAAGTAATAAATAAACTAAAAAATATACTGGTATTGAAAAATTCCCGTAAAACTCAGGTTTTAGGATCCGGCCCTTTTTGAAAGTGAACTTGACGAATTGTGAAAAAGAAAGTGACGAACATATTTAATAAAGGGGAAAATATTGAATAGGTAGCCAGCCACAAACCTTGGACGGCGGTTGTATTCTGTTCTTGTGGATGGAGGCTGGTGTGAGGAACCTATTGTTCTTGTTGCCGACGTAGTCCTTGAACGAGGGACTTTTGTCCGGGAGTGGGTACGGGTTCATCACCTCCGATAGGTATGCTTGCTTTGAGAAACTGTAATGGACAAGATGATGATCAGTAAGTTATGTCTCAAGATCTTATAATGTAAGTCAGTTAACGAGAGAGCCAGGCAACTTAATAAACGGCGAGCCGCTAGTTTGGTTTATTTACCTCTTTGTTACTAAGAAGCTATAATGAGAAGAGGGTGACTCCACCTACAGTATTATGTTTCTCTTTTTAAAACCTAGTTTAGAAATCGTTACAGAGCACAGCCGAAGCCAGCAGTAATACAAATATTTAATTGCATCTATAGACGATAAAAAACTGATTTAAAGTCCTCTAGCACTCAACATAAATTACAAACTGTCATCCGGCTTAGATCAATTCCATTACTGTAATTATACTCACGCCAATGTCAACGTATAGTCTCCAACGGTCACATTGTTCAGGTTCTGTACGCATCTCTCCACCGATACATCGTCACCCATCTGTACCATTGCCGTACCTTCTTTTGTTTTCAAGAACTTTATCTGGAACACGAATTATGAATTCACATACATTATAGCTATGCGTTTTAAATAAGCATTGATTTCTACAATTAACGGTTATAGGTCCGTCGCCAACAACTCTGACCAGGTCATCGTTCATCTCAGTAAGCTGATACAGGGTTACTATTTCCTTTCTTCCCAAACCGGTTATCGGCTCATTGAGCGATTTGACCTGCCCAAGCCATTACCACTTCGGCTTACTGAATCTACAAGCTATATTCATAACTTGTGATCTACAAGAGTGAGTTAATTTACATTTAATTCAACGAGCAAACGGGCGACATCTAAAGTGTAGAAATAAAGATGTTACATATTCTTTAAAAATACTGTCGTATAACAATGAGAAATGACAGAGTAAAAAGAGAATGTACACGATATAGCAGATATGACTCACTCTGACGACGTTTCCGTACAGGCAGCACAAGTTGAAGAGACGATCGGAATTCACAGTCTGAGGGTCGAGGCCATACACCATCATGACGGCGCCTTGTTGTGGTGGACCACCCTGGAAGTTATCAAATTATAGTCATCAAAACAAATACAGTAACCAATGTCTTTTGGGGTTGATGCGGAAGTGTTGAAAAGCTTTCTAACTAGATACTATATAGTTAAACTGGATAGGACTAGATACGATAATATCGTAGAGAACACACGAACGAAACATTTTCTACTTAATTTACGAGTATTTTTATGTAACCGTAATGTTTTTATTGTGCTGGTAAAAATGAAGGTCTAAATTATATTAGGTATATTATATTATATTTAGACTTTCAGCTTCATAAGAAAAAGTTAAAACAATGCTGGTTGAACAAAATCAAATTCTGGATTAAAAATTACCTGATTCTGTGGAGGCATTGACGGATGGTGCATCGGCGGTGGTGGAACGAAGCCTTCACCACCGTAACCTTCAGGTCCGTAGCCACGTCCATCGCGCTGGAAATCCAAGATATAGTTCTTAGATTCATCATCCACCTGAAAACGTCGAGGGCTGAACATGGGCCTAGCCTAGAGGAGTTTGAGCTTCACGCTTGGCTGACGGGTTAGTAGGATAGGCTTGCCTTTGACCTCTCATCAAGATAGGTGATTATGAAGCCGAAAGTGTCACGCTGAGTCTTTGAGAAAACTGCAACGGATCGAGTAAGGTACCTAAGGCCAACGAGGCGAGATAAAATAAGTAATCAACCTGGCCTTAACGAGTTACATGACGATAGCTAGCAAATATTATTATCTCTCGCATACAATAATGACGTCAGTTGGTAGACGACAGCAGCTGTCGTTGTGTGATTCGTGGTACAGGAAAGCGGTCGGTAAAAGCTATCAACATTTGGTCCGCACTTTTGTGAACAAGTTGGATTGCGTTCGAAGTGATATCAATTTAGTTTATTGTTGTTAGTATCGTTATTGTTAGTTTTTAGGGTTCTGAACCAAAAGGTAAAAAGGAACCCTTATGGTACCACTCCGTCAGTCTGGCCGTCTGTTTTATTGTCCCCGTATCTCCGAGCACAGTTTTTTCGAAATCATTTAAACTCTTTCAGAAACATATTTAGTTATGCAGCTCAGTTTTTTTTATACTACTTAAGTAGCATACAAGCATATGCCCGCCTGATCGTTGGCGGTTTTTCTACAATTACGGCCCAAACCAAAAAATTATACGTCTAAGGTAGGTCTAAAAACTCGGTGCGCAAATCAGACTCTTGTTGTTTCTTCTAATACAGACGACAACGATTAGAATAGACAGCTTAAAATTTGTATACCTATTTCATTTAATAAAAATGTTATAAACCCCTCAAAGTTTGTTTACATTCTTTATCTCTTCTCATTGGCCTATGTTTAGGATATAATAGCGTTGCTTCTACATCTTTTACAGGTTTTCAAAATAAAGTTGGCATGGCATCGCACAAATTCGAAGCTATGAATTTCAATAAATTTTTGACACATATCTGCCATGGTTTTCAAATCATTCAATCAATCGAGAATTGGGTGTTTGTATTTTTTTTGCGCTAGGAAAAGCAGGAATTAGTACGGGTATGTGTAACTATTCTTTAAAAAAACAGTAATATCCCTCTGCGTTTAGAGGCTCTACATAAAACAAAACAGAAGATATGAGGCAACATAATATAAATAAAATGGTTGAGATATGAGGAATACGGGTCCAATAGATAGCCCCCTCCTTTATGTATCCCCGAAGTCATAAAAAAGTTATGATGGCTTTCCTAGTCCAAATTTCGATTATGACACGTGGCTCCCGTGATCGGCAGAACATGACAAAAATACTGTATGACACTCATTCAATTAAAAAGCAAATTAAAAATAATTGTATGTGACCGTAAACATACTATATCAATCATGTTCTTCATGGAAGGACAAATTTAACTTTTATGTGAAACTAACAACATGTCGACTAGGGTTGTTACAACTTATTATATATTGAATAAGAACAATAACATACATTTAATTCAAAATCCACAAGTTAGGTATTCTACAGGCATTACAGGAAATTTTATAGGAATTCAAAAATTATGAAGGGACCAGACTTATAAGCCAAGCTTTTAGCCGATAAAGCGAGGAAATTCATTCCCTATGAATTTTAGGTAATTTGTATGATTTGTTTTTTAATTTTTATTACATTATGATTTCGTATTATTGAGTTCATATAATTACAGCTTGTCAACCCTATATTGCTTGTAATATAACATTTGTACGGCAATTTTCAATGGCCTATTAAATTCTAAGAATGTTGTAATTATAGAATTGAATGTTCTGGAGCTTTTAGGAATAGTTGTATTTTACAAAAGCGTTTGCTAGAATTCTGACTTTACCATATTTCCTAGATTTTGTCATCGTGGTCGATAAATAACTTCGTTTTTTCTTTTTATCTATATTTAACTAGGTTTTCGTTTTATAGTTATCTGATACCAAACTCAGCAGAGCTTGGAATATGGACCAGATAACGATGTATACATTTTTTTTATACATTCTTAATTTGGATAATTGCACTCGGACTCAGGACAAGCAGAAATGCATGCACACAAATGTTTGTCTTGAGAAGGAATCGAAACCACAACCTGCGGCGTGATAAGTAGGGGTTTAGATAACCGTGTGTGAAGAGATTACACGTACATTCTTAACTTGGATGATTACACTCGGACTCAGGACAAGTAGAAATGTTCATGCACACAAATATTTGTCTTGAGAAGGATTCGAATCCACAACCTACCACGTGATAAGCAGTGGATGTTACCAACAATGCCTACTGGCCCATTTTACTAGAAGATTACAAGTATCGAGTCATCACTCAGTTTAGTTCAATAAATCTTTGTTTTGAATGATGATGATTATACTTACTGGGTGATGTGGAGGCGGAGGGCCATGTCTCTCCTTCATCATCCCCGGAGGCGGAGGCCCGCCACTCCCATAATCCATATCTGCAATGAAAAATAACAATTTTAAATGTCTTCACACTAATCTGGTACATTAATAAATAAAGAATATAAAATCAATCGATGATTTTATACATCACGGTCCTGTAAATGTTTAGGTACATAAAGATGTAAGATAGGTCATAGCTAGAAGAGTCGTTAAAACTAGTGTAGTTGTAAAAGATAAAGAGTACAAATAATGCAAGTAGCCACGTAAATGGACTAGATCACAGACTAAATATAACAATCGAATATACTGACAAACATTTGGAAGTAATTGGCATCATCACAAACGTGACTGTACATGCAGAGGTTATAATAGGTTGTGAAATGAAAGTCTGTAATTGAGGTAATGTTTTATTTGTATAAAATGTTTCTGTATACACTGACATACAACTATGAATGTATTTTACTATGTAAACATAAATAAATACAATTAATGTATCTGATTGTTTTATGTATAAGGAAAGTTGAGTAGGTTATGCTAAATGATGATGAATGATAACAAAAATGATGTAAATGAAAATGACAATTATTATACTGTTTGTGTTGCTGACTTCTTAAGTGCTAAACGTGCATTTTTATAGGAAATATTAATACAGTTACTTTTGATGGTGTAAATGATGCTACGTTATAGTAGTAATGATTTAAGTATATTTATAAAAAATAATATATATACAAATACAAGCCTTACAGTATTAGGGCTACCAGGTAAGATGTTGACAACCGTATGTAACAATCATAAATGTATAGTAATAAATATATTGGTACATAGTTACTCAGTAGTATTGTAAATATAAAACGTAGAATTTTGTGATGTACTAATAGTAGGTATACTTAATTAATTCTAACACATCTTTTAATAGCTAAAACGTTACAATAACACATAGGAAAACATCATGCTATCATCTAGGTACACAACATTTTGGAAATGTGATTAATTGTTTAGTGGGATATCCGGGATTTCAGTGGAATATAATTGGGGTGGTTCTTATTCAAATTTCTTTAATACACACCATTTTGTGACTGTTCGCAAGAATGCTGACTATGCTGACTACAAGAATCTTCGCTGCAGGATCTGATGGAAGCCTGCGGTACAGTCGATGCATCTGCCAATCATTCGATGAATCAATCCGTTGAAACAGGTGATTTTTAATGATTTACCTTTGGTGTACCATACATTGTAATCATTGTGTGTGTTTAGTACTATTCAATCTTTTGTTTTTCTTTTACAAAATGATCTTGTATTATTTCTTTTTTTGTAGGTGTCTATTCATCATATATCATTCATATATTTTGTGCATCAAGTCCTAAATGTGTATTAGGGGATAAGTGAAAGCAAATGTTGTTGTTTTGAAGTAGTTAGAAAGGAATATAAATATACACAGCGATGATCTTAAAGTAAGCCATCAATGCCGTATAATACAAATGGCAAAAGAATCGATAAAAGATTTCCTTTTATTAAGATTTCAATAAACATCTGTCAGAGTGGTGTTTTTAAATAATAATAACGACATGGTCAAGACCTGGTATTATCAATAGGCCACCATCAAGTGGATCGCTTGTCCAGTTATCAGCCTTCTGATTTAATTACCACTATATCCAGGGCCTCAAAATAACTCTACCAAAAAGTGCTTCTAAAAACCTCTCTGTATCAGCTTAATGCATTTAACCTGCAAAATTGTAAATAAAATCCATTAGGGTGAACGTATAAAGAAACAAAGGGTTGATATTAACGGAACTAATTGTTTAAAAGCATCTGGTACTCGTTGTAATTGCTTAAAACCGAGGACCGAAGTGAACGCGCGGTTTGGTGATATTACACACAAATACCACACAAACTGTAATGTTTTGAGAAATTGTAAAACTTTGCCATCGGGAATTGTATGTCTCTATTACTTGTTAGCTATATATGTTTCCACATAATGAGTAGCAGACTTACTACTTATACAGTGCTTTTCATTATATAAGACTGTTTAAATTGTTAAATATTTATCGATTACCTTTCAAAAATGTGACGTTCTTTACGTGATCATTTAATCAGTATTATTAGTAATACATGTTTTATAAGAAAGGCAGTTGTTGGTAATAATGACTGCCGCAACATTTTGTGAACTAACAATCTTTACTTGTTCTATTATTTACATACAACATATTTCATTTATAGTCTGTCCATTCATAATAACCACATAACTGCAAAAAGCTCGAATAAGGGATTCAGCGCCGTTTTATAGACAAAAGAATAATTTATAAAAAATAAAAAAGCCCAACACGGAATATCTTCATTTCAATTTCGCTTTGCGGGGAAAATTTCGACTATCGCAATGCAAGCAGACCGGGCGGTAGATGAAAAAAAGGAATAAAATCCATACATTTTTAAAACACAACACTAGCCAGGTGTGAGCGGAAAACGTTGCAGGGGTACACTCCCACTGGTTTTTTATTATTTTCAATTTTCAGAAACGGTTAGGGTTGTCGCTATTGAGTTCATGCATTCGGAATCAGTTTCACAATTTTCGTGAATGCTAGCGATCGTTTTCTATAGTTACACAATTACGCAAAGAGTTCAATATAGATTAGTTATCAAAAGCACTGAGGATTAAACATTTGAAAACATGAAACATACAAACTGTTTTTGAAAAGTATGCGCTCATACCAATCATTATATATGATCCAGATGTAACTTTGATGAATTATTATGCGAAGGCCGGGGAATGAAACAAAATAAGTGGCATTGCAAAGCACGCTGGGTATTACAATGGCCGCCGAGATAATAGGTACCAATAATTGTTTTCATCTGCGATCCAAAGGATTCATATTTGCTAAATCAAGAAAACGGCTAATCAGATTATGATTTCACTAAGTTATGCCTGAAAAAATACTGAACCTTCCTGTGAAATTACCTATACGACAAATATTATCAGGTGTCAAAAATGCATTCTCTCGGCGGCCGCACTGTAGCTAGCTTTAATAAAATCTCTCGAATAGTATGGATATTTTTGAAGTTGCAACCCTGCCGGATCTTCAAACAAGCAGAGATTCCTGTATATGAAAATTATGTTATACAGAAGTACCTACGTTTCAAAATATAATACGATTGTGACTTTATAGTGTAGTAAAGTGAAAATTGGACTGGTATGGTATGGTTTTATATTCGTGCTAGGATTTTTAACTGACTTCAAAAAAGGAGGTAGAAGGTTCTATGTTCGACGTGTACGTATTTTTTATTCATGTTTTTTTATTAAATTGACAGATTTTCTAAGATCTCACCGTGGTAAGTGATTGGACCAAAGGTAGTAAGCACCAATTTCCTAAATTGTAAGAGGCTCTCAAGTGACGTACTTGACACTTATAATCCTACTATCCTATCGTACTAATAATATTATAAACGCGATTTGCGAGGGTCGACGTATGGATGTTTGTTACTCTTTCACGCAAAAACTACTGAACTGATTTGGATGAATATTGGTACACAGGTATGTTTGAAATACTTATTATCTCGGTAAAACCATAGGTCCCTCGGGAACGCGAGTGAAACCGCGGTGCGCAAACTAGTAATTACTATAACTTTGAATGGCCCCTACTGAGTATAGGCTATGCTATGTTACTTGGCGTGCCGCCAGCCAGATCATATGGCCGTTCTGCATGCCCTTTTCATTAAAATAAAAAACACAAAATAAAATTCCCGCCACGATAGGCCGTTCCACGTTTCCACGGCATCAATTCGCTTCACGAAACCAGCGACACGGCACCGGCAATAGGTACGCGACGCGTTCCACGGAATTTATGAATTATTTAAAACTGGCAACACTTTCCGTGCTATATAATATATTGTATCAGGGCTGTCACATTCTATTTTATTTTATTTCATTGTAGGATTTTTTAAATCCATTGCTCCTTCTCTATCTTATATATAAATATATAATATCTTCTCTAAAAATAAATAAAGAGTAAAGCAGACGGCAATTGAGGGCTGTGTTATATAATGCGATATGATGTAGGCCTCTATACAGCAGTAGATAAGGGTTAATCCAGAAATTAAAATCTGACAACCCTAAATTTAGGCCTCTATACAGCAGTAGATAAGGGTGAATCAAGAAATTAAATTCTGACAACCCTAAATTCCACTCCACTATCAACAATTCCCAGTAGATTCGCTCATTCTCGCGACAGGTCGCGTCGCGTGCGGACGTATCCATTCACCTCTCCCCGGTTTATGACGCTGCTATTTCTTTAAACAACCGACCTACTTTTCATGCACCTTTTCTGCAAGAGATTGTATGGCCTGTCTATTTATTTACCTTTTTATTTCTTGCAGCTCGACTCCCGAGGCACGCGGTTCTAAAAGGTTTACGGTCTTACAAAGTGACTGTTACATTTTTATGAGATGGTCTTTCAGTGAATCTATTGTTACGTCAGGTATACATTTTTTGTTTATTTCTTGTAATAAAAATATAGATATTTGCACGTTTTAGTTATCATCATAATCGACTATGGAGCATAGGGCCACCAATTCTCCTTTAGCCGCTTGAGTCCAGAGTCCAAATCTGAGGCACTTTTAAATCCTACATGGTTTTATAATTTACATTAACACAAAATCAACATAAAACCAGAAAACACTGATAGAACTCCAAACTATTCTAAAAACAAGATTACCAAATTGAAATACGTAAACTCAAACATTCAACTCCAATTGAGTGTGCCTGAAAAAAGGAGTTTTCATTACTCATTCCATTTGCGTAACGTTTAATACAAATTTCAGTTTTATACAAGTGAAACGAGTCGTTTGACTTCCTGAATGAGATGAGATGAAATGATACAAATCTTTTATGCATGAAAATTTTTCACTTCATACGAGCAGAGCAGTGAACGCTGGGTGAACGTATAATTTTAAAAATTAACCCTACGTTCCACTTTTAGTTCAGCTATAGCCTATATTTAACAATGACAAGAATATATGGTCGTCTTATGTTCAGTTTATTGACTCTCCTATCGCCCCTATAGGTTCGATCTCCAAACGTATTTGTGCCGGTACCACATCTACAAAACGCAGCAATATTCGCTTATTCAGCTTTCAAATTCGAGTTTCCTGATAATTATTCTCTTTGACCTCGAACCCAACTCAGATCAATGCTAGCTGGCTCATAATAGCACCTTTTGAGCCTCCGGGAGACCTCCTATTTCAATACTAAATACTTAAATAACGTTATCAAAATTGTCATTGTCAAATTGTTTTTTTTGCTGCCTATACCGTAAATTTACCCATTGTATTTTATTATTTATCATAGTTATTATGCTCATCTACGGGTGCAAGCCTATTTGAAACACTAGCAATGGTAAATCCATACGAAACTTGCTTAGCAAATTTTCAAATACCTTCAAGCACAAGTGTAGAGCACAAGTGTACAGACACCATTTGGCAAGTATTACCCGAATAAATAGAGGAGCACAATTTAGTTGATCACCGCCAGTGTCTGTGCGGTGTTCATTTCGGTTATATTCCCGTTCCTTACGGCCAAAGTTTGATGCATCGATTTGGTAGATAATGCACCTATTCTTGAATAAGTCGATTCTCTCTCACCAAAAAGTTGGCGTCCCGACGATAATACCAAATAAATAGATTTATGAGCGAGCATGCTTATAATTTATTATGTAACCTTAAACAAAATGGCTTATCAATATTCCTCAATGCATATGCCAAAATAAAAAGGCAACGTATGTTTAAACAATATATTTATATAATTATAATTATCCCTTGCCTTTTCTTTGCTTAGGTTTTCGTCATGTCTCTCCAAATATATCAAAATAGAATATCAGAAACCAAGAGACAATATCACAGGTAATAAAAAAACAATGCATGGCTGCGAATTCGAGCACAAGCTAAATCAGAATAGGCCCGCAGTAAAGTTTGGAAACTTTCTCAACCTCCAACCGGTCGCCGGCTATGTTCTAATAGAGCCTTCGAAACTAGCGCTTTAAAACCTGGAGACGAGGGGCAAAGGTTACTGTCAGACTGATCGCTAGAAGTAAAGAACGGAGACGACGAGCAGCGCAGTAGAAAAACTAATGTAAAAAAAAAAAAAAACTAAAGCAGTGTTAAATTTGATAGAAGATGGTGGTAAGAGTAGAAAAAGACTGAGTAAAGTGAAGTGTGGCTTAATTGTTTGCAAGAGGACATTGCATTGATCGTTTAATCTCTTATTTGAGTGCCTTTACATACAGTGCCTATCCATAGAGAAATCATCTATAGTTTAGAATCACACAATATTTTGCGAGAAAACGAAGAAATTTATATTGCTTGCCTGTCGGGGCTGAGACAGTAGCCGATTGGAAGTTCGATGCGGGCCGTTGAAAACATGGAGGATTTGACGTGTCTCCGGATGTATTTTAATGTTGAAATTTCAAGCCCAGTATGAGATTTTGGATATGCTTTGCGATACATAACTATATATTTTTATAGCACTGAAAAGGGTGTTTTGTGTTTCAGATCAGCCAGATATTGAAGTATATGTAAAACAGTTCGCATCGTCTGAGGTAGAACTGCAACATGATGAAACCAAAATAAAGGTGTACAGGTAGTTTATATTGCATCGGAAGATTTTCCCACCCCGTGTATAGCAACAGATTTATTTTTCAACATTTTTTGATAATATCATTGTAAACATCTGCGAGACCCAAACTCCTCAAAATTACCACGTCCATAGTTAAAGCTTGAAAATAATTACTAAAATACACAACACCTTCAAAGCGGACGCATGTTCACGCTTAAAAATTTAACATGCATGATATGATAACTCCACAGCACGTTTAAAAACGTCGAGAAAGCAGCTGTCCGCACAAAAGCTATTCCAAATGTTCCCGCAATCCTACACGAGTGACAATGTCATCAAAAGTTCTGCTGCGACTTCGTGCGCGCTTCAATGGAGTTTTTCGAATACCTCATAAACTTCACTTCCATCTGTTTTGTTGAAAATAGCCTCGGAAATAGTTCTCAGAGTGTTTCGAAAGACTTTGAGTTAATTGAGCTGTGAGATCCTTTGTGTAAAGTCAGTTATTGACTTAGTTATGAAAAAGTAGTGATCCAATAAGTAACGTAATCTACGATTTACCTCGATTATTAAGGAGTACAACGAATTTCAAAAATACCTTACAGACTTACCAAATATTATTCAGGGAAACAGGATGCAGGTAAAATATAGGTTTTAATGTCTTTCGATTGATGTCTTTGGAGTGATAAAAAAAAACAAAAAGCTAGGTACTCACTATACGGCTGTGGTCTGCCACCGGTGTACTGCGGAGACTGAAGTAACGGCGCACTCCGCTGTACTGGCTGGACATCATCAGGTACTGTGGAAAATTTAATGTTTACTTTAATCGGACTGCAAGTGGAAACAAAGCCAAATGTGGAGGGCGAATATAATCTGTAGACTATCTAGGAGTAGACTGATAGAAGACGACGTCGTGACTGACCTTTGAAACTTCAAGGGCGTCCGCCTTCACCAAGGATTTTCATTATTATGCTCTTCATCTAGAATCTGGCTTTCAAATCTCCTTCCCAACTATAGTAATTATTACCTCATATTTTCTTTGGAAAAAATCTTTGGAGGTTCTGTTTGTCTTTATAAAGAGTGTCAGTTTAGATCAATAAGTAAGCGTACCCTAAATAATTTGCATGAAAAAACTAATGTTTTAAACCAATAAATAGTTTAATTCTTCTTTCTGCTCCTTGAAAATGACTATGGAGCGTACCATAGTATCAGACTAGAGATGAGCGACCAGAGAGTGATGGAAATCAAGACTTAAGTCTTTCTCTAGAATATGTGTTAATCTAAAATAAACCTTATGTCATAGCTAGGAATTAACAAAATCAATCAATTCATAATCTCACCATGGTAAGTAAAGAGGTGGCGAAAGTGCTAAGTATGCAAAGCACAACTGCAAAAGTTGCGAAATACTCTGTTGCTTTTCAATAGACGAGGTTGGTAGCCAGCGAGATGGGTACTATAAAGTATTCTACCACCTAGCTATATACGGAATTTAATGCTCTGAAGTAAACTAGCTTTGTAGTAGCTACAAGGTTATTTTTTCAAAAAGCACTACTGCAACATCATGAAAAATCAACCAGTATTCATCTCTTGTAATAAGAAGCGCAAAATGATGCTTTACTCAGAAATCAGCGTGACGTTTAATCACCAAGAGTACTATTAACGACTATAACTATTGTAAAGATCAAAGTAGTCACACAGTAATCTGAAAATGACTGTTTTATTAAAAAACAAAGCAAAATAGATATTAGTAGTAATCGCAAAGAAAGGCATAATCAAGCTACAAGAATCACTTTTGATCATAATGCATCTACAATCTAAAATTATAATACAATATGCTATGACATATCGCCATAAATTACGAGTACCTATACCATCATCTGAACTCTATTATGCCTTCCTAATGTCAAATATCTTTTGCTAAAACACTTACCGTTAAGTTCAGTGAACGGTAACTCTTCACCACCTCATCATCACCACCCCAGCCACTTCCCTGCACATATAAAAAGACGAACACACTCTTTATCATCATCTCTTTCCAACTTGTTATAATCTCCATTATTTCTATCTCTTTCTGACGCATAGCGTTAACTGTGCATGCCAATCTCATGATTAAGAAAAAGCTACATAAATAATAAATTAAAAAAATAGATATATTATAACAATAAAACAACCAAAAACGAATTAAATGTTCCGCAATATAATTTCTTTCGTACATCGATTTCTGTTGTTGTACGTGTTCAATTTGATTTATATATTGTGTCTTGTGTTAATTGATAACATTGTACTGTTTTTGCTGTTCTGTGCTTTCGATTGTCCACAATTCATTAAATTATGTTTATTTCTCTTCATTATTTATGTTCTCTATGATGATCATTTAAAAGAGTGTGTTTGACATTAGTCTTATATGTGCATGGAAGATTTCTAATAAATATAAAGATATCACTTTCGGGAGTCGTACAATTGAGAAGAAGGAATTTCACCACGTGGCCAACTTTAATTTGATGTATCATTTGATACCAGACCAAAGATGGTGAGCATTCAGCCTTCTGCTAGTGTACATCTGTATGTTATAAGTAAAACGCTGTAGTGAATTAATAGCTATGTAAAAGCTAACTAAATATAAGTAATTAATGAAGCCGGAATATTTAGGAAAATTGAGACAAATAATTTAACTAACATACATGAAAAATCATAAAATAACTTTTCATTAGTATCTACTATTTCTGAATGCGATGAAAAATTCTAGATCAAATTAAATTGATTGTCTCAATAAAGTGCTTCCTTAACTTCCAATGAAGTTTTTAGTGCCATAACTTCGAATGTCAACATTAAAATAGTAAATTTAAAAGATGCAATTCTTTTAAAATATCCTAAAGAGGATGCTCTAAAAGAATTCAGAGATGATATTAATCTTTTGTAAGTAGATGATGAAACTATGACACTAGATATTGTTAAATGTAGAAGTTATTGTAAGCAATACGTACCATTTGTAAAGTAGCCCAAGCAATGTCGTGACCCTGTTGAATTCTATAACGTGTGTGTGTTTGTATGTAGAACTTGACCAGATGAAGAAGAAGGCGAGATGTAGAATTTATTTTACTTCTAAAATAATGTTCAACCACAATTTCCATCACAAATAAGTGATGATATAGGTGAAATGACAAATAATTTAAGCTTAGAACATACAAAGCAAGCACTAGAAAAGGAAATTGATTCAACACATCCAGTCAAATTCTACGTTGCTGTAATGTCTAGTGGAGGTCCTGTGTAATGAAAGTAGATAAGGGATTTGAGGATTCTTAAATTAGTATACGAAAGAGAAAATACAACGAGAATGATTTAAATAATTTTCAATTCAACCCCAACTCAGGTCTAGCCGGCGTCGTGAGGTAAGGAATATTCGAGCTCATGTTAAGAGTATCTAACAAAGATGTAATGTTATTTGATTCAATGGCCTCCGGGTTGAAAGGTTACATGACGTATATGTGCTGACTATAATAATAGAAATCTAAATAAGAATCGAAGTGGGCTATGTTACTTACAGTAGCTGCTTTGACACGTCAATTCTATTCATACACTTGTCTAAGCACGTCACTGATGGTAAATATCGTGTGCCTAAGATGGTAAATATATCTATTCATTTACCTTTTGATTGTGTTTTTCAGTTTAATACTCCAAAACAAGATACTGCAAATAGCCATTTGAATAAGAATTTTATTTTGTGATGTAGTATTAAACATTCATCTAAAAACTCGTCATATTCCATTTAAAAAGAAGCAAGAAAGGAGAGAATTCATTAGACACACGATACTACACAATAAGTTGTATGACCTTGATATTTATTAAGATTTCTACGGCTGCCTATCATCATACCAACTGGAATTTATGGAAATGTTTGCGAGTGTAATAAGCGAGCACGGATTTAATATCTGGGATCCCCCCGCCCGATCCTTTTAAAGGGATAGTTAATCGAATATTTTGAGCTGGGTTTTGGGAAAATATTCAACATTTTTATAAAGAAACTGATTATTTCAGGCGTTGGTGTTAATGGAATCAGCAATAGCTTTAATCAAGGTTAGTGAAATTAACTTAGGTATCATGTATAATCTGATACCGTAGATTTAAAATAACCTTTATCCCACGTTCGCACTATCGATTTTCGACGCGCGTTATTTTCAACTTTATGAATAGAACGTATGACTTCTCCTATACGTGTTCTCAAGCTGTAATTTTTTTACGTCGAGAGCACTCAGTCGGGAGTTTCCATACATTCTAGTAAAAAACGTCGAGCTCAATGTTTATTTAAACACCCGTGTGAGCGAATGCTTATGTCAAGGTTTGTTAGGTAGTAGGTAAAACTACCATCAATTTTGGCACATGTATCATAAGTTAAATTAGATTTCTTTTATTTTAACACTTGTATCTATCATCTCTGGTGACAAGAATCGCAATGGACGTAAAAATTTACTATTTTTGTTCAAACAAACGACTTTATATCAAAGACATCAGACACAGAACAGCTCGTCTCAAAGATATCTAAAATATTTCACGGCTCAATCGTCTGAAGCATCTCCAGTATGGAGTTGAGATCGTTCAGCGATTGATAGAAGCACACATGGGTCCGTGCACGGGTTACTGACAAATCGCATCGCGTAAACCTGACTGAGTGGGTTGTGTTAGGGATGCCACTGATGTGAATGATGGACAGATAATAAGTTGAGAGGATATAGCAAATGAGACAAATTACTCTAGGTACACGCACAGTTCAAACGGGTCTACAAACTGAACTGTCACACATTCCTTATCTAGGCATCCTAATGTATATAATATAATCCTTTACTATGGAAGGGTTTTCGATATTTCGGGGCGGAAATCATACAGTTTCCACTAAGAAAGTTTATTAAAGTTATTCTAAGGCTATATATATAGTGTCCGTAGAAAAAGTTCGAACCTGAACGGTAAGTGAGCAAAACTGAGTCGTATCGAACAGACATATGCAAAAAGGTGTCATGACATTGGCATAACTTACAAGTAGTAGCACTTACTTAGGATAGAAGTAAAACACGTACATTGCAAAAAAATATAAAAAAAAAAGTTTTTGGAAGTGTGACAACCCTGGTAGACGCTCAGCTACTTGAAGGTTGATAGGGTTCTGTGCCGAGTGTGTGTTCGTTGCTAAAAGGGTTCCGGTCATCCGTTTATTTGGATTCAAAGCCCGATAGTTCGTTAAAAGTCTTTGGTCGGATTGGTTTATTTGGACGACCTGTTAATTAATGGGGAAGATGCATCAGAGCAGAAAAATCACCTACTGAACATTGAATTTTTCAAGCCGATTTTCTACTTTTTTACTACTATTTTACTTTTTCTTCAGAAATAAGTATGCCAAGTAGAATTCCAGATCAATTTTCATAAATAACCGTTGAGTAGCTGATCCGTGGAAATAAAGATCTTGTAAATCCTTAAAAAACTAAATAGGCTAAATTATAATAAATAGTATATTGCTGTTGATCCTCACAATAATGAATGTAAATATCAAGAACGACCATTGAATAGTCTTATAAGATCAAAATTGGTTTCAGATAACATATCGTATAGAATACCCAACCATTATGGTTCCGCCATATACAAACTCATTTTTCAAAATTGCATTTATGTCGGCGGTCAATCCTTTTTCCTTCCCTATCCTTCTCCTTATCGCACGCACGCCTACCTAAATATGCGCGTCGCACTCGACGCGCCCGTCCGCCGCGCCATAGGACTGGCTGGAGAAAAGAGAGCCCATAAAATAAATTATTGAAGATATTTTTTGACATTCACAAGAAAGAAAATTTGGAAGATCGCAGTCGCTGTCAAAAAAAAACGAGAAAAATATATAAGAAGAAACTGAGAGAAGAAAAATAACGCTGAAAGCTGATCGCTGGACATAAGAAAGGTAGGCGTGCATTATCCTCACCTTTCCCTGTCCGATTCGCCGACATACTCCGCGCCACAAAAAAAATCATCCTAAAATTACAGTCCAACTCGCAGTATCACCATTTTTGGTCCGTCTACCCGGATTCTAAATTTTCATATCCTTAGGGATAATCCATATATAGGTTTAGATTCGTCTAAATACCTAGCCCCGCAGTTTGTTCTAGATTCGTCTAGATACACCCGCTGTTCATTCTAGATTCGTCTAACCCGCTATTCATTCTAGATTCGTCTAGAATACATTCTCATTTTCATCTAGATTTCGTCCAGATTATTTTCTCGTTCTAGATTATTTTCTCGCATTTTGTTTTCGGTCTAGATTTTCTAGCACTTTCCTAGTTTCTTCTCAACCGCACCTTATTGAGGTTACCTACCTATTTTGTCGTAAATATAATACTTACATAAAACCGCTTACTTCAATTTAGGATACTTAACCTACATAAAACTGCTATTTTCTATTAGTAGAAATATAATATTCCATCTCGTTTCGTTTGTTTCATAATTTTCTGTTCAACTTCGTCAATATGCCTAAGAAAGGGGACACGGAGAGTTCAGAAGCTAAAACAAATAACGAATTAATTTTATTAGAAACTAAACGAGATACCCTTTTCGAGTATGTTCAAATAGTCTATGATAGTTCGAAAACAATCGACTCTAGTGAGGAATGTATGGAAAATTTCCTGAGTTCTGTCGAAACTATCGATGACATTCGCTTGGAGTTTAGGGAATTAGTCAATGAATACAATCGCACTCTACTCAATAGTGATCCAACTAGTAAACCTAACTTTAAATCTTTAAACTCGTTTGAAGATCTCTACTGTCGTATCAAGCGTGTACTAAAGCGTGTCGAACCCAAACCTTCGAGTGTGGACTCTGATCATGATCAGAAGGGTCAGAAGGGGTCAACTGATCGTTTAGGTTTAAAATGTAAGAAGCCATCCTTACCGCCGATCGAAATTATGACATTCGATGGGGACATTCGAAATTGGCCTTTATTTTACTCAAGCTTTAAGTCAATGATACACGACAATCCATTGCTGACGGACGCTGAGAGGTTGTACTATTTAGTAGGGAAGCTCTCAAGTAAGGCCAAAGCAGTGTTCGCTGGTATCGCGCCGTGTGCCGAAAATTATGACGCAATATTAAAATGTGTCATTGATAGGTATCAAGATACGCGTACTCTCGCATCTACTTACTTAGATCAGATGTATAATCTAAAGTTGAGCGGTCCCGCTTCTTCATCTAAGTTTCAAATATTTATGGATCAATTTGCCACCGCAGCGAGCGCACTAAAAAACCTGAAGCTTGATAATTTGTCCGACTTCATGATGTTGCATATCGCATTGAAGAAGTTAGATGAGGAAACGATCCGAGCATTTGAATCACAGTATCGCGAAGAGAAAATGCCTACTTTTGTTCAGCTGACAGATTTTATTAGAGGACAGTTTAGGATTTACCAAAGTATGAAACCGACCACGAGTACGAGTACTATTAGTTCTTCACGAAATTCGAATAAACCGCGAACTCATGTACCAAACCCGCAATCTTATTTAGCAGTCTCTGCTTCTCAGGAAAAATGTATGTGTGATAATATCGTACATGATCATTTTTATAAGTGTCCTAAGTTCATGGACTCTACTCCATCCGCACGATTCAAATGTATTAAAGAACATAACGCATGCATTAATTGTTTAAGTTTAAAACATAGATCCCGCGATTGTAATTCAAATTTTAAATGCCGCAGTTGCAATCAAAAACATCATTCTTTACTGCATTTTAATAATGACAATAATCAGACCGCATCGCAAACCAACACTAGTGGCATGGTTGTTGCATCTGGAATCGAACCTGCATCGAGCGCACAGTCTACTAGTGCTGCTCTACCGCGAGTTCCGCCGTCGCCCGTCACATGCGACACGAACGTATCATCTTTTCATACATCTATTGCTGCATCAATTCCGGTATCCATGAGTAATGATGGTCACAACGCGCAATGTATGCAACTTACAACGATATTATTGTCAACCGCGCAAGTTGTTATTTATGATCAAATGGGACAGGCACACTTAGTAAAATGTTTATTAGACTCGGGATCTCAGAGCAATTTCATAACGCACGAGTGTTGCGTGCGTTTAGGTTTGAATTATAATAAAAATATGCAAATAATTGTACGTGGTTTCGGTGGTTCTGAAAAACCTATTAGAGGTTCCACAGATTTTAAAATATTTTCGCGTTTTTCTTATAACGTTAATTTTAACGTATCGGCATATGTTGTCGACCGCATCACGGATAACCTGCCGTCGGTTCCCGTGGACGAGTCAGCGTTCGCGCACATGACTTCACTCCCGCTCGCGGACAATATGTTCGCTACGCCCGCTGAGGTGCACGTACTTCTTGGTGCGTCTTTGTTTCCGCACTTGTTGCTACCAGGTAAGGTACATAGCAAGGTAAATGGAATACCGCCCGCTATCAAAACGGTCTTAGGTTATATTATTATGGGTTCTGCTCCCGTATTATTACCGAATAATATTAAAGTGACATCGGCGTGTTGTGCTGTCGTTCAACATTCATTGGACCACCTTCTCAAAAAGTTTTGGGAACTCGAGGAGGTTACCGCTCCGCCCTCACACAGTCAAGATGATATTGAGTGTGAGAATCATTTTCGCGTTACCACTACACGTGATACTAGTGGTAGGTACACAGTTGCTTTGCCGTTTAGTGACGATGTCTACAAGTTAGGAGATTCATACTCTACCGCACATAGACGCTTTCTGTGCGTAGAACGCAAGTTGGAGTCGTCAAATACATTGCGTGCCGCATATAGCGATATCATTCGTGAATATATTGATAAAGGTTATATCAGTGAAATAGGACCTTTTAATACTATCGCTCGCGATTCAACCGCATCCTATTTCGTCCCGCATCACTGCGTGCACCGTGAAGATAGGACGACTACCAAAGTACGTATGGTTTTAGACGCCAGTTGTAAGACTAGTGCAGGGTTGTCTCTGAATGAGGTGTTACATACAGGCCCTAATATACAGGGTGATTTGTATGCCATACTTTTGAACTTTCGCCTTTTTAATATAGCGATTTCTGCAGACTGTCGTCAGATGTTTTTGCAGATTGGAATGCAGGAATCAGATCGCAGGTTTCAACGAATTCTTTTTAGATTTCACCCGCAAGATCCTACATCGGTCTTTCAATTTAATAGAGTTTGCTTTGGAATGAAGTCGAGTGTTTTTCATGCCGTTCGTGTCGTTCATCAGCTCATCGCCGATGAAAGGCATAAGTTTCCCACAGCTGCTGCGATTGCATCCAGTTCGACGTATATGGATGATGTATGTTTCAGCATAATGGCGGATGACTCATCGCAGAATGATGAAGCCGTCGCTGTAGCTGCCTGTATCGAGCTGATTGACATGTTCAAGTGTGGTCAATTTGACCTGGTGAAGTGGACTAGTAACTCGGTCGCTGTTCTGCGCAGTATTCCCGCATCACATCGAGCTTCTTTGGATCTTGAGATCGACAGAGGTGCTGCACCGCAAAAAATATTAGGTATGCATTGGGATAGGGCTGATGATGTCTATAAATTTAGGGTTGTCACACCTGAGTCAGGATGCAGTAAACGAATTATTTTGTCAGTCGTCGCACGCTTATGGGATAATTTGGGTTTAGTGGCTCCCGTTATATTATATGCCAAGTTACTTATTCAAGAGCTTTGGTTATTGAAATGTGATTGGGATGACACGCCTCCGCAAAGTATCGTGAAACTTTGGGTACAATTTTGCAATGAATTGCCTTCGCTCAACGATATACGCATACCGCGACATCTAGGGGTTGTTCAAGGTTGCGTAGCAAATCTTATAGGTTTTGCTGATGCAAGTGAACGCGCTTACGGTTGTGTAATATACCTTCAGGTCATCGTTGGGAATACTAGAACGGTTAGACTAGTATGTTCCAAGTCCAAAGTTGCGCCGCTTAAAACTATTACTATCGCTAGGTTAGAGCTGTGTGCTGCTCTTCTTCTATCAAAGTTGATGCGTAAAGTACTTGATAATTTTGAACCGCGTTATAAAATCTCTAATATATTTGCCTTTACTGACTCTAAAGTAGTCTTATGTTGGATAAACTCTTCGCCGCACCGTTGGCAAACGTTCGTTGCTAATCGCGTTGCCAAGGTTGTTGATAACATTCCTGTCGGTAGTTTTCATCATGTAGCAGGAATTGAAAACCCTGCTGATTGCCTATCGCGTGGCCTCTCTCCAGCGATGCTCATCAATCATCCGCTATGGTTTTCAGGCCCACCGTGGGTTTCTAAAGATCCAGCAGAGTGGCCTATCGCAGAGTTTGATCTTGGCGATGATAATGAAGTGCCAGATCTAAAGCCGCTTGTAAAAAATAAGAAAAATTGTTCACCCGCTATCCAAAGGTTAAAACCGTTTTTAGATGAAGACGGTACTATTCGCGTCGGTGGACGGCTATCGAATGCTAATATAGATTTTTCTCAAAGACACCCGCGTGTTCTACCGAGACACGATCACGTGGTTGATATAATTATCGATTATTATCATAGGAAGCATTTACATGCCGGACCCGAACTTCTGATGTCCTTACTCAGGCATCGTTATTGGATACTCGCCGCGCGGCGAGTTATTCGCCACCGCATACATAAGTGTAATACTTGCTTTAGAGCAAAGCCGCAGCCATCTTTTCCTATGATGGCGGATCTGCCTGCTTATCGAGTGAACCAGGTTAACAAACCGTTTTCTCATACAGGCTGTGATTACGCAGGACCTCTACAATACACGCCTGTTCGTGGTAGAGGAGTTAAAAGCCGCAAGGCATGGCTTTGTATTTTTACTTGCCTTACAACACGCTGTATACATATTGAAATAGCCACTGAGTTGAGTACTGTAAATTTTCTCGCTGCGCTCAAACGCTTTCTTTCCCGCCGCGGTCCAGTTCAGTGTCTATACACTGACAACGGCACAAATTTTGTAGGTTGTCGATCATATCTACGAGATCTTTACAAGTTTCTAGATGAGTATCGTCCGCGTCTCGAGCATGAGCTTTCTGAAAGCCGCATAGATTTCAAGCAAATACCGCCTGCCAGTCCTCACTGGGGTGGATGCTGGGAGTCTATGGTTAAGGTAGTTAAGTCTCATTTATTTAAAGTCATAGGACAACAGATATTGTCTTATGAAGAGCTTTCGACAGTGCTTATTCAAGTTGAGGCACTTCTTAATTCGCGTCCGCTCACTGCTTTGAGTAGCGATCCCGCAGAGCCGTCTGCTCTTACGCCGGCTCATTTTCTACATACCGCACCTCTTTTTTCGCTACCCGCCTCTCACATAGAGTCAGGTAACTTGCTAGAGAGACATTCGCTATTAGATAGGTTAGTCCAGTCATTCTGGCGGCGATGGAGAGTCGAGTATTTGCATAAATTGCAAGCTCGTGCCAAGTGGACCATACCATCCACTCCGATTCAGCTAGGATCGGTGGTGGTTATTATCGTAGACAATGCGCCGCCTCTTTCATGGCCTCTCGGTGTAGTTGAAGCTATCCACTCATCGAAGGATGGTACGACGCGTGTAGTCACCGTTAAGACGAATAAAGGGAGCTTTGTGCGCCCAGTGTCCATTACCAAGCCAATGATTGAGTAGTGTTTACTAATTATCTTAATTTCTACTTATCTTAAACTCAACTTATCTTAATTTAAAAAAATCTATTTCTTAATAGGTTCAGTATCCGCAGTTTCATTAATATTTCAAATTTTTTAAAGGTAACCCTTTAAGGCCGGGGGAAATGGTTCCGCCATATACAAACTCATTTTTCAAAATTGCATTTATGTCGGCGGTCAATCCTTTTTCCTTCCCTATCCTTCTCCTTATCGCACGCACGCCTACCTAAATATGCGCGTCGCACTCGACGCGCCCGTCCGCCGCGCCATAGGACTGGCTGGAGAAAAGAGAGCCCATAAAATAAATTATTGAAGATATTTTTTGACATTCACAAGAAAGAAAATTTGGAAGATCGCAGTCGCTGTCAAAAAAAAACGAGAAAAATATATAAGAAGAAACTGAGAGAAGAAAAATAACGCTGAAAGCTGATCGCTGGACATAAGAAAGGTAGGCGTGCATTATCCTCACCTTTCCCTGTCCGATTCGCCGACATACTCCGCGCCACAAAAAAAATCATCCTAAAATTACAGTCCAACTCGCAGTATCACCACATTATGTTATAAATGGACCTATATATCAATGGTTAGAACACGATATTGATAGATATATCCCGATATATTACACAAGAGTATTACATAGATTGACGCGTGATATCGAGTTACATTCAGTTTTATTGGATTACTAGTGGATACTGGATATATAGTAGACATATCACAGTACATAAATGTTACTAGTTATGTGAATATCTGCTGAGATAATGTAGGGCTGGAAATCGGTGTTCTATCTACCGTTTGATTTGCAAAGAATTTGGTGAACTAAGAATGAAAGACAGGATTTTTATAAGGCTCTGTAAAATAAAAAAGGTAATGAGATACTTACTACAGTGATTTGTATGTATTGCAATCTCTAATCTAAGTGACATATTTTGGAGAAGCAATGCTATCTTGGACTTATTAAGAGACTTATTGAGATTATTAAACAAAAAAAAAATAGTACAAGTACTCCACACAACTGAGCTAATAAGCTTGAAAACAGAATGCTATGAGAGTATCGACCGTATTACATCATACACTAATATCGCCCCAGACATGGCAACAATACCCAAAAACATAAGTAGAAACACTAGTATCATTTACACGCATATCATGTCGCCATTTTTTTACCATAAACAAAAGTAGGATAAAAGCAAAATGGCGTCAACATGTCTTGCTGAGATTTGGCGGGCGATGCCATACGCAATGTTTCGCATATCCGTTTCCTCAATCTCTCATGCCTTCAATGGCATATGTTTCTTACCCATGGCAATGTAGGGTAATGCTTATGACACACATATGCATTGAACAAGGTTGTGAGAAATTGTGTGCTATTCTCGACTTAGTATAAAATGAAATAGTGTTTAAAATGGCTTACAATAACAAAAACATCTAAACTTGTCTTTTTAGAAAACTATGCAGAATTAGTACTGGTTTTAATCAGAGTCGCATAGCTATAGACTTACTTGTCTTGAAAAAAGGTTCAACCTATACCAGAAATGTCCAAGGTTCAATTCTACTGCCACATTCACTCAAGTCTATACAAATGGAATAATATTTTGTTTATTCCGCGATACAGTCGGTCTATTCGGAGCACGGTCGATTTGATTTTCAATTTACATTCATCGATGCGAGGTCTTGCGGGACGGTCGGCACGGCAGTCAAAGGTCTCACGAACCATGTTTATATAGAAATATTCTGACCCTACATTCGTCTGCTATATGTGATACGACTAAGTAACGTTCTATTTTAAATCTAGTTTTTTTCGGCTCTGATTTATCTATTACTAATATTATAAAAAGGAAAGATTTGATTGTTAGTTTGTTTGTTTTTTTGCATTTAATAGGCTCCGAAACTACTGAACCGATTTCAAAAATTCTTTCACTGTTGGGAAGCTAGTCTATCCCCTATCCTATTCGGACAGGCTATATTATATTTTCAAAAAAATTCGGGGCCCTTACTAACTAACGCTCCAATAATGTAACTCAAGGTGTAAAATAATCAGTAGGTCTGAGAATAGGACGTAAACTATTTTTCATACCCATAGGGTACGGTAGGGTAGGGTAGGGTAGCACCACAGGGTAGGGTAGCACCACAGGGTAGGGTAGCACCACGCGAACAAAGTCGCGCCAGGCAGCTAGTTGGGTATAAAGGATGTTATGATGTTAATTCGTGCACGTGTTGTGAGCGCGCTTCTAATGTTAGATATTTTCAAACAATGGAAATTATGTCATAATTTATTAAGTAGTTTATGTGTGCAAGAACAAACACATTGCCCCGTTATAATGTTTAACATTTGTTACTATTATACTTGAGAACGTTGTTATTTTAGTCAGAACCAAGGTGCCTTCTTAGACAGCTGCCTAATATAAGTGTGCTTTATGAAAAACTGTAAGTTATTCGTTAAATATACAAAAATATATTACTCCAACTCTTTCAATTATAAAATCCTGTTCATCAAAAAAATAATTCTAAAAGACGGTACGATATCAAAGCGAAACCATATTGGCGCCCAACGTGGGACCGCTCACTTGGGACGTAATGCGAAAAAATCCCCTTTCATAGAATAATGAACAAGGGCGCCTCATTAAAAGTTATAATGAAACAACAACGCTTAGCGACAACAGGAGGGGTGAATATAAAGGTAAAAATTTTCAAAGGGTCTCAATAGATTAGTATAGATGGTAGGTATTCAAAAAGTGTCTTTCTTCTTCTTATTTTTAAGTATGGCAACTAAGCCCAAATTAGGGCTCATTTCTGCCAGTGTCGAGTTATATTATAGTTTCCAGTCATAATAAATCACTTTCACAATAATGTCCTCAGTCAGTCACCGTCCATAAAATTCATTTTTTACTACAATGGTGGTCATTGTACTAAAACTCTTCACGGACATTTTGTTCACTTCACTGGTGTACATGGATGATCTTTATTGGGTAATATACCACCATTAATACACAATAAATCTAAAAATACACAACTTTATGAAAATAAAAATGAAAACGCAACGTCACTCTGCAAGTTCCCGCCAAAAAGTCAAAAGTGTCTTTACTTATCGAATGATTCAGAAAGTAATATTTCTCCAAATCTGATGTTTATTTAACCAAAGATAGAGAAATAAGGCAATATAAAACATCGGAACTCTAAAGAGCTTAATACTCAAATTATTTCAGAATGCAAATAAGCCATTCAACCCTTTTAAGAATTCACAATAAACGTCAATATGTAAAAAGATTCCTGGAGCGCGACGACTCGAGTGTAAAACAAGAATGTTCAATAGTCGTCGTCGAGATGAGAACAACAAAGAAAAAGTAGGGTAGGTATATATTTTTACATATAATTGAATAAAATATTGAGGGTAGTGAGAGTCAATACCGACGCCGCGGCGCTCCGAACGGCCGAGCCATGAATACTAACAATAGGCGACACACAGACTTTGTGGATAGCGAGTAAATCGTAGGCGAGATTTATGCAATGCATAATAAATTAAGTTATTACAAGTACAAGTAGTACAAGTTTTAGACTGGGCTATACTTTAAAAGTACCTACAATCAGGGCCGTCTTAAGCCATGCCGGGGCCCTTGGGCACACAAGCATCGGGGGCCCCGTTGGAATGTAAAAAAGGGAATAACAAATATAATTTTTCTGGTATGATTTTATATTCTTATTATGGTTAAAATTAAAAATAGATCAGGGGCCTAAGTCTGCTATTACAATTGTGTTCCTAAGAACTATCAGTGGTGTCAAATTTGATACATTTTACAGTTTTGGTAGTCTAGTCTAACACAATCGCGTCATAATGGCACCATAATAGCTTTCCGATGATTTTCCACTGAAACTACAATCGTGCCACAATGATCTTAGTTGTCAGTGTTGACAGTTTTTGTAATACAATTATTTTCATTCATTATTAGACCATTATGAATGAGTAGACTGCGCACATCGGCTCGATAATAATCGAATTGTAATAGTATCGTGTCAGTGTGACATTTTAGCAGACTTGGCTCCCTGGTGTGCGATTAACATTTTAATTTAGAATGTTGAAGCTAATTCTTACTATTTAACTAAAATAGTGTGTAGTGTAAGCGAATACCTATATCGGCCACCGGGGCCCCTATGAGCGTGGGGGCCCTAAGCCCGGGCCCGGTGTGCCCTTAAAATAAAGACGGAACTGCCTTCCTACACTATACTCCTCTTGTTACATGATAACTTAGATAAAAGTAAGTTTTGTACAGGTTTTAAAATAGCTATGTCTCTTTTTGTTATATGACGTTAGAAAGTGACGTATATACAAACCAGGGATTAAGTAAAGTATAGCTTAGGTTTATTAGTTAAATATTTAATTATAAATAATATCTTGCCAGTCTCACTTTGAAGTTTGACCTTTGTATATCAAATCAAAAGCTGGTATTGAGACAAGATCTCACTTTGACAACCATCAAAAGCGAGCGAATGGCATAGGAAACTAACATTCCATGAACGATTACACACTGTGTATCAAATACAAAGAAACTATTATGTATACCATGAGGATATGTTCGGTACAACCATTAATTTACCCCTCACTACATGTTCATCCTAAATTCACCCTAGTTTCGTGATTGGAATGAATGAATGATCAATCCAACCACTTTTTGGGGAGACTTTTTGATTTTATTGCGTAATATGTGTGCTAGAGGCAAACACTACTTGGAAACCCCCAGCTTCTGACCCAGGTGGGGGCAAATCAGATTTTTTCTTAAGCCAGGTTCCCCGCACTTATTTTGCCTTACACACGACACGGGGACACAAACCATACGTCGCGTTTTAGGCGGGACTATCCCGTATTCTGTCGCTAACGCTCGCTGTCTGTCCCACTGTCACCAGTGAGAGCAAAGTATACGAAATCCAGGGGTGGGGGGCAGGTGATGAAAATTGGCATTGTTTGAACCCCGGAGTTGAACATATGCTATTTATCCAGACAACACAGGCTGCACAATTACAGAAAATTTGAAAAATGTACGTTGTTCTTTTGCAACTATAACTTAATTACAAATTGGATGGAAAACTCCATCAAATCATGAAGGAGTTATTAAACGTGCTCCTTACATTTTTACCTATCAGTTTCAGTATAATAATAATAATAATTTATTTTGCAGGAAATGTGGTATAACAATACGGTCTTAATATATCTAATACATGTAGGCAGTTTTCAGTTTATGGGCAGTTCTTAGATTCTAAATGATGGGACTTCCAAAATGAAGAAACTTTCTCCTAGCTAGCTCTCAATTTTGAGCAGTTATAGGCCCATATACTTTATAGAGCTTAAAGCTCAAAAGCTTGTATAATATTGTATAAGATATTGATTCCAATGATAATGCGACGTTCCGTCACGTGCCAGGCTTCAAAGCTTTCAGCAAGTTTCGTGAAAGACAAATACATTATAATGAGCTTAAAATAATTGCGTGTACTGAGCTTTCAGGGCCACTGGATATACATAATAAAATTATGAGGCAATTTGGTTTTAGGAAAGGGTTTACAATTCTGAATACTAATTAGGGAGCTTAGTCCTAATGGACTTAATTTTATTTGTCAGTGAAAACTAGAATTGGAACAATCTTTCCGTTAGCATATTTTCAGAGCTGAGAGAATAACTTACCTGTCCCGCTGTTTCTACGATAAAAGTATTTAGGTCCACTTCCGCGGGAATCCTTCTGCCACTGTTCAGTGGCTCGGTATTTTAGCCTTGAAAATAGACGGACACACTTCTACATTGATAAATATTAGAAGGGATTCCTGCTTATTACTTTTTGCGTCGAATATGTATAGCGACAAAAACTCATACAACAATGGCGCACGAAAAATACACCTGTCCCAAAAAAATTAAATACTCATCATGTTTGTATTCAACGAGGGAGCGAACAATAAAGTACCTTAATAAATACACGAAGGGTCATGATAAAGTGCTGTGGTAAAAAAAAGAAACAAGCCCCATTCCAGTATTTCCCGCCACGTAACGAAGTCTCCGTAATAAATTACCGACAATTGTTGGTGACGACACGGTTCGTGCCAGTCGCAGTTAGCCTGGGAGTAAAAAATATTGACTGCATATTCTAGAACAGATATGCGGGAGTTAATTATGAAAAATATATTATTCCTTTTCACCCTCATTTGTTGGAAGCCCGTGTTCAGCAGTGGGATATAATGGGCTGATGATCATATAGGAATTTAACAACTTCCTACTTAAACGTTCCTATTGCAGACCATACTCCCTTTATTACATGACATAGTTTCAGTGGTTTCAACCAAGTCTTGTCAAACCCACAGTTATAGAACCGCCCCGGCTCTTTTTGTTATAAGACATTAGAAAGTGACGGATATATTAAAAACCTGGGTTAAACTTGCTTTAAATTACTTTCACTATGGCACAAACACTGAAATATATATATTTTTTAAATTCATTATTTACGAGCAAGGCTGATCATTAGTATAGAAACTAAAATATTTTTTTGAGAATTCAGTTTTGGTTCCATAGTTAAAGTTTCTCAGCATGACTAACTCAACCTAGGTTTAAAAAATATGCCATCTCGAAATCTCCACCCAGTATAACATCACAAATAACACTTTGTAAGAGCCTTTGTTTGAAAACAGTTTCATTCGCCACTACAATTTTCCACATGACCCCATAAAACTATCTCGGTACTAAACCTAGCATTTTCAAACTACCCTGGCATTTACGTTGGTTCCAGGTAACATCCAGCTCACGTTACCTTCGTGATCACAAGTGGAACTGTACAAAAAAAAACCCGCATTACCAACATCACGCCATGTGAATACTAGTCTGTTAAAATATTCATCCACCCTGCTCCATTAACTGACACACTCAAAAAACAATCTTATACTCTTCAAGATACAGCTCATTATCGTCTGATAAATGTCACTTCACAGAAAATTTGAAGCGCTGTATTGTACGCCGATCTAAATTGGACTCTATCCGGAATGTTTTTAGGTCATTTTCGACTGGTCCCAGAATTAGGTAAAGGAAACTGAAATCGCTTGTAGTTCATCGGATTACAAATTAAATGAATCGTAATGAAGTAGCTGATAGTTCTCTCGGAGTGGCTCAGCTGAAGTCCCTCGTTCTACCGGAAGTGTGCCGTTACGGAAATGCACTCGGAAAAAGCTCTAGGTTTATTGACGTAGACTCTAGAATGTTCTTATATTAATTGAAGGTTTCACTGGATTAAGTCTTGTATAACATGATAGAGTAAATTAAAATGGCGCCCAACGTGGGCCCAACATTGATAATACAAAACTGAAAAAATAACCTACATATCAGGCTTAACAAAATCATTCAGTTACTTTGATATTTACGAATCGTCTCGTATAGCAATCATCATCAAATAATTGACCTCTTTAAGAAAATTCGGACCAACTTGCTTACGTAAAAGAACACTTCCAAAAGCGTAGCACAAAAGGACGTCACTAATACACTAAAACAGCCACCTTTGGAACTACAGGAAGGTACGTAAAGCCGTTGGTCTCGGTTATCACTTAATTGTGGTAGTCGTTAAGCTAGTTGGATGCCACCTAGGCGGCTTGAAAACTTCACCAGTAGGTTGACCTCCACCGATCCGCAGTGAGCATGCGTGGTATCTGCATATTTCCTGTCATCATCCTCCTCATTTGTGGCCCTAGCTCAGCAGTGATAGGTACATTATGGGCCGATGATGATGAAATATGTTGAAACAATGCACACACTGTTATCTGATCCCAAACTAAGCAGAGCTTGTACTATGGAAACCAGAAAACTGATGTACTTCTTTGTAAATACATATTTAATATAGATATTTACATCATTAGACTCAGGACAAGCAGATAATTTCAGGCACACAAGATTATCCCTGGGTGGGAATCAAACCCACGACCTGCGGCGTGTTAGGTGGCTATCTTTCCAAGGCCCGTTAAATCTATAAGAAATAAGCACCGCAACATTACACGAGCAACGTTTTGCGATTGCTCTAAGACAATTCTACGATGACATTCACATCGATTCCCGAGACACTCCCGACACACAGCCACTCGATTTTATTATAGCGACGACGACTAGCACACATTGCTTCGTTCAGATAAGAATCCATGTAAACATATAGTATGGTGGACAAGCTGAGCGGGTAAGTGAACTAAAATGTAGAGGGGTGATTTATTGAGATTGGCCAGAGAGAATTTTGCTAAAGCAAAGAAAATAGAGAAGTTAATTTTAATCTACTTCTGGGTCCCAAGTACTGATTAAATCTAATGATTAATCAAGGTAGGTATCAAGATCCAAACCTGTGCTGATGAGTAAAAAATCTTTTAAAAGGTGACCATTAACAATAAGAAAAAACGTAGTACAATATGATAATTGGTACAATTCAAAGAGTCCGTTCCCAACCCTCATCGTTTTCACTTCCTGTTTCCCCCCAAAAAAGGGTACTCTAATAAAAAATATACTATATCCCTACCCGCGTCTAATGGACGGAAGGTCGTAAGTGGGAAGGGGAAGGAAATTGCACTTCGCGACGTTTGCCGACTCCTGACCTCTTTATTGTATGGAAATTGCGACCGCATTCACACCGTGCGGCTAATGGTCTTCAACTGGGAATCACCCCCGTGGGGTGTATTTGTTTTTTGTTACAAATAAAATGTTATGGGTGTGACTGGTGCGGAAATCAGTTTCGTTTGTTGTAATATTTCAGTGGAGTGATTGCGAATCTGTTTTTTAAGTGCCTTTTGTAATCTAGAAAACAAAGGATTTTGGGCTGATGTTCGGTTTTTTTTTTTTTACCACTATGTTGGCGAACAAGCATATGGCCCGCATGTTGGTAAGCAGTAACCGTAGCCTATGGACGCTTCCAACACCAGGGGTATTACTCACGCGTTGCCAATATTGAAGAAAACTCTTCACACCCTTTTTGAAGAACCCCATGCTGTACTCCATTGGAAAAACCACGGCGGTGAGCTCATTCCACAATCTAAGCGTCCGCGGAAGAAATCTCCTTTGAGCCTGCACAGTTCGAAACAATTCTGGCTTCAATGTGTGAGGATGGACTCCCCGTCGATTGTCAACTATGTTATAATGTCATGACTCATGATCGACTAGAATCATAAGTATGACAAATAATAGAACGTATATATAGTAACTGCGAAAGTGTGGCGTAAAGTTGGTATTGAAAAACAAAAGCTGACGTCATCTAGGACGGCAACCCAGGGCCGTCACACACAACTGTTGCTAGGCAACGTATCGTATGGTTAGTTATATACAGGTCGGTTAACTAAAGCTGGCACGTTTCAACACATTTACACCGTCTCTCTCGCGCAAAGTCAAGCTTATGAGTATGAAGGAGACAGTTATTGTTTTGCTTTTGCTACTGCTCATAAATATAGAGTGGTCTATTTTTGCATTCGTCCATTAGACTTGACTGATTGCAAATTTATGAGTACTGTGAACGTGCCAGCTTTCGTTAACCGACCCATACATCAAATGATAACTGTTTGTCAGTTTTTATTAAAAAAATAACATATACACGTACAACTCCTTTTGGAAAGATAGCTAAATACATTTTACTTCTTTCAATTGACGTATGAACGGTTACACAAGAATACAAAGTTTTTTTTTAAATACTATTAGTTCAAAGATATATGTTTATGTGTTCTATCGTTCATCTTCTATGCGTTTGCGCATCGCTAATGCGATTGAATTGACACTGTACAGCCCCCCTAGACAAGTTGGTTATCGACAACCGTTATCGTTAGTAAATGATGAAGGGATTGACATTTCAAATCGAAATATCACGTGATTTTTAACAATCTCTTATTTCAATCCCATACAAAGGTTCATCGTTTACTAACGATAGCTAATGTCGATAACCATCTTGTCTACTGCCCCAGTTATTGTTGGCACATCGATGAAATATTCTGACACGATAAAAAAAAAAATTGCATCTCATGATCATTGCACATTATCATAAATGTTAAAACCGAACCCGATTGGAAAGTTTCGCCAACTAATAAAAAAAAACTTTGCACCCCCGACTGACCTGGAGCGATAAAAATAACCTGTAACGTTTAATCAATTCCAATCGGATCGGCACACTTTAAAACAAACACTAAACACAATCAGCTCGATACAGCAGGTCTATCCGAGTGTAAAGTAAATATTATGATCGTTTTATTAACAGAGAGCGTGGCACCGCGCGGCAAAGTAGGTTAGTGATGCCACATAATTAATGCAAACACAAATTAATTGTCTTGGCCTTCACACGGATTACAATCAACTTGTGAAAGATAAACTTTAACATAATTTAATTATTGTGTTTGATCACAGAGTAAAGTCCATATCATCCTTTTTTGGAAGATTAGCTGTATTTTATCTACCATTAGCCTATTTGTTTGCTTTATTCACATGCTGTTTGTTTCCAATCAAAACACGCTGTTTCAAAAAAGACTGCAATCTTACAGTATTTTATCAGACAATTCAATAACATAAATTAAAAATAAATTTCCGAGAAAAATACTTGTATTTTTATTTAATACTGTTATTTATAATAGTTTTTAAAGTATAATCATGGGCGTAGGACGTAAGGCGATTAATTATTATTATGTTTTATTGAATTTTTATTGTAGGTCATTCAAGTATCAGATTTGTGTATTTTCAACAATGTATTTAAATAAATATATTGTACCAACATCCACATCATTATATAAAACTGAGTATTCAGTTATGTTTTTCATTGTATAATACTCTAGTTCGAGATTACACCTTTATGCTGTAATAATAATAATATAAAAAAAGATGGCTGTTCATTATGCTATGTCCTAGGATATACTTTGTTAATTTGATGATATGATGAGTGTTCAAAACAGATTGAATGCAGTAAATCTTGATATGAACTTAAAATAATAAAATCATTATAAAACAATTTTACAGTCAAAAAGAAAATTTACAAACGACTGTGTATGTTTGGAATGAGTCCAGAAAGTCTCCACTCAAGAGCCTTTTGTGTAGTTGAGGGTAGTTGTGACTTGTCCGGTGCCAAATGTCACTATCTACCTGCTAGCTTGATGCCTGTTTACATGCGGCGTGAACTTTCAAATTGAATTCTGATTTCGTGAGTGAAACAACTTATCTTTTCAATGTAAATAGCTTTTGGGGCTACTACATACAAGCTAACAACAAAGTCCCACGTTGGGCGCCAAAAGGGATCTTATAAAAATCTCAGCAATACCAAGAAATATCTATCTTGGAATACACACAAGGGCTGTATTATGATAGATAGATAGATATATAACTCTTTATTGTACACCAGAAAAACAGTTAACAAAACAGATAGAAAAGAACATAATATTAATAACTGTACAATGGGCGGTCTTATCGCTAAAGAGCGATCTCTTCCAGACAACCTTAGGATGGAGAGGAATTTATAAACATTATAAGACGGTGGTGTCATTTTATGATAAAAAAAATAGATAGTAAATCAATAAATAAATACGAATAATAATTAAATACCTACATATTAAAATATATTTTATGTAATTACAATAAAAATATAATTAAAATTATATAAATAATGTATAAATAAAATAAATACCAATAATATAAACTAAACAACTCAAAATAAATTTAAACATACATGGCAATATGTAAAGAAAAATATATTAGCAGCTGCAAGAAAGATACAATTTTTTCACGTTATGATGATGATCATAATCCTAACAAATATTATAAATGTGAAAGTAAGTTTGTTTGTTTTTACGCCTTCACGCCCAACTTCACGCTCAACGGATCATCATGAAATTTAGCATGCAAATAGCCGATCGTATAGAGAAAGACATAGGCTGCTTTTTATCCCGGAAACGCGGGTCATACCTAGGGGGACAGCTAGTTATAATCTAAATACAAGCTAACAACAAAGTCCCACGTTGGGCGCCAAAGTGGATCTAATAAAAATCTCAGCAGAACGCCATCAAAAAAATGTCTTTCTTGGAATATACATACAACAATGTCTCATAAAGATGACTACTTTAACGAGCAGTGAGTATTCCCAATCCAAGAGAAAGCAGCCAAGTTTTTACGCCGCCATATTTTAAAATGAAAATCAGACAGGTAAATCACGGGAGATGGCGAAGATAGCGTGAAGCGTGAAGATACTGTTATGGGGTAAAGTTTGGCAGAGATGTTGGCATTACAACATTGGATCTTATGTAAGATTCGGAAACGAGGTCTAGTAAACAAGTTGTCATTTTTGGGGTAAGCTAGTAAATAATGTGTTAATGGGTCCTTAAGATTAGATGCGTACAAATTTTGATTAGTTCTTAATGAGGTGATAATGGCAGCAATATTATTTAGTTAAAATTTAAGTCGACTTTATCTTTTAGGGGTGTTTTAAGTGCTAGTTCGCGGTTAAAAATATAACAATAACATCAATTGTTGTAATAGGATGCGGGTCCCTCGCGAGAACCAACGGGTTAATCACCAGGCTAAAATTGAATTAATGCTAAACGGAGAATTATCTGAAAAGCTGAATTTAGTTCTGAATTTTAAACTAGATTAATAAACCATTATGTCAAAGGATAACATGAGAAAATTTCATCCCAAATCTCAACAACAAAATAATTTTGTTAAAACTGTACACAAACAAAATGGCAGACTCCCTTTACGAACGAAATCCAATTTCCATCGTTCAACAATACAAAAGAGAAAATACTCCCATACGTTCGTCCCAATATTAACCAAAATATTTTGTTAGCGGAATGCATTGTACATTTAAAATCTGCATGTTTGAAAGACTACAGAAGGAGTCTGCGGGAACCATTTAATTATCAAATTCTTCTCACTCGAAAATGTACGAACAAAATCATTAATAAAATATCAATCACGAAATCCCTAATCAACGATATAGACGACACATTAACCTGGAATGCTTCTAGAGCCATAGCATATTTCATGATAGTAACAGAGGGAAAAAATACGCAAAATAAAAGTCCCAAAAATCGTCATAACCCGAAATAAAGCCATCCATTCTCACGGCCATTAAAGCCGGCCGAAGAGGGGCCGGCAAGATTTCCGCATGGAGTGCCAAAATGTTGATGCACTTAGCATAAATTTGCACTTTTTCAGCGTACGATGAATAGCGAACTGACCATTCCCGTCGTAGATTCTATAAATCAATGATCAAGTACTAGATTCACTATTGAGTTCATAGTAAGTTCCAATTTCATTAAGAGAAGTAAGAATGCTGATCTTAAGCCGGTATTCCTGCCAAATCCGTATGTTTTCCAAAGAGGTTATTGATCCATACGAGTTCATAAGTGCCTTATCAGGGCCTAAATTGAATAAATACTTTTTTGTAATAAATGTTGAAATGCAACAGAGAGAAAGTATTATGACGATAATAAAGAACATCGTTAGTAGATTCCTAAACAGCAAAATTTATATAAAAAAACTGAGATCCGTTTTTTAGTACGACAAAATGATACCCAAGAAACAGAATACAAACTCTACATTATGCAAAGGCGTTAGCTAAACAGACCATATACAAATCTTCTGTAAGAACATAATATAGTGAGATAAACAGGTGTTTTATTAATTAGTGTCTACAAGAACATAAATCTATAGATCATGTGTGGTTTTAGTGTACAGGTGTTTGAAATATGGATTTGTTCAGCTACTTACGTGGATCGTTCTACAAACAGGATGAGCTATATCAGAGCCCATCTCTTTTTGCAATATCTTAACTATAATAACGAGCTTTCAACCATAATACACAACCTACATAACCACAAAGCACTTAATCTCCTATACTTAACATTTATCTTCTATTAGAATTTCTACTAAAGATCCGTAGTGTTAGCACACAGACGCGGTTTATTTATGCAGCGTTACCGCGCTGTACTTTTGCAACAATATTGTAACTGATAATGCTCAAAGTATTTTGTGTAATCTCCTCTTATTGATAAAGATCCCGGCAAACTTTTTGCCACAATCTGGGCGTAGTGCGGAATGGTTTGCGCAGGCACACTGGCGAGAAACATAAATGTACTCGTAGATTATTTTAATTTATTGTCTCGCGCCCCCGCTCCTGTCCCCGCACCCCAACACCAAAGAGACCTAAAATTTGGATTCTGTGGAGTTTACGTTTTGTGACAAGAAGTTCGCCGGTTACTTTAGTATAAATATGAAAGATTGGATGTTTATCATTCATTCACGTATAATCGGCTATATATAATCGTAGCGGTTTCGCACCTAAAACCGCCAGCCCCATTGTGCGTCAGTATCAAATTACCGTTCACGTAAGGTCGTGGCGTGGTACTTTCTCGAAGTAATCTCGAGATTTGCAATTTCCGCCATCAGGCGGACACTTCCCACCATTAAAATGTAAGGAGAAAGCTTCGACGCCGACGCTTTGAGATCTTCGTGCGCTGGTAACGTTTGAGTTTTTTTAAACGTATTTCGTAATGTTATCGAATCTTAGGACGGGATTTTGTAATCTATAAACAACCGATACACAAATGTCCGACGAGCCATAGGTGTTGGTTGGTGTGGTTGGCAAGACCTGTCCACACCACAGGTAGTCGATTCCCACTCAGGACAGACATTGTGTGCTTATGTCTGTTATGTCCTCAGACTGGGTAAAATTACGTATGAAATGTTGTTTAAGTATGGATATTAGTTAAAAATCTCTCCCTATCATTCATCTTCCAGTCCAAGTCTTAACTTTCTTGAATAAAATATTCTCATAAATTACAAGGGAAATATGTTATAACAAGTGCAGAAGACTTCAGATGCAGAGATGCTGAACTGTAAAGTGAATATATAACTTCCATTTTATGATCACAAAGACTAGTTTAATGATAACATGGTAAGTATATACAGTAGTAACATTCATGAGTCGACAGTCAACCGCATAGGATAGCATTACCATACACCCACCCTGTCCGGTCCAAGTTTACACAGAGGATTTAACTCTGGAAATACTGCAAAAGGGACGAGATCGGACTACCGTTAGCCGGTTAACCACAGCTCGTGAAAATAAAGAGAATTTTAAGAGAGGTAGAGAATAGCGTTCATTCGCTCAAAGAGCAGCTCGACTGGGGAAGTATCTCCACCTTACAGAATACCACAGCCAAATAACTTTATGTTGTGCAAAGTTGTGTTCCTGCGCGTTAGTAAGGTCGCCAGAGCTCATAGGGTAGGGGGAAAAGGTCGGTAACGCGTGAGCGATGCTTCGTGTGTTGCAAGCGTTCGTACGTTAACCGCTTACCATCAGATGGGCCGTATGCTTGTTTACCAACTAAGTTGTATAAAAAAAAAGATATGTAATAAGATGCTAATTTTACGAGGTCGTAAGGGAAGCGCTGGATAGAAACCAGTGGAGGCGTATTATCCGTACCAGAAGTAAACCCGAAGCTGACCATTATACTCAGGAGTGACCACAGAGTGAGTACTTTGATCAAATCTGTAAATGCCATATTCGCTTGGCTTCAATGCACAATCCACCTTAAGGTGCCCTTACTGACCCATCTGAAATTTCCACCTCTATGTACAAAACAGAGACAAAAATACACCTACTTGTCAAATATGGTTTTCTATCTTGGTCACAGTATAATCTCCCTTCTCTTCGTTTTTATGATCAGTGCGCTAAACTCTAAAGGCAAAATTCACAAAGTATTTTTCCCCAACAAAGAGTTCTAGTGACCCATTGTTAACTATTTCTTTAAATCTTCATATTCAAACTATGTGGAGACCATTTTCTAGTTGGTGGCGTTCATTCTTTAAACCAGTGTCAAACGGATTAATGCGGTTAAAACTGAATGGAGTAGCTGCATTCTTCGTGTAATTAAAAGATAATAATCAAGTTAAAATTAAAATGACTATACTAATTTATTTTTAAAGAGGTAGAGCATATTTTTAATTTGCTCAAAAAGCAGCTCGACTGGGGAAGTACCACCTTACTGAAAACCGCAGCCAAATAACTTTATGTTGTGTTTCTGCGCGTGAGTAAGCGAGCCAGAGCTCATTGGGGAGGGGGGAAGGATATAACGCGTGAGCGATGTGTTGTACCCATGTGTTGCATGCAAGCGTAACCGCTTACCATCAAATATTATGTTCAGAATGGTAGTAAATGCAGGTAACGTGTAATGTAGTACAGTAGGTGTACGATCGTGTACATAGTAATACATAATGTACATTTATTTCACGAAAATTACATGCACACTACGCTCCATAAAAAAACATGCACAAATATTAAAAATAATAAATGGCATTCATAATACATTCTTGTCTATGAATGCTTGAGTAATAAATCATAGAAGATTATATTTAAAGAGATAAAAATACTGTTTCATAAATTTTGGAATATGATTATAATATATATTTACTTTTGAAATGAAATTAATGAAACAATCTTTAAATAATTAAGTTCAATTTCATTTTCTTATATGAATTGCTATTTTTAATTGATTAAACACTTTCATCGCAGGATAAAGAAAATCGAGATCCTAGAGTAATGTAATTTTTGAATTATTTGATTTTTAACAATCTCTTATGTCAATCCCATACAAAGGTTGATCGTTTACTAACGATGACGATTGTCGACATCCCTCTTGTCTAGAGGGGCTGAACTGGAGAAATTGAAATTGAACTTAAAAAAAACTTGAAAAGAAAAACAGTCTGTTTCAGTTTGACTCAAATAAAATCAATGTTACCGAAGCTTCGAAACAAGTTCGAACAAGGCTAAATCGTATTAACAGTCACTTCGGAGTTACAGAGTTTATGTACTTACAGGCAGACAAACAAATGATTGAATTTTGTCGGATTTATTTTATGTTAGGGTTGGTTCTCTAAGTATTGGCAGAAAGGGTATTTTTCTATTAAAAATTTACCCCCTTATTAATAAATAAAGTGAAAGTGAGTCCTGTAATACCCAGGTATTAAGATAGCCTCATCCCTTTTTGTTTCTATGACATTAGAAAGTGACGGATATATTTGAATCCTAGGTATTACTATACTTGACTTAAACCTTATTTATTAATAAGGGGGTTTAAGTATTGATAAAGGCTTACTTCCGAACGGATGGTAACTTCAACAGCTTCGTTGCCCACCGCCTTAAGTGGCCACTTAGCACACCTAAACTGAATAAATGGCTTTGACTTTCAGGGGCTTCATTTGTTTTTGGCCACCGGCTAGCACTGACAGACTTATCATATGCCATCAGAATTGATAAAGTACAAGCTCTGCTCAGTTTGGGATCAGATACCCGTGCCTGAAGAATATCCCAGAATATTTACCATAAGTAAGCAATGAACGCAAATTACTCGATGACATTTTTATTCTTATCTTCATTAGGCAAAGTCTGTCATGGATAACATTGAGTTTAAATGAGTCAAAAATAAAATAAATAAAAATACTCACATGTGTAGTCCCAACTGTCCTGGTCATTTTTGAACACGTTCAATCTTTCAGGCTGAAACAAACAAAATAATAATGAAAAACACGTTTCACTATTCGGTAGCATAACAGAATGTATGAGGTTTATAAAATCGGATAAAAAAAGATAGTTCATCGATTGGCGATTGAAAATATATCCATTGAAAGTGTAATAAGATCACAATTCCAAGGATTTCATTATTGAATTTACAAGGACTTTTCCTTGAAAAAATGTTTATTAGCTAACAGTCATTAGGTTGTACACAAAATCGAAACCGTGAAATGTAAAAATCTCCGAAGCCTGTTAATCCTATCTTAATATTTAATATTATAAATGCGAAAGTGAGTTTGTTTGTGAAGCCTTCACGCCTCAACTACTCATCGGATCATCATTGGCATGCAGATAGCCTATGGTATGGAGAAGGACATAGGCTTTTTAACGCGGTTGAAACCGCGGGGGACAGCTAGTCTTTAATAATGAAAAAAAAGTTTATACAATAGTGCGTGTTATTATTAAAAGAACGAGACGGTGATTTTACATCCTTACGCTGACTATTCGGCGAGGTAGAGAGCTCTCAGCCGGGTAAGACTTTAGGTGGCAACGCCTGAGGGGGTCCCCGAATGGGGCATAAACCAGGGTGTTACTATGGGGGGAGTAGAGACGGATTTTAGCGAGATTGGGGATTTTCGGATTACTGCCGGCTCGGGCCGCTTGAACGGGACGAGGGACCATTACCTTTTATGAAATCATCATCATCTATCTCGAGTCCTTATGCTCGTAAAGCCTCGTTCGGCCCAAGCGCCCGTTTAATTCCTCCGACGCGGCGACGTGTAGTACAGTTGTCATCTCAAAACCGCGATCGCGGTACAAACTACAAAGCCCACACAAAGACAATCCGCGGGCGCCGACGTTTACGTAGAGAGCTATTTCACACTTAAGCACTAAACCACTTTGTGGACTAAAATGGCTTCTGCAATCCGTCTGCTATGACTATGAGCTACGGCTATGATATTACACAAGCGATTGTTTCGAGTTTGTAATCTGTTTAAGTGGCGTTTTGTTTCAAATTCTTAAGGAGGGTGGATTAAAAGCATTTCATCCATAGTTATAAAACAAATACGCGAGTGCGACATCCCAAAAGGAACTTATTATTCATGTTATAAAGCTCAAAAAGTTGATTTAATATTCAAAATGGACCTTAAGTTAGGCCGCACACCGGCGCCACACGCTATAGGCAGATAGGCACCCGACATTTCCACTGTTCTTGCGCAACATTTTAGCTCTGACAAAATGTTTTTGTACACGCACATCGGACGCACAATTGTTGCGTAGATTAAGACATGGGCGCCGTAGGGATTATTTCCATGAAAGTGCATGTGCTGTATCCAAATATTAGTATAGATAAGTAACTGTAGACATAATTGTATAACCGTACATCGTTATGAGACCTGTAGACAGGCGAGTTCAGCCTGGGTGCACGCCTAAGTAACTTAATTTAGGCTAACCGGCCGGTGCATGGTCAGAGTTCATATTAGGAAAAGGATATAAAAGAATAATGTCTTCCTTAACAGGGCACCTCACGGCGCCCATGATTATGCCTAACTTATATTTGTAAGCCAGACTAAAAGCTATCTCATTCCTAAAGAGAGTTAAACAATCCTTAGAGTAGGTTTAAAAAAAAATGGCTTCCACCATATGAGCTCAGCCAAATAAAAATATTTATAAATTCCGATTTGAGGATTCCGTAGAAGTTTTTCAAATGACACTATATTATTTCTTAATTTGAATTTGTTGCCCTTTTGATCTACGTTGCCATGGTATATTACTGACTAGTATGCTCCCGCAGTTTAAAAAAAAATATCCTAAGTGTTAATCCAGATAATATTCAATCTAAGTGTCAAATTTCATCTAAATTCGTTCAGTTGATGCGTGATTGAGCCACAAACATCCAAAAGGATCTACATAAGTACTTCCCAAGTTTTATAAGGATAATAAAGATAATGTGTTAGTAAGAACATTTCGCAAAGGAACTCTAAAAAATAAAGCCTCGATCCCGCACTCGTGTCTCGTGTCGGACGGAACGAGGCAGACATTTTTATTTCCTCTTAATCGGAAGTTAAACGCTTTTGTAATTTTTTTGTTTTTCGCTTACATTCTCCGTTAATGTCCTTTCATAATTTGCAATTTTACCACGCGAAAAAGATTCGACGGCCTACTTTTTTTTAATGCAATGGTAGATACACTCTCTGTCTAGACACGCGAGTGTGCCTAGACAGAGAGTGCAATTGACCAGCCGCGTTCCTTCTTTAGTTTGCTACTTTTTTCGTATACTATTATGATAGCTAACAAGCACACGGCCCGACTGATGGTAAGCGGGTACCGTAACCTATGAACGTTATGGAGTTAGTGTCCGACCGAAGCTTGGGCTACGGCCACCTTCGGTCAAACCTTCGGCTTAGGGCAAAATGGGCCGAAGTCGAAGGTTTCTAGCAATCGCCAAAATTGAACGATCTGTTACGAATTCGCGAGATTATTATTATTGTTGATAAGTTGCAAGGTAATTTTAATAATTTCGTCAAGTTGTTTATGGTACAGGTGGATACGACAATAAACCAAACAAAGTAAAATATGAGAACGAACAACAGAACTAACTTCGAAATCGCAAAAAGAAATAGCTGCATCACATTTTTGCCGAGGAGAAATGAGACCTTTTGTGGCATTCACCCTCTATACAGTCGACATAAACTTTAAAAGATCATTACAATCTTTAACTGAATTTCTTAGGGTTAATAAACCGTCGGGTTCAGGTTCAACTTTGGCCAGAAACCGACCTTCAGTTGGACACTCACTACAGTTTACTACAGGTCCTTAACATGCAGAACTTGTCATCGGAGAACGCGAGCAAAACCGCAGGCGGAAGCTAGTATAGCCGAACCCTAAACTAATTACCCTTCGCCCTTTGACAAGTTACAAAATGGAATATAATAGCCGTACGCAACAACGTTTAAGGTACATACAAAATAGAGCCATTATGAAGCTTCCGGGTTGGATCGATTGGTGGGGCTGTACTTACCACGTCATTGTGTCACGGCCCTTATTAGAACCCTCGTGTGATTTACAACAGAACAGGTTGAGTGACTGTGAGAGGGTTGGACTTGGTGCATTTTGATATAAGGTAAATGTTTTAAGTGGTTGCTATGAACATCAATTGGATGGATATTGATTTCTCTGATTTGAATTGATCTGATTGATTCTGAATCTGACTGATTGGAAAGGAATGGAGGAGGCCTTTATCCAAACATTTATCTCAGTAAAATTAGGTTAATTTTTTTAAGCATGTAACTATTATAATATACTAGCTGCCCGGCGCGACTTCGTTCGCGTGGTGCTACCCTACCCTATGGTGCTACGCTACCCCACCCTACCCTACCCTACTCTCCAACCCTACCCTATCTAAACCATCACATTAGATTCACAAATCAGCCCGGTAGATGGTGCTGCAGTGGGTATCTAGCACAGACGTATTAGGTTATATTATCGACTGCAAGCTTTAATCGAAACACGTCCAAAATGAAATGACATAACAACATGCTTGCACTGTCAACACTGAAAAAAGTTTAAATTTGACAGCAAAATCCCATTAACAAAATGATCCGCCATTTATTCAATTAATTTGTTACAAAGAATATAATAAATGAAGAACCGCTCTACCGATTTTGTGCAAACTTCACATAAACCATCTACTAAATAGTCCGAACAAAGCCTAAACATTTGGTTTGGATAGGTGAGCCCGTTCTTGAGTTATAAAATTACAACGAAAAGTGGCATTGATTTTTATATATATAGATTCTATTATTTACTAGATAAGGCAATGGTGCCGATTCATTTTTAAATCGCACTAAACTAATTTTAGTCACATCTCATCTATTTCGTACGAACATTATTGAAAAAGGATAGAAATTATTTTAAGCTGTCAAATTAATCTTTGCCGTCTTATTTTGCGAGTATTTAGGCGTAACCGCGATAGATGGCGACTAAAATTATGTTGAAAACAAGCATTGGACTAATTTGACAGGACTAAATTTCTTACATCATTTTCTTATGTTCTTTGTTAGAAAAAGACATAATGAGATTAAAATTAGTTATGTGTAAACAACAGAATCAGGGCCAATAAAGGCTTTTTTATTTTATTTATGGGATATAAACAAAAAAAAAATAGAGCTCAAAACAAGTTTTTGTTTTAATTTTCAATTTTAATACAATCTTTTTACGGTGACTGTACTTTTTGTTGTCTGTATTTGCATTGTCAACCGGACACTGCGAAGTGGGTCAAATTTAACTAGCAAGATTCGATTACAGACACCGGACAGGTGATCAAAACTAAATAAAAGATTGTAATAATGAAATGGAACACAATGAAAAAGGAACTCTAATCTGACTAGTAATTGATCACACATTGTAACAAAATGGTCTCGCACTGTGCGGTTTCAAAGGAGCTTCTTGCCGTGATTATCCCAAACTCTTCTTGATGCACGGGATTTATCAAGAAGAGTGTAAAGGCAACGCGCGACTGATAGCCCGTGGTGTTGCTAGCGTCCATAGGCTAAGGCAACCTTCATCATCATCATCAGCCTATTATGTCCCACAGCTGAGAACAGGCCTCCTTTCAAAAATTAGGGTGAAAGGGACTGGGCAATACTCCACCACGCGTGCCCACTGCAGATTGGTGGGGGTAGGCTAGTGGTCAACCTACTGTTGGAGTTTTCAAGCTGCCTAGGAGGCATCCAACTAGCTTAACGACTATCACAATTAAGTGATAACCGGGACCACCGGCTTTACGTGCCTTCCGAAGCACGGAAACGCTGGATTTGAAATACCACTAGGCGGTCACCCATCCAGGTACCGACCACGACAGACGTAGCTTAACTTTGCCGATCGATTAAGAACGGCTAATCATGCTACGCCACGAGCGCTTCAGGGCAACCTTACCATCAGAAATTATTATTAAATAAAATAAGAAAGGAATGAAAGATTGACAGGACGAGGAAATTCTTTCAGTCGATGGATAAATCAAGAGAAACGATGGATTTAAAGCAAGTTTAGTAAAACCAGTCACTTAGTCAATTTCTAACAAAGAGAGATGAGGCTATTTTAAAACCTGGGTTTGCATTAAAACGTGTTTTTTTATATACCACAAAGGTGGCAAACAAGCATACGACCCGCCTGATGGTAAGCTCAAAGATGATGAAAGTTGATGTAATAAGAGGGTTGGGGTTTTGCAATAACTTTTTTTCTTATATCGTCTCAAGTTCATACACTACATCAGCTAACTGTGCGAATGTTGTAAATACATTAGGGCATCCATTTTATACCTAAATGATTAATGTAACACGCTCATTGTATACGGGGTGGCATTATCACGATTTTTCACCACTGTGCTCGCTCACCCCTGTATAGCTTACAACAATGGGTTTTTATGAATTTCAGGTTATTCAGCTACGGTACACTTTGGTACGTACAAAATTATTTGATAACAGTTTTATTGTTGGCAATTTTTATAATTATTGTTTCATTTTAAAGGTTTTTTTTTTATTTTACTTGTAAGCTTATTGGCATATTGGTGCCGATTCTGTTGTAAATCGCACTAAACTAATTTTAGTCACATCACATCTCTTTCTTACACACATTATTGAAAATGGATAGAACATATTTAAAGCTGCCAATTTAGTCTTTGCGATCTTCATTTGCGGGAATTTAGACGAAACCGCGATGGCGACTAAATTTGTATTGATAACAAGCATTGGACTAATTTGACAGGACTAAATTTCTTACATCCTTGTCGTATGTTCTTTGTTAGGAAGAGACATAGTGAGAATAAATTAGTTTAGTTGTTAACAACAGAATCAGCACCATCACGAGGCAAATATATTCCTGTAAAAACTAAAACCTTAAATAAAAGATTGTAATATCTGACATACAATTTACAAACGGCCATTGCGTGTACAAATAAACGCATACAGAACTCTTGACGAATTAAAACTCAGTGACAAAAGATTAAATATTTTTGAATTAATCGTTCGCATCATGCGTCCAAACACGGCAGCGGTTGAATCGCAAATCACGTGCATTCGAAATTCGAATCGAAACCGAATACAATATATATTTTTTAATCTTATTACTTGCACCAGGCTGTGGCACGTACGCAAACTGCCGGGATTTTCATTTTACGGAATCGGTAAATAGTGGATTTCATTCTGAGCCGATTTTACTTGCTTCGTTGTTATTCGCTCGCGTGTTTCTATAACAGCTTTTGAGATAGTGTTACCAACCGGCTTTGTCTAACTTAGCTAACTTAGTAACATGAAAATAATTAAGGAATATTTTTTTCAAAGAATTTACTTGATTTCTACGACTAGTCTACTATGTTTTTGTTTGGTCTACCCCTTGAAGGCAGTTCTGCCAGAATCCTAGACTTTTTTGTTATTTTAAAATTAATCACTTCTTGTATTTTAATCCTAACTAATATTATAAATGCGAAAGTGAGTTTTTTTGTTTGTTTGTTTGTTGCGCCTTCACGCCTCAACTACTCAACGGATCATCATGAAATTTGGCATGCAGGTAGCTTATGGTACGGAGAAAGACACAGGCTACATTTTATCCCGGGAACGAGGGTGAAACTGAACCACCTTCACATCATGACCATGGTGAGATTGTGTTCAAACACATATCTATAAAAAGGATAAAAATGAAATATGGGGTTTCACCATAGCAAGTGACGTTTTTATAATATCATCGCACTTTACCAAAAAGATTTAAAGTTCAAAACCGCAAAAGTAACGTAGGCTACAAAATAAAATAAGCCATCGGCATCGTTGCCTTTGCCTCGGTGCGCTATGGCCGAGCGGATTTCTACTTTTTTCGCTGTAACCTGGACAAAGGAAGCGGTCTAGTAAGCGGAATTTGCGAATGAGTAGCACTCTTGTTTTATTTTAATTTGATATTGGGGTATTTTGCAGGATATTACACAGAACAGACTTTTTAGTGTTTTTGCGGACGTGATTTTTTTTTTTTTTTTTTTTTTTTTTTTTTTTTTTTTTTAATACCACTAAGGTGGCAAACAAGCATACGGCCCGCCTGATGGTAAGCGGTTACCGTAGCCTATGGACGCTTGCAACACCAGGGGTATCACTCGCGCGTTGCCGAACCTGAAGAAATCTCTTCACGCCTTTTTTGAACCGCCACTTTGATTCCGGCATCCTAAGAATATTATAAATGTGCGCGCTAAATCTTCTATTTATGTGTGACTCATATCACGCCGAAACGGCTGAAAGTATTTGCATGAAATTTGGCAAACAGGTAGTACATATCCAAGATACAAATCCTTCGGAATTCGCTAAGATAATCGCGCTTAAAAATGTGGTAACATACAGACTAGAATAAGCTAAGTAGAGTTAAGGTATGGTAGCCATTACCCTGCCACTGCCACCCAGTTGGTGAATTCCTACCATACATTTTTAACTTAAAGTACACTGCAAAAAAGGCCAATTTCCAATACTAAGAACTGTTTTACAAAAAACTTCAAAGTACACTAAAAAGTAATCAAATCCTGACCCGATGACAGTGGGACCAAAGTGTACCTTTCCCATGAAAAAAATAATTTTCCAAATCGGTTAATAAATGACGGAGTTATGAGGTAACATAAAAAAAAATACAATCGAATTGAGAACCTCTTCCTTTTTTTGAAGTCGGTTAAAAATAATATAACACGACTACTCAAAGACCGCCGCGTCTAAGTGGTCGACAACGCGACACCAGATCAAACAAACGCACTAACCGTCAGCACTTACCTACCGCGACGGTGGCGTTGTGTTACACCCCGATGGACAAAAGGGGAGGGGGCTTAGTTATGTCGTAGATATGTCCAATTGACGGCTGGTTCATGGAGAGTGGTTCCATACCAAAAACGAAAAAATATTCCATATACTGGGTGGAGACTTCGAGATGGCATATTTTTGAAACCTATGTTGGGTTAGTCACGCTGAGCAACTTTTAGTAAGGGACAAAATAGTAAATTCCCAATTTTTTTTTTTTTAATTTTTCTTACCAAATGGCACCCTTGCTCGAACATAATGCATGAAAAGTAAAAAATATTTTTTGAGAATTCAGTGTTGGTCTCATAGTTAAAGTTGTTCAGCAAGACTAACCCAACATAGGTTTCGAAAATATGCCATCTCGAAATCTCCACCTGTTATATATAGGATAACTTTGTTGTCCGTCTGTCGCTCCATCCCTCTTTCACAAGAATGGGAAGATTTATCAGGTTAAATACTACGGTCCCTTGGAACTGTCAACGCAAACAAAAGGTACGATCTAATTACTTTTCATTCCTATACCATGGAACATGGAATTATTTGGAACGGTTTTTCTATTTTACATTTCACGGTTTCGATACTCACCGAAGATACTGTAAATAAAAAAATCAAAAGTAAATCTTACCTTTGCAAATTCAATTTTGAGTGTGCAGCATCCGGAGTATATGTCGCAGCCGTGTAGCGCCTCCTTCGCTCTCGTCGCTGACTCCACACTTTCAAACTTGTGACCAAGAGTTAAGGATCATATTGTTTTGACACATGTGACATTGAAATAAAGAATCAATATATAACTTTACGAGTAAGTTTTTAAAGGCCAAATTGGGTCAACAATATCGTAATCGAATCAATGTAGAAGTTTCATTATAATTCATCGTAGGTCGGAAAGACATGGTACGCTGGGTTTTATACTATTAAACAAACGAGCCGCATCTAACCCACTCTGGATCTATATTTTTACCCAATGCAGCAAAGGATAATTTTGAATTAGTCTTTCCTATATAAAATAAGATCATCAAAATTTTCAAGAATTTCGTAAGTCTCAATATTTCAATCGTCAATCACCAAGAAACCACAACTATCGTAGATTGAGAGATATTCCCACTCGTTTATTTTCACACTTCAATTTTATCGAAAGTAGGGAATTAAAATAATAAAATTGCTATCTTTAAGTATCAACACACCCCACGCGCATTCCTAGCAGGAGTGTTAAAAAACCATTTGTTTTACTTTAACCAGAGGCAATCAATCAAAATAGCAGACAAAATAAATAATCTTTGCCTTTGTTGATGTATTGGTTAACGTTAATGGTTGTACGTTGGCAGTGTGAGCGGGGAAGTTCATAGGCGGAGCGATTAGCGGGCATGCACATCTTAGAATATTTTAACAAATGGAAAATTATTGTATAGCATTACAAAAACATCACAACTATTGTTTTTACAAGGAAATAGGTTTTCAATTATCAGAAAATCACCTCTTAGAGAATTCCAAAAATTCTATTTAACTTAAATACTGTAAAGAAAGATGATCACGTAGTTATTTACCCATCACCTATTAATGACAAAACGACGAACTACCATTTAAACCATATTTCATTTAAATTGCGTTAAATCAATTTTTGAAACATAATATATGGTCATTGACTGCATGAAAAATAATATAATACCAACATAAAAAAATAATTTTAAAAGTAAAAAGTTAAATAACGAAAAAGTGATTAAATTACATAAACTCATAAACCTTTCGAATAGAAATCACAAAGATAAAAGGGCAAGTTAACAGAACCTATCCAAACTAGATTACTGTTCGGATTCAAACATCAAACTGTTATTACGCGGATAAGTTTGAAAGACATTGAGATTATTCAAACCTCCCCGACGTTGTAGAAATGCTACTTTACTTTCTGTAATATCGCATAGGTTGTGGTCACTGTGTGAGCGGGAAGAGAGGAAATATTTTAGATTAATTATGCATAATTTAAATGTTCTAGCTCGTTACTTTTTTTTTATATGACAGCCTATATAGAGATTTAATGTGTCTCAATAAATATGAATATATCGTACATAATCAAGTACAAAATTATATGCGTCGTTCTTGGAAAGTAATAAAGCCTAATCCTTCTTACAGTAATCATTCATCACTTATCATCAGTCTATAGATGTCCACTAGGTTATTTTTAATTTCAACTTATTCAATAACGCTATTCATATCCATCACTTCTCAGACCTCTACCTAATATCGCAAGCGTTTCTTATACTAGAATTTGGGTGCGAAACTTCAGAGTAATTTGAATAAGTCTCCGTGAACGGAATAAGAAAAAAAACGTTATTAGGATGAACCAACATCAGTCGAGAGTTTATTAATTTTTGGTCCATGGGGAAAACATGAAATATGTATGGATGGTAAAGTTTTGCGAGGTCTGCAAGTTGACAAAATTGGAAAGCGCAGCTTGTTACATTTATTTATGAAGTTTGAAACAAAACTGTGGTTTCGTAAGATAATTAAAGTTGCAAAACAAAAGCGATGGGTAAGATAACTAGTGTGGCGAATTGGAGATGACACACCGGGAAGCATAGAGCATCCCTAAGATATTTTACTGCCTCGGGATAGTTGTGTTGATTTTGAATGATCCCTAGATCTTTGCAATCAAAGGCACGCGTTGCTTAAGCCTACATAATCGTGACTTATCTACAACTTACACTCATGTAAGTATAATTATATGTTCTGCAGACTATCGGCAGTTAATCGCCAGACAAATGGCTAACGAAGCGAACGTTTAGCGTATAATAAACCCACGTCCTTTCTGAGAGGGTCGATGCACGAATAACCTTGATGCTGAACGCACGTCTTCAGATGGTCCGCTATAACACCGACGCGTAATAAATGTTTATTGACTAATAAAAGTCGTGTAGCGATTAGACGATCGATTTAATCGCGGTATTTTACTCCGTTCTAAATTATTTGATTGCGGTTTTAGACCGTTTTGATTCTATTGAATTTTACAGGGTTCAATGTATGCGTTTAATTTGTATGAGGATTAGATTAAGGTATCTAGTATATGGTTCATGACATGTGTACTGTTGTACAATTTGGTTTATTTATGCCTGTAATAGTAAATTATGATACATGTGTGCTAAGTTGGTAATTACAGACGAGGCGGTATTAAGCTAAGGAAGCCGAGAGTGTAATGATCAATGCACACGCGTGTCATACGACGTTTTTCAATACACTTGCGAGGAAAAAAATGACATATTTTAAAAGTTTTTTTTTGTTTTTAAGTAAATTTTTCTTTTGACAGTGATTCGCTTTCAATTGTTTTATCCGTTTAAATTAAGAATGCTTCGTCTACACACATATCACTTGCAATTGCAAGTTAGGTACAAACTTAACATAATCGGGATTATACCTGTCATAAAAGTTAAAAAGCACTAGTGCGTAATAAGCTGCATTAAGATTAAAAAGGTGTAATAACTGACACTTTACGAGCGAGTATGTTGAAAAGTCATTTATCACATAAATCGGATTAATAACGCCAAGCAACAGTGATATAAAACCAAGAAATATCTTCAGGAAACTATTAAAAACATTAACTCCTATTAAAGAAACCTTTCTGGTTTGTAAATTAAATAAAAATATTGCGATAAAATATTGAAATAAATACCAGATGAAGTAATCTTCAAATTATACACTCCGGTATAAAAGACGGCGTACAGTTTAACAGCCCACGTGTCTGAAATAATTCATAAGTATTTTTTACTCTAGCGCGTCTGAAGCGAAACAGTTTTGTCGTAAATCACGTCCATTTTCACTATCGGAATGATATTTATATTATCAAAACTATACAATATGTGCGCGTGCGTTTATGATTCATAGGCGAGCGATGGCGGCCGTAATGTCCAAATATATTTCTTTTATTTCTCTATTATTTTTATCTATGAGACGCCACGATTTATTTGGTGAATACTGATGTTTCATTTATCAATGCTCATTCTTGAGTATACTCAGCATATTATTATTTTGTGAGATCCCGTCGGTGACACGATTTATGCCACCGGTTAAATTGTTTAATTTAGTTCAGAAGATTTCCGTAGTAAACTATGCGTGCTAGCTATATAGCCGATAATCATCCTCAATTAACGAACTATTTAACGAAAAAATATGTATACCTACAAATTGGATGGTAGTAGTTGAGATTAGCAAGTTCAAACATACATACGAATTCTTCAGCTTTACAATTTTAGTATACATTGGTGGCGATTCTGTTGTAAATCGCACTAAACAAATTTTAGTCACATCACATCTTTCTTAAAAACATTATTGAAAAAGGATAGAACATATTTAAAGCTATCAGATTAGTATTTGCCATCTTCATTTAGACGTACCTATTCGCGATAGATGGCGAGTAAATTTATATTGAAAACAAGCATTGGACTAATTACACAGGACTAAATTTCTTACATCCTTTTTCTATGTTCTTTGTTAGAAAGAGATATAGTGAGATTAAATTTAGTTTAGTTGTAAACAACAGAATCAGCACCACTGTCTACTTATCACTCCCACATCCAAACTAATTAACAAACGTCTTTTTAATCAATTAATTTAGTTTTACCTGACGTTGAAACGTAAATAAACAGTATTTTATACGACTGGTAACATTAAAATTCAATTAACATCGTAAAAAGTCTACAATTTAACGCAAATTAATCGTGATTGATATGTTTATTTGGGGGAATTCGTGGTATTAATACTCGATGATTGTATTTGTAGAGATCGGTAGGTAGCACACTTGTTATTTTTTTTGGTAATAAAGGTTATTTGGTCATTTACTATAATAATATCAAAAAGATATATTTTTTTATTTGTAATAATTCATAAATAGGTTTCCAATAATTTGCTTGTATTGGCAAAAAAATACATAAATATAAAATCTTTCAATAGTAAAGTTATGGAAAATAACAAGTAATTACTATGTAAGGAAGCGCTCGTGGTGTAGCATGATTAGCCGTTCTTAATCGATCGGCAAAGTTAAGCTACGTCTGTCTTGGTCGGTACCTGGATGGGTGACCGCCTAGTGGTATTTCAAATCGAGCGTTTCCGAGCTTCGGAAGGCACGTAAAGCCGTTGGTCCCGGTTATCACTTAATTGTGATAGTCGTTAAGCTAGTCGGATGCCTCCTAGGCGGCTTGAAAAATTCCAACAGTAGGTTGACCACTAGCCTACCTCCACCGATCCGCAGTGGGCACGCGTGGTGGATTATCTGCCCATTCCCTTTCACCCTGATTTGTGAAAGGAGGCCTGTGCTCAGCAGTGGGACGTTATAGGCTGATGATGATGATGATGACTATGTAAGTCAATGACAATTCTAATAAGCTAGAATAAATCAAATCTGATAGCGGATTCTGATTATTAGAATACACATTTAAATTTAAGTGTCTTGTCTTGGCAATTAAAATAATTCAATTATAAATTGAGGACACATCTAAACTAACTTTAATATAGTTTTTTTTATTGTTTTATCGCTGAAACAGTTATTTCAAAATATTCGATAGATAAGTAAACAATAACTATTAACGTGCCCCATTTAGACAATGTTAGCAACAAACAAAAAACCGTAAAGTATAAAATGTTTAACTGTCCGTTTATTTATATTCGGTTTAACGGTTCATGGAACGGGGGCATTCATGCGAAGTGAAGTTAGGGAGTAAGTGTAAGCGATTTAAAATACAAACAGCATGTTCATATTAGAAAATAAACAGAAATTGTCAATGAACATGATTATTATTACAAAGCATATATTCCCGTCATCTGCCAAATGCGAAACAACAACGAAAACCGGGGACTAAGCACAGTGGCGCCATCAATTCTTATTTCCCGGTAGTCTGTCAGCACAGACCACTATTGATTATTTTTTACTAGTTACTAAATATATTTCGCTTTGTTTTTTTTTTTTATATATTTATATTGGATATTTCAAAAAAAAAAAAACGGAGCTTCACAGTAAAAAGTCTCTTGTACATAAGGCTTTTGAAAGTATTGTTGGCTATAATTTGATAAATGTTAAAGAATTCTATTTTAAAGTCATCAATTACTTATTACAAACTTATAATTGCAAGTTTCCGCTCCGCTTATAATATCGCTCATACTGCCACCTCGCCTCAAACGAGGTGTAGAAAAATATACAACTTTATTTTTATTGTCCGGCCCAATTTCCAAAAGAGGCGCAACCACATCTTAGATATAAAACCCGTTAACAAATATATGTTGATGGACAAACAACTATTCAGTTTATTCTGATCTATACTGATTGCTGTTCATTGACTGATCTGATTTGCTATACAGAAAGTACTTTCTCTTATTTCTTTCTCGTAATGTTGTATCCATAGAGATAGAATATTGATACAGAGACTGTACTAGAGAACGGTCTGTGAGCACGGGTACGGTCCAAATGCCTTGAAACGAACGCCTAAACGAACGAACGACTAAAATACATATAAAGAATGCCTATTTCTTGTTATTTTTATCGATTATTTTATCGGGAACAAATGACAGAGAATCCATATCGACATTTTGTCTGACCATTGCACACTGCGAGCACGATTCGCGTAGCGTGGACGGGCTTGCGAGCCTCGAACGAGCGCGATTGTCAGTTTTTCACGTACAAAGGGATTCGCATCGTGCTCGTTGTAGGCTCGTTCGTGGCTCGGCTCGTGCTCGATTCGCGTAGCATGGCCGCCCCATAACGGTTCTGTAGCTCGTATACTGAATGAGTTACATACCTGAGAATACGAATCTAGCTATTAGGAACTAATTTAAAAGTTATATCTATTGAAAAGGATATTCAACCATCGCTTGCACACCATTCTTCTTGAAGACCACGATCCTGTGCACTTGACCGTGTGGCGTGCTTATTGTGTGTATAACGTCCTGCAACAAACAAAATTACTGTTAGATTTTATTATTAATTAAAAACACATGTAAAATGTATAAAAAGTCCTGGGAAATTCCTATTGCTCCCGAACTAAGCAGAGCTTGTACTATGGAAACCAGATAACTGATATACTACTTTTTGTTTCTAAATACACCCAGAGTCAGGACATAATTATACATGCTGATGCACAAAAATTCAAGTCCTATGTGGAAATCGAATCCTCGACCTGGGCCAGATAAATCATATTAATTATTACATGACATTAAAAGAAACCCGTAGCTTAAACTAATTCAGAAACTTCAAAGTTCTTTACAATTCGACTTTGATCCAACTTATTTTAATATTCATAGTCGCTACGGCTACGCTCTCGTAGAGGTGCTACGACGTAGCCTCTATGGCCTACGACCACATTAGCTACGAGGCACAAATTATTTAATATGGAGAAAGCCTTTAAAGCCATCTCGGGCTTCCTTGTTTCCTAAAGATGTTTTCCTTCTCTTTAAAGCCAGTGGTGAATGGATGTGAATAGGCTTACGAGGTGATCAATCTGAATGGCCTAAGTTTTGAATTGGTCATCGCCGTAGATTTTTACAACGAACGGAGTTGAGTTGCTTGGATCTTACTCCAAGCGACTCATCAGCCTAATAGGTTACAAATTTAAGTTGTATTCAGTTACAACAAATCGAATCACACTTATCGGTAACGTCACCGTCACGTCACTGATCAGTGAAAACAAAGATACTTTAAATTTTAGTCCTGTGAAAGTTTTAAGCCGTCATCCCCATATCAGATACCGTCATCACCAGAAATCAGCCATCGTCACAGCCGTAACCTGTAGTGTGGGGGACCCCTTTAGTTTCCATTTCTCGGTCATCGGACCCCAATAAGAAAAGTGTATTACAGACGCTGTTTACCCTCTCTAGTAATAAAATCTAAATAACATTTTAGTATAGTATTTAAATCTGTCTAGTCTAGACACAACTTCGCTTTAATCATGTTAAGTATTATTAATATTATATATTAATATATGTATTATGGCTGTTTAATTAAACATGTTTTAGATAATTAGGTCTGACGTGATGTTAGTACGTATTTGTTACTAGCAGTGCCTCGCCGTTTCACACGTCAGCGTGATATTTTATCTACTTAAGGTGGTTGAAGGTGGATGATATCTCCATTTAAAAGGGAAGATCTTTCACCAGGCTGGGGCATCGTGCCGCAGGGACCGCGGTCCAACTGTACATGTCGGACAGTTGTATATATAGGGTGACTGGTAATTAGTAAACGATACTTATACACATGATTGTACACATGATAACAAACAACTTTCCGAAAGAAACAAATAGGGATAAATAACTAAATTATATAAAAGCTGGTGGTGTATTATTATTCTTGTTAGGTACTAAATATTGTGGGCTCATGTGCTGAGTAAATTTAAAATAAAATAGTTTCTTTGGGAAAGTTGTTTCATGTCATGACTACAATCATGTGTCTAAGTATTGTTTACTAATTAAAATATATTTATTCAATTAAGGCGCTGATAAGGCAACCAATAACAACCATTAACAGCACCCTAAATATGCTGATCGCGGAATAAACTTCGTAAGCGCGATGCAGGGTGTTGTGGCGCCATCTATCTTTCTGCGTGTGAACTATCTTAGTGTACCTCATAGATGGATGACAGATGTCGCTAAATCCTACCTATAATATTAATATTATAAATGCGAAAGTGAGTTTGTTTGTTTGTTTGTTACGCCTTCACGCCTCAACTACTCAACGGATATATAAACATCCGAATTGAAAACCTTATGGAATTATTTTTTTCGAATTTACAACAGTACTTATGCAATTCATCAATTCCAAATCTTTTATTGAATTGAATTTTAATATCACGAGTAACTATTTTATACCAAAAAATATTGGAATTACGTAGTACGTTCTGAGAAAATGAAAAAATTTATTCCGTTAGCAATATTTCTTAGCTTCCTTTTTCATCATCATCATCATCAGCCTATAATGTCCCACTGCTGAAACCAGGCCTCCTTTCACAAATCAGGGTGAAAGGGAATGGGCAGATACTCCACCACGCGTGCCCACTGCGGATCGGTGGAGGTAGGCTAGTGGTCAACCTACTGTTGGAATTTTTCAAGCCGCCTACGAGGCATCCAACTAGCTTAACGACTATCACAATTAAGTGATAACCGGGACCAACGGCTTTACGTGCCTTCCGAAGCACGGAAACGCTCGATTTGAAATACCACTAGGCGGTCACCCATCCAGGTACCGACCAAGACAGACGTAGCTTAACTTTGCCGATCGATTAAGAACGGCTAATCATGCTACACCACGAGCGCTCTAGCTTCCTTTTTAGCCCCCCAGAAGGGCGTACGCTTGTTTACCGATTTAGTTGAATAAATAAAATAGAAATCTAAAATCTAGCAATGTTCACCTCTTATGGTTAGAGCATCGCATCAACGGATGGTAAGCGGTTACCGTAGCCTATAGACACTTGCAACACCAGGGGTATCACTCGCGCGTTGCCGACCATAATAATTATCTTTTGACACTTTACTAAAGCCAATTTGTTCGCCTCTCTCATCGTTTCTCATAAACTCGACCTCAGCAACAAAGACGTCGGCTCCTTTGAGAGTTAACCCGCTAAACGCGCAGTTAGTTCCAAAGTTATAGACGTTCAGTTAACGGGTTAGCTAACTGACGGGCCTTCTGGGATAATGCTTGGGTTCAAATTGGTTACTGTGTGCCAGTTAAGCGAGCTAATTTCTAAGCTAAGCATTATGGGTGTTTGTTTATACTTGTGACTAGTATTCCGTCGCGGTTTTACCTTCGTTCCAGTGGCAACTAATGTAATCTCTCTAATGCTTGTTTGCCAACTTAGTGGTATAAAAAACTCTGTATAAATACTCTGTTCATTTAAATTCAAAATCATTAATTCAAATACACCTTCGCAGGCACTTATGAAATGTCTGACTCTAATACCCCAATACCGGTTCGGAAGGTTGCATTTGCTGAGAAGAGCCGGCAATAAACTCAGCAATTATTCTTTTCAAAACAAGCTTAGATTCATTACATAATATTTTTACATTTTAATCGCCCTGACAACAATTGCGTGCCCCGGCGCAGCGGCAAGACTACAAAGTAGAGTGAATGGATATTTAATAAGTAAATAAAAAGCATTCCAAGGTATACCTATTACTACAGGGGGTCTACTGGTATAACTGGTGAGTTTTTCTGTCCAGAAGAAGAAGGTAGAAATCCTAAACATAACGACCTAGAGACAACATACTGTAAGGAATCATGGGCCCGATTATGACAAACCAAAAATGGAGCCTGAGTTTTTTTTTAAGATGGCAACTATGTTATTTCTACATCGTAATCCTTACTAATATGAGTGAGTTTGTATGTTACGCCTTCACGCCTCAACTACTCAACGGATCGGCATGAAATTTTATTAGATAGCCTATGGTCATATAAGGACATAGGCTACTTTTTATCCCGGGAACGCGGGTGAAACCGCGGGGGATAGCTAGTAAATAATAAACTTCTAAGACATTCATATACGTAGTTGTTCAAACTGCCATTATACATTGGCCTGCCATAAAACGTGTAACGTTAAGGGTATATCTATCTGAAAGGAGTGAAGACTACATTAGATATATACTATATAAAAAGCTTCTCAAAATAAATTACTCAAAAACTCATATCAAATTTTTGCATCCAAGTTTATTGAATTAAAATCATAACATGTCACCGCTCAATGAAGGTTCATTATCTTTTCACGTCACTTGCTGATATTATTATAACACTAGCAGACCCCCGCGGTTTCACTCGCGTAAGGTTTGATTTCTTTTTGCGCGGAACACAAATTATTTTTCAAAACTAAGATGAACCCCGTTAGGCGAGGAGTTTCAATAAAATACGAAACAAGTCTTCCATAAATTCTGTTAAAGAATGTTTATGCAAAATTTGAAGTAGATCGGACCAAGGAATCACGTTGTCCCATACAAACTTTGCCCCCGTTTTTCACCCCCTTAGGGGTAGAATTTCGGAAAATCCTTTCTTATCGGATGCCTACGACATACAAAGAACACACCCTCCAAGTTTCAGGTCTCTACGATCAGCGGTTTAGGCTGTTCGTTGATTCTCAGTCAGTCATTCAGGACAAAGCATTTTATACGTATAAATTATGTTTTTCGTGATCTGTGAACCTAGTACCCAAAATGTTGAGTACTTTTATATATGTACCCTTTCCGTTACACACAAAATATCAATATTAAAACTCAGTAATATGTCGTACCGATTGAGTAGTGAAACGGGACTCTATTTTGTAAATTCACCGTAGCGTTTTACCGTTTTACGTTGCATCGAAAACCGATAAATCTAGTGATGCGCCACCTGCAGTCGCAACAAGATTGCACGCTTAATACGTTCAGACAGTGCCGGTTGGGACACGTTGGAAAGTATCGGTTTATCGCTTCACTATTTGAAGCTAAAGGGTATGTAAAATTGGCATGTGTATATTATGTTTTACCGTATAACTTGCCAAATAACTTTATGTTGTGTAAAGTTGTGCTCCTGCGCGTGAGTAAGCTCGCCAGAGCTCATAGGGGAGGGGGGAAAGGTCGGTAACGCGTGAGCGATGCTTCTTGTGTTGCAAGCGTCCATATGGCTACGGTAACCGCTTACCATCATCAACTAGTATACGATATATCTGTGAATGCATCTATATGAAAACTGCTCACGCTTCGCACGATGTAACGTTGTTAACACTATAATATTTATACTCTATGGTCTTAAGTATTTAAGTTATCTGTGACATAATAATTACATGCACGAGACATACCTTACCCAACTCTAAAAAAGCAAGTGCAAATAATTACCATACAATTCAAAGTAACAGAAAAAGTTCCAGATAAAAATGTTAAAAGGGGTTTAAAAGTAGACTCACGTAGCAGTTTCCTAGTTAGTAGCGAATGACAAACGAGAGGACGATCGCTGACGACGCTCCGAGTTCCTGGAGTTTTTTTATAGTTTCATTCTGTAGGGTGACTTTGCGTTTATAGTTAATTTGGATAAAATTTTGAAAGTAATATTTAGGGTTTTTACTATTTAAGTTATCTTAATTTTCATCAATTGAAGGGCCAGTTTGCGTAGTTGGTTAAGATTCCACCTATCGCGTCGCAGGTCGTGGGTTCGATTCCCACACAGGACATGCATTTGTGTGCATGAACATGTCTGTATGTCCTGAGTTTGGGTGTAATTATTTATGTTAAGTATGTATTTACAAACCAAAAGTAGTATCAGTTATCTGGTTTCCATAGTACAAGCTCTGCTTGGTTTGGAATCAGTCTGTGGATATTTTTCACTGTCCTAAAGCGTGTTTCAAAAAGTACATTACGAACATAATACATAAAAGTGGCTAATTATATATTAATACATACAAAAACTCACACATTCATACTCACTTACATACACAATCTTTAAAATATTATGTTTCCTATAAATACTCTGCTCATCGGGCACATACTGGTATCTTTTAATTATAAGATAAGGTAATATATTGTTAATCATTAATTGGCTATAGGTTATATTTAATAAGATAATATATTAGTTATTAAGAGCTGTGTATAATGTAACAAATAAATAAAATAAATTTTATTTTGCAACGAAATCGATCAAAAAATTCTACGAAAACCAGCATATCTTCGACAGCATTTTCACTGTACATATTTTTGAGATGTAATTATTCTTTGATATTTAAAAAATAACGTAGCATAAAGTATTGTCACCCCACAGTTCTCACAAAGGGGGTTCAAACTAGTAGCATATAGCCGGTGTAGTCACCGAGGGATGATAACATTTGACAAAGGCAGTAATTTACATCGCCCCAGGGCGTATCTGCTGAATTTACTCTGATATATGTACGAATTTACTATCAATTTATGGAAGTAAGGAGATTTGATAGAAAAAAATATAGGATATCTGAAGGTTCACAATCCGGTCTTTTTTCTTTTTTTTAAACAAGCGTACGGCCCGCCTGATGGTAAGCGGTCACTGTAACCATGAGCTCTGGTGACCGCCACTCACGCGCAAGATCACAACATAAAGTTATTTGTCTGCGGTATTCTGTAAGGTGGCGGTACTTCCCCATTCGAGCTTTTCTTTGAGCGAATAAACGCTACTCTCTAAGTATTTTCAAAAAATTCTGTAAATAAGTTATGTGTTTAATTTGTGACTAGTCATTAAAAAAAGATTAAGTTCCATTACAAAATAAAAGTCTGTAGCATTTAGCCTTTTCAAGTATCTTTATTAATTTCTTCACTCGGCCACATAATTACAAAAAAATGTGTAAATACAAACAAAAATACTGCCAGGTCAGACAAACAGATATGATACTTCGCCATGTAGCGGCTAATGGCCGATCCCTATATACGGACCGCTATCGGTTAAAATTAAGACTCTTATATCTTTACTAATTATGAAGCAAATACTTCAAAGCTTTGCATAGCAGACCCTCCAATATGGAAGTAGCTATCACAGGTAAAATTAGCTTACGAAATGATCTATATGCCCAGTTTGGCAATAAAAAAACCTACCATTGGTAAGCAAAACGATTCGTTTTTGTTTATTGAAACCGAGCATTAATGTAAAACTATAATGTACCTAACTACTTTAGTATCAGCTTTTAAGTCTCATATAATTCTAAAGACTTAAGCCAGGTTTAACAAATGACATCTAACCACAATGACATTTTAAGAGAGGTAGAGCATAGCGTTTATTCGCTCAAAGAGCAGCTCGACTGGGGAAGTACCTCCACCTTACAGAATACTGCAGCCAAATAACTTTATGTTGGGTGAAGTTGTGTTCCTGCGCGTGAGTAGGTCGCCAGAGCTCATAGTGGAGGGGGGAAAGGTCGGTAACGCGTGAGCGATGCTTCTTGTGTTGCAAGCGTCCATATGGCTACGGTAACCGCTTACCATCAGGTGGGCCGTATGCTTGTTTACCGACTAAGTTGTATAAAAAAAATAGACACAGCCAACATAACTTCCTTCCATACCACTCTTGATTTCTTTAATAAATAGTAAAACAACATACAAAAAATCAGCTAACGACAGACTTCCACAAGAAAAATGGAGAAAAAGCAATGTTGGCGTAAAAAAATGAATCCTTCCGAGACAAACATGGCGTTGGAACGCGGCGAGATCAAAGAAAATAACGTACGGCGCTCAAACATAAGTACCGTCTGCAAAAATATATCTCATATTTTATTCTGTTTATTGTATGTACTTTTTAAGCTTTCGCGAACTAAATTCATTGTAATATTAATGTATCGGGTCTATTCGCGTACAGAGTATTATCAGAATTTAATTTTGAATAAATAATATATGAATTTTACAGTGAATTATTTTATATTTTATGAATACGTATTTTCATCAAATATTATTTTTATCATAGCAGCGTTTCAGAATATAATCTAGTTTATTTTGCACTAATCAATTTGATGTTTTTTTTTTTTAAATATTTTTATCGACAGGCTTGTCTGAATTTATGATATTTTTGTTTACCGATGATAGTCTTGTGTCTGATCGTGTAGATGTGGTCGATAGTGGTAACCACATTTAAAAGAAAACTTGCGAGTGCAGCTGCTTGAAAGCATCGGTTGGCGCTCGGTCACAGATTTTCAACACAATGGTGGTAGTCATGTTTTCCTTCATGGTAATTTAGTAAGCAGTACTAAGCCCTTTGTAGGATTATAAACTAAAACCTTTGCCAGGTGTTTCAGCATATCTACCACTTAGCTATCATGAATATTATAACATTACCAATTTGAATGTACGGTTGATACGAAGGTATACTCAAACTGAGAATTTAATTATTCTGTTTCGCGGTCAGAATAAAAAAAGAAATATAATTGTATCTACATACAACTATTAGGTAAGAATTAAGAGAAACACAAAATAAGACAAACATGAACAAAGTCAATTAATTATTTTGCTAACGCTACACAAAGCCGCACTGGGCCGCTCCACAGGTTAGCGAAGAACGATGCCAAATTGATTCACTCGAATAAATTTTATTTATATTTTTTTAGTAAAATTTTTGTATGAACCCCTTTAACATTGAAAATAAATCAATATCTAATATAAGGTTGAATTTCCCTTGTCTGTCACTATAAAATTATTTATGTAGTTTTAGAATTTACTAGCTTTCGTCCCCGCCGGGTTCACTCTATTTCACCCCCTCAGGGGTTTAATGTCAGGCAATCCTTTCTTAGTTGCACCCCTGGGGTACTCTGGTAGACAAAATTGGTTTCACTAACGTTGATTTCTGTTGAATACAATTTCTCGTACAGTGCGATTTAAATACAATATTTGTATTTAAATCGCACTGTACGAGAAATTGTATTCAACAGAAATCAACGTTAGTGAAACCAATTTTGTCTACCAGAGTACCCCAGGGGTGCAACTAAGAAAGGATTGCCTGACATTAAACCCTGTACTGTCAGGCCGACACATAATTTCGCTATCTTTATCTAACTTGTGTGGTCAGTAAAGGAAAGAAAGACAAGATGGCGGCATGTCTGGTACTTATACTAATGCCACGTAACTAAAACCTATCGGACTACACTAAAATAAATGTAATTATCCATATCAGACACGCTTAATCCCACATATCCGCACTCGACAGGGATATAAGCGGATAATCCAGCTTTGGGGGTGTAGCGTACCCCACTTCTTACCCGGTTACGTCAGGTCGTAAATACCCGGTAGTGTAGAGTGACGTGACATACCTGAAACAATGACAACGATAGGGTTAGAAATTGTTGGACAGGTGAAAAATAAAATTAAGGATGTACGGTTACTTAAAAAAAACTACTTTTCTCCTCCCTTCATCTCTATATATCTGTATTTATAAAAATGAATCCCTATTTCCCTTGGTCGCGCCATAACTTGAGAACGACTTTATCGATATTATCCACTTTTTTAGGGTTCCGTAGCCAAATGGCAAAAAACGGAACCCTTATAGATTCGTCATGTCTGTCTGTCTGTCTGTCTGTCCGTGTATGTCACAGCCATTTATTTCCGAAACTATAAGAACTATAATGTTGAAACTTGGTAAGTAGATGTATTCTGTGAACCGCATTAAGATTTTTACACAAAAATAGAAAAAAAACAATAAATTTTGGGGGTTCCCCATACTTAGAACTGAAACTCAAAATTTTTTTTTTCATCAAACCCATAAGTGTGGGGTGTCTATGGATAGGTCTTCAAAAATGATATTGAGGTTTCTAATATCATTTTTTTCTAAACTGAATAGTTTGCGCGAGAGACACTTCCAAAGTGGTAAAATGTGTGCCCCCCCCCCCCTGTAACTTCTAAAATAAGAGAATGATAAATCTATAAAAAATATATGATGTACATTACGGTGCAAACTTCCACTGAAAATTGGTTTGAACGAAATCTAGTAAGTAGTTTTTTTTTAATAGGTCATAAATTGAAATTAATATCAAATACTCAGGTCTATACTACCATTTACTTATATACCTACAGGTTTGTACGGAACCCTCGGTGCGCGAGTCTGACTCGCACTTGGCCGGTTTTTTTTTAAAGTTTTCTATTACACCGGAGAAGGTTAAAACGGTTTTTTTTAAGAAAGCACCCTGAAAATTAGAAAATTTAAGAAAACTTTACGGTAGGATAGGGTAGGATAACCCTTAATTACGCAGGTGAAACCGCTGGCGCGAATAGTTATTAATAAAAGTTTTTTTACAGTCTTTATTTTTTGTTTATTTATGTAACAAATACAGAAACGCATTTTATTAATAAATATTATTGTTTAAATGTGTCGTAAATTCAATATTTGTATTATACTGAAATAATATATTAAATTAACAACTGATTACAACCTAAATCTACACTATATACCTATATTTATACTATATTACACAGAACTACTACATCTCATTATGTAGCTATAATTATGTAAGACGAAAATTCCCCAAACAATCGCTCTTTTATTAAACTTTCAAGCCCGCATTTCCTTTCTGTGCCAGCCCTGAAATTAGGTTAGGGCTGTAACGAATTGATGTGTGAATAATTAACTCATTCAGAGGGTACAGTAAGTGCTTGTTTAAAAACACAGGGCGGGGAGCCGAAATGAAATATGGGGTCGAATAAATAGTTGAACAGTGTTTCGGCTTAGAAACTCGGCCACTTATGATAGTTGTGCGTGAGAGCCAGATTCCACTGGCACAAGATGCTCTATATCGTTCACATATTTGAGATACCGAAATTTTCTCATCTCTTCAAGTTCCCTTTAAGCAAATGTGAATCTTCTGAACTGATTTCGATGAAAAGTAAAATAAAAACAAAAACGTCGCAATAAAAAAAGTTATTTAAAAAAATCAACGAATTACTTTTTTATTTCGTCATTTTTAGTTTTTCTAAATGCAATAGAATTTGACCAAGGTTATGAGATGTTTTTCCTTTGACACCACACCCATAGCTCGTATCAATAAGTCAGGCCGTCACACATATTTGTCCATATCTTAAAAACTACGGAACCGATTTCGATGAAACTTGAACTTTTCCCTAAGTTGAACTAAATGTAAACCAATAAAAAAAAAATGGTTACAATCCGATTCATATCTTCGGAGATATGCGTGGACAAACATACATACATACAAAAACCTATGAAATTTGTATAATCGTTTGGAAGCCTTAATAGATTGATATAATGCAGTTCCAATAATATTACATACATACGTGTTGAATTGATAATCTCCTTTTTTTGAAGTCGACTAAATAAAGCAGATTTTTAAATACGACTAAATTATATAGCTGTCTCCCTGCATTTTCTTAAAGTCCGCTTCTATGAAATATGAAATTTAAATACTCTTCCCGTACATTAAAGATCGTTCAATGATAAAATATACAAAATGTCGGCAGTCGCCAGGATGCTGTGAGATTCCAAGCATTCCAACTGTAGATTGAAATGTAAATTTCATATTTTACAAAAGATTTTACATCGCATTTACTATGTTGTCAATTTTGTTCAAAGAGTATATAATGTAACCCGTCTTTAGAAGTCCAGTTCAAAGTTATCTATATATATAAAATGCTTTGTCCTGAATGACTGACTGACAATCAACGCACAGCCTAAACCGCTGATCGTAGAGATCTGAAACTTGGAGGGTGTGTTCTTTGTATGACGTAGGCATCAGATAAGAAAGGATTTTCCGAAATTCTACCCCTAAGGGGGTGAAAAACGGGGGAAATGTTTGTATGGGACAACGTGATTCCTTGGTCCGATCTACTTCAAATTTTGCATAAACACTTCTTAACAGAATTGATGGAAGACGTGTTTCGTATTTTATTGAAAGTCATCGCTTAACGGGGTCAAAAAGGGGTTGAAAGTTATTTTAGGGGTGATTTGCATCGAAGTTGATATCAATACTCCTTAGTGCTTTTGATTTAAATTACATTTTTTATTTTGACACATGTTTGAAATCTCAATTCGATTTTCACAGATTACAGAATAAGGCAGATGGAGCGAAAGGAACACGGGAGACTCAAATTTTTTTCAATCATTTTCGAATTGAAATCGGTTCAATATAGCGGTTTTCTGATATCTTTTTTACATTCTGATAACAGCAAATACAAACAGTGGTTCATTAGAAATGGAACCATTTCTGATTTTGTAATATTTCTACCGATTCAGAGGTTATTTCTATCGGAATTTCATTGCAATAAAGTTACGTAATCCACGTACTGATATTCGCTTTTGAATTTGTATTTGCTTTGTTTTTGAATGTTTTTCAATTTGTACCTAATTGCTTTTTTTGGGCCTGACTCCCGTTTTTCGCGCGCTCTATCTGCCTTTTGTTCTGGAAACTGAAATGCTCTTTAAAATTGGAATGTCATAAATTAAAGAATATTTAAATCGGATTAGGATTCGAAATTTGTTTGGAAGTTCATTTTCTCGGACTTTTTGGCGGGAACTTGCAGAGAGACGTTGGTTTTCATTTTTATTTTCATAAATTCGTGTATTTTGAGTTTTGGACGGTGACTGACTGCATGAGGACTATGTGAAAGTGATATATTTATTGGGACTAGAACTTATATAATATAACTGAAAATTGGCAAAATACACAACCCGTGTGACGCCAATGAAAAAAAAAAGTTCGTTTTCTCTATTTCATTAGAATATTTTGATTGTAGTTAATTTAATTTCTTTGATGTTATAATAATTAAATAAGATTCTTTGAGTTCGATATAGGTTTATAGTTTTAATTGTAAAAATAGTTTGATTTGTTGTGTCTAATAATCAGTGGCGTGCATTGGTTTTCGAAGGAGTAAATTCAAACCGTACGCGGGTGAAACCGCGGGGGGTCTGCTAGTCTATATATATAAAATGCTTTGTCCTGAATGACTGACTGACAATCAACGCACAGCCTAAACCGCTGATCGTAGAGACCTGAAACTTGGAGGGTCTGTTCTTTGTATGACGTAGGCATCAGATAAGAAAGGATTTTCCGAAATTCTACCCCTAAGGGGGTGAAAAACGGGGGTAAAGTTTGTATGGGACAACGTGATTCCTTGGTCCGATCTACTTCAAATTTTGCATAAACCTTCCTTAACAGAATTGATGCAAGATGTGTTTCGTATTTTATTGAAAATCATCGCCTAACGGGGTCAAAAAGGGGAAGAAAGTTATTTTAGGGGTGATTTGCATCGAAGTTGATATCAATACTCCTTAGTACTTTTGATTTAAATAACATTTTTTATTTTGACACATGTTTGAAATCCCAATCCGATTTTCACAGATTACAGAATAAGGCAGATGGAGCGAACGGAACACGGGAGCGAGGCCAAAAAAAGCAAATACAAATTGAAAAACACATACCAGGGGGCCTACCACAAGCTCTTAAAACAAGGTTAAAATAACCTTATTTGTGTTTTGTCTTGTTTTGACGCCGGATGTCAAAGAGGGACAAAAGACAAATAAGGTTATTATAACCTTGTTTTAAGAGCTTGTGGTAGGCCCCCTGGTATTCTTTATTGAATTTGTATTTGCTTTGTTTAAAAAACTTTATTTAACGGAAAACACTTTCTTTTAAGTAAATTAGCATACAGCAGATTTTAAACATAGCAAATACAAATTCAAAAGCGAATACCAGGTATGTGTTTTTCAATTTGTACCTAATTGCTTTTTTTGGCCCGTGTTTCGCGCGCTCAATCTGCCTTTTGTTCTGGAAACTGAAATGCTCTTTAAAATTGGAATGTCAAATATAAAAGAATATTTAAATCGGATTAGAATTCGAAATTTGTTTGGAAGTTCATTTTCTCGGAGTTTTTGGCGGGAACTAGCAGAGTGACGTTGCGTTTAAATTTTTATATACATAAATTCGTGTATTTTGAGTTTTATTGCATATTATCGGTGGTATTTTATCCAATAAAGATCAATCCATTTGCACCAGTGAACTGAAATGAAATGAATTATGTGTATCGTGTCTTTTCAAAAGTCCGTGAAGAGTTTTAGTACATGACCACCACTGTAGGTATAACATGACTTTTATGGACACTGACTGACTGCATGAGTTGAGGACTATGTGAAAGTGATTTATTGTGACTAGAACTTATATAATATAACTGGAAATTGGCAAAATACACACCCGTGTGACGCCAAAAAAAAAGTACATTTTCTCTATTTCATTAGAATATTTTGATTGTAGTTAATTTAATTTCTTTCTCATTTGTTGTTATAATAATTAAATAAGATTTGAGTTCGTTTTTTTGTGTAGGTATAATATAGGTTTTAGTCTTTGATTAAGGATACATCCAGATAGAGAGTCGCAGCTGTGCACGCGTCGATAAAAACACGCTCTAACAGTTAGGGGCTAAATCAAATAAAAATGCAAAATAATGATCAATATTTAAATTTCTCACGATTTTAATTGGAATATTTTAACAACTACTATCATTATGAACGTCATTATGACAAGCAGAATGACGCAGAGGGAGCGTAAAACGTAGCTGTTACGCGCAGCAGCCTATAAAAGTTGGCCTGTTTTGTATATTAGTATAGTATGGCGACGTTCTTTCTAGGTATATTTATTTCTATGGTTTTAGTTTTAATTTGTAAAAATATCTGTGTTCGATTTGTTGTGTCTAATAATCAGTGGCGTGCATTGGTTTTCGAAGCGGAAAATTTAAACCGTACGCGGGTGAAACCGCGGGGGTCTGCTAGTCTATATATATAAAATGCTTTGTCCTGAATGACTGAGAATCAACGCACAGCCTAAACCGCTGATCGTAGAGATCTGAAACTTGGAGGGTGTGTTCTTTGTATGACGTAGGCATCCGATAAGAATGGATTTTCCGAAATTGTACCCCTAAGGGGGTGAAAAACGGGTGCAAAGTTTGTATGGGACAATGTGATTCCTTGGTCCGATCTACTTCAAATTTTGCATAAACACTTCTTAACAGAATTGATGGAAAACGTGTTTCGTATTTTATTGAAAGTCATCCCCTAACGGGGTCAAAAAGGGGTAGAAAGTTAATTTAGGGGTGATTTGCATCGAAGTTGATATCAATACTCCTTAGTACTTTTGATTTAAATAACTTTTTTTATTTTGACACATGTTTGAAATCTCAATCCGATTTTCACAGATTACAGAATAAGGCAGATGGAACGAACGGAACGCGGGAGTGAGGCCAAAAAAGCAAATACAAATTTCAATCATTTTCGAATTGAAAAAAATATTGCGGTTTTCTGATATCTGTTTTACGTTCTGATAACCGCAAATACAAACAGTGGTTCATTAGAAATGGAACCATTTCCGATTTTATAATATTTCTACCGATTCAGAGGTTATTTCAATCGGAATTTCATTGCAATGAAGTTACGTAATCCACGTACTGGTATTCGCTTTTGAATTTGTATTTGCTTTGTTTAAAAATCTTTATTTAACGAAAAAACTTTCTTTTTAATAAATTAGCACACAGCAGCTTTTAAAAATAGCAAATACAAATTCAAAAGCGAATACCAGGTATATGTTTTTCAATTTGTACCTAATTGCTTTCTTTGGCCTCACTCCCGTGTTTCGCGCGCTCTATCTGCCTTCTGTTCTGGAAACTGAAATGCTCTTTAAAATTGGAATGTCAAATATTAAAGAATATTTAAATCGGATTAGGATTCGAAATTTGTTTGGAAGTTCATTTTCTCGGACTTTTTGGCGGGAACTTGTAGAGTGACGTTGCGTTTTCATTTTTATTTTCATAAATTCGTGTATTTTGAGTTTTGGACGGTGACTGACTGCATGAGGACTATGTGAAAGTGATTTATTGTGACTAGAACTCATATAATATAACTGGAAATTGGCAAAATACACACACCGTGTGACGCCAATGCCAAAAAAAAGTTCATTTTCTCTATTTCATTAGTATATTTTGATTGTAGTTAATTTAATTTCTGTCTCATTTGTTGTTATAATAATTATATTAGATTCTTTGAGTTCGATTTTTTAGTGTAGGTATAATATAGGTTTTTAGTTAATTGTAAAAATATCTGTGTTCGATTTGTGGGGTCTAATCACGGAACACTAATAATCAGTGGCGTGCATTGATTTTCGAAGGAGAAAATTCAAACCGTACGCGGGTGAAACCGCGGGGGTCTGCTAGTCTAGTTATATAATAATTACGAAGTTCTCAGTAAAACTTAACGTTTTTTTCCCACGGATTATTTTTTGATGACTATTCAAATTCAAAATCATTTATTCAAATAGACCTTCACAGGCACTTATGAAAAGTCTGACTCTAATACTCTAATACCGGTTCGGAAGGTTGCCGTTGTTATTGACCTATACATTCATCCCTCAAGAGGAAATTCATTAATTTATTAGGACCTTATATAGATAACTATATATTGTTATACTATTTATGATAGGAGGAGTAAAATAAAACGATCGAACAATAGGCTAATGACAAAAAAAAAACCATTTAGTATGTCTTTTACGTTATCAAAAAATAATAGACACGTATTTTTTCTTTTGTCAATTAAACAAAAAATACGAAGATATCGTGTGTTGAAGTTCCGCGTGACGTCACGAGTCCCCACTCCCGAACTTTGACCGCATTATCTTTGTAAATTTTTAATGATTAGGTGCAGCAAAAAATACGTGTCTAATATTTTTTGATAATCTAACTGACGGACTAATTAGTTTTTTTTTTTACTCAGGAATCATCCCTATTAAATAATAATAAATAAATATCCTGGGACATTCGTCACACACGGTCATCTGATCCCAAACTTGCTTTTTTCTTGCAAACGAGCTTGTACTATGGAAACCAGATAACTGATATAATACATATACTACTTTTTTTTTGTAAATACATACTTAATATACATAATTACACCCAGACTCAGGACATACAGACATACAGACACATTAACCTAAAGAAGCGCAATGACGTTTATTTTGGTTGAAATCTAATCCGCCAATTGCCCACCACACCACCTACAAGATGCGATAAGCATGTAACTAAATGATAAAGTGAAATAAGTTTTGAGTAAAAAAAAACATTTTTTATACAAGCTTTTTTTGGTGACTGTACTTGCATTGTCATCCAATATTCTAATGTATACCAGATACCAAGTCAATCCAACCACTGGAAATGGGTGAAATTCGACTTGCAAGATTCCACCCGAACAAACATACATACATACATTGCAACTTGCAAGTTAACTAAAAGCTTGTAAAAAATAACACCTTTTATTACATTTATGCAAGTTATCTTATTTACCTATGGACCATTAAGGCGCTGTACAAACGTGTGTCTTGTGTCGGACATCGGACATCCGGCGCGCCGGTTACTACTTCTGCTCACTGGTAACAGTAATTGCTGTGTCCGATGGCGGCGATCGGACACAGTCACCGCTTGTTTTCAGTCAGTTGCAGTACAAGTGTAAGGATTTTTTTTAAATGTTGCTTGTGCCTTCAACTGACGACTTTCAGTTTCCAGTTACCGACACACAACACTTTTTGATCGTCAACGAGTATGTGTAAAGTGGAAGCAACTGGACACAAATCTGCGCAGGGAATGAAAGACTGTATGGTTCTATAGAAATCAAATAATAAATAAATAAATGTCCTGGGACATTCCTCACACACGGTCATCTGATCCAAAACTAAGCTGAGCTTGTACTATGGAAATCAGATAACTGATATAATACATATACTACTTTCTGTTTGTAAATACATACTTAATATACATAACTACACCCAGACTCAGGACATACAGACATGTTTATGTACACAAATGCATGTCCTGTGTGGGAATCGAACCCACGACCTGCGGCGCTATAGGTTAAGACTCCACGCCTTAACCAACTGCGCCAACTGGCCCGTTGTAAAAATAAAATAAATAAAATTCATTTGTGTTAAATATTCATTGGTAGCTTAGCTTGTGTCCGACACGAGTCACACGTTTGTGCAGCGCCTTAGATGGGTAATAACCGTGGATTTTTAAATTCAAATTTAAAATGAAATAAATACCACTGAAAAGATACGGGGAAGCGAATCTTCGGCGGAATCCACTGAAATATTCATTTTTCAGGCTCCGAATAGCCGACACGGTATTGTAGGTACCGTTGAATAAGAAATAAATATTTGATATTTTTGTTCTCTGTTCTTTAACCTTACAATATTTTATGATTTTTAGAATTAATATATGTTTAAACACAATATCACTATGGTAAGTGATGATGTATCCAAAGTGGTAAGCACACAAAGCCTAGAAGGAACTGGCTCTCAAGTGCAGCTGTCGGAACACACCAGTAATAAGAGCTTGAAGACAGTTTTTTTTATACTACTAAGCCTGATGGTAAGCAGTTACCGTAGCCTATGGACGCTTGCAACACCAGGGGTATCACTCGCGCGTTGCCGACCCTGAAGAAATCTCTTCACGCCCTTTTTGAAGAACCCCATGCTGTACTCTATTGGGGAAACCACGGCGGGGAGCTTGAACTTGATGGTTCAACTTCAAGTTTTCTATCAACGAAATTTCAAGCTCATTGCAGGATTCGAACCCGGGACCTTCTTCACAGAATTCCACGTAGCTACCACTGAGCTATCATCGAACAAACACAATGACTAAATATTCGTACTATATATTTATCGTGATCAATTAGCACAATCCAACGTGTGGGCTATAATCGAATATTCATCCCCATTCGTGCTACAATGCGATTTTATTAATCTCCCGCCTTTTCCAGACAGGAAATAGAAGTGGCTGAATGAAGTTATTAATCTATGGTAACGTAATTACTGGCAACACATCGCTTCGGTGCGACGCGTAAAAGGAAATTGAAAAATAAAAAGTTTTTTAAATTACATTCCCGAACGTATTGTAGGGGGGTACTGGGTCCCAAGTCTGCTACTACAATTGTGGTCCAATGAACTATCAGTGGTGTCAACATTATCACATTATACAGTTTTGGTAGTCTACTAACACAATAGCGTCATAATGGCGCCATAATAGCTTTCCAATGATTTTCCACTGAAACTACAATCGTGCTACAATGATCTTTTTTACTTGTCAGTTTAGACAGTTTCTGTACTAAAATTCTTTTCGTTCATTATGAGACTATTATGAATTAGTAGACTGCGCACATCGGCTCAATGATAATGGAATTGCATTAGTATCGTGTCAGTATGACATCTTAGCAGACTTGGCCCCCTGGTTTGGTTTTATATTTTACTGAATACGGGTTTACAAAAAACTAAGTTTCAATAAACCCCTATTATTTACTTAGCTGTTTATTTGATTGAATTAGTGTTTAAGACACGAATCATGTGATCAACGATGTTCGTGACTCACCGATTCCGTTCGTGACGTAGAATACCAGTGTTGTGGGTAGCTCCCACAACTTTATACTGAGTCGGGGCCTTTTTTTTAACTCCACGACGCCGCGACGCACAGATTGTTATAATTATTATTATTTTGTATGTACTTACCTTTTTGTATTCTGTGCAGTCTGGTGGAAATAAATAATTTTTCTTTCTTTCAATCAATAATATTTTCTATTTATATTAAAATTAAATCTTTCAGTCTTACATAGACGGCCTAAGCGTCGATTATTTAAACCCTTTCATCGTCTAGAAAGCAACTATCCTGATTATAACGTTTTTCCAACAAGCAGGCACTTCAACGGTAAAAATATATTCAAAATATTATGAAATCTACAACGTAAAAAATAAATACAGAAAAAAAACGTAGTAAAAAACAGTACACATAATCCCAGTCAGTAATGTCAGAATACGCAACAGATTAATCGACTTCTAAATGCATAGAATGTAAAAAGAAACATGTGGTACATATTAGTAAAACATCACAACAATATGTCAAAGATGTGGTGTAGCGCACTCCGTAAACGCAAACATAAATCTTGACACGTGCTTCCATTCTCCAAATCTGCCATTCAAATTTAAGCTTTAGCGATTCCAAAATAGAAGTGTAAATAAGAGCATACTTTTCAGTTATTTTTCGGGGTATCTTAAGATTTATATCGCGGTGACCTATGTTTTGACGTTTACAAAGCTGGTTAAATGTCAGATGATCGTGATTTACGGTAATATGTGAATCAGTATTTGTAATTTTTCAGCGCTATTTTGAACCTTAATTTCATCATAGTAGAAGCAGGATTGTAATAAAGAATTGATATAGATGTTCGAATTTCGAACAAAGAAAAATGCATTAGAAAATCTCCAATCATCGAAATTAAATAATATATCGATGTCTCCAAAGCATAATATTTTATAGATGCATAATCCTCTTATGTAGAGCCAGTAAAAACAGAAAAAAAACCAAAATGTACCAAGATTACATAAACCTACATAAATAAATAAAAATACACACGATAAGTTCGTCAAAACTCGCGGATGTAGTTCAAAATTCAAAATAATATATTAGAAAAACAAAAAACTCAAAAGCCAATGCCAAGAAAATATTCAAGGGAAACAATAAAAAATAACTCAAGCAAATCTGCACAATAAACTGTCAAAACTCAAGTCATAAAATCCATTGACTAGGAATAGAATCAAATGACGCCTGGCGTACAATATCAAATTGTCATCGGCCCCTTTTGAGTTTTGACTGGCAAGCGGAGTTCCGAAACACGCCTTATGTTCCGAAGTGGCACTTGGCGAGTTTGGAACAGACACTTAATGATCTATAAGTTTTTGTATAAGTCCCCAAGCGGTGGTTATCCTAGCGTCAAAGTTTTGAGGATCTGATGTATTTAAAACAGCCCTAATATTGTTTTCGCATCAAAGAATGGCTTTTTGGGTAGAAAGTAGGACAAGACTAACTTTATTTGTAACGTAGTAGATTTTGTTACGAATTTCGATGGTAAGATCTAAAGCCTGGATGCTAGGTCCTTATACAGTTTATCTAGAATTAAGTCATTACTGGAAAAAAAGAGAAAACTGATAGGTATTTTTTTTCTTTTCTCTTCATCTTCGAATTTCATTTCAGAAAACACACGAACAAGGCAAATTCAAAGAAAATAAAAATAGATCCCTCAATATCTGAAGGAAGGCATAAAATGGGCTCCAACTATAAAACGCGCAAACTTTTTCTAAATCAGCCCCGCCGTTTCACTTTTGATGGGTGGTCGTTGAGTAACGAGGTCTCAGGTTCACTACGCCCTGAGGTTCTTTCAGTTAACCTTTCATTTTATACTGGAACTTCACCAATTTCTGTTTCAACTTTGTAGTCTATTTAATACTAGCTAACCCCCGAGGTTTCACCCTAGTATGGTTTAAATTCTTTTTGCGCGGAATATTTATTATTTTTCTGAAATAAAAGTAGCCTACGTTACTCCTTATTACATCAGCTATCAGCCAGTGAAAGTGCTGTAAAAATAGGTCTACCTGTTTCGGAGATTATCCGGAACAAACAGACGGACAAAAAAAATGGTAAAAAATGGTCGTATAAGTAGGTATATATTTGGGAAAAAGCTGTTATTTGGACCTATAAATACCTAAACTTCATATAGGTACTACTAAATTCAAACATACCCAATGACAATATTTAAAAACTGTTTTACAAAAAACTTAAAGCGACTTCAAAGTACACTAAAAAGCAATTAAATCCTGACCTAATGACAATGGGACCAAAAGGAAAGCGTACCCTTCCAAACAAAAAAAAAGTAACTAACATAAAAAAAAAATACAACCGTATTGAGAACCTCCTTTTTTAACTGACTTCAAAAAAAATCGGTTCTCAATTCGGTTGTATACTTTTTTTTTATGTTTGTTACTTCATAACTCCGTCATTTATTAACCGATTTAAAAATCTTTTTTTGTTTGGAAGGGTGCGCTCTCCTTTTGGTCCCATTGTCATTAGATCAGGATTTCATTACTTCTTAGCGTACTTTGAAGTCGGTTTAAGTTTTTTGTTAAACAGTCCAATTATTTATGAAGTCGGTTAAAATGGTTTACTGTGTTTTTTTTCACACATCAACGTCAATAACCGAATCGAAACACACAACAATTCAAAAGCAACAACTAACAAACATTATCCAGTATTAACCGCGTACCGGAGGCGACTCAGGATGTCGGGTGCTCGCATCCTGTTTCCGCAACTTGCCGCGGCAATACGCGGCGGTTGGCCGCTCGCCGGTTTGTTTTGTTTACTTGAGGCACAAGCGTAATAAGGCACGAGGCCAGAGGTCAGCCTTTGTATATTAAGAGGGATGTGTACCACGCCTAGGTTGCGGTTTGAATACCACCTAGGACTAACATACATTTATGCTGTCTATGCCATGGGGTTCTGCGAAAATGGCGTAAAAGGTAATCCATCGGTATTGCAAATTTCTATAGGCTACGGTTACCGCTTACCATCAGGCAGGCCGACGGTATGCTATCTTAGTAGTATAAAAAAGCTATCTGCCAGTGAAAGTCCTGTCAAAATCGGACCAGCCGTTTCGGAGATTAGCCGGAACAAACAGACAGAAAAAAAATGAAAAAATAAATGATTTTTTGATTGAAGTACCGCATATACTTACTTACATACGTTAAGTTAGTACTTTTATATGCATGTATGCAGCTTTCCCCCGCGGTTTCACCCGCGTTCCCTAGATATAAAGTAGGCTATGTCCTTTTCCATACCATAGGCTACCTGCATGCCCAATTTCAGGATGATCCGTTGAGTAGTTGAGGCGTGAAGGCGTAACAAACAAACTCACTTTCGCATTTAATACTGGGTGGAGATTTCGAGATGGCATATTTTCGAAATCTATGTTGGATTAGTCATGCTGAACAACTTGAATTCTCAAAAACAAGTTTTTACTTTTCACACCTTATGATCGAGCAAGGTTGACATTTTGTAAGAAAAGTAAAAAAGAAATTGAGAATTCAGTGTTGGTCCCATAGTAAAAGTTGTTCAGCATGACTAACCCAACGTAAGTTTCGATAATATACCATCTCGAAATCTCCACCTGTTATTATTAGTTAGGATTAGGATATAGATTTTAACATTTCCTTTAAAACCCAACGTAGGTATATGTATAACAATATCAAAATAAATCCTTTTGTACAAGTGCAGTGCAACATTGAAGTCTGTTTATACAAAATCCCGGTTTAACTTCGACTTGGCTCGTTCCGGCTTAAAGCTTCCCTTGTTTACTGGAACAGGGGCTTTAAGCCGACCTACAACAAAGTTGCCGACGTGACTTTTGGTGTATTTCATTATAAAATTGTATGATCAGTGATCTCACTCACTGTGTTCATGTCATTCGTTCACTCATGTAATTATGTGTGTATCATCTAAAATTTTTTTTTTACTGTGTGGATATAGGCCACAATCTCACCATGGTAAGTGATGATGTGGCCGAAGGTGGTAAGCACACAAAGCCTAGAAGGAACTGACTCTTAAGTGCAGGTGTCGGAACACACCGATAGGTACTTGGCGACAGATTTTTAGACAGCCAGATAGGTACTATAAAGTACCCTACCACCGTGCTATGGTTTCCTCACGATGTTAATTCACCGAAAGCTCAAGCTCATTTTAGGATAGGTATAAATAAAATTAACTGGATAATTTAATAAGCAAAATAAATTGCAATATTAAAGTTTCAAAGACGCAATCCACTCGAAAGCTCAACTTTACGTCCCAAGTTAAACTTAAGCTTCGCGTTAAGTGAGAATGATGTATCGATGCACTTAGCTAATTCTTAAACTTAACTCGAGAAGTAGCGCTAGTGAATCTTAACTTATTATGTACTGGGTTAATTGACGAAAAAACTTGGCTAAGAAAAAAAATTTCATGCAGGGATATGACGAGCGTTTTCGATTTTTTACCATTTTGTCACACATGTCTGTTGTTTTAGCATACGGCCCGCCTGATGGTAAGCAGTTACCGTAGCCATATGGACGCTTGCATCACACGGGGCATCACTCACGCGTTACCAACCCTTCCCTCTCCAAAGAGCTCTGGAACACAACATAAAGTTATTTGTCTGCGGTATTCTGTAAGGTGGAGGTACTTCCCCAGTCGAGCTGCTCTTGGAGCGAATAAACGCTACGCTCTACCTCTCTTAAACCTTAATGCCTAATTAATGTTCTATGTTTTAATAGTTTATGGCATTTAAAAGACTATTAGTATTAATAACATCCTCATCCCTTGAATTAGCAGACATCATGGCATATGGCTCAGAACAAATGTCGACAAGTGTCTAAAATTACAGTGATTTTGACAAGCATCGCGTGCGAAGTTTACTTACCAACTAGTTAGTAGATAATTTATGTTAGTAATCATTTCAGTTTAGTTTGAGTAGCTACGTGTGTGTAAGGTCTAATAGTCACCCAACCAATTACTTGCCAAATTATTTACCCTCACAGTTAATATAAAAAATTGGGAAATCACTCCTTGTACTCTTCACAAAGAATATACCCTCTACATTTTATGTCTCTAGGACCAGCGGTTTAGGCTGTGCGTTGATATATCAGTCAGTCAATCAGGACTTTGAATTTTATATATATATAGATAAATAAAACCGCGAAACCTCCCCCTCGGTTTCGCGGTTAGATTATAATATATTTCATCCACTCCTTAGGTAGTAAGGTAACGGAGAAATTAGGTATAAATTACATAAATATAAACACAAAGGGTAGTAAACAAAGTAAATAATACAAAACGTTACGCATAAGCCGGTTGCACACGAGCGGAACAAAAAACTTTTTATATCTATCTGAATGTCATAATAAAAACTTTGTCGGGTTCTCAACACTCAGCTGGGTACAGTACGAAAGCAATCTGATGTTCCATCCAATCAAATAGACAGTACATGACAATTATTGATGCTAGACATTCAGAAAAAGTCTAGTTGATAAGCAGTATTCAGCAGTCACCCTAAGACATAAACAAGTTAATTTATTCAATGATATACTGACTGAGGCCTCTTTTATAAATTACTAGCTGTCCCCCGCGTTCTCGGGATAAAAAGTAGCCTATGTCCTTTTCTATAACTTAGGCTATCTGCATGCCAAATTTCATGATAATCCATTGAGTAGTTAAGGCGTGAACGCGTAACAATCAAACAAATACACTTTCACATTTATAATATTAGGTAGGATCCACAATCAATTGTGTTAATCGAAAATAAACCTAATAGCATGGATCCAGGATCCAAATTCAAAAGTTTTGTTCCCGACGCAAAACTCGAACTAAGCCTTCATTAACGATCTTATAATAAACAAGTTCTTTGTTAAAAATGTCATTTTTAATACAAGCTTTTTTTTGAGTAACTGTACTTTTTAGGGTTCCGTAGCCAAATGGCAAAAAACGGAACCCTTATAGATTCGTCATGTCTGTCTATCTGTCTGTCTGTCTGTCTGTCTGTCTGTCTGTCTGTCTATCTGTCCGTCCGTATGTCACAGCTATTTATTTCCGAAACTATAAGAACTATAATGTTGAAACTTGGTAATTGGATGTATTCTGTGAACCGCATTAAGATTTTCACACAAAAATAGAAAAAAAACAATAAATTTTGGGGGTTCCCCATACTTAGAACTGAAACTCAAATTTTTTCATTAATCCCATAAGTGTGGGGTGTCTATGGATAGGTCTTCAAAAATGATATTGAGGTTTCTAATATAATTTTTTTCTAAACTGAATAGTTTGCGCGAGAGACACCTCCAAAGTGGTAAAATGTGTGTCCCCCCCCTGTAACTTCTAAAATAAGAGAATGATAAATCTATAAAAAATATATGATGTACATTACGGTGGAAACTTCCACCGAAAATTGGTTTGAACGAGATCTAGTAAGTAGTTTTTTTTTAATAGGTCATAAATTGAAATTAATATCAAATACTCAGGTCTATACTACCATTTACTTATATACCTACAGGTTTGTACGGAACCCTCGGTGCGCGAGTCTGACTCGCACTTGGCCGGTTTTTTATTGTTGACTGTACTTGCGACAAAGTACTCATCAAGACGAATCAAACGAGCCCAAACTCGATGGGGTTATGTGGTTTTATTACGGAGTTCCTATGGCCACCTTCCAGCTCCATCATCAGACCAGCTCCACGTTATCATAATATTGCATTGTCACGTGATTTGCATAGTCGTGCAAAATTTCAGCCCAATCGGAAACGGCAAAGTGGGTCAAATTTAACTTGCAAAATTCGATTACAGACAACGGGAAAGGTGAAAGCTAATAAAAGCTTTTAAAAGACTCTCGTTGGGCGCTTGATCAAAGGTATAATCCACTATAAATCCATTTTTTTTCTTCGATGCATTACTTTAGCTGGACATGTGCTGTTTGAGTTCCCGCGATAAAATTCGACGTTCGAGGAATTGACTCTTAATGACTGACAGAACCTCATAGTGTTGTCTAACTACACAAACGCACTTAACTTTTACTGTTATACCATTGCAAAGGGAAGCGCGCTTTTGTTTACTTAGTTTATTATTCAACAGTGTAGACTTGGCTTTAAATGTTTCAGGACAGGGATATGAGTTTAGAAAAACGCTTTACATTTTGAACCTTATATTTATTAGTGATGTTTTTATAATTAATATTTCATGTGGGGATTTTTCTTTCGTATTTTGAACCTTAGGGCGGGCCGTAGTTGCGCGTAGTTGGCGGGAAGATTGCTTTATTTCTTCGACTTCGATAAAAAAAAAGATGTAATGTTTGTTTCTTAGTTTCAATTTTGGAGGTAATAGATACGATTCCGGAAATTATTTCACTAATAGGGAGCGACATCATCCCTAAATGCTATAGTCTTACCTAGACTACTTCTCGAGTAAAATCGCGGGACACAGCTATATATCAATAAATAACGGAGGATTATTTTTAGAATGAAAACTGCAACTTGGTCCTAGCCAGACTATTTGATACCGATTGTCTGTTAAAAATAACTGTAGCAGTCTAGACAGCTTAGATAACTGGCGATATAGGTCAACACGTGTCAAAAGTTGCCGACACGGTTTAAAACGTGCTCAAAATATTTTTGATTTACTTACAAAAAATTGTGCAGGTAAAGGAGATCGTCAAATTTGGTTTTTAAATGATCCCAAATTAAGCAGAGCTTAAGTTTGTACTATGAAAGCTACATTACTGTATACACTACATAAGTATAAGTTTTTTTGTTATTAGTCTATATATACTTCCATAGATAATTACACCCAACTCAGGACAAATAAATATCAAATTCAAAATTCAAATAAACCTTCGTAGTTACTATGAATAGTCTGACTCTAACACTGGTTCGGATGGATGCATTTGCTGAGAAGAGCCGGCTATAAACTCAGCAATTACTCTTTTCTAAACCAGCTTAGATTCATTACATAACATTTACAATCTAATCTCACTGACACAACACAACACAACCTGTGGTATCTTACCAATCACAGTCATACCCTCTTCTTCTTCTTCTTCTCCCTTGCTCTATCCCACTTTAGGTAGGGTCGGCTCTCCTAATCTTCTGGCCCCAGGACAACCTGTCCTGGGTTTTCGGGTCGGGCAATTCTTTTTTCAATAGGAGTTTCGTCATGCTAGTCCACCACGTAGCCGGAGGTCGTCCTCTACCTCTCCTATGTTCAGGTAATTGCAGTGCTTTATTTACGACATGTTCCTCATCTCTTCCCATCTTATGAAAATAACCTCTGCACACCAATTAAAACGCCCAGTCAAAAGCATCTCCAGTAACAGCGGAGACAGCGCGTCTCAAATTTTCCGCTCGGAGGCGTTTCCTACGAGTGACTCACGTTGTCTCGTATCGGCGCCCGCGCAGCACGCGACATGCGTCGTCTATTTCTGTCGCATCACTTTGTTGCTATTTCAGTTCGTGGTGGCACGGTGACGGATACGCGTTTAGACATGAGTAACATGTGCATTTCTTTATTAGAGTATTTTACACGAGCTATGTTTTTTTTATAGATAGATTATAATTATTTTAGTGTTAGTAATTTGTCTTAGCAACTAGCGGGATTTTCAATTTCACACCCATTAATTTTCATAGCACGCTTTTACATATAAGCTGTCTAAATCTGTGTCGTTCTACCATTCCTGAAATATCACGTGTCAGAAAAACATTTCTGTATTCTTGCATAACTTTATGAATACGGGATATATGTTTTTTTTTTCAATAGCCAAAGTTTATAAAGGTTTATTGGCCGCTCTTTATTAATATAGTTTTGTAAAGCTATACATTTCCACCATTTATTTTCTCGTATACTGTATTCGAAAATAAGTAATACTCGAATAGGAAACAGATCCTAAGAATCCTATTCGGTGAATATAATCTTGCTTAAACGACTGGAATCCTTTAAACTATGCCGATTCGCTCTTCATTTTCTCATAGCGGGGCCAAGCATCACTGTTCTCTAAGCTAACCGTAACGACTTTAAGCTTCTATAGTTCCAAATAAAATTTACATAATACTCGGCCAGAGATGTGTGTGTATAGCTAGTGAATTTCTCGCTTAATAACTTCCGGATTTCGGATTTTCGGATGCACTGGAAGTTTAACCGTGTCGTGAGGAAACCTTCATGCAGAGCAGTCAAATAAAGAGTGGATGTGAAGAGATTTTTGCAGGGTCATTAACGCTAGTGTGATACCCCTGGTGTTGCAAGCGTCTATAGGTTACGGTAACCGCTTATTATCAAGCCAGCAGCACGCCCCGTATGCTAGTTTATCACCATAGGAGTACACAAAAAAATATGGGAGATTAAAATTGATGTAATAAATTAAATCGCAAGAAATATTTGTGAAATATTCAAAATGGACACCAGTATTAAACAATTTCTACTAAAACTTACCTACTAACTAATTAATCCATGAAGTTGATATAAGGCTAGGCAGCTAAAAGTCGATAGTGTCAGATCACATGCAATTTATTCAGCTAAAAGAGGGATAAGCTTTGCTCGAGGGAAGCTAAAAAAGCTTAGTAAGTCAATCAAGCTTCAATACGTCAGTGAGCTCCTGTTTTCTTTTTGCTATAGAGGTGGTTAGCGTTGAAGCTAATTATGGGTTTGAAACATAATAATAAAGTGTGAGTAAAGTGTATTATAATATCTCATTTACCAATTAAAACGATTGACGATCAGCGTTGTGGTAGCTACTCATAGTTATTACAACATATGCTGAGTAGGACCCCATTTTGTAGCATATATGATATCAATGTAACTTTGACACTCACCTAAGCAAATATTTTGGTTTTAAAATTGTAACTTTTATTTTATGCTAGTATTATTGTTTTTTTTTAAATTGGTATCATATGTTGTTATTATAACTGCAAACGATTAACGTTTGCTAAACTTAGTATTAATATTATTTTTGATGTGTATCTACATAAGTGTTTTTCAAATTATGCTACAAATAAACAATTATTCTATTCCATTCCATTCCATTCCTTTCCTTTCCATTCCATTCCATTCCATTCCATTCCATTCCATTCCATTCCATTCCATTCCATTCCATTCTATTCTATTCTATTGTAAGCAGTATTTTTAAATTTCGATCACTTTTTCTTTTATTATCCATTTAAAATTCGAAATTGAAAGATTGACAGAAGCACACACAGCTCAAAACGCAGACTAGACACTTGAAACCTTATTTTAACGTAGCATACGGCAGAGTTTTGCAAAATTCCACCAAGGGGTAAAATAGGTAGTAAAATTTAATTCCAATCCTAATTCATGTCAAAGTCCCAAACTGCAAATTCTAGGTTCAAAATTCATATCCACTGTTTAACAATGTAAGTTATATTGACTTAGCTACGGGTACGTTCACTCGGTGATAAATAAAAAGTTCCCCAGTTACTCCGGGAATGTGGGTGCTCCGCTTTAAATTTTCAGAGATTATCCCCGGGTAGCCGAACCTCGGACTTTGCAATCCCGCTCCCTACAACAAGGTTAAATTTTTGATGCCCTCAGCCCTACGTTGAGCTTAGGGCTTAAATGATGGACTAGTAAAGGGATCTTAAAACTTTGAATCCATTATTCAGTAAAGATACGTTCACTTTGGAGCAGTTGTTTTGTAATTCTACATATCCACCGAAACCTAGGAAATAACCGCCATGAAAAAAGTGCCAAAATTATAATACGCTTCCTCTATCAACTCGTTGAAATTAAAAAGAACAGTCTAGTCAGAAGACAATCTTTTTAACTTTTTCTATTTGCAGACCGGAAACCCAGGCGTTTGAGTCTAACAAAGGGCCGCTCTTAAAAACATTATTTAAAATGCATAACCAACTCTCGACGCGAGACGACAAAGAGTAAAACACTCCCTATGACAAAACCGTACGTTTATGACGTTTGTCGGTTTTCTGGCGAGTTTTAAACGGGTGTTTTTTTTTGGTTGAAGATGAAAAATGGCAAATGCAATCTAGCCTATTTATGATATTTCTTATGTGTATTTTTTGGAAGCAATCATGACGTTTACTGACCAACGGCTAGAAGTAATTTTTATATAAAACTATTCAGATTTCCGCCTCATGGTTTCGTTCTAGAAAGTATCCTAAGCTTTTCTCCTTGCTAGAATGCATAAGCTGCCTACCTAATTTCATTACGATGCAGGCTTCAAGAGGTAACAATCCCACTGTAGCATATATTAAAGTATATATTAGTTTGATTATACATGTTGTTATTATAAGTATGTAAGTACTTTCACAATCGCAATAAATATTTTTTCTCTTTCTTAGGAACTAGCTGTCCCCCGTGGTTTTACGTTCCCGGGGTAAAAAACCCTAATAATACTCGGGGATAATGTAGCTACCTATTAATGAAAGAATTTTTCGAATCCGACTGGTAGATCCAGAGATTTGCCCGTTTAAACTAACAAACATACAAAAAACTCTTTCACTTTATTATATTAGTATAGATAGTATAGATTCTATATAAAAATGTTATATTACTCAAGATATTAAAGGACTGCACCAACACGCTCATTCTCCTTTATAATACGTTAAGCTGTGGTTTTAACCCCTTCAACTGATTAAACTATTTTTGTGAAACTGTAAAAAAGATAAGGATATTTTCTAGTTTTTTTTTTGTATTTTAGTATTTTATTTACTTTTTTATTTTACGTTCACCATCACATTACATCGTAAGACACAAAAGTTACAAAAGCAACTCTCCTTGTTCACGTCAACTTATGGACAGTAGCAGTAAAACGCATACAATCTCCTTCATCCCATTAACTGAGCCCCCTAGAGGATGAGTGTAAGGCTACGGTCATATTATAAGCGATGGGCGACAGGCGACGAGCGGTTATGCTGCGTTATTGGAAGTCTAAAATACAGACATGGCACTAAATTTGTCTCCATATTCATAATTTTTTTCAAGCCATAAGGCATAGAAATAAATATACCTAGAAAGAACGTCGCCATACTACACGAATACGTTTTACGCTCCCTCTGCGTCATTCAGTTTGTCATAGTGACGTTCATAATGATAGCAGTTCTTGAAATATTCCAATTAAAATCCGGAGAAATTTAAATATAAAAAATTATTATGCAATTTTAGCCCCTAACAGTTAGGGGCTATTTTTTTCGACGCGTGCACAGCTTCGACACTCAATCTGGATGTATCCTTAATCAAAGCCATAAGGTAATAATGTTTTGTTTTAAATGTGACAAATAAAAATTGGTACCCGTTTAACTGGAATGTAAAACTTGCCAAATATTTTATAGTTTACCACTTTTTTCATTATTTAAGTTTATACTCGCCGATGTAAGTGAATGATTCTAGGAGAATACCAGTGTTGTTAAATCTGGAGCCTTATTTCTATTCGCCCAGATTACAGTCACTTTTAATTACATTGTTGCTGTTTTTTTTGGATTATTTTAAAGATTAGTTTCTTTATTTCTTTAAATGCATTAAAAAAATATTATTCAGAATTTTAACTTAACTTTTAAACTGAATTCGTGTAAATAAATTAAAAGCCCAGCATCACAGCGAATCATAAATCAAACCGCATTCAGATCACCGCTCGCACCATGACGGCTGCCTTACTCTCTGTCTGAACAATCCAGGAGCCCGCTTGCTGTTAGTTTGAATGCTTTATGGGCTGACCCTTTGATTTCAGTTACTGTGGGCTACCTTTGATATCGAGTGAAATAATTAACTAGATCCTAACTCAACTACATAGGTACATCGGGTTCAGAAACCGAAAAAAAAAACCACAAGAGTTAAGAATCATTATGAACATTTCCTGCACTGGATTAATATCCTAATAATGATTTTCACAAGCCTCTACGTAAGTTTTCTCTATGTCAGTTTAGTAGTAATTAAAATTTTGATTGTTCTAAAGAGGTTAAAGTAGATACATTAAGCCTACCCGCGCACTAGGCAGCCAGGCTGCGGTAGCCAGGCTGCGGCAGCCACTCGAACATATGACGGCGTATGGGAGCCAGCGCGCTAGGCAGCCACAAATTCCTATCAATATTTCGTTTGCCGCAGCCTGGCTGCCTAGTGTGCTGGTAGGCTAATATACCATTTCCTTTATTCCAACAGCACTTGCTATTAAGAACAATATTGTCTATGCAATATTTTTAATTTGCATTTTTTATTCATATTTCAGGTTATGGTTGAGTACAACAGTTTAAATACTATTTACGTAGGAAGCTTACCCTCTTACTCATAAAACGTTATTTAACTAAATATACTATTTAAAGGGTCACGTAAATAAAGTCTTACTGTCATTGTCAAATAATGTGACATTACTTACTTGACCCTTTAAACAGTATTTTAGTTAAATAGCGCTTTAAGAGTAGGGGGTTAATGTTTATTATCAAATAATAACATATCACAACGCCGCATAAAAAATGGGACGAAAAAATAAGCGACGAATTTTAAAATTAAGAAAACCACCAACAACAACGATATAATATATATAGGGTGACTGCTAATTAGTAAACGATACTTAGACACATGATTGTACACATGATAACAAACTAATTTCCCAAAGAAACATTTTTTTAAATTTACTTAGCACATGAGCCCATAATATTTAGTACCTAGACAAGAATAAGAATACACCATCAGCTTTTATTTAATTTAGTTATTTATTCCTATTAGTTTCTTTTTGGAAAGTTGTTTGTTATCATGACTACAATCATGTGTCTAAGTATCGTTTACTAATTACCAGTCACCCAATATATGTAGGTATATATACCTATAGACAGACATGTAAACAACATGTTTTATTAGGTAGAACAATCTCGCTTCGTCTACGCGAACAAATCGAAATAAAGCTATCCCATTACATTATTCAAACGTAATTCAGAGGCTCGCGAGATAAGATGTTAAGAGTTTCCGACGCGACTACGACTCGACTACGATACGAATGGAATGAAAAACTCGCTTGGGAAATTACTTTAATGTCTCTACATATAAGTAACACCCAACGTCTTAATGTTGCTTTGTATCGATTTTTTAGAAGGGGGGAGAAGAAATTGAAAAAAAATATGTGGTTACGGTTGCGATATGCAGAGCCACGGGATTAGTCTTGTAATATATAACACTAAGCTAATTCGTCGGAAAAAAATGCTAGTAAAAAGGCTTTCACGTTTAAATTTTTAAGTTATTGCGCGCACTGTCTACTGCCGATTGGTGGGACTGTTAATGCCTTTGATTTTTGGCATGCAAGTTTCCTTACGATATTTTCCAAATCTGAAATGCGAATGGTGCATCCGCTCGTGGTACAGGACGATCGAATCGACTACAAATCGAATCGTATGTAGTAAACGACTCCACAAGTAAGCTTGTATTGTATTGCAAATTAACTTGTAAATACACAATACCTATAATTTTCTCGGTACCCTTGTGCCTTGAATAAATCAGTTTACACCTGAGGTTGAGGACCCACCCTCATTTTAGCTGAAATAAAAAAGACTTATCTTTACTTTGAATAATTAATGTCCACCAAATTCCATCCATATCTAATTGATTAATAATAAATAAAAACAGGTACAATAAATAACGAAACGAAAAAATATAGAAATATTGAAATTAATTAATCCAAACGGTAGCAACCTTAAGTTAGACCGTAAGAGCCAAAACCACCAACGCACCGCGGGCTTGGAGGCTACGTTGAATTTTTAAAATAAAGGATACGTACACACGGCTACCGATCAAGCTATACATTTCCAGTATAAGCTGAACTCGCATTGTATACGATTTCCGTACAATGGGAGGTCAGCTTATACTAGAAATATATAGCTTGATCTGTAGCCGTGTGTACCAACAATATTAATTTTCTACATCCTTATAGGTAAGGTGTACTATGCTGCACCGGCGGTGGGAGAGCGATACATTAATTTATTTATTTAAGGTCTGCCAACAGTTGTTACCCTTAATACTTGCAACATAAATACGCATAAAAACTTAACCTAAGAGCACAACCAATTATAAGCAAACACCACATGACAATATACCTCGAAATCAAAACAAAAAAGCTAATATATAAGTACATTTATTATACAACATTATTAGATTTATTTATGAAATTATATGTATAAATTATAGAGAAGTAATAAAAGTTATTGCGTTTCTATAGAAGCAACTGCACTGCACTGATTGTATAATTTGCACCCTTTAAGAGTTTGAGATAAGGTAAACCGATTATTGAGCTTTCATAAGAACCGCATTCCCCAAGTAGCAAACTATACCCCAAATTAATTACATAAATTCAATAATAAATAATTGAAAACATTAGAATACTGACCGGCTAAAAAAAGAACTAAAAAGTAAAATAATATAGCCAGAGAATCTAGAAAACATTACACTCTTTTTTTGGGCAGACGTATAAAAATTATATCTTGCTGACATTATCTTATTCAGTCCATTCCCTTCCCTCGGTAACAGCCCTGAGCCGAGGTTCGGCCCCAACTGGGGCATCCTCAGGCCTTGTTACCTAATCATAACTACGGTTGAGAGCTAGCTCGCCGACTTGTCCGGGTAAGGGTACTAAGGCCAAATTTTGGGTCCGAACATTCATGTCCATTCAAAAAAAAAAAAAAAACATTATCTTAGAGTGTATTGCGAACCGGTGGAAGAATTATTTCAAACGTTCCTTATCAGGGTCAGGGCATAATAGATGAGTTTAAATTAAAATTGTTCAGTTACATAGTCTCAATCGGACTAGTGACAGTGATAATTTGTGAAATAAAAGCAAGACAAATGCGAGTGTTATTAACAATGATAAAGTTCAAAATCACAAAGAAAAAACGAAGAGCAGCTGGAAAATACAAACTCGCACTCCCTACCCGCTACTAGCCGGCCAGTGGGATAGCAGCTCAAGCTGAATGAATACTTAATGGGAAAAGTCTGGTGTATCGATTTGGCTAGACTATTCTAGTGGGTTATGTACTGGCTCGGGTAAGGTAATATTTTTGAATAAAACCAGGTGTAGGCTTTTCCGTAGGGAGAGTCGCAATGGCAGAATTCATTGCCGCATAATATCAACACTAGGTACCGAGTACAGTATTAAGCTAAGCAATAAGCAAGTTTTTTTTTTTTCGATTCTTTGTCAGCAGGGCTAAAAGGGTAATACAAAAAGGCAGGCGCATGTCACCCTTTAGGGTGAGATTAATGAAGGGTGAGCTAAAGACCCCCTTCGATTGCCACTTCAGCGAAAACACAACACCCGAACCAATCGGAGCATTGTGTCAGCCTTTAACATGTACAGTAATTTAAAATCGGTTCAATGGCTGAAAGGACTAATGTGGACGGCAATGTGGCCTACATAATAAAAGACGCATTAAAAAAATAACACACCAAAACATGTTTTTTTTTATACCACTAAGATGGCATACGGCCCGCCTGATGGTAAGCAGTTACCGTAGCCTTTGGACGCTTGCAACACCAGGGGTATCACTCGCGCGTTGCCGACCCTGAAGAAATCTCTTCACGCCCTTTTTGAAGAACCCCATGCTGTACTCCATTGGGAAAACCACGACGGGGAGCTCATTCCACAACCTGAGCGTCCGCGGAAGAAAGCTCCTTTGAGCCCGCACAGTTCGAAACAATTCTGGTTTCAATGTGTGAGGATGGATTCCCCGTCGATGGCGTGAGTTGCGATGGTGGAATGTTACAGACTGGCCCGGTGTGTATGTTTTTACCCTTTACCTAAGACCTCCTAAGACCCTGTTCAGAAGGGGCGATTTCGCCGCGATTCTCTCGCGCGAATTACGAGTCAAAGTATGGGGGAAGTGCATACGATTCACACAATGTATTGGATCCCAGTATCTCGCTGTACGCGCGTAATGCATTCGCGCGAGTGAATCGCCGCGATTTCGGCCCATTTTAATTATTTTATTATAATATAAGTTACGCGGTAGAGCCCCTGGACAGGCAATAACCCTCATGATTCTTGTCACTTTTGTTGTCGACTTTACAGATCATGGTGAAGATTATTATTCTCGGATGATGTTTTATTCAGCGAAGTTAGTATTAATTTGTTAAATATTTGGGACATTGGTACTACGTATATTTTCTTACCAAAAGGTGTATTTTTGTTCGGCAAAAAAGTGTTAACTCACCTGTAACAAAGAAAGAGACATAAATAAATATAAATTGCTAAATATTCACTATGCTAAGTTTAACAATGTTTAACTGTCATATCACAGCATACATAGCTAGGTAAAATGTATATTTGATTTAACTCGATGACAACAGTTTTGAATGACAGAAAGAACTCGTCTTGCTATAAATATTGAGATTTTTTAACCGACTTAAAAAAAAAATAATGATGTTTTCTTATTCTTACCAAGACTCAACTATTTTTGTGTAAATGAACCTCACAAAATGTATACCATTAATTAATATTTTTAAAATACCCTATCAACTTTATAATAACCGAAGTAGTTTGAATTATAGCAAAAAAAAAGAAGTACATCATTTCTACCAAAACATTCAAAACGTAACAATCTTGGAATGCTTCCAAAAAGCAAATAAACGACAAGCTTTCAAATAATTGCCATTATTCACAGGGGTTCTGTAAATATTTATGGTGTATGGCAACACCTGTCTCACGTAAAGTAAACGAAGACTTCATTCAAATGTACAATTTGGCGCGTGTGCCGGCGTTGAGCGCACTTCCGGTTTCCGGTCCCTAAGTGGGGATATAATCATATTTGTGAAGCGAGCTTTGGTTTGCTTCCTGTTTTGCTGAACGCGCAGGGGCGTTGTCTCTTATGGGTATTTTCTGGATGACACCGATAGGTGCTTGGTACATTGTCAACTAACATTTAAAACTCACTTCTCATAAAATGTGTACGAGCTATTTTCAATCTTATAAACATCAGACGTACGTAAAATAAAATCTAATTAAGTTTTTTGTTAAAAAAAAAATGTTTAATATAAGCTTTTTTTGGTGACTGTACTTGCATTGTCATCCAATATACTAATGAATACCAAATATCAAGTCAATTCAGCCACTGGAAGTGGGTGAATTCGACTTGCAAGATTCCACCCGAACTTACATACATACTAAAATACCCATTTCCAGTTGATTTTTAGATAACCTACACTCACTTGACCGTGTATAGGGCCTATGTTTGACCGCAATGCCACCACGATAAGTGATGATTTGGCCGAAGGTGGTAAGCACACAAAGCCTAGAAGGAACTGGCTCTCAAGTGCAGCTGTCGGAACATGTGCTTGGTGACAGATTTTCAGCCAGCCAGGTGGGTACTACATTTATTATTTACCTACCAAAGTGCAAAGTACTCATCACAAAGCACTAATAGACCGAGATCCCAGGCTCACCAGACATTACATATTTTCTGACAACTCATTATTCTATTGATTAAAATAAGTAATGTCTGGCAAGCCTGGGATCTCGGTCTAATAATCTAACTACTACATAAATTCCACAGATATACAGGTGTTTTTTTTTCCAGCCAGTGATGGCAATTTCTGAACTACAGGTCTTAGAGAAAAACGCTGATTTTTATTTTCTTTCGAAAAAAAATATCATATAAATAAATATCCTTGGACATTCCTCAAACACGGTCATCTGATCCCAAACTAAGCAGAGTTTGTACTATGGAAACCAGATAACTGATATAATACATATACTACTTTTTGTTTGTAAATATATACTTAATATACATAATTACACCCAGACTCAGGACATACAGACATGTTCATGCACACAAATGCATGTCCTGTGTGGGAATCGAACCCACGACCAGCGGCGCGATGGGTGGATTCTTGACCAGAGCCTTAACCAACTGCGCCAGCTGTCCCAGCTGGCTCGTCCGAAATGCAATATGTCAAAAGATCATTAGGGTAATAAAAGTGTGTTGGAACCATTTTTAAACATTATCAGGGCTTTCAGAACCACCTTCTGTCATGATGCATATCCAACCTAAGGCATTGTCAATCGAAAGAGACATAGCTATATAACGAGCATATAAACGATGCTCCGTGAACGTGGGGTGCGAACGAGACAAAAGAGGCTTTCATCCGTTCGCGACAATCAGTCATTGATACGGGGGATCTGTCAAGGGTTTTAATTACGGGAAATGGCAATTCAGGTCAATTCGCTTTCTTTCTGAAGGTTTCTGTGAACAGTCTTATTAGGTAGCCTATATATCGGTTTAGCGTTAAATTAACCTATATTTTGAGGGTAGTAATAAACTCTGCCATTTTATGATTGATATTCTATTCAAGAGTATTATTTCTATGTAAAACTAGCATTCCGCCCTCCTTCATTCTTCTTGTTTTTTTTAGCTTGCTTAGTGAATGGCGACGTTACAATAAGGAAAATTACCAAAATTTCAAAAATTTTGACCCTGTGGTTTAGGCATTCCGTATATACCTATGTCAGTCATGCCATCCCGGTTTCTATAAACAAAAACGAATCGTTTTGCTTACCAATGGTAGGTTTTTTTATGGGCAAACTGGGTGTATACATCATTTCGTAACCTAAGTTTACCTTTGATAGCTACATCCATATAGGAGGGTCTGCTATGCAAAGCTTTCGAGGTCTTTGCATCATTATATTATTAGTAAAGATTATCCCCCTTATTCATAATAGCTTTTTAACTAAAACAGTGTAATAGTGTCCTCCGTCTCACTCTTTCGATCACCAAATGTCACGTGTCAGATAAAGACTTCAGAATTTTAGCTCATCAACGTTTGATAACTTTATTGTGAATAAGGGGGTAAGTCTTCAGACAGTCTTAATTTTAACCGATAACGGTCCGTAAATTATAAGAATCGGCCATCAGTCAACAAGTATTTTTTATTTATTAGCTTTTATTTTGTTTCACCTGTCCCGGTATCTGTCTGTCTGTATGTCTGTAATCCAATCTTGCAAGTTAAATTTGACCCACTTCCTGGTTACCGATTGCGCTAAAATGTTGCATACATATGTAAATCGGATGACAATGCGATATTATTATGACATGGAACTGATCTGATAATGAAGCCGGAGGGTGGGTATAGGAACTCTGAAATAAAACGACGCAACCCCATCGAGTTGAGCTCGTTTGTTTCGTCTTGACAAGGACTCTGGTTCTAGGGTCTGGTGATTAAGTTGGTCGAATTATAATGAAAAACATTTATTTAACTTGTATCTAGGCTCTATAAGGCTATCGCCTAATAATTGCTAGGAGCACTTATTCTTTGTCAGACTAACGACGCTCACTAATGGTTCAAAGGCCTTTTTTACGACACAATGATTCTGTTGTAAATCGCACTAAACTAAGTTTAACTAAGTTAACTAAGTTCGAACATTATTGAAAAAGAATAGAAAATATTTAAAGTTATTTAATTAGTCTTTGCCACCTTCATTTGCGGGTATTTAGACGTAACCGCGTTAGATGGCGACTAAATTTATATTGAAAACAAGCATTGGAACTAATTTGACAGGACTAAATTTCTTACATCCTTTTCTTACGTTAATTGTTAGAAAGAGACATAGTGAGACTAAAGCTGGTTTGGTTGTAAACAATAGAATGTCTGGTCCTTCATTTTCCGTCATTGTACACAGTCAAGGAGCGAAGATGAACATCAGAAACGGCAACTCCGATTAATATGAAACTTTCTTCGCAAACAAAAGATCAAGAGATCAAAAACACAAATCAATCGTCAGATGTAACAGTTAATAATAGTTGGGTAATATAAGCCGGAAGCTGCGTGCTTGATTGTATTCGTTACAATCTTGGCATCGGTTTGTGGCCGGCCTATTTGTCTCGCTGAGCGTTCGATGGGCCCGATAAGCTTGGGTTGTAGTGTAGTACACGATAAACGCGAGGGCGCTTTTTTTTCCTTTGTTCCAATGTACACCTTCATTTGAGTTCCCTATTCATACTACAATCTAGCCTTAATATTAAGGCTAAAGTAATTTATATATAATCCATTGACTGTTTGGCGATCCGCGCGGGCGAGGAAAACAATAGAAATCAATTGTTATTTTTTAACCGCAAGTCAAGGGATTAACTTAGACTTCTTTTTGTCTCTATAAAGGGGAAGAACCTCCTTTCTCGTGTTGTTTATACAAAAAGTTGATGAAAAAACAATGATGGCACAAACATAATTAAATCTAAACAAAAATAAAGTGATAAGATTTATTTGCTGTCTTCCGTAAGGAAGGCAATCGTAAATAGGTATTAACTACAATCAATACAATAAATATGAGAGTTCTATTGACAACGAGAAGAAAATATATATAAAAAAATATTTTTTTTCCTAACTTTATAACTAACAAAATTATGTCGAAACATATTAAACTCATAAGTTTATGACTTGAACCGCACATACCAAACGTCTGTTTCTTGTCCCCGCAAAAATAGTTTAATTGCGAGCTATTTCTATAGGCTCTTCGAGTTGCGAGTTAAGCAATCGATACATTACTATCGCCTATTCAATTAATTTATTCGATTCCATTTGTTGTTAGACACACTTGTTTGCCGTTCCCTTTTATTTTGATGCTATTTATGTTACTGCAAGTTCAATGTACTGTGTGATTTATGGGGTATTTCTTTGTTTCAAAGGCGCCGCGGATCTAGTACGTACAAAACTATTGTAGTAAATCAATTCGGATGGGTTTGTTACCGGCTACTTTTGATTGAAGTTGAATCAAATGTAGTTTATAAATAGAACGAACGGAGTCAAAAGGAATGTCTTATCTATTCCTTGATTTTCGAATCAAATCTGCTGCTTGGATGTATTCATTTTAAGTGCGTGTTTAAAATCTTAGTCGGTCAGTTGTACACAGCAAATCGTCAAAATAATGAAAACATGTGTACAAAAATACAAATTAATAGACCAATAAAACAGTAAGTCAATTGGAACGCGCGACCCGACGTGCGCTACAAATTGCTACACGTTTTTTCTGTATGTATGTGTAATACAAATCCCCGAAACGTAAACATTGAAGCGACAGTCGTAAATCAACTCTTATGTGAGAGTAAAAAAAAAAACAGTTGATTTAGAGAGCGTGTGAAAAATTGGTTTGGAGATGAATGTACGATGCAGCTGGTACCGGGTAGATAAATGTATTCACTACCGTTTAATAGTAAAATAGTTACATGTTTATTTTGTCGAAAACGAGGGAAATGAGAAACAAAAAATTTAGAGAAAAATTGACAAATTATAATGTTTTTTGTCTAGATAAAGTAAGAATCGCTAATTCAATATGAGTTACCGCAAACGAAGTTGGGAGGAAGCCAATAATTGTATATCAAACGGAAATTAGGGACTGGCACTTTGAGGAACGGTCCTGAAAAACCCATGACCTTAGTCTTATGGTGCGTCCATGCTACGCGAATCGAGCACGAGCCGAGCCACGAACGAGCCTACAACGAGCACGATGCGTATCCCTTTGTTCGTGAAAAAACTGACAATCGCGTTCGTTCGAGGCTCGCAAGCCCGTCCACGCTACGCGAATCGTGCTCGCAGTGTGCTCGTTCGGGGCTCGGCTCGTGCTCGGTTCGCCAAGCATGGACGCACCATTAGGTTTTTCAGGGCCATGATTTTTGTTAATCGTTTGAAGAAAACTAAATATCCTATCAAATTGTCCAAATACTATTTAAAATATGAGACCTTGCCGAGTTTCTTACCGGTTCTTCTCAGGTTAAGGCTTCCTAACTGGTGTTAACTTCAGTAGATTTATAGTATGTGTGTCATTCATCATTGCGACCATTTGCAACGTACTGTCAAGCGTGACTCCGATGGTCCCTTGTGTATCGCGCAAGTCGCCTACAGTAATAGCGCGTTTACCGTGGGGGTTCGAGTGATAAAACATGAGCGTGTTCTAAATACCGGAGGAAGACGCATTGCTATTCAAACTGGATACGATTGGACGGTTTTACAAAAAACGTAAGCCGACTTCAAAGTACACTAAGAAGTAATCAAATCCTGATCTGATGACAATGCGACCAAACGGGAAGTGTACCCTTCTAGACAAAAAAAGAGTTTTCCAAATCGGTCAATAAATGGCGGAGTTATGAGGTAACAAACATAAAAAAAAATACAACCGAAATGAGAACCTCCTCCTTTTTTTGAAGTCGGTTAAAAATACAATAAATAGGAGAGAACGAAATTTAACTGTTTGGGAGCAAAATGGCAGTTGCTACATTGCCAAAAATTATTAGGTACCTAACTAGCTGTCGCCCGCGATTTCACCCGGACTCCTGGGAGAAAAAGGAGTTTATGTCCTTCTCTTACGTGGCAAATATCACCGAGATCAGTTCAGCGCATAGACATAAATCTAAATAGATAATGCAAGTCCCTCTCTCCGTATGAAAACCAAGCGTGTGACTTTTTCTGTACCTACCATAATGTCACAAGATTGATTTAATTAGGCTGGCATTAGATTTTTAACGTGAAAATGAAGCTACCCTATTTGTCAGCTAAACACATCCCTCGCTACACATCTCTGGTGGACATGCAGCATTATGCGAGTTCCCTGTCCGCGAGAAACAGTTTCAAAAGAAGAACATTGTGCCCTATATTTGCACAGATTTTGACACATGAAGTACATACCCTCGCGGTATCTATTTAGATGTATATCTGTGGTTTAGCGGTTTACGTGTGAAAAGGTAACAAAAAAGCAGGCAGTTACTTTCGCATTTATGGATACAACAGACTAGTAGCCAAGTATTGTATCACACTCCATCCGGGATAAGTGATGATAATAGCACCTAAAACCTATCCAGGTTAAGTTATAGCACAAATAAAATTATATACTGTATCAAATTCTTAAAGTACTTTAAAAAATCGTGCAATTTTATCCTGAGTTGTGAAGTCAGCACTTTTTTTTGTGAAGTAGCTCTTGTGTTATTCCCGAGTTCATAGCTTGGACTGCAGTCTTGGGTAAGACAGCGCGAGAATGGGATTCCTGGATTCACGTCTCCCGCGACGTTGCCGGTGCATTTCCTTAAAAGAGTGCAAAATATATAGTCTTACACAACGTGTCACGGAAACTGTATATCCATAAATATATACGACTTCTTTGGCTCTATATATATAATGACTCTCATAGAACGGTGACATGTTGGTTACGATTTAATACAATAAACTTGGACTTTTTTTTCTTAATTAGATGGACTTGCGTTTGGCGATGACGAAGCCTAAGATGAAACACGCTTACCCAGAAGAAACCTATTCACTCTGGCCTTGAAAGTTCCTAGATTGAAGGCGTCAGGAAACACAGACGCCGGAACCAAGTTCCATCCGCATTATAAATGAGGATGAAAAACGCTGTGTCCGTATTTTCGGTATGTCAACAACGTACGGATGAAAATTTTCCCGGCGTCTTGTGGTTCGGTGTAAAAATGGGGATGGTGGAACAATAACTTGGGAGTCTAAACCTCATGTAGTCTTCCCCCCTTTCGGATAGATACACCGTTTCCGTTACACGTTATATATGGACTTCCGTTGTTCTTGGTTAGTAATAACCTGGCAGGATCAACATAATAACACAGGCAATTAGCGTTTTAACCTGTTTTTAACCGACTTCAAAAAAAGGAGGAGGTTCTCAATTCGGTTGTATGTTTTTTTTTTTTTTATGTTTGTTACCTCATAACTCCGTCATTTATGAACTGATTTGGAAAATTCTTTTTTTGTCTGGAAGGGTACACTTCCCGTTTGGTCCCATTGTCATCAGATCAGGATTTGATTACTTCTTCGTATATTTTGAAGTCGGTTTAAGTTTTTTGTAAAACAGTCCAATTATTTAGATTCACGGTGCTGAGCTGACGTAACGTTTCACAAGTTATTTATTCAAAGGACTAATAGAAATAAGGCTACCATTGAGCTATTATTACTACGTATGGAGAAGCTATGTTTTTTTTTTTAGAGTCAACTAAAGTTCTCTTTAGCGCTGAATCAATATAATACAATAATTAGTCGTGTAAGCAGACAGTAGAAACACGTAGCGCTATCAGAAAGCTTTTAGGAGTATTTTTCTCGCAACACCGTGATTTTCACGGCGCTTACGCGTTTCGTCCATCGTTCTACAACAACAAGTGTGGCCAGATGGCCACCTTACTAGTATAAAAAAAACTTATTCACAACAAAATCCTGATAATGATAACAATTATTTCTGTCTACTCTCACCTGTCACGATCGGTAGTAATTAATTCTCAAGTGTGAGTAAAAAAAACTTCAAACATTTTATTTACAACTACCTACAGTCTACTTTATATTATCGCGCCTACGTTGGCATATGGCCGACTTTTATAGGGTTGTCGCAACATTGAAAGTGATTTAATTTGTATATAAACACGATTATTATGGGTTTTACGTTTTAGTTAAATATATCATTACTTAAAATTTTAATTATTCTTCAATAATTATTGTATGCCTCTGAAATATGATAAATTGAAACGTTTAGTGTCTGTCTGTCATCATTCTGTCAACTGTCATCTTTTTATTTACCTGTAATAATGAAATTATATATCTTGATATTGAAATTTATTAGATAGACTGTTTTTTCTGTTAAGAGTTAACTCAAAATTGATCATAATGTGAGACATTATAGCTCCTACAAAACACAACATACATTATCAAAAAATAATAATTAGCAACCCTAAACACACCTACGGTACATCACCAATTGAAAAAACTCGTCAAAATAATTGATTCAACGGCTTAACATAATTATGAAAAGCCGAATATATCTTTTATTCGTTCACACTTCTCTTTCAGGTTCGTAAATTAAAATAATTGTACTATGATTCACTTGTTTTTTATGTTGTCAGTACAGTTGAGAGTAGTCTCTCAATTTCAACCTAATTTTTACAAGCTTTTTTGTTGTTTTAGTTTTATTTTGTTTGTGTTTAGTTTCTGTGTGTCTGTGTCTGAAATCAATTGTTGCAAGTTACGAACCCCTTCCCGGTTTCCGATTGAGCTGAAATTTAACATGGGGCTGATCGGATGATGGACCTGGAAGGTGGCCATGGGAACTCTGCAATAAAAAGACGCAACCCCATCGAGTTTGGGCTCGTTTGATTCGCCTTGACAAGGCCCCTGGTTTTCGGGTCTGCTTTACTTGTATTAGGAACATGTTTATTTAAAATTAAATCTCTTAGAAAAAGATAGATACAAGTATATATCTATAAGAAGACGTGTATGTAGAACTTTTAAGTTATCTGGTTTCATGGTAGATATAAGTAATATCCAGTTATAACATAAGACCTGAGACCATGGGCGTACCAGGGTGGGGCAAATCAGTTTTTTTTAAGCCGGGTTCCCCGCCCTTATTTGTCTTACACACAACACGGAGACACACGCCATACGGTGCGCTTTAGGCGGGATTGTCCCGCTTTTGGCTGTCACCAGTGAGGGCAAGAATGTCCGGCTTTCGAAAACAAACGATAACTTAATTTGCTGTATGCGTCGAAAGAGTGTGGACAAACGACGAATCGCAGCAAGTGTGGCAGTACTGAAACCCTATTTGATTACCAAGACCAACATTAACAAATCTTGTAATGAGCTCCATTCCTACTTGAAAACTAGACCCGATATTTTGATACTGTTCCATCGACAAATTCGAAACAACTGCCTACATGCTGCCTACTAAGGTTTAGTAACTCAGCTAAAATGTATTTGTATCAATGCAATATGACCCGACAGTTTTCGCCCTTTTCCAAAAGTTTACGCATAATATAATATTGTAAAGTAAGAACTTTTATCGACAAAAGTAGGTACGTAGCCATACGAAATACAGGCGGGGCAGCTGCCCTTCCCTGCCCCCCCCCCCACCCCTGGGTACGCCCATGCCCGAGACAATTTCTTGCAAAACTAAAACTGCAGAATAGTCAAAACTATTACAAAAACCAATCTCAGCGGAGTAGTCGCGCGCTCTCAGCTGTCACTCGTAGCATCAATCACTGAAGAGCCGAAGAGCCGAGCGATCTCTCGAATCACTCTATCCGTTTATTATCACTTTGTGAAACTGCCGATATCGCGGATATGTGATAAACGACACGTTTAATACATAGTTTTAGCTTGGACAAATTTGTGACTTTATAAAAGCCGACAACTTATGATAGTGATGTTGTATTTTAGGCTGCCAAAGTCGAGTTATTTAGTGTTATAGTCATGTTAAATTACTTTCATGGCAGTAATCGTTCGTTCAAGTCTGGTTTAAGTAAAGCGGTGGCCATTTTAGTTAACTTTTAAGGACTTTTTGAGACGACTTGATGTCACGTTAGACAAATACGGCGAATTCATAGCCAGTTGCACTTCGTTGCCGCCGTAGCCTTTAGTAGTTACAAGGAATTTAGACCTTATCCGTGCTCACCGTACTCTCGTACAGTCACTCTATTATATTCCAACTCTACGATCATCATCATATCTGTTTGAATCCGGTAATCGAAACACCCCTGCAGATTTGCGATTAGCCATAATCTCTCCTGTGGTGTGTACGTCGACATACGCTGGTAATAAACTGCATCCGAGACACAAAGTCGCTTGTTAAACGACTGCTGTGCACCAGAACATATGTTGCGATGTAATAACATATAACGATGCAGCCGAGGTAATCGACTCTAGATCGAAGCGAGTGATTGATCATCTAATACCCCAACTCGTTAGTCAGCGGTTTGTGTCGACGGTATAAGTATGTGCTGTTTAATTATTCTTTGTTTTTTCTTTTTTTTAATTAACGCTTCGATGGACGTGGTGTCTGGTTGAAATGCCATTTGGTGGAATTGTGTCGGTATGGTAGGATGAATTTTGTAGAATAGAATAGAATATTTATTTGTTGAAAACAGATTATTATAAAACAAAGATGTTACAAAATTTCAGAGTTGGTACTTTCTATGTTCTGCCGTTAGGTACATGTACAAATGCTTAATACAATCACATTAAAATGGCAATAAAAGTTAAATTCAATATTAATAATTAATGTCTTATACACAATACAAATAAAAGAATTAATCATTTCAATTTGTCATGTTTTTATTTGGAAATTGCCTAAGGCTTGAGCTCAAATCACAGCTCAAATGTCAGTGAACTTAGGTCTTAAGGCTGTAACAATGGTCAAACCTCTAAAATACGCTGGACTAAACGCATTTTGTTGACGAATCTATCCATTCATTTGTCCTGGAAAAAATATATGTTGTACATTTGTTCATCACGCACAAGTTGTATTGATTACATTTTTTGTAAATATCTTAAAATTTTGTAAAAACACATATCCACACAGGTATAATTTTAACCTAAATTGTAAATTGCTGACATAACGGCTCAACAGATTTATGCGAATCTTACACCAAAAAAAAGGTAATGCATTTTATAACAACTTGTATTGATTAATTTTCAAATTTCGTGAATCATTTTCAAATAATAATTAAAAAACTAAATCGCGAAGCATAAATCACTCGCTCCCCACCAAATCCCACCCGCGGACGCCTGGAGCCGAGACTCGTCAGTGCCTTGATGGCTGCTGTCACGAGTGGACCTCGCACGAAAATTTTATACGACAAAATAACTAAATATTTAAATTTATGAATGATTTTTAAATCGATTTCTTCTGATAATAACTTAAATACAATTTTGAGCATACTTTTTAGCTTCTAAATATATGTAATGTAGTTATAAGTAAAAATAATATTTTTTAGAACATGAATAGTCGTCATAGACTAATCAGAAATGTTAGTATAAATAGTTATGTAGAATTTAGAGCAAGATATCAGTTTCCTTTATTCTTTTTATAACAAGCTTTTATTTATCATGCAATGATTGTATGTACGTCTTTCCGTTATAAAATTTACAATTTATTTTTCAACCACTGAATCGCAGACGTCCGATTGAAATGAAAGGTTTACTTTTATAAATTCGGTGTTAAGAGGCCGTCTTCAAAATCGAAACGGGCTGAATTAGGTATTTGACACGTTCACGCACACGCGGGAGCGCTCGATCGCGTGTGTGCGTGAGTCCGGAATCATTGATGGTCAGTACGGCGATCAGATGGTTTTGATCCATTGATTTACGTGTCTTTTCTTTCGTGGTTTTTTCTATTGAAATAAAAAGTCATGGTAGTAAATCAAATCAAAATCGTTTATTTCATATAGACCTTCACAGGTACTTATGAATAGTCTGACTCTAATACCCAGTGATTTATATAACCATGGATGCGGTCACCGGAACATTTTGCAAAAAAAATCTTCATACAAGTAAACAGTACCGCCATCTGTTTAAAATCGATTGAACTACGTAGTGCCGCGATGCATAGGCGTACGATGTAACTCATGTAGGGAATGCAAACCGGTTTCACCGGAAATCGAAAAATCGGTTATTCGGTACGGTTTTTACCAAACAAAAAAACCGGTTTTACATAGCACCAAAACCGATTTTTCGATTATTTTCGGTTTTTCTTTCAATGTTTGGAAAAACTAATAAAGGAAGATTTGCCGCCGTTTTGTAAACTGAGTGCAATGCAGGGAGTATTTTTGTGATGAAATGAAGTGTGTTGATGTGTATTGTGTTGAGCTGGTAAGAAAATAACTTATAATAATGATTAAGAAAATTACTTATAAATATGATTTTTTCTCTGTGGCAACACTACGGACAACTTGTCAAATATTGTATCGTCATTTTAATTATAAAAATCCTATTAATATAGTGCTTAGGTTGATTAATCACTAAATATTTGCTACGAAAATATTTAATTTAAATAAAATCAAAAGGAAAGGAACCGTGTAGTCTATATAAACGAGTCTCTGATGAAGATGAATCTACAGAGTTAAATAAACTATAATTTCCATCAATTTGATGAAAAAGAGATGGATGGATTGTGTGAAAGATGATATTGGTAAGAAAGGAGTGAATGTTGGTATAAAGGATAGAAGAGACGAATGGAAAAAGCATACATATAGCGCCGAGCCCAAATGATTGGGAACAAGGCACTTTTATACTCACTTCATTAACTTTAACTGACTATAATTCCTCAGTTTTCGATTATTTTATCTTAGGCACGGTTATTATCTATAATTTGAGCTATAGAAATAACGTGAAAAAAAACCGAGCGAAAATTAAAAAACCGGTTTTAAAACCGGTTAACCGGTTTTACCTCTCAATAACCGAAAAAAAATACGGTTTTCATTTTGCCACGGTTTTGCATTCCCTAAACTCATGTAACCTTGTATGTGCGTACCATGCACATTTTTTTAATTACATTTTTATTTAATTCAGTTATTATTCAAATAAAAAAGGAGGTTATTCGACACGCGTGTATGTAAAATAATTGGAATTGCAAAATATTCACATTTTAAAATAGTGTCCGCCATATTGAACTATTAAGTTATTGGTCCGATTGCTCTCAAAATTGATATTAGAGAGGCCTTTGCAACATAAACCATGAATCTTTTCTCAAAATTGAAAAAAGTGGCCGCCATATTGAAATTTGCTATTTAGTTATTGGTCCGATTGCTCTCAAAACTGATATTTGGGAGACTTTTGGATCATATAACCTGAATCTTTGCTCAAAATTGAAAAAAGTGTCCGCCATTTTGATTTATTTCGTTACTGGTCCGATTGCTCTCAAAATTGAGATTTGAAAGGCCTTATAGACCACAAAACATAAAACTTTTCTCAAAATTCAAAGTAATGTCCACCATTTTGAACTAATTAGTTAGTGGTCCGATTGCTCTCAAAATTGAGATTTGGGAGGCTTTAGGATAACAAAACAAATTTTTGTTTTTTTTTGAAAATTCAAAACGGACGGACTTGCATACAAACTTTCAACCCCTATTTTACCCGCTTAGGGGTGGAATTTCCAAAAATCCTTCCTTATAGACTAGGAGGGTACGACAAAAATATAAGGTATAAGGTATCTGTGTGCAAAATTTCAAATCTCTAGGTCCAGCGGTTTGGGCTGTGCGTTGATATATCAAGAATCAGTTTATCATTTTATAAATTAAGATATGATCTACGTTAATTAATACCTATACCTATACATAGGTACGTCCCTAGGACTTACCTACCTCCGCCTATATAATGAGTTACTGATAAAGGGGTATTCTATACCCATGTACAGTCGAGGACAAAAATAACTATACACCACCAAACCTCATAAAAAGTAGCCGTTCACATCATCATAGATATGGGAACACACAAATGTTCAAAAATAAGTATACACTGTTGGACAATTATGTATGTAAACAACAAGTTTAATAATATATATCCATGTATCAAATCATAAATTTGTGAACAATCAAAATATCATGAAGTGATCAAGTCGTTGAGAAAGGTAAAGTTATTGTCGCTCCATGTAACAGGGAACTCACTGTGTAATTTCAATAATTCGTCGTGAAATATTTATTCATGATTATTATTATTAAACAAGAATCTTTTCTTTTGAGAGCAATCGGACCAGTATCTAAAAAGTTCAACATGGCAGACACTTTTACGACATTTTGAGAAAAGATTCTTGTTTTGTGACCCCAAGGTCTCTCAAATATCGAATTTGAGAGCAATCGGACCAGTATCTAAAAAGTTCAACATGGCGGACACTTTTTCATCATTTTGAGAAAAGATTCATGTTTTGTGATTCCATGGTCTCTCAAATATCGATTTTGAGAGCAATCGGACCAGTATCTAAAAAGTTCAACATGGCGGACACTTTTTCAACATTTTGAGAAAAGATTCATGTTTTGTGATTCCATGGTCTCTCAAATATCGATTTTGAGAGCAATCGGACCAGTATCCAAAAAGCTCAACATGGCGGACACCTTTGCAACATTTTGAGAAAAGATTATTGTTTTGTGACCCCAATGTCTCTCAAATATCGATTTTGAGAGCAATCAAACCAGTGTCTAAAAAGTTTAACATGGCAAACACTTTTTAAAGATCTATATTCTATTGCTATCTAAGCTTGCCGCGTTGCATCGCGTTTCGGTGTGAACTGACCCTTGATTGAATCTGACGACTGAGATTGAAGAGTATATTTAAATTAAAAGTGAAATTTAAGAAACAAATGACACGCAAATGACGTCATGACCTGTTTTAAAGACATCACAGAACGTAAATATTTAATCATGTGTGTAGCGATACTACATAATATATCAATGAATGTTTGTGTCATATCCAGTGTCATCATTGCTCAGATGGTTGTATACATATTTTTGTCTTCGACTGTACCTATTAATTATAATCACTAATAGTGAAAACTGGAACAACTTTTTTGTTTATACCACTTAGGTGGCAAACAAGCATACGGCCCGTCTGATGGTAAGCGGTTACCCTATGGACTATGGTTAGCCTATGGACGCTTGCAACACCAGGGGTATCACGCGCGCTTTACCGACCATTTCTGTTACTAAGATCCAGTATGTATTCTTCTGATCATCATAAGACCCTTAAGATTCAGCTTGTAGTAAAACACATGTAATATTAGTCAACTATTGAAAATCTAGAACATCTTAGCCATTTCTATTACTGATATCTCGTTATTATTGACCTGTTCATCATCATACCCTGGGGATTTATCGTGTAGTAAATAAAACACATGTGATATTAGATAACTATTGAAAACCATAACATCTTAGCTATTTCTATTACTGACATCCAGTATGTATTAACCTGATCATCATCAGACCCTTGATAGGTATGTATCATATAGCAGGTGAGTAAAATTAAATAGATTTATGTATTTTGTAAACTATAAATTCTGTTCCTGAGAACCTAGCAATCAACATTTTTAGTTATAAATAATGGAAATAGGCAAAGTTATAAAAACGATGCGACACATCTGCGCCGTTACCTTTTCTGTAATCGAGTTGATTGTAGTATCGCTACTCAACGTTAGGCGGCATTTCAAATGCCGCCCAGCGGTGAGTAGCACAGAATACTCGTTTAGAGGTCAAATCGTCAAGGTCATTGGGCTTGGTAACACCCTTAATATCATTGGAGAAATGTGTGTACTATTGACAGGCCATTAGGCGCGCATGGTTAAGATTCCACCTATCGCGCCGCAGGTCTTGGGTTCGATTCCCACCCAGGACATGCATTTGTGTGCATGAACATGTCTGTATGACCTGAGCCTGGGTGTAATTATGTATATTAAGTATGTATTTACAAACAAAAAGTAGTATCAGTTATCTGGTTTCCATAGTACAAGCTCTGCTTAGTTTGGGATCAGATGACCGTGTGTGTGAGGAATGTCCCAGGATATTTATTTATTTTTAGTATAAAATGTTGCTTGCCTTTTAAGAAATTCTAGTGTCTAAGAGAACAGTTCCAAGTTCGTCATTTGGAGCTGGAAAGATGATGATGATGCCGAACCTATCAAGCTTATATATTGGTGAACAATAACCCTTATTACTATACGCTCCATTTTATTACTTACAGCTTCGATTAATGAAACGGATTCTTATTAACAAAAATACCCGAATTATATGCCTTTAATAAGTTTCCAATTCCATCAGACAAGCGCCCTCCGATTTCCTGAATAAATTAACACCATCAGAAATTTAAATTAGATTTCAAATGATATCGTTGAAGAATGATTCGTTCGTTGAAATTAACTTTTTTTAGCTTTTTTCATAGATATTACGTTGCAGAGGTACTATAAAAAAACCGGCCAAGTGCGAGTCAGACTCACGCACCGAGGGTTCCGTACAAACCTGTAGGTATATAAGTACATGGTAGTATAGACCTGAGTATTTGATATTAATTTCAATTTATGACGTATTAAAAAAAAACTACTTACTAGATCTCGTTCAAACCAATTTTCAGTGGAAGTTTGCACCGTAATGTACATCATATATTTTTTATAGATTTATCATTCTCTTATTTTAGAAGTTACAGGGGGGGGACACACATTTTACCACTTTGGAAGTGTCTCTCGCGCAAACTATTCAGTTTAGAAAAAAATGATATTAGAAACCTCAATATCATTTTTGAAGACCTATCCATAGACACCCCACACTTAAGGGTTTGATGAAAAAAAAAATTTTGAGTTTCAGTTCTAAGTATGGGGAACCCCCAAAATTTATTGTTTTTTTTCTATTTTTGTGTGAAAATCTTAATGCGGTTCACAGAATACATCTACTTACCAAGTTTCAACATTATAGTTTCGGAAATAAATGGCTGTGACATACGGACAGACAGACAGACAGACAGACAGACAGACATGACGAATCTATAAGGGTTCCGTTTTTTGCCATTTGGCTACGGAACCCTAAAAAGTCAAGAGATTTTAAGATAAAAAAAAGGATTTAAGAGGAAATAGAATTTATAAGAAGCGCTCGTGGTGTAGCATGATTAGCCGTTCTTAATCGATCGGCAAAGTTAAGCTACGTCTGTCGGGGTCGGTACCTGGATGGGTGACCGCCTAGTGGTATTTCAAATCGAGCGTTTCCGTGCTTCGGAAGGCACGTAATGCCGTTGGTCCCGGTCATCACTTAATTGTGATAGTCGTTAAGCTAGTTGGAAGCCTCCTAGGCGGCTTGAAAAATTCCAACAGTAGGTACTTGACCACTAGCCTACCTCCACCGATCCGCAGTGGGCACGCGTGGTGGAGAATCTGCACATTCCCTTTCACCCTCATTTTTTGCAGGAGGCCTGTGCTCAGCAGTGGGACATTAGGCTTTATTTGTAAATTCCAAAACAGGTACATAAAATCCCATCCCCCCTCATCACCGCAGTTACCAAATCCAAAAATATGAAATAATTCCAGTAGATATACACAGGAGACAATTGATTTAAATATTACAGAAAAAAATAGAACGATGTTTCTAACTAGCACAGTTTTTTCGAACTCATAAAAAATCCTTCTCAAACCAAATTAGTTATGCGGTCAGGGTTTTCTCTATAGTAATGGGTCAAACCAAAAAATCATATATCTATGAAATTTCAGAACCGGCTTTTTATATTTACTAGCTTTATGAGTACAATTACGTAAATATTCAACTCCTCAATAACACTAACATTCTCAAGCCTCTAAAGATAAATCATTCAATCGCCTAAATCGCAAATCCTCGAACACCCTTATCAACCACCAGAGGAACAATATAACATAACATAGGTCGCAATAAATATTGTTAAACGTCAACATGGGAAATACGCGCCGTGTGCACTCGGCCTAAAGGATAGCTCGTTTGTATCCCGCAGGGGAATCCCCCGACTATACAGTGTGTTGATTAAAAAAAAACTCTATACGGAGTGATTTGGGAGATTGATATTTTTGAAATTGGGATAAAAAGTTTGCATACGGTTTAGGAAAAGGCTAATGGTGAATCTTGGCGTGTAAATAGCCAAATCACCGGTGTACTTGCGTACGGGAAATACTTTAGCACAGGCCTAAAAGTATGGCTGCCTTGTAATAATGAAATTTATGATGAAGTGACTAGAAAACGAGTAACACCACTGTGCAGTTATAAAAATCGCCCACTCACCTCTTATATCGAACCTTGAAGCCTCTCTTATCAGGGTAAAGTCATAATCCAGTTTTTGAAGACCACAAGGAATACGAGTGGATGCCGGCCGGCAATCTTCATCCGAATATATCTTCGGAATTCACAAGCAGAAGGGTAAGATTTCTTGGTGCACCAGTCTCACGTTAGTATTTAATGTTCTTTCTCTATTCATTTAATAAAAACACATCCTTCTCAATTATCTTATGAGAAGGAAAAATAAAGTAATTTTATCAAAATGTTCACTTCATCGTAGTGAAACAGGTAATATATCAATGGACCGAACGGAAGGGTCCACAGAAAACAAAACAGTGATTGAGAACAACAGTTCAATACAGTCATTCACGAATCTCAATAATCGGTAATTACGCCATCTCTGAGCACATCATGTGCAACTTATGGAACGAATTCACTGAATGGGCGCTGCACTATTTACTTGTTTTCTTAATGAATTTAAATTTATTTGTATAAAGCTGTGGCGCTTCACCAGCTAATATTCACAGATATGTCGTACAATAGTTAATTTACAGTCAGACAAAATGTCCTTGTCATTTGTTCTGGCTAAAAGTATCGATTTAAACGAGAAATTGGCATTATATGTATTTTAGTCGTTCAAAGTATGTACGCGCATTTCATACATAAGACGTACATTTTAAGGCGATGATAGCTCAGTGGTAGTGACGTCGGATACCGAGACGAAGGTCCCGGGTTCGAATCCTACAATGAGCTTGAGCTTTCGGTGAAGGAAAACATCGTGAGGAAACCATAGCACGGTGGTAGGGTACTTTGTAGTACCCGTCTGGCTGGCTACCACCCTCAAGTTGAAAATCTGTCGCCAAGTACCTATCGGTGTGTTCCGACAGCTGCACTTGAGAGCCAGTTCCTTCTAGGCTTTGTGTGCTTACCACCTTCGACCACATCATCACTTACCATAGTGAGATAATGGTCAAACACAGGCCTATACACAGTAAAAAGAAAAAAAAAATACATACGGTGAAAATAATTTCTTTACAAAGAGGGATCCAAGTAAACTTACAATGCCCAAATGTAAAAGTGACTTTCATCAAAAACCTGTCAGTAAACGTTTGACGGGCCAGACGGCGCGGTTGGTTAAGACTCTGGTCAAGATTCCACCTATCGCGCCGCTGGTTGTGGGTTCGATTCCCATACAGGACATGCATTTGTGTGCATGAACATGTCTGTATGTCCTGAGTCTGGGTGTAATTATGTATATTAAGTATGTATTTACAAACAAAAAGTAGTATATGTATTATATCAGTTATCTGGTTTGCATAGTACAAGCTCTGCTTAGTTTGGGATCAGATGACCGTGTGTGAGGAATGTCCCACTAAAAGTCTATAATAATATTCCAAGGGCTATAAGAGAACTGCCTCTTAAAAAGTTTATATTTAAATTACGGGAATGGCTTCTTGAAAAATGATTCTATACAATTCAGGAATTTTTCAATCACAAAATTATTATTATGTATTGACATTTTCTTTTCTTTATTTTTGTAATGTCTTTTATTTAGAATTTATGATTTAATGTGGATATATGTGTGGTATGTGTAATTGACATTAATTTTTTAATTTTTGTATTGTAATTTTTATTATTTTAATGTAGGTTCAAAGAAACTTTATTTTCTCAAAAGAACAGAGTTCACTTCATGAGAATTTACAAAATTTACTTAAATATATTTGACACGTCCAGTAAAAATCTTAATAAAATAACAAAGAAAAAGTAAATAAAAAGAAAACAATTAAACATATTTAAGTTTAAAAAAAAAAAGAACATAAGAATCAATTTGTAGACTTAAATTCCCATCCTTGAAGTCGGATAGAAATACATGCAAATCAAAACAGCAAAGGACCCCAATTCACAGAACTTATAACAAAAAATAAAATAAAATATATTGCTGTTTATGACATGTTCATGACATACTGTTTTAGCTTATGTTTGAACAACGTTAATGATTTTAGGTCCTTAATGTCGATAGTAAATCATTATATTTGAAATTGTATTTTAGTTAAAATTATGTTTTATTTATAAGGATTGTGTGTATTTACATGCCTGTTTATAAGGCGGGATAAATATTCAGAGCGATTGTAAGATAGTATCCCTGCGAATAATTCATTTCAAGGAATTTTGCCCGTACCCCTGTTCACGGCACGTACTCTTTTTCACATACTTTTTAGTGCACATTATTATTTCGATTTTTTAAATGTTTCAATTATTAATTGTTATTATTTTTATTATCTTACTTCGTTATTCTTCTTCTTTGTTTTCTATATTTTTTTATATTGTTTTTCGTGACGTCACCTATGGCAGCAACTGAAAATCAGTACTGTAGCCCTGTACCTGTACTGGGCTTGCAGTCTACAACTGAGTCGCTGTCATTTTTGATGTCACAAACAATTTATTATTACCTATCCACCTAGTTACCTCTTTTCCTTTTTACTGTTTTATGTGTTGTAATACGTAATTGTGTTATGTTACCTCAAAATAAATGAATTTTCTGTCCTTCTTACTCTAATACAGTCTCTCTATTAATATTCTAACTCTATGGTCAAATCAGGTGCTGGCTGGCCCAAGCAGGCATAATTAATACTGAGCATTTAATGACAACCGAACGGTACGGTGTATATGTATGTATTTCAACCATATCCATTGAGTAAATTTTCAAATTCAAAATCATTTATTCAAATAGACCTTTGCAGTCACTTTAAAAGTCTGTCTCTAAGACTAATACCGGTTCGGAAGTTTGCATTTGCTGAGAGGAGCCGGCAATAAACTCGGCAATTACTCTTTAATAAATAAATACATACATTAATTAAAGTGTTTATTTTAAAGACGTGATCAAAGGTTTGTCACCTCTGATAAATTGATTTAACCCGATTTCAACCTAGTTACACAACAACAGGGTACTTAATCAAATGCAGACAATGCTACTAGGCATTTAAAAGTAAACGAACCGTCAATGTTTATATTGAGACTACATTTGTGGACTATTAAATGTCACGAAAGTGATTAAACGTACGTAAGTGTCATTAAAATAGTTTATGTGGCCGTCTAGTTCGACTCTCATTTCGCAGTGACATGATTATTGATGTGGGACAGACAGACATATGTATACTATTATGGTGCGTCCATGCTACGCCAAGCGAGCACGAGCCGAGCCTCGAAAGAACAGGATTCGTTCGTTTCTCGCGATTTCAAGCGTGGACGTACTTAACGAGAGCGTTGCAAATCCCTGTGTTCGTGAAAAAACTGACAATTGGGCGGAGCTATACAAGCGGTCGAAAGTCAAGCTCAGATAAATAGATAGAAAAAGAAAACAACTAGGTAGTACAAAACCAAACAACTCCATTCGTAGAGAGACTTTAAGCGAAGCACTTAGGAAAGGTACCGGGCGATATTCCTAGAAAGTATATTAGGAGAGCAATTCAAGGTAAATTTCTACTATCCCGTTTCCAATTTCTTCAGATCACCTGTACTTACATAGGTTATTGCAGTTTAGACTTTAAGGTGTAATGTTTTAAGACGATTATTGAATGGGATTGTAATCCTGATTGCGTATCGATGGTTGGAAGGTAATAAGCAGTTGAACGATGTGAAGGTATTGGAATCCTACGTTGGGCGCCAACTTCTATTTCACAACATTAAATGTAACATTTACAACATGGTGCTGATTCTGTTGTAAATCACTATACAAATTTTAGTCATATCTCCTCTTTTTCTTACGAACATTATAGAAAAAGTATAGAATATATTTAATGCTGCCAAATGAATATTTGCAGTCTTATTTTGCGTGTTTTTAGGCTTAACCGCGATAGATGGCGACTAAATTTATATTGAAAACAAGCATTGGACTAAATTTCTTACATCCTTTTCTTATGTTCTTTGTTAGAAAGAGACATAGTGAGATTAAAATTTGTTTAGTTGTAAACAACAGAATCAGGGCCATTGACTAGGTTATTAATTTACCGAGCGCGCGAAGCATCTCTTATCCTGGTTAAAAATGCTTTCGTATGTCTGTCCAGATGCCCCGCTGTTCTCCTCTACAGCTCGCATTTCTCAACCGATTCTCGTGAAATTTTGTGGGCAGGGGGCTTATTACGAAGACGATACAGGATAGTCCGATCATCGCTGTCAATAAATTAGCCAATAGAATGGGCTAGATGATAAAAAAAAATTAGTCCCTCTTTTACATTATCAAAAAATATTCGACACGTGTTTTTTCTATTGTCTTAAACAAAAGATACCGTGTGTTGAAGTTCCGCGTGACGTCACGAGGACTCCCGGACTTTGAATCGCTTTATCTTTGTAAATTTTTTGTGTTGAATCGGGTGTAAACCAAACGGGTTAGAAACGAACTTACCCAAGTGAAGCAGCCCAAGTAAGCTGGGCCGTCTCGTAAATACAAGCCATAACAATATAAAACCATAGCAAGCCGATTGCGTGTCATTGCGCATTGAGACGTCGACAGTGACAATAAGGCTCAGTATAACTTGTGCCTGCTTGGGCCAGTACTGATTTTACTCACACATACGTAGGAAATATAGTGCTTCACTTTCTTATAAGGCGGTTTCAACACATTTTTTTTATCACACGATTTTTAAAATCAATCTTTTATTCTTATTCATCTTCACAAAAGACAAAACCTTCACCACTCTTTACTACCACAAGGAGGCATAGCTGCTAAAATTGAAGGCCGCTGGCCGTCAGTAAACATTCTCAAACATTTCGACTCACTCGTTACCACTGTGGCAAGTGGTGAGTACCCACTTGATGCTAAGGGTGCTTCGGACTAAGGGTTGTCTCTTTCAAATTGTTCTCACGACGACAGTTTTAAATTCACGTTTTATAATAGCATATTGTGTATACTTAAACATCGACAAATATTGTGTTAAAAGTTTCCAATTAAAGACACACAACATAAAACAGTGGGTCTGGAAAATATCATTTTGCGTAGGAGTCCCTTATACTCGTATTACCAATTTCAAACCCTCATCATCAGGTCTAATGTCCTACTGCTGAGCACAGGCCTCCTTTCACAAATCAGGGTGAAAGGGAATGGGCAGATACTCCACCACGCGTGCCCACTGCGGATCGGTGGGGGTGGTCAACCTACTGTCGGAATTTTCAAGCCGCCTTGAAGGCCTTCAACTAGCTTAAAGCTATCACAATTAAGTGATAACTGGGACCAACGGTTTTACGTGCCTTTCGAAGCACGGAAACGCTCGATTTGAAATACCACTAGGCGGTCACCCATCCAGGTACCGACCATGACGGTGGTGGCTTAACTTGCCGATCGATTAAGAACGGCTTATCATGCTACACCACGAGCGCTTCTTCGCTTTAACTGGGAAAATATGTTTAGGGTTCCGGACCTTAAAAGGAAAAACGGAACCCATACAAAATCACTCTGATGTCCGTCCGTCTGTCACACAGGTTTCATTTTTATAAAAGCTTTTCATTATTCGATATATTAACAACTCTATGCACCTTATTAGCAGGTAACTACGACCTGCGTCCCTTTCCAATTACCACATGAGTTGATAATAAGTTCAAACCTATCCAATATAAATAAAATTCTTTACCATCAGCAACTTGCCAAACGCGGATATAACGGATAAGTCCATTCATGCTTGTCATGGCGTCGAGATGATCGCAAGTCACGTGGAAAATGTATCTTGACCTCTCCTGCTTGGTATTATGATACGAGTCATCCCCTAATGTGCAATCTGTGGGGTTTTATTGCTGGATTATGGAACCCTAAAGCTGCCCACTTCCCTCCAATATGGCGAAGAGGGCGATGGCTGCCGTACACGTCACATGTACATGTGAACAGGTGTTCATAAAGTCCCACGCACAGAGCCAACAATCAATATACACTCTAAAGCGATGGTAGTCAAATATAAAAGCTTACACCATACAGTTGGCACATAAAACTAAATTTTTACGTATAATTTTCCACGATCGCTCGTCCAAATCATATAAACCATTATGCGATGAGAATAAAGTTCACATTAGCGAGTTATGGCTTTAGAGTGCCGCAAATTAAATATCTGCAAAATATGCATGATCGTATATGTCATCAAAAGGTCATCCAAATACTCCATGGTCCCCATGACACTGGCGGCGTTTCCACGCTGAATGGTTAGCCTTAGCCTCTGGGCAAAAAAGTAATATAATATTAAAATTAAAATGATAAAATCAAAAAAATCAAAATCAAAATCAAATCAAAATCAAAATTCATTTATTCAAATTAGGCCCTTATAGGGCACTTGTGAAAGTTAACAAATGACTACAAAAAAAAAAAAAAAAGATAAAAATGAAAATTAATTAATCTTACCTTAATAAATTCCCGCTATGCTAAAATTCTTTGACTTTTATCCAGCCAGCCATTTAAAATCATACGAAAATAATATCTACGGAACCGTTTAAACCGTTAAAATAACACACATCCAAAAATAATTTGATGTGCACTTTTTTATGACAAAAAACGTTTTCATCGTTAATTTAATGTGTAGTAGGTACTAATAAAATCTGTCGCTCGCATATAAAACGTAGAGTGATACTTAAAATATCAACAAATATAAATCCCGCTTCGTCTATAAAACTTTTTTTTAAACTCATAACCTAAGTTTTTTTTTTTTTACAATCTCGTCATTGTAAGTGATGACGTGTCCGAAGGTGATAAGCATACGAAGCCTAGGAGGAACTAGCTCGTCAGCTGCAGGTGCTTGGCGACAGATTGTGGTGGTGAGGATGGTAGCCAGCCAGCCGGGTACTACTAGTACCCTACCACAGTGCTATGGCTTCCTCAAGATGTCTTCCTTCACCGAAAGCTCAAGCTTTTCAAAATCATTTATTCAAATAGACCTTCGCAGGCACTTATGAAAAGTCTGACTCTAATACTCTAAATACCGGTTCGGAAGGTTGCATTTGCTGAGAAGAGCCGGCAATAAATTCAGCAATTACTGTTTTCAAAACAAGCTTAGATTCATTACATAATATTTACATTCTAATCGCACTGAAAACAATTGCGTGCCCCGGCGCGGCGGTAAAATTACAAAGTAGACTGAATAAATATTTAATAAGTAAATAAATAGCAAACTTAAGGAGACCAGCCCCCACAAGCACAAGCAGCACCCGTTCACAAGTATGACGCGTATGGCAGCCATCGCCCTCCACGCCATATTGAAGGGAAGTGAGCGACCCGTCACACGAGCTCATTGTAGGATTCGAATCCGGGACCTACCAGTGAGTTACCATCGCCTTAATTTCTCTATTGAAAGCTACATTATCCCCGAGTGCTATAAGCTACTTTTTTTTTTTTTTTCCTTTTACTTATATTTTTAAGAGAGGTAGAGCATAGCGTTTATTCGCTCAAAGAGCAGCTCGATTGGGGAAGTACCTCCACCTTACATAATATCGCAGCCAAATAACTTTATGTTGTGTAAAGTTGTGTTCCTGCGCGTGAGTAAGGTTGCCAGAGCTCCTAGGGGAGGGGGGATAGGTCGATAACGCGTGAGCGATGCTTCGTGTGTTGCAAGCGTCTATATGGCTACGGTAACCGCTTACCATCAGGCGGGCCGTATGCTTGTTTATCGGCTAAGTAGTATAAAAAAAAAAAAAATATATTTACTAGCTGTCCCCCGCGGATTCGCCCGCGTTCTCGGGATAAAAAGTCTTTAATGGTATTCTAATTTTCATTTCGCAGGTGTAGCCGCGGGGTACAGCAATCAACGAACATGATTTTGTAGAATGAATAATATTCTTCGATGACAGATTTCCCCCTTTGATAACCTGTGAGAGGGACTGGGACCGATGAGGGGAGGGTTATCAAAGGTTTAATTTTTAAAAGCGTCTACCCAGTCGTTGTGGTGGACTGGTATTAAACATCGGAAATGATAGATTACTGGGACATTAGGGTTCACTGTGTCGTCATAGTGAGAAATAAATATTCTGTGAATATTTTAGCTATCTACCTATTAAGGTTCAAGAGATACAGCCCACTGACAGACAGACGGACAGACGGACGGACGGACAGCGGAGGCTTACTAATAGGGTTCCGATGGGCACACTTTGGGTACGTAATCCTAAAAAAAATTGCTGAGGGTTTGGAATATAGCCTCAATAACCCATATTGTATGGGGCTTATTTTATTCGATGATTTAACATTTTGGTAATTAAAAAATTTAAAGGAAAATTCATTTCATACGACTACGAAGGTTTAAAACTGGTTTTTCATGTTAGCACACTCCACTACATCCTCACAGATACAATCAGACACAAAAAAAGTAATAACTGAAACAGGAAAATATAAATAAGGAAGAAATTAATTATTGTACGGGTCCCTTGACACTACGCCCCAGTTCGCAGCTGTCGTGCCAGCGAAGTATTAAAAATAGAAGGCTTCTTACAAAGAGTCCGTTCGTAGGAGCCGTGATAAATGATTATCTTTTGTAATGTGATATTATCCAAGATAATTTTAGCATAAATTTATATTAGGAGTGATTTATTTGGCATTGTTTGCCTAGAGCTCAATTTACCTGTTAGGGGTGATCCATTTACTAAAAACTTTTGTATACCTAATCTATTTTCGTACAGGGTGAAATAGGGTTTATTTTTGACTGACTAAACATGCAGGGGTGAAATACTCATATTCAGAAAACATAAAAAAATATGGGACTAAAATTCCGCTGTTTTCAAAGAATGATAGAATGCATTTATTTTTTATTTTCAATACAGTTTAAATGCTTGTTCTACTTGAAACAATGCTACATCCGAAACACATCATCATCATCATCATAAGCCTTAATGTCCCACTGCTGAGCAAAGGCCTTCATTAACAAATGAGGGTGAATGGTAATGGGTAGTATTCCACAACGCATGCCCAATGCGGATCGGTGGAGGTAGGCTAACCTACTGTTGGAGTTTCAAGCTGCCGATGAGGCCTCCAACTAGCTTAACGACTATCACAACTAAGTGATAACCGGGACCAACGGCTTAACGTGCCTTCCGAAGCACGGAAAACGCCCTAGGCATCCACCCATCCAAGTACCGGCTCCAACAGCGGTATCTTAACTTTGCCGATCAATGTGAACGGTTTGTCTGTATGGTCCTTTTCCATTACATATTTTTGTAAACAATAACTCCAAGAATTTCCTGAAACGCAAGTAAAACCATGGTCATAACTAGAGGGATTTTTATCGAGGAGAAAAGAAAAAGAAATAAACATAAATAGAAAAGCTGCACTGCCTATGAGCCCGACTCCGCTCGCGTTAATCGGAGCCAATAAAGTGGTAGTGGCGGCGTACAGCCGGCTTAAACCTATCTATATGATACTTACCAGACATAGGGTGACCGTTGTTGTATGGTTGGATAGGACTGTCCTAGCTTGCGACCAAATCTTTAAACGTAAAAAATTTGACCTTGGATAGAAATGTTATACAAACCCACGGTCACGGGATATTTAGGATGAGGCAATTCTATTTTTATACTCTGATGGTATTTTATAGTTTTTAAACTGCCAAGGCAGACAGATCTTCTATAGATAAAAACTGTCCAACCGCTATACTTAATCTATCTATACTATAATTATAATATTATAAAGCGGAAGTTCTTTGTTTGTATGAACGGGCTAATCTCAGGAACTACCAGTCGGATTCGAAAAATTATTTCACTAATAGGAAGCTACATCATCCCCGAGTATTATAGGCTACGCCGGGAACGCGAGTGAAAACGCGGGTAACGGCTAGTTATCAAATAAAGACCAAAGAACTAGACAAATATTATAACTAGCATACAAATTAAATGTACTCGTTTAGAAGATAGGTAGTTATTACATTTGGATTGATTATTCAAGGAAATTTCTGGCAAAATATCGTCCAATAAGATCACACTAAAACAAAAGACGTAAAATTGGTCACCCTAACCTGACCGAGTTGCGATACCGGACCGCATAGTAAAGTCAGTTACATACGACTATTCGTTTTAATTTGGCGCCGTTGGCACAAGTACAGGGTGTAGCGAGATAGAGACCGGCCAAGTTGTTGAAAGTAAGACTTTCTTTCGTTGGTCTGTGGTGTAGGGTTGATACAAATAGGTTACTCAAAATAAATAATTTTGCACGGGTGGTAGAAGGTTCTTCGTAGTAATCGCCTGGCTGGCTGGCATCACGCAACATTGCATTTTTGTTGATTTTTGAATTGGTTGTTCTGTTTTTTTTTTATTCTTATTTTTTGTCATTACTACAGTCATTAATGTAATGTTGTGTGTTGTCCTGAATAAATCTTTTTTCTTTCTTTCTTTTTCTTTTACTCGAGTTGAACCGACAGCAGCACTTGAGATTGCGGTCAAAATACATGTATAGGATAGCCTGAGTTACTAGTCAGTTCTTTCGGATATTTTTTCGGTAATTTTACGATTAATATACAACACTACGGAAAGCGGTTGAAACCGCAGGGGACAGTCTTTCATATATTTTTGGTATATGTATTGGCTTTAGTATTAAGTGTTAATAATATTGTATAGCTTATTCATAGGGCTATCGTGTCACTAGTCGCGGGCAAAACCTATGCTACTTTGTTAAAAGCACTTTGTGTACGATACAAATACGTTATTTCATAAGTAGGGTAGTAATATATTCTCATTACATACAAAATGCACGCTTCACATAATTACGAACGTAATTACTACACAACCAATGTAAATTGAGCTTTATTACAATGCAACAAAGTTGTAATTATACGCACGGTAAGGACGTACAGGGATATAATAGGGTGATGCAAATTTAATTAGAATCTTAAGTAAGAGAAGCCGGATACGAGAAATGCTTATCTGTTTAGTAAAGTTTTATTTTAGGGTTGGCACCTTCAGCACAAAAATATTAAACAAGTTTTTAGCAAACAAATATGAAATTATTACTTTATGGACTTTGTGATATTTAACTGTATTTGTCTTTGAGACAAAAGTAAATTAAAAATAAGAAATAACTACCAGCCTATTTTAATTTGTAGAAAGCTGTGTCGCACAAAAAAACATTAAAAATAACCGCATACAAGTATTTTAGATCTATTTCAGGGAAAATCCAACCCTAAACATGGCAAGCTCAGGGTTGCAAAGGAACTTGCCTTCGCCATTTTCATAGCACAGTATTTATGAAGTGGGAGAGTTGGTGGTTTAATTATTGACATGTTTGTGGCAGCCCTGTAGGTAACTCTACAGGTTGTTTAACACGATCATTTGGAGAATATAAATAAATTCACATTTAAGAAACTTTTCATTTGTTGTGAAGCGCACGCAAACTGAAATGTTTTTACCTAAATAAATTAAATAACTAACTTTTTTTAAATTACATAACTATGCGAACGAACGTCCTCGCCACACACAGATAAACCCATTGAGGTTTGCGTTGTGTGGTTTTTAATACTTTGTTGTACTGTTTTTCACTGTGTTTTGAATAAATAAATTAAAAAAAAAAAAACAAATAACCATAGCACTTTGGTAGGGTAGTTTCTTTATTACCGTTTGGCTGACTAACGCCTTCGAGTTACTATTGTTTCTGCAGCTGCACTTTGTAGGCTTGGGGTTGTTACAACCTTTTTTTTTTTTTTTTTCGTGTGGAAATCCTCATAGGATACCCGACCGCCCCGGGGGTAGCGGCCAGGTTATGCCGGACTTGTACCGGCTAAAACCCCAACGGTCTTATTACAAAAAACGATCTTCATCCTGGTTTAAACCATAACTTACAAGTCTTGGATTGTTACGGTACTAACGTTGGTCCTATGACTAAAATTCGATCTTATTACAAATCGCAGACTAACGGAGGATGTGTTAGTACCACAAGCTAGTCCATGATTAAATAATATCCACAGATTATCTATAGAAAACATTCATTGAATCTGACATCATTCGTTCGCACCGTTCCATTTATCTACATAGCTGATTAATTCTATAAATTATTAAAATTTAAAATAGTATATACTATTAAGATATAAATTCAAATATTGATTTTTGAAAAGATTTTGCTGGTGCAACTAAATTATCAACTATAATTTTGTTTTTGGCGTTGTTTTCACGTATAATAATGTAATATTACCCGTCAATATTACATATTAGCAACAACTCTTGCGCGTAACGGAATAAATGAAGTTCTCGCGCGTATTATAAATACGAAACTGCTACTACTAACATTAAGCAATAAAAAGTGCTTATATTATAATAAAAACTCTACAATAGATGATCAGAAGAAAGGAAGGGGTGACAATTGGAGCGCCGAAGAGAAAGTTTGTTTTGATGTTAAAACTGTGCGATACACATAACATTCTTTATGATAACTCTAATTTCAACCATTCTAGGATATATTATCAAAATATATTATATTCTTAGTGACAAGCAGGCCAGAACAAATTGATATAGAATTCGATCAAAGAAAACTAAAAAAGGTTCTCAACACATGTAAGTACATATAATTACTAGTCCCCATGGTTTCTCCTGGTCCTAGGGTAAAAAGTAGCCCATGTCCCTCTTTATACCTGTCCAGCAGTTTAGGTGTGAAAAGTTAACAGACACAAGTTACTTTCATGTTTATAATTATGTATGGAATCTCAGGGTGAAACCGCAGGAGACAGCTTGCTTTTAAAAATGATGTTTGTTTGTTCAAGCATCTCTCAAAAAGTAATGAACCAATCTCGATGAAATTTGGCATGCAGACAGCCTATGGTATGGATAAAACATAGGAGACTTTACAAAAGTTGACTTTACAAGAACATTCTTATAATATAATTGCAGAATCAAGAATGAAAAAACTGGATTTAGAAATAGATTTATTAGAAATAGAAAGCAAGAAACACACTAATGAATAAAATGTTAGTAAAACAAATTCAAACCAAATTAAATAAACCTATGCAAAACAAGAGCAGCTTTCATAAAAATAAATTAATATCTCTTTTTTTTTTCAGGTCAACCACAACAGTAATAAATAATAATCAATGAAATGTCTTAATTTTACAAAACATAATGTGAGAATGTTAGAAATTATATTAGTATATAAATTTCAAAATTGAAAATAATAAAAGTGCTAAGTACTGTAACTTAATTTTATAAATAAATAAATATAATCAATGAATATAAGTTTCAATGAACTGCCTTCCACGAACTGTTTTTTCAACTCTTGATTGTGAAAATGTTTCTCTAGCGGATGGTGTCATGCTGCTATCATTTTAACCAGAAAATATCTCCTCTCTCATGTCAATGGCTATATTATGAAGAACTGCACATGCTACTATAGTTTTTTTGGCACTTTAAATATCACAACACATGCCTCTTAGTAGGCAGCGGAAACATTGTTTCCATAACCCGTAACATTTCTCCACTGTGTTCCTTGTACGCATGTGAGACTGGTTATACCTTTATTCTGCAGGTGTTGTAGGGTTCAGAACTGGTGTAAATAAATATGGGGTGCAAGGATAGCCACTGTCACCCAGTCATATTCCAGAGAAAGCACCAGCCGCTACTTTTATTCACTGAAAAAAAGGATCTACAAAACTAGTTATGTAAATTGTCATATATGTTGTCGGGAAACAAACTTTAATTACATGTAATCAAATTATTTAGTTATTGATCCAAAACTAGTTATGTAGATTTTTTTTCGATAAGCAGTAAACTAATTATCAGTTACTATTTACTGAGACAACGTAGACTAACTAGTGTGGTTGCAGCAACAAAACCAATTTCTCATTTATTAACAAAAAATAGTTTTACTTCTTAACCTATTTGTTTGGCATAAAAACTATACCAACCAATTTACTAAATTCAACTAAACTTTTGTTATATTTAACCTAAAGACTTTTGAACTAGTATACACATTTTTGTTGACTATTACAATAACGATTGTGTATATGTAAACGAACCTTCAAGGTTTTCGGGGCGTGGGGGAAGATGTGACGCGACGCCTAACGCGTTCATTCCTGTCTTTATCGCGTTGTTTTTTGGTTTATTACTTGTGAAGTTGTGAGCTAAACGGCACTGAATGGTTTGTTTTCTTTATTTTATTGAATAAATGGTGTTTGTCAAGAAATGATTTGGTCAAGCAGGACATATTTGTCCTCCTAATATGAGCGAATTCGATCGGATGGCGGCAGCAGAGCCAGCAAGTGACATGGAGAACTATGTTAAGTCCTGGGGACTGGCCACATACATTGATAAGTTTAAAGGTATGTAATTATTTTTGCTTGATAATATTTCTAAGCGCTTAACGCAATGAACTGTAAAAGTTCACGCGGACCTTGGCAAACCATCGATGCGGAGTGGCATTGCCAAACCAGATTCTCCAGCATCAGTGTCGTAGCTAAGTAAACTTGTTAACTACCCATTTACAGCTAAATCAATGAACCGATTTTGATGAATAAAATGCAAAAATCCTTGACCCCAAAAGTGCACTCCAACCCTATCCACCTATTAATATCAATATTTTTTAAATTTCAGAATAAACTTGGACACTTTGCAAATGTCAGCTGAAGACTTAAAGGAATTGGTGCCTATAATTGATCACAGGGTCAAGTTAACAAAACAAATAGCTATGTTCAAAGATATTTTATCTGACTGACGCATTTTCTGATACAAATGCCTACAGTAAGTATATTACTCGCACACCCATTTTGTTTTGTTATACTGCACAGTATGTTTTTGACCCGAAAAACGGCCATCATCGTTTTATTCTCTTATAATATATTAGATATTGAGAGCCATACTAGTTCCTTACTGGACCTTCTGCTGACTACGCGACCGGACAACTATGCAGTGACAGTGGATGCGCCACTTGGCTCATCGGACCACTGTCTCGTCCGGACGCAGGTGCCTTGTGCGCGGCCCGTTTCGCTCCGGTCACCCGGGCGTCGTCGTGTGTGGCACTATAAGTCAGCAGACTGGGATGGATTGCGTGAATCCTACGCATCGTACCCGTGGAGGCAGCTTTGCTTCGCATCAGATGATCCTGACACCTGTGCAGTTGCCGTCGCTGAGGCGATTCTGGCGGGAATGGAGTGCTTTATTCCAAACCCGTTAGTGGCTGCAGGGGTGAAGAAACGACCGTGGTTTAATCGGCGCTCCAAAGAAGCTAGACGAAATAAGCAGACTTTGTACGAGGCTTGGACCACGGCCCGAACTAATCAGGACCCTAACATCTCTGTTGCGAAACGCAAACTTAACGCTGCCTCGAGATCCAGTAAGCGAATGATTGCCAGGGCAAAGTTCGATTTCGTCGGCAGAATTGGTGAGAGGCTAACTAGCCTTCCCTCTGGGAGTCGCGCTTTCTGGTCTCTTGCCAAAGCTGCAGAAGGAAACTTTTGTCAGTCGTCCTTGCCACCACTACGTAAGCCGGACGGAAACTTGGCCCACAGTGCAAAAGAGAAAGCGGATCTTTTAGGCAGTCTCTTTGCCTCGAACTCGACTTTGGATGACGGGGGCGCCACACCGCCTACCATCCCGCAGTGTGCTAGCTCCATGCCGGAGATAAGCATTACCCAACGGGAGGTCCGGCGGGAATTGCTTTCTCTGGACATCCATAAGTCGAGTGGGCCAGACGGCATACCGGCAGTGGTGCTGAAGCGGTGTGCTCCTGAATTGTGTCCAGTATTGACGCGTCTTTTCGCACTTTCCTACACCAAAAAGGAAGTCCCGTCTTCGTGGAAGACTGCCCACGTGCACCCAGTGCCCAAAAAGGGCGACAGATCAGACCCGACGAATTACAGGCCTATCGCCATCACCTCCCTTTCTCTCTAAAGTCATGGAGCGTGTGATCAACACGCAGCTTTTGAGATACCTGGAGGATCACGAGTTGTTGAGCGACAGACAATATGGCTTCCGCCACAGTCGCTCAGCTGGTGACCTCCTTGTGTATCTCACGCACCGTTGGTCACTCGCCATTGAGAGTCAAGGTGAGGCATTGGCAGTGAGCCTAGATGTGGCGAAGGCGTTCGATCGGGTCTGGCACAGGGGTCTTCTCGCGAAGTTACCAGCATACGGGCTTCCCGAGGGATTATGCAAATGGATCGCCAGCTTTCTGTCCAGCAGATGCATAAGAGCCGTCGTCGACGGTAGCTGCTCCGATAGCATGAACATAAATGCCGGCGTCCCGCAAGGCTCTGTGCTGTCCCCAACACTGTTCCTTCTGCATATCAATGATATGCTGTCTATTGACGGCATTCATTGCTATGCGGACGACAGTACAGGGGACACCCATTATACGGGCCGTGCAAATATCCCTCGTTCCGAGGTAGAGGAAAGCCGCGAACGGCTGGTGTCTGAAATCGAGAGTACACTAAGTAGTGTCTCCGATTGGGGTCGACTAAACCTAGTCCATTTCAACCCCACTAAGACCCAAGCCTGCGCGTTTACCGCTAAGAAAACCCCATGGTCTGTGGCTCCACAATTCCAGAACACTTCCTTGAACATCAGTCGAAGCATCGGGATCCTTGGCGTCGACATTTCTAGCGAAGTTTTGTTCCGAAGTCATTTGGAAGACAAGGTTAAGCTGGCATCCAAAAAGCTTGGAGTGCTCAACAGAGCGAGGCAGTACATCACATCGGGGCAAAGGCTGCAACTTTATAAGTCGCAGGTCCGGCCTCATATGGAGTACTGCTGTCATCTATGGGCGGGAGCACCGGGATACCAGCTTGGGCCTTTAGACTCGGTCCAGCGACGTGCCGCCAGAATTGTTGACGATCCCGAGCTCACAAGCGGTTTAGAGCCCCTCAGTCTGAGGAGAGACTTTGCCTCCTTATGTGTGTTCTACCGCTTGTATAACGGAGAGTGTTCTAAGGAATTGTTTGACTTGATGCCCACGGCTACCTTCCACCATCGCAACTCTCGCCATCGACGGGGAATCCATCCACACACATTGAAACCAGAACTGTTTCGAACTGTGCGGGCTAAAAGGAGTTTTCTTCCGCGGACGCTCGGGCTGTGGAATGAGCTCCCCGCCGTGGTTTTCCCAATGGAGTACAGCATGGGGTTCTTCAAAAAGGGTGTGAAAAGGTTTCTTCAGGGTCGGCAACGCGCGAGTGATACCCCTGGTGTTGCAAGCGTCCATAGGCTACGGTAACTGCTTACCATCAGGCGGGCCGTATGCTTGTTTGCCACCACAGTGGTATAAAAAAAAAAAAAAAAAAAAAAAATATTTTTCTATACTTTCCAAAAACTCTTAGCAAATAAGCAAATAAAACGATGATAGCCGTTTTTCAGGACAAAAAAACATACCTAATGTGTACTGTTGACTTTTTCATAGTGGTATAACGTTAATGCATTATTTTTAGGCTGATGACAACAACCAATAATACAAATTGTATACTAAATTATTCACTATTTGTGCTGGATTGCGCGCCCGTAGAAGAACAAACAACCAGGAGTCCATCAATTGAATCAGAAATAATACCTAATAAAAATTGTGTGAGTACTATTTTACTTATGTAACTAATAAGCGGATTCCACTTAAGTTAAAAAACATAAACATAAAAAACATTGCCCACCGTTCTAACCTCCGTGCCTCTAACCTCATTTTTTGTTTTTCAGGAGCTGTATCAAAATTAAGTCATGAAATGAAGGAAGAGGCCTCCTTCTTCAGTACCAAGAGCATGGTTATTGGACAATGCATCTAGGATGCGCATGTTTAATATCCTTATAAATATAATAATGAGATATCTATAGATTAAGTGTTTGTAACATAATATTCATTGTGGGATACTGAGGTAGGTAGGCACAGAGAGTTAATTTATTTATTAAATATTTTGATCACTTAACATTTTCAGTATGACCTATTCTGTGAATTCAATGCTATAATGTTTGTAATAATCGAAATAAATCTATATTGAATCAATATTTCATTTTGAATTTAATTGATAACACCCAACATATTTCAATACATATTAGTTTGTAAGTATTGTTTCTACCTATGCATTTTATAACCAGAATAATGTTTCTATTGGTATTATTTTTCTGTTGGGCTTATTTTAACTGCAAACTGCTGAATTATAATAATTTGGTTCAAATTGTACACTGCTTAGGTTGGTATACAGGATGTAACACAAGGGTGAATGAATAGCTGACGAAAATAGAAGGCAAATTAAACTGAACCACTTTCCAAAAGAAACTAAGTTAAAATAATGAAAAAAAAAAACCTAAGGTTCAGTTTAATTTGCCTTCTATTTTCCTTAAATATTCATTCACCCACCATTTTTCTACACCAACCTAAGCAGTGTACTAATTGTACCAAATTATAATAATAAAGCAGTTTGCAGTTAAAATAAGACCAACAGAAAAATAATACCAATAGAAACATTATTCTGGTTACCAATGACTAAAGTGAGATTGGCTCCTGATGACGAAACAGTTTTGTTACTGGTAACAATCGTTACTATTAACAAATAAACAAAGAGTTTGGTTACCCGTAGCTAAATTTAGTCCTAAAATCAATCAAACAGGACAAATATAGGTAACAAATCAGTTTTTTTAATTATTGCTAAACCTTTATTGAATTTTTCACTTATAGAAGTGTTGTTAATAAATAACAGTTAGATTCAAGATAATCAAATAGTAATGTTACTTTTAACAAATGAGTTAAGCTGCAAGTATCTGAAAACAAGTAGACAAACCTGATTTTGTTACTGGTAAGTTTTAGTTCGCAAGTCACTCTGTTTCGGTTGTTGTTAGTCAAATTTTGTGTTACAGTTAAATAAATATTTTTTTCAGTGTTTGCAAATCACTGTTTCAGTCTACATTCCCGGAATATTCTGGAATCATGTACATACACTGCCATGCCACCTGGTTACTACATCCATTATTCTGAGATCAGCATCACAGACCACCTAAAAACAAATGCTTGTTTTATTTCACATTACAAAATGATTCAAGAAAGTTGAAATTTCAAATTATATACCTGCACATTTATAGATGGATATCCTTTTCTGTTTCTTTTTTTCTTATATAACTGCCCCCATCAGCATCTATCTTTTTGATGCGTGATGAACCTGTGTGACATCTGTGCAATGGTTCCTGCTACTTTCTTACATATATTTGGCTGACAACTGGCTGAGACACACCGTGCAAATCGGCTGTGTTGTCTTGAATCTATGAGTAAAACAATAATAATACATTAGAAAGTTATATTGCATATTGTTTTGCTATTATTAGACAAGGTTTATAAAGCACTTACTTCATTGCGAGCAATGCGAGCCCAGCTCCGTTATGGGCAAGCCACTTGAATTTCAGGGGGTATTCGGCATTCTCGGGGATCCTGGGATATTTCAGCTTTTACCAGGTCCACTATTTTTAAGCCGAAACGCTTCGTGAACGTGTATTTATATCGAAATTCTTCGTCACACAACTCAACAAAAGGATTCAGCCAATAACGAAGTCTTAAAGGTCGCCGGGGCACCCCTAATAAATTTAAATCGTCCATATCATCTAGATCAATAAATTAAATCAATATTATCCATTCTTCTTGTAATCAGAAAACAAAAGTAAAACAATAAAACTTAACCTCACTGTGCAATTTGACGTTTGCTAGTGACTTTAGTCCTCTGTCGTGCGATAGTCCAAAGACAAACTAGGGGTGCTGTTGGTTTATCTTTAGTACCATAATTAATCCACGAATTTGAGATAGTCTACGTTTTGTAATACGAAATATTTTAGTACATGGTTTATTACCATGTTTAATCCAGGTACGAAATTTAGTCCACGTTTTGTAATAAGACCGCAAGGGTTGTTACAACCTTAGGCCAAATCATCACTTAACATGGAGAGATAGTGGTTAAGCCTTGTGCTTATAAAAAGAAAAAAAATATATACAGGGTAATTTATGATCCAAATGATAAAAACCGCGAAGGCTGAGAAATGCCCCATAAGAAAAAGTAAAATATTAGCAAAAAAAGGGAACCGTAAAGACATCTTAGATTTTGGAAATGGTACAAATAAATCAATAACTAAAAAAAATAACAAATAGTTCTAAAGCCGTAAGACTTTTACTGGAATTATTTTTCTTCTTCTCATAACAATCTCAGGATTTCATTTATCATTCGGACCATTAATTACACCCTGTATTGTAATTTTCGCATCAATAGTAATATTACAGAGGATTGGTAATATAGTAACATATTCTGCCTCATTTGATAAAATGTATCTTTGTAGTTCTGATACTGTACTATAAAGGTGGACGCACACTTATCAGAGCCGAACGCGGCGAACGAATCGAAGTCAAGGAGGGCTCGCACACATATCCGCACCAAAACAATCGACCGCGCCGAAAGAATTCACTGCGCCTTAGAAATCATTTCTATTTCCTTTACGCCTGTCGCACAATATTTATAAACAAATCGCGTATTGCTACGCAAATGATAGAATGCGATGCGATGCGAGCGCATCGGTCGAGTCGACCGCATAAGTCGCGCCGAATCTGATGACGTCCTCCGAATTCATCTAGGATTTCTGGGGTTCTTCCAGATTCGGACGATTCGACGCGGGCAAGTGTGCGAGCTTTCATAAGATTTCATACAGAATTCTAAAATTCGTTTCGTTCGATGCGTTCGGCTCAGATAAGTGTGTATTCACCTTTACTATACCTGTAGCGACATCTATCAGCCATCTATCAGTAACACCGAGATAGTTCACACACGGAAAGATAGATGGCGTGGCGCCACATTATCCTGCATCGCGCCTAAATCCTGCATCGCGCTGGCGAAGTTTTCTCGAGAATCTGCATATATACAACTGTCCGACATGTACAGTTGGACCGCGGTCCCCAGGCACGATGTCCCAGCCTGGCGGAAGATCTTCCCTTTTAAATGGAGGTGTCATCCACCTTGCACCTCCATAGTGGTGACCCCGACGTGATGGATGGGAATATTTCCAACCCTCCAAAAATCACGGAACATGCAGTAGCACTTCTGAGCCGATTCTCCAAGCTCATCACTCCCCACCGGCAAGCAGTCACACAGCAAGCCAACTTCGCCTTAATCAGGTCCATCGCAGCCGACTCACCGTGCTTCCTGGTCCTGCAAGGCAACACTGCGACTAAGCTCCTCGCCCGCACAGTCCACCGCAGCACACGCCCGGATCATCTCTCCGGCGTGGCGGTTTCTGCATTACGTGGACCAGCCGGCTCAACCTGTCGCAGCATCTGCACTCCGTCTCGACTCACCGTAGACTTCGAGCAGCACTGGCACTTGCAAGCTTAACGCAACGACTCAATAATGGATCGACCTCCGGTCTAGGAAGGGAGTGATGTAGCGACATCTATCAGCCATCTATCAGTAACACCGAGATAGTTCACACACGGAAAGATAGATGGCGTGGCGCCACATTATCCTGCATCGCGCCTAAATCCTGCATCGCGCTGGCGAAGTTTTCTCGAGAATCTGCATATATACAACTGTCCGACATGTACAGTTGGACCGCGGTCCCCAGGCACGATGTCCCAGCCTGGCGGAAGATCTTCCCTTTTAAATGGAGGTGTCATCCACCTTGCACCTCCATATACCTAAGTAGCCATTCATGTAATACGAGTACAACTAATTGTTGTGCTATTAATTATTTGAAAGTCTAAATGTGATGCAAATGAGCTCCAATTAAATAATATTCGTGGTGAAATTTAAAACCACAAAAGCTTAATTATAGTATCAAATTATTAATAATTTAATTACTACCATCAAATAAAATGAATTTACGAATATGAATTAATTTAATTGGTAAATTAATAATTTTAGTTACCCTCAAAACATTACCAAAACTGTTTGGAAGTTACAAGTGGAATTAAATAGCGTTATTCCCGAATAATTATAACAATAAACCGTCTTTAAAAAGTCAAATTCCTACTTACATACGTCCAGAATATCCCCAAATAAATTTGCAGAGAACTTACCTGTAAATAAAAAAAACACAATTTAATATCACATTAAACAAAGGAGCAATACATTCAATGAATAAAGCTTATAGGTTTTAAAGTCACAAATCCGGTAATAAAATGGAATCTGCAAATAATCACGACGTAAAGTATTAGTAACGGTTCCAGCTTAACCCCACCTCTTTATTGATACACTTGTATAGCCCAGTTTGTTGTTAGGGTTGTCAGTATTTTAAAATAGAGCTAAAATTATTGTTCAATAAAATGTCGATGTCTAAAAAGTAGCGACCACGCGCAACTCTAAACATGACAGCTTCTGAAAACGTCCTGAAGACGTGGTCTTCGAAAGGCACTAAAAGGAAGCTCACTTTTTGCAGCCATTGCACTGACAGGGATGATACAACAAAACATAAATAATTGGACTGTTTTACAAAAAACTTTAACCGACTTCAAAGTACACTAAGAAGTAATCAAATCCTGATCTGATGACAATGGGACCAAACGGGAAGTGTACCCTTCCAGTCAAAAAAAGAATTTTCCAAATCGGTTAATAAATGACGGAGATATGAGGTAACAAACATAAAAAAAAAAAAAAAACATACAACAGAATTGAGAACCTCCTCCTTTTTTTGAAGTCGGTTAAAAAGAATGACAAATGATTATGTAAATAATTTTTAAGAAAAAATTGGCTATCATAATAACCGAGGAAATTCTTGACATTAATATTGTCCAGGCTCCTTGGAACATCCGTATAGTGCTGAGAGAGATAAACATTTTTTACCAGAATTAAAATAACGTAGGTACAAGTTGGCAACTCCATTTGCGGAATGCACTCTCGAGATCTAAAATCCGATTAGTGCACCGTCTCACATTCACTATGCTAAAGACGGTATTGGACGTGGAAAGAGAGGATAAGTACCTGCAGCACAGCCTTGATAAAGCGTGTTTCCTTCGATTGGTGTAATCCTGCTGATTTCGCTGAGGCGCCGGCCTCGCTCCACATCCAGGTCGAAAATTAGGGGTTAATATGCACTCACGAACGCGGGTTTATTATTGTTTTAAGTTTCGTTGTCCCAATTGTTCGAAATTTGGGAACAAACGTGGTGCGCAAGCGTCGTTTTATATTTTAAATTATTAGCACTCGCGTAATGCGTCCATCCATTTCACTGTACTTAGAGCAAGAGAGGAGGAGGAGTGCGGGGTACGGAAGCGGAAGGATGAGGGTTATGGATGTGTTGCCGTGAGTGATGTGAGTAATGTTTATATTAGTCGATTTTACTAAATGGCGTAAACAACTCCCCCGGCCTAGAGGTTTTCCTCTAGAAAAGAGAGTGAAAGAGAGCAAAGTAGGTATCTAAATAATAGAGTAGAGTTATGCGTTCTTAAATTAGAGAAAACTACAATCTAAATTAATGTTATATAATTATTGAAGAGGAAGAGGGCAAACTCTAACTACAGGCCGTATGTAACTACCAGTAGTAGTTCGAACCTTCAGCGTGCGAATAATGTTATCTTTCCCGCGATAAACTTCGTCTACAACTCCCAAAGGCCAACAAAGAGGATGCGCATTGTTATCCTTTATGACAACTACTGATCCTAGTTCTATCGGCTTAGAATGAGTGTTCCACTTCTCACGCTGCTGGAGGGAAGTAAGATATTCCTGGCTCCAGCGGCGCCAGAAGCTGTGAGTAATCTTATTTAGAAGCTGATAGCGACTTAAACGGTTATCTGGGATATTAGATACGTCCTCACAAGGCAAAAATTTAAGCGGCGTTACATTTAGAAAATGATTAGGAGTGAGAGCGGATACATCAGAAGGATCTGAGCTGAGTACACACAGAGGGCGACTGTTCAAGAAGCCCTCAATCTGTACTAAGACAGTATTAAATTCCTCGTAAGTAAGAATTTGTGTACCTACGACTTTATAGAAGTGCGTTTTCACACAGCGCACATTGGCCTCACATATTCCATTAAAATGAGGCCCATAAGGCGGGCTATGCTTAAATTGAATGCGTTGCTCAGCTAATTGTTGACCAATATAATTTTTATGAGAGTCAGAATCTAAAAGTGTATAAATATCACTAATCAGACGCTTAGCGCCTAGAAAATTGGTGCCTCCGTCGCTATAAATCATAGCGACGGGGCCTCTGCGACTAATAAAGCGCCTGAACGCCGCAAGAAAAAGCTCTGAACTCAAGTCTGTGACGAGTTCGAGGTGAAGAGCTTTAGTTGTCAGACAGACGAACAAACAGATATAAGCCTTTTGGCTTTTTACACCACGACGGCGAATGTGAGTTATGAAAAAAGGACCAGCGTAATCTACTGCGGTATAAACGAAAGCTTTAGCTTCGGATACACGAAATGAGGGTAAATCACCCATAAATGGATTAGGTGATTTGGGATTGAGTCTAAAGCAGATGTTGCATTGCTGGACTCTTTGACGCACTAGATTTCTAGCGGCAAGAATCCAGAACTTCTGGCGGAGAAGTGAGAGTAAAAGAGCGGGACCTGTATGTAGGTTAGCGAAATGAAAGTGATCAACAATTAGCTGTGTGAGGCGATCTTTAGCGGGGAGAATAATCGGGTGCTTTTGTCCGTAATTGAGCTGAGAGTGAGTCAATCGACCACCGACGCGAAGTAAATTATCGGTATCGATAAAGGGGTTGAGTTTGAGTAAAGATTTACCAATGCGTTTATTACTTTTAATAGCGATTAAATCGTTAGCAAAATGTTTACTTTGAGCAAAGCGTATGACAAAAAGTTCTGCGAAATTTAAATCCGAAGGAGTAAGAAAACCAGTTGTGCGTAATATCTTAGCGAAGCGTAAAACATATGCAATAGCGCGTAATAATTTACTATAAGTTGAAATGCGATCTATTAAATTTTGAATAGGATGAATTTCATGAGTATCTGTAACTTCAGCCACAAAGGCCAAGACAGTCTTTGCTTCTAAAAGTTCTTCATCCTTAGGTGAAATTTGAAATGGCTTGATAGGCCAGTCATTGAAAGGGCGTGAGACCCAATGCGGAGCGTGAAACCACAAACTTTGATTAAGCAAAAGCCTAGGCGTAACTGGGCGTGATATGATATCCGCGGGGTTTTCTTCGCCACTGACGTGATACCAATGATCCGCGCTGAGATTAGAATTAATCTCCGTGATTCTATTAGCGACAAAAGTATGGAACTTATACGCGGGCGAATGGATCCACGTCAACGTGACTGTGGACTCGGAAAATGCGATTATTGAGTTTACATGACATCTATTACCAATCGTGTCACGCACAGAAGCGATTAAGTTAGATAAGAGTAGCGCTGCACACAATTCAAGGCGCGCGAGTGAGACCTTTTTGAGTGGAGCGACTCGAGATTTTGAAGTAAGAAGGTTTACAACACCTAATGAGTTCTCAGAAGAACTAACTTTGATGTACACTACGGCACCGTAACATTTTTCGCTGGCGTCAGCAAAACCAACCAGGGTCACGTGTACACCGGCGGTTATACCCACATGACGGGGAATTTTTAAATGAGTTAGTTCTGAGAGCTCATCACGAAATTGGTACCACTTCTGTTGTATAGAATCTGGGGCTGGTTGATCCCAGTCTAAATTGAGTTGCCAGCATTGCTGAATTAGAAGTTTCATAAAAGTTATTACGGGGCCCAAAAGGCCTAGTGGGTCGAATAAGCGCGCGGTCGCAGAGAGAATTGATCGTTTCGTGCATTCATCAATATTACTTGAGTCTACTTTGAAAAGAAAAACATCATCCTTAGGATGCCATTGCATACCTACAATTTTAGTGTTTACATCAGTTTCAGAATCAAAATTTATAAGTTGCGGACTTTTATGCGTATTTGGGATTTTATCTAATAATTCAGTGTCATTGGAAATCCACTTAACCAGTTTGAAACCCCCGGCCATGAACATGTCAACCATCTGACGGTAAGTCTGCTCGGCCTTTTCTATTCCGTCTATCGAGGAGACATAGTCGTCCATATACATGTGGTTTTCGGCTTCAAACGCGGCGATCGGATATTTATCGCGTTCGTCGGCAGCGAGTTGTCGCACAACACGCATAGCGAGATACGGTGAGCTTGAGACTCCAAAGGACACCCTATCAAATTGGTAAGTTTCAATAGTTGAGTTGGGATTGAATCTGAAAAGTATGCGTTGATAAGGTTGATGCGTAGGCGTTAATTTAACCTGAAAATACATTTTTTCTATGTCTGCGGACAATGCTACAGCAAAAATACGCAAATTTATTAAAAGATCAAATATGCTGCGTTGTAAGTTAGGACCGATATACAGTAAATCGTTAAGCGATTTACCGGACGTAGTTTTACTACTAGCGTCAAGAACAATGCGAGTTTTTGAGGTGACTTTGTCGGGACGATAAACAGCCCTATGTGGTATATAATAAGATACACCCGGAGAACAAGGATTCATAACTTTATGCAAATATCCTTGATCGATATAGTCTTGTATAGTGGTATTATATTCACTGCGTAAGTCAGGAGTTGATGTGAGTTTATCTTCTAAACGAATTAAGCGTCGTTTTGCGATAGCGTGAGAATCACCCAACTCAGATGGGTCCGATTTAAATGGGAGTGAGACAGTGTACCTACCACTACCATCCCGTGAAAATGTTGTCTGGAACACATGTTCACATGATTGATCATCGGGGCTGATATGTTTCTTATCAGGGACACTCTCAAGTTCCCAAAAACGCTGCGTGAGCGTTTCCAATGAATTGTCCTCTTTTATGTTACAAAAAAATGATTTATGTGCACATGAGTTTGATAAGTTGCACTCGGCCCGTCCCATCGCGATGTAACCAAGTGTAGTACTTACACCAACTACAGAAGAGCTAGGCGAGCACACCTTATCACCACCGAGTAATAATGGGAATAACTCATTGCCTAGTAGACAATCCACACTACCGGGTTTATAATAATCGTCATCTGCCATGGGTAAATCGTGTAAATGCGTTAATGAGGTTAAATCTATAAGAGCGTTTGGCAAATGATCGGTAATATTATCGATTACGCGAGCGTTAATTGTATATTTACAACGCGAGTCAAACCGAGAGTAAATTGTGAAAGTAGCGCAACCAAAAGAAAAGCTTTCCGAGCAACCAATCCCCTTTATGGTGGATGAGGTCGGAGTGATTTTTAAATTAAGGCGATCACAACAATCCTTCGTTATGAAATGACTCATTGAACCAGTGTCTAAAAATACGCGTAGTCTATATTGACGTCCCACATCGCTATAAGAAAGTACAGACGCGGTCGGTAACAAAACAGTAGTATTTTTACTATTATAATGCGGCGGTGTAACTGCTGAATACGAAAGATTGTTAGAATGAGGCGCTTGCCCGTACGTATTGCTAGGATGCGTTGATATAGGTGTATCGCGAGTATGTATAGCGCGCTGCGGCTCGGACTCGGCAGCGGCGGCGGACAGCGGCAGCGGCGCGCGCGGTGGCGGCGGCGCGAGTCGCGACGGTGGCGGCGCGGGCGGGTGCGCACGGTCGCGGTCGGCGCGGTCGCTAACAGCGAGTTGCGGGGCGGGAGTCAGCTGTTGTCGCGACTGTGTATGTCGCTGCGAGATTGATGAATGCGACTGATCACTATTTTGATTTAAATAATTGTTACTGTTTGTATAATTAGAGTTATAATTTTGTGTGTTATAGCTGTCGATGTGTACGAGAGTGTGATGCTTGCGTTGACAAACAGCGCAGCGGTTTTGCGATCTACAATCTTTAATGTTGTGAAAACCCAGACAATTTTTACAAAAGTTGTATTTTATTACTAATGAATTACGTGTGTGTGCGTCTTGTGATAAGAAGTGAGTGCATTTAAAAAGTGCGTGTGAGGGTTGATTATTACAAATAGTACAAATGCGCGATGAGTGTGCGGGTGTCAATGACCTTTGAGTATGCGTAGTTATATTTTGATTGTTTAGCGAGTGCGAGTTTTGCGTGAATGGACGAATGTTGTCAGTTTGTATGACAAAAGATTGAATGGGTTTTGCGTTTTTAGAGTTAGATGCGTAATTATTTTTATTTGTACTAATTGCGGGTTTTGTGTTTGAGCAAATGCGTAAAGAGTGAATTTTATTTTGTTCTTTAATAAATTGCCTGAGTTGATCGAATTTCGGTATTTTGACATTCCTATAGGTTTGTTCAAATAGTGTGAGAGTTTCTCTGTCTAATTTAGAGAGTGCAATATGCGTGATAACAAAGTCTGCAAGGTCATCAATCTCTAAGCGGCGCAATGCAGCCTCTGCTGAACAGAACTGTTCTATGAATGCGTCAGAAGACTGTGACTTGAAATGCAACATTTGTTCTATATACGTAGATGCCTGTACGCGTACATCGTGATACTTTTCGATAAGACCGTTCCAAATAATGTTATAATTTTCGCCAGTAGGCGGGATACCAGAACAGACGGTTAAAGCCTTGCCTGAGAGTTTACCTATGAGATATTGTGCCTTATCTGCTACAGTAAGATTAGAGTTGTCATGAATGAGGCTTTTAAAATTTTGATAAAACACAGGCCATTTATTAGGTGTTCCATCAAATGAAGCTAATTCAAGCGGGGGTAATTTCCTATTGAGTTTAAATTTATTCTCCGAATTAGCCTTTAGTTGAGTAAGCGAAGTTTCTACTGATTTAATATTACAATATATATCATCAAAAGCGCTGACTACGGCATAGCTAGGCTTAATTTCATCATCCTGTTCCATGTACAAAAGATTTAATTTATCAACATTTTCAATAAATTCAGATCTAGTTTTCTCTAAAGATTGAAGGCGAGCAAGGAATTTTAGTTCACTATTAGGCGATTCCGACACTTTGAGGCTGAGATCGTGAAGTTCTTGCACTCTTTGAAATAAATTATCTTTTTTCGACTCTAATAAACCAATTTTGCGTTGCAATTCCCTTTTCGCCATATTGATAAATATATGTACAAGTCAATATACACGCTAAACGTATGAGAATAAGGGCGAGTATCGCCTGAGGTGAACACGGAAGTCAAAGCGATGCGCTTGCCTAGCAAAAAAATGGCTACCTATTCACAAGATTTAATGAGAATGCGCGTGGACACAAAATAGATAATTAGTAAAATTTGAGTATTTTACATGAAAAAACCTATGTAATGCGGGAGGACTACCATATAAACTACTTATATATGTGTCGCAAGGCGTTTCTATGTAAGATTATCGAGAAATAAGCGTTTCTTTTTAATAAAATGGAGGGCGAATTTAATAAAATATTTAATTATGAGTTGGCGTGAAATGTGTAATTTAGAGGGAATAGGTAATTCGGTTCGGTGAAGGACCACAACTTGGACGTGGAAAGAGAGGATAAGTACCTGCAGCACAGCCTTGATAAAGCGTGTTTCCTTCGATTGGTGTAATCCTGCTGATTTCGCTGAGGCGCCGGCCTCGCTCCACATCCAGGTCGAAAATTAGGGGTTAATATGCACTCACGAACGCGGGTTTATTATTGTTTTAAGTTTCGTTGTCCCAATTGTTCGAAATTTGGGAACAAACGTGGTGCGCAAGCGTCGTTTTATATTTTAAATTATTAGCACTCGCGTAATGCGTCCATCCATTTCACTGTACTTAGAGCAAGAGAGGAGGAGGAGTGCGGGGTACGGAAGCGGAAGGATGAGGGTTATGGATGTGTTGCCGTGAGTGATGTGAGTAATGTTTATATTAGTCGATTTTACTAAATGGCGTAAACAGGTATTATGTTCGTTATGGAACTGCGACCGATTGTACTATTATTGTTAAGCTTAGACGTTAATACGAGAGTATTCTTATAATAGCTTTAGCTTTATTAAGGAAGCTATCCTTATAGTTAGCCTTATTCGCGTGCTACACTAAACTTCATGTGACTAAGGGTCATCGCTCACTATGTTAGCACCGCTCCATCGCAGCACCGACCTAGCACCGCTTCAACTCAATCCAACCACTGCCAGCGCGACGCCTGCGAGGTGGCAGCTCGCGGCGCGGCTTTGGATAGATACTGCTTGCTGGCATCACAAAGCAAGGGAGCGGATCGCTCGCTGGAAGCGTGTGGTCAGCAGGACTAATGGCTTGTAGCGGCAAGCGCGCTTACCGAGAGGCGTCAACTATTTTATCTAGTCATTATAAAATTTACTTTAACGCATACGAATTAAAGGCTTCACTTGCATGGTAAGGTAAATGCCGAGGCGTAGACATGCTGTTATAGTGAGCGGTGACCCTTAGTCGTACATACACATTTGGATGAAACTTAGCATATAGATAAATCCTAGCCTGAAACAATATATAGAATTATTTTTATCTCTTAATTTTTAAAATACCTAGGGGACCGCCGGTGGGAATCTACTGTTATAAAAAAGAAAAAGTAAGTATTTAAGCTTGAAACTATGTACACACGGCAACAGATCAAGCTATACATTTCCAGTATAAGCTGATCTCGCATTGTATAGGATTTCCGTACAATGGGAGGTCAGCTTATACTAGAAATGTATAGCTTGATCTGTAGCCGTGTGTACCAATATCATCCTAGCTTATTTTCCTTGTCGGATAATTTTATGAAGTACTCTTGTCGGATCAATCAATTTTACTTGAAAAAAAAAAAAAAAACAGATGGATGAAAATAACTTCTATTTTCAGTTCCCGATATTACTTACTTCTAAGTAAAACTCCCTTTAAAAGGGTAACTTTTAAATGTCTATTACAAGGATTTCAGCCTTAAAAATAGACATACCTACCATAAACATTTAGTTCTTAGCAGAAAATTCACATTAACTAAGATCCATTAACTAAAAGGAGATCAACTAATAAACTTCCACAGACGTCCATATTTCCTATCCAAACAAAAGCTCATCAAGGCTCAGACTAAGACTAGATTACAACGGGGCTGATTGAGATAAAATTTAAAGTTCGAGAAGTTTGCGAGAGGTTGCTGAGTGAGCTTTGCGGAATCGAGTTAACTTCGCACCAAGTTTATTTTCAGGGTTAAAATTTCAGACAGTTCCGTATCACTTTTAGTATCTCGGCGAGAAACATTTTCTTAACTGTTTAATTAAATTGTTACCTCTCGATTGGATCACAACATGGAGTGAAGTAGCCTTCGGTGAGTTTCAATCACAGAAACTATTCTAGTATTCAGACAATATATGGATTGGGCTGGAATAAAATCTTCTAGAAGATGGATGAATAAACTTCTGCTAGCTTTTATAAGGGCCAAGGCCTGTCTGCCTCTAACTAACAAATTCAAGTATCGGTAAAACCTAAATAATATGTTGATCATAACACTAAATTAATACACAACTTCATTATTGCAAGCAAAAGTTTTGGCAATACAATTTCGGGTCCCACGTTGGGCGTCAATTCATCTTGCCCGTGCAATAATTAAACGTCACACCGTCTCCACGCATCGACGCGCCAAATTGTATCGCGCGTTTCGATTCCGCGGCCATTTTGTTTTTTGACATTTCACTTCGGTATTAATTAAGCGTAATTAACTGCCTCGGTTTCGCTCGGCGATTTTGGTGCAAAATTAATTGAAGATTATTACTGTCAAATGCAAACGACCGAATCAATTATTTCCAATTCATTCGTTGCATATTTCAAAAAATCTTCATTTATATCTGTAGATACACACAACCGTGACAATAAATTAAAATATATATGAAATATCACAGCTAATTTATTGTTATTTATGTCTACAACTTCTAAATCAACATCATCAAAATAAAATAGTGTATTTAAATAACAAATACAGTTTATATTGGAAACATTTCCCGTGTTTATTGAACATAGCATGTTATTAAAAGCATAAAGTGCTATTAAATGGACACTAATATTATTCGATTCGAGTTTGTATAAATAGCGATGAGAGATAAAATTGGCAGAACTCTCGTGTAGTTTACGGATAATGTAATGATATTTGTGAATTATTTAACTGCTGGATTAATGTCGCTCCACAAAATACAAACGACTACGTTAGATAAAACACATCATCGCTCACTTAATAAACGTACATACATTATTTATCATACTTAACGGTTTTTTAAAAAGGTTCTAGTTTAAAAATAAATAAAAATTCTTTATTTGAAAAACTTCAAACACTGTCCTAGATTAACTTAATTAGGAAAATTATAAAAAAAAAAAAATTTCATTTGAATGATAAAATGAACCCAAAAAATGGAATACATAAATCCTTTACGCTGAATAGAGAGATAAATTAAACAAAACTTTCCACTTCGCAATACGAGTTCGACATAAATTGCAGCAGTTTTATATCTGTCACAAGCGTGGGTAAGAGGTACACCCTGTACGTGCCGCCTGATATCCGCCAAACAACATTTTTGAGATTAAGTTACCCGTATATTTTTCCACCCCGTATTGCAGACTTGCAGTGCAAGTTTTATTTTCGTTGCACTTTTTCATGGATATATCTTTTAAATTAAACGTGAATGGTCATTGTTCAGATGCAAGTTAACACGACGATAAAGAGACAGTTGATGTTTTGAAATTGGAGCACGTTATTGCACTATAAACACAGATTTTCGCCATCTTCTATATATATAAAATTCAAAGTCCTGACTGACTGACTGATACATCAACGCACAGCCTAAACTACTGGTCCTAGAGACATGAAATTCAGAGGGTATATTCTTTGTGAAGAGTAGGTATCCACTAAGAAAGGGTTTCTCAAAATTTCATCCCTAAGGGGGTAAAATAGGGGATGAAAGTTTCTATGAAAGTCCATCAGTTTCGAAGTTAGGATCTTCAAATTTTGTGCTTAGGCTAAAGATTGAAAATTAATGTACACGTGTTTCAGCATTTTTAATAATTCCACCCTCGAAGAAGATGAAGTTGTTGTTTTGTTTTGTTTTATTGTTTTAGAAAAATATGTCATTTGTTTCCTGTAGATAACGCGGTCGAAGCCGCGAGCAGAAGCTAGTATATATATAAAATTCAAAGTCCTGACTTACTGACTGACTGATATATCAACGCACAGCCTAAACCACTGGTCCTAGAGTCTTGAAATGTAGAGGGTTATTTGTGAAGAGTAGGCATCCACTAAGAAAGGGTTTATCGATATCTCACCCCTAAGGTGGTAAAATAGAGGATGCAAGTTTGTATGAAAGTCCGTCAGTTTCAAAGATAGGGTCTTCAAATTTTGTGTTTAGGCTGAAGATTGAAAATTAATTTATACGTGTCTCAGCCTCCCTCGAAGCGGGATGAAGTTGTTTTGTTTTCTTTTCTTTTATTTCATTTTATTCATTTTATTTCGTTTGTAGAATAATATATGTCATTTGTTTCCGGGCGGGCGAAGCCCCGAGCAGGCCACGACTTGGAAACAGTTTTTTTTTTAATTCTTTTTATAACAATTTTAAGATCATATCAAACCTCGTCACACAAACAACTCCCATACCAACATCCCAATCCTCAACATCTAAAAATCCTTCTTCATTCTTGGTACCCGCGACGGTATCAACAAGTATTTGTGTCACGTAACACTGGCGTGACACGTGTGAACCGGAATGACGTGTCTGTCACGCTACACGCTGTACCTCCGGCTATTTTGTATTTCGCGTGTTCTATTTGATGACACCGACACGGTTCGGTATGATGTATGTTGTGTCATGGAATGTTACATGTTTAGTGCAAAAGGTTTTAAGGTGGGTTTCTTTTAAGGAGAAATGGAAAGATGTGAGAATAGATACATACATCAGGGATACGGGCTGGGTATCAAAATTATAATTTTAATTAGTCCGTCAGTAACATTTTTTTTAAGAGAGGTAGAGCATAGCGTGTATTCGCTCAAAGAGCAGCTCGACTGGGGAAGTACCTCCACCTTACAGAATACCGCAGCCAAATAACTTTATGTTGTGTAAAGTTGTGTTCCTGCGCGTGAGTAAGGTTGCCAAAGCTCATAGGGGAGGGGGGATAGGTCGATAACGCGTGAGCGATGCTTCGTGTGTTGCAAGCGTCTATATGGCTACGGTAACCGCTTACCATCAGGCGTGCCGTATGCTTGTTTATTGACTAAGTTGTATAAAAAAAAAAAAAAAAATATGAAATCAATAAAAATTTACAAAGCAAAGCAAAAGATAAAGCGGGTCCAAGTTCGGGAGTGGGTGTCGTGGTCGTGAGTGACGTCACTTGTTGGTGAAAAGTGTACCAACGCGTGATGTCACGCGGAAATTCAACACGCCATAATCTGCGTCAATTTTTGTTGATTGAAGGAAGAAAAATACGGGTCTAATATTTTTTCATAAGGGAGTGTTCAAATCTGTGCGCTGCGCCGCGAATATGCCTGTTTGTGACAACACCCTGTAAAAATGATAAACTAATTAGATTTTTTTCAGACCTCTAGTCTATGCTGCAGTACATTCATTTGATGTTCTCGGTTTATTCAGCGTAAACCATGTAAGCGTCCTAACGACAAAGTCAGACTAGCTACTTTGAGTCGTCGGTGATCGGCTATTTAGTTGCTTTTTGATAGTTCAATGCCGCGTCTGCAACGCTCAATTCCGCACAACTTCAACAAACCGCACAACAAACTCCTGTAGGCAGTCATCATGTCGCTTTTTGGAATCGCGATGCATCGACAGAATGCTAAAACGCGAAACTGACGCCTAATCCATCGCATTTTAGGAACTAAGGTAACAAACAAACAACATACATAGTAACATTAGAAAAGTGAAGGGGATTACAGCTATTATAATACGAATATGTCAATTCAACTGTAACCTGTAAAGGTGAGTAAATTGTTTTTTTTTTATTGTTATGTATGTTTTCAATTAAACACCAAAATAATTTGTATATTAAGATAACTAAAAATGCTAGTAGTTTAGTTAAATAATTGTAATTTAAATACTACAAAAAAAAAAGCTTTTTTAAAATTAATAAAAATTAAATAACACTTTTTTTATACGATGAAGTCTGTAACCAAGTTTACGGCTCGCCTGATGGTAAGCGGTTACCGTAGCCCCATGGACTCTTGCAACACACGAGGCATCACTCACGCGTTGCCGACCCTTCCTCCCTCCCCAACGAGCTCTGGCGACCTTACTCACGCGCAGGAACACAACTTTACACAACATAAAGTTATTTGGCTGCGGTATTCTGTAAGGTGGAGGTACTTCCCCAGTCGAGCTGCTCTATGAGCGAATAAACGCTACGCTCTACCTTTCTCAAAACATTAAGTCATAATGCTACAAGTGACCTGAATTAATTTTAGATGTATTTTAATACCATTGATCACACATAATGCGGTTCATATTGAACAATAGGATAAGTAAAACGAGACTGTCCGAATGAATTAGAGCACATTAGGCGCTACGTACAGACAGACAGACGCGTGACAACCGATGTTTCGTAATCGAACACTAATGGATTCTATATATTAATGGTATATTGAATTTGGTTTACAATTAGATTTGGGTTGTTGTTTGGTATGCTGTATGTATGAAGCTTTATGACTATTCTTTTTACCCTTATCAATATTTATAAATGCGAAAGCGTTTTTGAATAGTTTGTCTTTTCAGAGACTAACGGATCGACGTTTTTTTTAATGAAGATAATTTATGGGCCGGAGTGGCATGGGGTACTTTTTATCCCTGACGAGTGAAACCAAGATGAGCAGCTAATTAATACTAATGCAATGAGCTTATTGGCCAGGAGAAAATTCACCAGGTAGAATAGTCTATAACAGAATTAAACTTGTATATCTACTTTTTGGAAGCGCTCGTGGTGTAGCATGATTAGCCGTTCTTAATCGATCGGCAAAGTAAAACTACGTCTTTCGTGGTCGTTACCTGGATGGGTGACCGCCTAGTGGTATTTCGAGCGCTTCTGTGCTTCAGAAGGTACGTAAAGTCATTGGTCCCGGTTATAACTTAATTGTTTTAGTCGTTAAGCTAGTTGGATGCCTCCCAAGGCGGCTTGAAAAATTCCAACAGTAGGTTGACCAATAGCCTACCTCCACCAATCCGCAGTGGGCACGCGTGGTGGAGTATCGCCCAGTCCCTTTCACCCTCATTTGTGAAAGGAGGCCTGTGCTCAGCAGTGGGACATTATAGGCTGATGATGATCTAGTTTTTAAACAGAATTAATGAAATGTTCCAAAAACAAACTTGCAAGAATTCGCATAATCTCATGCGATTGGCCAACGTGATCCAATAGGATGCCGTTATTTGAATTTCGATCGGATAGTTCTAAATTTAAATCTCGCTACGAACTGGAACCGATCACGTACGGAACGGGGCGGTTGCATGTTTGGTTTACATTTACTATATTCCATTTATTATGACTTAGTCTACTTACTGTGTATTTAATGTAGTATATTACACTTTCAAATATACCATCGCAGGCATTTATGAATAGACTCTAATATCCTAGTATACTATATCAAGTATCCGGTCTTATTCCAGGATATGAACTATCTATAGGTCAAATTTCATCTGAAGCTATTCGTCTTGGTTGAGTAGCATATATGTATACACACAAACGACTACAACTGTAATTAGTAGACACAGAGTACAGAATAAAAGGCAGATAGAGCGAACGGAACACGAAAGTGAAGCCAAAAAAGCAAATACAAATTCAAAATCAGATGCCTGGTGGTTTTCCAATTTGTATATTTGCTTTGATTAACAAAAAACGAACGAAGAACGAACAACGAAGAAGTTTATTAATCAAGAAGATTAATAAACTTCTTTGTATTCAGTAATCTGTGTTAGTCGAATTATTTTGTAAATTATTTGTTAATTGTTACAATATATTATTAAAGTTTAATCACGGCGCTGAAAGTTGGCTGAAAAAAAAAAACAGATTATCCGACCAAACTGTGGAGTCTGTATCGGTCAACAAAAAAGCGCTAAGTAGCAACTAAGTTGGTTTAAGGGTGTTACCCAGCCCAATGACCTTGACGATTTGACCTCTAAACGAGTATTCTGTGCTACTCACCGCTGGGCGGCATTTGAAATGCCGCCTAACGTTGAGTAGCGGTACTACAATCAACTCGATTACAGAAAAGGTAACGGCGCAGATGTGTCGTATCGTTTTTATAACTTTGCCTATTTCCATTATTTATAACTAAAAATGTTGATTGCTAGGTCCTCAGGAACAGAATTTATAATTTATAATTTTACTCACCTGCTATATGATACATACCTATCAAGGGTCTGATGATGATCAGGTTAATACATACTGGATGTCAGTAATAGAAATAGCTAAGATGTTACGGTTATCTAATATCATATGTGTTTTACTACACGATAAATCTCCAGGGTATGATGATGAACAGGTCTATAATAACGAGATATCAGTAATAGAGATGGCTAAGATGTTCTAGATTTTCAATAGTTGACTAATATTACATGTGTTTTACTACAAGCTGAATCTTAAGAGGCCGCCATCAAAATCGAAACGGGCCGAATTAGGTATTTGACTCGTTCACGCACACGCGGGAGCGCTCGGTCGGCGTGTGTGAGTGAGTCCGGAGTCATTGATGGTCAGTACGGCGATTAAATGGTTTGGATCCATTCATATATTTTACGTGTCTTTTTCTCTCGTGGTTTTTTCTTTTGAAATAAAAAGTCATGGTAGTAAATCAAATCAAATTCATTTATTTCAAATAGACCTTCGCAGGTACTTATGAATAGTCTGACTCTAATACCGATTTGGAAGGTTGCATTTGCTGAGAAATGCCAGTAATAAACTGAGCATGACTCTTTTCAAAACAAACTTTGATTTATTAAATAATACTTACATTTTAATCGCACTGACAACAATTCACACATCCGGTGCAAGAATGTCGCAATTGCAGTATACATCATTTTTGAGGAAAGGCAAACTGAGATTTGATATTTTTTTTTTCATAATGTTTAAGTTTTTATTTTCGTTTTTTGTGATCGTCTTGGACTTTTAGCTTTTTAACCGATTACATAAAATGCCAGATTTTATTATAAATAATCCGGAAATATACCATCAAAAAAACTACAACATACAGTTGTGTCGTTATTGTCCTAAGATTTTCATTTTAAAACAGTTATGTCTCATTAGTTTTAGTGCAATAAATAAAACAAACCTTTTTTATAAAACTTTATTGAAATTTTTATTAACAATTGGAACCATAGTAAAATATTTCAGTCTTTTAATACAATATAAAAAAAAATGGTACTAGTACCAAAGAGATCTTGCTTTTAAAGCTAAAAGTAACTTGGACAATTTGACATAAAATAATTAAAAACATTTATAAAATCCTTTGTAGAATTTGGTGACAATGTTAGTTTGTACCAAATGCACAAAATCTTTTTTTTTCGCTCAGCTATATTGATCTTTGAAGTGTATGCCGGTTTCAAAATCAACTCATTCATTGTAATACTGCTCTTATTAGAAAATCGCCCTTTTGCGATTTTGCAGTCGACTTGAGTGCATTCTTCATCGTAACGCGTCTTATACGTATAAACATCAGTGTCTGTAAACCGAACAAGTTTAAATTCAGATAACTTCATCGTTGCTGGCTTTGTTTAGTCCTATTTATTCAGACAATGCTTTCCAATCATAGAAATGGCTATAATTTAAGTCATGCACTATGAAAGGCTTTCCACTGTTTTTTGCGTTTCTAATCACCTGCATAATTCTGTCTATTGGTCAAAGCCAACTGACCATGCTGAAGACCGACACCGGCAGCATCATCACATCAAAGCCAGAGATCTTGAGAGAGATCGAGAAGTTCTATGGACAGTTGTACACCTCGTCACAGAAACCAGATACAAATCCAGTCAGTGACGCAAGAGCCAAGTTGACCCGACATTACACCGAAGATATCGGAAGCTATTTAATTCTGTCATACACGAAGGTACAACACCAGAAGTATGGAGTGGAAGCATGGGGGTACTTTTCTTCAAGAAAGGCGATATGGACCTATTGAAGAATTACCGGATATTTGAGAGACCCTTGGGCCACATAACAAGAATCTTTTCTCAAAATTTAAAATAGTGTCCGCCATTTTGAATTATTTAGTTACTGTTCCGATTGTTCTCAAAATGGATATTTGAGAGACCCTTGGGCCACATAACAAGAATCTTTTCTCAAAATTTAAAATAGTTGCTACCAAAGATAAGGTACTTAGTTTTAATGGGGTTAAGTAAAAGGCAATTGTTTGTAGACCATTTTGCTATTGCTGAAAGATCTTCATTAAGATTAATTATTGCACGGTCAATATCGGAAGGCTTACACGATATCATTGCATGATCAATAAAATCTTGTTATAAAAAGAATAAAGGAAACCGATATCTTGCTCTAAATTCTATATAACTATTTGTACCTAACACATTTCTGATTAGTCTATGACGACTATTGATGTTCTAAAAAATATTATTTTTACTTATAACTACATTACATATATTTACAAGCTAAAAATTGTATTTAAGTTATTATCAGTAGAAATCAATTTAAAAATCATTCATAAATTTAAATATTTAGTTAATTTGTCGTATAAAATTTTCGTGCGAGGTCCACTCGTGACAGCAGCCATCAAGGCACTGACGAGTCTCGGCTCCAGGCGTCCGCGGGTGGGATTTGGTGGGGAGCGAGTGATTTATGCTTCGCTATTTAGTTTTTTAATTATTATTTGAAAATGATTCATGAAATTTGAAAAGTAATCAATACAAGTTGTTATAAAATGCATTACCTTTTTTTTGGTGTAAGATTCGCATAAATCTGTTGAGCCGTTATGTCAACAATTTACAATTTAGGTTAAAATTATACCTGTAAGGATATGTGTTTTTACAAAATTTGAAGATATTTTCAAAAAATGTAATCAATACAACTTGTGCGTGATGAACAAATGTACAACATATATTTTTTCCAGGACAAATGGATGGATAGATTCGTCAACAAAATGCGTTTAGTCCAGCGTATTTTAGAGGTTTGACCATTGTTACAGCCTTAACTCGGCTATCTGTCGGCAAAGTTCGAGCGCGCCTGCAAATGTTTTTATTTTATTATGTTAATTTTTTAAGCTGGAAAAAGGATGTTGACTTTGAATTAGCATCGATATTGGCAATTTGATGCGCCAGTTGAAGTGGTTTTCAAGACACAGGTCGTTGGCTCGGTTCCGGCGGGAATCAAACAAAGAAACGAAGTCCAAAACAGGAATTATCGAAGTAAAGATTTTTTTTTCAAAAAATGCAGTCTCCAATTTACCAAAAAAAACTTATTTTCTGCCGCCATCTTTCACAGCTCAATAGTATAACTAAAAGTTAAAAAGCAATAAAATTCGTAACATTTCCATAGCAATCCGGTAACAATTGATGGTAATGTCGACGATTTGGCGAATCTGTCGCGAGCGCCAGTAACGGGCGATTGATGCCAGTAATGCCAGTTGTCTTGGCACTTCGCAGACTACATCACACCTGTTGAAGGTAGGCTGTACCTGTAGTATTTCATCTGACATCTATGGACATAAAGCCATTCCCTTTAACTGAGATTTTGAGCAACAAGCAACTCTTAGTCATCATCATCATCATCAGCCTATATAATGTCCCACTGCTGAGCACAGGCCTCCTTTCACAAATCAGGGTGAAAGGGAATGGGCAGATACTCCACCACGCGTGCCCACTGCGGATCGGTGGAGGTAGGCTAGTGGCCAACCTACTGTTGGAGTTTTTCAAGCCGCCTAGGAGGCATCCAACCAGCTTAACGACTATCACAATTAAGTGATAACCGGGACCAACGGCTTTACGTGCCTTCCGAAGCACGGAAACGCTCGATTTGAAATACCACTAGGCGGTCACCCATCCAGGTACCGACCAAGACAGACGTAGCTTAACTTTGCCGATCGATTAAGAACGGCTAATCATGCTACGCCACGAGCGCCTACTCTCTTAGTACAAGGACATCATTCGACAGGATTTTTTATTGCAAATTTGTACATTTTTCCCGGCGATTTTAATCTAGTTCCCCTTATATTTAATAATAGTCCACCCATATAATATCCATACAGAACCATGAAAAAAAAAAAAGTTATTACTTAGTGGATATGGATAATTAAATTAAAGCATGCATATTGGTGCTGATTCTGATATTCACAACTAAACTAATTTAGTATCACTATATCTCTTTCTAAAGTAAAATATAAGAAAAGGATGTAAAAAAAGTCTAATTAGTCCAATGCTTGTTTTCAACGTTTTGGTCGCCATCAAAGTTGGTTTCGTCTACTTACCCGCAAATGAAAACTGCAAAGACTAATTTGAAAACTTTAAATATGTTATATCCTTTTTCAACAATGTTATTAAGAAAGAGATGTGATTAAAATTAGTTTAGTGCGATTTACAACAGAATCTGCACCATTGTCACACTAACAATTAAAACAGAAAGCCCACTAAAAACAAATACGTTAATTACAATTAACCCAAATGTTGAGTTTAAACTAAATTGTGTCCAAATTATGAGCCGTGCGGTTTTTACCACGTCCAACACTGAAAACGCCATGTTAATAAAACAGGAGCGACAATTACCGGCATGACGTCACAAGCGGGGTTGCGGTCGGCGGGAAATCTCTGTATTTAGGCCTTTGGGGCTTAGAGGACGCTGTGTGGAGAACGGTATAAGGATTTCATTTTTGCGGCGGATTTATTATGGATGAAAAGATTTAGAGAACATATGCTTTGAAAATTTAAGGACTGTTTATCATGTAATTACTTTATGAACTACATAATTATGTTGCTAATGTATCTATAGTAGTCATAGGTTTCGGTGAAAAGCTTCTTATTAGAGCATTGGTGATTCTGTTGTTCTAAACAAATTTTAGTTTCACTATGTCTCTTTCTAACAAAGAACATAAGAAAAGGATGTAAGAAATTTAGTCCTGTCAAATTAGTCCAATGCTTGTTTTCGATATAAATTTAGTCGCCATCTATCGCGGTTACATCTAAATACCCGCAAATGAAGACGGCAAAGACTAATTTGACAGCTTTAAATATGTTCTATCCTTTTCCAAAAATGTTCGTAAGAAAGAGATTTGATGTGACTAAAATTAGTTTAGTGCGATTTACAACAGAATCGGCACCAATGCCGAACTGATAAAAATTAAAAAAGAATTTATGAATCACTCGTATAAACTAGGAACAAAAAGGGTCCCAATATTGCACCCTGCGTTAAAATCATTGGAACATGAACGCCTGAAAGTCTCTACCGCAGATACCTCGATAATACCACGTGCACAGAAAAGCTTTTATTTTAATCTGTCAGCTATAACAAGTTCCCGGCCGTGACCGCGGCAGAGTCAGTTCCCGTGTCGACTCCGGGAATCTGGCATTCCGGGAAAGTTTTGGTTACAATACTTCGCTGGCCAGTGGCCGGAACAATGTGAGATGTTTGCTAGTTTTCGGTAGGATTTAGTTGGTGTTTCATGCTTGATAGATTCTAAATAGGGTCATAACAATCGAGTAGCAAGATTCTATCTGTCTCTATCAATGATTTATCTGACAAAGATCATATAAAGTAGCTCCAATTGGGTCTTTAGTTCTTTCGTCCCACTATTTGTTCGGTCCGCGTACCGAAAAACCTAAAATGTATTTAGGAAATGACGGTAAGTATGGATAAGATACTAAGTTTATTGCTAATATTTAATTAAAATTATTAATCGTTTGAAAGTAATTTTTAAAAACAATGTTTTTTTTTAATTAAATGGGCTTGCGTTTGGCCACTGAGGCACTGACCCGCCCATAAGGGCCAATGACGAAGCCTAAGAAGAAACACGCTTACCCAGAAGAAACCTATTCACTCTGGCCTTGAAAGTTCCTAGATTGTAAGCGTCAGGAAACACAGACGCCGGAATCAAGTTCCACTCCCTTGGTGTTGGCATTATAAATGAGGATGCAAAACACTGTGTCCGTATTTTCGGTATGTCAACAACGTACGGGTGAAAAACGGGCGTCTTGTAAAAATGGGGATGGTGGAATAAGGTTGAACAATTCCTGCGCACACTCTCCAAAATATATACCGTAGATCAGAAAGAAGTGATCAGAAACTAACAAAAGATAGCTTCAAGACAACAAATACAGTCCACAATGTCACCATTTGAAGTGATAAGACAATTTAACAACACACTGATAAATGCTTAGCGACAGCATATCAACACGAGGGTGGTAGCCAGCCAAAGGACATAATAAGTAGGTACAGCATAACCTCCAAAAGCTAAAACAAAACTGCAAACACAATCGATCATCCATTCACTCTATACAGCTCGCACCGGTTGGTTACGTCACAACTCACAGTGATGAAAGGAAAACGTGCCGCGGGCGCGCACGCTGTATAGGGGAGGAAATTGCAAAATCGATCCGCCACGGAATCGTCCAGGTATCGACAATATACGTCGTTATGATGAATTGCTTGTCGGTCCGACTGTACCAATAGGTTAGGTCGAGTGTTCATTGGTGGTAAATAAAAAAGAAGGAGGTTTTTTGATTGGGTTTAATTGGAATGTGGGAACGGAGTACTTATGGTACATACATAGTTACTGAAGATACCACTACATCTACCATTGAGATTAGATCTATTGTTCGATAGATCTTAGAAAAGAGATCTTAGAATAGAGTTCTTAAAAAAAAACCGGCCAAGTGCGAGTCAGACTCGCGCACCGAGGGTCCGTACAAACGTGTAGGTATATAAGTAAATGGTAGTACAGACCTGAGTATTTGATATTAATTACAATTTATGACGTATTAAAAAAACTACTTACTTGATCTCGATCAAACCATTTTTTTTTTTGCCATTTGGCTACGGAACCCTAAAAAGGGTGCGAAGGGAGTTTTGGTCCGTAACCCGCGATTATTACACGGGTATCCACCCGTCCTGTTGCAAGCATATATAGGCTGCGGTAACTGCTTACCATCATGCGAAACGTATGCTTGTTTGGTACCTTATTTGTAAACAAATAAGATACAGGAATATCCGCCATCGGCTAACAATGAATTCCAAAAAACACCATAAAAAAGATCACAAATACCCAGACAATACTTCACTATCGTAACCTAAACAAGTATTCCACTACGACCATTTGTATAAGTTTATGTATGAAAGCATGTATGTAGTTACAACAATGGGCCATTTTCCGCCGCGTCATTCATACGGCGCTAACAGTGATTCACACGCGGCCATATACGGCGGGCTTATGAGAATGTATATCGTATTGCGTTGGGGTTAGTGCACATTTGTAACTAATTTACATCCCGCTGTTTTATCTGAATTCCCAGAGGATCTGATATTTCCGCGAGATAAAAAAAGGATATTCAAAATTTCAAAATCATTTGTTCAAATATACTTTCGCAGGCACTTATGAAAAGTCTGATTCTATTACCGGTTCGGAAGGTAGCATTTGCTGAGAAGAGCCGGCAATAAACTCAGCAATTACTCTTTTCAAAACAAGCTTGGATTGGTTTAGTGGTTTAGATTAGGGAATGCAAACCGGTTTCACCGAAAATCGAAAAACCGGTTATTCGGTACGGTTTTGACCAAACAATAAAACCGGTTTTACATAGCACCAAAACCGGTTTTTCGATTATTTTCGGTTTTTCTTTCAATGTTTGGAAAAACTAATAAAGGAAGATTTGCCGCTGAGTGCAATGCAGGGAGTATTTTTGTGATGAACTGAAGTGTGTTGATGTGTATTGTGTTGAGCTGGTAAGAAAATAACTTATAATAATGATTGTTTTTATGATAGATACAAAATACGTATTTTTTTTTTTACAATACTTAGGTGTCAAACAAGCGTACGGCCCGCCTAATGATCACCAGTTACCGTAGCCTATGGACGCTTGCAACATAACGGTTATCACTCACACGTTGCCAACCCTCAAACTTTTTGAAGCGGGGAGCTCATTCCACAGTCTAGAGCGTTCGCGATAGGAAGCTTCTTTGAAACCACACTGTACGAGACGGTGACTACGATGGTAGAAGGTGACTGGGCATCAGGTCAAACAATTCTTCAGAACACTGTTCGTTGGAAAAGCGGTAGAACACACATAAGAAGGCAGTCTCTCCTCAGACTAAGGGGCTTCAAAACACTTGTGAGCTCGAGATCGTCGACAATTATAACAGCACGTCGCTGAACTGAGTCTTAATACCAAAGCTGGTATCCAGGTGCCCACAGATGACAGCAACAATTCATTTGGGCCGGCCTTGCGACTTATATAGTTGCAGTCTTTGTCTCGATAAGAAGTACTACATCGCTCTATTAATCACACCGAGTTTTTTGGATACCTTGTAGATGATTTTGGAACAGAACGTCGCTACAAATATTAACGCGAAGGATCCCAATGCTTTTCGTGATGTTGTGGGATATGTTCTAGAAATGAGGAGCCACAGAAAATAGACTTTTCGCAACGGTGAATGCGCAGGCTTGCGTGTGACTTAGTGTAGTTTAGTCGACCCCAATCGGAGTCACTAGTTTGTGTACTCTCGATTTAAGACAAATCCTTCGCGCCTTTCCTCCAATATAGAACGAGGGATATTAGCGCGGCTCGTGTAATGAGCATCCCCTGTAATTTCATTTGCATAGCAATGAATGCTAGCAATAGAGTATATCATTAATATGCTGGAGGAACAGTGTTGGAGATAATTCAGAGCCTTGCGGGATCGGTCCTGGAAAGGAACCGTGTAGTCTATATAAACGAGTCTCTGATGAAGATGAATCTACAGAGTTTTTTTTTTTTTTTTTATCTTTATTAAAGAGCTTTATCAAAATTTGATAATGTCGCTCTGGTAAATTATACACAAAGTACCTACAATACAATAAACCTACTAACTACACTTAGTTAATAACTAATTTTGAAATATATTCCAACACGAAGCCGATCAAGACCAATTATATAATGGAATATATTTCAAAACAAAATCATTTGGGATGTTATTTAATTAATTAGGTACCTATAGACTGATCCGAGGATGAAAAAATATCGTATAATTTCAACAGTAATTTTGTCTCGTCTGAAAGAGGGTTTGCCAATATAATATTACAGTCAGCGAAGTCTTTTAAAATATTTGTACAATTGGCTGTGCGAAAGGCACCATTGTGAACACACTCCATCAAGACATGCATTAAGTCCTCAGGTACAAATAAACTATTATTTCCATCAATTTGATGAAAATGAGATGGATGGATTGTGTGAAAGATGATATTGGTAAGAAAGGAGTGAATGTTGGTATAACAGATAGAAGAGACGAATGGAAAAAGCGTACATATAGCGCCGACCCCAAATGATTGGGAACAAGGCACTTTTATACTCACTTCATTAACTTTAACTGACTATAAATACTCAGTTTGCAATTTTTTTTATCTTAGGCACGGTTATTATCTATAATTTGAGCTATAGAAATAACGTGAAAAAAAACCGAGCGAACATTAAAAAACCGGTTTTAAAACCGGTTAACCGGTTTTAACACTCAATAACCGAAAAAAAAACCGGTTTTCATTTTGCCACGGTTTTGCATTCCCTAGTTTAGATTCACAAATCTATGCCATCCAGGGCATACGCATACAAAAAAAAAACATTCAAATCGGTTCAGCCGGTTAGGAGGAATTCAGTGACATACACACGTACAGTAGAATTTTATATTATAAAGATTATAGTAATTATAACTGTATTCCTAAATGTTTAAGATTCAACTTTATAATAGTAACACTGAACGGGAGGAGGATTTCAAAGCGTCCCAACGTTTCCAATCCAATACATCAAGTCCGCATTCCGCTCAGGAAATATATTCCGAATATTCCCCCAATCTCTTATCTTTACGAGTTACCTCACTTTGCGCAGCGCTGTTTAGTTTAGATACTGCATCAGTATAATGAAATGAAATCTTTGAATCAATAATCTAAAATGCAGACAATATGGGTATTATGTTCAAACTATCGTATCGTACGGATATTTCATAGGCACAGATATAAATCTTAATAAATGACGCGAGTGTATGTACTTCGCGTGTCAAAAGCTGTGCAAAAATAATAATAATAATAATATCCTGGGACATTCCTCACACACGGTCATCTGATCCCAAACTAAGCAGAGCTTGTACTATGTAAACCAGATAACTGATATAATACATATACTACTTTTTGTTTGTAAATACATAATTACACTCAAACTCAGGGCATACAGACATGTTCATGCACACAAATGCATGTCCTGTATGGGAACCGAACCCACGACCAGCGGCGCGTAAGGTGAATCTTAACCAACTGCGCCAACTGGCCCGTTATTGAAAAGGGAGTGCAATGCTCTTCTTTTGAAACTGTTTCACCCGGACAGGGAACTCGCATAAGGCTGCATGTCCACCAGAGAATATGTGAAGCGAGGGATGTGTTTAGCTAACAAATAGGATCGTTTCATTTTCACGTTATAGTAGGCCAAAGCGCTCTTGTGACATGGTAGGTATATAAAAAAGTGACGCGCTTGGTTTTCATATGGATGGAGGTTACTTGCGTTATCTATTTAGGTTAATATCTGTGGTTATAGGTTTTTGTTCTTCAGGACAAGGTTTTAGGTATATGTATAGATTCAATATATCTTCTATTTAATATGTTTTAGGTGGATTTGTCTACGGCTACCACGGCTACCTTCTATCATCACAAGTCTCGCCAATGGGGAGTCCATCCTCACACATTCGAACCGTAATTCAGGTTTCAGACTGTGCGGTTCCAAATAAGCTACTTCGGACGCTCAGGCTGCCCGCCCTGGTTTTCCCAAGGGACAGCATGGGGTTCTTTAAAAAGGGTGTGAAGAGATTTTTGCAGGCTCGGCGTTGCAAGCGCCCATAGGCTACAGTGACCGATTACCATGTGCGGGCCGCAACATTTGTAGTATAAAAAAAAGTCATGAATGTGCTCTTAAAGCCTCGGCTAACATACACCCAGTAATATTTGGCTACAATCCCCGTTAAGATGTTTTGTTTACAATTATGTAGGTGCGATAATTTTAAGCTGTAATAATTTCAATGTCAGTTTTAAGTCTTATAATAAACAAACATCGTATAAACTCTCCCTAAACCATTTTGGCATCCACCCGACAGCGCTGTATGTAACTAATTCACATAGCTTTCAGCTTTTTCCAGAAACTTGTATACTAACTTCCTGACATTTTTAACTCCCCACTATCAAATCTCTATTATATAAAAATGCATCCCCTATTTCCCTTGGCCACGCCACAACTATACTATATATACCGAGCTATCATCGCCTCAAAAACGTACTAAAGTTTTCAAATGATAATCAGATAAGACTTCCATTAGTTTCAACTACAGTAAGTACATAATCAATCACGACCTACTGACGTCATAGCTCCTATAATAAATCAAGCAGTAATCGTAATTATTGTTAAACTAACCAAAGCAGTTTAGATAGACATCGGATGACGTCACGAAACGCATCAAGGCACGTCGGATGCATAAATTTTGCATGCTCTGCATTTCATGTTAGGGTTCTAGCACAACGGAGCGATACGAATGGTAATTTTCGTATTATCTATCCATCACGGGGTTACAAACAACTTAAACAGTTATATAACTTTACATAAGCTGAATAATTTTTATGAACATGTCACTTCATTCCATACGTTCTAGTATCTTTAGACAGTTAAGTATGTTCGAAAGATGTTGCAACTTGAAGAGGCCTGTCCATAAGTGAACGTCTATAGACTGACGTTGAAGCCAAAAATAGACTACAATGTTATCCATTGATGATACATTTTACTACGCTTATAAATACTTATGATTATAACTTCATCTCATAGCAGTAATTAACTCTTAAACTTAAAATAACAGTGAGTCCACTCAAATGCACATTTAAAAGCCTAATCTCGGAACACATTACAACCAAGGAACACAAAACCCTAGAAATTACCTTCTCTACAGAGTTTTACAACCGCGTTAACAACAACATTGAATAATTAATTAAGCCGACGTACGCCGCCGCATTACCGCTGCGTACGTACGGTAGCGGCGTATCGGTGCGGTTTGCACGTACCTTTATATCGTTATCTCATTAGGATGAGGATACACGATCTTTTGTGTGATATTATTATGATGTATTGAATTTAACGGCACTAATGACCTGTGTATAATGATGGAAATATTATTTTCGCACTGGGAAATAAATATCCCTTACAGTTCATTTCATGTTTACAAAATTACTGTAAACAAAAGAAAAAGCCTTATGTAAAGTTTGAAATGCAAGGTAAAGTAAGGGGCACGAGTTGTGAGCAGATTGACACCTGCGCAATAGTTAATTTATCGGTCTGTTTGGCGGAACGAAGAAGGAGGGAGCGCCGAGCCGCACACGATTGGTTCGTCAGTCGATGCTCGTCGTCTATTGGATTCTCGCGTGTCATTTGGCTACTGTGATTTGGCCAAAAGTGTAGATGCGCGAGCTTGCCCTCACTACTGCCCATCTGTGCTCACCACTCGTGCTTCATACTGTACATACCTAGTCTATCTAGCCACTCAAGTTTTTTTTTAATCATGATGGATAAGTTTTTATTTATTAAGGTTAAAATTACTGTACAATGGGCGGTCTTATTGCTAAGAAGCGATCTCTTCAGACAACCTTTGGATGAAGAGGAATATGGAAATATCGACACGTTATTAGACGGGTGGTGTATAAGTACTTTTAAAATAAAAATTTATTTATATAAAAATGAATCCTTATTTCCCTTGGTCACGCCATCACGCGTGAACGGCTGGACGGATTTCGCTCATTCTTTTTTTGCTGAAAAAGTAAGAAATTTACGAGCATAGGGTACGGGTAGGGTAGGGTAGGGTAGGGTAAGATAGGGTAGGACACCACGCGAACAAAGCCGTGTCGGGCAGCTAGTAGGTAATAAATATACATACATACAATAAAGCTTCAATTAACGTATGTAAGTTATTTCATAACCAAAAAAATACATAAAATAAAAACACAACATTACATGTGGAAGACTAAGATGAAAAAATAAGCAATCAGATGCTTAAATTAAACATAAACTCATTTACATTAGATAGTTTGTATTTGTATGTAACAAAGCTAGTGTGCTCCCAACCTCAAAACGGTTCCGTATAGAACGGAAGGGACATCCGCACTGCATCTGAGGATTTATTACAGCGCTAATCTTGCCACATTGTGTGCAGGTATGTGTGTATATTTCCGTACGGTAATTAAATGGTATGACTGCTCGTTGAATTTTTTTATGCTGTGTAAGTATTACTTTGAAGAAAGTCATATAAGAATATATATATTGTATATTTTCACATGAATTTAGACCCGGAACATGGCTTTTCCCCAATTGGGTACTTTCCTGGGTAAAAAATTTATAATTCTAATTATTCCGTCGGTTCCGCGTGACGCCATATCTTCATAATTTTTGTTTGATTGTCGAAAAAAAAAAAAATGTTTTTAATACACATTTTTTGATAATCTAACTGAACGGACAAATTTTTTTTTTTTTGGAAATTTAATAATTATCCGGTAAGAGTCATAACCTGGCCTCTTCCCAGCAGCAGTCAAGAACAAGGGAATCGAATATCTTATCTTCCCAATAGCTTCTTTAATGGATTTTTAGTAAAAACTTACACAGTTTTCGAAACATTAATTTACGCGAAAGACGTGTAAGTAACCCTAAAAACGCCCATTTCGGTATAACAGCATCTCAAAGCGCTTCAAGACCTCACTTACCATCAAAGAATCGCTACTCGAGTGTGTCCGCGCCTTTTGATCTCATTTCTATAACACTTTTATGGTTTCAAGGTATTTACGTGTTTTGTGGCACAACTAATTTGAGTGAAATTTTATTTCTGAGGTTCCGAATTCGAGGCTTATTTTTTTACAGGAAAGGGTATATTCATAAAGGTACAGGACTTCTTTAGTACTAGGGTCACAGATCGCAAAAGAGACTTTATAATAATACTAGCAGCCCGGCGGTAATTCGTTTGCGTGGTGCCCTATATCCTATTTAAGAAAACTTCAGGGTAACCTTGAGTTTTCGTTATAATTTTTCGGCCGAAATCAATTTAATTACTCTAATGACCCCTCTATCTTAGAAATAAACGCTTTACGGACATAAATCACAAAGTTGAGAATGTAATTAGATGTAAAACGCACTTAAACAATAGCCCCACCATCGGGTCCAGTGATAAATCACTCGGCGTAGTGATGGGAACGTTTCACTAATACTAGTACTAACACTGGAAATACTAATCAATATTTGTATTGAGAATTTGGAACCTTTCTTTTTTGGTTTCGCTAACTGAGGCGAAATTAACGAGCCTTGAACATCGGCGTAAGGTTTCGTGTTTGTCGGTCTTCTATAGGATATATTTTGGAGAGTGTGGAGAGTTCGAATTCTACAATGAGCTTGCGCTTTCGGTGAAGGAAAAAATCGAGAGGAAACCAAGTAGGGGAGACCGGGGCTGGTTGTAACAGGGGTAGGTAGTTACAGTGGCAATGGTTGCGAAACAGATAACGCAATACTGACGTTAGAAAGGGACAAATACTCCCGTCGCCACCGGCTAGCACGCCACGAGAGCCAGTGGCGCTAGCGTTTTTGTGAGAGGAGCCCAAGCGTGCAGCCATTAAAATCGTAGGTTAGTAAAATTTTACACTTTTAGTAATATTGGTTTGTAACCTATGTTCCATAAAGGCAGATATGTCTTTGTTGTGATATTTACGCCCTAATGCTTTCGTTTTTCAATGAGTCTACGTTTATACAGCTACGTTTATTGACGTTTTCACAGCATAACCTTATAGGGTCAATTTTGACGTTGGGGCTAAAAGTTACATTTGCTCGGGGCAGGTTGTGATTTGTCACTACCTACCCCGTAGTGCTTGTTGCCGACTGATATAATTTGTGCTATATAGTTTTTTTACTTTTTTTTAGGAAAAAAAAAGTCTCCTTAAGAGGAAGGTTACATAACACTAACGAAGAAAGTGAAGTAGAGGATGGTTATTTTTGTCTGATATGTTGTTATTTGTGATCCTTTTGATCCGAAGAAATCCAGTGAGGAATGGGTCGAGTGTGTAGCTTAGTAGCTTCTAAGAATGGTCACATGTGAAGTGTGTTAGAGGAAATATAGCACGTTACATTTGCTTGAATTGCGAATGTGATTGTTCAGACTACAGTGACTGAACTGCTTGATTTTCCTTATAGATCTGATTGTCTTTTTTATTAAGTGTAGTTTATTTTCTATTTAAAAAATTTTTTTGTTCATTAGTAGGTATAAAAGTTTTGTTTAATAGAAAGGTTTATAATCTTATAGGTGAGAAAGATTTTGTTTTTACGAAGTACAAGATCAAAAAAAGTTGAAGTTTGTAATTTTGTTTCATTTAAGTTGATTGTTTTCGTTGTAATAAGGCAAAAAACTTCTGTATAGACATAATGTCATTTAAATTAAGAAAAGCAACTGATTATGATGATTTTTCTAATAAAAACACGTATAACACGTTTATTTTTTATTGTAACAATTTGCCCCGAGTAGTGTAACAACCAGCCCCGAGCACGGGGTTGAAAGTTACACGGCTTTTTTTTCAGAATTCATACATTTGTCATTACTGTTAGTCTGCTACATAAAATTTATTTTAAATAAAAATCCTGAATAGTTTCTTAATAAAACAAACATATATCCAGGTAAAAAAATCAAACCAATAAAAAAATATGACAGTTTGTAAAAAAAATGTCACAACCAGCCCCGGTCTCCCCTACTACGGTGGTAGGGTACTTCTTAGAACCAACCTGTCTGGCTAACACCCTCAAGTTGAAAATCTGTCGCCAAACACCTATCGGTGTGTTCCGTTAAAATAGCAGCATCAAAATGTCTCTAGCATTAAACACTCCAACTTTATCACAGCTCTTATGCTAATATCGTATCGGTATAGAAATGCCGCCGGTACAGTCGGCCGCGTCCGGTGTACAGTCGGCGAGGTAACATTAATTCAGAAACACGCCAGTTTCGTTTCTACTCTTTTGTATTAAAGAAACTGTATGATAGAGTGATTTTTTTGAAAGAAAAAAGCACTTAAAAGTTGTTTCATGTAAATGTTACAATTGGAGAAAGCTGAGGAGCTGAAATGAGATGGTTTATGTGATTGTATGAAAATATTGAAGAGCTCTTTGGTGTAGCATGATTAGGTTCTTAATCGATTGGCAAAGTTTAGCTACCACGGGCGAGGCCGGTACCTAGATGGGTGACCGCCTAGTGGTGTTTAAACTCGAGCGTTTTCTGTGCTTCGGAAGGCACGTAAAGCGGTTGGTCCCGGTTATCACTTTATTGTGATAGTCCTTAAGCTAGTTGGAGGCCTCCTAGGCGGCTTGAAAACTACAACGCTACTATATAGCCTACTTCCCCCAATCCGCAGTCGGCACGCGTTGTGGAGTATTTCCTTTGACCCAAATTTGTGAAAGGAGGCCTGTGCTCAGCAGTGGGACATTATAGGATGATGATGATGATGAAAATATAGACGATGATAAACAAACTGAAAGAATTTTAAGGTCAGGTTGAGATATGGAACTAAACTTTTCATCTGTAAAAAATATTGAAATCTCAACAAAATGCATGAACAGCAAATTTTCACAAAAAATCCTAATGGGCTTACAACACACAAATTTAACTACCTCAACTTCGTGTTTCGATTCCTCTGATGACATCCTCACAGCAATCAACCTCTCTCAAAGACGACACTTACTCACTTTTCTAATTCATACCTAAATGTTTGTGTGTTACAAACAAATTCACAAGCAAAAGGCGCAAGTAAAAAGAGTGCGTATATTAAAACACATTTATTATTAGTAAATCAGACACGTTTCCTACACCTCGGAAACCGGAGGGTCGTCTCGTTGCAATACAAGCAATGCCTATCAATCAAGGAAAGATTCTTTCTCTGTCTCTCCTCCGGCTCCACAAGGAAATAGCGTTACAATTTATTTTCGTGTGAGAACATGAGATACGACTACGAAGCGGCATTCGTAGGTACGTGAATGACTACGCGTGTCGTAGAGCTACGAGCATAGTGAATGTGCTACGAGCGTACTCCCTAAAACACAAACCCCCTTATCAATAAATAAGGTGTAAGTCAAGTATAGTAATACCTAGGTTTTAAATATATATCCGTCACATTCAAATGTCATATAAACAAAAAGGGCTGGGGCTATCTTAATACCTGGGTGTTACAAGACTGACTTACACCTCATTTATTAATAAGGGGGTAAATGTCTATAAAAAAAACTGGATTTTTTAGAGTTCCGTACCACAATTGAAAAAAACGGAAACCTTATAGGATCACTTTGTTGTCCATCCGTCTGTACTTTCGTCTGTCTGTCTTTCTGTCAAGACTCTTTTTCTAAGAAACGCGTGGAGCAATCAAGCTGAAATTAATATCAAATAGGGCATTCGGGGCTGAAATCCCTTGTAGCAGTCAAACATCAAACTTCTAAGTCAGCGCAATCAAAAGATACGGCCGTGTATGCCGCATATTTTGATGCTCGCAAGGGAATCAAATATAGAGTACTTCCCTTGGGTCGAGAATCATGAAATTTGGCAAGAAGTAGTGCCATGTAGCACAAGTAAAGGAAGAAATCCGAAAACCGTAAATTTGTAGAGTTACATCGCAAAAAGGAATCGGAAAAAAGTTAATAGCCCCTTAGTCTGAGACTTTGCCTCCTTATGTGTGTTCTACCGCTTGTATAACGGAGAGTGTTCTAAGGAATCGACTTGATGCCCCCGGCTACCTTCCACCATCGCTACTCTCGCCATCGACAAGGAGTCCGTCCTCACACATTGAAACCAGAATTGTTTCGAACTGTGCGGGCTCAACGGAGCTTCCTTCCGCAAACGCTCAGACTATGGAATGAGCTCCCGCCGTGGTTTTTCCAATGGAGTACAGCATGGGGTTCTTCAAAAAGGGTTTGAAGAGATTTCTGCAGGGTTGGCAACGCGCGACTGATACCCCTGGTGTTGCAAGTGTCCATAGGCTACGGTAACCGCTTACCATCAGGCGGGCCGTATGCTTGTTTGCCACATTAGTGGTATAAAAAAAAAGTAAATAGAAAAATAAAGTGCAACTGCCAGAACTTTTAAAAACTCTAAACGAAGCATATATCGGTTTCAACGAATTGAAATCGACCTAAAGTCATATATCATTAAACATCCAAACGGATCTTAAAAATGAGAAGCCAATAAATTGTCCAATAGACCTGTCGGAATTATTGAGGATAGTCAGCAATACAGCGTGATTTATGATGCGGCGAATCGCTGCAACCGCCTGATAAACTGTTGGGATCCGAGAAGATTTCACATTGTTTTTATCGCCTGGCTACGTATTGGATTCTATGCTAATTTGAGACTTGCTTTGTATTAGGAAAAGCTCAGTTTGGACTATTTTATTGCGTAACGTTTTAACATAATTTATTGATACTTAGGCGTCGTCCTAATTGGCGACGATCGTACGATCAAACGATGCGATTTCGTCGCACGACGCGATTAAATACACAAAACGCTTTGGAGTGTCCTAATTGAAGCTCGCAAGCGAGCCTTACACTCTTAAAATGTCTGTTACTAATTCATAAGTTTTTATTTAATGGAACATGACATAGCTATAATTCGTAGTTATGTCTTCAAAAATATAGTTCGCGGAAGTTGTTTGTGTCTAGCATCTTCCAATCCCAAGATAATCTCGGAAGGCTAACATGTACATAAACACACACACACGCACACATCACAAACATACTCTTAGCGCATTGTGTATAATTTGTTAAAAAGTTTATTTATTGTTCCTAAAAAAACCTTTCAACTTATTACGAAGAAGAGCGAGATCTCCTAACTCAAGCAAATTTTTAACAAAAGGGAAATTCCAAAAATATATTGTAACCAAAGATAAATTATTTAAAATACATATATTATTATTATTCTAGTCATGGACAAGTTTGCATTAGAAACCCACACAAAATCCCGAAATCCGCATGCGGAAAATATAGCATTTTTTATAATTGTATTTTTTTTTATTATTACTAAATTCCCGGTCCTATGAATTACATAACATTGGGTGCTCATAATTGTTTTATTTGTATAATAAATCCTATTACAATACAACTACGGCTGCTTCTTAAACACACAAATGCCCAAATATTGACATAGCCTAGTCATGAACTTGAATGTATTCACGCTCCGCAAATCATTGGCATTAAGTTGAAGGTCGTAACAACGTCATTATGTATGTTGTGTAATTATTGTACAACGGTTGTCAAGCTTGTTGCTCTATAGATATGCTACTTTATTACCACACGCATAAGGACAATTTCACTGGTCTTAAGTAGGATGTTATGCTGTCCAAAATTTGTAATCAATTTATCGGACACCTCTTAATATACGATAAATCTGAAAAAAAAATATACACGACTTGGGTTCCATGTAACTTGTTTGATGCTTGCTTCTTACTAATGCTTTGAGTCTAAATTATAGTTTATGCTTAAGCGCTGGTTAAATGATAAGACGAGAGACCATCTTTAAAAACATATAAGGGACCAACAACTTAAAAGGTTGACAGCCGCATGCCGAACAGACCAAACAAGCGGCTTAACCGGTTACCGACCGGCATTTCGAACTCGATCTCAGCGTACAACAGTACCAAGTCGCACATCAAGACAAACGGTTGCCTCCGATATGGATTTCACCGGTAAAATTGTTATCGTAACAGGCGCCAGCTCAGGAATCGGTGCAGCATCAGCTAAACTCTTCGCGAACCATGGAGCAACACTAACAATAGTTGGAAGAAACAAAACAAGACTGCTCGATGTCGGTAAAACCTGCGAAGGAGCTAAAGGCATCAAACCACTGTGTCTACTCTTGGATTTAACTTTCGACAATAGCTGCGAAGAGGTTGTTAGAAAAACTATTGAAACATACAAAAGGATAGATGTACTTATCAACTGTGCTGGGAAAGCAGCTGTGACATCGCTATTCGATACAAATTTTGAGATTTTCGACGAGCTAATAGCGCTGAATCTTCGGGTGCCGTACAAAATGACTCAACTATGCTTACCATATCTCAAAAGGACTAAAGGCAATGTGGTGAACGTTTTCGGAGCACCAATGAGAGTCAGACCTGGTTTCCTGCCATTTGCGATGATCAGAGATGCATTAGAGAGGTTCACTAAAGCTGGAGCATTAGAATCTATATCGGAAGGTGTGAGGATTAACGCTGTACGCCCGGGAATAACAAGAACAAACTTCCTAGCCAATTTGAACGTTGATGATGATTGTATGGACCAAGCTTATGATAAAATATCATCAGTTGTGCCTAACAATGTGATAATAGAGCCGGATGAGATTGCACGTATGATTTTGTTCGCAGCAAGTGATGCTTGTCCTAATTTGAATGGTGCTAATTTGATTGTTGATGGTGCTGCGTCATCCTATTAAAAGATATGTCAAACAAGACATGACAATGATGTTGTCGATTTAAAAGAACCACAAGCTGGGGAAAGACATTTCAAAACAAACAAACAAAATCATACATTGCCTTTTAATAAAGGAGGCAATGCAAAAACAGTAATATCATAATGACTATATTCGAGGTTTTTTTGTACAGTTATACGGTGTTTACTTTAAAATAAATGAAAGTGATAATAACTCGACTGTTTTAAACTGTGATAAAATAGAAGGTTAACAACTATCAAAATGTTGTAAGTACCAAAAGGGAAGTATTAAAGGAGTTAAATTTAGTCATTGTTTTTTTAATTTTACCTTTATTGGTAACTTGCTTGACTATATTCTTATAATTTGATTTAAGGAGAAATCACATTTGGACCCAAATCACATACAATAATCGTCAAAATCAGTACATTTCTTTAATGATAATATTTGGCACGGTGGAAGTGTATGCACTCGCCTATCTGGCTACCGGTTTCGGTATTGCGCTTGGGAGCCAGATGTCTCCTAAGCACTGTCAAGGTAGGCTATCCCTCGGCTGGTATTGATAATATCCGACTCATCACTTTAGGGGGATCACCGGCCTGTTTTTCAGACTTCTGGCATATAAAGACTAATACAAAACGCCTGAAGTTAATATTAATAATACGAATCTAGTTTGACATTCAAAAAAAAGATAATAACTTAATCATATTGAGACTATAATAACAACAGAGATGAAAACAACAGAAAATCTTTACAATTAACTTAAAGACTAAGGTTAAAGATATAGAAGGAAAAATGACATATAATGATGGCGCTAATGACATGAGAAAGATTAAAGACCTTGCGTATAATATTAATGATCTGTTGACTGCAAATGTGACTGAAACAATGAACAAAGTCATTTTAGTACACCTACAATAGGCGGTATAAACAATAATGACTGAAGACGACGATAATATGAACAAAGATGGTATTAATTTATTGTATTTGTTATATTACCTTCTTATTTATTCATTGGATGCAGCTGTTTTTACTTTGTTATAAGTAATTTTACATGTTTTCTATAAGATTAATGTTTTATGCTTACAATAAACAACATGGTTTTTTTTTTAATTCCCTTTAATTTTTCTCACCTAAGTTTGATCACTATTAGCTTAAATTTTAAAAGAAGGCAAGGAACACATTCCATTCCTTAAAATTTTCAAATAATTTTGCAGAAACCTACGGAATAAGAAATCTCCTCAAATCACAATCACTGCTGCATGTTTTTAATAACTATCACAGCCAAAAACACGGTCAAATGTAGTGCTCATCTCGAAAACAAGTAAACTATAGGTATATTCTGTACAAGACTTGCATTCGTAGTGTTAATGAAAAACGGGCCCACCATTGTTTCCACTTGGGATTCACGGTCGTACGATTTTTGATCCACATTCTAGAGCTAGGAAATAGACGGATTGCAGTTTGCGTACACTGTTTTATTTCTAACTGAACAAATACTGGGTAGATTTCTGGTAAGCCTTTGATTACACGGTAGTACGGGATATCGTTACGATTTAGTTAGGTTCTACGTTGTGGCTTGATCTCTACAGAAAATGCAACCATCCGGACCACTGACATGCGTCGTCGGCCAATCAATAGTGTCATTGAGTGAAGACTATTTAGAATTTGAATACAGATACAAATTGCCAGCCTTGCCGAGATTCTTGCCGGAGTCTTCTCAGTTTAAGTGTATTTCAAACCGGTGGTAAATTCAACTGTATGTAACGGTAATAAGTGCCTTACCAGGGCCTAAACTGAATAAATGACTTGTTGATATTGATTTTGAATTACATATTTTAAACATTGAAAAATTTTCAGCTGTGAAATATTTATGAACAATAAATGGTTTAAATAATTGATTATGTTATATTCTATCATAATATGACGCTGTGAAGATTGAATAGTAAATCAAAGATATACAAATTAATAATAAGATCTATATCTGATATGATGCCGACAACAGTCTATAGATAACACAATTTTTGTTTATATCATTACCTATATGAATTAAAATCGACCAATAATTAACAGTAAGAAAGAAATAAAGAAACATTTATTGGAAACACCAAAATAGCACAATATACAACAATACAATACATTTACTACATAATAAGATTACACAACATTAACTTACAGTACTTGTAATTATATCATTCACTTCATTAATATTGCCTGAAAATTTCCATTGTCATATAGGCCTCATCTAAAAATTTCTATTTGATATTGGTTATTTTGTGATAACACTACGCAATTTTTTTTTTTTATACCACTTAGGTGGCAAACAAGCATACGGCTCGCCTGATGGTAAGCGGTTACCGTAGCCTATGGACGCTTACAACACCAGGGGTATCACGCGCGCGTTGCCGACCCTGCAGAAATCTCTTCACACCCCTTTTGAAGAACCCCATGCTGCAATTAAATGGTTATAAAAATAGATGAGGTTATTTATAATTAGTACTCCTTGTTCATCCATAGGTTTGACGCTTTCACCAGATGTGATTAGTTGGTTGATGGCCCTGGTATCATCATCATCATCATCATCATCAGCCTGTAATGTCCCACTGCTGAGCACAGGCCTCCTTTTACAAATCAGGGTGAAAGGGAATGGGCAGATACTGCAACAAGCGTGCCCACTGCGGTTCGGTGGAGGTAGGCTAGTGGTCAACCTACTGTTGCAGTTTTCAGGCCGCCTAGAAGGCCTCCAACTAGCTTAACGACTATCACAGTTAAGTGATAACCGGGACCAACGGCTTTACGTGCCTTCCGTAGCACGGAAACGCTCGATTTGAAATACCACTAGGCGGTCACCCAGCCAGGTACCACGACGGTAGTAGCTTAACTTGCCGATCGATTTAGAACGGCTTATCATGCTACACCACGAGCGCTTCGGCCCTGGTATGTTATGTATAATTTATATTCATGGTTTAAGACATAAGTGGTTATCAATATCACTTAGTCTTTGTCAATTTGCTACACACAAATATGTATCTGCAATTATCTCCTAAATAACATAAGTATCTAATTCTGTTAGACCTTGTTACACTGCCCTTGTCGACATTTCAAACAAACCCTAAATCTCAGTCAACATTACACATAAGATTAACTATTATATCCTTTATTAAATTGTATCAAAGTTTAAAATAGTATAGCATCAAACGCAACAGGTAATATAGAATGTATTTAAGGTCACATTAAAGAGATATAATAGATTTATAAAAGCTAATGAATCGTTAGTAAAACAATTCAGATGCAAAGTTGATGATGAAGATTTGAGAAAGTGCCAAAGTGCTGGGCTGTCTTTTGGGATGACTTCATATGTTTGCAACTATGATGTACCTAGGTAATTTAGTTGACAACCTTTGATGAAGTGAAAATGTGTTTATAGAAGATTATAAAGCACTTTTAATATCTGTATTTTAATTTATTTATCTAAATAACCCGTAGTTTTTGTTTGAATAGTTTTTTTTTGAGGAGGGAGCATAGTGTTTATTCGCTCAAAGAGCAGCTCGACTGGGAAAGTACCTTACAGAATACCGCAGCCAAATAACTTTATGTTGTGTAAAGTTGTGTTCCTGCGCGTGAGTAAGGTCGCCAGAGCTCATTGGGGAGGGGGGAAAGGTCGGTAACGCGTGAGCGATGCTACTTGTGTTGCAAGCGTCCATATGGCTACGGTAACCGCTTACCTTTAGGCGGGCCGTATGATTGTTTACCGACTTAGTCGTATAAAAAAAAAAATGTTTGAGCTATTTGACCACAATCTCACCATCACCAGTGATGATGTGGCCGAAGGTGGTAAGCACACAAAGCCTACAAGGGCTACAAATGGCTCTCATGAGCAGACACTATAATACATCGGTAGGTTCAGATTGTGGAATGAGCTCCCGCCGTGGTTTTCCCAAGAACAGCATGGGGTTGTTCAAAAAGGGTGTGAAGAGATTTTTGCAGAGACAGCAACTCGCAAGTGATAAGGGGTATCACTTGCGAGTTGCTGTCTCTGCAAAAATCCCCTAGTGTTGCAAGCGTCCATAGGCTACGGTGACCGTTTACCATCAGGCGGGCCTTAGTGGTATACGGGGTGGATACGATAATAAATAAAACCACGTAAAGTAGGTACTCATAAATACGATCAACAAATTTTCATACATTTTTGCCGATGAGACAGTACCTTTTGTATGAAAAGCTGTAATTGTTTATTCGATTTCGATGTTGGTCCCATAGTAAAAGTTGATCGTATACATGAGTACTTTACGTGGTTTCATTTAAGTGTCTAGGTTGTCGCCAGTTATTCATGAAAAGTACATTCAGTTATTAGTTAAAATTATTCCAAATTAAGCAAGAAAGAATCATGGCGAGCTCCATACATTGATTTGTACAAAAAAATAAAACATTTTAGAGGGTATTTAATCACTTCCAATGTTGAGATTACATTACCAGCAACATGTTAATATACATGAAATATTTTATAAACCCCGCAAAACATAACAACAACATAATGGTTTTGGTCGCAAATAGTCGCGATTCGCCGGCATGCCATAGAAATTCGCATTTTTATCCCGGGGTTCTAAAAATATTTTAAATGGCTCAAGTTGTTCCTTAGGCACCAAGGATCAATTATATCGTCATTCCAACGTCTCCAATTATTTTATTTTTTTGTACAAATCTCGCCTTGATCCTTTGCTTTAATGATACAAAATATGTAAATAAAAACCTTCAATTAATTCCATTGTCATCGTTTGGTCACCAGCCAAACACAGAACATTATAGATATTAGTTCTATGTCCAATTTTATAAAAATGGCGCCTACATAAAAGGAAAATGCCAAATATTAAAATAAACAATAGAACTGGCTTAAATGCAACTTGGCAACTAAGTTTTATTTAGAAACATAAGAATGTATGTTGATATATTTACGATGTCTTACTATAGCTGTGCCAAGTGGGAAAAATAAGTTTAAGTATTTAAATCTAGGCCGTAATAATATACTGAGTTCTAAGGGGTGGATGGACGCCAACGCTTCTATTTCACTAATATTATAAGAAAATGGTTAAAATGTTAATTTTTTAAAACATTTACATACAGTTCTAGCAAATGGAAAAAATAAACTCAATATCAAAAAAAGACATCGACACGGGTAAAGTTGGCATATTTCACGATAAGGTCGATATAACATAAGTTTTTGTAAAAAAAAACGCTTTTTTTTGGTGACTGTACTTTTTGTTGACTGTTCTTCATAGTCTTCCAATATACTAATGTGTCAATCCGACTTTGGAAGTGGGTCAAATTCGACTTGCAAGATTTGACCCGAACATACATAACATACATTGCAAGTTAATAAAAAGCTTTTAAAAGATGAATGTTTTAATTTATTCCAGTGTTTAAAAAATAGTTAATTTTGTGTAAAATCTATTCCCCCAATTCCTAACCACCACCGACAATGCGCTCTGATTGGCTAAGTCGGTTTGTACTGTTATAATCAGTGCGAAAACACTTACCAGTTGCGGAATTGGATTGCTTGGTGTGTTTTGTTTAGTTTATTCCTCGATGGAAAAAAGTAACAATACTTGTTTACTACCCCAGGAGTATAAAAATCTACCCAAAATAATCTACCGCAAGTTAACAGCCATATTAACAACAAAACACATGTTTTACACATGACTGTTACGATATAAATAAAACAAATGTACACTCGGACCAATGTTATAATTCAGCGATTTCTAAATCATAAATTACGCGCGTCGCACAGTCGAGCGAGCGGTATTGCGACAAATCGCGTTATTTACGACAAGTGAGCGTCCTACCGTTGATTTATTGACGTGACCCGTGAATAATCTTGCAAGTGCTTACCTGAAACAAAAGAGATGTACAATTTTATTATTACAACGATTTACAAGCATAAATCATCATCATCATCATATCAGCCTAAGGATGTCCACTGCTGAACATAGGCCTCTCCCATTAACTTCCACTTGGAACGGTTTTGGGCCGCTTGCATCCAACGGAGCCCAGCGACTCTGACAAAGTCATCAGTCCACCTGGTGGGTGGTCGTCCCACACGGCGCTTTCCAGTACGTGGTCGCCACTCGAGAAACTTCCTACCCCATCAAGCATAAATGCGACCGTGAAATTTTGAGGAGGAGAACTGGACATCCGTCGGACACTATCACAATTAACTATAACCGGGATCAACGGCTTTACGTTAGTGCCTTCCGAAGCACGGAAACGCTCGATTTGAAATACTACTAGGCGATCACCCATCCAGGTAAAGACCACGACGGTGGTAGCTTAACTTTGCCGATTGATTAAGAACGGCTTATCGTGCTACACTACGAGCGCTTCCAATAAAATATATAGCAGGTACTGAATATTCGATGAAATACAAATGTGAGTGCATTTTCAGTTGCCATATTCAATTTCATGACAATGACAAGTCAATCGTCACTTCATTATACTTATTTACTATTTAACAAGTCGTAATTAAATTAATTTATTAATACAATTAAAATGTGTACAGTGTGAGCGATGCGTCTGACAATTCGGTTGATTTCATTATGTAGACCGAGGAGAGGTACGCGTGAGGTGTGGTGCGATTATAGGAGGTCGCGGGAGCGATTTTGTGAAAGAACTAAATGGCAAGATGACATGAAGAAAGCCTGGCTCAAAATTACGAAGTATTGACCTTTGCCCTGCAGTGGGAGTTTTAGAGATAATTTTGGTTATAATAATTTTATTTTATTTATTTATTTATTTATTTATTAGTTTGCAGTTTTGGCTGTTTATTGATGATGTTATCATCAATAAACAGCCAAAACGCTACAAAAACAAAATTCATTATAACATTAAAATATTTCATTCATCGTTCTAACATTCTTTTCCATTCATTCATCAATAGTACCAGGGATGGTAATGTATGGTTAATTGAGATACCCAAAATATACTTTTAAACTGGAGAAACTAAATGGCGTAACTGTTGGAGTGCCGAGACTCTTTAAATCAGTTATCTCCTATCACAATGCAGTTGCATATAAAAATGTGCATAAGTTTCGATTGACCTTAGTAATGATGCGATCCTTATTTTTATTTATATGGGCTAAATAAAACCTATTTACCCAACAAATACTTGTTTAAATTACCCCGCAATTCCTAGCAACTCAATAATACAAATAGCGATTTATTAAACCTGCTACCTCTCGTAACTCAACCCATACCCGATCAAAGACAAACATTCCGCTCCAGTAAGCTTGGCAGAGTCGAAATATCGTTACTAAATAAATCGGCGTGTCTATTGTCTACCTATGTTACTGACTTCAGATTAGTATCATCAATTAAATTGCTTTGTCTTCACAGATGTAATTATACTTATCTGATGTTTTGATTATCTGTGGATTCATTTCAGATATAATTTGGCTGTTATAATCTATGATTGGTTTTGAATATATTTTGTAATATTTTGTCAAAAATGAAATACGGGTTCTAGCACATGGGTTTATTTATACTGTATTATTTATATTTTTAACAGACTTCAAAAAAAGGAGGAGGTTCGCAATTTTAATGTTGGTTTCCTCATAACTCCGTCATTTGTTTAACAATTTCGAAAATTCTTTTTTTGTCTGGAAGGGTACCCTTCCAGTTTGGTCCCATTGTCATCAGATCAGGATATGATTACTTCTTAGTGTACTTTGAAGTCGGTTTAAGTTTTTTGTAAATTATGAATCCTCTCTTTAGTATATAATTGGACTGCATTCAGGATCCATAATTTCTCTCAAATTTAAATGAACACAATCAGAATAAAGATTTAGATACCTGGCAAAAAATATGCTATTTTTTAAATTTTCACGGTGACTACGAACCCGTAAGTCTTAACACCTATACCAAAGATTTTCATAGGGCATCGTGCCTTTACCCAGATGGATAATCCGCCTTACTAAAGCATGACATTTAATTTCACTCCGCTTGAGGGGCTCCCTGAGCAAATCGCTCTCAGTTCGTACTGCGCACGGCTGTCAAATACTGTCAATTCTGGCTTGTTTATTTCATGTTGCCATAGAGGCGACTATCCTTCTGGACGTTTTAAATTCTTAGACCTATACCTTTGCTTAGTTTGGGATCAGATGAGCGTGTATGAAGTCCCAGCATATTATGTAACTCACAAGTGAATGTACAATATAATAAGCATCTTGAAATTTTCAGACAATGGGGGAGCCAAGATTTTAAGTACCTACATTATGGCTGTTTAAACTTCTATATTTTCTACAAATACAATTATTTTTTCATAGCTCAAATCAAGAACTTAGAATCCATTTGTTTTTGTAAATAAAAAGCTGTCATTATGTTAAATCACATGTCATTAGTGCGATCTAATTTGAAAACAACGCCATCTAGTATCAAATAACCCAAAGGCAGAGAAAAGAAAGAGAGGTAGAGCATAGCATTTATTCGCTCAAAGACCAACTCGACTTGGGAAATACCTCCACCTTACAGCATACCGCAGCCAAATGACTTTGTGTTACTGCGCGTGAGTAAGGACGCCAGAGTTCATTGGGGAGGGGGGAAGGGTCGGTAACGCGTGGGTGATGATATCTAGGTGTTGCAAGCGTCCATATGGCTATGGTATCTGCTTCCCATCAGGCAGTCCGAATGCTTAATTAGCGACTTCGATATATAAAAAATTAAAGAAAAGAGCGTCGATGCGTATTGCTGGCATGCATGACAACTCAAAATACATAGTAAAAGCAACACAATGGCACAAGCAATAGCCACTAAAATTAAATTAATGCGCGCTACAAATCATAACAGCCTGACAGTTTCAAATAAATAATAGGACGTGATGTGCGATGACGTCGGTAGATGGCGGTATTTATAGAAGTGTTGATGATTTGATTGAAAGTTTTTGCTATATCTGAAACTAGCTGTCCCCCGCAGTGTCACCCGCGTTCCCGGGATAATGTAGCCTATGTACTTCTTCATACCATAAGCTATCTGCACGCCAAATTTTATTATTATCCGTTGAGTAGTTGTGACGTGAATGCGTAACAGACAAACAAACTCACTTTCGCATTTATAATATCAGTTAGGATTTCAACTGCGGTTTTCGAAATTTCAGTTATTGCCGTCCAAAAATCAATCGATTTGTCGCTCCGACTGGACGTGAAGGAAGGACAAACAAAATCACTATAAGAAATACCCTCAATTGTCATTGACCGCTTACCATCAGGCGGGCCGTATGATTGCTTACTGCCTTTATAGGTAGTATAAATAAACTATAGGATAAATAAAGGAAACTAATTAATGGGGTTCTTCAAAAAGGGTGTGAAGAGATTTCTGCAGGGTCGGCAACGCGCGAGTGATATCACTAATGTTGCAAGCGTCCATAGGCTACAGTAACCGCTTACCATCAGGCGGGCCGTATGCTACTACATAGCTTAGGTAGTCTGGTCAAAATCCAAACGCTAAATTTACCGCATGTAGCATTCTCGATGTGTGTTTTGACTGCAGTCACGAAACTTATTCTTAGCTTATGTAATTGTCGATACTAAGTAAAATTACCGCAAACAGAAAGTGGATGTCTAGACACAAAGACATGAAAGAAGTACTAACACTTTTGCAATATGTACAGTCGAGGACATAAATATGTATACACTTTTTGAAATTCAAAAGCAATTTTCTCGCATGTTTAATATTTAAGTGTTAAACTATTACAAAAATTATAATAGTATATGTTAGAAGATTCTGCCTTTATAATATCTCATAATTTCAATCAGTAGTTTAAGCGTTGTTGAATTTTACTAAGTGTATACATATTTATGTCCTCGACTGTACCTAGTTGCGATGTGCGTATAAAACAACGAAACTTTTTCATTCGGCTTATCAAAATAAAAAGCATGTATAGCAACAAAGAACATATAGTTATGTGACATTGTCATAAATATAAATGTGATTCTCGGAAATCCATCGAGAATACGATCTGACGTTTGACGAACAAACATGAAATTTTATTAGATACCGCGGTGAAATAGTGATGGTATTTGCTCTAAGTAACATGAATTTATTCTAAGAATCTATCGAATATCGATAGGAAACCGCTGTCAGGAAAAAATATACAGACCGTCTATTTTTTTACAAGATAGCAGGTGTTTGTAGAGACTTAGAGCGGAGCTACTGTGCTAGTTGTATGTGCGTGAAACGAACTGCACGTTCACAGTTTGAAAGACTAAATACATAACGAATGCCATTTTCTCGTTTATGGCTTCTGTACCTCGATAGAAAAGAAAACTGAACCCTGATAGGATCACTTTGTTGTCCGTCTGTCTATCTATCTGTTCATCTGTCAAGACCATTTTTCTCAGGGACGCGTGTAGGTAACAAGCTGAAATTAATATCAAATACTCAGGTATGCAATTCAGGAGTAGATAGAAAATCAAACTTCAAAAGATACGGCCGTTCATGCCGAATATTTTGACGCTCGCAAGGGAATTAAACCAATAGGCTCCTTCCCGTTGACCTACATTCATGAAATTTGGCAAGAAGCAAAGCCATGTAGCACAAGTACCTAAAGGAAGAAATCCGAAAACCGTAAATTTGTAGTTACATCACATAAAAAAATAACAATCGGAAAAACGGGGAAAAATCTTCGAGACTATACGGAACCCTTGGTGCGCGAGTCTGAGTCGCACTTGGCCGGTTTCTTATTATCGATACTTTTACCGAGAAAAAATTACAGGGAACTCATATCGTAACTTTTTCTGTCAGTAAATAGTGATTTACTGACAGAAAAAATAAAAATAATATAAACTAGTGAGTTTACCTAAGATATATCTATGCAGCAATGCATATATACAAACTGCTCACGCCAGGGTAATGTTAACGCCATCACTCTATGGTAGTAGGTAATAACAAGGGGATTGCAAATGGTTTAGAGCATACGGGAACTACCAAGTTAAAAAAACCGGCCAAGTTCGAGTCAGACTCGCGCACCGAGGGTTCCGTACAAACCTGTAGGTATATAAGTAAATGGTAGTATACCTGAGTATTTGATATTAATTTCAATTTATGACCTATTAAAAAAAAATTACTTACTAGATCTCGTTCAAACCAATTTTCAGTGGAAGTTTGCACCGTAATGTACATCATATATTTTTTATAGATTTATCATTCTCTTATTTTAGAAGTTACAGGGGGGGGACACACATTTTACCACTTTGGAAGTGTCTCTCGCGCAAACTATTCAGTTTAGAAAAAAATGATATTAGAAACCTCAATATCATTTTTGAAGACCTATCCATAGACACCCCACACTTATGGGTTTGATGAAAAAAAAATATTTGAGTTTCAGTTCTAAGTATGGGGAACCCCCAAAATTTATTGTTTTTTTTCTATTTTTGTGTAAAAATCTTAATGCGGTTCACAGAATACATCTACTTACCAAGTTTCAACATTATAGTTCTTATAGTTTCGGAAATAAATGGCTGTGACATACACGGACAGACAGACAGACAGACAGACATGACGAATCTATAAGGTTTCCGTTTTTTGCCATTTGGCTACGGAACCCTAAAAATTACCACCAAATACCCATCTTTTGCTCCGGCAGATGCAATGAAAAGGCAAAACCTGAAACGGCCTTCCAGGACTTGTGTCAAAATATTTGCAAGTTTCTTTCTATAGCTGATGTCCACCGGACAGTTTACTAGATTGAGCCTAAAGGCAGATTGCTTGGCCTACAGAAAAAAAACAAAAATAAAGTATAATCTAACATACTTGACTTGGTAAGTTAGACCCTAGTTTTTAAATTCCTAAATTATTTTGGCATTCAAGCTATATAGTAACTGAAAAATAAAATTCTGTCATAATTGATTTATTTTTAAACTGTCAACCCGCTGACATTTAACAAAACTCGGGTGGATTTGAACTGACACATTACAGCATAGATCAAAACCATGCTAATTTCTTTCATAAGCACTTGCACTTCCTAATGACTATGATTGCGTTAAAGTAATTAGGTCCGGAATTCCAGATTAGATATACCATGATATGATAGGACATCCGACGTGCGGTAGTTAACTAATGGCGTAAATTAATTTCGCGGTAAACATTGTACGTAGACGGTTAATAATGGATTTTACAGTACCAAAATACACTGAGGATATAGGATAATAATGGATATCCTATTATGTTAACTCATTGTTTAGCTAAGAATGGAATTTTTATAGAAAGCAGAGTCGAACTGATGGAAAATAAGATTAAATTAAATTCGTATAGGTATGAAAAATCTTATCACCAATCTCGATATCAAACGTGCCATCGAATATAATAACATTGAATTCAATTTCCGCAAAGCGATACACGTCCGCCCTGTTCGCGTATCGGTGCGAGACTGACGGTCGCCTACCGGCTCGCTCCGGAAATTTAAACTTTTCTCCGACTACCCACTCAACTGTGAATAGTTCACACTTTTTAATATCACATTTTGGAGTAGATAGTTTAATTTCAATCGTTTTTCGAAACGCATTGCTTGACATTCGTGTACTTAAACTTTTACGGGCTAGCCGATCATTCAGAAAAACTAGTTCACCAGTAGTATGTAGTATCTACATGTACAGTACATTCAAAACAAACAGATGAATTTGCGTATTTGAAAGTGAATCAGCATTTACAAACTACATTACGACTGTTCTTTTATCTTTGATAAAAACAACAAGACAAATGTTATTTAAAAATAAAGTAGATTAGCGAATTATCATTGAAACTCGGTCATTTCTCCAATTAACATTATCTATACGTACAAGAGCGTAACGATTAAACAAACCGCGACGTACGTTCGTTGTAAATAAGGATCAAAATGGCAATAACGTTAGTGAAATATTTACCCAAATTGTCATTACATGTCACGTACATACTGACATGAATGTCTTTAGTGATAATTTGTTTCTATTATTGGTGTATATTAACTTTTGGCGTAGGTTATTTTTAATAGCCCGCAGAAAAGTTGAAGCTCGTATGACCTAGGGCTGATACTAACGATTTTTTTAATATTTTATACTTTACGTGTTATTTAGATTAGAAGCGCTTAGTTAATTTTTGTTCCGCGAAACACGCTATCGCCGTCTCATGCCACGCGAATATTAGACATAAGTTTGTTTCATCTGCCAGTCGCTATTTTTTCTGGTTTTATTGACAATGGGGGTGATAACAATTCAGGAGTGAAGATGTTTATGATCAATTCCATTAAGCTGGAAGTCGTCAAACCTTGCGAGGTGATTCTATCAAACGGAAAGAAGCCTCCACTGTATTTTCAGTCAAATAAGATTTCCTAGGTAAACCAAATGTTCATGAAATAAAATATCTGAAGTTCGTCATCTGAATTTCAAGCCGGGTCGCGGTGAACGAACTATCAATAATAAATCATTGTTATAACTGCTAGACGCCAAATAGACGCCAGAAATACAAACTTACACGTCACACGTATGTCACGAACCGTAACAGCTGTTTTTACACATGACACACAACATTCTCCGTACAAATTGGAGACATTGGAATTTTTATTCATTATAAAGAGATGGCCGTGCTTCAAATAAATTACAACTACGATTAGCGAAACCTGAAGTTAGTAAATACTAAAACACGACCAAAACAAAATGGTCCGCCAACGTCTCAATTCAGAAGCCAAATATATAACAAAATCACAAACGTCCCGTACGTCATAGATCAGTTTAAAACGGTCGCGTATTCTGGCAGATATCCAAAATAACAGACAAGCCTGCCCTATTGTGCATTCACGTCGTTGGATACAAGATCGTATGACTAATGTAATAAAGTTGTAAATCGATCTTTGTCTGACAGCGAAGTAAAGTTATTGGGTTTTGATAGCTTCGCGTCCCGAAGTGGCGATTTTAAAACGAGATTAAACCGATATTTATCATTCCGCCGAGTGGTAAGCAATTCATTTCAGATTTTAACAACATCTATGAAGTTTGCTTTGAAATTGGAATAGATTTTCATTATAAACCTATCAATTACGCTTGCGCTGGGAAAAACATACTATTTTCAATCGGGGCGTGCAGAAATAAATAGTTATATGCCGAGTAAAAACGTCTTATTTTCATTTAATATTGTGCAATAGTATATGCAAAATGTACATTAATCCGAAATGACTCAACTTCATTCATACATCAATTCAATGAGACACCGTTTTTGTACCACAACGCAAAATTGCATAAATATATTATAATTGTATCAAAATGAGTAGTTCCTTTGGCCACCTAAATTAGACTCTTCTAAATCTACCTTCGTAGAAGAGTAAAGCTTGAGTAAATTTTGTGTTCTTTATTGTGTTGTGCAATAGTGTTTATATTTGCGAAGCAAGTAAAGCTAGATAAGCTTGTATTGTGGATTTTTATCTATGGTATACGAATAACACAAGTATACAAAAGATGCTATTAATTTTTCACATACTGTTTTGTTTTTATATTACAAAAACATTTACGGTCCTCGTCCACACAATCATATTTCTTCCTCCCCTTTAAGTCTGCTGTCAGGGTTCAAGTAGGTACGTGGTACCTATTTATCTATTTCTCTTTATGTTTTACAATTGTATGTCCTATCCTAAATCAAATATTGTGAAACAGCAAACAAAACATCGTAGTAAACACGAACATCCTAGAAAGCGATTCTATTCTCGTTCCTCACAATAATATCATCTCAGTTGAAATTCAAAGTGCAAAGTGGCCCGAGACGGAGGCGGGTCAACTTCAGGATCTGAATAACAATACGGAACACGATTTATATAGTTGTTGAGAATGTTGAGATAACGGTTTTACATGTATTAAAGAGGCTTAATATGGAACATCGATCAATGGCCTAGATGAATAAAAAAAATCTATTTAGTCCGTCTTTTACACTACCAAATAATATTAGACATGTATTTTTCCTTTTATCAATTAAAAAAAAATTTACTAAGATATCGTGTGTTGAAGTTCCGCGTGAAGTCACGTTAGATTACACTTTTTTCTCTAAAGTGACGTCACGAGCCCCCACTCTCGAACTTTGACGCGCTTTATCTTTGTCATTTTTAGGGTTCCGTAGCCAAATGGCAAAAAACGGAACCCTTATAGATTCGTCATGTCTGTCTGTCTGTCCGTCCGTATGTCACAGCCATTTATTTCCGAAACTATAAGAACTATAATTTTGAAACTTGGTAAGTAGATGTATTCTATGAACCGCATTAAAAAAAACAAAAATAGAAAGAAAACAATAAATATGGGGGTTCCCCATAGAACTGAAATTCATTTTTTTTTAAGTAAAATCCATACGTGTGTTGTGGGGTGTCTATGGATAGGTCTTCAAAAATGATATTTAGGTTTCTAATATGATTTTTTTCTAAACTGAATAGTTTGCGCGAGAGACACTTCCAAAGTGGTAAAATGTGTGTCCCCCCCCCCCTGTAACTTCTAAAATAAGAGAATGATAAATCTATAAAAAATATATGATGTACATTACGATGCAAACTTCCACCGAAAATTGGTTTGAACGAGATCTAGTAAGTAGTTTTTTTTAATACGTCATAAATTGAAATTCATATCAAATACTCAGGTCTATACTACCATTTACTTATATACCTACAGGTTTGTACGGAACCCTCGGTGCGCGAGTTTGACTCGCACTTGGCCGGTTTTTTTTACCTAGGAATACCAAAACGTATATATGCAACCGCAATTTTATTGGAAATGAGCTTGGGCTTTCATTAGGAAAACTGGCAAACGGCAAACATTATTAGGAAAGGGTACCTTACTTCTTAGGTAAGTCTGTCAGTGTCACTAAAGTCTTTGTAGCCGAACACATTATAAACTCTATTACTACCGCAACAGGTGCTTAATTCACTTAACGTCACTGTAATTGGTGCTATTAGTGAATAAACACGTTCTGAGCCTCTGGAGATGTCTTAATTTGAGTACTTATTATGCTTAGTAGCTAGCTATTGGATATTTCAAATTCAAAACAATATGGGTATATAACACGCCCGTTATTTTTGAAGCTGTACACAATCATTTTGAATTTGTGAAGCGCTCGTGGTGTAGCATGATAAGGCGTTCTTAATCGATCGGCAAGTTAAGTTATTACCGTCGTGGTCGGTACACACGGCTACAGATCAAGCTATACATTTCCAGTATAAGCTGATCTCGCATTGTATAGGATTTCCAAACAATGGGATGTCAGCTTATACTAGAAATGTATAGCTTGATCTGTTGCCGTGTGTACCTGGATGTGTGACCGCCTAGTGGTATTTCAAATCGATCGTTTCCGTGCTTCAGAAGGCACGTAAAGCCGTTGGTCCCGGTTATCACTTAATTGTGATAGTCGTTATGCTAGTTGGAGGCCTTCTAGGCGGCTTGAAAACTCCAACAGTAGGTTGACCACTAGCCTACCTCCACCGATCCGCAGCGGGCACGCGTGTTGGAGTATCTGCCCATTCCCTTTCACTGTGATTTGTGAAAAGAGGCCTGTGCTCAGCAGTGGGACATTGACTGATGATGACACAACCATTTTGAGCCTGGTTGCTATATTTAAAATAAAGAAAAAGGACTTGTTCCAGGGTCCGATGATACAACATGCTGGGTCAATGCAACGTCGAAGTTAAGAGAAGTGGAAGCCCCAAGGGATTACTTTAATTAAACTAAGCTACATTGATCCCATTATCTGGAGTGAACATGTTGACCCCAACCGGGTCACCGTACGAGTCATTGGATGCTCGTTTGATATTCACGTCTTCCATAAATATAATGGAATTGTAAAAGGAGGACCAGTTCTTCCACGGACGCTCGGACTGTGGAATGAGCTCCCCGCCGTGGTTTTTCCAATGGAGTACAGCATGGGGTTCTTCAAAAAGGGTGAAGAGATTTCTTCAGGGTCGGCAACGCGCGAGTGATACCCCTCGTGTTGCAAGCGTCCATAGGCTACGGTAACTGCTTACCATCAGGCGGGCCGTATGCTTGTTTGCCACCTTAGTGGTATAAAAAAAAAGAAGTTTAATGAAGTTCATTATGACTGACTTAAGAGTGCGTATAAAGCAAAATAACATATCATAGAATTGAAATTTACCAAAGTAAATAATATTTAAATGAAAAAATATTTTACCGTCATTATACAGTCAGAGCAAAAACATAATGCAATAAAAAAACACAAAGTAACTTCTAATATTAATTAATTTTCGTTATTATTCGTTAATGGTGTATCTAATTAAGACAAGAATTCGATAAATAATATCACTAAAGTATGACCTAGGGCTGATACTAACGATATTTTTAAATATTTTATTTTTTACGAGTTATTTAGATTAGAAGCGATTAGTTCATTTTTGTTCCGCGAAACACGATATCGCCGTCTCATGCCACGCGATTATTAGACATAAGTTTGTTTCATCTGCAATTCGCTATATTTTCTGGATTTATGCGCGGTAGCCCTGCAGTATGTAGTAAAGTTATTCGTTAATTAGTACGCATAATATTATGCTAGTTTAACTTGGAGTTGTTAAAAGTTTATACATTAGTTATGCTATGTAGAACACTTCGGATTATAATTACGTATCAGACACGCTAAGCGACCTTAATAGAGATGCAACCTGGGCAACAATATCATAAGACGGGCCAGTTGGCGTAGTTGGTTAAGACGTGGAGTCTTAACCTATAGCGCCGCAGGTCGTGGGTTCGATTCCCACACAGGACATGCATTTGTGTGCATGAACATGTCTGTATGTCCTGAGTCTGGGTGTAATTATGTATATAAAGTATGTATTTACAAACAAAAAGTAGTATATGTATTATATCAGTTATCTGGTTTCCATAGTAGCTTTGCTTTGTTTGGGATCAGATGACCGTGTGTGAGGAATGTCCCAGGATATTTATTTATTTATTTAATTCTAATTAGTCCGTCAGTTAGATTATCAAAAATATTTGAAACGTAGTTTTAGCTTTATCAAATCAATAAAAATTGACAAAAATAAACCGCGTCAAAGTTCGGGAGTGGGGGCTCGTGACGTCACTTGTTTAAGAAAAGTGTATCATGGCGTGACGTCACGCGGCACTTCAACACACCATATCTTCGTAACTTTTTGTTTGATGGAGAAAAGAAAAAATACGTGTCTAATATTTTTAACAGACTTCAAAAAAAACCGGCCAAGTGCGAGTCAGACTCGCATCGAGGGTTCCGTACAAACCTGTAGGTGTATAAGTAAATGGTAGTATAGACCTGAGTATTTGATATTAATTTCAATTTATGACGTATTAAAAAAAAACTACTTACTAGATCTCGTTCAAACCAATTTCCGGTGGAAGTTTCCATCGTAATGTACATCATATATTTTTTATAGATTTATCATTCTCTTATTTTAGAAGTTACAGGGGGGGGGACACACATTTTACCACTTTGGAAGTGTCTCTCGCGCAAACTATTCAGTTTAGAAAAAAATGATATTAGAAACCTCAATATCATTTTTGAAGACCTATCCATAGACACCCCACACTTATGGGTTTGATGAAAAAAAAAAAATTTAGTTTCATTTCTAAGTATGGGGAACCCCCAAAATTTTTAGTTTATTTTCTATTTTTGGGTGAAAATCTTAATGCGGTTCACAGAATACATCTACTTACCAAGTTTCAACATTATAGTTCTTATAGTTTCGGAAATAAATGGCTGTGGCATACGGACGGACGGACAGACAGACAGACAGACAGACAGACAGACAGACAGACAGACATGACGAATCTATAAGGGTTCCGTTTTTTGCCATTTGGCTACGGAACCCTAAAAAGGAGGAGGTTCTCAATTCGGTTGTATGTTTTTTTTTTACCTCATAACTCCGTCATTTATTAACCGATTTGAAAAATTCTTTTTTTTGACTGGAAGGGTACACTTCCCGTTTGGTCCCATTGTCATCAGATCAGGATTTGATTACTTCTTAGTGTACTTTGAAGTCGGTTTAAGTTTTTTGTAAAACAGTCCAATTATTTGATTAACTAAATAGAATTTTTCAGGCCGCCAGCCTGTTATCTGTTTAGTATTAAAAAACAAACAAGCCATACAGCAAATTATCCGACATAATGAGATACTATAATATTCTCAAACACCGGCAATTGCAGGTAATAGAAGACAATACGAAAATAGATTTCGATCGATAACTGCATACAAAGACCGACAAAACGATGCGAGCATGTATGATATAACCCGTTGCATGCTTTGAGCCTTCGATAACTAGGATCTAAATAGAAGTAATTTTGAAGAATGAAATAAAGAAGATGACGAACAAAAACTTCACAAGTCAGAAATGCGTATGCTACGATGGGCAGGAGGAGTAACACTCAGAGATTTGGTCCGCAACGAACATATTAGAGGGAGCTTCAAGGTTGCAGAAGTAGCGGATAAAGTTAAAGAGTCCAGACTGAGATGGTACCGTCATGTTCTTAGAAGAACAGACGACCATGTCGTGAAAAAGTGCCTTACCATAGCTAGAAAGAGGAGGGGAAGAGGAAGACCTCAAACTACATGGATGACAAGGGTCCAAAAGGACTTGAGGGAAACGGGACTTACGGAAAATGACAAAATCGAAATAAATGGCGTCGCATGATTGGGAAAGCCGACCCCGCGTAACGGGAAAAGGCGAGGCCAAAGAAGAAATAAAGAAGATGATGATAAAACAGTCCAAAAAAACGTCAAAATATGTTTACTAGAAAAATAAAACAATTCTCCAATCAAAAACTATCTGTTTGAAACCCATGGACGGTTCAGTGCATACAGCAACAACGTGCACGAACATCGATAATAGGGTTACGTCAAAACGTCAATGTGTCCGTACGTCTATCACTGTCCGAGTCTCCGAAATTCGAGTTGAATACAAATTAACGTTTCAGACCGTTTCAGGATTCAGTTGGAGATTGTAAAGATTATTGTTTCTGTACGTGACTAAGTACCTTATAAAAAGACATTTCTATGACAGACAGCAAAATTCATATACAAAATAAAATTATGTAGATAAACGTTGGACAAGAACTTTACAAAGAGTTATTTTTATTCATTCCCTCTCACAATTTCCGCAAATTTATTGGCTTAAGAGGAAATGCTGGTGAAGTTTGTTCCATACAAACGTAATCCTCAGTTTCCTCTCTGGATAATGACACTAGAGCGCAATGCAATCTGTAGGTACCAGTGTATGTCCCCCGGTTGTGTTTTTCTCCATAAATTAATTATTATAAGAATTAGGAGCCTTCTAAAATCACAAAAACTTACCATTTTTAACGCCCTTATCAGACGTCCAGCGAACAAATTTGACGAATATAAAACAATATATGAAAACAGACGGACATAGCCAAAGCCCTTTTTATTATAATTCTTATTTTTTTTAAACGATCCAGTTTTGGAGGAGAATACCGGGGATTACGAAATAGCGATTTCGCTTAATTTAAATAGGTATAATCGGTCCAAGCTGTAGGTGTCTCTATCGCCCTCTGGCGGAATAGCTCGGGCACAGCGCGACAGCGATAGATATATTAAAAATCTATTTTCCAAATTTCTTGTAGCCATCCCTTCCTCTTAAGGTATTAAATATAACGAATTCATAAATGAAATGTATTTTCATTAGCAACAATCTTTAAAAAAATCCTTATCATTAGATAACTTATCATATAAATTGAGATAGCGTAGGCAATACACACCTGTAAGTATTATGATAATAATAATTAACACCTGTGCAAAATTTACTCCGTATTTATTAAGACTCCATTTATTCTCCACTGACTAATGGAAAAATTATTTTCATATGGGTATTTTCGTTATATACGCAGGGGTTCAGTCAGAACTAAAACATACTGGAATGAAAGTTCCTCGATAGAAAAAAATCACAAAGTTACGTCTAATATTCATGGCGTATCTAATTGAGACAAGAATTCGATAAATAATATCACTAATGTATGACCTAGGGCTGTTACTAAAGATTTTTTTAAATATTGCCTTTACGTGTTATTTAGATTAGAAGCGCTTTGTTCATTTTTGTTCCACGAAACACGCAATCGCCGTCTCATGCCACGCGAGTATTAGACATAAGTTTGTTTCATCTGCCAGTCTTATTTGAAAATAGCATAATAAAAAGCGATCCAACTCTTCAAAAACAATTATTGTTAAAATCCCTGTTTGCCCAAAACAAATAAATAAGAAATAAGAACTTCATCTGGAAAAGCAAAATTGATTTTTATTATTTATTATAAATAACTTCCAAATTTATCATATCAAAAAATAATATTTATCATTAAAGTTGCGAAAATATTTTTTTTATTTTGCGATTTATCAACTATATCATTGAACTGCTAAATACCCTTATCACCGTATCAACTGCATGGGGATGGGGACATGACTTACGTGCAAACGGGTAGTTGATTTAGTAAACAAATGCTAATTATTATACAATCACCCATTGGTAAATCAATGCCTACGATCATTCATAATCTTTGAAACTAAAAATTCAAATATACGGATGCCCGCCCATGCACACGCTCCGATTTCACATTTTATTCCTAACATCTTACATGACTATTATTCTATAAAATTATTACTAATAATAAACACCATGACATAAATAATATAAAAACGAGAAGCATAATATGCAAAGTAGAAAACTTGCCTACTAACGTCCAATCACTAAATTCACTACAAACTACAATTTTGATACTAATTAAAGCTTGAGAAATCATACACAACGTACAAATCTTAAAAGCAATATTAATAATCTTAATAGTTCTCTAAAAGGTCACATTCACATCACAGAAGTGGCACCATCTATACACATGTCAGCGCCATTTAAATTAGGACACACATCACTAGCAACAAAAACAATCATTTTGGCTACCTCCTCCGGCTCTAAAACAGTCAATTGGTTATTCGAAAACGAATCGTACACATTGTTCCTTTCCTCCTCTTCCATGGCCAGACTTGATAGTATATTCGTCCTTGTCATACCAGGTCTTACAGAGTTTACTCTAACGCCTTCACTCGCCAGCTCAATTGCTGAAGACTTGGTCAGTCTTTCCAACCCCGCTTTAGCAACTGTATATGGCAGAAATCCATGTCGAACTTTTGAGTATTTCGTTCCGATTAAATTTACGATGTTTCCTTTTGTTTTTGCCAAGTACGGCAAAGCAAGATGCGTCAACTTGTAAGGTACGCGAAGGTTGATGTTGATCATTTCGTCGAACGCATCGATGTTGTCGTCGAAGAGGGATCCCAACACAAGTTTCCCAGCGCAGTTGACCAGGACGTCAATCTTACCAAACATGGCGACAGTTCTGGCTATAACCGCTGCACAGCTTCCTGAAGTGGTCAGGTCTAATTGTAGGCATAGTGGTAAGATTCCGCTTGCTTCTAGACATTTTTGTCCAACGTTTTTGAGGCGCTGCTCATCTCGACCAACCATGGTTAGCTTGGCACCATGTTTGGCGAACAGTAAGGCTGTTGCTGCACCTATTCCTGAACTGGCTCCTGTTACGATGATAACTTTACCAGTGAAATCCATAGCGTGCGATTCAGTTGGCGACGGGTCGTACACTGAGCGCTGACAGTTGTTTATCTCAAGTATGTCATTGGCATTACCGATAACGAGTGATAGGGTGCATGCGGTTTGCGTATTAAATATAATTCTATGACATAATTTTATCATGAATTTGCCTCTGTTATTGTATAGGAAACAATAACATAGCCACATACAAGTAATATTATAAAAATAATACATTATTCATTGTTTTTTACCCGACTGACCCGGAAGGAGGGTTATGTTTTTCGAGTGTATGTATGTATGTATGTATGTATGTATATATGTATGTATGTATGTATGTCTATTTCTTTGGCACGCTCTGCAGCCTAAACGGCTTGATGGATTTAAGCATATGAGGTGTCGTTAGATTCGTCTTGACTGTGGGAGTGTCATAGGGTATATTATTTTTATATGGCGTCAACGGATAAGAAAAGAGGGGGGGTATTAAAAACAAAAATTTCGTTATTATAACAATATGGGTATCAAATGAAAGCTTGTGAACAGCCCATTCCATATATGTATATATTGTACTACTTTTGTGCTACCATTTTGACATAAATTGCAAAAAAACCGTGTTTAATGCAAAGACAGTAGGTATAGGTACTATGAGCGGTAACCGTACGTAACTCACAGAGTTGCGATGGTTGTTAGCGTTACTTTACCGTACCGCTCATTTACTTACTAATACTTACAACTCATTCTGTATAAAACTAAAAAGTCTGAAATAAATTAAATTATTAAAAGAAACAAAAAACCCGACTGCGTAAAACAAAAATTAACTGAAAAGAGAAAAACAAGCTCTTTAATCTGTCGAATTTGGAATATTACTTGAATGTTATAAGGTATTGCAGTCGGGGATAAAGAAATATTACAAAAAAAAACACATACTAGGTTATTGGTTTGTCCCTGACTGCAATTCTTTATCACATTCAAGTTATATTCCAAATTCGACAGATTAAAGAGCTTGTTTTTCTCTTTTCAGTTAATTTTTGTTTTACGCAGTCGGGTTTTTTGTTTCTTTTAATAATTTAATTTTTATACTTAATTAATAAACTTCTATTAAATTCTATTCTATTAAATTTTAATTTTTTGTACGACAATTATCATGACAGTGATAATAATTTAATAATAATCTCTACGATGATGTAATTTCTGTGGTGATTGTAATAAGTACATATGTTGTAATATTATTATTATTGCATAATGAGATTACACGTGATTATTATATTCCTGGATTATTCATGAACTACGGAAACATTCTATAAAGAAAAATCAGCCATATTTAAATGATAATAGATATCCAAATCATTTTTGCATTACAAAACATAACTTATCATACCAAAGTCGCGACAGAAAAAAATCCTGATTAAGTTCGAAAAGACGGTCATTAATAATCCCAAGAAATAAAGACGTATGGTGACCCTACCCATCAAAGTTAAACGAACGTATGCAACATGAGCGTATGAACATATATATAAGGCACCTGAAGTTTATCTGCTCATCCATTAGTCGAATTGAACTGCCGCACTTTTGTTTGCGTCGCGGCTGTGTTGCACTGCATTGTGGTGGGCGGGAATTGTAAGTGATAGACGGAAGCGGTAGCGAGTAGCGTTTTTAGAGGCACCCTTGCCTCTATACAAACGTAAGTACATAGGGATGTTTCCTGGGTATAATTCTAATTAGTCCATCAGTGAGATTATCAAAAAATATTGGACACGTATGTTTTGATTCACCAAATCATTAACAATTGACGAAGATAAAGCGCGACTAAGTTCGGGAGTGGGGGCTCGTGACGTCACTTGTTACTAAAAAGTGTACCACACCGTGACGTCACGCGGAACTTCAACAAAACATATCCTCGTATTTTTTGTTTAATTGACAAAAAAAATACGTGTCTTATATTTTTTGATAATGTGTATGTGATGTGTGGACTAAATAGATTTTTTCAGAAAACTAGCCTAATGACTAGAGAAACATGATAAGGTACATCGATCTATGTGTTACTTTATGGAGTGAAAATTGTTTGGTTAAAAAAACCGGCTAATTGCGAGCCGGACTCGTACACGAAGGGTTCCGTGACGACTTTCTTGTTTGGTATCCTTTAATTTATAATTTTATTTCATCTTTATAGGTGTAGCGGCAATAGCGATACACATTCTGTGAAAATTTCAACTGTCTACATATTGTGGCTCATGAGATACAGTCCACCAATAGACTGACGGGCGGACGAACGGACAGCGGAGGCTTAGCAATATAAGGTCCCTTTGTTTATAGAGCCCTAAAGAAGAGAAGAAAATACAGTAGTAGTTAAAAGACAGCACTCTATCACATGACTGTACTTGTAGTTGCACGTTTTAATATACCACACAAAATTAGATGAAATCTAAAATGAAGTATACGTTTGTATGGAAACAAATTCGGGGATATTGCCCCTAAGCGTTAGTGATAAATTGTCTTGTGACCTGTCGCTCAAGCGAATCACTTTATTCACAAGGGACAGTGTGTTACCCAACACGTTGCAAACATGGATTCTAGGTGATAATGATTTATGCCCGGTTTCTATAATCAAAAACGAATCGTTTTGCTTACTACTATATAGATCTACAGGACTATAGATCATTTCGTAAGCTAATTTTACCTGTGATAGCTACTTCCATATGGGTGGGTCTGCTATACAAAGCTTAAGGTCTTAAGGTCTTTGCTTCATTATTAGTAAAGATATAATGGTGCGTTCATGCTTGGCGAACCGAGCACGAGCCGAGCCACGAACGAGCACACTGCGAGCACGATTCGTAGCGTGCTCGACTGCGCTCCGCCAGATTGTCAGTTTTTTCACGAACACAGGGATTCGCATCGCGCTCGTTGTAGGATCGTAAAGTACGTCCACGCTTGAAATCGCGAGCAACGAACGAATCCTGTTCGTTCGAGGCAAGGCTTGTGCTCGCTTCGCGTAGCATGGACGCACCATAGAGTCTTAATTATAACCGATAACGATCCGAAAATTATAGGAATCAGCCATTAGTCATTCAGGTCAAGCAGAACATTGCTTTATGCCCAGGCATACTTGCATTAAGCAGCATCTATCACTAACTCACGTCATACAATTTCAAGATATGATAGTAACGCGATTCCCAGACCGTCTTATGCAGTGCAAGAAATTGAGATTATTAATGTGATTACATTTTGTTAGCGGTCTCACCCGGCGCGTAATACGATTTTTTTAATTTAAACCGGTCACTCATAAGCGGCGCAGGGCTTAAAAACTTTCACTACGACGGACATAGCTCGTAGAGTTAGTAAGCTGAAGTGGCAATGGGCGGGCCACATCGCTCGAAGAGCCGATAGCCGCTGGGGAAGAAAGGTTCTCGAGTGGCGACCACGTACTGGAAAGCGCCGAGCGGGACGCCCTCCCACTGCGGTGGACCGACAACCTGGTCAGTCGCTGGGCACCGCTGGTTGCAAGCGGCCCAAAACCGTTCGAAGTGGGAGTCAATGTGGGAGGCCTATGTTCAGCAGTGGACATCCATAGGCTGATATACATGGAGAAGATAGTGGCAGTATTTGGTCACGATAAAATATTTTTTATACTACTAAGGTAAGCAAACAAGCATACGCTCCAACTGATGGTAAGCAGGCACCGTAGCCTATTGACGCTTCCAATACACTTGCATGGGTATCACACGTGCACTGCCGACCCTGCAAAAAAATCCATTCACACCATCTTTGCTGAAGAATCCCATGCTGTACAACCTTGGGAAAACCAAGAGAATAAATTCCTTCCACAGCCTGAGCGTGCGTGGTAGGAAGCTCCTTTGAAACAGCACAGTACGAACCATTATGGTTCCAATTTTCTGATTTGAAAATAAATTTTATTTTATTACAGTTCCCGCTACCTCTCAACAACTGAACCCTAAAAAGCAGAGAGCGTCGAATGAAAATAGAAAACACAATGCGATCCGATTAATAATGTGAGTCCGTTTTAGAACAGAACAGAACAGAATTGATGTCTGCACTTGTTATAATTGAAGAGCACTTCAAACAGATTCCAGTGTTTATTGATAAAGAACAATCTGCGCTCGGAGATTCTGGTCTTTATAATTGGCTAGATATTATTTTCTATGAAACATTTTCTTATAATTGTTATTGAAGGATTCTGCCAGTTTTAATCGCAGTTTTTTTATTGGTTATAAACCAATTAGCAATGGGTGGCCATACGTCCGGTATTCTTCGAATAAATTTCGAAGCAATACACTTCTATGAAAATTGTTTTACAAAAAACTTAAACCGACTTCAAAGTACACTAAAAAGTAATCAAATCCTGACCTGATGACAATGGGACCAAACGGGAAGTGTACCCTTCCAGACAAAAAAATAATTTTCCGAATCGGGTTATAAATGACGGTAACGAACAAAACAAAAATACATACTACCGAATTGAGAACCTCCTTTTTTTGTAGTCGATTAAAAATACAAACAAATAAAAATTTCGTGGTCATGCCACATATTTTGACTAAGGTGTAGAGTTTGTAAAGTTTGGGCTTGTAGAGTAAGGGCATGTAGAGTTATAAGCTTGGCTCTACATGAGATCTAATAACTTTTTGACAGTGCGAGCCATATTATGACTTGGCAACATTTTACATAAAAATGTTTGAGTTTGAACAAAAGTTCATTATAATATCGTCTTATTACTATGTAAAAGAATGACTTCATACAGATGCAAAAGAAAAACATTAATACCTTTATTTTCCATTTTTTCTACACTCCGTAACGGATACAAGCCAGAGGAGATCCGAGGGAATAGAGAGGGTTCTGCTCACGACAGGTACCCCTCTCACCTCGGGCGGGTAATAAAAAAATATAAATACAAGCGTGCATAGAGTTGACTCGCTTGTAAATTGGTTATATCTTGTTTAAAACGTAACCTTCTTTTTATGTCGTCTTAGGATAAGGAATACCATTTTTTAAACTTATGTTTAACTAGCTGTCCTCCGCAGTTTCACCCGCGTTCCCGGGATAAAAAGTCTATAACAGTCAGGGACAAGTAGCTTCTTATTAGTGAAAGAATTTTATGAATCTGACTGTTAGTTCCAGAGGTTGGCCTGTTTAATTAAACAAAAAACTCTTCGGCGTTATTTTATTAAGTAAACGTCCTTATCTAAGGGACTACCATTCCGATTAGAGACAATATTTTCAGGATATATATTTCGTTAGAAAGGGTACAGTCAGTAATACTATCAAAACTAACTATTATGAGAGGGGTAGAGCATAGCGTTTATTCGCTCAAAGAGCAGCTCGACTGGGGAAGTACCTCCACCTTACAGAATACCGCAGCCAAATAACTTTGTACAGTTGTGTTCCTGCGCGTGAGTAAGGTCGCCAGAGCTCATAGGGGTGGGGGGAAAGGTCGGTAACGCGTGAGCGATGCTTCTTGTGTTGTGTGGCTACGGTAACCGCTTACCATCAGGTGGGCCGTATGCTTGTTGACCGACTAAGTTGTATAAAAAAAAAACTAGAAAACATGTCTTATGATAGTTATAATATAACAAAATGACATGCTTAGTTTCATTCCTCTTTTAACAATTCATCGAGAATAGTCAGTATTTTATGTTGTTAAATATTTAATAAAGGGATCAAGCTAAAAGTCCCGTAAGGAAGCGTATCCTTCCCGCGGGTAAAATATATAAATCGGAGGAAAAAAAGGGTTGTTTGAGTATGTTTGCGCAAAGTTCAACCAACGCTTACAGCGTATTTATAGCTTCACGAAAATAAACGTATTCATAGGTTAACATTAACTTAGAGCTTAGTAGCTATAATTTATACTGAAACCTATATCTATATATATTAAAATCAATGCCACTTTTCGTTGTAATTTTATAACTCAAGAACGGGCTCACCTATCCAAACCAAATGTTTAGGCTTTGTTCGGACTATTTAGTAGATGGTTTATGTGAAGTTTGCACAAAATCGGTCGAGCGGTTCTTCATTTATCACATTTTTTGTAACAAATCTATTCAATAAATGGCGGATCATTTTGTTAATGGGGATTTAGCTGTCAAATTTAAAAAAAAATCAGATGGGGATTGTGCTGTCAAATTGAAACTTTTTTCAGTGTTGACAGTACAAGCATGTTGTTATGTCATTCATTTCTGTCATTACATTTTGGACGTGCTTCGAATAAGCTCGCAGTCGATAATATAACCTAGATACCCACTGCAGCGCCATCTGCCGGGCTGATTTGTGAATCTAATGTGATGGTTGAGATAGGGTAGGAGAGTAGGGTACGGTAGGGTAGGGTAGAGTAGGGTAGGGTATGGTAGGGTAGGGTAGGGTAGGGTAGGGTGGGGTGGGGTAGGGTAGGGTAGCACCATATGGTAGGGTAGCACCACGCGAACGAAGTCGCGCCGGGCAGCTAGTATAAGTATAAAAAGGAATTGCTGTTCGTTAAGTCTCGGTAAAACTCGATAATGACTTGACCAATATGGCTAATTTTAGATTTGAAATGGTTTTGGAAGTCCAGGGAAAGTTTAAACGAATTAGAGTAGTAACGGTAGCGTAGGGTAGAGTAGGGCACCACGCGAACGAAGTCGCGCCGGGCAGCTAATATCAGAATAAAAATTATATATTTACCAACACCGGATAGTTTTAGGATGTTTTAGATGGACTTACCTGAAACAAAAAAAGACAGAAATTAATATAGGTAAACATAGATTTCATACAATAACAATTTTTAGGGTTCCGTGGCCAAATGGCAAAAAACGGAACCCTTATAGATGCGTCATGTCTGTCTGTCTGTCCGTCCGTATGTCACAGACACTTTTTTCCGAAACTATAAGAACTATAATGTTGAAACTTGGTAAGTAGATGTGTGGAAGTAGATCCGCATTAAGATTTTCACACAAAAATAGAAAAAAAAACAATAAATTTTGGGGGTTCCCCATACTTAGAACTGAAACTATTTTTTTTTAATAAAACCCATAAGTGTGTGGTGTCTATGGATAGGTCTTCAAAAATGATATTGAGGTTTCTAATATAATTTTTTTCTAAACTGAATTGATTGCGCGAGAGACACTTCTAAAATAAGAGAATGATAAATCTATAAAAAATATATGATGTACATTACGATGCAAACTTCCACCGAAAATTGGTTTGAACGAGATCTAAGAGTAAGTAGTTTTTTTTTAATAAGTACGTTAAAGTCAAAGTCAAAGTATTTTAATGTGAAGCATAGGTAGGTACAGACGTAGGTACAGATATTATGTAATATTAAGGCTCAACTATGTCCCGCCTCTCAGGCATACAATATTATAATTACACACAATACAATTAAAAATAGAATTAACATTAGCATAAAAAATAATAAAAGCAACACACAACAATTACAATACATTACATACATTACGATTTAATCCTAATAGTTTTGATGTTTATACATCAACAATGTCTATCAACGGACTTTTTAAACAAAACAGTCTATATAGTAATATCATTTAAAAATTCGTTTATACTGTAATAGCATTTCTCGTTGAGGAAATCGTGAAGATGTTTTTTAAAGGAGCATATGTCTGCGGAAGAACGAATTGATTTAGGAACTTTGTTGAAAATGTCTGGTGCCTTACAAAATACAGTTTTATTGAGCAACTGCGTTTTGCTTGGAACCATACACAATTTATCCTTATGACGGGTCCTCTCTCTCATTTTAAACAGCTCCATATTAGTTTTTACAAATATTGCACATTCATAAATATACAGACACGGTAGAGTCAAAATTACCAAATTTTTAAAATGAGCCCTACATGACTCTGTCTGCCTAATGTTGCAGTATTATATGAATGTTTTTTGTATAATGAGCCATATTGGAAATTTATTCTAAAACCGTAAAACTGACTATTTAGCTGAATGTACAATTTTTTTTTCATTATAAACAAAAAGTTTAAATTACACAATATACCAAATGAACTAACTACGGTCGCTAATAACTAAAATATTTAGGAATATTGTTCTACGAAGGTAAAAAGTCAATTAATAACAAACATAGAATAATTACATAAGATGTACCCTGAAAGAGCCAGCTTCATGCATTGTCATTCATTCATACACTGAAAAAATTACGTTGAAAGTGTACGTTGGTTGTTGTCTAGAAACTAACTCTAGTTACATTTAATCTTATATCTTTTAGATTTAATCAAATCCTTTAGTAATGAACCAAAACTAGTTTTGTTACTGGTGATTTTTAGTTCGCAAGTCACTGTGTTTGACGGGCCAGTTGGCGCCGCAGGTCGTGGGTTCGATTCCCAAACAGGACATGCATTTGTGTGCATGAACATGTCTGTATGTCCTGAGTCTGGGTGTAATTATGTATATTAAGTATGTTATTTACAAACAAAAAGTAGTATATGCTTTGCTTAGTTTGGGATCAGATGACCATGTGTGTGAAATGTCCCAGGATATTTTTAATTATTAGGTTATTGGTAGTAAAATTTTGTGTTACTGTAATTTTTTTTTTTTTTTTTTCAATGTATATTCATTAATGTTGTAATGAGCCGTATTCTTAATATGCTCCTTAAATTTGTGTGAAAGGGGTAACTAACTGAACTTTAATCGTTTCTCATCACCCATTTTTCCAAAACGAACCCTAACACACCTCACGAAGTCATTTAACTGCATGAACAACCCCGGTGGACTCAGTATGAAATTAGTTTTTAACGAACTTACGGAAAACTTAAGTGGATAAAACTTAATACAGTGGAAGGATAAAATTAGTAATTCCTCAGAGTATGGGGGGGGGGGGGGGGAGGCTGGAAACAATTTGTATTTGGCAAAGTTAAATTGTGCATATAATGAGTACGACTCGGCGGGTGTTTTCGAGGGTATAATGGTCGCGAATTGCTTGAGATAGTCCAAGAATGTTCTGAAAATTTTCCGGGATGCTGTAATTGATATTGCTATCATAAATATAGTACAGAAATGCAGAATAAATCTTTGTGTAGCTATCAGCTCTATTTTAACTACTTAGGGGTGGAATTTTAAAGTGTGCTTTACACGTCATTTTCTCCTTTTATACAACTTGTATCCGAAAGGAGTGAACATTACATTAGGTATACAGGGTGATTTTATTTCCAGTTAGTGAGGGCAACTTCTGAACTACAGTTCTTAGAGAAAAACGCTGCTCGGGGTTCCTGAGCTGAATTTTGAAGAAAATAAAAATGCCATTAAAAAAAATGTGTATTTTCGTAGAAATATGATTTTAAATTATTTTTTTCTTGTTTGCTTTTTGTACGTCACAATACGAACAAAATTATGGATGACAATCTTGGTCAAAAGTTGCTAGAAGTTATCAAAATTGACCTCTAATTGTTTGTCAAAATGCTAAGAGCTAATTCTTTATGGCTAAACATAGTGAGGTCTCTGCGAGTATTGAGTATTGATTGGATTGAAAAAAATATTTTGGATAATTTCTAACAATTTGTAAGCAAGATTGTCATGCATACATTTTGTTATTGTGACGTAAAACCAGAATTTCGGAAAAATATTTTTTGAAAAAATTCCATGTCTCCTAAAACACTTTTTTTTTTAAATAAATTTTAATGCCACTTTTACATTCTTCAAAATTCTGCTCTTGGTTCCTTACAGCGCTTTTCTCTAAGGCCTGTAGTTCAGAATTTGCTCATACTGGCATGAAAAAAAAAATACTGTATACTCTCTATAAAAAGTTTCAACGCAAAATAAATTATTCAAAAATTCATACCAAATTTTTGCTTCCAAGTTTATTGAATTAAAATCATAACCAACGTTTCAGCGCTCTATGGGTCATTATCTTTTCACGTCACTTACTAATATTATTATAAAATTTTCTCTTTCGCGATCTGTGCGCCTTGTACCAAAGAAATCGTTTATACTTGAATGGCTAACCCTTTCCGATACACGATGTATATTTAGATGTAAAATATGTTACCCGTTATGTTTGTTTGCACAGTATCGCTAGCAGAATTTACCATATTTTAAATTTGATTAATACAACAAGCTGAACGGTACGTCACTCGACGTTCTCTGTGTAGCGATAATTTTTCAAAGTCGCCCTGCGTCGCCGGAGATAAGAAGCAAGCTTAAGTTATTAAATTTGAAAAAAAAAATACAGGGAAAATGAACGCGAAATTGCTTCGGCCATTAAAATTAGACTAGATTTTATGTCAAAATTATCACTTGAAAGACGTTATATGTCAGTGATTGTCCAGACACTACAAATCAGCAGATTATATTCTAACCCTTATACATACACTAACTGTACCTCGCGGTTTAACCCGCATAAAGTGAGCTATCAATCGCAAAATGAAGTTTTCAAATCGGACTGGTAGTTCCAGAGATTAGCGCAACTAAACAAACATATACGATAACGGTCAACACCAAATTCGATGTATACGTTTGTTTCTATTATTACCATTTTTTTAGAACATAGCGTTTATTTGCAAAAGAACAGTTCGACAAGGGGAAGACACCTGACTCCAAATTACAGAATACCGCAGCCAAATAACTTTATGTTGTGTTCCTGCGCGTGAGTAAGGTCGCCAGAGTTCATTAGGGGGAGGGAGGAAGGGTCTACAACGCGTGAGTGATGCGGCATGCGCCGTGTGTTACTGCAAGCGTCCAAATGGCTACGGTAACCGCTTACCATCCGACGGGCCGTACGCTTGTTTTCTACGTTAGTAGCCCATAATTTGTTTTGTGGTCATTTAGAAATGAAATCAAATCTATTGAGATCTTTATAATATTAAAGTGACAAGATTATCAGTGATCACTTTTCGTGAAACTGACCCCAAAGCGGTTTAAATTTTTCAAGAACTCAACCCGTTATCTTACACAAACGTCCACGATCATCTTCACCCTCGACTTGACAGCGGACAGACAAACAACATGAATTAATTCGGGGCACGTAGCGGACCCGCTAAGTCCCCAGTTCTGGGGATAAATTACAAAATTGTCGCTTACAAACTGTATTCATGGTCCTTTGAGACGTGATCGTGGCGAGTACAAGGCTCTTGGCATAAACTGGTAGCTTGTGCATTTATTGGGTATTTATAAAGTTAAGGAATTCTTCACCTATTTATCTATCACTGACAAATAATTGAACTGTTTTACAAAAAAAAACCGACTTCAAAGTACACTAAGCAGTAATCAAATCCTGATCTGATCTTACTGCTGTTAATATACTGTGCAATGTTTACTCAAAAAATTGTGACAGCCATATTGGTGCGTTTCGGCGCGAATGTAACTAACCGTTAACAGTTATTTTTTTTAAAATAATCATATTTCTTAAAAAAAAAAGTTATTATGTTAAGTATTATTGTGTCGATTTTTTTTATATTTTTTTTCATCAACCATGATTCATAAATAAAACAGTTATTTTGATTTTGGTTTAAATACAGAACTGTCTCAACATTCTCAGATTGCACATACCTAGAAACGTTGTTTTTTTACTGACAAGCCAGAAACAAGACACTCTTATTAGAATTCAGTAGAAAATTCTTTTTAACCGACCGATGTAACAAACATATTATTTTTTTTATTTTTGTTACCAACTCCGTCATTTATTAACCGATTTGGAAAATTCTGTTTTTTGTTTGGAAGGGTACACTTCCCGTTTGGTCCCATTGTCATCAGGTCAGGATTTGATTGCTTTTTAGTGTACTTTGAAGTCGGTTTAACTTTTTTGTAAAACAGTTTTTTTTTTATTAACAAAAGTACTCGTCCACCAAAAAACACTCACAATTACGTAACACTAATTGTATAAATAGAAACTAAATTATTTAAAGACCCTTTACAACACATCCAGGTGTCCCAAAAGCCGACCAATTAAAGTGACATTAAATCGCAACACGGGTCGCTGGGACCGCATCCTAACCGTCCGGGTAAGCTAGGTACACACGACCCGACGTTTTGTATTAAGCTATCCGGAAAAACCACATGGTTATATTATACCCAGTGGAAAGCGGAATATGATGTCTAGCGAATACTTTTAATGCTAGGAAACTACGAAGAATAAAAAAACCGGCCAAGTGCGAGTCAGACTCACGCACCGAGGGTTCCGTACAAACCTGTAGGTATATAAGTAAATGGTAGTATAGACCTGAGTATTTGATATTAATTTCAATTTATGACCTATTAAAAAAAAACTACTTACTAGATCTCGTTCAAACCAATTTTCAGTGGAAGTTTGCACCGTAATGTACATCATATATTTTTTATAGATTTATCATTCTCTTATTTTAGAAGTTACAGGGGGGGGGACACACATTTTACCACTTTGGAAGTGTCTCTCGCGCAAACTATTCAGTTTAGAAAAAAATGATATTAGAAACCTCAATATCATTTTTGAAGACCTATCCATAGACACCCCACACTTATGGGTTTGATGAAAAAAAAAAATTTGAGTTTCAGTTCTAAGTATGGGGAACCCCCAAAATTTATTGTTTTTTTTCTATTTTTGTGTAAAAATCTTAATGCGGTTCACAGAATACATCTACTTACCAAGTTTCAACATTATAGTTCTTATAGTTTCGGAAATAAATGGCTGTGACATACACGGACAGACAGACAGACAGACAGACAGACAGACAGACAGACAGACAGACAGACAGACAGACAGACAGACAGACAGACAGACAGACATGACGAATCTATAAGGGTTCCGTTTTTTGCCATTTGGCTACGGAACCCTAAAAACGTATTTATTTATAGGGTTAGGTTGTTTTAATATTTTAAATTTTTATTTTAAAGTTGTAATAAACTTATTTTAAGATTTATAATGAATAAATAGAAATAATAATAAATCACCTGAATGTTATAGGGATTTTTTATTGCTACTGACCATTAGAAGTTAGAAGATCTATGTTTTTGTTGTTTGAATAAACATTGTTTTATATGTACAACATTGTTTCATACTAGCTGAAACAACAGACATTTTTCTGTCAAAAAATCCCATTGAAAAAAATATTTTCCTGACAATTACTAACACAAGAAAATACAACAGCAAAATCGGTAGAGCCGTTCTAGAGAGATGATCTTTCATACATACCGTTTAAAACCGACTAATGAAAAATGACTTGTATCAATGATGTGTGAACCTGCCCTTACAACCAGATACGGCCGAACGGTCGGAGGTTGGTATCGAATTGAACGGGTTAATTTACCAGGCGGGCGCCACGGTCGGCGACTGATTAACTGCACCCTTCCACGGTTGAACGTAAGAAACGCTTTTGGAGGGTTAAATAATGTGGCGCGCTGGTTTGGTGACGATTTTCCAATTGCATACGTTTGTATGCAATTGGAAAATTCATAAATCAACTGTTTGGCGATTAAATCGTAACTAAAACGTAAGGTATTTTGCTGTAATAAAAATGAATTTGAATATATACCTACCCAGATAAGTTAAGAGCATAAAGCATTCTAGTACCTAACTGAGATATTGTATTGATTCGTGGCGTAAATCGTAAGATGGAAATGGACAGCGCTGTCGACTTTTTGGCGGGAACTTGCAGAGTGACGTTGCGTTTTCATTTTTATTTTCATAAATTTGTGTATTTTGAGTTTTATTGTGTATTATTGGTGGTATTTTACCCAATAAAGATCATCCATGTGCACCAGTGAAGTGAAATATGTGTATCGTGTCTTTTCAAGTTGTCTCAAAAAGTCCATGAAGAGTTTTAGTACAAGGACCACCATTGTAGTAAAACATGACTTTTATGGACGGTGACTGACTGAGGACTTTATTGTGAAAGTGATTTATTGTGACTGAAAACTATAATATAACTCGACACTGGCAGAAATGAGCCCTAATTTGGGCTTGGCCAAACTTAAAATAAGAAGAAGAAGACAGCGCTGTCAGTGTCATCACAAAAAAAATGGTAAGGGTAAAGTTGATTGCTTTGTTTTAGAATAAACTTGGGAAGCAAGCAGTTTAACTAACCTTCATGAAATCCGTTCAACAGTTACGGAGCTGAGTGGTTACATACATACACACAAGAAAAATTAAAGAGCGACATCTAGGTGTCTCAAAAAAATAACTACATTTGAAACAAGAAAACATCTAGTTTTCACAAACGTTATTTCAAACTTTAGTTGCATCAACTTTATTATAAAATGACTCTTACCGCGTATATGTCAAACTTTATTTCAGCTTGTACGTTGATAGGAACACGCAAGTTATTATGAAATCGACATACAACAAGCTGCCAGTGAAAGTTTTTCACGTTGCCGGAAAAACCGCGTTTGATGTGTGGTACAAGTGATAAGAAACTTTAGAAGGTTTTTCAATATCATCGATAGAGGTAAATTTAAAATATGATTATGTACTTAGTTTGGGAGTGGTTCGTTATGTGCCATACTTATTTATCCTTACTTATATCACAGATATAGTTATAGTAATATGTGCTAATATTATAAATGAGAAAGTAACTGTATTCTGTTGTTTCACGACTAAACCTCTGAACCGATCGCAATGAAATTTGGCACGCAGATAGCATATGCCAGGCATGGAGGCCACTTTCTTTGAAAACGCGGGTAAAACCGCGATGAACCCATAAAATAATGACAACAGAATGATCACAAGGACGGAACTCAATTCGCAAACTCTTTTAACTCACACCGTGTGCACTTATTCAACAGCCGCGATACAGCGTGTGAACATTTTTTGTGCGACTGTTACGCGAGCCAATTGTAACCATAATCGGGATGTATAAAACAACTACTCTATAGAAAATGAAGGCACATAAAAAAGCTTACGTTGTCTATAATCTTACATTAATTCGTACGTCGTTCACAAGTGCCTAAACTGTTTAAATCACTTTTTGATTTTTGGAAAAACGGAGGCCAGTCTGTCTGCTCGTATGTCACGGGTCTTTAGCTCTTAAACGGAATAACTGGTACCGACCTGAATGGAGGTAGAGCGTAGCGTTTATTCGCTCAAAGAGCAGCTCGACTGGGGAAGAACCTCATAGAATACCGCAGCCAAATAACTTTATACTGTGTTCCTGCGCGTTAGTAAGGTCGCCAGAGCTCATTGGGGAGGGGGGAAGGGTCGGTAGCGCGTGAGTGATATAGAGTTTATAGCATAAATATTGACGGTACATTGAAATTTTCATACAATGGCGCTTGCTCACAGACCAGATAACATTTAGACTCCTATTTGCCGGATACTGATTTTAAAACAGTAATTGCTGTGTTTATTGCCGTCTCTTCTCAGCAAGTGCAACCTTCCGAACCTTAGAGTTTTATATATATTTTACCAGCTTTAAACCCATCACAGACGTAGCTATAATATATTAATACAGACGTAGCTATAATATATATTAATATGCCAAGCTATAATATAAATTACAGTACAAGTTGGTGAAGTAACAGAAATATATTATAGCTGCGTGTGCGGTCACTCAAAGATTAGTATTGAAAATATATCGTAATATGCCTTGCTATGATTTATATTAATATATATTATAGCTACGTCTGTGATGGGCTTTAGAGTGCCATTCATAAGTGCCTGCGATAGTCTATTTGATTATTTTTTCTACCCGAAAAGCGTAAGCATTAGTACGGCGGCACGCAACACGCCGTCTATCCTTCCCCGCAGACTTTTTTTATACTACGAAGTCGGCAAAAAGCACCGCCCTGGTGGTAAGCGGTTACCGTAGTCATATGAACTTACGCTACGTAAATTTACTTGGCTGCGTTATTCTGTAATTTGGATTACGGTCTAATTAAACGCCTCCGCCTACATTTAACGATTGTGTTTTCATGCAAAACTCAGTTGATATGGCTTCTGTATGTTATCTGGTCTGTGGGTTTGCTACAGCGGTATTGCACGCAATTTTGCATCGGTTAGACAGCTTTTAGTTTGTTCGATGAACCATATTCGCATGCAGACATTTTGATGGAATGAATACGTAATCATTTCGCTACTTTACCCCCGATTGGAATGGCTCAATGATTACAGAGATATAAAGTTGTCAGCTTTTAATTTTTCTGAATATTTGCTTAAATATCCTGGGTCATTTTTCACAAGAAACACCACGAAAGTGAAATCTTGTAAAAGAATTCTACATCATAACATCATCATCAGGTCACATTCGTCCCCATCTTTGAGAGCACTAAACTCTTACCCCCCTAAAAGTGGAAATGTTTCGTTTACGAATTATGTTTAACCCCCTTACTCATAAAACGTTATTTAACTAATATACTGTTTAAAGGGTCACGTAAATAAAGTCACGCTATTGTCATTGTCAAATAATGTGACATTATTTACGTATATTAGGTAAATAGCGCTTTATGAGTAAGGGGGTTAAACATAATTCGTAAACGAAATATTTCCACTTTTTGAAAGCAAATAAAAATGAATAAAAACACCACCACATTTCATAAAAACGCGCACCCCACAAGTGGCGGGCAATAAATCAATATTGGACATTTCATTTAACGTCTAGTTCCGTTATCGGGATACCGAGTTCCTCCCCACATCCCCAGAGGCAATGGGGCTCGCGAAACAAAAGTGGGTAACGTAAAAAACATCATTTTTCAGGTTAGTTAATAAATCTTCAGTATGTGTATAAAATTACTAATTATACCCAATTTTAAAGCTGTCAATCTGTCCCATTTAACTAAACGGATAAAAGTCATTCGTAGTTGGTGAAGTTGAGTCTAAAAGATGCAGGTAATTAATTTAAAAAATCATTTAATCACATGCAGGAACGAGCAATAATGATATTTAAAAAAACATAAAATAGTTATGTAATATCACTTTCAGCGCGCTGCATACATAATATGAAGCTACTTACAAAGTCAGTAAAATTTTAAAATAACTCTTCATACCAAATACGTTTTTAGCGTTCCGTATGTCTGTCATGGATTTGTGAGGTATATCATGGCAAATAACGACTCAAAACGTAAAAGCATTTTTTTATTAGTAATAGCGTCAGCGACTGCCAAGCGATACGAACACCATGTTTAAAGTTCTGTGGTATCAGGATTCAGTGGGCGTAGTGCAGGCAATGAAACAACGTAATACTATCGCTTCGGAAAGTCCCGTATGAGGAGAAGAAGCGACGCAACAAACTCGCTCATGGGCCCCGATAGGTTTACTGTTATAATATTACAATTAATTACATATTCACTTCACTTCACAATCTTAGACTTAAATTATAATCAATTACAGAACCGGGTAAAACCACGATCGCACTGCGCTGTCGTATAGATCGAGAGCTTGATAAAAACTAACTCTTACAAATACAAATACCCACACTTTTATAAGCTACTATGGTCAGTGTTGCCACATCACTCAATCCTTCTACCATAATAATATGATCCAGCCAATATGAATAATTATCTAATAAATATCTAACATTCGGCCTTTCCTGACTTCAAGTTTGTCCTCAAACTTCGTGTAAACAAATAAAGTTATCAATATCTTACATAAAATAATACAGATAAACATACACCACTTTACTCAGATGGACCCATCAACATCTACTACTCTTTTCCTCAGATTGATCCATCAACATCGATTCACCTATCCCTAGAGCTTTTTATTGTATATGTACATACGACAGTGTATACAGGCAGTTATCAACTCCAACCAAAATCAATAATCAAATCTTATCTTATCTATCCCATCTATCTATATCTATCCCATCTATCTATATCTATTCCTTTATTTTTGGCATAAAGTGTAGTTTAACATTCCACGAGGTGTAAGTAGCAGATTGCGTACGACATGCAAAAACATTTGTTATTTAACATTTTGGATTAACAGTTACATTAAAATATGAACTAGACACGATTAAATATTAAATTAACTCTGTATATCCTTTCCTTTTCTTCATATTATTATTATTATTTATATAATTGACCAAAATTACATGATAGGTACATGGTTTTACATTACCGCCTGACGAAAACCTGAAAGGCTTGTGTCTGGTGAGAGTTAATTATACATATTGACTATTATTATAGCTTATATTGCGGGACTTACGCTACAGATATACAACAACATTCATCCCCTTCCATTCCCATATGAATTAGACAAGATTATAATTAAAATATATAATACAGTTTAAAATCCAAATTTCTATTTATCGTTATCTCTATCCTTATCTAATGTTTTTTTTTTTTTTTTTAAACTTTCCTAAACTTTCCTAATAATTTCTAATCTTTCCTAATATTTTCTAATCTTTCCCTATATTTTCTAATATTTCCTAATATTTTCGAATCTTTCCATATAATTTATAATCTATCCAAATATTTTTGAAATTTCCTAATCTATTCTAATCTTTTCTAATATTTTCGAATCTTTCCTAATATTTTCGAATCTTTCCATATATTTTCTAATTTATACTAATCTTTTCCAAATTTTTCCAATCTTTTCTTATCTTTTCTAATCTTTTCTAATCTTTTCTAATCTTTTCTAATCTTTTCTAATCTTTTCTAATCTTTTCTAATCTTTTCTAATCTTTTCTAATCTTTTCTAAACTTTTCTAATCTTTTCATATCTTTTCTATTCTCTCTTTTTATTCAGATGGCTATATCAACATCTATTCATTATATTCAGATGGCTATATCAACATCTATTAATATTATTCAGATGGCTCTATCAACACCTATTAATTTTATTCAGATGGCTCTATCAACACCTATTAATTTTATTCAGATGGCTCTATCAACATCTATTAATTTTATTCAGAAGGCTCTATTAATTGTATCTAGATTGCTATATCAACATCTACCCTCTCTTATTTTTTTTTTAATTGCTACTAGTCATACTAACTATTTTCTTATAAGAAGTGTCTCTTCAAATATTCATTTACGCTCTTGATTAACTACGCTTATTTTTTTATTACGCTATTACTTAAAACTGCATATCTATCATCAAAGTCCAGTCATCAAGACTGCATGTTTGACATCAAGACTGCTCGTCTGTCATCAAGACTGAACGTTTTTCGACAAGACTGCACGTATGTTATCAAGACTTTTCAACACAAGATTTTATTGAAGAACTTATTTGCATTTTTTTTTTAAAGGGTTTATAAATAAATGAATGGACATCTCCTTTTTTATCATAATTTAAACCTGTATCTTATCGAACCTAACTAGGATAAATTCTGTACTTTGGTACCTACTTATTTTAATTTTTCTCTCTCTCTCTCAATATTATTTCATCTTATCATAAATGAATGGACATCTGCTTATTTTTTATCATAATTGAACCTGCATCTTATCGAACCTAACTAGGATAAATTCTATACTTTGGTAACTACATCTTTTACCTCTTCTCTCTCTCTCTCTCAATATTATTTCATCTTATCAGTTTCCTTACAAGTGTTTTATATATTTTTATAGCAACATTTTTTTTTTTTTAAACTACTATTCCTTATGTTGCTGCTGTTAAAGCGGAAAGCTAAAGCCTACGTCGTAAAAAAAACATCTCAACTTCCAAATCTAATTTTCTTAGCCATATTTTTCACGCAATTCATCCATCTCTTTCTCTACTTCTATTTACTGCTATCTAATTTCACATTCATACCTCTTTTAGTCTCAATACCACGATAACAATGTGATCCAAGCGAGTTCGACCAACAATCCAACTCTCCGATACGGCCTCACGGTGAATCACAAGTCCAATCTCATTCTGGTGTGAAAATCTCTACCTGAAAGCAAAGAAGTTCAGCACAGTAATAGATAATTTCACTCGGCCATTTCTGCCTACATTTGCGAGCCAATTTCGCTATTAATCGATTTAGTTTGAACATTTGCTGACGCTTACTCATATTAACCAAAGATTTAGAGTTAATAACTACTTATCAACTTTATGTAGGGAAAATCACATCAATTCAAACAAACTAAAGTAAACCCAGGAAAGAAGTAAAGTTAGTGAAACCCATATGATATTACTAAGATCAAGAATCATAACAGCTCCACCAAACACACTTTGCTACACACACACTACCCTATAAGGGAGAAAGCCTCAGCATTATTGTTTTAACTTCTACAAAACAAAATTCATACCGACATGGTATTTAAGTATATTATAATATTGTAGCTTTTTTAATAAACATTTTATGAACTCTTTTTTTTTATTTTTTTTTATTTTTTTTACATAATTATTAATTTGACAGAAACTTGTATGGTTTATTGAATTTGTAATGATTTATTATTGTTAATTTGAATTAATCATATGTAACATTTGTTAAAATGTAGTCTTATCCATTTGAGCTGTCTTAATGTAACAATTAATTTTAATATTTGCACACTGAAGCTCGGTAGAGTAAGCTTGGAACCCCATATTTTTTGCCATCAATATTTTTGTCACTCTTATTCTCGCAAATAAATTAATTTCATTTCAAAAGTACACCACTCAAAGCTTTTGCTTACAGAGTAATATACTACTCGGGCGCCAACGCTTATTTTTAAAGTGCTACGTCTACTAATCTTCTGCGCAGTAAACGTCAAAAAAAACGAAGCTGAACTCTACATTGAACTCTACATTTAAACTCTACATTGAACTGTACATTGAACTCTACATTGAACTCTACATTGAACTCTACATTGAACTCTACATTGAACTCTACATTGAACTCTACATTGAACTCTACATTGAACTCTACATTGAACTCTACATTGAACTCTACATTGAACTCTACATTGAACTCTACATTGAACTCTACATTGAACTCTAACTTGAACTCTAACTTGAACTCTAACTTGAACTCTAACTTGATCTCTAACTTGATCTCTAACTTGAACTCTAACTTGAACTCTAGCTTGAACTCGTATTTGAACTCGTACTTGAACTCGTACTTGAACTCGTACTTGAACTCGTACTTGAACTCGTACTTGAACTCTAACTTGATCTCTAACTTGATCTTGAACTCTACATTGAACTCTACATTGAACTCTACATTGAACTCTAACTTGAACTCTAACTTGAACTCTAACTTGAACTCTAACTTGATCTCTAACTTGATCTCTAACTTGAACTCTAACTTGAACTCTAGCTTGAACTCGTATTTGAACTCGTACTTGAACTCGTACTTGAACTCGTACTTGAACTCGTACTTGAACTCGTACTTGAACTCTAACTTGATCTCTAACTTGATCTCTAACTTGAACTCTAACTTGAACTCGTACATGATCTCTAACTTGAACTCGTACAGTTTGAACTCTAACTTGAACTCTCACTGGAACTCCTTGAACTCTTAATTGCACTCTAATTTGCACTTGAAAGCAAAAGCGAAATTCTAAAATTAACTCTGACTTGAATTCTGTCTCGAACTCTGACTTGAACTCTGACTTGAACTCTAACTTGAACTCTGACTTGAACTCTGACCTGAACCAACTTTAACTCTGAATTGAACTCTAAATTGAACTCGAACTCTAAAGTTAATTCTAAAATGAACTGTAAATTGAACTCTTAATAGAACTGTAAGTTGAACCCTTAATTGACTCTAAATTAACTGTAAAATGAACCCTTATTTCAACTCTAAATTGAACTCCGAATCTCTAAATTGAACCCTTAATTGTTCTCTAAATTGAACTACGAATCTCTAAATTGAACCCTTAATTGTACTCTAAATTGAACTGTAAGTTGTATCCTTAATTGAACTCCAAAGTGATTTCAAAATTGAACTGTAAATTGAACCCTTAATTTTCTAAATCTACATTATAAATGATACTAGTCTTTAGAACCTTGAATTTAATTAGGAATAGTAATACTAGGACCGCTTCATACACACAGAAGAAGGTTGTTTTTCACCCCAAATAACAGTTTTTTTTTTTTACTGAACTATTAACATTAGAACTTATAAATCATTTTTTTTTTGTAGTAAATTAAGTAAATTCTTGTGAATTTAAAAATAATATCACTAAATAAATTAAGCACACTTTAGATTTTTAGTTGTTTTTGAGATTCTTTTTGGCAAACCTTTACTAGCAAGTTCTAAATAAAATTATTCAAAAGAATCATGCTATTCTGAAAAAAGCTTTTAAATGGCTTATGTTTAACTATTTGTCCTATTATTTTTGTATAAGCTGTAAGTTTCTCTTAAATATGTTAAAATAAAATAAAATCCATAATATTTACTGAAAAATTAACAGTGTTATTTTTGTTAACTCGAAATCTGATTCTCGGGAGAAACCTGTTGATCAGGAACTTTAGCCTATACGTTTGTCTAATGTGCTACCTATACATAACCCATTACATAACCGTTACGTATTCAATTTAAAAGGATTATTAAAATACTTAACATTTTTTTTTTTTTGCAAAATGAAGAAACTTACCGTAGTCATTATACCATCACACTCAAATACAATTTACCATTAACTTCATTCCACTTTTGCAACTTCAGATTAACCCAGCACGACCCTCATAACTGAACACCACTTATTCAAAGTTAATTAATTAAATACATTTTTTTTTTGTTATCCGGTTTGTAGTACATTGTCTTTTGAACGACCTATAGATATGTATATAACCATAACTATGTCAATAGTTCTGAGGAAATCCCGTTCAACAAAATATATTTATTAATAAAGCAACCGGCAAAATGAGGAGAATCACCAACTTAGATAGCTAGTAATAATAAATTTATCGCACAATTAGTTAATAGTACTTACTTCATATTTAAAACTATATTTTTACAAAGTATCGGTCTGTCTTCCTTCCTTCCTTTCTATGTTAATAATTTTATATTATATTGAATTGTAACACCCTTATTATACGGTCATATGAATAGCATAAATACCCAACTTACCTATACATATTACAATAAATAATTGAGGATTGATTTTACATTTTTACACTTATACTTTTAACCCATAAAATCTAGCTAACTTGACTATATTTTCAACAATAATTAAATTATTTAATCGTTCCCCAGATACTTTCGCAGTATATTAGCAATCAATATGAAATCGACTCACCAGATAGTGTTAAAGCAATTTGTATACACCACAATTCAGGCACCACTACATGTACATCAGATAGCCACTCGCATGGCACACCCGGCGCCAACTTGTGTCACTTGCCGCTACCAGCATGAACTATACTGCAAGCGTGCCACCCGCGCCGCCATTTGTCTATTATTCCGTCTAGCACGCGCATGTCACAAACTCGCACAAATACACTTATTTTAGGTAATCAAATAACTTGATTAAACTTTGTTCTTTAGTTCTTTACTTGTTCGAAGTTCTCAAGAACGTGGTCTTTTCAAACTATGTGGAAACAACCCAAGTACGGTTTACATTGCCTCTCTTTATCCCAATTTCTGATAATAGCGTCAGCGACTGCCAAGCGATACGAACACCATGTTTAAAGTTCTGTGGTATCAGGATTCAGTGGGCGTAGTGCAGGCAATGAAACAACGTAATACTATCGCTTCGGAAAGTCCCGTATGAGGAGAAGAAGCGACGCAACAAACTCGCTCATGGGCCCCGATAGGTTTACTGTTATAATATTACAATTAATTACATATTCACTTCACTTCACAATCTTAGACTTAAATTATAATCAATTACAGAACCGGGTAAAACCACGATCGCACTGCGCTGTCGTATAGATCGAGAGCTTGATAAAAACTAACTCTTACAAATACAAATACCCACACTTTTATAAGCTACTATGGTCAGTGTTGCCACATCACTCAATCCTTCTACCATAATAATATGATCCAGCCAATATGAATAATTATCTAATAAATATCTAACATTAGTTCAAGGTATATCCTAAAAACACTAACGGCCATACTCATAAACGCTATTTAACTAATCCTACTGATTAAATGGTCAAATAAATAACGTCACTTTGCTGTCATTGTCAAACAATTTGGCCATTTAATCATTTTATTAGTTAAATTATGTTTTATTAGTAAGGGTGTAAGTATCTATACTATATACACGAGCGCCAAACTGAGACCATAAATAAAACTACATTATTTTATGGAAAATTTTTAGTAGTGGAAAATCAGTACGGTAGGCGTGGTGTCACGGAACCTTAGTTAAAGAGTCCTACACTTGGCCTTTATTTTCAGTGCCTCAGAGTAAACAGAATGCGGCATGTTGCAATTGAATAAGTATGCATCCAGCGATGAATTATGTATGAGAAATATTGGCAGTTACACTCGAAACAGACTGTAAAGTCCTGAAGCCCTGTTTGAACTGTAACTTATTCTTATTTATTGATTTTAACTCAGTACCTGCTATACATAGGCCGTATAAGAGTATTACAAACATAACTACGTGTGAACGTTTGAGTAACACAAAAATTGCAACTATGTGATTTTTTTTCTGTTATATAAAATTTTGAGAAATGGAAAAAATGCACTTGTACCATTTTGCCAACAACACTATTATAACCAGCAACCGAAAATATCCGACGTTTTCCGGTTTCGCCCAAAGCCTCGCCAGAAGCGACTTGGAAGAGATAATGATTGGGGGAACTTTTCCCCTTTGACAGGGGAAATAGATTTTTTCCCTGTTAACAGGCTAGACGAGGTATTAATACTTTAAGCTTGCATCGCTTCTTTGTGCGTCGATATTATCGGTATAAGCCGATTTGAGGATGAATAATATTCAGAAGAGATGGTATATTTAATAAACTAGCCACACCTTATGATGTATTTTATTACGTGGCGGTGTCTTTCTCTGTGTCACACGCTACGCTTGTCTCTTACATGGATATATGGCTGTGATATTGTGGGCTTTAATGAAAAATTATCAATGATAAAGTTCTGACGCGGAAAAAAATCGTTTAATAGATAGAACCTCCTCCTTTTTTGAAGTACCAACGAAGAAGACCCAAAACTATTAAGTAAGCCAAGATTAGGAATAAAAAAAATTAAGAGCGCGGTGTCTTTAAAATAAAACATGGAAATTTACCGCATAATCGCGCTGATGAAAAAAAATATCTGTTCAAAATTGCTAAATAGTATTCGAAACAACCGAACAAATTGCTTGTTCAAAGTCTAAACTCTTTTTTACAAAGGCATCTCCAACTATTATTAGTATTTGTGGAAAAGGAGAGGGCGGTCCGAGTAAATAGAGGTCTCGGAAACTCTCGGAAACTGCCGGAAACTAAATAAAATAAAAATACCCTCTGGCGACAATGATGAGAACGTTTTATTAGATCTTTGCTGTTTCCTTAGGTATTATAAATTGAGTGTGAATTAATATTTATGTAGTTTATTGACGATTATTCAAAGCTAGGTGGACCTACGACCTGCGAAACTTAGCGGGCGGTGTGGGTGGATGAGGCGAGTAGAGGACCAGAAGATGTGGCGACTATTGGTAAAGGCATATGTCCAGCAGTGTCCATAAGCTGATGAAGATGATGAATACATGCCAGTCTGTCTATGGGTCTCAGTGGTATATTCACGAAGACTGTGGCAAAGGTCGAAGATGTAAATCTTATTAGTTAAGGAAAATATTGTACTGAATGGCTGGTGACAATCAAGGAGAAAGGCAACTAGTCGGTTTATAGCCTACAAAATTAAAAATGTCCTATCGATAATTCGTTCGTATGAAAATAATTCAAATTGCATTATATTTTCTACATAAACAATCCCAAGTGCAACCCACTCAACATTACAATAAAAGTCAAGAATGAATGAATTATTCCACAGTACATAAATGTTAGCACAGCAATGTCACAGTAGCGAGAAGCGGACAGGCGCGAAGTCACGCTACGTCACGAATCGCACTGTCAGTTAGGTGTAATGCTGGAAAAAGTAAAATGGAACTTTTAAGCTCTGTGTGGTTGATTTAGACTAGCGTATTGTTCTTGAATACTTTGATCCGATGTTATTCTTTGAAGATATTTATGAAAATTCTATTTAAAGGTCTTTTTTACAATGGAGCAAGACTGTAGTAAGCAAAAAGGTAGTAATATTTATATCTACCACGAAAAAAGTCGTAAAAACAATAAATATATATTCTGGGACATTTCTCACACTGATATTATTCTAATGAGAGCAATTCGGTTCGTCTGCCGGTCAGCGTGGAAAGATACCTAGACTGGCACGTCGTAGGTCGTTCCACCCAGGGAACACATTTGTTCAGAATCTGAGTAAATGAGGCGATTATAGCTCAGCCCAGCAGCTGGTAACTTCAGTGGCTTTGACCTTTATAAGTGCCCTACTAAGGTCTAAATTGAACGGCTTCTTGAGACTCTTAACTTTGAGCTATTACTGAGAGCCAAATCTAGGCTTTGGTGAGATTGCGATCAAACAAGTCAAATTTATAACAAAAAATATAGCATCAATTATCGTATTTCTAAGCTTGCTACAAGAAAAATACGGTTGTATAAACGACTCCGAGGAATAAGGATATAACATGTCATAATAGCACTTTTATTCGCCAGCGAGTGTAACAAACACACCTGCCAAGAAAAGTATACACGTCACAAAATGTTACATTCCGGTCGGTCAGTGTGGTAATGACGTCATAAAAGCTTATATGGGTGTCCACGAATGACGTGCCGTTACCGTGGCCAAACGATAACTGCGAGCTTTTTTTCTTTGTTTTTTGCTGAAGACATTGCATATGTTTAGGGTAATATTTGGCAAATGCGTAAGCAGATTATTTAAAAATGAGTAAGTTAATTTGCGTTTATGCTGCTATCGTTTTTGAATTTGTTGAATCAATTGAAAAAAACCGGCCAAGTGCGAGTCAGACTCGCGCACCGAGGGTTCCGTACAAACCTGTAGGTATATAAGTAAATGGTAGTATAGACCTGAGTATTTGATATTAATTTCAATTTATGACGTATTAAAAAAAAACTACTTACTAGATCTCGTTCAAACCAATTTTCGATGGAAGTTTCCACCGTAATGTACATCATATATTTTTTATAGATTTATTATTCTCTTATTTTAGAAGTTACAGGGGGGGGGACACACATTTTACCACTTTGGAAGTGTCTCTCGCGCAAACTATTCAGTTTAGAAAAAAATGATATTAGAAACCTCAATATCATTTTTGAAGACCTATCCATAGACACCCCACAATAATGGGTTTGATGAAAAAAAAAATTTTGAGTTTCAGTTCTAAGTATGGGGAACCCTCAAAAATTATTATTTATTTTCTATTTTTGTGTGAAAATCTTAATGCGGTTCACAGAATACATCTACTTACCAAGTTTCAACATTATAGTTCTTATAGTTTCGGAAATAAATGGCTGTGACATACGGACAGACAGACAGACAGACAGACATGACGAATCTATAAGGGTTCCGTTTTTTGCCATTTGGCTACGGAACCCTAAAAAGAATAGCAAATAAAATAGATTGTCCAAAATATGTTTAAAAAATATAAAGTTTCTTGCTGGTTCTTCTAAGAGTTGTCATAGAAGAATTTCGCCTAAAAACTGACATTGAACCTTAAGTACGCGACCCAAGAAACCATTTCAAAACAACAAAGACATCACTGTACGACGCTTTCTCACATACGGGACACTAAACATTTATTGCGGAACCCACGTCACATAGAACAGGTGTGTCCCACTTTTCCCCACCACTCGCTCGGATTAAAACACGGCTGTAACTTTTAATAATGGCCACCATTAGCCTGATGGGGATGGGACATTGTCTGGCCTTCCTATCAATTTATATGTCTGTAAGGTTCTCGTATGATTTACAATTAATAAATTTTCATGTTATTTTTGGGATGTTCGATTTATATACGGTTTGAGTATTTAAAACTAGGTAATATTTTGAGAGCTCGTGGTGTAAAAGCGCTCGTGGTGTAGCATGATTAGTCGTTCTTAATCGATCGGAAAAGTTAAGCTACGTCTGTCGTGGTCGGTACCTGGATGGGTGACCGCCTAGTGGTATTTCAAATCGAGCGTTTCCGTGCTTCGGAAGGCACGCAAAGCCGTTGGTCCCGGTTATCACTTAATTGTGATAGTCGTTAAGCTAGTTGGAGGCCTTCTAGGCGGCTTGATAACTCCAACAATAGGTTGACCACTAGCCTACCTCCACCAATCCGCAGTGGGCACGCGTGGTGGAGTATCGCCCAGTCACCTTCACCCTCATTTGTGAAAGGAGACCTGTGCTCAGCAGTAAGACATAATAGGCTGATGATGAATATTTTGGGGCGGGGTGAAAATAGCAAGTATAAATAAATATTTCTGAAGCGAAGCGCAATTTGATCCCAAACTAAGCAGAGCTTGTACCAGGAAACCAGATAACTGATATACTATATTTTCTACTATTTGTTTGTAAATTAATTACATACTTACTTAATATACATAATTACACCCAGACTTAGGACATACAGACATGTTAATGCACACCAATGCATGAAATGTGTGGGAATCAACCCACGAACTGTTGAATTTTTTAGCAATCGTTGCGTAATTCGATTTTACGTACGCTTCGCTTCTACTAAGTTCCATTCTACTTTTTTTTATATTCCCGGCTAAGGCCGGCAGACCATCCACCTGGTGAAATATGGATATCATCGCCAGAGGAAATTAGTCGGAGGGATTTCTAATTTTTACTAACCTGTACATCCTAGAAAGTAAGTGGCTCTCAAGAGCTGGCCAGGCTGGTACTAGAATGAGTATGGTATCATAATGAGTAATACTATCACAAAAAGCTCAAGCCCATTGTTGGATTCGAATCTCGAACCTTTGTAATTTTTGTTGGACATGTTGTATACTGAACTGACCCCACTTAAATGGCATAAGGCTTAGAAATTATTTCTATTGGTATATGGAACGCTTTTATGGGTTTAAGACAGTTGTTTTTTATTTTTGCTATGGTTGATATTTTAATATACTGGATGGAGATTTCGAGATGACATATTTTCGAAACCTATGTTGGATTAGTCATGCTGAAATTTTTTTACTATGAGACCAAGACTGAATTTACAAAAAAAAAAAAGGTTAACATTTTGTAAGAAAAGTTTTTTTTTTTGAGAATTCGCTATCGGTCCTATAGTAAAAGTTGTTTGTTCAGCATGACTAACCCAACGTGGGTTTCGAAAATATGCCATCTCGAAATCTCCACCTGTTATAAGTAGGTATATTATGTAAAATATAATTATAAAATCCATTACCAAAATTAACATCCAATTGATTAAATTTTATAAGAACTAAAATAATCCAATAAAGCCATAAAATTTTCGAAAGATTTGTAAATTCAAAAAATACTAAATTATCCAACATAAAATGGTTGAACAATCGTAAACACGTAACAAGCAACCAGGCACCGACTGCCACCATTCGCCCGCCGCGTGGCGTGTGTACCGCAGATACAATCTTATACTTCGGAAGCGTCCGCTGTAAATGTCTATTGGCGATGTCTATTTTGTTTATTTTATTATTGTTTTTATAGATAAATCGTGTTTTTTTTTTATACTACTTAGGTAGCAAACAAGCATACGGGCCGCCTGATGGTAAGCGGTTACCGTAGCCTATAGACGCTTGCAACACCAGGGGCGTCACTCGCGCGTTGCCGACCCTGCAGAAATCTCTTCACACCCTTTTTGAAGAACCCCATGCTGCTCCATTGGGAAAACCACGGCAGGGAGCGTACGCGGAAGGAAGCTCCTTTGAGACCGCACAGTTCGAAACAACTCTGGTTTCAATGTATGAGGATGGACTCCCTGTCGATGGTAGAAGGTAGCCGTGGGCATCATCTTAAACAATTAACAATTAAACAGTTAACTTCGTAGGCCTTTTTTGTACAGTCGAAGAGATGTGTTTGCGTCGGGGATCATGATTGAATTTCAGTTATCAAGTTTTGATAGACGCAGAAGAAAAGACTCAGTTTAGTTGTGATTTTGAAACCCTAACCAACAGTTTCTTTAGCACACCATGGGGCAAAAACAAATAAAAATAACTCCAAATAGCATTTCATTATGTCCTTCCATTCGTCCACCTCCGTCCGGTTTCTACGCGAGACTAAACTCAGTACGCAATCAACCCTTCAAATTCTTTGGGATGGTCGTTTTTACCCCGCGTATTTATCGTAGCGAATATTTATATGTCGGGTCATGTTATATTTATTGTACTGTAAAGTAGGTTTAGATAACGTGGCTGTTTGTTGACGAGGTTTTAGGGGTACTTTGATGTTGTTAAAACTATACCCCCTTATTAATAAATAAGGTGTAAGACAGCCTTGTAACACCCAGGTATGAAGATAGCCTCAGCCCTTTTTGTTTATATGACATTAGAAAGTGACGGATATATTTAAGACCTAGGTATTACTATACTTGACTTACACCTTATTTTCTCCCCCCTTTCCTTTACCCCTTTCCTCTTAACAGCAAACCACTTGGAGACTATTGACATGGTGTAATTTACTGTCAATATTATTCTATTTTATGAATGTTGTAGTTAGGTATAGGACGCGCGTCCGATACGCGAGTCAGCAGAATAAGACGCAAAACCTACAAGCAGAAATTGTTTGATCACAATCGTCAAATAAAAAAAAATAAAATAAAAAAAAAAATGATAACGACAACACGAAATGATGCGTCGAAAATGTGTAACTCAATGGAAAAACGTAAAGTACAACATTTTCCTAGAGTAGACCGTAAAGCAAGACCCAAAGTATACATTTTATCGGTGAGAAAATTCTCACGACAAAGCTGCGTTAAATTTCCCTTCGGTAAAAACATAATACTTAGTATAGACGACGTTTTCCCTATATTTCATACAAACAGCTACGTTTCAAATCCAATGAATAATAAACCAATGCAATAAACATGCAAATTACCCATGCATACGACGTGGATTTATGTATGAAGTCGATGTCAAATCATCTAGTTAAATACAATAAATAAACCTTGTTTATATTTAAATTAGAAACTGAGCTAAGCGATTTAGATCTTAGGGTAGTCTAAGCTATTTTTATTCTAAAAAAAATTGAATGTCCCTATAAAAATTATACTTGCATTTCAAGTGTAACACACAGATACATAAATATACGTTCAAAGCCAGAAAGTAGGGTTGCCAGGTGTTTTTTTTGAAAGGCATGACATCGCTATTGAAAAACCCGGACATTGGAAAAGCGGGGCCGGATATTATGGCGATCATTTCCACAATGCCTTTCCAAGACGTTGAAAAATACCTACAGGATATTATTAACTTCGCTTTCCCCCTCATTTGTGAAAGGAGGGCTGATCTGTGGCTGTGCTCAGCAGTGGGACATTATGTTTATGGACAATACTCCGCCACGCATGCCCACTGCGGATTGGTGGAGGCTAGTAGTCAACCTAACGGAATTTTTTATGCCGCCTAGGAGGGCCTCCACCCAGCGACTATCACAGCGGCTTTACGTTCCTTCCGAAGCGCAAACGCGCTATTTGAAATACGCCATCTAGGTATAGTCAGGGACGCGAGCCGTGAGCACAGATTTACACCTGCGCAGTAGATAATTTGTAGGTGTTTGGCGCAATTAAGAAGGGGGGAGCACCGAGCCGCACACGATTGGTTCGTCAGTCGATGCTCGTCGTCTATTGGATTCTCGCGTGTCATTTGGCTACTGTGATTTGGCCAAAAGTGCACATGCGCGAGCTTGCCCCCACTACTGCCTATCTGTGCTCACACGCTCTTGCATCATACTGTGCCAGTCACACCAGTGGTTATCTTATCTTTTCTTGTGCAGGGGCCGAGAAATAACTCGGCCCATTGGGATCTATTGTGGTCCCCTAGATAACTTACTCCTCCCCAGCCTTGTTAAAACTCTTTTCATGAATTTTACAACGAGGCTAGGAGATATGAGCCTGTAGTCTTCTGGTTTTGGATATCCGATCCCTAGGTGACTCATTCGCTTACCAGCCAGTGCATCGCATGTGCACAGAAGGTGCTCCATGCGTTCCGTATGCTCCCACAAAACCTGCACATGGGTGTCGCGGTTAGACCCATCTTCATGAGCATGTCGTTGGTTCCAAAGTGCCCAGTAAAGGCCCCAAGCAGGTAGCGGATTTGCCCCCTGCTCATATTCCAAATGCATTCCCGGGCTTTGAACGTAGAGCCTAGAAACTCCTTGGAGTGTTTGCACCAGTGGTTACTCAACTTTACCGATCGATTTAGAACGGCTTTTCATGCAACACCACGAGACCTTTCTTTTCTCTCTCTCTTTTTTTTCTTTCTTCTTTTTCTCTTTGGTATTTTTTCTTTTTTTTCTCTCTTTTTGACTCTCTCCTTTCAAGAGAGGTAGAGCATAGCGTTTATTCGCTCAAAGAGCAGCTCGACTGGGGAAGTACCTCCACCTTACAGAATACCGCAGCCAAATAACTTTATGTTGTGTAAATTTGTGTTCCTGCGCGTGAGTAAGGTCGCCAGAGCTCATAGGGGAGGGGGGAAAGGTCGGTAACGCGTGAGCGATGCTTCGTGTATTGCAAGCGTCCATATGGCTACGGTAAACGCTTATCGGGTGGGCCGTATGCTTGTTTACCGACTAAGTTGTATAAAAAAAAAAAAGACCTTCCGTCACATATCAACATCTAACTATAAGTTGGTCCCGGAGTAAAACATCATAATTATACCTAACACCCGTAGCTACTATAACTAATTACCATATAATTAATTGTTCGGCCGACATTTATACACCGCGGGAGGTTTAATTGAGACAACGTGTGTTTAATAAATTGAGTTTAGGGTCTCTTTGACCTATGTTACGTTTTGTGAAGTTAACTCAATTTGTAATTAAATACCATGTTTTTATGCCTTACCACCTACCATGTATTTATGATTAACTAACTCGAATTTGAGTTAGTTAATATTGTACGGAACAATATTAACTAACTCAAAGGAGATGGCATTTTTTGGCATTACAAATTATGGAAAGGTACAGAATTCGGAGCTATTTTAAAAAAAAGCGCTTATTTTATAATATAGATAGCCAGATTAACTTTATTATTGACAATGGGGATAAAATGTCGTTAAAAATTAGTAATTTGATTTGATTAGTAACAGTCCGGTACCAGTGTTTGTTTCTAAGGCCGTGGATACAAGGCTTTTTGCCTTGTCATATTTATTATGATAGTGTTGTCATTGAAAAATATAAAATAAATTATTAATAAATTGATTTACATAATGTTTTGATTGCTAGTGTATAAAAATAAAAATAAAAATAAAAAAACAGTTTACGACGATGAGATATAGCTAAGAAATGGAATACAATTTGTTTATTTATTTCTTTTCAACTTAAAATGTTTCGATTTTGTTTAGAAATAGAAACTAGCAACACTAAAACCCATGAATATGTTTAGTTCAAGATGTCTCAAAAAGTCCATGAGGAGTTTTAGTACAATGACAACCATTGTAGTAAAACATGACTGGGAACTATAATGTAACTTGACATTGGCAGAAATAAGTACTAATTTGGATGTGGTTGGACGAGCTGATTTTGTAAGTGTAACCGTAAAATGATAACTTAACATTTTCCCCGGCTATCATATAGTGTATTTTACGGGGCAGAATTAAATCTAGACATGAAGGAAGAAAAATATACTTTGTTTGTTTTTTGATTGACAGCTCTCTAAGTGGCCGGGAAGCTATAAAGCAATACCTACTGTTGCAATTGCATTGTTAGACGTAGGACAGTAGGATGCTGTGCTCATATCATGTCAATCATCTGGTACTTGGCATGGGCACGGCATCAAGACAGCCTGTCTCCCCCTGCACCTTTCTTTGATGATATTTTACTAATATATGATGATGATGAGCATGAATAAAATATTATGATTAACTAAATACTGATTTTTTATTGTAGCTACAATAATCCTGTCATCCTTAATTACCTACTTATCCTTAATAATATTATAAGCTTCGATTGTCGATAAGTAAGTTTGTAACTTTCCTGTGTAGTAGACTTAACCTATATGATCAGCGAGAACATCATTGAGCAAAACAAACTTCAACAAGTACCTAGTAATCCTTTTTCAAGTATAAAAGCATCATTTTACAAAGCATAATTGGTAATATGTTATGCATAAAATAAATATTTATGCATTAAAATAGTCATAGAGGTAAAAAACCGATTAAAGTTAAAGCAGTGATGCACTTAACCTCACTTTTACAAAAAATAAGATTTCTCTTTAACCCCATTGTATTTTTTTTTTATTTTTTTTTTAATAAAACTTCATAATATTCGCTATCAAACCACGCCACTTTTATTTCTGTACAAATTAAAAAAGTTTAATGCCAGCGTTCTATGGACTTCTGCCATTCTCCTTTGCTAAAAAAAAAACTCCAAAAGAAAAACGTTTCTTTTATTAATTGTTGTTATAGCTGCAATATAAATATATATTATTATTATACAAATTGTGTGAAAATTTCAGCTGTCTACTGTCTACCTATTATGGTTCATGAGATAGCATAAAAAAACACATACATGTGTTAAACTTTATGACTTAGGCACTTTCCAAGTGGCCTTTTTATATTGCTCCCATTGATCTGCATTGCTCGTCAGTGTATCATCAAATTTGATCTTCCACTCCCACTCACGTGTATCCAAAAACTTAATAATAAAATAAAACTAATTATAAATTATTCACATGTGAACCCCATGGGAAACATCCGTCACACAGGCGCGAAATAAAAACACGTCGCGTCAAATTATGTCACTCTGTCAGTACGCGCGTGCAAAACTCAGAAACAAGAGTTTTATTTCCCGGAGGACATTATCCTATCAGGTTTATACGGTTTTATACGGAAGTTGGTGGGAACTTAATTTTATAAAACGCGGGAGGCATGTTGTTATGTGTGTCTCGAAAAGTTGCATTTCTGTTCAAAAGTTCTAGAAAATGAATCGTATACACACTGTCATGACATCCTACTTAATATTTTAAATCAGCAAGTTTGCGTTTGTACCTATGTTTGTTACCACTCAGCTCCTTAACGGCAGAACAGGCTTTATTGAGACGTGAAGTTTAATTGTCATATTTGAAATATACTTCTAAGAGAGGTAGAGCGTAGCGTTTATTCGCTCATAGATCAGAAGTGGCAAAGTACTTCCACCTGTCCTGGTCGCCAGTTCTCATAGGGGATGGGTCAGTAACGCGCGAGTGGTTCCTCGTGTGTTGCAAGCGTCCATAAACTACGGTAACTGCTTACTCGCTGTACGCTTGGCTACCGACTTCGTCATACCACTGTAAAACCTGGCTTTGTAGCAGCATTGAATGGCGACTAGTGTCTACATAATCATCATCATCATCATCGAATATCCCACAAAATATCACCTAAACTAGATTAACCCAAAACCGTAAAATAGAACTGTCAGACCGCTTCAGTCTCAGACTAAGTAAAACGACTCGAGAGATTATATCGAATCGACGTGTATCGAATAATAATCAACCGTATCGAATCTAATTTGCATCACAATCGAGATCCCATTTGGTATAAAGCGATTATGTGCGTGATACCATCGATCTATTAATAACTCGATTTAGAAACGAATATACATTGATTAATCGAGACTTAATAAAACCAAATTCAGCTACTTCACGAATGATCAACGCTTATTCTTCTAAACGTTGAGAGATGCGCTTTCCTCTTAGGGATTATAAATATATTTTGATTAAATACTTTTGCTCCAAATTCATAAAACTACCTTTAGCTGCAGCAAAGATCTGGTAAATTGCAGAATTGTTTGCTCCAAATAAACTTACCTGAAACAAGAAAATAAGCTTTCATTACAAATAAATCCAAAAAAACTATTTATAAATCGTAATTGTTTACATGTTATCTCGAGTAAGAGTTATTACACGTAGTTTCAAAGTCCACAGTCATAATACACTTGAAATATACTAACTACGGAAAAATTTGGCGGTTTTCTATAGGATATATGTTTACCCGACTGACCCGGAAGGAGGGTTATGTTTTTCGAGTGTATGTATGTATGTATGTATGTATGTATGTATGTATGTATGTATGTATGTATGTATGTATGTATGTATGTATGTATGTATGTATGTATGTATGTATGTATGTATGTATGTATGTATGTATGTATGTATGTATGTATGTATGTATGTATGTATGTATGTATGTATGTATGTATGTATGTATGTATGTATGTATGTATGTATGTATGTATGTATGTATGTATGTATGTATGTATGTATGTATGTCTATTTCTTAGGCACGCACTGCAGCCTAAACGGCTTAATGGATTTAAGCATATGAGGTGTCGTTAGATTCGTCTTAACTGTGGGAGTGTCATAGGGTATATTATTTTTATATGGCTTCTACGGATAAAAAAAGAGGGGGGATATTAAAAACAAAAATTATTAAAAGAAACAAAAAACCCGACTGCGTAAAACAAAAACTAACTGAAAAGAGAAAAACAAGCTCTTTAATCTATAGAATTTGGAATATAACTTGAATGTTATAAGGTATTTCATTCGGGGACAAACCAATAACCTAAGTATGTGCTTTTTTTTGTAATATTTGTTTATCCCCGACTGCAATACCTTATAAAATTCAAGTTATATTCCAAATTCTATAGATTAAAGAGCTTGTTTTTCTCTTTTCAGTTAGTTTTTGTTTTACGCAGTCGGGTTTTTTGTTTCTTTTAATAATTTAATTTATTTCAAACTTTTTAGTTTAATACAGAATGAGTTGTAAGTATTAGTAAATAAATGAGCGGTACGGTAAAGTAACGCTAACAACCATCGCAACTCTGTGAGTTACGTACGGTAACCGCTCAGCATAGTACCTACTGTCCTTGCATTAAACATGGTTCTTTGCAGTTTACGTCAAAATGGTAGCACAAAAGTATTACAATATATACATATATGTAATGGGCTGTTCACAAGCTTTCATTTGATACCCATATTGTTATAATAACGAAATTTTTGTTTTTAATACCCCCTCTCTTTTCTTATCCGTAGACGCCATATAAAAATAATATACCCTATGACACTCCCACAGTCAAGACGAATCTAACGACACCTCATATGCTTAAATCCATCAAGCCGTTTAGGCTGCAGAGCGTGCCAAAGAAATAGACATACATACATAAATACATACACTCGAAAAACATAACCCTCCTTCCGGGTCAGTCGGGTAAAAATTACGTTATTGTAACAATATGGGTATCAAATGAAAGCTTGTGAACAGCCCTTTCCATATATTGTAATACTTGTATGCTACCATTTTGACGTAAATTGCAAAAAACCATGTTTAATGCAAGGACAGTAGGTACGTACTATAAGCGGTTACAATAGCTTATAACATTCAAAGAGCTTGTTTTTCTCTTTTCAGTTAGTTTTTGTTTTACGCAGTCGGGTTTTTTGTTTCTTTTAATAATTTAATTTTTTAGAGTGTGCAACGTCATTAATCCGTGCCCATTTCTCCAGCGAAACACAAGACGCCGGGAAAATCCCCACCCACAAGTTTAGGACGCAATACGGACACAACGCTTTGCTTCGTCATTCTTTGTACGAACAGCAGAGACTTTGAAGCCAGAATGAAAAGACATTTTCTGGGCAAACTTGCTATATCTAACTCTAGTCATAAATCTAAATATAAGTTAAAGGCTAAAACGTAAGCTCATTCACAAGTTAGTAGGCAAACACTAGTTTATTTTGAAATTATATCAAGCAACTTAAGACAAAGTTGCAGTAGTTAGTGAAACTTTAAAATACGTTAGTTAGTGTCTCCCGTATTATTTTGGACGCTTGCTGCCTTTTGCTAGCTATACTATTGTTCATGTCTCTTTAAAGGTTAGACCTGAGTGCGAGGCGTATAGCGTTTATCGATAAAACATTAGCATGAGCATTAGGCTATGCCTTGTGGCTTACTATCACCGGCCATGTCATCACTATTATCATTTGTGGCTTACCATCATCGGCCATGTCATCACTATTATCACTTGTGGCTTACCATCATCGGCCATGCCATCCCTATTATCACTTGTGGCTTTCTATCATCGGCCATGTCATCACTATTATCACTTGTGGCTTACCATCATCGGCCATGTCATCACTATTATCACTTGTGGCTTACCATCATCGGCCATGCCATCACTATTATCACTTTTAGCTTACCATCATCGGCCATGCCATCACAATTATCGTACCTGAATTTCAGCGACCCTATAGTTTGATGGATTATCTACCAAAATATAATTAATCCTGTCTCCTACAAATTATAGATCTTCAAGTCTAAACGAACGTACATATATTTCTGGGTCAACATTCTACGTACCTTCGTTATCAACCAGTCTGTTGCTAAAAACGGTGTTCGATACAGAACTCTTCATTCTCAAGAGCCATTTCATGAAAGCAGCCTGCAAGGCCAGATCATTAAATTGCCACAGGCTATGCACGCTCAACGCGGTCCCACTAAGGCCTCCCACTAAGATTTATTGTGATCCTGCATATTAAGATGTATGTCCTCGAAATGGGATTGGTTAAGCTGACCGTGTTTTTATGTAGAGGTTTAATGGTAAAAATGAAGAGGAACGGTGGGGTTATTTGTATTTTTAGGAGAATAGGTGATAGTTTGAAATAGAATCAAACCAATAAAATTGGTTAAGTAGAATAATTATACAATAAATGACGAAATACTTTTTTTTACCGAAAATTAACTAGTGTACTATTTAATTTACAAGATGACAATATTTTCAAATGGGATAAAAATGTAAAGAATATCCAATCGATGTCTCCATGAATGACACCATAAAAAACTGATATGAAACTTTTTTTTTTTTTTAAATTCGCCTTTTACTTTCTGAGATTGGCGCGTTGAAACACACAAAACACTTCAGCTTTATAATACTACAGGCACGTTCTTTACCGTGCTACAGGTAAACAATCGAATCTATCAAGTAACGTTTAGAAATCTAAGTTTACCACATCGAATCATAGCCCCAAACGACCAAAAGTTCCCAACTCGCGCGAAGTTCCCCGAAGACTACACGTCACTGATATTAATAACTGTGCACTTGTAACTTGCTAGAGCTGAGATTACTCTCGGGAACTAGTGTCGGGGCACGGTACACCGTGACGCGCCGTATCCAGGGGATGTTATCATTATATAGTTTTGTAGAGTTAAGTTTAATTGTTATAGTTCTAATATGTGAGGTGGCGCGATTTTTTTGACAGTGCAATGTGAAAGTTTTCGTGTTATGACGTTAATCAAATACCGTAATATAAATTTTAATGAGCTAAATACTGCTGTGCTTGTCGTAAAAAAAAACAGTTTTATAAAATAAAAACGTACTGCGAGTGGTAAAATTAACTTTGTTTTTACATTTATATTTTAACAAGCTGTCCCCGCGCATTCCCGGGATCAAAAGTCCTATAGTCCTATAGTCCTAAAAGCCTATGTCCTTCTCCATACCATAGGCTATCTGCATGCCAAATTTCATGATGATCCGTTGAGTAGTTGAGGCGTGAAGGCGTAACAAACTCACTTTCGCATTTATAATAGTTAGAATAGAATTCATTAAATTCATTTTAGCATACGGAGTTTATTGTATTTCATTTTAAATTTGAACGGTTATTAATTAAAATTCATGACAAAACGGCACCATTTCAAAATCACAATCAACACGTTAACACAAAGCGAAAGATTCCAATTTCGCTTTCCCTCGGCTTCAACACAGAAAATGTGCACATTACGTTATCTTTTCCAATCTTTTCTTTTCTTTTATTACCAGATTGTGACGTCATGTTAATTGTTCCCGTCCGCTGTCGAGATCCACTGATAATAATAATCTGACATTTTGACGCCATTTTCCTCTTTTTTCGTGTCTCCGACTGACACAATTAGGCACTTAATTAAGTTTAACCAACACAAAATTCAGAAGAATATCTTAATTTTCTGTTGGTTCATTTTTGTCTCATTTCTTTTCTGATGAAATTGTCTTGTGCCATTTTTGATTGCCCGTAATTTTGTGTTTCGTTCCAAATTTGAATTTCATTACAAAACGGCCAGTGTGATTCGTATAGGTAAGACGAAAGTTTTTCGACTTTCCAACTGCTTTTCTATTGTCAACGACTTTTTCGTCCCAAAATGTTTTATTCTGGGCTACATGAATAACGCAAAGGTACTTACTTACGAACTCTTTTTATAAGTACTTATAGTAAAAGCCTTACTTTACATATTTTTTGGTCAGTCAAAGGTTAAGTAGTAAAAAATATTAAGTATAAGAGCATCTTGTATTTACCAAACATATGCCAAATTCATTGGCCAATGTTGGTGCAAATGTTCATTTGCATTCATGGCTCTGGGCCGCAGTTTCTTGGAGGCTCAATCTTGAACGCGTTGGCCTCCTTTTGAGTTGGCGGTAACTGCTTAGGGTGGGGTGCGATTGTTAGCTGACTTTCGCGGATTTCAATGAGTATTTTTTTTTATTTTTTTTGTGGTAGGTCTTTTCCCAAGCCTCGCTACTCCTACTGATCCTTCGCCATCTACATCCAGCCTGTCATACAGTTGCCAGTTTTCGTTTAGTTACTTACTTCCCTTATTTTCTATAATTGCTATGCAAGCATATAAACTGCAGTTAAAAAGGCTATAAAATACTGTATAAATTGAACATAATTAGGTTTCAAAAGGTCTATTTTTATCTTACCAAGGCAGCAAACAATTCATCCCGTCTGATGGTAAGCGGTGGTTGCTGTAACCTAGACACTTGCAACATCAGGAGTAAAACTCGCGCGTTGCCTTCAAAAACCCCATACTATACTGCCTCACTGACACAATGCAAAAATCAACATGACCTTCCCCGCTAACACAGAAACCCGAACTCGTGCATGAAAAATCTACCCCCGCGGACATATGTTGCGACAGTGTTTTCCTTTTGATACTTTCTTTGTGGCCCCTTACTTGCGATGCCTTGGGTACATTTACGTCTCCCTTTTTATAGCTGCCAGTGACATACTCTTTAGCATTTTTTTAGATAAATGGAACAGGATTGTTTCGCTTTTGCATATATTATTTTTACTCGGTGGCTTATGTGTTTGGTTATGAGCTTTTTTTGTTTACTGTAAATAGGCTTGTATTTACTGGCTCTCAAGTGCAGCTACGGGAACTCAATAGAAATATACTTGGCCACATATTTTCAACATTGAGGGTATAGTCACCGGCAAACTTCTTCGCCCAAAACGTAAACTGGGGTGCAGGGACCGGAGACCGGAAAATTATACACATACATTCAAACACCCCCCTCACACACACCTCACGATTACACATACACAAACACCCCCACAGACACATAAATCCAACGTCATTTCAAATCCAAGTCCATGTTCTAATGAATAGGTAAATAAATCCCACACAAAACGTTATATAATTAAAATTCACTCACGCATTATTAAAAAAGATTTAATGAAAATTTTACACGCCAAGCACAAAGGAAGACCGTTAAATGGCTAATTTCAGAACGCATTCATAACTGGCGGTTAACGTGGATCGTACCGAATTCAAATTTAAACATCGAACGCTATTCTCGCTCATTCAAACATAAGCGGTCGTGGGGATGGGACCGGTCTGGTGATATGGCATAAGAAGAGAAAATTATCGTAGAAGGCATAGATTATAAATAAAATATATCCTAAAACGAGCTGATCATCAAGGCAAATTTTTGAATATGTACGAGTTATTTCTGTAAATATAAGTTCCCATCACGCACGGTTCAACCCAGTTCCCCGACCCATAAACTATCTTTATGCAAAATATCACGTCGATCCGTTGTTGCGTAAAAGCAAACATACATAATTTCGCAACTCACATTCTATCGATAATTTAGTAGCGATTTTCTGAATAAGTACAAGTTTTTCAATTCGTTACTTGAATCTCTCGACTGTAAGATATGTGTGAGCGCGTCCCATCACTAGACGCGGGTAGCTCTTTCAAATATAGAAGATGTAACTGCAGTTCAGATGAATTAATTAAACACAAAAGCAAACGACTAACTATGCACTGTTATTAAACTTAAATTTTGTTATAATACTCGTTTCGTTTATTATAGGGCTTTCCGCTTATATTTTACGACCTATGGGTCGAGGCTTAAAAAGCCCTCCTTAGTGGACGCCTACGTTAGTTATATAAGGAACGTTTGTGTAAAAGCTGTGCCTGCGGTTTCACCCGCGTTCCCGGGAAATAAAGTAGCATGTCCTTGTCCATACCATGGTATCCTCCTCTGGGGTAGTGGTGCCGAAATCAATAGAATTTTTATACCGCAGAAAAAGGCTATCCGCGCAATATATAAAATAAGGCTTAGAGATTCTTTGAGAGACAAGTTTAAATCTATTAATATAATGACAGTGTCGTCACAGTACATATATGAAAATCTTATTCATGTGAGGAAAAACATAAATAACTTACCTAAGAATAGCGACACTCATAGTTGGAACACTAGAAATAAGCACAAACTTGCTGTACCTTTAACTCGGCTCAGCAAAGTCCTTAACTCTTTCTAGGGGCAATGTATACGTTTCTATAATAAAGTACCAAAGAAATCCAAGAGCTACCTGTTCATAGATTCAAAATGATAGTAAAACAGAAGTTATGCAAGAAAGGGTACTATAAAGTTTCTGATTTTGTAGAGGACAAGAATGCAATTGAATGAATTGTTTTCTTCGCAGGCTATTGTTATATATATTTTGTAAAAAAAAAAAGACTTGCAGAGTTTCTTGCCGGAGTCTTCTCAGTTCAAGTTGTATTTGGAACCGGTGTAGAGTCTTTTGCTAACGTTCATAAGTGCCTTATCAGGGCCTAAATTGAATAAATATTTTTTGAATTTGAATGGGTACCTTTTTTTTTTTTTTTTTTTTTTACTGTGTATAGGCCTGTGTTTGACCACAATCTCACTATGGTAAGTGATGATGTGTTCGAAGGTGGTAAGCACACAAAGCCTAGAAGGAACTGGCTCTCAAGTGCAACCTGCGTGCCGAAAATCGTTATCAGACGCCACGAGTCGAAAAGCTAGTTCATTTAATAAACATCAATATACATCACTGACTAAAAAATTTACTTGGTACTGACCCTTAACCCTGCAATCAAATAACGCATCAAGAATTTCACACCATTAATCACTCGAAAAGGAAGGAAAAAACGCGTTATCTAGATCAGATGCTATCAACCCTTACGAGTTTTTCAAATTGAATTACACGTAATATCTGTGCTGGGCATCTTGTTACGACACTTACAATGTGGTTAATCAATGGATTAGGCATATTAGTAGAGGTATGACTAGGTAATATGATTCATTAAGGCCTAGGTGAAGCGCTCGTGGTGTAGGATAATTAGCCGTTATTAATCGATCGGCAAAGTTAAGGTACCACCGTCGTGTTCGGTACCTGGATGGGTGACCGCCTATTGGTATTTCAAATCGAGCGTTTCCGTGCTTCGGAAGGCACATAAAGCACGTAATGTGACAGACCGAAGGACCGACCGACCGTTGATTTGAAACCAGGGTCCCTTCGACACCATTAAGGAACCCTAAAAAGTAATACACAAACACAGTAGGTAATCAAATCCTTACAAACTCACTCATCGATCAACAAACTCCTAGCTAACTCAACATTTTAAAATGAAGCTTTGTTCAAAAGTTAAGCGGTAGGTAGGAAACCAGTCGTGTGCGAGGGTCAGAACTAACTTAACTGTCAAACCTTACAAGTACTCGGAACTTGAACTACAGCGACTATTACATAATCATAACTTTAGCAATTAGCAATCGATTGCGAGTAAATAAATTTAATGTCGTTGTTTCATAGGTTGACAGATTAATATTCAGTGGATGGAGCGTAGTAAAGTAGGTATTTAACTATTTTAGTTAATAAAATAAGAAATCCCAGGGCGCTTAACCCATCAAATCTTATAGCCATTCTACTTTACCTAAACGGAATTGCTTTCTGCTAAATGTATTCCGTGCATTCTGACACAAAAACGATTCAGTTCAGAGCGGGGCTACCACGTTTCTTTGGTGGTCATTGTAATGTCACCATTAATGAACATCATCCTAATTCAATAACGCGGTGCGACGAAGACCATTGGTAGGCCCAGAGGTTGAGTTTGTGACAATTTAATAAGATTTATTGTTAGGGCAACACATAACTTCTAATTAAAATAAGTGACTACCTAACTAATTCTAATATAGAATATTTTGAATTCACTTCTCCATAAAATCACTAAAACGTCTCAGCAACTTCTAAGCAGTAATCGCGCAACAGTTGCACCTTTTACATAATAGCTTCGTTATTTTATCGAAAATCGGGAACCACATTGTACTTTTAACCTAAGTGGGCTACACCGATATCCCGAAGGCACGTTATTATTAAACGGGACATTTCCCATTTTGTACGTGCTAAACGGGAAGAAGTACTTTTCATATATTTAAGGAAATGGGTAATCAAGGTGTAGTGGGGTTGTTTTGGTCCCAAAATGGTGATAGGTATTTGTTGGTAAGGGTTGTGTATAGGGGTTGAGTGTATACAATCGGGATTGGTGTAACATACTAATGTTTTTATCGTCTTTGAAGGGGCTTGCGTTTAATATCCATGGTTATGTGATGATAGACCGAGGATACTGAAGCGCTCGTGGTGTAGCATGATAAGCCGTTCTTAATCGATCGGCAAGTTAAGCTACCACCGTCGTGGTCGGTACCTGGATGGGTCACCGCCTAATGGCATTTCAAATCAAGTGTTTCCGTGCTTCGGAAGGCACGTAAAGCCGTTGGTCCAGGTTATCACTTAATTGTGATAGTCGTTAAGCTAGTTGGAGGCCTTCTAGGCGGCTTGAAAACTCCAACAGTAGGTTGACCACTAGCCTACCTCCACCGATCCGAAGTGGGCACTCGTGGTGGAGTATCTGCCCATTCCCTTTCACCCTCATTTGTGAAAGGAGGCCTGTGCTCAGCACATGATGATGAGTCAGTTGATGATGATGATGAGACCGAGAATGGTAAACTAAACAGTAAACATCACAAGACTTAGTAGAAGACTAGCTCTCAAGCGGATATGTCAGACAGATCCGGTAAATTTGGTTGATACAATAGAGTTCGAATATGAATAAAGCGACTGTACTACAGTATGTGCCGTGAGCACGGGTATGTGCAACGCTGCCTTGAATCTAACTGCGCGTTCGTAGTTTGAACGACTTAATACACATCACCACATAATTAATGCCAATTTCTCGTTTTTATCGATTCTTTTACCGAGAACCAATGACAAGGAACTCATATCGATTTTTTTACGACATATCTATCAATGCATCTACAATGTATATGAAATCTGCTCACGCATCGCACACGGTAATGTTGTTAACGCTAACTCTATTAATTGTTACTCTATGGTTGATGAAATACTTATATTTTTTCTTTTATTTTGACAAAATACAGTCATTAAGCCCTTCATGGCCAACGCAACTTCAACGCAAGCGTAGCGTAAAAGCTTGTACTTTCATCCAACGTAATGTTTGACTGCGAAAAAAGAGAGACACCATCAGAGCCATCGGTTATCAGTTGGTAAATTCCGCTGATCACTCGCGGCCGCTTCGCTAGGTCGTCATTCATGATTTCGCATATCATAAAACTTGTTCCAGGCCCATACTTCCTGTGATGTAATCTTAGAAGTTTGTGAAAAAAAAGTTAGTTATTTAGAATCTCCAATACATTTGCAAGCATTGTTTAGAGCTGTTTTCTTTACTTTTACAATTTATAGGTACATTAGATATGGCCAAAGTTCAGGTAAAATTTGTGCAAAACCGCTGTTTTTCGGAGGCTTTTACTGAATTTGTTTCACACTTTTTTTAATTTTCGCCTAGTTATACTGCTAGATATAGTTCACAAGATACCAATTTGTTTAAAACATCTAACGAAAAGTGTTTAAAAACGCCATCTAAAGTACAGAGCTTTTGTATGAAAAGTTTGGTGAGCTGAGTGCTCTTAAGTAACATTTTTACAAAGTATATCTTAACTTAAGATTGTAGACTTTGACTGTCAACTATTGGTTATGTGTCAAGAGACAGTATGACCTTTAATCCCAACTTTAATAAGCAATGTAATAAGATTTCCAAATAAGACACGTATTTTTCACGTACGTCAAATTCTATCCAGGCAAAGCTAAAAAGGTCCAAGCCAAGTACATCCTCAATCTCTCAAGGTTACCCTTATTGAATAATTCAACACACGGGTCGACTTCAGAGCATTCAACAAGTATCCCGCAGGTCACATTTAAATGCCATGTCAACATGGTAGTCTCAGGACAATATTTTACCATTGCAAAATGAACTCTAATACAGTGAGTGATGGCTCTATTTGCAATATGCTGAGTCTGTATGCTGTATTACAAATTAAATTCCTTATGATGCGCAATGGTATCGTATTTTGTTAAAGATAATCGGTGTGGTTTCATACGTAAGGAATTTCTAAGTTAGCATAAAACAATTTAAATACATCTGAAAACCTTAGAAAAACTCCTTCCCTCTTATTACAAAACATGGTTTAAAGCAAACCCAGGTTTTACTGTCATTCGGTCACTTTGTAACGTCATATAATAAAAAGAGACGAGGCTATATTAAAACCTGGTTTTCCTTTAAACCATGTTTTGTAATAAGGGGGCTTAACTTTAATAAACCCCTTTTATTACGTCAGATGGTTTAAATCAAGTCTAGTAAAACCCAGGTTTTAATATATCCGTCACTTTCTACGTCATATAAGTAAAAGAGTCGGGACTATCTTAAAACCCGAGTTTTACTAGACTTGGCTTAAACGATCTCATGTAGACTGATTTTTCTTAGGTAGTTAAGTAAAAAGACGATAGAAGTATGTATGTATTTTTGGTACCCAGTCTGTACTTACCACCTTCGGAGACACCATCATTTATGCCCGGTTTCAATAATTTAAGGACCGTTGTCGGTTAAGATTTATCAAAATTAAGACTCTTATATCTTTACTAATAATGTAGCAAATACCTCACAGCTTTGCATAGCAGACCCTCCCATATGGAAGCTATAACAGGTAAAATTAGCTTACGAAATGATCTATATGCTCAGTTTTGCAATAAAAAAACCTACCATTGGTAAGCAAAACGATTCGTTTTTTAACCGACTTCAACAAAAGGAGGAGGAGGTTCTCAATTCGGTTGTATTTTTTTTTTTTATTTTGTTACCTCATAACTCCGTCATTTATGAACCTATTTGGAAAATTATTTTTTTATCTGGAAGGGTACACTTCCAATTTGGTCCCATTGTCATCAGATCAGGATTTTATTACTTTTTAGTGTACTTTGAAGTCGGTTTAAGTTTTTTGTAAAACAGTCCAATTATATTTATTGAAACCGGGCGTTACACAACAAAAGTAAAAAAAAACATTTGCATTACATAATAAAATGTAATTTCAACGATTTAGAGATCAATTCAAAATGGCGCATTTATCTAAAACAACCACGGAGTTATAAACCTCACGTCCGATAGAACGCGAGGTTTATTTGCACACTGGAACATTGTTTACCAGCGGGGTACTCTACGGTAAATACTAGTCTCATAGCACGCCATGTCCCGGGTAATGCTCTCCAAGATAAATACGGTCTTAGCGCTTTGGCGTCGATGGAAAAATACTGTTGCGTTTTTAATGATAATTTTGAAATGGAAAATAATTCTAACAAATCATCGTCCTGGCTAGTTGGCGCAGTTGGTTAAGAGTCTGGTAAAGATTCCACCTATTGCGCCACAGGTCGTGGGTTCGATTCCCGCACAGGACATGCATTTGTGTGCATGAACATGTATGTATGTCCTGAGTCTGGGTGTAATTATGTATATTAAGTATGTATTTACAAACAAGAAGTAGTATATGTATTATATCAGTTATCTGGTTTCCATAGGACAAGCTCTGCTTAGTTTGGGATCAGATGACCGTGTGTGAGGAATGTCCCAGGATATTTATTTATCGTCCTGTAAAGGTAACTGAAGAATATACTAATGTAACTTCAGTAGCTTTAACCTTAATAAGTGTCCTTTGGCTTTTACTTTTTTACCACATTCACGGTAAAATATTTTAAGCCCCAACGTAACATGAGAGCATTTTTGACGTTCGAACTCCGAACCATCTCTTCAACGCTCGAATATCGAAGGGTTTTCCAATCACTAAAAAAAACCGGCCAAGTGTGAGTCAGACTCGCGCACTGAGGGTTCCGTGCAAACCTGCAGGTATATAAGTAAATGGTAGTATATATAATAGTAGTATTTGATATGAATTTCAATTTATGACGTAACTACTTACTAGATCTCTTTCAAACCAATTTTCGGTGGAAGTTTACATGCTCTTATTTTAGTAGTTACAGAGGGGGGGGCACACATTTTACCACTTTGGAAGTGTCTCTCTCGCAAACTATTCAATTTAGAAAAAAAAAAAACCTCAATATCATTTTTGAAGACCTATCCATAGACGTATGAGTTTTATTAAAAAACATTTTTTGAGTTTCAGTTCATAAATCTTAATGCGGTTCACAGAATACATCTACTTAACAAGTTTCAACAGTATAGTTCTTATAGTTTCGGAAAAAGTGGCCGTGACATACGGACGGACAGACAGACAGACAAACATGACGAATCCATAAGGGTTCCGTTTTTTGCTATTTTGCTACGGAACCCTAAAAATGATATGATGATTACATTTGAAATATTTTATGTTCACCCACTGCACTTCGACAACAATCACTAATTGAATGACCAAACCTGCAAACTCCGTAGTTACTAACAATTTGCCAGAATAATTCAAAGGTCCCACGTTGGGCGCCAGAGCCGCACTATTTTCTGCAACGGGCATGTTTCAAACTTGTTACGAAGAGACGCTTGCTCGCAAACTTGTCTAAGTTATAAAGATTTAGAACTACCCACGTTAGACTGGCCAAGTTATTATATGTATAGTAAAGAATATCTTATGCTATCGCTCACCAATATACCAACGAAATATGTATTCTGATGCTTACCTGAAATGAAATAAGCAACAAATTAGAATGAATTGTAAACTAAACAAGACAAATTAAACAAAGGCACCACTTAAAGTTATAAATAAAAGTGATAATTAAGCTGAAGACGGTCTCACACTTCCTGTAACATCGAACAAATATTTTTCTTATAGTAAGCTTCGATAAACCGTATAATTGCACACCAAGAAAAGGTAAAAATTAGAACCAGTCAGTTAAATATGAGCTGATAACAAACAGAAAACTCATACGACGTAGAACACTGATCCAAATTCGTACATACTTTGTTAACTCATCCTACACAGAGGAAGCGCTCGTGGTGTAGCATGATTAGCCGTTCTTAATCGTTCGGCAAAGTTAAGCTACGTCTGTCGTGGTCGGTACCTAGATGAGTGACCGCCTAGTGGTATTTTAAATCGAGCGTTTCCGTGCTTCGGAAGGCACGTAAAGCCGTTGGTCCCGGTTATCACTTAATTGTGATAGACGTTAAGGCAGTAGGATGCCACCTAGGCGGCTTGAAAAATTCCAACAGTAGGTTGACCACTAGCCTACCAATCCGCAGTGGCCTGTGCTCAGCAGTGGGACATTATAGGCTGATGATGATGATGATGATACAGAGGAAGCAAACGATAAGTGACGGAAACTTAAAACATTAATGCTCCATCAAAAACTACGAGTAACAAGCTCCACAAAATTGTGTGTAAAATTTAGCAGGTTGGCAACATTGAAGGGATTTTTGGCAAAATGAGTTTATACGTTTATGTTGTTAACAAGATTCGTAATAGAACCGACACCATTATCAACCGTTGAAGTAACAACAATAGTTTATCAACATAATTCAATAAATGTACTTGGTCAGGCTCAGAAATGGTTTAGAAATATTATCCTCTTTGTCTAAATGATCGGACTACATTACTGAGAGGTCTCCATCACATTGACCAATACTTATTCACAGACCAAGCTACGACATCTTCATTCCAGACAGAGTTTAGGCACACGAGAATTGTATTTATCTTTTCTGGGGTAATATTGGAGCTATCGCTTGTACGAAATATGCTGTGAATAACGTGTCTCCATTGCCAAAACCAAATATCATTACGATAAGAGAGAAAGTCATAAAGACCAAAATCCAATACACCCGCGAACTCGCAACTAAAGTAAATATTATGTAAACTAATTAAAACTTACCGGTGGAAAATCTGTATCGTCAAGCGCGATCTTAGAATGGAGACATAAATTTGGTAACTTTACAAGTCGTAGCTGTAACTTATTGGTTGACTTTAATAACATTACGAGTGTGTTTTATTAGATAAAGTGAGATAATTGCCTGTTAGTGTGATAAAGTGAGATAATTGCCTGTTAGTGTGATAAAGTGAGATAATTGCCTGTTAGTGTGATAAAGTTAGATAATTGCCTGTTAGTGTGATTTAGAGGAAATTGTGGTTACGTGTATACGTAAGATAGTAGTGCCTAGTTTATTTTCTTTTATACACGTCTAATATTTTCTCAGCCATCCTCGCCGGAGATGGCGGGATGAATCAGAATGCTTCAAAAAGAACTGGTTCAGCGTAGCAGCCGACCGAGAAGTATGGAAAAAGGAAAGGAGGCCTTTGCCCAGCAGTGGGATAGTAAAGGCTTAAATAAAATAAAAAAGTTATTTTTGTGTTATCTGGATGAGCTTTTTATTGCGAGCTTTGTACAACGTGTGTGGAAAGTGTATCCATCATAAAGGGGATCCATTAAAGTAATCCCCCTTTTTGGTACTAGGCCCAAAGATCGCGGAAGAGAAAATTTTATATTAATACTAGCTGCCCGGCACGACTTCGTTCGCATGATGTCCTACTAACTTATACCCTACCCTACCACTACCCCTACCCTACCTTACCCTACCTAACCTACCCTACCGTCGCAACTTTCTTAATTTTTTCTTTCATAAGAACCTTCTCCTGACAATAACAAATACAACAAAAAAAAGAATTAGCGAAATCGGTCCAGCCGTTCAAGCGTGATGACGTGACCAAGGGAAATAGGGATTCATTTTTATATATATTTGTATGTGACGCACGATGATGATGACCCTCATTGAGCGGTGACACGTTGTTTATACATATTTCAAGCAATTTATAACAAAAACAAGGAGATCCTACCAACGCATACACATTACAACCAAAGCCAATATAAGACAACACCTTTTTAAGTCGCTACCAACACGCGTCCATTCAAAAAGAATACCCAAACCCCCGTTTCAAACAAAACACACAAAAAAAAAAAGGAAAGCAATAAATAACGTCCCTATTATATATTGTGCTTTTCACCTGTCCGAGTGAATGTCGCGACCCTTGTCACACACGAAATGTAACGAACCTCACCGGAAAATCACGAGCGCGTGCTGTTGACGTGTTAATCTGTGTATAGGGTGTAAGGTAAGGAAACACGATCCTTTACTGGTGTTATAATATTGTAAGGGATTATAGATTTTATGTTGAGTTACACGAAGGCTTAAATAGCTTTGACTTCGCCAATAAAGGAAGATGGCAAGGATGTAGCACCCTTGCGCAGAAAAAGCATGTTCACTAATCTCGAAATTGTTAAACAAACATCATCAATCTTTGTCGCAATATCTCCATTTGGGCGATTAGTTTTCTTACAACCATTTTATTCACTGCTAGCGCTGATAAGACAATATCAATACACATACCTATCGTGTATATTCGTCAATCCTATCCTATTTTTCGGATCTTCTTTACCCAAACGACTTCATAATTTTTTGTGTGAAAACGTACCGCGTGTTTATTGTACTGCTAGTAATAGATATTATTGTGAGACGATGGCAGATCATGAAGGAAAACATCGCGATGTAATCCAAGGTGGGGGTTTTGATTGAAGTACCCACCCGGGGCTCTACCGCGTAACTTTGGTGGTAATCGTAACGAACACCATTAATTATGTCAACCAATGACGCGCACGCAGTATGACGCGACGATGACCATTCGTGGGCCCTGATTGGATGAAATTCATTAATGGCGTTCGTTACGATTACCACCAAAGCTACGCGGTAGAGTCCCTGTACCCTGAGTGTAAAGAATTGACGATAACGCAAAGGCTTTCTTTACAATCGGGGTACTGGATAACTTTATTTGTGTTGGGGAGTTCTGGCAGTTACACTTGATAGCCAGTTCTATTCTAGGCTTTGGGTACTTACCGCCTTTAGCTAAATCATCACAATGTTTATCACTCCAACCATATTCAATAAACATCTGCACATATGAATATATGCTTTCATTTCAAGTGAAAGTACCAGTATCAGAATACCGCAGCCAAATAACTTTATGTTGTGTAAAGTTGTGTTCCTGCGCGTGAGTAAGGTTGCCAGAGCTCATAGGGGAGGGGGGATAGGTCGATAACGCGCGAGCGATGATTCGTGTGTTGCAAGCGTCTATATGGCTACGGTAACCGCTTACCATCAGGCGGGCCGTATGCTTGTATATCGACTAAGTTGTATAAAAAAAAAAAAAAAAAGTATCTAGTAGTACCTAAGTCGTTATTTTAAAAGAGGGAGAGCAGCTCGTCTGAGTAAGTACCTCCACCTTACAGAATACCGCAGCCAAATAACTTTATGTGTATTACTGGAGCAGGGATTGGAGTCGGTAACGCTTGAGTGATCGGGTGTTGCAAGCGACCATATCGCCACGGTAACCGCTTAACATCGGGCAAAAAAGTACGTAGGTACGTACTAGAAAAAATCTAGGTACACAACTATAATCCCAAAAACTTATAAATTAACCGTAGAACCACGTTATTCGTGACACCTGTGTACCAACTGTGGCGGCGAGGCTTCAAAAAAGGTTGCTCATTAAAAAGTGAGACTCGAACTTCGGACCCTCCAGTTGAATGGCACATATCTGTGCATTATTTAATATTGTGCAGGCCACCTGTGGCTCGTTAAAGTAGTCTATGTTTCCATATAAACCTTTTCACGGTAAGTTATTATTATTTATAGGATAAAGGTGGGTTTCCATGGATGTTGCAAGAAACTAGGTACTATGTATTTTTTTTATTATACGATGACGTCGGTAAGCAAGCGTACAGCCCGCCTGATGGTAAGCGGTTAGCCATATGGACGCTCGCAACATACGGGACATTCACACGTTACCAACCCTTCTCCCCTCCCCAATGAGCTCTGACAATCTTACTCACGCGCAGGGGTACATCATACAGTTATTTGGCTGCGATATTCTGTAAGGTGGAGGTACTTCCCCAGTCGAGCTGCTCTTTGAGCGAATTACCTCAAATTACCTAGCTAAATTCGCTATCAAAGTAAAAATTAAGAGATTCCATTCGCGGATTACGTCGCATCGCTGGTGGAAAGCCAGCCAAAGGCTTGAGTGAACATTAATATATTTTTCCTAGAGTCATTAATTAAATTAGACAAAGCCAACAGGTCAAAAAAGCTCCTGGTGTTCGTACGACAGATATATATCTAAATAGAGGACGCGAGTGTATATACTTTGCGTGTCAAAATATGTGCAAAAATGGGGCACAATGTTCTTTTTTTTTTTTTTTTTTTTTATACCACTTAGATGGCAAACAAGCATACGGCCCGCCTGATGGTAAGCGGTTACCGTAGCCTATGGACGCTTGCAACACCAGGGGTATCACGCGCGCGTTGCCGACCCTGCAGAAATCTCTTCACACCCCTCTTGAAGAACCCCATGCTGTACTCCATTGGGAAAACCACGTTCTTCTTTTGAAACAGTTTCGCGCGGACAGGGAACACGCATAAGGCTGCATGTCCACCAGAGATGTGTAGCGAGGGATATGTTTAGCTGACAAATAGGATAGCTTCATTTTCACGTTAAAAATCAAATGCCAGCCTTACTAAATCAATCTTGTGACATTATGGTAGGTACAAAAAAGTTACACGCTATGGTTTTCATACGGATGGAGGGACTTGCGTTATCTATTTAGATTTATGTCTGTGGTACTTCCCCAGTCAAGCTGATCTTTGAACGTACTAACGCTACACTACCTACCTTCTTTTAAAAATATATTATTCGCAATCAAAGTAGAAATGAAGTGATTCCATTGGCGGATTGCGTCGCATCGCTGGTGGAAAGCCAGCCAAAGGCTTGAGTGTATTAATTACTTTTTCCAAGAGTCATTAATTAAGTTAGACGAAGCCAAAAGGTCGAAAATGCTTCTGGTGTTAGTATCTACCGTTTCGAACTTCATAATAAAATCCACTGTGATTACACTGCTTATCGCTGAGATAAGGCCATCATGTAATCAAGCAATACTGTCACTCCTATAGATCTGACGGATCCCTCAAACCTAACTAACACGACACACAACATTTAATAGAATCTTCAACCCCATATTGACAGAGCCGGCACGCTATCACGGCTGGTACTTTGAGGGTAGGGCAACCATATCGTGTAGTATGAGAAAAGACTTTGCTCGCTTATGTGGGTCGTGTGGCTTAAAAAACCGGCCAAGTGCGAGTTGGATTCGCACACGGGTTCCGTAATATTATTTCAGTTTTATTGTCACATCCTGTGAAAATGTCAGCTGTTCTCGAGATACAGCCCACTGACAGACAGACAGACGGACGGACGGACGGATGGACAGACGTACAGCGGAGTCTTAGTAATAGGGTCCCGTTTGGCACCTTTCGGGTAGGGAACCCTAAAAACGGACAATTGCAAAAAGTCCATTGCAATTGCAAACAAAATGGAATCAAAAATCGTGGATATATGTTATATTTATCCGAATTAATAGTCTCGACAACATCCGGACGGCAACCGGATATATCCAGATAAATCCGGACGGATGGTAAACCTCCCTGAGGGGTAAGCAAACATGGAAAAATGTACGTCTCCCCATCAACCGAGGTACTTAAGCTACGATATTAAAGTAGATTTCAATCATATACCCCCGTGCAAACATTGGAGCGTGACTTGAATGGTTATTGCTTATAAGTTTACGTTACTTAGTATGTTGGGTGTATGTGGGTGTCGTCGGTATATTTACATGAAGGTACCAAATGCGTTAATAATATTCTGAGTAATATAGAAAATGAAGAATGAAGTTAAATTTTGTACAAATCCTCTTCATCTAAACGTTGCATTCAAAAGATACAAAATCATTTATTCAAATAGACCTTAGCAGGCATTTATGAAAAGTCTGACTCTAATACCGGTTCGAAAGGTTGCATTTGCTGAGAAGAGCCGGCAATAAACTCGGCAATTACTAGTTTCAAAACAAGCTTAGGTTTTACATAATATTTACATTCTAATCGCACTGACATTAAATGAAACGGAAAATTCCATTCCCTCCTGAAATAATTACAGTAGATAGACATTGATGTAAATATTACGGAAAAAAAGGATGATGTTCCTAACTACCAGTTTTATCGAAATAAATCAAAATTCTTTCACAAACAAAGTTATGCGGTCCGGTTTTTTCCACAACTAGGTCCCAAAGCAAGAAATTATACGCCTAGGAAAGTCGGAATCCTTCGTCCGCGAGTCAGATTCAGACAATTGGCCTGTTTTTATTTAAATCTAAACAATATAATGATACAGTCTTATTTCTACTCAAGTCGACGCAAGATGTTTGCAAAGCTCAGATCTAAATCTACCCTCCATTTAATAAGCTTTGCCGTGAATCTGTTCATAGTTGTGCAAACATTTTGCGTCTCGCTCGCACTGTACGGTGAACGTGAGAGGTATGTTTCGACTATTATATACTTGCTTGAGTATCGTTGGATCGTTGATAGGGCTGTCATCTTCGGAAAAATTGTATGAAATGACTCTCATATTTTTCTGTCCGTCTTAACAACACAATAAATTACAATCTCAAACCATGTCTCAAATCTTGTCCTGTATTTGAATATAAGCATTACATTTCCAAGGCAAAGGGTCGAGCTAGTCTAGAGCATCTGTCAAAAACCTCGGAGTAAGTCGAACTAGTTTAAAAAAAATACTCATGTGCAATATTTCAAATTACCAAACCAAAAACAAAAAAAGAACTGCTTTGCTCAACCGAAAGCGAACATTATGCGTTAATCCTTTCATTAAAACCACAACAGGCTTGTAAAGTCGTGATTCATTATTAAACCACATTTGGAACAGTTCTCGAAACTAATAATCTAGCCCACATTAATGTCACAAATAACAAAGTAGTGACAACCCTACTCCACTAATGCTATGTAAACGTATGACTGTTTAATGTTTGCCATCCAATCATTATTAAACGGTTTATTGAGAGATTAAAAACTCTTTATTAAAATTAAGATTATATTTAATTCTTTTTTTTTAAAGAACATAAGCCAGAAGTTTAAAAAAAAACATTTACGTATTCGTAACAGTATGCGGGAAAAGTAGAAGTCAAAATGTCAATACTGGATTAATAAAAAAAATGACATTCTTTGTAATTTTGCGAATTCGTTACATGATAAGTATAAAGCCCATCACATACGTAGCTATAATATATATTAATATAAATCATAGCAAGGCATATTACGATAAATTTTGAATGCTAATCTTTGAGTGACCGCACACGCAGCTATAATATAATTATATTTCTGTTACTCGCCAACCAGGGGATCCACCGCGTAACTTTGGTGGTAATCGTAACGAACACCATTAATGAATTTCATCCAATCAGGGCCCACGAATGGTCATCGTCACGTTATACCGCGTCGGACTAAATAGAATTATATATTTTTTACCCAGGAAAGTACCCAATTCTGGAATGATATAGAGGAAACTTGAAAAAATAAGTATTTTATCATATAATTATTTTACGCATATTAGTTTACTGTCAGTAGGTCCAAGGAGTCATAACAATATTTGAAAACGCCCTATATGAGAAAGTTATTAACAAAAATAACCCATCGTCCATAAACAACGGTATCTATTAGCCCATATCGTGCAACACCGCGTATACATACATCGAGATTACAACAAATTAATACGTCCGCCGATTAATACCGTAATGGCCTTTGTTACAAAGGTATAAAAATTATAGAAACGACATTTAACACCATACGTTATTTAACGGTCACCGTGATTAATTAGACATGGTTATTTATTGTGTATGTAATTTAATAGCATGTGCTTTTTTATGATTAGTAGTAGCTAGAAATATTAATACGTATTAATATTTACGATTGCATTCCATCTAAGAATGAAATGTGCAGCAATTTCAAGTTATATTTCAAGTCATCATTTTATATTTGAAGGCGATAATAGCTCGGTGTTAGTGACGTCGGATGCCAAGACCAAGGTCCCGGCTTCGAATTTTAAAATGAGCTTGAGCTTTCAGTGAAGGAAAACATCGTGAGGAAACCATAGCATGGTAGAGTATGTAGCGACATCTATCAGCCATCTATCAGTAACACTGAGATAGTTCACACACGGAAAGATAGATGGCGTGGCGCCACATTATCCTGCATCGCGCGCCTACATCCTGCATCGCGCTTGCGAAGTTTTCTCGAGAATCTGCATATAATATACAACTGTCCGACATGTACAGTTGGACCGCGGTCCCCAGGCACGATGTCCCAGCCTGGCGGAAGATCTTCCCTTTTAAATGGAGGTGTAATCCACCTTGCACCTCCATAAGTACTTTGTAGTACCCACCTGACTGGCTACCATCCTCAAGTTGAAAATCTATCGGCAAGCACCTATCCGTGTACTCCAACAGCTGCACTTTCGGCCACATTATAACTAACTACAGTGAGATTGCAAACACGGGCATATACACAGTGTAAAAAAATAGTTAGTGTTGTGTTTTGCTGAAGTAGAAACTATGATAATCATCATACTGACCTCATTGTTGCCCCATGAAGGTAAATCCATAAAATTCCTCAAACTAGGAAATATATAACATAACACTAGTTGATATTGAGTGCTTTTTAAACAGAATATAATCTAGCATCACCTGGACGCTTATTTCCAATAAACGACTACCACCTCGTAAAATATGAATACATCCGGATATCCGGTAGCGGTCTACGCTCAAGTGACACTTCCATCTAACGTTACATCTCGACGCACTTTCGCTCAAACCAACCGAGCGTGAATATTCTGCAATCGCTCGCACTTGTTCATAACACACGCTATTTCCTATATTCATGAATATTTTGATTTATATATCAATTAACAGATAATGTATTTATGCTTATTGTAGCAAAGGTACAAAGTGCGATAACATTATAATCGTTATTATATTCTGGCATTAAAAAGAAAACAAAAAGTATTTATTCAATTTAGGCCCAAATGACTCTACACCGGTTCCAAATACAACTTGAACTGAGAAGACTCCGGCAAGAAACTCAGCAAGTATTTTTTTTAAATGTGTAATTATAAGTATTACAATTTACAAAATATATATAACAATAGCCTGCGAAGCGAACAATTCATTCAAATGCATTCTTGTCATCTACAAAATCAGAAACTTTATAAAGAACTTTCAAAAGATACTTCAAAAACCTCCATCCACAAATAATACCAATTTCACTCTATTGCAAACCTGAATTGATAAATTCACACGAACTTCCGCTAAAACATAACACAATATTAGAATAACAATTTTATTACATAAATCGTGTGTAGTGGGACCAATAAAACCGTATCTAACGACACCTGAGAGCACTATAATTTGTCGAAAGACACTCGCTAGACACCGGGTGCCGACATTTATATGATGCATTGTTAGTTACATAGTTAGGTTTATTTTATATACCACTATTTGTTAGTTGAATAGGGACAAAGTTATGATATTTAGAGACAAATATTTAAACGTTGTAATGTCGGAAGACTTGCGGTTTAGAAACCTCGCCTTGAGGAGAGCTCGCTCGCTCGGTGTTCTATCGTCTATGTTATGGGAAGTTTTCTCAAGAACTTTTTGACCTAGTGCTAGTAAAATTAATTGCTGTCCGTTAGTCTCGCTAAAACTCGAGAACGGCCGGGACCGGCGGGACTGATTTGGCTAATTTTGGTTTTGAAATATTTGTGGTACTTAGTCCATGGAAGGTTTAAATTTAGGGTGGGGTAGGGTAGGGTACCACATGGCTGCAACGCGTGCTTTCATATTTCGGCCATATAATGAGAAGAGGGGATGACAGCCTTGAAAAGCTGGTCATTGTTGGTAATACCGAAGGCAAGAGAACACGAGGCCGCTCGCCAACACGATGGTCGGGCCAAGTGAAAGAAGCCACCTCCTCTTCTAAATTCTACCAAGTGGTGAGGGCTACGTCGGACCGGAATCGATGGAGGCAGTTTGTCCGTTTAAGGGATTCCAGTGACCACGATCCTCAGAAATGAGGGACCGACTGAAGAAGAAGAAGAGTAGGGTAGCTACTCTTGAATAAAAAAAATCATTAAAACTTTACCATATCCAAACTCCGCTCTTGCAATAGACGTTCGCTCGTAAATCTCTTGAGAGTGTAAAATACAGTGCGTGCATTATATCCTGCGTAATGGATCCCCGCACGATCACAAATCCAATGTCAAGCGATGTCAGTAAGCACTTTGCATGCTTGCGCATCAAAATAAACATTATTGTAGTGATAGACTGCAACAAATAAATAAATAAATAAATAAATATCCTGGGACATTCCTCACACACGGTCATCTGATCCCAAACTAAGCAGAGCTTGTACTATGGAAACCAGATAACTGATATAATACATATACATACTTTTTGTTTGTAAATACATACTTAATATACATAATTACACCCAGACTCAGGACATACAGACATGTTCATGCACACAAATGCATGTCCTGTGTGGGAATCGAACCCACGACCTGCGGCGCGTAAGGTGAACCTTAACCAACTGCGCCAACTGGCCCGTCACAGCAGATATTAGGGGAGACCGGGGCTGGTTGTGACAGGGGTAGGTAGTTACAGTGGCAATGGTTGCGAAACAGATAACGCAATACTGACGTTAGAAAGGGACAAATACTCCCGTCGCCACCGGCTAGCACGCCACGAGAGCCAGTGGCGCCAGCGTTTTTGTGAGAGGAGCCCAAGCGTGCCGCCATTAAAAGCGTAGGTTAGTAAAATTTTACACTTTTAGTAATATTGATTTGTAACCTATGTTCCATACAGGCAGATATGTCCTTGTTGTGATATTTACGCCCTAATGCTTTCGTTTTGCAATGAGTCTACGCTTATACAGCTACGTTTATTGACGTTTTCACAGCATAACCTTACAGGGTAAATTATGGCGTTGAGGCTAAAAGTTACATTTGCTCGGGGCAGGTTGTGATCTGTCACTACCTACCCCGTAGTGCTTGTTGCCGACTGATATAATTTGTGCTATATAGTTTTTTTTACTTTTTTTTAGGAAAAAAAAAGTCTCCTATAGAGGAAAGTATTAAATGACACTAACGAAGAAAGTGAAGTAGAGGATGGTTATTTTTGTCTGATATGTTGTGATTTGTGATCCTTTTGATCCGAAGAAATCCAGTGAGCATTCCTCACTGGATTTCTTCGAGTGTGTAGCTTAGTAGCTTCTAAGAATTGGTCACATGTGAAGTGTTTTAGAGGAAATATAGCACATTACATTTGCTTGAATTGCGAAAGTGATTGTTCAGACTACAGTGACTGAACTGCTTGATTTTCCTTATAGATCTGATTGTCTTTTTTTTTAAGTGTAGTTCATTTTCTATTTAAAAAACGTTTTGTTCATTAGTAGGTATAAAAGTTTTGTTTAATAGAAAGGTTTATAATCTTATAGGTGAGAAAGATATTGTTTTTACGAAGTACAAGATCAAAAAAAGTTGAAGTTTGTAATTTTGTTTCATTTAAGCGGATTGTTTTCGTTGTAATAAGGCAAAAAACTTATTTATAGACATAATGTCATTTAAATTAAGAAAAGCAACTGATTGTGATGATTGTTTCTAATAAAAACACGTATAATACGTTTGTTTTTTATTGTAACAATTTGCCCCCAGTAGTGTAACAACCAGCCCCGAGCACGGGGTTGAAAGTTACACGGCTTTTTTTTTCAGAATTCATACATTTATGTCATTACTATTAGTCTGCTATATAACATTTATTTTAAATAAAAATCCTGAATAGTTACTTAATAAAACAAACCTATATCCAGGTAAAAAAATCAAACCAATAAAAAAATATGACAGTTTGTAAAAAAAATGTCACAACCAGCCCCGGTCTCCCCTAGCACAACAATTGTGCTAATATCGTACGACCGACGGGTGATGCAAACCTTAAATAGTAACCCCCTTATTCATAATCGCTTTTTAACTAAATAAGTGTAATAGTGTCCTCCGTCTCACTCTTTCCATCACCAAATGTCACGTGTCAGATAAATACTTCGGAATTTTAGCTAATCAACGTTTAATAACTTTATTATGAATAAGGGCGTAAGTTTCTACTTTTATTTTTATTGTATCAATCAAATAAAGTCCACCGTTATTAAATTAATAATGACAAAGTATTTAAAAAAAAATCAACAATTACTTTAAAAAAATAAGAACTAGTCAAGAGAAGACTAAAAATAATATACTTTAATTTAAAGATGCGATTTTTTTGCAATAACCTCTATATATATATTCTAGGGGTTATATCTATCTGAAATATATACAGAGAAACTGAATGGTTGCCAGATGTACGCACAGGTCAAACTAAAGTCTTACATACAGTACAGATTTGTGATATAAAGTAGGCGAATATAACGGTTTTTCAAAATATGACCCCGTGGGGGAAAAAAGAGGAGTAGTTAAACTTTAAAATAAAAAATCACGCACTTCTCCCATTTTAAAAACGAAAGACCATAAACCACATGGTATCAAGACAGAAAAACATAATTCTGTTTACAAAAATCAACTCATCCGTAATTTTGCTAAAGAGGAAAACAAGTGAAGCTTCTACAAACAAGAGCTCCCGCGGGTAGGCGTAAAAAATATATATTGACAAACTCAAAAACCTACAAATAAAATTTGGAGCGAGCGATGTCATCATTAAATTAATGGCGGATCTCAATGGGGACATGTTTACCAAAGGGAAATATTACCAATTAATATGTAACTTGAATTAGGAGTGGAATGAAATATTGGAAAAATATTGCTATGAAACTTTTTAATAGAAGGTAAGGTAAGATTGCCCGTATCCTTTACGCCTTTGATGACAATTGTTCGAAACGTAACATGAACAGCTGGGGTAATATATATATAAAATAAATATCCTGGGATATTCCTCACACACGGTCATCTGATCCCAAACTAAGCTGAGCTTGTAATATGGAAACCAGATAACTGATATACACATAAACTACATATACTTTTTGTTTGTAAATAAATACCCACTTAATATACATAATTACACCCACTCAATTGCATGTTAGGACATGCAATTGAGTGGGTGAGTCCCACCTAGGGGTGGGAATCTAATCCACGACCTGCTGATATGATTTAGAACTTTTTATCCCAGGAAATATCATTGTCACTACTTGGAGGCATTGTATTTGGGTAAACGATTGCTCTTGCAATTTACCATTTCGAAGAAAAAAAGATCATTCAATTTTATACAACCTCTAACGTTCATCCCGTGGCATTTTCAATATTGTATATAGTAGGATGCCCTGCTACTTAAATAAACCTAACCAACAACCTGCCAAAGCACATTCAAAATCAGATGAGTAACAAATCAGTTAGCCGTGAGATCGCATCAACGGTCCGCGATACACATTGTTATTCAATACATTCGAGTGGCCTGTAGCCGGAACTTCAAGAGGAAGGGTCCACTCCAGTATACATTCAGTAGACTAGACACTACAGGACGGACTGACGGCAATTGAGCCCGCATGTTCCGAATGCTTTCATTTCCCTTATTATGTTGAGAGGAAGGAATTCCGGAGCGACTTTTAAAGCAAGATAGACTAGTTAGTAAATTGTTAAGAGATGACACACAAAATGTTTTATTCTAAAACGGTCCTCTGCGATTCAACCCCAGGACAATGATATATCCACAGATATAAATCTAAATAGATGACGCGATTATACAACGTGTAACAGATTTAATATAGATATTTAAAGTTACATAAATCGATTCAGAAAACGATTCTGAACATAATCGTTTAGCATCTTAATCTGTTACACGTTGTAAAAAATTAAGATGCTAAATCGTTTAACGGATTGCTAAGAATCGCCTATTGAATCAATTTATGTAACTTTAATTATCTATATTAAATCTGTTACACGTTGTATATCCACGTCATCTATTTAGATTTATATCTAGTACATTTGTCGTATACAAAAGTTTGTCTTTTTTCTTTTTCTTTCTTTGTTTGTTTATATGTCAAGTGTCTATTCTACCCCCTCCCCCTACCTTGATTAGTCGTGATATTATCCGAACCCCCTCCCTCCATATTCGATGCTCACGTGATGGACGCCCCCATACAGGGTGTAACAGATTTCGATGCGAAACCGTTAAACGGTTTGTTCAGAATCGTTTTCTGAATCGATTTATGTAACGATATCGATTTAAATCTATAACACGTTGTATACTCACGGCATCTATTTAGATTTATATCTAGTACATTTGTCGTACACCAAGTTTGTCTATTTTCTTTTTCATTGTTTGTTTATGTGTCAAGTGTCTATTCTACTTCATTCTATTATTTCTCGGTGGTGTATAATACACAGGCACTCCGATACACTCTTCAGTCTATTTACACAAACGACAAAAAAGGGCGGTCATTCAAATCCCCGAGACCTCTTACACTCCCAATAAGCCCAAGATAAAGCCATCTCCACACCCACTCCACACGTTCACAAAGCACGAGTATCGTAGATTCAAAGAGCTCGCGCCGAGTACGTCGAGTGTGAACTGTCTAATGGCTGTGAAATTAACAGTGTTTGATCTGGGATGCCGCAACCTATGTGTTAACTATGTCAGGGATATAACTGTTTATTATTTAAAAAAAATTGTTGTGATGTTCATTCAGTTAATCTTTATCGCTGGAAAAAACACTGAAACGCAGCTACTACTGGTGTCTGCCTAATAGTAAGTAAGAAAAATTTACCCTAAGATGCTTTTTTTTAAATCTATTCCGCCAATTCCCCAGCATTCACAATGCCCCCCCACTCACAATGCCCCCCCCTCACAATGCCCCCCCCCCCCCTTTGCAGTACAGTCAGCACTTTGACAGAGCAATATCAGTGGGTATCTCGTAACAAAACGTCAGCGGTGTCGTAGCGACATCAACTATTTTAATTGTGTTTCGTGAAATATTTTGTGTAAAAAATATTCAAACGTGTATACTGTATACGCCTCAACAATTTGTCCATAGGATCGTTTTTCAATCGTTGTTCAATTCAATTCAATCTTTGAAGTCGCTACGACATCGTTGAAGTTTTGTTACGAGAATCGAGCCACAAGAATAAAGACGCAACCACTTTCCTTCTCTTTAAGAATAACTATTATATCTTCATTGTCTGCCACAGCTTATATGTAACCATAGGCACCTTACATCACTGCATCGACTGAATCACAAAAGTGTCCATTATCCATTAGTCTAAAATAAACCCCAAGTTTCTCGTGACACCACCCGATCCCGGCGGATACAGGCCGTTCATTTTAACACACGTCAAAACAGACAGTGACAGTTCCGTGTCATTTATTTTGACGTTACACAACGGATACATGTGTCGTTATTTTCGGACGCATTGTCATTTTCACAATGCATTAGTAAATTAGAATATGATATTAGTGAAAAATGCCATACGGTATTGAGTATGTATTTTGTTCTGTTTTCCAAGAAAAACTAGGATTTCTAGTAATTTTAAATGTTGAAACGATGTGTGACTTTTTTTTTATACAACTAAGGTGGCAAACAAGCATACGGCCCGCCTGATGGTAAGCATTTACCGTAGCCTATGGACGCTTGCAACACCAAGGGTGTTACTCACGCGTTGCCGACCCTGAAGAATTACGCTCTTTTTGAAGAACCCCATGCTGCTCTTGGGAAAACCACCTATTTCATAATTTTTTACGAAATTTCGTCGAAAGTTAACTTATTTTTACAGTTTCGTCTATCTCTCCATCTATCTATTTGATCTCTAATAGCAGTCCACTGCGGTTTCACCCGCTCCCGTACTGAAAAGTAGCCTATAGCATTCGGAGACAATGTAGCTTCTTATAAGTGAAAGAATTTTCAGAATTAGATGAGTAATTTCGGAAATTACCTATCTTTTACATCCAAACATTACTCTTTATAAAGAACTAGCTGCCCGGCGCGACTTCGTTCGCGTGGTGCTACCCTACCCTGTGGTGATACCCCACTCTACCCTACCCTACCCTACCTTACCCTACCCTATATTAATAATTTTCCCCGCTTTTGCAACATTTTTCACTGATGCTTCGCTCCTATTAGTCGCAGCGTGATGTTATATAATGTAACTCTACCTTTACCCTTTATTTATTCCCAAGTTGGTATACTTATAAAAGCAGCAAGGACCGTGTCTCCAACACGCTCGCACAATACTTTATGGCGTTGCACGGGTGTAATTAAAATTATCACCAACACGAGGCGGGCGCGCTATGTGGGGAATTTAAAATTAAACACCCTGTAACTAGTTAACATATTGGGACACACGGGTGGGGAGATTGAAGAGTATTTTTTAAAATGTATTGGGTGAAAAGTGTTTTTATGTATTTTTTATTTTTATTATGTAGTTTACTTTCAGCTGACAAGCCCATAAAAATTGGGAACACAGAGATATAATATTTTCCATTATTACTAACAGTTGCCCCAGAATTTGGAAAAGAACAAATCCTATGAGTGGCCTAACCGTGGCGATGTTTGAAATATGTAATTGGTGATGGTTAGGATTAATAATATTACTATTCTAGATCTTGGAGTTAAGTCCTTGACAGTCAGTTTCGTGGTCGCGGATACCATTCTTACAATGAGCTGCAACTTTCGATGAAGTAAATGATCGTGCTGAAGCCATTTCATGGTATACTTTGCATACTTCCCAGGCTGTCTACCAACCTCAAGTTAAAAAATCTGTCGCCAAGCACTTACAGGTATATTCCTTCAGCTACAATTCACAGCCTGTTCCCTCTGTAGGCTTTGTGCCAATGGACCAATTTTTTTTTATGCAGTGAATTCGTTATACAAGTATACGGCCCGCCTGATGGTAAGCAGTTAACGTAGGCAAATGCAAACGCTTGCACACGAGGCATCACTCACGCGTTATCGACCTGGCGACTTTACTCACGCGCAGGAACACAACATAAAGTCATTTGGCTGCGGTATTCTGTAAGGTGGAGGTACTTCCCCAGTCGAGCTGCTCTTTGAGCGAAATAAAACTGTTCTCTACCTCTCTTAAAACATCTCTCTTGGCATTGGGCAACGATTTTCACGAAAAGCCATATAACCTAAGCTAATATAAAGAAGAAGCCTAAACTTAAAAGCGGTATATCACATAGGTAACCAGTACAGTAACCCACGGCGAAGTTTCGCTACATAGATACAAGATACTTGTGAGTAGATATGCGTAAACTTGGCGCAGTTTTATTAGTTTACTTTCCTTTGGATATAGCCGCGTTTTCTTGCTAGCGATTTATATTCGCCGAAGGGTTTTTAACCTGTGGACTAAGGTTCAGGCTGGTAGCCTACCACCAAGGCATGGTTTCCTCTCGTTGCTTTCCTTCATCAAGCAATTTTTTTTAAGGATTAGGTGTCATTCAAATTTGCAAATGCGTGTCAGTCAAAGGTTTAACAGCCATAATTTTACTGAAAACCTTACCTAACTTGTACTGACGGAGACTGACTTGGACTTGTGAAGTCTTTTATATCCATAACTCGACATCAGCAGAAATTACCTAAAACGATTTCCATCGGAGGAAAAACAATTACTATCGACAATTTTTATAGCTAGTCGATGAGAGAGGTAGAGCATAGCGTTTATTCGCTCAAAGAGCAGCTCGACTGGGGAATTACCTCAACCTTACAGAATACCGCAGCCAAATAACTTTATGTTGTGTAAAGTTGTCTTCCTGCGCGTGAGTAAGGTCGCCAGAGCTCTAGGGAGGGGGGAAAGATCGGTAACGCGTGAGCGATGCTTCTTGTGTTGCATACGTCCATATGGCTACGGTAACCGCTTACCATCAAGTGGGCCGTATGCTTGTTTACCGACTACGTTGTATAAAAAAAAACAAGTTTTCCGTTTTAACTGAACCGACTTTGAGAATACATAAACGAGAATATTAATCACCCATATTGTTTCAAAAGTGGTTGGAAACCCCAGGTAACAATGAGTAATAAAAAAAATACCTTACATAAAGTAATACGACATTCTGACAACAAAACTCATCAAAATAATATTAAGCCACTTTTAGTAAATATGAGAAATAATAATCCTAATTACTAGATATTTTGTTCTTAAAATAATACTTTATTTTCTCAAGTATGGTTGTATCGGTTATTTGTATACGTAGAATAAAATTTGATGTATCTTTGAGTATAATTAATTGAACCTTATATAACTTGCGTGCTTTTCTTAAGAAAAACACGTCGTTGATTTTAATTATTAGGGTAAAAAGATAGGTTTTAATCAAAATGATTACCCGACTGATTTATTATTTGTATTAAACGATTATTAATTTCATATTCGTATTCGCTAAAGTACTATTCGAAGCATTATATTTATAAAATCAATTATTGCTGTTCGTAGTCTAGCTAAAACTGAAAAACGGCTAGACCGATTTGAATTTTGTACAAAAAAACGGACCCTCACGGTCCCATGGTCTCGATCGCAAAAGGCGTAAAAATACAATTTGGTCCAATCGATGCGTATTTTCTGAATTTTTAAACTGGATTATATTTGAACCTTAGATTAATTCACAGTATTTACGTTATTCAAGCAAATATCGCATCGCATCGCTCGCTTATTGTTGACTTACACTTTATACCTAAAGGTAGAAATGGAAGGTAGACACGTGGTAATAAATAAAACGTTATTAAAACGTGGCGGTATTCGCGAGGGGAATTATTTGAATGAATTTAAAGTTGGGACTGTCTCGCTTGGAATCTCTGACATGCTTAATGCTTAGTCTTTGTGAATCTTAACTTCAAATACTTACACTACAATTTTGTAACCCCTGACTCATAAAACTATATCTATATATACTAATACTAGCTGCCCGGCGCGATTTCGTTCGCGTGGTGCTACCCTACACGTGCCTACTCTGTGGTGCTAGTGGTGCTACCCTACCCTACCCTATCTAAACCATCCAGGGCTGTCCAGGGCGTCACCCAAACGTATACAAAACAAATCAACTGTACGTTTGTCCCTGAACTCCTCCTAAACGGCTGGACAGATTTGAATGATTTTTTTTTTGGGTGGCGCCCTGGATGGTTTAGATTCAAAAATCAGGCCGGCAGATGGCGCTACAGTCGGTATCTAGGTTATATTATCGACTGCAGCGGAGGAGTTCAGTGATATACACACGTACAGTAGAATTTTATATGTAAAAAAAGAAGATAATAATGCTGAAGAGTTTTGTCGTTTGTTTAAACGCGCTAATCTCTGGACCTAGCAGTATGATTCGAAAAGTTTTTAATACTAGTAGGAAGCTATATTATCCCTAGTGTTATAAGCAACAACATTACAAACAGACACTTAAATTGTATTTATTTGTATAGATAACACTCGTGGTTCCATAGACACAAAAACAAACGTAACCAATGACAAATATAACTACATACTTGTATTGAGAAACATCACTCCTGTTTGTCTGAAAATCGACGGTATTGCCATTATTTGAGCATAACTTACCTGAAACAATAAAATAATATTTGTTAATAAATATGAAAATACATAGTAAAAATTCGGTAAGAAGCCAGGCTTAGTCCATGGTAGGTAATTTATAGAGGAGCTAAAAAATAGCAATGGAAACAATTTTAGAGGCTGCTCACAAGGCTAGTTATTATATTTTCTCAGCAATGGAGTTCCTTCATGAATCTGTCGCCAAGCATCTAACGGTGTGATTTTCCAGATGCTTATTTTAGGTTTTTAAAAGGTCAGTGACAAACCCGTAGATGGAGCACGCTTGTCCAGGGGAAACTTGTTCACTCTGGGCTTAAACGTCCCTAAATTGTAAGAGTCAGGAAACAGACGACGGAGGCAAGCTAGTTTTTCTATTGCCCAAAATTACTTACATTTTCACTGCTCAGCTTGCTCTACCGTTTAAGAAAACTGGAGTTGACTCCATTGAAACCAAGTGTTTGGGACACTATTTTGTTTATGGGGCCATTTCTTGTTTTTTTTTACTGTTTATAGGCCTGTGTCTGACCACAATCTCACCATGGTAACTGATGTGGTCGAAGGTGGTGCACACACAAAGCCTAGAAGGAACTGGCTCTCAAGTGCAGCTGTCGGAACACACCGATAGGTGGACAGATTTTCAACTTGAGGTTGGTAGCCAGTCAGATGTGTACTACAAAGTACTCTATCACCGTGCTATGGCTTCCTCACGTTTTCCTTCACCGAAAGCTCAAGCTCATTGTAGGATTCGAACCCGGGACCTTCATATCCGACGTCACTAGCACTGAGCTAACATCGCCTTGGCCAGGACCCTTGTATACCAAGCCCAAATAGCATTATAATTGGCTGTCTAGATGTCGTACAAGCAATATTAATGACACCACTAATTGGTCTAGGTAATAAATCATCGTTAGTTAGCTAGATAGCTTACGTTACGCTTCACGCGACATTTAGCAGTAATTGGTAAAATTAAATTAAATCTAGATGTAAATCTAATATCTGGAATCGGAGGGATAGATTGGTAAATTGTATATTAATTGACAAAGCAGAATTGAAAAACAATATTATGTTTCCGACGCGACTCAGTCGACCGACTGGTGGGCCAGTGGTTCCAGTCAACAAAAAAAAATTGTGTATCTTCGATATCACATCTTTCATATATGATACCATGAGGATTGCCAATCTGATACCAATTCTAAGAAACAGCCTAAGCCCTAAATTGACCTACTCACCTTTTGCATTAAGTTTACATAAATACGCAAATATTTTGAAGCGCTCGTGGTGTAGCATGATTAGCCGTTCTTAATCGATCGGCAAAGTTAAGCTACGTCTGTCGTGGTCTGTTCCTGGATGGGTGACCGTCTAGTGGTATTTGAAATCGAGCGTTTCCGTGCTTCGGAAGGCACGTAAAGCCGTTGTTCCCGGTTATCACTTAATTGTGATAGTCGTTAAGTTAGTTGAATGCCTCATAGGCGGCTTCAAAAATTCCAACAGTAGGTTGACCACTAGCCTACCTCCACCGATCCGCAGTGGGCACGCGTGGTGGAGTATCTGCCCATTCCCTTCACCCTCATTTGTGAAAGGAGGCCTGTGCTCAGCAATGGGATATTTATAGGCTGATGATGATGTTGATGAAATAAGCAAATATGCTCAGCCTGGTATCAGCCCCCGATGGATTATTTGCACGGTTATCGCGTTAAAATAACGATAATGATAATAAAACATCGCTTCCATTAAAGCACCGTTACCTAACTTAACGTGTGTAAAGGATTTTCAGTGTGGAGCTACAAGAACAGCAATTTAAAAATCGCTCGTAAATCAACACATATACACGTACCAGTATGGTAATTCGTGTCTCAGATTGTTTACACTAAAACGATCACTGCGTAACCACCTCTAGTCAGAGCGCAATAAAATCTAGCCTCAAGTTTTACACCGAACCACAAGACGCCGGGAAAATTTTCACTCGTACGTAGTTGACATACCGAAAATACGGTCACATCGTTTTGCATCCTCATTTATAATGCTGTTTCCTGACTCTTGCAATCTAGGTTTCTTCTGGGTAATCGTGGTTCATTTTAGGCTTCGCCATCGTCCTTTATGGACGGATCATTGGTCAAACGCAAGCCCATTTATTAATAAAAAAGAACTCTTCTCTAGCAATTAGGTAACTGTGATCAATTTTGTTTAGAGGTTCTAAGGCTTATAAGGTAAAGGTCGGACCAGACAGAAAGCCTTTAAGGATGGGTTAGATTCATATCACAGATTCAAAGAAAGTGTCAGTTAATCGTTAGTCAATTGAATTAATCTAAACCCACTACACAATTCTAGAAAGTTTCATCTGGTACTCAGGAAGTACCCACGTACATTGGCATTCCGGGCTGCTAAATAATAAAATACTTCGCTTGTTAGTACTTCTAGAATTAGTAGCGATTTTCAACCTCTTACGCACCCGCCATCTTTCAAGCCCCACACAAAACCAGTACATAATCACTTACCGTATCTTATCACATGCCTGGAATGGAACCCTTACACCTATTTAGGGACACTTAGCCCGGGAATGGCGGGGAAAATTAAGTGATGGAGCATTTTCTTTGAGCACACCTACTTGGATGTACTTTCGAGTGATTTATGTTGACGTTGACATATTGCGAAATTAAAATGTTTTATTGTGTGGCCATTACATGGCGCCATTAAAAGGGGTAAGATGTTATTAAAAATATGTTAAATGTATATGGTTAAACCTGGTGGACCGACGACCTGGTCAGAAACGCTGGGAGCCGCTGGGTGCAAGCGGCCCAAAACCGTTCGAAATGGTGGAGACCTATGTTCAGCAGTGGACATCCATGGGCTGATTTATGATATGGTCAAAGGGCCCTAGTAAGGAGTCTTTTTATGATTCGTACGTGATTTTGTTTACTCCAAAGGTAAACTCTTTTCAGAAATATGTCAAAACAAGCTTTCTGCTTGTATACCTTTACTTAAAAACTAGGTTTTGCTAGACCATCCCACGTAATAGGGGGTTCAAGTTTTGAAAAACCCTTTCTCAAACGGTGAATAATTTATTTATTTTTTATTTTATTTTTTTATTTATTTACTCTTAGGAAGATTTACAGCTTAATTTCTACGATAAAGTAAACAAATAGATGATCCAATGCCATTTACAAATCTCCACCTATATAGTAATCTATATATATAAAATGCTTTGTCCTGAATGACTGAGAATCAACGCACAGCCTAAACCGCTGATCGTAGAGACCTGAAACTTGGAGGGTGTGTTCTTTGTATGACGTAGGCATCCGATAAGAAAGGATTTTCCGAAATTCTACCCCTAAGGGGGTGAAAAACGGGTGTAAAGTTTGTATGGGACAACGTGATACCTTGGTCCGATCTACTTCAAATTTTGCATAAACATTCCTTAACAGAATTGATGGAAGATGTATTTCGTATTTTATTGAAAATCATCACCGTACGGGGTCAAAAAGGGGTAGAAAGTTATTTTAGGGGTGATTTGCATCGAAGTTGATATCAATACTCTTTAGTACTTTTGATTTAAATAACATTTTTTATTTTGACACATGTTTGAAATCTCAATCCGATTTTCTCAGATTACAGAGTAAGACAGATGGAGCGAACGGAACACGGGAGTGAGGCCAAAAAAGCAAATACAAATTGAAAAACACATACCTGGTATTCTTTTGAATTTGTATTTGCTTTTTTTTTTAAACTTATTTAATGAAAAACACTTTCTTTTTATAAATTAGCATACAGCAGCTTTTAAACATAGCAAATACAAATTCAAAAGCGAATACCAGGTATGTGTTTTTCAATTTGTAACTAATTGCTTTTCTTGGGCTCACTCCCGTGTTTCGCGCGCTCTATCTGCCTTTTGTTCTGGAAACTGAAATGCTCTTTAAAATTGGAATGTCAAATATAAAAGAATATTTAAATCGGATTAGAATTCGAAATTTGTTTGGAAGTTCATTTTCTCGGACTTTTTGGCGGGAACTTGCAGAGTGACGTTACGTTTTCATTTTTATATTCATAAATTCGTGGATTTTGAGTTTTATTGCATATTATCGGTGGTATTTTATCCAATAAAGATCAATCCATGTGCACCAGTGAAGTGAAATGAAATGAATTATGTGTATCGTGTCTTTTCAAAAGTCCGTGAAGAGTTTTAGTACATGACCACCATGACTTTTATGGACGGTGACTGACTGCGTGAGGACTATGTGAAAGTGATTTATTGTGACTAGAACTTATATAATATAACTGGAAATTGGCAAAATACACACCCGTGTGACGCAATTGACAGAAATAAGTTCATTTTCTCTATATCATTAGAATATTTTGATTGTAGTTAATTTAATTTCTTTCTCATTTGTTGTTATAATAATTAAATAAGATTCTTTGAGTTAGATTTTTTTGTGTAGGTATAATATAGGTTTTTAGCTTTAATTGTAAAAATATCTGTGTTTGATTTATTGTGTCTAATAATCAGTGGCGTGCATTGGTTTTCGATGCAGAAAATTCAAAGCGTACGCGGGTGAAACCGCGGGGGTCTGCTAGTCCACTAATAAAGAAACTGTGCGTAATTTCAAGTATATAGACCCTCCCTTCAGTTTTAGCTGTACGCGTGTAGTAAATTCTCCTTTATATATACAGACTATCTGCCCGGCGCGACTTCGTCCACGTGGTGCCGTATCGTACGCTACCCTACTTTTAAACCTTCCCTGGACTTCCACAAATATTTCAAAACCAAAATTACCCAAATCGGTCCGGCCGTTCTCGAGTTTTAGCGAAACTAACGAACAGCAATTCATTTTTATATACCACTAGCTTTTTGCCCGCGGCTTCGCTCGCGTAGACTATAAGATTTGTTCGCGTAATAAACGCTAAAATATCAATTTCGTGAAGATTCTTAATTGTTATTGTGAACTCGGTGGCCAATTCGATGATGGGAGCGCGGCGCGGCGACAGCTGGTGGAGGACCACGTGCTCCCATCCATCAATCATCAATCAGCCAGGACTTTCTTTAATATAAAGCCGGCCAAGCTCAAGACTTAGTCTCACTCGCGCACCGAGGGCTCTGACCTTCCTTGGACGTATATTTATTGGATTGGGCCATCACTGTTGTTTAAAACCGGACCGCATAATTAAGTTTGTTTGTGTAGGAATTTGGATGATATTGAAAAAACTGTGCTAGTTAGAAACATTGTTCTATTTTTCCTATACTTTTTCCAGATTTTTCGCATTGCGGACCTCGGAGATTGGAATTATTCATCAACATTCGAAAAGTCTTAAAAAATAATAGAAAAATGTACAAATAAAGCCCTTTCACATGATACCTCACTTAAATTTGTAGCCCTGCTTTGAAATTGCAGGGCCCACTCTGTTCACCTTTACAACCGTAAAAGTAAAAAAATATATATTTGCAATAAGGTTGGGTAAGCAATATTTAAAACTATTCCAAATTTTAAATCAACAGCATTAGGTACTGGTTGTTGAAATATACCTACCGCTGTAACAGTCGAACAGACAGACTAACTGGCACCATAAGGGTTCCTTTATTAGCATTTTAGTTCGGAACCCAAATAAAAACGAAATACCAGTCACTAATAACGATATCCCAAGCACTATACTAAAAATTAGTGGCAAAGTAGATGCCTCATAGAGTAGGTATAGGCTACACGTTAAGAAAGGATTTCCCGAAACGTAACCACTTGAAAGAGAAATTGGACTCTGGCTGCAAGCAGGTTCTCTCGTTATCAATTTGGAGCAGCCCGAGCAGGGAGGTTCCTCCCCCTTACATCGCAGTTGTGTTCCTGCGGTGAGTAAGGTCGCCTGAGCTGCGTGTAGGGGACCAGTATGTAGTAGGCACCAAATAACACCTACCGCTGCCGGCACAGCGACTCCTCTCAACCTTCAAACACTTTTTCAAGAAGGGAGTAGAGAGAGATTCGGTAAAGCGTGAGTGATACCCCTGGTGTTGCAAGCGTCAATAGGCAACGTTAACTGCTTGCCATTAGACGAACAGCAAGTTTTTTATTTGTCCTATCTTCGTCGTAAGTGTAACTATTTATATGCCCTATATATGCCTTTATGACTACCAGTATGGTACTTTTGTCGATCAGGCTGGCCACCACATACTATCGTGCATAAAAAGCACAGGCAGGATTCCGCTCCACTCCGACTTTAATGACATCATTCATAGGACTCTTGCCAGAGCTCTCGTGTCAGCTATTCGTGTATCGAGTGGCTTGAAGCATAACGATGATAAGAGGTCCACCTGACAGTAATATCCTGGAGCTCATTGTATTTTTCGCGACATATCGAGGCGTCTGATTGACGGTTCCTATAGCCAAAGGGCTGACGAATACTCCAGCTAGAAGATTAGCATCACCATACAAAATGGCATCGCCCGCCGCCTGCAAAGTTTGGGCACACTACCAACTGGCAGCAAATTAGATCAGCTATATTCTCTTTGTGAACTGCTGGTCTCTTTTTTTATTTTATTTGTGTTCTGTTTGTTTACTATTTCCTACTTAGTATGTCAAGCAATTTCATCATATCTGAATTGTTCATGGTCGTTTTTGAGAAATCGATGAACATACATGAAAAAAGAACATACGCGTCCAACTTAGAGTTTCATCCTTCTTTTTTGAGTCGGTTAAAAATAGGATACCTTTTATCACGGGAGAGTTCCCGCGAGGGTGGTACAGTGGGAGTAGTTACTCGACCCAGAGCTATGCCATATGTAGACAAAGAACTTTAAATGAGAACACATCGTGAAGTTTTGCAGGTTCGATTCTTACTTAGGTAAGCCTTTTTCATAAGTTCGTCAATGCAGCTGTACTTATTTGTAGCTTTTTTTTGTAGTGTACAAAACTAAAAGGCCAAACGGGAGAGCGCTGATGATGGCTCTCATCAACCAAAAATCTTATATCAAAATCATTGATCCTGTCATAAAATTGTGAGAACGAAACCATAGCGCGATTCAGGAAAAAAAACAACGCCATCTAGTAGTTCTCTCCCTTTGTGTCTCATAGCCGTGAGACGGCCTGTAAATAAATAAATTGAGATATCTTTTTTTCCCGTGAGCCGATTTTGATGAAACAAAGCCTAGTTGAAGCGCCAAGCAACGCTCAATCACCCTGTGGAAACCCCATGCAAATCCGTTCAGTGGATTCGAAGATTATCCTGTTCAAACAGACAAACAGACAGACAGAAAGACAGACAGACAGAATTTTTTTTTTAAAATGGTATTTATGTATTTTGTTAGTCATTCTACATCACCCCCAATCAGTTTTTGGTAAATATATTCAATGTACAGACACGACTTTTCTACAGTTTTATTATATGTATAGAAGATATAGAAGATATACATATAGAAGACTAACTGCCGGGCCGACTTCGTTTGCGTGGTGCCCTACCCCATACCCATATTTTTTTTCCGTAAGAACCTCCTACAAAGTATAAGAAAACTTTTTAAAAAAAGACGATGATATGGGTAAAGTCGTTTTCAAGTTGAAATAGGGATTCATTTATATATAGATAGATATATAATTTTTTCAGCCGTCGCAAACCTAATTTAACAATTTACACAAACAAATAAACACTGTGTAATCAATATGATGCTATAAAATTTGCTTAAGGTTGTAATTTTGTCGTGTCTCGGTTATTTGTTGCCGGTACGGAGGCGGTAACTAATTGCTCTCTTCCAATTTGAGTCTGATAATGGCTTCGGTGTGGTGCGAGGAGTGAGCGTGAGCGGAGTGAGGTAGCGTGTTTACAAATTAATTAGTTCCAAATAATATGATCACGACAGACGTAGCTTAACTTTGCCGATCGATTAAGAACGACTAATCATGCTACACCACGAGCGTTTCCGGTACCTGGATGGGTGACCGCCTAGTGGTATTTCAAATCGAGCGTTTCCGTGCTTCGGAAGGTACGTAAAGCCGTTGGTCCCGGTTATCACTTAATTGTGATAGTCGTTAAGCTAGTTAAATGCCTCCTAGGCGGCTTGAAAAATTAAACAAATCCGCAGTGGGCACGCGTGGTGGAGTACCGCCCAGTCCCTTTCACCCTCATTTGTGAAAGGAGGCCTGTGCTCAGCAGTGGGACATTATAGGCCGATGATGATGATGATTATTAATATGATCCAGTTTTAATATGAAATTAAGAGATTTCACAAGTTCTAATTGAGACTTAATAGAAAGAAATTTGTTTCAATAATAATTCCATGATGTAATAATTACAGGTAACACAATTTACCCATTTTTAAAATTTCTCTTTTCTTTGAATTTTTTTTCTTTGTAATGTATGGATAAATCATTCGTTCGTGATAAATCGTACCTCCATACCCCAGAAAAAACACAAAAAACAGATCCTCGAAAAGCCTGCCGGTAATATTGCTTTATTTAGTTTCGAGATCAATTCTATCAATAGCAATCCCTTAATCCCAGCATCGCTCCCGCTACCTCCGCTACCATACACCAGCACTCATTATTTCGTAAGTTCTCCTGTAAATGCGGCGGTTTCTTGTCCTTTATCCCCCCCCCTGTTTAATTAAACAAATTTCTTTGTTCCACCGACAGATATTATTCGTAATATAATTAACAAGTTGTGGGGTAGCCTCGCATTTTTTTTTGTTTACTTTTGTATTTGGTGTTTAACTACAATCTCACCACAATGATGATGTTGCCGAAGGTGGTAAGCTCACAAAGCCTAGTAGAAACATCCCTTAGCTTCTAAGAACAGTCCTACATACACCATCTAGTTTGTTGGTGGGTAGGCTCGTGCTCGGTTCGCGTAGCATGGACGCACCATTACATAACATATCAATAGCCCAATATTTCTTACCTTTTATTAGTAATCATGTGTCGTATATATAGCAAATTACTATGAATTGTTATGAAGAAAATATAGACGGTTTTATAGATCTTTCTTCCATTGTATGAAAAGATCCTCCAAGACTGAAAAAAAAAAAAAAAAAAAAAAACCTTGCTGAGTTTCAACTGAATGTACCAATTTAATGTACATAAGCGCCTTACCTAAATTGAATAAAAAAACTTTTTGATTTGATTTTATTAATAATTCTCTATCATAGAGGTAGAGTATAACGTTATTTCGCTCAAAAAGCAGCTCGACTGGGGAAGTACCTCCACCATACAGAATACCGCAGCCAAATAACTGAATGCTGTGTTCCTGCGCGTGAGTAAGGTCGCCAGAGCTCATTGTGGAGGTGGAGAAGGGACGGTATAACGCGCGACTCCGCGTGAGTAATGCCGCGTATGCTGTATGTCCATATGGCTACGGTAACCGCTTGTTTACCATCAGGCGGGCAACCGACCTCGTCGTTTTATATACTTAAATAAAAATTACATAAAAACTTATCTAATTGTAGTAATAAAAATTATTTTAACGAGCGTCGCAAGTAGTCGTTAAATCGACGACGATACAACCCGCTTACGGCATCCGGCTATCATTATGACTGGATTATTAAAAATCTAGCTTTACGACTTGCTAAGAAGCTATAAAAATATGCTGTCAGCACTTGTATATTATATGTGGCTATTAAAATAAGATAAAACAACATACGACCCATTGGCACAAAATGTCCGGTTTAATCATGAAATTGTACTTTAAATGTGCAGGAGACAAGTGGAAAGAACGAGTAAGGAACCGCAGGGTCTAGGACTCGGGAAATCTCTTCGTAGTTGAGCAACCCTAGAGTACTCAAGGAATATTTCGTCGAATTTCAAATGTAGGACCACTGGCTTAGTGCCCTGTAACTCATGAACCGTAAGTAATAGGTAGACACTTGAAATTTTCACATAATATGTATTTCTATTACAGCTATACTACTACAAGTAATAAAATAAAAAGTTAAAGGGGGGGCCTTTAATTTTAATATAAAACTAGCTGCCCGGCGCGAATTCGTTCGCGTGGTGTTATCCTACCCTGTGGTGCTCCCCTACCATACCCTACTGTTGGGGCTCTATGGCCGTGACATAACTGACTGTTTGATTAGACGAAAAATACAGAGACTTAAATTTGAATAAGACTGACATTGAAGAAAAACAATATACATGAGGGACTTGACAGACGGAAACCAGACCCTGGAGTGTAACGACGACAATACAAGAGCACAGACCTTTGCAAGACGTCCAAGACCGTTCACCTACTCTATCTAACTAAACCATCCAAAACGTCACCCAAACGCATACAAAAAAATTCAACGTTTGTGACTGAACTCCTCGGTATCTAGGTTATATTATCGATTTCAGCGCCACCTGCCGGGCTGATTTTTGAATCAAAACCATCGAGGGAGCCACCCAAACGCATACAAACAAATTCATTCAAATCTGTCCAGCCGTTTAGGAGGAATTGAGTGACATGCACACTTACAGTAGAATTTTATATATAAAGATATAAAAAACGTACTTTTTTTGGGTCTATAGTAAATTTGAATTAGTTAATATTATTATTATTGTACGGAACCCTCCGTATGCAAGTCCGACTCGCAATTGGCCGGTTTTTTTTGGTTTTTTTGTTGCTTATTTTTTTTTACTTACATAACTGAACCCTACAAAGCTAATCTATGATACAATCACCAATACAAACAATTTATATTCGTAATATCAGGAGTCATGCCAAGCCAGTATGGTATTAGGGCAAATTACACGAATTACAATTGTTTCGAAGGAATTGCTGTACGATTTATGGGGTTTATTCATGGGTAACGTGAGGTAGCGAGGTCACGTCACATTATCTACATATTTCCAATAGAATTATGGTTATTAATAAAGGTATGCGGCTCATGCGTATGTAAAGAAATGGTGATATTTTTCCATAGTTTTTTTATAGCTAAGTCTATTTTGGTCACAGAATAAAGAAAACTCCAAAAGGAAAACACGGCTATATAAAAATGACAACAAAATATTACAACTCGAATGTGAAATGACACAGATAATATAAAAAGATAGGAACATTTACTGTTTCAATGTCATGTGACAACGTTCCTCATTCTTTAAACTAATTACATACGACATTTCTTTACACGAATTAAATAGCAGGTGATATACCGGTGAACAAAAAAAAAAAAAAAAAAACCTCATATTCGGGTGTCCTAATTGGCAAACGTCACGGTAGAATACAATGCTGTTCAATTTTAAACGTAATTTCGTGGTGTCATATGGTTGAGTATTGATTTATTATTGACGAATAATGGCGATGAGTGATTTTAACATATTTTCGAATGACTACGACCTAAATTTGTATACGGTTGTAAGATCTGGGTTATTTTTGATAGCAATACTGAAATAGGACGTCAGACAACTCACTGCAATGGGCTAGATGACTAAAAAAAATCTAAGTATTTAGTCCGCTTTTTACATTATCAAAAAATATTAGACAGGCTTTTTTCTTTTGTCAATTAAATAATAAAATATCGCTTTTATTTTTCGCTTAGCAAACTACACAAATAAGAGGTATTATAGTATTTCATCATAACCCAAAAATAAGCAATATTATAGAAAATGTCACTTGTAGTAGCCTATTTCTAAATTATCATTTTTTTTAATTTCAGTCCTCAATCCGGCTCCTTTCAAAAAAATTTAAATATTATTCTAAAAAGGGCCGGCACGGTAAGCAATATTTTAAACTATTTCAAATCATATATCATTAGTGGATGATTAAATATAACGCTGTGACAGACGAACAGACGGACGGAGTGGCACCGTAAACCTTTTCAGTTCGGATCCCAAAAGACAAGAAAGTGGCGTGGCCTTACAAAGAAGTACACTTGAATCGATATATTCACGTTTCATATTTTGATCTGGCAACCTTACCTCGAACAAGATTGGAGCAACGAGTATAATGGGTCATAAAATGTAGTTGCTGATGCACAATAGTGACGTCCATTCACACGAATTCCCAGTAATTCACCACGACGACCGCTGGCACATTTAGAACATTTTAATACGTCTATTGTAAGAGGGATCGGGTTTGGGTGTTTATTCGATCCACTTGTTCAAGGTATCTGATGGAATTCTTAGTGGCAGATTGGAATATTTGCCCTTGTTTTCATTTTGCTGAATTGGAATTCATTACTGGCAAACAGATAAATAGACAAAAAATGATTTTTATATGATTAACTGTTCGTGGCGTCGCCCGGGTGAACATTTCTTTCATACTAACATCAAAAATCTGCCACATCGGTCCAGCCATTCTTAGATGCTGATCTTTATACATATTTAGATTCTTTAAGAAATCTTTCATATTTACTAATTCATGTTTTGATGTTAATTTGATGCCAAGTTCTATAAGAAACAAGTAAAACCAGACAATTTTAAGAGTCCCGCGTAACGTTTTTCGATAAGACATCATCTTTCCGGTAATAAAATGGCAACATTTCAAAATAAACATGCAAAGCGCGAACTTTCCCGCGAATTAAGAATTCTACAGCTTATCTAAGTAAACGAGGATCGTCGTTAAAATCTATTACGCGGAAAAAATAGGGATGGCGGAAAGTTACAGACTGAAATATCTTCAAGTTGGGACAAAGTGTGCCGTTAGAAGATATAGATTCGGTTTCGGACGAAAAAAGTGTACTTAAAAAAGTATTATGGGTTAAATTGAATAATAAGGTTGGATCAGCTTGTAATTGTATTAAATGTTGCTTTATAGTGACCCACTAGACTAACCAAAGCTGTTCAGTCGAATGCCATTCTGTAGTGTATATTTAATACCAAAATAAATATATTTTTAAAGGACTAGGAAGGCCTCCCATGTGACTTACACTCTTTCGCGGACAAATTGGCGAACGCTAAGAGCTCTCAACCGTGTAAGTTTCAGGTAAAAGGCCTCTCATTCGTGTAAGTTTCAGGTAATCAGGGGCGGTCGGATTGCTAATGGCAGCTCGGGCCGCTTGAATGGGACGAGACTGAGTAGGACGAAGCGACGGTCCTAGTCGGCTTGGACGATATCTTGGTAGGTACATCGTGTGTTGTGAGACCATCTTAGATTAAATATTACTAGTATCAGATTTAAAAAAATATAGTTCTTCAAAATTGAAGCAGTTTGTGGTTTTACCTGTTCAAATATTGATCGCTCTATGTTTAATTTATGTATGAAACTTCATAAGAAGTCTCAACTCGCATAATTGCTGGAAGCCAGGAAAATCTTTCCCTACTTAGAAAATTGATCGTTTAGTAACTATGTAGATAAGTGTTAAGATTACTTACTTTCAGTGTAAATACAAAGACTTGAGTGAAACCTTAGCAATATGCAAGAGGAGGGGAGAGGCGATCTTAGTTATTATACAGTTTTGAAGATTTGTTTCCTCTCATTTACCTACGTGTGAGATACGTTAACAGGTGGTTTTCCCAGCAAATGCGAACCTTCCGGTATTAGAGAATTATTCAGACTATTAATAAATGCCTGCGAAGGTCTTTTGAATAAATACTTTTGAATTTGAATTTTAACCATAGAGTTAGAATATTAATAGAGCGATACTAGAGTACGTCTGTGAGCACCGGTACGGTGTAAATGCCTTGAAATGATGTGCGCGTACATGGTTTGAACGACTAAAACACAATCAATGCCAATTTCTCGTTTATTATCGACACTTATAACACATAACAAGGAATCCATATCGACATGTTGTCTGACTGTAAATCAATGGGGAGGGATAGGCAAAGCTAATCTCAGATGGCGCCACCCTCACTGGTAACTGTCATTGATATTGACTTGATGTATTATAGGGATTTTCATGAGTTTCAATTAATTAAACCAACTAGTATATAGGCTTGTCATAAAAATCGTTAGGTTTGAAGTGATCACTGCATAATCTTGCCTATGAGCTTGGTTTCAATTTTCTTTTTGTAAGGCTTTAATCCACAGCTTTCTTCTTTTCAATCGGTGTAAACCTTTATTATTGCATTGACTAATTTGATAACGAATACGTAAAAAATGTATGGTGTTTGACAGATAGACGGCACCAGCGACTATATGACACCTAGCGGGATGAATTGTCAGTGTGCCTCCTCATTAGTGTACGATATATCTGTGGATGCATCTATATGGAATCTCACGCTTCGCACAGGGTAACTTTGTTAACGCTATCTATAATATTCTCGCTCTATGATTTTAACGGTCTTCCACAGATATGAACAAAAAACAGGAACTGCGATTCAACTGATTAAGATAATAATTATGCATGATCCTGTTTTTAAACTATAAAATTCCATAATGAACACATTTTCGTGAGTCCAGCTGAGTAGTATTTTCAATACCTGAAGGGTATTCCAGTCAGATTTTCTTGTCAATATTAGGTCTTATTTCGTTGAAGGTGGAAATAAACGATTTTTATGTTGACATAGATTTAGATCTAGGATTTAACCTAGCCTAGATTTTAGATACTAGATACCTATTGAAATCTCGTTTAGGAATGCCTTTGAAAAGGTTGTCAAGTAGACGTGCCATTAGATTTAGTGGATTTTGATTCATTTTTAGGGTTCCGTAGCCAAATGGCAAAAAACGGAACCCTTATGGATTCGTCATGTCTGTCTGTCCATCCGTATGTCACAGCCACTTTTTTCCGAAACTATAAGAACTATAATGTTGAAACTAGGTCCTTACCTAGTTTATGACAGGACAACTAGTCTTAGAGAAAAATGCAATGGTACTCCACGCACTGCCTAACCTAAATACTGGTTAGAAAAAAGCACCAAGTTCATTTCCATTCAATACACTTCTTTAAACAAAAAAATCTCATAAATGAGTTACTGTTATATCAAAGCCAGTAGAACAACTTCTACTAAAATAACTGAAGTACAATTTTTCGAGTAAAATGAATTTGAAAACTAATAAAAAGAAACCCATCGCATCGCGCCAACTTCTCCTGTAAGTTATAAACTTAGAACGACCCACTTACTGAACAAAAGAAGATTGACCAGCTGCACTGTTATATACTGTTTAAAGTTATATGTGCTTTTAAGTGATTATATATGTAGATAAAATAAAATTTGCATGTCAAAAATTCTAGACTAGAAGCTCTGAATTTAAGTATTTAAAAGTTGAAGAGTTTGTATTTGTTTTTTTATACCCCTAAGGTGGCAAGCAAGCATACTGCCCGCCTGATGGTAAGCAGTTACCATAGCCTATGGTTGCTTGCAACACCAGGGGTAGCACTCAAGCGTTGCCGACCCTAGATAGCATATAATGTGATACGCTATAAAATATATATATTTTGTACAGAGTACATTTTTGCAACTATTTTAGTAAGGTTCTACACATCAGTTTCTATCAAAGTTAAAAAAGCTAAATAAATAATAATAGAATAATATTATTATAGACATGACATATCAAAGAAAATAGTGCCGCTATTTTGCTCTAGCATATGATGTCTAGAAAGTGAGTGAAAGTGACAGGTAATTGAAAATACCACAAAGTTAGCGCTCTCCAGGTACACCTTATCTCAATGTTTCTCACACCTTATTTGATTACCTATTGGCCAAATACTGAAACACCACTCACACTTAAGTCACCGTCTATAAAACCATACAGTCCGACGCCTTTGATCTCGTGGAAAATGCCGACAACGTCTAGACAGTATATCGCGACGGCCATATAAAGTATGCTGTGTCCCGAACTACTCACATCGTTTTCTTCGCAGTTCGGGCTCGGCTTTCCCACGTCTCGCCCCTCACAACCCGCACGATTGCCCTGTCTAGAAGTCTTCGTCGGACGACTGTATTGTTTTATAGACTGTGCTTAAGTTATGATTAAGTCGGCATTTGACAGTTCGATTGTGTGGACAATAAGCTTCTCACTCAACTATAAGACGCTCTTACATTTTGAAATGGCGTTTCAGTATTTGATCGTTGACCCGTTAACTCGCTTATGGGACGCGCGTCCTATCACTACATATGAAAAAACAAACAGAAACTACTAGTCAACCATTTAATTTCATAGGTTATTAAATAATCATGTCGATACATAACGTTCGGTTGGGCAGGACAGATAACACTAATATTACGCTCAGTCGATTATTACCCCGACAGTGTGCCGATAGCAACCAGGCACCCATTCAATTGGGGGCCGTACACAGTAGTTGATAATCCTGCGAAGATGGCCGCTTTCGGTGCCTGTCGTAATGGCGGTGCGATTGATATGTAATGTTGAATACGATCGTGGGTCATACTGCTAATCTTGTGTATCGTTAAGATATTTTCATTGCAATGACGATTGAAGATATTCATTTTTCAGTTTAAAGATGCAAAGACAAAGATATAGGTATACCCAACAAAATGATGTCTTTTTTGTCTGAATCCATTTATTTATTAAAGGCTTGACTAACAAACATCTAGATTTATTTAGTAAGTGGGATTTTACATAGTCCCAGTCAAAATACTAACAAGCAGGCAGATTCCTTATGATTCTTGACGGTAAGTAGCAACCATCACCTAAAATAAACATTATATGGGGATTCAGAGACCAAGCCATTTATTCAATTTAAGCCCTAGTAGGGCAACTAAGGTCAAAGCTACTGAAGTTACCACCGGTTCGGAAGTCGGCCTTCAATTTGATAAGAACAGACAAGAAACTCAGCAAGGTTACATTTTTTAAATATATTTTGGAACTGTAATGTTACATCGTTAATAATCATCCAACTCGCTTCTCATAGCTTTAACTCGCTTCACCGTGACAGTCGAACGTCTAGCTAACACAAACGACTAAGAAGGCGACAGAGCGGACCATCTAGATCGATTCTACCGGATCAGGTGTTAGAGTACACCCGTATCTATGACACGGGTTGAATCGGCTCAATTCAGAGCGTTTCACTAGTCTATGGTATGTTGTACATAGTGCTGAACTACCGGTGCGGTGCGGTAGATGCAAGCGGTTTCGCTTGTATGGGACCTATGTTTAGTATGACCTAAATGTTAACTATTGAATTTGGTGGTTCTAGGTCAGCTAGATTCTTAGAAGGTACTAGATACTAATAGAATTTGAGACTGAATTAATTTCCGTCTGAAATATAAGCTTGAATTTGGCCCGAAAGACGCAAATCCAATTAAATTCTCGTGATTAAACTGAATATTGTTTCTTTTTTGTGTAATATGGGATTAAGAGTCCAGAGAATTGGAAAAGAAAAGATATTTATTTTAAAATATTTTAAACTAGCTGTCCTCCGCGGTTTCACCCGCGTTCCAGGAATAAAAATGCCTATGTCTTTCTCCATACTATCGGCTATCTGCATGGCAAATTTCATGGTGATCCGTAGAGTAGTTGAGGCGTGAAGGCATAACAAACAAACTCACTTTCGCATTTATAATATTAGTTAGGATGCAGGACTATGTTGTTTTATGGCTATACTTGCGTATCACGCCGCAGGGTCTTGGTTCGATTCCCACCCAGGACTTTGTATTTGTGCGCATGAACATGTCAGCATGTCCTGAACCTGGTTGAAATAAAGAGCTAAAAATCTCAAAACATAACCAAATCAAAATTTCATCAACAACTTATCATTCTCAACAATCATGAACCAAAAGTACTTAGCAGACGATAAGCAACTAAGTAAATTACCACGAGTAGATGTCAGGCAAGTAATATTTGCTCAAGTTCCAACTTAGATAGTCCCGTGTTAGGGTAGCTTTCCACCAGAGATGTGTAGCGAGGGATGTTTCAATCCGCCAATAGGATCGCTTCATTAGAGCTATAACTTGAATATGTTTTTGTTAAATATTATATTTTTTATTAAACTTTTTATGGTGACTGTACTTGTTTGTTTAACAGACTTCAAAACAAGGAGGAGGTTCCAAATTCAGTTGTTGTTGTTTTTTTTATGTTTTTTTAGGTAACCTCATAACTCCATAATTTATTAACCGATTTGGAAAATTATTTTTTTGTTTTAAAGGGTACACTTTCCGTTTGGTCCCATTGTCATCATATCAGGATTAGATTACTTTTAAGTGTACTTTGAAGACGGTTTAAGTTTTTTGTAAAATATTTTTTTTGTTGTATATACTTGCATTGTCTTCCAATACACTAATGTATACCAAATTTCAGGTAAAATTTATACTGCAAGATTCGTTTACAGACACAGGACAGGTGACACTAAATAAAAGCTTGTAAAATGAAGCTATCCTATTCGTTAGCTAAAACATATTCTTCGCTACACATCTATGGTGTGCATGCACCCTTAGACAGGGGTATAAGACAAAGTTTCATATGAACTTACTAACTTAGCGAAGGGATATTAAAATCTTTGATGGCTCATTTTGAAATGTCGCATATCGTGGTTTTGATTGGTGCTTACTTGATTTTGTAGTTTGAGGCATAACTTTGGTGGTGGTGTGTTGATGGGTGGCCGGTTAATTGGTAACTTAGTATAAGCTTCAGTCTCTAAGCGCTTGATGATGATTTTGATAGTTATTGGACGCATTTATGGCACTATTCGAGAGAGGTGGAGCATAGCGCTTATTCGCTCAAAGAGCAGTTCGACTGAGGAAGACCACCTTACAGAATACCGCAGCCAAATAACTTTGTTGTGTTCCTGCGCGTGAGTAACGTCGCCTGAGCTCATGGGGGAGGGGGGAAAGGTCGGTGTCAACAATGCTTTTTGTGTTGCAAGCGTCCATATGGCTACACAGATTCGACTACATCCCCACTGATTCGGCTGAAAGCCACACAATCTTCAGATAGTTTAGTACAATACAAGCCTTCGCAGAGGTTAATACCAACTATACTGAGCACACCGAGATAAGTCTCAGCGGATCCGGACGTCCGGTAGTGGGGGTAGGGGGGATAAGCTAACGTCACTTCAACGTATCGACGGCATAAACGATGCCTGATACGGTAACGATGTGTACGTGTACTTGAACGGGTTATCTTTCAGGATATGTTCAGGTTATATATTCTTTGATGTAGAAGGCTGAATGTTGAAGAGGTTAAGATAACTTTTTAAAGGCAAAAGTATAGGTACCTGATTTAATCGCAGACATGTTATATAAAAGGAGCTTTTTAGAAGATTTCCTAATGTTAGCATTAACATTATATTATTTGAATATTATTATTTTCATACCATTGAATATTGATTAATTATAATTAATTGTCAGCATTATTTATTATGAAAGTGTAAAACGGTTTATTTTGATATTGTGTATTTGAATATCGAGGAATGGCAACACCAGAAAAGTATAATTGTAATAATGGCGGCCATTGGAGAAAGTATTTTAATTAATTTTTGTGGTAATTACCAAGTTTACCAACGGTGTAAATATAGTTTGAGCTTGTTTAAGCCAACTTCTTTTCAGTAAATGAGGGATGGTTAATACTAATTATCAAACAAAATTTATCTAAGACTTTTTTATAAGGAAAAAAAACCGCCATTATGCTTAAACTAACCTTAAACACGAATGTCCATAAAGTACAAAATGTCAGTTAAGAGAATATATTACACAGTATCACACCTACCGATAATACAATTAACTTAAGAAGTGCCCATTCTACGTACTTTCCTCACTCATTCCAACACTTTATAACTTTTCCTTGAAGATCCCTGAACCATAAAAAACCAATTCCCATCACAACCTTCGTTCACCATCCAATCTTATTAAAATAGAAAAAAAAACTTGAACGTTCGAATTTTAAATGCATTTTAATCACATCCCCTACTAAGTGCAAACTCGATGGAATGAGACGCCGCGTCTCGGATGCGACGCTGCTGGCTGAGACAATGGCAACTCGAACAAAAGACGATAAACAATCGCGCGCCGCCATCTGATTACTTAGCGATTACTTTTTAAACTCGATCGTGTGGCGATATGGTTGTTACCAAGTGTTTTGACTAGACAGCCTTTTTATGGAGACAATTTGAAATTATTTTTGACAGAGGTAGAGCATAGCGTTTATTCGCTCAAAGAGCAGCTCGACTGGGGAAGTACCTCCACCTTACAGAATACCGCAGCCAAATAACTTTATTTTGTGTAAAGTGTGAACGGACAAAGAATTCGAATCATAGTAACTGAATATTGATATATAGTATAAATCACCATATAGATTATCCAAAAACAGAGAAAGTGGAAAAGTTCACTGTCATAAATACAAACATATTTGGATTTGATATAAAAACAAAACAGTATCGAGAAGTCGTAGTAACAATAAATTCAAAATGCATGAGACAAGAAAATTGATAGAAAACACCGTTGCAACGGAACGTCTGGTACAAAACTTGTTTGTTTTAAAAAAAGAACGAGATACTGAATTCCATTTCCAATTTCAAATTATTTTATAAACATTTTCTTCAAAACTGTGATGCCTTAATAATTCACTCTTCATTTAAAAGTTGAAGGTAGGTATCCAATTATGGGAAGAAAGTTGATCTAAGAGCATTGCAGTTTATTTCTTGTTCATTATGTATCCTTGCGTAATATTACTGATTTCTTTAGCTTCATTGCTCTTCGCGGAGCCTGACGATGTACGCGAACTCGTTTTAAAATAATATTACTTGGAATCTCAGATTACAGTCTAATCTGAGCTTGAAGTATAAATGTTAGTAATGTAACTAACAGTATCAGATATTACCTAAGCAATTCAAACTCTAAAATGATCCGTAAACAAAAATAACTTTTATCTGCGGATATTAAATGTGAGAATAGAAAATAAATCATTTGTAACAGTTTATACTCGGATCAACACTATGCCACAGTTCAAAATTGAACAGCGATGCAAGAAGAAGGAAAGAAAAAATATTCATTTGGCGATAACTTCAGGATTTTTCCAGTTTTTAAAATAAGAATATTATTTTGTACGTGGTAAGATCCGTCTCTTTCCCGAGAAATATTACACGACAAATCTGACATAACTCTATGAGAACGAAATCTGATAATAGACAAAGACATAGCCTTTGTAAATTAAATTATCATTTAAAAAAATTACTTTAGCTCTAGCGTGAGTTTTGGAAGTGGGATTATGTAACACAGGTTTTTCCTAGCTCAGACACCGTCACCTTCAAAATTACAAATGGGTTTTGTATCATAATAAAACAAAAAAAATAAATCATTATAATCAACGATTTAAACTTAGCAAAAATCAATGCGGCATTTTGAAATTTGCAACATAACATAATTAATTAGAAAATATGAAAGTGTGAAAACTTCACTGGCTGCCACAGCTCAACTATGCAGAGCATCGTACACGACCGCAGTAGCGCGGCAGATATGACGGCAAACAACGACACAACACAGCAATGCACGGACAAATGCGACGTTCAATCTTGCGGTCCACTGCCGCTAACATGTGTTTGTTACGGCTATTTATACACCGCTTGCGGATTATGGATTTAGTTGGAGGTGCGGGCATTGGTCTACTGACTTATTTGCACTGTTGAAATGTTTTATTATTATTCGGAAATATGGAATAGAATGTATAGTTATTTATTTAGTTGTAATTATACTAGAAAATCTTTTGAATAAATTCATCATACCCATTATAAATGCAAAAGTAGCTCTGTCTCTCTTTTACTCTTTCACGCCTAAACCGCTGAACCGATCGTGATGAAATTTGGCATGCAGATAGCCTATGGTATGGAGAAGGACAAAGGCTACTTTTTTATCCCGAGAGTTAAACCACGGGGGACAGCTAGTATCATTTTAAAGCAACTTGGAATTGGCGTGATTTGGAAAAAAAATGTACTTTGGTAGCACATAACGTGTAGTAACATATAGGATAACTCAGTATTTTTTAACAGTCAGGTCAGTCAAGTTATTTTTTTTTTCATTTAGAACCTTGTCAATATTACTTGGCTTCAGATTGTTTTCAAATTTCCATTATACAGCGTCACTTATCACCCCCTGCGAACCAATCTTACACACCATAATAACGTACACCCCGCAGCGCAAACTTGAACCAACCCCGAGGTACTCGGAACAACATCAAATAAAAGAAACGCAATATTTCCCAAGCTAACAATATTGTTACAAAGTGGTTGACTACGCCTCGAGCACTGAACAACAATATAACACTGCAATACAATAAAACGCCCAAGTTCAGGGAACTTGGCGGCAAATTGCAGCTAAGTTATGAGGAGATTGACGAGTGATGAATAAATGTTCGCACGATTAACTTTTTTTTTTTTATACTACTTAGGTATCAAACAAGCATACGTCCCGCCTGATGGTAAGCGGTTACCATAGCCTATGGACGCTTGCAACACCAGGGGTGTTACTCGCGCGTTGCCGACCCTGCAGAAATCTCTTCAAAGCCTTTTTGAAGAACCCCACGCTGTACTCCATTGGGAAAACCACGACGGGGAGCTCATTCCACAATCTGAGCGTCAGCGCATACATGGTACCGTTACCCAGAGGGTGCCAATGGGACCCTATTACTAAGCCTCCGCTGTCCATTCGTCTGTCTGTCTTTCAATGAGCTGTATATGATGATCTTGAAATTTTCACATAATATTTATTTATATTATCATAATAATAAAGCTTTGTTTTTTTTTTTTTTTGTTATTTATTTTTATTTTAAGCTTTTGTTTTTGTTTTTTGAATACTTTTTTTTTTGTGATGTCTTTTGTATATTGCCTATTGTCTATTGCCGCTATAACAACAAGTAATAAAAAGAAATAAAATTAAAGGAAAACGTTGTTTTTTTTTATTTATTTAAAAAAACCAACAGCATATCTTACATAGAAGGTAACAAGTATAACATAAACTTAACATAAGCCAATTACAGGTTTTTCTAGGTTAATTAAAAGTAAAATTAAGTAATAGGTGTTTACGGAACCCTTAGTGTGCGGGCCCGACTCGCACTTGGCAGGTTTTTCTCTATTTACTTCGGTGATGAAAAACATATGAGATATCATAGCACGATAGAATACTACTGTAGCAGTTAGTACCCACCTGGCTGGCTACCACCGTCAAGTTGAAAATCTGTCGCCAAGCACCAATCGGTGGGTTCCAACAGCTGCCCTTGAGACAGTTCCTTCTAACTTTGTGTGCTTACCTCATCAATACTGGCCATGGTGAGATTATAGTATGCTTAATGTGAAGAAATACATCGTGAGGACCGGTTCGGAATACACTAAAAACTGAGAAGACTCCGGCAAGAAACTCAGCAAGGCAATTTCTTTTCGGTGGATCGTTCTTTAAATATTACAGTTATTTTTCTAAATACAGAATAATTATGCATACATATACAATTGTCACATAGCCAGGGGGATGCAAGTGCAGAGAGAAATGATGATGTCTTGTAATGAGCCACCTTAATCAAGGCTTTGTCAATTAACCACTGATTCATAAAATCTTTTGAACTTAATTAAGTACCAAAGTACAGTAACGTTATCCAGAGGCTACGGATGAAAAGAAGAGAGGTAGAGCATAGCGTTTATTCGCTCAAAGAGCAGCTCGACTGGGGAAGTACCTCCACCTTACAGAATACCGCAGCCAAATAACTTTATTTAGTGTAAAGTTGTGTTCCTGCGCGTGAGTTAGGTCGCCAGAGCTCATTGGGGAGGGGGGAAAAGTCGGTAACGCGTGAGCGATGCTTCATGTGTTGCAAGCGTCTATGTGGCTACGGTAACCGCTTACGGCATCAGGCGGGCCGTATGCTTGTTTATCGATTTAGTCGTATAAAAAAAAAAAAACACGAAAAACAGCCAGTTCAGTTATAAAATTGTGAACCTCTACCGCTCTTAAAAGATATAAAAGTTATTACAATCGTAAAAGTAATCTTCCCTAAAAAAACAAAAGAAAGCCGGCGCTAAATTCAACGCGGCGAAAATATCAAAGTCAAATAAAAGTTGGGCCAATACCGATAACGTTTGGATTCATCGGAGTTTAATAACCACGGCATTGTCGACAATGTAACACTCGTTTATGGTGTACCAACAGGTTATATTATAATTCAATAAATATCATTAGAAAAGTCCCGTCAAATGAGTCAGTAATGTAAGATTAGTCGTTATTGCCATCAAAATGCGCATAACTATTTCCCTTATGCATTGGCATGAAGCGCTCGTGGTGTAGCATGATAAGCCGTTCTTAATCGATCGGCAAGTTGAGCTACTGTCGTGGTCGGTACCTGGATGGGTGACCGCCTAGTGGTATTTCAAATCGAGCGTTTCTGCGCTTCGGAAGGCACGTAGAGCCGTTGGTCCCGGTTATCACTTTTTTTTTTTTTTTTTTTTTTACTGTGTATAGGCCTGTGTTTAACCACAATCTCACTATGGTAAGTGATGATGTGGTCGAAGGTGGTAAGCACACAAAGCCTAGAAGGAACTGGCTCTCAAGTGCAGCTGACGGAACACACCGATAGGTGCTTGGCGACAGATTTTCAACTTGAGGGTGGTAGCCAGCCAGACGGGTACTACAAAGTACCCTACCACCGTGCTATGGTTTCCTCACGATGTTTTCCTTCACCGAAAACTCAAGCTCATTGTAGGATTCGAACCCGGGACCTTCGTCTCGGTATCCGACGTCACTACCACTGAGCTATCATCGCCTTAAATAAAATAATTAAATCACTTAATTGTGATAGTCGTTAAGCTAATTGGAGGCCTTCTAGGCGGCTTGAAAACTACAACAGTAGGTTGACCACTAGCCTACCTCCACCGATCCGCAGTGGGCACGCGTGGTGGAGTATCTGCCCATTCCCTTTCACCCTGATTTGTGAAACGAGGCCTGTGCTCAGCAGTGGCATTATAGACTGATGATGATGATAGTACTCAACCACCGTGATCAATACATAAATATTTAATTGAACCTTCTTTAAACGAACACAGTACCTATTGAAGTACCCCACCTAAATATTTTAAAGAACCTTCCGTCCTTTAATAAACTCAGTACATTTTCTAGAACCCACCTGAACAACAAACAGAGCTACTTCCCGAAATTCCATTCAAAGATAATGTATATCCAAGACACATGTTATGAACTGAGAATCCTGAGACATGACAAGGCACAATGCAATGCATCAAGTAGACGAACACAATTTTAAGTTTACATTGGTAAACTTGGGTATTACGGGGATAGGGTTGTCACTTGGGAATTTGGGACGCAAATTTTTATTTTAGTTTAGTTTTTTTTTGAATATTCAAGCTCGCTAAGGCCCTTGAAGAGTTACAGGCTGGAGAATGTACAAGAGGTTAGGTTCATTAAGATTTTGAGTTAAACTGAATTAAAAAAATATTTATGCTATTTGCTTATATGTTTAAAGTTCAATGAAAGATAGATAAAAAGTCAATATTAAAGAATTATTAGAAACTGGCATTATTCACTTTTAGGGGTTATTTATGAAAATATTATGCAAAATGTCATGCTTTTCCCCACCGCGCCGGTTTAGACAGTGCGTTGTTCAAGTCAGTCAGTGTGAGAGTTTTATTAAGTAGATCCAAACAAGTGACAGCCCTACGAAATTTCACGCTCTATGAAACGCCAGTGACTGCGCGATAAAAGTTTCAACTTTGAACGTTAGGACTGGTGTTCGTGTTGGATGGACAATTCCACTGGCTAAGAGATTATAGTGATACGTAATAAAGGCTCCAACTCTGGTCATAAACAATAGAGCGGGTGGGTTATTTACATTTTTATGGGGTTTGTGGGAATAACAGTTTTAGTTTCGGGCTCGAAGGACCAAGTTTAAAGGTAAAATTTAATCATTTATTATTATAGACGTAATTATGTTAACTGATATAAATATAAATATCCTAGGAAATTCCTCACACACGGTCATCTGATCCCAAACTAAGCAGAGCTTGTACTATGGAAACCAGATAACTGATATAATACATATACTACTTTTTGTTTGTAAATACATACTTAATATACATAATTACACCCAGACTCAGGACATACAGACATGTTCATGCAAGCAAATGCAAGTCCTAACTGAAAAAAAAATTATTTAACAGTAACACAAAATTTTACTACCAATAACCTAAACACAGTGACTTGCGAACTAAAAATTACCAGTAACAAAACTAGTTTTGGTTCATTACTAAATTATTTGATTAAATCTAAAAGATATAAGATTAAATGTAACTAAAGTTAGTTTCCAGACAACAAAACTTCAACATACATAACTCAGTCAGACTCCAGTCAAACTCTTCACTCGTCACATGTTACATACAAATATACGATAAGGTATACTCTATGTATCAAAAATAAATATCTCGATCAAAACTTTCCCAAAAGCATTACTACATAAAAACTAAACAACAATCAAAGTTGCTCCACATCTCCCGCGTCGTAAGACACCCGCAATCTGTTGCCATTAGAGTCGAACAATTGAGAATCGACAATAACTGTAGTGGCGTAGTTCATCGAGCGTGCTATGCGAGTTGAATTGAGTTTGATATTGAGAAGGAGTTCGAGCAACCAGTATAAGTATGTGTGTTTAATACAATTCTCTTTATTAGAAGGAGAGTCTGGTGACTGACATATGCACGCACAGTTCAAAACCTTAGCGAATAGAAACTTGAACTTTTGCACACAGGTTCCTCATAATAAGCTAGGCATCCACGAAGAAAAAGTATTTCTAAATATGAATCCCAGTAAAATAGTGGATCGCGGTTGTTTTTCTTATATAAAAATACATTAAGAAAACTATAGGTACAAAAACATTATTGTACAGCGCCATTTATTTGGATCATTGTCATTAAGAACAAAAGAATATTCATATTTTATTGGCAGGTGCAGCCATTATAATATTTTAACTAAATAAATATCGCTTCAAAACAAATTACAATGAGAATAAAATAAATATACTTTATTTGAACACCACATTATAGCTGAAACGAACTAACTATACACGCATACACTTTTTTTTTTTTTTTTTCCAATACTATTGCAGTTTGTAAGCGTGCACTCTTTCACAGTTTTGTTGGTTTTGTACGTACATACATATACCATTATTTACATTATTACATGCACTATACATATAATCTAGATACTAGTCCAGTAACTTATGAAAGAAACATAATAGGTATATCATTTCTTTCTTAAGCAACTAGACTGCTTCTCTAATATATCCTCTTTTATTTTTCTTTTTAAAGTTATTTTATAATTGACCTCTTACGTAATGGACAGACATCTCGAACGTAGCAAAAATATATCAGTCTTTAATTCTTTGACTGTTTGTCGATCCGCGCGTCAATTTTTAACCGCAAGTCAAGGGATTAAATGACTTTTAAAAATATAATATAAAATTAACTTCAATGTTGTTTTTTTTTATACGAAACGATACATGAGATTGCACAGCTGTAGAGTACTGTACAAATTATCGCGCGATAATTACACAAGTGTTGCTAACGGTTAATCAATTTTTTAATAAGCCATAGGTTGTGGATTTAAGAAACAGTTGTTGCCACCTGACCTATAAATGAAATGAAAACTTTTCAAGTTACTTAGAAGATTTTTATTACTGTAAAATTTAAAACAAAATAGCTGATGCTCGTACAATTTGACTACAATCCAAGTTTTTGATTGTCTTTTGACCAGTAATTGAGACATTGCAATGGGAGCCGCTGGACCTCAGCAGCATTCGAAATCCAAAAGGTACAAACTAGTAATAATGAAAAAACAAAACAATAAAATATCGTTTCACAGCACACACTGATTGTGTCGTAAAGAAGTCCGCTCGAATGCTTGGCTTTATTAAACGCAATACTAAGGGTTTCCAATCACAACGTACCAGAATTACATTGTACAATGCCTTAGTTCGAAGTCTCCTGGAGTATGCATGTCAAATTTGGAGTCCTTTTTACAGGACGCATCGCAAGTATACAGCGTGCTTTCACGCGATACCTCGCGATTATCTCACAAGGCATCACTCACCGCTGTAGTTACGACCAACGCTTAGTATTTTTTAATATGCAATCCCTATCTAGTCGCCGTAAAATGCACGATTTAGTTTTTCTGCATAAGATAGTAAGAAATACCATCGATTGCAGTGATATTCTCAATCGTGTTTCGCTGACAGTGCCCAGTAGAACACCTCGGCATCCCTTAACTAAGACGTTTTATATTCCGCCTGTTAAAACTAATCTCGGTCTTAATTTGCCTGCAATAAGAATGTGTAACGAATATAACAACGTTCACAAGAAAATGCATGATATCGACGTGTTCAATGTTTCCTTGGCAGTGTTTAATTCAATCTTAATTATACCAATTCCATTATTGTTAACTTTAATTATTATTTCTTTTGTTTTTCTCTGTATATTTCTTTTTGATTTCATTTTGTTTTTAATTTAATTGTACCGTTCTTTTTTTTTTTTAAGCTCTATTGTTATTGCGTTTTTGTGAATGTTGTACATGCCTGTCATAGGTTTATGTATCAGTATTTAAATTGTGTATTATTATGTTAATGAATGTGTAAATATGTAAACTGGTGGTGTGTCTAATAAATAAATAAATGAATAAATAAATAAAAGATTCGAAATTGAAATTTCGATAGCGTGAAACTTACGTACTTCATGTAAACCCACTTCAAACGATGGAGGGGAAGTGAACACCGATTGGACTATTTATGAAGTTGCTACGAGATGTCCTGAACTCGAGATAAGTGCTTTTAAGTGTCAGGTTTTAGAGTTTCAATTAGTTTGGTGCGATAATTTTTCGGTAATAGTGCAAATTTATTGAACTATCAAAATTACAGCAATATAAACTTTGTCACCTACAAATTATAGACCTTTTCAAGGAAGACTCACTTATTAAACGGCTAAAATACAATGAAATAACAGCAACCTGTTGATTTCAGCTCCCGAGGCACAGAAAAGAACTTCTACACGAAGCACTTAAATAACAATTCAACTCATACCGCGCGGGACGCTCGAACAATTTCGGCATAATTTGAATAGCCGACATGATTCGAAATTCGAATTCGACACGTCGCATTCGAGAGTCAAATTAATTTGAACGTTAGATGGAATGTACAATATCGTAGTCATATACATATAGGTGTACTTAATTTGGTTATTAGTGAGCTAACAGGACTCTATCGCAGACGTTGTTATATCTATAGGTACATAATAGATCAATGACCATTGCGCTTTTTTTATACTACTTAGTTAGCAAACAAGCATACGGTACGGCCCGTCTGATGCTAAGCGGTTACCGCAGCCTATGGACGCTTGAAACACCAGGGGTGTTACTCGCGCGTTGCCGACCCTGCAGAAATCTCTTCACACCCTTTTTGAAGAACCCCATGCTGTACTCCATTGGGAAAACCACGGCGGGGAGCTTATTCCACAATCTGAGCGTCAAGGAAACTCCTTTGAGACCGCTTCGGAAAAAATCTGGTTTCAATATGTGAGGATGGACTCCCCGTCGATGTTAATGATTAATTAATGCGCTATTTATTGATGAGTTTATTTTAATAAAATCGTATTATATTTTGAGTCTTATTGGTAGTGTTTTATTCAATAAATATCCAAGTGCACCAGTGAAGTAAAATGAATAGAATGCGTGAATTGGAAAATAGTCTTAAACATGTGACAAGTCATGTGCCACCATTTAGAAAAACCTTAACTGACTAGGATGGAGAGTGACTGATAGTAATGACGGCTACTAATATTGGTTATGACTCAATGTTGCGCAGTCCAAATTTGTTCCGAAAGATAAAACTCGCCTAAAACAGTGGTTGATAGCGAAACGCTGGTACGTCCGCCATAATGAATCAGGAATCGCACAATTTTACAACAATCATGAAAAATTGCATTGAAAAAGATATTCGAGTGTTAGATGGATGTGAATCATATTTGTAACACGCTTTATTCACTCAATCACTCAGCAAGAAATCATTCCAAGTATTTTAAATCGTCACTCGTTATACTTTCATTTCTCATGTACAGTTTGTCAAGTATATTTCATAAAATAGCTCGCGCGAAGTTCTATAAAATCAGTCTATCTATAAATTCTTGAGTATTGACCATGCCACTTACCACAGTGATAGGATATGCAGGGTTGATGATGGTGTACAGCAGTATGTGGTTGGGCCTGGCCGGGAGCTCGCGCTTGCGCCGCGGCTCACCCGCCATGTAATTGTTGCCATTACTCTGCAATCAAGGAAAAGATACTGTTAATAATAAGTACGTCTAACAAGTTTTTGTTAAAAAAAATGTAGTACAATTTTTTATGGTGACTGTACTTTTTGTTGTCTATACTTTGCCATCCAATATACTAATGCATACCAAATTTCAGCTCAATCGGACACTGGGAAGTGTGTCAAATTTGACGTGCAAGATTCGATTACAGACACCAGACAGGTGTACGACGAAAAGCTTGTAAAAATAGCAAAACAAGGATGAAGAGAGAAGAGCAGCTCGATTGGGAAAGTAGGTACCTCCACATTAATAATTTAATCTGATACTTTTTATCAATCTGGCTTGTAACAAAAGACCACATCTCTTATTTAAGGTGGATCGTCATGCAATGTGTAAATATGTCAGTGATTTTCGAACGTAGTAGTTCATTTATGAGCCATATTTGAACGTTCCTCCAAAAACAGTTAAACTGGCTATTTTGTAAAAAAAGACATATTAAACAAAAAGTATTAATTCCAAATGTGCCAAATGAACTACTACGCCCGCAAATCACTGAACGATTTAAACATATGAAGGCAAAAACCAAAAACACTTGTAAAATCTAATTTCCCGTAGGTACATGCGAGCACCACAACCCTAACTCTATGGTATTCAGGGCCAGTAGACAAGATGGTTATCGACAGTAAACGATCAACCTTTGTATGGGATTGACATTTCAAATCGAAATATCACGTGATTTTTAACAATCTCTTATGTCAATCCCATACAAAGGTTGATCGCTTACTAACGATGACGATTGTCGACAGCCATCTTGTCTAGGGGGCTGGACGTGAATATTTCACCAGATCCAATCGGTTCTAGACCGTTCCCTTCGTTAGTCCATTCAGCAGTACACATCACTGGGCTGTTGAAGATTACTAATCAAAAACATCATCAAAATGAAATCAAATCAAATCAAAAAGTTTTTTATTCAATTTAGCCCTGGTAAGGCACTTATGAACGTTAAATTGGTACATACAGTTGAATTTACCACCGGTTCGAAATACACTTAAACTGAGAAGACTCAGGCAAGAAACTCAGCAAGGCTTTTTTTTTTGTCGTGGAAGATCTTGTCATATTACATCTTTTTTCCAAATACACCATCTACCATACCATACCATACAATATACCATATAATTATTATGCTTATTCATACAATTGTCACTTAGCCAGGGGGGATGCAAGTGCAGAGAGAAGCTACTACAACCATATATTCTTGTCTTCCACGTAATGAGCCACCTTATAGTAGGCTTTCATCAATATAAAAGACCAAAGTAAGATAATGAGCACCCGTGTCAGAACTAATTAGAGTACGACACATAAGTATACGTCCAATCCAACATTTCGAGTAGTGCGGAAATAATAAACACTTTGATAAACAGCTCATTTCAACTAACTCGCTAATGTGTCATGAAAATACCTTAGCGTTTGTAAATTGTTATGCCACATGCGCGTGCGGCACTCTCAAAACATGTTGATGCAACGTCACTTGTCAAGTTAATGATGCAATTATTCTCGATTTACATACAGTAAATCGAGTATTTAATGTGATTTTTTACGACATAAGTGAGAATTTGAAGTGCCAAAAGGGTTCAAAAAGTTATTTTTGTTTTTACTTTGACGTTGATTTAGGGAATGTGACGGCAGATGTGTAAAAAAATACTAATTTGAAATTCGCTACTAAAAATCGTTGATTTGTGTTTCACGAACAAATAAGATGCTGAAAGCCGCCTAATCTAAGTGACTCAGGATTTAGTGACATTCGTCATATTGTAGAAGTCAATGGGTTTGGCTTCATCATCATCAGCCTATAATGTCCACTGCCTCATGGCTGACCACAGGCCTCCTTTCACAAATGAGGGTGAAAGGGAATGGATGGATACTCCACCGCGCGTGCCCACTGCGGATCGTTGGAGGTAGGCTAATGGTCAACGTAATTTTGGAGTTTTCAAGCCGCCTTGGAGGCCTCTAAATAGCTTAACGAATATCACAATTGAGTGATAACCAACGGCCTTCCGAAGCACAGAAACGCTATATTTGAAATACCACTAGGTCACCCATCCAGATACCGACCAAACGGCTAATCATGCTGCACCACGAGCGCTACCCAGGGCTACATATACGATGATGATAATGAACCAAATATAAATGGAAACATTCATCCGAAAAATTCCACTAGAAAAACCACCAGTCTATGAAATCTCTAACACATTTCATTGAATAATAATAAACATTTCAGTAACATGACGTAATATTTAATTATTATAAACAAAGCTCCTTTGAAACAAGGCGATGTGTTATAATAAACAAACGAACAGACAAGCTTCCCTTATTTAGAGGCGCTTACAGACGAAGTTGGCAAGAAAACTGCCTGTTACTGTGTCATGAAGAATGTAGCTCTTTTCAAACTTTTTTTTTTTTTTTTTTATACAACTAAATCGGTAAACAAGCATACGGCCCGCCTGATGGTAAGCGGTTACCGTAGCCATATGGACGCTTGCAACACAAAAAGCATCGCTCACGCGTTACCGACCTTTCCCCCCTCCCCTATGAGCTCTGGCGACCTTACTCACGCGCAGGAACACAACTTTACACAAAATAAAGTTATTTGGCTGCGGTATTCTGTAAGGTGGAGGTACTTTTTTTTTTTTTTTTTTATACCACTTAGGTGGCAAACAAGCATACGGCCCGCCTGATGGTAAGCGGTTACCGTAGCCTATGGACGCTTGCAACACCAGGGGTATCACGCGCGCGTTGCCGACCCTGCAGAAATCTCTTCACACCCCTTTTGAAGAACCCCATGCTGTACTCCATTGGGAAAACCACGGCGGGGAGCTCATTCCACAGTCTGAGCGTCCGCGGAAGGAAGCTCCTTTGAGCCCGCACAGTACGAAACAATTCAGGCTTCAATATGTGAGGATGGACTCCCCGTCGATGGCGAGAGTTGCGATGGTAGAAAGTAGCCGTGGGCATCATCTTAAACAATTCTTCAGAACACCGTCCGTTGTACAAGCGGTAGAACACACATAAGGAGGCAAAGTCTCTCCTCAGACTGAGGGGCTCTAAACCGCTTGTGAGCTCGAGATCGTCAACAATTCTGATGGCACGTCGTTGAACCGAGTCTAAAGGATCAAGCTGGTATCCAGGTGCCCCTGCCCATAGATGACAGCAGTACTCCATATGAGGCCGGACTTGCGACTTATAAAGTTGCAGCCTTTGCCCCGATGTGAAGTACTGCCTCGCTCTGTTGAGCACGCCGAGCTTTTTGGATGCCAGCTTAACCTTGTCTTCTAAGTGACTTCGGAACAAAACGTCGCTAGAAATGTCGACGCCAAGGATCCCGATGCTTTTGCTGATGTTCAGGGACGTGTTCTGGAACTGTGGAGCCACAGCAAATGGGGTTTTCTTAGCGGTGAACGCGCAGGCTTGAGTCTTAGTGGGGTTGAAATGGACTAAGTTTAGTCTGCCCCAATCGGAGACACTAGTTAGTGTACTCTCGATTTCAGACAACAGCCGTTCGCGGCTTTCCTCCACCTCGGAACGAGGGATATTAGCACGGCCCGTGTAATAAGCGTCCCCTGTACTGTCGTCCGCATAACAATGAACGCCGTCAATAGACAGCATATCATTGATATGCAGTAGGAACAGTGTTGGGGACAGCACAGAGCCTTGCGGGACGCCGGCATTTATGTCCATGCTGTCGGAGCAGCTACCGTCTACGACGGCTCTTATGCATCTGCTGGACAGAAAGCTGGCAACCCATTTGCATAATCCCTCGGGAAGCCCGTATGCTGGTAACTTCGTTAGAAGACCCCGGTGCCAGACCCGATCGAACGCCTTCGCCACATCTAGGCTTACTGCCAATGCCTCACCTTGACTCTCGATGGCGAGTGACCAACGGTGCGTGAGATACACAAGGAGGTCACCAGCTGAGCGACTGTGGCGAAAGCCATACTGTCGGTCGCTCAACAAATCGTGACCCTCCAGTACTTCCCCAGTCGAGCTGCTCTTTTAGCGAATATACGCTATGCTCTACCTCTCTCAAAACCTGTACTTGGTCAGACCATTTTTAAGCAATATCGTAAAGACTTCACTCTGATGCAGCTTGAAATGCACAGAAGCGGCTTTATAAAAAATGTACCAAAATATTAAGCAATTAAAATAAAAAGTTTAAAGAGCTCTCGCCGTGATCTCGAGTACAGCATGGGGTTCTTCAAAAAGGGTTGCGAGATTATGCTGCGTCAGCCACACGCCCCATGTCATCATCTATAGGTCAGCGTCTATAGGCTACTATAACCGTGTACCATCAGGCAGGCATTATGCTTTATTACTGCTTAAGAGGAAATGCTGGTGGCATTTGTTTCATACAAACAGTTTCCTCTCTGGATAATGACACTAGAGCAATAATTATTCTACCATGCAATCGGTAGGTACCACTGTATGTCCCTCTGTTGTGTTATTCTCCATAAATTAATTAATAAGAATTAGGAGCCTTCTAAAATCACAAAAACTTACCATTTTTAACGCCCTCATCAGACATCCAGCGAACAAATTTGACGAATATAAAACAACAAATGAAAACCGACAGACATAGCCAAAGCCCTTCTTATTACGATTCTTGTTATTTTTTAATCGATCCAGTTTTGTAGGAGAAAACCGGGGATTACGAAATAGCGACTTCCGTCTAATTTAAATTGGTATAATCGGTCCAAGCTCTATTTGTCTCTATTTCCCTCGGGCAGGATAGTACTGGCACAGCGCGACAGCAATAGATATTTTAAAAACTTATTTTCCAAATCTCTTGCAGCAATCCTTTCCTCTTAAGTAGCCCTATTAGTAACGATTCACAGGCCGTATGAGGAAATCTATGCAATTAGTTTGTACAGAGAGTATTTCAAAAGGCACATAAAGCCGTTGGAATCGGTCATCACTTAATTGTGATAGTCGGAGGCCTCCTATATGTGGCATGAAAACTCCCGACAGTAACTTGACCATTAGTTCACCTCCACCAATCCGCAGTGGGCATGCGTGGTGGAGTATCTGCCCATACCCTTTCACCAGCATGTAAAGGGAGGCTTGTACTAAGCAGTGGGACCATCCGAATGTCTCCGATGGGAGTGTGCAAATGACTGCATCAAGTCGCGAATCGCGCAGTACGTGTGAAACAGATCTAATAGTGCAACGTGAACACACAGCACAAATAGAGTACATTAAACTATCGCCAGACGATATATCAATATGCGCGGACGTTTGTCGCAATTAAACTTTCCGACCGACCGTCTGAGCTGTGTAAATCATTAGCGTCAGGGTTGTCAAACTTTACGGCTTTAAGTAGTCATTATAGTTAAAGTGACGATTTAATTGTGTCATTACTATTGGACCTCTTTTTAGTTCAGGCGATGCAAATCGATGACAAAGCACAGTTCACTCATTAAATGTTTATTATCGTTTTTAAACGCCATTAAACGCTATTTATGTGTAGAGCAGTATTTAGTGTCGCAGTTACGAAAGAGCAGAGAGAAAGAGACAGATGTAGTTTTGTATATTAAATTAAAAAATACCTCTAACTACTGTGGTAACACATTAGATTTTGGACCGGGGCGATATATTCTTGTCTTCTTCTCATTCTTTTGTATTCATATTTTTCTTAAAATATTGAAGTATTCGTATAGATTCGAAAGTCAACTAGTATTTTTATTTCCTCAAAATAATATCGCTTTATGCAAAGAAAAAATTGTTAAAAATTATATTAACGCCAAAAAGGGCAGCCGCTATTATCGTGACGTAAAAAGAGCAGAAACAGAAACGTTAAATGTGCATGTCCTTTATCCACAAAATAAAGATATTTCAACTTTTTGCTGTTGTTTACAACGAAAACTTGTTTCTGCTATTCTGACGTCACTCGCACGAGAATAAAATGCCGGTCGGCGTTTTCAGTCACGTGACATACAGATAATAAAACTACGATTCTAATTTTCAAATTAATAAAAATAAATCTAATGTAACATAGTAGTGTTATATTCGTATTGGTCAAGGTAAAAACTATACAAAGAAATTACTTTGATAATTAAATGTTGATAGAAGAAAATACCCTATAATGTTCTTTCGAGCTGAATGCGGATGACGAGAAACTGGTGGATAAGAGGCTAAAGATGATGTTGAAGAAATAGTCGATTTTTAATTTTTTTTAAAAAACGGTTGACCGCCAGTGCACCAGCAGTTAGAAAGCAAAGCTGTCGGATATTCTGCTACTTATAACAACTTCTAAGACATTAATGACATGAACATGTCTCTTGTATGTTTGTATGCCTTTAGTTACACTTAGTAACTTCGAAATTATTTTCTGCTAAATTATATTTAATAACGCGAAATTCTCTTACAGTTGAATTTACCATTGGTTCGAAATACACTTAAACTGAGAAGACTCCGGCTAGAAAATCAGCAAGACTTTTTTTTTTGTCGTGGATTTAGTCTTCTATTTAGTCATAAGTGCCTTACTTAGGGCCTAAATTCAATAATTGGCTTTGATTATGAGTCAAAATGCTAACTCAATATGAACACCAGTATACATTTTGCTATTTATATAAACATAAAGGTTGTAATAAAAGACGAAATTAAAAAGCTAAATTATTCAGCGCTCAGGCCTTTCATAAAACTCAAGGGATTGTAGAGATATCATAAAAATAAAATTTAATTATGAAAACTTAAATTTACGACACGCCCCGTTGCGTATTTCAATTCGTTTAACTATTTATATGAATTTTACTTGACTGTATTGTTTATTTTCTGTTATTATTCCATACATTTTAGTTAACTTATGCTCAATTTACATTTACGAGGAATGGAAAGGAACCAATGAATTCTCACAACATACAAATTACTACATAGCATAAATTCTAAGAATGCGAGGATTCCCCGGAAGACACGCGATCTCTTCTTTAGCCCGTATTTAGTTTGTATGTTATACAATTGATATAAAGTTAAGTATGCTAAGTACAATTTCATTCGCTTCCATTATATTCGGCGGTAATGTAAATAGGGATGATTCCTAGGTAAAAGAGAATAATTCTTATTTAATTTATTTAAAACAGATAATATTCATCCATATATTGTTAGCACGTGCTAAAAATAAGAAAAAACTAAAAAAAAAACTAAAAACTTTACACTATTATTTCAGACTAATAAGTGCGACCCTGGACCCCATGTGCAAGGTGTTCCAGTGTCGCACAACTGGACAGTCGCATCTGTATAGTAAGTTATTTAGGAGACCGCTAGTATTGCTTGAAAACAATATATATTGGCCTCAGTAAACATCCCCGATGCGCTGCAGTAACGAGGCATCCCCAGCAGCATCCTGAACCCGTTATTATATTGGATGCGCAGGGCATTGAAAGGTCTGCTAGAATAATTAACCCGCAGGCTGCAGGTGTAAAATGATTGGCAGTATGTTTTGAAAAGGGTTCTCTTGACATATTTATACATCGTGCGAACCTGCGAGCCAGCATATTGCATCTCACATATACACACACTTATGAGTCAGTCAGTTAGATTATCAAAAAATTGTGGACACGGAATTTTTGCATTAGCAAATCATAAAAAATGTACAAAGATAAAGCGACTCAAAGTTCGGGAGTGGGGGCTCGTGACCTCACTTTAGAGTAAAAAGTTTACTCTAACTTGACGTCACGCGGAACTTCAACACACGATATCTTCATATTTTTTTTGTTTAATTGACATAATAAAAATACGTGTAAATATTGTTCTGCCATCGGCCAGGAATTTTCACACTGCCCCTTCGTGACCCACTTAATACTTTTAAACCCAAGCTAAGCTCTACCGCGTAACTTTGGTGGTAAACATAACGAACACCATTAATGAATTTCTTCCAATCAGGGCCCACGAATGTTAAAATTTTTTAACGCCCTTATCAGACGTCCAGCGAACAAATTTGACGAAGATAAAACACAAAGGAAAACCGACATAGACATAGCCAGAGCCCTTCTTATTATGATTCTTGTTTTTTTTTATCGATCCAGTTTTGTAGGAGAAAACCGGGGATTACGAAATAGCGATTTCGTCTAATTTAACTAGGTATAATCGGTCCAAGCTGTAGTTGTCTCTATCGCCCTCGGGTGGGATAGCTCGGGCACAGCGCGACAGCAATAGATATGTTAAAAACCTATTTTTCAAATTTCTTGCAGTCATCTTCTCCTCTTAAAGGCGAACTCTAGCAGAATTAATAGCAACAAACAAGTTACAGTAGCAAAACAAACGTAATAAGGCGTCGTGGTATGAATATTCATCATAGTGCCTTGGGGACACGGTTATGGGTGGGGGATATGTTACAGGAAGGTTGATGAGCGGGAGCGGGAGCGATGAGTTCGCTCGCTCGGGACGTTCACTTCCCTCCAATATGGCGAGGAGGGCGATGGCTGCCACACGCGTCATACTTGTGAACAGGTGCTGCTTGTGGGGGCTGGTCTGCTTAAGTTTGTTGTTTATTTACTCTTATTAAATATTTATTCAGACTACTTTGTAGTTTTGCCGCCGCGCCGGGGCACGCAATTGTTGTCAGTGCCATTAGAATGTAAATATTATGTAATGAATCTAAGCTTGTTTTGAAAAGAGTAATTGCCGAGTTTGTTGCCGGCTCTTCTCAGTAAATGCAACCTTTCGAACCGGTATTAGAGTCAGACTTTTCATAAGTGCCTGCGAAGGTCTATTTGAATAAATGATTCTGAATTTTTTAATTTTGAGCTATTCTAAATAGAGCAGTGGCGTCAGCGGCTGCAAAATTAACGCCTGAAATATGTTCACGATCTATCTTATGATGCGACTGCAATTCTTAATACTCAGCATCAGATATAACAGATGTTTGTATTCTTCAAATTGAATGAATAACATATCAAATCAATATAAAAGGGTGACATAATCATACGAGTGATAAAGCCTTGTAGTGAAAATCTTAAAGACTAAAAGTGGGTCACATAAAGAGTGTGTACTCTAAGGATGGCACAAGTTATTAAGGTTAAATTGAAGAATATTAGTAAAAACGTCTTCAAAACTCTTAATTATAAAACAACAGTAAAAACCTACAAAAAAATACTTTTATGCACAAACGCTACACCCTATGACTTGGCCCAAATTAAAAACGCGATACAATCACTAGGTAAATGGGAGATGTTACTCAGTCTCCGATCTAATTTAGTTTAATCCCTAATTTTACAAAGCAACGTTACTGAATTTCTAAATTAGCAGTGGGGGGGGTTCGTGTTTAAAATTCTTAAATTAGAGGTTATGTTGAAATTATTTACGACACTAACCCTATAAATAAATGATACAACCTGATTTATCTTACGTCTTACTAATCCTACTCCTAACCAATATTATAAATGCGAAAGTGAGTTTGTTTATTTGTTACGCCGTCACGCCTCAACTACTCAACGGATCATCATGAAATAAGGCATGCAGATAGCCTATGGTATGGAGAAGGACATAGGGTTTTATCCCGGGAACGCGGGTGAAACCGCGGGGGACAGCTAGTAATATTATAAATACGAAAGTTTGTTAGTACGGATGTATGTTTGTTACTCTTTCACGCAAAAACTACTGAACGGATTTGGATGAAATTTGGCACACAGATAGAATATGTTTTGGATTAACACATAGGATACTTTTTATACCGCGAAAACATAAGATCCATCTGGAATATTGTGGATAAAAACAAGCCTTAATATAATAAAAAATACTCTACGAAAATAATATTCCTAAAGCTTGATACACATTAATTTGTTTACCCATGTGGGTCACAAATATAAATAATTTACCCAATTTAATATTATTAGCGCGGTTATAGTCTCCGGGTGACGAACTGCCGGTAATAAAATAATAAAACGTAATAATTCATCCGTCAATGAATAATGCATACGATTATTTCGGGAGCGAATAATGTTACGGTTGTTAAGGGTGAGCCGTTGGCGTCATAAAGTTTTTTATGAAAAAAGTTTAAAAGTAATATATTCTCGAGTTTGTCTTGCATGTTGTTTTTTATAAAACAATAATAAGATGTCTCATGACACGGGTAATTTATTTAATTCTGTTATTTACAGTATACATGCAAATAAAATCCAATAAACGAATTGTAAATGGAATAGAAATGAATCTTTTCATGAAACCAAAATTGAACCAGTATTTAACATCGACAAAAGTTAAACAACAAACGTTTTAAATCAACAAGGATTCACTTTGATAACTCGCAAATAAACTTAAACGTAACCGAACTCGCTCAAATTGTTAAAATTAAAATTTGAATATTAAACGGCGTAACTTAAACGCGCAACAGAACGCATAACTGTTACCAAAACTACTCAATCGAACTTCAGTCGAAACTTCGCCTTAACGAGACTCCTCTAAACCGTTTCTTATTTGAATTTCGCGCCCGACTGACGCTCCGTGCCAATCTCCACTATACAAACTAAACGCCTCAATAAAAATCCAACCTTATTCTAGCCCACTTTAGAACACATTTCACATTATTACTTGTGAAAACTTTTTACATATATTAGAGGTAATCTGTCCTCAGCCGTATTCATGAGGAAATAAAGTCGGTAATCGGATGTGTAATGCAATCATTATGCAGCTTGGTGAAATGGGATAATATCTGGGAGTATTAAGTGTAGTTTCAGCTTTATTTGAATTTAATTTTACATTAATGTTTCGACTGAAATATTGTTCCGGCTTTATAGCATTTACTAGTGAATGAAATATGAGTTGCTGGGAAATTTACAGTAACTTTTTTGTGTAAATTGGACGTACATAAAATGAAATGAAAAATACAAATACCCAAAAAAAAACATTCTATTGCATTCATTAACTTAACAAAACAAAGGTATTACAAATAAGCAATGTTTTCCCATTAACAGCACCCGCGTTTAATTAAACAATTCAAACACAAAGATGAAAAAAAAAAACAATTTTAAGCCTTACCAAACTGACATAAGAGTGATAAATACATACAAGTTCACATGAAAAACGCCCTTAACGCATTGGTGTGACAAATCAGTCACCATTAACTTCATATAGCACGGTCATTTCGAACGCGTCACCGCAAATATAAACAAATTTATTTTGAATTTCGAATAGAAAATACCAGCCAGCACCTGTGTAAAGTTTGACTGCTTATTTCGATACAGAATCTGGGCGTCTACCACGAAAAGCGAAGTACTTGACTGCGGCCCGAAACGCAACACGCACGAAAGACGTACCTTTAACCTACTCCGAAATACTTACGGAATTCACAGCTTGGTTCGAATCCATAGACAACAATGCGGACCAATTACTTGAATGGAAATGAATGAATGAATATAAAGGTCTTTTACACTGCATGGATCTCAAAACCGGTAATTACTCTAAAGAGATATTTTTTGATCAAATACACCAGAAGAATTGTTACTACTATTATTTAATATACTTTGGCCACATAAATATATTTTTCCACCTACATTTGGAGTCATTAATGAGCGAAAATAAATTTTTAAAGATGAATAGGTCTATAGGTTGTATAGGTAAGAAAACAAAGTCAACATTATAAAGAGCTTTTAAAAAATAAAACTGTCAGTGTCATGTCAATGCTTTCTATTGACTAAAAATAATTGATTTATTTTTATTTAATATTCAATGGAATTATTGTAAATTACAAAATATAATGATAAATACAAAGATGCAGTAGGGTGCAATGTTCTATAGGTTGATAAGATACTAATGGTGGGGTATTTTTCGAAGACGCGAGTAAGTTGGATTTCGCATAAATTGCGTATTTATTGATTTCATTTTATCAAACTTTTACAATTTTAAGCTTATTGGAACCTATGTTCTAGCTCTTTCCCTTTCATATAAGTAAATTCACTTAAAGCCCCCTTTAAAGCTTTGAACATTATATTGACATTGTGTTTTAACAAAATTATGTTTACTGTATTTTAGGTGCAAAGAACCCGGAACTTACTAGAAAGTACCTACTTATGAATGCGATATTCCCGATAAATATGAATGGCCGATAGTGTAGACACACATCACATCAGAATAAGAAGACTGCAAACTATATAGCTATTCTATAACCAAAATCTACTGCAAACATAGTGCTGGAAGAAATGGCAGTCATGTATACCAATGCCATTGTCAGGAAATTTGAAAATAGGAACAAAGGAATATCAAGACAGAAAACGCACTCGTTGGAGATTCCCGAAGACTTGTGTATGACTAAAAATATAATTATATTGAAGAAAGATATCTACACCACCGTGTATTATTCGAGGAGAGATAGTGGGGTTTAAAATAATAATTATACTAACCAGTCTGCTAGTCTCTTTTAAAACAAAAACAGTTTTATTTTTTAACTGTGTTTCATAGGATTAAGGTTGCTGGAAAGAAATAACTTTAGCTATAAGGATGCCTATGTTGTTATCACCATTTTTGTTTGTTTAATTTCTTATTACGTTCTTACATTGTGGTTTATACAATAAAAAGTGTATTCCAATCTATTAACACTACCAAATTGTATCAAAATAATAAATACATTAATCAGTTATGGAACATAGTTGTATGCTTTTTATTCATGTTGTACCTATATGTCCCCACTACACACTCATCTCTATCTCTAAATAGTATAAAGCAAAGTGTATTTTTGTTTGTTTGTTTGTTACCATTTACAATGAGTTTATAGAGAATAATTTCAGGAAGTTTATGATGGGGGCGGCTTGCTAGTTTTTCATTAAGGGCCTCTTCAAACAGCTGAAATCTTAGGATTTAAAAATAAGTAGGCATTTGGCATATTATTAGGGACTAATGAGGGTTTACTATACATAGTATGGAGGACTCAGTGGGGATAATGAGGGTGAAGATATTTTTTGTAGAGAGCTAGTCATCGCTCCACTTTCACTAGGGAACTCATATTCTATATTCCCAGGATAAAAAGTACTTATTATGTTATTTCTGTGGTCTACCCATATGCCAAATTTCATCTCGATTATTTGTGCCGTTGAGTTGTCAAGACTCAAGAGAGGTAACAAACAAACTCACTTTCGCATTTGTTATATAGGTACCTAAGTAGGATTACTGAAATACAATTATGTCCGTTTTCTCGATAACTTATTAGATTGTATGCTTCAAAATCATTATATAATATTATTTACTACATTAATATCCAAGATTAGAACCAATTATGTTATTTTTAACAAAAACGGAACTCGAAACGATAGCCTTAGACTTATCGTGCAATTTCAGGTTAAATTCCCGAAAAGTTGTACGTCAAATCAAGAAACTTCATCCGTTTTTTTGGTTTCGGGGTAGCCATCCGCAGCGATAAATGTCACAAAATGAAATTCGGACCCGCAATTGGATCCGCAGCGTTATGGAGTAGGTATCTGTCAAAACAAAGGACGTTTTTTCGGTTTTCGCTTTTCGTGGTAGACGCCCTGGGAAAGAACTAACGTACTGAAGTATGTCTATGGACTTTTTTAACCGACTTCAAAAAAGGAGGAGGTTCTCAATTCCGTTGTATTTTTTTTTTATGTTTGTTGGAAAATGATTTTTTAATCTGGAAGGCTACGCTTCCCGTTTGGTCCCATTATCATCAGATTACTTCTTAGTGTACTTTGAAGTCGGTTTAAGTTTTTTGTAAAACAGTCCAATTATTTTTTATTAAAACAGTGAAATAATATAAATAAAATCATAGTAAAAATGATTCACAACAAACCACAGATGTTTATAAAATGGAAGCTAGCTAGTTTATATCCACTTGGTACTGCTCTACGGTTTTTAAAAGTCTCAGTGATGATGTAGCCATGATTTCGCAAAGATAAAGCTCTTTCTCTACTATGCATTAGCCTAATTGATAAAATAGTTACAAAAATATTTTTTATATTTCTATTTTCAGTGTAGTTACATGTTACAAAAGTTCGAGAGTAAACTTGTCTTGTTAAAATTTCTCGTTAAAGTCAATATTAATAAAAACTAATGCTGAGAAACACAAAGTAGCAAAATTAAGAAGTCGTAAACGCCAACACGCAGTCGTTAACGTCCATAATAATAGAGAAGTACAAGTTAAAGTACTTTAAGTATAGCTTATTAACCTCTATTTGTATGTAATATGTTTACTTATTTTATTTCCGTATATTGTTTCAAAAAGACAAAACAAAGTTTTCTTAGTTGCATTTTGGAGCCAGACGATTTAAACCACTAGACTATTTTTCATATACTATTGTGTAAATAAACAGCCACCAAAATGCAAGAAAAAATACCCAAACATCAGTAAGTGGGAGTGACAGGTTTGTACCGCAAACGTTACACAATCCCGCATCGACCTCGTTAGCGAAACAGAATTTACAACCGTCCTCGGCGCCTAATTTTTATCCTTTATTAATGGCCCTTTTTCACAATTTCATCTGGTAATCTGGGATTTTTCAGGGGATCCTTTTTGATACACCCCGTGTGGCATTATTATGGACCCTTTAATGCGATACTCTGATCTTAAAAAGTTGGAGATATGATATAGCACTCCAATGTGCAAGGCTACGTTTGAAAGGCACATGCAACCTTCAACATAATTTAGTTCTTAGGGTTCCGTAGCCAAATGGCAAAAAACGGAACCCTTATAGATTCGTCATGTCTGTCTGTCTGTCCGTGTATGTCACAGCCATTTATTTCCGAAACTATAAGAACTATAATGTTGAAACTTGGTAAGTAGATGTATTCTGTGAACCGCATTAAGATTTTTACACAAAAATAGAAAAAATACAATAAATTTTGGGGGTTCCCCATACTTAGAACTGAAACTCAAATTTTTTTTTTCATCAAACCCATAAGTGTGGGGTGTTTATGGATAGGTCTTCAAAAATGATATTGAGGTTTCTAATATCATTTTTTTCTAAACTGAATAGTTTGCGCGAGAGACACTTCCAAAGTGGTAAAATGTGTGTCCCCCCCCCCTGTAACTTCTAAAATAAGAGAATAATAAATCTATAAAAAATATATGATGTACATTACGGTGCAAACTTCCACTGAAAATTGGTTTGAACGAGATCTAGTAAGTAGTTTTTTTTTAATAGGTCATAAATTGAAATTAATATCAAATACTCAGGTCTATACTACCATTTACTTATATACCTACAGGTTTGTACGGAACCCTCGGTGCGCGAGTCTGACTCGCACTTGGCCGGTTTTTAATGACTAAATTGTAACTGGCTTTTATCCGAGGCGCAAAGTTTAAAAGGATAACAAAAAACAGTCGACATTAGGCTAGACACAACACAGATCTTCTTGGTTCATGGCCTGAGAATAGGACCCATTGGGAAATGGAAAAAATAAAACAATTTTATTGCGAAGGTAATTTTGATTTTTGAGTGTTGTAACAGCTTTGATGAAAGTTTAATCTGAGATTAAACAACAATGCAGATTATTGTACAATAGGCGTTCGTTTGTTTGGCAAGGGGGACATCATCCGAAGTCAATGAAAAATTCCAGAGGGTTTTTTTTATACAAAAGAAGGTAGTACCCTCAGGAATGTGAGTGAAAACGCGAGACAAAAACAAATTCGAAAAAAAGAACACAAAAAATAATTGATGCCAATTTAAGGGTCGGATGTAAGCTAGATCGCGCGCCAAAACCAGCATTCATTTGTTACTTTGCAGTCGTGTTACAGGCACGCACACATGCATCAGCTCGTTGCGTCAAGTTAGGTGCGTACCGCATAACGTGGTACCATCCGATGAAATGCTAATAAATTATTTAAGTAATATTACATTATATACATTTAATTTTTTATTTATTTTCCCTTTTGTGTTCATCTTATTTAAATAGGCACAACAAAAGCTTACATAACAGGTTTACTAAGTAGTAGAATTCATAACATTTATAAGCAAAGCAAACTCAGCGAGATGCAATATTTTAGTACATTGTGTATAAAACATAACATATTACATAACATATTTCAAAAATTAAAGGAAGATACTACATTACCGCCTGAGATAATCTCAATGTTTGGGTATTGGTACAACAACCAAAAGGATTGTGTGAGGTGGGCAGGCGTACATTCGGACGTATATGGGTTGGTTGTGGAGTGCGACAGGGGGGCTTGAGCTCGCTGAAACTGTTCAACCTGTACATGAACCGACTGATCCGTGAGCTCAGCAGTCAGTTTATTGGATGTCATGTGGATGGTGTGTGCATAAATAATATTAGTTACGCCGACGATATGGTTGAACCTCGCCGATCGGACCTCGCGTCAAGCTATTCGGCCGTGTCGGTTTAGGTCCGATCGGACCAGATCAAATTACAAAGCGACTACGACTCGAATTTCATGGTTATGTTACACATTATCGTTTTAAAGTGCTCAACATTTGGTATGTCAATAGAGAGCATTAAATTCCACATCCGTTTATAATACGCATCATGTTACTACCAGTATAAAAAAAATGAAATATGATCCATTGTTTGTGGTCAATGACCTGAATGAGTTTTCTTTCTCCAAGGCTCTCCGAAAATGAATGCATAATTGTAATTAACTAACGTATTTCCTGTAAAAGGTGAGTGATTTGTATAGAATATTAGTTTATCTAACCGTTTTAGTAATAATATTTATAATTTTTGATGTATGTAATTAGAATTCCTTGAATCTAAACACATACTTGTGACTCAAAGTACTCCCGTGTTTATAATCAAGAAAATCTTATTTCACACATCAGGAATTATATAAATCATTATTAAAACGTTTAGATAAACTAATATTCAATACAAATCGCTTACCTTTTACAGGCAATCCATTAAATATCACTATTCACAATCCATTTTGTTTTAAGTCTCGGCACAAGAGTCAATTTCACGTAATGCAGCGCCTATTATTTCCAAATAGTTTTTTCAAACATATGCGTATAATATTATGAGATAAGAATTAGGGACTCTTATAACCTAATACAATCAATAATGATTCGAAAGTCATTTACGATGTGTGTATAACATGACCTGAAAGTGGGAGGTCTATTTTTAGCCATTGCTACACGAATCTACCTATATTTTTTTATTTTACAATAGTGTAGTGCACAAAATTTGTATCATTCGCCGAGTTTAGACGATTATCGATCAAATAGTTGGTAACAGCAACCCTAAATCATAGAATAAGAGCATCTATGGACACACAAAAAAAAAAGTTTGTTTGTTTATTATTGTGTTCTCGATATTTATTATGAGCATCGAATTTCTCTTTTTTGCTTACTTGAGACTAGTAAAACAAATGTATTTATTAGATTAAACGTTTATTCGTGTTGATATAAAGGTGTGTAATATGTGGACAGAGTTATTCGTCTTGAAGTGCAAACTCGAAATGTTTATGAAGTGTCGTTTTTGCATAGTTGGCATTTTTTCCAGGTTTCTTATTGGAATCTTGTAATACTTCATTCCAATTCCAATAAGATTCCTATAAGAAAATTTATTCAGGATGACGCTGTAAGTTACTGTTTCTTGATTAATACTGTAAATACCCAATGTTTATGTTTTATTGACCTTGGGTGCCGTCCGCCATTTTGCAAATTTGCAAATTCCGCGAAATCTCGCAGGTCAAGGGCAGCTGTCAAATTGACAAATTCGCGAGTCTATAGGTTAAAATCTTAAAAGCTACTGCTTCAAGTTTTTAGATGTGATACCGGTTGGGCCTCCACCACTTGCTGGTTATGTTAATCTCTAGCAGTAGCGGCATTTCCAAGAGTTCGTCTGGAAGGGTAAATAAATCAGAATCGGGCGTTTTAGAGGGTGGGTGTTTATCTATCATGGTATCGCTTACAGTTTTTCCGATAGGGTCTATTTCATTGTTGGTATTAAGGATTATACTAGTGTCTCTCGTCAGCAGCCAGTTTACGGCGTCGCGTATTTTGCCTCTTAAGATTAGGCGTGTAAGCGTTTGTGCTATCTGGTTATTGTGTTTGTTTCAATTGTGAAAATTATGAAGAGAGTTGTCTGATTTGATTGACTTGGTTAGTAGGATTTCAAAATGTTAATATGTGTTTATCTATCCATAACTTTAGGCGGCGTTCAAGTAAACGGCATATGTCTTTAGCATGTTTAGTATTCTTGTCTCTTTGTAGCAGCATATATTATGTATGCATATATTGGGAATTGGTTCGCAAATCTATTTCTTCAGCAAGCATATGATTAAATCTCCTGCTAGTGGTACTAGAGGAGGGAAGATCGGAGAGCTTGCCACGGAGAGTACATACTTTATTCCAGCGTATTTGTCAGGTGCCGGTCTTCGAACCTGTGTCATTGAGTCCAGGAACGGTGATCTAGCATTGTATAGGATTTCCGTACAATGGGGGTTAGCTGATACTAGAAATGTATAGCTTGATCTGTAGCCGTGTGTACAATGAAATATTACTAGCAAATGCGAAAATAAAATATAATATTTATTGATTACTAGTTGCACCCCGCGGTTTTTCTAAACAACTTTCTTATTTTTTTTCCGTCAGAACCTTTTCCAGAGTATTAGAAAACTTGAAAAGAAGAGATGGATAAAATCGGTAAAGGCTTTCTCAAGTTATGGCGTGTCCAAGGGGAATAGGGATTCATTTATATATATATTGAGATAAAAATTATATTATGTTTCCTTCTTTTCTGCAGTAGTCCTTGCACTTCGCGGGTGCTATCTCTGCACGTATCTCTTTAATAGTACTGGCAGAGATAGTATCCGTTTATAGATGTCGCCAGAGCTAGTTGGGGAGAGGAGAAATGTCGGGAACGCGTGAGTGATGCCCCGAGTGTTGTAAGCGTCTATATGGCTACGGTAACCGCTTACCATCCGCAGGGCCGTGTGCTTTTTTACCTTGTTTGCTTGGTGACCTGTGTCATCACTGTAACACCACAAAATTAAAATAATGTTATTTGACTGCGATCGTATGTAAGGTGGAGGTACTCCCGGTCGGGCTGCTCCGAATTTTGAATGGGAGAACCCCTTATCTTATTACCTATCTTATAGCCAAACTTTCTTAAAAATGCTTAGTAGAAAACATTATCTTAGGCACACCAACAAACCATGAAATTGATACGTATGATGATATAATATGTATATTTAATTATTTCTAAGGAATTTAATAACTCTAATAATGTAAAAAATAAAAATGCACTTATCATGTTCTTTTTGACGAGCGCATGTATACAGATATGTGGATGACGTAATTTCCGGTGTCAATAAAAAGCGACGTGGTGTCACCTTGGGACACTGGGGGGAACTGACTGTTTTCGCGATTGCGTCTTGTATATAAAGCTTCACTTGACATTTCATAGAAAAATGTATGGACAAATGGCGTCGCAAAATTGATGCTTATAAATAAATAAATTACATTATTCTCGTACAAAAAAATGAAAATGTGGCCCCACGGATCTGTTGTACATATATTTGTGATTCGATGTTATATATAATTTTTACAAAATGGATTCTAAATTTGATGGTATCACTAAAACGGTAAACCTCCATTTTTATGATTTTGGTAATATTTATATTGTTTTTGCTATTTATTGAAGCAAATTAAAAAAAAAGGGCCTCCACGGATCTGTTAATTGGTGTCTTGATTCTATGAATATGTTCGTATAATACTATTTCTTTCATGTTTTCATTCATAAACCACTAAAATAGCGAACCCTGTTTATGACGTTTAGCTTACATACGGCTCTTAAATAAAGCGAGTGAAAGAATGCCGCACCTACACATCATCTCTATTTAATTCATGATCTGACATTTATTCGATGACAACATTATGGTAGTCATTGAGTTCACATGTTTACACCGTGGACGACAAATTAATTTACAGTTAAATTACGTTATTTATTTAAACATTGGTTACACTACAGGTATGAAGGAATAGCAATGAATATAATTTCAGAGATAAAGTTTTCTATTCATAAAGTTTTGACGTAGTAACTTTTTTTTCTTTGGAGTTTTTATGATGATATATTGTACCTTTTTGGATTATTGCTTTTTATATTGGACGATTGAAATAAAACGTTTTTTTCTTTTTGTTCTAGTATATCTAAATAATCTCTATATATAAAAAGTCCCACCATTACATGAAAACGACTTTACCGATTACATCCATATTTTTTGTAAGTTTTCTAATACTCTAAAGTTCTTGCGCAAAAACAAATAAGAAAACGTAGAAAATTTGAATATTTAAGAAAGTAAGGGTAAGGTAGATTACGGTAGGGAAGGGTACAGGGTAGGACACTACGCAAACGAAATCGCGCCGGACAGCTAGTTTATCTTAATTATTATACTAGAATTTGGAAAAGCCAATTTGATCAGTTTTTTTTAACTGTAACTGTATCTTGGAAAGAAAGACATTACTTCTTTCCAAGATTCTTAATTATTTTCCCATTTAATATGGTCCTTAAAAATAGCCAAATCATAAACAAAACACTTTGATCCGTATATGTGAGCACAATTCAGAAAGTCAAGCGAACCCAAAACTACGTAATAAACCCTTTACACTATACAGAAGGGAAATCGAGTTAGTGTGTCCATAATCTCATCAAATGGTAGGACTGTAAAGACGGATTACATGGACCGGGGTAGTCCGGGTGGGATCCGGACACGAGTAGGGTGACCATAAGCCACTTTATGTTTGAGTAACTCTATCTGGTGAATAAATGAAGGAAAGCTGCTCTCTGTCTTCGAAAGGCTTTACTAACTGTCAATTCAAACTCAGCTTACGGTAGTGTACGTCGGGTAGAGTTATACAATTGATTTCTAAGCTCGTTCCTCTGTCGAATGAAATTAGGGTTATTTCTTTACAGTGGAATTGAGATTTAAGAAATAATAAAACAGTTTCTTATAATTTATATGTTACATTTAATAAATAAATATCCTGGGACATTCCTCACACACGGTCATCTGATCCCAAACTAAGCAGAGCTTGTACTATGGAAACCAGATAACTGATATAATACATATACTACTTTTTGTTTGTAAATACATATTTTAATATACATAATTACACCCAGACTCAGGACATACAGACATGTTCATGCACACAAATGCATGTCCTGTGTGGGAATCGAACCCACAACCTGTGGCGCTATAGGTTAAGACTCCACGTCTTAACCAACTGCGCCGACGGGCCCGTCAAAATATGTGTGTAATATGTTTTAGGCGATTATAGCTCAGTGGTAGTCAAAACATGATGTTACTTCATCGTATCTCCCTGGTACCACACTTAAGGGAAAACTGACGCCAAGCATCTGGCTGGTGTGTTAGAGTCTTGAGAGCGTCTTGTCATGGTCAAATTATCCTGGAAACACCGCTACATTTAAATCCAGCTACTCCGAAATTTTGTTACTGTACTACTGAACAAAATGAAACTACATAAGTAACTACTATTTTATTTGTAGGCGTCAATTTTGTAAAATGTGTAGAAAAGACATACTAGGTAGTAGTATGTCTTTTCTACACATTTTACATAGGTAACATAAAAAATCTTAATATCAAAATTCAAAAAATTCAAAATTCAAAATCATTTATTCAAATAGACCTTCGCAGGCACTTATGAAAAGTCTGACTCTAATACTCTAATACCGGTTCGGAAGGTTGCATTTGCTGAGAAGAGCCGGCAATAAACTCAGCAATTACTCTTTTCAAAACAGGCTTAGATTAATTACATAATATTTACATTCTAATCGCACTGAAAACAATTGCGTGCCCCGGCGCGGCGGCAAAATTACAAAGTAGACTGAAAAAATATTTAATAAGTAAATAAATAGCAAACTTAAGCAGACCAGCCCCCACAAGCAGCACCTGTTCACAAGTATGACGCGTGTGGCAGCCATCGCCCTCCTCGCCATATTGGAGGGAAGTGAGCGACCCGTCACACGATATAATATATAATTCGGATATAATATCCCATTAATACAGCATCTGGTGGACACCCCAGCCCCCAGTGCGGAATCCACGTCATTTGATATTTTGTCCGGCCGTGTCCCTCGGGAACTACTTCCTAACTCACTCGTACTTTATCGTGTACCCTTTAACTCTTTTTTTTTATCTAAAACTTATTTATTGCTTTTTTAAGTTATATTCTACTACCTTTACTGTTCATGGGAAAGGTTCAAATATTTTCACATGAATGTCTGACTTTTTTGAATTTATATGAATACATATTAACCATCTATCTACTACCCTTTTTACAGTTCCGTACCCGAAGGGTGCCAAACGGGACCCTATTACTAAGACTCCGCTGTCCGTCCGTCTATCTGTCAGTGGGCTGTATCTCATGAACGTTATTATGTACGTATTTCTATGGCTACTATAATAAAAATGAAATAAAATTAAAAATTAAAAGGGACGCCCATACAATAAATGTCCTTTTAGCGTTTTTTTTTCATAGCAAGGTTGAATTTTAATAGTGTACGGAACCCTCCGTTTGCGAGTCTGACTCGCACTTGGCCGGTTTTTATTGTACCCTTTAGGCCCTTGCAACACCAGCGATATGAATCGCGCGTTACCGACCCTGCAGTACACCTATATAGATACACAAAAGAACTCAACTCGACAGCTCCATTACACTACTGAACATAAACGTGTCATTTTCTAGGGACAAAAGATATCAAATTGTACGCGTTGGTTTCACATAGGAACTGGGTCCGTAGTGGTCCTCTCACGTCCCCTTGCGGGGGCGGGGAATCAATTGCGGGGCCGGATGGCCCCTGTGTTGAGGTCTTGATTTTACGCCATATGTAAAAACATATGGGGCCTTTGATGGGGCACACTTGTAGTGCCATGCGGGTGTTGCTGCCAGGAACTGGGTCTTACGACTAGCTGAGACTAACTAATTAAACCTTTATAAAATGGTTTTTCAATTGCTTGATCCAGTTGGGTGTATTTAATTAATCCTTTTTATTTTGCATAAACATAAGTGATACCCCTGGAAGTGTCCATAGGCTACGGTAACTGCTTACCATCAGGCGGGCCGTATGCTTAAAAAAACATGCACCTAGCGCTCGCCAGCGGCTCCAGCACCGTTCGCTTCGCTCGCTCGGCTCGCGCGCTGTATTGACCAAACCAATCTGTCTATTTTTTCATTATTCTGCCCAACAGGTCTGTTCGGTATAAAGTAAAACAAGTTGAAGAGCTACTCAGGGACAATAACGCTATTTTTACCTACTTCAATATCCTGTAGGGCTCGGAACACTACTCGGACGAATCGCTCTGGGGTTTAAAGTTTGAGTTACAACTACAAAAGCCGGAGCGCTTACTGGCCGACATAACTATAGTTATTTTTGTACTTATCACGTATTTTCAATAAAAAAAAAAAAAAACTGGCATATGAAATAACGTGTGCCGTCCATAGTATTACAAACCGCGTCCTTGCAGATAGCACCGATTTCAGCATTCAATCTATACTAATATAATAAAGCGGAAGAGTTTTTCTGTTTGTTTGTTTAAACGGGCTAATCTCTGGATCTACCAGTCGGATTCCAAAAATTCTTTCACTAATAGCAAGCTACATTATCCCCGAGTATTAGTAGTAGTAGTATAATTTTCATCACGGGAGAGCGGGTGAAACCGCGCGAGACAGCTAGTAATATTTAATATACATTATAAAGCTGAAGAGTTTTTTTGTTTGAACGCGCTTATCTCAGGAACTACTGGTTCGAATTGAAAAACACTTTTTGTGTTTGATAGTCCATTTATCGAGGGAGGCTTTAGGCTATATAACATCACGCTGAGACTAATAGGAGCGCAGCATCAGTAAGGTAGGGCAGGGTAGGATGGGGTATCACCACAGGGTGGGGTACCTATCACCACAGGGTAGGGTAGCACCACGCGAACGAAATCGCGCCGGGCAGCTAGTTCAATATAAAGGCTGACACAGAAAAAAGCCATTTCCTACAAAAATAAAAGGCTTCTCGAACCCGATTGCATCCCATCATCTAATAGCGAAAACAAAAATATTTTCTTTCGCTATCTTTCTATACAAACTGTTGGAAATTAAGTGAATTGAATTTTCACTAACGAGCGACTCATTTTTCAACCCCCCGCCCTAAAGTTGGGCTGATTGCTCCCGGGTGCTGTTCGACTGTTATTTATCTTTATGTAATGATCCTGTTGTTTCAGACGGAACCCCCAGTTTATACAGATCAATTTTAATCTACAAAAGAGTAACTGCCATTATCACTAATTAAAAAAGAAAAAAAAACCCTCTACCCCGTAGCTGTAGGGGCCTTAAGCCAGGGTATAAAGACAGTTTTGTAATGTAAGGAGTTTCAGAATATGGATGATTCCTAGGTAAAAAAAAAAAAAAAAAATTGTCCGTCCGCGATTCAAAGTTCGGGAGAGGGGGCTCTTGACGTCACATTAGACTAAAAAGCGTACTCTAACGTGACGTCACGCGGAACTTCAACACACGATATCTTCGTACTTTTTTGTTTAATTGACAAAAGAAAAAATACGTGTCAAATATTTATTGATAATGTAAAAGAATTTTTTTAGTCATCTATTCATTACGACATCTTCATTTGTCGTATGCAAAATTTGGTCTTGTACGTAACAGCTAGAAACTATTACAAGAAAATGATGTGTCAGAATTCTTAATAATCCCTATAATCAGAGTTAACGACCCAATTCCAACCCAGGCGGTTAAAACACTGGAAAAAATAACGAAGCACTCCAAGCCCCATGTTTTTTCCTCAACTTTTTCGGCTCAATTCGCATTGTTCCAGGGCGATAATCACTTATTCTGCTATTTGGTGTTGGATACTGAACGGCATTAAGCGAAAACGGTTTTCGTCTAAATAAAGTAAATTTGCTTTTTTGCCGGGCGGGTGGATTGATCGGTTCGGTAAACGGTTTCGTTGAAGCGCTCGTGGTGTAGCATGATTAGCCGTTCTTAATCGATCGGCAAAGTTAAGCTACGTCTGTCTTGGTCGGTACCTGGATGGGTGACCGCCTAGTGGTATTTCAAATCGAGCGTTTCCCTGCTTCGGAAGGCACGTAAAGCCGTTGGTCCCGGTTATCACTTAATTGTGATAGTCGTTAAGCTTGCTTAAGGAGGCATCCAACCCCTCCTAGGCGGCTTGAAAAACTCCAACAGTAGGTTGGCCACTAGCCTACCTCCACCGATCCGCAGTGGGCACGCGTGGTGGAGTATCTGCCCATTCCCTTTCACCCTGATTTGTGAAAGGAGGCCTGTGCTCAGCAGTGGGACATTATAGGCTGATGATGATGATGATGATGTAAACGGTTTCGTTGCGGATGACTGGAGTACTGGTTTTCAACTTATAGGTACTTATTGAAAAAGTATAAGTTGACAGACAATGCGCAGACTAAACCAGTAGAGGTAAAATCGTAAATATTTTAATTTCCTAGGTCAACCAGTTAAAAATATATAAAAACATATTCTGAATGCCACCCTTAAAACCACGGGGTATAAAACTACATAATTAAAATCGTCGATTTTCGCCATTTTTTTAATTTCAAAATCTGTCCGATAGCAATAATTAAAAAGTATGGGATAGTCTTCTGAGACCATAGATTCGCGTGGCTTCACCTACCTAGCTAAGTAGTCTTACTGACCCGTCTCTTTCCACAGTTTCCACCCAATACAGGGCGTCCCACGGCTATGCCACATGGAGGGAAAGTACCTCAAATATTGTAGATAGAACATTTTACTGAAACAAGACATTATTTTAATTTAAAAAATAATTTAAACTTCATTAATAGATTTTTAAAGTTACAGTGGCCAAACGAAGCCCGTATAGATAAATTCTAATTTGAGAGAGGTAGAGCACAGCGTTTATTCGCTCAAAGAGCAGCTCGACTGGGGAAGGACCTCCACCTTACAGAATACCGCAGCCAAATAACGTTATGTTGTGTAAAGTTGTGTTCCTGCGCGTGAGTAAGGTCGCCAGAGCTCATAGGGGAGGGGGGAAAGGTCGGTAACGCGTGAGCGATGCTTCTTGTGTTGCAAGCGTCCATATGGCTATGGTAACCGCTTACCATCAGGCGGGCCGTATGCTTGTTTACCGACTTAGTAGTATAAAAAAAAAAAAAAATATTATCAATCTTCAAATAAACGGATTAAAAATTCGCAAGTAAAACTCTAAATAACGTTTCTATAATATGATACATTATAGTAACTATATTTAATCTAACATACTAGATTATCTCACTTTCAGCACTTTCATTAATGAAAATACCGATTAAAAATAAACCGGAACGAATAAAAATTTAAATCAATAAAAATCGAAACGTATAGACCGATTATACCGAACAATAGTCAATCAACACGCACGCTTCACGAGCGAATGTCGTGACAAAAGCCGTTAAATCGCTTAAAATCCTTTTATTTTTTAAATTAGTACTGATTGGATACACGTACATTGAACTACTGGTGGGAAAGTTTGTGGGTGTATATCAATTGGAATAATTGGAGACATCACAGTTATCGAAAATTTCATTTAAAGTAGTTAAAACTTTGTTACTATTATTTACCTAAACCAATAATCAAAATTAATTATAATACCATTTATGTCGATATGCCCTTCAGTTTCAATTCAAATCAGATTCTCAGAAGTGAAAAATAAAATATTGTTCCGCACAAAATTAAATCCATTCGGAACAAAGTAAACAAATATAACAATACAATATATAAAACTGGAAATAAACATTGCATTCGAATTTCGACCACTTCATATTTTCACCGCGTTCGAAATTCAAACAACTGAAAGTATCGCAACAATCCGGTTTTCGCCGGTGCAAAGTGGAAACGCCAGATTATTCCCAATTTGTGGTGTCCATCGGTGCGGGTAGAGAGGTTTTTGCGTTAATTTGATTCAAAATTTACCGACGACCATGGAGGTGGGACTGTTACATTAACTCCCGCGGTTTGGTCTGTGGTCGGATACTCATTTGTCTGCAGTTAGCTTAATGCATTTGGCATTATCTAATTTGCTAATGGCTAATTGGACATTTCTATTATTGGACCGAACAACATAATAATCTACATTAATACGTGAAAAGTTTGTGCCCCATTTTAATTAAAGTTTACAAAAAAATGCTAAAAAGAGAGAAGAAACTCAAATTTTAAGAGAGGTAGAGCATAGCGTTTATTCGCTCAAAGAGCAGCTCGACTGGGGAAGTACCTCCACCTAACAAAATACCGCAGCCAAATAACTTTATGTTGTGTAAAGTTGTGTTCCTGCGCGTGAGTGAGTAAGGTCGCCAGAGATCTTTTTTTTTTTTTATACAACTTAGTCGGTAAACAAGCGTACGGCCCACCTGATGGTAAGCGGTTACCGTAGCCATATAGACGCTTGCAACACACGAAGCATCGCTCACGCGTTATCGACCTATCCCCCCTCCCCTATGAGCTCTGGCAACTTTACTCACGCGCAGGAACACAACTTTACACAACATAAAGTTATTTGGCTGCGGTATTCTGATACTGGTACTTTCACTTGAAATGAAAGCATATATTCATATGTGCAGATGTTTATTGAATATGGTTGGAGTGATAAACATTGTGATGATTTAGCTAAAGGCGGTAAGTACCCAAAGCCTAGAATAGAACTGGCTATCAAGTGTAACTGCCAGAACTCCCCAACACAAATAAAGTTATCCAGTACCCCGATTGTAAAGAAAGCCTTTGCGTTATCGTCAATTCTTTACACTCAGGGTACAGGGACTCTACCGCGTAGCTTTGGTGGTAATCGTAACGAACACTATTAATGAATTTAATCCAATCAGGGCCCACGAATGGTCATCGTCGCGTCATACTGCGTGCGCGTCATTGGTTGAAATAATTAATGGGGTTCGTTACGATTACCACCAAAGTTACGCGGTAGAGCCCCGGGTGGGTACTTCAATCAAAACCCCTACCTTGGATTTCATCGCGATGTTTTCCTTCATGATCTGTCATCGTCTCACAATTATATCTATTAATAGCAGTACAATAAACACGCGGTACGTTTTCACACAAAAAATTATGAAGTCGTTTGGGTAAAGAAGATCCGAAAAATAGGATAGGATTGACGAATATATACGATAGGTATGTGTATTGATATTGTCTTATCAGCGCTAGCAGCTCCTCTTTGAGCGATAAACGCTATGCTCTACCTCTCTTAAAAAAGCTCATTGGGGAGGGGGGAAAGGTCGGTAACGCGTGAGCGATACTTCGTGTGTTGCAAGCGTCCAACCACTTTGTGAGAAACCAATTTGTGGACTACTCGTATATTTTGTCTGATAATCTATATAGTTGCAAAATAAATATCTCTACTTATATTTTTTTTCAATTCAATCAATTCACGTTCGGTGACCCATGCTTGTTAAAAAAATAATTTTTAAAAGCTTTTTTTTGGTAACTGTACTTTTCGTTGACTGCACTTGCATCGTCTTCCAATATACAAATGTATACCAAATATCAAGTCACTCCGACCACTGGAAGTGGGTGAAATTAGACTTGCATTTGACCCTAGCATACATACATTTCAAGTTTATATAAAGCTTGTAAAAAAGAGTAATGGGCATTTTCAGTAAGTAAAATTCCAGCGCGGACCAATCTATATATATAAAAATCAATGCCACTTTACCACGTTGTAATTTTATAACTCAAGAACGGGCTCACCTATCCAAACCAAATGTTTAGGCTTTGTTCGGACAATTTAGTAGATGGTTTGTGTGAAGTTTGCACAAAATCGGTCGAGCGGTTCTTCATTTATCACATTTTTTGTAACAAATGAATTCAATAAATGGCGGATCATTTTGTTAATGGGGATTTTGCTGTCAGGGTAGGGTAGGGTAGGGTAGGGTACACGCGAACGAAGTCGCGCCGGGCAGCTAGTCATGTATATAATATAGATATAATAAATACATGATTGATAGTGTAAGCCATAGATATGGCTTACATTATTTATACAGATACTCCCGAGTGTAGTACGCAACCAAAACAAAGAGTTATCGTTGAACGCAACTCCCGCGAGGATCGTCCCTCCATCCACTTGGGTCGCGTAATGTGGGTGCATGTACAGTTGGGGTCTTGCCGCAACTCGCCCGAGATAACGTAAACGCGCAAGGGTTTAGTGAGGGACTAGTTTTTGTTTTACACCACACGACTGTACAAAAATAGTCGAAGCTAATAAAAAAATAGGAATTGGCTGGTTAAGGTGAATATGTAATGATTGTAGTTCAGTTGTAGATGGAAACATCATAAAGAAGACATAGCAGGATATTTTGTAGTAGGTACCCGCCTGACTGCATACGGTCAACAAAAACAAAGTACCAAATAACTAATTTTTCAGCACAATTCTACTTCCTCTAAGAGCAGCTAGTCTGGGGAAGTACCTACCTTAGAAAACTTACGGAATACCGCAGCCAAATAACTTTATATGTTGTGTTCCTGCGCGTGAGTAAGCCAGTGCTCAATGAGGTGGGGGGAGGGTCGATAACGCGTGAGTATTGCTGCTGTAACCGCTTACCATCACGCGGGCCGTACGATTGTTTACCGACATCGTTGTATAAATGGTGGTAACATAAAAAAATCGTAACCAAATCGTGTCGTCTCATATAAAACAAGTAATGTTATCGCACAACTTTACTAGCACAAGGCAAAGGACGAATCCCGCCGCTCCTAATAAAACGTTTACTTGTGATTTTATCCGACATTTTGGTTGGTTTTTATGATTAAGGAAATTCCTTTACGTCTTCATGCGTCTACATTCTGTATGTCATATCTTCCGCCATAGTATGTTACAATTTGCGAGGGCGGAAAAAACTTCCGCCAAATAAAATGAAGCTTATATGCGGAAAGAGTTATATGAGGCGTATTTAATCACATTATTGCATCTACACGCATTATTTATGTTCTTTTTATAATAAATGGCTATTTTATGTAACTGCATATAGTATTTTTTCCTACCTTCTATAATTAGGTACAATTTAGGATGTATAACAATTTTAATTTTTTATATAGCGCTGGGTTTCTAATAAAAAGAACAGTACCTAGAGCTTGGTATAAAATGGTATTTGCCCTGGGGCGAAATCTATATTGTATAAAAATGAATCCCTATTTCCCTTGGTCACGCAATCACGCGTGAACGGCTGGACCGATTTCGCAAATTCTTTTTTTGTTGTGTTTGTTATTGTCAGGAGTTGAGAGGGTAGGGTAGGGTAGGGTAGGGTAGGGTAGGGTAGGGTAGGGTAGGGTAGGGTAGGGTGAGCAGGCTGTATCCCGGGGTGGAGTGGCGTTGGCGATAAGTCTCGATATCGTCAACGCCTTTAACTCTCTGCCTTGGGACGCAATAAGGAGGGCTCTGGCATACCATCAGGTGCCCTCCTACCTGCAAGGTATAGTCAGGGATTACTTGCACGACAGGTACATCTTGTACATGGACCAAGACGGTAGGAGAATCCGGAGGGAGATCACGTGTGGGGTTCCACAGGGGTCGGTGTTGGGCCCGTTGCTGTGGAACCTAGCGTACGATGCGGTTCTGCGTGTCAATCTCCCCGCTGGCGTAAATGTCGTTTGCTATGCAGACGACACGTTGGTGGTCGCCAGTGGGGATACCTTCGAGGGGACCAAACAGCTCGCCGAGCTTGGGGTGGAGGTCGTCGTTGCCAAAATCCATGAGTTGGGTCTGGAAATAGCGGCTCACAAGACCGAGGCGCTATGGTTCCACAAACTGCCAAGAAGCAGGGAACCACCCGACTCGTGCGTCCGAGTAGGTGAGTCGGAAGTCGGGGTGGGGCGGTACATGAAGTACTTGGGCCTCACCTTGGACAGTCGCTGGGGCTTCGAAGAGCATTTTGATCGCCTAGTCCCCCGGATCGAGAGGGTAGCGGGTGCTATGCACAGACTTCTGCCCAATCTCGGGGGACCGAGAGAGGAAGTTCGCCGCCTCTATGCGGGGGTCATACGATCCGTAGCCCTTTACGGGGCGCCCGTATGGGCGAAGAGGTTGGCCATCCGACGCTGTCGAACAAAAGTCTACAGCGTCCAGCGTAAGATGGCCATACGGATCGTACGGGGATACCGCACAATATCCTTTGAGGCGGCAACTGTTCTGGCTCGCTTTCCGCCACTAGACATTCTGGCGGATATGGATGCGAGGGTATATGACCGGATCCGCATCGTCCGCCAGAGTGGTGGAGGTGATCCAGAAGAGGCGATCAGACGGCAGGAGCGACTTATCGCATTCGCAACGTGGCGCGCAAGGCTCTGCGAGGAGCGGCATGCGCGCAAACGCGTTGTCGAAGCAGTCCTGCCGGTCTTCGAGGCCTGGATGCAGCGACAAGGTGGACGACTCACCTACAGACTTACACAGATACTCACCGGGCATGGGTGCTTCGGTGATTATCTGTGTAGGATCGGACGTGAGGCAACGGCGGCTTGCTTCCATTGTGGTGGGAGCGACCAGGACTCCGCATCGCACACGCTCGCGGTGTGCCCCGCGTGGGAACCCGAGCGGCGGATCCTGGTCGACCTGATCGGTCGGAATCTCTCCCTGCCAGCAGTCGTGTCGGCGATGCTGAGCGGGGATACGGCGTGGAGGGCCGTAGCCTCCTTCTGCGAGACCGTAATGGTCCAGAAGGAGGCTGCTGAACGGGATCGGGAGAGGGCCGATCCCGCTCGGAGACGACGCCGCCGAGGTGCAGCAGTGCCTCGTGGCGGCCCTCCTGCCCTGTAGCTGGGGCTTAGAATCACAGCTACGGTGTTCCCCTGCCTGTCGTAAAAGGCGACTAAACGGGGACCTTCGGGGTCGTGGGCAATCGGGGCGGGGGCCCTGAACGCCCAGAAGCGGCCCCGAGGAGGACGATGGGTCGTTGTGGTCACGACTCATCGTGCGATAGCACTGCGAGGGTGCTGGGGGGAGGTATCACACTTCCCCCGGGACGGGCTATCACAGCGCCGCGCGTGGAGGGGCGAGCAGGTACGCGATCTGCACAAGAGCCCGCCCCCCTCTGTAGCGCAGGTGGCGACCACCGTGGGGTTTTAGCCGGTAAAAGTCCGGCATAACCAGGCCGCTCCCCCCAGGGCGGTCGGGTATCCTAGGAGGATTTCCCCACGTAAATAAAAAAAAAAAAAAAAAAAAAAAAAAAGGGTAGGGTAGGGTAGGGTACGGTAGTAGGGTAGTTTAGGGTAGGGTAGGGTTGGGTAGGGTAGGGTAAAGTAGGGTATGGTAGGGTAGGGGTAGGGTAGGGTAGGGGTAGGGTAGGGTAGGTTAGGGTATAGGTTAGTAGGACACCACGCGAACGAAGTCGTGCCGGGCAGCTAGTAAAATATGAATAAAAATTATAATAAAAAATTCTGTGCTTCTAGAATAAACTATTCTGTGCCGTTAGTCCTTCTATATAATTGTTGGAAATAAGCAGCAAGAGCGTCTACTTTGTTATTAGGTTTCTAGTCGTTTCAAATTATCTTTAGATTAACTTTGCTACGACAAACAATGTAGCATTACCAAGAAAGGAAGACTGACTTTTGCAGGGTAACTCATTTACAAAAGGGCCTCGTTTAGTAATTTTTACTGATATTTCTTGGGTTTTAATTTATTACATCAAATTAAAGCGTCTATGGGACGTATAGCAATGGACTATGTAGGTAACTGAATTATGCTTCTAAATCTATTTCATACTATACGTCTCCTTACCATCTGTAAATTACGTTAATTACGCGCTTGAAATTAAGTAAACAAAAGAAAACGCAAGGAATATCCGTCAAAAAATCAAAATAGGAACACTTTAAGTTCTATGTTTGAAGAAAAAGGAAATTGTTTAACCGTCCTTTACATTTTGCCATAGTAAAGTACTCAGTTATATTCGTAGTATATACCTGAGTATTTGATATGAATTTCAATTTATGACGTAAGTGTTCAAAAAAACTACTTACTAGATCTCGTTCAAACCAATTTTCGGTGGAAGTTTGCACCGTAATGTACATCATATATTTTTTTTTGATTTATCATTCTCTTATTTTAGAAGTTACAGGGGGGGGGGGACACACATTTTACCACTTTGGAAGTGTCCTCGCGCAAACTATTCAGTTTAGAAAAAATATATATTAGAAACCTCAATATCATTTTTGAAGACCTATCCAAAGACACCACACACTTATGGGTTTTATAAAAAAAAAATGAATTTCAAGTTTATGTATGGGGAACCCCCAAAATTCATTGTTTTCTTTTCTATTTTTGTGTCAAAATCTTAATGCGGTTCATAGAATACATCTACTTACCAAGTTTCAACATTATAGTTCTTATAGCTTCGGAAAAAAGTGGCTGTGACATACGGACGGACAGACAGACAGACATGACGAATATATAAGGGTTCCGTTTTTTGCCATTTGACTACGGAACCCTAAAAAGGTCGGTTGCATATGTCATTCACGGAATGAAAAATCAGAATATCAGCATGGACGTATAAAAAATCAGGACGGAGCACCGCCTTATAAGAAAGTGAAGCACTATATTTCGTACGTATGTGTGAGTAAAATCAGTACTGGCCCAAGCCACTCTGACCTGACTTTTTTATACGTCCATGACTATAAGTAAAATAACCGGACACAGAATTTCCACTAGAGTGGAATCCTCAGTCTAACAGCATCGTATGAAAAGAATTAAGACAAGCCTGTTTGGATTTTGCTGATATAAAGGTGTCCATGAACAAGATCTTAAAAGGGATTTATTTTCAGGCAAGGGGGGCGTAACCAGATTCTATGTTGGAGTTACTTGCTGATGTAGCCAATTGGGGAGTTTTATGGGATCTACGAAAAATAACATTGTCTTTCATCATTCGTTTTAGATGAAGAGAGGTAAGAGGGAAGCGCTCAAAGAGCAGCTCGACTGGGGAAGTATGACCTTGCAGAATACCGCAGCCAAAAAACAATGTGGTGTTCCTGTGTATGTCATTGGGGAGGGGGGAAGGGTCGGTAACGAGTGATGTAGTAAGCGTCTCTTGTGATGAAACCGTGGCATCATAAGCGTCCATGGGGCTACGGTACCGCTTACCATCAGTGACCGTATGCTTGTATAAAAAAAGATGACGTTTTTCAACAGCTGTTTCTATTTTCATGTGCGCATCAAAATCTTTACTCATACGTGAGTAGTGCAGTGTTTAAGAATAGTCAATTCATTCATACAATCTTATTTCTGGAACGTTTGATTCCTACAATAAACTTGACCTTTCCATTCATGAAAACATCGTGAGGAAACCATAACACGGTGGTAGGGTACTTTGTAGTACCTTGTTAGCTTCCACTCTCAATATGAATAATTGGACTGTTTTACAAAAAACTTAAACCGACTTTTCAAAGTATACTAAGAAGTAATCTTATCCTGATCTGATGATAATGGGACCAAACGGGAAGTCAACCCTTCCAGTCAAAAAAAGAATTTTCCAAATCGGTTAATAAATGACGGAGTTCTCAGGTAATAAAAAAAAAAAAAAAAAAAAAAAAACATACTAACTCGCCACTCCTAGATACGACTTTCTCAACAGATTCCATAATATACAAGCGTGTCAGTGGGCAGCATCGTTTTACCAACAGATATCATTTAGTACTGTTGACACATAGTAATAGAGTCGATATTAGACTGTCGGCGCTCGCACTCGGTTGCGATGTTCACAATCCACGGGGCACTAGTAATTGTCGTCTTCGTCTCTATACAGGGTTACTTTTCAACCTCTTCAGGGGTTTATGTACTGGATGCAAGCGGCCCAGAACCGTTCGAGCAGTGGACCTCCATGGGATGATATGATGATGATGATGAATGTACTCATAATGATGAACAACTTTAACTACGGGAACACCTGTGAAATCATACATTTTGATCGTGAAGCATTGGAACTTTTGTATGAAAAAAATCGTTTTTTTTTTGAGGTTTCAGAGGTGGTCCCATACCAAAACTTGTTCATAATGATGAGTAACCCCTGAAAATTTTGCTAGAGATTGAAAAATAACCCTGTATAGGCACGCGGGCGGGACTCCTTGCTCTGTGCATAAACCATGTGTTCTGGTAGGTGGACTTACGAACCAGTACCTAGACTAGACCCTACTACAAAGTACTAACCTCCATGCTACAGATTTAACCTTTTTCCTTCACCACTTCACATCATCATCAGTAGGTACCCTGAATCAAAGAATTAATGTAACTAACGCTCTAAGAGAACTTGTACTAAAAACGCAAACGCGTTAGTTACGTTAATTCTACGCAAGCTTAGCCGGCTCTTCACTATGGGATGTAATATAATATATATCACATCTTGAGATATAATATTTTATCGCTCGTCATAAATTTTGTCGAAAAAATATTTATAGTTGGGATGTAATATACAAAAAGGTATGACGAGCGATAAAATATATCTCAAGATGTTATTTATATTATATTATATTATATCCAATATTGAAAAGCCGGCTTTACACTCGGGGTACAGATATCACATCACAAGTTTCCCTTCACCAAAAAGCCAATTAATCCTTACTATATTCAAAGTTACATCTATTGTAATAAACTCAATGTAATTTGTTTTATACAATAGTTTAAGGACAAGTTCCACACCGTTTGTCTCAACTATTAACAATTTATATTACAATCTCTCGGAACCCATCAACTAAGCCGACCTTAAGGCATTAAGGTAATTCCCATTGTGTTAAAATGCCATTATACAGGGGATTTACCGCTTTATTACATGTTATTTGTTGGTATCATTTGCATGCTTTGTTTGTTTGGTTGTCAAAGTGATGGCTGATGACTTTAAAGTAGTGGGGCTACCGCATAAATCAATGATAATGAACTTTGAAGTCGGTTAAAAAGAAGTAGATAAGTAACCTACACAACACATATCGAAAAATGTACCCAAAGAAGCGTAATGACGTTGATTTTGCTTGCATTCTATTCCGCCAATTTGCTACCATCGATAAAGCGCTGTGATTGGCTAAGACAAGGACACATGCGCTCTGATTGGCCAAGTCAAGAACACACGATGCAGTGATTGGTCCTTACGGTTTAAAATCAGTGACAAATCACTGGCTAGTTTCGGAATCGGATTGCTCTGTATTCTACTCTAAGGGATTGTTCCTCGATGCCTACACAAGATTCGGACTAAACAAATGGCACACTAACGCACAACTAAAAAACGTACTATTGTAATGTCTCTTTAAAGTAGGACGGCATGCCCTAATTATATTTATAGTATGTTGCTGTTTAAACTTGAGACACACAAACCATTGAAGCCGATGCGACTCAGAGCTCAAGTGAGCTAACCAGAACGTGCCAATGGCGGAGCGCTTACAACCTTTCTACTACTACACCTTTTACATTTAATACCATTAGTAGGAACACAGTATACATAAGACATTATTCCTGACACCATACACTCAAAACTATCACTATTTTACCTCATGTTTAAATCGAAAGAACTGCTTGTGTACCCTGGGTCTTTTAAAATCCGGTTCATCGTCTATCTCCCGCTTCGTTCGTTTGAGTGAGACGCACATATCTGGTGATACTATTTCTTGTTTGACACGGTTCAGAATGCCCATTTTATAAAGATACTCGGGATCATCTACGTCCTGATCGAAATGATTAAGTGGAAGACTAGTCGGAAGATCCTGTGTATCATCTAATTCTTGTTTGATTTGCTGGGGTGGATTGAGTCTTACCTGTAAAGATAGAAAACATATTATAAATAAGAGTTTTTAAGACTACTAATCTATGACCGATCGGTTAATGAAAACTGGCACGTTCACAGTACTCACACATACACAATTTCTTGATACAGTATGTTTTTATTACATTATTGCTTTTCAGTCAATTCTGATGGACGAGTGCAAAAATAACACTCTACATTTATGAGCAGTAACAAAAGCATAACAATAACTGTCTCCTTCATACTCATAAGCTTGATCGCGCGCGAGTGAGACGGACAGACTTTTCATGATGCACATGCAGTGCGACGTCACGCCGCGCGCTTATTCACAGACACTACACAAGCGCAACGTGTAAATGTGTTGAACGATGAACGTGCCAGTTTTAGTTAATCGACCTGTCTATGTACGGCGGTGGCCTTTTTTATGGTGGTTAACTATAATTTAAACGCAAGTTAAATCGTATTTATTAACCGTAAGAACCGTATATCCAAATCCTGAAATTGTAAGGCAAATCAATGGCTTCCCATAAAGTAAAACGGTCGTAAAATAGGCCTTACATCTCCCAATCACGTTTAATTTGTAGAACCCATAGGGTACTATGTACCTTTGCGCTAACCATGCATATTCAACCCTTATACTCGGCGAACAAATGTTCTACTCGGATGTAGATTCAAATATTACTGAATGTGGTATTTATTTTTAAAGCATTATTGAGACGATCATTTTTAATGTGCTTTGAAATATGAATTAATGAAATTACTCTTCATTAACATAAAACAAGTGATAATTACAATACACATTAAGGAAATTTTACAATATAGGCGGCCTAAATATTCGTTTGAACACATTTTTATCGTATGTTCATTCATAATATTTTTGGGGTAATCGTGCGTAAGTTGTAAATAAAAACATATATGAGATTCCTATACTTAATGTACTGATCTTCTTCCCAGTCTTCTCCCTTTTTTGGATAACAATGTTTTACTTTATCCTTTTTGATGTCCCACAACCGAACTCAGTTTTTAACAATAAATAAATATATCTTTTCTTTCTAAAACAAGGATGTTGATTTGGCTCAGTAGTAATGTGTAGAAAATTTTCCAAGCGTACTCTAATAACCAAACCGCGCCTACCCCATCTAGTATCAATAAATCAAGGTTATCCTTTTAATTAAGTACGTACAGAGTGGAGTGTCCTCACGTTTGAACAATGTAACCGTTTCCAAATATATCACAACCCTGACTACCAATAAAGGGACCCGTTTCAGTACTTCGGTATTTGACATAATTGTTACAATTTACAGTAAACTTTGTCGTTGAATTTTTCACACTCATCTTGGAAGGGGAGGGGGGAGGGTCAGTAATCATGGTATTGCTACAGTAACCGCTTACCACCAGTTAAACCATATAGTTGTATGCCGACTACGTCGAAAAGAAACGATGTTTTTTCTTTTACCGCAAATCAAAAATATCTAAAATAGCTTGCTAAGTGCCTATGAGGCGTGATTCAGCTAAATGTTATCCTTATCCACTTTCGGTATACTAACTATTCGGCGAGGCTGAATGGAGCTGATTCGAAGTGCTACCCTCTGGCCCTTTGAAGAGGGTTCAACTTTCATAAACTATGTTAGTAATGTTGGCGAAAAATAATATAAAGTAGCTGTCGCCCTGCTTTACTGAAATACAGTGAGAATCCGAATCGAATTTCTTTGTGTCAAAGTGGGCTATATGTTTGGTTAAGTGGTTGAGCCATGACAGTGAGAAAAACTCACTTTTAACGACGAGAATATCTTTTAAACCATTATCAATGTTTTTTCTTAATTTCAGCAGTGTGTCACTTCAGTTCATGTTAAACTCATAGACGCTGCAATGTGGCTAGAAATTTTGCACACATCCGTTGGGCCAAACACAGGCCGAGTTTGACCACAACCTCACGATGGTCATGTGGGCGAAGGTGGTAAGCACACAAGGCCAACTGGCTCTAAAGTGCAGGTATCGAAACACCCCGCTAGGATTTTGGCGACAAATTTTCAAGTTGATGGTAATAGCCAGCGAGTCGGGTACTACGCAGTACTTTACCACCATCCTCACAAAGGCAGGCACTAATAACATAATCATATAACCTCATATACAACCTACGTTGATACAAAACGTGATCGTTATCACCTCGCCACTAATTGCCAGCGAGGAACGGGTGAATAGAACCTCTAATTAGCGCAGGCCCTTTCATGCACTCGTGGCGCCCCGTGACGCTTTATTGGACAAGACACAAATGATATACTTATAGATCAAAAACCTTTAAACAAGGAAACATGTACACATAAATATAGTCTTAAATTAATTGCTGCAATCATTTGCATCCAGGCATAGAAAGAAAGAAAATTCTTTTGTTTCGGATGCTTGAAAATGTTGGTGAACAAAATCTCATCTCAGCAAACACAAAACCGTAATGTATTTTTCTAGTTGGACGAAAAGCCTGAAAGAACTGTAATTGATACCTATACCAAGCTGTATTTAACCACACTTCTATATGTATATATAAAACAACAAAGCCTGACTGATTGGTGACGAGGGATCAGCGTGAAACTAAAACTCAACGGTAGCTTGGCGTCGTCCTAAATGGCGACGATCGTACGAGCAAACGATGCGATTTCGTCGCACGATCGTGCCGATGTTCCTGTGCTCGCGCGATGAATTGTGAGTTTCAATTAGGACACTAAAGCGTTTTGTGTATTTAATCTCGTCGTGCGACGAAATCGCATAGTTTGCTCGTATGATCATCGCCAATAAGGACGACGCCTATGATACAATCAACGATAGAATGATAACAATTTTAAAGCTCAGAGAGAAGAACGTCTATTCGTACACTTTCATAATTAAATCAAATTACCTACCAAAAAAAAGCTTTTGACATTTCAGCGGCCACTAAAAGGAGTTATGTAAACATCTCGAGAAGCTAAAAGTGGCCGTTAAACACTTAACAATCTTAAACTAACACAATAGTATTGTTCCACCGGCAGACGGGCCCGATAAAGTGAGAGTTACGACGAGCGTCACGTAGGCGACAAAAAGCTGTCTCCAAGCTAATTACATCATTAGGTATCACAGGGTACTTGCAAACGTTTTTAGTATGTTTCAGAATGATAATCTCGACAGGTTTTCATACTAAAGGGACCAATTAATTATTATTTCATAAACAACATGAAGCGCACGTGGTGTAGCATGATTAGCCGTTATTAATCGATCGGCAAAGTTAAGCTACCACCGCCGGTGTGGCCGGTACCTGGATAACATCCCTTTAGAGTAATCATATCGAGCAATTCAATCCAATTCCGCATTTTCCACTGATTTTAACAGTAAGGACCAATCACTGGATCGTGTGTTCATGACTTGGCCAATCAGAGCGCATTGTAGGTGTTGGAAAATTGGCGGATTAGTTTTCAAGCAAAACGATGATCATTATGCGATTCTTTGGGTGAACTGTTCCGTGTTCGGAAGGCAGGTAAAACCGTTGGTCCCGGTTATCACTTAATTGTGATATTCGTTAAGCCAGTTGGAGGCCTGCTAGGCGACTTTTAAAATCAAATATATTGGTATGTGTGGTATTGCCCATTCACTTTCACCCTCATTTGTGAAGGAAGGCCTGTCCTCCTGCGGTGAGTAAAGCCAGAGCGACAGGCTATGCTGGCAGAGTGACTGGACCACTGTTCTGGTACCAAATGAAACTGTACTTCTTCCCTTCCCGCTACCAGCACAGGGACTGCTCTCGATCTTAAACCGCTTCTGGATGTAAAGAGATTTTTGTTCTGTCGTCAACCGCTGGTGTTGCGAGCGTCCATAGGCTAAGGTAACTGCTTACCATCAGGGGGCCGCTGCTTGTTTGCTTGGCAGTAGTATAAAACAATTTGGCCCTCAAACATCGAACAATTAACCCAAAGAAGCGCAATGACGTTAATTTTGGTAGAAATATATTTTAGCCAATTTCCCCACCGCCGACAACGCGCTCTGATTGGCTAAGTCAAAAACTCACGATGGATTGATTGGTGCTTACTGTTCAAATTCAGAGACAAATCACCGAGAAGTTTCGGAATTTGATTGTTCATTATTACTACTCTAAAGTGATATTTCCTCGATAATGACAGAAGACTTCAATGGATTATTAATAAAGACCATTGGTTTCATCGCAACACATTACCATGATTTATCATAACAAATCCTATCCCATATTGTACAATATATAAAATAATGTCAACTAGAACATTCCACCGCTACACGACTTCTAGTTGTATAATAAAATAGCAGCGATAGTACGTAGCTTGTTAGCTTTAGTGCGGGGCCGTGCGGCGCCGTAAAACCGCCTACGATACTGCCTGTGGCTGGTAAAACATCGTTTGTATTATATTGCGTATTAACATTTATTCATAACATTGCAATTTCAGTGTTTTATACAGTACTAGCTGCCCGGCGCGACTTCGTTCGCGTGGTGCTACCCTACTCTATGGTGCTACCCTACCCTACCCTACCCCACCCTACCCTACTCTAGCCTACCCTACCCCACCCTACCCTACCCTACCCCACCCTACCCTACCCTACCCTACCCTACCCTACGCTACGCTACGCTACGCTACGCTACGCTACCCTACGCTACGCTACGCTATCCTACCCTACCCTACCCTACCCTACTTTCTTTGCTTTAAACCTCACGGAGCCCGAGACCTTTCCAACGAATGCAAAACCGTGGAAATCGGTTCGTGCGTTCTGGAGTTATAGCGTCAGGAAGGAAAATCCGACTTATTTTTATATAGTAGATAGTAGATTTAGTTCGAAGCTGGATGATGGGTTCAAATTCAAATGCAGGAAACCATAGCAGGGAGGGCCTTTTGAGGGTTGCGTAGCTAAATGGCAAAAAACGGAACCCTTATGGATTCGTCATGTCTGTCTGTCTGTCCGTCCGTATGTCACAGCCACTTTCCGAAACTATAAGAACTATACTACAACAACGTACAATGACCACAATTTTATTAAAACATGACTGGACGGTGACTGATATGATAATGCGGACTATGTGAAAGTTAATGTGCGGACTATATGAAAGTGATATTATAAATAAAATGTATGCGACTGAAGGACTTAGTATCCATGGTCATGAACAAATAAAAAACAAATATATAAAACTCACAGTTTATCCTACGCTCGAAAACTATACCCTAAACCAAAAAGCGCGTGATTTTCAACAGATTTCAATTGAAGACATTGACAGGAAAACTAAACTCAAGTGACTCGCACTTGTTTGACACTCGACACAAAAAGCCGTCATTTCGGCGGTCAGTGCACAATTTAGTGGCGCGCCAAGTAGCGTGTTCACCAAATTGGATTGCTTGTGTAACTTCATGCTCTGACGTCATCCTGTGACGTCACGGGATCGTATGTTACGGTTCATTTGTATAGTAAGAAAATTAAGGGGAATCCATGTTGTTCCATTTTCAATTTAAAATGGGCAAACGACTTGAGAGTATTTAGGTACAAAAATATTGACCATAAATATAAGTCACCATAAAAAAAATATAAAAACATTAGCGCTGTTTATACATTACCAGCATTTTATTGTCATATAAATTGCAGCGACATTATTACCAAAACACGCTTCCAAATTCAAATCCTCGATGATCTTTTAATCGAGTGCATTGCCACAAAAATCACGTTCTATATTTAAAATTGTATATGACTTTATGAGAACTTTATTAATAAACTAACGTCACAAAAAAAAACAAAGTCATTTGCTTGAAAAGTTCACGCAGTGTTATTTATTGCCATCGACTTCGAAATTTGAATATAAAAATTCAGGTGGCTTTTACGATTGTTACATTGGCGCTTGTGCCAAATTGTGCATATTGCACAAGAGTTATGTTTTCAAAACTATCAAGTGAATCGGTACACGTGGCACGCTGTTTGTAAATCATGACAAATGGAACCCAATCCAATGTAGGGTTACCATACTTAACATTATTGACTGGTTCCTATATTCAACCTTTTTTTATACTACTAAGGTATCAAACAAGAACGCAGCCCGCGAGACTCGTTTTTTCACAGCTCAAAAATGTATTAATGAATTTTGTTCAAGCAAAGATGGGATTTCGAGAATATAAGTCGATCTTTCCCATTCATCCAGTAGGTATATGCTTGACCAATAGTAAAAACTGATCCACAAGCACACCTTCTGAAACATAGCGGTTTTTTTTTCGTTTTTAGAGGAGTAGGACGTTCTCAATTCGGTTGTCTTTTTTTTAAATATTTCCTCATAACTCCGTCATTTATTAACCGATTTGGAAAATTCTTTTTTTGTTCATAAGGGAACACTTCCCGTCCCGGCATCATTTTCATCAGACACAGATCAGGATTTGATTACTTTGAAGTCGGTTTAAGTTTTTTGTAAAACAGTTAAATTATTTGTTTACAGCACATGGTCACCCTAATCCTGGATTGTTTATAGCAGTAGGTGACTAAACAAATACGCTGGAATTATATTTTAGACCGACTAGCAGCAACGTGCGTGGCTTTTGTTCCTCGAAACACCTAAAAATAGGCACTCAAATGTTTCCTTGAATTTGCTAATCCGCAAAAAGCTCAAATATCATATGTGGTTAGTAAAAGTAAAAGTAAAAAATAGTAAAAGAGTAAAAGAAAAAAGGAACATTATGGAGACGATAGAGAATAGGAGGGGAAATATGTTTGGCCACCTTATACGACACGACGAATTTATCAAAAACATAATAGAAGGAAAGATAGAGGGAAAGCGAGGAAGAGGAAGACCAAGAATAAGTTACACAGATCAAATGAAGGCAAAAATAGGAGTCGGGTCATATAAGGAGGTGCAAAATGTGGCTAATGATAGAGCAGAGTGGAAGAAGCTACACCGACAAGAGCACAGCTCTTAAATACAGAAGAAGATCATATGTGGTTAGGCACATACACCTACATATTTGGTTTTATAAAATCAACTGATTAAGTTTTTAACTTTAAAAAAAAAAAAAAAACGAATGGCATTTATTATTGAATCAATAGGCTTTTGTTTACTCTTTATAGACCTGCCTTTGACCGCAAGAAACCACTGAAGGTGGTAAAAACACAAAGCCACAAAGCTTAGAAGGAACTGACTCTCAAGTGCATCTGTCTGAACACACCGGTAGGTGATTTTCTACTAGCCAGCTAGGTGGGTACTACAAAGATACCACCGTGTTATGGTTTCCTATCGATATTTTCCTTCACCGAAAGCTGAAGTGCATTCGAACCCGGGACCTTCTCGGCACCGACGTCACTACCACTAAGCTATCATCATCGCCTGAAAATAGGTTGACATAAAAGGCTCCTTTTGTAGTCTATTCTGACTTCTACTAGACACCAGGAACTCCATTATACTTATCATCAAAATTACGACAAGACAAACCACAAGTCCGTCATTACAAAGTCACACCACCCGACGAACGGCGGCGTTCACAAACAAGGCGCCCATCTCATCGCGGAGCACGACACAACATTGGCGCGACGTACACACGCGTTATATTAAATTCTTGGCCGTTGTATTATCCGACCGTATGAGTATGCACGCGGCGACATTACAAGGATATTACAAAGGGTTGCGAATCAGCTTACGAGGATATGAAAGACTTCAGTTGATCTCGGTGCACAAAGATGCGCGGTTGTGTTGGCGGGATATTGAAAATTATTTTGATTGATCTTGATACTCAGCCTGATAACAATAACAGAAAATTACGGATAGGACGGGCGTTCGAGTTAAATCAGTAACATAAAAAAAAAACAAACAAAAAACAAACGCAAATTGAAAATCTCTGAAACGTTACTGCAATCTGTAATCTACTCGTGCATTAAAAAAAAATTACGAAATGTAAAAAAATATTCATGTCATCAATATTTCACACCATTGTTGTCCTCAATATTGAAATACATAAATTGGACTCACGCTCTAATCCCAAAAAAAGTAAATCAGCCTAAAGTATAACAAAAAGCCTAGACATTTCTTCTATGTAAACAATAATCGCCTAGTAGTGCGTAACAAAAAGTGTGTAACTGAACAGAAAGATCACTGTGGTTACGGTCACTGAATCACGTTTAAAACGTAGACATGGTGTTTTGTTACAATGGAAAAGAATTCCACGGTGTCGTTTTTATTCTAATTCAGACTTACACGGCTGGTAATAAGACTGATTTAATTTAAACATACCACTGTTAGCTTAGTAAACAAAATCTTCACATAAGTATAACAGCTAAAACTGCAGGTTACATACATGAAATTTTGCACGTTCCTTATTATATGCACCTAACTTTATCTTTTTTAGCGGTTTTGGCACAGCAGATAAAAACATCCATTGTGCCACGGCATCAAGCAATATGGAATGAAATAAACTTATTGCTATTACTTTTGATGTTGATAATAAAAACAGTTAATTGAAGAAAAGTTCTGCAGCCATAGTTTTTAGCAAATACAAAAATAATTAAATACAATATCTGAATATGGATTGGGGATTCTTATCGTATTTCAGAAATAAGTACAAAAGCTACACAATAACACAAACGACATTATGTAAATCACTGAAACATTAAACAAAACTGTCATATCAATGTCAAATAAATACAAGAATATTTACAACCAGTTAACTCTGGATCCAAAGGTGAACTGAATATTCAGTCAATAACTGAATATTTATTTAAATTGATCGTCGAAAGTCACTTATTTACTCAAGGGTCAATAGAATTCATAAGCCGCTGAGGAATATTTCCTGTATATATCTATATAAATAAAAGAAAGTAGTGTTAGTTACACTATTTATAACTCAAGAACGGTTGAACCGATTTGGCTGAAAAATTATGGGGACGTAGCTTAGAACCAGGAGGCAGCGACTGAAAATCAGTACTGTAGCTCGGTGCCTGTACTGGGCTTACAGTTTACAACTGAGTCGCTGTCCATTTCTGTTGTCACACCACACAATTATTATGCTCTTTTTATCATATTTTTATTTATTTTTTCCTCTCTGTACTGTTTTATGTTCGTGTAATTGTGTTGTGTGCTATTGCAGAATAAATATTTTCTTTCTTTCTTTCTGTCTTTCTTTTTAGACATACGGATATAGGATACTTTTTATCCCTTTACCGTGGGACGTGACATAGAACAGGGTAGGGTAGGGTAAGCGAAAACCACGCGAATGAAGTCGCACCGGGCCAGCTAGTACTTTATAGTTTTGTAAACTAGCTGTCTCCCGCGGTTTCACCCGCGTTTCCCAGAATGAATAGCCTATGGCACTCGGGGACAATTTAGTTTCGAATTTTTTAATGAAATTTCTTCAAAAATGGTAGAAGTTTTAAAATGCCTTAACTTTTCAAGAAAAATAAGAAGAAAAATAATGTAGTAAGAACATAAAAATGCTTGAAACTTAAATTTGTTTGAACAATATACGTTATTTTTTGAGGTACAGATATTTTCTTACGGATATTGCTTTGAGCTTAGTGACCACAGAAATAACTTTGTTTTGTGTAGTGTATAGTATACTAGCTGTCCCCCGCGGTTTCACCCGCGTTCCCGGTATAAAAAGTAGCCTATGTACTTCTCCATACCATAGGCTATCTGCATGCCAAATTTCATGATGATCCGTTGAGTAGTTGAGGCGTGAAGCCGTAACAAACAAACAAACTAACTTTCGCATTTATAATATTAGTTAGGATTAGCATGTTGAAGGCGAAAAAAAATGGTTATCGCCAGCATCACATGTTGCTTACTCAACAGTTTTATACTTCTGTCTCACTCAACTTAAGTTTATTATTCCTAAAATTACAAACTACCTAGAACTTTGGTGCTAACGGATCACGTCTAAATTGAGAGGCCGATTTGAACCCGATCCCTGTATGTTTACACAATGAAATGTTTATTCCGCCTATTCGAATGCTATTTATCGATTGGCGAATCGATGTTTTGACAACTGATCCCACGCCAGATTCGAGTTGTTTCTTAGTTGAATAAACTTGTTTGGTTAGAAATATTTCATTTTAATGGAGCATCTGAAAGTTTTATTTGTTCTGTTGAAATGTATATGCAATATGTGCAGATATTACAGTGTTATTTTATTTTGACCTGTTGGTATGTATGTTGATTCTAAATATCGTAAAACATAAAATGGCGGGGTTAAACAATCTCTTCAGAAAATAAGACCATTTAAGGGAACGAGTACCGTATCCTTTTTTTTTTATTTATAGTTTATGATAAACTCTTTTTAACCGACTTCAAAAAAAAAAGGAGGAGGTTCTCAATTCGGTTGTTTAACCGACTTCAAAAAAAAAAGGAGGAGCTTCTCATAATTCCGTAATTTTTGAACCGATTGGGAAAATTCTTTTTTTGTCTGGAAGGGTACACTTCCCGTTTGGTCCCATTGTCATCAGATCAGGATTTGATTACTTCTTCGTGTACTTTGAAGTCGGTTTAAGTTTTTTGTAAAACAGTCCAATTATTATCAGTTAAATACCTACTTTAAAATATTATAAGTGAGGGGTCGAAAGTAAAATATTGACTTTATTTTTTGGCTTTTCGGCAACTAAAGAAGTTGAGTAACGATGCTATAGGCTAACAATATAACTATAAGATATTTGCTTTGTAAAACTGTAGATCTATTGTCAACTTATATAATGCTTCCATGATACGATCGATGTCCCACCGCCCATCGTCCAGGGCCCACCCACTACACACATTTGTGTGCATTAATGTATGTTTGTTTTGTCTGCTATTGAACCTAAGTATATATTTACACAAGTATATTATGAAGAATATTTAGCCGATTTTTATTGATATTTCGTAACTGACAGAGACAGTTGTAACTTGGTTAAGGACTTAAACCTAGCAAATTATTTTTAAGAACAAATTCCCTGTGTGAAGGAAGAAAGGAGGTCTTACTCTATACATGAACGTAAATTTGAAGTAAACAAGTCATTAATCTTATGAGAATCGTGAGAACGGTTCAGTGCACACGTTTTTACAGCTTAAAGCTGTTATAAAGAATTATCAGCTTTATATTAGTGAATGTAGTCGTAGTGAGAAAGCAGGTCAACAGTTTTCTATGACCGTTGCTATGGTTTCTCACAAAGGCACGTTTGAAGAGCTTATTTGAACACACCTGCTAAAATGTACTCTATGATGATAATAATTTTATGAAAAAAAAAACTGTAATATGAAAAGATCTTCCACGAAAAAAAAGAGCCTTGCTGAGTTTCTTGCCGGAGTCTTCTCAATTTAAGTTTATTCCGAACCGGTGGTAAATTCAACTGTATGTACCAATTTAACGTTCATAAGTGCCTTACCAGGGCCTACACTGAATAAATGACTTTGATTTTGATATTGAAACAAAGAAGCGACCATCTGTTACCGATCCAAGCAGAGCTTGTACTATAGAAATGTTAAATGATAAACTGAGACAAAATCCGATAAAGAAGATTATTTCGCAAATAACTCAAGTAGAAGCTACTACAGACAACAAATCTAAGAAATCCGTGGCAAAAACGTTTAACTGTTATATCAATAGTTCATTATGTAATTACAATTTTAAAATTCGAATAGTTAGTTATTTCTTAGATAAGTCATTTAGCAGTGGTATAGTAGCTCCATATTTATTAAGCTCGTTTGACGCTGTACAGAAGAGGTCCCATGTCCTCAACACAAACATCCATCAGTTTCAAGAGTCATTACTGTTTGCGAATTAACCAAGTTTTCCCCAGTCAACCCTAGCAATAGCAGTCATAGTTGAAAGGTGCGAGGACCACGTGGCCCCACGTTCCCTTTGCCCTCAGGTCCTAAGTAAATATACACACAATAAGGTTGGGGTATTCTTAAAAAGCCACCGAGGAGTCCGTTAAACAGACATTTTGTTTACAAACTTGCCCGGGAGAGTGCTTTTCGTTTAAATTAAAGGATATCTTTTGTTGAACGGTAAAGAGCAGGTTCAAATTTAGACATTTTGGAAGTTTTTATACTTACGTTTGTTTCGATCAATGCTCAACTTATTAACTTAAATGGCTTTTTATACCTTAATTTATTAATCACATACCAATTTATTAGTCAAGATATTAGACCTACATTTTAACAAGCCAATACCGACTCATACTCAAAAAACATATGATGTTATAAAACTTAACCAGCTCGCAATTCCTAAAATAATAACTAAATAACTTTGGAATAGACTCCAGAATACGTTATCAAGAGCGTAGTGGTATAGTAGTTTCATAAATAGCCATTTTATCAGAGACCTGTGTTAAATTCCCCACCTTCCGAGCAACCGGGCCACACAGATTCAATAATATCGCAGTAAATAACAGCTGTGCCACGTGCCTGGGTTGCCAACTAGTGGAAGTTCGGAGGTACGAGCGAGCGGACTAAAATGGGCGTTCCCTAGTTTATTCTTTGTAGATGAACACAAATGTCTTCGTATAAAAAAACGAGTACTGCCAATGCCACAGATCTCCCAGAACGAAGCTAACGTCTGCGAAGTTTGGGGTCAGACGTACTTATGTGAAAAAATATCTCATGGAAATGTAAAAGGTAATTCTCACTATCTTAATTACATATTACATGTATCTTCTTTAAAAAAGAAACCTTATTTTCAAGTCTCAACTAGAGGTGTGTAACTCACCAAAAATACGCGAGCTGCATAACAGCTCACGGCTCAGGTGTGTGAGCCGGTTCAATGACTCAGCTCGCAGATCAGCTCAATTTGTACCTATAGTCCACGATACCTGCGTACCGCGTGTTGATTCGAGCCGACTGAGCTGCCGCGATTCGTTCGACTCCGCCGAGCGACTCTTTTCATACTTTAGATTTGGAATTATTTGTTTTTTTAATATAATCTAGTTACGAGTATGTTAAATATTTATTTATTGAATTAAATAACTATTTAAATGATCAGAATTAAATAATAATCCGTAGATTAGAATCACAAGAATAATCTATGGAGGGAGTCGCATATAATGGGAGTTATATTGAGCCGTGAGCTAGTCATTTTGTTGTTGAGCTGTAGCTCAACGGCTCAAACCCGTGTGATCTGATTCATTGAGCTGGTTCAGAGCTGAGTTACACACCTCTAGTCTCAACCATGTCATCACTATGAAATTAGCGTGGCATAGAAAATTGCCACACATATTTGAAGTGCTGGTGTAGCCGCGGCGTCAAAACATTATAATCTAATATTTGAATATCAATGGTGTAAGTAGAGAAAATTTTAACTATTAACTAAAAAACATTTATTCAAATTAGGTAAGGCACTTATGAACGTTAAAAATTAACCCTACCACCGTTTCGTATAACAATACACTAAAAATAAACTGGAGTATTTTTCGTTCGCATTCATAAAGAGTAAGCACGCTGTCATAGAGATAATTGCAAAAATAAGGACAAAAAGGTAAATGTTACGGCCGAAATTGTGAACAGAGACATAAAATTCGTATAAAAACTATGAATCACTGTAAAAAGGCTCTTCGAATTAAAGAATACTTGGATGGTACATTTCAGAAGCTTCATAAGACAAGAAACCTTTTATAAATCTTAAATATAACCTTTTTATGACCTAAGAATAGTATACGGCCGTCTACGTATTTACGAAAATTCAGCTAAGTACGATTCTTCTCAAATGCACTCCAGTAGTTTTATGACCTTTTTAGTCACTTGTTATTTTTTTTAACAGAAATCTTAATAAAGTTTTTCTTTATGACTTCGTTACAGCAGTTTAATAGCTTGTGGTACTGCAAAAGAGCTTTTATGTTGGAATATTTAAAATTCTAAGTTGTTCGCTTGATAAGTACATTGGTACGTGAGACGAATAAGAGAAGAGCAATAAAAATCTGAATGATTTAAATTGCCAATCGTAATGTAATGGGGAGGAATAGGGATGAACAAAATATTTTATTAATTTTATATATATTAAACATATCATTGGTGCTGATTTTGGTGCAAATTGCACTAAAACAATCCCACACTTTTAAAAACAGTATTTAAAGAGGAAAGAAAATATTTTAAAGCTGTCAAATCAGTCTAATTAACTAAAAAGAAAGAAACTTAAGATTATATTTCATGATATACAAACTAAAGAGATTAGTCCTTTTTATACATGAGTGTTTGTTAGTTTATACTTTGAAGCAGCAACGGATCGACGTGATTTTTTCATACATATAGTTTGGGGCCGAGCATAGAGATAAGAAAAGGAGCGTAGCCGAGGGTAGAAGCTAATGTCTCGAACAAGAATCCCCCAGTTTCGGAATAAAAAGAATTCATTTATATTAAAACGTGTGACTCCAGACTCCAGAGGCAGTACATTATTGTACAAATAGCTTTGGCATCTCGTATGATAATCAACGTACTCTGCTCTTGCCAAATGGACACGTTTATTGTTGGGACAACCCTAGTAATTGAATTCGTACCGGCGCGGGCGGGCGCCACACTAATTTCACTAATATCCTGGTACAATTTAATAATAGTTGTATGATGGTAGTTTAAGCATGATATGCGATGCTTATGTGACGTTTGAGTCCTTCGAGGGATTCCATATTCAAATCTCTTTATGAGGTTTAATTGTTTTTTTTTTAGTACTACTCAGGTAGCAAACAAGCATACGGCTCATCTGATGGTAAGCGGTTACCGTAGCCTATTGTATTTCTTTGTTTTTTATGTCGATAGGTTGACAAGCAGGCAGACTGGCCACCTGATGGTAAGTGGTCACCGCCGCCTATAGACATTTGCAATACCGGGGGGATTGCCAATGTGTTGCCGACCTTGTAGAGCTCTTTTTACGCCTTTTTTGAAGAACCCCATATCGTAGCGCTGAGGGAAAACCGTGACGGGGAGCTCATTCCACACCCTAATGGTCCGCAATAAGAACGTCCGATTAAAGTGTAAAAAAAAAAAAAACCCGTTTCATAAATTGTCTATGAGTCAAAGATATCCAAATTAATATTATCGTTCCACATTTTCATAACAACATCATAATAATCGAATCAATTCGAATTTTTCACCATTTTTATAACCATTATATTCAACGTAGAACCAAATAATCGTGCCAAACGTGACTTAAATTTGAATACTACAGTTCTTTTATGACTTTTTCAACACACTTGCTCGTAAAGTGACATTTATTGCACCGTTTTTAGTATGTTAATCCAGCTAGTCTATCTTAATCTTAACGCACTAGTGCTTTTTACTTTACATTACCGCACAGTTTTATATGACGCGCGTGTGCATTGATATTAATTGAACATATTTAAACGTATGATTTTATTAATTCATTAGTTTCATTTAGAAAGGTTTCAATGGATTAATTCAAGTTTTACATACAAGCTGCCCCTCGCGGTTTCACCTGCGTTCCCGGAATATATAAAAAGTAGCAATGTCCATGGAGATGTTTAGCCGTGCAAACGTTACAGACAAACAGAAAGAGTTACTTTCGCATTTATAATTCAGATTTTCCATGTGAAATAATTATTTATAATTTCTATCATAACACTTTTCCACTCATCTGCACCAAAAATAGGATAGTGTTTTGTTTGTTTTGACAGCGGGCCATAATGACTAATGCAAAATTTGCAAATAAAATAGAATAGGCGCTATGGCCCGCGGGCCATTCGCGAGTGGGACACAATGACTGAAGACCCAGATACCTACGTCAATTATACAAAATCTTTAATTATTTTCTTTTTGTCAAATTAAATACAAATGTCTTAAGATATTATCATTTAGTTCTCACCTATCCCAAGGGTAACCATTCAAACTTTTAAGCAACCGAGAACTTAAATTTGTTTCCCAAATTAAATTTGTTCACAAACTTTTGCGAAACGATACAATGGAAAATGTTATTTTTAAACTAAACTAATTTTCGACTTTCAGGCATTTTAATGAACTGAATGGCGATGTGGGAATTATTTCATAAAGTAATTTTGTTTGTTCCGGGCGTAATCATAAACGATTTTATAATTTAATTGTGAAGTTGACGATTTTGAGCAGGGTTCAGATTTAATACCGGATAACAACATACGTTCGAATCAGGATTTAGGAATACATTCTTCTTTAGAGGCCGATTTTTCCATCGTCAGCATTATTCGCGGAAGAATTTTGTTTTTTTTTTTTCTATATAAAAACGGTCAAACGTAAATTTTATTCTTATTTCTATTATAAGAGAAGTAAAAATCGTTTAGATTGTAAGCATAAATATTCGATATTTATAAATAAATAGAAAATGTTATAAAGTGCTAACTAAAACCGTAAAAATAAATCAATTAAACAGCAATAAAAAATATTATATAACAAAACAATGCACGTACACAATAAATAATAATTTATTTGGAACAATAAAACGTAAAAAAAATAACAAAAGTTCTGTTAACATACGACTATATACATTTAAATAGGTCGTTCTAGGTTAAACAATGACAAATATGAAGAGAAAATTTCGTATGACATAATATCTTTAATAATATATAATATACAAAGGTACAAGTAATGTATGGGTTCGTTAGTTATTTACGCTATTGAACACTTTTCTATGAAATATACTGTAGGTGGGATACCTACAGTATATTCCAGCCATATGAACTGGCTAGATTCCTGAAAAACACTATTTAGTCCGTCATATACATTATCAAAAAATATTAGACACGTATTTTTACTTTTGTCAATTAAACAAAAAAATACGAGGATATGTATTGTTGAAGTTCCGCGTGACGTCACGGTGTGGTACACTTTTTAGTAACAAGTGACGTCACGAGCCCCCACTCCCGAAGTTAGTCGCGCTTTATCTTCGTCAATTGTTAATGATTTGGTAAAGCAAAAAATACATGTCCAATATTTTTTGATAATCTAACTGACGAAATAATAATTATTATTATTTTTTTACCCAGGAAACATCCCTATTCTAACTAAAATTAAGTATGTTTTTGGTGTGGTAGAGCGTAGCGTTTATTCTGTCAAAGAGCAGCTCGACTGGGGTAGTACCTCCACCTTACAGAATACCGCAGCCAAATAACGTTGTGTAAGGTTGTGTTCCTGCGCGTGAGTAACGTCGCCAGAGCTCATAGGGGAAGGGGGAAAGGTCGGTAACGAGTGAGCGATGCCTGGTGTGTTGCAAGCGTCCATATGGCTGCAGTAACCGCTTACCGTGTTTGACTACATTCTCACCATGGTAAGTAATTAAGTAGACGAAGGTGGTAAGCACACAAAGCCTAGAAAAGGACACCGATAGGAGCTTGGCCACATTATTTTGACTTGAGGGTGGTAACCGGCCAGGGGGTACTAACAAGTACCCTACCACCGTGCTAAGCTTTCCCGACGATGTTTGCCTACACCCAAATCTCTTAATTGTAGGATTCGAACCCGGACCACGGGGCCTTGGTCACGGCATCCGACGTCACTACCACTGAGCTATCGTCGAATTGCTTCGACATATAAAATACAGTTGCATAGTTGAAAAATATAATGTTATTTTCAACCGGTCCAGTTATCAGTGGGAGCCATTCCTGCCAGTGTCGAGTGGCTTAATACATCAAGTTGTTTAACTACAACGATTTTGTCTGTCGGTTAGAGTACCAGTTATATTTTAAGATGTCTCTGGATCGCTTTAGAGTTCAGTCACTGGAGTCTAACATGTTGTTGGCAACATGTAGGTAAGTAGGATTGGTTAGATTAAGGAGATTTGGATGGTTTGTGTGAATATTTAGATGACATCTGATAGCGAGGAATTAATGAATATTTATATGAATAATTAATGAATATATATAATATTATATTTTCACCTTATAGTTTATTGGACTGTCGGTTAATAAATGACGGAGTTATGAAGAAACAAACAAAACAAAAAAAAATACAACCGAATTGAGAACCTCCTCCTTTTTTTGAAGTCGTTTATAAAAAGACACGCTTTAAAAGTCATGTACTAAAAGTAAGATACAAGTTTGTAATTACATGGTTACATCGGTTCAACCCTTACCCCCACCTCCCGAAAACGCCTTACGTCAATAGACGCCCCCTTAGGCACCAAGAAACTTACACAAGAACGCTTACTTACAGAATTACTCTAAATAATATTAGTTTTTTCTTTAAATACACGATACCTTTCGCGAATCACTTAAGAATCACAGCTAACATGATTTTTTAATGCAAAAAGTTTTATTTTATTGTAAAAACTTTGCTCATACACAGCCATTTCATCGCCACCAAATGCCTCACACGGAACACGTAAGTATCGTCAACTTTTAAATCGGCCGCGCTCGCGCCACCAAACGATATTTCACGTCGAGGAATTTAATATCGCCATGTTTTTCGTGTTTACAACCCGCAGTTTTAGAACGAGAACCTTCTATCTTTCCTGTATGATGATATATTGAACAGGTATATTGCGATACATGACAGGAAACGAATGAAATTTTAAGTACCAGTGTTTGCAAGGCAACTTTGAAGTTGAAAATCTAAAGATTTAACAACTTTAGTTAATAAATATTTATATATTAAAACTATCCAAACAATTCAAAAGCTACTCCAATTTCCAAATCCATATTATTATATTATATTATTTACTTTATACAGGTCGTTGTTTTGGTCAGCGACGAGCGACTCAGGGTCGATAATACAAATGATACTGGTGCTAAAAAAATACTTAATTTTTAAATAATAATAAAAATAATATTAATCGGAAAATCATGTAATAAGTTGAAGTGTAGACATAATACTCAACGGGAGTGCGAGGGATTAAAGGGGTGGGGCGACGGCGGCTTGCGCCTAGCTCTAGTCTGCGCACATGCCCTGTGACCATACGTTGCGTTAATTTTAGTTCAAATTGAATAAGTTATTTCTCAATGTATTTACAGTATTTAATAGAATCAAGGTCATTTTTGGAAAATGTATTTTTTGTACTATCGCCCCTGAGTCGCTCGTCGCTGACCAAAAAAACATCCTGTATAACTGAAACATATATAAGGGGAAACAAAGGGGATACCCGACTTATCTCGAAATTAATATTTTTAATACCTGATTTTTTATTATCAATTTTACTTTTTTCAGCCGTCATCCCTGCGTTTACCCACCCCATAACGTTTATATTGGCTCGTTAAACGCATAAGTTCCCATACATAAACGGGTAAGTATCGACATGGCCGTATTCTTAAAGCGTAATCGTAAAAGCAGAACATTACTAGATGCATGAGGCTGTAATAGAAAATAATCACTAGATACGTGCTTATCTTTATGGTTGGATAAACATGTCGCACAAGAGCTATAATTGATATAAGAAAGCTGGCCAAAGTTCGTAGGCAGGCATACCGAATCGATTACGAACTAAGTGAAAAACTACGCCTAGCACCACCTACGCACTTTACTAGTATGTAGCACTTCTACGACCGTAGCAAGTACACCAAAGGATAGCAAAAAGATTACGAACTCAGTAGTAAACTACGCTACGCACTACCTGCGCACTTGAGTATGTAGCACTTCTACGACCGTAGCAAGTACACCAAAGCATATCAAATCGATTACGAACTCAGTAGTAAACTAAGCTACGCACTACCTGCGCACTTGAGTATGTAGCACTTCTACGACCGTAGCAAATCCTACAAGTTCGTAGCAAACCATAGCAAATCGATGACGAACTCAGTAGGCAACTACGCTACGCACCAACTACGCACCTTTACTTGTATCTAGCACCTCTACAACTGTAGCAAATACACCATTTTCGTAGCGAAGCAAAACAAAATAACGAACTAATTACAAACCAAAATTAATAGTGAAAGTGTTACAATGGGCGGCCTTATCACTAAGTGACCTCTACCATGCCCGACTCTACGTATACCGTACGTTGAGATCAGACGTACGAACCTGTAAAACCAAGGATAAACCAAGGAACATACACCAAGATCTCTCTAAGTTCGTAGTCGCTTTGCTACGATCTTGGTGTATTAAGCATAGCAAATCGACTACGAACTTAGTAAGAGAGGAACAGAGGCACAGTTTGAAAAGATTACTAAGAAACAAAAGACTACCAATACAATGGGCTCAACTTTTTTTCCTTGAAGTTGCTTGTTGCCTGCGCAGTGGTCTTTTTGGCTTGTTTTTGTATATTATTACCAGGAAATCCTCCATAGTTGAAACAAGTTACAGCAATTCAACTTCGCACTTATTAGACACTATAACAATATAATTTCAACAATACAATAGTACGTACGTAGCACCTCTGCGAATCGAACGTAACAAGGCAACTACGTGAATCAATGAGCTGAAAGCGATTGCAGCGCAACTTGTCTAGATGACAGCGTTTGCAGCAATCGAAATAATCAGCCAGTGAGTACTGTAAGCGATAAGAGTAACTGTCAGCGTAAATTACGTTGGTTGGATAAATAAGTCATTACTAGCAATGGCGCGGTCCGCCGATATTATTCGTCGAATGACGAATATGTAACGTTTATTCAACAGTGGTGCCGATTCTGTTGTAAATCGCATAAAATTTATTTTAATCACATCACTCTTTCTTATAAACATAATTGAAAAAGGATAGAATTTATTTCAAGCTGTCAAATTAGTCTTTGCCGTTTTCATTTACGGGAAAATAGACGAAACGAATTTTGATGGCGTCTAAATTTACGTCGAAAACAAGCATTAGACTAATTTGACAGCACTACATTTCTTATATCCTTTTCTGATATTCTTCGCTAGAAAGAGATACAGTGAGACTAAATTAGTTTTGTTGTGAACAGCAGTATTTTTTATTATATTGAGAAAGAATCAACTATAATCAAATACTTATATAAAAAAATTGTATAATCATCAACAGTTATTTGAATATAAGAATTATTGTAAGCGGAAAAAAGAAAACATTTTTATTGCCAAGAAGCACTTCAGTTATGTAATTTTTTTTATGTACTGAAAATGGTTGGGGTTCGACGCCACTGGGGTATATTATTGTTATCTATACTAATAATATTATAAGAGGAAAGATTTGATTGTTTGCATTGAATAGGCTCCGAAAGTACTGAACCCATTTGAAAAATTCTTTCACTGTTGGGAAGCTACACTATCCCCGGGTGACATAGGCTTTATTTTAAAAAAAAACAATAGGGTTCCTTACTTAAACTCCAATAATGTAACCCAAGGTGGAAAAAATTACCTAAAATATTCATTACATCGCGTGCTCAGGGTAAGGTCGGGTAGGGTAGGGTAGGGTAGGGTATCACTACAGGGTAGGGTAGCACCACGCGAACGACGTCGCGCCGGGCAGCTAGTTTATTAATAATTATAAAACCTATTTTAATAATTATCCATAGCCACTACTCGCACTTCGAAACAACTGACATCTGTCCAAAATCACTTCCATTACAAGACTGTAATTTAGTTAGAAAAGTTACTAAATTGAAATCCTAGATTAGCATAAGAAATATAAAAACCTAGATTAGCATAAGAAATGTTAGTTCTAACAAATCTAATCAAAGAAAAATATTAAAAATAAAAAGGCTGCGTGAATTCTGTACCTAGTTACCCTCTCATAAATCTCCAAGTGGTATTATCTCGCTTCGTATAATTTTCAAGCGCTTTTTAGATGAATGGGCGATAACAAGTTATCGTAGGACCGATAAATAAATAAATCAATTTATGTCGTCAGTTATGGTAGTAACCATTTATTTTTATAGAAGTCTTGCGGTGTCCTGTAAAATTGGTCTTATTTACAGCTACATCGAGTAACGTAATTATTTTAGCATATACTTCTAGAATATTATTTTAACACTGCAATGGTATTTTACCCTTATTTTACCTCTTTTAAATCCGTTCTGTGTAATAACACATTCATCATCATCATCATCAGCCTATAATGTCCCACTGCTGAGCCCAGGCCTCGTTTCACAAATCAGGGTGAAAGGGAATGGGCGAATACTCCACCACGCGTGCCTCCAAGGCCTCCAACTAGCTTAACGACTATCACAATTGAGTGATAACCGGGACCAACGGCTTTACGTGCCTTCCGAAGCACGGAAACGCTCGATTTGAAATACCACTAGGCGGTCACCCATCCAGGTACCGACCACGACGGTGGTAGCTTAACTTGCCAATCGATTAAGAACGGCGTATCATGCTACTTCACGAGCGCTTCACACACTTCATAACAGTGGGAGGCCAAAAATACACTTATCTCAGCGAATGCTGCAGCGTAAGACGCTAGGTGCCTTGAATATAGATGCTGTTGATGAATGCTTTCGGATAAGAGAAAGAAGTGGTGAAAGAAAATAACATACACGATGCCTTGTAAGCTTTGTTATACGGTTGACAACACCTCAATCCCCCTGTGCAGTACGGGTTTGGTACTTATATGTGACTCTTATGTGACCGTACCAAACACAATAACCTTCCAAATCCAGCCAGTAATTTCGGCAAAAAAAAACAGCTATTCACAGTTACAATATTAAATAAATAAATCATCATCATCCTATGTTAGTCGTCAGCTGGACTTAGGCCACTCCTTCAGATTTCCGGCCACTTTTTTGAGGTCGTCAATGCATCAGCCTGGGAGGTGCCCACATTAAGTTTGTCAAGACGCGGTCTCCACTCTAAAGGCACAAGTTCGCAGCCGACTGCAGACAGCAGCAGCAGTGTCGTCGCGACACTAGTTATTTCTCTTTCGTTTGTATATATTATGACGTGTAGTAGTATGTGACGGAAGGTATTTCATAGTAATACATAGAAACCAGTAGTGTCGCGGCGACTGTGTTGCCTGCTGCAGCTGCCTGCAGTGGCCACGGGCTTGCACCTTTAGTCTGCTCAATCAACCGTCGGTTCTTCGCCAGACGTGACCAGCTATTAAATATTGGGCAGTTATCAAGCGATAGAGAGACCCGAATTCACGTCACTATACAAGTATGTAGGTCTACAAGTCATATTTAATCAGAAAACAGGTTTAATTCAATCTGTTACATAACAGTAAATCTAACCGTGATGTTTATTCACCATTTGGTTACGTCAACTTTATTACATGCCTGCTCAGATCATGAAACTATGGAGATTTCTTTACAAAATACATCTCGAAGCTTCGCATCGTGAGGATTGAACGTCGCATCATTCATTGAAGCGCTCGTTGTGTAGCTGCGTCGCTGCTACGTCTGTCGTGGTCGGTACCTGGATGGGTGACCGCGTAGTGGTATTTCGAATCGAGCGTTTCCGTGCTTCGGAAGGCACGTAAAATAAAAAACCGTTGGTCCCGGTTATCACTTAATTGTGATAGTCGTTAAGCTAGATCCAGCTAGAAGCTAGAAAAATTCCAACAGTAGGTTGACCACTAGCCTACCTCCACCAATCCAAAGTGAGCACGCGTGGTGGAGTATCGCCCAGTCCCTTTCACCCTCATTTGTGAACGGTGGCCTGTGCTCAGTAGTGGGACATTATGGACATTAAAAAAAGTGTTCAGTATGGCATAGATAGGAAATACTGTGATTATGTTTTAAATCTAGTAGGCACTAGTAGCATATTATTGCAAAGAATTGTATATTTACTGTCTCATGAATGAACATAGACAGATCAGTTCTTGATTATATTGTATCGTTGCTCATGCCACAGTGTCAACTTTTTACGCAAGCTAAATCGCCCCCGCGACGTATCTCTTTATTTATACGATCCGAGCATGACACAACAGAGTAATGGCGGTGACCACAAAATGTTACGCGAGCGACATCATCAAAACCTGTAAATGTGGGATTCAAAACAAAACTAAAGTTTTATTATGCAGTAAAACCGCGTATCTTGTTAAGACGACACGCGTAGCGCTTACATGTTTTTTATTATTTGTGGCAGCATGAGCAAATGTCTTTAATTGAGATGTACAAGTGTAATGTTTATTTTTGACTTAGGATGACCACAATCTAGTTAGCTTAGTCGGTAAACAAGCATACGGCCCATCTGATGGTAAGCGGTCACCGTAGCCATATGGACGCTTGCAACACACGAAGCATCGCTCACGCGTTACCGACCTTTCCCCCTCCCCTATGAGCTCTGGCGACCTTACTCACGCGCAGGAACACAACTTTACACAACGTAAAGTTATTTGGCTGCGGTATTTTGTAAGGTGGAGGTAATTCCCCAGTCGAGCTGCTCTTTGAGCGAATAAACGATATGCTCTTCCTCTCAAAAAAAAATTTTTTATAATTTATTTTTTTCTAATATTTTTTTTTTTTTACCGAGGAATTTAATCTTTTCCTGGATAGAAATCCTTTGTTATTCCAGGTTATGATCTACCCGTGTGCCAAATTTCATTCGTTGTGTATAGGAGTCAAGAGGTAACAAACAAACAAACTCACATTCGCATTTATTCTATTAGTAGGATAGGATGGATGGAGTACCGGGAAGAATGGAGAGAGGTATGGGAAGGGAGGCCTTTGCCTTCCAGGTGACATCCAGCTCGAAGGTTTGGGCTGAAAATAAATAAATAAAACATTGACGGGCCATTTGGCGTAGCTGGTAAAGATTGGCTGTGGGTGCGATTCCCACCCAGGGTTTGCATTTGTGTGCATGAACATGTCTGCATGTCCTGAGTCTGGATGTTAGTATATTAAGAATATACAAACAAAATGTAGTATATGTATTATATAAGTTATCTGGTTTCCATAGTACAAGCTCTGCTTAGTTTGGGATCGGATAGAAGATGAAATGTGTGATTCGCGTTCCCGGGATAAATAGTAGCCTATATCCCTCTCCATACCATAGGCTATCTGCGAGCCAAATTTCATCGCGATCGGTTCAGAGATTTTGTCGTGAAGAGGTGAAGGCTTCTATCACATTTTTAATATTAGTATGGATGATAATCTTTGGCAAATGCTTCAACTAACATGTGTTCAAAACAAAATGCTAATTCAACCCTTTTAGCAGGGTACCCCTAACAGCCTATTAAGTCCCTCATCTTGGTACCCGTAATGCCCCACTAGTAATTGTGGTCTTGCCCCAATCTTGTAGCTGTTAGGGTCATTTAGAGTCCATCTAGCGGACCTTCGCACAAGTGGGCCTCTCGTTATGGGTCAGCAAATGGGCCTTATCGCGGTTTGGCACGAGTCGTGACGTTTCTGCTTAATAAATAATAAAAAGAATGAAGCGCTCGTGGTGTAGCATGATTAGCCGTTCTTAATCGATCGGCAAAGTTAAGCTGCGTCTGTCGCGGTCGGTACCTGGATGGGTGACCGCCTAGTGGTATTTAAAATCGAGCGTTTCCGTGCTTCGGAAGGCACGTAAAGCCGTTGGTTCCGGTTATTGCAGTCGTTAAGCTAGTTGTAGGCCTTCTAGGCGGTTTGAAAACTCCAACAGTAGGTTGACCACTAGCCTACCTCCACCGATCCGCAGTGAGCACGCGTGGTGGAGTATCTGCCCATTCCCTTTCACCCTCATTTGTGAAAGGAGGCCTGTGCTCAGCAGTGGGACATTATAGGCTGATGATGATGAAATAATAAAAACTAAAAGTAAGTTATTAAGCTCACTTGGCAAAATACTGATGTGCCAGTTACATTTAAAATTTAGTCTTTCTAAGAAAGAACATAAGAGAAGGATGAATAACTTAGTCTAATGGCTTGTTTTCACATAAATTTAGTCAAAATTGATTACATACCCCCTTTGACAGCTTCACGTATTTATTTCTGTATTTTCCAATAATGTTAGTAAGCAACAGATGTGATGTGATTAAATTTAGTTAAGTTTGATTGACAACAGAATCGGCACAACTTGATAATATATTGTATGGGAAAGGAGTTTTTCCAAATCTTAAATAGAGCATTTGATAAAAATACTTTCATAATAACTAGAATGGAAAGTACCTATACTTTTTTAATAGTAAATAATGTACACACGGCTACAGATCAAGCTATACATTTCTAGTATAAGCTGACCTCCCATTGTACTGAAATCGTATACAATGCGAGATCAGCTTATACTGGAAATGTATAGCTTGATCGGTAGCCGTGTGTACATTACGAGAATTGATTACGAAGTAAAATTTAGAAGTTTTACCGACGTTCGTCACGCACGAAGGTGACACATTTGTTCTTATTACGTACCTGAAACAGAAAAAATACAATTGTTAATGAATATTGAATACATGGTAATTAAAAAAAAAGGCTGTGATTATAATAGTTTCAAATAAATGCAAAACAGATGCAATTAGCTTAATTGTTAAAACAAAAACAAATTAATTATTGAACAGTATTTGTCATGTCTTCTTCTTCATTTTATGTTTGGCAACCAAGCCCAAATTAGGGCTCATTTCTGCCAGTGTCGAGTTATATTTCGGTATATAGTTTCTTTCACATATAGTCCTCAGTCAGTCACCGTCCATAAAAGTCATGTTTTACTACAATGGTGGTCATTGTACTAAAACTCGTCACGGACTTTTTGAGATAACTTGAAGAGTCACGATACACTTAATTCATTTCATTTCACTGGTGCACAGGGATTGATCTTTATTGGATAAAATACCACTGATAATATGCAATAAAACACAAAATACACGAATTCATGAAAATAAAAACGAAAATGCAACGTCACTCTGCAAGGTCTCGCCAAAAAGTCCATTTGTCATGTCTTTCTCAGCAAAAGTTTCTAAAGGCATTTATACACGAACGTAATAATTGCAGCTATTCCATTAAGGGCACTAAATAAGGCTTAAGCTGGTGTACACTAGTAATAAATAATGTCACCGTTGCACACCAGAGGGCGGTGATTCACTTTAGTGTTCGGGGGCTTTACTGTCCAATTTTATAACTTCTCGCATCGGGGAAGGTATACAATTTTGTTTTATGTCAAATGAATTTACCGTATTTTATTATTTCCTTGTGTAGTTCGATTTTATAGGAATTACTTTGTGAAGACAAACTTAGAAATTTTTGTTTGACTCAAATATTTAGATTTAGTCAAATGGGGGTTTGCATTCTTGTTCAATCTCGTATATAAGTCTTTGATTGAATATTTGAAGGATACATGCAGATTGAGTGTCGAAGCTGTGTACGCGTCGAAAAAAATAGCCCAGGGGCTAAATCAAATAAAAATAAGTGAAATTGCAAAATAATGTTTAATATTTAATTTTCTCCCGATGTTAATTGGAATATTTCAACAACTACTATTATGAACGTCACTATGACAAGCAGAATGACGCAGAGGGAGCGTAAAACGTAGCTGTTACGCGCAGCAGCCTATAAAAGTTGGCCTGTTTTATATATTCGTGTAGTATGGCGACGTTCTTTCTAGTTATATTTATTTCTGATATAAGTATACAAAATTTTATTTTATGTTTTGTTCTTATTGACTTTTAAATCGTGTAGTTTGCAAAAATATTATGTTTTATTACATACTTATTACCGAAGTAGATATATGAATCTAAAGAAAGTTATGGGGTGCTTTAGGTGCCTATAAAAGTTTCATATTGTTTTATCAGAAACTAATTAACAACTTATAGTAGCTAAAAGGCGGGACGACCTGAATATCCTGGAGACGAGCTGATGATAAAGTAAATTCAACTCAAGCAGCACGAGGAAAACTTAATCTTATCAAGGATCCACACTGCGGTACTATCAATATGAATTCCTAAATATTGGTATCAATAGGCAAAGCAGCACCTGTTCAAGATATTAAAACACGAATTTTATTCAACACGCTCCAATAACCAATAAGCTCGCAAACTCTGAGGAACAATGAGATTCCAAAGTTTTCAACTGAAGATAAGATTGTGGAGAAAGTTAAAAGATAAAGACTTGTGGCAGTTCATTTCACACCGGGTCACATACCGGGCGAGACAATCTCGAGGCAATATCTCTCACCCTGTCTTTTAACATCAAACTGCAAAAGACAGCTAATGGCGAAGTTGTCTCAGCTAGTGTTAAAGCGGATCGTTGTTTCCATAAGCCATTCTTAGGAATCAAGGACTGTTCTGACAGTCACGAAGCAAGCTGAAAAACTTGACTGCATCAATAACACGACTCAACAATGTGAAGTGAGTAGCTAACTAAGAAAACTAAACTAGAAGCTCTGCAAATTCAGTTCTGGCATACATCTTCCACCATAAATTACCAAACAAATAAACACACCGGTCATCTGATCCCAAACTAAGCAGAGCTTGTACTATGGAAACCAGACCACTGATATACCACATATATTACTTTTGTCTGTAAATACATAATTACGCCCAGAATTAGGTCATGTTCATGCACACAAATGCATGTCCTGAGTGGGAATCGAACCCACGATCTGTGGTGCGATAGGTGGAATCTTAAACAACCACGCCAATTGTTAAACCCAACACAGTCTTATAATTACCAACAAAAATGTCAACACAACGTCACATAATTAATGGACATTTCCGCCAATCGCCCATTACTTCCTTAAAGCGAGGAAACATGCGGAAATGGGCAAGTATTAACGACACAAACGCTGAGTGGTACATACTACGTTATAATTTATTTCTTCTATCGGACTTGACGATAAACAATGCTTTATACGACGAGGCAGAGTGAGCTGGGAAATTAATCTGTTTTGCTATTTGCTATATGATAACGGCTGAAACTCAATTTGTGATAGAACAAATGGAGTTGTGAAGGAATCTTTTTGCGTTTTATGGACATGTTACGAGGACGAATAGAAGCAATGTGTTATCCGACTAATAGTGATGAGTATAGAGATGATGGATTGAGAAGAGAAAGATCAAGAGAACAGAGAGATACCAAGCATGATATAATTAAAACCAATGTAGACAGAGATGACATTGAAGAGATTATTGGAAGAATCGTTCAAATTCTAAATCCCAAAATGGAAACAAAGCAGGTAGATCACGATGATTCACTAGACAGTAAACGCCGCGCTGAATCCCTCGCAAAACGCTTTGCAACACTTGTTTATTTCCACCATTACTTGTATGCTTACCACACAATATTTATGCTAGTAAACGTCAAAACCAGCGACATTTACCGCGGGAAAATAACCTAAACAGAATGTCAAACAAGTGTTTATTTTATCAACGTTCGCTCAATTAAAGTTGCTCTTGTTATGGAAAATATAACCGTGTAACCTAACACATAAGGTGTAATGCGAATCGAACATGTGTTACAGCGATAAAATTTCAATAATTTATTTATCTGTCTGTCTGTACGTTCTTTGAAATGTTTTAGTATTATTTGATTAGCTGTGAACGATATTAAAATATTGTAATAAATAAATAAACGCTTGTGGAGTTCAAACGATGTGTAAAAATACGCATACGCCGCAACGAAATGGGGTTTTGCGAAGTCTTCACGGTTTACCTGTTCAAAGAAGAAATGATAAGACTGACTAATATCTCTGAAAGTCCATAGAGGATTTTGTACACTGTAAATGCATACAAGAAGTGGCAGGATAAGAAAGTAACTCAAATTAGTATTCAGCGGGATCAAAGACATAACTAGATAGTACCTCCTAATTTAGGAGATAGGATTTATGGTTTGTACAGACATTCTTATTAATCTGCATTATTCTCAATTAGATCAACGTTAAAAATGTAATCGACTATAAAACATCGTTCATTAACTATACTAAAAATGAGATTTCTAGCAGTAAATAGCGAGTCGTGGGGATAATTAAACCGTCAGCCACATAGCATTTCAGCATTTCACTAGACAACGTTTATTTTAACCAGCCGCCCAAATAAATTACGAACATGTAAGACGATTACATATATGAAAGCGTCGGTATTTTGTATCCCGCTTTTTCAATGGGCACATATTAAAACTGTATAACGGATTCTAAAAGAGTTGATGGTTGTTACAAAATATTTTTTGTTTGTAATTAAAATAAAATCGCTGCAAAAATATGGCGAATTCACAGATGTTCTTACATGTAACAGACAATATAAGAGTACTATAATAATAATTATTATTTTCGTTAAACCTTTGACTGTTTGGCGATCCGCGCGGGCGAGATAGTATATTTTTTTTGCAGCAAGTCTAGGTTTATAAATCATTCATGTTGCGAGTACGTCCAATGATAAACACGTTAATCTTTCATTCTTTGTTCCCATTCTTTCATCCTTCTCCATTATATCATTATGAAGTACACAAACGAAATAAAGTTACCTAATATCACAGGCATAAAGGGATTCCAAATTCCATCCAGTCTTTTCTCGAAAGCAACATTCTGAAACAGATGTCTAAGATCGTGATTGAAGACACTTTCATGCTAAATAATAATGATCTACAAAACTAAATTAAACTTGTTTTCATCAAACGCCGACTCGATAAACACCCTACAAAATTGGAAAGGTTTATAAAACAAACAGGCCGACCTGCGACAATGTCACCACGACAAATCGCACACGTGTCACACGCTCCAATAGCATCGGAGCACGGTGAAACAGTAATAAAACAAGGAGTCGAGCGTGCGCGTGGGTGCGGCTGTGGTGGGTGTGCAGAGGACGTACGCATCCACTTACCTGTGAATAGTCATGTGCAATGCAACACGTTAGGTAGGCAGACGGGCGTTGGACGCAGATGCGATTTGTAAGATGATATACAATTGAAGCGCTCGTGGTGTAGCATGATATGTGCCATTCTTATTCGATCGGCAAGATAAGCTACCACCGTAGTGGTCGGTACCTGGATGGGGACCGCCTAGTGATTACAAATCGAGCGTTTTCCGTGCTTCGGAAGGCACGTAAAGCCGTTGGTCACGGTTATCACGTAATTGTGATAGTCGTTAAGCTAGCTGGAGGCCTTCCAGGCGGCTTGAAATCTCCAACAGTAGGTTGACCACTAGCCTTCCTCCACCGATCCGCAGTGGGCACGCGTGGTGGAGTATCTGCCCATTCCCTTTCACCCTGATTTGTGAAAGGAGGCCTGTGCTCGACAGTGGGACATTATAGGCTGATGATGATACAATTTAAGTCCTTAGAAAATGGAAATTAATATGAAGAAAAAGAGAAGAGATAATAGGAACTTAATGGTTTTGTTAGATAAGTGCCTATACCATAGACTTATTTGCCTCTCGGACATCGTGGATTTCGGTGGAATAAAGCACACAAGAATTAATAGCAACGAACAAAACATTATTAGTTTACTCCAAAAACCCACCATGTCAATCAATGACACCTGTCAAAATCCTTCAAAAATCGACACGAAATTTATCACATCAAACGGCACGCACAGTTCACGCGAGCGGAACGCCCGTCTGCCGCGCGCTCCGTGAAAAAGCCGGTTTTGGCGACGAGCCAACATTCTGATATTGTGCATACTTCGGAATTAGTCGGTGCGTTGATTCATAAGAGGATTATTGCGTGTTTTAAACTGAGAACGCTGTCATTCCTTTGGGCATTGACCACATTGAGTACACGTATTATTATTTGATAATGGAACTACATTTTCAACTGAAGAAGGATTTAATCATTTAATTGTAATTCCATGGATTTGAAAGTAAGAAAGAACGTTGCATATTATACGCCGAATGAAATAGAAGGTGGGGAATTCCCGGCATTAGTCATTTAATTCACAATCAAAAACATTAGACTAACAAACGGAATTCACTAATTTTAGAATTGTGACTTTTACAATTCTCTTCTTTCTAGATCTGACAATTATTTTCTATCACGTAGCTATTACATTACTTCGTCAAAACAATCATTCATTTTTAGATTTTAAAGACTGACATCTGGCCACGATTTTTTTGTAAGTAGATGTGTTAATGGCTTACGAGTAATCTCCCGGTAGCCACCGATGTATTGATGACCTCAAAAAAGTGGCCGGTCTGGGCGGTGGCAAGAAATCGGAAGGAGTGGCGCGCTCTGGGAGAGGCCTATATCCAGCAGTGAACTTAAAAGAAAGCGGATGATGATGATGATGATGATGAGCCATCAGAAGGTGCTAGCAAGGCAAAAGAAATTAAACGCGAGGGTGGTAGCCAGTCAGGTGGGTACAACATCTTCAAATCTCAAAGAAACCCCTCAGAAACTATTCTCCATTAATCAAAAATTACGACAAGCATTAAAAATAATTTTACAAAGACATAAATGTCAGATAAATCATCTCAGTCTTGTACGAGTTGAAATATGGCTCCTGAAGAATACATCAAGTTGAGGAAATAGTGTTCAAGGCGAAACTCGTTCTGTTTGGCTGGTGATTAAGATTTGGGTATACATCATCATTACGGAAACCCGAACGAAGACTATTCTCAATGCACGAACTAAAAAGTGTTCTAATTGCTTACACAATCCTATTGCTAATAAAAATTGATTGTTTTTTACAAAATTTCTCGATCAATCTATCACTAAATGTTTATTCAAAGAGTTACTCAATATCGTAAATAACTATAGGTACCTAGATTGTATCACAAATTTCTAAGTGAGGCAGACTATCCGCTAGAAAATCATATACCCGATTAAATCCACCATCTTATCTCTTAAGGATCGCAGCTACACCTACAACGTCTATATTTAATCGTATAGCATCAATCCTTAGCTCGAGATTCGCGTGGGCGTCAGAGAAAACATACCTATTGACAAGCGAGTCTCTGAGATCTACTCCTTTGTGTTGGTTGTATATTTGTAGAATTTAATCGTATATGTTTATTTACGTTGTCGGTTTGGCTATATCCGCTGGATCCATTACAGCTTTGGAGTTTGCTAGTTCGTAAAGCTGACGTGTTACCGCTAATAGCCATTTCACGGCAAGGTTTTTAGTAGATTGATGTTTACTTATCCTGGTGATTGTTATTGACATGTGTATCATTGCTGGGCTGGAATATTGATTTTACTCAGGTATTTGTTCCAAATCGATTCAAAAAGATGTAGGTACTATTCTCGGTTTCATAACAGATTTCAAACTTTTGGCCACAGCCACCGTATCGCAGACTTTGGTTTGATTACCAAAACTTATCACTGCAATGAAATTCGGCAAACTTAATTTTTATCAGATCAAAAATTTGTTAAACATGAGAAATGGTAATAAGAACGAATAAAAATTATAGCGCTTTGCAATCTATTGTTACAAGAAATTCTTTTTTCAATCAATATTATGATTGGAAGCACGAAGCACGATTATCTCGAGTTTTAATTTGCATAACAAACAGTACCTGCTGATTTAAACGTGTAATCGAACGTCGAATCGATTCGATTTGATTTGACGCCTCAATTATAGTTTCGGATTGGAAGCCCACGCGCATCCGATGCGTCTATAAGATCGTAGCGATCTAATGTCAGTTTATTACATGTTTCAAGAGATACTTAATCAATTTCCCGTTCGTCGTCATCATTATTATCGTAAACTACATTATCTTTCGGAATCTTGGAATTGATAGACTTTTGGGTTCTAATACATTTTCTACAACTAAAACGCCATAATCGAAAATCCCTATTTGGTGGGATACTTCGTGCTGAACAACTTTTCATACGATCAACCATCCCCTTATTAAATGTAGAGAGAGTTGGTACAATATTTTCAGCTTAATTTTCAAAAGATGACATCTAGATACACACATACTAATACGATAAACAAAATTGCCTTCCATCTTCCTTTGTGAATTTCCATAGCGCACTAGCATCAATATCAATCAAAACCTTCAGCCATTTAATATCAGAACCCAGATGTCTTGCCAGTTGTACGTTAACTCAATTACTAGGTATATGATGCAGAGCCGATGTGAAGCGATAATCCTATTCACGGCATAGTAAATTGAACTATAACAATAATTTATTAATGAAACACCTAAACACACGAATAACATTGATGCAATAAGTTAAGTCTAAAATGGTACAGAAGGGAAGCAAATAAATCCAACTAGGATAGGTAAAGATATGGAGACTTCCAAGAAAATAAACAAACACGATGGAAAGACGAATATTTGTTTTAGGTTAGACGACTTATTCGATTGAATCTTAAGCAAACAAATCGGAATCCGTATCAAATATCTTGGAATTTGATCAAAGCTTTTCTGATACCAATTAATTGTTAAATCCAAACCGTAAAAACAAGATCTAACGTTACAAATCAAACTAAAATAATGCCTTACAAGATCCAATCCAAACGATTGCCTTCGTCTGACGTCGGAATAAATATAGAACACAAAAGCCTACATTTCAGCTTGTATACACAGCAGATTGATAAGTTATTCTTGACTAAAACTGGAATAGAATCAAATCCATTCGAGAGTACAGAAGAGTCTAGACAGTTAAATGTTTAGGTCGCGGACTATATTCCCAAGTTCGTGAATTTATAACGCTCGTTCTAAAATTGCGGTTTTATAGAAATATGGGAGTTAGTGAAAGAGAACGGAATTTTCTTTAAACATTTCGAATAATATAAATGTGTGAGTGACTTTGTTGGTACTTCCTTCACGTCCTTCCGTCTTCCTAACAGACGGAACGGAGGTATTGTTGCGACATATACAATTAAAGACATAACTTATAAAGGAAATGACAAACCGATCTATGAACTAACAAAATTAGACCCTTAGTCTAATTTCTGGAACCTTTACACATAAAAAACTTTTATATCCTCGTTTCTTTGAGCCAAAAGTTGTTTACTTAAGTCGTTTTGAAAGTCCCAAAGTTTTAAGGACATTAAGACGCTTTGCCGAAATTACTTCAATGTGTTTAAAATGTTCCTGACCTATTTTCTTTATTTACTTTTACTTGTTTTTATAGTAAAACTACAGCAATTGGCCACATTACCTGACGACCTTAAGGATGATGATCACCAACCTAAACTTCGCGGAGTCTAAAGATGATGAGATAGAAACAACAATAAGAAGATATAGGAAATATGGTGTTGAGGAACAATATGGACCGAGTACTTTTTTTAAACATACAATAAAATCGTGCACCACCAATGCCACCAATATATCGAAAACATGAAGATATTACTTTGGAAATATAACTACGGCCACAGAATAAATAATATTAGCTACGGTTACAAACATTTCCGTGGTGTTAAAATATGTATTATTTATTTGGAAGCAAAGCCAACATGCGTTGCATGTTATTTATGCATTTTCCTCTTCGGGCAAATGTTCAATCCGGGAAATAAATATAGTGCCTAACAAATATAGTATTGATAACTGCAACAACGTTTTCATTTAAATTATAACTTTATTAATCTATCGTAAAGCTTATATTACTTACTTTTGCTAAAACATGATAAAGTTATGTCATCATCATCATCAGCCTATAATGTCCCAATGCAGAGCACAGGCCTCCTTTCACAAATGAGCGTGAAAGGGAATGGGCAGATCATCCACCACGCGTGCCCACTGTGGATCGGTGGAGGTAGGCTAGTGGTCAACCTACCGTTGAAATTTTTCAAGCCGCCTAGGAGGCATCCAACTGATAACCGGGACCAACGGATTTACGTGCCTTCCGAAGCACGGAAACGCTCGATTTCAAATACCACTAGACGGTCACCCATCCAGGTACCGACCACGACAGACGTAGCTTAACTTTGCCGACCGATTAAGAATGGCTAATCATGCTACACCACGAGCGCTTCGTTAAAGTTATGTACTACACAATATTCGTAAAAACATTTGTCTTCGATTGAAGCTTATCCCTTCAGATAAGCCAGTGTTGACCACAATCTCACCATGGTCAGTGATGATGTGGCCGAAGGTGGTAAGCACACAAAGCCTGGAACTGATCTCAAGGGCAGCTTCACGTGCTAACTTATAGTTGCTCAGACCTCAGACTTTCAACTCAAGAGTACAGAAAGGAGTACTACAAAAGACCCTATCGTCGTATTATGGTTTCCTTCACCGAAAACTGAAGCTTCTTCTTTCTAATAGAGCGACTGTACACGGATATGTGCCGTGAGCACAGTATGTGCGAAACGAAATTCGCGTTCATAGTCAATTTCTCGTTTTTAGGGTTCCGTAGCCATTTTTTTCTAAACTGAATAGTTTGCGCGAGAGACACTTCCAAAGTGGTAAAATGTGTGTCCCCCCCCCCCCCTGTAACTTCTAAAATAAGAGAATGACAAATCTATAAAAAATATATGATGTACATTACGGTGCAAACTTCCACCGAAAATTGGTTTGAACGAGATCTTGGTTTGAACGAGTAAGTAGTTTTTTTTTAATAGGTCATAAATTGAAATTAATATCAAATACTCAGGTCTATACTACCATTTACTTATATACCTACAGGTTTGTACGGAACCCTCGGTGCGCGAGTCTGACTCGCACTTGGCCGGTTTTTTATCGACACTTTGACCGAGAACTTATTTCTTGTTTTTTTTCTGACAGTAAATCTCTAGTGTATGATCAATCTACATATGCATTTGTATGCAAATTGCTCACGCTTTGCATAAGATAATGTTGTTAAGGCTATCAATCTATTAATAGTATTACTCTATGCACTGAACTATCATCACCTTAAAAACGAGAACTTAAAGAGGATTCGGATACGGATCTAGATAATTTACATATCGATGATAACTAGGTACCGAATGCGAGATTCGATAAACCAATGTATTTCTAAAGACGCGCTTAAATTGAGAAAAAGTAATAAGCAGACAGCAATTTTTTTGGAACCAGTTTGCGGAATATACAACTCTTATAATAACGATCCAACCTTTAGGACATAAGTAACAGATTATGAGGATCCCTTATTCAAACATTTTATTACACACGGACCTAATAACATACAAATTTTACGTGACAAGCAGTCCTTTGAGTTTTAAATGTAGTAATTTAGATTTTAGACCGTCATCGTAAGTTAAAATTACTTGAGTCTAAAAATACATAACCTATTATAGCGTATCCATTTAGGCCTCTTACATATGCTGTTCCACACCGGGGCAAAGACTGAAACTTTACACGTCACAAGTCTGGCCTCATATGGAGTACTGCTGTCATCTATGACAGCTGGTATAAAATCTGGTATACAGTTTGACCCTTTAGACTCGGTTCAACAACGTGCCATCAGTATTATCGACAATCCCGAGCTTACGAGCGGTTTAGAGCTCTTCAGTCTGAGGAGAGACTATGCCTCCTTATGTGTGTTCTACCGCTTGTACAACGAACAGTGTTCTGTAGAATTGTTTAAGATGATGCCCACGGCTACCTTCCACCATCACAACTCTCGCCATCGACGGGGAGTCCATCCTCACACATTGGAATCAAAATGGTTTCGTACTGTGCCTTCTCAAAGGAGCTTCCTTTCGCGGACGCTCAGACTGTGTAAACAAACGTTGAGCGACCAGGCCGAGTGGCCAAAAACGAGGCAAGTTTGGATGGAAGCGTAAAATTCGATCCAAATAAAATCGGAATGTAACAAACAGTTGACCCTGTTCTGTATATTGTACATAAAAATATGGAAATGTAAGTAAGGGCCACGGACAACCGGCAACATTCACCATTCACACATTGAGATTCGAAAAGTACTCACAAAAATCTTGGTCGACATTCCCTTCGATCACTTACTTAGCTTAGTTTTCATGGTAATATAGTTAGTAAAATTATCATATTACTGAAACCGCCTACTTTATATTTATATTGGACTATTGAAACAGTAAAACACACAAACCAACATTTGTCATCAGAATTCTGTTATCCATAAAGATAAATAAAAGATATTTCAAACAACATTACTCGCACAAATAAATCATCCATATAGAGAAAAGAAATCATTCACAAAACATTACGAGAAAAAGAATACGACGGCGACGTCCAAATATAACATTAAATAATGACTGAACGGATTTATCTAATCAATCTAATAGCTAATGTGATAAAAGACGTAGAGAAAGAACTAGAATAAGTATTGATACTCATAATACGTCTGCCAATGAAAATAAAAGTTCGGGCATCGGTATAGTTTGAGATACGAACCACAAAGGTTTGATGAAGTGATCTATTTCATTTTTGTGGGGACGAAGTAAGTAATGAGGAATCATAATCAATCAAAACTACTTTTGGGGGACATGACATTATTTTGGGGACAAAAGTTACGTAATATAAAAGTAGAACGAAGAGAAAAAATAGGGAAAACTATTTTTTTTTATTCTTGTGAACGGCAATATTAATAGATCATCAGAGGTTCTCATAACAACACAATTTCTTACGTGAAAAGCTCGTTATTATGACCGACACCCTCTTAAACGAGCCATTTTATAATTCTCTATAAGGTATCGAGGCAACAAATAGGGCTCTTACGGATCCTAACGACAGCGATTTAAATGATTGAAGACAGGTCTTAAAAACCCAAATACATCTACTGAGTAAAAAAATCGACAAACAAACTCCAAAGCACAGCGGACGTCATCTTATAAACCCTATTTTAGAGTTAAAAGACTGGTAAGTTTGAACCTTGTGAGTTTAGTCTATCCCGAAAATCACATAATAGCTGCTAAAGCAACCGGTAAATTAGCAAGCATTTTTTCTACCGCTCTAAAAATATACAAGGCAGGTCAAATACCTGGCGGTGTTAAAGGTTGATTGTATTTCTGTCCCACTCGCGTGTACGAACGGGAAGATTTATACGTGTCGCATTCGTACGGTTTCCTATGGAAAAATTCTGGATGAATGACGATGCTTTATTCGCGAAATAGACAGCGGTTGGGAATTGGAGCAAGACGTAAACTTAGGGTCACCGCTCACTATAACAGCAAGGCAACGCCTCGGCATTTACCTTGCCATGTCAGTGAGACCTTTAATTCGTATGCGTTAAAGTAAATTTTAAGGCAAGAAGCCACTAGTCCTGCTGACCACACGCTTCCGGCGAGCAGTCCGCTCCGTTGCTGCGTGACGCCAGCAAGCAGTATCTTTCCGAAGCCGCGCCAATTTCACCGGCGCCGCAGCGCCCGCGAGCTGCCACCTCACAGGCGGCGCGCTGGCTAGTGGTTGGACTGAGTCGAGGCAGTGCCGGGCCATTGCTGCGATGGAGCGGTGCTGACATAGTGAGCGATGACCATCCTCGGTTTCCATTCTGCGGGGCTGCCGCATATCTTTCGTGGTCATCGTAATTAACACCGTTAATGAATTTCATCCAATTAGGCGGTACGACGAAAACCATCGATTAGGGATTGCAATCCGGATACTTCGAAATCCGAAAATGACTGAAAAATCCGGATTTTAGGTGCCTATTATAAATCCGAATATTGAGAATAAAATCCGGTTTTTTCGAATTTTAATCATAATTGATTATAGTTGATGTTTAACTAAAAATTTTCATTAAATATCCAGTAGATTTAGGTCAGTATTACTCTGAAATCTATACACCGCTCGGCACACACGCGGCTAGCTGCTACCGCTCATCCATCTAGCTAATAGTTAAGTCGGCCAGTGAGTCTTAGATGGAGGCGATGCGCGTGCGGCGCGAGTAACAACTCTTTGCACAACGTAATTATCAAGAATGATAGTTCTATATAGTCGGGTTACCGCTGAAAGCATTTTGTACATCGGCTGATCTCAGAAAATTTTTACTTTTGAAAGGGTCTGACACACCAGCCTTCTAAGCAAGCTTCCTTAATATGAAATGTCTGGTGGTCTGTGCGCTTGGATTTCCAATTTCCTGAGCGAACGATCTATTCATGTAGTCATAGACGGGTGTTCGTCGGACCTTTTCGCAATCAATTCCACAGAGATCAGATTCAGTTCTCTCTGCAACCTTATTTCTGCTGCATATTAAAGATCTGGTGAAGCCCGGTATCTTTGGGTACGTAGACGATAGCACCGTTGTCATAGATCCAATTGTTGCGAGAGGCCATGGTAGAGCGTTTGAACGTAACTTTACAGGCAGTCTCCGATTGGGGCAATGCCAATCTGGTCACTTTTAATGCTACCAAGACGCAGGTGTGTCTTTTCACCACCAAACGGAGCCCTTTCCACCAGGCTCTCGCCCTCGACTCAATAAACCGCCGAGCCAGAAGACTCATCCAATATGAGACTAATTATGACGAAACTCACGAGGCTCGACCATCGAAGAAAGGTTGCTTGCCTTATCGGTTTTGTACAGGATATATTTTTGAGAGTGTGTGCAGGAATTGCTCAACCTTATTCCAACCACCATCCCTATTTTTACTCCGAACTACAAGACACGGGGAAATTTTTCTTTTGTATCCTCAATTATAATGCGGACAGCAAGGGAGTGGAACTTGCTTTTGCGACTGTATTTCCTGACTCTTAGAATCTAGGGACTTTCACGGCCAGAATGAATAGGTTCCATTTGGGTTAGCGTGCTCCATCTTAGGCTTCGTCATTATCCTTTATGGACGGCTCAGTAGCCAAATACAAGCCCATTTAAAAAAAAAAATTACTTGCAGTTTAATTCAAATTCAAAAATTGTATATTCAATATAGGCCTTAATAAGGCACTTACGAACGTTACAATTGATTTTACCACCGGTTCGTAATACACATAAACTGAGAATCCCGGCAAGAAACTCGGCAAGGATTTTTTTTATTATTATCTTATAATAAATTTGACAATATTAGATAATTAAATTAAAATAGCCTGTAAAGCGAACACTTCATTCAAATGCGTTCTTGTCTTCTACAAAGTCGGAAACTTTATAGTACCCTTTATTACACAATTTTTGTTTAACTAACTTTTTAAATCTATACACAGATAGTTCTTGAATTGATTTGGGTAGTTTGTTATAGAAGCGTATACATTGCCCCTTAAAAGAATCCCTAACTTTGCTGAGCCGTGTTACAGGTACAGCAAGTTTGTCCTTATTTCTAGTGTTTAAACTATGAGTGTCGCTATTTTTAGGAAAGTTAAGTATATTTTTTCGAACATACATTAAGTTTTCATATATGTACTGAGACGACACTGTCATTACATTTATGGTTTTAAACTTATCCCTAAGGTAATCTCTTGGCTTTAAGTTATATATTGCGCGAATATCCTTCTTCTGCAGGATAAAAATTCTATTGATGTCTGCACCGCTGCCCCAAAGGAGGATGCCGTAAGACATTAAACTATGAAAATAACTAAAATAAACTAATCTTGCCGTAAATTCGTCAGTGAGATAACGGATTTTCTTCACTGCATACGCTGCAGAACTAAGTCTATTCACTAGATTATGTATGTGTGGACCTCATTGTAACTTATCGTCTAATGTAATACCTAAAAATACAGTTGTTTTAACAAGATCCAATTTTTTTTCAAAAGCAAGCAATGGCAATACAATAAAATAGAACACCTCTCTTCAAACTACTAATAATTAAGCATAAACTACGCGTACAATTTAAAATTACAAAAGATTGCAAAAAAAAAAAACAAAAATTCGAAAAATCCGGATAATCCGGATTTGTAGGTGATGATAAAATTTGAATCCGGATTTGAAAAAAATCCGGATTTTGCAATCCCTACCATCGATGGACCGTCATTTGATGAAATTGAGCATCGATGTCCACCAGATACGCGGCAGCCCCGCTGATCGGTAGGAACGACTTATTGCTGGTTCTGTATAAGACCGGTAGAGGATTTTAATGGAAGTCCAGTAAACTGCCGAATAGATAGATACATAACACTTTATTGTTACACCACACATGATTTACAGTAGGTAATACAATAACAATATAAAAACAAAAGTCTTACAATGGGCGGCCTTATCACTAAAAGTGATGTCTGCCAGGCAACCTTTGGATGGAGAGGAGTTAAAATAAACTGAAATACGTTGGTCCGAAACGGAATCACAAGGAACAACTCAGACTAGAAGACATCTAAGACTAGAGACCACGAGTTAGAACCTATATTTTGAAGACACGCAGGGTAAAAGTGTAATAACGTCACAACTTATCCTAATAATAGACAACACTTGATGAATTCCGATAGAAATAATTATATTTATATTAGAAACACGTGGGCCGAAATGAGTAAATTTGTCATAACACTCATCTCATCTAGACTTCCGCATAGACATTTGTTAACAGATATCAGAGAAACTAGTTTGTTAGCACTTTACAAAATACAATAAAAAGCTGATGGACCAGTTGTTTTTATGCAAATCGTAATTTATTAAGTAGACATTATACATATATATCTTCTATTGGAAAGTAATTTATCAATGTAGAATTTTTTTTATTCAAACGATAATATTTTAAAAGATGGCATGAGTTTTCATGTTTGAATACAAAATTATGAATTGTCTATGTCAGTCGTCGCTCTAGAACCAGTTGTCTTGCTTATTAATTTCAACTACCAAAGGACAATGCCACTTTTTCATACAAGACTCGGCCCGAACCGACAAAGATGAATCATATATCAAAAAAAAGGAAAAAAAAAATAGAATTTAATGGTATAATTAGTTTTCCATAAGAAGTACACCAAAAAAAGTTATAGTCCTTTAAAGATGACTAAATAATAGTAATGCCTGGGTTACCAGCGTGGGATTAATAACCCCCGCGGGGGTAAAATAGCTATTCTGTCGGGTTAATACAGCCTGTAATAAATACCTAACGAATATTATAATCATATTTTAATAAATACTAATTCTGTCACGTGGCTTGCGCTGCCTGTACCCACGCTCATTAAGTGTATAAATAAAAACGACCATATACCTAGTAGGTAGTGTGGATACTTAATATATGTACCTAAGTAATATACTGTAAGCGGGGAGGGGCAGTTTCCCTGATAGGTCATACATAGGGGTATCAAGATTGAAAAGGTTAGGAACCGCTGTACTAATGATTAGTACGATAGCATATCTGGAACGAGTGATGAAGGTCGTGGGTTCAATTCCTACAATAAGCTTGAGCTTTCGGTGAAGGAAAACATTGTGAGGAAACAATAAAACGGTGGTAGTGTACTTTACAGTACCCGCCTAGCTGGCTACCACCCTCTAGTTACGAATCTGTCACCCAGCAGCGAGCCAGTTCCTTCTGGGCTTTGTGTACTTACCACTTTCGGCCCCATAATCACTTGCCATGGTGAGATTGTGGTCAAACATAAGCCTATACAATATTTAAAAAAATACATGTATTTTATTAATCAAAATAATATAATAAACATTTTAGAATATATATGAAATAAAAAAACCATTCATATACTTTTCAACAGTTTTATTATTCTTCAAATATTACATCATCATATTCTATTAATAAATCATCTAAAAACTGGTTGGCAGGTCAGCAAAAAGTCTTATTCTTATAGATAATGGCGCTACAAGTCTTTCAGTGTGAGTGCAACCAGGAAAAAAACAGCGTGTCTGCGACACTGATGCTCTTCCATACAGAGATAAAACTATAGTTGGCACTTCCTGAGCAAGAGACGGAGAAGATTCCGTTTCGACAGGTTGTTACTTGCTCAGACAGTACGGGAGATCAACAATTGGTTCTTCAGATGTGGATGGTTGCGATGGCACTGAAGATGATGTGGATGGTTCTGTCTGTGTAATGTTCAGCCAAACCGTCACTCCTCTGCCAACAAGGGTGACAAATCCTATCAAATGGATGTAGCTGCAAAAAAATATAAAATAAATTATTATATAATTAAATTGCAATAATAAGTATTGGAGCAAAAAATATAAAGAATCTAATGTTGTATCTGGTAATCTCTAGAAAAGCTATGGTAGGTATGGAAAAAACTGAAGAGTTGGTTATTGCTTTATTCTTATTTTATGCAGCAAAGGAGAAATCTATCAGAGTGATTTTTAGCACAGACAAATATATAGGACCGGAGACTGACAGGCTACTTTTATCCCGGGAAACACGGGTGAAACCGCGGGGCGAAAATTCATAATATTACTACTATTACTTACATCAGTAAGAGCATTTTGTTGCCGGATTGCAGAATCTCTTCGGTCTCAGACTCTAATGAGTGTCGTCGCATCCGAAAGGCACACCGCAATTGATGCCTTGAACCATGTTCAGTAGAGTAGAGGTTCCATAGTCCGTGAGAGTAAGCCAGGTCAATAAGTAGGCAGGTTCAAAAGTTCCGTTGGGAAAGCTAGGTCAGCGAGTAATACAGGTTCAGGTCCAGTTTCAATAGCCAAGGTAGTCGTGAGTAGTAGTAACATCGGTGTCCAAAATCACAGCAGTAAGGAACACAAAACTCAAAGAAGAACACAGGAGGGTCAGTAATACTTTTGTTGATGATAACATTGATAGATAACACGCGAATCTTTCGTTTGACATTTCAAGCCTTTACGTCAAAAGTGTTGCCAGCACTATAATAACATACCTAATAGAAATCGATTATTCTAAACGTAATCGATGATCAAAATAAATGATTTTTAATTTATTACCCATTTTTTTTAAAAGAAAACCAAACATATTAAGGATCCCTATTTATAATTAAATTGAGCTAAGACTGATACGTAATAAGTTACCGTGTGCGGCTTTAAAATGTTAATTGTAATCGATTTTCAGGTGCAATTTAGTATCGATATGATTTTATTTTTGTATTGGCAACATTTTTAATAGCGACAGATAGATTTGGAATGAGTTGATAAAATAAATTACTATTTAGATAGCTGTTTTAATGGTGTACTTCTACAGATTTTATTTATATGGTATAATTCCGGCTGTTACCTATTAAGAATTATCAATTTAACAGAATGTCTGTCGGTAGCTATATGATTCGGGCCGAATCTTGGCATTGTCCTTTATGGCTAAACTAGAATACATTAAGAAATAACATAACATAAGGCAATACCACAGTCATAGTGAATTTACGACCAATTTCATGCGCGCTTTGGCGTCTCTTCAAACGGCTTGATCATACCTTATCTAATTCTTGAGACAAACAGATGAGAATTTCATGCGCAACTTTATTGAAAACGATTCAATTACAACTAATATCGATAATAGATAAGCTTTGGAACAATCGTACATTATAGTTATAGTTGGAATTTCATTATCTAGTTGTAATATTGAAGTGTGCCTCAGGGGTCGCACCTTAGACCTATTGTTAATATTATCTATTAATCAGATATTGTTTTCTCTTTTGTAGGTAAATAGCTTGATACATCCGTATATACTGAGTGTGAAAGAAATCTCTTTAAATTCGATGATCTTTAATGAATTCATTCACCGACACCTCGTTTATTATTTAATACCTTTTCATTTATTTTCGTTACTTGAGTAAATAAATCTTCGAATGATCTAACGATCCGCGAGTTTCGTACGTTCTATTTATACATTTGTTTTGGCTGCATCATCAGTACGTACGTTTGGTGGGGATTACGTAAAATATGAATGAAGCCTGTACAATGTTTAGTCTGGATTATTGAACGAAGAGTGCTTCCAAATGATTCACGATCACCAACCGTAATAGCTGTGATGAACACAGCACACGATCGATATTGTTAACAATAGCTTCATCAAAACAAATAATGGATCGTATCTTTGTTATAAAAAGAGATTTTGGTAAACAATTACCGGATGCGTAGACGAAAAATACGAGTACTTTGAATTATGCCAGAATACTGGTAGGTGACTGGTAGTAACGTCTCCTAGACAAATAATAAAGTATGGAATGTAGCATCATTGATCCAACTAATCTGACTGATAAATTCAGTTAATTTCATAATGTCACACAATTACTTATCTGATATTTATTTTATCCTTACTACTTCCTTGTAATACATTTGGAAATGTTTGAATGAAATTTGGCACATTTCGCTTTACATACCGAAACGGACCAAGATCAAATAAAAGCAAGTTTCTACTTAAAAATTTACAATAATAAACAAGGTCCTAATTAAAATCCCCCACGCGCCCCGGTGTAATCCTGGGCGGGCGTGATCGAGCTCTCAGTGCTGTGATGTGGGCGGAACAGCTGAGCGGTCGAGGACGGGCCAGGAAGGTGGCTGGTTGATGCCATTAACAGTGTTAGATCTAATGATGACCAATAAAGCGAATATTCTTAATTTAAATTCAGTGGCATGTTTTCCTGAATGCGTATTTGAATTATTTATAAGGAGTTGTGACGAGGTTGAGGATTTTGTTTGTTGTCTGTTTGCCCAGTCAAATTTGTTTCTTTTTAACTGTGTATTGGCCTTTTTTTGACCACAATGTCACCATGGTAAGTGTTGATGTAGCCGAGAGGAGAATTTATGTCTGAACAAAACTGTTGTTACGTACAGGTATTATTTCAATCAATACTCCAGACTATAACATAATATTTCAATCTCTACGTTAAGACAATACAATTCTAATGATACCCATCAGTGATTATTTTACCTAGCTGAGCTACTAAATTCGTCAATTCAAGGGCCCGACAGCCGATGTTAGAATATAAATGAAACCGCGCGCCCGGCAGACGGACAGGCATCAACCGAACGACCATTAATAAGACAAATGGCCACAAATGCTCGTCTAAAATGAGCACTCACTCAATCCATGTGGATCTGTGGACATTAGGTTAGGTACAGAGCACGTGTCACTGTGACAAAATTCTAGGAACTGTTCGAGTTATATAGATGGTAATTTTGAAACAGTACCTGCAAGAGACGAGACGGTAACAAAAATAAAAAGAAATAGTATTTTCTCGTTAGTTGAAGATGGGACCGGTTGAGATCAATGTTGGTATGATGACAACACTGCTGATTTTCAAATGGCTACTCCAATAAAAACGGTTAAAGCGATCGTCTGTCCAATTATTTGTTCGATATAAAAGAATGAGTGCCAAAAGACTCCAGAAAGGTAAACAGACCAATACGTTGATAGAGTAATAAATTTAAGACATGCATTTTCATGAAAAATCTCCCAAAGCCGGTCAAACTAAAACTGGTGACGAATAATCCAGGCCCACTCACACAAAAGCTTCTAAAATACGAAAACATAACGCAAAAGCCTCAGTTCTGTACAAAGATCGATTTGTGTCGAAATATTATTTTATAAAAGGCCGGAACAGAGGAAAAACAACGCTCTGATATAGTCCATCATGTCTATTGATTTACTGTCCACGCACCTACTGTACTGGAGCTAAGTCATTTAATATCGACGGGACAGATAAAAAAGGACTGTATTTCAGAACTTCGAAATTTGAAACATCGATCGACTGTTCGCGAGTTCGAAAATCGTTGGTTCGAATGTATGCTATTGCGAAAAACTGTAGCTCAAATGTTCATGACTTTGAAATACGATAGATTCTGAAATACAGTCCGTCAAACATTATTTAATTACTCAACACATTGTCCATTGCGTAGATTCACTGTCCAAGGTGATATTTGGTGAACAAGACTTGCCCAAAACTTAAGTTCCTCCATCCATAAGCAGGTGAAACAGCCCAGCGGAGCGAAGCTAGTCTCATATAAAACCCAAGTACACCGTACAAATAAAGATTATTACACCAAATCTCAAGTTACACACACAAAGCGGGCGAAACTTGTTATCGCGGCAATACACGCGGTCCTTAACGTGTACAGTTAAGTTTTTACCGTATTACCGTGATAGTGATGAGGGGAAGCTGTTGTTAGAATATATAGAAATGGACCATGGCCCCTGGATATAAGTTATCTTTTTATTATCATATAACATTATAAATACGAAAGTTTGGATGTTTGTACCTCATTCACGGTTCAATAACTCAACGGATTTGGATGAAATTTGGCACACAAATAGTTACTAAGGTGGCAATACGGCCCGCCTGATGGTAAGCAGTTACCGTAGCCTATGGACGCTTGCAACACCAGGGGTATCACTCGCACGTTGCCGATCCTGAAGAAATCACTTCACGCCCTTTTTGAAGAACCCCATGCTGTACTCCATTGGGAAAACCACGGATAATATGTTCTGGATTAATACAGGATACTTTTTATCCCAGGAAAACAATATATCCCTCGAGTACGCGGGTGAAACCGCGGGGCGCAACTAGTTAATACATATACGGAGAAACTGACTGACATATCAACGCACATCAAACGTTACTTAAGTACTTATTTTTTTTCACACAGATGCAAAATGGGTTCTTCAAAGTTTCAGGATTCACCATAGAGTAAGAATATAAATAGAGTAAAAGCGTTAACAAAATTACATTGTGCGAAGCGTGAGCACTATAGATGAATTCACAGATATATCGTATAATGTCGATATGGATTCCTAGACATGTATACTAGGAAAAACGAAAAAAAACAAATTGGCATTCATTATATGTAATGTAGTCGATCACACTATGAACTCATAGTTCGTTTCAAAGCATTTTGCACCTACCCGTGGTCACGGCACGTACTCTTGTACACTTGCTCTATTGATATTTCAACTCTATGGTTGGATTCTTTAGTCAATGAATCAAAGTTTACAAATTGGCAAAACATTCAGTTAATCCAAAAAATCTCAAACAGACATTATTATTAAACCAACCAATTCCACCGCTTAAAAATACCGCATTCCTTCATCAAAGTCCTCATTAAACGAAGACAAATCTGCTAGCTTTAGCAGTGGGACCCTGTGTCCAAGGAGGTCAACCCCGTTAAATCCCCCCTTCCCTTATGAAATCCCTTGAAACCACCCTATAATCCGCGCGTGATACGTTTCGTGTGTCCCTTTATGGCGAAGGCATTATCCAAGAGAATATAAGGTATGTTGACTTTTCCAAATCGTCATTAGATTGTTATTTTTGTGTGACGTTTCTACTATAGTCTACTTTACATCGTTTTCTTATGTTCTTTATTAGAAAGAGACATAAAGAGAATTTATTGAGATAGGTAGAGAGTAGCGCTAATTCGCTCATAGAGCAGCTCGACTGGGGAAGTACCTCCACCTTACAGAATACCGCAGCCAAATAACTTTATGTTGTGTAAAGTTGTGTTCCTGCGCGTGAGTAAGGTCGCCAGAGCTCATAGGGGAGGGGGGAAAGGTCGGTAACGCGTGAGCAATGCTTTTTGTGTCGAAAGCGTCCATATGGCTACGGTAACCGCTTTCCATCATACGGCCCAAAAAATATGAAAAGGGCAACTTAAATACATAATATACATAACATACTGAAATATCTATCCATATTTTTTAACGAAGGTAAAAAAAAAATGTTAAACATTCAAATTTCCCGCCTCTTAATTGAACCTTGACCTTACTTCTAAAGCAAGTCTATCAAAACTTAGTTTTATAACAATTTCTAAAGTCATATCTTAAACCTGAGTTTTACTACACTTGACTTAAACCATTACCTGTAACAATACAGTTACCGTCTGCTGTTTATAAACAACACTGAAAAGGCCATGAGAAATATAATTATAAACTATAAATACCATAGATATTATTATCTTCACTTCATACCTGTCAACATTGTCCTATCGAGAGGTATTAGAGGACTCCAATGATTGCTTTATTTACGTAACGAGGCCCTTAATAAAGGACAGTTCGAAACCGTTTAAACAGGACAAAGGGTTTGTACTCCTCTCTACTAACAAGATCCCTTTGATCAGTGCAGGATTATAGAAATCTAATAAATATTCAAAGGAATCACAAGTTTCACTTTTAGGTACATACGAAATTAACTTTCATATTTTTACTACATATGATATGAAAATGAGCTTTTTAAGACGGGAGTTAAATAAAAATAAAGAGTCCAATTACCTAGAGTCTAGACTAGTATTTGGTTGAAATTGACTATTTAAGTAAGATGAAAAACTAAATTAAGTTCTTAATCTTCGACTATCCTAACTAATATTATAATTGCGAAAGTGAGTTGGTTTGTTTGTTACGCCTTCACGCCTAAACTACTCAACGGATCATCATGAAATTTGGCATGCAGACAGCCTATGGTATACAGTAAGGTAAGAACCATATACCTATAGGATGTGTTTTTATAAATATCTTTCAGACACTTCTCGTCACGTCACGTTATTTCGACTTTACCAAATCATATTAATCATACCTAATATATAAGTAGGTATATATATTATATCAGTTATCTGGTTTCCATAGTACAAGCTCTGCTTAGTTTGGGATCAGTGGGGCGATTAAGTAACTAAATTTCAATCATTTTCGAATTGAAATCGGTTGAATATAGCGGTTTTCTGAAAACTTTTTTTACGTTCTGATAACTGCAAATACAAACAGTGGTTCATTAGAAATGGAACTATTTCCGATTTTGTTATATTTCTACCGATTCAGAGGTTATTTCAATCTGAATTTCATTGCAATAATGTTACGTAATCCACGTACAGATAACCGTGTGTGAGGAATGTCCCGGGATGTTTATTTATTTATTTATAATTACCTAGACACCTTTCCAATTTTTTGGGAAACACTTCAAAGCATTACATCATGCATTGGCATAGGAATAAAAAAAGAAAAAAAAATAGAAAAAAGGTGTAGAATGATGAATGACCGATAGCACACCAGATGTTTGTCTAGTATTAGACATGCCTGGAATATTACTAGCTAAAACATTCGTTATTCGTACCATGAGACAATTTTGTCAATTTGATACTTGTCTGACTGACTAAACTTGTGTACTAGTTCTGATAAGCCTACCCTCGTCACAAAGATAGTGTGGGTACTGTAGTGTGTGAGGGTAATTGTTTCATGAATTAAATAAATAAATATCCTGGGACATCCCTCACACACGGTCATCTGATCCCAAACTAAGCAGAGTTTGTACTATGGAAACCAGATAACTGATATAATACATATACTACTTTTCGTTTGTAAATACATACTTAATATACATAATTACACCCAGACTCAGGACATATAATATAGACATGTTCATGCACACAAATGCATGTCCTGTGCGGGAATCGACCCCACGTCCTGCGGCGAAATAGGTAGAATCTTTACCAGCCTCTTAACCAACTGCGCCAACTGGCCCGTCAAATAATTGGTACAAAAACTATCTGCCCGGCGAGACTTCATTGGCGTGGTGCTACCCTACCCTGTGGTGCTACCCTACCCTACTCTATCTAAACCATCCAGGTAGTTAATTCTAATGTAAGTGTGTGTCACTGAACTCCTCCTAAACGGCTGGACCGATTTGAATGAATTCACAAATAAGCCCGGCATTTTCTGTGGCATACGCACGTGCAGTAGAATTTTATATATAAAGATAAATTTAAGTTAAAAAATGGCAACGCTTTTTTACCAGGGAAAGGCGTGTATATACCGACAATCTCATTAGGTATAAGTCATTACTTTATTGGTGGTAGACACAAAATGCCTACGTAACTATCAAAATTAGCATTTAAATTAAAAAAAAAGGATTTTTTTAGCATGAGAAGGTCCCGGGTTCGAATTCTACAATTAGCTTGAGCTTTCGGTGAAGGAAAACATCGTGTGGAAACCATAGCACGGTGGTAAGGTATTTTGTAGTGCCCATCTGGCTGGCTACCACCCTCAAGTTGAAAATCTGTCGCCAAGCACCTGCCGCTGTGTTCCGACAGCTGCACTTGAGAGCCTGTGGCAAACAAGCATACGGCCCGCCTGATGGTAAGCAGTTACCGTAGCCTATGGACGCTTGCAACAACAGTTCCTTCTAGGCTATCACTTACCTTGGTGAAATTCTGGTCAAAAACAGGCATATACAAAGTAAAAAAAAAACAATTGAGAGTTATAAAACCAGGAAAACTAATTTCAAAATCATGAAACAGTCACTCCAAAGTTCCAAACTCACTCCCAATAAATGGCCCGCTATAACAACCTGGTTATTCCTCAAGTTTACATTAGTTATGTTTCTAAAACAAATAAACAGCGGCGGATATTTGTCAAAAATCCGACACCACTGTCCGACGCTTCACTAATTATGAACGTAGCCGCTTACATTGTCAACCGGCTGATAAATTACACCCGGGTGTACACGGGAGTGGACATAAAAAAAACGAACATCCTGTAATCTATGCTAAGAGTAATCTGGAACATCCTATCACAAAGTGTAAAAACAACTACTTCATAAAACTTTAACACTGACCGACTGACAGACTACGCATAGCCTAAATTGATGGATAGAGACTCAGATTACAGAACAAGGCAGATGTAGCGCGCGGAACACGGGAGTGAGGCCAAAAAAGCAAATACAAATGGAAAAACACAGACTTGGTATTCGCTTTTGAATTCGTTTAACAAACTTTATTCAACGAAAAACACTTTCTTTTTAATAAAAAAATTTTTGAACAGAGCAAATACAAATTCAAAAGCAAATACCGGCTGTGTTTTTCAATTTGTATTTGCTATTTTGGCCTCACTTCCGTGTTCCGCGCGCTCTATCTGCCGCTTGCTCTGTAATCTGTGGATAGAGATTTGAAATTTGGGGACAAGTAAGAATTTTTTTTTTCGAATTTCGATCCCTAAGGAGATGAAATCACTGAGCGAAAATCTAGTTCAAAGATAAAACTCACTAGACATGAAAAGATATACGTAATAAAAAATAAACTTACAGTAAACATGAAACACGTGGATTTTTAATTAAAATATCGTTATAACCTTTAATTACCGCAAAATTAAAAATGCGAGGACCCGAAAGCGTTGTAAGATGCGCTAATTATGGCTTATACCGTCAACTAGTTGATTAATTACACCCGGTCTAAATTATCTCGACAGTGAATTATCAAAAAAAAAACAACCTGTATAGTGAAGATTTTTTTAAAGAATTTCCTAAAATTATTCGAAACGTTTCTTTTATTTGGGTCATTAACGACTCAAATTCCACGTGTTCGAGTTAAAATTAAAAAAATATTACGCACAATTCATCATCGCAGTAAGACATTCTTTAACACCAACTGTTTTATGCGATGGTTTGAGCCACAGATATACATCTAAATAGATGCCGCGAGTGTATGTACTTCGCGTGTCAAAATCTGTGCAAAAATAGGGCAAAATGTTCTTCTTTTGAAACTGTTTCGCGCGGTCAGGGAACTTGCATAAGGCTGGCTGCATGTCCACCAGAGATGTGTAGAGAGGTATATGTTTAGCTGGCAAATAGGATAGCTTCATTTTCACGTTAAAAATCGAATGCCAGCCTAACTAAATCAATCTTGTGACATTATGGTAGGTACAAAAATAGTTACACGCTTGGTTTTCATACGGAGGGACTTGCGTTATCTATTTAGATTTATGTCTGTGGTTTGAGCTAAGTCTAGTAAAACCCAGGTTTTAAGATAGTCCGGTTCTTTTTGTTATTGACGCTATAAAATGACGGATATATATAAAACCTGACGCAGTCGTGATGTAGCATGATTAGCCGTTCTTAATCAATCGGCAAAGTTAAGCTACCACCGTCGTGGTCGGTACCTGGATGGGTGACCGTCTAGTGGTATTTCAAATCGAGCATTTCTGAGCTTCGGAAGGCACGCAAAGTCGTTGGTCCCGGTTAACCCTTAATTGTGATAGTCGTTAAACTAGTTGGAGGCAACCTAGGCAATTTGAAAACTCCAAGAGTAGGTTGACCACTAGCCTGCTCAGCAGTGGGACACTATAGGCTGATGATGATGATGAATCCATATACTTAATCTTATAAATGCGAAAGTAACTTGTTTATTTGTTACGCTTTCACGCCTAAACCGCTGAACCGTTCGCGATGAAATTTGGCATGCAGATAGCCTATAGTATGGAGAAGGATATAGGCTACTTTTTATCCCGGGAACGCGTGTGAAACCGCGGGGGACAGCTAGTTTATTATATGGTCTTACTATATCAGCACGATAAAAAAATATCTTCGATGATCGATGAAAGTAAGTATGCATCACACAAACAATATTTTAGTTTATTTAACTTTGATACTTCGTGTCCAACATAGTGTAAAAAGGAAAGTGTTACGCCATCTTGGTATTCAAAATGGCGCCAATTGAAGACACAGGAACCCTAGGAGAGCTATTCAAAAAAATAAAAAAAGTCAACAGAGTACACAGATATTTTCGCCGGGCATACATAAATCAACCGTTGACAAGTTCCAACATTGTCACTCCTGTGAGTGATGTTGGGCTATTTGCAAACAGAAAATAGACGAGCGGGGAGGTCTGGACGTGCGAGCGTTACGTTACACTTTATTTAATTGGTGATGTTAGCTGCTTGTCAATTTACTTGCGTACTTTATTGCATCATTTGACGATTTACTCGTATTTGTCTTTAACTATCAATCATCGAAAGAAAAGAAAGAAAGAAATTACATTTATTTGACGAAACACATTCAAGAATTTACATACAATTATATTTAAAACAAACCAGTAAGTCTGTGCCGTCAAAGAGGATCGTCAGCTCAGCATGGTGCTACTGACTATGTCAGCAGCGCTGATTTTCAGCTGACGCCTTTAGTGATCGCATCCATCATCATCTAATGGCATGGAATAAAGCTACGCAATTTACATGAGAACCATTCAGGTTATACGTTGTCACATCGGATTTAGTATATTTGTAGCAAAAGCCCTGACTGACTTATTAGAATGGTTCGCAGACATCGCAGCTCAGCCGAAACTATTGGCCATAGAACTAGGGTTTGCCTTTCGTCCGAGTTTCCTCGGATTTGTCCTAGTTTAGAGGGGGGTTTCATTTGTAGTCCGGGTAGATTCTGTTTTGTAACATTTAAAATGATGATAAAAGATGACTAATTTTAATGTTTTTGAAATTAAATTGTTAATTTATGACATTTTGAACTGGTTTTTATTATGCTAAGTTTAAAAAAAAACATTGACATGTCCGGGCTCCAAAATCCGGGGTTTTAACGCATCTTGTCCTGGTTGCTTTAGAGATGGCAACCCTACATAGAACCATAACATTTGTAGGATACTTATGTTCATTTTTCTTCAAAGGATTTCCCAAAATTCGACTGAGGGTAAAATATGAAACCTCAAAGCATTACCACTTAGGTACTACTTACAAAGAGGGCAATAAGATAGGTTGCGTCGACATGATGTTATCTGAGTTATTTCGTTAAGGGCCACTTTTCATGATTTTATGTAAGTAAATATCCAATATTACCAACTTTTTCCCGGCCCCAAGCAGTAGGTACTAAATTTAATCATAAAAGATGATAAAGCCGATCTAATCTCAAATAATTCCATGCAATGATAATGTTGACAAAAAAAATAAAAATCAATGTTATAAAGGGATGATTTAAGGTTAAAAATATATAATTCTAATTAGTCCGTCAGTTAGATTATCAAAAAATATTGGACACGTATTTATTGCTTTACCAAATCATTAACAATTGACGAAGATAAAGCGCGACTAAGTTCGGGAGTGGGGGCTCGTGCGTGACGTCACTTTAGAATAAAACGTGTATACGTGACGTCACGCGGAACTTCAACACACGATATCTTCATGATCAAAACCTTCTCAAAACCAACGCGCAAAGAAACGAAAGAGTTCTGTGTTTAAACCTCATTTCTGTCAAAGTTTATAATATTGGATACCAAAGTTTATGTTTAAGTTTCACATTTCCCAAACTTGATCAAAACGTGCTCTTAAACTTTACAAGAACACAACCGACCCAATCTGTTACTTAAACACACGCAAAATTAAACACAATTATACGATCAAAGTTCGCACCGAAATATTTTAATACGCCGAAACGTTTTCAAAGAACAAACGGACAAATCCGCGTGACTAATATGAACATATTCTTGGAAATTTCACTTTCATCTCGATTCGAGAACGAGTTGTCGACATATATTATGATTACGAGGTGTTTGATTGAGCTATATCTATATATATCAAACGTGTGGGATTGGATATTTACTTCGTATAACATAAATTAAGTTTAAATGTATATGCGACATTTCAAATTTAAAGTACCCTAAATGTTGAAAGCTGAGAATTATCCGAATATTAAATGTTCAGAATATATTGACGTCATTGTGGAAGCCTCAAACAAATATTTAAGTTGTTTATTTACGTGTTTTGTCACCCACAACCAGGACTACAACGCCTTATATCTGATTGTCAGTTGAAACTAATTTTAATGATTGCATTGGAATAAACAACAACGCTAAAAAGCTAAATTCGATATCGTAGTATATATATAAAAATCAATGCCACTTTTCATTGTAATTTTATAACTCAAGAACGGGCTCACCTATCCAAACCAAATGTTTAGGCTTTGTTCGGACTATTTAGTAGATGGTTTATGTGAAGTTTGCACAAAATCGGTCGAGCGGTTCTTCATTTATCACATTTTTTGTAACAAATGAATTCAATAAATGTCGGATCATTTTGTTAATGGAGATTTTGCTGTCAGGGTAGGGTAGGGTAGGGTAATGTAGGGTAGGGTAGAGTAGGGTATGGTGGGGTAGGGTAGGGTAGGGTAGGGTAGGTTAGGTTAGTAGGACACCACGCGAACGAAGTAGTGCCGGGCAGCGAGTAATATAATAAATACAAAAATGTTTGTTACCTTCTGAATACACAACGGTACAACCCATCTAGGTGAAATTTGGCACACGGGAAGATCGTGCCCTGGAATAGTATACAGGATACTTTTTATCTCGGGAACGGGTGAATCCTTGGAGCGAAAACTAACTTCATCATCACCATTTTCTGATTACACTCCTGATGATGAAGATAATTCAAATTACTATGCCAGCGAAACCATCAAATGTGCATGAGCATAGACTCCCCTAATCAATCCTCCAAACTAATTTGTTTCCTCCAATTGTGTTCGGTTAAAACGTTAAAAGGTAAGTTCAATTTTAGTATAAATGGGTACTTTATGACAGCTGTATAACAGGGCAATCTATCAACGTGACTATTCAATAGGTCGTTACCAAATTGTATAATCAATGTTGCTTAGATACGTAGGTACGGTCGGTTCATGTTCTTGCTAAGCGTGTGTACATACAAGGCCTTATATGTTAGGAACATGTAAAGTACTTATATACCTACATATCTAGATTCATTGATCTAGATCGAGATAATCAGGCAGACAAGATACCATTGACAGCAGAAGAAAAACACCAACATCCAGGTTCCTAAACTCTGGCTCTTACATTTGAAGTTTTAGAAAGCTAAGTACCAATTTCCGATGCTAGGCAATGCAAAAACCGGCAAGACCAAAAAGTAAAATTCTAAGGCAATAGTTTTACATTCAGGATATTTGCCTAAGGCCTTAAATAAGGGGACTTGAGCCTAAGTAGTTTGGACTAATCTGATGAAGACAGAAAAAAGAAGAACAAAGAAAGAAGAAATAAAGCTAGACAAAGCTAACTCCTAATACAAACTATAGACTAATCAATATGAACGAAATTACTGCCACAATTGATACCAAGTTCCATTTAATAATTCGCGTGACACTTCAGCGACAAAACAATATAAATTATCTTATTCAAGTAAACAAAATGGCGGACAGCAAATAAGGGGAGCGTTTGTCACGGGAAGTCGGACATTAGTCGTACAACTGTCGGTAAGCACGCCATAATATCACGCTATGGGAAGTTTAGGGCTGAAGACATTTTTATTAGAAAATTGGTACCTAAATGTGCTCGCATGAAATAGACTACGAAACTGCAACTAAACGTGCCTATAAATGCATTCGAGCACGTTATACCAAATAAAGTAATCAAAACTAATTAATTCGTTATCAGCAGAAACAAGAATTTGAAAGCCAAAATAACTGATATTGTTGATTTATAAACGAGCTGCATTTCATCAAAAGATAGATAACTACATAAAGTGTTTATAAAAAGGAGCTGCCTATTAAAAATAGATATTATTCCTTTGAATTTAAAAAGAAAAACTACAAGACGTGAATCATAGCCGTAAATCAAAAAGACTATTTCACACAGTCACACAATATTCTTAAATGTCACACAAGATTTCATGTTAAACGAACAACATCTGTCGTCATACAAACATATGTATGGAAACGTTCAACTAATAGTTTTGAATGCTTGTCATCTAAAATCGGAGCAATGGACGTCCAAAGTAAACAAGAGATGGCCTTTATGAATTGCAGAACAAATGACCTGGAGAAATTATGCACTGAAATTAGAGCAAATGCCCCAGTTCTGTAAACAGTTCACAAGATCTACAGTTGCGGCCATAGGTCGATTAGATAGTGGTAATGCAATTTCCAAATTTACGTGGCAAAGATCTAAATTAATACACAAATGCACATTCCTTGAGGAATATGGAAACTGGACTAGCTAATTTCATATTCCTCTGGACATAAAATTCATGATACCTACTAAAGTCATCACACTAGTTAAACTGCTTTATAAGTACCGAACCTAGAATTATCAGAAGTCTTTGAAAAACCTTTAATCCATCTAGAGAAATCATGCAAAGGAAGCACTTTAATTCAATCACCCAGACCTTATTGCCAAAATGGACATATAAAATTACGTTTATCTTTTGATACCCTCTCGGGTATAACTTATTTATCTCGCGCGTTTGACGACCCTGGAGTTTTATTTTAGTCGCAATTGGTAGTTCTGCTTCAAGATGGTTATTCATGGAAATATTAAAGTCTGGCTGAGGGTAAATTGAAGAAACATGTATTGAAGCTTTGACGTGCACATTTCTTTAATTCCGTTTCATGAGAAAAATAGTAAAAAGGGATTCGATGCGATAAGCTGTTCCAGATTATTTTCTATTTAAGACAAATTCACATCAACAGATTTCCTTTGTTCTACTATAATCTCTGGAAGTAATCTCAAAGTCGTCAACATAAACATTGTCTTAAAACCATCCATAAAACCCAACACCGAAAGTCCCTTTACATCTCAAGTGATGAGGCATTAAAATAACACACGTACTATGTATCAGCATTAAAAGAGCAATACGACTGATCGGTGCCAGGAGCCGAGCTAGCAGCGGGAGACTGTGACACGTTGCGTGGCTATTTTTACACCGCATACCTTTTATGAGTCATTACCCTTCGTTTTAATTCGCGATTTTATGCTCTCCTTGCTATAAAAGTGTCAAAATGTGGATGTATTGTGGTGATTCTTTACCTGTCTCTCTCTGTGCGCGATGCATTGCAGTTATCATGAATTTTGTTGTGCGCTGTGCACTCACTGAAGCTATATTGTGTTGTGTTGTATCCACAGTAGGAATCTTTATATCCGTCGAGAGATCAAAACAAGCAAATATAAACCTCTTTTTCACGGATTTCAAACAGAGAATTTGCAATGGTAAAATCTTTCGTCCACTAACAATCTATTATCCAATCAGTTGATGCACAAATGACTTTTATATTTATATTTGGGGAGCAACATGTTCACCTGGATACAAACGAATATCTGCTATGTCTAATCTAAATAGCCCTACATCAATAACAATTTAGATAATCGATTCAAATATAATTATATTTGTTATTCGAAACAAAAAATCTTCTTTTACAAAAGGAACTTCAATTTTAATAATCACAATACGACTGCGTTCAGATATTGTAATGATTGTTTATAGGATTATGTTAAACCGGTTGTGATTCGCATGTCTCATTTATATTCGAATCGTTGGGGTGAAGAACCTGAGAACTGGATTTCACGAAACGTGAATATTATCTTTATACGGTCGATCGGTTTTATAATGTAATGTGTGACCTAGATACGGCATGTACCTATACAACAAGTTTACAATCCACTTTTAACAATAGAAAAGGCTAATATGTTCCAGAAAGAGAAATAATAGTTGGATCATCAATCTGTAGAAGAGCTTGGAAATTTAGGTGATGGGTTGTAAGGTTACATTACTCATATCATCGCTGCCAAAAATAAACCACCATTATTGGTAAATGCTAATCCGGTATCTGGTAATACACATATCAAAGCACCCGCGATACTTGAAGAAAATATACATCGTAATCATTTCCAATGACTAGTTATATCCAAAACAGTTGCTGATCAAGCAATAGCTACGAACGAACGCCAAAATGATACTAATCCTAATAAAAGCGTGGCTAACACTACACAGATGGATAGGCCACTTAAAATCGTTGAGCAAACATTCAAAACATTCCGACATTGCAAATCATCCTTAAATCTAAATCTAGAACTTGGTGGAGTAATTTCAGATGTACGTTTATTGGCTAATAACAGCAGATACGTTTATAAGTTAATGGAATTTGACTTTCATTGTGATGTTTGAAGGTTGCCGTATTGATTGGTGATGGCACATTAAGGGTATTATATTTGGGTGCGTCAAGGGCGCTTGTTTGCGCATTATAAATTCAATATTACTTGAATCTGTATTTCTGTGTAGTTCAAGCCTTTTTAAAGACCGATCTCCAATAATGGATTAACCTTGTACAAGCAAAATGGAGTAAGGTATACAACCCACGTTTTTATGTACTAGAATTCTAGAAAATGATTCAATTTAGATTGTTAGATTACGGAGGAACTTTCCAATGAATTTCTGTAAGGTTTCAGACGATATTCGATCATCATAAATCTCCTTTTCTTACTACATTTCATTGGGAATTCTGACTTATTACAAGGGTTAACGACGAAAGAACAAATAAAAATAATAGTATGTAAGAAATAATATATCGGTGACATATTCCCATTTTTACTACCCAGACCGACAACTCGTAATAAATAATACATGAGATAGGTCGGCGACACAACGAAAATGCTAAGCAATGACCAAATGGTGCAGATCAAGAACAGGTAATTATTCACGGAAGACGATAACTCTTTCCGGACTCCATTATTTTTGGATGCCCCCAAATTACTCAGAACATTGGCAGCAGAACGTATCTATTGTAAACGCAACCCAAATAAAAAAAAAACGGGCGCATCGCTGGCGTTGGTGAAAAAGGGCGTAACTGACATTATAAGAGTACCACAGCCAATGGTACCACAGCATCGTTCGCCGGTGACTTGTCGACACGCCTTCTTGGCATAGTAGGTGCGAATGATTCATAACTAAATGTCAGGCTACGTCAACTGAACCAACACCGCGACAGGCGTCGGCGTGCAACAAAACTCACTTACGCCAGTTTACCTACCTCACGAGACAAATATTCCCGTTGATTTATGTTCAAAATCTTCGCTTTGTTTTTTTATCGCGTCTCACTAATCTACTTTAAGTATATAACATTAATAAAATCTTCTTTAAGACGCGAGTTTTTGTGCTTGTTGTTATGTCACCAAAATAAGGAAGTGAGTTTTGTTATGTAAAGGTGCAGTTAGATAAATTTATCGACAGAGCGTAGGACGTTGGTACATATTTATATTTCCACTTTGGAATGGAATATCCTTAAATGGCAGGACGAGTTACAAAAGATAAAACATTTGAATTTCCGTAAACAGACTAAACCACAAACATGCTTTAGTTACTTTTGGTGTTTTACAAAATGTTACTGCGATATTTTACTTTTCCAGTAACGTTTCAAAACATTCATTATTTTTAATATGCATCAACGCTTGACATATTTTTATTTCAAATATCTTTATCACATTTACAACCATGTGATATTGACGGGCCAGCTGGCGCGGTTCGTTAAGACTGGTTAAGATTCCATCCACCTATCGTGCCGCAGCAGGTCGTGGGTTCTGTGTCTGGGTGTAATTATGTATATTAAGTATGAATTTACAAACAAAAAGTAGTATATGTATTATATCAGTTATCTGGTTTCCATAGTACAAGCTCTGCTTAGTTTGGGATCAGATGACCGTGTGTGAGGAATGTCCCAGGATATTTATTTATTTATTTATATGATATTTTTAGTGTCGTATGTACATGTACTAATGTTAAAGAAATGTTTGCATCAACTGTTTGTATGCATCGAACGACGATGTTTTTTACAAAAATATTTTGACGGACGAAAGTTGTTTCATGGATGAAAGCTAATATTACAACCACAATTGCCCAAGCGCATGTCAACGTAATTAATGTATATACGAATTACGGATCTATTGTGTGAAGTCATCAAAATGAAGTTTTTTTGTCGACTAGACATTGATGTTTTTTGGGCATTATGAAATAGAAATATAAAAAAGGGCCAGCGGCTCTACCACTTTTTTTTAAGTTTATGCAACCCGATACAATGGGAATGTTCTGCAACACATTTTTTACGATCCGTTTAATTTCTTAACTTTTTACCCGACTTACCCGGAAGGAGGGTCATGTTTTTCGAGTGTATGTATGTATTTATGTCTATTTCTTTGGCAAGCTCTGCAGACTTAACGGCTTGATGGATTTAAACATATGAGGTGTCGTTAGATTCGTCTTAACCGTGGGAGTGTCATAGGGTATATTATTTTTATACTGTGTCTACAATAAAAAAGAGGGGGGTATTAAGAACTAAAATTTCGTTATTCTAACAATATGGGTATCAAATGAAAGCTTGTAAACAGCCCTTTCCATATATTCATTTATTATAATACTTGTATGCTACTATGCTTATAGCATTCAAGTTATATTCAAAATACTATAGATTAAAAAGCTTTTCTCTTTTCAGTTCATTTTTGCTTTACGCCGTTGGGTTTTTTGTTTCTTTTAATTATTTAATTAACAGCAGCATGAGTAGACTAACTAAATTTAGATTCCACCTGTAGGTAACATCAATTTTCAAAGTTTACAAAATAGACAAGCGTAAAAAAACAGAATTAGCGGCAAAAACTATGCGATTTTCTTTTACGCGCCAATTTATCACGCGCTTGTCATTATCTCAGACACTTTTCTGACATATCGTCAATCTACTGAAATGTTTTTTAAGTGACATCTCGGCCTTTGACCCCATTTTAAAATCGCTGTTCTAAAAACACCTCACGTACCTACGATGGTTCATTACTGAAACAATATTTAATATTGTAAACGCCAATGCATGCACATGCAGTTAATCTAAGGATATATTTTATCCAACAATTACATTGTAAACAAAACGAAAAATGTAGAAACCTATATAGGTTTGTATAGAACATACTCAGGCCTAGAAAACTGAAAGACGGAACGGTCTGTGTTCTTAAATGACGCAAGTAATAGGAAGCCGGCGTTCTTGTAAATACATGGCCTCACACACACATATAGACCATAGGAAGCCGATCGGTTGTCATTCCGTATTGAGACGTAGACAGTGATAATAAGGCTCAGTACCATTTGTGCCTTGGGCCTGTACTGATTTTACTCACGCACACGTAGGAAATTTTTTGCTTCACTTTCTTATAAGGTGACACTCCGTCTTGATGTTTTTATATGTCTATGAGAACATATTGAAGTTTTTTAACAATTACAAAATAAAAAGTTGTTCACCAGTTTGAGTTACGTAACGGTAACATCAACAAATGAAACGATAAAAAATATACAAAGAAAATTTTCAACGGTAACCGAAATTACTTTCCGACGTTATGCCACAGACTACCGGTACAAAAAACTTATGATTTTTTATTCATCACGCTTTTTACGTCATGGATACGAGGTGTTTTGCCCGTGAATAATAAGTGGTTCAGTGGGACAACACTTGCACTTTTTAAACGAAACATTATGATATAATTTTTTCGGGTTCCTTGGGACTTGGGACCTACCTTTTCTGACTTTGTTCCTTGACTAGGTTAAGTAGGTCTTACGTCAAAGCCAAAATAATACGACTACTTTAATTTTATCACGCCGCTGTGCAACAGTCTAGCTTTTATTTTCACCGTCGCATTATTTTCAAATAGATTTATCGATTTTGTTGTCATCAATCACTAAGTGTCTCGTAGGAAGTCATTGTTAGAATCAAATAAATTTTAGCACAAAGCCGGTGAAAGTTGCTTGCATCAAGATTTGAAAAAATAAAACTAAATATACCCTAAATCATTTCAAATCACCCAAAAAGTGAGAATCTAACGGTTTTTAATTTGAAAAACGAATGCAAGAAACTGAATCGATTGGGCAAGTTTGCGAATTCCACTAATTACGGAAAGGCGGCAGATGTTCCAAAGATGGGAACCTCAAATTGATGCGCACATCTGGTCGAGCTGGGTTTAAAGTTGGATTGGATTTCAATTCAAACTGGTTAGGTATAAAGTAGACATTCCTTAATTACGGTATAGTCTTAGGCTGGAATATTGTTAAAGTTAGATGAAGCGATGGGTGGCCGTGAAGAGAAGCAGCAAGAGTCTTTTACCTTCACATTTTAAATAAATAAATAAATATCCTGGGAAATTCCTCACACGGTCATCTGATCCCAAACTAAGCAGAGCTTGTACTATGGAAACCAGATAACTGATATAATACATACTTTTTGTTTGTAAATACATACTTAATATACATAATTACACCCAGACTCAGGACATACAGACATGTTCATCCACACAAATGCATGTCCTGTGCGGGAGTCGAACCACGACCTGCGGCGCAATAGGTGGAATCTTTACCAGACTCTTAACCAACTGCGCCAACTGGCCCGTCAAATATAAGAATAATGGGGACGATACCTAGATTAAAAAAATATAATTCTAATTAGTCCGTCAGTTAGATTATCAAAAAATATTGGACACGTATTTATTGCTTTACCAAACCATTGAATATTGACAAAGATAAAGCGAGTCAAAGATCGGGAGTGGGTGCTCGTGACGTCACTTTAGAATAAAAAGTGTCATGACGTCACGCCGAACTTCAACACACGATATCTTCGTATTTTTTTGTTTAATTGACACAAATATAAAATACGTATCTAATATTTTTTGATAATGTAAAAGACGGACTAAATAATTTTTTTTGTGACATCTAGACCATAATGTAAGGAAGACCAATCTTAGCTATGGCCTAACCTTAGAAAATATATATGTCATTAGTCAAAGGGCAAGTAACACGGATGACAAACACATGAATGAATTAAAAAAAAAGCAATTACTCCAATGATATACTTAAATAAACAATAAACTTGTTACTTATCTTATCTCATTTCTTTAGATAACAACAAATATGTGATAACAAAGAAAACACTGGTTCAATGTAAAGAACACTCAATTATTGAACATAATTTTTTTGCAATGAGACCACCATATCTCATAGCTAAATGAGTACTATTTATTATCTATTCTTCATTCATATTAGGCATTCTTTAGCGCTACTTTTCAGTCCTAAATTGTATGTCAGTTCTAAACACATTTCTGGGTGCCAGTGGTTACCAGGTGATTTCTGTAAAATTTATTGGAAAGCATAGAGGATGAATGGCCCAGATAGTCAAATTGCACAAAGATGGCATTAATAGTAAATATTTTTATATACTACTAGCTCTTGCCCACGGCTTCGCCCACATCTCCTACATGAAAGAAATGACATATTTATCTACAACAATAAAACAAAACAAAACAACTCCATCCTGCTTCAAGAGTGGATTATTAACAACGCTGAGACACCAATAAATTAATTGAAATTGAAACTGATGGACTTCATACAAACTTTCATCACCTATTTTACCCTCTTAGGGGAGGAATATCAAAAAACCCTTGCTTAGTGGATACCTACTCTTCACAAAGAATATATCCTCTTTTCATGTCTCTAGGACCAGCGGTTTAGGCTGTGCGTTGTTATCAGTCAGTTAGTCAGGACTTTGAATTTTATATATATAGACTGCGCTGAACAATCAAACTACCCAGCAGATGTAAAGCAGAATATTATAACTGCATATTGACCACATGAAACCTTAATAACTTTTATGTATTGCTTTGTATGGTCTACAAATAGGTCTTTCAATAATCACCCCAAAGAGATTTTCCTACTGGAAAGGAAAGAAGAAATTCATGTTTAAGCTTAAAAATAATTAAATTTCATCTTCCAAGGTTTCATAAAAATATGAACAATTTAAGCGGTGGATTTTTATTACAAGCGTAAGAATATTCAAAGTGACAGATTAAGACTTTGTAATCAGCATAATTTATTATTTGAAACTCTTCAAAGAATAATATACACTGTGAAATCCCTTTTGATGTGAGATTAAAACATCAAAAATTCTAGGCCTGAACTCGCCTTGATCTTATATTGAAGAGAATAAAATTGGAGGGAAAAAGGTACACACACAGCTTTATTTTAGAGTAATAATTTTAACTTATGTCTGTCTATGAACTAAATTTTTGCATTCAGCTTAGGATATGCAATTCATAAGTTTTTTGTCACAGCCTACTGGATAATAACCAACCATAGACTAAGTATCTCTTGTTTTAAAAATCTAGGTAGGTACATGATTTATTGTTTCTTTTAAAGATTAGGTAACAATGAAGATGTGTAGTGACTTGTGTGAAATAATATCACAATTGGTTAACTTAATTTAGCCAATTTAAATATAAATCAAGTAGGTAATTTGTACCCAAAAGAAATTTCCTGAGCCCTGCCTTGAGTCTTTGTGTCAATAATAGGTATTATCTAGTATGAAATTATCAGTAATTTTTTTAAAGTTGAACTATACATGTTTTTAAGGCCAGGTGTTCATCAGGCAACTTTTTTATAATGTTTTAAAAACTTCATAAAGCTAATTAACATTTATACCTGCCAGATTTATAAATTAAAATAGATGATAACATGATTCAGTAAACTAATCTATAATAGGTGTCATCAATCCTACATTGATTTACATATTATTTTTACTTGTGATGAAAATGTTGATGACCGTTATAAGTTTTAGATTTATTTTTTAATTTTATTCTAAGCTGTAATAGATAATGCAATCTGCTTAGGGAGTTCGGAAAAAAGGCAATTAAGGCGCGAATACAAAATGATCAAGAAAGAAAACAAGATACACTACCAATACAATTAGATTCTAAATTTAAATTTCAACACGTTGAAACCAGCTAGGGTTACTCCGTAGGTATTGTTGCCTACCGATAAAACGCGAAATGCCTCAGTTTCCCGCAAACGTTGAACAGCCAAGAACTAATGAGCGAGGGATGTCAATCACATTAATTGACAGTGTCTGGCGTGGAGTTATTTCAGTACTTCCAACAAGAACATTGCGAAAGGTAACTAATATAAAAGCGCGTAACACGAAACATGTCCCAACTCCAAAAAAGAATCCGTAGTGCTCTAGAAATTGAAAAAATCATGTGTCAACAAAACGTAACCTCAAAATATGCGAAATCAACAACGGAACGTGAATGTGACAAGATGTTGTAAACTAAAAGTATTTTTATAGCAAAAGCATCAATTACCAATTACCGAACGTAAAATTTACGATTACAAAAGCGTTTCGTGACTGTAACGCAAACATGAAACGGGAAATGTATAAAACACGGCCATTTTCGTCGGGTGTACGTAGATCTATGTTTGACAACTGTATACCAAAATGTTAAACTTACCCTTTCGACGTCTATGTCAGTTCCTGCACACAGTCTCTTGCCACCACTTCCGTTGTAAGCCATCGTGCACCACAAAACAAAACACAAATCACACCGAGACGCGTTATAGCGAAAACAGAGATGAGAGTACCTCCTCTTACGACGGTCGCGAGCAGACTAAATGAACGAATGGATGGAAGGAATGAATGAATTTCATTTCAACTGAAGAGAGAGAGGTAATGAAAATGAATGACTCTGTGCGGGAGGTGACTTGCCAAGCGAAAAAAACAGAAGATCAACAAATCAAGGATATTGTCACAGATATTGTATACTAGTTACGTACCTAGTATAAAATTCCTTGCTACACATAAATACAAATATATTTTATTAATTATGTTTCTTTCCTTTTTCCTTTGCTTACATTAAAAATAACTTTTAAGAGAGGTAGAGCATAGCGTTTATTCGCTCAAAGAGCAGCTCGACTGGGGAAGTACTTCCACCTTACAGAATACCGCAGCCAAATAACTTTATGTTGTGTAAAGTTGTGTTCCTGCGCGTGAGTAAGGTCGCCAGAGCTCATTGGGGATGGGGGGAAAGGTCGGTAACGCGTGAGCGATGCTTCGTGTGTTGCAAGCGTCCATATGGCTAAGGTAACCGCTTACCATCAGGTGGGCCGTATGCTTGTTTACCGAGTTAGTCGTATAAAAAAAAAAAAAAAAAACTGGATACTGTTGAGGTATCCGAACGCAATTCTTATCTTAATTTATATGACGCGCGGACTAAAAACACAAAATATGTAATGAGACGTTTCCTTTCCATAGATTTTTATAGAGTTGGTTGAAAATACCTGTCCAATCGTGTATAAGTTCGAATTATTAACAGTTTCACAGGTATTTTCAACCAAACTTTATAAAACCCGATAAAACCCTATGGAAAGACAACTTCACATTATCATTATCATTGATTTTTAAGTTGTTAGCCAGCATTAGTCAGCTACCAACTCAAGATAAATAGAGAGCGTTTAGTCAGCGTCCGAGTACAGGTCGGTTGATAACTAAAGCTGGCACGTTCAACACATTTACACGTTGCGATTGTGTAGTGTCTGTGAATAAGCAAGCACGCGGCGTAAGGTCACCCACACTGAATGCGCATCATGAAAAGTCTGTCCGTCTCTCAAGCAAGTAAGTCTAGCTTATGAGTACGAAGGAGATAGTTATTTTATTGTTTTTGCTACTGCTCATAAAGAGTGGTCTTTTTTTGCATTCGTCCATTAGAATGAATTGACTGACTGATTAGAAGAAATGCAATAAAACATACAGTATCGTGAAATTGCATATGTTGAGTACTGTGAACGTGCCAGCTTTAGTTAATTGACCTGTAGCTAGGCCTACGTAAGGTAGCGATGGGTGATTGTTACTAAAAACAATCGAATTATTCGATTGTCCAATTTCGAATCATTCAAATAAAAATCTACTTCTTTCGATTGTTCATAATACGCTTCGAGCGGTACCGCGCGTGGCCTGTGCCGTGCGCTGGCTGTCCGTCCGCCGAATGAATGAATCTATTCTATTCACCTCTGCGCGCGCTCACCTATCGATTGTGCATACTATTGCAGCCTGCGTTGCGTGCGTCAATTTTCATTCGAAATGTCGATTGTTATGCGATTGTTTATTCGATAGAACGAATGATTCGACAATCGAATGTACAGTTTTAATAATCTCTCTTTCTAATATTTAATAAAACTAATGCTCGCCGTATAATATATAGTGAAAATTGAAAAAAAACGTATTAAATTTTCTGAATTTTAATTGTCTAATGTTTTAATTAACAATTTTATTGTTAGCTATCTCCCTACTTATAAACATTTAGCTACTTCTAGCAACATTTTTGGGTAACAAAATCTGGAAATCTAGGAATTTTTTGCAAGATGTCTAGCTAAGCTACTGAGTAAAGCTAGCAGTTGGCAACACTGATTACGATACAACACTAGTTTGACTAGTAGTTATCACGTAGTAGTTATTTGCAAAGAGTATAGTTATTTGTTTCCCTATGTTTGTTTTGCTTGTAATTAAAATTTACAATACAGCATAATGATAACAAATGATGAAGAAGTGGAAATAAAAATAGAATATTTCGATAGTAATGAAAATGACCCTCTCAGCGGAAGTCTAGAAGAAAGCACGAACGTTAAAATAATGTCGAATGTCGATGTAAGTCTTAAAACATACACATGCACTTGGTTATTTTGGGATCCTGCCTGCTCCAGAATCAAGGAATATAATACTCTATGAGATGAACTATGTAATAATCTATGATAAAATAATTTTACTTATCATATCCTACTCATTATTGGTAGGTAAGTTAGAATATTTTTATCACCGAATCGTTTGCTGAAGACAAACTGTCTAACTAAGGTAGAGAATAAACACAAAATATCGATTTAATCCATTACAAGGGACATAAACTAATTATACTTACCGTTTGTAAAAATAAATCATTAGTCATACTTTTGATAGAAAAATTCTGCTCACTAAAAAATGCATTATTTTTTAGGTAAAATATGAATCGGATCATGTTCCTGTAAATCACGATAGTCACAAAACGACAGATGTATGCTTAGTTCATTATTATGTATAGATAAACTTTGATTTACCTTTACTAACATATTGTGTGCTGAAAATTATACAACGTTATTTACTTTCAGATAAAATGTGTAACAGAAAACCATTTAGAAAATAAGCGTGAAAGAAATGAAGTACCAGCAAATTATATGAGCAATGATAATAAATCATCACAGGTTAGTTATTATTGAGTTTTATGATTAAAGACTAAATCAGTTGTTTTTATTAAAAGCTTATATAAAATTGGCATAAACTTGTGAAATCATAGACTGACAAAGCCTTATAAATTTAACAAAATCTTTACAGAAGCTTGTGGAAGAATTACCAAAGTGGTACAAATCTATTGACAGCTACGGACGATACATCTGCAGTTTCTGTGAGTTGGCATATGTAACGGTTGGCTCTTTACGCCGCCACATCAGACTTAAGCACAAAACCGATAATGGCAATATTAAAACCATTATTTTCAACAATAGGAGATGTAAAAAGCATACATGCCATGTATGTAAAAGGAGATTTGGTTGTTTACAACATTTAATCAATCATGTACGAGATCTCCACGATATTGTTAATGACCATTCATGCCACATATGCTTAGCTCAATTCCCTACTCACGAAGAGAAATTAGACCATTTGATAAATATACATGACATGAAAATGAAATCTGCATATTTATGCAAAATATGTGGTTACCAGACGTTAAAATTATCACACCTTAACCAACATCGCAATACACACTTGCAGGAAAATGAGAAGAAATGTACTTATTGTAATTATTCAACAAATCACCTTCCTAATTTGCGGATTCATGAAAGGATACACACAAAGGAATTCCCATATGTTTGTGATTATAAAGGATGCAGTTACCAAAGTGTTTCAAAATCGGGGTTATCAAGTCACAAGTTGAAACATTATCCTGAAGAGAATATGTTGTTCTGTGATAAATGTAGTTATAGTACAGTTTATAAGCTTTCATTAAAAAAACACATTGTTAGTCATAGCAGAAACAGTATAAGAATCAAAAAATAATGTTTCAGTGAATAGAAAATAAATTATTCTAAATTTTTTACAGTTATTTTATCTGTAACGTTAAGCAAGTATGTTAGGAGTGTGAAAGGAGCTTTAAATGAAAAGTTACAACAGATAATTAAAACAATCTATTTTTACATTATGTACACAACAATAATGCTAAATAACAATAATCTTTCTTACATATCTTTAAACTTATATTATTTATATAAATTAAAACGTAATTAATATTGTACTTATTTGTAAAAAATATGAAGGAATTTTCTTTGTGACCTTTTAAATCATTTCAAACACTTCCTTAAACAAATTGATTGATGATTGAAGGCTCACTGTGTAAGGTCAAAGAGATAGGATATGTTTCTCTAAAAAAATAGTTTTTTACATTTGCATTATAGTGCGACAAATCTAATAAATACCATTCGATATTTAATAAGTAAGTTGTTATGTCTTTCATCTATATTATTATATAAATAATCATAACCTTATCATGACGCAATAATGTTAATTTTGCTTTGAAATTCTTAAAGATCAAAAGGGATTTTTCTTAGATTTCTCACACTACTGTAGTTTATACATGAGATTTTCTTTGGTAAAGCCTAACCAAAAAATTAAAACGTTATGCCATGTTATGGCAAGATTAGGAACTAAAACTTCATTTCATGTAAATTTTTCGGTCAGGGTTTTTTCATTCAGTGATTTCATGGTAATTCTGCTGATATTAAAAAAACTATAGCAGTGAAGACAGAGAGAATAAACCAATTCTAATATAAGGTATTCTGACTCTTTTAGACAAAGAACAATATCCCTAAGTTAATATACTTCATAGTGCATTGCCAAGCACATGATGAGTTTCTTGTGATTTTCAATTTATAAAATTTTCATCAATATTAAAAGCGGGCATAATTGATTTCAATGCGGTGTTGGTTTGTGTCCATCTACATAGAAGTTTCTAGTAGCTTGTGGTAATCTGACTTCAATACCTTCTAATTCTTTAGTGAGAACTATTTGACATCCTGAAAACAGAAATAATATGATGTTAAAACCAGAGTAAATACAGAACGAGTTTATCTTCAAGCAATGGTACTGAATGCGGCTTATATGTGGGCGTGCCAGTATGTACGCGCCGTCGTCGCACGCACACAAGGACAACATTTCAAAATGAAAAGACTGATATTGTCAGGGCAACAATCCTTACTAATATTATAAATGCGAAAGTGAGTTTGTTTGTTTGTTACGCCTTCACACCTCAACTACTCAACGGATCATCATGAAATTTGGCATGCAGATAGCCTATGGTATGAAGAAGGACATAGGCTACTTTTTATCCCGGGAACGCGGGTGAAACCGCGGGGGACAGCTAGTACTAAATAGTTGAATACATTTCATGTGGCCACAGAATGAATTGGTGGAACTTTTTGGTTGGGTCTACTTTTGGACTTTTCAAACTCATATAATATTTAATATAATAAAGCAGAAGAGTTTTTTGTTTGTTTAAACGGGCTTATCCCTGGAATTACCAGCAAGGTTCCAAAAAAATTTTCACTAATAGGAAGCTATCTTATCCCTGAGTATTATTGCTTTTTATCTTGTTAGAAGTAGTCTTCAGCAGGCAACTGTTGCCACTCATACATACAAATGTTACACATACCTAATCTAGAATTTTCTTTAAGAAATGGTGCCATGTCTAACAGATCATCTTCCTTCTCCTCAGACTGTGGTAGTTTGTCGAAGTAATCATGGTGCACATATACATGGCATGTCGTACATGCTAATGATGCTTCACATGCACCTGAAATATAGAAAATATTTTTTTTTTATACAACAAACCCAGTACACAAGTATGCAGCCCACCAGGGGCCCAAGTCTGCTATTTCAATGGTCTTCCAATGAACTTGCAGTGGTGTCATTATTAGATAGATAGATAACTCTTTATTGTACACCAAAAAACAAAAAAAAAATAACATAGATAACAAAAGTACTTAAAATTAATTACTGTACAATGGGCGGTCTTATCGCTAAGAAGCGATCTCTTCCAGACAACCTTTTATTATTGTGACATTTTACAGTTTTGATAGTCTACTTACTAACTGTCATTATGGCACAATTTTGACACCACTTAAAGATCATTTGAACACAATTGAAATAGCAGTCTTGGGCCCCTGATGGTAAGCAGTTACTGTAGTCATTTGGATGATTACAAAACACAGGGAATCACGCATGTGTTACCGACCTTATCCCAATGAGCTCTGACGACGTTACTCATGCACAGTAACACCAATTTATGTTATTTGTTAAGTATTCTGTAATGTACTACACATTGTTCTACCTCTCACTGAAATAAACGTAGCAAAAAAAATACAGGCAAAACAAAAAGCATTTGAGCAAATTGCGACCATGGTAGGCAATCATAAAGTTTATTTATTTATTTATTCAAATAAAATCCACAGTTCTTAGTATAAATTGAATGAAGTTACAAGTGGTAGGAGTGTAACATCGAACAATTAACCCAAAGAAGCGTAATGAATTCGATTTTGCTTACAATCTATTCCGCCAATTTGCCACCATCAACAATGCGCTCTGATTGGCTAAGACAAGGACGCATGCGCTCTGATTGGCCAAGTCAAGAACACACGATACAGTGATTGGTCCTTACTATGCTCGCTATATTTACTATCCATCTATAATGAGTTTGTTTCTAACCTCTTGGTGCCTCGGCACAACCAACTGATGAAATTTGGCATACAAGTAGATCATAGCTCAGAAATATGTATAGTATTCTACAAATAAGTCTTTTTATAAAATGTTACACTAACCTTCCATAGGAATTGCGTATCTATGAGCAAGATATAAGATATTATCACCAACTTTGCCTCTTACATTTGTCCTATTACCATCTTTGTCAATGTATATAATATTTACACTGAAAAAAAAAGTTTTTTTTTATTGGTCATTTGGTCAAGTAATTGGCAAGATTTTTAATGGAAGTAAGGTTGCAATTAGAAAATTTATTTTTACTATTAAAATCAGATGTGCATAGAGTTGTAATAGGACTGCTATGAGAATGTTACGACAGAGAATAGAAGCTACTATAAGAATGTAACATCAAAACACAGTATATTTATTTAATTTAAAACATGCACTTACACTTCGTCTTCTGATTTCGGGTCCTGCCACTCATATTCCCCGTGTTTTAAACCTGTAAAATGAATAGAAATCAGCTTTTTGTTCTCGTAATATCAAGAATTACAACGGAAAGTTTTTTACATGAAGTTACGTGTAATTGCCGGATTTGCGACGGAATTAATGGCCGTAGAGCCTTCAGTTTTAGTGGTGCAAGAGAACGTTTTAATAATATTCGAAACATGGTGTAGTTATAAGGACATTACATTTAATAATATATTTTTATTACAATTTGTTTGGTTATGAAATTATCGCTCGCTAAATGAATTAAATGACAGAATGAATGAACAATTTCTTTTAGGCTGCATTCCGAATTAATGATATAATCGCTGTAATCGATTTGAGCGTGCTTAAACCCGTACCGAATTGAGTAATGACACATTACGTTGTCCCGTGAAACGTCATAGATGACGTCATGATATCCGCCATATTGCGCTCACACCGACCATGCCCTAAACTGATATCACCGTGAGCGCTGTCATAAGTGACGGTTAATTATTGTGTTTTCGGCAGAAATTCTAATAAGATTCTTGGTTTTCTATTTGGCAAAGATACTTTTTATGATTTTATGAGAGAAAAATAATAAAGAACGCGAATATTCCTTTTTGCGAGTCAAATTAAAAAAGATCTAAGGAGTCCTAGCGCATTGTTAAATCAGATTTTAATTAAATTCTCAAATGTTCTGTTTTGAATACTGTGAGCGCGATAACGGGCGTTCCGAATTGTTAACAGTTCTTAGCTGTCAATATCGTGATATCTAACTCGGTACGCAAATTATTGCTGTGAGCACTGTGAGCGATATTATTTAATTCGGAATATAGCCTTAGTTTGACAGGTAACAGTCAGTCGTGACCCTTGTTGCCAGATGGTATTGGTTTTATCATCGTTAGTAATTGATATGGCAACATTGATTCTGAATGTCAAATTATCATTTATCTGATTGCAGAAAACGTCAAAAGGTAAATTCACAGTAAATTCTATATGGCCATTTTGACTATTTTTCATAATTTATTATTGATTTTAACTCTTTCATAGGTGTTGGTGGGTCAGGTTTAGATACTAGTTAAAATAGATTTTGAAAATAGTTTTAAGTACGTTGATATTACGGCCATACTATCATAAGTTTTGAATTTTTGGTGATAGATATTATTATGCATACGCACAGACTATCCGGACGGCGCTCTCGCTATTACAAAAGTGAGGCACCGTAATGGCGGCGGCTGTTTATGTGTTATTCAATTTAGGGTTGCCATGTTAGGCTAAATTTACCCATTTTTTATTACATTATACTAAGACAAATATGTAACGGTAGACAAGTTTAAATGAAAATTAAGTGTAAATGTTGGCAGAATATACCGTACTACTTTAAATTATGAATGGTGGCCAAATCTCGCTATGAAAATATCCTAACTAATATAATACACAAGCGAATGTGTTTATGTGATATTTTTATATGTGAATTTTTTGTTATGCTTTCACGCTTCAACTAATAAACCGATCGCTATGAAAGGAGTTCGAAGATTTTTGTTCAGAGCCTGGCATACACATCAGGCACCGTTTTGTTTTTTTTTTCAAATAACGGCGCTCAACCCTACCTTTATACATCGATTAAGGACACTCATACGAATATAAAAATAATGGCGTGCCTATGTCCTATAACATCACGTTACATAGTTATTTGCAAAAAAAGATCGATGTTTCAAAAACCATGACAAATTACTCATCAAATGTTTTTACGCATTCTATGGTGCTAGAATAGCTATATTGGTTTATTCCTACAAATATTGAAATTACAGACATATCAGCATAAAATATGTACAGCAGATATCCGTAATACTACTTATTCTATTAATAAATAATTATTCTGGAACATTCAAATCACATCACATTTTAAATACAATAAGTACCTATATTTTACAACCTACGCGGTAAAATAAAGAATACCACATAAACTATGGCTAAGTTGTACTTTGACGTCCAGCGATCTGGGAGTTCATATTTTTTTTTTTACAGGAAGTTAGACACATTATTAGAAGGCTCTACACAAAGTTTCAAGTTGCGGAAATAACTGGTTTACGAAAAAATTCATCAAAATCGTGAAAAACTATGCAATATTTTGCCACTATTATATTTTGACGCGCCCAAGTAATGTTTCGTTTTATGTAAGCAACCAATGAGTATATAATCAACAAACACTAAAATTTTATACTATATCCTAACTTCATTGGTTACTTAAAAATATTCATACTTATTTACATAGATATTTTTCTATGGTATTGAATAGAATGCCACGAGAAGAATAGGTAAAGTATAAAATGAAGGACAAAGAAAATAATATTTTTTGATTGAACCAGATTGGTTAGGTTAGGTTTGAACTTTGATAATACCGTGCGCGAGCCAAGCGAGCGTAGCGAGCGGTGCCGCGGCAGCGGCGGCCGGGGGTTAGTTCCAAATGTATGCACTATAAAAAGGATCCACCCTTTCCCCCCATCCGACAAAATAAAAATATTCTTATCCAAAAAAGAACGGGGGCTCGCAACTTTTCCTTCACATAGGGGGTTCTACACCTACCACCTCCCTATTCCCCCCCCCCTACCGCCCCTTAAATCGATGAACGTCAAAGTACATTCCTACCTAAACTTATTTTAGGGCTCCATCAAATAATTCGCTTTCTAAAAGTGGTCCGTTCACCAAAAAAGTTTGAGAGCCACTGATATAAAGTATGTGTACTAGTTGCGAAAGTTTGAAATCATTTTATAATAAAATACGTATTAATGATAACCATAAAATATAAAATTCCCATATTTTGGGTAATTTACAAAAGTGTATATTGGCAACACTGGCTTTGTCATTAATTCTTTTGTACTGGTGAATGAATATTTGTTTTGATGTATAAAATCGGGAACTAAGTGATTGAATTATTAATTTAACTGTGAAACGTGATTCCTGGTATTTTTTTCCTCCGGTCTCTACGGTTTTTACACCATTTCACTACACAAGAGATGCTATATTTTAATATTTTACGGCACCGCAAACGTATTGACTCTGTTGACGTTTATCCGCGTAATGGCCGACTAATGTGTGAATGTGTGCGTGCCGGCTTGTACGTACAGCGAGGTGGCCGACTCTCAGCGACACAGTTTTTTGTTAGCAAGAATACATCCGAAGTTTTATAACATCCTTGTGCATACGTAATTAATTTTAAGGTAAGTTTTATGATCAAATGACGTGTATTTCTCTAATTATCGGTTATACATTGGGAGTAACCTTCGTTCAATACACTAACATGCGTTTGTGTGTCTGTGTGTCTGTAAATGTTTGCCCGATTTCAAGTTCTAATAAGAGATAAACAGTAGTAAAAACAAAACATATTTTCTTTTCCCTATTTCCTTTGGTACAATCTCATATGAAATAACTATCATTACTAAATTAACAACACAATAAGTTTGTAGCATCTAGTCATGGCATAAATTAAATAGTTTTTGTAAATAAGTACTGCTCATATTGACCTAAGCCTGTGCACATAAAGGTAACCTTTTGTTTGAATTAATTTCGGCAATTTAACAGAGATCAGCTAGACTGGACAAGAAGGACAAGATACAATCTAAAACTACTAACAACTGAGAAGCAGGCGAACAAAAGCAGACTTGTCCCATTATTACTAGGGTACATTAGGGTACTACTGTAGCATGATTATTTTGAGTCATTTTGAAGAGTAGAACAACCTAAAAGACAACTACTAAATAACAAACCTATGATTTTCATATTATTTTTACAATGGATTATACCATCATTAAGTACCTATTTAAGTGTGTGTGTGTGTGTGTGTAAAATCGAGTGGTCAAATCATAACTCAAATTCAATTTTATTAATTTGATTTTCAAATTATTTGATCCAGGTGATGGAATTGCTGGATATACTTGTGTCTTTTTAATATCTGGTTAATAGGTACATGGCCAAACCCAAAATTGATAAAAATTAACAATATCGAACATTAACCTATTAAAAACTAGTGGATATGTGTAAATGTTGGGAGTCTCAAATTATTAGAAGTTATTTGTTTGATTTAGTTTTTGGAAATTTTGAAAAGAATTGACAAAAAAAAACAATATCATTACCGAACCTTCTCACAAACATTCACGACAATAGGTTGAGAAATGCGACTAATAATAAAATAGATGTGAACAGCTGGACAGACATACAAAAGCACTTTTGCCCAAGCTGAAACTAAAACTAAATTATTTGAAATACTTAAATTAGTCAAAAAAACTAAATTATTAAAAAAATAATGTTATTTTTGCGTCTCCGTGTGAGCTGGCTCAAAGGCTATTAAATTCAATTGCCATTATTGACCACAATTTTGTCCAAATTCTGTTCAAACTCCAACATTCACCACATCTACCACAAATGTTGTTTAAAAAGCTAAAAATAATTAAATTTATCTTATTTTCAGGATACTTAAATGTTACAACAATGTCAACAAAACAAGAAGAAAATGTTAAAATAGAAAAGAGTGAGGGTGATACAAAATCACGAAAGGATCCGACATCTTTCCTACCAGACGAGCCAATGACATATGAAATAAAAAAGAAAAAGAAGAAGAAGAAGAAAAAACAAGAAGATCCCTTCAAGGATATAGAAGAAAAACAATTAGTCACTATTATTGAGAAGGCGGCATTTGATCCAGATGTTAATATTAAAGTTGAGAATATAGAAGTGGAATTGGATTTTAATGATGTAAGTTATTAATATGTCTAATTACATACAAGGAAAGAGTAAACAATTCAATGTCAGAAGGACAAACTTTTGATTGAGTATGCAACTAGAAATAATCACATAGAAAGAGTTAACTGAATAAACACACAAAATCCTAACTAATATTATAAATGCGAAAGCGTTTTTAGGGTTCCGTAGGCATTTTTTTTTTTTTTTTTATACCACTAAGGTGGCAAACAAACATACGGCCCGCCTGATGGTAAGCAGTTACCGTAGCCTATGGACGCTTGCAACACCAGGGGTATCACTCGCGCGTTGCCGACCCCGAAGAAATCTCTTCACGCCCTTTTTGAAGAACCCCATGCTGTACTCCATTGGGAAAACCACGGTGGGGAGCTCATTCCACAACCTGAGCGTCCGCGGAAGAAAGCTCCTTTGAGCCCGCACAGTTTGAAACAATTCTGGTTTCAATGTGTGAGGATGGATTCCCCGTCGATGGCGCGAGTTGCGATGGTGGAAGGTAGCCGTGGGCAACAAGTCGAACAATTCCTTAGAACACTCTCCGTTGTACAAGCGGATGGAATGGCACCCTTATGGATTCGTCATGTCTATCTGTCTGTCTGTCTGTCTGTCTGTCTGTCCGTCCGTCCGTATGTCACAGCCACTTATTTCCGAAACTATAAAAACTATACTGTTGAAACTTGGTAAGTAGATGTATTCTGTGAACCGCATTAAGATTCTTCGGCTGCTGCTCTTTGTTCGGAAAAAATGCCGTAACTCTCTTTTGAATGACATTAAATTAGTAACTGCTATAAACATATTCGCAGATGTCAGAATAGTATTTATTTATAATATACATGGGCCTTGTTTCTTGGCTCATAATTAACTCGAAATTGTTATAATTCCAGTTTGCTGACAACTCAGGCCTGATGGTAGAAGGCCCTCACAGCGAAGACAGTCAAGAACCCGCAGTTAAAATAGAACAAAACAATCATGAAGCTGTTTTGTTGACATTTGAAAGTGTTATCAACGAGAGATCGGTGCTAACTTACGGCCAGGCGGTGCCAGCTGAAGTCGCACCCACACACGTATGCAAAGTATGCCATCTAGTCTTTCAGACGACCAAAACATTACGGATGCACCAGAAAAGAAAACACAAGTCATTCAGACGTTACTTTACACACATATGCAATTACTGTGGCATGTCCTATGAAATGAAGAATAGTTTAGTTGCTCATATTAAAAGGAAACACGGACCAGATGCATCGCCTGATGATGGCGAGGAAAAAACATGTGAAATATGCGCTCTAGTTTTTAAGGGACATAATAGGTTACGAATGCATATGAGGAGAAAGCATGGAGCATTTGAAGATTCCTTCACACACGTCTGTAAGGATTGCGGACTAACTTACGACAAATATAGAAGTCTAATAGTCCACGTACAGAGAAAGCATTCAAACCAGAAGAAACCAGAGTTGAGCCAATGGTTTAATTGCCCGTTCTGCCCGAAGATATTTACGAAACGAGAGACTTATGTCAGACATGTACAGAGAAAACATCAGATTATGGATGAGGAGAGTTTGAAGCACGAAGAAGATAAAGCTGCCCAGAAGTTCCTTGATACGTACACCAACGAGCAAACCGGTGAAATAACCTGCAAAGAATGTCCATTAGTGTTTTCATCTATAAATTTCCTAAAATTGCACATGAGAAGGAAACATAACGCGTTGAAAGAGGATTTCAGACTGAAATGTAGGATCTGTAATTTGTCGTATGATAAAATTGAGAGTTTGAAACGACACGTGCGAAGAAAACACGATCAAGGTTCCCATTGTGAGGTCTGTAATAAACAGTTTGATACGAGAGAAATGTACTTAAACCATTCACATGTGCGAGTGATAAAAGAGTGCTCGATCTGCGGCTTGATTTTTGCGTCACAAGGTGGTTTAGCGAAGCATATAAGGTGTACGCACAAAATCGACACAGTTAAAACCGTTTTCTGCAGTATATGCAATGAAGGATTCCATGATAAGCGACAATTAAAACCGCATTTTATGAAAGTGCATTTAAAAGTCTCCTATAATTGTAGATATTGCAATAAAGCATTTAAAACAAAAGAAACTTACAGAAGACATATTATATTCAAACATCCCACAAACGGTCTTCTTACTCAGAACATGCAAAAATGTGAGCAGTGTCCGGAAACGTTTAAGGACGAATTTGAACTCTGCCGTCATATAAATATAGTCCATGGTAAAGAAGGAGATTTATCGAAGCCTCCAATTGAAATAAAGAAGGAAGAAGTTGATATTAAAGATTCATTCCAATGCACAAAATGTACGGATCATTATTTAACATGGGAACAATTGAAGTTGCATTACGAACAAAATCATCAGACGATTGAAGAAACACAGTGTCAAATATGCGGTGAACTTATCCCGAGCAACGAATTACAGAAGCATATAAAGAATTTACATACGGACACAACGATGCAGTGTAAATATTGCGAATTTAAGACTACAACTAGGGTGAGTTTGACTCAACACATGTTAAGGCATAAGAATGCAGCAACTTTGCACTGCGATTACGCAAACTGCCGGTATAAGTCGTTTTATGAAGATGCAATGGAGAAGCATAAGCGGAAACATGCTGATTTGGGTGTGAAATTGCAGTGTACGCACTGTCCATTCCAGTCTATGAATAAATATATATTGAAGTATCATGAGGAAGCTCATGAGACAGGGAAGAAGCGTTATGCTTGCGACCAATGTGATTATGCAACAATATTGCCAGCGAACCTAGTTCAACATAAGTATAAGCATTCAACAGAGAAACGGTTTAAGTGTGATGTTTGTCCATTTGCAACGAAGTATAATACATCGTTGCGCTTTCATGTCAGAAAGAAACACTGTGATCTCCCTACTTTCAGTTGAATGTATTGTTTTTATTATGAATTTATTTTTATTGATTGATTTATTTATGTGGTCAGAAATAATTATAATATTTGGTGTTATGATGTTTTGCGTTTGATTTTTGTGGCTGGCTACACCTTTACAGAAATTCATAGAATCAAATCGAATGGTTATAACTTTACTTCTTCGTGGTTTCCTGTCAAACTATCGATAGTTGACCTCGAAAACTAGATACAATATCGATAGTGCTATCGGTTGTATCGATACTATCGATATCGCAAACCAACCAATACTATTGATACTATCGAATTCGATAGTAAAATACTATCGGTACAATCGATAGCGCTATCGATATTGTGTACTATTAAATATTCTGTGATATTGTTTCTATTTTCCAAGGTCACAATAGTATCGATAGTTTCACTATTGCTCAATGCAACACTAAACCCTACCTTTACACCGTAGATTGAGTATACCTAGATTTGGCACTAAAATAATAATAATTACGAAAGCGAGATACGTATATGTCAAAACGTGTATGTGTGAGCAGGACTAAGCATATTTTGTCGTCCCTATCTCGCGTATAGGTTTCTATTCTTGAAATCAGTGTCAAAATCAGTGTCGTTGACCTCGTTGATGGCAAGCAATTTTCTAACCGACCAAAGTGTGAGGCTTATTATTGTGGGTGGTTAACTATGGTACTACCTGTCATTCATAAATAGGCGGATTATAAGTTGATGGGGATACCAGCATTTTATTATTTTTACCACTTTAAATAGCGTGTTTTATTTTTTGTAGTTTTAATCCACGTAAGTTACATTAGTAATTTGTTTGATATATTTATACGTAAGTTTGATACAAACATTAAAAATAATTACTTTGGAAATAATAACTTATAATTAACGACGATGATACATGGAAGCAATATATGTATGCATGTGCCTAATTTTTAAAGCACCAAACATAATAAAGAGGATAATAATATGCATACATATTTTCTATTTCAGATAAAATAAATAGAAAACAGATATATAGGTAAATAAATATTTTTTCTCTTTCAGATCCGACAGGCTCAATCGAGTAACTCTAAATATGAAATTTCGGGAGTTTATATGGAAGCAAAGGATAGTTTGGTATAATTGTCTCACCTATCAGTTGTCTAATCAGTCTTCACCACATATTATAAAATGAAGTTGCTTTCCATCTGTTTGTCAACTAACTCCTTCTAAACTACGATTTTCTATAATATGTAACAGGCCTTAGAGCGGTTCCGCCTAACGTCCGATACGAATCCGCGAAAATACAGATCTAGAAAACTCGGACCGAATTCGGATATTGCTTTTCGCACTACCTTCAACCCAAATCCGTAATTCAGACGTAATTTTACGCAAAACCACAGTAGAGCGTTAACATCGTTGATTATTGAGTCCTTTCAATAGGAGTCAACTTTCGGCAATGCTATTGTACATAAAAAATAAAAGCTATTGTACGTACGAAGACATTATTAACATTAACATATAAAGTATTAAATTAACTATTTATTAACCACGCCCCGGCCGAATATTTAATCTTATACAATCAATACCTGAGCAGGTTGCGGTCAAAACGTGATAAGTCACAACGTCACAACAACTTATAAAAAAAGTCTTCTAGTCCTTATGTCTCTTAAGGTCTTAATTAAAGTATACTTCATCAATCCCGTGTTTTATTTTGACTTCTATGAAGTTATAACAGTGTCATCTGCCCCCCTAGACAAGATGGTTGTCGACAATCGTCATCGTTAGTAAACGATCAACCTATGTATGGGATTGACACCTGCCACACCCATTGTATAGTAAAACCAAAATACCCAATACCAGTTTACCCACATAATGGGGTAAAAGTGTAAATATGGCAGTATTAATTGTATGTAGCTTTCTTCTTCGCCATTCGCTGACAGCAAATCTATAGGTATACTCAATCTACGCTTTACACCATCCTTAAATCCTTACACACAAAGTTTATTTAGTATTGCCACAGTATTATATGCTTAATGATAACTGTGGTATTACTATGATAAAACCACTAAAACTGAATGTTACTGACAAAGTATATACTGTAGTCTTTGGTTACTAATGGTTACTTACTATTCAGTCCCTACCTATCTTAATAAACCGACTAATTTTTTAGCTTCTATACCATTAGCAGATAAATGATTATTATTTTAACTATTTATATTGTGTTAGAATTTCTATTATAAGTATATTGTTTTATTATTATTTATCCTGAACACCAGCTCGTAACAGTTAGAGGTGTGTAACTCAGCTCTGAACCAGCTCAATGAATCAGATCACTCGGGTTTGAGCCGCTGAGCTATAGCTCAACAACATAATGACTAGCTCACGGCTCAATCCAAATCCTATTATATCTGCGACTCCCTCCATAGATTATATTCTTGTAATTCTAATCTACGAATTATTATTTCGTTCTAAAACATTTAAATAATAATTACATTCAATAATTAAATACCTATGTAACATAACTCTCAGATCAGATCATGTAAATAAAAAAAAAATAACTCTAAAGTATGAAAAGAGTCGCTCGGCGGAGTCGAATGAATCGCGGCGGCTCAGTCGGCTCAATGAGAAGTTTTCTTGTAGGTATTTAAAGAGTTGCTGCAAAATAACTAGGTGGCGCTGTCATCACCAAATTGAATTGTCAAATCAAAATATGCTGTCACATAACTTTAGTGTTGCCACATAGGCCAACAACGGAAGGTGTCCATCCTTTTTAATTCAAAATCGACAATTGAAAAAAAATATATACAGATTTCTTTTATTAAGTGTTAATTGATATTAATGGCAACCATGAACATGATTAAATGAAACCAAATTTCAGAGGAGCAAAAGTTAATTTTCGTTGCTTTTTGGTAACAGCCTGTTTTTTTTCGTACGAAATTAGTAATAAGAGGCGGCAACACTGGTATGAGTGGATGTTTGTTTCCGTTGTTTGTTTTGTTGTGGAAGTCACGCTTAAGGATTATTTGTTTCTATCATTGTTTTGATATTCGTTGGACATCCACCCTTGTTGCTCTTATCCACTGTGACCTGCACCTTAGTGGTTTATCAGTTGGAAATGTAAGACGTCCCTTATTGGTACAATTCACAACTGCACAAACACGCATTTTCAATAGTTTTCAAATCATTCAAATCTAACCTAAATTTCACAAAAGTTTTGAACAAAACAACCATGATAGTGACATAATACTAGTTACAGACGATCCGACTGTCGGACGTCTGATGGTCAGGGCCGTGTGTAGCGCGGCAGGACTCTAAGTATATACTGTAGTCTTTGGGCAGGACGTCGAAAGCTTCCAACCGGTATTAGTAATAATTATGAGGGTCCTGCCGCACTACACACTTTCCTACGGCAGGACGTACCTTGGCCGTGTCTCCTGCGTAATAATAAAAATAGGAGTCCGACATTGGAACGTCTGTTACCAGTATAAAGCCAAATAGTTATGGGCTGCATTCAGTAACTACGCCGTGTGATCGCCCGAAGATCATCGTAGCGTTCAGTAACAGTTCAATAACATGTGTAGTAACTGAACGCACCCATGAAGTTACATAGTTTTTTTTTTTATTGAACTGACAGCAAGATAGTTCGTTTCAGCACAGAATATTTAATAGTACTACGTACAGAAAACCCACTTCGAAAACGACATTTAAACAAAAATCGACTCTTGGAACGACAGAATAAAGCGCAATCCAGTTCGCGCAGCGCTGCGCGCCTAAAATTATATTCACCTACAACTTCCCTCTCTTTCTATCGTATAACTCTATCCTGTATGACGCGGCATGTGTTACGGTAGGGTTGTCTAATGAGGTATTATGAATCTTCAATATTTCCTTATCGCCTATGTATGTCCTATTACTATTCTCTGTGTTTATTTTATTTCTATGCTATTCTCCTTTCGTGAACAATGACATTTAAAATATCCTAGCTAACTAGTATTAGATCAGAAAGTTATTTTAAAATGTCTACATACTTTAATCAAAGTTGTTAGACCTATACGTACTTTGTATACTGAATGTGTATTCTGTCTACGAAACTGAATACAACTATTTTGGGGAAGGGTTTTAGTAACATACATGCTTATCAAATCTGGAATGACTGACGACGCGACAAGAAACGGCACGATTACCTAGTCCAGTAGCCGTCAGCCGAAATTCACAATATTTGTTCTTAATAATCTTCATGTTGATTAAAGAAGTTTGTTATATAAAAATTAATAAAGAATTAACCAAAAAAAGGATATATTGAGTTACTTACCTACATAACAATAAGAATTGTTAAATTTTTCTGAATATTGTTCTACTGATTTTTGAAATAGTGGTATGTTAAATCTTAGTTATTCTAAGAGTTGTAAGGTAGAATTACTGTATATTTAAAGAGGGAACTCTTTCTATTCTGGAACTACTAACAGTTTCTAAAAAAAAATCGTCAAAATCGGTTCATAAACGACGAAGTTATCCGCGAACACACATAAAAATAATTAGACTGTTTTACAAAAAACTTAAACCGACTTCAAAGTACACTAAGAAGTAATCAAATCCTGATCTGATGACAATGGGACCAAACGGGAAGTGTACCCTTCCAGACAAAAAAAGAATTTTCCAAATCGGTTAATAAACGACGGAGTTATGAGGTAACAAACATAAAAAAAAAAAAAAACATACAACCGAATTGAGAACCTCCTCCTTTTTTTGAAGTCGGTTAAAAAATATACGGTCGAATTGAGAAACCTCCTCCTTTTTTTGAAGTGGGTTAAAAATCATTCACATGAGTTTTCGAGGTCTAAGAGGCCCGTTTATACAAGAGGGTCTCTTCTGGTCGCTCTATCTTTGTCTCTTTTTAACACACTGGTATGTTATCAAAACGGGCCTATTATTATAATAAGGACTTTAGGACAATACAATGAAACAACAACAAAATATCTAGAACTATAAAAACAACGATATCTACACAAGATAGTGTTAAAAAAAGAACAGTAAACACTTTATATAGGTAGTACGTAGGTATTTATACCCACACGCGTCTTGCGCTGCGTGCGCGTTGCAACCGACTAGCGTTGTTCCGGTAGTCCGCGTGCGCGCGATCGTACCTAAACATGGGAGTGGGACAGGCCTGGTTTCAGTCATATTAACGCCATCTATTGAGACTTAAAGAAAAGAAAATTAAATACCTACAAGAAAACTTCTCATTCGACGCGCGGTACGCAGTGAGCGTGCGCGCGTATCGTGGACTATAGGTACATTGAGCTGATCTGCGAGCTGAGTCATTGAACCGGCTCACACACCTGAGCCGTGAGCTGTTCTGCAGCTCGCGTATTTTTGATGAGTTACACACCTCTAGACCAGCGGGTCTATTTCCTAAAATTGGTGCGTACGTTTTGAAGAAGATTATCGATAATCATCCGGTGGTTTCATTACCACCAAAATGCTATTTTGTAAAAAGTACACACTTAATGGTGGTCGTGAGTGAATGATAATAGAGTTTCGTTTATTCAACTTAGCCACGCGTTGATACATTTTTAAAGTTACTTTAAATGCAATTATTAATTTATATTAAATTAGGGTTCCAATTGTTGTCAAGTTAAAACATGTTTACCGTTTGTTATTTGCTTCCTAGAGCGTTCTTTGTGAATCATAAAAATAAAGGAATAAAATGAAAAAACCGAACGCGCAAAGCAGTGTTACTAGAACGTTATAAAAGTCCGATGATATTTTTTAGTAGCTACTTTATCTTATTGGATTACACATTGTTTTCATAACAGATATGTATTATTTCAATTATTTAAGTGTAAAAGTATGCATTAGATCTAAATTGGCATAAGTAGCTCAATTAAAAGTAAAAGAAATTATATCTAGAAAATGTTTTGGCTGAAAATTAGTAAGATGAGTCTGGCAACACTCGTACCTAACCTAAAACGTCGTATAATAACAAAACAAACGATAAAAGTTAAAGTTTGTGATCAAAATACAAGAAAGTAGACCACAAAAATATAATCACTCCTTTAAACTAGCTACTTTAAAGTACCTATACCTTCTTGCTGGACTAAAATCTTTCAGAGTATACAAGAGTATATTACACCATAAGGGCCCTAAGCACCTCGCCCTAAGGCTACATTATCTCTGTCCACCTAAAGTTGGACACGTGACGATGTGTCCAATGATTATATCGTATTAAAATTCTAGAATGCCGGCGAATAAAATTTGTCGTCTCTGGGCCACAAGCTCGGCAGATCCACAAGCTACGGCCGCGGCGGGCCGCCTTCATATCCCAGCTTAACGCTGTTGGGATTGGTGACATCAAAACCCCGGATAAGTGAAGATGTAAGTAATTCATAAGGTTATGTACCTATCATGTCATTTGTTTACTGAATGTATGTTTACTCTTATGATTTTCATTATGCTCTGCCCTATACTTAGCGCACTAACTTATTATTGTATTTATAGGGCATGTCTTGTAAAGCTACCTACAAAAAGTGACAATGTTATGTATCTTGATTTTTGGAATAGTGTATATAATTATATTCACATTTTATAGGACTAGGATGATATTTCTTGTAATTAAATATTATCTGTCATATACTCAATATTAATGGGGAGGAAGGCTTTGGTTAAAAGGTATATAATACTGCTTTCAGGTTACAACTGAGGACAATACAGAAAGAATCTGCCACCTTCGCCCATTGCAGTGGGCCCACTGCCAGAGCACTGCAGATTGAGGAGCGCAGGGTGGCTGCAGAGAAGAGACTTTCAGATGCAGTGAAGAGTTTGGCAGCAGCCATGGCCACCATGTCTGCCATAGTCCAAAATACAGACAATGGTTCGAATTGTGTCCCAGTTGTTCGATTCAAATCATTGTTCGTCATTTTGGAGTGCCTTCTTAGTGCTTAATCATAATAAATGAATTTGAATGCCTACATAGGGAACTGATAATGGTATTTTTTATTATCTCTATATAATTATATTGCACCAATTATTAAAAAATAATACAATGCTTATTTAAAATAGATTTTTAATCAAATAAGTTATATCAGGCATATTAATAAACTGTACCACTATTTCGGAAGGTTGTTTTTGCTGAGAAGATTGTCGGAAAGAAACTAAGCAAATATTATTTTATAATTTTTCATGTGTAACAAATAGTTTTAATTTAATAAATGATTGTTTATTGTGCTTTTTATTTACTGTAAAAGGTGTGACTCAAATCACTACTTGATAAATTCCAGGTATACAATATCATATACATATTTAACAAGGTTCAAGAGGTGACAAACAAACTTCCTTTCACATTTATAATGTTAAGTAAATGCAGAAATTACTAATAATCAATCTAGTGTATATACTATAGCTACTATTGAATATTCTGTGACAATAGTAAATAACCTACCTTAAATAGGTTAAATAATAAAGACAACTTATTTACTTAAAATCACAATTCTAATACTATAAAGTGTACATACAATAACAAATAAATGAATCTCTTAAATTACTGATACAAATTATGACAGTAAACATGTATAAAAAATGGCAATCTACTAAACTTGTTACAGATTATGTGAAAATATTAATATATGAATAATTAATTTAATACAATAAATATATATGAACAATTCTTATTCTACTAAATGAATATTATTTCTATACATAACCCTATTCTATATAAAACTAAGGTATCTATCAAAACATATTCCATATAAAACTAAATTAAAACAATGCCTATACATAATCCTATTCTATATAAAAATTACACAGAAAAAACTAAATCTTATTCACAAACTAATTCAATACAATAACTACTACTTAAAGCTATTCAATATAAAACTAATATATCATCTTATACATAGGTACACCTATTCTCTATATAACTAATTAAAATAGTACTTATACATAAAACTGCATTTCTTGATGCGACATGTGTTCTTTCACAGGGCTGCAGTTCCAAATGTCCTCGCAAGTAAAATTCGTAAATCTGGATCACAAATCTGCAAAACAAATAGCCAAATTTTATAAGCATATTAAATAAAATAACTCACAATGTTTTAGAATAACATACCACCATGACATTAAGGGAGTGGTTATACTTCCTGTTGAAGTATACTTCCTTATTGTCCTTGGGGTGAATGATAGCATATGTACCATCAATGCACCCTCAAACCACAGGAAATGCAAATTTCTCTATGAATCTAAAACAATATTATTACCTAACCTTTTGGTTTGAGTTTGTGAATTACATTCATAATGTTCTTATTTTGTTGAAAGTGTAAACCTTATCAGAATAAACTGAAAGTTATAAAAATAACCTTACTTACCTCTTTGAAATTTTATCTCTATCTGAGTGAGTTCTTAGAAAAAATATTTTGTACATATTTTCTCAAGATGTGAGGCGATTTAGCAAATTTGTGACTGCCATCAGACAATCCGTCGGTCTGTGATAGGTTAAGAGAGCTGTTTTCCCTATATTGCCTTGATAACGGCCGCTCCGCTCACATAGAATGCTGCCAGTATCTGTAAGACAAGTGCTCGTTAGAAACTTTTAAGTTAGGTAGTTAAGTATATCACCCAGCTCATTTAATAGAAGTAGGCATGTGATTTGTACATCATTGAGAAGGTGGCTTATATATTAAAAAGCCTTGATTCTATATTCTATGTTTGTTTTAATGTGTTGTAAGGTTCCTGATTTCTGGAGGCACAGCAGTAACTCTTTTTGTGGATGCCATAAGCGGGATCAAGTTCTTGCAAAGCATTGTGATATTGGCCTTATAAGTGGCAATATCTAGTGAAATAACTTTGAGTAGGTACTGTTGTTAGAGCTTTAAAAGTAGGTAATAATAGTTTCGGAACAAGGTTAAAACCTATAGGTTTTATACGTTTCAAAGGATGAAATTATCTGAGAACGGAGTCTCCGGTAGCAGCATGGGCCTGCTTAAGTCTCTCTGCATCCTCCACTCTATCCTTCCTCTTGACTTTAAGCGTTTATCCTCCGCAAATCCCAGCAAATACGCTCTCGCCATTTCACGCTCAGTACACATGAAATATACAAAAAAATACGAAAACCAAGAAACAGCACTTAATATTTACGCAAACACTATGAGAATATAACAATAAAATGCAGAAACGATACAAAATATGATAAATTTAGCTGAAGAAGGGAGCACATTAGTCCCCGGCTTCATTTGACATTAGCGAAACTTAATCGTTTTCGTTTTTTTTTTTTTTTTTCTTACGTGATACCAAAAAATGATAATCATGTGTCAAAAACATAGGGTTTTCATTCATTCAGTGGTCTTTAGTGGTAATCGTTTGACTGGTGGTCGTGTGACAGTTACGTGATACCACGATGATCACCAAAACTTAATCAGACTTCAAAATGACATTAGTACGATTACCACCAAACTTAGGACGTGTAGAGGAAAAGGTAGGTAGGTAGGTACATAGATCAATCAAATATTGATCATGCAAGGATATTACCTCAGAGTAGATAAATACTACGTACAAATATTACCAAGATATTACAAAGGATATTACGTCAGAAATAATAGTATGCCTGGATATTATAATAATTTATTAAAATTAATATTGATGCTGTGATGCTTGAGCCGGCGCCATCTGTTATTTGTTATCAAAACTAGAAATCAGTTACAAAATATCATATAGTGCGAAACTGCAAGTCAAGCGCGCAAAGCGGCCCGGTTGCAAAAAGAGGAACTAACGACGCCAATTTGAAATGTCAATCTGCATTTTCACTGCTATCAGTTTTGGTGCCGACATAATATGGTTTTATAGACGAAATATAACAGAAACTCAGTGTTTGGTACCACATAACGAAGATGGCGCTACAGGACATTCCAAAAAAAAATATTGGGTGTGTTTAATATTTCTGCTATTAGTGCGTTCGAATTGGAGTGATGTCGTTTTTAACAGTTTCAAAATGGGCATTTTTGTTTATGCGTTCGAATTGGAAAATTTCAACAATTTTGCAACTTTTGCCACAAACGATATTTCCCAAATCGAACGATTAGATACAAAAATGACATTTCCATGCTGATCGCCTGCTTGTCACTTGTCTCAACCTACCTTTTTCCTTCAGTTAATCATTAAACAAAGTTAATCTAACAAATTATTCTCTTACCTGTTAGTATTTCTATAAAATTTTATAATAAAAATTAGAATTTTCGCTTCCCGTATGAATTTTCCGAAACTTATCTGTCAGATTCAAAGATGTCAAAATATGATCACAAACGACCCTGCCTCGGAGGTGGGTCAAAATTGCAGTTCACGATGTCGTTTTTAACTGTTTCCAAGCAAAACGAACGGTGAACGAAAACTGTTCAAAACGCCAATTTCGCCCACAACTTTCCAAATCGAACGCCAGTTGTGATCGTTTTTGGCATTTTGGACTGTTATTTTTGCTACCATACCCCAATTCGAACGCACCTTATAACGCGTTTATTTGATAGCTGTCAAACTATTTTCTATCTCATTTGAACATGCTTTTACCTGTAGTGTGAAAGAGATAGATGCGGTACAAGCGTGATGCTGATTGAATTGAAATTGGAATTCAAAGAAACATCGCGAAGCTTACCACTTTGTTATAATCTAATATGTATAAACATTGTACATAAAATTGTGATTATCGCGTGAATGTGATAAATAGTGAATAATACATTACAACAATGTCTGGTGGCGCGGAGACAATGGATTTGCTGAGTCTTCCTGTTGTTATTATCGAAAATGTATTTTCGTTTCTGCCCTACGATGAAATTGCCAAGAAAAGATTAGTAAGTTTAATTGTATTTATTTATAGTTTCGCGCAATTCCATACAGAATGAGTGAATCTTACTCATTCTTTATAGTTCGTGTATAATTTGAATGGAATTGGTTTCTTCTAGATGAGTTCCTTCTACTTTGTATGTACTATGTACTTTCGAGGACTAGATTTTCTATTTTTATCCGATAGCACTAAAATGTACAGTACTCGTTCATAATAGAGCTCCTTCCGGTATGTGCTGGCTAAAAAGAGCGTCAAACATACTGTATCTTACATAATGTTATTGTTTTATGTTTGTTTTGTTCTGCCTTTTGTCTGGAGAGTAGTTAATCTTTCCTTAAACACAGTCCTTTTAGATTTTATTTTAGATCCCAAGGGTTGTATTACTTGTTGTGTACATATATAAAACCTATACACAAAATTATTTAGTCAGTTTAGTGCCTGCCAGAAGGGGCGATTTCTGGACAGGGTCCTAAGACTTTGATGAGATTCTTCCAAAATTGAGTAGTTATTTTAGGTAGCAGCAGGGGTGCATGGGGTGAGGGGGTTTAGATATATATTTTCAATTAGCTTCCCTACCTACCTGTAAGTATTTAAAAATGTTATGTCTTTTTAACTGACGAAAAGAACGGGGGAGGTTTACAAGTCGACACTTTTTTTTTTTTATGTATGATCACACATTTTACAGAGTAGTCTGATTTTGATAATTATTTTTTTATTGGATAGGGTATACCTCGAAGTTGGTCCCATATAAATTTGGATAAAAAATAGGTACCTACCCAAAGGGTGGGAAAATGGGGGTGATTTATTGTTAACTCACCAATTTTATTGGCGAGTTGTGTATTACAAAAAGTAATCAAACATTAAGCATGTAGTAATTAGTAGATTATAGCCACAAAAAATTATGAAAAGCAAAGAAATAATACCCCTTTGAAATATATAGAATTTTGAATATAACTTGAATTTTATATGGTTCAGTCGGGAATAAACAAATATAAAACAAAAAAATACATACTTACATAGGTTATTGGTTATTGATTTACAAACTACTTTGTGAAAATTGTATCTCCCCTCCCCAAACATGGTATCACGCTTTGGGAAATGCCAAAATCTTCCTACCCTTATAAAACTTGTGCTGTTTCCAACAGCAGCTCTGACTGATCAGGTGATCAGTCCTGGTTGGTATATGTAATGATATTTTACAATAAATCTCCAGGTATCAAGAGACTTCAATGAAATATGCATGAAGATGTTGAACCGAGGTTTCCTGATGATAGAACGACGTCATGCCCTGGCGTTGAAGAGTGTGAAGGCACAACTACCTCGGAGAGAGTCTGAGCGTAGGTACGTAAAAAAAAAATGGGTTTCTAGTTAAAGATGTTGTAGTGCAAGACCCGTCGGTATCTCCTAGGTCTCACACACACTTCAAACTTACCTCTTGATCGGAAGGATACGGTATGAAAGAATTTGTAATAGGTTATGAAAGTATTTAACACGAAAGACGAAGAATGAAGATTATTATTGAATGGATGGTAAGATAGATTTAATGAAGAATGAAATAAGCACTAATACATGAAATGAAAGAAATGAATATAAATGAATAACAGCAATAATGTAAACAGCAAGTAAGTGAGTGAAGCTATGCGCGCGAGTAGCGAAAGCGGAGTGAAGTGAGGTGCATACGCGTCGGCCGGCACTCGTCGCTCGCTGTTCGGATTGTAAGGTGTTGGCCCAAGTTTATTTTTCTTATGAGCGGAGCGGAAAGCGGAGCGATAATTCTTGTTGTGGTGCAAGAATGATGTCCGCAGTCCGCCACATCTTCCCCCTGGCCAGACCGTAACTACGGTCGATAGAAATTAGGAAAGCGCACTCTTCTGCTGCTTCTTGTTCTCTTCTCTTCTGCGAAGGTTTCAGTCGTAGATGGAGGAGTTGATTGAGCAGGTAGCAAAATTTGGGGTTCTTTTATTAGGTACGCCGGCTTCAGCCTATCGACAGTGACGTTAGTCTTCTTTCCTTTAACGTCTATTGTGAAGAATTTAGGCTGTCTATGTAGAACTTTAAATGGGCCGACGTATGGTGCTTCTAAGGGTTTTCTTACACGATCCAGCCGCAGGAACAAGTGGGATGAAGTCGATAAGTCTCGTGGTATATAAAATGGTGACGATGAATGCCATGACGTTGGTCGTGGTGTTATCTTTGCCATATGAGAGCGAAGACGGTTGGAGTACTCTGTAACATCAGCTGTTGTGTAGTCATCAGTGGGAGATAGAAATTGTCCTGGTAGATGAAGTGGTTCACCATAGACAAGTTCCGCAGGTGAAGTCTGAAGGTCTTCCTTCCAGGAGCTGCGCATACCAAGAAGAACTAAGGGCAGAGCTTCAGTCCACTGCGAGGAGGTATGGCACATTATCGCCGCCTTTAGCTGGCGATGTAGTCTCTCGACGATCCCATTGGCTGCTGGATGGTAGGCGGTGGTGCGGAAGTGGCGCGCACCGACCAAGGTCGTGAGAGCTTTGAAGAGATTGCTCTCAAACTGGCGACCTCGGTCTGTAGTCACCCGAGCAGGACAGCCGAAGCGGGATATCCAACCAGACACCAGGGCTGCCGCGCAAGTCTCTGCCGTGATATCCTTGAGAGGAAATGCCTCAGGCCATCGAGTAAATCGGTCGATGACGGTGAGGCAGTATCTGTAATCACATGAAAGGGTTAACGGGCCTACTATGTCGAGGTGGATGTGTGAAAAACGTGAGGAAGGAGTAAGGAAGGTGGCAGGAGGGGAGATTGTATGGCGGGAAATCTTGCTTTGTTGACATTTTAAGCAATGTCGTGCCCACTCTCTACAGTGTTTACGAATCCCTGGCCACACAAATCTTTGAGTGACCAGTCGTACAGTAGCTGCTCTTCCTGGATGATGTAAATTGTGAATCATGTCAAACACTTGTCTTCTTAACTCTGGAGTTATGTAAGGTCGAGGTAGTTGAGTAGACGTGTCGCAATAAATAGGTGTTTTACATTGTTCGACATTGATCTTTGTGAGCTCTAGAGAAGTACCATGGGTTAGCAGGTCTCGCAGTTCTGGATCGTTCTCCTGAAATCTTGCGATGTCCTGATAATCGATGCATGCTGAAATTTCTTCAACTCGAGATAAGGCATCTGCAACGACGTTCTCGTGACCAGGTATGTATCTTACATCAGTAGTAAATTGTGCGATGAAATCGAGATATCGAAACTGTCTTGGCGAATTGTTTTCCCTGTTAGTTGAGAACGCAAACGTAAGAGGTTTATGATCAGTAAATACGGCAAATATTTTAGCTTCTATCATGTATCTGAAGTATTTGATCGCTTCGTACACAGCCAAGAGTTCTCTGTCATACGGGCTATACTTTTTTTGAGACGTGGAGAGCTTGTGAGAGAAAAATGCTAGTGGTTGCCAGTTGTCATCTACATGTTGCTGGAGGACAGCTCCGATTGCCACATCTGAGGCATCAGTAACAATAGCTAGTTCTGCTGATGGATCTGGATGGGCCAGTAAGGTGGCTTTAGAAAGAGATGTTTTGCATTCTCTGAAGGCTTGAAGCAAGTCTTGTGTCATTTCTACTGGCTGTGAACCTTTGACCTTTGGACCAGCCAATACAGCGTGCAAGGGTGCCTGAAATCGAGCTGCGTTTGGGATGAAACGACGATAGAAGTTGAGCATTCCTAGGAAGCGTCGTAGCTCTTTGACAGTTTTTGGATAAGGAAACTCCTCAATAGCCTGAATCTTCGTTGACAGTGGTTTCGTTCCAGATGCTGATACGTTATATCCAAGAAAGGTAACACTTTCTTGTCCAAGTGTGCATTTGGATGTATTGACAAGGATGCCAAACTGCTTGAGGCGTTCAAAGAGCTGCCGCAGATGTCTCAAGTGTTCCAATTTTCCTCTAGAGAAGACCAAAATATCGTCAACGTACCCATAACAGAAATCTAGGCCAAGAAGAACCTCATCAATGAACCTTTGAAAGGTTTGAGCTGCGTTTCGAAGACCAAAAGTCATGTAAGTGAATTCGTACATGCCAAAAGGCGTAGTGATAGCAGTTTTGGGAATATCACTAGGATTTACAGCAATCTGATTGTAAGCTTTCACGAGGTCGATTGTTGAAAAAACTGAACATCCTGAAAGCTGATGAGAAAAATCGTGTATGTGGCGTATAGGGTATCGATCGGGTATGGTTCTTGCATTGAGTGCACGATAATCACCACACGGTCTCCATCCATCATCCTTCTTCTTCACCAAGTGGAGAGCAGATGACCATGGGCTTTCTGAGCGTCTGGTTATTCCACTTGCGATCATGTCCTCGAACTCTTTTTTAGCTGCCTGTAATCGAATTGGATCGAGGCGACGTGGCTTACATGAGACTGGTGGTCCGGGAGTAGTCCTTATGTGGTGAAGAGTCTTGTGTTTAGGCGGAGAGAACACACCTGCTGGACGGGTAATTTCTGGAAATTCCCGCAGAAGTTGGTGGTAGTCAGATTCTCCAGTAACGGCTTTAATGGATGTGATGTCATCAGATGAATCCGAAGTGATCGCGTTTACAGACATGGATGTCACACCATCTATCAAGCGCTGTCTTCTACAATCTACGAGCAAGTTATAGAAGGAAAGTAAGTCTACGCCAATGATGGGCTTCGTAACGTCTGCTATGGTAAAGCTCCAGACAAAATCTCGCCTAAGACCGAAATCAAGATGGAGTCGTTTAGGACCATAAGTGTGTATGACTGAATTGTTAGCGGCTACAAGGTCATATTTAGATTTAGTACAGGGCGTCTTAACTGCTGACCGAGGAAAAACACACAGGTCTGAGCCAGTGTCCACGAGGAACTGCATTTTGGATGTCCGGTCAGTTACAAATAGACGGCCTGTGGGTGAAGGGCAGTCGTTGGCCGCTACTTGCGACCGCCCTGAGAGTTTTCCGCTGGAAAGGTGCAGGGCTGCTTACAATTTCTTGCCTTTGTACCATATGTAAAGTGGTAAAAACAATGAGGGTGATCTGATGGAGGTTGCTGAGGGCGAGAACGGCTACGTGAGCGTGAGCGATTGTTGTATCTGTTCTTTGGCCTTGAATTCCTTCCACTAGCCACCTGTGATGTTAGTAATGCCACCTGTTTAGTCAGTTCACTTACTTGTCTGGCTAAGTCATTGTACAGTGGAGCAGGGTGTGATGCCGTTGATGTGCTGGCCACCTGTGGCGTTGAAGGGGCAATCTCATGCACCTTATCTGCTAAGTCCGCTAAGTTGTCCAGAGGTAAATTGGTCTGTGAAGCAATGACGGTTTGGATGTTAGATGGCAACCGACTAGACCAAATGGTTCTCAAAAAATCCGTCGGTACTGATGGACCAGCCAGGCTCTGCATGTGGCGCAGGAATTGCGACGGTTTCCTATCGCCAAGCTCCTCATGCATGAGCAACTGCTTCACACGTTTCTCTTGGGATGCTGAAAGTCGTTTGATAAGTTCAGTTTTTAATTTATCGTACTTATTAGTTGAGGGTGGGTTGGCGATGATGTCTCTAACCTCAGCCGCATATTGATGCTCCAGTTGTGCTACCAAATAACAGAATTTCGTCTCATCGGAAGTGATTTTGGAAAGCGTGAACTGACTTTCTACTTGGTAAAACCATAATCTTGGTTCTTCTGGCCAAAATGCGGGTAGTCTTACGCCCACTCTTACAACTTCAGAAGGCACATCTATTTCAGCATCTTTAAAAGCTTCATTCGTATTCGGGTTGGACATAGTGGAATAAAAAATCGCTCACCTCTTATGACTTGGGCCAGATCCTTACAAGTTGTACTTTGAACCCAAGTCGAGAATGTTCCTTTATGAATCCAAACAAAGGCGAAATCCAAATATCGGTGGTCACCAATGTAGTGCAAGACCCGTCGGTATCTCCTAGGTCTCACACTAGGGTTTCGTTCCCGGTTCCCGGGAATCGGGAATTCCCGGGAAATACGTCGTTCCCGAAGTCGGGATTTTTTTTGCGATTTCCCGGGAATTCCCGGGAATTTCTTTATGAGATTGAATGCTCTAAAATACTGCAAATATTGGTCAAAATTAACGAAAAACCTTTGAAACACAAAGATGTTGCATACGTTCATAAAACAAATGTCGATATCCACCGAAATCGAACGAACTGAACTACAAGCTTATGAGAAATCGCTGAAAGGAATTGTAGGAAGTGTGTATTTGTGGACATAACTTTTTTTTCTTAGAAATATTTCAAGTTCTTCGAAAATACACATAAAAACATGTTTGTTTGTAACCTATCAAAAGTCAAGTAAAATACGTAATTTAATTTAATTACCTATTTGTGTCTCAACACAAACAAAAGTAAAAAATTAAAAATAATCATATCAAACTACAGGTCATACATAGTAACTATGGGTAGTTTCTAAACTGCCGATTGTAGTGAAAATCTCTGAAAGCGCGTAATTTTGAAGAAAGTGAAAGTTACATTAATATTTTTTTTTATATATATTTTTGGAGATAAAGCTTATCAGCGCTTTTGTATTAAAAAATGTAAATATTGCCGAAAATGCATATTTTTTTATATAATAAGTATTATTATTTTTACCGACCAAAAGTCAATTAAAACACATCATCGTCATCATATCAGCCTAAGGATGTCTGCTGCTGAACAAAGACCTCCCCTATTAACTTCCACTTCGAACGATTTTGGGCCGCTTGCATCCAGCGGCGCCCAGCGACTCTGACTTGGTCGTCTTTCCGTCTGGTGGGACTGGTGGGAGGTCGTCCCTAACGGCGCTTTCCTGTACGTGGTCGCCACTCGCGTCTTCGAGCGATGTGGCCTGCGCATTGCTATCACATCAGCTTACTATCATTACGAGCTGTATCGGTAATTTTTGTTCTCCTACGAATGTCGTCGTTCCCCTTCCGCGTAGAGAAATTCCGAGCATAGTTCGTTCCTTGTGAATTAGTAAATTCTTTTTTCAACACATGCTCGTAATTTGACATTTATTGCACCGTTTTTAGTATCATAATGTAGCTTATGACGTACTAGTGCTTTTTAATTTACATTACCGCACAGTTTTATGATAGGTATTGTCCCGATTATGTTAAGTTTGTAAGTTTGTAACTCAATGCTATTGTGCGTAGACGAAGCATTCATAATTTAAACGGTTAAAACAGTTTTGCTGTCAAAAAAGAACTTGCGTGCCATTGTTTGTTTTGTTGACGTTCTCATTGACTATTGACATTTGACTCTATGACTATTATCAAAAAATCTAGTTAAAAATACAAGTTTTTTTTTCTCACAAGTGTGTTGAAAAACGTCGTATGTCACGCGTGTGCATTGATCATTACACTCTCGGGTTCCTTTGCTTAATAGGTACCGTCTCGTGTGTGATTACCAACTTTGCACACGTCTCATAATGCACTATTATTTACTTCTGAGATAAATAAACTGCTAATGTAATTAAATTACGTGGTTTACTTGACTTTAAATACGTTAAAATTAAAAAACTAAAACTTTTTAAAATTTCCCGGGAATCGGGAATTCCCGGGAAGTCATTTTTTTCATTCCCGGGTCCCGGGAATGGAAAAAGGTCGGGAAAAACGAAACCCTATCTCACACACACTTCAAACTTACCTCTTGATCGGAAGGATACGGTATGAAAGAATTTGTAATAGGTTATGAAAGTATTTAACACGAAAGACGAAGAATGAAGATTATTATTGAATGGATGATAAGATAGATTTAATGAAGAATGAAATAAGCACTAATACATGAAATGAAAGAAATGAATATAAATGAATAACAGCAATAATGTAAACAGCAAGTAAGTGAGTGAAGCTATGCGCGCGAGTAGCGAAAGCGGAGTGAAGTGAGGTGCATACGCGTCGGCCGGCACTCGTCGCTCGCTGTTCGGATTGTAAGGTGTTGGCCCAAGTTTATTTTTCTTATGAGCGGAGCGGAAAGCGGAGCGATAATTCTTGTTGTGGTGCAAGAATGATGTCCGCAGTCCGCCACAATGTCTACAAAATGGCAGATAGTTTTTAGATATAGGGTTTCAGGTTTTATACAAGCCAAACTGGTTTAAGTAATTGCCTGATTTTGATCAAGGTCAAGCAGGGCCAGAGAGATCCAAAATTGTATGCCAAATGCAAAACAAACAGACCTAAGTCCACTCGCTTGAGTTGCTTGACTTTTGTACTGTATGTAGAGGTAGTAAAAGTCACACTACAAACAAGTGTAAAGCTTCATATTATGCTCTTGACTGTAACTTTTCTCATCCTTCATTCAAATTCAATTCAAAATCATTTATTCAAATAGACCTTTGCAGGCACTTATGAAAAGTCTGACTAATACCGGTTCGGAAGGTTGCATTTGCTGAGAAGAGCCGGCAATAAACTCAGCAATTACTCTTTTCAAAACAAGCTTAGAAGTAGTGGGAATCGAACCCACGATCTGCGGCGCGATAGGTGGGTCTAAACAAACAGCACCAACTGGCCAGTCTAATGTAATCACAAAGTGAATAACACATACAAATAACTGATGATAGTACACACAAATACATATTAATAATGTTAATTATTTGGAATAAAAAGCCAAATTGTCCAAAAAATATTTAAAAAATTTAACCTTGCTGAGTTTCTTGCCGGATTCTTGTTGGTTGTAGGCCGACTTCCAAACCGGTGGTGATTTCAGTAAATATGACCTGCATAAGTGCCCGTCTGGGGCCTAAATTGAATAAATGGCTTTGGCTTTGACTTTGGCATTAGGGAATGAATGCCAGGCATGGTCTAGGCATCTATATAATAAATAATAAAGCTGAACAGTTTTTTTGTTTGATTGTTTGTTTAAATGCACTGATCTATGGAACCACCAGTCGAATTAAAAAAAAAAATAGGAAGCTACGAACGCGGGTGAAACCGCAGGGGACAGCTAGTTCTAACATTAAAAGAAAGAAAATAAAAGCAAGTTTTAATTCTAGTATCAATACCAATTAATTTTAATATGTGTCTCGTCTCCAGATATCACCATTTATCCCGTCACTGCGACATCCTCACATCCATAGAGACTCGGATCTCTATGCTCAATATGACATACTCCAAGTTCATAGATAATGGTCTGTGCTGTTTTATACCTGGAAAGGTGAGTACTACAATATATTTAGAGTCCAATCACATTCCGCAACTAGTCTGTGATTTTGCACTGATTTTGATCAGTAAGGACCAATCACTACATCGTGTGTTCTTGACTTGGCCAATCAGAGCGCATGAGTCCTTGGCTTAGCCAATCAGAGCGCATCTTCGGTTGTGGGAAATTGACGGAATATAAGTATTTCAAGCAAAATAAACGTCATGTACTTTAAAGATAGGATTAGGAATTTGAGGATAGAAAGAAATAGGTAGAAAGCTAAAAATAAATTATACTACCTACCTACTTACTATTTCATACCAAAATTGTATTAACGAGGCACAAAACCAACATAAATCCGAACGTAAATACTTTAATCCCATACAGTACCGTTTTTACCGTAAGGGCCCACAGGGCCCGGCTAGGGCCCCCACACTCACGGGACCCCCAAGTATATTCGCTTATATTAGATACTGAGAATTACCGTCAACATTATAAATCAAAATTTTATTCGGACACCAGCCCCTCTAGACAAGATGTTTGTCGACAATCGTCGTTGTTAGTAAACGATCACCTATGTATGGGACTGACATTTCAAATCAAAATATCACGGGATTTTTAACACTCTCTCATGTCAATCCCGTACAAAGGTTGATCGTTTACTAACCATAACGATTGTCGATAATCATCTTGTCTACTGGCCCAGATCAGTTTTTAATTTTCACACTACTAAAAATATAAAATCATATCAGAAAAATTATATTTGTTATTAACTTTTTTGACTTTCCAGCGGGGCCCCAAATTCTTGTGTGCCCAAGGGCCTCGGCATGGCTTAAGCCGGCCCTGATCCCATACCAATCTTTCCAGGTGATAGACGAAATCCGTCGCGTGCTATCTATAGTAGAGACGTCCCAAACGCCCCCGCGGGCGCACGAAGTGTTACAAGAGTTGAGGGACATATCTAGTATGGCGATCGAACACTTCGACGACAAGATATCGCCTGCCTTCAGGAAGAGGTTGCAGGAGGGAGCCACGCAACCCACGCCTAGGCCTTCACATGGTGAGTTTAATGGTAAGGGAATGATGGGTTTTAATCCTAAAATAGGGATGATTTGTGGGTAAAAAAATATCTAATTAGTCCGTCAGTTAGATTATCAAATAATTAGACTGTTTTACAAAAAACTTAAACCGACTTCAAAGTACACTAAGAAGTAATCAAATCCTGATTTGATCACAATGGGACCCAACGGGAAGTGTACCCTTCCAGACAAAAAAAGAATTTTCCAAATCGGTTTATAAATTTTATAACATTTTGGTAATTTAAAAAATCCTTTTTTTGAAAATACGTATCCAATATTTTTAACCGACTTCAAAAAAAGGAGGAGGTTCTCAATTCGGTTGTGTTTTTTTTTATGTCTGTTACCTCATAACTCCGTCATTTAATAAACGATTTGTAAAATTATTTTTTTGTCTGGAAGGTTACACTTCCCGTGTGTACGTAGTAGTACTTTGAAGTCGGTTTAAGTTTTTTGTAACACGGTCCAATTATTTGCTTTACGAATACATTGAAAATTGACAAAGATAAAGCGCTTCAAACTTAGGTTTTAACTTTAGGGTCAGTTCACACTGAGACGCGACGCGGCAAGCTTAGATAGCAATAGAATATAGAATTTTATTTACTACTCAAAAAAGTGCACATTTCAGTGAGAGAATTCGTGACAAGTGACTCGCGTCGCCGCGAGCCGTATCCGATTTCTCTCCCTGAAATGTGATCTTTTTGTTCACTGATAAAGTTCTAATTTGATTGTTATTTTATAAAGTACGCGCCGCGTCACTTCTCAGTCTGAACGGATCCTAAGATTAAATTTATTTATCTACCAAAACTCTAAACACAGCTCAAATCATTCAGTCTAGAAAACGGAAATTTTAACATATAATCTAGGATTTAACCCCCTTATCTATACTAATATAATAAAGCGGAAGAGTTTTTTTGTTTGTTTGTTTAAACGGGCTAATCACAGGAACTACCAGTCGGATTCGAAAAATTCTTTCACTAATAGGAAGCTACATTATCCCCGAGTACTTTTTAACGGGAACGCGGGTGAAACCGCGCGAGACAGCTAGTTCATAAATAAGTTGTAAGTCAGTCTTGTAACGCCCAGGTATTAAGATAGCCTTATCCCTTTTTGTTTATATGACATTAGAAAGTGACGGATATATTTAAATCCTAGGTATTACTATACTTGACTTACACCTTATTTATTAATAAGGGGGTAAATTTATTAAAATGTAACCTATTTCTACCAAAGCGGGGTTGGGTATTCAATATACACCGTGACTTTTTATTCGTCTTAGAAACGCAGCCAATTTAATACACCCCATGAAAAGGTAATAATCATTGATAAAAAATATTTTTTGATCAATTTTGTATAATTAAAATATTATAAAAATTCATTACAATTATGAAACATCAAGTTAATAATTAAAGTTTACGTATAAAATGGTAGAAAATACCAAACCATAGCACGCGTCGAGTGGACTGCGCTTGTAATAGTGTGCTTAAAACTACGTCATGGGTTATAATGAATAATACTTGTTTTTTTTTAATTATACAAATGTTCAAAAAAGACATTTATTTGAATAATTAGTACCTATTCTTTGGGGGCGTGGAAGCGCTCGTGGTGTAGCATGATAAGCCGTTCTTAATCGATCGGCAAGTTAAGCTACCACCGTTCGTGGCCGGTACCTGGATGCGTGACCGCCTAGAGGTATTTCAAATCGAGCGTTTCCGTGCTTCGGAAGGCACGTTAAGCCGTTGGTCCCGGTTATCACTTAATTGTGATAGTCGTTAAGCTAGTTGGAGGCCTTCACAGTACAGTAGTCACAGAAAACTCCAACAGTAGGTTGACCACTAGCCTACCTACTGATCCGCAGTGGGCACGCGTGGTGCAGTATCTGCACATTCCCGCCCACACACATTTGTGTGCAGGAGGCCTGTACTCAGCAGTGGGGCATTATAGGCTGATGATGATTCTTCTTCTTCTTATTTTTAAGTTTGGCAACCAAGCCCAAATTAGCCCATTTCTGCCAGTGTCGAGTTATATTATAGTTTGCAGTCACAATAAATCACTTCACATTATAGTCGTCAGTCAGTCACCGTCCATAAAAGTCATGTTTTACTACAATGGTGGTCATGAAAGTCTTCACGGGCTTTTTGAGACAACTTGACAAGTCACGATACACATAATACATTTCATTTCACTCCACTGGTGCACATGGATGATCTTTATTGGGTAAAATACCACCAAAAATACACAATAAAACTCAAAATACACAAATTTATGAAAATCTAAATGATAGCACAACGTCACTCTGCCAAAAAGTCCGATGATGATTCTTTGGGTACATGATGTGGGCTGCGTTTCTAAGTCGAATAGAAAGTGAGGGAGCATAAATGATTTAGCCGTCAGTTTGTATTTCAGCGGCAGTGGTTGCCCCGCTGGCGATGCGTCAGGAGCTGGTGCAGCTGCGCCGCCGCTCCCTCCTCAACGCGAAGCTCTCTCTCTACCTGGCGTCGCAGTACAACAAGTTTTATAAACGGGTCAGTCTACCTACGGGACCCTTGCATTTATCATATATCCAGATTGACCGTTCAAGATGGTCACCTGTGGGGCGAGTACTCTGGCGGCGTGTCCTACCGCAGATGGTTTCTGACGCTTCTTAAGGGGTTGCCAGGTAACAGGTTATGACCGAGAGGTTGGTAGAGGTGGCCACTATAGAAAATCTCAGTAGAATTGCCCCTAACAATTAGAGGCTAAATCAATGAGACGTTTTCTTTCCATACGGTTTTAGAGTGGTTGAAAATACCTGTCAAACTGTTTGATTGAATTTGAACCTTAAGTACACGATTTGACAGGTATTTCCAACCAAATCTATAAAACTATGGAAAGAAAACGTCTCTTTGTGTTTATAAAATTTACATGTGTGGACCGTCGATCTATTTTTATGGGTGGAACGCTTAGCTGAGATGATCTGTGATTATATACTTTTAACCGACTTCAAAAAAAAGAGGAGATTCTAAATTCGGTTGTTTTTTTTTAAATTTAATTTTTATGTTTGATACCTCGTTACTCACAGAATATTCGATAGTAATACAGAAAACCCACTTCGAAAAAGACATTTATATAAAAAATAAAAATTACAGATGATGCAGTATAAGAAAGTGGCTTGTAAACAACAGAGGACCATACGACACATGTCGCGACGTCAGAGAGAACAGGACAATGCTATTGGTAAGTTTAACAGGCGGAGATTTCGAGATGGCATATTTTTGAAAACCATGTTGGGTTAAAAAAAAAAATTATTTTTTATTTTTATTGTATTTTTTTTTAATAATGTATGAAAAGTAAAAAATATTTTTGAGTATTCACTGTTGGTCCCATAGTGAACGTTGTTCGGCATGACTAATCCGACATAGGTTTCGAAAATATGCCATCTTGAAATATTCAGACGAAGTTTTCAGACGTTTTCAGTATATCCCTATGATTTTTGGAACGAAATGTTGCTTTCTTTACGCATTCCTCAATTTTTTGAGTAAAAGTTCGGTGTTTCATTTCTATATCATACAGCTACCATTTTTTTAGTATTTTCTATACATATAACATGCATATATTATATCTATAAATCAACCGGTAGAAATTATCTGAATGATAGTGAAACCCGCAGCAATATCCCCTGCAAAGTTTAAAAAATAAAATAAATATCCTGGGACATTCCTCACACACGGTCATCTGATCCCAAACTAAGCAAAGCTTGTACTATGGAAACCAGATAACTGATATAATTAGGGTTTCGTTTTTCCCGACCTTTTTCCATTCCCGGGACCCGGGAATGAAAAAAATGACTTCCCGGGAATTCCCGATTCCCGGGAAATTTTAAAAGTTGTTAGTTTTGTTATTTTAACGTATATAAAGTCAAGTAAACCACGTAATTTAATTAAATTAGCAATTTATTTGTCTCAGAAGTAAATAATAGTACATTATGAGACGTGTCCAAAGTTGGTAATCACACGAGATGGTACCTATTAAGCAAAGGAACCCGAGAGTGTAATAATCAATGCACACGTGTGTCATACGACGTTTTTCAACACACTTGTGAGGAAAAACAAAAAAATAAATCTAGTGAAAAAAATACAAGTTTGTATTTTTTTCACTCGATTTTTTGATAATAGTCAATGAGAACGTCAACAAATATGGCGCGCAAGTTCTTTTTTTGACAGCAAAACTGTTTTAACCGTTTAAATTAAGAAAGCTTCGTCTACGCACATATCAATATCATTGAGTTACAAACTTACATAATCGGGATTATACCTATCATAAAACTGTGCGGTAATGTAAATTAAAAAACACTAGTGCGTCATAAGTTACATTATGATACTAAAAACGGTGCAATAAATGTCAAATTAAGCATTAATTGAAAAAAAAATTTACTAATTCGTATTCGACGACTTTTGTTGGAGAACAAAAATTACCGATATAGATCTTAGTGATAGTAAGCTGATGTGATAGCAATGGGCAGGCCACATCTCTCGAAGACGAAGCGAGTGGCAACCACGTACTCCTGTACTGTACTGTACTGGGACGACCTCCCACCAGACGGATCGACGACCTGGTCAGAGTCGCTGGGCGCCGCTGGATGCAAGCGGCCCAAAATCGTTCGAAGTGGAAGTTCATGGGGGAGGTCTTTGTTCAGCAGCGGACATCCTTAGGCTGATATGATGATGATGATGTGCTTTACTTGACTTTGACAAAAACGCTGATAAGCTTTATCTCCAAAAATATATATTAAAAAAATATATTAATGTAACTTTCATTTTCTTCAAAATTACGCGCATTCAGATTTTCTCTAAAATCGGCAGTTTAGAAACTACCCATAGTAACTATGTATGAGTTTGATATGATTATTTATAATTTTCTACTTATGTTTGTGTGTGAGACACAAATAGGTAATTAAATTAAATTACGTATTTTACTTGACTTTTGATAGGTTAAAAACATGTTACAAACAAACATGTTTTTATGGGTATTTTCTGAAAACTTGAAATTTTTCTAAGAAAAAAACGTTATCTCCACAAATACACACTTCCTACAGTTCCTTTCAGCGATTTCTCATAAGCTTGTAGTTCAGTTCGGTGGATATCGACATTTGTTTTAATATCGTATGCAACATCTTTGTGTTTCAAAGGTTTTTCGTTAATTTTGAACAATATTTGCAGTTTTTTAGAGCATTCAATCTCAAAAAGAAATTCCCGGGAAATCGCAAAAAAACTCCCGACTTCGGGAACGACGTATTTCCCGGGAATTCCCGGGAACGAAACCCTAGATATAATACATATACTACTTTTTGTTTGTAAATACATACTTAATATACATAATTACACCCAGACTCTGGACATACAGACATGTTCATGCACACAAATGCATGTCCTGTGTGGGAATCGAACCCACGACCTGCGGCGCTATAGGTTAAGACTCCACGTCTTAACCAACTGCGCCAACTGGCCCGTCGTCAGTTTAGAAGATCTAAGCGTATAGCAGACTGACAGCGGGAAGCGACTTTGTTTTATACTATGCATAGATTTTCGGTTAAAATAAGTGAAATAATATGTTTTTAATTACAGCTGACATGAAGAAGCGAATTGAAGAGTGCGACATAAAGTATAGCGAACTCACTCACACGAATCAGGCAGCCGGTGGGAAGACGATAACTGGTAACTATATTATCTCATATTTAGAAAATAAATTAGAAAGGTCTTCCCGAAATTCAATTCTAATAAGGTCCATTAGGGTTGAATTTCGTTTCCTTTCTGGAGGTTAAAATAGGGGGTAGTAAATAAAAAATGTAAACCATAACAAAAACTTATTAATTACAGCGACATCTAGCGGTGAATCCCCAACATCAGCACAACCGCTTCGTCACTTCTCCAGTCAAATCAAACTGGACCTCTCTGTACTGCCAATCGGAACGTCGAAGAGAAATCAGAAATGTAAGTTTTAACACACCTCACGTTGTAAAAAAGTAATAATTACAAGTCTAAGTTATTATTTGGAACTAGCTGTGTCCCGCGGATTTGCCCTCTTCGCAATGTTAAATTCAAATTAACTTTCAACTTATAATCGTATTAAGACAAGAAACAAATAGCGATAAATAACTAAATTAAATAAAAGCTGATGGTGTATTCTTATTCTTGTTAGGTACTAAATATTGTGGGCTCATGTGCTAAGTAAATAAAAAAAAGTTTCTTTGGGAAAGTTGTTTGTTATCATGAGTACAATCATGTGTCTAAGTATCGTTTACTAATTATCAGTCACCCTGTAAGTCTCGGTTTTTAGCCTAAATAAAATGACTGTTTTACAAAAAACTTAAACCGACTTCAAAGTACACTAAGAAGTAATCAAATCCTGATCTGATGACAATGGGACCAAACGGGAAGTGTACCCTTCCAGACAAAAAAATAATTTTCCAAATCGGTTCATAAATGACGGAGTTATGAGGTAACAAAAAAAAACATACAACCGAATTGAGAACCTCCTCCTTTTTTTGAAGTCGGTTAAAAAATATATTCACTATTCATAAAAATTATATGATTTATCTATTCTATACATATATATATAATTACGTTTTCATATGCATAATTCGTTAAAGTACTGTCACGATAAAAAGCTTGTACTAAATAAATATGATTCAGGATTTATAATCCATTTTTTTTATACCACTAAGGTGGCAAATAAGCATACGGCCCGCCTGATGGTAAGCGGTTACCGTAGCGTATGGACGCTTGCAACACCAGGGGTATCACTCGCGCGTTGCTGACCCTGCAAAAATCTCTTCACACCCTTATCGAAGAAACCCTTGCTGTCTTAATATGATAATATGTCTTAATATTATGTGTCTAAGTATCGTTTACTAATTACCAGTCACCCTGTATACTTATAGTATTATACATTTTTTCAGTGCTCCCAAACATGAAGCCCAGAAAGGCGCTCATCAAACTGCCAAGCTTATCAGAAGATTCAGAACCCCCTCCGAAAGTGCAAAAAACCGACATTAACCGGTTCACGGCCCCATCCACGTCGACGGAAAGCAATCAAAGTCCAAAAACTAAATGTCAATCGACCATGGCCAAAATAAGGGGAATTGCAAACGAAATAAGGCATTTGAGTAATTTATCAAAGAGTTATGAAGGGAAACTGAAACGGCCGTTGCTTGTCACCAACATTGATCTTTCAGTGCCTGATTGTAAGAAACAGAAAATCGATTGATTGATTGTATTATTAAGATAGATTTATTATGTCTCCATTGTATAATCATAGATTAATGTTGCCAATAAAAAAAATTTTTTTTTTACAACATTTTCGGATTTTTTTCGGAGACTTATTAGTACTATATTGTACAATGTATGGATTTTGCAATATTCTTAATAACTGTTTTAATGTGTACGCAATAAAGTTTAAATTAGTTTGTGTGTTGTGGGTAACGCAATTGTATGTGAGTAAACTAAAACTATATGTAAGTAATTATGGACCATTTATATTCAAGGTATCTTTAGTTGTATTTTAAACTTATCCTTCTTTATCTAAAATTTACTAAGAATAAAAAAGATCGGGTGAAATTCACACGTGACATAAGTAAAACTATAGTTATCTCTTTTTCTCTCTGGCCAAATACCCATTATCCGTCCTTTTCAGGGTTCCGTAGCCAAATGGCAAAAAACGGAACCCTTATGGATTCGTCATTTATGTCTGTCTGTCCGTATGTCACAGTCACTTTTTTCCGAAACTATAAGAACTATACTGTTGAAACTTGGTAAGTAGATGTATTCTGTGAACCGCATTATATTTTCACACAAAAATAGAAAAAAAAGCAATAAATTTTGGGGGTTCCCCATACTTAGAACTGAAACTCATTTTTTTTCCATCAAACCCATACTTTTGGTGTATCTATGGATAGGTCTTCAAAAATGATATTCAAAATCAAAATCAAAAAGTCATTTATCCAGTTTAGGCCCTGGTAAGGCACTTATGAACGTTAAATTGGTACATACAGTTGAATTTACCAACGGATCGGAATACACTTAAACTTAGAAGACTCCGGCAAGAGTTTTGAAGTCAGAAGGTTTCTATCAAATACTCAGGTCTATACTACCATTTACTTATAATACTTATATACCTACAGGTTTGTACGGAACCCTCGGTGTGCGAGTCTGACTCGCACTTGGCCGGTTTTTGTTTAAGATATCCGATCTTGAGACGTAAGATATCCGCAGCTAATATCTTTAAAAAGGTTTCAACACAATATTGACGCAGGATCGGTAGGAGTAAGCTTTATATCAAAGGCATAAGGGTTTTATTTGCACATCTTATCGTCATCTGAACCGAAAGAAGACTTACCCATATATAGTTGACAGAAAAAATTAAACGAAGGTATAGTTTTTGTCGCGAGATAATTGAACTTTTAAATCGTGATTTGAAGATTTTGGCGTACTTCTCGGCCGGCATTTTGTTATTGTTTTTTTAAATGGCGGCGCACAATAAAACATTCAATATACATCGATTGGGGAGACTCATACAAACAGAGTTCCTACAAATATGACTACTTGCGTACCTAATTGTGTTCATGTTAACTGTCCTTACTAATGTTACGAGCTGGGGTTCAGGATAAATAATGGTACACGAATTTACCAAAACACTGGTCACACTTTTATTAAAACTCTCACAAATTAAATAGTTTGCCGATATATTACTATACTCTTTGGTTCACTAGCACTTAACTGTATTTCACTTCGATGTTTACTTACTCACTGTTTCACTAAATCAAACTCCCTTTTTCAATTGCGGGGCCGGTTGGCCCCTGTGTTGAGGTTTCGTTATTCGCCACATGTAGAAACATGTGGGGCCTTGGGAGTGGACGTGTCCAAGTTGGTAGTGCTGAAGTGTTGTCAGCTATTGTCTTCGTGGCGCCTCTGCCACTTGTCGAGCCCGCCGGGTGTAAAAAGCCCGGCTAGCGATCGGCGGCGGGGCAGCTACGAAGTGTGGCAAGATGTGGATCAGGGGGGTGGGGCCGCTATCAATTCCCGCGCGTAGGCCTTGCCTTCCGGCGGCCGACAGTGCAGCGGTGCCAAATTCTGCACATGTGGCAGTTTCGACATATCGGCGCGCCGGAACATGTTGGTGGCGAGGCGGGTTACGAAGTCGCCAATGCTCTCGACTTGAAGGTCGCGTGCGATCACCTCGTTTCTCACGTACCAGTGAGCAGCAACGATGGAGTGCAGCGAAACATTCTGCTGTTGTTGGAGGCGGTTTTTCTGGAACGGCGAGGAGAGTAGGGCGTACCACGCCGGAGCTGCGTACCTGAGCCGGGATCGCACGTAACTTTTGTAGTGCCGAGAGCACTGGGCGGAGAACGGCGCGGGAAGAGCGGACGGTGTTGATCACCTTGTCCACATGCTTGATCATAGAGAGCCGGCGGTCGATTGTGACCCCGATATAGCTCGCAGTCAGCGACCAATCTACGATTTGCCCTTGCATTTGTAGCTTGGGAGGCAATATATGGCGAGGACCTATGTAAACTGCCTGCGTCTTGGCTACTTTTACTGATAACCTCCAGGCAGACAGCCAGGCGGGTAGAGCGTCCAGGCAGCGCTGCATTTTGCGCACTGCGAGGTTGGAGTTGATGGACGCGGTGTAGAATGCCGCGTTATAGGCATAGAAGGCCAGCTGCACGTTCGCTGGGACGGGGATGTCATCAGTAAACTTAGCATAGCATGCTGGCGAGAGGCAGCTTCCCTGTGGGACTCTCGCCTCGATCCGGTGCAGGTCCGAAGAGGCGTCTTGAACTGCTACGTAGAAGCTGCGGTCGCGGAGGAAAGACGCAAGGAGCTTGACGATGCGGCGCGGCGGGGGGCGGTCGACTGCGAGACGATGTAGACCAGACCGTCGTGCCAGACGCGGTCGAACGCCTTCTCCATGTCTAGGAATACTGCAACTGCGACTTCCTTCTTGTTCACTCCCCTGTGCATTGTCCCGTATTTATACTTCATAAACGGCATCCGGAACATTGGACAATTTACGCGGGTATTCTACATGCCTACTGTGTTATCGGGAATATTCCAGAAGCAGTTATCTATTCGGCGATAGATGGCGTTGCTTTAGATGTTTACTCCTATACAATAACAGATGGCGTTACTGAGATTACCGCTATTCAATAACAGATGGCGTTACTGGTAGCAATTTATTCCTGATGACGTAACACTAACTTACATTTAGTTATTGCTGAGGTTATTGTTTTTAAAGAAAATAATATATATATATAAGTATATACTCAGGATATTATTAAGAAATAAATCATTTGAAAAAAAAAATATTATTTCGGGAAAAACTTAACTAATAAGTACATAAGATTATGCAATGTAAAGGAATTTAGATAAATAAAACAGATTTTATGATTGATTTTATAATTTAATAACAACTAATAATGGCTCACGAAAAGTAAGACAAGGGGTTTAATATTCATATGTTCAGATTTTGAGACACCACAGTAGGTAGAGTACGCAGACCACTTGTATAAAGTGTAGGTAGGTGGTAGCGGGGTGGTAGGATATTGAAGATAAACGAATCGTTACAACCCTACCTTGAGTGCATACGAGTATTTTTTTGCTTAAATAATCTTAAAAAGCCATTATAAATATCACAATATAACTAAATAATAAGTTATACTCTACCTACTTATATACATACATATCGCCCATGATTCGAAATCCGACAATATTTTTTTTTAGCTTAAATAATGTTCTGAAATCTCACAATGCTCCGTACGCGCAATATGACTAAAAATGGATGACAATCAGTAAGACACAGATCTAAATCTAAATAGATATCGCGAGTGTATGTAGAGTGTATGTGCCAAATGGGCTCTTCTTTTGACGCTGTTTCGCGCGGACTATGAACTCGCATAAGGATGCACGTCCACCAGAGATGTGTAGCGAGGGATGGGGTTTAAGCTGACAAAGGATCACGATATAGCTCTAATGACAGCCTAACTAAAGCGCCCTTGTGACATCATGGTTATGTAGAAAAAAAGTGGCACGCTTGGTTGTCATACGTATGGAGAGACTTGCGTTATCTATTTATGTTTATATCTATATTAAGACTATAGAGAAATACAGTCCCACAAACTTATCTGGTCCTGTGCGAGAGGCTCTGTTATAGCTTTTTGTGGCGTAGAATTACTGATTAGAATATATTTCAATTGGAGTAAGATCACAATAAAATCTTGTTATGTAGATAGTAGTTATACAATTTACATAATTTCTTAAATATTAATTTATTTAAATTTAACAAATTAGTTTTACATTGCACACATCCGAAAAATATACATAATTTAAGCCCATCACACACGTAGTTATAATATATATTAATATGCCGAGCTATAAATGCCAGTACAAGTTGGTGAAGTAACAAAAATATATATTATAGCTGCGTGTGCGGTCACTCAAATATTAGTATCGAAAATATATCGTAATATGCCTTGCTATGATTTATATTAATATATATTATAGCTACGTCTGTGATGGGCTTTATGAAGATATTCAAAACTGCACTAATCGCTCGATTGACCAACGCAGATATAGAAGCGTAAGCACCTAGAACAGTCTCTCAAGTGCTCAAGATATATGCTTGACAAAAGATTTTCTACAACTAATTGTACCAAATAATAATAATTTGCAATAAGAAGTTAAATTTAATAACTGTACAATTTCTAACACATTTAAATGTCGAGATACTTACTCGTAACGTGGTTCCTAACATGCATTTACGCAACCGCTTTATAGGAAGTGTGGATGCAGAAATGTCGTCAAAGCAACGACACGTCATAAAAATTAATATAGCAACTTTCTATTTTCACATTTCAAGAATCTACTATCTACTGTTACTTTGCCGTATGGCATTTTGGCGCGAAACTTCTTACGTATAAATTATGGGGCCATTTTCTCTTGCGTCATTTTGAGTTTGGACGCCGAGTAGGAAACATAAAAAATTGCCCGTGATTACAAAAGTGACGAACCATTAATCGATTTGAATTTGGAATTTGTGTTTTTTGGTAATGTTTTTTTTGTTATTTGTCAATGAAATGTTATTTTAATAAATGAAAGATTTTGTTTCGTTTTCATTTTCTCACGTACCTACCTATACTACTTAACTAATAATTTACAATATTACCTTATTATTATTATTATATTTATAACACCATATTATTATATTTTCCTTATATTTATTATTATTGATAAATACTTAGGTAAAAATAAATATAAACACTATTTACAAGTTTATGCACTTTAAAGATTCAAACCTTATTCTGACTCAAAGTTATAAACATATATTTTCACAGACCAAAAGGAACGTTCTCATCAAGCAAACATTTTAGCAGAAATTACTCTCAATAATACTGGCAACTTTTGACTCGTAAAAAAATCAAATGTCAAATTTGTCTATGCCCCGATGATGCCCCGTAAATACGGTAATGATCATACCGTATTTTCAAGTTCATAATTTCATCACCTTAATGCATTTGATCATACGTTATATCAGCATGATAGCCTTCCGGACCAGCGTAGTACTTTACTTTTTGCATTCTTCCATCTGGAAGCAGAACATGGTAATGACCGTTGGTCTGGCCATCTTTTTTTGCTTCGTGATGACCGAAGTCATTACCGGTGTGGTGATCACGGACCCGGTACCCGAATTCGTAGTTTGCTGCGTAGTGTAACTGAAAATGGATGAGTTTTTAAATAAATTTACTTGGTAAATTGATGGATGAGGGAGGATAGAACCTGAAGTTGATATGTAGATAGACATGGATTGACAGGTAAATGTACTTATGAGCTAACTAGCTGTCCCCCGCGGTTTCACCCGCGTTCCCGGGATAATGATAGCCTTCTCCATACCATAGGCTATCTGCATGCTAAATTTCATGATGATCCGTTGAGTAGTTGAGGCGTGAAAGCGTAAAAAACAAACAAACTCACTTTCGCATTTATAATATTAGTTAGGATATAATGACTCATATAAGAGTTTTATTGGAACAGATATACAGGGTGTTTTTTCAGCCAGTAAGTTCTGAACTAATGGAACCATGAGCACATTTGATTAAATAGTAAATGTCGTATTAATTTTCTTCTAAAATCAGCTCCTGGTTCCTTTCAGCGTTTCTCTAAGACCTGTAGTTCCGAACCAGATTTGGCTAGATTCAGTAGAATATCGCAAGCCGTCAAGTATGCCTGACAAGGCGCAATGCTCCAACCGCGCGTTTACTTTTAGAGACATGAATGTTGTCGTGCCAAGGTAAGTTATGTCGCTGAACACAAAACTGTGAAAATGTAACATTAGGAACTGTAGGAAACTGCGTATCTGACTGGACCAGACAATCTGCCAACAGAGAGATGGAGGAAGATCGTGCGGAGAGCCATATCCGACTCTACCACCGATGTGGACGCCTCGAGATGAATACGACGGCTCTGACACGAACGAAACGACGAGAAGAGAAGTAATCAAATGCTGGCCTAATTTATGTTAAAAAAACTGGCCAAGTGCGATTCGGACACGCACACCGAGGGTTTCCTCTAGACTTTTATCTTCGGAGTCCGATTCTCACGTTTTAGAAATTTATGTCGTACTAGTTGTCCCCCGCGGTTTCACCCGCGTTCCCGGGATAAAATACTTCTCCATACCATAGGCTATCTGCATGCCAAATTTCATGATGTTCCGTTTAGTACCTAGTTGAGGCGTGAACGCGTTACAAACAAACAAACAAACTTTCGCATTTATTATATAGTTAGGTTAGGATTCGACATTTTCCGAAAAATATGGCGAATGTCTTAAAAAATCTATACATACCATTTACACACAGATATGAAGTGATATGATAGGTATGTATATGTAAGTAAGTATATGATGTGACATTGATGTCGAAAGGGGCCCGTCTGTCCAATCACCATTGACGAATAGATCACGTAATCGTTAGAAGTAAGCAAAAATTCTGCGGTACTACGATAGATTTGAGATTTTATATGGAATAAGTGCTGCCCTTTCACTGATTTAAAAAAATATCTATGAGCCATTGAGTGGAGATGTAAACAAACTTTCAATTATTATTTAAAGAAATTATGTTGACTGCTGCTTTACCGACTGCTTTCCTGGGCCAGTAGACAAGACGGTTATCGACAATCGTCATCGTTAGTAAACGATCAACCTTTGTATGGAATTGACATAAGTGATTGTTAAAAGTCACGTGATATTTCGATTTGAAATGTCAACCCCATACAAAGGTTGATCGTTTACTAACGATGACGATTGTCGATAACCATCTTGTCTAGGGGGGCTGTACCACGAATCACACAACGACAGCTGTCGTCGACCAAATCATTATTGCATGCGAGAGATAGTTATCGCTCACTGTCGTAATGTAGGTACCTCAGTAGAGGTCAATTGTTTACATATTTTATCTGCATTCGATGGCTCTGGTATACCTATTAGACGGCCTATTAGATTAGAGTTTATAAATCATCATTTCATACTTTTCAGTGGAAGCCCACTTTAATGGTGCGTCCATGCTACGCGAATCGAGCACGAGCCGAGCCACGAACGAACCTACAACGAGCCTTCAACGAGCACGATGCGAATCCCTTTGTTCGTGAAAAATCTGACAATCGCGCTCGTTTGAGCCTCGCAAGCCCGTCCACGCTACGCGAATCGTGCTCGCAGTGTGCTCGTTCGAGGCTCGGCTCGTGCTCGGTTCGCCAAGCATGGACGCACCATAATGTTTCATTCTAATTTAAATCCATGCCTCTCAGTCTCAAGCTTTGTCATTGATCGAGGATATGCTAAACATAGTTGTAGTTAAATTGAAGAAAATATTTCTAATAATTCCATAACAGAGGATTCTTATTTTTCTTATGATTCTTTATTCTTTCGAGGATTCAATCTTTTCAAATCCCATTGTCAGATCATAATAAAATGTATATGGGTCCATCAGGGACAGTTTAAACCGTCCAAAACGATTGAGTTATTTCCGACAAATTAGTGAGCATACATTACTTTTTTGAAGTCGGCTACAGTTTACTTAGTAAGTATATAAACCGATTTCTATTGGTCGAACATCGATAACTTTTTCGTAGTTTACTTTAGAAAGAAGACGTTATATTTCGTAAGTTTGAAGTCTTGTTGTGTGAGGAGCGTCCATACATCATGTGGTACTAATTTATAAATTCACAAAGAGGGACCTCCCCCTTAGACGTAATGTCACGTGATATTGACATATTATGATTTAGGAGTTCCTAGAATGTAAATCTCTCATTTAAAAACAGCAAGTTAAGATATGTTTTTTATACGACTAAGTCGATAAACAAGCATACGGCCCGCCTGCTGGTAAGCGGCTACCGTAGCCATATGGACGCTTGCATCGCTCACGCGTTACCGACCTTTACCCCTCCCCAATGAGCTCTGGCGACCTTACTCACGAGCAGGAACACAACATAAAGTTATTTGGCTGGTATTCTGTGAGGTACTTCACCAGTCGAGCTGCTCTTTGAGCATTGAAACATATTATCTGAAACATGTAGGTATTCTCACTCTCAACCCTTTTTCAAGAAGAAGAAGTGTAAAGGGTGTGAAGAGGTGAGATAGGGATGAATGCGCGAGTGATACTCTTGGTGTTGCATGGTTCGCCGTCGCATCTGCTTCCCATCAGGCATGCCGTATGCTTGATTGTTACCTTTGCTTAGTGGTATAAAAATAAAATGACTTCGGTTATTTAACGCGTTATTTCACATAGTACGCAAATATGTCCGGATGTTAACATGCTAATTTGCTATTGATATTATTATACATATACATGTCGTTAGACGTTAGGCGATAGCTCAAATGATAGAGCGGCCACCCATTTAGTGTATTGTTTAGTGCATCATTTATAATTGTTGCGATATTGGACGTTAACTGTCACGCAGGTGAAGTCCTAGCATAAGTACTACGATAAATTTTCCTGTAGACTTTTTCTTCTCGGTAATTGGTTGAAAAATGTCTAAACAAGGGTATCATTAAAAGAGTGGAGATCAAAACTCAACCAAATATGCGTCACATGATTTATTGACGCCCCCTAAACACAATCTAGTTTTTACTAAGATATAATTCAGATAATTAAATAAAACGATATAATATTAATTATTGGGATTTATTCTAATAGTATAAATAAATAAATAACTTAAATTAAATTTGCACTAAACATCACACTTAAATTACACAAGTCTGTTAACTGACGTTAAAAAGTTATTCCTGTTCATAATTAAATACATTTAAAAAAGTTACCATAACAACAACGAATTTCATCCAATTCGTTTTATTTTCTTTTCGAAACTTAATAAATTATTTTGAATATTGTTTAATGGTGCTGACTCTGATTACAAAATAAATAAATAAAGTCTTACTATTAATTATCTCCTTCTAACTAACTTCTCCTTCTAAAAAATTAGGCCTTGAATATTTTCTATACTTTTTCAAATTATAATAGCAACTTTTGTAATTTCTGTAAGTTTTTCTTTAGGTGTTTCGGAGGACCGCGACGCCTCTTCCGATATTTCCGAGGATGGTGACGTTTCCTTTCTTTAGGTAATTGGAAAATATCTAAATGTTCTATATTCAGTCCGTGGCCATGATTAACTAAAGCCATTAACTGAGTCTCAGTCAACATATAAACCGGTTCTAAATTGTGCAACGATTCCAGAGGAGAAACATACCTGTTTGTTAAAAAATTTGGACTATTATTGGTTTCCCCATACTTAGTGCTGCCGTATGATGTAGAAAAATCATTTGTTTCCGTTAATGCAGGAGGGCCATAAATTGGAGGTGAATAACTACTGAATTTATTAGAGGAACTTTTATGAGAATCAGCGTTTTGTTTACGAATGTTCTTTCTATTATTATTAAGTCTTTTGTTTTTGTTCAAAGCAAATAAAGATGATTCTTTATGTTTCTGTCCTCCATATTCATACTCAGATTCAGTGAAATCGACTTCACTATTATAATCATCGTCATAATCTTTACTATTGTCATCATCGTTATAAAAGGAATCTGAATCATCGTTTGGAATCGATGGTAGGAAAGGCGTAGTTAATTGATAAAAAGGACGTCTACGCAATTCTTCAGATGTTGGTTCTGTGTTATTCGATTCTGCAAACTCTATTTCCACAAACGATTCTGACGTATTTTTAGACGCTGATGAAATTATTTCTATTTCAGAATCATTTGGTAATAGAAATGGATCAGTATCGAGGGACCTACGAAGTCTAATAGAATTTGGAGTCTTATCGGCTAAGTCTTTGATACTTACATTGTCATCTCCATAAGCTGACACTCCTACACCGTCTGAAGTTAGATGCTGGACTCCTTGCTGATTGTGATGATAATACTTTTTAGAATCATCTTGAACGTAATAACCTGGCTCTTCATATTTAATGGTCTCATAAACATCCTTTTCATAATATTCTGGGTGTATTACTCTTGGTTTGTGTCCACTGATGATTTGACTAGCAACTTCTACTTTATAATAGTTATTACTTGTTGTAGTAGTCGTCTCTTCTTCAGGTATATGTGTAGGCAATACTTGCAAGCTATTTGAATGCGGGGCTTCTATATCATCTACTTCTTCTGTGATAGGTGTGTGGTCTTTTATTTCACTGTCAGTAAAATAAGCACTGGCATAACTTTTTGGAGTTTGACCGTAACCTTCTTCGTCATGCTCAGGTAAAGTCTGATGTTCTTTTGTGTAAAAAAATAAATCAATAGGCGTTTCTAGAGGATCTTTCTCCCCTGCAGTCTGTTTTTCTGATTGTATTAAAGCGTTTAACTCCAAAAGTTGATCTCTCGCTGTTTTTGTTAATAATGAATTGAGAGCTTTAATATCTTGTGCAGATTCGTAAGACTGCATCTGACTGTATTGTTTAGGATATATATACTGTATTTTACTTGGAAATACTTTAGTATACAGCTTATTTGTTTCTTCTCCTTTATTTAATTGGTTTATACCGACATTACCATTTGGTTTAATTGTAACACCTTGATCATAAGCAGAAGTTTGGGAAATGTATACATTCTGATGTCTCTTAGGTATAAGATACTGTTGATTTTGAACTGAGCCATAAGACCTATGATTTCTATTCTTTTCTTTATGATCAGCTTTTGCAATCGGATCTGGTCCTTGCTGTAACTTGGCTCTTTTATCTTGTTTGTTATTACCCCTTTTTGTAGGTTGCGCATTAGCTTGCTGTTGTTCTAATGCTAGTTGATGATTTTCTTGTGATTCCTGGTATGCTTTCATGTAACTATCTATCTGCTGTGGCTGTTTTGTCCATCTTTGTAGCTGTGCTCTGTGTTGCCGTACTCTTTCTGCATGGAACATGGCTTGTTGATTCTGTGCATGGAGTCTTATATTCTGTTGAAGATTGCCAGCTAGCGGGTTCCCATATGGCAGTATTCCTGGGTTTCGTTTCTCGTCTATTCTTGATTGTTCATTAACAATTTCATGGACTGGTCTGGCATTGCTTTTGCTTGGCCTTGGAGACACTATGTGTAGGAATAACAAGAGGATCACGGTGATTTTGATTTGTCTTCTTGTGTTGCACATGGTATCTGGAAATAGAGAAAGGTGTCATGTTAATTTTATTGTAGTTTTTGCAGCTATAGTTAGCCCTACGTTGCCTATTAGTTAGATTAACACGTTTTTGTCTCATTTAAAAAAAAATAATATAATATGGACCGTCTATCAAAGGTCAAGTACATTTTAGATTAGATTTTAAAACAAATGAATTTGGAGCCAAGTTTTTTGACATGATGTTTATTTTCGATTAGCAGAATCTACTCGTTTTTAGGGTTCCGTAGCCAAATGGCAAAAAACGGAACCCTTATAGATTCGTCATGTCTGTCTGTCTGTCTGTCCGTGTATGTCACAGCCATTTATTTCCGAAACTATAAGAACTATAATGTTGAAACTTGGTAAGTAGATGTATTCTGTGAACCGCATTAAGATTTTTACACAAAAATAGAAAAAAAACAATAAATTTTGGGGGTTCCCCATACTTAGAACTGAAACTAAATTTTTTTTTTTTCATCAAACCCATAAGTGTGGGATGTCTATGGATAGGTCTTCAAAAATGATATTGAGGTTTCTAATATAATTTTTTTCTAAACTGAATAGTTTGCGCGAGAGACACTTCCAAAGTGGTAAAATGTGTGTCCCCCCCCCTGTAACTTCTAAAATAAGAGAATGATAAATCTATAAAAAATATATGATGTACATTACGGTGCAAACTTCCACTGAAAATTGGTTTGAACGAGATCTAGTAAGTAGTTTTTTTTTAATAGGTCATAAATTGAAATTAATATCAAATACTCAGGTCTATACTACCATTTACTTATATACCTACAGGTTTGTACGGAACCCTCGGTGCGCGAGTCTGACTCGCACTTGGCCGGTTTTTAGGGTTCCGTAGCCAAATGGCAAAAAACGGAACCCTTATAGATTCGTCATGTCTGTCTGTCTGTCTGTCTGTCTGTCTGTCCGTCCGTATGTCACAGCCATTTATTTCCGAAACTATAAGAACTATAATGTTGAAACTTGGTAAGTAGATGTATTCTGTGAACGCAATTAAGATTTTCACACAAAAATAGAAAAAAAACATTAAATTTTGGGGGTTCCCCATACTTAGAACTGAAACTCAATTTTTTTTTTTCCATCAAACCTATAAGTGTGGGGTGTCTATGGATAGGTCTTTAAAAATGATATTGAGGTTTCTAATATCATTTTTTTCTAAACTGAATAGTTTGAGCGAGAGACACTTCCAAAGTGGTAAAATGTGTGTCCCCCCCCCTGTAACTTCTAAAATAAGAGAATGATAAATCTATAAAAAATATATGATGTACATTACGATGCAAACTACCAACGAAAATTGGTTTGAACGAGATCTAGTAAGTAGTTTTTTTTTAATACGTCATAAATTGAAATTCATATCAAATACTCAGGTCTATACTACCATTTACTTATATACCTATAGGTTTGTACGGAACCCTCGGTGCGCGTGTCTGACTCGCACTTGGCCGGTTTTTTTGATTCTCGTTCTATTACAGCTATAATATATCCATTAGGGTCAGCTCTCACAGAAATGCGAGGACACATCGAATATGCTTCGCAACTTGCCTCAAGAAGAGTCAAATGTCATGAATTTTCTTATTGAAATATGTCTACCTTTTTGGGTAGGTAGTAAATAAAGTTCTTTATTGTATGTCGCGTCTCGGCGTGAACTGACCCTATTGGATTTATTAATTTACTAGCTACCCGGTGCGACTTCGTTTGCGTGGTGTTCTACCCTATACACTATCCTACCCTACCCTACCCTACCTCGCTAAGGCGTAAAGTTTTCTTAAATTTTCTAATTTCTGCGCAACTTTCTTATTTTTTTCCGTAAGAGCCTTTTACAAAATAATAGAAAACTTTAAAAAAAAGATGAATGATATAGCTAAAGTCATTCTCAAGTTTTGGAATGACCAAGGTAAATAGGAATTCATTTTTGTATACCTGGTTGAGATTTCGAGATGGCATATTTCCGAAACCTATATTGGGTCAGTCACTCTGAACAACATTTAATATGGCACAAAAGCTGAAATCTCGAAAAAAAATTTTCGTTCATTTTGTTCGAGCAAGGTTGATCGTTCGTATAGAAAGTAAAAATTCTTTTTTGAGAATTCAGTGTTGGTCCCATAGTAAAAGTTGTTCAGCATGTCTAACTCAACTGAACCTAGGTTTAAAAATATGCCATCTCTAAATCTCTACCCAGTATAGAGAAGAGATAGATAAAGTTTCACATTAATAATAAAATTATGTTCTTGGTACTAATTCTCGTAACGCAAACCGTTGAAGTCTTTTCTACGTCACACACACTATTTGACACACCATCCAATATATCATAAGTAATGGTACAGCCTACCCTAAGTGAAACTGTACCTACTTAAGTATTTTATTTACTAAATGTTTGTATGTAAAACTGTCTGTTTCAACTCAGAAACGTCGTCTTTGTCATAGCTACTTTCTTAATTATAATATTTGTATGGATATGAAGTCTGCGAGAGAAAAGCTAGTTGGCAATAAAATTAAAAATTATATAAATAAAGGCCTTCATCATCATCATCATCAGCACAGGCCTCTTTTCACAAATTAGCGTGCCCACTGCGGATCGGTGGAGGTAGGCTAGTGGTAAACCTACTGTTGGAGTTTTCAAACCGCCTAGGAGGCATCCAACTAGCTTAACTACTATCACAATTAAGTGATAACCGGGACCAACGGCTTTACGTGCTTTCCGAAGCACGGAAACGCTCGATTTGAAATACCACTAGGCGGTCACCCATCCAGGTATCGACCACGACGCTGATAGCTAAACTTTGCCGATCGATTAAGAATGGCTAATCATTGCTACTCATCGAGCTCTTCAAATAAAGGCCTTTTTATTGTCTAATACCGCTTCCTTTTCCAAGGAGAGTTAAATAAATGGTGCTGATTCTGTAGTAAATCGCACTAAACTAATTTTAGTCACATCACATCTCTTTCTTACAAACATTATTGAAAATGTATACAAAATATTTAAAGCTATCAAATTAGTCTTTGCCGTCTTCATTTTCGGGTATTTAGACATAACCGCGATAGATGGCGACTAAATTTATATTGAAAACAAGCATTGGACTAATTTGACAGGACTAAATTCCTTAGATCCTTTTCTTATGTTCTTTGTTAGAAAGAGACATAGTGAGACTTAAATTAGTTTAGTTGTAAACAACAGAATCATTGACTAAAAACAATTCTATTTTATTATTATACGTGTGTAATAAAAATAGATGTAAATAACTTTGCCCTCGAACACATAATGTTTTATAGAACAATATTAAAAAATGGCGTCGTAAAGGTGTTTTGACCTCGTCATGTAATATTTGCTTTCTCGTGTGAGTTTCACAGCCTTTGTTCATTTGGATATTGTCTTGAGTAGTAGCTGAGTTTTTAAAATAGCAGCAAGGGGCTGCGCAAACGTGTTTGTTACCGACACGGCACAGCATCACATAAACTTTGAGGTTGCTACTCCTGGTCACGGTAGCCGTAGTTGCTGCGTCCGGTGGCGGCGATCGGACACAGTCGCCGGTTGCTACTCCTGGCCCCCTAAAAAGGAAGCTAAGCAATATTGCTAACGCAATTCATTTTTTCGAATTTAAAGCAGATCTTATGCAAGTCATCAATTCCAAATATTTTAATGATCTGAATTGTATATAATGAGTAAGTATTTAAACAAAACATATTGGAATCACATAGGATCTGCCGAGAATTCGAACAAATGAATTGCGTAGCAATATTGCTTTAGTTTCCTTTTTAGCCCCCCTGGTCACGGTAGCCCTAGTTGCTGCGTCCGGTGGCGGCGATTGGAAACAGTCGCCGATTCTACTCCTTGTCACGGTAGCCGTAGTTGCTGCGTCCGGTGGCAGCGATCGGAACCAGTCGCCGGTTGCTACTCCTGGTCATGGTAGCCCTAGATGCTGCGTCTGGTGGCGGCGATCGGACACAGTCACCGGTTGCTACTCCTGGTCACGGTAGCCCTAGTTGCTGCGTCTGGTGGCGGCGATCGGACACAGTCACCGGTTGCTACTCCTGGTCACTGGTAACCGTAGTTGCTGTGTCCAGTAGCGGCGATCGGACACAGTTGCCGATTCTACTCCTGGTCATGGTAACCGTAGTTGCTGTGTCCTGTAGCGGTGATCGGACACAGTCGCCGGTTCTACTCCTGGTCACGGTAACCGTAGTTGCTGCGTCCGGTGGCGGCGATCGGGCACAGTCGCCGATTCTACTCCTGGTCACTGGTAACCATAGTTGCTGTGTCCGGTGGCGGCGATCGGACACAGTCGCCGGTCGCTACTTCTGGTCACTGGTACAATTCGTTGTTTGTTTTCCGTCAGTTTCAGTACAATTGTAACTATTTTTTTTAATGTTGCTTGTGTCTTCAACTGACGACTTTTAGTTTCCAGTTACCGACACCGAACACTTTTTGATCGATAACGAGTATGTGTAAAGTGGAAGCAACTGGACACAAATCTGCGCAGGGAATGGCTGATTTCATACTGGTTCTATAGAATTCAAATACTCATTGGTAGTTTGTATCCGACACAAAGATATCAAAGTTGTCCACGTTTGTGCAGCGCCTTAGAGTAAGAATATTATACAGAGTGATGGCGTTACCTTGTGCGGAGCGCGTGAGCAGTTACCATATACATACTTAGTCGATACGACAATAAATGAAACCACGTAAACAACTCATAAATACGAACAACTTTTACTATAAGACCAAATTCGAAATCGCAAAACAATACAGCTTTTCATACAAAAGGTCAATGACTCCTCGGCTTCAATGTATGAAAAGCTGTATTTTCCTGTCCCTTCGACATAATTGTCGAATCGGGAGCGAACAAAGTATCTTTGATTGTACACCACCTGTGCCAATGAGAACTCTATTTGCATTATTTATAAGGTTAGTTTTCGCAACCTGGTGTATGATCCAGGATTGTTCGATTTGGGAAACTGCGCTTTGTTACTAAAAGCTGGTAAATTGTTTTTTAGACGTCTGTCAAAAGTTATAGAAAAACTTAGAATTTTACTATTTTCTTACAACAGGTGTACAGAATGATTCTTTATTACTATGAATGGCGTTTTTAAGACTTAAAAAAAAGGAGGAGGTTCTCAATTCGGCTGTTTTTTTTTTTTATTATAACTAGATTAGATAAAAAAGTTCCATAAGCACTTGAATTTATGTAAAATTTCTATCAAGTTTATTGCCTCATGCTGCTTACATCTTTTGATAGGAAGGTTAGATTCCCTGACTAGGTATTCCCTCCATATACAATCCCATAGGTCTTGGATTCGACCCGCCCAGGCCATGCGGCCGGAGCCGTGAACAAAGGCAACATCGTAATCAAATCGTAATTAATTGGTAAACAATAACCCCCTTATTCATAATGAAGTTATCAAACGTTGATTAGCTAAAATTCCGAAGTCTTTATCTGACAGGTGACATTTGGTGATCGAAAGAGTGAGACGGGGCACACTATTACACTGATTTAGTTAAAAAGCGATTATGAATAAGGGGGTACATGTTTATTGGGTAGCTTATTAATTGGTTTAAATTAAAAGTTTAAAACGAGTTAACGTTCGTTCAAGGACTACAATAAAATATTGCTAAAGCCATTTAAAACTATAATTAGCCTTATTTTATAATGAGTAAAGAAAGGAAAAGCTTATACGTATTTAGGTAGTTGTGTTTTATGATACCTTTATGTAAAATAAAATAAAACTATCATAATAGATCCTGTTTGCCGATATTATTATTTAATTACTATGTTAAAATAATTCCTTATCATTTATATTTTACTTTATTTTAATTATAAAATATTAAATTAATAACTTTAAGGCGTCAAACTGATTTATTTTGACGAGCCTGTTGGCGCAGTTGGTTAATATTCCACCTATCGCGCCGCAGGTCGTGGGTTCGATTCCCACACAGGACATGCATGTACAGAGTCTGGGTGTAATTATATATATTAAGTATGTATTTACAAACAAAAAGTAGTATATGTATTATATCAGTTATCTGGTTTCCATAGTACAAGCTCTGCTTAGTTTGGGATCAAATGACCGTGTGCGAGGAATGACCCAGGATATTTATTATTATTTATTCAATAAAGACCCTAGAAGTATACCTAGTATTTTTTTTAAAACGATCTGGGAGTTTCAGAGATTTATGCGTTCAAACATACAACTCTTCAGCTTATAGATAATACAGAACGCGCAGAATCTTAATCGCAACCATTTCTAATGCCATAGATTATATAACAAACATAATATAACAATTATTATGCAAAAATGTGTTTTAACAGATTATGTCTAAACTTTCTCTCGTGAAGTAGCAGGAATCTGTGTAATTGCTGCGTAAACTAAGTTATGCATGCGTAATTACTTGTTATCTTACTTTAATTATCATATTAGATAATTGTTATGTTTGTTTATCCGTTTGGCTCATTTCTAGTTCAAAGAATCCTTACTAATCCTTCCTAACTATTATAAATGCGAAATTGAGTTTGTATGTTTGTTACGCCTTCACGCCTCAACTACTCGACGGATCATCATGAAATTTGGCATGCTGATAGCCTATGGTATGGAGAAGGACATAGGCTACTTTTATCCCGGGAACGCGGGTGAAACCGCGGGGGACAGCTAGTAATATTATAAATGCGAAAGTGAGTTTGTTTGTTTGTTACGCCTCAACTACTCACCGGATCATCATGAAATTTGGCATGCAGATAGCCTAAGGTATGGGAAGGACTATTTATCCCGGGAACGCGGGGAGACAGCTTGTAATAAATATTTCCTTTTCTTTTGTTTATCCAGTTTATCATCGTTACACGTGTTAGCATTTTGAGAATAATGACAGCAATTGAAGAGGCTGTATGGGTCGAGGCTTTGCCTTTTTTGGGAAAAAAAAGGACTAGATTGAGTTGGCGCGTGAGAAGAAAGAATATATAAAAGAGAAGTTGATGGAAAATGATTACACGAATTAAGTTATGAGTTAAAGGAACTCGGTAATGTAAATATTTAGTTAAAAGGCAACTATGCAAGTGCATAAAAAGTATGAGCTTCAGGCGAAGCCAAAAGAGGCTATACAAGTATCTGGATCATAGACTTCAACCAGTAGGAGCTGGTGAGCGTGGAAAGGGACGGCTAGAAGGGGAGGTGGAGGCCGTAGGGGGAAACCCCAAAATAACCAACATGGATACAAGGACTAGATGCTTTCACACGATAACAGTCTCCTATTACAATTGTGTTGACAGTTTTGGTAGTCTACTATCGGGGCTACCATTTTTGTGGCCACCAGTTGGCACTAATAGCGAGTAAGGTCTTATCGCTATCGTGAAAAAGTGATTTTTAGCGCGGCGGGGCCTATATAATTGATTATATTTTCGAATACTTTTGAAAGTTATTATTGGATATTAGGAAAAAAGCAAGGAAAACCACAAACACACAGAGAACCGAACCGTCGTCCTCACACTCGTTGTTGTTTGCGAAGTGTATATTCATAAACAATTTAAAATAATGCCAGCTTCTATTGTTAAGTGAGCATAATAAATCTCAATTATTATTTGTAATTGATATTATATAAATTGACGTTGAATAATGCGCGAACGCATGTCCGTAGTCAAGTTCATTTAGACGTACAGTTGGGGTCGGGGGTTGATTAAAATGTACACCAATAAAATAACTGAAATTAATATTACTTTATGTTGTGTAAAGTTGTGTTCCTGCGCGTGAGTAAGGTCGCCAGAGCTCATAGGGGAGGGGGAAAGGTCGGTAACGCGTGAGCGATGCTTCGTGTGTTGCAAGCTTCCATATGGCTACGGTAACCGCTTACCATCAGGCGGCCGTATGCTTGTTTATCGACTTAGTAGTATAAAAAAAAAACTGAACTTTGGGACTTTTTTTATATTATAATTTTGGGAAAACAAAAAAATTCGCTAATCAAAATTAAACACCTTTGGAATACCGCCATTATTAAAATTACGTATTAAGTTTATATCCAGCGATTGTGATACAGAATACATACAAATAAAATAAACCCCTGGTGGCTCTAGGTCCAGGGGGACCGGGGCGGAGGCTATGGCCCGTCAAAAAACATATGTAAATTGTTAAATTTCATAAAAAACAAAACATTTTTATTGGACATAAAAACGCTTAATAATAATCTTTAATTATCTTTATCTATACTAATATTATAAAGAGGAAAGATTTGATTGTTTGTTTGTTTGTTTGTTTGTTTGCATTGAATAGGCTCCGAAAGTACTGAACCGATTTGAATAATTCTTTCACTGTTGGGAAGCTACACTATCCCCGGGTGACATAGGCTATATTATATTTTCAAAAAAATTAGGGATCCTTACTAAATCTCCAATAATGTAACCCAAGGTGTAAAAAAAATACCTAAAATATTCATTACATCGCGTGCGCTGCGAAAACTATTGATGATAGAATAAAAAAATGTACTACGACTTTGCAGAGCACATTATTATTTACAAAAAGTGTCGGGATACCATATGTCTAACTATTATAGTTATGCCACAATAAGAGTTTTTCTATTTTAAATTTTTTATTGAAATGCCGCCGCTATAAATGTCTCTCTATTTGTATCTTGGTATTAATCATTATCAAAATAAATTACTTCATATCCAAGACTGCTTCAATACCTTTATATAACTTTTTGAATTATTCAATTCGGACATTCCATTCAAAAGATATCACGAGTTTAAAAATATAAGTATTAGCAGAAAAATCACGTCACGGGTACGGGCCGTACGGCAGGGAATCTCTTTGCGTGTGGCTCAGTGTTTGACGGTAGGGTAGGGTAGGGAAGGGGGAAGGGGGAAGGGGGAAGGGCAGGGTAGGGTAGGGTAGGGTAGGGTAGGGTAGGGTAGGGTAGGGTAGGGTAGGGCAGGGCAGGGCAGGGCAGGGTTCGATAGGGTAGGGTAGCACAACAGGGTAGATTAGGATAGGGTAGGGTAGCACCACAGGGTAGGGTAGGGTAGGGTAGCACCTCAGGGTAGGGTAGGATAGGGTAGGGTAGCACCACAGGGTAGGGTAGCACCACGCGAACGAAGTCGCGCCGGGCAGCTAGTTGTATACAAAACAGTAAAATTCATTAAAAATATGAAGTCTCTTGTGGTAGTATTAACTGTGTTACAAGAGACAGTGTCTTCCCCACAACATAAGATTAAACAAGGATTGTGTGGACTTACGGTGTCGCACACTAAATAAATTAATATGAACTAAACTGACTACACGGATGATCTACCAGGAGACTGGATCTTTACTTACATGTCTACTTCCCACTTCAAGTCAAATAAAAATATACACTTCTATTTCTGTTCTTCTTTACGTAAGACTAGGTTCCTGCCCCGCGGTTGCACTCGCGTTCTCGAGATGAAAAGTAGCCTATAGTACTCGGGGATAATGTAGCTTCCTATTAGTGAAAGAATTTTTGTAATCGGAACAGTAGTTCCGGAGATTTCCTCCTACATCCAAACGTACAAAAGATCATGGCGAGATTTGTACAAAAAAATAAAGATTTTTAGAGACGTTGGAATGACGTTATAATTGATCCTTGGTGCCTAAGGAACAACTTGAGCCATTTCAAATATTTTTAGAACCCCGGGATAAAAATGAGAATTTCTATGGCATGCCGGCGAATCGCGACTATTCGCGACCAAAGCCATTATGTTGTTGTTATGTTTTGCGGGGTTTATAAAATATTTCATGTATATTAACATGTTGCTGGTAATGTAATCTCAACATTGGAAGTGATTCAATACCCTCTAAAATGTTTTATTTTTTTGTACAAATCAATGTATGGAGCTCGCCATGATTCTTTACATCTTTATAATATAAGTGTAGATTTGTTTCCACGACTGTACTTCAAGCGCAATGACCATGAGTTCATACTTTCACTGAGACCTGCCTGTTGTCCATCCGTATGCGCCTACGTACATATCGGAAACTGGTTCGTATGTCCGTCCGTACCATTTATGTTATCGTTATTAGCTTTTAGTGCAATAATAGTCATTAAATCGCTTGCTTTCTTTTTTTTAACCGACTTCAAAAAAAGGAGGAGGTTCTCAATTCGGTTGAATTTTTTTTTTTTTTTTTTATGTTTGTTACCTCATAACTCCGTCATTTATGAACCGATTTGGAAAATTCTTTTTTTGTCTGGAAGGGTACACTTCCCGTTTGGTCCCATTGTCATCAGATCAGGATTTGATTACTTCTTAGTGTACTTTGAAGTCGGTTTAAGTTTTTTGTAAAACAGTCCAATTATTTTGTATATTTTTTACTTATACCCGTACTTATACTTTTAGTTATAGCACGTTATAATTATCATAGTCTTTACTTGCAGACAATAATCGCTATTATTTGTGGAGCAATAAAATCGTTAGTCATTCAGGTGAACAATGCATGTTCCAATTATCTGTAATGGTGCGTCCATGCTTGGCGAACCGAGCACTAGCCGAGCCTCGAACGAGCACACTGCGAGCACGATTCGCGTAGCGTGGACGGGCTCGCGAGCCTCGAACGACATGCGCCCTACGTTTTTAGTCATGGTTCCATTTTTAATACGTGGAATATAACAAAAAATATTATATTGTTTGTCGACGAAAAAGGTTTGCAATTCGACACGTCATAATTGCGTCGATTCCGTGAATTGATTATTTAATCGAAAGTGGTTCTGTAGTTTTAATAGGTCTTCAAAAACATGAATATCTAGTTTTTTTGTGTATTATAATCGTCATACGATTTAAAGCGATGATAGCTGGTGACGTCGAAAGCCGTGTCGAAGACTACAGATACTAGCCAGGTACAATAATGTTTTTTTTATACGCCTAAGTCGGTAAAAAAGCATAAGGCGGTCACGCACCAAAAGATTATTTCACAAAAAAAACTGTATAAAGCATAATCGGTTGTTTAGCCGTTTATTATTGATTGTAAGTCGATGTTCACTATTATATTTAACCTCCTGTCGACAGTAGACCTAGGGCGCCCACACTGCTTTAGACCTATAATAAAAACCGGCCAAGTGCGAGTCAGACTCGCGCACCGAGGGTTCCGTACAAACCTGTAGGTATATAAGTAAATGGTAGTATAAACCTGAGTATTTGATATGAATTTCAATATATGACGTATTAAAAAAAAACTACTTACTTACTAGATCTCGTTCAAACCAATTTTCGGTGGAAGTTTGCATCGTAATGTACATCATATATTTTTTTTAGTTTTATCATTCTCTTAGTTTAGAAGTTACAGGGGGGGGGCACATTTTACCACTTTGGAAGTGTCTCTAACTATTCAGTTTAAAAAAAAAAAATTGTAACCTCAATATCATTTTTGAAGACCTATCCATAGATACCCCACACTTACGGGTTTTATCAAATTTTTATTTTTTATTTTCAGTTCTAAGTATGGGGAACCCCCAAAATTTATTCGTTTTTTGTTGCGGTTCACAGAATACATCTACTTACCAGGTTTCAACATTATAGTACTTATAGTTACGGAAAAAAGTGGCTGTGACATACGGACGGACATGACGAATCTATAAGGGTTCCGTTTTTTGCCATTTGGCTACGGAACCCTAAAAACTATCAATAAAGTTCTCATTATTCATTGTACGTGAAGGCTCACTCAATGACAAAATAGACAAACAAAGATATGTCGTTCTTTAAACAAAGTGAACGTAAAGACACGACCTAACTCGCGTTTATAAATTACTTGGAGGTATTTCATGTCATCTCATGGCTAGAACTAGGCTTAAAGGTCCTAAGTTCGGGCCTAAATGTCAGTGATGAGCGAAGGTTGAGAAGATAATTGAAATTGCTTAGAGATTCGTTAATTTTTAACAGAAATATATGATGTGGTCGAAGATGGTAAGCATAAAGCACAACATAAAGCCTAGAAGGGAAGAACATATTAGAATTTGTTCTCAAAGAGCAGTCGACTGGGAGCAGAGCTTGTACTATAAGTAATGGCATACCCCCTTATTACAAAACATGGTTTAAAGTAAAGCCAGGTTTTACTGTCATTTGGTCACTTTCTAACGTCATATAATAAAAAGGGACGAGGCTATTTTAAAACCTGGTTTTCCTTTAAACCATGTTTTGTAATAAGGTGCATACAGTTTATTGCATTTTTAAAATAACACGGTTATACAGTTAGATTACTGGTGGTCCCCACGCTAGGTCAAGCCTGTCTCGTGGGGGCCACAAATCCGGGATATAAAAAAGATTTACAACAGAGCACTTAATGCAATAAATTAAACACATTACACGTAAATTACTAAAATACACAGAAAATATACAAATAGTGCCTAGAAATAGTCTTTTTTTTTATACACCTTGGTCGACAATGAAGCATACGGCCCACCTGATGGTAAGCGGTTACCGTAGCCATATGGACGCTTGCAACACAAGAAGCATCGCTCACGCGTTACCGACCTTTCCCCCCTCCCCTATGAGCTCTGGCGACCTTACTCACGCGCAGGAACACAACTTTACACAACATAAAGTTATTTGGCTGCGGTATTCTGTAAGGTGGAGGTACTTCCCCAGTCGAGCTGCTCTTTGAGCGAATAAAAGCTATGCTCTACCTCTCTCAAAGTAATCCTCCTCAAAGCCTCAGGAGTAATCACGTTATAATTTTAATGAACCGTTCAGTACCATCATAGGAAAGAGCCAATTTCGGACCTTGCGCTTAGCTTGGTGGACGCTGCAACTAACTTTGACAATTTTGTTATAAACTAGCTTCTGCTCGCGGCTTCGCCCGCGTGGTCTATAGGAAACGAATGACATATTTTTCTACAACAATAAAATAAAACAAAACAACTTCATCCCTCTACGAGCGTGGACTTATAAAAATGCTGAGACACGTATAAATTAATTTACAATATTCAGCCTAAACACAAAATTTGAAGATCCTAACTTCTAAACTGACAGACTTTCATACAAACTTCCACCCCCTATTTTACCCCCCCTAGGGATAGAATTTCGAAAAACCCTTTCTTAGTGGATACTGGATACCTACTCTTCACAAATAATATACCCTATGTATTTCATGTCTCTAGGACCATTGGTTTAGGCTGTGCGTTGATATATCAGTCAGTCAGTCAGTCAGGACTTTGAATTTTATATATTATAAATATAGGGGGCGCAATTGGGTAGCCTCTGACATAACTTAGTTCTAACAAAAGCACAATTCGTTTTGAAAGTACGCCGATTTAGCTGGGAAGGATAATCAGGAGAGTTCAGTACTAAGTAGTGTTGTTTAGAGAAAGCACGAAGAAGGAACAGTTGACGGACATTGAGTACATTAGCTAACTAAGTATATACTACACATACTACTTTTTTAACCGACTTCAAAAAAAGGAGGAGGTTCTCAATTCGATTGTGTTTTTTTTTTTTTTTTTTTTTTTTTTTTTTTTTTTTTACCTCATAACTCCGTCATTTATGAACCGATTTGGAAAATTCTTTTTTTGTCTGGAAGGGTACACTTCCCGTTTGGTCCCATTGTCATCAGATCAGGATTTGATTACTTCTTCGTGTACTTTGAAGTCAGTTTAAGTTTTTTGTAAAACAGTCCAATTATTGTTCGTAAATATACATAATTACACTCAGACTCAGGACATACAGACATGTTCATGCACACAAATGCATATCCTGTGTGTGAATCGAACCCACAACATGCGGCGCGATATATCTCACCGCAGTCGTAAGCAACTACCTACCCTACCCTTCCCTACCCTACCCTAACCATCCAGGGCGCCACCCAAACGCATACAGAAAAAAACATTCACATTGGTCCAGCCGTTTAGTAGGTTATATATAAAGATTTAAAACAGCTATACAAAATACAGGTAATAAAAAAGTATTTCAGGTCAATTTGGAACAATATTATATCCGGTTATAAAGTAAGTCGCTTAATTTATGCGATGTCATTGTGCTTACGGATAATCTTTTCTTACGTAATATATGCAATGTCATCCTTACACAATACAAATGGTCAAAGATATGTTTTTTAGCCGACTTCAAAAAAGGAGGAGGTTCTCAATTCAGTTGTATGTTTTTTTTTTTTTTTTTTTATGTTTGTTACCTCATAACTCCGTCTTTTAAATTCTTTTTTTGTCTGGAAGGGTACACTTCCCGTTTGGTCCATTGTCATCAGATCAGGATTTTATTACTTCTTAGTGTACTTTGAAGTCGGTTTAAGTTTTTTGTAAAACAGTCCAATTATTTCATACAAAGAACTGGTAAAAAATGGGTGGTACAAAAAGTTTTGCAAAAAAAAACACCGTTTTTATACAGCCGTGAGCTGTCAAACTATTTCACCTGTTTAAATTAAGAATGCTTGGTCCACACATCACTTGCAGTGAAGTAGAAACTTATCATAAACGGGATTATACCTATCATAAAACTGTGCGGTAATGTAAAGTAAAAAGCACTAGTGTATAATAATCTGCATTAAGATACTAAAAACGGTGCAATAAATGTTACTTTACGAGTGAGTGTGTTGAAATAGTACATTATGATACATGTGTGCAAATTTGATTATTAACACTTCAGGCGCTATTAAGCGATAAGGGAGCCGAGAGTTTAATAAATCAATGCACACGAGTGTCATACGACATTTTTCAACACACGAGGAAAATAATTGGACTGTTTTACAAAAAACTTAAACCGACTTCAAAGTACACTAAGAAGTAATCAATCCTTATCTGATGACAATGGGACCAAACGGGAAGTGTACCCTTCCAGACAAAAAAAGAATTTTCCAAATCGGTTGATAAATGACGGACGGAGTTATGAGGTAACAAACATAAAAAAAAAAAAAAAAACTGAATTGACATTGAGAACCTCCTCCTTTTTTAGAAGTCGGTTAAAAATAGACTTAAATTTTGCAATAATTGTCACTTTACGAGCGAGTGTGTTGAAAAATACTTAATGCATGTTGTATGCAACACTAAATACAATAATGTGAAGGTAATAACCAGGAAATGTTCTAATACCATTGTTGTACATACTTAGCGCATAAAATATTATCTATGATCGCGCAAGATCATTGTCATTACGTTTTGTTATACAATAAAAACATTGTTCCGGTTCTATTTTGACTTGTGTCTCCGTGACTTTAATGCTTTTACATTCAGCCCCCCTAGACAAGATGGCTGTCGACAATCGTCATTGTTAGTAAACGATCAACCTTTGTATGGGATTGACATAAGAGATTGTTAAAAAACACGTGATATTTCAATTTGAAATGTCAATCCCATCCCATACAAAGGTAGATCGTTTACTGTCGTTGACGATTGTCGATAACCATCTTGTCTAGGGGGGCTGAATGTAAAAGCATTAAAGTCACGTCTACTGGCCCAGGTACATTTGTTATATGTAAAGTTACATCGAAAACTGATCAGCCGACTCATAATTTGATACTGATTATTTTGTTACTGACAGAGAATTTTCCGCAATTTTATAACTAGCTGGCCCGGCGCGAACTCATTAGCGTGGTTTTCGCTAACCCTACCCTACCGTACCCTACGCTGTTTTCTGTCAAGTCCCATCATCATCATCATCAGCCTATAATGTCCCACTGCTGAGCACAGTGCTCCTTTCACAAATGAGGGTGAAAGGGAATGGGCAGATACTCCACCACGCATGCCCACTGCGGATTGGTGGAGGTAGGCTAGTGGTCAACCTACTGTTGGAATTTTTCAAGCCGCCTAGGAGGCATCCAACTAGCTTAACGACTATCACAATTAAGTGATAACCGGGACCAACGGCTTTACGTGCCTTCCGAAGCACGGAACGCTCGAACCACTAGGCGGTCACCCATCCAGGTACCGACCACGACAGACGTAGCTTAACTTCGCCGATCGATTAAGAACGGCTAATCATGCTACACCCAAAGATTTTCATAGGGCATCGTGCCTCTACCCAGATGGATAATCCGCCTTACTAAAGCATGACATTTAATTTCACTCCGCTTGAGGGGCTCCCTGAGCAAATCGCTCTCAGTTCGTACTGCGCACGGCTGTCAAATACTGTCAATTCTGGCTTGTTTATTTCATGTTCCCATAGAGGCGACTATCCTTCTGGACGTTTTAAATTCTTTGGCTACACCACGAGCGCTTCAATTCCCATGGGAACGGGATAAAAACTATCCTATGTCCGTCTCCTGGGTCTAAGCTCCCCACCAATTTTCAGCCGAATCGGTTTAGCCGTTCTTGAGTTATAAATAGTCTAACTAACAGGACTTTCTTTTATACTGGGTGGAGATTTCGAGATGCCATATTTTCGAAACCTATGTTGGATTAGTCATCCTGAACAAATTTTACTATGGGACCAACACTGAATTCTCAAAAAAATATTTTTACTTTTCATACATTACGATCGAGCAAGGTTGACATAAATATACTATGAGAAGTTAAAAAAAAAATTGAGATTTCGCTATTGGTCCCATTGTAGAAGTTGTTCAGCATGACTAACCCAACATAGTTTTCGAAAATATGCCATCTCGAAATCTCCACCTGTTATATATAGATATTAACACATACTTTTTCGAGGCAAAAATTTACAGAATTGGACCGGGACATGGAAAAAGATATTCTTTATCCGAGGACCACGAGTGACACCGCAGTATGTTTATAATTTAGAAAGCTCCCAACAACATAATAAATGTTACCCAACGAAATTGATGGACACAATGATTTTAAATACTAGCAACATTTTAACAATGGGCTTACGAGCGGTTAACAAAGCACGTATTATCATGAATAAGTGAATTCCTTCCGTGCCACTGACAATGTGCACAAAGTACAAACGACAAGAGATTACATAACTTTACGTAAACTTGACGTGATGTAATGTACGTTATTCCGTGCGATGAATTTGGTGCGAATATCCGCTCTTCCGGCATGAATGACCGGTCGATATTTTATTTGATTTCCGAATTTGTTTCATTGGCAATTATTTAAAAAAAGAATTGGTTATTTTTTTTGATTGAGCACCAGACTTTTTCGCGAGAGAACTTGCAGAGTGACGTTGCGTTTTCGTTTTTATTTTCATAAATTCGTGTATTTTGTGTTTTATTGCATATTGTTGGTAGTCTTTCAAATAAAGATCAATCCATGTGCACCAGTGAAATGAAATGAACCATGCTAAAACATGACTTTTACGGACGGTGACTGACTGAGGACTATGTGAAAGTGATTTATTGTGACTAGAACTTATAATAAAACTGGAAATTGGCAAAATACACAAGCCGTGTGAAGCCATCACATTAAAAAAAAAATTGAGCACCCACATCCTGAGACTTGGTATCTTGCTGGGTATATATTCGCAATGGATACAGAATGTGTAAATTTTAACTTTACCTACACTACACGTCAAATATACAAAGTGCTGACAGGTGCTGACATATAAACTACTTGAACAACTTTTTTTTCAGCACGAGTCTGTAACTCGAATTCATTTCGAATCATAACGATTAGAATCGTAACTACTGACTGACACGTTAATTTGTTTCAATTGGATTGTATTGTATATTTTTTGTTCGAAAGAAAAAATAGTTTGTAAGATAGGGGTCATCCATATGCAATGTTATATTTAAGCACGTGTACATTTTTTTGGGAAAAATATAGATTTTTAGGAATATTATAAAATTATAAACTTTAACTATCATTAAAACTCTGCTGCCAGGATATCAAAAATATGATGGTTATGAGCGAATGAATGAACATTATATTTTTATTGTAATGAAAAACGTTTAGTACTTTATGGTAATGTCAACCATATATGATCTTGAAGTTGAATTTTTGGTTCCCAGGCCTATAAATCTGCGTTTAATCATAATGTACAAGTCAAAGCTGAAGTTAGAGGACATTTATGAAGGTTGAAGCTGCTAAAGTTACCAGTTCAAGTCAGTTTTCAACTGCGGAGAACCGGAAAAAATTGATATTTGATTTGATTGTATTTAATATTATTAGACGACCTGGCAATATAGTTTTTGAACGTTTAACAATTTTAAAGACTGACAAATTATCTCAGCGTGGTAGGTGATGATGATGATGATGTGGTCATAAGTGATAAGCACAAGCCTAGATGCAAACTGGGTCTTTAGTGTGATACTTTCTACAAAACATAAGTACATGGAAGAGCATGAGGTGGATACTAGTATACGATATACCTTACAAAGGAAATCATTAGTGTAAATAAAACTTGAAAACTAAGGTTCTTAATCTAGAACGCTCAAGTCAAGTTTAAAACAATGGATTTTGAAACCAGTACCAATGACATTAGGTTTATTTTCTATTAATATCTATTCTTGGGACTTGATCTTATACAGGCCTTATTTTAGGACTATGCATGAACACAAGTTAGTGCTTACTAGAGGTAAAGCTAAGTGTATGTGAGATGTCAACGTCCTCATGCTAAACTGGTAATGCAATTGCTCAATATGCGCATAATATGTGGCTAGATTTTTTTTTTAATTTTCTAATACGCATTCGGAAAGAAAAAGTAGCATACATTATTAGTGCATTTACCTAGTAAGTAAGTGTGAGTGTTATTTGCTATATTATATGGTTATTTAGTTTTGTTATTTTATAACATAATTGCCAATGATTTTTGTTACTCAATCGCTTTGGTTTTAGATAAGACTTGGCATATTATACAGATTATACCTTGGATTGAAATAAAGTGTAGTATTTTTAATTCGGAATATCATAAAAATCGTTCAGGAACAAGGGTGAAACAGTGGTAAGCTTAGTCTTCGTCTAGTTATCTAATAAACATTATTATATTCTTTATAATTGTATGCAATTTCTGAAGATTAATGTTATTGCTTTTCATAGCTTTTGGCATATAATTCAATGGCATGAATGAAACCAAATACGATTTTTGGTATACTTAAGAGTGCGTATTAAGCAAAATAACAAATCATAGAATTGTAAATTACCCAAGTAAATAATATTTAAATGAAAAAATATTTTTATTTGGGTATTTTCATTATATAAGCGAGGATTCAGTCAAAGCAAAAATATAATGGAATGAAAATTCCTTGATTGAAAAAAAATCACAAAGTTACCTATTATATTAATTAATTTTCGTTTTTATTCGTTCATGGCGTATTTAATTAAGAAAAAAATGCGATAAAAAATATCACTGACGTATGACCTAGGGCTGATACTAACGATTTTTTAAAATATTCTATATATTTTCATTTAAGCTCCAAATCGTGTGAACTAGTTCTGACGAGTTTGTTATTTTGTTGGTATTATCAATTCTTTCGCCATAATACAATCGATTATTGTAAAATTTTTAATTGTTGACATTTCGTATCGTTTCACCTTGTAATACATGCTTTAACGCAAGGATGGCATCGAATCGTATAATAACTATGTTTTTAAAGGAAAGTTGTGTGCCTTGAGCGTATGTAATGGTAACCTACTCCTCAATTAATGACGTACTTAATATGCATAAGGTACAATTTCTTAAGTCGGTGTATGTTTTGTAATTTGAACTTTGTTGTGACATTTTTTGTCGGTGTTAACTATTCGACGAATGTGCGTTTTTAAATAATCGCGGGTAAGTATAAAAATCGATTTCTTTATGTAAAATAAATTAATTGGTAAAAGTATCACAGCACTTGTCAATCTGGAAAAGACAAATTTTTATGCAAATAACTTTTCTAAAAAAGGAAAAATTCTAAAAAGGCAGTTATGAACCGTAGACGTCTAGCTCTCGTCCTTTATATCTCAGTCAGGAATTCCTAGACAAAGAACTCACTGTACTATGCCTGCCAAAGTGCCAAACGAGTTTACTATGGTAATAACCTAGGTAAGAGGCCTATTTATTTACAAATGTTCAATGCTTAACCTGTGTCCTAGTTCGGAGCAGTGGGCGTTTTCGAATTTAAATACATTTTCGTGAAATGTTGAACACATAATATTAGTAGGTATTCATTATTACTTATGCTTCTATAAACCTCTCCAAGATACCTATATTTTTTTCTAATTTTGGCCTGTATTCTTAATAAATCTTTGAATACTTTAAATCTTCTAAGATTTTTTTCCGACACGAGACCTTTCCTGAAACGAAGAATGCGTAGAAGAACACTGATACACCTACGCTTGTATTTTGGGAAAGCGGTCAAATAAAAATACGCTGTTTGACAAACAGTGAAAGATGCCGAATAATAATGTCAATATTGATGCTTGTATTTGACACGACACTGCCATGCATAATCTCGTACAATATGAGTGACGTAATATATGGGTGATTCCTAAATTATGCTCTACGACCCACAGCTTTATTATTATTTAAAAGCCGACCGTTCGAAATTTGAAATCATTTATCTATGACATTGGAATCAAAATGTGCGGTCTCAAAGAAGCTTCCTTCCGCGGACGCTCAGACTGTGGAATGAGTGCCGTGGTTTTCCCAATGGAGTACAGCATGGGGTTCTTCAAAAATGGTGTGAAGAGATTTTTGCAGGGTCGGCCATGCGTGAGTGATAACCCTGGTGCTGCAAGCGTTCATAGGCTACGGTAACCGCTTACCATCAGGCGGACTGCATGTTAGTTTTCTACAATAATTGTATAAAAAAAATTTTTTTTTGCCGGCATCTACTTATGAGCCCAGAGACGAAAATTGCACTAGTGAGTGGGAGTGTAGCCCACAGTAATAAAATAACAAGAGTTGTAATAAATTGCATCTAATTGTCGAATATGAGAAGAACTTTAATAAAGCAAATGCATACAAAAGATGATTGGTTCGAACTGAAACTTTCTCTCGTTTGAAAGATATATTTAATTTTATTTTACAAATCGTAGACGGTTAATTACTGACATTAACGATTTTTACAAAGAAAGGAATCCATTATGAATTTAAATTGCTTTATAAGAAAGTCGATTAAAATTTTCGTAGGTTGTTACGATTTTTTTGCTATGGTATACTATATTTGGATTTCCGTTTCCGTATTTCAGTATTATATTTGGCTAATTAAAATGATTAGTTTTTGTAAATCGATTTGGCAGAGTAATTTCATTATATAAAATCATCGAAATTGATTACCAATCTCATTGCATATACTACTATGTTTATTAATTCATTACTTTACTATGGGACATTGTTATAATAAACCCATATAACAGGCATTGTTAAAATCAAACAAACTTTATATTCACAAATAAAAAATACTTACACATTTTAAAAAATCCAGGCTACACTATCTTCAAAAAATAAAATTACTTTTTACATCAAATTAATGCACTGACACAGTTTGGAGCTTTGTCATTCGTAAAAAGAGGTTTCATAAAGGCTGTTTACATTTACACCATAAATATAAAATTCGTTTAAAAAAAATATAAAAACATTCAACCTCCTCAGTAAATGCAAAAATCGTACTGGCCGGTTGCAAAGTAATGATTTAAGTTTTAAACTACTTCGCGCGTGGTGGTGGACGTGACATGAACTTTAGATTCTGAATTCAAATCAACTGACTTCTCGAATGGATTCACACTATTGCTGCGTATTCATTCACTTCAATAAATGCTGACGATATTAAAACTTCAATGGTTTGGTTACTAAATGCAAAAGTCGTTGCGACATAGGTAAACAAAAAATTATGGGGTAAAGGATGCGAACTTCGAATTCAATGGAGGGAAAATAAGTTTGTTCCAAAATGGTTTTTAATGTCACATTTTATTAAGTTTTCTTTAATAATAAATAAAGAGTTTGTCATCGAAAGTAAATGCAGTGGTTTTTTAATAAATTACCACGTTTATTTGGAATTAAATTAATACTTATTGTTTTAAAAATGGCATTGAGTTTTTTTATGATAGGTAATTCACAGACAAACAAACTATCGTCAATAACCTACCGCTACAAATTGCGATATTTTATTTTTATCAAGAAATTAAAATAAGTGTCTGAATAATTAAAAAAAAAACATGTTTCCCACGAGCCGACACCCGCTTGACCGGTTCATAGAGCATAGACAATACGTCAGGTCGATCACAATCTAGTTTTTTTTTAAACGTATGGGAGTTTAATTTCACTTTTAAACAATATAACTATAACCTGATAGCTATACTGAGAGACACCATTGTTTTTAGTTTTTGTTAATAATTATTGCATAATTGCTGTTTAAAAGAGGTTAATTGGGCATAAACTAAACTACTTTAGTTTTTATGTCTGTACGTGTAGTATAAATAGATATGTGTAATGATGGTGTAATGGTTAATGTTACAAGAAATACTTACAATTTAGTATTTTTTTTTTCTATATGATATCTCCTATGGCTTGCGATGAGACTCTCCAGGAATTGGTACAGCGCCCCTCGCGGTAAACTTACGGAACTAATTTCTCTCATAGACCAGAAGCTTATTTTTGTTTAGTTTAGGTTATGATGGGACTAACATATCCTTATAGGATAAAAGTCCCTAAAAAAGAAGAAAGAAACTCTCAGTGGCTCCATGCGAATTCCTATAGAAAAATATCGTAAATGCAATCGCGATAGTCTTTTCTTTACTCTCAGAGAGATGTTTTCAAAAAACGAGCGTACAAGCAAAGTCAAATGCGCTAGCTTGTTTTAATTTCAGAATAACGCATAAGTAAATTTTTGCTAATTAAAATATTATTTTGTAGCAACTTGTCATTGAGACCCTTCCCATGTCAGGTACGGTGACTCTTCGAGGGTTGTCAGCAGGGCCATTGAAGTTTGCACTGAAGACGTTTTCATTCGATCGTAAACTGAAAAAAAAATGACATATAAACTAACCTTCGTACTGCTATGGTCAGTAAAAATAGCATAACAGAGAAGTTCTAATGGTGCGTCCATGCTTCGCGAAGCGAGCACGGACGCGAACGGACTTACGAGCCTCGAACAAGCATTCGTCTCGCGCTCGACTGTGCGCTTCCCCTGATTTTTTCACGAACACAGGGATTCTCATCGCGCTCGTTGTATGCTCGTTCTATGCTTGTTGTAAGCTCGTTATACGTCCACACTTGACTTCGCGAGTAACGAACGAATCCTGTTCGTTCGTTGCTCGGTTCATGATCGGTTCGCGTAGCATGGACGCACCATTAGAACTCATTTATTATGAGGAACTTAGAAAAACGTTTCGTTTCCTGAAAAAATAAGGCGCCGATCCCACAGAGAGAGTTCTAGAGTTCCGAGCTCTGAGTTCCGCGTTCTCTAATATATGCCGCGCCTTTGATCATTGCACACAGAGAACTCGGCGTTCAAGAGAACGCGAGTACTGTCGGAGTTCCATTCTCTAAAGCCGGCAGTTGAGGTGACACGTCTGTGCTATCACTGTCAAATTTTTTTTTTTTTTTTTTTTATACCACTTAGGTGGCAAACAAGCATACGGCCCGCCTGATGGTAAGCGGTTACCGTAGCCTATGGACGCTTGCAACACCAGGGGTATCACGCGAGCGTTGCCGACCCTGCAGAAATCTCTTCACACCCCTTTTGAAGAACCCCATGCTGTACTCCATTGGGAAAACCACGGCGGGGAGCTCATTCCACAGTCTGAGCGTCCGCGGAAGGAAGCTCCTTTGAGCCCGCACAGTACGAAACAATTCAGGTTTCAATATGTGAGGATGGACTCCCCGTCGATGGCGAGAGTTGCGATGGTAGAAAGTAGCCGTGGGCATCATCTTAAACAATTCTTCAGAACACTGTCCGTTGTACAAGCGGTAGAACACACATAAGGAGGCAAAGTCTCTCCTCAGACTGAGGGGCTCTAAACCGCTTGTGAGCTCGGGATCGTCGACAATTCTGATGGCACGTCGTTGAACCGAGTCTAAAGGATCAAGCTGGTATCCAGGTGCCCCCGCCCATAGATGACAGCAGTACTCCATATGAGGCCGGACTTGCGACTTGTAAAGTTGCAGCCTTTGCCCCGATGTGAAGTACTGCCTCGCTCTGTTGAGCACTCCGAGCTTTTTGGATGCCAGCTTAACCTTGTCTTCTAAGTGACTTCGAAACAAAACGTCGCTAGAAATGTCGACGCCAAGGATCCCGATGCTTTTGCTGATGTTCAGGGACGTGTTCTGGAACTGTGGAGCCACAGCAAATGGGGTTTTCTTAGCGGTGAACGCGCAGGCTTGAGTCTTAGTGGGGTTGAAATGGACTAGGTTTAGTCTGCCCCAATCGGAGACACTAGTTAGTGTACTCTCGATTTCAGACAACAGCCGTTCGCGGCTTTCCTCCACCTCGGAACGAGGGATATTAGCACGGCCCGTGTAATAAGCGTCCCCTGTACTGTCGTGAGTTACTGAGTGGAGTGACACAAGGCAGAAAGGCTCTAACGGGTGGAGATTTCGAGATGACATATTAATATCGAATATTAATATAATATTAATATAATATAAATTAACATAATATTAATATAATAGCGACTTCTCAAAAAATTTGCTCGATCATAATGTATGAAAAGTAAACATTTTTTTTTGAGTATTCTTTGTTGGTCCCATAGTAAAAGTTGTTCAGCATGACTAACCTGACATAGGTTTCGAAAATATGCCATCTCGAAATCTCCACCCAGCATAACTTTTTTTCTAAATACACCAAAGTAATAAGATTTAATATTTTTGTTAAAACAAAGACATTATTGCTGGCCGCCAATTGGACAAGCTCTATACAAATTTGTCCATATTACCTTAAGAACTCTAGACTGCTCGCTCGCGGAAATCGGAACGCGGAACTCTAGAACTATTTGTGGAAAAGGCGCCTTTAAAAAGTCATGTTTATTTTTTTTCAGTGTAGGGAAATAGTTGAGCACTGTTTCTTCGTAACAACACTAGTAAGTATCTTGATTTTGGTTTAAAAAATATACTTGGGGAAGTATATCCTTGTTTAAGGAAATACCCTTTAGTTTTTGTGGTAGATTTCGTTACATCAAACTTCTAGGAAATGGGGAGAATGTTTATTTTTACTGTTGTATAAATGGGAAAATACACCTGATGCTTTTGAGGTGTTCTTTTATAAATTTTCCTTAAATTATAATTAACTACCTGTCCCTGGTGGTTTCACCCGCGTTCCTTAGATAAAAGGTAGACTATGTCCTACATACCATAGGCTATCTGCGTACCAAATTTCATCGCTATCTGTTTAGGCGAACAGACGGACAGATTGAATCGTAGGTATCATCTCTCCCTAGTGATACATCAGAACAGGATATGTTTTTAATTCAGTACACGCGATTGATACCCCTAGTGTTGCAAGCGTCCATAGGCTACGGTAACTGCTTACCATCAGGCGGGCCATATGCTTGTGCATTGCCACCATAGTGGTACAAAAATAAAATTGGATTGCATAAGAGTTGGTAATACGGCCCTAAACAGCGTATCTATATACAATCTATTTAAATTGTTCGGCCTTACACGCGGGAAATATGAAAAGAAAGAAAATAAACTTCGCTAATAAAATGCGACCATGTTGATAAAAAAGGCCAATAGATAAAAAAAAGTATAGTGACGTACAGGACGTACTTAACCATAGCAGAGTACATTTAAATATTTAAGTGGCAACTGTTCCATAATTTCAACAATTTGCTCACCGGCTCGTTGGTCTAGGGGTATGATTTTCGCTTAGGGTGCGAGAGGTCCCGGGTTCAAATCCCGGACGAGCCCAAATCGTTTTTGCAGTTTTATAGCAGTTTTTAACATACCTTAATAATTTGTTGAACCATATTTGATAATGTTAACATTAAAAGTATCTATATTTTTTTATATGAACTATTAGCGCCATCTAACGATATAATTCATTATTAAAATGAATAATAATTAGGTTGATGTTAGATCTTTGGTAGATACAAACCTAAAAAGAAGGATAATACAAACAATTACTTCAGTAACGTGTTACAAATGTCTGCTAAATAATATTTATGGACTTATAACTTAATCTTATGGAATTTAAAACGATTAACAGTAACACTCATTTTTTCTTGGTCTGAGAGTAACACTTTGATTTTAATTATCTAAAATTGAGCGCTACATAATACCAGTACTATTAAATATTCTGTGATAATACTACGTAGTACTATTAAATATTCTGTGATAATACTCGAGATTTGTAGGTCTTTCTGGCTATGTTTGGCTCTTCAAGTACTTTATCAGTACCATTATAGTATTTTTTATCGTACCTAATCAATAAAAAAGTTCTTGTATATTTAACAAATATTTACAAAAATCTTACCGAAAGACTACTACCTAATCTAATCCATTGCTAACAAATTAGAAATCAGTTCATATATGTACACAATCAATGATATTCAAAAAGTTACGGTTACATCAGAAAATTCCATGACCATGATATTCTTTAACTGACAGTTTCACCAACAAGTGCTTGACATGTAATTTAAAAAAGATTTTTACATAATTCATTACGTCAATCGGAAAATACCAACGTGTTGCTCTAATTACTCAACAGATGGCGTGATTCGTGATTTTATCGAGCTACTAATGCTTTGAAGTAGAGCTCTCGCCCTCGACGGGGAGTCCATCTTCACACAGTAGTAACAAAATGGTTCAGTAATCTAGTCTAACCTTATGAACAAATACTGAAGTTAATTAATGAAAAATAATGAAACGCCACTTAAAATAACTTATCTGGCCCCGTGAGAGTCGCTGTTATCGCATTTGGTAGAGAAAACAACCAATGAACGTAGTATTTATATTCTCTTTGACCAATGGCGATTGACATTTCAAAATGGCGTCTCGTTAATTCCTGTTTCGACCACTGGCCCAGATAAGTTTATGGGACTATATTATGAGTGCCGTAAACCCAAGGATTAGGTACACTTATTTTTCAAGTTCTGTGTTTTAAAGTTCTTGTGAAATTTGTTGCATAAGTTTCTCTAGGTTTCTCTAGGGCTTTTCACCCCAGAAACCTGAAGCTGCGGGGCGGTAACTTTTAAGAAATAAAACGAAGTTTATAAAAATCTGAAATTTATTACTTACTAAAATATACCATCTTAGGACTAAATTAAAATACACATTCAAATACTCGACATGAAATAGTCATCGGCGGGACAGGGATCATTCGTATCTATTGGTTTGTATCTATATATTTTGCCCTTAGTACCAACTAATATGTTATTCTTATTATCGAAAGACATACCGGTGATTTTAAAGCCTAGCTGACCAATCTTTACTGGCAGAATACTCTTAGTATTCAATTTGAAGAGTGATCCTTTAACAGCTACAATACACTCATCGTTATTATTCAACTTAACAATATATTTCAGTTCCCGTGTAAATCCTTTATACTGTATTGGCTCGTAATAATCTGTGGAGAAGAAATACAATCTGCCATCTACATATTCATAAAAAACATTCCCTTTGCTGTCCAAAATGAAGGAGTACGCCTTTGGTATCTTATCATATCTTTTAACAGCAGCAGACCCGTTCATGAAACGAAATATTTCATGATTAGACCCAGTTGTTATATACATTCTATTATCAGTTTTATCTATGAATATACTTCTGATGTCATCGTCACCTATAGGTCTTTCTGCAGTGATCTCTGTTCTAGAATAATCATAGGTAACCAGACCTTGGTTTGTACCAATGTATACGACATTGTTACTGACGTCAATAGCCACACATTGGCCTACTAATTCATCTGAAACGGGCAGTTCTTTAATACCTAACGATCCATGTTTTAGAAGATGTATGCCTTTAGTGTAGTTTCTTTTGTGTAGTATAAAGAATATGTTTTCAGTTCTAGGGTCGACTACTATCCCAGTTGGATATCCATCGATGGTGGCTATAAGCTGTCGTTTGTAGTATTCATTTCCAATTTTGACTCTTTCACACTTTTCTGCTGCGTTGGTGTCTAATATAATGATGATTATTGGTAGAATTTTGATGGCTCCTTTTAAGGATTTCATTTTGTACTCATGACAGCCGGTTTTATTATCTGTTGAAGAAAAAAACACGAATAAAATAAGTTTTTATTAAAAAATACATTTTCAATATAAGCTTTTTTTGGTGACTGTACTTGCATTGTCTTCCAATATACTAATGTATACAAAATATCAAGTCAATCCGAATATGGCAGTGGGTGAAATCCGACTTGCAAGATTCGACCCGAACATACATACATACATACATTGCATGTTAGTAAAAAGCTAGTAAAAATACTATACATATGTGGATTTTATATTACTTATGTTCGAAGAGGGTAGGTTTATTGAATTTTTAAAACTAAGACTCAAGAGTCCATGAAGCCGATTTACAAATGACTCTCCAGTAATTGCCATTTGTATAATTAGCTGTATAATAATGTTATTTTAAATTTATAAAAACTGATACATAAAAAGTGTTTTTAAAATAGAATAAAAAAAGAAACAAACGCTATCTTAAAATTAAGCATAATCATGCTGGGGGCCTACCACAAGCTCTTAAAACAAGGTTAAAATAATCTTATTTGTCTTTTGTCCCTCTTTGACATCCAACGTCAAAACAAGACAAAACACAAATAAGGTTATTTTAACCTTGTTTTAAGAGCTTGTGGTAGGCCCCCAGGTCACTTCACTAAATAGTAAAAAAAAAAAACAACAAATCCATAAGTAATTCTGAACAGTCTAAACTGTTTAGATAATGGGCTAGTTTCCTGAAAAAATCTATTTAGTCCGTCACATACATTATCAAAAAATATTAGACACGTATTTTTTCTTTTGTCAATTAAACAAAAAAATACGAGGATATGGTTTGTTGAAGTTCCGCGTGACGTCACGGTGTGGTACACTTTTTAGTAACCAGTGACGTCACGAGCCCCCACTCCCGAACTTAGTCCCGAAGATAGTTAATGATTTGTTAAAGCAAAAAATACGTGTCAAATATTTTTTAATAATCTAACTGATGGACTAATTATATTTTTTTTTTAACTAGGAAACATCCCCATTGTACAAATCTAGCCAAATCAAATGATCTAGACTTACCTCAGAGAAGCGTCCTCCCCAATAGCACAGAATGCAATAAATTTATCGAATGATACCGTCGATTATTTCACTTTTATAAACATGGATGACCATTGTATCGTGTGAATGTTATGCTTGTAAACATTACCGATGTTTATACTGATATCTTTATAAAGCGGGTGCTGATTTTGCCCCATTTTTATATCCCCAAATATCCGTCATCTTTGAACGTCTAAGGAAGGTCTGACGGCACTGGGATCTCGTACCTTTACATTCAAATCGCACTGACAAAAACTGAGTGCCCCGGCGGCAAAACTGCAAATTAGGACTGAATCGATATGTATTTCTAATAAACTAGCTGCCCGGCGCGACTTCGTTCTCGTGGTGATACCTTACCCTGTGGTGTTACCCTACCCTACCCTACCCTGTCTAAACCATCCAGGGAGTTATTCTACTGTATGTGTGTATGTCATTGAACTCCTCCTAAACGGCTGGACCGATTTGAATGAATTTTTTTGTATGCGTTGGGTGGCGCCCTGGATGGTTTAGATTCACAAAACAGCCCGGCAGATGGCACCGCAGTCGGTATCTAGGTTATATTATCGACTGCAGCGCCATCTGCCGTAGAATTTTATATATAAAGATAAATAGCAAACAGCCCCAAAAGCAGCAACTGTTCACAAGTATTTAAGTTCAATTCAGAGTCAAGATCAAAATTCTTATTCAAATAAACCTTTGCAACTCTAATACCGGTTCGGAAGGTTGCATTTGCTGAGAAGAGCTGGCAATAAACTCAGCAATAACTCTCCGGGTTTTGGTAGTCTAGTAGACTAAGGACGCTATTGTGTAAGTAGACTCTACTTACACAATAGCGTCCTTATGGCGTCATAATGGAGTCATTATGGAGTCATTACGGCGCCATTATGACTGCTATTGTGGACTATTTTCACCGAACAATGCCTAACTTACGAACAAACAAATCAAAAGGGGTATATAGCTTTACTCAGCTCGACTGGGGAAGTACCGACCTTACAGAATACCGCAGCCAAATAACTTTGTTGTGTTCCTGCGCGTGAGTAAGGTTGCCAGAGCTCATTGGGGAGGGGGGAAGGGTCGGTAACGCGTGATTAATGCATGCGTCTATATGGCTACTGTAACCGCTTACCACGAGTACGTACGTTTGTTTACCAACTTCGTCGTATACAAAAAATATAATTTTAAGACGATGATTGAAAGGTCAGTGGTAGTGACGTCGGCTACCGAGACGACGGTCCCGGGTTCGAATCCTACAATGAGCTTGAGCTTTCGGTGAAGGAAAACATCGTGAGGAAACCATAGCACGGTGGTAGGGTACTTTGTAGTACCCACCTGGCTGGCTACCACCCTCAAGTTGAAAATCTGTCGCCAAGCTTCTATCGGTGTGTTCCGACAGCTGCACTTGAGAGCCAGTTCCTTCTAGGCTTTGTGTGCTTACCACCATCGACCATCATCACTTACCATGGTGAGATTGTGGTCAACACAGGCCTATACACAATAAAAAAAAAATAGTAGCCAATTAATAAAATAATTCTAAACCACAGATAATTCTGCTAAATATATCAAAAATACAGTTAAATTAATTACAACATGTAACACGCTGTAGATAATTAAAAATATTACTAGACTACTCGTGATGTAATTTGTCTATGAATTACGAAATTATCCCAGCGTTTGTCTTAACGAGATCTATAATGATATTATTATATTGAATTCATTATTTAGTTGTCCCTTGAGTGAGAACCATCAGAAATTATAGTAAGTTATTGTGGTTTAATACCTACTTATAATCCTACCAATTCTACCATTTCTACTATTATTATAGACGTAAAAAATTGCTCGTATGTTTGTTACATAATCTCGCCGTAATTCTAAATTGATGGAACTTGCCCGGCAGTTAGATCACACTTTTGATAAGTATATACTTTTGCTAGGAAAATCATTAGTTCTCAGAAATGTTAGGAAAAAACTGCAGTTTTTTCTGTTTGGTAGGTTTCCTTGGAAAATAATCATTGCTCTAGTGTCATTATCCAGAGAGGAAACTGAAACTGGACATTTCTTCTTAAGTCGATACTCATATGCGATTTCACTTGGTGAAAAACCAGGTTGGGATCCACACAGGCTCTGAGCATTTCCCTTCCTTGTTTTGTTTGCTTGCCACACTTTAAAAGGGCCATATATAAGAAAATAGAACACAAATATTTCTTTTATATTTAATCATAAAAATAAATCAGCCAGTCTCATATTGTACACTCATCCGAAGTATACATATAAATTATACCATTCGTAGATATATACAAACTATTTTCACCAAACGCTACACCCGAAGGCACAAAATCCAAAGTCATCAGTTTCTTAGGAATCATGTTATCAGCTCTTAAATGATACAAACCATCGTTATTAGCCAAAACTACCCTATTAAAACTATCAATTGCCATAGCACGAGCTGAATTCTTCGCTAAGCCAACAAATTCTACCGGTTCCTGAAAATCTTTCAACAAAACTTTAACGTACTTAGAATCGCACTCATAAAACACATTATCTCTATTATCTACAGCTAAAATGAATGCACAGGGGATGTGTTCTACTTTTCTTTTCTCGTTCCTTTGGACATCAACAACAAATACTTCGTTTTCAGGGAATACAACAGCATATAGTTCATCACGGTGACTCGGTTTAAATAGCTGTACTATATCTTCATCTTTTAGACTAACGAAATTAGCTTTATCTGTTTCATTTAGTACATTTAATCCTTCATCAGTAGCTATGTACACTTTCTTGTGTTTCACGTCTACAGCAGCAGCCTGTCCTTTGACATTATCAATTTTGATCGGTTTACCTTCTCTTAGGATATATTGATCCATTTTGGTCTGTATATTATCATTTTGTAGGGTATCTAGATCAAGTAGTGTGAAGAGTAATTCGTGGCTGTTAGGATTGAAGACTAGGTTTGTTGGCAAGCCTTTTATGGTCAGGATTGCAGTTCTTGAATAGCTCTGGTCATCGTATGTGTACGAACAGTTTTCTGATGAAGCAGTTGATATTATCAGGAGGAGGAGCAGAGGCAGCATTTTTGGAATTCTGTAAAGATAAAGGATTAGGTCTTGAACATTTTGCATAGATTGAACTACTTTACTTTACTACTGGAAGTACATATTTACTATATATAGGTATTAATAATATAGCGGAAGAGTTTGTTTGTTTAAACGGGCTAATCACAGGAATTACCAGTCGGATTCGAAAAATTCTTCCACCAATAGGAAGCCACATTATCCCCGAGTATCCTACGAGGCTACTTTTTGTCCCGGGAACGCGGGTGAAACTGGGGGGGGGGACGCTAGTTATTGATAATTCTGTGGTTTCCAATGCAAAGGTTGTTCCATTTGATGTGTACTTCTACTCTACTAAATATGTGTTTTTCTTTTTCTTTTTTTTCTTCTAGATAGTATAAATTAACAGAGTATAGGTATGTATACATGTAATTAATATAAATGTATTAGAATAATTTATTTATTGCGCGGACCAAGATGTCCAAATTGTGAAAATGATAAAACATAAAATTTGTAAAAAAATATTATTTAAAAAGAGTACGGACCACGTGTCTGCAGTAAGTAGATTTAATAAATAAAAAAAAAAATGTGTTTTTTCGATTCAAAATATAATGGTGCGTCCATGCTACGCGAAGCGAGCACGAGCCGAGCTTCTAACGAACAGGATTCGTTCGTTGCTCGCGATTTCAAGCGTGGACGTACTTAACGAGCCTTCAACGAGCCTACAACGAGCGCGATGCGAATCCCTGTGTTCGTGAAAAAACTGACAATCGGGCGGAGCGCAGTCGAGCACGCTACGAATGCTCGTTCGAGGCTCGCAAGCCCGTCCACGCTACGCGAATCGTGCTCGTTCGTGGCTCGGCTCGTGCTCTGTTCACCTAGCATGGACGCACCATAACCAAGTGGTTTTATTGTCCCCCTCTTTTAAGATATCCGTTATTAACTTCATTTATATTTGACACGTTTCGACGTGACATAAAGGTATTTCAAACTACCATACTTTTATAACTCCGTTATTACAAGTCTGTGCAGCGATATGAATACAAAAACTAGTTCTTATATAAAGTCTAAAAATAACTGCATATCTAGAAAAAACAATCAATAACACATTATGTGACTATAATTATTATTTTAGTGAAGGACATTTTAAGGTTATTCATTGATAAATAATTTTTCTTAAATAATGGTTTAAAAGCTGGTTTTATTTATATCTAATTTTTAAGAACAATTATATTTATAATACTTACGTTTAATTTGAATATCACAAGTAACACGTCTGATATTTGGCACAACACTGATATATCGGACACGAAATAAGCTACAATAACATAGTTTATCTCTAGTTCAATGGACGTCTATCGATATGGGACAGACAAACGGACACAACGGAAACAAATATATAGCAATATAAAAACATTGAAACCTTTTTCGTTATACTTTCTTTTGATTGTTGTCTGTAATGTCTGTATGTTTGTTTAAAATGAAATCGTTTACAGTGTTTGGTTCTATATATCTTGTGGCGGAAGGAAGGAAATAGGGAAAGACTGGTTCCATTGTCGACCGACGTACGACATTTGACAATCTATGAAATAGTATCAAAATTTTTTTAGAAGATTTTTTTATTTACAAAAAATATGTACATGTATCTAAATTATAATTACACAGAATGAATTTTGATATTTGTTAAGAGTTTCCTAAGTTAGACATTGATTCGTGAAACTATGCATTGTTTTTGAAATTCAGTATGCATTTTTTAGGCGAATGGATCAACTTTTTAGAGAGGTAGCGTTAATTCTCTCAAAGAGCAGCTCGACTGGGGGACTCCACCTTACAGAATACCGCAGCCAAATAACTTTATGTTGTGTAAAGTTGTGTTCCTGCGCGTGAGTAAGGTCGCCAGAGCTCAAAGGGGGGGAAAGGTCGGTAACGCGTGAGTGTCAAGCCAAGATGGTTACATTAAAAATATCAAATATTCAAATCTAAATTTGAAATAAATTTAAAATTTTGAATTTCGCAGGCACTTATGAACAGTCTGACTCTAATACCGGTTCGGAAGGTTGCATTTGCTGAGAAGAGCCGGCAATAATATATCATAATTTTGTCATTTATTTGCCTTCTTGAACTATAAGACTTACCGAATATAAGTCTAAATGTGCTACAGTTTCGCCAAGGCAAAAAAAATATTTCTTGAACAGTACTTTCTAAAACCAAAATCATTTATAGACCTACGCACGCACTTATGAATAGTCTGACTCTAATACTGGTTTGCAAGGCTTGCTTTTGCTGAGCAGAGCCGGCTATAAACTCAGCAATTTTAAGACTAGCTTAGATTCATTACATAATATTTATATTCTGATCGCGCTGAAAATTTGAAGAAATAGTTTTGAGGGATTAGTATGCGTGCTCCGCCATTGGCTCTATGACAGTCAAGGGCATTGGAGTGATCCTAAGCGTTTAAAATAAAAAGCCGTATCGTATTCGACGATGGCAACTAGCGTAGAATTCTAGTTACGGGTAGCTGTTTGATATCGCGTGGAGTTAGTTAATAGATATTATATAACTGAATTAAACTGCCGACATGGTTAATGGACGTTTCGTAGAAATCTATACTTACATATATAATAATAATAATAAATAATAATAATAAATTGTTTTATTTGCTAGAACATGGTGGTAATGGTGACAAATAGAAAATAAGCAGTTCACATATTCAGCCAAGAAATGGCATGCAAAAATTAAGTAGCACAGCGTTAACAATAATCCACATACAAATTATTCGAATTAAGTTCAGTATCATAAATTAGGAATAAAATAAAATAAATTAAATGATCAAGAGAAATAAAAAGTCCTACAGATTATTCCAATAATAAAATAAGATTAAATGTTAACTATTAAATTACATAAGATTGAATTATTATATTACAGTCTTACAGTACTATTTAGATTATACATAATAATAAAATCAATATTTTACATTACACTTTGTCCAAGAATAGGTCATTTACTGAATAAAAACATTTATCAAGAAGCCAGTTTTGCAGTTTAGATTTAAAATGTTTATTGGGCAATTCAGTAAGGCTCTTAGGTAAAGAGTTAAATATTTTGATACTCATACTGTAGCTGTTTTTCGTAAACATGGTGGTTTTGGGTATCATGGGCAAGATTAGCCTCTTGGGATCCCTCTTTATTCTATTGAAAATGTCACTGGCTTTGGTAAATAAATCAAAATTATGTTTTACGAATATTCCTACTTCTAAAATGTACAGGCAAGGTAACGATTAACTTTGTAAAAAAAAAGTAAACCGCCTTCAAAGTACACGAAAAAGTAAGAAATAACTCTTATCTGACACTGTTTTGATGTGAGCGAAATCGCATGACGTGTTCTTTAGAAAATATTTCGCTGACTTTAAAACAGTGTCAGATAAGAGTTATTTTTCTTACTTTTTAGTGTACTTTGAAAACGTTTTTTTTTAATTAATTTATTTTTGAATTTTTAGTTTCATATATACTTACTAAATACGTTAGTGTGTAAAAGCTTGCGTAAACAATGCATATTACCTCTGTGATTTTTTAACAGTTCCGTTGTCTGTCTCCGAAACTCATCATCAGATCTATATGAAATTTATATGGGACCATTTCGGATAAACCCCTTTATGAAGTCGGTTAAATTCCTCCTTTTTGAAGTCGGTTAATAAAGAACAGCTAGATCGATTATTTCTGAAAGCATAGGTACCATATTTTGAAAATCAGTCGCCAAGCGCATAGCGGTGTGTTCCGACAGCTGTACTTGAGAGCAGGGTTATGTGTTCTTACGACCATACCATACCATCTCTGACCAGGGTGTCATTTTGGTCAACTTTTTTATTTTTTATACCACTAAGGTGGCAAACAAGCATACGGCCCGCCTGACGGTAAGCAGTTACCGTAGCCTATGAACGCTTACAACACTAAGGGTGTTACTCGCACATTACCGACCCTGAAGAAGTCTCTTCACGGCCTTTTTGAAGAACCCCATGCTGTACTCTATTCGGAAAACCACGGCGGGCGGGGAGCTCATTCCAGAGACCGAGCGTCCGCGGAAGAAAACTCCTTTTAGCCCGCACAGTTCGACACAATTCTGGTTTCAATGTGTGACATAGAAACTGGACCAGTAGAGTCGGTTTCGCGTAAGGATGGTTACCTTTACCTACAATACTAATAACGAACTCAATTGTGTGGATCTAAAATCATCTTTGCTATGAAGTTAATAGTAGGCGCAATAAAAATAATTATGTCATCATCATCATCAGCCTATAATGTCCCACTGCTAGGCATAGGCCTCTTTTCATAATTGAGGGTGAAAGGGAATGGGCGATACTCCACCACGCGTGCCCACTGTGAATCGGAGGAGGTAGGCTAGTTGTCAACCTACTGTTGGAATTTTTCAAGCCGCCTAGGAGGCATCCAACTTTTAACGACTAGTAGTAGTGATAACCGGGACCAACGGCTTTACATGCCTTCCGAAGCACGGAAACACTCGATTTGAAATACCAATAGGCGGTCTCCCACCACCACCACCGACCACGACTTAGTTATACGGTTGTATCAGGTAATTTTTGGGAGCCCATAAAACTAACCCATGACTGCATTAATATTTCATACCAACAGCATTGACTTTGATTATGCCAACTGAAGTATTTCTCCGATATCTTGCACGTCCTAACTAAAACAACATGTTTTGTAGGTACTTTTTGTTACGGCAGTCGTTTTTAGGGTTCCATAGCCAAATGGCAAAAAACGGAACCCTTATAGATTCGTCATGTCTGTCTGTTTGTCTGTTTGTCTGTCTGTCTGTCTGTCCGTCCGTATGTCACAGCCATTTATTTCCGAAACTATAAGAACTATAATGTCGAAACTTGGTAAGTAGATGTATTCTGTGAACCGCATTAAGATTTTCACACAAAAATAGAAAAAAAACAATAAATTTTGGGGGTCCCCATACTTAGAACTGAAACTCAAAAATTTTTTTTTCATCAAACCCATAAAGTAAAGTGTATGTAAAGTGTGGGGTGTCTATGGATAGGTCATTTTTTTCTAAACTGAATAGTTTGCGCGAGAGACACTTCCAAAGTGGTAAAATGTGTGTCCCCCCCCTGTAACTTCTAAAATAAGAGAATGATAAATCTATAAAAAATATATGATGTACATTACGGTGCAAACTTCCACCGAAAATTGGTTTGAACGAGATCTAGTAAGTAGTTTTTTTTCAATACGTCATAAATTGAAATTAATATCAAATACTCAGGTCTATACTACCATTTACTTATATACCTACAGGGTTGTACGGAACCCTCGGTGCGCGAGTCTGACTCGCACTTGGCCGGTTTTTTTTTAAAGTTCACCATTCCGTAACATGGCTTCTTTTAAATGTAAAGAAAGAAAGGATTTATGGACTGCACATCTTAAATTAATCAAGCGCATGAGAATAAGTAATAGGTTATAATCATCTTACTAGTTATAAATATAACGATAACTGTATTCCTTATGATGACACACTTCTTGAACAACACTATTCTCTCTATTTTCAGGTGCAGCATGTTCTTCGTCTATATCAGTATTCTTACAATAAAACTAACCGTCGGTACAGATAGGAATAGCCAAGTATTCAAAGATGAACAGATCATATTCTCATCGGGGTATAACATCACTAGAATCTTAGTACAAGCCGATGGTCACAAATATATCCAAGCGGAATCATCCGATATACCATCAATATTCTTCACTGTAGCTGATAGCAGATTGGAAGGAGGCAGCTGTATATACGTACTGGAAGGTCTAGCTGCCTATGAAATCCTTGAAGGAGGTAGAGATTCAACAGCAGATTACAGCGCAGATAGAATGATATACTTCGGCGCCAAAGATGGCTTATACATATACGATTCGGAGAGTCTATCTGCAAAAAAATACGGTCCATTTCGAGAAGACATAGTCCAAATACAAAAAGCTAACGGCACTGATGAGATATATGCATTAAATTCACAAAGAAAACTTTATAAATTTGAAAAGAATGGTACCGTTAAAACAAGAGTTCAACAAGTAGTTTGCGCTATTGAATTTGTTTTAGATACTTCAAATAATATATATTATATAGCATGTGAAGATAACATGCCCCATATAGTTAAAGCAGAAGGTGATATACTAACATTAACCTCAAGTGTTGTAGAAGATTTTAAAGATATAAAGCTACTGCGACCAGCTTTTATTATGGAAGAATGTATACCGTTTTTTGGAGATGGGTCTTTATACATTCTTTATTCTAATGGAACGAGTGAGAAGAAGGATTTCTTTATTAAAGAGAGACCGAGCGCGTTTAGCGTGGACGCTGCGTTGTATATAGTTGCAGCGTTGAATGGAAAAATATATGAATTTAATGTTATGGATGTTTTGTTAAGATCCATGTTTGGTATTTCTTCTGAGTGGCCGAGAGATGTCACTAAAATCGTAATGTCTGTCATAGAAAATACGAAAATAGGAATGTTTGGATACGAAGGGAATAAATAAATAGTTAAATTAATTTTATTAAATAATTTATGCATAATATTAAATTTAATTTAAAAATAATAATGTGTGTTTTATTTTACTGGGATTACGATAGACAGATAAATAGAGTACGACGAGTGGTATACGAGTGAAACCGATTTTTAATTAAAAAAATCCATTTTGATATTAACACAGTACGGTAATAAAACAGTCGATTACAATGACTTACGTTGTCCTTAATGTTACAAAATTATGTATACTCTTGGATGGGATAGTTAACTATTAATATAAGCTTAACAGTATACATTTCAGTGGAAATATGGTGGTATACGCAGGGGGGAAAGGTCGGTAACGCGTGAGCAATGTTTCGCGTTGCAAGCGTCCATATATACTGACGACAAAAATGGTAACGTTAAGGTAAATGGCTAAACTTATGTTCATGGAATAAAGGACACCTCTCTGATACCAAATATGTCGGTCTGCCTGCGCGAAGTGGTTGCGTTATCTAGATATGGCACCTGAAAAACTGTTTATCGTGACCGGAAAAAAAACGATAAGGTAAATGGCTGAGCTCGACGTAGAAAGTAAGTGTTATTTGTACTGATGTCAATTAAAAAATACTGACCAAATATTCGGTTGCGTTATATAGATATGGCGCCTGAAAAACTGTTCATCGTGACCGAAAAAAAACGATAAGGTAAATGGCTGAGCTCGACGTAGAAAGTAAGTATTAGTTGTACTGATGTCAATTTAAAAAAAACTGACCAAATATTCGGTTGCGTTATCTAGATATGGCGCCTGAAAAACTGTTAATCGTGACCGAAAAATAATAATAAGGTCAGCTCAGATCAGCCATTTGATCTCAACGAATCATGGAAGTCACCATTACTAGCTTGGTAATAAAAAAACCGTAAAAAAATTTGGTTGCATTTCCATACGTAACATACGTTTATAAGCGATCTACGTAACAAGTATCAATATGGATAATTTGAGTGTTCAATTAGTGTTTCACGGTTTCGCGGAATTTGCATTGTCAAAAATATGAAATATCATCAGTGCCGCCCCCGTCCCTTTATACCACCCGCCGCCCCGCCTGCACTGAGCGGCATTCAGAAGTCAACAGGCAAACATAGATAAGATTATAATATTGTTTTAAATACTAACCACGCTCTGAAAACTGTGTCTCAATGGTTTGCTGCCAAAAATCTTATGCTAAATTCTAAAAAAAAAAAATGTATAAGATTTTTATTATTAAATGTACCAATGTTGTTTTCGACTGTTTTTCTTTGTCTGACCATAGACTGTAGATTGTGGGGTGCTCGCTCACCTGAAAGCCTTAGGAAACTGAGCTTCGCTGCTTTTGCAGTCAGCAAAATAAGGTAACTGACGGACATTCATTCATACAGCCAGATTAATTTATTTTGCATATTTGCATAGTCTTACGGTCTTTTGCTGTGGGGCTCTGTTTGATTGTTTGTTTCTGAGTTTTGTTTTGTAGCATATAATGATATCAATTAGGGTTTCCGGAACCGGTCTCTTTTTTGAGAACCGGGAATTTCGGGATTTCTGTTTAAAGGAACCGGGATTTCCCGGTTCTTTCGGTATTTTCGGTTCTTGGTAGTTTTTGTTATATAAAGCAGTGATATGCTTCAAAAGTATACCACAATTAAATATTCAAGTAATTAAGTAATTAAAAAAAGCTTATGAATAAAATTTTAAGTAATCAAAAAAAAACTAAAGAATAAAACAGAATTTAATCACTCAAGTCTTCTCATAGACATTTTTCTCTAAGTAACTTTGGAAAATCGAATTTATTCTTTTTGATTCTTAAATGTAATTCTTGAAATTTAGTTATGGTAGTAAAAAAAAAATTATGTAGTAAGTAGTGGTAACTTATGAATTATGATCCTTCATCCCCTAGATGGGGCAGTCTTGAGCATCGCGCTTGATCTCACTCCAAGACTTTCTTCGCTTCGCCAAGCACAGTGTGTCACTAGGTTTGTTTGGAACGGCCACGCTTTCGCTTCCCCTGGGGATTCCAGTCCATTGCCTGCTTGGGTATATGGTCGGGATCCCGTCGAAGAGTGTGGTAAATCCCGTTCCATTTGCGACGCTTGATCTGTTGGTCAATCGGGGTTTCGTGTCAGCGTTCTCGGAGATCTATGTTCGAGATTTTCTCAGGCCAGAATTTGGCGAAGGCATCGGTTGACAAAAACCTGGAGCTGGTGCGAGATGGCCTTGGTTACGTTCCGCATTTCGCATCCATACAGAAGTACAGACTTCACGTTGGACCCGAATATCTTGAGCTTAACTCTTCGACTGACATACGGGGCACAGCTGCGCGAAAGTTGCTTGGGCCTTGGCAATCCGAGAAGAGATGTCATCTTCAGTTCCTCCTGATTCTGAGAGTACCAAGGTAAGTGAATTTGTGGACGCGTTCCACTACCTATGTGCCTATCAGCAACAGTGCAATATTCTTCAATCCAGATTGCATCTCTTGGGTCTTCCGGATGATGATTTTCAGTCCTGCTTGCTGCCTCATGGCTCAGATCGTCGAGCATAGCTTGCATATCGGCGCGTGTATGACTCAACAGGCATATGTCGTCGGCGTTGTCTAAATCCTCCAATACGTTGGAGATTACCCACTCTATCCCGCGGTGCCCGTTGTCATACACGGGAAGCATAATCCCATCCAAAGCGATCAAAAAGAGGAGGGGTGATATGAGGCAGCCTTCTCGCACACCAGCATGCACGGCGATATCCTTAGAAATGACGCCATCATGTGTCACTTTACAAGAATAGTTCTTGTAGATAGCTTTGATTAGTTGAATTATTTTTGGCGGCACACCAATTTCATGTTAGCTAGACCATAAGCTAATTCAACGTATCAAAAGTTTTTAAAGTTTTTTTTCGAAGTCGACAAAAGTATGGTATAACTCTCTCTGCCATTCTGATACTTGTTCCAGTATGATACGAAGAGTGTTGATTGTAAAAGTACTGAGCAGCCTAATTAAATGGCAATGATATAGAATTACGGTTTGAAGTCGTTTTTCAAGTCAATTCCATCGTATTTATTAGATCGAATCCCGGTGCCTTTCCACTCTTCAGCGAGATTATGGCCTTGCCCACTTCTTCATGTATCGGTGTGTTAAGGAGCCGATGTGTTAATATGCCGTCTTGTATATCAGCTGGTTTCAGCGGTGAAATTCGGAAGACTGAATAGTGAAAACCATTTCTTTTGTAGTAGCTCTAATGAAAAAATAGAGGACTTTGAAAAAATACCTGGCACCCGACATTGGAAAATCGAAATTATTCTTTTTGATCGCGTCGCAGTCGCGGATGTACCTACTACTTTCCTTCCTAGCAACTAGCAACTGCGAGCGTATGTAGGTTATATAGCGAGCGCATCATTCAGTCGCACGTTATTTCTTTTAGCGCTGAATTATTTATATTAGTTTTGAACTTTTGAACAGTAGAAGTAAGTAGTAGTGTGAATCGCGTAAATACCGACAGAAAATACCGAAAAAAATAAAATTCCCGAAAATACCGAAAGAACCGGTAATCACATATGATTTCCCGGTTCCATTTTACTGACAAAAGAACCGGGAATTCCCGGTACTTTCGAGACCGGGATTTCCCGGTTCTGAACCCTAATATCAATGTAACTATGGCACACACTTAAGCTAATTTTTGGTTTTTAATTGTAATTTTAATTATAGTCCTACAAACTTTTCTGACCGGTGGTCAAGAGAGGAACTAAAAACGCCATTTTTAAATGTCAATCGCCATTGGTGAAAGAGAATATAAATACTACTTTCATTGGTAGTTTGTTCAACCAAATGCGATAACAGCGACTCTCTCACCAGGTCAGATAAGCTTGTGGTCCTATAACAGCGACTTTCTCACCGGGCCAGATAAGCTTGTGGCACTGTAGTGGTATATCATTGGAAGTACAAAAAAATAAAAACTACGATTTTCAAATAATTTTGTACTCCAGTAACGTATTTAACATATCCCCCTATCTTGCTTTGTCCTTATTCTATGCAAATATTTAAAATTATGAATAATCCAGATCAAAATATCCACTTTCCAACACTATTTCTAAAGGACTAAATTTAATCTACATCAAATTAGATGACGACTAATTTTAGTTTGACATTTCTAATTTTAGACATCATTTGAAGTAAAACGTGACCAACAGAATAGAAAAATTACACACTTAACTAAATTGAGTAACTAAAACTATATTAGAGATCTGAACGATCTGAGAGAGGAAGAGCATAGCGTTTATTCGCTCAAAGAGCAGCTCGACTGGGGAACCTTACAGAATACCGCAGCCAAAATCCAAATAACTTTATGTTGTGTAAAGTTGTGTTCCTGCGCGTGAGTAAGGTCGCCAGAGCTCCTAGGGGAGGGAGGAAAGGTCGGTAACGCGTGAGTGATGCTTCTCGTGTTGCAAGCGTCCATATGGCTACGGTAACCGCTTACCATCAGGCGGGCCGTATGCTTGTTTACCGTTTTAGTAGTATATAAAAAAAAAGTGCTGTTAAACTAAAATTTAGTTTAATCGTCCGCCAACTGAATAGGAAACGTCGATTTAACACGACTTAACTAAATTTTAGTTAAGAATATTTTAGTTTGTGCCAACAGAATCGGCACTATTGTCTAAGTGGATAGTCCTGGGTGTGTATAATTGTTTTTCCATTATGTTAGTTAACATCACGTTTATTATTTGTGTCAAATTATCTATTTTTTTATTCATAGTCTGTAATTCGGTTTTGATATCATTAATATTGGTATCTCCAAGTTCTTGGTTCTGAGACGTGTGACTATCTGAACAACTGTTGGAAACATTGGCAGGATTTGCAATCGGTTTTAGTCTGTACAATTTTAAGTCCTTGTCATTAAAGTATATGAAATTATTTTGATTGTCTAATGCTATGTATGTGGGGTTGTCAATATTTACTACTCTCTCAGCACCGTATTTCTTGACCTCATAAATACCATCGTGAACTGAAAAATAAACATTTCCATTTCTGTCTGTAGTTAGGGATCTCACAGCAGGGATTCCCTCATATAGAAAACCATGTTTTGAACCTTTCTTATGTGTGTATAATTTACCATCAGTAGTTGCGCTTATAATATTTTCTTCCTTGTCAATAACGAAATTCCATACCTCAAAGCCAAACTCATGAATCTTTATGGATTGACCATTAACTAGTGTTCTAATTTCTTGTGACACACTATATTTTCTGTAATATAGTACTCCATTGTAGTGATATATCCTCCAGACATCGTCACCTGAATCACCAACACGTTCTTTCTCATCGGTAGTGACGTTGTATTTGAAAATGCCATTACTAGTTCCTATAAATACTTGATGTCTCTCTTGGTCGACAGTTACACATTGAGGGTACGACAAGCCAGTAATAAGTTTGTGCTCTTTAGAGTTGATGTTAAACACTTTTGATACAGCATCCGTATTATATCGAGAAACATATAAATCGTTAGTGCTGTAATCTACAGCTAGAGTACTATTGCGATAATTAAAATATGAAGGCAGGTTTTCAAATAATATTTCTTTGTAGTGACGCACGCCTTTAATGATGTAGTCACCCAAGTTTTCTTCAGCTCGGATGAGAGAGAGGATTGATATTAGAACGATGAGCTTCATTTTAGTCTGAAATGAGAAAAAAATATGATTTGAGTATCTTATACTCATCGAGATTGGGACAAATTTAATATAAGTATATTCATTTATACTTTACAACATAATACAATACAAAATTCTTTATTGTTTATACAAAAAAACATAATACAAAAATAACAAAAAAATATGTGCAAACTATTCAGGCTGTGCAACTTTGTTGCAATGAGATTAAAATTGAAACAACCTCTGAATCGGTGGAAATATTACAATGGTTCCATTTCTAATGAACCACTGTTTGTATTTGCAGTTACCAGAACGTAAAAAAGTTATCTGAAAACCGCTATATTGAACCGATTTCAATTCGAAAATGATTGAAACTTATTGCAACAAAGTTACGTAATCGCCCCACTGAAGCCATAGTAACACAAATATAACCCGAACCAGTTCATAATACAGGCTTTTGTAAAATGTGCACCTGTGCAGAGTGCAGCTACTTGGTGACATCTTTATCTTCAACTAACTTGGCTACCTTGTGATAAGCTCATACTTTCAAAACTTTCTTTGTGAGATTTGAATTAATATTTTGGTTACCGAAGGATAACGATCCAATTATTATTATGATTAAAACATTTATTGTAGAAAGATCTTTAAAAAATGCGTTATAATTTAAATTGTTTTCGATGTACGCAAGACTATATTACCCAATAAAATATGTCCGAAATTGAATTATGAATAGCATCAAATAATTAAAAGAAGCAACTTACTGTGTTACGAAGCCGACTGGGGACAACTGATCAAACTGTCTAATTTGTTGTATCATTATTGTTATGAATGTGATATGGAGAGCTATGATAACCTCTCTTGTTTAGTTCAAATGTATGAAAAACCCAAAGATCATCGAAAAAAATATTAACTGAACGGTAGGTACCCCTAGTGTAGAGAATTGACTTTCATAAACGCTTACTAATATACTAGGAGGTGACGACAAAAATGGTAACGATAAGGTAAATGGCTAAACTCATTTTCAAGGGATAAAGGACACCTCTCTGATGCCAAATATGTCGGTCTGCCTGCGCCAAGTGGTTGCGTTATCTAGATATATAGCGCCTGAAAAACTGTTTATCGTGACCGAAATAAAACGATAAGGTAAATGGCTGAGCTCGACGTAGAAAGTAAGTGTTAGTTGTACTGATGTCAATTAAAAAATATTGACCAAATATTCGGTTGCGTTATATAGATATGGCGCCTGAAAAACTGTTAATCGTGACCGAAAAATAATAATAAGCGCGACGAATTATGGAAGTATTACTAGCTTAGTAATAAAAAATCTGTCAAAAATTTTTGTTGCATTTCTATCTACGTAACATACGTTTCTAAGCGATCTACGTAACAATTATCACTATGAATAATTTGAGTGTTTTACGGTTTCGCGGAATTTACATTGTCAAAAATATGAAATGTTATCAGTGCTCAAATTGAGAAAATTTGAATTACTTGTAACGAAGTGAGGCTTCGTTCATTAAGGTAACCAGTGGGGTTCTACTGTTAACTGCCTACTTGGGTAACCTATCGGAGAGCTATAAAGAAAACACCAATCAATGATTACAAAGATGCCGCCAATTGATTTATTAATTATAAATACATATATCTGAGACTCTATAGCTAATACTTATGTCTAGCACTTTAATAGAGGGCGCGGCGTGATCTTGCCTAAACGGTACGGGGAATCGCTCCTTGAACGTACCTTCCTGGGAGGTGACACCTAGTCGTATTTGGTAACCCGAACCGACAGGTGCATCAACCCATGGAATGGTGACGTGCGAGGAGACGATGAATATACTGGCTTACAGGGAAAGCGGTATGGGGACGCGGACGGTACCCTCGGGTAAAATTACCAGGGTTTCGGTACAGACGGACAGACCTCACCGCAATGGCCAACACATATCGTATTTGGTAACCCGAACCGACTTGTGTTAGTTGTACGGTAGCGCCAGGCCGACTGCGCTCTCGCAATGGAGTGCGCGGTCTTATAAAGAAGGTCGCGGGGTGAGGTACGTGGCGCGCGGTGCGCGGTGCGCGGGCGTCCCGCGGGCGGTAACTTTCCCCTCTGCGCTGCGGCGGCGGCGGCGGCTGGATGGTTCGAGGTGGCGTGATGTGCTACGTCACACTCCTCTCCCGGGAATGGAGATTTTTACCTGTAAAAATCACCAATATAATTGATGTTCAAGTTCCTCTGAAAATATTCTTTTCCTTTCTATTGTTTTCCTATGTCAACTTTTTCTTAACTAAAGTGAGGGTACTTCTAAAATTTTTGGTATTCTGGATCTCGCTCAGTTATCGGTTATCATGATCTACCCTCTATGTTATTGAGTTTTATATTTATTCGGAATAATTCGGATGCATATTTCTATTCAATACTTTTATGTGTGCCGTTATTATTCTTTTGGAGTTAGGATCCTTCAATAAATTTATTACCGGTGATTGTTTCTCAATTGTTTGGATAGGTCCTGTACAATTCGGTGCGAGTTTGGCACAAAAATTTATTGATTTATCCGGTACTGCAAAATTCGTTTTTAATGCAAATGGTTTAATTTTCGGTTTCGAGTACTTTCTTTGTTTATAATCATTCGGTTTTTGGTAATCAGATTTTCGGCTGTGATTAATTTTAACTAAGTCATACAGTTTACTTCGGTTATCTAAGTGCGTTATTTCTTTATTTTGGATGTTTTCGGATTTGGGTGTTTGGCAAATGGTACACTTTTTAACATATTTGGCTATGTCTCTAAACATTCCTGGCCAATAGTATATGTGGGCTACTTTCGCTAACGTTCTTGCTGTTCCTATGTGTCCAGCGGTCGGATTATCGTGGTTTTCTTTGATTACTTCTTCTTTTTTCGATTTCGGTACACAAAGTTTCCATTTGGATGATGAGTCTAATTTTGTACCATATGACGGGTTTATGATTCGTTTGTAAAGGTTTTCTTCTATGATTTTAAATTCAGGAAAAATATTCGGTTCTGTCTTGATAGCTTCGGTTTTCTTTGTATACCAATCTTTTATTTCGGTAACAGGTTTTTTAACGGTTGCACATGTCGGTTTTCTTGTTAATTCATCGGCTACTATATTCTGTTTTCGCTTCTTCCTTCTCGTTTTTGATTTTTTTACTGATGGTTTAATTTTATCTACGTTTTGAATGTCTATATTCATATTCAATCGTTTTATTAGGTCTATGCCTAATATTGTGTGCGTTGCTCTTGGCATGACGTACATACGATGTTTAAATACTTTTTCATTTATCTTTAGATCTATGTCTCGGAATTTTGATAACTCTAATTTACTTCCATCGGCTAGTAGTATTCTATGTACTTCTTGGTTGACGGATTCTTTTTCTTCGGGTAGTATCCTATATACTTTTTCGTTTATATACGAGTTTGTTGATCCAGTATCATACAGTGCTTTAAATTGTTGTCCTTGTATCTCAACATCTAAGAAAATTCTTGGATCATTTACATCGTCAGATCCTACGGTATTTGATTTTTGAGTATACTTTTCGTTTTGGGTTTGTTGCCTTCTACAACAATTTTTGCTTAATATTCCCATTCGGCCACACTGACTACAAAAGACTAAGCGTTTACCAGTGCATTCTTTTGTTGTATGGTTTCTTTTTCCACAGCTCCAACAACTCTTCTTGCTATCATAGTTGTTTAGAAAGCTGGACTCCTCGGTTTCGGTTATCTGGTTTTCTCTTGAGTTTTTTTCATAACTCTGCGGTTGCTTCTCTATATATATTTGATGTGAGATTGCTTCATGTTCTCTTGTTAGTTGTATTAACTCGGAGAGATTGCTGAACTCGTTCTTCTTCACATAATATTTATATTTGGGATTCATATTTTCATATATGCGATCTAGTTGTTCGGAAGTTGATAGTTTTCCATATCTTCTCATCAACGTTTGTATTTCGGTTAAGTAACTAACGAAGTTTTGCTTGTAATTCTGCTGTTTTCTAACTATATCTCCTAATAGTTTGGAGTTGTAGTTTTTCGGAAAGAAACTAAGTTTGAATTCTTCTATGAAGTTTTCCCACGACGACCATGTCTGGTGGTTATTTCGGTACCACGCTTTTGCGTTGTCTTTAAGAATTCTTGGCAGTATCTGCAGCATTTCTTGTGGTTTTATTTCATTAGTAGTCTTAATTTCTTCCAATGTTTCTATAAAATCCACCGGTTCGTTACGTATGTCGTATGAAATACCGTAACTGTTTACCAATTTGAGTAGGTTCATCATGTTCTTACTCTGTGATTTTTCGGAGTTTGTTTCGGATTCGGATGCGGATGCGGATGTCCTGTCTTGACTTGTTCCGGGATTGTCTGTCATCTTCGTGCTTTTGCTGTCTGTTGACAGGATTTTCCTGAGCTGGTCAACGGTTAAACCCTCAATTGAAATATTTCTTTTTTGTATTTCTTTTATGAGTTCTGGTTTTTTCAAGTTATAAATCCAATTTGTGGACATTTGACGGTTAAGTTATTTATTTATTTGATTATAACGGAATGTTTTTTTTTTCTTATAACGGAAATAACGGAATATACTTAATATATTTATTTATTTAACTTACCTTCGATAATGTTCTTTTTTTTTTTTAAACGGGTTCAATTAATAAACGGATTTTATTTACTTTTAACGGAATACGGATTAATAACGTACGGGACTAAACTTATTTTATTTGTTTATTTTTTTATTTTGAAATGAAATTGACCGGGTTTTATTTTTATATTTATTTACTCTCGGTTTTATTGGTAGCAACTTGTTAAATTTACACAATTATTTACTTACGGTGAAAAGGTATATTTTTTTTTATCCTCTTTGTAAATCGCTTCTTGAATGTACTTTTCCGGGAGATGACACCTATTCGTATTTGGTAACCCGAACCGACAGGTGCACCAATCCACGGAATTGTACCGTTCTTGAAGACGAAATTAGCCAAAAGGCTGCGGAAGCGGTATAAAAGCAAGCAAAAGAGGTGAACGAATATCCCTTTTCTGTTTATTGGTAATAATTAGTAATCTTTATAGCTCATCTATACGGATACGGGTTTTTATTTACTATAAATTTTTTTTTTTTTTTTTTTTTTTTACACTCTCACTCGGTTTCCCGTGACCGCTCACTTTCCGCACTTAACGTTTCCTTGCTCCACCATCTAGGTTTCGCGAAGGCCGTCTAGATTGTTAAGTGGGCCGACCAGGGAGGTAATGAGGTGTGATACCGGAGTGGATTCTCACTAAACGGGTGCCAATTGTAACGATACGCTATCTTACTGCTTTGAACACCTCGCGGGTCGGATTCTTACTGAGATGGGTGTCAAATGTAACGATACACTATCTTACTGATTTAAGCACCTCGCGGGGTGGATTCTCACTGAGTTGGGCGCCAAATGTAACGATACACTATCTTACTGATTTAAGCACCTCGCGGGGTGGATTCTCACTGAGTTGGGCGCCAAATGTAACGAAGTGAGGCTTCGTTCATTAAGGTAACCAGTGGGGTTCTACTGTTAACTGCCTACTTGGGTAACCTATCGGAGAGCTATAAAGAAAACACCAATCAATAATTACAAAGATGCCGCCAATTGATTTATTAATTATAAATACATATATCTGAGACTCTATAGCTAATACTTATGTCTAGCACTTTAATAGAGGGCGCGGCGTGATCTTGCCTAAACGGTACGGGGAATCGCTCCTTGAACGTACCTTCCTGGGAGGTGACACCTAGTCGTATTTGGTAACCCGAACCGACAGGTGCATCAACCCATGGAATGGTGACGTGCGAGGAGACGATGAATATACTGGCTTACAGGGAAAGCGGTATGGGGACGCGGACGGTACCCTCGGGTAAAATTACCAGGGTTTCGGTACAGACGGACAGACCTCACCGCAATGGCCAACACATATCGTATTTGGTAACCCGAACCGACTTGTGTTAGTTGTACGGTAGCGCCAGGCCGACTGCGCTCTCGCAATGGAGTGCGCGGTCTTATAAAGAAGGTCGCGGGGTGAGGTACGTGGCGCGCGGTGCGCGGTGCGCGGGCGTCCCGCGGGCGGTAACTTTCCCCTCTGCGCTGCGGCGGCGGCGGCGGCTGGATGGTTCGAGGTGGCGTGATGTGCTACGTCACATACTCAACCTTTGTTAAAGCTCCACAAAAACAGAACTCAGTGTTATTGTGTCCAAAGATATTAATATTGCTTATAAATAGGAAAGTCATTTGACATCAGTGACCGTAGATTGCTCAGAACGCTGTTAACACACAACCCCACGATAAGTAATCAACAGAAATGTCCATATTTAAACTCAAGTTGAGGGCAACATGATTGAAACACAGTCAAAGTCCTTCAAAATTAAAGAAAATCCTAAAGTACTGGATTTAAATTTGTTTTTCATTTACTACGTCAAAATAATGCCCACAGTTTTATCATCTACACATATATTGGTGTTCCGAAATAAAAAGGTAAATTAAATTATTAAAAGAAACAAAAAACCCGACTACGTAAAACAAAAATAAACTGAAAAGAGAAAAACAAGCTATGCAATCTATAGAATTTTGAATATAACTTAAATGCCATAAGGTATTGCAGTCGGGGACAAACCAATAAACTAAGTAAGTATTTTTTCACGCAGATTATTTAAATAACTGAGGTATCCACTAGGATATTATGTGAACTGATGACCCACCTTCACAAGTTGGAGAATCACTTGAAGACGATCGTTTTCAAATATTTTTAATCTTCGCGTCGGTGTGAGACTATACTTATGATGATATTAACTTTCTACTTGAACAAAGACTAACCTGTTTGCTCTTGTCCCGGCTCTTGTCAATATTAATAAATCTAGATACTATGATACTATATAAAATAAATGTTGTCCTCCTGACTGACTGACGTACTACGTACACAGCCCAAACCGTCGGTGTTAGAAACTTGAAATTATCAACACAGATTCCATGATGCCTGCGTTATTTTAGATTATTGGAAGTTCCACGGAAAAGAGTTTATATTTCTTTTCTCTGTGGGAAGTTCCATTTCAGTTCCATTCCAGTGTATGTTATATGTAGACGACATCGTGGTCATTGACAAAAGTGCACACAACTGAAAATTACTCTCGAGCAGTGGAGGCGCGCACTGGAAAGCAATAGACTCCGTTCTACAAAAAATCATAAAAATCCGCTTCCCCAGAGCCGTAGGTCTCCTTGTATTAGAAGAGGTTTTTGGAAATTCAACTTTTACTTACCTAAATAAATGTAGCGACATCTACCAGTAACAATGAGATAGTTCACACGGAACACATTCCGTGCGTGCGTTTCGAATGCCAGCCCGCGCGTTCGGAAGAACTGTTCGTTTAAAACCTAATGACGTCATGCGGAACGCAGCAATGTCATACATTTGTTATGTACCGCCGCACACGTTCGGAAATTTACATTCAGAACCGAGACACGCGGTATACGTACGGACGTATTGTGCGTTTTGCACCGTGAGTCCTGTAGAAATCGAAGAATTTATCTGGATGTGCTCGTAACTTAGATCTCTGTGGATAAAATGGACTCTAGTAGATTCTCCGACTGTTTAACGGATGAACCCAATAGTTGAGTTTCTTTTTCTTCTTTATTGATAATGATAACAGAAATGCAATCCCAATTAAATCGTCGTTCTCCATGGCCGTGCGTTCACAATGCCACCACTAAACGCACTGGCAGTATAATATTCCGAATTCAAAAAATTGAATGTCTGCGCTAGGCTCACGGAATTCCGTATACGGTTTCCTGATTAGGAAACCGTATACCAACTAGTTAAGCCAAATAACGTTTATAGTTTTTGGTAATCGTCATGATAAATCCGTACATTAGTAAATACTGCGACACTATAATAGGAGAAAAAAAAACATATCAATTCGTTTTAAATACTTTATTATATTTTGATAGTAAATTGATAAATTAACATAAATTATGACCGAAATAGAGCTGTAAGTGACAAATTAAAACTATGTGGATGGTATTTGCGCAACCCCAGGCTCATCCAATCCTATAGATATGTTTATGTTTTTCAAAACCATATTGTCTAAGTGGATAGTCCTGGGTGTGTATAATTGTTTTTCCATTATGTTAGTTAACAGCACGTTTATTATTTGTGTCAAATTATCTATTTTTTTATTCATAGTCTGTAATTCGGTTTTGATATCATTAATATTGGTATCTCCAAGTTCTTGGTTCTGAGACGTGTGACTATCTGAACAACTGTTGGAAACATTGGCAGGATTTGCAATCGGTTTTAGTCTGTACAATTTTAAGTCCTCGTAATTAAAGTATATGAAATTATTTTGATTGTCTAATGCTATGTATGTGGGGTTGTCAATATTTACTACTCTCTCAGCACCGTATTTCTTGACCTCATAAATACCATCGTGAACTGAAAAATAAACATTTCCATTTCTGTCTGTAGTTAGGGATCTCACAGCAGGGATTCCCTCATATAGAAAACCATGTTTTGAACCTTTCTTATGTCTGTATAATTTACCATCACCAGTTGCGCTTAAAATATTTTCTTCGTTGTCAATAACGAAATTCCATACCTCAAAGCCAAACTCATGAATCTTTACGGATTGACCATTAACTAGTGTTCTAATTTCGTTTGACGCATATTTTCTGTAATGTAGTACTCCATTGTAGTGATATATCCTCCAGACATCGTCACCTGAATCACCAACACGTTCTTTCTCATCGGTAGTGACGTTGTATTTGAAAATGCCATTACTAGTTCCTATAAATACTTGATGTCTCTCTTGGTCGACAGTTACACATTGAGGGTACGACAAGCCAGTAATAAGTTTGTGCTCTTTTGAGTTGATGTTAAACACTTTTGATACAGCATCCGTATTATATCGAGAAACATATAAATCGTTAGTGCTGTAATCTACAGCTAGAGTACTATTGCGATAATTAAAATATGAAGGCAGGTTTTCAAATAATATTTCTTTGTAGTGACGCACGCCTTTAATGATGTAGTCACCCAAGTTTTCTTCAGCTCGGATGAGAGAGAGGATTGATATTAGAACGATGAGCTTCATTTTAGTCTGAAATGAGAAAAAAATATGATTTGAGTATCTTATACTCATCGAGATTGGGACAAATTTAATATAAGTATATTCATTTATACTTTACAACATAATACAATACAAAATTCTTTATTGTTTATACAAAAAAACATAATACAAAAATAACAAAAAAATATGTGCAAACTATTCAGGCGGTGCAACTTTGTTGCAATGAGATTAAAATTGAAACAACCTCTGAATCGGTGGAAATATTACAATGGTTCCATTTCTAATGAACCACTGTTTGTATTTGCAGTTACCAGAACGTAAAAAAGTTATCTGAAAACCGCTATATTGAACCGATTTCAATTCGAAAATGATTGAAACTTATTGCAACAAAGTTACGTAATCGCCCCACTGAAGCCATAGTAACACAAATATAACCCGAACCAGTTCATAATACAGGCTTTTGTAAAATGTGCACCTGTGCAGAGTGAAGCTACTTGGTGACATCTTTATCTTCAACTACCTTGGCTACCTTGTGATAAGCTCATACTTTCAAAACTTTCTTTGTGAGATTTGAATTAATATTTTGGTTACCGAAGGATAACAATCCAATTATTATTATGATTAAAACATTTATTGTAGAAAGATCTTTAAAAAATGCGTTATAATTTAAATTGTTTTCGATGTACGCAAGACTATATCACCCAATATAATTGGACTGTTTTACAAAAAACTTAAACCGACTTCAAAGTACACGAAGAAGTAATCAAATCCTGATCTGATGACAATGGGAACAAACGGGAAGTGTACCCTTCCAGACAAAAAAAGAATTTTCCAAATCGGTTCATAAATGACGGAGTTATGAGGTAACAAACATAAAAAAAAAAAAAAAAAAACACAACCGAATTGAGAACCTCCTCCTTTTTTTGAAGTCGGTTAAAAATATGTCCGAAATTGAATTATGAATAGCATAAAATTATTAAAAGAAGCAACTTACTGTGTTACGAAGCCGACTGGGGACAACTGATCAAACTGTCTAATTTGTTGTATCATTATTGTTATGAATGTGATATGGAGAGCTGTGATAACCTCTCTTGTTTAGTTCAAATGTATGAAAAACCCAAAGATCATCGAAAAAAATATTTACTGAACATTAGGTACCCCTAGTGTAGAGAATTGACTTTCATAAACGCTTACTAATATACTAGGAGGTGACGACAAAAATGGTAACGATAAGGTAAATGGCTAAACTCATTTTCAAGGGATAAAGGACACCTCTCTGATGCCAAATATGTCGATCTGCCTGCGCCAAGTGGTTGCGTTATCTAGATATATAGCCAGGCCTGTCCCACTCCCATGTTTAGGTACGATCGCGCGCAAGCGGACTACCGGAACAACGCTAGTCGGTTGCAACGCGCACGCAGCGCAAGACGCGTGTGGGTATAAATACCTACGTACTACCTATATAAAGTGTTTACTGTTCTTTTTTTAACACTATCTTGTGTAGATATCGTTGTTTTTATAGTTCTAGATATTTTCTTGTTGTTTCATTGTATTGTCCTAAAGTCCTTATTATAATAATAGGCCCGTTTTGATAACATACCAGTGTGTTAAAAAGAGACAAAGATAGAGCGACCAGAAGAGACCCTCTTGTATAAACGGGCCTCTTAGACCTCGAAAACTCATGTGAATGATTTTTAACCCACTTCAAAAAAAGGAGGTTTCTCAATTCGACCGTATATTTTTCAACCGACTTCAAAAAAAGGAGGAGGTTCTCAATTCGGTTGTGTTTCTAGTTTCACCTCATAACTCCGTCGTTTATTAACCGATTTGGAAAATTCGATTTTTTTTGTCTGGAAGGGTACACTTCCCGTTTGGTCCCATTGTCATCATCAGGATTTGATTACTTCTTAGTGTACTTTGAAGCCGGTTTAAGTTTTTTGTAAAACAGTCTAATTATTTTTATGTGTGTTCGCGGATAACTTCGTCGTTTATGAACCGATTTTGACGATTTTTTTTTTAGAAACTGTTAGTAGTTCCAGAATAGAGAGAGTTCCCTCTTTAAATATACAGTAATTCTACCTTACAACTCTTAGAATAACTAAGATTTAACATACCACTATTTCAAAAATCAGTAGAACAATATTCAGAAAAATTTAACAATTCTTATTGTTATGTAGGTAAGTAACTCAACATATCCTTTTTTTGGTTAATTCTTTATTAATTTTTATATAACAAACTTCTTTAATCAACATGAAGATTATTAAGAACAAATATTGTGAATTTCGGCTGACGGCTACTGGACTAGGTAATCGTGCCGTTTCTTGTCGCGTTGTCAGTCATTCCAGATTTGATAAGCATGTATGTTACTAAAACCCTTCCCCAAAATAGTTGTATTCAGTTTCGTAGACAGAATACACATTCAGTATACAAAGTACGTATAGGTCTAACAACTTAGATTAAAGTATGTAGACATTTTAAAATAACTTTCTGATCTAATACTAGTTAGCTAGGATATTTTAAATGTCATTGTTCACGAAAGGAGAATAGCATAGACATAAAATAAACACAGAGAATAGTAATAGGACATACATAGGCGATAAGGAAATATTGAATATTCATAATACCTCATTAGACAACCCTACCGTAACACGTGCCGCGTCATACAGGATAGAGTTATACGATAGAAAGAGAGGGAAGTTGTAGGTGAATATAATTTTAGGCGCGCAGCGCTGCGCGAACTGGATTGCGCTTTATTCTGTCGTTTCAAGAGTCGATTTTTGTTTAAATGTCGCTTTCGAAGTGGGTTTTCTGTACGTAGTACTATTAAATATTCTGTGATATAGCGCCTGAAAAACTGTTTATCGTGACCGAAAAAAAACGATAGGGTAAATGGCTGAACTCGACGTAGAAAGTAAGTGTTAGTGGTACTGATGTCAATTTAAAAAAAAACTGACCTAATATTCGGTTGCGTTATCTAGATATAGCGCCTGAAAAACTGTTAATCGTGACCGAAAAATAATAATAAGCGCGACGAATTATGGAAGTATTACTAGCTTAGTAATAAAAAATCTGTCAAAAATTTTGGTTGCATTTCTATCTACGTAACATACGTTTCTAAGCGATCTACGTAACAATTATCACTATGAATAATTTGAGTGTTTTACGGTTTCGCGGAATTTACATTGTCAAAAATATGAAATGTTATCAGTGCTCAAATTGAGAAAGTTTGAATTACTCAACCTTTGTTAAAGCTCCACAAAACAGAACTCAGTGTTATTGTGTCCAAAGATATTAATATTGCTTATAAATAGGAAAGTCATTTGACATCAGTGACCGTAGATTGCTCAGAACGCTGTTAACACACAACCCCACGATAAGTAATCAACAGAAATGTTCATATTTAAACTCAAGTTGAGGGCAACATGACCGAAACAGAGTCAAAGTCCTTCAAAATTAAAGAAAATCCTAATGTACTGGATTCAAATTTGTTTTTCATTTACTTCGTCAAAATAATGCCCATAGTTTTATCATCTATGCATATATTGGTGTTCCGAAATAAAAAGGTAAATTTAATTATTAAAAGAAACAAAAAACCCGACTACGTAAAACAAAAATAAACTGAAAAGAGAAAAACAAGCTATGCAATCTATAGAATTTTGAATATAACTTAAATGCCATAAGGTTATTGCAGTCGGGGACAAACCAATAAACTAAGTAAGTATTTTTTCACGCAGATTATTTAAATAACTGAGGTATCCACTAGGATATTATGTGAACTGATGACCCACCTTCACAAGTTGGAGAATCACTTGAAGACGATCGTTTTCAAATATTCTTAATCTTCGCGTCGGTGTGAGACTATACTTATGATGATATTAACTTTCTACTTGAACAAAGACTTGAACCTGTTTGCTCTTGTCCCGGCTCTTGTCAATATTAATAAATCTAGATACTATGATACTATATAAAATAAATGTTGTCCTCCTGACTGACTGACGTACTACGTACACAGCCCAAACCGTCGGTGTTAGAAACTTGAAATTATCAACACGATTCCATGATGCCTACGTTATTTTAGATTATTGGAAGTTCCATTTCAGTTCCATTCCAGTGTATGTTATATGTAGACGACATCGTGCTCATTGACAAAAGTGCACACAACTGAAAATTACTCTCGAGCAGTGGAGGCGCGCACTGGAAAGCAATAGACTCCGTTCTACAAAAAATCATAAAAATCCGTTTCCCCAGTGCCGTAGGTCTCCTTGTATTATAAGAGGTTTTTGGAAATTCAACTTTTACTTACCTAAATAAATGTAGCGACATCTACCAGTAACAATGAGATAGTTCACACGGAACACATTCCGTGCGTGCGTTTCGAATGCCAGCCCGCGCGTTCGGAAGAACTGTTCGTTTAAAACCTAATGACGTCATGCGGAACGCAGCAATGTCATACATTTGTTATGTACCTACCACACGTTCGGAAATTTACATTCAGAACCGCGACACACGCTATACGTACGGACGTATTGTGCGTTTTGCACCGTGAGTCCTGTAGAAATCGAAGAATTTATCTGGATGTGCTCGTAACTTAGATCTCTGTGGATAAAATGGACTCTAGTAGATTCTCCGACTGTTTAACGGATGAACCCAATAGTTGAGTTTCTTTTTCTTCTTTATTGATAATGATAACAGAAATGCAATCCCAATTAAATCGTCGTTCTCCATGGCCGTGCGTTCACAATGCCACCACTAAACGCACTGGCAGTATAATATTCCGAATTCAAAAAATTGAATGTCTGCGCTAGGCTCACGGAATTCCGTATACGGTTTCCTGATTAGGAAACCGTATACCAACTAGTTAAGCCAAATAACGTTTATAGTTTTTGGTAATCGTCATGATAAATCCGTACATTAGTAAATACTGCGACACTATAATAGGAGACAAAAAAACATATCAATTCGTTAAATACTTTATTAGCGCAACCCCGGGCTCATCCAACCCTATAGATATGTTTATGTTTTTCAAAACCATATTGTCTAAGTGGATAGTCCTGGGTGTGTATAATTGTGTTTCCATAATGTTAGTTAACAGCACGTTTATTATTTGTGTCAAATTATCTATTTTTTTATTCATAGTCTGTAATTCGGTTTTGATAACATTAATATTGGTATCTCCAAGTTCTTGGTTCTGAGACGTGTGACTATCTGAACAACTGTTGGAAACATTGGCAGGATTTGCAATCGGTTTTAGTCTGTACAATTTTAAGTCCTCGTCATTAAAGTATATGAAATTATTTTGATTGTCTAATGCTATGTATGTGGGGTTGTCAATATTTACTACTCTCTCAGCACCGTATTTCTTGACCTCATAAATACCATCGTGAACTGAAAAATAAACATTTCCATTTCTGTCTGTAGTTAGGGATCTCACAGCAGGGATTCCCTCATATAGAAAACCATGTTTTGAACCTTTCTTATGTGTGTATAATTTACCATCAGTAGTTGCGCTTATAATATTTTCTTCATTGTCAATAACGAAATTCCATACCTCAAAGCCAAACTCATGAATCTTTACGGATTGTCCATTAACTAGTGTTTTAATTTCGTTTGACCCATATCTTCTGTAATATAGTACTCCATTGTAGTGATATATCCTCCAGACATCCTCACTTAAATCACCAACACTTTCTTTCTCATCGGTAGTGACGTTGTATTTGAAAATGCCATTATCAGCTCCTATAAATACTTGATGTGTCTCTTGGTCGACAGTTACACATTGAGGGTGCGACAAGCCAGTAATAAGTTTGTGCTCTTTAGAGTTAATGTTAAACACTTTTGATACAGCATCCGTATTATATCGAGAAACATATAAATCGTTAGTGCTGTAATCTACAGCTAGAGTACTATTGCGATAATTAAAATATGAAGGAAGGTTTTCAAATAATATTTCTTTGTAGTGACGCACGCCTTTAATGATGTAGTCACCCAAGTTTTCTTCAGCTCGGATGAGAGAGAGGATTGATATTAGAACGATGAGCTTCATTTTAGTCTGAAATAAAAAAAAAAAGAATAAGAATAAGAATAATTTATTTAGACACACGTAATACAAGAAATGGTATAATATATAACAAAGTAAATAATTTAAAATTAAGGTGTGTCGTAAAAAGGTAATCTGAGCGATTACCTTTTTATGACACGCATGAAGTTGCGACGACAAGCGCCACAACGCTGGTTTTCAGCGAAACCTTCCGACGATCGACATACAGGTAGGGTTGGGTTTCTTCCCGGGAATAAACCCAACTTCGAGTAAATTTCCAATTTAGTGGGAAAGAACCCGGGAATTTTCCCATTGGGTGGGAAAATACTCAAATGGTCATATTTAGTAGATTTTGCGTATATAGCGAGAAATACCATAACCAAATCGTTTGAATAACATTTAACATGATTTCTATTAGGGTCATAATCATATCAACCAATAAAAAAACAATAAAAAGAAAAGTTGCGTTGTTTTTTAAAAAAGCGACGTTTTGTGCTGTAAAGGTTGTGGTGGACTGTCGGTGGACAGTCGGACAGACGGTCTCGTGCAGAAAGAACACGTGTGCACATGTACGACGCTTACATAGCCCGTCCCGGGTCCCGAGGGAGGTGTTGCAAGCGTTCATAGGATACGGTAACCGCTTACCAACAGGCGGGCCGAATGCTTGTTTGCTACCTAGGCAGTATAAAAAAAATGTGTGATAACTTCCTCCAAGGTCCGCGTAGGTCCGCGCGTAGGTGATGTAGGTACAAACAACAGCGAGTGTGATTAAAATAACAATCAAAAGCATCAACAAATATTTTTTTTGAGGAACATAAAGCCATTTGAGTATTTTCCCGCCGTTTGGGAATTTTCCCGTATTTTTCCATTCTTTTCCGTATTTTCCCGTATTTTTCTTTTCTTCCCAATATTTTTCTTTCCCTGCCCATCCCTACATACAGGTATTAACACAAATGGTATAGACAGACAGTATAGACACTAGACAGTACAGATAAAAATAATAATAAAAAAACACTCAATTTTTTTTGACATAAAAAATACTAAATACAAAAAAATACAATATTCATATTATACACAGTAAATAGAAACCTACATTATAATTAAATACACTACTCAATTAAACAATATTTATAATAATTATAATAATAATTATAATAATAATAATAGTAGTGCTGCCAGTTATAATGATAATAATATAAAACGACCAATGTGATACGCCGCAAAGTTACTTTTCGAGTTGTCTATCAAATATGTACTTTTTGAATTTAAATCTAAAACTATTAAGTGATAGACAATCTCGTAGTGGTGGAGGAAGGTTATTCCAACACTTGGTAGCGGCGTATCGGAAACTACCTCTAAAAGCAGCTGTACGATGATGCGGTACGGAGATCATTTTACTATTAATCAGTCTAGTACTATATTTATTTTGATCACGTAACCAACTAAACTTAATTATAATTTATTTAGACACACGTAATACAAGAAATGGTATAATATATAACAAAGTAAATAATTTAAAATTAAGGTGTGTCGTAAAAAGGTAATCTGAGCGATTACCTTTTTATGACACGCATGAAGTTGCGACGACAAGCGCCACAACGCTGGTTTTCAGCGAAACCTTCCGACGATCGACATACAGGTAGGGTTGGGTTTCTTCCCGGGAATAAACCCAACTTCGAGTAAATTTCCAATTTAGTGGGAAAGAACCCGGGAATTTTCCCATTGGGTGGGAAAATACTCAAATGGTCATATTTAGTAGATTTTGCGTATATAGCGAGAAATACCATAACCAAATCGTTTGAATAACATTTAACATGATTTCTATTAGGGTCATAATCATATCAACCAATAAAAAAACAATAAAAAGAAAAGTTGCGTTGTTTTTTAAAAAAGCGACGTTTTGTGCTGTAAAGGTTGTGGTGGACTGTCGGTGGACAGTCGGACAGACGGTCTCGTGCAGAAAGAACACGTGTGCACATGTACGACGCTTACATAGCCCGTCCCGGGTCCCGAGGGAGGTGTTGCAAGCGTTCATAGGATACGGTAACCGCTTACCAACAGGCGGGCCGAATGCTTGTTTGCTACCTAGGCAGTATAAAAAAAATGTGTGATAACTTCCTCCAAGGTCCGCGTAGGTCCGCGCGTAGGTGATGTAGGTACAAACAACAGCGAGTGTGATTAAAATAACAATCAAAAGCATCAACAAATATTTTTTTTGAGGAACATAAAGCCATTTGAGTATTTTCCCGCCGTTTGGGAATTTTCCCGTATTTTTCCATTCTTTTCCGTATTTTCCCGTATTTTTCTTTTCTTCCCAATATTTTTCTTTCCCTGCCCATCCCTACATACAGGTATTAACACAAATGGTATAGACAGACCGTCTTACTAATAAAAATATGGAACACGGTTGTTTAACAGCTGTATAGTTATGCAGTGTGTAAGCCTTACACAGTTGCTATACTCTCCCTTTACTAATAATCAGTGTGTAAGCGTTGTATAGTTATCTATTTGTTAAAACAAAAACGACTGGCAACTTTTTAGGAACGTTTTGAAACTAAAACTATCTAACTTTAAAATACGGGAGAAAATATGGGGAAAAATGTGAAAACACCAAAAGATACTGAAAAATAATTATATAAAATATTAATCATATCATAAAAATCAGGTTTCTTTTTCTTAAGACTATTTTTATTTTAATAATTAAACAATCAAATTACTTTTAAAAAGCTTCAAATAGCTAATGGTGGCTTTGAACGAAACTGTCTTGTACTTATGGCTACAGTAGCCATTTAACCAAAGAAGAAGAAGAAAGAAGAACGTCATTGTCAAATTACAAATGTTACGTCAACAAACGAAGCAAATGGCTGTGCCAATGACTTCAAAACTAAGGATACACCTACCGGAACATTTTGCATAAAGTTATCAAAATCAAATAAATTGTAAATTTTTGTTTTATTTTATCCATAACTCCAGTATAAAACACAAGCCTTTCACTACGCAACTAGGCATTTTTATGGCAATTATAAGCAAACAATTAACGTATGAACTGTTCCGTGGACCGCAGTATGACCGCAGTCGACTGAGTCGCTTTGGCCCTAAAATGACTTTTTAGGGCCAGCGCGTTGGTGTCATTTTGTTGCGCGGTTGGCTTGGTCTGTAGTAAATGGACACAACACTTGATTGTCAGACACAGCTGATCTATTGAAATCCGCCATAATGTTCTTATACAAACACTAAACAAGGGTCCTGGCCCGTGTAAGCCCTGTGTAAATTTCCTAGGTAACTAAAACACGTGTATACAGGCTTTGTGTCAAAAATGTTTTTATTAGTAGCAATTATCCTATAACAGATGTGTACACCGCGTGTAACTTTTTATTAGTAAGGCTGTGACAGTATAGACACTAGACAGTACAGATAAAAATAATAATAAAAAAACACTCAATTTTTTTTGACATAAAAAATACTAAATACAAAAAAATACAATATTCATATTATACACAGTAAATAGAAACCTACATTATAATTAAATACACTACTCAATTAAACAATATTTATAATAATTATAATAATAATAATAGTAGTGCTGCCAGTTATAATGATAATAATATAAAACGACCAATGTGATACGCCGCAAAGTTACTTTTCGAGTTGTCTATCAAATATGTACTTTTTGAATTTAAATCTAAAACTATTAAGTGATAGACAATCTCGTAGTGGTGGAGGAAGGTTATTCCAACACTTGGTAGCGGCGTATCGGAAACTACCTCTAAAAGCAGCTGTACGATGATGCGGTACGGAGATCATTTTACTATTAATCAGTCTAGTACTATATTTATTTTGATCACGTAACCAACTAAACTTTTCATACAAGTAAATAGGAGCTTGACTTTTTATAACACCTAAAAGTAAAGTGGCTAAATGATGTCTGTGAAATTTCATCTTTAAAACCTTACGTACGAGGTGGAATATGGAAACAGTAGCGGGCACAGGCGTTCTGTACACGTTGAATTAGCCTTTCACTACGTGCCAAAAGACGTGGTCCAAAAACGGTGTCTCCATAATTAAACCTGGACAGTACAAGCGAGTCACACAATTTCAAACGCATTTCAGTACTCAGAAATTCACGCACACGATACAGAACTTTCAGTCGATAAAAGCACCTACGAGCTGTCTCTATTATGTGGTCTTCAAAACGTAGATCACCGTCCATGAAAATACCCAGGTATAAGGTATAATATAAGTCTATTCATTTATACTTTACAACATAATACGATACAAAATTCTTTATTGTTTACACAAAAAAACCATAATACAAAAATAACAAAAAAATATGTGCATACAATAAAATTCAGGCAGTGCAACTTTCTTGAAAAATATTTGAAACAATATGATACCGTCGTCTCACGTCCATGGAATATTTAATTCAGGTCAATGTATTCCCTTGGCATTTATTCACGGATGGGTATAATTTGACGTGCCAGTTGGCGCAGTTGGTTAAGACTCTGTTAAAGATTCCACCTATTGCGCCGCAGGTCGTGGGTTCGATTCCCGCACAGGACATGCATTTGTGTGCATGAACATGTCTGTATGTCCTGAGTCTGGGTGTAATTATGTATATTAAGTATGTATTTACAAACAAAAAGTAGTATATGTATTATATCAGTTACCTGGTTTTCATAGTACAAGCTCTGATTTGTTTGGGATCAGATGACCGTGTGTGAGGAATGTCCCAGGATATTTTAATTTTTTTTATTGGCTACTTTTTGTTTTGTTTTTGTTTTACAAAGTAAAATACAAAAGCTTAAAAAATAAAATAAAACCAACAACTCACAAAATAAATAAAAAGGATAACACAAACCAGTTCATAATAAATGTAGGTAATCTAAAAAGCTTATATGAAACTCCAAATTGAAAAATAATGGACATCCGGCAAAGCGTAGGCCGAAACAGTTGACCACAAATAATTGCTGGGTGTTAATCGTTTACCGGATTTAATTAAAAATCTATTAAATTACTTGACCGTCACTGGAAGCTTTATATTGAGATAGCATTTCCGTTTCCGTCGATTTTATACCAGTTTTCGTACTAACTTCGGCTTCCGGTTTGCGGTTTAGTGGCGACACCTGGTGTTTGCGCGCGTTTTAGTCTATGATAAATTTTGCCGCGCCATTTTGAGTCATTGGCGTTAAATTTTCCGTTGAAGCAACTTGTCCGCAGCAGCTCCGTCTCTGTGACCGTTGCAAATAATTTATAAATTTAACAATAGTGGTAATTATCGAGTAAGTACCATAAGTTTAATGAATAATGCGGTATGTGATCAATTTTTAGCGGTTTTACCGTTCGGATCACATACCTACTAATTTTGTGATTTGCCAGTTGTATTCGTACAATAATTTGTAAAGACACTTTCAATACAATAGACTAACGTTATTTTTCTTGCAGTAATGGATTGTAATGAAACTATCGCGGCTCTCGAGCCTCAGGCTGGCTCGAGTAATACTCGAAAGCGGAATCGAAGCAGCTCCAGCAGCACTAGTACCTCGACAAACAGCAGCTCTTCAAATTCATCTGCTAATACACAAGGTAAGCAGTCCCGTCGCCACCGCCGTAAGAAAAATAAACGTAATCGGCGTTCGGAGCGTATGATGAGCAAACTATTTAAGGAAATTGGTGAGCTCCGCAAACAAATTGTTCCATCAAATAACAACGAAACAGCTTGTCGCGACGATATATCAATTTATTCTGGGGTTAGTGGTGAACTATATGACAATATTACGGACGAACAATCAGTATGTCCGGGTGATGAGGGCAATTCTGACCGTGATTTCACCTTTGTTATTGAAACAAAGCTAAAAGAACCATCTGTGCCTAAAACCCCCGATAGCTTTTTGAAAATGCTGATCGATGTTCAGCGTCTAGGTAGTAACTCTTGGTCGGAAGTAAGATATGCTGATACACAAAAAGTGTATAATCATACTCCAGGTTTCATAGACTTAGAAACAAACGAAGAGGTAAAAATATATGACACCTTACGTTACATGGCAAATGCTGACAAATCATATGCAGCTATCACCTATTGTATACTAAAACAAAAAGAATCGTTGCAGGAAAGTATTCGTAATCTTTTGTTATGGTCTAAAAACACAAGCGTTAATTTTGAAAATTTAAACGAGAAGGTAGACGAGCTATTTCTAAAAGGTGATTTAAGTAAAGTCTCTTCAGACCTTTTGCAATTAGTTTGCGGCCACCGAGCGGAAAGCATAGAAATGCGTCGAGAGGCTATAACAAGCCGAGTTCGAGACCCCTTGGTTAAAGCATCTTTAAATAGAATCCCCCCATCATCTGCCTATATATTTGATTCTGAACCTTTTACGGCTACTTTGGAAAAGGCTGGTGGGGTCCGTAAAGCCTTTTGGCCCTTAAAAACTGATAATTTTTCACAAGCAAAAGGTAATATCCAACCTAATAGCCGCCTCTCGCGGGGGCAAGGCATACGAAAATTAGTAGTTCCATCGCGTGGAACTCAATATAATTTTCATGAACCAGGCTTACCAATGCATATGCAAGCCTTTAATAACCCACTCTCGCGGGGTGGATACCAGTATAACAACTACTCATGCAGAGGTCAACCCTCAAACGTTCAACGAGAACGGGGTTCATTTCACAATCGAGGCTCGCGGCCCGACCGTGGAAATAACCGAGGACGCTCAAATGCTCCCAGAGGTTATAGAGCAAACCAAAAAAGGTACAAGCAATGACTCGAAACGATTTCGAGCGGGTCAGTTGGCACACTATTACCCGCAATGGAAGGAAATGGGAGCACCGCAAATAATCCTAAACCTAATTCAAGGTTACCGCATACCCTTCTTTCAAAAGCCTCCACTTATTTACCCAAATGTAACCAGTTGTCCATTCGACACTCCTGTCTCAAAAGAAATGTCCCAAATTGTAAAAAAGATGAAAGAACAGGGAGTTTTAGAAATTGCAAGATCCACACCAAGCTTCATATCCCCATTATTTCTAGTGCCAAAAGCCGACGGCTCACTCCGTCCCATATTCAATCTCAAAGCCCTAAACGAATTTGTGAAGGCCGAACCTTTTCGCCTAATAAATATGTATCGAATCCCGGACTTTATTCAACCACAAGACTGGCTGTGCAAAGTGGACCTTTCCCAAGCATATTTTCACCTGAAAATAGCAAGGTCCCACAGGCGCTTCCTACGCCTTGTATACAATCAACAACTGCTGGAAATGACGTGCCTGCCATTCGGGTTAAGCACAGCACCCAAAACATTTTCCATACTAACGAATTGGGTAGCTCAAACCCTACGAGAAAAATGGAATATAAGAATCGCAGTGTACCTAGACGATTACTTAATTGTACATCAAAATCGCCAAATTCTTCGCGAGCATGTAAAACTCACAGTAGAAACATTAAAAAATCTAGGATGGCAAATAAATCACGAAAAATCTGTTTTTCACCCACAAAAGAGCATAATTTATTTAGGGGTACTGTGGCAACCCTGGGACAACCAAAAATCCCTGCCAAGCGAAAAGGTTACTGTCATAATCGAAAAAGTAAATCGGGTACTCGAACAAAGAAAAGTGACTCTAAAAGATTTACAGAGAATAATAGGACTCCTAAACTTCGCGAGTTTTGTTGTCCCACGAGGTCGTCTCAATCATCGACAGTTACTAATGTTCCTGAACTCGCTACCAGTCCGATCGCCGCGGTCTTACCCGCTACCACAAGAGGTTCAATGCGAGCTAAAATGGTGGATCCAAAATTGTCAGATGTCGACACCACTACATTACCCTCCTCCAGTAAATTTTCTAGCAACAGATGCATCAGACCAGGCTTGGGGGGCACAAGTGAACGATCTGGCTATCTCGGGCACGTGGTCGCTAGAAGAAAAACCACTGCATTGCAATCAAAAGGAGATGCTGGCAATACTACACGCTCTGCAGAGCCAAGTTTACCTACTCCATCACAGTTCGATCCTCATTCAATCCGACAACAAGACTGCAGTTGCTCATCTACGGAAAGAAGGAGGTACGAAATCATTAGCCCTAATGAATCTAACTTACCAAATTCTGAATTTATTAGACCAACATCAAATACACTTCAGCATACACTATATCCCAGGCAAGTAAAACAGCCATGCCGATCACTTGTCGCGTCATCGTCAACCACCAGAATGGCACCTGTTGCCGGCCTGTCTGGAAAGAGTGTTTGCGAAGTGGGGAACCCCAATAATAGATCTGTTTGCCTCTGCGACCGCCCATGTAGTGTACAATTATGTGTCTCGAGATTTGAGAGACCGTCAAGCCCTATTTCACGACGCATTCAGTGTTCCATGGAACTACCCGCTGGCATGGGTATTTCCACCACCGTTCTTGGTTCCCAAAGTACTGGCCCACCTAAATCAATGCACGGGAATATATTTAGTAGTAGTCCCTCGATGGGAGAGGGTATTTTGGCGCGCGGACCTCAAAGCCAGATCCTTAGTAGCCCCATTTACACTGAGAAATCTGCAGACACATCTAATCGATACGTCGACGGGGCTTCCACCACCGAGGGTCGAGAACATCACTCTCGAAGTTTGGAAATGTGGGGGTGGTCCCAGGCGATAGAAACATGGAACACTGAACAGAAATCTTTACTTAAATCTTCCTGGCGAAACTCAACCTTAAAGACTTACAAGGTGGCTTGGAGACGTTGGACTTTATGGTGTAGTACTAAGAGCATTGACATAAAAAACCCTACAGGAGCACAATTAGCACAATTCTTATCAGATTTATATTTGATTGACAAATTATCCTACAATACAATACTTTTGCACAAGTCGGTTGTATCTACATTATGTAACGTTGAAACATCGAGTAACTTAAGTTCCCATGTGCTTGTAAGACATATTTTGAAATCAATTGCTGTGAAAAATCCAAAAGTCTCCAAGCCACCAGTTTGGGATGTTAGTAAACTGACAACATTTTTAACTAATTACCAAATAGACTTGAATAATATTTTTCAAATATCACGTCATACGGCAATATTATTACTACTCTGCTCAGGCAGACGCATACATGACTTGACCCTACTTAGAATAGATCCTAGTCATTGCATAAGAACAGATGATAACATTATATTCTGGCCTCAATTCGGTTCAAAAACAGACAGTAGTAATCATAGGCAGTCTGGTTGGAAGCTACTAATAAATGCTAATAATTCTAACCTTAATCCTTTAGTTTGGATAGAGAGAACCATTGCATTATTAAATGACAGACGTAATACTGCAAACTCATTTAATCTGTTTATTACAGTAAGAGGCGTACCCAAGCCCGCCTCTCGGACAGTCATCGCAGGATGGGTGAAAACTCTATTCAAGGAAGCAGGCATTATAGCTGCCCCAGGAAGCGTTCGATCTGCAGTGGCTTCTAAAAGTTGGCTGGAAAATCATCCCCTGGATGAAATATTGGCCCGGGGTAATTGGCTATCTGCTAATACCTTCCAGCAGTTTTACAGACGAGAAATAAGGAATAGTAAAGATTCAGAAAATATTACACAATTTTTCAAACCACTTGATTAATGTTATTTATTATAATTCAAATTTTAAAATGATTATATAATACAAATGTTTATTTCTTCTAGTGTTTAATCATAAAGTTATAATATTAACAGAGCAACTGTATGGAAGCTACTCACGCTTCGCCCAAGGTTATTAAAATTGCTAACGCTATTAACCTGTAATATTATTATACTCTGTGGTTAACATAATCATAATACCTATATTGTTCAATTATCTAACTAGTCATGAAATTACATTGACTATGCTTATTCTGGGGTTTAATTCTATGATGTTTAATTTTCAATTAACAGCTAAATGCTTCATACATATACATATACTTATATATGTTTTAATTATCTAATATAGTCATGAAATTACTTTGATCATTGCTTTTTCTGTGGTTTAATTCTATAATGTTTAATTTTCAATTAATAGTTAAATAATACATACTTATATATATTGTTAATTATATAATATAGTCATGAAATTACTTACTTTTGTTTATTATGTGGTTTTATTCTTCAAATGTTTAAATTTCAATTAAATAGCTAAATGATACATACTTATATTATTATTGATTATGTAAAATAGTCATGAAATGACTGAATATTGTTTATTTTGTGGTTTATTCTTCAAATGTTTATTTTCAATTAAATAGCTAAATGATACATACTTATATTATTATTAATTACCCAATATAGTCATGAAATTACTTTGACTATGGTTTATTTTGTGATTGTATTCTTCAAATGTTTAATTTTGAATTAAATAGCTAAATGATACATAATTATATATATTGTTAATTATCTAATACATTCATGAAATTACTTTGACTATTATTTATTTTTTATCACATTGGCCCTAAAATTGTTTCAATTTATACCTAAGTGGCGACACCAGGCGATAACAAACAGATCTCAATATAAAGCTTCCAGTGACGGTCAAGTAATTTAATAGCAGCGTTTTACCTGAAAGAAAACGCATATTAAAATACTTACCTAACTGGAAGCTTTCACTTTATTTCTGCCTGGTGAAAATAAGCCAATGACTCAAAATGGCGCGGCAAAATTTATCATAGACTAAAACGCGCGCAAACACCAGGTGTCGCCACTAAACCGCAAACCGGAAGCCGAAGTTAGTACGAAAACTGGTATAAAATCGACGGAAACGGAAATGCTATCTCAATATAAAGCTTCCAGTTAGGTAAGTATTTTAATATGCGTTTTCTTTCAGGTAAAACGCTGCTATTTTGAAGTTTCATTAAACGCTTTTTGCGTTTCAACTCAGACTAGACTGAATTGTTTTGTCAGGCAAAAAGGACATTTGTTAGAAAAAAAATAAAGCCTACTTGCGTCAACCTCGGTTATTTTCATACCTAGGAGCCGAGCCTATTGAGCAATTACATTAAGCGATATGTTGTTGGAAAGGCTTTTTTATATACTAAAACTTTTACTATGGCGGCAACTTTAGCCTTTACTGCCTAACTTTCTAACGACATATCGCTTAACGTTATTGCTGATATAGACTAAATTGCTGTTTTTCTTTTTACTTTGAAACAAATAAATTAAACCGCCTTCAAAGTAAGTACACTAAAGTGTGTTATCATGAAATCTTTAAAAAATACTAACTATGAATTAAGTTTGGTCATAATTTTTTTTTTACATAAACCGTGGGGTGGAGACCTGGTGTCCTGAAATACAGGCCCTGCCTAGTTTAGGTACCAGTCTCCCGCAATCTAAGTATATTTATGTCTTAATGTAGCTATGTATTATTGTTGTAACTTATTGTGGGAGAAATAAATACATTTTATTATTATTATAATTTGGTCATAAAAAAATATATTCTAATTTTGAATAAAACATTTGGGGAAAGATCTTAAAAAAATTGCGTTGTAATTTAAATTGTTTTCGATGTACACTACGCCGTATGCGGATCAATTCCACCAAACACCGGTATATTACCCAACTTAAATATATGTCTTAAATTGAATTATGAATAGACAAATAATTAAAAGAGCAACTTACGGTATTACAACGCCGACTGGTGACTACTGACCTAGTGATTAACTGTCTAATTGACTGTACTATTATTGTTATGAATGTGATATTGAGAAATGTGATATTGAGAATTGTGATAACCTTAAAAAAAACCAGCCAAGTGCGAGTCAGACACGCGCACCGAGGGTTCCGTACAAACCTGTAGGTATATAAGTAAATGGTAGTTTAAACCTGAGTAAGTATTTGATATGAATTTCAATTTATGACGTATTAAAAAAAACTACTTACTAGATCTCGTTCAAACCAATTTTCGTTGGTAGTTTGCATCGTAATGTACATCATATATTTTTTATAGATTTATCATTCTCTTATTTTAGAAGTTACAGGGGGGGGGACACACATTTTACCACTTTGGAAGTGTCTCGCGCAAGCTATTCAGTTTAGAAAAAAATGATATTAGAAACCTCGATATCATTTTTGAAGACCTATCCATAGACAACCCACACTTATGGGTTTTGTTAAAAAATAAAAAAAATGAGTTTCAGTTCTATGTATGGGGAACCCCCAAAATTTATTGTTTTTTTTTCTATTTTTGTGTGAAAATCTTAATGCGGTTCACAGAATATATCTACTTACCAAGTTTCAACATTATAGTTCTTATAGTTTCGGAAAGAAATGGCTGTGACATACGGACGGACAGACAGACAGACATGACGAATCAATAAGGGTTCCGTTTTTTGCCATGTGGCTACGGAACCCTAAAAAGTCATGTTTAGTTCAAATGTATGAAAAACCCAAAGTTCGTCGAAAAAATATTAACTGACCAGAGATAACAAGCTCTATAAGCTATAAAATTTACTTTATTTATAATGTTTTCGACCGTGTCTTGTAATTTGTATACATATAATTACTTATAGATATTATTAATTCAACAATTTTGTTTTCTATTTTAGGATTTCTATTTTTCACCCAAATGGTGCCAAACGATTATGGTGTTAACGATTTATGAGGGTCCGCTATCCATCCGTCTGTCTGTCAGTGGGCTGTATCTTAGGAACCTTAAAGGGGGCACCCTTTAAGGTTCCTAAGCACCATGCAAGAAACGTCTTCTTTTGGTGTATTTTTTAACCGACTTCAAAAAAAAGAGGAGGTCGGCTCCTCCTCAATTCGGCTGTTTTTTTAATATTTTTTACCTGATAACTCCATCTATTAAACCATTTATTAACCGGTTTGGAAAATTCTTTTTTTGTCTGGAAGGGTATACTTCCCGTTTGGTTCCATTGTCAACAGATCAGGATTTGATTATTTCTTAGTGTACTTTGAAGTCGGTTTAAGTTTTTTTGTAAAACAGTCAAATTATTGTTGCGCCTACTATTAATTTCATGGTAGTCAATTTGAGTTAGTTATATTATTATTATTGTACGGAACCCTCCATGTGCGAGTCCAACTCGCACGTGTCCGGATTTATTTGTTACTTCTATGTGTGTAGGTAAGTTTGACAATACGTTATTATTTTGTCCTTTAGTATTATTATTTTTGTTTTCCATATTTAAGTTAAATGAATATCATGTAACATGTTTGGTCGGCAACGCGCGCGTGATACCCCTGGTGTTGCAAGCGTCCATAGGCTACGGTAACCGCTTACCATCAGGCGGGCCGTATGCTTGTTTGCCACCGAAGGGGTATAAAAAAAAAAAAAAAAAATGTATGTCACCCATAAATACACATCGCTCATACATTTGTTCGGACAGTTTTCTCCTCGATACTCAACTCATCGAAGTTGTTGTTCCCATATTTTTAACCGACTTCAAAAAAAGGAGGTTCTCAATTCGAATGTTTATATATATATTTTTTTTTATGTATATTCGGGCATAACTCCGTCATATATGGACGGATTTTCAAAATTATTTTTTTGTTTGAAAGGGGTTTATTCCGAAATGCTCCCATATAAATTTAATATAGATCTGATGATGAGTTTCAGAGACAGACAACGGAACTCTTAAAAAATGACAACAAATCTACCGCGATTGCTGCTATATCCTAAATATGCATTGTTTACGTAGGCCTTTATACGCGAAAGTTCTCAAAAAAAAAATAAAGAAAAATCTGCGAAAAGAAAATACTTTTCAACAACATTTAATTAAGACCGCGGCAGAGCAGCAGGTACTGAAGTATGGTGAAATAGTTCACCTACCTACCTACTGATTCGTCCGTCCGTCCGTCCGTCCGTCCGTCCGTCCGTCCGTCTGTCTGTCTGTCTGTCTGTCTGTCTGTCTGTCTGTCTGTCTGTCTGTCTGTCTGTCTGTCTGTCTGTCTGTCTGTCTGTCTGTCTGTCTGTCTGTCTGTGTGTCTGTCTGTCTGTATGTCTGTCTGTATGTCTGTCTGTCTGTCTGTCTGTCTGTCTGTCTGTCTGTCTGTTTGTTTGTAACTTAGAACTGAAACTCAAATTTTTTTTTTTTATAAAACCTTTTAAGTTTGGGTCTTAATTCTATGGACGGTCGGTATTGCGCGGGGCGATGGCAAGAGACCGGATGGTATGTCTTTGATCCCTTGGAGTGTCGGCAAGTCGCTGGTGTGGGATGCCACATGTGTCGATACACTCGCGCCATCTCACTTACCGGCTACTTGTAAAGCTGCAGGGGCAGCGGCGGCCAGTGCGGAAAATTCAAAATTCAAAAAATATGCATCGATTGGACCCAATTATATTTTTATGCCTTTTGCGGTCGAGACCTTGGGACCATGGGGGTCAGAAGTTCGCCGTTTTGCTCGCACCTTGTCTTCAAAATTGATCGAGACCTCCGGAGACCAGCGGGCGGGGAGCTTTTTCCGCCAACGCGTCAGCTTGGCTATCCAAAGAGGAAACGCTGCCAGCCTTCTGGGAACCTTGCCGTTAATCGGAAGCAGCGGCAGGCTTGAGGAAATTTTCTATATATAGATTATATTTTGTAAATATAGATTGTATTTTGTACATATTTGTTGTAAATAAATAAATTTGGTAATTCTATGGATAGGTCTCCAAAAATGATATTGAGGTTTCTAATATCATTTTTTTCTAAACTGAATATTTTGCGCGAGAGACACTTCCAAAGTTGTAAAATGTGTGTCCCGCCTTCTAAAATAAGAGAATGATAAATCTATAAAAAATATATGATGTACATTACGATGCAAACTTCCACCGAAAATTGGTTTGAACGAGATCTAGTAAGTAGTTTTTTTTAAGTCATAAATTGAAATTCATATCAAATACTCAGGTCTATACTACCATTTACTTATATACCTACAGGTTTGTACGGAACCCTCGGTGCGTGAGTCTGACTCGCACTTGGCCGGTTTTTTGTAGCAGCGATTATCGGAGCTACGTGGGCGAGCTAAAACAATAAATACAAATGAGTTGAAGTGAACATCTTTATACTAGGTACACTTAGTTGCAAAATAAATGAATATCTATATGAAGTAAATTATCATAAATAATATTGAGATTACTTAGTATTGTTGTTCGTTGAAACGCAACTAGGTACAATTAAAGTTGTTCGTAGAAATGATTAAATAAGTACGTATTGTAAATTCTGTAAATTGATAAAAGTATCAATTTATACTTCATCATCATCAGCCTATAATGTCCCACTGCTGAGCACAGGCCTCCTTTCACAAATGAGGGTGAAAGTGACTGGGCGATACTCCACCACGCGTGCCCACTGCGGATTGGTGGAGGTAGGCTAGTGGTCAACCTACTGTTGGAATTTTTAAGCCGCCTAGGAGGCCTCCAACTAGCTTAACGACTATCACAATTAAGTGATAACCAGGACCAACGGCTTTACGTGCCTTCCGAAGCACGGAAACGCTCGATTTGAAATACCACTAGGCGGTCACCCATCCAGGTACCGACCACGACAGACGTAGCTTAACTTTGCCGATCGATTAAGAACGGCTAATCATGCTACACCACGAGCGCTTCTATAATGTATACTTACTACTGATAATTACTATATATTAGTGTGACCTTATTCTATAAAATAAAATAACAAGCTCTACCAACAAGCAAATCTTTATGAATCTTTATAAATGCGAAAGTAGCTCTGTCTGTCTGTTACCTTTTCACGCGTAAACCTATAAACACATTGCGATGAAATTTGCATACGTACGAGTAAGTAGGCAACTTCTTATACTGGGATGGGACCGTAGGTGAAAAAACCGCGGCTGCAAAAATTGGTCCAAATTATTAGTAAACAAAATATTGACGGGCCAGTTGGCACGACTCCACCTATCGCGGGTCGTGGGTTCGATTCCCGCACAGGACTTGCAATTGTGTGCATGAATATGTCTATATGTCCTGAGTCTGGGTGTAATAAAAAAAAATATATGTATTATATCAGTTATCTGGTTTCCATAGAATAAGCTCTGCTTAGTTTGGGATCAGATGACCGCGTGTGAGGAATGTCCCAGGAATTTATTTATTGTTTGTTCAGTGACCCAATATTGAGTAAACAAACATGTTATTTCCGTACACGTACGTACAGTGATCCTGCTTGACCCCAGCCAGATAGCGCCATTGTTCTCAAATAATTACTTTATCCTTTTTAGTTTACTCCATTCGGTCTATTGTCTACCCATGCTGTTTAATAGCTCAGTGGTAGTGACGTCTGATGGCGAGATTTAGGTCCCGGGTTCGAATCCCACAATAACAAGAGAAAACTTAACTTTTAAGAGAGGTAGAGCATAGCGTTTATTCGCTCAAAGAGCAGCTCGACTGGGGAAGTACCTCCACCTTACAGAATACGGCAGCCAAATATCTTTATGTTGTGTAAAGTTGTGTTCCTGCGCGTGATTAAGGTCGCCAGAGCTCATTGGGGAGGGGGGAAAGGTCGGTAACGCGTGAGCGATGCTTCGTGTGTTGCAAGCGTCCATATGGCTACGGTAACCGCTTACCATCAGGCGGGCCGTATGCTTGTTTACTTGTTCTTTGACTTGTTCGAATAAAATAAAAAAAACTTGAGCTTGCGGTGAAAGAAAACATTATAAGGAAACCATAACACGGGCATAGGGTACTTTGCAGTACCCGCCTGGCTGGCTACCCACAAGTTATAAATCTGTCACAAAGCAGCTACGGTGTGTTCCGATAGCTGCACTTGAGAGACAGTTCCTTCTAGGCTTTGTGTGTGCAGTAAAAAAAATGCTCCATTTGCATTTTCGGTCCTACAGTGCACCGAAAATTCATATATTTTTTTCATATACCTTCGTTATAATTTTTGTATTTAGTTATTATTTCAGTAGTTTAGGGTAGGGAATTGATATGGAAATTTCGGATAACTTTGAGAAAATGAGGTTACTCGGATCAAAAGTTGGACTAAAAAGTGAATAGAGTCGCTATTGTTTTTCTATGAGTATTTTTTTATACTACTGTATTGTGGTGGAAAACAAGCAACCACCTGATGGTAAGTGGGCTGATGACCCTGAAAAACAATCTCTTCCTAGAAGGGGTTTTCAAATCACAATCACAGAATATTATTATTCAATTTAGGCCCTGATAAGGCACATATGAACGTTAACAAATAGACTCTACATGGGGTTTAAAGTTGCTGTGCCAGTAGCGGAACGGACAAAGCGCAGAGTCATTGGTACTACACGGCAGTACACGGTACTACCACAGTCTATTAAACCATACAGTCGTTCGACGAAGCCGTCTAGACAGGGCAATCGTGCGGGGTGTGAGAACGAGACGCGGGAAAACCGTTACCGACCTGCGAACAAAACTATGTTAGTAGCTCGGTAAACAGCATTCAGGGCTAACGCGTGTTTGTGTCTGTAATTATTTTATATTAATTTGTTTATTTAAAATGGTGAAAACGACGTGTGCTGTGAGAGACTGCAAGTCTTCATCCTATTTAAAGATCTGCGGTTTCATAAGCTTTCACACACAGAAGAAAGGTAAATAAATCATGGTTTGTTATCGTAGAGTGCATACCATAATAATTTTATATTTGTTATGTCGTGTCAGCGAATGGCCTACACAGTAGGTAAGTACACAGGTATAGGTAACAGGCACAGGGCATGAGTGTTTGGAAATCTTTTTTTTTTACAATAGGTCTGATGATGGACTAGGATGGTAAGCACTGGAACTCCATAGTGGAACATAGTATCCTAGCCGTGTTTGGGGTTGTTGGAATTGTCGTGAGATGAACTTTGACCATGTTATATGGTTTTCAGGGCCTGATGATGGAGTAGGAGGGTAAGCACTAGAACTCCATAGTGGAACATCGTATCCTAGCCATGTTTGGGGTTATTGGAATTGTCGTGAGATGAACTTTGAGCATGTATGGTTTCCAGGGTCTGATGATGGAGTAGGAGGGTAAGCACTGGAACTCCATAGCGGAACTTCGTATCCTAGCCGTGTTTGGGGTTGTTGGAATTGTCGTGAGATTCCACTTTGAGAGATGAACTTTGACCATGTATGGTTTTCAGGGTCTGATGATGGAGTAGGAGGGTAAGCACTAAAACTCCACAGTGGAACGTCGTATTCTAGCCATGTTTGGGGTTGTTGGAATTGTCAATTTACCGTACCGTACCGTTTTTAGCTACCTACGGTAACCGTATTTTATTCATTCAACCTCAAACTCCTACGAGTTTGATGAAACTCCGAACATGTTTAGTTAGAAAACTATTTTTCAATGTTTACCATGTCTCTTAGGTAAAACCTAATGGTGCGTCCATGCTACGCGAGCGCGATGCGAATCCCTGTGTTCGTAAAAAACTGACAATCGAGCGGAGCGCAGTCGAGCACGCTACGAATGCTCGTTCGAGGCTCGTCCGTCCACGCTACGCGAATCGTGCTCGCAGTGTGCTCGTTCGTGGGTCGGCTCGTGCTCGGTTCGCCAAGCATGGACGCACCATGAGATGTCAGTATATCACAGACCTCGATAAAGAGAAGAATCCTTTTCAATCACACTGTATCTGAATTTTTAGCCTATGCAACTTTTGTCTTTTTATGGATGTACAATTTTGTATGTATGTCTGGTAATTTATTTTCGTTTTTTTATTGTTCTTTTACATAAACGTGTAACAAACAAACAAATAGAGAAACTTTAAATTTATTTTTATCTCAGATGTTCTCAAATATTTTCAGGCTAAAATGAAGCTCATCGTACTATTGTCCTGTCTCATTATTGTCCAAGCTGAAGTGACATCAGAGGAAGACATCATCATCAATGGAGTCCACTACAAGGAAGAAATACTGCAGGATAATCTAGACCGTCTAGGTCGACTGGTCATGGACTATACATCAAACTATTTGTATTTTTGTTACAGAAAAGATGGACACTATCGTATCGCCAAATTAAATGTAAATACAAAAGAGTTTAAGAATATAGAAGGTGTGGTAGAAGGTTCAGCTGTAGCAGTTGACCAGGAGAACCGAGCCGTGTATTTAGGAGGACTTGGCGGAATTTACAAATACAATGTAACCACTGATAAAGTAGAACTCGTAGGTACTAATGGTCAAAATAATATTATGTGGAAAATGTTTTTCAAAAAAGTCTTGTATTTTATTGCTTTGCCATCGAGTTTTCTTTATACTTTCGATAATGGGCGAACCACTAGGTTCGAAGACTTGAACTGTGATGTAAACGATTTTATTATTGACAGCGACGACGTCATGTACTTTAATAATTACGCAAATTTCTACCGTCAGAAGAGAGGGACGAAAGAATCTGTTGTAATTGATAATGTTCCTTTTGTGAAAGCACTAAATACAGATAAAAATGGCAATGTATATGCTTGTACATCTCTCGGGATCTACAAGGCCGTTGGACATAGTGCTACGTTTACCAAAGCGCTTGAAGATATTGATGCCACCGGTATTGCGTTCGATAGTGATAATAATGTGATATATTCTGATAGAAACAAAATTATAAGACTTAAACCGGTACAACATTAAGCAAGTCTCACATCCAAGCCTGAAAGATGTCATAATTCTGTACCCATTCTGTATCCTAGTTTTAAATAAAAACATAATGTTTTATTAACAACAAATATGTACAAAATACCATCTATATTTACAAAATACAATCTATATATATATAGAAAATTTCCTCAAGCCTGCCGCTGCTTCCGATTAACGGCAAGGTTCCCAGAAGGCTGGCAGCGTTTCCTCTTTGGATAGCCTAGCTGACGCGTTGGCGGAAAAAGCTCCCCGCCCGCTGGTCTCCGGAGGTCTCGATCAATTTTGAAGACAAGGTGCGAGCAAAACGCACCTTGTCTTCAAAATATATATAGTAGCAACTATAGCGATTTGGGTATTTTATAGTAACTGTGCATTTGCTCTCGGAAAGCATAATTTGTTTTTTTAGGGTTCCCTAGCCAAATGGCAAAAAAACGGAACCCTTATGGATTCGTCATGTCTGTCTGTCTGTCTGTCCGTCCGTCACAGCCACTTTTTTTCCGAAACTATAAGAACTATACTGTTGAAACTTGGTAAGTAGATGTATTCTGTGAACCGCATTAAGATTTTCACCCATACTTAGAACTGAAACTCAAAAATGATTTTTCATCAGACCCATACGTGTGTCTATGGATAGGTCTTCAAAAATGATATTGAGGTTTCTAATATCATTTTTTTCTATACTGAATAGTTTGCGCAAGAGACACTTCCAAAGTGGTAAAATGTGTATCCCCCCCTGTAACTTCTAAAATAAGAGAATGATAAAACTAAAAAATATATTTGATGTACATTACGATGCAAACTTCTACCGAAAATTGGTTTCAACGAGATCTTGTATGTACCTAAGTAGTTTTTTTTAATACGTCATAAATTGAAATTCATATCAAATACTCAGGTCTATACTACCATTTACTTATATACCTACCTACAGGTTTGTACGGAACCCTCGGTGCGCGAGTCTGACACGCACTTGGCCGTATTTTTTTGTTTGTTGAACTGATGATGAAGACCACACATGGCTACTTAATAATAAGTATTTCACGGGTTACGATTCGATTACTTTAATGTTTGTTAATCAATTTATGCTCAGCACAAAGCATATGGTGAAGTGGAGCTTATGGTGATGAACCGGGAGAACTCCTCAACAATTAACGTCCCTGTTGACATTCAGACATTGTAACCGACCCACTAAAAACGAGATATAAAAAACATAAAAAAATGCCAACTTCAAAGGACACTAAAAATAATTACTATAATCTTTTTTTTTTTTTTTATACCACTAATGTGGTAAACAAGCATACGGCCCGCCTGATGGTAAGCAGTTACCGTAGCCTATGGACGCTTGCAACACCAGGGGTATCACTCGCGCATTGCCGACCCTGAAGAAATCTCTTCACGCCCTTTTTGAAGAACCCCATGAATCTTAAAGTAACTTGAAGTCAGCGAAATTCATTTTATAGAAGGCGTTGATAGCTCAGTGCCTTTAGTTCTGTAATGAGAAGTAGTGACGTCGGATGCCGAGAGAAGGCCCCGGGTTCAAACAATGAGCTTGAGCTTTCGGTGAAGGAAAACATCGAGGGGAAATCATAGCACGGTGGTAGTACCCACCTGGCTGGCTACCATCCTCGACTTGGAAATCTGTCGCCAAGTACCTATCTGTGCGTTCCGACAGCTGCACTGGAGAGCCAATTATTTGTAGGCTTTAAATGCTTTCCACCTTCTCATCACTTACCAAGCTGAGATCGTAGTAAAACACAGGTAAAAAAAAAACAATTACTGTCAGATTAGAGATTTGATTAGATTCACTGTTTATTTTTTTTATGTTATTAATTAGGTATTTATATTTTTTATGGTTGGTTATATAATTTGATGATTTGCCAATGGTCACAGTGCTCTTCTCAGCAAATGAGACCTTCCGAACCGTATTAGAGAGATGAAGGAGCGAATAGCATGACTGCTCCATTGAAAAGGGAAATCTTATGTGATCTTATTGTGTGATTATATTATTATTAGTAAGAACAAGGATGTTTAAATAATTCGGATGTAATCTCGCTACCAAAAAACTGTGTCGCTGAGAGTCGGCCACCTCGCTGTACGTACAAGCCGGCACGCACATTATTCACACATTAGTCGGCCATATTCCAGGCTCTGAACAAAAATATTCGAATCCTTTCATAGTGATTGGTTGATTAGATGAAGCGTGAAAGCATAACAAACAAACTCACATTCGCAGTGTATAAATATTAGTTTAGGATATTTTCGTAACGAGAAGTGGCCACCATTAACATTTTAAAATAGTACGATATATTCTGCCTACATTTACACTTAATTTTCATTTAAACTTGTCTACGCTCTCATATTTGTCATAATATAATAATAAAATGGGTAAATTTAGCCTAACATGGCAACCCTAAATTGAAACACACATAAAAGTAGCCGCCGCCATTACTGTGCCGTGACTGTGCCTCAGTTTTGAAGTAGCGGGAGTTCTATCCGGGTAGTCTGTGAGTAAGAATTTATAGGAATTTCAATAAGCTGTAAATTTTTAATACATTTTTAGGATCTTGATGACTGTTGCGATTTTAAAATACTAAGTTTACATTAAATTAGTGGTAAGCTATTATTTAAATTATGGGAATTTGTCCATTTTCCATGTGCATAAGCATGATTGATGATAGTTTCTCCAACCTTTAGAATTAATTCAAACAACAAATTATATAAATAAATCTTCTTGTTGTGACCGAAAACTAGAAAATAACCATATTCTATTGAGTATGCTGTTGGTTTGATGAGTACGCTGATGTTACTAGAAGTCTGAGACGAGCCATTTGGAGACATACCAAAAACATTATTATTAATAACCATTAGAATTCCTTCTGGGAAAGCACTCGGTGGTTTTATCAGTCTCAAATAGTTTATTTCCTTGGGAAGACTCTCGTATTTTATCTTAACACCTCCACTGATGACCCAAACCTCATTGTTTGACAAATAATAGTATAAATTCTGTTTTGAATCCAACACTATCTGCTGTGCATCAACTATAGTATCATCTAGAGTCGCTTTATTTCCATACTCCGTTACTCTATAAAATTGATTATCTTCTGTTAGTATATAAAACAAATCACTGCCGTTTACTTTCGCTATGTTTTTAATATTTTTTGTTACACTACCATACCTTTCAGCTTTAATTTCTTGTTCATTAAATGTATAAATGCCATCTTTAGCTCCAATATATATGTTATCTGCATCGCATGTGACGTCTTTACCGTTTTCGAGTACCAGTTTAGTTATATTTCCATCTTTTGATAATTTAATGACGTTCAACCCCTTGTAAGTGTTTTTGCCATTTGATTGATCGGCTTCAACGAAGAATATAAATATATTATTTGAGCTATTTTCTGCGCTCATATATGGCATGAAAATGTTTACAATATCATGTTGAGAAGTGTAGATGATCTCTAATTTGTCGTAGAAATCCTCGTCTATAATTCTTGGTAGAGTAGCTGCAGATCCAAGGGTGATAAGGATCACCAGCGCTGATAGATTCATCTTTTCTGTAATACAGAACAATATTGCTTCACCTGAGTGAAAAGAGAACCAGACAGTAATTAGTACATTATGATCCAATAAGTGTGCTATGTTGGTAATTACACACGGTATTATGCGATAACGGAGGCGAGATCAACGCACACGCGTTTCATACGGCGATTTTGAACACACTTTCGAGGAAAAAAACACAGACTTGTATTTTTGAAGTTTTTTTTTTTTATAATTATCATTTCTTTTTGACAGTGGTGCGTTTTGTCAAACTGTTTCACCCGGTAAAATTAAGAATGCTTCGTCTACACACAGTCCCCCTTACTCATAAAACGTTATTTACGTATTTACGTGACCCTTTTAACAGTATATTAGTTAAATAGCGCTTTATGAGTAAGATGGAATATCTGGGCCTTGATTGGATGAAACTAATTAATGGTGCTCGTTACGATTACCACTTAAGATACGCGGTAGAGCCTCAGACTGCATACTACAGTTTATTTTCAAACAATTGAAAGTCAAAAATACCTTATTAATATTTTAAACATGTCTGACATTGAGCCATCCTTGCGATTTCCTAGAGACATAAGTTGATTTGGTGTTGAATTTACATTACCTAAATCAAGAGAATATTAATATCAAATTGATAAATGATTATTACTCACTCTTTGTTAAAGCTCCACAATGCAAACTCAGTGTTATTGTGTCCAAAGATATTAATATTGCTTATAAATAGGAAAGTCATTTGACATCAGTGACCGTAGATTGCTCAGAACGCTGTTAGCACACAACACGATAAGTAATCAGCAGAAACGTTCATATTTAAACTCAGGTCGAGGGCATCATGATCGAAACAGAGTCAGAGTCCTAAAGTGCTGGATTCAAATTTAGTTTTTATTTACTTCGTCGGAATAATTTCCATAGTTTCTCATCTATCCATTTATTGGTGTTCCGAAATAAAAAGGTAAAAAAGGAACCCTTATGATGCGACTCCGTCCCTCTGTCTGTCATAATTTTAAATTGTTGACTCAACGCATATCTCAAATAGACCAACGCCTACCGCATAGTCGGGAAACTGCACACATTATTTAAGTAACGGAGGATTTATGTGTACTGGTGACCGACCTTCACATGTTGGAGAATCACCTGAAGACGGAGAATGCGATAAAGAACTCCATATTCTTGTCCCTCCATCCCCGTTCTTCAATCGGACTTCACTAGGCGTCGGGGGGGGTCTCCATCGCTTCGTCGTCGACATTCCGTCTTGCCGTACCAAGCGTGTCGCTTCCTCTTACCTTATACGCACGGCCAAGTTGTGGAATGCTCTCCCGGACAACGTGTGCTCTTCCAGACACTTATCACATGGGTTTATTCAAGGCCAGAGTGAACAGGCATCTTATGGGTACGCGCAGTCCACCCTAGACAACATCTTCGCTTACCATCAGGTGGGATTGCGGTAAAGCGCAAATCTATTTAATATAAAAGAAAAGACGATCGTTTTCAAATATTCTTGATCGTCACGTCGCCGCGTCGGTGTGAGACTATACTTATGTTGCAATTAACTTCTTACTTGAACTTGTACGTAGTATTTATATACTTGAAGCTTGAACGTTATTGCTCTTGTCGATCGATATTAACGAATGGCTAATTATTCTCGAGGTAACATTTTGTTACAAAAAAAATAACTTGGCAGCGATTAAATATTTTAGCCATAATTGTATTAGATGTACTTCAAAATGCAAGGATTGAACTAAATAATGGATACTACTTTAAGGTAGCAAACATATTAAACAGGACCAATGAAATCATAGGCGATGTACTATAAATAATGACATGGCGACTAATATTAACAGTGGGATAACAAATATTGTATTATTATTGGCAACTATAGGCTTCCATATAAAAACACACCTTCGGGCTGCGATTTGCAAGCAGCTGTAATTTTAGAGATTATAGTCACTGTCTTAAGAGAGATTTCAGACTACTACGCACGGCTACAGATAACCTATAAATTCCAATATAAGCTGACCTCTTATTGTATGGAAATCCTATACAATGCGAGATAAACTTATACTTGATGTGTAGTTGTGTGTAACCGCGAAGGTCTATTTGAATAAATTATTCGCATTTTGACCCTCTCATTGATCTAATTATAATGCTTGCATAGTGAATAAAGACATAATATTATATTATCATGAATTAGTTTTTACTTTCGTTTGTTAGTATGAAAGAGAAAAGAGCATCACTGCTCCATTTAAAATAGAAGATCTTATTGTGTGATTATACTACTAAAAAGAATCATAGGAATTTCATATGTTCTGTGATTTCGGCGGTCTCTCCACGTTCTATTTTGCTTGAAGGAGTGTCAGTACCAGTCTGCTCCGACTTCCGGTACCTCGGATCACAAATGCAGAGCGATGGTAATATTGACTGTGATATAAAGCAGAGAATCAGCTCAGGTTGGATGAAAGGGCGACAGGTAACAGGAACAACATGTGGTCAACGGATGCCCGGATAAAGCTAAAGGGGAAAATCTATAAGTCCGTGATAAGACCTGTCTTAATGTATGGTTCGGAATTCTGGGCAGTAAAGAGGACGGATGAAAGACGATTGCATGAAGCTGAGATGTGGATGTTGAGATGGATGTGTGGAGTGACAAGAATGGATAAGATAACAAATGAGTACATAAGGGCAAACTTGAAAGTAGCGCCAGAGAATGAAAAGTTGAGAGTGGACCGTTTATCATGGTATGGACATGTTATGAGGAGAAATGAAAGCCACGTCAATTAAAAAATTATGAATATGAGGATGGATATTCGGGAAGAGGAAGATCGAAAAAGAGATGGATGGATTGTGTGAAAGATGACATGGGTAAGAAAAGATTGAATGCTAGTATGATGGATAGAAGAGACGAATGGAAGAAGCGTACATATTGCGCCGACCCCAAATAATTGGGAACAGGGCAGGTAGATGATGAATAATAGGAATTTCAATAATAAAACATGTTCGCTGTAACTTTTTTAATAGCAATATAGAGTCATTGTAATTAATTGTCGACTGTTTGTGATTTTAAAGTTTAACTTAAATTAGTGATGAGTATTATTGGCCATGGCTTCTTCAACCTGATCCATTATATCTATTAAGGAATTATATAAGTAAATTCTTTTGTTGTGACCGAAAAATTGAATGATACCAGTTTCCACCGAGTATGCTGATGGTTTGACGCCTACGTTGTAGTAATTCCAGTTGTGAACTGAGCCATTTGGTGAGGTTAAAAAAACTTTATTATTAATTACCATTGGGATTCCTTCTGAAAAATCGGTTGGTGGTTTTAACAGTCTCAAATAGTTTATTTCCTTGGGGAGACTTTCGAATTTTGTCTTAACACCTCCAGTGATGACCCACACCTCATTGTTTGACAAATAATAGTATAAATTCTGTTTTGAATCCAACACTATCTGCTGTGCATCAACTATAGTATCATCTAGAGTCGCTTTATTTCCATACTCCGTTACTCTATAAACTTGATTATCTTCAGTTAGTATATAAAACAAATCACTGCCGTTTACTTTCGCGATGTTTTTAATATTTTTTGTTACACTACCATACCTATCAGCTTTCATTTCTTTTTCATTAAATGTATAAATGCCATCTTTAGCTCCAATGTATATCTTATCTGCATCGCATGTGACGTCTTTACCGTTTGCGAGTACCAGTTTAGTTATATTTTCATCTTTTGAAAATTTTATGACATACAATCCCTGGCAAGTGTTTTTGCCATTTGATTGATCAGCTTCAACGAAGAATAGAAATATATTTTTAACACTATTTTTTGCGTCACACCTTGGGAAGAAAATGTTTACAATATCATGTTGAGAAGTGTAGATGAGGTTTAAGTTGTCGTAGAAATCCTGGTCTATAATTGTTGGTAGAGTAGCTGCAGAACCAATGGCAATGAGGATCACCAGCGCTGATAGATACATATTGTCTGTAATTCAGAAATAAAATTGGTTCAACTAAGTGAAAAGAGATTAGACATTAAAGAATATAGAGTAGATTTACCCGATTAAATACTAACCCCCTTATTCATAATCGCTTTTTAACTAAATCAGTGTAATAGTGTCCTCCGTCTCACTCTTTCCATCACCAAATGTCACGTGTCAGATAAAGACTTCAGAATTTTAGCTAATCAACGTTTGATAACTTCATTATGAATAAGGGGGTTAATAGTTTAGAAAAATTTCGATATAGAATATTTTAGATGTGAATAAAAGTCATGCTGAACAACTTTTATTATGGGACATACACTGAAATCTCGTTTTTTTTATGAACGAGCAATGTTACCTTTATAAAAAATATTTTCGGAATCTCCACCCATTTTAAAGAAAGTCAAAAATGTTGCGAACTGCTATTTTAAATCATGCCGACAGGGTTCTATAACAACTCTGTTGAAGATTCTATATTCAAACCGTTTTTTGTTGTATGAAAAAGAAAAGATGACAGGTTGTCTAAATATATTGTGAAAAAATCGTACGTTGAGAAAAGTGTTTTCCTGGAAATTAAAGCCTAAAATACCATAGCCTTCCTATTTATTAACATCTGGCGACCGTGACAGGACGGTAGATATGGAAAAGGCAAAAGAGTTGAGGAGAATTACACGCCAACGGTTTACGAAATGCGTGAGTAAAGTCAATGATATTTTATCAGAAAAATGTAAAGACGCATTACAACCAGAATTTGAAAGGCTCACTAAACTCTTCGAAGAGTTATCAGTCGTCCAAAATAAATTAATAGAGCTCTGGCTGGATGACACCCAAAGGGATGAGAGTCTATTCGAAAAAGACATAGAAGCTTCCGATGCTTATGAGACTACGTGGTTTGATACAAAATATAGAGTTAACGAGTTTCTTAATATGCACGGATCACAAAGCTCATATAAAGGTACTGTCAAAGGAAAAGATGAGAATGACAGTGAATCTTCGAAGGATCGTCGTCGTCACTTTAGGCTACCTAAATTAACGCTGCCGACATTCAACGGAGAGGTTAAAAATTGGATCGGCTTCTGGTCACAATTCAATAAAATCCATCAAGATGATGAAATAGATAACGATGATAAATTCCAATATCTGTTGCAATGCATGGAGCACGGGTCATGTGCTAAGGAATTGGTAGAGAGTTTTCCCCCATGCGGCGATAATTACCATAAAGTCGTGCAACAAATAAAAGAGCGTTTTGCCAAGGACGAACTAATTATAGAATATTACGTTAGAGAGCTTCTACAGCTTGTCCTTGCACAGGCTAAAGGCACTCAAAAAATAACACTCAGAGCCTTGTATTATAAGTTAATGACGCAAATATTGGCTCTGGACTCATTGGGTGTAACTCAAGAAAAATATGCGGCTTTCTTGTTTCCATTAGTAGAGTCAGCTTTACCGGAGGATATATTAAAGGCATGGAACAGGTCCCAATCACTCGTAAGTCAAGATGGTAATGCACTCACTAAATTAATAACTTTCCTCAAGTTAGAAGTAGAGTCAGACGAGAAGATTCGGCTAGCACGTTCAGCATTTTCAGAGAGCTATTCAGCAGCTGATCCGACTGCAGCTTGTTTTACTACTACTAATAAGAAGAACAATAAGGACAAGCAACAGGTTAGAGAGAACATTGAAAAGCAATGTCTTTGGTGTGACAAAACTTCCCACACAAGCTCAGAATGTCATGTAGCTATCAATAAAACATTACAGGAGCGTAAAGACTTTATTAAGCATAAGAAAGCATGTTTTATTTGTCTCACCATCGGTCATATGTGGAATAGGTGCAGAAAGCATCCTAAATGTGTGGTCTGTGGCAGAAGGCATTACCCAATCATGTGTGGAGGTTTTCCAGAGAACATAAAATCTGAACTGGCTTCAAACGAACTAGATCCTCAAGAAGTTGTTTTAAATCATTCGTCGTCTTCTAAAACCGTTTTACTGCAAACCTTGAAGGTTAATATTGAGCATGGCGGTAAAATACAAACTGTTCGAGCTTTATTAGACTCTGGTGCGCAGCGCTCATTTATTAGAAGCGAGGTAGTAAAGAAACTTGGATTAGAGCCTGTTAACAAAGAAGTATTGAGCCATACGCTATTTGGAGGAGCTGTTACTAAAAAGATCAAACACAGACTGTTCAACCTACAGTTGAAGAGCATATTTGGTAGCTATTCTTGTAAATTAAAAGCTCTAGAACAAGGAACTATCTGTGGAGTTCTTCCTAAGTTAAATAGGGGCGGTACTTTTATATCTTTGTTAAAAAGCAAGGGTGTTGATTGCATTACTGATTGTATAGATAACAGCGTAGCTATTGATTTATTAATTGGTTGTGATGTTCTAGGTAGCATTCTCACCGGTCGATCAGTACGAATAGATGACCACGTATTGGCTTTGGAAACGAGACTAGGTTGGACAGTTCAGGGTCCAGTGGTTGGTACGCATTGCTCTGAAAATAATGTAAGTGCGCTACATAGTACTACTTCTAGTATAAAAAACGTTGAGTATATTCCGAAATCTCAGACAGACCTCTACTCAAAGCATAGAAGGGCGCTTTATTCCTCGAGTAGCGCCACGGTGGGGAGGATTCTGCATTTCAGCGATTCAGCGTCATCAGCCACTGAACCTAAGCCTTACAATTCAAAAAAAAAACAGGTCACTATTTCGGGTCGACTGGTGAAGATTCGTGAACGATTAACTTTGTAGATTACTTTATTATTTGTTATGACTTGTGTTAGATTTTTATATTATTATTTTTTTTATCACACAAGTGTAACTCCGCATTCCTGTGGGGGCGGAGGATGTTGAAGATTCTATATTCAAACCGTTTTTTAGGGTTCCGTAGCCAAATGGCAAAAAACGGAACCCTTATAGATTCGTCATGTCTGTCTGTCTGTCCGTGTATGTCACAGCCATTTATTTCCGAAACTATAAGAACTATAATGTTGAAACTTGGTAAGTAGATGTATTCTGTGAACCGCATTAAGATTTTTATACAAAAATAGAAAAAAAACAATAAATTTTGGGGGTTCCCCATACTTAGAACTGAAACTAAAATTTTTTTTTTCATCAAACCCATAAGTGTGGGGTGTCTATGGATAGGTCTTCAAAAATGATATTGAGGTTTCTAATATCATTTTTTTCTAAACTGAATAGTTTGCGCGAGAGACACTTCCAAAGTGGTAAAATGTGTGTCCCCCCCCTGTAACTTCTAAAATAAGAGAATGATAAATCTATAAAAAATATATGATGTACATTACGGTGCAAACTTCCACTGAAAATTGGTTTGAACGAGATCTAGTAAGTAGTTTTTTTTTAATAGGTCATAAATTGAAATTAATATCAAATACTCAGGTCTATACTACCATTACCTACAGGTTTGTACGGAACCCTCGGTGCGCCAGTCTGACTCGCACTTGGCCGGTTTTTTGTTGTATGAAAAAGAAAAGATGACAGGTTGTCTAAATATATTGTGAAAAAATCGTACGTTGAGAAAAGTGTTTTCCTGGAAATTAAAGCCTAAAATACTATAGCCTTCCTATTTATTAACAAACTCCATTGCAGTTTGAGCTATTCTACTCAATTTATAATGGTTTTGGCTGAGTGGACTACCATAACCAAAACTGTCAAATCTGTCAAATTTTACGCCACTGATTCATTGGAACCACAGACTAAACGGACGGCACTCTCGCTATTACAAAACTGAGGCACCGTAATGGCGGCGGCTGTTTATGTGTGATTTAATTTAGGGTTGCCATGTAAGGCTAAATTTACCCATTTTTTATTATATTATACTAAGACAAATATGTAACGGTAGACATGTTTAAATGAAAATTAAGTGTAGGCAGAATATACCGTACTATTTTAAATTGTGAATGGTGGCCAAACTCGCTATGAAAATATCCTAACTAATATTATACACAAGCGAATGTGAGTTTGTTTGTTATTTTTTTTGTTATCCTTTCACGCTTCAACTCCTCAACCGATCCTATGAAAGGGGTTCGAAGATTTTTTTTCATAGCCTGGCATACTCATCAGGCACCATTTTGTTTTTTATTTAAATAACGGCGCTCAACCCAACCTTTATACATCGCTTAAGGACACTCATACGAATATAAAAATAATGGCGTGCCTATGTCCTAAAACATCACGTTTTTTTTTTTTTTTTTTTTATTTATTTGGAATAGCAAACAACAACATTATACAATTTTACAAATAAAGATTAACATAAAAGTATAAAATAATGCTGTCCACTGCGCTATCCGCGTGTTAACATTATAAAATTGGTATTTAAACACCAAAAGAGGACTATTACTACACAGACTATTAAAAATACAGAGCAATTAAAATAACCATTATACATAACCAAACCGAAGACAATATATAAAAATAATAATAATAATAATAAAGGATAAAGCGTAAATACAAGGGTGCACAAAGAACAAACAAATCAACACAAAGACAAGAGACATTAACCAAAATCAATAAAGTAAATTTAATTAGGAATCTAGGGTCGCAAGTATACAGCGCTTAAAATTATTTATGGAACACGCAAAGATATCAACGTGTTGAAACGTTGTATTATAACACTCCACCAATCGCCGAATAGGGGACCGCAGGCCGGTATTAGTTCGACATGACGACAAAGCAAATAAGTGTATCGTACGCACTTCGCGTCTATGAATAGTACGTGGGATTGAGTAGCATATACTGTTTGTGAGCTCAATACAGTCGAAGTTATTATTTACAATATTATATAATGTGATAGCTTCAAGGTATTTACGCCTTGACTGTAGAGTTAGAAGTTTGTATTTACCAAGTATCTGAGTATATGATAGGTATAATCCATGACACCTGTAGTGTGCGGCACGAAAGAATTTCCGTTGGACATTCTCTATTGCGTCTATATATTTATTATAGAAGGGGTTCCAGACAGGGACGGCATACTCAAGCTGTGAACGCACAAGGGTTTTATATAGGTATAAATATGTGGAAGGTCTTTTAAAGTCCTTGGAAGCCCTCATTATAAAGCCAAACATTTTGAAGGCTTTTCCGATAATCTTTTCAATATGAAGATTTAGGTGCAGTTTAGAATCGAGTAGTATTCCTAGGTCTTTCACGTTACATAGTTATTTGCAAAAAAGATTGATGTTTCAATAACCATGACAAATTACTCATTAAATGGTGCTAGAATAGCTATATTGGTTTATTCCCACAAATATTGAAATTACTGACATATCAGCATAAAATATGTACAGCAGATATCCGTAATAGTATTCTATTAATAAATAAATATTCTGGGACATTCCTCACACACATTTTAAATACAATAAGTACCTATATTTTACAACCTACGCGGTAAAATAAAGAATACCTACACATAAACTATGGCTAAGTTGTACTTTGACGTCCAGCGATCTGGGAGTTAAAGTTTCAAATTGCGGAAATAACTGGTTTACGATTTTTTTTAAATCAAAGTCGTGAAAATCTATGCAATATTTTGCCACTATTACATTTTGACGCGTCAAAGTAATGTTTCGTTTTATGTAAGCAACCAATGATTATATAATCAACAAACTACTACTACTATATTCTAACTTCATTGGTTACTTAAAAATATTCATACTTATTTACATAGATATTTTTCTATGGTATTGAATAGAATGCCACGAGAAGAATAGGTAAAGTAAAATGAAGGACAAACAAAACAATCTTTTTTGAATGAACCAGATTGGTTAGGTTAGGTTTGAACTTTGATAATACTGTGCGCCAGCCAAGCGAGTGCAGCGAGCGGTGCCGCGGCAGCGGCGGCCGGGGGTTAGTTACAAAAATGTATACACTATAAAAAGGATCCACCCTTTCCCCCCACCCAAAAAATAAAAATAATCGTATCTAAACCCCCCCCCCCGTGCGCAACGTTTCCTTAACAGAGGGGGTTCAACACCTACCCCTTCCCTATTCACCCTTAAATCGATGAACGTCAAAGTACATTCCTACCTAAACTATTCTTTGATTATTTTAGGGCTCCATCAAATAATTCGTTTTCGAAAAGTGGTCCGTTCGCCAAAAAAGTTTGAGAACCGCTGATATAAAGTATGTGTACTAGTCGCGAAAGTTTGAAATCAATTTATAATAAAATACTTATTAATGATAACCATAAAATATAAAATTCCCATATTTCGGGTAATTTACAAAAGTGTATATTGGCAACACTGGCTTTGTCATTAATTCTTTTGTACTGGTGAATGAATATTTGTTTTGATGTATAAAATCGGGAACTAAGTGATTGAATTATTAATTTAACTGTGAAACGTAATTCCTGGTATTTTTTTCCTCCGGTCTCTACGGTTTTTCCACCATTTCACTACACAAGAGATGCTATATTTTAATATTTTACGGCACCGCAAACGTATTGACTCTGTTGACGTTTATCCGCGTAATGGCCGACTAATGTGTGAATGTGTGCGTGCCGGCTTGTACGTACAGCAAGGTGGCCGACTCTCAGCGACACAGTTTTTTGTTAGCAAGAATATATCCGAAGTTTTATAACATCCTTGATTGGAACCAAAGAAGTTAGATATTAATTAAAAAAAGAGAAGACGTACATTCCAAACAACTGCGATATAAAAGTAGATTAATAGTCCCATCCTCCCGATTAAAAATGCACCAATTGAGTCCTTTTGTAATGTCCATAAAAATATACAATAAACTACCAGAATTATTAAAACAAGAAACAAATAATAAAGTATTTATAAATAAATTAAAACAACTATTAATAACAAAATCTTACTATACTATAAATGAATACCTAAGCGATAAGTTAAGTTAATGATTAAATTTTATATAATTTCTCCTCCTCTCTCCTACATTGCTTAGTGCCCAACAGGGTCCTTAGTGTATAGTGTTATTTATTTACTTTAAGGTGCCTATGTAACATTATATAATGATTGGGACACAATTGTAATAGCAGACTTGGGCCACAAACCCTGGGGGAGGTCTGACATTTCTTTAGTATACATTTTTGATACTTGCTAGAGATATAAGTTGATTTGGAGTTGAATTTACTTCAAATAGTTTTAATATCAAATTGGTAAATGTTTTATCACTCACCCTTTGTTAAAGCTCCACAAAGCAAACAGTGTTATTGTGTCCAATGATATTAATATTGCATATAAATAGCATTGTCATTTGATAAGTCTGGCACATGAAAGTTGAGACTGACAAAGCGCGGCAAATTTAAAAAATCTATATGTGGCATCACAGTCTAGTAGGAATCAATTGTTTTGATACTTTACAATAAAATAATATAAATATTAAGTTTAGTAATATATGCATTTAAATGAGTTAAATTTTTACATAAACTGCATATTCTATTTTAATATAGTTTGCTTTGAATTAAATAAATAAATATCCTGGGAGATTCCTCACACACGGTTATCTGATCCCAAAGTAAGCACAGCTTATCATCATCACTACTAACATGATGTCGCTTTCCGCGTCTGTCTGTCTGTTTGACCGCTAACTCCTTCTAAACTACGCAATGGATTTTGATGCGGTTTTCACTATGAGTTAGATATTTTTCCCAGGAAGGTTTTTTTATATAATACATCTATGTTATTTATACAGAACATATAAAAAAGTCAATGTTTCGTAATCACATAGGCGCTTTCTTTGCTAACGCTGACTAAACTACGAGATATATCAAAATGTTGTAGTACAGAATTATGTACCATAAAATATCTACAAAAAAACCGGCCAAGTGCGAGTCAGACTCGCGCACCAAAATTTCCGTACAAACCTGTAGGTATATAAGTAATAGACCTGGGTATTTTATATGAATTTCAATTTTAGACGTATTAAAAAAAACTACTTTATAGATCTCGTTCAAACCAATTTTCGGTGGAAGTTTGCACCGTAATGTACATCATATATTTTTTATAGATTTATCATTCTCTTATTTTAGAAGTTACAGGGGGGGGACACACATTTTACCACTTTGGAAGTGTCTCTCGCGCAAACTATTCAGTTTAGAAAAAAATGATATTAGAAACCTCCATATCATTTTTAAAGACCTATCCATTGACACCCCACACTTATGGGTTTTATTAAAAAAAAAAGAGTTTCAGTTCTAAGTATGGGGAACCCCCAAACTTTATTGTTTTTTTTTCTATTTTTGTGTGAAAATCTTAATGCGGTTCACAGAATACATCTACTTACCAAGTTTCAACATTATAGTTCTTATAGTTTTGGAAAAAAGTGGCTTTGACATACGGACGGACAGACAAACAGACAGACATGACGAATCTATAAGGGTTCCGTTTTTTGCCATTTGGCTACGGAACCCTAAAAAGTCCGCGATGATATATGTCTATATCCTATGGATACCTAACACCTAACCTCTTTATTTACGAAGGGCATTTAATGTAGATAAAGTTTGATCTTTACAGAAGATCATTATCATTTATATTTTAAAAGATATCACAGATTTAAAATTAGCAAGAAACAGTATTCGCGATACCGTGAGGCGTGAACGGGCAGTCCAAGAGGGGTGCGGGCGCGTAAATCGCTCGAAACCACACGAAATTGCACCCGTGCGAAGCCGGGGCGGGTGGCTAGTACACACGGCTACAGATCAAGCTATACATTTCCAACATAAGCTGACCTCTCATTGGGCGGAAATCTTATACAATGCGAGATCAGTTTATACTGGAAATGTATAGCTTGATGTGTTGCCGTGTGTACTATATTCAAATTCAAAATTTATTAAATATAGCCCCTAATAAAGTACGTAAAAACGTTACAGTTGATTTTACCATCGGTTCGTAATCTTATACATTTAAAAGAGCAATTCTTGTATGTATCTATTACAATAGATATATACAAGAATAATAATAATAATATGATCTGAATCTCGGAAACGGCTCCAACGATTTTCATGAAATTTAGTATGCAGGCGGTTTCGGGGACGATAAATCGATCTAGTTAGGTTTTATTTTTAGAAAACGTCGTTTTATGCGTGTTTTCAGGCAATGAAAAACTGCTGCAATATCATTAGAATATCGAAGATCAATTTTGCCACCATCTACAAGCTTATAGGTCATAGCTCAGATAGGAACGGGCGGACAGAAACCAGAAGATCCCGGTTCGAGTCCAGATGTCTATAATTTCTTTTTTCCCTTTTGTGAGAAAAACTACTAAGATTTACCAAAAAAAAAACGAGCAAAGCTCGGTCCCACACTTAAACTGAGAAGACTGACAGCAGTGGCTCACAAGAAACAATATTGAATTTGAAATATATTTTACAATGTCTGAATTACTTTTGCTTAAACTGAGAAAACTGACAGCAGTGGCTCACAAGAAACAATATTGAATTTGAAATCTATTTTACAATGGCTTAATTACTTTTACTTAAACTGAGAAGACTGACAGCAGTGGCTCACAAGAAACAATATTGAATTTGAAATCTATTTTACAATGACTGAATGAGTGACTGAATTACTTTTACTTAAACTGAGAAGACTGACAGCAGTGGCTCACAAGAAACAATATTGAATTTGAAATCTATTTTACAATGACTGAATGAGTGACTGAATTACTTTTACTTAAACTGAGAAGACTGACAGCAGTGGCTCACAAGAAACAATATTGAATTTGAAATCTATTTTACAATGACTGAATGAGTGACTGAATTACTTTTACTTAAACTGAGAAGACTGACAGCAGTGGCTCACAAGAAACAATATTGAATTTGAAATCTATTTTACAATGACTGAATGAGTGACTGAATTACTTTTACTTAAACTGAGAAGACTGACAGCAGTGGCTCACAAGAAACAATATTGAATTTGAAATCTATTTTACAATGACTGAATGAGTGACTGAATTACTTTTACTTAAACTGAGAAGACTGACAGCAGTGGCTCACAAGAAACAATATTGAATTTGAAATCTATTTTACAATGGCTGAATTACTTTTTCTGATGCATAAACCAGAACCAATTTATGAAGCTGATAAGCTTTTTGAACAGCATGGACATGAGGTGCACCGTCTGACTCCCACTGTGATTTAACCCTTTCGCATCTGAATAATACGATAGTGAGTTAGTATATTTTATAGTTGACAATTTTTATGAGGGGTGAAGAAAGTGACATTTATATAATATTGCTATGTAAAGAGTTTCAATTAAATCGTAGGCTCATCTTTCGTGTGCCAGTATCAAAACTAGTTCTGGTAAACAAGTTGACACTTTTTATGCCGGGTGACGCAAGTGACATTTATAGAATGTTGCCATGTGAAGAGTTTCAAATTACAGCCAGGCTCAACTTTCGTTTGCCAGACTCTATCAGTGACAGATTGCTCAGAACGCAGTAGCACACAACCCCACGATAATTAAATAAGTATAGGCTTAAGAACCGGGTGTAACAACGATTGCACTGAGATATGTACTGTACAGCTCGAGAGCTTGTGATAAACTAACTGTCCCAAAAGCAATACGCATCCCCTTATTAACTCTGTTATTCACATTATACTCAAATCAGTATTCTTACTTTTTATGCATACCCTCATTAAGTCTGTTATTTACGTTAAAGTCAAATCAGTGTTGCTACTATTTCACCCAAACCTTCTACCACGATAATATCATAATCCAACTGAGTCCGACCAACGATCTAACTCTCCGACATATATATATATATATATAAAAAAACAGGTACAGGGTAAAGGAGAGGGCGGAACCGTGAGGCGGAATGCTGGTAATATTATAAACAGGTAAAGTTTGTTGTAAGGAAGCGCTCGTGGTGTAGCATGATTAGCTGTTCTTAATCGATCGGCAAAGTTAAGCTACGTCTGTCGTGGTTGGTACCTGGATGGGTGACCGCCGTATTTCAAATCGAGCGTTTACGTGCTTCGGAAGGCACGCAAAGCCGTTGGTCCCGGTTATCACTTAATTGTGATAGTCGTTAAGCTAGTTGGATGCCTCCTAGGCGGCTTGAAAAATTCCAACAGTAGGTTGACCACTAGCCTACCTCCATGAATCCGCAGTGGGCACGTGTGGTGGAGTATCGCCCAGTCCCTTTCACCCTCATTTGTGAAAGGAGGCCTGTGCTCAGCAGTGGGACATTATAAGCTGATGATGATGAAAGTTTGTCTCCAATTCTGTTCTTTTTTCACTAATGTGAAGCTACTTTGTGCCCGAGTGTTATAGGCCCTATACGCCACTTTTCATTCCGGTAACGCGACTAGCTAACAATATAGTCTCCTTTGAAAGACTACTTATCTACATCAAACAACGAAAGGTACAGTGTATTGCAACTGTATAAAGCACTGATCCGGTCGAGGAGTGCTGTTGTGACCTCTGGGATGGATCCACCAATACCTACCAGCTGCATTTGACTGGATAAACCATCATGAAGGTGATTAGTTGATGAGAGCAAAGTTCACAAGCTTGGCTTATCGACGAGGTTACTTACTTCGTCGATCTTCTATAGAATATATTTTAGAGAAAGTGCTCAGAAATTGTTCGATCTAATTCCACCTTACCTTTTTTCATCAAATCACAAGCCGCTGGGTGAAGTTCCACCCGTACGTTGTCAAATTCCTCCATATTCGGGTACAATGTGTTGCTTCACCTCCAAGGCTAAAATGAATTGGCAAATTTTTTTTGAGCAAAACCTGCCGTGACATGCAATTGTTGCAAAGATATCAATCTAAGATTATTTGAAAAAGAGTTATTGCTGACTTTATTGCCGACTCTTCTCATCAAATGCAATCTTCCGAACTGTATTAATGTAGATTCAGACAATACATGCCTGCGAGGGTCTATTTAAATAATTAATTTTGAATTTTGATCCTCAGATAGTTATACATGTATGGTGAATTAATGAGATAGTATTTACTTTTGTTTGTTCTTAGAAGGAGCAGGAGAAGAACAGAATGACTGTTCCAATGAAAAGAGAAGGTTTTATTGTATGATTTTATTATTATTAAGAATAATAGGAATTTGCTGTCATACTAATGTAGAATCATGGTAATAAAATGATGATTCTGTTTACGATATTAATAAGTGTAAATAAAATTAGTGATGAGAATTATTGGTGATAGCTTTTACGATCAGTTCCACTATTTCTAACATGTAAATTCTCTTGTTGTGACCGAAAAATTGAAAATAACCAGCTTCCAATGAGTATGCTGATGGTTGGACTAGTATGGTGGGGCTACTAATGATCGGAACCGAGCCATTTGGTAGGATTTTGAAAACTTTTTTATTAATACACAATGGGATTCCTTCTTTGTAATTAGCCGTTGTGTTATTAAAATCCGCTGGGATTCCTTCATTGAAATAGGTCGGTGGTTTTAACAGTCTCAAATAGAATATTTCCTTGGGAAGACTTTCGAATTTTGTCTTAACACCTCCTCTGACGACCCACACCTCATTGTTTGACGAATAATAGTATAAATTATTTTGTAAATCCAACACTATCTGCTGTGCATCAACTATAGTATCATCTAGAGTCATTTTATTTCCATACTCCGTTACTCTATACAATTTATTATTTTCAGTTAGTATATAAAACAAATCCCTGCCGTTTACTTTCGCGATGTTTTTAATATTTTCTGTTACACTACCATACCTTTCAGCTTTCATTTCTTGCTCATTAAATGTATAAATGCCATCTTTGGCTCCAATGTATATCTTTTCTGCATCGCAAGTGACGTCTTTACCGTTTTGGAGTACCAGTTTAGTTCTCTTTTCAAAATATATTGAACGATTTATGACGTACAACCCCTTGTAAGTGTTTTTGCCATTTGATTGATCAGCTTCAACGAAGAATAGAAGTACATTTGAACTATTTTCTCCGCTACGTGTTGGCATGAAAATATTTACAATATCATGTTGAGAAGTGTAGATGATGTCTAATTGGTCGTAGAAGTCCTCGTCTATAACTCCTTGAAGGGTAGCTGCAGAACCAAGGGTGATTAGGATCACCAGCGCTGATAGATTCATCTTGTCTGTAATACAGAAACATTACTTCGCCTCAGCGATAAGAGAACTAGACATTAAAGTATATTGAGTAGATTTAAGCCGATTGCATACGAGAGTTTAAAAAATATATATCCGGATGGAGATTTCGAGATGGCATATTTTCGAAACCTATGTTGAGTGAAGTCGTACTTATCAACTTTTATTATTACACTGAAATCACACTTGCTCGTAAAGTGACATTTATTGCACCGTTTTTAGTATCATAATGCAGCTTATTACGCACTAGTGCATTTTACTTTAAATAACCGTACAGTTTTATGGGCTTCATCCTAACTCATCCCCAGATCGAACTCGCCCGGTCCGTATAATATCTACCTACAGGTATATAATATAAGAATAATATAGGATTGAAAATCAGGTTTCGAAGATATTGGGATTAAAACTGTTAAACAAATATTACCTTGTAATTTTGCCGCCGCGCCGGGGCACGCAATTGTTTTCAGTGCGATTAGAATGTAAATATTATGTAATTAATCTAAGCCTGTTTTGAAAAGAGTAATTGCTGAGTTTATTGCCGGCTCTTCTCAGCAAATGCAACCTTCCGAACCGGTATTAGAGTCAGACTTTTCATAAGTGCCTGCGAAGATCTATTTGAATAAATGATTTTGAATTTTTTGAATTTTGAATCCATTATGAAGCATGAAATAGTTTTAAACACCCTGTTACGAGCGCAGTCTACTCGAGTCGTGCTCTGGATTGGTATTTTCTACCAAACTTAAATTATTAACTGGATCTATCATAATTCTAATGATTTTGTACCGAAATACTATCGAGATAATTGAAAAATATAAGTTGCAACAAATAACGTTTTTTTTATACTACTTAGGTAGCAAACGAGCATACGGTCCGCCTGATGGTAAGCGGTTACCGCAGCCTATGGACGCTTGCATCACCAGGGGTGTTACTCGCGCGTTGCCGACCCTAAAAGCTCACTAAAAGTATTTAAAGTTATTGAGGATTTTTTAACACCAATCAGAAAAAATCAGAAAATCAAATTTCGTAGAAATAGAGATATCCTTATGTCTTCGAAAGCAGATTTTCGATCTTCTGTCGGCCCGGTTCAATATAGTTTACTCTATTCATTGTTTGCTCTTGCTAGAGATATAAATTGATTTGGTGTTGAATTTACATTAAATCAATAGAATTTTAATAAATGCTTATTACTCACCGTTTGTTAAAGCTCCACAAAGCAGAATACAGTATTATTGAGTACAAAGAATAAAATTGCATATAAATAGCAAATTCTTTTGACATTTGTGACCGTATATCGCTCAGAACGCTCAACCCCACGATAAGTAATCAGCAGAAACGTTCATATTTAAACTCAAGTTGAGGGAAACATACAAGGGAATCGAACAAAAATAAAGAAAATCCTAAAGTGCAAGATTCAAATTAACATTTTATTTAACTAGACAAAATAATGCCCATAGATTGCTTATCTATAGCATATTAGTGTTCCCAAAAAAAATACGTAGAAACCGCCTAACACGAAGGGTTCCGTAAATACGTTTCTTGTATCCCCTTTAATTTAATTTTCATTATTTGTTATATTAGCGGCCATGGAAATAAACATTCTGTGAAAATTACAAATATCTACCTATTACAGTTCATGAGATACAGCCCAGCCCACTGACAGATAAGCGGATAAACGGACGGACGGACAGCGAAGGCTTAATAATAAAGTCCCGTTTGCACCCTTTGGATACGGAACCCTAAAAAGGAACCCTTATGATGTGACTCCGTCCGTCTATTACAGCGCTATATTTCACTCAGACTCAGACACGCACTTGGCCGGTATTTTTGAAACGGAATATTAAGATTATGATAGCGTTAACAAAAAAATATTAATTAATATTTTAAAAAATACCCCATTATAAATATTAATTAAGTCTTATTAAAAAAAAATATTTAGATTTTAGATTGTTTATGCTTATTAACTTTTTGAGACACAACATATTTCTCAAGAGTACTGCCCCTGGTCAATCTCTTTTAGTCATCCTTTATCATCTTTTTTAAATGTTACAAAACCGAATCTTCAGACTTGAATACAAATGAAACCCCGCCCGACGCTCCCCGGACGCCCTCTAAACTAGGACAAATCCGGGGAAACCCAGTCGGATGGCAACCCTAGGTAAATGTATCGATAAAGAACGAAGAATTATCATTAGTTTTATGTATTTAGTAATTCAAACTATGTACGCGCAGTTCATATCAAGGCAGCATTGTACATACCCGTGCTCATGACACTAGAGTATGTACAGTCACTCTATCAATATTCTATCTCTATGGGACTGTATGACATTAAAGCGTTGCTCAAACCCGCATAGTCTAGAAACTTTGCACACATATTGTTAAAAGCTTTGATTAAGGATAGATCCAGATTGAGTGTTGAAGCTGTGCACGCGTCGATAAAAATAGGCCCTAACTGTTAGGGGCTAAATCAAATAAAAATTCAAGATAATGTTCAATATTAAACTTTCTCCCGATTTTAATTGGAATATTTCAACAACTATTATCATTATGAACGTCACTATGACAAGCAGAATGACGCAGACGGAGCGTAAAACGTAGCTATTACGCGCAGCAGCCTGTAAAAGTTGGCCTGTTTTATATATTCGTGTAGTATGGCGACGTTCTTTCTAGGTATATTTATTTCTATGGTTAAAAGTAATAACGGTGGTAAGCACTAAGATATTATGTGAACTGATGACCGACCTTCACAAGTTGGAGAATCACCTGAAGACGATCGTTTTCAAATATTCATGATCGTCGCGTCGGTGTGAGTCTATACTTATTTTGCAATAAATCCCTACTTGAACATTATTGCTCATTGTCTTTATCTACATAGATATAAATAAATAAAATTGATGTGTCTGTTTTTAATTTCAAAATAATAGGTTTTTGATTTAATGTTGTTGATATATAAATGTATATACAACGTGTAACGGCAAGGCCCAAGGGTAGGTATATCCATCCGAAAGGGGTGAACACTATATACAACTTTTCAGAACAAAATAAATTGCTTCCAAGTTTATTGAATTAAAAATATAATCGACTATCTGCCTTCTTGTTCCGACTAATCTCGGACGCTTAGGCCAATTTTATTTTCGAAAAATAATTAGGATTCCCCACAAAAAAAGCCATACGAGCCGTGTGAATCCGCGATAGTCAGCTAGTTATGTAGGGGATAATCTTCAGAACTAGGTACAGATTCGATTCATAAATCACCTATAAAGTGTACAGGAAAATTATGATGAATATGCTGATGGTTTCACAATGTACGTTGAAATACAAATTCTGAATAGAACCATTTGGAAATATTCTTCACGCCTGGGCAGTTGCTCCAACTTTATAAAGCACAAGTCCGGTCATGCATGGAGTAGTGCTGCCATCTTTGGGATGGATCTGCTCAGTACCAGCTTGACGCCCTCGAGCCAAGAGACTCATCGGGGATGAGTCTTTAACTAAGGCGAAACTCACGAGCTTCGACCATCGAAGAAAGGTTGCTTGTCTATCGGTTTTCTACAGTATATATTTTGGAGAGTGTGCGCAGGAATTGTTCAATCTAATTCAACCATCACCATTCTTACACCGAACCATAAGACGCCTCGAAAAGGTTCACCCGTACGTTGGTTTACCGTCCTCATTTATAATGCGGACAGGAAGGGAGTAGAACTTGCTTCCGGCGTCTGTGTTTCCTGACTCATAGAATCTAGGGACTTTCAAGGCCAGAGTGAATAGGTTCCTTCTGGGTAAGCGTGTTCCATCCTAGGCTTCGTATTCGTCCCTTATGGGCGGGTCAGTGGCCAAACGCAGGCCCATTTCCTCTGTATTAGTTACTACTGGAATTCCTTCTTGTAAATATGACGATGGTTTTAACAACCTCAAATATGACGGTTCTTTATAAGGAACAAACTATTCTACTATGTACTAGACAAACAATACTGTGTTTGGCTACAAACTCATCATGAGTAATGATGTAGTCGAAGGTAGCCTAAAAAGGATCTGGGTCTCAAGTGCAGCTGTCGGAACACATCCTAGGTGCGTGGCGACAGATTCTCAGCATGAGGGTGGTAGCCAGCCTAGTAATACAAAGTACCCTACCACCGTGCTATGGTTTACTCACGATGTTTTCCTTCACCGGAAGCTCAAGCTCATTCTAGGATTTGAACCCAGGACCTTCGTTTCGGCATCCAAAGTCAATACCACTGAGCTATTATCGCCTTTAAAGAATCGCTGAGAAAGAGTTTATTGATTTCTAAATGTTGTTCGATTGCCAAAATATTTCACAGTAGCTAGCATATAGGCACACCGAAGTTTAGTTGCAGATTATACTAAACTTATTACTGATTTAAAAAAATGTGATGGGGAACAGGGGGAACAGATTTTAAAGTTTTAAACAAAATTAACAAAACTCATTGTATAGGGACTGTGTGACTATATGTTCGTGATGACATAGACGTGGGCCTCGACTGAAAACCAGCGCGAGGGCTAGTTTTTCCTACTAACCTAAGCACATTGCTGAGTCGAGACCTATTCCTGGCATCACGCAACATTGCATTTTTGTATAGTTTTTAATTGTTTGTTCTGTTTTTTTCTTTTTTATACCTACAGTCAGTGTGTTGTCCCGAATAAATCTTTTTTATTTTCTTTTCTTTTTCATCTTTGAATTAAATTGATTGATGGATTTGGTTCTCTAAACGTTGGTGCTCTAATGGTGATATGTACTTCCTTGTATTCTGTAATGATCGGTGCTCAAGAGGTGCTCATAGCATTAATAGGCACAAAAAAAAACGGTACTCAGATGAAAATACTTCCCGAACCGTATGTTAGAATTAAACAACCCATAAATGCAAGTTAAGGCCTATTTTTCAAAATATACTTCATTTTATATAAACGAAGCTGTAATTTTTGTAATTGTGTCTGCATCAATTAGCACGAAAACATTACGGGTAAATGAAAAAAAAATGCTTTTATTATTTTCAATAATGTAATTTTTAATATTAATAAAATGTGTGATCAGAATTATTGACGACAGATGTTCCAATCTATTGCGGTATTTCTAAAAACCCATCATACTCGTAAATTCTCTTGTTGTGACCGAAAAATTGAAAAAAACCAGCTTCCACTGAGTATGCTGATGGTTTGACAAGTATGTTGGAGTTACTCAAGTTCTGAACCGAGCCATTTGGTAGGATTTTCAAAACTTTATTATTAATAAACATTGGGATTCCTTGTAGGAAATTGTACGATGTTCTATAGTTAGAATTCAACAAAGTCTTCAATAATTGGATTTCTTTTTCGTTATAGGTCGGTGGTTTTAACAGTCTCAAATAGAATATTTCCTTGGGAAGACTTTCGAATTTTGTCTTAACACCTCCTCTGACGACCCAAACCTCATTGTTTGACAAATAATAGTATAAATTCTGTTGTAAATCCAACACTATCTGCTGTGCATCAACTATAGTATCATCTAGAGTCGCTTTATTTCCATATTCCGTTACTCTATAAACTTGATTATCTTCTGTTAGTATATAAAACAAATCACTGCCGTTTACTTTCGCGATGTTTTTAATATTTACTGTTACACTACCATACCTTTCAGCTTTCATTTCTTGCTTATTAAATGTATAAATGCCATCTTTAGCTCCGATGTATATCTTATCTGCATCGCTTGTGACGTCTTTACCATTTTCGAGTACCAGTCTAGTTATATTTATATTATCATGTTTTGAATATTGTATGACGTACAACCCCTGGTAATTGTTTTTGCCATTTGATTGATCGGCTTCAACGAAGAATATAAATAAACTTTTTATGCTATATGCTTCTATATTTTTTGAAATGAAAATGTTTACAATATCATGTTGACAATTGTAAAATATGTCTAATTTGTCGTAGAAATGCTCGTCCATAATTTCTGGAAGAGTAGCTGCAGAACCAAGGGTGATTAGGATCACCAGTGTTGATAGAAACATCTTGTCTGTAATACAGAAAATAAAAATTGTTCACCGGAGTGAAAACCGAACTACACATAATAGATATACTTAGATATTTTATTTTATTTTATTTTATTTATTTAAGACACACCAACAATATACATACCATTACAAATACATAGTTAACAAAATAATAATTAAAGACATTAGCGAGTATATATACTAATAACAGGTGTGTACAACATTGATAAAACAGTATTTCACAAAAAAAAAAAAAGAAGAAAGAGAGAAAGTAACAAATTTTAAAACATACAATTAAATGGACACATAGAAATATGATGATTACATTTAAATAGGTAACAAGATTATACTAAGCACTAATAAGAAAATATGGTGATTATGAGGAGCCAGCCAAAGTACCTGTCTCCATTAGGTGAGTGTAAATAAGGTGCCTATATCGAGTAAATATCAAGTAGAAAACGTCAATATTAGGATTATTGTTCAAATCATTATATGACCTAGCCATGCGCAAAAAGGGATTATTGAAAGAAGCATTGAGTGACGTGTTTGGTAGATGAAAGAGGCGTGGTTGTCTGCGTATATGTTTATTCAGTTTGAAGTTAAAGTAAGAAATAATATTTCCATCAATAAGACCATTAACTATTTTGTATAAAATTAGTAAGTCGTTAAATACACGCCTCTTTTCCAGACTCATGAGATCAAAATGTTGCATTCTATCTATGTATTCTGGAATTAATTTACGTATTCCAGACCTAATACTTATGTACCTAACAAAACGTTTTTGTATTGATTCCACCTTGCCAATGTGGCTAGAATATTGAGGTGACCAGATGGTAGATCCATACTCGAGTATACTCCTGACTAGGGCATTATAAAGTAAGATCATGGTTGAAATTTTGTGGAACGGTTTTAACAAACGAATTATAAAACCCAGCATTTTATTAGCCCTGAGAGTTATATAGTCTATATGTGGACAAAAGGTAAATGCAGAATCAAGTAATATTCCCAAGTCACGAATTACAGGCACTCTATCCAAGTCTACTCCACCAATATTGTACACAAAGTTATGGTATTAAATTTTTTTTGTAAAGGTAATATGTTGACACTTTTTCACATTAAGAGACATTTCATTATTGAGGCACCAGATATGAAGGGAATCTAAATCCTTTTGGAGCAAAATACAGTCATTTACAGTAGATATTCTTCGGTAAAGCTTAATGTCGTCTGCGTATGCAAGACACTCACATTTAAATACATTTAATAGGTCGTTAATAAATATTAAGAATAATAAGGGACCTAGTTTGGACCCTTGAGGGACGCCAGAATATGACATAAATGGGATCGACTCAAAACCGCATAGGGCAACATATTGGCTCCTATTAAGCAGATAGCTATGAAGCCAACGTAGTAGACAACCATGGATACCTATATGCTTCAATTTGGCTACTAATATTGAATGATTTACACGATCGAACGCTTTAGCAAAATCGGTATAAATGGCATCCACCTGACCTCTGACTTCTAGGGCGTTACATATAAAATCACTATATACTAATAAATTTGATGTGGTTGAGCGATTGGTTACAAACCCATGCTGGTGAGGGCTAAGTAAATGTCTAAAGTGATTATAAACTGCACTATAAATCAGACCTTCTAGAATTTTTGCAAAACATGAGATTAGAGATATAGGCCTGTAATTGGATACGATATTTTTGTTACCAGCTTTATGGATAGGGATAACTTGAGAGACTTTCCAAAGCTCAGGAAAAACATATATATAGCTTACGACAGTTTCGTTATTCGTTAGTTTTGTTTCTTGGACAAAAATAAGTAATTTAAATATATATTTACTAATTAACTAGCCCTATTATTTAAATTGTCAAAAATATCAAAACCAACTTTTTGGTGACCAAACTGAGAGCAATACGAGGCTCGAAACCCTCAGCCGGATACGAAAAGCTGTGCGGTGCGCGTAGGTTCCTTGTCATCCTAAGGCTGGCGATTGACAGTACAAGGTATTTGGGTAGTGCATTTGAATACATCTTCCAATAGTACTTTTTTGTGTTCCTATATAATTGATTTGACATAGGAAAGATTTATATGCAGCATAGAATACATTTAAAATTACAATAAATCGACGCACGGAATAGCGGGAATTTTATTTTTCACGAGTCCTCTAGTTCGTGTCACTAACGAATTAGGGATGTTCTAGATACTTTTTTGTTTTTTTGTTATTTTTTATTTAGGGAAACCAACAAGCCATACATTGGGTAGTTCACTGAGTAAAATGCAATATTAAAATAAATTTAAATGCTGCCATGGCATGCAATGAGGCTAGTTACAGTTAGAGATTGGGTTTTCGTCAAGGAAACCATTAATTAATAATTTTATAAAATATTAAAGAATACGGATAGGAATTAAAATCTTAAAATAAAATAACAACTCAAATCAAGGCGATGATAGATAACGAAGGTCCCGAGTTCGAATCCTACAATGAGCTTGAGCTTTCGGTGAAGGAAAACATCGTGAGGAAACCATAGCACGGTGGTTGGGTACTTTGTAGTACCCGTCTGGCTGGCTACCATCCTCAAGTTGAAAATCTGTCGCCAAGCACCTATTGGTGTGTTCCGTCAGCTGCGCTTGAGAGCCAGTTCCTTCTAGGCTTTGTGTGCTTACCACCTTCGACCACATCATCACTTACCATAGTGAGATTGTGGTCAAACACAGGCATATACACAGAAAAAAAAAAAAAAAAAACTAAAAAACTGTCTGTTGTTACTAAAGTATTTATATAATAAATAAAATATTTTAAATAACTTAAAATCAAACGATGTAAATAAATTTTGTCAAAAGTTATTCTTTATTTACAACAAATAATAATATGTACAAATAAATATATGTAAATAATAATGTTTTTTACGAGCTTAATTCGGTATATAAAAGCCAAATAGCGTTCAAACAAAAGGTCTACAAAAACATTAATAAAAATGAAAATTTGAACTAAAACTACTTTTTTTTTTACTTAATTACTGGAATAATACCAATATTCATCAAAGAAAAGCTCATCATTATAAGAAATTAAAACAAAACATAAAGCCGGATCCCGATGTTTGCAATATTTAACTTACCTATTCAAAGTCAAAAATACTAATAATGACTGAAATTTAGTATATTTTTATTAAACATTCGCTACGTGCTAACATAATAAGTAACACTGAAAAAAAGGTTCTACAAAACTAGTTATGTATGTTGAAGTTTTGTTGTTTGGAAACTAACTTTAGTTACATTTAATCGTATATCTCTTAGATTTAATCAAACAATTTAGTAATGAACCAAAACTAGTTTTGTTACTGGTAATTTTTAGTTCGCAAGTCACTCTGTTTAGGTTATTGGTAGAAAATTTTTGTGTTACTGTTAAATAATTTTTTTTTTCAGTGAAATTGATTTAATGCTGAATTTACATTAAATCAATATAATTTTAATATCAAATCGAGAAGTGTATTACTCACCTTTTGTTACAGCTCCTCAAAGCATAACACAATATTATTGTGAACAATAATATATTTTTTGCATATAAATAACAAATTAATTTGATATCATTGACTCATTACTCAGAACGCTGTTAGCACACAGCCCCACGATAATTAATGAGCAGAAAAGTTCTCTTTGTATCAAATGTGTCAAAGCCATTGACTTATATATTACTTGGTTTCATATCACTGGTCAAAGCCCTGTAAAATTGAAGAGAAATATAGTGTTGGATTCAAAAGATTTTATTTACATACCTACTTAAAATATTAATTCAAGACTAGCGGCCCGGTACGTGCTTCGCTACGTATAAAGTGAAATAATAAAAATGTGATAAATGAAGAACCGCTCAACCGATTTTGTGCAAACTTCACATAAACCATCTACTAAATAGTCCGAACAAAGCCTAAACATTTGGTTTGGATAGGTGAGCCCGTTCTTGAGTTATACAATTACAATGAAAAGTGGCATTGATTTATATATATATTGATGATTAGAACCACAGATTAGAACTTAATTACTATGTTTCATTTATTTTTTCGCCCTGTACCTTGACTTTGAGTATTGCCACATCCTGCTTATGTCATTTCATATCACCGAAGCTTTGATTAAGGATACATCCAGATAGAGTGTTGCAGCTGTGCACGCGTCGATAAAAATAGCCTCTAACTGTTAGAGGCTAAATCAAATAAAAATTCAAGATAATGTTCAATATTAAACTTTCTCCCGATTTTAATTGGAATATTTCAACAACTATTATCATTATGAACGTCACTATGACAAGCAGAATGACGCAGAGGGAGCGTAAAACGTAGCTGTTACGCACAGCAGCCTGTAAAAGTTGGCCTGTTTTATATATTCGTGTAATACTACATACGGCAACGTTCTTTCTAGGTATATTTTTTTCATTGGCTCTAATTTATTGTAAGTCTATCAATGAGCACGACAATTAGTAATTGACAAAAAAAACTATAACGGGTAAATAAAAAAAATGCTTTTATTATTACAATAACGTAATTTGAATAAAATATGTAATGAGAATTGTTGGCGACAGATTTTCCAATCTATTGCACTATTTGTAGCATCTCATCGTACAAGTAAATTCTCTTGTTGTGACCGAAATATTGGAAAAAACCAGCTTCCACTGAGTATGCTGATGGTTTGACGAGTACGTTGGAGTTACTCAAGTTCTGAACCGAGCCATTTGGTAGGATTTTAAAAACTTTATTATTAATAAACACTGGGATTCCTTCTTGGAAATTGGTCGAAGTGCTATTAAAAAACGTTGGGATTCCTTCTTCGAAATAGGTTGGTGGTTTTATCAGTCTCAAATAGTTTATTTCCTTGGGAAGACTTTCGAATTTTGTCTTAACACCTCCTCTGACGACCCAAACCTCATTGTTTGACAAATAATAGTATAAATTCTGTTTTTTATCCAACACTATCTGCTGTGCATCAACTATAGTATCATCTAGAGTCGCTTTATTTCCATATTCCGTTACTCTATAAACTTGATTATCTTCAGTGAGTATATAAAACAAATCACTGCCGTTTACTTTCGCGATGTTTTTAATATTTACTGTTACACTACCATACCTTTCAGCTTTCATTTCTTGTTCATTAAATGTATAAATGCCATCTTTGGCTCCAATGTATATGTTATCTGCATCGCATGTAACGTCTTTACCGTTTTCGAGTACCAGTTTATTTGTATTATCGAATTCTGTGATTTTTCTGACGTACAACCCCTTGTAAGTGTATTTGCCATTAGATTGATCGGCTTCGACAAAGAATAGAAATAACTTTTTTGGGCTATTTTCTTCTCTATTTTTTGGTCTAGATGTTGGCATGAAAATGTTTACAATATCATGTTGAGAAGTGTAAATGATGTTTAATTTATTGTAGAAGTTCTCGTCTATAATTCCTGGTAGAGTAGCTACAGAACCAAGGGTGATTAGGATCACCAGCACTGATAGATTCATCTTGTCTGTAATACAGAAAAAAAGAGATCTAGATATTAACTGTATTAATGAGTTATCATGGCTTTACTTTTTTTAATACCCCCCCCCCCATTCTTTTTTATTCGTAGACGCCATATAAAAATAATATACCCTATGACACTCCCACAGTTAAGACGAATCTAACGACACCTCATATGTTTAAATCCATCAAGCCGTTTAGGCTGCAGAGCGTGCCAAAGAAATAGACATGCATACATACATACATAATACATACATACATACATATATACACTCGAAAAACATTACCCTCCTTCCGGGTCAGTCGGGTAAAAATACTTATTTAAATGTTTTGAACATGTCTGACATTTAGTCATTTGTTTATTATACATTATTTGCTACGTGCTAAGATATAAAATGATTTGGTACTGAATTTTCTTTAAATCACTATAAGTTTGATATAAAATTGAGAAATGTTTACTGCTCACCCTTTAAACACGTTAAAGCTCCACAAAGCAGAACACAGTGTTATTGTGAAAATAATTTGTTTGCATATAAATAGCAAAGTCCTTTGACATCAGTGACCGTAGATTGCTTAGAACACTGGCGCTGTTAGCACACAACCCCACTATAATAATCAGCAGAAACGTTTGAGGGGAACTTGATCGTAAATGTATCAAAGCCCTTTAGATCGAAGAAAAAAAGTGTTGGTTTCAAAAGTTTTTATTTACATAGATAAAATAATGCCCATAGTTTCCTCATCCTTATCATATTATGGTTCCGTACCACAAGGACATAAACCAATTTAAAAAAAACTGAATATTTGTCAGTCTGTTTGTAATCATGTATCATATTTTGAGAGAGGTAGAGCATAGCGTTTATTCGCTCAAAGAGCAGCTCGACTGGGGAAGTACCTCCACCTTACAGAATACCGCAGCCAAATAACTTTATGTTGTGTAAAGTTGTATTCCTGCGCGTGAGTAAGGTCGCCAGAGCTCAATGGGGAGGGGGGAAGGTCGGTAACGCGTGAGCGATGCTTCGTGTGTTGCAAGCGTCCATATGGCTACGGTAACCGCTTGCCATCAGGTGGGCTAATTTGCGACCAGAGGCAATAATTGAAATAATTATTGCCTCTGGTCACAAATTATTTCCAAATTTACATAATATATTGAATTCTCTATTGTAGAATGCCCCATCAGAAATTCATTCAATTGAGAATCAACTTACATTGTGTGGACATGTTTTTAAAGTGAAATAAAACAAAATCAATAATATATTTAATGAATAGGTATGTCCTAGTAATACATTAATACAATTCAAATTAATTAATATACTAGAACCCAGCTGGGTAAGTTCCTTGGTTTCATAGCAACACATATCCCAACAACATATGTCCCAAATGTTGTTCTTTCCTATAAGTGTTTTATATCATATTTTCATTGTTACAGTTCTTAATTTTTAGACAATAAACTTTATGGAAGCAGTCATAAGTTTCATTTTCTTCAACTGCATTCTACTACCTACTTTTTTGAATGCTCCGGACGTAGGCTGATAGTAGAGCTGATAGCCAAGCCTATGTGCTCAACAGAGCAAGGCAGTACTTCACATTTGGGCAAACTGCAACTTTACAAGTCGCAAGTCCGGCCTCATATGGAGTACTGCTGTCATCTATGGGAGGGGGCACCTGGATCCTTTAGACTAAGTTCAACGACGTGCCATCAGAATAATTGTCGACGATCCCGAGCTCACAAACGGTTTAGAGCCCCTCAGTCGGAGGAGAGACTTTGCCTCCTTATGTGTGTTCTCACCGCTTGTACAACGGACAGTGTTCTGTAGAATTGTTTAAGATGATGCCCACGGCTACCTTCCACCATCGCAACTCTCGCCATGGAAAGTCTGGACGTCCATCCTCACACATTGAAACCAGAATGGTTTCGTGCTGTCCGGTCTCAAAGGAGCTTCCTCCCGCGGATGCGCAGACTGGAATGAGCTCTTCGCCAATGGAGTACAGCAGGGGGTTCTTCAAAAAGAGTGTGGAGAGATTTCTGCAGGGTCGGCAATGCGCGAGTGATACCTGGTGTTGCAATCGTCCATAGGCAGGTAACTGCTTACCATCAGGCGGGCCGTATGCTTGTTTGCTGCCTTAGTAGTATACTGGGTGGAGACTTCGAGATGGCATATTTTCAAAATCTATGCTGGGTTAGTCGTGCTGAATAACTTTTAGTATGGGACCAACATAGAATTCTCAAAAAAATATTTTTAATTTTCATACATTATTTAGTATGGAAATACATTTTTTTTGAGAATTCACTATTGGTCCCATAGTAAAAGTTCTTCAGCATGACTAACCCAACATAGGTTTCGAAAATATGCCATCTCGAAATCTGCACCTGTTATAAAATAATTGGACTGTTTTGCAAAAAACTTAAACCGACTTCAAAGTACACTAAGAAGTAATCAAATCCTGATCTGATGACATTGGAACCAAATGGGAAGTGTACCCTTCCAGACAAAAAATAATTTTCCAAATCGGTTAATAAATGTCGGAGTTATGAGGTAACAAACATAAAAAACAAAAAAAATATAACCGAATTGAAAACCTCCTCCTTTTTTTGAAGTCGGTGCCGGGACACGCAATTGTTCTCTAAGGTAAGTAAGGTTGTGAAAGTTATCAATCTATGGTATTTAGTATTGCCGGCTCTTCTCACCAAATGAGAATTGGCTATAGTGTTTTTTAAATCAATTCCACCTGTCGAAAGCTCAGGTTGGAAATTGGTGACTCGCGCGATGATGATCTCGTTCTTAGCAGCTTTGTGGTTCAGTTTGGTGGTTCTTAATGAAATACTTTTTTGCGGCAATTATTTATGTATATTCATTACGACTTTACACATAATGCGTGTAAAAATCTATAATTTGATGCGAAACATAAAAAGTGACGTTTCAAATTTTTGGCGGAATATGAATTTTAAATACAAGGGAGGCGGTAGGTATAGTAAGGGGCACGAGTCGTGAGCTTGTCGTGAGCACTATTGACCCATGCGCAGTGGTTAATTTTTCAGTCTGTTTCGCGGAATGAAGAAGGGGGGAGCGCGGAGCTGCACACGATTGGTTCATCAGTCGATGCTCGTAGTCTATTGGATTCTCGCGTGTCTCTCTCATTCCGCCAAACAGACCGCAAAATTAACTACTGCGCAGGTTGTCTCACCACTCGTGCCCCTTACTACACTGTTGACATTTCTTATTTTGATGACCTGAAAGAAGAAATGATATGGTAATTTGAATTTAGTTGGAATTGATGATTTTAGTGTTTAGTGTTTTAATTTGTTTTCCTGACAATTATTGCTCATATGTTTACGGTTTTGCATCTTTCTTTTTCAATCTCAGAAATTTTCCACGGCCTGCGCACAACATCTAACCAAAGTGCTCTTAATTAATCTAGAAAAACCTGTAAATAATGTGATGTGTGTAGTTTATATTATATGTTACCTTACAGTTGTATCCTAATCGGATGCATGTGCCTGGTATAGGAAAGAATACGTTAGAAAGATACAAACAATTTCCCTAGTTGATACAATAAGCAAAAATGTATATTTGAGACCAATATCTCAGAGTATATAAATACTACGTACACCAATATGAACAAAATAAACGTGGAAAAGAACTCAACTCACAACTCAATGAACACTTTGCAATAAAGAAAGAGACGCATACATTTTGAAGTAAGTAAAGTGAACTCGAATATTTATTCGAGTTCATAGCGAGAACTTTGGTGTGATTTCAGATTAAAAATAAATTAGAAAAGTGTACCTAATAAAAGGAGGAAAAGGAACATTTGTAATGGTAGGGTGGTGTACACTTGAGTGTAACTAGACATACATTACTACATTTTACACTGTTTCAAAATTTTATGAAACATTTACATTTGGACAACGTTGTGACGCTGAGGAGATATCAACTTTGTGCCAAGGATTTTGAGTCAATAGTAAAAGGAAAATGTGCATGATATGTGCTCTTAGTAAAAGAAATATTGACTCACGTCAAAAATGTGTATGCCTCTCTTTCTCTCTTGCAAAGTGTCATATTTCTTTTCCATACTTCTGCTTAGCGTAGCGAAATTCTAAGTCTGTTTTCAACCAAATTTTATCAAAATATTATCTTTAATCGGTTCTTTTTTCTAAAAATATAAGTACCTATATGACACAAGTCTTATTTTTTATATACCAACCAATAATTTACTGTTATTTTTGTCGCGTTTCGATCTGTTTCTGTATATCGTATTCTGTAAACATTATTCATTTCTAAAAAAAAAAATCGTGAGGGAACCATAGTACGGTACACACGGCAACAGATCAAGCTATACATTTCTAGTATAAGCTGACCTCCCATTGTACCGAAATCCTATACAATGCGAGATCAGCTTATATTGGAAATGTATAGCTTGATCTGTAGCCGTGTGTACCATACCATTACCGTGGAAAACTCGCTTGCCTGACACCACAAGTTGAAAATCTGTTCTAGGACTTAGTGGTGTGTTCCGACTATTGCACTTGAGAGCTCGAGAGCAATTAGGGATTAGTCGGTAACTCATTAGCAAGCCTGGTATTGTAAGGACGATTGAGTTTATTAAAACACCCGATAGATTCAACCATTAGACTGTTCTCTCCCACTACTAATATATTAAGCGCTCGTGGTGTAGCATGCTTAGCCATTCTTAATCGATCGGCAAAGTTAAGCTACGTCTGTCGTGGTCGGTACCTGGATGGGTGACCGCCTAGTGGTATTTCAAATCGAGCGTTTCCGTGCTTCGGAAGGCACGTAAAGCCGTTGGTCTCGGTTATCACTTAATTGTGATAGTATTTAAGCTAGTTGGATGCCTTCTAGGCGGCTTGAAAAATTCCAACAGTGGGATGACCACTAGCCTACCTCCACCAATCCGCAGTGGGCACACATGGTGGAGTATCGCCCAGTCCCTTTCACCCTCATTTGTGAAAGGAGGCCTATGCTCAGCAGTGGGACATTATAGGCTGATGATGATGATGATGATGACTAATATATTCAATCATTATTGTAGCTATTTGTATATCTAATTTCAAAATGATTTTATTCTTCATTAGTATAAAAATGCGTCTTATGAAAAAATATATTTTATTTATTAGCACTCAACAAATCTACATTATTCATGGTTTTCCAAGATCGGACCTGGATCTGGTAGCAATGGACTGAATCGCGTCAGACTTGTCTTGCAAGAATGATTTCACCTGATCAAGGAGTTCTCCCAGCAGTATTGCTAGGATGTTGTATGCATAAATCTTCTTCTCATGAGCATAGTACTGGATGAGTGTGGCTTCCATAGAGTAAGCAGAAGGTTTTACCTGGAGTTCTATTTCAGTTATTTCACTAGTACCGTTGGCATATACAATGTAAGCTCTGTCATCAGCTATGAACGGAACACCGTTATCTATGATAAAGGGTGGCCTCAGTAAATTAGCATAAGTGAGCGCTTTAGGCAAACCTTCAATCTTCTTAGCGCCGTCGTCAGTAAAAATATAAACCTCTTTGTTAGCCGTCAGAAAATAAAGATTGTTTTCATAATCCAAGACAATTTTTTTCGCGTTTTCTATATTCAGTTTATCTTTCTTGTTGCCATTATCAGTAACCTTAAATACTTCATATGCAGCTGTAAGAATGTACAAGACTTCCGTGGAGTTTTCCTTTGCGATGCTTACAATGCTGTCGGTGATAGATCCGTATTTCTCAGCCTTGTTTGTCGTGGCGTTGTATATGTAAAGACCATCTGAAGCGCCAAGGTATACAATCTTAGTTTCGTCGTTAGCTGCTGCAGCGTCGCGTCCATTATCAAGCAGTTTTGTTGCAACGTTGTTTTTCAATACGTAAAGACCTTTGCTGACTATTTCACCTTTATCGTCCTTGTCTCCTTCAACGAAGAATAGTACTGTTCCTTCATCATCGATTGAATCGTCGTCATCGTCTTCGTCAAAGTTCAAAGCGTTAAGAGGTACAATGATTTCAACTATGTCATGTTTGCCTGTATATATTGATAGCTCTTCAGGAAAGAATTGTGCTGTGACAACTACTTTATCATCTTCATTAGAGGTTGGAGCGGTAGCCGCCAACCCGATCAGCAGTGTAGCTATGAAGATTGTTACGCTTCTCATTCTTGCTTCTGTAATATGAAAGAGATGATTGAGTCGTTTTTGGTTATATTATAATAGCAAAAGTGTTTATTCTAATTGCTTAATAGGCTAGATGAGAACTTTTTAGGGTTCCGTAGCCAAATGGCAAAAAACGGAACCCTTATAGATTCGTCATGTCTGTCTGTCTGTCCGTGTATGTCACAGCCATTTATTTCCGAAACTATAAGAACTATAATGTTGAAACTTGGTAAGTAGATGTATTCTGTGAACCGCATTAAGATTTTTACACAAAAATAGAAAAAAAACAATAAATTTTGGGGGTTCCCCATACTTAGAACTGAAACTCAATTTTTTTTTTTCATCAAACCCATAAGTGTGGGGTGTCTATGGATAGGTCTTCAAAAATGTTATTGAGGTTTCTAATATCATTTTTTTCTAAACTGAATAGTTTGCGCGAGAGACACTTCTAAAGTGGTAAAATGTGTGTCCCCCCCCCTGTAACTTCTAAAATAAGAGAATGATAAATCTATAAAAAATATATGATGTACATTACGGTGCAAACTTCCACTGAAAATTGGTTTGAACGAGATCTAGTAAGTAGTTTTTTTTTAATAGGTCATAAATTGAAATTAATATCAAATACTCAGGTCTATACTACCATTTACTTATATACCTACAGGTTTGTACGGAACCCTCGGTGCGCGAGTCTGACTCGCACTTGGCCGGTTTTTTATGATGTCAATCGATCATGTTTTTTGTTTCTCTAATGTGACGTCACTTTTGAGTACCACTATACTGAAATGTATAGAGAAAACACGTAATTTGTCATTTTGGTCGTGAAAAGCTGCGTTTAGGTACATATTTGGTGTACAAATTTTTTGAATTTTGAATTTTATTGAAGCCTGAGGACCGTCTTCAAAAATAGGTGGAGGTTCTCAATTGGGTTGTATTTTTAATTTTGTTTTTTTTATGTTTGTTTGTTACCTCATAACTCCGTCATTTATTAACCGATTTGGAAAATTCTTTTTTTTGTCTGTAAGGGTACACTTCCCGTTTGGTCCCATTGTCATCAGACCAGGATTTGATTACTTCTTAGTGTACTTTGAAGTCAGTTTAAGTTTTTTGTAAAACAGTTCAATTGTGGACGTAAAAAAAAGGACATAACAGCGTAACTTTGAGGTCTTTCATATATACTAGTGTTTTCTACTTTTTTATAATAATTTGCTGTTTTCCAACCCGTATAATTACAAGTTGTTAAATTCAACATGAGTCATCAACCCCATTGCCAACATCATAAAAATCTTGAAAAGTCTTGGTTTTATTTCCATTAATTAATGTGATGTACATAGTTATTGAAGCGCTCGTGGTGTAGCATGATTAGCCGTTCTTAATCGATCGGCAAAGTTAAGCTACGTCTGTCTTGGTCGGTACCTGGATGGGTGACCGCCTAGTGGTATTTCAAATCGAGCGTTTCCGTGCTTCGGAAGGCACGTAAAGCCGTTGGTCCCGGTTATCACTTAATTGTGATAGTCGTTAAGCTAGTTGGATGCCTCCTAGGCGGCTTGAAAAATTTCAACAGTAGGTTGGCCACTAGCCTACCTCCACCGATCCGCAGTGAGCACGCGTGGTGGAGTATCTGCCCAGTCCCTTTCACCCTGATTTGTGAAAGGAGGCCTGTGCTCAGCAGTGGGGTGGGACATTATAGGCTGATTTATATATATATTATATATACATAGTTATTTGCAAAACTTATGTAGTTATCTTCTTCTCATGATCGTAGTGTCAAATGTCAAATGATAAACAGTATTCACTGTTGTAGAAACATTAAGGTGAAAGTTTATCAAAATCACCTCCAAATAACGTAAGATTGTCACCAATAATTATTGTCTGTATTACTTGGAAACGTTTATCTGTTTGTGTCTATATTTCTTGGATCGAAGTTAATTTATGAGTTTAACGACAGGTCATATCGTATACTATGATCTCCTTTTTACGCTGTCCGTCCGTCTGTCTGTCAGTGAGCTCTCATGAACGGTAGGTAGACAGCTGAAACGTTCAGAGAATATGTATTTCTATTGCTGCTATAACAACAAATAATAAAAGTTTAAATATAATTAAAAATTAAAGGGATACAAGAAACAACTATTTTTGGGTTTATTTTCAAAGCAAAGTTCAGAACCTAATAGTGTACGGAACCCTCCGTGTGCGAGTCCGACTCGCACTTGGCCGGTTTTATATTTTACTCACTTTATAGCGTGCATTTTCAAAAATATGCTTTTTTGGATGCCTACTTACGTCATAAAAGGAATCTGTGTGCAAAATTTCAAGTTTCTAATACCAACGGTTTAGGCTCTGCGTTGATCAGTCAGGAGAAGTCTCTTTTTATAAATACGTGTATAATATAGGTAATAAGTTTTCTGTGTGATTATAAATTGACCAAATAACTTGCAGGATTAATATTCTACCTAATACTACATTTAATTATATGATATTAACACATCATCATCATAATCTCACTCACTCATGTTTGTTACATTTTCAGGCAAAACTACTGAACGGATATGGATGAAATTTGGCACACACCTAGAATATGTTCTGGATTAACACATAGGATACTTTTTATCCCGGGATAACTTACGATTCCTCGGGAATGCGGGAAACGCGCGAGACGGCTAGTATAGAATAATTCATGGATATCAGAAATTATAATCGAACCAAAGACCTGGGTTTCAGCAGTCAGGGTATTTAAACCAAACGCACAGCAACTAGCCCGTAAAAAAAAAATAGTAGCAAAAAAATTGTTTACTACTTTGTTGTCAGTAAGTATATCAGTTTTCTTACTATTTTAGTGCCAATATAGGTATTGTTTTTTTTGTACTATTTAAGAGCTTGCTTATTGAAGAGATTGTAAAGGGGAAAGAGGCTGGCTCCTGAGATACAGGCAACCCCTAGTTTAGGAGTGAGAGCTCACCATTAAAATGTTAACCTGTGTTTTGGAAATAAAATACCTTTTTTATGTTTTTTATACAAACATTTAAGGAACAATTTAACACCATAGGTAAAACCTAATAGTAAATAATTGGACTGTTTTACAAAAAACTTAAACCGACTTCAAAGTACACTAAGAAGTTATCAAATCCTGTTCTGATGACAATGGGACCAAACGTGAAGTGCACCCTGCCAGACAAAAAAATAATTTTCCAAATCGGTTGATAAATGACGGAGTTATGAGGTAACAAACATAAAAAAAAAACAGCCGAATTGAGAAACTCGTCCTTTTTTTTGAAGTCGGTTAAAAATAATAAAAAAAAATAGCAAAAAAATATGAAAAAAAAAATAAACAAATAAAAGAACTTACCTAGTCAAAGTTAAACCACAGACTGACAGAATTATGTTTACCATCATGTTATTAATATTTAATTAAACTTATCTGTTACGCAATGATAGTACAGTAATTAGCTTATGTTACTTTATCAAGTATTTGTCCTGGCCAGTATTAATTTGACGCCCTGACCTGTATACAATATTTTGTAGAAAATTTAATTACAAGTGCAAAAATTGCTGATAGACAACGCAGAGTTCGGTGGCTGCCACTCGCATCTTACAAGTACCTAATTGTAAAGCAATGAATGTGTCTGTGAGATAATTTGCAGTTATTTTTTTAAAGGGGCTAACCACCATAAGCGTAATGACGTTGATTTTGCTTGCAATTTATTCCGCCAATTTCCCACCACCGACAGTGCGCTCAACAGACAAGGAAACATGCGCTCTGATTGGCCAAGTCAAAAACACACGATGTGGTGATTGGTCCTTACTGTTCAAAATCAGTGACAAATCGCTGACTAGTTTCGGAATCGGATTGCTCGGTATTACTACTCTAAGGGATTGCTCCTCTATGCTTAAAACCATAATACCTTTGATTAAGGATACATCCAGATTGAGTGTCGAAGTCTGTGCACGCGTCGGAAAAAATAGCCCCTAACAGTTAGGGGCTAAATCAAATTGCAAAATAATGTTTTATATTTAAAGTTCTCCCGATTTTAATTGTAATATTTCAACAACTGCTATCATTATTAACGTCACTGTGACAAGCAGAATGACGCAGAGAGAGCGTAAAACGTATCAGTTACGCGCAGCAGCCTATAAAAGTTGGCCTGTTTTATATATTCGTGTAGTATGTCGACGTTCTTTCTAGGTATATTTATTTGTATGATTATAACTTTACTTTTCTTCTGTCCTTTTTTGACGTCGGATGTCAAATAAGGACTTAATTATAAGTTTATAATATTATTGTCTATAGAGATGGTATAGTTCCACAAACTTTCCTGGCCCGGTTAGAGAGTTGCAAACAATCAATATACGTAGTGTTCATATTATCTTTGACCAATGGTGATTGGCATTTCAAAATGGTGTCGTTAGTTCCTCTTTTGACCACCGGGCCAGATAAGTTGTGGGACTGTAGTCGGTTTCCGAATAAGATGTATACGGGGTGGGTGCGAAAATACGACATTAAATGAAACCACGTAAAGTACTCATGTATACGATCAACTTTTACTATGGGACCAACATTGAAATCGCAAAATAAAATACAGCTTTTCTTACATTTTTGCCGAAGAGACATGTACCTTTTGTATGAAAGGCAGTATTTTGTTTTTGCGATTTCGTGTTGGTCCCATAGTAAGAGTTGATCGTATACATGAGTACTTTACGTGGTTTCATTTAATGTCGCATTGTCGTATTCACTCCGTATAGATCGATTGCTGATGATGTAGATAGACTGAAGGACAATTATCATAAAAAAGCTGTAAAAATCTGGATTGGATCAGTTAGACGAATGTGGAGGAACGAGATAATGGTACCTAGTAACAAAATTCTAAATTATTTATTCGAATAGACCTTCGCAGTCATGAATATGAATAGTCTAATTTTAATACAATTTCGGTATGCTGCATTTTTTTTTTTACTGTGTATATGCTTGTGTTTGACTACAATCTCACCATGGTAAGTGGTGATGTGGTCGAAGGTGGTAAGCAAACAAAGCCTAGAAGGAACTGGCTCTCAAATGCAGCTGTCGGAACACCGATAGGTGCTTGGCGACATTTGGCATTCGCTGAGAATAACCAGCAATAAACTCAGCAATTAGGTATTCTTTTCAAAGTCAGTTTAGATATATTAGCGTATAGAATTTACATTCTGATTTCACTGACAAAAAAATAGTGTATTTTCATGTATCAAAATTAAATTATCAAACAATTTTTTTTTGTATAGATTTTACTATAAGAAATACGAATATAACACTATTTTATTATTTAAATAAGATTTTTTTTTAATCGTCTATTTTTTTTTTAATCTAATGAATAGTCAAACTCTAATACAGTGAGTATAGATAATGACGGCTGCCTTTTGGCGCGAATATTATTAATTTTATTATTATGTATTAAATATATATATAACAAAAAAAAAATGCCTATTGCGTGTCCCTCCCTAAGGGAATAAAGCATGGGGTTTTTCCAAGTAGGATGTGAAAAGATAAATGCGTTAGTGAAACCACTGGCGTTGCAATCATCTATAGGCCAGGGTAACCGTTTACCATCAGGAAAAAATATATTAGAAGAGAGGCCAGGGGCGACTTTAAAACGATCATAATGATGACATAAGCCTCGTTCTAAGTTGATAAATACTAAAAAAAAACAACATAAAGGATGAAAATAAAAAGCGTATTCAACTTAAAATAAATTTATTTAATATTTTATAAAAAAATCAAAATGCTTAAAACATATCAAAAATTTCATATTCACATTATTAAGGCAACTCTCTCGGCTTAACATTGTATTTATTTTAACAATAAAAAAATATCATAAATGCAAAAATGTCAAATATCAGCCATTGAATATTTGAGATTTTTGTTAAATAATAATAATGTAATTGGTCCACATATTAACAATACATAATATTATAAAATATGCACAGCGTGCTTTTAATTTGCATTATATTTTAAACTATACATGAAATCATTCCACAGTGGATATAGATTTGCGTAAAAATCATCTAACTAATGCGTTGGTTTTGAACAATAGTAAATACCTACTTTATGGATTTTGATATTTTTTTCGTAAGTAATATAATATTTTTGCAAATGTGAAGCATAATTTATGAATGGATACTGTATAGTTTAAATATGAGTAAAATAAAAACGTACTGTCAAAATATTTATTGTACTAAATTTGTCTTAAAATATATTTTTTTAATAAAAAATATATTGCGTTGGAAAATGTGATAATTTGTGGGCAATTTTCAGTTACCACATTCCCCATTCATATAGATATTGAACATAATAAATATTGTTCTTATTGTCAAATTTAATATTATTGGCGTAGTTATTATCAAATAAATATAAAGGCATTCTTGAGCCTCAATTCAAAGCGGTACTAATTATAAACTAAAATTACTAAATTCAGAAAAAAGGCAGTTTTTTTAAATTAACTATTCACGTTCTTTTCCTTTCAAATATTGCATTAAACTGCAAAATATTTGTACAAATTTCAGTAATCCCATAGGATATAAAATTTCATTAAATGTTCAAAAACTATGAGACAAATTATTTGAATAATTTAATTATAAAATTCAATTTATGACTAACTTAAATGAGATATAGAAAGTTATCTCCGTTCACATATCAAAACAAATAACAAAATATGGAAAAATTCTAAGCTTTAACAAAAAAAAAAACAACTTTTACAATGGAAGTTAATGAAAAAGACATTTACACGCTATACTCGTTTATAAAAAATACAAAAAACTATTTTTTTAACTAAAATAATTTTTACTTTAATTCAGATAAGTATAGTGTGTAAAACCCTCTGAATTTAAAAGAAAAAATGCGAGAAATTTTTGAATAAAAAAACTAAATAAAATAACGAACACAAATTTTCGCGCTCACTTTGAATGCACCAGATTAAGGAACTCCTCCCTTGTCTTGGGGTCGTCGCGGAACACTCCCAGCATAGTGGAGGTCACAGTCTTACTGTTGATCTTCTGCACGCCACGCATTACCATGCACATGTGACTAGAATTAAAAAAAACAAAAATCAATAAAATATTTAGAAACATTGGGAACAAACTATAAAACAATTTGGCGTTCTTAAAAAAAAACTCCACGTAAAGTACTCATGTATACGATCAACTTTTACAATGGGACCAACTTCGAAATCGCAAAAATATATTACAGGTTTTCATGCATTTTTGCCGAGGAGACCTGTGCCTTTTGTATGAAAAGCAGTATTTTTTTTGTCGTATCCGCCCCTTATATTAAATAGTACCTTTTTTAGGCCTATGTATGTATGTACCTTAACCACTACCACGGATCTATCATCGCCTTAAAAATATATTTTTAAGCTATTGCATAGCTTCTATCGCGGGCCTTGAGCGTGGAGACCGAATCCAGAAATTCCGTAACGAAAATAGCCTAAGACCACTCCGACCGGCACAGCGGTGATACTTTTTAGATTTGCCATCTATGGATGAATAGCAGAACTTTTAATGACTTTTTGAAATATCAAGCTTGTCTCTTTAGTTCAGCAACCCGCCTCTAGGTGGCATTGATGCTATAGCTTTACCGCGGCAGTCTCCGAGTGCCACACGTTTTTTTAATATAAAGGTATACTCACACTCCCTCAATGACGACGGCGACGCCCGCGGGGCGCACGGCCTGCGTGACGGCGATGGCGATCTGTTTGGTCAAACGCTCCTGGACTTGGAGACGGCGAGAAAATATTTCTACGATCCTGCGAGGAAAAATAAACGTATAGTAACACTCAATTTGGCAAAACAATTCATGTATGGATCAATGGCCCTGGAGACGATTTACGTTTAGGTTAACAAGTTTTTAGTATTGCAGCTTATTACGCACTTGTGTTTTTTACTTTACATTACCGCACAGTTTTATGATAGGTATAATCCCGATTATGATAAGTTTGTATTGTACCTCACTGTAAGTGATTTGTGTGTAGCCCAAGCAGTCTTAATTTAAATGGGTAAAATAGATTGACAGCTCACCGCTGTTAAAAAAAAAACTTGCGCGCTATATTTGTTGACGTTCTCATTTTGTTGATTTGATTATTATCAAAAAATCTACTTAAAAAATACAAGTCTGTTTTTTTCCTCGCAAGTGTGGTGAAAAACGTCGTATGACACGCGTGTGCATTGATTATTACACTCTCGGCTCACTTACTTATTTACCGCCTCGAGAACTTTGCACACATGTATCATAATGTACTATTAACGTTTGAATGTAAGTAGTATATAAGTAGTTCCTCATTTCACCGCAAGATGGCATACTGACATCTAATATTCAAAATGCGAGAGTTTGTGTGTAAATCTGTATATTTAATCATGCCGTGAAAAACGGATTTGGACTATCTCTGGAGGAAAACAGGAACCCCACACACAGGAACACAGGAAATCCGACGAGAAAATAACAGGGCAGTATTAATGTTCGTTCTTACCTGGCCAGCTTGCTAAGTCCAAGTATTTTGCCTTGCGGCAGGTATCCTATTGACACTTTGCCGTAGAAGGGGACCAAGTGGTGCTCGCACATGGAGAACATTTCTATATCCTTCACCACCACCATTTCATCTGTGTCTTCATCGAAGATTGCGTTGTTTAGAACCTCTGTAAAGTGTGGAAGACAAATGTTAGGTTGTTTGTTTGACTAAAAGTTTGTTTTTGATTCATTTAAAAAATATATATTATAATGACACCTTATTATAAGCTAGTTGGAGGTCTCCTTGGACTTGGAAAGTCCCAACAGTAGGTTGACCACTAGCCTACCTCCACCGATCCGCAGTGGGCACACGTGGTGGAGTATCTCCCATTCCCTTTCACCTTCATTTGTGAAAGGAGGCCTGTACTCAGCAGTGGGATATTATAGGCTAATGATGATGATCAATTTTAACGGATTGCTTTTTAAATTCAGAAATATTTATCATTGTAGTGAGTATGAACCATTATGTTCACACAGAGTTTTTTTTTGGTATAGTATGGAGGAGCAAGCTTGGAAGACTGCTCCATTTAAAAGGGAATATCTTACCAACTGTTACGTATATGGTAGAGAGTTGTATGTGAATACGTTATATTGTAAGCAGTATGGTACAGTTCACAATATGTCGGGGAGTTTATTATCTACCTAGCGAGAGAACTTCGTAAGCGCGATGTAGGATGTTGTGGCGCCATCTATCGAACTGCGTGTAAGTCCTTATGTTACTGATAGATGTATCTACAAGAGATAGGATTAACGGTTAAATTACCTTCCAAGCTCTGATCGTAGCCCTTTGTGAAGAACAGCATAGCTTTGGCCGCACGTTCAGGGGTCTTCAATAGTCCCGCTCTCTCTGGATCCTCTCCCAGAGCTGGAATTTTATTATTTTAATTAGCTATTGAATTTTGCAATAATCCTACCATAATATTATAAACACGAATGTTTCTGAGGATGAACGTATGTCTACTGACGACGTAAAAACTTCTGAAGGGTTTTTAATGAAATTTGGCACACAGAATAGGTGCTGTTTCTGTTATTCACAACTAAACTAGTTTTAGTCTCACTATGTCTCTTTCTAACAAAGAACATAAGAAAAGGATAAATACAGACTAACAATGGTACCGATTCTGTTGTTGTGCACTAACCTAGTTTTAGTCACATCACATCTCTTTCTTACAAACATTGTTGAAAAAGGATAGGAAATAAAGCTGTCAAATTAGTCTTTGCCGTCTTCATTTCCGGGTGCTCAGCAGATGAAGTACTAAATTCTTACCTGTCAACAAAAGTCTGTAACTGTTGGACATGTCAGGTAGGAGCGCCTCCCTGGTGGGTGGTCTGTGGTCCAGCTCCAAGTCATGGTGGAATGTGCAGTTCTCGTGACCTGTGGACAATGGAAAATAGACTTTATTGATAAGCGGATAATTTATATATTTTCCCCCTTATTCATAATGAAGTTATCAAACGTTGATTAGCTAAAATTCTGAAGTCTTTATCTGACACGTGACATTTGGTGATCGAAAGAGTGAGACGGAGGACACTATTACACTGATTTAGTTAAAAAGCGATTATGAATAAGGGGGTTAGACGTTAACTAGTTGATACATTCGAAGTAAAAAGTGCCCTTGGGCCTTTGGTCAGTGATGATATGGAGCTGCTTTGTACGGGATCGGCAAAATATTGGCGTATCAATCCTCATATTGCAAATTTTAATGAAGTGCCTGCCTGCGAGCTTCACAATTTGCATGCCACTGTAAGAATATGTGATACTTACACTATATTATATAGGGCATAGTGTGACTGGTAATTAGTAAACGATACTTTGACACATGATTGTACTCATGATAACAAACAACTTTCCCAAAGAAACAAATAGGGATAAATAACTAAATTAAATAAAAGCTGATAGTGTATTCTTGTTTGGTACTTAATATTATGGGCTCATAAGCTAAGTTTAAAAAAATATATTCTTTGGGAAAGTTCTTTGTTGAAAATTGCGTGCCCCGGCGCGGCGGCAAAATTACAAAGTAGACTGAATAAATAGCAAACTTAAGCAGACCAACAAGCAGCACCTGTTCACAAGTATGACGCGTGTGGCAGCCATCGCCCTCCTCGCCATATTGGAGGGAAGTGAGCGACCCGTTACACGACGCCGCCGCAAGCCTTAAACTGAGCAAGACTTACTTAAGTCTGCCTTAGAAATAACACTGACTATTGACAAGTTTAGCCTAAATATCACAAAATAGAAAATATAACAATTAGACAGACATAATATATCGATGCATTTATAGAGCATCATCATCATCATCATCAGCCTATAATGTCCCACTGCTGAGCACAGGCCTCCTTTCACAAATCAGGGTGAAACAGAATGGGCAGATACTCCACCACGCGTGCCCACTACGGATCGGTGGAGGTAGGCTAGTGGCCAACCTACTGTTGGAATTTTTCAAGCCGCCTAAGAGGCATCCAACTAGCTTAACGACTATCACAATTAAGTGATAACCGGGACCAACGGCTTTACGTGCCTTCCGAAGCACGGAAACGCTCGATTTGAAATACCACTAGGCGGTCACCCATCCAGGTACCGACCAAGACAGACGTAGCTTAACTTTGCCGATCGATTAAGAACGGCTAGTCATGCTACACCACGAGCGCTTCTATTATATATAGAGCATTGAATTGAATTAATTTACAAGCAATAGCAATTGACAAGCAAGAGAGAGTCCACTGAATCTATGGGGAGGCCTATCTTTTCGAAGTAGACACTTTTCACTGAATATAATACTTAATTCATATTTAATTGTATAGTTGCCGGCACGCAACTTGGCCGGCCTGTTTAAAATATTTTTCTTTTTTCTTCAGTTAATTCTAAACAGACAAGTTCAAAACTAATATATCTCAATTGGTAACCATAAATCAGACAAGCAATTAAACTGAAAAGAAAAACTGGAAGCCAGCAAATATAAAACAACTGAAAATTGAATGCCAAAACATGGCCAAACTTGCCGAAGCGTGTATGAGTGTGTAGGTTCAATTCAGCACGGGCACGGAAGAAAAAGATTTTTTTTTATAAAAAAAATGATTGTGCTCATCCCTTGGGTAATTGGGTTGAGCTTGGTACTAACTGCCGTGTTTATCTTCAATCTATATTTTTTTTTGCGTTTTTGGATTGATATTAATCAGGAAGGTATATCGAGATTAGCAATAGAAATCTAATACAAAAAAAAAAATACCATTCATATTTTCACTTGCACTTGTATCGAAGAGATGCAAACGTCTATCCCGTTAGTGTTCTTAGAACAAACTGAAGTTACGATTATTTTATATACCTACTTTTAAAGTATTACGCAATAAAGCATCTATGTTACAAGTGAATTTTCAAGATTCCTAATAATTATTAACATCCGTGTAATACAACTAGTTATTGGCTTCGGTTTACTATTTCGATTGCACTCGCTTGTTTTTTTTTCTTCTTTTTATGATTTGGCTGAAGGTAGTAAGCACACAAAGCCTAGAGTAGGTGCTTGGCGACAGATTTTAAACTTGAGGGTGGTAGTCAGCCAGGTGGGTCAACCACCGTGCTATGGTTTCCTCACGATGTTTTCCTTCACCAAACGCGCAGGCTCATTGTATTCGAACCCGGGACCTTTGTTTCGATATCCAACGTAATGAAAGAAAATTAAGTATGCGCCAAAACCTGTTCAACAATTTATAAACAATATGTAATTATGTCTCATACGTTTTAATAATAAATAAAGTTCAGAAAAGTGCATTCAAAAGCATAGAAAAAAAAAGCTACCAAAAAAAATGCATAGATAAAGGATATATATATAAACAAATATTATTAAAAAATGGACTACCTATAAACAGGTTTTATCTGCATAACTCAAAACACCTAATTGTCATCGATGTACCATTGATAGATGTACCATAATTTATCTAAAACGTGACTTAATCAATGACTGGTAATGACATAACACAAAAACACTACAATGTTTTTTTTTATGTCAGATATCATGACATGTTATCCGTGATGTTCATATTTTTTAAATTATGCTGCTTGAATACATTCTTGCAACATGAATAATTTACAGTTAATTTATTTAGTCACAATTAAACTACTCATCACTAATCTTATACATGTAGCTATAAAATGTATCTCTCAGCTCTACACTAATTTTATTATCAGTATACAGGGTTATTGGTTAAAAACTAGCAACCTTACAGGATTGTACACACGGCTACACATCAAGCTATATATTTCTAGGTATATTGGAAATGTATAGCTTGATCTGTAGCCGTGCGTAATTATAACATCATCAACAACAACTTTTATTTTGACAAAAGTTGTTGATGATAATAATTATTATGATTTTTTACAAACCATACATTTACTAAAAACAAACATTCAAGATTTCATTGTTCTATCTAAATAATATCTAATACGTTTTAATTTACGATTTAATTCTGTATTTTGTTGTACCAACACCACAGAGGCACAGTTTTACTATAGTAATACTGTGACAGAGGATTGTAATAGTAATCTGTGCTTACGCTACTCCCGCGCCTCCCGTGAACTGTCATGTCACTCACTTGTATACGTAGAGTTCGTAACATTTAGAGCGTTTTTGAATATTTTTATTTTTGTAGAAAAGTCTGGTGTATTAAAATATGATGAATTATTAATAGTCATAGAACAAAAGTTGTTGTTTATGATGTTAGTAATAATAATATAGTCATGACAGGTTGTTAATGTTTTTTCCAATAATCCTGCATTTACTTACCGTAGCATAATACAGTCATTGTACAGAGGGCCTGGTAATCAGTAATACAGCATCTTTCCCAGTACAGAGAAGTCTCTCATAAAGGAATTCGTAATACGTCAACTGTATAGTTAGTTTTTACGCATAAAATCAAGTTCTAAAACACTCGGACGGTTACAGACTTACTAAAACCAGAATGACTAGCAGTGTTTAAAATACCGAAGCTTTTTTTTTATTATATTATTTTACCTCTAAATTGTATTATTATAATAATTTAAATCCTTATAGCTACTATATTAAAATTGCTATGCAACGTGTGGAAGCGCTCGTGGTGTAGCATGATTAGCCGTTCTTAATCGATCGGCAAAGTTAAGCTACGTCTGTCGTGTTCGGTGCCTGGATGGGTGACCGCCTAGTGGTATTCAAATCGAGCGTTTCCGTGCTTCAGAAGGCACGTGAAGCCGTTGGTCCCGGTTATCACTTAATTGTGATAGTCGTTAAGCTAGTTGGAGGCCTTCTAGGCGGCTTGAATACTCCAACAGTAGGTTGACCACTAGCCTACCTCCACCGATCCGCAGTGGGCACGCGTGGTGGAGTATCTGCCCATTCCCTTTCATCCTGATTTGTGATAGGAGGCCTGTGCTTAGCAGTGGGACATTATAGTCTGATGATGATGATGATGCCAAGTGTATAAAATATTAAGATAAGATTATGAAAGATATTGGTTTATATTAATGTAACTAATTATTTTGTGGGAATTGATTCAGTGTTTCGTCGATGGAGTACAGTTAAATCATGCATCTAAGAGGGCTTACGCATTATGCGGTTAGCCGTCCGGTAGACAGCAATAAAAAATATGTACGAAAATATAGTTTTTATTCGCACTCTGATGCGGATATTAGCCTGTAAAGCGGTCATCCTTATCCATCCAATAGATTAAAAACTTAATATATTAAAAACTATTACAAACCAGGCGTAGTAGAAGTTCGTGGCGTCATCGGTGTTCCAGGGACCTCCAATTCGCTTTCAGCGTCATTCAAATGGAAGTTTTTAAGCGCTTCAGGTGTGTTCTTGTATTTGCCAACAAACGCTCCTTTACACGGCACGGGTTCTCCATTTTCTTTTTCTTCCGAAATTGAATTTCGAATGGAACGTGAACTGACGCGTCTGATTAGTGAAGATGGTGGCACGATGGGTTCCGAATTCAAATCTTTTCCGTTGACGGCGGCCATTTTTATTTCATAAGCTGTTTCTAAAATTCGATGTGTTTTAATTTGTTGTTTATAATTAATTATTTACGTCTAGTCTGTGTGGATTGCGGCAGTATACTGATACATGATAATTTGTCGTCGACGACCTAGGGTTATCGGTAACATGTTTATTAGTTATATATTGTTAGCTCATGGCGTAATTTTCATATTATGTTACAGGAATATTAGAAATTATATTTCAAGTAAAAAATAAATTATATTTGGGGAACTTAAAGTAAATTTAACGTAGGTATATATATATCGAAAAGCATTGATTTCTTTGAGTGAATAAGTATTGGTTTTCCATTGGGCGGTCCCGTATATTACGGTACGGTACGGTACGGTATTCGGAACATTCATGCAAAATTTCAAGTTTCAAGTTTCACATTTGCGTGCATCTATAAATTAGTCAGTTTTTCCTTTTATCGGTATGAGATTTTAACCATAAAAATCGTCCATTCAATACGTGTTAGCCAAGTTATAAAACCACGGATTTCCTTCTATCACTCTAACTTATACAATGTAACTTATACAATGTAGTTACTCGTGTCAATATATTGCAAGCTTGCTCTACATTAATTTATTTAACCAAAAGGTTATGTAAACTATTAATTTTAATTAATTAATATAATTTAATGGCTTACATGTGGTCTGATAACTGGGCTATTTTTCAATAGTAAGAGAGGTATGCGTTAATAATATGGAATTATTAAAAGTACTGAGGTAAAGTATTTATGGGAGCCTCGCCCACGAGCTACTTTTTGTAGCTGCGATAATCGCAGCCAAAAAAATAGTGTGGTGTTTATGACCGACTTTTTTTAGCACGCGGGCGTTTCTGTATTGAACTCTGAATGTTCTATATTCAGCGATAAAATAATCGCTCAGCGATAATCGCTTGTGTACGGGCTCTTTAATTGTGACCACCATGATTCAACGTTTTGTGAGGTTTAGTCATCTGCTAATTATGGTTTCCTAGTTGTCGAAAAAATGGGTCCATCATACTGATTAATCAATAATGTTATAAAAGGCAGATAGAGCAAGCGAAACACGGGAGTGAGGCCAAAAAAGCAAATACAAATTGAAAAACATTGGTATTCGCTTTTGAATTTGTATTTGATTTTTTGGCCCCACTCCTTTGTTCCGCGCACTCCATCTGACTTATTCTGTAATCTGTGATAATCTATAAGGCATTTCAATAGTTTACCAAAAAAAATCTTTTGCAAAATTTTTTTTTTATTAATTATATTAGATTTTTTAATATTAAAAAGTGGTAACCCTATCAAAACTCGATGGCATACGTGATGCCGGAACAGCCACCAGGTTTATAATTAATACAAAATCATTTTAGTTTATTTACAACTATGCCAGAGCCGAATAATAAATACAATAAATGCGTGTATTTTTCCGAGTTCGACATATCAATGTCCGAAACTGGTCCAAAAAAACCGGTAATATCCAGTTTGAACTGGTTGTTTTCTCACTAACTCTAAGGTTAGCCTTGTTGTTGGTGCGTTAACCCACATTATGAAAGTAGAGGTTGACTGCAAGGTCTGATAACATTTCCTGAACGGTAGCCGGTGCGGTTTGTATCAGATCTTTATTAGTTTTCCGGTTTTATTTTTAAACGGTCAATTATCGCTTTGTTCTATGATTCTTGTTAAGAGGGCGTATAAAGCCAGAAAAATATGGCAATGTCAGATGAAACAAACTTATGTCTAATATTCGCGTGGCATGAGACGGAGATAGCGTGTTTCGCGGAACAAAAATTAACTAAGCGCTTCTAATCTAAATAACTCGTAAAGTATAGAATATTTTAAAAAATCGTTAGTATCAGCCCTGGGTCATACGTTAGTGATATTGTTTATCGATTTTTTGTCTTAATTAAATACACCATGAACGAATGAAAACGAAAATTCATTATTATTAGAGGTAGCTTTGTGATTTTTTTCTATCGAGGAATTTTCATTCCATTATGTTTTTGCTCTGATAAAACCCATGCGTATATAATGAAAATACCCATATGAAAATATTTCAATTCTAAGATATGTTATTTTGCTTTGTACGCACTCTTACAATTGCGGTGCTAATGCGTATGTCAATGGTAATGAACTTCATTAAACTGGGTTTAAAAAAAAAGAGGAAGTCCATTTCAATGAAGATAATTATTATTGACTTACATAATTAAAGTCCACATAATAATTTTGCATTCGTGTATTTATAATACAAATTTTACATGAGTGAATCCGCGGGGCACTTCTAGCACCAAAATAAAACGAATGAAGCTGAATTAAAACCTCCCTTTTTGATGGAGAAACAAAATTATAATTAATGGCAATAAATTATGCATTATCTTATATTATGTGCTAATAAGTTCAAGTTCAGTTATTGACCTTTATATAAACTTGTTGTTAATAATTTTGGTAATTCTCGTTGGCCATGACTGCTTAGCTTTCAATATAGTATTTTGGGATGTTAAAAATGACCCATCAAATTAATTTTAGAAAAGGTTGCGCTGAACGATGAAAATGTATGAAAAAAAATGATTTTATTTATCGAGATATCAGAGTTCCTAGAGTTCATACTAAAAGTTGTTAGATGACAAAAATAACCTCAGATTTACCTACCCTTCAAAAAGCACTATTTGCAATACATTAAAATTCAATTCGGTCATATCTACAAAATAGTACATCCATGTCGCACTTTTAAAAGAAAGTTGTATTTTTTCGTAATAATTAAATTAAATAGAAAGTAGATCGCTCACATTACTTTTACTTAAAAATACTGGAAATATACAACACATCAATTTGACCGTTCTAAATACAACATTTTAAATTCCGAACGCGTTTGTTCTCAAGCGAGAGCGCAAATCAAAGAGAATTGATGCAGGCCAATTGACACTGGTTGGAATAGAATTGTTAAAAAGTCAATTTAAAGTACACGCACATACCCGTACCCCGTGGCTTCACTCGTTAACGTATTATTATAATAGTAAGTCATAAAACTTTTTGAATAAAGAAAAAAGTTAAAGTTGTCACCTTTGATTAAGGATACATCCAGATAGAGCGTCGAAGCTGAGCACGCGTCGAAAAAAATAGCCCCTAACTGTTAGAGGCTAAATCAAATAAAAATAAATGAAATTGCAAAATAATGTTTAATATTTAAATTTCTCCCCATTTTAATTGGAATATTACAACAACTGCTATCATTATGAAAATCACTATGACAAGCAGAATGACGCAGTGCGAGCGTAAAACTGGTAAAACTCAGCTGTTACGCGCAGCAATCTATAAAATTTGGCCTGTTTTATATATTCGTGTAGTTTGGCGACGTTCTTTCTAGGTATATTTATTTTTATGCATACTGGGTTGGTATACTGTATTTATCGATCAACTTACTGGCATTATCAACCAATGAAACAATGTGACGATAATGTACGTGATCATTTAATCAGTTTATAGTTAAGGCCACCGATGTTTATGAAATTAAAGACCTAATTCTATGCATGTGGCGTGTTTTGCGGGTACACCACAAAAAGACATTACATAAAAAATAATGCCTGCGGTTTTTTCCCACGAATTAAGGAAAATTATCTAAGATTATTAATAAAGATTTTTCCAAGTAATATAGGTAATGTTTAATTCACCTGTTCGATATTTAAATACAGTTTAAATATATTTATTGTTTATTCCCAACTGTGCCTAGACAACTTTACCATGGATGTCGATCTATATATATATTATAAATCAATGTTTGTATCATAGAATTAAATATACCTAGAAAGAACGTCGCCATACTACACGAATATATAAAACAGTCCAATTTTTATAGGCTGCTGCGCGTAACAGCTACGTTTTACGCCCCCTCTGCGTCATTCTGCTTGTTATAGTGATTTTTATAATGATAGCAGTTGTTGAAATCTTCCAATTAAACATTATTTTACAATTTTATTTATTTTTATTTTGATTTAGCCCTAACAGTTAGGGGCTATTTTTTTCGACGCGTGCACAGCTTCGGCACTCATCAAAGGTTTGTATGTTGCATCTCTTACTTGCAGCATTGAATTACGAAAAATCGTATTGTGCACAAACCGGGGCTGGTTATTGACATACTAATAATGGAACGAGCTATGCTCGGAATTTCTCTAAGATCCTGGTTCCGAAACGGGGACATTCGTAGGAGAACAAAAATTACCGATATAGCTATATAGATATGGTAGAGTTAGTAAGCTGAAGTGGCAATGGGCAGGCCACGTCGCTCGAACAACCGATAACCGATGGGGACGGAAGGTTCTCGAGTGGCGACCACGTACTGGAAAGCGCCGTGTGGGACGACCTCCCACCAGGTGGACCGACGACCTGGGCCTCTACCGCGTAACTTTGGTGGTAATCGTAACGAATACCATTAATTATTTCATCCAATGACGCGCACGCGGTATGACGCGACGATGACCATTCGTGGGCCCTGATTGGATGAAATTCATTAATGGTGTTCGTTACGATTACCACCAAAGTTACGCGGTAGAGCCCCTGGTCAGTGTCGCTGGGCTCCGTTGGATGCAAGCGACCCAAAACCGTGGTCCATGAGAGGCCTATGTTCAGCAGTGGATATCATTAGGCTGATATGATGATGATAATAGAGAAAGAGTTGCAAAGAAGGCCGGGCATTATGACGGACAAAACACTGACGTATGAAATCGAAATGTGACAAGATTTTTTTTTTACGTCAAAAGGCTGACAAACAGGCAGACGGTCCACCTGGATGGTAAGTGGCGCCTATGGACATTTGCAATACCAGGGGGATTGCCGATGTGTTGCCGACCTTGAAAGATGATTTCGGTTCAAGAGTTCATCTATCTGTACTATAATAAAGCGCAAGAGTTTTTTTGTTTGTTTGTTTGTTTGTTTAAACGGGCTAATCACAGGAACTGCCAGTCGGATTCGAAAAATTCTTTCTCTAATAGGAAGCTACATTATCCCCGAGTATTATAGGCTTTTTATCACGGGAACGCGGGTGAAACCGCGCGAGACAGCTAGTCTATTATAAAGACAATAAATTGTAGACTGTCATCGAATCTAGAGGTGCTCAGTGTCAACTGAATACTAAGAATTAGGTAATTCAATGAGAATTACCTAATTTATTCTTACTGTAAAAAGTATTTATGAATCTTCATAATGCAAAAAAACGTAAAACTACAATTAAAAGTAAATACCTATTAGGTCACAGTATTAAAATGAATAAGCAATTACTATAGAGATAATTAATATTGGCTGTATAGAAACATGCCGATGCCATTAAAAAGTATTGAGAAAAATGTTTCGTCTCATACCTAATTCATAACGAAGTAAAATAGTTATTTTTTATCTTAGATGTAAGTTAGCAAAAAGATTGAATATTTTTATTTTATGACTCTCTCCCAGTTACATAATAGGTAGTAAGTATATTATGATACATTTTGTGCAAAGTTGGTAATTACAGACGAGGCGACGTGTGACGACGTTTTTAACACACTTCCCAGAAAAAACAGTCTTGTATTTTTTGAAGTAGATTTTTTCATAATATCAACCACACAATCAGAACGTTAACAAATATGGCGCGCAGGTTTTTTTTTTGACAGCGGTGCGCTTTCAAACTGGTTTACCCGTTTAAATTAAGAATGCTTCGTCTACACACATGCCAATTGCAGTGAGGTACAAACTTCACATAATCGGTCACAAAATCATAATATACCTATAATAAAACTGTGCGGTAATGTAAAGTAAAAAGCACTAGTGCATAATAAGCTGCATTATGAATCTAAAAACGGTGCAATAAATGTCACTTTACGAGCAAGTTTGTTGAAAAATATAATTGCTAATCCTATAAAATTAGCATTAATTAGGTTCATTACGCGCAATAAATAATGAGCTCTTTATTATAATACGATTGGCAATAATCTAAGTACCTACACAATTATTATTATCGCGTAGCTTTTGTATGTTTTCAGAAATTATTGTTTTCATCGTTATATTTAGGCGGAGTAATCTTTTTCTAATAAAAAAAAATCTTTTGGCATATCTCCAAAATAACTCTTCAAATTGGGTTTCTCTACGATTTCGGTAAGAAATTAATACAATAATAAATTAATATCTAAGTATTTAGTTCTAAACTTCACAAAGTACTTAATGTCCTTGCTGTTGCAAAAGTGAACGCGTGTCCTTAATACGGACATTGCGGTACAGTCGAAGTAAACAATTATTACAAAAATATTTTCTGGTAGGAAGTTAATACAATTTGACTTTCGATAAAAAAAATGATTACGTTATTCTAGTGCCAATTTATTTTGAATAAATTACACAACAATTATTTCAAATTGAACATATTTTTTTGGAAAGATCATCACTATATGCTTTTAATAAAATGACAATTTAATTTTAAATAATTTTTTACTCGAGTTTTTAAAATCTACTTTGTCAAAGCATGAAAAAAAATAACCAAAAAGTTTACAATAATTATTTTCAGCCTAACTATACAAACGGTGCATTCTAATTGACGTTTATTAGTTGGAATCATGATTTTTGTGGCTTGTACTTGTACAACAGATCCTAAGGCACCACAGACAGAGAATTACCTACTCAATGACATATAAATAAATAAATAGGATAACAAGTTAAATTTAAAAAAAAAAACAATTAAAAACAAACACATAAAATTTTTTTTTGGCAAGTAGCAGTACAAGGTATCTGATGACCATGATCAGTGATGTAAATAAATAAAAAAAAATGCTAAAAATTAATTACTTTATCGCGGTAAGAAACCTCTTGTTCCGTTTTATGTATTTATGATTCAAGCACTAATTGAGTAATAAATGCTTTAATGTTATTATATTTTAATGAATAATATTTATTACTAGCTGATGTCTAGCGTCTTTTGAAACACCTATTTATTTTTTTATTTCAAAAACCACAGTTATAAACCTTCACCGGCCTGCGCACAATAATCCACCAAAGTTTCATTGCAATCGAAATAATGATATTGGAATGTAAACGTTTAATAAATTGGTTTATTTAGTACGCACATATAAAAAAATATGTCATCACAGTTTTTATCAATTTTTGTTTTTGTAAAAATAAGAATTGACCGATTTGATATTAGTAATTTATTGAAAACAGTATTCTAGAAAAATAAATGATTAATTATTAACCGACTTCAAAAAAAGGAGGAGGTTCTCCATTAGGTTGTATTTTTTTAATGTTTGTTACCTCATAACTCCGTTATTTATTAACCGATTTGTAAAAATCTTTTTTGTTTGGAAGGGTACACTTCCCGTTTGGTCCCATTGTCATCAGGTCAGGATATGATTAGTGTAGATTTTTTAGTGTACTTTGAAGTCGGTTTAAGTTTTTTGTAAAACAGTTTTTTATTTTTGTCTGTTTTTTCAGTCACTAAAATTAAAATGTCTGTATAAATATTCGCTCCCTCATATCTGAGGAGTGTGGACAGCTTCGGGCTTCCCCCTGGCGTGCAATAGATTAATCTCCATCGGTTTCTGTCCAGCGCATTACGAAAAAAACTTTACGAACGAAAAAAAAAACAATTCGAGCTTTTATCCGTGAAGAAGCTACAAAATTATTGTTATAATTTTTAATCTACTGCAAAAATAAATTCCTTATTTTTAAGTTTGTCATGATTTAAGTTCTATATTTCTAAACGGCTTTTTACATAATTTTTCTTGTATTTTTTTTTTTAGGATAAATTCATGATATAAAAATTCATCATGGTGTACCTATATGGGACATTAAATTAAAGTTCATCAATCAATTTCATTTGAGACTGTTTAAAGTGTTTTAAAATTATTATATCATAAATACAGGTTTTATTTACACGGTATATGAATCACGTCGTAATTAAAATTGTAAAATTCAATATAATTAAATAATATTTGCAAAAATCTTTTTTTTAAATGATCTTAATTCATCTCAGATCTTCACTTAGTTACACGATTGAATTATAATTTACAATAAATTGTGTAGGTCATGTCTCAATAAAATGTTAAATAATTTGTTAATAAATAATAAAAAAATAGCTTAGACACTTTAAATACAACATAATTTAAAAGCCTATCCAACGATAGGTCATAATATGGCTATGTGCGTTAACCTTTAATAAATAATTTATTCTCATTGCCTAGGTCAAATTATGACCTACCACAATGCTACTTCGCTTATGGTCATATAGAATACACATGTTTATTACATTTATCTCTACTTATATTGCAATAAATCCCATTTTTCAAAAACAATATGACTCATGACTTAGAATAATAATTTATTTTAGTACAAGAAAGTGTCTCTTGGTTTTAAAATTTTCGAGGCATTTTTTTAAGGTTTTCACTATTTATATTTTTTATTTTAAGAAAGGAGAAACTGCGCACAGCTCAAACCGTAGGGTCCAGAGACTATACTTTTACACGAGTTCTCAAGAAAGGGTTTTATACAGTTCAACCCTGAAAGAGGTATAATAGGAGATCATTATCAATATACGTATAATAATAATAATAAAAATTCTAGATGATTTTTCCGACATGGCTATTGTTCGTATTATGCCAAAACATTAATAGATATCAGTTTATGGCGATAATTAAGATTTATTCCCACGGTCAATCATTGCAGTAGTAAATATCTAACAAGACCTTACAAAACTCCTTTAATTATCATACATATGATAATTTGTGTAATGATAACATTTCCACGGTTAATACTCGTAGGTGTGCATTATAAATAAAAAATGTTTTATTATTATTATGAAACAAGAATGTTCAGTTTGAAATTGCCTTTTTTGTAGAACGGCTTATTATATTATTATTGTTTTATTTTAATAAAAGATCATATCAACACAAATCTTCGCATTGTACACTAAAAAAACCGCGCCTTTTTGTCGATGAGCGCGAATTTGACCAACACTTTTAGGTTTTTACTTACATCACACTAAACTGAAGTTAATATAACTAAATAAAAAACAAAACAAAATAATCAACCTACAAATAACCGATTTTGCATTAATTTTAAAATAAAAACTGTGCGCAATCCACACATAAAAATTAACAATAGTTAATTACTTACGAGACGCGAAGGTTAATAAATCTAAAAAGTTATAATACACAATTACTTAAAAGAAAAACAAATAATTTGAAATTGGAACGCGTTGACGCGTCTCTCGTTTATGGCTGACTGACTGTTCGCACATTCAACAGATGATTTTTGTACGTTTCACCGCGAGTTTACTGCGCTTGTGTGAGAAACCGTGGAATCAATACGAACGTCACAATCTGTGGCGTCATAAATGATATAGGGTTGCCATCATACACATTTTCTTTTGCAGATTCGTAAACATAATTACTATGTTTGCATTTCATTGTCACAGCTTGGTCACAACAGTTAAATCGCAAGTCTTATTCAGTTATAACTGCTGCTGTCTCGCCATTGCGTTTTATAAAAAAAATCCTTTTTAAGTATTTTATAAAATGCAATGGAGTTTTTTTTCTATATTTTTTGAAGAATAAGTAGTACTTACCAATAAAAAATAAGTACTCAGAAAACTAGACTGTATCTCAATGTTAAAAGGAGTATTATAGTTCTTACCATCTGGCAACCCTAGCAGTGTTAGCTTAGGAACATTCAAACCAGTTTTAAGATTTATTTGTACAAAGTTAAGTGTTTATATCGTTTGTGGTTTACGAGAATAATTTGTTGTTTTTGTTGCAATTCATTACAAACGGAATAGTTTTTAAACTAACTGGTTTTATTTTTACCATGCGACGTAATTTTATTTTTTAAATATTTTTTTTTAATCCTGTCATGTTTCCAAAATTCTATAATAGGTCTTCGAAGAACCTCTCTTCTAATTTGCAGAGACGTATTTAAAAAGGCTAAGGTCCTGGGTAAATATAACCGGCCGCCCCTATACTATAATCAGGGGCGGCCCTAGTATATCCTATCGAGCTGAGTTTCTTGCCCGAGTCTTCTCAGTTCAAGTTGTATTTGGAACCGGTGTAGAGTCATTTGTAAACGTTCACAAGTGCCTTATCAGGGCCTAAATTGAATAAATAATTTTTGAATTTGAGGCTGGGGTTCGATTAAGATTCTCATACTCTGAAAGTAGACCTAAAAGTATCTAAGAAATACTAATTTTCTACCACAGAGCGGTAAAGAAATAAAAAACATCAAAAAGTAAGTAAGTAAGTTTATTTCGAACCGGTGGTAAATTCAACTGTATATACCAACTTATCGTTCAAAAGTGCCTTACCAGTGCCTAAACTGAATAAATGACTTTTTGATTTTGATCTTGAATCCCGATAAAACCGCTTTAAATAGGTATAAAAAACTCACTTGGATAACGGAGCTTTAAAACAAATGCTATATAGTGTGCGATGAAGGTGGGAAAGCGAAATTAGTGCAAATTTTCGGAAGTAATTATAATTTAGTAGCTTCTCTCTGCACTTGCATAGCCCTGGGCGAAGTGAAAATTATATGAATAAGTATATTGTATAGGTATTTGGAACAAAAGCTGTATGATATATATGAAAAGATCTTCCACAAAAAAAGCCTTGTTGAGTTTCTTGCCGGAGTCTTTTATAAGTGTATTCCGAACCGGTGGTAAATTCAACTGTATGTACCAACTTAATGTTCATAAGTGCCTTACCAGGGCCTAAACTGAATAAATGACTTTTTGGTTTATATTTTTTGCATATTTTGTTTATGTTACTTTTCTCATACTCAGAGTGTTTACTCTGGTAACTCGGGTGAGTTAAACACTTAGGTGAAAGCTACCGGTCTTACAATCGAACAAATGGAAATATCTCGTGTAGGAATTCTGACTTTCAACCCTTGGTGAACAACTTACTATGTTTTTATTGTTTTTTTTAAAGACCCAAGTTGCGTGTGATTGGATTGGAGAGATGGTAATATAGCTCAACACAATTGTGGCACATTAAAATATCTAATATAAACTGAATATAATTATTCACTAAAGGTATTTATTTAATATATCTTGATTATTTATTTGGCTTATTGTAATAAACAATAATTCCTATGTATAAATAATATCAATTATTATTAAACCCCACTCGAAACAAGAACGAGTATATTTTATTGTGCAATATTGAGGTTCATTTGATAATCTTATGCAATCTTTTGTTTTCAAATAGAGAATTGTAAATAAGTAGAGTCCGCAGACTATTCTTAAGTTATTAATTTATTTTGAGCGAGCTATATCCTAGATCCTAATTTAAATATAACAACCATTTATATACAAAATTAGATGTTTGCTAGTGTTAAAATTATTTAAATTATTTAAGTTTATATTCTAGTTCTTTAATATTAGTTTTATTTTTCCTTTTTATAAAATATTCAATAACTATGAAGACATTTTAAATAGTTTTTTTTTACAATTGTGGTATTATTTTTGAATATAAAACCATCATCAATATGTTTCCATTATAGGACATGAATCCTACACATTATACAAAATGTCCACCGATGCTAAGCATGGCACATTTATAACAATTTGACTGAATAATACTCTACGGGCCAGTTGCCGTGGCTGGTTAAGATAAGAAAACATTCTGATGTCGCATGTCGTGGGTTTCGATTTCCACCCAGGAAATGCATTTGTGTTCAAAATCATTTAATTGTAATAGAACTCCGCAGGCACTTATGAATAGTCTGACTATAATACTCTAATACCGGGTCGGAAAGTTGCAATTGCTGAGAAGAACCGGAAATTAACTCAGTAATTATTCTTCAAAACAAGTTTAAGTTCTTTACATTCTAATCGACAATTGCGTGCATGACCATGTCTGCATGTCCTTAGTCTAGGTGTAATTATGTATATCAAGTATAGTATTTACAAACAAAAAGTAGTAGGTATATGTAGTATATCAGTTATCTAGTTTCGATAGTACAAGCTTTATTAGTTTGGGATCAGAAAGCCGAGTGTAAAAAAAGTTTTGATTTTGGTTGAAAATCTTTATAATATAAAATTTAAGTTCATCAATCAACTATTACTACTACTACTAGATTAAACCAGTTTTTTTTTTCAATCTGTATAGGTACCTAATGTCTGCGAAAGATGTGTAAATTTATCAGCTACATTATGATTAATTCAATTAATTTATTCCAGAAAACTTGTTCTACATATTTTTTTTTTAATCTTCCAATAGTATGTTAGTATAATATAATTCATAGTTAATGCCTTGCTATTTTTTAAATTGATTTTGTATTATTTTAAAAGACTTCAAAGAAAGGATCTCAGTTCGTTTGTATGTTTATTTTATATTTGTAACCTCAGAACTCCTTCATTTATTAACCGATTTGTAAATTCTTTTTTTGTTTTGAATGACCTGGTACTTTCCGTTTGGTCCCGCTGTTAGGGTTTGATTACTTTTTAGTGTACTTTGAAGTCGGTATAAGTTTTTTAAAACAGTTTTCAATTATTTATTTTATATTGTTTAGAAAAGTTTTTACGTTATTTTAGATTGATTTAAAATTAGAACACAAAGATATTCCAGAAATAACTGGAGGATTTTTTTTATAATACAGATTGTAATTTGTACATATTTTCTGGAAATAAATATATTGAAACGTCAAAGAAAAATACTTTTACATAGAATTACTATTTGAATGTGTGAAAATCTTTGTAAGCACTGCAAACTTGAGTCATAGCTTAATCATCATGAGTCGTAAACTTGAGATGACGCGATGACGTAGGTAAATAAACAAATAAAAGTGGTAAAGGTAATGTACGGGGCGGGAGCTGCGTAAGCGGCGCTTTGGGTTTAGTCCGATGACCTCGGTATTTTTTTTTCTAACCTCTTTATTTCGAACCTCTTCTGGTTAGAAATAAAGCGGTTAAAGTGGCTCCGTAGGGTATAATTTACAAACTCGACTGTTTCGGAAAGTTTTGACTTGTGATGGCAAATGTTTAAAATATCCCCGTTCCTCAGTTTTTGGAGCAAAGCTAATGTTTTACATTAATATTTTTTCATTTACTCGTCTGAAAAAAAATGCTTCTGTCAGCTTAATAAACTTTATAAACGAGAAATATAGCCCTTGAATACACTTATTTCAATCAGACTCAACGATTGATTATCCACATTTTTTTGTTCCTACTGAGTGTATTATTTTCAACATAATCTTTATTTAATTTTTAATTTTTCAGACGGTAGAAGTAAGATAAAAATAAAGTAAAAATAAATATATATTTATTTATTTATACATAGATTTAAATATTTTTATATAAGTATTCTATAGATTCATGCTAATAAACTCAATTATCACAAAAATCCGTTTCTACATTAAGTGGACAATGCTATTGGGAAATTTTATAAATAATAATTAAAAACAGGTTATTCAGGTTTTTTAACATTACACATTTTTTCTCTAACAATAATATATTATGCGGGCTATGATTTAAATTTCGTAAGTACAAGGAAAAACCTTGGATCACGCGTGCTAATTTAATTATTGATTTCGCCCCGCGTTTTTACCGTTCAGAACACATCACTATCATAATATTGGTAGGTTTTTTTTTATGCAAATACAAGTTATATTTACCGCAATATGTTCGGCTGTTATATTATTTCGGCAAATTCTGCGAAAATGACTAAGATACAGAGACGTCATTGAATACTTTGTTACGGAAAAGCCCTTTGCATAATTGCTCGATACTAAATAAAAACCCGTATATTTCTTATTTTTTATTTTGTTTTGACTTTTTTACAATACTATCAAGGTCCCTTGGCGATGAGTTTTTATAAGAAAGCAATGGTTGATCTCGTTATATAATTTATTTACTAAGAATCTCCTATTCCGGGATTCTAAACTTTTTTTAAATGCCTATAGAGTATGGTTATTCCTAACTTGCTTACTTCTTACCAAGTAACTCATTTAATTTCCAATTCTCTGATATCTTTTTGTACAAATCCTGCAATAATTTTTCTTCCAAAAATCTACTTACCTATAAATTTTCAAGGACGTATTAAATAAAATTATGACCTGGGTAAGTACCGCCCCAGTAATAAAACTAAGGGGCAGTTAATACCACCCCTTAGTTATAATACTGGGTAATATATTTTTAACTCATTTTAAGTATCTTATCTTTATTAACAACAAATATGTACAAAATACAATCTATATATAGAAAATTTCCTCAAGCCTGCCGCTGCTTCCGATTAACTCATTTAATTTCAACTTCTTTATTATCTTTTTGTACAAATCCAACCATTATTTTTTTCCAAAATTAGGTAGGTTACCAGAGACGTATTTAACAATGTTACGTCCCGAGTACAGACCGGCCGCCCCAGTATTTTAATCAGGGGCGGTACTAGTACAACATTTCGAGAGGCCCCTTTTAGGAGTTTGATCATGTGTAGTTGGGGATTGGTAATGCCAGATAGATGATAATATTGTACACCATAATATAGGACACCTTAAATCCTATGAATTTTCATATGAAAAATAAGAGAGGTAGAGCATAGCGTTTATTCGCTCATAGAGCAGCTCGACTGGGGAAGTACCTCCACCTTACAGAATACCGCAGCCAAATAACTTTATGTTTGTAAAGTTGTGTTCCTGCGCGTGAGTAAGGTCGCCAGAGCTCATAGGGGAGGGGGGAAAGGTCGGTAACGCGTGAGCGATGCGTCGTGTGTTGCAAGCGTCCATATGGCTACGGCAACCGCTTACCATCAGGCGGGCCGTATGCTTGTTTAAAAAGTATTTTGCCGGTTTTTTTTTTTTCACGACAAAGCCTCTGCACAAATAGTATACCGGAAACGCTGGGGTAATTACTAGGTAATATGAAGTGAAGATAATTGACAAAGTACTCGGGGCTTTCCCTAGGCTGGGGGCTGGCATTATGCCAGTCTTGTAAATTATAGGTAATGCTTTTCCTTACAAAGTGTTTCTACATTGTTAGCGGGTGCCCGTTATTGAGTGGCCAGTTGGTATGGATGGTCCCCACTTATCACGCTGTAGGTCATGGTTCGATTCCCACCCAGGACATACATTTTGCGTGGATGAACGAACACCTATGCGTGGCCTGAGTCTGGGTGTAATTATGTATATTACAGGTCGCTCATGCATGAGTCAAAATACGACTATAATTTTTTATCACAAATGAGCTAATAATGTAACTTGACACTGGCAAAAATAAGTCCGAGAAAGAATTTGGTTGTCTTAATACAAAATTAAGAAAAAGAAGATAAACGTACTTTTAGGCGGGAGCAGAGTGACGTTGCGATTTCATTTTTATTTTCATAAATTCGTGAATTTTGAGTTTATTTTCGGTTTCTTGTTTTTTTTATTTGGAAATTATAATATAACTCGACACTGGGAGTAATAACTCCTAATTTGGATTTGGTTGCCAAACTTTAAAATAAGGAGAAGATGGGACTTTTTGGCGGGCACTTTTCATTTTTATTTTCATAAATTTGTGTATTTTGAGTTTTATTGTGTATTTTTGGTGGTATTTTACCCAATAAAGATCATCCATGTGCACCGGTGAAGTGAAATGAAATGAATTATGTGTATCGTGACTTTTCAAGTTGTCTCAAAATGTCCGTGAAGAGTTTTAGTACAATGACCACCATTGTAGTAAAACATGACTTTTATGGACGGTGACTGACTGAGGACTATAATGTGAAGTGATTTATTGTGACTGGAAACTATAATATAACTCGACACTGGCAGATATGAGCCCTAATTTGGGCTTGGTTCCCAAAATTAAAAATAAGAAGAAGAAGAAGATGATAAACAAAATATAATAGATCCTGTGTGTGGTGGTGTATCAAATGCATGGTAGTGTACGTGTATGGTATGTAATGTTTTGCATTGTAGTGTGTGTAACGTTTAATTTTAAATCAAAATAATATAATTATTTATGACGCATTACTATATAGGGTGACTGGTAATTAGTAAACGACACTTAGGCACATGATTGTACTCATTATAACAAAAACTTTCCAAAAAATATATATAGGGGATATGGCATCAACATCAATGGCGAACATATCACTCACCTTCGATTTGCCGATGATATAGTCATAATGGCGGAATCGCTGGAAGCTTTGAACATCATGCTCAATGACCTCAACAGAGTCTCCCAACAGGTAGGCCTAAAAATGAATATGGACAAGACAAAAATTATGTCTAATGTTCATATTCCGCCAATTACCAGTGATGACATACGGGACAGAGACGTGGTCTTTCACTGCTGGCCGCATAAATAAGCTCAGAGTCACTCAGCGAGCTATGGAACGAGCTATGCTCGGAATTTCTCTACGTGACAGGGTCCGAAATGAGGACATTCGTAGGAGAACAAAAATTACGGACATAGCTCGTAGAGTTAGTAAGCTGAAGTGGCAATGGGCAGGCCACATCGCTCGAAGAGCCGATAACCGATGGGGAAGGAAGGTTCTTGAGTGGCGACCACGTACTGGAAAGCGCCGAGCGGGACGACCTCCCACCAGGTGGACCGACGACATGGTCAGAGTCACTGGGCGCCGCTGGATGCAAGCGGCCCAGAACCGTTCGAAGTGGAAATCAATGGGGGAGGCCTATGTTCAGCAGTGGACATCCATGGGCTGATATGATGAGGTATATCAGTTATCTGGTTTCCGTAGCACAAACTCTGCTTAGTTTGGAGTCAGATAAATCCTGGGTTTTTTTTAAATATACAGATATGTGAGGAATGTCCCAGCCAGGATATTATTATTATAGTTTATATCCAATGCACTCATTTAAATTGAAAAATGAGGAAGACTCACCGAATACACTCACTAACATATTAAAAAGTTTTATAAAAACCCTTCCACTTGCAACTGAGGTCAATACGTCTCTGAGCTTTGCACAAAGCTTTAAGGCCACGAAGATGTAATTTCATACGGATAGCTCTCGAGGGCGGAGGGCTCTTGAGAAAGCTTAGCTCGAAAGCCTATTACGATAAGCTTTTATTTTATTGCTTTTAGGCTTTCGTATGAATATTTACTTATTTAGAATTAAACTAGGTATGTTGTTTATTTTTTCTGATATTAGTTGAATGAAATAAGGTTAGTTTTCCTTTAACTTAGTGTGAAGCGGGATGACTTACCAAGCAGTAAAGAAATGGCAATGAACATACATGTCCTAGGGAAATCATATGACTGATATAATAAATAAAATAAACCTTTTTAACCGACTTCAAAAAAAGGAGGAGGTTCTCAATTCGGTTTGTTTGTTACCTCATAACTCCGTCATTTATGAACCGATTTGGAAAATTCTTTTTTTATCTGGAAGGGTACACTTCCCGCTTGGTCCCATTGTCATCAGCTCAGGATTTGATTACTTCTTCGTGTACTTTGAAGGCGGTTTAAGTTTTTTGTAAAACAGTCCAATTATTGCTGGTTAATTATACTAAATCACTTCAAATATTAAACAATGGTGCGGATTCTGTTGTAAATCGCACGAAACTAATTTTAGTCACATCACATCTCTTACGAACATTATTGAAAAAGGATAGAACAATTATTTAAAGCTTTATTAAATGTGTTTGCCGTTTTCATTTACGGGAATTTAGACTCAACCGCGATAGATGGCGACTAAATTTATATTGAAAACAAGCATTGGACTAATTTGACAGGACTAAATTTCTTACATCCTTTTCTTATGTTCTTTGTTAGAAAGAGACGTAGTGAGACTACAATTAGTTTAGTTGTAAAAAACCGGCCAAGTGCGAGTCAGACACGCGCACCGAGGGTTCCGTACAAACCTATAGGTATATAAGTAAATGGTAGTATAGACCTGAGTATTTGATATGAATTTCAATTTATGACGTATTAAAAAAAAACTACTTACTAGATCTCGTTCAAACCAATTTTCGTTGGTAGTTTGCATCGTAATGTACATCATATATTTTTTATAGATTTATCATTCTCTTATTTTAGAAGTTACAGGGGGGGGACACACATTTTACCACTTTGGAAGTGTCTCTCGCTCAAACTATTCAGTTTAAAAAAAAATGATATTAGAAACCTCAATATCATTTTTGAAGACCTATCCATAGACACCCCACACTTATGGGTTTGATGGAAAAAAAATATGAGTTTCAGTTCTAAGTATGGGGAACCCCCAAAATTTAATGTTTTTTTTCTATTTTTGTGTGAAAATCTTAATTGCGTTCACAGAATACATCTACTTACCAAGTTTCAACATTATAGTTCTTATAGTTTCGGAAATAAATGGCTGTGACATACGGACGGACAGACAGACAGACAGACAGACAGACAGACAGACAGACATGACGAATCTATAAGGGTTCCGTTTTTTGCCATTTGGCTACGGAACCCTAAAAACTGATACATTGTAAAAATGTAATCACCATTTTTGTAATCTATTTTTTTACTTACACCCTGGTTCAGAATAAACAGACATGCACACAAATATTTGTCATGGTGAGAATTGATAAATGAGTCAGTCGGTAAGTATAGGTCTTTTTATTATGTATGTTTTTTGTTTATACTCAGGTTTTTACTTTGTAAAACATTTGGAGGAAAAATAGCCGTTAGTATATAGGCCGTAGTCAGATTTTCCAATAATATTTAAAAAATGTAATGCTGGGTGTCTTGTCAGTTCTTCTCAGTTGAAGGCCGAACTCAGATGCCCTACTGTTTCTTAATCGAATAAATGAATCAAAATCAAAAAGTCATTTACTCAGTTTGGTCCCTGGTAAGGCGCTTATGAACGTTAAATTGGTACATACAGTTGAATTTACCACCGGTTCGAAATACGCTTTGACTTTATTGATATATAGATTGATGAAGTATTATTGTTTACATTTATTATGATACATGAATAAATTGTAAAGTAATATAGAAATACAGTATCTCACGCTTACTAAGAATTACATCTCTTGTGGTTACGGTTAACCGAACATCTAAAATTTCATCATTTGCAATAAAGAAATATAACACCTTATTGGTTTTTGTACAGTCGGGCTAGTGCAGACTTTTTCATACATACTATAACGTGTAGTTTTACTTAAAAAAAATGGAACGGCTCTTTTCGGCGAGCTAGCCGCCATGTATACCCTTATATCCAAAATCCGCAGACCTAGACTCGCCCTCAACGAGCCAGACGACCCTATCACCTTAGTTCAAATTGTAGCCGACGAAGCTCGCAACACAGAACCGATCACTACGTCGTACGTCGTGTCGTCGCGTCGTCCAACCCAGTCTCGTCCCGTTCAAGCGGCCCGAGCTGCCATTATGAGTAATCCGACCGTCCCCAATTAATCGTAACTCGTAAAAGTCCCTTTTTATTTATTTTACTATATTTTATGACATTACATTTACATGTATATATAATTTTAATTTTTATGTAGTTTTGTAAATTACTTCTTTAAGTTTCCCTAAATTTACTAATAGTTAAATAATGCATAGATATTACTTTAAACTAAATAACATTCATAATTTTTTTAATTGTTATCTGGTACCAGCTCTGCTTAGTTTGGGATCATTTGGGATCAGATGACCGTGTGTGAGGAATGTCCCAAAATATTTTATTTATTATTTATTTATTTATGGTAGTTACTTTGAATGCAGTAGTGAGGTTATGAACCAATGCAATTTATTAAAAAAACATCTCGTAAATATAACCTTCGAACGATCAACGTTGCAGGAAAATGCTAAGTATTCATATGGTTAGGTATATTATACAATTAATTAAGTTGTATAATTAATTCAGTTAAGTAATGAACAATTAATCCTCCTGCTAAGTTAAACCTATAATCAATTAAAACTTAGGGTGACCATGATGTTGTATTATCATAGGATATAATAATAATCATACTAAATAATATTTATTTCGCAAGACAATACACAAAAACGCCCAGTTTTATACTATATGAGTTAGATCGTGAAAGTATGTTAACTTTTTGAAGAAGGCTACATCTTCTTTAAAAATTATTTATATTCATAAAATATATATTCTATATTTTAAAACATAATAGGATTCGGATTTTTTTGATATTACCGAAAGTTGAAACGTATTATTAATATTTTTTCAGTTTTCATTATCTATATTCCGATTTATCCTTTATTTTGGGATTGTGGATAACTATTTGGCAAGACTTATAAAAAAAATATCATATATCAATCAACAATCGCAAATTTTGGATAGATCGAATACACACCGGCAGTAAGTAAGCAATATTTTTGTTAAAAGAATTCCTAAAAGATTGAAATATATTATAGCCACGTGAATCTGTACTTAAACTGGGAAAAATAATAATGTACTGGGTGGAGATTTCGAGATGGCATATTGTCGAAACCTATGATGGGTGAATGACTTTTACTATGGGACCAACACAGAACACAAAAAATATTTTTTACTTTTCAAGTTTTCATACATTATGATCGAGCAAGGTTAGAAAAATAAACATTTTTTTTGAGAATTCTGTTTTGGTCCCATAGAAAAAGTTGTTCAACATGACTTACCCAACATAGGTTTTGAAAATAATACCGTCCGAAAATAATACAAAAACATATTCACCACAGAGTTAATAATAGTGTTGTAATGACGAGGATATCAATCATCAGTCAGCCTTGGTAACTAGACCATACCGCGGTAGGCCAAGAGTGCCTAACTAGCCAGAAAACTCGACTATTCACACAGACGTTGTTCTATTAATGATTTATTATAATGAACATCATGGTTTTAAGGCGCCTTCATACGTTAGCCGAGCCTAGGTCAACGCGAGTGCAGACAAATTGGCAAGACAATGGCCATGGCCATGGTAAGCTAAGCCATTTGGGCGTCCACACGTTGGCGCTTGCCTGCACTTGGCCAACGTGGGGAGGACCCAAGTTTATGCCAAATCTTATTGTTTGTATTTAGGTTTAAAGAATTTATTATCTCAAAAGAAATTACATTTCACTTATATGAGAAAGTACATAAAAATAATTTTAAATTATGATAAAGTTAACAGTGTGCGTTTTTAAGTTTAGATACAAGTATTAAGAGTAAATAAGTAAGATAAGACTGATTGCGTGTTACAGAATTCGATTTTAAATAGTATTGACAATAATATGGGTCTGTAGTTTACTTTTAAAAATATTAAAAGATTTAACATTTTTTATACAATCTGGCAATTTATTGTAAAGTTGCGCTCCTTCAAAACTTATGTTTTTACTGCCATAGTTTGTTCTTGGCGTAGGAAGAAATAAATTGTTGGCTCTGCGTGTAGGATATTGGTTCATATCTCTGTTGGTTTTAAAAGTGGTCTGACAATGTATATTTTTATTCAAGATTTTCCATATTAGTACACAAGTTTTAAAAGTGTATAGTTGCTTTATGTTCATAATGTTAGTTTCGCTGTAGATTTTCTGTGTAGGGGTTAGATAGTCGTAGAAGAAGAGTACCTTGACTATTTTATTTTGGGTAATTTTCAAGTCTTTTAATGCTGAGTCAGTAGCACACCCCCAAATTTCAACAAGATAGTCCAGATGAGGTTTAACAAGGGAGTAGTAGATAGTATAGCGCACCTGACGAGGAAGGTACCGCACTATGCCTCTAAGTGAACCCAAAAGTGATAATATTTTGGTTCGTACGATATTAATGTGGATCTTCCAAGTCAAGCCACTATCGAGAGTTAATCCTAGGTATTTTTCCTCGTGTGTTTGATCAATAGTCTCATCATTAATTTTTAGAATAATATCGTGTATTTTTTTATTTTTAGCCTTAAAGATTATATATTTAGTTTTAGCTGTATTTATAGTTAGTAGATTATGTTGAAACCAATTTGAGAGTCTATCTAGGTCTTCTTGAGCTAATTTTGCGATATTATCTAGGGAGTGTTCATGGTAGAAAAGGCAGGTGTCATCAGCATATAATGTTACCTGGCCGTGAAGTGAGAGTTGGCTGATACTATTGACGTATATCAAAAATAACAATGGCCCGACTATAGAACCTTGAGGAATTCCAACACTGATTTGCTCGGAACTACTTGCGTAATTCCCGATTTTAACTATTTGACATCGATTTTCCAAATAAGACTCGAAGATTTTATATGCTATACCAGCTATTCCCATGTTTTTAAGTTTGTTTAGTAGATGCGAATGACTGACAGTATCGAACGCTTTTTTCAGGTCAATAAATATACCAAGCACGAACTTTTTATGGTCTATATTTGTTTTTATTTGAGTAACAAGATCTATTGTGGCTGATAAAGTATTACTTTTTGGTCGAAAGCCGTATTGTCGTTCATAAAGAAAGTTAATTTTTATGAGGTATTTGTTTAACCGATCATAGAGTATTTTTTCAAATACTTTGGAAATAGTCGGGAGCACGGATATTGGCCGATAATTACCTGGATCTGATTTGGACCCTGATTTGTATATAGGCGTGACTTTGGCAATTTTAAGACAGTCTGGAAATATACCATCCTCCAGACACTTATTTATGCAATTTGTTAGCGTCTGTAGTATATGTTTTTTGATACATTTAACAGTTTTAACGGTAATCCCATCTATACCGGTACTGCAATTTGGGTCTAGACTGTCAATTATTTTAGATACCTCGTCCGTATTGCATGGTTCCAAAATAGTTAAGGAGTTATTATTTGTAGGGCCATTGCCATAAATTAATACATTATCCGAATCATCATGAAACTTCTTAGGAATTTTAGACGCTAAAAGAATCCCAATGGATGTGAAAAATATGTTAAATTGCTGACATATTAATGTTGTGTCAGTTATAGGTCCAGTCGTAGTTATAAGTTTTGCAGTTTTGTTTTATTTTGTTAGTAGCTAAGGTATTTATGAGGTCCCACATTTGTTTTGGGTTCCTTTTACATTTTTCAAACTCTGAGATGTAATAACTTTTCTTCATTTTAGTTATTATTTCAGTTACTTTATTTCTTTTCCGTGTAAAATCTTCCATTAAATCTTTATTATTTGAGTCTTTTTTTAACCTCTGCCATATTTCGTTTCTTCCGTTTATATTGTCTATTATATTCTTATTAATCCAGTCCTGTCGTGGCTTGTTCAGTATTTTTGTTTTCCTTGTTGTATTGTTCGCAGTATATTCCTTAATAGTTTTTTCAAGTAGTTTATAGTCATTGCAATCTGCGTCTATATTGGCGTTAACCATACTCTTGTATAGGTTGCTGTAGTTTATTGCTTGATATTCATGTCGCTGGTGACGGTTAGGTTTCAATTTCTTAATTTCACAGTATATCTGTTTATGGTCGGATAAAGATGAATCAATAACGGCAATATGATAGTTGTGTTCGTTAAGATTTGATAGGATATGATCTAGAATTGTTCTGGTGTTAGATGTAGAGCGTGTGCTATAATCAGGGTCTATTTTGTTTAATATAGAGAAGTTATATGTTTTTAACAAATCTGTGTATCTTTTTGTGTTTATGTTTTGTTTTAGAAGGTCTAAGTTGAAATCTCCAAAAACAATAGCCCTTTTTTTAGTTTGTAGTTGTAATTCAAGATCATCCAAAAATTTGCTTAAGTTAGTGTCCCCAGGCTTATATACAACACCAACATCAAGTCCTAGTTTCTCTGTATGGATCCATAAATAATTATTACCGTTTATATAATTTTCTTCGAGAAACTTATGTTTTAAGTCATCATTTATAAAGACTGAAACACCTCCGCCTCTGCAATCTTTTCTATAGTTGTAATAATGTGAGTAGTTTGGTATATTAATGTGTGTGGCCTCTTCTTCAGATTTAATCCAAGTTTCCGTAATAAGTATTATATCCATTCGGGTTTTGATCGATTTCATAACGCATTTTAGTTCATCAAGTTTTCCAGGTTTGATTAAACTTCGGATATTCGTATAGAAAAAGTTGAGGGATGATTTGTTAATAGTAAGGTTTTCATAAGTATGGAGTGTTTGGTATGTAGTTTCGTTATGTGGTGTTGTTACTGTTATTGGTCCTCGTTGGTTCTGTTGTCGTTTTTTGATTGGTCTTTTATTATCTTCGGAATCCCTTTAATATATTTTATAATAAGATTTTGTTCACCTTGTTGTTGTTTCTTGATTAATTCTTCACGCAATTTTTCAATATACCGCTTTTGAGCAGGAGTTTGATCGGAAAATATTTTAATATTCGGAGTAAGATTGCCTTTAGTACGTAATATTTGCTTCGCTGTTTGTGTTGACTCGAAGCAAACTTTTAGTGGTCGATTTTTCCCAGTAGTGAACTTTCCTAGTCTCATAATTTTAATGGGATCGGGACAGTCTGTTTTAATTGTTTTAAGAATTTTAAGTACTTCTTTTTTATCATTCGATACCCTGTCCTCGTACTTTTGGGACTGGAACTCTGATATCCCAACAATAACTATGTTCTTTTCCCTCTCTGACCGTTCATTTAATTCTTGTAGGAGTTCCTCATGATCAGGTAGTTGGTGGGTTTTTGGTGAATCTGCAGACAAAGCGCCTGATTTCAAAGTAACCATATCAGATTCCAAAGTGAATATTTTTTCTTCAATTGAGGCGTTTCGGTTATTTAGTTCCGACAATTCCGACTTTAATTTGTTGTGTTCTTCAGTTAGGTAATTTGTGGCAGTTTGTATGTTGTTCACTTGGACTTTTATCTGACTGACGTCTTCACACATTGAAATCATTTGCTCTTTCTGAACGTCAGTGAAATCTTTTAGTATTGAGATAACTTCATCTCGAAACTTTGCTATTTCAATCTTGCAGTCGCATGTTTCGGGTTGCTTACGTTTATTACGCTTTGGTATTTGTAAGTCTTGCATATCTCGCATGGCCGCCAGTTTTGATAGATCAGGATGTGAGCCGCCACCGGCACCGGAGCCGCCACTCATAGACGCAGGTGGTGATCTCAGTGTGCTCATTCTTTTTTTTTTTTTTTTTTTTTTTTTTTTTGTTGATGTTGTTGTAGTACCTTTTTTATTTATTTCTTTGTAGTCTAGTGGCAGTGGTGCGGTGGTATAAATAGGTATATAGATCTATTCAACTTGCCAAAGCAGGTTACACAAAGTAAAGATGACTTTTTGTGATTCGAACCGGGTGCCGTTTCACTAGGGCTAGGATGGCTGCAAAAGTTCAGACGCCTTAGCCTCTCGGCTAAGCTGTCACATTAATGTGAGGACGAAAATGGTGAACAGTTCGAGCGAGTTAATTGCGAAACAATGATTAGGCAGTTTTAAAGCGAGTTGTACTGTTGCTATACACACTCACACATATACACTTTGAACTTAAACGGAATGTTTTTAAGAGAATTTCGATAAAAAGTTGATAATGCACGTTTGGAATTTGAGTCTTTTTATACACTTTTGAAGAAGTAAAGTCGGTTATTGATTTGCAATACGCTAACGCACTATAAATTCACTTTTTTATTGTATTTGCAGTGAGAAATGCACAGCCGTCGTTAACACGTCTTTCTTAACAGCGCTCACGCACACATTATTTATCATAATAATTTATTAGATACTAAGTATGTGACCCGACAGACGTCCTGTCAATAACTTTCCTCTAAACTCTCTTTACTATAAAAATAGCGAAATTGGTCCTTTCGTTCTCAACAAACTATAGAACTTTCTTTGCATTTGTTTTCTGTCATGCTGGTACATCCCTAAACTTCTCTAATAATTAATAATATCATGTAATTCTAATACATGTTTTTTTTTACGAAATGAGCTTTTGTTTGGATTCAGACTCCTATTTCTGCCTCGTATTGTCTGCAGTGGTGTACAAATGATGGATTTAATAACATCGTTACTAAGGAGTTACATTAGTGTAATGATATCGCATAAACTTTTTTTTTATTGAATTTTGACTATACGGCCCGCATAATGGTAAATGAGATGTAGGCTATGATTGCTATGCTATGACGCTTGCCACCTCAGGGGTATAGGTTCTAGACTGATAGATTTAGATATGATTAAAATTTAATAATTAATATCATTTAGGTAATATATGTAATAATTTGCCAAATACAAATTATTGCGAAAGTCAAAGTCAAAATTTGGCACAAGGCAAAACGCTAATTAGGTAATATATTATGCTAAATATTCTAGCTATTTTATTAATTAAACTTTAAATTACTTATATATTTTTAAGACACGCTTATCAGTTATTTGAAATCACGTGACTGAAGCAAAGTTCTCGAAACGTGACTGGTATAATCTTATCTAATATTATAAATGCGAAAGTGAGTTTGTTTGTTTCAAGCCTCAATAGTCATCATGAAATTTTGCACGCAGATAGCCTATGTTATGGAGAGCCTTCGGTATGGAGAAGGTGAGATAGCTATTTGAATATAATTCCCAATCGCATGAGTCCCTTTCTTTGATTTCAGTTTCGTCATAGTAGAATAAAATAAAAATCATCACATTGACTATGGATAAATGGAAATTTAAGTTACAGAGTATATATTCGTTATTGGCAAAGGTATTAGTAATATAAGTACTATTTTTTATAATTTAATTTATTGTTCATTAAATGCTGTGTTCATATCATATTAAATAAATAAATATAGATTAAATATTGGTAAAATCCTCAAAGGAGTTGATAACAATTTTTATTAAAACTAAAACTGTATAACAAATTCAAACAAAAAATAAAAAAATACAAAAAAAAACACTTGAAACTGAACGATAACTGCAGAGGCTGAGAGGTGTGAACGGGAATCAAAATATTTTTATTGCAATTGTAAAAAAAAAAAAAATGTGATTTAGTCAATTTTATTTAGTGTAGTCAATTTTATTTAGTCCACATTTTTTTTGTAGAAAAAATAGTTTCTAAAATAAAAACGGAATTTCTTATTTTATCATGTGCACATACCAAACAACATTGAGGTAGTCCCCGTCTACATATTATAGTTAAAATAATTATGTTTATCTTATTCGTAGAAGACGTATTTTTTTTCTAGTTTCCATTAAATTCATAGAATTTTATTTTACATCCAATTAAAATGGTTTCATTCAAGTTCATTATGCTAATTTCATAAATTAGGCAGTGAAATAGTTTATTAATCAGAAAATTATACTGTATGATTAGATGCGCATAAATTATATATGGATAATTATTGAAAATAGGTTAAAATACCTGTGTTTTTTTTATCTACTAGTTTTATCTACATTATTATTATGCAAAAGCATGTCTAAAGGCTACTGCACATTGGAGCAATGTAAGTTGCAATTTTAACTAAAACCTGATTTGACGTTCTATACGAATATTTTATAGTCACCTGTAGACTAGAGCGTAGTGTTGTGTAGTTTTTTGAAGTACTATGGTTATGTGTCTATTCAGCCAGGCTTTATTTTAAAGTACGAAGTGTATTTCGCAAGCTCTACGTATAAAGAAATAGAGTTTAAATTACAACTTACCATTTTCAGATTTCTTCCCATTTTTGGCAACAATAACACCGTTCTTCTCCACGGCCTGGCTGGTTGAAACTCCGTTCAGCTCCTTCATTATCACGGTCCAAAGTTCCAAATTCAAAACAGGAATAAGAGTTTAAAGCGCGAACTATGCTCGTTTCGCGCGCTTTCAAACGTCACTTTGACAGGGAGCACAAATTATAACTCGACGATTGGCAATGACTGTAATAACTGGAGCGGCGAACCGGTTTTTAAATTTAACTTACGGCCAAGGTGATCGCGATTGAAATACGTAAAAAAAGGAGAATGGTTTAATAAGATTACCGCGATTTTATTACCGCCGAAAGGACCTGGCTCTACGTACAAATATGTATTTTTTTTATTTGGAGCTCCGTTCGGTTTCGCGGCGTGAACAGTAATGATCGGCGAAAGAGGTTTGTTTCTTATATTTATACAGAAACATTACATTATTATTTAATAACATAAAATAAATCTTATCAAAAATATTTTGATTATTATTATTACCTAAATGAAACTGATGGTTTTTTAATTGTGTCTTATCTTGGAAAACTTTATTATGAAATATTGTGACATAGTTACTGTTGATAAAATGTATAATGATAATTAATAGTTTGTATTTTTGTTACTTAGGTTAATTAATAGTTAAATAATAGTAGTCTCACGGTTACTGAGAATTTACATCAGTATGACAATTCTTATGCTAATGGTTTCGTGTTATCAATTGAATATTAAATTATGGGAAGTAGAATAGCATAGTATTTCAAACAGAAGAAAATTACTGATCTCACTGGTCTATCAATCTGCAGCATTATTTTTTAACATCGAAATGCCCAGACGTATCCAAAGTAAAATAAATATTCTACATGAAGTATTGAAATTTGTTCACATTAATATTAATTTTAATAATAGTTAGAGTTATCCCATTTCTCTTCAAAAATTATGGAAACTGCAAATCAAAAATTATGAAGCTTTCCTTGAAAACTAAATAGATTTTTCTTTATAATTATGTTTAATATATTACTATAGGGAGAATATTATCGCAATCATCATCATCATCAAATGTAATTACATCACATTAGCAGTCACTCTTTATCTATGAAAATCTAAATGTACATTATTTTATTTGTTTATTTATAAGGACATCGAACAAAAAATACACTGGGGGCCTACCACAAGCTCTTAAAACAAGGTTAAAATAACCTTATTTGTCTTTTGTCCCTCTTTGACATCCGGCGTCAAAACAAGACAAAACACAAATAAGGTTATTTTAACCTTGTTTTAAGAGCTTGTGGTAGGCCCCCTGGAGAAAAGAATACAATGGTCAAAAACTGTTTTAATTACAAGCTAACACAACATGTTAAATTCAAAAAGTCATGTAAATATTATAAAGGTAAGGTTTGTTTACAATTAAAAAAAAATATATATATATATACTAAGGTGGCAAACAAGCATACGGCCCGCCTGATGGTAAGCAGTTACCGTAGCCTATGGACGCTTGCAACACCACGGGCATCACTCGCGCTTTGCCGACCCTGAAGAAATCTCTTCACACCCTTTTTGAAGAACCTCATGCTGTACTCTATTGGGAAAACCACGGCGGGGAGCTCATTCCACAGTCCGAGCGACCGCGGAAGAAAACTCCTTTGAGCCCGCACAGTTCGAAACAAATCTGGTTTCAATGTGTGAGGATGGATTCCCCGTCGATGGAAGAGTTGCCCGTATTCGAAACAAATCTTTCAAGGTTTCAATGTGTGAGGATGGACTCCCCGTCGATGGCGAGAGTTGCGATGGTAGAAGGTAGCCGTGGGCATCAAGTCGAACAATTCCTTAACACACTGTCCGTTGTACAAGCGGTAGAACACAAATAAGGAGGCAAAGTCTCTCCTCAGACTGAGGGGCTCTAAACCGCTTGTGAGCTCGTGAGTAAGGTCGCCAGAGCTCATTGGGGAGGGGGGAAAGGTCGGTAACGCGTGAGTGATGCTTCGTGTGTTGCAAGCGTCCATATGGCTACGGTAACCGCTTACCATCAGGTGGGCCGTATGCTTGTTTGACGACTTAGTCGTATAAAAAAAAATGACTGATTCTAATACAGTAGAAGGTATTTTAGATAATAAGAGTTTTTTTTAATGCGATAGCCCCAAAGATAACTGATATATTACATAATTTATTATGAATACTAGTAAAAGAATTTATTTAAGATTTATTTGACGGGCCAGTTGGCGCAGTTGGTTAAGACTCTGGTAAAGATTCTAGCTATTGCGCTGCAGGTCGTGGGTTCGATTCTCACACAGGACATGCATTTGTGTGCATGAACATGTCTGTATGTCCTGAGTCTGGGTGTAATTATGTATATTAAGTATGTATTTACAAACAAAAAGTAGTATATGTATTATATCTGTTATCTGGTTTCCATAGTACAAGCTCTGCTTAGTTTGGGATCAGATGACCGTGTGTGAGGATTGTTCCAGTATATTTATATTCCAGTATCTACATAATACGTAAAATAATTGGACTGTTTTACAAAAAACTTAAACCGACTTCAAAGTACACTAAGAAGTAATCAAATCCTGATCTGATGACAATGGGACCAAACGGGAAGTGTACCCTTCCAGACAAAAAAAGAATTTTCCAAATCGGTTAATAAACGACGGAGTTATGAGGTAACAAACATAAAATAAAAAAAAAAATAAAAAAAACATACAACCGAATTGAGAACCTCCTCCTTTTTTGAAGTCGGTTAAAAAACTTTTTAAGCATCTAGATGGCCCACGAGGCGAGATTTTTTTGGTTTGAATAAATAAGTAAATGTTCATCATCATCATATCAGCCCATGGATGTCCACTGCTGAACATAGGCCTCCCCCATTGATTTCCACTTCGAACGGTTCTGGGCCGCTTGCATCCAGCGGCGCCCAGCGACTCTGACCAGGTTGTCAGTCGTCCCGCTCGGCGCTTTCCAGTACGTGGTCGCCACTCGAGAACCTTTCTTCCCCATCGGTTATCGGCTCTTCGAGCGATGTGGCCCGCCCATTGCCACTTCAGCTTACTTACTCTACGAGCTATGTCCGTCGTTTGTTATTAATAAATGTTAGCTATGCGACATCTCACAATATGCGCAATATGGCTAAAATATTACATATTAAGTTTGAGAGAGGCAGAGCATAGCGTATATTCGCTAAAAGAGCAGCTCGACTGGGGAAGTAGCACCTTACAGAATACCGCAGCCAAATAACTTTATGTTGTGTAAAGTTGTGTTCCTGCGCGTGAGTAAGATCGCCAGAGCTCATAGGAGAGGGGGGAAAGGTCGGTAACGCGTGGGCGATACTTTTTGTGTTGCAAGCGTCCATACGGCTACGGTAACCGCTTACCATCAGGGGTGCCGTATGCTTGTTTACCGACTTCGTTGTATAAAAATGCAATCATTAAAGCTCAATATACATTGCCACAGAATGGAGTGGAAGCGAATTATTGCAAAGAAATTGTACATAGCATAATTAATGTATGTCAATTGTATAACATGCAAACTAAATACGAGCCAACAAGCAAGGAATTCTCGAGAATGCGTGCGGATCCCCGGGAGACGTGGGACCTCTTTTGTGGTTCCAGCGGGCCAGATAAGTTTGTGAGACTATACGGGCCGTGCGCACGGGTACAGGCAAAATTCCTTGAAGTGCGCGTACATAGTTTGAACGATACATATAATTAATGCAAATTTCTAGATTTTTATCCATACTTTATTGAAAACAAATGACAAGGAATCCATATCGACATTTTGTCTGACGTACGATATTATGGTGCGTCCATGCTTGGCGAACCGAGCACGAGCCGATCCTCGAACGAGCACACTGCGAGCACGATTCGCGTAGCGTGGACGGGCTTGCGAGGCTCGAACGAGCGCGATTGTCAGTTTTTTCACGAACAAAGGGATTCGCATCGTGCTCGTTGTAGGCTCGTTGTATGTTCGTTCGTGGCTCGGCTCGTGCTCGATTCGCGTAGCATGGACGTACCATTATATGTGAATGCATCTACAACGTGTAACAGATTTGGCTGTTAAATCGTTGAACGGTTTGTTCAGAATCGCCTGCAGAAACAGATTCTGAACAAACAGTTTATCAGTTTAGCATCTACATCTGTTACACGTTGTAGATGGAAACTGCTCACGCACAAGGTACTAACGCTATCACTCTATAATATTATTGGTGCGTCCATGCTTGGCGAACCGAGCACGAGCCGAGCCACAAACGAGCACACTGCGAGCACGATTCGCGTCGCGTGGACGGGTTTGCGAGCCTCGAACGAGCATTCGTAGCGTGCTCGACTGCGCTCCGCCCGATATTCAGTTTTTTCACGAAAACAGGGATTCACATCGCGCTCGTTGTAGGCTCGTTAAGTACGTCCACGCTTGAAATCACGAGCAACGAACGAATCCTGTTCGTTCGAGGCTCGGCTCGTGCTCGCTCCGCGTAGCATGGACGCACCATAACTCTATGTAACTAACTTCAGGCGGTGTTCACACTGCCACGCATCACGCTGCATGTTGCGTGTCAACGCATCGCGTGCTTGCGGGAGTGCAGATATGCATCATCGTGCGGGTTTTTTATGCAATCACGCGCGTAGTTGCCTTTTGTGGATTCACGGCGGCTCTGACTCATTTCATTCAAAGCCGTTCGCTGTTGAGATAGTGCAGTGCAGAGCCCATCCAACTCGGTGTGCCATACCTTGCGTCTTGCCCCGCAACAAGGCGCGTGTGCGCATATTTCTCCGCTTGTAGGCGCGTGATCTGAATGAACGCGCGTGGATGCATTTTCTGTGTGTTGGACTGTGCGTGTTTTCCATACAAACGGAGATACTTACAAGCAACGTTAAAACACGCATTCACGCGCTACGCTGCGTGGTGCGTGGCAGTGTTAACTCTCGAGGAAAATGTAGATTCTTATTAGAGAAAAAAAAAAAGGCATCCGACTGATAGTCCCGGAGATTAGTGCGTCCAAATAAACAAATAAAAAGATACTCTTCCGCTTGATTACATTAATATCATATTACTAGCTGTCCCCCGCGGTTTCACCCGCGTTCCCGGGATAAAAAGCCTAGCCTATGTCCTTCTCCATACCACAGGCTATCTGCATGCCAAATTTCATGATGATCCGTTCAGTAGTTGAGGCGTGATGGCGTAACAAACAAACAAACAAACTCACTTTCGCATTTATAATATTAATTAGTTAGGATTAGGATTAGGATTATACTCGCTATTACTCGCTTTCCCGTGCGGTTTCACCCGCGTTCCTGGGAAAAATATAGTGTTTCTCTATACCATAGGCACAAATTACAGGTTGCCAAATTTCATTGTGATCGATCCATTACTTTTTGAATGATGTGTTTACAAAGAGACACAAATTTTAAAAGCAGCTGTTTTGAGTTCTCTATACAATGTGTAATAGTCCGTCCACGCTACGCGAACAACGATAAAATCCTGTTTTCACGAACACAGGAATTCGCATCGCGCTCGTTGTAGGCTCACAAGACGTTCTGTCATAACGTTGATTTCATGGGAATTCGCTGAATGGAGAGAAACCGCGGCAATTACTAGCTGGACTTGGGGATTATACTTAGCATTTGTCACATTGTGATAAATAAACTGACAGAGCAGACATACATACAGGTTTTTCAGATTTGTCATTTATGATTCACATAATCAACGGTCGAAGCTATAGTCGCCTCGTTTTTTATTAGGGTTCCGTAGCCAAATGGCAAAAAACGGAACCCTTATAGATTCGTCTGTCTGTCCGTCCGTCCGTATGTCACAGCCACTTTTTTCCGAATCTATAAGAACTATAATGTTGAAACTTGGTAAGTAGATGTATTCTGTGAACCGCATTAAGATTTTCACACAAAAATAGAAAAAAAACAATAAATTTTGGGGGTTCCCCATACTTAGAACTGAAACTATTTTTTTTTTTAATAAAACCCATAAGTGTGGGGTATGTCTATGGATAGGTCTTCAAAAATGATATTGAGGTTTCTAATATCATTTTTTTCTAAACTGAATAGTTTGCGCGAGAGACACTTCCAAAGTGGTAAAATGTGTGTCCCCCCCCCCCTGTAACTTCTATGTCTGTCTATCTTATATGAGAATGATAAAAGTAAAAAAAATATATGATGTACATTACGATGTAAGCTTCAACCGAAAATTGGTTATACGAGATCTAGTAAGTAGTTTTTTTTTAACACGTCATAAATTGAAATTCATATCAAATACTCAGGTCTATACCTACCATTTACTTATATACCTACAGGTTTGTACGGAACCCTCGGTGCGCGAGTCTAACTCGCACTTGGCCGGTTTATTAAGTTTTTGTATTTTACATTGAATACACCTGTAGGCGATGGGAGAGAAACAAAAAGCAAAATAAACTTTATATATTATAAGTACAGAAAATGCAGAAAAATAATATAATGTACCTACATAGACATATAAAAAAATCAAGACGGAGTAACACTTTGTAAGAAAGTGAAACAAAAAATTCCCTACGTGTGTGTGAGTAAAATCAGTACTGGCTCAAGCAGGCACAAATGGTACTGAGCCTTATTGTCACTGTCAACGTCTCAATACGGAATCGACTATTTATCGATTTTTTGGGTGTGAGATTTGGCTCGACCCCCTCCCCCCGCCACCCTAAAGGCGTCACGTTACTAATGGACAGTAACTGGCCGAGTTAAAGTCACTATTACCCCCTTATTAATAAATAAGGTTTAAGTCAAGTATAGTAGATTATATATATATTATATATATACCTATATTAAAATATATCCGTCACTTTCTAATGTCATATAAACAAAAAGGGATGAGGCTATCTTAAAACCTGGGTGTTACAAGACTGACTAGGTACCAACAATAGAAATATACCATCAGTTTAGCAAACAGTAGATCCTAAAAACTAAACTAATTTGATTACAAAACACAGGTAAGATACCGACTACAGCAAAAAGTATGAAAAAAATGTATCTGATTGATTCCGATGTTGATAATGGTTCCGTAGATTTTTTCTTTTTTGTGATAATAATATTGTGGCAAGTGATTATAAACCATTTGTCATCAATTTACGAGCAAACTCAATCACATAATGATGTTAAGCAACATATTTGTTAAATTGAACACACACTTTAACTTTAATTATACACTGACAAAATTAATAATTGGACTGTTTTACAAAAAACTTAAACCAACTTCAAAGTACACTAAGAAGTTATCACCTACTGATCTGATGACAATGGGACCAAACGGGAAGTGTACCCTTCGAGACAAAAAAAGAATTTTCCAAATAGGTTAATAAATGACGGAGTTATGAGGTAACGTAAAAAAAAAAAAAAAAAATACAACCGAATTGAGAACCTCTTCCTTTTTTTGAAGTCGGTTATAAATAAGAAAAATAAACACAACAAACTTCGGTGGAATTATTGCTAAAGCCATATCTATGAAACCATTTTTTTTTATACTACTAAGACGGTAAACTAGCATTCGGCCCGCATGATGGTAAGCGGTTACCGTAGCCATATGGACACTTGCAACATACGAAGCATCGCTCACGTATTACTGACCTTTCCCCCCTCCCCAATGAGCTCATATCATCATCATTAGCCTATAATGTCCCACTGCTAGGCCTGTGCCAAAAATGATGGTGAAAGGGAATGGGCAGATACTCCACCACGCGTGCCCAATGCGGATCGTTGGAGGTAGGCTATTGGTCAACCTACTGTTGGAGTTTTCAAGCTGCCTAGGGGGCCTCCAACTGGCTTAACGACTACCGGGACCAACAGAAGCATTTAATTTAGATAAACAATTATTTGAGATATAATGGTGCGTCCATGCTTGGCGAACCGAGCACGAGCCGAGCCACGAACGAGCGCACTGCGATTCGCGTAGCGTGGACCGTCTTGCGCGAGTCTCGAACGAGCGCGATTGTCAGTTTATTCACAAACAAAGGGATTCGTTCGTGGCTCGGCTTGTGCTCGATTTGCGTAGCATGGACGCGCCATTAGACTGTACATTTTCGTAATCGGATTAAAAAAAAACTGTTTATAACTTACATACCTAAAGCAGATAATATGATCCAAAATGTAGTAATCTAATGATCGAGTTACCAGGCTTCTTAAGTTTCTACATAAACCTGATAGGCTTCTAGTTTCCGCAACCAATAAAATGATTGACCTAATTTGGTTTTCCTTTCAATGAACTGTAATTGAAAATCCTGCTTTTTTAGGGTTCCGTAGCCAAATGGCAAAATGTCTTGTCTGTCCGTCCGTATGTCACAGCCACATTTTTCCGAAACTATAAGAATTATAATGTTGAAACTTGGTAAGTAGATGTATTCTGTGAACTGCATTAAGATTTTCACACAAAAATAGAAAAAAAAACAATAAATTTTGGAGATTCCCATACTTAGAACTGACACTCAAAAATTTTTTTTTCATCAAACCCATACGTGTGGTGTCTGGATAAAATGATAATGAAATGTGTGTCCCACCCCCCCTGTAACATCAAAAATAAGAGAATGATAAAACCAAAAAAAATATATGATGTACATTACCACCGAAAATTGGTTTGAATGAGATCTAGTAAGTAGTTTTTTTTAATACGTCATAAATTGAAATTCATATCAAATACTCAGTCCATATATATATCTCTATACTACCATTTACTTATATACCTACAGGTTTATACGGAGCCCTCGGTGTCCGAGTCTGACTCGCACTTGGCCGGGTTTTTTTTTAGTTTGATGCGCTGTCTATCTGTTGAAATTAAGAATGCTTCGTCTACACACATATCGCTACATTGAGCTACAAACTTAAAATAATCTGGATACTATCATAAAATTGTGCGCTAAAGTAAAGTAAAAAGCTCTAGTGCGTAATAAAAACGGTGGAATATATGTCACTTTACGAGCAAGTGTGTTGAAAAATCATTTATTCGAAACAACTCCATCCTCACATATTGAAACCTGAATTGTTTCGTACTGTGCGGGCTCAAAGGAGCTTCCTTCCGCGGACGCTCAGACTGTGGAATGAGCTCCCCGCCGTGGTTTTCCCAATGGAGTACAGCATGGGGTTCTTCAAAAGGGGTGTGAAGAGATTTCTGCAGGGTCGGCAACGCGCGCGTGATACCCCTGGTGTTGCAAGCGTCCATAGGCTACGGTAACCGCTTACCATCAGGCGGGCCGTATGCTTGTTTGCCACCTAAGTGGTATAAAAAAAAAAAAAAAAAAAACAACTTTGCGGATCTCTAGAATTGAGCATTGAGCTTGACCGACATTATTGAAATCGTTTTTTTACAATCACTTTTTTTGCTATACATTGTTATATTTTCACGGTCAACTGTTATATAATAACAATATGGGATTGTCTGTCTGTCTACTGAATCGTTGAAGCGTGCGAGTTAAGGCCGACATTGTAACAAGTATGTAAGACCTCGTGTAATCGTTACTTGTTTGTTCATTGATACTTTCTGCCGGATGTGTATTTAGGCATTTAGGTAAAAGTTGTGAGGGTTATGGTGCGTCCATGCTACGCGAATCGAGCACGAGCCGAGCCACGAACGAGCCTACAACGAGCACGATGCGAATCCCTTTGTACGTGAAAAACCTGACAATCGCTCTCGTTTGAGTCTCGCGAGCCCGTCCACGCTACGCGAATCGTGCTCGCATTGCACGTTGTCATGTTTTTTTCTGTAGCATATTAGTTATTTAGTTTTTAAACTTTGTCACATTTTTTATCTTTAGATAATAGTAGGCATAGATTACAGTGTTGTGCTGCTCATGAGGACTGGGCCACTAGACAAGACAAGATGGTTAACGACAATCGTCATCGACAGTACACGATCAACCTTTGTATGGGATCGATCGATCGCGCGATAGCTGCGCGATATTGCTTATCGCTTGCTTATCGCAAATTTTAAGGTAATCAGCCTGCGGGTTAAAGAAACTTTGTATTTTTCTACATAAGTACCTATCTATTATCCCACAAAATATAAACGCAAAACTGAACTCAGATACGAATGTTGCTCGTAGATAAGGCTTCATTCTTGACCTTACTTCATATTTCTATTGCTAAGGTCTACAATCAAAGTTATATAATATTTCTTATATTTATTTGATCATGCGCTAACAACATTACGTGCATATCTTAGGTCCGAAGGGTCAATAGTTTCGATAAAAAAACATTGTTGTCCATTTTTTTTGCCATATAGTTATAGTTGTCTAAGATTGGATGAATAGATGATGAAATTGACTCGACTATTTTCAAAGGCAATCTATCTTTTTAACCGACTAAAAAACGGATGAGGTTTACAAGTCGACGCGTTTTTTTTTTTTTTTATTTATGTTCACGCATAACTTTTTACGGAGTAATCCGATTTTGATAATTCTTTTTTTATTGGATAGGGTGTACAGCAAAACCTTATACAATTCAAGTTATATTCAAAATTCAATATATTTAAAATGTTTATTATTTTTTGCTTTTCAGTTTTTTCGGCGGTTTAATTTTTGTGTTAAAAAGTTTTTTATTATTGTTAATTATTTGGAAAATAAGCCAAACATAGTCAGATTGTCCGAAAAATATTAAAAAAATGTTACCGTGCTGAGTTTCTTGCCGGATTCTTCTCGGTTGAAGGCCGAGTTCCGAATCGATGGTAATTTCAGTAAACGTGACCTTCATAAGCGCCCTTCTGGGGCCTAAATTGAACAAATGGCTTTGACTTTGACTTTGATATGTTTAATTATTATGCCATAAATATTATCGGATTTGATCTTTACCATAGTTAAGAAGTATTTCCAATAGCATTGCCGGTTATCACCTATCGCCTAAGGAACACGTTTTTATTCAAACTAATATATGTTGCCATATCAATAACAATTTTTTGACCAAAACGACAGCATGCCGCGTTTGATTATAGTCGACTCAATTGCTTGGAATATTTCATCATCAATCATTCTAAACAGGTGTTGAGATCTATTCAAGGTCGGCAGTGATCGCAAATGTCCATAGTAGTGGGAATATCTGCTTCCTTGTCAACCTATTGATATAATTGACTGAAACGCGACGAAATGGCACCGACGCGCTGGCCCTAAAAAGTCAGTTTAGGGCCAACGCGACAGTCGTCTGCGGTCCGCGGAACAGTACCCTGAGTGTAACACTTCCAAAGAATTAACGTACCTAACTCTAACTAATGCGTTTGCGTATTTCTAAGTCTGCTTAAGTTTGCTATTTATTTACTTATTAAATATTTATTCAGTCTACTTTGTAATTTTGCCGCCGCGCCGGGGCACGCAATTGTTTTCAGTGCGATTAGAATGTAAATATTATGTAATGAATCTAAGCTTGTTTTGAAAAGAGTAATTGCTGAGTTTATTGCCGGCTCTTCTCAGCAAATGCAACCTTCCGAACCGGTATTAGAGTATTAGAGTTAGACTTTTCATAAGTGCCTGCGAAGGTCTATTTGAATAAATGATTTTGAATTGAATTGAATAAGAGAACTTGTACTAAAAACGCAAACGCGTTAGTTACGTTTATTTATTTATTAGACACACAAACAGTTTACATTATTTACACATTCATTAAAATAATAATACACAATTTAAATCCTGATACCATAAACCTATGACAGGCATGTACAACGTTCACAAAAACGCAATAACAATAAAGCTTAAATAAAAAAAAAAACGGTACAATTAAATTAAAAACAGGATGAAATCAAAAAAAAAAACAGAGAATACGTTACTTTATATTGCTATACGTTAATTCTTTGCAAACCGTACACTCGGGGTACTGTTCGTACGTTTATTTTTTTCTTGTATGTGTGCATTTTACGAACATACAGGGTTAAATCGTTTTTTTTTTTTCGGTAAACAAGCATACGGCCCGCCTGATGGTAAGCGGTTACCGTAGCCATATGGACGCTTGCAACACACGAAGCATCGCTCACGCGTTACCGACCTTTCCCCCCTCCCCAATGAGCTCTGGCGACCTTACTCACGCGCAGGAACACAACTTTACACAACATAAAGTTATTTGGCTGCGGTATTCTGTAAGGTGGAGGTACTTCCCCAGTCGAGCTGCTCTTTGAGCGAATAAACGCTATGCTCTACCTCTCTTAAAATCGTACACCTATGCAACGCGGCACTTCGTTGTTCGATCGATTTGAAACAAATGGCGGTACTGTTTATTTGTATGAGTGTTTTGCTAAATGTTCCGGTGGGCCTGTCTGTTTTGAAATCATTGGTTAAAATATTAATCCAGGCTCGCGCAAGTGGGCCTTATATTTATATGTTTCGAGGACATTTACGTAAATCCTACATACAATCTTTTTGAAGAGAACTGAATATATATTTTTTTGAATTATCTTTACATCTAATTTAATCTTTGTACGCACGGCTACAGATCAAGCTATACATTTCTAGTATAAGCTGACCTCCCATTGTACTGAAATCGTATACAATGCGAGATCAGCTTATACTGGAAATGTGTAGCTTGATCGGCAGCCGTGTGTACCACCGTGACTGTGACCCAATAAAGCGTTATTTATATTTTGTGTGATCTACATTAATATTACGCAAAAGTAGTGACAAATCTAATTTGATATGTGAAGGGAAAGTTCTCCTTTATTTAACATATTGCGCGCAAGGTGGGGTGTGACTGTATGTGTGTGTATTTATTTATACACACAACATTACGGATGAATCTGGATAAGACCACTGGATTGAGCTTCATGACCCCAAAATCCTCTTCACCGATCGTCATTTCTATCCTAGAATTGAACGAGAGGCCAATTTTAATAGGGAAGGTCATCTGCTGAGTGGAATCCAGTGATAACAAAATGTTCGCGCCGTGACTTTCGATCGAGTACCTATAGGCGTTGATGTAGTTAGTACGGTGTGTCGTGGGCGTGACAATATGTTTTGCAAGACCAAAAGGGGTAGTTGGAAACAACTCCTGTCCATAGAGACGCTAATACCCGCTGTTTCCAGTTCACTTTTTTTTTTTTTTTTTTTTATACAACTTAGTCGGTAAACAAGCATACTGCCCACCTGATGGTAAGCGGTTACCGTAGCCATATGGACGCTTGCAACACACGAAGCATCGCTCACGCGTTACCGACCTTTCCCCCCTCCCCTATGAGCTCTGGCGACCTTACTCACGCGCAGGAACACAACTTGACACAACATAAAGTTATTTGGCTGCGGTATTCTGTAAGGTGGAGGTGCTTCCCCAGTCTAGCTGCTCTTTGAGCGGATAAACGCTATGCTCTACCTCTCTTCTCACTAGTGACCAACAATCAAAAATCATAATTTTGATTATAATCTGTGCGCGAATAGACCCGATATGTTAACATTATAATAAGTCGCAAGAGACTAGCCTGCGCGGGCCCTCTATCCTGCATATCGTTGCCTAGGGTCCCAGGTTGGCAATAGCCATGCGCCATTTAGACTACATGGCCAGTCCGACCCTGAACCGTCTGCACACGTGTAACCGGTTTAAAAAAAAAGTTTGTTACTTGTTAAAATACAAAGTCAACACTCAATGTCAAGGTTGTCTTATCTTAATCTAATCTCTAAATTAATGGACATAGTATTTTAATAGCGTTATTTCAAATGCTTTTTTAATGGCACCGACGTGGGGCAAATAGTATTCGTCATTAGGTTAAATAATTAGTAATGCATTTTACTATCACTTTTTATTACGTTTACATTTCAAATGTTATGAAATGTTTTTTGTATGCAGACATTTACCCCCGTATTAATAAATAAGGTGTAAGTCAGTTTGGTCGGTACCCGGATGGGTGACCGCCTAGTGGTATTTCAAATCGAGCGTTTCCGAGCTTCGGAAGGCACGTAAAGCCGTTGGTCCCGGTGAACACATAATTGTGATAGTCGTTAAGCTAGTTGGATGCCTTCTAGGCGGCTTGAAAATTCCAACAGTAGGTTGACCACTAGCCTACCTCCACCAACCCGCAGTGGGCACGCGTGGTGGAGTATCGCCCAGTCCCTTTCACCCTCATTTGTGAAAGGCCTGTGCTCAGCAGTGGGACATTATAGGCTGATGATGATGAAGTCAGTCTTGTAACACCCAGGTATTAAGATAGCCCCAGCCCTTTTTGTTATATGACATTAGAAAGTGACGGATATATTTAAAACATAGGTATTTACCATTACCATGGTATTACTATACTTGACTTACACCTTATTTATTAATAAGGGGGTTGGAATTATAACTTGCGACGAAAAAAAGCATTAATTCCAAGATTCTTAGTCTATGGAATTGTAACTCTCAAACGGTGGATCGATTTGTAATCGGTCTTTTGGTTTTCGAACCCAATACATCTTGAGATGATGACGAGGAGTCTTGAAACTTTGACCCTACTACGATTTGGACTTCTTTTCGTTCAACAGTCCATAAAAAAGGATCTAGCTTTAGTTCAAAATTGACTAAAGATACGATTCTTGAACTATTGTCCTGCTTGCACCAAACTTTTACATCTGTGATAACTTCTGTCAAAACGTTGTCAAATGACACTCCTCACAAAATTTTATAATACAATCATTTTTTTAAATAAAAATATACCATGCTATCAGACGAAGCGTCTTGTTCAGATTGTAAAATAGAAATTATAGAAAAAACGTGGACGCAACTGTTATTAAATTGGGTATGTTTGTGTGAATTCGTAATTTTCAAGTCTTTTGGTCTCTTTAGATCCTGAAGGTTGTAAGGTTAATCACTCACGTTTAGTCAGTCAATTCGTATTGAGTGATATTGTGGTGGCATAGCCGTAAAAGCCATGAATAAGAATTGAATTGAGTATAGAGACAAGTCCTACAGGACGTTTTTGTAAACCTCGGAGTAAGATTTATTTTATAGTTTGACGGCTTCACGACTGTTGTCTTTGCGCACGCGCTGATCCATCATGGTAAGATAAGACCCCTACCTATAACGCTACCATTCGTGGATTCAATTCCCACCAAGGACTTTGTCTGCATGTCTTGAGTCGGGGTAAAAACTATTACTAGCGATCCAAAAGTAAGTAGATAGAATAAAAATTATAAAAAAAACATTTATTCAATTAGTCTTTCGCCACTTTCGCAGGCACTTATGAAAAGACTGACTCTAATACTCCAATAGTGGTTCGGAAGGTTGCATTTGCTGAGAAGAGCCGGCAATAAACTTAGCAATTACTCTTTTCAAGCAAGCTAGCCTCATTACATAATATTTACATTCTAATCGCACTGACAACAATTGCGTGCCTCAGCGCGGCGGAAAAACAACAAAGTAGACTGAATCTATATTTAAGTAAATAGCAAACTTAAGCAGACCAGCCCCCACAAGCAGCACCTGTTCACAAATATGACGCGTGTGGCAGCCTTGTTGTTTTTGATGTTAGTAATATTAATAGTCCTGCAAGTTGTTAGTGTTTTACAATCTATACTAATATAAGTACTAATAATATTATAAAGCTGAAGAGTTTTTTCTGAATTCTTTTTGTGTTGGATATTCCATTTATCGAGGGAGGCTTTAGGCTATATAACATCACGCTGCGACTAATAGGAGCGAAGCATCAGTGAAAATGTAGCAAAAACGGGGAAAATTATTAATATAGGGTAGGGTAAGGTGAAGCGCTCGTGGTGTAGCATGTTTAGCCGTTCTTAATCGATCGGCAAAGTTAAGCTACGTCTGTCGTGGTCGGTACCTGGATGGGTGACCGTCTAGTGGTATTTCATATCGAGCGTTTCCGTGCTTCGGAAGGCACGTAAAGCCGTTGGTCCCGGTTATCACTAAATTGTGATAGTCGTTAAGCTAGTTGGATGCCTCCTAGGCGGCTTGAAAAATTCCAACAGTAGGTTGACCACTAGCCTACCTCCACCAATCCGCAGTGGGCACGCGTGGTGGAGTATCTGCCCATTCCCTTTCACCCTCATTTGTGAAAGGAGGCCTGTGCTCAGCAGTGGGACATTATAGGCTGACGAAGAAGACGAAGAGGGTAAGGTAGTTTAGGGTAGTTTAGGCGCCGGGCAGCTAGTACAGTATAAAGAAAATCGGCTGACGTTTCAATGTTGTCTTTTCCAGTTAAACAAATGCGTAGCCCCAGAGAATAAGGTCCGAGAGCTGAACACCAGGTGTCTGGTGGAGGTGATTAATAGATACAAGAACGACTTCTGCACCAACGACATCGACAGGGCAATCCTGTGCACAGATGATGTCGAACCATTTATTATATACAAATATCCTATCTTTAGACTCAGGTGATGTATCTTCTTCTTTTAGCGGTCATGGTTTAGCTTGGTTAGCCGTGCTCGATCAGCAAAGTTAAGAGCTGCAAGAAATTTGAAAAATAGGTTTTAAACATTATCTATTGCTGTCGCGCTGTACCCGAGCTATCCCGCCCGAGGGCGATAGAGACAACTTTACTACAGACCGATTATACCTATTTAAGTAAGACGAAATCGCTATTTCGTAATCCCCGGTTTTCTCCTCCAAAACTAGATCGATAAAAAACACAAGTTTGATAATAAGAAGGGCTTTGGCTATGACTGTCGGTTTTCCTTTGCTGTTTTATATTCGTCGAATTTGTTCGCTGGACGTCCGATAAGGGCGTTAAAAATGGTAAGTTTTTGTGATTTTAGAAGGCCCCTAATTCTTATAATAACTAATTTATGTAGAATAACACAACCGACGGACATACAGTGGTACCTACAGATTGCATGGTAGAATAATCATTGCTCTAGTGTCATTATCCAGAGAGGAAACTGAGTCAACGATTTTATACAAGCTGCGCTTCTGGGCGTGTACGGACTACAGTCTTGCCGTCCGACACGATCACCGTGCAAACTGGTTTGTACAGACATGCTTTCATGCAAGACGGAACGTGTAGCCGGGCTACAAGATTGTGCAAACAGAAGCATAGCCTATCCATTCGTTATACATTGTCTAACAAGCAATTATTGTTTAGGTGAGGATCAATTAAGAACAGCTAATCATACAACACCACGAGCGCTTCTTGTGTTTTGTGTTAGTGTTAAGAGTTTTCTGTTAACCATAGAGTTGTTTAAAAAAATATAGATAGAAAAGAAGCTGCTGATAACTGACTGTGTGGGCCTCTTGTTTTGACGCCGGATGTCAAAAAGGGACAAAAGGCAAATTGCAAGCGAGGCAAGCTTGCGGTAAGCCCCCTGGTCGTAATGCAACTTCATTTATACGGCCAGTAGAAAATCTCTTCTCTGTTCCATAAGCCATCACTAACTACTATCAAAATTGCAGGTATTTCAGCGAAGACAAAGACCTGCCACGCAAGATTTACATGATGACGACAATACTTCTCTTTCACTGCTGCATACACTCACAAACAGGTCTACTGGAAAAGGACCTGTGCTGCAAGCTGAGCAAATTAGAGCAAGAGATGATACTGAGGTTCTGCGAGAGACTGAACGATATGGAAATTACTATTAACAATACTGATTGTGCTATTACGGGTAATGGATTACTGTTGGTCTAGCTAGATGATCTTTTCAGGGTTAGAGGACCGTTGGCGAGCGAGGTGCTTTGCCAGCAAAAGGGCAATTAGCTGAAAGACACCTCGTAGTTCGATTCTCGGTTTCGAACTATCAGCTTACTATCCAGACGTAAAATAAGTTCAGACGAAACACGGCCCGCGATAAAAGTGAAGCCAAAAATACATCACTCAAATATATAAAAACCACAGATATACGTCTAAATAGATGACACGAGTGTATGTACTTCGCGTGTCAAAATCTTGCAAAAAGGGAGAACAATGTTCTTCTTTTGAAACTGTTTCGCGCGGACAGGGAACTCGCAGAAGGCTGCATGTCCACCAGAGATGTGTAGCGAGGGATATGTTTAGCTGACTAATATTTTACTTCATTATCACGTTAAAAATCGAATGCCAACCTAACTAAATCAATCTTGTGACATTATGGTAGGTACAAAAAAAGTTACACGCTTGGTTTTTTTACGGATGGAGGTGTTGCGTTATCTATTTAGTTTTATGTCTTTGATAAAAACTCTGCTCAGCCCCAATATTTCATTGCACACATGCGCATTTATGCATAGACAAGTGGCTTCAGTTTGGTAATGGCAGTAATCCGTTGGAACTTCTTTACCTCTTGTTTTTTTTTATGTCAGTATTTTTGTAAATTATGGATGCTTGCAGTACAGTTACAGATTATTCGATAAATTATAAATCTGAAGTCGTATTTAAGACGATGATAGCTCTGTGGTAGTGACGTCGAATGAGTCGACGATCCCGGGTTCGAATCCTACAATGAGCTTAAGCTTTCAGTGAAGGAAAACATTTTGAGGAAACCATAGCATGGTGGTAGGGTACTTTGTAGTACCCACCTGACTGGCTACCACCCTCACGTTGAAAATTTGTCGCTAAGCACCTATCGGTGAGTTCCGACAGCTGCACTTAAGAGCCAGTTCAATCTAGACTTTGTGTACTGACCACCTTTTGCCATAACATCACTTACCATGGTAAGATTGTGGTCAAACACAGGTCTATACAAAGTTAAAAAAAGGACGAAATAAACCAACAGATGGATGTCTTTAGGGCGATCTTACTTTTGCCAGTTCATATTTACCTACCAAAGGACAAAAATATTACTACAAAAACTTTTTAACAAAAAAATAAACCACAGAAAAAACTGAAAAGCAAAAAATTCTTTTGAATATAACTTGAATTTTATAAGGTTTTGCAGTCGGGGACAAACCAATAACATAAGCTATTACGACAATACGACATTAAATGAAACCACGTAAAGTACTCATGTATACGATCAACTTAAACTATGGGACCGGGGGCTCTACCGCGTAACTTTGGTGTTAATCGTAACGAACACCATTAATGACTGTGAGTGAACAATAAATCATCCCTATTTTCCCACCCTTAGGGTAGGTATTTTTTATCCATATTTATATGGGACCACCTTCGAGGTATACCCTATCCAATAAAAAAAGAATTATCAAAATCGGACTACTCTGTCAAAAGTTATGCGAGATCATGCATAAAAAAAAAAAATATACGCGTCGACTTGTAAACCTCCTCCGTTTTTTCGTCGGTTAAAAAGAGACAAATGTCAAATGTCGTATTAGTTTAACCTTAGATTAGCAGCTGGCATTGTTTAAAATCTAGGTTGAATGACCCCCAAAATACTTTGAGAGTGTAAGATAACAGCAAGGACCATGTGTGTGACCTACAGACTACAATTAAGCAAAGCACGATTTATAAATGATCTACAATCTTAACAATTAGCGTGACTGCACATGACGTGTTTTGAAAGTCACGATTGTCATTTTTGGAGTTCAGCACTGACAAAACCTATGTTTACAAAGTCTAAGCAATTTGACGGGCCAGTTGGCGCAGTTGGTTAAGACGTTGAGACTTAACCTATAGCGCCGCAGGTCGTGGGTTCGATTCCCACACAGGACATGCATTTGTCACACACGGTCATCTGATCCCAAACTAAGCAGAGCTTGTACTATGGAAACCAGATAACTGATATAATACATATACTACTTTTTGTTTGTAAATACATACTTAATATACATAGTTACACCCAGACTCAGGACATACAGACATGTTCATGCACACAAATGCATGTCCTGTGCGGGAATCGAACCCACGACCTGCGGCGCAATAGGTGGAATCTTTACCAGACTCTTAACCAACTGCGCCAACTGGCCCGTCAGATTCACATCAGCGCGATCGTGCGACGAAATCGCATCGTTTGATCGTACGATCGTCGCCAATTAGGACGACGCCTAAGATTAAATAAAAAGCTAATAAAGTACTTCTTACAGATGCCTGTGAACGCATACATAGAGGAAATAAATGGAGGAAATTAGATGAGGAAGCAACAAACGAAGCAGATTCATTAGCCACATCAACATCTACAATTAAAGCTTCAACAGAAACGTTGCAATCAGATGGATCGAAAGTTAGTGACAAACCGAGGAAATATACAACGTTGAAATTTAAATCGTCAGTTACTGTAATGCCATCAGTCATAGCTGATACATCTACGTACTCTGATGTGATGTCAAGTTTTATAATTAACAATGGCTCCAAAACTGACAGTGATGCTGAAAGACTTATGTGTACTGATTCCAATGAAGTAAACGTATATACTTTTGAAGGGACAAAAAGGGATGATTATATGAAAGAGGATTCTAGTGACGCAAGTAATTATGATGATTTTTTTCTTTCAATTATGCCAAGTGAGAGAAAGAGAAAGAAAAAAGAGAGGTAGAGCATAGCATTTATTCGCTCAAAGAGCAGCTCGACTGGGGTAGTACCTCCATCTTACAGAATACCGCAGCCAAATAACTTTATGTTGTGTAAAGTTGTGTTCCTGCGTGTGAGTAAGGTCGCCAGAGTTCATAGGGGAGGGGGGAAAGGTCGGTAACGCGTGAGCGATACTTCTTGTGTTGCAAGCGTCCATATGGCTACGGTAATCGCTTACCATCAAGCGGGCCGCATGCCTGTTTACCGACTTATTTGTATAAAAAAAAAAAAAAAGTGGCCCTCCAAATAATATAGCTGGAAGCTTAAAATTTAATTAGTTTTATCGTTCCATCACATCTTATTTCTATTGATTTCCAGAGACGCATGGCAATCCAGAATATAGTTGCAGCAAATGTAGTCTATCGGGTCCCGGCTGTGGTGACCCCGGCAGTTCCATGGACCATCATTCTGGACCAAAGGAGAAAAAACCTGCTGCCAATCCAATAAATAAATTGTTAAGGTTAGAGACAGTGAGTCTTAATGAGACATTTGAAGGTCTTATGCTCTTTTCTGCCTTTCCATTAACAGTCCCTATAGATATAGCCTTCTTTTGTTTTAATCTATTTAGGTACCGATTTCGCGATCTCTAAATGTAAAATAATACTTTTTTTCAGCGCAAATTTCTCTATTAATACTAATTTCTGTATTTTTTATTGATGTGCAGTTATAATACATCTTATATATTATTAGTTATACAAAGGCGACGATGCTCGATGACGATACTCAGTGGGAGTGACGACAGATGGCGAGACGAAAGTCCCAGTTCGAATCCTGCAATGAGCTTGAGATTTCGCTGAAGGAAAACATCGTGAGGAAACCATAGAACGGTGGTCGGGTACTTTATAGTAGGTACCTAGCTGGCTACCATCCTCCAGTTAAAAATCTGTCGCCAAGCACCATCGGTGTATTCCGAGAGCTTCACTTGAGAGCCAGTTCCTTCTAGGCTTTGTGTGCTTACCATCTTAAGCCACATCATCACCTACCATTGTGTGATTGTGTTAAGAACACACACTTAACACAGTAAAAAAAAATAGTCTACCAATTTTCTTTTTGATGACTACTCCATATAAATTAGGAAATAAAAAAAGATTTTTGTCTTAGTCCCTTTCACCCTCATTTGCGTGCAGGAGGCCTGTGCTCAGCAGTGGGACATTATAGGCTGATGATGACGATGATGAATTCCTTATAAGCTGATACGCAAACGCGTGTGCGAGTGGAATAGAGAAAGTAGAGATCAAATCTCTAAAAAAGGGAGAAATAATCTGAAATAGAAGATCCGTTGTTTATTGTAAACTACCTGTGGTATTATGTACTTACTAAATTTATCGAATATCTCCATTCGCAGCTTTGGTCTTCGATTTAACTGGAAGATTTACCTGCTGTTAGTCGGTATGGTAATGCTAACTATACTAATGATTGTTTTCTTAACAATACCGTTCATCAAAGATAAAAATACTAATAAGAAACTGTTGAGAATGCATAGATTGAGCGATGAAGTCAGGTAAATACTTACATTACTAATAAAACACCACTTAAATAATATATTGATTAATGGTCACGTAAATAACGCCACATTATTAGAGAATGACATGATAAATATGTGACTACTTAAATACTTCCACACTAAAATCTAAAGAAACTGTTTATTTTTCAGGTATTTCCAACCAAATTCTTGGTATTGCAATAACAATCTCTGTCAAAAACTTACTCAACCCGTAAACTCAAATATATACACGTCTTTTAGTCGATGTGCTTTATTATGTATGGGTCCTCAACTCTGGCCTCTGCCTATAGGTTATACATATTATAGCAAAGAAATTGTAGCCCTAGCTACAAATAAGCTAGAATATAAGTTCCAATCCATACCTTCAGAAACTGTCCGTCAGTATCTTGCTGAAGCTTTCAAATTATTCCTCGGAGATCTAGCTAGATTAGAAAGGGCAGATTCAAAACCGAGAAATCTCACAAAAGATTTAACAGTCAAGAAAATGAACATACAAATGTATGTAGAATCAGACTCTAATCCAAGGTTAACACTCAAAACTGAAGAAGCTTATTCACTTAAAATTGAAACAAAACATGATCAAGTTGTGATCAATATAGTGTCATCATCATTTTGTGGCGTAAGACATGGTCTTGAAACTTTGAGTCAGTTGATCTTACTGGATCAAAGTACGGGGTTCTTAATAACATTAACTAATGTTGTAATACATGATGCTCCTAGTTACAAATATAGAGGGCTGATGATAGATACAGGTCGAAATTATATCCCTGTACCAGATTTAATGAGGACTATTGACGCTATGGCAACCTGCAAGCTAAATACCTTCCATTGGAGAATATCAGATGTAACAAGCTTTCCATTACTCTTGCCAAAACTACCACAACTTTTTCAATATGGTGGTTATGCCAGATCTTTGGTATATACGAAAGAAGACGTTAAATCTATAGTGAATAGAGCTGAAATTCGTGGGATTAGAGTTCTAATGGAAGTGGCTGCACCGGGACCTGTTGGTCGAGCGTGGTCATGGTCATCAGAAGTGACATGTCCAACTAAAACTGAAAATTACACATGCGATAATATTTTGTGCCTTCGGCTCGATATGAAAGACTCGATACTTAATGTTCTTCAAGAAATCTTCACAGAAATAATTGAAATGACTAAAGTTGATGATATCTTTCATTTGAGCGATAGTATTTTTTCATTTACTAATTGTTACTTTTTGATTGAAGATAGAGAAGGGTTTTTAGATAAGGCTTTAGAACGTTTGAAAATAGCAAATAAAGGGTTCTTGCCGAAATTACCGGTTATATGGTACTCAAAACATTTGACGCGGGAGTTTGAGGCGAGAACATGGGAGAGAATGGGAGTACAACTGACGGAGTGGCAACAAGATCCGTCAGATCAGTTTTTGACAAAATTCAAAGTGATACATTCTAGCAAATGGGACTTATCATGTGAGATAAAGAAACAGCGGTGTAAGAGGTATAGGTAAGTAATACACTAAAAGGCAGAGAATTTGAGACTCCAAAGGAGAGATAGCTGATCCTTAACTAAGCAGAGCTTCAAGGTACTATGAACCATATAACTACATACTACATGTAAGTATATACTATAAGATATTCATACCCAGGCATACAGCAAACGGATATGTTTATAATTCACAAATGTTTGTCCTTTGAGCGCCGGCCTGTCATTAATGCGAGCAACTCTGCCAGTAGAAGCATAAAAACACCTATTATAACTAGAATAAATCTTCCTACGTTAGTAAATCCTCGTACTAAGTTAAATTTCATACAAGCGTTATTGAGAATGAATTATTAGTAAGATATATGCCGAGATTTAGGTCCGTGGACAGAGCGTCAATCAAAGCTAAAATCCTTACTAATATCTAATATTATGAATGCGAATGTGAATTTGGTTGATATATTTACAAATAATCTTAATTTTAAGAATATGCTTATATGACAAGCTGTTAAAGTTAGGTTTTGAATTAACCGCGCTCAACGGCAGAGTGAAATAGCACTAGAAGATGTAGGGTAGGGTAAGAGTTAGAATATTAAACCGTCGGTTCTCGCGAGAGACGCGCGTCCTATTATAACAAATTATGTCATTGTTATCTTTTTATCGGCGAGTCAAGGTAAAAAACTTATTAACAAAAAAATAAACCACCGAAAAAACTGAAAAGCAAGAAATAATTTTGAATATAACTTGAATTTTATAAGGTTTTGCAGTCGGGGACAAACCAATAACATAAGCTATTACGACAATACGACATTAAATGAAACCACGTAAAGTACTCACGTATACGATCAACTTTTACTATGGGACCGGGGGCTCTACCGCGTAACTTTGGTGTTCATCGAAACGAACACCATTAATGAATTACTTCCAATTTGTGGCTACACTCTACTAATTACTACATGCTTAATTTTTTGATTTCTTTTCATGTAATACACAACTCAGCATTAAAATCTGTGAGAGAACAATAAATCATCCCTATTTTCCCACCCTTAGGGTAGGTATTTTTATCCATATTTATATGGGACCACCTTCGAGGTATACCCTATCCAATAAAAAAAGAATTATCAAAATCGGAATACTCTGTCAAAAGTTATGCGTGATCATACATAAAAAAAAAAAAAAAAAAAATATACGCGTCGACTTGTAAACCTCCTCCGTTTTTTCGTCGGTTAATAAATAGAGTAACTGTACTAGAGTACGGTCCGTGAGCAGCGGTACGGTCCAAAATTGCAATGTGTGCAAAATTTCAAGTCATTCAGTCAATTTGTCAGTCAGTCAGGACAAGTCATAATGCTACGCGAATCGAGCACGAGCCGAGCCACGAACGAACCTACAACGACCACGATGCGAATCCCTTTGTTCGTGAAAAAACTGACAATCGCGGTCGTTCGAGGCTCGCAAGCCCGTCCACGCTACGCGAATCGTGCTCGCAGTGTGCTCGTTCGAGGCTCGGCTCGTTCTCGGTTCGCCAAGCATGGACGCACCATTAGATTTTATGGTGAATAGCACACGTCGTGATACATAAATGTCTCATTACTATTATAGCCGTAAACATAACCTTGAAAACTTGATTTATTCAATCCGGAATACCAATGTTTATGCAAGTTCCCAGTAAAGTATCGTCATGCGAACGGTTTCTATTCAAGACCTTCTGAAGGTTGGGAATTCATATAAAGTCCGTAGAATACAGTAAGAATGTTATTGATTCTATATTTGTTTCATACAATTTGTTTATTACAATAGAAATCAAATTATCGGTTGTTTATTTGGCTTCTGTAACTACATTTTGTTACTTGATTGGAAATCAGTAAAACTGTTTAGATTTCTACATTTACTTGTTGATTTGCTAGTCGGTGTTTTTGATTGATTACATACTACCAATCCTGCTACCACCGTCGTGGTACCTGGATTGGATTGGGTGACCGCCTATTGGTATTTCAAATCGAGCGTAAAGCCGTTGGTCCCGGTTATCACTTAATTGTGATGGTCGTTAAGCTAGTTGGAGGCCTTCTAGGCGGCTTGAAAACTCCAACTGTAGGTTGACCGCTAGCCTACCTCCACCGATCCTCAGTGGGCACGCGTGGTGTAGTATCTGCCCCTTTCACCCTGATTTGTGAAAGGAAGCCTGTGTTCAGCAGTGGGACATTATAGGCTGATGATTATGATGACGAATCATAAGTAAAAAGAAGGAATATTAACGGGTCATTGATTTTTTCTAATCCTACTGTTTTCGCCTAATTAGGAGATAGGACATCGTAATCTACTGCAGCAGTGCTATTCTGCGAGTAATCTCGACGCTGAAACCGGCGTGAGATTTCAAATCGGTATTCACAAACATGCAAATGTACATGTGGCGCCCCTCGCGTGATAGTGTCGTCGATGTGAAACTTGCCGGTAGATCGAACAACTCACTCAAGCGAGATTTTTGACATTTCTCTGAGGAAAATTTGTGGTATCGGCATTCTCGTCTAAAAATCCGCGATCACTTCGACGATCGCTTACGATTTTATGTGTCAAATTAAAAGTGAGTGTTTTGTAAGTGAGATCAAAGTGAAGAAACTAGAAATTGTATTTTTACATGGTTAATAATACGGCAAAATGTTTCTACAGTTTTATTAAATTACCTAGATATAGAATTTTTATATTGATATACAAAAAACATATTGAAATCTAAATATATTTTATTTAATTATTATGGTGGGACACACCAACAATATTTAAAAACAAGAACGCTTTGAACATAATAATCATAGCCCCTTCTGAAAGTCCAATCCATGTTAATCTGGTCATCTTGGTATTTCTATAAATAATTGATCATACTTTACCAGTGAAGTCTACTTATACTACTAGCTGCCCGGGCGCGACTTCATTCGCGTGGAGCTACCCTACCCTAGCCCACGGGTATGAATAATACTTTACGCCCTATTCTGACCTACTGAATTTTTTTTACACCTTGAGTAACATTTTTGAAGTTTAAGTAAGGATCCCTAAATTTTTTTGAAAATATACTTTAGGTAGCCTGTGTCACCCGGAGATAGTGTAGCTTCCCAACAGTGTAAGAATTTTTCAAATCAGTTCAGTAGTTTCGGAGCCTATTCAATGCAAACAAACAATGAAATCTTTCCTCTTTATGATATTATTATTAGTATAGAATAGCTGTCCCCTCGGTTTCCGGGATAAAAAGCCTATATATAATACTCGAGAACAATGTAGCTTCCTATAAGTGAAAGAATTTTTCCAATCTGAACGGTAGTTCAGATTAGCCTGTTTAAACAAACAAGAATTCTTCTGCTTTATTATATTAGTATATTATAATAAAAGATTAACATTAATCAGGCTTTTAGAAACTGGGGTAAGGTACTAAATCAAAGTCAACACATCAAAATCAAAAAGCATTTATTCAATTTAGGTGATAAAGTACTTATGAACATTAACAAAATTTGTTCAGAATACAACTTGAACTGAGAAGGCTCCGGCAAGAAGAAACCTTTCTTTTATGGGGTCCTAATTTAATTTATTAATAGTCATTTTAATCTCCTAAGTGTGTATTTCTGACTATTCTGACATAACAAGAGAAAACACAAAAAAATACTTGATTAATCTTTATTTTTATTAACAGCAACCCTTGTCCAATCTTCACCAAGCCTTCACCCAAAGACATCATAGCTTGTGCTGACATTCGGAACTCGGTGAATTTTAGCTAATAATTGTTTCACATAAGTTTATAACAGATGGTTAAATGACCATTTTGTTGTACTTTAGCTTGTTCTATGTTGCTCTTCCATATGCAAAAATCTCTCAGCAACACTTGCAAATTGAGTTCAACATTGGGATGGTGATGAACCCATTGCTGCTATTCTTTGGCGTCTTGGAGCTAGATAATTTATATGTAATGATTATTTATATAACATACAAATGGAAAGTCTACTCTCGTAATGTTTAAAAATAAAAAACTGCACCTTCATACATGCTTCCAAGTCTTTGTTGTGCCATCAAGAATATGCGTAAAGTGATTTGCTCCCAATCTCTCTGGGCTTTTTCTCTTGCACCCAGGGTCCTAGAAATGCCTTTGGCTAAGACAGAATGCCTTCAAGCTCACAAGATACACACAATATCAACACAGTCACAATATGAATATGAACTTCAAAATACATAACGAAGCAATGATACTTTTTACTCGTAAAAGGTTTGGTTGTAGAAAAAATAATATTTGTTTCATCTTGAGGAATTTGTGAAGATATTCCTCTAAATTAAGCAAATAACACATTTTAAATCACAAGATTAATATAAACAAAACAGTCAATGATTTTTTTATTCCTTGCCGCATCATAGGCATAGGTATTGAACCATTCTGCCTCATGTAGAATTTTGTAATTGTTGTGTTAATTTTGTACGATATAGGGAAATATTCACTTTGAAATACATAAATAATACATAAGTAATCAGTAATATTATATATTTTTTTATAATGTAGAATAGTTGCAAATCAAAAGAAATGCAAATAATGAAAAACCGATAAATATCGCTTCATAAAGACTGTCATGGCGTCAATCTCTAGTTTATTGCCAACATCACGCTGATGTTTCAAACTCACTCCACTTCACTCAGACATATGAGGTGTTCGAGAATACCAAAACCACACCGAAACTCGCTTATCGAAATGAACGTCGAAGGGAACGCGGTTCACTGGGTGAACCGCGTAGGCGAGTTTATGTTTCGCAGAATAGCATTGCTGGACCCATCTACTATTACAAGTCCATCCGTCCACACTTGTTGTTGTAGAACGATGAACGAAACACGTAAGCGCCGTGAAAATCACGGTGTTGCGAGAAACATCCCAAAAGCGTTGTGATAGCGCTACGTGGTTCTACTGTCTGCTTAGAAGACTGGAAATTGTTTCAACGCCAAAGAAAAATTTTGCTGAAAACTAAAAATATGGGACATAACTTTTGCTTGAGATAGCTTCTCTATACGTAGTAGCAATAGCTCAATGTGCTCGATATAGATCTTTCCCAATATCTGTGGAAAATCGACCTTGCTTCCGCTGTGAACCTATTAAAATTTACGTCTAAGACTACAAATAATTCGAACCCTATCATTGGAAACTTATAACTTGTTAAAGATATAGTAATAAAACATTTGTCACTACTCAGAAAACCCACAAGGAACTTAAGAGTCACTAAAACAGCCTTGACAGTTATGCTTATGTTCCGGATTTCTGGGAATTCCAGGTTTCGTCGCGACATAATAAAATATATTGTGCTAATCGAAAATGAGCCATATGGAATAGAACCTGGAATTCAAATTATTACTGTCTAGTACATTCTTAGGTAATGAAGATACAGATCTTAGAAGTTTAGTTCGTGCTAAATCCTGTTCCTTCTCCGCTATGGCGAAGGTCATCACATCCTTTGAACATTGCTGTAATTATTTCTGCCTAATGCAGTATGGTTTATCTTTTTTTTATTTGGGATCTTTGTCCACACGGACATGTCAATCCCATAAACTTAAGTTTCTAAAATACTAAATTTTACATACATATAAGAAAGAAAGATATAAGATTAAGGAAAGAATCACTGAAGAAGAAGAGTTACCAGAGAACAAGATTTTGGATTAGAACAAATAGACTGAATTTGGATTATCTATCGATGGATGATCTCTCTTGGATAGGAGGTCGAGAAGGATACAGATTGATGGCCTTCGTTTATATGTCTTTCCTTATTTATTTGGAAAAATATACATAGATTTCCTAAGAACAGCGACAATCACAGTTTTAATAGTTACATTCACTTGCTCTACCTGTTCCTTGGGATGTTGACCAGTAGGCTAAGTAAGACCCCCACTTCACGCTGCAGTTCGATTCCCACCCAGGGCATGCATTTGTGTGCATGAACATCTGAATGCCCTGAGTCAGGTGCAATAAACAATCTATTTTTTTTTTTTTTTTTTTAACTTGTATAGGCCTGTGTTTGACCACAATCTCTCTATGGTAAGTAATGATGTGGTCGAAGGTGGTAAGCACACAAAGCCTAGAAGGATCTGGCTCTCAAGTGCAGCTGACGGAACACACCGATAGGTGCTTGGCGACAGATTTTCAACTTGAGGGTGGTAGCCAGCCAGACGGGTACTACAAAGTACCCTACCACCGTGCTATGGTTTCCTCACGATGTTTTCCTTCACCGAAAGCTCAAGCTCATTGTAGGATTCGAACCCGGGACCTTCGTCTCGGTATCCGACGTCACTACCACTGAGCTATCATCGCCTTAAATATGCATGTATTTACAAGAAACGAACATGTAGCTCTGATTAGTTTAAGATCAGATAAGAAAAAAAAACATGTAGGATCAGATAACTGAATTAAAAAAAAACATGGCTCAGCAAAGTCAGGGCATTCTTTCAGTGAGCAATGCATAAGTACTTATCTATATCAAATTACCAAGTCATCATCATCAGCCTATAATGGTCCCACTGCTGAGCACAGGCCTCCTTTCACAAATCAGGGTGAAAGGGAATGGGCAGATACTCCACCACGCGTGCCCACTGCGGATCGGTGGAGGTAGGCTAGTGGCCAACCTACTGTTGGAGTTTTTCAAGCCGCCTAGGAGGCATCCAACCAGCTTAACGACTATCACAATTAAGTGATAACCGGGACCAACGGCTTTACGTGCCTTCCGAAGCACGGAAACGCTCGATTTGAAATACCACTAGGCGGTCACCCATCCAGGTACCGACCAAGACAGACGTAGCTTAACTTTGCCGATTGATTAAGAACGGCTAATCATGCTACACCACGAGCGCTTCAATTATTTTTAATTACCAAGTACCTAAAGAAATTCAAGAACTATCTGTTTATTTTACAAAAGATGTGTAAGAAAGAGTACTTACTTAACTGTAAAGTTGCTGACTTTATATACACAAGAACGCATTTGAAACAAGTGTGCGCGTTACAGGCGATTTTAATATATTTAATACTAGCTGAACCCTGCGGTTTCACCCGCGTTCCCGGGATAGAAAGTAACCTAAGTCCTTCTCCATACCATAGGCTATCTGCATGCCAAATTTCATAATGATCCGTTGAGTAGTTGAGGCGTGAAGGCGTAACAAACAAACAACACTTTCGCATTTATAATATTAATAATATACTAGCTGTCCCCCGCGGTTTCACCCGCGTTCCCGGGATAGAAAGTAGTCTATGTCTTTCTCCATACCATACGCTATCTGCATGCCAAATTTCATGATGATCCGTTGAGTAGTTGAGGCGTGAAGGCGTAACAAACAAACAAACAAACTCACTTATAATAAATATTAAAGCTCCTCGATCACACAGATATAGTGAGACGACTCAAAAGAACTAAACCGTTTGAGTCAGTGTAGTGATAGTGAAAATAGTGTAACATAGTCCAAGTGCTACATATAAAGAACACAAGAACAAAGTGTCTTCCCCTTAATAGAGACAGTAAGAAAAGTGTTAATGGACACATTCTTAGATATAGTCAATATAGAAATTTATGTTAAATATAAATTACTTATTAGCCTAATATTAAGGCTAGATTGTAGTATGAATAGGGAACACTAAACAAGGTGTAACTTAGGATAAAAAAAAAAAAACTTATAATATTAAATAAGGATTATATTATAGTAAAGTAATCATTGATCCAATTAGTAAGTAAGTTACACTCCTCCATATAAACTCATACTCCTCCGTGCGTGCTTAAAAATATCTCTTGAATTATTTACTTATTATTATAGATTTGTAAGTTACCTATATTCTAAGATACTACAACATAGGATATGTGAAAAGATAATCCTTCACACAAAACTTTGTCGTCTTCAGGACATGGCAAGAGATGTACGCGTGGAAATCTTGGCGAAACATCGAAGTGTTCACTATTGAAGGTGGTGAAGCAATATTGTGGACCGACTTGGTGGATTCCGGTATCTTTTATCTTTTCTTTTTATTTGCTTACAATTTAGTGAAGAGACAAGACAATTCCTTCAGGCTTATCTGTTTGAAGATGGATTGGAGAAAGTACGTTTCACTAAAATTAAAATTTACTTGTCTTCTTTTCCAAAACAGTTTCATTCCGCCTATTATTTTTAATTGCACAATAACATTAAGCTATCTTATGTGACCTGAAGTTAATGTGTTGAGCTATCCGTTACACATTGTAAAATTGTGGCTGTTTCCTACATCGAGGTTATATCCCTTTAGAGTAGTAATACTGAACAATCAAATTCCGAAACTAGGCAGTGATTTGTCACTGAATTTGAACAGTAAGGACCACTCACTGCATCGTGAGTTTGTGACTTGCCCAATCAGAGAGCATGTGTCCTTGACTAACCAATCACAGCGCATTGTCGGCGGTGGGAAATCGGCGGAATATATTTCAACCAAAATTAACGTCATTGCGCTTCTTTTGGTTAATTGTTCGATGGTTTTTAATATAATATTTACATCGTAAATCATACATCGAACAGATTTTTGCGATATGAAAAGGACTAGTAGATGAAGAAATTATTTGTGAACTTTAAGAAGTTGTTTTGTACTTATGTATCCAGGTAATTTGGACTATCACCTATGGCCTAGAGTTGCGGCCGTAGCGGAGAGGCTGTGGTCAGACATTATAGCCAATACTAGCGCTACTGCTCAGGTTTATGCGAGGCTGGATAGCCACAGGTAAGAACAGTCTGAGAGCACACAATTGAACAAAATTTTAAGGCGAAAGATAGAATGGGAAATGTACAGTAGCGGAATGAAAAGGTTCGTCAGTTTTCAACATGATTCATTCAACGTATCACGAGCACATATTACCTTTTTAATAGACATAATACACTGAATTTGAGAAAATATGTCACTGTTTAAAATGATTTAACTGTTCGTTATCAAAGTTCAAAATTATTCAGATCAAAGTTGTTGTACTGTTTATCTTGTCAACAATGTTTTATTTTATGTTTTGATAAACTAAAACCTTCTTGTTGGTTTAATCTGCTTTTTTTATGTATGTCAAATTAAAATTTAAATTAAGGCTACGTCATAAATGAAAAAATAAATACTATATCATAGAAATATATATACCTAGAAAGAACGTCGCCATACTACACGAATATACAAAACAGGCCAACTTTTATAGGCTGCTGCGCGTAACAGCTACGTTTTACGCTCCCTCTGCGTCATTCTGCTTGTCATAATGATTAAATATTGAACATTATTTTGCATTTTTATTTATTTTTATTTGATTTAGCCCCTAACAGTTAGAGCCTATTTTTATCGACGCGTGCACAGCTGCGACACTCTATCTGGATGTATCCTTAATCAAAGTACTATATTTTATAGCAAACGTCACATTTATGTAAATGTTAGCAGCACTGTTTCTTCCTGTTAGGAATCTCACTGGTAATGTTGGTACATATAACAAAATTGATTCTTGCAACCTTATGCAAGCGAAAACCAACTCTAAGGTGACGAACCTTTTCATTCCTCGACTGTACTTGCGAAGGTTATTTATTTACTTGTCCTAACGCTCACAGACCAGGGTCGTCACTTTAACAAAGATATGCATGAGAACACAATTGTAAAATGTTTACGGGATTGATGAGGGGGGGTATCTGGCTCTTTGGCATCTGTTAGGCTCATTGGTCTAACACTAATAAGTGATGATGTAGCCAAAGGTAAGCACCCAAGAAGGAGGTAGTTGCAGCTGCCAGGACAGGACTGCAGAATCGATTGATTAATCTCAAAGAAATGGTGTATTTGCAGATGGCGTATGCTGCTAAAAGCTGTTAAAGTTCAGCCGATCTGGCCTATTTGGTGCAGTTTTAACGCTGGGATATGCTCGGAGAGAATTCCATGAGATTTATAGGCAATAAAATCATTTATTTGTATTAAATGTGCGTGTTTTACATTTTCAAGATTCCGTATGTAGGGACCAAAGCAATCTCTGATATGTTATCAATTTGGTACTTTATCGGCTTTAGCCAAACGACAGAAATTTCGTAAATAATGAATCACGTTTTAGTGTCACGTAATTTACGTTGCATAATACTACTATTATTGCAGTTCAGGTCCCCCATATACACTGTGACTTGACTTATGATCCTGTGTCCCCTAGATGGGGCAGAGGGCGTCCACAGAAACTCTCCAACCCGATCGGTCTTGAGCTTCGCGCTGAGTGAAATGATCACTTTAGTACCGTGACACATTAGACAATTCATGGTTTTGATACAAACAGTCAAGAGAATGTCAATAGATTATTTTGAAAGGGTACTAAGTGAACATCTTCTTTTCATGCTGACCGTGCCTAGGTAGATTAGGATGTTCTAGTATAACTCACAATCCTAGTTAAAGAAAATAAAGTAGAAGCTGCTGGGCCGGTAGGAAATAAAGCTACTTAAAAACTCACTCAAATGTTATTATTTTTGGAAAAACAATTCAGTAATAAGCTCTCTAGTATTGATAAAGGTGCCAGCAAAAAATATAATCAATCCAATGATGAGGATCACGAAGAACCTCCACAACCTCCACATGAAGAAGCCACCACCTTTGTCACTCCATTCCACACTGAGGTTGATTATAGCCGGGTATATGAAGCAGATGGCAGGACTGAAAAATGATCCTGACTGTAACAAAATTAAATAAATATAGAAATAGCACAGAGTCCACAAATAGATAAAGATAAAAATAATAATCATCATGATAATATGATAGAAAGCGAGTTTGTTTTTTACCTCTTGAAATCTCAGTTACACAAATAATAGTGATGAAATATGACCCCCGACACGGAATACTGTATATTTTACAACCCGGAGAAAAAATAAATTTCTCGCGGGTGAAACAAATACAAACTTCTCAGATATTGTTATCAAAAACGCGAGAACCGAGGCCGTCCTTGGATCCAGCTCCAGATTTTTTAAATGCTGTTGAAGTTTATATGAAACAGTAGAATACAGATAACTTACCACAGCAAGAAACTTGGAGACATTAGGCAGAATAAACGCAACGAGAATTATGAAAATAACGTTGAGACACCTGTACACCCGCTTCCAAATCCAGTACTTCTTAGATTTATGAAAACTCTTTAAACAGTGCCATAGCAGATCGGAAACCAGCCAAAGGTGTAGAGCAAAGTTTACATTGATTGTGATCACCATGAAGATTTTCAGCATAATTGGGAATCTGGGAATATAATGGATATGCTTTAAAGCGCTCCTTCCAATAATTGTGATGAAGCAGTTTCGAATTCCTGACAATTGATAGTTATGATTGTTCTCAAAAGGCTTGCACTGATTCATTTGAGCCTATGTACAATAGTTTGAACTATTTCTATCTAATATTTTATAGCTATTACTTCTCAGTTTTTATAATTTACTTACGATGTCCATGAGAAATTTAATGTGATAGGAGAGTATGCAGCTTCACCAAAAGCCCAGGAACCGAAGAATCCGATGATCATTATAACGGTTATCACCACTGCCATTCCTGGATTGGATATCCATGATATTGAAAATAGAATAAATAAAATAAAATAAAATATATTATTGTAATTTGGTGATAAGTTCCTGCCGAAAGGAAGGTCTAGAGCTCCATGAGAAGGCGCTGTGCTGGCAGTGTTTGGACCAGCAGTTGTAGTACCAATCATTGAGCTTTGGTCTCTTCAGCTGCTAGTACAGCAACTCTTCTCGAATCCTCTTCAGACTCATTTTCAGGTGAAGACAGGCTACTAAGCCTCTCTTCACGAGTGAGTGATACTCTACTAATTCTACTATGATATTGTAAACGCTTACTTTCAGGAGATGCAGAAACAGTTACCACCAAGACAATAACCATATTACCTGATATGAGAACATAATGGAACTCGGTTGGGTTCTCCATGTGGTTCTCAATAGCCATTGAGGTGCCAGCTCCCTCCAGGCTAACTAAACACACTCCTATGAATTCAAATAGTCCTGGAACTGAATTAAACACGGGCATATCTTGTGGAGCCTTCTCAGAAAATTTCATTCCATAGTATATAGTAGATATAGCTACAGTAACTGGAAAGTAAAAAAATGTGGATGAGCGTTTGGTAACTTCTCCAATACAATGGCTATGATTACTGTTTTTAGAAAGGTTCATGATTGCTTTAATTCCAAACTCGTCATTGCTCCTCCTAGAGTGAGTCTGAAGCGAAACGCAAGCTGATTCGTACATAGTCAGAGATAAAACTGCACATGCTTCATTATAATCTTATTTATCGGAGTTAAGAATCTCCAAATATAAAACAATTTGTATAAAGCACACATTTTGTAGACTATGGGAAGTGTGTCTTAGGGAGGTCACCAACGTTGACTTTTTGTAGCGATACAATCGCAAAGAGAACGCGATAGAGTCGTGAAGCTGTTTCTGGTTATATATCTGATTCTTTGCCCACGTAACCACAATTATGCATCGCTACTATCGCGATACAGACGCGATGCAGCATCGATCGATACAGTCGTGCGCCTGTTGTGGCTACCTATGAATGTATGTGGACTAAGTTATCTCCTAATTGTAACATGAACTCACTCATATAAACATCAGCAACAATGGTAAACGGCGCCAAAAAATTCAAACTCGATACCATGCAGAGCAGTATACCAGGGACCAGCAATATCAGGATATAGTTCCTGATTGGAGTGTTCTCATTATCCAAAACCACGTCAGTCTTCTCGACCAACTGCTTAAGAACACGAGCTATGATGACCTGGTAGATGCAGCAGGCACATATTAGTTGCGTATTGGCCATTACAACGATTATTAATCTGTGAAAGAAAATTATAGTAGGCAGCGAGGACAAAACAGTCCAACCTTATTCTAGACAAGAGTATCTTTCTGTCAGCGTATCTGTTTGCTATACTAGCTGTCCCTCGCGGTTGCACCCCATTCCTGGGATATAAAGTAGCTCATGTCCTTCTCCAAACCATAAGCTTTCTGTAAAAAAACTCACATTTGCATTATAATTAGTAAATAAGGAGAGTATGGATGGAAAGTGACCCAACCAAGAATAAGTCACGTGTCGTGCCTGCTGCAAACTACGAGTATACCCACACAAAATCCTTTGGCTTTTGTCTAGACGGGTTCACTTTTATCAATTTTGCGATGTATCTTTGATCTTTCGAGACGACGAATTTGAATTTTAAAAATATTTATTTTGATTTGAGAGCATAGATTTTTCGCTTACACAAATCAGCAGTACCTGAAACATTTGCTGAACCTTCTGAGGCAAATACAAGGGCAGGTTGCTATAGATGCCTCGGCCAGATCAAAATAAGACAGCTGTGGCATTTGGATTCTACCGTACAACTTCTGCGCTGCATGTGTCATTAACTGAAAGAAGAAGGTTAATAGTGTTTGAACATGATCTGATTACGGTATGTGACGGTGGAAGGTGATGCACACAACGTCTAGAAGAATGAGAGAGGTAGAGCGTGTATTAGCTTAAATAGGAGCTTGACTGGAGGCTACGCCTTACAGAGTACGGAGAGTACTTGCGTGAGTAAGGTTGCCAGAGCTCATTGGAGAGGGGGCAAGGTCGCTATGCGTGAGTGATGCTCTATGTGTTCAGCTTCCATATGGCTACGGTAACCACTTACCATCAGGTAGACCGTCAGCTCGTTTACCGACTTCGTCGCATAAAAAAGGGAACTGCAGCTAATGGATCACAGGTGGGTGCTTCGTGTTAGGTAATGGGTGACCAATCAGTACCTACCAGGTATCTTCCGGTAGAACTCCTCATAAGTGGCAGATCCTACTTTGTAGCTTTGGTCTCTTCGGCACGTAGCATCATCATAATCATCGTCATATCAGCCTATGGATGTCCACTGCTGAACATAGGCCTCCCCCATTGACTTCCACTTCGAACTGCTTTGGGCCGCTTGTGTCCAGCGGCGCCCAATGACTGATCAGGTCGTCAGTCTACTAAAGGAAGGTCGTATCTTAATGAGATTTAAATGCATGCTATATCTATAAAAAAAACAGCTACGTAAACGTGCTAGAAATCCGTCTTTTCGAGGCAATTTGATAGATAACATGCAATCAGGAATCCAACAGCTCAACCCTGAAGGTTCTTCGAAGTCAAATCCCATACACGCGACTTTTACCATCACGTTGACTGCCATAAAAACAACTTACGTACATACAATAGCTGACGAGTAGACTAATTCCCATGGTCAAGCCGAGAGCAGTCCAAATACCACACGCCATGTACACCTCATGCATGGTCACCGCTCCACCACCCAAGCACGTCTTTACTAATAGCGCGGCTGATTCCATATTACTGGGAAACATCATCATCATCATCATCAGCCTATAATGTCCCACTGCTGAGCACAGGCCTCCCAAAAAACAGGGTGAAAGGGAATGGGCAGATACTCCACCACGCGTGCCCACTGCGGATCGGTGGAGGTAGGCTAGTGGCCAACCTACTGTTGGAATTTTTCAAGCCGCCTAGCTACAGCACTAGCACAAGCTAGTTGGATGCCTCCAACTATCTTAACGACCATCACAATTAAGTGATAACCGGGACCAACGGCTTTACGTGCCTTCCGAAGCACGGAAACGCTCGATTTGAAAACATTATTACTATGCATATAATAAAATATTAATATTCATAGTGATGTTTTACTTAAAGAGACCTTACAGAATACCGCAGCCAACTTCATGTTATGTTCCTGCGCGTGAGTGAGGTCACCACTCACCTCATTGTGTGTTCACAGAGTCCACAGAGTGCTCATTGGGGAGGGGGTAAGGGTCGATAACGCGTTAGTGATGCCCCGTGTGTTGCAAGCGTCCATATGGCTACTGTAACCGCTTACCATCAGGTGGGCCGTAAGCTTGTTTTCCGACTTCGTTGTATAAAAAAAATGACAATCCTACTATCCTAACTAATATTATAAATGCGAAAGTGAGCTTGTTTGTTACGCTTTCACGCCTCAACTACTCAACGGATCATCATGAAATTTGGCATGCCGATAGCCTATGGTATGGAGAAGGACATAGGGCTACTTTTTATCCCGTGAACTCGGGTGAAACCGCGGGGGACAGCTAGTAATATTATAAATGCGAAAGTTTGTAAGGATGTATGGATGTTTGTTACTGGTTCATGCAAAAACTACTCGACTGATTTAGATGCAACTTGGCACATAGAGAGATCATCATATAGGATACTTTTATCCAGGAAAACATAATACCACTCTGTAATGGGTGTGAAATCGTGCGGTTGAATCTAGTGTTTTATATCCTAGCTAAATAATAAATTTGTTTTCATCATTTATATACTTAGTGGTCCTGTGTGGTGGTCTGGCCGCGTTGAAGTCGTAGTGATGAGCTTCATCACCCGCTGCTTTGATAGGATACTTGCTATCGAACTTCATAGCTGGCTTCGGTGAAATGTTTTTCTGGTGATAATTCAATTATCTCTAATTATTTTTGTGATCAAAATGTAGTGGACTGTATTTCGTAAAAATTACAGTCCACTTTGCCCCCTTCTCCATGAATAATAACTTTAACTGTACCAAATTTAACACTCCTCAGTGCGCAAAAAAGGGGAACAAATATTCCTAATCACGTATTTACATTCCTAAATACGTGTGCAACTCCTTGCACTTGCCAACTGCTTACATGAATATGAACAGGCATATGTATTCCCGCTTTAACAGTGAGCAACACAGCTATAAGTCTATACATCTCAGAGTGAGCTCATGAAAGTAAAATTGGAGATCCCAATTCAATCCATATCATGTTTTATGTATGTCTCAGTATATATTATCTATACTTATATCATAGTAGCTGTCCCCCGCGGTTTCACCTGCGTTCCTGAGATAAAATGTAGCCTACAGGCTATTTACATACTCGGATATGATGTAGCAGTTGAAACAAAAAACTATTCCACTTTACTATATTGTATAGGGAAAAACTGAAGTGAAACTACCAGTCGGAGACGAATATTTTTTGTCAGTAGTAGCGAAGGTACGTTATTGAATAATTTGGTAACTTTTTATCTCGGGAACGATACGAATCATAGCTTACATATTTGAATAGTGGTAGGGTGTTCTAGTACATTCTTCACACGGGTATCATGTCTAAACAAGCTTCGAAGCGCTTGTGGTGTAGCATGTTACCACCGTCGTGGTCGGTAATCACCAATTGGTATATCAATTCGAGAGTTTCCGTGCATCGGAAGGCACGTAAAGCCGTTAGTCCCGGTTATCACTTCATTGTAATAGTCGTTAAGCTAGTTGGAGGCGGCTTAAAAATTCCATCAGTAGGTTGACCACTAGCCTGCCTCCACCGAACCGCAGTGGGCACGCGTGGTAGAGTATCTGCCCATTCCATTTCCATTGCCCATCCTCTTTCTTTCCATTCCTTTTCCATGCCCTTTCCTTTTTTCTTTTCCTAATTTTTGAAAGCCCTGTGCTCAGCAGTGGGAAAAACAAGCTTCAAATGGTAAGAAAGTTTAAAATAATCTTGCCAGTGAGAACTGCCCTGTTTACTGAATTTCATACGACTTCTACTCAAAATAGTATATTGGTATTTACGGTTAAACACACTTACCGGGACTTCATCCATTATGGTTTCTAATGGGTTAGTATAAATAAATTGACATGTATTAATCTAAACGGGTAAAAAATATAAATAACTATCTATAACTATTATATTTCATGGCCCATGACATGGTTTTGTCATGTGTCATCATGACAATATCACACAGATAATATAATATATATAAAAAAAATTGTTAATTCTTTAAAAAAGTGATATTCTTTCCTTACGATAATAAGAATATTTTATCATCCTTTTTATTTTGCTGTGACATGTAATCATAAAAAAACTATGCTTTCAACTAAATCTATACAACATGAAAAGGAAAGGCTCTATCCAAAAGGGGTGAATACTACATACTTATACTCCTAAAAAAGTTTCAACTCAAAAAAAAATACAAAAAAATTCATACCAAATTTATGCTTCAAAGTTTAATATTTATTTACAACAAATATGTACAAAATACAATCTATATATAGAAAATTTCCTCAAGCCTGCCGCTGCTTCCGATTAGCGGCAAGGTTCCCAGAAGGCTGGCAGCGTTTCCTCTTTGGATAGCCAAGCTGACGCGTTGGCGGAAAAAGTTCCCCGCCCGCTGGTCTCCGGAAAGTTTAAAGTTTATTGAATTAAAATCATAATCCACGTGTCACCGCTCAATAAGCTTCATTATCTTTTCACGTCACTTACATAAATATGTATACACTTTTTGAAATTCAAAAGCGATTTTCTCGCATGTTTAACATTTAAGTGTTAAGCTATTACACAAATCATAATAGTATATGTTAGAAGATTCTGCCTTTATAATATCTCATAATTTCAATCAGTAGTTTAAGAGGAAACCGTTGTTGAATTGTACTAATTGTATACATATTTATGTCCTCGACTGTACCACAGAGGAGTGAAGGGAACAGAGACCAAGCTTCATACAAACGCGCTACGGTAGGTACACAACTACAAACTTAAGGCGCGTGTGTGCGAAAGCACTGGCTCGGCCTGTGCTCAAACTCAGGGCACTCGCGCATCGTGTTTGTTTACGTTTAGATTTTAATAATAGATTTTTAATATCCAAATGTGTATATTAAAATTGTATGGTTACTTGGTTTACTTTACTGAGTCTATGAACAATAGTATAATGAATAAGTTTTCTATTAGTATCTTGCATATAATAGGTAGGTAGGTATTAGCTTTCTGGTAAATTGTTTTTATGTTGTCTCTTTTCTCGTAAATTAATGGCATGATTGGTGCTTATGATTTCAAATACGTAGGTGTACCTACCTACCTACCTATCCTATTTAACGAGCATGTATGTTTTGAGATCTCGAAAACGGCATTAACGATTTCGATGAAATTTGCTATATGGGGGTTTTTGCGGGCGATAAAGTGATTCAGCTAGATTTCATCTCTGGGACAACGCGATCTGCCGAGTTTGCGAGCAAATCTTAGTCACAGAGGTATGGTCAGCGTCAAAATTAGATTTGCATTTTAGTACCCTTTCCTAATAATCTGTAATATGTGAATAGCAATATTCTATCATCACGAAAAAGCTGATAGGTATACATTTTTATGTATTCATTTAATGTTATTCTCCTGTGCTAACCCTACCAAAATAGGTATAATTTTTGAACGCTCCTTAGAAGCTTGTACAGTCGAGGACATAAATATGTATACAATTAGTACAATTCAACAACGGTTTCCTCTTAAACTACTGATTGAAATTATGAGATATTATAAAGGCAGAATCTTCTAACATATACTATTATGATTTGTCTAATAGCTTAACACTTAAATGTTAAAAATGCGAGAAAATCGCTTTTGAATTTCAAAAAGTGTATACATATTTATGTCCTCGACTGTACTCTGTTCCCTTCAATCCTCTGTGCTTGTACGTAGTATTTATATACTCTGAGGTAACACGTTGTATATCAATCGAACCGTTTGAAAGGTTTTTACTCTTTTCAACCGACGAAAAAACGGAGGAGGTTTGTCCCCGACTGCAAAACCTTATAAAATTCAAGTTATATTCAAAATTATTTTTTGCTTTTCAGTATTTTCGGTGGTTTATTTTTTTGCTAAAAAGTTTTTATTAGTTATGGGTTTATGAAAAATTTGACTCTATGATATGCTAGCTCACGTATGTAGCTCCCCGTCCCACGGCTTCACCAGCAACCTCATATTTTCCCCCTTTAGACAATAATAACTGAAAACTCTTTTCTAACGGCCTACATTAAGGTAGGTTAAGGTAGGTTGATTACTTAAATTTTATTCGATATAAATTTGTATTCTAATTTTAAAAATGTAAATCTGTTATTGGCTATTGGATTTTGATTGATAAATAAAATAAAATAAATATGTAAAATATTGACTCATATATTTGCCTTCTTTGAACTAATATGACTTATTGACTTATTAATTTATTAAATAATTATGAACTACTGAGTTAAAAAGATAGATAGAACATTAAGATGAGCGTAAAAGAAAACTTTCATCGAAAAGTAGGCTGTACTAGTTTAGCTTTGATTCCAATTCCTTTTAGCTAGGTCGTGACTACGGCACCCTACACTGCGCGTGTTCCGACACACACTTGGCCGATTTCGTTTCAATCTAATTACAATTCGTTTTAAACAATCACGTTTCACATCACGTTTCAATCATTAGATATAATAATGGTCTCCCAAAGGTTATCGAATAGATTTTATTGGTATAAAGTAGGGGAAAGTGGGGGAAATACGAACACCTAAGGGAAAACTTAAATAAAACAGTGGAATTTGATCAAAGAATTTTTTAATGTTTTTAATTATAAAGTTTACTTATCTGTCTAACTAATTCACTAATCAACATTTATATTTTTTAATGAATTGCAAAAATATGAAAGAAAAACAACAGCCTTAGCTACTGCCCGACATTAGTCGGGTAAATACGAACACCAAGTGGGGTGATTACGAACTAACATTATTAACGACAGAGATCACATTTAAAATCCAACGATGTTGACTGCCCGTCAATACAACTCTGAACCCATTTTTTTTCACATAACACATAATCTCACATGGTCTCCCAAAGGTTATCGAATAGATTTTATTTAGTATAAAGTAGGTACATGACATTTATTAAGTAAGTAATGTTATCTTTTGTTTTCTTATATCCGGAATAATACTAAAATAAATACTTCTGTACGTCTGTATGATTAATGGTTCTTACATTATTATTCTGTGAGATTGTGAACGATTCGGATGAAACTTTTATTAAATTTTTCTGTACTAAGCTTAATCATTTTAAATATATAATAATACGTAAAGAGACTTTTTTTCTACTTTTTAAATTGAGAAAAAGAGGGGGAGCAAAAAAACTTTGGGAAAGTTCTTTGTTATCATGTGTCTAAGTATCGTTTATTAATTATGAGTCACCCTATATAGAACATTTTTGTGAGGCTGCCGATCTTTGGCAAGGTTCCCAGCAGGCTGGCAGCGTTTCCTCTTTGGATAGCCAAGCTAATGTGTTGGCGTAAAAATTTCTCGCCTTCGTAGGCCTCGGAACAATTTTAATGACAATGTAAGAAAATCAATTCAATTATTTTAATATGATAATGTTATTGAAACTGATAAAGCATTTTTTTAGGTATAATTTATATGATAATTAGAATTATCAAAAGGCAAGAGGGCAAGCAGCCCATCTTTTTTTTTTTTTTTTTTTTTTTTTTTTTTTTTTTTTGAATGGACATGAAGGTACGGGCCCAAAATTTGGCCTTAGTACCCTTACCCGGACAAGTCGGCGAGCTAGCTCTCAACCGTAGTTATGATTAGGTAACAAGGCCTGAGGGTGCCCCAGTTGGGGCCGAACCTCGGCTCAGGGCTGTTACCGAGGGGAGGGAATTGACTGAAATCTTTGATGATTTATTTATTTATATCTAGGGAAGCGGATTATTATTGGCGGCTCGGGCCGCTTGTCGAGTTGCCGTAGCAATATTAACAAGTGGGGGACGAGACTGAGTTGGGAGTCGCGGCGCGTGACCTCGACGACGAGGTCGGTAACGAGGTGAACGGTCACCGCGGTTCGCATCTGTATTGTGTGTTGAATTACGACGAGCTTCCGAAGCTTCGAGCTGAGCTAAGGTGGTGGGATCATCGGGCTCGGTGAGGACGTGCCTCGGCCGGCGGACATTGGACATACGGGATGGCGTGTAGGTAGCCGCCTTAACGATTAACGGATTACTATGATTGACAGCAGTGTCAAAGAATCTGCGTGAAGCGCGTTTGAAAAATTGACGGACCGTGGGGAGGCCCAGGTCGAGGTGGAGGTTTTCATTGCGCAAGAACCACGGGGCACCCGTGGCCTTGCGCATGAAACGGTTTTGCAAAACTTGGAGACTATGGATCCGCTTTTGCGATGCGTGTGCAAATACAGCGCATGCGTAAGAGAATATGGGGCGAATACACGCAGTATACAGTCTAACCTTGCTTTTTAAGGCAAGTTTAGACCTGCGATTTAAAAGGAAATGAAGGCGTCCCATCACGAAATAGGCGCGCGCGCGCACCTTTTTAATGTGGGGCCCGAAGGTCAATCGATCATCGAGGATGACACCTAAGTATTTGGCTTGCCTCTCCCAAGGGATCGGTTCGCCGAACATGGTGACAGACTTTACTGAGGGGGGGATTTTTCGTCTAAACGGCCTATGGAATAGGACCGCTTGACTTTTGGCGGGATTTATCTCAATCCTCCATTTCCTACACCATGCGCCTAGGGCGTCTGCTGCGGATTGGAGGTGGGACACTATGGCCTTGGTGGTGCGACTAGTACAGTAGATTGCGGTATCATCCGCGAACAGAGCTAGCTGTACTGAGTCATTAAATTTGGGGATATCGCTCGTATATAATAGAAACAATAATGGGGAGAGTACCGAGCCCTGGGGGACTCCGGCACATATGGGATGAGGGGACGACAGGGCGCCTGTTATTCGATATCGAAAGTGGCGGTTCGACAAAAAGTCTCGTAAGATGAGTACGAGCCTATGTGGGACACCTAGGGTGAATAGTTTAAAAATTAAACCATTGTGCCACACTTTGTCGAATGCTTTTGCAACATCGAAGAACAGGACCCCAGTCATACTATTGGATTGTTGGAAGTGGTGAGAGATATGTTCAACAATACGATGGACTTGTTGAACACACGAGTGTTTAGTTCGAAAACCAAACTGCTCGTTCGGAAGTAAATGGTTAGCATCGGCATATGCTTTGAGACGGTTGTAGATGAGTCTCTCATAAATCTTACCCAATACATTGAGCAGACTTATGGGACGGTAACTGGAGGGCTCGGACATGGGTTTGCCTGGTTTGTGGATCCCAATAACGTGAGCTTCCTTCCACTGAGGGGGGAAGAAGTTACACATTAGGGCCGCATTATAAATGGACGTTAATAAGAAAATGAGCTGAGCGGGGAACAGTTTGATCACTTTATTAGTGATTTTGTCCGAGCCCGGGGCTTTTCGAGGGTGGAGTTTTCTGATGATCGATTTAACTTCATCAGGGGTCACGGGAGGAAGGGGGTCTTCATCCTCCTCCTCCTCACCATCAGCGGCGACACGCCGCCTCCTCCTTGCGGAGGAGGGGGGAGCCTCTGGTGGTGGCGGGGGGGGGGGAGACACGGGAGGTATGGGCAGAGCGAGTCTACGCGTGACCTCGGAGTTGACTTTCTCCAAGTGACTGGGGTCTACTGGAAGAGTACTGGGCGTGCATTGAAGCTCGAGACTTTCGGCGAGGCATTCGGATTTGTCCTCGTCTTCAAAGGCGGGCAAGGGGTGATTGGGTCTAATGAGAGGTGGCATGGGGGCTATCGTGTCCTTGGTAAGGGCACGGGAAAGCTTCCAAAAGGCAAGATGGGAGGGTTCTAACTCTTCAAGGGTCTTGTCCCATCGAGCATCACGCATTTGCTCGATGCGGACCTTGAAGGCGCGATGGAGAGCGCGCATGCGGGCGCGGTTACGTTCAGAGGGAAAAGAGTCAAAAGCCCGTATGGCGGCGTTCCTCTCCCTCCTCATCTCACGTACGTCATCGGGCAGTTGCCAACGGAGGTGAGTCTCCGCTGGCACTGTCCGAGAGCAATCGGTAATGACCGATTGCACGTGAGTGGTGAGTGAGTCGATCGCGCCGATAACCTCGTCCGCGGTGACGATGTTATCCGGGATACGATTCAGATGGACGGAATCGGTGGACTTGAGGCGTTCGCCTAGTCTGTCCCAATTGGTGGAGATTTTAGTAGGAGGGGGTTGACCTGGATCTGGGGGACCTGTGCGCGGAGTAAACTCTAAGATCACAGGTCGGTGGTCAGACGTCAGTTCGTGGTGCACTGATACGTCATGCAAACGTAAGTTTACATTGCGCAACAGTGCCACATCGAGTATGTCGGGTCTGAGGTCTTGTTGATGAGGAAAGTGGGTCGGTTCGAGGGGAGTAATGATGTCGATGTCGAGAGGCGACAGGAGGGATTCTAAGATTCGACCTCTGGGGTTGTTCGCGTTACAGTTCCAGAGTACACTTTTAGCGTTCAGGTCGCCCGCCAAAATGACTGCGTTACCGAGGCCAAAAATGCACTCTAGATCACTTCTGAAGGAAGTGTTGACACGGGACGGGGAAATGTAGGCTGAGACCAGAATGATTGGCTCATGTCCAGTCATGCCGAGCCTACAGACCGAGGCCTCAATGCACGTGAGAGAGGGGGGCGGATCCATTGGGGAGCAATATAGGGACTTTTTGTAATAAATGAGAGTACCACCAAGGGTAGCGTCAGACCTATCGTTGCGAACTAACAGATAGTTGGCAATTTTGGGATCCCTCATAGAGGGTTTGAGGAATGTCTCCTGAACTAGGAATACATCAAGGCGATGATGTTTCAGGAATTCTGAAACATCATCGCGTTGATGTCTCAAGCCATCGGCATTGAAATACCCTATTCTAAGGGAGCGCGGTTTGGTCCTACACGTTGCCGTATTATCCATTAAGAGGGCTACATTTGAAGGTGGAAAGGGACGTCAGGATGGCACTATAGCGCAACCCGATGGAGAAGAGGGCGAGTCCGTCGCCCTCTTTTTCGCGGATTTGTTCAGCGAGATTCCGGATCTCGTTAAAATCAAAAAGACGGGCGAAACGCTCCACCAGAGCGAAGTCCGCATCCTCGTTTAGTGGAGGAATTTGGGCCCCGCAGCTAGGCGGGGGGATTGCGCGGCGTTGCTGTTTAGGGACGGCGGCGGCGGCGGCGGGTTTTGGCGGAAGGGGCGTGGTTTGCGCGGCCATAGGGGCGGGCGCTTGAGTGACTGAGGGAGTGGGTGCGGGAATGGGGGCAGGTGAAACTGCCGTGGTGGGCGTGGACTTAGTCCGAGTGGGCGGGAACTCCCTAGGGGAGTTTAAGTCCCAAGCGGGTCTCAAGCTCGTGTGAGCGGGATCAGGGGGAGGCGCGGTGGTGCGCGTGGAGTTATTGGGCCGGGCTGATGTTGTAGCCTTTGGCCGGGGAGCTTTAGAGCACCCGCGATAGTTAGCGGGGTGCCCTTGCGTCTGGCAAAGGACGCAGCTCGGGGGTTCAGAATTAAGGGTGGGCTCAGGGTTGCGTTCGCATTCCCTGGTGGGGTGGTTGCCTAGGCACTTTACGCACCTTGGAGGTGCGTAGCAGTGCCTGGCGGAGTGGCCATAGAGTTGGCAATTGTGGCATTGTGACGGGAATCCGGTCCTGTGTGGCTTTTCCAGCACACAGTCCGTCAGTTGGCATATGGCCTTTAGATTGTGGATTCGGTCGCTCGCCGGCCCGGGTTCCATGGTTACTACAACCATGTTGAGGGGGACGGTCTTTGAGCGACCTCGCATAAGGCGATGGACAGCGAGGACAGGGATACCCTGGTCGCTGAGGGACTGCTTCACTTCCTCGGTTGTCACCTCGGAAGGCATGCCCTTAATAACTATGCGGGTGGCACGCTCCTCAGGGAGAGAGTAGGTGTGGAAAGACACCTTTCTCTCCTTGAGGAGGTTAGTGAAAGCTCTATGGTCATTAGGCGCAGTAACTGCGACCCGAATGCCATGTTCGGTGGGACGGGCGGAGGTATAATTAATATGGTGGCTGGAGAACCAGCCAGAGACAAGAGTCCATTTGGACTTGTCTTGAATGAAAATTGGGGGAGGGGCAGCATCATTTTTAGCATTCTTAGGAGGATGCTGATGCCTGTTAGGACGAGGGGGGATGCGAAGAGGTTCGCGAACGCTACTTGTGTCCATGGGAATGGACACGTTCGCTGAAGGGCCAGGGACGGGAGAGGGGGCCTGCTTGAGGGCCTTGGCGGCAGCCTCGTTGGCGGAGGCTTGCTTGGCTCGCTTGCGCTTGCCATTCTTGCTCTCCACTGGTACGAAGTCCTCCTCGGAAGACGAGGAGGGGTTCGCAACAGTGGCGGGAGCCTCTAGTTGGGTGGTGGTGGTGGTGGTGGAAATTAGAGGGACGGCCTTTGCCGACTTAGTGTCGGTGGAGGCAGGGGAGGAGGAGGAGGAGGCGGAGGAGGACTTGGCGGCCTCATTGGACGTGTAGGAGTCAGTAGAAACTGACGTCCTAGTCTTGTTGTAGACTGACGATCTTGTGAGATCGTCAGAGGGAGTTGGAGTTGGGGAGGGAGGGGCTTGTCCTGATGGGACAGCCTCGGTGTTGTCGCGGACTTCCGGAGTCGACTGGGTCGACATCACGGAGTCCGCGCGAGAGGGTGGACGAGTGGAGGGGGGGAGGGACCTGTCCGGAAAGTGGCAGGTGAGGTAAATTACGGCATCCTCATCGGCGAGGATGTCCTCAAGAGACAGGGTGTTCTGGGGTTGGCTGGCCATAGTGACCAGCCTGGCCTTGCGGCCGGGGCCTAGGCTAAGACGTACACTACTGTAACTTCAAACGCGGTGCGTTCCTGGGAGAAGAAGTTACAAGAAACTCCAGGCAATCGCCCTAGCTACGGTTCCTACTCCTATCCTCCCCGGGTGGGTTTTCCCGGGTGTGTGTAGTACAACTCCCAACCGGGTGTAGGTTGGGAGGTGAGTAGGCCCTAGGGTGTGCCCTAAGCTTGTAACCTCCGCCACAGATCTTGTGTTGTGGCTGAGTTCCTACGTCCCTGCCTAACGCTAACTGGGGTCGACTAGGGAAGCCCCCAAGGCCGACTGGTCCAGTCCCGTCCGGGTTGTGTGTTCCTTAAGGGAAAACACCAAAGCGCCCGGGGCCCGCTAACCAACTTACGTTGTCACCGTTAGGTTTCCGTTGGTTACCACAGCAAGTCGTGGATTTTAGGTGGTAGACGATTAGTATGTCTCAGAAACAACAATGAACACGACGCGTATTGAAAAATACACGAAGTGTCACCGTGTCGGTCAGACAATAGAAACAACAAGACAAATAAACACCAACGCGTATTGAAAAATACACGCGGTGAATAAATGCTTGATATACGGGTCGGTACGAGTGACACACACACCAACGCAGTACCGAGAAAGATACTCGCTCGCAACCAAATAGTTTGCTTGACGATACGTCAGGAACAAACTATTAGCGCTAACAAGAACTTAAACAATGCCACAAAGGTGAGCGAGTACGTTCGCGACGAAAAATGCCAGGTAGGCGCAAACAAAGGCAGAGCCAGTGAGTGGGCGAACAAAGCGAAAATTCGCGGAAACGGACCGGGCAGCGCAGGAGCGCAAGAAAGCGACCGTGCAGTGCGACGGTCAGAATCGGAATCTTTTTCAGCAGCCCATCTGTTACTATGTTGCTATATATAGCTATGTAAATAATTCTTTTGTAAATCAGCAAGTAAAATTATATAAATAAAGAATCATGGCGAGATCCATACATCGATTTGTACAAAAAATTTTTTTTTAGAGAGTTTTGAATCACTTCCAATGTTGAGATATACTTGAAAACATATTAATATACTTGAAATATTTTATAAACTCCGCAAAACATAACAACATAATGGTTTTGGTCGCGATTCACCGGCATAGCATAGAATTTCGCATTTTTATCCCGGGGATCTAAAAATATTTTAAATGCCTTAGGCACCAAGGATCAATAAGAACGTAATTTCAACGTCTCTAAAAATCTTTATTTTTTTGTACAAATCTCGCCATTATTCTTTCAAATCAGCAATGTAAATGAATGGGCGAATGGGCAATTACTTTTTCATTTTTTTTATACTATATGGGTCCGGTATATTAACACATTAACGGGTTGATCAACATGTTGGTATCACAATATTTTTTCTTCGCCTCTTTTCTTCTGTAAGTTAAGGTCATAGTTCACTTAAACGAAACCGCTCTCGCACAGTAGAACCATGTAGAGCTATTTTGAAAAGTTTCAAGAGAGGTACTTTGTGTATAGCGTTTATTCGCAATTGAGCAGTTCGACTGCGGAAGTAAGGTGGAGGACCTTACGGAATACGGCAGCCAATCTGCTAGATTCCTGAAAAATTATATTTAGTCTATCTCTCTTCTTCTATTTAGTCTTCTCTCTTACTTCATTTACATTATCAAAAAATGACAAATAAACAAAAAAATACGAAGGTAGTTGAAGTTTCGCGTGAAATTACGTTGTGATCACATTTTACTCAGAAGTGACGTCACAATCACAACCCAACTTTGACGCGTTTTCTCTTTAGGTAAATCAAAAAATATGTATTTTTTGATAATTTAACTGACGGACTAATTAGATTTTTTTTATCCAGGAATCCTCCCTTTTAACTGTTTGTTCCTGCACCAGCTTTGCTGAGCGTGCCAGAGCTCATTGGGAAGGGAGGAAAGGGTTGGTAACGCGTGAGTGATGCCCCGCCCCCGGGTCACAGTGTAAGGGGATCACTACTCATGTGCCCGAAACCATGTTTTGTACCTTTCTTATTCTATGCAAACTACCATTATTAGTTGAGAATACGATATTTTCTTCGCTATCAATAACGAAATTCCTGATAAATCCAAACTCATCCAATCCAATCTATATGTTATGTCACTATATTGTACTCCATTGTAGTTATTTATCCTCCACACAATATCACCTCTAGCACCAACAGTTGTTTCACACCAGGGGCCCACCACCATCTTTTACAAAACAACCTTATTGCAATACTGTTTTGTTTCAAGCTTATAATAACCTTATTTATATTCGTACCATGCCCTCTATAAAAACACTATTGTTATTATTCCTGCTAGAAGAACGAATGATTTTTGAGAATTTGACTATGGCCTCGATAAATATGAAAAGAAATAACGCTATGGGCCTAACCACCGTTCTCTCTCTCTGAACAATACTCATCTGTGTCACTCATCCATACTCTCTCGCTTTTAAAACAACCTTGTTCATTTAGCAGAATGGTTCATTCAATTCGTACCATGAGCTATTTTTGATAAGCTTTTGACAACCATAGTTGACAACTAACATTATTGTTTTAATGTCAAATTTAGCAATCTTATTTAAGTAGTATATTTACAAGCCGGAAATAACATTGCTTTCCAAAGAATCATGGCGAAATTTGTACAAAAACATAAAGATTTTTAGAGACGTTGAAATTACCTACGTTATTATTGATCCTTGACGCCTAAGGAGTAACTTGAGGCATTTAAAATATTTTTAGATCCCCGGGATAAAAATGCGGCATTCTATGCCATGCCGGCGAAACGCGATAAAACCATTATGTTGTTGTTATGTAATGCGGGGTTAATAAATATTTCAAGTATTAATATACTTGAAATATTAATATATGTTGCTGATAATCAAATCTCAACATTGGAATGATTAAAAAAATTATAAAATGTTTTTTTTTGTACAAATCAATGTATTTATCTCGCCATGATTCTTTATATTATAAAAAACTATTATAGTGTCATATAAAATAATTATATCGTATTTATTTATTTATAGACTGAATTTATTGGGATTGCGAGATTAGGTATCTTCCCAAAAGAATATCACTGATTGTTTATAAAGTTTTTAATTGCACTTGTTGGCACGACCCAAGTCATGAGCGTCCCCAGTACTCCCCAGTATTGTCGTCCGCATAGGAATGAATATCGTCAATTGACAGTAAATCATTGATATGCAGCAGAAACAGCGTCGAGGACAGCACAGAGCCTTGCGGGACGCCGGAGTTTATGACCATGCTATCGGAGCAATTACCGTCAACGATGGCTTTAATGCATCTGCTGGACAAAAACCTAGGGACCCATTTGCATAATCCCTCGGGAAGCCCATAAGCTGCATGGTAACTTCTTTAAAAGACCCTTGTGCCAGACCAGATCGAAATCTTTCCAACATTTTTTGTAATAAAAAATATTTTTTTTCTTTTTTCTCGAGTAATCATATCAGGTCCAACCTCTGGTGCCCGCTTATCATTGAATTTTGTGATAGGTGTGTTTATCGCAGTAAAATAAATTTATGAAAACTTGGATTGTGAATAGCAAAATATAAAAATAAACAACTTACTGTGTTACAAGTTAGATAATTTAGAATATTTTTTTGATTAAATAATCTAATATTCTTTTTTAAGTATAATTAAAAAAAAAAACATTTAAAATTCATTAGAATTATTTAAATCTAGTTAATGATTAAAGTTTACTTATAAAAAAGCAGAGCACGAGTCGAGTACACTGCGCTCGTAACAAGGTGTTTAAAACAACGTCATGTGTCATAATTAATAATATTAGAATTTTTATAATAATACAAATATTTAAAAAAAAAATATGATTAGTACCATTGGGTGCATTATGTGGGTTGCGTTTGTAAGACGTATAAAAAGTCACAGTGTATAATACAAGAAAAATGTTTCATCAAAATCAGCGTCGGGACACCTGTGAGCATTTTTCGCTATAATAGCCGGTGTTGGCCATACATGGCCACTTGTACAGATAATCTATCATAATAATATAGAATTTAAATATGTTAATTTTTTTAATAAAACAAACATTGTAATATTTACAAACATTAATCGTTTATTCATTTATTATAAGACAAAAATATCACCTTCTTGTACAAAAAAAGTCTAATATGAAGAAGGCACAGATAACTATGAGATGCAAAAAAAAAAATACATCACTATATTTGTAACATTAAAATAGTTTTATTATTTTGGTTACATATGTTCAGTTCAATAGTTATTTATAATTATATCTGAAATCTATGGAAATTCCTAGTTTTTTTAATTCTACAGAATTAAACTGAGATATTGTATAATAAACGATAGGTACACGCCACCATCCTCCACGATTTATGGTAATATTTATTTAGTTTTTTTTTTATTAATACTTACCGTTATTTGTGGACTTATTGTTATTTTATGGATCACATAATTAATGTATTTCTTTTACATATATAAAAGCGAATAATATACGACTAGTGGGTAATATTTATAATTTCTATTAATATGGAAGATTATATTATTTGTGTTAAAATGATTCAAGCACCTCTTTTTGGAACTACTACGGATTTGTAAAGTTACAGGCACATTTTTATAATTACAGCTACAAATGGTAAATGATTTACTTATTGTAATTATTCGATTTTTATATTGTTATTTATTTAGTAAGTATGGCAGCTACATTCTGACTTTATTATTATTAATCCATCCGGTAATTTAGGTACCGATTGAATCATTTACTGTTTAATTATACAATATTTTTTAGACATTTACACAAAAGCAATACATTTGGAATTTTTGACAAAATAATTGTAATTTTATAAAAGCACCGAAATATGCATTAATTTAAAATTATTTTTTTAACTAGTTATCAAGCATTAATTGATTTAAATTAATTATGAAATAGGTATAATATAATATATGAAGCTAATTTAAAAACTAAAATGTGAAATCTTAATTAATTACACTTTGGTAATAATAACCTAATTTATTTATTTTAACTATATTATTGTGAGAAAAACGACTACTTATATTCAATAAAAAAATAATCATAAACAGATGAGACGTTAAAAGCGAATTAAATAAAACATTCCTTCATTAATTACCAATATTCATCATCATAGCAAATAGTTAAGGTAAAAGAACTGAAAAATAACCGACAGTGGGTTAATTTACTTTTTTATGTCTATAAAACTCCGTAGCTTTTTGACGATTATATTTACATATGTGAATCATGTTCTAATAATAAATTTAAAAAAATACTAGTCAACGTTTGATGGTATTCATTTCCATTATATTATTTTATGTTTTTTTTTGTTTTATGCTATTATTTTTTGCAGTGATTTCATATTGAATCTCCTGTTTCATTTCTATTATTTATATCAAGAATGAATCTTGGTTCATAATAAAATATTGGTAATTAAGATTTTAATAATAATAATTATATTACTTTCTAATTTCACTTGTACAATTATAATATTATATTTACATACTGAAACTGGTTTGAAAAGCTGTCATATTCATTGATATTAAATAAATTATCAGCCGTCTTGTTTAGTTTCGAAATAAACTTAATAATCTTTCGTGTTTCGTTTAAAGGCCTGATTTTTAGGTCTATAGTACCTACCAATTTTAAGTATCTTTGCTTTAATTTTTACGTATTACAGTCAATTTTGTTACAAAAGAGGTTCAGTGGTTTGCAAGTGTTTTTAAAAATTGAAAGTATTATGTATTTTTTTAGTCTTTTTAAAATTGGAAATTTACGCCATACCAAGTATGTATCTATTTTAAAAAACAATTGCAAACTCAGCCTTAGTTACTAAATAAAAATTAATATATATTCCTTATGATTTATTCTGTACAATATTATATCATAAATGAAAAATTGGAACAGAGACAAAACAATTAACTGGGTTCTTTTTATAATTTGTACTTCATAATTGATATAAAAAATGCGTTATAAATACGAAATCACACGAATAATGTATTAAAGATATACTGAGAAATTATCAACGTGATATTATTATATCAATAAGCGTTTTATTGAACATAACATCTCTAAAAACGTGACAATATTGAACGACAGTCGCTAATAAAGTGTATATCGGTCTTGTCTCGGATAACCATCAATACTTCAATCGACACTAACAATAAATAAGTAAGGCTATTAGTTTGTTTATTTAAAGCATTCGCACGAGAAGGTACATCAAGATAGTCGATACAACAGCTGTGGTTGTTGGTCGGATGGAATGCGCGTCGCTGCCGCTGCCTCGGTACACTGAAATATAAAAAAATCATAAAAACGATTTTTTATGTAAACAAGTTGCCCTGTCGAATAAATGCAATAAATAGAAAAAGTTAACATTTTACATGTATTTAATTAATATAATAATATGCATATATTAGGGAAGGAGATTTATTTTATTTTGATCGATAGAAATATTTAATTTAATATTGAATACCTAAAAAATAACGAAAAAAAATAACGTATTTATGAAAAATGGCCAATCCGCTGATGACGATGTATAACAAAAAGGAAATAAATTATAAAAAAAAATGACAAATAAAAATAAACAATAAAAAATCTCACCTGACGCATGCTGAATGAGCTGTGCTTGTGCTTCTATAAATTAAAACAAAACAAAACAAAATCAAAATTGCATAATGTTATTTACAAGTAAAATAAAAAAAAAACGAATCAGTTAAATGGAAAATGAAAATTATTAATAAATTGAAAATTCAGTATTTTTCCAAACTGCCATTCATTAGTAATGTATGGAGATAGTTCTTAGATCCATGTTACAATGTAAACTATATGTACATGTATAATTAATAGTGAATATAATGGCCCTATTAAAATAAATCATGCTTAATCATTCTTATTAAAATTTACTGTAAGGATTTTAAATAATATTTATTTAAAATTACCTATATCAACCGTGACAGGGTCAGTGTTGCGACTCCAACTATTGTTGTTCTTGGCTTTAACGAAGACCTCGTATTTGCCAGCGTCGAGTTGCTTGTCCGACAGGATAAACGCGATCTCATATCTGCGCTCTTTGGTATCTGGAACTGGTACGCTCAGTTGTCTGAAGTCACCGGCCTATATGAAAAAATAAGCAAAAAAATTTTAGGGCGTTTGGAATGAAATTTATATTTAAAGCTGCGAAAGACCTACGAAAGACTATTTGTATAAAATAAAATTTTGATGCCCTTGTGACATCTGCAATTTAAGTACAGTATGAGGCACGAGTGTTGAGCACAGAAAGTTAGTAGTGGGGGCAAGCTCGCGCATGTGCACTTTTGGCCAAATCACAGTAGCCAAATGACACGCGAGAATCCAATAGACGACGAGCATCTATTGGCGAACCAATCGTGTGCAGCTCGGCGCTCCCCCTTTCTTCATTCCGCCAAACAGAACGAAAAATTAACTACTGCGCAGGGGTAAATCTGTGATCACGACTCGTGCCCCATACTTTAATACCAGTATAATTTCTTTTGTCCTGTTTTGACGCCGGATGTCAAAGAGGGACAAAAGACAAATAAGGTTATTTTAACCTTGTTTTAAGAGCTTGTTGCTTGATTTTTTTCATAATATCGATAGCCTACCCCATAATATAAGTCGTTTACTCGTCTATATACATTAGGACGTATTTTTCCCCATTCCTATTTATCCTTACTGATATTAGGTATAAATGCGAATGTGAGTTTGTTTGTTTGTCATACTTTCATGCGTTAACTGCTCAACCGATCAGGATGTTTGGCATGCAGATAACCAATCTATGGTATAGAGAAGAACGGGGAAATCGCGGGGCGTAGACTATCAAATGAATAAAAAAAAAATTGAACTTTTGTATAATTAAAAAAAAAAAAAATGCTGTTTCATAACAGCGCTCATGCGCAGTCTACTCGACTCATGCTCTGGGTTGGTATTTTCTATTTCATACGTAAACTTTAATTATTAACTCGATTTGTCATAATTTTAATGTTTTTATTTTATTTTTTAATATAAAAATCATTAAAAAAAAAAATTTTATGAAAGATTAGTACTTTTTCATTGGGTACATTAAGTTGCCTGCGTTTCTAAGACGAATATAAAGTCACGGTATATAAGAAAGAGGATGTTGAAAACTGACCCCATTCTGATCTCTAAGCTGCACCTCGATTGCTTCAAGCGGCTGGTACGAGTGGATGGTCCACGCCAGCTTGGCTCCATCGACGTCCAAGTCTTCAATAACTGGACTCTGGACTAGTTCTATAGCCTTGTTGTGTTTGCCGTGCGCGTTTTCAGCCTGGAAAGAAGTTAAAATATAAAATAAAAAAAACATACATTGATTTATAAAAAAAAATTGAATGGTTAATCTATCTCTCTACAAATATTATAAAGAGAGAGAGCGCGAATATTGCCAGTTTGTGCGTATGTAAGGAGTAATCTCCGGATCGACTGAACAGATCCTAAAAAATATCAGCTATATCCTTTATCCCTGAATGCTATATACTACTCTATATAGCAATTTTTTTATAAACCTCGCACAGTAAGAATATTCAACAATAAAATAGCAGTCTTATAATTTTTGCATAGAATTTCATATATTCAGGCATAGTAAAGGAGCAAGTCCATACCAGGGCTTCTATTCTTTCGTCAGCCTTCTTCTTCAGCTAAGAATCTATTCCCATTACCTAGTAATCCGCTGCCATTGAGCCAATGTGAGTTGTCTTCTAAATTCATAATGATTTTCAACGCTATAAATATACCCCCTTACTCATAAAACGTTATTTAACTAATATTTGTAAACATACAACTTACTAATCTGCGACTAATATACTGTTTAAAGGGTCACGTAAATAACGTCACTCTATTGTCAATGTCAAATAATGTGATGATAATAACCCTTTAAACAGTATATTAGTTTTAAATAGCGCTTTATGAGTAAGGGGCATAGAGTATAGTAGAGAGAGTAGACTGCCAAAAGTATAAAATTTGTAATTTATTGAATTTTTTACACCACTGAACACAATTGTAATAGGATACCTGGGAATCCAGATAACTCATATACTACTTTTTTTAAATGGTAAATTGTTCGATGGTTCATTTACAAATGGATGTAATTGTAATCTTAAATATTACTAATAAATATGTTTATCTGATGTCCTTGGGGTAATCGAACCCACGACCTGCGGCGCAATAGGTGAAGTCTTAACCAAATGCGCTAACTAGCCCGTCAAAATTAAATTATATAAGCTGCAGGGCAGGGCAGGGTAGGGTAGAGCAAGTAAGGTTAAAATGATTATTGTTTTAACAGATGGACGTCCTGGAAGGGGCCTTGGTCGGTTTCGTTTGTGTCCACTTACCTCACATGTGAATGTTCCGAAGTCAGTATCAGCTGCGGGCACCACGGTCAGGTTGGAGCGCGCGCCGCGCGTCGACACCACGAACTGAGACGACGAGTCCTCGATCAGTCGACCGTCCTTGTACCACCGGATGTGAGGCCTGGAATATATTATAAATAAATATCCTGCGACATTATATACACAGTGTAGTGTGTATAGTGGGTGTATAATAAAATAAATAAACTAGATTTGTATAGAATAGGCAAAATAACACAAAATTTTTGTAGCAAGTAATTAGATACTTTCTTGATTAACCAATTTAAGTTAAGGGGGACCTGGTGTTCTAAGATACAGGCTGCGGCTTAGTTTAGGCTCCAGATCTCCCACAAATTACATTTAGTTACCTTTAATTAGTTTAACCATGTGTATGTGCACGATCTTGTAATTTGTGGAGATAAATAAATATTTTTTATTATTATTATTATTTATTATTATTCCTCACACACGGTCATCTGATCACAAACTAAGCAGAGTTTGTACTATGGAAACCAGATAACTGATATAATACATATACTACTTTTTGTTTGTAAATTAATTAATATATAATATAATTACATTATGTTTCTTTCTTGCAGTGTGATGATATAAACCATAGATAATACTTTAAATAACATATAAACAATGGCTAAAAAAACTATGATATCCACAGATATACATCTAAAGGTGCGTTCGAATTGGGGTATGGTAGCAAAAATAACAGTCAAAAATGCCAAAAACGATCACATCTGGCGTTCGATTTGGAAAGTTGTGGGCGAAATTGGCGTTTTGAACTGTTTTCGTTCACCGTTCGTTTTACTTGGAAACAGTTAAAAACGACATCGTGAACTGCAAATTTTGACTCACCTCCGAGGTAGAGTCGTTTGTGATCATATTTTCACATCTTTGAATATAACAGATAAGTTCTGGAAAATTCAAATGGGAAATGGGAAGCGAAAATTCTAATTTTTATTGTAAAATTTGATAGAAATACTAACAGGCAAGAGAATAATTTGTCAGATTAACTTTGTTTAAAGACCCGAACATTGATGTAAAAACTTAACTATTAATAAAATAAATATAAAAAGTTTTTCCATATTAGCAAATATTCATTAACGTAAACGAATAATTTTTTATACTGAAGGAAAAAGGTAGGTTGAGACAAGTGACAAGCAGGCGATGAGTATGGTAATGTCATTTTTGTATCTAATCGTTCGATTTTGGAAATATCGTTTGTGGCAAAAAATGCAAAATTGTTGAAATTTTCCATTTCGAACGCATATACAAAAATGCCTATTTTGAAACTGTTTGACACAGCTGTTTGAAATTGAAATCCACTACCTAAAGTCATAATTTTAGGCGTCAACTATCGAGGAAGAAAGATTTAAATAAAGAAGAATAGAAATAAATATTCTTACGCAAGTTCCTCGTGGACGGAACACTGCAGCACAGCTTCCACGTTGATGTCGGAGTTCACCACTGTCTTGTGGACGTGCACGCGAGGCTTGCCTGAAAATAAGCCTTATTTCAATGACAGAAGGTTGACAATGTGGTCCATCCGATCTCCGATGGCAAGTCCTACCGTCAATGGACTTTAGCATTTTATTTCTGCGCACTATTCAACGCAAACAATTCTGAAGCGCTCGTGGTGTAGCATGATTAGACGTTCTTAATCGATCGGCAAAGTTAAGCTACGTCTGGCGTGGTCAGTACCTGGAGGGGTGACCGCCTAGTGGTATTTCAAATAGAGCGTTTCCGTGCTTCGGAAGGCACGTAAAGCCGTTGGTCCCGGTTATCACTTAATTGTGATAGTCGTTAAGCTAGTTGGATGCCTCCTAGGCGGCTTGAAAAATTCCAACAGTAGGTTGACCACTAGCCTACCTCCAGCGATCCGCAGTGGGCACGCGTGGTGGAGTATTTGCACATTCCCGCCCACACTCATTTGTGTGCAGGCCTGTGTTCAGCAGTGGGACATTATAGGCTGATGATGATGATGAATTATGTTCTTATCTTCTTATTCTCTCTTCTGAGTAAGCGCATAAATTCTCCCAGAATCATAAGCTGATAAATTCACTTACCAAAAACAACAACGTCGACGGCTTCCTGGCTATGTCCGATGGTGTTGAAAGCATAACACAGATATTTGCCGGCCTGCTCCCTCTTGATGTTCTTAATGAAGACAGAGTTCGGGGAAAACTCTCCGTCCTTTTCTTGTAGGCGATCGTTCTATAAGGGAAAGAGACGGGCTGTTTAGCAATATTCAACACACAATAAGTTTGAATTCATACTACCTATTTAGTTTTTGGACAGAAATTTATAAATTAACGGTCTTTAGTCGTGGTTTGGACATTTTTATTGTGAAGGAATGAAAGCCAAGTGTTGGTACCTGTATGAAACTAGTTGGAAGAAGGCCGAAGAAGAGATGGATGTAAAGTTGTTCAGTATGACTAACCAACATAAGTTTCGAAAATATGCCATCTCGAAATCTCCACCCAGTATAACTAATATGTTTTTTTTCACCACCCAGTATGAAAAAAGATAACTAACTAAAATAACGAATGTATGAAAAAATAATAATAAATAATTCATTCAAGTAAATAAAAAGAAAAACATTTTCATTACCTAATATCTAAGGTTCTTAATAACTACAGTAATATTTTCCACATATTCTCCATTAACTAATATTAGCAATAAATTCATTCATATCCATATGCCCTACAATAAGAACAATAACAAACATAAATTTTATGTAAATCAAATCTTATTGCTCAGATAATAAGACCTTATCGTGTTTCTCAGGCCCTTGGTGTACCAGTTTGGATGATACTGTCGAGACTGATTGATAAATTGCAAAATGATAAGTGTTCTATGACTTGTGTACCTTACGATAAATTGCGAATAATCTTTCGAGGAAGCAGATTTTTCCTGGAGCATTCTATTGATTTGTATGCTCTTTTTTTTTATACGACTAAGTCGGCAAACAAGCATACGGCCCACCTGATGTTAAGCGGTTACCGTAGCCATATGGACGCTTGCAACACACGAAGCATTGCTCACGACCGACCTTTCCCCCTCCCCAATGAGCTTACTCGCGCGCAGGAACACAACTTTACACAACATAAAGTTATTTGGCTGCGGTATTCTGTAAGGTGGAGGTACTTCCCCAGTCGAGCTGCTCTTTGAGTGAATAAACGCTACGCTCTACCTCTCTTAAAAGCTCTGTCCAAGCGATAAGGATCTGTCCAAAAATTTACTTTTTATTTTTAACCGACTTCAAAAAAAGGAGGAGGTTCTCAATTCGGTTGTATGTTCTTTTTTTTTATGTTTGTTACTTCATAACTCCGTCATTTATGAACCGATTTGGAAAATTCTTTTTTTGTCTGGAAGGGTACTCTTCCCGTTTGGTCCCATTGTCATCAGATCAGGATTTGATTATTTCTTAGTGTACTTTGAAGTCGGTTTAAGTTTTTTGTAAAACAGTCCAATTATGTTGCTCTGTAGTTCTGCAAAAATTTACCGTATAGTTTTACCATGAATTAAAATATCATATTTGTTGCATAGCTTTGAGACGGAGTATCAAAATAACGATGAGCAACGTTGATAATAAACATTTCATTTCATTCAAACAATTCCCTTCTAATTTTAGTCCGTCTACCGCAGAGACATGACTACTTTGTATAAGTGTAATAGTGTTGTACCGGCTATCGATAAAATTGCCGAATGTTTCGATATTAATTTATTTATCAACATTTCGAGCGTACATTGGAATCATTTGAATTAAGCCTTGGGACACAAAACCTATATAGGTAATGATAGTGCCAAAACACCGATAGGTGCTTGGCGACAGATTTACAATTTGAGGGTGGTAGCCAGCCAGAAGGGTACTATAAAATAGCCTACCATGATGGTAGCATACATAACCATTGTACTATAGTTCTCTCGCAATATTTACTTTCCCAAAAAGCTCAAGCTCATCAGAATTAAACTTACTACGACGTCAGTCTTCGTCACGGCAGAATTAAGTATTTTTACGTAAACGAATTTACCAAACTTTAATAAACTAAAATTAAAAAAAAACAGTCTGTGATTTCGAAATAAAAGCTTTATCTTATGCTCATAGTTATGGTTATTTGCACGTTAGCATTATTGCACCCCAGACATGCTTATTTTACCTATGTCAGTTTGTCTTGTTTGTTTGTCGAAATAATCTCCGAAAAGTATGAATACGTGACTTTAATTAGCAATTAGAAGAGAGACAGTGAGTAATCTAGGCTTTTTTATGTCAGATAAAATAAGTTTAAATTAAGCAACATTTAAATTACTTGGCATATTTTTTCTTTAGGTCTTTGTATCTTTTAGCTATTAGAAATTATAAAAATAAAATTACACTAAACTTAAATACTTATCCGGCTACACTTTCGCCATCGACAAGAGTAGGAACATCTCTACAATGGGGACGATGTCTTGTTACTAGAAATAGTACTTTATTTATACACATAACTGTTTCCTGTACACTCAAGCCACAGAAATTAGATTAAATAACATGTATAAAGTACTATCTTATACTCTGGGTGCCTATTATTTTGCAGTTTACGAAATCTTCAGAAAATTGGCCAGGCCCAGTAAAAAGGAAACTAATAACTAAAGCATTATTGCAGAATCTCGAAAAAAAAAACGAGTTTACAGCAGTTATTATGAAATTCATCAATTCCGAATCTTTTAAATGAATTGAATTGTATATAATGAATTAAAGACTAACTATTTTACAAAAGAAATTTGCAGAGAATTCGAAAAAAAAAAATCCGTTAGTAATATTACTTTAGTTTCCTTTTTAGTCCCTTGTTTATAATTTAATAATAATTATCGATGAAGAATCAATATATTGACTATTTAGATGAAGTAGGCAAACAGTCCACATGGTAGAAAGACAGAAAGAAGAAGAGAAAGATACTACCCAAAAATTTTAAGCAGTAAAATCTTACCCCATCACCCTCCGTAAACTTGGACCACACGATCTGAGGTTGAGGAGACCCAGTGACGTTGCAGGTGAGGAGCAGGTCTGAGCCTTCAGACACGCGACCCTCGTCGGAGGCTTCAAAACCTGCAATAATAATTATTCAAAAGAATTGAGACACGAAGAGAAATTTTTAAAATGTTACATTGTGTTGTGTATACGTCTCTTTCGCACACAAGAATGGGCTGCTCTTATATTAGAAGTGGTTAAAAGGTTCCTATCACTTACGGTCCATGGATATTTGTTTTTACTGTGGATATGCCTCTTTGACCACAATCTCAACATGGTAAGTGGTGATGTGGCCGAAGGTGGTAATCACACAAAGCCTAGAAGGAACTGGCTCTCAAGTGCAGCTGTCGGAACACACCGATATAGGTGCTTGGCGACAAATTTTCAACTTGAGGGTGGTAGCAAGCCAGGTGGGTACTACAAAGTATTCTACCACCGTGCTATGTTTTCCTCACAATGTTCTCCTTCACCGAAAGCTCAAGCTCATTGTATGATTCGAACCCGGGACCTTCGTCTCAGTATCCGACGTCAATATCACAGATCTATCATCGCCTTAAAAACATTATCAGGGGGATTGTTTAAAAGTTACCGACATTGAAAATCTCTTTTAATGGGAATGTCATGAGAAGATTATTCTATACCCAGTATAAAGGATGTAATTGAAACCATACGTAAAGTGATCATCATTAGGTACTAGACACCTCGATGGGAGAACTACGTGGGCGAAGTACAGATGCGCGAACCTTGTTAGTGTTAAAAGACGACCGAACTTGGTGCGACAGAGCTATACGTCAAAAAGAGCGTTCTGTACTCCTAATTTCTTCTGGCAGTTCTGGTATATATGACTATCTTCCTATTTTCGATGGTTCAGTCGCACCAGGTTCAGTCTTATGCGTTGTAGTCCTGACTGAGTGGTAGTTATCGTCATGACTTGTGATTTGTCACAACACGCTGCCATTCTTCCCTAACTACTGCCCTTCGGGTGCAATTGCTGGAGCCGCCCTATTGCGCCCTTTATTTGGTCGGTCCATCGCATCGCTTTACAATGCACCTCCAATCTCAATGGAAACAACTCCACGCCGTCCCACGTGTCTAAAGAAATTTAGGAAGCAAATATCAAATCAATACTTACTGATAATTTCCGGTGCCTGCAAAACCACAACATTATGGTTGACAGCTACACTATTCATGCTCACTGTCTCACATCTGTATACTCCGCTGTCCAATACATTCACGTCTCGGATGACCAGGTCCTTAGAGTCGGAGGCACTGGAATTTAAATATGGACATTAAAAAGGGAAACACAAAAGTTGCTGATAACGTAGTTAGGTAACAGAACATAAGTGAGATAGCGTTCAATATTATTTATGAAACAGAAACACTAATTTTAAATATTAATTTCGAAATGATAACCTCTACAGAAGTACAGAAGTATGAAACTGTCGAAGATATAAACCAAGTCTCAAGAATAGATCGTGTTACTCGAAAAAAAACCTTAAACCCCCTATTAATAAATAAGGTGTAAGTCAGTCTTGTAACACCCAGGTATTAAGATAGCCCCAGCCATTTTTGTTTATATGATATTAGAAAGCGACGGATATATTTAAACCTAGGTATTACTATACTTGACTTACACCTTAATTATTAATAAGGGGGAATATGTTTAGCGCAGGTTCTAAATTCAATTGTTTTAATCCCGATTCAAAAACTTGATTTGAGCAGTGATTGAAATTCTAGAATACGGATCTAAAAGGTCGAGTCAAAAACATATATAAGAGGAGAAAACTTTTGAGTAGCTGATAACCAGTGGGTAAGGGCGGATCTCCAGAGAAGATCATGGGTTTGTGCGAGGTGAATTGTAAAAAATGGTGTGCATTTAACTCACATTGCAAATCTGCTATCCTGTGTACCGGTCTTCATCGTTCCAAGGAAGTAAGAATTATCATCCTTGAACCATTGTGCTACTGTCGCTGTAAGTACAAAATAAAATACATTATTAATACTGTTCTTAAATCATAGTCTAATATTAGTTTTAGAATGCTGGATTTAAAATAAACGTTATATCCATTGACGGAAAGGATACTTTAAGATGGCATCTTTTTAAAATTCAACGATGGAACCAAATTTGAAATCACGTAAAAATATCTTTCATATATTTGATTTTATCGAATATCGAAAGCTTTAATATCATTGAAACCTCAGGAATCGAACGTCCTGTGAGCCAAGTCTGCTATTGTAACTACAAATGTCATTCTGACACGATCTCATCACTAATCCATTGCCATTAATCTGTAGCGACATCTATCAGTAACACCGGATAGATCACACACGGAAAGATAGATGGCGTGGCGCCACATTATCCTGCATCGCGCTTCAGAAGATTTCACGAGAATCTGCATATATACAACTGTCCGATATGTACAGTTGGACCGCGGTCCCCAGGCACGATGACCCAGCCTGGCGGAAGATCTTCCCTTTTAAATGGAGGTGTCAACCACCTTGCACCCTCCATAGATCCAATGTGCATTGTCTACTAACTTCATAATGGAAGCTATTGAATTATTAGACTATCAGAACTGGCAAATCTGTCAATTTTGACACCAGTGATAGTTCATTGAAACACAATAGGGATGTTTCCTGGATAAAGAAATAATAATTCTAATTATATCTCTTATTGGATACGTATTTTTTGCTTTACCAAATCATTAACAATTGACGAAGATAAAGCGCGACTAAGTTCGGTAGTTGGGGCTCGTGACCTCACTTGTCACTAAAAAGTGTAACACACCGTGACGTCACGCGGAACTTCAACAAACCATATCCTCGTATTTTTTGTTTAATTGACAAAAGAAAAAATACGTGTCTAATATTTTTTGATAATGTATATGACGGACTAAATATTTTTTTTCAGGAAAGTAGCCTATTGTAATAGCAGACATGGGCTTCAGAACAAAAAATTACGTCACTCCCTATTTTTCCCCAAATGTTTTATGAATGACACCAAAATATGCGCGTGATTCATTGCGCAATAAAACCAATCTAAATTTACAAACGCCTCTTCCGGTGATGGCGCCAAATGCGCTCGCGCTACTTCCGGTCGACCGTTTGTATCAAATATGGACAAGTGAACAGTTATGGTCATCTTAATTACTTTTATGTCCTCTATTTTGTTACTTTGGGTACTTGATTTACTGATAATACTTTTATTATGAAAAAATAAAGTTTGGATGTAGTATGTAATCTCCGAAACTACCGACATGGTTCGGAAAATTCTTACACTAATAGAAATCTACTTTATCCCCGAGTATTAGAGGCTTGTAGCGACATCTATCAGTTACACTAAGATAGTTCACACGCAGAGCGAGCCACAACATCCTGCATCGCACTCACAAAGTTTTCTCGGCGACATGCATTTTTTTTTTATACCTACAACTTTGTCGATTAACAAGCATACGGCCCGCCTCACCGTAAGCGTTTACCGTAGCCATATAGACGCTTGCAACAGACGGAGCATCGCTCACGCGTTATCAACCTTTCCCCCCTCTCTTATGAGCTCTGGCGACCGTACTCACGCGCAGGACCACAACGTCAACAGATATTGTTAAAACGCTATGATGTGGGAGCGTGCAACAGCGTCTTGGCTTCCCCTCTTTCGGGAGAGGCTGGGGCGCTGTGTGCACTATTCCTTTCAGTCCATAATCAAGTGTTATCTTTAAGAAATTGTTTGATTTATAATGTATACTTCTCCTCCGGGGAGGACATTGTCAAATTAGAAGAAGATAAAACTGTCCAAAATGTATGGTTGAACCGTATCCTCAGGCGCAATGACCCAGGCTGGCGGATGATCTTCCCTTTTAAATGGAGGTATTATCAAACCTTGCACCTCCATAGGATTATTGTCCTGAGAACGTGGGTTCAACCGCAAGGGACAGCTAGTATCTAATTAGATATCTTACCATCTGGAGACACATTGCAGGGCAGAATTATTGTATCACCGGCTTTCACGTCGAAGTTTGTCGGCTTGGTCAGGATAGTTGCAGGTATCTCTGGCTTCGCTGTGCCTCCTGAAAATATTAAAACATTATTAGAGTATGCAATTTTTTTATGAGAACGCTTAAGTTAGTTAATCGCTAGGTTCGTTCATGTCAATATGCTGAGTTTCTTACGTTTTTTAATATTTGTTTACCATTATAACAATTTACATGTATGTTTTTTAGCCTGCACGGAAGCCTCGAGGGCTTATCGGTCGCTGCACAACAGCGATCATAATAAAAGTAAACAATTTTAATTAAATTTTATGTATATCATAGTAGAAAAAGATTTAGAAGCATGAGCAATTATTCTATTTTGTGATTATTATAACATTTAATTTGTACCTAAGTTTTTTTTAAAGTATTGTTTAATTTATCCTTTATAGTAGTCTGTTTTCATATCCTTTATTCTTATGTTCTCAGCTCATTAACTATTTCGTGTACTCCCACGTTCTAGACAGTGATGCCAACTTAGCTACTTTATAGCTAGATCTAGCTATTTTTTGGTGTTAGGCAGCTACAATTTAATGAAACTTGTAGCTAAATTTATTTAGCTACTTTTTCTAGCTACTTTTCAATACTTTCGAAAGTTCGTAATAGGGCACTGGGTCTCGATAGAAAAAGTCTAAACGCGACGCTATTGGCCTAGATTTGGGTATAGGTCGGTGGCCGGGAATAAGGAGTTTTCTTATTATACCTCTATTGTCAAAATACCTGTCAAAATGTTGATCTTTGGATCCAATTTGAACCTTAAGTACACGATTTGACAGGTATTTTGAACATAGAGGTATCATAATAAATCTCCTCATTTAAAACTAATGCTCGCTGTTAAATATATTGTGAAAATTAATTAACTTTGAAAAGAAAATGTATTTAATTTACTGATTTTTAATTCTCTTTAACAATGTTATTGTTATCTACCTACTTGGAAACATTTAGCTACTTCTAGCAACTTTTTTTGGTATCAAAATTTGGCAATCTAGCTACTTTTTGCAAGATGTCTAGCTACTTAGTAAAGCTAGCAGTTGGCAACACTGGTTCTAGAACCATGTATATATTGGATGTAGGTAGTGTGATGTAGGTAAATATGATAACTGTCGCAAGTTCGTCGGTTGTGTGTTTTCGCACAGGCTGGTTCTGTGTTTATCCTCATCCACCATGACAGCCATTTTTACCTTATTGAACACGTTTACTACCCTGCACTATTTGAATAGATCATGGTTTTCGTTTGGAGCTATTTTGTTTTGCACGTAAATAGGATACCTGTTCTTCTCAGTTGGTAACTCCAGTAACTTTGACCTTCATAAGTGCCCTACTAGAGCCTAAATTGAATAAATGGCTTTGACTTTGAACATCTTTACATAAATTATTTCATAATAAAACAATAATATAAAAACAGACTGATTTTTTATACTACTAAGGTAGCAAATAAGCATGCGGCCCGCCTGATGGTAAGCGGTTACCGTACCCTATATACGCTTGCAACACCCTCGCACGTTACCGATACTCTCTTCTCGCCTTTTTTGAAAATAAAATTGAGAAGATGCACTATGCCAGCAGCGGGTAGTGACAAACCGCAGTATCATTTGGTATTACATAGCGAGTCACGGATACCAGATTGCCAGAACAGGAGACGCTTCATGGTGCTCTGGCGACCTTACTCACCGCAGGAACACAAGACCACATTCACGTTATTTGGCTACTCTTTCCGTGCTTCGGAAGGCACATAAAGCCGTTGGTCCTGGTTATTATTAAATTGTGATAGTCGTTAAGCTAGTTGGAAGCAGATGGAAAACTTTTTTTTTTTTTTTTTTTTTTTTTTTATACCACTTAGGTGGCAAACAAGCATACGGCCCGCCTGATGGTAAGCGGTTACCGTAGCCTATGGACGCTTGCAACACCAGGGGTATCACGCGCGCGTTGCCGACCCTGAAACTTGGAACTTGGACCATTACTTGGACCATACCGATTCGCAGTGGGTACGCGTGGTGGAGCATTTACCCATTCCTTTTCACCCTCATTTGTGAAAGGCCTACGCTCATCAGTGGGACATAAAAATATACATCTGGCTCCGGTCTTCTGTGGAGGTATTTCCCTAAAAATTGATACAGTTTTCAAATCTAGTAAAGTATGAATTACCATCCACTTCGGTGTCGTTCTGGGTATCGTCATCACTGGCCTCGTCTCCCTGCTCATCGTAGTTTATGTCATCAGCATCACGTCGCTGTATTGAGTGTCGGGCTTCTGAAACAAGCGATAAGTATCTTTCAGTCATTAAGTTTTAAGTTACTTTTTCAAATGGTATAATTTTATATTAGTCATTGGAAAAGCAGCATCAATGTCAACTCATGAATCAAGATGGGTCATCTTTTTTTTGTTTAAGCCCTTGCCATTTTGGAACTTTATATATATAGAATAAGAGAAATCTGAATTTCAACAGGTCTATAAATATTTGCTATTGGATTGTGAATTGTGTTTACAAGATTTTTATTAAGATTTGTTCGTTAGCGGTAATGGTGCCGATTCTGTTGTAAATCGCACTAAACAAATTTTAGTCACATCTCATCTGTTTCTTACGAACATTATTGAAAAAGGATAAAATACCTATATTTTTTTACCGACTTCAAAATGGAGGAGTTTCGGCCACAACTCCGTCATATATAGACGGATTTTCAAAATTCTTTTTTTGTTCGAAAGGGGTTTATTCCGAAATGGGTCCCATATAAATTTCATATAGATCTGATGTTGAGTTTCGGAGACAAACCACGGAACTCTTAAATTGCTGCTATCGCATAAATATGCATTGTTTACACAGGCCTTTACACGCGAAAGTATTTAGTATATATTAAACAAAAAATTCAAAAATAAATTAACTTTCTAGCAAAAAAATAAACCGCCTTCAAAGTGCACTAAAAAGTAAGAAATAACTGTTATCTTACACTGTTTTGAAGTCAGCGAAATATGGCGACTTTATATTGAAAACAAGCATTGGACTAATTTTACAGGACTAAATTTCTTACACCCTTTTCTTATGTTCTTTGTTAGAAAGAGACATACTTAGTGAGATTAAAATTAGTTTAGTTGTAAACAACAGAATCAGGGCCAATATGTCATAAACACGGGAATTCGGGCATGTGACTCTTACCAACCACTCCAATACGATGAAAGAAAGAGGCGCTGATCCTTAAGTGGGTGTAAATTAAAAAATCACAACCGTACGTAGGCGGTTGTCTCAATAAAGCAATTAACATATCTAAACGCGAGAAACATTATACGTGTTTTCCGTAGTCGGTTAGAATTGACGTAAGGTATCTCTTATTGTGGGTATGTGTTCTTGTGTGGTGCAAGGCAGAAGTGATATGCATTAGTCAAAAGCTTGAGTTTATATTATAGGCTATGTTAATAATAATGACTATCTGTCAGCAGGTTCGCCGTAATCGAAGGGATCTGTCGACATGCTGGATAGATTACAAGAAGGCCTACTACTCTGTGCCGCATTCATGGCTCATGAGGGTGCTGGAGTTGTATAAAGTCAATGCAACTCTACGCACTCTCCTGATGTCATGTATGAGGCAATGGAGAACGGTCCTTCTCTATCCAGGATCTCGACAGATCCTTGGTGATGGCGATCCAATAAAGATAGAGCGGGGCATTTTCCAGGGTGACAGTCTGAGCCCGCTGTGGTTTTGCCTGGCCTTGAACCCTCTAAGTACACTCTTGGAGGGCTCTGGGTTAGGCTATCGGTTGCGAAGAGGTGATCAGGTTATATCCCACCTGTTCTACATGGATGACCTTAAGTTGTTTGCTCACACCGAACTTGAACTGACAGGATTACTGAAGGTCACTGAAACCTTCAGTAACTCTATCAGGATGGAGTTTGGTGTGGAAAAATGTGCGGTCATGCATGTAAAACGGGGGAGGATGGTGGAATCTGGAGGCATCCAGCTTTCAGATTCCACCCAACTGAGATCACTCTCCGAAACCGAAACCTACAAATACTTGGGTATGTCACAGGCTCTTGGCATCAATGAGACTGACATGAAACAATCGTTGCGGGAACGCTTCTTGGGGCGCCTGAAAAAAGTACTCAATAGTCTTTTGTCAGGCGGAAACAAGGTGCGTGCCTACAACGGTTGGGTCATGCCGGTCTTGATGTACTCCTTTGGCATACTCAAGTGGACTCAGACCGAATTGGACACCCTGGATAGAAAAGTCCGTACATTGCTGACTGCAAACCGTATGCATCACCCACGATCATCAGTGATGAGGTTATATATCCCGCGGAAATGTGGTGGTCGAGGTTTTTTAAATGCCAAAACCCTACATAACCGCGAGGTATATAATCTCAGAGAATATTTTCTCCACACTGACAGGGGGATGCATACGGATGTTGTCGCAGTGGACAATGGATTGACCCCTCTATCTTTAGCTAGAGAAAACTGGCGCAGGCCTGTGGTGCTCACAGTAGACGATCGCAGGAAGGTATGGCAGGGCAAGGAGCTACACGGAAGGTACTATCGGGCCCTTCATGGACCCGATGTGGACCTTGCAGCCTCCGTGGCCTGGCTACAATTCGGTGACCTCTTTGGGGAAACCGAAGGTTTTGTCTGTGCAATTATGGACGAGGTTGTGATGACGAACAACTACCGGAGATTTATCCTGAGGGATGGAACCATCGACATATGTCGGGCATGTCATCGCCCTGGTGAATCCCTCAGGCATATAATCTCCGGTTGTTCGCGTCTCGCAAACGGTGAATACTTGCACAGGCACAACCAAGTAGCCAGGATAATCCACCAGCAACTTGCCCTGAAATACCACCTGGTGTCGTCTGAAGTGCCTTACTACAGGTATGTGCCAGAATCGGTTCTCGAAGATGGTCATATCACACTATACTGGGATCGATCTATCATTACTGACAGGACTATTGTCGCCAATAAGCCTGATATAGTATTGATAGATCGCCAAGAGCGCCGTGCAATGATTGTTGATATTACTGTCCCCCATGACGAGAACCTCGTGAAAGCAGAGAAGGATAAAGAAAGCAAGTATCTTGATCTTGCACACGAGGTTGTCGACATGTGGGCCATTGATACAGCAACCATTGTACCGATAGTCGTTTCCGCCCATGGCCTAATTGCCAAGAGCCTCGACAAACACCTTAAGAGGCTCGCGTTGGGTGGCTGGATCAAGGGCCAGATTCAGAAGGCAGTGCTCCTGGAAACGGCACGCATAGTGAGGAAGTTCCTGTCTCTGGAGCCTTGACCACCGGTACCTAGGACCCTGTTCCCGATGCCGGTGGGGAGCTGTTTTTATACTTTTAAATATATGTATTGTTTTTTTTTTTTTTTTTTTTTTTTATATATATCTATATTTAAAAATGTAAAAATAAGTAAAAAAAATTAATAAATGGAATAATAATAATAATAATAAAATTTATTACAAGAAAAATTGCGGTACAAACAAATGACACAAATGTTTATATTAGGTAACAATACAATATGTTTATGTTATACAATCAGGCTGTGATCAGTTAATGGATTTGAATAAAATTTGGCATATATATTATATCATATTTATTAGATTATATCTTAGAGCTTAATATATAACCCTCTGTGATATAACCCTTAGGAGGACCCTTACCATGTTGGGAGGTATTTGGAAAGTATTAAAAGAAAATACATAAAAATATGTGAAAAGCTTAGCTACAAAGTAGTCTAACTTATATTCAAAGTTCTATAAAAGTTCTGTAAAGAGCTTGTTTTTCTCTTTTCAGTTATTTTTTATCTTATGCAGTCGGGTTTTTCGTTGTCTTTAAGAATTAAATTTTCAGGTTAATTTAAGTTAATTTAAGTTCCACTTGTATTTCAATTGTGTGTGTGTATGGACGCCATAAAGGCGCCATTATAACGCCATAATGACGCTATTGTGTTAGTAGACTACCAAAACCGTAAAACGTCACAATTTTGATACCACTGAAAGTTCATTGGAACACAATTGAAATAGCAGACTTGGGCCCCTGATTGTAAGTCATATCATATTCTAAGGACACTTGCAATATTTAATCAATTCTAGCGTTTACTTATCGCTCATCACTTGTACCATACACTTCTAGTTTGAACCAAACACACAACATCGTGTATTTAACCATAATAGCTCTAAAATTGTTTATCAATTGAATGTTGATACAAACGATTCGTTTTACCATTTACGCCACTTGGTAGGTATACGTCTATAGTTATAGTAATCTGTGTCTATAGGCTACCTACATGGATTTTTAAAATGTTCATTGGAGCCTATTCTGTTGTAAATCGCACTAAAGTAATTTTAGTCACATCACATCTCTTTCTTGCGAACGTTATTGAAAAAGGATAGAACATATTTTAAGCTGTTAAATTAGTCGTTGCCGTCTTAATTTGCGGGTATTTAGACGTAACCGCGACTAAATTTATATTGCATACAAGCGTTGGACTAATTTGACAGGAATACATTTCTTACATCCTTTTCTTATGTTCTTTGTTAGAAAGAGACATAGTGAGACTAAAATTAGTTTAGTTGTTAACAACAGAATCTGCACCAGTATATTGTATTTTACTGTAAATTATGGGAAATGAATTACTTTGGCAATTAGAAATTTAATCTTACTCATATCTACAGGTAATAAAGAGGAAGAGTTTTTTGTTTGTTTTAACGGGCTATTGGTATATTTAAATTGTAGCTATTAATGTTCCATAATTTCTATTTATAAAAATGAATCCCTATTTCCCTTGGTCACGCCATAGCCATAACTTGAGAACAACTCTACCGATATCACCCACTTTCTCTTAATTTTTCTAATACACTGGACAAGGATCTTACGGAAAAAAAAAATTAAGAACGTTGCAGAAGTAGAAAATTAGAAAAAAATACCGTAGTGGTAACGCGGTAACTAGTAAATAAATCAGTAAATACTAGTCAGAGATGATGAGGTTTAAGATCGAGCTCATAGAAGCTAGAACGGAACTTGGTCTCCAGCAGTCGGATACTATTAGATTCCTGGCGACAGCTTTTTAATTTGAAGGTTTGTTACTATGGCAACGTTCATATGATTTCTTCACTAAGTTTTCCTTCAACTCAACCAAAAGCTCCTAAAAAAAACCGGCCAAGTGCGAGTCAGACTCGCGCACCGAGCCTATATAAGTAAATGGTAGAATAGACCTGAGTGTTTGATATGAATTTCAATTTTTGACGTATTAAAAAAAACTACTTTCTAGATCTCGTTCAAACCAATTTTCGGTGGAAGTTTGCATCGTAATGTACATCATATATTTTTTATAGATTTATCATTCTCTTATTTTAGAAGTTACAGGGGGAGGGAAACCTCAATATAATTTTTGAAGACCTATCGATAGACACCCCAAACTTATGGGTTTTATTAAAAAAAAAAAGAGTTTCAGTTCTAAGTATGGGGAACCCCCAAAATTTATTGTTTTTTTTCTGTTTTTGTGTGAAAATCTTAATGCGGTTCACAGAATACATCTACTTACCAAATTTCAACATTATAGTTCTTATAGTTTCGGAAAATAGTGGCTGTGACATACGGACAGACAGACAGACATGACGAATCTATAAAACGCAGCTAAAACCAAGTATACAATTAAGTAATGCTTCAGTAGGAGTACAATTACCGCAACACAGCATCAGTATTCCACCTTCGTGTGAACAACCGACACGCAGTCTTTCCTCGTCATGCATAATGCTGGAGTACTTGGTATTCATGGTGTAAGACGCGCTGTTGTCGCTCAATGGAGTCGTGAACTGACAATGTGTTTATATTATTTAGTGCCATTTCCCATAGTGGTTTAGTGTCGGTGTGGAACTCTTTGATTGTCGCGTAAGAAAAGGTAAAATGCATTTGTGGTGAAAGCAAGATGATAAAGAGATTTTTTTGTAGGGTTGAGTATATGTCATGAAAAGATACAGCATGGGGTCTTCAAAAAGGGTGTGAAGAGATTTCTGCGCATGACTAAGATCGACAGAGCTCATTTGGGAGGGAGAAGGTTCGGCAACTCGCGAATAATACCCTGGTCATGTGTTGCAAGCGTCCATAGACTAAGGTAATCGCTTACCGTAGGCGGGCTGTATGCTTGTTTGCTACTTTAGTTGTATAACACAAAAAGAACTTAGGATAACCCTTTGTAGTACCCGCCTGGCTGGCTACCACCCTCAAGTTGAAAATCTGTGGCCAAGCACCTGTTGGTGTGTTCCGACAGCTGCACTTGAGAGCCAGTTGCTTCTAGGCTTTGTGTGCTTAACCTTTCAGTCACAACATCACTGATATAAAAATAAAAAAAACGAATCAATGGTCATATATAGACAATAGACACAGCTTTATTTGACGTCACAAAAATAAAAAAAAATTCTGTATAATAATATTCCGGATATCATCATCATCAGCCGATAATGTGCCACTGTCGAGTACACGCCTCATTTCACAAATGAGGGTGAAAGGGAATGAGCAGATCCTCTACCACGCGTGCCCACTGCGTATCGGTGGAGGTAGGCTAGTGGTCAACCTACTGTTGGAGTTTTCAAGCCGAGTTTAGAAGCACGGAAGACGCTCGAGGTTAAAATACCGTAAGGCGGTCACCCATCCAGGTACCGGCCTCACCGATGGTAGCTTAACTTTGCCGATCGATTAATAACGGCTAATCATGCTGGTGTAACATGATTAGCCTTAGATTAGATTACGAGCGCCTGTTACGTAATAATTGAACTGTTTTACAAAAAACTTTAACCGACTTCAAAGTACACTAAGAAGTAATCAAATCCTGATCTGATGACAATGGGACCAAACGGGAAGTGTACCCTTCCAGACAAAAAAAGAATTTTCCAAATCGGATAATAAATGCCAGAGTTATGAGGCAACAAACATAAAAAAAAACCGAATAGAGAACCTCCTCCTTTTTTTGAAGTCGGTTAAAAAAAATTTGGCTGAAATATGACACCAAGCTGCATAATGCATTCCGAGTCCCGAAGAAACTAGGTCAAAAAGATACTAATCCATAAACAAGGCTGATCTGGCTGCATCTATACATAACTACATGTAACCGCGATGTCCGTCCGTCCGTTTAATTATAGTTAATTGATATGGCCCGGTTTCGCCCGCAATTATTGTCACAGCAGTACTTCCCGACATATGGTTTAGTAAACGATCAATTTTAAATTTAGGAGAAAAGATAGGTAGTAATTATGCGATAAATCATGATACGGGTACTTGGGATAAAAATTACCTTAACTTTTTAGGGTTCCGAACCATGAAGGTAAAAAGGAACCCTTATGTTACCCAAATATATGGCAAATGAAAAAAAAAAAAAAAAAAAACTCGAAATCTTTCCAAAACCTCTTTATTTTATTTTTTTGAAGTCGGTTAAAAAGAAGGAGGTTCTCAATTCGGTAGTATATTTTTTTTTTTTATGTTTGTTTCCTCATAACTCCGTCATTTATTAACCGATTTGGAAAATTCTTTTTTTGTCTGGAAGGGTACACTTCCCGTTTGGTCCCATTGTTATCAGATCAGGATTTGATTACTTCTTAGTGTACTTTGAAGTCGGTTTAAGTTTTTTGTAAAACAGTCCAATTATCATAGATCTTCTCATTATAGTCACACGATAGCCAAACGAATTCAATAGTCAACAGTCTATTTTAGAACTGTTACAGAGTAATTAAAAATATTGAAAAGGCCATTAGGCGAAATTCGCATGTCCCTGGCCTAATTCATTATCCTATGCGAATTAGATCATCGTTCAATAAAGCTTATAAGAATTATTGGTATACATAAATTTTGCCGCCATCGTTGATAGAGTTTTGTCACGGAATCGCGGTTTATTATGGGTTTTATGCCACCTTTAACTTATGGTGGGAAATAAATTATGGTAATAAATATATAGTTGATCTATTTAGTACATATATCATAGACTAGCTGCTCCACATGGTTTCACCCGCCTTTCTGGGATAATAGCTGCCAATAAAATCGTAATGGGGTAAACTTTTAGAAAATAGTACCTTCTTTATACCAAGGGAGCGTTTATTCGCTCAAAGAGCAGCCCGACTGGGGAAGTACCTCCACCTTACAGAATACCGCAGCTCAATAACTTTATGTTGTGTAAAGTTGTGTTCCTGCGCGCCTGATGGTAAGCGGTAAAGTAACCGCTTACCATCAGGCGGGCCGTATGCTTGTTTACCGACCAAGTCGTATAAACAAAAAAAAGGGAGTATCTACAGCATGGGGTTTTTAAAATAGATTTTTGCAGGCAACAGCGCGAGTGACACTCCTAGTGTTACAACCGTCTATAGACTACGGTAACCGCTTACCATCAGACGAACTGCACGCTTCTGGATTTGAAATAAGTTGAAGAAAATACTGGGAAAAGTCAATCAAATATTTTGTAAAGAATCATCCATGTATAGTGACTCGATTGTTGAATTTCCTATAACACCTAGCTTTATGGGCAGGCACACAAAAGCAATAAATAAGCAATAAAACACTTCAAAGACGGCTCGTTATTAGTATGGGGTCAATTCGACCCTGCGGGCGTGAGGGAATGCGCTACGGACGAGCTTGTCTTTTATAGTGTTAAGAAAAATATTGTTATATTAGTGTGTGAGTTTTTGTTTCTTATAGTGTTACTGCGACCCACCCCAGCTTCGCACGGGTGCAGTTTTACTAACGTGGCGTCATTTAGGTTTATAATGCACCAATTAGGTACTAATTAGTGCTCGATCGATTGAGAAACATCGTTTAGCGTTTTGATATTGACAGTTCATCATTACGAAAAGTGCGTTATAAATAAAATAATTTTACTTTTTTTAAGCCGTTTTTGAAGGTATTTGTCGAGGCAATGCGGGAGCTGAACCACTTGCACGGCTGCGTGTGCGCCGACCGTTTTGTTACGAGTGCATTTTCAATCTATGAAAATATCTTCTAAATAAATACATTCCGGGTTCGAATCCTACAATGAGCTTGAGCTTAGGAAACCATATCACGGTGGTAGTGGTAGGGTACTTTGCTACCACCCTCAAGTTGACAATCTGTTGCCAAGCACCTATCTACGTAGTGTATCTATCTATGTAGTGTTACGACAGCTGCACCTGTCAGCCAGTTCCTTCTAGGCTCTGTGTACCCCTCGGCCACATCATCACATACCATGGTAAAATTGGGGTCAAACACAGGCCAAATACAAAAAAAAACATTACATTCATTATGGTGGAATCGAATTCACGACCTGTGGTTGTCACTAGTCATCGCACTTCCCATTTTAATGACATCCTACTAATAATAAAAATGCGAAGTTTGTGAGTATCGATGTATGTTTGTTACTCTTTCACGCAAAAACTACTGAACGGATTTGGATGACATTTGGCACACAGATAGAATATGTTCTGGATTAACACATTGGATACTTTTTATCCCGGGAGAACATACGATCCCTCGGGAATGCGGGTGAAACCGCGCGGGACATCTAGTTCCAAATAATGGGAACTAAATTCGATACAGCTCCTAACCATTTCCTAATGCTTAAAACTAGGTATTCAATAATACTACATCTTATTAAAGACTATAACTTCCATGTCTCTATAATATCTAATAATATAACTGAAATTATTTAAACAGCTGCTCTCCGTGTATGAATCACAGACGGACAAACAGAAATAAATGCGTTCAGTAGGGGTGGCCACTTAAGTACGTTATTATTAGGTACTTAAAGCTACTTGGCCCTTTATGAAAAATCAATCAAGTATTGAGAGCAAGGAGTTCGGATTTATGTGAGAAAATTGTAATCGGGTTATGGCCGGACCGTTATCGGTTAAAATTAAGACTCTTATATCTTTACTAATAATTAAGCAAAGACCTCAAAGCTTTGCATAGCAGACCCTCCCATATGGAAGTAGCTATCACAGGTAAAATTAGCTTACGAAATGATCTATATGCCCAGTTTGGCAATGAAGAAACCTACCATTGGTAAGCAAAACGATTCGTTTTTGTTTATAGAAACCGGGAATTATTCAAGACAAGAGCCAGCTATTTTTATAGCTGTACCATAGAGTAAATAATACACTACGTACAAGCTGTACAAAAAACTACAAAGAAAGTTTAAGAAATCTTATTTAAGAAGGAACTTTATGTTTGATGACTTCAAAAAGGAGGAGGTTCTCAAATTTGTTGTATTTTTTTTAAATGTTTGTTACCTCATAACTCCGTCATTTATGGTCCGATTTGGAAAATTCTTTTTTTGTCTGGATCAGATGAGGATCTGATTACTTCTTAATGTACCTTGAAGTCGGTTTAAGTTTTTTGTAAAATAGTTTTCAATTAATCATAGATGATATGTAAAGACCGATGTCGTTTTCGACAGTAGTTGAAAAACATGGCGGTCTTCATACTAATATCTCTAATACCAATATAGGCACATTAGGCACCTACAGATAGGTACTGCTCACTAAAATGTTTATAATAATTTGTATATACGTGAAACCATTGATATACGACACTTATGGACATTCGCTCACCATCAGGTACACTGCAATAAGCATCATGACAAGGCTAGTTGTATATCAATGCTTTTTCTCTACGTTCATTCTTACTGAATGAGCTACTACATCATTGTCGCGGGGTAGGAGCCTGGTGATCTGTGGTACAGGTTTGCAGACACCAGTCTCTCACAAATTGTATCTTTTGCCATACCTAAAATGCTCATTATTGTTTTTATTTACATGTAATTTGTGAAGAGAGAATAAATGATTATATTATTATTAAAAAAAAAAACAAAAAAAAAAAAAAAAACTAAGATGATATCTATTTGAAACGTCTTTCGCGTCCAGAGAAAGTCAATCAATTTTGTCAGAAGTCCGCCATGTTTTTCGCCAATACGACATGAATGATGAAAGCGCGAGGATCAAAAGGATTACAATATTCAACAAATATACAATGATTCTGTTTAATCTAAAACCACTTAACTATAACTATATACTGAAACAGTTGAGCACTAACATAATACCCGCTAACAAAATCTTTACACTAGAAAGAAAGAAATACACTACGTATAATGAAACGCAAAGGCATACGATACCGCTCTACACATTAGTAAATGTCACCGCATGAATGAAACGTGAATAAATCTCCTTTAAAAATAATAAAAGACTCGTTCAAACTAACGTGATCTCCCTCCCCCCTCCTAACTTTAACTGTCAAGGAGAAAGAAGGAGGTTTCAAATGTCATCGAAAGGTCAAGATGGAATGGTCACAGGGAAGCGTGGAAGGAGGTCTGACGCGGTCCATTTGAGATGCTAATAAAAAAGGGTAAGAAAATAGTTGGTTTCGTTTTTTAGTTAGTTACATTGATGATGATATGTTTTAATGTAGATCTTGCCCACATAATAGAGATTTCCAAATATATATCTAAAGCTTAAAAACCTTAGATTCTGTTTTTGGTATCTCTATATTATTTCATTGATAGGAAGTCGCATTGTCGCCTTGTGCCTAGTGACTCCGCGCAGCGACATCCTAACTAGTTTGTTTGTTTATTTGTTTGTTACGCCATCACGCCTCAACTACTCAACGGATCATCATGAAATTTGGGATGCAGATAGCCTATGGTATGGTATGGAGAAGACATAGGCTACTTTTTATCCCGGTAACGCGGCTGAAACGGCGAGGGACAGCTAGTATTCCTATAATAATAGCACAAGTAACTTTGTATTCACTTATCTAACAACTCTTCCGGTATACTCCAGTCAATACAGTATATATATATCAAAGACTTAGTACTGTTCAAGTGTTACTTCAAATAGTAATTCACTTGAAGGATTTTAATCCATTCTTTATAGATTTGACGGTTCATTATGAAGTGACTTTTAAATATGAATAAGCAACTGTATTGGAGTATGTGTCATTAGGCACGGGTATTGGCAATGATGCCTTGAAACTAACTGCGCTTCCATAATTTAAACGACAATAAAATTGAAAGAGAACAAATGAAAAGGAACTCATATCGATATATTTTCTGACAGTTATAGTAGATTTCAAATAGCATGAGTTCGGTGACACATGGTGTTGTATAATGGTGCGTCCATGCTACGCGAATCGAGCACGAGCCGAGCCACGAACTAACCTACAACGAGCCTACAATGAGCACGATGCAAATCGCTTTGTACGTGAAAAAACTGACAATCGCGCTCGTTCGAGGCTCGCAAGCCCGTCCACGCTACGCGAATCGTGCTCGCAGTGTGCTCGTTCGTGGCTCGGCTCATGCTCGGTTCGCCAAGCATGGACGCACCATAAGATTTCTCAATTGTTAATGTTCATTTCGATATAATAAAGGAATACTATGATAGAGCGAGGTTTCATGAAATATTGTGAGTACTATTTCAGAGTAATCAAATGGAATTTCACTAGATGGATGAAAACACTTGACCTTGACGACTCATCCTATGTGAAATAGAGTATAATTATTAGTGTGCGATAAAATTAATAAATGCACTTACTCTTCATAGAGTCATCATCTATATTTCTACAGTTTTGCCCCACGGTTACACCCCCAATTTCGAGCTAATTAATGTTTTCCCGGGATCAAAAGAACCCCTATATGTTATTCCAAGTTATGATCTACCTGTGTGACGTATTTCATCGCGATTGGTCGTGCCGTTGAGACGTCAAGAGGTAACAAACAGACTTTCGCATTAATTATATTATTGAGATATTTGTAAAATCTTTGATGATTGTAACTAAATCTCTTCTCGGATTGCCAAGGCCCGAGCAACATTCGCACAGCTGCGCCCCGTTTGGCAGTCTCGGAAGCTGACCCGAAGAGTTAAGCTCAAGATATTCGGTTCCAACGTGAAGTCTGTACTTCATTACTGGTGTGAAACGTGGAAGGTAACCAAAGCCATCCCGCACCAGGTCCAGGTTTTTGTCAACCGATGCCTTCGCCAAATTCTCGTTATCCACTGGCCCGAGAAAATCTCGAACGTAAAGCTCCGAGAATGCTGCCACGAAACATCGATCGACCAACAGATCAAGCGTCGCAAATGGAGCTGGATTAGGCACACTCTCCGAAGGGACCCCGACCATATACCCAAGCAGGCAATGGACTGGAATTCGCAGGGGAATCGAAAGCGTGGCCGTCCCAAACAAATCTGGCGACGCACTGTGCTTGACGAAGCGAAGAAGATCGGGAAGTCTTGGATTGAGATCAAGCGCGAAGCTCGAGACCGATCGGGATGGAGAGTTTCTGTGGACGCCCTCTGCCCCATCTAGGGGGCACAGGATCATAAGTCAACCTTGTACAGTCAGTGTCAAAAGTAGATGATCTCTTTACAGCAGGGATCCTCAAATTAATTTTGGCAAGAGACCCCTTTTCCATAATGAACTGATAGCTCAGTCAGTCCCCATAGACACACCTATATCAAAATCGTGAATTGAGTTATGTGACAGTGATCAGCTACTTTTGACACTGACTGTACCACCAAATTCTTGTACAAATATTTGGTAACAAAATATCAGGTGTTAGTTTAAATCCGTAGGGAGTTGTGACATCCGGTAAAGTTAAGTTGACTTAAGTTCACTGGGTCAAAGCGAGCATGGTTAAGATGGTGAAAACGAAAGTTTTTTATGTATGAATGTCAAGCTTTATAGACCGGGAGATACTGGCACAAATTTCATGGTCATTTGTACCAGTATGGCTACCCTTCAGGGTCTAATTACGTAATGACGAAAAGGAAATTGATGGTCATAGCGCTGGTACCGGCGGCCCAATCGCGTGGGCGTTAATCGAACGTGTCGGATAAATTACGAGTGTCGAACGATTTGTTCCACAACATTTTTGTATTTTCTGATAGTCGATGAAAAAGAAATAGGCGGTTGCGCGTATTAAAGTTATTATGTTGGTTTCAATAAAGTATTATTATTATATTATCTGTACTAGGCTAATTTTTACATAGCTAATCATCGTCTAGTAGTTCAAGCCATACTTTTCCGACGATTCCAAATGGTACCCAAAGATTTTCATAGGGCATCGTGCCTCTACCCAGATGGATAATCCGCCTTACTAAAGCATGACATTTAATTTCACTCCGCTTGAGGGGCTCCCTGAGCAAATCGCTCTCAGTTCGTACTGCGCACGGCTGTCAAATACTGTCAATTCTGGCTTGTTTATTTCATGTTGCCATAGAGGCGACTATCCTACTGGACGTTTTAAATTCTTTGATGGTACCGTATTCCACCGTAAAGGTGCGATTAACGCCCACGCGATTGGGCCGCCTGTACCAGCGCTATGACCATCATTTTCTTTTTCGTCAATACGTAATTAGACCCCTGAAGGATCGCCATACTGGTACAAATTACCAGGAAATTTGTGCCAGTATCTCCCGTTCTATTAGGCGCCGATCCCACAGAGGGAGTTCTAGAGTTCCGAGTTCGTACTACCACCACTGTAATCTATGCGATGCCTTTGATCGTTGCACATAGAGAACTCGGCGTTCAAGTTCTCATTATCCTTACTTGAGATGAGACAGCTATATTTTTCCACAGAACTATTCAAAAAATATTCAAATGTGGAACACAGCAAAAGATGGAAACATAAGGAACTCTTTGTGCATGTGTACCAACATCGTAAACCAAACGTTACACCGAGTGAAAAGATCATAAAACGTGAAACATTAGGAAATGCTCCCGATCCATTTCTGGGAAATCAATTTGGGCCAGCGTGTTAAAGATATATTATATATTTTAATGTAGCGCTGATGGATTAGTGATTAAATTGATTATTCTTATGTAATTGCTGATTCTAGGTGCGAGTTTGCCTTCATGTAATTATTGTTTGTTTTAAATGCGATAGCTAATGGAATGCATGTTAAAAATCTTAATTTACTTCCGTAACGGATATTAACCTTATTTCTTAAGCCATACCATCACTTACCATGATGAAATTGTAGGCAAACAGAAGCCCTTTTATTATAAAACATGGTTAAAAGCAAACCCAGGTTTTAAACTAGCCTCGTCTCTTCTTGTTATATGACTTTAGAAAGTGACCGAATGAGTGGTTTTACTGAACTTGATTTAAACCTTCTTGTGTTATAACGGGGAAGACGTTTGATCCCGATTTCTATAAACAAAGACGAATCGTTTTACTTACCAATGGTTGGTTTATTGCCAAACTGCGCATATAGATCATTTCGTAAGCTAATTTTACCTGTGATAGCTACTTCCATATGGGAGGGTCTGCTGTGCAAAGCATTGAGGTCTTTGCTTCATTAGTAGTAAAGATATGAGTCTTAATTTTAACCGAGAGCGGTCCGTAAATTTTAGAAATCGGCCATAAATGGATTTATATAAAACAGCCAAAAGGTTCCGTAAAGATGTTTCTTGAATTTATTCCCTTTTAAATTTTTCTTTTTTGCTACAGCAGCAATAGAAATACATATTCTGTCAACAAATTTCAACCTACCTATTCAATTCAAAAAGCATTTATCCAATTTAGGCCCTGATAAGGCACTTATGAACGTTAACACATGACTCTACACCGGTTCCAAATATAATTTAAACTGAGAAGACTCCGGCAAGAAACTCAGCAAGTCTTTTTTTTATGTGTACTTAGAAGTATTACAATTTACAAAATATATATAACAATAGCCTGCGAAGCGAACAATTCATTCAAATGCATTCTTGTCATCTACAAAATCAGAAACTTTATAGTACCCTCTTGCATAACTTCTGTTTTACTATCTTTTTGAATCTATGTATAGGTAGCTCTTGGATGTCCTATACGGCTCCCTATTACGGTTCATTAGATACAGCCCTCTGTCAGACAGAAATATGGATGGCTGGACAGCGGAGGCTTAGCAATAGGGTCCGGTTAGACCTGTGTTTGACCACAATTGCACCACGGTAAGTGATGATGTGGCCGAAGGTGGTAAGCACACAAAGCCTAGAAGGAACGGAAGGCTTTCAAGTGTAGCTGTTGGAATACACCGATAGGTGCTTGGCGACAGATTTTCAACTTGAGGGTGGTAGGCAGTCAGGTTGGTACCAAAAAGTACCCTACTACCCATGGTTTTCTTCAGACTGCATGCTTTGGCTTTTAAGAAATTCGTCACTACCACGCTTAAAAAACTGAAAACTTTAATCAAAAATACTACCCATATTTTTATCGCCCCCGCACCACATTCAGAAGCCATCTTTCTTTTAAACATCTAAAACAACTCAAAAGTATTTCTCATAGATTAAAAGTGTCACTGTTTAAAGATTTATTTTTGTAGAGCACTCCACTTTGACTGGGCGTTAGATTTATTGCTTTTTTTTAAGCTTATAACTTTATTTTATCTGTGGTTATAATCATCGGTGAGTAATATGATGACAGTTCTATTTGTCTGTGTTTGTAAAGGTGTGGTGTGCGATGAGTGATGGAATCCTCGATTATGAATAGTAAGGAGTGGTTATGGTTGAGATTTTAATATTTTTTTGTTTAGGCTTTTACTTTGGCTCGCGGTAAAAAAAACAATGACATTAATTGTTATTACAGGACGCGCGTCCCTCGCGAGAACCATCGGGTTTGCTTCCAAGAAGCAAATTGAATAACGTTCAAATAATGCAATAACACCTAGAGTCATTATATTTACAAATTATTTTATTTAAGTAGTTTATTTTTTTAATGTAAATAAATCGAAAGGGTAATAATAATTGTATCGTAGAAAGATTTTAGGAAAATATTTCCACGGGAAATTACAGTGCAGCCAACATAACGTTGACCATAAACAATCGTTTCCTGGAGGGTGTTACCAGTGACATAATTATTCATCACCCCACCCATTGACCTACATCAGCTAAACTTGTAATAAATCTCCTATGTAGGTTAGAAAAATAATTTAATTTTGTCATGAGAATGAATGCTATGTAATTATAATATTAGTGATGGGTAAGCGATTAATTGAATTAATCGACTAAATTAGTTGATTATAATTTTGAATTGTATCGAGTGACATTAATGTCAATCGATTTGAATATAAAATTTTACGTTTATTTATATACATATAAAAAAATTAAGGTAGATCGTAAATTGGTGTACCATATAGGATAATTCTTATCCCGGGAATCCATGAGATCCCTCGGGAACGCAGGTAGACCTGCGGGTCGAATACTAGTTATAAATAAAGTAAACATAAAATTATAAAAACTTTGAACAAAAAATTTGTCATTCACAAGGCTCGTGCAGTATGACTTCATTCATTTGTATTTTGCCAGCAAAATAAAAATAAACATAATGTAATGTAATGAGAATGACACAATCTATTGACATGATGCTTACTCACATATAACATTATATAAAAGTAATATTTCAAGGGCATCTGCAGCATGTTTAATGTGGTTATAGAATTTTGTAACAATTTCCATGACTCACTACGTTGTTCGTGGTGCAATATCATTTAAATATAGTCCTTAGGGACGTTGCGGTGTATAATAATCATGATATTAATCACCATTTGCTTATATTATAGTACCATATTATGGTCAGTCATAATGCGGAAATTTATATTTATGACTAATGTTTAAATCGATTGTTTCAATATCGATACTATTATGGTTTGTAATAAATAATATAATAATCGACTAAACTATTTTTATTGTTTGTTATCAAAACGATATTCTTTATGCAAATCAATATTATAATAAATATTAGGAATGTTAAAATATACTGCAATAAATCTCTAAAAGGTGTTTTTATTGCTTTACCTTTGTCAAACAAAAGTTGACCCAGTTTCAACAATACCAAGGTTGATTGTTACCTAATCAATCACTTTAAAACACTTTTAAATCATCCAAAAAAGTATTAACGACAGACGTGGCTATTTTTAATGATGGCCGATTGTAATAAAAAGTGAATAAAACCATTCTATCGAAGGTTGTAATAAAATCTATAAATGTATGCGACTAAGGAGCGTTGTAAAATACAATGTAGCCATGTGTTCGGATGAAAGGAGCATGGGTTTTATAAATTTCCTCGTTAAAACGTCTGTGAACCTCTTTAGTCGAGTAATGTACTGTAATGTGTACTTTAGAAGTACAAAATATACTCAATATACTCATTGAAAAGCAGTTCATGAAATTTATTTATTTTTTGGATATCGTATGTTTATTATTTTTTTTTTTTTTTATTATTAATAATAAATATAATTTATGGTTAGTGATTAAATAAATTCGCTATGATCAAAATTGTAACAGCTTTCAATTATCTCATATCATATTATACTAATTTTATATTAATCTATAGGTACATAAAACACTTATTCATAAGAGCCAATTTAAATAAATTTCACACTCGACATAATCGACTAAAGCACCACTAACCGACTATATATGTAAATAGGTAAATCCTGAAACGTGCGTCACACCCACGTCATTGTAGGGTATTTCAAGTACCCTATGCAAATATTACAGATCTCTTGACATGGAAAGTCTTTTTAGTTTAACCCTGACCCGATTCTAGTCGATTCCAGGCGTTATACCTAGCAGCGAAGGGTTACACTTTAGTTGTTTTTTCTATCGGTGTTATAGATAGTGATGGATATGAAATGTTCCCCAAGTTTTGGGTAAATACCTTTTCCTACTAGACTAACTTTTTAGTTTAACGATCAATTTAAATTCAGAATTTACTTAGTTTTTTTTTTATATTATTCTTATTTAATTGTATGCGTGTGATTTACTGAAAATTCACAGAATAATAATCATATTTATACGATAATGAAAAAGTTTTTCAAAGCACAGTAGAGTAAATATAATTGGTATGAAATGTTAAAAAGGAGCTTGCTCACTCTACTTTTGATCACAAAAATTAGATTCGTTATAAATACAACTTCGACCTTACATTACCCGCGCTCCACTTAGGTCACAGCAAGACCCAAGAGCCCTAGCACTAGTAAACAAGTCTTATCTAGGTCTTGTATGATGTCATTGCATGTTTTATTTGCTTTCACCGCGGGTCGCCAATAAACACTAATGGTCCGTCCGTCTGTGCGTTGATGCTTTATTTAGTTTTATGTACGGAATAATGAAATACTTGGAAGTGGGTGAAGTTTTATGCCCACTTGATTAAGAATCAGTTAGTTTCAGTTCAGAAGAGGAGGTTTTATGTCTTGCTTACTCCGTCTTTTTTTTTTTTTTTTTTTTTTTTTTATACCACTTAGGTGGCAAACAAGCATACGGCCCGCCTGATGGTAAGCGGTTACCGTAGCCTATGGACGCTTGCAACACCAGGGGTATCACGCGCGCGTTGCCGACCCTGCAGAAATCTCTTCACACCCCTTTTGAAGAACCCCATGCTGTACTCCATTGGGAAAACCACGGCGGGGAGCTCATTCCACAGTCTGAGCGTCCGCGGAAGGAAGCTCCTTTGAGCCCGCACAGTACGAAACAATTCAGGTTTCAATATGTGAGGATGGACTCCCCGTCGATGGCGAGAGTTGCGATGGTAGAAAGTAGCCGTGGGCATCATCTTAAACAATTCTTCAGAACACCGTCCGTTGTACAAGCGGTAGAACAAACATAAGGAGGCAAAGTCTCTCCTCAGACTGAGGGGCTCTAAACCGCTTGTGAGCTCGGGATCGTCGACAATTCTGATGGCACGTCGTTGAACCGAGTCTAAAGGATCAAGCTGGTATCCAGGTGCCCCCGCCCATAGATGACAGCAGTACTCCATATGAGGCCGGACTTGCGACTTGTAAAGTTGCAGCCTTTGCCCCGATGTGAAGTACTGCCTCGCTCTGTTGAGCACTCCGAGCTTTTTGGATGCCAGCTTAACCTTGTCTTCTAAGTGACTTCGGAACAAAACGTCGCTAGAAATGTCGACGCCAAGGATCCCGATGCTTTTGCTGATGTTCAGGGACGTGTTCTGGAACTGTGGAGCCACAGCAAATGGGGTTTTCTTAGCGGTGAACGCGCAGGCTTGAGTCTTAGTGGGGTTGAAATGGACTAGGTTTAGTCTGCCCCAATCGGAGACACTAGTTAGTGTACTCTCGATTTCAGACAACAGCCGTTCGCGGCTTTCCTCCACCTCGGAACGAGGGATATTAGCACGGCCCGTGTAATAAGCGTCCCCTGTACTGTCGTCTGCATAACAATGAACGCCGTCAATAGACAGCATATCATTGATATGCAGTAGGAACAGTGTTGGGGACAGCACAGAGCCTAGCGGGACGCCGGCATTTATGTCCATGCTGTCGGAGCAGCTACCGTCAACGACGGCTCTTATGCATCTGCTGGACAGAAAGCTGGCAACCCATTTGCATAATCCCTCGGGAAGCCCGTATGCTGGTAACTTCGTTAAAAGACCCCGGTGCCAGACCCGATCGAACGCCTTCGCCACATCTAGGCTTACTGCCAATGCCTCACCTTGACTCTCGATGGCGAGTGAGCAACGGTGCGTGAGATACACAAGGAGGTCACCAGCTGAGCGACTGTGGCGAAAGCCATATTGTCGGTCGCTCAACAAATCGTGATCCTCCAGGTATCTCAAAAGCTGCGTGTTGATCACTCGCTCCATGACTTTGGAGAGAAGGGAGGTGATGGCGATAGGCCTGTAATTCGTCGGGTCTGATCTGTCACCCTTTTTGGGCACTGGGTGCACATGGGCGGTCTTCCACGAAGACGGGACTTCCTTTTTGGTGTAGGAAAGCGCGAAAAGGCGCGTTAGTACTGGACACAATTCAGGAGCACACCGCTTCAGCACCACTGCCGGTATGCCGTCTGGCCCACTCGACTTATGGATGTCCAGAGAAAGCAATTCCCGCCGAACCTCCCGTTGGGTAATGCTTATCTCTGGCATGGAGCTGTCACACCGCGGAATGGTAGGCGGTGTGGCGCCACCATCATCCAAAGTCGAGTTCGAGGCAAAGAGAGAGCCTAAAAGGTCAGCCTTCTCTTTAGCACTATGGGCCAAGTTCCCGTCCGGCTTACGTAGTGGTGGCAAGGACGACTGGCAAAAGTTTCCCTCAGCAGCTTTGGCAAGAGACCAGAAAGCGCGACTCCCAGAGGGAAGGCTAGTTAGTCTCTCACCAATTCTGCCGACGAAATCGAACTTTGCCCTGGCAATCATTCGCTTACTGGATCTCGAGGCAGCGTTAAATTTGCGTTTCGCATCAGAGATTTTAGGGTCCTGATTAGCTTGGGCCGTGGTCCAAGCCTCATACAAGGTCTGCTTATTATGTCTAGCATCCTTGCAGGGCCGATTAAACCACGGTCGTTTCTTCACCCCTGCAGCCACTAGCGGGTTTGGGATATAACATTCCATTCCCGCCAGTATCGCCTCAGCGACGGCAGCTGCACAGGTGTCAGGATCATCTGATGCGAAGCACAGCTGTCTCCACGGGTACGATGCGTAGTATTCACGCAATCCATCCCAGTCTGCTGACTTATAGTGCCACACGCGACGACGCCCGGGTGACCGGAGCGTAACGGGCCGCGCACAAGGCACCTGCGTCCGGACGAGACAGTGGTCCGATGACCCAAGAGGCGCATCCACTGTCACTGCATAGTTGTCCGGTCGCGAAGTCAGCAGAAGGTCCAGTAAGGAACTAGTATGGCTCTCAATATTTGGGATTCTCGTAGGAGAAACAACCAGTTGTGAGAGGCCATAGGCCAGGGCAAAGTCGTGAGCAGTCCTCCCCGCGAAGTCAGTGGACCGAGAACTAAGCCACTCAACGTGGTGAGCGTTGAAGTCTCCTAATATCACTAACTCCGCGGAGGGGTACTTCTCCAGTACTTTGTCAGTCGTCAATTGCAGGTGCTCAAATAACCGTTTTGTGTCCACGTCACCGCTATGGGACCTGTAAAGGCACGCATAAACTTTGGTGTGGCCACCGTGATCTACGCGCGCCCACAAAATCGACAGGTCCCTGTCTTCCAGGCCATGGAGACGGCGACAGCAAATATCCTCCCGGACGTACATACATACCCCGGCACGGCGCACAAAGTTGTGCTCCAGCTTGTACCCGGGGTAGTGTAGATACGATGTATCATCAGGGCAGGATATTTGCGTCTCCGTTAGAAATAGCAGGGTCGGCTGTGCAGCCTCAAGATGTTGATGGACTGCATTGATATTGGCGTGAAGTCCCCTGATGTTGCAAAAGTCCACTGACAGTGTGGACGGGGAGGCCGCTGAAGAACCATTTCTTTTTTTATGTTTCCTTGGCATCATTAAAAGGGGTTGAATAAAGATTAGGAGGAATCGCTGTGCCAGCAGCAAAGGGACAAAGTGCAGTGTTTTTCGCCGAGAGTGGTGGACAGGTGATGCGGTTTGTTGGTGCGGCAGCCGGAAGGGCCCCCGGTCCCCCCATGATACAGTCGTCTTCAAGTTGTATTTAGCCTTAAAAACTTTATTACTACTATGAAACTATGTATTGAGATCTATAAGTAGTGCTAACGCTGGCAAAAAACTGTTTAAAGTTATTTCAATCATATGAAAGCAGAGCGATTACAATCCTTAATTGATATGTTCCTTCAAAATAATTTCATTTAGTTCTACAAAAATTTAAAGGAGATTGATCAAATCCTGCCGATATTTTTGAAAAAGAAAACACATAAAAAGGCCAAACTTTATTAAATGGACGAGTATGATAGAAAACTATTTGACGCATAACATAAACCTTCCTCAGCATTGGGCCACAATATCTTCGCCAAACCGACCACATTAATATCCTAGATCACAATTCAATGATAAATAATTAGCATAGAATTCCCATAAAGTCGAGATGCCCCAAACTCCGGTCAAATAGGTCAACATGCCCCATTGCCCTAAATGCAACATCCCATAAAACGTGCCGCAGGCTTGTTTGCTCTATGTCAATTTGCTGAATCTCATTATTGAAAGACGTCGATCACACGGGTGGATTGGAATTGGAAGGTTATTTTTGGCGCAAATCTATGATGATGTTTTATATTTATGTATAGCCTGAAGCGCTCGTGGTGTAGCATGATTAGCCGTTCTTAATCGATCGGCAAAGTTAAGCTACGTCTATCGTGGTCGGTACCTGGATGGGTGATGGTCTAGTGGAACTCCAAATCGAGCGTTTCCGTGCTTCGGAAGGCACGTAAAGCCCTTGGTCCCGGTTATCACTTAATTGTGATAGTCGTTAAGCTAGTTGGATGCCTTCTAGGCGGCTTGAAAACTCCAACAGTAGGTTGACCACTAGCCTATCTCCACCGATCCGCAGTCGGCGTGGTGGAGTATCTGCCCATTCCCTTTCACCCTAATTTGTGAAAGGAGGCCTGTGCTCAGCAGTGGGACATTATAGGCTGATGATGATGATAGCCTTTAGCTACATTATTACTTACTATCATGAGAATATAGCTAAAGTATTTCGGCCTACAACTATTATTATGGTACCAAATCTAAATATTAATTCTAGCATAGTTTACACAACAACTTTTCCTTATAAAATTCAAATACAATTCAAAATTCAAATTCAAAAATTCTAAATCGTTTATTCAAATAGACCTTCGCAGGCACTTATGAAAAGTCTGACTCTAATACTCTAATACCGGTTCGGAAGGTTGCATTTTCTGAGAAGAGCAGGCAATAAACTCAGCAATTACTCTTTTCAAAACAAGCTTAGATTCATTACATAATATTTACATTATATTAATTTATTTTAAAATACAATAATGTATTTAAAAAATGTTAGGTTACCAATTTACCTACATAATATGCTATGGCACAGAATGCATAGATAATTATTACCGATGGTGTAAATTCCGTGTCAATGTCACTAGGGTCGGCAAAAGTCAATTAAACAATCTACCGTTATGAAATTGTTAACATAGAAATAAATTTATAGCTTTTCGGTTTGACCAATCAATATGATATTTATGGCCAACATTTGACCCAACGTCCGAGCTATTTTGACCCCCTGTGGCTTGTGGCAGAGATGGTTTATTTTTATTATAACTATGTATGATTGGTTCTTTGTTACATGGTGGATGCATGGTGGTGATAATAATTATGTTTGCCGTGGGAAATCATTTATTAAAATCAGATTAGATTTTTCTTATCTTTATATTAAAGGTGGCTGACGTATCCTACCTATATTGGCGAAATGTTGCCTTGCTGGAAATATAATCATGCTCCTCGATAAAGAAAGCTAAATGAGATGTTTTCTTTCCATAGGGTTTTATAGTTTGGTTGAAAATACCTGTCAAACTGTTGATAATTCGAACTAATTTGAACCTTATTTGACAGATATTTTCAACCAACTCTATAAAACTCTATGGAAAAAAAATGTCTCATTGCAAACAAGGATGCTAATTTCGATAGTGTTACCCGCAGAAGAGAAACATTTTTGCTGCATTTAGTTTTTTACCTGCAACAAAATAATAAAATAGCGTTAAAATAATGCAGTAGAAAAAATAATGAAAATAAAATTGCTATAAGTCATAGACTTATGAAAAAATTAAGACGGAGTGAATCAATACTTATCTATGCGATAAGTATTGATTGACTATAAATCTAAATAGAGGACGCGAGTGTATGTAGGTACTTCGCGTGTCAAAATCTGTGCAAAAAGGGAGAGCTATGATCTTCTATTTAAACAATTTCGCGTGGACAAGGAACTCGCATAAGGCTGCATGTCCACCAGCCAGAGACCTTTACCAGGGATGTGTTTAGGTGAGAAATAGGATCGCATCATTTTCACGTTATAACTCTATTGCTAGCCTAATTAAAGCGCCCTTGTGACATTATAGTAGGTATAAAAAACAACGGGTTGCACTCCGGGAGTGCCGGCAGAAGTGAAAACTTGAATATTAACGTTGTGCATTTTTGAAACTAGACATTTTTCACATAGTGTTATTATGCAAGGGGTTTTCCAAAATTCAACCCCTTGGGGGTGAAATAGATGATCGCGAGTGAATTCGAAAAGCGGAAAGCTAGTTCAAGATACATGTAAGTACATAAACACTTTTGAATAGGATTTTTTTATTAAATTAAAATAGGAACAAAAATGGTACCTACCTAGCTAGAGAATCATATAAGAATTTGAAAATAACCCCTGTAGAAATACAGTCTAATTTGCAACTACTCTCCCTCCGTCTTACGAATTTTCGATCAGGTCACGTGACACCTGACGCGAGTTTAACATTTTTTACCCATCCCAAAAAAAGTGCACAACGCCGCTAAAGAAGTTTTCACTTCAAAAAGTGTCACGCTTGGCTTTCATACCATACGGATGAAGGGACTTGCGTTATCTATTTAGATTTATGTCTGTGTATTGATAATGTATGTCTACGTTTGAATAACGTACCACTGCACGGTTAATGTATTTTCATGGTTACCAGAGGATTCATTGAGAAATATTCAATAATTAAATAAGAGAGGTAGAGCATAGCGTTTATTCGCTCAAAGAGCAGCTCGACTGGGGAAGTACCTCCACCTTACAGAATACCGCAGCCAAATAACTTTATGTTGTGTAAAGTTGTGTTGCTGCGCGTGAGTAAGGTCGCCAGAGCTCATAGGGGAGGGGGGAAAGGTCGGTAACGCGTGAGCGATGCTTCGTGTGTTGCAAGCGTCCATATGGCTACGATAACCGCTTACCATCAGGTGGGCCGTATGCTTGTTTACCGACTAAGTTATAAAAAAAAAAAAAAAAAAACTCTTCACATCATCCATCACCATAAATCCATTATAAGTCAAGATCTCTTTATGGCAAGCCTTTCATCTAACATTACCTATAAAAGCTCCTAGATGTCTGCCTGAGTCACGACTGAACGTGACCTAGTCATAGAAATAGATTTATAGCATATTGTTTTTCCTATCACCGCTTAATATGGTAAGGGACCAGTTAGTCTGACGATAGCCATATAGGCTTATGTTCTGACTGTGGTTCTGATTTGAATTGTCAATGTGTCTTTCATATGACGAAATAATCTCGATGTCGATTCTAAATTTGAATATTCTATAATTATAATGATGAATTTATACCTCTTTTAAATTAAAACAAAACCACTGCTAGGCGATAGGTAATTGTTCAATCTCCTTTTGAGTGATCCTTAAATTCTTAAAGAAGGTTAAAATTTGCTCTATACAGCAAATTTGTTTGTGACCTCTTGACACAACGACAAGACCAATCGTGATTAAATTTGGCACACGGATAGATTATAACATGGATTAACATATAAGATACTTTTTATCCCGGGAAAATATAAGATCCGTCGGCAACCCGGGGAAATCGCGGGCCGAAAACTAGTGTAGTATTACAGAGCACTACTTTCAAATAACTGTGATTTCAAGTTAATACTACGTCTATTGACTTCAAATTAGTAATAAGTAGAAGTAATTGAATTTGTAATGTCGGCAAGATTACTTAATTAATGTTGTTTATATATTATTTACGTGTATTTATTCATATAATGCGAGTCACGAACAAACTGTCGGCCTGTTCGTTTGCTAATAAAGTCTAGGTTACATTTAAAATTCTAGAACCTAGGAGAGACATTCCGTAGGTTTGTGGATGGAATTTTTAATCAAATTAAAAAAAATAAAGGAGGTTCTATTTTCGACGCATTTTTTTTTTATAATGTATGTTCGCTGATTAGGCTCAGAAACGGCTTATGCTATTTGAATTGTTTAAATTATATCACGGTAGATCCCGTGGTCCCATATAAATTTTATCATGATCTGACCGTGGACATTGAAGATATATGTGGAATTCCTCAACGGAAAAGAGCAAAAACATCCCGATTGAAGCATTTAATTCACTATCGAGAATTTATAAATGACTAGCTGCTCGGCACGACTTCGTTCGCGTGGTTTCCTTCTTACCTATACCCTTACCTACCCTACCCTTCCACTACCCCTAGCCCACCCTACCCTACTACCCCTACCCTACCCTACCCTCGCAACTTTGTTATTTTTTTCTTTCATAAGAACCTTCTCCTAACAATAACAAACACAACAAAAAAAGAATTAGCGAAATCGGTCCAGCCGTTCACGCGTGATGGCGTGACCAAGGGAAATAGGGATTAATTTTTATATATATATAGATAGATATCCACATACTCGGTCAGTGAAAACTCATGAGTTATTGAAATCGCATATGAAACTCAAATTAAAAAATAAATTAACATTTAAAACACAAAAAACCGCCTTCAAAGTGTCAGATTAGAGTTTAAATTTGAAAGCTAAAAAACATCTGATACACAATATGGTACTTCGTTCGTTATAATGGATTTATTCTTGTTTCAACCCGAAGATTCGTGTCATGTTTCCTTAGATATTTCACATCTTTATTATATAGTTAATTATTTGTACATTCATTTAAAATTGCTACTTATTTGGTAAAAAAAAACATCTATACTAATTTTATAAACAGGTAAAGTGTGTTTGTTATTTTTGATTTAGTAAATTACAGTAGTACCCAACTAATAAGGCGCGTTGTGAATCTTCGTTCGCACAGAAAAGAAAGTATGGCCCGAAGATTAACGAAAGAATGCTTAAAACTTACAATTAACCTTAGACCACTACTATAAGGTTCATAATACGCTGCAGCTATTAGTTCCCTCTCACTCGCATGTCACGCCCTTCCGCACACATGCAACAGCTGCCGACCTATTTTATTTCCCGCGTTTTGAAAATATATCTTCTGCGCAGGTACCTACATCAGTAAGCCATATCAGTTGGGTACTACATTATCCCCGAGGGCTATAGGCTACTTTGCATCCCGGGAATGCAGGCAAAAACGCGGTGCAACTGTATAATAGAACAAAGAAAACCACCGTAATCTTTCCACTCGAATAAAAATCTTATAATCATTTACATAAGCTTGACTATCGTAAAATTGATGATTCATACACAACAATGACAATATAAAGTGATGATTACCTACTTCAATCATCACTCTAGTTTCTATAATAGGTTCTAGAGTCGGCCAGGCGTAATTTATAAGTGTTGATGCACTTTTATTCGAACAATTCGAGCTTCAATACTTATGCGGGACATTGGTTTGTGTGGTGTATGTTATAAGCGACTTAGTAAATAGATTTATTCTGAAATTCTGATATCCTTAGTGAAATATACTAGACGGATTTTAATTTATCTTGTTAATATAAGAGAGGTAGAGCATAGCGTTTATTCGCTCAAAGAGCAGCTCGACTGGGGAAGTACCTCCACCTTACAGAATACTGCAGCCAAATAACTTTATGTTGTGTAAAGTTGTGTTCCTGCGCGTGAGTAAGGTCGCCAGAGCTCATAGGGGAGGGGGGAAAGGTCGGTAACGCGTGAGCAATGCTTCTTGTGTTGCAAGCGTCCATATGGCTACGGCAACCGATTACCATCAGGCGCGTATGCTTGTTTACCGACTAAGTTGTAAAAAAAAAATATTAAATGATTTATAAAGAAATTAAACACCATTATAACTATATCCCGCATATAATATAGGCGACAAAATGTATATATGAATATTAATAATAAATATATACAACTAAGTCGTCAAATAAGTATACGACGGTTGGTAAGCGGTTAGTGCAGCCCTATGGTCGGTGAGGAGCACAACGTTCAGTTATTTGGTTGCAGTATTCCGTAAGGTGGCAGTACTTTCGTAGTCGAGTGTCACTTTGAGCAAAATAACGCTATGCTCTACCTCTCTAAGTAAATAAGTATTTAAGTACCTAATAAGATACTTAAAAAAAAACTCTCATCCCATCAAAGACAAACCGATTTTATCTAATACATACCCACTGTTTGTTGCTCTTACGAGTTCCTTAACTTTTAATGATGTAATCGAGTGGTACCCCTGGTGTTGCAAGCGTACAGACTACGGGAACCGTTTACCATCAGACGGGCCGTATGCTTGTTTGCTACTGTACCATGAACTGTTGGCAGTGAAACGTCCAATGGCTAGTTGACGCTGAAAAAACTTTGCTTGTTTGTCAACTTACTGGCATAAAAGAAAACGCTCACCGCCCCCGCTCGTAGCTTCCTCCTATAACTTCCACCGGGCGGCATATCATTGTCGACTCATGCAAGTCAACTGAGCACCGAGAGGTTTGTTCAGCTTTTCAATTGACTCCCATCATCTTGTGTGAGTCAAAGCGCATGCGTCATCAAGATGGTATGCTTCACTTTGAGCCTAACATGTAATCCCCAGAACTGTATTGAGAGATTGAGGAAGATTAGTGGGTTAATAAATGATGTTATTATGATTATCTGTAGGGCTAGCGAATGCCGATTTATCATTGAGATTGATCTATTGAATTAATAGTTTTTGTTTTTATTTCTATTAATTAATAACAATAATAAGCTCGTGCCATGGTAACAAAAATTCATTGCTAAAATGTTTTGTGGGAGTAACAAGTAATTCAAAGGTCATAATTGCAGATTATAGTTACGTTCCGCATTGCATTTTCACCTACACACAAACGCACCAAAATTTTGCAACTTTATTTGAGCCTATTGTATTGCCTACGCTTAATATCGTACATAGATAAGAAAGTAAGATAATCATGAATTAAAGAATATATATATTAATGTGGATTTTTTGATTTGGATTGGGACTTTTCATACCATACCATAAAATCAAAACATAAGATTATTTGAATCCCAACATGAGTAGCCTCCAAAAAGCAAGTAAAACTTAATAGTCATAAAAAATATTATTAAAAAAAGACTCACAACTATATGATAATGATAATTAATAGGGCGAAACATCCCAGACAAAGGCGGAACACATCATTTTGATTGTTCTACAAATCCTTGGACATCAGTTGGTAGGTCAACCTACTTTTAAAGGTGGGGCAGTCTGCTACACGATGTAATGACTTCTGACATCTCTTGACATTATGAATCGGTCATACATTATACTCATTGTTTTCAGTGAAGCTTTTGGTTTTAAATTTTACGATGATCTTTGGGTATTCGTGTTATGCAGAAGGCTGACAAGCAAGGCAAGTGGTCCACGAAGGGCCCAAGTCTGTTGTTACAAAGTTATCAGCGATTATGGATTTAAATAATTCCAGGGAGCTTGCGAATATGTTGTCGATGAAAAAGCCTAGAACTGGCTCTCAAGGGCAAGTGTCGGAGCATATGTAGGTGTTTGGCGGCAGATGTATTAACTTGAGGGTCATCATCATCATCATCAGCCCAATAATGTCCCACTGCTGAGCACAGGCCTCCTTTCACAAATTTGGGTGAAAGGGACTGGGCAGATACTCCACAACGCGTGCCCACTGCGGATTGGTGGAAGTAGGCTAGTGGTCAACCTACTGTTGGAATTTTTCAAGGCATCCAACTAACTTAACGACTATCACAATTAAGTGATGACCGGGACCAACGGCTTTACGTGTCTTCCGAAGCACGAAAACGCTCGATTTGAAATACCACTAGACGGTCACCCATCCAGGTGCCGACCACGACAGACGTAGCTTAACTTTGCCGATCGATTAAGAACGGCTAATCATGCTACACCACGAACGCTTCACGAACTTGAGGGTAACCATCCTATATGTCATCTTGTATTATTGCTTATTGCATTAATAGATTCTGTTTCTAATATTGATCAATACTTGCAAAGGAATATATGGCTCTTTTTTACAATTTATTTTTATTATTATTACGTGCTGGGTAAATATAAAAATTTCATCGATACTTGCACATCACTACAACCCAATCGCGAATGCAACTCGTTTCGTGAGTTCCCAAATGTGTAGACACTTTTTCGTTCTTTTTGGCCAAATTATGCGTACAGTTACATTCTTAAAAATTCAAAGGAAATTTTGTACGATCTTATCGAATTCACAACACACGTAATTTTGGGACCAATGTTTTTTTGGTTATTGCTTGTTTTATCATATTTTTTTTTTTTTTTTTTTATACAACTTAGTCGGTAAACAGGCATACGGCCCACCTGATACACACACTTGACTAGTTTACGGTGAAGATGCACTTTTATTGAATATTCAGCACTAGTGTTACAACTATAAAACCTTTTTCTTCCATCTTTTATCGGTTTCAAGTTGCTTAACTGACATCAGCTTTGTGACTCTAAGAACCTTTTTTTTTTTTTATACGACTAAGTCGGTAAACAAGCATACGGCCCGCCTGGTGGTAAGCGGTTACCGTAGCCATATGGACGCTTGCAACGCACGAAGCATCGCTCACGCGTTACCGACCTTTCCCCCCTCCCCTATGAGCTCTGGCAACCTTACTCACGCGCAGGAACACAACTTTACATAACATAAAGTTACTTGGCTGCGGTATTCTGTAAGGTGGAGGTACTTCCCCAGTCGAGCTGCTCTTTGAGCGAATAAACGCCATGCTCTACCTCTCTGACAACATATTATTAACCTACATATTATTCGCGGATTACGTGCTGCCACGAAGCTCTACCCTGTATACCTTTGCAGAAGTTCTTGAACGTTTAGTTGAAACTACAACTTCACTACTCCAGTGTTCAGTAAAAAACAACAATGAAAAACTATTCGAGTAAAAAACGATCGAATAAAAATGCCACCTTAATTTCTTCCATCGTCGAAGAACGAAAGCCAATGCCGTTGACCTCAATTCGATGTGAAAAAGTTAAATCATTTTCATTGACTTGTTAACTTTACTGTGTAATTGTATTCTCGATTTAAACTCAACGATGTACAGTCAACAATAAAAGGTAGTTGAGCAAAGTGATACAATAGTGATGCTAATTTTGGTGAAATATCCGCAGTTCGGATATTGGATTAAAAAGAAATATTCCGTGTCTATAGCTAGGAACTATTAGCGCACAGTTTAACACGTAATTCATAGAGGCTGGGGGAGTTTCCTATTTAATGTTTTAAGGAGTCGTTTTTAACTAAGAACCGTACCGTATGAAATTAATAAAATAAAATCATTAAAATAAGTTAAAATAGTTGTTAATAAAGACGAGCTATAAGAACAATAACTATGTCCAAATTTAATTAGTAATCTACTTAAATGATTTATGCTAATATAAATATATAATATGCTTATTTATGCTGATTCTGTTATATATAAACAAATTTGGACTTACTATATCTCTTTCTATCATAAAACATAAGAAAAAGATATAAGAAATTAAGTCTTGTCCAAAATTACCCCAGTTTACTTGTTATCAATGTGAAGAAAGTCGCCTTCAGAATTGGTCACGCACGACTATTTACCCGTTAATGACAATTTGACATAGACTAATTTGATAGATTTCAATATTTTCTATCCATGTCAGTTAATGAGTTTAAGAAAGAAATGTTGTGATAAAAATATAGTTTAGTAAATTTTTCATCGAAATCAGCACCAATGTCCACTATCACGTAGAAATCTCAGAAATGTCTATTATGTTAATTTATAAAAACTAATATCCGAAAATATCCGCATTCGTCATCCCAACACTATATAAAACTGTACATTGCCTCTGGTATGTTTACAAAGGATTTTTGTATGTTTTATACAATGCCCGTACCCGAGATGTTTATACCTTTATCGAGATAACGTTCTTGATACCAGATAAGTATTATGTCGCCGTAACTTCGGCTTCTTTAGGAGAAAGTTTTATGTCATAAAAATTATCTTTGTAATTTGTCGAGATAATTTTTGTGTCGGCTTTTAATGCGATGTTCTGCTGTTTTTATTCGTTATACTTAATCGTTTTCGTTTTGTTTTTTTGGAGATTATTTTACCGTTATTTTAAAACTGAACATGTAGTTCGTTATTCATATTAAAAACAAAATAGCTTTTTAGCATTTTGAAAGTCTAAACCTAATGGTGCGTCCATGCTTGGCGAACCGAGCACGAGCCGAGCCTCGAACGAGCACACTGCGAGCACAATTCGCGTAGCGTAGGCGGGCTTGCGAGCATCGAACGAGCGCGATTGTCAGTTTTTTCACGTACAAAAGGGATTCGCATCGTGCTCGTTGTAGGTTCGTTCGTGGCACGGCTCGTGCTCGATTCGCGTAGCATGGACGCACCATTACATGCACCATTACATTTTTTTTTGTATCTGTATTTTAGTAACAAACAAAAACTATATATATTTTTGTCGAGTTCGTTATTCAAATTAAAAACAAAATAGCTATTTTTTATTTAAAGTTTAAACCTAACATGCACTATTAAACATTTTTTTGTATCTGTTTTTTAGTAATTTTTTTCAGTATCTGTTTGCAACTTTCGTTACAAATTATTACGCAAATTTAGCGTAAAGTCAAGTTTTCTTCACGTGTAACCAAGTGATTCCTGGAACGCTCCATTCATCTAACTCCACTATTGAATGAGGTGCCTAACCATATACTTAAGTAGGACTGTTACATAAAATGTAACATATTGCATTGCCTTACAGGGAATGGGTTAAAACAAAAACCATCTTTGTGCCAATTCGAGCACGGAACCGGTTGGCTATCCCGGTGTCAATAGTGGTGGGTAAATAAATAAATATCGACAATTTGATAGCTGGGAGTCGATAAAAATGTTTTAAAAAGGTTTTTGAGAGAAATTGGATCCAACTGTCTCAAATATTTTATGGTCCCCAGATTAATTATATTTTAAGGAAGTATTGATACGACTGTCAAAACAAATAATTGAACTGTTTTACAAATAACTTAAACTGACTTCAAAGTTCACTAAGAAGTAATCAAATCCTGATCTGATGAAAATAGTACCAAACGGGAAGCGTGCCCTTCCAAATAAAAAAGAAATTTCCGAAAATAACGGAGTTATGAGGTAACAAACATTAAAAAAAATACAACCGAATTAATCCTTCTTTTTTTTAAATCGTTTAAAAACTGCAATATAAGATAAAATTAGATATTCTATCTACCCGGAGTTAAATATTAGTTAAATATTTTATGAATGTTAACATTTGCTGGTATGCAATCTCAATATTAAAATATGTACATTCAAATTTTAATCAATATATGGATCGGCCATCATTTTTATCTAGAAGTATGAAAATAAAGAGAGGCTATAAGTCTACCGATGATTTATAGATAACCGACAGTATAAACAAACTAATGATCGTTATCAGACTGAAGTATTATCAAGACAATAATAATTAATTTAATATAAAAAAGTCCAATTAAGTATCTGATATGTTATCAGTACATAATATTAAATATTTTTCCGAATCAAATTAATTGCATTAGAGTTCCAACATAAACAATACAATTAAAATTATCACAAGCCAATTTATCGATAAAATAAAAGTTCTTTCACAACACTACTTCAGAATGCGGTGCAGTAAGTCTCTATGTGAATGAACACTACCAAGATATACTTTATATTGCCATCGTCCATTCCTTTCTAACATACAAACTCCACTTTAGAGAGAAAAAGATGAAAGAGGCCACGTAAGCCTGGATTATAAAGCTGTAAACTCGAAGGAGTTACGTGCTTTTCGAGATCGAAAAAAAGGACAATGCGATACTTTGGTTTAGTGTTATTTGTTTGTGAAAGACGATCTTTGTTTTTTAAATGATAAAATGCATTTATTAGTAAGTAGTTTATAACATCAAATCACTAATCTGTATTTCAGAGTTTAGATTTTACTGATAAATTCACTGAATTTTATTGAATGAAATCAGCGAGGAAATCTGTATGCTCATGCTGTGTGGGATGCCGTGGTGGACCTTATACCATTTTATTCTTAGGGGCCGCCGACTAAGAACGTGCTGCTTAGGTAAATTTAGAGAGCCAACTACAGCAGTTTTAATAAAACTCGCAAAATTTACATTTTACTATTTATTGTAACACTTTTAGACTGTCACAACTGTAGTGGAATTCTAAATACGTGCATGTGACGCAATAAACAACCCTTCCAACAAGACTCGTGATGCAGCTTCTAAATTTATGTGCAGCGAATGTCAAAATAGAGATTTTGTGTAACATAATTTGTGACAAAAGGAGTATGAGAATTATGAGACAAGCTTGGAAGCGACTGAAAGTGTATGGACCTGAATGATTTTGAGATGGCACCAACTAAAGAGTAGCTCAAAGCTACGTAAATGTCGCAGGCCTGAAGTTGTGACCTTTTTGATGGCTTAAACTGGCTAAAATACTTCTCAAGTGCATTGACTATTGAATGCAAAAGTAATGGTGAATCGGTATTAGGTTTAGAACCATGAATTTACTCTGGTAACATTGTTGTTTCTCGCTAGCGACCACATCCGTAACACCCACACCCACGTTCCGGAGATAAAATACGATTTGTGAACCTATCTCAGGGCTAAAGTAAAAAGTCTTATTAGGAGATTAATTGAAGGAAACAGTATTTGAATTGGAGTATGATATTTCCTACTCCTGTTAAGCAAGCAGCGGACAATTGAGAAGTCTAAGTAAATAGGGATAAAGTATAAGTTCCTTTAACCATCATGGTAGCATTCAACACACAATAAGCATGTATTTAACTGACAAATAAGGATAGAAAACGTTTCACCAGACGTGGCTACAGACAACATCTATTCTAAGAAACGTTGCTGTCTCAACTTACGTATAATTACAGAAGCGTGCCGACCAGTTAATGAAATAATAAAAAACTGTCCGTCCGTCTGTCTACGCGAGGAGAATGATAATGTTTATGAGAAAGTGAACGAAGATGTTTGAAAGATACCACTTTTAGGCATAAGTGGACGTCGGGAAGAAGTGAACACTCTCCTTTGTTTGAAATTTTTCACGGACTTCTTTTCGTAGGGCTTTTTGTTCGAGACTTGACAGATGATAAAATTATCACCATTCTCGGGTTTACGTCCCCAGAATATCAATTTGATTATTGATACCCTTACTTTTAAAACACTGCATTAAATATTATGGAAGTCTTTCAGGTGGTCAAAATTGGAACTAAGGCCGTTCATTTGAAAATATCAAATGTAGAGGTGCTGATTCTTTTGTTTGCAACTAAAATTTGTCTCACTATATCTCTTTCTAACGAAGAACATAAGAAAAGGATGTAAGAAATTTAGTCCTGTCAAATTAGTCCAATGCTTGTTTTCAATATAAATTTAGTCGCCATCTATCGCGTCTAAACCCGCAAATTAAAACGGCAAGTATGTAAGAAAGAGATGCGATGTTACTAAAATTAGTAGGTACTCGCGTGTACAGATAAGTTGGTGGGACTGTAGGTGATTATGTGGCCGAACGTGGTAAGTACACTGTAGGCGATGGGAGAGAAATTAAAAGCAATATAAAATGTTAAACTTTGTATTTTATAATACAGAAAAAATGCAGGAAAAACAAATTAAAGTAACTTGACAACTAAAACTTTTTAAATATTCGAATTTGAGCGGCAAAGAGGTTATGATCTTTACTTTTTTTAATAATTTTATTCTTAATAGGTCGCATCGCAGCGCAACTAAATCTAATGAGGTTTTACTTATATTTAGCCTGTAAATATTTGTGTTTTTAAGACAATAATTATAATAAATTTATTTTTTAATATTTCAGGAATTTAGGCTTAGCACTACTATCTAAAACGAGAAGTAAATCAGCGAAATAACGATTTATGAGGAATTTCTGTCCCGTCACTTCCGCGGTTCAAAAGTGTTCGTGAGGGTTCAATTTCTGTCCCGGAATGAAAAGTATCCTATGCATATTCCGTTTGCCAAATTTAATCCAAATCCGTTCCTCTTGAAAATATCATACATCACAAACTTCCGCGTTACATAAAACTATATTTACCTCCTGAACATCTCATGCCTTCCCTTTTTTGGATACCTTTAGGGCATTATTTTACCTCAGAACATCCCACATTACGCTTGCCAGCACGCAGTCTACATTCTTGAATTAGCATAGGTACTTACTACTAACGGTGTCCAAGATTCAGTACTTAGGTAATGTATTTAGCTGACATAAGGTCTAGATTCGCCGAGCTATTCATGTAGGACTTTTTGTTCGATCCATGTAAAGCCTAGGTTATGTATACTAATATTTGTAAGTTTGGATTTACGAGGGAATCTCCGGGAATACCGATACAATTCTTATTAAAAAAAAAATATGTCAAAACGATTTGACGTGAAATTTATTTCACTAATAGGAAGCTACATGATCACTGATTGATATACACCAGGAAATGCGGTTGAAACCGCAAGAGAAAGCTAGTATTGTATATTAACAATTCCGGTATATGTTAACCAGATTGTGTGTGTGTTGAGAAAAATCCAGCCTTGAACTTAATTTGAACTTTTAATTATCGAAAAAATATTACCATAGACATCCTTTCCTAGACTATGAAATGATATTAATATTTTAATGACTGGGAGAACCAACATGTGCAAAACATTTGCCGTACTCAAGCGTCTGTTTGCTAACTGAGGAGTTTGTAATAACAAAACTAAGATTTTCTAGTATAAAAAAATATAGATTAAATTAATGACCTGTTTCTATATGAGTATCTAGACAATAATTTGTTTATTTGACTTGTGAAGAGCTTTTAATTTGTCTATGATTGTGATCCACCACCGTCAGATTATTTGACAAATATTTACTCTCAATTATCTACATAAAGAAACCATCACATTTGATCACACTACATAAAATCCTGTTAAAAACAATTGACAGTAAGTAGGTACCTACTTTATTATTGAAAAATAAATACGCACTTCGGTTAAAGTTCACTTATAATAAAATCGCGCTAAAGACGATAAAAGATGCATTTAAAGAGAACACTGCATTTAAAATTATGTACATATCAAATGCGAAATGCTAAACACAGAAACGAACTCGATCAAGTATCAAGCGTGCTTCGTAAACGGACCACGGGCGCGCGCCAACCGCGGGTCATTGCTCCCAATATGGCGCTAAAATAGAACTAAAGAATGCCCGCCATTTCAATTTTAACCTCGAAAATTATTATGAAACTGTTTTGTAAACTTATCTATAGTTCGAATAATAAGTAAAAACAAACAGATTAAAATATTATTTTATACGAACCAGGAAATGTTTTTAAATCCAGAGACAATCGAAACATGTTTTGTTTTTGTTTTTAACAAGCAAGGGCATCAACACACTCAGCCTAAAAAAAGAAGCAATCGATTAAACGTCATCAATCTCGCTCTCGGTAGCTGTTGATTCGATTGAATCGATTAGAATTTCATCCCTCCATGTCGGGTTCAAAAGCCTCATTCAATTGGTGTCTTAATGAAGGAATTCGAACTTGGCGTAACGATGCGGGTTTTTATGATTGTTGTTATTTCTTGCAGTCAAATTTTAATGAATGGGTCATCCGACATTTTTAAGTTTGACATTGCCATTAATTTGGATTATTAAAAGTTTCCATCAGTTCCCGATTTTAGAATTATATGAAGAAATTATACCACAGACAGCCAGGCTGACAATGACACAAAGCTCTTTATATTTGTGCTGCATTGTCCTACTCCTCGATAAAACGCTGCTATAGTCCCTCAGTCAGCAGTTCCCAGTTACTTTTGAGGTCGATGGTACACTAGGAACGGAGGACGCCCCACACTTCATTTCCTTGTACGTGATATCCACTCGAGAGCTCGTTTACTTTACCGGTTATCGATCATTTAAATATGCTAATCGATGTCATGATTACAGATCTCATCGATAATGAACCTTATGTCATTATGGCGGATATCGTATTCAGAAAGGAGCTGGTGATTTATAATGACGTTGTTACATCCTCTAATAATCAAGATCATGTAAAACTTGACGGCGTTAAACTATCACACTTCTAATAGTAGTAGTAATAGGCGATGAAGATTGACCATAATATCACCATGATTAGTGATGATGTGGCCGAAGATAACCCTTAGCACTCATAAGCTAAAAGGAATTTTGATGAAAATGAACTCGACGTGTTGGAAGAAGCGAACGGTGTAGAATATACACTTAAAACTGATATGGACTATATTGGATGTAATTGAAATAATTCAGAGTCTTTTACCGAAACAATCTTTGTAAGATCAGCACTGTCTGAGAAGTCTCCAGCCATTAATACTGTATCCAGGCTGCTAATGATTTTGCTCGTGCGAAGTACCTACTTAATTATAGATTCCGATATTCCAAATACTGGGCCACATTCGATTTTATTTCGAAATAGGTTAACAACATACCAGACGCATGGAATGTTCCAGAAACTCCCGAGGGAAGTGTTCACTTTATTAATATCCGATGGTGTCTGCAAATAAATTGCCTAAATTACCACAGTAATTCGCAGTTCTAAATATTTTTTTAATAATGACACTAAAAAGTCTTACACTTTTGATTTTTGAATCACATAAGACTTTGTTTACTTCAAGTTCTTTAAAAGTATCTAAAATCATTAGAGATTCGAAAATTATGTCACCTTTTTGAATATCTACGCCTATCCTCAATTAACTCGTCTGAGATTATAATACTGAGATTGAGAAAAATAAGGCGATTCAAAATGGTCCAGGAGTTTATAGCACAATCTCCTCTCCATTTTCCTTCTCAATAATTCCATATGTTATTATTATTATCGTTATTTTATTCAACTTCAAGATACGTTTGATGATGACACAGTCAAATCACAAATAAAGTATTAACCTGATGAATTAAACGGTTTCTTTCGTGAGGAAATCAAATTAAATGATTAAGATCAAACAAATTAATTAGTTCGCTCCACCGTTTGTTTGGTTTCGACCACCATCGCAGACAGTTTTATGGCTCCCGTAAATTATTTGTTGTGAATATTCTCGTTATTATACCTAATTAAATCAGCTTTTATGGTTATTTTTAATAAACTGGAGGACCTGTTAACTATGGATATTTCTTTTCTGTTCATATTTTCTTTTGAATTTAGTTATTGAATCGAGGCACCAAAAACACAAATTTTGGAATTTCTTTTTTCATAAGCGTTTAATATTTTTTGTCTAATAGAATTTTCTGCTATTGTCTTCAAATTGGGAATCTATTGCCAAGCACCTACATTGTAGAGTCTGTTTACTTCTAGGTTTCCTTTCCTGTCATCATCATCTTTGGGTATACCATTACTTTATGGTAAATAGACTATGGTAAGGAACGTATAAAAATCTTATTTTAATATTTCAACACAAATAAATCCTTCGAAGAGCAAACACATGTGCATGTTTATAAATTTCAGTTAGTAGACCAAACTTTGAATATTTAACCTAGTTTCCTGCCTCACATAGCCAATTCTAAAAATCACCATTTTTATTTACTTTAACACGTGTATGTAACCTAAAAATTTATTGTAACCAAATTCCCTCGCATTTAGGTTAACGTAGGTGCATTGTTTATTCACGGTCTGTTAACCAATGTGTAGATTAAAATTAGGATTGTTTAACACATTAACACCTTCTTTGAAAGTCGGTAGAGCGGGTGACGTGGCAAATAGGGAATGCAAAACCGTGGCAAAATGAAAACCGGTTTTTTTTTCGGTTATGGAGAGGTAAAACCGGTTAACCGGTGTTAAAACCGGTTTTTTTAATGTTCGCTCGGATTTTTTCCACGTTATTTCTATAGCTCGAATTATAGGTAATAACCGTGCCTAAGGTCTAAAAATCGCAAACTGAGGAATTATAGTCGGTTAAAGTTAATGAAGAGAGTATAAAAGAAAACTCAAATTCATATAGTGTTTTAAAGCCCCTTAGTCTGAGGAGAGACTGCCTTCTTATGTGTGTTCTATAGCTTTTCCAATTGACTGTGTTCTGAAGAATTGTTTGACCTGATGCCCAGTTACCTTGTACCACCGTACTGTGCGGTTTCAAAGAAGCTTCCTATCACGGACGCTCAGGCTATGGAATGAACTCCCCGCTTCAAAAAGTTTGAGGGTTGGCAACGTGCGAGTGATAACCGTTATGTTGCAAGCGTCCATAGGCTACGGTATTATTATTATTTGGTGTTAAGTGGCTATTTCAAGTCTTTCCAGAGCTTGTATCACTGCGACCAGACTAAATCTATTGTGATCGCCACGTTAATTAAATTTCACTGCCAAGACCTGCAGCTATAATAAACTGCACAATTGGCATCATCCATTTCTTTGCAGGAATGGATTTTACTTCATCTGGGTGTAACAGGTGTTTCCCCAGATGAGTATTTCGTTTAGGCATAAGTGGACAGCACTCACACAAGAGATGTAATGGTGTTTCATCTGCCTCACGGCAGAATCTGCACAACCTCGAGTCGTGAACGCTGATGGTGAACAGATGTTTGTTCAATCCACAGTGCCCCGTTAAGGCTCTCACAAGTATGCGTAAGTTGTTTCTACTTAGAGATAATACCTCTTTGGTAGACTTTTTATCAAAGGCCTTTATAAGTGCCTTGGAATGGTTCATTCCAGGAGCGTTTTTCCAAGAATCGATGGATGAGTTTACATATCAGTTCCTCATAATTAGTTTAGCCAGGCTTTTAGGTACACCACAAATTGGCTCGGGGCCATAAGGGGTCCCATTAGCTCCAGCTAGGGTTGGGTTTCTTCCCGGGAATAAACCCAACTTCGAGTAAATTTCCAATTTAGTGGGAAAGAACCCGGGAATTTTCCCATTGGGTGGGAAAATACTCAAATGGTCATATTTAGTAGATTTTGCGTATATAGCGAGAAATACCTTTACCAAATCGTTTGAATAACATTTAACATGATTTCTATTAGGGTCATACTCATATCATACAATAAAAAAACAATATAAAAAAAAAGTTGCCTTGTTTTTAAAAAATGCGACGTTTTGGGGTGTAAGGGTTGTGGTGGACAGTCGGTGGACTCGGACAGACGGTCTCGTGCAGAAAGAGCACGTGTGCACATGTACGACGCTTAAATAGCCCGTCCCGGGTCCCAAGGGAGGTGTTGCAAGCGTCCATAGGATACGGAAACCGCTTACCAACAGGCGAGCCGTATGCTTGTTTGCTACCTAGGTAGTATAAAAAAAAGTGTGATAACTTCCTCCAAGGTCCGCGTAGGTGATGTAGGTACATACAACAGCGAGTATGATTAAAATAACAATCAAAAGCATCAACAAATATTTTTTTTGAGGAACATAAAGCCATTTGAGTATTTTCCCGCCGTTTGGGAATTTTCCCGTATTTTTCCATTCTTTTCCGTATTTTCCCGTATTTTTCTTTTCTTCCCAATATTTTTCTTTCCCTGCCCATCCCTAGCTCCAGCTTTAGCTAGTTCGTCAGCTTTTTCATTACCGACGATTCCTGTGTATCCAGGAACCCACCGTAACACAACCCTGTTCTTTTCGCCCAGGTGGTTTAGTAGGTCCATGCAATTTTTAACTAGCTTAGAGTTAATTGGATCGGAGGCCAGTGCTAAGAGAGCTGCCTGGCTGTCCGAGTGGATATATATTGTATGGTTGACGTAGTCTTTCTGCAGATTAGTGTCCGCACATTCAAGAATGGCGTGTACTTCTGCCTGAAAAATAGAGGCGTATTTTCCAAGATTCAGCTTTTTGCTGATTTTTGGACGCTCTCCATAAATTCCACAGCCTACATCAAATCCTGATTTGGATCCATCGGTATACCACTTGAGGCTACCCTCCACCCACGTGACTTTGTGATCTTGCCAGTCGTCACGGGTGGGTATTTCAATTTCGTAATGCTTACGAAAATTATTCTGAGGGATCATCATGTCAGTGACCATGTTCAGAATAGGAATTTCAAGGCTACAGTAACTGGTTATCATAAGGCGGGTCGTACGCTTGTTTGCTGCCTAAGTATTGTAAAAAAAAGTTTAACGTATTTTATATCTATCATAAAAACAATCATTATTATAAGTTATTTTCTTACCAGCTCAACACAATACACATCAACACACTTCAGTTCATCACAAAAATACTCAATGCATTGCACTCAGTTTACAAAACGGCGGCAAATCTTCCTTTGTTAGTTTATCCAAACATTGGAAGAAAAACCGAAAAAAATCGAAAAACCGGTTTTGGTGCCAGGTAAAACCGGTTTTTTTGGTTGGTCAAAACCGTACCGAATAACCGGTTTTTCGATTTTCGGTGAAACCGGTTTGCATTCCCTAGTGGCAAATTGATTGCGCACGAGTTTTAAGCATCTGTCTTTTAGAAAGTTAAGTTGCGTTAAAAAGGCTTTTGTTCAATTAATAGAGAGTTCTGGTAAAATAATTGTACCTATATACTGAGACCCACTTGCGTCAACCTTAATTAAATCACAGTTAATTGCATGGAGTTTAATATATTTATAAAGACAACTAGCAACTCACTCTTGCTTGATGGCGCAAAAGCTCTTATTGTGTAAATAAATTTACTACACTTTTTATCAATATTGAGAAATTCTCTCAAAGAGCAAGGAATCAAATTCACGAGAGATGTGAGATTGATTTAATTCGTGCTACTAGTGAACCGCCAAAAAATATTACTTCAGTCAGTGCCACAATACATTTACATTTTCTATCGGAGACTAAAAGGACTAGTTTTCGAGTAATAAAAAATGGGCGTTCACACCTACACGTTTAAAAAAGATGTTCAGAACCCCGTGGGCAGCAATGGACGAACAAAATAATTTACTTCATAACTTATTATTGCATTTCGTTTGTAGAACTGGTTCAAAATACGAGCCAGTTACAAAATATAGTGAGCACATCCATTCAAGCCTAAAAAAGTGTATTTGAACACCCACTGTGTGTGAGATATTCGACAAGATAACACTTGGAACTGTATCACACATTCCTTTTTTGAAGTCCTTTAAATAAATGTTGTTACTTTAAATCGATTTCATTAGGCAAATTACCAAGAATCCAATTTGGTAGAAAAAGCTTTTTTGTCTATGCCTCCTCCTCCTCAAAAAGTAAAACCCAATCTGTTCCAAGTTTGAATTCATTAATGGAACTTTACTATTTTGAATTGATAAAGATGATGTGGTACCAAGAGCGTATGATTTATTTTAGTTCAAATAAGGCATGCAATACAACACAATGTGTACTAGAAGTTCATATTAATAATTTCTATACATATTTAAGTAGCTAAATCATAAAAATATTAAAAACAAAGTAAAATTTAATGCAATTTTTGTGAAATACTTTTTCTATGTTTAATTTATACGGACTATAGGAGTTGTCTATATACTAAAATAGTATTTTGGTCAATTACTCTGGATACAGACTGATAAAGAATTCTAGCAAAAATAAAATCTGACGCAACTATTTGTTTAATAAAATAAAAACTAGGTACCTACTTAGTATAGTGTACTTTACATTTTAATTTAGTTTTCTAATTATATTTTACTCACAATGTTTGTGTTTTTTTTTCTAATTGTGCTTGAAGAAGTACTGAAAATAGTAATGAATATAATTTAATTATCCCTCAGTGTGCCTCTAACTCAAGCCATACGGTAGCCTCGGCAACAATTTACCGAATTCCCGTGCCCATATTGTTTTAGTTACAGGGTTATTAACCTAACGCTTAATAGGGCTGGCTCTATGACGTACTGTTCCATTTTACAATCGATCGATTTTATTTTTATTATGTAATCGATTCATTGTAATTGTAGAGCTAATTGTTTTTTATTGACGTGTTGTGTGTAATTATGCGTATAAATGATTTTCTATTGTTTGTTTTTATTCGGTTACTAAAAACCTTACACAGTTGTTGTTCTGTGTGTAGTTTATCTTTTCGATGTTTTAAACTATTGTAATAGGTAGCAATGAGAGAGGACGGAAGATGAAACACAAAATGACTCATAAAAACGCGAATTACTGAAAGCGAAAGGTGCTATGATGATAATTAATGTTTTACAACAGTTGCCGGATATGTGTGCAACTAAAATAGCTAGGTTTTCCTAATAAGAAACATGCCGGCGTCAAAACACCGATATTTGTTTCGATACGTTCATTCAAAGATTATTTTTAGTTACAGCACTAACAAAAGAAAGGGCGTCGCGCGCGCCCAACAAAACAAAACTCTTTGGAAATAAAAATGTTTCAAAAATAACCTTTATTTACGTAGTATTACAGCTCAAAATAAATCATATAGGATTAAGTAATCGGCACACATTAATTTGTATTACCCAATAAAGGCGGGAAATACCAAAATCACCCTGTCAATCGTTGCCGTAGAAGCCATTTGTATTTTTGTTCATTCAATTAAAATAATTGATTTCACAGATGCATCGACTGCTTGATTCTGGGAATTGGGGGGTTTTCTGCTGCATCACTTCACTAGTTCGAAAAAAAAGATTAACGATTGACAATGGCCCTGATTCTGTTGTTTACAACTAAACTAATTTTAATCTCACTAAGTCTCTTTCTAACAGAGAACATAAGAAAAGGATGTAAGAAATTTAGTCCTGTCAAATTAGTCCAATGCTTGTATTCAATATGAATTTAGTCGCCATCTATCGCGGTTACGCCTAAATACACGCAAAATAAGACGGCAAAGATTAATTTGACAGCTTTAAATATGCTCTATCCTTTTTCAATAATGTTTGTAAGAAAGAGATGAGATGTGACTAAAATTAGTTTAGTGCGATTTACAACAGAATCGGCACCATTCTCTATTATTTCTCATTGCTCGCTATTTTTAAAATATTTTTTTTAATTCTCTACTGTCAAAATAAAGCCAGTGAAGTTTTTAGCGGGAACTTGCAAAATGACGTTGCGTAAACGTTTTATTTTCATGAAATCGTGTATTTAGAGTCGTATTTAACGTTATCGTGGTTTTTTATCCAATAAAAATCAATCCATGTCCACCATTGAAGTGAATTTAAATAAATGCGTATATCGTGACTTTTCAAATTGTTTCAAAAGGTTCGTGAACATTTTTAGTGGAATGGCCACCATTTTACTAAAGCCTGACCTTCAAAATCAAATAAGGCTGTATGGCTCTGAACCTTTGACAGCCTTTTATGTTTGCATTTCAATGCATGCAAAGACGATTCATAGCTTTTTAACTCCTTAAACTATTACATCATTTAACCGCAGCAACGCAAACTGCATGCAAAATCATTAAAAAAAACTTCAACGTAATCATTCATAGGCCTTCAAGCCTATCATTATGACTAACTAATGTAGTCACACCTGCTCGATTCATATCTATGCAAATATTCACCAATTTACAAAGACCTACGCATCAACACATCTTAGATATCCAGCTAGCTCACTACAAATTGGTACTACCAATACAATTAGACCTCTAACCGGTATGAATTATTACGCGACGTGGGGTCAAATTAATGTGGATTTCAACAGGCAACCAAAGCAGGCAACCTATCAATTGAAAACGACGTCAAAATTAACAAGATCCCACAGTCGGAACATTCGTTCATTAACGGCGTTTCATTTTAATTTGGTGCTTATTTTCATTCGAATAATTCAATATTAACCAGTTATTTAAGATCTTTATTGCTGTATATTTTTTTGTGGTTTATGGGTCTAGTTAAATTGGATTAATCATCCAGTATAAAAAGATCTGTAGTACGAGTGGAATTGTAAGAAATGAGAGATCAGTTTATGATGGATATTTAAATTGTTAATGCTTTTGGAATAATGATTTCAGTTCCTTCCATTGATTATAAAACGTAGTAATTAGTATTCTAATGGTTGTCATGTTGGGAAATGTCCATCTATGATGTATTCACTCAAGTGCCTACGCGCATCTATGCATGGGATAATAAATAAGAAATTATTATTATCACCTCATACTGTTTATACGACATATTTTCCACTCGTTAAGTGCTTCATGGTTTTTGTCTGTAGATGAGATTTCCGTACCTGGAAAGAAAAAAAAATATTATTAAACCAAAGATTTTCATAGGGCATCGTGCCTCTACCCAGATGGATAATCCGCCTTACTAAAGCATGACATTTAATTTCACTCCGCTTGAGGGGCTCCCTGAGCAAATCGCTCTCAGTTCGTACTGCGCACGGCTGTCAAATACTGTCAATTCTGGCTTGTTTATTTCATGTTTCCATAGAGGCGACTATCCTTCTGGACGTTTTAAATTCTTTGTATTAAACTTAATTATTTTGTTTGATTCTCAATTGCACAAAAAAAATGTTCTCTTTATTATATACCCACTAGCTTTATACCGTGGTATCACCCAGGATCCCTTCTTTTATTTACCAACTTATTTCGAATAACATATAAATCGACTTTTTTTGATAAATTCTTAGGATAAATTTTTTAGAAGAGCAGTCAGATGATATGATATCGATAGTTCAACTCCATTTAGCAAAGTAATATGGTTATTAAATTAATGTTTATCTTTCTCACGTGATGAACCCTCTCTAAACCCGGTGTTTGCTAAAGCCAAAGCGAATGTAGGCAGCTTGCGAAATAATATTTATAAGTACTGCTCTACACGCCTACTTATAATGTTTGAGGGTATCGTAGAGAGAGGAACATTGGGTAATGTTACAAGGTTGCCATATGAATGTTGAAGTCTTATCGGCAACCATTTTGAAAACACATTGAAATTAAAATTTAAGATCTAATTTAAATTTGTTGAAATCAAACCAGACCAGTAAGTTCCTGACCATCGACATTAATCAACTTTTTTGTATGTTTTTAAATTACAACCTTTTAGATAATAGACAATTCAATACCTCTAAAGAAACCCTTAGCAACCAAAACTAATAGTAAAAGCTCACAAAGCTCATTCAAAAGCGCATATAGGTCACGTTACGTAGCTTTTGCGTGTGGCCACGAAAAGCACGAATATGTTTTGTAACACTGTCAGTTATTCAGGCCAGGAATGTGATTTCCGTTTATTGGTGTACCGGATGTATTAAATTGTGGTCAAACTGAATAGTAGGTCTCAGTCAAAGAATTTAAAACGTCCAGAAGGATAGTCGCCTCTATGGGAACATGAAATAAACAAGCCAGAATTGACAGTATTTGACAGCCGTGCGCAGTACGAACTGAGAGCGATTTGCTCAGGGTCCCCTCAAGCGGAGTGAAATTAAATGTCATGCTTTAGTAAGGCGGATTATCCATCTGGGTAGAGGCACGATGCCCTATGAAAATCTTTGGTCTCAGTTTATCACGTGGGGATAGAATTAAGTATATGGGAAAAGCTATAGGGAATTGAAATATCCATAGGACGTTTTTTTACGTTCAGCCATAATTAATTATGTAATCTAGATCTCAAGTGCAGCTAGAACTAGCAGTAGGTATGTTGGACATGCTAGACTTCGTTTGAGGTTCATTGTCGTGAATATAATGCGAATAAAGACTTTAATTGTATACGTTTTTAGTATAACTAGCTGCCCCTACTGTTTCACCTGCGTTTCGAAGTAGGGTGGTAATGAACCGACACACAAACTTTCGCATTTTTTGTATTTGAAAAATGATGACAGAAGCAATGTTCATAATCATTTATGGATGATTGCTGCAGAAATTTTGTTAAAATTAGAAAATACCCACCCTGGTTAAATAAGCTTCTTTCATCCCGGAAAAATCGAGTTTTCTCAGTAATTTTGAACTTGGATTGAGCTATAAAACTTTATAACAGGTACTCTTTCTAGGTTAATCTTATAGCACAACATAACACATACAACATTTCAACCCACAAACCCAATTTACAAGCAAAAAACTGTGCTGTTTCAAATTAGGTTAGGTACACGTAAACACCACATTAATTAGGTATCTTCTTCTTTATATTTCTAAGCCACAAACGGACCAAGTAGTACTGGTTAATATTTAGAACAAGAGCAATCTGTTTTGGATAAATTGATTATTTAGAAATGTTTGTTTTTTTTTATTCGTAATTTTTGTTAAAATAACACTTGAATTTGGAATGAGGTATTTCTGCCGATTGACTTATTTATCTTATAAAATTAAATTGCGTACATCTTATGTTGATACAAAAGTGTCTTGTTCAAGTATTGATTATCTGTACATAAATATAATTAATTATCAATGCTAATAATGTTATGTGTTATATCATTAATCCGATTTACATGAAACTTTAAGTGGATTAATATGCGTAGGCCGGGGTTTACCTATAAATGATTTTTTTGTCATTGTAAAGTAGCATATATTAAAACAGATACAGCACCCGCCTACATACTTACCTACTTATTACTTTTCACAATAATGCCTAAAAACAGAGACCTACTCGAATTCACACGCCTGTCACTAATTGTCACTTATGACACTATTTTTGGCGCGAAGTGGTGATGTCATTCTGTTTGTACATTTCGACATTGATGTGTGCTTAAGGGGCGGCTTTGTAATTAATATCCTATGTTTTCCTTTTAATGTTGTTAAAAATTGTCGGTCATTTGGAATAAATCTGGCTGTATTGAAGCTCTGTTCTATCCTGCAGTCCTGCTATCTTACTCACGTTCTCAAGGTATATAATTTTCCCGGGTTAAACAGTTAACCTATTTATCCCAAGGTATGGTGTTGTGGTGTAAACTACGTGCTAGTTTTCGCCTAAATCCGCAAAAAAACACAAAAATCTTTTTCATCCTTAATCCCCTATTTTACCCCGTAGTGGTTGAATTTTGAAAAACCCTTTCATAGTGGTTGCCTACGTTATTAAGGAACCTGTATGAAAAAATTTATGTTTCTAAACCGAATGATTTGAGCTGTGCGTTGATATGTCAGCCAGTAACATTGTCTCTTATTTATTTTTACGTAGGTTCAATTATATAGTTATTCGCCTTAAGAACTATTGACATGATTAAATACATTCAAGATGTTGACATGACCTTAACTCAATGAGTTTTTAAGTGCTCCTCATTGCGCAAGCTTTAATTTGATTTGGATAGAAAAAAAATATTGATTCTGTCAAGATTTGCGGGCGTTATCATACAGTTTGTTTGAGTTTGTCATTCTTGCCTCTTGAGTCATTAAACCATGTTTATTGTAGGATAAGGGCCATTCCTATTAAGTAGGTTTTTTCAACCATGAAATGGCAATCCTTTGTCAAATTGTTTATTCTAATGATTGCAATCTGAAGTTACTAAATTCAAATAAAAAAAAATTACACATGTTTATATTTTCATGTTCTACTTTGTGTATAATTTACCGGAGCGACATTTTCATATTTTGATAAAGCTCTTTAATAAAGATTTAAAAAAAAACTTTACTTAATTTTGAAAGGAGAATGAGCAAAGTACTATAGATGGAACTTGATCCGCAGATGTCAAATAGTATTAGATTAGAATAAGGCTAATTAAACTAAGCTATGTAGCCATATTTGACAGGAGATTGTCTCTCTTTGCCGCACTAGGTTTGTCTCTTATGGCAAATAAATTTACATTTATAAATTATTAAGAATTAGTAACTGCCAAAAGAACCGCAAACGTAAACACAGATTTTCAAATGATATAAAAACGTATATATATATTGGCAATAAATTATAATTAAAAAAACAACCCTTATTTTAAATGAATAATTTATGTCTTTCCACCTGGCCTATACTCAATGGGGTAGAAAATTGCAAGGGTGTATTTTGAACTTTTTTATTGGTTTACGGATCAAAATCGAAGAATGGAACTCAATTTAATCACTTAAGTATTGTCTGTCCGTCTGCTTGTTCTTATATTTGTCAAGCAAATGTATTCTAATAAGGTTTTACTACCTGTTAAATCGTACTCAATAAAACATAGACAATCGGGTAATTTAACCCGAATCTATTTCCATAGACTCAAATGTCCGTGTTGGCACGTTTCCAAAACATTATATCGTGTCTACCGCCGGAAGGCGTTGCATTCTATAAATACCTATAGAGTTTGATGTCATTCGATTTGCTCTATGGTGCAATGGGATAACGGTTAAGGTTTAAATGTTTTACTTTAATACATTCTTTTGATGCAATTAATTATATAATTATAGCAATTACTAGATCCAATAACAACCTGTGCGTCGAACCATTATTTGTGGAGACGCATTGAAGATATGACACACTATACCTATATCACAATTAAGTTCAATACCCAAAATAGCTTTATACGTTGTCTTATTAAGCTCGTAATTATCATTGACAACATTTTTGTATTAAAGCATGCTCAGTAGTAAACTTATAGACAAGAAAAGATTACTACCGAAGGAAAGGATCACGGCGAGATTTGTACAACAAAAAAAAAAGATTTTTAGAGACGTTACAATGAAGTTATTATTGATCCTTGGTGCCTAAGGAATAACTTGAGCCATTTAAAATATTTTTAGAACCCCGGGATAAAAATGCGAATTTATATGGCATGCCGGCGAATCACGACTATTCGCGACCAAAACCGTTATGTTGTTGTTCTGTTTTGCGGGGTTTATAAAATATTTCATGTATATTAATATGTTGCTGGTAATGTAATCTCAACATTAGAAGTGATTCAAAACCCTCTAAAATGTTTTATTTTTTTGTACAAATCAATGTATGGATCTCGCCATGATTCTTTCAATCAACGACATGGAATCTTTAGTAGAACTTATCATCATAGACGTATTGTCCTAAATATGTAAAAAAACCCTTATTTTTAAATAAATGAATGATAAGCTCTAGATAACTAATATAATTATTAACACAAATTGCTACAAATATGAACACTTGAAGTAGGGGACTCGATTGTCGAATGATACTTGGCATTACATAGATCACACTCTGGAATAAAATAAAGGATAATGGCCTTGATTATGTTGTTTACAACTAATTTAATTTTAATCTCACTATGTCTCTTTCTAACAAAGAACAGGACACAAGACAAAAAACAAAGACAGATAAGGACGAAAGAAATTTAGTCCTGTCAAATTAGTCCAATGCTTTTCAATATAAATTTAGTCGCCATCTATGGTGGTTACGCCAAAATAAGACGGTAAAGATTAATTTAACAGCTTTAAATAATTATGATCTATCCTTTTTCAAAAATTTGGGATAATGTTCGTAAGAAAGATATGAAATGTGATTAAAATTAGTTTAGTGCGATTTACAACAGAATCGGCACCAATGTACACCTAAACGACATAAGATCTCCGGGAACACGTGTAAAATCATAAATTATAACTGCCAATTTTTTTCTCTATGGCCACCGATTATCTGTTACCCATGAATGAGTACTATACACACACAATATACGTAATGAATGCCATAATTACGTAACAGTTAATGCAGTGTTTATTCGGTGAACCAACACAATTGCAAAGTGACCGGGTTACGGAGTTTTTCATATCTGTGCCGTGTATTTCAGGAGTTGAGTCTTGTGTTTAAAATTAAGGCGAGCGCGTATACATTGTATGGAACGTCACGATAGGTTTAATCGAAAAATTACTGAAGATCGACTAACAATAAAGGACAATGGGTTCCTGGGTTGGGATTACCGACATATCTGGACAATTTACAAACATAAATGTAATTGAAAGATGACAGAAGGGAGATAACAGTCATTATGTTTTAATGGAATGTCTAGAGATAGATAAACCATTGTTAGTACCTACTAGTGTTTATGTTTTTCACAATTGCCACCTTTGCTTTGATTATGACTCGTAATGCTACGCGAATCGAGCATGAGCCGAACCACGAACGAACTTACAACGAGCACGATGCGAATCCCTTTGTACGTGAAAAAACTGACAATCGCGCTCGTTCGAGGCTCGCAAGCCCGTCCATGCTACGCGAATCGTACTTGCAGTGTGCCCGTTCGTGGCTCGGCTCGTGCTCCGCACCATAAGATGCTCGGAATCCATATATGACACAGAGCTCTCATGAAACGATTTGTCATAAAACACTTTTCGTCTTAGCTAAACCTAGAATATTATCAGCTGTTTGACTTAACAGGTAGATTGATAAGCAGGAGATGTTTTATTGAAACTTACAAATTAATCATATCGTGTCGTAAAAGATAATGGGCAGGCACCAGCACGATTATTGAAAACATAAAAGATGAAATCGTATTTGTTTTAGCAGCAATGAGAAAATTCCACGTTCGTTTTATATGAGTCATGGATATTGTAGCATTTATTGTTTGTGGTTTTAAAAATGAAGCATAAACAATATCAAATTTTTATATAATTTTGTACATGAAACAAGATTTCGCAATGCATTTCAGCCTTATTTCAAGGTATTTATAACTGTTGAAAATGCCATTGCCAAGCTTTATCGCAGATGTTGCTTGAATGTGAGCTACTTTAAGCTTCGATTATAACTTTCATTAAACTATAATTTAAAGTTGTCAATAGAATAAGAAAAAAAAACTGCTTTAGTCTAAAAGCTTCTTTTAGTTAGTCCTCCTTTACATTCCAAAAAAAAATAAAAAACTCCAGTAAAAATTATAAAAATTGATTGAAGGTTAAAGTCAATGCCAATTTACTTAAAACTTTCATCTCCATAATATATCACACACAATTTACATTGAAACAAAGACTGAACCAACTCAAAGGGCCACAGTAGGGCACAAAGGGCCCTCTGTACTGGTATACCGTTACAAGCACGTGCCATGACGAACATGTGTCGTGGTGGGCCCACTTGAAGCGTGCTTGATAGGCCCAATTATTTGATAGGACAAAAGATTGACTTTTTATGAGGGGAGTTTGAGAGTGTTAACAGTTATAAACTCTAGGTGTCAAATGGTTATGATTTTTTAATTTGCGTAACTGTCTCTCAAGTCGATTGTCACTTTTACTTCACATAATAAAAAAAACCTATAAAAAACTACATGTGTACCGCTGGCTGCCTATACAATTTGCAACCCAACAATAATAAATAAATAAAATATCCTGGGACATTCCTCACACACGGCCATCTGATCCCAATGAAAAAATGAAAATGAAAAAATGAAAAATATTTGCTGCAAAATACAACACAGTACCTACAAATGATACCCATAAAGAATAAATCTTAACAAACTATATAAAAATAAAATAATAATAACATAATATTGTATTAAGCAGATACAATTCCTGAGATGGATATCATAAAGGATTCCTCACTAGGCAAGCCTGTAAAGAGGAAACCTGAGTTTTAAAACATATTAACATTATTTGTTGACCTCAGGTAGTGGACAAGAACTGGTAGTGGATAGACAAGTACTTATTATATAATATATAGGATACTTATAAAGGAATATACATAAATTACAATAGAATAATACACTCTAATACAATAGAGATATGGTATAGTAAAGGAAATTACTAAACGCATTCCTTCGGATGCCGTAGCAGTAAACTAAATAATATTATAAAAGTGACGCGTATCACAAGCTGTCGTCGTCAGATGAAAATATGAACATTGAAAACATTAACGTTATTAAAATATTTCATTTCACTTATATTAGGATAAATGAGAAAGCTGTGAGTATAGCGAAGTATAGTGAGCTGTGCCTACCTAGTTATAGTTATTATGTATCGTGATTTGTTTCGTCGTCTGTGGCGCCTTACATCCCGGTGGCGTGTGCTTACTGTATTTACTTAAATAAACTCGTATATAGTGTCCAAAAACCTGCCTATCATTAAAATCCTAACAAAAGAGACAAGCACACACGTAGACTAGGTCCTTAATGTCCCAAAAAACATTCATGGAATTTCGATGAATTTTTAGATACAAATATTCTCATAACTTTAAAGTTTAAACCATCAACCTTTACCGCAATGAGCAATGTCCTTTATAAAATCGTTATGTGCGGTCGAAACTCGGCTCCGATTTCAATTACATACAAATATAGTGCGAAGCAATTAGATACAAAAACATCGACATCGACAGATGCCAATTACATACATGGTACAAACAACTTTCATCGATTAGTGAATGAAAATACCAATTCACTTTCCTATTTAAGAATTAAATCAATAAATATCAACTTAATATCGATTTAACAAAAAAGGAGTGACCAAGTTAAAGGTGATGAATTTATTGGTTTGTTATCGGTAATTCAGTACATCTCGACACGACATGGATTAGACAATATTTCTGGCGTTTTCGTTTCCTGACACCTATAATTTGGACACCATTAAGGCTTAAATGAATGGGCAAGCGTGTAATGTTTTTTTTTTCCCGATTTCGTCATCGCTTCACTCAGAACTCTGAAGCCAAGCGCAAACTAATTTCATACAAAAATTAACAAATTATTTATCACAAGTCACGTACACAAGTTATTTACAAGTGTATTTGTCACTCGCAGTTTCACCTGCTTTTCTAAGGCCACATTTCATTCAAATCCATTCAGTAGTTTTTGTATGATTTATAGACCTTGATATATTATCTTCTGTCTAGATTAAGGGTTACGTACAAGACAACATCGTGAAAGTGGCCGCTTGGAAACTCAATAAAACAAAATTATGTCACTCATGAATGAATGCTCTACGTTCAAACGACACCGTTGTCTTATTTCTTCAACCCTGTCAACTCTTATTCTAGGGTAATACTATTTCGATGTTTATAGTATTATATATCAGTAGAATAAGATATAATTTAAAATTATATTTTACGAAGACGAACCTTTTATCCACTACTTTTATTTTAATAATTATATTGTCCTCAATTTTATTTATAAGTAAAACATTCTAAGCATATTGAAAAAAAAGCTGTATAATGGGCTGTGCAATAAGTCTTACGTCCCGCTTATCATAAACTAAAAAATCACCTCGAAGAGTAATAGCTCCGGCCCGTTAATGATTTTAAATCCTATCAAAAGAAAATCGATCAATTTATCGATATCAGCAAAACCGCTGTCACTTCACTAATCCACATATGGCAGTGACAGAAAGACATGGCCTGAGACCACTTCAACCATATATAGGTGTTACACTTACACTCCAGTTTCTAGTCTAGACCATAAAGATCTAGGTTAGAATAATGTTTCATATTTATCTCTTAATTACCTTATTAATGTTGAACAAAAAAATATCACTACATGAGCATGGCCTTATTTTATTGATTGACATCAAATTGACATTGATTAAGTACTTAAATACAGATGGAAACTTGTGATTTATAGAGTCAAGATAGCCTTTGCACGCAAATAAAAGTCAGTTTAAAGATTGTTTGTTTTCAGAGGTTAACATTTCTTTATAATACTAGTATTAATTACTATACTATTATAAATATAAATGCGAATGTAAGTTTGTTTGTTTTTTACGCTAACCGATCATCGTGAAAGGCAACAGATAAAAAGGCATAGGCTACTTTTTATCCCGGGAACGCGGGTCTAACCGCGAGATAGGATAGGACACCTAAAACTACCACAATATGTCGTATTGTAATGACAGCAAAAAATAATTGTCATATGGCTGACAAGCAAGCTGTCGTAAATTAGTATTATTTACTGTAAGAAAGTGCTAAGTACTTCCTCCAAATATACTAGCCGAGAAACATTAGACGTACTTGCCCCATATAATCTAAATTGACCCAAATCCCAAACCGTTGAAACTATTTGCCCTGCACAATTACAGATGTGGTTAATACAATCCGGCAGTCGTTTTGTCTGGTCACGCGTCTAGTCAACTCGACCGGCAACTGGTCTGTCAACTTGCCTACAACCTACAAGTATGTAAATAACACATATTTTCATGTTATTTTGTGTGTACAAGTGGAAGGACTGTCGAGTAAAAAACACATTCCTTGGTGTACCATATGAGGAACTGTGTTGAGCAGAGTAATTAAATAATTCAGAGATTAACATTTAATTTAAAATTAAATGCTATTGAAATTATTTGTGGCTTCAATTATTGTTTATGAAAAGCTTGTTCCTAATTTAACAATGTTGCAATAAGAATTGCAAGTTCCCGAGGAATATTTTTTTGGTATAAAAAGTATTATATAATGTTATCCCAGGGTATAAAACCAATGTACCAAATTTCATCCAAATCCGTTTGGTCATAACCATCATATATCGAGGTCATCGCTGAGCTTAGAGCTTATAGAATGAGAAGAAAAGTTATTCATTACCAGGATAACGTTACTTAGTTATTTTTACAAAATATTGGTTCTAAACAGCCCAAACAAACATTTTTCGCTGAGTACTCCACAGCACTGAATATACAAAATCTACTAGCTTCCTAGGTCAAATCTGCGAAGCTATTTATTCTCTCAATTCTACTGCCAAAACTGTAAATTCATTTCAACTGTCAGTTGTAAGGGCTCCAGGCTATTACAGTCCGTCAAACAAATATTTACGAGCCGAAGCCGTTATTGCATCTCAGTGTTATGAGCATTCGAATTAGCCCGAAGATTCCACTGTTATTATGAGTCATAGCCTGAAGAAGCTTGTATATTTTTTTATTATCTATGGCCAATTCCGAAGTATAATATTTATAGATTTTCATGTAGTCTTCGTCAATGTTTTGGTTGAGCTTTGGCGAAGGAACCATAGCACGATGGTAGGGTACTTTATAGTACCCGCCTCGTTAGCTACCACCCTCAAGTTGAAAATCTGTCGGCGCAGTTGAGAGCCAGTTCCTTCTAGGCTTTGTGTGCTTACCATCTTCGGCCACATAATCACTTACCATTCTGAGATTGTGGTCAACAAGTCTATTCACAGTTTTTTTTAAATATGATTACTCTACTTTGTTCAATTACTCTGTAACCTCATTACACATACAAGCGATGCGAGTCTGTCCGTACGTTTAACACATTTTTATATTATTTTTATAGCACAATTTACTTGTAAGCCGTTCCGCTGTTCCCTAATGTCTCTTTGTGTGTATTTGGTTCTATTCATTGGTCTGTCACAGGGTTCTCACGAACTAAGCTTTAATGTGTTTCTTTTAACGGTTTAGTTTTAAAACAACATTAGTGACTTGGAGGAGAGCAGTTTATTTATTTTGCGGGACAAAAGAGCATCACAGCAAATAGCAAATTACAGTAGTACCTAACTGATAAGGCGCATCGTGAATCGCAATGCTTAAACTTACAATCTACCTTAGATCACTACTATAAGGTTCAAACACTGCAGCTGTTAGTTCCGTCCACGGAGAACAGAAGGAAGCTCACTCGCAAGTGCCGCCCCTCCGCACACATGGCGGCAGCTGCCGACCAATAGCATTTCCCGCGCTTTGAAAATGTATCTTCAGCGCAGGTACATCGGTAAGCCTTATCAGTTGGGTACTATTGTACAAATGACAAAGTATGTGTGCATGTCTATTACCCAGGCCTTCACGGATCTGGATGACTTACAGAGTACATAGACAGATAAAATATTAGGACCGATCTAATCGAAAGAAAGAAAGAGATATGTATAGGCTTATGAGGATAATGATGATGATGAAGACTCTCAAATTCTAATCACATCACATCTCTTTCTTAAAAACGTTATTGAAAAAGGATAGAATATATATAAAGGTGTCAAATTAGACCCTGCCGTTTTCATTTGCGGGTAAATAGACTTTACCAATTTTGATGGCGACTATATTTATTTTGACAGGACTACATTTCTTACATCCTTTTCTAATGTTATTTGTTAGAAAGAGATATAGTGAGACTAAATTAGTTGTAAACAACAGAATCAGCACCAATAAGTTTTTCTTATTAATGCAATAATTTATGCTGACATCAGGATTTCTATTAGCAATCGAGTCCTAGATCTACTAAACTGGCTCCAGAGCTAATCATCTGAACTAGACATAGTTCGTTGGCACCAAGCCAAACTGAAAATAACGGTTACATCACGTTACGTAGAAACTCGTAAACTAAAACAAACACACAAAATGATAGTAGTAAATGTATATTGCTTGCTAAATTTACCGTGAGACAATTTGCTAGAGTACTAAGAATTATTTTGTACGACCTTGGTGAAAAGTTCTGTGATTTAACTTGTATATTCTTTAAAATATTTACCACTGTTGTCACTTCTGACATTGTCAGTATACTACCTACCTCTTTCACGCACCTCACTTCCTTTCATTCATTCAATCTTCCTTCCCTGCTCAGATTATCTTCCAACTCTTTTTCGGTCTTCTTCTGGTTACTGCGTCTGGTACTGTCAAACTTTCCCTCTGATCATCTAATTAATTTTGATCATTTTCCACATCTTCAACTGCACGTGATCTTTCATCCATCTCCTGGCGGTGTAGACGGCTTGTCGTAAAAATATATTTATTTACGATTCGATTTCTATTCTGATCGGTTGGAATGATTTTACTTCATTTTCCTCATTTACCGATCGACTGCCTTCTTCTAAATGGAAGTTTGAATGGTAAATTGGATGGAACCATTCGATTCAGTAGTCTACATAATCCGTTCCTCATTTGAATCGGATTGTTATTGTTTTGAATCTCCAAGGAACAGCTAATTTCTGATATATTTGATAATGTTGACGCATTTCACTATCCCTCACATGTTATGACGCTTCGCGATATTTGACGGAGATGACGCGTCGTCGACCTTGTAATAAACGTTAGTTTAGATCTCACGACGTCCATGACTCATGAGTTTACAGTAAATTTTGTTTCATCTAGATTAATCTTGTTGAAATTAAACGCAGGATGAAAAGCGCCGAAACAATGTTTGCCCTTGGATATCTTGTTTCAATATGTTTACACTGTAATACATTGTTGAGCTGGGCTTCTAATAGCTTATGGGAACTAAGATTGATTATTTATAAATATTGTATAAGAAGTTAATTATGACTGGTAATTATTAATGTAGTATGTTTAACGAGAGCTCTCCATTCAGCACATTTTCTTTATTGACGCTATCAATTTGGGGATTTTCAAAACAATTATAAACTTGTTGTTGGTTATTACTTTTTACTTACTTTCATGTAGTTTGTTTTGTTTATGCTTAGGAATTTAGAAAAGAGTGACTATTTAGTCAATAGTTCAAATATTTTAGAAAACTTCAGATTGAGATTCTCAGTCACAGTTTACACTTCCGAACCCGCTATCTTGTTTTTTCTTAAATATTTTTTAAGGCTATCCCTAGTCATAGTACCTCCACTTGAAAAAACAGAAGAATCTGTAAAAGTATAAGAACTGTGTCGAAGACAACAACGCCCTCCTCCGTTACATACACATTTCATTCATCATCAGCCTATAATGTCCCACTGCTGAGCACAGACAGGCCTCCTTTCACAAATCAAGGTGAAAGGGAATGGGCAGATTCTCCACCTCGCGTGCCCACTGCGGATTGGTGGAGGTAGGCAAGTGGTCAACCTACTGTTGGGAGTTTTCAAGCCGCCTAGAAGGCCTCCAACTAGCTTAAAGACTATCACAATTAAGCGATAACCAGGACCAACGGCTTTACATGCCTTCCGAAGCCCGGAACATACACATATTGGGTCCCAAACAAAACTTGTGGTAATTTGAACATTATCCCTTCTACGACCTAGCTAAACATTCGGAATTTAGGCCCCTGAGCAAATCACCATGTCTTATTAAGAACAATCCTCTAACAGATTAATCATTTCAGGAAACACCAAGTGCCATGAAGCTTGTCGTGATGAATCGACCGGATATATGTGAACACGTCCGTAACGAATATTGAAACAGTCTCGTACAGTGAACGAATGAATCCTGAAATAATGTATGGTCGTGCACATGGGGCAGTAATACTATACGGGTTGCGCAAGCGATGTGTTTTTATCCATTGTAAAACACGATACGATTTACAAGCTTCTATATAGGCCACTTACAAGGCCGTATACGCTTTTTTGCTAAATCATCATCATCAGCCTATAATATCCCACTGTGAGCACACACTTTCACAAATGAAGGGGAAAGGGACTGGGCGATACTCCACCACGCGTGCCCACTGCGGATTGGTGGAGGTAGGCTAGTGATCAACTTACTGTTGGAACTTTTCAAGCCGCCAAGTAGGCCTCCACGACTATCACAATTAAGTGGTAACCGGGACCAACGGCTTTAAGTGCCTTCCGAAGCACGGAAACGCTCGATTTGAAATACCACTAGGCGGTCACTCACCACAACACACGACACATCATTAAAGTTATGTTATTGGCTGAGATCTGAGCTGAGATGGACGCGCTCGAAGGATAATTGACGATAGCGACCTAACAAGCAAGAATCTGTATAACCTGGATCATCGGCGTCAGGTTGCAAGTTTGACGGTATTCTACAGATTGTTCCACGGAGAATGCGAAAAAGAACTCCATAATCTTGTACCTCTATCCCCGTTCTTCTATCGGACCACTAGGCGTCGGGGGGGTCTCCATCGCTTCGTCGTCGACATTCCGTCTTGCCGTACCAAGCGTTTCGCTTCCTCTTACCTTATACAACGCGTTTCCAGACACTTATAACATGGGTTTATTCAAGGCCAGAGTGAACAGGCATCTTATGTGTACGGATATGGTTCAGTGGACCCCTAGACTACATCTTCGCTTATCAGGCGGGATTGCGGTCAAGCGCAAACCCATTTAAAATAAAAAATAAAAACTTCTGTAAGATAGAGCTACGTACGTACCCAATCGTGTTCTCTATTTTGCCCTACCTCTGATAATTTGTTCCGATAAAAACGTCCGTCTTTATTCTCCACGTGTGAAATACATCAATGGAAACACGCGTTAAAAGATAAACTACAGAAATTAGGTCGGAGACTTTCTGCTCGCTCGAATGTCGGATTCCAACTTTTTTTTTATGAGGACATTTGACATGACTGTACATCATACTGACATCTGTATTTGTCCTAAAAGTTGGACTTAATTACTTTATCAGTTAGAGTCAAGATTACTTGAACTTGGTTTTTAGGTTAGTTTAGACTTTAAACACCTATTTAATAAGGCGGAGAAGGTTTGAATTTGCTTGATCGAATAAGTGCTTGAGACTTTAAGGCACACTCGCGTCAACGTTTGGTAATTTTTTTAATGATTTAACCCGAAGTTTCATAACCCAAAAGCTATATTAAAATTACGTACCATTGGGTTATCTAACTTCGGGTTAAATGAAGCTTAGTGGTATTGACGTCGGATACCGAAACGAAGGTCAACAATCAGCTTGGGCTTTCGGTCTCTACAACCCGCAAGTTGAAAATCTGTTGCTAATCACCTATCGGTGTGTTCCGACAGCTGCACTTGAGAGTTAGTTCCTTCTAGGCTTTGTGTGCACCACCTTCGGCCACATCATCACTTACCATGGTGAGATTGTAGTCAAACACAGGCCTATATACAACTAGCTGCCTCGCGCGGTTTCACCCGCGTTCCCGTGATAGCCTATAATACTCGGGGATAATGTGGCTTCCTATTAGTAAAAGAATTTTTAAAATCCGACTGGTAGATCCAGAGATTAGCCCGTTTTAACAAACAAACAAAAAAAACTCTTCCGATTTATTATATTAGTACAGATTTAAAAAACCGTAATATTTACTTCAAAATTGATACACTCAATATTTTTCTACGACATAAAAATGCATAACCAATATTATAAAGTATTTTTATCAATGAACTAAACGCATGCATAGCGAACGGTTTAATAATCATATATAAATAGTTATGTACTGACATACTTATGTAATTGCACACAGATAACCTATGATAACAGATCGAATGTCCAAATACTCCGTCTATTAACGTTGCACAATAATTTGATATCATTATTTGTGTAGTATTTGTATTCATCATTCGTAATTCCCTAGATGTTAAGTACACTGTCTGTCTGTGCTTATTCAGACTAGAGGTCACCCAGTGCTTTGTACTCATGGCCCATGAGTCGAAATTCGACTATGATTTTCGTCATAAATCTTGGAGAAATTATTACCAATATGTCACAACTTGACACTGACAAAAATAAGTCTGTAAATGAATTTTGTTGTCATAAGGTGCAGCACGGACTTTTTGGCGGGAACTTGCAGAGTGACGTAGCATTTTCAATTTTATTTTCATAAATTTGTGTATTTTGAGTTTTATTGTGTATTTTTGGTGGTATTTTACCCAATAAAGATCATCGATGTGCACCAGTGAAGTGAAATGAAATGAATTATGTGTATCGTGACTTTTCAAGTTGTCTCAAAATGTCCGTGAAGAGTTTTAGTACAATGACCACCATTGTAGGAAAACATGACTTTTATGGACGGTGACTGACTGAGGACTATAATGTGAAGTGATTTATTGTGACTGGAAACTATAATATAACTCGACACTGGCAGAAATGAGCCCTAATTTGGGCTTGGTTGCCAAAATTAAAAATAAGAAGAAGAAGAAGGTGCAGCACGGACGGGCACTTTTTGGCGGGAACTTGCAGAGTGACGTTGCGTTTTCATTTTTATTTTCATAATTTTGTGTATTTTTGAGTTTTATTGTTTATTTTTGGTGGTATTTTTTTGTGAAATGAAATGAATTATGTGTAACTTTTCAAGTTGTCTCAATAAGTCTCAATTCACAAACTTCATTTAACGAAAAATACTTTCTTTTTAATAGTTTTTGTTTACACAAAAAAAAAACAAATTCAAAAGCGAATACAAGTTATGTGTTTTTCAATTTGTAATTGCTTTTTTGGCCTCACTCCCCTATACCGCGCGCGCTATCTGCCTTTTGTTCTGCAATCTGTGATAATAATATTACAAATTGGTAACGAAGCAAACATAGACATACCTACATAAAATTTCTCATTCATAATATCAGTACAATAGCATAGCCTATAAGCATATCCATTATCCTTATAGGCTACATAAAATAGCCATAATTAAGCCTTTCATGTAGTATCGAGGCACCCTATATTTTCCCCTCAATTTGTGCATTATTACCGAAAATTGTGAGTGCGCGTTGACCACACCTTCCAATGTTCACGGACTGTGACGAATGGTGTTAAAAGACGGGCGTGTAGGGTGACTATGATTGTCACGTTTCTGCTGGTTTACCTGTAACAAAGAATTATACGTTTTAGAATATTTGATTTCAAGTGTAAAAGGAAAAATGAAATTATATCGATTTCGGACTCTAGCCAATAGACCAGGAAAAGGTCTTGCAAACCTGCATTATATAATTTGATGATATATAAACACTAGCTGCCCGGCGCGACTTCGTTCGTGTGGTGCTACAATACGCTGTGGTGCTACCCTACTCTATCTAAACCATCCAGGGAGTTAATTCCACTGTACGTGTGTATGTCACTCAACTCCTCCTAAACGGCTGGACCGATTTGAATGTTTTTTTTTATGCGTTTGCCACCCATACGAATACGAAAAAATCAATCAAATCGGTCCCGCTGTTTAGGAGCAGTTCAGTGACATACACACGTACAGTAGAATTTTATATATATAAACATATTGCTGGAAATACATATGTTTAATAATTACTGTTACATTAAGATATAATAAAACAAAACTGTCACATACATTTATGGACTTATCTCCTAAAAGCGATACATTCTGGTCACAGAGTCCCATAACGTTTTTGTCCGTACACATGGCGTTCCGACCCACTGGGCGCTGTGACCTCTTTATGGGGTCAAGTTTGATCGCCAAATTGGTGCGAGGAAAATTATCGTCTCTTATACCAATTACCTCCTCGATTGTGGTGAAAACCGACCGTTTGACTGAACTAGCTCATATTGCTCAGGCGAGGAGAGATCATGTTGTGACAATTTTCAGAAATGTATAGTGTCCGCCGTGGTATACCCTCATTCACCCCATCCTTCCCACAACCATTCTCATAGATTCTGCATTCCTGCCCGTTTTTTTATATAAGGTCCTTACCTTGTCCTTATATGAAATTAGCGTTTTGTCGTACTAACCACTTTGATCTGAAATATCTCCTCTTTGGTTAAGAATTCCAAAGTCAAATTTATAAATTCATTTACATGGTACATTTGAGTTTTGAAAACACTCATTCATTTGTTTTCTTTTTTTTCATAGAAATTTGTCATGCAGATAGCCTATGGTATTGAAGAGGACATAGGCTAATTTTTATCCCGGGAACGCGGGTGAAACCGTCGGGAAACAGATTAGATAGTGGCACTGTAACTTTGATTTCGCTTCAGAAACCAGCAGTAAATGTACCTGGATTTTCAACATGCGGGAGCCACATAATTCTATTTAACCCATTCTTGTAAACACTAAACATTTTCAAATTAGCTCAAAATAAATTAATACTGGCCGCACAAACCATAAACAAAAAATCTGGGTCAATAGTTCTTCTTCTTCTTATTTTTAAGTTTGGCAACCAAGCCGAGTTATATTATAGTTTCCAGTCACAATAAATCACTTCACATTACATTATAGCCCTCAGTCAGTCTAGGTCACCGTCCATAAAAGTCATGTTTTACTACAATGGTGGTCATTGTACTAAAACTCTTCACGGAGTTTTAGAGACAATTTGAAAAGTCACGATACACATAATTCATTTCATTTCACTTCACTTGTGCACATGGATGATCTTTATTGGGTCAAATACCACCAAAAATACACAATAAAACTCAAAATACACAAATTTATGAAATTCTAAATGAAAACGCTACGTCACTCTGCAAGCTCCCGCCAAAAAGTCGGGCCAATAGTTCAACGTAGATACTCAATTGAAGATGTTGCAAGTGAAAAAAATCGCACACTAATGAAATAGTAAATATTTAGATTAGATAATTTGTTTAATCCTGAAATGGATGGTTTGAAGATATTATGAAGTGGTTTATAGACTTTTTATCTTATGGTTTATTGGAACTAAAGAAAACAATCAGAAAATCAAAAGTAATGGATAATGATTAAGCATAATAAGCTTTGCAATACCCTAACAGGGTCCATGTATAACTAAATAATATAATATGTTATTTTGTGTACCTACATTGTGCAATAATGAAATAAATAAATAAAACTCAATTTTAAAACTTGAAAATTACAGATTAGGCTGCCTAGATTACGACTGGTTCATAATAATACACTTGTACCTATCTTTCTATATAAAATTCTACTGTACGTGTGTATGTCACTCAACTCCTCCTAAACGGCTGGACCGATTTGAATGAATTTTTTTTGTGCGTTTGGGTGGCGCCCTTGATGGTTTAGATAGGGTAGGGTAGGGTAGGATAGGGTATAGGTTAGGACACCACGCGAACGAAGTCGTGCCGGCAGCTAGTATTATATAATATATATTATGGTTCATAAGATACAGCCCACTGACAGACAGATGGACGGACGGACAGTGAAGGCTTAGTGATAGGGTACCCTTCATGTACTGAACCCTAAAGTTTATTTCCATGTATATTTCTCCAGCAGAATACAAAGCTCTTTTTTCACCAGCAACGAAAACCTAAAGAAATATAACAATTCAACACCATTTTCCAAGTCCCCACTATCTTTTCACTGAAAACCTAGTTCGTTACTCGAAACTGGACAGGTAAATAGATCTAGAATATTTATTGCCTAGGCAGACCTAGTTCCCTTAAGTGTATTGGGTGTTGAAACCAATTTGCTTTAGTGCTCCTATGCTAGACATAAATATGTGCGCATGTTTTTCAGAAACCAGACCGTTTTCTTGAGCTGCTGTTAATGTTTAAAGGTGTGACAGGCTTTAAGTATTCTTAAATATCGTTAAGAGCTGCATTACATAATTGGAGAGTTTATGAGGCCAGGAAAATAGGTCTGTGGTAAAAAAAAACAGTTATAAACTGTCATGTTAGGAACTGGCATTTTATGCTATTAAAAAACATTCGGTAGAGATTCATAGCAAAAGATTTTTGTGGTGATTTTTAAAATTTTGGTCGTAATTAATAAGATAGATAGAGCCGTTTATTCGCTCAAAAAGCAGCTCGATTGGGGAAGTACCTCCACCTTACAAAATACTGCAACCAATTATTATTTCCATACCCAGCATTTGATCTATCGCAGCGGTCTATGGATTTGAAAACTAGGTATTTCTCGAAGAAGACGGACCAGTTGGCGCAGTTGGTTAAGACGTGGAGTCTTAACCTATAGCGCCGCAGGTCGTGGGTTCGATTCCCACACAGGACATGCATTTGTGTGCATGAACATGTCTGTATGTCCCGAGTCTGGGTGTAATTATGTATATTAAGTATGTATTTACAAACAAAAAGTAGTATATGTATTATATCAGTTATCTGGTTTCCATAGTACAAGCTTTGCTTAGTTTGGGATCAGATGACCGTGTGTGAGGAATGTCCCAGGTTTTTTTTTTTTTTTTTATCTATTCAAATGCTTGGAATTGATTCCAAGAGACCGGCAGTGTTTTAAGAAGACCAGGTTCAGGTTCACATTACAACTGTTCACGAGGATCGTAACACTAAGTGTCCGCCGAGAACGCACAGTGGCGGCTCGCAAGTTACAAAAACGCCTACGGTTGACAACTGGTACTCGTATCAGTGACCAAACTATCAGGAATCGATGGCACGAAGACCAGCGAACCTCAAAACGACGAATTGTTCGAAATCCTTTGTCCAGGGCTCAACGTGCAATCTTTTAAATTTCACATGGTGAATAAAGCTCCTCAACAACTCAATATTAAAATGTGATAGTCTCTGTCTGTTACATTTTCGCAGCTAGCAAACTGAAGCAAGCTTGAGATCCCGGTCCCGGATGCAGTATCATTAGATAGGTATAAAAGCTTATTTAAATGTATTTAAAATACTATTATCTATTATAAAAATAAAACAGGAAACGCAAAGCGACAAACTATAGGACATTAAGCACGTAAGTACGTTTTTGTCCACTATACCTCCTAAACAATTGATTCAACTTTACGTGGGGAAGTGTGCACATAATTTTTAAGTAGGGTGACCACATTATCTATCTATACTAATATTATAAAGAGGAAAGATTTGATTGTTTGTTTGTTTGTTTGCATTGAATAGGCTCCGAAAGTACTGAACCGATTTGAATAATTCTTTCACTGTTGGGAAGCTACACTATCCCCGGGTGACATAGGCTATATTATATTTTCAAAAAAATTAGGGATCCTTACTAAATCTCCAATAATGTAACCCAAGGTGTAAAAAAAATACCTAAAATATTCATTACATCGCGTGCGCTGCGAAAACTATTGATGATAGAATAAAAAAATGTACTACGACTTTGCAGAGCACATTATTATTTACAAAAAGTGTCGGGATACCATATGTCTAACTATTATAGTTATGCCACAATAAGAGTTTTTCTATTTTAAATTTTTTATTGAAATGCCGCCGCTATAAATGTCTCTCTATTTGTATCTTGGTATTAATCATTATCAAAATAAATATCCAAGACTGCTTCAATACCTTTATATAACTTTTTGAATTATTCAATTCGGACATTCCATTCAAAAGATATCACGAGTTTAAAAATATAAGTATTAGCAGAAAAATCACGTCACGGGTACGGGCCGTACGGCAGGGAATCTCTTTGCGTGTGGCTCAGTGTTTGACGGTAGGGTAGGGTAGGGAAGGGGGAAGGGGGAAGGGCAGGGTAGGGTAGGGTAGGGTAGGGTAGGGTAGGGTAGGGTAGGGTAGGGTAGGGCAGGGCAGGGCAGGGCAGGGTTCGATAGGGTAGGGTAGCACAACAGGGTAGATTAGGATAGGGTAGGGTAGCACCACAGGGTAGGGTAGGGTAGGGTAGCACCTCAGGGTAGGGTAGGATAGGGTAGGGTAGCACCACAGGGTAGGGTAGCACCACGCGAACGAAGTCGCGCCGGGCAGCTAGTTGATAAATAATTAGGTACTTTTCGTTTACGGCTGACTGGTAACAATAATATTGCTATTTTTATGAAAACCTAATCTAAAGGATCGAGATAATGGTGAAACTAATGATAGTATTTTTAGCCTTTTCGACGTTTAAGAATGCCAAAGAAATACAAACCTTATTGGTATGAAATAAAGTTCATTTGTACCCATCATACACATCTCCTCCTTTTTTTGAAGTCATTGAATAATGGAAAAGGTGTAAACCCTGTTGGTTTTTAGCTTTACCTCATTAAGTGGTTATTTCCATACGTGGCAGTAGCACTTAAAAAAATAAGAAAAATATGAAATAAAAATTTCTTTCATTCGAAGTTACATAATTTTCTAACCGATTGTGAATTTAGAATTCAAACCATTAAATAAATCCCACCATAATGAAATAATGATGGTCACCCTAAGCAATGTGGGATAGTAATGTGTCCACATTTGCTGGACTATTAAGTACAGACAGCGGTGTGCGTGAGCGCAGGTAATAGACCGAAAATATTTTATTTTATAAAAAGTTGTGTGGCTCATTAAAAATCTATTTTATATGATTTAGATTAGATAATGGAATGTTTTTGGAGGGCAATTAGTATTTATAAATTCAGCCGTATCAACTTTATTATTGTTTAAAAGTTACTTTGCAACGCCTCTTTCCGAACCAGAAGCAACCACTCCGTGTGTCAGACTGTCACAGCGGTATTTTTCAGCAACAACTGATGTTATTGATTTGAAATTTGGAATAATAATGCTTTCCTAATCTTATTTCAAATGAAAAAATTTTAAAATATATTTTAGTTTTTTGCAAGAGGGGCCAAAATGAGTACCGAAATTTCAAGTGGGGCTACAAGTTTAAATGGTCATATGAAAGAGCTTCATTTTTAGGGTTCCGTAGCCAAATGGCAAAAAACGGAACCCTTATATTTATTTATTTATTTATTTATTTATTGTAGGAAGACCAACAGCTGTACAATAATAAACATAAAAAATATGAATAGTTATTAGGAAGCCAATAACAGGTCTTCACGGATATATGCCAGTATAAGATCTATATCTGTGACCATTCACGTAACACACATTATAGAAATATTAATAACATATTATTAACACATTAGCACAAACTTAACACCAAAAAAATATAAATAATAACTACTGAAACACAATTCACATGCACTGCATTATTTGAAAAAGTCATTGCTTAGTATTCGCCTCGCCGATATCACGCTTGTGCAGAAAAGGTCTAAATCGTGTTGCCTAACGAACGTGTTGAAGTTGTTGCTTGCTCTCCACATGAAAGAATTTTGTCTATAATTAGAATGGACAAGTGTAATATTAATTATCGGATAGTTACGATACAATCTAGAGGGAGTATTTAAATATATTTTACCAAGTAATTCGGAGCAATCTACTGTATTTGATGCTATTTTCAATAAGTACGAAACATCCGCAATTTCACGCCGCTTAACGAGGGGAAGAAGATGAAATTTCTTACAAATGTTTAAATAGTTAGAGGACTTGTATGGAATTTTTAAACGGAAGCATAAATGCTTGATAAACCTCATTTGAATTCGCTCAAGTCGCACTACATATTTATCATAGCGGGGATTCCAAATTTGAGAGGCATATTCTAGTATAGATCGGACAAAGGTACAGTAAAGAATTTTAAATGTTTTTGCATTCTTAAAGCTGGCAGAGAGACGCATTACATCCCAGTGCTCTAGAAGCCCTATTCACTATATCACTAAAATGCCTGTCAAAGAGGAGCTTCGTATCGTGAGTAACTCCTAAATCACGAACAGTGTTGCTTCTCTGAAGAGTCTGATTCTTCAGTGTATAATCAGAATATAAAACATATTTTTTTCGGGTATATGTAACTACAGAGCATTTCGAAGGATTGAGATCAAGTTTGTTAATAATACAATAATGATCTAATCGTGTTAAATCTGCCTGAAGACATTGTACATCTGCTAGCGATTTTATAGTGGTAAATATCTTCATATCATCTGCGAAACAGAGTAGTTTTGAGTTGAGGAAACAAGCTGAGATATCATTTACAAAGATTGCAAACAGTAAGGGCCCTAGCAATGAGCCTTGAGGAACCCCACTAGGGATGTTAACCCAGCTAGAAATGAAGTTGTTGACAACTACAGCTTGAGACCTGTTGTCAATATAAGATGAAAACCACCTGAATAAGTCACCCCTAATTCCTATGTTCTGCAGTTTGACCAAAAGTACCTTATGATCAATTCTGTCGAAAGCTTTGCTATAATCAGTGTACACAACATCAACCTGACTGCCAGCATCCATAGCTTCTGTTAGATAATCATTGAGTAGGATTAGGTTAGACACAGTAGATCGACCCTTCAGAAAACCGTGTTGCGTAGGGCTAAGGGAGTTCCTAATTGCTGAGTACACTTGATCATAAACAACCCTCTCGAAGACTTTGGAAATGATACATAATTTGGAAACAGGCCTATAGTTCGTCACTTCCGTTTTGGGTCCTTTTTTATGGATGGGTGTTATAAAGGCGGATTTCCAAACGCGAGGAACAGTGGCATCATTCAAGGACTTTCTGAAAAGTAAAGTGATAGGTAATGCAATACTTCTAGCGCAATTTATTAGCAAAATCGAATGAACGTTATCAGGCCCGGCTGATTTAGATGGGTCAAGTTTTTGGAGTAGTTTGATTATTTCCTCAACATTAAGCTCAATAGATGAGATATCAGAAAGAATATGAGCTGATTGGGAGGAGCTAGATAATAGTAAATTCGAACTGGTATCAGAACTAATAAAAGTAGAGTAGAAATAAGATGAAAAAGCATGACAGATAGAATCACCACCAGTAGCCAATGCATCTAGGTATGACATGCTAATTGGGACATGTTTAATAGATTCGTCATGTCTGTCTGTCTGTCTGTCTGTCTGTCTGTCTGTCTGTCTGTCCGTCCGTATGTCACAGCCATTTATTTCCGAAACTATAAGAACTATAATGTTGAAACTTGGTAAGTAGATGTATTCTGTGAACCGCATTAAGATTTTCACACAAAAATAGAAAAAAACTATAAATTTTGGGGGTTCCCCATACTTAGAACTGAAACTCAAATTTTTTTTTTTCATCAAACCCATAAGTGTGGGGTGTCTATGGATAGGTCTTCCAAAATGATATGGAGGTTTCTAATATCATTTTTTTCTAAACTGAATAGTTTGCGCGAGAGACACTTCCAAAGTGGTAAAATGTGTGTCCCCCCCCCCCCCCCTGTAACTTCTAAAATAAGAGAATGATAAATCTATAAAAAATATATGATGTACATTACGGTGGAAACTTCCACCGAAAATTGGTTTGAACGAGATCTAGTAAGTAGTTTTTTTTTAATACGTCATAAATTGAAATTAATATCAAATACTCAGGTCTATACTACCATTTACTTATATACCTACAGGTTTGTACGGAACCCTCGGTGCGCGAGTCTGACTCGCACTTGGCCGGTTTTTACATTCCAAATCAATAGATTTTGACTTATAATGACTTATGAAACATTACAAAAAACACCATTATCCCATTTGTCTCCGAAGTTCGCAAAGACAAAAATCTGAAAGACAGACATCGTTACATCGACGTCTGTCTACTGTAATTATTTCTATATTACAGGAAAAATAGAACGAGGTTTCTAACTATCACAGTTTTTTCGAAATCATCAAAATTCCTTCACTAACTTTAGTTACACGATCAAATTTTATCTGCAGGGTTATAATTCCTTGGTTTGGGATATCAATAAAGCCCGTCCAAGAAATATCGGAACCCTTGGCGCGTTATTCAATCCCAGACTCTTGGCCTCAGGAAAAAAACTTACCAAAAGAGCAAAGCAGCCATCATACAACATTATGTGACCTAAAAATCCAGCCATTAGCGAATTAATAATAATACCAACATAATTATTCAAGACGTTCGAAGCTGGTTCCTTGAATCATGACGTCATGGGTTTCATTTTGAAGGACGCGAAGGAATTTATCGCTTGGCATAAACTTCGAGCGTCGACTGTTAAAAAGTTATCTCATTCACTAATATTTATGTGAAAATGACGATATTTTTGCCTGTATCTATACTAATATTATAAGCAACTACTAATCTGATCCTGAAAATTCTTTCACTATACATAGCTACATTATTTCCCCATAAACTTTTCATTCTTGGAACGCGGGTGAATCCGCGGGAGACATCTAGTCATACACAAAAACGAACTTCGCGATTGAATGTGAAGTTTTGAGTCTTATTGTAATATTATTTTAGTAGGTCTTTCCAACTCTTGTACCGTAAGTTCAACTATATTTCTTTAGTCAAAAAACGTGTACAATGTTTAGTCCCTGATAAAGATACTTAACTTGAAGAGGATGGAAGAGATCACTTTTAAGGATAAGACCGCCATTATTATTCAATGTATTTTAATTGTTTTTTTTGCATTCATGTGTTGTGACAATAAAGTATTATCTATCCATCTATTCAAATTCAAAAAGCATTTATTCAATTTAGGCCCTGATAAGGCACTTATGAACGTTAACAAATGACTCTACACCGGTTCCAAATACAACTTGAACTGAGAAGACTCCGGCGAGAAACTCAGCAAGCCTTTTTTTTTAAATGTGTACTTATAAGTATTACAATTTGCAAAATAAATATATTAATAGCCTGCGAAGCGAACAATTCATTCAAATGCATTCTTGTCATCTACAAAATCAGAAACTTTATAGTACCCTTTCTTGCATAACTTCTGTTTTATACCACAAGCATACGGCCCGCCTGATGGTAAGCGGTTACCGTAGCCTATGGACGCTTGCAACACCAGGGGTATCACGCGCGCGTTGCCGACCCTGCAGAAATCTCTTCACACTATCTTACTATCTTTACTATCTTTTTGAATCTATGTATAGGTAGCTCTTGGATTTCTTTGGGTACTTTATTATAGAAACGTATATATTGCCCCTTGAAAGAGTTAAGGACTTTGCTGAGCCGAGTTAAAGGTACAGCAAGTTTGTGCTTATTTCTAGTGTTCAAACTGTGATTTATGTTTTCTATATATTTATCTATTTATCTATCTATCTTATGATCATTCTAATTGTCTCTACCACCCAATACGTAAATTAAAACGCTCCCCGCTATAACTTAGTCGCACATGTATTACCGGAAGCGGTGACATCAGTATTCGATATGGGGTCAGCACTATCAGGCATGTACTCATGCGCCGAAAATATTATAATAATAACTTTATCGATACTAATTAATGCTTATTTCCTCGTCTCTGGACTAAGCAAAGGTATAATTTTTATATAATTTTTTACCCCACATATTCTTCCAAAAAGGTATAAAAAGGGCAAGATTGGCAACACATTCATACCACAAGAGGGTCTACTAAGAAATATAGATAATGTCTTGTTTCATAGTAGATCCTAAGGCGTCCTAGCATGACTTACCTTTTGTCGCGCCAGTAGCAAGTCGAGTCGTTGAAAACTTAAGGCAAATTTCGCCAATAGGAATATTTTATTTCATAGTAGGTATAGGAAAAATCGCACGCTCTGTTTCATACTATATATTATGAACATCTGGGGGCTATCTCTACTATTATATTTTAACCGACTTCAAAAAAAGGAGGAGGTTCTCAATTCGGTTGTTTTTTTTCTTTTTATGTTTGTTACCTCATAACTCCGTCATTTATTAACCGATTTGGAAAATTCTTTTTTTGTCTGGAAGGGTACACTTTCCATTTGGTCACGTTGTCATCAGATCAGGATTTGATTACTTTTTAGTGTACTTTGAAGTCGGTTTAAGTTTTTTTGTAAAACAGTCCAATTATTAAAATAACATTCTGACATCCCATTCCGACTCCAATGCAATTGATCCAAAGTGCGTTGTCCACTAAAGTCATAATGGTCTTCGACGCTATAGAAAACTGTAAAATCTGTAAATTTTGCCACCAGAGACAGTTTCTTGAGCACAAAGCAGACATGGGCCCCTAGTATCCAGCATATTCTAAATCTGTGAACTGACTGCATGATATCAACCTTTTATGATGCACTCAACTTTTGTCCCTATCCGAAAATCAGCGCTGCAACATCACACACTACGACATAAGCTAGGAGCCTAGGATAGCCTACATAGCCTTTTTGGCCACGACACAGTTCTTAATCGTGCATTTGTGTGTCCAAAATATAAGGTCTTACTTTACGTTCTTTAGTTTTTGAAACAGAGAAATATCTAATCAAGCGATTGAACATATTAAACGAAGCATGAAAGCTATAGAGTAATTACTGATTAGATAGACAAGGAAGCTTGCATAAAATCGACGATGAATTTACACATTAATTTTAATTTTTTTTTTCTACTTTTAAAAGTTGCCAGCATGAACCGTGTCCCGACATACAAAACTCATCTGTCAGTTTGTATTATGCAGTTATTTCTACTCTGCATAACATTATTTTTGGCTCCGTTCCATATAGGTTACGTAATAGACATTCAAGAGTTTGGTAGTTTATTTACGATGCAAGACGAACAGACGATCTTGTTATAGATTTTATTAATGGTTCGACATACGGAAGCTTTTATTATTGATAGGTATAATTATTTTTAAACAGGTGGATAGAAAGGTCTTTCTTTTAGATATGTTGAATGATGAATTGCGTATGTCTCTGTGGAATTTTGTTTGTTTAATTTAAAGTATTCTTCTTGATGTTATTCCTTTAACGTAAAGCAAATGGTGAAGCCGCAAATATCTAAGTTATCTATAAAAAAAATAAAAGAACTAAAAAATCCCTAGATGATAAGATTAAGAACACTATGTTCTCCTATGAAACTTGAGTAGGTTTGTAGTAACACTTTCACAAGATCTCGATAAATAACTCAGACTTGAATTAAATAACGTAAACATTAGAGAGAGACATCAAACAACAGTCAGAGAGAGACAAGGCACTTCAAAGTAACGCGACGTTTGATCGACCGAAAAGATTTAATCTTATTCAGGGATCTGTGCATGCGCATGGTACGTCAAAGGGCTAAAGGCCGGTGTTTCAACTCCCACACAAGTATCACTATATGGTATTTGGTTTGTAGTATCTGATCATCATCATCAGCCTATAATGTCCCACTGCTGAGCAGGGCAAGGCCTCCTTTCAAAAATGAGGGTGAAACGGAATGGGAAATAGGTAGGGAAATAGGGTGGAGGTAGGCTAGTGGTCAACCTACTGTTGGAATTTTCCAAACCGCCTAGGAAGCCTCCAACTAGCTTAATGTCACAATAAAGTGATAACCGGGACCAACGGCTTTACGTGCCTTCCGAAGCACGGAAACGCTCATTTGAAATACGACTAGGTGTTCACCCATCTAGGTACCGGCCACATCGGTATTAGCTTGCTTTGCCGATCGATTAAGAACGGCTTATCATGCTACACTACGAGCGCTTCTCATGTCTTTAATTTCAGAAGGCGGACACACAGGCAGGAGGCAACAGAGAGGTAGGTCACAACGGGTTCTCCCGTCCAGGGAGCCCGACTAGGGTAGATCGCAGCCAAATAATTACATTTAATGTGTTTTTGTGTTCCTGTGGTGAGTAAGGTCACCAGAGCTTCATGTGGAAGCGCTGTGCTGGCAATGTGCGGAGACCAGAGTGTACTACATGTAGACCCACTAAACTCCATGTAAACTCTTCAAAAAGCTAATGAGTACGATGTTTTTTTTCACAGATATTTTGATACCTCCATGAATGGCTATAAGAGAGGTAGAGCGTAGCGTTTATTCGCTCAACGAGCAGCTCGACTGGGGAAGTACCTCCACCTTAGAGAATACCGCAGCCAAAACCAATGTTAAGTACCTGCGTGTGAGTAAGGTTGCCAGCGCTCATTGGGGAAGTGGGATATGTAGCGGCTACGGTAACCGCTTACCATCAGGCGCGCCGTAAACTTGTTTACTACTGCTGTTAATCAAAAACTAATGATAATCACGAAATGACTATCAAAAAACGTATGAAATTACTTATCATCATCCGATCCAATTCTACCCCATTAGGTCCACATAGCAGTCGGTAAAACATACGCATTCAAAGAAAAAGATTATTTATAAATCATTGCATTACAAACCGAGAATCGAACCGAACACCTCTAACACCATAGCTATTATAAACCCATAAAAAAACATATGGGAGATAAAACGAATAAATAAATAGAAATAAAACTAAGTCATCAAACTGCAATCAAATCTGCCATCCTCTTCTAACTTGTATAAATTATATATGTGTCTCGCTCAGTTACTTCCCTATTGGAATAATGCTGATGTGCTTTTTTAATGTCTTTGGAATATAAAAGGATCTTTGAAATATAGATCTTAGATCGCTGTGGTCGTTAGAAATTACTATGTAGGACACATCATAGTGACCAGAACGTTGAGAGACTGAAACGAAGCCAAAAAAATATGATATGCTACCATTATAATTGCAAAAATGTGTGTCTGTGTGTCTGTTACCACTCAGCTCCGGAGCGGCTGAACCACGGAAAAGTTTATATTTATTCTCTGTGGGCTGAACTGTAGGCATAGGGCTACGATATATTTTTTATGCTTCTTAGGTAGCTAATAAGCATACGGCCCGCCTGATGGTAGGTATGCTAGTTTTCCGACTAATTTAGCTTGATAAAATATAATTGGACTGTTTTACAAAAAACTTAAACCGACTTCAAAGTACACTAAGAAGTAATCAAATCCTGTTCTGATGACAATGGGACCAAACGGGAAGTATATCCTTCCAGACAAAAAAAGAATTTTCCAAATCGGTTAATAAATAACGGAGTTATGAGGTAACAAACATAGAAAAAAAAAAAAAACACAACCGAATTGAGAACCTTTTTTTGAAGTCGGTTAAAAAACCGGCTAAGTGCGAGTCGGAATCACACACTAAGGGTTCCATAAAGACCATTCTTTAATTTGAAATTTTATTCCATTTTTTATTATTTGTTGTTATAGCGGCAATAGTAAATCTGTGACAATTTCAACTGTCTATCTATTACGGTTATGATACAGCCCACTGATAGAAAGACAGACGGACGAACAGCGGTCCCATTGGCACTCTTCGGGTACGGAACACAAAGGCAACTGCACTCTGAAGATAACCTCAAAACATACAATCTAATCAACAATTAAAAACCACGTAGGAAGTAGCCAGAAGCCAATAAAAAAAAAGTAATAAAACCGAACATTGATTGATGGAAACCAATGAGGCCTTAAATTAGAAATACCTTCACAGAACACATCATGCATCATAATCTGTCAGAAACACTGATTAGCTGATGAACAAACAAAAAGGTTGCTATCCCTTTTCATTAATACAGAACAAGTGAGACGGAATCATCAATTACGATTGACAAAGAAGTATAGATAGACCTTTCCAGCAAATATTTTGTATTCTGTAATAAAATCACCTTTCCTCCAAGGAGTCTTGAGCGAGTCCAGCTGTCTGACTCAAACCAGGTCAACGTCGCTTGATGGGAGGTCTCGTTCGGGTTCCGGTATTCCACATTATAAAACAAACCGGTACTTTCATAAAATTAATTGCTTTTCCTGCAAATCGGTGTATCATTTTTTCTGGTCAGATGTATACTTGAATCAATGGGTGGGATGCTATATGAAAAACAAGATCCCACCAAGAAAATTTTCATGTAAAATGTTGCTAAGACGAGACCATATGTCTCGCACTGTCAAAAAGTTATCAGATCTCATGTAGAGCCAAGCTTATAACTCTACACGCCCTAACTCTAGCTACAAGCCCTTACTCGCTATCACCTATCGCCGCAGGACGTGGGTTCGATTCACACCCATGGTTTGCATGAAAATGTCTGCATTTTTTTTTTTTTACAGTGTATAGGCCTGTGTTTAACCACAATCTCACTATGGTAAGTGATAATGTGGTCGAAGGTGGTAAGCACACAAAGCCTAGAAGGAACTGGCTCTCAAGTGCAGCTGACGGAACACACCGATAGGTGCTTGGCGACAGATTTTCAACTTGAGGGTGGTAGCCAGCCAGACGGGTACTACAAAGTACCCTACCACCGTGCTATGGTTTCCTCACGATGTTTTCCTTCACCGAAAGCTCAAGCTCATTGTAGGATTCGAACCCGGGACCTTCGTCTCGGTATCCGACGTCACTACCACTGAGCTATCATCGCCTTAAATGCATGCATATCCTAAGTCTAATGTAATTATGTAGGTATATTAAGAATTATATTTACAGAGCGAAATCCTAAGTCAATGGAACTCGTATTTACAAACAAAAAGTAGTATATGTATATTATATCAGTTATCTGATTTCAATAGTACAAGCTCTGCTTATTTTGGGATCAAACAGCTTACAAACAGAGAAACAGAAATGGAAATTTATTTGTATCCGAAACTTGAAACGAAAGAGGTAGGCAATTCAGAAACAACAATATTGTCCCACTACTATTCCTTGTTCCAAGTTCAAATCCAAAGTCAATAGTAGGTACCATAGATATCATCCTAAAATATCTGGAACCGGAGCGCCCACGCCAACCCAAACCGGTTCACTACCTACCAAGGGCCACCATTGACCAATGCTTGTACTGGACAAGAAGGTACTTATGTTTTCATTGTGTTTTATTATTAAGTTCTATCCATTGAGCTGTTATTACTACGTATAGAGAAGACGCCACACATCACTCATATGTTCCATCCAAGTGAGGCCATCCGGCCACACTTGTTGTTGTAGAACGACGAACGAAACGCGTAAGCGACGCGAAAATCACGGTGTTTGCGAGAAAAATACTCCTAAAGGCGTTCTGATAACGCTACGTGTTTCTACTGTCTGCTAAGTCGACTAAGGTGTTCGTCCGTCGGTCCATCCATCTGTCTTTCAGTATCTCATTTTAACCGTAAAAGTAGACAGTTGTAATTTCCACAGAAATTGTATTTAAAGGGACCATACAAGACTCTTCTTTGTGAAACTCTTCGTATGCGAGGCCGACTCGCACTTGGCCGGCTTTTTAACCGACTTCAAAAAAAGGAGGAGGTTCTCAATTCGGTTGTATTTTTTTTTTTTTTTATGTTTGTTACGTGATAACTCCATCATTAACCGATTTGGAAAATTCTTTTTTTGACTGGAAGGGTACACTTCCCGTTTGGTCCCATTGTCATCAGATAATTTTTTGATTACTTCTTAGTGTACTTTGAAGTCGGTTTAAGTTTTTTGTAAAACAGTCCAATTATGTTGAATCATTTTTTGGGCATGAACAATCGCGATAAGTTTCTGTTCCTTAATCTCATGAGAGTCTGTTTTCTTAAAATGCCATAAAAACTCGGAAACAGATTTAACCAATCTGAACCATCGTTTAACACAAACAAAGAGCAATCACTTTCGGTTTCCCATCACCACAATATTACAACATCACTTTCCCGCGCATATATCTTGGCGACTGGTTTACCATAGACTAATAAACTTTTCACATGATAATCTTTGTGTGGGCGAATGGAAAATTGATAATTTACGTGTTTTGAGCGAAACTGGTAGCTGTGAGGATTATCGCTTAGATAGGCTTTTTTGACTGTAAAATTTTAGTAGCGACCTTTATAAGTCTCTAAACTAAATAAATTTTTAGTATATAGTTATATCGTCTTTTTATTGGAAGACTTGAGTTTTTTTTCTACTGTGTGCGTTTACTTCATAGCCGTTTTTTGACGTGTACTAAGGATCCCTCGAAGATAGACACTCGAATAATCAAATAAAACAAAAAAACTTCAGCAAGATCCGATTATAGTATAAGTAATTATTGAATGCATATTTAATAAGTTTATGACTTACATATCGAGTAATGTTATTATGATAATTCTTGCAGACTCTTACCTGAAAAAATAGAAATATAACATTAATATTTAAATAATCTGCTTTTTAATTTTTAATTAATTATTTTTTGGATGAATTCTTTTGTACTTATTATAAAAGTTCTGTACCCTGCAGTATTAGCTATGCCAATCAGTTTTTTCATTTATATATACCAAGATACATTATCACCAGCCTATAATGTCCCACTGCTGAGCACAGGCCTCCTGCACACAAATCAGGGTGAAAGGGAATGGGCAGATACTCCACCACGCGTGCCCACTGCGCCGAGGTGGAGGTAGGCTAGTGGTCAACCTACTGTTGGAGTTTTCAAGCCGACTATCACAATTAAGTGATAACCGGGACCAACGGCTTTACGTGCCTTCCGAAGCACGGAAACGCTCGATTTGAAATACCACTAGGCGGTCACCCATGCAGGTACTGACCACGACGGTGGTAGCTAAAATTGCCGATCGATTAAGAACGGCTTATCATGCTACACCACGAGCGCTTCGAGATACATATCCAGGGTTAACCCCACAAACACACCATTCCTTTTAATCCTTATCTAACGGATACAAGTTTATTTATTCATTAGTTTTAAAAACGTGTGATATAAACAATAGTCCTTTATTGTAAGGTCATTTATCTCAATTTATCTGCTATTTAATGGATGTTTCACACTTAATAAAGTGTCTGTTATCTGTGAGACAAGTGTGTAGGGGTATCTATATTATAATCATTAGACGATGAATTGTTTTAATTTAAACATTTTGTTAAAAATATTTTTATCTGAGACAATTAATTGAATGAATAAAAATGGTACAAATATTACTTTTAAAAAATGTAAGCGAAGACAACAATTTTCGTCAAATCATTTCTTAATGATGCCACAAGGAAACAGATGATTTTAATTTTGATTAGCGATTATAGAACAGTAGTAAAGACATAGAATGCCATAGTAAAGGTCGTAGGTCCGTATCCTACAATGACCTTGAGCATTCAGAGAAGGAAAACATCATCTGGCTACCACCCTCAAGTTGAAAATCTGTCGCCAAGCACCTATCAATGTGTTCCGAGAGCTGCACTTGAGAGACAGTTCCTTCTAGGCTTTGTGTGTGCACCACCTTCGGACACTCACTGACAATGGTGAGATTGAGGTAAAAAAACTAGTGGAAATTCTCAGAACAAAAAATCTACTTCCGAATAAGCGATACAATTTTGAACAAAGAAAAAAAAACTAAAGTTGCAAATAATAAGACACATTCTTGTCCACCTACCTGGACCTTCTTGGAAACCCACCTTACATTTTTTGCAATGTCCACTACAAACTAAGAGCTTTGTAGAAGATTTAATAAGAATACTAAGTATATCACGGTTGTTGGGTACTTTGTAATACCTGCCTGCCCGGCTTACTAAGCACTATTATGGTGCGTCCATGCTACGCGAATCTGCAACGAGCACGATGCGAACTGCTAGTCTCGCGCTCGTTCGAGGCTCGCAAGACGGTCAACGCTACGCGAATCGTGCTCGCAGTGTGCTCGGCTCGTGCTCGCTTCGCCAAGCAAGAACGCACCATTACGTTTTAAAATATTTGTGAATTTCAAACGCATTTGAGACGAAATTTTGTAAAAGGCGTACAATTTTTGCCGCCATGACACGCAATTGTTGTCAGTTAGAGTTTTAAGAAAGGTAGAGCATATAGCATTATATCGCTCAAAGAACAGCTCGACTGGGGAAGTACCTCCGCCTTACAGAATACCGCAGCCAAATAACTTTATGTAGTGTAAAGTTGTGTTCCTGCGCGTGAGTAAGGTCGCCAGAGCTCATAGGGGAGGGGGGGAGGGGGGAAGGTCGGTAACGCGTGAGCGATACTTCGTGTGTTGCAAGCGTCCATATGGCTACGGTAACCGCTTTCCACCAGGAGACGTGTGCTTGTTTGCCGACTTAGATGTATAAAGTGAGAACAGAATGCATGTTATGTAATGAATCAAAGCTTGTTTTGAAAAGAGTAATTGCTGAGTTTACTGCTCACACACACATATGCATCCATGTGCCAAAAACATACAAACATAGTGCGGCAAGAAGACTCTTGTCAAATGTGACTCTTGGCCTTGTAGTTTAGTTCATATTTGAGAGAAAACACACCAAAAAAATCAATTCAAAGCGGGAGGTTGAAATGACATAGATTAACCACGAGTTCTTTAACGATAACTCATAGAACGACACGTCATCATTAAAATATTAAAACAAAAAAACCAAGTCGTGACTTTTACACCCATATGAGGTTATCATACCCACATCGGTGTTTTTTTGTACCGGCGAGTATAAAAGTATAGTAGGTAAAAAAGGACATAAGAAAAGTGATAATAATTTCTGCTGGAAAAAGATTTTACAGGATTTGTAACACACCGATTCATAACTAAGTCATAATACGTTTTTTTTAATTCTGTGGTTTTTTAATCTCAGTGCACTAGAAAAATAAACAATTTTTTTTATATTCTTGTAAGTATATGATTTGCTTAAATAATGACATTTGATTTATAGTGGGCCTCGTATATAATATTTGTAATCTTTTTACTATTGGTAGTGACAATCTATTTATTCATATGTATTAGTAAATTTGGGGAATAAAGAAGTTATTTACTAAACTACATTAAAATTATATATACATGGAAATAATTATAAATAAAAAACTGCGTTTAAATCGCCGTCTGCAGGCAGGGTTCCCAAAAAGCTGGCGACGCGACGTTTTACCTTGTTGAATTGGTCTTTGGTCCCCTGTAGTATCAATTAGGCGTCTGGACAGCGTTTTACTACTTATATTTTATAATAACTGTCAGCGCATTATTTTTATTACTGGAGTACGAAACTGAGGAGAATCTGGCTAGATACTAATTGATTTAATGAAGGAAGAAAATTGCATTTATTTTTCTTTTAATCTAATAACAGTTTTCTAATATTTTTATTCGTAAATATACCTTATCATATCACATAGGCTATAAATAAACATATCTATTGAAAAAAAAGGTAAAAACAACATAAAACAAAATTGCAGCTTAAAACATAATAAGCTTACAAGAAAATACATCAAAGATATTTCAAAACCTAAAACTGTCATAAAAATATAAATATTATATGACATTTATAAATTACTCACATGAAAGCAACGAGGCGTTCCTCAATCCCATTTTACGACCGCATTTATTATTATCCGTTTACTCAAAGCACTTGTGTGCGGGACTGTACTTACATAGGTGGTCTCTTAACCCTTTGGAAATGTGTAATTTGGAGCCATTTTGTAATTTTAAAGGCGGTTCATTGGTCATTTTAAATGAACATAGATTCGATAAGGTCCATGCGATTGGTTCCGTGACTGTGTCACTTGTTTGTTTGTTTGTCCATTATGAGGGAGATTTCGGTGAAAGAAAACACCGCGAGGAAAGCATAGAGGGTACTTTGTAGGACAGTACCCGTCTGGCTGGCTGGCTACGACCCCCAGGTTGGAAGAAGTTGCCGAGCACCACCTGGCAATGTCAGCTTCTGCACAAGAGAGCCTCTCAGGTTTTGGGGTACACGTCTATCATAACTCCTACATTACAGATATAAGCAGCTCTCGAAAACTAGCACGAGGCACGAACGAACCTACAACGAACACGATGCGAATCCCTTTGTTCGTGAAAAAACTGTCAATCGCCTTCGTTCGAGGCTCGCAAGCCCGTCCACGCTACGCGAATCGTGCTCGCAGTGTGCTCGTTCGTGGCTCGGCTCGAGCTCGGTTCGCCAAGCATGGACGCACCATTGACTTTCACTAGTATAAAAACTTCTTCGCTTTCGACGATCTTTTAAAAACATCTTCGATTTGCAAGAGATTATTTCTAGAATGCACTTCTCTGAAATATACAAAAGATGTAATTGTATAAAGAGTGTTTGAAGGTGAGCACGCAATTGTATTTGCTTGCATTTGTATCCATACAATGCTTAAAATGAATTTTGAAGCGGAAATTCTTATGGGGTGCCCATATGGTATACTTTTCGGAAAAACGTCCTGAAATTAAGAATTAACTAACATTTCATGTGGTAATATATCAAAGGAATCGTATATTTTACAGTAGCAAAATAATATCGGGTCTTGGGAAAGGCCTATAACCAACAGTTAACTACATAAAGGAGAAATAATAGATAATTGAATCTTTTGCAAAAAAAAAATGTCTTACTTTTTACCAAAAATATTATTCCTATATTTGTATCATCAGAGCGGTACGGGCTTGCGGAATTGTGTAAAAATAAGTAGTTTCTATTATATATTAGCTGAGTTACCTACATAAGACTTAGTGAAATTAATTCTAACGTCTTTGCAGTACCTATTTGTCGGCGGAAGAAGACTGTTACAAATATCGGATCTATTTTTCCAGTTGGAATCTCTTGATAACACTATATAAGTTTTTGTAAACCGGTATTAGAGTATTAGAGTCAGACTTTTCATAAGTGCCTGCGAAGGTCTATTTGAATAAATGATATTGAATTAAAAAAAAAAAACATTTTTAATTCATCATTTTTTTTTGGAGACTGCACTTTTTGTTGTCTATACTTGCATTGTCTTAAATATACTAATGTATACCAAATATCAGTCAATCCGACCACTGGAAGTGGGTGAAATTCGACTTGCAAGATTCCACCCGAACGAACATACATTGCAAGTTAAATAAAAGCTTGTAAAAAATCTTATACTTAAAAAAAGAAATAGTAACGTTAGGCCGACATTTATGTCTGACTAGCTAAATCAGATTTATGTTGTTTACATTTATATGACTGAGGTAAATAAACATTTACAACGGACGCATAAAATACTTGCGTAAGCGCAGTTGCCACAAATATTTCCATACATTTTAATTCCGCGCTTCCAGGAATCCATTTGCATCACGGATATACAGAAAATAAACGTTTGCATCATGGAATTACAGAAAATAAATAACATAGTTTTTCTACTTTTTGCATTCGTCTGATGAAAGTTGAAACTGAAAGAAAGTTATTCACCTTCAAAAATATATAAATTTTATCATATAAGACCATATCTAACGCTTAATCAGGTAGTAGAACTTTAATATTTTTCTTCTTTTTAACCGTCAACACAAAAAGGGGTGTTATAAGTTAGACGTGAAAGTTTGTCTCTGTCTGTCTGTCCTACATTAAAGTAAACCGACTTGACCGCGGTTTTTTTATAAACTATGTATAATATTTTTGTGAAACCTTTCTTTACAAGCAATGTATTCCCTCTACTAATTTACGATTACGCATTTTAATGACTGAAAGATACCTATACACTGTGACTACCAAGAAAAGATCACTTACTTACCAAACCATGGTCACCCCAAGGCACGCTTCTAACTCAAAGAGATTTATGTATGTATTTGAAATAGCACACCCGGTAGGCAGGTGATAGGCATACGCACGCGTTTCTTTATTATTAGTTATTGTTCAACAAATTACGGGAAAACCGTACTTATTATTATAGAAACTATTGTAGGCGAGTGTACTTTAAATTTACGATATTCCATTTATGAGACTGCTGAAGGATTTTGAACTTTAAAAGGTAATTTTTTAAAGGAATTTTTATTTTTATGGAGTTGAATATGATACCTGAAAATTTGCATCTACCCTCCGGTTCTAACTAAAAAATGAAATACCGACACTACCCTTTTTCATAATCGACATTTTCAACGGCGCCTAAAGTCAACCTAAATTATAACCCTAGTGGTATCATGTTGCAGACAAACCTTGAATTCGGGCAAAACTAATCTTTACCTAGTTTTAATAAGAGTTAAACAATATTTTACAAATGGAATACCGTAATGTTGTTAGCCTCACCTTTTGGCCAGGTATCCTGCCTCAAGAATTCGTTACAAAAAATAAATCACACTCAACAAAAACTGGCGGTTGCCTTTGTATTCAAAAATCGTAAAAGATTACAAAGAATGGGCAAACCTCACTGTTTGACTCCGATTTTATCGACATTTTAAAGGAAATAATAGGCTGCTAACAAGACACGCGAAATTTGTTACCTTTTGTTTGTAGCTTTACGCGATAATAAACCGAATTTTCTTCGCTATACGAGTGTTTTGTGATTTTTTAGTGTGAAAGTTTACTTATGTCAATGTTTCTTGTTTTATCTAAAAGCAGTTTGTGAATTGTCATTGCTGAACCATAAAAGATGTGATGGCTTTCTTATGTTTTTCTTTTGTTTAATGACTACTAAAACACTTGAAAAAAGTTAACAAGTTTATTGCAGTATCCATTAGAGTATTATTAAGATTTATGAAGGTATTGTTTTCAAAAGGTGTATATTAAACGCATTAGCTACAAAGTTTTTAACTCTAAAATATTATGCCGGAGTCTTGTCTTCATGTTACGCATAGCTTTTCTCTTTCAGTAGTCACTCACTCACACAAAACTTTTTTTTTTTAATAATTTATACGTCCTCTAACCACTAAATCATATCAGACAAGACAGTTGACATACATCAAAATAGCTTACAACACCGAAACAAAAGAATTAAAGATTTATCAAAAAAACCTTGGAATTTTACGGTTTTTCTTAATATTCTCGGCGGGCGGTATTATAAAAACGACACCTTTTGATGTTGAATCGTAAAACAATACATCTATGGTAATATCAAGAGTTTTTTGTGTGGTCATCATAATTTTATGGAGTTATTTGAATTTGATTATAACTTTGTTTTTTAAAACCCACCTCTTTTTCTTCTTTTTTTGCCTTCATACGCAATCAAAGCTCCGTTTTTTATTACAAAAATACCCAAACCTTTCACTTGAATCCCGTTTTCAACACTAACCGCAACATACTCTGCGAAATACCGTTACACAGGCCTCTCAGACAGACAGACAGCTGGACTCAAATCAATAGATCGTATTAATATCGAACTTATTCATTGATATCATGTTACATAGATACGATATCTACTGTGTTCTAAGAAGCTTCTATGTTTTTTTCTATCCAATATATTTGATAGGTGAACAGTATTTTTTACTGTGAATATTCAATATTAATTTTGCTCCTTTTACTTGCTGTGTAAGTAAAAAAAACCTGAAATTGAGCAAGTAGAACGAATCTCTCATTTTGATTGAAGGTTGGTGATTTTGTGCATGTGGTTGATAAGGCAAAAGTTGTTCAGTTTCTTGGCCTGCTTTTTTATTTTTTTTGCTGATGTTTGACTGTTTTAGCTGGCTAACGCGTGACCTAATTAAAATTCTTCCATATTCGATGCTCCTGAGGCATGGAAACGTATCGATTTATTCTCAGTTAGACAGAGGAATATATTTTTCATAACTTTTGTTTCTCTTCCGAGGTAAGATAACTTTTGACAGCATAAAATAAGGCAAACTTTTCACCGAAAAAGTCAATTACCTAACTTCCCAACATAATGTAAACAAAACGAATTGCCTAATCAGCCCATCTCTATTTGTTTACCCGCCATTAATAACTTTAATAACAATTAATAATAACATAACGTCCATTTTGCCGGACATCCCAGCTTGTGGGTGTCCCCCCAGTACATTAATGAAGACGTGGCATGTAATGGAAATAATAACGATTCTAATCGGGGAATGTTCGGCAGATGTTGGGAGTCGGGAATCGGACGCCATATTGGCGGTGATGTCATTTTGACAGAAGGGTATATTAGTAAGGCGAATTATTCATTATCACATGGATGTGTATTATGAGAGTTCTGGAGTGATACGGGACACAGGAGAGATTCCAGATGGACTGACGACGGGTCTTAAAAGAATACTTGAAGGCTTTATAGTGGTCTTTTAAAAAAAAAATGAATACCTCATATTAACAAATGATTATATGAATGCTCTGTAATGAATAAAATTAGTGATATTCTACTAATACCACCAAAATATTGGAATTGCACAGGATCTGCTGTGTATTCAGAACTGTCTATAGCCTTTTCAGACCCCCTGGTTAATATAGTCACGAGCTGGTGTTATAAATAGCCTAAAGCCCCTGACAAATGGTAAATAATTAATTTGATAAAGAAAAACACCGTGTGAATTTTCAACATTTCCAAAGACGTAGAGTTTATTCTTTTAGACCTGCATGGTCTTTTTTTTACTATTAGATCTGTGTTTGACCTCAATCTCAGTATATGATATGATGATAGTGCCGAAAGTGGTAAACAGTATATCATCTTCTCATATTTTACATAGATTAGAGTTGCCATATTTTTATTAAAAGTATTTTGGTGCCACTTTCATAAAATTAGGAAATTTTTAAATTACCGTTTTCCTCATATTCCTGCGACATGCGATTAGGGTTGCCACTGCACATTTCGGCACAATGTGCCAATTATTCAGCCACACCGTTAGCATCCGTTCCCAAATATTTTATTGCGATTGTTCGATTGTGTACATTGTTTCAAAAACTAGGTTTACGACTTCAATGCATTTGCGTTTACAATGTAGTCGTATATTATACGGTGGTCATTTCGCGTATGACGCCACTGGTAATTGCGTTACCTATTTAATTTGGGTGAGGATTAGCCAAGGTCTAAGGAGTGTCTTCACAAATGCGCTTATCGAAAATACAAAATAATCTCTTGTTTTTTTTTATACTACTTAGGTAGCAAACAAGCATACGACCCGCCTGATGGTAAGCGGTTACCGTAGCCTATGGACGCTTGCAACACCAGGGGCGTCACTCGCGCGTTGCCGACCCTGCAGAAATCTCTTCACACCCTTTTTGAAGAACCCCATGCTGTACTCCATTGGGAAAACCACGGCAGGGAGCTCATTCCACAATCTGAGCGTACGCGGAAGGAAGCTCCTTTGAGACCGCACAGTTCGAAACAATTCTGGTTTCAATGTGTGAGGATGGACTGCCCGTCGATGGCGAGAGTTGCGATGGTGGAAGGTAGCCGTGGGCATCATCTTAAACAATTCTACAGAACACTGTCCGTTGTACAAGCGGTAGAACACACATAAGGAGGCAAAGTCTCTCCTCAGACTGAGTATTGAATATTTGGATCACAACTACTCAGCGTTTGTGTTGTTGCTTTCGAAGGCTTTTATATAGCTATTACACCTTTACGCGAATAAATCGTCTGTCTGAAGGCTCTACGTGACAAGTATAAGGTTATCAAAGGTAATTTAAAAGAGCAAATATATATAATAGATTGATATTTCAATATAATTTGTCAATTGACATGATTGATTATACAATTACTGAAAAGCTTTAAAATATAGGAAACCACATTAAGATCTATATCTTAGTCTTCTTGCTTTTTATTTAAATGACCTTTATTCTAATAAGCACAGCCTCAACTCAATATATATAAAAATCAATGCCACATTTCGTTGTAATTTTATAACTCAAGAACGGGCTCACCTATCCAAACCAAATGTGTACGCTTTGTTCGGACTATTTCGTAGATGTTTTATGTGAAGTTTGCACAAAATCGGTCGAGCGGTTCTTCATTTATCACATTTTTATTAGTTCACTTTATACGTAGCGAAGCACGTACCGGGCCGCTAGTAATACATCTCAAATAAATCTAAACAATTCAAATAAACCTTTGCATGTACTTATGAATAGTCTGAATCTAATACTCTATACCCTTTCAGAAGGTTGCATTTGCTGAGAAGAACCGGCAATAAACTCAGCAATTACTATTTTCAAAAAAACATAGATATAGTACATGACAGTAATTGCGTGTCTCAGCAGCTAAATCAAACAATGGCACATAATCTATCCTCGTCAAGAGACAAGACCTAGATCCTAGAAGTAACCACAGACAATATAAAACTCGAGTCAAGTTTACAATCCGATATGGAACCTAGCGACCTCATGGTTTATGACGTAATAAACAATGGTGCATGACTCACTGACGCCCACTCTGTATGAACCATGCTTGGGTCTTAGCATTGTTTTAAGGACGATTTATACTAGGCCGTGCCGGGCACGAGTCGTGGCCCGTACGAGGCGCGGACGAGGCACGGATTCAAAACTTCACGAACATTTTATATGCTACACCGTGCAGCAGACGAGGCTCCGCCGAACCTCAGCGCCTACAAGTCCATCGGTTCGGCCGACTCGAACACGGCTCGCTCCCGCCACGGTAGCATAAATTCATCCTTTATTTGGTACAATATACAATACTAGGTGTCCCCTGCGGTTTCACCCGCGTTTCCGGGTTAAAAAGCCTTTTATTGGAAGAATTTTCAGCCTCAAAATACACACAAACTCACAAAATTTGCACTCTACTTTATATTATTGGTATAGTATAAATAATGGGGTTTGGTAAGCGATTATGGGCCATAATGTATAGTAGGTACACTTATTTTTTAATAACTCTTTTATGACAACCCTACTGTAAAGAAATATGGGGTATATAAAAACATGGACATGAAAAGTTATCGATATCGGGACTCTGTTGGAGCAAATGCCCCACCTTGCCCCACCGTGGGTACGCCAATGCTTACTATACAAAAAAAATCTAGAATATAAGAATGAAGTAGTGAAAAAAACTATGAATAAACGATTTAAACCCCGAACAAGTCCTCTAAAGTAACTTTTATAGTTACTATTACAAAACCGCATAGTGACATAACACTGTGATAGGCAATAATGTCTCTCCAAAGCCTCCCTTCACTATTTACACGAATATTTCGGTTTTTAGGGTAGTAGGAGCCTACATTTGGCGCCATAGCGACGCCGTCGGTCGCCATAGCAACCCCGCCATGTTTGGTTGCATGTGGTAACCATGTATTAAAATTTGTCAGGATAAGTCTAGTATTGGCCTTAAATAAATTAGAATGTTATTTGATTGCCATTAAAAGTAAAGAAAAAATTACTAATATAAAGTTCTTACAAAAAAATGTGATTATGTGTTGTTTACTTCACAGCATTGATTTTAAGCAGTCATACTGGATTAATCCGGATTTTCTTAAAGAGGAGTTTTCTTATGATAGCTCTATGCTCAAAATACCTGTCAAATCGTGAACTTAAGGTTCAAATTGGTTCGAATTATCAGTTTGACAGGTATTTAGAGCGTAGAGCTATCATAAGAAAACTCTTCATTATCTAGACTTTAATGAGCATGTATTAATTAAAGTTCATTTAGTTTGTTTCTTGCGGACAATTTTGCAGGAGTTTCTCAAATCTTGATTTATGGTTACCCTAATTGTGGAATAGGTACCTTCTGAATGTCAGTGAAATATAATACTGGACTCGTATTGTTTGGCTGTCAGATTGATTGATGGCCAGGGTACAAAAACCAGGATGATGAGAGATCAAAATATTTGCATGGTATACAGAAAATATTATTTTATTGGCAATGGAATCAAGAACTGCTTTAAATTTCTTTTCTAAAGCAATGGATGATTGAAAGTTATTCTTGAATCAATAGAATAGCTTTGATTGTACGTACAAGTAATTACTCATATTTTCAGTATGTAGTATCTAATTTTGCTTTTGCATTTCACAGCTAGAAAACCGATCTATTTGGAGGACATACGTGAGGACACTAGTTCAATACGTAGAGGCCATGAATCGGGAGTTATATCCCGGTATTATCTCTGCCTATATTATTGAAGAACGGAGAAACAGAAAACCCGCTACAGACTATTTAAGAAAAATAGAAGAAATTACGACATATAAAACATAAAATTATATGATAATACAATAACAAAATTACTTTAAAACAACTGCTATATTTTTTTTGGATTTAATTTCAAGAAAAATTAATTAAATTCAAACCCTATATCATGGTTACACTACAAACGTCAAAAGTTCGCGCCACCAATTTGGGTGCGTCAGTGAAAGTGGGGCGCGCATGTTTGTAGTACGGGTAGAGTACGGGTGAATTCGGAAGGATGTGCAATGTTGGTTTGTCTTGTTAATTTGTTGGTGGAGCTTTCCACACGCTGTGTTCTTTAGCTGTTATTGCTATTTTAGGTGGGTTATATTTAACAGCAGAGCTTAATTTGTATGTAAGCAGTCAGTTAAAAGTTGTAGGTATTTGTTGATAGAGAAAGCCTGAAAACATCAATTTAAACCTTCGAAGAGCCTTGTCATGAATTTTATGCGGTTGAGAGCCATCAGCGCTTGTCCTCGGGTCAGCTCATAAAAGGTACATATTTCAGTGAAATTGTGATGCGGTTTCCATGAAAAAACTGACAATCGGGCAGAGCGCAGTCGAGCACGCTACGAATGCTCGTTTGAGGCTCGCAAGCCCGTCCACGCTACGCGAATCGTGCTCGTTCGTGGCTCGGCTCGTGCTCGGTTCGCCAAGCATGGACGCACCATAACGTCTGCATACGCAGCGCGACGTATTCGCATTTACTCACTGAATTGTGTACCTTTTAGTGGAGTCAATAAAGTTCTTTATCGTATCGCTAGCTTAAAAACTAGAGTAGTAGTTTGTCGCGTCTCGGTATGAGCTGGCTCCGTGGGTGTAAAAGCTATCTAAGGCTCAAAACCTTCTAGCAGTTAAAATAAAACATGATGCCATGAGCTGCGAACTCATTTTTATCAGTTACTCGAAGTTCCCGGAATTATATATTGTATGGGTTTAAGGACTAGAAGGTATTATATCCGATAACACACCCTTTAAGCAGAACGAACGAAATAACACAATTTTCCATCTATTAATTATCAGCTCTCGGGGTGAGGCATAATAAGCCGTTCTTAATCGATCAGCAAGTTAAGCTACCACCGTCGTGGTCGGTAACTGGATGGGTCCGTGCTTCAGAAGGCACGTAAAGCCGTTGGTCCCGGTTATCAATTAATTGTGATAGTCGTTAAGCTAGTTGGAGGCCTTCTAGGCGGCTTGAAAACTCCAACAGTAGGTTGACCACTAGCCTACCTCCACCGATCCGCAGCGGGCACGCGTGTTGGAGTATCTGCCCATTCCCTTTCCCCCGCATTTGTGAAAGGAGGCTTGTGCTCAGCAGTGGGACATTATAGGCTGATCATGATGATGATGAGAGACTGGGTTCTTTTCAAACTCATGTTTACAGATATCGACGTTTATACCAAAAAGAAACTGACTTTCCTATTCTAGCTTCATTCCTGTATCTTATGACAGTCGTTCAAAGAACTCAGAAAATAATATCTAAGCCACGTTCCTACTGCCTACAAGTTCAAACCACTTGTTGGACAATTATATCCCAAGGTGCCGGATACCATCACGTACCATAGACATTGTGGCGTCTATTGCATTGACAATTCAACTAGTCATGGTGATTTTAATGATTTTACTACAGTGAAAGCGATACTAACAAAGCAAGTAAAAGCGACAGTGCTTTGAAGTATAAGGTCTGAAATGAATATATTTCTTTGATTTTGACTAATCGATTGATGAGTTTTAAATGATAATGTAATGTCCTAATTTATATCGAAAAAACTTACCTAGCGTTAACGTAGCGATAGCGTAGTAGTTTTAGACTAGGAGGGCACGACAGAAATGGTAACGATAAGGTAAATGGCTAAACTCATGTTCATGGGATAAAGGACACCTCTCTGATGCCAAATATGTCGGTCTGCCTGCGCCAAGTGGTTGCGTTATCTAGATATGGTGCCTGAAAAACTGTTTATCGTGACCGAAAAAAAACGATAAGGTAAATGGCTGAACTCGACGTAGAAAGTAAGTGTTAGTTGTACTGATGTCAATTTAAAATAAACTGACCAAATATTCGGTTGCGTTATCTAGACATGGCGCCTGAAAAACTGTTTATCGTGACCGAAAAAAAACTTATCGTTTTTTTTTCGACAATGCAAAATCCGCGAAACCGTAAAGCACTCAAATTATTCATAGTAATAATTGTTACGTAGATCGCTTAGAAACGTATGTTACGTAGATAGAAATGCAACCAAAATTTTTGACAATTTTTTTATTAATAAGCTAGTGATGGTGACGACTATGATTCGTCGAGATCAGCCATTATTATTATTATTATTTTTCGGTCACGATGAACAGTCTTTCAGGCGCCATATCTAGATAACGCAACCGAATATTAGGTCAGTCTTTTTAAATTTACATTAGGACCACTAACACGTACTTTCTACGTCGAGCTCAGCCATTTACCTTATCGTTTTTTTTCGGTCACGATAAACAGTTTTTCAGGCACCATATCTAGATAACGCAACCGAATATTTGGTCAGTTTTTTTTAAATTGACATCAGTACAACTAACACCTACTTTCTACGTCGAGTTCAGCCATTTACCTTATCGCTTTTTTCCGGTCACGATAAACAGTTTTTCAGGCGCCATATCTAGATAACGCAACCACTTCGCGCAGGCAGACCGACATATTTGGCATCAGAAAGGTGTCCTTTATCCCATGAACATGAGTTTAGCCATTTACCTTATCGTTACCATTTCTGTCGTCACCTCCTAGTATATTTGGTACTATGACAACTTTTAAGGAGTCTTTTACGAAATTAAAGATTTTACTTAATAATCTATAATAATTCTAACTTTGAGACCTCACACAAATTTTATTAGAGGGATATGTTTGTATTTTTTTGGGATGAAACAGAGATATCCTATAGACTGGAAATATCCATTAGGTACTTATACAATTAATAATAAGCTTAATTTACGCCACCTGTGATCCTCCGCTTCCCAATCGAATTCCAAAACTAAGTAACATAATATATGCGTCTGAAACTCTGCATTTCATGTATTCATACAATGTTCTAAAGCTTTCTTATAGCATCGCCGAAAGTCGTCAGTATGTAACAAACCTAATGGAAAATTTTAAACACCCAAATTCTAAGTATGGTGTACATTTGCTTAAAGTTTGCGTGATTGTTTTATGTTATATTCGATTATCGGAATAGATAACGTTATTGGTGTGTGGATGGAATCGGAATGATCCGATTAATAGTCCTGTTTTTCCGAAATCCGTTAAGAATCGACTGATCTATAAATAGGATGACACTAACTGTCCTATTCAAAGAGGCTTTAAAATATCTTTTAATGCGATAGGTAATAGCTTAGTGGTAGTGAATCGAATAATGAGCTTGAGCTTTCGGTGAAGGAAAACATCGTGAGGAAACCGTAGCACGGTGGTGGTACTTTGTAGTACCCACCTGGCTGGCTACCACCCTCAAGCACCTGTCGGTGTGTTACGACGGCTGCACATGAGAGCCAGTTCCTTCTAGGCTTTGTGTGCTTACCACCTACGGCCACATCATCACTTACCATGGTGAGATTGTGGTCAAAACACAGGCCTATACAAAGTAAAAAGAAAAGGTTATTCAACGGAAACTTTGTTCAAAATAGGGACGCAGCCTGGGCATTGAGATATAATTACTACATATAGAGAAGACGCCACACAACTGTTTCGGTCAGGTGAGGCCATCCGGCCACACTTGTTGTTGATGTTTGCGAGAAAAATACTCCTAAAAGCGTTCTGATAGCGCTACGTGTTTCTACTGTCTGCTTAGATGACTATTGTTTCAGCACTAAAGAGAAGTCTAGTTGACACTGGCCTGGGTAACAAAGTTATAATTCTCATTAGCCCGTCCGTGGCTCGTGACGTCACTTGTTTGTGAAAGTGTACCATCGCGTGACGTCACGCGGAACTTTAACACACCATACCTTCGTCATTTTTTGTTTAATTGACAAAAGAAAAAATACGTGTCCATTATTTTTTGATAATGTGGCCTAGGCCTAGCCTTGACTAGCCTATGATAAATAGGTATCCTATGAAGCTCAGTAAACTGCTAGTCAATAGTGAATAGTTTAATAGGCTACAATGCCCTTTTTCAGCAAATTATTCAGCTCAATTTGGTTTATAAAATAGGGAATAACTAGAACAGTATAATAGTTATGTAAATTAACGTAAAAATCGGTAACTTTGCATACGAATCGATGGTCGGAACTCGGCTCAATAGAGCGCGACCGGTAATCGATTGTTGGAAAAGATCGATTCATGCTGATCAACGGTTATTATAGGAAATTTGGAGATTAATGTACGTTTATGAATATTTAGATGAAACATTATATAAAAATGATTCATCGATTTATATCAATATTTCATTTTTAATACTAAGAGTTACCCTAATTCAATTTCGAATAAAAGTCAAATACCTATGTATAATTACCACAAGAATTAGTTATGTTAAAAAACGCATGTACCTTTTATAAAATAATGTATAACAGATAATAAAACAATAATAATAAATTACCCACAAACAACTATAACTAAATTGGTGTTATAAACTAAGTACGTGATTCTAATTCAATATGTATTTTGTATTCCATCAAAATAGTAGTCAAATTAAAAAAACAACGGAGTGTAACGGAACGTCGGAAGTTGGTCATAAATCTTTTGACATTTCAACAAAAAACGCGCGCATTCAAATAAATATTTTAAATGGCCGATGACATTCGAATTCCAAATTTGAATGCAGTTTGAAATAGCGAGTAAGATATAGTTTTATTTATTTTAAAATGTTCTGTTTATGGTACCTCTATAGGGGGAAACTCCTTTTCCTGTTTTTTTATATCGAATACAATGAAAAACTTTCATTAATCATGATTTGCTTTTTTTTATAATAACACCTATTACACTCGATACACTCGCGCCATCTCCGTCGACTTGTAAAGCTGCAGGGGCAGCGGCGGCCAGTGCGGAAAATTCAAAATTCAAAAAATATGCATCGATTGGACCTAATTATATTTTTATGCCTTTTGCGGTCAAGACCTTGGGACCATGGGGGTCAGAAGCTCGCCGTTTTGCTCGCACCTTGTCTTCAAAATTGATCGAGACCTCCGGAGACCAGCGGGCGGGGAGCTTTTTCCGCCAACGCGTAGCTTGGCTATCCAAAGAGGAAACGCTGCCAGCCTTCTGGGAACCTTGCCGTTAATCGGAAGCAGCGGCAGGCTTGAGGAAATTTTCTATATATAGATTGTATTTTGTAAATATAGATTGTATTTTGTACATATTTGTTATTTAGAAGAATAAATGTTTAATATAACACCTATATAGATAAAACATTTAAAATAACTCATTGAATGCCTTATAATATAATAACGGTAATTAAATGCTAATTTCATTATCACTACAATACGTTACGTTATTTATCGAACATAACGTGGTTTGCGTGGTGTTGTAATTAGCGCTTTATAATTTTAGCCTGTTTTCAATGACTGACTGAAATTTCCACGTTTTCAAATACCGTAAAAAATCTATGGCCATGGCCAGTGGTGAAACTAGTATTATGACGTTAACAACTTTTTTTTTATACAACTATGTCGGTAAACAAGCATACGGCCCACTTGATGGTAAGCGGTTCCCGTAGCCACATGGACGCTTGCAACACAAGAAGCATCGCTCACGCGTTACCGACCTTTCCCCCCTCCCCTATGAGCTCTGGCGACCTTACTCACGCGCAGGAACACAACTTTACACAACATAAAGTTATTTGGTATTCTGTAAGGTGGAGGTACTTTCCCAGTCGAGCTGCTCTTTGAGCGAATAAACGCTATGCTCTACCTCTCTCATTTAAACTTAGGTTATATACAAAAATAATCCGTATCTAGTTTATTTTTTTTACTTTGTAGAGGCCTGTTTGAAAACAAGCCGATCATGGTAAGTGATGATTTGGCTTAAAAGGTAACTGGAAAGCTAAAATTTTAATACTTTCGATTCAAATCTCATTGACGGAAATACGATGTAGCATGTTATTTTTAGGCACTTGTCTAAATGTCGGTTTTCACTTAAATGACTGCGACATGCATTCTGATTCATACATATTCCGTATAGTTCCGCGTTCTTGCTGCGCTCAGGTCATTTGTTATGTTATGTTACAATACAAACAAACTACATATTCATTTATGACTACATATTTATTTAAGGTACGGTCTTAGGCGTCTTCCTAATTGGCGATGATCGTACGAGCAAACGATGCGATTTCGTCGCACGAAGAGATTAAATACACAAAACGCTTTGGAGTGTCCTAATTGAAGCTCGCAAGTCATCGCGCGAGCACAGGAACATCAGCGCGATCGTGCGACGAAATCGCATCGTTTGATCTCACGATCGTCGCCAATTAGGACGACGCCTTACCCTATCGGACGGTTTTCCCCGTATTGACCTTAGTGAAATTATCTGTGGAAGCATAAGATGTATAAACTCGTTTTTAACCGACTTCAAAAAAAGGAGGAGGTTCTCAATTCGGTAGTATTTTTTTTTTTTTTTTTTATGTTTGTTACCTCATAACTCCATCATTTATTAACCGATTTGGAAAATTCTTTTTTTGTCTCGAAGGGTACACTTCCCGTTTGGTCCCATAGTCATCAAATCAGGATTTGAATACTTTTTAGTGTACTTTGAAGTCGGTTTAAGTTTTTTGTAAAACAGTCCAATTATTTATTTACTTATTTTTGCTATTCACATGCTAATACTTACTATCTATCTATACTACAATTAATATAATAAAGCTGAAGATTTTGATTGTTTGTTTAAACGCCCTAATCTCTAGAACTACCAGTCTGATTAGTTTTTTTTTTTCACGAATAGTAAGCTACATTATCCCCGAGTGTTAAAGGCTACTTTTATCCCGGGAACGTGGGTAAAACCGCGGGGAACAGCTAGTAATATTATAAACAAGCTGTCCCCCGCAGCTGTCCCGGGATAAAAAGCCTATAATTCTCGGGGATAAAATAACTTCCTATTTGAAAGATTTTTTCAAATCAGGTACTTCCAGAGATTGGATCGTTTAAACAAACAAAAAACAAAATAAATATGAATGTTTGGGTGTCACTCATCAACGGCATGAAATTTGGCATATAGGTGCTTTTTATCCCAGATGGGATGGGGAAAAACCGCGCAGCGAATTAGTTCTTCCCACAAATATTTGTATTCAAAATAAGTAGAAGGCCAGTATTCTCATAACATGTTATTATCCACTTCGCACATCAATAATACCCGTATAAATGTCAATTTGAATGGATTTACTAATATTTATTTATGTCAAGAACGGTTCGTGAAAACTTAATCAAAATGGCGCCCTCATTTGGTCACGTGCGTTAAATAACCAATATCCTTAATTTAATGTTGCAACGTTGCATTTACTTGCAGATATTATTGTTGATGGATTTTGAATTTTATTGCTATGAAATTAAAGTATATTTTAAAATAGCAGCGGTATTTTGGGTTTGTTAAATTGAGTAGGGGTGTAAGTGCAGTTTGTGTCTCACAAATATTATGCGATTGCATAAAAAATACGTTATGGTTGGTAGTTATTTAGATGTCGCTTTATAGAACAATAGTCTATGCCCGCGGCTAAAACTACATGATTATGTTTGTCTCTGACTGTTACCACTAAAACCTCATAGAGCAATTCGATCCATAAAATGCATTTAGGATAAGTATTATTATTGTTTTTATTTTTAAATTTTACCTCACTTAAAATACCAGCGTGTGAGGTAGGTAAAGATTTTTCTGCGTTACCTGAAACAAAAAAAAACAAGATTGTTAGATAATCACATGCAATATTATGTTTCTTAACTCGACACTGGCAAAATAAATAAGTCGTGTGATGCTATGATAAAAAAAAGCAAAAGTTTCACACTATGTGCTTTTAGATCTGTCTTATAAATCTAGACCTATTAATATTCTTACGTTTTAGAAGTCACCTAACTTAATTAAGACTTAACACGTAACCTATTGACCAATAATTGAGGGCATTTGAGGGAAACCAACATATGGTCAGGGAACGTTTACAATTCGTAGAACGGAACGTTATTCATTGTTACCAATTAATTATATTGATTGGTGAAATGTACAGGGGGTGTAAGAAATTTTTTAATTTTTAATTTGTTTTGATTGATAATACTGCCGGGCAAAGATGATTTTAATGGCATTTATTGCAGTTTTTATTATTTTATAGTTTTATACACTCTAAGAAACTGTTCCCTGCGGTTTCATCCGCGTACCCGGGATAGACAGTAGTCTATAGCAATCCGGGATAATGTAGCTAGTAAAATACATTTTTGTATCGGATCAGTAATTCCCGGATGACCTGGTACACCCAAACTAACAAACGAACTTTACCCCTTAGAAAATATATACGTCTAGAACGACCATCCCCATACTACATGACTTTTAAAAAGTGGCCAACTTTGCTACGTCTTATGCTCGCGGTACGTCATTCTGCTTGTCATAGTGAAGTTTATAATGTTACCAGTTGTTGAAAAAATCCAATAAAATGGGGAAAAATATATTACGGTTTCCATATCTTTGTAAACTACGAAAATAAAAGTTGAATCGGGATAATACATGATAATATAAATAAGATTAATGGCGCCGATATTAATTTAATACTTATTATTTTTACTTATCTTACTATCGAGTGAAATCGAGTGAAATCGAGTCAACACGAGTCAAATCAAGTTAAATCCAGACAAATCGAGTGAAATTGAGTCAACTCGAGTCAAATCATGTCAAACCGAGTCAAACGAAGTCAAATCAAGTTAATTCTAGTCAAATCAAGCAAATCAAGTCAAATCGAGTCAAATGCTGTCAGATCCAGTCAAAACAAGTCAAACCGAGTCAAATCAAGTGAAATTGAGTCAAAACTATCAAATCGAGTCAAATCAAGTCAAATCATATCAAACCGAGTCAAACCAAGTCAAATCGAGCAAATCGAGCCAAATCGAGCCAAATCAAGTCAAATCGAGCCAAATCCAGTCAAACCGAATCAAACCAAGTCAAATCGAGTGAAATTGAGTCAAATCGATTCAAATCAAGTCAAATCATGTCAAACCGAGTCAAACCAAGTCAAATCAAGCAAATCAAGTCAAATCTAGTCCAATCAAGCAAATCAAGTCAAATCGAGTCAAATCCAGTCAAATCAAGTCAAATCGAGTCAAATCAAGTGAAATTGAGTCAAAACAAGCAAATCGAGTCAAATCATGTCAAACCGAGTCAAACCAAGTCAAATCGAGCAAATCGAGCCAAATCAAGTCAAATCGAGCCAAATCCAGTCAAACCGAGTCAAACCAAGTCAAATTGAGTCAAATCGATTCAAATCAAGTCAAATCAAGTCAAATCATGTCAATTCGAGTCAAACCAAGTCAAATCAAGTCAAATCTAGTCAAATCAAGCAAATCAAGTCAAATCGAGTCAAATCCAGTCAAAACAAGTCAAATCAAGTCAAATCGGGTCAAATCAAGTGAAATTGAGTCCAAACAAGCAAATCGAGTCAAATCATGTCAAACCGAGTCAAACTAAGTCAAATCGAGCAAATCAAGTCAAATCGAGCCAAATCAAGTCAAATCGAGCCATTTTTTTTTATATATATACAACTTAGTCGATAAACAAGCATACGGCCCGCCTGATGGTAAGCAGTTACCGTAGCCTATGGACGCTTGCAACACCAGGGGTATCATTCGCGCGTTGCCGACCCTGAAGAAATCTCTTCACACATTTTTTGAAGAACCCCATGCTGCACTCCATTGGGAAAACCACGGCGGGGAGCTCATTCCACAGTCCGAGCGTCCGCGGTTTTTTTTTAAATATTTCATTTTAATACAAACTTATTTTGGTGACTGTACTTTTTGTTGTAGGTCCAATATATTGGTATATTGGAATTACCACCTATATACCAAAATACCTAGTATACCAAACATCAAGTCAATCTGACCACTGGAAGTGGGTGAAATTCGACTTGCAAGATTTGGTCCGAAAAAATACAAACATTGCAAGTAAAATGAAAGCTTGTAAAAATACTTGCCTTGCAAGGCACTGCTACCTTTTTTAATCTCCGGCGTCCCTGCTTATTTACAAAATACATGTAATTTTTATTGAAATGGTCAGAGCCACAGATTATAGAATAAGGATGGAGCGCGCGGAACACGGGAGTGAGGCCAAAAAAGCAAATACAAATAAAAAACACGTACCTGGTATTCGCTTTTGAATGTGTATTTGCTTTGTTTAACAAACTTGATTTAACAAAAAACACTCCTTTATAAAGAAAATGTGTTTAAACAATGCAAATACAAACTGGAAAACGAATACCAGGTATCAGATTTACAATTTTTATTTGCTTTTTTGGCTTCACTTTCGTGTTCCGCGCGCTCCATCTGAATTATTCTGTAATCTGTGGTCAGAGCAAAGAACAGATTTTTTGGCTGGTTTCCAGAGATCTTCACTACGGCTTTTCCGAATGATGTCTATCCATTGGCTTCTTAAAATTGGATCAATTGGTATTCTGTAAAAAAAAGTCTAATTTTCAACTAAAAAAACAATTTAAAAACGTGACATCCACTGAGGAGAATGACATCAGTCATTAAAAAAAAAGACCGCCATTTTAAAATTCAATTCGAGATTTTCTCAAAATGGACGTCACACGCATAATAACTATGATCGAAAAATCCGAAAACGATAAACACGTCAACTTCGCACACGTCACCGTCGCTTTTTATATATAAGTATCTAGATACTCGTATTTAGCTATTGACTGATATTACCATGGGAGTTTCAAGTTCATAAACTGGCAGGACAGGCAATACGTAAATATGGCGCTTACTCAAAATAATTTATTTTCGAAAAATTTCAATGGCTTATATTGCAGGAACTAATAGGAAATATTGTTACTTACTGATGATAGCTGAGTTTTTTATTTGATCTTGATCGACCTATGTAGTTTCTGCACACTTTTATCACACAAAAATACATTTTGGAACAATACACTTTTGGTGAATTTGGTTGTGTCCCAGTGACGTCTCGACTGACACTGAGGGCGGGAAAATGATTTGCGCCCTAACAGTTAGAGGACATTTTTATCTACGCGTAAACAGCTTCGTAGTTCAGTCTTGATATATCATTAGTCAAAGCTTTACCCTTTATAATATTAGGGATTAAACACAGATTAAAAAATGTCTACTCCATTTGATAGCAATGAAAAAATATGTATGTACGTAGATCTAGTCTTTTTTTTAACAGTTTATATGCCAATAAGGCAAAAAAAATATATCTAATTTCAATGCAAGCAATAAAGCATTAACCTATTTTAGTTTGAATTATTACAGAATTAATATAATTTATTGTATAATAAACAAATTTAACGCTTTACAGAACAACTTATCTACCATTTTCACTCGCGAGGCAAGTAAGAGATAATAATCAAGAACGCAGGGTTTGATCATCCGTTTATGCCAAAATCTAGTTTTGAAACGAAAGTTTGAAAGAATTTATTTCAAGATTTCTACATATTCTATATCAGTAAAGGCCTTTATTATGTTCAAGACAAAAAAAAACTGACTAGCTTTTCGACTAACGTGACGCCACGAGCCCCCACTCCCGAACTTTGAAGTGCTTTATTTTTGTCAATTTTAATGATTTGATAATGCAAAAAATACGTGTTCAATAATTTATGATAATCTAACTGACGGACTAATTAGTTTGTTTTTTTACCCAGGAATTATTGTGAAAAATTAAACAACATGTTTTTAGTTTTACATCTCGTAGATATTTATATAGGTGTTCTCCGTTTCTTTACACCCTGTATTTATTGAATAGTAATTTGCAATGCTAAACTTTTAAATAAATAGGGGTGTGGGAGTTACAATAGGGACATTTGGTCTTTATTTGGGTATTGCCGCAATTTATGTAGAGTTGTGTGGCAATATTTTTAATGGTAGCACATTTAAACATTCGGTGAATTAATTTAAATGGAAAGATTAAGTAGCGTTATTGTTTCATTTTCCCATTTTGAAGTTGACGAAGCACAAATTATATTACTAGTTGTCCCCGCGGTTTCACCTGCGTTCCCGGGATAAAAAATAGCCTATGTCCTTTTCCACACCCTAGGCTATCTGCATGCCAAATTTCATGATGATCCGTTGTGTAGTTGAGGCGTAACAAACAAATAAACAAACAAACTCTCTTTCGCATATTAAGGGTGTAAGGATAACATAGCTCAAGATAATGTAAATAGCTTATGTATACTCTTGTTTGTTTAAACAGGCTAATCTCTGGAACTACCAGTCGGATTCGAAAAATTCTTTCACTAATAGGAAGCTACATTATCCCCGATTATTAAAGGCTACTTTATATCCCGGTAACGCGAGTGAAATCGCGGGGAACAGCTAGTTTTATTATAAGACTTGACCGTGTCTTCGTAATCGTTGGTTGAGATTATAGAGATAAGGCTGTAGAGTATGTGCCTTGAGCACGGGCCTTTGCAACTGCCTTGAAACAAACTGCGTGTTTATAGTTTGAACGACATACATACAATGAATGCCAATTTCTCGTTTTTATCGATACTTTTACCGAGAAAAAATGTCAAGGATGTCCTATCGATTTGATTCTGACAATCTCTATAGTGTACGATATATCTACATGCCTCTATATCTTGCTGTATCTGTATATATGCAAACTCATCACGCATCGCACAAGCATTCTTACTCTAACTCTTACTCGGTCTCAACCACATGGCAGTGTCAAAAAAAATTCTGACTCGCATCTCAATACGAGACAAAAAACTGCCATTTTTATACTGCTTTCACCCGGGCCCCCTTCTTTAACCCCTTACCTACCCTATAAAAAGTACTATGTCCGTCTCCTGGTTCTAAACTACCTCCCCACCAATTTTCAGCCAAATCGGTTCATCCGTTCTTGAGTTATAAATAGTGTAAATAACACGACTTTATTTTATATATACAGATATTTTAACTATATAAAAACTTTATTAACATGTTTTTTAACCAAAAAAATTTAAAAGTCATTCAAAATCAGTTTTTCCAAAGAATGTAACAACTAACAGTTGCGTGGCAGTACTTAACTAGTAAATAAGTAAAAATAAGCAGAAGGCATCGGACCGTTACTAGCGGATAGTTTGGAGTGCGGCTGCCGGGCCGAGGTCAAGATGTCGAGTCGAGAGGACTACATGAACTCACAGTTATTGTATATTAACTATGAATAATAAGTCCGCCGCGTTTTTAACCGTCTTCAAAAAAGGAGGAGGTTCTCAATTCGAATGTTTATATTTATTTTTTTATGTATGTTCGGGCATAACTCCGTCATATATAGACGGATTTTCAAAATAATGTTTTTGTTCGAAAGGGTTTATCCGAAATGGTCCCATATAAATATCATATAGATCTAAGGAAGAGTTTCGGAGACAGACAACGAAACTCTTATCTTACACTGTTTTGAAGTCAGCGAAATCGCATGACGTGTTCTGTAGAAAATATTTCACTGACTTCAAAACAGTGTCAGATAAGAGTTATTTCTTACTTTTTAGTGTACTTTGAAGGTTTTTTTTGTTAAAAAGTTAATTGTATTTACCATCTTTTTATTTCTAGCTGTTCCCCGCGGTTTCACCCGCGCTCCCCGCGATAAAAAGTAGCCTATGTCCTTCTCCATACTATAGGCTATCTGCCTGCCAAATTTCATGATGATCCGTTGAGTAGTTACTGCGTTAAAGCGTTACAAACAAACAAATTCACTTTCGCATGTATAGTAAAAGTTAGGATTAGCTATCGGAACACTTTGTTTGGGTGGTAGCCGTGATTTGGTTTCCTCACTTCAACGAAAGATCTAGCTCATTGGATTCGAACCTCGCCCTAAATGATGAAGTTTTCATAGCAATTCATAAACCACAAACATAAAAGAAAGAAATAAGTATAATAATCCCCCAATAAAGGACACTGAGGAAGCTGAAGATATATAGCACGATTACCCAGAAGAAGATAGCACGGTACTCAAAGGTCACCATCATTAAATCACTACGATTAAAGTATTGAATAAATCACCAATGTGTCATACTGACTTGAGTTCTGCGAATTATCCTGGGACATTCCTCACACACGGTCATCTGATCGCTTACTAAGCAGAGCTTGTACTATGGAAACCAGATAACTGATATACTACACATACCTATCCACTACTACTTTTAAATATGTACTTATAGTACAGAATTAAACCCAGACTCAGGACAAACTTTTGTTCATTCTTTCACTAATAAAATGTTCTAAAGTCCTAAATACGACAATGCTGCGAATTGAAGTCACAACCTTTGGTGTTACAAGTAGTGTATCTTACCTCAATGTACCCAACTGGCCCTTCAAACACATATCAATATTTATTTAAAAACCACTCAATTCAAAAAAAAAATAGGTCTCAATAGACCGCCGAGCCAGGGAGCTCATCGGAGAACTCACTAGCCTCGACCATCGAAGAAAAGTTGCTTGCCCTGTTTTCTACAGGATATATTTTGGAGAGTGTGCACAGGAATTGTTCAATCTTATGCCAGCATCCCTATTTTTACACCGAACCACAAGACGCCGGGAAAATTTTCACCCGTACGATGTTGACATACCGAAAATACGGACAGCGTTTTGCATCCTCATTTATAATGCGGACAGCAAGGGAGTGGAACTTGCTTCCGGCGTCTGTGTTTCCTGACTCATACAATCTAGGAACTTTCAAGGCCAGAGTGAATAGGTTCCTTCTGGGTAAGCGCGTTTCATCTTAGGGTTATTCCCTTATGGGCGGGTCAGTGGCCAAAGGCAAGCCCATTTAATAGAAAAAAAATGTAGTAATTATAGTTAATACAAGCTTGCATGAAGTAGTGATGTTGCAACATCATTACGAACTCAAGACAAGTGGTCACTTGAACGTATCCGCCGATACTTAGTCAATTGTAAATAAATATAAATGACGTGATAAAACATGTTTCCTTTTACACGTATTTGTATAAGTATAATATAAATTAAGTGTTATACACATTGAACTATTATTACTACATATAGAGAAGCTATCGTAAGCAAAGGTTATGTCCCATTTTTTAACCGACTTCAAAAAAAGAAGGAGGTTCTCAATTCGGTTGTATGTTTTTTTTTTTTTTTTTTTTTATGTTTGTTACCTCATAACTCCGTCATTTATGAACTGATTTGGAAAATTCTTTTTTTGTCTGGAATGGAATGGGAATGGGACGAAACGGGAAGTGTACCCCACTTCCCGTTTCGTCCCATTGTCATTAGATCAGGATTTGATTACTTCTTAGTGTACCTTGAAGTCAGTTTAAGTTTTTTTTGTAAAACAGTCCAATTATTTTGAGTCAACTAAAGTTCTCGCTGAAACATTAATTTGTCGTCTAAGCAGACAGTAGAAATACGCTATCAGTACCCTGAGTCTAAAGAATTGACGTTAATAAACGCTTACTAATTCGTTTGCATAACTATAAATTTGTATGGGAGTAATTAGTACCATGAGTATTCCGCTAGAGGCGCTGTGCCAATCCTATAGAGAAGAGTCGTAAACGCAAACTAATTAGTTAGCGTTTACAAACGTCAATTCTTTACACTCGGGGTACTGAACACTTTTAGGAGTATTTTTCTCGCAAACTCACACGAGTATTTTTCACAGCGCTTACGCGTTTCTCTCATCGTTTTACAACAACGAGTGCGGCAGGATGGCTTCACTTGAACGGAACATAGTTGCCGATGTGTGGCGTCTTCTCTATACGTAGCAATACTAGCTCAATGGTTATACCCAGCTTTATTTACAACGCCACTCTTTGCCGTTTCTTTTTCGAGAGAAATCTTCCGCAGCCTTCGTATGTACAGCTCACGAAAACATCGCATGGTATGGAAACGCATATTCCAAACACACCAACAGACAAACATTGATTTTTATATGTTAAGATAACACTGCTTTTTTAGTTTGCTTTGTGAATTAATAATTTACATTAACTGTCTGAGAAACATTATGTTTGAGAACTTTTTTAGTCCCAATTTTATCTTTTTTATAATATAAAATTCTACTGTACGTGTGTATGTCACTGAATTCCTCCGAAACGGCTGGACCGATTTGAATGATTTTTTTGTATGCGTTTGGGTGTCCTGGATGGTTTAGATTCACAAATCAGCCCGGCAGATGACGCTGCAGTCGGTATCTAGGTTATATTATCGAATATTAACTCCCTGGATGGTTTAGATAGGGTAGGGTAAGGTAGCACCACAAGGTAGGGTAGCACCACGCGAACGAAGTCACGCCGGGCAGCTAGTTACATTATAATTTACTAATGGATTTAAAAGAAACAACCTATCTAAAGACATTACATATGACTTTATAATATGTTATATTTATTCATTACGTCATAAAAATAAATAAAAAAAACTTACATTTATTCACATCAAAACCCAACATGGCATTAAGACATTTGTCTAAATGTCAGCTTCCCCGCAACGACGGCAACATTGATATTCCGCGTAGAAAAATGCGCCCCTGTCAAAACAAGCTAGGGTTGTCAAACTAATTGACTGACTGCGTTCAGGGGTGATATCTTTATATTTATTGCTATCGATTGTACTAAAAGGACAATGTATTGATTAGATTGTTTTTATTGCATTAGCTTCGCCGCTCGACCATTGAATGGGGGTGTATGTGTATATATTACAAACTAACCCCTCCCCCCCCCCCCCCCCGTCTAACTCATGGTAAAAATGTTTCTGAATGATTTTGATAGTACCTGTGCGCAAATAGACCCGATGTCCTAACTATATAGATCTTCATGCCTTAACTACTCAACGGATCATTATGAAATTTGGCATGCAGATAGCCTATGGTATGGAGGACAGGCTACGTTTCCTCCCGGGAACGCGTGTGAAACCGCGGGGAACAAGTAGTATTACTATAATTATGAATTGAAATCGCGAATGCCTTAAAAGTATCTACTATTATAAAGAAACTTGGCTATCTATCTGATCGGAAAGCTATCAACCTCACGTTGAAAATCTGTCGCCAAGCACCTATCGGTGTGTTCCGACAGCTGCACTTGAGAGCCAGTTCCTTCTAGGCTTTGTGTGTGTACCACCTTCGGACACATCATCACTGCAGTGAGATTTCGGTCAAAAATACTAATACATTGTAAAAAGCGATCATATGCCTCAGGCTATTTAAATACATGTAAATAGGTGTTTGTTTGTCACCCCAAAATATTCTAAATAGCCGAAATAGCCCGCATGATTCAATGATAAAAACGAGTTAACATTCTAAATTAGTACGAATGACTTACGAAACCATTTTCATCTGTCCCTTGCGATTACAGTAAGCGTGAGAGGGACGGAGTGTGTATATAGTTGCGTGGGAAAGAATTCTAACTAGCAATATTTATTACGCGGCTTTGTTTATATTATGAAGACCTTTTTAGGGTTCCTTGTATACAAGCGATGATTGAAATATTTATTGATGTAAACCTTTGAAAGCAGATGAATAATTAAGGCGCCAATACCACAGAGAGAGTTCTAGAATTCTGCGTTCCGAATTCACTATTGTGCACACAGCAAGCAGTCTAGAGTTCTGCAATATTCGCTACCGATCACACGTCATACACTTTTTTTTATTTCAAAGGTGCCCGCATAGCTTACAGTGAACGCGGAATGCAGAACCAGTGAACCAGAATGCAGTGAACGTAGAACTCTTCTCGGTGGGATCGGCGCCTAAATTTGTGTCCTGACTGTTCCATAGTCTGTGAAAACCAGTATGTTTTTCGTGCAGCCTTTAAATTTAAGTTTAAATTTAACATAGTAATAGTTCATAAAGACAAGAATAAGATGGTGAATGAGAAAGTATTGAGTCGAGTAAAAGAGAAAACATTTACAACAAGAGACGATAGAGAATAGAGGAAATATGTTAATAGTAGGAAAGATAGAGGAATGCGAGGAAGAGAAAGACCAAGAAGAAGTTACATAGATCAAGAGGAGGCCAAAATAGAAGTTGTGTCGTATAAAGAGGTGCAAAATGTTGCTAATGATAGATCAGAATGGAAGAAGCTACACCGACAAGAGTACAGAAGAAGAAGAATTGTCCACAAACTGGGAATAACATTTACACACCTATAATAAAGGTAAGAAGTTCATTTAAACGGGCGTATCTCAGAAACTTGAATTCGGATTAAAAAAAATATTTCGCTAATATGAAGCTACATTATCCCCGAGTGCTATAGGCTACTTTTTATCCCGGGAACGCGGGTGAAACCGCGCGAGACAGCTAGTTCGTTATACAAACCGGATAACGTCACTTCTGTTTCTAAATACTTACGGAACCATAATCAACTATCGCAACTCACACTTGACCCGTCTGTAATGACCGCCGGGTGTTAAGTTGAAGTGCCGAGCTTATCATAACAATTTGGCTATTATCACCGGAAATGCGAGTGCATTAACTAAGCATAATTAAGTTTTAACTGGAAGCTAGGGTTTAAAGAGATTTTTGGCTGCGCGAGTGATACCCCAGAGGGCCAAGTCTGAAAATATACTATTGCAATTCCATTATCATTGAGCCGATGTGCACAGTAATAGGGGTTCCTAGCTGCGAGGAATTTGAAGAAACTATTGCCGTCGCGCTATGCCGGTATGTGCGATAGGGACATCTGCAGTTCAGACCGATTTATTCGCAAAATAATTGACGAAATCGACGTTTCGTTTTCTCCATTTTCCTCCTCGAAAACTGTGCCGATTCAATTATTTTTTACATCAAAATTTTAAGTAAGGGGTTATCTAGGTCCCTATTACTTAGTTTTATGTTAAAATCTTTTCGAATTTGTCTGGTAGTCCTTTTAATCACGGCGGAAAAATAGGGCATTTATTGTAATTTTTGGAGGGCCATGATTTCTTTAATAATTAGTTCCTGAAAAAAGGAAGTAACAGGGACGTGTCCAAAGCAGAACTTGATTATATGAAAAAATGATGACTCCAGAGGCATTATTCAGGAAGAAAACAGGGGAAAACATTTGTATGGAATAATCGCAGCCCAACTACCGTCATGAAAATAATTTTAGTATAAAAAGGCCGGTACTTTCATGTCACTACAAAAAAAAAAAAAAAAGGTACTGTTTATAAGAGATTTTCCCGTTTATCTACATACCATACATATTCGTAGAATAACCTTTTACATTAGGTATCATGACTGCATCTCACATTACAATTATAATAAACTGCAACATGAATCATCTCAAGTAACATATTAATGCAAACACCACTATCTTATCCGAGGTTTCTGAGAAAATCGCGTACAAACATACTTATCTTGCGTACACTTAAACCGGATGCTGCACTCGAGATGTTGAAAAGATGTTATTAAACTTTATTGGGGATTTATGCTTTTTATATGTATTGCTAATATTTAAGTAAACTATCGAACCTCTCGTGGTGTAGCTTGATTAACTGTTCTTAATCGATCGGCAAAGCTAAGCTACCACCGGTGAGGCCAGTACTTGGATGGGTGACAGTCTGAGAGTCTATTGTGAAATACCAATTCCGTGCTTCAAAAGGCATGTAAAGCCGTTGGTCCCGGTTATCACTTAATTGTGATAGTCGTTAAGTCGTTGGAGGCCTTCTAGGCGGCTTGAAATTTTCAAAAGTAGGTTGACTACTAGTCTACCTCCACCAATCCGCAGTGAGCACGCATAGTGGAGTATCTGCCTATTCCCTTTCACCCTGATTTGCGAAAGGAGGCCTATGCTCAGCAGTAGGACGTTATAGGCTGATGATGATTATGAAGTAAATTAGGTATCTTTATTTAAAACAAATATGTACAAAATACAATCTATATTTAGAAATATCCTAGTTTACCGCTGCTTTAAGGTTCAAACAGGGTGCTAACGTTTCCTCTTTGGATAGCCAAGCTGATACGTTGGCGGAAAAACTCCCCACCCGCTGGTCTCCGGAGTCCTCAATCAAGTTAACTTATTTTTAATAGAACGTCTGACATAAACAAATATTAAACACGACTTTACTGTAGAGGTATTTATTTCTCTTGTATTATTCTGGGACATTCCTCACACACGGTTATCTGATCCCAAACTAAGCAGAGCTTGTACTATAGAAACCAGATAACTGATATGTTACTATTAAAGAAATACATAAAACAATAAAGAAGTAACCTAGAAATAAATTATCTGTACACACAGGCTAAAACAACAGAAATAATTCACACAAAATGCCACAGACATATTGCGAAACAAGCCAATTTTCAAACGTCCAATCCCAATTGAAACTTCAAACAGCTCCCCCGTTATTAGCTTAATGACTACACATAAATTGATAGATTAGCCCTTCGTAGCGCAAAGCAAATATTGCTTCTTAACCGCAAACTAAGAATTATTTACTGAGATTACGAAAGACTATTACATTACAGTACCTACGGAGTAATTGTTTTTTGTCGAATGGCGCAACGCGGGCCGTGGTTTTTGTACCATTGATTTGATCTGACGTGAATGTCTCAATTTATTTTGAGTTTGTATTTTTTTGTGGTCAATTTGGGTACTATGAGATTTTAGGAGAGGTACAGCATAGCGTTTATTCGCTCAAAGAGCAGCTCGACTGTGGAAGTACCTCCACCTTACAGAATACCGCAGCCAAATAACTTTATGTTGTGTTCCTGCGCGTGAGTAAGGTTGCCAGACCTCATTGGGGAGGGGGGAAGGAAGTGTCGGTAACGCGTGAGTGATGCCCCGATGAAACCTTTCTATCAGACAAGCCGTACAATTGTTAACCGACTATTTCGTATTAAAAAAACTTTCAAAATTTTAATGAAAAGAATCTTAGCTTGTAAAAGAGTAATTTCTGAGTTTTTTGCCTTCCGAAGCATTATTAGACAGTGCATTTTATGCAATATTTGAAAGAAATCATTGATTTTATGAAAATTAACGAGTATTTGCTCCCAGAGCTTTCATGTTCGCCCGTTTACTAAAAGCCATCGGTACTAAAAATGTATTATAAACATAATTCTAAGAATCAACGTAGAATCTTTGTTTACCTCGGCCTTAGCGTAACTTAATATTCTCTATGCTATATTCATCAGCATAATAATAGCATTAAAAACCATTTCGTGTGTATCGGCCCCCTTCGGAAAGTCATGGTTACAATTCGACATGCATTCTTTGATTATGAATCAGCGGAGAAATGATCAAAAAAAGTTTATGCTTGTATCCAGTATTAATGCTATGCTATGGAAGAAGCTAAAGCTATAAAATGAATACAAGTTTTTTATTGTTGTGTAAGAGAAGAAAATAATTTTTGTGATTTTTCGGTGGTTTATTTTTTTTGTTAAAATGTTTTTATTAAATGAAATGATTGGTTCTTTATTGTACAATTTCACCTTTTTTGAAACTATTAAACTAATGAAAGAACTATCTATGTAAAGACTTTTACGTGAAATTCCAAGTTTTCATTACTACTAGTAATTTTCTCTAAAAAGCTGTGATTGATGCAACTACAACACAATATATATTATCTACATAACATACTAATGTATGTTATGGACATTGTTGTCCATGTATCTACTAGCTATGCTATTTATAGCTACAGAAGTAGACTGATAGTGGTCGTTTACCTTTATAAGAGCTTTCGTTATGGTTCTCGGAAGCTTTCAAGTTTGTTATTTCGGTGATGTAGGGTGGCAAATATACTTCTTTATTTTGTTATTACTCGTACTGAAAGTACTTCTTGGATGAAGTATTTTTATGAGAATTGCAACATTGTAACTTACAAAAAAATCTTAACATTGTCTGTTTGATACGTTTTTACTGATCTAACGAACCGTTTTTGATGAAAATTTACAAGCGGTAGCTTAGATCTTAGAGATTAACATAGGATAATCGTAACCCGATTAAACTTAGATAACATTCTGGCTCCCAATTCTCCGTTTTTAAGATATTCGCCATGTTTTTCGGCAAATGTCTAATGCGCTGTCTCGAACACGTGAGAATTGGGCCTCTGGGGTACCATTATTAAACGTAGTATTAATATCTATAGTCGCTTTTTATCACTATAAAAATAGCCTCTAAAAATATCTCCTTCCTAACACATGTAGGACACTTTTAATCGCCTAGTCACCTTATTTCCGTATCTCAATCTCAACTCTTTACACTAATTACCTCCATCGCTAACCGTACCTACTAATTTGACGTTCAGTTGACAGCTTCTCCATTTTTTATGAACCTTGAAATTATTCATAGAGATAAAAAACTTCTATGAAATGTGTGGTTTAAAAGATGAGATGCGGCGAGAAATTACTTTACGGCGCGCGGCGGGCACTGAAAGAATGTTTGGTCACGCTCTTTACACTCGCAGATAAACTTATTCGTTCTATTTTGGCAATCAAGTCCATAGACATATAAAAAAAAACAAGACGGAGCCCGGTCACCTTATAAGAAAGTGAAGCCGAAAATTTCCTACGTGGGCGTGAGTAAAATTAGCACTGGCCCAAGCAGGCACAAATGGTACTGAGCCTTATTGTCACTGTCAACGTCTCAATACGGAATGACAACCGATCGGCTTCCTATGGTCTATATGTATGTGTGAGGACATGTATTTACAAGAACGCCGGCTTCCTATTACTTGCGTCACTTAAGAACACAGACCGTGCCGTCTTTAATTTTTCTTGGTCTGAGATCAAGTTGATCAAAATTCGGGAGCCAGATTGGGTGAGTATCTCCTTACAAATAAAACTACTTCATTATGGTGTTGTGTTCCTGTTGTGTGTAAGGTCGCCAGAGCTCCAAGAGGAGGCACTGTGCTGGCCTGGCAGTGTGCAGGGATTTGCGGTAGTTCCTTTCTACTGCCAGCACAGCGAACTCTTAACCGATCTCGTTTATCTATACTGATATAATAAAGCAGAAGACTTTTTTACGGGATTCGAAAAATTCTTTCACTAATAGGAAGCTACAATGTCCCCGAGTGTTGTAGGCTTTTTCATCCCGGGAACGCGGATGAAACTGGAGGCGACAGCTAGTTTAGAGGATATCACGCAGTTTCCTTTTATTAACCGACTTCAAAAAAGGAGGAAGGTTCTCAATTCGGTTGTATTTTTTTTTTATGTTTGTTACCTCATAACTCCGTCATTAATTAACCGATTTGAAAAATTCTTTTTTTGTTTGGAAGGGTACACTTCCCGTCTGGTAGCATTGTCATCAAATCAGGATTGATTACTTCTTAGTGTATTTTGAAGTCGGTTTAAGTTTTTTGTAAAACAGTCCAATTATACCGTAGAAATTTTCATAAATTCCACACTAAGGGGATAAATTAGGGGAGCGCAGGGCGGAAAGCTAGTTTACTATTATCCACGAGATATTATCCATCGATAATTGAAACCCGCTGTCTCTTGGTATATTGTACCACACACAGTGTATTTTATTTAACCCTTCGTCGACAACTCGCTTCATTACCCCCTCGTTACGAAGTATGTGACGAATGATGTACTTATTTTACGGTTTGTTTATCACATTATTGGATTCTGTAAGGGTTAATACGGTATTGACAGCCTTATTCACATCATATGTTGTAATCTGATGGTGCGTCCATGCTACGCGAATCGAGCACGAGCCGAGCCACGAATGAACCTACAACGAACACGATGCGAATCCCTTTGTTCGTGAAAAAACTGACAATCGCGCTCGTTCGAGGCTCGCAAGCCCGTCCACGCTACGCGAATCGTGCTCGCAGTGTGCTCGTTCGTGGCTTGGCTCGTGCTCGGTTCGCCAAGCATGGACGCACCATTAAATGTAAACAATATTGATTAATACCTCGGTTGAAGAACTCAATTTTTCACAAATCAAAGTACACTTTTTATTTTTGTTCGACCACAATCTCACCATGGTAAGTGATGATGTGGCCGATGGTGGTAAGCACACAGAACCTAGAAGGAATAAGTTTTGAATTACAGCTGTACGAACTACGAACACTCCCATGGCGACAGATTTTAAGTTTGCGCGTAAGATTTGGCAAAACATTTTTTTTATTAACTTTGTAAAGTTATACGTAAAGAAGTTGAATATATTTCTTGAATAGATCACCAATATTAAAATTATATTTTGTTTTTAATGTTAAAAAAATACAGCAGGAGCGATTTGTTTCACACTAAAACTTTTCACGGACTTTTTGACACAACTTAAAAAGTCACGATACGCATAATTAATTTCACTTCACTGGTGCACATGGATTGATCTTATATAAAACACCACCTATATGCAATCAAACTCAAAATACCCAAATTTAAAAAATAAAATGAAAACGCCATTACACTTTTCAAATGTCCGAAATATCCTCGCTTGAAATTGTTTTGAAATAATGTCCAGTTATTATTGTAATAATCATGCTTATTTATCTATTTACTATTTTTATTATTTTTCAGTATATTAACCCCCTTACAAAGAATTTAAAACGTCCAGAAGGATAGTCGTCTCTATGGGAACATGAAATAAACAAGCCAGAATTGACAGTATTTGACAGCCGTGCGCAGTATGAACTGAGAGCGATTTGCTCAGGGAGCCCCTCAAGCGGAGTGAAATTAAATGTCATGCTTTAGTAAGGCGGATTATCCATCTGGGTAGAGGCACGATGCCCTATGAAAATCTTTGCCCCCTTATTAATACTGAAGTTATCAAACGTTGATTAGCTAAAATTCCGAAGTCTTTATCTGACAGGTGACATTTAGTGATCGAAAGAGTAAGACGGGGCGGGGCACACACTGTTTTAGTTAAAAAGCGATTATGAATAAGGGGGTTAGAATATTGTGTAAAGTCATTACTTTGGTGCGTTAAGCTTATCTTATACGCCCTTGGGTCTCGATCTAGAACAGATATAATATGTACTTCATACTAGCTTTAAATTATTTGATGGTGACTGCCTATGTAAATAAGTAAATAAATAAAAATCCGCCAAAAAGACACTGTTTCGTGTTTTATTCGAGTGTCCAAACATCCAACCAACCTCCGCAGAAAAGCCGGGTCTGCAAAACGACACCTATACTATATGTATACGAAGGAAAAAGCTGTAATTCGACGCTCCATATTAAAAAATATGCATTCATTTAATAAAATTGCGACGTAACCTTCATGGCGTTTAATTGCAATTGACACTGACCTTCCAAACGAATGGACGGACGCTCTGTATCAATAACATGCACCTACATCCATTCTAATTAAATTCAATTCTTACTTTTATGTTGCAGCGAGCAATTGAATACAGTTTGTATTGCATGTTACCAATCGAATAATATTCATTCATAATAACTGTACGCGTATTTTCCCACGGTATTTTTTTGTTATAATTGGTTCTAGGTTGGGAATGAATTCGATCCTAAGCTTTTCGAAACCAAAGCACGATGTTAGGGTACTTTGTAGATCCCGCCTGGTTGGTTAGACAGTCTTTTTATTTTGGGTTTTTGTGTTAATTTTGAACTTTGATAACGAACAGTTAAAACATTATTTTCTCTAATTCAGTGTATTCTGTCTATTCAGTTTCAAAAGGCAATATGTGCTCGTGATACGCCGAATGAATCAAGTTGAAAAATGATCAATCAATCGAACTCAGCGGGGCGATTACGTAACTAAATTTCAATCATTTTCGAATTGAAATCGGTTCAATATAGCGGTTTTGTGAAAACTTTTTTACGTTCTGATAATTGCAATACAAACAGTGGTTCATTAGAAATGGAACCATTTCCGATTTTGTAATATTTCTACCGATTCAGAGGTTATTTCAATGAGAATTTCATTGCAATAAAGTTACGTAATCCACGTACTGGTCATCTATTAATACGTAAATCTGTATTTTTTACCAAAAGCCCGTCCTTCCTTAATGCTAATGTCATTGTATAATCTATAAGCAACCATAAATCAGCGTGATAATTCTGAATCAATCATGCACGGTGTGGTGACGGAGCTACGGAGTCACCCCCTCGTTCATTATGTACATGTGCGGCCAATATAATGAGAGCTTTTTTTAGTGTCTGTCAGTTGTTTTTCTGGACGTATTCTTTAGTTATAATAATAATATTCAATCATGTCTGAAAGAGTTTCGATATAATTTGGCACAGACACTGGAAAAACATTAGATGCCACGGGAACGAAATGGGCCCTACTTTGGGCTTGGTTGCCAAGCGCAAAGCTTCTTCTAAGAAGAAGAAGGGTGAAGATGAAGACTAGTTTTAGAATCCTATGTGGGTTTTTTTATACATGATTGTGTGTGTATGTTTTTTTTTATTAAGATAATAAAAAATAGATTAATATTTTAATAATTTGAATAAAAGTTTAATCGCCATTTTTTTTTGTTTTATCGTTCGTTTTAATACTATAGATACTCAGTTAATTTTAGTTTAACATAAATGTTACTAACACTAGATACATACTAAACTACTTTTGAGCAGTAACACGAGTAAAAACAAAAGGGATTAGCATATTTTTTACAAAAATTTTGGTATATCATTAGTAAATCAGTTCAACTCATATTGTAAATTACAGCCAGAGGTCAATACAGGCTGGTGGACGTCATTCAACCATACTGTTTATATTACGCATGCATAATTTACATTTTAGCCGGTTATTACTCATTTTGACTGTAATATTGTTTAGTCTGCGACTTACAGCTGTGTTGGGGGTGTTTTTTTTGCTTCTTTTGGGAGGTGTGATTCTGTAAACAGATTTTTATTTTCATTTCATGACGATATATTTATGTCGCAGGCAGATTGTAAAATCTGTCGGTTTTTTAATGGCCTAATAAAGCTTGCCTTTTCTGATTGTTGATCAAGTTTATTCGCCTCATCAAGTGAATATCTTTTTTATAAAACGTCGTTGTAATATTTTTTTTTTTATGTAACTAGTTCTCGCCTGCGTTTTTTGTCGCGTTCCCGAGAGATCTTATGTTATTTTCTGGTTAAAAGTAAGTACCTATTTTATATTTTATTCAATATGCTTGCGTGCCAAATTTTCTCACGATGTGGCGTTGAAGCATTGAGTGGTAACAAAGTTATTTTCGGGTTTATTATAATATTTGTTTCGTTTGTCTAAATTTCAGCAATAACTTATTTTGAGTAGTGGTATACCATTTAGTCCTACATATTATTTGCAACAGAGTTTCTGTTCACAGGCTCCACGAAACCACCCAAAGATCGTTACTACGCGTAAGTTAAACACTTGAAATATTGACTTACGACCAATAACTCGGCCCCCTAAGTAAGTTAACACGGTGACGCACGGCTAAAAATATTCCTTCTTTGTGCGCCAGCGCTGGTAGTGGGACATTCATGGTGTGCTCGATTTTTTTACATTCACACCGAACCGATGTGTGAAAGCCTTTTATTTGTTTATAAATTATTTTTCAAAATATGTTAGTGACCATAATGAGATGTAATTTTTCAGGTTTGCTATATTTTTCATCACTTAAATTTTATATATTTTATTTATTTACAACAAATATGTATAAAATACAATAAGTATGTGTATTTAGAAAATCCTCGTGTCGCTGCTACCTATTTATATTTATGCAAAAATCTTGTTTCTCTTCAGTTTTTACTTCTATATAAGATAATAAATAAAATAAATATAAAAAATAAGATAATGAATAATTATTAAAAATATTATATTTGTTACAAGTTTGTTACGAACAATAACATACTGATTAGGTACATACACCCAATTTTGTGCAAAAGTATTTAATTTCCAATATAACAGATGTTTTTTTTATTATCGCTATCTATTAGCCTATTAGTTTACAATGACAAATGTATTTAAATTGAAATCCAAAAAAAAATTGTTAAATTGCTCAGCAAATCGCACAAATTCTCACTTTTTATTAGTCTAATTTTTTGTAATTTTCACCAACTAATATCTGATTTTCAACCATTTTGTTACAGTGTAAATGCGTCCAGCTATATTTGAAACAGGGAACTTTAAAAAAAAACAAAAGCGCAAATTCGTTCTGCAAATCAGTCCCTCAACAGACTAATGGATTTTGACGTTTATGTCATTCGTAATAAAGATTTATATCGCACGGTGAAGATTGCACGTCCATTTGCAAGTGAAACCAAATTTTTATTTTTATTTTTTAATCAAGCGAATTTTTTTCTTTCAACTGCGCGGTTTGGTTTGTAACTTATTATTAGTAACTTATAAACCTATTAGCTTGAAGTATAATAAATCTTTCAGCCCTTTTTCGTTTATGAGCTTTAAATTCAAGTTAATTACTTGCGAGAGATTAGGAGATCCTTATTTTTTACGCTGCGAAAGTAATTTCGAGGAAAAAACTTAATTTACTAAAAAAATGTGCTAAATACACTCGGAATAGAGTTCCGAACAAATATAGTCATAATTATATTATAATTAGAAATGGGACGTTTCGTATTCGACCGTTTCATAAAATTAACTGTACCTTAGTCACCTTTGACTGTTTAAACGATTCTTATAGCCAATGCATAATTTATGTTAATTAAATTAAAAAAAAATTATAAAATTTATTCACTATTGTTCAATAAAATAAAAATTATTCATATTTTACACCAAACATCATCCATCCCCCAAAAAAGAAGGTTTCATATTATTCGTATAGACTTGGCTTTAACTATCTCATGTGATAAGACAGCATAGGGTTTGCGTTCGTCCAAAATTTCTCCACAAGAGGTAAGTGATAAGTGACTTTTTTATGTTAAATGGGCTTGCGTTTGACCTTCGACTGACCCCACGAGGAGTTATGACGAGGCCGGGGATGTAGCACGCTTACCCAGAAAAAGCCTATTCACTCTGGCCTTGAATACATCTAGGTTGTAGGTGTCGGGAAACACAGATCCCGGAAGAGAGTTCCACTCCTTTGCTGTTCGTATAAGAAGCATACGGCCCGCCTGATGGTAAGCGGTTACCGTAGCCATATAGACGCTTGCAACACACGAAGCATCGCTCACGCGTTATCGACCTATCCCCCCTCCCCTATGAGCTCTGGCAACCTTACTCACGCGCAGGAACACAACTTTACACAACATAAAGTTATTTGGCTGCGGTATTCTGTAAGGTGGAGGTACTTCCCCAGTCGAGCTGCTCTTTGAGCGAATAAACGCTATGCTCTACCTCTCTTAAAATATATATATATAAAATACAATAAGTATGTGTATTTAGAAAATACTCGTGTCGGCCGCTGCTACGTACTTATATTAATATAATAATTATTTAAAAATAAGATAATAAATAATTATTAAAAATATTATATTTGTTACAAGTTTGTTACGAACAAAAACATACTGATTAGGTACATACACCCACTTTTGTGCAAAAGTATTTAATTTCCAATATAACATATGTTTTTTATTATCGCTACCCATTAGCCTATTAGTTTACAATGACAAATGTATTTAAATTGAAATCCAAAAAAAAATGGTTAAATTGCTCAGCAAATCGCACAAATTCTCACTTTTTATTAGTCTAATTTTTTGTAATTTTCACCAACAATCTGATAATAATCTGATAATATCTGATTTTCAATCATTGTGTTACAGTGTAAATGCGTCCAGCTATATCTGAAACAGGGAACTTTAAAAAAAAACAAAAGCGCAAATTCGTTCTGCAAATCAGTCCCTCAACAGACTAATGGATTTTGACGTTTATGTCATTCGTAATAAAGATTTATATCGCACGGTGAAGATTGCACGTCCATTTGCAAGTGAAACCAAATTTTTATTTTTATTTTTTAATCAAGCTAATTTTTTTCTTTCAACTGCGCGGTTTGGTTTGTAACTTATTATTGTTTTTTTTTATGATTTTAAGCATGGTGACTCTAGCCGTAATATGAATTTTATGCAACGTATTCCTTATCGTTATCATATCATAAAGAGATTATTAATAAATAATCTGTGCATCAGAAGTTGAGATCGTTAAAACAAAATGGCATTACGGACAGTTAACTTATTACTGCACAAACCTATTAGCTTTAAGTATAATAAATCTTTCAGCCCTTTTTCGTTTATGAGCTTTACTTGCGAGAGATTAGGAGATCCTTATTTTTTACGCTGCGAAAGTAACTTCGAGGAAAAAAACTTAATTTACTAAAAAATGTGCTAAATACACTCTGAACAGAGTTCCAAACAAATATAGTCATAATTATTTTATAATTAAAAATGGGACGTTTCGTTTTCGACCGTTTCATAAAATTAACTGTACCTTAGTCACCTTTGACTTTTTAAACGATTCTTATAGCCAATGCATAATTTATGTTAATTAAATTAAACATTTTTTATAAAATTTATTCACTATTGTTCAATAAAATAAAAAATTATTCATATTTTACAGCAAACATCATCCATCCCCCAAAAAAGAAGGTTTTATATTATTCGTAGGTTTAAATAGACTTGGCTTTAACTATCTCATGTGATAAGACAGCATAGGTTTGCGTTCGTTTTAAATTTCTCCACAAGAGGTAAGTGATAAGTGACTTTTTTATGTTAAATGGGCTTGCGTTTGACCTTCGACTGACCCCACGAGGAGTTATGACGAGGCCGGGGATGTAGCACGCTTACCCAGAAAAAGCCTATTCACTCTGGCCTTGAATACATCTAGGTTGTAGGTGTCGGGAAACACAGATCCCGGAAGAGAGTTCCACTCCTTTGCTGTTCGTATAAGAAACTATGAAGCGAAGCGTTGTGTCCGGTGTCGCGGGATGTCGACAACGTATGGGTGGAAATTCTCCCGGCGTCTTGTGTTTCGGTGGAGAAATGGGCTCGACACTACTTGGCTGCAAAAAATTGGTATGAATTTATGATGATGTAGTCTTCAACCCTTTCGGACAGATATACTCTTTTCTTTACACCCAGTATAGTTCGACTCTATAGCTAACCCCAAAATGGGCGATAACTAGTTACCTACAACTACCAAGAAGATTGTATGTACTCCTAAAGTTAACTCAAACATAGAACCTTAAAATTATGTCAATTAGTCAATAAATAACTACACTTTTCTCCAAAATGTCTGTACCAAGAATGTCATCATGACTTTATTCTGATGTAATGTTTACTTTTAAAGCCAAGTGTACATAATTAGCGTAATGTCTCTTACTAAGGTTTATATGCGATATAACAGTGAGAACTTGAAAGCAACAAGTTTATAGGAAATTCGGTTCTACGGCCAACACAATGTTCATAGAAAGTGAGTCTCACAACGGAGTCTTTGGATTTTGTATTTTTTTTTGTCTGTAATCTTCTCTTTTTTTCTTCATTTAAAACAAAGATCGATCACTGATGTGCATGAAAAACCAAATCGGATCTAAAAGAGAACCCTGAGGGATCCCACTTCAAATAATACGTATCGAAGAAGTTTCTATACATATCACTTCCCAAAGTATAATGATTGCAAATGTGTTTTTTTTTATACAACTTAGTCGATAAACAAGCATACAGCCCGCCTGATGGTAAGCGGTTACCGTAGCCATATAGACGCTTGCAACACACGAAGCATAGCTCACGCGTTATCGACCTATCCCCCCTCCCCTATGAGCTCTGGCAACCTTACTCACGCGCAGGAACACAACTTTACACAACATAAAGTTATTTGGCTGCGGTATTCTACAAGGTACTACTTCCCCAGTCGAGCTGCTCTTTGAGCGAATAAACGCTATGCTCTACCTCTCTCTCGTGTTTTTCTCTATTGTAAATCACTTTTTTATACCTCATGGTAGTGTTTTAACTTATCAGCATGTATTACAAAATATTGTTGATAAGATAGTAATTTTTAATCTGTTGTCTTCCTTCTTGCAGAGCTTTATCGTCGAATATTCTGCTTAGATTTAGATTAGAGAGGCACTCGCTATTACTTGGGTTATATACGAACTTTAGACTGTTTTTTTTATCTGTGCAATCTTATTATAATGGTGGAATGGTAACCAACCAGACAGGTACGACAAAGTATATCAACTCAAGCATTAGATAGACAAGTTTATTTTCTATAAAATCAAAAACGAATATCTATTTTTGAAAGAGGTAGAGCGTAGCGTTTATTCGCTCAAAGAGCAGCTCTACTGGAGAAGTACCTCCACCTTTCAGAATACCGCAGCCAAATAACTTTAAGTTGTGTTCCTGCGCGTGAGTAAGGTTGCCAGAGCTCATTGGAGAGGGGGGAATTAATTATTATAATATAGTATTTTAAACATTATACAGGTTTTTTATGACTAATCGTTTTCACGGATGGAGATTTTTTTTTATTATATTTCGTCGCTTCATTCTTTATATCTTCGAATGAAGCGACTCATATAATATCGATCGAACTTCACTAAAGAAGTTCGTTTGATCACTATATTTTACTGACGTTGAGGTTTGGTTTATTTTGTTTTATAAATATATTTGTATTTTTCCAGTTGGGTGCAGAATGCCTAAATAGAGAACTTTATTATTATTATTATTTGCGCGAAAATTATATTGTTAAATACTAAAGTTCGACCAAAAAGAACCAATTTAATGTTTCAGTAACTAGTACGTGAATTTAATGAACCAAAAATTTTAATAAAAAAAAATGTACCTGCCTTGTTTTTTATGAATGTAAGTAGTTTGGTACTTACAGAGGAATGCCATGTTACATAACATGTATGTAGTAGGTATGTTAGTGATAAGCAATGACTGATAACAGCTCAGTCTCGCAATCAACTTTCTCATGAAATCTAGACAAACAGGCAGATAGCGCCGTTTTCTTATTCTTGAGAAATTTCTGGTATAAATTTTTTTGGGTAATCAAAAAGCCTTATACCAGAAATTTCTCGAGATTTATTTCTTCTTATTTTTATGTTTGGCAACCAAGCCCGAATTAGGGCTGAGCCATTCAAATCCGTTTTTTTTTTCAAAAAATACCTGCATTCATTCACCAATAGTAAAAATAATAATAAAATTATATAAACAATACACGAACTACAAATTTACTCGCTCCATTATCATGTATTTTGCAATTAAAGTTGCTCGACAACATTCCACAAATGTCAACCGGTTGCGTTTAGTTAAGTTACGAAACTCGGAATATTCAAATGAGCACGTTGAGTCATTCAGTCTTGATCTTAGACTTTGGAGCTGCTTGTGTAGAGTTAAGGAGATTATTTGCTGAAGATATAAAAACCATTATTATAAGCTGCTAATTCCATTGTATACAAAATAACTTATCTTTAACTTAACTTATCTATCTTAAAAGGTTAAAGGTGAATTGAATGAATTCTGCGTAAATTTGATCTGATTAAAACTTGTTTAGTGCATTATCAGCGGTTGTGCGATATGCCTATCCACAGCCATGGCTGAGCACTAGACCTTTTTGTCTCTGCTTTTGTTTACTTCTTTTTTTTATTTGTTTTATTATGTTATTTTTAAGTTAGAGACAAATAAACGTTCATTTATTTATTTATTTTATTTATTTGCAACAATCAGCACAAGTATTCTTTAAAACCCTAGTAAGGCATATAATGTGCATTGACTCTATCACTCCCTAAATCCATGTAGATCTTTCTGCTTATATTATATTATTACAAATATTATTTTTATATTGAAATTTCGTCGTAATAAAAAGAAACAATGTTGTGTGACTACTTGATAGCTGATTTTCATTAGATATTGCTGAAAGACCTTGTATTGCCTAAAAAGTTTTATTTGCACTGTTTCTTCGTCTAGCTTCACCATCAAATAGAGAGAATTCTACGCCAGCTTCGTTTATATTAAATAATCCGCATCCTAAATCTACAGCATCTTTTGACATTTAGCAACCGATCGCTCGATAGTCGCACAACCACAGTCATCAGATCCAATACATAATCAAGTCACCGATCAGCTGATCGATCGACTATCGTTTTAAATTTGGAATAAGCCATTGTATTGTATTGTAATATACCATTGTTTTGTAACATTGCGTAATTTACATTATGAATTATTAAGTGGTTCATTTGTTAAATATATTCATTTCGATTCATCAATCTTTTGATTATCTAATACAAATCTTGAGATTTAATGTTTCAAATTGTATTGTTGTCCAAATTGAGCGATCAATTCATTGCGTTGGAGTGCACAATTGCTGAGAAGGAAGAGAGCAATTTTTTATACTCGTGGTAATCTGATTTAGTTGAAGACTGCGAGGACGAGCGTTGTTTTATGTACGACAAAGTCTGTAAACAAGCATACGGCCCGCCTGATGGTAAGCGGTTACTGTAGCCATATGGACGCTTGCAACAAACTAGGAACAATTAACCCAAAGTAGCGCAATGACGTTCATTTTGGTTGAAATATATTCTGTCAATTTCCCACCGGCGACAATGCACTCTGATTGGCCAAGTCAAAAACACACGATGCAATGATTGGTCCTTACTGTTCAAAATCAGTTCAGGTATTACTACTCTAAAGGAACACAACATAAATTCATTTGGCTGCGGTATTCTGTAAGGTGGAGGTACTTCCCCAGTCGAGCTGCTCTTTGAGGGAAAACGATATGCTCTACCTACCTCATTTTTCTGTGTATTTAAATTTCAGAACATTCCCGCGATAATTATATATATTGATAGATACCTACTTGAATAGCAAGCAATTAAAAAAACATAATATACTTACCTAGTGATATTATTTTGAATGGGTGTCCTATCCTATGTCCTAATAAAAGTTCCAAAATACGCATTTCTATTCATTCGAAAATAGAATAAAATTTGACTCTATGCTTCTCAACTAAAAACATTCCTTTTTAGGGTTCCGTAGCCAAATGGCAAAAAACGGAACCCTTATAGATTCGTCATGTCTGTCTGTCTGTCTGTCTGTCTGTCTGTCTGTCTGTCTGTCTGTCCGTGTATGTCACAGCCATTTATTTCCGAAACTATAAGAACTATAATGTTGAAACTTGGTAAGTAGATGTATTCTGTGAACCGCATTAAGATTTTTACACAAAAATAGAAAAAAAACAATAAATTTTGGGGGTTCCCCATACTTAGAACTGAAACTCAAATTTTTTTTTTTCATCAAACCCATAAGTGTGGGTTGTCTATGGATAGGTCTTCAAAAATGATATTGAGGTTTCTAATATAATTTTTTTATAAACTGAATAGTTTGCGCGAGAGACACTTCCAAAGTGGTAAAATGTGTGTCCCCCCCCCTGTAACTTCTAAAATAAGAGAATGATAAATCTATAAAAAATATATGATGTACATTACGGTGCAAACTTCCACTGAAAATTGGTTTGAACGAGATCTAGTAAGTAGTTTTTTTTTAATAGGTCATAAATTGAAATTAATATCAAATACTCAGGTCTATACTACCATTTACTTATATACCTACAGGTTTGTACGGAACCCTCGGTGCGCGAGTCTGACTCGCACTTGGCCGGTTTTATTCAAACTAACTTATATAAAACGAAACACAAGTGAATTCCATTTAATCAAGGTTTATTATCTACATTAAGAAACGTTTCGTTACACGTGCGTGATGGGTAAACATTTACATCACCTGTTTGTTACGTGCAGGTGAGAAAGCAAGTCTTGGAATGGATAAGATATTTCAGTATACAAACGAGGAACGATACAATTTTGAAAATAGAACCTTATTTTTTATTGGATATAATGGCTTTTGTGAGCTTGCATAGACTTTTTATTTTGTCTGAAATTGAAACAAATAATTGAAAATGGAACATTTATTTTATTTTATTGCCATTATGGCTTATTATTCAAAATTAAGTTCGCATGGACTGAAACAATTAGATTCCAAATTCAAATTACTTACAAAAAGTATTAATTGTTTCGGAAGACTACGTACCTTTTTTGTACCAATTTTCACGTAGATATCACATAATTCTTTTTTATAAGGTTGAAAGGTTTTGCCAAGGTATTTTCGAATTCCGTGATAAAAAGTGTCACCTCCAGAACTCTACGCGACATCAACATTTAACAAATGTTCCTGGGTATGATAATGCACACTAATTAATTGGATGGGTTCTTTGAACCCATTATAAGCTTGGTGTTTTGGGGCGTGACCAGACCAGACCCGTATAGTGCCGTTTACATCAAATTTGACGTTTATACTAAGTTATTGCTGTCGAAATTACTACAGAGGTTTTACGTTGATAAGAACTGTAGAGTTTAACTCTAATGTGAGGAGGTTTTATTTAAATTACGTAGAATTAGGTTAAGTTTTGATAAAATCTTCAAGTGAGGTATATATTATCGTCTAGAACGGTGGTAGAGTACTTTCTAGTACCATCCTCAAGTTCAAAATAAGCGCTCATTGGTGTGTTCTAGCACGCGCACTTGAGAGCCAGTTCACTATCAGGATTCATGGGCTGACAACTTTCATCACCGTAAAAAAAAACTTGCTGGTGACTGTTTTTTTAGGGTGTAGTGGACCGAACGCTTAAACCCTGGGCTTTCTCTAATCCTGGATCCTTCTTTCATGTTATCCAAAAAAAAATTATATATCGTAGAGCTTTGATTAAGGATACATCCAGATTGAGCGTCGAAGCTGTGCACGCGTCGAAAAAAATAGCCGCTAACTGTTAGGGGCAAAATCAAATAAAAATAAATAAAATTGAAAAATAATGTTTAAATTTAAATTTCTTCCGATTTTAATTGGAATATTTTAACAACTGCTATCATTATGAACGTCACTATGACAAGCAGAATGACGCAGAGGGAGCGTAAAACGTAGCTGTTACGCGTAGCAGCCTATAAAAGTTGGCCTGTTTTATATATTCGCGTAGTATGGCGACGTTCTTTCTAGGTATATTTTTTTCTATGTCGTAAAGTTCACTAATAAAGAAATTCATAATATAAAACAAATCCATAAATATTCAAAAACCACTATGTTAAAAATCTAACGGCACAAGATCGGTTCTAAGCCCGCGCTTTATGTATATTGACAGCTGTCACGTTGACAGCCGACTTTGACGTGCGTTTTGACAGGTATTGTCAGTGAAACCGGCAATTAGAGTCACGTTACGGGTTTTGATGTTTCGATCTGCACTTGATGTTGAAAAAGATACAGATTTAAATCTGTATCTTTTATTACTTTTTATTTTTTATACAACTTGTCGGTAAACAAGCATACGGCCCACCTGATGGTAAGCGGTTACCGTAGCCATATGGACGCTTGCAACACAAGTAGCATCGCTCACGCGTTACCGACCTTTCCCCCCTCCCCTATGAGCTCTGGCGACCTTACTCACGCGCAGGAACACAACTTTACACAACATAAAGTTATTTGGCTGCAGCAGGCCTGTCCCACTCCCATGTTTAGGTACGATCGCGCGCACGCGGACTACCGGAACAACGCTAGTCGGTTGCAACCAAAGACTACAGTAGGTATATACTTTTTGCAACGCGCACGCAGCGCAAGAAGACGCGTGTGGGTATAAATACCTACGTACTACCTATATAAAGTGTTTACTGTTCTTTTTTTAACACTATCTTGTGTAGATATAGTTGTTTTTATAGTACTAGATATTTTGTTGTTGTTTCATTGTATTGTCCTAAAGTACTTATTATAATAATAGGCCCGTTTTGATAACATACCAGTGTGTTAAAAAAAGAGACAAAGATAGAGCGACCAGAAGAGACCCTCTTGTATAAACGGGCCTCTTAGACCTCGAAAACTCATGTGAATGATTTTTAACCCACTTCAAAAAAAGGAGGAGGTTTCTCAATTCGACCGTATATTTTTTTACCGACTTCAAAAAAAGGAGGAGGTTCTCAATTCGGTTGTGTTTTTTTTTATTTTTTTTATGTTTGTTACCTCATAACTCCGTCGTTTATTAACCGATTTGGAAAATTCTTTTTTTTGTCTGGAAGGGTACACTTCCCGTTTGGTCCCATTGTCATCAGATCAGGATTTGATTACTTCTTAGTGTACTTTGAAGTCGGTTTAAGTTTTTTGTAAAACAGTCCAATTATTTTTATGTGTGTTCGCGGATAACTTCGTCGTTTATGAACCGATTTTGACGATTCTTTTTTTAGAAACTGTTAGTAGTTCCAGAATAGAGAGAGTTCCCTCTTTAAATATACAGTAATTCTACCTTACAACTCTTAGAATAACTAATATTTAACATACCACTATTTAAAAAGCAGTAGAACAATATTCAGAAAAAAATTACAATTCTTATTGTTATGTAGGTAAGTAACTCAATATATCCTTTTTTTGGTTAATTCTTTATTAATTTTTATATAACAAACTTCTTTAATCAACATGAAGATTATTAAGAACAAATATTGTGAATTTCGGCTGACGGCTACTGGACTAGGTAATCGTGCCGTTTCTTGTCGCGTCGTCAGTCATTCCAGATTTGATAAGCATGTATGTTACTAAAACCCTTCCCCAAAATAGTTGTATTCAGTTTCGTAGACAGAATACACATTCAGTATACAAAGTACTTATAGGTCTAACAACTTAGATTAAAGTATGTAGATATTTTAAAATAACTTTCTGATCTAATACTAGTTAGCTAGGATATTTTAAATGTCATTGTTCACAAAAGGAGAATAGCATAGAAATAAAATAAACACAGAGAATAGTAATAGGACATACATAGGCGATAAGGAAATATTGAAGATTCATAATACGTCATTAGACAACCCTACCGTAACACGTGCCGCGTCATACAGGATAGAGTTATACGATAGAAAGAGAGGGAAGTTGTAGGTGAATATAATTTTAGGCGCGCAGCGCTGCGCGAACTGGATTGCGCTTTATTCTGTCGTTCCAAGAGTCGATTTTTGTTTAAATGTCGTTTTCGAAGTGGGTTTTCTGTACGTAGTACTATAAAATATTCTGTGGCTGCAGTATTCTGTAAGGTGGAGGTCCTTCCCAATTCGAGCTGCTCTTTGAGCGAATAAACGTTATGCTCTACCTCTCTCAACTTTGTTTAAGAGCGGCCACAGACTTACCGATTCTGTCTGTTCTTGTAGAACAGCATAGAAACCGGGTTCATCGTCGCAAACACGCCGGGCGCCCCGGGCTTTCTTGAATCGCCCTCAGTCGTAATCTAGCGCTTTCCGAGACGTAGACGTTACTACTACATGATAAATCATAATCATAACGCATTGACGCATTAAGCCATTTATTTTTGACATACTTAAACATCAAAAGGTATATTGTAGATTTGTCACACTTTAGGACCTTTATACCTACTTTAAATTGTAATCTCGATAAATCTACTCAGTCTTATTACAACACTTCAACTTGGTCATAATTCCTCCTATCAGTTTAGCAGACTTTTGCTATATAAGACCCATGGTAAAACCTTTGATTAAGTATACATCCAGATAGAGTGTCGCAGCTGTGCACGCGTCGATAAATAAATAAAAATGCAAAATAATGGTCAATATTTAAATTTCTTCCGATTTTAATTGGAGTATTTTAACAACTACTATCATTATGAACGTCATTATGACAAGCAGAATGACGCAGAGGGAGCGTAAAACGTAACTGTTACGCGCAGCAGCCTTTAAAAGTTGGCCTGTTTTGTATATTAGTGTAGTATGGCGACGTTCTTTCTAGGTATATTTATTTCTATGGGTAAAACCTATACAAATCAATGGCCCTATTTTTTGTTTTTGTTTGGTCAAACCACATCTCTATTTTCTTTACCTCCTATACCTATTCAGATTCCCGCCAACTATTTCTAACCTACAAAATGAATGACATTTACTTATAAAAACAGATTCTCTCATGGTCACTACTATTTTTTGAGACGTTCAATGAACTCTAAGTCTAATAATAAGCATAATAACTACATTATATTTTTTATTTAATTCACGTTTATTTTGGATGTAGGCGTGAAGCCAAATTGAAACCAGTTTTAATTGACCTGTATTTCAATGTGGAGCACATTGCGTCAGGTGTCAAGCATTATTAGATGCATAAGAGTTGACAAGGTACTTTTTAAGATCTCTCAAATGAAACTGGCGTTTGCCCGAAGTTTTGCTTCAATAATATTTATCCCCGTTTAAAAAGAAAATATCAATCTCTCCATTTGCCGTGATAGAAAGACAAACAAAATTTCTTTCTTATTCAAACATAACAAAGACTTAGAATACCTACTTTTTTTTAAAGTTTATTATATAAAGTGAGGAAAACACTTTTTTTGACTAACTCGCCCATAAGGGACGATCACGAAGTCTAAGATTCCTGTCAAGACTCAAGATTGAGAAGGCCTTTGAAGTGAATAGGGTTGCCATACCTAAAAATAAGAAGATGAAGCCTAACATGGAGCACACTTACCCAGAAGATATCTGTTCACTCTGGCCTTGAAAGTCCCTAGACTGGATTGTTTTTTCCTGGAGTTTCAGTGGGTAACTGAAGAATTAGCTATATTATTTCTGAGCTTTGTTCAGACGAAGCCACAGCACAATCAAGCGCTTAATTGACATTGAGTTCTATTAGCACTTTCATGAGAAAAGAAAACATAGCCTTGAAATGTAGTGAAGACTTTTTACATGTCCGCCTTCGCTCTTTATTCCGGGCGGCCGGTTGGCCTAGATTTTAGTCTAAAATTACAGCTCTTAACATTAGTCATCACTTTTTTCTAGACATCCCGGCGTTGTTTTATTTGGCTGCAAAAAGTTACCTACTTCAAACATCCAGTTTTTTTTTGTTTTGTTAGACTAATTTTAGTTATGTTCTCATATTTGAAACTAGCTGTATCGCGCGGTTTCACCCGCGTTCTCTTGATAAAAAGTAGTCTATAATACTCGGGGATAATGTAGCTTCCTATTAGTGAAAGAATTATTGGAATCCGACTGGTACTTCCAGAGTAAAAACAAACCGCTTTATTATATTAGTATTATTATCGTATTTTGTTTTTTTATTAATTAAAGACTCACAATTTCAAAAGAATTCGGTAAAATATAAATTGACTGCATGTGTCCGACCTCTTCGCTATTAACCAAATAGGGTTCGCCCTATATTTTTCATACACCCCAGGGTTTCAACCTCAACTTCCTATTTTTTGTTTCCTTTCTCTACTGTAAAAATCTCATTCTTCTTGAAAAATATGCAAAAAATGTATAGGAAGTACTTTACTATGTTACTTATAGCTTGCTAAATTCAAAAGTATACATACCTGTGCATTGTGAAACTGCGAGCAGGGCGAACGCCATCAAAACAGCTAACCTCCTTAATTCCATTGTGTTATATTAACTTTGTTCTACCACTTAGAATAAATGTAACACTACAGGAATTTATCGCACTATATTTATTAGTAAATGTAGAAAAATATTTTATATGTAATCACTGGTAAACACTTTCACTGAAGGCACATCCCTATTTCATGGATTAGGCACTTTTCATTCGATATCTGAAAAAAAAAAAGAAAGTTAGTAAGTACATTTATGTTTGGAATGATTTATTTATTACGATAATTTTCAAATTGAATGCGTCCTGTTTTTTTGTTTTCAATCTGTGCAATTTGTGTACACCTGTGGAGCGCGGTTAAGTAATGTTGCCATTCTGAAAACATTATTTCAAATGTATCATTTCAAACACAGCATTTTTTTTCATGTAACATTATAGGTATTACTAACAGCAAAAACTGAGTTAAGCAAATCAAGATGTAATGTTTTTTGTCTGCAATAAACTGACATTTATTACATAGATCATTATTCTCAGACGATATAATTCAGGAAGCATCCGCACATTTTTTACGATACTTTTTTTATGTATAAAAAGGTTGTGGGCAGTCAAATACGATTGTCAAGTTTCTATATATTATACCTACCTAACTGAGTATTATACACTTGGAAATGTAATTATATATTTTTATACTGCATCGTATTTCAGATAACTAATAACCTAACATAGACTTACGAATACTACAAATATTACTACTTTACATAATTACGATTATGGGAAAACACAAATGCGAAAGCGTGGCTGTACAGACAGACTGCCACACTAAAGATATTGGGTTCGATTCCTACAATATTATATCATTTAAAAGAAAACATGAATAATATCCGATGGTGAAGCGACCGCAGTAGGCATGGCATAAATCACAAGTAGCAGGTGATAAATAATATGATTATGTTTTCATATGTCACATCTGCTACCGTCCATGACATAGCCTGTTACATGTTATAAAGAATATTTAAGAATATAAAGAAAATGTATGCGACTGAAGGACTTTGTATCCAATGTCATGAACAAATTTAAAAAAAAAACTTTATCATTGATTAGCTTTTAAGAGTATTCAAAAATAAACTTTAAATCAAGTGACATAAAGTGTTAACTTCTTTAGCATGTTATGTAGCAGGATAGAAAAATATTTTTTTGCTACGAAAGTATATATAATTTGCATCAGTGATAATTTGACACTTGCGTGCGATACTCGCACATGATTTTGTTTTCCAATGAAAAATGCCGTCGATGACGTAGGTAAATCATTGCAAATCATATATCGCTAGTGAAATCATGCTATAAAAAATAATAATATCATCAAATGAGAATTCCTATAAAGTAGCAATAATGTCCATGCCTAGACCGCAGACATCGATAAACTTAAGGAAAATAACAATTAATCTGTAATCGAGAGCGGAAGTATGACTACCGACAACGACAGACTTTAATTTTCATTTGACCTGCATTTGTTTTTTCTATAAGTTTTACACTGGATTCGGTTCAAATTCGGTTCTTCACAACATCACTATGGTAGAGTATAAGTAGTTAAGGGGGCTTTCATGGCATCTTACAAGGTAGTGGAAAAAAAAGTTAGTTATTTAGAATCTCCAATACATTTGCAAGACTGGTATCTAGATGTTTTCTTTACTTTTTCAATTTATAGGTACATTGGATATGGCCAAAATAAGTTAAATTTGTGCAAAAACGCTGTTTTTCAGAGGCTTTTACTGAATTTGTTTCACACTTTTTTTTATTTTTACCCAGATACACGGCTAGATATACTCCATAAGATACCAATTTATTTAAAACATCTAACGAACAATGTTAAACAACGCCATCATCAGTACAGAGCTTTTGTATGAAAAGTATGGCGGATTGACTGCTCTCAAAGATGGCATACGTACAAGTTTTCAATATAGGTATTTAGGAAAAAAAACATGAAAATGCACTTCAGGCGGTTTATTATGATTATGACTCTCCAACCATATACTACTATCCATATCTCATAGATTTTTGAGGGAACGCGAGTAAAACCGCGAGAGACAGCTAGTTTCTTATGATTTTAAAAAAATATAAGGAGATAGTTTTTTTACTAATTAGGATAAATGGGTTTCCTAAAATATTACTAATTACAACAATTGGACATGTCCTATCTCTGAAACGTGACTCATATGATAGGTTAATTGTGCGTACTGATCTGAATCGTACTAAATATACGCAACTCTGACAATTATTTTTGATATAGAAGTCCAAGTTTTGAAATACCATCCATTTATAAATAATCATAATTCCTATTTAAATAAATATCCTGGGAAAGTCTTCACACACGCGACTTATAAAGTTGCAGCCTTTGCCCCGATGTCATATAGGCACACACCAAAAATTAGAGAATCATCAAACACGATGCCGTCGCTGGCTGCGATTATTCCATACAAATGTTTTTTTTTTGTGTATAATAAATATCCCGGGACATTCCTCACACACGGTCATCTGATCACAAACTAAGCAGAGCTTGTACTATGGAAACCAGATAACTGATATAATACATATACTACTTTTTGTAATACATACTTAATACCATAGAAATAAATATACCTAGAAAGAACGTCGCCATACTACACGAATATATAAAACAGGCCAACTTTTATAGGCTGCTGCGCGTAACAGCTACGTTTTACGCTCCCTCTGCGTCATTCTGCTTGTCATAGTGACGTTCATAATGATAGTAGTTGTTGAAATATCCCAATTAAAATCGGGAGAAATCTAAATATTCAACATTATTTTGCATTTTTAATTATTTTTATTTGATTTAGCCCCTAACTGTTAGGGGCTATTTTTATCGACGCGTGCACAGCTGCGACACTCTATCTGGATGTATCCTTAATCAAAGCTTAATACCTATACATAATTCCTCTGTTGTCTTCCTGAATAATGCGTCTAGAGCAATCTTTTTCATTTAATAAAGGTCTGCTTTGTACAAATTGAAATTGTAACAGGTACACAGAAGACTTATTAATGAATCAATTTTTCGCTCGACATTGTTAAGTTAACCTTGAACTGAGTCTTTACATATTTATGAACGCGATTATGTACATAGACGTTAATTATATTCAGTTTACACTACTGGCGTTACGAATTCATTTAATGATTAGGTAGGGAAATTAGTACAAAATAATATTAATTAGCTGCTTAAATTGCTAATCATCAATTAATATATAAATTTACCCTCTTACTCATAAAGCACTATTTAACTAATATACTGTTTAAAGCATTAAATGGTCACGTAAATAATGTCACATAATTTGACAATGACAATAGAGTGACGTTATTTACGTGACCCTTTAACAGTATATTAGTTAAGTAACGTTTTATGAGTAAGGGGGTCAGTATTTTATAAGTAAGATCTAAATTCTTAACACATTTCGTAACATAAGAACAAACAGTATTCCGACATGCGATTTCCACGTGATTAACTATTTTATCTCCTTTGGAGTTGAATTTGGAACTACGTTACATGGTCCTGGCATTTCACGGGGAAGAGAAGATCAAAACGAAAATTAAATGATATTAGAGGTACATTTATATTTTTCCATCGATGAATTATCATTCTACTATGTTTTTTCTCTGTGGACCCTTGCGTATATAATGAAAATACTCATATACATTTTTTTTTATATTAAATATTATTCACTTGGGTGAACTTCAATTTTAAGAAATCTGATTTTGTTTTAGACTTATATTTCGTTCCATTAGATAAATAGTTAATGTAAAACACAAATAATTCATACAAGTACATTAATAATAACCCTCTCATCGATACGGGAAGTGCCTACTTATGTGGAAGCACTGGTTTCTTAAAAATAGACAACGATTTATTGGTTTAGGCGCTTCCTTCCTATGCGTGTCTTTGATCTTTGTACGTAACAACTAACAAGGTTAGCTATTGCTCTTTCCACACGGTATGAAGGGAGACAGAAATACATAAATAGTTTGCAGTAGCATAGACATAGATTACTTAATTCATGAATTGTGCCATGTGTGACGAACACACTTGATCCGACCTGCTCGAGACTTGAGTGGACTGTATATTACAAGTTGAAACCATAAAATGCCGGCTGGACGAAGTCACTAAAGACGCGACCAGATCCGAGCGAAATCCGAAGAGTCAAAGACGGATCAGTAACACGAAAAAGGAGGGGGGGGGGGCGAGCACACGGGTGGTGCTGAACAAGAGCGGGGGTATACGGGGGGGGCGCGGGCGCCGTAAAACACGGGGCGCGGGGAGGGGCGCTAAGGGCGCGGGTTGCGGGGCGCGGGGGAACGACGCCGATGGTACCAACGTGAGCACGAGACTCGTGGCTACACGGAGGGCGAAAGGGCGCGGGGGGGGGGGGGGGGGGGCGCGAGGGGCGCGCGACGCGGGGCGCGGTGAAACACGATTGACGCGCAGCGCGGTGCGCGGGGGGACACGGGGGACCGATGAGGGCGCGGGGGGGGGGGGGGGGGCGCGAGGGGCGCGCGACGCGGGCGCGGGGGAACACGGGGGACCGCTAAGGGCGCGGGGCGCCGGGGGGGGGGGGGGCGCGAAGGGCGCGCGGGGGGGGGGGAGACGAGCACTCTCGGCGGGGTACGTGAAGTACCCGGTCGGCGGGGCGCTTGGTTGCCCAGTACTGTTGCTGGTACTCGTTGGGGCTCTTGCTTGCCCGTTGATTCGCTGCAGCAGATCTTCAATCCTCACAATGAAAACACCAGTTTACTTTCACAATTATTCCTTTTATTCCTTTTCTTTTTCCTTCTTGGTTGTTCTCTCGGAGGTTGCTGCCGTAGGAATGCCATTCCAAGAAAACCGCGTCTATATTTATACCTTTTGGCAATGTACCCTGACCAATCAAATCGCTAGTTTTAATTATTATTGACCAATGAGAGTCGATGGTGTGATCCGAATCACCCTTGACCTTTTCTAGCGGTTTGTTTTCTAGCTATCTCTGTCTATCGGTACTCTAAGCTCTTCTAATGCGTAGTTTGCCTATTTACTGGGTTTTTCTTGGAAATGGTTGTCCTATTACAATGAGAACTTGTTTATCGACTAGGTATTGACATTATATACTTTATACAATAATAATTACCTCGATATTCTTATTACTTTAGGAGTAATAATACAAAATACTGAAACGGCTCACGTCTCGGTAATGCCGCGTTTCAGTGTCTTATTTTTCTAAATAATTTGACACAACAATAGCAAAATCTTTATTTCCTACACATTATTTACCTTAAGACAATTCAATATAATGACAGTTAATACTTAAATATGGCAAAATACAATTCATTTAATTTTAAGAAATTCAAACAATGAAAATATAAAACGACATTTAGATCGCGTCGCTAACACATGATTACTGGCCATGCACACTTTTTTATTTTTCACATAACCAGATTTATGAACAGAAACTGTTCCAATTTTAAATTGAAACATTAACCTGTCAAATTCGATCCGTGCGATGTTTAGGTACATTAATTTAATGTTAGTAGTGCCATCTATATGTAGCAGTGTACGAAATTTTCATGATCTTATTTTGAAAACCTTTCGTATCTCACGGTGTATGTACCTACTTTTTTTAATGAACTGCGTGTTTTCTCATCAACATGTTCTTATACGTTCTACTTCGTTGAACTGGAATTTATATTAACGTTTTCCGATAACATTAATTATTTTGAAGATTCTTGCGTATCTTGTTAATATTCCGATTTCATAAATATTAATATTTGGTACAAATTGAGACGTAGAGCGAATAAACTGGTTTTTGAAAGAAAAACATAATTAGATTTTATTAATTTTATTTAGATTAATAATATGTTAGATAATGTTAAGTAATAATGATTTCTATAAAAAAAATTGCTCACTTAAATTTACTCTCAGCTCTAGGTTTAGTTTTACCGACTACGGCAAAGCCAAAAGGAAGGGTTATTGGTAGTTTTTTTGTCACATGTAGGTGAGAAATACTCATAATTTATTTGTAAAAAAGAATGTCTTTCATCTAACTCGCGATATCTTTTAACTCAAACCGCAAACAAAAAATACGTTGTACTAATTATTATTACGAGCATCATTTGTAATAGTGTAATCAGTTTAAAATTGTCGGAAACAGTTATTTCACATAATTGAGCTATCCATTTTAAAAACTACTTTCACGCTCACCTTTTAAAGGTCGATCGATTTAATGTGAATACAATAATCGTGCGGACGCTCAGACTGTGGAATGAGCTCCCCGCCGTGGTTTTCCCAATGGAGTACAGCATGGGGTTCTTCAAAAGGGGTGTGAAGAGATTTCTGCAGGGTCGGCAACGCGCGCGTGATGCCCCAGGTGTTGCAAGCGTCCATAGGCTACGGTAACCGCTTACCATCAGGCGGGCCGTATGCTTGTTTGCCACCTAAGTGGTATAAAAAAAAAAAAAAAAAAAAAAAATCGTTCTTAATAACCTATTAATACTGTTGTAATTTGTATAGGAAGAGTTAGTTCCATGATTATCCGCGAGAGGCGCTGTGCCCATTCGTACAGAAATGTCGTACACACGGCTACAGATCAAGCTATACATTTCTAGTATAAGCTGACCTCCCATTGTACTGAAATCGTATATAATGCGAGATCAGCTTATACTGGAAATATATAGCTTGATCGGTAGCCGTGTGTACATTACTCACTCAGGTTGCACTCAGGGCATTGTTCAAAAATTTGCGAGTTTCAAGTACCCTGGAGGGAATTGAACATAGACACTTTGATTAAGGATACATCCAGATAGAGTGTAGCAGCTGTGCACGCGTCGATAAAAATACGCTCTAACTGTTAGGGGCTAAATCAAATAAAAATAAATAAAAATGCAAAATAATGATCAATATTTAAATTTCTCCCGATTTTAATTGGAATATTTTAACAACTACTATCATTATGACAAGCAGAATGACGCAGAGGGAGCGTAAAAAGTAGCTGTTACGCGCAGCAGCCTATAAAAGTTGGCCTGTTTTGTATATATTAGTGTAGTATGGCGACGTTCTTTCTAGGTATATTTATTTCTATGCATAGACATTTGTTTATAGTTTTTCATCTTTACTTTAAAATATTATTAGATAATAGATATCATTAAGCTATAAAAACAATATAACTTTTTGATTATTTGTGAGTCTATTCTATATTTTTATAAAAAAAAGTATGTACCTATTTCATTTATTTCATTTATTTATTCACGTCAAAATATCCCAATTACTTTAACAAAAGAATTCTGCGTGACAAGTTACTGTTTAATTTAAATATTTAATTTGCAAATGATTTATAGTGTTTCACTAAATGCCGTATATGTACTTATTTAACTAGAAGTGATAAAATTATAACAAACATGTGAAAAACTAAATTGTCACGCACCATGCAAGGTGCCTTATTATATGGAAGTGCAATAATATAAAAAAAAAACCACTTGTGTTTTATGGTAATCAAGAGATTTTGTTCAAATGGATTTACGTATTGGCAAGTGTGTTGTATGTATAGGAAACTAACAAACGCCATTTTGAAATGACAATCGCGATTGGTCCAAGCGAATATAAAGTCTCACCAGGCCAGATATGTTTGTGAGACTGTAAATGGTTCGTTCCGATACTGACTCTACATTGGCGAAGTTGTGGTGACATTTCCGCAAAAGTCATAAACAAGAATTGAATTGAATACTAACTCTACTTCTTGACGTATGGTAAAGATAGTATTTTTTTTTATATTAAAGGATATTTTAAGAGATATCGACTGGCTTTAAAAGTTTAGGCATCACAAACAGCACAGATAGTTTAAAAAAACTTATAGGTAATAATTGTCACCCTTACTTTTGAAAGCTCTATCCTTCACTCTGTGCCCAGCAGTGTGACAGTATAAGCTTCAAATAAAAAAAAAACCTAATCATTTATTCAAATAGACCTTCGCAGGCACTTATGAAAAGTCTGACTCTAATACCGGTTCGGAAGGATGCATTTGCTGAGAAGAGCCGGCAATAAACTCAGCAATCACTCTTTTCAAAACAAGCTTATATTCATTACATAATATTTACATTCTAATCGCACTAACAACAGAAGTAACAGTACAGTAACTGACAACACACATAAAATATGAGCTGGTGCTTTAAAGGAAATATTTTGGTGCTCTAAAAATAGGTGCTCTTAAAGAAATACTTTACAGTTCAGAAGTCTAGATGCTAACCCAATAAATTCAATGATTCAATGACAGCAGTGAACCGTGACATCCTGGCATGAGGGAGACAATGAGATGACACGATCATATAACCCTGATATAACCATTAGCATCATCATCATTCACTCAGTATCCAATGATCCGGATCACCTGACCTTGTATATAATGATTTGATTTGAACAGCTGTATTTATTCATACACATCTATTGAACTGTGTATGTCATGATTACTTTTGGTTTCTTGGGAAATTATTCAGTAATTCATTTTTTTTTTCAGTCAGTGGATTGTGATAAATTGCAGATGCCACATCTTAGGCTACTCCGTGGGCGCAATATGCAAGAGATAACTGTGATAGTCCCTTTGGTCTAAAACGTATTTCTTTTTTCCGAAAAAAATTAAATTATAGGCCTTAATCCAAGTAGATCTCACGAAAAGTGGACAGGCTTTTTAACTTTTTTCTAGTCACTAAGTAATTGTTAAAATAGTGAAAGATTGGTAAATTCATGCCTTTGAAATTCTGATCTTTGTTAACAAAGGTATTCTTTACTTTTTATAGACACGACGAATATTTTTTATCTGTCGAAAAAAGAAATAAAAATTCATCGATCGTTAGATCAGTCACGACGCGCGACAGTCACTCACGATTCATCTTCTATCCCTTTCTAACAATGACAGAAAGCGAACGTGACATTGGGTTTGTTTGTTTGTTTGTTGGTCAATGTTTGGTCAAGAACATTGTGATGTGGTTCAGTACCCCACTGACATGTATTTGTATCATTTTGTACCTCAAGGCTGTTGGAGTATGTGTGTATGAGATGTCAGATTTGACTGTTGACAGAAGGGCTTCAAAGTCATTCCCACAGGAAAATTGATAAGAATTTTAAGGGCTTCTGTGACATTAGCAGCCGGCTCAAGCCCAATCTAAGATCAAAACGATTGTACTGTCTTTTTAGCCGTCGCGTCGGCGACATTGAAAGGCCTGTATTCTTTTAACGATAACCTTTTTTTTTTATTAATGGCACTTGTTTAACATTATGCCAATGTCAAGTTTAGTGACGATAACTTATAAATTGTGACAGATATGACACTGACAGATGACATTGTTTTTTTTTTTTTTCATAAAATTAAATCAAGTGTTCATCTATGGACATTCTGCATAAGAAATGTTTCTCTTATTTATCTACAATAGCCCTAATATTTAATGCACCATTAATACCAATCAGTAAGCCAATTAATACATTTTTATTTGCTGCCATAAAATAAGGCGATAGGCGATCATGTAACGGTAATAAACTTCGATTTTGGGAGAGAAAGACAGAAAGACTTTTATATTTAATTTACAGTCACTTTACTTGATAATGACCCATACCATATTCAACAGTTCCGTCTTTACCATAAGGGCCACGGGACCCGGGCCCAGGGCCCCCAAATTCACGGGGGCCCGAAAGGCCGATAAATTCATTTACACTACACAATGTTTTTTCTATTTTCGGTAGATAGAAAGAATTACCTTCAACATTCTAATTAAAATGTTAATCAGACACTAGATGATATCAATAAGATTACCCAAAAATTACGGACATTTAGAATTCAACGGGCCAAGTCTTTTATTTTTATCCAAAGAATTTAAAACGTCCAGAAGGATAGTCGCCTCTATGGGAACATGAAATAAACAAGCCAGAATTGACAGTACTTTACAGCCGTGCGCAGTACGAACTGAGAGCGATTTGCTCAGGGAGCCCCTCAAGCGGAGTGAAATTAAATGTCATGCTTTAGTAAGGTGGATTATCCATCTGGGTAGAGGCACGATGCCCTATGAAAATCTTTGACTACACAATGTTTTTTCTATTTTCGGTAGATAGAAAGAATTACCTTCAACATTCTAATTAAAATGTTAATCAGACACTAGATGATATCAATAAGATTACCCAAAAATTACGGACATTTAGAATTCAACGGGCCAAGTCTTTTATTTTTATCGTACTCTGTAAACTTCCCCATGTCATGTTTACCAACCGCACCTATATCAATTAACATTATTGCTGCTAACGTTTATGCAATAACATAATTATGAAATATTGTCCGGTCGAAGGTTACTGGAGCGACTTTCTTGTAGATAAAGGGTCTTTCAACAAGATTTATTGGAATCGACACTTATCAACAGTGAGTACAGCTCTGTTTAAACTGCATCTAGTGAATGTGGGTTTACGTTGTTTCGTTTTAGGTCAGTCTATTTCTTATTGTTAGTTATGTTATGATGGTTTATTTTAATTAGTAGAAAATGAATGATTTTCTTTATAATATCTGGATGTCTCATTTATTCTACGCTCGTAATCTTAATCGTCAACAATGGTGCTATCTCTCTTTAATTAACTGTTAAGAGACAATAAAAAATATCTTCCAAATCTCAAACCATTAAAAAATCAATGTCAAACACAGACGTATGAGTAGTACCTACATACTCATACGTCTCTACTCATACGTCTGTGATGTCAAAACATATTTGCAATGAAATTTTACAGAAGAGACAAACGGAACACATTTCCTTAATAAAAAAAAAGAAAAATTTCAAAATTGGAATCATCAATTCATTTTTTTTTATGTACATCCGTACCAACCCTAGATGTACCAACGATATAGTATCTAACCTAGATATAAGATTGACAAGCTAAGCAATTAGTTGCACACAGAACCTAACCTATAAAAATGTAGCTACGCTAGTACCTTACCTACGTAGCCGTAAGCCATCAATGTAAATCGATAGCTTATCATGTTCCACGTCAATATAGCTCGCACTCGCACTCAGGTATTGATAAGGGATTGGCACGTTCCCCTTGACTTGCGGACTATGCCATTACTTATGTTGTTCGATTTTTAAGAACGACTACGGCGGACGATTTTTTAATTTCGAATATCAAATTCCGCGGCACAAAGTTAAAAAAAAAGAAAGAAGAATAAAGTAGATGGTATAGTAGGTGTGTTCTTCTTCTTCTTATTTTTAATTTTGGCAACCAAGCCCAAATTAGGGCTCATTTCTGCCAGTGTCGAGTTATATTATAGTTTCCAGTCACAATAAATCACTTCACATTATAGTCCTCAGTCAGTCACCGTCCATAAAAGTCATGTTTTACTACAATGGTGGTCATTGTACTAAAACTCTTCACGGAACTTTTTGAGACAACTTGAAAAGTCACGATACACATAATTCATTTCATTTCACTTCACTGGTGCACATGGATGATCTTTATTGGGTAAAATACCACCAAAAATACACAATAAAACTCAAAATACACAAATTTATGAAAATAAAAATGAAAATGCTACGTCACTCCGCAAGTTCCCGCCAAAAGTCCGTAGGTGTGTTTTAGGGTCGGCAACGCGCGAGTGATACCCCTGGTGTTGCAAGCGTCCATAGGCTACGGTAACTGCTTACCATCAGGCGGGCCGTATGCTTGTTTGCCACTACAGTGGTATAAAAAAAAAAAAAAAAAAAACCTATACCATTATACCATCTACTTTATTCTTTAGTATGCACATACTAAAGAATACTAATATTATTACGAGGAAAATTTTGTTTGTTAGTTTGGGTCTATGAAGTAATCTCTGGAACTACTGATCCGTATGTTTAAATTATTTCACTAATAGGAAGCTATAGTATTCTAAATGCTACGCTATAGCGGGGGAAACCGCACGGGCAGCTGATGTCCCTTGGTTTTCTCTCATTGAAGAAATTCTTCATCAAGAGGAAATGGAAAAAAAATGTATTAAATGTACTTATTCTACGTGACAGGGTCCGTAATGAGGACATTCGTAGGAGAACGAAAACGACGGACATAGTTCGGAGAGCTAGTACTCTGAAGTGGCAATGGGCAGGCCACATCGCTCGAAGAGCCGATAACCGCTGGGGAAGAAAGTTTCTCGAGTGACGACCACGTACTGGAAAGCTCTGAGCGGGACGCCCTCCCACCAGGTGGACCGAAGATCTGGTCAGAGTCGCTGGGCACCGCTGGATGCAATCGGCCCAGAACCGTTCGAAGTGGAAATCAATGGGGGAAGCCTATGTTCAGCAGTGGACATCCATGGGCTGATATGATGATGATGATGATGTACTTATTATAACTTATTTGTACATCAATTATATTCGATTTGTGTCAATGACAGCAGAGATGAATGACTGAGAAGCAAACTTCGATGGAAAATCAACGATAATATATAATAATTATCATCGCAAATAATCAATATCTGTCGAACAATGTTGATAACACCTTACAAGGACGTTGAGTCGTCAACTGATGTAAAGTATTATATTATTTTCAAAAAAAGAACTCATTGTAATGTTGCCATATAACAAATTTATTTATAAATGCATGTGGTAAATCCGAAACGCAATAAAATATCATTTCCTTGAACCGTTCGTTTCGTTTGTCATTCAATGACCAAAGGTGGTGAATACTGAGTGAATGGAAAAGGTATTACCATAACCAGTCTGTGGTAATTTTTTAATGCCGCGAGCATCAACTTCATGGTACAAAAAGCATTTTTTGCTCAACTCTACCTATAATGATAGGATAGGATGAAATTTAGGATCAAAGCTATTGTTATTACTGGTACGAATTTAATTTTATAGACTTCATTATTAAATTGATATTGTTTTGTCCTATTTTAAATGAACCTTCTTGGTCTGTCCCGTCTTTAGTGTAGTCCTTAGTCTCACTTTGGCAGGTAAGGTTGGGGTGGCATTTTGGGTTGCATGTACATGCTTTTGACTCTCACGAGCTTCGTCAATTTTAGAAGTAGAGCTGTGGTAGAGCATTTATTCGCTAAAAAAGCAGCTCGACTGGGGAGTACCTCCACCTTAGAGAATACCTCAGCCAAATAACTTTATGTGGTGTTCCCGCGCGTGAGTAAGGTCACCAGAGCTCATTGGGGAGGTGGGGAGGGATCTGTAACGCGTGTGTTGCAACTTGCAAGCGTCCATACGTTTCTGGTAACTGCTTACCATCAGGTAAGCAAAACTGATTTTTAGGTGGAATTTGTATTAGACCACCATAAGTAAAACTTAATTTGTACTGACTCTCCGTAACTGTGTAAAGGAGACTCGAAAATAATTAAAAAAACAGTCCTGAAAAAAAAAAAATTGCCATACTGAAAACTAAGAAGAAAAAAACAAAACTAAAATAAATCAATATCGTCAGTTTAAACTCTCGTGCAAGTATGTTAGGTATTCCGGGTATATATCTAAATGAAAATGCGCATTGCAAAATGTTAACTTGACCTCATCTTGTTATTTGTAAAGTCTGTTGTTTTTCTTGAATAACTGCGCGGCAAACCCGCTCCGCCATATTGTCTGTCTGACTAGTTATCTCGATTATAAGTTTCCATTTCCTTTCTCGATTAAAATACGAGTATAATCGATCGATTAACATTTTTCACCGGTGAAAAAAGCCGTTTTAAATTGCAGTGTACCGTAATTATTGTCTTTATTTACGCCATGTTTTTTTGCTGATTTGGTAATTACTACAATACAATTGAGGTATTGAATCCTTATCAAGGACAGTTTATTAATACAAACTACTTTTGACGTATTCCCATTTACCGATTTTTTGAGCACCGATCCTATTCCCTTTTCAGCACCGATGCATATTTTGGATCGGTGCTCAAATGGGAACAAAAATTAAATTCGAAATCATCCCCTTTTAAGCGATAAATAATGTAGCTTCTAGTGTTGTGGTGTTTAATGAAACTTATCGATAAAAATTGACAGTTTCATTATAAAAAGTAAAAAGTACTGTAATTTTTTATCGATACGTTTCATTAAACACCACGACACTAGAAGCTACAAAAAATACAGCTCAAAAAATCGGTGCGCAGACTTTTTGGCGGGAACTTGCAGAGTGACGTAGCATTTTCATTTTTATTTTCATAAATTTGTGTATTTTGAGTTTTATTGTGTATTTTTGATGGTATTTTACCTAATAAAGATCATCCATGTGCACCACTGAAGTGAAATGAAATGAATTATGTGTATCGTGACTTTTCAAGTTGTCTCAAAATGTCCGTGAAGAGTTTTAGTACAATGACCACCATTGTAGTAAATCATGACTTTTATGGACGGTGACTGACTGAGGACTATAATGTGAAGTGATTTATTGTGACTGGAAACTATAATATAACTCGACACTGGCAGAAATGAGCCCTAATTTGGGCTTGGTTGCCAAAATTAAAAATAAGAAGAAGAAGAAATCGGTGCGCAAATGTATAATTGTATAACAACAATTTTATTTTATTTAGTAGAAGAATTTATCAGATTTCTTGCCTGTCGATATCCTTGTTCTCAGGTACCTTGTAAGAAATGTGGTTCCGCATCCTAGTCTACCTGTTATACTTCTCGACGTACACCATACTACTGGCCGTCGCCGGGCTGTGGTGCTACGAAGAGTGCGCCCTCACTGAAGATGAAGAGTACGAATTCAACAACCAGCAGCGGGCTTTACTATATTGAACCCTTCAGGAAGGCTTGTAAGTTGCTTTCTGTTTGTTTCGTTAATCTCTATCTTTCAAGAGAGTTAGAACATAAACATTTTTTTGTTCAAAGAGCAGCTCGCCTGGGGAAGCACCTCCACCTTGCAGATAGTTATTAAACTTATAAAACTTATCTTCTATGTTGAGTTTCCATATAGGCTTTGAGTCCTCATCACCTTGGGCCACATCATCACATACCAAGGTGTGATCGTACGTGAAGATGACAGAAGAAAACTAATAAGATTTTTTTCATCAATATTCTTACTTAAATAAGAACTTAACATAAAACTTTCTATTTGAATGTTTGTATATACTTCGGCGCAAATCCCTCAACGAGCAGGCTAGTGTTCTGCTGTCGGAGTTCTGCGTTCAGCTGTATTCTATGCGGCGCTTTTGAACACTGGCAATGCAATGCGGTCGCTATGTGCGTTCATTGCATACAGTGACCGCGGTGATCAAGAAAAACGCACGTAGAATTTTGACCGCAGAACTCTAGACTGCATGCTTTGGGATCGGCGCCTAAAAAAATCATATGTATGATTGTTTACTTAAATTTTCCGAAATATCAATCACTGTCAATCGCAAGGGAAGTCAGGTACCGCATGTAGTTGTAATATCACGAATTACGCCATACGGATGCTATATTCCAAAGTACCTCATGTCCTCCCATTTGCGCACCGATTTTTTGAGCACCGATCCAATTCCCTTTTCAGCACCGATGCGAAATGAGACAACCAACAATTGACAACCAACCTAACATATTGATCAGTGCTCAAAGCGGAATAGTTTTGATTGTCTAAAAATGGGTGCTCTAACGTTAATACTTTTTACTTTTTATAATAAAACTGTTAATTTTTATCGATACGTTTTATTAAACAACACAACACTAGAAGCTACAAAACCGTCGGTGCTCAAAAGGGAATGATTTCGAATTTGATTTTTGTTCCCATTTGAGCACCGATCCAAATTATGCATCGGTGCTGAAAAGGGAATAGGATCGGTGCTCAAAAAATCGGTGCGCAAATGGGAATACTTCCTACTTTTTGCTGTGAAAATTGCTTGTATTGTGTCGTTTTTAAGACAATGAGTTAGTGTAAAGTAATTTATTGCTGTCCACTTATGTATGATCTAGTGTTGTAACCTTATCGATAAGAAATGTATCGATGACCTGCCATTTTTTACTTCAATGCAGTATTTCTGTTTAATATGATATTATTAAACTTAAACAAAATAATAAAGTCTGTATGACCATGAATTTAAATATTATCTTTTGGCATCATTACCTATATTTTAATCTAGATCTTTTTGGATATGACGTAATAATTGGTATAGATTCAATGTAATTCTTATCTTTAAAAGTAATTTATTATAAATTATTATTGCAGCTCATCGATTGATTTTTATATAATTTCTAGTAAAAGGGCGATAATTATATTTACACCTATTTTTACATATCATAGTTAAAATATGTTCGACTGTAGTTAAGCATTTTTTATTGACTTATTGATTATTATATTTCAATATTGATAGTTGCGCAAATGTATTCGTACCTACAGATAATAACAACACATGGGTAGTATCATGTCTGTTTAATGTCAATATGGAGTATTTATTACGCGAAATACTGATAATACTTGTACTAGAGTTACCGACATTTAAAAGTATTAAAAATACCGTAGACTATTACTAAATATATTTTACATTTGAATTCACATATTGATTTAAAAAATACGATAAAAAATAGAGTAACCGTTACGAGGATCCTTAAATCATAATCCAATATGAAAACCATTTGTTCCCATTGACTTGTAAAAATAACAGCTAACGAACCGTGGGATATTAAGCGGTTGGTAACCTTGAAATTTCGAAAAAAAACATTTAGCAAACATAGGGGACGAGACAAAAGGATATGTGTAACATGAGAACGCATAAAGGTGTTAAAATTTTATTAAAAAGGTACCGAGGACCTTGAATTTCAAACCGGTATTCAAAAGGGTTCTTTTTTTAAATATTTGAATGGATGATGAATAAAGGGATGTGCATTATCATTCACTAATATGATCTGTCGAAAGGATTCAGTAATTATATGCCATTTACTGTAGTGCGAAATTTATATTTATTTAATATATAATTATATTTATGCGAAATATTATCAAATTAGCTGGTATAATGAATAGTAAAGCTATCAATGAATTATTTATTATAATAGTAAATAAGAGGGTGCTAAACTATATTCTAATTAAAATAACAATGAGTAGAGCAAAAACGTGTCATCAATCTTTAAATCTCTTCAAGTAAAATTTGAGAAGCCAATCGTAATTTACTTCACTTATCGTAGGTAGGTTACTAGTGTTGTCACTTGTCTGGTTATCGATTTATCAGTAGACCCACTCTCCTATCTTCATTGATAAGTTACACAATCGTAGCAGAGATAAAGTTATTTTGAGGTCGCGAATACTTCGTTTAAATAACTAGACATTATTTGTTGCAGCAGGTCATTTACCTATTTTATTATCGATATATTTATATGATAGTTATCTAGATTTATTTGTTATTAGCTTCTGCCCACGGTTTAACTCGCGTATCAGATAACTTAATGCTTTTCTGGGATAGAAGTATCATAATATATAGTCTAAAGTCTAATTGTTTAAATGTGCAAAGTTTGATGCAAATCTATTCAGCTTTTACAAAAAGATTACGTTAGGAACATCCACACAAAATTTAGCTTTTATAATATTAATTGGGAGGATTAAATTAAAGTTCCAAATAAATATTATGTACAAATATGTGCGCCAGATGGGTTAGAATCTGATTTTAATCCTTTGTATTACTTTCTCTCTTATTTTTATTAATTACCTGCTAATGCCATAGTTACATCGAAAGGTAATTTAAATAAATACCTAGCTGACATTTGGATCCTCTTATCACTAATCTGCACTCTGCGCACTTTGACCTTTTGTTTCAACGATCGAAATTAGCCTTGTCTTGAAGATCAAAAAAACATTATCTTAATATCGCTTTTAGCATAGATACGATATTTCGCCGTGTGATTTCGCTCTCGGACCGAAGGATTTAATGTTTTTTCTGGGATGATGAGTATCTTATGTGTTAATCCATAACAAATTTTATACGTGTGCCAAATTTCATACAAATCCATTCAGTGGATTTTGCGTCAAAGAGTAACAAATATCTTCACATCCTTAGAGTCTTTCACATTCATAGGTAGTGTGAAGTGAGATGATTATGTAAAATAAGTCGTTATATTATTAATGATATTTCATTAATAATATTTCTATTATAATAGATTCTATGTATCATAGAATGTCAAGGTTGTGACATTGTATCAGTTCTTGTATTGTATTCATTAGCAAATTTGTATTGCATATCATGACAAAAAAATACCTAACATGTTATAGGTATTATATTCATAATTTGAAAACCGCTGATTCGATTTTTATGAGGTTTTTGAACTTTATGCCGACAAATAATGAATCATCGAAGTATTTACGTTTTAGTTACAAATTATTCGTTATATTAATTATGCAATACAAGCAAACTCATAAAAATATTGGTATGGTATGGTAGCACTGCTGCATTAATATTGATTAAGTTTACTTTTACCTGTAGTACAGTCAGTAATTAAAATATCGATAAAAGTCAAATTGTTCTGTCACATCACTAATCTCAAAAAAATATTCTAGAGAGAATTTCAATAAATTCTTTTGCTTTTCGCAATTCGTTTTCAAGAGCCGCCTATTGTTTTGTAATATTTTGTTTAACAAACTGGCAAGGAGCATACGAAACATGTAAAACTCTATTGTAAAAAAAAATAAGTAGGTCGCCCTTACCGGATCGGTCGACGACATTTGAGTGGCCGCGAAAAACGTAAGAATAATAATATACACATGTTAAAAATAACTGGTTTTTATATAATTCATAGCTGTTTCACATGAAAACATTGACTTCTTCATGATTCAGGTTCCTAAACTTATCTTCAAAATCAAAAAGTAATTTATTCAGTTTAGGCCCTGTTAAGGCACTTATGAACGTTAAATTGGTACATAAAATTGAATTTCCCACCGGTTCGGAATACACTTAAACTGAGAAGACTCAGAGAGATCTTCGAATAGGTACCTATAAATGAAAAAAAAAACTCCCGAAAAATGTATACTTCTTACCTACCTACTTTAAAAACTTGTAAAGTAAGTAGATACTTAAAAGGCGAATAAACCAATATCTTTGATTAAGGATACATCCAGATTGAGCGTCGAAGCTGTGCACGCGTCGAAAAAAATAGCCCCTAACTGTTAGGGGCTAAATCAAATAAAAATAAATAAAATTGCGAAATAATGTTTAATATTTAAAATTTTCCCGATTTTAATTGGAATATTTCAACAACTGCTGTCATTATGAACGTCACTATGACAAGCAGAATGACGCAGAGGGAGCGTAAAACGTAGCTGTTACGCGCAGCAGCCTATAAAGGTTGGCTTGTTTTATATATTCGTGTAGTATGGCGACGTTCTTTCTAGGTATATTTATTTCTATGACCAATATACCTAATAAATAAAACACTACAACACAATAATATGGAGTAGAGTCTATTACAAGCAGGATTCAAGTTATAGTCTTATTTTACTAAAACTAATCTACCAGGGTCCACTCAGCGTTTTATTTAACTGCACCTCTCATCTCTTGGTTAAAAGAAATCCTTATTCGACGGTATTAATCTGTGCTAAATTACCGAGGTGATAGTTACAAACATTCGTAGGATGAAAGACTAATGAAAAAAAAAAAACGGCGTTTTGCATTCGCATTATTAAGTATGTCAAGAACTCGATATTGATAATGAAAAAATATTTGCTGATAGCCGACGAAACAGCATTAAGTTACCTTGGTACTGTATTTTTTATTTTGTTTCCGTCAACAGCATTAAGGAAGTTTACGATAATCTTGCTAGGTCCACGATAATATTTTCTACCTAAGTAGGTAGATGCCAAATCGAATATCCTTAAACTCTAGTGAAGTGCCACTCTTTAAAAACCTACAATAATTTGATTTAAATGCGATATCGAATATCCTTAAACTGAAGTGAAGTGCCACCTTTTTTAAAACTACAATAGATTGTTTCAAAGTCGAAGTCATTACTTAAGTATGTTTTATAAATAGGTTTTGAGCATGGAGGTAATTGGCCTCTACATTTTTCTTAGTTCTCAAAATACTAATTGTACCTATTGACCATCTCTATCGACAATCTGGCACGTTCACAAATGGGGCAGTATTTTATGTAAAAAAAATGTTTACGAAGCTATGCTTTCACTATAAAAATACTCACACATCGCACAATGCTCGAATAATTAAACTAAATGTTGTTAGTACGTGTTTCTAAACAAATAAAATATCAAAGCTAAAGTTTGTCTACACGCAATAAAGATAAATTCAGGTCCGCCTGAATGCAGCCAGCATGTCTAAAATAAATCCCTTACCCGCTCCACAGTTATTTTTGCATTCGCTATAATAAATAAGTCGCGACACACGCATTGAACATGCGTGCATATGAAAATCTTATAAATAAAACCTCCTTCCGAAACACAAGATGCACAGATAAAAAACCTTTTTTGATTTATTTTTCACACTTTTCACGTCAACACAAAAAAAAACCTAGTTACACATGAAAGAAGAACACAAAATAACTAATTTAAATAAAACGGAACGCATTCGTAATTAGTTTTGAAAATGGAATAATAATTTAATATACGGATTTTCTAACGTACCGAGCGATCGTACAACGCGACTACAATGCGGCGCTCGCAAACTAGACTGACTGAGCCTGCTTGCTTTCGAACTTTTAATTTCCAACGCTTCGCTTTCCGAACGAATACAGACGCCACCGTCACAGTATACCGTAGAATCCTCCAGCTTCGCGCGTTTATGCTGTTTGTGCGTGTGTGTCTATGCGTAGTGAAGTGAAGTATCGATAAAATGTATCGACAATTATTTTTGTATTATCAGAACTATCGATAGTTGTTTTACCTACTCGTTAACTATAAATTAATGTAAACTTAATTAATGTATATCAGGCTACTTGGTTTCTGTCATATGTATACGTGATGTGAATAATAATAGTGGAATAGACTACAGTTGACATGGACAGCGGCAAATGAAAGCCAATTAAAATCAAATGGAACCTTAATCGCTTACCATGAGGCAGGCAGTAGGTATGATTGTCTCCTTTCTTAGTAGTCTATAAAAGGGAAAGATATACTAATATATGAGCCACAGATGACGGAATGTATTTTCCTACTATGCATAGGAGTTGGACCACTATCTCATCATAGGTACCCCAAATAAGCACACAGAGGCTAAAAAAGGCTTTTCAGTTTTAAGTTTAACCACCGTGCTATGGTTTCCTCGAGGTATTTTCCTTCACTTAAAACGCAATTGCCTAAATTCAAGTAAAGTAAAGAAAGTTTGATACTTCAAAGTACACTTTATCCTATTCCATAGCCTAAAGTAACTAGTATCCTAAATATACCACATGAAAACCCATTTAGCTGTTATGAATCTGAGAGGTAACAAAAACACACAAAAAAAAACTCATAAAATTAGTAAGTTTTTGTTTTTTTTTATTTACTTTAATTATTACAGTTACACACCAATTACAATAATTAAAGATATTGAAAAATTTTGATAATTACAATTATTTACATTATAAAATATATTTACACATTAATAAATGCATAGTCATACATCATAAGCAATCTAAGCAGCATACGTAATCTTAAGCAAATTTATTGAATAAATGAAACTTTAACAGGAGAATGGAAAACATACGAAAAGGATAAATAATTATAATAAGTTATATGAAATGAGAAAATGCACAGACATAGCCCACACTGTAGAGTCTACAAACTTTAAGTTGTGCACACAGTTTTCTTATTTGCCTAATGGAGCCACTATAGAAGAGTTTTTAAAATTTGGAAAGCACATTTTTCAATTGCTAAATAAGCCATATCAGGCTACCCGTCGGATCTCGCGAGGGACGCGCGTCCTTTTATAACAATTGATGTCATTTTTATATTTTTAACCGCGAGCCAATGAGTTAATTTGAAATCAGAACTTAGACTTATCAGAGGAACAATCTTTCTGGGATTAATCTAATGAAAAATCGGTCCTTAATATATTCCGAAACGACACAAATAAAATAGGACGGAAGGCTAATTCGTTAAAAACTTTATAAAATATTATTTATCGATATTTGAATATCGATAGACATAAGAGCCAGCTCTACGTCATAGCACTAACTATCCCAAATCCACGCACACACTCACACAACTGCATATTACGCACACCTTTTAATAGACCACGGTAGGTGAAGCTTCGAGCTTTTACGTGAAACGAATTAATATGAACCTTAAGGGTGTAATATTAAAGTAAAATGTCTACTGTGTTAATTCAATGCTAGTGATGTAAAAGATAATAATCGAAATTTGATCGGAGCGTAGTTCAGTTTTTGGATGATAATAAATTAATAGTTTAGTTTTTCTTTTATTTTCACTTTCCGATGTGACTAGAGACCTTTATATTTTGTAGCCTTTTTAGGGTTCCGTAGCCAAATGGCAAAAAACGGAACTATTATAGATTCGTCATGTCTGTCTGTCTGTCAGTCTGTCCGTCCATATGTCACAGCCATTTTTTTCCGAAACTATAAGAACTATAATGTTGAAACTTGGTATGTAGATGTATTCTGTGAACCGCACCCCCCCCCCCCTGTAACTTCTAAAATAAGAGAATGATAAATCTATAAAAAATATATGATGTACATTACGATGCAAACTTCCACCGAAAATTGGTTTGAACGTTATCTAGTAAGTATATAGTTTTTTTTAATACGTCATAAATTGAAATTCATATCAAATACTCAGATCTATACTACCATTTACTTATACACCTACAGGTTTGTACGGAACCCTCGGTGCGCGAGTCTGACTCGCTCTTGGCCGGATTTTTATATTTGACTTTATCTACAATTATATACTAAAAATACCTACTAAGAGAACAGATACGTATTCTGAAAACGTTTTATTTTTCACAGCTATACTCCGACTGACCCCGAGCCGTCTGTAAAGAATTGATGATTTTAGTTATTAGTATTTATTTACTCTAAGGTTATACGTTTGCGTTAGACATTCTAAAGGGAAGGAACTCGCTGAGCGCCACTAGCGGAATATTTATGCAACTAATTTCTCCGTACAAAATTTTATTACTCAGGAACACAAAAATAAACATGAAATTTGACATTTTAAATAAACACTAGCTAATGCTCAGCTTTAGAATGCCTCAATGTGCTATAACACCAGCTATCTGTCCGTCAAAGTCGGTCCAGCCGTTTCGGAGATTAGCCGTTATAAACTGACAGTCAGGTCAGACTGTTTTTTTTTTGGTATAAGTACGGTGTACTTTAGGTCCGTATATACTTTCACTAGCTATTCCCCGTGGTTTCATCCGCGTTCCCGATGTAAAAAGTAGCCTATAATACTCGGGGGTAATGTGGCTTCCAATTAGTGAAAGACTTTTTCGAATCCGACTGGAAGTTTCAGAGATTAGCTCGTTTAAACAAACTAACAAAAAAAAACTATACTATAGTACTTATATAAGATTATGCTTTTATTAAAAAGCTGTAATTTTGATATTACAAACAGACACTTTTTTATTTATTCGTTATATAGTTAAAAGGATTCACAATTTAATCATTTAATAATTAAAAAAAAAACATATATCACAAGTTAAATAAATATCCTGGGACATTCCTCACACACGGTCATCTGATCCCAAACTACAGAGCTTGTAGGTACTATGGAAACCAGATAACTGATATAATACTAATACTACTTTTTGTTTGTAAATACATACTTAATATACGTAATTACACCCAGACTCAGGACATACAGACATGTTCATGCACACAAATGCATGTCCTGTGCGGGAATCGAACCCACGACCTGCGGCGCAATTGGTGGATTCTTTACCAGACTTTTAACCAACTGCGCCAACTGGCTCGTCAAATACAAGTAACAGGTTACGTAAGTACAATTAAAAACAATTAAACTGAATTCAAGGTCTCACATCACCCGGATGACTCACCATCCTCCATAGGCCTATGTCGCTATCCTAATTGGAAAGCGATGAATAGAAGATTGACAGCTTTATCGATCACGATCTATGGACCTTGCATATTGATCGATAGGATCTACAGATCCCCATAGTCGGTCGGCTTTGTTGTAATGGTGTATTGTTTGGCTTTGTAGTCAAGAATTTATTTATAGAATTTGGAGTGTGGTCTAGATTTTATATAGTGACCGGTTTATCTTTTGATGACTTGATGTTGAAACGAGTGTACCCAGATTTCCGGACCCGTCAACCTAAATGCCATGGTGTAGGTAATGATTTAAATTTTATGGATCTCTTAGACGGTAATATTTTGACTTCACGATTGAGATACATGAATGATTTGAATAATCAATTGAAGCAACGATTTCGTTCTGAATACTTATCTCGTCTAACTGAGAATGCTAATATTAATAGAGGTACGGATTTAGACGTCGGTGACGTAGTATTGGTTGTATCTAATAGTTAAACTTGACATGCATAGTATCAACCCAGGTACAATCGTCACTCGTGCTGGTCGTCTCGTTAAAGTCCCACAAAGGCTTGTAGTTATTTTATTTTATGTTAGTTACTTATGGTACTGATTGTTTTTTTGTTTTCTTTCAAGTGTTAGTACTAGTTTTTATGGAGTTGCCCTTCCCAATTGTGCAAGGTGGGGAGGATGTAGAGGTTTCATACCTTAGAGAAAGATAATAATTTTAAATTTGGTTTTGACAAAGCATTTTGTATGTCTCACTCTATCGATTTTTTTCCACGTCATTTTATAAATAATTTTTGTAATAGTAATAAGTAAATTTCCTTCAACCCTCTACCTATGAGTTTTCTGTAAACTGTTCACATGAGACCATAGGTAGACCGCACGCATAAAAAAGAACCCCTCGATTCCACGACAACGAGCAAAAACACCGAAGTCAAGCAAGTCCAATTTTCAAGCCGCCAACCGAAAGCAGATCGCCATCTGGACCTTTTACACCCGGCAGGCTAGATTCGCGACTAGGACGGAGAGCAGAAAATCAGTGAACACCAGACCAGCAAGACTATAGGCTATGACCGAACTCAGCGCCCCGTGTGTAGTGGCACAAGAAACCACAACGAAGGGGCCAATCGGCCCCGGCACTGTTTCCCCACTCCCTGAACAGGAGTGTGAGATGACCAAGAAGAATACCCAGATTTCCAGAATTTAATCACTCACTGTATCAGCACCGCTACGCCTCGGCCAATAACTTGCCATCCAAGTGACGCCTTTAAATCATGTGCGTTAAAGTAAATTTTATATTGAAAATACAAAAGGTGACATGACTCTTTGGCTAACATGTATGAAAAGCTGTATTTTTTTGCGATTTTGAAGTATCGAGTATTGTTGTTGTTTTCGTCTCGTCTCTATAACAGATGGAGATTTCGAGATGGCATATTTCCGAAACGTATGTTGGGTTGGTCATTCTGAACAACTTTTACTATGGCACCAATAGTGAATTCTCAAAAAAATATTTTACTTTTTTTACAAAATGTCAACCTTGCTCGATCATAATGTATGAAAAGTAAAAAATACATTGTTGAGAATTCAGTGTTGGTCCCATAGTAAAAGTTGTTCAGCAAGTCTAATCCAACATATAGGTTTCGAAAATATGCCATCTCGAAATATCCACCCAGTATAGGCGCGCGGGGCTCCTTGCTCTAAACTTCTTCAAAAAGGGCGTGAAGAGATTTCTTCAGATACCCCTGGTGTTGCAAGCGTCCATAGGCTACGGTAACTGCTTACCATCAGGCGGGCCGTATGCTTGTTTGCAACCTTAGTGGTATAAAAAAAAAAAAAAAACCTATTTTCTCCTATGACTTTCCCATATGGATTTTAAATGAGAAATTCTAAGCATCTCATTGCATAGATTACTGATGAAGCTTATGTTTACGTTTTAGTGAGAGCTTTTTCCTAGTTTTCTTAAAATTAAACATGTTTAATACCCAGTTCTGCCGGAGACTCTTAGCACTCTTAGCAGAGTCTGAAGACAAAGGTCTTCAATCAGTGCGTGTTGCCAGTGATGTCATACGGGACAGAGACGTGGTCTTTTACTGCTGGCCGCATAAATAAGCTTAGAGACACTCAGCGAGCTATGGAACGAGCTATGCTCGGAATTTCTCTACGAGACATGGTCCGAAACGAGGACATTCGTAGGAGAACAAAAATTACCGATATAGCTCGTAGAGTTAGTAAGCTGAAGTGGCAATGGGCAGGCCACATCGCTCGGCGAACCGATAACCGATGGGGAAGGAAGGTTCTCGAGTGGCGACCACGTACTGGAAAGCGCCGTGTGGGACGACCACCCGCCAGGTGGACCGATGACTTGGTCAGAGTCGCTGGGCTCCGTTGGATGCAAGCGGCCCAAAACCGTTCCAAGTGGAAGTTAATGGGAGAGGCCTATGTTCAGCAGTGGACATCCTTTGGCTGACATGATGATGATGATGAATACCCAGTTTGGAGTAATATCTAAAAGTAGAGCATTGATGACATTATTCTGGGGAGTCGCGCGGGTTCGGTCATCATTGTAAATATTATTATACTATGACGTCTGGCCTAGTGTTGGGCGATATCTTTGTTTACTTACTTCGTTGGTAGTGTTTTAACCCCCGACGCAAAAAGAGGGGTGTTATAAGTTTGACGTAAAGTCTGGTAGCGTAGGTCTTCAACGGGTGAACCGATTTGAATGCGGTTTTTGTATAGGTACAAGGTACTCAGGTAGCAATCAAGGTGACACAGAAACAGATAGCACCCAATTTTGAAGAAAATTAACTATATAGTTCTATGGATATAACTTGCAAAATCCACAGGCATTCAAATGTCTGAAACTTGATACCTAATGGTGCGTCCATGTTACGCGAATCGAGCACGAGCCGAGCCTCGAACGAGCAGATTGCGAGCTCGATTCGCGTAGTGTGGACGGGCTCGCGAGCCTCGGAACGAGCGCGATTGTCAGTTTTTTCACGTACAAAGTGATTCGCATCGTGCTCGTTGTAGGCTTGTTGTATGCTCGTTCGTGGCTCGGCTCGAGCTCGATTCGCGTAGCATGGACGCACCATTAGAATCATTACATACTATTTACATTCTAATCGCACTGAAAACAATTCTGGAGGCAAAACTACAAATTAGATAATAAGGATTCGAGAAAACATTTTAAAACAAAAATTGTTTGAAGTTCTTCATGGAAGGAAATACATATATCATCTGTCATATTCAATTCAAAGACAGTTACGGAGGGCACTTATCAAAGCTACTGAATTTACCACCAGTTAGGAAGTCAGCCTCCTGAGAAGAACCGGCTCCTAGGATAGGCACTAGCTCCTTGGATGACCACATGGCTCGCTGATCGATATCTTTGGCCCAAGGCTTTATGCCCGTTGCTCCGCCCCCCTCTCGCTCTCTAGGATGACGTGGATACAACGTTATGGGTCGATGCAGTAATGCGTTTCTGTCACGTCTGTAGATCAAAAGAAAAACCACACTTTTGCGGTTATGAAACAAGTTTTATTTTATATATAGAAATAAAAAATAATTCCATAGAAGACAAGCTGAGATGCATTACAATACATAATGACCGCAAAGTCGATCGGCGCCGGGGTCCTACTTCTGCGATCGACGCGGTGCTATTGCTATGTCACATGGTGACAATTTAGAATTTTCAACAACAAATTGTTTTTTATTCATTACGGCAATTATACACGGATTGAATTGAGATGAATCAAAATCAATAGCTGCAATTTTTATTCTTGAATAAAAAGAAAAAATAAACGGAGAAATTATTGGCAAAGGTATCATCCTCTTCAGCCTACTATATAAAGTCACCATCTCACTCAATAACACTGATTACAGTAATTACGCTATTATATATTGGGGTACAATTGACAGCAGTACCTCCACGTGTGCCAACGTAGTCTTGTTATCGGGAAGGAATGTCTCATTCCCTCCGGATGGGAAGGCTGCGGGCCGGTGTACCCCGGGCGTCGGTTAGCGACTTTTGGTCCTGAAGATTTTGGATACTTGTGTTCGGTGTTTTCAGGATCAGATCTCTCTAGCCGAGGGCTAAATCTGCTGTCTCCAATCCAAGGTGTAATTCGTACCGTGCCGATGGATGCGTGGCTGAGGGGTAGCTCAGTCGCGAACGGTGTCTCCTCGAAACCGGGGCAACTCGGGGAGTATTTTTGCCCTTCGACTGGACAAGCGGGGCTCTGCCAGTCGTGACGTTTAGTTCCCTAGCTTCTCGTGGGATTAAAATGCAAGAAGTTAAAGATGTATTTTTAAATAATATTATTTCTGCCCTGGATTCCATCCAGGTCAACTCTCCTGAAGGGTCGGCGGAAGTGCTCGAAGCACTCCAAACGCCCTCAACATCCACCTCCGCTGCTGTGAGGCCGAGCCGTGAGACGGATGGAGACTTAAATGACTCCAGACCGATCATGGTGCCGATCTCTAGTGGCGAAGTACCAAAACCTGGCAGGATTAGACTGTCGGGTGCTGCTCGGAAGAGGTTCCAACGGCTTAAGGCGGCGAACGTGGGAGTCAATGAAGCCCTCGTCCTCTGCCGGAAGCCATGGAGCGAGATTCCGAAGGACAAACTTCCTCCCGTGGGCTCGCCTAAGGTTGATCCTAAGGCGGTTAAAAGAACACGGTCGGAAGAAGAGTCCCCCAGGGAGCATCTTAAAAAAGCTCCAAAAACTTCCCTAGAAGGAGGAATTAAACCGACTTTTAGGGAAATTGCTGGTGCCTCGCGAGTGGGAATCCGTAATGAGAGTCCCATGAGTGAGGATCAGATGCGCTTGGTCCGACAAGCTATTAACTACGCCATCATAAAGATGGACGAAAGCGGTGTCGGACCGAGATTTTTGGGACTCTCTCACAAACCAGGCTGGCTTCTCGTAACCTGTGAAAATCAGGAGAGCCAGCAATGGATCGAAAGGGAGGTCCCAAAGCTGCTACCGTGGTCTGAGGCGAAGCTCTCCGTAATCCCGGAGGGTGAACTGCCTAAGCCTACGGTTGGCATAGCTTTTATACCCAAGGGGGAGGTGAGCACCATTGAGGATGCCCTCCACCTTATGAGGGTACAAAATGTAGGGTTTCATACGGAGCACTGGCGTATCCTAGCCAGTAAGGAGGACAAGGCTGGTTACACTGTAACCATGGCCTTGGATGAACCCTCCGTTGAAGCCCTAAAAGAAATGGATTTCAGGGCTGTCTTTGGCTTCAAGAGAGTTCTCTTTAGGATCAAGGGCAGCTCTGAATCCACGAAACCAACAGCGGAAGCATCCACGGGGGCTGTAGTGTTACCACAACCTACGAATCCCCCGGGAGTGGTCGCTGCCCCAGTCGCTTCTACCAGTGGGAGCGGGGTGCCCCAACGCCTCCCGGCGACACGGCCCTCAAGTCTCCCGTGGCAGAATAGCGGCTCTCGGGGCGGGAAAAAGAAGCCTGGGAGGGCTCAGCCTGGTCGTGGACGTCATCGTCCGCAACGGGGCAGAGCGCAGCCCGGGCCTTCCGCTGCACCATAAATGGCGCCCCAGAGAGAATCGGCGAGGATCCTCCAGGCTAACCTCCACCATGCCGTAGCTGCAACCGCGGTCGTGGAGCGCTGCTTTGTTGAGGGTCATGCAGAACTCGCCTTCATTCAAGAACCCTGGGTGCGCAACCAATCTATTCTGGGACTCAACGCTGCTGGCAAGGTACTTTATAATACCTGTGGCGTAAAGCCCAGAGCTTGCATCGTGTTTTCGAAACATGTTAATTTTTTACCTGTTCCAGAGCTTTGTTTTGACGACCTGGTAGCAGCGTTTATTAATCTCAAGGGTTGGGATGGGGCCAGAGTAATTGTGTGCTCGGCCTATCTACCTGGAGATAAATCCGATCCGTCTGAGGAGCTGAGACGTGTCGTCGATTACGCCCGGCAGCATGGCGCAGAGCTAGTGGTAGGTTGCGACGCGAACGCTCACCACACTGACTGGGGCAGCAGCGACATCAACAATCGGGGTGAGTTACTTTATGACTATCTTATTCAAAACAGTCTTGGAGTGCTGAATGTAGGGTGTAAACCAACCTTCGTCACAAGCAACAGACAAGAAGTTTTAGATATTACCTTCGCCACAAACAAACTGGCCTCTCATATTTTTGATTGGCATGTTAGTGGCGAAACCTCAATGTCAGATCATCGACATATCCGCTTCGAAATCAAAGGCTTGCTAGCCTATGAGTCGATCACTTATCGGAACCCCAAGAAGACCGCCTGGACTGACTACAGAGACATTCTAAGGCGGAACCTGGAGGACTGTCCGAAGAAAATCAAAACATCTGAAGAGCTTGAGATGGCGGCGGTCATTGTCTCTGAAGGCATCACAAATGCCTTCGAGAAGAGCTGTCCGCTACAAGAAAAGACTTCAAAAACTAAAGTCCCCTGGTGGAGCGCAAAACTTAGGAAACTAAGGGAGAAAACTAGGAGACTATTTAATAAGGCTAAGAAGACGTGGGAATGGGAGGTCTATACGAAAGCCTTAACCGAGTATAATAAGGAAATAAGGAAGGCTAAAAGAGCTTCCTGGAGAAAGTTCTGCGAGGACGTCAAACACACGCCTCAAGGAGCTAGGCTTCATAGAATTCTTGCCAAGGAAAAACCTAGGCAAATAGGTCTTCTCAGGAAGACAGATGGCTCCTTCACGTCTAACGAGAAGGAAAGCTTGGAGGTGTTAATTTCTGCCCATTTTCCTGGGGCTCAGGCTATGAGCCTATTAAATGCCAGTATGCCCGTCTGCAGAAGGCCTCATAACGAGGACTGGCGCAGAGCGGCGCAAATCATTAGACCTCGGCAGGTAAGATGGGCGGTAAACTCCTTCAAACCTTACAAATCAAGTGGGGCTGATGGTATCCAACCTATTCTGCTACAGAAGGGATTGGATATTCTTATTCCTTTCCTGATTAAAATATTTAGAGCTAGTTTAGCCCTGGGGGTGGTTCCAGAACCATGGACCAGGGTAAAAGTACTATTTATACCTAAGGCTGGTAAAAAGGACTATTCTTTACCAAAGTCCTTTAGACCTATAAGCCTTACTTCTTTCTTGCTTAAATCTATGGAGAAAATCATAGATAGCTATATTAGGGATATGGTTCTAGCCACGAATCCTATCCATTGTACTCAACACGCCTATCAAAGTGGAAAATCCACTGAAACTGCTCTGCTCAACCTTGTTGACAGAGTAGAGAAGGCGTTAGAGGACAAAGAAATTGCCTTATGTGCTTTTCTAGATATTGAGGGAGCCTTTGACAATACCCCTACTAGCAGTCTGGTTGGGGGACTGGAACATAAAAATGTGGACCCCACCACTGTTCGATGGGTTAAGGCCATGCTCTCCAATAGATCTAATACCGTATCACTGCATGGCACTTCTCTTGAAGTATCTGTAGTGAGAGGCTGTCCACAAGGAGGAGTACTATCTCCCCTGCTTTGGACACTGACCATTGACCAACTCTTATATAAGATGGCAGAACTTCGAATAGATGTGCAAGGCTACGCTGATGACCTTGTAATCACTGTTCGAGGATTCTGCCAAAGTACTATATCGTACCTTATGCAAAGAGCGCTCAATACTGTAAGTAGATGGTGCAAAGAAAACCAACTATCGGTAAATGCCGACAAGACGGTTCTGGTACCATTTACTAGAAAACGGTCCCTAGATAAACTAGTCATGCCGACACTTAATAACAAAAGTGTAAAATTTTCCAAGGAAGTCAAGTATCTGGGAGTAACCATCGACCAGAAGCTGACTTGGAACAGCCATGTCGCTAACATAATACATAAGGCGAAAATCGCCTAGCAGAATGGCAGGTCAACGTTGGGGACTCAGGCCTCAAATGATGCTATGGCTATATATATATGCTCCACCATTGTGAGGCCGTTGATAACATACGCCTCTGTGGCTTGGAGTAAAAAAGTCAGTCAAAAAACAACAATTGCCTTATTAGGCGGGATTCAAAGGACCGCTTGTATTATGGCAACTGGAGCCATGTCAACCTCCCCTGGAGCAGCCCTTGATGCTATGTTAGATCTGACGCCCCTGCATCTACATGTAGAGAAGGTGGCGAAGACAACCATGCACAGGATTCACGCACAGGTGGGAGTGAAATGGCTCTCCCAGGCACTAAACTCCCTTCAGGATTCAGTACTGGAAATTCCTATTCTGAACATGGTCACTGACATGATGATCCCTCAGAATAATTTTCGTAAGCATTACGAAATTGAAATACCCACCCGTGACGACTGGCAAGATGACAAAGTCACGTGGGTGGAGGGTAGCCTCAAATGGTATACCGATGGATCCAAATCAGGATTTGATGTAGGCTGTGGAATTTATGGAGAGCGTCCAAAAATCAGCAAAAAGCTGAATCTTGGAAAATACGCCTCTATATTCCAGGCAGAAGTACACGCCATTCTTGAATGTGCGGACACTAATCTGCAGAAAGACTACGTCAACCATACAATATATATCCACTCGGACAGCCAGGCAGCTCTCTTAGCACTGGCCTCCGATTCAATTAACTCTAAGCTAGTTAAAAATTGCATGGACCTACTAAACCACCTGGGCGAAAAGAACAGGGTTGTGTTACGGTGGGTTCCTGGACACACAGGAATCGTCGGTAATGAAAAAGCTGACGAACTAGCTAAAGCTGGAGCTAATGGGACCCCTTATGGCCCCGAGCCAATTTGTGGTGTACCTAAAAGCCTGGCTAAACTAATTATGAGGAACCTATATGTAAACTCATCCATCGATTCTTGGAAAAACGCTCCTGGAATGAACCATTCCAAGGCACTTATAAAGGCCTTTGATAAAAAGTCTACCATAGAGGTATTATCTCTAAGTAGAAACAACTTACGCATACTTGTAAGAGCCTTAACGGGGCACTGTGGATTGAACAAACATCTGTTCACCATCAGCGTTCACGACTCGAGGTTGTGCAGATTCTGCCGTGAGGCAGATGAAACACCATTACATCTCTTGTGTGAGTGCTGTCCACTTATGCCTAAACGAAATACTCATCTGGGGAAACACCTGTTACACCCAGATGAAGTAAAATCCATTCCTGTCAAGAATATTGTGCAGTTTATTATAGCTGCAGGTCTTGGCAGTGAAATTTAATTAACGTGGCGATCACAATAGATCTAGTCTGGTCGCAGTGATACAAGCTCTGGAAAGACTTGAAATAGCCACTTAACCCCAAATAATAATAATAAAATTACGCTATTCCTCAATGATAATAAATGACGTCATTATTAAATATATTGACTGACTCAAAGTCTAGAAACTAAAACAAAGACACAACCAAGAATAATTCTATGTCTAAGAGACCTTATCTACCCTGAGCGGTTTGATGTAGTCATGTAATTACAAAATACCTAATAATAAACTGCAATGTGGTCATTCATAGCTTGTTTATTATTGTATTGTTGACGAAGAGTTCAATATTGATAATGCTATGACGTTATTTAATAAATGTCAAAATGTAATCAATGAAATGCGATGTCACTTATGACATTGACAGTTCCGTGTGCATTCTTTAGATTGTTGTGGCGTACGTAGCTAGACGTAATCAACATTGGAAGGTTTTATAGAATAAATATACGGATTCTATTGATTTAATCTTGGAGCAGTTCACAAACTCGCAAAATCTTCTATCTATACTCTCTTTGATTAAGGATACATCCAGATTGAGTGTTGAGCTGTTCACGCGTCGATAAAAATAGGCCCTAACTGTTAGAGGCTATATCAAATAAAAATAAATAAAATTGCTAAATAATGTTTAATATTTAAATTTCTCCCGATTTTAATGGGAATATTTCAACAACTGCTATCATTATGAACGTCACTATGACAAGCAGAATGACGCAGAGGGAGTGTAAAACGTAGCTGTTACGCGCAGCAGCCTGTAAAAGTTGGCCTGTTTTATATATTCGTGTAGTATGGCGACGTTCTTTCTAGGTATATTTATTTCTATGTATACTCTATAGGTGCTATCTATAGTATCTATCTCATCATCTGCCTGCCCTGTTCCCAATCATTTGGGGTCGGTGCAATAAGTACGCTTCTTCCATTCGTCTCTTCTATCCGTCATATCAGCATCCACTCCTTTCTTACCCATATCATCTCTCACACAATCCATCCATCTCTTTTTCGGTCTTCCTCTTCCTGTATATCCATCCACTTTCACATTCATAACTCTTTTAATGTTCTTTCACTTCTCCTCATAACATGTCCATAACACGCTAAACGGTTCGCTCTCAACTTTTCAGTCACTGGCGCTACTCTCATCTATGGTATCTATATATCTTGAAAAAGCCGCAACAGCCGAATTAGCTCTAGCCCCAACCACTGCTCTAGCTCTAGCCGCATCCGCTTATCTTGGAGTAGCTGCAACCGCTGCTCTATCTTCTACTATCTTTAGCCACAACCAGCGAACTAGCTCTAGCCGCAACCACTGCTCTAGCTCTAGCCGTAATCACCGAACTGGATCTAACCGCAGCCGCTCTAGCTTTTACCGCAAACTCTGAATAAGCTTAGCCGCAGCAGCTACTCTAGCCTAACCGCTGCACTAACATTAACCGCAACCGCCGAACTAGAACTAACTGCAACCGCTGGTCTAGCTCTATCAGCAATCGTTGCACTAGCACAGATTAATAAATAATTGCTACGTAACGCTAGCTCTAGCCGCAACCGCTCATCTAAATCGTTTCTAAATTACAAGGTTTCAGAAGTGTCCATGAAAATTTCTGCATATCTTGAATCTGGGTGTAATTTTATATATTAAAAAACAAAACAGTATTATTATGTAGTAACTATATCAGTTATCTGGTTTCCATGGTAAAAGTTCTGCTTAGTTTGGGGTCAGAGAGCCGTACGTGATGAATTTCCCAGGATATTTATTTATTTGCACGTGTTTTTCACACACGTAAATGTAAAACTACAATACCATGTTCAATTCAACTAACCGTTGTAAAACGAGACCTAATTTCCCTTTAATTGTTGTAATGTTATCGCTATATATAATATATCGCGGCCTTTACGTAATTAACTGACGTAAAGTCATGAATAGCTGGAGAAGGTAATGTTAGATGGAGCGCGCGGAACACGAAAGTGAAGCCAAAAAAGCAAATACAAATTGAAAATCTAATACCTGGTATTCGTTTTCCAGTTTGTATTTGCATTGTTTAACCACAGTTTATTAATAAAGAAGTGTTTTTTGTGACATAAAGTTTGTTAAACACAGCAAATACACATTCAAAAGCGAATACCAGGTACGTGTTTTTCAATATGTATTTGCTTTTTTGGCCTCACTCCCGTGTTCCGCGCGCTCCATCTGCCTTATTCTGTAATCTATGGTAATGTTACATTAGGTGCACTGAAATGAGGAAATCCTATGTCATCAACAATCAACATCTACCCTGGACCCTGGGACTAGCTATCCCCCGCGTTTCCGAGGGATAACGGGTAGGATACAGTGGTTTTTTGAAGTGAAAACTTCCTTAGAGGCGTTGTGCACTTTTTTTGTGATGGTTATAAAATGTTAAACTCGCGTCAGGTGTCACGTTTCCTGATCGAAAATTCAAGACGTAACGTAAGACGGAGGGAGAGTAGTTGCAAATTAGACTGTATTTATACAGGGGTTATGTTCAAATTCTTATAATATTCTCCAGCTAGCCGGAATATAGGTACCATTTTTGTTCCCATTTTAAGTTAATTAATAAATAAATATCCTGGGACATTCCTCACCTGATCCCAAACTAAGCAGAACTTGTACTATGGAAACCAGATAACTGAAACTGAGAACTGTGAACTGATATAATACATATACAACTTTTTGTTTGTAAATACATACTTAATATACATAATTACACCCAGACTCAGGACATACAGACAGACATGTTCATGCACACAATTGCATGTCCTGTGCGGGAATCGAACCCACGACCTGCGGCGCAATAGGCGGAATCTTTACCAGACTCTTAACCAACTGCGCCAACTGGCCCGTCAAAAATAAAAAATAAATCTTATTCAAAAGTATTATATGTACATGTATCTTGAACTAGCTTTCCGCTTCGCGAATACACTCGCGATCACCTATTTCACTCCCAAGAATTTTGGAAAACCCCTTGTAATAAAACACTATGTGAAAAATTTCTAGTTTCAAAAATGCACAACGTTAATATTCAAGTTCTCTTCTCTCTCGTCTTGATGGTAAGCGGTTACTAGTTAGCCTTATGGACGCTTGCAACACTCGAGGAACTCACACCTACCTACTTACCTACCTACCTTTCCCCTCTCCCCATCGAGTTCTAGCGACCTTACTCTCGCGCAGGAACACTGGCTGCGGTATTCTGTAAGGTGGATGTACTTCCCCAGTCGAGCTGCTCTTTGAGCGAATAAACTCTACGACCTACCTCTATTAATTATGATACTACAGCTTCTAGTACTATTATTTTCATTATCTTTCGTTAATCCTTTAATAACAACCCATTCATTATCAGTTTATCACTCCATAACTCGAGATGCACACAATAATACATCTATAGCTATTGAAAATAGTGTTCTAATTAGCATTGACAATGATGACCCTGCTGTCAAGGCACCGATCGACGTTGGCCTAGGGTACAAGCGAGGTGATAACAGACCCGCAAGAAACAAACGGGCGATAATTGCGTTTGTTTAATTGAAATAGAGGAGAATTACTTGAATGGCGACCGTGTATCTGAAACTGTCGAGTTATCAGTGAGAGAGACTTTATGTAATTAATCTATACTTGTTTATAAAGCCGGCAAGTTCTAATAGGTTTTGAAAGCACATACACATCAATGTGTCTGAAAGGGACATACCCTTCCTTATCTACTGAGATTTTCTATCGTCGCCACCTACAAAAGTGGCAAAAGACGGCACACTATACCTGGCAACGCCTTACTAGGCGTCTGGGACCATCTGCGGTAGGTCACGCCGCTAGAGTTTGCCCTAGTACTCATTAGATGTGAGAGTTGCACCATGATCACTCACTACCATTTGTCCAGAATGTTACTGGAGCTGTCAATGTCGCTCACCACGCGCACCCCAGTCCGCAAGCGCAATGCACCTTATTGGTTCTAGTGGATTGGGACCCCAGAGAAGCTGACTCCCATTTTTCCAGAATGGTTCAAAAGGGACAAACCCTTATCGAACTACTGAGATTTTATATAGCGGCCACCTTGCCCACCCTTAGGTATAAAAGACAGCACACTATTTCTGGCAATCCCTTACGAGGCGTAAGAGACCCGTCTGCGGTAGGTCCTGCCGCCAGAGTACTCGCTCCTGGTACTCATTAAAAATATGTTAGTCGCACCGTGATCACTCACTACCTACCATTTGTCCAGAATGGTACCGGAGCTGTTAGAGTCGCTCACCACGCGTTCAAAAGGGACAAACATAGTGCGACAAAAAGACATGCCCTCTTGTAAAAACAGACCTCTTAGACCTGGACAACTCTAGCATGAGCAAGTATAAGGAGCGCCGGCTTTTAGACAAGCCCGTGGGTGCTCATGTCCATTTGATGTACATAAAGGTGATCCAATTTATAAATGTTGGAAATATGGGTAAAGTATTTGGGAAATCCAAAAGTGTACACCTCAAACGCTCATGTGTAAATATCTTGAATAATCAGGTTTAGGGTTCCGTTGCCAAATGGCAAAAAACGGAACCCTTATAGATTCGTCATATCTGTCTGTGACCAAAATAGATCTGTAAACCGCATTAAGTTTTTCAAACCAAAATAGACAAAAATATATTGGGGGTTCGCCATACTTAGAACTGAAATTAATTTTTTTATTTAATAAAACTCATATGTGTGGTGTGTCTATGGATAGGTCTTCAAAAATGACATTGAGGTTCCTAATATCATTTTTTTCTAAACTGAATAGTTTGCGCGAGAGACACTTCCAAAGTGGTAAAGTGTGCCCCCCCCCCCCTGTAACTTCTAAAATAAGAGAATGATAAAACTAAAAAAAAAATATGATGTACGATGCAAACTTCCACCGAAAATTGGTTTTAATACGTCATAAATTGAAATTCACATCAAATACTCAGTTTTGGACGGAACCCTCGGTGCGCGAGTCTGACTCGCACTTGGCCGGTTTTGTCTGGTTATTATCGAACCTTGATTTCATTCCGAAGTCAGTCTGGGCAGTAAGTCCCACGGAGTCGCCCTTGCTACAATTTAGATGTACTAGTGTGGTTGTTCGCTTTTCTAAACACCGTTCAATTTTATTTCGCTAGCAGTGGCTTATTACTACCAGTGAAACGAGGATATCCAGCTTTCTACATCACCAATTTTGGCACCTCAAAGGAACACGGCACATATTAAGCGGATCCATTGTTTGGCGAGCATCATAAATCAACAGCTTACATTCTAAACGCACAGACGTGATTATTTTTGCATACATATTACTCTGTTTACTATGACATGTGAATCATTGAGCGGACAGTTCAGAGGAAGTTTGTTTCGTGAATAATTAAGTTACAAAAAGGTGGTTTCGAGAAATATTAGTCACCAGGTAAACAGGTGTAACCCACCTGATATAAGCCTGCGTAATTCTGAAGGCAAATAAATTAAATGAGGACACTTGTAGATAATTATTCGTCAGGCACTTTAAAGTATACCTACTTATAATTAGTAGCATTTTACGCAGCTTTTTTTTTTAGACGGTCATCTGATCCCAAACTAAGCAGAGCTTGTACAGTCGAGGACATAAATATGTATACACTTAGTAAAATTCAACAACGGTTTCCTCTTAAACTACTGATTGAAATTATGAGATATTATAAAGGCAGAATCTTCTAACATATACTATTATGATTTGTGTAATAGTTTAACACTTAAATGTTACACATGCGAGAAAATCGCTTTTGAATTTCAAAAAGTGTATACATATTTATGTCCTCGACTGTACTATGGAAACCAGATAACTGATATAATACATATATATACAATAATGACACTTGAGCAATGATTATTCTACCATGCAATCTGTAGGTACCACTGTATGTCCCTCGGTTGCGTTTTTCTCCATACATAAATTATGATAAGAATTAGGAGCCTTCTAAAATCACAAAAACCTGCCTTTTTAACGCCATTATCAGACGTCCAGCGAACAAATTTGACGAATATAAAACATCAAAGGAAAACCGACAGACATAGCCAAAGCCCTTCTTATTATGATTATTGATTTGTTTTTTTAATCGATCCAGTTTTGTACGAGAAAACCGGGGATTACGAAATAGCGATTTCGTCTAATTTAAATAGGTAGGTAGGTATAATCAGTCCAAGCGCAGCGCGACAGCAAATTTTCCAAATATCTTGCAGCCATCCTTTCCTCTTAAAATTACTGTGATTAGTTCAACGGCTGCACCATACACAGACCAAAGGGTTCCCGCTTAGCATTTCAGTCACTGGCGCTACAAACTAAACCATTTTATGTTCTCATAAATCTATTAATTTCGATTTACTTGGACTTTAGAAATTAGGTTAATCTTTCATTCAATTATTCCGGAAAATCATGCATGGCCATCATAAAAAAGTCGTAAATTATAATATGGAATACAGGTCAGGGCTAGGTCTTGGCGCTACCGGTTTTCAAATAAGGCCTCATACTTTTTTAGTCTGTCTAGACTTAGACCGACTTTGATGTCTAGGAAAGTAGCGGCACTGGTGTGTCCTGCTTTAGTCCAATTTCTTTGGGTGTGTCATTGTTAGCTTTTTAGCATACTTTTTTTGGTTGTCACATGTCAGAATGGTTAGGGTAACCAAAACTTCAATTTTAAATAGGAAGCGTTGAGTTTTGCCGTTTTGTGTGAATTTATTAAGAAAAATAAATAAATGTACCTAGTATACTTATTGAAAATCCTATAATGTGAAAGTTGGGGTGTGTGTGTATGTTTGTTCATACTCTGAAAGGGCACTTTAGAAGATTTAAACTACTGGAGTTCCCACTAAGTACTGGCAACAGTGCCGTAGCAAGGGAGGAGGCAGAGGGGCGATGTGCAGTGTCACTCCCAAATGGGTGACATCCGACTGTGGAAAAATAAAATAGGTACACAAACCATTCGATTATAAAAATATATAACGTGTGACGTCTTAGCGAAAACATTTTTGCCATCAATTCGCCATAAAAATAGAGGTACTTCTTGTATTAAAAAATAACGGAGTCATATTGTAGAAAAAGCAATAGAAATCACATCATAGTTTGCATTTATACATTTATTTTTATTTACATATACAGTTTTCACTTTTGGAGTGGCACCACAATTTCCGCACTGGGTGCCACCCATGCTAGCTACGCCATTCTCCAAAAATAAGGTCACACTACAAAGAAGTACATAACCCCAGTACCTGACTCATACGATTAGATATTTTTCAACAAGCACGTTTCATTTCAGTACAATGTCCCATATGAGAACGTGGCAACACTAACAATTAGGCGCCGAAATATGACGTTACAAATTATGAACGCGGCGTGCGGCCGTAGGAAATTGTCCATCATTATACTTGCGTATGCGTACACGATCGCGGATATTAGACTTAATAAAATTCCATCATACATAATTTACCTACCTAAGTGTTACTACAGTATGATAGGATGTCAATTTACCAAAGTACTTTATTAACATACTAGCTGCCCAGCGCGATTTCGTTCGCGTGGTGCTACCCTGCCCTACCCCACCCTACCTTACCCTACGCTACCCTATCCTACCCTACCCTAGAATTATGCGAGCACATCATCAATAGTTTTCGCAGCGCACGCGATGTAATGAATTATTGGAGTTTTAGTAAGGATTCCTAATTTTTTTGAAAATATAATATAGCCTATGTCACCCGGGGATAGTGTAGCTTCCCAACAGTGAAAGAATTTTTCAAATCGGTTCCGTACTTTCGGAGCCTATTCAATGCAAACAAACAAACAATCAAATCTTTCCTCTTTATAATATTAGTATAGATTTACAAGAAGTGTACAAAAAACAATCCACAGGGATGCCACAGGGTTACTTTTCAAAGGCAGCCAAATTATCAGAAGCTATTTAGTCAAGTGCTGATTCTGTTGTTTATGTCACCGTATTTTTGTGAAAACCGTTAGTTTATAATCTACCTAGCGAGATTATAAACTCCCCGATATATTCTTCTTATTTTTGATTTTGGCAACCAAGCCCAAATTAGGGCTTATTTCTGCCAGTGTCGAGTTATATTATAGTTTCCAGTCACAATAAATCACTTCACATTAAAGTCCTCAGTCAGTCACCATCCATAAAAGTCATGTTTTACTACAATGGTGGTCATTGTACTAAAACTCTTCACGGACATTTTGAGACAACTTGAAAAGTCACGATACACATAATTCATTTCATTTCACTTCACTGGTGCACATGGATGATCTTTATTGGGTAAAATACCACCAAAAATACACAATAAAACTCAAAATACACAAATTTATGAAAATAAAAATGAAAACGCTACGTCACTCTGCAAGTTCCCGCCAAAAAGTCCCCCCGATATATTGTAAACTGTACCATACTGTTAAAATATAAGGTGCGTTCGAATTGGGGTATGGTAGCAAAAATAACAGTCCAAAATGCCAAAAACTATCACAACTGGCGTTCGATTTGGAAAGTTGTGGGCGAAATTGGCGTTTTGAACAGTTTTCGTTCACCGTTCGTTTTGCTTGGAAACAGTTAAAAACGACATCGTGAACTGCAAATTTTGACCCACCTCCGAGGCAGGGTCGTTTGTGATCATATTTTGACATCTTTGAATCTGACAGATAAGTTTCGGAAATTGCATACGGGAAGCGAAAATTCTAATTTTTATTATAAAATTTTATAGAAATACTAACAGGTAAGAGAATAATTTGTTAGATTAACTTTGTTTAATGATTAACTGAAGGAAAAAGGTAGGTTGAGACAAGTGACAAGCAGACGATCAGCATGGAAATGTCATTTTTGTATCTAATCGTTCGAGTTGGGAAATATCGTTTGTGGCAAAAGTTGCAAAATTGTTGAAATTTACCAATTCGAACGCCCGAACAAAAATGCCCATTTTGAAACTGTTAAAAACGACATCACTCCAATTCGAACGCACTAATAATGTATTCATTTTCGATAGTTTATAATCTAAAGTTGTCTAATCGTCATATTGTGAACTGTCCCTGATTGGTCAGTCTTCAAAGTGGTTTAATAAATATATCATAATCCAAACATAAGTATTCTATCTTTATACCAACTTTCATTCAAATCTGTTAATTTGTTCTTGCGTGATTAATCCACATAAACTACATTATACTTACACACATCCAAACTCTCACATTTATAATATTGTTACTTATTATTATTTTTAATTTTTTCTACTGATTTTCTCAAAATTTTAAGAACCTTGGTATTTCTGGGAAAATTCACTAGGACCATGTGAAAATCCAGGATTTATTTATATGCCACAATGTCGACAATCTCGTGAACTAGGTCAAGATATTTACATTCTTTACCTTTCTCAGTTTTCATGAGGTTCTCGTCATGGGGGATAGCGACGTCAACAATCATTGCACGACGCTCTTGGCGATCTATCAACACAATGTCAGGTCTATTGGCTACAATAGTCCTGTCAGTGATGACAGATCGGTCCCAGTATAATGTGATATGACCATCTTCGAGAACTGATTCAGTACATACCTATAGTACGGCACCTCAGACGCCACAAGGCGGTATCTCAGAGCAAGTTGCTGGTGGATTATCGTGGCTTCTTGGTTGGCTGTGCAAGTACTACGAAGAACCGGAGATGATATGCCTGAGGGATTCACCAGGGCGATGACATGCTCGACATATGTCAATGGTGCCATCCCTGAGGATATATTCGTTCGTTCGTCATCACAACCTCGTCCGTAATTACACAGACAAAACCTTCGGTTTCCCCGAAGAGGTCACTGAAACTTAGCCAGGCTGCTGACGCAGGGAAGTCCCAGTATCAGATATGGATCTGATCTAGATCTGATGGAAGGTTCTACCAGGCCCTTCATGGGAAATGCCCGGTAGAACCTTCTATGCAGTTCCTTGCTCTGCCATACCGCCCTACTGTCATCTGCGGTGAGCACCACAGGCCTGCGCCAGTTCTGTTTAGCTAAGAATAGAGGGGTAAGTCCATTGTCCACTGCTACTACATCCATATAGATCCCCCCGCCGGCAAGGAGAAAATAATCCATAAGGTTATATACCTCGAGGTTATGTAGAGTCTTAGCATTTAAAAAGCCACGAACACAACATTTCCGCGGGATATATAACCTCATCACCGAGGATTGTGGGTGATGCATACGGTATGTAGTCATTAATGTACGGACTGACCTTTCCAGGGTGTCCAATTCAGTATGAGTCCACTTGAGTATGCCAAAGGAGTACATCAAGACCGGCATGACCCAACCTTTGCAGGCACGCACCTTGTTTCCGCCTCACAGAAAACAAAACTGACAAAACCCAAAATACCCGAACATATGAAAATAAAAACGAAAACGCAACGTCACGCTGCAAGTTCCCGCCAAAAAGTATGGCTTTATGGCCCAGACCTTTGCCTACCTTTTGGAGAATATTACAAACAACAACAGACCCGTATGATTTTGACATTTCTTTGCTTGACGTTGACATCACAAACTACGGCTGCCTTCCGAATTAGATAATATCGCTCACAGTGCTCACAGCAATAATTTGCGTACCGAGTTAGATATCACGATAATGACAGCTGAGAACTGTAAACAATTCGGAACGCCCGTTATCGCGCTCACAGTATTCAAAACAGAACATTTGAGAATTTAATTAAAATCTGAATTAAAAATGCGCTACAACTCCTTATATCTTTTATTAGTTGACTCGCAAAAAGGAATATCCGCATTTTTTATTATTTTTCTCTCATAAAATCATAAAAAGTATCTTTGCCATATGGAAAACCAAAAGTCTTATTAGATTTTTGCCGAAAACACAATAACATTTTGACAGCGCTCACGGTGATATCAGTTTAGGGCATGGTCGGTGTGAGCGCAAGATGGCGCCAGTGTTGCCAATTTAGCGACTTTGTCGCTAGATTAAGCGACATTTTGACACTCACAGCGACTTTTTATTCTCATTTAGCGACAAAAAAAACTAGCGACTTTTCTAGCGCCTTTTTGATGTGAATCGTTTCTCATTTAAATTTATTTGATTCCACATTTGTGTAACTATGACTATACAATAAATGAATTTACAATCCTTTGTTCATTCCTTAATGAACACAACTGTAGCTACAATCGATAATGGAGAAATCGAGAGAATATTTAGTGCTCTTAATAATAGTAAAATCAAAGTTACGAAATCGCACGGGGTTAAAAATATTGAATTCCATTTTAATGAATTAAAAATTTATGATTATGATTTACAATTAGAGGTACTCGGGCTTATTGGCCGCAATAAAGCCACATTTACCCAGAAAAATCAACAACCATCGACCTCGATGGCGAGTGATCCTGAAGTTCCGCAACCCTCGACCTCGAGTGCGATTGTTATTGATTCGGATGATGATGAAGATTTTATATATATATTTTTTTATAATATTATTATTAAATTTGAATACTTTATTATTTTGAGTTTCACTTTTCAAGCATCATTAAAAAAGCGAGGTCTAGAAAAAAAATCTGGCGACTTCTAGCGACTTTTGAACCAGCCATCTAGCGAGATTTGATTTGATAGAGTTGGCAACACTGGATGGCGCATGTCATGACGTCATCTATGACGTTTCACGGGACATCGTGATGGCGCTCAAGGTAATATGGAACGGGTTTAAGCACGCTCAAATCGATTACAGCGATTATATCATTAATTCGGAATGCAGCCCAAGAGAACTAAAGTTGTTGACATTGACAATTGACAAGTGGATCAAATTATTTTTTCATTCGTTTCGAATTTGGACTTTGGTCTAATATTTTGATTTTGTTTTATTATTTTTATAATTAAAAAGTAACAATAAAAGACAATTTCATTGCTCAATTAATTTAAGAATCATGTCGTCCCTCATAAAAACTATTGCTCTCAGTCAATCAAGGAAAGCAGCAACAAGTAAGTTAAAACTTATCATAAATTAGGTTCTTTCGTGCCATTATTTTATTATTTTAATTATTTCTTGCAGAGTTTTTTTTCAGAGCATTCTCTTCAAACACTGAAGTACCACAGTTTGAGACGTTAGCCGTATCTGTGCCGAAAAAAAATGTATTTCACGTAGAATTGAATCGGCCGAAAAAAGTTAATACTTTTAACAAAGCTATGTGGAGGTTAGAGGTATTTATTTATCACAAAAAATGTTCTTTATTTGAAATGGAAACCCGATTTCAAATAAAGAAAAACCTTTGAATTATCTCCATCCAGTCATTATAATTTGCATTTCCTAAGTAATTTATGATATTGTACAAATTTTAATTTTTCCTTGTATATTTCAGAGAGCTTAAAGAATGCTTCTACTCACTGAATAATAATCCTGAATGTAGAGTAATTGTACTGTCAGGACAGGGAAAACATTTTACCGGAGGTAGGATACACATTCTTAATAGAGTTCTAACTGGTTCCCTATCATGTCAAAAAGTATGAAAAAACACGCTTTAAAAAGCCCTGTTTTTCATCAGTCGTTGATAAGTGTGCAAAGTTTCTGTTTAATCTGATGTTTTGAAGTCGATGAAAATTAAGATTCCATTATGGTGCCTTTTTGTTGATTAAACAAAAATGTTAGAATAAATATCTGTTACTCTTAATTACCTATTCTAATCCTACCTAAAAAAAAAATATTATTTATAATCTTTTTTTTTTCATCTTATATGGGTGATTATACAAAAATCGTATCGTAAAAATAAGGGTTCTTTTTGTTTTTTTTTTTTTCGTTTTTGACATTGCCTTAGGCCCATCGAGCCTATTGCTTCTTGTTGGAGACAGGATTGATTCAGCTAAAACATGCTTTTTATACATAGTTAATATATGTCAGTAATCTTTTTTCCAAAGTACAAGCTCTGCTTTATTTATGATAAGCTATTTCCTAAACAATTTCCAGGTATTGAACTGAACAGCTTAATGGAGTTAGCAGGTGATGCTGACGACTTGCCCGATGCAGCACGGAAAGCCAGGTTCCATTACCACTTCATCAGATTTGCACAGGTATACCACTATGTTCAGAGAGGTAGAGTATAGCGTTTATTCGCTCAAAGAGCAGCTCGAATGGGGAAGTACCTCCACCTTACAGAATACCGCAGCCAAATAACTTTATGTTTTGTAAAGTTGTGTTCCTGCGCGTGAGTAAGATCGCCAGAGCTCATAGGGGTTGGGGGGGGGAAAGGTCGGTAACGCGTGAGCGATGCTTCGTGTGTTGCAAGTGTCCATATGGCTACGGTAACCGCTTACCATCAGGCGGGCCGTATGCTTGTTTACCGACTTAGTAAAATAAATAAAAATATGAATGAATGAACATAAGCTGTCATATTAAAAGATCTTCCAAAATAAAAAAAAAAGCCTTGCTGAGTTTCTTGCCGGAGTCTTCTAAGTTTAAGTTTATTTTGAACTGGTGGTAAATTTGGTGTAAGTAAGGACTTAACGTTCAAAAGTGCCTTACTTATCAGGGCTAGATATTTTGCCAAAATATAGCTGATTTATATATTATTATGTCAGTTAAATACTCTATTCCAGACATACTCAAAGTTTGCTCCGCTGAGCCCTCGGGCTCCCCAAAGGCTGTGTTGATCCCACGATATTACTAGCCATAAAACATTCATCAGGAAGACAAGTTCAGAAAATAAATTTGATTAGGATAGTCCAATATAAAGGAAAACCAGGTTTTAAAATAGCCTCGTCCCTTTTTATTATATGACGTTAGAAAGTGACCAAATGACAGTAAAACCTGGCTTTACTTTAAACCATGTTTTGTAATAAGGGGGATAATGTTTAAATTAATTATTAAACCTATTGGCCTATCAATCCTTACTAAATAAAGAATGGTGCCGATTCTGTTGTAAACCGCACTAAACTAATTTTAGTCACATCACATCTCTTTCTTACAAACATTATTGAATAAGGATAGAACATATTTAAAGCTGTCAAATTAGTCTTTGCCGTGTTCATTTGCAGGTATTTAGACGTAACCGCGATAGATGGCGACTAAATTTATATTGAAAACAAATATTAGACTAATTTGACAGGACTACATTTCTTAAATCCTTTTCTTTTGTTCATTGTTGTAAACAAAAGAATCAGCACCATTACTCCGTGACCATTACCTATTCAAAAACTATTTTTTTTTATTTCCATCAAATATTTCGCTTTCTACAAGAGCATAACCATTTGACGGCCAGTTGGCGCAGTTGGTTAAGACGTGGAGTCTTAACCTATAGCGCCGCAGGTCGTGAGTTCGATTCCCACACAGGACATGCATTTGTGTGCATGAACACGTCTGTATGTCCTGAGTCTGGGTGTAATTATGTATATTAAGTATGTATTCACAAACAAAAAAAAGTAGTATATGTATTATATCAGTTATCTGGTTTCCATAGTACAAGCTTTGCTTAGTTTGGGATCAAATGACCGTGTGTGAGGAATGTCCCAGGATATTTGTTTATTTATTTATTAATAGCCAAAAAAGTTTGAGAACAGCTGCCCTATTCTGTCTATCCCTGGGCCACCATAATCATAATGTATTATCTTCCAGGATGGTATAACAGCATTAGAAGAATGTATGAAGCCAGTTCTAACCGTAGTGCACAGCGCTTGTATTGGTGCCGGAGTGGATTTGATCACTGCTTCTGACATGAGGTAAAATAGACTCTATGGCAATAATAATAAAGTGCAATGTTATTTATTTGTAGCTTATCGTAATCAAAGTTTAAGTCAAAACTATTTATTCAATTCAGGCCCCAGAAGGGCACTTATGAAGGTCACATTTACTGAAGTTACCACCGGTTCAGAACTTCCCTTCAACTGAGAATGAGAAGAATCTGGCAAGAAACTCAGCAAGGTTACATTTTTTTAATATTTTTTGGACAATCTGACTATATGTTTGATTTTTATTTCGAAATAATAAAAAAAAAAGAAAACATATACCTAAGCATACATACAGATGAAAAATTAACAAAAAAAAAAATGGGCCAGTTGCCGCAGGTCGTGGGTTCGATTCCCACACAGGACATGCATTTGTGTGCATGAACATGTCTGTATGTCCTGAGTCTGGGTGTAATTATGTATATTAAGTATGTATTTACAAACAAAAAGTAAGATATGTATTATATCAGTGATTTGGTTTCCATAGTACAAGCTCTGCTTAGTTTGGGATCAGATGACCGTGTGTGAGGAATGTCCCAGGATATTTATTTATTTAATAATAATATTTCAGATATTGTACAGAGGACGCGTGGTTTCAAATAAAAGAGGTGGAAGTAGGATTGGCAGCAGATGTAGGGACTTTACAGCGGTTCCCAAAGGTATGTCACCTGTTTGTATAACTTTGTACTGCAGCGACATCTGTTATCTAAAGTTCACACTATCAATGGATAGATGGCGCCACTATAAGCAAGTTGCATCAAACTTCATTCATATTGGTGCTGATTCTGTTTACAACTAAACTAATTTCAAATTTTTAGGGTCGGCAACGCGCGAGTAACTCCCCTGGTGTTGCAAGCGTCCATAGGCTACGGTAACCGCTTACCATCAGGCGCGCCGTATGCTTATTTGCTACCTAAGTAGTACAAAAAAAAAATGTATCATTATGTCTCTTTCTAACAAAGGATGTAAGAAATTTAGTCCTGTCAAATTAGTCCAATGCTTGTTTTCAATATAAATTTACCCCCTTACTCATAAAACGTTATTTAACTAATATACTGTTTAAAGGGTCACGTAAATAACGTCACTCTATTGTCATTGTCAAATAATGTGACATTATTTACGTGACCCTTTAAACAGTATAACTTTTAACATATTTTTGCACGGTGGTAGGGTACTTTGTAGTACCCGTCTGGCTGGCTACCACCCTCAAGTTGAAAATCTGTCGCCAAGCACCTATCGGTGTTCCGTCAGCTGCACTTGAGAGCCAGTTCCTGCTAGGCTTTGTGTGCTTACCACCTTCGACCACATCATCACTTACCATAGTGAGATTGTGGTCAAACACAGGACTATATACAGTAAAAGAAAAAAAAAAAAAAAAAAAGTATATTTGTTAAATAGCGCTTTATGAGTAAGGGGGTTAGTCGCCATCTATCGCGGTTACGTCTAAATACAAATACCCAATCAATATGGCAATAATTGGTCAGTTTTACAAAAAAACTTAAACCGACTTCAAAGTACACTATGAAGTAATCAAATCCTGATCTGATGACAATGGGACCAAACGGGAAGTGTACCCTTCCAGACAAAAAAGGAATTTTCCAAATCGGTTGATAAATGACTTAGTTATGAGGTAACAAACATAAAAAAATAAAAAAAAACAACCTAATTGAGGACCTCCTCCTTTTTTTGAAGTCGGTTAAAAACAAATAAATATGTTCCATCCTTTTTAATAATGTTTGTAAGAAACAGGTGATGTGACTAAAATTTGTTTAGTGCGATTTACAACAGAATCGGCACCAATACAAGTTATTATTTAGTTTCACCTGTCCGGTGTCTAATCGAATCTCGCAAGATAAATTTGACACTTCCCAGTGTCCGATTGAGCTGAAATTTGGTATATATTAGTATATTAAATGACAATGCAAGTACAGACAACAAAAAGTACAGTCACCATAAAATACTTTTATTAAAAATTAAATTTTTAACAAAAACTTGTTTTACTTTATAGGCATACTTCGCTTCCAATTTCAATTTAGTCTAGAAGAATGTTTATGTGATTATTTGTTATTTTTAAATTTAATTATTATTTAATTTTATACAATACAATTTTAAATACTTTTCTTTATAGCCTCTAGTGGCACATTATAATCTAATATTTTTAAAGCTATCTGCGGACAATGTAGTGGGCTGCAATATTGATATTTTTTGAATGTATAATCTTTTTCTTATATTTATGTTGTAGCTGTATAAATAAATAAATACTTTGAACAAAATTACGGCGAGTGGATCGTGAAGATTCATTTCTGCTTCTCTCTCAAAAACTTTATTTATTATGATTATTTTGTCATTAGGTAATTGGGAACACATCAATAGCGAGAGAGTTGTGTTTCACTGGGAGGAGGTTCGACGCAACAGAGGCTGAGAAAATTGGACTCGTCAGCAAAGTGTTCCCTAATAAAGATACGTAAGTAGATTTGCAGAACAGGAACTCCTAAAACTCCACACACTACACACGATAGTCCAAACTTCGTTTTGAAATATTAACCAGTAGAATTGCAGCAAAACTGATGATCTCTTCGGAGTTGACCTCTTCGGAGTTGACCCTCTTCGGAGTTAACCCTCTTCGGAGTTGACCCTCTTCGGAGTTGACCCTCTTTGGAGTTAACACAAAAACACTTAACAGATTAGCTATTGATTAAATACACCTTATTTGACGGGCCAGTTGGCGCAGTTGGTTAAGACTCTGGTAAAGATTCCACCTATTGCGCCGCAGGTCGTGGGTTCGATTCCCGCACAGGACATGCATTTGTGTGCATGAACATGTCTGTATGTCCTGAGGCTGGGTGTAATTATGTATATTAAGTATGTATTTACAAACAAAAAGTAGTATATGTATTATATCAGTTATCTGGTTTCCATAGTACAAGCTCTGCTTAGTTTGGGATCAGATGACCGTGTGTGAGGAATGCCCCAGGATATTTATTTATTTATTGTTAAGCCGATAAAGTTAATTTTCGTATATTTCCAGTGCAATCCAGCACGTCATATCAGTGGCGGAAGTCATAGCGAGCAAGAGTCCAGTCGCGGTACAAACAACTAAACACAGTCTAGTTTACTCGCAGAGTAGACCCACCGCCGATGGACTGGAACATATAGTAAGTTAATAAGCATTTGAAATGAACCGGATATCCGGCATATCCGGAAGCCAAATGACTATCCGGCCGGATATCAGATATAAATGCATATCAGGCCGGATTCCAGATTTAATAACGTCATTTCAACGTCTCTAAAAATCTTTTTTTTTTTGTATAAATATCACTGAACAAGTTCAGCAGTGATCTCAAGGACAAATTATGGTGAATGTCATTTTACGTCGTAAACTCCTATTGGAATTATAAAATACTTCAAAGCACGTATTTTAATAACCTCAAACGATCGTGTTTGCGGACAATTTATCAAGTCAATGTTCCACCGGATATCCGGCTACAAGGTTGGCCGAATATCCGGTATCCGTTTCACGCCTTAACTACTCAACGGATCATCATGACATTTGGCATGCAGATAGCCTATGGTATGGAGAAGGACATAGGCTACTTTTTTCCCGGGAATGCCGTTGAAACCCATACCATAGCCTATCTGCACGCCAAATTTCATGATCATCGGTTGAGCAGTTAAGGCGAGAAAGCGTAACAAACAAATAAACAAACTCACTTTCGCATTTATAATATTAGTTAGGATACATAGTAAGGATTATTAAACTAAACAATGCTTTATTTACAGAGAATATTGAATTCAGTGATGAATCAAGGTGATGATCTACCCAAGGCCGCCATGGCGCAGGCTACCAAGAGTCCACCACCGGAATTTGATAATTTGTAAACCTATTGTAAAGTTATCTATGGAAATATATTGTTGAACCAGATTTTTATAGAACTTTGTTATAGTATAGTAAGGGAAAGTACATAAATAATGCGAAGTTGTGACAAAGACAAAATCATAATATTTTGTTATTTTTCGTTCTGCTATTTTAAATAGTTCATATTTTTTTTATCTGTATTATATTTGTATTATAGTCTATGAAACAAATTGTTATAAACATTTATATTGTATTTCTGTACAATTAATTAAGTATTAATATTTTTGTATGAAATAAATAATATGACACTATTGAATTTTTATTTTTAAATTAAAATGTACCTATTAAAAAAAATCTAAATTAAAAAATAGAGAAGTTTCATTTTTACCTAAAAATCTAAAGATGTTGACAAACTACTAGCCTGCGGTTAGACCCGCGTCGAAGAATCTGCTTTCTTAGGTTAAAAAGCTACCTAAGATTCTGATGATAACTACCAAACCTACACACTGTATAACTATTAGGGGCAATTACGTAAGGTCGATTTAGACCATTTTAACTCCCCCTGAAGGGACACATAAGATTTCTCGGATTTTATGTTATATATTATCCTTTTCATTTCTCTCGACGTTGACGGGCATTCCATCTTCACACTTGACATGAGCTTCCTTCCACAGGACGCTCAGACTGTGGAATGAGCTCCCCGCCGTGGTTTTCCCAGTGGAGTATGACATCGGGTTCTTCAAAAAGGGTGTGAAGCGTTGCTTTAAGGTCGGCAACGCATAAATGATACCCCTGGTGTTGCGAGCGTCCATATGGCTACGATAACCGCTTACCATCAGGCGGGCCGTGTGTTTGTTTACCGACTTCGTCGTACAAAGAAAAAGTCAATTAAAACAAATGAATTTGAAACGCGGCTCTGACACAAGATTTATTATTGAACAAATCTATAGAATCCAATATTTTTTATCTGTATATAAAAAAACTGGCCAAGTACGAGACGGATTGGCACACGAAGGGTAACGTAACGATACCGACGTTTATATTTATTTAAAATTTTCTTTCGTTCTTATTATTTATTGTTGTCCTTTGGATACGGAATCCTAAAATGAAGAAACAATGATTGGCAGATACATGCACTGGCACAGCATAAATCTTCGGTCTAAAAACTTGAATTTTTGCACACAGTTTCCTTATTCGGGTGGATACGACAATAAATGAAACCACGTAAAGTACCTACCTACTTTTAAAGTTAGCTATTTAATCATTAGGAAATTAGTCCTGAAAAAGTTAGCTATTAACGTATCCACCCTTACGTATTTTATGACGCAACCGTTGGGGTAGGTCAGGTTTTGCGTCGCCTAAGTCTCTTCTCAATAAATTAAATAAAATCTATAAAGCAGAATGGGGAGCGATATAAATTATTCTTTCACATTTATTATGAGTAGCATAAGTATCTAGATAATTTCCTAAAAATAAGAGCTGTCAAGTGCAGCTACCTAGGCTAGCACCAGCAAATCTAAGTAGGTAGGTACTAGGCTACTAGCCTAATTGGCAACAGAGCTCTTGGCCTTTAAATCCTGATCCCGTCAATTTCAATAATGTAAAGTAAATAGGTACCTACTTAAATCAAAATAATGAACAAAAAAGCCAAAATGTGTATTAAGTTTCTTTAATTTAATACTTAAACATTGATTCATATGCGAGTCCTAATAATAAGGAACGAGTGAAATATTATGACAATGTACTTTATCTAACTTCTGCATCTTCAATAAAAAAATTACCCTAAACCTTTGCCATAAACATTGAAAAAAAATCCAACTTTAAATTTCGAATATGTCACCGGTCGCGCTGACGTCATGGCAAGCCCGAACTACGTCACCGAACCGGCATATAACAAAGAAAATCAGGTAACCTACTTTATGGAGGCTTGCACTTGCGTCTGCTGCGAATGACCTGCCCAAATATAGAGCAGCTATAAATAGACGTGGGGGGCCCGTATGCAAGCGCCGCCTATGAATGGTGCAAGCAACTGCAACTAGGGCACGTTGCAATGATTTGACCTATTTATTCTTCAATGGGTCGTTGCATGAACGGGGATGGGCCCATTGCAAGGCTTGCTTCATTCAGTAACAGTCGAACCCTCGAGGCCGGCGTGACCTACTTCCGCTAACCGGTTTCGGTAACCGCAAATCTCGATATTCTGCTCACAAATACGGTCTAAATAGATTTCTCTGTGCTTATTTTAGTGATACTCCTAAAAACGAATAGCTGGATCCCAATTTAGGCTCACCACCGTGAGGGTATAAAGAAAATTCTGCCGGCATTGTAATATTTTAAAAACCCCCGCCTTAAGTTCTGTCTTGTCTGTACCGCTCTCTCATTGGTCGAACTCGAAGGGCACGTTACGTGACTGGTGGAAACACGGTAGTGTATCAAACGAGCCAATAGCGTGGCGAGGTTTCGTAGTTGTGCACGATCGACACGCCACCTGTCGCGCGAACACACTGCGTTCATTGAATAACCCGCCCGGACTGTTTTATTGACGCAAGCGCACTGAGGCCCAACAAAGGGCCGAAATAAGAACGGTTCGTAAGTGAATCTGATGTATTTATGTCATAAAAATGGTGAAATCTGTGAAGTGGCGAGTAGAAATTAGGATATTCGACGTGTCGAATCATGACCGAGGCATCTGAAAAGTAAGTGGTGTCTCTGTAACTCAGTTTTTGTGTCTCGTGCTTCGCCCTATTCTGGCTAGGTAGGGCCTTACCCCGGCCATTTTCCATAGCTCACGGAATGTGTAATGTGATTTATGGTGTTTTCCCGAGCCTTATGCCCTCCCAATGAGCCCTAGGTCCAGTACAAATATCATTTACCAGCCAAGAGGTATGATAAAATGCATACTTATAGAATATGACCGCCGCCCTTAGGTCAACCCTATGTCCTGTGGTGTATAGCTATAATCAATGAGTAGTCGTTCATTCACAATAAAGTACCTAGGCAACTCCTATCGGGGTCATTTGAAGCTGTTTCAATTCAAGTGAGCTGTTTTACTCAATGAAATTGTATCATGAATTTACTGTCACGACAGTTTGTGCAATTTTTCGCGCAAATAGAAAAAAAATATAGGCTCTCATAATTTGACATTTGCCTAGTAATCTAGAAAAAAAAAACAATAGGTTTGGGTTACCATTGGGTTACATTACATTGTAATTTGTAAAATCATCAGACATAATTTTTAATTAGTTGTTTCATTATTCAATCCACTATTTTATTGGATAAACTGTGTCATCTCTGCCAGCAGTTTATATGTACAGCATACATTACCTACTGTGTTAGACTGCCAGTTAAATTGCTGTTAATTTAACTTGTAGTTAGACATATCAACTTTCAGATGAATCAATTAACTGTCAACTATAATAATAAGTACATAAGATGTACTTTTGTAATTTAAAAGACATTTTAAACTGTATTTTGTCTTTCTGCACTCTTCTATCCAAGATTTGTGCAGAACTTCTGATTCTTTGAAATTCTACACAGAATTTATATGTTACTTTTTAACCGCTGCTCCAGGAGTTTATTACTGCACTTATGAACCAGTTCTTTTCTATGCTTTGTGTGCTTACCACCTTTGGCCACATCATCACTTACCATGGTGAGATTGTAGTTAAACAGTTCTTTTCGTAATAAAAAAATTCTAGTCTTTATATTGCCCTCTTTTTTTGCTGTGCTAATCTGCGATCAGTCTTGAGACTATGAGATGTATGACTGTGTTAAGAGGTTCAGTGATAGACATAGTGGTAGGTACGTAGTATTTATATACTCTGAGGTGGTAGTAATGAATGCGGAGATTAAGGTTGGCCCAAATCCTTTAAAAACCAAAAGCATTGGGTGAAGGAAAAAAAAAATGAAATTCTACAAGCATGACATTGTTAACTTTAGTATACAGTGCCCTGCGGCTGAAACAAGATTGTTCAAAACCAATTATTTTACAAGAAAGTGTTTTCAAAATTGATGATGCTTAAAATTTGTGAATAGGCTAGATTCCTGAAAAATTCTATTTATTCTGTAATTTACATTATTAAAAAATATTAGACACATAGGTAATTTTTCTTCTGTCAATTAAACAAAAAAATACAAATATATGGTGTGTTAAGTTCCGCGTGACGTCACGTTATGGTACACTTCACAAGCCCCCACTCTTCGGGAGTGGGGGTTTCCAAAAGAAAAATTACTTTGATGCGCTTTATGTCAATTTCTAATGATTTTGGTAAACATTTCGTGTCCATTTTTATTTTTACTATTTATTCCTAGGCCTGTGTTTGACCACAATCTCACCATAGTAAGTGATGATGTGGCCGAAGGTGCACAAAGCCTACAAGGAACTGGCTCTCAAGTGCAGCTGTTGGAACACACCGATAGATGCTTGGCGACAGATTTTCAACTTGAGGATAGCTAGCCAGACGGGTACTACAAAGTACTCTACCACCATGCTATGGTTTCCTCACGAAGTTTTCCTTCACCGTAAGCTCAAGCTCGTTGTAGGATTCAAACCCGAGACCTTCGTGTCGGTATCCGACGTCACGACCACTGAACTATCATAGCCTTGCAAATTATCTAACTGACGGACATTTTTTTACCATTGCTTTGTTGGCTATATGTGTATGTGGTTTGCAGTGCGTACTTGGTGCGGGTGCGAGCGCAGGTGATGTCGCGCGACGAGGGCACGGGCGGGTGGGTGGCGCTGGGCGGCGGCGGGCTCGCCGACGTGATGGTGGGCAAGCGCGCCCGCTCGCTCACACTCACACACCCACACCCACACCCCCCGCCCGCCCTCTCACACTCCACCACAGGTCTGTACTCACTACTTCAGGTGCATCATCTGTGATAACCTATACAATTCTAACCAGGAATGCACACAAAGTCCGGTGTACAACCCAGACTTTTTGTGTGCTGCTCCTTCGCACTAAAAGTCTCACTGTAACATGATTCTGCGCCTAGATAACTAGGTCAAATATCGAAGGGTTATCACTAATTACTAGTGTTCGACCGAAGCTTCGGCCAAACCATCAGCGCCAATTGAAACTTTCCATTTTTAAGTTGTCTATAGCAAACGCCGAAATTGAACGAACTGTTAAGAATACTGTTACTCTCGCCATCGACGGGGAGTCCATCCTCACATATTGAAACCTGAATTGTTTCGTACTGTGCGGGCTCAAAGCAGCTTCCTTCCGCGGACGCTCAAACTGTGGAATGAGCTCCCCACCGTGTTTTCCCAATGGAGTACAGCATGGGGTTCTTCAAAAGGGGTGTGAAGAGATTTCTGCCGGGTCGGCAACGCGCGCGTGATACCTTGGTGTTCAAGCGCCCATAGGCTACGGTAACCGCTTATCATCAGGCCGGCCGTATGCTTGTTTGCCACCTAAGTGGTATAAAAAAAACATGAACTGAATTTCTCAGAGTTATTTAAGCTTTGGCTTCAACCGAAAGCTTAAGAAGAATTGCATATAACGGGAATATTTTTTAAATACAGGAATTCTTAATAAATTAGTAATATTACATCACTACACGAAAAAAATATGTATGCAATGTTATGGTGTGCAGGTGGTGACAGCTGCAATGGCGACACAACATCTGCGAACGTACCGACGCACGAGTACTACATACACGGGAAACGGATTAGCGATAATATGGTGAGAATCAACTTTATCTACATATTCATTAGGTTGAAAATTGTTTGGAGTTATTGGAGGATTCTTGGCTTCAGAATCTCCTTCAATTAGTAGTCATACTAATATACACTCTCAGGATATTCTAGTTTTAATCCTAAATAATTTACTTAGGGTTAACTAATTTGTCTAAATCTAGGCCAAACAGTTTACAACTAAACTAACACATTGACAGATGTAACTAATATTATAGTAGTATTATAATATATTAGTAAAAATAATATATATATATCGTTGGTTCATATCCGGCTCGAAGGACCAAAAACGATATCATAAAACGGAGAAAAAGTTTTTTTTTCCATTTTTACTACACTAAATTAGTTTCACGGTGTCATCTAGTTTGTAATTACGAATTAGTTGAACGCCGCAGTTTCACTCGCGTACGGGTTTTTTTGCGTTTTTTAGCGTGTTGGTGCCATTTCGTGGCGCGGTTGGCCTGGTCCTTACGGCAATGAATTAAATAACTTGTACTTAGAATCTACCTACCTCTTAGTATTGGTATTTTTACCGATTTAACCGAGTAACTTCATCCAATTTATTGAAGATTATCACATTAGGTAATTATTTTCAAATGCAAAGCTTTGTCATCATCATCATATCAGCCTAAGGAAGTCCACTGCTGAACATACGTCTCCCCCATTAACTTCCACATCGAACGGTTTTGGGCGGCTTGCTGGATGCAAGCGCCAATTGGTGCCATGAAGCAAATATCTGCTTTATGATCGGCGCCCAGTGATCCTGACCGGTCCATTTGGTGGGAGGTTCTCTCGGATCGCTCGGCGCTTTCAAATATGTGGTCGCCACTCGAGAACCTTCCTTTCTCATCACTTATCGGTTCTTAAAGCGGTCAGGCCTGCCAATTGCCACTTAGACTTGCCACACGTGTGCTTAATAATTCTACGTGCTATATCGGTAGTTTTTGTTCTCCTACGAATGTCCTCGCCAGCTCGCTTTGTGTGTCCAGGATATTTTTAAATGCCTAATTTACTTTATCCATATTCATAATAATTATAGTATTAAATCGGGTCTATTCGCACACAGATTACTATGAAATTATTATTAACCGACTTCAAAAAAAGGAGGAGGTTCTCAATTCGGTTGTTTTTTTTTTTTTTTACGTTTGTTACCTCATAACTCCGTCATTTATCAACCGATTTGGAAAATCCTTTTTTTTGTCTGGAAGGGTACACTTCCCGTTTGGTCCCATTGTCATCAGATCAGGATTTGATTACTTCTTAGTGTACTTTGAAGTCGGTTTAAGTTTTTTGTAAAACAGTCCAGTTATTTTAACTAACGTCTGCAGTAATATAAAACATCTACCATTAATGTTTCAGGTGGTCCTCGAATGCACGATAAAGAAAGACTTCCAGTACAACAAGGTAATGCCGACGTTCCACCACTGGGTGACTGACGAGAAGCGGTTCGGGCTCACATTCCAGACGGCGGCGGACGCCCGCGCCTTCGACAAGGGAGTCAGGACTGCCATTGAAGAACTGCTAGACGGTAAGCTTCTTCATCATAGCTGGTCGCAATCTACTGATCTTTCCAGGGTCGGGAAGTTATAAACCTGTTGCAAGCGTCTATTGGTTACGGTAACCGCTTACCATCAGGTCACAATTTAGAGATATTAGCAGGGTTTCGCAGACGGTAAGCTTCTTCCTCCATCATAGCTGGTCGCAATCTACTCATCTTTCCAGGGTCGGGAAGTTATAACCCTGTTGCAAGCGTCTATTGGCTATGTAACCGCTTATCGTCAGGTCACAATGTAGAGTAGATATACAAGCAGGGTTTCGCAGACGGTAAGCTTCTTCCTCCATCATAGCTGGTCGCAATGTACTGATCTTTCCAGGGTCGGGAAGTTTAACCCCTGTTGCAAGCGTCTATCGGCTACGGTAACCGCTTACCGTCAGGTCACAATGAAGAGCAAGGTTAATGCAGGGTTTCGCTCAGCTCGACTGGGGAAGTACCTTACAGAAAACTGCAGACAAAAAACTTGAATGTGCTCATGGGGATGGGGGAATGGTCGGTAACGCGTGTATAGTTTACTAGCTGTCACACATGGTTTCACCCGCATTCCCGGGATGAAAAGTAGCCTATGTCCTTCTCCATACCATAGGCTCTCAGCAAGCCGAATTTCACGATTATCCGTTGAGTAGTTGAGGCGTGAAGGTGTAACAAACAAACAAACAAACTCACTTTCGCATTTAGGATTTTAGGATAAGGTTGTGTTTGATCGGCAGTTGTTGTGGTTGGTTTAGATTCCATCTATCGCGTCGCAGGTCGTGGGTTCGATTCCCACTCTAGACATATTTGTGTGCAGTACAAGCTCTGCTTAGTTTGGGATCAGAAAGCCGTGTGTGAGGAATGTCCCAGTTTTTTGTTTACCATAATCTGATCAGTAAGTGATGATGTGGCCGAAGGTGTTGCACACACAAAGCCTAGAAAGAACTGGCTCTCAAGTGCAGCTGTCGGAACACACAGGTTTTTGGCGACAGATTGTCAACTTGAGGGTGGTAGCCAGTCAGGTGGGTACTACAAAGTACCCTACCACCGTGCTATGGTCTCCTCAAAAGTTTTCAGGAGCTAAAATATGTGAAGCTATTTTGAACACGCTTTTATTAGCTTCATCTGTATGTATGTTAAAGGAATCTTACCGAAATTGGATTGACATTGGTGCCGATTCTGTAAATCGCAATAAACTAATTTTACTCACATCTCATCTCTTTCTTACGAACATTATTGAAAAAGGATAGAACATATTTAAAGCTGTCAAATTAATCTTTGCCGTCTTCATTTGCGTGTATTTAGGCGTAACCGCGATAGTTGGCGACTAAATTTATATTGAAAACAAGCATTGGACTAATTTGACAGGACTAAATTTCTTACATCCTTTTCTTATGTTCTTTGTTAGAAAGAGACATAGTGTGATTAAAATTTGTTGTAAACAACAAAATCAAGGCCATTGTCTTCTCAGTTTAAGTGTATTCCGAACCGGTGGTAAATTCAATTGTATGTACCAATATAACGTTCATAAGTGCCTTACCAGGGCCTAAACTGATAAAATGACTTTGATTTGAATCTTTAAATATAATTTTCATCGACTTCAAAACATACATGAGAGCTCGACTGGGGAAGTACCTCCACCTTACAGAATACCGCAGCCAAATAACTTTATGTTGTGTAAAGTTGTGTTCCTGCGCGTGAGTAAGGTCGCCAGAGCTCATAGGGGAGGGGGAAAGGTCGGTAACGCGTGAGCGATGCTTCGTGTGTTGCAAGCGTCATATGGCTGCGGTAACCGCTTACCATCATGCGGGCCGTACGCTTGTTTACTGACTCAGTCGTATACAAAATCAGATTAAACGGAAACTTATCAAGGACCGATTAGATAGACCTAATTTTAGATTTAGACCGGTTACACATACCTACATAGATCTCAATTAGTCACAGTACTGTTTTATAAGCGTATATGTTTTTTTAAGCTAAGCTACGTCTGTCGTGGTCGGTACCTGGATGGGTGACCGCCTAGTGGTATTTCAAATCGAGCGTTTCCGTGCTTCGGAAGACACGTAAAGCCGTTGGTCCCGGTTATCAATTATTTGTGATATTCGTTAAGCTAGTTGGAGGCCTTCTAGGCGGCTTGAAAACTCCAATAGTAGGTTGACCACTAGCCCACCTCCACCGATCCGCAGTGGGCATGCGTGGTGGAGTATGCCCATTCCCTTGCACACTGATTTGTGAAAGGAGGCCTGTGCTCAGCAGTGGGACATTATAGGCTGATGATGATGATGATGATGATGATGACTGTTTTATATGTATTTATATGTATGTAAAAGTGAAATCTCTAATGTATGTGAACTAATTTATCTAATGTACTTGTTTTTTGCCTCCCCTCTACCGTATACTGGATTTCTACACGGTGAGTGTCTACGGTACAACTAGTGAGTTGTATGGACCACATTTATTGTCACATTGTACAGTAGTACCCAACTGATATGGCTTACCGATATACCTGCGCAGAAGATACATTTTCAAAGCGCGGGAAACGGTATTGGTCGGCAGCTGCCGCCATGTGTGCGGAGGGGCGGCACTTGAGAGTGAGACGGAATTAACAGCTGCACTGTATTATGAACCTTATAGTAGTGATCTAAGGTTGATTGTAAGTTAAGCATTCTTTCGTTAATCTTCGAGCCATACTTTTCTGTGCGAACGAAGATACACGACGCGCCTTATCAGTTGGGTAATACTTAGGACCGAATTCTCGAACATCAATCAAGTTTGGTTTAATTTGAAATCTGCACCAATGACATTAGCTTTATTATCGATTAACACTATCTATTGAGACTTGAACTGAATTTTGACACAAGAGTTCAAGTTCTTTACAAACAAAACCCTGAAGTAACCCTTTTCCCATGGGTTTCGATGGTATTTATTACCCATTGAGATTAAAATGTATGTTTTTCGAAAGCTGATCTGTTGGTTAGTTGAAAATTAAGGGGTACGTGCATGAGAATAGAGTTTACACTCTCACGATCGTTCACCTGTGTTGAGATTCCTATTCGCTAATTCACATAAAAAAGTCAATCGAATTGAAGCCTTATTAACATTTATCATGATAAAGAAAAATATATTTTAAGTGTATGGGAATAAAATGTAGTTTACTATACCTTCAGGTCTGGGTGGGGCGTGGCCATCACTTCACGCGTATAAAAAACACAATCCAGCGCCGAAAGAAGACGACGAAGAGCAGAATATATTCGAGGTAACTATTTTAGGGATCCAGAGGACGACAGAACCGCCACTTAAAAAATAGTTACTATAATCTATACTATAATCCGACTGATCCGCCCAAAAAAAGTAGGTCTAAATCATACTAATACCATAATAGTACATTATGATACATGTGTGCAAAGTTGGTTATTAACACTCGAGGCGGTATTAAACGCGAGAGCTTCAGGCGAACGCGATAAGGGAGCTGAGAGTGTAATAATCAATGCAAACGCGTGTCATACGACGTTTTTCAACACACTTGCGAGGAAAACAACAGACTTGTATTTTTTGAAGTAGATTTTTTGATAATAATCAACCACTCAATGAGAAATATGGCGCATAATTTTTTTTTTTAACAGCGATGCTCTGTCAAACTGTTTTACATGCTGCGTCTACACACATATCAATTGCAGTGTAGTACAAACTTAACATAATCGGGATTATAACTATCATAAAACTGTGCGGTAATATAAAGTAAAAATCACTAGTGCGTAATAAGTTGCATTATGATACTAAAAACGGTGCAATAAATTTCACTTTACGAGCAAAATTGTGTTGAAAAAACAGTATTCTCAAATCTATACCACAATATGGGACGTCTGTGGCTCATTCGATTGCAATTGTTTTAAATATTGGACGACGGAATTATAGCCCTGAATTACTAGGTTATATCTAAGTTTATCCTACTGCAATTGGTCACACCTAGTTCTAGCCGGCTAAACCTAGATGTAACCGCACTTCGGCTTCGGCCGTAACTGTTTTATGTTATTGACAACAATCATTTGAAGAAATGTTTCGCTTATTACCGCTTCGTGAGACCAACTTTGCATACATGTATCATAATACTAACTATTATGATATGAAAAAAAAAAACATTGTATTATTATTATCCAAGCCCTTGGTATGAGAATATTAATTATGTTATTGACGTATATTTATTTATATGAATAGTGCCTGAACCTGCCGGTGGAGTCTCGTTCATCTTCGGAAACATCATCAGGATCGCGGCGAATGGCGCGTGACCCCGCCGACCCCACGCCCATCCTGGCCGCCATCACGCTGCCAACACACAACCAACACCAGCACCAACATACGCTAGGTAATACCAACATTACCCGCCGACCCCACGCCCATCCTGGCCGCCATCACGCTGCCAACACACAACCAACACCAGCACCAACATACGCTAGGTAATACCAACATTACCCGCCGACCCCACGCCCATCCTGGCCGCCATCACGCTGCCAACACACAACCAACACCAGCACCAACATACGCTAGGTAATACCAACATTACCCGCCGACCCCACGCCCAACCTGGCCGCCATCACGCTGCCAACACACAACCAACACCAGCACCAACATACGCTAGGTAATACCAACATTACCCGCCGACCCCACGCCCATCCTGGCCGCCAACACCAGCACCAACATACGCTAGGTAATACCAACATTACCCGCCGACCCCACGCCCATCCTGGCCGCCATCACGCTGCCAACACACAACCAACACCAGCACCAACATACGCTAGGTAATACCAACATTACCCGCCGACCCCACGCCCATCCTGGCCGCCATCACGCTGCCAACACACAACCAACACCAGCACCAACATACGCTAGGTAATACCAACATTACCCGATGACCCCACGCCCATCCTGGCCGCCATCACGCTGCCAACACACAACCAACACCAGCACCAACATACGCTAGGTAATACCAACATTACCCGCCGACCCCACGCCCATCCTGGCCGCCAACACCAGCACCAACATACGCTAGGTAATACCAACATTACCCGCATGGGGGAAGCGGCGTGTGTGAGTGAGAGAAGGGTGGTGTGATAGAGGGTGGGTGTGGTGAAAGAGAGGGGGTGGGTGTTGGGGTGTGTATATGTGTTTGTGTATGAGAGGGTGGGTGCGTTGGGGTGAGGGGGTATGTGTTAGTGACAGATGGGGTGTGTGTGTGTGATAGAGGGGGGGGGGTGTGTGAGAGAGGGGGCGTGTGTGGCAAGCCGCGGGAGTGTTGAGTGGAGCGGGCGAGTTCAATATGTGTGCCTGCAGTATGTCTTTACCAACGCTACAGTATACTCGCGCCGTCTCAACCTAACTGCCGCTCCACTTTACACTTGAAGAAGGGTGTACCGGCAAGATACATTGATTGAAGAATTGATAGAAATAAGAGGAAATTTATACTATTTAATAAATTGATTTAATACAAAAATGTAGATGAGTACACGGTATGGATGTTTAATGTGAACTGACTTTAAAGTAATATAAATTGTCGCTACATAAGTTAATGCTGACCGCCCAATTGTACGGTCGTTAGCCCGTACAAAGGGAGTGTCGCCTCTCTCATCATCATCAGTCTTTAATGTCCCACTGTCGAGCACAGACATAATGTCAAGTTAACTTAATGTTTTTTTTTTTAATTTTAATTTATAATTTATTTATTTATAAGAAACACACATATATAAACAGCTATACAAGATGAATGCACACAAGAGAGTCATGTATGTATTTGTTGCACAAACGTTGAACACTGACACCCAAGCTAGGCAAGAGCCTGTATTATGGGGGACAGGATTCGGTCAATGAATTTGAAACATACAATGAAGAAATTACAAAAAAAAACGTGTTTGACGCTGCAATGTAAACTAATGTTAATAAATAATGTTCCTCATAAACTTTTATGTAAAAAGCTAATAATCCGTGTAACTTCCAGATACACTGAAACAGTACGAAGTGCAGTACGAAGACAAACTCGGCGATGACTCGGATCCAGACAGATGTCCCTACGTACACCTTTCCGCTGTAAGTATCATAACTATGTATATACGTACAATTAAATTGAAGTGTCTGTTTGTCATTGCAAAATAACAGCTTTTTACTAAATGGAAAGTACTAGCCGTCCCCCGCGGTTTCACTCGCGTTCTTGGGATAAAAAGTAGCTTATAATACTCGGGGCTATTGTAGCTTCCTATTGGTGAAAGAATTTTTCGTATCCGAATTAGTTCCAGAGATTATCCCGTTTAAACAAACAAAAAAACTCTTACGCTTTATTATATTAGTCTACGCGATACCAGAAAAAACAATTAAAAATTTTTTGTCTGTCCGTTTCTTCCGGATAACCTCCGAAACGGCTGGACCGATTTTGACGGGACTTTCATTGGCAGATAGCTGAAGTTATGAAAAAAAGCTAGTCGGCTAGTCATATTAATATTATCGTGAGGAAACCATAGCACGGTGGTAGGGTACTTTGTAGTACCCACCTGCCTGGCTACCACCCTCAAGTTGTCTGTCGCCAAGCACCTATCGGTGTGTTGACAGCTGCACTTGAAAGCCAGTTCCTTCTAGACTGTGCACCAAGTTCGGCCACATACACAGTTAAAAAAATAGTTTGAAATCAACAATGTTATATTTCAGGTTCACGAGTATACGTACCCGCAGGTGGGGCCAGGAGGCGTCATATGTTCAGAAAAGTCGTCGCCCAACACAAAACCGCCGCTGCTCAAAAGGGATTCAGGTATATCATTGATATTTTTTAAAGTTGGTGATACAAGCTTGCTTAGTTTGGGGCCACAGGATACCTAATAATTGAAAAAATGTGAACTTATGCTACTTATTTAAGGTAAGCTCTGTTATTATTATGTATTTCAGGTAGAAATAGTATTTTTGATAAATAATAGGTAGAGCATAGCGTTTATTCGCTCAAAGAGCAGCTCGACTGGGGAAGTACCTCCACCTTACAGAATACCGCAGCCAAATAACTTTATGTTGTGTAAAGTTGTGTTCCTGCGCGCGAGTAAGGTCACCAGAGCTCATAGGGGAGGGGGGATAGGTCGATAACGCGTGAGCGATGCTTCGTGTGTTGCAAGCGTCTATATGGCTACGGTAACCGCTTACCATCAGGCGGGCCGTATGCTTGTTTATCGACTAAGTTGTATAAAAAAAAAAAAAAAAAAAAAAGAATTTTCTATAACAGATGGAGATTTCGAGGTGGCATATTTTCGAAACCTATGTTGGGTTAGTCATGCTGAACAACTTTTACTATGGGACCAATAGTGAATTCTCAAAAAAAAACCGGCCAAGTGCGAGTCAGACTCGCGCACCGAGGGTTCCGTACAAACCTGTAGGTATATAAGTAAATGGTAGTATAGACCTGAGTATTTGATATTAATTTCAATTTATGACCTATTAAAAAAAACTACTTACTAGATCTCGTTCAAACCAATTTTCAGTGGAAGTTTGCACCGTAATGTACATCATATATTTTTTATAGATTTATCATTCTCTTATTTTAGAAGTTACAGGGGGGGGGACACACATTTTACCACTTTGGAAGTGTCTCTCGCGCAAACTATTCAGTTTAGAAAAAAAATATATTAGAAACCTCAATATCATTTTTGAAGACCTATCCATAGACCACACAACACTTATGGGTTTGATGAAAAAAAAAAATTTGAGTTTCAGTTCTAAGTATGGGGAACCCCCAAAATTTATTGTTTTTTTTCTATTTTTGTGTAAAAATCTTAATGCGGTTCACAGTATACCAGTGGCGTGCATTGGTTTTCAGACTAGGTAGGCAGAATAAATCATGGCCATACACGCCTAAATATGCCTCTTAGATAGATCATGTTTTTTGACCAGATTCGTAAAATTGTTTAGGTCAGCGTATCATTCCACACACATTTGGTATGATACATTAGCAAACAAAATACGTAATAACGGAATAATAGATTCGAATAACAGCACCCAGTTAGCCAGGTGTATAATAAACATAATATTCTGTGTAAAAATGTCTAAGATTTTTACCTTTGTTTTGAATCCATGAATGTTTTGGAGTTGGTCTACAGCAAGTTACCTACTATTTTCAACAAACGAAAACTGACTAAAGGACTAATTTATCAATACATTTTGCATCTTCACCACAAAATTTCTTCATTTCACACAGATACACTTCGCAAAATCACAATAAGTAAATTACAACAACATTGCAAAAAATGCCAGCCAAACCATAAACAAACCAACACAAATAAATTGCGAAGTTATATTTGAGTTGCTCTAATGTTGGTAAACTGTAGTCTTTTTAATTTGGATGGGTTACTTTACTTACAACAGAGTAGGTAAGGTTACTTTTGGTCCATAAATCGCGAATGTCAAATGTCAGTATGCTACACATAGCAAAAGCGTGATTTATGCTTTCGTCGTATTATCTTAAAGAAGTGTGTGTGTGTGTATGAATATGCCGACATCGTTTTAGTGTGCGTGAATTTGAGAGGCGAACTCGCGAGTGCCTGCGCGGCAAAGTTTGAAATTTCGTATTGAATGTTAGGTTAGAATTTTTATTTAAAGTGGTTATGTAGTTTAATTGAATCAAACTATTATTGTATTGAATCTTATGAGGTAGGCATTGCTTATTTGCCTATATGGAATGCACGCCACTGCAGTATACATCTACTTACCAAGTTTCAACATTATAGTTCTTATAGTTTCGGAAATAAATGGCTGTGACATACACGGACAGACAGACAGACAGACAGACAGACATGACGAATCTATAAGGGTTCCGTTTTTTGCCATTTGGCTACGGAACCCTAAAAATGTACTTATCATAGTAAATGTCAAACCTTGCTTGATCATAATGAATGGAAAGTAAACATTTTTTTTTGAGCATTCAGTGTTGTTCCCATAGTAAAAGTTGTTCAGCATGACTAACCCAACATAAATAAATAAATATCCTGGGACATTCCTCACACACGGTCATCTGATCCCAAACTAAGCAGAGCTTGTACTATGGAAACCAGATAACTGATATAATACATATACTACTTTTTGTTTGTAAATACATACTTAATATACATAATTACACCCAGACTCAGGACATACAGACATGTTCATGCACACAAATGCATGTCTTGTGTGGGAATCGAACCCACGACCCGCGGCGCTATAGGTTAAGCCTATATGCCATCTAGTCAATGTAATGTAAGTCAAGTTGTTTATAGTAGTGTTACAAATTGCAGGGTCTATTAAAAAGTGCGGGTACAGTGGACCGCCGCCATTGCCCGATAAGAAGCCACCAGAGCCCTTTCAAGCTCGTCTCAAGTGCAGGTAATGTTCACTCACTAATGTCTTGAGATCATGATTATGTGAAGCGCTCGTGGTGTGCCATGATAAGCTGTTCTTAATCGATAGAAAGTTAAGCTACCACCGTCGTGGTCGGTATCTGGATGGGTGACCGTCTAGTGGTATTTCAAATAGAGCGTTTCCGTGCTTCGGAAGGCACGAAAAGCCGTCGGTCCCGGTTATCACTTAATTTTGATAGTCGTTAAGCTAGTTGGAGGCCTTTTAGGCGGCTTGACAACTTCAACAGTAGGTTGACCACTAGCCTACCGAGCACCGATCCGTAGTGGGCACGCGTAGTGGAGTGTCTGCCCTCTCCTGCCCACACATATTTGTGTGCAGGAGGCCTGTGCTCAGCAGTGGGACATTCAAATTCAAAATCATTTATTCAAATAGACCTTCACAGGCACTTATGAAAAGTCTGACTCTAATACTAATATCGGTTCGGAAGGTTGCATTTGCTGAGAAGAGCCGGCAATAAACTCAGCAATTACTCTTATCAAAACAAGCTTAGATTCATTACATAATATTTACATTCTAATCGCACTGACAACAATTGCGTGTTACAAATGCCCCGGCGCGGCGGCAAAATTACAAAGTAGACTGAATAAATATTTAATAAGTAAATAAATAGCAAACTTAGCAGACCAGCCCCCACAAGCAGCACCTGTTCACAAGTATGACGCGTGTGGCAGCCACCGCCCGATCCGCATTATAGGCTGATGATGATGATGATGATGATGATGATGAGTATGTGTTGTGGTCAGGCACTGTCACGAGTGGTACCTGGAGAGCGCCAACCGCGCCGGCGCGTGCGAGTTCGCGCCAGACTGCTTCAAATCGTGCATCGACGGGGTTACCTGCATCAAATCTGCACAGGTAAGAAAGAAAAGACATTTTACCTAAAGTAACACAACACAATTACATACACATAGAAAGAAAGACAAAAACATAAAAAATATAAATTATTGTGTTGGTAATACTTCCTCTGTGATGTCTAGGTGGAAACTAAAACGAAAGTTAGGTAGAGATTTTTTGCTTAAAAAGCATCTTAACTGGGTGCAAACTATAAAGAGAAATATTAAGAGGAAAGATTTGATTGTTTGTTTGCATTGAATAGGCTCCGAAAGTACTGAACCGATTTGAAAAATTCTTTCACTGTTGGGAAGCTACACTATCCACGGGTGACAGGTTATATTATATTTTCAAAAAAATTAGGGATCCTTACTAAAACTCCAATAATGTAACCCAAGGTGTAAAAACAGAAGTACAGAAGAAGAAGAATAGTCCACAAACTGGGAATAACATTTACACACCTATAATAAAGCGAAGAAGTTCATTTCAACGGGCGTATCTCGGAAACTTGCAGACGGATTTAAAAAAAATATTTCGCTAATATGAAGCTACATTATCCCCGAGTATTATAGGCTACTTTGTATCCCGGTAACGCGAGTGAAACCGCGGGGGACAGCTAGTATGCAATAAAACTCAAAATACACGAATTTATGAAGATAAAAATGCAACGTCACTGCAAGTTCCCACCAAAAAGTGTAGTATTGTATTGTATTGTATAGTATTGTATTGTTGCAGTGCATGTTGTACCACTGCATGTCGGACGCGGAGGGCGAGTTCGCGGCGCGCCCCTGCGCCTGCGCGCCGCTCGACCGCGCCTGCGCCAAACGGTTACTATACATATACATATACACTATACATACACATATATACTGGCTCTAACGAAAACGGTATATTCAGCCGATAGGGGCGAACACAACACATGGTACAGTCGCGGACTAAAAATGTTTACCACCTTACGGTCTAAAATCGCTAGCACATTTCTGTTTCGTAAATAAAATTACTATTGATAAACGTGGATTGTATTTGACATGAAAAACAATTCAAAGAGGTGATAAACTAAGTATTGAGTTCGAATGTGACAAATGTCAGAATATAAAAAAAGAACTTTTGATTAAATGAGTTTACATAATCAAAAAGTTATTGAGTCATTCTTGCTATTTACGATATTTAAAAACGTTTCACAATTTTAAAGTGTAATTATGTTTGTTGATATGACATATTAGAACTTATTGCGCGCGGTATGAGATGGAATCGAGTTGAATGTGATAAACATTTTCAGTCCGCGACTGTACAGACATATTTCGCGTCACTTGCTAATATTAAAATAAAAAAAAATCTTATAAATTAAAAATTATATTATGTACACACGGGTACAGATCAAGCTATACATTTCCAGTATAAGCTGGGCCAGTAGACAAGATGGTTATCGACAATCGTCATCGACAGTAAACGATCAACCTTTGTATGGGATTGACATTTCAAATCGAAATATCACGTGATTTTTAACAATCTCTTATGTAGAAGTTTGTCTCGGCGCTTAGACTCCTTCTTGGTTAGGGTAATGTTGGTAATTTATAAATAGTCTGGTTTTTAAAATGGTTTATTAGAAACTAACACACACGAACTAATACACGAAATGGTAGAGACGTAAATTAAATGGTTTTACATAAAATGGTATGGCTAAACACTAATAATTAACTATGGCAAACTACTGGTTACTAAATGGTTATTGAATACGCGATATTTAAATGGTTTGGTGTTGGTTCGATGGAGGTGAACCGCGTACTACCTTAAATTAGGCGTACAAAATGTACGCGTGTAAAAGATGCATTAGGTGCATAAAATTATTGATGAGCTGTTCGGTTGTGTAACTCCGAACATCTTATGTCAATACCATACAAAGGTTGATCGTTTACTAACGATGACGATTGTCGACAGCCATCTTGTCTAGGGGGGCTGATCTCGCATTGTATAGGATTTCTGTACAATGGGAGGTCAACTTGAAATGTATAGCTTGATCTGTAGCCGTGTGTAGATATTTGTAAATAGGTATATGTAATGTAATATTCCAGGTGGGTGGGTATAACCCTCCTGTCGCTGGTGGTCCCGTGCCTGTGGTGCTACCTCCCGCTCAAGTGCGCGCACCGCGCCGCGCGCGCCGCTAGACTCGCCGGCGGACACCACCAGCCGCTGCACAAGTAGCCCTCCCACACCACCTCCACCAGGGGGCTCCCCATACACTGACATGAGGAAGTTACATGTGAGGAAGTGTCACGTGAGGAAGTGACATATGAGGAAGTGACATATGAGGAAGATCTATACGGGAGGAATAACAAGATTGGAAATAGTGATTTGTGAAAAGCAGGTTCGAGGAAAGTGTTGTGTTAAAGTGAAGTGGCGTCGCCTTCGGGCATAATGGAGTGAGGCTCGATGCTTTGATGAGGCTAAATTAAAATACAGAAGAACAGAAGGAACGACTAGGAGTGCTACATGTGTGTAGATATTTCTATGAAAGGAAATTTGGTTGAAAATTACGCTATCAACGGAAGCGAATTTCGTCCCGAGTTAAAATGAACATGAAACCTGTTTTACATTCATCAAATAGAAAATAACGGTATGACAGAAAAAGGCAGTGAAATCATACCGTATATCATGTGATTAAAATTATTTTATTGAATGTCGTGCCGTTTTTTTTTTATCAAAAGAATGTGTGTATCGTGACGTTTATAGGCTGTTAAAATAATTTTTAAGCAAAAACAAATAATATTCCACCGAAATACCTCGATATCTCAGCCTGATATGCTTTAAAAGTGTGTTGTGGACAGTGTTGTGAAAAAAACAATTTTTCGCCACGGCAACACTGAACGGATCGTTATAATGTGAAGGAACGCTTTGAAATGTGAACAGCGCGCACAAGACTCATAGTGGCATAATGGCAACTTTTTTTAGCTTTTTTTTATTTAAAACGGTGTCTTTTGCCACTGTTTTTTTATTATCAGTGTTTTAGGGAAGAACACCATGAACCTTGAAGATGATTCGCCATGGTCACATGGTAGTTAGTGTTGGGCATACATTTATTTTTATTATCGATAATATTCGTTACGGCCGCCCGACACTCAAGATTGCATTGTGCCATATTTAAATGTTTGTTTACATAACTTAATGTTTCTGTAAGTCTTCCATGGCTTAGACATGTTCTTAGTGTCATTAATTTCCTATTTAAATTATTATATTTAATTATTGGGTCTGTTTTAATAATCTCGATTAATCTAGTTAGTTATTTCTTCACGAATTCTAATTAAATGTAAACATAAAAAATTATAATATACAAAAGTTAACATATCTCATATAATTGTTATATATTTACTGCTTTATTAAATATAGCCTGAGTAACTTAAATTTTGAAATATATTTGTTTTTTTTTTATGTATTTTGTGCTATGTACACAGGCTTGACTCCTTTTTTCAATGAAATGTATGCTATTCTTTTTTCTATTAGGTTTATATTTGAAATACGGGTAAAACGTTACCTAGATGACGTCATGTTTTTTTTTCATAATTTGCTATATTTTTTTATCGTCAAAAGTTTGTATTTAATATTAAAAGTCGTAATGTCACTTTCAAACAAGAGAATCATGTTTATTATTAATTATTAGAGTTTAAAAGTAAAGTTGAACATAAATCAGTTTAAAAGAGGTATATTAACATAACAAAATGATACATAACTATGTATTTTCACGTGAAAGATTAACATTTGATAAATTAAGAGTATTATTAATTAATGTTAAATAAATGAAAATTATTCTAATTAAAAAGCATTTTCCCAGTTTTCCGTACGAAGCTAACATATTCTAGTCTTCTTTTTTTTCCCCATTCATTAATTTCATTTTTGTTACATTCGAAACGAAAAAAAATGACCAAGTGATTTTGTATATTTATGAATAAGAAGTAACGAAAATTGTTTAGGATACCCATGGATAGAGATCTCGTCGCATAAACTACAACAAGATTAAACATGGAAATAGTATCGTATTAGATTAGATATAAAATCTTCCCAGTTTTAATAAGATACCAGGGCTCACTTACGAAAACTCTGGAAGATTTTATGTGGCAATTGCAACCATGATCTAACTCGTACAGTTGGATCATTATTGCGAGAGACAGGATCTCTAATTAAAAAGAAAAAAAAAACCGTAAAAAGTACAAGTGACAAGATACCTTCCGCTGTATACTAAATACTTTTCGTTAAGTTAAATTGTTACTCCACATTAACTTGAAAAATTAATATTGTATTTAATATACTTAAGTAAATGTATTAAGTGTTTAATTATATTACAATTTAAGAAAACACGTGTATTTTAACTGTTTTTTAATATTAAAAACAATAACATGATGCGTCTAACAGTGAGTATATTATGTTTCCATAGAAAGAGAATAGTTATATAAAGAGACTTTAATATTTACTGTAGTAAATTTAATTCTATTTAAGTATTAAAATTAAAATATATATGTTTAGTGTTAAATTATATATTCTGTAAGCAGAGATCAGATAATGAATGTAAAACCAAAGTAAAAAACGTAAAACTGGGTAAAGGGGGACGCTGTCGCGCTCCGCCTGATATGGTTGTTTAAAATGATAAATGTATTGACATATGAAATAAATAATCGTACATAAACGGTGTGTTCATTTTATATTACCTGACTAACCCAAGAGGAAGTTTTCTTTTCAATAATTATACTGTGTGTAAAAAAATCAAATCTGAAAACAAAAGTGTTTTGAATTCTGAATGACCCAATACCTATATACATCCATACATCCGAAGGAGGTGAAGACAACATATATCAGGTACAGACTTTCTCTAATAAGTTTCACCTCAAAATAAATTACTCAAAAATGCATACCAAAACTTTGCTTCCAAGTTCAATTCAATTCTTATTAGGCTTTTGCGGAAATGCCACCCTCGTGAGAGTATAAATGTTCTATGATGCCACCACAACTTCGCCAATGTCACGTGATATTAAAACCATGAGACGAGTAAATTGCGAAACAAATAAAAAAAAAAAAAAAAAAACCCACGATACCAAAAATTAAACTTATTTTAAGCGGAAATAACTAAACTAAACAAAGACATTCTAGAATTAAATACTAAAGTAACACAAAACATTAAAAATACAATACTAAAAAGAGTAGATGAAAATGAAATTTATAACTTCATTTTATTAATTACAATATATTCACAAAGTAAACCAATAAAGCGAGTGAAAATAAGAGAAAGAAGATGTTTAAAAGATACAGGACGAGAGATGGGAGGGGGAAGAGAGTCATACAAAGAAAAGCGCGCATTAGGACAACAGAAAAACAAATGGTCCACGTTTCCCTCGTCAAGACCGCATTCACAGATCGAGCTATCCCTAATCCTAAGTTTAGCCAAAAACACTGGGGTACAAGAGTGATTTAAACGGAGCCGACAAATAGTCGGCTTCCAAGTTTATTGAATTAAAATCATAACCAACATGTCAACTTTTGATGTCAACGCGTCATGTCAATTCTTCGGCTGATGCCATCCAACCGTTCCAAGCCCCAGCAACAAACATCATCCGGCGAGTGAAAAGATTGCAAAGAATAAACGTAATGTAAACGCTCATGTAAAAAAACGCAAATGCGAGGAGCAGTAATTCTTTGCAAACTTTACACAGTAGGTACTGTGCAATTCTCAGTCAGAATATAACTTTTATGAAGAAATATAATGTAGGTAGGGTATCAAACTAGTGAGGGATGAGTAAGTGATACTTTTTTTTTTTATAACAATATGGAAGCAATATGGCTATCATATAAAAGCTAGTAGGTAAATAGCCAATTCCATACTTATATATTTATACTTGCAACACTTTAATGCTGTGATTTCAATTTTATTTCTATGTTTGTACTTGAAATTTAATTTTAAATATCTCTTCAACATCCATATGCCATGGTAGAATACGTCGGCAACTTTACCTACCTACTTACCGTATTCTCAGAAATATACTATTCAATTCTGTAGGTAGGTAGGTACCTATATATTAGCAAATTCTCTCTTGAGGGATGAATGTATGGGTCATTAGTAATCAAAAAATAATATTAGAAAAATAAACCGTGGGATAAAAACAAAATTTTGAAAATGAACTTAATACCTATCTGTAAATTTAACAATTTATCAAAAAAAACCCACGGATTATTTTTCTAATAATATTTTTGATTACTAATGACCTATACATTCATCCCTCAAGAGGAAATTCACTAATTTATTAGGACCTTATATATAAAATTGATCACATTTCTCTCAAAATTGTTTTTCGAGGGGTTGTTTTTAATAGTCATTTTGCATAAGCCATTAAAATTAAAAAAAAAACAATATTCTAATAGTACACCTTCCGCAGGCAATTATGAAAAGTGACTAATAATACTCTAATTTCGGTTCGGAAGTTTGCATTTGCTGAGAAGAGCCGGCAATTAAATCAGCAATTACTCTTATCAAACAAGCTTACAAATTTTAAATAAAAATATCCCAGATTTAAAAATAAATTAGTATATTTTATTAATTAAATTGATTTTATTTACAGACATATAGTAACGAATAAGTTTCAGCAACATCTGAATTATAATAATTCTAAGAAAAAAAATGTAAATCAAATCTGAAAACTAAAGTGCTTTGAATTCTGAATGACCCAATCACAGATTACAGAACAAAAGGCAGATAGAGCGCGCGGAACACGAAAGTGAGGCCAAAAAAGCAATAACAAATTGAAAAACACAATTCGCTTTTGAATTTGTATTTGCTTTGTTTAAACAAAGTTTATTAAAAAGAAAGTGTTTTTCGATAAATAAAGTTAGAAGGTATCATACTCGGATGGCTTTACTTTCGGATAAGGCGACGCTCCATCCAGATTTTTGTATACGTCAATGATGCCTTATTTCATTGTTATCTACATTATATGGTAGTTTTTTATTCGTAGTCTACATAGTATGATCCAGATAAATCAGCTGCCATAGAACGACCACCATACTAGTAAAATGGCGGTAAAAAGTTTAAATTGCGGCGTTTCCCGCTTTCCTGATGACAGATCGAAACGTTCGAACATATGCGCCTGTGAAATGTTGTAGGGATGTTCCGGTTCCGTTTCTTCCAAAACCGGTGTAATGTCTGTGTAGTCAACAGTCGAGGGCTTCGTTCGTCCAGCTACAAAAATAAAATAATAATGATATAAGCAGCCGGTTCCAGCGTTTTACACAAATAAGGTCACTTTGGTCCGATAGTCCGATCGGAGCGCACTACACACGGTAGATTGCTTCATTATTAATAAGCTCAGCAGAGTTTAAGTATTTTGTCTTTAAATATTTTTTTTTCCGTTTAATAGGTGACCTGTAACAATATTTTTTTGTAATCATTCTTTAGTAGCTGGATATTTTATCAACTTACCGCCTGGTTCTGTTGCAAAATGTAAAATGGCCGATGGTTTACTCCAGCCGAACCTGTAACATAATTAATATTATGATATCGGTTTATTTATGCATAATTAACTATAGGTATGTACCTAATCTTTTTTTTGTACCTGTTACGCGAAGTGACTATAGCTTCATACACTGTGGAGGGTGCCAATCCGCGAACCGTATAAATTGCACTGTGAATGGGCCCTGAAAAAAAGTTTTTCTTTTTTACTATAGATATGCCTGTATTTGACCACAATCTCACCATGGTCAGTGATTATGTGGTCGAGTGTGGTAAGCACACATAACCTAGAGGGTCTTGCAATTTAAATGTTAATATTTAAAATCATAAATATCAACTCAAGCCAGTCAGTAAGGTAAGGAGTGTGATAGGTGTTTTTTTTCGTATTGTGAAGTAGAAGAAGAAAAAGAATAAAAAAATTGAAAAAACAATTTTTTTCATATTTTTTTATGGAATTTTTATTTTCTTCAAAATTCAGCTCGGGGTTCCTTTCAGCGTTTTTCTCTAAGACCTGTAGTTAAGAAGTTGGCTCACTGGGTGGAAAAAAATCACCTGTATATAGAAAAACTTTTTTATGAACTACGGTACGGAAGTAAGTTTCGACTACGTATTGGACCACCAGTCAAGATATTCACCATCGCTGGAATCCCCAGGCACGAGGATCTTGCTCCAGTGGTTGGCCGGCGGTTCCGTCGTGAACGCGTCTGGCTCGGGCGTCACCAAGCGACCGTAGTATGGACGCAGCCAGAGGTTGTATTCTGCAAACAGAAATTGTATGTAGTTATAGGACCCATCCGCGAGCCGAGTTAAGCTAATATTTTATTAATTTTTTACTGTGTATAGGATAGGCCTGTGTTTTACCACAATCTCACCATGGTAAGTGATGATGTGGCCGGAGGTGGTAAGCACACAAAGCCTAGAACGAACTGGCTCTCAAATGTAGCTGTCGGCACACACCGAAAGGTGCTTGGCGACAGATTTTCAACTCGAGGGTGATAGCCAGGCAGGTGGGCACCACCGTGCTATGGTTTCCTTACCATGTTTTCTTTCACCGAAAGCTCAAGCTCATTGTAGGATTCGAACCCGGGACCTTCGTCTCGGTATCCGATATCACTAACACTGAGCTATCATCGCCTTACACCATACATACATGACTTTAATAATGCACGTTCACATCAATGGTACAAGTCCTAGCGTCCTAGTAGATTTTGAATCCATCCATGAGTGTACGTTCTTTTTCATTAACGATTTGTTCAAATAATTATGCTATTCCCCATTTAAAATACCTTCCCTTACTTTGATAGTTTTTTGTTTATTCGTCACTTTCTAACGTCATAATATAATTAAAACAGACGGGGCTATTTTAAAACCTGGATTTTACAAGACCTGCCTCTGCCTAAACCTTGTCATGTATTAAAGGTTATGTCTACAAATCTTAATTTATTCTTATTCTTAAAATCTTCACTGGGCCCAGTTCCTATTAAGGTTGCTGTAATTTACGAAACCTACGTAGGTAGTCCTAGTGGAAATAAAATGAAAATTAGATTCTCACCAATTATAGTGGAGTAAGAATCCACTTCCCATAAGAGTGTGAAACTATAAGAGGTGGCTTTGTTGAGAGTTGGATCCACTTTGAATGATGCTGCGTTCGGTACACCTGAAAAAATAAGTACGAATTAAATGGCTGTTACTCAACATACTTGGCCAATTCACAATTCACATTCAAAAAATGTTTATTCATTTAGGCCCTAATAAGGTACTTACGAATGTTACAATTGATTCTACCACCGGTTCGTAACTAAACTTCAACTACATCTATCAATAGATGTTATTTTCTTTTTAAACTAGGTAACAATACTTTTTTCTTCTAATTCGCGATCATCATCATCAGCCTATATCATGGCCCACTGCTGAGATCAGGCCTCTTTTCACAAATCAGGGTGAAATGAGCAAATACTCCACCACGCGTGCCCACTGCGGATCGGTGCTCGGGAGGCTAGTGGTCAACCTGTGGTTTCAAGCCGCCTAGAAGGCCTCCATCTAGCTTAACGACTATCACAATTAAGTGATAACCGGGACCAACGGCTTTACGTGCCTTCCGCAGCACGGAAATGCTCGATTTGAAATACCACTAGGCGGTCTCCCATCCAGGTAACGACCACGACAGTGGTAGCTTAACTTGCCGATCGATTAAGAACGGCTTATCATGCTACACCACGAGCGCTTCATAATAAGTCGCGATGATGAACATTAAATATAACTCATTTGATCCGATAGACGCACCTGAAATCGCGTGCGATTCATGAAAAAATATTTTACCGGTAAGTTTGAAGGAGATATCGGCCATGCCCAATTTGTTCTCTGCCCTGAAAGTGTAGTTCCCGAAGTCAGTCTTGCGCACCGACCGGAAGATCAGCTGGTACATGTTGTCTTGGACCATTTCTACAACCCTATAAAACGACTACTTATCACTCACACACAAGTCATGTTTATAGGACAAAAATATTAGACACGACTCCATTTTTCTATTTTGCTTCGAGGGGTTATAGTCTCAGAATAAGAACTAATGCCCATGAGATACACGATCACGATGTATTGTTTTGTTTTTGGGTTTCGTCATTTTCGACCAAAAATCACCTCCGCAAAAGAAATAGATAAAATTAAATGATTTTTTATAAAGGATATTGCCGATATTCAATTGCTAGATAAACCTCGTGTAAGCTGCTCCTTAACAGCCAGATACTGCCTATCGAAAAACCAGCTTTAAATAAAAAAAAACATTTCAAAATATAAAAACCGATATTTACCGGTCATCGGTCCGTACGGGCAGCCCGTCCCTATACCAGGCGCAGCGCGCTGGCGGCGCCGCGTCGAGCCGCGCCGCCAGCGCCGCGCGCAGCCCCACCGCCGTGTGCACGAAGCTGCGGCTCGTCGACACTACTGGCGCGTCTGGACCAAAGATAATACACTATACTAGAGAGTCTGGACGTCAACGTGGATTATGGTATTTGAAATATAAATACGTCGTATTTGTATTCCAATTACCATCTAAAATTATAATTTGTACTTGGTGTTTCAAATAGGTACCTGACGATGAAGTATTTTGTAATACCAAATACCTACTTACCTAACTACTGATTCAAAATACCACAGATTACAGAATAATTCAGATGGAGCGCGCAGAACACGAAAGTGAAGCCAAAAAAGCAAATACAAATTGAAAATCTGATACCTGGTATTCATTTTCCAGTTTGTATTTGCATTGTTTAACCAGTTTCTTAATAAAGGAGTGTTTTTTGCTACATAAAGTTTGTTAAACAAAGCAAATACACATTCAAAAGCGAATACCAGGTACGTGTTTTTCAATTTGTATTTGCTTTTTTGGTCTCACTCCCGTGTTCCGCGCGCTCCATCTGCCTTATTCTGTAATCTGTGCAAAATACATTTTGATAAAAATAGGTACATTTACCTTTCTTATTATAAATCTGAACTACAAATTATCAAACACTAGTGCCGATTCTGTTGTAAATCGCACTACAATAGGTAATGATTGAAAAACGAACTTACGAACATTATTGAAAAAGGGTAGAATACCTATATTTAAAGCTGTCAAATTGATCTTTGCCGTCTCATTTTACGTGTATTTAGGCGTAACCGCAATAGATGGCGACTTTTATATTGAAAACAAGCATTGGACTAATTTGACAGGACTAAATTTCTTACACCCTTTTCTTATGCTCTTTGTTAGAAAGAGGCATAGTGAGATTAAAATTAGTTTAGTTGTAAACAACAGAAGGCCATTTTCAATTTTTATATTGTAAAGCATAAGTTGTGATATTTTTTTTATTGTTTTCTTGTAAAAGATTCTGATAGGTATATGGTTCTTTGAGCTGTATTCCAAACCATTTTTTTTTATTTGTATTGAGTATTATAAATACATTATGGTTAAATAAAATTCTGTATTTTATATTTTAAATACTTACACGACCTGAAAATATTGTGTATTTCGTATTTTAAATTACATGTAAGGCAGTAGTTTGTAGTTTTTTTAATAAAGCAATCATGTATTTTGGCCAGAGCATAATCTATCTTTGTGCCAAATTTCATACAAATCCGTTCAGTAGCTATTGCGTGAAAGAGTAACAAACATCTTCACAAATCACATGCTCACAATGCCATCCATATAAGCTTTCAGTTTTATACATATTGTAACGTTGCATTTTCAGTTTCTCGTTTCATAGCACCATCTTGTGTTATTTCATGTTATTATTGGATATTGGCTTTAGTCTTTAATTTTCTCTGCTAGATGGCGTGGTAATGAAAGGTATTAAATATGAATACAACATACTTTTCAAAATTAATTTCTTTCAATGTTTGAGTTATAGAAATATTAAATAAATAATTAAACTAATTTTCAATCAATTTAGAATTATAACTTAATTTACTTTATTTTGATAAAGGATGTTTGCAAAGTTGACCTTTGCCTCTGTGGATAGGAACATTAAAAAGTAGCATGGCTGGACCGGAAACAGAAAACATAATTACTTATACTTTGAAATGCTTAGGAATTTATTAAAAAAAGCAAATTTTAATGAATTGTTTAATATCATTAATTATTATTTAAATTATAACATGAAATGGCACAAAAATAGGGTGATTAATTTGTTAAAATGATTGTAATGAGACAATCAATTGTACGTTTTCTTATACCCAGGGTTGGATTATGTACTATAATTATAGTATTTATACTATAATTTCGCCCTTTGTACTATATACTATCCACATCTAAGGATAGTACACTAAAATACTATAATTTAAAGTTTGCTCCCGAATGCTTATGGGGCGATTACATTGGCCAACCTGCAGGGGCCGATTTGGCATACATTGTTGGTTATCTGAGTACATTGTAATAAAATACTCAAGATAACCAGCAATGTATGTCAAATCGGACCCTGCAAGTTGGTCAGTGTAATCAGCCCTTTAGTTTTACGTTAAATGAATATTTCGACCGTGCGTGTATCCGACCGAATTCTGATCTTGCGATGTTTTCTGTGTTGATGGCCGGGGATTCCCCGATTATCCTCCGCAGTACGTGGCAGTACACTTCTTTCTTTCCACTAATCTCGTTCCTTCCATTCCATTCGAAATTCAATCAAAGTTTTTCTTCAATTCAATCGAAATTCAAAAAAAAATATTATCTTGTGACGCTATCAAAAGCGGTAGTAAAAGTGGGAATTGTACTGATTTTATTCCTACTGAGGATATGTTGATGAGATTAAATGCCAAAGATGAAGATATAACTAATAGTAATATTCAAGAACTGATAAACTTAGAAGAGGAGTAAATTTTGCCATAATTGGTGTTGATTTTAATGACTAATAAGTGAAATTAAAAATAATGAAAGTGTACTATAATTTTTTATAAATACTATCCTTTTAATTTTTTTGTGCTATCTTTTTCAACGTACCTAAATCCAACCCTGCTTATACCAGAAAGATGGGGTCGGGTCGATAATGTGATCATCGATTATTGTAAATGATGTATCGATATTTTTCTGATTTCAGTCTAATTTGGATTAATTCCACCTTAAATTTCTTCAGTTTTTGTTGCTTTCAACTTAGAAAGTCATGATAAGTAGGTATGTTAATTTTGAGTGGAAAATCATTGAAAGTATGGTATTTTTCATTTAAATATTCTAGACCTATATTGAAAATTTGCTATGTGATGTTCATCGATATCGATTACTGAGGAGGTAGACCCTTGACTAACTGGAAGAAGCCATTTTATTCTTTTTTGAGATTGGAGCTCAACTAGACTGGATTGTCTGGATTTGTCTTTTTGAAATTGCTCGTTATATGAGTATTTTTGTGAGATTTTCACTTTAATTGACGTATAGTGTCATTTTGTTTATCTGCATTATTATTTCAGGTTGGTAAGCATTGTAATTGTTACATATTAACAAGATTTCAAAGTGGCTTCTGTGCAATGTGATGCAAGTGTTCTCATGGTGTTTTGATTGTTTGTTACAGATAGAAGAAAGACTTGAGAATAGGCTACGCCTATGTATTTTGCAGAAAGGATTAGTAATAATATAGTATCTTCAGCGACCGAGTAAGTTTGCATTGGTTATGTTCTTAGGTATCATATAGGTACCCAAGCCACGTGTCATGTCACCATGTGCAATGCTCCTTATGGTTTCCATCCATTTCTAAGCTTTAGTGCAGGCCTAGTTCAATAACAATCAGCCATTGCAAGCTTATTTTCTTTCTTTTTCTGCATATTTCAGACATGTGTTCGGTCGCTTTGCTTGGGATGAAATTTGACTTGAGGTGTTTCAACCTGGCATGAGGCTGAGTGAGAGCTGAGCTTATCCTACGCTACAACTACTATTCTTGTCAACAACATCGAGTAATTGAAATTGATTTAAACAACAGAAAGTGGTTATCTACCTTGGTCATCCTACAGGGACAAAAATTATCAGGTGAACGCTACTCATGTTATCTTAATATCAAACAACTCATGTCATATTGATAATTTCATCGGAAATAAGCTAACTTTAATTTTCCACTAGCTACAATTTAAAGTTTATATAAGGTTGTTATACTTAAGCAGTTATTAACTTAAGTACCCATTCAACTGTAATACAATTAAGTGAAGAGCAAAGTAATTATTCTAATATCTATTTTTTTTTGTTTTTGTGTTGATAATATACCTACTTACTGTTTTGAAAAATTATTTTTTTATTTCAACCTTTTCGCACTTTAGGCCAAAAGTGCGTGGCGCCCATTTATAGCCTGCTGCTGCCCCAGAACCCACCAAGCTAGTCGGAGCATAACATCCAAAATTTTAACATCCCACAAAATCAAGGTTACAATATAGTCAAAGATTTTCATAGGGCATCGTGCCTCTACCCAGATGGATAATCCGCCTTACTAAAGCATGACATTTAATTTCACTCCGCTTGAGGGGCTCCCTGAGCAAATCGCTCTCAGTTCGTACTGCGCACGGCTGTCAAATACTGTCAATTCTGGCTTGTTTATTTCATGTTCCCATAGAGGCGACTATCCTTCAGGGGGCCTACCACAAGCTCTTAAAACAAGGTTAAAATAACCTTATTTGTCTTTTGTCCCTTTTTGACATCCAACGTCAAAACAAGACAAAACACAAATAAGGTTATTTTAACCTTGTTTTAAGAGCTTGTGGTAGGCCCCCTGGACGTTTTAAATTCTTTGCATATAGTAGGATAGGATAGGAAATAGAAAGAAAATTAATAATAATAATAATAAGGCCTGATGGCCGAAAGCCTCGACCAACATCTCTCGAGGCTCTCGTTAGGCGGTTGGATCAAGAGCCTGATTCAGAAGGCAGTACTCCTCGACACGGCTCGTATTGTGAGGAGGTTCCTGTCACTGCAGCCCTAACCACCGGTAGCTTGGACCTTGCTCCCGACACCGGCGGAAAACTTTTCTATTTTTTATATTTTTAAATGTTTTTATTTTATTATTTTTATAAAAATATTTAAAAATGAATTAAATATGTAAAAATTATAAATAAACGAAATAATAATAAAGTTGTTTATTTAGGCATTCTGCACCCATTATAAGGAAAAATACAAGATACACCACACCTCAACGTCAGTAAAATAGAAAAACAAATAAAAATAAAAATCAAAATAAAATAAAATGTACCTAAAAGTTCACATAGGTATAGGTCATTTTCGATTCTCGCTGCGGTGAGTAGACAGCCAGCCAATAAAGTATTATTATTTACTTCTATTCATTATACGCGGCACAGATTACAGAATAGGTATAATATTAACAGAAGGTAGGTCTAGGATTATAAAATATAATCAACATTAATAAACAACATAGGTAAGTATAATACGCTCGTTTAAAAGAACTATTCGTTTTCTATAACCTCGTTAAAGTCGCAGTTCGTAAGTACAATAATGTAAACTTTAATATGAAATGAAAGTAATTATTTAAAGCTCTCTATTGAAAAATGTAGTATGTATAAGACGGTATCATTACAAACCTGATTGTGGCCAAAAGAAACTCATCTCTATGCTGGAACTTACAACATCAGCCTATAATGTCCCACTGCTGAGCACAGGCCTCCTTTCGCAAATGAGGGTGCAAGGGGATGTAGGCTAGTGTTCAACCTAGGAGGCCTCCAAGTAGCTTAAAGACTACGTGATAACCGGGACCGACGACCAACCAACCCGCAGCACGGAAACACGACAAGGCGGTCACCCATCCAGGTACCGGGCACACTGGTGGTAGCTGGAACTATACTGACCGTGTATGACAACCGTGATGGAGGCCCGCGCGGGCTCCCCCACGCCGTTGTCGGCGAGGCACTCGTACACGCCGCCCAGCAGCCGGTGCTCGGCCCTGAACTTGATGCGCCCGCGGTGCTCCAGCAGGGCCATGGCTTGACCCTACAACAATATCCTAGGTATTATACAGGGTGTCCCAATGCTCGACGTCAAGTTGATACCGGGCGAAAGACTAGTCTATCCCAGCTCTGGTTAGCGAAAGAAAAAAAAACTTTTAACTAAGTTATAAAAGCCATTTTTTGAAAAAGTTGAAAATCGAAACCCTAAAATATTGTCTTTGGGCACCGTGATCACAAATTTCCTAACCTCCTTGGTATTATTCACGGTGACTTTTTAATCGTTTTTTAGCTAGAACAAACGTTGTTCAGACCATGGTCTACTACCATTATAATTATAACATCAAATAAAAAAAGAAATGTTATTGGTTTTTGAAAAAACCACAAAACAGAAAAATTCCAAAAAGTCGGGAAGCCGCTGATTCTACACCTGCTACAAAACTGGCGTACCGCCGTGCCACAACTCCTTCGAAGTGCAAGCGCGGTGTCAGGGTTGTAAGGAGTAACACCGGGTGGCACCCATGCTAGCCATGCCACTGCTGACACTGATTTCCTTTGCCAGCAGGTTGAGCTCATGGAGTACTATTATCTATTCTGTGCTCATGGTAGGGTTATTGAGAGCAGTCTAAGAACTTACGTTTTTCCTCCAATCCACGATAGGGGGCGGTGTGCCGGTGGTCTCGCACGCAATATCAACGTATTCACCCTTCCGTACCTCCAGGAATCCATCCTCAGGGATCGTCTTTATTGTTGGTGAGTCTGAAATGATTCAACTAACTACAAAACTACTCGTACGAAAGAATATCTTGGAGTGTCGGCAGGTCGTTGGTGTGGGATGCCACATGTGTCGATACACTCGCGCCATCTCACTTACCGGTAACCTGTAAAGCTGCAGGGGCAGCGGCGGCCAGTGCGGAAAATTCAACATTCAAAAAATACGCATCGATTGGACCCAATTTAATATATATTAAATATTATATTTTTATGCCTCTTGTGGTCGAGACCATGGGACCGTGGGGGTCCGAAGCTCGCCGTTTTGCTCGCACTTTGTAATAAAAATTGGTCGAGACCTCCGGAGACCAGCGGGCGGGGAGCCTTTTCCGCCAACGCGTCAGCTTGGCTATCCAAAGAGGAAACGCTGCCAGCCTTCTGGGAACCTTGCCGTTAATCGGAAGCACGGCAGACTTGAGAAAATTTTCTATATATAGATTGTATTTTGTTGTTGTACATAAAGATTATCTAGTTAACCTTTCGGTTAGAATTTTATGTGAATATCCATGGATTGATTTGTCCATCGTCAGTTAAATTTATTCGAGGAATAATTTTGGCTTTAACTTTGCCTTTGAAGGACAAGATTCCAGTTTAAGTACTACAACGGATACAGTGGCGTAACATAATACTCAATTAATCAGAACGAGCTCACGTTTCATTAAACTGTAATTCTCCAGTTTAGTTCTGTACATAGGTAGGTGGTATGGTAACTAGATTCCGCCCAGTTGTTTTAGGTAATCGTGTTCTCGAAGGTTCTAATATTTTCGGGATAAAAAGTACAGTAACCGGCAAACTTCCTGTGCACAAAATCAGAACGGCACAGAAGCCAAATTTTAGGTCTCTTTGGTGGAAAAAAAAACCCCATTACGTCTAAATTGTGCCAAGAAGTTTTCCGGGATTTATATCCTGTGTTAATCTAAAAGATATTCTATCTATCACGTATTTTTCATCAAAATCTATTCAACCTTATAAGCGAATTTTGAATCACAAACATCCAAACGTCTAAATATCAAAACTTTCACACTTACGTATAATACTAATTTTTGCTCCGCGGTTTTTCCCGCGTTCCCGACGGATCTAATGTTTTCAGAGGATAAAAAGTATCTTATGTGTTAATCCAGAATATAGTCTATCTGTGTATCCAATTTCATCGAAATCCGTTCAGTAGTTTGTGTGTGAAAGAGTAACAAACATCTTCATAAATTACATCTTCACATCCATACAAACTTACACATTTATACTATTACTAGCTGTCCCCCGCGGTTTCACCCGCGTTTCCGGGATAAAAAGCCGATGTCCATCTCCATACCATAGGCTATCTGCATGCCAAACATGATGATCCATTGAGTAGTTGAGGCGTGAAGGCGTAACAAACAAACAAACAAACTCACTTTCACATTTATAATATTAAGTTAGGATTAGGATAGTAGGATTATTAGTTGGATAGGATAGGATAGGAAGTAGGATGAATAAGACTGTGTACGGTTTCAACACCGTACATTTTTCTGTGTATGCAGCAACCTACTTTTGTCGCCCGCTAATAATGGCATAAATACACGGATTCTTAACATTTTACTAGAGTGCATTATAACGTCTTACATCAACAACATCAAGAGGAACGAATCACCAAACAGTTACTGTACTGTGAATATAGTCAATATACCTTTGATACTTCACAAGTGGTTTCTCTGCGCACTCCAACATCAACTACAATTCAAATGTACTGCGCTAACTACTACTAAAATAGGCCCGTACATTTAATGGTCCTTCGAGCCGGATGCTGCATACACAGAAAAATGTACGGTGTTGAAACCGTACAGACTACTTACATTGGACTTCTATAGAGTGTGTCTGCCTTATAGGGCCCCATGGTTCAGGGCGTATCACCTGTAAAATAAATAAAAAATTAAAATAAAATAAAAGGGATTTTTGTAAGGTATAGCCGTTACTTCCTTACTTATATAGGTATGTAGTATAACATCAAGGCTGTTTCGAGAATTGCTATGCTGAACATTTCATGGTCCTTCGAGCCGGATCTATCTGTATATTTTTTACTCTGTGCCCAAAAAAACAAAGCCAAAAACTCTTCCGCTCTATTATTCTGTATATTATAGCATAGTATAAATTTCACCGCGTTTGGCCACACTATCACTTGTTGCCTAAATACGCCTAATTTTACCTGAGTATCAGTCCCAAATTCAGTCTTACAAAATTATCCTTGCATATCTTAGATTACAGGAAGTTCTTAGTTAGCAAAACTGACTGTTTGAAGTCCAGTTTACGTTCCAATTAAGTTAATTACCGACCACCCCATCGCAAGGCTAATTAGTGAGGCATGTCCGTCCGTCTGTCACTTAATATTGTATTGATAGCGTCCAATTGATAGTTCTATTGGTTTTCGGTAGCCTTTGATGTAGATATTTTTAATCGACTTTAAAAAAAATAGATTATCAATTCGACACTTAAGTACGTAATATTATTGGAACTGCATTATATTCACAGATAATCTATTAGGGCTTCCAAACAAATATACGAAATTTCATAGGTGTAAGTATGTTTGTCCACACATATCTCCGAAGATGAAGGGCTGTATGCTTGCTGTACCTACGCAATACGTTGTACGTATATACACAAATTATGCCTATTTTATCGATATTTCTCATCGAACGATATTTTTCAATAAAACTCAGTAGTTTTAATAGCTTGGAGCAACTTCATAGCGCTATCGTAAATAGGCTCCTAACGAAAGAGTTCGGATAAATTGATTAATTGCATAATTGGGCATTCTTGAGGAAATAAAAGCGCTCCACAAGAATAGTGTTGTGACATTGTCGATAATAAAAAACAAAAGATTACAATAATAAAATAAGTTTTTTTGTTAAAAAATTTATTTTTAAACAAGCTTTTTTTGGTTAATGTACTTTTTGTTGACTGTACCTGCATTGTATTCCAATATACTAATGTAAACCAAATATCAAGTCAATCCGACCACTGGAAGTGGGTGAAATTCGACTTGCAAGGTTCCACCCGAACGAACAAATATACATTGCAAGGTAAATAAAAGCTTGTAAAAAACAAGAGTGACGTTTTGATGAAGAAAACGAGTTACAACTGCTGTTACACTAACGCTAATTAATAATTATCCTACCTAGATTAAAATAAATAGAGGGCTTCTCAAGGTTATGTGTGTCTGTGTGGTTAATGCAAATAAGTACATAACTTACTGTAACTATAATAAAAATCAAAAATTGTTTATCTATACCAAACTAATAATCTATATACTAATATAATAAAGCGGAAGAGTTTTTTGTTTGTTTGTTTAAACGGGCTAATCACTGGAACTACCAGTCGAATTCGAAAATTTCTTTCACTAGGCTCGCGTGACGGGTTAGGAACAAATAGGAAGATGTTATCCCCAAGTATAAAACCCCGTTTGAAACCGCGCGAGACAGCTAGTAATATATAAAAATACTTGTCCTGACCTGACTGATCGACTAATTTATAATAAATAAATGATTCTACTGGTATTCATTTCAATTATTCATTTTTTTATTGCTGTAGATTTAAATTTTACAGAAAATCGATATTTCGTGTTTATTTATTTTTATCGATATTAAGAACACTTAAATGGTAAAGTCACAACACTGGCACCAAATTAAACAATAGTTAGATCGAAGAGCGGCTGTCTTTGCTCCAATTAGCCGCTCTATACACCAAAACATGCCTTTTTATTCTATGGTTTCGTTTCGCAATGTTGTTTTGCACAATTAGGAGGAATCTTTTACCCCCTTTCGATAGGGATCATAATATGTTTAGGTACTGTATTATTATTATTTACCTTTTTAGGCATATTGCGTGTATGGAGGATTTCAGATTTCGCATAGCTAACGTTTATTTATTTTTGCAAGCTAAAAAAATTAGCATTCTTTTTATTTTTGCAACTTATTGTGGGAGTAATAAATTATACATTTTATTACCTAGTCGAATTTCTACTCATGGGTGGCCTCTTCTATATAATAAGTAAAAATGAAGTAAAAGGTGACTCGATAGGTCAAATTATAAGGTTTCTTTCTCGCCATGACTCTATACCATTTGGTACCAACCTCGCATGTATAATCAGCTGTATCCTCGGACACCAGGGAGTCCACCTGCAGACTGTAGTTGGCGTGCATCCGTACCCTGGGCGGAAGGTGACCAGCATCCTGACTGTCCCCGAGAGGAATCTTGTCTTTGTACCAGCGGACCAGGAGCTTGGGCTCTGAGAAAATTGTTTTTTTTTAAGACAGGTAGAGCGGTTCACTTAAAGAGGATACTTGAGTGGGTCATAGAGATAGTATATTAATAGAGGGACTGTACTGGTGTAGGTATGTGCCGTAAGCTCGCGTATGAGCAACGCTGCCTTGAAAGGAGCTGCGCGTTCATTTTTTTTAACGACTAAGTAAGTCGATTTACGAGCCATACGGTTACCGTAGCCATTTGGGCGCTTGCAACATATTAAGCATCGCTCACGCGTTACCGACCCTTCCCCCCACTCCAGTGAGCTCTGGCGACCTTACTCACACGCAGGAACATAAAGTTATTTGGCTGCGGTATTCTGTAAGGTGGAGGTACTTCCCCAATCGAGCTGCTCTTTGAGCGAATAAACGCTATGCTCTACCTCTCTCAAAGTACTTATACGTACTCACTCTTATTTTGAACGACTATAAACATATAATAATAATGCCAATTTCTCGTGCTTCATCCCTATCGCTAAATAGTTTAAAACATAGAGTTAATATAGTATGTGGTATGTGCCGTGAGCACGTGTAGGGCCTAAATGGCTTGAATGAAACGAAGTGCGCGTACCTACATAGTTTGAACGACTAAAATACATATAATGAATGTCAATGTCTCGTTTTTTATGGGATACTTTTACCGAGAACAAATTACAAGGAATCTAGGTATTTAGACATTTTGTCTGACTGTAAATCAACTCAACACAATCTGTGAATGCATCTATACTAACTATTTAAATATGTTCTATCCTTTTATTTCAGTAATGTTCGTAAGTAAGAGATGTGATGTGACTAAAATTAGTTTACGTGTGATTTACAACAGAATGATCTACTTGTTTGCCAATTTTATCAGCCTAGGTGCCAATAGGTGACAAACAAACTCAGATTCGCATTTATAATATTGTGATACCTCGTTTTCAATTAACAAAGCCCATGCCGGTAGACAAGTCATCACCCCCACACATAATGCCACATAAATCACACCGTTTGCATGGAACACAAAAGCGGTGTGTTTTTGTGTAACACACGTACAGCTGAACAATAACATAAAATAATTCACAGTCTGTGTCTGTCGTTGATCATATGATACTATGGATGTGGCATACCCACTTATTTCTCTTTTCCCGTTTTTGTTAAATACTTTTTAAAACGTCCTTATGGTGCATCCATGCTAGGCGAACCGAGCACGAGCCGAGCCACGAACGAGCACACTGCGAGCACGATTCGCGTAGCGTGGACGGGCTTGCGAGCCTCGAACGAGCGCAATTGTCAGTTTTTTTACGAACAAAAGGATTCGCATCGTGCTCGTTGTAGGTTCGTTCGCACGCGTTTCGTGGACGCACCATTAGATAATAAAAGCGAAAAAGGGTCTTTGTTTGTTTGAAATTTCACCGATTTCGCTGATATACGTGATTTTACGGTTAAAATACCGTATTTCTATAAGTTTTATGATTGTTAAATCACGTAAATCAGCAAAATCAGCAAATTTTCGCATACGGCCTCTGAAAACCAGTCGTTGCTGAGTTTCTTACCGGAGTTTTCGCAGTTTAAGTGTATTCCGAATCGGTGGTAAATAAATTAAGTGCCTTATCAGGGCCAAAACTGTATAAATGACTTTTTATTTTATTGACAAACAAACAAAGTTCTTCATTTATTATGGAGGAATGCTTGATTAATAATGTTGAAGCAATTTGCCTTCTCCACATCTAACTGTGTTCACTGCATTACCGCCTCCACGCTGCGCACACGCAGCCGCTTGTTAGAGGCAGGAAGGGAACCGTAGATTCGTATCTTTGTGTTCCAATTGTACCCATTTGTAAACTATTGATATGTACGGACCCCTCGATCTTTTGTGAGCTTCCTCGATTGACCTTTGCTCCCGTCTGAGGATTGACTAAGAAGTTATTAAGTTTGTGAAAAAATAATGGAATTAGCCGTATCTAACTTTTAGTACGGAAAAACCAAAAATGGTTTATGTCACACCTTACCTTTAAGTTTTTCGTATTCTTTTAATAATAAATAAATAAATAAAATAAAGTAAACAATTTTAGGTGTTTAAAAGTACCTACCTATGTATGTTGTAGAAAATTTTGTTCGTCAAAGTCTTTTATTCAATTTAGGCCCCAGAAGGGCACTTATGAAGGTCACATTTACTGAAGCTACCACCGGTTCGGAACTCGGCCTTCAACTGAGAAGAATCCGGCAATAAACGCAGCAAGGTTTATCCACTATATGTGACACTTTGACAGTCTTTTTTTAGAAGACAAGAAATATACTTTCCTACATTAAAACTAATTATAAATTTGTTATTATGTATCTACAAGTAGTATATGTATATCTACTATATATCTATCTATAGTATATATGTATGATCTGATTTCAATAGTACAGCTCAGCTATATATGAGACTAGCTTCAGCTCGCGGCTTCGCCCGCGTGGCCTACAGGAAACAAATGACATATTTTTCTACAGCAATAAAAGAAAACAAAACAACTTCATCCCGTTTCGTGGGTGCAGTTATTAAAAACGCTGAGACACGTATAAATTAATTTTCAATCTTCAGCCTAAACTCAAAATTTGAAGACCCTAACTTCGAAGCTGACGGACTTTCATACAAACTTTCTTCCCCTATTTTACCCCCCTTTGAGTATTAAACTTTTTTTTTTTTTTAACTAAATTTAACTTTAGTATTTAACCCCTTAGGGGTTAAATACTAAATTAAAGTGGAATTTCGAAAATCTTTCTTATTGGATACCTACTCTTCACAAAGAATATACCCTCTAAATTTTATGTCTCTAGCACCAGCGGTTTAGCCTGTGCGTTGATATATCAGTCAGTCAGTCAATCAGTCAGTCAGGACTTTGAATTTTATACATATATATACCTAGATTAAAAGGTGTGTGAAGTCCCATAGTCCCATGGTATTTTTTTCGTTAGTTGACCATCAATTATTGACTATGTTTTGATATATTAATATAACAATGTAGGTAATTCCATTAATGAATAAAATTACTATTTATGTATGTCTACTTAACATAATTTTGTTTCGTTTCTTACAACTTAATAATATGTTGGATAAAGCTCCTTACAGACTACAGTGAAGAGTATCGGAATTGTTAGGTCCAGTTCTACTTAACAAGCAGTTACTTCTTCATAAGATATAATTTTAAGGGTTTTATAAATGTACTAGCATCCCCCGTGTATTTCTTCACTATTCCGAGGGATTTTATGTTGTCAGGGATAAAAATCCAATGCATTATTCCAGGTATGACTTACGTGACCATTCGTCCCGGTTTGGGCGGGACAGTCTCGGTTTCAGGCAGTCTGTCCCGGAGTCCCCAGCAAAGCCAACATAGTCCCTGTTTTGCAAGCAGACCCAACGATAGTTGAAAATTATTTTTTTCCGCTCGAAATGCGTGGCCCGACGCCGAGCACGGGGAGGCAGATGCAAAAATACGACTAAGAAGTCACGACACTGCTGGGGGCTTAGTTAGTAGGTCATGCCAACTATTTTGTGTTTAGAGCTTTGATTATTTTGTGTTATTCTATATTCTATAATAAAATACTTATAAACACTAAAAACATTTTTTTATTATATGTTTCCGCAGATGTGTCCCGGTCTGACAAAATAAATAAATGGCCACGATAGGTATGACCTATGCATGAGCCAAGTTTCATCCAGTTCACCCGTTACGAAGCTGAGTGGTAACAAACACACACAAAATTTCGAATTAATAATATTGTACTACAAACAAATAATAATAAATAAACCTTTGAACCTTGGAAGACAAGGTTATGCTGGCATCCAAAAAGCTTGGAGTGCTCAATAGAGCGAGGGAGTACTTCACATCGGGGCTGCAACTTTATAAGTCGCAGGTCCGGCCTCATAGGGAGTACTGCTGTCATCTATGGGCGGGAGCACCTGAATACCAGAGAGTCTGAGGAGAGACTTTGCCTCCTTATGTGTGTTCTACCGCTTATACAAAGTGTTCTAAGGAACTGTTCGACTTGATGCCCATGGCTAATTTCCAACATCGCAACACTCGCCATCGACGGGGACTCCATCCTCAGATATTGAAACCAGAATTGTTTCAAACTGTGCAGGCTCAAAGGATTTTTCTTCCGCGGTCGCTCAGATTGTGGAATGAGCTCCCCGCCGTGGTTTTCCCATTGGACTACAGCATGGGGTTCTTCAAAAAGGGTGTGAAGAGAATTCTTCAGGTTTGGCAACGCGCGAGTGATACCCCTGGTGTTGCAAGCGTCCATAGGCTACGGTAACTGCTTGCCATCAGGCGGGCTGTATGCTTGTTTGCCACCATAGTGGTATAAAAAAAGCTAAATATTGTTCTAATTTTACCCCTTAGCTCGCAGATACGTACGACGCGTCCTACCTAACACACATGACACAAAATATTATTACAGGAACTTTTAAACAAGTGTTTTAAACATCAACACAATTCTATCAAAGAATTTTAATTCTAATTCACGTTTATGTGTCTGAACCTTAACAATGAAATTATAACAGAATTAGGGTATCATAAATTGGTTCTCATAATTTGTAACACGAAAGCTGTGTTACGGTAATTACTTACATTGTTTGTTAAGGTTTGTATATCCCTGATGCCTATCTTTTTTTTTTTTATATATTTTGTTACCATTATAACAATTTACATGTATGTTTTATAGCCTGCACGGAAGCCTCGAGGGCTTATCTGTGTAGGCGGATCTAAAACATTGACTTAAAATGTTTGAAGAAGGATCTTTGAAATAAAAAAAATATACTTACCACCTTTTTTTTTTGCTAATAGAACATACTATTTAGAAGTATTAAATTATTATTTACATTAAAGTAATATTATTTGGCTGCGATCTTCTATAACAGCGGGTGCCAAATGGTGATCCGCGGAACCCTGGGGTTCTGTGGAAGGGTCACATCACAGGTGTTCCGCGTTCCGTCCGAGCATTAAATAAGAAAAGAGTCATACTCATAACAAAAAAATAAATGTTTTATTTTTTTATCTTATAAATTGGTATGTTTTTTACCTTACCTACCCTACCCTATCAAAAGTATCCTATGTCCGTCTCCTGGTTCTAAGCTACCTCCCCACAAATCAGCCAAATCGGTTCAGCCGTTCTTGAGTTATAAATAAGTAGAGTTTTTTATTCGTAGAGTGTAAGTAACACGACTTTCTTTTATATATAGAATTATTTCGTTGTTCATGTTATTTTGTAGTTCGAATATTTTTATGTGAAACATGAAAATATTAGAACTACGAGGTACTATCACTTTTTAACCGACTTCAAAAAAAGAAGGAGGTTCTCAATTCGGTTGTGTTTTTTTTTTTTTATATTTGTTACCTCATAACTCCGTCATTTATGAACCGATTTGGAAAATTCTTTTTTTGTCTGGAAGGGTACACTTCCCGTTTGGTCCCATTGTCATCAGATCAGGATTTGATTACTTCTTAGTGTACTTTGAAGTCGGTTTAAGTTTTTTGTAAAACAGTCCAATTATGTTATTACCAAAATGGGGATCAGCCAAAAAAGATATGATCAATTAGGATTCCGTGGCCAAAAATAAGGAACCTTCTCCAGTCTGCTCCGAATTTTGAACGACAGAGCCCATTATACCTACCAAGTACCTCTCTAAACTTATAAAAGGATTAAAGTTTGACCGTACATAAAAGGTTTATTTGTCCGTCTGTCACAACGATTGATTGACAATATCAGATTAGCATAGTGGAGTAAGCACGTATAAAAAATCTACTGGAGATTGGTAAGGAAATGGCTGTCGGAATTGTTATTGAAATGTCTATACGTGTAGAGTTCGTAACATTTAGAGCGGCTGAATTGAAATAGTTTTATTTTTGTGTGAGTCTGATGATTTATTAAAAGTCATAGACAACACACCGTCCATACACCTAACATCTCAAATAATAAAATAATATATGTAATCTGTGGCAAGCGATTACAGTTAACATAGTAATTGTGGCACTATTTGTAGACCCAAATAAAAAAAATCCAAAAAAAAGTTAACATGGTAATTGTGGCATAGCATAGCATATTCTATGTTGTGGCACTATTTGTTTACCCAAATAAAAAATAAAAAAGTTGTTGTTTATGATGTTAGTAATATATTTAGTTTACTGAGAGGTTGTTAGTGTTTTACCAATAATCGTGTATATTTTTATACTATAGGTACCAACCTGATTCGTCCACATAGCAGGGCAGCAGCACTGTGTCGTTTTCATAAGTTTTCACGGTCACCGGTATGCTTACAAAAGGTTTTTCACACTTCACGTTATTTTTAAATAAAATAATCATCGCTATGTATAATAACTTACACATTTTAACTGGCAAAAATATATATCTATACCTACTAATATATTAAATTAAAGTTGTTAGTTTAAACGGGCTAATCTCTGAAACTACCAGTCGGAATCGATTTTTTCCTTCTTCCTTTTATTGGTTCCCGGGAAGGCGGGTGAAACCGCGGGGGACCGCTAGTAATGATAAAAAAGCCTCAAGAGTAAACTAGGTACCTCAGAGAGACGGGTCAAACGGCGGGATGCAAGTTAGAAACAATTTAAATCTAAAAACATTACCTTCCTGCGGATCAGTTGGGTAAATATTCAGTACTTTACCTAAATTTAAACTATAAACTCTATAGTTTTTATTTATAATATTTTGGAAAAAGATTCAACCCGCGATCGTTCTCATTCACCAAGACATTGGAATAATTAATGTTAGTCACACCGAGCAAGACGTTTTGTTATGGCCCAGTTTTCATTTTTTTTTTTATCGAACGGAAGTCTCTTTCTCGATAAGCTTTTGTTTTTTATTGAGTTTTAAGGCTACTATAGGATTTATGGTCTAATGATTTTAAAGTAATAGTTTTATTTTGTACTAATGGGCACAGAATAAGGCAGATGGAGCGCGCGGAACACGGGAGTGAGACCAAAAAAGCAAATACAAATTATACATACCTGATATTCGCTTTTGAATTTGTATTTGCTTTGTTTACCAATTTTTATAAAACAAAAAAACTTCTTTATTAATAAACTGTGGTTAAACAAAGCACATACAAACTGGAAAACGAATACCAGGTATCTGACTTTGTATTTGTATTTGCTTTTTTGGCTTCACTTTCGTGTTCTGCGCGATCCATCTTGGGTGGAATTTAATGATATATTCAGAATGATTTTCCAGCCAGTGAGGGCATCTTCTGAACTTCTTAGAGAAAAATGCAGAAAGGAACCCCGAGCTGAATTTTGAAGAAAATAAAAATGCCATTATACAACTGTATATGATAAAAATTATAGTATTTTTTTTCATATATTAATTATTTGTAAAAAAAAGACCTCTCTATTATCGCGCAATGATGGCATTGTTTTTTTTTTATAAAATCTTACGTATTTATAATCTTATTATCCTTGTGTAAATAATGAATGGCCGGCCCAAAGATCACTTAATACATGAACTGTGTGTCCCCAACACTGTTTAACGCGTGTCAAAAATTCATTCGAACTCATTCGAAGTTCCTCAAATTCGCGCGTTCCATCATACAAACTTTTTAGATTGATAATTATTAACAGAGATAAAAAAGAAGATATTATTAAAAAATAAGAAAGGATGTAACCATTTCTTTATTTTTATTAATTTAAAAAAACACAAACCCGTTCGTCCTATTTTCAAAACTACAATACACAAATACAAATACACAATCAAATTAAAAAAAAAAACTTTGAATTAAGAAAGACGTATATGTATGAAGGAATTGTAGTGACGCATGCGCGTACGAGCGCGCGGGAATCCGAATAGCAACTGTCATAGTGTCATCGCTTGAGGCGTGCTACATGTTTGGGAGATGATTGCACCTAACACCCGGGATACACTGAGAGAAAATAAAAAAAAAGAAAGAAAAAATACACGGTGACTTTTTTATCGCTTTTTCGCTAGAACAAACAATGTTCAGACCATGGTCTAATAACAACAAATAAAAAAAACGTCATTGGTTTTTGAAAAAACAACAAAACAGAAAAAAGTCAGGAAACCGCGGATTCCCACACCTGCTACTAAACTGGCATATCCGTGTGTGAGGAATGTCCCAGGATATTATATTATATACCGCTATGCCACAACTACTTTGAAGTGCAAGTGTCTGGGTTGTAAGGAGTAACGATAATCCCGACTTTTTTAACCTTATTTTGTGTTTTTTCAAAAACCAATGACGTAATTTTTTTCATTTGATTTTATAGAATGTTAGTAGACCATGGTCTGAACAACGTTTTTCTAGCGAAAAAACAATTAAAAAGACACTACAACGATTAAAAACTAGATTTTTCTATCGCAGTGGTCCAAGATATTCTCTTTTCATTCATCATCTCTTTTTTCATAATGCGAAATACTTAGCACTAATTATAGCGCGGAAGGTTACATTTGTTTTAGAAGAACCGGTACAATAAACTTAATTTATGAATATGAAAGAGTTATCCCATCAAAAACATAACTTCACAACACAAGTCACGCAACGCAGTTCTTCTGCTGTAAAAAGTTGTGAAATCGAATGTAAAACAAGTCAGCTTAATTCAGGACCTACATATCTATGGGAGTAGCTATTCAACCACTAGGTCATAAATTGATACCTATTGTTAGTTAGCTAACAACATTTTATAGTAACCATATTTTTTTTTGTCATAAATAGAGTAATCTTAGCACACGGCAAAATAATCTAAATTCTATCGGTAATATCTCTGTGTACCCCAAACTTTACCGTATTCTGTCAATTAAATGTATCACCTTTAATTTAAACCGAGAAAGAACTCCGCTTCGGGCTTAGATTAATCATCTCATATTTATAAAGACAAGTCTCAGAATATATTGTTCATAAACTTATCTAAGCATTTATACCAAAAGACCCATTTAGACAGATACAGAATTGGAAAAAAAATTACTACGTTAAGATATTATCATACTTAGTTACATTTATTATGTATGTACGTTAATAATGAATTAAGTTAATTAATGTAATAAATATTATGGAGTTATAGTTACAAAATAAAAACACTTAAAAAAGTGTTTTTTCTAGTTCTGATTTTCTTTTTTTTATTGGACTCTTGGGTAAAAATTATTCATATTAATGAAAACTTCATACTTACATACTACCTATACTTTAAATAATACAACTTTGGTTGTAAATGGTAACTTTGATCGTAGGAGCAATCAGCCATAGAGTATACCTTTTTATATCTGAAACAATCAGCACTTTCGGACTAGCCCCATAGCAGCAGTAGCAACTGCTAAAGACGAAGTCGAAAGGGGGCACCACGAAAAAAAAAACAAGAAAAAGTTTTTATACCTACCGTAAATTCAAAATAATTCGTTGAAATAATCAAAATTGCAGTGTTTAACAAAATCTCTACTCGACCAGGTTTTTTCAAATACCATCTCCACAAAGGTTTTTGAAAGGTCTCTTGGCGCGGTTGGCCAAGAGACCTTTCAAAACTAGCTGTCCCGGGTTGAAATAGCTTATAGCACTTACGGGTAACGTAGCTTCCTAATGGTGAAGAATTAGTAGTTCCGGAGATTACATCCTACACCCAAACTTACTTATATCAGTATAGATAGACCCGCTCTGGCTTGCCCCGATACAGCGTAGGAGTATTTTTAATCAAAAATAACAATAACACAATATTCTATTATATATTCACTTCAATGTTACAATTAAAAATAATTATTCAGTCTATGAAATCGAATTAAAATAAAACTCGTTCCATAGACAGCCCAAATCGAACGCTTTTCAAATGTTAATTATTTACGATTCAATCGATAGGCTTATCATAACAATATAATCGTTCTGAATTCAAATAACGCACTAAAATATTTAGTATGATCTGTATTTATGAACGTCAATCAGAATTCAGAACGTTAGTTAACGGTTAGTTACAAATTTAATCTGTGACGTTAGTTTAGTTTTGAGTCAAACAATTAACGTCATACGGTTTATTTTCGACTAACGCAATATAGGTATACTCTTGTGCCTTAAAGTTTTTACTTCTTAAAAAAGGGCCTTAGAAACGAAATAACGAAATAATGGCATTATAAAAATTTTATTGTAACAAATAAAATCATTTTATTGTTGAAAACTTATTTAAATACAGTAAAGAGAGCAACCATAAAAATAACAAGAAAAAAAATGTTTCGTACAAAATTCTTTCAAAGACTATTGCACTATTAGGTACCAAACCAAACCAACCAACACTTTAAAATATAACTTAATTTTGTTTATGGCTCAGTAAACATCATTGTATCGTGCGTTAATAGGCCACTAACGAGTCTATTATTTATGGTATTACAAGCCCCATACTGGTTTTTTAACTTATAAAGGTGTTTTTACTTAGAGTGAATATTCACTGCAGGAAGGATACGCTGCGTTTTTGAACCGTTTCTTTTTTATATAAGTTGAAGTTGAAACTAAGTTTTTTGTAACCCTATGGGATAACTTTGGAGTTTTGGACATATTGTTATAGCAATAAAAAAATCTAAGTTTTTTTTAAATTAACTACATATCTGAGTTTATAATTATTACTGGTACTTTCGGGAAACCAGGAAAGGAGAGACGCTTAACGTGTATTAATTACCTACCTAACATATCTGAACTTAAAATATCTGGTAAAGATTCCACCTATTGCGCCGCAGGTCGTGGGTTCGATTCCCGCACAGGACATGCATTTGTGTGCATGAACATGTCTGTATGTCTTGAGTCTGGGTGTAATTATGTATATTAAGTATGTATTTACAAACAAAAAAGTAGTATATGTATTATATCAGTTATCTGGTTTCCATAGTACAAGCTATTTGTTTGGGATCAGATGACCGTGTGTGAGGAATGTCCCAGGATATTTTTTTTTTATTATTTATTTAAAAAAAAAAAATGAAAAAACCTCCAAATAAATAAAAAGAAAGAAAAATTTAGAAGAATACATCTATAGTGTTACAATAATAAAGAAAGAAAGAAAGAAAATACATTTATTCTAAAGTAACACGCCACAATGGGGAGGGACAGGCAAAGGTAATCTCAGATGGCGACACCGTCACTGGTAACTGTCATTGATATTGACTAGATGTATTCTACGGATTTTCATGAGTTTGAATCAAACCAACCAGTATATTTGACGGGCCAGTTGGCGCAGTTGGTTAAGTCGTGGAGTCTTAACCTATAGCGCCGCAGGTCGTGGGTTCGATTCCCAAACAGGACATGCATTTGTGTGCATGAACATGTCTGTATGTCCTAAGTCTGGGTGTAATTATGTATATTAAGTATTTATTTACAAACAAAAAGTAGTATATGTATTATATCAGTTATCTGGTTTCCATAGTACAAGCTTTGCTTAGTTTGGGATCAGATGACCGTGTGTGAGAAATGTCCCAGGATATTTATTATTTTATTATTTATATATAGGCTTTCCTCATAAAAATCGTTAGGTTTGAAGTGATCACTGCATAATCTTGCCTATATGAGCTTGGTTTCCAATGTGTTTGGTTATCGAACAAATAACCATAAAAAAACTATTTTTTAGATAAACTTCAATTTTATTTATTCATAAAGGTGACCTATATGAATAACCATACCTACATATGGCATGAATGTCAATAATATTATAAATGCGAAAGTTAGGATTTTGTGATTTTGGATGTTTGTATATGTACCAATCACGCTGCAACAAGTCAACGGTTTTGGTTGGATGAAATTTGCATAGGATATTTTGTATCCCGGGCAAACAATATATCCTTCGGTTACGCGGGAGAAAACGTGGGGCGAGATTAATCTTTAAAAAAAGTAGGTAAACGCGTTCTTATGCAAACATGTAGGTATACCCCTTTATCCATAGATCATGACAAGGTTTACTCACGGCACAGCGAAGTCGACTCAATAGACCGCCGAGCCAGGAGACTCATTGGAGATGAGTCTTTAATTAAGGCGAAACTCACGAGCCTCGACCATCGAAGAAAGGTTGCTTGCTTATCGGTTTTCTACAGGATATATTTTGGAGAGTGTGCGCAGGAATTGTTCAACCTAATTCCACCATCCCCATTTTTACACCGAACCACAAGACGCCGGGAAAATTTTCACCCGTACGTTGTTGACATACCGAAAATACGGACACAGCGTTTTGCATCCTCATTTATAATGCGGACAGCAAGGGAGTGGAACTTGCTTCCGGCGTCTGTGTTTCCTGACGCCTACAATCTAGGAACTTTCAAGGCCAGAGTGAATAGGTTTCTTCTGGGTAAGCGTGTTTCATCTTAGGCTTCGTCATCGCCCCTTCTGGGCGGGTCAGTGGCCAAACGCAAGCCCATTTAATTATAAAAAAAAAAAAAAAAGTCAAAAATCATAGTTGATTAACTGTAATAAAAAATACAAGCCTTTTGAATGGTAGGTACCTACTTACAAGAGTTACAAGTACATACCTTTCAAAAGGTACGGTTAAGTTATTTGAAACGATTAATTATTTATTCATGGAGAAGCTAGCTGTCCCCGCGGTTTCACCCGCGTTCCTGAAAGACACTTAGATGTGTTTATCCAGAGGCTCGATTCTCGTAACAAAACTTCAACGATATCATGGCGACTTCAACGTTTAAACGTTGTTTTTTTCTATTATAATGTCAAATTAACGATTGAAAAATGATCTTTATACAAATTGTTGAGGCATGTACAGTCACGTTTGAATGTTTTTTATACAAAATATTTCTCGAAATACAATGACGTTTTGTTACGAGAATCGACCCCCAGAACATATTCTATCCATGTGCCAAATTTAATTAAAATCCATGCAGTAGTTTTTGCGTGAAAGAGTAACAAACATAGAAACTTTCTAGTTTATCCTAGTGAGTTTTTTTAGTTACGGTACTTTTTATCCTGAGAAAGCAATATGAATACCGGGTACGCGGGTGAAGCGCTCGTGGCGTAGCATGATTAGCCGTTCTTAATCGATCGGCAAAGTTAAGCTACGTCTGTCGTGGTCGGTACCTTGATGGGTGACCGCCTAGTGGTATTTCAAATCGAGCGTTTCCGTGCTTCGGAAGGCACGTAAAGCCGTTGGTCCCGGTTATCACTTAATTGTGATAGTCGTTAAGCTAGTTGGATGCCTCCTAGGCAGCTTGAAAAATTCCAACAGTAGGTTGACCACTAGCCTACCTCCACCAATCCGCAGTGGGCACGCGTGGTGGAGTATCGCCCAGTCTCTTTCACCCTCATTTGTGAAAGGGTGTGCGTTCGCGCAGCGGAATGTTGTTGAATTTAAAGATATTAATTATGCAGATATTTAGTGTATGACGTCGTATAATTGTGTATGGTAAAAAAAAAATTGTGTACGCAGCCATTGTGGAGAAATTCACCAAAAACTGATTCCGCTGGGCGAACGTTGTCCTGGCGGAACTTATTTTAATCCATAGATTTTAGAAGAAAAGAGGTGTGTCCAAAAATTAGTGTGTATTTGTGTGTAATTGTGTATGTATGAATAAAATGAGTGCATGCATAAACTTCGGAGAAATTCAAGTTTCCGCTACGCGAACGTTTGGCCATTAGCTAGTTTTCATATAAAGCGCTTACATAGAGAGCTGTAGATTTTTACATACGTTGTTTTGAATTTGTTTATATTTGTTTAAAAAACAGATTTAGAAAAAATCGTAGGGCTTAAAAGATAAAAATATAAACGTAAAATACACTTAATAGGTCTTAGTTCTTAAAGTATGCACTTTGGGGTCTAGATTTTCACGTTTATACAAACCTTGTAATTATCTGAAACATGTTGCCAAGTATCAATGATGTTCCGTTAGTAATTAAAGAGTTAAAGGACAATTTTACCATGAATAGATCACTGTTTACAAAACAGTCAAATATCACGACGTTCTAAAGGAATTGCATGGTAAAATGTATGCCAAAAATTAGTTTATTCATTCAACTATTCACATGCAAAATTTCATGTCATTAAATTTAGTAATTAAAGAAATCAATTAAAATACTGACGAAGCATCGAAAACCTACATAACCCGACCAAGTTCGGATAGCTACAAAAAAGCGGCCCAGCCATATATCTAAGAGACGTTCTTAACCTTCCAATATAGTATTTACTAATATGGTACAGTTCCGTACACAAGCGTTAGGAAAAAATAAAACAATTGCATTTCTTGAATTAAAAATATTTTTTTAATAATAACCCAACTATCTACGATAAAAACAAATCTTCAATTAACAAGTACTTTTCTATTTAAATATCCGTGTACAAAAAATTTTTTTATTAAGTACATACTTAATTATGTTTCATTGTCAATATTATTATTATCGAGAATTGGCGATGCATAGCAAAACAACAGCGCATACGCACATTGTCCTTGACTGCACATTTGTTTGTGACTGGGGATAAAAAACAAAATCAGGTTCAAGTTCAACAGCAAAAACGAATACGCGCGGGCCGCGGCCAATGAAAACATATTATTGCCCTCTCTTTTCTTCAAGGATGGAAGTACCGTTTCAAGCGGGAAGCCGCGCGCGTCCTGTTCGACTAGCAGTTTGTGGAATATTCCACAGACGTTAAATTACGTGCGTTCACAAGAATATAATTAAATCAAAATATTAACTTTTAAAAAATGTGAATACCTATCGGAACTCCGGAATTATTCCAGTCAATTCTGGAGCTGAAAAATCAGAACAATTGAACAAAAATTTGGTGTACAAAAATAAATGACCTTTAAATTATATCGAAACAACAATTGTGTTATCACCTATACCAATTCAATACCGGTATTATACGGTAAATTTTGGGATGTTACCTAAATATATTGCATGGACGCTTTTTTGTAGCTATCCGAACTTGGTCGGGTTATGTAGGTTTTCGATGCTTCGTCAGTATTTTAATTGATTTCTTTAATTACTAAATTTAATGACATGAAATTTTGCATGTGAATAGTTGAATGAATAAACTAATTTTTGGCATACATTTTACCATGCAATTCCTTTAGAACGTCGTGATATTTGACTGTTTTGTAAACAGTGATCTATTCATGGTAAAATTGTCCTTTAACTCTTTAATTACTAACGGAACATCATTGATACTTGGCAACATGTTTCAGATACTTACAAGGTTTGTATAAACGTGAAAATCTAGACCCCAAAGTGCATACTTTAAGAACTAAGACCTATTAAGTGTATTTTACGTTTATATTTTTATCTTTTAAGCCCTACGATTTTTTCTAAATCTGTTTTTTAAACAAATATAAACAAATTCAAAACAACGTATGTAAAAATCTACAGCTCTCTATGTAAGCGCTTTATATGAAAACTAGCTAATGGCCAAACGTTCGCGTAGCGGAAACTTGAATTTCTCCGAAGTTTATGCATGCACTCATTTTATTCATACATACACAATTACACACAAATACACAATAATTTTTGGACACACCTCTTTTCTTCTAAAATCTATGGATTAAAATAAGTTCCGCCAGGACAACGTTCGCCCAGCGGAATCAGTTTTTGGTGAATTTCTCCACAATGGCTGCGTACACAATTTTTTTTTTACCATACACAATTATACGTCGTCATACACTAAATATCTGCATAATTAATATCTTTAAATTCAACAACATTCCGCTGCGCGAACGCACACTGTGAAAGGAGGCCTGTTCTCAGCAGTGGGACATTATAGGCTGATGCTGATGCTGCTGCTGATGACGCGGGTGAAACCGCGGGGCGCAACTTGTTTATAATTATAGTTAATACTACTACTTGCTGGCCCCCGCGGCTTCACCCGCGTCTTCGAGGTAAGTATCGTATGATATCGGGATAAAAGTATGTTATATGTTATCCCAAAGTATAATCATCACTAACTACCATATTTCATAATTCTTTTTTTACTAACATAATATGTCTGTAAAGATGAATATAAATAATAATAATCTATCTATGTGACAAACATACAAATCCGTTCAGTGGTTTTTGGGTGAAAGACACCTCCCCACCCACACCCACACATTCTTTTGGTGCGTCCATGCTTGGCGAACCGAGCACGAGCCGAGCCTCGAACGAGCACACTGCGAGCACGATTCTTGTAGCGTGGACGGGCTCGCGAGCCTCGAACGAGCGCGATTGTCAGTTTCGAGGGGTGGATTCGACAATAAATGAAAACACATAAATACGATCAACTTTTACTATGGGACCAACTTCGAAATCGCAAAAGAAAATACAACTTTTCATACATTTTTGCCGATCGATTGCCGATGATCGTATTTATAAGTAGGTAAAGTTTTAAGTGGTTTCATTTATTGTCGAATCCACCCCGTATTAAAATCATTAGGAAGTCAAATCTGTACATTCTATATTTTTAGAAAAAAGTTAGTTTTATTAGTAGGTATCCATCGTAGATACATATTATTTTCTACTACCTACTTACCGTACATTCATCTATGTGGTATCCCCAAGAATCATGTATAAGATTCTATATATACTAATAATATAATAATAATAGCAGGGCAGCTTGTGGCGAGCTGTTGGTGAGTAGCGACACCACGGACCCGAGATCTCCCGGGGGCGGCGCCTATGCCCCCGCCTCTGGCTTGCCTTCACTGGCCGGCCTGAGTGGAATGCGAGAGCTATGTGCTCGAAAGGGTGGAAGTGCTCAATCTGCGTAATAGCGGGGAAACCCGCTCCGAGATTACTCGCGATGGTGAAACCGGTGCACACCTCTCGACACCCTTAGCTGCTGACACCAATGTTACCCCCTTTGTCACCTTTCGATTACTGTTTTTGGGGGGCCCATTTAGTTAGCGACGAGTCACCGTCTGCCAGGATTATCAACATTGAGACGTTTGATTTGGCAGGCGTCCCGTTGTCTCAATCAATAGCCCAGCAACCAGTCCAGCAAGCTCCCTCCCATAGACCCAGTTTAGTTTCCTTCTTCTCTCCAATAGTCCTTGCACTTCGCGGATGCTGTCTTTGGCCGTATCTTTTCAATAGTACGGGCAGAGATAGAATCCGCTTAGTGTACATATCCCAACACATTAAAGTATCTTAAAGGGGCCTCTACGTGTTGGATCTGTATCCCCATGCACGCCTTCCAAAAGGACCGGTCCTCGGACCGTGAAATTCCAAAAGGAAAGATACAAATAATAATAATAATAATATTTTATAGAGGAAAGATTTTTTTTTTTTTTTTTTAATTTATTTAATACACAAATATTTACATATATTGTTTAAACACTTAATTCCGCCAAACTGCACAGCAGTTTGTTGGCAGATACAGTTCTCTTTTCATTTGATTGTTTGTTTGTTTGTTTGCATTGAATAGGCTCAGAAAGTACTGAACCGATTTGAAAAATTCTTTCACGGTTGGGAAGCTACACTATCCCCGGGTGACATAGGCTATATTCATAGAAATAATATATACCTAGAAAGAACGTCGCCATACTACCCGAATATATAAAACAGGCCAACTTTTATAGGCTGCCGCGCGTAACAGCTACGTTTTACGCTCCCTCTGCGTCATTCTGCTTGTCATAGTGACGTTCATAAAGATAGCAGTTGTTGAAATATTCCAATTAAAATCGGGAGAAATTTAAATATTGATCATTATTTTGCATTTTTTGTTATTTTTATTTGATTTACGCCCTAACAGTTAGAGCGTATTTTTATCGACGCGTGCACAGCTGCGACACTCTATCTGGATGTATTCTTAATCAAAGGCTATATTATATTTTAAAAAAAATTAGGGATCCTTAATAAAACTCCAATATTGTAACCCAAGGTGTACAAATATTACCTAAAATATTCATTACATCGCGTGCGCTGCGAAAACTGTTGATGATAGAATAAAATAATGTACTACGACTTTGCAGAACACATTATTATTTACAAAAAGTGTCGCGATACCATATTATGTCTAACTATTATTATAGTTATGCCACAATAAGTGTTTTTCTATTTTAATAAACTCTTAATTGCAGAGCTGCCAACATAATCACCAAATAGGGTTTTTTTTTTCAATGGATTCACACGGCTTGTGTTTATATTATAAGTTCTAGTCACAAAAATCACTTTCACATAGGTAGTCCTCAGTCAGTCACTGTCCATAAAAGTCATGTTTCACTACTCTTCACGGACTTTTTGAGACAACTTGAAAAGACACGATACACTTAATTCATTTCAGTTCACTGGATTGATCTTTATTGGATAAAATACCACCGATAATATGCAATAAAAATCAAAATAGGTAGGTACATGAATTAATGAAAACGCAACGTCACTCTGCAAGTTCCCGCCAAAAAGCCCAATAGGGATTTTAGTGACGCTCGCTACAAAAAACCGGCCAAGTGCGAGTTGGACTCGTACACGAAGGGTTCCTTAGACGTTTCTTGTATGTGGGGCCTTTAATTTTCGTTGTTATAGCGGCAATAGAAAATATAAAAATACATATGTACGTGAATGAACGGGCGGACAGACAGCGGAAGCAATGCGGAAGCTTATTAAATGTAATAGGGTCCCGTTCCCGGGCTAAGTAAAAGTGAACCATTTACAGGTCCGTAGCCAGGACCGTTGAAATTCAGAAAATCCTTCTTTATCCATACCTTCTAATATTATTAATGTGAAAATAGCACCGTATGTCTGTTACCTATTCACGATTAAACTTCTGAACCGATCGACGACCAGGCGCGGGCAAGTCAGTTATGTCGCGGAGGTCAGCAGAAGTGCGAGCACGTTTCTTAACCTATTTTGATTTAGATTAGCACATCAAAATGATGATTTCGGATGATTTCAACACCCAAATCTCCGTCCCTGTACACGGGCCTGAACATTTACATAACTAAATAAATAAATATCCTGGGACATTCCTCACACACGGTCATCTGATCCCAAATTAAGCAAAGCTTGTACTAAGGAAACCAGATAACTGATATAATACATATACTACTTTTTGTTTGTAAATACATACTTAATATACATAATTACAACCAGACTCAGGACATACAGATATGTTCATGCACACAAATGCATGTCATGTGTGGGAATCGAACCCACGACCTGCGGCGCTATAGGTTAAGACTCCACGTCTTAACCAACTGCGCCAACGGGCCCGTCAAACTATTTAAAGATGGTGGTAAATAAAACAAAGCTTTAGGATTCATTCATATCCTATCTTTATCTCTTACTGCAATGTAATTATAATAAGAATTTGGCATACAATCGATGCACTTGTCACAAATTATATTTTACAAGAGTACTGAAGCCAGTGGTTGTTCGATGAAGAATTTGAAAAGTCTCTCTATTTCTTCGTCGAATATTTGTGCCTCAGGAATAATGTTTATTGGGATTAGCGTATTGTCAATAATCAGATGTCAGTTTAAAGATTTTGGCATACATTTCGGCAGCCATTTCTTTTTAAGAAGGCGTCGCTCGATAAAACCTTCCATAAAACCTATAATAATATACCTCCATCGATTGGGTACACAGACTCATACAAACATACCTTTATGTCAATGGGTGGGTGTCTAATTGTCTATGTCATAAAACATAGAAAAACAACGAAAAAAAAGAAAGAAAACGAACGATTTTTGACAATTTCATTAGCCATGAGCATTACTCATTAGATGTATGTAGGTACGCATTCTATGAGGCTAGAATAGCTAGATGATTAATTATTATATACTAAAAACGACTACTATCCTATTATTTTAAATAGCACTTTTATTAACGATTCAATAGAATAATATTACAGATATCGCTTGTACATTTTTATATCAGCATTAAAAATGTGTATAAACATATCTGACATATTTTGTCAGTTAAGTCAATACTTGTAGTTTATATGACAGGGCTTCCCAAACTTATTTTAACTGTGACGCCCTTGGGAAGATGCCATATTTTTGCGTTTGTTTATTGAATTTGTCAAACATCGATCTTTTTTTGCAAATAACTCTGTAACCCGACGTTTTAGGACATGGACACCTTAGTAGTTTTTTGTTCGGATGAGTGTCCTCAATCGATGTATATAGGATTCATCGAGCGCCGCCAAAAAAAAAAATGGCGCCGAATGCGTATGCGACTGGCATACGCAATTACGCATCCGGCGCCATTTTTTTTCCGAACAAAAATCTACGAACTCCTTTCCTTTCTCATGATGATTATGTGAGATTACAATCGATATCGTCTTCGTCGCAATTCAACGCTCTCCTTTTAGGCTTTCCGTTGCGAATTGAAGATTTAAGTGCGGATATGAACTGGTGAGTGGTAGGACTTCTCTTCGAACATTTTCGCCTTAATGTCTCAAAAAAATTCTCCAAGGCATCTAGATTCAATTGGCGCAAATTGAGACGTTTAAAATCTTTAGAATCTAGAATATTCCATATGTCTTGAAGTGATGAAATCGTTATTATGTATCCATTGACACATCTAAATCTTATTTGACTATCTGATTTCAAAAACGTGAGAGTTTTTAATTTCTGTTTGTATTCCGGCCAAATTTGATGGTGAAAACTATTTCTGGACACATAGTCTCGGATATTCTCCTTAATATCTTCTCTAGAATCTGGTCCATTTGTCGAATCAAATAAGCGGTCCAGCAATTCTACTACAAGAGCCGTTTGGAGAACTTCATTGCTTTGTTCGGCATTTTCAATACCTTCAGATTGTAACTTAAGCATTCCAGCCACCGTGTTGCTTAATAGTTGTGCAGCCAGTTCTACTTTACCCTTTGAGTTTTTGTTCAGGTTTACATGTGATTTTGTGATATTCTTTAACTGAAGTGTGGTTCGATTTAATTCTTCAAAGTCAATTATATGCTGCCATTTTGCTATTTTGTCATCCATGGCTAATTCTCGGGCTTCAATGAAATTGTTTCTAATTGATATTAAAAGATGTGGAACATCAAATATAGTGAAAATTTTTTCATTGTCTAGTAAAAAATAATGTGACTCAACGGGAAGCTGACTTAACATTTTGAGAGAATTCAATGCTTTCACATTAGTGGGTCCATGGTCACAAACAGTAGCTATAATTTTGTAACCAGCTGTAGTCATAGCTCTAATTACAGTTTTAATAATGACAACTAATTGTTCTGTTTCAATAGGTTCCCCCACGAGATAATGAGCGATTGGTTGATTAATTTTCTTACTTATGCCCTGAAGCATGAATACAAGGGCTTCATCTGCAAATTTCTGAGACCGTCCACCTTCTGTCCCCAGATCTTGAAAACCATCAATTTGGTCAGCTTCAGCATTATACGTAACATTAGCTTCTAGTTCCATGCTGTCAAATAAAATTACACAGATTTTATCGTTGTCATTTAAATTCTCAGCTTTCGCTTTCAAATGCGTTACAGTGCAATGATGAACACCAGCTGTATCCATTTTTAAAAGTTGTTAGTGTCGTTTTCTTATTAGAAGTGCTAATTTTGCAGTTGTGGGTTCTGGAATATTGAAAAAAACATATTAGCAGAGTTCATAAATCAGTGATTTTAAAATGTAAACTATTGTTGAATATTTTTCAACTCAATGTTTCTCAATTATCTCGAAAGTCCAATTATAAATCATAACCAAATTGTATGTTATATAAATTTCAAAACATTTAATAAAGATAAAGTCTAGAAGAATAATCAAATGCAGGACTTTAAAAACATATCCCGAGACATTCCTCACACACAAATATCTGATCCCAAACTAAGCGGAGCTTCTACTATGGAAACCAAATAACTGATATACTACTTAATACTACTTTTTGTTTGTACATACCTTGGTAAATAAATACATACAAAATAAACCTACAAAATTACACCCACACTCAGGACGTGAAGACAAATGCATGCTCATGTACACAAATGCATGTCCTATGTGGGAATCGAACCCACAACCTGCAGTTTGATAGCTGGTGATAGGTGGAATGAGAGGTGAGCACAGATAGGCAGTAGTGGGGGCAAGCTCGCGCAGCGTTAGTATACTTTTGGCCAAATCCCAGTAGCCAAATAACACGCGAGAATCCAATAGACGACGACCATCGATTGACGAACCCAAAGACTACAGTATATAGGTACTAACCAATCTTGTGAAGTTCGGCGCTCCCTCCTTCTTCATTCCGCCAAACAGACCGAAAAATTAACTACTGCGCAGATGTCGATGTGTGTGATGTCGCTCACTACTCGTGCCTCTTACCATACCTATAGACGTTTTATTTATTTATTTATTTTTCTTACCAACCTTGATCTTGCATGTTATTTTTAAGGCCATAAGTTTGAAACTTACTTGTTAACTTAGTTTCTCGTAATGGTAATGCTTCAGCAGTTGATTGATGGAACTGTAAATAGAAAACTATATTTTATTTTAAAACCTTACTTGGTCTGTCTCGCTAATTTATATTTAGCAGATTTTCATATGCAAAGATAGGTAAGGTAATATTAAAACTTACAATAAATTACACAAATCTTTCCCGCAATAGGACACCTCCTTTCTTAACGACTTTTCAAGTAATTGGCAAATGATTATGAACTTATTTATTTATTATAGGTAAGGTAGCAGTGGTTCAACGGTTAATTTTCAAGCAACTATTCAATCAACCATTTTTCACTCACCATCACCATAGAGTGCCACAGCACAGACCACCAGTGTTTCCAACAATACAGGTCTCCAGTATGTAATGTATACAATAGTGTCAATAGTACTACACAATACTAGTCTTTGAATACAGGGCCGAATTTCAGAGCAGCCCTAAAGCCCAACCTAAAGTAGCCCATAAAACCACAATACCGCTTTGAATAAAATGTTGTTATCGATTAATTTATTTAAACATACCTACTATAAGAAAACATTTAAAAATTATGTGTCAAAATCAATGCCCATAGTGATCTCAAGAATGTCTCAAAGTAGACAAGACACGCCACTAATATAATAATGAGATACGTATCGTATACGTCAAAACGTGTATGTGTGAGCAAGACTATGCGTATTTTTTGTTGGTCCCTATCTCGCGTTTTATTGTATGACCTCAGTTCAGTGTCGTTAAAGCTAAATAAGTTTGTGTAGGCAAAAGATGTTTGTCGATGAGAGCCTGAAACCCTAATTACCTACTTATGCTTTCATCGGTCAGTATTTTTTAACTGATACAGTAAGTTTCTGTCAATATCATGCAAAAATAGAGAATTTCGTCTAAATACCATAAAAATTTAGTGTGAAATATATTTAGTTTTATCATGTTGAACTATCGCTTTCTTTATATATAAAATTCTACTGTACGTGTGTGTGTATGTCACTGAATTCCTCCTAAACGGCTGGACCGATTTGAATGTTATTTTTTGTATGCGTTTGGGTGGCGCCCTGGATGGTTTATCAGCCCAGCAGTACTCTATAAAACTCTATGGAAAGAAAACTCATTCTCCGTCTACTGTAAAGAGAAAGAAAATAGACGATGGCTAGCTAGGTAGCTCTTTTGTTTTTACCCGCTGACCCGGAAGGAGGGTTATGTTTTTTTTTCTATATTCACTCTTTGTTCTTGCATTTATTTCAATCCAAACTATTTCCTATGCGACAGCTACGTACCTGTAAGTATAAGTAAATAAATTAACTACCTACACATATTTTTAATCATAAATATTACAACTAATTTAGTTCGTGAAAGCTTAAAAAGTACTAGTTAAGATTATAAGTAAAAAATATATATATACTGGTATACAAGCGTTAATGTGATAAGGTAAACGAAACACTTACCACCGGGCATGTATGCATGTTCATTTATTATTTATGGTTTTTTACACTACTAAGTAGTATAGAAAAAAATAAAATTATTAAAAAAATGCGTCTGCCATTTGGCTTCAATGGGGATTTTTTATATTTGCTTGTATATCTTGTATAGTACCTAAGTATTTGTTTTGGATTTTAGGTTAACTTGTAAAAAAATATACAAACATAAGTAACTTCATTTCCCTGTCCTCTGACCCGAAGATACTGCAAATCCAACTCCAATACTTTGAGTCTTCTCAAGTTTTTCACAGTTTCTTTCACGTCATCATCACTTACTTGGTTACAGCTGATGAAACTCAAAATTTCAATAGTTGGACAGTTTCTTACGAGATATTCTAATCCTAATCGTGTTATTCCTAGGCAATTATTAATGCCCAATTCCTTTAGACTTTTGAAGATGAACGCATATGCCAGGCTTATATCTGTTATTCCATAACAATCACTAACATCAAGTTCTTTGAGATTCTTCAAATGGGGGAGAGAAAATTCAGTGTTCAATATTCGTTTGGCACAATATATTTTACCAAGCTTATATTCACCGACATAAACAATTGCTTCCTCAAGTGTTGTGATCTCATCACCTTGACGTTCTTCATCTGGTTCCACTATTTTTATACCAGTTAATCCAGCATCAGATATCTCTTCACAGTTACTGATATTTAAGCTTTGCAAAAGCTGTTGATTTTTAAAAATAAATGGTAAAGTCGTGTCAGTCACACCTTTGCGGCAATAGCTCAAATTCAATTTTCGCAAGTTAGGAAGCCTTTCTGACATTGTGATGACTGCATTTTGATCTAAATCTAAACATGATACTTCTAGATCTTCTAAAATTACGTTTACTTCAGCACAAATTCTACCTATGAGGCAATCTTGAGTTATCAATTTGCAGCGTGAGATGTTTAGAGATTTTAAATTTTTCAAGTTTGATAGTTCTGTTATTCCCAAATCTGTAACTTGATAGCATCCTTGGATATTCAAAAGCTCCAAATTGACTAGATTTGTACATATATATATGAGTGACTGGTCTGTTAAATTGAAGCAATTTACCATACTAAGTTGTCTTAAAGAAACCTGGTATGTACTGAGTGGCCATATATTCACCATATTAAAACAAGTATGAATCTTTAATGATTCTAATTTCAAATTTTCAATTTCTGATAGCGTCAGAAGTTCTGTGCTATTCATGCGGGAATTCGAAAACTTTAGGCGTTTTATATTCTTTGCCCTAAATTGTATTACGAGTAAAATGAAATATAACGTCAATACACTCTCAGCTGGAGTTTGAAAGCTATCAGTGTCAGGGAGATAGTATTCGCTTACAACGTCGGGGTTAAGTTCCATTTGTAATGCAGATAAATCTAATTCTTCTAGTGCAGGGGCTGCATACATCAATCTAGCAAACAAAGCATCCGTCAAGAATTTCGTTCCTGACAAGTTTAACGATTTTAATTTCAATAAACTATTTTGTATAAGTCCTCCGGTTAAATCTTCAAGAGTCTCTTCGGACTTAAATATACCATCGCAAAACAAAATAATCAGTGATTCTAAATTTTTACATTTATTCAATATATTCATAAATTCTTGCTCACGTATAAAACAGTACTCTAGCGTCAGCGTGCGGATGTTATCTCCGTCCTTGTTCCAAAACTTATTAAACTTGTCAGAAATATTAACATTATGGAAATAATAGTGAGAGTATGGAAATGTCGAGTCCTCAAAAATATGGAACGGTGTAAATTCTGTCATACTTGATTTATCGCTATAAAACTTGACCACTTTATTTTTTCGAAAATAATAGTCATTGGCGGCTTCATACCAAGAACGGCAGGTCTCACTTGCAGACAATCTATCAAATTTTGATAAATACTTGAATATGTGAACCAGCACCTAGACGAATAGAAACAAAATACATAAATTATCACAATAGAATAAAAAAGGGCTGGTGTGTACGATTAAATAAGCCGAAGGAATCGAATGAGCCGAAATAATAGATTTTAGAATAAATTACAAAATCCTATGAAACTTGGCACACTTATCAATATCACTTATCTTATTATAGTGCTTTTTACTAACATATTTTTAAGCTTTTATACTAACAAAAGGTGTTATATTTTGATATGTATGTTAGTTTGTAAGGTATATATATCTATGGGCCAAAGTAGCCTGATAATAAAGAATTATTATTATTATTTTTATCGGCGCCGAATTAGACGAATGCCGGAAGAATTTACAAGGAAAAAGGAATTCTATTCTTTCGGCAGATTCTTGAGGAGAGTTTTCTTATGATACCTCTAGGCGAGCCATCTACCAGGATCTACGATTTTTTAGAACCGGGCGGAAACTTGTTAGTGGCGCCCCCTCTCCAGCGTTTGAGATAATAATGTAGTTTTATTCTTTTCAATGGCCGCACACAGCTTGTGTTTTTTGGCAATATCCAGTTATATTACAAGTTCTAGTCACAATAAATCACTTTCACATAGTCCTCAGTCAGTCACCGTCCATAAAAGTCATGTTTTACTACAATGGTGGTCATGTACTACTACTCTTCACGGACTTTTTGATACAACTTGAAAAGACACGATACACATACCTATTAATTCATTTCATTTCATTTCACTGGTGCACATGTATTGATCTTTATTGGATAAAATACCACCGTTCATATGCAATAAAACTCAAAATACACGAATTTATGAAAATAAAAACTAAAATGCAACGTCACTCTGCAAGTTCCCGCCAAAAAGTCTCTAATAATGCTGTTAAAAACAATGTTTTCTTCCAAAAAGAACCTATTTTAAGAAAAAAAAACTACTCACATTGTTTTTCAAATAAATTGGAAATGTTTCGTTCTAATCCGAGCAACAAAAAATTAAATAATTGGACTGTTTTACAAAAATCTTAAACCGACTTCAAAGTACACTAAGAAGAAATCAAATCCTGATCTGATGACAATGGGACCAAACGGGAAGTGTACCCTTCCAGTCAAAAAAAAATATTTCCAAATCTGTTAATAAATGACGGAGTTATGAGGTAACAAACAAAAAAAAAAAAAAAACAACCGAATTGAGAAACTCCTCCTTTTTATGAAGTCGGTTAAAAATGTATCGGTTTTTTATTAAAATTATTGTTATGTTGTATCTGCAGCGCAGTAGGGAAAATAATGGCCAGGCGCTTTGTGAAACAAGCTTTTTTATTTTCAAACATAATTTTGGCACCCCCTAAAAAGTGCCTCCCGGGCCATGTGCCTCAAATTAACCTTAAATTGAGGTTACATTCATTAAATTATAGTTATTTGCTGGTAAATAACGCACTTACGTCATAGGTCAGGTCCATATTTATTTATTTATCGTTCTCCAATGCACGGACACACTTGCTTTATCACTTCATACACACTTGCTTCCATAACAGTGTCTTCTTTGATTGATAACAGTCATGCACGACTCTGCACAAGACACACAAGAAGCAGCAACGTAGGTATAGATTATTTCCTGTTTGGAAGCAGCAGCAGCTAATATGCAGAAGGCACTGCTAATTTATAAAAAAAAATTATAAATTTTTAAATACTCGTACATCAAATTAAAAAAGTGGTAGGTATATTAATTATTACTTTATAATTTATAATCCTATTTATGTAAGGCTGCCTACACATGGCTGAGTGATGATATGCGAGTGACAGCCAACTTGGCATGCCTAGCTATGGGTCGATATCACTCGCCGTGCTGGCTATTAAAATGTAGGTATAATAAATTTGTAATTTTTCTGGCCGAATAGATAAGGCGGCCTAGTCGCCTTATCAAATTATTCTATTTTTTACCACATATTTTATACATTGTAGGCACATGTCTATCCGTGAATTCTTATGTAGGTGCCTACAATAAATGTTTGATACGAAATTTTATCGTAACTAAAATTGCTTACCGTTTATAGTTAAACACTTTAAGAAATAGATTTTTTAGTTTTAGTAATGTAAAAGATAAATAGTCCATAATGCTTTACAATAATGTGCATCTATAATCTATCTATTTTTAACAGATAGAACCTTATTAAGACGCAATAAGGTACCTAAATTTTAATTTAAATACCTACTTTATTTACAACAAATATGTACAAATTAAAATCTATATAGGAAAATTTCCTCACATTAATTAAGGTACATTTTTGATAAACTTCAAAAGATATTTCTTAGATTTGTTGGACTGTACTTTAATTAAATAAATATTCTTTAGATTTCTGCATTTCTTCCGTGGGGAAGAAATGCAATTTACTCCATAGGTATACTCCAAATTTTCGCGCGTCAATCCTCAAGTTTAAAACCGCTCAGCTCAGCGGGGTATGGTAAGGGTTTCTGTCAAGGACAGAGTTCGTTGGTCATTGGCAAGGTCATTGGTATTTCTGACATACTCTGGCAGATCTGAGAATAAGCAACCTAAGTCACGGTACATATCTAGTGGCAATGGACAGATCAAAAATTAAAAATTGTTTAGGTAGGTACCTACCTACTTATTTAATATAGGTTCTTATACCTAATGCACTTACGAACGTTACCTACAATTTTATTGTACCACCCCGGTTCGTAATACACCACGGTGCGGTAGTAGAAAATTCTAAATCTATAGAGAAGACTCCCGCAGGTCTACAGGTAACTTTGGTGGTAATCTTACTAATGTCATTTTGATGTTTGATTAAGTTTTGGTGATCATCGTCCGGTAAGAAACAGGATATAGTATTTTTTTTAAATTATCCTAACTAATATTATAAATGCAAAAGTGAGTTTGTTTGTTCGTTACGCCTTCACGCCTCAACTATCTAAGTAGTTACTCAACGGATCATCATGAAATTTGGCATGCAGATTGTCTATGGTATGGAGAAGGATATAGGCTTTTTTACACTGGGAATACGGGTGAAACCGCGAGAGACAGCTAGCTATTAATTCTGTACATTAACTTTCACATAGTCCGCATTATCAGTCACCGTTCACTCATGTTTTACTACAATGGTGGTCATTGTTTTTGAGACAACTTGAAAAGTGACGATACACATTATTCATTTCATTTCACATCCCTTGAAATGAATTGATCTTTATTAGATAAAACACCACCGTTAATATGAAATAAAACTCAAAATACACGAATTTAAGAAATTTATGAAAATAAAATGAAAACGCAACGTCACTGCAAATTCCTGCCAAAAAGTCCCAGTCCCAGATAACGACACCGTAAGTGCGTTTTCATACGAGACGATAACGACACATTTTTGTCGCGACGATAAACGACCGACGATAATTGGCAAACGGTCATGTCGTCGATCGTTTTCACACGAGGAACGACAACCGCACCGTAACGACAGTTACAGCGAGGTGACAAGAAGTGTCGTTATCGTTATCGTGCTGTTCGCCGTGTGAAAGTCCTGACGTTTTTCAATACATTTCGAAGGTCCGCTAAATCGCACAGTAAAAAAATCGTCACGATCTAGCCGATCCAACGACATAGCCGAATTATCGTTCCTGTGTCGTGCAGTGCTGTGTCGTTATCGTTGCGTGTGAAAACGGTACATAGAAATGTATGGTCGGCTAAATCGTCACAGTTTTTTTACTGTGTGGTTACGGTGTCGTTATCGTCTCGTGTGAAAACGCACTAGTTTGTTTACTGGTTACGAGTTTGGTAGTGGTTTTATCATGGAAAAAAAAAACAAGTCAATTCAAAAAAAAGCTAAGTTCTGTTGCCGGCGATTGAAATTTGGCCACATGATGGACGTTTAGTCGCTAAAATTAATATTCGTAACTGTCTTTACGGTGCGGTATCGTTCTCTCGTGTGAAAACGAACGACGACACGACCGTTTGCCAATAATCGTCGGTCGTTTATCGTCACGACAAAATTGTGTCGTTATCGTCTCGTGTCCAAACGGTCTAATACTGTGATGTGACGACACTCTGTCATAACTTGTCATTTTTAACTGGCAATACTGTTCCTGAAACAATTTCAAAATGTCCGTCGGGAATTGCCAAAAAGCTAGTGAAGATGAACCTTGCGGTAAAAAAATCAAATTTAATCATGAAATCGAGAACGGGGTGAATGATAAACAATTACAATTGAAAGACTTTATCGTAGAGAAGATTTTAAACAGCAATACCAATAGGAAAACAGTGTGTGTTCAGGGTAAATTCAAAGACAAGAGTGATGTGGCGTTAGTTATTTTGGAAAAGAATGCTTTCAAAGAAGCAGAATTGGACAGCAATGGTTACTTCTCCGTAAACACCGAGTTTCGTACGTTCTTCCAGAACGACATCTACGGGAATTACGAGTGTTTCCCACCTTCGACATTGTGCGGTAAATAGAAATAATTACCTATTATGTGCACGCGTAACTTTCCAAATTCAAGGTTTTCAATTCCCATTGTTTCCAGTAAATTCTGATTAGTCATCAGTTTGTGATAAATTCGTTATTATGATGATAGGTTTACATTTACAATGTGGGTTTCTACCGTAAGTTCGCATATGTTGCGTCATATTGTGACCTAACGCTAAATTAATTGTCATTATAATCTTATGTATTATGTACTGCCTCATTTCGTTGGAGAGTCTGTTATGTTAACAGATTGCTAGTATGAAAAGAAAAAAAAATTATAATTCTTGTCATAGTAAAGGGCACGAGTGGTGAGCACAGATCGACATCTGCACAGTAGTTAATTTTTCGGTCTGTTTGGCGGAATGAAGATGGGGGGGAGCGCCGAGCTGCACACGATTGGTTTTTCAGTCAATGCTCGTTGTCTATTGGATTCTTGCGTGTCATTTGGCTACTGTGATTTGGTCAAAAGTGTACATGCGCGACCTTGCCCCCACTACTGCCTATCTGTGCTCACCATTCGTGCCTCATACTGTGATTCCTTGTAAAAACAGTAATTTTATTACAAGTAGGTACAATTTCACCAGTCACGTTCCATTTTACAATGTCAGTTATACTAAAATGCTAAATGCAATCAAATTTATTACTTTTGTGATACCTATCTATTAACTAGGTAAATTTGACCATCTTCAACCATATGTTAACTGAAGTTTGAAAATTGTGTTGCAGGTGTGAAAACAACACTAATATACCCTGCTACAGAGAAGCACATAGCTAAGTTCAGCACACAGCAGGTGTATATTGTGCTGGAGACTCCAGAGCTATACGAGAAGTTGACGCTGCCTTATATACAAAAGGAACAGTTTAATTTACAGGTTAGTCGTTACATTTATTACTGATTGCTCTCAATGTGTTCCTAAATTATCTGAGATGAAAGAATCCTTTAGAAAAGGTAGAGCATAGCGTTTATTCGCTCAAATAGTAGCTCGACTGAGGAAGTACGTCCACCTTACAGAATATTGCAGCCTAATAACTTTATGTTGTATTCCTGCAAGTATGCTATGTTCTCTATACCTGCTATCTGTGTGCCAAATTTTATGATGATTGGTTAAGTAGTTAAGGTGTGAAAGTGTAACAAACACACAAACTAACATTAGACTTTATAATATTGGTCCAATCCGATATGAAACAGTACCAGTATAGTAAATTAATAATAATTTCCATTTCAGTGGGTATACAATATCTTAGAAGGCAAGAGTGAGCAGGACAGAGTTATTCATAACAACGTGTGTGAGAAGGAGGGCTTTGTATTGTTACCCGACTTGAAATGGGATGGTCATACCAAAGAGACGCTGTATCTGTTAGCAATTATTAGACAGAAGGGAATTAAATCACTGAGAGATTTGAACGGCAGCCATTTGCCTCTGCTTAAGAGGGTACGCGACGAGGGAAAGGTTAGATATCAAAACATCTTTGAACTGATATAGTGTTAAATAAAGTTTTTTTATACTACTATATACTAGTGTAACAGATTAAGATGCTAAACCATTAAAGTGGTTGTTCAGAATCATTTTCTGTATTGTATGTATATTTATATTTTAAGAGAGGTAGAGAATAGCGTTTATTCGCTCAAGGAGCAGTTCGACTGGGGAAGTACCTCCTCTTTACAGAATATGGCAGCCAAATAACTATGTTGTGTTCCTGCACATGAGTAAGATCGCCAGAAATCATTAGGGAAGGGTCGGTAATGCGTGAGGCCTCATGTCTTGCAAGCATTCTGTACAATTTGACGTTGGTCTGAAGTATTTTTAACAGATTCATTATGGCTACGGTAACTGCTTTCCATCAAACAGACCATATGCTTGTTTACTGACTTAGTAGTAAAAAAATGGTCCCAATGGTAAGCATTTACCAGAACTTATAGACGCTTCCATCACGTGGGGAATCACTCACGTACTGAAGACGCAAGTCTCATCAAACCCTTCTTGATCCCAATGAAGAGAAAACGATAATTAATAGGATTACCATAGTAAGTAATCAAGTGATAAAAGGTTGTCTAACCATTAAAATAGGTACTTGAATTGAAACATCATGCAATGTGATGTTAGTATCAAAATCTGATAAAATAAATAATTCTATTAGCATTATGAAATGACCTTGTCGACACGTTATGTATTATTAGCTCATTTAGCAGCTGCAGTGTAGAAGGAAAGACGTTTTTCGGGAGCAAAGTACCCAAATACGTTAAATGCAGGAAAATCAATCTAAATATCCTAATAGGTGAAATAATTAATTCAATGTTTCTTAATTTCCAGAAAAAAATACTAGAGAAGTACAACGTTCTGGGCAGTCAGCTACGCATTTACCTGCATTACCAACCTTCTTTTTACCACCTTCACATACATTTCACATATCTGAGGCACGAGGCACCCGGTATCTATGCCGAGAAGTCACACTTACTCGATACTGTTATCAATAATATTGAAATGATGAGTGATTACTACAAAATAGCCGCATTACCATTCACCATTAGAGAAATGGACAATATCTTCAATATCTATGAAACTAACGGTCATGTACAGAGAATTAAGCAGGAAATTGATTTAATCGATAAGTAAAGTACTTATTATAGTGCATAGTAAGATATAAAATTAGAAAAAGATTTTGTATAAAAGTGAAAATGTTGATAAAAAGTATTTTTATGGAATTGCGCTCCAGATTGAGGAGTTGCAATGTATTTATTACAACAGGCATAGATTTAAATAAGAATTGTAACTTGAAAATTAGTATACAAGCTAATTGTATCATATTGAACTATTACAATGATGAAAATTACAGATTGAAGCGTCGAGACAGCTTGTCCTCTATAGAAAGCCTCTCCGATTGTTATTCCGATGATGATTCCGAAGTAACATCAATTATTCCAATACAGGAATTCTGCAAAATTATACCTAACTCGATGTCATGTTTGAAAATAGATAAGAACACCATATCATTTAGGATTTTGACGGAACCAAATGATGGTGGGAACTTCTACAAAGAACTTCTATCTACTAATAATCTTCAGAGTTCAACCGCTCTTAATCAGTTGAAAATTAATGTAAAAATCAATGATGAAGTTAAAATTTCATGCGCTAACTGTTCAAACAATGTATCGGAGAATGTTACCAAGTTTGAGAGAATATTAGAGTTGCCATCTGCTAATATTGACATGTCTGAATGGTTTTGTCATGGACATGGGCATAGCTCTCAAACAAATACTTGTGTCTCACAGAACAAACATGATTTTCTATACAGATTGACATATTTTGTTGTAAAAAATTCAGTTTTGTCTGATAAGACGAACAAATTTAATTCTAAGAGAGAAGTATATCACTGCAATCGATGTTTGGCGTGGTTGGGTCTCAAAATTAAAGATACAGTGAAGTTATTCAATTCTGAAGTCAAAATACATGTAGACTCGGCTGAGAACAACGCTTTTACACATAAAAGTGCACTTGAAAATGTACATGTCAACGATTTTGTTTATACAATAGAGAGTATTACAAAGGAGTTTAATCTTGGCTTCCAATATACAGTAATGTGTAAGATTGTGCTGGAATGTACTATGTCTGCTAGTAATAAACAATTCTTACTCATTTGGGTGATGGATAAAGAGTTACAAGTGTTAAGGAATAATGGAGAAAGAATTGAGAATGACAGGATCAAGTTGCAATCGAGTTTTCTAACTAAAATTCTTTATAAAGTTGAGTCATCGTTGAATGAAGAAGTTGAGGCATGGCTCACGGACCCTGGTGTTGTTTCTACAGATATATCTAAAAGTATGTTTTTCTTTGGTGTAGAACATTTGCAAAATATGTCATTGAAGGTACCAGAATTGTTTCGAAATACAAACGGGTATTGTGTGAGCTATCTAAAGGTTTGAATATGAAATAAAAATGCAGAACTTATACTGTTCCTTTTTATTTGTGGTAACACAAGTTAAGAATTTAAGGCGATGATATCTCAGTGGTCGTGACGTCGGATACCGGATATACTACAATGAGCTTGAGCTGAGCATGGTGGTAGTACTATGGGTATATGGGTACTTTGTAGTACCCATCTGGCTGGCTACCACCCTCAAGTTGAAAATCTGTCGCCAAGCACCTATCGGTGTGTGTCGACAGCTGCACTTGAGAGCCAGTTCCTTCTAGGCTTTGTGTGTGCATCACCGGATTAACGGATAAGTTTCGGAGTTTTGAGCCAAAAACCAGAAAAGATTGGTAAAAAAAAAAACACACTTCGTCTTAGACAACCATGGCTAAAAAGGGTCTAAATTATCTATACTAGCATCGCCTTACAGCTTTACACCCATCTTCCCATCACCCTGTATATTATCGACTGCAACGTCATCTGCCGGAGGAGAGTTTAGGAGGAGTTCAGTGACAAGTGGTAGGGTTGCACCACCGCGAACGAAGTCGCGCCGGGCAGCTAGTATGCATATAAGAATGCAAGCTTTATAGTATTATTATAGACTTTGAGAAAAATAAAAGTGACAACTTAGTTTGTGATATCTTTATTTGTATCTTATTCATAAAATAACGGAATGATAACAATTTCTATAATTTACAAATTTTAACAATATTCAAATCCTTATTAACAGCATCATTAAGTCAAACATGTATGTACTTTTCACTGACTTATAACCCTTTGGCTCTAGATAAGATGCACTTCAAGTGATTAAATGTATTGGATTCATCTATATAAATCCACGTTTTTTTACAAAATTACTTGTCAACAAAGATTTTCATAGGGCATCGTGCCTCTACCCAGATGGATAATCCGCCTTACTAAAGCATGACATTTAATATCACTCCGCTTGAGGGGCCTTCTGAGCAAATCTCTCTCGGTTCGTACTGCGCACGGCTGTCAAATACTGTCAATTCTGGCTTGTTTATTTCATGTTCCCATAGAGGCGACTATCCTTCTGGACGTTTTAAATTCTTTGCTTGTCAATTACAAATATTAGAAAAGATGCACTTCCCTTAACTACCTACATTATGAAAAATATATAATCTGGATCACAAATGTAACTGGATTCATCTACATAAATCAACTTTTTATAAAAAATTACTTGTCAAATACAAACAGAATTTGTTTGGTTTATAAAATATGAGTTATCGCCCTGCAGTTTACTTTTCGGAGGGACCGTGGCATAAAAAAAGTATCCTAAAATGTTAGTCCAGATTATGACCTACCTGCATGCCAAATTTCATCGCAATTGTTTAACATTGAGGCATCAAAAGGTAACAATTATTTTCACATTTATCGTAACCATTAGATAAGATTTTACGATTAATTATTTTCCAACCTTTTTTTAGTTTCGCGTGAAACGAAACGAAACGCATGCGATGCGTCAGTTTTTCGAATACAACTGGAAGTTCCAGAGATTAGCCCATTTAAACAAACAAAAAAACTCTTCCGCTTTATATTATACCTAGTACAGATTTCACAGTCTAACATTGATATAATATTATACAAATCATCAAATTAACTCAATAAAATGCTATGAAACAAATATTGTAATGCATTCGTATCGAATTGGGCCATTACTATGTATTCGTATTTTAGTAGCCGTATTGTTGCATTCCTAATTAGGTACATTATATTTAGATCACATTTACGGAGCTTAATTAATTCTGCTAAGAGTAAAAACCGTAGCGATCTCCTCATTAAAATAAAATACCCATAGATAGTTAAAACATATTTCTGATGTCTTTAAATCTCCAACACATACTCTACATAGTTATATTGGGGTTCAAGAAAGCTCTGTGAGTGGTGTGTTGCTTCGTACCTAGATATGAGACTAAGGAGTAGTTGTAGTACCAGAACAGTCCAAATAAGACAGTCAGCAGGACATCTGAATCCAGTTGGTTAAGGAAATTATATAGAAAAATACAAATACTTATGAAATAAAAATTACAAGTATTATGTTGAATATGTATGATTTTCACCCCCATTTCTGTGCAGGAGGCCTGTGTATCTGCCGTGGGACATTATAGGCTGATGATAATGATGTATTTTTCAGACAGGCTGGTGTGTAAGTGGTAAAATAACCCCCTTATTAAACCACAGGTTGAGTTTCATTGCTTTAGGACATAATATTTTTGCATGAACATAGTTTATGTATGTCACCCACGTGGCTTGACCTCATGTAATCTGCCATGCAATGTACGATAACCAAATGTTCCCGAAACGCCACAATCAGACAAAAATGGAGGAATATTCAATTCTTATAAATTCATTTTTTTTTTTTTTTGATTATTTTGAGTATTTTCGATTATTAGGAAGTGTATGTTTGTTTATTTTAAATTGTACTTTTAGACACTCATTGAAAATGTTGATTTGATTTTTGATTAATTTATAATATTTAATCTACTTAGTCTGTTGTCTTGCATGGTCTATGTTGTGTGCATCTGTAATTGGTACATGTATCAGAATAGTTATAATTATAATAATAGCTACAAATGTTGTAATACATGTGCTGTTGATGTACCTTTTTATAAATAAATAAATAAATAAATATTACAAATGCAGCGGTCATGCGCGAAAGGGACAATCTGTTCAGTGTTTTGAAAAGAGTAATTGATGAGTTTATTGCCGGCTCTTCTCAGCAAATGCAACCTTCCGAAACGGTATTAGAGTCAGACTTTTCATAAGTGCCTGCGAAGGTCTATTTGAATAAATGATTTTGAATTTGAGTAGTTTTTGTGTGAATGAGACCACATCCATCCTCACAAACCTTCAGGTTTATTTAGTAGTATATATTCAGATATCCAGGGCTGAGCAGGCTGTATGCTTGTTTGCCACATTAGTGGTATAAAAAAAAAAAATTGCAAGTAGAAGGTAAAATCCAGTCACTATTGGAATCTCTCTAAAGCTACTTAACCTGTAATTATTTACAATATGGCTCAGAGATCTTGAAACATGAAACATGACTCAACCAGTCCAATTTATGTTTGTTTTTTGTAAAGGATACGCATCACAATCTTCTCCCAGGTCTCCACCATGTACATCTCAGTAGCCAAAGTGTACCTCAAGTACCAGTGGCTGAAGAATTGTTGGATTTTCTTCAAAGTTTCCATTTTCAAGTCTCACGTCTGCGGATAAGTACAGTAGCTCGAGTTTTCTAATTATCAGTCGTATATCCTTATTATAAATCTAAGGAGATTCAAATAATTGCAATTCCAATGTGTGGTTTAAAGAAAAATAGATGAATAAAAACTAACCAAATAATTTGCTCGCTTTGCTTTACGTTTACGCTTTGCTTGCACTTTTTGATTTGACAATGACATTGATTGACAGATTGACTGACAGTACAAAGCAGTGCTTCCAGATCGCGAAAGTAAAATTACAGTGCTGCCAGCTAAAAAATACAGTATATTCCGAAAAATACAGATTTCTCAATAATACAGTAAAATTACAGTAGGAAGTATTCGGTTATATGGAAAGAGAAACAATAGTTATTTTATTTTATTGACTTGTCGAGTCCAAAATAATGTATTCCATATATTTCATAAAATTAGAATTTGATTACTATGATTTTGAATTTGATTATTTGACTACCCTACACTGTATTTTTTCATTACACTAAACAGTGAAATATTTTAAATTACAGTAAAACCAAGGTAATTACAGTGAGTCTGGCGGGAACTTGCAGAGTGACGTAGCATTTTCATTTTTATTTTCATAAATTTGTGTATTTTGAGTTTTATTGTGTATTTTTGGTGGTATTTTACCCAATAAAGATCATTCATCCATATGCACCAGTGAAGTGAAATGAAATGAATTATGTGTATCGTGACTTTTCAATTTGTCTCAAAATGTCCGTGAAGAGTTTTAGTACAATGACCACCATTGTAGTAAAACATGACTTATGGACGGTGACTGACTGAGGACTATAATGTGAAGTGATTTATTGTGACTGGAAACTATAATATAACTCGACACTGGCAGAAATGAGCCCTAATTTGGGCTTGGTTGCCAAAATTAAAAATAAGAAGAAGAAGGGACTTTTTGGCGGGAACTTACAGAGTGACATAGCATTTTCATTTTTATTTTCATAAATTTGTGTATTTTGAATTTTATTGTGTATTTTTGGTGGTATTTTACCCAATAAAGATCATCCATGTGCACCAGTGAAGTGAAATGAATTATGAGTATCGTGACTTTTCAAGTTGTCTCAAAATGTCCGTGTAGAGTTTTAGTACAATGACCACCATTGTAGTAAAACATGACTTTTATGGACGGTGACTGACTGAGGACTATAATGTGAAGTGATTTATTGTGACTGGAAACTATAATATAACTCGACACTGGCAGAAAGCCTTAATTTGGGCTTGGATGGACCCCGAATGGACATTTGCGTTGCCCGATATAAATGGCACATATTTGTGACGACATACAACTGGATGGGTGTTATAGTATAATATAAATTAATATTAAGAATATAACAACTACATTTTTTGTTGCACTTAAAATAATAAAAGAAACTGGAATAAGTATCTTTCATGTCAGGCCTGGGTTTTGTATGGACCGTGACCCTTTTCATTTCAATTAATGCATAGAATTTTAGTAAAATTGTACAGAACCCTAATAATTTTAGAGAAAGTATTGTCGTAATACGGTAACACTGATCATTTTGTTGGCTTGGTTGCCAGGGTCCTTGATTCGAATGTTGCGTTTTATTTCTGAACTGAAGCGACGATATCCACTCTTTATAGCATAGATAAGGATCATCATCATCATCATCAGCCTATAATGTCCCACTGCTGAGCACAGGCCTCCTTTCACAAATCAGGGTGAATGGGAATGGGCAGATACTCCACCACGTGTGCCCATTGCGGATCGGTGGAGGTAGGCTAGTGGTCAACTTACTGTTGACATTTTCAAGCCGCCTAAACCTCCAACTAGCTTAACGACTATCATAATTAACTGATAACCGGGACCAACAGCTTTACGTGCCTTCCGAAGCACGGGAACGCTCGATTTTGAAATACCACTAGCTAGGCGGTCACCCATCTAGGTACCGACCACGTCGGTGGTAGCTTAACTTGCCGATCGATTAAGAACGGCTTATCATGCTACACCACGAGCGCTAAGGATACTTGGCCTAAAACCTCCTTCAAATACCTACTGTAACCACATAAACGTATATTAGACTTTTTGGCGGGAACTTGCAGAGTGACGTAGCATTTTCATTTTTATTTTCATAAATTTGTGTATTTAGAGTTTTATTGTGTATTTTTGGTGGTATTTTACCCAATAAAGATCATCCATGTGCACCAGTGAAGTGAAATGAAATGAATTATGTGTATCGTGACTTTTCAAGTTGTCTCAAAATGTCCGTGAAGAGTTTTAGTACAATGACCACCATTGTAGTAAAACATGACTTTTATGGACGGTGACTGACTGAGGACTATAATGTGAAGTGATTTATTGTGACTGGAAACTATAATATAACTCGACACTGGCAGAAATGAGCCCTAATTTGGGCTTGGTTGCCAAAATTAAAAATAAGAAGAAGAAACGTATATTACCGGAGCTTTTTTTAAAAAATAAAGAAATTACATTGACTTGGATTTACAGACACTGCTTGAATTTTATTATTGTAGAAACTCATGGTATAGTGGTATCTATGTGATTTGTTGAGGACACAATTAAAAGAAACAGACATAAATTCATACAATACGCTTTATTCGCTTGGTTAATAAACATAGTGTGACCTTAAACAACTAAAATAAAATTGGTATCAGCCGCTTACAACTACGAAACAATTACACAATGTTGCCAGCCAAAGAATACAAAATTATTTTATACACTGGTATTCGATAAAAAATTTTGTACTTATAAATTATGTTACATTTTAATGATGCGCTTTAATTTATTAAAAAATTACATAATTTACTTTTAGAAATGCTAAAAGTCATTACGGGCTATGAAAGCCTTAAAAATATAAGAAAATATTACATTTTATTGTGAAATTTTACCCCAAAAACGGGTAAAGCGATTTCTAGCAAAATTATCGTTCGCATGCTATCGTAATTTTTTTTAATTCGCGAAGCGTTACTAAAACATATTATCAACCTTATTTTTGTAGTGATAAGTTCCTATATCACATGTGACATGACTCTAAAGTTATCATTGTTTGTAGGTAGGTTTATCACAATCCTTTTTTATTTTTGTTAGTGCACTTTATTTTTACATTTACAAGCCAAAAATATGCTGGCATGAAAAAACCTGTTTAACTGATACTTAGCTTAATAAATTAACTTCAGTTTTGTACTTAAAAATATACTTTTTTATCACGAATACCTTTCCCATGAATATACGCTGGCTTATGTACTTATTTATTAAGATCTTTCACTCATTAATAGCAGCCATATTAATTATTAATACACTAAAATGGTAACATTATTTTTGTATATACGTGAAATATAAAAATAATTAAGAGTTTACCATTTGTTTAAAAAATTATACTTATTATCTTTTATAGTGGCAAAGGTGATTTTTAGCGTATCCGATTAGTATATATGCAAATTCTGCTAAAAATAACGCATATATAATAAAACATATAACGCGGAAAGTGATTTTTTTGTATATTTGCCTTATGTGTAAGAAATTTTAAAATCCATGTTTTTTTTTTTCAATTTCTGTTTTTTTTTCAGTCTAAGGTATAGAAGGCACCAATATTATACATAAATGTTGTATAATTTGTATATATAATGTATAAAAATAGCTGCCTATACAGAAACCTTGTTTAATTGGCACGAATTTCATTATATTGTCTATTATACGTAAATTGCTTTAATCGAGTTTAAAATGGCTAAGAATAAAAATATATTTTTTATAACGCTAAAAATACTATATGTATATATTTCATTCACATTATAATTCGAACAATCCAATAAATTTATTAAAATATGTTTTAGAAGTATTTAAATACACTTAAAAACATGCCTTGAATTCAATACTTTTTACCACTCTAGTAGTTCAAACTTCAATAGCTTAGTTATTTTTTAATACCACTTATACTGGGGTGGAGACTTCGAGATGGCATATTTTTGAAACCTATGTTGGGTTAGTAATGCTGATCAACTTTTACTATGGGACCAACACTGAAGTATTTTTTTAAACATACAGGTTCATTTCACAAGTCTAAAAAACATGCTTTAAAATTCGATTGTAAATTCAACCGTTTTGTAAAAATCATCAATATTGTTTCTTCAATTTCAACAATGAACATTAGAAATTTAAAAAAAAAATCTCTTTACCGTTTGGTTGGATACTGAAAAACAATACATAAGAGCATTCGCATAAAGTTTCAATTCACTCAGTTACAGACATGACGACACAAGCGTCATACGAAATCCACCTATAGGTGTTACAAAAACTCATTTTTCGGCAAAAAAATATTTTCATTCCAAATATTCGGTGTAGCCCTGGGCACCAGTAAAAATGACGTCGATCCATATCCTGGCTGCTTCTCCTGATGGTGCCATCAGGTAGTACCGCCGCTGACGGGTTTTAATTATAAATGTCGTTTGGGGATTAGGGGATTTAGAAGTGTTACCGTGGTCTAGGTAGACTTCCTCTATCACCTGTAAAAAATGTCTTTAAATATCGGTAGCTTAGTGGTAAAAAAAAAAAAAATAACCCGGGACATTCTTCCACAGGGCTGTACCCAAAATAAGCTGAGCTTGTACTATGGAAACCAGATTTACACCCAGACTTGCAGACATGTTCATGCACATAAATGCATGTCCTGTGTGGGAATTGAACCCATTAGGTGGAATCTTAACCAACCACGCCTGGACTGGCCCGTCAAAATTATTATAATTGAAAAGGAAAAAAAAAAACAGCACCAAGATGGGTCCATGGCATGCAACCTCCGAACCGATATTAGAGTCCAATTTTTTGTTATGTGCATGCGAAAGTATTTTGAATAAATGATTTTGAATTTCAGACTCACTTGAAAGTAAGCACCGCCCCGCGGCTTCTTCTCACTCTTGTCCCAGTAGTAGACGAACGTTTTCGTTTCTCTATCGAAAACGAACCACCTGTGTGTAAAAAGTTACAAATATTATAAAATCGTAGCTAGCAAAGAAATCTGCGTTGATTTCTAGTATGAAAAGTTTTTTTCGAGATTTTATAGTTTTTCCTATAGTCCAAGTTATGACTAAAACAACCTCTGATAACTTGGCTGCCCTTGGAAAAATAACTAAATAAAACAAATTCAAAGGTTGTCAATACGTACCTTTTGGACCATGTGTGGAATTTGGCGCCCAGTTTGTGTAAGTAACCGCGACATGACGTCGACGATACTGTCACGTAGGGGCACAACTCAATCTGGTGACCTGCAATATATTTATACTATAATAATATAGCCTTTTATTCAGATCGACTTACAATGGTTAAATTAATATACTTTTTTAAAACTTATTATATTCTAGAATTTGATTTTTGTTAATATTTTGAAGATCTGTTTGCCAGTCGGCAAAGGCCTCCTCCAATCTTTTCCATTCATTTCTTTCTTGAGCCACTCTATTCCACATCACTCCTGCCACTTGTCTGATGTCGTCGTCCCACCTTTTCTGTGGTCTACCTCTTTTCCTTTTACCTTCTCTAGGGTACCATCGTGTTACAATTTTGCTCCATTTATCTTCTCAATATATTTATACTATGTTAGAAAAGGGTCGGTAACGCGTGACTGATGTCTCGTGTGTTGTTAACGTCCATATGGCTACGGTAACCGCTTACCACCAGGCGGGCCGTATGCTTGTTTACCTATAAGTTTAAACTAAAACAAATGGATGCCCATTTTCACCAACCAGCCACGAGACGCCTACCGCTTAGGATACTTTTTAAAGAAAAGAGAAGGCTACTCAAAATGATAGCTTTAAATAAAAAAAAAAACAATTTACCAGTTAGAACTTTCTTAAGTTAGGTATTGTTTGGTGAAAATTGGCAGGAGTCTTATTAGGCCAGGAAACTGATAATTTGGTAGAACGTGGCAGAACGTGGTAGAATTTGGCGTCCACATGCATCTGCTGAAATAACCTAGAATAGGTGTTTGGCGAATTGGCGTTAGATTTTCAACTAGGTATTGAAGCGCTCGTGGTGTAGCATGATTAGCCGATGGGCAACGTTAAGCTACCACCCCGGTGAGGCTGGTACCTGGATGGGAGACCGCCTAGTGGTTTATTTTTATTTTTTTATACAACTTAGTCGGTAAACAAGCATACGGCCCACCTGATGGTAAGCGTTTACCGTAGCCATATGGACGCTTGCAACACACGAAGCATCGCTCACGAGTTACCGACCTTTCCCCCCTCCCCTATGAGCTCTGGCAACCTTACTCACGCGCAGGAACACAACTTTACACAACATAAAGTTTTTTGGCTGCGGTATTCTGTAAGGTGGAGGTACTTCCCCAGTCGAGCTGCTCTTTGAGCGAATAAACGCTATGCTCTACCTCTCTTAAAAAGTATTTCGGTTTTAGGTGATCCAATAAATAAATAAATACTCCAAAAACAAATGGTGTTGTTACCGGCGGACTCGACGTGTCTCCGTAAGTCGAAGTCATCCCGGTCGACGGGCAGGTAGCGCGTGAGGGGTCGCTGCGACTCGTTGTACGAACCGACTCCGCGTCGACTGCGTCTGGGGGCTCCGCTGAGGGACACTGCACCAATACATTACACACTATTATACATCTATTTTATTTTACACTCACTAATAATAATAATATAATCATTTATTCTCTCTTCACAAATTATATGTAAATAAAAACAATAATGAACATTTTAGGTATGGCAAAAGATAAAATTTGTGAGAGACTGGTGTCTGTACTAGGAAAACCTGTACCACAGATCACTGACTTCAGAATCCTGAAAACCTTTCTGAAAAAATATATAAAGCCGTGATATATTCTTCAGACTCTGCTGATTCTTATTGCGAGTACGCAAGGGAATAAAAACTTCATTTTTTATCTGCCTACATAAAAACAAGAAAACTGCCAGTAGATTAGACATCCGAAAATTTGGCCAGTTCAAGCGATAAGAAACGGGTTAAACCTGTATCAAAATAATTGGACTGTTTTACAAAAAACTTAAACCGACTTTAAAGTACACGAAGAAGTAATCAAATCCTGATCTGAAGACAATGGGACCAAACGGGAAGTGTACCCTTCCAGACAAAAAAAGAATTTTCCTAATCGGTTCATAAATGACGGAGTTATGAGCAGTGGCGTGCATTGGTTTTCAGACTAGGTAGGCAGAATAAATCATGGCCATACACGCCTAAATATGCCTCTTAAGGTGCGTTCGAATTGGGGTATGGTAGCAAAAATAACAGTCCAAAATGCCAAAAACGATCACAACTGGCGTTCGATTTGGAAAGTTGTGGGCGAAATTGGCGTTTTGAACTGTTTTCGTTCACCGTTCGTTTTGCATGGAAACAGTTAAAAACGACATCGTGAACTGCAAATTTTGACCCACCTCCGAGGCAGGGTCGTTTGTGATCATATTTTGACATCTTTGAATCTGACAGATAAGTTTCGGAAAATTCATACGGGAAGCGAAAATTCTAATTTTTATTGTAAAATTTTGTAGAAATACTAACAGGCAAGAGAATAATTTGTTAGATTAACTTTGTTTAATGATTAACTGAAGGAAAAAGGTAGTTTGAGACAAGTGACAAGCAGGCGATGAGCATGCAAATGTCATTTTTGTATCTAATCGTTCGATTTGGGACATATCGTTTGTGGCAAAAGTTGCAAAATTGTTGAAATTTTCCAATTCGAACGCTTAAACAAAAATGCCCATTTTGAAACTGTTAAAAACGACATCACTCCAATTCGAACGCACTATTAGATAGATCATGTTTTTTGACCAGATTCGTAAAATTGTTTAGGTCAGCGTATCATTCCACACACATTTGGTATGATTCATTAGCAAACAAAATACATAATAACAGAATAATAGATTCGAATAACAGCACCCAGTTAGCCAGGTGTATAATAAACATAATATTCTGTGTTCAAATGTCTAATATTTTTACCTTTGTTTTGAATCCATGAATGTTTTGGAGTTGGTCTACAGCAAGTTACCTACTATTTTCAACAAACGAAAACTGACTAAAGGACTAATTTATCAATACATTTTGCATCTTCACCACAAAATTTCTTCATTTCACACAGATACACTTCGCAAAATCCTAATAAGTAAATAACAACAACATTGCAAACAAAAACAATGCCAGCCAAACCATAAACAAACCAACACAAATAAATTGCGAAGTTATATTTGAGTTGCTCTAATGTTGGTAAACTGTAGTCTTTTTAATTTGGATGGGTTACTTTACTTACAGCTGAGTAGGTAAGGTTACTTTTGGTCCATAAATCGCGAATGTCAAATGTCAGTATGCTACGCATAGCAAAAGCGCGATTTATGCTTTCGTCGTATTATCTTAAAGAAGTGTGTGTGTGTGTATGGATATGCCGAAATCGTTTTAGTGTGCGTGAATTTGAGAGGCGAACTCGCGAGTGCCTGCGCGGCAAAGTTTGAGATTTCGTATTGAATGTTAGGTTAGAATTTTTATTTAAAGTGGTTATGTAGTTTAATTGAATCAAACTATTATTGTATTGAATCTTATGAGGTAGGCATTGCTTATTTGCCTATATGGAATGCACGCCACTGGTTATGAGGTAACAAACATAAAAAAAAAAAAAAATATATACAACCGAATTGAGAACCTCCTCCTTTTTTTGAAGTCGGTTAACAAGACGAGCGATATCGAAGACAAATACTGTATGGATTTTATTTTTGTCTTTCGCTTTACGGAACACCATTTTCTAGATAGTTTTTTTTGATAACTTGTAAAAATATGAGGGTCGGAAATAACCGCTTACCATCAGGCGGGCCATACCATCATACTTAATTGTTACCTTGTAGTATTATATATATTTTTTATGTTTTTTAGAGGATTACTTCCTTGTTTAATTTATCAAACCTCAAACATAACCCTATTCTGACGACCACCTAAAAAACCTCGTAAAAATATAATTTAATTGGTTTCGGAAAGAACTGAAACCAAACTATTGTCGTTTATCGTCATGTGTGGCAAACGGTTAATAATAGAAACTGTATACCCATTTTGGTGGTTAACTCCGGATGTGGAGACATTCAACATTTTTATTATTTCAACATGTACTACAATGTAAGTATGTAACCCGACGCCGGAAGCAAGTTCCACTCCCTTGCTGTCCGCTTTATAAATGATGCAAAACGCTGTGTCCGTATTTTCGGTATGTCAACAACGTACGGGTGAAAATTTTCCCGGCGTCTTGTAGTTCGGTGTAAAAATGGGGATGGTGGAATTAAGTTGAACAATTCCTGCGCACACTCTCCAAAATATATCCTGTAGAAAACCGATAAGCAAGCAACCTTTCTTCGATGGTCGAGGCTCGTGAGTTTCGCCTTAATTAAAGGCTCATCTCCGATGAGTCTCCTGGCTCGGCGGTCTATTGAGTCTAAGTATAAGACGAAGATATTTTATTTATTTTTAAGGCAGACTTAAGTAAGTCATGCTCACTTTAAGGCCTTTGCTTGCGGCGGCGTCGTGTGACGGGTCGCTCACTTCCCTCCAATATGGCGAGGAGGGCGATGGCTGCCACACGCGTCATACTTGTGAACAGGTGCTGCTTGTGGGGGCTGGTCTGCTTAAGTTTGCTATTTATTTACTTATTAAATATTTATTCAGTCTACTTTGTAATTTTGCCGCCGCGCCGGGGCACGCAATTGTTTTCAGTGGGATTAGAATGTAAATATTATGTAATGAATCTAAGCCTGTTTTGAAAAGAGTAATTGCTGAGTTTATTGCCGGCTCTTCTCAGCAAATGCAACCTTCCGAACCGGTATTAGAGTATTAGAGTCAGACTTTTCATAAGTGCCTGCGAAGGTCTATTTGAATAAATGATTTTGAATTTTGAATTTTTTGAAAGAAGGCAGTTTGGAATAAGTTATGTTTTTTATTTATACCACTTAGGTGGCAAACAAGCATACGGCCCGCCTGATGGTAAGCGGTTACCGTAGCCTATGGACGCTTGCAACACCAGGGGTATCACGCGCGCGTTGCCGACCCTGCAGAAATCTCTTCACACCCCTTTTGAAGAACCCCATGCTGTACTCCATTGGGAAAACCACGGCGGGGAGCTCATTCCAAAGTCTGAGCGTCCGCGGAAGGAAGCTCCTTTGAGCCCGCACAGTACGAAACAATTCAGGTTTCAATATGTGAGGATGGACTCCCCGTCGATGGCGAGAGTTGCGATGGTAGAAAGTAGCCGTGGGCATCATCTTAAACAATTCTTCAGAACACCGTCCGTTGTACAAGCGGTAGAACACACATAATGTACGAGTATTTTTTCGGAGCTAATGTCAATAAATGCCGTTGTTCGTTCCATCATAAAATCTTGAATTCTGTTAGCGTATCATCAATAGGCAAGTACTGGACAACCGTGAACACCACCGAATTAAATTAATACCGCTATCCTTTCAATATCGCAACAGACGGTAAAATAAAAACCAAATTATCGTGCATCACTTCACAAAATTTATCACATCTATCAACAACAAATAAATATGAATATCAAACGATGTGTTCGCACTGGATTTACACAGTTTACTATTAAAGTCACAGGTTGAAATGTTTAGTGTGCTATAAAAATACCTCTTTATAGTTTAAAAAGTGACATTTACCGTCGGAAATTATATTTCTAGTGGTAAAGTTGAAAGAAACTCTTTATTATTTAATATTTCTTGGTTAATAATCGGATTCTCATAATATTATGATTATATACTTGGGATATTTTTATTTAATATTCGTAGGATATTTATCGTCGTGTGTGACTCATTTAGATTTGAATTTTATGATTATTATTTATTAGTCTCTTATTCACTTTTAAATAACTCATTTGACTAAACTTTGACTCAATCACGAGACTGCACCTTACTATTAATCACACCGTGTTTATTTGCCATTTGTTTTGTTTTCAATCCAATGAAGATATAAATGACTCACGTATATTATCTCTGCTGAAGTCTGATGCGTGACTGAGTGGTCTGCTGTCATCGCTCCGTTTGTCATCCTCCGTCGACTCGGTACGGGAGTTTCTTACTTGTAACTGAAAAAAATTACAACATATAAAATTAAGATAATTGTAGGCAGCTACGGTCCAAGCCTGTGCACGATGTCATTTTAACGAATACTTTTTGATGATGGCCGCCAGTTGCATTAAAATAAAGCATTTTACGAATTCGCTTAAAAATATTTGACATTCTAATGCGATTAAGATTATTATAAAGTAAACGCAAACTTTACGATTAAATAGTGATATTTAAACAAAACTAGAACGAAATTTGGTGCAACAGGCTAAAAGGTTTCTCTCTGGTTAAAAGTATATAAGTATTACTATATACTGACGAATATTAACAAAGATTCGGCTTTCTGAAACTGGAATTTAGAGACTTATAAATCACAAAGAAGATCTGAAGAGGTCTACTCCACAAAATGATACACTATAATCCGATCATAGTTTTGAAATATTAACCAATCGACTTGCAGGACCTACTGAATTCGGCATCGGCATCGACACTATGCAGTAAGTCAAATTGTGATATCCAACCCCTTCATAAGATAAATATATTAATGTGGATTACTTACACTGGACAGCAAATAAACCGGGCCACCCGCTGTTTTGTAGCTCTAATCCGATTTTCTCAAAAAGTATACAACTTACAACTATCAAAGTTATACCTAAAGAAAGTTCGTTTCATGATGATTAAAATGAGTATAAATGTAATCTAAAGCATCGTCAACTCACATTGTTATCATGCCACAAACACAATGCCTAACGATTTGCACTATTTTCTCTAGAGTTCGAGCTTAGCGTTTTTTTTTCTATAGTGATATCTCTGATAATTTCTTTAGTTTTTGTCCATCGTTTGCTCAGGCGCGTGTATTTTTGCTGTTTTTACGGCCAATGATGGATACGACTCCTCAGCAAGAAGCTCAAGCTGTAGCACTACTTCAAGCAGTTGTTGGGCAACGTGAGATCGCTCGAAGTCTTCGAATCAGCAGATATTCAGTGCAACGAGTTTACATACGATACTTAAAGACTGGAGCAATCGACCGCCGTCCAGGTACGGGCAGACCTAGGGCTACATCAGCAACAGATGATCATTATATCCAACTTACTAATCTGCGAAATCAATGCCTAAACGCAGTTCAAGTCCAACAAAGTCTGCGTGACGAACGCCAAGTGGTCATAAGTTCAGATACCGTCAGCAGGAGACTTGCTGAAAGGAACCTGACTCCAAAAAGAGCTGCAACAGGCCCAGGATTCACGGTAGCCCACCGTCGGTCACGACTTGAATTTGCTTGAGAGCATAGGAATTTGAGGTTAGAGCATTGGGGTAATTTACTCTGCCCTGATGTGACCAGGGTGAGTCTACATGGAAGCAATCGACGTCAGAGAGTATATCGTCACCCTGGAGAACGTTGTTCTAAGTGTTTATCGAGTAAACTGTTGCTTATGGAGGAGAATTGATAATGGTCTGGGGCGGCATCTCGTTAAACGCACATACAGCGTTAGTTTTCATCAAACCGATGGGCCGTACACGTGGATTGACTTCTCATGGATACATCACTGAAATCCTCGCGGACCATATGGTACCTTACGTAGGATATATCGGGCAGGATATGCAGTTGATGCATGATAATGTACGGCCTCATGTTGCTCATGTGGTGACCCAGTATCTACGCGACGTCGGCATTCATACGATGGACTGGTCAGCTCAAAGTCCGGACTTGAATCCGATAGAACACTTATGAGATGAGCTGAAACGTCGAGTTCGAGCCCGGGTACCTGTTCCAACAAGGCTTTCAGAGCTGTGAATCGCAAATGAAGAGGAGTGGAATGGAATTCCCCAAGATTTCATCGTCAGGCTCGTGAGGTCTTTGAATACGAAGATGCTAGCAGTTTCCCGAGCAAGGGGAAGGAACACTGAATACTGTCCAAAAACATTTTTTCAATTTTTTCTTTTTTTTTCAGCCAAATTTTGTTTTTCCTTTGGTGATTACGAACGATTAACACGACTGGAAAACAACTCTTCTTTGCAAAATCCTTAATAAACATTTAATAAATTGATTAAGCCTAATGTGTTTCCATTCATTTTGTTCATCATGAAACACACTTTCTTTAGGTATAACTTTGTAAGTTGTAAGTTTTATACTTTTTGAGAAAATTGGATTAAAGCTCCAAGGTAGCGGGTGGCCCGGTTTATTTGCTGTCCAGTGTATATGCTGCAAATTCTTTTTTACTACATAATAAATTAAAAAGCCCCAAATGTTTCTTCAAGCGCGGTTTTCGGTTTCGGCAATTAATTAACACAGCCTGTATAAGTTCTACGTTGCATTTTCGGTTGATTTTGATAGCTTTAGTAAGGGCATTGACCTAATACTCAATACTCATATATTTAATCTTACAATATTACAAGTCAATTGGCATTAAATTGTATAAAATATAATTAGCAATTTTATTAAAAAATCAATACAATAAATAATTAATTTCAACAGGAAATGAGCTCTTCAGTAGTATAGAACGCCTTCTCGACTATATTTATAGTTTCACCCACGTTCCGGGGATAAAAAGTAGCCTATGTCCTTCTCCATACCATAGGCTATCTGCATACCAAATTTCATGATGATCCGTTTAGTAGAGGCGTGAAGGCGTAACAAACAAACTCACTTTCGCATTTATAAAATTAGTTAGGATGTTTTTCCTAAAATTAATCCTTACTAATATTATAAACGCGACAGTTTTTATGTATGGATGTTTGTTACTCTGTCACGCAAAAACTGCTAAACGGATTTAGATGAAATTTGGCACACCGATAGAACATGTTCTGGATTAACACATATGATACTTTCTATTCCGGGAAAACATGCGACCCCTCGGGAATGCGGGTGAAACCGCGCGGGAGAGCTAGTTAATAATATAAATCTAATAAAATACTCACAATAACTGATTTGGGTGGGCAGGTAAGAGCCCAATTTGAACTCTTGATAAGAGTTAACCATAAAGACATAATGTTTTCAATTTTTTTTTAAACATTTATAATTTAACACTTTTTTTAAGTCTTCCTCCACACTGATTTATTACTTAGTTTTAATGTTTTAGTTTTGTTTTATTAATTTGTAATGGTCGAATTAGTGCCTAAAGATAAAAAAAACTATTTACTGATCTATTATTTTAATTACAATAATGTACAGACAGCAATTTTTCGCTTTCGTTATCTATATATATGAAAATCAATGCCACTTTTCGTTGTAATTTTATAACTCAAGAACGGGCTCACCTATCCAAACCAAATGTTTAGGCTTTGTTCGGACTATTTAGTAGATGGTTTATGTGAAGTTTGCACAAAATCGGTCGAGCGGTTCTTCGTTTATCATCATTTTTGTGTGCGTTTGGGTGGCGCCCTGGATGGTTTAGAAAGGGTAGGGTAGGGTGGGGTAGGGTAGCACCACGCGAACGAAGTCGCGCCGGGCAGCTAGTATGTTATAAATTATTTACACTGTTTTTTGTAAATAATGATTTGGGCCATAATAATAAGTAAATGTAAGCTTATTATTAAAAGTGTAATTGCTGAGTTTATTGCCGGCGCTTCTCAGCAAATGCAACCTTCCGAACCGGTATTAGAGTCAGACTATTCATAAGAGCCTGCGAAGGTGTATTCTATTTGAATAAATAATTTTGATATTAACCGATCTGCTTCAAGGTAAGCGAGCACAAAGTACCCTACCAGTACCAGTACTACACCGTTTGCATGCACCGCATTGTAAAATTACACAGGTGCTGATTCTGTTGTTAACAACTAAACTAAATTTAGTCTCACTATGTCTCTTTCTAACAAAGAACATAAGAAAAGGATGTAAGTCATTTAGTCCTGTCAAATTAGTCCAATGCTTGTTTTCAATGTAAAACTCGCCATCTAATTTTCTAATTTTTAAGGCGATGATAGCTCAGTGGTAGTGACGTCGGATACCGAGACGAAGGTCCCGGGTTCGAATCCTACAATGAGCTTGAGCTTTCGGTGAAGGAAAACATCGTGAGGAAACCATAGCACGGTGGTAGGGTACTTTGTAGTACCCGTCTGGCTGGGTACCACCCTCAAGTTGAAAATCTGTCGCCAAGCACCTATCGGTGTGTTCCGTCAGCTGCACTTGAGAGCCAGTTCCTTCTAGGCTTTGTGTGCTTACCACCTTCGACCACATCATCACTTACCATAGTGAGATTGTGGCCAAAAACAGGCCTATACACAGTAAAAAAAAAAAAAAAAAAAAACTATCTCTGTTACGTCTACCCGCAAATTAAAACGGCATAGACTAATTTGACGCTTTAAATATGTTATATCCTTTTTCAATAATGTTTGTAAGAAAGAGATGTGATTTGACTTAAATTTATTGTAAATCGCACTGTCTTTTGTTCTACCTAGACATAAAGTCTAGTTCACACACTATTCATACTACATACTACTCTAATTTTACCAGTTTGTCTGAAACCCACGCAAATAGCTCGGTAATGTTATAAATTTGTTTTCATAGCATTTATCAAAATACATTCTTGAGTGGGCATTTAAGTCGGTTCCGTTTGCCAAAAGTTAATTCGAGTAAGTGTATTTATTGTGTCGTGTAAGTTTTAGTTTTATGTATGAGGGTGTTGAATGATATCTTAGTTTTTAGATTAGTTATGAAAACTAAAAAAAGCAAACGAAAGCAAATAAAGCAGAAATCTAGTACGAATATGAAATTCATACTAGATTTCTGCTCTGCCGATCTTCGCTTCGATGAATTTCGAGGACCTGAGATGCTCAAGGAATATTACCTCCAATTTTCAAATATCGGTCCATCTCTGGTATTCAATTTCGGAATTAACGAAGATAGTCCGTATGTTATCCAAATCACGCCGCAGGTCGTGGGGTTTGATGTCCACCCAGGACATACATGTTTGTGCATGAAAATGTCTGCATGTCCTGAGTCTGGGTGCAATTTTTATTAACAATGTAGTATATTAACTAGTGTAAAGTATTTACAAATAAAAAAAAAAGTATTATGTAGTAGTCATTTGGAGTCCATAGTACAAGCTCTGCTTAGTTTGGGATCAGATATATAGCCGTGTGTGAGGAATGTCACATTATATTATATTTACCGTATGCCAAAAATTATATGACTCAAAGTTGATCGAAATTCGACTGTTAATCGGAAAAAAATAAGGTTTAATATATTTATAATTACATATTTGCATGCCAAATCGCACTCATCCGTGCGCGCAATATGCTTAAAAAGGGTTACAAAGTTTTCCCTTCTCGTATTAATTAATATACAGGTGGATATTGTATACGGGTCAGTAAGGGCAAACTACGTCATGGGTTGAAGCCACGCCAATGTGGTAGGAGGTCTTAGGAGACTATACTTTTTGAGTTATTGCTATTGGCATGTACAGAATTTGACCGTTTAAAATTGTAATTGACCGTGTAAACACTTATACATATAAATAAAATAAATATAGTTGGAAATTCCTCACACTCGGCTTCAGATAGCCGAGTGTGAGGAATGTATATGAGGAATGTAAGCAGAACTTGTACTATGGAAACCAGATAACTGATATGTTACAAATAAAATTGTTCGTTTGTAAATACATACAATTACACCCAGACTCAGGACATACAGGACATGTTCATGCACACAAATGTCAAAAAAAAAAACTGTCAGAAATTTTCTTATAGTATGCGGCCGGGCTTAAAGAAGTATCTCATGTTTACTTTCAAAATTAAACTGCAAATTTCGGGCACCGGCGTTATAATTTACAGCAAGTGTTTATGAAATGTTAAAATTATGAATTGTTCTGTTCAGAGGTGATGACGCAGATGATTGTTTGTAATCAAGGCATCAAGGTGGAGCCGAGCTGTATATGCGATAACTTATTACACGTTTGGTTTACATTTCGGATTCTTTAGGTGGTCCCAGGTCAAAATGAGCTTGAATTTGGCTTCAGATGAGAAGCGATGTCGAAGCAAAAGATGTAACACCATTCTCGTTTTGACAGTCATACATTGCAGTCGCAAGTTGTAGTACCTCGGGAAGTCTCTCCATCCTGACCACAAATTTCTACATACCAGTGTTTTATTTGTCTTTATTGACACTACCCTACCACTACACTGGTAACTCTCGGTTTATTTGTTAGTGGTAAACGATTTGTGAAGGTAATTTGATTGAATTAGTGTGTTGTGGAGCTGCTTAGCTCCGTTGATTGTTCGGCATAGATTGGCCAATTGCCTTTTGCCATTTCTGTGCTTAATATTAAAATTACTTACTAGTATCGAACAATTAGCCCAAAGAACTGCAATGCCGTTCATTTGGTTTGAAATCTATTCCGCCAATTCCCCACCACTAACAATGCAATCCAAAGGTTGCTTGGTAGAGATCACTTTTGGTGATAAGGCCGCCCATTGTAACACTTTATTATTTTTATGTTTTGTATGTTAATTGTTTTTTTTTTTAGGTGTAACAATAAATTATTATCTATCTATCTATCTATCTAATGCACTCTGATTGGCTAAGTCAAGTTCACGCTTAACATTTAGATGCAGTACTCTAAAGGGATTTTGCCTCGATGCTGAATAGTCTGACTCTAATACCGGTTCGGAAGGTTGCATTTGCTGAGAAGAGCCAGCAATAAACACACCAATTACACTTTCCAAAACATGATAAGCATACATTACCCGAACGTAAGCCGAAAACATTATTTCCACTCATAGGTACATTTCAGAAGTAAAACTTTTATTTGGTATTTCAAACAGAAGCTTGTAAAAAGATTAAACTTTATGCTGATAATAAATTGAGCAAGTCAATAAGGTATTTTTATATTTTTGTTATTTATATTTGCTATTTATAATTTTATAGAAAATTCCTTCCTCTAATAAATACTTGTAGGCCATTCACCGAATATGAAAAGTATCAGGGATTTTTTTAGTTCTGTTTTATCTCAGTGTTTTTAATTTTTAAGCAAAATTATATATTATTGTAGAATATAATATAAGTATGTTGCTGTCTGTACATTACATATAAAATCTATAGCTCATGACAAACGTTTCAATAAAAAAATAACCGATATATACGAAGGCAACCGGCACTAATACACTTTGAAGAAAAAAACTCACAACACTATGCACATTGCACAGAAAAATAAAATGATCACAAATCACAGAGAATTCTTTTTTCGAATTTTTATATCGCACAACAATGTTTGGCGCCAATCGACACGCATAAAGTTTGAAATCTACGGTGTATGCAAACCACACTATCGATATTGAAAAAAAAAAAAAAACACTATTTCAAGAAGCCAGTGTCATGGCGAACGAACCGTGCTACACTGACAGTGCGTAGACAAAATTAAAATTGTTTATTTTTGTATTTAACAGAGACGTGGGCTGGTGTTAATGATAGTAATCTTATTTATATCACTTAAATTGTAATTGATGGATATATTTGTAATAATCAACGTTTTATGGCAGTTTTTAAAGTGTGAGTCAAACGATTTCTAGTTAATTAATAGCTTTATGATAATCAACTCTAATCTACACGTTATTAAGATAGTTAAATAAGTGAGAATTAGTGAGAGGAGAAAAAATTAAAAAAAGAACGAAAACAAATGAAATATTTGTTTAGTTCTATCTCTTCCTAAGTATGAGAGTTCTTTTGAAAAGTGAAAATAAATTCAATGAGACTTTTTTCCATTTCACAAGAGTTGTTTTCCAATATTATCAATGTTTTTTTTTCTGGTTCCACACTCTTAAGTAAAAAAAAAACAAAGTCAACAAAAACAAAAGTGCCTACATAACTGGTATGTAATAAATAAAGTTACGTAGGCACTTCCCATACTATTGCAGTTAATAAATACTCTTTTCACTTCAAAGTTTATTTGTTAAAAAGAAACCATAAACTAAACAGTCAGTATCATTCAACGATCGGCACCGATTTACCGCGACCTTTAGAAAAACAAGACTTAACTGATGATCTGTAAATATTTTATTTCACACTAATATATATGTTTACGAATCAATTGGAGTTTGTTTATTAGTTTATTTGTGCGAGATATATCTTACTATTTTCAGTTTGTTTTGTGTAAACAAATAATACACCTTTTTAAATAACGTAGAGATATTTTCTTTATTTATTTATGAATTACTCGAATTAATGTTTCTATCATGTATCTATACAGGGTGGAGATTTCAAGATGTCATATTTTAGTTATGTTGGTTAGTCATGCTGAAAAACTTTTAATACAGGTTTTCCCAATGGAGTACAGCATGGGGTTCTTCAAAAGGGGTGTGAAGAGATTTCTGCAGGGTCGGCAACGCGCGCGTTATACCCCTGGTGTTGCAAGCGTCCATAGGCTACGGTAACCGCTTACCATCAGGCGGGCCGTATGCTTGTTTGCCACCTAAGTGGTATAAAAAAATAAAAAAATAATAAGATTTTGTTAAAAATTTCATTTTCAATATAAGCTTTTTTTGGTGACTACTTTTTGTAGACTGTACTTGCATTATCTTCCAATATACTAATGTACCCCAAATATCAAGTCAATCCAACCACTGGAAGTGGGTGAAATTAGACTTGCAAGATTCCACCAGAACAAACATAGTTAGTTCTGTACATACAATTTTATTGCAAGTTAAATAAAAGCTTTTAAAAACACTGAAATGTGGAAAAAAAATGTACTACCACTTTTTTAGTTTATTGATGTCTGAATAAGATTCCAATAATCGACCGCGCAGGATAAAAAAATGCAGATTTTGGTACATTATATTTATATATTTAAAATTAAATGTTTTTCAGTATGTAAAGTATGCGTTCTTATACCATTCAAAAGATAGTTCTGAGTTCTGACATAATTATATTTAAAACTCATGCTGACCTGACATACCCCTACACGTTTTTTGTAATCCATAATTTTCTTGGTTTCTTCAAAAACTGAATTGACAAGTTGACGTAAACAGTGGCACTAACCTTTTGAAATATTTATCGGCAAAATAAAATTATCTCTCAATGTTAACGCAAGCGAATTCCATTAAGATAATATTTGGTGATAAGAAAAACGTAATAATGATAACAAATTTTGCTAATTGCCTTTATAAATTCTTCTTGTAGTACCAAATCAGTTCGTACTAACCAGCATTATACTTGTTTCTGCAGTTATATGGAGGGGTCGATTGGCGCCATAGTCCCCTACCGGGTCTAGTGCGGATAGATAGACGGATGGACGGATATGATTTCCTTCACCGGAAAGTCAGTGATGGATCCGTAGGTACTTAAGGTTTTTGATATTACTATAATACTATTTATAATAGCATACGGCCCGCCTGATAATAATCGGTTATCGTAACCTATGGACACAGATCTGTGCTATGGACGCTTGCACTCGCGCGATACAAAAACAAAATTCGCTTTACGTTGGTGTAAAATTCATAAGGGTCTGGAGGCTTACTCCCGAAACTGATTCGAATTTGATTTTGTTTTTGATTCGATTTCGTTTCTGATTTGAACTTGATCCAAAATCGTACTCCCGAGCCAATTCGAATTGTAAACAGAGATCGACTTACGTTCGAGTGTTATCAGCGTCGTTAACTGTATCCGGAACATTACGTCATCATCAAGTGCTATTTGTCTTTGGTTAAATTCTTTTATACGGTTGAACATTTTTGCTATTCTGCCATTTTCTTACATGATATACTAATATGCTATTGGTTTTAATACACATGTCTGTTTAAAAATTAAAACATCATCATATTTCAATAATATTTTGGTATAGGTACAGAGTGACCATATACAATACGAACAACGTGCGAATGGCGCGGTCGGTGTCAAATTTCAAAATGTTGATAGCTAACTTCAACTTATAACAATAGGTGCGCTTGCTTCTACAAGTACAAAGTTATTGTTAGTTTTAATATTTTGATAAACGTGTGTTAATAGGTACAAGTTTTAATTAAAGTGATTAATGAAATTGATGATTTTAGTGTGAGTTTGTGATAATATTGGTAATATTTCAGAGTGCATCTAAATAATTATTATAAAATACGCCAAATCATGGGCCAAGGTAAGAGCAACACAGAGAACACTAGTGATAACGTAAACACTTATGTAAACCGAATACAGATGTAGTGCATTGCCTTGTTTGGTTAAATAAAAATATCACTCCATTATTTGGTCATTTCCTAACTTATTCCTCGTCGTACGCATGTCTATTCGGGTTGCTTGTTCAAGAACATTGAAAAACATCGCAATGCGAGCCATAATAGCGACGAATTTTAAGTAATATAACAATAAATCAAACTAAACAATCTCACTCGAACCAAACAAAGTAACTATTTTGCTATCGTGTAATTTGACGTTTAGTTTCGATCCTACGACTCGATAAATAACTGTTATCGAGAGTGGAGAGTAAGGATTATTTGATCCCAATTCGATCCTAACGAATATTACGATCGAAGTTAGTTCCAATTAGAGCCACTGCACGATCGTGCGCTCGTGTTGAATTCAAGAGTACGGATAGGCATTAGATTCGAATGAAACTCGATTGATTCAGAACTCGAAGCTGTCGGGAGTAAGCCCCCTGGATTGTGGAACTTGTTCCTCATCTTTCAGTATTATGCCAGAATTCCGGTATGATATGAGCTGTAATTTAGATATTTCGGTATTACACGAATTGTATTTCGGTATTACAAGAATTGTGGGCGAGAAATCACCGCTTGTTTGTCAGAAGTATCAGCTTCCGTTTTAAACAATATCGTGGGTAGTTCATCAATTTTATAATGTATGTTATGAAATTCATTCAGAAACAATGGATAAACAAACTGGAATGTCTCGTGATTTCACTGGTTAGTTTATGAATGTTTTGGAATTCGAATTACGTACTTTCAATATCAGTTGTAATGTTAGATACATTTTTTGGGCCGTAGAACAATATCGTACCGTACCGTTTTATTAATACCCGGTTTTTCTTTTGCCAGATAAAAAGTACTGATTATAATTAAATACTATTTAGATGATAATGTTTTTATACTCATCGTAATGGAGCGATAGGTTTAATAATTGACTGTGCGTAACTGAAATCTTTAGGCTTAATGTTCGACGTTTGATAGTTCGCATTCGAAATACGTTTCGAACGGTCCCGACCAGTCGAAGCATAGCGCTAGCCCTAGAAATAAGAGAAAATGGCGCGTTCGAAATTGTCAGAATAGCCTAACTTGATTTTCACTCGAATAAAGTACGAGTTCGAATTTTATTTCGAACGAGTGATGAATTCGAGTGCTTGAGAATTGGCTCCCAGGAGCGGAAGCTGTTTATGTATAGATTCTATGTAATATCATTGATCATCGCAAATCTTCCGTCGCTACGTCAAGGAGTATAATGGATCATTAAAAATAAACAAACTGGGAAAACAAGCATTTCTGTTCAGTAAAAGTACCGGTGGATAGGAATGTCCTATTCTTAACTATACTGGAATTTGTGAATGACGTCAATGACAATAGGACAACTAGACAGAGAGACTGGCTCGTCAAATCTGCTGCAGATGTTCCGCTCGTAAGTTTATGAATTCAACATTATTTATTGTGCAATAAAGATGATGTTCAACCGTTTATTATCTGTGTGTGGCATGGGTGCGACGAAATAATTAGATAATGACTGAACACCGCTAGTGGCATAATTCAAGGAGGATTAAGAGCACTATGCAATTTTTTTTGGAGAATTTTAAAATGATTGCTAAATATAAATTAAGCCAGATAACAAATCCTCTAAACACCTTCAATTATTTAAAATAAAATCTGAGTTTCATCATCGTTTCCCCAAATGAGAGTATCAATTAATTTTTGTGAAGGAAACATCACAAAATCCCTCACATCTTTAGAGACAGAAATACCAAAAGGTTGAAACGTAACTTTACTAAAAATAAACATAAATTGGATGTTTTCTTTTCTCCGGTCTCCTGTCAAGGCGTCTATAGCATGTTTCAATTTATGTCTGTTTTGAATTTACTAATACATTTTATACCAATTGTTGCAATATTTTATTGTTTGTGGTAAACAAAAAGATCAATTAATATAATTTTACGCCATTTGAGACAATAAACATGAAAATTATTCTGAATAGAGTTTTGTATAAATTCTATTACTCTCATGAAGGAAGTAACCTATTTATTTAGCCCAGACTAACTGTGACTATTGCAATATTTTTTGCAGGATAAAATCGACTGTGACTGTCTTGTCTATACAAGCTTTTCCACGCATTTTTTTTTCATTTTCGGTTAAAAATAAGCCTATGTCTTTCTAGATACCATAGGTTATCTGCGTGTCAAATTTTATCACGATTGGCTTAAGGCGTGAAAAGGTAACAAACAGACAGACACAGTTACTCTGGCATTTATAATATTAAGGGCAGATTGTTCAATCCTCAGATAAAAAGTCTAACTATCTAACGAATACTGTCACCTATTTTTCAATCGTAATTTATTCCATCCATTCCTTCTCATTTACAACTCCATTTTGGAGCCCATCTGGACTTATGGTCTCCAATTGTGGGGAGTAGCCAGTAAAAGTAACATCACCTGCCTTCAACGATTGCAAAACAGTATATTGAGAGCCATTGTCAATGCGCCATGGTTTACTAAGAACGAAGATGTTCATGAATATCTGAACATGCTAACAGCTGCAACAGAGATACAGCACTATAAAAAACTACATGCTGAGCATCTGTCGTCCCACCCAAACCCACTCGTTGCTGAGCTGCTGAATAAAACAAATACGGTCCAAAGGCTAAAAAGAGACCAAGTTATTTAAACTTGAATTGTTAGCACTGGCAACCGTTCGTTTAAAGTCTGGCGACTGATTGCGAATCAAATTCAGAAAAGAAAATATATTCCATGGACAACTATTCTGAATATTTCAACTCTGGTAACGACTTTTTGGCGGGAACTTGCAGAGTAACGTTGCGTTTTCATTTTTATTTTCATAAATTCGTGGATTTTGAGTTTTATTGCATATTATCGGTGAGGTATTTCATCCAATAAAGATCAATACATGTGCACCAGTGAATTGAAATGAAATGAATTATGTGTATCGTGACTTTTCAAGTCGTCTCAAGAAGTCCGTGAAAAGTTTTAGTAAAATGACCACCATTGTACTAAAACATGACTTTTATGGACGGTGACTGACTGAGGACTATGTGAAAGTGATTTATTGTGACTAGAACTTATAATATAACTGGAAATTGGCAAAATACACAAGCCGTGAGAGGCCATTGAAGAAAAAAAAAGCTCTGGCAATTTAAACGTAAGGTTAGTGAAACAAATATATTGCATACCCAAGCGTTATAGCAGGGCAGACTATTTGTATTCTAGTATGGACTGCCGCATTAACCTCGAATTATTTTGAACAACCTGTATAAGAACAAAACCGGTATGTTTCTGTATTTTCTCGGCAAAGGAAGCTTTAATTCGGGACATCCTGCTCGAGTCTTGTAGGAAATTGTCGTTTGTGTCATCCTTAACTTAAACTATAGCTTTATAAATACATATATACGGTATTTCATTCATATTTAAAAATGCTTTGGTTTTTTTTTTTTTTTTTTTTTTTATGTATAGGCCTGTGTTTGACCACAATCTCACCATGGTAAGTGATGATGTGGCCGAAGGTGGTAAGCACACAAAGCCTAGAAGGAACTGGCTCTCAAGTGCAGCTGTCGGAACACACCGATAGGTGCTTGGCGACAGATTTTCAACTTGAGGGTGGTAGCTAGCCAGATGGGTATTACAAAGTACCCTACCACCGTGCTATGGTTTCCTCACGATGTTTTCCTTCACCGAAAGCTCAAGCTCATTGTAGGCTTCAACAAAAAGACATCTCGTAGTCGTAAGTCACAACGTAAGTGGCTGTTAGGTGGTCTTTAGATTAGCCTCCTTTTTTCTGAGTTTGACCACAATCTAACCGTGGTCACTGATGAGCACACAAAGCCTAGAAGGAACTGGCTCTCAAGTGCAGCTGTCGGAGCACACCGATAGTTGGCGACATATTTTCAACTTGAGGGTGGTGAGCCAGCCACAAAGGGTCTTTAGTCAATATGGCCCACCCGCGAATGGCCCGCGGGCCATAACGCCTATTCTACTTTATTTTCAAATTTTGCATCGTACCCCACTAGCGTGCAATGTTTTCCATCAGTTTTATTTGCTTTTCCGCATATTTAGTTCACAGTTAAAAAAAAACAATACATTACTTTTATTTTAAGCACGCCTGCATTTAATAAATGTATTAAAAAACATTTCATAACTATTTAAAACCATATCAGACGATGAGATTGGTAACTAAGAAAGCATCACATGATTCTATTAAAATATATGGCTCATATTATGTTCAATATCACTGGACTGGAAGCTAATGATTTTACGTACAGAGTTAAGAAAAAAATAGATGGGGTTAGTATTTTTAATCCTAATACAATTATTTTTATGTATATTGTACTGGTTTTGGTATTGTACAGATAACCCAAAAAGGTCACGTCCCTCAGCAATGAGGTATACGATGCAAGGAGGAGGTGTACTGGTTAGATTTGATAAAATTATAAATAGAACAAAAATTAGCTTCAAAGAAATTATACTTACATTTAAAAATACAATTTAATTGTACACTACTGTACAGTCGAGGACATAAATATGTATACACTTTTTGAAATTCAAAAGCGATTTTCTCGCATGTTTAACATTTAAGTGTTAAGCTATTACACAAATCATAATAGTATATGTTAGAAGATTCTGCCTTTATAATATCTCATAATTTCAATCAGTAGTTTAAGAGGAAACCGTTGTTGAATTTTACTAATTGTATACATATTTATGTCCTCGACTGTACTGCTGTTAATTTGTTTTTTTTTCATCCTTTCATCATGTATGTTGTGTAGTATATTACAATCACAGATCAAAGAATGGTAACCAATCTAGTATCTGTGATCTATGGTATAACTAAGTGTTGAGCGGACGCACCGTTTGTCTAATTTAGATTTTGACGCGCCCACCTTTGTTCTCTATTTTTAGTGTCTCACTGAACTTGTAAATGTGTCTTCATTCCAATAGCATTCCTGTTATTATAGCAGGTAAGTATCTCAGGTTAATTCCTTAATTGGTTTACAAAAACATATTTTTAGGGTTGGAACAAACATTTTTAGGGTTGGAACAAACATTTTTAGGGTTCCGTATCCAAATGGCAAAAACTGAACCCACTATAGATTCGTCATGTATGTCTGTCTGTCGGTCCGTCCGTCCGTATGTCACAGCCACTTTTTTCCGAAACTATAAGAACTATAATGTTGAAACTTGGTAAGTAGATGTATTCTGTGAACCGCATTAAGATTTTCACACAAAAATAGAAAACAAACAATTAATTTTGGGGGTTCCCCATACTTAGAACTGAAACTCACTTTTTTTTATATAACCCATAAGTGTGGGGTGTCTATGGATAGGTCTTCAAAAATGATATTGAGGTTTCTCATATCATTTTTTCCTAAACTGAATAGTTTGCGAGAGAGACACTTCCAAAGTGGTAAAATGTGTGTCCCCCCACCCCCTGTAACTTCTAAAATAAGAGAATGATAAATCTATAAAAAAGTATATGATGTACATTATCATTACGATGCAAACTTCCAACAAAAATTGGTTTGAACGAGATCTAATTAGTAGTTTTTTTTAATACGTCATAGATTGAAATTCATATCAAATACTCAGGTCTATACTACCATTTACTTATATACCTACAGGTTTGTACGGAACCATCGATGCGCGAGTCAGACTCGCACTTGGCCGGTTTTTTTTACGGTCATGTGATCCCGAACTAAGCAGAGCTTGTACTATGGAAACCAGATAACTGATATACTACATATACTGCTTTTTGTTTGTAAATACATACTTAATATACACAATTACACTGAATCAGGACATACAGACATGTTAATGCACACAAATGCATGTCCTGTGTGGGAATCGAACCCACGACCTGCGGCGCCAACTGGACCGTCTCATTGCAGTTAAATTCATGAAATACTACTCACCTCTTCTATGGATGATGACATAAGCCCCGAACTGTAACAAAAAAAAAACAGGTATTTAAAAAAAAATACATAGTGTGCAACTCTGCCTTTACACGTTCTGTAAAATCATTTCCATTCCAAGGCTGGTTGATAAGGTATAAATGGTGCGTCCATGCTTGGCGAACCGAGCACAAGCCGAGCCACGAACGAGCACACTGCGAGCACGATTCGCGTAGCGTGGACAGGCTTGCGAGCCTCGAACGAGCATTCGTAGCGTGCTCGACTGCGCTCCGCCCGATTGTCAGTTTTTTCACGAACACAGGGATTCGCATCGCGCTCGTTGTAGGCTCGTTGAAGGCTCGTTAAGTACGTCCACGCTTGAAATCGCGAACAACGAACGAATCCTGTTCGTTCGAGGCCCGGCTCGTGCTCGCTTCGCGTAGCATGGACGCACCATGAGGTCGTGTATTGTGGCATTATCAATGAAATGTCTGTTATGTTCCATTTTAGGGTTCCATACACGAAGGGTGCCAAACGGGATCCTATTACTAAGACTCCGCTGTCCGTCTGTCCGTCCATCCGTCTGTCTGTCAGTGGGCTGTATCTCATGAACGGTAATACGAACAGCGTATATGTGTATTTCTATTGCCGCTATAACAACAAATAATAAAAATGAAATTTAATTAAAAATTAAAGGGGGCGCCCGTACAAGAAACGTTTTTTTTCATAATAAATTGATTTAGTTAATATTATACGGAACCCTTCGTGTTGATACGCACTGGGCCGGTTTTTACCCGACTGACCCGGAAGGAGGGTTATGTTTTTCGAGTGTATGTATGTATGTATGTCTATTTCTTTGGCACGCTCTGCAGCCTAAACGGCTTGACGGATTTAAGCATATGAGGTGTCGTTAGATTCGTCTGAACTGTGGGAGTGTCATAGGGTATATTATTTTTATATGGCGTCTACGGATAAGAAAATAGGGGGGGTATTAAAAACAAAAATTTCGTTATTATAACAATATGGGTATCAAATGAAAGCTTGTGAAGAGCCCATTCCATATATGTATATATTGTAATACTTTTGTGCTACCATTTTGACGTAAACTGCAAAAAAACATGTTTAATGCAAGGACACTAGGTATAGTACCAACTATGAGCGGTTACCGTACGTAATTCAAAGAGTTGCGATGGTTGTAAGCGTACCGCTCATTTACTTACTAATACTTACAACTCATTCTGTATAAAACTAAAAAGTCTGAAATAAATTAAATTATTAAAAGAAACAAAAAACCCGACTGCGTAAAACAAAAATTAACTGAAAAGAGTTAAACAAGCTCTTTAATCTATAGATTTTTGAATATAACTTGAATGCTATAAGGTATTGCAGTCGGGGATAAAGAATTAGTACAAAAAAAATATACATACTTAGGTTATTGGTTTGTCCCGACTACAATACCTTATAGCATTCAAGTTATATTCAAAAATCTATAGATTAAAGAGCTTGTTTAACTCTTTTCAGTTAATTTTTGTTTTACGCAGTCGGGTTTTTTGTTTCTTTTAATAATTTAATTTAAATATATTTATCAATAAACCCCCATCCTCACAAAGCGCTATTTAACTAATATACTGATTAAAGAGCGCTCGTGGTGTAAGAAGCGCTCGTGGTGTAGCATGATTAGCCGTTCTTAATCGATCGGCAAAGTTAAGCTACGTCTGTCTTGGTCGGTACCTGGATGGGTGACCGCCTAGTGGTATTTCAAATCGAGCCTTTCCGTGCTTCGGAAGGCACGTAAAGCCGTTGGTCCCGGTTATCAATTAATTGTGATAGTCGTTAAGCTAGTTGGATGCCTCTTGCGGCTTGAAAAATTCCAACAGTAGGTTGGCCACTAGCCTACCTCCACCGATCCGCAGTGGGCACACGTGGTGGAGTATCTGCCCATCCCCTTTCACCCTGATTTGTGAAAGGAGGCCTGTGCTCAGCAGTGGGACATCATAGGCTGAAGATGATGATGATGACTGATTAAAGGGTCAAGTAAATAATGTCACATTATTTGACAATGACAATAGAGTGACGTTATTTACGTGACCCTTTAACAGTATATTAGTTATATAACGTTTTATGAGTAAGGTAAGGGGGAAAGAGTTTTTCACCATTTATTAAAATTTTAATGTAAAAAATAATTGAATCGGCTCAGTTTTCGAGGAGGAAAATGGGGAAAACGAAACGTCGACTTCGTAATTTTTTTTGTGAATAAATCGTTCTGAGCTGCAGATGTCCCTATCGCAAATAGCGCATAGCATAGCGGCATAGAGCGACGGCAATAGTTTCTTCAAATTCCTCGCAGCTAGGAACCCCTCTTAAGTGAAACAAGTCCCCATTCATGTAAGTTGGGCTGCAAACAAAGGCTAGTAAAATCATAAACACTATCTTCCCCAATGTATAAAGCCTTACTTGTATGTACAATGTATAAACACTTATAATCTTCTGTACTATATGGTAAAACATGAAGTCCTTAATAATATTACAGAAGACGAAGTGAGCCTGCCTGTCTGTTTAGTGCATTTTTACGTCTAGACTGCTGAACAAATTTTGATGAATATTGATACAGGTTGCTCGGACCATGGAGATAAATAATTATTATATAAACTGTAAGGGGGCGTCCATAAATTACGTGAGTTGTTTTTTTAAATTTTCTGTCCCTCCCTCCCCCCTGGTGAGATGTCGTGAGATTTTATTCAACCCCCTCCCCCATCTCCCAATCTCACGTGAGATTTTTCAAAATGTGGATTTCTTACGTAAACGCGTTGGATTGTTATTGTAAACAGAAAAAAAAAACTTCGTGCTTTTATTTACGACTAGTTAAGACTAGTAATCATTATTGCTGAGAGTTTAATTATATAAGTGTAATAAAAATTTAACAACCGTAAATTCAGATTAAATTAAGCTATTTGGTATAAAACAAATATGGTGGTTTGACAGTCAGTAGATGTATAACGTCGAAGTATGAATGAAATTATTTTCTTTCGAACGAATTAGTGAATGATCTTAATCGTTTTACGATTACGCTTAAGATTTAATCTTAAGCATGTACAATCTGGATTAAATGGACCAAAATAGTATATTTTTTTTTTGTTTCTATCAGAAAAAAAATTGCGTGATATTTGCCGAGACCCCCCCTCTCTCCAACGTAAGATTAGATGAGATTTGACTCGACCCCCTCCCCCCCTTAAACATCTCACGTAATTTATGGACGCCCCCTAATCAGCCAAAACCAACCACTGCTATGTAAGGCCTTCTCTCCCATACACCACTTGTTCCAGTCCAGAACTTACTAGATTTCAGACAAAATACACTAATCTGCAGTAACTAAATATAAAAACCGAACACCCATGTTTGAGAAATTAGCCACCATTCGGTATTACACATTGAACTCACCAGCATAGTAGACTGTTATTTTTCTTTTTAACATTAGCCATTTTGATGACTTCACAAACACAATTTCATACAAAACACTGTAAAGTTTTATTATAATGTCGTAAAACTAAATTGTTCACTTTCACCGCGTCCGATAGTTGACACACTGACTGCAATTAACGCTGCATATTAAATTAATAGCACGCACGACGCATGTGTTTAAAACGCTGTAACTCACATTTTATCGTTTTTCTAATGTAAACTTTTCATCTGACTTTCAGGGCCGATGAAGAGCAAGCCTTTGACTTTCTAATATAGATTTACTATTATGGTTTAGATCTGTACAAAAACATGATAGTAATTTAGAATATTTTCCGCAAATACTTTTTTCTTTATATTATATGGCGTTTGGACACTGACCCGCCCAAAAAGGACGATAACGAAGCTTAAGATGCAGCACGTTTAACCAGAAGAAATCTTTTCATTCTGACCTTAAAATTACATAGATTATGGGAGTCTACTGGGGAGAATCTAACGCAGTTTCTTTTATCTATACCGGTCTAAGTCATTTATTCAGTTTAGGAGCTCTAGTAGGGCATTGGCCTTCAACTGAGAAGAATCACAAGAAACTCGCCAAGGTTACGGTATTATCAACATTAAAAAAGAAACAATGGTGCCGATTCTGTTGTAAATCGCACTAAACTAATTTTAGTCACATCTCATCTCTTTCTTACGAACATTATTGAAAAAGGATAGAACATGTTTCAAGCTGTCAAATTAATCTTTGCCGTCTTATTTTGCATGTATTTAGGCGTAACCGCGATAGATGGCGACTAAATTTAAATTGAAAACGAGCATTGGACTAATTTGACAGGACTAAATTTCTTACATCCTTTTGTTATGTTCTGTGTTAGAAAGAGACATAGTGAGATTAAAATTAGTTTAGTTGTAAACAACAGAATCAGGGCCAGTATCAAATGATACGCACTAAAAACTACTAAAAACCAACGAGTGGGTATATCCAAGTAAACACTGACTCAAAGTTAAACATCTAATTTTACACATGCACAATTAAAGTCTTCGTGCGTAATGAGCCGAAATTAATACTTTTCCGGAATGCTTATAAACAAAACTATGAATTACGAGTTAAAAACATACACTGACGCTACGAAAAATAAGATAAAATTCCAAGATATTCTAGTTCTATTTGTAATATTTTTTGTCATCTATACTAATATTAAAAAGAGGAAAGATTTGATTGTTTGTTTGTTTGCATTGAATAGGCTCCAAAAGCACTGAACCGATTTGAAAAATTCTTCCACTGTTGGGAAGCTACACTATCCCCGGGTGACATAAGCTACTTTTTATCACAGGAACGCGGGTGAAACCGCCTGAGACAGCTAGTGAGTTATAAACTTGAGCCTCTTGACCACATACCCAAAGGGTGCTAAAAGGGACCCTATTACTAAGCCTGCTCTGTCCATCCGTCCGTCCGTCAGTCAGTGGAATGTATCTCATGAACCGTAATAGATAGACAGTTGACATTTTCACAGAATGTGTATTGCTATTGCCGTTATAACAACAAATAATAAAAGTTAAAATTAAAGGGTAAATTACAAGAAATGTCTTTACGGAATCCTTCGTGTGCTAGTCTGCCTCGCACTTGGCCGGTTTTTGGAAATCATATCAGGATCACAGGGTACTTTGTAGAACCCTGGTTGGGTACAACGCATCCTCAAGTTAAAAACTGTCGCTATGAGATTTCGGTAGCTGCAATAAATGCTACCTGCTTCAATAAATAGCTGCAACCAATAAATAGTTTATGAAAACAATATTGCTTTTAAAAATACCCAATAGTAATTTAAACATTATTTAACACAAACTCGACAAAAATAATATCGGAGTTAGAAGGATTCACACTGATGTCAAAAAACAAATATTTAAATGGTATCGTAATGGCATTAATTACGGGCTCATTTAGGACAGGCTTTCATAAAATTTTAATGTACTTACTGGCATCTATTATTAATTTTTAATCGCTCAACATAATACTTTAGAGAAATACACGAATTAAATTTTTTTTTATTAAAAATAACAAAATAGTCGAGAATATTCTTCAACTTTCGTGAATAGTAAGATTAAGTTGGACAGTGGTAAAATCAACTAATACATCATAATCACCATAATACTTCATAGTGAACGGACGAAATATATTGACTTTCTCAAATTAAAACGTCATATCTCTAGCTTCTGCCAATTTATTAAATTAAACATAAGTCTGCGAAACAACATAATTGGGCTGTTTTACAAAAAACTTAAACCGACTTCAAACTACACTTAAAAGTAATCAAATTCTGATCTGATGACAATGGGACCAAACGGGAAGTGTACCCTTCCAGGCAAAAAAAGAATTTCCCAAATCGGTTAATAAATGACGGAGTTATGAGGTAACAAACATAAAAAAAAAATACAGCCGAATTGAGAATCTCCTCCTTTTTTTTGAAGTCGGTTAAAAACTACAGCCGCTGCCGTCACACGCAAGTAATTGAGACCAACAATGCGCGTGGACTTGCCAATAATATCCTTTTAAATTCGCTTGCTTTTTATTCTACTTCTTTAGAGGCTTTTACCCTATCTATCGAACCGCATTACACCGCAACCGCCAATGTCCTGTCTGTTTGAAATAAACCAAAAATGGCATTAAAAAAAACAAAAAAAAAAATCAATATCCAGAAATATTCAAATACTGAGTTATACAATTTCACAACGTGTGTTAAGTAAACACAAGATATACTTTCTTATATGGTGGAGTTATAATGAGTAGGACAGCGGAGCGAAAACATCTGTGGACTCAATTGTGTCAGGAAGTTTATAATATGCATTGACACGGCGACGGCGACGCTTGGATAGGGTGTTGTATTACTGTTTTTTTTTATTATTGAGTTTGTTTAGTTTTTGTGATTGTAATTATTAGGTTTTTTCTGCAGGCAGATGCATGTAGTCCAAAAAGTAGGACCAAATATTAAAATAAACAGTTTTTAATTTTATTACAACATTTATCATTTTATTACATTTCGAGTAATAAAAATGTCATGATGCCAACATTACATAATTTTATTGAATATTTGTAGTGCTACATTGAATGTGTTTTAATTTTTTTTTATTGACAACTTGCTTTAATCAAAAGCGAGCAAAAATAAATAATAAATATCCTGGGACATTCCTCACATACGGTCATCTGATCCCAAACTAAGCAGAGCTTGTACTATGGAAACCAGATAGCTGATATAATACATACAGACATGTTCATGCACACAAATGCATGTCCTGTGCGGGAATCGAACCCACGACCTGCTGGGCAATAGGTGGAATCTTTACCAGACTCTTAACCAACTGCGCCAATTGGCCCGTCAAAGTTGTCACGCTGGCAAGTTAAGAAGTTTAACTTGCCAACTTTGGTAATTATATGAATTAATCTTATCTATTTGTTTTCTAATATTTATGCTTTGACAGCTTTTTTAGTTTCGTCGTATATTTACTACAAAATCAAGTGTACAATATATTCAGACAAAAAAACAACAGCCTGTACATGCAGTGGCAAACCTCTACACGGCCGTCCTAAATACAGATATGCGTCACAAAGTTGCATAGTAAATCAGAGTGGACGTTTAGCTTATTAACTAGACGACGGTATCTACTGTCAACGTGACACAGATTACACCACTCCATACTGGATATAGGGAAGTGGGTTTTAAGATAACATGATAAAGTTTAATATGATGTATTGATTTCGTTGAATTTTCGAGAGGATTAACTCAATATCGACGTTATAAGAAATTGTAATACCACAAACATGATATAATAATACTAACGGGTCAAGAATTGAGCCCTGTGAAACTCCAATTTTTGCTGAGTTGGGAAATGAGCTTGGTATTAAAAATGTGTACCTAAAAATAACCCCATGGATTTACTTCCTGATTTGAATAGAAGCAATAAAAAAATACAAATGAATTTCAAAAATCCCATAGAAATCTTGCTTTATTTGACTAATACGCCTTATCCTATTCCAGAATTTTATAAACCTATTTACGTATAAGTTAACCTAAATTCTTAATCACATAAACATGCTAACATAAGCAGACTCTTATCTGTGATATCATAACTATGATTATCGCACGGAAAAGTGGCGCTTCCGGCATATGTCTGGCACTATATGAGTAATGTTCGCAAAATGTAGTCTAGTGTTAGTTTTAATTACAGTCCTGTTGGGGAAATTGTTAAAACATGCCTGGCAATTAACATACTTTATTTGGGAATATTTTTGACTCTGGGAGTTATAGATTTAAAATAATTAAAAGTTCAAATAATGAACAAAGAAATGTTTACTGTGTCAGTGATGGACGTAGAAAAATCACAATTAGCTCTTTTATATAGTTTGTTTGGTAAATAATGTAGCCATTAGTTTAAGAATTCAGCAATTTAATCGCTAGCAAAGTCGAAGCAATTTATAACTTTCTCTGATGGCAGAAAATGTCTAATAAGGTAGAGCATTCCACTTAATTTTGAAAAATGTGTCTATTAAAAACATAAATGACTTGTCTTTCATAAAGTAAGTACCATGGATGTGTCATATTTCATTTAGAGAGGCAGAGATATATCAATTTCGTCATCAAAATGGCCAATTGTACGCTGATGTCATGCCCATATTTCAGCAATTAAATCAAATTGTAACAATTCTATTCAATTGGTGTCAATTTGTGTATTTTGCTTCTGAAGCGAACTTGGATTTTATTAGTAAATTCATGGCATGATACGAAATATCATGATGTAGGAATTACATTATTATTTAGAATTCTCTAATTGCAAATCAAAAATAAACACAGATAATTAGAGATTAAAGTTCGGTTTACAAATTAAGACAATTAAATTGCCAAACGATTGTAAGTCTTTTGTTTGCTTTATTTTGTTGTCACCATACTTGTCCATCTGATGATAAGTGATCACGGTGGGACTAAGGTTTTCTAGCAGCTGTTGTCTCTTTCACTACATCAAATACTTTAATGGAGTTTTAACCTTATGAATCACATATTAAACCTCAAATTGCGATATAATGAAATGTAACATAAACTTCATCTTTAAAGTCGACAATGCAAATAAATCTGAGCCCTGCCATCCATGCTTTAAGGGTCCAAACTGGCTGTTTATATTAATATTTGTTAAACGTATCTTAGGATAATTAAAAATTCTTGCTGGAATTTCCACGGAGTCAGTTTAAGTTTATTCCGAACCGGCGGCAAATCAATTGTAACGTTATCAGGGCCTATATCAATTAAACCAGTTTTGAGTTACTTTCGTAGCCGTGAAAATTCCAACCATCAACCTGTGCTTATCTCACTTAAGTTAAGTACCAATTCTCATTCTGAGCCTATCACACATTTCTTAAATTTTTCACTACTCTTACGACCTTATAACTCAGTGATAAAGCTCAAATTGCAAGACCGTACTTTAACATTAATAAAGTCGGAATTAAATCGATTCGTGTGACGTCCACACGCCGCGGCGTTCGTATCGCTACTAACTTATCTTATCACTAAGCGTATATTTGGACATAACACATAAATCACGCTAAAATTAACTCTAATTCTAAGTGTTATGATTCTGTTTTCAGTGGCTCACATTACATACCATATCTTCTAAGTTTTTATGTTCCATGCATAATGTTTGACCGATATTTGTGTAAAAAGCGGTCATTGAAGTAAAATAACTGTTATTATTTGTTAGCTAGCCATAATAGGTTTGTTTGTCAAAGATAAGACCAACGAAATACGGTAGAAAATATAGGGTAGGTATTTATTATCTATTTTTATATAAACCATATAAAAATAAATATCCTGGGACATTCCTCACACACGGTCACCTGATCCCAAACTAAGCAGAGCTTGCTTATACATACATACACCCAGATGAGTCTGGGTGTAATTATGTATATTAAGTAAGTATTTACAAACAAAAAGTAGTATAACAGGTTGAGATTTCGAGATGGCATATACTCGAAACCTATGTTGGGTTAGTCATGCTGAACAACTTTTACTATGGGACCAACACTGAATTCAAAAAAACTTTTTTTTTTCATACATTATGATCGAGCAAAGTTGACATTTACTGTGGAAAGAAAAAAAAAATATTTTGAGAATTTGCTATTGGTCCCATAGTAAAAGTTGTTCAGCATTATATAAAACTATAGGACTTAAGGCCGATTCCCATAGTTTACGGACCGTTATCGGTTAAAATTAAGACTTACTAATAATGAAGCAAAGACCTCAAAGCTTTGCATAGCAGACCCTCCCATATGGAAGTAGATATCACAGGTGAAATTAGCTTACGAAATGATCTATATGCCCAGACCCTAAAACCCCTAAAACATAGGTTTCGAAAATATGCCATCTGGAAATCACCAGCCAGTATATCCTTTCATACTATATACCATTCCATCCGTAGAAAGGTTAAAAAAAAAACTCACCTCTCATCAAACATAGAGTTGACCATAAAGCTATCATCAATCAAGCTGGCGTCTTCCACCACACTGCGGTCCACCCTGTCTCCGTAACTGGACCGGTCCGTATCTTCCCTTTCGAACTCACTGGGCAAGCTGCTGAAGTTATCACATTCGAACGATCTTTGCTCCTTATACTTTTGATCCCAAAGCTTTTTCGTCTCATCTTGAGCTCTGCGCTTCAATTCCGATATTTTTTCTCGCTCGTTCTCTATTACTTGGCAACCTGTTGGAAATAACTACTAGTTAGAGACCTCGTCGAATTTTTCTCGGGATTCAAAGTATTTGCCGGGGCACGCATTTGTGGTCAGTGCGATTAGAATGTAAATATTATGTAATGAATCTAAGCTTGTTTTGAAAAGAGTAATAGCTGATTTTATTGCCGGCTCTTCTCAGCAAATGCAACCTTCCGAACCGGTGTTAGAGTATTAGAGTCAGACTTTTCATAAGTGCCTGCGAAGGTCTATTTGAATAAATTATTTTGAATTTGAATTCAAGGGTATTTTATTTTATTTCGCACAGTTATAGAAGACGATATTTGGTACGACACCAAATTGATATCTATTTAATTCAATAATTCGATTATAATAAACTAGCTGTTCCCCGCGATTTCATCCACGTTATCCCGGCATAAAAAGTAGCCTATATCCTCCTACATACCATAGGCTATCTGCGTTCTAAATTTCGTCGTTATCGGTTGAGTAGTAAAGGCGTGAAAGCATAACAAACAAACAAACACACTCGCATTCGCATTTATAATATTACTAGCTGTCCCCCGCGGTTTCACCCGCGTTCCCGGAATAACAAGTAGCCTATGCCCTTCTCCATACCATAGGCTATCTGCATACCAAATCTCATGATGATCCGTTGAGTAGTCGAGGCGTGAAGGCGTAACAAATAAAACTTTCGCATTTGTAATATTAGTTAGGAGTTAAGATATTATAGGTAAGGATGTATTTTTAACCGACTTCAAAAAAAGGAGGAGGTTCTCAATTCGTTCGTATTTCTTTATGTTTGTTACCTCATAACTCCGTCATTTATTAACCGATTTGAATTTTTTTTTATCTGGCAAACGTCCCGTTTCCTAGTATACTTGGAAGTCGGTTTCAGTTTTTTGTAAAAGAGTCCAATTATTCGTTATTCGTTACTCAATAACACAAGATATAGAAAAAAATATAGAATTATCAAAGAGCATACCTTGTTCTTCCAACATTTCCAATCTCTTTCTCTCAACTTCCATCAAACTGTCCAGCGTTCTCTTCCCCAACGAATTCATATCTGTATCACTTGGCAACAACGGCGCATCTATAGTCACTTTCGATATCCTATCGATGTCATCTTGCGACGGAATCTTATTAGAATCAGACATCTTTTGAAAGTCACTTTTAACACTCGGTTCGTCGCCACAACTCTTTCTGTGCAGTATTTTAGATCTTGAACCCTCCTTTTGCGGTAAACAATCGAAAGTTACACGAGTTTCGTTTAATTCATTAATGTCTTCAATAGTTTCTTCTGTTATTGGCTCTTCGTCTCTTTTGTCAGGTGATAGTGATTTAGATTTAACGTATTTATTGTTCTCTGTTAGTGGTTTGGCATTTTTAACGTATCTATTCTTAGATTCTTTATCCGAATCGTCGTTTTTAAGGCTGTTCTCGCGCGATTTTCGACCAAATGAATCCTTCTTCATTATCTTCCCTAATGCGGCGAAAGTTGGTATTTTAGATGACGAGTTACTTTTAATTGGTCCAGTTTCTTTTTTGTTCTTTTTGGAATGTCTCAAACTGTTGAATTTGTCGAATGTCTCAGTTTCTATGTTTTCGTTATTATAAAATATGTTCTCGTTCAAACTCTGGGACATAACGTCGACTTTTTCAGGCGACTTCTGTTTCTTCTTACGTTTTAGAGAATCGAAATTCCTCTCCCAAAATCCTTTCTTCTCTTTCGAAGAAGTAGAAGACTTAGACGGACTTTCGCTGTATCTTTCGATATCAACAATATCTGCGATAACTCTTCTCTCGATATCGACTGTCATAGACTGTGACATCTGATCTATAGAGTTGAATTTATCTTTGATTTGTTTCGTATGATGTTCAAAGTTAGTAATTTTCATGTCTAGATCGTCGCTGTCTGAGCTTTGCGGGGAGTATCCAAATTCCCCGGATTTAGCTCTAGTCTGGTCTGTATAAAAGGCGCTGTCCGGTGACTGTGCTCTTTCCACTTCATTTAATTTAGCAACAATAGGTTTCAGTTCTTTTTCAACGACCTGTACGTTGCCCGTCAGTTTTTCTACTTGGTTAAGCAGTCTTACGTACTCCGCGTGCAATATTTTTGTCTCGTCTAAAGCTGATGTCAAATTGTTATTTGCCTCGGACTTCAATGTTAGTATTCTAGTTTTTTGAGCCTCTATCTTTTTAGTGAGCAACATTATGTCGTTTTGTATGTCTTCCCTGTTTGATAGTCTGTAAAATTAAATATTTGTAAAAAAAAACATAGGAATTTTCGTGCGGTGTCAAATCAAAACATATAAAAATGTTCTTGTCCAAGTCATAGTTTTTTTTTTATAAAAGTTTTAAAAGATATCTTGTTACTTACAATTCCGATTCCTCCTCCAAATGCTGGAACTCAAGGTCTTCAAAGATCTTCGTCTCGTTATCCAGAATGTCTTGAGCGTATTGAAGCTCATCCATCGTCGCTGTACTGTCTTTCAGATCTTTTTCTAGCCTACAACATAAAACAAGTCTGAAAAATTCAGAATATCTTCAGCAGGGGTCACCAAATGGCGGACCGTGGACCGCCACCGACCTATTTTGATAGAAACGTAGACTTCTTCTAGATTAAGTTTCTATTATAATTTAGAGCTTAACCCCTAAACGTCTATCAAACGGACCGCGCCAGTCATAAAATAATAGAAAACGGAACCCCAAATTAAACTTATTGGTAATCCCTGATCTACAGTAATAATAAATTGTTCTGCTAGCAGTTTTTTTTAGCTTTTAAACAATAATATTATTCTATTGACATATGAATACTAGCTCCTATACATCCCCCCCCGCCCCCCTGGAAAGGAAGTCTAGACTAGATACGCCAATGGGCATGTCGTGTTTATCAAAGAAGATCCGAATTTTTCAAATATTTTAATAAAATAATACACTCTCTCAAGTGACACATTGGAATAAGAAAAATCGTTGTAGCTGTCAGGGTCACCTTTCTTCGTTTGATAGTTATTTCATCTATTTTAAAAGCTTTTTCTTAACTTGCAATGTATTTATGTATGTTCGGGTCAAATCTTGCAAGTCGAAGTATATTGGAAGACAATACAAGTACAGCTAACAAAAAGTACGGTGACAAAAAAAGCTTTTATTAAAAACTAGCTGCCCGGCGCGACTTCGTTCGCGTGGTGCTACCCTACTCTATGGTGCTACCCTACACTACCCTACCCCACCTTACCCTACTCTACCCTACCCCACCCTACTTTCTTTGCTTTAAACCTCACGGAGCCCGAGACCTTTCCAACCAATGCAAAACCGTGGAAATCGGTTCGTGCGTTCTGGAGTTATAGCGTCAGGAAGGAAAACCCGACTTATTTTTATATAGTAGATGAAATTATTGTTACGTCATCAGGAATAAATTGCTACCAGTAACGCCATCTGTTATTGTATAGGAGTAAACATCTATCAAGCAACGCCATCTATCGCCGAATAGTTACCTGCTCCTGGAATATTCCCGATAACACAGTAGGCATGTAGAATACTCGCGTAAAATGTCGAATGTTCCGGATGCCGTTTGTGAAGTATAAATACGGAACAATGCACAGGGGAGTTGGAGTTTGATTTAGCGAAACAGTGAGTAAACATCGAAGAGAAATACAGTGCTTGTGAACTATTTAATTTGTGAGTGTTTTAATAAAAGTGTGACCAGTGTTATGGTAAATTCGTGTACCATTATTTATCCTGAACCCCAGCTCGTAACATTATTAACAAAATCTTGATTGACAAATAAGTAACACATACCTCTCAACCTTCAGCGTGGCGATATCAACTCTATCTCGCATCTCGTTCTGTCTCACTTCTTGCCTCTCTTTCAGTTGTCGGATCTCCTCTTCGATCTTCTTCCCTTTCTCTACTAAGTCCATCTTCTTTTTCTGCTCAATATTGAGTATTGCTATTTCCGAGTCGTATTCTCCTTTTATTAATGCCTTCTCCATTTCTAACTGTAATAATACAATTTGTATTATATATACCTTAACGGAAAATCTAACGGAAAGAGTATCCTAACTATTATAAATGTGAAAGTGAGTTTGTTTGTTTGTTACGCCTTCACGCGTCAACTACTCGATGGATCATCATGAAATTTGGCATGCAGGTAGCCTATGGTATGAAGAAGGACATAGGCTACTTTTTATCCCGGGAATGCGGGTGAAACCGCGCGGGACAGCTAGTATCGTATAAAAGTACACGACTTCTATGGTACTTGGCGCACAGATCGCGAAAGAGTTATAAATAATTTTAGCATGTGACGTGAAAAGATAATGACCCTCATTGAGCGGTGACACGTTGATTATGATTTTAATTCCATAAACTTGGAAGCTAACATTTGGAAAACTTTTGAGAGATTGAGCATAGCGTTTATTCGCTCAAAGAGCAGCTCGACTGGAGAAGTACCTCCACTTTACAGAATACCGCAGCCAAATAGGGTAGTTTTAGGGTCGGCAACGCGCGCGTGATACCCCTGGTGTTGCAAGCGTCCATAGGGTACGGTAACCGCTTACCACCAGGCGGGCCGTATGCTTGTTTGCCAACTAAGTGGTATAAAAAAATACTTTATGATGTGTAAAGTTGTGTTCCTGCGCGTGAGCAAGGTCGCCAGAGCTCATAGGGGAGGGGGGAAAGGTCGTCGTCCATATGGCTACGGTAACCGCTTACCATCAGGCGGGCCGTATGCTTGTTTACCGATTAAGAAAAAATTTGAGTAATTTATTTTGAGCTGAACTTTTTATAGATAGTCTACACCCATCGAACAATTAACCCAAAGAAGCGTAATGACGTTGATTTGGCTTGCAATCTATTCCACCAATTGGCCACCATCGACAATGCGTTCTGATTGGCCAAGTCAAGAACTCAACATGCAGTGATTGGTCCTTACCGTTCAAAATCAGTGACAAATCACTGACTAGTTTCGGAATCGGATTGCACGGTATGACTACTCTTAAGGGATTGTTCCTCGATGTCTATACCTGATGTAGTCTTCTCCCCTTTCGAATAGAGATCCTTCCCGTTACAAGTTACATCTTAAATGACCTTTCGCTTTAACAGTATAAGTTATCAAAAGTAAATATTCAATTAGTTATTATGATTTATTTACTTTCGTTAGATGTTGATCATTCATTAAACGAACGATCGTACATATTTGAAGACATATTTCTAGTATAATTTATAGCTAGCTCATATACATCTCCAATAGGCTAGGAGCTTGCAAAAATCTATTTAGTCCGTGATTAACATTGTCAAAAAATATTATACCCAATCAAATAAATAGTCCATTGAAAAGTTACATTTGGGGTTACATTTGTCAGAGGACGCAATTTTATTTTTTAGATATCAAGGGGTGGTCAGTTTAATGTTATATCCAAGTTTGTGGGTTTCAAACCTTGTCCCATGGCCGCCATCTTGAAAAAAGGGTTTCTAATGGTGCGTCCATGCTTGTCGAACCGAGCACGAGCCGAGCCACGAACGAGTACACTGCGAGCACGATTCGCGTAGCGTGGACGGGCTCGCGAGCCTCGAACGAGCATTCGCAGCGTTCTCGACTGCGCTCCGCCCGATTGTCAGTTTTTTCACGAACACAGGGATTCGCATCGCGCTCGTTGAAGGCTCGTTAAGTACGTCCACGCGTAGCATGGACGCACCATTATTGTTTTTACGGTTTATCTGACGCAAACTATATATAGGTAGGTCTCACAAATAATATTAGTCAAAAAAAAAGTTGCAAATAAGATTATCTAAAACTTTTGCCAAGTAACTTTTAGTCTTACCTCTCTCAAAATATCATCTTCCTGCGATCTAATTTCGGACATCTTACATTTTATCTCGTGTATCTCCGTAACGAACTTCCGTCTATCTTCTTTTAACTTCTCATACCTCGCTTTCAATTCATCTAAATTGTAATCTAACACTGAACTGTCTATAGAATCTGCTTCTACATCAATTATCTTAATCTCCTCAGTTATATTTTGAATTATCTTCTCTCTTTTGTTCTCTTTTAGATCTTTTTCAAATTCTTCTAACTCTGGAATGTCTGCCATCAATTCTTGTTTCACATCATCAAAGCTTTGGTTCTTTTTTAAAGCTATTTCTATCTCTGGACTCTTTTCTCTATCTACTTTCTCATCTTTGTCTATGATTCTTGAATATCTGAATTCTATATCGTTAGTTAGATTTGCGTCGTCAATCATAGGTATTTCTTCTTCTAGACTCAGCTGTTTCTCTATGCCAGCGAATTTAGGTTCTTTATCACCATTTTGATTGTTTGGATCATTGAAATTAGGTTTTTTAGAATTATCTACAGGCGGCGGTGTGGGGAAAATGAAATATTGTGGAGAGGGTAGATTTTTATGTGCAAAAGAGGTCTTTATCCTTGTTCTAGGACTTTGTGTATTAGGAGATTTGGGCTTCAGATTACCGTATACATTATTTCTATTGAAATATACATTCTCGTAAGGACTGCCTACTGGGGATGATAGATTATGTTTATCACTTTGGTTTAACTTCCTTATCATTATTGGACTAGAGAGTTCGCGTATTGGATCATCGTACACTGGTATGCCTATTTCATCCATTCGACCAATGTTTTCGTAGTTATTTTGTGGTATAGTTACAACTGGAGTCGATTGATCTGTTTGCGTTGGTGAGGGTACTTCAAAGTTTTCGTAGCTAGAGACATTTCTTTGTAATGGTAGAGAGTTGCTCAATGGACTTGTATTACTGTGACTAGTATCGAACCTGCAAAAAAAAACAACAAATAATCTTTATACGTAAAATTCTACTGCACGTGTGTATGTCACTGAAATCCTCCTAAACGGCTGGACCGATTTGAATGTTTTTTTTTGATGGTGGCTTAAACACGAGAGGGGCTAAAAAGGAAGCTAAAGAAATATTGCTAAGGAATTCATTTTTCCAATTCATTAGAATTGAATAATATCTGCTGTAAATTCGAATAAATGAATTCCGGTAGCAATATTGCTTAGCTTCCTTTTTAGGGGGCCAGCAATGAAGTTCCATACAAATTTCCTGGCGCCTATTCAAGTAGCGTGGAAAGATCGACTTTGCTCGAAGAAGGTTGTCAAAATAATGTACATACAAACATTTTTGAGAGCACAGGCCTCCTGCACACAAATCAGGATGAAAGGGAATGTGCAGATACTCCACCACGCGTGCCCACTGCGGATCGGTGGAGGCAGGCTAGTGGTCAACCTACTGTTGGAGTTGTCATCCCGCCTGGAGGCCTCCAACTATCCTAACGACTATCACAATTAATTGATAACCGGGACCAACGGCTTTACGCGCCTTCCGAAGCACGGAAACGCTCGATTTGAAATACCACTAGGCGGTCACCCATCCAGGTACCGACCACGACGTTGGTAGCTTAACTTGCCGATCGATTTAGAACATCATGCTACACCACGAGCGCTTTTTAAGAATACTTACTTATAATATCCTTCGCTGGTCTGTACAAAGTTGGGGTTGTTTAAAGCTACGCTTCGCGGCAGCGATCCGTTTGTTATGATCTTGTTGTGGGAACGCTTCTCTGTTGGAGTTATGGGGTTGCCTGCAACAATATTATAATATTTAGTTTTTTTTTACGTTGGCAATATTTTTTTTATTTCAAACATTCATTAGCTATCTCTTAGGGTTTCACCCGCGTTCCCGGGATAAAAAGTAGCCTATGTCCTTCTCCATACCATAGGCTATCTGCATGCCAAAGGCTATCTGCTTCATCATGATCAGTTGAGTAGTAAGGGCATGAAAGCGTAACAAACAAACTAACTTTCGCATTATTAGCTTAGGATATCGAAAGATTTTTTGCAGACGTTAATGCAATTTGTAGTAATCCTTATACCGCAGCCAAATAACTTTATGTTGTGTAAAGTTGTGTTCCTGCGCGTGAGTAAGGTCGCCAGAGCTCATAGGGGAGGGGGGAAAGGTCGGTAACGCGTGAGCGATGCTTCGTGTGTTGCAAGCGTCCATATGGCTACGGTAACCACTTACCATCAGGCGGGCCGTATGCTTGTTAGCCGACATAGTCGTACAAAAAAAAAAACTTTATTCCTTTTATAGGCCTGTGTTTGACCACAATCCCACCATGGTAAGTGATGATGTGGCCGAAGGTGGTGCACACACAAAGCCTAGAAGGAACTGGCTCTCAAGTGCAGCTGTCGGAACACACCGGCAGGTGCTTGGCGACAGATTATCAACTTGAGAGTGGTAGCCAGCAGGGTACTACAAAGTACCCTACCACCTTGCTATGGCTCAAGATCATTGCAGGATTCGAACCCGGTACTTTCGTCTCGGCATCCGACGTCACTACCACTGAGCTATCAAAAAACAATAATATCGTCTAAATAGTCACAATATCTAACCTGAAGAGATCTGTTTCTCGTACTCAGCACACATGTTGAGTATTTCCTCTAGTCTCGCTGTCTCTGCTTCTTTCTGTTCCTCTTCTTTAACCCGATCTTGGTACGCCTGTAAGAGAACCAAATGATAAACTAAAGGTTTATTTTACCTACTAGTTTTGCGCTACGGTTTCTCCCGCGTTCCAGTAAAAATGTAGCCTGTGTCTCCTTCTATACCATGGCTACTTAAGTACCTAATTTCATCGCGATCGTTCAGAGGTTTAGGCGTGAAAAGGTAGATAGACCGATAGTTACTTTCGCATTTATAGTTATGCCACATTTTACTCACATTTCAGGGGTTTAAAATCAATAAATAAATATCCTGGGATTCCTCACACACGGATCCCAAACTAAGCAGAACTTTAATTAGGAAAACAAAACAAAAAATAGCCGATATACTACTTTTTGTTTGTCAATACACACTTTACATAATTAAACCCAGACTCAGGACCTTCAGACATGTTCATGCACACAAATGCATGTCTTACATGTTTGACGGGCCAGTTGGCGCAGTTGGTTAAGACGCGAGGTCTTAACCTATAGCGCCGCAGGTCGTGGGTTCGATTCCCACACAGGACATGCATTTGTGTGCATGAACATGTCTGTATGTCCCGAGTCTGGGTGTAATTATGTATATTAAGTATGTATTTACAAACAAAAAGTAGTATAATATGTATTATATCAGTTATCTGGTTTCCATAGTACAAGCTTTGCTTAGTTTGGGATCAGATGACCGTGTGTGAGGAATGTCCCAGGTCCCAGGATGTCCTGGGTGGGAATCGAACCCATGGCACGCTGCATGGTGCATAGGTGGAATCTTAACCAATCACGCCAACTGGCCCGACAAAATAGAAAATTGGATATATCAAATTGAGGTCAACAATTTCAAGTTATATTAGTACCTGCTACAATATAAAATGTAGGTCCCTAGACGTAGACTAATATTTTACAAGTCAATAAAAAATTCTATCTGTTCCTTAGATAAGAATTTAGCAGAAATACTTTGGTTCATCATCATCATCATCATCAGCAGCCTATAATGTCCCACTGCTGACCACAAGTCTCCTGCACACAAATCAGAAGACAGGGAATGGGCAGATACTCCACCACGCGTGCCCACTGCGGTGAGGTGGAGGTAGGCTAGTGGTCAACCTACTGTCGGAGTTTTCAAGCCGCCTAGAAGGCCTCCAACTAGCTTAAAGACTATCACAATTAAGTGATAATCGGGACCAACGGCTTTACGTGCCTTCTCAAGCACGGAAACGCTCGATTTGAAATACTACTAGGCGGTCACCCATCCAGATCCACGACAGTGGTAGCTTAACTTGCCGATCGGTTAAGAACGGCTTATCATGCTACACCACGAGCACTTCAAAAATACTTTGATTAGAGGTATATAAAGAGAAATAAACGTCACGTGACTAATTGATTTTCGGACTGAAGACGAATTGACTTACCATACCACAGAATAATTTATCAATTTTCCTAATAATTGTATTATAAATTTCATTTCTAATATACAATTCATTTGACTGACTGTATTTCACTCCATTTCCCATTACTATAACATTACTGTTTTGTATAGGTGACGATATATTGTTTGAAAATGATTTATTATTGGCAACACTTTCCGCCATCTTTGCTATCTCTGCTTTCAAATCATCGTAAGATTGCTTTACTTGATTCTCCAATTTCATAATTTTACCATCAATAGTATTTTCATGATTCCTCGTTTCTTTTATATAATGATTCGTTAAAATTGTATTTATTGTTCGATAAATTTTGATATCATTTCTTAGCTTATGTACTACGTCGAGTTTTTCGTCGACAGATTTCGATATTTCGATTAAATTATCGTTATGGTTAGTACGATTATTTATGTCGATTGACGATTTCAGTTCTTTTAAAGCCAGCGTGTTTTTCTTTAGATTATTGACGAATAATTTGAGTAAATGTTTGCGTGATGGTTCTCTCTTTGATTTCACTGTCATTTTGATAATTTTTATCAACGTCTTTAATGTTTTACACTTTATTAATCACTTCATATTCTAAAACACTGTATTTAACACCATAAGTATTATTACTACCATAGATTATTGAATCGAATCGAAAGTGTGTAATCGATACATAGCATTGGCAAGCCGCGTCAGTGTCACATATCAACTTATTTTTTTAAATTTCCCTTTCATTTAACAGTTGATTATGAAATATTATGAGCGAAGGTTGAAAACGATTATTGACATTAAGTAACTTATATCGTTATCTTTTGTTTAATATTTTAATTTTGATTGTTTAAACACTGATATTTAAATGAATTTCTTTTGAAATATCACAATTTTGGCCACAAAAAATATTTTTTTAGAAAACTCCTTCGCTGAGGTAAACAATCGTACTAAAGTAATTGCTAGATACATTTGCAATTCCGTCTGCGTCAATTGTTATCAGGTAGATAAGTCCATTGTTTCCTTTAAATTAAATTATAATTTGCTCTTATCAAGGTGTTATCGGGATATTTCTGCGATATCGTACGACCTTGTCCATTGTTCTTTTAATTTCAATCTTTAGAATCTCCGCCTATCAATGTCTTGAATGGCTTCTATTACGTATTTACAACGACTTCATGTCAAACACTTTCCCATCCAAAATACTTCCCAGATTTTGCCCCAGACTTTTTCAGAGGTAGGATGTTATAACTTATTGCATGGTAAAAACTTTGAATCTAAAGTGATTGATCTGAAGTAAGGAGCGGGGGATATCCCCTCGCCAAAAAGCAACAGGCTCTAGCCATGATAAATCTTGACTACTTTACCCCCAAACCAAAATCCTGACCCATTTATGACCACGCAATCCATGACACTCAGTGTAATTATTCATTGTAATTACATAAATAATTACGAATGTTGCCATAAACTTGGATCACTGCAATACAACCTAAAGTACATTAATATTCGAAATGAATTTCAATCTATCCTTGATTTTGCGATTGGCGATTGCTATTTTGAGACTATTTATATGAAATGTAATGTCAAATATCAAACAACAATCTCAAAATCAAGATTAGATCGAATATTAATTTCAGCTCCTCTAGAGATTTCATCGATTCTCATGCAGTAAATTTTTACAGGAAATTGTCCATTAATATGGCATGAATATTGTATACAGTATGTTTAACTACAGAGTAAATAATATTACGTACAACTATATGAATGCTAAGGACATCTGTATATTTCAATGTCAGACAATTATTCTAAAATAAATGTAGTACCATATCATGTCAATAGATGGCGACACTGTATTCACATATATAAAGACAGTTATGGAAAATAAATCTACACTATATCTAGCCTGATCCTGCAAACATTTCTTTACAACCTAATAAGGAATTAGCACGTTTTGTAGAAAATATAAGTTGTATTTCACACAAAATTTACGTATCTAATATTTTTTTATATTATTGAAATTAAGATATTTAGACACTGTCCAGAAAAGACTAATTCGTGCGAGAGATTCGCGGCGAATTCGTATTTACTGGACATGGTCTTCAATTGTGCAGTTTATAAAAACATCTAAAATAGTTAAAACATACCTTTATCCTTCTGCTTTCAGCTTCAACACTCCTTTCATAATGACTATTAGCGTAAACAGGAGAATATTGCGGATTCCTATCATACGCCGGCGACGGTAAACACAACGCTTTGATCATGTTCATACTTAGATCACATCTCCCATACGCCTCGTTTCTAGTCTGTTCCAGAACATTCGATTCATTCCTAGACTCCTTACACTCATCTGTTTTCCTATCAACATTAATTTTCCCGTAAATGTTATCTTTAACTTGATCGTTATTAATCTTCTTTAGTCTAAAATCATTTCTCGTTTCATTAAGCCCTTTCGTGAAATCATTCTTTATATCTGCCTTATCGTTTCTGATATCATTCGTTTTGAAGTCTGGTCTATCGTTGAGTTTGAAGTCATTTGGCTTGTAATCGTTTCGTGTGTCGTCAAAGTTTTTTACTATATCGTCTATTTTCTTGTTTCTGATAGCAACGTTGGCGTAGGAGCAATTCTTTGGATCTATTGCGTTGTTTTCATTTAATTGTACAATTTTATCGTGTTTTACTTTAGCTATGTAGTTTGGTACTGTTTTACCTCCTAATACGTCTTTTGCTGGAGTATTTACTGTAAGAGAGTTTGAACTGAACACTTTTGGTGATATTTCATTCTCGTTTGTCGTGTAAAATTGACTTCTACCAACTTTCTGCTGCTTGGCGTAGTATTCGAATTTTGATACTTTAGCCATTATACTAGATACTTTAGGTTTAGATTCTTGGTCGGAATTCGAGTCAGATTGATCCAGATCTCTGAAGGGTTTCCTAGGTGCGACTGGTGGTTTTTTTCTAGACATTTCTTTTAGAGTCATATCTAGTTCTTGATCTAATTGTGTGAGGGAGTTGTCTTTATATATTCTCTGTATGTTTGCGGATTGGTAACATTGGTTGGTTTGTTCCGAGTGATGGTTGGTGTAACCTACGGAAAGAGAAAATGTTCTTCATTAGTATCGCTATCATCTTAAGAAATTATTGACTTGAAACTTTACATCATAAATGGTGGAAAGCCGCTCTGTCGATAAGGTTATTGTGATATTACCAACATTATTAAAGGATACTTCTTTTTAACATGCATTTTAGGGTTCCGTACCCAAAGAGTGCCATACGGGACCCTATTACTAAGACTCCGCTGTCAGTCCGTCCGTCTATCTGTCAGTGAGCTGTATCTCATGAATGGTAATAGGTAGACACCTGAAATTTTCATAGATGTGTATTTCTATTGCCGCTATCATCATCATCATCATCATCATCAGCCTATAATGTCCCACTGCTGAGCACAGGCCTCCTTTCACAAATCAGGGTGAAAGGGAATGGGCAGATACTCCACCACGCGTGCCCACTGCGGATCGGTGGGGGTAGGCTAGTGGCCAACCTACTGTTGGAATTTTTCAAGCCGCCTAGGAGGCATCCAACTAGCTTAACGACTATCACAATTAAGTGATAACCGGGACCAACGACTTTATGTGCCTTCCGAAGCACGGAAACGCTCGATTTGAAATACCACTAGGCGGTCACCCATCAAGGTACCGACCAAGACAGACGTAGCTTAACTTTGCCGATCGATTAAGAACGGCTAATCATGCTACACCACGAGCGCTTCATTGCCGCTATAACAACAAATAATAAATATTAAATAAAATTTAAAATTAAAGGGGGACCCCATACAAGAAACGTCTCACAGTCAATTTGAATAAGTTAACATTATTATTATTGTACGGAACCCTCCATGTGCGAGTTCGACTCGTACCTGGCCGGTTTTTTTTAAATCTTTTATCGAGTTTATTCGAGGTGATTAAGTTTATTATTAGCCCTAACTATCCCACTGCCGGGCAAAGGCATCCTTTTACTTTTTCTACTTACCTCGGTTGGCGGTCAATTCTGTTCGGTTATATCGACGCCGAACATTTTTTCATAACTTTGGCCATATGATTGATTATCTATTGTAAAAATAAACGGGTATTTTGATTTATACAAAGTAAACTCACCCGTAAGACACTGGTCATTAGGTTGAAACTGTATCGGCGCCATGGAGACATGCGCTGAAGGTAGAACAGACTTCATCAGCTTCGCTTCAGCTGGGTGGTTGAACCGGAGGTAGTTGGACCTGCCTATTGTTAGCATGCTGCCTGGAGGATGGCAAATTAGATATATTAGATAAAATACTTGGAAATAACAAGTATTGGCGATGTTGGCTTAGGGGTTTCTCTGATCTCTGCAGGAGCAGCTCTTCTTTCAACTAAGGTGGCAAACAAGCATACGTTCCGCCTGATGGTATGCAGTTACCGTAGCATATGGACGCTTGCAACACCAGGGGAATCACTCGCGCGTTGCCGACCCTGAAGAAATCTCTTCACACCCTTTTTGAAGAACCCCATGCTGTACTCCATTGGGAAAACCACGGCGGGGAGCTCATTCCACAGACCGAGCGTCCGAGGAAGAAAACTCCTTTTAGCCCGCACAGTTCAAAACAATTCTGGTTTCAATGTGTGAGGATGGACTCCGCGTCGATGGCGAGAGTTGAGATGGTGAAAGGTAGCCGTGGGCATCAAGTCGAACAATTCCTTAGAACACTCTCCGTTGTACAAGCGGTAGAACACATAAGGAGGCAAAGTCTCTCCTCAGACTGAGGGGCTCTAAACCGCTTGTCAGCTCGGGATCGTCAATATCACATTCACCCCTTCACCTTCACCGAAAGCTCGCTTCACCTACCTTCGTCTCGGCCTTCGACGTCAGTACCATTGAGCTATCATCGCCTGAAATATAGCACTCACCCTGCGACAGCCTGGTAGCCTTATCGACGGGCAGACCATCGAGTAGTGTACTCCCGCTGATCGGGTACAGAGTGACGACGGCGTGCGAGTTCTCGACGCGGCAGTGCACGCTCGCCACGCCGGTGCCCACCACGTAAATGTCGCATGTCGGGTCTGAACCGATTGTCACCCGACCTGAGTGGACCAAATAACGAATCCTTGTGATGTGATATGTGGCGTAAAGTAGTCAACCCGACCGATCAGAAAATTTTAATGTTTTCTGTAAAAGTGATTTTGGGCATTAAAAAAATATCTTCAATAATTACAACCTTGGTCTGATTTTTTTATGGCATGATCACAAATAAAGGTATTTTCTCAGTCTGTTTGAGTAGTAATCTTGGATAGATGCCCTATATTTACGAAATTTAAAAAATTGCCAAATACTCGATTACCATGACTCTTAAAACAAAAAAATTGATTTTCTGATCAGTCATGATGACGCCCCCCTCTCATATGTAACGAGTTGACTACTGTTTATGCCAAAGGTTAGTTTCCAAAGGAATAGTAAGGGGCACGAATGGTGAGGTCAGATTGACACCTGCGCAGTAGTTAATTTTTCCGTCTGTTTGGCGGAATGAATCAGGGGGAGCGCCGAGCTGCACAAGATTGGTTCGTCAGTCAATGCTCGTCGTCTATTGGATTCTCGCGTGTCATTTGGCTACTGTGATTTAGCCAAAAGTGTACATGCGCGAGCTTGCCCCCACTACTGCCTATCTGTGCTCACCATTCGTGTCTCATACTGTAGGCAAAGGAATATCATAGACGACCAAAAAAATCTGGACGGAGCATTGCCTTATTCAAAATGAAAGCCACCTGAATATGCCAAGTCCTCTTGTAAATACAAGCAGCACATATTATATACACCAAAGTATGCCAATCAGTTGTCATTCTAAATTGAGACGTCGACAGTGACAATAAGGTTCCATGTCACGCAATGGTTCGCCCAGATTTTTTATACGTCTATTTTATAGTATTAAAATGTTATTGGGATTTGCTCAGATTACAGAAAAAGGCAGATGGAACTAGCGGAATACGAGAGAGAGGCCAAAAAAACAAATTGAAAAACACACACCTGATATTCGCGTCTGAATTTGTATTTGCTTTGTTTAAACAAAGTTTATTAAAAAGAAAGTGTTTTTCCTTAAATCTATATGCCTTTTGTTCTGTAAATGTGGGGATTTGTATAAGTTTTTATTTCGATTCACACAATCTATTCGTGGGACTTAAGTTTTGATTTTTGTTCTATATTAATCTAGGGAGCTGAAATGGCGTCACTCTTCGGAAAATGACGAAACATTAGGGTATCACTGGTCTTCAGTGGGAACCAGAGCAATAACAGTCTTAATACTGTATCAATAACAACCTAGTTTAAACAACTGAAATATTAATACCAACCTTGCTTTATAGGATGAAGCGTGACTGCTGTGCTCAGCCGACCGGTTCCGAGGCTGACCAGGTGAGGAGTGTTCGTTGCTACCCTGAAACGTGACATTATAAAATTATTTGCTAAGTTTGCCTCTGGTGTTGCTAGCGTCTATAGGCTACGGTAACCTACTATCAGGCGGGCCGTATGCTTGATTGCAGCCTAAGTAGTACAAAAACACAGTCCCATTTGTTAACCGTGAAATGTCACATAAACACTTAATCAAGTTTGTTGACAGTTGAAAAAAATCGGAGCGCAAAGAAATGTTTAAACTCCATCAACCTAATTAATTACGTTACGTTATAATATTGTTTGAGCAAAGTTAAGGATTAAGTACAATCGACCACCAACAGATGGCGTTACTCGTACCAGTTTAATGTGCAATAACGCGATAATGTGTTTATTGCTTTATTTATGCGTCGGAAGTTCAAGGAGGTTCTATTTGCGAATGATGGCTAATGTTGGAGCAAATATTAGTTATTATCACAGAGTGTAGGAACTTCAGAAATCGACCCTGCAGAAATCTTAGGAAAACCACGGCAGGGAGCTCATTCCATAGTCTGAGCGTCCGCGGAAGAAAACTCCTTTTAGCCCGCACAGTTCGAAACAGTTCTGGTTTCAATGTGTGAGGATGGACTCCCCGTCGATGGCGAGAGTTGCGATGGTAGAAGTTAGCCGTGGGCATCATCTTAAACAATTCTTCAGAACACTGTCCGTTGTACAAGCGGTAGAACACACATAAGGAGGCAAAGTCTCTCCTCAGACTGAGGGGCTCTAAATCGCTTGTCAGTTTCGGGATCATCGACAATTCTGATTACACGTGTCGTCGAACCGAGTCTAGAGGATCCCGCCTATAGATGACAGCAGTACTCCATATGAGGCCGGACTTGCGACTTGTAAAGTTGCAGCCTTTGCCCCGATGTTGAAGTACTGCCTCGCTCTGTCTGAACTTATTCTTATTTGGCTACGATCTTCTGCAAGGTGGAGGCAAAGATTTTTTCTGTAATCTAAGGGCGGAGGTACCAGTCGGACTGTTCCGAATTTTGAACGTTATGCCTCTACCTCTCTAGTACAAATAAAGCTTAATATATGAATCAATTACGCCTGATTTAATTGGCTTCCTAAATTCTTAACAAGTGAAATATTCGTGTGGTTTAACAACATAGCATTCCACGAGGTGAAAAGGAAACGACATTCTATTTTGAGTCGGCGCCCGCGCAGACGATGCGCTTTTGCCCTTTTCGACCATAGAGTATTGATAACCAGAAGCCGCATTCAAAAAGTATTAAAATATTTAACGGGTGAATGGCGATCTAAAATTATGGTTACAAATGTATGACATTACATATTTCCAGACAAAAGTAATATTCTTCCACGTAACGAAGAATTTTGTGACTGTGTGTATTTGTAGGGTAATCTTCGGATCTACTGATCCAATTCAAAAAAATCTTTTACTGACGGAAAGCTACAGCATCGCTTATATACTATAGTCTTTTTTTTATCCCGGGAATACGGGTGAACTGCGGGGAACAGCTAGTCAAAATAAACCTTATGCCATTGGGCCAGGTTCCAAATTTGATTGTTCTAAGCTCGACTCAAAACTCAGAATTGATTGACGTCTTGGAATCAAGCTACTACTATTACTACTGGTCCTTCACCACAGATTTTCAGCGTAGAGGTGGTAGGGAGCCAGTCAGGCGGCTTAAAGTACCCTACCACATTTCTATGGCTTCCTTCAGGCAGGATTCTAGCTTTCATTTTCAACGGCATTTGGCGTGAATACCACCGACATGTAGACTAATTGCTGGCTCTAATACCTTCCGAAACGGTATTAGAGTATTAGCATCAGACTATTCATCAGTGACTGTGTGTGATCTAGAATTTTTATGGATTTTGATTTCTGACAGTATTCGGCTTCTAGTTCATTCTTAACTCTGCGCCCGCGGTGAAGCCCTTTGCTTAGCGCGTTGCGGTTAGTTTTATTAACAGTTTATTAGCATTATCGGTTGCTCTGTTTATTTTAGGAGTCGGTATTGCGGAGTATAGTTTATCATTTAGTTTTAGTATATTACATTAAATAATATTGTATGTGATATTTACACTAACCTAGAAACACATATGTCGTGTAAAGATAATTTAAACCAATAAATCCTGTGTAGTAATTAAATGAAAGAGAGGCAGAGCGTAGCGTTTATTCGCTCAAAGAGCAGCTCTACTGGGGAACCACCTTACAGAATACCGCAGCCAAATAATTTTATTTTGTGTTCATGCGCGTGAGTAAGGTCGCCAGCCCCCTACACTAGATGGTTATCGTCAATCGTCATCGTTAGTAAACGATCAACCCTTGTATGGGATTGACATTTCCAATCGAAATATCACGTGATTTTTTACAATATCTTATGTTAATTCTATACAAAGGTTGATCGTTTACTAACGATGACGATTTTCGATAACCATCTTGTCTACTGGCCAGCTCATTTGGGAGGGGGAAGAGGTCGGAGATCCCCAACAAGAGAGTGATGCCCGAGCGATAGCTTTAGTGTGTTAGCATAGTGTTAGTTTACCTACCGCAGATGGTCCCTAGCATCTTGTATTTGAGTAGCAGAGGTGTCAGGAAATTTTTATAATTTTTAAAATTTTTCATCTCATCAGCCAGTAAAATAATCTTAATCGACCAACCGAGTTGGCGAAACAACTAGACGATTACAATTAAACCATTGATTAAATAACATCATAAAAACAAGTGGTAGACATTAAACGGTAAATATTAAAGTTTACGACATTGTGCACTAGACCGGAACGTTAAGTCTCGACAAACCGTCCTACAGATTGACAGAAGCAATTTTGTCTCATGAATTAAAAAAGCTGGAGTATAACAAAGTTGATGTTTGGGAGCCTGTTAATACACTATATCTACATTATATTTTTTTTAAAGCTAGCTTAAGCTCCTTGGTTGCACCCGGCGACTATACGACGCAACGTCAGGCGGCCGACAATTTTCATACAGGGACTGCCCACACGTTATAAGCGAAAAGATCTTCACTCACAAAACCACAAAATAACCTGTCTTACAAAAAAAATTACACGACGTCTGACTCAGACCCAAGCAACAGCTCTGCGTCTGGTTGCAGCAACAAGATGCAGATGGAAACGATAACTCTGCGTCTTGTTGCAGCCACTAGACACATCGACAGAAGCATCGTTTGCGCTGGCACTTAATTTATTAAGTAAAGATATATTATGTATGTATTTTTGACGTGACTGACCAGAAAGGTGACGTTTGACTGACCCGATATGTGACTGTGCTATGACAGGTATGAAAATAAGATACCTATAGTTTTGGTTGGCTCATAAATTATCTCTGACTGGGCGTTCAGAATCCAGATATAAATAAGCAGGTATTAGTGAAGCCCTGATATTTGCCAGACTGGCCCTTCACCCGCACAGCCCTACCTTTCACTCAAGTAGATTACTTATCTGACAACTCGTGATGACTCCCAGAGTACGATTCCCGGTTCACATCCATCACTATGAAACTATGTTCTGTGTCTTACTAATTGGTTAATAAAGTCGAAAATTACGTGAACATTTCATTGTTAGGGTTGACAAGTGTGATTTACTGTTCGTATTTTTAAGTCTTATTTATATGCGGATACGGTATGTTTTGATTTTGTTGTAAAATTTTGGTATTTTAACAGAAATAGACGCAGAAACGCATGTGTTTCACGTTTTGTTTATAATTAACTTTTTGTGAGTTTAAAAATAAGATTGTTTACATTATTAAGCTTGGTCATGGTTGCTAGTTAGAATTAGTTAATTTCAATAATGAATGCTTTTATTAATCGATATACCCTGCGGTCACTCCGAAAGTGGGACATAATGAATAAAGACCTATAAATAAAAATCTTTTTAACAAAAAAAATGAACCACCGAAAAAACTGAAAAGCAAAAAATAATAAATCTTTTAAATATATAGTATTTTGAATATAAATTTTATAAGGTTTTGCAGTCGGGGACAAACCAATACCTACGTAGGTATGTATTTTTTTGTAATATTTGTTTATCCCCTTGCAAAACCTTATAGAATTCAAGTTAAGATATTCAAAATTCTATATATTTAAAAGGTTTATTAGTTTTTGCTTTTCAGTTTTTTCGGTGGTATAATTTTTTGTTAAAAAGTTTTTATTTTATAATTTTTTGTGGCTATAATCTACTAATTACTACATGCTTAATGTTTGATTACTTTTATAATGTAATACACACCTCGCCATTAAAATCGGTGAGTGACCAATAAATCAACCCTATTTTCCCACCCTTAGGGTAGGTATTTTTTATCCAAATTTGTATGGGACCAACTTCGAGGTAAACCCTATCCAATAAGAATTATCAAAATCGGACTACTCTGTAAAAATTAATGCGTGATACATAAAAAAAAAACGCGCAGATTTGTAAACCTCCTCAGTTTTTTCGTCAGTTAAAAAATAAAAATCATTTTACTGTAAAATATTTCAAGTTACCTAATAGAGTTCATTTTGTTAACAATTTCTTGTAATACCCACATAAGGCGAACTTGACTTCCGAATAGGGTTTCGTTCCCGGGTCCCGGGAATCGGGAATTCCCGGGAAATACGTCGTTCCCGAAGTCGGGATTTTTTTTCCGATTTCCCGGGAATTCCCGGGAATTTATTTATGAGTTTGAATGCTCTAAAACACTGCAAATATTGGTCAAAATTAACGAAAAACCGTTGAAACACAAAGATGTTGCATACGATATTAAAACAAATGTCGATATCCACCGAAATCGAACGAACTGAACTACAAGCTTATAAGAAATCGCTGAAAGGAACTGTAGGAAATGTGTATTTGTGGAGATAACGTTTTTTTCTTAGAAAAATGTCAATTTCTCTGAAAATACCCATAAAAACATGTTTGTTTGTAACATGTTTGTAACCTATCAAAAGTCAAGTAAAATACGTAATTTAATTTAATTACCTATTAGTGTCTCACACACAAACATAAGTAGAAAATGAGAAATAATCATATCAAACTATAGGTCATACATAGTTACTATGGGTAGTTTCTAAACTGCTGATTTTAGAGAAAATCTCTGAATGTGCGTAATTTTGAAGAAAATGAAAATTACATGAAAAAAAATTAACATATATTTTTGGAGATAAAGCTTATCAGCGTTTTTGTATTGAAAAATTTTAATATTTCTGAAAATGTATTTTTTTTTAAATAATAAGTATTATTATTTTTACCGACCATACGTCAAGCCTAAGGATGTCCGCTGCTGAACAAAGACCTCCCCCATTCTCTTCCACTTCGAACGATTTTGGGCCGCTTGCATCCAGCGGCGCCCAGCGACTCTGCAGGTCGTCGATCCGTCTGGTGGGAGGTCGTCCCCAACGGCGCTTTCCTGTACGTGGTCGCCACTCGCGTCGTCTTCGAGCGATGTGGCCTGCTCATTGCTATCACATCAGCTTACTATTATTAAGAGCTATATCGGTAATCTTTGTTCTCCTACGAATGTCGTAGTTTCCCTGTCTCGTAGAGAAATTCCGAGCATAGTTAGTTCCTTGTGAATAAGTAAATTTTTTTTTCAACACATGCTCGTAATTTGACATTTATTGCACCGTTTTTAGTATTAATGTAGGTTATGTGGCACTAGTGCTTTTTAATTTACATTACCGCACAGTTTTATGATAGGTATAATCCCGATTATGTTAAGTTTGTAACTCAATGCTATTGATATGTGCGTAGCCGAAGCATTCTTAATTTAAACGGTTAAAACAGTTTTGCTGTCAAAAAAATAACTTGCGCGCCATATTTGTTGACGTTCTCATTGATTATTATGAAAATATCTAGTGAAAAAAAAACCGGCCAAGTGCGAGTCAGACTCGCGCACCGAGGGTTCCGTACAAACCTGTAGGTATATAAGTAAATGGTAGTATAGACCTGAGTTTTTGATATTAATTTCAATGTATGACCTATTAAAAAAAAACTACTTACTAGATCTCGTTCAAACCAATTTTCAGTGGAAGTTTGCACCGTAATGTACATCATATATTTTTTATAGATTTATCATTCTCTTATTTTAGAAGTTACAGGGGGGGGGACACACATTTTACCACTTTGGAAGTGTCTCTCGCGCAAACTATTCAGTTTAGAAAAAAATGATATTAGAAACCTCAATATCATTTTTGAAGACCTATCCATAGACACCCCACACTTATTGGTTTGATGAAAAAAAAAATTTGAGTTTCAGTTCTAAGTATGGGGAACCCCCAAAATTTATTGTTTTTTTTCTATTTTTGTGTAAAAATCTTAATGCGGTTCACAGAATACATCTACTTACCAAGTTTCAACATTATAGTTCTTATAGTTTCGGAAATAAATGGCTGTGACATACACGGACAGACAGACAGACAGACATGACGAATCTATAAGGGTTCCGTTTTTTGCCATTTGGCTACGGAACCCTAAAAATACAAGTTTGTTTTTTTCCTCACAAGTGTGTTGAAAAACGTCGTATGACACGCGTGTGCATTTATCATTACACTCTCGGGTTCCTTTGCTTAATAGGTACCGTCTCGTGTGATTACCAACTTTGCACACGTCTCATAATGTACTATTATTTACTTCTGAGACAAATAAATTGCTAATTTAATTAAATTACGTGGTTTAGTTGACTTTATATACGTTAAAATAAAAAAACTAACAACTTTTAAAATTTCCCGGGAATCGGGAATTCCCGGGAAGTAATTTTTTTCATTCCCGGGTCCCGGGAATGGAAAAAGGTCGGGAAAAACGAAACCCTACTTCCGAAGCATACGAGCCCCTGGTGGTAAGCGATTACCGTGTCCGTTTGGACGCTTGCAATCCCCGGGGCATCACTCACGCGTTCGTTACCGACCCTTCCCCCTCCCCGATATTTTTTTCCAAACTTATTCAAATAGACCTTCGCAGGCACTTATGAGTAGTCTGACTCTAATACTCTAATACCGGTTCGGAAGTTTGCATTTGCTGAGAAGCCGGCAGTAAACTCAACCAATTTACTCTTTTCATAACTTCGCTTAGATTTATTACATAACATTTACATTCTGGTCTAACTGAGAACAATTGCGTTGGACAGAACACTCAATCAATAATTAATAAGTAGGTCAAGCAAGACCAGCCCCCACAAGCAGCACCGTGTGGCAGCCATCGTCCTTCTATTCACGCGCAGGAACACTACATTCAGTTATTTGGCTGCGGTATTATATAAGGTAGGTACTTCGTTATTCAAGCTACTTAACCAATAATTTCAATCAGCCGGTTGTAACCAAATAAACTTCACCCTTCACCGCATTAGCGTCTATAAGTGGTGTAACCGCTAGAATTACAACTGTAACAGCACACCTAGACTTAGTGCTAGCGTTAGGTTACCTAGGTGCGAGACGGTGCCTAGACTCGTATTACCGCTTCTAGCTTGGTGTCGGATATCAGCTATTGAGAGGTGATATAATGACATTGATGCTGTTTTTTAGGTAATCGAGATATCTGTCCATCGAAAAGCACGTAAAGCCGTTGGACCTGGTTATCACTTAATTGTCTTTAAGCTAGTAGGGAGGCCTACTAGGCGGCTTGAAAATTCCAACAATAGGTTGACCACTAGCTTACCTCCACCTATCCGCAGCGGGCACGCTTGGTGGAGTATTGCCCATTCCCTTTTACCCTCACTTGTGATAGGAGGCCTGTGCTCAGCAGTGGGACCTTATAGGCTGATGATGATGATTCAATTCATGCAATTTCATTATCTATGGCCTAATGCCAATAGGATACCTTACCACATTTTCCTTCGTCGTACATTTTAAATTGATGACCTGAATCTCCTTGAGGAGCTCATGCCAATTCAACAATGACATGGCGATTGATAGACAGGCATACAAATTGCTCCTAACTCGAAGGTTGTCGAACTGTTCTATTCGATAATAAATTGCGGTTTACAAATACGTGAGATGGTTAGTTTAGTTTATAATCGCCATGTTCTATATCTGCTCGTAGATTATTTTACTGCTCATTATTATGCTTTTCTTCTTGTACTTTTAATCCTGTTTTGGGGCCTATCAGCTACCATGGATAAGGTAGATCAGAATTAGTTATCTATCCTTCTTTGTACCATGTGTTTAGTTTCTCTATTGGTCGACGTAACTTTTACTGAGCTTCTAATTCGAGAAATCTAGTCTTCGAAATTAACAACGGTAGATATTCCTGTCCATATGTGTAAGCATCCTCCTTTCTAAATACAGTTTATATTCATATAATCCAGTTGTATTGATATCTCAGATTGATATTGAATCATTTACGACTATTGTAATTCTATCGTAAATCTTCAGAATCAGAATACTCGTTGCTTTATCAAAGGTCTGTCTGTCTTGCAGGTCTTCTATTTAATATGTGGCCTCTTCTAACTTCATCTACTCCCTCGCTCGAATGCACCTTTATGGCAAAGCCAAGTAACTTAACGGTGGACCTTAACCCATATTAGTTTATTATTATTAGGTGCTGCTAAAAGATTCTCTCTCAGACTCAGTAAACTGTGATTATTTAACCTGTACCACATGTGAGGCCGTTGCACAGTCCATGAGATGACTCAATCGCCAAACGCGCACATTATCTTATCTAGAGATACGGGATACGTCCGCAAATGATTGGATTGTAAACATACTACAGTTGTGAACGAGTTACTATCATCAAATTGTGGCAAAATATATGGTATCATGTAATGAGTTAGTTTAGTTAGTCCCATAATACCTATCTACCGGACAACTGAACAAAGAGTGGAACTTATTTCTTGGGGTTTATGATTCCTCACTTCTACAACCGGGACTTTCGGGGTCATCACATCATTCAATTGCTAGTTATCACTATTTATTTGAATGAATTTGTATCCAAATGCAAGCCTATGTAAGTGTAAATTGAAATATTCGAAATTTTTCTCCAGAACTGAAATCCGTCTAAGAAACTGCTTGAAATTCAAATCCAAAAGGAAGTTATAGACTGGATGTTGATTGCAACTTTGCAACGTTGATGAAGATGATCCTTCTAGCCGGTTTTAGCCAGAGCGACAAATAAATTGAACCCAATCGAGTCATGTTGATCTATCCTCTGATTTGGGAGAATAAATGCAGTTTTTGTACTTGGATCAAGTCAGGATTTTTAGCTAATATTTGACAATACGCTTATGAACAATACAAGGCAAGGTGACGATTTCAATGACCTTTCCGAAGCAGTTATTCCCATGTTTTTAGCACTTTTAGCGCTAGCAGTAGTTTATTATGCAGGTCACGCGCCGTTATGCCTTCATTGTTTAAAGCTATCTGTCAGAGATGTATGATTCATACGTGGCATATGACCTAGATCTTACTACTGTGAGATAGGGTTCAAAATTGCTCGGTAAATATCTGTTTGTGATTATGGAAAGTCAGTTCGTTTGAATATAGACTCTAGTTTCAAGAGATTTGGAAAGATTATAGAACAGTGAGTGGGAAATCAGATCGTTTCTGTTTTTTTTAGTCTAGTCCTGGAAAAAGTAAGATCATTTGATTTAAAACAGGGTATTCCCAACATATTTCGAATGTCGCAATTTACATATAAATCTCAAACAAGCGAAGTGAGTTGCTTTCCGCTCGGATTACCATTCTCGCTTTCACAATGAGTCAGAAAATTATAAAATTGTCGAGAAATTATGTTATTTAACTAAGGAGATGTACAAAATTGCCGTTAGGTAACGTATGTTTACCTTTCGAAATGTCTACTGAAATGCCAGTGATGTCATTGTTTGTTGGAACTATCAATTTTGGCGAATTGAAGACTTATCAGATTTCCTTTAAAACATGTGACTTCTTACTCATTAACTAACCTAACTTAGCTAATATTTAGGATTTTAAATGGCTAATACAATTTTGCGCTCGCCAGCTATTTGAGACTGAGGTGTGATTGAAAATCGTTCAATTGTTTTAGGAAAAAAAATCTTACAGGTATATGTAGTGTAGTTTATGTAATAAATACATTATAACTAATACAACGTTAGCAGAAACTCCTACGTTTGTAGAATACAAACATTTCTGCGACATGAAATCTGTCAACTAAGTCCAAAGTGGCACCTCAAGTGAATAAGCGTGGAAGCCCTAACTGATGGGTCAATTAATATTCTTCTACGCTATGAATTAGTATCAGTAAATCCCAACTAATATATAAAATTCGTATGTTTTTTTTTGTTACGCCTTCACGGTCAACTACTCAACGGATCATCATGAGGATATTTGGCATGCAGATAGCCTATGGTATGGAAAAGGACATAGGAAACTTTTTATTCCAGGAACGCGGGTGAAACCGCGAGGTATAGCAAGTTACCAGATAATGATATATTACAGGTTAGAGACGTTATCATAAGCGTCAATAAACTGCCAACATACTGATACACTTATCTATAATAGTTACATTAGATCGATATCATTAAATTATTATTTTCTTTATCATACATGGATCTTCAATAAACTATAAATATAATTAGTTTTAGGTATTGCCAGAATCCATGCCATTGGTTGACAAGCCTATGCACGCGGCTCCACCCGTATGGTATTCTCTCTAAAGGTAACCGCTTACCTTCTGGCGGGCTTTATGCCACCATAGATCTATAAAAAACACTAATGCAGTTATTGCGTTACTCCACCTTATGTTAAGGCACCACAATGACACATAAAACCCACTAGGTAACAAACAAAAAAACCCTTATAGATTCGTCATGTTTGTCTGTCTGTCTGTCCATCCGTATAAAGAACAATAATGTTGAAACTTGGTAAGCAGATGTATTCTGTGAACCGCATTAAGATTTTCACACAAAAATAGAAAAAAAAACAATAAATTTTGTCGTGTCTATGGATAGGTCTTCAAAAATGATATTGAGGTTTCTAATATAATTTTTTTTTAAACTGAATAGTTTGCGCGAGAGACTCTTCCAAAGTGGTAAAATGTGTGTCCCCCCCTGTAACTTCTAAAATAAGAGAACGATAAAACTAAAAAAAATATATGATGTACATTACCATGCAAACTTCCTCCAAAAATTGGTTTCAACGAGATCTAGTAAGTAGTTTTTTTAATACGTCATAAATTGAAATTCATATCAAATACTCAGGTCTATACTACCATTTACTTATATACCTACAGGTTTGTACGGAACCCTCGGTGCGCGAGTCTGACTCGCACTTGGCCGGTATTTTTTTATAGGTACTGGACGTTACTCTCAATTTATTTACATAAATATCAATAACTTTATTGCAATCGTTCATGGGCTATAAGGTAAACTAACCGGCAGACAGACGTGTTTATAATAATTACTTAGTAATAATAAGGGTAATCTAATCTGTACAATATAAACAACTGTAAACTAAAACAACGATTTCATAATCTGTTACGAACTGTCGAGTGAACTATACGATTTATACGAAGATTACATTCAATTAAATCATTCGTTCGTTGAATAGACAGCAATGGGTGGCAATGGCCAAATTAACATGTCTGATTAAATTATTTATGGCTTTTTTTTTTAAGGGGACGAATGGGAACATGGGAACACTGCTCCATTTTCGCTCGGAGAGCAGCTTGACTGGGGAAGTACCTCCACGTTACAGAATAACGCAGCAAAATAACTTAAGAGGAAATGCTGGTGGCGTTTGTTCCATACAAACGTAATCCTCAGTTTCCTCACTGGATAACGACACTAGAGCAATGATTATTCTACGATGCAATGTGTAGGTACCACTGTATGTCCCTCGGTTGTGTTTTTCTCCAAAAATTAATTATTATAAGCCTTCTAAAATCTCAATCACCATTTTAACGCCATTATCAGACGTCCAGCGAACAAATTTGAAGAATATAAAACAACAAAGGAAAACGGACAGACATCGCCAAAGCCCTTCTTATTATGATTCTTGGATTATTATTTTAAAGCGATTCAGTTTTGGAGGAGAAAACCGGGGATTAAGAAATATACGGGTATAATCGGTCCAAGCTGTAGTTGTCTCTATCGCCCTCGGGCGGGATAGATATGTTAAAAACCTATTTGCCAAATTTCTTGCAGCCATCATGTTGTGTTCTGGTGTTCTTGCGCGTGAGTAAGGTCGCCAGAGCTCATCAGGAAAGAAGATTCGGTAACTCGTAAGTGATACCCTTGGTGTTGCAACTGTTGCAAGCGTCAGTAGGCTACGGTAACCGCTTACCACCAGCCAGGCCGTCTGAGTCTAATAAAAATACACCTAGGCGAAACTGCGTCGGATCGCTGGTGCACTATAAAGTATACCTACCTAGCTGAACCTTAGGGATATTTTCATGAAGGAAGTACTTATTCATTGATATATTGATTTAATTTTTCGGCAGATACGCAATTAATACAATTTTGGCAACATCATCTTTTGGCAGCCAAACCATGGCGTCATTTGGGATTTACTAGTAAAGAGCAATAAAGTTCAATGTAATAGACATGAATAGGCAATAATGTGGCGAGGGCGGTGGCTGCCACACGAGTCATACTTGTGAACAGGCGCTGCTTGCGGGGGCTGGTTTGCTTATTTTGTTATTTACCTATTTATTTTAGTCATTATTATAATAATAAATAATATTGAAGCGTCATTTATAATATTTATACGATTTTTTTACCGATTAACACAAATAGGTGTCGGTGTTATTATTATATACTTAATACAAACTTTATATAATAATAACATTTCTTTTGAAAAGATTAATTACAGTTAATTGCCTGCTCAGCAAAAGCAACCTTACGAACCTTAGTCACAAAACATATGCTACAGACGGCCTATTTGAATAAAGTCATATTTGTGAATTGAGGAAAATAAATTGAATAATAATAGTATTTACTTAATGTGGTTTTCCTTATGTAATACAAATGTATGAATGAAAATATTCGTGTTTATTTATTATTTGACCTTCAGTTCTTCATCAATGGAAGTTCAAATAAGATGATAAGTCTCGAATAGAAATACATAAAAGTACACACACACAACAATCAAAACATATGAATATTAAAAAAGAAACTAACATTCTCGGGATTCACAAAAAAGGTTGTATTTCATACATTTTCAGGTAAATTAAGCCATTTATTGGAGCAAAAAAAAAACCTGATAATCTCCAAAGCGGTAACGTAACTATTTAGTAATCTGTGGCGGTAGGTAGTTTTATGGTAATTCGAACCCCGAAGATGGTAGATGTACTTTAATCCTATGAATGAGGACCGCGGGTGACAGCTAGTCGTCAATCAATGTTCGTAAACCCCCAAGAAATTTTTCATAAACTCACTCGAGTAATCGTGATGTTATAAGACGTGTATTACATACTTTAAATTCGTCTCAAGCGTCACTGGTTCCGTGGTGTAGTGGTTATCACATCTGCTTTACACGCAGAAGGCCGCCAGTTCGATCCTGGCCGGAATCATATCTTTTTTCACTTTTTTTGTCAATGGAAAAATTTGCGACACTAATATAAGTGGATATATATATTTCTAGACGGTTAATTTGCCTAGACGGACTCATGTCTGCAATTATATCATTTTTGTCTACAATTCGAGACGCTATGGGCTCTTAATCGTTTTTTTTTTGGCTCACGTCAATCTCGGATCTCAAGACGTCTGCTTAGCGTACCAAGTTTCATCCAAATCCGTTCAGTAGTTTTTGCGTGACAGAGTAACACACATCTATACATTCTCACAAACATTTGCGTTTATGATTATCAGCTAGGATATGGAGTGAGGATTGATGAATGTAAGTACTAACTCAGTATGAAGTGTGGGTTGTATAGACTAACAAATGCAAGAGTGGCACAGTTTATTTATTTACATACATTGGTATTTGCAATGGACTGCACTCTATCAAATGTGTTAATGTTGCCAATTGCATGGCGCCATTCTCTGACTTCATCGCGTCGATGGAAGTGTATCTAGAAGATCTATTACGTAACGTTATTGCAATTAATTTCTATAACGTAGCGCTTTGACAGTTGCTGTTGCAAATAACTAAGGATGTTTCCTAGGTAGAAAAATATATAATTCTAATTAAAAATCAAAAAAAAAAAAAAACATTATCAAAAACTATTGGACACGTATTTTACAAATTACAAAGATAAAGCGAGTCAAACTTCGGGAGTGGTCACTTTAGAGTGAAAAGTGTACTCTAACGTGACGTCACGCGGAACACACGATTTTACAGCCCGATTATTTGTAAGCATTTCTTTATAATTACTAAAATCAATCTTGTGATAAGCTTCTAAAATATTATTTAAAAGCAAACATTGGAGCCGATATCCAGGCTTTCCAATAATATATAATATAATAAATAATATAATCATTTATTCTCTCTACACAAATTATATGTAAATAAAAACAATAATGAGCATTTTAGGTATGGCAAAAGATACAATTTGTGAGAGACTGGTTTCTGCACTAGGAAAACCTGTACCACAGATCACCAGTCTCCTACCCCGCGACAATGATGTAGTAGCTCATTCAGTAAGAATGAATGTAGAGAAAAAGCATTGATATACAACTAGCCTTGTCATGCTGCTTATTGCAGTGCACCTGATGGTGAGCGAATGTCCATAAGTGTCGTATATCAATGTTGACATTTCAGATTTCAAATTTTGTAACATTGTATAGTCTGTTGATGTAAAACCGCTTTATAATATCCTGGAACACGGTTATTTAATCCCAAACTAAGCAGAGCTTGTACTATGGAGACTAGATAACTGATATCTAGCTTATATTCTTAGACAGTGACTTGTAACGTGGCGTGGCTGTCAAGGTCAACCTCCACGCCAACAGGCCCGTAGACATGTTGCATGAAATAGAAATTGATTGCAACATAATAACGTAACACGTAATACAGAAGACATTGATATTTGATGTGTTAGCATTTACATTATATTATTTGAATATTATTTAATTTCACATTGAATATTGATTAATTATAATTAATTGTCAGCATTATTTATTATGAAAGTGTAAAACGGTTTATTTTGATATGGTGTATTTGAATATCGAGGAATGGCAACACCAGAAAAATATAATCGTAACAATGGCGGCCATTGGACAAAGTGTTTTAATTCATTTTGTGGTAATTACCAAGTTTATCAACGGTGTAAATACAGATTTAGCTTGTTTAAGCCAACTTCTTTTCAGTAAATAAGGTATGGTTAATAAATCAGAAGAGGGATGGAGAAATCAGCTCACCAGTATGTATTTTTTTTATTTTCTATTTTGTGTGTCTTGCTCGTGACGGATAATCAACTATGGCTAGTACGATGCCACTAACAAAGCTTCTTTGATAATATATCTTAAGTAAACAGTTGTTTATGTAAATAAAAGGTTGATAATAGAATCATTCTACATTAAAGTTTGAGTTTCTTGCCGGGAGTTTTCTCAGTTTAAGTGTATTACGAACCGGTGGTAAAATCAATTGTAACGTTCGTAAGTGCCTTATCAAGGCCTATATTGAATAAACAATTTTTGAATTTTGAATTTTAAGAAAATAAAGTTATATCAACATTAAATGTAATAACGAAATGTAATATAGATTATTCAAGTAAAAATGAAAAATAATTATTGAAATACCTAGAGATACCTATCTTTTATCACTAAAACCTTCTAAGTGAAACATGCTGCGATATGCGGTGATCACTAAAAAACTCCTAAGTGAAACATGCTGCTATATGCGGTGATCACTAACAACTTGTAAGTGAAACATGCTGCTATATGCGGTGATTAATAACAACTCGTAAGTGAAACATGCTGCTATATGCGGTGATCACTAACTACTCGTAAGTGAAACATGCTGCTATATTCGGTGATCACTAACAACTAGTGATGGCAATAACGGCTGTTTTTTAATAATAAATTATCCTGTTGTGTTATTGTACAATAACTGTTATTGTAAACTGTTGCGCGTTATTGTGTTATAGAGCTGTTTTGCAAATCGTTACGTTATAGGGTGTAATGAAGTGACACAAGCATAGAGTACGCCCTAAAAATGTAATGTAGACAATTAGGATTCATGTAAATTTTGGAAAACAATTGTTAAAATATATTAAAATAATAATAATGTAAAGATACAATAAACTGCCCTTCATACTTTTCACAGGCTTAGGACTGTCAGAATGAATTTATTATTTAGGTTACAATTATTATTAAAAAAATATTAAAGTATTTGTATTTTTAGTCATCATAACATTTTGTTAAATATATAATTATGAATAATGTTCATTCTGGCGTATTTAGAAGTTCATTGATCTGTACATATTCTGTTATTTACATGTTTAAAATATTTATAAAATGTTGTCTACTTATTTACATTAAACCCATTTACGTTCAAAAACATCATTTGGGTGACTTTTGAAGATAGCAGCCTGGTACGTCTATCTGATATAATGTAACCAGCTTTAGAGAATTCTCTCTCGCATGGTACCGAAGTAAGCATTATATTGCAGTGTTTTATGAACAAGGAATACAAGGATGGATAAATATTTTTATGTTCTCGCCACCATTGCAATGGGCAAGCAGTTCTTGGTATTACTGCTTCTCTCAAGAACATATCTACCTCCTCTACAGCTTTAGTATCCGCAGATTTTGGCGTATGAACTGATTTGACTTTTTTGTCAAAGTTTGACCAAATGCTTGTGTGATCTGTGTCTTCTTCAGTGGAATTTTCTTTATTTACAGTAACTAAGTTATCATCATTTAATAATTCTGCAACTTTATCTAATATAACGCATTTTAGGCTCGCTAAAGAATCGTGATCGTTGAAAGCGTGTTCTTTAAATCTGGGGTCTAAATATGTACAAATACCTATAGTTTGATTACGCTCCAAGTCCCCTAATCTAGTGATCAAACCATGTTTTAATTGTTTTGTTACTTCTTTGACTGGAGCGTAATAGTCTTTGGCAAGAAGTTTATCAAACACGGATATTAGGCCCTGTGTTATCACCACAGCCTTGCTTGCCATAATATGTTTTTCTCCGCTCATTATTACGGTGACTTCATGGAATGGTTTTAAAACCTGGAGCAGTTGCTCGATACAGTGCCACTCTTCCATCGGGATAACAGGTAAATCTGCAATGATATTGGGTATTGTAGCCCGCAGGGCTTCTTGTAATTCGGAGAATCGAGCGAGCATTAAATATGTGGAATTCCACCTAGTTGGCATGCTAATTACAAGACCTTTCGCATTTCCAGGAGTAACACTTTGGGCGTTAATTTGGTATTTTATTAATTTTTCTTTAGATAATGTGCTCCTCTTAAAGTGTGCAACGGTTTTTTGTACTTTCTGTATGGTCCCGGCTATACCTCGGAGATCAAGGGCGTCTTGGACAATTAAATTTAATTTATGAACGTAACACCCGAAATGATCCCAGCCCAATAAGTTGGCAGCACTAATCATGTTTGTGGCGTTATCTGTCACAAAGAAATTTATTTTTTTGGATATATTCCATTCGTCTGCTACCTTTTTTAATTCCCGTGCAATGTTTGCACTAGTGTGAGATCCCTCCAAGGCACTACATTGAACCAATATTGATTCATATTTCAACGTGTCAGTATTTATGAAATGTCCAGTTATAGCTATATAAGCCACCTGGTTTCTTGATGTCCAACAATCAGCAGTGATACAAATCGTCTTACAAAAATCATTTACCAACTGTTTCATTGACTGAAGTCGAGTTATATATTCAGCTGGCAATAAGCTATTAGATAGTGTCTTTCTATGTGGTAGGTCATAATTAGGGTTAAGGGCTTTCGTGTATTCCTTAAATCCTTCGTTTTCAACTATGCTGAATGGTTGAAAGTCGTGTGTGATTAATTTTAAAAGACATTTATCAATTTTCGCCTTTTCACTCGGTCCTATTTTTTTCGGAATATATGAGGATACCATAGTCTGCTTTTTAGGGGCATAAGATACATTTTTAGAAGAAAATGCGGATGTTGAGGTTGAAGGAATGCCATCACCAACAGAAATTGCCTTTGTGCTTCCACCACCAACAGAAATTGCATTTTTGCTTCCACCACCAACAGAAATCGAATTTTTGCTGCCACCACAACCACCAGAAATTGCATTTTCGATTCCACCAACAGAACACATTTCCAGCGAGGAAATGGGTTCATCACTAGCAGGAAGAATATTTTGGTGGGAACTTACGTTACTGCTATTTTCAGGAATTGCAGGTTGTTCCACTCGGCAGAATTCTTCATACACGCCAATATGTTTTTTTTTCAAATGTAATTTTAAATTTGTTATTGTACTTTTATAGGAAAATGTATTTTTACAGTATTTACAAATGGCTTTTTTATCAGCGATGTCACTTATTTCAAAAAAGTTCCAAATAGGAGCGGTCATTGTCCGTACTTTCGGCATTTTAAATATTTATGCTTAAAATTATATTATAATATTTACACACACAACACTAACTAAACTTTGTATCCATGGTCATGAACAAATAATTAAAAAAAAACTTAAACAACTAAAAACACAATGTCTGATACACAGTTTTTGTACTATGTACCTACACGAAATTATATTTACAAGACTAACTTAACTATTCACATATTTTCTTATTAACAGTTTATACACAAAATTATCTACATACAATGAAATCGTATAATTTCAATTATCCGCAACAGCAAATATCGGTAACAGATAAATGCACACGCAATGGCAACTAATCTGTTACTGACAACAATCACAGGTGAATAAACAAAACAGCAATAACATCATTAGGATTGTCAAATTAAATTTTAGTCAAATTGAACTTTATTTCGTTACATGAAAGGTTATCTAGTAATTTACGAAAGAAAGGTGGGAGTGTATCACGTGATTACAAGACGCGTGACGTAGCGCTATCTCACACAAACACTAATGGTGTGCCTATTGCCTGCCTACTCTAACAGCAACAACAGTTTATAATGACAACAGGAATCCAGAGTATTCAGTAATGAGTTGTTCGTTCCGGTAGAATAACGCATTATAGTAACGGTTATTGTAATAACGACCATTACTACTAACAACTCGTAAGTGAAATATGCTGCTATATGCGGTGATCACTAAAAACTCGGAAGTGAAACATGCTGCTATATGCGGTGATCACTAACAACTCGTAAGTGAAACATGCTGCTATATGCGGTGATCACTAACAACTCGTAAGTGAAACATGCTGCTATATGCGGTGATCACTAAAAACTCGTAAGTGAAACATGCTGCTATATGCGGTGATCACTAACAACTCGTAAGTGAAACATGCTGCTATATGCGGTGATCACTTAAAACTCGTAAGTGAAACATGCTGCTATATGCGGTGATCACTAAAAACTCGTAAGTGAAACATGCTGCTATATGCGGTGATCACTAAAAACTCGTAAGTGAAACATGCTGCTATATGCGGTGATCACTAACAACTCGTAAGTGAAACATGCTGCTATATGCGGTGATCACTAACATCTCGTAAGTAAAACATGCCGCTGTATGCGGTGATCACTAAAATCTCAATATAATCGAATCGACTCATGGCGAGTATGGCGACCTCTAAAATAGTATAAAATGATAAAACATGGTGATATCACATAATGCAAAAATTTATTAGACATACAGTATACGAATGGCCGAAACGGAACAGGGACATTCCGTTAAACAGGACGGCCGTCTGTTAGCATTTACATTATATTATTTGAATATTATTTAATTTCACATTGAATATTGATTAATTATAATTAATTGTCAGCATTATTTATTATGAAAGTGTAAAACGGTTTATTTTGATATGGTGTATTTGAATATCGAGGAATGGCAACACCAGAAAAATATAATCGTAACAATGGCGGCCATTGGACAAAGTGTTTTAATTCATTTTGTGGTAATTACCAAGTTTATCAACGGTGTAAATACAGATTTAGCTTGTTTAAGCCAACTTCTTTTCAGTAAATAAGGTATGGTTAATAGATGAGTTCGTCCTTTTATAGTTCGTTTAGATGAGGTTCAGAATTTGTGAAGAATTTTGTTATGTCTGTCTAGAATTTCAATAGTCAGTGGTAATGGTACAATTATTGAGAGGTATCTTATTGTTTATCTGTAATTTATCTTGAAGATCTTGACTATTTGGATATGTATGGATTTCAATTCAGAACATGATTCGATAAGATTACAGTTTGAAAAGAATTATCTTATATTTTGGGAATAACAAAGAATTTAAAACGTCCAGAAGGATAGTCGCCTCTATGGGAACATGAAATAAACAAGCCAGAATTGACAGTATTTGACAGCCGTGCGCAGTACGAACTGAGAGCGATTTGCTCAGGGAGCCCCTCAAGCGGAGTGAAATTAAATGTCATGCTTTAGTAAGGCGGTTTATCCATCTGGGTAGAGGCACGATGCCCTATGAAAATCTTTGGGGAATAAATAACATGAACCATACGCCATACGCAAATTTTTTTGACAATTGCGGTCGATGGTCAATCTTTTTCCACTCAAATCTCCGCGCTCCATCGTAATTGTTTTGCCTGGCCTGGCTGGCTGTCTATCACCACTATTTACCACTGGTATGCAGGCAATTGGACCCAATTATAACCAGCCTACACACACCTTAGCGCTTCCGGAGTAAGATAGCGGCTCTGTACGGCATCTTGTGCTTATTTTTCCATATCAACTCCTTGCTGTATTTCTGGCACTTTTTAAAGAGTTCGTTCTTATTAATAAAATACTTATTACTGACCTAAGTACTAATATAAACTCCTTTCATCTGGCAGCACTGGAGGTGTAAAATTGTTTTTAAAATTTCGCTTTATGTCATTAATTGTGTTATGATTTTTGATTCCCTTCTCTCATCAGGTGGCGTTCCAAGTATGAATCATTCACCGCTCAGATATAAAATTAGACGTCCAAGTCGAGAATCCAAATAAATGATGAGAAACGCACACATTCGGACTATCATTCCTTCGTCACGCGTGTTGCATATGACACAGATTATATAATCATTAACAGATGGGTCAGGCTACGATTAGGTTTATGAACAACCCGCGCCGCGTTACCGGGATAAAAAGTAGCCTATGTCTCTCTCTATACCATAGTCTACTTTTCTTTCTTTCTGGAATGTTACAATGTTGCACTCATTGAAAAGGGTAGTCCCCGGTGGGAAGTCCCTTTTAGTTTCGCCACCGCGCTTCCAAGTTTTAGATAACATGGCGACAGTAGAAGTTATGGCGCAGTATGTCATTTTTGTCAGTTCGTTTGATGTCATTAGGGTTTAGGAGCCGAGGGTTTTGTTTTGTAGTTCGAGGTAGAGTGCTTTATCTCCTCCTTTTTCATAAACAAGGATTTATACATGCCAAAAATCGTGATCGGTTCAGAGGTGTTGTCGTGAAAACGTAACAGACATACCTAGTTAGTTCTGCATTTATAATTATTAGTTAGTTTTTGTTGAGGGAATTGAATTAATTGATGTTCAATATAAAATCAGTAGCGTAGCTTGAATAAGGTCATATTTGACCTGTGCTTGACATTGTTTTTTTAATTTTCTTGCTTGAGGTTCGAAGAGTAGAAACGTCAAACTACGTGGTGCTGGCCTAAAATTACTAATGAAAATAAAACGTTTTTTAAAAATGTTTTTTTTGTGGAAATCTTATGATCTATCGAAGATGGTAGTTACATTTGGCTTATTGAGGATTTGAGAGTAGGATATCAACCTCCATCCAAAACAGCGTAAATACGAGATGGGGAAAAGAGCAGGCAGATATGATTTTTTCGCTTCAAGAGTTAACGCCTCTGCGTGTTTAGAAAATTAATCTATGATATAAACCAGGAATAAACAGTTGTGTCGGTGTCGACGACCCCTCATAGTTGCATCAATTCAGCTTAATTGTCAGTGCATTCGCTCTCGTTTGTTTCGTTAGCAATCAAACGGACGCTTTTGATGTCGCCTCTGAAACATTGCTTCCTCTGTGTGTGTTTATATTCTTTGATTTTTTTAGGACAGTAGTGCATTGTTTTGTTGTAGACTCTATGTGGTTGGGATAGAGATGAATTTGGTATGTTTGGGCTATAAAGTATGACACAGTTACCGGTAACCAATCTGAGAAAGTTTGCATCTTTCTGCCCCGCGGATTCATCCGCGATTTCCTTAGAAGATTAATCATGAAAATCCCTTACTTAGTGGATGCCAATGTTTTAGACACTGCGGTTGAGCTAGCATGAAACTAAAAAAAACAACTCTAATGCCTCCTATCTGATCAAGTATTAAGAATAGATCGTGTGAATCGAAAATAAACCTAATATCATTGATGCAGGTTCCAAATTCAATTGTTTTAATCTCGACTCAAAACTTGAGGATTGATTGACGTTCTAGAATGATAACTCTAATTGAGGTAAGAACTCTGATTTGACTGTAATTTCGATTTTGCCGTGAGCAAATTCTACCGAGAATGACCACTTACCTCGACCTACTGTAATTTTATTGTGACACAAATCTAGGCTGTCATGTGAAATAACTCTAATCAAATAAAGGCAATCCCTTGAAGGCCGAGTGTGAGAAGCCTTATTGTGTGACGCCCCTCGCGTAACGAAATTATTCTCGCAAGCGCAAATTCAAAGTCCTATAACATTTTCATTTTTTGAGATATTTTAATGATTCTTTCACATTTTTGCAACTGGTGTGACAAACTGTTGGTGCATTGCACCAACTGCAACGGACAGACGGCTTGTGACATCAAGCCTACTATACATATAGCGAGACAATACGTCAGTAACCAGTATTTACATATGTCCATGATTGGCAATCTACGGATCAGCTTTGCCAGACGTACCGGGATTTGCGGGACGTCGCGATGTTTAGCCCAAAATTAGAGGCCCCGCGCACAGCGGGACAGGCCCAGTCCCGCTGTGCGCGGGGATTACTCGACGGTGAAATCATCGTCGGACGTAGAAGTGGGAAATTGTAAAGACATCACTGCACAGAAATTGCACCAGCTTTCCCATGACGCACAGTAGGTATATTTAAGATGGACGCACACCTATCAGAGCCGAACGAATCGAAGTCAAGGAGGGCTCGCACACATATCCGCACCGAAAGAATCGACCGCGCCGAAGATATCATTTCTATTTTCTACAGTTCGATTTCCTTTACGCCTGTCGTACAATATTTATAAACAACTCGCGTGTTGCTACGCAACTGATAGAATGCGATGCGATGCGAGCGCATCGGTCGAATCGACTGCATAAGCCGCGCCGAATCTGATAACGTCGTCCGAATTCGTCTAGGATTCTGGGGTTCTTCCAGATTCGGACGATTCGGCGCGGGCAAGTGTGCGAGCTTTCATAAGATTTCATATACAGAATTCTAAAATTCGGATAAGTGTGCGTTGACCTTTAACGTCAGTAAACGTTACGTTTATAAAAAAAACTAATAAATTTTAATATTCTACTATCTTTTGTATGACGTCACACACAATCTTACGTACCTACACGTACGTACACAAAATAACAGCGTAAGTCAACTCATTACAATAATAAATGAGTTATAATTAATAATTACCACTTGAGATGTTATCAATCAGTGTTAGTGACCTCAATGACATAACCGAGATACTGGCATTATTATTATTAATAATAATAATTATAATCGTTTGATTACTCGTTGATCGACCTATATAATCAGGGGAATGAATTAATGTAGAAGTTTATCACTGTAGAAGATGTAATCTCAGCAGTGTCCTTGAGATAATTACCTACGACCGCTTGATAGGCGGCCCGCGCTGTCTGTATATAGTCATTGAGCTGTTATTACTTTATAGAGCAGACGCCACACATCACAACTATGTTCCGTTCAAGAGAGGCCATCCGGCCACACTTGTTGTTGTAGAACGATGAACGAAACGCGTCAGCGCCGTAAAAATCACGGTGTTTGCGAGAAAAATACTCCTAAAAGCATTTTGACGGGCCAGCTGGCGCGGTTGGTTAAGACTGGTCAAGAATCCACCTATCGCGCCGCTGGTCGTGAGTTCGATTCCCACACAGGACATGCATTTGTGTGCATGAACATGTCTGTATGTCCTGAGTCTGGGTGTATTATGTATATTAAGTATGTATTTTATTTACAAACAAAAAGTAGTATATGTATTATATCAGTTATCTGGTTTCCATAGTACAAGCTCTGCTTAGTTTGGGATCAGATGACCGTGTGTGAGGAATGTCCCAGGATATTTATTTTTTCTGATAGCGCTACGTATTTCTACTGTCTGCTTAGACGACTAATTATTGTTTCAGCGCTTAAGAGAACTTTATTTGGCTCGAAAAATGGGACATAACCTTTGCCTTTGATAACTTCTCTATACGTAGAAATAATAGTTCAATGCACGGACAATTTTGTTCCGCGGTACGCAGCTTTTTTACCGAGGATGCCGAGGAGATATACTGAGAATTCGAGGTGCTTAGAAATCCCAAGAAATCGGTATTAAAAAAATAATTTAGGTTTTAAAATAGCCTCGTCTCTTTTTGTTTTAGGTACGACGACGTTAGTAAGTGACCGAGTGACTGGTCTTACTAAACCTGCTTTAAATCATCTTTTGCAATTAGGGGGAAAGTATTTACTTTCAGGTGCTGCTTGTGGGGGCTGGTCTGCTTAAAATTGCTATTTATTTACTTATTAAATATTTATTCAGACTACTTTGTAATTTTACCGACGCGCCGGGGCAACTGTTGCAACGCAATTGTTTTCAGTGCGATTAGAATGTAAATATTATGTAATAAATCTAAGCTGTTTTGAAAAGAGTAATTGCTGAGTTTATTGCCGGCTCTTCTCAGCAAATGCAACCTTCCGAACCGGTATTAGAGTATTAGAGTCAGACTTTTCATAAGTGCCTGCGAAGGTCTATTTGAATAAATGATTTTGAATTTGAATCTCCATTTGAATGCTAGACAATTATTCGCCATTGTAAAATAAGAGACTATTCGCTAATCGACGAATAATATCAAATAATGGCGGCGGACAGCGGCATCTCTAGAATTTACATAACAGGTAGGTACTTCCCAGAGAGCAACTAATCCTAACCTTCACAAATCAGGTAAAGGTTGTTTGAAGCGTAGGTACGTGGCGTGGTGTAGCATGATTCATCATCATCAGCATATAATGTCCCACTGCTGAGCACAGGCCTCCTTTCACAAATGAGGGTGAAAGGGAATGGGCAGATACTACACCACTGCGGAATGGTGGAGGTAGGCTAGTGGTCAAACTACTGTTGGAATTTTTCAAGCCGCCTAGGAGGCATCCAACTAGCTTAATGACTATCACAATTAATTGATAACCGGGACAAACGGCTTTACGTGCCTTCCGAAGCACGGGAACGCTCGATTTGAAATACCACTAGGCGGTCACCCATCCAGGTACCGACCACGACAGACGTAGCTTAACTTCGCCGATCGATTAAGAACGGCTAATCATGCTACACACGAGCGCTTCATGATTAGCATGATTAGCCGTTCTTAATCGATCGGCAAAGTTAAGACACCACCGGTGAGGCCGGTACCTGGATGGGTGACCGCCTAGTGGTATTTCAACTCGACCGTTTTCCGTGCTTCGGAAGGCACGGTATCACCCAGCTAAGGCGGCTTGAAAACTCCAACAGTAGGTTGACCACTAGCCTACCTCCACCGATCCGCAGTCACGCGCGGTGGAGTATCTGCCCATTCCTTTCCACCCTGATTTGTGAAAGGAGGCCTGTGCTCAGCAGTGGGACATTATAGGCTGATGATGATAAGATTATTTGTTAGTTCGGATATCCGGTAATACTGATCCGATTTTGTTAACTATTTCACTAATAGGAAGCTAGATCCCGGAGTGTCATGGGCTATTTTTTATCCCGGGAACGCGAGCGAAACCGCGCGGCACAGTAGGTACTCATATACAAACGGTACAAACGGTGCATGTCTCCTGGGCAAAAATGTATGAAAAGCAGTATTTTTTTTTGCGATTTCGATGTTGGTCCCATAATAAAAATCAAAATCAAAATTCATTTATTCAATTTTGGCCCTGATAAGGCTCTTGTGAACGTTAACAAATGACTCTACACCGGTTCCAAATACAACTTGAACTGAGAAGACTCCGGCAAGAAACTCAGTTTTTTTTAAAATGTGTACAGTCAACGACATATCAACCTAGACTGATTGGACTTTGGACTAGTAGAAGTTGAACTGTGCGAATCGTGCGAGAGAGCGCGATATGTTTTTGTTATTTCGACCCACTCACGCGCATTGAAGCGCCCGCGCCGTCATCCACACCTCTACCTATACGTATTATGAATAGTGAATTCTAAAAACAGGTTGTGCTCGTCGCGTAGTCATTTGTGTTACAAGCTCACGAGTTACTTTTCAATTTGCGCTGCGCGTTGCGCCCATAAACCATATATATACCTATATACTAATATAGGTAAATATAAAGCGGAAGAGTTTTTTGATTGTTTAAACGCGATAATCACTGGCTGGACTAATAGTCGGACTCGAAAAAATATTTTATATAAGATAGCCAGATTTATGAAGAATAGTAAAAGCTACTTCTACATATTTTATTTTTAAAAAATGGGATCCTACGAAAACTCCAATAATCCAAGGTGTAAAAAAATACCTATAATATTCCTTAAATCGCAAAACGCTATTCGCGCTGCGAAAACTATTGATGATAGAACAAAATAATATACAAGAGAATTGTAGGTCATCAAAATGTCAACAGAAAAGTCCGCGGTGGCATATACCTATCTCCTAAGGTTGACATACAGTAACCAGTATTATGTTTCAAAGATGAATAAAAAAAACATATTTTTTAGGCTATGCGATTGTGACCAATATAGTTAAATATGTTCGTTATCTATGCATTTAATGTAGGCTAGCTGTTCCCCGCACACGTTCCCGGGTTTGTTTAAACGGGATAATCTCTGGAAGAATTTTTCACCAAATTTTCTTTCACCAATAGTAAGCTAAATTACCCCCGAGTATAGGTTTAATACTAAAACAACTTCAAGTATAAATAAACACCTCTTATATGGAAAATAAAACTTTATTAGATACTAAAATCACAATTATTTCTTTCTTTCTAGTCATTCTTTGCATGGATCATCAATGTGTCTCCGAACTTACTTGAAAACAATCAAAATCAGTCTTAAAAGTCTATAATGAATGAGTAGTATAAAATAACTATCAAAATCTAAACAAAGCTACCAATTGACTTAAAAACCAATAACAGTTAAAAATCTGAATCAACAATGCACATAATAAGTAAGAGTTTTACAAAATTTACTATAATAAATACACAATTTAAATAACATGAGCAATATAAATTAACACTTAAAGGAACATCAAATATTATATATTTATGTAAATAGATCATCATAATCATGACTTAGAAATTAACATACAGTGAACTGAATCAGTCTTAAAAAAATGGAAACAATTAACATTTATAATAACCTAGTTATAATAACAGTAATGGTGACTAACAAAACATAAAACTATGAGTTACTAACAATAAAAATAGATAATCACATAGATTTAAATATTTGCATTAAAATATAATCATCATAAACAATGCAAAAGAGATGCAATCTAAAATTATTTTAACTCTTTTATAAGTGGTTTTTATGTTAAAAGATCTAATTAGTTTACCATAGCCTTCGAAGTAACCTTACCTGTATCAGAAGTGCGCAAGGTGATAAATGGCTTAGTTGTTTCAAAACACAACTTACTATACACAAATTATTATGGAAAATACCTACGCGCACGAATTATTACACGCGCACGAACTATTTTTTAGCCGGAATCCGTGTTTTCAAGCCTGCGACATTTAATCTGCGCCGGATTGTTTGGGTTGATACCTGAAACAACAGTAAAAACATTATTTCCTTTAAAAACAAAGCTATGGTAATACTAACTTTAATAATAACTTTAATGTTTTTAATACTCCCACGATAGAGATACCGTGAATAGTGGTGATAGTAAATAGTCGATTAGGGATTTACTTTCCATAATTATGTGACACCTAAATAACATTAAAATGCCTTCATTGGCTTACGACTAATAAAACTTTTGTTTTTAGTAGCTTTGACCAAGCTTTTCTGAAGACAATGATTCCTTATATAGAATGGTAAATTATATGTAAGTATAGACAATTACCAGTATTACAATGAACAGAAGCAACGCTGCTGTTAACAAACGGGCAATAAAATTTCGGCACCTCAAAGGTTTTGTCGGCTTTTGCTTTTATAGTTGAACAATTACAAGGACCGAAAAATAAATAAGATCAATAATAAAATATTTATTGATGTAGTATTTTTCACGTATAGATAAACAGGCTTTATGAAGAGTGCATTATGGTTTATGTAGAATTTTAAGGTAAACTGACAAGAAATTTTGTTTGTTAAATACTTGTTGTTGATTATACTGATTAATGCATTAAAATCACACGAGAAACATGACGAGCAATATAAAAAAGACACTAACTTATCATGAAATATTTCTGAAATCACGCAAGATAGCTTCTTAAAGTGAAAAGCAACAATCAAATATATTTAATGTAGTATTTTTTTAAAAACACCAAATAGAGGCAAAAAAAAAAGTAATTTTATTCGTAGAAGTGGGAAAAAATAAACTTGGACAAAAATACAATTAAATATTTAAGTGGGTTTACGAAATTGATTCATTTTTTTAATCATTCAATAATAATTATTATATAATTTTATTTAATTATTATTTTGTCGTAAACCCACTGTTTCTGTCCAAATATTATTCACATGATAATTTTTAAATTTAAATATTTTATTATTTTAGTGGCTTTTTATTATTGCTCGTCAGTGTAGTTAAGATTTCTATATTCGTTTTTTTTTTCATTATAAATTCATGTCTTACTATTTTTCGCCTATAATATATTGATATATGTTATATGCTCTTATAAAATACGTATAATGTCGTTATAGTAACTGAAAAAATGATAAAAACATAATTCAAATTAAGGAGCTGCAGGCTGTATCCTACCTAATTATAAAAAAATGTCAACTTACGCGATATTGTGTGGCAGTAACTAGCGTGCATAAAAATGGTTGATTGCTATGCGCCGCTATAATAGCAGCATCTTGCTCAGCGGTGGTGGCGCGCTGGTAGAGCTGCCGGTGGTGAGCCGATAGGTCGCCCCCAGTCACCTCATGGCGTCGCAACCAAAAATTAATTGTTGTCCTCTAAAATAATGTCATTTAATTTAAAAATAATATCACATAGTTATTATCATTGTTTGAGATTCCTAAAGGTTGTTGAACAAAACAAAGGTATTTAAGTAGCTTCGAGAAATTTTTAACTAAAAATAAATACCTAGATGTCTGAGCTTAGATGATTAATTAATATATTAATTAGGTCACTTCACTTCGCGGAAAGAGTGTGAATAGGCTATGGCTGAAGCCAACTACACTATCTAACTAACCGTCACTTACCATCAGATAATCATGGTCAGTTTGTATTAAAAGAGACGTAATTTTATAGAGAGGGAGGGACACATTTCTATATTATGCAGTTTATTTACAATAGTAGGTATTAAAAAGTAACACTCACCGTAATCCCCGTCCTTCTTTCAATCTCTTTAATGGAATATCCACCAGCCCTCAACACCACGACACCACTATCAGCTACCGCTGTTGTGGAGTTATCTTAGCATAAAATCTTTCAGTTTTTATATAATAAAATAATGAAACAATATGTGAACGCGACCGCGACTCCTATTCTAACGATTATTGGTTCGACGACCGTCTGAATACTTTACTCTAGCGCGACTGACTGATACAGAAAACTTGTAAAAGTAAAAACAATAGTCAAACAATGCCAAAAAAGTGCGTCTGTGTGTGTAAGCGCAAAGCACAAAACGTTTACTGCGCTGTAATTGGCCGTTGCCACGATGCATAGTCCTTTTCTAACAATGTTGTGTGTTGTATGTAGCGTAGTTATGGGTATATAGGGTGTCGAGCTTGACGTGGAGTCGTGTGTACTTATAAATATTACAATTTACAAAATATATATAACAATAGCCTGCGAAGCGAACAATTCATTCAAATGCATTCTTGTCATCTACAAAATCAGAAACTTCTTCTTGCATAACTTCTGTTTTACTATCTTTTTGAATCTATGTATAGGTAGCTCTTGGATTTCTTTGGGTACTTTATTATAGAAACGTATACATTGCCCCTTGAAAGAGTTAAGGACTTTGCTGAGCCGAGTTAAAGGTACAGCAAGTTTGTGCTTATTTCATTGTAAATGTTGATCGTATACACGTGTACTTTACGTGGTTTCATTTAATGTCGTATTGTCGTATCCACCCGTATAAAGCGTGTAAATAGGTGAGTTTTTTCACATGTCTGTTAATAAACGACTTCCTGCGAAACTCACTGATTCGAATCTGGAGTAAATATGAATCATGAAATAAAATTTATTTAAATTTCAATGAAATGCGTACGAATTCTCGGTACGTGGAAGCATTTGTCACAATGATAATTTAAATGCACGAAACATGATCTGAATTATAAAAAGGTAAATACGGCATGGTTTTTTATCCGTGGATGCCTGTGGTTTTATTAAACCGCTAACCGGTATTCACAAGTAAATTAATAACAAAACATACCACAATCTTAGGAACTATTTCAAGTAATCAATGTTGTTAAAACTGTATGATACTGGGTGGAGATTTCGAGATGGCATATTTTCGAAACCTATGTTGGATAAGTCATGCTGAACAACTTTTACTATGGGACCAACATCGAAATCTCAAAATAAAATAAAAAAAAAAAAAAACTTTTCATACATTTTGATCGAGCAAGGCAGTATTGTAAGAAAAGTAAAAAAATATTTTTGAGAATACACTATTGGTCCCATAGTAAAAGTTGTTCATCATGACTAACCCAACATAGGTTCCAAAAATATGCCATCTCGAAATCTCCACCCAGTATACGACTAATACGACAATCCGACATTGGTAGAAATATAGAGATAAATGTTTATAGAGCGATTCTACATCTCTTTTAATATTCTCTATGGGTAGAAATGACGAAAATTCAGTGCAGTCTGTCTTGCTCACAGATATATATAGATGACGCGAGTTGTACATCGCGTGTCAAAATTTGTGCAAATAGGGAGAACAAGGCTCTTCTTTTTTAACCGACTACAAAAAAAGGAGGAGGTTCTCAATTCAGTTGTAAGTTTTTTTTTTTTTTTATGTTTGTTACCTCATAACTCCGTCATTTATTAACCGATTTGGAAAAATCTTTTTTTGGGGTACACTTCCCGTTAGGTCCCATTGTCATCAGATCACTCAGATCATGTACTTTGAAGTCGGTTTAAGTTTTTTGTAAAACAGTCCAATTATCTTAAAAAATACGTTAAAAATCGAATGCCAACCTAACTAAATCAATCTTCCTTGTGACATTATGGTAGGTACAAAAAAGTTACACACTTGGTTTTCATACGGATGGAGGGACTTGCGTTATCTATATAGTTTATATGTCTGTGGTCATACTATTGTTATTTAATATTAACTAACCAATGCATCGGGATTGCCGAATCTTCACAAACAATTCGCTATTCCACTACTATGCTATCTACATAACATCGAAATGAAACCACTAGTCCAGTATTTACGTTCTATAAATAATTAAATTTCCATAAACATAACTGACCAACTTGTAGGGTAGGAAAACAATTGCGGAATAACGAGTCAATTACCCGCTCTACTGGCCACCCCCGGATGCATTTTCAACTAAATCTAACCATAGGAAACCCCTCCTTATACTAATACATTTATAAACTACAATAGCGTGAATTAAACCCGATTATCTAATCTCGACAATCGAAACAAATTGTTTTTTCTTCACATTGTTATATTGCGGTTTGTAAGAGAAAAGTAAAATGCTGTTGTACGATTAACGTTTTTATTTCAATGCCTTGTGGTTGAATTTTGATACTATATTGGGGACGTGTTGATTTGGGATGTTTTTACATAGCAGAACACAAGCACAAAACCCTTACTTGCAATTTTTCATTCACAGTCCGGCTCGAAGGACCATATTCAAATTGGTCTCAATAAGAATTGCAATACAATTTTAAAAAGTTTTTATCAGTAGCTAAAAGTGTTAAAATAGGAAGAGAAAATTTATATTGGTGCTACTGCCAGCAATACTGTCTCTAAAACTATAGGTACTCGAGGTTAGATTTATTGAACCGGACAATAAACGGCTGCCAAATTAAATAAATATAAAAGTAATCATAGGATATAATGGTTTAGGATATAATTTTATTGTAATAAATACAATAATGTAGTAGATACTTTGCAAGCATTTTTCAATAGTCAAAGAAGACTTGACAGACTCGTCAAATCTTATAACTACCGATGCAGAAGGTTGCTTCGAGATGCAAGAACTTACTGTAATTTGCTTGGGTTTGACTCTATGATCAGAACATCAGACTCTACCAAACAATCATCATCAATAACTTAGTACGTTCAAAATTCTCCATACCTATCGTCAAGTCCATAAACCAGACTAAAAAAAACTGACCTCAAAGCATTCCCCTGCTCCCGCACATCAACACCATTGATGGGCTCCTCAGTCCTCGCCTGCAGGCCTGACATCTTCCACCAATCAGGGCTTGGTGATGTCACGCCCCGCCAATCACAAGCGGGAACGTGTCACCGCCGCGACGCGAATCGATGCCATGACGTCACTGACAGGACCATATTTCTGCAACAAAATTATAGGTTTAGTGATTTGATATCTTACTAATATTATAAACACGAAGGTCTCTGAGTTATTGATGTTTTGGATTAACAAATACGATACTTCTTATCCCGGAAAAATCATCCATCGGGAATGCGGGATAACCACGATGCGAAAACTAGTATACAATAAAGATTACAATACAATATAGATACTGCATCAAATTAAAGATATGTATGAGCTTGTATTGGCTTCAAGCTGCTTCCTGAGTGAAACGCATCACCCGCCGGCTGTACACATTCGGCGAGACACTCCGAAGAATCCATCCTTATCTTCTAACAGAAAACAACGAAGGACAGCAAATAAACGTACGGCTCAAACATAACGTTGATCATTCTCTAGGTATTTGCATGGAATCTAGATATTACAGGTTTGTAAAGGTAAATAAGCCTAAGAGAGAGCTACCGATGGCTGTACAATTTATCAATTTCTTATTTGTGCTGTTGACAGGAGATTCTCACTTAGATCAATAAGAACGCCTTTCTAATATACCTCTGGTTATACTAGCTTAGGAATATAGATTTTTTATTCCATTTTATTCATTCAAATGATAGAAATATTAAACGAGCTAGAATTCTTTCGCAACAACGCTAAGACATCATTAACAATTCGGATCACCCACTAGCTGATCGTATAAGGCGACGAAAGGAAGTCAATGAATGATATAAGCCAGGGTTTATGTAACTGTACTGTCTTGCTGGTTAAGGAGCTAAGGAAGGAAACGATTTGGTCCGACAGTTCAGCTCGGTTCAGAAGCGCAATTGCGGTAATACGAAACGAGGTCAGGAGAATAAAATTTTAATAAGGTCTCATTCGATTTGTAGTGTTATAGTTATTGTCTTTTATTGCTGTCGGTCAGCTTGTGTTTTGGGCTATTTAACGATGCAGGCATTTAGGTCAGTCTTATTATTATTATGAGTGTCACTTCAATTGACGCCGGTGCTTGCTGCGGGGTAATTACCGAGTTTATTGCCGACTCAGCAAATGCACCTTCCGAACCGTTGTTACGTTGTTAGAGCCAGACTATTCATCAAACGCAGGCATTTGATTCACTAAATATATTTGAATGGTGTTTTAAACTTAGATCACTTCTGTAGAAATACCAGAATCTAAAATTGAATTGAAAGAAACATGTACTTAAAAGACCCTAGAATATTCTACACACACGGCCATCTGAGCCCGAAATGGCCCGAACTAAGAAGAGTTTGTATCGTCGCCTGTATATTCTACATCTAGACGTAGGTTTTGACAGCTGCACTTGAGAACCAGATCTTATCCAACCTTCATGTGCTTACCACCTTCGGCCATAGAAACATCTAATAGAAGAAATACACGCACATGATGAAACCCAAGTAAAAGAAATACAAGGCAGGATATATGATGCAATATCATTCTACATCAAAGCAGCTTGATTGCCTTTAGTTAACAGGTCATCAATCTCAAAATCTAGGATGCACAACAAGCCACGGCGGACGAGCAAACTGCGAAACAAAATCGTGTCAGTCAACTTCCTACATTTCAACACGACCCGACGCATCGTTCTAATAACTGAAGTGTAAATTTAGACTTTGTAGACACTAGGCCTTCCTGTGGTTCTACTTACACTGTGATCTGTTTATTGGGCATTGATGGATTTGTTTTTATATCGCTTCATCTCATGTGACCTCCGTGTCTTTTTGACATATAGGTAGTTCAAAAGAAACCAATTTAAGATACATGCATGATAGGATTAAGAATCATAGTAAAATATATATAGCACAGACAGACAATATGCGTTATATTTGTGAATCTATTCTCAATATCCAGACTACGATTAACCTTCAAAATATCATTCATTGAAAATCTATGAATAATTCATTCAAAAATAGCAAAAAAAAAATACGAAATCGCCAAGAGAATTGCTCATAAATCTTGCCGAGAATCAAATGAAGATAGAATATCTATCGATTCGTAGCGAGTATAATTTAAACCCGCTTATAAATACTCTTGCGCATTACGTGAGCGGCGAGCGAAAATAGTGTTTTGTTTACACAGAGTAATGTCAAGCGTTGTGTAGCGAATGGCGACCCCACCGAGGGTCAGAGATAATGTTAGGGTAGTCTCCTTGACTGTGGCATTTTAGTTACTTTCGATCTTTACGTAACATCTAAAGATATTGAAAGATCAGCTCAATATATGAACAACGACGATACGTTAAAAGATTTACAATAACAATTTAGATGTTCTTATTAGAAAATCAGTGCCAAATGCTACAAAAGAAAATATAAGTATTGATTTCAAAATCAGTCTGACAGGAGACAAAGAGATAAATGAAATAGAAATTGCGACTAATAACATACTCAGAAATGTTCGTCATTAAATGTTACAATTTCTTGGAGATACTGGCAGAAAATATCTTTACGACCTAAGCCATGAAAGCTTTAAAAAAAACAAACAAATTCAGAAACGTTAACATAGTCATATAACAAGTCTTGTCGAGAACTCAAGGTCAAGTAGGCGTGTGATTACTTGTTCTGATATTTTAGCACATTCCAATGCAAATTTCTTATTATTAACGCTTATATTTGCAGACACGGGATTATTACCTTAAACAAGAGCGCAAATAAAAAAAATCGGTGGCTTTCGATATATTGGGATCTGACTTTAGGATTATCAGTGTCTGAGATGTGTGTTCGCCTCCACGGCCAGAGCATATGACCTGCGAGGATCTCTTCTAAAATCCCGATCAAGAGAGTGTGCTAAGTGCTAACATTATTATAAACTAAAATAATTAATTTTCATTGGTAGCATTATATGTATCAGATCAGTCTTGTTCTCTCTCTCTCTCTATGGTCGTTCCCTCATGTCTGAGGATCGTGGTCAGCATCGGGTTTGCTTCTAGAGCGGATGATCTGCCTCCACCGGTTTCTGTCCAACGCGTCCCTTACGACCGTGTAAAATTTGGAGGACGATGAGTCTTTTACTTGATCGGACCATCTAGTTGGCGTCAGCCTTGTTAATAAACAGCTAATTACCTGTTGACACGGCTAAAATAGGTACGTCCATATTCTTTCAAGTTGATAATGGAATCTAGAGAAAACAATAGTGATTTTTTCTAAGCAACCATGAGACTAGAAAATTAACGATGACTTTTCCCACTGTTCTGTATTATTATCTACTGACCCAGAAACCTGCTAATTCATGAATTACATTGAGATGATCTTTTAGAAATTCATTTTTAAGTGACGTTCGTTATAAGATTTTGTTATTTTAATTTTCATAAGGTGTAACGATAAGGAGTATTGGTATTTTTCATCAATGTACCAGTGTTGTACAATGTTCTTAATGCATTACGTAGGTGTTGCTAATTTGTTACGACCTCACACTCGATCTAAATTGTTGCTATTAGCCATAAGTAGTAGTTAAATATTACGAAATGTTACGTTTCAACGTGCTATGTTGACGTCATCATCGGTTTGTGGAAGTTCACTGCTGGTCACCAACTATATTTCACGAACAAGATATAAGCCAATTCAACTCTAAAGCACAAAAGATTAAAACATAAATATAGATTGATACATAAAAATAGACCGGTAAAAAGTACCCAAAGTCGACGTCTTTGAGCGCTGAGACTTATGAATGTAGATGGAGTTCAAGCTGAGGTTACTTCTACGTCAATAGAAGAGAGGCATATTTCAGCATTGATTTACTCAGTATGTTCTTTCCCTGTCTGGACCGGTTGTAAACATATAACTCAGTTGACGGTAGGAAAACAAAGAAACTTTTTATGACCACGCCGATTCATGAAATCGAAATTTCTGCACAGTCAGATATACAACAATCTAGTCAATCTAAGCATACCGCATTACAGTTTAGTCAATTAGCAATTTAAATTCCCGCGGCTAAATGTCAGAAACAGTCTATTGTCTCTCACCCGGGTATAACCTTAAAACATTTGGTCCAAAAGTTATTTTAATAGACAATTGTTAAATGGTCAAATAACAAAATATTTTTCATCGTTCCAATGATTTGTGTTTGGCCACTGACTCAGCCATAAAGGACGACGTCGAAGCCTAAGATGCAGCACGCTTAATCAGATGAAACCTATTAACTCTGGCCTTGAAAGTCCCTAGATTGTACAAGTCAGGAAACACAGACGCCGGAAGCAAGTTCCACTCTGCACACTGCTGACCGTTGCCACACTGCTGACCGTATTATAATTGAGGATGCAAAACGCTGTGTCCGTATGTTTGGTATGTCTACAATGTACTGGTGAAATTTTTTCCGGCGTCTTGTGGCCGAGTGTAAAAATTGTGTTGTAAAGAGAGATAAGAAAGTAAGACGCTGGTTGTGCTTATCTTTGTAGATGTAGAAGATGTACTACTGGCATTGTTTTAAAAAGATAATTCGTCTAGAAAGACGTCCACAAATTGGGAAGCTCTTCAAGCAGAGGTTGCAAAGCCTAAAAGAGGAGTTGAATATTCTGATGTTTCTACATCAGAAGATTCCGTTCCTCTTCGATAAATTCCACCGCTCCATCATAAATACATGGCAAGATCGCCAATTTTAGCTCACATTCATGACATTGACGGACCATCGGTTTCCCTTAGGCGTACATTGTTGGAAAACCTTAAATGGCATTTTGTCTTCACCTTTTAAGTACTTGTCTTGACAATAATGACTTAATGTTAAGTCATAAACGTTTCCTGATGTTTATTGCTTCATTTGTTGAAGTTTTAAATATAATGACGTGTTTAAGCCGTGGGAGATACATGCAGAGATATTGAAATTTGCTTGCTGTTTCTGGAAGCCTATTTTTTGTTTATCTATGATTAAATTCTATCGTTATCTTTGTCATTTTATACGTTGATGATGGAGATAGCTATTCATTTAATCGAATGATTTAGGCTTCTAGAAAGAAGGGTAAAGAAAGTAAAGGTTCCGGAGCTTACTGAATGTTGAGAAACCGCAGACACGGCAATCCTAATAATATTACAAATGCGAAGTGTGTCTATGTTTGGTACTCATTCAGGCTGTTAAGGTTTAACGGATTCAAATGAAATGTAGCACATAGATAGATCATACCTAAAAGTGACATATCTTAATACTATTCCGAGAAAATATTAAATCCTACCGGAACGCGGGCAAAACCGCGGGGCGGCAGCCGTTCTCCAATAAAGCTTTCCAATCTATTATATAAAACAAGATGCGCAAGAGCCAACTTAAAAGGCTAAAAATCTTTGTAATCATCATCAACTCAATGATCAATAGGTTCTAAGCTAATTAGCGGCCCCAATGCACTGTAGGCCGAACGACCTCACACATAACGTGGGTATTTTTTAGGTCAATGTTGCACAACATTAGTTACGAATGTATTATTGATCTATGTGCGATGGTGAATACGTTTGTATGTTTGAAGGGAAATGGAAAATTTATGATCTGATGTTGTATTGTTCTCACACTGTGAGATCGAGATGTGCAATCAAATTCTGCTAGTAGTCAGTGAATTTGCACTGATTTTAAACAGTAAAGATCATTCACTGCATCTAAATAGTGTGTCCATGACTTAGCGGCCTTGACTTCCTCGATATGCATAAAAATCAAAATCAAAAAGTAATTTATTCAGTTTAGGCCCTGATATGACTTATGAATGTTAAAGTTCGTTGACCTTACCCTACCACCATTGAGACGAAACGATGCTAGGAAACGATGTTGAAGTCTTCGCCATGGCGTTCGAAGTTACTTTGATTTGATTGATCAGGCAATCTGGTCATAAATGCCAATCATCCCTACATGGAAATCGAACCTGCCACTTAGCCCACTCATAGTGCATATCATTCAATTAATCGCATGTTGATATAAGGCGTAGGCGAGGCCCTTCGAAACACCGTGTTTACATATGTGGGCGAATTTTAATTAGGTCCCATCGAGGATTACTTTTTGCAAAAGTAATTACATCCCTATGTTAAAGATATAAGGTTTAAATTGGTGTATTATGTGTAAGTGATATAGTATGTGGATGTCAAAATTTCGGTAGTACTTCGGAGCCCTTGAAGCAGACATAAAAGTATAGTTATAATTTTACTTTTGTCTTTGTTACCGTAAACGTAAGCTCATGCTTTTTTACTTTTATTATAAAATAACAAAAATAAAATTAATTCTAATTCAGAAACACGAAAAAGTTTGACAGCCACTAACATAACTGCAGAGTAAACGATCCAAAAACGCAATCCAACCTCACCTTATAAAGAAAGCCAGGGGGCCTACCACAAGCTCTTAAAACAAGGTTAAAATAACCTTATTTTGCGTTTTCGTACCATGACATCCTTAAAAATAAGCTTATTATAGGCATAAAACAATATTGTTTTGTTAGCAGGTTTGATGACGTCACCTCTAATCGTTCATTCAAATCGTACCATGATGTGTCTTTTGACAACTAGCATTATGGTTTTTGTCAATTGCATATATCAATCAAAATATAACATTATTATATACGCGACGAATTATCCAAATTTATGATAAAAATATCTATTATTATAGTGATGTAAAGTCAGTAGATCGTATTTATTTAACTTATCGAATTAATTGTGTATCTCTAGCCTTCTAGCTTTTGCCATCTAGCATTTCAAGATGGCAAATGAATATGAACTATTTGTGTTTTTGGAAGCAAATACCAAAGAAGCCAATAATAGATACACGAAAGCGACGTGGTATGCATCTGCAATGGACCAAAATGCCATTTGCTATCGAAACCATACGACCGTATGGGTTTGAAGCTCACCGAGTCGCTCGCATATTGTCACCAAAATAATCGAGGCCTCGGGCGGGGAGCTTTTTCCGCCAACGCATTAGCTTGGCTAGCCTGTTGGGAACCTTGCCGATAATCTACGGCAGCCTAGAGGAAAATTTATATACGAGTGCTAGATTGTATTTCATTTATTTGTTGTAAATATTTAATATCGTATAAATTAAGCTTTACTGTGATTGTACTGTATTCATAAACGTTTATATACCTAAATACACATAATGTTTCATTGTATGACCTGCAACTACAGTAGCATTCCTGACAAAAGGTAATAAATAAAAATATGTGTTGATTCCTGTGGTAAATTCTTTATTCATATAATTTAAAGACAATAGGTACCTGCCTAGACTATAGGTATTAAGACTGAAGTGCCATACATAAATATAAACCTACCTAGGTATATATTTATGTATGAACTTTGGAGGAACTTTGTCTCAGTTTTTGTAATGACCAAGAAGTGCTCCATTGCTTTGCTAGTTGAGGATTAGGTACCTATTTCTCTCCAGCACATTTCTTAGAGTAGTTACTTTGAATTCCGGCGAATTCTTCACTGCAAAATGAATAAAATAATACTTGAATTACTTCTGTTTGTAACCATGCCATATTAAATTTCATTCACTGAATATCACTATTGAACGGCGGCCCCTTGCCTTGTTTTCATATTGACCTAAGTAATATTAATTCAAGTAATATAAAAGTCGATATACATAAAATAAATATTTGTATTATTTCAAAATATGTAGTGCAACAGGGCACATTGAGTTTCAAAATTCCTGCGTCACAATTGACAAGTATTTTTTTTTTGTCCCGTTCCATCCTATAGGGCCATCATCTTCTCTCACAAAATAACCTTATTGCCAGACTGTTTTGTTTTCACCTTATAATAATATTACTTTGATTCGTACCATGAGCTCAATCGTTCAACATTGATATAACATTGCTAAGTGCCGAGAAAGAATGAATGATTTGTAATAATTTGTCTATGGCTTGCTACAACCTGATAAAAGATAAAAAGAAATAACGATATATTAACTGTATAGTGCCATTTCTTTCACACGTTGGACCGAAATGATTTGAGGTTCTTCATCTTTTAGCAAAGTATTAAATTAAACTAATTGTAAAGTATAAGTAACTAAAAGAATAAAATATTTTCGAGTAATTTCTATAAAATGCATACTAATATTTTAAAATGTTATTATGAAGAGTAAGGAAATTAATTGAAAAAATATATAGACTGCCGACTCTAGATTATCAAATGAATCGGAACAAAATATTTACCTGTCATTCATGTCATACTCAAATGTCTAATAAAGATATCCAAGATATTTAGTTATTAAATACATTTGTTTATGTAATTTAATAACAAACAAAGTGCAATCAATATGGAAACATCTTAATAGTATATTCGACAGTAATATTCAGTGCATGAAATTTAAGATGTCTTGGTTATAAACATTTGTAAGTTGCACAAATGTTGCAATTCATTTTGTAGAGTTGTAGCCGAAGAGTTCGTCAGAGATCCAGTCAGCAGGTAGAAATGGTTAAATACAAACAGACCAAAAATACCGCCTTCAATCGATATCTACAAGCGAAGGAGTACTCTCAAAAAAGTGTACGTAGATATGGAGAGGCTGGTCTAAAGTGAAGTCTAAGAACCTATAAACGCTGAAATAAAGTTTGAATTGAATCTGTATCTGCAAGATTGTTTAATGCCATACTTATATTGTGTATAATTATCTTACTCTCATTAAACTTATGTGAATAAAGAATGTAGGTACATAATACTTTCGTGTTTTTATTCATTGTGTTATTGACGGGAATCCTACTGTAGTTGCAGGTCTTGGAATTAAACATATTATGTGTATGTAGGTATATAAATATTTGCCGCTGTTGTCGATCATCGACAAGGTTCCAGGTTCAAGCTCGTTATTGGCAGTGTTTCCTCTTTGGATAGCCAAGCTAATGCGTTGTCACAAAAAGCTCCCCACCAACCGGTTTGCCGAGGTTTTGATGATAATGTGTGAGTAAATCAGCGAGCTTCAGACCCCCACGGTTCTATCCATAGCCACAAAGGCTACAGAAAGTTAGGTCCAATGGATGTGTATTTTAGAATTTCCCGCACGGTTACATCTGCTCTGCAACAGTATAGCAGATTGTTGTGAGTTGAGTTTTCAATACAAATATATAATACTTAATTAATATTTTACTACATTAGATGGTTAAAATGATTATCTTTATAGATTATTATAAGTCTGTCGTCTGTCCGTCTGTTGACAATAATATATTCCATCCAGGCTAATGTAGGTTACGACCAATTTTAGAAAATTTGCCAGAGAATCTAGGTAGTTTGGATTCCAGGAACACAGGGACTACTCTGTGTACTAACACTGCAGGAAAGTTAACTTTATGGATTAATCTGGGGTTATTCGATGTACGTTGGTTATAATGAAAACAGGATATTAATAGTGGGTAGGTACCTAAATGAAAAGTCACTAAATATATAAACACGCTATTTAAAGCTCCGCTTCATCTAAATAAATCTAAGGCTAAGGGTCGAGGGATCGATATTACTAACGTAGATGCATAGTTGTGTAGTGAACGACAAGTGCAATTAAAAACTTTATAAACAATCGGTTATATTATTTTGGGATGATACCTAATCTCGCAATCCCGATATATTCATTCTATAAGTAAATAAATTCGATATAATTACTTTATATGACACTATAATAGATTTTTATAACATAAATTTGGAAAACAATGTTATTTTCAGCTTGTAAATACAACGTATATAAGATTGCTAAATTTGACATTAAAACAATAATGTTAATTGTCAAAACCTTATAAAAAATAGCTCATGGTACGAATTGAATGAACCATTATGGTAAATAAACAAGGTTGTTTTCATGCATAAAATAAGCTTGTTTTAGGGACATCATGGTACGAAAAGAAGAATAAGGTTGTTTGAAAGAGCGAGAGAGTATGGATGAGTGACAGAGATGAGAATTGTTAAGAGAGAGAAAGTTGCTTAGGCCCATAGCGTTATTTCTTTTCATCTTTAATGAGCCCATAGACAAATTCTCAAAAATCATTCGTTCTTAGCAGGAATATAACAATCATATAACAATAGTGTTTGGTAGAGGTCATGGTACGAATATAAATAAGGTTATTATATGCTGGAAACAAAACAGTATTGCAATAAGGTTGTTTTGTAAAAGATGGGGGTAGGCCCCTTCTGTATAACGAAAAAAAATAAGATAAACAGAACGGTTTACGCATAATCGGGAATCATGGCTATTGATGAGGTTAACATTTGCATATGCGAGTGTTCTCAGAAACAGAAAGGATTAATGCTACGGTAGGTGACTTGATAAATAACCTTTCTCTTTTTTAGTAGACTCAACACAAAGGACTTGACGAGAGGCGTCCAGCAGATGGTAATTGCAAGTTTATTTCCTGAATATGCTTAGTAGCTTATCACTATCGGCCACATCATTACCATTTGGTTAAATTATGGGCAAGACTATCCATAAAAATAGAATTCTGCTATTATGTTTAGCCTGACAGGATTTATCACCTTAATCTACAATTCTATACAATGAGCCTAAAATAAAATCATACACAAAAGCTAGAAGTGCACAAACTTTGATTATCTACAAACAACTTAGCAGCCTTAAACAAAAGTAACATAAGTTAAGCTTAAATTCATGAATAATTTCGTATACATGGACGATCTTATAATTGTCACAATTTATTAGACATAACTTGGACTTCACGACTATTTTGTTGCAATGAACTATCAATAGTGTCTACTAGTTCAATTGTGTCCAAAACCATTATGAATTTAGTAGACAATGCACATTGGCAATAAAGATGTAATGTGATCGTGTCAGTATGTTATGTTTAAGTAGTAAAAATAGCAGACTTGGCGCCCTGTAGGATCGGGGAGACATATTGCAACATTAGACTACTGGAATTCTTTCTTTGTATCGATCCTAATCAAAACTATTATACGCAACGTATCTTTATTTGTTTGTGCTTATAACTCGAGAACCACTGTACCGATACCAGGGGGGATTCCTGAAGAAGATTTTAGGTTATGGATCAATGTGCTGTGACCAAAGGAAGCTGCGCAGTGACCATTTAAGTGTAACAAGTCAGAGACAAGCATAGGCGAGTGCTAGTTAGCTATAATTTACATGCATAATTCAACAGTTTATACAGACCTACTGCGTTCCACTTCAAGGTGAGTTCAAACATGGACCAGTCAAATGTTACGTACGATTACGATTGCATGACTCACATTACATGGCGCCAAAATAATAATATTCACTCATGACAACCGTATCAAATCTTAATATACCGATACAAATTAAAAAACGAACCGTTACGTGAACATGTGGCCAGTGTTAACTTTATGTGTTTTACTACATTGCACTTTATTTATGCAATTCTAAAGTGCTGTATTGCGTGAATGAAGGTCATTGTATCTAGTTTTAATACACGTGACAGTCACCCCAAGATTTTAATCACAGATAACACTGTCGCTTTCAATATCATATTGAATGACAAAGATTGCAATTGTGATAAGAACGAGAATTTGTGATTTACAAGGACAAAGGTCTCTGAAAAATCCGAAATACTGATGTATATTTGAACTCAAGCTTTATTAATTGTAAGTCCACTGCGCTGACAAATAGCAGATGTGTAAAACAAATTCTTCATATTGATACCACAGTGAGTTTGTATACACAGGCGAAAGCCGCAGGTTAGATTCTTCGATTCGTGAAGGAAAACATCGTGGAAAGACCACGAAACCAGTCAGGCAAACATAGTTCGCGTTGGACAATACCACTGAAGTAAGTCATTCTGATTCAATTTAAAATTGGATTCATGGTTAGACCAATGACGATATAATGAACTCGATCTGACGGACTTCATTGAACAATGGCCGAATATTGCTGAGTCATATAATTCAATGGTAACTTGTGTGTGGTTCAAGATAGAGCATTAAGCGATGTGAGTAGTATAATTTAATGTAATGACCGTGCGTGTAAGTTAGTAGTTTATTATAAGGTAATTGATAAATTTTAAACGCTTACATTTAAGTTTTTAAAGTCGATGCAGTTTGATTGTACGGAATAATGAGCTCAAATATTTAAGATCCTACCAAATCCTAAATGGTGATTCATCATAATTTGCCCATATGTGAAAGGTATTTTTTTTTTTTTTGTGTTTTGACAAATTCCGTGGTTCAGAAGGTACGGTCCCGGCTATCACTTAATTGTGTAGTCGTTAAGCTAGTTGGAGGCCTTCAAGGCGGCTTGAAAACTCCATCAGTAGGTTGACCACTAGCCTACTTATTACCTTTCACCCTCATTTGTGGATGGAGACCCTGTTTTTTTTTCACAAATGAGAGTGAAAGGTTGTTCAGCAGTGGGAAATTATGGGTTGATGATGATGTGTTTTTGACCATTTTCCGAGTTAATCTTTCATAATATAATAGCTATTTCTTGTCATCTCGCTAACTTGACATCCAAAAAGATTGCTTCACCTCCTGCAATACGCTTAACGTTAATACTTCACACCACACAACGTCCTATAGTTTAGAAAGTGTCTGACAATCACAATGTGGGTAATTTAGACAATTTATACATTATACATGCGTACTTTAATATTGATACATGGCGTCTTGTTGCGTACGCGCAACGTGCAATAGATCCGTTACTTGTAGGGTTGCTACTTTTAGTAATATTATTTTGTTCCTTTTTTCTATACTGCTAAGCATACGGCATAATCAAACAAGCATACGGCCACTCTCAGGTGCTAGGTGAAATGTTTAGCAGTTCTTAATTAATCGGCAAAGTTAAGCAATCACCTGTGTAGACGGTATCTGGATAGGTGAACGATGACCGAATTAGGTAAAGAAAGTGTGAAGATCTAGACTCTAGAACTTAGATAGTTTCTTCTGCCCTACCACTTTCTTCTAGATTCTATAGGATAGTCTGAAAGCACGCATCTAAGATAACGGGATTTCCCGTACAAAGCCCTTGCGTTGCAACTTGCAAGAGTCTATCTATACTGAAGGTAACCGCTTTCCATCAGGCGGATCGTATGCTTGTTTGTTATCTTATTAGTATGAAACATACCTGCTACTGCTACTGCCTGATGGTGGATTGGTGGTGTCTTGCTGATTCTCAGTAATAAGATAGTATACACTACAATACCTACTGTACCTATTATTTTATAGATAATGGCGAGCGTGGCAACCCTATTTTAGTGCGTATCTATTGTATTTGATGAAGGGATTTAAATGGTCCGTGTTGAATTGAAAATTTCACATGGCGTATTATTATTTAACATGGGTTTGTTTTGTTAGTCTGCGGATATGAGAGGCATTGTATTTCTGTCTCTTACTATGATCTACTTTATCAATAATATATTTTAGCTTTCGTCTTTAACCTGCCTTTGCCGGCTCTTCTCAGTAAATACAACCTTCCGAGCCAGAATTAGAGTCCGACTATTCGTAAGTGCCTGCGAAGGTCTAATTGAAATAAATGAATTAATTTTGATATTAAATTTTACAAACAGTTAATCTTATGAAGTTTGTTAGTTTGCATGTAGAAGGTAATCTCCGGAACTATTGATCTGATTCGGAAAACTCTTTTACTAATAAGAAGCTGAAGCGCTCGTGGTGTAGCATGATTAGCCGTTCTTAATCGATCGGCAAAGTTAAGCTACGTTTGTCGTGGTCGGTACCTGGATGGGTGACCGCCTAGTGGTATTTCAAATCGAGCGTTTCCGTGCTTCGGAAGACACGTAAAGCCGTTGGTCCCGGTTATCACTTAATTGTGATAGTCGTTAAGCTAGTTGGATGCCTCATAGGCGGCTTGAAAAATTCCAACAGTAGGTTGACCACTAGCCTACTTCCACCAATCCGCAGTGGGCACGCGTGGTGGAGTATCGCCCAGTCCCTTTCATCCTCATTTGTGAAAAGAGGCCAGTGCTCAGCAGTGGGACATTAAAGGCTGATGATGATGAATAAGAATCTATATTATCCTTGAGTGATATAGGCTACTTTTCATCCCGCGAATGCGAACAGAATAATCGTATTCAGTGAATGGTCTCGCTTGACTAACGCACACGAATACAAAGCAAAATATGATGATATTCAAATAAGTACTTGCTTGTTTATTTTACATAAAGTACTCGTGCATGAAAACGGCTCATGATTATGTGCATTGCTTCCGTAGTCGTGGCGTGAAACGACGATGTTTAAGATTCTCCCACGAAACGCAAGAAAAACGTGCATAACTAAATTATCTATTTAAAATAACAAGGTCTGTAATGAGAGAGACGCAGGTCCAAAACCACTGCACTGGTCATACGAGAAAAGAACATTGTTTTCGCGATTCAACACTACAGTAATGCCATCAAAATCTTCGTTGGAAACCAAACAATCAACCTCAAAACATTGCTTTGTAAATGGCCGACAAAAATAGAGCGAGAAATATTTCAACACTGCCCTATCTGAATTTTATCAGATAACATCTTCAAAGTTTGAAATAGGATTAGTACAAGTAGATACATGAAGGAGCGTGGTATTTCGTCAATAGATTCAACGTAGCATTTTAAAATTACTAAGGTAGCAAAGAAGCATACGGCCCGCGTGGTGGTAAGTTAAACGATTCGCACGATGCTGATCATCATCATCATCATCAGCCTATAATGTCCCACTGCTGAGCACAGGCCTCCTTTCACAAATCAGGGTGAAAGGGAATGGGCAGATACTCCACCACGCGTGCCCACTGCGGATCGGTGGAGGTAGGCTAGTGGTCAACCTACTGTTGGAATTTTTCAAGCCGCCTAGGAGGCATCCAACTAGCTTAACGACTATCACAATAATATGACAATATCACAATATAAGTGATAACCGGGACCAACGGTTTTACGTGCCTTCCGAAGCACGGAAACGCTCGATTTGAAATACCACTAGGCGGTCACCCATCCAGGTACCGACCAAGACAGACGTAGCTTAACTTTGCCGATCGATTAAGAACGGCTAATCATACTACACCACGAGCGCTTCACGATGCTGATACGGCAAAAAAATCTTCGCACCCTTTTTGAAAAATAGTGATGATGGGGTGGAGGTGTCATTGTGCCCGTATTCAGTAGAGCAATCATCATTATCTACACCGCTGGTCTCCGCAAACTGCCAGCAAAGCACCTCCTCTGGACCTCTGGCGACCATTCGCAGGAGCATTACTTTTAATCTTATTTTTACGTTTCTTGCTGTTTTGTCTGTTATCTTTTAATCTTTCTTTCAGGAACACAAAAACACATTAATGTTATTTGGTTGCATTGCAATCTTATCTATGGTAGACTTTCTCAGTTCGGCTGCTGCTGAATGTAGAACGCGATTAAAAATAATACTGATTACTATGTCAACATGTTACATCGCGTAACATGTAACTGTTCATATCATCATATTACAAAGTAGCTCTCTAGACGCACAGCACCTTATTAATAGCAGGCCGTTAAGAATAAGTACTATATTTTATGATCGGCAAATAAGACTACTACTACCACACTAGGTATATTATTTTCTAATCTAGACAGGCCTCAATAGCACCATTAGTACATCAACTCATCAGTGTAATAGCAGATGGCATCATAAGATTGCAAAGTATGCAATTACATCCTACTTCAATGCATGAATCGATCACAATTTGTAACCGATTCAACTCGTTCCTGAATATCGAATGGGATCATCGCTCGACTCGATTCAATGTAGGTGAACTAGGTAGCCCGGTGACCTCGAAAACTTTATGGTTTTTAAATTACAGTTCTAATTAATGAGATTTAAAATTATCGGTTACAAAAGAGTACAATTTCCTGGGATATTCATCACGCACGGACTTGTGATCCCAAACTAGCAGAGGTTATAATATTGACACCAGATATACTTATTCAGGTAATTACACCCAGACAGGAAAAATATACATGGGCAACACAAATGTCTATCCTGGGTCTAAAATCATAATGGTGGGTATCTTCTGAACTACACCAACCAGCGGGGCCGCAATCCTAATGAACTTTAACATTAAAATGGTAAAAAAAATGTAAAAAAAACCGTCAGTTAGATCGTTAGATTATCAAAAATATTGGACACATATTTTTATTTTGTCAATTAGACAAAAATATACGAAGATATCGTGTGTTGTGATACTGTAAAAGATGGACTAAATAGATTTCAGCTTATTGACCGAGCTAGCGACCGGGTCTCCGTTTCAGCTTGGGCACCAGATGTCCCGCTGTTCTTCTCTTCAGGACTCATTTCTCAACCGAATCTTGTGAAATTTTGTTAGCAGGTTCGATCAATTATATGGATTTGTTTGTCGATTCAGTTTTTTTTTTTTTTTTTTATGTCAATAGGTTGACAAACAGGTAGACGGGCCTCCTAATGGAAAGTGGTCACCGTCGCCTATAGACATTTGCAATACCAGGGGGATTGCCAATGTGTTGCCGACCTTGAAGAGCTCTTTTTACGCCTCTTTTGAAGTCACCTTGAAGAACCCCATATCGTAGCGCTGAGGGAAAACCGTAATGGGGAGTTCATTCCACATCCTAATGGTCCGCAATAGGAACGTCCGACTGAAATGTTGTGTGGACGATCGAGGCGGCTCGAGGACGTGAGGATGAACTCCACATCGCCGGCGAGCAGTTCTAAATGGCGGAGCCATTGGGCTTAAAATGAGGATTTTGTTTAACGTGCGCGGTGAACATTTATTCAGTTTTAAGATATGCAAAGACAGACTCGCGAGGTCTACAGCTAACAGAGCGACTAGTATTTATGGAACATGTGAATACCAAACGAGTTAAGAGAGCCATCCACTGTGTGGTGACGGTTTCAGATCTAAATATTATAAAGCTCCAGATATTGGGATTTCAATCCCGCAGCCAATAGGACTATCTATGTAAAATTACCAGTTGCAATAAAATCTTACATAGAAATACATTAACAGAATCATATTGCGGTCCATAAATCTCGATACCGATTGTTGAACTCGATTCGTCGAATCGATCATCGGTCGGTACATCAGAAGGTCGTATGTTTATTTTAACATACCATCTGCGATGTTCGTAGAATTTGTCTACTGTAACACTATATCGATTGTATCGCTTCCTTATTGCTGTCAGGTCGATCGTTAATTCGTTTATTAGTTTTATCCTTAAGTTCTTTAGTATTGCCCGCATTTTCTCTCGTTCTTATTAAATGGGTCGTGTTTTTGGAACGAGAATTTCATCAAAATGGAGCTTTGAAGTGACGTCATAAATGGTAGGATCTACGTCATAGCGTTTATTAAGAAATTATACGATCGATCTTTATGCAAATTTGTAATTAAAAAGTAACGCGGTAAGTACTGTTCTTAACAGTAAACTGCCGTCTGACTTGTAGAATTAAATTAATTAAAAACCGGATTTACCGGTTAAATGCGGAGAACAAAACACTGAATTATCTAAGCGGCAAAATAATTATTGAGATACAAACATCGATCAAATTTAAGTCACAACTGTTCGAATATAAAGTTCATACTCCTCTGGAGAAATTCGATTAGTCATCGGTGACATACAAACTGACCAGACTGTGTGACAGAATGAAAGTGAAGTCAAAAACAATGAGGTTTAATTTGAATATAATGTAGTTCATAGTATAATTAATTCGTTTTCAAGAGATGGCAGGACGCGATTGACTCCATTTCACGAAACTGAGAGTTTGAGACTGTTCCAAATGCTCTGAGCTTTTATTCTGCTCACTCATTGAAGGAACATTTAAGCGTTTTTATCCCAGGAAAGTTTGTAGTGCAAGATCGTAGCGAAGGAAGAAAAGGGGACCAAATGTATCTCCTTAAAAATAACATAAGTTGAACTCTTAATAGAATAACTGACGTCTCGCGTGAAAGTAAATCAATTTCGAAACCTATATATGTAACTAAACAGAACTGCATTTCGTATTCAGATATAGCTATTGGCTACGGTCATCATACTTGCAAAGTGGCTATAAGACCATATCGAGGCTTATGACATCATCCTTACTGTTTCTAGTCGTCTATAAATCTAGGCTACAGCTTAGGTGTTTTGTTAATAAAATTGTTTGTCTATTGACAGTTAATTTGATTCGGTACTGGTATTTTGAATTTTTGCACCATCAGAAAATTCAAAATCATTTATTCAAATAGACCTTCGCAGGCACTTATGAAAACTCTGACTCTAATACCGGCTCGGAAGGTTGCATTTGCTGAGAAGAGCCGGAAATAAACTCAGCGATTACTCTTTTCAAAACATGCTTAGATTCATTACATAATATTTTTATTCTAATCGCACTGCGTGCGGCGCGGCGGCGAAACTACAAAGTAAACTGAATCAATATTTAATAAGTAAATAAATGGCAAACAGCTCCCACAAGCAGCACCTGTTCACAAGTATGACGCGTGTGGCAGCCATCGCCCTCCTCGCCATATCCATTTAGTGCCTCCCTCCCAGTCTTTATATGCAAAGAACATACATTTGTCTTATTCAGAGAGCGTCATGTACAATCAATTCCAAACATTATTACTGTACAGTCGAGGACATAAATATGTATACACTTAGTAAAATTCAACAACGGTTTCCTCTTAAACTACTGATTGAAATTATGAGATATTATAAAGGCAGAATCTTCTAACATATACTATTATGATTTGTGTAATAGTTTAACACTTAAATGTTAAACTTGCGAGAAAATCGCTTTTGAATTTCAAAAAGTGTATACATATTTATGTCCTCGACTGTACGTCATGTCATGTCATAGCTGAGCGACGCATTTTAGTTAAGCTTGCGTAGGGCTGCCACATATGTTTTGTTTTTCATTTTGGTCGAATCTTAAGACAATTAGTTCTTAGATAAAAACATATTAGCTACATAGAAATCAAAGTAAAATGAGCTCCTTGGTCGCGGTTCTCCCAAGGGAGAACAGTATGGTGTTCTTCATGAAGGGTGTGAAGATATTGCTGGGTCAGCAAGTAATACCCCTGGTGTTGCATGCATATTATATCTACAAGCCACGGTACCTATGTGATAAACAGTTTTTGCAACGTTTCGCTTTTACGTTGCAACAATCTTAACATAAAAAATACAGTTTTTTTTTCATTTCTCTTCGCATGAACATTGCATTGTCACTGGGCGCATCGAATGGACCGCAACGGTTTTCTCAGCGAACTGACGTTCCACGATTTTTGTAATTCGACCGCTCGTGACTTTTTTTTCAAGACAAATTTTTGGTGGAACAAATATTTATCATCCGACGATTAAATAATGTTCGTTGCATACTTAGACAGTTAACCTACAGTTAACTTAGTATTTCTTCCATCTCGATTCAAAATATTCTTCCATCTCGGGCCGTATGCTTGTTTGCCACCTTGGTGGTATAAAAAAAAACGAAAATATGTTTTAACAAAAGTTCTCTAATTTGGACATAAGACGTTTATTTACTGTGATATCAACATTAATACTGGTATCTCAATAGAAATCGAATATTTATAAACCATTTTATTTTAAGCTATAAAAAATTGTATATAGTCAGACGTCGGACGGCAGTGACAGCCCTGAGTTACGTCGTTAGGGTTGTCACTTTTGCACATCAAGTTAATTAAACAATACTGCGCAACCCTACCTACAGCTGTCGAGTGATAATTAACTCAATATTGACAAAATCGTAAACATTGCTTTTGGGCAAATAAATTACAAACGTGAACAGTACATTAAGCGAATAACTAGTTAAATTAAATGGACAAATAGCTCTGCATATTATCGTGCAATGCAGTGAATTCTAATAATACTTAGACTGCGCAGTTCCACGAAAGTTTCGGCAAGGTTCCCTCCTCACAGTTAGATGAAAGAATATTACGCTACTAATAAAAAACTAGTTCTCGAGTTTTTTTTTTTTACGACTAAGTCGGTAAACAAACATACGGCCCGCCTGATGGTAAGCGGTTACCGTAGCCATATGGACGATTGCAACACACGAAGCATCGCTTACGCGTTACCGACCTTTCCCCCTCCCCTATGAGGTCTGGCGACCTTACTCACGCGCAAGAACACATCTTTACACAACATAAAGTTATTTGACTGCGGTATTCTGTAAGGTGGAGGTACTTCCCCAGTCGAGCTGCTTTTTGAGCGAATAAACGCTATGCTCTACCTCTCTTAAAGTTTCTCTTAAAGTACCTCTCGAGTTTTTTATTCGTAGATATTACGTGTAGAAGGACACTAACAACCCTCCGTGTACCTATATATCGCCCGCTACGATATGGCGTCCTAGTAGTTGTGATATTATTGTCCCGCCCGACCTCACTTATTATTCTAATTCTATTTAAAATCTCATCCAAATGGATTTACAAACATACTCCTAATTATAGGGGATGATTTTTTCATTTTCTGCTTCTACGTCACAATACGAACAAAATTATGTAGGTAGGTACCTATCTCAATCTTGGTCACACACAAGTTGCTAGAAGTTATCAAAATTTACCTCTAATTGTTTGTCAGAATGCTAAGATCGAATTCTTTATGGCTAAACATAGTGAGGTCCCTGGCTCCACCTCGTCAAACTTTACGCAGGATAAAACCATGGTCAAGGAAAATATAAAATAATATTTTGGATAAATTCTATCAACTTGTGAGCAAGATTGTGTTACATAATTTTTTACCGACTTCAAAGAAAGGAGGAGGTTCTCAATTCGTTTTTTTTTTTTTGTTTGTTTGTTTAGTAACCGATTTGGAAAATTCTTTTTTGTCTGGTAGGGTACACTTCCCGTTTGGTCCATTGTCATCAGATCAGGATTTGATTACTTCTTAGTGTACTTTGAAGTCGGTTTAAGTTTTTTGTAAAACAGTACAATTATGTTCATATTGTGACAAAGAAGCAGAATTTTGAAGAAAAAATGCCACTTTTATTTTCTTCAAAATTCAGCTCGTGGTTCCTCTTTCAGCGTTTTTCTCTAAGACCTTAAGTTCAGAATTTACCCATACTGGCTAGAAAAAAAAAAACATCCTGTAAGTATATCACTTTGCAATACAGAAACATTTTCACCTCAAACCAAACAGTTCTCAACATTTCATTCACAACCTTTTTTGAATTCCTTAAAATCCACCCATCACTCAACGCACACTACGCACAGTTCAAACGTTATTCATCACAAATACACTGTAAACACACATGCACTTACATAACATACAATTTGGCACACATATACCATTCCATTACACGTTTTAGATTACAAAAAACCGTTGTCTATTTTTCCGTTACATAAAAAAAACATTACTAAGAATAGTTCTCGGCGTTTGTTTAAGACCGGCCGCATACTATCAGAAAATTTGTGACGCCCGTTTTCTCATACCTTTTACGACGTCAGACACGTCAGAATTTCCTAATAGTATGCGGGGTCTGGAGCTGGTGCGAGATGGCCTTGGTCACCTTCCACGTCTCGCACCCGTACAGAAGTACAGCCTTCACGTTGGACCCGAATATCTTGAGCTTAACTCTTCGGGTCAGCAGAAAGTTGCTCGGGCCTTGGCAATCCGAGAAGAGTGTCATCTTCAGTTCCTCCTGATTCTGACACGACACTACCAAGGTAAGTAAATTTGCACTACCAAGCAGGCAATGGACTGGAATCCGCAGGGGAAACGAAAGCGTGGCCGTCCCAAACAAACCTGGCGACGCACTGTGCTTGACGAAGCGAAGAAGATCGGGAAGTCTTGGAGCGAGATCAAGCGCGAAGCTCAAGACCGATCGGGTTGGAGAGTTTCTGTGGACGCCCTCTGCCCCATCTAGGGGACACAGGATCATAAGTCAAGTCATGCGGGGTCTAGAACAAAATGTATGAGCAAAGTGCCTTCCGGCGGGCGTCAGAAAAGATAATTTCTTATAGTATGCGGCCGGGCTTAATGTGACATCATTTAAGTCTGTGATAATTAAGTGATACTACATCTATTATCTGGGTGTGTATTCATTAGCATTATTAAGGAATGGAAAGTTATGGTTTGAACCTAAAACATGTCAATGCTTTGTTATATAAGAAAAATAGTTAGATGGGACAGTTCGTGAAGAAGCGAAGTTTCGAAGCGCTCGGCTACTACCGTCGTGGTCGGTACTTGGGTGGGTGACCGCCTAGTGGTATTTCAAATCGAGCGTTTCCGTGCTTCTGAAGGCACGTTACACCGTTGGTCCCGGTTATCACTTAATTGTGATAGTCGTTAAGCTAGTTGGAGGCCTTCTAGGCGGCTTGAAAACTCCAACAGTAGGTTGACCACTAGCCTACCTCCACCTAACCGCAATGGGCACGCGTGGTGCAGTATCTGCCCACCTTAATTTGTGAAAGGAGGCCTGTGCTCAGCAGTGGGACATTATAGGCTGATGATGATGATGATGATACAGTTCGCGGCGACGGTATTGTATGAATTGATATGAATGCTATTTCTATAATATGAGCTATATTTGAACATTCCTTTAAAAACCGTATAACTAAATATTTTACTGAATGTACAAAAATTATAAACAAAAAGTATCAATTCAACAATATGCCAAATGAACTACTACGGTCGCTAATCACTGAAATATTTAGCCACTAGCTGTCTCGCGCGGTTTCACCCGCGTTCCCGTTGTAAAAAGTAGCCTATGTCACCCGGGGATAGTGTAGCTTCCCAATAGTGAAATATTTTTTCAAATCGGTTCTGTAGTTTCGGAGCCTATTCAATGCTATTTGTTTGCATTGAATAAGCTCAAACAATCAAATCTTTCCTCTTATAGATAACTAGCTGCCCGGCGCGCGTAATACCCTACCCTACCCTTCATTTAAACCTTCCCCGGACTTCCACGAATAGTTCAAACCCAAAATTAGCCAAATCGGTCCAGCCGTTCTCGAGTTTTAGCGAGACTAACGAACAGCAATTCATTTTTATATATATATATATATATAGATATTAGCTCAGAGTATATAAATACTGATATTAGTATAGATATTGTTCTAGGAAGGTAAAAATCAATCAAAACTTGAAAAAAATCTAATTTCCCGCCTCATGCTGAGCATCCACCTCAAACAGCATTCTGACATTTAAAAGACTATCAACAAAACGGTATCACAACATAACCACGCAATTGACCTACTGCATCTTTGTATGTACTAGTTTCATCAATTTGTTCAATTTAACTTTCTAACGCCTACTGCTTCATATCCTTGAGACGTTATTATGGTCGTTAAACTTACTGATACAAGGGTGAAAGTGGCGTGAGATCCTTATTAACTAGGGTGTCGGATCAAGTATATGAGGGGCATCTAAGTAGATGGAGGAATTAAGAGATGATATCATACAGGGCTTTTATGCAGCGAGCTTTAGCACTGTTTGTATTAGTCATAGTTTATAATGATAGGGTACAGTCAGCAATAAAGTTACTCAGATCATTTAAACGCGTTGGCTCGCGGATAGGTGCGCATCCTGCCTATAATAGACAGATGAAAAAAAGATTTCCAGGTGCCATGCAACTATACAAGTGATTAAAAAAAAAACAGCCAAGTGCGAGTCAGACTCGCGCACCGAGGGTTCCGTACAAACCTGTAGGTGTATAAGTAAATAGTAGTATAGACCTGAGTATTTGATATGAATTTCAATTTATGACGTATTAAAAAAAACTACTTACTAGATCTCGTTCAAACCAATTTTCGGTGGAAGTTTGCATCGTAATGTACATCATATATTTTTTTTAGTTTTATCATTATATTATTTTAGAAGTTACAGGGGGGGGGGACACACGTTTTACCACTTTGGAAGTGTCTCTCGCGCAAACTATTCAGTTTAGAAAAAAAATATATTAGAAACCTCAATATCATTTTTGAAGACCTATCCATAGAAACCACACACTTATGGGTTTTATAATAAAAAAAATGAGTTTCAGTTCAAAGTATGGGGAATCCCCAAAATTTATTGTTTTTTTTTCTTTTTTTGTGTGAAAATCTTAATGCGATTCACAGAATACATCTACTTACCAAGTTTCAACATTATAGTTCTTATAGTTTCGGAAATAAGTGGCTGTGACATACGGACGGACAGATAGACAGGCCGACAGACAGACCGACATACAGACAGACAGACAGACAGACGGACGGACGGACGGACGGACGGACAGACAGACGGACAGACAGACAGACAGACAGACAGACAGACAGACAGACAGACAGACAGACAGACAGACAGACAGACAGACAGACAGACAGACAGACAGACAGACAGACAGACAGACAGACAGACAGACAGACAGACAGACAGACAGACAGACAGACAGACATGACGAATCTATAAGGGTTCCGTTTTTTGCCATTTGGCTACGGAACCCTAAAAACACCCATACCACAGAAGTTGTAAGCCCATACGCTAAAATATCCATAATATGGAAAAATAAATTAAATAAAACAGTTCTATTACTATTCTGTTCCAGTGAACTATCAGTGGTATAAAAATTTACTTTAATTTTTCAATGACTAGGTACATACTTAACATACCGACGAAAATAATAATTTCTGTCCGTGGCGTACAGGTGTTTTTTTTTTTAACCACTAAGGTAGCAAACAAGAATACGCCCCGCCTGACGGTAAGCGGTTACCGTAGCCTATAGACCCTGAAAACACCTCTTTAAACCCAGGAGGGGTTTCAAAGTGTTAAGAAGCTGTGCAGGTAGCGTAAGTTACAATATTTTGATACTTAGGTACCAGATCACTGGTCCACAGTCCACACACTACCAGCCCAGCACCTCCTCATGGAGCCATGACACCTAACTCACCGCAGGAACACAACACCACATTAGACTTTTTGGCGGGAACTTGCGGAGTGACGTAGCATTTTCATTTTTATTTATATAAATTTGTGTATTTTGAGTTTTTTTTGTGTATTTTTGGTGGTATTTTACCCAATAAAGATCATCCATGTGCACCAGTGAAGTGAAATGAAATGAATTATGTGTATCGTGACTTTTCAAGTTGTCTCAAAATGTCCGTGAAGAGTTTTAGTACAATGACCACCATTGTAGTAAAACATGACTTTTATGGACGGTGACTGACTGAGGACTATAATGTGAAGTGATTTATTGTGACTGGAAACTATTATATAACTCGACACTGGCAGAAATGAGCCCTAATTTGGGCTTGGTTGCCAAAATTAAAAATAAGAAGAAGAAGAACACCACATTAAAGTTTTATTAATGTTAATCATATCCATTGACTCAAAAATCAAAGACAAATGTCCAACTGTAACCCGTATCTGGACTGTAATTAAAATAAATTGGAAGCTGCATCCTGCTGCGGCGTCCTAGTTTCACATGTGTTCTGTTAATACGTTTGTAACAATTTGCATTTCGGCTGAGAAAACATACTTTTTAACCGACTTCAAAAAAAGGAGGAGGTTCTCAATTCGGTTGTATTTTTTTTTTTTTATGTTTATTCCCTCATAACTCCGTCATTTAACAGATAAACATATTTATTAGTAATATTTTAGATTACAAGTCATAATTTTTACATTTCATTACATAATTTTAAATTTAAATAAAAATAATTAAATTTATTAACCGATTTGGGAAATTATTTTTTTGTCTGGAAGGTTACCCTTCCTGTTTGGTCCCATTGTCATCAGATCAGGATTTGATTACTTCTTAGTGTACTTTGAAGTCGGTTTAAGTTTTTTGTAAAACAGTCCATTTATAGTTCTTGTTATTTGTGTTCTTCGATTCTACGGAATACCTACATATTCTACACATAAAAAAGAATGGTCTGCTGGAACTGAACACGATATCGTCACGTGTCAGAAACGCATTTTCTCTGCGGCCGCAAGAAGACGTAAGAAACACTAGTGTTCAGCTAATGTGACTGACCTCTCTATAATGTAAACAGTTGTAATGCAAATAATTTGAAAATGTTTAACTTGGTTACAAGTAAGAACGCGCTCTGAGATTGCATGTCGGCATTGCATTAGACATGAGCGCCGAAGTACAATCAGTCGGCGGCGCCGCGCCGACTTTTTAGGGCCGGCGTCGGCCGCGTGTACTTGATACCATGATGTTTCATTTTACAAATATATGTATTTTTTTCAAATAATGTAGCATGCCAAGTTGAGTGCCACGAAAAGGAGGAATCTGTTTTTTTATTGTTAAATATTGCTACTATTGATAATGGTCGGCGGCCGCGGCGCTGAAAAAATGCCTAGTCGGCACCGAGGTACCACATTAAGAATAGCTAGACATTTTTGTGATAGCTGCAGCGAACATAAATCAATTCTAATTAAAACAGAACGCAGGTGAAACCGTGAGGGTCTGCCTATAGATACATTTAGCAGAAGCTGAATAGAGAACGAAAGCGACCGTCTTGTTTGTATGGTAAGTAGGTATTACTTACTGGCGCTAGTTGCTCTACTTGTTACCACAGTAAAAGTAAAAAGGACAGTATGTCGTCTCCGCAGTGTTATTGACTCAGATTACATAACAAAAGATAGATGGGTTATTCCGCGCTAATTTGCATTATGTTTAACAAAAGTCACATTATTTTTATAAACTTTGTTTAAACAAACCAAATACGAGGTATTTGCTTTTTAATTTGTATTAGCTTTTATGGCCTCACTCCCGTGTTCCGTGCGCTCCAACCGCCTTTTTTTGTAATCTGAGGTTATTGGTACGCCTGCTGATTAGACAAACGCGCAATAGGGCTACCTGCCTTCTGAATGTTGCTCCTGTGTTACGTATTTGATAATGCTTCATTAAATTGACATATTTTTTATCATTTTACTAGTCTTTAATATGCGTAAGGGATAAAAGTACCTATCCTTTCCAGAGTATAATCTATCAATGTGCAAAATTTCTTCCAAATCTGTTTAGTCGTTTTTGCGTGAACGAGTAACAAACATCTTCACAACCATACAAAAAGAACGGCAAATCATGGTACACCACGAGTGCTTCCTTACTTACCTTACCCAAATGCAGGAATATAACATCAACCCAAAATAACAGAAACTGCTATTCAAGTGATTGTATTTCAGATATGTAACAGAAACTGCTATTCAAGTGAGGGATAAAAGTCCCTATCCTTTCCAGAGTATAATCTATCAATGTGCAAAATTTCTTCCAAATCTGTTTAGTCGTTTTTGCGTGAACGAGTAACAAACATCTTCACAACCATGCAAACATTCACATTTATTAGTAGTTAGTTATATCTAAAGAAAACGAGCTAATTATATCTAAAGATATGATATTATAATTATAAAATCAATTAATGCGCGGGTGCATGTCCTCCGAACTTAACTGTGGAACAATCGCAACGGTTGAGTACCAGGTATACTGTTCCTCTTACTTCTACTGTGGCATTACATGGCTAGTTCCGCAGTAATAAACCTTTGATTCTTGTGTTTAATTGCTTGTTATTTTTATGTGTGTGTTATGTGATTGCTTACTTTATGGGAGTATTAATGGTAGACTAAGCAAAATAGCACACCATGTGTTCTGGTGATTAATCTGGATACATTAAATCATCATCAATCTATATTTGTTTACTGCTGCATGTAGGTCTTTCCTAAAATTTAACAGAAGTAGAGCATAGCGTTTATTCGCTCAAAGAGCAGCTCGAGTGGGGAAGTACCTCCACCTAACAGAACCGCAGCCAAATACAATCACTTGAATAGCAGTTTCTGTTATTTTGGGTTGATGTTATATTCCTGCATTTGGGGAAGGAATCACTGGTGGTGTACCATGATTTGCCGTTCTTAATCAATTGGCTAATTTAAGTTTAAAATAATCAAAATCTGAAATAATATGTTAAACTTTTGGTAACTAAGTTCATAAATGTGATAAAATTCATTTGAGTAGTTTTGTTTTGGTCTTTAATCGTTAGCATCGAGATTTTAATGGGTATAAAAATCAGACCTATAAGTGGTATAAAAAAGACCTTTTTCCATTCGTTGAACGCTGTTCATCTATTGGATCAAGTGAACAAAATTTAATCCATTACTTGAATAGTAAATTTCTCTAAAAATTGGTAAATAATGTAATAATATAAGTTAACTTATTGAAAGCAGAATATATCAAGATTTTATTCCAACCAAAACTGTTTGAATATCACATTAATACTTTCTATATGCTGACAAAGTTCTTAAATTTGGCACTTACCTTAAGTAGGTTTCCTTCCATATAAAACCGATTTTTGGCGGGTAAAATACACATAAAAATTCACCGCTAGCGCATCTGGGATGTCATTATCAATGTTGTCAAGGAATAGGGATGAAAAAATATTGTCTTATGGGGAAAAAAAAATTGCAAACATGTAAGTTTGGGGACTATGTTATATTTTATTAATTTTCGGTCAATCATTAATCTATTGGGGGTTGTTCATCTTCTGGTTCCACTACCCTATATAGTAAATAATTTCTCAGTTTTAAGGCCATTTTCAGTGCCATTTTAGACAACCTAATTTACTCGATTTAAAACAAAGCCATTTCAAAATTATTATGTTCACAGAGAAGGTGCATTATATTTCATTATATGGTAACGAGGTCAACTCCCTCGAGAAAAAATAAGATTTTGCAATGACACCAAACAAATAAGGCAAAAGCAAGTTGCTCACCCGCTTCGCGTTTCGGTAACTTATTCTATGTAAAATGTACATTAAATATTAATGTGATCGTCTAAAAACACTTACCAGATCCCGTGCAGGGTGAACAGGGAGATATTTCTTGTAGATAACACACAATTAGGAAGTATCACTTAAAAAAACAACCAAAACTTTACATCCATAATGACTCAATAAATACTTGCAAAAAAACTGCAGAGTTCAAATGTCGAACAATATCACAGACTCACACAACACTCATTATTTCTTAATGTTGCTTTAAAAGTGTAAACAAAAGAAGGCGGTGATAGATAAAAGTTTTAATTTAATAAAACGTAAACAAAATAAACAAGACGCACGTAGCAAAACTCGGAATCAACTGAAATGACGTGATGGGATCAATGTTGCCATAGTCATAAAATAAATTTCGTACCCTGAAATGTATAATATTATTTTCACCAAAACAATATTGTAAAAAGTAATAGGTAAAACGAATTCATACAGTATTGGAATTAACATTAATATTTCCAGTTTTGACTTTGTAAATATGAAATTATTTTTAATATCAGATTATTTCACAAAGTACCCAGGTAGGTAAATTGTACATTTAAATATGTCGAGAATATCAACTGGTAACACTAATCGGGCACAAGTGTGGTAAGAGGTATATTCAAATTACCCGATAATTGTAATTATTCTCCCTAAAGCTCTCCAATTCATTTTAATCCAACTAAATTATGGAAGCAAAAGTTTAAGGATATTTTATTTTATTTATTAGGAAAACAAACAGCTTAAAATTACTAAAACAAGCAGAAGACATAGATACTAAAAGCAATACGGTTTTCACATACAAATTTTCTATCAAACCAACAAAAGATTTTTTAATCAACTCAAAAACCTTTACTAAAAGTGATGTTTCCATTAAAATACGAATGAAACGTGGTGAATACCTAGCATTCACCACGTTTCATTCGCTCGTACTTCGCATTTTATATTTATAATCAAACTATTCTCTGCACAGGACTTCATCTGCGTGAATGGTTTTATTTTGATGGTCACCTAATACAATTGTTCTCGTGTGAGATATTCAATGTACATTCTACTCCTACTACATCCTAACCACTTAATAATATGTTTGTTCACCGCTGAAAGGTGTTTTTTCAACCTGACTCCTTTTCAGAGTAATAATTATGTCCTTACCGATTGCCGACTTGAATTCCTGGCGTAACCTTGACTACCAAAATTAATCAATCAAGGGGTCCTCTTGATTCTATAGACCGTCGTGCTAGGAGACTCGTCGGTAATATTTCACGGAAAATAACGAGCTTTGAACATCAACGTAAGCATGGGCGTACCCAGGTTCTGGGTACTTCTCCCGATATTTTGAAACTGATTTGTTCTGCCGACAAATTCAAAATTTCTGCCTACACGTTAGAAGTCATGTCACTAAGGTTAAGTAACTTAGCTAACATGTATTGTATTCCATACGTCCCGCTTTGGACGGAACGGTCCCACTTTCAGGCCCCGCTGTCCCCAGTAAGGGAAAAATATCTCGTTTTCAAAAACCGACCAAACGATAGGTAGGACTTAGATGCCTATTATTTTTCGGTCCGAAGAAGATTATTTTGATAAGACACGCAGCGTTTTTTCATAAGTTAACGCACACTATAACATTGTAAAGTAACTAAGAACTTTTATCGACAACAGTAGGTACGAAATCCAGGGTGGGGGACAGCCACCCTCCCCTGCCCCCCCTGTGTAAGCCCATGAACGTAAGGTTTCGTGTTTGCCTGTCTCCCATTGGATATATATTTAGGAGAGTGTGCTACATAACTGTTCTCTGTAACTCATTTCTCGAACCACAAGATGCTGGGAGATTTCGATCCAGACATTCCACTTATGTGGGATGTCGACATGTTCCTTATGTGAACAGTAAAGCTCTCATCCAGGGCCTGTTAATATAAAAAATAAATATAGAGTTATTAAAACGTAAGCATGGAATTTGGGGAAGATTGTTTATTTTCAATATACATAACATTTATTTTCAATACGTGACACTTTCATGTTCATTCTAATTATATTTTTGTCAGGAGAGGTCCTGCTACTACATTCAGATTTTGTTTTATTTTATTATATTTAATAGGCAAACTTGAGGCAAACCAACAGCATACATATGACACATTTACATAAACTATTTCAAAACAATTACAATATACGTACACAGATGACAGGAATGCACAGCATAATACAAACAAAAAAATAATTATTTTTATAAAATTGACACAGATAAGTACAGTATAAAAAAAATATCTAAACAATTAAGATTAAAAGAAGAATTCGTAGTAGTAATATAATAATAATAGTTATGGATCACTAAAAGTGAGTATGGAACGCTTAAATTTAACAAAACTATCGTCAAAAATATTACACTGTGTATGTGGGGATAACTTATTATACAAGCGACACATGCGTAATACCGGGTTGTTAAAAGAAACATTGTTATTTGTGGATTCAACACAAAACAGGCGCTTCAGTTGTTTAATAGCTTGTATCCATAATATTGTTGACTTTCCCTTATTTAGGGAAATAACAAATTGGCTGGCAACATTCTTAGTGACGGCTAAAAGTAGCGGTTACGGAGCCTCAGATCAGACGGAGCTTTAAACTACGGAGCAGTTTTCATTATGATACCACACTCTATGCTCTATGCTAATTTGAACCTTATGTTCACGATTTGACATGTTTTTGACCATAGAGGTATCATAAGAATCTGCTTTAGTCCAATTTCTTTGTAAGAATCTTTAAGAATACTCTTCATTATAAAAAAAAACAGAAAATTAAATCCCGTTTTTTAGGGTTCCGTAGCCAAATGGCAAAAATCGGAACCCTTATAGATTCGTCATGTCTGTCTGTCTGTCTGTCTGTCTGTCTGTCTGTCCGTGTATGTCACAGCCATTTATTTCCGAAACTATAAGAACTATAATGTTGAAACTTGGTAAGTAGATGTATTCTGTGAACCGCATTAAGATTTTTACACAAAAATAGAAAAAAAACTATAAATTTTGGGGGTTCCCCATACTTAGAACTGAAACTCAATTTTTTTTTTTTCATCAAACCCATAAGTAAGTAGTCTATGGATAGGTCTTCAAAAATGATATTGAGGTTTCTAATATCATTTTTTTCTAAACTGAATAGTTTGCGCGAGAGACACTTCCAAAGTGGTAAAATGTGTGTCCCCCCCCCTGTAACTTCTAAAATAAGAGAATGATAAATCTATAAAAAATATATGATGTACATTACGGTGCAAACTTCCACTGAAAATTGGTTTGAACGAGATCTAGTAAGTAGTTTTTTTTTAATAGGTCATAAATTGAAATTAATATCAAATACTCAGGTCTATACTACCATTTACTTATATACCTACAGGTTTGTACGGAACCCTCGGTGCGCGAGTCTGACTCGCACTTGGCCGGTTTTATTTTAGTTTACCTTCGAATCACTTCGAATCTTGATTTTTTTACTTCAGCAAAGTCGCATAATGTTTATACCTATAGGTAACCTACCCAGCTCTTTTCAAAGGTGGTAACGTGGTTGTAGTCTGGCAAATTTTAGGCTACATACTTATATGTAGCCTAAAAATAACAGGCCACATGCAGGCCACCGTATATAAGGTCCTAATAAATTAGTGAATTTCCTCTTGAGGGATGAATGTATAGATCATTAGTAATCTATATATATAAAATGCTTTGTCCTGAATGACTGACTTACAATCAACGCACAGCCTAAACCGCTGATCGTAGAGACCTGAAACTTGGAGGGTGTGTTCTTTGTATGACGTAGGCATCAGATAAGAAAGGATTTTCCGAAATTATACCCCTAAGGGGGTGAAAAACGGGGGCAAAGTTTGTATGGGACAACGTGATTCCTTGGTCCGATCTACTTCAAATTTTGCATAAACATTCCGTAACAGAATTGATGGAAGATGTGTTTCGTATTTTATTGAAAATCATCACCTGACGGGGTCAAAAAGGGGTAGAAAGTTATTTTAGGGGTGATTTGCATCGAAGTTGATATCAATACTCCTTGGTATTTTTGATTTAAATTACATTTTTTATTTTGACACATGTTTGAAAATCTCAATCCGATTTTCACAGATTACAGAATAAGTTAGATGGAGCGAACGGAACACGGGAGTGAGGCCAAAAAAAGCAATTAGGTACATACAAATTGAATAATTGGACTGTTTTACAAAAAACTTAAACCGACTTCAAAGTACACTAAGAAGTAATCAAATCCTGATCTGATGACAATGGGACCAAACGGGAAGTGTACCCTTCCAGACAAAAAAAGAATTTTCCAAATCGGTTAATAAAATAAATACAACCGAATTGAGAACCTCCTATTTTTTTTGAAGTCGGTTAAAAACACCTGGTATTCGCTTTTGAATTTGTATTTGCAAATTTGTAAGCTGCTGTATGTTAATTTATAAAAAGAAAGTGTTTTTCGTTAAATAAGTTTTAAATAAGCGCGCTCTATCTGCCTTTTGATCTGGAAACTGAAATGCTCTTTAAAATTGGAATGTCAAATATTTAAATCGGATTAGAATTCGAAATTTGTTTGGAAATTCATTTTCTCGGACTTTTTGGCGGGAACTTGCAGAGTGACGTTGTGTTTTCAGTTTTATATTCATAAATTCATGTGTTTTGAGTTTAATTGCTTATTATCGGTGGTATTTTATCCAATAAAGATCAATCCATGTGCACCAGTGAAGTGAAATGAAATGAATTATGTGTATCGTGTCTTTTCAAAAGTCCGTGAAGAGTTTTAGTACATGACCACCACTGTAGTATAACATGACTTTTACGGACGGTGACTGACTGGATGAGGACTATGTGAAAGTGATTTATTGTGACTAGAACTTATATAATATAACTGGAAATTGGCAAAATACACACCCGGGTGACGCCAATGAAAAAAAAAAAGTTCATTTTCTCTATTTCATTAGAATATTTTGATTGTAGTTAATTTAATTTCTTTCTCATTTGTTGTTATAATAATGAAATAAGATTCTTTGAGTTCGATTTTTTTGTCTGTTTGATGAAAATATCTGTTTGATTTGTAGTCTAATAATCAGTGGCGTGCATTGGTTTTCGAAACAGAAAATTCAAACCGTACGCGGGTGAAACCGCGGGGGTCTGCTAGTCTATACATATAAAATGCTTTGTCCTGAATGACTGACTGACAATCAACGCACAGCCTAAACCGCTGATCGTAGAGAGCTGAAACTTGGAGGGTGTGTTCTTTGTATGACGTAGGCATCAGATAAGAAAGGATTTTCCGAAATTCTACCCCTAAGGGGGTGAAAAACGGGGGCAAAGTTTGTATGGGACAACGTGATTCCTTGGTCCGATCTACTTCAAATTTAGCATAAACCTTCCTTAACAGAATTGATGCAAGACGAGTTTCGTATTTTATTGAAAATCATCGCCTAACGGGGTCAAAAAGGGGAAGAAAGTTATTTTAGGGGTGATTTTCATCGAAGTTGATATCAAAACTCCTTAGTACTTTTGATTTAAATAACATTTTTTATTTTGACACATGTTTGAAATCCCAATCCGATTTTCACAGATTACAGAATAAGGCAGATGGAGCGAACGGAACACGGGAGCGAGGCCAAAAGAAGCAAATACAAAATTGAAAAACACATACCTACCTGGTATTCTTTATTGAATTTGTATTTGCTTTGTTTAAAAAACTTTATTTAACGGAAAACACTTTCTTTTAAATAAATTAGCATACAGCAGATTTTAAACATAGCAAATACAAATTTAAAAGCGAATACCAGATATGTGTTTTTCAATTTGTACCTAATTGCTTTTTTTGGCCCGTGTTTCGCGCGCTCAATCTGCCTTTTGTTCTGGAAACTGAAATGCTCTTTAAAATTGGAATGTCAAATATAAAATAATATTTAAATCGGATTAGAATTCGAAATTTGTTTGGAAGTTCATTTTCTCGGAGTTTTTGGCGGGAACTAGCAGAGTGACGTTGCGTTTAAATTTTTATATACATAAATTCGTGTATTTTGAGTTTTATTGCATATTATCGGTGGTATTTTATCCAATAAAGATCAATCCATTTGCACCAGTGAAGTGAAATGAAATGAATTATGTGTATCGTGTCTTTTCAAAAGTCCGTGAAGAGTTTTAGTACATGACCACCACTGTAGGTATAACATGACTTTTATGGACGGTGACTGACTGCATGAGTTGAGGACTATGTGAAAGTGATTTATTGTGACTAGAACTTATATAATATAACTGGAAATAGGCAAAATACACACCCGTGTGACGCCAAAAAAAAAAGTACATTTTCTCTATTTCATTAGAATATTTTGAGTGTAGTTAATTTAATTTCTTTCTCATTTGTTGTTATAATAATTAAATAAGATTTGAGTTCGTTTTTTTGTGTAGGTATAATATAGGTTTTAGTCTTTGATTAAGGATACATCCAGATAGAGAGTCGCAGCTGTGCACGCGTCGATAAAAATACGCTCTAACTGTTAGGGGCTAAATCAAATAAAAATGCAAAATAATGATCATTATTTAAATTTCTCACGATTTTAATTGGAATATTTTAACAACTACTATCATTATGAACGTCATTATGACAAGCAGAATGACGCAGAGGGAGCGTAAAACGTAGCTGTTACGCGCAGCAGCCTATAAAAGTTGGCCTGTTTTGTATATTAGTGTAGTATGGCGACGTTCTTTCTAGGTATATTTATTTCTATGGTTTTAGTTTTAATTTGTAAAAATATCTGTGTTTGATTTGTTGTGTCTAATCACAGAACAGAAAAAACAGTTAGAAAGCGCAAGTGGGCGGAACCGCCGTAGTACATAGTAAGCGTAGTTCCGCGCACTTAGAGCTCCGCTCAATTCAGTCGTGATTTGTCACTACATTGTTTTGGTGGCGTCGTAAAAGATTTAAAATGTTAGTAAAATGCCTTATTGTGCTGTTTTACAGTGCAAAAACGATAGCCGTACAAAAATTTTTGCGAAAGGAGGTATATTATACCATCCGTAAGTTATATTTTGTGAGTAAATTAATTTAAAATTAAGAAAAACCTAATTGTCTTCAAGATGAATGATCGCGAACGAAAGTTGACTTTAAAATTTAAACTTTAAGGTCTAGTTTCTTTCAAACTTAAAACTTACTGCTTCTCGAAGTTTCCATACATGCACTTGATGTGACGGTTGCTACTCGATTAGAGACGTGACACACTTCTTTATAGTATGAGTTATCGATAGTTTAAACTTTTACAGTTGTGATTAGTAGTGCCATTTTGATTTTATATTTAAATATTATTATTATTTATTTGAATGCGTTATGTTATATTTTTGTGATTTTAGATTTCCTAAGGCTCCAGATATAAAGGAAAAATGGATTCAAGCTACAGGAAGGCAAAATTGGTTTCTTTCAAAATCAAGCACAATTTGTTCAGAGCACTTTGAAGACAAATATTTTATAATTTTAAAAAAGGGAAATAAATACTTGTATGAAACAGCCATACCAGAGCAAAAATAAAAATATTTCCAATATGTGTCCTTTTGTTATTCCAAAAGGTGTCTCACTTGGCTTACTACAGAACACTCAAAGAACAGAATCTGTTTAATTTTCATAAATTGAATACAGAGAAAATCTATCGACAACTAACAATTTTTATCCTTCTTTACCAAGCGTGAATTTTTACAAAACGTGCTTACAGTTTAAGGCCTTTGAATTTTATACTATCCTAGCTTCGCCCGCTTTGAATTCGTTTATAAATGTAATTTCAATAATATGTGTAATTTGTTTATCCTACGGGAACTGCTAGTGAGTTTTGCAGTTCCCGGAAAAGTGTTTCCGGTACAAAAAGTAAATATATATATTATATTTATAAATTATATTTGATTTGTTGTTTTTTTTGTTTTTTTTTTTATGTTTATTCGTTTTGATGATTGTGTATTTTATTTTGTAAAATAAAAAGTATGTATGTATACTAATGTTTTGGAAAAAAATAGCCACTATATAGTCAGATTGTAAAAAAAAGAAAATATTAAAAAATGTACCTTCATAGGTGTTCTTGGGCCTAAATTGAATAAATGGCTTTGACTTGACTATAAGCTGTGTGTTAATCTAGTGTGTCATCTATCTACATACCAAATTTCATCGAAATCTATTCCGCCTAAACGGCGGAACAGATTTCATTCATAATATTAGTGTCATATTTATAATAATATTAGCTGTCCCGCGCGGTTTCACCCACATTCCTGAGTAATCGTATGATTTTCCGGCATAAAAAGTATCCTATGTGTTAATCTAGAACATATCTGAGAATCTGTGTTCCAAATTTCATCCAAATCCGTTCAGTAGTTTTTGCGTGAAAGAGTAACAAACACTCACAAACTTTCGCATTTATAATATTATTAGGATATGCAATAAACATTTATCGATACTTTCACTTATGACGTCATCTATCACCTACATCACTAATTGAGTAGCTGACGAAATCGAATAGCGCATGGTGTTATAATCAGAATGTTATAAATCCATCGACATGCTACACGAATGTCAACTTTATCTTGAATGTAATTAGGATGATAATAACATCCACTGATAATAACGCCATCTATTGTTGGATAGCGAAACTTACTCGTCAATTGTTTTCCTTCATCTTCATATTACAAAACGTCGTATACACATTCTACAGAATAACAAAATGAATTCTATTTGTACGTGTGAATGTATATTTTCAAATGTAGAATCTGTGATTTCTGCTAGTTTTGTGTTGAATAAAATCTACCAATGAAACGAATTGTTTGTTTGTAGTGCAGTATGAATAATTGTTTATTTGTGTGAGTTTTGCCACACAGGTTCCCGTGCTAATATTGTCACTTGCGCTTTCTAACTGTCTTTTCTGTTCTGTGTGTCTAATAATCAGTGGCGTGCATTGGTTTTCAAAGCGGAAAATTGAAACCGTACGCGGGTGAAACCGCGGGGGTCTGCTAGTCAATAAATAATATTAGAAAAATATACCGTAGACCTCTCTTAAAAATTGTGTTGGTGTATTCCTTGACCTAGCCGAAGTTTTCGACACTGTCTCGGCTCCGATCTTATTGAAGAAATTAGAGAGCGTACATTGAATTATTATACAGCGTAGTTATACCATAGATAATATACTATACTGGAGAGGTATACGAGTTTACTTAGCTATTTAAAAGAGCGGAGACAGCATGTCAAAGTTGGGTCAGCAGTGAGTGGATGACAAATATTAACTTTGGGGTCCCTCAAGAAAGCATTTTGAAATGAAATGAAATAATTTATTCATTCAAATAGGCCTTCACAGGCACTTATGAATAGTCAAACTAATGCACGGTTCGGAAGGTTGCTTTTGCTAAGAAGAGCCGGCAATAAACTCAGCAATTACTCTTTTCAAAAACAAACTGGCGAGATTTGTACAAAAAAATAAAGATTTTCAGAGACGTTGGAATGACGTTATAATTGATCCTTGGTGCCTAAGGAAGAACGTGAGCCATTTAAAATATTTTTAGAACCCCGGGATGATAATGCGAATTTCTATGGCAAGCCGGCGAATCGCGACTATTTGCGACCAAAACCATTATGTTGTTGTTATTATTTGCGGGGTTTATAAAATATTTCATGTATATTAACATGTTGCTGGTAATGTAATCTCAACATTGGAAGTGATTAAATACCCTCTAAAATATTTTATTTTTTTGTACAAATCAATGTATGGAGCTCGCCATGATTCTTTATTACGTCAGATGTTTCCTGCAGAGCGAGCGCTATACCCAAGCATTTTTATCATTTAAATATTCGGTAATATTGTAGCAAGCCTTCTGTACTAAAGCGGCCTTAATGCATTCCTTAAACTTATGTGACAGTAAATTTAAAATTTTATTAGGTATCTTATTATAAAATTGTATACTCAGTCCTAAAAATGAACCTTGCACTTTTTGGAGTCTATAAGCAGAGGTCACAATTTTATATCAGCAGCTTTACCCCAAAGTAAACTGCCATAGGACATAACACTATGAAAATAACTAAAATAAACTAATCGTAGCTCGATTAGTTTATTTTCGTTATTTTCTACGTCTACGTCTGTTAGTTGTCTAATTTTTCGAACTGCATCAGCAGCTGAACTGAGCTTTCCCGAAAGACATGATATTTGGTTGCCCCATTGAAGTTTCTAGTCTAAAGTAATCCCTAAGAATACTGATGATTCAACAAGAAATAATGGTTCATTATTTATCGTTAAATTACAGCCTACTTTATTAACATTTGGTAGTGCAAATTTAATACATTTAGTTTTCTTTGCATTTAAAACTAGATTATTTACAGTAAACCAGTTTAATACCCGAGATAATGCACCGTTTACATCGTCAAAATTAGATTTCAGTCTATCAACACTAAAAATCAGTGCGGTAGCAAACAGTACAATTCCACAGGTATTTTGGACATAAAAAGGAAGATCATTAATATAAATTAAAAATAGAAAAGGACCTAAAATAGAGCCCTGCGGCACCCCCATATGCACAGGAGAACCAGATGATTTAATACGATGGACATCAACACTTTGAATTCTTTAGAGCCAAACATTGTTTGAAAGTGGTGAAGAACTAACAAGAGTGAAATACCTTGGAGTCTTGCTGGATGAAAATCTTTGTATCAAGGCTCATTCACGCTTAATCCGGGCGGATTAGAAGTAGCTCAAATACCTTCATAAAAAGCCCATAATAATTGCATAGTAGGTATTTATTCAACCACTTAATATTTATTATACAGTCACAATCTGCCGCCTTAGAACACGAATATCATTACGCCCGGGCACCCTTAGTAGGTACAATTCATTGGTCCAGGGTACAATTAAACCATATAAAGGTGTACTCCCATCGATTTAAAAACAATTTATTAGTTTTAGCACAGATAATATCAGTGCGACTAAGCTAAATGAACCAAGCACGAGCCAGCACGAATTTGCTTAGCGTAAGCAGTATTTATATACTCTGAGACGTAAGCGTTTGCCTTGCACGTACTCGACTGCGCTCCGCCAATAGGGATGATTCCTAGGTACAAAAATAATAATAATAATTAGTCAGTCAGAAAATTAAATTATTAAAAGAAACAAAAAACCCGACTGCGTAAAACAAAAATTAACTGAAAAGAGAAAAACAAGCTCTTTAATCTGTCGAATTTGTAATATTACTTGAATGTTATAAGGTATTGCAGTCAGGGACAAACCAATAACCTAAGTATGTGTTTTTTTTGTAATATTTGTTTATCCCCGACTGCAATACCTTATAACATTCAAGTAATATTACAAATTCGACAGATTAAAGAGCTTGTTTTTCTCTTTTCAGTTAATTTTTGTTTTACGCAGTCGGGTTTTTTGTTTCTTTTAATAATTTAATTTATTTCAGACTTTTTAGTTTTATACAGAATGAGTTGTAAGTATTAGTAAGTAAATGAGCGGTACGGTAAAGTAAAGCTAACAACTCGCAACTCTGTGAGTTACGTACGGTTACCGCTCATAGTACCTACCTATACCTAATGTCCTTGCATTAAACACGGTTTTTTGCAATTTAAGTCAAAATGGTAGCACAAAAGTATTACAATATATACATATATGGAATGGGCTGTTCACAAGCTTTCATTTGATACCCATATTGTTATAATAACGAAATTTTAGTTTTTAATACCCCCCCTCTTTTCTTATCCGTAGACGCCATATAAAAATAATATACCCTATGACACTCCCACAGTCAAGACGAATCTAACGACACCTCATATGCTTAAATCCATCAAGCCGTTTAGGCTGCAGAGCGTGCCAAAGAAATAGACATACATACATACATACATACATACACTCGAAAAACATAACCCTCCTTCCGGGTCAGTCGGGTAATTATCAAAAAATATTGGACACGTAATTTTTGCTTTACCAAATCATTAAAAATTGACAGAGATAAAGCGAGTCAAAGCTCGTGACGTCACTTTAGAGTAAAAAACCGGCCAAGTGCGAGTCAGACTCGCGCACCGAGGGTTCCGTACAAACCTGTAGGTATATAAGTAAATGGTAGTATAGACCTGAGTATTTAATATGAATTTTAATTTTTTTAAATAGTTTTATTAACAACAAATATGTACAAAATACAATCTATATTTACAAAATATAATCTATATATAGAAAATTTCCTCAACCCTGCCGCTGCTTCCGATTAACGGCAAGGTTCCCAGAAGGCTGGCAGCGTTTCCTCTTTGGATAGCCAAGCTGACACGTTGGCGGAAAAAGCTCCCCGCCCGCTGGTCTCCGGAGGTCTCGATCAATTTTGAAGACAAGGTGCGAGCAAAACGGCGAGCTTCTGACCCCCATGGTCCCAAGGTCTCGACCGCAAAAGGCATAAAAATATAATTTTAATTTATGACGTATTAAAAAAAAACAACTTACTAGATCTCGTTCAAACCAATTTTCGGTGGAAGTTTACATAGTAATGTACATCATATATTTTTTTTAGTTTTATCATTCTCTTATTTCAGAAGTTACAGGGGGGGGACACACATTTTACCACTTTGGAAGTGTCTCTCGCGCAAACAATTCAGTTTAGAAAGAAATGATATTAGAAACCTCAATATAATTTTTGAGGACCTATCCATAGACACCTCAGACGTAAGGGTTTTATTAAAAAAAAAAGATTTTCAGTTCTAAGTATGGGGAACCCCCCAAATTTATTGTTTTTTTTTCTATTTTTGTGTGAAAATTTTAATGCGGTTCACAGAATACATCTACTTACCAAGTTTCAACAATCTAGTTCTTATAGTTTCGGAAAAAAGTGGCTGTGACATACGGACGGACAGACAAACAGACATGACGAATCCATAAGGGTTCCGTTTTTGCCATTTGGCTACGAAACCCTAAAAAGTGTCTAACGTGACGTGACACGGAACTTCAACACACGATATCATCGTATTTTGACAAAATGAAAAAATACGTGTCAAATATTTTTTGATAATGTACGGATGTGCGTATTGTCAGTTTTTGAAGAACACAAGGATTCGCATCGCGTTCGTGTTGAGTTGACATCGCGAGCGACGAACGAAGAGCGGCTCGGCTTGTCCTTGGTTCTCATAGTGTAGATAAAAGAGAGTGTAGATGCACCATTAGGTACCGAGAAAGCTTGATCAGGCAGGGCAACTCTGATCAATGCAATAAAATGCAGCCAACCGCAGTAAGGCAGTTGTCCCACAGCTGAAAAATAAGCGACTGGCTATCTACTATTTTTAACCGATTTCAAAAAAAGGAGGAGGTTCCCATTCGGTTGTTTTTTTTTTATGTTTGTTACCTCATAACTCCGTCATTTATTAACCGATTTGGAAAATTCTTTTTTTGTCTGGATGTCTGGTGTACCCTACACTTCCCGTTTGGTCCCATTCTCATCAGATCAGGATTTGATTACTTCTAGTGTACTTTGAAATCGGTTTAAGTTTTTTGTAAAACAGTCCGTCAGTTAGTTTTGTGTTACCAGTGATGACATACGGGACAGAGACGTGGTCTTTTACTGCTGGCCGCATAAATAAGCTCAGAGTCACTCAGCGAGCTATGGAACGAGCTATGCTCGGAATTTCTCTACGTGACAGGGTCCGCAATGAAGAAATTCGTAGGAGAACGAAAACGACGGACATAGCTCGTAGAGTTGGTAAGTTGAAGTGGCAATGGGCAGGCCACATCGCTCTTAGAGCCCATAACCGCTGGGGAAGAAAGGTTCTCGAGTGGCGACCACGTACTGGAAAGCGCCGAGCGGCACGCCCTCCTACCAGGTGGACCGACGACCTGGTCAGAGTCGCTGGGCACCGCTGGATGCAAGCGGCCCAAAACCGTTCGAAGTGGAAGTCAATGGGGGGGGCCTATGTTCAGCAGTGGACATCCATAGGCTGATATGATGATGATGAAAACAGTCCAATTATGTCGTTCACGAAACGTACAGCAATTTCGTGATACCTAAAAATTGATATTCGATTGTTCACAGGCGGTTTTTTTTAATTGGATTTATGTAGTGTTAACAAAATGTAAAAATGGTGGACTGAATGATATATAAGTGGTTTGGGAATACTTGGGAGGCCGAAGAAATTTATCTTTATTTAACATTTAAACTATTTTATTCTTTTAATAACCATTAATTAGCTGGAAACCACTTTTACGTAAATCCAGAATTAGGACCGGCCAATCAAGCTTTATCGTATCTAATATTGTTATTTAAATACATAAATAATTATCTTTTCTTTAAATCGATGGGAGTACACCCTTATACGACCGCCCGTACTATAATATCGAGTCGTCTTGACTCGATTACTCGCAATTTGTGTGAAGACGCCACAGAGATAGGAGAAGATAATGGCTCTCAAAATAGTGAAATTTGTTATATTTGCGGCAGCGGCGACTATGTACGTATAAATACTCGTAAAGTGACATTTATTGCACCGTTATTAGTATCTTAATTCAGCATATTACGCACTAGTGCTTTTTACTTTACATTACCACACAGTTTTATGATAGGTAGTAGTAGTTTGTATGTGTCACTGCAAGTGATATGTGTGTAGACCAAACATTCTTAATTTAAACGGGTAAAATAGTTTGACAGCTCACCGCTGTAAAAAAAAAAACTTGCGCGCAGTATTTGTTAACGTTCTCATTGTGTGGTTGAATATTATCAAAAAATCTACTCAAAAAAATACAAGTCTGTTTTTTCCTCGCAAGTGTGTTGAAAAACGTCGTATGACACGCGTGTGCATTGATTATTACACTCTCGGCTCACTTATTACCGCTTAATACCGCCTCGAGTGTTAATAACCAACTTTGCACACATGTATCATAATGTACTATTATGTATTCAAGTAAAAAAAATATGGTCAAACAACATGAATAATATGTGCTCTTAATTAAAAAGAAAAGAAATATACACTGATTTGAAAAAAACTTATGCTAACAGTAAAAAACTTACACCTGTATTTGATTTGATTTTCTCCCTATTCTCATGCTTTCGACATTGTCGCATTAGTCATCCATTGAAAAAAAAAATAGATTAACTTGCTTCTGTCATGCTGTCAACATTGTTTTTTTCTTTTCTTTCAATGGCGTCACTCGGCTTGTGTATTTTACCATTTTCCAGTTATATTATAGGTTCTAGTCACAATAAATCACTTTCACATAGTAATCAGTCAGTCACCGTCCATAAAAGTCATGTTTTACTACAATGGACCACCATTGTAGTAAAACATGACTTACAAAATCTTTTACATTGTACAAAAACTTTTAACGGACTTCTTTTCACTGGTGCACATGGATTGATCGTTATTGGATAAAATACCACCGATGCAATAAAACTCAAAATACAAGAATTTATGAAAATATAAATGAAAACGGAACGCCCAAAAGTCAACCTAGAATTTCTTATACGTAGATTTTTTTCTTTGAAAACCCACGGTTTCTGTATTTTGCCAATGTCGAGTTATATTATAATTTTAGTCACAATAAATCCCTTTCCCATACATTGACGATTATGGACGGTGAGGTCACCGTCCATAATCGTCAACTGAAAACGTGAGACAACTTGAAAAGTCACGATACACATAATTAATTTCATTTCACTGGTGCAAATGGATTGATCGTTATTGGATAATATACCACCGATAATATGCAATAAAATTAAAAATAAACGAATTTATGAAAATAAAAACGAATAGGTAGGTACGCAACGTGGCTCTGCAAGTTCCCGCCCAAAAAGTCCAGACGGAGGAAATAATCTTTTCACTGTACCATCTTATTTGACACTGACATTGCCTCCGTTTGAATGATGTCATCGGTAGGTAGTACTTCGCGAGAGAATACATGGAATTGGCAATTGGCAATATCAATTTTACAATATCCTGTCTCATAAATCATAAGTGTCGCCAGATTATTCATTGATTCAGTGATCTTCTATTAGTCATCGTGTTAATTTGTATATAGAGCTTTCAGATAATGTTGTAATGTCTTCTACATCGATGGTTATCATGAATAGTAATTATCATGGAGTAAGAATATTAGGCCGACTGTACTATAGTACGGTCCGTGAGCACGGGTATGGTCTAAATTGAATTACGTTCTAGTTTGAACGACTAAAATATTATATAGTATACTTTACTAGCTGTTCCCGCGGTAGGAGGTACTTCCCCAGTCGAGCTGCTCTTTGAGCGAATAAACGCTACGCTCTAAGTACCTTTCTGTTCATGTGTACCATGTTCTTCTCCATACCATAGGCTATCTGCATGCCTTAATTGCTCTTTGGCGGTGAAGTTGCTCTTTTAATTTTGTTGGATCCACATCATTCCACACCCATATTCCATACAGATGTGACCAAAGGATTTTCCATTTGGTTATTCCGGTATTTGTATGTTCACGACAAAATATTTTTTTATTATTAACTTTCGCTGCATTGCAGTAGTATTGTACATTACACAAATATTCGTTACATTTACCTCGTCGATACAATCAGAAAGTTGTTATGGGTATTTTACTGTGAATAGGTCTGTATTTGACCACACACCCAACATGGTCAATTATGATGTGGCCGAAGGTGATCTAACAATGCCTAAAACGGAATTGGCTCTCAAGTGCAGGCAGGTCTGCTATGGTTCCTCAACGTCATGGTGTTCTCGAGCTCATTCCGGTAATTCAACTTTTGGCATTTGATCCCTATCTCGACCACAATCATAGTTTACAATATAAAAAAAAAATATAAACATAGGTACTCATAGCTTGCATTACAATCATTGTTATATATCGTACTAAATGATAGGACAAATTTTTGATAAACTCCCGGAAAACAGACACAGACCCCTATGCTTTGATCAAATCAAGCACACTGTAAAAAAATAAGTATTTAGAGAATTTATTATGAAAATTTACATTCAAGAAACTTTTAATTACTAATTTGATTAATTTGTTTTTCTGTTGCGAATCGTACCTTATTGAATTTTTTTTTTTTTTTTTTTTTTTTTATTATGTATAGGCCGGTGTTTGACCACAATCTCACCATGGTAAGTGATGATGTGGCCGAAGGTGGTAAGCACACAAAGCCTAGAAGGAACTGGCTCTCAAGTGCAGCTGTCGGAACACACCGATAGGTGCTTGGCGACAGATTTTCAACTTGAGGGTGGTAGCCAGCCAGGTGGGTACTACAAAGTACCCTACCACCGTGCTATGGTTTCCTCACGATGTTTTCCTTCACCGAAAGCTCAAGCTCATTGTAGGATTCGAACCCGGGACCTTCGTCTCGGTATCCGACGTCACTACCACTGAGCTATCATCGCCTTATAAATTAATTTATAGTAAGTAACACTACCATATAATAATCTATACTATAATAATAATAATATTGTGGCGAGCTGTTGGTGAGTAGCGACACCACGGACCCGAGATCTCCCCGGGGCGGCACCTATGCCCCGCCTCTGGCTTGCCTTCACTGGCCGGCCTGAGTGGAGCGCGAGAGGTGGCGAGAGCTATGTGCTCGAAAGGGTGGAAGTGCTCAATCTGCGTAATAGCGGGGAAACCTGCTCCGAGATTACTCGCGATGGTGAAACCGGTGCACACCTCTCGACACCCTTAGCTGCTGACACCAATGTTGCTCCCTTTGTCACCGCGCGGTGACTGTTTTTGGGGGGCCCATTTAGTTAGCGGCGAGTCACCGTCTGCCAGGATTATCAAAATTGAGACGTTTGATTTGGCAGGCGTCTCGTTGTCTCAATCAATAGCCCAGAAACCAGTCCAGCAAACTCCCTCCCATAGACACAGTATAGTTTCCTTCTTCTCTGCAATAGTCCTTACACATCGCGGATGCCGTCTTTGGCCGTATCTCTTCAATAGTACGGGCAGAGATAGAATCCGCTTAGTGTACATATCCCAAGACATTAAAAGGGGCCTCTACGTGTTGGATCTGTATCCCCATGCACGCCTTCCAAAAGGACCGGTCCTCGGACCGTGAAATTCCAAAAGGAAAGATACAAATAATAATATAATAAAGCGGAAGGTTTTTTTTGTTTGTTTGTTACAACGGGCTAATCAATGGAACTACCAGTCGGATTCGAAAATTCTTTCACTAATAGAAAGCTACATTATCCCCGAGTATTATAGGATTTTTATCACGGGAATGCGGGTGAAACCGCGCGAGACAGCTAGTAATAATAATAAAATTCTTTATTTGCAGCTAGAGGTAGTTATGTAGGTACTTTCATGATAGTTTACGCAAGTTCTCAATAGCGCTGGCTGTAATATTTTACTTTTTTAAATTGGAACGATTTTATAATTTTAATTTATTCTTTATGGTATTCTTTTGTTTTTTTTTTGTCTTTTTTTCGCTTTGTTTTTGAGCTGACCCGCTATAAATTATCCCGCGTCTTATTCATGACAAATACATCGCCAAACACCAAACACCACCTACAGTACACACAGATAAACATACAGTACATAACTCAATTTCACATCATTACCACAGTCTATTAAACCATATTTAATAGACTGTGTCATTACACTACATATTGACAACAGTGTAAGTGCAGTGCAAACATCTCCAGGTAAGTGGTAACGATAAGTTCTGCTCTGCAGTCTATGTAAATTGTCCATGCTACGCGAATCGAGCACGAGCCGAGCCACGAACGAACCTACAACGAGCACGATGCGAATCCCTTTGTTCGTGAAAAAACTGACAATTGCGCTCGTTCGAGGCTCGCCAGCCTGTCCACGCTACGCGAATCGTGCTCGCAGTGTGATCGTTCGAGACTCGGCTCGTGCTCGGTTCGCCAAGCATGGACGCACCATAACATCTTCAGTGAAACTTTTTTTTACCAAATATATAATTTGAATTGTACCTTCCTAGTTTGAAAATTTTAGTGTTTCTTGATGTGTGCGCGTTCCAGTAAGATTGATTTTGAAAACTGCGGAATGTGTAGATTGATTTTTAAAATTAATTCCTCTTTATTCTCGCAGGGGACGTGCGTCCACTATTGTTTTAATTATTATTGTTTACCGCGATCCAAAGGATCAATTTGTATAATTAGTTTGAGAATTACATAGTCTGAGTGTTTTCAATTCATTTAAGTTTGCACCTGTCTATTTATAAGGTAACTGCCGACAAACTGTTTTACGGTTTGGCAGAAATTTTATGTAAAAGGTGTGAATAATAAAAAAAAAATGCTATTTGTGCTTAATTGAGTCCTAAAATTCGCAAATAAAAAAAACCGCAAGCTATCGTTTATATTCGGTAATCGATACATCACTATTGCAAGACGACACAATAAATAATGCCACGGTATAATGCTATCCTACATGAGTCGGTCACTGTCACTTCATTTCAGTAGTTACAAGTTGTTCTCTGCGAGAGTACACAGTTCTGTTGTTGCATTTTATAAATATAAATCACAGATAGAAATATAAATAAAAGTGATTCTAAAACAGTTTTTTAAATGTGCCCATAAATCTAGGTAAGTAATGGCTGATTTAGCAGATTATCTAGATTTTTTTACAGTTTAAAACATTGTGCAACGTTCTGTAAAAACCTATTTTTTTTATGAAATATCGTAAAAGATTTTTTTATGCTTGCAAGGTATCTACAAAATTTTGTAAAATGAATTTTCTAGCGTTTTTAAAATTGAATTATTACGGTTTTTAAATAGTTCTTTCTCATTGCCCTTCACAGGCACTTAAGAATTAATTGTCTGACTCGAGTGCACGGTCGGGAATATTATGTACTTAAAGAGCTTGCAATAAACTCGGCAACTAGGTAGGTACTTTTGAGGGTTCCGTAGCCAAATGGCAAAAAACGGAACCCTTATGGATTCGTCATGTCTGTCTGTCTGCCCGTCCGCATGTCACAGCCAATTTTTTCCGAAACTATAAGAACTATACTGTTGAAACTTGGTAAGTAGATGTATTATGTGAACCGCATTAAGATTTTCACACAAAAATAGAAAAAAAACAATAAGTTTTGGGGGTTCCCCATACTTAGAACTGAAACTCATTTTTTTTTTAATAAAACCCATACGTGTGTGTGTCTATTGATAGGTCTTCAAAAATGATATTGAGGTTTCTAATATATTTTTTTTCTAAACTGAATAGTTTGCGCGAGAGACACTTCCAAAGTGGTAAAATGTGTGTCCACCCCCCCGGTAACTTCTAAAATAAGAGAATGATAAAACTAAAAAAAAATATATGATGTACATTACCATGCAAACTTCCACCGAAAATTGGTTTGAACGAGATCTAGTAAGTAGTTTTTTTTAATACGTCATAAATTGAAATTCATATCAAATACACAGATCTATACTACCATTAACTTATATCAGTTTTGTAGGGAACCCTCGGTGCGCGAGTATGACTCGCACTTGGTCAGTTTTTTTTTAAATAAAGCTATACATAACACTAGCTGTCCTCCGCGACATCACCACGTTCCCGGGGTAAAAAGTAGCTTATAACACTCGGGGATAATTTAGTGTAGTTTCATATTAGTGAAAAATAAAAATATTTTTCGAATGGTAGTGTCAGATATTAGGGCGAACAAAAAAATCAACTTTATTATATTACTAATTATAGTAGTATATGTCACGAGCACATATTACCTTTTGAAACTGAATAGACAGAATACACAGAATTAGAGAAAATAATGATTTAACTGTTCGTTATTAAAGTTCAAAATTATTCAGACCGAAGTTGTTCGACTGTTTATCTTGTCAACAAGATTGTTTTTATAAACTAAAACCTTCTTGTTGGTTGGAGTAAAGGGCTCCTGAAAACTGCCGAAGAAAGGTGATCTAAGTCTGCAGTAACTGGAGAGGCATCACTTTGCTTTCGATCCCTTCTAAAGTCTTCTGCAAGATTATCTTGGATGGATTATCGAATACCGTCGTGGATAAATTGTAATACTTATAAGTACATATTAAAAAAAAAAACTTGCTGAGTTTCTTGCCGGAGTCTTCTCAGTTCAAGTTGAATTTGGAACCGGTGTAGAGTCATTTGTTAACGTTCACAAGAGCCTTATCAGGGCCTAAATTGAATAAATAATTTTTGATTTGATTTGATTTGATATCGCCGTGCATGCTTGTATGCGACAAGGCTGCCTCCTATCACCCCTCCTATTTCTGATCGAATTGTATGGGATTTTGTTTCGCGTGTACAACGGGCGCCGCGGGACAGAGTGGGGAATCTCCAACGTCTTGGAGGATTACGATCTACGCCGATGACATATGCCTGCTGAGTCATACACATGCCGACATGCAAGCTAAGCTCGACGGTCTGAGCCATGAGGCAGGTTGCTAAAGGCAAAATGTTTAGATTTTTAAATAGAGGTCTAAAGGACCTGCTCCACACATTTTGTAGTACAGTATGAGGCACGAATGGTGAGCACAGATAGGCAGTAGTGGGGGCAAGCTCGCGTATTTACACTTTTGGCCATATCATAGTAGCCAAATGACACGCGAGAATCCAATAGACGACGAGCATCGACTGACGAACCAATCGTGTGCAGCTCGCCGCTCCAACCTTTATTCATTCCGCCAAACAGACCGAAAAATTAACTACTGCGTACTGTCAATCTGTGCTCACCACTCGTGCCCCTTACTATATATGCATGCCTGTCTACCTTTAAATTGAAAATCTTACACCAGACCAAATATATACCGCTGTATTCCATCAGTTCAACCCAATGATATTATAATAAATAGAGGAATATCATTGGTTCCACCTGAGAATCAGTTATCTGATTTCTATAAAGTGAAATGTGTTAAAATATTTCTATTTGTTACAGCTTTTTCAACCAAACGGAAGGTTACATCATTCGAGGAGAATTCAATAAACTCTATAACTACTGGCAATACGACATGAGTTCCGAGGAAGAAGCACCGGTACAGAGGTTTGTGAAATCATCTCATCGTATAGATATTATATCTCCCCAAAAAATTGTGCGAGGAATAACAATTCTATTCCTTGGCAGGAATGAGAAAGATATGGATGAAGCTGGTAATCATGAAGAACATATTAAAAAAAAGTCTGAGAGAGATACTTATTCCAAGCCAAGGTTCGAGGAGGAGCCAGGACCATCCCATGTGCCAGACGCAACGGATGGGTAGGTACTCAAAATATAGAAAATAGTTGATGGCTTAGTGATAGAAAATGATTACCGGAAAATGGCCACAAATTGTATTCAAAGCGTTTTCTTATCTGGGAGCCAATTCTCAATCAGTCGTCCGAAATAAAGTTTGAACTCTTACTTTTTTCGAGTAAAAATCGAATTAGGCTATTCTGACAATTTCGACGCCGCAATTTTCACTCATTTTTCGAGGGCTAGCGCTCGAACTGCTTCGACTGGTCGGGACCATTCGAAACACATGTCGAATGTGAACTATTAAAACGTCAAACCGTAGCGTCAAACAGTTATGTTGTCATTCGGAAACATAATGACTAATCTATATATATAAAAATCAATGCCACTTTTCGTTGTAATTTTATAACTCAAGACCGGGCTCACCTATCCAAACCAAATGTTTAGGCTTTGTTCGGACTATTTAGTAGATGGTTTATGTGAAGTTTGCACAAAATCGGTCGAGTGGTTCTTCATTTATCAAATTTTTTGTAATAAATGAATTCAATAAATGGCGGATCATTTTGTTAATGGGGATTTTGCTGTCAGGGTAGGGTAGAGTAGGGTAGGGTAGGGTAGGGTAGGGTAGGGTGGGGTAGGGTAGCACCATAGGGTAGGGTAGCACCACGCGAACGAAGTCGCGCCGGGCAGGTAGTTTAATATGTAATGTTATCGCGTACGTTAACAAAATGCAATTATCAAGTCAACGAAACGCGTATCTATCATAATGGCAGGTACTCAGTGATCCATTTCTTGATGTCAACTTTTGAATTGTGTTTGTTATGCTGTATGACTATTACTATGACATGAAATCTGTAATCTTTTTTTTTTTTTTTTTGGCCGTGAAAGAATCATGGCGAGATTCATACATTGATTAGTACAAATAATAAAACATTTTAGAGAGTTTTGAATAACTTCCAATGTTGAGATACAAATATCCCTACTTGAAATATTAATATACTTGACATATTTTATTAACCCCGCAAAACATAACAACATCATAATAGTTTTGGTCGTGATTCGCCGGCATGGCATAGAATGTCGCATTTTTATCCCGGAGATCTAAAAATATTTTAAATGCCTCATGTTATTCCTGAGGCACCAAGGATCAATAATAACGTCATTTCAACTTCTCTAAAAATCTTAATTTTTTTGTGCAAATCTCGCTATGGTTGTTTGATCTTTTAAGTTTTTTTAAATATTTCTATGCCATAATTATATCTAACTCATTTAAGAAAAAGATCATTTCAAAACAATCTTAGTCAGTCCAATAACCTATAGGTTTATAAAATGCGCTGGCTTCACGTATATGCAGATTTTAATACTATTATATTCCTTTCAGACCAATGCTCTATCGATCAGACTCTCATACTAAGTATCAGGAAGAGAAAACTAGATCCCACGAAGACGACCAGAGATGCATATGTTAAAGGGGTATGCTCTTGATGAAAATATGCTTGTATTAATTAATACTGGGTGGAGATTTCCAGATGGCATATGTTCGAAACACCATAGGGATTAGTCATGCTGAACTTTTACTATTTCGAACATATGCCATCTGGAAATCTCCACCTGTTATATAAGGTCCTTCTAAAGTCTTGGCGTATATTTTGAGGGATGATGATGGGATATTAGTAATCAAAAAACAATATTAGAAAAAATATATAAATATAATAATAATAAAGGAATATAATAAATATCCTGGGACATTCCTCACACACGGTCATCTGATCCCAAACTAAGCAGAGCTTGTACTATGGAAACCAGATAACTGATATAATACATATCTTACTTTTTGTTTGTAAATACATTCTTAATATAAAATATAGAAATTCTTTACAGTACAAATTTCTGTACTTATTACAATCACTTTCCATTTAAGACATCTAAGTCACAAAGTTTTGGATGTTGAGTGTCATTGGTGCCGATTCTGTTGTAGATCGCACTAAACTAATTTTAGTCACATCTCATCTCTTTCTTACGAACATTATTGAAAAAGGATAGAACATATTTGAAGCTGTCAAATTATTCTTTGCCGTCTTATTTTGCGTGTATTTAGGCGTAACCGCGATAGATGGCGACTAAATTTATATTGATAACAAGCATTGGACTAATTTGACAGGACTAAATTTCTTACATCCTTTTCTTATGTTCTTTGTTAGAAAGAGACATAGCGAGATTAAAATTAGTTTAGTTGTGAACAACAGAATCAGGGCCATTATAATACTATAATAAATATTATGGCTTTATTTTTTTTCAGAATTCAGAACATTGTCCATTTGGAACGATCGTACAACAACTGCGTTCCAGCCATGGACGAATAGATCACAGCTAAGTACAGTAGCAATTTACCTACTGTAAGAGAAGACTGCTACCCCGATATTACGGATTTCGAGATGTAAATTACAGTATTATAATACTATAATAAATAGAGTATGCTATCATAGTAAATCATAATTTTTTAATTTATATTTTATTTTATTAATTTTATTCAAAATTAAAAAAATGCGCATCGATTGGTCCAAATTATATTTTTATGCCTTTTGCGGTTGAGACCATGAGACCGTGGGGGGTCCGAAGCTCGACGTTTTGCTCGCAATTTGTCATCAAAATTGATCGAGGCCTCCGGAGACCAGCGGGCGGCGACCTTTTTCCGCCAAAGCTTGGCTATCCAAAGAGGAAACGCTGCCAGCTTTCTGGGAACCTTGACATTAATCGGAAGCTGCGGTAGACTTGAGGAAATTTTCTATATAGATTGTAATTTGTACATATTGGTTGTAAAAATTAAAATAATGTATTAATTGGAAAAAAAATATGGTATACTAGCTGTTATGTTCTACTAGCATAGAAATTGAATTTTGTGAAACTTATATCGTTACTATGAATAATAAAAAGCAAGGGACTCAGTATAGATCCTTGAGGTACCCTTGAAGCAATTGTTGTAATATCTGATATAAAGCTACTTATAGTAACTCGCTTGCGTTGTTATTGATACATGTATAAGAAAATACATCTTAGTTAATTTTACGCAGATTGATTTGTGCTGATGCCTTGTATAAAAACGTACTATATACACTTTATCTAAAGCTTTGTAAAAGTCGGTAAAGAAATATTATATTCCTAAAGGAGATTAGGTAAGGAAATCAGATCACAGTACTGAGCATAGAATATAATTTTTTGCGGTTTATTTATTAATATTTTAGCCGTAATTTTGATAAAATGTGAAAGGTCACTTGGAGTCGCATCTGTTGTTTCTCGCGATGGACGCGTGACTTCACAATTGTTTTCATTGTTATTTTTCTAACAGGGTTAAAAAAAAAAATGTCAAATATTCTGTATGCCTGTACTAGCTGTAACTGTACTATAAAAACTGTATTATTAATTTGTAATAATGTACGCATTTTTATAAAAAAAAGCACTAAACTAGAAGCACGCTATTGTGGCCATTTTGACAGCCCATATCTGAGCCAAAAAGTGATACGCATAGCGAGACAAAGAAAGACATCCTTGTGTCAAAGCGGCCAAAATAGCATGCCGTTAGTAGTAGACTAGTAGTAGTAGTTTAACTTGTATTTAATGTATGAATTACTGTGAACTGATATTTATTTTATTTATAAGAAAAATGAAACCAAAAATTATGTATATTCCTCGCTATGATTATGGTAAATAAATTATATCTGTAATGTAAAGTATGCTTTTATTCACATCCATTCAGAGGAAATGCTGGTGGCGTCTGTTCCATACAAACGTAATCCTCAGTTTCCTCTCTGGATAATGACACTAGAGCAATGATTATTCTACCATGCAATCTGTAGGTACCACTGTATGTCCTCGGTTGTATTTTTCTCCATAAATTAATTATTATAAGAATTAGAAGCCTTCTAAAATCACAAAAACTTACTATTTTTAACGCCATTATCAGACGTCCAGCGAATAAATTTGACGAATATAAAACAACAAAGGAAAACAGACAGACATAGCCAAAGCCCTTCTTATTATGATTCAGTTTTGGAGGAGAAACCCGGGGATTACGAAATAGCGATTTCGTCTAATTTTAACAGGTATAATCAGTCCAAGCTGCAATGTAGTTGTCTTTATCGCCCACGGGCGGGATATCTCGGGCACAGCGGGACAGCAATAGATATGTTTAAAACCTTTTTTCAAATTGCAGCCATCCTTTCCTCTTAACAAATATGGCGCGCAGTTTTTTTTTTTTTACATCAATGCGCTGTCAAACGGTTTTACCCGTTTCAATTTCTTAATTAGGTAGGTAGATGAAGCATCAAGCATACAGTGAGATACAATCTTAACATAATCGGGATAATATTTATCATACAACACTATTGCGGGTATGTAAAGTAAAAAGCACCATAAGCTATCTTATGATACTAACAATAAGAGCCACTTTAAAAAAAATAGACACCACGAGCAAGTGTGTTGAAAATTAAATTTACTAATATTTTACTTTTCTAATAGCATTTTACAATTGTAACTTTACTCATAATAAGATTAATAAGTATTGCTATGTATAATCATCTATAATAGTTAATTTATAATTATATTACATTGCTTTATTCCCGAAACCATAATTTACTAAGCGTCATTGGTAAATCCTAGCTTGTACAACTACGGAAAAGAGGTTTTAAAGGATCGTTTGACAATTCATTAGTAAAATTTAAAGGAGGCATTAAATATTAGTCAAATGACTGTTTGTGCAACAGTTTAATGGAAGATTAGTGTTTAATGCCGACTTTAAAATTTAAAGAACGTTTCTGCAACTGACTGTATGTTGGTTAATACTAAGATGTACTCGTAAAACCTAGGATCTACCGGCATTCGAGGTTTTACAGCAACATATACAGGATGTTGTTTTGCATTCGTGCCATATTTACAGAACCAATAGTAAATGACTTATTTAGTTATTATAAAATAGGTAATTAATTCTGGGCTTGATAAGTAAATAATTATTGATGATTTGTGATTAACGTCAAATCAGAATAAGACTTCATACCTGCACAGAATAGGTCTGCGATCCGGGGCGAGGGGAGAAACCGGGCCGCTGCGCAGCGGTCACCAACCTATATCTTATAAATCTTTATAAAACATCGTCAAACACGGTGGGATTTTTATTTTTACAAAACTTTAAAAATAATATTTAATTTTAAGAGCATGATTTTATAATTGATTAGTGTTCTATACAAGTTAAATATCAACCTCCTTAAATATGGCACAAATGCAGAACAACACCTGTATATTCTATAGCTAAACACATAATATTGGAGACGTCATGTAGGTCAATAGTTAAGCGATAAGGCGTCTGACTTAATCGTATCTACCGTATACAGTCTATAGATGCTAGCCTGTGTATACCTAATGTGTTTAGAGATAAGGTCTAGACTGGTCTAGACAAAACAGTAGATTTTCCCCATCTGGACAAGGGGATATTGTGTGGGTTTCTGCAGCAGTCACGTGACTCATCCTTATGTAACTTTCTTGAAATAAACTTTCAACAAACAGTCACGCTGACCGAAATTGGCTCTTGTCTAGGGTATGATGTCTGACAATTTGGATGTTCAGGATATGTTAATGTGCAAACAACTTTGCACACAATGTACTTCATAGTGATGTTCAGAGGATCATATTCCACGTTGCCCTAAAGGTTATGATCGCTGACTACTGTTAGTATGAAGTCAGTATTACATTTTATAGTTTTTTTTTTTTTTTAAGTATAATATACTAGCTGTCTCGCGCGGTTTCACCCGCGTTCCCGTGATAAAAAGTAGCCTATGTCACCCGGGGATAGTGTAGCTTCCCAACAGTGAAAGAATTTTTCAAATCGGTTCAGTACTTTTGGAGCCTATTCAATGCAAACAAACAAACCAACAAACAAACAATCAAATCTTTCCTCTTTATAATATTATTATTAGTATAGATATTTATTTTAAGCATTTTATATTAAAGCAATACTATTTCCTTAAATAAAAGGTCATCCAAATACTCCATGGTCCCCATGACACTGGCGGCGTTTCCACGCTGAATGGTTAGGCTTACCCTCTGGGCGAAAATGTCACTAGCTCTCAGTTCCCCAGAGGCCAAGACCAACCGTTTGCCCACGTCTTGGACAAATAATTTCGTGTCAGATGACCAAGGGCCCAGTGTTTCCACCGCAAGCGCCGCAAATACATATTTGTCATTTTATAGTTAATATTTTATCAATGTTTATGAATACTTTGTCATTTGTTTCCTATCAGAGTGAACTTTATGTTCCACGGGTGACAGGTCAAACTCACGTGAAAAACATATTATGTTATCTGGGTTTCTGGAACGTATACAGGGTGGCCAGTAAGTGCATCTGATATGGTCTTACGTGTGAACAATTACAGTCAGTGAGAAAACGGTGATTTCAAATCGGTTCAGTAGTTTCGGAGCCAAAATGCAAACAATCAAATCATTCCTCTTTATAATATTAGTATGTATAGATAATAGTACATTATGATACATGTGTGGAAATTTGGTTATTACAGACGAGGCGGTATTAAGCAAGCAAGCAGGCGAATGCGATTAGAGAGCCGAGATTAATGACGCGTGTCATACGGCCTTTTTTCAACACACTTGCGAGGAAAAAAACGTGACTTGTATTTATTTAAATAGATTTTTTAATAATTATCATGATATGGTTGAAATTTTCCACACTCCTAGGCCACCATAACACACGGGTAGGGTGGCCTGAGACCACACTTTGTTTTCATAAAAACTGCAATTTAGAATTTTGGAAAGAGACGTTTTGATCATTTTATCCAAAGTATCTATATAATATGTGATCGAATTTAAATAAGTGCGTACTGCGGAGCAAATTGGTAAACTTAGGCACGAAAAGGCAGAGTCGAACAATAAAAAATGCATAATGGGCATTAATTTCATAAAGGGGTATTCCAGAGCAGCAGCATGGGTTTATCAGAGGTCGTTCTACAACTTCCAATCTGGCTGTATTCGTGAGTGATGTACTTAGTGGAATGGAGCACCGCGCGCAGGTTGACGTGATCTACACGGACTTTGAAAAAGCATTCGATCGTGTTGATCACGTTATTCTGTTACGTAAGCTTTACGAGCTCGGTATACAGGGTGATCTTTTAAGATGGGTGCAGTCTTATATCAATAACAGACAACAGGCTGTTGTTGTTGGTGGGGCACGATCTAACTTTATTCAAATACCCTCGGGCGTACCCCAAGGATCTTTGCTTGGACCTTTGCTGTACACGACGTACCTCTACGATATAGGTGAATGTATTCACCATGCGGATTTTTTACTATACGCAGATGATATGAAAATATATTATAATGTCAAAACGCATGATGACTGCCTTAAACTTCAGAGTGACTTGGATAGATTATCACAATATTATGCTAGCAACAGAATTGGAGTTAACGTAGCAAAATGCATGCACATCTGTTTTACGCGGAGTAATTTTCCGGTTCGCTCTAACTACATTCTTAATAACACTGTCTTAAATAAAACTAACTCAGTTAGAGACCTTGGTGTTCTAATGGATTCCAAGCTCACTTTCTCTTCACACATTGAACATATAACTGATAAGGCTTATAGGAACCTTGGTTTTATTTATCGCGTAACTAAATCATTCACTAGTGTGACCTGTCTAAAAGTACTTTACTATGCCTATGTTCGCAGTGCGCTCGAGTACTGCAGCGCAATTTGGAATCCACAGTACGCGATATATGAGCATGCTATAGAGCGTATCCAAAGGAAATTCACAAGACAACTTAACTTTAGGTGTGGCGCTGTATGCGATGGCTACGAGTAGGGTTGGGTTTCTTCCCGGGAATAAACCCAACTTCGAGTAAATTTCCAATTTAGTGGGAAAGAACCCGGGAATTTTCCCATTGGATGGGAAAATACTCAAGTGGTCATATTTAGTAGATTTTGCGTATATAGCGAGAAATACCTTTACCAAATCGTTTGAATAACATTTAACATGATTTCTATTAGGGTCATACTCATATAATACAATAAAAAAAAAAATGTGACGGAGTAGCGCGTTGTTTTTAAAAAAAGCGACGTTTTGGGGTATAAGGGTTGTGGTGGACATGCGGCAGCCCCACACAATTCCCATGCCGCCCAGTTTGTTGGTAGTACGTACTCTTCCGACTGGCTAGCGATCACCCTTGTGAGTGAATCTGTCGTTAAACAGTTCGCTTTGTTTCGACAGGGTTCACGAGAGCCAGCCCCCCTAGATTCGAAGTGTGCGGCATGTATGATGGTGGGGTCCTACGATGCGATTTGGGCGATCTCTGATATCATCTGGTATCTGGTTGACAAGGGGGTCAGGGAGACCCGGTGAAACTGCTGTTTGCTGGCCGGCCGCCGGCTAGTAGGGGACTCGATCCTGGGAATTACCTATAACCTCCGGCCCAAGTGGCAGTCCTCCAAACCGCGCGCTTAATCCCGACGAGTGTCTGTGCTGCCAGGGGAGGATACTAGAGTAAAAACAGACAGGCAATCCCGGGGAAAAGAACAAGAAAAAAGAGAAAAAGGTTTCCTTCAGCGGTACACGATTCCACGTTTAGAATGGACTTTTGCAATATCAAGAGGTCAGTCAGTTCACAGTTATATCAACGCCATCCATCACCATCTTGAGAGATATACAGATAATCTGCCCGATCGATACACCGTATCTTCACAATCCCAGCAAAAATCTCGAATATTTGTTCGTTCCAAAGGCCGGGGTGTGCATGTTTATCCGAGAGAGCATCTGCTGTTGTCGACATCTGAATAACCTAGAAGAAAGAGACCTGTCTACTCTCTGGTTGCGCGTGGATTACGCATGTGATATGCGGGTGGACTGGTGTGCCTCTACAAGTCTCATCGCGGCGACACTGAGACAACTCGCGATCTCGCGATGACGGTGGATTTAAGGCGATGATAGCTCAGTGGTAGTGAAGTCGGATACCGAGACGAAGGTCCCAGGTTCGAATCCTACACTGAGCTTGAGCTTTCGGTGAATGAAAACCATAGCACGATGGTAGGGTACTTTGAAATACCCATCTGGCTGGCTACCACCCTCAAGTTGAAAATTTGTTGCTAAGCACCTATCGGTGTGTTCCGACAGCTGCACTTGAGAGCCAGGTCCTTCCAGGCGTTGTGTGCTTACCACCTTCGCCCACATCATCACTTACCATTGTGAGATTGTGGTCAAACACAGGCCAATACACAAAAAAAGAAAGTCTCGCTTCTTTGAACGCGTTCAAGAAGAGACCGACACTGTACCCACGGTACCCCATAACCGAGGTGATTGTCATCGGAGACTTTATAGCCCACCATAGCACAGAATATTTAATAGTACTAGTAACCATAGTGAGTGGTTCGGTTCTTCGCGGACTGACCACGCAGGGAAGACCGTTTATGACTTAGCTTTCGTTACGAATACGCGAGCGCTTCCCTTATTTATTGCCACTAGATCACTCAGTCGATTTGTGTCACGATAGATCACGTGTGAAACCACAGCGCAGGATGCTAGTACCAGCGAAGAAGAGTTTATAGCGATGGAATTTATTGGAGAAGTGGATTGAGCTCAAAGACGTAAATATAATTTTTGAATTACAGGTCGAAGAGAACAACTTTGGGGATGCAACTTTTTGTGGTCTTCAGTATCAAAACCCGGTGGTAAAAATCTTGGTGGGAGGCCACATGCGGTTCTAGTAATGCAAAGTCCTTTCTCTCTGACAACTTTTAAGGATATGTTCTTGGAGATCAACGATCAGCTTGCTCTCCTGGAATATGACTTTATCAACCAAAATTCTTTAATTTCGGATGGATCCGCCATGTACCGATGGTAGACTTATCGGCGATGAGGAGTTGGTGAAGGCAAGGTCACAATACTAACTTATTCTCGAAATGGTTCTATAAAATGAACACTGTAACCGTTTTTATAATCGAAGCGCGCAAGGCGTTGGGAGAATCCACACGTTACCCGTTTTTCATGGGAATATCCCCATAGGATCCCCGAACACCTCGGGGTGAGCGTTATGGCAGGTTATGCCAGGCTTGCACCCAAAACGCCACAATGGTCGCCATCTGCACTGTAAAGGGGGTGGGCTCTCGTGCAGAAAGAGCACGTGTGCACATGCACGACGCTTACATAGCCCGTCCCGGGTCCCGAGGGAGGTGTTGCAAGCGTCCATAGGATACGGTAACCGCTTACCAACAGGCGGGCCGTATGCTTGTTTGCTACCTAGGTAGTATAAAAAAAAAGTGTGATAACTTCCTCCATGGTCCGCGTAGGTGATGTAGGTACATACAACAGCGAGTATGATTAAAATAACAATCAAAAGCATCAACAAATAGTTTTTTTGAGGAACATAAAGCCATTTGAGTATTTTCCCGCCGTTTGGGAATTTTCCCGTATTTTTCCATTCTTTTCCGTATTTTCCCGTATTTTTCTTTTCTTCCCAATATTTTTCTTTCCCTGCCCATCCCTAGCTACGAGTCATCCTGTCGCAGGCATCATCTGATGACACTGCGTCGTCGTCGGATATTGCAAGATATGTCGATAATGTATGATGTGTGCTCTGGTGGACTGGACTGCTCATCGCTGGTTAACAGTGTGCTACAATTAAATGCCCCAGCAACGCGCACGAGGCATACGCAACTTTTTCATGTGCCGACACATCGCACTAACTACTCTGCAAACTGTGTGACGTCTAGGTTGCCGCGTACTTATAATAAGTTATTCGGTGACATCGACCTATTTAAAATGTCCAAAAGTGTTTTTAAGCAACACATATTCAAATCCCTAAGTAGTCAATAGAATCAATAAAATTAATAAAATTAGTAAATATATTTAAAAAAAATAAAGGTGAATAAAGAAAAAAAAAAATTATAAATCAAATCAAATAGAATTAATCTACAATCACGTATTTAAATAGTCAATATCATAAAATAACATAATTTCCAATCGCAATTTCCATTTCTAGTTTTAAAAAATTACCAACATATAACCCTACCCTAAAAAATTTACATTCGCATACTCTTTGCATCTACACTACACACACACACACACACATCCCCGCTACTCACCTGAGAACTCACGCGACGGCAAAGTTGTCCTACCAACATAATAATATGTCGATACTACCTATATATTATATTAATAAAAAAATATGTAATTTTTTGTTTTTTGATAGGATTACTTTATTGTTATTTTTAATTTTCAATTGTTTATATATAGCGTTCCTACTCTTTTTAAATTAGTTTTATGTGTTTGGCTTATATAATGAGATTCGTTTTGGCTATTTTGCTGTGAATCTATGTAATAAATAAATAAATAAATAAATAAATAAAAGTGAATTTGAAGAGTCATTAAAATTTTGAATCTTTTTCTCAAAGAAACTAGGAATGGATTCTTGACTCCGAGAAGATGAAGCGACTCCTTTGACAGTAATTTAATATTGGGAGCCAAAATATTAAAATTTTGAATTAATTCTTCACTAGTGCGCTAAGATGCTAAAAACGGTGCAATAAATGTCACTACGAGCGAGTGTGTTGAAAATACACATAAAGTTACAGATACAACATATTAACTTTATAATTATTTATATGTTAACAACGCATAATCGAAAAAAATTAACAAGAAATAAAATAAAAAGAAAAAGCAACATTTACAAACAAAAAACTGAAATTGAACATGAACACACTTATCGATTAGGGGCGTCCAAAAAACAGACAGACAGAGACGCGCCGGGGGTTGTTTTAAAATATGTACCTAAGGATAGTATGGGGCGGGCACAGCTACCAACAAAATGAAATAACACAAAGCAAAATATTAATTTGACCAAACGAAGCGTGAAAACCAATGAATTAATAAAAGTGATTTTCATAAATTACATCGCTTTCCTTCGATCTCATCATAATTATATTGGATTTGCATTATTATGAGATAAACAAATACTAAAATAAGCCAGAAGCGGTAGTCACTGTTACACTGTTTCTTGCGGGAAAATTTACCAACTTTTTTAAATTTCTTCTTTGGATGGCGTTATGCAACATAAAGACAGTATGAGGTAGATACGAGTATGAAACAATAGTATCTTGCTCAAAAAGTCTTTTCTTTTTTCTTCGGTGGCGTCACACGGCTTGTGTATTTTGCTAATTTCCAGTTATATTATAAGTTCTAGTCACAATAAATCACTGTCACATAGTCCTCAGTCAGTCACCGTCCATAAAAGTCATGTTTTAGTAAAATGGTGGTCATGTACTAAAACTCTTCACGGGCTTTTTGAGACAACTTGAAAAGTCACGATACACATAATTAATTTCATTTCACTTCACTGGTGCACATGTATTGATCTTTATTGGATAAAATACCACCGATAATATGCAATAAAACTCAAAATATACGAATTAATGAAAATAAAAATGAAAACGCAACGTTACTCTGCAAGTTCCCACCATAAAAGCCGTACGTTATTTTGCTATAGGGTTAAGGAAGGTAACTTTATTTTTTAATTTTTGTTACAACGTGCCTATGAAAACGAAGAAGTATTTATTCATGAGTAGAATAATCGTATTTATTTTTGTAAATGGAACTAAAAGAGGCGATCTCTTTGGTAGAATGCGTGCATTGCGTTGCGGCTACAGAAGAAATTAAAAAAAAGCTTTTGCACTAAGTCCTTAATGGGCTAGATAAGAAAAAAATATGAGCGGTAATGCGTCCTTCGTCTGCCTCCATCATCCTCTCCTTATCTCTAGCTGCTCTGGTACAGGTCTGGTAGTGCCTGCAATTTTTGTGATGTCATCACACCATCGTTTTCAGTCTTCTAGGTTTAGCCCTTTAGTCGTCGGTTTAGTCCACCTTTCGTCTGTTGTACGTTGCAGGTACAGGTCGGTTAACGAAAGCTGGCACGTTCACAGTACTCATAAATTTGCAATCAGTCAAGTCTAATGGACGAATGCAAAAATAGACCACTCTATATTTATGAGCAGTAGCAAAAGCAAAACAATAACTGTCTCCTTCATACTCATAAGCTTGACTTTGCGCGAGAGAGACGGTGTAAATATGTTGAAACGTGCCAGCTTTAGTTAACCGACCTGTACCGGGATTCGCTTCCAGCTCATTTCCACATTAGATGTAGAACTTTTTTGACAGCGTCTTTAGTTTTTGTCTCTTTTTTTATAGCGCTATAATTTTTCTAATTTGTCTTTCAAGCTCAAACAAAAGCGATTCAAATCCATCGCTTTTGTTTGGAATGCCTAATAACCAGAGGTCGTCGGAATTAGGTAGAGTTATTTATGTACTTGCACTGATTTCATACGGCGAAAGAATAAAGTGGATATGCCTCAATTCCCGAGATTAATTTTAAAGAGCAGAAAAATCTAATCTTTATTAAATAAAAAAGTTATTTACTTTTACACAATTTAAACCATCCGACATCGGATGACCGAAGTTGCAAAATTCCAATGCGCACACGCACGATGTTGCCACATTTGTAGTTCGCACAACATACCTTTGCCTTGACTATGGTAAGTGGTTTAACTTGATTAAAACAAAAAAATAACTCGACACTGTCAAGAAAAAACAACGGGTTGCACTCCGGGAGTGCCGGCAGAAGTGAAAACTTTTATATTAACGTTGTGCATTTTTGAAAGTAGACATTTTTCACATAGTGTTTTTATACAAGGGGTTTTCCAAAATTCAACCCCTTGGGGGTGAAATAGATGATTGCGAGTGAATTCGCGAAGGGGAAAGCTAGTTCAAGATACGATTTTTGAATAAAATAGGAACAAAAAACCGGCCAAGTGCGAGTCAGACTCACGCACCGAGGGTTCCGTACAAACCTGTAGGTATATAAGTAAATGGTAGTATAGACCTGAGTATTTGATATTAATTTCAATTTATGACGTATTAAAAAAAAACTACTTACTAGATCTCGTTCAAACCAATTTTCGGTGGAAGTATGCACCGTAATGTACATCATATATTTTTTATAGATTTATCATTCTCTTATTTTAGAAGTTACAGGGGGGGGACACACACATTTTACCACTTTGGAAGTGTCTCTCGACAAATTATTCAGTTTAGAAAAAAATGATATTAGAAACCTCAATGTCATTTTTGAAGACCTGTCCATAGACACCCCACACTTACGGGTTTGATGAAAAAAAAAAATTTGAGTTTCAGTTCTAAGTATGGGTTGTACGTAGTATTTATCTACTCTGAGGTATGGGGAACCCCCAATTTTTTTTGTTTTTTTTCTATTTTTGTGTGAAAATCTTAATGCGGTTCACAGAATAAATCTACTTACCAAGTTTCAACATTATAGTTCTTATAGTTTTGGAAATAAATGGCTGTGACATACGGACAGACAGACAGACAGACAGACAGACATGACGAATCTATAAGGGTTCTCTCTTAAGGGATCTCTTGTAATCTGTATTGAATTTTAATTTTTTGACATTGTATACTTATTTTTATTATTTGGATTTGTGATTTTTATTATATTTTGCATACTAATTATTTTGGTGACATGTGTAAGCTCAAATGTTTTTAATTGAAGACCCTGTAATACCATGTGTTTTTGCAAATAAATGATTTGATTGATTGATTGATTCCGTTCCGGAACCCTAAAAATGGTACCTACCTTCCGGCTAGCTAGAGAATATTATAAGCATTTGAACATAACCCCAGTATAAATACAGTCTAATTTGCAACTGCTCTCCCTCCGTCTTACGAATTTTAAAAGTGCACAACGCCGCCGCTAAAGAAGTTTTCACTTCAAAAAATGGATTTTGCTACTATACTGAAAATTAAGAAGTAAAGTAATAACATCAGACATTGGCAGAATTGTTTTAAAATACAATTACCTACCTCATTACCAGAGCAGTAATCAGTGTATTCGAGGAAATATTAGTTTGATAATAGTGTTTTCTCTAAATATGTTACTATATACGATATTATCTTTATAGTTAACTATAAATAAGTTAAAATAGATGTTCGTAAGATGATACAGTATGTTCGTAAGACGTACCTACCTTGACTGGCTTTCTCTGGATAATCTGTTGTTAAGTAAATACAAATGAGATTTTTTGAGCAAAGAATTTAAAACGTCCAGAAGGATAGTCGCTTCTATGGGAACATGAAATAAACAAGCCAGAATTGACAGTATTTGACAGCCGTGCGCAGTACGAACTGAGAGCGATTTGCTCAGGGAGCCCCTCAAGCGGAGTGAAATTAAATGTCATGCTTTAGTAAGGCGGATTATCCATCTGGGTAGAGGCACGATGCCCTATGAAAATCTTTGGTTTGGAGCATTTAAAAAAAAGCGTGCTTCGACCGCGTATTATTTATGGGCCGGTATTCTAGAACTTATTCTAGAAGACGGGTTAATGAAGTTACTTGTTGGTTCCACATGAGGCATAACAATGTTGACGTCGTTAAATGGGTGGACGCCACTGGACGCAGTAGATCAGAGTTTCTTGCCGGAGATTTCTCAGCTTATCAATAAATGTATGTATCTATACTATACATACTATACTATACTATATTTTGAGAGAGGTAGAGCATAGCGTTTATTCGCTCAAAGAGCAGCTCGACTGGGGAAGTACCTCCACCTTACAGAATACCGCAGCCAAATAACTTTATGTTGTGTAAAGTTGTGTTCCTGCGCGTGAGTAAGTGAGCCAGAGCTCATTGGGGAGGGGGGAAAGGTCGGTAACGCGTGAGCGATGCTTCGTGTGTTGCAAGCGTCCATATGGCTACGGAAACCGCTTACCATCAGGCGGGCCGTATGCTTGTTTACCGAATTCGTCGTATAAAAAAAAAACATCCATGCTCGCAGTTCATCTTCTTCTAATACAGACGACAACGATTAGAATACGAAGTTTATTTGTATGTTTTTTTTTGTTATTATCTCCTGAAAGTTTCTTTACATTCTTTATCTCGTCTCGTTGGCTTAAATTTACACATGTAATTGTTTATGACTCATATAATAATGATGACATTATCATAATGATATACTTAATTATTTTATTTTCATTTTATGACAGATAACCCTTGCTTATCTGCTCGTGAACGGACGTCAGCGGGGCGGCACGGCCCGAAATCAAAAGCGTTTCCCTACTGTATCTATATGTACTGTCAGGTCGGTTATCATATCAAATCAAAATTCATTTATTCATATTAGGCCCTTATAGGGCACTTGTGAAAGTTAACAAATGACTCTACACTCATGGTTAAGGGGGCCCTTCATGGCCAACGCAACTTCAACGCAAGCGTAGCCTAAAAGCTTGTACTTTCATCTAACGTAATGTTTGACTGCGAAAAAAGAGAGACACCATTAGAGCCATCGGTTATCAGTTGGTAAATTCCGCTGATCACTCGCGGCCGCTTCGCTAGGTCGTCATTCATGATTTCGCATATCATAAAACTTGTTCCAGGCCCATACTTCCTGTGATGTAATCTTACAAGTTTGTGAAAAAAAAGTTAGTTATTTAGAATCTCCAATACATTTGCAAGCATTGTTTAGAGCTGTTTTCTTTACTTTTACAATTTATAGGTACATTAGATATGGCCAAAGTTCAGGTAAAATTTGTGCAAAACCGCTGTTTTTCGGAGGCTTTTACTGAATTTGTTTCACACTTTTTTTTATTTTCGCCTAGTTATACTGCTAGATATAGTTCACAAGATACCAATTTGTTTAAAACATCTAACGAAAAGTGTTTAAAAACGCCATCATAAGTACAGAGCTTTTGTATGAAAAGTATGGTGAGCTGAGTGCTCTTAACTAAAACTGGCACGTTCAACACAAATAACACGTTACGCTTGTGTAGTGTTTATGAATAAGCGCGCGGCGTGACGTCGCACTGCATCATATATCAGCCTATGGATGTCCACTGCTGAACATAGGCCTCCCCCATTGATTTCCACTTCAAACGGTTCTGGGCCGCTTGCATCCAGCGGCGCCCAGCGACTCTGACCAGGTCGTCGGTGCACCTGGTGGGAGGTCGTCCCACTCGGCGCTTTCCAGTACGTGGTCGCCACTCGAGAACCTTCCTTCCCCATCGGTTATCGGCTCTTCGAGCGATGTGGCCTGCCCATTGCCACTTCAGCTTACTAACTCTACGAGCTATGTCCGTCGTTTTTGTTCTCCTACGAATGTCCTCATTTCGGACCCTGTCACGTAGAGAAATTCCGAGCATGCATTACAAAACCAGAAAGCGAAATAAATCACCTACTTTAATAATGTAACTAATCAACACGATATCCATTTTTAGGGTTCCGTAGCCAAATGGCAAAAAACGGAACCCTTATAGATTCGTCATGTCTGTCTGTCTGTCTGTCTGTCTGTCTGTCTGTCTGTCTGTCTGTCTGTCTGTCTGTCCGTGTATGTCACAGCCATTTATTTCCGAAACTATAAGAACTATAATGTTGAAACTTGGTAAGTAGATGTATTATGTGAACCGCATTAAGATTTTTACACAAAAATAGAAAAAAAACAATAAATTTTGGGGGTTCCCCATACTTAGAACTGAAACTAAAATTTTTTTTTTTCATCAAACCCATAAGTGTGGGGTGTCTATGGATAGGTCTTCAAAAATGATATTGAGGTTTCTAATATCATTTTTTTCTAAACTGAATAGTTTGCGCGAGAGACACTTCCAAAGTGGTAAAATGTGTGTCCCCCCCCCTGTAACTTCTAAAATAAGAGAATGATAAATCTATAAAAAATATATGATGTACATTACGGTGCAAACTTCCACTGAAAATTGGTTTGAACGAGATCTAGTAAGAAGTTTTTTTTTAATAGGTCATAAATTGAAATTAATATCAAATACTCAGGCCTATACTACCATTTACTTATATACCTACAGGTTTGTACGGAACCCTCGGTGCGCGTGTCTGACTCGCACTTGGCCGGTTTTTTGAATTAGGAGCGACTTTTTGATATAAAAATTACCTTAAGGTTGCCAAACCGAGCCAACCAAAGCCAACGTTATCTGACATTTGACTGAGTTATTCTTCAGTCAAATGTCAGATTTATATAATATGTTTAGTTTAATCTGTACGCTCCATTGAATTATTATACATAGAAACAAAGTACATGCGCGAAAAATCATCCATTCAATTGAAGCCATATATGGCTTCATTTGACCGCCGCGCTGTCAGTGTACTGAGTGACGTTATAGTGAATGCAGCTCTCAGAAAAATAATAAATATGACGGTTAGTGCAGTAAAATTGTGTCATAATTCATCAGGGAAGAAAGATAGGAATTCTGATGTAACATTCCACAGGAACGCCACTAATTTTATTGCGTAATTCATCTCAAATAACAAAATTCAAAAATAAAAATAATTCACTCAGATTTCGAGCTAAGTGTTGCCAGCTGTTTGTATGCTGAATTTGCGTTGTTTTACGTAATTGATACTGAATTTGTTATTATTAAAGTAATTGAGTCCGATACCTCGACTAGTTGTCCCCCGCGGTTTCACCCGCTCCTTGGGATAAGTAGCCTATAATACTCGGGATAATGTAGCTTCATAATTGTGAAATAATTTCGAATCAGACTGGTAGTAGTTTGACAGAAGTAGTTTTACAGGTAGTTTTTTTTACAGAGATTAACCCGTTTAAACAAAAAAACAAAAAACTTTCCCGCTTTATTGTTTTATAACAAAATATGCTATGCCCTCTCCTTGTAAGCCCCGTCTTCAGCTTTATTCATCCATTTGTCATTTTAATCGACTCCAAAAAAGGAGATGATCAATTTGACACGTATTTATGTAATATTATTGGAACTATAATATGTTTACATATCTATGAATATCTATCAGGGCTTCCAAACAAATATACTAAATTTCATAGGTGTGTGTATGTATGTTTGTCCACGCATATCTAAGAAACCATTACAATTAATAGTTTCGGAGATATGCGTGGACAAACATACATACACACACCTATGAAATTCAAATTCAATGATTGTTACCATATTTTTCTATTTGCATAAATTTACTTAATTAATTAACTAGCTTAATTTACAGACTTTTAAAATTTCAATTGTATGTATTGTGTTAATGATAATTACCTAAATACCTACATACTACTTAATCTTCTTTTTCTATACAACCTATCATATATAATTACCAAGGAAAGCTACAAATTCTACGATCATTCATAGCTCTGCACATTGTCTTGGTTTATTATGTTAAAATACCCGACATAAGTACTATGAAACATAAACATTAAACCCAGTAATAAATAAATAACAGGCCTGTGTCTATTATAAATTATCTAAGACACATAACTTTATAAACTATTTAATAAATTGTATGAATACTTACTTCCAATTTCACTAGTAGGCGAAATCGGAAGGTTAATTTTACCGAAAAAAATCGTTTAGCTTGCAACATTACTCGTGCGCTTGTGTGCGTGTCAGCGAGTGTAATTATATGGTACTCCCGCACACATTGGTTCTCAAGTGGCTTACGTTTCGCGCGGATCTTTGTTCGATACTTCGGTTCTAAGCGTAATAATTCAATGGTACGCTCATTATTTTCTTACTAGTAAATAAGTGTTTAATTCCTCATGTAAGTGAATTGTAAATTCTTAATGAGAGAAATAAAAGTCTTAAACCTAAATTTAAAATAGACTCTCTCAAAAGAGGCTAAGATGACGAAAATGCGAGAATTTCGGATAATACAATGAATCTGACCTATCTGGGCGTTATTCTTTAATATTTCATTAGGCCTATTTAAAGGGGCGTCTAGACCCGACACTCACAATTCGTGAGTAGACATCGGCGGGATAGTTAACATGGCGCTAACAGTGAATTTTCTTATCGTTGCGGTGGCGACATTTGTGTACGTAAACATTTATTCGATTATGTACAGTGGCGGAACTAAAAGGTTCGTCAGTTTTCAACTTGATTCATTCAACGTACCACGAGCACATATTACCTTTTGAAACTGTATAGATAGAATACACTGAATTAGAGAAAATAATGATTTAACTGTTCGTTATCAAAGTTCAAAATTATTCAGATCAAAGTTGTTCGACTGTTTATCTTGTCAACAAGATTGTTTTTATTTTATGTTTTGATAAACTAAAACCTTCTTGTTGGTTGAACCTGCTATTGTTATTTATGTCAAATTAAAATTGAAAATAGGGCAATGTCATAATTGAAAAAAATAATACTTATATTTTATTCCGCAAAAGCTATAAATTGTGTTTGACGTGATGTGAAAACAAGCAAAACCTTATTCGATAGCAAACGTCACATTTATGTTAATGTTAGCAGCACTGTTTCTTCCTGTTAGGAACCTCACCTTGCACCAGATTGCAACCTCATTCTTGCAATCTGGTGCAAGCGAAAACCAAGTCTAAGGTGACGAACCTTTTCATTCCGCGACTGTACAATTAATTTGAAAGAAAATCGTATAATATTCTCTTTTATAGTTATTTCGTCGTTTATTTTCTGTTGTCATTGTTTTTTATTTAGGTTTTTTATGATTACAATTGTCGAGTTGAAAGTGCTAATTGACATGAATAATTGCAACGAAGTGTACATTTGTAATTGTGAAAAAGTCAACTGCTGTTCCATACAACTAAATTGACCGAGCGGGCGAACAGATTATATGATGCTTCTGGTGAAACATTTTATATGAAACAGTAATTAATTTTTTGCAATCTATCTTCTATATCTCTTATTCTATATATAAAAATGAAACCCTATTTCCCTTGGTCACGCCATAATTTGAGAATGACATTACCGATTTCATTTTTTTGGTTTTCTAATACTATGCAGAAAGTTCTTACGGAAAAAAATTAAGAGTGTTGCGCAGAAAATTTGAAAATTTAAGAAAACTTAACAACGGTAGGGTAGGGTAAGGTATAGGGTAGCTACTTTCAGCATAATAAAGTGTTTAGCCGAGAGAATTCTTTTCTGAAACCAGAATATAAAATCAAAAAGTTATTTAATCAGTATAAGCCCTGGTAACGCACTTATGAAAGTAAAGTTGTACATACAATTGAATTTACCACCGGTTCGGAATACACAGACTCCGGCAAGAAACCCAGCAAGGCATTTTTTTTGTGGATCTTGCTTTTTATACTACACACACCTAGTGGGCTAATCCTATTGCGATGCGACTTTCACAAGATAGTTTAATATTTTGAATGGCTGCCACACGCGTCATACTTGTGAACAGGTGCTGCTTATGGAGGCTGATCTGCTATTTACTTACTTACTGTAATTTTGCCGCCGCGCCGGGGCACGCAAATGTTGTCAGTGCCAGTCTAAGCTTGTTTGAAAAGAGTAATTGCTGAGTTTATTGCCAGTTCTTCTCAGCAAATGCAACCTTACGAACCGGTATTAGAGTCAGACTTTTCATAAGTGCCTATTTGAATAAATGATTTTGAATTCTGTTTTTTTTTTAAGTTTGAATCAGATCAGCCATAAAATCTACTTGCCTTTTTTTGAGAGAATGATTTAGATCTTTGATAAAAGCTGGTATAACGAAAAAATACATAGATTTATTTATGTATTCACAGTGTCTTCAACTATGCTGAATCTTACATATTGCGAGGATCATCAGATGTGAACTGGTCGAAACACTATCGTGGTATGTACAACAGACTAAACGGGAACGGAATGGATCCAGATGAAGATGTACTGGTTCTTTTACCAAGGTATGTGTTTATTCAAGGAATTTTCTGCATTCGTATTTTTATTTGACGGGCCAGTTGGCTAACTGAGCATTTGTGTACATGAACATGTCTGTATGTCCTGAGTCTGAGTATAGTTATGTATATTAAGTATGTTTTTTTTTTTTTTTTTTTTTATACCACTTAGATGGCAAAAAAGCATATGGCCCGCCTGATGGTAAGCGGTTACCGTAGTCTATGGACGCTTGCAACACCAATGTATTTACAAACAAAAAGTAGTAAGTAAGTATATGTATTAAATCAGTTATCTGGTTTCCATAGTACAAGCTCTGCTTAGTTTGGGATCAGATGACCGTGTGTGAGGAATGTCCCAGGATATTTATTATTATTTATGTCCGGACATAACAGGGATGTTTCCTAGGTAAAAAAATATCGGACACGTTTTTGCCAAATCATAAAAAAATACAAAGATAAAACGCGAAAAGGCTCGGGAGTGGGGGCGCGTCACGTCACTTCAACAAACCATATCTTCGTATTTATTTGTTTAATTGGCAAAACAAAAAATACGTGTCTAATATTTTTTGATAATGTTAATCACGGGCAAAATAGAAATTTTCAGGAAACTTGCCTAATCTAGCAAATCAGCAAATCTGTCAATAGGCCCGCGTATGAAAATGGTTATGTACTTCATTGATATTGCCTTCCATTTTCCACATTCCTATTATTATTTCACGAACACATGAATATGATACGAGTCAAGACAGTCCAATGACACGTCCGTCGACCTGCTTGAGGTCTAGCCAGTCAGCTAGGTCCAGTTAACGATATTTCAATTAAGTAACCATTTCCTTACGCAGTGGCTGCGCTGATTTAGGCGATTCTTTATTTTGGGGACAATAATGTACTCCCAATATACTATTTTTTAATTCAATGGGCTTTCGTTTGATCACTGACCCGCCCAAAAGTGACGATGACGTAGCCTAAGATGGAACACGCTTACCCAGAAGAATCCAATTCACTCTGGCCTTGAAAACTATCTTGGGACTTGGGACTCAGTCACAATCTATCATAATCAGACGATCGTGATAGGTCGTGCGTGAGATTGAATCATACAAACAGCTTGAGCTGTCGATACTTTTTTTTATTTTTTTTTATACAACTTAATCGATATACAAGCATACGGCCCGCCTGATGGTAAGCGGTTACCGTAGCCATATAGACGCTTGCAACACACGAAGCATCGCTCTCGCGTTATCGACCTATCCCCCCTCCCCTATGAGCTCTGGCAACCTTACTCACGCGCAGGAACACAACTTTACACAACATAAAGTTATTTGGCTGCGGTATTCTGTAAGGTGGAGGTACTTCCCCAGTCGAGCTGCTCTTTGAGCGAATAAACGCTATGCTCTACCTCTCTTAAAAACTTCATTATATTCTAGAAACCAATACTATATGAGCGAGAATAACGATCACATTCACCTGGAAAGACTGGGAGCTGAACGAGAGGTTCGCAATCAAGCCTCAATACGTAGAAAAGCAGGAAAATTTAATCTTCGAAGAGATTTTGAACTAGAACCTGGCAAATCTCATGATACAGAACCTGATAGGTACGTTGTTAATGGTATCCTCCATCTGCCTTGTACTGTATAATCTGTGGTGGCATAAATGTATTTTCTGTCTTTATGTATGGATTAATTTTTTATATTGTTCTTGGAACTATCACTATTTCGAATGATTTCTATTATAATTTAAATTTGAAATTATATAATGAAATGTAATAATTATGACTTGTAATCTTAAATATTACTAATAAATATGTTTATCTGTTTATCTGTTATCTGCGAATGTCAGAAGAAACAAACTTATGTCTGATATTCGCGTGGCATGAGATGGAGATAGCGTGTTCCGCGGAACAAAAATGAACTAAGCGCTTCTAATCTAAATAACTCGAAAAGTATAGAATATTTTAGAAATTAGTATCGTAAATTTGTATCAGCCCTAGGACATACATTACTCATCATGAACGAATAAAAACAAAAGTTAATTAATATTAGAGGTATCTTTGTGATTTGTTTCTATCGAGGAATTTTCATTCCATTATGTTTTGGCTCAGAGTGAAGCCTTGCATATTTTTTTTTTAATTCTGAGATATGTTATTCTGCTTTATACGCACTATTAATAATCCCTTGCTGTACTCGTCCCTATCCGTCGGGGCTCTTTCCACCACCTAAGCATCAGCGGTAGGATCTTTTGAACACACAGAGTGCACTTTGGTTCGAAGCTCCAAACTTTTTTTCATGTTTTTTTCAACCTATTTTAAAATGTATTTAAGTATTTCTGATTATGTATTATTAATTGCTACTTACTCTTTCTATTATTATTAATCTGGATAAATATATTTATATTCGTAGTTTGAAGTACATTCGAGGACATAAATATGTATACAATTAGTAAAATTCAACAACGGTTTCCTCTTAAACTACTGATTGAAATTATGAGATATTATAAAGGCAGAATCTTCTAACATATAGTATTATGATTTGTGTAATAGTTTAACACTTAAATGTTAAACATGCGAGAAAATCGCTTTTGAATTTCAAAAAGTGTATACATATTTATGTCCTCGACTGTACATCCATATTGTCGTAGGGGCGCCAACGTCAACTAAGGTTACCGGCTTACCGTTGAAAAAAACGTTACCGTAACAACTTTGCTGAACGGTTACCCTTCTTTGGCAGTATTTTTTTTTATAATTTAGTTCAAAATCAAAGCCGTTTATTCAATTTAGGCTCTAGTAGGGCACTTATGAGAAGCGCTCGTGGTGTAGCATGATAAGCCGTTCTTAATCGATCGGCTAGTTAAGCCACCTCCGTCGTGGTCGGTACCTGGATGGGTGGATAGTGGTATTTCAAATCGAGCAATTCCGTGCTTCGGAAGGCACGTAAAGCCGTTGGTCCCGGTTATCACTTAATTGTGATAGTCGTAAGGAGGCCTAGGCGGCTTGAAAACTCCAACAGTAGGTTGACCACTAGCCTACCTCCACCAATCCGCAGTGGGCATGCGTGGTGGAGTATCTGCCCATTCCCTTTCACCCTCATTTGTGAAAGGAGGCCTGTGCTCAGCAGTGGGACATTATAGGCTGATGATGATGATGCCCGAACATACATAAAAAAAATATAAACATTCGAATTGAGAACCTCCTCATTTTTTGAAGTCGGTTAAAAATAATGCTATCACACAAAGGTAACCATGGGACCATCGACTTTTAATAGTCATGGAGCTCTGCTTGTTACAAGTGGAGATATATTATAATTTCCACAGATTACAGAATAAGGCAGATGGAGCGCGCGGAACGCGGGAGTGAGGCCAAAAAGCAAATACAAATTGAAAAACACGTATCTGGTATTCGCTTTTGAATGTGTATTTGCTTTGTTTAACAAACTTTATGTAACAAAAAACACATCTCTTTTAATAAACTGTGGTTAAACAATGCAAATACAAACTGGAAAACGAATACCAGGTGTCAGATTTTCAATTTGTATTTGCTTTTTTGGCTTCACTTTCGTGTTCCGCGCGCTCCATCTGCCTTATTCTGAAATCTGTGATAATTTCGTTCTTTTCAGTAAAATTCAGCCTGAAGATACCGAAGCGAAATATATACCGGAGAAGACGGCCACCGAACACAGAATCCGTTATGTATGTTAATTTTACTATTTATATTGTAACTAATCGTCGAACCAATCGAAATCTCTAATGGTGCGTCCATCCATGCTATGAAAATATATATATATATTCTATCTATTCAATATTTGTATTATATCATTATGTCACTATTTTATGTTTCAATATGTATTTATAATTAATTGTTTTATTCCAATTATGTATGTACTTATTTCACACCACACATTTATTTATTTATGTCAGGACCACCCCGCGAGCGCATCTCGACTTTTTTCAAGGGGCTCCACTGAAAATCAGTGCTGATGGTAGTACTTGCCACAGCATATGCTGAGTTGGAGTCCTTTTTGGCATCACACCACAAATATAAACTACATTTATTATTTTCATGTATGCCATATTATATATAAGAATTGTGTTGTTATTGTTTTTATTTATTGTTCTTTATAAGCTTCCGTTTTTGTTGTTTTCATTTTATTTTGTGTTTTGTTTCAATGTTTGTGATGTGTGTGTGCCAAATAAAGATTTGTCTATTGTCTATTGTCTATTGTCAAATCGAGCACGAGCCGAGCCACGAACGAGTCTACAACGAGCACGATGCGAATCCCTTTCTTTCCGAATCCGTTCGAGGCTCGCAGGCCCGTTTACGCTACGCGAATCGTGCTCGCAGTGTGCTCGTTCGTGGCTCCGCTCGTGCTCAATTCGCGTAGCATGAACGCACCAAAATAGCCCTACTACACGTTCCGTTTTGCATGCGCAGTTCAAAACTGTAGATATGACTACAAAAGACAGAACAGTGATCACACGTGCAAGTTAGCATGTGAAAACTAGACTGTGCTGTGTTGTTTTTTTCCCACGGACTTTTTTTCTAATATTATTTCTAATATTGTTCATCCCTCAAGAGGAAATTCACTAATTTATTAAACTATGACTATGACATTATGATTTTGTTTGACGTTCTTCTCGTGTGTGTGTCAAATGATTGGTGGAATATGTATTGGTGCGACCAGGCTTGGCGAACAGAGCACGAGCCGAGCCACGAACGAGCCTACAACGAGCACGATGCGAATCCCTTTGTTCATGAAAATACTGACAATCGCGCTCGTTCGAGGCTCGCGAGCCCGTCCACGCTACGTGAATCGTGCTCGCAGTGTGCTCGTTCGAGGCTCAGTTCGTGCTCGGTTCGCCAAGCATCATGTTTTTTGAAATAATGTTCAACACACTCACTCGTAAAGTGACATTTATTGGACCGTTTTTAGTATCTTAATGCAGCTTATTACGCACAAGTGCTTTTTACTTTGCATTACCGCACAGTTTTATGATTAAATGGAGTTATAATCCCGATGATGATAAGTTTGTACCTCACTGCAAGTGATATGTGTGTCTAAAATACAAGATTCTTGGTGTAAACCACGCATTCTTAATTTAAACGGGTAAACTAGTTAGAAAGAACAACGCTGTCAAAAAATAAAAACTTGCGCGCCATATTTGTTAACGTTCTCATTGTGTGGTTGATTATTATCAAAAAATCTACTAAAAAAATACAAGTCTGTTTCTTTCGTAGCAAGTGTGTTGGAAAACGTCGTATGACACGCGTGTGCATTGATTATTACACTCTCGGCTCACTTATCATAATCAACTTTGCACACATGTATCATAATTATCTACTATCTATCATCTATCATCAGCCTTTCTTAAGTCCACTGCTGGACATAGGCCTCTCCCAGAGCGCGCCACTCCTGCCGGTTTCTTGCCACCCGCATCCAGCCCAGTCCGGCCACTTTTATGAGGTCGTCAGTCCATCGGGCTGGGGGGCGCCCCACACTACGTTTGCCAAGACGCGGTCTCCACTCTAAGACTCGTCTGCTCCATCGACCGTCGGTTCTGCGGCAGATGTGACCGGCCCATTGCCACTTCAGCTTGCTAATTCGTTGAGCTATGTCGGTCACTTTGGTTTTTTGTCGGATGACTTCGTTGCGAATTCTATCCTTCAAAGAAACTCCGAGCATAGCTCTTTCCATAGCTCGCTGACTGACTTTAAATTTTCGGACCAGTCTATGCGTCAGTGTCCACGTCTCGGCTCAGTAGGTCATCACAGGCAGGACGCACTGGTTGTATACCTTTTTTTTATTTGTTTTGAGACTTATCTACTAAATGCATTATTATATAAAAATACTTTCTGCACTTCGTCTCCAAATAAAATTTTACTATGCCGAATAACACATTCCTAAAAAAGATTCCAATGATTTTCCTTCAAGTTTTTTTTTTTTTCAGAATCGCGAGCATAGGCCCACCCTTTGGTATAACCAGTATTCCAGCAACCGTGCGTGGTAGAAGCTATGCACTGTGAGAACACCGCTACCTACCTAGTATATGCAGTATTATAATTAACTGAGATAAACATATAAAAAAACGTTTTATTATTCGGGAAATGGTTAAACATTCCTGCAGTATTTAAACGAATAGAGAAAAAAAAAAGTTGGTGTATCATTGAACTATTATTAATTAAATTGTTATAGTTTTTTTTGTTAAAGAGGACTAGGTATAATGTGTATTTCAGTTTATGGTTTCCATAGTACGAGTTGCTTGGTTTGAGATCTGATAACCGTGTGTAAAGAATCTCCCACGATTTTATTGTTGTACCTACAATGATGAATTATTTGAGATTAATAATAATAGAAGACTTGTAAAATTATTTGAAATAATTTTCAGGGTTTTGCGCTCATACCAAAGATGTTATTCTGATTATTGAAATCTCACCCACTAGTCTAAGCTAAATCTTGTTTTAACAATACAGATGTCCTTTGGACGAAATATTCCTTGAGTACTCGAGGGTACTAAGAAAGGATCTCCCGAAATTCAATTCCCCATTAGACAAAATAAAGGCAGCTAGTCCTATAAATATTCTTGTAATATTAATATACTTATTATATAACCTAATGCACTTTATTTTAATCTAGTCAATATAAGGAATATTTCCTAACACAAACTTTTCTTATTTTCAAATAAATAGATTAATATGGAATTTTGCGTCTCAAGTTTATTCTTATACGACCTTGCTTACTCAATGCTTTTTGACTTATATACTGTGATACCTTACTTGTGACGTTACCTATTTACGTGACAGTGGATCGTCACCATTTTGGCGCAGATCCCACGGAGAGAGTTCTAGAGTTCTGCGTTCAGAGTTCTGTGTTATGAATTCACTATTGTCATAGAGTAAATAATATACTACGTACAACTATTGTGTACACAGCAAACAGTCTAGGGTTCTTACGGCGCCGCATAAATTACAGTGAACGCGAAACGCTAAATGTTTGGCTAAATCACAGTAGCCAAATGACACGCAAGAATCCAATGGACGACGAGCATTGACTGACGAACCAATCGTGTGCAGCTCGGCGCTTCCATCTTCTTCATTCCGCCAAACAGACCGAAAAATTAACTACTGCGCAGGTGTCAATCTGTGATCACCACTCGTGCCCCTTACTAAACCTACTACGCGCACTACGACCCACGTGATGGTAAGTGGTACCCGTAGCCATTATGGTTTAAACGAAGGTATTCCATAGTTGGCTGGGGGCTCTGAACCGGGGGAAAAACGTCACTTGATTACCCTCAGATTTTAGTTTAATTTTAAGCATTTTTACAGTAGTATTCTTACTGCTGTATACGGTATTGTATATAATTGTTTGCCGAGTTTGTCACAAAAAAAAAATACTGATCAAAAATCATCAAAATATATTTTTATGTTTATGTGACGAGCCATAAATGCTGTAAAAGTTAGACATCCTGAATGTCACGCAATATGTAGCGGCTACCTACGTAAAGAAGTTCACACTCATATATCGACACGTCCTACGTATTCCGATGTATGTGCCTGTTACACCAAAGTGTTTTTATTGCATTTTGGAGCTCTACGTATCCGAATCTACAAGACGTATTCATTTTTTTTTAATTTTCCTATCGGAACATACTTTTTTCTCAAACGCATAAGTATTTATCTGCATTAGCGGTTCAAAACGCACAGCGAATAAGCGTGTGTGATCCAGTTAAACACTTTAACGTGGGGGGAACGCGGTGTGGTACGTGGTCAACTGCCACTCCCTCACTTCTTCTACGGACAGCGAGTGGCGTGCGCGTACGTTTCGTAATAATATTTCTACCGCTGCATATATTTCTAAACCACATACGGATAGAAATATTTAAATGAATGGAATGAAGAAATTAAAACCCCAATAGCGCTGTAATACAAATATTTAAAACACGTACTTAACAAAGAAGTAGTAAAAAGTTCATGAAGTTTATTTTTTGTATATTTTGTTTTGTCGACGTACAACAGTGTAACTACGTAGGTACACACTTATTCAATGTGATTCAGTATGGTTGCAAATTCCATCTAGGCACTTATACACTTGTTCATTGGAAAGTTGTTCAATCGAAATTAGTTATCTAGACACTTACTCACTTGTACATTGAAAAGTTGGTAGATCGAAATAAGTTATTTAGCACTTACATAATTGTACATTAGAAAGATATCTAATCATAGTTTTAAATCTATTCACTTAGTCAGTTATACAATATTTAAAATCATGTCTTATTGTTAACCGACTTAAAAAAAAGGATGTTCTATGTTTTATTATACCCTAAGATAGCAAATAAACATACAGCCCGCCTGATGGTAAGCGGTTACCGTAGCCTATGGACGCTTGCAACAGTTGCAACACAGGGGTATCAATAGCGCGTTGTGACCCTGCAAAAATCTCTTCACAGCCTTTTCGAAGAGCCCCATGCTGTATTCTCTTGGGAAAACCAAGGCGGAGAGGTCATTCCACAACCTGAGCGTCTGCTTTAGGATGCTCCGTTGAAAGCGCATAGTACGAAACCATTTCGGTTCCAATGTATGAGGATGGAGAACCCGTCGAGTTGCGATGGTAGAAGCTAGCTGTGGGCATCAATAAAAAAAAAAACAACACTATCCCTTGTATAAGCGGTAGAATACACATAAGGAGGCAAAGTCTCTCCTCAGGCTAACGGGCTCTAAATCATTTGTGAGCTCGGGATCGTCGACAATACTAATGGCACACTGCTGACTGAGTAGAGGCCCAAGCTGGTATCCAAGTACTCTATATGAGGTCGGACTTGCGGCTTGTAAAGTTGCACGTCTTTGCCCCTATGAGAATAACTGCTTCGTTCTATTAAGCACTCACGAGTTTTTAGGATGCCAGTTTGATATGGCTATGGAACAGAACGTCGTTACAAATATCGACGCCAAGGATCCCGATACTTTTTGTGATGTCGGAGACGTGTTCTGGAATTGAGGGCTACAGCAAATAGGGTTATCTTAGTGGTGAACGCGCAGGCTTTTTTGTTAATGGAGTTAAAATGCACTTTGTTCAGTCACACCCAATCGCAGACACTATTTAGTGTATTCTCGATTTCAGACAAAAGTCGTTCGTGGCTTTCCTCCACTATGGAACGAGGAATATTTGCACAGCTTGTTTAAAAAGCTGTACATTCGATTACGTTCGCATAACAATAAATACTGTCAATAGACATGCAGCAGGAATAGTGTTGGGGAAAGCACAGGTTTTTGCAGGACGCCGGCATTTATGTACATGCTGTCAGAGAAGCTACCATCAACGACGGCTCTTATGCATCTACTGGACAGAAAGCTGGCGACCCATTTGCATAATCAATCGGAAAACCCTGTATGATGGTTGTTTAGTTAGAGGACCCTGGTGCCAGACCCGATCGAATGCTTTGGCCTCATCTAGGCTCAACGCCAACGCCTCACACTAAGTCTCAATGGCGAGTGATGAACAACGTGTGAGATACACGACAAGGTCACCAGCCTAGTGACTATGGTGGAAGCCGTATAATCAGTCGCTCAATAAATCGTGATCCTCTAGGTATCTCAAGAGTTGCGTGTTGATCACTCGTTTCATCATTTTGGAGAGAAAGGAGGTGATAGTGATAGGTCTGTAATTACCAGATCTGATCTGTCGCTCTTTTTGAGCACGAGGTGCACGTGGGCAGTCTTCCACGAAGACGGGACTTTTCAAGTAGGAAAGCGCAAAAAGGCGCGTTAGGACACAATTCAGGAGTACACTGTCGATATGCTATGTCAGGAGAAAGCAACTCCTGCAGGACTTTGAGTTATACGAATCTCTGGCATGGAGCTGTCACACTGCGGGATGGTAGGTAGCAAAAATGTCAGGAAAATGTTTCCTTCAGCAGCTTTGGCAAGAGACTCAAAAGCCTAACTCCCAGAAGGATCGCTCAAGCAGTCTCTTGCCAATTCTGATGGCGAAATCGAACTTAGCTCTGGCAATCATTCGGTTACTGAACCTCGAGGCTGCGTTAAGCGCTACGCATAAAAGGTGTTTGGGTGTTATCCTGATTGCTTCCTGATTGTTTGATGCGAAGAAGAGCTGCCTCCACGGGTACGATGCAAAGAATTCACGCAATCCATCCCAGTCTGTTGACATATAGAACCACATGCGATGACGCCCGGATGACTGGAGCGAATCAGGCTGAGCACAAGGCACCTGTTTTCGGACGAGACAGTGGTCTGATGAGCCAAGTGGCGGGTTCAGCAAAAGGTCCAGATAGAGCTAATATGGCTCCTAATGTCTGGTATTCTCGTGGGATAATCATAGCCCCTTGCTCAAGTTTCCATAGGTTATCATCATCATAATCAGCCTATAATGTCCCAGTGCTGAGCACAGGCCTCCTTTCACAAATTATGAAAACGAATGGGCAGATACTCCACCACGCGTGCCCACAGCGGATTGGTGGAGGAAGGCTAGTGGTCAACCTACTGTTCGAATTTTTAAAGCCACCTAGTAGGTATTCAACTAGCTTAACGACTATCACAATTAAGTGATAACCGGGACAACGGCTTTACGTACCTTTCGAAGCACGGAAACGCTCGATTTGAAATACCACTAGACGGTCACCCATCCAGGTACGAACCACGACAGACGTAGCTTAATTTTGCCGATCGATTAAGAAAGGCTAATCATGCTACACCACGAGCGCTTCTACCATAGGTTATGGTAACCGCTTATACTCAAGTGGACCCCGTATGCTTGTTGGCTACTTTAGCAGTCAAGAACCCTTTATTAATTTCATTCAATTAAAGGCTAAGTAGGTAGATTTAGGATATTTTGATAATATAGAAATGTGTATCTACATTTCTATATTATCAATGACATGCGTCAATAATTAAATTTCCAATGAGAAATTATGTAACTAACAGTTAGTTACAGTATGACCAATTAGTTAACGAGGAATAAACATGTATCTAGACAGTTACGCAATACTAGGTTTTTCAAATTCCCTTGAATAAATATGTATCTGACACATACTTTATTACTCTCAGATAATAAAACCAAGTACACGTATGTATGTGTGACACGTATGTACACACGGATGGGGGCGCCACGGTGCAGGACTCACATCAACTCCACACAAAATAAAGTTTTTATGGTATAAAATAGCGTATTCAGTTCGTGTAAATGTGCAAAAAGTGAATAAAACTCAGTGAACCAATCCATAAATTGAAGACTAGAACCAAAGTTTACTGCAAAACATAAAATTTGCCAAAATGTTGTAGGGAACAACAACACCAGTGTTTACTGTTTTTTAAACCAGTGTTAACTCTTTTTCGTCACAAATCGATAGACTAAAATAGAAACTAGACCTATGTAACCAGTGTAAAAGTGAAATACATAATAAAAAGTGAAATTTTGTGAACTTTAAAATCATAACCTAAAAAGTGATCAATATTTTTTTTTTTTTTTTTTTTTTTTTTTTTTTTCTTTCTTACTTCCACGGAAGCCGAAATAAATAGTAAAGTAGCGCCATCTGCTGATAAGTGACTATACTACTATATTAGTATCCAGAGCCAAATGATCGCAATCAATACACCGTAGTAACAGTACAGCAAATATAACAAAGGGCACTAAAACTAACACTAGCGCCATCTACCTGAGAGGACCTATACTACTGTACCATACTGGTAACCGAAGCTAAAATCGATCGCAATCAATACACTGGCGTAGTACAGCAACGAAATAACAGAGGGCGCAAGAAAAATCAATAAAATATAACAAAATACTTTAAATTTACTTTATTTACTTTATTAACATGGAAGAAGTTTTGTACGCACTACGAAACATACAAAAAGAGCTTGAGGAACAAAAAACAACGATCCGCCAAAGTGCGCAAAATGTAACAGAACAAGTAACTTAGAATATCAACAAAAAATTGGAAGAAAATTTTTTTATATGGGAAGAATGTCATGAAAAATTGAAGGAAAGTATATACGTGAATCGTAAAGTAGTACTTTACGATTCACGTATTAGTCAATTTCTACAAGTCGTAGTCACGCGTAGACAGTCTACGGCTTCGTAGCAGAATGCTACTGCTAGCTAAGCATAATGCTACTACGAGTACTAGGCATTCTATCAGTAGAAATTAACGCAAATGCAGCTTCTTATCATGAAATATTTTTTTATAATTGTACCAGTGCAATTTACTACATTTTGTACACTGTGCGATTGGCGTCTTGCTAGTCGCAGTGCGGCCGGTCGCGAAAATTATAGAACGTTCGATTTATAGCCGATTCCTATAATTTACGGACCGTTATCGGTTAAAATTGCGACTCTTATATCTTTACTAATAATGAAGCAAAGACCTCAAAGCTTTGCATAGCAGACCCTCCCATATAGAAGTAGCTATCACAGGTAAAATTAGCTTACGAAATGATCTATATGTCCAGTTTGGCAGTAATAAAACCTATCATTGGTAAGCAAAACGATTCGTTTTTAACCGACTTCAAAAAAAGGAGAAGGTTCTCAATTCGGTTTTTTTTTTTTTTTTTTTTATATTTGTTACCTCATATTAACTCCGTCATTTATGAACCGATTTGGAAAATTTTTTTTTTGTCTGGAAGGGTACACTTCCCGTTTGGTCCCATTGTCATCAGATCAGGATTTGATTACTTCTTCGTGTACTTTGAAGTCGGTTTAAGTTTTTTGTAAAACAGTCCAATTATTGTTTATAGAAACCGGGCATTAATTAGCTAAGCAAGCCGCCTGCCTGTGAGTAGTTAGCCTTGTGGGTACAGCGCCCTACTTGTGCCACAATCTGCCATTAGTCAGTCGGGTATTCTATAATGGCATTAAATAGAATGTTTCACTATTTGATAGAATACTGAATAATTTACCCACATAATGATTCAGTATTCTATCAACTACTGAAAAACCGCAACTGTTAGCTCAAATTCACATGTAAGTGCATGAATTTAAGGATAAAGAAAATAATTATATTGAATTAATACTATTAATATATTACTTTCCTGAACTGAGACATTTTCGGGTAAAATATAGAGTTTATTAATGAGAACTAGGTATGTGTCATACGGTCTTCTCTTATGTCCTTAGGACAAAGACGACAACTTTTACTAATGCGATGATAGCGTAATTATTACATGGAATATCATTTATGATAGCTAATGCCGTCAAATTGCATGTTAAAAAACTGATTAATTTTATAAGAAAACAAAACACTGTGATTTATTGTGAGCACTTGCCGTGTCGCATACTCAAGGATCAAAATGTATAATGTACTCGTTAACTCGTAGTAGCTACGTGGCTACGTTGAAAAGGCGCTTTTTAACCGTAGAAAAAACATTAAGACCAAAAGTTGTAACGACACTTTTGGCTATAGTTGTAAGCCGTGCGGCGTGCGCATTTTTCTCTGTCTGTCTCTCTCTCTCTCTCTTATAGAAAGCAAGCCAGTTATTTTCGTTTCGTCTTTCTATTTCACATTGAAAAAACAAATATGTAAAATATATAGTAATATATATACATATTTGTTTTTAACTAAGTTCCATCCGGGTGTCCCTTGACACCTTTCAAGTTTTTTTTATGTATTATCACGCATAACTTTTTACAGAGTAGTCCTATTTTGATCATTCTCTTTTTTTATTGGATAGTGTTCGAAGTTGGTCCCATATAAATTTGGATACAAAAAGCCTACCTTATGCAAGAAACTTATATATTGGCTATTTTTTCCAAAACTTTATACATACATACTTTTTTTAATTTGGGTTGTGTGACTTATGTGCTATAGTAAATAAATAAACAAGAATATGTTACACCTGATGGTAACGATGGGTACGACCCACAGTCCTAACAACAGGGCTATCACTCGCGCGTTCCCGACCCTGCAAGTCGGTGTAAGTCCATGGTGTAAATCCTTGTGAAAATCACGGCGGGGAACTCAATCCAGCAGCTTTGTTAGGCCACAGATAGATTTTTATTGCCGGCTCTTCTCAGCAAATGCAACCTTCCGAACCGGTATTAGAGTATTAGAGTCAGACTTTTCATAAGTGCCTGCGAAGGTCTAATTAAATAAATGATTTTGAATTCTGAAATTTTCAGATACTCCACCACCGTGTGTCCAATGCGGATCAGTGGAGGTAGGCTAGTGGTCAACCTACTGTTGGAGTTTTCAAGCCGCCTAGGAGGCCTCCAACTAGCTTAACGTCTATCACAGTTAAGTGACAACCGGGACCAACGGCTTTACGTGCATTCCGAAGCCCGGAAAAGCTCGATTAGAAATACCACTAAGAGGTCACCCATCCAGGTACCGCCACGACGGTGGTAGCTTAACTTGCCGATCGATTAAGAACGGCTTATCATGCTACACTACGAGCTCACTCACCGGCGCCACTTCAGTGTTTCATTGTTCTGTTCTATAATGGAAGTTATTATGTCAAATTAATAAGTCCCTAGTATAATTATTATAATTACATTGAGTTAAACTTTGAAGATCATCATTCATCAAGATATGATTCTTTCAGTTTTTTATTTTATTTATTTATATTTACAACGAAACATCTATCATTACAGGAATCCCAATCCCAAAGGATTTTATTTATTTTAAGTGCAACCAACAAAGCATAAGCTAACATAATAAAAAAAAAAAAAGTGCAGTTTCTTTCTTTTTCTCAATTACAGGCTACCACAGCACACATTATAAAAAAAAAATCTCTTAAATAATTATAATTGGCATTTCTATATAGGTTAACAAAAACTTTTATTTTTTATTAATAATTTCCTTGTTTGTTAACTTAACCATTTGTTATAAACAAATTCTAACAACCTGTATGTTATTTTTCTAGCGATTTTTTTTACCTAAAAGTTTTTTTTCTGTTTTCTACATAAGTGTTATAAAAATTGAAAATTTTATGTGTGGTGGAGTATCTGCTCATTTCCTATCAAACTCATTTTTCAAAGAAGGCCCGAGTTCATCAATGGGACATTATGGGCTAGTGTTGAAGATAGCTATAGTAAGGGGCACGAGTCGTGAGCACAGATTGACACCTGCGCAGTAGCTAATTTTCGGTCTGTTTGGCGGAATGAAGCAGGGGGGAGCGCCGAGCTGCACACGATTGGTTCGTCAGTCGATGCTCGTCGCCTATTGGATTCTTGTGCTATTGTGATTTGGCTAAAAGTGTACATGCGCGAGCTTGCCCCCACTACTGCCTATCTGTGCTCACCATTCGTGCCTCATACTGTATGTTGATTGATATAATATGTTTATAGGTTTTGCTCTAGAATTACATAATTTACACATTTTACAGAAACGGCGATAAAGCCGCGGAGTACAAGCAAATATTTTAAGTATTCATTATTTTTATTAGGAGATTATTCAAGTCACGGATCAAGTGCATTTTGTAAGAATACAAGATAAAAATTACGTGAAGATTGATAAACATTATTTGTTTATTATTTTCCTCATATTGGTACCATATTCGTATCTCACAGGGCTTTCCGAACTAAAAATAGCGAGAAGATACTACAGTGATGTGATAAATTGTGAATTTTTAAATATCCGAAAGTTTTACTTCGTAAATTTTCGAATATCCGATTTTTTTTTCTCTTTATTCAATAATTTATGGGTTACTAAAATTGAAAGAATTCAAGTAAAAGGAAAAATTAAAACCATTTGTTTTTATGTCTGAGTGATTCATAAATAGAAAATTAATTCTATTCTATTCATTATACTTAATAACAATCATTTCATTCCAGTAGTTTACCAAATATACTTAAAAAAATCATAAAAACCGGTCGAGCCGTTTCGGAGGACTGCGACCATAAATACCGTGACATGAGATTTTTATATATATAGATAAAAAAAATAAAAAACCGGCCAAGTGCGAGTCAGACTCACGCACCGAGGGTTCCGTACAAACCTGTAGGTATTTAAGTAAATGGTAGTATATACCTGAATGAATAGAAATGAATGGTATTTGATATTAATTTCAATTTATGACGTATTAAAAAAAAACTACTTACTAGATCTCGTTCAAACCAATTTTCGGTGGAAGTTTGCACCGTAATGTTCATCATATATTTTTTATAGATTTATCATTCTCTTATTTTAGAAGTTACAGGGGGGGGGGACACACATTTTACCACTTTGGAAGTGTCTCTCGCACAAACTATTCAGTTTAGAAAAAAATGATATTAGAAACCTCAATATCATTTTTGAAGACCTATCCATAGACAGCCCACACTTATGGGTTTGATGAAAAAAAAAATTTTGAGTTTCAGTTCTAAGTATGGGGAACCCCCAAAATTTATTGTTTTTTTTTCTATTTTTGAGTGAAAATCTTAATGCGGTTCACAGAATACATCTACTTACCAAGTTTCAACATTATAGTTCTTATAGTTTCGGAAATAAATGGCTGTGACATACGGACGGACAGACAGACAGACAGATAGACAGACATGACGAATCTATAAGGGTTCCGTTTTTTGCCATTTGGCTACGGAACCCTAAAAACTATCGGGATCTTTTGGGTCTCAATTTATCCCTCAATCCTAATTTCAACGATCCATTGAAGCAAAGGCTAAGTCTGTTGCCAAAAAACTTGGTAGCCTGAATAAGATAAGAGGTTTATTCACAAGGGAACCGGTACTAATTCTATATAATGCTCAAGTTCAAGACTACAACTTTATAAGTCGCAGGTCCGGCCTCATATGGAGTACTGTTGTCATCTGTGGGCGGGAGCACCTGGATACCAGCTTGGGCCTTTAGACTGGGTTCGGCGACGTGCCATCAGAATTGTTGACGTTCCCGAGCTCACATGCGGTTTAGAGCCCCTTAGTCTGAGGAGAGACTTTGCTTCCTTATGTGTGTTCTACCGCTTGTACAACGGAGAGTGTTCTAAGGAATTGTTCGACTTGTTGCCCACGGCTACCTTCCATCATCGCAACTCACGCCATCGACGGGGAATCCATCCTCACACATTGAAACCAGAATGTTTTCGAACTGTGCGGGCTCAAAGGAGCTTTCTTCCGCGGACGCTCAGGTTGTGGAATGAGCTCCCCGCCGTGGTTTTCCCAATGGAGTACAGCATGGGGTTCTTCAAAAAGGGTGTGAAGAGATTTCTTCAGGGTCGGCAACGCGCGAGTGATACCCCTGGTGTTGCAAGCGTCCATAGGCTGCGGTAACTGCTTACCATCAGGCGGGCCGTATGCTTGTTTGCTACCTTAGCGGTATAAAAAAAAATTTTAAAAAAAGTTCAACCATTCATGGATTCTCATCTGTGGGATGGCATAATTAAATATCAACTTGCCACTTTGGACTCGTTAGGTAGACGAGCTCGAAGGATAAATTGACGAGCAAGAAACTGCCAAACCTGGATCATCGGCGTCAGGTTGCAAGTTTGACGGTATTCTACAGATTGTTCCATGGAGAATGCGATCAAGAACTCCATAATCCTGTAACATTAATGTATCGGGTCAATTCGCGCACAGATTATTATCAAAATTAAACTTTGTCTAACCTCATCCGAATTACAATGAATGTAGTTAGTGAAAGTTTAAAAAGTTCCATAATCTTGTCCCTCCATCCCTGTTCTTCTATCGCACCACTTGACGTTGGGAGGGTCTCCACCGCTTCGTCGTCGACATTCTGTCTTGCCGTACCAATTGTTTTAATACCTCTTTCCTTATACGCACGGCTCGACCGTATAACGTGTCTCCAGACACTTAAAACATGGATGTAGTCAAAGCAAGAGTGAACAGGCATCTTATGGGCACGTGTGTTCCGCCCTAGACTACATCTACGGTTAACATCAGGCGGTATTGCTCAACCCTATCCATCCAAATGGGATGAAGTATAGACTTTCTATAAAATGTATCAGCTCAAAATAAAAAAAACATTCCAAAGAATCATGGCGAGAACCATACATTGATTTGTACAAAAAAATAAAACATTTTAGAGGGTTTTGAATCACTTCCAAGGTTGATTACATTAACAGCAACTAAAACTAAAATGTTAATATACTTGAAATATTTTCTAAGCCCCGCAAAACATAACAATAACAACGATTTTGTTCGCGATTCGCCTGCATGGCATAGAATGTCGCATTTTTATCCCGGGGATCTGAAAATATTTTAAGTGCCTCAAGTTATTTCTTAGGCACCAAGGATCAATTATAACGTCATTTCAACGTCTTTAAAAATATTTACTTTTTTGTACAAATCTCGCCATGATTCTTTGTGCTTCCAAGTTTATTGAATTAAAATCATAATCAACGTGTCACCGCTCAATGAGGGTCATCATATTACCACGTCACTTGCTAATATTTAAGTAACAACAAACTTTGAAATAATGAAAAAAACCTATTTGGATGTTAAAATAATAAAATAATATTAGCTATATAGAATACTCATATACTTGAAGCGCTCGTGGTGTAGCATGATAAGCCGTTCTTAATCGATCGGCAAAGCTAAGCTACGTCTGTCGTGGTCGGTACCTGGATGGACCGCCTAGTGGTATTTCCACAGAGAACTTTTCCGTGGGTATTTCAAATCGAGCGTTTCCGTGATTCGGAAGGCACGTAAAGCCGTTGGTCCCGGTTATCACTTAATTGTGATAGTCGTTCAGCTAGCGGAATGCCTCCTAGGCGGCTTAAAATATTTCAACAGTAGGTTGACCTCTAGCCTACCTCCACCAATCCGCAGTGGGCACGCGTGGTGGAGTATCGCCCAGTCCTTTTCACCCTCATTTGTGAAAGGAGGCCTGTGCTCAGCAGTGGTAACATTATAGGCTGATGATGATGATATAGAATACTATTAAAATTAATATCTGCAACAATGTTCAATTAGGTACTTAAACAATAGGATAATTAACAGGAAAAAATTCAAAATAATTATACCACAAAATTCCCTGCACCTTATTTATGAATGCAATAAATGCAATAAAACCACATACAAACCGACGTGTGCGTGACAAGATTAAGCAAATGTTTACGTCATTAAGATTATGTTACGTTGACAAACCTACTATATAATACACATATACAAAAATTCTTTTTTTATTTACTTATGCTTTATTAACAACAAATATGTACAAAATACAATCTATATTTACAAAATATAATCTATATATAGAAAATTTCCTCAAGCCTGGTTCCCAGAAGGCTGGCAGCGTTTCCTCTTTGGATAGCCAAGCTGACGGGTTGGCGGAAAAAGCTCCCCGCCCGCTGGTCTCCGGAGGTCTCGATCAATTTTGAAGACAAGGTGCGAGCAAAATGGCGAGCGGTCTCGACCGCAAAAGGCATAAAAATATAATTGGGTCCAATCGATGCATATTTTTTGAATTTTCCGCACTGGCCGCCGCTGCCCCTGCAGCTTTCTTATAAATTGCTTTGACTGTTTGGTGTTCCGCGCGGGCGAGGAAAACAATAGAAATCAATTGTTATTTTTTAACCGCAAGTCAAGGGATAGAGTAAAAAATATACTATTTTGAACCTACTTACTTATCTTGTATGTTTTTTTTAATTATTTCACCAACTGCTATTACATTTTTGTTATTTTTAGTTAGACATTGGTGCCGATTCTGTTATTAATCAAACTAAACAAATTTTAGTCACATCTCATCTCTTTCTTGCGAATATTATTGAAACAGGATAGACATATTTAAAGCTGTCTTAATTAATCTATGCCGTCTTACTTTGCGTGTAATTAGGCGTAACCGCGATAGATGGCGACAAAATTTATATTGAAAACAAGCATTGGACTAATTTGACAGGCTACATTTCTTATATACTTTTCGTATGTTCTTTGTTAGAAAGAGACACAATACAACAGAATCAGGGCCAATATGCCCTATTTGAACCCAACATTAAACATGAGCATTCGGTGAAGGAAAACATCGTGAAGAAACCATAGCACGGTAGTAGTCTTCTTTGTAGTAGCCACCTGCCTGGCTACCACACTCTGTTTCCAAGCCCCAAACCAGTTTGTTTCAGCTGCATTTGAAACCCAGTTTTCTTTCAGGCTTTATGTGTCGTCCACACAACGGTTCAGTCGGACGTTCCTACTACGGACCATTAGGATGTGGAATGAGCTCCCCATTACGGTTTTCCCTCAGCGCTACGATATGGGGTTCTTCAAAAAGGGCGTGAAAAGAGCTCTTCAAGGTCGGCAACAAATCGGCAATCCCCTTGGTATTGCAAATGTCTATAGGCGGCGGTGACCACTTACCATCAGGTGGACCGTCTGCCTGTTTGTCAAACTATTGACATAAAAAAAAAAAGAATGTGTCGCCGTCGGCCACATAATCACCACCAGGCCACATTATATAATTATACTGTGTGGAGATTTCGAGATGGCATATTTTCGAAACCTATGTTGGGTTAGTCATGCTGAACAACTTTTACTATGGGACCAACACTGAATTCTCAAAAAATTTTTTTTACTTTCCATACATTATGATCGGGCAAGGTTGACATTTACTGTGAGAATGTCCCATAGTAAAAGTTGTTCAGCATGACTAACCCAACATAGGTTTCGAAAATATGCCATCTCGAAATCTCCACCTGTTATAGGGTGAAAGTTTAAAAAATACTGGGGTTTTTATTTTCCGTGTAAACCACTCAGGTATACTCACCACAGCACAGCAAATCTCACTAATATTATAATGAGAAAGTGTCGATGTTTAGATGTGTGTGCTATCACGCATCAACAGCATCTTGATGAAATTTGGCATAAACATGTAAGTTCATATAATTCTATGACGTAAATTAATATATCGTAAATGTCATAAATTGAACTTCCAAAATAAACTCTGGTATTTGATTACGTATTTCGTTTTGTAATTTTAATTAGAATAGGTAATATTCGTCCCAATGGTGTAGTAATATAGACAATGATTTTCCTCAATGTATTACATAAAGTGCAGTAAATTATGATTTGGACGTGTAAACAATTATTAATTCTCGAATAAAATAACCGAAAAACCATTATATAATAATAAGTGGTTACCTGATATACTCCATGTGAACTAATAAATATTGTTTTACTCCTTTTATACATATGTGATGCAAAAAGGTAAATAAATAAGGTACGCACGATGAGATAAAATGAAATAAATTTTATTTGCAATTCAAATGGTTGACTTTAGCTGTTTATTTTACCTGTGTAACAATTTATTTGTATTCAACTTCGTGAATAAATTAATTTAAATTTGTTGAGTTGTAAAATATTCTCATTTTTTATATACTTATCCTAAGTATGTCCGATGTGGTTGTACTACTATTATAGCATATTGCTAAACTATCGAGACACTTTCAACCATTCTGTGGTAACGGTGCTGTTTTTTTTTGTTTTTATACTACTAAGGTGTCAAACAAGCATACGGCCGGCCTGATGGTAAGCAGTTACCGTAGCCTATGGACGCTTGCAACACCAGGGCTATCACCCGCGCGTTGCCGACCCTAAACACACACATTTTTTTTCTCTGTCCTATAAGTATATAAAGTATGTAATGTGTCACTGTTAGTTGACCCTAATAAATAAAAAAAAACTCCTTTTTAAATAGAAATAATTTTATTACAAACACTATAATATTATTATAAATATATCAGCCATAATAATATACAAAAAGTTGCTAATAATATAAAATAAAAGGCGTAGTCATATTTTAGCAATATAAAAAAAAATATCCGCAGCCAATGTGCGGATATTTCGCAACAGGTATTATTCGAGTACATCACTATAAACAGTATATAAATGCAGACCTCTCCAGTCTGGATATAGTAGATCAGACGCATTGTAAACAACTTATAGCTGTTTAGCAATTATCGTGCTACATATTCGACTTTAAATTCAAAAATAGTAAAATAAAAGTGATAAATGCCAAAAATTATTCGTAAGTGTTTTTTAATTTACTAAATTTATTTTAGATATTTAGATAATACTTAATTGTTACAACATAAAACACATAGCATATAATGTATCTTATATTTTTTGCTTTTTTATGTTTGGAAATTTTGGGATCTTTTGAATTTTGTTTTCTATTTTACGTACGTAACGTTACACATGAATATAGTATCGGTAAAAAACGAAATAAAAAAATCCTTATTTTCAATTCTACATTCAAAGTCAAAGTCAAAGCCATTTATTCAATTTAGGCCCCAGAAGGGCACTTATGAAGGTCACATTTACTGAAGTTACCAACGGTTCGGAACTCGGCCTTCAACTGAGAATTATTTAAGGAATATAGCAAATTTCTTTATTTCAAAAAATCAGTCCCATTTATTTCTATCGAGATATTTTAACTTATTATTCCATTGTTATTTTACAACAAAATACTTTTTTAAAAACATTTCGTTTCGATTTTAAGAGCATACATCCGTTTATATTGATCACTTATGTTTTTTTTAACAAAAAACTAATTCATTTATTGGAAAATTAATATTGAAGTGATTAAGTAACTATCAAGACATTAAGATGTTGTAAAAATAATGTCATTTATTTCAATTTATCATCAAGAGTTCACTGGGGAGTTCACATATTCAATCAGTATTGTTCTGATTAATATTCCAGTAATTATAAATAGCATTAAATTTTTATTTAGCACTTTAGAGATACACTTATCACCCCCATGTATGTTTCCAGGATCTTTTGTAGTTTTCGAGCTATTACAATTGTTTATGTTTTTTTTTATCAAAATCGGGCATTGATATTTTGATCATAGTGACGTTAATAAGCGAGATTTTTTTCTCAATTAGTTGAATAGTGATTATTGCGATTGCATAAACATTTATTACCTAGATCTCAGAGTATATAAATACTACGTGTACAACCTACATGTAGGTAACCATTTCAAATAACGATAGAAAGTGGGGGTGATTCGGCTACTTCTGGACTTCCGATTGACACTAAATTTTTGAGAGTCCTAGGTAGAGCTGTATGTGGCATTAGTCTTTTTTTAATTAGGAAGTATTTACAGGTATCAACAACACAAGCAAACATCATGCGTTCCATCGCTTGCTCATATGCCGGTGCTGCCAGGAACTGGCTGCGAGCTGGTGTCCTCAGTAACCCTCGAGGAATATACGGCAGACAATTCGAACTGGATTCAGAAGATGATGTTCTGGTTTCAGTACCAAGGTATGTGAGTCTTTAATCTATGTCGGCAATCAAGCACAAGTTCCGTCTGGTAGTAAGCTGTTACCGTTATTTTCTTGACCTTTCTTCCCTTGCAATGGCAACCTACTCACACGCAGGAATACAAATTGTTATTTGGCTGCGGTACTCTGTAAGGTGGAGGTGAGCCGAGCTCAGCCGAGCTGCTCTTTGAACTAAAAAACACTATGGAGCATAGTGTTCACTTGGAATTGTACTAAAGAGAAGAGTATCAGTATAACAGTTGGAGATTTCGAGATGGCATATTTTCGAAACCTATGTTGGGTTAGTCATTCTGAACAACTTTTACTATGGGACCAATAGTGAATTCTAATTTTTTTTTACTTTTCTTACAAAATGTCAACCTTGCTCGATCATAATGTAAGAAAAGATAAAAAAAAAATGAGAAATCAGTGTTGGTCCCATAGTAAAAGTTGTGCAGCTAATCCAACATAGCTTTCGAAAATATGCCATCTCGAAATCTCCACCCAGTATACATTCATTTATTTATAAACACGACAGCATAAATAGCACAGAAATGACTTTAGATAGGTTCTTCAATAAAAAGTACATGTCAGTAATCCAGAAAAAAAGGGCCAAGAGCGTGATTGAATATTTGAAGACATTCCATATAAGAAAATTTTAAAATAGTGTAATTACCATGAACAATTTCATTAATTTTAATATAAGAAAGAGGTCGCATCGTCACAAGCGTGCTCCATCTTAGGCATCGATATCTTCCTTTGGACGGGTCAGTGGCCAAACGCAAGGATAGATTGAATATTGGCTTCAAAGCGGTGGTGATAAATCTACCTGTTGGGAGGTCGTCTCGTTCGTCGCGCACCGGTTCAGGGTTGCCACAGTCGATACATGAGTCTTCCTTCCGACTTTCCAAAACCAAATTAATTGTTTCCGTTTTTTATTCCAGCACTGATTTATTTATTGACGAAAATAAGAAGTTACTCACCGACCTCTCCAGGCACCACTATTCTAAAGCCGGTATGATTTGCCGGGATACGTTTGAAGCGGAAGACACCGAACAGCATGACAAAAAAGAAGAAGAGTAAGTATGGGGTGAATGTACCAGAATATTTTGATTTCTTATCAGATAGTATGGTAGAACAAGAAACAAAGAAAAGGATAAAACTGTACCTTGTGGCTTGTAGACTTCATGTGCTTACCACCTTCACACCATATATATATGAACATACTGAGATTGTGGTTGATGGCAGAAAAAGGAGGCAAAATAAGAATTGGCATCTTATAAATAAAATAATTTTATGAGTTGTGCTATCATCTTTCGGTGTAATTATTCTCATAGCTTTGTTTTACAAATACTGCTCGATCGAAGAGATTTATAGCATTGTCTTTTTTTCAGAAAAAATATCTATCAATCAGACTATATTCCCCTTAATTATCCTGGGGAACAATCATATAAGATGCTCGCTGACCTCTCCAGGCACCACTATTCTAAAGCCGGTATGATTTGCCGGAACAAGTTCGAAGAGGAAGTCGCCGAACAACATGACAATAAAGAAGACGAGTAAGTAACTTATTACGTTCATGGGACTGGTTGGAGTGGTTACATAACCTACCTATATGGGTGGATTTATACCTACACCAACATTATGTGAAGGGTAATTTGGATGTAAAAAAGGAAATCAGTTACCCTGGGACATTCTTCACATATATCTGACCCCAAACTGAACAGAGCTTGTACAATGGAAACCATGCAATTGCCAGCCATTTTTTTTGTTGTTACATCGTAACACCCAGATTCAAGATGTGCAGAATGACATAGTGGGAAACGAACCCATGAGTTGCAGCTATCTCTATCAGCTATCTGGTTACTATTGAGAAAGCTCTGATTGGTTTAGGATCACCGTGTAAGGGTGTGTGGTGAAGGTACAAAAATATTGAATTGATCTATCAGAATATAATGGAATATTAAGAAACTAGTTTTGTTACATTAATGTAGAAATGGTTCACAAGGAATAAACCAATTGTCACAACACATCATCACTGACCAGGGTGTGATTGTGGTCAAACATATGCAAGATGGTGGAAAAAGAAGATTTCATAAAGATTTTTGGTCAGTTTTATGTGTTGTCTTTCGGTTTAGTAATCCCATAAACTTATATTTTTAAGTGAAATTAATTGTTCAATACCATATTCTCGTCATGCTGTCATGTTATTGTGTTCGACATTTATTCCTTTCTTTCTACGCGTAGGTTTATAGCAATTCTTTCTTTTCAGAAATATTCCACTACAGGACTCTCCTATTAAATATCCCGACTATCAATCTTATGAACATAATGAATCCGAAGATTTCATAGTGACAGATAACATGACATTTTTCGCCAGTAAAATACACTATGTAAGTACCCAAACAAAACAATGTTTAAAATTATTACAACCATCGATTCTTTGAGTAAGAAAGAAAGAAAGAAAGAAAGAAAGAAAGAAACATTTATTGGACACAACAAAATAGTACAATACACAACAATACAATACATTTATAATACAATGATACACATAAAAAAAAAACAATACAGTAAAATTTTGCAACATTGGAGTACTATGATGGGTCCAAAAGGCCCCAGCTCAGCATGTGCTGCAGATAACTACAGCGCTGATTTTCAGCTGAAGCCACGTAGTAGTCAAGTAGATTTCGTCTTTATTGTAGATATAACTGTCCACCTGTTTCACCCGCGTTCCCGGGATAATAAGTAGCCTATAATACTCGGGGATAATGTATAGCTTATATAGTGAAACAATTAAGATTTTTTAGTCCAGAGATTAGGTTTTAAAAAAATACTTACCACCAGCACACAAAGCCTAGGAGGCTGGCTATCGAGTGACATTTAATTAGTAGCTCCAGTGGGCCCTACAACCTTGCATTCCTTTCATACTGATAACGCAGAGAATAAAATTGTTTTTTTTTTTCAGAATTCAGTGCAAACGCCCAATTACTTGTCGAACAACCATATTAACCATCTCCTTTGGCCTGTGAGCAAAGTAAACACTAACTTTGACAGAAGACCACGATCTGCTTACTGAAGATTGTTTTTTTCTATCTATTATGAAAATTTTTGTGTATTAAAGCCGGTTGCATGAAAATAAAACGTCAAACTGTCAGTTTTAGGTTATAAGTTTTTTTTTGACTTTCTCAATTCTTTTGATTTACGAATTCATAGCATATAATACCTACATATAAAGTAAATATGCAGTTGCAGATGTAAATATTGAGTTGAAACTGTGTAGTTGTTGGCACTTTGGTGAATTTTTCTGACATTGTACAAATTTAAGAAACTTTTCAACGCATGCTGGGAATGTGTGCCCATTTTTGTTTAAAGAAAATAACTTTTGAAAAATGTTTTAATACTGATTGATATATATTTTTTATCTTTTAGTTTTTAGCAAGTATGTTTTTAGAAGTAATAATTAAGTAATTTTAAGATGTAACTGATTAATTTAAGTATAATATAAATGTGCCTTTTGTACTACTGATTTATCTTTGAAAGTATTTTTATTGTTTATTCCTTTCTAAAGATTGTATGATGAGTGGCAACCCTATTCAAGAATCGCATAATGTATTCTTAATACCTGAGTTGTTTACTATTCTTAATTTATAAGTCTTATAATAAACGAATTAAGCAAATTTTGTGTGTTTTTATGACGTTACCTAAATCTACACCCTACTCTCAAGAACCAGCTGATATGAAAAAGTATATATACCTACTCAGCATCATCATCAGCCTATAATGTACTGAGCACAGTCTCTTTTCACAAATGAGGGTGAAACGAAATTGGCGAATACTCCACCATGCATGCTCACTGCAGATTGGTGGAGGTAGGCTAGTGGCCCCCGTGCCATCAATGAATCTTGACTTAATGGACAAAAAATAAAACTGCTATTAAAAAGTATTTTTTTACTAACTACTAAAAAAAATACTTTACTAAAAAAAACACGTAACAACCTGGTTGCAAAACGACAAATAAATAAAAAGGAATCATAATTTTTTAAACATAGATTTATTAATTAATATCGTGCCCAAATTATTAGTGCCATTGGTTCGCCATCCCTGGTAGAATGTCAATCGAACTCAATTCAAATATTGAGAAACCTAGGTAAGAAAAAAACTAATTAGTCCGTCAGTTAGATTATCAAAAAATTTTGGACACGAATCTTCTCACGAAGAATCTTGACTTAATGGACAAAAAATAAAACTGCTATTAAAAAGTATTTTTTCAATAGCAGTTTTATTAAAATTATTTAGAGTAAAAAGTGTACTCTAACATGACGTCGCGCGGAACTTCAACACACGATATATTCGTATTGTTTTTTTTTTTAATTGACAAAAGAAAAAGTACGTGTCTAATATTTTTAAACGAGTTCAAAAAAAAGGGAATATCAATTCGACACGTATGTATGTCATATTATTGGAACTGCAAATGGAAAAATTTGAATTGGAATCTATTAGGGCTACCAAACAAATATACATGGCTCTATGTATGAATGTTTGTTTGTATGTTTGTCCACGCATATCTACGAAGATATTAATCGGATTGTTACCACTCTTTTTTTATTAGTTTACATTTAGGTACACTTCAACTTAGGTAACGTCATAAAAACACAAAATTAGTTTAATTAATTTATTATAAGACTTATAAATTATGAATAGTAAATGACTCAGACTCAGGTATTAAGAATACATTATGCAATTCTTAAATAGGGTTGCCACTCATCGTACAATCTTTAGAAAATAGTAAACAATAAAAATACTTTCACAGACAAATCATACTAAAATTAAACAGTTACATCTTAAAATGAATTATTACTTCTAAAAACATACTTGCTAAAAACTAAAAGGTAACAAAAATATATAAATCAGTATTAAAACAATTTTCAAAAGGTATTTTCTTATAAAAATATATTGGGCACACATGCCCAGCATGCGTTGAAAAGCCTCTTTATTTTTTTACAATGTCATAAACTTTCAACAAACTGCCAACAACTACACAGTTTCAACTCAATCGGATGAACTATGAGCGAACATAGAGGACACACCCAGTTGCATCAAACCTCGTTCACTTTATACATACGCATACTTATTTTATATGTATGCATTTATATGTTATGAATTCGTAAATGAAATTCCTTGAGAATATAAAAAAAAAAATTACAACCCAAAATTGACAGTTTGACGTTTTATTTTGATGCAACCGGGTTTAATACACAAACATTTTCATAAAATAATAGAAAAAAAACTTCAGTAAGCAGATCGTGGTCTTCTGTCAAAGTTAGTGTTTACATTACTCACAGGCCAAAGGGGATAGTTCATATGGTTGTTCAACAAGTAATTGGGCCTATGCGCTGAATTCTGAAAGAAAAAAAAACAGCAAATAATTAATAGTTTTCAAATTCAAAATCATTTATTCAAATATACCTTCGAAGGCACTTATGAAAAGTCTGACTCTAATACTCTAATACCGTTTCGGAAGGTTGCATTTGCCGAGAAGAGCCGGCAATAAACTCAGCAATTACAAAACAAGCTTAGACTTATTCGTTCGATAGTTATGGGACTTATAGTGTCATGAGATTAAGTTCCACCCTCTGCGTGATCAGCATGAAAGGAATTGAAGCTTGTAGGGCACATTGGATCTACTAATTGGTATGTCACTCGATAGCCAGCCTCCTAGGCTTTGTGTGCTGGTGGTAAGTATATTTTTTAAACCTAAACTCTGGACTAAAAAATCTTAATTCTTTCACTATATAAGCTATACATTATCCCGGAGTATTATAGGCTACTTATTATCCCGGGAACGCGGGTGAAACAGGTGGACAGTTATATCTACAATAAAGACGAAATCTACTCAAAGAATTGATGGTTGTAATAATTTTTAAACATTGTTTTGTTTGGGTACTTACATAGTGTATTTTACTGGCGAAAAATGTCATGTTATCTGTCACTATGAAATCTGCGGATTCATTATGTTCATAAGATTGATAGTCAGGATATTTTCTAGGAGAGTCCTCTGGTGGAATATATCTGAAAAGAAAAAAATGAATAAATCTACACAGAAAGAAAAAAAAATTGACTTGATGGCCACGGCTATCTCGCAACTCTCGCCATCGTCGGGGATTCCATCCTCAGACATTGGAACCAAAATGGTTTCGTACTTTTTTTGTTTCAATGGAGTTTCCTACAGCTTCCTGCAGCAGCGGACGCTCAGACTGTAGAATGAGCTCCCCGTCGTGTCGTGGTTTTCCCAAGGGCGTATAGCATGGGGTCTTCAAAAAGGGTGTGAGCAGTTTTTTGCAGGGTTGGCAACGCGTGAGTGTAACCCTGGTATTGCAAGCGTCAATAGGCTGCGGTGACCGCTTACCACCAGGTGGGCCATATGCTTGTTTGCTACATTTGTAGTATAACAAAGAAGCAAGGGTGTAAAAACGACCCAGGATAACTGATTTCCTTTTTTACACCTAAATTACCATACACATAACCAATGTTGGTGTAGGTTACCCACGAAATGTGATGCAGTGTTATATAACCACAACCACTTCAATCAGTCCCATGAACGTAATAAGTTACTTACTCGTCTTCTTTATTGTCATGTTGTTCGGCGACTTCCTCTTCGAACTTGTTCCGGCAAATCATACCGGCATTAGAATAGTAGTGCCTGGAGAGGTCAGCGAGCATCTTATATGATTGTTCCCCAGGATAATTAAGGGGAATATCGTCTGATTGATCGATAATTTTTCTGAAAAAAAGAAAATGCTTTAAATCTCCGCTTATATCTGCTCTTCGATGTTTTTTTTTTTTTTAAATCTATGAGAATATATACAAGATGCCAATTCTTATTTTGCCTCGATCTTCTGCCATCAACCACAATCTCACTATGGTCATATATATATGGTGTGAAGGTGGTAAGCACATGAAGTCTACAAGGTACAGTTTTATGAATTGTGTGCCCACTTTGGATTTTTCCTTTTCTTTGTTTCTTGTTGTACCATACTATCTTATAGATAAATCCAAATATTCAGGGACATACTTACTCATCTTCATTTTTGTCATGCTGTTCGGTGTCTTCCGCTTCAAACGTATCCCGGCAAATCATACCGGCTTTAGAATAGTGGTGCCTGGAGAGGTCAGCGAGTAACTTCTTATTTTCGTCAATAAATAAATCAGTGCTGTAATAAAAAACGGAAACGATTAATTTGGTTTTGGAAAGTCGGAAGGAAGACTCATGTATCGACTGTGGCAGCCCTGAACTGGTAAAAGACGAACTAGTTGACCTCCCAACAGGTAGATTTATCACCAATGCTTTGTAACCAATATTCAATCTAAACTTGCGTTCCAAGCCTACCCCACCACCACCTATTTTTATTCTGGCTTACTGACATGTAAATTTTATTGAAGAATGGTATCGAGTTTATAAATTAATGAATGTATACTGCTACTGTAATACAATAACCTGTACTATACCGAACCCAACTGGGGTATGTTCAATACTTTTGAACCTACATCTTCTACCTCTCCTCTCTTCCAATTATAGTTAATTTTAACATTGGCTTCAGTCGTTAGACATACTTTGGATATCTGGGGTCCTCTTCTCTTTCTTTTGTCAAGAGTACAATTCCGAGTGAAGAGAAACATTGCGTTTTTTCGCTCAAACAGCAGCTCGACTGGGGAAGTACCTCACAGAGCTTACAGAGTACCGTAGCCAAAAAACAATGTTGTATTCCTGCGTGTGTGTAGGTTGTCAGAGCTCATTGCAAGGGGAGAGGGTCGGTAACGCCTAAGAGTAAATAATATACTACGAACAAGTAACGCGTAAGTAATGCCACGAGTGTTGCGTCACAGTATCACAAGCTTCCCTATGGACGCTTGAAGCTTACCACCAGGCGGATGTGTGCTTTATAGCCGACATAGATTTAAGACTCACATACCTTGGTACTGAAACCAGTATATCATCTTCTGAATCCAGTTCGAATTGTCTGCCGTATATTACTCTAGGGTTACTGAGGACACCAGCTCGCAGCCAGTTCCTGGCAGCACCGGCATATGAGCAAGCGATGGAACGCATGATGTTTGCTTAGGTGTTGTTGATACCTGAATAATTGAAATCTGTTTTACAAAAAACTTAAGCAATCAAATCAAATTAATTAATGTCAATCGGAAGTCCAGAGGTAGCCGAACCACCCCCAATACTTTTTGGAAGTGGTTACATCTAGGAAGTAAATGATTATGCATTCTTAGGATCACTATTCAACTAATTGAGAGAAATTCGCATGTATCTCGATTATTAACGTCACTATGATCAAAAATATCAATGCCAGATTTTGTCAAAAACATGGCTACGGTAACCGCTTACAATCAGGCTGGCCGTCGTATAAAAAAGAAAAAGAAATATCTTCTATCTGAATTTTTAATAGCGGAATATATTAATCAATACAATACTGATTGAATATGTGAACTCCCCAGTGAACTGTTGATAATAAATTGAAATAAATGTCATTATGTTTACAACATCTGTCTTGGTAGTTATTTAATGACATAAATATTTAAATTTTCCAATAAGTTTTTTGTTTCAAACAAAAATTACTTGATTAAGATAAACGATTGAAAAATTTCTCTTAAAATCCAAACGAAATGTTTTATAAAAAGAATTTTGATATAAAATAACATCATCATCATCATCATATCAGCCTAGGGATGTCCACTACTGAACATAGGCCTCCCCAATTAACTTCCACTTCGAACGGTTTTGGGCCGCTTGCATCCAGCGGTGCCCAGCGATCTTGACCAGATCGTCGGTCCACCTGGTTGGAGGTCGTCCCGCTCGGCGCTTTCCAGTACGTGGTCGCCACTCGAGAACCTTCCTTCCCCATCGGCTATCAGTTCTTCGAGCGATGTGGCCTGCCCATTGCCACTTCAGCTTACTAACTCTACGAGCTATATCGGTAGTTTTCGTTCTCCTACGAATGTCCTCGTTTCGGACCCTGTCACGTAGAGAGATTCCGAGCATAGCTCGTTCCATAGCTCGCTGAGTGACTCTGAGCTTATTTATTCGGCCAGCAGTAAAAGACCACGTCTCTGTACCATATGTCATCACTGGTAACACGCACTGATTGAAGACCTTTGTCTTCAGACTCTGAGGTATTTTAGACGTGTTGAATTATCTCGATATAAATAAATAGGACTGATTTATGAGATGACGAATGTACCAGGATATTTATATTCCTCAAATAATTTTAGTAATTTTTTATTTAGTTTTTTAGCGATAAAGTATTTATGAAACAATATGTGTTACGTAAAACACTACACAAAATTCAAAAGATCCCAAAATATGCAAACATAAAAACGCACGCAAAAAAAAAACATAAGATACATTTTAAGCTACCTATGTATTATTTTATATTGCAACAATTAAGTAATATCTAAAATAATGTAAGTAAAGTGACTTAAAAAAAACTTACGAAAAATTGTTTGGCACTTGTGAAAAACTTATCACTTTGTTTACTATTTTTGATTTTAAAGTCGAATCTGTAGCAAGATACAGCTACTACTAACAGCTATTTGTTTACAATGCAACTGATCTACTATATCTAGACTGGAGAGGTCTGCGTTTATATACTGCTTAGCTTATAGTGATGTACTCGAATAATACCTGTTGCGAAATATCCGCACATTGGCTGCGGATATTATTTAAATATTGCTTAAATATGCCTTTTATTTTATATTTTTAGCAACATTTTCAAATGAACATGACTTTTTTTATATTTTTTTTTATTCAACTTAGTCGATAAACAAGCATACGGCCCGCCTGATGGTAAGCGGTTACCGTAGCCATATAGACGCTTGCAACACACGAAGCATCGCTCACGCGTTATCGACCTATCCCCCCTCCCCTATGAGCTCTGGCAACCTTACTCACGCGCAGGAACACATCTTTACACAACATAAAGTTATTTGGCTGCGGTATTCTGTAAGGTGGAGGTACTTCCCCAGTCGAGCTGCTCTTTGAGCGAATAAACGCTATGCTCTACCTCTCTTCTATGCTCTACTTCTCTTAAATATTTTTAATAAATATATGGTGGTCAATTTATATAGAAGAATAGGTGATAAGTGACCCGAGACTGTAGCAATATGTGCTGTAATAACCGTGCTACCAGATCGGACATAATTATCTCCATCAGAAAATAAAAAAATATGATATTTTCAAGTCAATTTAGTTTTTTTGCAAATGTAAATTCATTTATTCGTGAAATTGAATACAAATAAGTTATTACAGAGATAAATTAAAGAGCCAAAGTCAAACATTTGGGTAGCAAATAAAATTTAATTTATTCTATTTTATCTCATCCCACATCAGTTAGAAGCTAGTTATTATTATACATATTATGGTTGTTCAGATATTTTATTAAAGAAAAATTATTGTTTACACGTCCAAATCATAATTTACTGCACTTTACTACGTAGTACATTGAGGAAAATCATTGTATATATTAAATATTACTACATACTTAGGACGTATATTACCTATTGTAATTAAAATTATAAAACGTATTACGTAATCAAAAATTGTTTATTTCAGATATTCAATTTATGACATTTATGATATTAATTTGCGTCATAGCAATACATGAACACTGTTATTTTTTTCTTAGTTGTACTTACACAACTTATTTTAGTTTTAATAAGTTGTGTAAGTACATACTAACTCCATTGGGCAAAACCACGGCGGGGAGCTCATTCCACAGTCCGAGCGTCCGCGGAAGAAAACTCCTTTTAGCCCGCACAGTTCGAAACAGTTCTGGTTTCAATGTGTGTGAATGGACTCCCCGTCGATAGCGAGAGTTGCGATGGTGGAAGGTAGCCGTGGGCATCAAGTCAAACAATTCCTTAGAACACTCTCCGCTTGTACAAGCGTTAGAACACACATAAGGATGTGATGACACATGTGCTCAAAAAGGAATAGCATCGGTGCTCAAAAATCTGTGCTAAAATAGGAATACTTTTTTAAATAAAATATAGGCCTACCAGACACTTCTCTTCTCTTGAAGCGCTCGCGGCGTAGCATGATTAGTCGTTCTTAATTAATCGGCAAAGTTAAGCTACGTCTGTCGTGGTCGGTACCTGGATATGTGACCGCTTAGTGGTATTTGAAATCGAGCGTCCGTAAAGAAAGAAAGAAATCCGTGCTTCGGAAGGCACGTAAAGCCGTTGGTCCCGGTTATCACTTAATTGTGATAGTCGTTAAACTAGTTGGATGCCTTCTAGGCGGCTTGAAAAATTCCAACATTAGGTTGACCACTAGCCTACCTCCATCAATCCGCAGTGGGCACGCCTGGGGAGTATCGCCCAGTCCCTTTCAGCCTCATTTGTGTGCAGGAGGCCTGTGCTCAGCAGTGGGACATTATAGGCTGATGATGATGATGATGATAAGACACTTCTTAATCCGTTTGAGCAAATAAAGAGATGGACCCTCTCACTCTTTGCTTTCTGCCAGTAAAATGCTATATTTATTAATTTTCCTGTTGCAATCAACAGCAAGGTAAGCGCAATCGCTTACCTTAATATTTTTACTAGCTGTCCCCCGCGGTATTACCCACGTTCCCGGGATAGAAAGCCTATGACCTTCTCCATACCATAGGCTATCTGCATGCCCAATGTCATGATGATCCCTTGAGTATTTGAAACGTGATCGCGTAACGAACAAACAAACAAACTTTCGCATTTATAATATTAGTTAGGAAGTTAGGATAGACCAAACAGATGCACAACAGCACAAATATGAACCTATGATCTAAGTCAAAGTCAATTTGCCATTTCAAAGGCAATTATTGTGCTAGTGAAAACCCAAATGACGGACGGTCAATAAGCTTCTGAAGTTACAACCAGCTCGTTAATCGGCCTTCAACTCGGAAGAAACTCGGAAAGGGTAAGGCTTTTAATATTTTTTTGACAATTACTATAGAATAGTGGCGCTATATTCAGTTTACATTAGTATATCCCTTGACTTGCGGTAAAAAAATAACAATTGATTTCTGTTGTTCTGTCCCCGTCCGCGCGGATCGCCAAACAGTCAAAGGATAAAATTCATAAAATACGCATCGCTTGTACCAAATTATATTTTATGCCTCTTGCGGTCGAGACCATGGGACCGGGGGGGTCCGAAGCTCGCCGTTTTGTTCGCACTTTGTCATCAAAATTGATCGAGACCTCCGGAGACCAGCGGGCGGGGAGTTTTTTCCGCCAACGCGTCAGCTTGGCTATCCAAAGAAACGCTGCCAGCCTTCTGGGAACCTTGCCGTTAAACGGAAGCAGCTGCAGAGTCAAGAAAGTCAAGCCAAACTGGTGTTTATTGAAATTCCATCATCTGGAGTCCTGTAGCATTTATAATAGACCTCAAGCGAAGACAAGGGATGGCTTTCTTATCTCGTTTGAAACACGTGATGTTCCATACATTTTAAATTAAATCAAAAAGAAAATCGACTTACGCGATAAAAATGAAAATCACTACCGTTTCCTTACGAGGAATTCATCAAGAATCTGTAGAAACAGACGTTCTAATACTTGCTTTTGCATTATGATATTCTGTAATACCTATTGCATCATTAAATTTAAGGAAAATGGATTCCGAGAAACCCGACGTCATTACATGCAGCTGAAATTCGTGAGGATACGTGACATCTAGGTACTAGCTAGTTTAACTACTAGTTTTAGTATACTAGCTGGCCCCCGCGGTTTCACCCGCATTCCTGGGATATGTAGCCTATATCTTTCTCCATGCTATAGGCTATCTGCATGCCAAATTTCATCGCAATCAGTTCAGCGGTTTAGGCGTGAAAGCGTAACAAACAAACTCGCTATGGCATTTAGTTAGGATTATTTTTAAGTGGCAAACAACCACTCGAGTTTAAATTAGTAATAAATGCACTGTTTTACAAAAAACTTAAACCGACTTCAAAGTATACTATAAAGTATTCAAATCCTGATCTGATGACAATGGGACCAAACGGGAAGTGTACCCTTCCAGACAAGAAAAGAATTTTTCAAATCGGTTAATAAATGACGGAGTTATGAGGTAACAAACATAAAAAAAAAAAAAACATACAACCGAATTGAGAACCTCCTCCTTTTTTTGAAGTCGGTTAAAAAGAATTATTTGAAAACTCTTAGCTGACACTATTTAGGTAGCAAATTCAAATTCAAATTTAAAAAGTATTTATTAAATTTTCCAAATACAACTTGAACTTAGAAGACTCCGGCAAGAAACTCAGCAACCATACTATGGACGCTTGCAACACCAGGGGTGTTACTCGCTCGTTGCCGACCCTAAAGCACTGTTTTGAAGTCAGCAAAGGAGCACCAGGTGTTCTATAGAAAATATTTCGCTGACTCCAAAACCGTGTCAGATAAGAGTTATTTCTTGGTTATTTATTACGTTTTAGTGTAAAAAAGGAGGAGGTTCTATGTTCGAAGCGTAAGCCTCCACCTTTTTTATGTCGGTTAAAATACGTAAAGACTGATTTAGGTTATTGATTTGTCCCCGACTACAATACCTTATAGCATTCAAGTTATATTCAAAATTCTATAGATTAAAGAGCTTGTTAGGGTTCCGTAGCCAAATGGCAAAAAAACGGAACCCTTATGAATTCGTCATGTCTGTCTGTCTGTCCGTCCGTATGTCACAGCCACTTTTTTCCGAAACTATAAGAACTATAATGTTGAAACTTGGTAAGTAGATGTATTCTATAACCGCATTAAGATTTTCACACAAAAATATACTTAATCAAAACAACATTTTGGGTGTTCCCCATAAATTGAAATGAAACCCAATTTTTTTTTTTTTAATAAAACCCTTACGTGTGGTGTATCTATGTATAGGTCTTCAAAAATGATATTGAGGTTTCTGATACCTATCATTTTTTTCTAAACCGAATAGTTTGCGCGACAGACACTTCCAAAGTGGTAAAATGTGTGTAACTTCTAAAATAAGAGAATGATAAAATAAAAATAAATATTTGATGTACATTACGATGCAAACTTCCACCGAAAATTGGTTTGAACGAGACCTAGTAAGTAGTTTTTTTTTAATACGTCATAGATTGAAATTCATATCAAATACTCAGGTCTATAGTACCATTAACTTATATACCTACAGGTTTGTACGGAACCCTCAGTGCGCGAGTCTGACTCGCACTTGGCCGTTTTTTTATCTCTTCAGTTAATTTTTGTTTCACGCAGTCGGGTTTTTTGTTTCTTTTATTTGATAATGTCAATGACGGACTAAACATAATTTTTCAGGAATCTAGCCTATACAATTAGGTATTCACAACATACTAATAAAGAGACGTGACTGTTGACATACTACGAGTAGTACATATGTAGGTATAGGTACTTAATTTTCATAATTGACGAGCTGTCTCGGATCACGCATTAAGGAAGGAAGTTCAAAACACGTATAGGGCGATGATAGCTCAGTGGTAGTGACGTCGGATACCGGAGACGAAGGTCCCGGGTTCGAATCCTACAATGAGCTTGAGCTTTCGGTGAAGGAAAACATCGTGAGGAAACCATAGCACGGTGGTAGGGTACTTTGTAGTACCCATCTGGCTGGCTACCACCCTCAAGTTGAAAATCTGTCGCCAAGCACCTATCGGTGTGTTCCGACAGCTGCACTTGAGAGCTAGTTCCTTCTAGGCTTTGTGTGCTTACCACCTTCGGCCACATCATCACTTACCATGGTGAGATTGTGGTCATACACAGGCCTATACATAATAAAAAAAAAAAAAAAAAATAGGGGTCAGCTGTCTAGTCTTTACAACAGCGATACCGCAGAGTCTCAAGTCAAAGGTTTTTGAACAGTGTGTCCTGCCAGTGATAACCTCTGCCGCTGAAACGTGTTTTTTTTTTTTTTTTAAATTAAATGGGCTTGCGTGTGGCCACTGACCCGCCCATAAGGGGCGATCACGAAGCCTAAGATGAAACACGCTTACCCAGAAGAAACCTATTCACTCTGGCCTTGAAAGTTCCTAGATTGTAAGCGTCAGGGCAGACAGCGTTTGACAGTTGGCCTGATCCACAAGTTTAAAGTCGCTCAGCGAGCAATGGCTTTCCATTGCTCGCTGAGCGACTTTAAATTTGCCCTTAAAATATGTCTTTAGCTATGCTCGGGGTTTCTCTTAAGGACAGAGTTCACAACGATGAGATCAGGCGGAGAACTAAATCCGACATAGCACTGAGAATAAGCAAGCTGATGTGGCAGTGGGCTGGCCATATCTGTCGCAGAAAAGATAACCGATGGGGTAAACGAGTTGTTGACTGAAGACCACGCACAGGCAAGCGAAGTGCGGGACGTTCCCGCTAGGTGGACCGATGACCTGCGAACCTTGGCGGACGGTAGGTGGATGCGAAAAGTGGAGGACCGGAAGATGTGGCGACTATTGGGAAAGGCCTATCCAGCAGTGGTCATAAATTGAAATTCATTCATTCATTTTAAGAGAGGTAGAGCATAGCGTTTATTCGCTCAAAGAGCAGCTCGACTGGCGAAGTACCTCCACCTTACAGAATACCGCAGCCAAATAACTTTATGTTGTGTAAAGTTGTGTTCCTCCGCGTGAGTAAGGTTGCCAGAGCTCATTGGGGAGGGGGGAAAGGTCGGTAACGCGTGAGAGATGCTTCGTGTGTTGCAAGCTTCCATATGGCTACGGTAACCGTTTACCATCAGGCGGGCCGTATGCTTGTTTACCGACTTATTCTTATAAAAAAAAACCTTTTCAAAATAATTCCATAGTTCATCATCATCAGCCTATAATGTCCGGCTGCTGAGCACAGGCCTCCTTTAAAAAATCAGGGTGAAAGGGAATGGGCAGATACTCCACGCATGCCCACTGCGGATCGGTATAGTTACATTCCATAGTTACATCTGCCAAACTTCATTATGTTATACAAACTGTATCATTATCTGCATGCCCGGTCGTAAACATGGTCGGTACATTATACGCTTCTACCATTCCACACTACTATTCGTTATAACAGTATTCAAACATTCCTTACTCAATAAAACGAAAAAAATAATCAAAATTACGATTCAATCGTTTATTGCTAACATTATACAAATGGTATTAAACCTTAAAAACTATTTTATACATTTTATATGTTTCACATAATTTGGTCCGTTTTCAGTAGCCATTTTTTAAGTTGTTTACTATTTCGCCTTAATGTTGTTTTCTTTCCTTGTTGTTCGTTGGCCTGAAAAAAAACACGCGCGCTGAATTAGTTTTTTTTTTAATTAACTTAATGTCAATTTTAACATACGTGCAAAGTATTGAGTTTGGAGTTGTTGAGATCTAACACTATATAAATTTTCGTCTCTAGACAGAGATAGATAGCTTCCGTGTCAGGTGCCGATCCCATAGAGGGAGTTCTAGAGTTCTGCGTTCAGAGTTCTGTGTTCCGAATTCACTATAGTGCTCACAGCAAGCAGTCTAGAGTTCTGCAATATTCGCTACAGATTCAACATTCAATTCAAAATTATTTATTCAAATAGACCTTCGCAGGCACTTATGAAAAGTCTGACTCTAATACTCTAATATCGGTTCGGAAGGTTGCATTTGCTGAGAAGAGCCGGCAATAAACTCAGCAATTACTCTTTTCAAAACAAGCTTAGATTCATTACATAATATTTACATTCTAATCGCACTGAAAACAATTGCGTGCCCCGGCGCGGCGGCAAAATTACAAAGCACGTAAAGATCACATGTCATACACTTTTTTTCTCGCAAAACGCAGAATTCGGAACGCAGATCTCTAGAACTCTCTCTGTGGGATCAGCGCCTGGGTTTTTACTTGCAAAACCCGAATGATAAGCACGGACGATATAAACTATTAATTATTATTAATCTCGTATACTCTATAACCTTTAAAGTACCTACTCGACGCGACAAATAGATAACCTTTCTTATCTGACGAGCATTTCTTGCGAAAAACCGTACCTTTATCACGTCTTCATACGGATTTTTTAATAGATTAAGCTGATACGGTAGCTAAAAAGACGTCTTCTAATTCGTCGCTTCGAGGGCTGCGTCGCTGTGTACGATATTTCAGGGTCAGTAGACAAGATGGTTGTCGACAATCGTCATCGTTAGTAAACGATCAGCCTTTGTATGGGAACTACTCAATGGATCATCATGAAATTTGGCATGCAGATAGCCTATGGTATGGAGAAGGACATAGACTTTTTATCCCGGGAACGCGGGTGAAACCGAGGGAGACAGCTAGTAATCAATATAATGTACTTCATATTTGACGGGTTTTTGCTAGACTAGAAAGAAGTTTTTTTTAAATGATCTTTTCTTATTAACTGTTGTAATTAATTTATTGTCAGGTATGTACAATATAAGTTTATCACCTCTTAGGTACGCTATTTTCCCCTTCTCTCTCTCTTCTTTAAGTTCCCAAAATACAATAAACGAAAGAGGGGAGACCGTTCAAAAGGTGGGAGGACGAATTAAAGGAAATAGCAGGAAAAACATGGGCAAGGACGGCGAGAGATAGAGAGGAGTGGAAGAGGTTGGAGGAGGCCTTTGCCAAAAATAGGCAAACAGATATTATATGTGTCGATGTCATGTAAAAATATTGTAATAATTAAGTACTTTGAAATTATCCGTATTAAAAGGCTTAAATAAATAAATAAATGTACAATATACGTGCAGGAGGTATGAAAAACCACAGAAATGCCATGTTGAAGATAATAATTATGTACAAATAAATTCCAGGAAAAAAATATGAAATGGCAGGTTGAATTATTTATTAATTATCTAACGAAACCCACAAACTCCTGCTAATTAATCCATTGAAGGAATTACATAATGGGAAAGCCCGGACAACGAACAAGAGCACTGATATGACCTTATTTATTATACTCTATTATGCTCAACAATATACTGATAAGAGGAAGGAAATTTTTGAATGTTATTTGTAATACAAGGTCTCTCTAAGGTCACTGAAAATAACTGTGTATCTACTGTAGATTGTGTTTACCATGAAAATAAGCACTTCGAATAGTGAGACTTGCAGTAGCATAGACTACGGGGGTTCTAATTCTTATTAAGAACAATGGTTTTAAATATATCCGTCTATTTCTGATGTCATATAACAGGTGGAGATTTCAAGATGGCATATTTTCGAAACATATGTTGGGTTAGTCATGCTGAACAACTTTTACTATGGGACCAATAGTGAATTGTCATTTTTTTTTATTTTCTCAAAAAATTTCAACTTTGCTCGATAATGTATGAAAAGTAAAAAAAATCTTTCGCGTATTCAGTGTTGGTCCCATAGTAAAAGTTGTTCAGACTAATCCAACATAGGTTTCGAAAATACGCCATCTCGAAATCTCCACCCAGTATAAAACAAAACGAGCTAACTTTTACATAAAGAAAAAGAATAGCCTTTTTCTTTAGGTAAAAATCATAAATAAAATAATAGTATGTTACGATAGGTAGGTACATGTGTCTACTATTATCTATTATTATTGACGGGCCAGGTGGCGCAGTTGGTTAAGACTCTGGTAAAGATTCCACCTATTGCGCCGCAGGTCGTCGGTTCGATTCCCGCACAGGACATGCATTTGTGTGCATGAACATGTCTTTATGTCCTGACTCTGGGTGTAATTATGTATATTAAGTATGTATTTACAAACAAAAAGTGGTATAATGTATTATATCAATTATCTGGTTTCCATAGTACAAGCTCTGCTTAGTTTGGGATCAGATGACCGTGTGTGAGGAATGTCCCAGGATATTATTATTATTATTACACCGAGAAATAATGGACTTAAGTCACGAGTATCGTATACTATTTTATAGCACGTGTTCCATAATCCCACACTTATTACGCTACTCCGTGTAATAATGGGCTACTTAGGTCATGGAAAAGCGCATAATGTCACACAATGCTATAAACATATTGCCATTATAGCTCCACGAGTTCTCATGTGATACGCTTATAACCCATAGACATTTTTTTTTTTTTTTTTTACTGTTTATAGGCCTGTGTTTGACCACAATCTCACTATGGTAAGTGGTGATGCGGTCGAAGGTGGTAAGCGCACAAAGCCTAGAAGGAACTGGCTCTCAAGTGCAGCTGACGGAACACACCGATAGGTGCTTGGCGACATATTTTCAACTTGAGGGTGGTAGCCAGCCAGACGGGTACTACAAAGTACCGTACCACCGTGCTATGGTTTCCTCACGATGTTTTCCTTCACCGAAAGCTCAAGCTCATTGTAGGATTCGAACCCGGGACCTTCGTCTCGGTATCCGACGTCACTACCACTGAGCTATCATCGCCTTAAAAAACAAGACGGAGTGTCACCTTATAAGAAAGTGAAGCCGAAAATTTCCTACGTGTGCGTGAGTAAAATCAGTACTGGCCCAAGCAGGCACAAATGGTACTGAGCCTTATTGTCACTGTCAACGTCTCAATACGGAATGACAACCGATCGGCTTCCTATTACTTGCGTCACTTATGAACACAGACCGTGCCATCTTAAATTTTTTCTTGGTCAGAGGCTTACCCACGATCAGTATAAAAAAAATTGTGTATGCATATTTTTATGCTCACCTGAATTTAGGCGAGAATCGCCTTTTCCTTGTTTCATTGTTTTCGAAAGATCCATTGTCTGTTGGTTCCTGAAATCAAGTTGATCAATTAATAAAATAAATACGATAAATAGTCTTGTGATTGAATCCATACACCTAGTTGTAGTCATACGTACGTCAAAGTAAAAGCCATTTATACAGTTTCGTTAAAAAAAGAGGTCGTGGGTTCGATTTCCACCAGTAATGTGAATATTCTGAGTCTGGGTGTATTTAAGTATGTATTTACAAACAAAAAAGTTGTTATATATAATATATAGTCTATCATTTATCTGGTATCTAATCTCCATCATCTAAAAAACGAATGTCTAGTGTACGTACTATCTGTGTTTGACAAACAAACATTTACTTATTTTTACATATATTAAATAAATAAATAAATATCCCGGGACATTCCTCACACACGGTCATCTGATCCCAAACTAAGCAGAGCTTGTACTATGGAAACCAGATAACTGATATAATACATATACTACTTTTTGTTTGTAAATACATACTTAATATACATAACATAGGTTACAGAATAATTAATCTGTGATACATAATTACACCCAGAATCAGGACATACAGACATGGCTCATGCACACAAATGCACGACCTGCGGCGCGATAGGTGGAGTCGCGCCAACTGGAGTATGTAAGTCAATACCTGAGTAAGAGTAGAACGGAGGAGGTCATCTTCTGTGGGGGGTCCGTACTCCCTGAAGCCAGGGGGTCCATACTCGAGGAAACCAACTGGACCCTGTTCTAACGATCTGAAATATAATTATCACTAGATACAATCTATATATATAAAAATGAATTGCTGTTCGTTAGTCTCGGTAAAACTCTAGAACGGCTGGACCGATTTGGCTTATTTTGATTTTGAAATATTTGTGGACGCCCAGGGAAAGTTTAGATGTAGGGTAGCATAGGTAGAACACCATGCGAATGAAGTCGCGCCGGGCCAGCTAGTATGTATATAAAAACGTAATAGTAGGTAATATTCTCAAAGCGTACTTTGGAGTTTAAAACTTGGACCATCACTGGGTTAAACCCGGGTTTTTCAAAACATGGATTCTCTTATGGTTTGTTAATAATTGATCATTCTTATAACCACTATATCGCCATTAAAGTCATAATGTGGCTGGAAGTTAACAATGTTTAAAGAAACTCAGGAGAGCATAGACATATAAAAAATCAAGACGGAGGTTCATTATAAGAAAGTGAAGCAAAAAATTTCCTACGTGTGCGTGAGTAAAATCAGTACTGGCCCAAGCAGGCACAAATGGTACTGAGCCTTATTGTCACTGTCAACGTCTCAATCTCAAAAACTATATGTGTGTGTGAGTCCATGTATTTACAAGACCGCCGGCTTCCTATTACTTGCATCACTTTCATTTTTTCTTGGTCTGAGCGGGAGGGCTATTAGTATCAAAACCACTCATTGAAAAACTATTCATGAAAATGTTGTTTGCTTTTTATGTTGTTTATATCTCCGTTTTATTTATAATAAACGTTCTAATTAACAATATTAATCATCAACTTACGAGTTTTCTTGAACTGTCTTAATTTCTACTTCAGTATGGACCTGGAAAATGGGAAGTAAATATTAATTATTTAGCCCAAAAGTAGATACACGAATGCGAACAAGTGAAAATGAACCTTACCTCAGGTTTGATCTCATTTTCCAAGTTAACCAATGCTGCAGCAATATTCTTGACGCCTTCTTCTACTGCCTTTACTTCGACTTGAACTACTTCTTCTACTGACTGAACAGTCTGCTCCAAAACAGCTGATTTTTTTACTTCTTGCTTAACAACAACGCTTTTTTCTGTGCTTTCAACTTCTGTGGCTTCTTGTACATTCTGGAAACTTTCTACTTTCTCCACTAATTCAACAGCAGCAATATCAGCGTCTAATGCGACAGTTTTTGTGGTTGTTTCTTCGACGAGCTCTGTTGTAGCATCAGTGATTGCTTCGAAAACTTCAGCAAATTTAACTTCTGTGGTCCCTTGAAGCACTTCAGCAGATTTCTCTTCTGAGGTTCCTTGAATCACTTCAGCAGATTTCTCTTCTGAGTTTCCTTGAATCACTTCAGCAGATTTCTCTACTATGGCTATTTCTTCAATAGCTACAGGTGCTGTTGTGGTTGGCTCTTCAACTGATATGACTCCTAATGTCACTGCTTCTACTACATCGCTTTTTGTATTTACTGAAATATTTAATAAAATTAAAACTCTAATGAAAAAAATACTGAGTAATATTCTTACTGAGTTAAATTCTTACTGGCTTACACAATTAGGAAAGTGTAAATAAAATGATGATTCTTTATTAACATTACCTGCGATCTTTTGGCTCTTTTCAGCAACAGATGATGTCAAAGATTGCTCATTAAACTTGGCCTCAATAACCAGGAATGTTTGGTCAGTGACTGAATCAGGAAGTCCTTGGTTGGTGAGTTCCTGAGAGACCTCCACAACCTTAGGTGGTCCATACTCTTGAAGGGAATCCGAGCCAGAGGCTACTGTTTCTTCAATTACAGCCTCTTTTACGGAGACTACAGGTTTCTGTGCATTATGAAAGTTTATAAATGAGAAGTTATCCTCATACAATAATATAATAACAAAACATTAGCGGTCATCAAATCACAATTCGTTATCAATTTTTATACATAAGAGGATTGAGGAAAATCATCATTTCTACATTATTGTAGTTACCTACTTTTTATTCACGTGAATGGGTAAATTTCATAAGAGATAACAACTGAACTCTATCTTTAGAATTATTGTTGATTACTGATCACTGCCACCTATGAAAATTTGCAATACCAGAGGAATTACTATTGTGGCTGGTAATCTTGAAGATCACATAGCAAAGGTAATCACACAAACCCTAGAAGGGATAATAATGATAAAGTTTTTTTTTTATTATGTATAGGCCTGTGTTTGACCACAATCTCACCATGGTAAGTAATGATGTCGAAGGTGGTAAGCGCACAAAGCCTAGAAGGAACTGGCTCTCAAGTGCAGCTGTCGGAACACACCGATAGGTGCTTGGCGACAGATTTTCAACTTGAGGGTGGTAGCCAGCCAGATGGGTACTAGAAAGTACCCTACCACCGTGCTATGGTTTCCTCACGATGTTTTCCTTCACCGAAAGCTCAAGCTTATTGTAGGATTCGACCCCGGGACCTTCGTCTCGGTATCCGACGTCACTACCACTGAGCTATCATCGCCTTAAGGTGAACGTACCTGAACCTCAGAAGGCAAATAAAATGCGGGTCCTTGCGGTCTCCAACCACTTGGTAGATAGGGTCCAGACCCTAAAGCTGATACTGAGCCAATAGCCAGGACAATAGCTACGAAAACCTGAAATAAAATGAAACAGTTTTTTTTTTATATTTCAGTACAGGCCATCTCTGGGTCTCTGCTTTAATCCCGAGTAAATTGTACTTCAAAATTATAAAAAAATAATAAAACAATAAAATGTGCAGTTTTGCTTGATTAATTATGTAAATCCTAGTACGAAGAAATAATTCGTTGTGAGTAAAATGAAATTAAACACTCCATTATTGACGATACAATTATGATAGTACACTTCTTCTAATTATTTCACTTCCGAATTTAGGGAACTTATTACGTATTTTAAATTGCAATGATGGTAAAAGTAAAGATAATTGATATCATAATCAGCACTACTGAAGTCTGCGCGTTTAGCACGCTAAAATAGACTCTACCACAACAAAATAGGTCACAATTCAGTAACAGTCCCTTTGCACATATTCTTTTAAACACTGTATATTTACCTTCATCTTAAACACTTGAGATCTTTGGAACTGACTCGAATGATGACCAAACGTTGATGGATCTCCTTATATACTCAATATACGATCGATAATCAAATAGATCCAAACCTTGATTCGATAAGTAAATAAAGACGTTTGTTTAAGTATTAGAAGTTTAATCGGATTATGAAATTTTTATGTGATCATTTTATAAGGATTTGTACGTGGCCAAGGTAATTGTGATCACTGCTTGATTTTACTATGGTTTGACTACTTACTACATGGTAACTTATGGTGTGACTCAAGGTGGTTATCACAGAGTTGAGAAGAGCTCTCAAATCAATTGGTTTTTAACAATAGGAGGATAAAAATAGGAGGATCACCGCCGATTTTGATGGTTAAAACTGTATTGTATTACAGTAGCTCGCACAATCTTCCGAAATATTTTTTATAATTATTTCGACCATGAACTTTGAAAATATGATAGAATTCCTCGACGAAAAAGAACATAAAACATCGCGATTGCAGCATCATCATAATTATCGGCCTATAATGTCCCACTGCTGAGCACAGGCCTCCTTTCACAAATGAGGGTGAAAGGGAATGGGCGATACTCCACCACGCGTGCATATTATTCAATATTGTCACCAATTTATCAAACTGACTTCAAAAAAGTGTCAGGTTAGAATTTCTACGTTATGATTATGTGAAACTTTTTAGGGACTGCGCAAACGTAGACACGTTTTGTTACCGACACGGCACACCATCACAGCAAACCGTAGTTTCTGTGTACTGTAGCGGCGATCGGACACAGTCGCCGGTTGCTACTCGTGGGGCTCTACCGCGTAACTTTGGTCGTAATCGTAACGAACACCATTAATTATTATCATCCAATGACGCGCACGCCGTCAGTTTCAGTACAATTGTAAGGATTTTTTTTAATGTTACTTGTGTCTTCAACTGACGACATTTAGTTTCCAGTTACCGCCACCGAACACTTTAATCGTCAACGAGTACGTGTAAACTGGAAGCATCTGGACACAAAAAATGTTAACTTCTAAGCAGGGAGTGGCTGATTTCATACTGGTTCTATAGAAATCAAATATTCATTGGTAGCTTGCATCCGATACAAGACACAAAAAGTGCCCACGTTTGCGCAGCACCACACAACACAAAATCTCACCATGGTATAAACCATCATAAACTTTGGTAGGGAAATGAATATAGAAACATACTTGTAGGTCTTTGACGATCGATGTTTTTACCTGAAAGTGGTACCACCGAGCTATTGTAACCTCAACGAAGATTTCCATTACCGAAAGCTCAAGCTTACCCCTGGATTCGAACCTACAACCTCCGTTACCTCAACTAATTACCCCACGCGAATGCCCCTGCAGTAGGCAAAGACGACAAAGATTTCAATTCTTTTACTTCAAACATATTTAGAATCCCAATCTAACATACAATATTTTTTTTAGTACTATATGTACTGTAATCTCACCATGGCATGTGATGATGTGGCCGAAGGTGGTGCACACACAAAGCCTAAGGAATTGGCTCTTAAGTGCTGTCGGAACACACCGATAGGTGCTTGGCAACAGATTTTCAACTTGAGGGTGGTAGCTAGCCAGGTGGGTACTACAAAGTACCACCGTGCTATGGTTTCCTCACGATGTTTTCCTTCACCAAAAGCTCAAGCTCATTGTAGGAAACCTACGGGCTCATGAGTAATTCCACGCTACAGATGACCATTCCAAAACAATGAAGCGTCGATTCCACCCGGGAACAGAACCCAGGGCCATCGAGGTGACGACTTTTTGTTTATAATTAATCACGACAATTAATGATGTTGGGAAGTCAATTATAATAAGTAAATAGAATTATAATTAAAACTCAAGGTTTTTCTTATGTTATTCGCAAGGCAAATATTTAATCATTTTACGCTTCAAACTACATAGGTTACGTCATATATTAACTAGTTGATGTCCCGGCTTCATACAGGTGGGTTTCCCTTTTTTGAAGAGAGGTAGAGCGTAGCGTTTACTTGCTCAAAGATCAGCTCGACTGGGGTTTGTTTTATTCGACGAAGTTGCTAAACAAGCATACGGCGGTTGAAGGCCGACTTACAAACTGGCGGTAACTTCGGTAGCTTTGACCTTCATAGGCGCCCTTCTAGGGCCTAAATTGAATAAATGGCTTTGACTTTGACGGCCGGCTTGATGGTAAGCGGTTACGAGCTGTAGCCATATGGTCACTTGCAACACACGAAGCACCGTATATATATTATATAGTCGTTAAGCTAGTTGGAGGCCTCCTAGGCGGCTTGAAAATTCCAACAGTAGGTTGACCACTAGCCTACCTCCACCGATCCGCAGTGGGCACGCGTGGTGGAGTATCTGCGCATTCCCTCCTTCATCCTATTTGTGTGCAGGAGGTCCGTGCTTAGCAGTGGGAGATCATGGGCTGTTGATGATGAATAAGCAATTGGATTTATTTGATGGGGCAACATTTCTTATGAATATATTTTTTCATTGTTAGATAGTGATCTTATTAATAAATAGCTGTCCCAGCGGTTTCACCCGCGTTCCCAGGTTAAAAGTAGCCCATGTCCTTCTCCATACCATAGGCTATCTGCATGCCAAATTACATGATGATCCGTTGCGTAGTTGAGGCGTGAAGGCGTAACAAACAAACTCACTTTCGCATTTATAATATTAGTTAGGATGAAATAAGTTTAGTTCGAAAACCACAGAATGAGCATAAGTTAAATGCTTAGAATGTCAATATCTCTTTTAAATGACTGGTTAGTTGATGCAGTTTGCAGATTCCACCTATTGCGCTGCAGGTCGTGGGTTTGATTCCCATACAGGAAATGCATTTGTGTGCATGTCTGTTAGTCTTGACTCTGTTTGTAATTATGTATATTAAGTATGTATTTGACAGCTAGTTGGATGCCTCCTAGGCAGCTTGAAAAATTCCAACAGTAGGTTGACCACTAGCCTACCTCCACCGATCCGCAGTGGGCACGCGTGGTGGAGTATCTGCCCATTCCCTTTCACCCTCATTTGTGAAAGGAGGCCTGTGCTCATCAGTGGGACATTATAGGCTGTTGATGAAGTATGTATTTACAAAAAGTAGTATATGTATTATATCAGTTATCTGGTTTCCATAGTACATGTACAGTCGAGGACATAAATATGTATACACTTAGTAAAATTCAACAACGGTTTCCTCTTAAACTACTGATTGAAATTATGAGATATTATAAAGGCAGAATCTTCTAACATATACTATTATGATTTGTGTAATAGTTTAACACTTAAATGTTAAACATGCGAGAAAATTGCTTTTGAATTTCAGAAAGTGTATACATATTTATGCCCTCGACTGTACGTACTGCTTAGTTTGGGATCAGATGACCGTGTGTGAGGAATGTCCCAGTTGAACGGAATGTTGATATAACATGAAAAAACCATTCGTAATTATGTATCATAATATGATCAAATCAAAAAGTCATTTATTCAGTTTAGGCCCTGGGGGCCTACCACAAGCTCTTAAAACAAGGTTAAAATAACCTTATTTGTCTTTTGTCCCTCTTTGACATCCGGCGTCAAAACAAGACAAAACACAAATAAGGTTATTTTAACCTTGTTTTAAGAGCTTGTGGTAGGCCCCCTGGTAAGGCACTTAAGAACGTTAAGTTGTATGTACATACAGTTGAATTTACCACCGGTTCGAAATTGAGAAGAATCCGGCTATATTATATTATTATAGCAATGACATAAAAAAACTTAAATATTACGTAAAAAAACTTTTTAACAAAAAAATAAACCAACGAAAAAACTGAAAAGCAAAAAATAATTTTGAATATAACTTGAATTTTATAAGGTTTTGCAGTCGGGGACAAACCAAAAACCTAATATAATGTTTGTCTAAAAAGGAAGCTAAGCAATATTGCTAACGCAATTATTTTTTTCGAATTTAAATCTAGGGCTCTACCGCGTAACTTTGGTGGTAATCGTAACGAACACCATTAATTATTTCATCCAATGATGCGCACGCGGTATGTCGCGACGATGACCATTCGTGGGCCCTGATTGGATGAAATTCATTAATGGTGTTCGTTACGATTAACACCAAAGTTAGGCGGTAGAGCCCTCGGTCCCATAGTAAAAGTTGATCGTATACATGAGTACTTTACGTGGTTTCATTTAATGTCGTATTGTCGTAATAGCTTATATTATTGGTTTGTCCCCGACTGCAAAACCTTATAAAATTCAAGTTGTATTCAAAATTATTTTATGTTTTTCAGTTTTTTCGTTGGTTTATTTTTTTGTTAAAAAGTTTTTATTTTATAATTTTTTGTGGCTATACTCTACTAATTACTACATGCTTAATTTTTGATTTCTTTTGATGTAATACACAACTCAGCATTAAAATCTATGAGTGAACAATAAATCATCCCTATTTTCCCACCCTTAGGGTAGGTATTTTTTATCCATATTTATATGGGACCACCTTCGAGGTATACCCTATCCAATAAAAAAAGAATTTTCAAAATCGGACTATTCTGTCAAAAGTTATGCGTGATCATAAATAAAAAAAAAAAAAAAAAAAAAAACGCGTCGACTTGTAAACCTCCTCCGGTTTTTCGTCGGTTAAAAACAGAACTTACTTAAGACAAAACTTGTATAATGAAATGGGTATTTCTAGTCGAACCTAGTTAGGGACCTAAAATGACGAATAAAACATATTTTTTCCATAAAATACAATTTATTAAACAAAATAAAACAACAAAAATACAATAATTACTAAAATAACTCACAAAAATCATATAACTTTTTTGAAAGAATATATAACTCCAAAAATTTTAAATATCACAAAATCAAAATTATACCTAGAGCAATAGTCTGAAAACTTGTTTTGAGTCAATAGCCGTTAGAGCCGGTGTTGCCATGGTTACCGTTGGCGCCATTGAAGTCGTTGCCATGGTGACCAGCGCGCGCGTTGTTCGAGTTGGAATCATAGCCTCCTGAACGAGTGAAGTCTTCTGTATCTTCATAGGAGATGCGAGGTTTGAAGCCACGCTCATCAGCTTCATAACTTACAGTCTGTAAAAAACAAAAAATGTTTAATTCAGCCATTATCTTCAGAAACAATAAGTTAATAATAACTCAAAACCAAAGATTTTCATAGGGCATCCTGCCTCTACCCAGATGGATAATCCGCCTTACTAAAGCATGACATTTAATTTCACTCCGCTTGAGGGGCTCCCTGAGCAAATCGCTCTCAGTTCGTACTGCGCACGGCTGTCAAATACTGTCAATTCTGGCTTGTTTATTTCATGTTCCCAGAGAGGCGACTATCCTTCTGGACGTTTTAAATTCTTTGCTCAAAACCTTGTTCACACAATGTCTAATACAATAAACTGAGCAGAGTGGAAATTCGATTCTTTTTTATGATACTGCCACAGACTACAGAACAAAAGGAGTGAGGCTATATTACATTTATATATATATATATTTTATCTGTTAATTTAAATTTTATATAATCAGTCCACTGTGTCCTCAGATTACAGAACAAGGCAGATGGAGCGCGTGGAACACGACAGTGAAGCCAAAAAAGCAAAAACAAATTGATAAACACATGCCTGGTATTCGCTTTTGAATTTGTATTTGCTTTGTTTAACAAACTTTATTTAACGAAAAACACTTTCTTTTTAATAAACTTTGTTTAAACAAACCAAATACAAATACAATAGCGAATACCAGCTATGTGTTTTTCAATTTGTATTTGCTTTTTTGTGGACGGGCTTGCGAGCCTCGAACGAGCGCGATTGTCAGTTTTTTCACGTACAAAGGGATTCGTATCGTGCTCGTTACAGGCTCGTTGGAGGTTCGTTCGTGGCTCGGCTCGTGCTCGATTCGCGTAGCATGGACGCACCATAACAAAATTACAAAAACAAAAGAAAGTTTTGTTATCTTAATTTATAATAAAGCTATGTCTATTGTCTATTGTCTAAAATCATTATCAAAAAATAGGCAACTAATACCATTCTGATACAACACAAATATGTGTGTCTCCTCTTTCACATATGTGTAAATTTAAACCTAAGGTTCTGAAAAAAGTTGGCATGTTTGACAAGCATAACTCCGTAGAGCTGCACGGAAACATAGAAGGATGGAATTAGGATGAGGTACGAGATCCCTTATGACCAAATTTTATGATTCATACGACGTGCATGAATCATAATTGGTCAAATGCATTAATCATTAACCTATGGGGAATAATAAAAACCATTATTATGTCACCTGAAATTTAGAGCATGATGATGACTGCTGTCAACTCAGTATCGTGACGTAGGACTTAATGACGACCTAGTAACGACTGATATGGACTATTTCCTCAAGCTGAATGTGAACAAAACCCTTCTATAAGTGATGATATTGAATATGGTACACATAAAGCCTATAAGAGATCAATAGCCGCACAGGTATACCCCCTTGATTCTACTGAGATTTTCTATAGTGGCCACCTCTACTCCCTAAATAAATGGTGGTCATAAAAGACGGCACACTATACCAGGCAACCCCTTATATGATAGACACACAGCTATGTTGTTAAGAGAGGTAGATCATAGTGGTATTTCGCAAAAAGAGCAGCTCGACTGAGGGAGTAACTGTGCCTTATAAAATACCGCAGCCAAATAACTAAATGTTATGTTCCTGCGCGTGAGTAAGGTCACCAGTGCTCATTGGGGAGAGGGAAGGGTCGTGAAGCATCAAGCATCCATAGGGCCACGTTAATCGCTTACCACCAGGCTGGCCGTATGTTTCTATGGCGACTTAGTAAACTTAGAAAGTTTAAGAGGAAATGCTGGTGGCGTTTGTTCCATACAAACGCAATCCTCAGTTTACTCTCTGGATAAGGGCACTAGAGCAATGATTATTTTACCATGCAATCTGTAGGTACCACTGTATGTCCCTCGTTTGTGTTTTTCTCCATAAATTAATTATTATAAGAATTAGGAGCCTTCTAAAATCACAAAAACTTGCCATTTTGAACGCCCCCTTATCAGACGTCCAGCGAACTTCGACGAATATAAATAACAAAGGAAAACCGACAGCCAAAGCCCTTCTTTTTATGATTTTTGAAATTTTTTCTTAAAGCGATCCAGTTTTTTTGGAGGATACCGGGGATTACGAAATAGCGATTTCGTCTAATTTAAATAGGTATAATCGTTCCAAGCTGTAGTTGTCTCTATCGCTCTCGGGCGGGATAGCTCGGGCACAGCGCGACAGCGATAGATATGTTAAAAATCTTTTTTTTTTTTTTATTGCAGCCATCCTTTCCTCTTAAGCTCATTGTCTAATACGAAATAGCCTTACCGAAGCATCCACTGACACCATCACAAAGCTATCATCTTTTATCAGTGACGTTACGAATGACAAGCAAGTCAGCAACTACGTCATTGACAAATACCACGACATGCAGTGTGATATCACAAAGACGCGGTTGCTTGATATCATATCAACAATGGTCAGCTTTGGATGTGCACATGATACTTAATGAGTTTACATTTACATGACGTCATGGTTTAGTATGACGAGGAAAACTATCTTCAAGCATAATGGCCTGACGGAACATTCTCGCTTGATGAAGGAAAATGTTGATACAGAATTACTTGAATAGTATATTGACGCCAATTTGTTTGAAGAAATAGCCAACGTTTTTCCAGGGATATAGATTACTAGAGTCAGTAAGTTGAAGTGGCAATGGGCAGGATAGAGAGCCGATAAACCACGGAACAGAATGGTTCTACAGATGCACGCTAAGCGAGACAACCTTACCAATAACGCTGCTGGATGCAAGCGGCCTAAAAGCTTTATTTTTGGGTGCAACAGGGCCCTTCAGCTGGGATGGTTATGATGAGGTTAGTCCTACCAAGTGATTGTTGCCGCCTCTCGTTGTATGCCTGTCTCCTGCCATCAGGCAACACCACGTGATACTCCCCTTGGGCCCTATTTTCCTCTCTCTCCTCGTGATGCCCGAAGTCTGTCCCCTCTTGGTAATCATTCACCATGTAGCCAAAGTTGTAGCTCGCAGGCTCCTGCGCACAGAATCGAAGTATAAGTACTGTTTTATTCGTAAAATTGCCAAATTGTTGGTTATATTTTCACGAACTGATTCAAATTTTGATTTTTGAGTACTTATACTTATTCTGTTTTGTGAAGGCAATGATTTTTGCTACCGGAATGGTAGTCTGTTACTACTTTATTAGAAATTACATGGGAATTTGGCATGAAGATTTTAAAATAAGTACAATGTTTGTAAAAGCGTCTTTTAAAGGTTAAAGCAAAGCAGTCACAGTTTAGTTTCTTTCTAGTTATTTAAGCATTTTCTTGAAAGCCAATGGTTATAGAATGCTTTGGTACTTACGCTGCTAACATCATCGAGGCCATTCCTTCCAAAGGCTCCTGCATTGTGATCATAGCCTGGCTCTTCATTACCAAATTTAGCGAGAGCACCTTGAGGGCTGGATCTGTTGAAAATATTTAGAAAATAAAAAGGTCTCTTCAGGTCATAATCCGATCATAGACTTTGATGATTATGGCTACATTCCGAATTGAATAATATCGCTCACAGTGCTCACAGCAATTATTTGCGTACCGAGTTAGATATCACGATAATGACATTTGAGAACTGTCAACAATTCGGAACGCCCGTTATCGCGCTCACAGTATTCAAAACAGAACATTTGAGTATTTAATTAAAATCTGAATTAACAATATACTCTAGGACTCCTTATATCTTTTACAATTTGACTCACAAGAAGGAATATTCGCGTTTTTATTATCTCATAAAATCATAAAAAGTATCTTAGCCAATTAGAAAACCAAGAATTTTATTAGATTTTTTGCCGAAAACACAATAATTAACCGTCACTTTTGACAGCGCTCACGGTGATATCAGTTTAGGGCATGATCGGTGTGAGCGCAATATGGCGGATATCATGACGTCATTAATGACGTTTCACGCGACATAGTTATCTGTCATTATTTAATTCGGTACGGGTTTAAGCACGCTCAAATCGATTACAGCGAGCCTTTGTTAAGCTCCCGATTCTCGAGTAATATCGATGTCGCTTCGGTATCGGTAGAAATATTTAAAACTGATTGCAACAAAGTTTATATGCCCCGCTTATATTATGTTATGATTCCCAATGGTAAGGTGCACAAGTATAAAATAATAAAACATTTTATCTGGTCCGTGTTGGATCTAATAAGGATATTTTTACCTCGCGAAGCCGTTCCCAGTAACGCCAGCGGCACCGCGTTGACCTTCCAGGCTCCTTGCGGCAATGATCTGCGGTAGGCTTGTGGTGAAACTCTGACCACCAGGTCCACCTTGAGGGTAGCCTGTTGAGCTCCGACTAGCTGGTGGAGGCGGCAAATAGCTGGAATTTTAAGATTTTTGGTTGATTTTATACTTTTCGAGAATCTGAGTTTAATTGGTAATTTTTTTGGGTTCCGAACCGACAAGTTTATAAGGTGCCACTCTATCCGTCTGTCAGTCTGTCACAGTGCTATATTTCAGCAACCACTGATAATATTGATTTGAAATTGGGAATAATTATAAATATTGCTTAAGTACCCAATTTTATAACTAATTAAACATTTTATAAAAATATTGATCTGGTATAGGGACCGAAAATTCAAAGTGGGGCTTCGAGTTTAAATGGGGTTATGGGGTTAATTTAATTGTGTTCTTTCTACGAATGAAATAAATGAATTTTATTTTCTTTTAATGACTTACCTATGGGATGGCGGAGGTTCTGCGAAGGCGATGGCGACGAGGAGAGCAGAAGCAATGATGGTCTGTGGAAGTAAACGTTCGATTATTCATCTGCATCAGGTCCAGGATATATAGTAGGTATCCACTAAGAAAGGGTTTTGGAAATTCCTCCGGAAAAGAAGGGTAAAATAGGGGATGAAAGTTTGTATGAAAGCTCGTCAGTTAGGATCCTCAAATTTTGTGTTTAGGCTGAAGATTGAAAATGAATTCATACATGTCTCTAATTCCACCCTTGAAGCGGGAAGGAGTTGTTTTGTTTTACTGTTGTAGAAAAATATGTCATTTTGTTTCCAAGTTTAGCACCAACCTTTTTGAATAAAATGCAAAATTTGAAGTAGATCGGACCAAGGAATCACGTTGTCCCATAAAAACTTTGCCCTTAGGGTTAGACTTTCGGAAAATCCTTTCTTATCGGATGCCTACGTCATACCTACAAAGAACACACCCTCCAAGTTTCAGGTCTCTACGATTAGTGGTTTAGGCTGTGCGTTGATTCTCAGTCAGTCATTCAGGACAAAGCATTTTATATTTATAGATAAGGCTAATTGAACTAAATTGATTAGTAACAAGTGGTTTTTATTTATAAATATATTTATTAATAATTACAATTAATTAATTTATATTGAAGCGCTCGTGGTGTAGCATGATTAGCCGTTCTTAATCGATCGGCAAAGTTAAGCTACGTCTGTCTTGGTTGGTACCTGGATGGGTGACCGCCCAGTGGTATTTCAAATCGAGCGTTTCCGTGCTTCGGAAGGCACGTAAAGCCGTTGGTCCCGGTTATCACTTAATTGTGATAGTCGTTAAGCTGGTTGGATGCCTCCTAGGCGGCTTGAAAAACTCCAACAGTAGGTTGGCCACTAGCCTACCTCCACCGATCCGCAGTGGGCACGCGTGGTGGAGTATCTGCCCATTCCCTTTCACCCTGATTTGTGAAAGGAGGCCTGTGCTCAGCAGTGGGACATTATAGGCTGATGATGATGATGATGATGATGATGACGGTGAATTTATATTTGCATATCTCATTTCTAAGTTTAGATTATTTATTATATATTTAAGTGTTTAGATTATTTTTTATATTATAAGGGTGCGCAAAGTTCTTTTTTTTTTTGTAAATATTATGTTTTGTATTAATGGTGAAACTAAACATTACATAATTGTTATTATTACCTTCATGATGTCCCAAACAACACAAACACTCAGATGTAATGAACATGTAACTCGAATGATACATTTGTCCCAATCGTTATACCTTTTATACTAAACGAGCAGAGTAGGGGTTGAAATATTGCTATCATTAGCGACATAAAAGATGAGCTTTCAAGGTACTGCAGCTTAAGAGATTAGACGAAGATGTGGAGTCGTGTTAGATTGTTATTTTTTAGTTTTGTTACTGGTACACAGGTGAGTTAGTGTTAGTGCATTTGTGTGCATGAACATGTCTGTATGTCCTGAGTCTAAAAAGTAGTATATGTATTATATCAGTTATCTGGTTTCCATAGTACAAGCTCTGCTTAGTTTGGGATCAGATGACCGTGTGTCCCAGGATATTTATTTAGTTAGTTTTATATTTTTTAATCATACGTAAATTGGGGTTAACTAAAAACGGCCCTTGTATGTATGCTTGAATTATGCTGAGTTTGCTACCATTTGACAATAATGATTTTTGTTTTATCTTTTTATATTTAGTTATTTTTATGTTTGTTAGTTTGACAATAAATTATTCTTATTCTGGCCAATAGATATTTGTAATTTTTTTTAGTTAACAAACATAATACCCCGGTAGACTTTCAGTGAAGGAAAATATCGTGAGGAAGCCTCAGTAGGTTTTCGGGTCCAAGTGTGTAGTTATAAAGCATGTGACTTCTAAAAATCTTTCTTCGTGGTGTTTGATATTAAAGTAAGGCCCACAGGCCTCCACAGCTATTGGTGATGATTTCTATATGGACAAAAATTCAACTATAAGCTGGAGTTTTCAATGAAATAAAACGTTACAAAACATAAACAAAAAAACAAGTACGAATCTATCTGGCTACCACGTTCAAGTTTAAAACAGTTTTTCTTTCACGTTGTCAAGTACGATACTTACCACCATCTTAAAAAATAACAAACACAAGTCGACTCCACACATGCAGTTGTTCCCAAATATAATTCAAGGATGTGACGACAGTGATGCTCAATAAGCCAAGCTTCCTATTACCTGTGCTGGTGACCTTACTCTCATTGTAGACCCGAATGTGTCGTGTGAATACGCTAATTGTTCAGTCTCATTAGACTTCGTGTCTCCGAAAGGACACTTCATTTGGAATTGAATTAAATTTTACCACTAAACTAAATTAGCCTACGAATTTGTGTCCGACTAAAGATTTCTGATCGTAGCTAGCGGAACGTTTAATGATTTTAGAAATTCATTCAAGATTATTAGTATGCGCTCGTGGTGTAGCATGATTAGCCGTTCTTAATCGATCGGCAAAGTTAAGCTACGTATGTCTTGGTCGGTACCTGGATGGGTGACCGCCTAGTGGTATTTCAAATCGAGCGTTTCAGTGCTTCGGAAGGCACGTAAAGCCGTTGATCCCGGTTATCACTTAATTGTGATAGTCGTTAAGCTAGTTGGAGGCCTCCTAGGTGGCTTGAAAAATTCCAACAGTAGGTTGACCACTAGCCTACCTCCACCGATCCGCAGTGGGCACGCGTGGTGGAGTATCTGCCCATTCCCTTTCACCCTGATTTGTGAAAGGAGGCCTGTGCTCAGCAGTGGGACATTATAGGCTGATGATGATGATGATGATTCAAGATTGGCTAAAAGTGAATAAAATAATGTATTTAAAAAAAAAATTATAAGCATCTTAACGAGATGATAAATTATTTATTTATACCACTAAGGTGTCAAACAAGCATACGGCCCGCCTGATGGTAGGCGGTTACCGTAGCCTATGGACCAGGGGTATCACTCGCGCGTTGCCGACCCTAACCGACCTTGCTACTTGTCAAAAATAATACTTCAACTTCAACTTCGGCGCTTGCTAGAAACCTCCAGCTCCAGCCAAAACTTCGGCCCATTTTGCACGAAACCGAAGGTGTGGCTGAAGTTGGCTGATATCTGAATAAGAAATTTTCGCCCAATTTCCCGAAGGATCTATTGTTTCTTGGGATAAAAAATATGCTATGTATAAACACAAAAACTATTGTATCTATGTGCAAAATTACATCAGAATCCATTCAGTAGTTTTGTGCGTGAAAGAGTGACAAATATCTTTAAAAATCACAAATTATATCTAGTGCAATCCCGATCCTGCGAGATCGGGATCTTGCGAGATCTCGAGGCATTTTACAAGATCATTCCCGAACCGAAAAATCGGACGAGGTTATGTTAATTGTTTATGTCTTTGCTTTTTGTAAGTACTTAAAACTTATATTCATGTCACATTCAAATAATAAAAAATATTGTCATCAAAATTGATCGAGACCTCCGGAGACCAGTGGGCGGGGAGCTTTTTCCGCCAACGCGTCAGCTTGGCTATCCAAAGAGGAAACGCTGCCAGCCTTCTGGGAACCTTGCCGTTAATCGGAAGCAGCGGCAGGCTTGAGGAAATTTTCTATAATTAGATTGTATTTTGTACATATTTGTTGTGAATAAAAATTTATACAAACAAAACAACAAAAAAAAATAATAATAAATTTTTTTGATCATCCTAACATAGTGTTCAAAATGAATGCTAACTCTGACTGATGCTTGGAAAAAAGATTATAAAATCATTAATGCAATGATTAATAATGAACACCTTATTAAAATTGCTGCTATAAAAACGCAAGGCGTTGTCGTTAATTGCTATTATTCTATAAATAAATAAAACATGAAAGTATTCGAGATCCCGATCCCTAGGGATCTCGCGGGATTAGAATTTAAAATCTCGATAGACCCTGAAAGAGAATCCCGATTCGGATTGGATCCAATAATAATAATAATAATAATAATATAGCCATTTATTCCCAAAATAATTATTGCTTTTTCGTTACATTTATATTTACTTCTATTATAATAATTCATTTTATTAGTACAGTTACAATTGGGTTGCCCATTTCTGGGCATAGGCCTCCTCCATCCCATGCCACACCTTTCTATCGGCAGCCAGTGCAGGCCAGGCGATGCCCGCCGCATGCACGATATCGTCGCGCCAGCGGCGCCGCGGGCGGCCGGGGCCCCGCGAGCGCGTCGCCTCGCGCGGGTACCAGTGCAGCATCCGCTCGCTCCAGCGTCCATCGGTTGTGCGAGCTAGGTGTCCGGCCCAGCGCCACTTCAGACAACAAGCTAGCTTTGCCGCGTCGATCACTTTTGTTCTTTTACGGATGTCAACGTTCCTTTGGCGATCATTTAGGGTTAAGTCTAACATACTTCTTTCGGTTGCTCTTTGGAAGGTTTGCAGTTTGTGTATCACTTCGGACGTTATGGGCCACGTTTGACATCCGTAAAGTAGAGTAGGAGTAACGATAGAGTCCATTGCTTTCTTCTTTAGCTTAACGTCGATGTTAGACTTAAAGATGTGTTTTAGAGACCAGTATGAGTTCCAAGCCTTTTTTATTCGCCGCTCAACTTCATTCACATAGTTATTTTTGAAGGAGATGTTTTGACCCAAGTATACATACTCATCGACGTAATCGATTGGATCCAACAAACAAAAAAAACTCAAATTCATACAAACTTTGTCAAGGATTTTTATTAAAAGAAATTCCTAAACACAAGAAATAGATAGCACGTCAAATTCAATGTCTTAAATCGCACTAAACTAATTTTGGTCACATCACATCTCTTTCTTACGAACATTATTGAAGGATTTAACATATTTAAAGCTATTAAATTAGTATTCCCGTCTTCATTTGCGGGTATTTAGAGGTAACCGCGATAGATGGCGACTCAATTTATATTCAAAACAAGCATTGGACTTAGGGATGGGCAGGGAAAGAAAAATATTGGGAAGAAAAGAAAAATACGGGAAAATACGGAAAAGAATGGAAAAATACGGGAAAATTCCCAAACGGCGGGAAAATACTCAAATGGCTTTATGTTCCTCAAAAAACATATTTGTTGATGCTTTTGATTGTTATTTTAATCATACTCGCTGTTGTATGTACCTACATCACCTACGCGCGGACCTACGCGGACCTTGGAGGAAGTTATCACACATTTTTTTTATACTACCTAGGTAGCAAACAAGCATACGGCCCGCCTGTTGGTAAGCGGTTACCGTATCCTATGGACGCTTGCAACACCTCCCTCGGGACCCGGGACGGGCTATATAAGCGTCGTACATGTGCACGTGCTCTTTCTGCACGAGACCGTCTGTCCGACTGTCCACCGACTGTCCACCAAAACCCTTACATCCCAAAACGTCGCTTTTTTTAAAAACAACGCAAAAAAAAAAAATTTTGTTTTTTTATTGTATGATATGAGTATGACCCTAATAGAAATCATGTTAAATGTTATTCATACGATTTGTTAAAGGTATTTCTCGCTATATACGCAAAATCTACTAAATATGACCATTTGAGTATTTTCCCACCCAATGGGAAAATTCCCGGGTTCTTTCCCACTAAATTGGAAATTTACTCGAAGTTGGGTTTATTCCCGGGAAGAAACCCAACCCTAATTGGACTAATTTGACAGGACTTAATTTCTTACATCGTTTTTTTATGTTCTTTGTTAGAAAGTGACATAGTAAGACTAACATTAGTTTTGTTGTAAACAATACAATCGGCAACAATATCTCTCCAACTATTGACTTAAATAAAAAAAGTTATTATGAAACTTCCATATAATTTTCAAAATCCCACACGCTCGCAACCTCTAGCAGTTCATGCAAGTTCTAAATTTAATGGTCTCCTCTGGACGAATGTATGTGACATACGGAGAGATGGACAAGACTTTATTAGGACTACGAAGAGAATAGCTGATCCTAATCGCTGCCAAGGTAGTGCGCCCAAAATGCTGGCGGCGGGGCTGTATGTTGATGCTTATCCTCTAGCCGAGGTATTCGTACAGTCCAGTCCTCTTGACTGACTGATTAGACGCTTCGATTTGTCGCGAAAATTTGATGGGCTCCTAGTCTAAAGAATATCATAGGCAGTAAAAAATATATACTATCAGTAGAATAAATAAAATGAATTCCAATTAAACCTTTATTTCAGTTGCGCTCAATTACATAAATTGTCTTAATTTGTAATAAAATAAAATAAATTAAATATTTAACGATCAGATAAGCCCTATCGTATCAAATTTGGTATTAATGCCAAGTCATTTAGTTCCACAGGCTCCACTATACTTCATCAACCAGGTGGTAATCAGTAGGGTCCTTGCGAGAGGTCTTGCGCGTTCTCATCGTAGCCAGCCCTGGTGGAGACGACGGTGCGCTCCAGAGAGATCCTAGGTCTAAAGCCACCTTCATCAGCCTCGTATTCCACCGTCTGAAAGATGGACCAGTTATTAGAGATCTGATTATGAATGGTACAGTCAATTTTAACGTTCATTAGTGCCGCAGGGTCTAAGCTGACAGAGAACTTAAAGGTTACAAGGATTAGTAAATAATCAAAATAGTAAAAGGTAGAGTGAAATGTTCTTGCATGTACCATAGGTACTATAACTTGTTATAAGGCAGCAGGTTAGTGGGATGTCATAATATTATATTTATTACCTGTTTGGTGCCATCAGGCAGAACAACGAAGTAGGATCCCTCGACTTTGTTGTCTTCCCTGGTCTCCTGGTGGCCAAAGTCACTTTCAGATCCGTAGTCCTCTACTTTATATGCGAAGTCATAGCTGGCTTCCTCCTGAAATATACCACGAAATTTAGGTACAATTTTACCGCAGTATGCTCAATTTACTGAAGATAAAGACTTGTAATTTGTTTTGTGAATCGAAAATGAAGTTAAGGTACAAAAGACTTTGCGAAATTTGTGTTATGTGATTAAATATTTAACACACCTCCTCAAGCTGCTCATCCAGGCCGGCTCTAGCGTACTGGTAGCCCTGATTCTCTTGAGCACTGTACTGCTGCGGCACTCCATACTGCGCCGCGGGCGTATCGTAACCTGACGCGTCATGTGTCGCGTGTCGCGCACCAGCGTAAGATGAAGCAACTGCATTAGTCTTCATTAGGTTAGAAGAATGGCTCGAAGAACCATATTCTTGGGACTGTCCCCTCGCACTGGCCACCTCAATAGTGTCTACATTCACCCTGGCTCCATTGCTGGGAAGACCGTACGATTGAGATACTGACTTGCCCTCTTGGGAATATGATCCAAAATTTCTTGCATTCGGTGCTCCGTACGATGTGGATAGAGTACGGGAACCGGGAGCGCCGTATGTCTGTCCTGGGAAATTCCTTGGTGCACCGTAAGTTTGAGCAGGACTCCTAAAAGCTGAAAATGTTTTAATGTTCCTCGGAGCGCTGTAGCTTTGAGAAATATCAGTATTTTTAGTGGATGGAGCGCTGTACCCTTGGGAAATAGTATTTGAGCGTAATTGGGAAGCTCTGGAGCTTGAACCACGGGGAATGCCGTATTTCTGGGTCGGGAAGGGAGCGGAGTTAAAGCTTCTTTGTGCCGAAGCACCGTCCGCTTTATAAGGAGTCGATCGGAGTTCTGGGACACCGTACTGAGGGGAAGGAGACCGAGCCACGGGATATGAGTCAGAGAAGTCTAGGGAAAGAGTGTCGGAATGTTGCGTTGAGCCACTTCTTGTGTTAGGTGCTCCATACTCCTGTGACGGTATGCTGCGAGCATCAGGAACACCATACTCTTGGGATAGACCAAGTGATTCTGGGGCTTGGTAATCTGGTGAAATTCGTGCAGCCGGTAAATAAGATTGTGAAGGTGTGTTTCGAACACCAGCTCTGTGCTCGTGAAATTGGTGATGATCGGACCCATGGTGGTGACCGTGGTGGTGATCGTGCTGGTTAGATCTTGCTGCTGCATAGCCATCACTGGAAATAAAAAAGACGTGACAACAAGTAATTTCAGGTAAATGCCAAATTTGCCATGGTTTGGTTGCATTTTTTTATTATTTTTGAAGCGGAGATTTCTCATTTAGAAAATAAAACATACCTAACTGGTGGTTCGGCGAGTATTAGTGATAGTAAACTGAACAGTGGTATAAATATCTGAAATGAAGAGACAGTGGTTGTTAGATCTTTGTCTTTATTGATCGAGTTTTAACGATATAAATAACTATATGTTTAGTAATTTACCTTCATTTTGGTATTGGGTGAGATCAAATCTAAAACCAATGATATTTTAAAATTAATACACTATGTACTTAAAACAGTGTATATTTTTTACTACAATACTGTCCTAAATTCAATTTATCTACCCACCCTCTCAAGTCGTGATGATATGAAATGAGATGCAACAGGTGACTGATCTCATCCAAAAGCGATTCATGTATTTATACTGAACCAACTTGACGATGCTTTCATTACCAAATTCACTTATTCACCTGACAATCGTGACTCTTAATCTAATTTCATCCTTTTGACCGTGGAATAAAAGCGAGTGTACGATGTATCGAGTGCAGCTGAAGTGTGGTATAAAAGTTACATTGTGCTTGTCTGTGATAGATGGAGCACCGGGTCCGAACGACCTAGACAATTAAATATTGTTTACATACTTAATGAGTGGTGATAATTTAGAGGCCACGTGTGTGATTATCTATTTGGGTTTAATACTTTCAGTTTTCATTGATGTCAAAGACCTGCATAAACTTTTAACAGTTCTGTCACTGAAGAGGACTTAGCAGAATTGCTTGTTACTTCATCCTCCTCCTTGCGTCGTGTGTCCTCATGTCTGAGGGTCGTGATTCCCCCGTGAACTAATTTTATCTCGTATTACATTACGCCAGTTGTGTCTGTCCTTGGCGTCGTGAAGAGCGTCGTGAAAGTTTGTTTCCAGGGATTTGCGGATCTGGTCCGACCATCTGAGTGGGCTGCGTCCTCTTGGACGTTTGCCATCAACCTTCCCGGTCACCATCAGCTGCTCGAGGTTGCCTCCAGACTTTCTGGCTATGTGACCAAAGAATGTCAGGACTTTGCGCAGGCACGTGGAGGATAGTCTCGTCTCCACTTTCAACTCCCGTAATATTGACACGTTGGTGCGGAATGCGGTCCAGGGAATTTTCAGCATCTTTCTCCAACACCACGTTTCGAACGCCTATACGGTCACGTTCGGCCTTCTTGAGGGTCAATGTTTCCGCTCCGTAGCTAAAAATGGAGAATACTAATACTAATATCTTAACGAGTTACTTCTTAACTGAATGTTACTTCATAGGTGACTAGATTTCCGTCCCGCGGTTACACCCACGCCCTACTTTCACCTGCAATCCCCTATTTCATACCGGAAGAGTGAAAGGAGTTGAATTTCGAAAAATTTCCGAGACTTTCCTTGTCTACATCATAAAGGGACCTTTTGCGCGAAATTTCAGCTTTCTATGTTTCAGCTGGGCGTTGATGATTCAGAACTTTTATAGACTTCTTACAGGATCAAGTGAGGTTCAGTGTAGATGATCATTAGCCCATCGGGTCTCAGCTTCTTCTTATATTAGCAGCTGCAGTTTGGGCATGTCTAGTTAGGTGTTCGTGATTGATATCTTCCTCAGATGTTAGTTATCTTATTTCATCACTAGGTTCCAACTTTACTTGACTGATTCTCACTTTTCATTATAATACTAAATTTGTATTCTTGAGATTTTATTTTTGCTATCTGGTGTGGTAGTGTTATACAGACTCTGCAATTGAAAACTATTTTTTTAAAGGAGATGTGTATCACCGTTTGCCAACCATCAAATACATTATTATAGTAATGGTGAAAAGGATGCTGACGTTAGCTTTGATGCTACCTTCTTTTATTATTGTAACGTCATCTTGACAGACGTCAACTATCAACACCACTCTCTCACTTTGTTTCTAAACGTGGTGCCGTACGCAGTTTTTGTCGGTCTCTCTTTGTATCATTTTCTTGTGCCCTCAATAAAGGGAAGTTTGAGTACCAGTGCCTTATTGATTATACAGTCCGCTACCAGATCCTTCTACAATTAGCATTGCCAAATCCTCAAAGGATACCCGACCGCCCTAAGCAGGGGAGCGGTCAGGTTATGATAGACTTGTATCGGCTAAAACCCCACAGGAGTCACCACCTGCGCTGCAGAAAGGGGCTGGTTCTCGTGCAGATCGCGTACCTGCACACCCCTCCACGTGCGGCGCTGAGATAGCCCGTCTCGGGGAAATGTGATACCTCCCCCAGCACCCTCGTATTGCCGAGCACGATGAGTCGGTTGCTTTAATGCTACCTAGTGCAACAAAACAGTCTCTATTCTTGGAAGAGTTCTTGGGTAACGCTACAAAATTCTAAATATGATAGCAAATTAAGTGGATTGTCCTCTGATGTGAAAACTCATACAGAGCATCACAAAATATTTGCTTTTAAGTTTTATATATGCCGCTCCTACTCAATATAGGTACTGGTTCAGTTCTGGACAGTTCGATTGTATAGGAAAATCGCTTAGTATTTTCAGTATTTGGTTGTTTGTACAGTCGAGGACATAAATATGTATACACTTTTTGAAATTCAAAAGCGATTTTCTCGCATGTTTAACGTTTAAGTGTTAAACTATTACACAAATCATAATAGTATATGTTAGAAGATTCTGCCTTTATAATATCTCATAATTTCAATCAGTAGTTTAAGAGGAAACCGTTGTTGAATTTTACTAATTGTATACATATTTATGTCCTCGACTGTACTTCTAATAATTCTAATGGGGTCTGTGTTGAGTAAATAAATAAATTTACTATTGTTATTATTTTAATAGTTAATTAGTCTTTTGAAAATTTATTGAGCTAAAGTTTATGTTTCATGAAGGTATCTTCTTTTATTTCAGATTATATTACTATTTTATTATTTTTAACACGACTCTGATGGCCGCATCCTTGCGTTCCGCAGCTTTAAGGCCTTCGCGCAGTCGCCGCTGCCCCAGCGACCCTGGATGTTGACTCTATTACTTATCTATTCTATTATTCTTATCTATTATTATTGTTGTCACTTATGGCAGCGACTGAAAATCAGTGCTGTAGTCCGGTACGTGTACTGGGCTTACAGTTTGCAAACTGAGTCGCTGTCCATTTCTGATGTCACACAACACAATTATTGTATTTTTTTTTTCTCTGTTGTTTGTTTCTTTTTTTTTACATCTTTTGGCTGCTTTATATAATTGTGTTGTGTTATTTCAGAATAAATGATTTTTCTTTTTTCTTTCTTTTCTATTATGATCAATTTGCAACGATATCAACATTTGGCGTCCCTCACTAGCAGTCTGCCATGACTCCAGGGCCGATGGGTGACAACGTTTACTTGTGGTTATTATCTTATCTTGTGCAGGGGCTGAGAAATAACTCGGACACTTCGACCCATTGGGATCTATTGTGGTCCCCTAGATAACTTACTTCTCCCCAGTCTCGTTGAAAACTCTTTTCATTAGTTTTACAACGAGGCTGTGGTTATTAAGTTTATGTTAATTAAATAGACATAATTTAGATACGCATATATTGGGTTTGTACTTTATTTTCGATTACTCTGTCAGAAGGATGGGTTTATGTCAGCACGGTTGGATGAGGCAGTTTGTTGTTCTGTAGAACATTGATTTGATATATGTCTTGCGGTTTAGTTAATGATCTTTTATATTCTTTTAAAGTCATGAGAGCAAAACATATATCCAATTATTCCTCTACCTTTTGGACAAAATACAAAAAATCGAGCCAATGAGCTTCGAGCAAAAAACCACAGTTTAAGTAATGTCCTCCCTGATTTTTACTGCTACTGTAGTTTTTGAGTGAGTGCAAGTATGTTCTTCATCGCGGTTTTATTTAATTTGACTTCTCTTAGTTCATATTTTACAAGTATTGAAACAAAAAACGATGCATTTTGTTTAGATATTCTCAATTTATCTCCAACTAGCTACAGCTCATTTTTCTAAGGTCCTTTATTTGAAATAAATTACAGGAAAGATGAGAATAAATCAACTACAGATTTTAGTACAAATAAATACTTAATTTTATTCAAGACTTACAATTCTATCATTTACAGTTTTTTTTGTACATTTTCCCACAATTTGCTGACATAATAAATTAATTTCACTAACAGTAAACAATAATCCGTTTTCGTTTTAAATTTTCCGTTTCGGATACATATTTTCAGAAACTTTTTCAGTCACATTACCCTCCATTTTTCGGGATCAAAAATTAGCTTTGTAAAATTTTCAGTATTAGGCTTGCCTTAGATAAGCTACTAACATATTCTTCATACATTTATTATATTTCTAAAACCTACACAACCTCTTAAATTCCTAAATCCTGAACTTTCACAAACTTCGTTGGAGTGACTTGAACATTGACTAAATCTTTCTTAAATTTCTCCTTTTCAGTATTGCCAATAATTGTTAGTGATGGAATCAGTAGGGTCCTGCCGACCTGGAAAGGTCCTGCGCGTTTTCATCGTAGCCAGCTCTGGCGGACACATCGGCGCGCTCCAGAGAGATTCTGGGCCTGAAGCCACCTTCATCGGCCTCGTATTCCACCGTCTGAAAGATGAACCAGCTATTACAGATCTGATCTAGTATCATGATTTCACATAAAAATGTAATAGGTAATGAATGTATAATTCTGATAGTATTACCTGTTTGGTGCCATCAGGCAGAACAACGAAGTAGGATCCCTCGACTTTGTTGTCTTCTCTGGTCTCCTGGTGACCAAAGTCACTTTCAGACTCGTAGTCCTCTACTTTATACGCGAATTCATAGCTAGCTCCCTCCTGATATAAAAAAAACACATATTTAAAATACACGTATACAAATTGCACGCACACGCACTTTCTGATTTCAATTTACAAATTGAATCTTATTTTTGTGTAAATAACTAAATCCTAGACAAACCTCTTCAAGTTGTTTATCGAGGCCGGCTCTGGCATACTCGTAGCCTTGACCCTCGTTAGCGCTGTACTGCTGCGGCATTCCATACTTCGCCGCGGGCATTTTGTGACCTGACGCGCCATGTGTAGCTTGTCGCGCAGCAGCATACGGTGAACCGACAGCGTCGGTCTTTAGTTTAGCAGAGTAGCTCGAAGTGCCATGCTCATGGGAGAGTCCCCTCGCACTCGCCACCACGATATTGTCTGCTTGCTCCCTTTGGCTAGGCAGACCGTACGATTGAGATACTGACTTGTCCTCATGGGAAAACGATTCAGAATTTCTTGCATTCGGAGCTCCGTATGACGTGGATAGAGAACGGGAAGTGGGAGCTCCGTATGTTTGCGATAGTGCATTTCTTGGTGCTCCGTAAGTTTGAGAAGGACTTCTTAAAGCTGAAGACGATTTGAAGGAACTTCTGGGAGCGCTGTAGCCTTGAGCAATATCTTCAGAACTTTTAGAAGATGGAGCGTTGTACCTTTGGGAAATAGTGCTAGTACGGAATTGAGAACGTCTGGAGCTTGAACCATGGGGAATTCCATATTTCTGGGTTGGAAAGGGAGCGGAATTGAAACTTCTTTGTGTCGGAGCACCAAACCCTTCAGAAGGAGACGATCGAAGTTCTGGGATACCGTACTGAAGGGAAGGAGATTGTGCCGCGAGATATGAGTCAGTGGAGTCTAAAGAAAGAGCGTTGTAATCCTGGGACGACCCACTTCTTGCGGCAGGTGCCCCATACTCATGCGATGGTGCACTGCGAGCATCAGGGACGCCGTATTCTTGGGACAGGCCTCGTGACGCGGGGGCTCCGTGCTCGTGAGAGTGATGGTGGTCGGACCCGTGGTGGTGACTATGCTGGTTAGATCTTGCTGCTGCATAGCCATCACTGGAAGCAAAAAAGAAATGTCTTTGTTACAATTTCAAGGAGAATGAAAAACAAGCTATTTACTGAATTTCATCTTGGAGTTATAACTTACCCAACTGGTGGTTCAGCGAGTACAATAGATAGCAAACAGAGTAGTGGTATGAACATCTGAAATGAAGAGTGAAAATGTATTATTACAGTACCAGCTGCGTGATATTTTGATTTAAAATAAAATGTCTACACTTACCTTCATTTTAGTATTAATTGAGATTAAATTGAAACTAAAATATATATTCAATATAAAGAGATTTATCTATCACAGTTTATTTTTCACAATATTACCGATTTTAAATCTATCTCTCAAGTCGTGATGATACGAAATGAGATGCAACAGATAACTGATCTCATCTAAAAGCGTCCCATGTATTTATACTGAACCAAATTGACATTGTTTTAATGACCAGAGTTTCTTATTCACCTGACGATCATCTCTTAATCCAATGTAAGCCTTTTCTCTGCACAATAAAACCGAGAATAGTCTGTATCGATAGCGGGTGAAGAGTGATAAAAAGTATTGTCATTTGATTCTGTGATAGATGGAGCGCGGGGTCCAAATGACCTAGACAATTATATTGTTTGTCTTCTAAATGAGAAGTGATAATGTAGAGGCCACGTGCCCTATTATTGCAAATGTAGGTCATGATGTTAAAGACCTGACATAACAATAACATAGAAGCGCTCGTGGTGTATCATAATTACCTAGAGGTATTTAAAATCGAGCGTTTCCGTGCTTTGGAAGGCACGTAAAGCCGTTGGTCCCGGTTATCACTTAATTGTGATAGTCGTTAAGCTGTTTGGATGCCTCCTAGGCGGCTTGAAAAATTCCAACAGTAGGTTGGCCACTATTCTACCTCCACCGATCCGCAGTGGCACGCGTGGTGGAGTATCTGCCCATTCCCTTTCATACTCATTTGTGAAAGTGTGTCATTAGCTCAGCAGTGGGACATTATAGGCTGATGGTGATGATGATGATAACAATAACAATGAACTGGACGAAGCTTAAATGATAGAAGTACTTTGTTGTACTCACTACACACACACTACACACTCTGAATTTGAAAATCTGTCGCTATGAACCTAACGGTATGTTTTCTGCAGTTTTCTTTATTTTTTTACCTTGTATAGGCCTGTGTTTGGCCACAATCTTACTATGGTAAGTGATGATGCGGCCGAAGGTGGTAAGCACACAAAGCCTAGAAGGAACTGATTCTCAAGTGCAGCTATCGGAAAACACCAATGGCGACAGATTTTCAACTTGAAGGTAACTTGAAGGTAGCCAGCCAGACGAGACTACAAAACCGACTCAACCACCGTGCTATGGTTTCCTCACGATGTTTTCCTTCGCCGAAAGCTCAAGCTCATTGTAGGATTTGAACCCGGGACCTTCGTCTTGGTATCCGACGTCACTAGCACTGAGCTATCATCGCCTTAAAAAAAGTTGCACTATAGTAACAGTTAGGGCTGTGAATGTCGGAAATGCATTAGCAACCACTCTGGTATCGCTTATGTCGATACCACCACCTGCTTGCTTGCAGGTCTTAAAAATGCTACCAACCTTCAAATTGAATATCAGCCAGATATACCATTGAATTCCGATAGCTACACTTATATACTTAACCCATAGGGTCACGGATAGGGGCGCTTGTTCTATGACTACATATGAAAAATAGATAGCGTTCTCTATGTGGAATTTTTTGGGATAATAAAATAGCTTCCTATAAGTAAAAGAATTTTCAGAATCTGATACCGAGATTTCCTACATAAACTTACAAAGTAATGGCGACGATAGTATCTCAGTGGATTATGTGATGTTTAAGTTTTCTGTGAAAAAATATGTGAATAATCCAAAGCTTACTGTATAACAGCCGACTGGTTGACTTCCACCCGCAAGTTGCAAATATGTTGCCAAGAACCTACCAGTATGTTTTGGCAGATACACGTATCACTTCTCTGGAGTTTGTGTGCTTATCACCTTCAGCCTTACCTATCATAAGCTTGTGGTCAAACTGGTGATTGATAACCACCCCAGCACCAACCGATGTGTTCCGGCTTTTGTCCGTGGGAGTAGTTCTCTCTTTATATGCGTACTTTGTATGTACTCCTTTAGATTCATCATCACATCCAGTATTAGCTCTCTGCCCTGCGATCCCTTAATTTACCGCTTTAGGGGTAGAATTTGAAAACCTAGCACCTGAAGCTAAATTCTAGAACTTTCGAGTCGAATCTAAAAAAATCGAGACCTTATGAAAGTGTTTTGTTAAATCCTGCCTGGTGATATTTTGGATAATACTGGGATTTGAAATGCTAGAGTTGACTAGATTCATAAATTATTTGAGATCGCGATACCTTGACGTGTGTTTTTTTTTAATCAGTAAATTCAATACTTTTGGGACCTTTTATGAAAACGATAAGTTAGTTACCATAATAGGCAGTTATTCGATAGTTGCTCAGTGCAGTTGCAAAAAAAAAAACTTGCGACATCAAGTCCAAAAAAAACCGGCCAAGTGCGAGTCAGACTCGCGCACCGAGGGTTCCGTACAAACCTGTAGGTATATAAGTAAGTGTTAGTATAGACCTGAGTATTTGATATGGATTTCAATTTATGACGTATTAAAAAAAAACTACTTACTAGTTCAAACCAATTTTCGGTGGAAGTTTTCACCGTAATGTACATCATATATTTTTTATAGATTTATCATTCTCTTATTTTAGAAGTTACAGGGGGGGGGGACACATATTTTACCACTTTGGAAGTATCTCTCGCGCAAACTATTCAGTTTAGAAATAATGATATTAGAAACCTCAATATCATTTTTGAAGACCTATCCATAGACACCCCACACTTATGGGTTTGATGAAAAAAAAATTTTTTTTGTTTCAGTTTTAGGTATGGGGAACCCCCAAAATTTATTGTTTTTTTTCTATTTTTGTGTGAAAATCTCAATGCATCTATTTACCAAGTTTCAACATTATAGTTCTTATAGTTTCGGAAATAAATGGCTGATACATACGGACGGACAGACAGACAGACAGACAGACAGACATGACGAATCTATAAGGGTTCCGTTTTTTGCCATTTGGCTACGGAACCCTAAAAAGCTACAAAGTGGAGGTGCAAGATTTTACTCCTGGATATTGTAATAATGGCGGCAAACCGAATTGCATGAAGACCATTTTTTTATGGATGTTCGATCAAAAGTGAAAGAACTAAGTAATCAAAATGTTTCTAATGCGAAAAGAAATCAGAGCTAATTCAAATGTCATTTATTCAGATACGCCCTAAAAGAGCGCTTAAGAATGTCGAAAAAAGCTGCTCAAGATACCACCAGTTTAGAATTCAGAATTTAAATTTATTCCCCGATGTTTTACTCTCAAAACAAAAAGAACTCAGAAATAAGAAGAATTGAATAATTGGACTGTTTTACAAAAAACTTAAACCGACTTCAAAGTACAATAAGAAGTAATCAAACCCTGATCACAATGGGACCAAACGGGAAGTGTACCCTACCAGACAAAAAAGAATTGTCTAAATCGGTTAATAAAGGACGGAGTTATGAGGTAACAAACAAAAAAAAAAAAAACAACAGAATTGAGAACGTCCTCTTTTTTTTTAAGTCGGTTAAAAATTAGTGAGAGAACTATATATGGTCATAATTGAAAAAACTCAATAAAATACAGCATTAAACAAAAATAAAACATTTTTATTTTGCACTAAACTCACAACAATACATCGATATAAACATAAGTGACTTAAAAACTATGAAGTTTTTTTTTACATTTTCACACAATTTGATGACAATAAATAAATTGAGTAGGTATTCTACAAAAAATAATCCTTTTTCGTTTTACTTAGCCGTTTCATTATTAATCTCATTTTTAGAAATATTTTAGCCATTTCATTCAGATCTTTAATTAACTTAACCAATATTCGTGACCACTTTTCCAAATACAAATCTTGAATGAGCTATTTTCTACTTTTTTGCTATTTTTAAATACCTTTGTCCTTAATTCTGATCACTTTTAACCGATTTTTCAACTCGTTTATTAGAATCGATGAAATGACTAAAACTCTAAAATGTCTGCGAGATCAATCAGTAAGGTCCTCCAGAGCTGGATAGGTCCTGCGCGTTCTCATCATACCCAGCCCTAGCAGAGACGTCAGCATGCTCCAGAGAGATCCTGGGCTTGAAGCCGCGCTCATCTGCTTCATATTCCACCGTCTGTAAGATGATACCCGTATTAAAGATCAAATTACTAATGGTTTCAATATTGTTGAAACTCACATATCTCCAAATAAAGTAAAGATTGAAAAAAAAATATCTACCTGTTTGGTACCATCAGGCAGAACAACGAAGTAAGATCCCTCAGCCCTGTTCTCTTCTCTGGTTTCCTGGTGACCGAAATCGCTGCCAGACTCGTAATCCTCTACTTTGTATGCAAAGTCGTAGCCAGCTGGTTCCTGAAGATAAATTATTTAAAGAATTACTAATTTATGCAATAGGCAAATTTAGATTTTGGAATGGCCATAACAATTATGTTTCTGTAAATTACCTCATTGAGCTGTTCATCGAAGCGAGCCCTGGGATACTCGTAACCCTGGCTCTGGTCCTCATGCACACTGTACTGCTGCGGTACCCCGTACTGTTTCTCAAGCATGTCGTGTCCTGACGCGCCATGTATCGCGTGTCGCGCACCAGCGTAAGATGATGCAACAGCATTGGTTTTTAGGTTAGCAGAGTGGCTCGGAGTACCGTGCTCCTGGGATAGTCTTCTCGCGCTGACCACCTCGACAGAGTCTGCCTGCTCCTTCTGACTAGGTGGGCCGTACGACTGAGATACTGACTTGCCACCTTGGGAATATGATCCAGAATTCCTTGCACTTGGTGCTCCGTACGATGTGGATAAAGTACGGGAAGCGGGAGCACCGTATGTTTGCGAAGGTCCATTCCTTTGCGCAACGTTATTTTGGGAAGATCGGCTCAGAGGCAAAGATGATTTGAAGGAATTTCTAGGAGCACTGTACCCTTGAGGAATATGGGAACTTTTATAAGATGGAGCACTGTAGCCTTGGGAAACAGTGTTGGAACGGAATTGGGAACGTCTGGAGCTTGAACCGCGAGGGATTCCATACTTCTGGGTCGGGAAAGGAGCAGTATTGAAGCTTCTTTGTCCTGGAGCACCGTACGTTTCAGAAGGAGTTGATCGGAGTTCTGGGACACCGTACTGAGGGGAAGGAGATCTCGCCGCAGGATATGAGTCAATGGATTCTAAGGAAGGAGCGTCGTAATCTTGGTTCAAGCCACTTCTTGTGTTTGGTGCTCCATACTCATCTGACGGTATGCTGCGAGCATCAAGGACACCATACTCTTGCGTAAGATCACGTGACTCGGGGGCTTCATAGCCGGTTGAATGTCGTGGAGCTGGTAAGTAAGCTTGTGAAGGGAGACCAGCTCTCTGCGCATGAGATTCATGATGATGATGATCTGACCCATGGTGTTGACCGTGGTGGTGATCGTGCTGGTTAGATCTTGCAGCTGCATAGCCATCACTGGAAATAAGAAACATGACAATTACGTGACAAGCATTTACAGGCCATTAATATAAATATCATATTTTGGAACTATAACTGCCATTACATCCCAGTTTCCATTTTTGAAGCAGTTCTTAATTAGAAAATAAAACTTACCCAACTGGTGGTTCGGCAAGTGCTAGTGATATTAAACAGAGTAATGGTATAAATATCTGAAATGAAGAAAGTGTTTGTTAAATCTTTCGAATGCCGATTTCAACCAAATTAAATAATTAAATATTTGGCAACTTACCTTCATTTTGGTATGAATTGAGATCAAATTGAAACAAAAAATAAATTAAGGCGGCCTAAGTTTATCTCTTTAATAATATTACGGCCTAAAATCTATGTCTACCCGTCCCCTGAAGTCGTGATGATACGCAATGAGATGCAACAGGTGACTGATCTCATCCAAAAGCGTCTCATGTATTTATACTGAACCAACGTGATAATGCTTTCATTACCAAAGGTTTTTATTCACTTGATGATATCATCTTTTAATCCAATTTGAACCTTTTATCTGTACAATAAAAGCGTATGTAAAATTTATCGAGTGTAGAAGAAGAGTGGTATAAAGTATGTGCTTTGAGGCTGTGATAGATGGAGCGCGGGGTCCAAATGACCTAGGCTTTCATTGTTTGCCTTCTTAATGTCCAGTGATAATTAGAGGCCATTGCAAATGTAGGTTTCATGATGTCAAAGACCTGACATAACAATAACTGTTTTGGACTGAACGAAGCTTGTACGGTGGTTAAGTAGTCTGTAGTATACACCTAGCTACCACCACCTAGCATCCTGAAGTTGAGAATCTATTGCTACTCTAAGTGTTCCGACAGATACTATTTGAGTCAGGTGACTTAATTTGTTTCTCCTCTTGGTACTGCTAATTCATCACTTAGACAGGTGCTGCCGTCTGCTTAAAAAGCAACGGACTTCTTTCATGAGGCTTCGGCCAATACTTATCGTTTTCTTTTGTCTTCAAAACAAGCATATTCATACTAAAACAAAAGAATTCCTTTTGCCGTTTGGTCAATCGATAATTCTGCAAAATATTGCAGATCGCTTCGACCATGAGGTCAAAAGATGGTCAGGTAACATTTCACTCATGACACCCAGCTTCCATATTAGCCGTATCATGTCTGTCTTGTATGGCCATTTTAATCTCATACCATGAGATGGTCATCATGACTTTTTTAGTTTAAAGATTGTATTTTATTGATAGAGGTTTTTTTTATACGACGTAGTCGGTAGCAAGCATACAGCCCGACAGATGGTAAGCCGGCCCGTCAGCCCTTTTTTTATACAACTATTTTGGTACTCACTCAGGCGTTACCGATTACCTATCCTTCACCCCTTCCCAATGAGCTCTGGCGATCTTACTCACTTGCAGAAACATAACATAAATATATTCTGTGAGGTGGAGACACTTCCCCAGTCTAGCTGCTCTTCGAGTGAACTACATGTTTTATTTTACAACATTCTCCTGATTTTATGATTGTTACCTTTTAAAATAAATTTTAAAACGTGATAGCTTTTTAAAGTGGCTCCCAACAATACAATAGCAATACTGCACAGCATACTCCATATGCCTTTTCCTTTTATTTTCAGGTTCTCTGATTTGGTTTTCATCATTAGCCTGATATCGAATATATAATAATATTTCCTGACAACATTCTTCACACACGGCCAAATCATCATCATTAATCTTATCCCACACTAAGCAGAGCTTGTAATATTTGTATTACTGACTAGCTGTTTCCCATCGATTCACTCGCGATGAAAAGTAGCTTACAGCACTCAGTGAAAGAATATTCAGAATTGGATCAGCAGTTTCCGAGATTGCCTACATTCAAACTCCCAAATAAACCTTTACCTCTATATAATAATAGTTTAGACATGTGGCAGTTTATCTTTGTGGTAGGTATATAGGTACTTATGATGTCCAACGCCACATTTATAGGTCGTGAGTTTGATTCCTACAATATGTTGAAAGAAACTATCGTGTAGAATCCAAAGCTTAGGGGAGAGGCAAGCAATTATTATCAGTGCGATTAGAATGTTAATATTATGTAATACATCTAAGCTTATTTTGAAAAGAGTAATTGTTGAGTTTATTGCCGGCTCTTCTCAGCAAATGCAACCTTCCGAACCGGTATTAAGTCAGACTATTCATAAGTGCGAAGGTCTATTTGAAATAGATTTGAATTCGAATACAGTAGGTACCTGATTGGCTGACATCCACCCGTAAGTTGGAAATATGACAGAAACACTTGGTATATTCCTGTGAATAACACTTGCCAGCTTCTGGAATTTGAGTACCTCTCACCTACAGCCACATCAACGCATATCGTAAGCTTGTGGACATACATTAACTAATCAATAGTTCAAAAATGCCTGATTGGTGACGGTAAGCGGTTACCATAGGGCTTATTGACGCGTGCAACACCAGAGGTATCAATCGCACGTTGCCGACCCTGCAAAAATCTCTTCACACAACCCCATACTGTATTCCCTTAAGAAAACCACTGTGAGGAGTCCATTCCATATCCTGAGCATCTGCGGTATGAAGTTCCTTTGAAGCTACGAGTATTCTTGCAATGTGTGAGGATGTACTCACCGTCTATAGCGAGAGACGGTACCGTGCGATGGTAAAAGGTAGCTTGTGGGCATCAAGTCAAACAATTCCTCAGACTCTGAACACTTTCCGTTTTACAAGGGGTGAACATATACTAGGAGGTAAAGTCTCTTCCCAACTAAAGGGTTCCGCTTGAGAGCTTTTCGCTTTTAGAATTTTCTAGTTGTATTTTTTATTCACTTGTGTGGGACTTGAGAGAACCTGAAATTGATACTGCGTGGACTCGATCTCATGTATATTTCCCAACTTGTTTGTTACATTGTTGATTCACTTATTATGAAATACCAAACAGAATAAATAACTTCTTCAACAGACAAAATCTCTTATAAAAACTGAAGAGTTAGGCATCAGGACATTGAATGACTGCCTGTGATATTTTCAAATAAACAATTAATCATATTATTCTTAATTTTACAAAACAGCCAGTACTAAAATACTGTGGCCAGTATGTACATGAAATAGACAATAAATAGGTGGCGCGCAAGTCGCCACACTTGGTACAGTGAATTTTCACGTGGTAGAGTTTTACTAGACCCATAAATAATTTGAGATTACGCTAACACGTGGAATTTTTAACATGGCCCTACATATTTATTAGAAAGGGAAGTCTGCTTCTATTTCAAATTAAAGAGTGTTACAGAGTTACAGAGTCGAGGTACAGGACTTACGTCAGTAGGTAAAGTAGCGCTCAAAGACTTTTGAGTAAAACTAAACTGATAGACGAAATACATTTTTCTAATGCAAATAAAAGAAATCATGATGAATTTCAGAGTCAAATGTGGAAATTGTGCACTTGAGAATGTCGAACGAAATGACTGATGTTACAACCTGTTCGGAACTCGGAAGCCAGCCTTCAAAAAACTAGAGACGAACGCTGTGGACGAACGGGCAAGAACCTTGCTCATTGCCTTTTTTCGGATAAGTTGGACCATTGGATATTTTTAGCATTTTTTGTTTCATGTTTAACTCTATAAACACGAAATTAAGAAGAATAAAAAAATACAGAAATAAATAAAAACAAATAATTTTATTTCGCACTAAACTTACAACACTACATCACAAGCGACTTACAAACTATGAGGTACATTTTTTTTACATTTTCTCACGATTTGATAACAATAAATTAATTGAGTATTCCACAAACAATAATCCGTTTTCGTTTTGCTTAGCCTTTTCATTTTTAGACACTTAAGCAAAAATTTTAGCCATTTCAATCAGATCTTTAATTTTCTAAACCAATATTCGTAATCACAAATTGACTTTACCAGATACAAATCTTGGGTAAGCTACTTTTCGTCTTCACACATTAAAATTTTCAGATATTTTCTCCAAAACTCCGATCACTTTTAACCTTATTTTTAAACTGCTTCATTTGAACCTGTGAAATGACTAAAACTCTCAAAAATTTCTGCGAGGTCAATCAGTAAGGTCCTCCAGAGCTGGAGAGTTCCTGCGCGTTCTCATCATATCCAGCCCTAGCGGATACATCAGCACGCTCCAGAGAGATCCTGGGCTTGAAGCCGCGCTCATCTGCTTCGTATTCCACCGTCTGTAAGATGATACCCGTGTTAATGATATAATTATCTCCAAATATTGTAAAGTTTTAAGAGAATATATATCTACCTGTTTAGTACCATCAGGCAGAACAACGAAGTAAGATCCCTCAGCCCTGTTCTCTTCTCTGGTCTCCTGGTGACCGAAATCGCTGCCAGACTCGTAGTCCTCTACTTTGTATGCAAAGTCGTAGCCAGCTGGTTCCTAACAAAGAATGATTAAAGAATTACTAATTTACGTAACAGGCAAATTTAGATTTTGGGTCGTAATAATATGTTTCTTTAACATACCTCATTGAGCTGTTCATCGAAGCGAGCCCTGGGGTACTCGTAACCCTGGCTCTGGTCTTCATGCACACTGTACTGCTGCGGTACTCCGTACTGTTCCGCGAGCATGTCGTGTCCTGACGTGCCATGTGTCGCGTGCCGCGCACCAGCGTAAGATGATGCAACAGCATCGGTTTTCAGGTTAGCAGAGTGGCTCGGAGTACCGTGCTCCTGGGATAGTCTTCTCGCGCTGACCACCTCGACAGAGTCTGCCTGCTCCTTCTGACTAGGTGGGCCGTACGACTGAGATACTGACTTGCCACCTTGGGAATATGATCCAGAATTCCTTGCACTTGGTGCTCCGTACGATGTGGATAAAGTACGGGAAGCGGGAGCACCGTATGTTTGCGAAGGTCCATTCCTTTGCGCAACGTTATTTTGGGAAGATCGGCTCAGAGGCAAAGATGATTTGAAGGAATTTCTAGGAGCGCTGTAGCCTTGAGAAATATCTGAATTTTTATAAGATGGAGCGCTGTATCCTTGGGAAACAGTGTTGGAACGGAATTGGGAATGTCTGGAGCTTGAACCGCGAGGGATTCCATATTTCTGGGTCGGGAAGGGAGCGGAGTTGAAGCTTCTTTGTCCTGGAGCACCGTACGTTTCAGAAGGAGTTGATCGGAGTTCTGGGACACTGTATTGAGGGGAAGGAGACCGCGCCGCGGGATATGAGTCAGTAGAGTCTAGGGAAAAAGAGTCATAATTTTGGGACCCGTCACTCCCTGCGTTTGGTGCTCCATACTCTATTGATGGTGCGTTGCGAGCATCAGGAACACCATAATCCGTGGAAAGGCCACGTGACGCTGGGGATGCATACTCTTCGCTGAGACTCCTTGATGCGGGAGCGTACTCTTGTGAGTTGCGTGCAGCTGGTAAGTAACTTTGTGAAGGTGCGTTGCGGAGACCAGGAGGACCATATTCCTGGGATATGCCTGATCTAGCGCTTGGTGGGCCATACTCTGTAGCTAGAGAGTTACCAGAGCCAAAAGCTCTTTCAAATGGGACTCCATACTCCTGAGAAAGTGATCGTTGGTTGTCATTTCCGTGGTGATCCAAGCCGTGGTGGTGGTCAGAACCGTGGTGATGGTTGTGATCATGGCTGGATCTTGCCGTTGCGTAGCCGTCACTGAAATATTTTTAAATAAGAGTTTTAATTCAATTTAAAAAAAAACAAGTTCCAACATCATATTCATCAAGGCATTCGACAGCTCCAGATACTGAACTAGTCACTCTGAAAACCAGCGCTTCAGGATCTCACACTGCAGCAAGTAAACTAATAATAGACGCCATTTTGCGAGTTTACGTATGTGCATTTTTGTATGCTGTTGGTGTTTTGTGTGGGCCAAAACGAGTAATTATGTATTTTCTTAAAAAAGCCAAACATAGTCAGATTGTCCAAGAAATATTTAAGAAATGTAACCTTGCTGAGTTTTTTGATTCTTCTCAGTTGAGTTCTGAACCGGTGGTAACTGTTAGTAAATGTGACCCACACAGACACAGCTGTGTTCTTTGGCAATGTGGAACCCAGGAATTTAAGTGAACAACGGGGTCACGGGGTACTGCTAGTATGACATAACAATAATTTTACATAACTTACCCAACTGGTGGTTCGGCGGATATGAATGCCACTAGGCATGTTAAGGATATGAAGATCTGAAATTAATATAATAATATTTTATATGATCATCGTTTTTTTATCACTACTCTGGTGACGATAATGTATTGTAATTATCATCATCATCAGCCTATAATGTCCCACTGCTGAGCACAGGCCTCCTTTCACAAATCAAGGTGGAAGGGTATGGGCAGATACTTCACCACGCGTGCCCACTGCGGATCGGTGGAGGTAGGCTAGTGGTCAACCTACTGTTGGAGTTTTCAAGCCGCCTAGAAGGCCTCCAACTAGCTTAACGACTATTACAATTAAGTGATAACCGGGACCAACGGCTTTACGTGCCTTCCGAAGCACGGAAACGCTCGATTTGAAATACCACTAGGCGGTCACCCATCCAGGTACCGACCAAGACAGACGTAGCTTAACTTTGCCGATCGATTAAGAACGGCTAATCATGCTACACCACGAGCGCTGTATTGTAATTATAATAAATGATTACCTTCATTGTATTTGTTGGCGATCAGCTAATCCCTGACCTGAAACAAGAAAATTATTTAATGCCTATTATTTTTGTTGTAGGTTATAATGATTCTTCTGCATCATTTCAAAAACAACTTTCGCTTCACATTTATGGTTCTGTAGTATACAAGAGGCTTACAAATGGCCTACCTATATTGATGATGTTTGTTGAAATGTGATGTCTTGAATGGTATCATCCAAAGACACCACAACTATTTATACGAACAAACTTGACAATACTAACAATTATCCAAGTTACCAAATCACCTGATACAGCCTCTTTACAAACGAATTTAAGCCATACCACCTTCACTTAAGAGTTCGTCATTATGTTCGATAAGCGTACGTCTATTGTGGTATAGATTTTCATTGTGATTTGATAGTATGGTTTCGCCATGTCTAAATGATCCAGATCATTGTTAAATAAATTATGTCACGCTTTAGCTTTTGGTGTGTAGGTAGAGGAATAACAGGTGAGGGTCAAACGGAAAACTCTACTTTCTTGTTATGGTTTGAGTAGAAGCTGATTTCGGAATTTTCAGATAGATGGCGCCACTTGGTGCAATAGAGTTTTTCGTCTGTCTAGATTGCTGCGGCGGGCCGAAATGTTAGCAAGGTAAAATAATTGCGGTGCATTTTCCGAAATTTTCCATGACTGCAGTATAATATAAAGTAAATATTAGGATATCAAGTATCATTCGTTCTTCTTGGTAACTCACAGTGTATATTTTTAATGCATGTATGCCTGAACGCAGTTCTCTACTTAGGCGAGAGCCCCATTGTATTCGCTAAGTCCTGCTAGATATATCTAATTTATTTACTGGTGTTTATGCATAACAGAACTGTTCCTAATTATCTATATATATATAAAAATTAATCCCTACTATTATTTTTTTATACCACTTAGGTGGCAAACAAGCATACGGCCCGCCTGATGGTAAGCGGTTACCGTAGCCTATGGACGCTTGCAACACCAGGGGTATCACGCGCGCGTTGCCGACCCTGCAGAAATCTCTTCACACCCCTTTTGAAGAACCCATGCTGGTTTATTTCCCTTGGTCACGCCATCATGCGTGAACGGCTGGACCGATTTCGCAAATTCTTTTTTTGTTGTGTTTGTTATTGTAAGGTTCTTACATTCAAAACATTAAGAAAATTGCTCAGTAACTTAGCAAAATTTAAGAAAACTTAACGACGATATAAACTTAGCAGGGTAGGGTAGGGTAGAATAGAGTAGGTAAGGGGGTTAAGAAGGGGGCGCAGGTGAAACCGCGGGCGGTAAGCTAGTAAGTTACACAAATACAAAATGTTACAAATGAAACACCGAAATATATTAATCGTATATAAAGTAGCCGGCGGCATTATCATTTTCCTTCAAAGTTCAAAGTTCAAAGCATTTATTTGTAATAATGTGGTACAATGTTGGTTGGTAAAAAATAATAATATATCGTAGATATCACACATTAAGCCAATTTGGCATACAAATTTCAATATAAAAAGTATAAAATTAATCATTAAACATATCATTACACATACTCTATGCATACTATTAAAAATGTCAAAATAAATGAAAAATACAACAATTTGTTAATGTCAAAACTTTGCCCTAAAAATAAGTACATCAGATCAATAAAATAAACAATTCCATCACATAAATTAACATAATAATTCAATTTAATAAAAAAATAAAAACTACTCTTATGCGATACCAATTCATTGATGTCATAAAAACATGTTTCTTTGAGGCATGGCTTTAATAGCAAGTAGACCTTAGCAGGGTTGCCTTATTTGACGGTTGCCACAATCATGTCTCCGCGTCCAGCGGCCGACAGTCTGTTCAGGCGACCCTTTATGCCTTGTACTGCAATAACATACAGGTTCTTGGCACCTGTATTGTCTGCGCAGTTGATAGCTCCTACTGGGAGACCCAGGATGCGGAATTTGACTCCCACGGAACCACCATGTCCTCTTTTTAACCGACCTCATAACTCCGTCATTTATTAACCGATTTGGAAAATATTTTTTTTGTTTGGAAGGGTACACTTCCCGTTTGGTCCAATTGTCATCAGATCAGAAATTGATTACTTCTTAGTGTACTTTGAAGTCGGTTTAAGTTTTTTGTAAAACAGTCCAATTATTTTCATTAAGAAACCTCCCGGCCTGTGTGTATAAGTAAATTGTATACAAATGCATAAGTTACACAAACTCTCTAACAATCAACCATCAAAATTCCCTCTCGACTGATCTAGTTGCAAACATTGTGCCTCATTTTCGACTTTATGCGTGTACGCATGTTTATTCTCAATACAAGTCGTGAGTGTACTAATTTGGGCTTAGGTCTCATTTCACAACAACTTGAGTTTTGGTATGATTTTATAAGAAAAATAGCTGTCCCCCGTTGTCTCCGCGTTCTCGGGATTAAAAGCAGCCTATAGATCTTGGCGATAATATAGCTTCCTATTAGTCAGTAGTTTCCGAGATTACCTACCTACTAAACCTAAACATACCAAATTTTCCTCTCTATAATATAAAGCGCTCGATTCTTAATAGATTGGCAAAGATAACCTACCACCGATGAGGCCGGTGCCTGGATGGGTGACCGCCTAGTGGTATTTCAACTCGAGCGTTTTCCGTAAAGCCATCCCGGTTATCATTTAATTGTGATAGTCGTTAAACTAGCTGGAGGCCTCCTAGGTGGCTCGAAAACTCCATCAGTAAGTTGTCCACTATCCTACCTCCACCGATCTGCAGTAGGAACGCGTGGTGGAGTATCTGCCCATTCCCTTTCACCCTTGTTGTGGTTATTTCTTGAGGGCCCGAGAGTCCAGTAAGTTAATAAAGAAGACGAAGCAACATTAATAATATTTTTATTAATTGTTCATGACAAAGGAAAAATACCGACAGACAGTAAACAAGAGTTATTACCATGGTTACAGAAAACTTGTTCTAAATCCTAAAATAAATAATACTTCCCCTTAATAACTTTTGTTAACTCTTCATTCCTTAACTAGACACTTGGCAGCCCTAACTCTCTACAGCAAAATTCATGTTTTCGAACATTCAGTGGTTTTGTCAGTATGTCGGCTGTCATGTATTCCGTACTCTTATAAAGTAATTCAATGAGTCCCTTTTCAATACACTCTCTTATATAATGAAACTTAACATCAATATGTTTCGATCTTCGATGAAACACAGGATTGATTGCTAGCTTTTGAGCTGACTGATTGTCACAGAATAAAGTAATTGCTGAACCAGTCAAAACTATATTCAAGTCATTAACCAAGTTTTTCAGAAAAGTAGCTTCTTTAGCAGCTTCACACTGAGCTATATATTCAGCCTCTGTACTCGACAACGCTGTACACGACTGTTTGCGACACTCCCAAGATACAGGCTTCCCTGCAAACATAAAAACAAATCCAGAGAAAGACTTTCTGTCCTTAGAGTTAGATGCCCAGTCTGCATCTGCAAATCCTTCAAGAGTTAGTGCACTCTGCTTTTTATACACTTATTCTTTTTACCAAAAGGAGGATCAACAAGCTCCCATACATCATGTTCAGCAAAGGAATTCATCTCCTCCTGCATTGCACAGCGCCAGAAATTTGAGTTTAGAGCTTCAGACACATTTTGTGGCTCACCTGGTAACGCGCAAAGATAATTTCTTGGACGGAGATTATAACTATGTTGCGAAATCAATGGCTCCTCACTTACAGACTGCTCTACGGCTGCATCTAGCATATCATCCTTCCCCTCAGTCGTAGAAGATGGATGTACCATTGTTTCAGTGTCAACATGACTTGAAGCTTCCCCTCCATCAGACGAACTAAGAGGCAAAACTTCTTCCCCCTGAAAATCCGGGAAAAACAAAGTCACACTATTGTTATTATTCACCCTAGACTCCTTTCCAGGAAACACATGTTCATTAAACATCACATCACGACTTCGTATGACACGTCGTGTGTCAAGATCAAATAGCTTATAGACCTTGTTATTATCTTCATAACCAATGAAGACGTATCTTTTACTTCTCGCGTCTAACTTATTTCGTTTAACAGACGGAATATGTGCGTACGCCTCACACCCAAAAATTCTCAGATGTCCATAACTTATATTTTGCCCAGACCATACCTCCTCAGGAATTTTACCTGATAATCTCCATGATGGAGAGCGGTTTATGAGGTAGGCTGCTGTCATGGCTGCTTCTGCCCACATTTTGTGTTCTAGACCCGATTGCAACAATAAGCACCTCACCTTATCCATAAGCGATCTATTGAGTCTCTCAGCAGCACCATTCGCTTGTGGCGAATATGGAGGCGTCACCTGGTGCACTATTCCCTTATTTTTGCAGAATTTTGTTAAATCAGCGTTAACAAATTCTTTCCCTCCGTCTGACCTAAAAGCCTTTACTTTGCTCTCGCATTGATTTTCCACCAGTGTAATAAATTCCTTAAGAACTTTTGCAACTTCGCTTTTACATTCTAAAAAATAGGTAAAAACTTTCCTCGAGTAATCGTCAAGTATAGTAAGTACATACCTCTTTCCAGAATACGAATCAACTGGCATAGGTCCACACAGATCTGAATGCAACAGCTCTAATCGTCTTTCCGCACGCTTCTTCATTTCATTTAACTTAAATGGTTTTCTTACGTGTTTTCCTAAAATACAAATTGGACAAGAAACATTTTGCGAGTTGTCAACAGTACAGTCAATGTCTGTCACATTTGTCAAAGCTTTTAAATAGTGATAGCTAATATGTCCAAGTCTGTCATGCCAGCATTCTGTTGTTACCTTGACAGAAGTTAGTGCTAAACCTCTTCCAAAAAGTTTGTATACACCACCTACTCCATGTATTGAGATCAAAACAGAGTTAGAATTACAATTATAAATATTACACAAACTGTTTACAAATTCTACTCTAAAACCTTTCTTAGCCATACAATTAACAGAAAGTAAATTCACATTTAGTCCGGGAACATACATAATGTCTTTAACACACACATTAGTCTTTGAAATCTTTATCATTACTTCACCAACGCCAACGCACTTTAATATTTGACCACTTGCTACAGATATCTCTGATTCTCTCGCCTTAAAGTTCTGTAGCCAGTCTCGGCGTCCTGTCATGTGATAAGATGCTCCACTGTCAACGTACCATGACGTATCCAACAGCTCCGATGCCACCATAGCTACATTATCCACATTTGTCTGTCTCTTCGTCGCATCACTAGTATTTCCACTAGCACTAGCATTTCTCTGCTGCTGTCTACAGAATTTCTTCGTGTGACCACCTTGACCACAATTCCAGCATCGCAGATACCTCTGCTTATCTCGACGATCAGCTATTGGCTTCTTATTTTTGACAATCAAACAATCAACGTCTTGATTATTCCACTTCTTTTCCTGAAGTAACTTCGATTTTACAAGATCAGTTGTAATGTCTCCCTCTAAACTATCTAAGGCCATAATCATTGGTTCAAACCTGGAAGGCAATCCTTGAAGCATCACAGCTGCTAAAAATTCATCATCTAGCGGCTTCTCCATAGCTCTCAGCTGTTGAGCTAAACTAAGACACTTCCCAACATATTCCTCCATGCTAGGATGATCTTCCAGTTTTATAGAGCAAAGACTCCTGAGTATGGATAGTCTTCTCCCAAGACCATGATCTTCATAGGCTTTTTCCAATTTCATCCACGCATCCCTTGCTCCAATTGCACTTAGAACATGAGAAACGCAACTGTCTTCTATCATTAAACAAATTTTTGATAGCGCACGCTCATCTCTTCTTTGTTTTACTTCCGGAGACGTTTTATCTTCCGCAGGATACCCATTTATGGTACACCACAGCCCATCATGCAGGAGGAGATTTTTCATGTGAAACTTCCACAACACATAGTTCTCCCTCCCACAAAGCTTCTTAAAAGTAACAGAAAATGAAGACGGCGTATCAGCACTACTGGCCTCAGTCATTTTGTTTAATTTGGGACTGGACTCTCTTTCTGGGCGGCCTGCTGGGCCCATAACCTGTTGTGGTTATTTCTTGAGGGCCCGAGAGTCCAGTAAGTTAATAAAGAAGACGAAGCAACATTAATAATATTTTTATTAATTGTTCATGACAAAGGAAAAATACCGACAGACAGTAAACAAGAGTTATTACCATGGTTACAGAAAACTTGTTCTAAATCCTAAAATAAATAATAACCCTCATTTGTGAAAGGAGGCCTGTGCTCAGCTGTGGGACATTATAGGCTGGTGATGATGATGAACTATAAGTGTAGCTTATATTATAAATGTGAAGGTCTGGATGTTTGTGACTCCATCATGAACAGCTAAACAGATTTAGATTAAACTTGACACGTAGATCATACATTGGAATAGCATCATCATCCACCAGTTCTCAATCTTTTGGGGTCGGTGCAATATGTATACGCAAGAAGCGTATACATATTCCATTCGTCCATTCGTCCATTCGTCTCTTCTATCCGTCATACCAGCATCCACTCCTTTCTTACGCATATAATCTGTCACACAATCCATCCATCTCTTTTTCGTTCTCATCCCGTATATCCACTTTCATATTCATAACTCTTTTAGTGACGTGGCTTTCATTTCTCCTCATAACACGCCCATACCACGATAAACAGTTCCCTCTCCACTTTTCAGGGAGTAGCATAAACAAAGGAGGAGGAACTTCTATCCCATGAGTTTATTGCCGGCTCTTCTCAGCAAATGCAACCTTCCGAACCGGTATTAGAGTATTAGAGTCAGACTTTTCATAAGTGCCTGCGAAGGTCTATTTGAATAAATGATTGTGTATTTTGAATTTTGAAAACGTAAGATCGCTAGGGATCCTCCGTCCTGCGGATTCTCGTGCTTTAGAAATCGATGTGGCATTTTTTTACACGACGAAGTCGGTAGCTAAACAGCTTACGGTCAACCGGATACCATACTCACATGACTCACGCGATACCGACCCTTCCCCCCTTGGCAATAAGCTTAGTTATTCGGTTACGGTATATTTAAGGTAGAGAAACTTCCCCAGTCGAGCTATTCCTTGAGCGAAATAACGCAATATTCTACCTCTCCTTAAAACATGGCGGACTTCTGTCCAAAAGTACTTATAGAATAGGCTAGTTTCCTGAAAAAATCTATTGAGTCCGTCATACACAATATCAAAAAATATTAGACACGTATTTTTCTTAATCAAACAAAAAAATACGAGGATATGGTTTGTTGAAGTTCCCCGTGACTTCACGGTGTGGTACACTTTCTAGTAACAAGTGACGTCACGAGCCCCCACTCCCGAACTTAGTCGCGCTTTATCTTCGTCAATTGTTAATGATTTGGTAAAGCAAAAAATACAGACAAATTGGTTTTTTTTTTACCCAGGAATCATCCCTAAAATATCTGCCATTTTTTCGGCAAATTTCTGATGAAGAACTCTAGAACCTTGTGTTTAGCTATGTGAAATAATGTCCCAGAATATTTGCACTTCAAACCATATACGTTGATCGTGAAATAAACAGGTTGTGTCCAAAACAAGTGTGATTGTTTTGTAGATCTGTAACGGTCACATCTTCAGACAATATGGCTACACTATTAAGGGCAAGGCCATCGTTGATGAGAACCATTGATCTCTATATACTGGATTGGCTAAGTGAAATGGCGAATTGAGTCAATTTGAAGCACCGCCACCTAAAGGTACCGGGGACTGACATATTTAAGTAAAGTTTTTTGTAGTTAGAAAATGTTTACTACTTGTTGTTGTTTGTGTATGATTATCAATTTATAATCGACTTAAAAAAAGGAGATTATCAATTCGACACGTATGTATGTAATATTATTGGAACTGCATTATATTCACATATGATAATCTATTAGGGCTTCCAAACAAATATACAAAATTTCATAGGTGTATGTATGTTTGTCCACGCATATCTCCGAAGATATAAATCGGATTGTAACCATTCTTTTTTCATTGGTTTACATTAACTTCAACTTAGGGAACAAGTTTCATCGAAGTCGGTTCAATAGTTTTCACGATATGGACAAATATGTGTGATGGCTTGGCTTATTGATACGGGTGTGGTGTCAAAGGAAAAACATCTCAAGACTTTGGTCAAATTCTAGTGCATTTAGGAAAAACTAAAAACGACGAAATAAAAAAAAGTTTTTTTTTAAAGTAAATCTTGAGTAAAATCATTGCTAGGTAACCGTGTAACGACTACAGTTCCACTTTGCCAATCACGTAACCTGCTGAGTAGCACGCGTACTTTTCCTAGATTCAAAATAATGACCACAGAGAAAAGAAATAAATATAGTGTATTCTCTTTTCCGTGATAATGACGATGTAAATACGTAGTTATAAATTTTCCGAAAAAAGTATCGGCAATATTGAAAACATTCATATTTTACTTTACTTATTCGATATATATCTTGCTATGCCTAACTATTATATTTCTAAAATTTATCACTATAAGCCTTTGATTAAGGATACATCCAGATTGAGCGTCGAAGCTGTGCACGCGTAGAAAAAAACAGCCCCTAACTGTTAGGGGCAAAATCAAATAAAAAGAAATAAAATTGCAAAATAATGTTTCCCGATTTTAATTGGTACTGCTATCATTATGAACGTCACTGTGACAAGCAGAATGACGCAGAGGGCGCAAAAAACGTAGCTATTACGCGCAGCAGCCTATAAAAGTTGGCCTGTTTTATATATTCGTGTAGTATCGCGACGTTCTTTCTAGGTATATTTATTTCTATGCTATAAGCATGAAGCACTCGTAGCCCCCTAAAACGCAAAATGTAGGAAAAAAATCGCCTCATTTATACGTTGATTTAGCCAATCCACAAATAAGAGATCTGTGTTACAACTTTATTTAACAAACAACGATTAGATGCACTTGAAACAACTTGAAACTACAACTTATATGAACTCTATTCACTAACAAATAAAACCTACAATCGCAATTGAAAAGCTAAATTATTTTTGTACAAATTCCAATTTACAATGTTACTTTTAGCGTGTGATATGACTCTTCGTAGTATTTATATACTCTGAGCTCTTATTAACCCATTAATTAAGGGTGATATTGGTTTGGGAAGAGTGAAGAGAAATGTTGGTAGATAAGTATTGTTTCGATACGTGTACATACAATGTCAAATGAAGATGCATTCGATTGGCGAGTTGAACTAAATAGTTAATCTACTGTTAACATCTTCTAACTCGTCGTGATGATATAACCAAAGGTGGAAACTACTACCATTTTTAGTTGTATAGGAGTTTCTGCGTACGCTCAGGCAGTGAAAGGAGCTTGCAACACTTCGTGCGTTGACAACTACAAAAATCTCTTCACACCCTTTTTGAAGAACCCTGGGCCATGCTGTACTCCCTTTGGAAAGTGGCGGAGAGTTCATTCCACAACCAGAGCATACGCGGTAGGAAGCTCTCTGAAACCACATAGTGCCAAAGTGCCAAACTATTTGGTTCTAATACCGAGTGGATATTTCGAGATGGCATATTTTCGAAAGCTAAGTTAGGTTAGTCATTCTGTACAACTTTGACTATGGCACAAACACTGAAATCTCGAAAAAAAAGATGATCGTTAGTATGGAAAGTAAACATTTTTTTTTGAGAGTTCAGTGTTGGTCCATTAGCAACAGTTGTTAAGCATGAATAACCTAACCTACGTTTTAAAAATATGCCATCTCGAAATCTCCACCCGGTATTATGAGGATGGACTCCCCGTCTGTAGGCCAGAGGAGTAATGGTAGTAGGTAGCTGTGTCAAATCAAATAACTCATTAGAATACTATTCGTTTTTTTTTTAATAAAACACACATAAAGAGTGCGTGAATCGTCATCTATAGTTATACTTAACACCTTGGGATTTTTCTCCCATTGCTTCCAAAGTAAGTAAGAAAGCGATGATAGCTCAGTGGTAGTGACGTCGGATACCGAGACGAAGGTCCCGGGTTCGAATCCTACAATGAGCTTGAGCTTTCGGTGAAGGAAAACATCGTGAGGAAACCATAGCACGGTGGTAGGGTACTTAGAATAATGTAGGTACCTATTTTATGTATTACAGATTATCGAGTTGGTCGGATTGATTAAAACTACATAGGTGTTGTTTGTTTATTGTCGATGTAATAAACAATATATACGTATATACATACCGTTAATTATAGATTCATATTTTATATTGTATTGGAGTTCTAAGCAATAACAGTTTGCAATCAGTATTATGTTCAATCACTGTTTCTTATAGTATAGTTGGATAGTTTTAATATTTAGTACTTAGGTAGGTACTGGATATCGATTTCTCACTGGTGGGAACGAATTGCGTCGCTCATCGGTTATTGCTGAAAATCAGCGCTGCAGATATTAGGTTATGTCCTAATAGCACAGCATTATGCTGAGCAATAACCTTTTTTTTTGCGCACATACGACGCACAAACTTACAACAAAATTGTTTTATTTATTTTTAATTTGCACTTACTTTATGTTATAATTGTTTAGGTATTCGCTCAAAAATCATCACGTTGTTAGCTTTGTTTATTTTTTTTTTATATGGAAGGTGTTGCCAACTGTACCATTCTTGCAGTAGCTAAAAAGTAGCCAAAATGGCAATATAATATAGTTTATAGTTAAGAGTAAGGGTGTGTATTTTTAGTGTATCTTTTTGTTTCTTTTGTTTTTGATTTTAATTATGTCTGCGTCGAATGGCGCGCAAAAATAAAATGTTTTTCTTTCTTCTTCTTCTTTCTTTACTTTGTAGTACCCGTCTGGCTGGCTACCACCCTCAAGTTGAAAATCTGTCGCCAAGCACCTATCGGTGTGTTCCGTCAGCTGCAATTGAGAGCCAGTTCCTTCTAGGCTTTGTGTGCTTACCACCTTCGACCACATCATCACTTACCATAGTGAGATTGTGGTCAAACACAGGCCTATACACAGTAAAAAAAAATAAAAAATAAAAAAAATCTTTTTAATAGCATTAATTCACGGTTACCATTAAATCATATCTTGTGCAACCAGCCTTCATTAAGACTGTTAAGGTCGCCCGCCTTGTACACATGGCTACAGATCAAGGTATACATTTCCAGTATAAGCTGATCGCATTGTATAGGATTTCCGTACAATGGGAGGTCAGCTTATACTAGAAATGTATAGCTTGATCTGTAGCCGTGTGCACTAAGAAAAGCTATATGTACCTCACCTAATGTCACGCCATTTCGTTGATAGCTTTAGGCTGCGTTTCCACTGAGGCGGAACTGGGAGGAGTGGAGAGCGGTGCATGAATTAACCAATCACACTGTTTCCACTGAAGCGGATCGCACATTTTGTGCATTTTGATTGGGTAATTCATGCTCCGCTAAGCCGCCCTCCGCTCAGCTCCACCTCAGGAGAAACGCAGCCTAAGGGTCACCGCTCACTATAACAGCATGGCTACGCCTTAGCATTTACCTTGCCATGCAAGTAAAGCCTTTTAATCGTATGCGTTAAACTAAATTTTACAATGACTAGATAAAATAATTGAAGCCTCGCGGCAAGCGCTCCCTGGATGCGCGACGCCAGCAAGCGGTATCTTGCCAAAGCCGAGCCACCAATTTCACAGGCGCCGCGCCGACGGCGAGCTAGCCTGCCACCTCGCAGGCGGCGCGCTGGCAGTAGTTGGATTGATTTGAATGGTGCCGGGCCGTTGCTGCGATGGAGCGGTGCTGACATAGTGAGCGATTACCCTAAGGCGAGTGGTCTAGCTGTCAGAGTTTGACCGCCGCGGGCGCTGTGTGCAATGATCTAAAGCACCGCATAGATTACTGTGAACGCGGAACGCAGAACTCTAGAACGCTCGCTGCGGTATCGGCGCCTAAGATCAGTGAATAGTTGCGAAATATCAATTTGTGATAGCTTTTGTTTGCTAAGTACTATTAAGTACTGTAATAGATGTTAGCACATTTGGAGTAGGCTTAGTAGTCCATACAATCGTATATGTAGTAATATTATATAATCTATGCCTATATAATGGAGACGACAGGAGGAGTACAAAGACACGACGGGCCAGTTGGCTAGCCAAATTATTTCGCGACGTCGGTAAAACAAGTATACGGCCTGCCAGATGGTACCTAAGCATTTACCGTAGTCTATAGATGATTGCAACACGGTACTCACGCGTTAAAAATCCTGCAAAAATCTTTTCACACCCTTTTTCAAGAACCCCATGCTGACTCTGGAACTATTGGGAAAACCAAGGCGGGAGCTTATTCCACAATGCGAGCGTCCGAGATAGGAAGCTCCTTTAAATCGAACCGTGGGGAATCATTTTAGTTACAATGGGTGAGAATGAACTCTCCGTCGATGGCGAGAGGTGCGATGTTTAAGGATAGATGTGAGCATCAAGTCAAAAAAATCCTCAAAACACTGATTTCGTGGCGTCCCTAGAGATTTCAAGAAATTACTGATATCCTCATTTCCCTGCGACATTATATTTACCAAATAATCTTGAACTTAAGATAAGTAGGTCATGATAATAGTTTAGATAAACGAAAATAGTCCAATCGGTCTGTTTATAATATTACTATTCTCATGCTCAATAAATCCAAAGAAGGGCAGGGGTCTTAGAGTTGATAAATGGTTGCTCGTTTGGTTCTTTTTCACGTGTTAACTACAAATCTTATTTTTGTGCTCTCAATTTTTTTTTTTCCTAGTGAATCCGTGTGTCAGTCACTGATAGTAGTCTTATAGATCACATGTTATTGATTTACTTTGGATTTACTACGTACAATAATCAATAATAAATAAGTCATCATTAAAGTACGTCGTATGTTCTATTTAACGATTATGACAGTGCTTTTTAAAACATTAATTATTTGTTACATAACAGTTTGCAATGCTAAAATACAAATAAATATAACAGTGTCGACACATAAAAACGAAACTATAATACAATATCACGGACATGACAACAAACTAGTTACGGAAAATGAAATAAAATGGTTCAATATATCAGATGAAAACTTAAAAAGAGGAGCTAGAATTGAATTGGGCAGATTTCCGGACGATATATTTTTGAAGGACCCTACGCCGTACGATGATCTTTACAATAACTACAAATGGCAACAAATACATAGGAACTTACAAGTGAAAAGTGTTAAAGTTGTAGAATTAATTAAAGAAGATGTTACTTTGAGAACCCACGAATATATAAACAATGCTACTGAAAATGTTAAATCTAAAAGTGAAATGTTCAAAGATATTGAAGATATAGCTTTTTCTACGTGGTCAAAACAAGGATTGCCTCATGATAATATTTCATATGATGTAAAAATCAAATTTAACAATGGCGAGTTGAAATATGATAATAACTGGAGAAATGAAAGTTACAAAAATGTTATTATACCATTTGGTGTTGCAAGAGGTGAAATTAAAATATTATCGGGACAAACGGTTGTTACCAAATTAACTGCAGCCAAAATAATTTTGTTAGTTCAAATTGATTACAAAGCAAAATTAATCGGTAGCATCATTGCGAATTATGCACATGAGTACGGAAAATATCATTTTTGGGCGCCAGCTATAGATATTATTATGGAAGCTGCAGAGATTAAAAATGAAATCGTAACGAGTGAGTTTTTAGAAATAAGAGGTTACACAGATCCTAAGCTAACAGTGTATGATAAAGAAACGGGGAAAACAGTAAGAAATTCTAGAGATAAAAAAGTTACGCTACGAAAGAAATTGCAATATAAAAAAATATTTTCATGATTTTGAACGGAAAAGCTAACTTCTAATATTTTTTTAAGTTCACATACGAGTTAACTACCTTTTTGTTTTTTTTCCACATTTGTCCCCTAAAACAGGGAAATACACTTGTACTATTCATACGTCTGTGGAAATACATAATATATCAGAATGCACTAAACTCATTATGAAATAATGAAATATTAATTAGGATAAACCTGCTAAGTCGCGCAAGGTCCGTAGGGACCTCGCGAGTTGGACCGCCGTTGAATCGCCCAAGGTCTGTACGGACCTCGCTAATGGCGGTTCGAATTTCACTTAAATGATTTACTGCTAAATTAATTATAATTAAGTAGAACAATACTTTTGTGATATTTGGTGTACATGATTTTTTAATAAACGTTTATCTTCTACTAGAGGTTTTTTAAATGCATCGAAGTAATTTCAGACAAAACTTATAATTTAAAGAATATAAAAGTATAATTTGCTCATGTTTAGGGTTAAGTATTAGCATATGAATAATAAAAATAGTGAAATAAAAAAATTAAAAATATAATGAATAAGATAATTATGTAAGAAAATAAAAAGTTTGTTGCGCCTCCTATTAATTTCATGGCAAAGTTGTGGTAGAGAGCTACAACATTGAGTTGCACTGGCAATACTCTTTTTCAACCATCGAACAATTAACCCAAAGAAGCGCAATGACGTTCATTTTGGTTGAAATATATTCCGCCAATTTCCCACCGCCGACAACGCGCTCTGATTGGTTAAGTCAAGGACGCATGCACTCTGATTGGCCAAGTCAAAAACTCACGATGCAGTGATTGGTCCTTACTGTTCAAATTCAGTGACAAATCACTGACGAGTTTCGGAATTTGATTGTTCATTATTACTACTCTAAAGGGATCTTTCCTCGATGTTTTCAACTAACGTCAGTGGACTTCTTGGCGGGAACTTGCAGAGTGACGTGTTTTCGTTTTATTTTCATAAATTCGTGTACTTATATTAAGTTTTATTGTTGGTTTTATTGTATATTTGTTTAACCCAATACAGATCAATACATACCTATGCACCAGTGAAGTGAAATGAAATTAATTAAGTAAATGTGTCTTGTGACTTTTCAAGTTGTCTCAAAAAGTTCGTGAAAAGTTATAGTACAATAGAGGGTGACTGTTAATGCGGACTATGTGAAAGTTAATGTGCGGACTATAATGAAAGTGATATGTAAAATATATGCGACTGAAAGACTTTGTATCCATGGTCATGAACAAATATTAAAAAAAACTGACGTCTGGCAACATTATATTTTTTTACGTCATTGTCTGTCAGTGATTGTCAGTTGTGTCAGTCAAATGTCAAATGACATCGAGAGTTCGAAGGTTCGATTAGTAATTTGTATTATTTAATTAATTATGTATAAACTAAATACCGCTTATTGATCAGATTCCACTGAAATCTGAGTATACATGTTAGTTTTAAATTAGCACTGTATCACACCATAGCTCACTGTTGATTATTTATTTTAATTTTGTTTTCCATTTATACATCTATTTTGAGATTATTAATAGAAAATATTATTAAATATTGTTTTATTTTATGCTGAAATTAATATCGGGTACAACTAACAAGATTAGAAAGTGTTTGTCCATTAATTCCGCACGATATTTACATTAATAAATCCCTGAGGCTACCCTGACTGAAACTCTGTAAAGTGTTAATATAATCATTAGAATGTTCGAATTAGTTGGAATACTCATCAGTGTGCCTCTCTACACCACTGCGTAAGTATATTTTGACTTATTACACATAAAATAACATTTTATTATTGCTTGTGTACTTAGGCATTGAGTAGGTAAGCAAGATTTTTTTTTATACTCACTTACCTAATATTATTATTTTTTGGAAAATACAGTTTTATTTATTAATTTTAAACATGTAGGTACTTGCTTACATAGATTATGGTAACTGTTTTACTTAACAAATTCAATAGTCCAAAATACCTTGGATATTGTATGTACCAAATACAGATTACAGAATAAAAGGTCTTCTATTCTGTAATCTGTGGTACCATAGTATAAAGTCCAAAGTGTGAAAATGTTGAAAATTCTTGCACTAATAGAAAGCACCATTATCCCTGAGTGTTGTAAGCTACTTTTCATCCACAGAACATGGGTGAAACTGTGGGGGGATTTAATACCTTTCCAAAGGCAATGTTTTATAGTGGGAACAAAAAGGCTTTATTTAGGTACACAAAATATGGCTCTGATGGTATAAATCGAGCCAGTGACGGGCCAGTTGAGTTGGCGCAGTTGGTTAAGAGTCTGGTAAAGATTCCACCTATTGCGCTGCAGGTCGTGGGTTCGATTCCCGCACAGGACATGCATTTGTGTGCATGAACATGTCTGTATGTCCTGAGTCTGGGTGTAATTATGTATATTAAGTATGTATTTCCAAACGAAAAGTAGTATATGTATTATATCAGTTATCTGGTTTCCATAGTACAAGCTCTGCTTAGTTTGGGATCAGATGATTGTGTGTGAGAAATGTCCCAGGATATTTATTATTATTATTTTTTATTATTATTAAATCCGGAATCAAAATCAAAATCAAAAAGTCATTTATCCAATTTAGGCCCTGGTAAGGCACTTATGAACGTTACATACAGTTGAATTTACCACCGGTTCGAAATTAAAACTGAGAAGACTCCAGCAAGAAAGTCAGCAAGGCTTTTTTGTATTTTTTAGTTGTGGACGATCTTTTCATATTACAGCTTTTTTTCCAAATACTTATACAATATACCATATAATTATTATGCTTATTCATACAATTGTCACTTAGCCAGGGGGGATGCAAGTGCAGAGAGAAGCTACAACCATATATTTTTGTCTTCCACGTAATGAGCCACCTTATAGTAGGCTTTGTCAATTATGAATGGCAAAGCTTTATTTGTGAATTTGCCATTATTAATATATAGGGTGACTGGTAATTAGTGACCGATACTTAAACTCATGATTGTACTCATTTTATTTATTTTTTTAATTAAATGGGCTTGCGTTTGGCCACTGACCCGCCAATAAGGGGCTATGACGAAGCCTAAGATGAAATAGGCTTACCCAGAAGAAACCTATTCTCTCTGGCCTTGAAAGTTCCTAGATTGTAAGCTTCAGGAAATACAGACGCCGGAAGCAAGTTCCACTCCCTTGCTGTCCGCATTATAAATGAGGATGCAAAACGCTGTGTCTGTATTTTCGGTATGTCAACAACGTACGGGTGAAAATTTTCCCGGCGTCTTGTGGTTTGGTGTAAAAATGGGAAGTAACTCATGATAACAAACAACTTTCCCAAAGAAATTACTTTTTTGCATGTTACGTTTTATTATTCCGATTGCAGGGTGCTATTACTGGGAGCGTCGATCACAGCTGGACTGTTTGTGTTCCACGTAGCCGTCGTGCCTCTCATATTTAAGTACTCCAAGACCTTCAGGAGAAGCCTTGTGTTTGCTAATTTTGGTAAGACTAAATAAATTGGAAACAAAATTTTTTTTTATACACCTCAAGTTTGTTTTGAGTTATGATCTCGTTTTATTTATTAGGGAATTGTTGGTGAAGCGGCGGAAAGCTATCAAAATTACCAGATTATACTGATAATCAATTTCTGTAGTAACAAAAATAATAATTATCATATTACACATAATCTCATGTCTCAAGATAAGATTTAAATGTGTATCATTTGCTTTTAAATATGAATTTAAAATATGCTTATTTATGTAGGTAGGTACTTACAGTAGTACCCAACTGATAAGGCGCGTCGTGAATCTTCGTTCGCACAGAATAGAAAGTTTGGCCCCGAAGATTAACGAAAGAGTGCTTAAAACTTACAATCAACCTTAGATCACTATTATAAGGTTCATAATACAGTGCAGCTGTTAGTTCCGTCTCACTCGCAAGTGACGCCCCTCCGCACACATGACGGCAGCTGCAGACGAATAGCATTTCCCGCGCTTTGAAAATGTATCTTCTGCGCAGGTACATCGGTGAGCCATATCAGTTGGGTACTACTGTACTTCGATCATAGTTAATTCGGTGTATAATACTCCGTAATAGGTTAGATGTTATAGAATTAAATGGGCTTGCGTTTGGCCACTGACCCGCCCATAAGGGGCGATGACGAAGCCTAAGATGAAACACGCTTACCCAGAAGAAACCTATTCACTCTGGCCTTGAAAGTTCCTAGATTGTAAGCGTCAGGAAACACAGACGCCGGAAGCGAGTTCCACTCCCTTGCTGTCCGCATTATAAATGAGGATGCAAAACGCTGTGTCCGTATTTTCGGTATTTTATTTTATTTTAAGATCAAAGGAAAACTAACTGCTAGGTCATTGAATTATTACGCTTAGAACCGAAGTATCGAACAAAAATCCGCGCGAAACGTAAGCCACTTGACAACCAATGTGTGCGGGAGTACCATATAATTACACTCGCTGACACGCACACAAGCGCACGAGTAATGTTGCAAGCTAAACGATTTTTTTCGGTAAAATTAGCCTTCCGATTTCGCCTACTAGTGAAATTGGAAGTAAGTATTCATACAATTAATTAAAGAGTTTAAAAAGTTCTGCATCTTCGATAATTTATCATAGACACAGGCCTGTTATTTATTTATTACTAGTTTAATGGTTATGTTTCATAGTACTTATGTCGGGTATTTTAACATAATAAACCAAGATAATGTGCAGAGCTATGAACGATCGTACAGTTTGTAGCTTTCCTTGGTAATTATATATGATAGGTTGTATAGAAAAAGAAGATTAAGTAGTATGTAGGTATTTAGGTAATTATCATTAACACAATCCATAAAATTGAAATTTTAAAAGTCTGTAAAATTAAGCTAGTTAAGTAAATTTTAGCAAATAGAAAAATATGGTAACAATCATTGAATTTGATTTTTATAGGTGTGCGTATGTATGTTTGTCCACGCATATCTAAGAAACTATTACAATTAATAGTTTCGGAGATATACGTGGACAAACATACATACACACACCTATAAAATTCAAATTCAATGATGAATATGAAGCTACATTATCCCGAGTATTATATGCTACTTATCCCAAGAAGCGGGTGAAACCGCGGGAGACAGCTAGTCACCTAGGTATCGGACTCAATTACTTTAATAATAACAATTCAGTATCAATTACGTAAAACAACGCAAATTCGCATACAAACAGCTGGCAACACTTTGCTCGAAATCTGAGTGAAGTATTTTTATTTCTGAATTTTGTTATTTTAGATGAATTACGCAATAAAATTAGTGGCTTTCCTGTGGAATGTTACATCAGAATTCTTATCTTTCGTCCCAGATGAATTATGACACAATTTTACTGCACAAACCGTCATATTTATTATTTTTCTGAGAGCTGTACTCACTATAACGTCACTCAATACACTGACAGCGCGTCGGTCAAATGAAGCCATATATGGCTTCAATTGAATGGATTGTTTCTCGCGCGTGTACTTTGTTTCTATGTGTAATAATTCAATGTGCTAGGTACATAAAGTATAGATACACATAAAACAAAAGGAAGGCTAATTATAAGTTTTCACAGATATTATTATAAGTTTACAAGTTTACAAACACAGCAGAAAGACGGACGAGCACTATAATATAAGAAAAGTAGATAAATAGGTTTACATTATAAAAATAAATTAGGTATAACAATTGGGTAACTAACATAAAAAATGATTGCTTTTAAGAAAACAACAATGTCAACAACGTACGTCGCGTTAGAGTACACTTTTTAACTGACTTCAGAAAAGGAGGAAGTTCTCAATTCGGTTGTATGCTTTTTTTATGTTTGTTACCTCAACTCTGTAATTTGGAAAGTTCTTCTTTTTGTATGGAAGGGTACACTTCCCGTTTGGTCCCATTGTCATCAGGTCAGGATTTGATTGCTTTTTAGTGTACTTTCAAGTTGGTTTAAGTTTTTTGTAAAACAGTTCACTCTAATGTGACGTCACGAGCCGAACTTTGACTCGCCTTATCTTTGTACAATTTTTATGATGTGATAAAGCCAAGAATACGTGTCCAATATTTTTTGATAATCTTACGTTATTAGTTTTTTTTTATCTAGGTATTATCCGTATTATATTTGTTTTTTTTCGCAGTGCAATGGCCTTTTAATATAGACTTTGAGGAGCCATCTGCCAGCGGCATCGATGGCGGCCGAAACCTTAGCATAGAATACCAATCGAAGATTGATAGGTGTCCTGTCAAACTTGGTAAGATTTGTACATCTAGGAGAAATCCCTATAGAGTAGTCACATCGAATAATCCAATTCCGCAACTAGTCAGTGATTCTGCACTGATTTTAAACTGTAAGGTCTAATTACTGCATCTGAATGCTAATTGTATCCTTGACTTAGCTAATTCTCGCGCTTTCGACATCGATGTCGAATAGAAATTTGGCGAAAAACATGGCGGACTTCTGTCAAAACGTATAGATTTTTTAAGATATCCGACATATTCAATTCAAAATCATTTATTTAAATATGAAAAGTCTGACTCTAATACCGGTTCGGAAGGTTGCATTTGCTGAGAACAGCCGGCAATAAACTCAGCAATTACACTTTTCAAAACAAGCTTAGATTCATTACATAATATTTACATTCTAATCGCACTGACAACAATTGCGTGCCCCGGATATTTTTTGGTAAATGTCTATGCGACATTAATGTAGAAGTTGCAAGAATTGGCCAGTGCGCATGTGTCATTGACTTAGCCAATCAGAACGCAAGTGTCCTTGACCCAGCCAATCACAGAGCATTGTGGGTGGTGGGGAATTGAAAAATAGATCATTTATAAATATCCCGGGACATTCCTCACACACGGTCATCTGATCCCAAACTAAGCAGAACTTCTACTATAGAAACCAGATAACTGACATAATACATATATTACTTTTTGTTTGTACATACATACTTAATATACATAATTACATCCAGACTGACATGCACACAAATGCATGTCCTGGGTGGGAATCGAACCCACAACCACGCCAGCTAGCCCATTATGGCCCGTATGATTGGTTATTTTCCGTACAAGATCCTCCGTAAAAAAATTACTATAATTTCTGTAATTTTTTTCAGGTATTTGGCATATATTACCAAAGACTGTATACGAGAAATTGAAAGGTAGTTTTGAAGATTCGACTGACAAAGAGGAACTGAATAGACTACTTGATGAGGAACTAGCAAATTCTAAAACACCAATTGTTTTGTACTGCCATGGTAAGAATCATTTAATATAAAATAGATCTTATTTTTATTACACTAAAGTTCACTATTCTTCTTCGTAGTTTTAAGTTTGGCAACCAAAACATTTTTATTAGGAATTATTTTCGCCAGTGTTGCTGATTCTGATGTTCACAATTATACTAATTTTGTCTCATTATATCTCTTTCTAACGAAGAATATAAGAGAAGGATGTATTACTCCAATGCTTGTTTTCAATGTAAATTTAGTCGCCATAAGGTTTCGTCTAACACGCAAATGAAAACGGCAAAGACTAATTTGACAGCTTTAAATATGTTCTATCCTTTTTCAATAATGTATGTAAGAAAGAGATGTGATGTGATTAAAATTAGTTTAGTTTAGTGCGACACACAACAGAATCGGCACCAATGTCTAGTTATAAGTTCTAGTCTCAATAAATCACTTTCACATCGTTTGTACAGTCAGACACCGTCCATAAAAAAATGCAACGTCATTTTTATATTAATAGAATATTGAAGAATAAGAATAAATTTATTATCAAACCATAACATACTTATATAAAAGCATAAAAAATAGAAAAAAAATAAACATGTCTGACAAATAGTAGCAAACTCAGCATAATGCTAGTGTGCACTGTCGTACACACAAGCGCTGATTTTGCCCAAAATTCTAATAGTTTATATTATTCTAATAGTCTTAATAGTTTCTTTAATGTATTTTTTTTGCTTCTTGTTTTTATTGAAATAATATTGAAATAGGTTAAAGACTAACCTTGACTAACCCAACATAGGTTTCGAAATTATACCATCTAGAAATCTCCACCTGTTATATGTAAAAAATATAAATATAATATAAATTATTATTATTTATATACTATAAATGTAAAAAAAAACTAAACGTCAAAAAAAACTAAATATACAAAAAAACAATATTTTTTTTTTTATCAAAACAATGCATTCCGATAATTATTGGCAGTTAAAATTGCGGTGTTACTGTCGGTACATGTACTTCGTCGCTTCAAGCTGAATGGACATAAGAATCTGCTTGATTTTATGTATTTATTGTATTATTTTTAATTGCAGGCAACTCCAACTCCCGGGCTGCCTCACACAGAGTGCAACTGTACAAGTTCTTCCAACAAATGGAGTTTCACACGATCGCATTCGATTATAGAGGTCAGTAGAAATATTGTTGTTGTCACTGAAAATACCGAGAATTTCGACGCGAAAGTTTATTTATGTGGATTTTTTTATGGGGAATATCAAACCACTTTTTTTACCGACTATAAAAAAAGGAGGATGTTCTCAATTTGGTTATTTTTTTATGTTTGTTACCTCCACCATTTATGAACCGATTTGGAAAATTCTTTTTTTGTCTGGAAGGGTCCACTTACCGTTTGGTCCCATTGTCATCAGATCAGGATTTGATTACTTCTTAGTGTACTTTGAAGTCGGTTTAATTTTTTTTGTAAAACAGTCCAATTATTTAACATTCTATTCGGTTAACGTTTATCTTAAGATCCTTTTCTGTTCACAGTAATTTTTGTGTTAAGTATTTTTTGAGTTACGTCATATTCGAACCTCAAAGAAACCCATTTTTAACCGACTTCAAAAAAAGATGTTCTCAATTCGGTTGTATTCTTTTTTATGTTTGTTACCTCATAACTCCGTCATTTATTAACCGATTTGGGAAATTCTTTTTTTGTTTGGAAGGGTACACTTCCCGTTTGGTCCCATTGTCATCAGATCAGGATTTGATTACTTCTTAGTGTACTTTGAAGTCGGTTTAAGTTTTTTGTAAAACAGTCAAATTATTTTTAATTAAAACCTAAATGTCCTGAAAGTGGCTTTTAATTTACTTTTGGATGAAAATAACCTAACAGCGTATCTTTGAGGTCTCGTATCTTTTTTTATTTTTTTTTCCAATTTTTTTATTTTTTTAAATTCAACATTAGGCATCATCCCCAAGACGTATACATAGTTTATTAATGTAATTAGGTTACGGAGATTCTACAAACATATATCCGAGTGAAAACGGGGTGGTGGAAGACGCCCTGTTGGTGTATGAATGGCTCCATACAACCATAGATAAGGGTGCTCAAAAACCCGCCGTCTTCGTATGGGGACACTCTTTGGGTATGTATCTATTTTGTATGGTTTCTTTTTCAATAAAGTTGTTCGAAAAATCCTAACTAATATTATAAATGCGAAAGCGAGTTTGTTTATTTGTTACGCATTCACGCTTCAACGGATAATCATGGCATGCAGATATAGCCTATGGTATGGAGAAGTTTATATCCCGGAAACGCGCGTGAAACCGCGGGGGAAAGCTAGTCCTAAATTGGATAATTTAAAACTAAGAAGAAGAACCCAATATAGGTTTCGAAAATATGCCATCTCCACTTATTTAAAAAAGTCGTATTCGATATCGGAATCGAATTTAAAAAAATCTGAGGCGAATTTCAGCAATTGCTATTTTAATATCCGGAAACTTTTCGGTGAATCGAATTGATATTTCCGTAAAGAAACATCAAAAATAAAATAATTTTAATTCGGAAATTAAAAAACCAATTGCGGAATATCGCATCGGTAGTTTTTGAATCCGTTACCGATATCGAATCCGAGCGTTTTAGAATAGCCCTGCTCGAAATCTTCACCCGGTATAAGAAAGATAGTCCTCCCTCCCTTTTAGTGAGGTCAAACCCCGTATTTGACGGGCTAGCTGGTGCTGTTGGTTGAGACTGGTTACGATTGCACCTATCGCGCCGCAGGTCGTGGGTTCGATTCCCACGCGGAACATGAATTTGTGTGCATGAACATGTATGTATGTCCTGAGTCTGGGTGTTTTTTTTTTATTTTTTTCATACAACTTAGTCTGTAAACAAGCATACGGCCCGCCTGATGGTAAGCGGTTACCGTAGCCATATAGACGTTTGCAACACACGAAGCATCGCTCACGCGTTACCGACCTTTCCCCCCTCCCCTATGAGCTCTGGCGACCTTACTCACGCGCAGGAACACAACTTTACACAACATAAAGTTATTTGGCTGCGGTATTCTGTAAGGTGGAGGTACTTCCCCAGTCGAGCTGCTCTTTGAGCGAATAAACGCTATGATCTACCTCTCTTAAATATTGTATATTAAGTAGTATATGTATTATATCAGTTATCTGGTTTCCATAGTACCTACAAGCTCTGCTTAGTTTGGGATCAGATGACCGTGTGTGAGGGTCCCGGAATATTTATTTATTTCAGGAACAGGTATATCGTCCCACTTGCTGGGCAACTTGCCACAGTTGTCGGCGACGTTGCTGGAGCGGTCTGTGCCTTTGCCGTTGCCGAGCGGACTTATACTGGAGGCACCCTTCAACAACCTGGCCGACGAGGTCGCACATCATCCACTATCTAAGGTAGATACACTAACTGCCATACAATTTGGCGCAAGCTGGAAATAAAAAAAAAAAAAAAGTTTTTTGTTCCGAATTGAATAATGACAGATTACGATGTCCCGTGAAACGTCATAGATGACGTCATGACATGCGCCATCTTGCGCTCACACCGACCATGCCCTAAACTGATATCACCGTGAGCGCTGTCAAAATTGACGGTTAATTATTGTGTTTTCGGTAGAAAGTCTAATAAGATTCTTGGTTTTCTATTTGGTAAAGATACTTTTTATGATTTTATGAGAGAAAAATAATAAAGAACGCGAATATTCCTTTTTGCGAGTCAAATTAAAAAAGATATAAGGAGTCCTAGCGCATTGTTAAATCAGATTTTAACTAAATTCTCAAATGTTCTGTTTTGAATACTGTGAGCGCGATAACGGGCGTTCCGAATTGTTGACAGTTCTCAGCTGTCAATATCGTGATATCTAACTCGGTACGCAAATTATTGCTGTGAGCACTGTGAGCGATATTATTTAATTCGGAATGTAACCTAAGTATTCGGTGTCGATTCAAAGCTAAAAGAGCCAGGTTGCAGACGGTGTTGTCTGTTTAAATGTGGAAACATTCATTGTTGCCATTTGATGTGTTAACAAAATTTGATTTCATTTTTCATAAAATAATTAACAAAGAGGTAGAAAGATTTTGGCATTCCTCACATCCGCCATTTAGAATTTTTTTTTTCAAAATTTGGATGCCACCTGGCGGCAAAAATACAAATACGTAATTGTTGCTAGTGCGTCCTCCTGCACACAAATGTGTGTGCGGGAATGGGTAGATACTGCACCACGCGTGCCCACTGCGGATCGGTGGAGGTAGGCTAGTGGTCAACCTACTGTTGGAATTGTCAACCCGCCTAGAAGGCCTCCAACTAGCTTAACGACTATCACAATTAAGTGATAACCGGGACCAACGGCTTTACGTGCCTTCCGAAGCACGTTAACACTCGTTTTGAAATACCACTAGGTGGTCACCCATCCAGGTACCGACCACGACAGACAACGAGCGCTTCATTAGATTGTTAATACTCTTGGTCTATTTGAAATAAAGTCTAGTGCTTCGGAAAGCACGTAAAGCCGTTGGTCCCGGTTATCACTTAGTTGTGATAGTCGTTAAGCTAGTTGGAGGCCTTCTAGGCGGGTTGACAATTCCAACAGTAGGTTGGCCACTAGCCTACCTCCACCGATCCGCAGTGGGCACGCGTGGTGGAGTATCTGCCCATTCCCTTTCACCCTGGTTTGTGTGCAGGAGGCCTGTGCTCAGCAGTGGGACATTATAGGCTGATGATGATGATGATGTTGATGATTTGAAAGTGTTTTTTCCTAGCTAGTGACATGGCTCCCGTACTACGAGTCTACATTTGTCCGTCCCTTCCGCACTCACGAGGAACAGATGTTCAAGTCGGACGAACATTTGTCGCAAGCAAAGTCGCTGCCCGTGCTTATACTGCACGCTAAGGATGACGTTATTGTGCCATTTAGAGTTGGCGTTAAGGTTAGTGTACTAGACCACAGATAATGGCCCTGATTCTGTTGTTTACAATTAAACTAGTTTTAATCTCACTATGTCTCTTTCTAACAAAGAATATAAGAAAAGGATGTAAGAAATTTTGTCCTGTCAAATTAGTCCAATGCTTGTTTTCAATATAAATGTAGTCGCCATCTATCGCGATTACGTCTAAATACACGCAAAATAAGACGGCAGAGATTTAAATATGTTCTAACGTAATTTAAAGCTGTCAAGGATCTATCCTTTTTCAATAATGTTCGTAAGAAATGGATGAGATGTAACCTAAATTAGTTTAGTGCGAAAAAAAAACACCGAATCGGCACTCATAAGGATGGTTCCTAGAAAAAAAAAAACCTTACTAATCAGTCAGTTAAATTATCAAAAAATATTGGATACGTATTTTTGTTTTACCAAATCCATTAAAATTTTTACAGAGATAAAGCGGGTCAAAAAAAAAAAAAAAGGATCGATGCATTCGAGATGTGGTGCTGGAGACGGATGTTGAAAATACCTTGGACAGCTAAACGCACCAATGCATCCATCTTATGGCAGCTCCAAATTGAAACCCGATTGTCCACCATATGCCACCAACGCATTCTTTCGTATTTCGGCCACATGGTGCGCAAAGGCGATGAAAGTCTGGAAAAACTGATCATAGTTGGGAACACGGAAGGAAAACGACTACGTGGTCGTTCGCCAACTAGATGGTCCGATCAAGTAAAAGACTCATCGTCCTCCAAATTTTACACGGTCGTAAGGGACGCGTTGGACAGAAACCGGTGGAGGCAGATCATCCGCTCTAGAAGCAAACCCGATGCTGACCACGATCCTCAGACATGAGGGAACGACCATAGAAAGAGAAAGCGGGTCAAAGTTCCGCGATCATTGCTCCTAGTACTAAACAAGTGGATTACTGTAATGTATATGTCACCGTATTTTCGTGAATACCTTTAGTTTATAAACCACCTAGCGAGATTATAAACTTCTCGATATATTGTGAACTGTACCATACTGCTTACAATATAACGTATTTATTTCCGATAGTTTGTAATCTATCTATGACAAACCGTCATATTGTAAGCTGGCGTCATACTTGAATGCGTCGGAACGCATTTTGTGCGCTGATTGGTCGTGGACAATCCGAGCAAGAGAGAGACAGAGAATAGTTGCATCCGAAATGTGGTGCTGGAGGCGAATGCTACGAATATCATGGATGGCCAAACGCATAAATGTATCTATTCTTTCCTAACTCGGCATTAAGACCCGACTGTCCACCACATGTCTTCAACGCGTGCTTTCATATTTCGGCCATATATTGAGAAGAGAGGATGACAGCCTTGAAGAGCTGGTCATTGTTGGCAATACCGAAGGCAAGGGAACACGAGGCCGGTCGCCAACACGATGGTCGGACCGAGTGAAAGAAGCCACCTCCTCTTCTAAATTCTACCAAGTGCCGGGGCACGCAATTGTTTTCAGTGCGATTAGAATGTAAATAATTATGTAATGAATCTAAGCTTGTTTTGAAAAGAGTGATTGCTGAGTTTATTGCCGGCTCTTCTCAAATGCTACCATCTGAACCGGTATTAGAGTATTACCCCCTTATTACAAAACATGGTTTAAAGTAAAGCCAGGTTTTACTGTCATTTGGTCACGTTCTAACGTCATATAATAAAAAGGGACGAGGCTATTTTAAAACCTGGTTTTCCTTTAAACCATGTTTTGTAATAAGGTGCTTAGAGTCAGACTTTTCATAAGTGCCTGTGAAGGTCTATTTGAATAAATGATTTTGAATTTTGAATTTAGTGGTGAGAGCTACATCGGACCGGAATCGATGGAGGCAGTTTGTCCGTTTAAGGGGTTCCAGTGACCACGATCCTCAAAAATGAGGGACCGACTGAAGAAGAAAGTAGATTATAAACTAGCGGTCTTCGCAAAAATACGGTGACAGATATACACTTTCCGTTACACTCTGTATACAACTATTCGACTTGTCGGTCCCCAGGCATGATGTCCCGGGAGGCCGGGACTTGAAGCTATTGCATAGCTTCTATCGCGGGCCTTGAGCGTGGAGACCGAATCCAGAAATTCCGTAACGAAAATAACCTAACACCCCCCACTCCGACCGGCACAGCGGTGATACTTTTTAGTTTTGCCATCTATCGATGAATAGCAGAACTTTTGATGACTTTTTGAAATATCACGCTTGTCTCTTTAGTTCAGCAACCCGCCTCTAGGTGGCATTGATGCAATAGCTTTACCGCGGCAGTCTCCGAGTGCCACACGTTTTTTTTTTAAATGGGGTTGTCACCTTACACTTTATTGAATACTCAAGCTAAAGTGTGATTTTAATCCAAGCTGTTGAGCTATCATCACGTCCACTAACAAAAACAACTATTAATAACAAAATCTTACTATACTATAAATGAATACCTAAGCGATAAGTTAAGTTAATGATTAAATTTTATATATTTTTTCCTCTCTCCTACATTGCTTAGTGCCCAACAGGGTCCTTAGTGTGTAGTGTTATTTATTTACCTTAAGGTGCCTATGTAACATTGTATACCTATGTAAGGAAAGCAAAATAAATAAAGTATAAAGTATAAAACCAAGTAAAACAAACGAATATTCCAGCTGTACCGATGTATAGCCGCGTCTCGCGGGGCGCACGACGCTGTAGTGTCCCTGCACGCGTACGGTTCGCAGCTCCGGCTGGGGCACAAGGGGATCTGTGACGCGGAAGATCTACCACATATCGTACGGTAAGTGTCTTGTACGTTTAGCCTCAAACGGAGCACGCTTTCAAAGATTTCACTATAAATCTTTGGGTAATATCTATATCTTCATCTTCATTTATGTTTCAATATATATTTATAATTAATTGTTTTATTTCTTCTTATTTTTAATTTTGGCAACCAAGCCCAAATTAGGGCTCATTTCTGCCAGTGTCGAGTTATATTATAGGTTCCAGTCACAATAAATCACTTCACATTATAGTCCTCAGTCAGTCACCGTCCATAAAAGTCATGTTTTACTACAATGGTGGTCATTGTAGTAAAACTCTACACGGACATTTTGAGACAACTTGACAAGTCACGATACACATAATTCATTTCATTTCACTTCACTGGTGCACATGGATGATCTTTATTGGGTAAAATACCACCAAAAATACACAATAAAACTCAAAATACACAAATTTATAAAAATGCTACGTCACTCTGCAAGTTCCCGCCAAAAAGTTCCATTGTTTTATTTCAATTATGTATGTACTTATTTCACACCACACATTTATTTATTTATGTCAGGATCACCCCGCGAGCGCATCTCAACTTTTTCAAGGGGCTCCACTGAAAATTAGTGCTGATGGTAAGTACTTGCCACAGCATATGCTGAGTTGGAGCCCTTTTTGGCATCACACCACAAATATAAATTACATTTATTATTTTCATGTATGCCATATTATATATAAGAATTTTGTTGTTATTGTTTTTATTTTTGTTCTTTATAAGCTTCCGTTTTTGTTGTTTTTATTTTATTTTGTGTTTTGTTTCAATGTTTGTGATGTGTGTGTGTGCCAAATAAAGCTTTGTCTATTGTCTATCTTATATATAAAATTCTCGTGTCACAATGTTAGTTACCTTACTCCTCCGAAACGGCTTTACTGATTTTTACCAAATTGTATATGCATGTTCAGTAGGTCCGAGAATCGGCTACTATCTATTTTTCATACCCCTAAGTGATAAGGGTAGGCACCACGCGAACGAAGTCGCGCCGGTCAGCTAGTATATATATAAATGAATCCCTATTTCCCTTGGTCACGAAATCACGCGTGAACGGCTGGACCAATTTCGTTAATTCTTTTTTTTTTTGTGTTTGTTATTGTCAGGAGAAGGTTCTTATGAAAGAAAAAATTAAGAATGTTGCGAGAGTAGAGTAGGGTAGGGTAGGGTAGGGTAGGGGTAGTGGTAGGTTAGGGTATAGGTTAGTAGGACACCACGCGAACGAAGTCGTGCCGGGCAGCGAGTAATAATATAAATCTAATATGTATGACTATTGAGTTTAAATTTCAATGCCGCGTCAAAAACGAATGTACACGTTATAGAAATAAAGCCAAATTTAAATAGGTATACTCGGGCGGGATAGCTCGGACACAGCGCGACAGCAATAGATATGTTAAAAACCTATTTTTAAAATTTCTTGCAGCCATCCTTTCCTCTTAAGAATGTAATAATTATTTTTGTTGCAGTGAATTCACTCAATGTCATCAATGAAGAGTGAAACCATAGATAATTTAACTGTACACATTACCATAGACATAATATTGTATTATCTATGACATTACCAAGAGAGCTATCGGGGGTTAACGATAGATGTCGCCACTGTCATTTTAACATTGTATTTTTCAAGAAAATGAATGTTAGGCATTTGTATGGGAAAAATAAAAAATTTATATATATTTTGAGATATAGGTAAATGGACATCCTGTTGTAAGAACTAATTTTGGAGCCGATTAATGATAAGTTGAATACATTCCAATGAAAAAATACGTATTTACTTGTGAAACTTATAATTATGTGGGCTATTTCATACTATTCACATCACATTTGATCACGGAACAAGTGACTATGTTCTATGACATACACTTTCCTAGTTTTATTTGCACGATCGTAATTATTTTCAGTAAAATACGAAATCATACACCCGTGTTGATATGGGTTGATAAACGAAAATAACAGTGTCTAAAATGTCTCTCCGTCTCTTTCTCTCTCGCAAAGTGTCATAGCTAAATCCTAAGTCTATGGTATGTTTAGAATCATTTTATTGTAGACTCTCACCCTTTCTCTTAAGACACAATTTATCTAAATGTCTTTAAATGGTCAGGTATTGTCAGACATTGTGATGTTTTTCACGGTAGCATTTTTTAAAGCATTTCATATATTTAAGGTATTTTCATGGTGATATTTTAATGTATACAAAATAAATGATCATTAAATGTACAATTATTTTGTTAGATTCTAATTATTTATTTATTAAGATTTAATAAATTATTATTTTGTAATAATAATGGTGTTTCATTGATATCTATACAATAAATAACATTGAAGTGTCTGTTTGTAATGTCAAAATTACAGCTTTTTACCTATAGCGCCGCAGGTCGTGGGTTCGATTCCCATCCAGGACATGCATTTGTGTGCATGAACATGTATGTATGTCCTGAGTCTGGGTGTAATTATGTATATTAAGTATGTATTTACAAACAAAAAGTATTATATGTATTATATCAGTTGTCTGGTTTCCATAGTAGTACAAGCTTTGCTTAGTTTGGGATCAGATGACCATGTGTGAGGAATGTCCCAGGATATTTATTTATTATTTAATATAAACATTTTTTTTTTAATTGTTTGTCTGTTTGTTCCGGCTAATCTCTGTGGGGACTACTATTATCTACCTATCATAAGGCGCTGATCCCACAGAGAGAGTTCTGTATTCTACATTCATTATTGTGCACACAACAAGCAGTCTATAGTTCTGCAATATTCGCTACCGATCAAACATCATACGCCATACACTTTTTTTTACTTTTAATGGCGCCGCATAGGTACCTACAGTAGTAACCAACTGTTAAGGCGCGTCGTGAATCTGCGTTCGCACAGAAAAGAAATGATAGCCCCGAAGATTAACGAAAGAATGCTTAAAACTTACAATCAACCTTAGGTCACTACTATAAGGTTCATAATACAGTGCAGCTGTTAGTTCCGTCTCACTCTAAAGTGACGCCCCTCCGCACAGATGGCGGCAGCTGCCGACCAATAGCATTTCCCGCGCTTTGAAAATGTATCTTCTGCGCCAGGTACATCGGTAAGCCATATCAGTTGGGTACTACTGTAACAGTGAACGTGAAACGCAGAACTAGAACTCTGTGGGATTATAAAAATCTCTCATGTAGTAGGAGAGAGAAACTTAATTGAAAATCTAGAAAACCCATAGACATTTTAAGGAAAATCTTAGTGACAATATGTCAAATATATTTCAATCAAAATCACTCGTCGATATTTCATATCAAACATAAAATGTCACCAAAAAAATTATTATAATCTAAAAAAAATAAAACAACAAAAATTATAAAATGAAATTAAAAAGTGTAACAATAATACATAGATTGATACCCATTCAATATGGTTATCGGGTACGTATGAAGAAAACTAGCTGTCCCCCGCGGTTTCACCCGCGTTTTCAGGATTAAAAGCAGCCTATAACACTCGGGGATAATGCAGCTTTCTATTAGTGAAAGAATATTGAGAATTGGATCAGTAGTTCCGGAGCATCGAGGAAATATCCCTTTAGAGTAGTAATACTGAACAATCAAATTCCGAAACTAGTCAGTGATTTGTCACTGAATTTGAACATTAACGACCACTCGCTGCATCGTGCGTTTGTGACTTGGCCAATCAGAGCGCATGTGTCCTTGACTTAACCAATCAGAGCGCGTTGTCGGCGGTGGGAAATTGGCGGAATATATTTCAACCAAAATGAACGTCATTGCGCTTCTTTGGGTTAATTATTCGATGTTCCGGAGATACAAACACAAACTTTACTACTCATAAATATTAGTGTACTAAGATATGATAGGTCTCATCCATAGATAGAGAGAGGCAGTGCGTTTATTCGCTCAAAGAGCAGCTCGACTGGGGACGTACCTCCACCTTACAGAATACCGCAGCCAAATAACTTTATATTGTGTTCCTGCGTGAGACGAATGCTTGTAATAAACGGGGCATCCATCACTCATGCGTTACGGATTACCTACTCTTCCCCCACCCCTATAGACTCTGGCGACCTTACTCACACGCAGAAACATTATTTGGCTGCGGTATTCTGTAAAGTGGAGATACTTCCACAGTCAGAGCTGGTCTCTGCTCCACCTAGAGGTTCTGAGGATGATGATGATAACTTCTAGGGCGATACTCATGACTGGCGCATCGCTGACTGCCAGTTTACTGTTGGTACAAGTGGCTGTGTTGCCTCTTGTCTTCAAATATAGCAAGTCGGTGCAGAGGAAAATGGTGTTCTCCAATTGTAGTAAGTAATTAATCTATACTTAATATTATAAAGCTGGAGGGTTTGTTTGTTTGAACGCGCTAATCTCTTTGTTTTGTGTTGAAAAAATCTTTTTGTGTTGGATAGTCCATTAATCGAGGAAGGCTTTAGGCTATATAACATCACTCTGCGATTAATAAGATCGAAGCATCAGTGGGGAAGGTAGGGTAGGGTAGGGTGGCGAACTCCAAGTAATGACGTTACCGTCTCTATATATATACGAAATGGCTATATTTGTAAGGAAACATATGCAGTTATTCCAAACCCTCCAAAGTAATCGACATAGGCATAATATTCGGGCTCAACCACATAAAACTGCGCTATATGATAAAAATATTTTGGGAATGGCCCCCAAGATATATAACAAACTTCCCATAGAAGTAAAGCTAAAGGATGATTACAATTCTTTTAGGGTGTAGGGTGGGGTATCACCACAGGGTGGGGTATTACCACAGGGTAGGGTAGCACCACGCGAACGTAGTCGCGCCGGGCAGCTAGTAAATAATAATACTCTACCCTACATTTAAACCTTCCCTGGACTTCCACAAATATTTCAAAACCGAAATTAGTCTCGAGACTAAAAAGGAAACCCAACAAACACACTTTCGTTGTAGTGATTAAGAATAATACTCAACTATACAGTTTAAAAGTGCAACAAATATTAATATATTGAATTAAAAGAAGAAATCTTTCCTACAGAGAAATAAATAACAGACTACAACAACTTTGCCTCAGCAAATTCATCAGGCGCTTACTTATTTTTACAGTAAACTATCCGCGGAATTTAGACTACCAGAATCCGTCAAGCAGCAACGTTGTCGGCGGCAGGAACTTTAATATTGAATTTCACTCCAAAGCGGATAACTGTCCTATCAAACTTGGTAAGAAAATAACAGATTTAAGTACTTAGGTAGGTAAGTTATTAGTTTATCCTTGACCGAATGACTGAAAACAACATAACGCAATGTTGGTGCGGGAGGGTTGCAATATAGGATAAATAATATAGAAGTACGTAAAGTAAGATATACAAGATGGAGTTGGTCTATCCAGAAGTGGCAAAACTTTTTCTGCCTTATTTAATCTGTATATTTGTTAAATAATGTTTTATAAGTACGAAATAACAATGTGACGACATGGTTGCGGTGTTCTGTAAGGTACTTCCCCAGTCGAGCTGCTCTTCATCCTCCAGACCCCCATTTTACTTCATTAAATCAACGCGCCCCTTTAATAGTGAATATCAATCTTATACCCTCAGGTGTATGGCACATAGTCCCTTGCTCGATGTTCCGAGATGTGTTCGTTATAAAAGACTACCTGACCATCGACAGGAGACTGCATGAAGAGTTGAAGAAGACACAGAACACAGTTGTGTTGTATTGTCACGGTATGAATATTATTCATATACATTATAACTCGAAGCGCTCGTGGTGTAGCATGATTAGCCGTTCTTAATCGAGTGGTCGGTACCTGGATGGGTGACCGCCAGAGGTATTTCAAATCGATCTTTTATCGAGGCACGTAAGGCAGTTGGACCCGGTTATCACACAGTAGGTTGACTACTGCCTACCTCCACAGATCCACAGTGGGCATGCGTGGTGTATTGCCTGTGGTATTGCCCAAACCCTTTCACCCTGATTTGTGAAAGGAGGCCTGTGTTCAGCAGTGGGACATTATAGGCTGATGATGATGTCATTATAGCTAAATACTGAAACGCCAGTACCACACAGAGTATAGAAGAATATGAATAAAAAATAGATCGATAGATCAGGTTATTGTTAAGCCAGGTTTTGACTCCTATTTGCTCCATGAGAATAATAAGGAACTAGTTCCGTTTTTTAGTTTGATTTGGTTCTCCGGGCCTAGTTGCTGGCGAATTAATATTGAATGACAGTTACTGTTTCACTGGAATTCAGCAGCTGTTCCTATGAAATTCGGTCTTTAGAGTGTGGAGACAGCGGCTTGACAAGTGGAATGCACTTTAGCACGTACTGTAATGGTAGCCGAATTGAACCTTTGGATGGCAAAGACCGATAGATAGGTGTTATGTGCCGATAAAGAAAAGGTTATGGAAGACGATGAAACTTCATCTTAGTGTAAATTTTCAGGTAATTCCAACCACAGAGCATCTCCGCACAGGCTGCAGATGTACAAAGTGTTCCAAGCTTTGAATTTCCACGTCATTACATTCGATTACCGGGGTAAGTAATGCCGACAAGCCTATGGCCTGCCTGCATGGTGGTAAGCGTTCACCGTAGCCCTGTGACGCATGTCCTGCCCCTGCTGATTTCACTGGAACCCAATTCAGTAAAGACCATACCCTGTCCTTAGCCTTGCGGTAGCCTCACGGATCGGATCTCTACTCTCAGGATGGACATAACTTCAGTACCTATTTGACCATCATAAGTGCCCTTCTGGGGCCTAAATTGAATGATTGGCTTTGACTTCTTCACACATAATTGGACTGTTTTACAAAAAACTTCAACCGACTTCAAAGTACACTAAGAAGTAATCAAATCCTGATCTGATGACAATGGGACCAAACGGGAAGTGTACCCTTCCAGTCAAAAAAAGAATTTTCCAAATCGGTTAATAAATGACGGAGTTATGAGGTAACAAACATAGAACAAAAAATAAAAAAAACATACAGTCTAATTGAGAACCTCCTCCTTTTTTTGAAGTCGGTTAATAATGTTTCCGAAAGGTTATGGTGATTCAACGCGTGTAAGACCAACGGAACGCGGTGTGGTGGAAGACGTCCTGTGCGTCTACTCCTGGCTCATAGACTCTCTGGACCCTGAGAAAAGACCCAAGGTTATACTGTGGGGACATTCGCTAGGTAAGTACTTACCTGATGAGTTAGTAGTCACGAAGATGATTGCCCAGAAAACGCCAAGCACCAACGGTATGTTCATGATTGTGTTGAGACTTTTTTTACTGTTTATAATCCTGTCTTTGACAGCAATCTCACCATAGTACGTAATGATGTGGCCGAAGGTGGTGCACACATAAAGCCTAGAAAGAACTGGCTCTCAAGTGCAGCTGTCCGAACACCGATAGGTGCTTGACGACATAACTTGAGGGTGGTAGCGAACCAGGCTCAAAGAACCACCAAGCTGTAGCCCTTTTGTTTTCCTAGGTACGGCAGTAGCGGCGAACTTTGTTGCCCATTTACCACAACTCTGCTATGATCTCGGCAAACAGTCGCTGCCTGTTCCGGACGCACTTGTCCTTGAAGCGCCCTTTAATAATCTCATGGATGAAATTGAAAGCCACCCCTTTTCTAAGGTAAGATGTTGAAGCAGTTTGTATTTGATTGTTTAACTTGCTTGGTCAATAAAAATATGATGGATTTGGAAAGGAAGCTTTCATCATCATCAGCCTATAATGTCCCACTGCTGAGCACAGGCCTCCTGCACACAAATGTGTGTGTGCGGGAATGTGCAGATACTCCACCACGCGTGCACACTGCGGCGAGGTACTCGGTAGGCTAGTGGACAACCTACTGTTGGAGTTGTCAACCCGCCTTGGAAGCCTCCAACTAGCTTAACGAATATTACAATTAAGTGATAACTGGGACCAACTGCTTTACGTGACCGCCAAGTGGTTTCCGTGCACCCGGGTATTGAACACTTTAAATATAAGAAGTTCATTGGAAGTCTTCAACTTCATCTTCGTCCAATGGATTTGTTATGCTAATATTTCTTCGAATTGACGATGTTGAATAATTCGCCAAATTGTGCAATAAGTTAATTTTGTCCCAAATCAATTCAGCCAATTCTTCATCACCGACAATGCGCTTTAATTTTACTGTTTTTTCCCACACCACTTATTTGAACAGTACCAGTTTTACCATAAAGAGACATTTCGATACGTACACCTAGATCCAGGTTTTTGTCAGTACTGTTCAAGTGTGCTCATGAGTTGATAGGTTAAAAAGACTTCTTGACGGATTTTGAAATCTATCCAGACAAAAGTTACACTAGAAAAAGTTATGGAGAAGCTTATTTTTGACTGCTTGTCCAGCTAATCAGCTTTTGTGTAACAGCTGGTATCCTGGCTTCCCTACTACAAGGATATGTTCGTGAAGCCGTTCACATCTTCGTCGGAGTACGCGTTCACGACAGATCAATACCTGCAGATGGTTCCCCACATTCCAATCCTCATGCTGCACTGCAAGGGAGACAAGATTGTGCCATATGAACTTGCTGTTAAGGTATGTTTTTGAATGGGTTTGCTTTTGCTCAAGGTACCCGATAACTAGAAGGCTGATACTGTTGTCCCTTCTTCTATTAACACAGCGACTTCTCCCAGCAACTCTTCAAACCCATTTTGGGTGTGAAGTTTTGCTTTGTCGGCAATGTCGTTCAAAACTTGCTCAAACGAAATGTGCGGATAAAAAAATATGGATAAAAATCCGAATAAAAAGTTGAATAAGTTAACTATCTAAAAAAATAAGGCACTTTATTGTTTTTAATGTTTTTTTTTTTCTTTTTTTTTTTAGGGACTTTTATCCTATAAGGATATGTCAGTCCCATCATAACTTAAACTAAACAAAAACAATGTTGACAAAAAAATAAGCTTCTGGCATTGAATTATTACAATAATAATAATAATTCAATGGCTTCTGGTCTAAAAAAAACTACATTATACATATTACACACGCACTAATATAAAACAAACGAATACACATTCATTCATTCAGAACAATAATAACAATTGATTAAGATTACCATTTATATTAATTTAGATGTAGACTAAATTCAGCATTGCTACACCCCTTTGTGGTTTTCAAATGCTGTCTAATAAGTTTTTAATGATATGCTAATGTTTTAGTTTTTCTTTGTGTCACAGATCAAAATCGAAAAGCAACGTTTTTTTTTTAATATTTTTCACCTATACTTTTCTAGTTTTTTTATTATTATATATAGCCTATTGTATTTTTTTTATCTTAGCTAGATAAACTTTGTAGCAATAAAATGACACTACTTCGAAAAATAAAAAAAGGTACCTACATCGTTTTCATAAAAAGAAAAAACTAAACAACGAAAAGATGTTTGATGGTTTTTGAGATAGATAAGTACAGTATGAGGCACGAATGGTGAGCACAGATAGGCAGTAGTGGGAGCAAGCTCGCGCATGTACACTTTTGACCAAATGACACGTGAGAATCCAATAGACGACGAGCATCGACTGACGAACCAATCGTGTGCAGCTCGGCGCTCCCCCCTGCTTCATTCCGCCAAACAGACCGAAAGTTAACTACTGCGCAGGTGTCAATCTGAGCTCACGACTCGTGCCCCTTACTTATTCGAGTTTTTTTTTCTAATTTTTATCGACAATTTTTATCTGACATCCGCACTGTAGCGAACCACTACATAATGAAGTTCACACGCCGAGAGATAGATGGCGTTGCGCCACATTATCCTGCATCGCGCATACAAGCCCACTAGATCCTGCGTCGCACTTGCGAAGATATCTCGGCGATCTAACACCATTACAGACATACACCATTACATACACAGACCACACTCGACCATTCACACAGCAGCGCTCTTAGTTGTCTTATTTTATTTTTCTTCTTTTTGGCTCTTTTATGTTATGTTTTTTTAACCTTTAATTTTAATTCAATTTTTCTATATAAAGATACTTTTTGTCTTTTTAATACTCGTAGGTATAGTAAGCAAAATTTGTAAACGTACAGCTTCGTAAAGGCATTGTAAATTTTAAAACGTTTGTAAAGAAATTTAATTATGCTGTGTAAGTTGTCTAATAATAAATAAATAAAAAAATAAATAAAATCTTTTTTTTTTATACCACTTAGGTGGCAAACAAGCATACGGCCCGCCTGATGGTAAGCGGTTACCTTAGCCTATGGACGCTTGCAACACCAGGGGTATAACGCGCGCGTTGCCGACCCTGCAGAAATCTCTTCACACCCCTTTTGCATCTGCATATATACAACTGTCCAACATGCACAGTTGGACCGCGGTCCCCAGGCACGATGACCCAGCCTGGCGGTAGATCTTCCCTTTTAAATGGAGGTGTCATCCACCTTGCACCTTCAAATCTTCATTTCGTCGAAAAAGCACATTGTGTAATTGCAGCTCCACGAAGCGGTGTCGAAGTCGCGCGGTGCGCGGGGCGCGCCGCTGGTGCTGCACTCGTTCGAGCGCGGCCGCGGCCTGGGGCACAACAACCTGTGCGACGCCTCCGACTTGAAGCATGTTGTTAGGTAAACTGGTGCTTTTACTGGCGCTCGTGGTGTAGCATGATAAGCCGTTCTCAATCGATCGGCGAGATAAGCTACCACCGTCGTGGTCGGTACCTGTATGGGTGACCGTCTAGTGGTATTTGAAATAGAGCGTTTCCGTGCTTCGGAAGGCACGTAAAGCTTTGTACCGGTTGTCACTTAATTGTGATAGTCGTTATGCTAGTTGGAAGGCTTCTATGCGGGTTGACAACTCTAACAGTAGGTTGACCGATCCACAGTGGGCACGCGTGGTGTAGTATCTGCCCATTCCCGCACACCCTGATTTGTGTGCAGGAGGTCTGTGCTCAGCAGAGGGACATTATGGGCTGATGATGATGATAAAATGCTTAGTAATGCGTTTACTTTTACGACACTTCTCTATAGGAATTGGCACAGCGCCTCTAGCGGAATACTCATGGTACTAATTTCTCTATACAAATTTATAGTTAACGCAAACGCATTAGTACGCGTCACAATTCTTTACACCCGGGGTATTGGTCTATTCATTTAAACTTTAGATCAAGTTGTATTGATCGTGGTAACGAGTGTGTGGGAATCAAACCCACGACTGGTACAGGCGTACCAACCACACCATCTGACACGTCATGAGTGGTCTTTTTTTTGTTTCAGTGATTTCCTCAATACGTTAAATAAGAAAGAAATAGTCTGAAGTGCTCCTTGTGGAAAAAAAACAAAAATAAAACTATAAAAAAGTATAAATTTGTTTAATTTGAGTTTTGTACAAATTGCATGCAATAACTCATTTTGGTTTACCGAGGCTCGTGTTTGGTAATAAATCTTATTTTTTTTAAAAGCCTGACGTTCGCGGACGGTAGCCTGAGAGTGGAAGTAATTTATTGTCTATGACACGATCTCGAGAATGCGGGACTGTGAACATTTTTAAGATTTTAAAGTTGGTATATTATGTAAAAATTGAATGAAGCTAAATAATAGGTTTCCGTGCTTCGGAAGGCACGTAAAGCCGTTGGTCCCGGTTATCACTTAATTGTGGTAGTCGTTAAGCTAGTTGGATGCCTCCTAGGCGGCTTGAAAAATTCCAACAGTAGGTTGACCACTAGCCTACCTCCACCAATCCGCAGTGGGCACGCGTGGTGGAGTATCTGCCCATTCCCTTTCACCCTTATTTGTGAAAGGAGGCCTGTTCTCAGCAGTGGGACATTATAGGCTGATGATGAAATAATAGGAACTCGGTCTTTAGATTAATAATTCTACTTACAGATACGTAAGATTTTAAAATTTGCATTCTATCATAAAATTAAAACTACAAAAGCACCTTTGTACTACTCCTGTCTTGCTATCCCCTTACAGGAATAGAAAATAAATAGACTATTTTTAAACTGAATAGCAACCTTGAAGGCAGATTTAACTGGATAAAATGTTAACGTACATACCTATTATCCTACTTATATACCTAATAAATGCGTTTAATTGTTTATTTCCTAACTATTAACAACTCCACGGCACAACCAATCGTGATTTATTTTGGTAAACGGATAGATCAAAGTTTGGAAGCTATTCAAATTAATTTATTTCAAATAGACCTTATGAATAGTCTGACTCTAATACCGGTTCGGAAGGTTGGAAGAAGAGCCGGCAATAAACTCAGCAATTACTCTTTTCAAAACAAGCTTAGATTTATTACATAATATTTGTATTCTAATCACAATGTCAACAACTGAGTCGGTACCTGGATGGGTGACCGTCTAGTGATATTTCATATCGAGCGTTTCCGTGCTTCGGAAGGCACGTAAAGCCGTTGGTCCCGGTTATCACTTAATTGTGATAGTCGTTAAGCTAGTTGGATGCGCCACCTAGGCGGTTTGAAAAATTCCAACAGTAGGTTGACCACTAGTGAAAGGAGGCCTGTGCTCAGCAGTGGGACATTATAGGCTGATGATGATGATGATGAAGAAAAATAATCTGTAAATTAAAAACATAACTATAATAATAATAAAAAACCATTACACACTCAGGAATGTGTGTCCACGGGCCCAAAAAAGTAAGTAGAAAAAAAAATGAAAATGTTGTAAACCTCTGCTAATTAAACGAATGTGAATCAAACATTTATTTGAATTTATCCGTTTCCCAATCTTGGCACAATGGAGCGGAAACTCTTTGTTGATTGTCCATTTATAGTTGACCTCCACGTCCAAAGCATTCTGTGGCATTATAGTGAAGGAAGGGAAACGTTGAGGACCGTGACAGGTCATCGCAAGTTGGTCAATCTATTAACCAGAGCGACGGAAATGCGTCACGTTCTATATTTAAAATATTTCCTCCTTTTTGACTTAATTGTTGCCAGTGTCTAACTTTATCACTTTCACACACAGTCACCAAATCAGAAAATGGTGGCCGTACTAAAACATTTTTTCCAAAGATCTTGCACGTACAAGATATACAGAGACAGATCGAAACGCGACGAAAATTATATATATTTTCAGAGAGGTAGAGCGCAGCGTTTATTCGCTCAAAGAGCAGCTCGGCTGGGCAAGTACCACCACCTTACAGAATACCGCAGCCAAATAACTTTATGTTGTGTTCCTGCGCGTGAGTAAGTTGCCAAAGCTCATTGGGGAGGGGGGAAAGATCGGTAACGCGTGAGTGATGCTTTGTGTGTTGCAAGCGTTCATATGGCTGCGGTAACCGCTTACCATCAGGCGGGTCGTATGCTTGTTAATAGACTTAGTAGTATAAAAAAAAATGTTAGGGATTTGTATGGGAAATATAAAAACTGGTCATGTGTTATGTAGGTATGTATGTACCTATATTTTTCGATAATAAAAAAATCCGGAAAAAAACAACTGATTTTGGAGCCGATTAATTTGAGTTAATAAAATAATTGGACTGTTTTAAAAAAAACTTAAACCGACTTCAAAGTACACTAAGAAGTAATCAAATCCTGATCTGATGACAATGGGACCAAACGGGAAGTGTACCCTTCCAGACAAAAAAAGAATTTTCCAAATCGGTTCATAAATGACGGAGTTATGAGGTAACAAACATAAAAAAAACCGGTACAACCGAATTGAGAACCTCCTCCTTTTTTTGAAGTCGGTCAATAAAACTGTTTTACATTGTCACCAGCCATACCGTTCCAAATCCGCGATTTACAGATTTGGGGTCAAGACTGCTATTTCTAAGTTATGATTGATAGTGAACTATCAATGTTGACACCACTGATAGTTCAGCAAACTTGGGACCCAGATATTCACACAACCAGCGACAAACTAATTGATTTATCAACGATGAGAGCTCAGTGGTTGACGTCGACTGTCGTGAGCTTGAGCTTTCGGTGATAGAAAGTTCAAGATCGTGAGGACAGAGGTACTTTTTAGTACCCGCCTGACTGGCTACTAGAAATTAGAGCCACCTACTCGTGGAAGCCTTCTAGGTTCTGCTTATCACCTTCGGCCACATCTTCACTGTCCATGGTGAGATTGTGGTCAAAATACAAGCTTATAATAATTATTATAGCTAATATAAATCTATTGCTAGATAATAAACCTATTTGTATCTTTTTTTGAGGTCGTGGGTTCGATCCCCAGGACATAAAGTGTGTATGAACATGTCTGCATGTCCTGAGTCTGGGTGTCATTATACAAATTAAGTATGTATTTACGAAAAAAATGTAGTTTAAACAGTTATCTGGTTTCCATAGTACAAGCTCTGCTTAGTTTGGGATCAGATGACCGTGTGTGAGGAATGTCCCAGGATATTTATTTATTACAAACATATCAAAGAAATAGCTTATTTGAGTGTCTGAAGTGTATCTAGATTTAGAAAAACCAGACCATAATGTCTGGTAAGTATTTCGAGTCCAGAGGCCTGGGATGAACTTGACATTAAAAAAAATACTAAATTATTAACAAATGTTACATAAATTAATGTATTATGTCCCTTATGCCTTTAAAAATAAGGCATAAGATATTCATTATAATTTTCATCTCCTACCCCTATCAGGCAAGCGTGAAATTCATCGAAAGTACCCACTTCACGTGGTTTCCGAACGCAATCACGCCACATGTGCGTGTTTAGCGTGTTTCTGAACGCAACCGAATATTCATTACTAGCAACCCCGTAGAGAAAATTGGCGCGAAATCTCTTGCGAGTGTTGCGTAGTGATGTGTTTACATGTCGATAGTTTTATTAAACTATTAGTTAGTTAACCTGTATTGAATATAATTTTTGTAATAATTTTTATTGACATTAATTAGTTGTTTAATTATAATGGTATTCGAAGATTTTGGTATGCTCATCGGCCACCATTTTTTTGTTGAAAATGTTGGCGCACAATTTAACCTATACATACAGCGTTTGGGGACACTTACAAACAAAAAAATACCAGGGTGTCTGTCTATGTCCTAAAACGCCACCATACAGTGTTCTTTGCAAGAAAAGATCGATGTATGACTACTTCTGTCACCATGAAAAAATTACTCAATAAATCATTTTTTTTTTTGCAAATAATTCTGTATCCGATTTTTCCGGCAAGATACAAAATATTTCATCGATATCGACAACGCCTCGTACAAAATGAGGGGTGAAATTTAATATTCATAATAGCAACATGGGCCAACATTTGTTTAGCCATTTCGCGGTTATGCGCTCATTTCAACCGGTGACGAGTGATCAAGTGATGCTATTGTTTATTTTAATAGCTTTTATTTTATAGCTAGAGTTTTGAGTTATTAGATTCTTTTTACCACAAATCTAAGTGACGAGGCGGGCGAGGTGGTATAAACTGCATTGTACACTTACCATTTTCATCAACACAAATTCCAAATCAAATTGATACATTTGTATGAAAAGTTGTCTTTCTCTACTGCTTCAAAATGTTGAGTGACGTTACAGTCTCTTAAGCGTGGCATTTCTTCACTGTTTGGTAAAAATGCTGGAACATAATAGTAGGATATTGTCAGATTTTCAACGTGTGAGGCAGCCAGCCTGGGGCCCAAGTCTACTATTACAATTGTTTTTCAATGAACTTTCAGTGGTGTAAGATTTAATAGTTTTGGTAATCTACTAATTCAATAACGTCGAAAAACATTATGAATTTAGTAATGGGATCGTGTTAGAATGTTATTTTTAACCGACTTCAAAAAAAGGAGGAGGTTATCAATTCGGTTGTATTTTTTTTTTTTTTTTTATGTGTGTTACCTCATAACTCCGTCATTTATTAACCGATTTAGAAAATTATTTTTTTATCTGGAAGGGTACACTTCCCGTTTGGTCCCATTGTCATCAGATCAGGATTTGATAACTTCTTAGTGTACTTTGAAGTACTTCGGTTTAAGTTTTTTGTAAAACAGTCCAATTATTTTATTCATAATAGATTTCTACTGAGCATATAGCATTGATTATTAACAGAATCCTTTTAAATTATCAAATTACTATGAACAAAAAACTATTTATAGCCTCATTTCTTTGTCTCCTTATCAAGGGGCCGAATGCACTACGTACTAATAGGCACTATAGTGGCACAATATAATAGTAAAAATAAATAGCGAATTAATCCGCAGGTCATTTTAAAACTTGCGGCCATTATGAAAATGAAAGGCCCAGGGCCTCTGATTAATTAAATGTACAACTCAGAGGCGGGGATTTCTGCTACGCCGGTAACAACGTTTTTAGAGTTCCGTTGTCACATGGTAAAACGGAGTCTTGTTGCTGTAATTCTGATATCTGTCTGTGTGTAAGTACGTTTATCACAATTCTTTCAATCGTTAACCTATACCTTTTTTAAAGATGTGGAATTATGACGAATAACTCATTATCCTATTATCCGAAAATATTAAATATACCTACTCAATAACATAGACACTTATATAAAAAGGCCATGCTAAGAATTCATATTTGACAAGAGGGAGAGGGATTGTCTCCTTGCCGCACAATGTTTGTCTCTTTATGACGTGGTATTTGACATTGTGTATGGGCTGTCAAAAGTGACCTATTAGGTAGGCCCTAGTATAACAGCATAGCTTCACTGTTTTTTTTTTTTATTTAACAGTAACACAAAATTTTACTACCAATAATCTAAACAGAGTGACTTGCGAACTAAAAATTACCAGTAACAAAACTAGTTTTGGTTCATTACCAAATTATTTGATTAAATCTAAGAGATATAGGATTAAATGTAACTAAAGTTAGTTTCCCGATAACAAAACTTCAACATACATAGACTAGAAGAGAAACTAGTTTTGTAGAACCTTTTTTTCAGTGTTTCTTCCATCGCCAGCATTTCACAAAATAAAACACAAAATTACTCTCATGTCCAAAATATGTAATCGAATTCAAATTACTGTTTCAGTAACCACTGAAATAGCATTAAAGTGAATAAAAGCGATGAACAAACAACTTTCAAGAAACTATGAATAAAGGTAATGTGAAACGGTCGAGCAGGGTTTCCTTTCTGACGCTAGGAAACCATACAAAGTCATATGACTTAACTATAGCTACCAGCTATAGCTTAGGTATGTACTTGGTTTACTTCACATGCTATCACTATGAGGTCCACTGTTTCTGCCCACCAGTTGGCGTCACTAGCGAGTGGGTCTAATCGCTGCATTTGTAAAAATAGTTTTATTTTTATTTTATTTTATTTTATTTATTAGGCTTATCAACGATTGATACATTAATATGAAACTATGAAGAACTTAAACTTAAATTAATACTACATGTACAATCACTTATAGGTAAGCACAGCATGCAAAACAATTATATCATCGAGAAAATATTAACAACTTAAAACTAGCATGAATAAAATAAGGAGAAACTCTAAATAATAATACATCCAAAAAAATAATATAACCTCCAAATAAAAGAAAAAATAAAAAGAAAACAAAAACAAAATAATTTTAGACATAATTAACAAAAGAAAGTAAGTTTTTTAGTGACTCATGATTTAAATCCGCATGTGTACCCAGGCTGTTATAAATTTTACATAGCCTAGGGATCGGAGAGTGAGCACCCAGAACAGTAGAACGCAGTGGAGGCACAAAAAGACTCATGGGTTTCCTAGTTTTTAGCGCGGCAGGGCTATTAATTATTAAGATTAAACGTTAGTACCGAGGCGGGAACGTCGTTTTTTTTTAATTGGACAATATGGATAGATATTTCAGTGATTGGCGACTGCTGAAGTTCATTTGGCACAATTGAAGCTTCTTTTCGTATGTATGGATTTCGCTATGATGTTTTTCCTGGCAATATTTTAGGCCACTAATGTCGCAAACAAGCATACGACCCGCCTGATGGTAAGCGGTTACCGTAGCCTAAGGATGCTTGCAACACCAGGGGTGTTACTCGCGCGTTGCTGACCCTGAAGAAATCTCTTCACGCCCTTTTGAAGAAACCCATTACACCATTGGGTACACCACGGCGGGGAGCTCATTCCACAGTCAGAGCGTCCGCGGAAGAAAACTCCTTTTATCCCGCACAGTTTGAAACAATTCTGGTTTCAATGTGTGAGGATGGACTCCCCGTCGATGGCGAGATTTACGATGGTGAAAGGTAGCCGTGGGCATATGCAATATGCTGCAATTTTTACTTCGTTTTCTCTCACTTTGTCATAAGTAATGAAAGTTTAAAATAATACATTTACTCATGGATTAAATTTACCTTTTAAAACGTTGAATAAACGCTTATCACAACCTACGTAAGAAAATACCTAGGGTTTTAAAGTTGTTTCATAAAAAACACATTGCGTCTACTTAAGACCCCTATCCTGTAAGCTACTGTAATTGATACCGATATTATTTGCCACCCACTCGATACTTAGCAGAATATGAGAATAGGTCACCTATAGAATGTCTTTCAGTCTTAAAAAAAAAATATTTTTTTTAATATTTTTTTTGACGTAGGAGGTTTTAGTTGGAATTGAAATGTTATAGAGTGGAATTTGGTTGCTATTTTTATTAACGAGTTAAAGACATGAAATTAGTTTAAATATTTTTTTCTTCGTTGACTAATAATCGAAGAGAGAGCTACATAAAGCATATTTTATTCATACGCAAGTCTTACATAATATGAACGAAAGTTATCATTAAATGTAGGAGCGCACCACTAGATATAATCGAAAACGAATCCTCTGCCCCTCCATCATAAATCATAAATACACCATTATTTATTACAGATACCATTTCACCCACCTACGTAACTCATTGTTTATTTCGATGCGCACACATATCTATATAAAATGAAAAAAGTAAAATTCATAGTCGTTGAATGCCCAGAAAAAAATACATCTCTTGGGCCCATTCTCCTTTAAATAAAACAAAAGAGACTACAAAGACATGTCGGTAAAACAATTGAGTGCGTATCAATATCAAAGGTCACATCACTAGCATGAATGTTCGAATTTTAAATTTAGCACCATAGATAATACGATTGAGTTTCGTTTCCGTTTGTTGTGATGTAGGACTGTTTGGAGCGCGGGAAACGAAAGTGGTTACATATTTATAAAATGGAATCGATTTTTAAATGAGCCAATAGTGGAGCTCGTTTTGAGAGGCGGGTAGGTATAAGCTCCACCCAGCGTTGAATGTCAGATGAACGTCTCGCGCGCTTTTTTGCTCATTCGCTCCGCGTCTGTCGACGAGAGCGGTTGATTGTATAGTTGTAGTATTACAATTTACAAGCTTATTTTTTTCATTTTATACGGCATCATATCACTGGCTGTAATAATGAACTTGGCATTTGTTTTATTATAAGTATCAATTGTTTTTTTTTATCTGAATACGTCTTTCAAACAGTTTAGTTTTATTAATTTTACACAATATTGCTTTGCATCCGGATAGAGGATGTTCTGTTGACTTTTTTAGATTTTTCACGAACACAGGGATTCGCATCTTAGGTTGATATTGATAGGTTTGATAACATTCAAATTGAGGTTTGTATCCAAGGTAATCGGACCTTTTGTCTTCTAAGGTCTACCATCAAAGTAGAGATGTGGTAACTAAAGATTAAGCTATAAATAGAATCCCAACACCCTGAGTCAAATACATACAAAGATTAACTGGAATATAGAGTGAGATTTTCAAACTCTAGAAGTCGATGCTGCGAAAAGTAGTCAAATCTTCAAAATTTGTTTTATTTCTGTTTCATGTAATGGTCATTTTGAAGATTAGATGGACAACAAATGTAAAGTGTATCAATATCACTCGCTGATATATTCAATCTCTTAATATTTAACACTTATGTGTTATGTAACAGTGACGTCAATAAATAATACACAAAAAGACTCCTTCACAATTACAATGATGTTTCGTTCAAGAAAAAAAACATGAACTATAGTTTGACAAAGACTGTAGTTAATGGCTATAACATCTTGATGTTGACTATCTATCTACCTATCTATCGCCAAGCCACCAAATTCTGCTATCACAAGTGTCTTCCAATGAACTATCAGTGGTGTCAAAATTGACAGATTTGATAGTTTTGGAAGACTGCTAAATCAATAGGTCTTGGCTTCAGCTACTGCATTCTAGAGACAATTCTTATAGGCTTTGTGTCCTTACCACCTTCGGCCACATGATCACATTCCACAGCCAGATTATCAAACAAAAGGTTATCAAACTGTATATAAAGATCATTAGCATTCATAAATCACGAGTATATTATATTTAGATATTTAAATAACCATAATATAAAAGATATATTACGTGCTATATAATTTTGATGCCAACAACTAGTTTCAATCATAACGGTATATGGGAGTCTTCACACACGGTCATCTGATCCCAAACTAAGCAGAGCTTGTACTATGGAAACCAGATAACTGATATAATACATACTACTTTTTGTTTGTACATATAATTACACCCAGACGACATGCAGACATGTTCATACACACAAATGCAAGTTCTGGATGGGAGTTACACGCCAACTAGTCCATCAGAATCAGCTGTCCATCCTCTTAGAGTTCTTATTGCTTTTCAATTTATCTGATATAAACAGTTTTTCTGTTAAAAGTCGTCAGTATGTATGGAAAACAGTGAGTTGACAGAAAAACATTGAGTTTACGTAAAGGATAAGAGTTGATGATAGGCCCAAAGGTTTTGAGACTTCTAGCATAAATGGAATGGCGTTGTCTTTTGAGAGGAAACCAGCATGAAAGAGAAGTAATATGCAAAGGTAAGATAATCTATTGGCCAGTATTGAGCACTCGTGTAGGCCTATGGTTTAATTCCCTTAATTGTATCTCTATCTACAAGTCCATTCGTGCATCGAGTACTGCTGTCACCTTTGGGATGGATCTTTCAAAACCAGCTGGAGGTCCTTGACTCAATAGACTGTCGTGCTAGGAGACTAGTCTGCGATGTTTCGCTAACTGAGGCCTTGAACATTGGCGCAAGGTTTCGTAGGAGAGTGTGCTACAGTACTTTTCAATCTGATTACTCCATCCCCAATTCTCAATCGAACCAAAGACGCCGGGAGAATTTCAGATACGTTGTCGACATCCCGCGTACCCGGACACAACGCTTCGCTTCATCGTTTCTTATACGAACAGCCAAGGAGTGGAACTCTCTTCCGGGGTGTGTTTCCCGGCACCTAAACTAGATGTATTCAAGGCCAGAGTGAATAGGCTTTTTCTGGGTAAGCGTGCTACATCCTCGGCCTCGTCATACCTCCTCATGGGGGCGAAGGTCAAACGCAAGCTCGTTTAACATGTGTTAAGGGAAGCTAGTGCCCCAGCAGAGTTTAGTGATGATATGTGTCTGAAGGTGGTAACCAAACAAAGCAAAGATGGTACCTGGGTCTTAAGTACCGGTACTGTGATATAAGTGTGTGACATATTCTCAACTTGAGAGTGGTAACCAGCCAGGCGGGTATAATGTATGCCTAACGATATATGAGCTGTTAATGATGATTTTGACGAAAAAATAGCAACTTCTAATATCATTATTGATTTTGATAGACTAGTTTTGGTATCTGAGAGATCTCAGGGAAGTTAGAAATAAAGAAACAGATAATTTATATCTGGAGAAATAGGTTGTTGATCATTTGAAAAGCACAAATCTACAAATTATGTTTTCCATAAAGTTATAAAGAACGATATAATATGGCATTTTAGAGAAATTAAGACAGTTGTCATCATTATAATATGAAAGAAATAACAAGAAAGCAGATCCTGTTAACAGAAGTTTAAGAGTTATAGCTATTATTTAGCATAGATATTAAAAAGTCCAAACATTAAACATAAACAGCGCGGTCAAAAAACTTGACGGTCATCTATAACAATCAATTCATTTGACGCTATACCAGTCGCTGGCCATAAATTACAAAAATCTGCTACACTTATAATAAAAAAAAAACGTGTCCACCGTCTACCTCGCGGACCGCGGTGGAATGTCTATGGCTGTACATTTTTTCTGACGTTTCTTTTTTTATAATATTCAAATCGAATCACCCAAATTAAGTAGCCATAAACGGAATCAGCTTCCAAATTTGAATATTTCATTCGTGCTTGTATGAGCGCACGCTTTGATTTGTATGTGAGTAAAAGCCGATGTGTGCGTGAGATAGTGATGCCTTAATTATCGATATTATCTTTAATTATGAATGATTACGTTCATTCTGCTGCAATTAGTTGAAAAAAAGCAAGATTCGTTTATATTGCTAATGATACTGGTTGATTAATTAAGATGTTTTAATGTCTCATTTGCCTTCATTAAGATTAATATCCTGAGTTTTATGCAAACCAAAAATGTTTTCTATTAAAAAGCATGAAGGTTTTTTCGTTTTCATGTAATACATGTTAACTTAAAGGTAATAAAAAAAAAGAATAATTCGAATTTAAAAGTATAAATTCAGATCAAGTATCTATAAACTCGATATTATGGAACATCACTAAACCTTTTGTCGCAACGTGCCGCGCGATGATAAGGAAACATTTTAAATTAGTAGAAGAAGAGAAAAAATATTACAAAAATCTTATATTTTTTTCTTTATTTGTATTTTATCACGCGCAACACAAAACGGGTAGCCGCTTGCTACCAACCAACCGATATAAATTATATCATTTTTCACTGCGACAACCCTAACGGACGTAAAAAATGACGTTCCATTCAGCTCCAAGTTTGAGAGTTTTGCCGCGTTTTTTATACGTTTCCGGGCGACGGGATTCCATTATTGAACTTTGGTCGTTCGGATATTTATACAATAATTATAAAACCTGTGTTGTACATGACTGGCTGACTTTAATAGAAAAATATTTGATTCTTTTTAAAAGTTCGTTGGATAGAACCGCGTTCGTTTTTTAGAATTGACCTCTACGTGTCGGTCTTTTTATGGTTTTCGATTGTACGCTAGCTTGAACCATACCGGATTCTAAGGTATTAATAATATTAGAATTTATAATTGTGTTTTTGAATAATGAAAAATACGGTCCATGAACTTTGTAAATGGGTCACATTTTTACCCTACCTTAATTTTAGCTTTTATTAGCTTAGATTAAAGCCTTGGGATTTGACTTCGCATTTTAGTTACGATAAGATATTAAATATTTACTAACTCTAATATCCTACTAATTAATAAATGGAATGTGTGTTTGTAGGTATCTCCTTCCTTCACGCATCAACAAGTGTTTTTTTTTCATAGAGATATTTTATTTTCATTTTTTTTTCATGTACAAGTGTAAACATAGTTTTTATGATTACTTGCAAATAATTAAAAAAAAATTTGGCAATAAAATGTCTAAATTAGAACATCCAATTCATTTGGTTTAAGAACAGTCAAACCTATCCATGATATCATTCGATTTAAGTCTTTAGTTAGTTTGGATAAAGGTGAAAATGCATTGATAAAGAGCATAATAAGCTGTTGGTCAGTGAGTGAACAGTAGGACCACCGACTTGGAACCATTCAGTTATTAAATTTTGGACTCGTTTTGGTGATAAAGAAGACGTATACTTACGTACTTACTCCGATGGATCATTCTTTCAAAAAAGTAAAGGTAGTCGTTTATACCTAAGTATCAGTTTCAATTGTAGGCAAGTCTGTTTAGTTTGTTTAGGCCTGTGTTTGACCACAATCTCACCATGGTAAGTGATGATGTGGCCGAAGGTGGTAAGCACACAAAGCCTAGAAGGAACTGGCACACAACGAACACACCGATACTTATAGGTGCTTTGCGACAGATTTTGAGGGTGGCAGCCAGCCAGGTGGGTACTAAAAGTACCCTACCACCATGCTATGGTTTCCTCACGATGTTTTCCTTCACCGAAAGCTCAAGCTCATTGTAGGATTCGAACCCGGGACCTTCGTCTGGGTATCCGACGTCAACCACTGAGCTATCATCGCCTTAAAAATCTTGTTATTTTGATATTTTCGATTTTGACACAATACAGAAGAAGAGACTATACGAATCCCTAATGAAGATTCCATCAAACAATAATATTAAAATTGTATTAAGTATTTTTTTTTTAAATATTGTTTAAGTTCTGCTTTATATTAAATCTTAAAAAAAGAACCGTATTGATTTGGGTCAAATTAGAAAATTTCTGTGTTCAATATTCATACTTAAATAAAATTAAAAAAAAAGGAAAATAAAATTCCTTTCAATTTTGAAAAAAGGCTTTTCCTTCGAGCCTTGAGTAGGTATTTTTACATCGACAAGTAGGTACCTACCTATAATAAATCAGCTAAAGTTCATTCTAACCACACTCTTTGTCAAGCTCCTAAGAAGAGGTAGGTACCTATGGCCTTATTCAATTTTCTTAGTTGGATGTGCTACCGAGGTATAAAACCCGGTGTCCAGTAAGTTCAGTAACGACCGGCGACTCAGGCGCACAAAGATAAATAACCGACAAAAATATCATAAATTTATAAAAGCACAACGCACTGAAAACTAAAAAAAAAATATCTAGTATTTAACATATATCTCACTTTTGTTGGGAGCCGCCCGCACTGCGGACCTAGTGTGGATGCGACGCTCGAAATTTGAAAAGTATTCTTTATTTGAACTTTGACGGTAATACGAATACGAATCCTATTCTCGAAGTAACTAAAATGTTTTATAATAAATTCAAAGATTTCATAAAGCAGAGGTTAATTGACAAAGCCTACTATAAGGTGGCTCATTACGTGGAAGACAAGAATATGTGGTTGTAGTAGCTTCTCTCTGCACTGCATCCCCCCTGGCTAAGTGACAATTGTTTGAATAAGCATAATAATAATATATATATTGTATAAGTATTTGGAAAAAAGCTATAATATGAAAAGATCTTCTACAAAAAAAGAGCCTTGCTGAGTTTCTTGCCGGAGTCTTCTCAGTTTAAGTGTATTCCGAACGGGTGGTAAATTCAACTGTATGTACCAATTTAACGTTCATAAGTGCCTTACCAGGGCCTAAACTGAATAAAGGGCTTTTTGATTTTCGATAAAAAAAAATCTCTTCAAAAACGACCTGAGAATTTACGGTTGAAGAAGATACAGTTAAAATCTACCCGTTTCCTTAACAAATCAATAATAATAGGTAAAATTTATACTAAATACCAATTAATATTCAATGAAATACAGTGTTCACAAACAAAACTAAAAATCTTAATTAAAAAGAAAAACTTACATAGCACATCTAAGTTTTAATTAATTTATGACCATATTTTAAATGTTTTATTGGACCATAAATTATTAAAATACGTATCCACATTACGATCACCTTCATTAGCTGCACAAAACCAATGACATTTACCATCATTGCTATCAATATCAAAAAGATTCAAGTACCTGACTACGAAAAAGAAAATCGATCTTATATCTCGTTAATAAAGTCGAAATTAAATTGACTGTATTGTAGGAATTAATACTTATTTGGTGGGTGTGAAAGATATGACATTTGGAAATATAGGTGTTCGTACCGTTCGAACGCGCGGTGTCGAATTTGATTTTTTAAATTCAAACGTGGAAGCCCGACCTCACCGTATTATTTGTCCGAGACTTTTTTTTATTAAATTCAAAATTATTTCGTTCTATTTATTGCCAACGGGTTGCTAAGGTTGAATGAATGAAAATTAATTTAAAGTTAACTTTTGGTCTAATCTGTGGTATCTAAATAATTGAACTGATTCGAAAATACTGAAATAGTTATTTGAAAATAGATTTTTTAAAGCATAATTTCGAAATATAATTCAATGAATATGAAAAGTAATGAGCGCTGTTTTTTTTAATTTTCCTATTAGTTTTTGGAAAGTTTTTATGAATAAAAAGAAATTTAGAAAAACTCAATCTCACTTTTTTTAATCCCTTAACGATATTGTTACTAAATATACTAGAGAAGTTCCTATGCGTAGATCATTTTTCGGATATTATACGTAAAGCGGTAAGTTTATTTCTTTCAGATAGATATACGGTTTTAACATACAACTCGATTGATTTAAATCTGCGATATAATCAGGTAAAGAAATTTTCAAATTATTCTCAGTGAAATAAAAATCTATAAAGTCAAAATCAAGCTGTCAAAAAAAAACAGGTCAATCTACTTTACAGTTTAAAGAAAATAAAAATAAAAAATTCGGCAATTTTTCGGATAACCAAAACACTTGGTAACACTAAAGCATCCCAATCGCGCGTTCCAGTAGCCGCTGCGGCGCATCATCTCTATTTTATGACCGCCATATCAATTAGGTGTCTAGCACAAATTACCATCAGAAAACGAGTCTCAGGCGTTTCTGTTGTCGGATATTGACCACAGACATTTATTATAAGCGCAGATGTTATGCTTACGTAGTTCGGCTTAAGAGAGAATCTGTTCGATACTCGATAGCTCGGCGGTTAACGGCTCGAGAATGATCATGGCCGCCGAATTGCTTTGGTATTCTGTTATTGAGCATCGAGAGGAAACCATAGAATTGAGACGAGCCAGTTGCCTTACAGGATTTTGTCACATCGTGACTTTATGCGGACATATGGAGAACTTTAAGAGAGGTAGAGCATAGCGTTTATTCGCTCAAAGAGCAGCTCGACTGGGGAAGTACCTCCACCTTACAGAATACCGCAGCCAAATAACTTTATGTTGTGTAAAGTTGTGTTCCTGCGCGTGAGTAAGGTTGCCAGAGCTCATAGGGGAGGGGGGATAGGTTGATAACGCGTGAGCGATGCTTCGTGTGTTGCAAGCGTCTATATGGCTACGGTAACCGCTTACCATCAGGCGGGCCGTATGCTTGTTTATCGAATAAGTTGTATAAAAAAAAAAAAAAAAACTTGCTTCCAGTGTCTGTTTCCTGAAAACAAGGATTTTTAAGTTCAGAGTCATTAGGTTTCTTCTGGGTAAGAGTGTTCCATCTTAGGCTTCGTCATCCTTTATGGGGCAAACTCAAGGCCATTCGATATAAAAAAGATCTTGACACTTAAGTAGGTAGTATGGTGAAGAAAATGAGTTTTTAATAAAAAAAAAATTTTTTTTTATTTCATTTTGAATACATGTCTTTTTGGCTTTTTGTTGACTTTACTTGCATTGTCTTCTAATATACTAATGTATACCAAATATCAAGTCATGTAATGTGACATTATTTACGTGACCATTTAAACAGTATATTAGTTAAATATCGCTTCATGAGTAAGGGTAAGTGGCTAGTAGGCTGGACGATCCAGTTTATTCCATCGAAAATAAATAAACGTATTCTTTTTAAAAAAAACTGACTCTTTTTTAGGTTTCCGTACCCAAAGGTTGCCAAACGGGACCCTATTCATAGGACTCCGCTGTCCGTCCGTCCGTCCGTCCGTCCGTCCGTCCGTCCGTCCGTCCGTCCGTCTGTCTGTCTGTCAGTGGGCTGTATCTCATGATAGTTAGACACTTGAAAATTTCTCAGAATCCGTATTTCTATTGCCTCTATAGCAACAAATAATAAATTGAAAATTAAAGGGGGCTCCCATACAAGAAAAGTATTATTTTGTGTTTATTTTTGTTGCGCCTGCCTACTATTCAATTCATAGTCAATTTGAGTTATTTAACATTATTATTATTGTACGGAACCCTCCGTGTGTGATTCCGACTCGCACTTGGCCGGTTTTTTTTAATATTCTAAGGCTTTTTTATAACTTAGGTATAATACTTTTATGATACTGTTTAAGATTAAACAGTTGTATCATTAAGACAAAACAGCTAGAAACATAATTAATTAAATATTTCTAATTATTTTAAGACGAGTTAATTAACAATTTAATTATGTATTTCTTATTTATTTTAATTATCAAGATTGTACCAGTTTTATATTTAAGATTTACCTCGGTTCGTCTTGCTTTAAGTCGAGCTTGTTGACTCTCTGTATCGGTACAGGTCGTGGGTTCAAATCCCACCCAGATCATACATTTGTGTGAATGAATGTATGTCTTTGTTTTGAGTCTTGGGGTAAATGACTATAAAAATATAAATTTGCAAGTAGTTTATTTATTTATTATAGCACACAATACATTTACAAGAGAGGTAGAGCGTAGCGTTTATTCGCTCAAAGAGCAGCTCGACTGGGGAAGTACCTCCACCTTACAGAATACCGCAGCCAAATAACTTTATGTTGTGTAAAGTTGGGTTCCTGCGCGTGAGTAAGATCGCCAGAGCTCATAGAGGAGGGGGGAAAGGTCGGTAACGCGTGAGCGATGCTTCTTGTGTTGCAAGCGTCCATATAGCTACGGTAACTGCTTACCATCAGGTGGGCCGTATGCTTGTTTATCGACTAAGTTGTAAGAAAAAAAAACATTTATATCTGTTTTACATTATACTATAGCTCTTCTTCTTTTGGGATCAGATAGCCGTTGTGTGAAGAATGACGAGAATATTTATTTATTAGTTAAAATTAATTAGGGAAAGTCTTACACACACACGACAGTGTTTGTAACACTATGTTATAAAAAAAAAACTATTAATAACGTCAAAATCATCAAAATCTTTAAATATTGTGTCGCCAATTTTTCAATCGCTGGATTAATCCTCATTATCCTATTCCTGTGATAAAATCTATAAAAACTGTTCGAAATTTAAAATTATCAGCCAGATATTCCGCTTATATTGCCATTGAAAAATAAGCCATAAGATTAAAAAACAGTTATATTCCAAATACGAATGTCACTAAACCTTTTTACAAATTATGAGAAGAGAAAAAAAAGTGGTAATTTATCTGGCCAGTTTCATTGTTTAAAAAAATAATATCACCTTTTTAATGAAAAGGATTACAATAAGTAACCAGCATGACAATATTATCGAAAGGTGAGAATACATTAGTAGACTTTAAAACGATCCCTTCATTTTTTTAATCTTTTGTTTTGATTACAATGTAAGAATGGTTTGCGATTATGTCCAAAGGCTTTGTCTTTTTTGTTTTTTTTTTTCAGTCACCGTGACGTCAAGTTAAGAAATTTGCAGTAGGTAGGGGCTATGACCCTCAGATTAAGAATCCGGTAGTCGCTCTTGAGAGCGAGTTCCCATCTAGTTTTGTGCCAATTCGGCTACGTCATATGATTTACCGAGGTGAAATTTTTAGTCACAGCGAACATAATGTCGCTAAATATTTATATTTATATGTAGAGTCAACGCCCTTAGCTATGACTCTATGATTTCTTTGTGTAAAACATCAAACGTTCCCATAAATATTTTTATGTAAATGTGAACCAATAAATTTAAAAATTATATCAACTTTTCTTAAAATTTTAATAAATTACTCAAATTATAATAACCTCACTACTTGAGGAATGTCTAAAACTTAAAAAAAAAAGTTGTGGAAAATGTCATTTCATTAATTATTTACAAAAAAAAAACTACCTATTATTAAATTATAAAACCTACGATAATTCAAAATCATATAAAGTTACACAAATCATAATTCATAAATCAATGTAGATAATAAATAACATAAAATTAAAGGTGTTTATATAGCACGTGTTTGGCGCCAGGGACGCAACGCCCGCCTCTAAAACAAAGACTAACCACAAACAATAGAACGGGTGTCAGGACCACCTACAACACAATCACGCCTATTTAAACAAAAACTACAACGAAAATTGACAAATAGATACTAAATAATACTCCTTTTTCCGACTATTTTACCTGAAAATTTTATAGTCGAGGGGAGGGGCGTGCGACGCGAGGGGCGACCGAGTGCGGCAGTCAGGCATCAGCCGTGCGAGCGCAAGTGTATACCGCGCCTATACCGCCCGCTCGAACAACAGAACATTCGAATTCCGAATTAGTGTTTACTTTTTTCTAAGCGGCCTAATAGCATACATCGAAATTTAAATAACTGTGTTGTTTTACTTTTTTATTTTTTTCTCGACGGACTTTGGACGTGTGTTAGGAAATTTGGAATTTATGGTTAGGCGTATTTTAATTTTAATATAATTGATAAGATAAAGATAATCATCGCAAGAAGGTAACAGTCTAAGCCGTGCCGTGTCCGTGACAAGTGATCGCAGCGATTAATAGAAACGTTCTCTAATTAAATACAGTGTCATTTTAAAAGTTTATACATTCAGTGCGTTCATAATTAGTTGAAAATTTGGATTTTCACGTGAGAAGGTAAGTTTTTATTTATGTTTAGAATTCTGCATTGAAAAATGTTTTTATGATAATTCCAGCTCAATAATATTTGATGACATTGATGTAGTTGAAAAATAGAAGGATGTACCCACATTCAACCATTAAAATTGATTAAAAAGTAATTCTACCTTCAGTATCATAAAAAAATATTATAAACATGTGATAGTAAAGTAATATTTTCTAAAACCATTTTTTTTTGTTTTTCTCAAAAAAAAAAGAAGTTTTTAGATTTATTCTAGTATTAATAAAGGCGTTTTGATTAAATGGAGTGTATGCGTGTGATAACATTGATGGTAATCGCTTGTCTATTTAGGCCTATAGTAGCCAACATTCTGATATAATTTGATACGAAATTGATTAGAGATTAAAACGCACGAAAAGACGAAAATTAAATTAAAATATCTATTGATTGAGTTATTTTATAATTGATCATTAATGATTAAAATTAATAATAAATAAAAAAAAAAATGGCATTTAGGTATTTATTAAGTACCATTTAGTTTCCTTAATCACGTTTTTTTTAATTAAATCTAATCTCGATATTATGTTAATTAAAAAATTACAAACATACATGTGGATACGTAATTATTTTATTATAATTTTCACTTTTTAATTTTTTTTCTACTTGGTAGCGAAAACAAAATTTTTTTTTACTGTTTTTTTTTCCTATTCTTCAGTTTTCAACGAGTTATAGTCAAAAACATTAACTTTAATGTATAAAAACTAAACGGTTGTCACAAACAGTTATAATCTATGAATTTGCCGTGAATTTTACTTCATTTATGTAAAAGGTACACGTAACAACAATTTTATAAATGATACGTTGCGTTATCAACCTAGATAAACAAATAATAGATTTTGAAGTTACCTACCAGAAGCAATTTAATCAGATTCTGATAGTTTTTGATAATTTAAACACTTTAAAAGCAGTTCCTGCGCTCTTTCCATTTACGAATGAGGTAAGACTTGCTTCAGGCCGTGGTTTCACCCGGAATCCCGGGATAAAAAAAAAAAAAACAATGCAATCATGCCGATCCTTTGCTACATGAAATACTTAAGAGGAAATGCTGGTGGCGTTTGTTCCATACAAACGTAATCCTCAATTTCCTCTCTGGATAATGACACTAAAGCAATGATTATTCTACCATGCAATCTGTAGGTACCACTGTATGTCCCTCGGTTGTGTTTTTCTCCATAAATTAATTATTATAAGAATTAGAAGCCTTCTAAAATCACAAAAACTTATCATTTTTAACGCCCTTATCAGACGTCCAGAAAACAAATTTGACGAATATAAGAAAACAAAGGAAAACCGACAGAAATAGCCCCTAATCCCTTCTTATTATGATTCTTGTTTTTTTTTTTTCAAATCGATCCAGTTTTTAGGAGAAAACCGGGAATTACGAAATAGCGATTTCGTCTTATTTAAATAGGTCCAAGCTGTAGTTGTCTCTAACGCCCTCGTGCGGGATAGCTCGGGCACAGCGCGACTGCAATAGATATGTTAAAAACCTATTTTTCTAATTTCTTGCAGCCATCCTTTCTCTTACACCCTTTCGCCTTCAGAATGGTTCCTTCTATTTTTATTTATCGTAGTTTAAATATCTCAATATTGATAGTTGCACAATAGCATGAATGTTATCATTTATTGCCATCAGCCGAGTATCGATTACTGCGTATTCAATAAAATTGATAATTTTCGTTAATCAGTTTTCGATGGCGACAAAATCGAGGTGTTACAACATTATAAGTTAATAGTTATATGTAGGTATTGTACAAATAAAGTATCATAAATACCTCATAATATCAGTTTGTCTAGGGTATGATTTATTAATCATTACTTTCCAGCCAATGGCTGACTGCGTACCGATTTTCTTTCATCATCATCAACACAGGCCTACTTTCACAAATTAGGGTGTCAGGGAATGGGCAGATACCAACTACACTACGCGTGCCCACTGCGGATCGGTGGAGGTAGGCTAGTGGTCAACCTACTGTTGGAGTTTTCAAGCCACCTAGTAGGCCTCCAACTACCTAAACGACTATCACAATTAAGTGATAACCGGGACCAACGGCTTTCCGTGCCTTCCAAAGCTCGGAAACGCTCGATTTGAAATAACACGGCGGTGGTAGCTTAACTTTGCCGATCGATTAAGAACGGCTAATCATGCTACACCACGAGCGCTTCTTCTTCAATTCCCTTCTCTTCAATTTTCTTTACGAGAACCTCTAAGGCCGTGTCTAAGGTTAGATAGTTTATTAATATAGCCTGTGGGTTTTCCTCATCTGCAGTGGACCCGTCGCGTCGCATCAAACAACAAGGGCGTAACTTCTTTTTTAACAACTATTACACCACCCCGCCCCCTGGCAACACTGAGCCATTCAATAATAATATCTTTATCACGTGTGGCAACAATGCGTTGGGGTCGCTACAGTGCCATTGACTTAAATTAGGGGTTGATACGTCCAATGGAACAAATGTAAAATATCCATTATTGAAATGAATTTAATCTTTTGGGGCCCTATTCTCTTTTTAAACTTAGTTGAATTGTTAGAAGGGAATTGATATGAAATTATCCGGTCTCAGTGTCTGTATAGTAAACTTTGATTTGTAAGAACAATGGAGTTAATTCCTTACTTTCTTATTTGCTGATAGAAAGGAATCCTTCAGGATTGCTAGGACAGTAATACTTTGTAGTAGCAAACAGATATGTAGATTAGTCATCGATTAAAATCCGGGTCTATCTAAATCTGCCGTTTAGAACTCACTCGGGTACATCGTCACTTGGTACGGTAGGTACCTGTGTCGATGTAGGTAAGTGATCGTGAGATTAACTGAGATGTAGGTGGTGTAGACTTTATACCTGAAATTGTTTGTGAGCATCGGTTAAAACTGTTTTTTTTTTCTACTTAACCTTTAGAAAAGTATATGCTTCAACGGTGGAATTGTCATTCTAATTATGTAAACTTCACACTATCATTTTAGGTCCATAATTTTATGTTTCTTAGCCAAATTTAGGTTTTAAATAATAGCCAAACTATATATGTACTACCTAGATATAGTCTTATAAGAAAACTAGTCTAACGCACCATGGTTTCAACCGCGATTCCACCTTAGGAGTTGAATAGTAATGATGTGTGTAAAAAAGTAATCATTTTAATTAGTCGTTCAGTTAGATTATCAAAAAATATTGAACACGTATTTTTTGAAAGAAAAAAAGAAAAAAAAAAACCGACACAACATTACAGAATTATATAATTATATTTTCTTTAACAAATCGTTATAAATTAATAAAGTGGGAGCTCGTGAAGTCACTTTTGAGTAAAAACTACCATAACGTGACGTCACGCGAAACTTTAACACATGACATCTCATGTCTAATATTTGATGAGAATGTATATGTAGACTAAATAGATTTTCTATATAGCCTATTAAAAAACCTTTCTTAGTCGATGCCTATGTTATAAAAGAAACCTGCGGTGCATGCTGTCTGTCAGTTGCTCTTTACAAAGATCGATTGAAGATAAATAAACAAATACTCAGGCCTGTTATAGAACGAGATTAAACACAGAAATCTCTAGAATAGATCGTGGTAATCGAAAATAAACTTAATATCATTGGTGCTGGTTCCAAATTCAATTGTTTTAATCTAAACTCAAAACTTGAAAAATAGGGAACTAAGGTATTAATTTTTTTAATTGAATATGATTTAAGGTTATTTTTTATTCAAGAATTTAAATATCAATTTCATGCCACTACCGTTTTTGTATGACTCAAACGTATAATCTATTTTCCATGAATTGTTCATTCTTAGAATTTACCGAAATGAATTATTCCAACGGTTGCTAATCAATTAAATAGATTCGACATTGGTACATTGATAATTTGATATTTATCAATTTGATAACATTAACTTCCTTTTGAATTAGTTCAGGCATTAATTAAATTCATCTTATCTGTCTTTTTGCTTTAGACATATTTTATTTATATCTAATACCTATATTAATACGTGAAGATAAATGTTTGTTCCCATTTTTAAGCACACTCCTCCGTGATAGAGATGAAGTGCAGAAAACTAAAATACATCCCCAATTTTGAACAACGACGGCCGAATCTAGCTCCTATCTATTTAAAAAATACACAGTTGTTTTACCCAAGAACGAAAAACGCATATTCCAAAAAACTATAAATTTGAGAAAAAAATAACCGTATCATATAAATCAAAGAATACTTCACTCCACAAATTGCCCCACTTTGAGGGGCTAACCGTATCTTCACCCCAAAATAAAGGGGGGCGTGGCAACTGCGACACGCCCCAAACTTGCTCCTCGCAATTTATGATCACTAACGTACCCCTCCGAAGTACCTTGATGTTTGGGTGAAAATATATAATAATAAAATGTTTAACAATGGTAGGTGTAATAAATAAATGCGTGTGATAATATTATTTGATAAACACTGTTTTTTTTTACTAAGACTTACTGAGCCTGTCTGTCTATCCGCCTGTCTGTAATAAAGTCTTTATTTTATCTCTGTGTCTTAATCTATACTGGGTGGAGATTTCGAGATGGCATATTTTCGAAACCTATGTTGGATTAGTCATGCTGAACAACTTTTACTATGGAACCAATAGCGAATTCTCAATTTTTCTTGTTTTACTTTTCATACATTATGATCGAGCAAGGTTGTAAGAAAAGTAAAAAAAAATGAGAATCTATTGGTCCCATAGTAAAAGTTGTTCAGAATGACTAACCCAACATAGGTTTCGAAAATATGCTAATATATCTTGAAATCTCCACCTGTTATAGTTACAAATACACCGTAGCTACTAAATCTAGATGTATATCTACCAAAAACCTGATTCGATATACAGATTCTGCGGCTACTACGTAAACTGCTTATGTAAATCTAAAATCGTAAATAACACCTAATAACTGCTAATTGAAACGTAAGAAACTGCTATAACATACACACACGGTACATTTAGTGCGCAAGTATGTTCATACTAGTCTGGTTTTCATTTCATCATCAACCTGCCCTGTTCCCAATCACTTGGAGTCGGCACAATACCGGGTGTTGTTCTGCATTCGTGCCATATTTAATAAAGTTGATATTTACCATGAATAGAACACTATTCAATTAATCAATTAAATAATGAAGCGATCGTGGTGTAGCATGATTAGCCGTTCTTAATCGATCGGCAAAGTTAAGCTACGTCTGTCTTGGTTGGTACCTGGATGGGTGACCGCCTAGTGGTATTTCAAATCGAGCGTTTCCGTGCTTCGGAAGGCACGTAAAGCCGTTGGTCCCGGTTATCACTTAATTGTGATAGTCGTTAAGCTGGTTGGATGCCTCCTAGGCGGCTTGAAAAACTCCAACAGTAGGTTGGCCACTAGCCTACCTCCACCGATCCGCAGTGGGCACGCGTGGTGGAGTATCTGCAAATTCCCTTTCACCCTGATTTGTGAAAGGAGGCCTGTGCTCAACAGTGGGACATTATAGGCTGATGATGATGATTCAATTATAAAGTCATGCTCGCAAAATTACATATTATTATTATATTATACGAAAATATTTCATGATAAGTTAGCTTTTTTTATATTGCTATTTTGTAGTCTACACTTGATTTCCAGGTTTCATCCTATTTTTGTGTGCTTACCCCAGCTTTAACATCAACATACAAAAAGTCCACAGAAGCATATCCATCAAAGCAAAAGTCATAATAATAATAATAACGTTTATTGGATAAAACAACAGATTACAGTGCGTGTATCGTTGGTTCCCAAACTAGGTAAAATCTGTATCTTGGGAACCACCTTCCTGATTATTGATTTTTTATTTATATATTTACTATTTTTATAAGTTTTTTTTTTTTTTATTTAAATTTTAATTTACATTTTAATTATTGATTGTGTGGGGGTAAAGCAAAAGTCTCACAGGCCATTAACACAAAAGCTCTCTTTACAGTGTTGCCAAAATCTTCAAAGCAGGCCAATTAACCTCCCCGCTCGATCATAGGGATGCAACCCCATTAGACTAAAAAGTCAAGCAAACAAACAAACATCACGTAATAATTGGCCATTTGCATAGCGCTTTGAATCTAATCCCAGATAATAGTACTATGCGTTTTAAGGGTCAATTAACTTGCGTTATCTGGTTAAATGAGATAGATAAAAACAAAATGCTATTTGCTTTTGTTGTGCGATACGTATAAATAAAAAGTATTCCATTTTTAAATTTTAGCTTTTGTCTCGAAATTGAAACAATTTTGAGTTACGCCGTTTGCTATTCATGCGGCAACAATGAAAAATTTAAAAAAAAAATGTGTTTTTTTTTTCAGTTTTGTAGAAATTTCTAGTGAATTTCAAACACGTTTTAGAAAATAAAGTTACCTATGTCTATCTCTATACTATAGGCTATCTGTTTGCCAAATTGTCCGCGATCAGGTCCCCTAAAAAGGAAGCTAAATCAATATTTCTGATGGAATTCATTTTTTCAAATTCACAGCAGATCTTATGCAATTCATCAATTCCGAATCTTTTAATGGATTGAATTGTATATAATTAGTGACATTTTTACTTTTTAATATTGAAATCACGTAGGATCTGCCGAGAATTCTAAAATATGAATTCCGTTTACAATATTGCTTTAGCATCATTTTTAGCCCCCCAGTTAAATAACAGATAAATAGATAGACAGAGCAGATCTACTTATGAGTCCATAATTCATAAAATCGGACTAATAAGGAGTAAACTAAAAAATAAACTTAACTCAAAATATTAATTTATAACCGAAAACTTCTTTTCAGTTCAAAACTCGGTTCGCAATTAATCTAAAGCCGTATCTCGGTCAATATAATTGGAATTATCTAACATCATTAATTTTATAAACGCTTTAATAAGCGATGCGCTTTTGTGTACTCTGCCTAATTAGCGTAGGACGTGTGTGAGGGGCATAAATGAATAATTTTATATCTATGGATGATGAATAGTGTATATTGAGCGTGCAAATTGATTTATATCTTTTAACTCGTATTAGGATAGGAACAAAGATTATATTTCAATGTAATGAAACTAAAAGTTTATTCTAAATTTGAATATATTTTTCGGGCGCGTATATTACTTCTTTTTTATAGATGAAAACAAAGTTATTTTATTTGAATGTGACGAAAAAATACGTTCATAAATAATTCGAAGCAAAAAAAATATTATAGAATTTAATTCTAGGAAATTCATTATTATTATAACATTCCATTTTTAAATTTACATGACAAAATTAAGAAGAAGTTACGATTATGAATGTTTTTTTAATCCACTTCATTATCGTAATCCCTAACTATTATTTAATCGACTATTAAAAATTAATTGAACGGCAGGGTAATTTGTACTGGCTATCAAGTAGTAAATCTATCGCCAAGTGCCAACTGGCGTGTTCCAGTCCAGCAGCTGCATGAAGCATAGGTTTTTTTTTTACTGAACTAGGTGTTACTCCCAAAGACAAAGGTTCACGCTTTTTTTATACCACTAAGTTGACAAACAAGCATAATGTCCGCCTGATGGTAAGCGGTTACCGTAGCCTATGGACGCTTGCAACACCAGGGTTGCTCGCGCGTTGACGACCCTGCAGAAATCTCTTCACACACTTTTTGAAGAACCTCTTTTCCTCTCTCCATTGGAAAAACCAAGGCGGCCACTCTACATAATCACTGACCATGGAAAAAATAAGGGCAGACACAATTCTATCATTAGACTAGCTGTCTCGTGCGGTTTTCCCCGCGTTATCGTGGTAAAAAGGTAGCCTATAATACTATGGGAAATGTAGCTTCCTAGTAGTGAAAGAATTTTTCGAATCCGAATGGTAGTTCCAGTGATTAGCCCGTTTAAACAAACAAACAAAAAATCTCTTCCGCTTTATTATATTGTTATTAGTATAGATAACAAAATTCCTAAATTGTTCGCCATCCAGAGAAAAAATATATTGTGAGGTGAAGAAGAGAGTGAATTGCTGTCATGTAATGATTACAACCAATTACAACTCACTGATATTACCTACATCGACATACCTCGGCTAAAATTAGCCGACATATGACAATGTACATCCTACACGACCATAAACAATTCTCAAATAAAAATAAAACTAAAACCTTTCTTATTAGTAGGTAGGTATAACCCTAGTTTAAAAAAGAAAATCGCGAAAAAAAAATAGTCATTGTAATTTTGCGACAAAAATAATTCATGTCAGTAATCCCGCGATAAAAAACTTGAGTCAAACAATTTTTATGAATTAAACAGAGCATTTGTTTTTAAATCTTACGATACATAAAAGTATTAAGTGCCCTATTGTAAAATACTAACAATAATCTAAATACCTCAAAATTACATATAATCTGCCAATACAGCCGCATTATGCATGTTATTTTAATATAAAATAATTACAAAAACGGGAATCACAACACATTTTATCGTGAATAAGCGAAAAAATTATATTTATCTATGATAAAGCGTTTCAGTAATGTGTAGATATAATATCGATATGTCAAATTATCGACAATTATCGCGATTGATGAGTTTTTGGCTAATCTAATTACAAAATTGTTTACTAAACTCGATTATTCGATAGTGATAACGAATCAATACGTAACGACTGGGTTTATACCTGAATTTAGGCATAGTGCAGCATATTGGGTCGGTTATTTTTTTGTTTTTCAAATGAAACTCTAAAAGTTTGTCGCTATGAAAGTTGTAGCTACTCCCGCTAGGCACCACGTTATTGTACCACATGAAAATGGCCGAAATTTGTTTAAATAAATACAAAATCCTGTAAATATCAAATCAATGAGACTTAGTAAGTAGTTGTACCCAGTTGTGTTTAATGCAAGAGTTGAACAGATAATTTTATTACAAAGAATCATTATCAAAAAAAAAATGGTGGTCGCTCGTTTCGCTCACTCGTTCTACAAATATTAAAAACCTGAAACGTTCGTACATATGAAAGAGGGTGATTATGTGATTTGAAAAATTCTTTAAGCATGTTATAATCCGATTATTAGTGAAGGTTATTTCATATTTTAATGGTACAACTATGTAGCACAGATTATAAAATCCGGCCAAGAATATACAGAACCATGCAAAGTTAATGAATATAGCACTTAAACTAGAAGACTCGCAATGGTTCTGATAGTTTTTCTTATAAATACAGTCCTTGGTCTAGCATCGTAATTTTTTTCTGATTAATCTGCTAGTTTTAGCTGTAGTGGGAGGAGACACGTAGCTTATGTAAGACAGCCACTTAAGAACTCAATATTTTCTTAAAAAAAACTTATAAAATAACTTATCCTATGTAGACAAGGACGAAAATACAGCAATTATTTTATTAATCATCATGTTCTGATACGTTATCATGATCGAGTACGGAGCCGATAATGTGTGCCATTCAATTACATTCAGACTAGTAGTTACACGTGACTCCGCTTGATTTAAAATGTGACAGTAGGTACCTAGTACAACAGTGGTTACAAAATAAAGCTAGATTTCAGACATTCTACGTCTTTTCATTCCATTCAAATTTCATACAAAATGCACAGGGATAAAGTCGCAATTTGAACTTCACTGTTTTTTTGTGGTAAGGCCTGTATTAAAGACCGAGATCAAAACTCCGTTTAAGTATCAAGAATATACCTTAACTACCTTAGCTAACTTAGCGTGCTTCTCTTTCGCCCAAGTCATCCTTCACGATTCTACACTCACACTTAACCTCTAGGGTAACCCGGTCTAACCAAATATGCTCATTGTAGCAGTGTATGTGCTGCTATCCACACAGCAGAAGATAAATTCAGATGGCGAGCAATAGTCCACGAGAAGATAATCAGGTCACGTCTCTCAGCAAGGAGGCTGGATGGCAAGAAGGAGGGAGGATAGCGATCTATCTAGCAAGAAACTGCAAAACCTGGATCATCGGCGTCAGGTTGTAAGTTTGACGGTATTCTACACATTGTTCCACGGAGAATGCAATAAAGAACTCCATAATCTTGTCCCTCCATCCCCGTTCTTCTATCGGACCACTAGGCGTCGGGGGGGGGGGGGGGTCTCCATCGCTTTGTCGTCGACATTCCGTCTTGTCGTACCAAGCGTTTCGCTTCCTCTTACCTTATGCCAAGTTGTGGAATGCTCTCCCGGACAACGAGTTTCCAGACACTTATTTATAACATGGGTTTATTCAAGGCCAGAGTGAACAGGCATCTTATGGGTACGCGCGGTCCACCCTATACCACATCTTCGCTTACCATCAGGCGGTATTGCGGTCAAGCGCGAGCCCATTTAATAAAAAAAAAATACGGACTCAAGGCTTCGTTTCTTCATTCCTTATGCGAGCAAAGGAGTGGTACTCTCTTCTGGGGTGTGTTTCCCGACACCTCTATAACCTAGATGTATTCTGCAACATCCTTGTCTCCTCTTGAGGTCCGTCGAAGGGTAATTCAGCCTATTCTACATTAAAAAAACAGGATATATATGTTTAATTTTAATATAACCAGCGATCGTAACAACGTTTATAGTTGCACCTTTATCATACGTAATCAAAATATATTTAATCTCGCGTTAAAGTAGGATTAGCATTGGTCATGGGTTTGTTTAACATTGGTGGTCTTTGGAGGTCAACATAATAGTCTTGTTAGATAAAAAAAAACTGGCCAAGTGTGAGTCGGCCTCGCATGCGGAGGGTTCCGTACAATATTCAATAACTCAACTGCTATGAAAAATAATACGGCAAAAAAGAAGTTTCGTGTATGGAGGCCCCTTTAATATGTAATCATCATCATCAGCCTATAATGTCCCACTGCTGAGTACAGGCCTTCTTTCACAAATCAGAGTGAAAGGGAATGGGAATATACTTCACCACGCGTGCCCACTGCTGATCGGTGGAGGTAGGCTAGTGGTCAACCTACTGTTGGAGTTTTCAAGCCGCCTAGAAGGCCTCCAACTAGCTTAACGACTATCACAATTAAGTGATAACCGGGACCAACGGCTTTACGTGCCTTCCGAAGCACGGTAACGCTCGATTTGAAATACCACTATGCGGTCACCCATACACATACCGACCAAGACTGTGGTAGCTTAACTTTATCGATTAAGAATGGCTAATTATGCTACACCACGAGCGCAAATTTTTAATGCTATGTCATTATTATTATTTGGTGTTATAAGGGCAATAGAAATACATATTCTGTGAAAATTTCAGCTGTGTACCTTTTACGGTTCATGAGATACAGCCCACTGACAGTCAGACTGAATGACGGACGGATTGACAGCGTAGGCTTAGTAATAGGGTCCCGTTGGCACCATTTTGGTACGAATCCTTTTTAAAAAAGGAGCAACCTGTAAAAATAAGCAGTTATTGTAGCTACTACGAACGTCTACGAAGCTCTACGAGTGTCTACGAGTGTCTACGAGTTTTATTGTCTTATGCCCGGTTTCTATAAACAAAAACGAATCGTTTTGCTTACCAATGGTAGGTTTTTTTATTGCCAAACTGGGCATATAGATCATTTCGTAAGCTAATTTTACCTGTGATAGCTACTTCCATATGGGGGGGTCTGCTATGCAAAGCTTTGAGGTCTTTGCTTCATTATTAGTAAAGATATAAGAGTATTAGAGGTGCTGCTTGTGGGGGCTGGACTGCTTAAGTTTGCTATTTATTTACTTATTAAATATTTAGGGCATGCAATTGTTGTCAGTGCGATTAGAATGTAAATATTATGTAATGAATCTAAGATTGTTTTGAAAATAGTAATTGCTGAGTTTATGGCTCTTCTCAGCAAATGCAACCTTCCGAACCGGTATTAGAGTATTAGAGTCAGACTTTTCATAAGTGCCTGCGAATGTCTATTTGAATAAATGATTTTGAATTTGAATTAATTTTAATCGATAAGCTTCTGTAGTAGTCTGTACTCGAGTACGGTTCGTGGGCACCGGTACGGTCCAACACCTTAAAACGAAGTGGGCGTACATAGTTTGTACGACTAAAATACATATAATTAAAGCTAATTTCTCGTTTTTATCGATACTTATGCCGAGAACAAAAGACAAGGAATCCATATCGACATTTTTTCTGACTGTAAATCATCTAGTGTACGATATGTCTGTGAATGCATCTATATGGAAACTGCTCACGCTTTGCTCAACGTACTTTTATATCAGTATATCAGGACCGCTACGCCTCGGCAATAACTTGCCATCCAAGTGACGCCTTTATATCAAGTGCGTCAGTTTCAAATCGAGCGTTTCCGTGCTTCGGAAGGCACGTAAAGCCGTTGGTCCCGGTTATCACTTAATTGTGAGTCGTTAAGCTAGTTGGAGGCCTTCTAGGCGGCTTGTAAACTCTAACAGTAAGTTGACTCTAGCCTACCGATCTGTAATGGGCACGCATCCCTTTCACCCTCATTTGTGAAAGGAGGCTTGTGCTCAGTAGGATATTATAGGCTGACGATGATGATTTCGACACAGCCTGTGTCAATGAAGTAGTAATCGCAATTCCACCAAGTCCAATCCAAAACCGCACCTAAATATCCACTTTCGTAATCAAAACACGTTTCTCAACAAACTAAATTATAATTTAAAATGGCCGCGTAACTCAGTAGCTTGAACATAATGGGTTTTGCTGAGTCAGTGCGTTGTCTAGTCGCGTCGTGTCCAATTAGAGATACATGTAAAGCTTGGCTTCTTTACAATGGAGTTGAATATGACTTGTATGTTTTAGTGGTGTTCTGGTGTCGATAGTAATATCTTGGGACTTGGATATTCTTCATACATGAACCCTTCAATAGGAAGCAAAAGTATATAGATGTTACGAAATTCATCCATTCAGAATCTTTTAACTGTAAAGAGTACTTATGTAATGGTTTAAATTACGTAGAGATTTAAAAAAAATTTTTTTTTTTTCGATTATACGACTTGACGTGCCAGTTGGCGCAGTTGGTTAAGAGTCTGGTAAAGATTCCACCTATTGCGCCGCAGGTCGTGGGTTCGATTCCCGCACAGGACATGCATTTGTGTGCATAAACATGTCCTGAGTCTGGGTGTAATTATGTATATTAAGTATGTATTTACACATAAAAAGTAGTATATGTATTATATCAGTTATCTGGTTTCCATAGTACAAGCTCTGCTTAGTTTGGGATCAGATGACCGTGTGTGAGGAATGTCCCAGGGTATTATTATTTATTGACTCCCACATAAAACAAAGTAAAACAATATAGCCATATTGCTTTAACTTCCTTTTTAGCCCCCCATGGTCTTTGATCAACCAAGATTAGTTTATAATGGGAATCTCTACATTAAAACTCGGAAACGAAACAATAAAAAAAAAAAAAAAAATGGGATTTCCACAGTAGCCAGAAAAAAATTAGTATTAGCTGTCCCCCGTGTTTTCACCCGCATTCCCGGGATAAAAAGCCTATGTCCAAGAACAATAAAAAAAAAAAAAAAATATTTGAATTTCCACAGTAGCCAGAAAAATTTTAGTACTAGCTGTCCCCCGTGGTTTCACCCGCGTTCCCGGGATAAAAATCCTATGTCCTTCTTCATACCATAGGCTATCTGCATGCCAAATTTTATAATGATCCGTTGAGTAGTTGTGGCGTAAAGGCATAAAAACAAACAAACTCACTTTCGCATTAGGATTTCTACCCGAAAGTTTAGTACCACAAGGATATCCTTGTGGTACTAAACCAACGTTTAAATAATCACATATAACATAAACAACAAACACAAAGTTACCGCCCGCCATTTTAAAAGTTCGACAAGCATAAACAATTTTTTCGCTCATCCTAGGCAGATGTTCGACACACATACGGCCTTATATTATGTGATCATCGACAATAACAATAATTAGTGAGACGAGTACACCCCCTGGTAAGGGTAGATGAATGACGCCCTCCCTTTGGTGAAAAAAAAATACATTTTTGTCATCACCCGTTCTGTTCGGCTAATAATAGTAATTATAGTGGTTTGGCGGGTTTTTGCGTGCTACCGTAGATAACACATTTTATGGTCTATGGTTTGTGGCCATCTGTGTGAATTAATTACATATTTTTGGAATTTTATTGCGATATAATTAAACCAAATAGGGTTAATTATATAAAATATAACTAAATAAAACTATACGATTTACATATTAATTTCAGACATGAGTTTGTAGATAAAATGTTTTGAAAATTCTTCGTTTTAATTAATTAATGTACCTACAACTTGTGCAAATTATTCAATTGAAATACTGTAGAGGACGCGACCCTTGTGGTATAACTGCTAAATAAGTATACTTTATAACACTTAAATAATGTTTATTTCGTCTAATATTATGCTAGATGGAGAAGCTAATGAATGCGACCGTGTTGCTGACCGGAAAAGTACGCACTGAGGTAAATGCACAATTGGTGCAGACTCGCTATATGATTTGTTGGCTCAGCAAAACGGTGTTCGATCGAACACCGAACATCATCAGCATCAGCATCGAACAAATAACTCCGACGCCCACACACGTCGACATGATTCAATAAAAGAAAATTAAAACTAGGTTTTTTATAATCGACACAATCAAGCCATGCTATTTGTTATAAACACGTACAGTTGCATTCATTCGGATGCAAAACTTTACACTATAAAATAACTTTTGTTGCGTTCCATTTTCAAAAGTCACGTAGAGGAAACATTAATTAGAATGTGGTCGTAGGTGTGACAGATATTTTGGGGTTGCCAGTGAGTGTGCTGAATTTTATTTTTAGTAGGTAGCGTAAAATGTGCATGAAACTGCTGTCTAGGTGTATATATATTGCCTGCCGAGACAGAATTTTCAAATTTTAATGGGTTCATTCAGTATTTTTGTGCTACGTGCAAAAATTTGAAGTATGGTACGTCAACCCAAATACGTTATGAGTATTTACATCTGTCTATCTATCCGTCCATCCATCCGTTTGTTACACTCAATTGAAACTAGTCTAGTTGATTTTTTTAAAGGCACACAAATCAGTGGCTGATGGCAGCCATTTTGAAAGTTAGCTTTATGTATGTAGTTTTTATTAAAACCCATATATTTTTCAATATTTTTTTAATTATGATATTAGACTGACATGCGTAGATTATTGTATTTACCTTGAATAATTATAATACCATCTTATTCAAAAAGAGTTTCGTTACCGCAGCCATATGGACGCTTGCAACACACGAAGCATCGCTCACGCTTTACCGACCTTTCCTTCCTCCCCAATGAGCACTGGCGACCTTACTCACGCGCAGGAACACAACTTTACACAACATAAAGTTATTTGGCTGCGGTATTCTGTAAGGTGGAGGTACTTCCCCAGTCGAGCTGCTCGTTGAGCGAATACACGCTACGCTCTACCTCTCTGAAATATATATTTGAGCTATTACCAATTTCAAAATTACGATAGTGCAAAGCCAAAGAACCTCATACCTTCTATCTACAAAATCTATATTACAATATTAATGTAAAAACATTTTCCGTATAACATAAATCACATGGTTTATTTACAGGTCGGGTCTAGATTTCAAATAAAGCCCCATTCTAGACATACCAAAGTGCCGCTTCAAAACGCCATTCGAACCACATGTAATAAAATATTTCCATCTCACTTACACATAGCAGTTTAACATATCCCTGTCTCATCCAGTCTTGTTTACTAGGCGGGAGATTTCAAGCCACGCCTTGAAACACTCCCCGACTAACTCCGTCCTTTTCTTTCTTACAATAGATGTTATCTTTCTCGCTCTGAGGCCTATCGATTTTCTTTTCCGTCAGTGTTTACCAGGTCGAATTCCGACGTTATTCAGGTTATATGATAGGTGGTAATAATGCATGTTTACTTAACGCGGGCGGGTTATACGTAATTGTACTGGAGTTTATTATGTTGGCAATGCTGTAAATTTGTTTTTGCGTAGGTGCCTTATGTCGGATGGTAGGTTTTTCGATTATGAAATGTGATATAGGTATATCAAAAGAAGTGTTGTTTTGTTTATTATGATACTTATGAAATGAACTGGTGGTAACTAAAGTAGAATTGACCTTCATAAGGGCGTAAATTGAATAAATGGCTTCGACTTTGAATAATTTAGGAAGATAATGCAATATTTTCATACAATTAGGAATTGCTTAACGTCTACTTTCCACGCTTTCCCATTTCGGTATTTTTTTATTAGAACCACAAAAAAGGATTTATGCCACAAAGTTCTTAATATTTCGTTTTTCAAAATATCTAAATTGAAGATATTTTTAATTCTAAAGACAACTCCAGTATGAAACGCCAATTTTCTGTCGCCAAGCACCTATCGGTGTGTTCCGATAGTTGCACTTGAGAGCCAGTAACTTCTAGACTTTGTGTGCTTACCACCTTAGACCACATCATCACTTTACATGGTGAGATTGTGGTCAAACACAGGCCTATACACAATAAAAAAAAACAAAAATAAAGCAGTTTTACTTAACTAATTAAAGCCGTACAATTACTTAGAAATAGTAGAAACAATATTTATAAATTGGCAACACTAATTTCGACCGACAATGGCTTCCACACGTGCCCATTGTGGCGACGCGCGTAATGCGAGGGGACAAAATTATTGTAATAAATTGAAAATATGAAACGAATTGATACCAGCTTGTGAAAGAGAAACCATGGCGTGCTTTGAGATTGCAATCAATTTATGGCATGCAATTTGGTATTATTCTCGCTGTGCCATATTATTATACCATAAATTATAGTAGGTACATAATCTATTGTAGGAGTTCGTGGCTAAATTACTTTACAAATATTTCATATAACATTTTTCCAGGATAAAAAGTATTCTATATATTATTCCAGGGGATAGTCTATCTATGTGCCAAGTTTCGTCTAAGTCCGTCCAGCCGTTTATAAAAGAGTTACATCCATGAATATATCTTACTAAACTATTATAAATGTAAAAGTTTGTACCTATGGATGTGAAGATGTTTGTTTCTCTTTCAAACTACCAAACTAATTTTGATGAAATTTAGCACTTAGATAGATTATACTCTGAAACATAATAGGATACTTTTTATCTCGGAATATCACACCAACCTCGGGAAAGCGGATGAAACCGCGGGGGACAGCTAGTCATCCATTGATATTAACTGCACAAAATATCCTTTTTATTGATTACTGTTTGCTCGATTTCGTCCACATCCCCGAGGAACCGTATGTTTTCCCGGGATAAAAAGTATCCTATGTGTCAATCCAGAACATATTCTATCTGTGTGCCGAATTTCATCCAAATCCGTTCAGTATTTTTTGCGTGAAAGAGTAACAAACATACATACATACTCACAAACTTTCGCATTTATAATATTAAGTAGGAAGTAGTTATAAGTAAGGATACATGTGGTTTGCTGATTTAAATTACTTATTTCCACTAGATTATTATTTTAATATCGTCTTACTAGAGCATAATCTTTACACAGTGCGATTTCCCACCCCCCTTTACATGGCGCAGTTAGGTAAAACACAAAGAGATTGTATAAACGATCAATGAACATGTAAAATTAATCAGGTAGCTAAAGCCTGTAATAGTCGCCCCTTGATTTGATATTGAATTATTTAAAATTAATTTAGTTTGCCCACCCATCAACGGGCCGTCTCACGCCCTTGTGACCGCATCCGTAGCGCAGTATTTGCCAACACGCGCACCATTAGCAGCCTCCCGGGGGACTCCGCCCTCTTTGATGTGGAGTGTGGCCCAAAAAAATATTTATTATCGTTTTTTTATTATAAAATTTGCTTCAGGTTCTTGAGACGAACGATATCGAAGCATCGTCGGATGTTGCTAGCTCAGAAAAAGCCTCTTGCCTCAAAGGAGTCCAAATCAGAGGAGTGCGAAACACATTTCATTTTTAAAGATGTTTTAACATTTTGCGATTCGTATAAAGTACGAGTAATGCAGTATACAGATATCAAACTCTAAATTGGGCTTTTAAAAAAAAAACATATCCGTGAAAAAACGTGAATGATGTAACTGGCTGTGAGTCTTCAAACATTTATATACAAATTGTGAATAAATATGTTTTCATAAAAATATATCAATTTCAACAAAACTTTTCCTGGCAACACTCAACGCATTTAACAAACACAGGGGTCACCCATTGCTTGCACCACAGCATAGTCGTCTTTCCCGATCATTGTGCAACTAATGAGGGTATCCGGTTACATCCCTACGGAGTCAACTGATTTGCTTTTAGCATTTTGTCTGGTACGATATTAGATTCGTACCACTGTGCCCTGATGTAATTGTTTTCGGTGCGCCTCTTTTGGGAAGCCCTTGTGGGAATTAGCTTGCAAGAGATAAAGACCCTATCTATTTATTTTCTGGTCTTTAGTTTATATGGTTTTGAATATGCTCCTAATTTTTATTTGTTTAGTCATTACTTTAGGTTCTTCTGGTACGTCTATGGAAAAACTGTTCCAATTTCAAATTAACAGTAGCTTATATCTGGCCATAAAAAAAACCTGCTCCTATTCAAATAAAAATCATTGCAACCAACAATAAAATACCAACGTTTAAATTTCGAAAAGTATAGAGACGTTCCAATTTAAAAATACACATTCAAAAATAGAACACGACAAAAGCTACAGTGTTTAGCGAACTGTCATGGCGAACAATAGGCGTCAGGCCCTTGGATCCGAAACATGCGTGTCCAATAACAAATTATTCTATTTTTTGTTTGACTTGGATAAATATTTGATGGTACGATGCTACCGTTATCAATCTGACGCGTTTGTTGTGTAATATCTGATATGTAGGGAATTTTTAAGAAATTTCCAGTGACTTCTGAGAAATCTTGAGAAATCTTGAGAAATCTTGAAAGTGCCAGTGACTGAAAAGTTGAGCTTGAATCGTTTCAAACATGCTATGAGGAGTAATAAAGACATGTTCTGAATCTGAAAGTGGATGTATTGACGGGAAGAGAAAGACCAAAAAGGAAATGGATGGATGTGTTAAAGATAATTTGAGTAAGAAGGGAGTGAATGCTGATAGACGGGCCGAATGGAAGAAGCGTACATATTGCGCCGATCACAAATAATTAGGAACAGGACAAGCAGATGGTGATGATGATCTATAACATGTTTTATTAAATTGATTGTCCAAAGGATTTTGTGTATTAAGTACAGTGAAGTTTGAAATTAATATTGCTTGTCATGACAATTTCTGAGATGAAATAATCGCAGAAACTTTGGCAATTCAATTTGTAGTTGCATTGGAAAGGAATGATGTAATATTTTCGAGGAACTTTAATAGAACGAAGTTTAAATCTAAATAATTAGATGGAAACAATGTGTGACCCACGGTTTCACATGTTTTAATGTAGCTTATAACTTCATCAATTCATTTTTTCATCATTGAATTTTTTGAATTGTTTTTTTTTAAAAAGCACATCTTCAGATTTTTGATAGTAGAGTAGTAGAGTATATAAGAAACATGTTTTTAATGTTTTCAAAATCTCAACATTCCACATAAATCTCCTGCTTCGTATCTTCTTTCAATAAGAAGATCACTAGTCAAATCCTGGACATTATATGTTAATATCAGAAAGACACTCCAGATTTTCCTCCACGCACATTGACAGATGCACGTAAAACGTATAAACCACTGGGTCTAGGCATTAGAATTTTTATACACAGATTCCATAAGACGGCAAGGAAGGATTTTCCAAAATCTATCTTCTAAGGGGCGGAAAGCAAGTTCTAAATATATCTGAATCAGCCTCCAAATCTCTCATTCACAAAATTCGAAGCTCAGACCGCACAAAAAGTGCCGACAGACTCCATTGTGGTCCAACGACAAATGGTTATTCGGAAATTTTGAAAAAAATACATCGCATCCATTGAAATAGTTAATAGTGTGTTACGATGCGAGAAATTTGTCACAATGCCAGCCCCTAGTGGGCAATTATCACGCCCGAAATTAATGTCTTTGTCATAACATTACATATATTTGCTTCGTCTGGTTTTTGGGGTTTGGCGTTCTTTCGAATGCTCTGATATACCCACTACTCACACTACTCAATTTTGAAATGTTTCACTAGGTAGGTACACAGATGAAACTCGAGACAAATGTTAGTCTAGTCTAAGATGTTGTTTTTTTACTTATAACGAATAATTTTCAGAACTGCTGATATGTCCTGTGGATTAACAAAAAAGAATTTGCTGCTCCCAATAGACCATCACCTAACATGTCATAAGATAACCCTAATCTGGATGCTCTTAGAGATATTTTTACTGTGTATTACTGGCTGAAGATATGAAGAAACACAATGTTCTAATTACATTCCATTTTTTTAATTTGATTTTAAATTAAACTTACACTCATCATGCAACTTTGCAACAAGAACCACCCAAAATCCGAGGCGATTTGTCACAGTGACAGCCAGTGCTGCCAACTGCGCAAACACACGGAATAATTACACGCGCGAAAAGGGCGAGAACTGTTTGTTTTTGTTCGCTCCACACAATATGGCCGATGTTTGCACAGCGATATTATTTATGACCGCTTTTGCTGCGATGACAAATAGATTTTTGGCGTTATTGACACCAACGTCTATTTTAAGGGGGAACTGTATGATGTACGTGTTTTTTCCATTGTTAAGGGAATGCTACTGATAAAAAAAGTATAATATTACTTTACGGTTTTAAAATATTATCAATGATCTCGTTTTTTTTTCGAATAATCATGATTCCTTGTTCTTGCATTTGACTATGCATTACTGTATAACTGCTTACTGTATAATAATGTTGCTTGAAATTTCACAAAACGATTTTTTTTTCCTAACAACTGACTCATAGCTATCTAAAATCTATCCCAAACTAATAGATAGCAAAGAACCATTGACGTGAAAACTCTTCAAAACCACCGATTTTTAGCAAAATACCCTCTTTTGCGTTACACAAACGAACGCCTTTCAAGGGTTGCCAAAATTCCGTTCTAGCGGAAATCCTTGCAAAAGCGAAATATCTATGCAAAAATCATACATGCAAAATTGTACCTTAATGTAAAGGTAATATGATTGTAAATGAATTAAAGTATCGATGGATTTGTAAAAGATATCTTTTGGGATAATCTTTTGTTGACAGTTTCAAGGTGGCTATGGAAAGTACAAAATGTGGTTTCCGAGAATGAAGATCTATTAGAGATTGCCGAAAGTGACAACATTTGGGATTATTTGTGGACAAGAGGCGGTTTCACTTATTTTATAAAAACTAAACTACTAGGTTTACAGGAATTTTGCTTGTGTTAAGCGATAAAATGTAAAACTGTCTGAAAATACAAAGTTTTACTTCCAAAAGGTTAAATATCTGAGAGAAATGCATTTGTTCGTTTATTTATTCCAATTAGTTCCAGTAGTATTTTTGAAAAAGGTACGGTTGTAAAAAAAGACAGATTTTATAGTTAATCATTTGGCACTTTATAACCCATATCATAGAGAACAACTTTTATATAGACAATATTTTTCTATGCATTTCTTACAAAGACTTACATTACATATCATACCTCTTTTTTAACTCAAATGTCATCACTTTGATATGGCTTGTCAATTTTTTTTTCACACACAAAAGCGACGAGCGTGATCATACCCCTCAATTTAGCAAAGGTAACTCAGGTAACAGCCTCAGGAAAAAAAATAAACGTGACAAAATGTCTGTAAACATGTACCTACGTACCTTTGCCAACATTGAGAAAAAAAAAACGCTTTTGAATTTTGCAATTCGAATCCTCGAACGATTGGAGACGTGACGAATGAAGCGCTCTTTCAAATTTCAAATTTGGAAGGCGTTCCACATGTTTGACTTTTGTACTTTTTATGGTATGAAAATGAATTATATTCTCGCATAAAGAACAGACGAAATTCAATTTATATTAGTTACTGTTTTTTTTTTTACTTTATGATTGTGTTTGAAGTCACCATGGTAAGTGATGATGAGGCAGAAGGTGGTAAGCACACAAAGCCTAGAAGAGAAATGGCTCTCAAGTGCAGGTGCCAGGACATACTAACCTAAGTACATTGCTGAGTCGAGAGTGTCGAGACCTGTTGTATCACGCAAAATTGCATTTTTTTGTGTAGTTTTTAATTGTTTGTTCTGTATTTTTTATTTTTTATAAAATTCAATTCAAAATCATTTTTTCAAATAGACCTTCCCAGGCACTTATGAAAAGTCTGACTCTAATACTCTAACACCGGTTCGGAAGGTTGCATTTGCTGAGAAGAGCCGGCAATAAACTCAGCAATTACTCTTTTCAAAACAAGCTTAGATTCATTACATAATATTTACATTCTAATCGCACTGAAAACAATTGCGTGCCCCGGCGCGGCGGCAAAATTACAAAGTAGACTGAATAAATATTTAATAAGTAAATAAATAGCAAACTTAAGCAGACCAGCCGCCATAAGCAGCACCTGCAGTCATTAATGTAATGTTGTGTGTTGTGACGAATAAATCTTTTTTCTTTCTTTCTTTTTCTTTATACGTCCTTGGTAGGTACAAAGTACTCCACCACCGAACCTTGCCGAGTATGGTAGGTATGGTTCAGAACCTGACCTATAGTGTCCTATGAAATTATTTTGAGTTATTATTTTAAAGTGACAACCCTTGGTCATTGTTTAGTGATCCATCTTTAATAGGACCTTCTCACTAAATATCTGATAACTTTAATGTGATATTAACTTTCGATTGCAATATGCAGTATAGTCCCAAAAACTTATCTGACCCGGTGAGAGCGGCGTTCTTATCGCATTTGATGGAGCAAATTACCAATGACAAATGACAGGCAGATTGACATTTCAAACTGGCGACGTTAGTTCATCTTTTGCGCCACCGGGCCAGATAAGTTTGTCGCACTGTAGATGACATTTAATTGTCCAATATGATCACACTATAATCTAGAAAAAAAGCAACAAAATTGCAGATATATATAAATGGAACGTTCAATGAGCGTTCAATCTTTCAAATTTAGAAAGCGTTCCTCGTGCGTTCGATTACACATATTTTTTTAATTTCAATGTTGCAATAGCCCAGAAAAACTACCATTCATGTATAATTGTAAAATAGTTTATGATTGATACAAAAACTGAGATCAACGTTGCTTATAATCGATATTGACGTTCGCTCAATCGTGTTGAGATGTTATTAAAAGTTGTATGAGCCGTGCATAATTGATTTGCTCACTTGCACATGTTTTCTTATAATTTATTGCTTTTGAATTGTTATATTATTGTGCAATCAAATTATTTTTGTGTCTCATACGAGGTCTTTAGTTGATTCTATTTAACGATGGTAGATAATTCTATGATTTATAGATAAATAATTAAAGGCCAACTAGTGATTTTACCATGTGAGAATGATTACAAAAGTTCAATTTGATTTAACCACCATGTCATGAGAAAAACTAATCCCTGATAATCTTTTTGTTTCGACGTCTTCAAATGTCATTCAGTCATCATTGTGTTGAGGTTTTGTTTTAATCTCAATATCAGATTATAAGATGTCCACTGACGGACAGGAATGTTTTCTACGAAATATTTTACGTGACTAATGACAATTTTTTTTTTGTTGCAGCCCGCCAAAACAAAATGTCAGCTGCATCACATTTCAATATAAAAACGCTATAAAAAAAGGAAAACCAACAAACATGTCAATACGCACACGAAAGAGGCTGATGCGGTGACTACCTTTGCCTTTGTAGAAAAAAAAGTAAGAAACAAGATGGCGCTGTTGACTAATTCGGCGTCCGCGACAGGGCCGACGGCGACAGGGCCGGCGGCGCCCCAAGCCCATCACTCAACAACACCTTTGCATCATTACTTCCATTATTTGAAGCAACCATCGCCGCTAGCCCAGAATCCGTATGCGCACCACTCGAGCGCTCACCATATGGGCATGGGCCCTGGGCCACTGGGAGGTTTAGGCCCATTTGGGCTCACACACCATGGCTTGGAGGCTGTTGGATTCCCTCAGGGTATGTACTTTTTTTTTTTTACTTTTTATTAAATTTCAGGTACTGGCAACACTTCTGTCAATGACATTCTGTAGAAACAAAACTATCTACGTTTTTTTTTATTGTTTTATTGCAATGAATTTTATTAAAATTAAATCATAATAATTGCCATTAAACTTACTAATAATAATACGAACAATTTGACATTTTAATAACGTTTTTGATTAGACCACCCACTCGTATACAATAAGGAAAATAGAGGAAAAAATAAATTACATCCCTGTCACTTGAATTTCTGTGGGAAGTTACCGCGAAATGAATTTCAGGCTAAAATCTCGGAGGCCTGTAATTTATTTCGAGTCCCCTTTTTTCATGGTTGGGTAACATTTTTAATGAATGTCTGAGTGTTTATTTTTTTATCTTTGTTTATGTAATGAATATTTAAAAAAAATATAATTATTGTAGATGTAGAAGTCTACGTAAGAACCATTTTAATTCACGCCAACAAGATTATATATGCAACTTACGAAGATAATGGTTGTGTTATATTTATTTTTTTCGTAAAAAAGGAGTTACAAATTAATATGGTGTAAGACTCCTGGGTATTGATTCCAGTATATTTATTCTGCAAGATGGAATTCAATAATAGCATGAAACAAACATACATTACTATGTACATAGGGACCTGTACGTAATTTTAGTGCACACATAGGTAAATAGCCCCTTTTTTTAACCAATAAGTTAGTTTACGAAATTCCAAAAAGAGAATAGCAACACACGTGCCAAAACAAACATTACAATCTACCAACATCAAAACTCAACGAACTTGTTACTAATTAAACCAACTAACAAGCAACGACTTCCGTTTCCCCCACATTTCGGGTGCATGGCAACACTGGCGTCCCCCGGGGGGCATAAGCGGCTTACGATGGGGGGCAGCCGGGCTGTTTTGATTATTCCCAAGGATGTCTTCTTGCGACGTAAATTATGCAATGCTTTTGCTTTTCGCTCGCTCTGTTATTTTGACGTGGGTGATTTTGCTTGTCAGTTTGGTAGGGTTTGTTTATGGTTGCTGTTCTATTTTTAAAATTATGATATGGCGCGGTGGCCAAAATAGGAACTAACGACGCCAAATGCGTCAATAGCTTCTCTCTCCGGGCCAGATAAGTTTGTGGGACTATACATACTCTTATTACAAACTGATTTTATTTATTGAAGAGCTGTATAAGTCAATTTTATAGAAAACTATTTTATTTCATATAGTTACTGGGTGGAGATTTCGAGATGGCAAATTTCAAAACCTATGTTGGGTTATTCATGCTGAAGAACTTTTACTATGGGACCAACACTGAATTCTCAAAAAAATATTTTTACTTTTCATACATTATGAATTCACTATGGGTTCCATAATAGAAGTTGTTCAGCATGACTAACCCAACATAGGTTTCGAAAATATGCCGTCTCGAAATCTCCACCTGTTACATTCACTAACTTTCTGGCGCTGGTTTCGCTCATGGTCCCTTGGGGCATAAACTTCAAAAGATCCGGCCTTATTCCTTGTCTACATCATAAAGGGTCCTTGCCACGGAAAAGAGAATTTCTTTTGTCTGTGGTCCTTGCCATCATTAGTTTTCTTTCTTATCAGTTGGTCTCGGTCTTGTCAGACGGGCCAGTTAGCGCGCGGTCTGTATCACGCCGCAGCTCGTGGTCGATCCCCACACAGGACAAGCATTTGTGTGCATGAACATGTCTGTATGTCCTGAGTCTGGGTGTAATTATGTATATTAAGTATGTATTTACAAACAAATAGTAGTATATGTATTATATCAGTTATCTGGTTTCCATAGTACAAGCTCTGCTTAGTTTGGGATCAGATGACCGTGTGTGAGGAATGTCCCAGGATATTTATTTATTATTTAAACGTTTATTTCAAAAACGTAGTATACGCTAAAAAAAGACATGAAAAATTAAATTGAGCTCTCTCCAAACAAAAAAGATTCCAGCGACAAAAAAATCAAAAAACCTAATCCCGCGTTCTCGATTCAAAAGGGAGTTTCTCCGAAGAGGCCGGATTAGTTTCTCCCCTCGAATCTTGGGAGAATGAAGTGCGTTTGGAAACCACGGCGTAATATCTTTCTGCATACATGAACAGTTTGAAAGGGCAGTCAGAAATGTATACTAAGTATTTTTGAAAGTTTCTTTGCTTTATCAAATAACTAGCTGTCACCCGCGGATTCAACTGCGTTTCCGTGGTGGCCTGTACCTACATATACCTACAACTTTTTGTTTATTAATACTTAATATGCATAATTAAACCCAGAGTCAGGACATGTAGACATGTTCACATAAATGCATGTGCTGAGTGGGAATTGAACCCACGACTTGCGGCGTATTTTCACTTCAAAGTCTTCGGGACTTATCAACTGTCTGGTACCTATACAAATGTATATCAACGCCAGTCAGATCTATTTGCACGACCGTTTGGAGGTTTTTGAGGTATTTTTATACCTCCACGTTTTCGGACATTAAAATAACAACAATTCTGTCGTTTTATAAAAAAAACACGGGGTTTATAATCCTAAAAAGGGTTGTTTCGCGAAAATGTCCGCCATATTTTTTACGGACGGCCTTCAGGTAGCCATATCGCAGAAAAATGGAGATAATTTTTAATCACTCTTTTGTTGCTGTGTCGTTTTATTTGTACAGATAAAAAGACATTGGATGAGTAGATAGTAAAAATATTAGACGATTATTAGACCCTTTGGAGGAAAACATATAAATGATTCCCACGGTTATCTTCTACCAAAGCAAATCTCGACATCGACGGGAGTCCATCCTCACACATTGGGGCCGAAATGGTCTCGAACTGTGCGGTCTCAAAGGAGCTTCCTATTGCGGACGCTCAGGCTGTGGAATGAGCTCCTTGACCTTGTTTTTTTAAGGATTTTTGAGCATGAGTTCTTCAAAAAGGTTGTGAAGAGATTTTTACAGAGTCGGCAACGCGCGAGCGACACCTCTGGTGTTGCAGGCGTCCATAGGTTGAGGTGATTCCATAATAAATTTGACAGGTTGTTTGGTGTGAAGTTGAAACCAAGCGTTTAATCATGGGTCTGAGAACGAGACTCCATGTCTGAAAAAAAAAAATATACGAACTTATGTCACCCTGATTTCCACACTACAGGTCATTGGTTCGATCTCGTAGAACTTGCAAAAGTAACTATGTGCTGATTTCTCTGCATTTTAACAATAAATATTTTTTCACGAAGTAATTTAGTATACGCTTTGTATACAAGCTCTGTATATTTTTAACCTACTTCAAAAAGGAGGAGGTTCTCAATTCGGTTCTATTTTTTTTTAATGTTTTTTACCTCATAACTCCGTCATTTATTAACCGATTTGGAAAATTATTATTTTGTCAGGAAGGGTACACTTTCCGTTTGTCCCATTATCATCAGATCAGGATTTGATTACTTCTTAGTGTACTTTGAAGTCGGTTTAAGTTTTCTGTAAAACAGTCCGATTATTTGGTTGAAAGTCAACGTGACGTCAAATAAATCACGATCTGATTTATTTATAAACCTATCATACACACGATTTTCCTTTTGTATGGAAACCAACACCCGCCAACGCATCCATAAAAATAACAATAAATCTGTAAACTGAATTAACGACTTGCGACCTATTAGATTTAAAGCCCAATACACATTTAATACAGGAATAAAATTAATCCGCCAAGTTTCAGTTTTAATCCCTGTTTGCGTCTCTTTCGCACTCGACGGGGGGTGTATTGTGTCGTCTCCCTCCCACACTAGACGCTCGGCGTAACGATGGCAGCTGGGCGTTCTTTTTTTTTCATTGTATATTTCCTTTTTATTGGCGTCCCTTAGAAATTTTATACGGCCAGTTGCTTTTTTAATCTTTTTGGCGGGCATAATTAATTGGTTCTTTTCTTTTTTGTCTTTTTTTTAGGAATCGGAAGCCGGATGAACTTGTATTGTTATTAGAATGTCCGAACTCCGATGCGTAAATTGATTATATCGCCTAGCCAGAAAAGATATTTATTTGAGTTGAGACTTTGTTGATTTACTAATTTTTAGATGCTCTGTTCAATAGAATAAAAAAAGAATATAATTATGTAATTGTTAGACGAATTGCTCGTGGTGTAGCATGATTAGCCGTTTTTAATTTATCGGCAAAGCCATTAAGGCGGTACCTGGATGGGTGACCGTCTAGTGGTATTTCAACTGGAGCTCGGAGGTAGGCACGTAAAGCCTTTGGTCCCGGTTATCACTCTTTAAGCTAGTTGGAGACCTTCTAGGCGGCTTGAAAACTCCAACAGTAGGTTGACCACTAGCCTACCTCCACCAATCTGCAGTCACGCGAGGTGGAGCGCCCATTCCAGTTGGAGGCTTGTGATCAGCAGTTGGACATTATAGGCTGATGATGATGATTGATCAACGTTATATATTTACTGTTAGTATTTTTTTAAATTTATTTAGTAAGTAAAACAACAATACAAAAGTAACATTATAACTTGTGAATCAATCTCCTGACATATTGTATGGCTTCGGTATCCAATAACAGATGACACAGTGACCTTACTATTGATTGAGTTTGAGTACAACCTGATGCCAACGGCTCCAACCGCATAGTCAATTTTGTCTTCAATTTATTTTTTCATAGCTATTGTATGATTCATAGCACAACCAATAATTAGCTGCCCGGCACGACTTCGTTCGCGTGGTGTCCTATTAACCTATACCCTACTATTACCCCCTACCCCTACCCTCGCAACTTTCTTGATTTTTTCTGTCATAAGAACCTTCTCCTGACAATAACAAACACAACAAAAAAGAATTAACGAAATCGGTCCAGCCGTTCACGCGTGATGGCGTGACCAAGGGAAATAGGGAGTCATTTTTATATATATAGATTAAGACCCACTTGCGATCCCGATGATACCTCACGGTACAAGCATAGGGCCTGCCTGATGGTAAGCGGTTACCGCTGCCATTTGGCTTTACCCACGCTTTACCGACCCTTTCCCTTCCCCAATGAGCTCTGGCGACCTTACTCATGCGCAGGAACACAACATAAAGTTATTTGGCTGCGGTATTCTGTAAGGTAATACTTCCCCAGTCGAGCTGCTCTTTGAGCGAATATACGCTACGCTCTACCTCTCATAAATCCACCTTGTTTATCTAATAATAACAATATAATACGTAATCTATAAGTGGATAGAGCGGGACAAAAACAAACAGCTGATTAGGTATAGTCGCGCCGGCCTCGGCACTCGGATTACGACACGTGTGGCTTCTACAATCGATATCTTGACGCGACATCGACGTATTCTTATTACGAAGAAAGTATTAATTTTATATGCATTTCAATTTTGTGTACGCTTGTGTAAAGTAAGGCCAAAGAGACGAAATAAAGAATGTAAACAAACTTTCAGGGGTTCATAACGTTTTTATTTAAAGAAATTATATACATATAAACTTTCTATTCTAATCGTTGTCATCTATATTAGAAGATGATTCGTCATCATTTATCGTTTATCAATTTAAGATTCCACCTATCACCCCGCAGGTCGTGGGTTCGATTCCCACACAGGACATGCATTTTTGTGCACGAACATGTCTGTATGTCCTGAGTCTGGGTGTAATTATGTTTATTAACCTGTTGGCTCGCCAAAACCAACTGTCAAAATGTCCTTTAATCGCGAGGTGCGGGTCCTTGGAATGGGTACGCGCGCCGACCTTGAGATTTTAGCTTATATCTCGAAAACTAGACATCTATTCTAAAAAACAAAACTACCAGTGGAATCTTAGATAAATTTCCTATTGGAATCTTATTATCACTTGTGACAATCTTATAAGAATCGACCACAATCTTACTTCAAAAATCGTCACGACCTTAGAAGGTACCCTTCCTATGTATTTCGAATAAGTATTGCTAAATCTGTTGCTATTTAGGTCTGAAACAAATGTTTTCAAGAAAATGAATAAAGAATTAATGAAAATGTATAGTTGTTTTTATTTTATCCCATACAAAAATAATATATAAATTGGTTCTGAAGTTACGGCGTCAATAGCTTGCAGTGGATTGAAAAAAATCGGCGTATTTCGTATAAATTTACCACATAAAATCAGAATTACTATAAAACCAATATGTCATTAGATAAATTGATTATTCTTCTCTACTTTTTATTAGAAAGAAGCTAGTGTTTCATTCATTTCCAATTAGAAAAATACAAATATGTAAGACTCGACGACGAAAATTGACTCCTCAATTTGAAGTCTTATTACGTCGAATCTTAGGCTTCCAGTGTAAAATTATAAATGCAATAAGTTTCTAGAAATCCTCAATAATACAATTTATTACCTCATTTAGCCACTTTACATATAAATATAACGAGAAATAGGAATTTTATTTTCGGTGAAATTCTCATACATATCAGGTGTAGCACTAGTGATGTGCATAACTGGGCAAAATATCGATAAATTTTTCTTCCTTATTTCGAACAGTATAAACGTTTCTCATTGACTTTGTTGCTTTACAAATAACTTATAAGATTCTTACTAGCTCCTTATAAGTTATTTGTAAAGCAACAAAGTCAATGCGAATTCACCTAGTTATTTAATTTTATTTGGTAGGGTTTTAGAAAATAATAAGTCGTATAGTTACGTATAATATATTTTATAGATTTATTCCACAACATTGATAATTACAAAAATATTTTTGGTTTTTAGGGTTCCGTACTCAAAGGGTGCCAACGGGACCCTATTACTAAGCCTCCATCCTGTCCATCCATCTGTCTGTCAGTGGGCTGTATCTCATGAACCATAATAGGTAGACAGTTGAAATTTTCACAGAATATGCTTCTGCCGCTATAACAATAAATAATAAAACTGAAATAAAATTAAAACCCATACAAGAAACGTCTTTTTTTGGCGTATTTACTAGATTTTAATAATGGCAATAGGTAGACGGTTGAAAGTCAAAGTCTATATAAGCAGCAAGGTTACATTTTTTGAATGTTTTTTGGACAATCTGACTATATTGGCTTCTTTTCACAGAATATGCTTCTGCCGCTATAACAATAAATAATAAAACTGAAATAAAATTAAAACCCATACAAGAAACGTCTTTTTTTGGCGTATTTACTAGATTTTAAAAATGGCAATAGGTAGACGGTTGAAAGTCAAAGTCTATATAAGCAGCAAGGTTACATTTTTTGAATGTTTTTTGGTCAATCTGACTATATTGGCTTTTTTTTTCCAAAAACAAATTTATAACTATATTTTTTTTATTATTCGATTTGTTCACATATATAATTTAAAAACAATGAGAATTACAATACAACTTGAACATCTAGTCTATTTACACTTTTCAGGTTTTTGCGAGGTGAAATACAATTGAAATTGAATTATCATTACTGTTTCTATTGTGACGACGGATGATCAAACATTATTTGCCAGTGGTTCAGGATATTAATCACAGCTACTTTTATACATGAGTGTATCAAAAAATTACCAAAATCAAAAAGTCATTTATTCAGTTTTGACCCCGGTAAGGCACTTTAAATTGGTACATATAGGTGAATTTCACCACCGGTTTACCATTATTTGAACTCACCATGCAAGAACAAAATGAAAAAGTCATATTTTCAGTTTAGACCTCGTAAGGCACTTATGAACGCTACCACCGGTATACACTTAAACTGAGAACACTCCGGCAAAAAACTCAGCAAGGCCCTCACACGAAAACTACCTAACACTGGTATGACACCAACATCCATGAAGAAGAGACGGTAAGTTGTATAGTGAAAGAAAGTGTTATATAGTGATAGATAAAATAAATAGGTAATAAATAAAATAAACAGGTAATAAATAAAATAAATAGGTAATAAATAAAATAAATAGGTAATAAATAAAATAAATAGGTAATAAATAAAATAAATAGGTAATAAATGAAATAAATAGATAATAAATAAATATGTGGGAACGAAGAATCGGGCGAGCGTGTCCACTGCTGAATATAGGCTTTCTCCTGCAGACAATAACCGGCAGCAATCGATGTCCTCTGCTGAATATAGGCCTCCCCTGCGGCTTGAGCTTATTACGACGACCAATCATCACTGTCAGCTGAAAACAGGCCTTTCCTAACAAACCTACGCACCACATCGTCATTCATCACTGCCAGCTGAACATATACCTCCCTCCATAAATTTCCAATCTTGCTTAATCATAATCACTGCCAGCTGAACATAGGTCTCCCCTGGACTGCCACTCCACTTACGCCATCATCATAGCCAGCTGAACATAGGTCTCCCCTTAGAACATCCACTTCACATACACCATCATCATTCCCAACTGAACATAGGTCTCCTCCATAGATTACCATACCTACCCCGTTATAATCATTCCCAGCTGAACATAGGTCTCCTCCATAGATTGCCATAACTGAACCGTTATAATCATTCCCAGCTGAACATAGGCCTACCCCCATAAAAACCTGCAACACCATTGACATTCCTAGCTGAACATAGGTCTCCCCTTGCCACCCCACTTATCAGCTCACACACTCATCAGAACACAAGTCCACCTTAGGTGTGATACTTTTTGAAGCACCCCTCTAAACAAAGCGGTACCTCACAGGTATCGCAGACCCAAACAGTTCTGCTTCTTTTTTTCTCATGAGCACACCACTCACAATAGCGGCGACTCTGAGAGATTCGGGCGGCTCCCGTTGTCCTTTGTTCTACCTCCCCACGTACAATAAAATGCTTGCCGATCAAGCGCGAAGGAGGCAGAACTGATGGCCTTACTGTAACAGTGCTGGCAATTCGAGGTTGCGGCACGTGGGCCAAATGGTGTTGCATAATTTGCTCGACCAACGACAAGCGGTATGCCAACTGTTTGGTCTGGCTATGTCGTTCAAATGATTTCTCATAGATTATATGGCTATTGAAAATAGAAATGTTCAAAAACCTTTTGAACAGTTTCTTATACCATTTCTGGCACCTCTTTCGCTCAATTAAGTATGGTTCCAACATTTGATCCTTACGATCTACTCCCCCCATGTTGGCATTGTAATCGGCAATGACAGTAGGCTTGAAATGAGCCGGCTTACCAGGCTTACCCTCAAAATGAGTAACGCCAGTGTTGTGATGTGTGGATATTGTGTATACCGTTTTTTTATCCTGGTACACCATGACGGCCACATCACCAGAATGACGCGCTACAAAGGTTCCTTCTGGGACTTTTGCGACTTTAATAAGTGAAGGCACGTCTTTGCGAGATTTTCGCAACGTACCTACGCAGTCCGTATTGTTCCGTTTGAGAAACCTTGCAAGGATTGGAGAGTTGAACCAATTGTCCATAAACAACCGGTAACCCTTATTTAGCAGTGGTCTTATAAGACGCACTACTACTTCCGTGCTCTTCGGAAGTGACGATGTGCTGGTGGTGTCCTTACCCTGATAAATGGTAAAAGACCATAAATATCCGGTCGCCGACTCACAAAGTTCAAACGTTTTGATACCAAAACGTGCCGCCTTTGTCTTTATGTACTGCCGGAAACTTAACTTACCTTTCCAGAGCGTAAGCGACTCGTCTATTGCAATGTCTTGGCCCGGATTGTAGCATTCTTTAAATTTACGGTTAAAATGTTCTGGTATGGGGCCAAGACAAAACAACTTCGACGAGTCTGCGGTTCGCGTCCCATTGTCTACTAAATGTAACGCCCGATTTAATATCCAATAACGCGACTGCGTCATAAGGGACCTAAAAATGTCAGTTTTCAGAAGAGGGGAATACGAAAAGCAAGATTTGATGCTTGGCATCCTAATGATGCCAAGCATCATCCAAAATGATAGCAATATTAAAATTTCGTGGACGTTGGTGTCATACCAGTCCCTCGCAAACCTCACGGAACTTTCCTTCAATCCTTGAGCATATCGATTGGTTTCCCGCACGATATGCTCAAGGATTTCGTCGTCCCAAAATTGCCGAAAAGCACCGTAGGCATCGGAGCAACTTCGGGTGGGGCCAACTTCGAATCCAGGGTCAAAAGGACACCTGGATCCCTCAAAAGTGGCCATCGGCGACCACTGAAAATTACGCGCCGACTCATCCCCACCGAATAGCTCCGATACCACGGTGCTTTCGTCGCCCTCTTCATCCTCCTCTTCCGCGTGCCTTCGCACAGACTGCTGCCGCCTGGTCTGCCTCGCACGGCTCTGTGCGAGCTCATGGACCATCTGCCGCAGCGCTGGCGGAACGTCAGCGTCATCCAGGCACACCTCCACCACCAACCCATCTGGCCGCACAAAATCCGCACCCACCGCACTCGCAGCTGGTACGCTGCGCCCTCTCCCAGCCGGGCGTTGCACCGCAGGCAGGCGTCCTCTACCCCGATTGGCACCTCGTGGACGGGTGCCGCGCGATCGCGGCTGACCGCGGCTACGGCCACGAAGAGAGACTGAACTGGCCCTGTAATTTTTTTTTACTAAATATTTTTTGCCTTGTAATTGTAGTCAGTTACGTCTATTGTAGTAGGTAGTTGCTATAAGCTTATACAGGTTAAGAAAAAAAAGAAGAGTACTTGTTCATAAATCAATAATAGGTACCTCGGACTCCAGTCTTCATCATCCTGGTCAGCAGTCTCTCCATGCCAATCGGAGTAGAAACGCACCACATTTCTATAATTATAAAAAAAATATATATAAGCGTACATGTGCTTTCATATAAATCTGTCCATTCATCAAAGTATCAATCCCAGCGTAAAATTTAACCCAGGATACCAAGTTCCTATCAGTGAATGAATTTTTGGAATCCGATCAGTGGATCATAAACAATCAAAATTCGCACTCTCTCTTTATAAGTATAGATATAATCGGTACCTGTCCTGCCCAGGGTTATCATTTGGGCTGGCAAGAGGGCTGTTGCGTGGGCTGGTGAGCGGGCTGTAGGGTGGCGGAGACGGTGTCCTCGACGACGCAGGCACGCGATCCGGTGATGGTCGGGGACTATCGCTGAAATATTATTTTTGTTAATAAATATAAATACTCACCAATATTCTTTGTCAATAAAGTATTTAACTTACAGTCTATGCAGCATGCCGCCTTCATCCATAGAAAGGATGAGCATAGACTCGATATCCATCTAAAAATACAGGAATTATTATATATAAATTTATATATAAATATAGTTATCAAATAGAATATAAATGTTCTGCAACTAGAATATAAATGTCCTTTACAACCTGCTCTTCCACCTCCTCGTGAGCTGCCACCTCCTCCTGAACATCCTCGTGAGCTTCACGAGGAGGTGGAGCATCCACCTCCTCGTCTTGAGCATCCACCCCCTCGTGAACCTCCTCAAAATCGTCTTCATCCTCCCCGAGAGATAGCTCGTCATAATCGCTGCCCAGCTCGCTCCCAGAGTCTGCATCGTCTTCCAAGACATCATAGAACTCACTGGGAGCGGCGGACGAGCGATTAGGATTCCACATCTAAAACGATAATAATAAGCTAACTGTACATTATGTTTTTTTTTAAACGTAAGTGGTATATATTATATACGTAATACAGACCCCAAAACAGCTGCTTTAAATTATTTTTGTCTGGTTGTCTGTATATATGTCTGTTTGTTTGTCCAAGCATCACTCAAAAACTAATATACCGATCGCGATAAAATTTGGTATGCACATAGGCTATGGTATGGAAAAACATCCTTTTTATACTTACCATACTCCTTTTTATCCCGGGAATGCGGGTGAAACCACACGGGACAGCTAGTAATAATAAATAATACAAAATTATTATTTATTTATTCATATACTAGCTGTCCTCGTCGGTTTCACCCGCGTTTCCGGGAAAAAAAGGAGCCTATATTTTTCTCCATAGCATGGCCAATGTGCTTATCAAATTTTATCGCGATCGGTTCATTAGTTAGCAAACAAATAATGATCAATGTGGCGATTTTCCTTATACACAGACACTGTGTATCAGTCGCGGTGGCCGCTTTTGGCTTAAACACGAACGTTTTGTACAAGGCGCGTCGGGGGAAATAAAAATCTTTATAAAAAACAAAAAAAAACAATTTTAGTTGTATACAGAAAATTTACGATAAAATCGATAAATATCGATAACGTTTTATCGACTACACCCACATCAAATTGCAAATTTCTGCACAACATGGCGTATTGGCGCCATTTTTTGTAAACGTCAAAATCTTGGCCTTCAATAAATATCGAAATTATGAAATCGGAATGAATTACTTTACAATAATTATGGATGGAATATTGTCACAATGAAATTTATAATCCAAAAACAAACATTTCACACAACAATACTCACTTTATGACGGTAAACTAACTCAAAACATCTTCGTAAGTACCTTCTAACGGCTACATACCGGTTTTGATTTCAAGAAAATTTATGTTTACACTGCTAAATTGACGTAAATAGTAACTTATTTATATAGAAAGCTTAGTATTATTATGAAATTACTCACCTTCAATCACTGAAAACCACTATTTTCAATATAAACACTTAATTTCTTTCGTACGGTTCGCACTCGTGTTCACGAAAATGTCGAAGTAATTTGCTTTTTTTATTCTTCGTAATGTCAACACGTCGCGTTCCAGTCCCAAGACATATCGTATACCACAGCATAGATAATTTATCTCTCTTTCCATAGGTACCAAAAAATCTATAGGAGAGAGCAGGATCGCTAAGCAATCTGTGATAAACGAACTCAAGGGCGCTTTGCGCCGCGCGTCCCATGCGAGAACCAAGTGGTGCGCAACTACATAGGACGCGCGTCCCACGCGAGAACCAACAGGTTAAGTATGTATTTACAAACAAAAAGTAGTATATGTATTATATCAGTTGTCTGGTTTCCATAGTACAAGCTCTGCTTAGTTTGGGATCAGATGACCGTGTGTGAGGAATGTCCCAGGATATTTATGGTTTCCTGGCGATGTTTTCCTTCATCGGAAGCTCAAGCTCATATAAGATTCGAACCCGGCACCTTCGTCTAGCCATCTGTCGTCCGTCACTGAGCTATCATCGCGTTTCTTTTATTTACATTTTTTTTTTAAAGTTATCCATAGTTGCTTATTTTGGTATTGCAGATAGCCTCAAAAATATCTCTGGATATCTCTATATTTATAAGAATCTCTATTTCCCATGGTCACGCCATAACTTGAGAACGACTTTGCCGATGTCATGCATCCTTTTTTTGAAGTTTTCTAATGCCCGGTTCCTATAAACAAAAACGAATCGTTTTGCTTACCAATGATAGGGTTTTTTATTGCCAAACTGGGCATATAGATCATTTCGTAAGCTAATTTTACCTGTGATAGCTACTGCCATATGGGAGGGTCTGCTATGCAAAGCTTTGAGGTCTTTGCTTCATTATTAGTAAAGATATAAGAGTCTTAATTTTAACCGATAACGGTCCGTAAATTACAGGTATCGGCCATTAGACTCTGGAGAAGGTTCTTACCGTAAGATTCCATAGAAAATTCAAGAAAACTTGACGGTGGGATATCCCTCGGATACGCGGGTGAAACCGCGGGGCGCAACATACATATATAATTTGACTCAAACTTTCATAACCCAACATAACCTTTTATGAGTCATTTACAAATGAGCCGTGACTTATAAGTGAAGTCGGCCGGCGGCTGTCGAGGTCACCCGGTACGCGGCAAGTATTAAACTATCATATTTTATACCGATTGAGGCGTAGCGTGCTTGGATGTATATAGAGATGATAACGCGTTGCAGAAAGCGTATGATATCAGTACACGACTTCTTTGGTACTTAGGGCACAGATATAGAAAAGGTTTTTTTTTATATAATAATATTAGCAAGTTAAGTGAAAGGATGATCCTAGTAGTATGGTGATACGTTGGTTATGATTTTAATTCAATAAACTTGGAAGCAAATATTTTGAATGTTTTTTTTTCCTCAATATTTTGAGATTGAAACTTTTTATTTTTATTTTTGATTTATTAATCATATAAAAATATAGATATACCCTTTCCGTAATTATTATATTATTTAACGCAAATTAAATTACTACCACCTGTCACTTGATGTGTTGTTGAGACAATATCTTCACTTCACACATGTCTCGAAAAGTAACTTAATTTGTATTCTGTGAAATGCAGTTTTTTTACATGTAGGTTTTTTGCGACTTTGGTTTTAGGAAAATTAAAGAAATAATTTGTTATTAGGTCTTGTGACCAATTTATTAGGAACAAAGTTGTACTTTATTGGATACAATTCAAATATTGAATTTCCAATAAGCTAGGCATAATTTTTTTTGTAATCAAAATCTAAAGCCAAATAATCTTAATAAAACAATTCATTGAAATCAAATCCTAAAGAGAATATTGTTAAAAATATTGTCACACCAAAACGATACGCAAACACACTCATCATCTCCGAATTAAGCTCATACCGTAATAAATTATATAATATTTATCATTTATGAATTCCAGCTGAGAGAGCCGCTACCGTCGGCCTCCTTTGTCGGCGCCGCCATCTTGGCCGCCATGTTTGCTTTTGTTCTTTTTTCAAAAACGTTAATGCACAGCTCTTGTCAACGTCCTCTGTTATCGTTCAAACGTCAAACCAATATGAAATGGCATGAAAAAATTGCTACCTTCGTAATTTGACGACTGATAATTTCTTAGTGCGGTATTGATTGATCGATATGTCGTATACAGAGTGTCCCAAGAAGTAAAGTCAATCCGAAGTCCAGAGGTAGAGCACCTTGGTTCAATTTACATTTGCCAAGGAATGCAATGGAAGCGAATTTTTGCAACAAAATTGTAGATAGCATGATGAGAGACAAATAAAACCGGCCAAGTGCGAGTCGAACTCGCAACCGGAGGGTTCTGTACAATATTAACTAACTCAACTTTGCTATGAAATAAAAGATGAAATGAAATGAAATAAGATGTTTCTCCTTTAATTATTATTATTTGTTGTTTTAGCTATATATATATATATATATATATATATTTTCTGAAAATTTGTAATCTGGCTGTTTCTGTTTTAGTATTTGGATTTTACTTTCCTTATTATAATATTTATTAAAGTTCGTTTATTTAAAAAATAAAATACTTTTGAGAGACGCGCGTTGATGTCTTTTGTATGACTTCATGTCATATCGTAGACATATCATAAAAAAACAAAATTGTGTCTATGGATCTGCTTTTCATCATCATCATCATCCGCCTATAATGTCCCACTGCAGAGCACAGGCATTCTGCACACAAATCAGGGTGAAAGGGAATGGGCAGATACTCCACCACGCGTGCCCACTGCGGATCGGCGGAGGTAGGCTAGTGGTCAACCTACTGTTGGAGTTTTCAAGTCGCCTAAAAGGCCTCCAACTAGCTTAACGACTATCACAATTGAGTGATAACCGGGACCAACGTGCCTTCCGAAGCACGGAAACGCTCGATTTGAAATACCAGACGGTCACCCATCCAGGTACCGACCACGACAGAAGTAGCTTAACTTTGCCGATCGATTATGAACGGCTAATCATGCTACACCACGAGCGCTTCTAATCTGCTTTTAAATGATCTAAACTCCATGTTACTTGTGTATAGTTTGTAAAAGCATAGTTATAGGATAATGTCTCTTCTATCAATGTGGATAAAGCAGTTTTTATGTTGATAAGATTTGTATAAAGGTCTTTGTTGTTTTAGACTTGTTTTTACTTGCGGTTCCATCCTGGATCTTATGTTTTTCCTGGGACAAAAAGTATCCTATATGTTATTCCAGGTTCTAATCTATCCGCGTGGCAAAATTCATCTAAATCAAAATCAAAAAGTTCAAATCAAAATCAAAATTTATTCCCTTATTAATTTAAGCCCTGGTAAGGCACGTATGAACGTTAAATTGGTACATACAGTTGAATTTACCACCGGTTCGGAATACACTTAAACTGAGAAGACTCCGGCAAGAAACTCAGCAAGGCTCTTTTTTTGTAGAAGATCTTTTCATGTTATAGCTTTTTTCCAAATACTTATACAATATATATATAATTATTATGCTTATTCATACAATTGTCACTTAGCCAGGGGGGATGCAAGTGCAGAGAGAAGCTACTACAACCATATATTCTTGTATTTCACATAATGAGCTACCTTATAATTCGAAAGTGAGTTTGTTTGTTACGCCTTCACGCCTCAACCACTCAACGGATCATCATGAAATTTGCCATGCAGATAGCCTATGGTATGGAGAAGGGTATAGGCTACTCTTTATCCCGGGAACGCGGATGAAACCGCGGGGGACAGCTAGTAATATTATAAATGCGAAAGTTTGTGAGTAAGAATGTATGTTTGTTACTCTTTCACGCAAAAACTACTGAACGGATTTGGATGAAATTTAGCACACAGATAGAATATGTTTTGGATTAATACATAGGATACTTTTTATCCCGGGAAATCATACGATCCCACGGGAATGCGGGTGAAACCGCGCGGGACAGCTAGTAAAAAATGAATGTTATTTCAACATAAAATCATCTTTAACCCCTGACTCCGACCGAGGGGATGTCCCCCCCTCAAATTGAAAGACAATGTCTCCAGAATAAATTATGCAAAAGCGTTGCCATTCAGTGTTGTGTCCAATCAACCATGCTAAGCCTATCTCGGCTATTTGGGACTTCCCTGCGGGGGAAGAACCGACGCCAAGTGTAAAAATTCACACGCTATGCTTTAATGTTTTTATAAAGTGGAGGGGAGTCTTGTTTTCTCTGTGGAGTGCACTGTTTGTTTTGACAATATATTGGTGTTAAAAATAGTTTGTACTAAGATTTCAAATAGCATGAGTTCGGTATACTATGATAGAGCGAGGTTTCATGAAATATTGTGAGTACTATTTCAGAGTAATCAAATGGAATTTCACTAGATATTGGTAAAAAACCTTGTCTTGCGACCGTGCGAGTTTGTCTTTGCACAGCTTAAAACAAAATCCTTATTTCAAACCCATAGATCCACCATTTTGAAAAATTTCGAAAAACTGAATTGACTAAAAAAGTCCAAATATTTATCGAACCTGGGGGCCTACCACAAGCTCTTAAAACAAGGTTAAAATAACCTTATTTTGCGTTTTCGTACTATTATGTCCAATAAAACACCGAATTTAAGTAAATACGTATAATGTGCTAAGTAGCAATGCTATGTGAAAACATGAGTGAAAAAGTATGAACTACCCGACTTAACTAATATTATTATGATCAAGAATATTTAGCAAGTACCTACATAACCTATACAATATAAAACATGAATAGACATATGTTTATACATAACATACCTTTCCCCCAAGTAGATACATATAATTTTAATTTTTAAATTAAACATGATTAACAACTCCTAGTTTTATATTAATTAAGTTAAAGAACAATAGATAAAACAATAAATACAAAACACAAGTAAGTAATACAAGAAATACAAAACACAAGTAATACAATAGAAATTATGCAATGAAATTATTAGTATAGTTATTTCTGTCATATGGTGTCTTAGAGTGTATGTTCAGTCTATTCTTAAGTTTGCCTCCAGAATGACTAAGTTCTGAATCAGTAGGAATACCCAGCATTTCAGCCCATTTCTCTTGACTAGGTATTTCTATTATATCTTGACTAATGTCACTATCACTACTTATTAACTTCCTATTTCTACTCTCGTCACTCACTCCTACCTCAGGCCTTTCTCTTTCCTCTCTCTGTACTTCAGTTATTTCGTTGGATTGTTTCTTCTCAATAATTTGGTCTATGTGTCTATTAATTATGCTACCATCTCCTGTAGACACTTCATAGCTGGATGGCCCATTTCTTTGAACTACTGTACCTGGCATCCATCGGGGTCCACTGCCATAGTTTCTATACATCACACTCTGTCCTTCCTTCGTATCCCTATTAATTTTATGAGCGTTCCTTGTAATTTGTTTATTTTTCTTTTGTTGTTGATGATTATCGGGATGAATAGTGTCTAACAAAGTATGTAATCGTCTATTCATTAACAGTTCAGCTGGACTCTTGTTCGTTGCTGTACAAGGAGTGGCACGTAAGCCTAGTAGCATATTGGGTATCTTAATATCCCAGGGAGTATCGTCCATTTTGCGCAACTTGTCTTTAACAGTTTGCACCATCCTTTCAGCTAAGCCATTAGTGGCTGGATGATATGGTGCAGTGGTGACATGTTTTATTTTATTCGCCTCCAAAAATTGTTTCATTTCTGCTGAGACAAACGGTGTTCCATTGTCTGACACTAATGTCTCACATAATCCATGTGTAGCGAAAATATTTCTAAGATGCCGAATAACCGTCGTAGAAGTCATATTATTTACAATGAATACTTCTGGCCATCTTGAATAAGCATCAACCACAATTAAAAAGGTTTTATTTTGATAGGGCCCCGCAAAATCTATATTTACCCGAGACCATGGCTTAGTAGGTGTGATCCATTCGCAGCTACTTCTCGGAGGCATGTGACGATTTTCTAAACATTTGTCACATTCGCTTACTAAAGTTTCTATATCCTTGTTTAATGTTGGCCACCAAACGTAACTTCTGGCAAGTGCCTTTGTTTGCACAATACCACTATGTGTCTTATGTAAGGCCCTTAGTATAGGTTCACGAAGCGATGGCGGTACTACTACACGACAACCAAGTAGAATACAGTCCTCATGCATAGAGAGTTCTGTACGATGTAACCAGTAAAGGTGCAGTTCATTGTCTGTGACTTTATTGGGCCAGCCGCTTAATATATAATGACTTACATGAGATAAAGTCTTGTCCTTCTTTGTTGTCGCTGCTATCAGATCAACGTCAACTGGAAAGTCACTAGGTGTCTCAGCCATGAGCAAAACATCACACAATTGCTGTTCTGGTTCATCTGGTACCGGCCGTGGCCAACGACTCAAACTATCTGCATGTCCTATCTGCCGACCTGGCTTGTATATAATGCTGTAACTGTGCGAAGTAAGTATTAGTGCAATTCTGGTCAATCGAGGTGACAAAACAGCAGGCATTGGCCGTTTGGGGTCGAATATACCAAGCAAAGGCTTGTGATCCGTCACTATAGTGAACGATCTACCCATTAAATAGTTGTGAAATTTAACTACTCCAAATATTATGGCAGTAGCTTCCTTATCTAGTTGAGAGTATCGTCTTTCGTGAACGTGCAACGTCCTGGAGCTCATAGCGATAGGGCGCTCTGAACCGTCCTCCATGACGTGCGATAGTACGGCGCCGACGCCATATTCAGAACTATCGCAAGTGAGTACCAATGGCTTTTTCAAATCATAATGAACGAGTGTCAACTCGGATGACAACAAGCTTTTTGCAGTTTCAAAACTATTTTGCTCCCGGTCAGTCCATTGCCAGGATTGCGACTTATCAAGCAATCTGTGTAGAGGCTCAAGTATAGTCGCTTTGTGAGGTATAAACCTCTCGTAAAAGTTATATAACCCTAGAAATGCTCGCAACAGCTGGACGTTTTTAGGCTGAGGGGTATTGATTATTGATTCAACTTTGCTCGGGGCAGGATGAATACCGTCAGCGTCGATAACAAAACCTAAAAATTCTACGCGTTCTTTAGCAATCTTGCACTTACCCTTGTTAAGACGCAAACCTGCCTTTTCGATACGTTCCAGTACTGTGTCCAAGCGCAGAGTCATCTCGGTGACTGTACGGCCGCTGACGATGACGTCATCAATCAGCACTGCGACTCCCGGCACGCCGGCAAGCAAACCCGTCATCAAACGCTGGAAGATTCCGGGACACGCCTTTACACCGAACGCTAATCTATGTACAGAGTACAAACCTTTGCAAGTATTCAAGGTTAATAGCCTAGCCGTGTCGTCCGTCACAACGACTTGTGTATATGCTCTGTCAAGGTCAAGTGTAGTATAGAATTTGCTACCTGCAATAATCGCGAAGACTTCACTAGCTGTAGGCATCGGATATGTATCCGATTCTGTAGCTTGGTTCACCGTGCTACGGTAATCTCCGCAAAGACGTATGTCTCCGTTTCGTTTTACAATAGGAACCACTGGTGTCGCCCACTCCGAAAAAGATACGGGGCGAAGTACGCCCTCTTCCACCAAACGATCGATTTCCTTTTCCACTCTTTCTTTTATCGCATATGGGACGGGCCTAGCTTTTAAATATTTAGACGATGCGTCCGCTTTTAGCTGAATCGTGACAGGGTCTCCTCGGTAAGTACCAAGTCCCTCCCTGAAAACGCCACTATACTTCTCCACTATCATGTCAATCGTCGTCATGTCCATGTCAGTTATCAAGTTAACATTTAATGATATATCGAGTGCCTCAAACCAATTACGTCCGATCAAATTCGGTCCTGAACCCCTAGCTACAACAACATCTAAATTACAATTAATGTCCTTATATCGAACTCGCAACGTAGCTTGTCCTAACACTTGCACTGGCGAGTCGTTCCAAGTGCGCAGCCTGTTGCGTAGCGTCTGCAGTGCGCTGCGGGACCGTAGCTGCGTCCAGGTGCGCTCATTCACGAGTGAGAATGCAGCACCAGAGTCCACCTCCATCATAACCGGCACGTCATTCAGCATCAATTTAACTCTATACGCTGGCACACGTATCTTCACACTGTCGTGTCGTGGCACAGTTCTGTTCTCCAATGTATAAATGCCATTAAGTTCCATATCCGAATCGTCTGCAGCGTAATTCACCTTGCCTGTCCGGCTTTTCTTTTTAGATATGCATATTTTTTCTATGTGTCCCTTTTTCTTACAAAAATTACAACTTGCGTTTATGAAACGACACACGCCTCCGTGACGATCCCCACATCTATAACACACCCGAACACTAGATTTAGACTGCATGGCATTAACGTCCATCGGTTCATGGGACGTCACCGCCGAAGAAGATGTTATCGCGTCGCTGTGAGTTGCAGCAGCAGTACAGGACACACCCTGCATCATTCGAACATCCTTCTCTGCGCTTTCTGAAGACAGCATAGCGTCCACGACGTTCTCATATTGTAACTTGTCTTTCTTCAAGAGTTCATACTGTAACTTGTGATCGTTCATGCCGCATACGAGTCGATCGCGTAGCATACGCTCTAAGTCCATAAAATTACAACGGGAACTTATTTTTCTGAGTTCTGCTATGTATTCCGATGCCTTTTCACCTTCTTTTTGATTGCGTTTATAAAATTTATATGACATGGAAATCTCGTTAGGTTTGGGACTATAATGTTTTGTTAGGATAATCGCAATTTCATGAAAAGTCACATCACTCGATTTTTTAGGTGTAATTAACGCCAATAAGGTTTCAAACACCTGTGAACCACAAACTGTATAGAAATTAGCCCTTTGGGCGGCATCTGTGACGATTCCATTGGCTTCGAAACAGTATTTTAATCGATCAATGTAATTGTCCCAATTGTCACTTTGAAGATTGAATTCATGAAATTTCACTGATTTACACTCCATTGTTCATAATTTATACCACGTCGCCACTATTATGTCCAATAAAACACCGAATTTAAGTAAATACGTATAATGTGCTAAGTAGCAATGCTATGTGAAAACATGAGTGAAAAAGTATGAACTACCCGACTTAACTAATATTATTATGATCAAGAATATTTAGCAAGTACCTACATAACCTATACAATATAAAACATGAATAGACATATGTTTATACATAACACGTACCATGACATCCTTAAAAATAAGCTTATTATAGGCATAAAACAATATTGTTTTGTTAGCAGGTTTGATGACGTCACCTCTAATCGTTCATTCAAATCGTACCATGATGTGTCTTTTGACAACTAGCATTATGGTTTTTATGTCAATTGCATATATCAATCAAAATATAACATTATATACGCGACGAATTATCCAAATTTATGATAAAAATATCTATTATTATAGTGATATAAAGTCAGTAGATCGTATTTATTTAACTTATCGAATTAATTGTGTATCTCTAGCCTTCTAGCTTTTGCCATCTAGCATTTCAAGATGGCAAATGAATATGAACTATTTGTGTTTTTGGAAGCAAATACCAAAGAAGCCAATAATAGATACACGAAAGCGACGTGGTATGCATCTATGCTACGTGAGGAATCAACACTTTCGCATGCAATGTACCAAAATGCCATTTGCTATCGAAACCATACGACCGTATGGGTTTGAAGCTCACCGAGTCGCTCGCATATTGTCACCAAAATAATCGAGGCCTCGGGCGGGGAGCTTTTTCCGCCAACGCATTAGCTTGGCTAGCCTGTTGGGAACCTTGCCGATAATCTACGGCAGCCTAGAGGAAAATTTATATACGAGTTGATATATATGTACTCTTTAGACAAAACTAAAGAGCACTATGCCGTTGCCTTGACATTGTGTTATTATTATGTGTCATCTGTAAATGTAACTTGTCTTTTAGTAAATAAAAACCTATTATCTAGGTTTTGCTATCATTTCAATTTTATTTACTAAAAAATAATGAATTGATCGAAACATGGATCGCTATTTAAGACCGGAAAGGTTTGATGTCGAACCGAGCAGCAGCTCCGCTTCTCATGAATGGGAGCACTGGAAAATGACTTTTCAAAATTTTCTTGTCGCACGTCAGTCAGTACTGCAACCAACTACGGCGGACGCGAAAGCCCCCGCGCTGACCGATGGACTCAAGCTGCAGCTTCTCGTCAATCATGTTTCATCGCAAGTATACACATACATAAATGAGAGCACTACTTACGATGGTGCCATAGCTATACTAGATAGAATCTTTATTAAACCTAAGTACATTATTTATGCCAGACATTCTCTTGCAACGAGAAAGCAGCGGACCGAAGAAACAATTGATATGTACATGCAAGCGTTGAAGCAATTATCCAAAGACTGCCTATTTACTGCTGTTGACGCTGATACAAACAAAAATGATAATATACGGGACGCCTTTATTTCCGGAATATTATCAAATAAAATAAGACAACGGCTCCTGGAAAATCTATCTCTTTCACTCACTGAAGCATACAATCAAGCACTTTCTTTGGAAATGGCTGAAGTCAATTCGCAAAACTTTACTTCCTCTTCTGTCAACGCAATACCAAATGACGTCAAAGTTATAACGCCGCCTTATGTTGAAGAAAACACTGTAGCTGCCACATTTCACAAACGAAAATGCTTTTTTTGTGGAGGACATGTACATCCTCGTAAAATATGCCCAGCGTTAGAAGCTATCTGCGAATTATGTGACAAAAAAGGTCACTACGCTACTGTGTGTCGTAGCAGGAACTTACCTAGTGCCGCTGCGTTGGAGAAAGGTGAGTATTCCGCGTGCATCAGCGCCGCTTCACCATTATCGCTAAGAAAAGCAACAGTACCTGCCTTTATCAAAGGTATTCGAGCAGAGGCGCTGTTAGATACTGGTAGCTCCATGAGCTTTATCAACGAGGACTTCAGTAAGCTCTGCCAACTTAGACAAAAACCTTGTGAGCAAATGATATCTATGGCTTCTTTGAATCACACATCACAAGTTGCGGGTCAAACTTATCAAACAATTACTATTGGCAAGCATATTTACGAAAACATTAACCTGTTTTTAGTTAAGAATTTGTGCGCAGATATTATTATTGGCCACGATGTTTTAGACAAGCACTCATCTTTGGAATTCGAATTTGGTGGACCAAAAGAACCTTTAATCGTATGTAATGTGGCTGAAGCATGCGTGCCCGCCGTACCCTTATTCGCCAATGTATCTCCAAACTGTAAACCAATAGCAGCGAAGTCTCGCAGGTACAGTGAAGATGACAAACAGTTCATTGAACAAGAAGTGCTCAAACTCTTAGCAGAAGGTATCATTGAAGAGAGTCAGTCACCTTGGCGCGCACAAGTATTGATATCAAATACCGAGAATCATAAGAAACGCCTAGTAATTGATTACTCACAAACGATTAACAGATATACAGAGCTGGATGATGATGATACCCCTTACCAAATATAGAGGAATTAGTATCTAATATCTCAAAATACACGATCTTTAGTGCTATAGATTTGCAAAGCGCTTATCATCAGGTACCTATTTTAGCCGAAGAAAGACCTTATACTGCCTTCGAAGCGGTCGGAAATTTGTACCAATTCAGACGAATTCCTTTTGGTGTTACAAACGGTGTCTCCAGTTTCCAAAGAACTATTGACTGGGTCATAAGGAAAGAACAACTTAAGGGCACTTATGCGTATCTTGATGACATAACAGTATGTGGACGTACGCAAGAGGAGCACGACAAAAATTTAGACAAATTCTTACAGGCAGCCACGAAATACGGACTTACACTAAACAAAAGTAAGTGTAAATTTTCGCAGCACACGATAAACATTCTTGGATACAATATTTCGAATCACGTTAGAAAGCCTGACAATGATCGCCTAAAGCCTTTAATTTCTTTACCTCCACCGAATGATATATCTTTTCTCAGAAGGGCATTAGGTATGTTTGCTCATTATTCCAAGTGGATTCCTAATTTTTCAGAACGAATTAGATTCTTGTCAAAAACAGAAATGTTTCCACTAACAACTGACCAAGTTAAATGTTTCGAAGAGTTAAAGACTGACATAGCAAAGTCTACCGTTCATGCGATAGATGATAAAATTCCATTTACCGTCGAAACTGACGCCTCTGAACATTCAATAGCGGCCGTTTTGTCGCAAGCATCTCGGCCTGTCGCATTCTATTCGAGGACATTAAACACCAGTGAACAAAATCACTCTGCGATTGAAAAGGAGGCTTATGCAATTGTAGAATCGCTGAAGAAATGGCGCCATTTCCTAATTGGTCGACCTTTCCAATTGATCACTGACCAAAGATCAGTTTCGTTCATGTTTAATACCAAACATTCTAGTAAGATCAAAAATGAGAAGATCCAGAGATGGCGCCTAGAACTTTCTCAATTCAAATATGATATTGTCTACAGACCAGGGAAAGATAATTTCGCGGCGGACGCACTTACAAGAGTATGCGCTTCGACCGAATCTCGAATGACAAAATTAACATCTCTTCATGAAGCATTATGCCATCCTGGTGTCACAAGAATGTATCATTGGATAAAAACAAAGAATCTCCCTTACTCGCTGGAAGAGATTCGAAACATGACAAATTCATGTCGTATTTGCTGTGAGATTAAGCCCAGATATTATAGAAAAGTACACGAAGCTCAGGCAAAACTTATTAAAGCTACGTCCCCTTTTGAAAGACTGGCAATGGATTTTAAAGGACCGCTTCCATCAAGTACGAATAATAAATATCTATTAGTGGTAATTGACGAGTACTCACGCTTCCCTTTTGCTTTTGCATGTTCTGATATGACAGCAAAGACGGTTATAAGGCATCTAAATAATTTATTTATGATTTTCGGATTCCCCACCTACATTCATTCAGATCGCGGGACATCATTTCTAGCCGGAGAAGTACAGGAGTTTCTTAATTCACGTGGTATAGCCACAAGCCATTCCTCTCCATATAACCCTCGAGGTAACGGACAAGTGGAGAAACTAAATTCCACGCTGTGGAGGACCATACAATTGACCACAAAAACGAAAAATATTCCCATAGAAAACTGGGAACGTGTCTTGCCGCAGGCTCTTCATTCTATTCGTTCTTTACTTTGCACAGCTACAAACTGCACGCCTCATGAACGTTTGTTTGTCCATCCACGAAGATCATCAAATGGAACTTCGATCCCCTCGTGGCTCACTAGTTCGGGGCAAGTTCTTATTAAAAGGTTTAATCGGGCTAATAAATACCAAGATCAGGTTGAAGAAGTCGAACTCTTACACTCTAATCCCGATTATTCCCTGATCCGATATACAGATGGACGTGAAGTAAATATTTCCAACAGATACTTGGCTCCTGTACCTGAATCAAACTCGAGACCTGAAAATAATTTAGATCCAGTACCTGACTCACAATCAACACGAGAAAGCTGTTCAGCCCCAACAAATGAATCAGATTCAATGGCTGAACCTGAACCTGAACCAATCGTCGAATCTCACGAGTCTCAACCGGCTATTCAAGAGCCAGTTGCTGAACTGAGGAGGACAACTAGAATCAGGAGACAGCCCAACTATTTGCAAGAGTATTATTGTGAAGAACCTAGGCGGGGAGAATGATATATATGTACTCTTTAGACAAAACTAAAGAGCACTATGCCGTTGCCTTGACATTGTGTTATTATTATGTGTCATCTGTAAATGTAACTTGTCTTTTAGTAAATAAAAACCTATTATCTAGGTTTTGCTATCATTTCACGAGTGCTAGATTGTATTTCATTTATTTGTTGTAAATATTTAATATCGTATAGATTAAGCTTTACTGTGATTGTACTGTATTCATAAACGTTTATATACCTAAATACACATAATGTTTCATTGTATGACCTGCAACTACAGTAGCATTCCTGATAAAAGGTAATAAATAAAAATATGTGTTGATTCCTGTGGTAAATTCTTTATTCATATAATTTAAAGACAATAGGTACCTGCCTAGACTATAGGTATTAAGACTGAAGTGCCATACATAAATATAAACCTACCTAGGTATATATTTATGTATGAACTTTGTCTCAGTTTTTGTAATGACCAAGAAGTGCTCCATTGCTTTACTAGTTGAGGATTAGGTACCTATTTCTCTCCAGCACATTTCTTAGAGTAGTTACTTTGAATTCCGGCGAATTCTTCACTGCAAAATGAATAAAATAATACTTGAATTACTTCTGTTTGTAACCATGCCATATTAAATTTCATTCACTGAATATCACTATTGAACGGCGGCCCCTTGCCTTGTTTTCATATTGACCTAAGTAATATTAATTCAAGTAATATAAAAGTCGATATACATAAAATCAATATTTGTTTTTATAGTTTACGTTTGTTGTAAATAAATATTTACTTGTATATTTGTATTATTTCAAAATATGTAGTGCAACAGGGCACATTGAGTTTCAAAATTCGTGCGTCACAATTGACAAGTATTTTTTTTTGTCCCGTTCCATCCTATAGGGCCATCATCTTCTCTCACAAAATAACCTTATTGCCAGACTGTTTTGTTTTCACCTTATAATAATATTACTTTGATTCGTACCATGAGCTCAATCGTTCAACATTGATATAACATTGCTAAGTGCCGAGAAAGAATGAATGATTTGTAAGAATTTGTCTATGGCTTGCTACAACCTGATAAAAGATAAAAAGAAATAACGATATATTAACTGTATAGTGCCATTTCTTTCACACGTTGGACCGAAATGATTTGAGGTTCTTCATCTTTTAGCAAAGTATTAAATTAAACTAATTGTAAAGTATAAGTAACTAAAAGAATAAAATATTTTCGAGTAATTTCTATAAAATGCATACAAATATTTTAAAATGTTATTATGAAGAGTAAGGAAATTAATTGAAAAAATATATAGACTGCCGACTCTAGATTATCAAATGAAATGAATCGGAACAAAATATTTACCTGTCATTCTTGTCATACTCAAATGTCTAATAAAGATATCCAAAAAAGCCATAAATAAGAATTGAATTGATATTTAGTTATTAAATACATTTGTTTATGTAATTTAATAACAAACAAAGTGCAATCAATATGGAAACATCTTAATAGTATATTCGACAGTAATATTCAGTGCATGAAATTTAAGATGTCATGGTTATAAACATTTGTAAGTTGCACAAACGTTGCAATTCATTTTGTAGAGTTGTAGCCGAAGAGTTCGCCAGAGATCCAGTCAGCAGGTAGAAATGGTTAAATACAAACAGACCAAAAATACCGCCTTCAATCGATATCTACAAGCGAAGGAGTACTCTCAAAAAAGTGTACGTAGATATGGAGAGGCTGGTCTAAAGTGAAGTCTAAGAACCTATAAACGCTGAAATAAAGTTTGAATCTGTATCTGCAAGATTGTTTAATGCCATACTTATATTGTGTATAATTATCTTACTCTCATTAAACTTATGTGAATAAAGAATGTAGGTACATAATACTTTCGTGTTTTTATTCATTGTGTTATTGACGGGAATCCTACTGTAGTTGCAGGTCTTGGAATTAAACATATTATGTGTATGTAGGTATATAAATATTTGCCGCTGTTGTCGATCATCGACAAGGTTCCAGGTTCAAGCTCGTTATTGGCAGTGTTTCCTCTTTGGATAGCCAAGCTAATGCGTTGTCACAAAAAGCTCCCCACCAACCGGTTTGCCGAGGTTTTGATGATAATGTGTGAGCAAATCAGCGAGCTTCAGACCCCCACTGTTCTATCCACAGCCACAAAGGCTACAGAAAGTTAGGTCCAATGGATGTGTATTTTAGAATTTCCCGCACGGTTACATCTGCTCTGCAACAGTATAGCAGATTGTTGTGAGTTGAGTTTTCAATACAAATATATAATACTTAATTAATATTTTACTACATTAGATGGTTAAAATGATTATCTTTATAGATTATTATAAGTCTGTCGTCTGTCCGTCTGTTGACAATAATATATTCCATCCAGGCTAATGTAGGTTACGACCAATTTTAGAAAATTTGCCAGAGAATCTAGGTAGTTTGGATTCCAGGAACACAGGGACTACTCTGTGTACTAACACTGCAGGAAAGTTAACTTTATGGATTAATCTGGGGTTATTCGATGTACGTTGGTTATAATGAAAACAGGATATTAATAGTGGGTAGGTACCTAAATGAAAAGTCACTAAATATATAAACACGCTATTTAAATAAATTAAGCTCCGCTTCATCTATATAAATCTAAGGCTAAGGGTCGAGGGATCGATATTACTAACGTAGATGCATAGTTGTGTAGTGAACGACAAGTGCAATTAAAAACTTTATAAACAATCGGTTATATTATTTTGGGATGATACCTAATCTCGCAATCCCGATATATTCATTCTATAAGTAAATAAATTCGATATAATTACTTTATATGACACTATAATAGATTTTTATAACATAAATTTGGAAAACAATGTTATTTTCAGCTTGTAAATACAACGTATATAAGATTGCTAAATTTGACATTAAAACAATAATGTTAATTGTCAAAAGCTTATAAAAAATAGCTCATGGTACGAATTGAATGAACCATTATGGTAAATAAACAAGGTTGTTTTCATGCATAAAATAAGCTTGTTTTAGTATACTAGGAGGTCACGACAGAAATGGTAACGATAAGGTAAATGACTAAACTCATGTTCATGGGATAAAGGACACCTCTCTGATGCCAAATATGTCGGTCTGCCTGCGCGAAATGGTTGCGTTATCTAGATATGGCGCCTGAAAAACTGTTTATCGTGACCGAAAAAAAACGATAAGGTAAATGGCTGAACTCGACGTAGAAAGTAAGTGTTAGTTGTACTGATGTCAATTTAAAAAAAACTGACCAAATATTCGGTTGCGTTATCTAGATATGGCGCCTGAAAAACTGTTTATCGTGACCGAAAAAAAACGATAAGGTAAATGGCTGAGCTCGACGTAGAAAGTAAGTGTTAGTGGTACTGATGTCAATAAAAAAAAACTGACCTAATATTCGGTTGCGTTATCAAGATATGGCGCCTGAAAAACTGTTCATCGTGACCGAAAAATAATAATAATAATGGCTGATCTCGACGAATCATGGTCGTCACCATTACTAGCTTATTAATAAAAAAACTGTCAAAAATTTTGGTTGCATTTCCGTCTACGTAACATACGTTTATAAGCGATCTACGTAAAAATTATCACTATGGATAATTTTAGTGTTTTACGGTTTCGCGGAATTTGGATTATCAAAAATATGAAATGTTATCAGTGCCCCACCCCCCCCCCCCTTCCCTTTATACCCTCCGCCGCCCCGCCTGCACTGAGCAGCATTCTAAAGTCAACAGGAAAACATAGATAAGATTATAACATTGTTATAAACACTAGACACGCTCTGAAAACAGTGTCTCAATGGTTTGAACTTAATATAGGAGATAAGACTGTTTTGTTGGTCTGACCATAGTCTGCAGATTTTGGGGTGCTCACCTGGAAGCCTTAGGTGGTAAACTGAGCTTCGCTGCTTTTGCAGTCAGCAAAATAAGGTAACTGACGGACATTCATACAGCCAGATTAATTTATTTTGCATATTTTCATAGTCTTATGTCTTACGGTCTTTTGCTGTAGAGCTCTGCCGCAGACTTGGCATAAATTTTTGTATTACAAAAAAGGGCAATTTGCGCCATCTACTGTTTGGGTTCTCAGGAGTCTCCACGGAATGTATTTCTGGAAATTAATATATTAATTTTGCTGTCTCAGTACATTTTTGAAAATATTATGTATCCAATTTACAATAAAATTCCTCATAGCAGTATGTTTTGCACTGTTTTGTAGTGAGCGAAAGTTTCATATTATACTGAATACATCTGCGTAACCCTTTCGTGTACATGCCTGATTTTATTTGGTGTAATTGCGTAAACAATGCATATTTATGAGATAGCAGCAATTGCGGTTGATTTGCTGACATTTTTTTAAGAGTTCCAAGGTCTGTCTCCGTTACTCATCATCAGATCTGTATGAATTTATATGGGACCCAAAGGGGTTAAAGCGAAACATAAAAATAATTTTGCAAATCAGTCTATACGTGGTGGATACGACAATACGGTGTTAAATGAAACCACGTAAAGTACTCATAAATACGAACAACTTTTAATACGGGAACAACTTCGAAATCGAAAAAAAAAATTACAGCTTTTCATACAAAAGGTACATGTCTCGTCGGCAAATAGTAAAAAATAGATGGCGCGAACAATAGAAAGCAAACAGTAGATGGCGCGAATTGCCCTTTTTTGTAATAGAAAGAAAGAAAAATAATACAAAAATGTATTCCTAGTCTGCGGCAGAGAATAGAATAGAATAATTGTGAATTTTTAGCATAATTGGAAATACACTTATTTAGATACACATCAAAAATAATATTTATACTAAGTTTAGCAGACGTTAATAGCTTGCTATTATAATAACAACGAACGATACCAATTTAAGAACAAAAAACAAACAATAATAGTAGCATAAAATAAAAGTTAAAAATAAAAACCAAAAATGTGCTTAGGTTTGTGTCATAGTTACATTGATATCATATATGCTACAAAACAAAACTCAGAAACAAACAATCAAACAGAGCTCCACAGCAAAAGACCGTAAGACATAAGACTATGAAAATATGCAAATAAATTAATCTGGCTGTATGAATGTCCGTCAGTTACCTTATTTTGCTGACTGCAAAAGCAGCGGAGCTCAGTTTACCACCTAAGGCTTCCAGGTGAGCACCCGACAATCTAAAGTCTATGGTCAGACCAAGAAATCAACTAACATTGGTATCAACTAACATTTGATACTGAAAATCTTATACATTTTATTTTTTTAATAATTTAGCATAAGATTTTTGGCAGCAAACCATTGAGACATAGTTTTCAGAGCGTGACTAGTATTTATAACAATGTTATAATCTTATCTTTGTTTGCCTGTTGACTTCTGAATGCCGATCAGTGCAGGCAGGGCGGCGGAGGGTATAAAGGGACCGAGGCGGCACTGATAACATTTAATATTTTTGACAATGCAAAATCCGCGAAACCGTAAAACACTCAAATTATTCATAGTAATAATTGTTACGTAGATCGCTTAGAAACGTATGTTACGTAGAGAGAAATGCAACCAAAATTTTTGACAGTTTTTTTATTAATAAGCTAGTAATGGTGACGACCATGATTCGTCGAGATCAGCCATTATTATTATTATTTTTCGGTCACGATGAACAGTTTTTCAGGCGCCATATCTAGATAACGCAACCGAATATTAGGTCAGTTTTTTTTAATTGACATCAGTACCACTAACACTTACTTTCTACGTCGAGCTCAGCCATTTACCTTATCGTTTTTTTTCGGTCACGATAAACAGTTTTTCAGGCACCATATCTAGATAACGCAACCGAATATTTGGTCAGTTTTTTTTAAATTGACATCAGTACCACTAACACTTACTTTCTACGTCGAGTTCAGCCATTTACCTTATCGTTTTTTTTCGGTCACGATAAACAGTTTTTCAGGCGCCATATCTAGATAACGCAACCATTTCGCGCAGGCAGACCGACATATTTGGCATCAGAGAGGTGTCCTTTATCCCATGAACATGAGTTTAGTCATTTACCTTATCGTTACCATTTCTGTCGTGACCTCCTAGTCTATAGGGACATCATGGTACGAAAAGAAGAATAAGGTTGTTTGAAAGAGCGAGAGAGTATGGATGAGTGACAGAGTTGAGAATTGTTAAGAGAGAGAAAGTTGCTTAGGCCCATAGCGTTATTTCTTTTCATCTTTAATGAGCCCATAGACAAATTCTCAAAAATCATTCGTTCTTAGCAGGAATATAACAATCATATAACAATAGTGTTTGGTAGAGGTCATGGTACAAATATAAATAAGGTTATTATATGCTTAAAACAAAACAGTATTGCAATAAGGTTGTTTTGTAAAAGATGGGGGTAGGCCCCAGCTCACAAAATTTCACGAGAATCGGTTAAGTAATGCGACATTTACGTGGATTACGTAACGTTATTGCAATGAAAACCAGATTGAAATAACCTCTGAGTCGGTAGAAATATTACAAAATCGGTAATGGTTCCATTTCTAATGAACCACTGTTTGTATTTGAAATACTCAGAAAGTAAAAAAGTTATAAAAAAATAGCTATATTGAACCGATTTCAATTCGAAAATGATTGAAATTTAGTTACGTAATGACCCCGAACTGTAGAGGATAACAGCCGGATATCCGGACAGATATATGAAAGCATTTTTGACCAATCGGAAAGGGAGACGCTACGCGCTCGCTCTTTCAAAAATACTGATTTCCAACCCACAGTTTCACTCGCTTTCCAGAGCAACCTATTATTTGAACCGAATAAAAAGTACCCTATTTATTAATCGAGAACATTTTCTATCTGTCTGCCAATTTTCATGGAAATCCGTTCAGTAGTTTTTACGTGAAGGAGTAACAAACATACATACTTTCGCTTTTATAATACCTACACAGTCACTTGCTATCCGGAATAAAATATCCTTCTCCATATTATGAGCTATCTGCATGCCGAATTTTATCGAGATCAGTTGAGTAGTTAAGCGTGAGCGTGAAAGTGTAACAAACAAACCAACTAAAATTCGCATTTATGATATTATTAAGTAAGTAAGTAGGATATTTAGAAATATAGATACCTAAGTGAAGTATATGTAGATCAGTTATGTGGTTTCTATAGTACAAGCTCTGCTTAGTTTGGGATCAGATAACCGTGTGTGAGGAATGTCACATCTTAAGACTCAGTAATTTATAAATAAAATAAAATAGAAAAAAAATACAAACCAAACTGCAAAGTGTCACATTTGATTTTACACCGCTATAATTAAATTGAGGATTTCATGTTGGTATGTTTATTTTTGTGGGGTTGGTGTGTGAATGTTGGCACTCCTGCCATGTTTGTTTATGCAATGGGTTTATAATGTCCACCGAAGGGCCGAAGGGGCACTTATTCGAATACACGCTAAAGCGATGATAGCTCAGTGTTAGGAACGTCGGATGCAGAGACAAAGTTCCCGAGTTCAAATTTTTTTTTTTTTTTTTTTTTTTATACGACTAAGTCGGTAAACAAGCATACGGCCCGCCTGATGGTAAGCGGTTACCGTAGCCAAAATCCTACAGCTTCAGGTTTCGGTGAAGAAAAATATAGTGAGGAAACCATAGCACGGTGTTAGGGTACTTTTTAGTACCCACCTGGTGGCTACTACTCTCCAATTGAAAGTCGCCAAGCACCTATCGGTGTGTCCGACAGCTGCACTTGAGAGCCAGTTCCTTCTAGGCTTTGTGTGTGCACCACCTTCGGCATATCATCACTTACCATGGTGAGATTGTAGTCTATTCATTTTTCTTTTACAAAATCTAGGGCATTACATGTTCTCCCATAGAGATAGAATATGAATAGAATAAATAAATATCATGTGACATTCCTCACACACGGTCATCTGATCCCAAACTAAGCAGAGCTTGTACTATAGAAACCAGATAACTGATATAATACATATACTACTTTTTGTTTGTGAATACATACTTAATATACATAATTACACCCAGACTCAGGACATACAGACATGCACACAAATGCATGTCCTGTGTGGGTGGATAGGTGGAATCTTGACCAGAGTCTTAACCAACCACGCCAGCTGGCTCGTCGAAATAGTGACTTACTAGTCCCCTGTCTGTCGTGTCTGCATTGACTGTACGTGCTCATGTGAATCGGCAACAATATGCTTCAATCGCGATGTCTGTGTTCTTTTCTGGTGAGGAATTTCATCATATCTTCAAAGTCCATGGTCGGATCATGACAAAATTTACATGGGACCACCATGGGATTTATTGTAATACAATACAGTTTAATCCGTCAAAATCGGATAAGCCGTTGACGAGTAATCAGTGATTCGGTAAACACATACGGATTGAGAATCTCCAACTTTTTTTTGATGTCTATTAAAAATAAAACACTATCGCCTTTAAAAATGTTCTCACATCAATAATCAATTCCAACATTCTCAGAGGTTGGGTACTTCGCTCCCCCATCCTAGAGGGTACCCTCTACCCTCAGGGTACGAGTATCACCAACTAATTGCAAAGTCAACACGGAGCGAGTGTTTTTAGTGATTGTTTGTATTTTTTGGCGAGTGCATCTAGGGCCGGAGGAGTTTGTTTTCAAACTGTCACACGTGGTTTCACACGCGGTCGCGGAAAGAAATCTAGCATAAGGATCATCGCCCACTATGTCAGCACCGCTCCATCGCAACAACGGCCCAGCACCAGTGAAGTTGGTGGCGCGGCTTTGGCAAGATACCACTTGCTGGCGTCACGCAGCAAGGGACCGCTCGCTGGAAGCGCGTGGTCAGCAGGACTAGTGGCTTGTAGCGGCAAGCCGTCAACTATTTTATCTAGTCATTGTAAAATGTACTTTAACGCATACGATTTAAAGGCCTCACTTGCATGGCAAGTTAAATGCCGAGGCGTAGCCGTGCTGTTACAGTGAGCGGTCTCCTTTAAGGTGCCGGTTCGCAGCCGACCACATGCAGCAGCAGGCGACGTGTCAACACGATACTTCTTTATTATCAGTAAATAGAAACCAGTAGTGTCGCGGCGACACGTCACCTGCTGCTGCTGCATGCAGTAGCATCCATAGTATATCTGCTTGCCTTGGAAGTGTTAGAGAGAGCTCCTTCAAGCTTCTGTTGCCCTGGTACCATTTATTCCTAATTAGCCAGCTAGGTAACGGCGACGGGCCAGTTCACCCTATCACGCAGCAGGTCGTGGGTTCGATTCTCATCCAGGACATGTATTTGTGTGAGTGAACATATCTGTATGTCCTCAGTCTGGGTGTAATTATGTATATTGAGTATGTATTTACAAACAAAAAGTAGTATATGTATTATATCAGTTATCTGGTTTCCATAGTACAAGCTCTGCTTAGTTTGGGATCAGATGACCGTGTGTGAGGAAATTCCCTGGATATGTATATATATATATTATTATTGTTTTCTTTGCATTGGTGCTAATCTAAAATATGCTATGCTAAGCTAAAATTAGGTGATCTAACAGGAAATGAAGTATTCCTGTTTATCGCAATCAACTCAGCGGTTAAGGCATTTAATGATCTGAAATAGACAAACAAATACGACGAGTAATGGAAAGGGTATATCGTATAAAAGGCATTAAAAGGCGCACAGATCGCGAAAGAGAAAATCTTATAATAATATTAGCAAGTGACGTAATAATAATTGGACTGTTTTACAAAAAACTTAAACCGACTTCAAAGTACACTAAGAAGTAATCAAATCCTGATCTGATGACAATGGGACCAAACGGGAAGTGTACACTTCCAGACAAAAAAATAATTTACCAAATCGGTTCATAAATGACGGAGTTATGAGGTAACAAATATATAAAAAAAAAACATACAACCTAATTGAGAACCTCCTCCTTTTTTTGAAGTCGGTTAATAAAATAGAGGTTGCAAGTGTGCATAAGTAAACACTTATGCACAAGCACTCGCTACAACAAACAGCGACGTGGGAGCATTGGGCACGTGTCGGCGAGTGAAGCCACGTGTAGGTAGGTAAGTTAGTTTAGTTAAAATTTACTGCATACGTCCTGTTTATTGGTTTGCGGTGTGTTTTTAATCTAAATATATATCCTAATAAATTAGTAAATTTCCTCTTGAGGGATGAATGTATACGTCAAGTAATCAAAAAATAATATTAGAAAAATAATCCGTGGGAAAAAAACAAAATTGCGAAATTGAACTTAATATCAGTACAAAGTATTAATTTATACATTTATCTAAAAATAAACTCATAGATGATTTTTTTAGTATTATTTTTTGATTATTAATGACATTCATTACCTGGACCCTATATATCCATACTGGTATTATAAAGGTCGATCGGCAAAGTTAAGATACCGCCTTCTTGGTCGGTACCTAGTTGGGTGACCACCTAATAGTATTTCAAATCGAGTGTTTCCGTCCTTCGGAAGGCACGTAAAGCGTTGGTCCCGGTTATCACTTAATTGTGATAGTCGTTAAGTTAGTTGGAGGCCGAGGCGGCTTGAAACCTCCAACAGTAGGTTGACCACTAGCCTACCTAGTTCAAATATGGCTCAATACAAAAAAACATTAATAAAACAATGTGCCAAATGAACTCCTAGTGTCGCTAATCACTGAAACATCTATCCACATATTTCTACGAAGGTAAAAAAAAATCGAAAAAAATTCAAATTTCCCGCCTCGTAACTGATGTTTACCCTTAAGGGGGCCCTTCATGGCCAACGCAACTTCAACGCAAGCGTAGCCTAAAAGCTTGTACTTTCATCCAACGTAATGTTTGACTGCGAAAAAAGAGAGACACCATCAGAGCCATCGGTTATCAGTTGGTAAATTCCGCTGATCACTCGCGGCCGCTTCGGTCGTCATTCATGATTTCGCATATCATAAAACTTGTTCCAGGCCCATACTTCCTGTGATGTAATCTTACAAGTTTGTGAAAAAAAAGTTAGTTATTTAGAATCTCCAATACATTTGCAAGCATTGTTTACAGCTGTTTTCTTTACTTTTATACAGGTACATTAGATATGGCCAAAGTTCAGGTAAAATTTGTGCATAACCGCTGTTTTTCGGAGGCTTTTACTGAATTTGTTTCACACTTTTTTTTATTTTCGCCTAGTTATACTCCTAGATATAGTTCACAAGATACCAATTTGTTTAAAACATCTAACGAAAAGTGTTTAAAAACGCCATCATAAGTACAGAGCTTTTGTATGAAAAGAATGGTGAGCTGAGTGCTCTTAAACTGACTTTATAAACTGTGGTCTCTTATCTTATAAATACTCCACCCAGCAAAAGTATAAAGTCATCATTTGCCATACTCCAACGCCGGCAGTTCCCGGCACGTGCCGACCACGTGGCTGCTGTTATCTGTTTGCACAGAAATTCACACTGTACCCTATTATCGCTAACGTTCTGCCCGCGGTTTCGCCCATATCTTATAGGCTTTGATTTGACCATGGTGTGGTGCTGAGGATACACAAATCTCACAAATATCCTGGCTGCGAGGAATTTGTAAAATAGGTATTTTAAGAAACTATTGCCGTCGCGGTATGCTATGCGCTATTTGCGATAGACATCTGCAGCTAAGACCGATTTATTCACAAAAAAATTGACGAAATCGACGTTTCGTTTTCCCCATTTTCCTCCTCGAAATCTGAGCCGATTCAATTATTTTTTACATTAAAATTTTAAGTGAGGAGTTATCTAGGTCCCTATTACTTTCTTTTATGTTAAAATCTTTTCGAATTTGTCTGGTAGTCGTTTTAATCACGGCGGAAAAATAGGGCATTTATTGTAATTTTTGGAGGACCATGATTTCTTTAATAATTGGTTGCTGATAAAAAGGAAGTAACAGGGACGTGTCCAAAGTAGAACTTGATTATACGAAAAAAAATGATGACTCTAGAGGCATTATTCAGGAAGAAAACAGGGGAATACATTTGTATGGAATAATCGCAGGCCAACTCCCGTCTTAAAGTCATTTCGTAGAAGAGATCATTCATCACACACGTTAATTGGACCCCATACTAAGCAGAGCTTGTAGAAACCAATCTTTGGGCAAAATATATGTTTTACACACTACGATGGGAAACAAACCACACACATATACTCTTTGTTTATCTTCTCTTTATTGGGTAAAATACCACCAAAAATACACAATAAAACTCAAAATACACAAATTTATGAAAATAAAAATGAAAATGCTACGTCACTCGGCAAGTTCCCGCCAAAAAGTCTTCTTCATACCTTCTTCTTAGTTTTGTAGTAGTACAACCAAATTCTTTTTCGGACTTATTTTTGCCAGTGTCAAGTTATATTATTAATTCATTTGTGATAAAATATTATAGTCGAATGTCGATCATGGTCGACCTTTAGCATGCACACACATGCATGTACTGGGTGGGTATCGAACCCACGACCTACAGTGTGATAGGTGACACTGCAGGTATGTGATTAGAACTTGTACCCTCTTGTATTGGAAATAGGTCAATTTACCACTGAGCCACAAGCATTTCATCATCATCATCATCATCAGCCTATAATGGCTCACTGCTGAGCACAGGCCTCCTTTCACAAATCAGGATGAAAGGAAACGGGCAGATACTCCACCACGCGTGCCCACTGCGGATCGGTGCTCGGTAGGCTAGTGGTCAACCTACTGTCGGAGTTGTCCAGCCGCCGAGGAGGCCTCCAACTAGCTTAACGAATATCACAATTAAGTGATAACTGGGACCAACGAATTTACGTGCCTTCCGAAGCACGGAAACGCTCGATTTGAAATACCACTAGGCGGTCACCCATGCAGTTACCGACCACGACAGACGTAGCTTAACTTGCCGATCGATTAAGAACGGCTTATCATGCTACACCACGATCGCTTCACAAGCATTTAATAACTTCTAATCGGTTTAATTATCTGTAAGTCCATGTTATCTGTTGTTTACAAACGAAACTAATCTGGTCTTACTATCTCTTTCTAACAAGTAACATAAGAAAAGGATACCTATAAGAAATGGTAGTCCTGTCAAAAATCCAATTGCTTATTTTCAACGCGAATTGCGTCACCATCAAAATTGGTTACATTATGGTAGCTCAGTGGTAGTGACGTCGGATACCGAGACGAAGGTCCCGGGTTCGAATCCTACAATGAGCTTGAGCTTTCGGTGAAAGAAAACATCGTGAGGAAACCATAGCACGGTGGTAGGGTACTTTGTAGTACCCACCTGGCTGGCTACCACCCTCAAGTTGAAAATCTGTCGCCAAAAACCTATCGGTGTGTTCCGTCAGCTGCACTACAGAGTCAGTTCCTTCTAGGCTGTGTGCTTACCACCTTCGACCACATCATCACTTACCATGGTGAGATTGTGGTCAAAATACAGGCCTATAAACTAAAAAGAATGTCACCATTATATATTTGCTATCCTTTTTCAATACTGTGTGTAAGAAAGAGATGTAATATAATTAAAATTAGTTTAGCGCGGCTGGCAACATAATTACCACCAATATATTACATACAGCATACTACAAATGCATCCCATTTTTATATTAGTATGTTTGTCCCCCTACGCTTCTCATAAACAATAATTTATTTAATAAATTTCAATTCACTAACAATTCGGTTAGGGGGACCCCTATTACAGGGCTGGCAACATTGTCATGCTAATAAAATAACTCATTTATACCGCTATTTTACTTTAGGTCTTCTCTGTATAAGAATAAGGTTAAAAATCCAATAGCAGTGCATTGAACTTTTCCCTTAGCGGTAATATGTCACAACTTGTCGCGTTTCACCCTGAGTTAGGGTTGTCGGAAGCAATTTATGTGTTAACATGATTTATTAGATGGCAGCCCTCGCGTCTTAGGTTATGTATGATGATATTATATGTATGTTAGGGTCCTTAATCACCTACGAGCGATAAGTACCTAACTTTATTGTATATTTTTGAGGCATTTATTTGACCACAATTTCTTGGTGGAATGTGGTGTGGTAAGTAGTAAGCACATAAAAACATAGCCGGCAATAATAATAATAATAATAATAAATATCCTGGGACATTCCTCACACACGGTCATCTGATCCCAAACTAAGCAGAGCTTGTAATATGGAAACCAGATAACTGATATAATACATATATTACTTTTTGTTTGTAAATACATACTTAATATACATAATTACGCCCAGACTCAGGACACACAGACATGTTCATGCACACAAATGCATGTCCTGTGTGGGAATCGAACCCACGACCAGCGGCGCGTTAGGTTAAGACTCCTCGTCTTAACCAACTGCGCCAACTGTAATAAAATCAGCAATTACTCTTTTTAAAACAAGCTATTAGACTCATTATATAACATAAATATTCTGATCTCACTGACAACAATTGAGACATCGACGGGGAGTCCATCCTCACACATTGAAACCAGAATGGTTTCGTAGGTACTGTGCGGGCTCAAAGGAGCTTCCTTCCGCGGACGCTCAGACTGTGGAATGAGCTCCCCGCCATGGTTTTCCCAATGGAGTACAGCATGGGGTTCTTCAAAAAGGGTCTGGAGAGATTTCTGCAGAATCGGCAACGCGCGAGTGATTCTGGTGTTGCAAGCGTCCATAGGCTACGGTAACCGCTTACCATCTGGCAGGCCGTATGCTTGCTTGCCACCTTAGTGGTATAAAAAAAGCCTTAAGCCTGGTTTTTTTTGTTATTTTGTTTTTTATTAAAACTTGATTAGCGTTGATTTCTAACTACACGCACACATACTGTTATTTATTTAATTTACGTTTATTTTCTACTCTGAAATACACTTTCGTTATTTATTTTATTTATTTAGCTTTTTTTTTTCGTCTACTTACGACCGTGACATCACTAAAGGCGTCAGCTGAAAATCAGCGCTGCTGACATAGTCAGAAGCACCATGCTGAGCTGACGATCCTCTTTGACGGCACAGATTGCTGGTTTGTTTTAAATATTATTGTATGTAAATTCTTTAATGTGTTTCGTCAAATAAATGTATCTTCTTTCTTTCTTTCCTTATTTGTAATATTACGAACATTGAACAAATGCCTGTTCGTTCCAAACGCTCTCAAGTGATACACTTTTAAACAAACAACATTGAAATTTAATTTATATTATGAGAAACAAAAAGAACAAAAACACGGATTAATTTATTTTTAAAATTGTTTCTTTTCTATCGCGTAGTTAGAATACCACCCCTACAAACAAGGCATAATAAACCTCCGTGCTAAAACAACAATCCGGTTTTAAAACGAACGCGCCCATTACTGGCCCCTTGGAACTGTCACGTTGACAGTCGACGCTCCCGCGATTTTCACAAAACTTTTTCTTACATTCCAAAACGGGATCTAAGTATTGAATCATAGAGTTTAAATTGAGTTAATGTTTCTAATTCGCTTGCAGCTGAGGATACGCGTCATTAAAAATAAATGTATCGGATATGAGAAAATGGAAAATCACAAATAGATTAGTGGGCGGTCCATATTTTTTTTTTTAATTACGGAAAATCTCTTAACTCTCTTTAATCCGATAATAATATAAAAATAAACACTTTTTAAACAATATAACTACGTGTTGGCGTTGTACAAAAGCCTGTGTTTTATTCTTTCATATTTTTTTAATGGGTGTATAACACTCATCATCATCATCATCATCATCATCAGCCCATAATGTCCCACTGCTGAGCACAGGCCTCCTTTCACAAATCAGGGTGAAATGGAATGGGCAGATACTCCACCACGCGTGCCCACTGCGGATCGGTGGAGGTAGGCTAGTGGCCAACCTACTGTTGGAATTTTTCAAGCCGCCTAGGAGGCATCCAACTAGCTTAACGACTATCACTTTACGTGCCTTCCGAAGCACGGAAACGCTCGAATTGAAATACCACTAGGCGGTCACCCATCCAGGTACCGACCAAGACAGACGTAGCTTAACTTTGCCGATCGATTAAGAACGGCTAATCATGTGTTAGCGAATGACATCCGTCCGTAGCCCGCGTCACATCCCGACAATACCAACAATATTATAAATGTATTCGATTAGATAAATTAGCTTAAGCCTTTATCATTTAATTATTTAGTAATGATTTTAATATATTTTTTTGGGTTTTTAATAGATTTTAATCGGTACTAATTTGGCGCCAACGGCAATGACGCCATTCGATTTTTATTTAATTGAGATTATTTTTCATTATTTGAAATTGGCTTTTTATAATAATTATCTAATTATTTAACGTATTTACATATTGCTTTCATAATTATTTGCGTATAAAATAATATTCCGGAAGTTCATTTGTATTCCTTCATTTTGTTAACCGGAAGTAACATTCTAGTGTGTGATTTATTTTATGGTTGTCTTTTAAAAATTGTAAATGGGGCTGAGTGGTATAAAACCAAGAGTAATGTGCTAGGAAGGGACACTATCTTTAAAATAATTGTCACAGTGGAAGCTCTGCTCGAAATACACTTGAAATACCAAATCTGCATTTCATTTATAAAGCTATCTCCACATACCGTCACATTTCATAAGTGGGATATTGAAGAATGTCGGGCCCCTACGCTGCCGGTCTTGGCAAAAAGAAGAGAAAATATACTGAAGAATTTACTACTGACGATGAAGAAATCGAAGAAGGCCCAAATTTTTTTTTCTTCTGACACCACGTCCACACCGAGAAAATTACGCCGAGTGACCCATGCTGACGCAGAAGTTATTCCAAAATTCCGGCCTGAGGATAACACCAGTAATATAAGTAGCTGGTTACATAAAATAGATCAGCTTGGCGAAGTTTATGGATGGGATACAACTGAAAGACAATTCGTGATGCAACTTCGCTTACGTGGTTCTGCTAGACGCTGGTATGACGATCTTGATGATTATGACCTCGACTGGGATGGATGGAAAAAAGCCCTGGAAACTGCTTTTCCACGATCTATGGACTATGTGGATAAGCTCGAAGGTATGCTGGCGAGAGTGAAGAAGGCTTCTGAAACCATGACCAAGTATTACCACGACAAGGTATCGCTTCTCAAGAAGTGTAATATCCAAGGAGAAGAGGCGATTTCATGTATCATCAGAGGACTTCCTATGGAGCTACGTGCAAATGCTAAGGCATACCAGTGTAAGACGCCGCAGTTACTGTATTATGGATATTTGTCTTCACTTGAAAATTACAAAACGGTAGAAGCCACTTTATCATCGCGATCGCGGTTGCAGTCTACTTGGAGAAGAGGTTTTACTGATGGAAGCTCAACGACAACACCACAGCAGTCCGGGGTGAAGCGTTGCTACAGCTGCCGACGGATCGGACATGAAGCACGGGACTGCCGGGCTCAGCAGCGCTGCGATACCTGCCAGCGCACCGGCCACACATCTGCTACATGCTGGTTTGCAGCCACTCCTGGCTCAATGCGCCAGCAAGTCCAGACGCCTCAGGTGAGTCATATTATGTATACTTCTCCCAATTATTTTCTGAGCATATACAAACTCCTAGCATACAGCGGTTCTGAACAACTTGTTGCTTACATTGATACTGGCAGTAAATTAAATATTATAACACAAAATAAAGCAAAATTGCTAAATCTTCCAGTTTTACCATCAACCATTGTTATGAGGGGGTTTGGAGGTGCTCAAACAATGTCTCTGGGTCAGTTATATCTAAAAGTATATATAGATAATGTGTGCCTGAGTGGTTACGTTGAAATTACGAGCTACGATCTATCCGACATTGATATAATAATAGGACAGTCTATGATTAATCAACCTGGTATAAGTCTAGTTACCACTTCAAACTCTGCAAAGTTTATAGAATCTGTAGCGGTAGATGATTGTCTTAGGCATATTGAAGTGGAAAATTTAGATTACAAGTCTAAATACGGTGTCTATCTCAAAAGTGCAACAACTATACCAGCTCATAGCGTTTCTCTAATTAGCGTATTTGTGGACATTGAATCTAACGATGACTTGTATTTTCTGACAAATTCCGTTTATATACAGTTAGGAAAATCTTGTTATGCTATCCCTGGAGGAATTATCTGCATTGAAGGGTGTTTAAAGTTTATAAATATGGGTGATATAACAGTTTCATTCCCAGCTCATCATTTAATAGCGCGCGCCGAGCTAGTAACCCCAGTTTCTGATAACGATAATAATTATGTCCAGACCATAGACGTATCATCTCGTTGTTGTTCTAAATTGTTAGACAAAGGTGATATAGACGTAGGAAATCTAGAACGCAGTGAATCAGATAGGCTTATCACTTTATTAAACAAATATAGCCATATGTTTGCTAGAGATACAAAAGATTTGGGGTGCACGGATCTTGTAGAAATGCGTATACAGACAACGACAGAAACGCCAGTTCACTTTAAGCCATACAGATTATCATGTAAAGAAAATGAAATTGTCAATGAGAAGGTTCAAGATTTAATAGAAGCTGGAATAGTGCGCGAATCGATGTCCGAATATGCAAGTCCAGTTATATTAGTAAAGAAAAAAGGTGGAGACTACAGGTTATGCATAGACTATAGGGCTTTAAACTCTCGTACTGTGAAGGACCGTTATCCCTTACCACACATTGACGATCAGGTCTCAAAGTTGGCAGGGAAGTGTTTTTTCACAACCCTAGATTTAGCCCAAGGCTATTATCAAGTGAAGCTATCTGAAGATTCAATTCCTAAAACTGCTTTTGTTACACCCTCCGGCCAATATGAATTCCTAAATATGCCCTTCGGTTTGGCTAATGCACCTGCTGTATTTTCTCGACTAATACGTCTTGCCCTAAATGACGTCAGAAACGATGTAGCAACGTATCTTGATGACGTCATGCTACCGACTGCGACTGTAAAGGTTGGAATAGACTTGCTAGAACGTGTATTGGAACTTTTACAAAAGGCAAATCTCAAATTAAACTTAAAAAAGTGCTCTTTCCTTAAGACTAGCGTCAATTACTTAGGCCACGAAGTTGCGGCAGGTACAATACGACCTGGTCAAGCTAAAATTAATTGCGTATCAGAATACCGTCGACCACAAAATGTTCACGAAATTCGGCAATTTATTGGACTAACCTCATATTTGAAACTGTCAAACACATGAAAGAAATTATTACACTTTTTGGCTACCCCACTAGAATTATAACAGATAGAGGTAAAGCTTTCACCAGTCGGTATTTCAAACAGTTTTCGGAAGAAACTCAATTTAAACATATATTGAACGCTATAGCAAGTCCTAGATCTAACGGTCAGGTCGAGCGTGTGAACCGTACTATCATTGATGGCCTTAACACAATGTCTGAAAGTGAGAGCACATGGGACGAGAAACTCTCGGATGTTATTTGGGGAATAAACAATACCCCTAATGCTACCACCACCTTCCCTCCATTTAAACTCTTGTTTGGGCATGAAAATACTCGTCTGCCAGCTTATCCTACAGGGCAACCTCAAGATTTAGCCTCGCAAGAGGAAGCACTAAGTAATAGGAGAGAAAGTGCGAAATTACACATAGATAAAAGTATGTCCGTTATGAAAAAGCGATTTGACCAGTCCCGGAAGAAATGTATTAAATATTCGGTAGGACAGTTAGTTTTGTGGAAAGGTGGGGCTAGTAAGGACACAACTGCAAAAGTTTCTCAAAAATTAAAGAGTCCGTACACCGGCCCTTACAGAATCTGTAAGGCAGAATCTAACATAGACCGTTATACAATCTGTAGCGTCAAGGGGATGAAGGGATATAAGAAATTTAGTGCTGTAGTACGGGGTGAAGTATTGAGACCATATAAATCTATAGTTTCCGATGCAGATAGTTCATCTAGTGACAGGGAGGTGGATAGGGATGATCTTATTGATTTGCTTGAAAGTTAACTTTTATTATTATAGATAGTGTGCATATGTAATACAATAAAAAGTAAAGTTATCAAATGCAATATTGAGCAGTCTATCATAGGTATTCCTCATCGATGTTATGTATAAGTTTCATTATAATCAGGTACATGGGTAACTTGTAAATAAAAGTCAGGAAACAAACATAGTTTATAACAATGAATACTTAAAATTAATTATAGGCTAGGTACATACATATAATAATTAAAATGAATGGTTTATTATTATTTATCGTTGCTCAGGAAAATTATGTGTAGAAACTGCCTTCCTTTTGAACATGTTCTTGTTGACCAGCTGAAACATAAAAATAATAAAAAGTGAATAAAAGAAAATCAAATTACAAAAAGTTTATCATAATACAGTTTGAGATGTAACGTTGCATATTGGTCTTAGTGACAGAAAGTCTGTGTGACATAATTATGTACCACTTATATGAATATCCATGCATACATAATTACAACTTATCGGGTCTATGTGACATTGTCTGTGTGACTTCTACATAAGTTCTGTGTGACTTGTAGATAAGTACGAACGAAGCTACTTGTCTGTGTGACCTACGTAAGCGTAACAATGAAATACGAAATGTCTGTGTGACCTACAATTAACTAATGAGTATAGTACAGTTCCTGAAATATATCTAAATGCTCAATATGTAGAAAGTACTAAGTAAATGAAATGGAAAAACACTTACCATTTTAATGCAGAAACACATAAATAACCACATAACCAGCCGTTGAATACTGATATTATAACAAACACGTTCTTGATATAACATCACTCACGAATAACATTTATGATTCTGCTTGTTTTCTTTTCTATTTTCAGGTAACTTATGGCGCGGAAACTAAGGTGTTGCCCGAGCGCCGTGGGACACGGCCGTTGCAGGATGGCCGAGTGTTAGCGAATGACATCCGTCCGTAGCCCGCGTCACATCCCGACAATACCAACAATATTATAAATGTATTCGATTAGATAAATTAGCTTAAGCCTTTATCATTTAATTATTTAGTAATGATTTTAATATATTTTTTTGGGTTTTTAATAGATTTTAATCGGTACTAATTTGGCGCCAACGGCAATGACGCCATTCGATTTTTATTTAATTGAGATTATTTTTCATTATTTGAAATTGGCTTTTTATAATAATTATCTAATTATTTAACGTATTTACATATTGCTTTCATAATTATTTGCGTATAAAATAATATTCCGGAAGTTCATTTGTATTCCTTCATTTTGTTAACCGGAAGTAACATTCTAGTGTGTGATTTATTTTATGGTTGTCTTTTAAAAATTGTAAAAGGGGCTGAGTGGTATAAAACCAAGAGTAATGTGCTAGGAAGGGACACTATCTTTAAAATAATTGTCACAGTGGAAGCTCTGCTCGAAATACACTTGAAATACCAAATCTGCATTTCATTTATAAAGCTATCTCCACATACCGTCACACATGCTAAACCACGAGCGCTTCTATATAACACTGTATTAATTTAAAACAAATATTATATAAATAATATAGAAAACTGCCCATTCCCTTTCACCCTTATTTGTGAAAGGAAGCCTGTGCTCAGCAGTGGGACATTATAGGCTGATGATGATGATGATGATAGAAAATTTCCTCGAGACTGCCACTGCTAGTACGATTAACGGCAAGTTTCCTCTTTGGATAGCCAAGCTGATGCGTTGGCGGAAAAAGGTCCCCACCGGCTGGGCTCCGGAGGCCTCGATTAATTTTGAAGTAAAAGTGCAAGCAAAACGGCGAGCCTCGGACCTCCACGGTCCCATGGTCTCAACCGAAAAAGGCATAAAAAGCTTAGGTTACTTTTTGAATTTTCCTCACGGGCCGCAACTGCCCCTGCAACTTTACAAGTCGCCCCGGTGAGTGAGATGGCGCGAGTGTATCAACACATTTGGCATCCCATACCAGCGACCTGCCGACACTCCACCGGATCAAAGACATACCATCCGTTCTCTTGTCGTCGCTCCACGCAATACCGACTGGTTCCAGTACGGAAGGCAAGTTAGCGACAACGAGAACTGATAAAAAATATTGTATAATAAAACTAGCTGACCGGCGCGACTTCTTTCGCGTGGTGCCTACCCTTATCACTTAGGGGTATGAAAAATAGATAGTAGCCGATTCTCAGACCTACTGAATATGCATATAAAATTTGGTAAAAATCAGTAAAGCCGTTTCGGAAGAGTAAGGTAACTAACATTGTGACACGAGAATTTTATATATAAGAAGATGTTTAAACTTGCTGTCATTTGTAAGCAGTAAGTTTGTTCATAAATTATCATTAATTTATGCACCGAAAGTATCGACTGCACCCAAAAATAGAATCGAAACCCAGATAACAAAATACCACCACAATCTCTAGATCTAAAACCACACCTTTCAAAAGTAATCGACGCAACGTAACCAGATCTTTACAAGAATATACCATTAGCAGGCATAGACAAGCACGACCATAAACAAGCTTTACGCAGTAGCCCTATCAGAAATCAGCCGTGAAGATAAAATCGAACCCAGCTCTTAAAAAAAGAGAAAAAGCACGCCATGTCACGAGGATTAGCGCTCATGCCCCCATTGTCAACGATGACAATTGAAATCTATCCATCCCTGTCTAGCTCGCGTCTGTGTCACCGCCCAAAAAGAGACGGACGTTATTCTATTTATTTTCACTTTTCTATGGATAGGTAATGTGACAGTTTTCATATGAAATGTTTGTTTGGAATAGCCGTTTGAATGGAACACATTTCGGTCTAGTTTCGAATGGATGTTTTGTTTTTTTTTTTCTCTGTTAATCTGCCAGTGAGAGTGGGATTAGGAAACGGTCACAGTAATTTGTAAATATTTTTCATCATGTCAATAATTGAAGGATCTCTGTTTGGAGTTATTGAAACGCGGCATTAAAAGTTGCATGGTCATATTGAACACAAACTTTTTTTTATAAGCACCAGCCCTACCCTACAGTATCGGCTACACCTGTCGAGAATACTTAGGTACCAATCTACTGTCTAGCCAGCGTTTAGAGACATTCCCTTCTATCTAAATTTCTGGTCTTCTTCTTCTTTTTAAGTTTAGCAACCAAGCCCAAATTAGGGCTCATTTCTGCCAGTGTCGAGTTATATTATAGTTTCTAGTCACAATAAATGGTCATTGTACTAAAACTCTTCACGGACTTTTGGAGACAACTTGAAAATTCACGATACACATATTTCATTTCACTTCACTTTATTGGGTAAAATACCACCAAAAATACACAATAAAACTCAAAATACACAAATTTATGAAAATAAAAATGAAAACGCTTCGTCACTCTGCAAGTTCCCGCCAAAAAGTCCCAACCTGTATCTTATCAAATCAAACTGGTGTAAGATCTAATTTTGTACCTACATCTTTTACCTCTCCTCTCTTTCAATAATAGTATAATTATTAATTTATTAGTCAATTTGGGGAAACACGAAGAATTTATTTACATAGAAATTCAAATTATATATACATGGAAATAATTATAAATAACAAACTGCGTTTATTTCGCCGACTGCAGGCAGGGTACCCAAAAAGCTGGCGACGTTACCTCGTTGAATTTGGAGGCTAATGCGTTTCCAAGTTAAGCGCCAGCTTTTTGGTCCCCTGTAGTATCAATTAGGCGTCTGGACAGCTCCCTAACCAAACTGCGCGTCTCTGGACCCCAGCAACCCATTGTTTCGATCCCAAAAGGAAGAAATATGTAACTATCTCCAAGAGTTTTGAGGCTTTTAAAAATAGTTAATTTTTACAGTGTTCTTAAAAGTGTTTAAAATCTTTTTATTTAATTGTTAAGTTCTTTATTTTTATCAATAAACCACGACGGCAGTCTAACTTTTATTACTAGGTACTATTTCTTACGTCGTGACAAGTTCTTTAGGGTTATTACAAACTTCAACGACATAATTAATTACCTAAATGATGTAATAACCCTACATCGGTACTTGTTCGCGATTTCACAGTTAGGTACATCCATATTAAGTTTTTGAGCATGACAAAATACATTGTTAAAATGTCATGTCGAAATATCCACTCTGTGTTTAAATTCATTGTATTTCCAAAACAGACGCCTAATCTATTCCAAAACAAGCTTGTTAGATACAAATGAAGAGCATTCCAAGTGAAAATAAAAGGTCTATGCTGTACTCTTATTGTTTATGGTATACAAACGCAGACACGCTGTCTGTCTTTAAATATTCTTGAAACTACTCCTTAAAAAGTGGCTCTCAAACTTTAGATTATGTAACCCCTTTTGATTGCATGTTTTTTTTGTTTTGTTTGTCATTTATGGCAATTTTACATGCTGCCTCAAATTTGAATAATTTTCGTATTTCGACTTTGAAATAATAATTGTCAGAGGAAATATTTAAAAACACAATTTTCATTCATATAATATTTTTTAAGAGACGCTCAAAGAGCAGCTCGACTGGGGAAGTACCTCAACCTTACAGAATACCGCAGTCAAATAACTTTATGTTGTGTTCCTGCGCGTGAGTAAGGTCACCTAAGCTCATTGGTAAGGGGAAAGGGTCTGTGACGCGTGAGTGATGCCTCGTGTGTTGCAAGCGTCCATGTGGCTACGGTAACCACTTAGCATTAGGTGGGCCGTGTGCTTGTTTACCACCTTCGTATTAGAAAAAAAAACGTTGATATTATCAATCATTTGATATATCTATTGATATCTATAGACAGACTGTCTAACAAAACTGTCTGACACAATAATGCACAACTCAGATCACAGGATCTAGAACCTTGAAATTCAACTACCTAAGCTCCATGTAAGGGGGAGCTAGTAGTTCCACAGATTGAGAACCACAGACCAACAACAAACAACACTTTAACATGCATCACAGCAATTAATCATCAAATTTTCTCTTACCGTACTTTAATAGACTTTTTTTGATGTAATTTGGACTTGACTAATGTTACTCAGTTAATGATTGTTAATTTCTATAGGGATTACAAGGTATTAGTGGGCATGACCCGGTTACGATGGCACACTCGTCTGTCTGTCTGTTAATTGTGTTTGACGATAAGTTATGATGGAGAAATTATATAGGCTTTTACTTGGAGAGCAATCGAGGTTTATACAACCAAAGTATTGTATGAAAATAGAACGGTTACCAATATTTAAAACCTTAAAATATATGTGTGGAAATTGAGACTACGCTCAATTTATAAATCCGTATATAGATAGATGGATACCAACTCAATAAATCAGAAATTGGCAAACATCCAAAGTTTTTGCTGTTACTTAATTATGAGTAGATATGAGCCCCGATTCACAATCAATGGACGGCGGCGCCGAATGAGAATGTATAAACTACTGCCACCTTAAAAAATATGCTGAGTTCTGGCAGCTGCACTTGAGCCAGTTCCTCTTAGGCTTTGTACTCCGTCACGTCTCCGATCCGCTACGGTAAATAATATTTTATTACTAGCTGTCTTCTGCCATTTGAACCGTATTCCCGGGATAACAAGTAGCTAATATCCCTCCCTGATTTCACCTAATAATCGCAATCACGACCTGAGGCGACCCGACATACGTTAAATAGAACAAGTGGTCGCACAAAGGTCGAAATTCCACCGTAATTCATAAAACTTCACTCCTCCATAATAGGTATAAACTATACCAAATCTCACATTCCTCCTCACCTCATTCAAAATTCAAAATCTTTTATTCAAATAGACCTTCGCAGGCGCTTATGAAAAGTCTGACTCTAATACCGGTTCGGAAAGTTGCATTTGCTGAGAAGATCCGGCAATAAACACAGCAATTACTCTTTTCGAAACAAGCTTAGATACATTACATAATATTTATATTCTAATCGCACTGAAAACAATTGCGTGCCCCGGCTCGGCGGCAAAATTACAAAGTAGACTGAATAAATATTTAATAAGTAAATAAATAGCAAACTTAAGCAGACCAGCCCCCACTAGCAGCACCTATTCACGCATATGACGCGTGTGGCAGCCATCGCCCTCCTCGCCATATTGGAGAGAAGTGAGCGACCCGTCACACGACGCCGCCGCAAGCAAAGGCCTTAAAGTGAGCATGACTTACTTAAATCTGCCTTAGAAATAATAATATATCGATTCATCATCATTCGTACACGCAACACGTTTAAAAAGTGTTTAATTAATGATTTAATTTTCCCTCAGGTGTGAACCCTCGAAAGCAACGCCGGGAACGGACGACCTTCACTCGAGCGCAATTAGACGTGCTCGAAGCCCTCTTCGGAAAGACGAGGTACCCAGACATCTTCATGAGGGAGGAAGTCGCTTTGAAAATCAACTTGCCCGAGTCAAGGGTGCAGGTGAGTCAAATATCATTACTGTTTCTGCTTTTTATAAGCTAGGGTAACTGATATTTTCTATGCAAAACGCCCTACGGTTTTTTTTGTAAACCTTGCACTGTGTTAACGACACGTTCATGAGCAACAATTCAATGAGGGTGAAAGGAGATGGGCAGATACTCCACCACGCATGACCACTGCGGATCGGTGGAGGTAGGCTAGTGGTCAACCTACTGTTGGAGTTATCAAGCCGCCTAGGAGGCCTCCAACTAGCTTAACGACTATCACAACTAATTGTTAACCTAATCATTATATTGGATTAATAGCAGATAATCTGCAGTTTATTAATACCAACAAATATAATATAAAAAAGTTAATTATTAATATTAATCTACTACACGCATTAAATATTATAATATTTAAGAGGATAAGTCAATCAAATCATTATCTATACCAAAAAGTTTATAACTATTAATATAATTAATGGACATTATTAAAATACCATTAGTGATATCTGTGGTGGGCAAATCCGTTGATTATTGGGATTCAATTAAGTCGAGACACGATAAAATAGTTATATGTAGTTGGAAACACTTATTTATACAGGGTGGTCCGTTACTAAATGGAAAGCCTTTTTATGCGCGGCCATCGAAACGAAAATTGTCTGATGATAAAGTTTAATGAGTTGGTCAACTTTTGATTGACTTTATCCTTATGACAGGCCGTTTATGTATACAGTGGGTCGTGAGGTAATATTTATAACAGCACGTTCTTAGAAGCAAATAGTTACACTATTTACACTAACACTGGGGTGATGCAATAATATAGATGTGTTTTGGTGAAACGTAACCACAGTGTGACAAAACTTAGCACCTTTAGAAGTTTCTAAATACAAAGAAAAGTAGTCATTATTTCGTTAAAATAAGGTTCATGTATATTATTATGTCAATAATCCTTTGATTAAGGATACATCCAGATTGAGTGTCGAAGCTGTGCACGCGTCGAAAAAAAGAGCCCCTAACTGTTAGGGGCTAAATCAAATAAAAATAAAATAAAATTGCAAAATAATGTTTAATATTTAAATTTCTCCCGATTTTAATTGGAATATTTCATATTTCAACAACTACTATCATTATGAACATCACTATGACAAGCAAGTTGACGCAGAGGGAGCGTAAAACGTAGCTGTTACGCGCAGCAGCCAATAAAAGTTGGCCTGTTTTATATATTCGTGTAGTATGGCGACGTACTTTTTTCTTTGACAATCTTAAACGTCAAAGTTTATTTCTTATGTTGTTGTTGTTTGTCTTATATGCCCAAAGGCAGGCAAAGGTCTGACCCATACAGCCTTGTCTTATTTCAATTTTCTCTAGTTGCATTAATATAGTCACAAAATAAATCACTTCATATAGTCCGCACTGTCAGTCACCATCCTTAAAAGTCATGTTTAAGTACAATGGTGGTAAATTGTACAAAAACTTTACACGGACTTCTTGAGACAACTTAAAAAGTCAAATTCACGATACACATAATTCATTTCATTTCACTTCACTGGTGCACATGGATGATCTTTATTGGGTAAAATACCACCAAAAATACACAATAAAACCCAAAATACACGAATTTATGAAAATAAAAATGAAAACGCAACGTCACTCTGCAAGTTCCCGCCAAAAAGTCTTTATTTCTTAGATTTGATGGACTGTAATAAAAAAAAAACTAAACACATCTTTGTGGATCACGTCTTTGTGGAATAAACTTGACAACAAACGCAAAATATAGCTAAAATACATGCGGGAGAACGCGAGATTTAACTTGCATTAAAATAAAAGTTAAAACCCAAAGGAGTTCTATCGATAACCAGCGAATGGTTGACTGAACGGTAATTTGATGAGATGTTCCATTTACTCTAACACGGTTAAAGCATTAACGCATCAAACTGAATTATATCGTTCTGTGGAATCATCTTTATTGTTTAACAACGCAAAATTGTTTAACCACCATGTTTTTATACTTCAAAACTTTAATTATCTTTTAACATAAAATTGAAAATATTATATGATTTCCTTATTTATGAATTATGGACACTTAATTTAAAACAATTAATTTTAGTTAGATATAAAACATTATTAAAATTGAATTTGAATATTAATGTCGAATAACTAATTAAGTGTTAGTATTGATGGATATTGACAACGGTTCCCTAGGTTACCATTAATTAATAAAAAAATAACTATCTAAAGAATAAATGTCTAACCATTTAAAATAAATTGCATGTTTTCTACCAAAATATTAGAAGCTAATGTAAAATTTTGTATATGGCCTGTCAATAATGACCTGTTAATATGGCACTATGTTATGAAATCGGGTATTATTATAATAATAATATGATCCAAAAATAAAATACATAATATAAAAAGGGGACAACGACAAAAAGTTTGACAATCAGTGATAGTAGGTGATTTAGTAAAAAGAATAATTAAATTACCCGTTTTCTTTGAAGTGTCACATCCAGCGATTGACAATTAAGGGGCCTATCTATCCCCTCACAAACAAAATCTGATAACGTTTGTATAATTGGCACATTTCGATTGTTGTGCGATAAACTAAACAGCCCATCAACTAGTTTAATAATAATATATTTAGTTTAAAAAAATCTAAAAAACCCGCTTTAAAAAGCCCTGTAAGAAATATTAACGACAATACCAAATTATTATACCGTCATCGGTACTTGATAAGTGTGCAAAGTTTCTGTTTAATCTGACGTTTTGAAGTCGATCAAAATTACGTTTGAAGATTTCAATACATACACGTATACACACATACAAACAGGTGAAGCTAATAAAAGCGTGTTCAAAGTTGCTAATCAAAAACTAACAATGTTATTAACCTATAATCACTAGCTGTCTCTTTCCTATGCCCTAGAACTGGTATGAAACTCGGGTGGCCAACCGTTCGAGTGCGAATATTGGTTCTGTCGATCGTGGCAAGCCAAAAAATATAAATACGTAAAACAGACTGCGCTAAATACTACATAATTGTGTGAACAATACGGTTCATTTAAGTTTTCAAGATGTTTGTAATTGGTAGATCGCACAGGGATTCGTCAGTAAACAGTAGATCTTGGATCTAATGAAGTCTGTCACCCTTGGTTTAAAGTCTAGTCTTGTAAAACCTTGGTAAGATAAGATAGTTCCGGCTCTTTTTGTACGAAATGATATCAGAAAGACGGATGTATTTAAAACCTGGGTTTTGCTAGACTTGCTTGCTAAACCATTCCTTTTATTCCATTGCTGATTACTTTGCACATTGCAAGAAAAATAGGAAGTAGACATTACATTTTAGATTCATTTATTGACATATTATTATTTTGTCCAATTAACATGTTGATATAATTAGTAAATTTTAGAATATTATTATTAAATTTGTATTTTGAAGATTTTTGCATGCCTATGTGACTTATGTGACCACTCTACATTATTTGTAACATCCACATATACACATATTGGCGAATAAATGATGATTATGATTATAAACTATTTCCCGTAATAAGGGGGTGAGTATAATATTGATTGACAATATTGGCAATTTTTAATAAATTTCTAAAACTTTATGGATAGATTACTTTTTTCTATGATTCCTGCGTAAACTAAAATAAATGTATACATGTCAAACGATACTAAATATAACGTGAGTACACATACCTACCGTGGATTATAGCATAGCCCATAGTCATACGGAACCCCATCAATACAGCCCCCTAATAATAAGTTGATAACTTACCAACAAAAAGAGCAAAAGCGGAATGAATGAATGGGTTGGGCGGCAGATGTGATGATGTATTTGAACGATATTTTGCATCGTAGTTTTAATTGATCTCGCCTTTTAGACTTTCGAAAGAATTTACAAAGGGTCATAACGTGGAAGACATGAATATAATGCTTGTAGTAGCTTCTTTCTACACTTGCGGTATGAACATTTATTTATTTGGAAAAAACAATGCGTTGAAAGAAAATAAATAAAAATTAAAAATAAATAAATAAATCCTGGGACATTCCTCACACACGGTCATCTGATCCCAAACTAAGCAGAGCTTGTACTATGGAAACCAGACAACTGATATAATACACATACTACTTTTTGTTTGTAAATACATACTTAATATACATAATTACACCCAGACTCAGGACATACAGACATGTTCATGCACACAAATGCATGTGCTGTGTGGGGATCGAACCCACGACCTGCGGCGCAATAGGTGGAATCTTTACCAGAGTCTTAACCAACTGCGCCAACTGGCCCGTCAAAAAAATAATTAAAGAAAATCATTTATTCTGATTATCACAACACTATTATAAATATAAGACAGCCAAAAGAAGAGTATCTGAGTTTCTTGCCAGAATCTTCTCAGTTTCTGTGTATTCATCGAGGAACAATCCCTTCAGAGTAGTAATACCGAGCAATCCGATTCCGAAACTAGTCAGTGATTTGTCACTGATTCTGAACAGTAAGGACCAGTCAGTGCATCGTGACATCTTGACTTGGCCTATCAGAGCGTATGTATCCTTGACTTAGCCAATCAGAACGCACTGTCGATGGTTGGAAATTGGCGGAATAGATTGCAAGGAAAATCAACACCATTGGGCTTCTTTGGGCTAATTGTTCGATGAGTGTATTATATTATTATATTATATAACCGTTGTAGATTCAACTGTAACGTTGTTAAGTGCCTTATCAGGGCCTAAACTGGATAAAAATTTGAATCTTCTTAAAACTTCTTTAGGCGCGATGGGAGTCCAAATGTATAGTAACGTTTTATATGCAATGGATACTTTATATACGAATAAGGCGCCAATCCCATAGCGAGCGGTCAGAGTTCTGCGTTCCGCGTTCACTGTAATATGTATGCGGCACTTAGAACATTGCACACAACGACCGCGCCGGTCAAGGAGAACGCACGTTCTGCGGGAGTTCCATCCTTAAAAGCTGGCAGCAAATCACTGTGTGTACAATAATGCAGCGGAACATAGAAATGTGACCGTGGAACGTAGAACTGTGACCGCAGAACTCAAGACTACGCGCTCTGGCCCCGGCGCCTTACGCTTCTGTCACGTATGCACGCGCTTTTTTATTCTCAAGCTGAGAAATTTATTCGCGCGCCAATTTTCAGAATAGACAAAGACTAATTTTTATATTCATTATGTAAGGATTACTAAGTAATTCAGCTGTAAAGATCCCCTACCACATGAACGAATGCGGTGTGTAATAAATCACATGTAAGTCGAAGTACAAACACGAAGTGAGAACATTGAGCAATTGAACTAAACACAGATGTGATATTTGTTTTGGGGCGCGTTTTAGCTCGCAAGTGATTACTTGTAATTGTTTTAATGGGGGACTGTAGTAGGGATTTTATTTTCACAAGATTCTAAATTCGAAATTCATTTTATTGAATTGAACGTCTTTAATTGAAGCGGTCTTGGCATGATTAGCCGTTTTTAATCGATCGGCAAAGTTAAGCTACCACCTTGATGGGTGACCGCTTAGTGGTATTTCAAATCGAACGTTTCCGTGCTTCGGAAGGCACGTATAGCCGTTAGTCCCGGTTATCACTTAATTGTAATAGTCGTTAAGCTAGTTGGAGGCCCACTAGGCGACTTGAAAACTCCAACAGTAGGTTGACCACTAGCACCTCCACCAATCCAAAATTTGTGAAAAGAGGCCTGGGTTCAGTGGGACATTATAAAATCAAAATCAAAAAGTCATTTATTCAGTTTAGACCCTGGTAAAGCACTTATGAACGTTAAATGTGTACAGTTGAATTTACCACCGGTTCGGAATACACTTAAACTGAGAAGACTTCGGCAAGAAACTTATGTAGACTATCATAGACTGATGATGAATTTAACACGAGTAAAAACATTAACTTATACCAGGGGTATCACGCGCGCGTTACCGACCCTGCAGAAATCTCTTCACACCCCTTTTGAAGAACCCCATGCTGCACTATCCGTCAGATATAGATGGACAATGGAACCTAATTTCTCTTGTTTGTTAACAGGTATGGTTCAAAAACCGAAGAGCGAAATGTCGACAGCAACTCCAACAGCAGACGAACACACAGATTTCAAGCAAATCCTCATCAAACAACAAAACATCCATATCGTCATCCAACAGCATAAAATCCACGAATACCACCTCCTCATCGAAAGTCACCTCATCCAAATCCCTAACCACCACTAACTCAAGTTTATCAACGACACAGAATACATCTAGTATCACTACTTCATCTCCTAACCTGCCCATAACTCCCACGACCTCTGTCAGTCCACCAATCAACGTGATTTGCAAGAAGGAATCCGCTCCATCTAACTACGACTCCTCACCATTAAACAAAAGCAGCTTGACTTCACTTAGCCACCATTACAACGATAACAGACTGAAGGAGTCTTCGCCAAGCGATGGCATACCCAACGTGCACAGTTACGGAGTCACGCCAAAACAAGAATTGTATAGCAGTCCTAAAAGACTCGACTACTCCAGTAAGCTGGATTACTCTGAGAAGTCTTTTGGTGGTAATTTGGTGAAGGACCAGTACCAATCGAGGTTGACGGGGAATTTAACTCCTTTGGGGTCTAATTCTTCGATAATGACGACCCCGTCGCCCCCGATTACACCGCAGAGCATCAATGGCCCAGGGAATGTGTACCACCCAGACAGCTATAACAGCTTCCATTGGCCTGGCAGCTCAGACTACATCAGGAGCTACTCCACGTCTCATCATCACCAGGGTTACGGGCAGACGTATAATTCACCATACTATCCCAGTCAGGTGAGTTGAGGTTTTGAGTTTATGTTGATTTTGAAAGCGTGCGTGCACCATTGAGATAATACGTATAGAGAAGACGCCACACAGAACAACTATGTTCCGTTCAAGTGAGGCCATCCGGACATACTTCTTGTTATAGAAGATGAACGAAACGCGTAAGCGCCGTGAAAATCACGGTGTTTCCGAGAAAAATACGCCTAAAAGCGTTCTGATAGCGTGTTTCTACTGTATGCTTAGATGATTAATTATTGTTGCAGCGCTAAAGAGAACTTTAGTTGACTTAAAATAATTGGACATAACCTTTGCTTATGATAGCTTCTCTATACGTAGTAATAGCTAAATGGCATGCACACAAACATCCAAACATTCACATTTTATAATATCACTAGCAGTCGCTATCAGTTTCACTCGCTTTCCCGGGATAAAAAGTAGCCTATGTCCCTCTCCATACCATAGGCTATCTGCATGCCAAATTTAAAGCGAAACAAACAAACACATTCGCATTTATAATATTAAGGATCTTACCAACACCCAAAAACTAATCTTTCCTTCTTTCACAGATGGAATACTTCAATGGATCGTCTGTAAATCAATCGCATGGAAGCCACCACAGTCATAACTTAACAGCTAACGGGAACCAGTTATACAATCAAGTCTCTTTCGGTAATCCATCCCCACCAGCTGCGTGGCCTTCCCACCACAACATACTGTCTTCGGGACCGGAATCGCCAGAAAATCAGTCCCAAAATTCACCCCACTTAAGCATGCTTCAAGCATCGCAAATTACGAACTTTTCCAATTCCGGCAACAGTTACTTTGCTCCTGAGAAATATGGTATAAACATGGTTTAGTATTTCTAGTCTTTTATTTTTTAATGTTTTTTGTAAATAAATCTGTGTAGTGCAGTACGATTAATAGAGAGGTTGAGTGTTTTTGGCCGTTTATTAAAAAAACATAGTCATATTTAAATCAAGGGCCCAAGTCTGGTATTTCAATTATGTTCCAATGAACTTTCAGTGGTGTCAAAATTGTGACATTTTACAGTTTTGATAGTCTACTTACTAACAGAATAGTGTCATTATGGCACAATTTTGACACCACTGAAAGATCATTGGAACACAATTGAAATAGCAGACTTGGGCCCCAGCTGTTAAAAAACATTGTATTTTCAGAAATTTTCAACATTTTTGCTACATTTTACGGTTTCATTTATAGTAAATTGTACTTTATCACTAAAGTGTATATTGAAACTTGAAAGTTTTTGATAATACGGTCACTGTACATATCAAAATAATGTATCATCTTTATTTTACAAATACTCAAGTTTTGTTTTAATCGTACTTAAGAACGTACGCTATCGTTTATTTATATGGGCGATGTGTTGGTAAACTTTTTGTAAATATATTTTTATGGCAAGAATTGATATTATTCCATGATAAAAAAAAACTTTTTGACATTTTTCTTTATTTATTTACAAGAAAATTAAACTTTTAATTCATCTCAAATAAACATTGATCTTGTCAAATCCTGCCATGATTTTATATTTACAATATCACAATATTGATAATTTAATATGAAAACACTTTTGTGAGAATTTATTCTTAAAATTATTTCTTTTAACCAACGATTATATCACCCCTAATTTAAAATAAAAATAAAATCAACGAAATTAAAAAAAAGGAATTCAACGAGCCTAATCATGTATCGAAAACATTTTATTTTTAAGTCCTTGCCATATTTATATTCTTTTTAATCAGAAATTTTGTTAAAAATAATGTATAGAGATTTCATTTACTTATATTTGCTTCCCAATGCCTGTGTAAAAAACCCCTGAGTCATATCACTTATAAAATAAAACTTTAGGCTATGTTTAGTGACAGAATTCGCTAAATTAACAAGTAATCATAGTTTTTATTGTATATAAATTAAATTTTAAGAGTTTATTTTGCATATGTGTGTGCTCCAAAAGTATATGTGAAAATTTATTGTCTAGTTTTAAGGAATCCAATTTTCCTTCTGATTTAGATACCAGTGAAAAAATCTGTCAAATTCAAATCAGTCATGTCATGAGAGAATGACATTTATATATAAAATAATTAAAACATAATTTAATAAACAAGACGAAATAAAAACATTAAAATTCATTAATCTGGAACCAATGTACTACAACGTTATTTTTATATAACACAATGTCAAAACGGTATTTACCGTTAAAAATGCATTTATTTCATTGAAATGAACTCCTGTATTATCTGTGGGTAAGTTAAAACTGACAGCCGTGAGTTTGTCGGCCATCTTGTCAAACTCGTTAGGCAATTACGTTATAATAGAGAGATTATTAGTTAATTTATATTTTTTATTTGTCAAATTGTAGTATTTAAAGTATTGTAATGAAATTTGTAATTTATATTAAATTTTAGGCTTGTGCATAGCTAAGTTAGCTTTAAGTAATTAAAGTACGTTAGTACCGCATTCGATAAAGTCAGTGTATTTTTTTTAAGTTAAGTTGTAATAATTAACTGATAGCTAATGAAATATTGAATCCGAATATATGCATATAAAATACAATTTAACGTGTTTTATTAAAAATATGAAACTATAAAAAATATTCCAGGCACATAATTTGACCAATATAGAGAAAAATAACCATAATAAAAATTTATGTAATAACAAGTATAAAATAATTGTCTGTTTTACAAAAACTTAAACCGACTTCAAAGTACACTAAGATGTAATCAAATCCTGATCTGATGACAATGGGACCAAACGGGAAGTGTACCCTTCCAGACAAAAAAAGAATTTTCCAAATCGGTTAATAAATGACGGAGTTATGAGGTAACAAACATAAAAAAAAAAATACAACCGAATTGAGAACCTCCTCTTTTTTTTGAAGTCGGTTAATAATAATTGGACTGTTTTACAAAAAACTTAAACCGATTTCAAAGTACACGAAGAAGTAATCAAATCCTGATCTGATGACAATGGGACCAAACGGGAAGTGTACCCTTCCAGACAAAAAAAGAATTTTTCAAATCAGTTCATAAATGACGGAGTTATGAGGTAACAAACATAAAAATACAACCGAATTGAGAACCTCCTCCTTTTTTTGAAGTCGGTTAATAAAAATAAAACATTTCTTTAAACAAGCTTTTTTTAGTCAGACCTACATCGAACAATTAACCCAAAGAAGCGAAATGACGTCGATTTTGCTTGCAATATATTCCGCCAATTTGCCACCATCGACAATGCGCTCTGATAGGCTAAGACATGGACTCATGCGCTCTGATTGGCCAAGTCAAGAACACACGATGCAGTGATTGGTCCTTACTGTTCGAAATCAGTGACAAATCACTGACTAGTTTCGGAATGGGACTGCTCGGTATTACTACTCTAAGGGATTTTTCCTCGATGCAGACCTAGAACGAAAGTCCTTATCAAGACGAAACACACGTGACCATCACTCGATGGTGCTGCTTCGTTTTATTACAGATTTCCCATGGTTTCCCATTGTTATCAGATTAACATGCATGCAAAATTTCAGCTCAATCGAAAACCATGTCAAGTTTAACTTACAAGATTTTATTACAGACGGACACCGGGACAGTTTAAACTAAATAGCTAGAGCACTTCTCTGGCATTTCTCATGTCCGTGAAAATGGTGGGAAAATAGATAGAGCCACTTCTCTGCCATTTATCGTGTCCGTGTAAATGGTGGGAAAATATCTAGATGCCACTTCTCTGCCATTTCTTATGTCCGTAAAAATGGTTAGAAAATAGCTAGATGCCACTTCTCTGCCATTTCTCATGTCCGTATAAATGGTGGGAAAATAGCTAGACGCCACTTCTCTGCCATTTCTCATGTCCGTGTAAATGGTGGGATAATATCTAGATGCCACTTCTCTGCCATTTCTTATGTCTGTGAAAATGGTGGGAAAATACCTAGATGCCACTTCTCTGCCATTTCTCAAGTCCGTGAAAATGGTGGGACATCCAATTTCCAGGTATATGCAATACCTCAAACGAAGCTGTTTCGTATAATACGATATAGGATATAGGATTATACGCATAGTCACACATAGCTGTATAAGACACCTTATACAGCGCAGCGGCTGACCGTAACAATATTCAAGGTAGCATGTAAAAAGAGTAGATAATAAATCTGTAAAAATGTTGAAATATAACACATATATTTTTGCCGATGTTGAAAGAAATATATTTATTTAAAAACTTACCAAGGAGTACCTCCCGACCCGCTGTTTTACCCGCGTTCCTGAGAGATATATAACTTTACCGGGATATAAATTACCATATTAAAGGAGTCTTCGAAACTATGTGTTACCCGGAATATATTCTATCTGTGTGCCAAATTTCATCCAAATCCATTCAGTAGTCTTTGCGTGAGAGTAACAATCATCTTCACAGCCTTATGGTGCGTCCATGCTTGGCGAACCGAGCACGAGCCGAGCCACGAACGAGCACACTGCGAGCACTATTTGCGTAGCGTCGCGTACTTGGGGGGCTAAAAAGGAAGCTAAAGCAATATTGCTACGCAATTCATTTCTTCGAATTCTCGGCAGATCCTAAGTGATTCCAATATTTTTTGGTAAAATAGTTACTCATTATATACAATTCAATTCATTAAAAGATTTGGAATTGATGAATTGCATAACATCTGCTTTAAATTCGAAAAAATGAATTGCGTTAGCAATATTGCTTAGCTTCCTTTTTAGGGGGCCTGGTCTTCGAACGAGCATTCGTAGCGTGCTCGACTGCGCTCCGCCCGATTGTCAGCTTTTTCACGAACACAGGGGTTCGCATCGCGCTCGTTGTAGGCTCGTTAAGTACCTACGTCCACGCTTGAAATCACGATTAACGAACGAATCCTGTTCGTTCGAGGCTCGGCTCGTGCTCACTTCGCGTAGCATGGACGCACCATTACAAACTTTCACATTTATAATTTTACTAGCTGTCCCCAGCGGTTTCACCCGCGTTCCCGGGATAAAAAGTTGCCTATGTCCTTCTTTATATCATAGGCTATCTGCATGCCAAATTTCATGATGATCCGTTGTGTAGTTGCGGCGTGAAGGCGTAACAAACAAACAAACTACTTTCGCATTTATAATTTTAGTTAGTACTAGGTAGGATATGATTTGGGCCAAGGAGTTAGGTAAGCTAAGACAAGAAAACGGCTGGCTCTCAAGTGCTAGAATACATCGGTAGGTACTTGTGAACAGATTTTCAAAGTCATACGTGGTCCTTTCCTCTCCCCGTTGAGCCCTGGCGACCTTACTCTGCAAGAATACATCCCTCAGTTATTTGGCTGCGGTATTCTGTAAGTATGGTACTTTGCCAGAACTGTTCTTTGGACAAAATAACGCTATGGTCTACCTCTGTTAAATTGTAATGTCACTCACGATATCAGCAAATGCATTCTTCCGAACCTGTATTCGAGTCAGAATATTAATAGTGCCTGCGAAAATCTATTTGAATAAAACCCGCCTGGTTTCACCCTTGTTCCCGTGATAAAAAGTAGCAAAGTAGCCTATGTCCTTCTCCATACCATAGGCTATCTGCATGCCAAATTTCATGATGATCCGTTGAGTAGTTGAGGCGTGAAGGCGTAACAAACAAACAAACAAAAAAACTCACTTTCGCATTTTTAATAGTTAGGATAGTTAGTATAACAAATTTTAAGAGAGTCACCTATAGCAGTTATTCGCTTAAAGAACATCTCGACTGGGAAAGTAGCTCCACCTTACAGAATACCGCAGCCAAATAACTTTATGTTGTGTTCCTGCGCGTGAGTAAGGTCGACAGAGCTCATTGGGGAAGGGGGAATGGTCGGTAACACGTGATGACGTGGTCCAAGCGTCCATATGGCTATGGTAACCGCTTGCCATCAGGCGGGCCGTATGCTTGCTTACCGACTAAGTAGTACCGAAAGCTCTCTACGGCTATGAGCTATCATAGCTTCAAACTCGCTCGTCGTACACCGATGTTCTATAGTGTAACATGATCGGCACAGGTTGACGGCTGAAGCCCTACGTGAGACGTCCTACAAATACCGACGTTCCTTTGACCTCATGTCAAAGTTCACGTCCCGCACACACAGTAAACATTACAAAAATATAATTAACTAGCTGCCCCGCGCGGTTTCACCCGCATTCCCGAGAGTACGTATGTTTTCCCGGGATAAAAAGTATCCTATGTGTTAATACAGAACTTATTCTATCTGTGTGCCAAATTTCATCCAAATTCGTTTAGAAGTTTTTGCGTGAAAGAGTAACAAACATCCACCCATACTCACAAACTTTCGCATTTTTTTTTTTTTTATACAACTTAGTCGATAAACAAGCATACGGCCCGCCTGATGGTAAGCGGTTACCGTAGCCATATAGACGCATGCAACACACGAAGCATCGCTCACGCATTATCGACCTATCCCCCCTCCCCTATGAGCTCTGGCAACCTTACTCACGCGCAGGAACACAACTTTTTACAACATAAAGTTATTTGACTGCGGTATTCTGTAAGGAGGAAGTACTTCCCCAGTCGAGCTGCTCTTTGAGCGAATAAACGCTATGATCTACCTCTCTTTATTTTCTCTCTATTTATAATATTAGTAGGATCCTGTGACATTCTTCACAGCTATCAGGCCCCCAATTCTCGTGCTTTCGACTTCGATGTCGAATACACATTTGGCGAAAAACAAGACGGTTTACTGTAATAACGTACAGAATTTTCAAGATATGCGCATTGTTTTCTGGTAAATGTCTATACGACATTAATGTCGAAGATGCGAGAATCGGGGCCTTGATCCCAAACCAAAAAGAGCTTTGCAGACTACGTGGCGATGGATATAGATAATATTCATCGCGATGATAGCTCAGTGGTAGTGACATCGGATACCGAGACGAAGGTCCCGGGTTCGAATCCTACAATAAGCTTTAGTTTTCGGTGAAGGAAAACATCGTGAGGATACCATAGCACGGTGGCTGGCTGGCTACCAACACCCATAGGTATGGGTGTGTTCCGGTCCGATAGCTGCACTTGAGAGCCAGTTCCTTCTAGGCTTTGTGTGCTTACCACCTTCGGCCACATCATCACTTACCAACACAGGCCTAAAAAAACATATAACTTGATAATATTGGAAACGAGATAACTGATATAAGAGTCGGTAACGCGGTTCATCGGCCAATCGTAAAATTCGGCACTTAAAATATGATTGCCACAGATGATGGTGGTTCGATTCCGTGTTTTTTTTTATATCAGAAGGCTCACAAACTAGCGGGCCCCCTGATGGTAAGCGGTTACCGTCAACTATGCACATTAGTATTACCAGGGGGAAAGCCAATGTATTGTGAAGCTAAGGAGGCTCCCAAGCTCAAAAAAACATGGCCTGGTTTACACTAGTTTTCGTCGTGGTTTTACCCGCGTTTGATTAAAGTATATTCAGACAAAAAATCATCCATGAAACATTCTGTCTGAACTATACTAGCTGCTTCAGGGAATTCTTTTTCATGTTGTTGTGCTAATAGTTTTAATGTACGACAAGCAAGATAAGGTGCACACTTAGTGCCATAAGTAACCGTGTTCAGTTGCAGACATTGTAGTGGTTCTGACTTTGAATCTCTCCATAACACACGCAATAATGGTCTCTGTTCTTCCTTGACAAAGATAGTACGAAACATTTTTATTATGTCACAAGAAAAGGCGTATTTATACATTCGAAATCGGAGCAAAATGTCAAGTACGTCATTGTAGATGTTTGGGCCGTCATACAACAAATCATTTAGTGAAACACCTGATGAAGTTTTAGAGCTTGCGTTGAAAACTGTTCTTAACTTTGTTGTGCGACTGTCTGGTTTCAATACACCCATGTGTGGAAGATAACAGTGTAACTGATTATGTTGTTGTTGAAAGTTTGGAATGAATTCAGCATGACCTAATTGAATGAATTCATATATAAATTTTTTATATTGTGTGTAGAGAATAGGGTCTCTTTTGAATTTTAATTCTAAGTTGAGTAAATATCTATATGCTATATTAAATGAGTTTCCCAATGTATTTAACCTTTCTTTTTGCATAGGCATTTCAACTGTATAATTACCTGACAAATCCTGCACTGTAGTGTCAGTGAAAAGTTGTTCACAATATATTTGATCTGGTGTTAGTATGGTTTTTTGGTTGACTTCCTCCTGGTACCAAAACTTAGTTAATAAATCATCTGTATTCTGTTGACTTGTTAAGTGTAAACTTATATGGGGTTTTGAGGGTAAAATGTGTGTATCTAATACAAGTTCACCTGAGACAATCCATCCAAATACTGTCTCAATTAGTAGAGGTTGTTTAGGACCTATACTAATTCTATTGGATAAAAGTAGTGAATAAAATAATTGAGTTCCTATTAACATGTCTATACCACTAGGGATGTAAAAGTTAGGATCTGCCAATTCTTTCATAAGTTTTTTAGGTATCTGTATTTTATTTATATCAATGTAATTATGTGGCAGTGGAATTGTAATATTGTCCATTACTATACATTTAATGATTTCATTAAACTGTGTTAGACGTGAGGATATATTTGTATTTATGCACAGATGGGTTTGCTTACCAACATTTCCTATGCCTTGTATTATATTGTTGTTGTAGTAAAACTTACAATTTAATAACGTAGCAAGCCTGTGTGTAACAATATTGACTTCACTTCCGGAGTCCAAGAGAGCTCGTGCATTGTGCCATTGTCCTGATGCATCTTGTACCTTAATTATAGCTGTGGAAAGTAAGATTTGCTTGGTATCAGTATTTGATAAACAAACTATTGATGGATTTATGTATTTTTGCACTTGTTGTGTTTTATCAGAGTTCTGTGTTGTGTGTGTATGTTGTGTATGATTTCCTGTTGGATATGAGTGTGAAATAGTATGCATATTATTCTGTATAACTGGTGTGTGCATGTTATCAGATGTAGGAGTACCTAGTGACATTGTTTGCTGAGGTTTACTATAGTATGTGTTGTGAGTGTACTGTTGTGATTGATTGTAATCTTGTTGATTGTTATCTTGTGATTGAGCATAATGTTGTAATTGAGCATTATGTTGTGCTTGAGCGTTATGTTGTGCGTGAGCGTTATGTTGTGCTTGAGCGTAATGTTGTGCTTGAGCGGACTGTAAGTGTGATATATTTGCAACAGTTGATGTATTTACCTTCTGGTGAATATTATTAATGTGTATTAAGCTGTGATGTTTCCCATGACATACACTGCATGTTCGTTTGGAGCATTTATGGTTAGTACTATAAGTCTGTAAACAATTATAACATAAATGGTTAGATTTTATGTAGTCTATTCGTTTGTCTACTGGCAGTTCAAGAAAATTAGGACATTTATTTATATAATGTTGACCTTGACACATGTTACATTTTATATGATAGGTTTTATTTTCAATTGACACATTTGACACCTTAGATTGAGTTCTATTGTACTGAATATTTTTATCTGAATTTTTTTCATTGATTAGCTCAAATGCTGTGACTCTAAGTGTAAGAAATTCTAATAACTCTTTCATTGTGGGTATAGAAGTTTCTTTTCTATTCAATTCCCAAGATGCTCTGAGAGAATTATCAAGTTTTTGCACTATTATGTATACTAAAAGAACATCCCACTCTTTTACAGGTAAATCTAATGATGAAAGAGAGTCTAAGCTTTGTTGTAGCACTGTATAAAACGATTTTACATTTAATTTATTGACCATAGGATAATTCATAAAGTTTTTCATATGATAGTTTACTACTATTGTTTGATTTTCATACCTTTTTTTAAGAATATCCATTGCCTTAGTATAGTTTTCTTCTTTTACAAGTAAAGAACCAATCAAAGCTGCTGCTTCTCCTCTGAGAGCTGACTTTAGATACTGTAGACGCTGAAGTGGTGATACCTGCGAGCAATTCATTGCAGAATCAAAAAGGTTTTTGAAGTTGGGCCATTCTTGGATGTCTCCGCTGAAGTGAGGAATTTCTAATTTAGGAAGATGAATTCTTGGTTTATGTGCCAGTTGAACTGTTCCATCACTCTTCATAGATTGTACGTCCTCCCCATCCCGCAAGCGAGTCATTGCTGCTTTTACTTTGAAGTATTTTGATTCTATTTCTGTTCTTTCCGCTTCATGCGTTGCTTCTTTTTCAGATGATGGTTGTAGATCCTCTATACGTGTTTGGATGTCATCAAATTTGTCAAACAGTTTAGTTATCTCCTCCTCTCTCACCTTTAACTCTGCTATATCCACTTCCCCTTCCTTCTGGACCGAAGCGACGTAGTTGATAATACGTGTAATTTTGCCTTTTATAACAGCTCGAGCGTTTTGAAGACGTTTTTCTTCTTCTGAACTTGCCATTGTGAACGAGCACGAACTTGGTTATGTGCGATTCCTAAAATTATGTTGATGTATTTGTAAATGAAAACGTTGTTTCTTGCGTAAATATGTGCTGCAATGTATATGAAATGTAATATTAGATTAATTGTTATGTATATCCACGATGTATACGGATTTTCTTTTTCGATTGTCGAGCACACCGACACCGTGCCGGCCGGGCAACCGCTGATTTTTCTTCCGCGCTTTGGACCAAAAGGAAGGGGAAGTGGATATAGCAGAGTTAAAGGTGAGAGAGGAGGAGATAACTAAACTGTTTGACAAATTTGATGACATCCAAACACGTATAGAGGATCTACAACCATCATCTGAAAAAGAATTCCCTGAAGCAGCTAGTATAGTTCAGACAGAATGTTTCATGGATGATTTTTTGTCAGGTTCAGATAGTATCAGATCAGCTCAAGATATAAGTAAACAACTTGTACAACTATTAGCAAAAGGCAACTTTAAATTACATAAATGGACAACAAATGAACCTACAATATTACAACATGTATCACAGGAACATGGGAAAACTTCTCAATCAAACTATGTTCAATCACAATCAGACAACAATTCACAACAACTACAAAATAGTGTTTATTATTTTACAGACAGCGCTACAATAAAAACATTAGGAATACTATGGCTAACAAAGAGTGATTTATTTAGTGTTGACATTCCAAAACTTCAAGAATTAAAATCCAATATTACAAAACGGAATGTATTATCAGTGATTGCACAATGTTATGACCCACTTGGTATATTAGCACCTGTAATTATAACGGCTAAGATTTTAATGCAAGAAATATGGAAAGCAAAAATAGAATGGGATAGTATTTTACCTGAAAATTTAATAACTTCATGGTTAGAATTTTATCAAAATATTGGTCATCTTCAGAACATAAAAATACCTAGATATTATTTCACAGATATTCCATCTGAGATAACTTTAGTAGGCTTTTGTGATGCTTCACAGAAAGCATATGGTGCTTGTCTTTATTTAAAAGGTACTTATACTAATAGGCAATCTAGCTGTGCACTAGTAATGGCTAAAACCAAAGTTTCACCGATTAAAGTACAGTCTCTGCCACGTTTAGAGTTATGTGGAGCGCTTTTACTAGCTCAAATAGTTACTAAATTCCTACAAGCACTTAAAGGTAAATTTAATATCAACAGCGTATATCTTTTCACAGATTCTTTAATTGTTTTACACTGGATCAAAGATCCTTACAGAAAATTACATGCTTATGTATCACACCGTCTCATGGAAGTTATAGAGTTAACAAAAAGTGAAATGTGGAATTATGTGAACACTAAAACTAATCCTGCCGACTTGCTCACACGGGGTGTTCCTCCTCAACAGCTGTTGTCGCTCCAACTTTGGTGGAGTGGCCCACAGTGGCTTTTACAAGATGTTATCACTTGGCCTATTTCATCTAATACAGAAATAAGTGAAGCTGAAAAACACATAGAATTAGTTTCAGTACATACACACACTAAAATTCTAGAATATCATTCTGAGTTTTATGATATTTTTCAGAAGTTTTCAAACTTTAATAATTTGACTCGAGTAATTGCTTATATTTTAAGATTTATAAATAACACTAGAACGACAAACAAAAAGATTTCTCATCTTACTTTATCAGAAATAAAACAAGCTCATAATTTTATTATAAGAACAGTGCAAGTTAAACATTTTTCCAAAGAGATTCAGGAACTTCACGATTTACAGTTAGGAAATACATCACAAAAAAATGGAAAATATACTTTTAAAACAAGCCCATTAAGAAAACTTAACCCCTTTATTGATGATTTTAATATTATTAGAATGGGAGGTCGTATTCAAAATTCTATCTTATTGTCATATGATCAAAGTCATCCAATAATATTACCACAAAAAGAACACATTACATCTTTAATCGTACAAGACTATCATCTGCGTCTGTTACATACGGGTATACAAAACACACTTAGTAATATTAGACAAAAATATTGGCCCATTAATGGTCGCAATGAGGTGAAAAAAATTATTCACAGATGTGTTCGCTGTTTAAGATATAATGCTCAAGCCTGTGAGCAGCAAATGGCTGACCTACCCGCTCCTAGAGTGTCATTAACGCGTCCATTCGCACATGTTGGAGTAGACTTCAGTGGTGCAATTTATATTCGTAGCTCAATGGGTAGGAACTGCAGATATGTAAAGGGTTATATATGTCTGTTTGTTTGCTTGTCTACTAAGGCATTACATCTCGAACTTGTCACAGAAATGACTTCTCAAGCTTTCATTAGTGCTTTAAAACGTTTAATAAGTAGAAGAGGTATTTGTCAATGTTTATACTCTGATAATGCTACTAATTTCAAAGGCGCTAATAATGATTTGAATGATTTATATAAAATGTTTAAAAATGATAATTCATACAGTCAGGTAGTAGATTACTGTAATTTGAACTTCATTCAATGGAAATTTACAGTACCATTAGCCAGTCATATGGGAGGATTGTATGAAGCAGGTATTAAATCAGTTAAATCTCTTCTTAAAAGACATTTAGGTAATGTTAAATTAACATATGAATCATTGTATACTATCTTAGTACAAATTGAGAGTGTACTTAACTCAAGACCACTATGTCCTTTGAGAGATGTACCAGATAATGATATTGTATGCTTAACACCAGCACATTTTTTAATAGGTTCCTCTACCACAGTTGTACCAGAACCCAACTTATTAAATGTATCAGAGAATAGATTAACTATGTATAAAAAAATAACTCAAATTAATCAAAAGTTTTGGTCACAGTTTTATAATAACTATGTTTCGGAATTGCAACCAAGAAGCAAGTGGCTACAAGCTCAATCTAATTTGAAAATTGGAGACATTGTATTAATTAAAAGCGAAAGTACACCACCTGCTTGTTGGCCGCTGGGAAGAATTGTAAAAGTAAATAAAAATGCCAAAGATAATTTGGTCAGATCTGTAATTGTAAGAACATCAAATGGAGAATATGTAAGGCCCATAAATAAGTTAATTTTGTTGCCAGATAATTGAACTTTTTTTACTTTGTATTAAATTTAGATTCACTAATGATAATAAGTTTTTGATAATTGTAAAACTGCATAACTTAGTACTTGCTGAGAGAGGCGAGAATGTTTAATATAATATTAAATAGCAACATTTTATAACTAAAATGTACGATAGAAATGTGACTGGCAACTCTTGCTCTCTTACTTCAGATGTCAACGCGTGTACCGGGTTATTTTGCTTTGTCTGCTAAATTAATACTAATTTGTGAGTTTTTTCATTATAACTATAAATATAAAGTGATCATACGAATTGAAAGCCAGCAGTTTCATTCTCATCAATACTCAACACTAAATATCAAACATAAAAGTGATCCGGCTCGAAGGACCACTTTTATGTTTGATATTTAGTGTTGAGTATTGATGAGAATGAAACTGCTGGCTTTCAATTCGTATGATCACTTTATATTTATAGTTATAATGAAAAAACTCACAAATTAGTATTAATTTAGCAGACAAAGCAAAATAACCCGGTACACGCGTTGACATCTGAAGTAAGAGAGCAAGAGTTGCCAGTCACATTTCTATCGTACATTTTAGTTATAAAATGTTGCTATTTAATATTATATTAAACAATGTAATTCCAAGTTATGATCTATCCGTGTGCCAAATTGTATGACGATTGGTTAAGCTTAAGGCGTCAAGACTGACTAACAAACTCACTTTCGCATTTATTAACCGACTTCAAAAAAAGGAGGAGGTTGTCAATTCAGGTGTATTTTTTTTATTTTTTTATGTTTGTTACCTCGTAACTCCGTCATTTATGAACCGATTTGATATATTCTTTTTTTGTCTGGAAGGGTACGTTTGGTCCCATTGTCATCAGATCAGGATTTGATTACTTCTTAGTCGGTTTAAGTTTTTTTGTAAAACAGTCCAATTACTTATTTATTAGTAGTAGGATGGGTGTAATTATATATTTACAAATAAAAAGTAGTATATGTAGTAAGTATATCAGTTATCTGGTTTCCATAGTACAAGCTCTGCTTAGTTTGGGATCAAGGGCCCAATTCTCACCTCTTCGACATCAATGTGGCATTAGACATTTTCCCAAAAACATGGCGGGTATATTTTTCGCCAGATCTCGAATTCGACATCGATAATACGAGAATCGGGGGCCAGTCGCCGTGTGTAAAGGATATACTAATCTATTTAGTATTATTTTCGTGACGTTGCGATATTTTTACATAAAATTGTGTGTTGTGTTTTTCTGTGAAAACATCTAACTGTATACAAACGATCAACCTTGCTGTCAAAATATTTTTTCAGAATTTCAATAGTAAAAATACTTCACCCCCTTAAAGCAGTTCAGGTGAATTAAAATACAAATTAAACCTGCATAATGAATTTTTCTGAAGCGCTCGTGGTGTAGCATGATTAGCCGTTCTTAATCTATCGATAAAGTTAAGCTACGTCTGTCGTGGTCGGTACATACACGGATGGGTGACCACCTAGTGGTATTTCAAATCGAGCGTTTCCGTGCTTCGGAAGGCACTTAAAGTCGTTGGTCCCGGTTATCACAGTCGTTAAGCTGGTTGGATGCCTCCTAGGCGGCTTGAAAAATTCCAACAGTAGGTTGACCACTAGCCTACCTCCACAAATCCGCAGTGGGCACGCGTGGTGGAGTATCGCCCAGTCCCTTTCACCCTCATTTGTGAAAGGCCTGTGCCAGCAGTGGGACATTATAGGGTGATGATGATGATGATGAATGAATTTTAGGGTTAAACTGTAAAAATCATTTAAAATAAATGTTGTCGTTTTCCGTCAACAAACTTGTGTTGCGAGTTCTTTTAAAATTAGCTGTTTAGACGCCGCAGTGAATTGTGCCTCTACACACAACTATAATACGGCAGAACGCAAACTTTACTTGTACCACCGTAGATATTCCCTGGAAAATGTATTTTTATTTTATCCCGGTAGGCTTGTTTCGATAACCCACCAACATGGTACAAGCAAAAACCAACTCTATCTGCCTAATTCTAAATTTCAAATTACATCATCGTTATTGTAACATAGAACATTTGAAGTAGAGACGCCCAATGTCGAGTGTACGCAGTAATGTTCGCAGCTGTATATAGGGATGTATTTCCCTCTCGCTTGCTTTCGTCGGACGTTGCTATAGTGCTGTCTCGCTTGGGTGCGGAGTTAAGCCGCTTATCTTCAGCCCGCACGCCGCGCCCCGCCGCCCTTGCCGGCTGCTGCGCGTAACTGGTTCCATTCTGCAATTTGTTCTAAATTTAAATTTCCTTCGGAAAATTCACTTTTTTTTCATATAGTAAAAACGAAAGGGACGCTGAACTGCATGGAGAACAGTAAAGCAGACATTTCTATGCACACAAAATAACACTCTACGCCAGCCTGTCAATTCTACTATATTTTAGTATTGTTTTTTTTAATACACGAAGTCAGTCAACAAGCATACAGTCCACCGGTAAGCAGTTACCGAAGCCATAGAGACGATTGCAACACACGAAGCATCTATCACGTGTTACCGACCCTCCCCCCCTCCCCAATGAGCTCTGGAGACATTTCTCACGCGCAGGAACTCAACAGGATATTTGGCTGTGGTGGCTTCCCCAGTCGAGCTGCTCTTTGAGCGAATAAACGATATGCTCTACCCCTCAAAAATTATGAAAGAAAACCAACGTAAAGTCGATATATGCGAACTAATTTAATTGCATACGCTTTGAATCACACACACACACACTGCAAGCAGTGAGGTCGATGGGTGGGACGATACTCCAGAATACTACGTCAACCAACCAGCTATAAAACGACAATATGAGTTTCTAGCTGCGGTCAACTAACTCGACCAACTCGGTGATCGATCAGCCCGGCCGGGCGGCCCCAAGACAAGACCCACGTTCAGCGGTCTGACTGCAGAAAATAACAAATATTCCAAATAATTTATTCAAATACAGACCTTCGCAAGGCACTTATGAAAAGTCTGACTCTAATACTCTTATACCGATTCGGAAGGTTGCATTTGCTGAGAAGAGCCTCAGTAATTACTCTTTTCAAAACAAGCTTAGATTAATTACATAATATTTACATTCTAATCGTACTGACAATAATTGCGTGCCCCGGCTCGGCAGCAAAACTACAAAGTAGACTGTATCGATATTTAATAAGTAAATAAATAGTAAACTTAAGCAAACCAGCCCCCACAAGCAGCACCTATTCACAAGTATGACGTGTGTGGCAGCCATCGCTCTCCTTGCCATATTGGAGGGAAGTGGGCGACCCGTCACACGACGCTGCCGCAAGCAAAGGCACATAAGCTTGATAAGGATAAGTCACGTGACTGCTGCATATAAAACCCACGCACCAAATTCTGCATGCGGAAAATTTTGCGTTTGGCTTTTATCTATACTTACTTTCGGGACTTAATCTGCCCTAAGACACCATGGTAGAGTAGGAATGACAATGAGCTACCTAACCTACCCTGTTCCCAATTTTGCGATTCTTCCATTTGACTTCTATCTGTCATATCAGGATTCACTCCTTTCTTACTCAGATGATATCATCTTTCACACATTCCATCCATATATTCAGAGACTCCAGACAATGATGTTGATCCCAATTTTTTTTTATGTTGTTAGAAAAACAGGCACCATGATTTTGGTACTTAGCTTCCGCAAAAGCAAACTCATTAAAAGTTTCAGTGGATTTTTAATGAAGCCCTTTGCCACTTTTCCAGGCCTTTGCAGCAAAAAAAAGACCAGCAGAACTGCCCAGTTACAACACACTCTTATTGCTGAAATTGTCTTTGTTTAAACACATCAGTCTTATGTGTCTTACAAATGCAATAAGTACCTACTAATCATTCATAAAAAAATGTTTTATGAAAATTTTAGTTTTTTTTTTAATTATTCAGTATGACGCATGACGTCGTTTGAAACACACTTTTACGAGGGCAGACTACTCGACTCGTGCGTTGGGTTGGTATTTTCTACTATTTTATACGTAAACTTTAATTAGTAACACGATTTTTCATAATTACAATGCAATTTTTGTATTTTCTAAAAAAAAAAATTATTATTGTTTCGTACCTTTCTTTAGATTCATTGGGTACAGTGATCTGCGTTTGTAAGACGAATACGACAGTGTATGTGCACTTGTGCAGAGTAAAGCTACGTCCATACATCTTTATCGTCAATATTGTTTCTTTATGTGTAATTTGAATTTAGAATCTTGGTTAGGTAGCGTTATCTCAGCCTTGTAGATCGATTCTTTATTCTAAAAACAACGTACCTATAACCCAACAAATTACAGAATATACCAACAGCAATATATATTACAAGCGACGACCGCCACTCTCACTCGATGTCTCGCTTTATCTAGAATATAGTATGCATACTATATACCTACATTATACCTCGATGTACCAAGTAGGTACATACTAAATGACGGCTGAATTTCACAGGAACATCTTTGTATCGATTTAATGTTAAATTCATCATGAAATATACATTCTTACTTTAACAATTACCTATTCTGAACAGAGGGTATACGTTAGGTACCTTCGCCTGAATTTGTTACGAGCTAACGATAAACTAATTTACATCGCTCGGATTCACTCGCATTTCTGAGGGATCTATTGTTTTTCTGAGATGATAAGTACTCTACGTGTTAATCCAGAATATGTTCTGTCTGTGTGCCAAAGAATCATGGCGAGATCCATACAATGATTTGTACAAAAAAAATAAACATTTTAGAGGGTTTTGAATCACTTCCAATGTAGAGATTACATTACCAGCAACATATTAATATACATGAAATATTTTATAAACCCCGCAAAACAGAACAACAACATAACGGTTTTGGTCTCGAATAGTTGCGATTCGCCGGCATGCCATAGAAATTCGCATTTTTATCCCGGGATTCTAAAAATATATTAAATAGCTCAAATTATTCTTTATGCACCAAGGATCAATTATAACTTCATTGTAACGTCTCTAAAAATCTAATTTTTTTTGTACAAATCTCGCCATGATCCTGTCATTCAGATCGGTTCAGTAGCTTTTGCGTGAAAGTGTAACAAACAAATACCTCAAAAACTTTCGCGTTTATAATATTCGTAGTTAGTCCACGACTGGCAGTATCATATCCAATAGTAAAGGTTTAAACTTATCCTTTATCTGAAATAAATGTTTTTCTATGTTTTAATGAAGTTCAGTTTATTGAAAAGGAAATTGAATTATTTCTACCTAATAAAATATATATAGAAGCGCTCGTGGTGTAGCATGATTAGCGGTTCTTAATCGATCGGCAAAGTTAAGCTACGTCTGTCGTGGTCGGTACCTGGATGGGTGACCGCCAAGTGGTATTTCATATCGAGCGTTTCCGTGTTTCGAAAGGCACGTAAAGCCGTTGGTCCCGGTTATCACTTAATTGTGATAGTCGTTAAGCTAGTTGGAGGCCTTCTAGGCGGCTTGAAAACTCCAACATTAGGTTGAGCACTAGCCTACCTCCACCGATCCGCAGTGGGCACGCGTGGTGGAGTATCGCCCAGTCCCTTTCACCCTCATTTGTGAAAGGAGGCCTGTGCTCAGCAGTGGGACATTATAGGCTAATGATGATGAATAAAATATAGAAACATAAAAAAAACGTTTGTTCTAGCGTTAAAACTAAGTAAAACTAAAAGTTAAAACTAACTTTTCTTTTAGTTTTAACTTTTAGTTTTACTTAGTTTTAACGCTAGAACAAACGTTTTTCAGACCATGGTACTATACTAACATTCTATAACATCAAATAAAAAAACGTCTTTATTTTTGAAAAAACCACAAAACAGAAGATTTTCAAAAAATCAGGAAGCCGCGAATTCCCACATCTGCTACAAAACTGGCGTGCCGCCTTGCCACAACTACTTTGAAGTGCAAGCATTTATCAAAATCCTACAGAAAACTATCAAGACAACTGTTATTCATTATTTTTATGTGATTTTTATCTACAATTTATAAGTAATACCTATTTAGACATTTTTATATATTTGACATTTGAGTGCTTTTTATACATTTTATACCTGACTTTCGTGCATTATTAAAAAAAAATAACATCAAACAAGAAATAAAATGTCATTTACATCAAGCTAGGTGTAAATCTTTGATTTACTATACATCCAGATTGAGTGTCGCAGCGGTGCACGCGTCGAAAAAAATAGCCCCTAACTGTTAGGGGCTAAATCAAATAAAAATAAATAAAATTGCAAAATAATGTTTAATATATGAATTTCTCCCGATTTTAATTGGATTATTTCAACAACTGCTATCATTATGAACGTCACTATGACAAGCAGAATGACGCAGAGGGAGCGTAAAACGTAGCTGTTACGCGCAGCAGCCTATAAAACTGTGCCTGTTTTATATATTCGTGTAGTATGGCGACGTTCTTTCTAGGTATATTTATTTCTATGGTGTAAATATACCAGCCCGCGAAACTATTTGTATAAAATAATTTTGATTTTAAACACAGTCTATGCTAATAAATTAATACACTGATTAAATGGTCACGTAAATAAAGTCACATTATACGAATAAGACAGTAAGGTGATCGATAAATATGTGACAACTTAAACAGTGTTATATTTCAATAGCTTTTTAGATAAGGCCAAGTATATTTACCATAGAAATAAATATACCTAGAAGGAACGTCGCCATACTACACGAATGTATAAAACAGGCCAACTTTTATAGGCTGCTGCGCGTAACAGCTACGCTTTACGCTCCCTCTGCGTCATTCTGCTTGTCATAGTGACGTTCATAATGATAGTAGTTGTTGAAATATTCCAATTAAAATCGAGAGAAATTTAAATATTGAACATTATTTTGCATTTTTATTTATTTTTATTTGATTTAGCCCCTAACAGTTAGGGGCTATTTTTATCGACGCGTGCACTGCTGCGACACTCTATCTGGATGTATCCTTAATCAAAGATATTTACCTTGATATCAATTCGAAATGTCAATCTCCACCTTACAGAATACCGCAGCCAAATAACTTTATGTTGTGTAAAGTTGTGTTCCTGCGCGTGAGTAAGGTTGCCAGAGCTCATAGGGGAGGGGGGAAAGGTCGGTAACGCGTTAGCGATGCTTCTTGTGTTGCAAGCGTCCATATGGCTACGGTAACCGCTTACCATCAGGCGGGCCGTATGCTTGTTTACCGACTTAGTTGCATTAAAAAAAAACTTCCCCGTTTAAATGTTAAAACATTAATAAAAACGAAGCCACAAACCGTGCAAAAGTGCAAACTTAACGTATCATGGATTCATGGCGGGGTTTTTAATATAACTGGCAGCATGTGGCCACTCCAGTGCTCTTCGAAACTAATTCAAACAAATGTTGTTGCATTATTCAAAATTCGAATAGTGACGCTTCGTTTTACCGCCGCATAATTGCGTCTATAGACAATAAAATTGTACAAAAGTTTTTATGTAATTTTGTGATTGTCATAAATTATTAAAAAATACCGGCCAAGTGCGAGTCGGAGTCACACACGGAGGGTTCCATACACTATTAACTAACTCAACTTTACTATGAAAAAACCCAAATAATGTAGTTTCTTGTATGGGTGCCGCCTTAATTTTTTTTTTTGATTTGTTGTTATAGCGGCAATAGAAATACATATTCTCTGAAAATGTCAGCTGTGTACCTATTACCGTTCATGAGATACAGCCCACTGACAGACAGACGGACGGACGGACGGACAGCGGAGTTTTAGTAATATGGTCCCGTTTGGCACCCTTCGGGTCCGGAACCCTAAAAGGCATATAGGTACAAAGCATAATATGAAGGTAGCTAATTTAATGCATAAAAATCTGAAGATAGTATCATATTACCTAAAACCCGAAAACTTTTCACTCGTAACGTAACATCAATCGAAAACTCATAAGCGTCAGATGTATTAGGAAAATGAATAATAAATCCGTACCGCAGACAATAGAGGCATTAGGTGCACCATAGACAAGGAGCGATCACAAGGGGTGGGGTGCGTTCGGTAACACAATCCGCGAGCACGTCAACTCTATTATTTATGGATTCTTTAACATGTAAGGACTATCGTATGGAGGGCCGCAGAGAGGGACTAGAGGGAGTTTGAACACAAATACATCGGACATTTGGCACAAGGAAGTGTTTCTTCTGCCTCGGTGCGTTCTGAGAGGGATTGCGTTTTTTTGTATACAGAAATTGTTTTGGGGTAACAGGTTTTCTGCCTAATTACAAACTGTTATATTTATGAAAAAAATAATGGCTTTTCCAAGATCGAAGAAGCGTTTCATGAAATAAAGAACCCTAATCAAAATACGGTTAAAATTGCGATGACATAAAAAGCAATCAGTTACATTTGAGTAGAAATGGAAATAGATCAAAGACACGACAACTCGGCGACGTAAATTCATGCGGTAATAATGCAATAAATTTACTTTTCGGACGCGGTTAAACCTAACATGGCGCAAAATTGAATCGTAACGCTTTGTCGAACGCTGCCGAGAACCGCTTTTTGAATTACAAAATTCAATTTCTTATAATACTCAGCATAAATCAAACCTTTTTGTCTATGATGAAAAAAGAATATGTACCCGAGCGTAGTTCAAAGTTTCTGAGCACTTTCAGAGTTATTTTCACTGTTTTAAAGGCGTTCGAATTTCGAAAAACAAATATGGCAAATGACATTTCCGTGTAAAAGGAGGTGGCAATTCAGCCTGCTTGGTAATTTTTGTTCGATTTATTGAAAATTACTTTGATGTGAATTGTGGGCGGCTATTGAGTGAATCGGGAATATTCGATTATATACGGAACTCGACTTTTCAATTTGCGGTCCCTTTTTATGTTACAGAAATGATTGGTGTAAGCATAAAACAAATTGTACCCTCAATTTAATATCTCCTTCGATTTTATTTTTAAAGATAAATTAAAAACTCAATACTAATATAATAAAAAATTATATTCGCAAGCACTTATGAATTGTTTAACATCCCTTTATTATCTTGAAATGGTTTTTTTTACTCTGATTAAGCCTGTATTTTTTTTTTTTTTTTTATACCACTTAGGTGGCAAACAAGCATACGGCCCGCCTGATGGTAAGCGGTTACCGTAGCCTATGGACGCTTGCAACACCAGGGGTATCACGCGCGCGTTGCCGACCCTGCAGAAATCTCTTCACACCCCTTTTGAAGAACCCCATGCTGTACTCCATTGGGAAAACCACGGCGGGGAGCTCATTCCACAGTCTGAGCGTCCGCGGAAGGAAGCTCCTTTGAGCCCGCACAGTACGAAACAATTCAGGTTTCAATATGTGAGGATGGACTCCCCGTCGATGGCGAGAGTTGCGATGGTAGAAAGTAGCCGTGGGCATCATCTTAAACAATTCTTCAGAACACCGTCCGTTGTACAAGCGGTAGAACACACATAAGGAGGCAAAGTCTCTCCTCAGACTGAGGGGCTCTAAACCGCTTGTGAGCTCGACACACCACAATCAATTTTGACCACAATCTCACCATAGTAAGTGATGATGTGGCTGAAGGTGGTGCACACACAAAGCCTAGAAGGAACTGGCTCTCAAGTGCAGCTGGTAGACACACCCATGTGCTTGGCGACAGATTTTCAACTTGAGGGTGGTAGCCAGCCAGGTGGGTACTACAAAGTACCCTACCACCGTGCTATGGTTTCCTCACGATGTTTCCTACAGGTAGGTACTAGGCAGCCTGGAATATTTTAAGTTTCTTAGAATCTTTACAATACTACTACTAGGTAATTTACTAGGTAATCTTTATTACCAATTTTTTTTTTGGTTCACAGTTTGGACGCTCTTCCTATAACCAAGAACAATAGATATCTCAGGAACTGCTAGTCAAGTAAACAAAAATCTGAACGAAAACAAAATTACGAGTAATTTCACTCGTTACAAATCCTGACTAATATTAAAAATGACAAAGTGAGTTTCTTTGTTTGTTACGCCTTCACGCCTCAACTACTCAACGGATCATAATGAAATTTTGCTTGCAGATAGCCTATGGTATGGAGAAGGATATAAGCTAGGGTGAAACCGCGGGGAAGGCTAGTTTAATATAATCGAACCGGAACAAATTACCCCTATCCATTTATTTACATTTAATTTACCGATATCCACATTCCGAGGTCAAGAACCACTAACAGCCACTTCCCGCGATTCGGAAGCTTTCGCGCCCCGGGCCGGCGATTAACCGCCAATCCTCTTGATTTATTCGATTTTCGAACGACGCCATTTTAGGTCACGTGCTGGTTGCAAATAAGGATAAGGAGCATACAGGGCGATACACCCTTGCCTTACTCATAAAACGTTATTTAAAAAAAACACTTTTTACACATATTTATCGAAATCATCTTATTGACATCGTCAAACAATGTGACCCTGATTCTGTTGTTTACAACTTAACTAATTTTAGTCTCACTATGTCTTTTTCTAACAAAGAACATAAGAAAAGGATGTAAGAAATGTAGTCCTGTCAAATTAGTCAAATGCTTTCAATATAAATTTAGTCGCCAAATAGACCGCAAATGACGACGGCAAAGACTAATTTGACAGTTTTAAATATATTCTATCCTTTTTCAATAATGTTCGCATAAAAGAGATGTGATGTGACTAAAATTAATTTAGTGCGATTTACAACAGAATTTGCAACATCATATTAGTTAGCTGTCAACCACAGTTTTAATTAAATAAAGAGAAGTCTATGTCCTTACATACAATAGGCTATCTACGTACCGATATGAGAGTACCGTAGATTGATTGGTTGACAAACAAACTCACATTCAAATTTTATAATTTTAGTTACAATATTTAGGTCTTAAAAAAAACTAAAAACAGTGTTTCGGCCTGAAATGCAACAAACAAACAAACAAACTCACATTCACATTTATAATATTAGGATGGATTTAGGTCCTTGCAAAAATCTAAATAGATTTTAACGCAAAAAAAAACACTCTGTAGATCAAATGGGTATAGAATACGACACCGTAATTGGAGCACTCAATTTGCGCGCCACTTTTCCAACGCCGCGTGCCGCCCACGTGCTAGACGTGCGCCTCTATCAATTGTCTATGCTCCGATATCTGCTCTATAATCGAATGTTTTGTCTGTGGTACCCTTTTAAATAATGAAAACAATGGACACCCGCGCTTTTAATCTGTATGTGGACGTAGATGTAATATTAAAATGTCGATGGATAATATTTCGCCTACAAGACCATAAGATATTAAATTGTTGATTATATATGGTGGCAAATAAGCATATGGCCCTACTGATGGTAAGCGGTTACCGTAGCCTATGGACGCTTGCAATACGAGGGGTAAAACGCGCGCGTTGCCGATCCTGCAGGAATCTCTTCAAACCCTTTTCGAAGAACCACATGCCGTACTCTCTGATGTTTCCAGATGTTTGTGGTTCAACCACGCATCCCCCTGACAATTTGCCTGATAGTAAGGGGGGACTACCGTAGGCAAGAGAACACGATGGTCTGACCAAGTGAAAGAAGCCACCTCCTCTTCTAAATTCTACCTAAGGGTGAGGGCTTCTTCGGACCTGAATCGATGGAGGCAGTTTGTCCTTTTAAGGGGCTCCAGTGACCACGATCCTCAGAAATGAGGGACCGACTGAAGAAGAAGAAGAGGGAACTATCAGGTAAATCATCATGCATATCTGCCTTCTTGTCAGATTTTCGACATAGAAAATTTTAGTGTTTTAAGTTCATTTACCGATAGCTGAATTTTAAAATCGGGATTGACATCTAATTTGAATAGTAGATGAGATTTAATAATGCCATACAGAAAAAAGTGGTTCTAATGCTTGAAGCATGCAATTGGGATATTGTAGCAACTTTTGCTTTCAAATCCATCAACAATGTTTCGAATCGCGCCAAAAAATCGGCAAAGGCTCATCGTCATAATGCCTAACGATAAAAAAGAGGCTTGCATCGCTGGATTACGGAGCACGCTCCATTGCCGATTATAATTTTGACTCGCAAAGAATCGACTAGTTTATTTTTTCTTTTTTATTAACAGTGCGGCCAGGTGAGCCTTGCAGAATACTTTTTAATTGGGACGTCTTACACACAAAGCGATGATACAACCCTTACGTTGACGAATTCCAACGAATATTGTTTTTTTAAGGGTTTTTGAGTCAGAGGGGGGTGGTTTTATCCGTGAACCTTTAAGATTATTTTGTGAAAGAAGACTGATACAGGATTTTACGTATTGACACTAGCAATAGGTACGACAATGTGTTGCCGAAACAAAGCTTAAAGAAACTGGCTCTCAAGTGCAACTATCGGAGCACACCACTGGGTGCTTAAGTATTTTTCAGGCCTTCTTTTTCTTCTACCGCTGTGAGGTTATCTGCCAATGGTTGCGCAGTGGCATTTATTCCATAATCAAAATTAAGTTGACAATGCTGCCGATTCAGTTGTAAATCGCACTTAACAAATTAATCACAGCCTCTTTCTTACAAAAAATATTGAAAAAGGATAGAACATATTTAGAGCTCTCAAATTAGTCTTTGTCGTTTTCATTTGCGGGTAATTAGACGTAACAAACTTTGATGGCGACTAAACTTTACGTTGAAAAAAAAGCATTTAGACTAATTTGACAGGACTAAATTTCTTATATCCTTTTCATCTTTGTTAGAAAGAGATATAGTGAGATTAAATTAGTTTAGTTTTAAACAATCGAATCAGCACCAATGTAGTCAGCACCCATTCTTAATTTTGCAACGATTTATTGTGTCTTTGATCCACCATCGCTTTTTTAAGAAAAAATTGCCATATTGTCATCAATATCCCAAAATAACTTGGCTGTTGTGTGAGCAAGCTACAGACGTCATTAGATTTTTGAGGAATTCAATATTTTGTTCCCAAAATTCTATGCTATAAATTATTATTTCCTGTTTGTGCCTCACTCAAGACGTATAGGAAGAATATCCGCTCTATAGAAGCTAAATAATACTGTTCCATCCGATTTATTCTCAAAAGACCTGCAACTGTTACTAATTCAATAAAAAATGTGATCCCAAATAAATAATCCAGATCTATAAGAGTATAAAAGTTACCTTCCGACCGCCAGGAACCGTCTACGTTAAAAAAAAACATTAAAAAAATAACTCATAACTCACAATTAAAAACAGCTACTGGTCATGCCCGAAAGTATATATAATAAATTTATTCCTTAAAAAGGTTGAACTGAAAAGAGCAGGATACTGGCACAAAAGACGGGACAGGCTTGAGCAGTGGCGAGAATAAAAAAAAACTTGTTTATGGTCATTTTGCCGCCAACGCTTACGGAGTTTAATTTTAGAATTCTAACTTTTTTAAAGCGATGAAGCGCTTGTTCGATGTAGGTAATTATTTAATTTTGCAGTATAGATACCTACTTCATTTTGACTTCATTGCAATGAGTTGATTCTTGTTTCAATATACACATATATGGTGCCAACAATTATAAATTTTGAGAGAGGTAGAGCATAGCGTTTATTCGCTCAAAGAGCAGCTCGACTGGGGAAGTACCTCCACCTTACAGAGTACCGCAGCCAAATAACTTTATGTTGTGTAAAGTTGTGTTTCTGCGCGTGAGTAAGGTCGCCAGAGCTCATAGAGGAGGGGGGAAAGGTCGGTAACGCGTGAGCGATGCTTCTTGTGTTGCAAGCGTCCATATGGCTACGGGTTACCGTACTGCCGTATGCTTGTTTACAGACTTAGTTGTATAAAAAAAAAAAAAAATGTAATGCAAATTGTATCATTCGTCATTACAAGGTGAACGGGCCTGTGTTGACCACAATCGCACCGTGGTAGGTGATGTGGCCGAATGTGGTAAGTACACACAGTAGAAAGGAACTTGCTCTCAAGCGCAGCTATCGAGACACACTTGTCTGTGCTTGGCATTTGATTTTCAATTAGCCCAGACTGGTACTACAAGTACCCTACCACCGTGCCATGGTTTCCTCGCGATCTTTTCCCTTTAAGCTCAAGCTTCGAGCCTTTGCCACGACGTCACATCCACTAAGCTACAAATCACGTGGAGGTTTCAAGAGATCTGATGTGAAGGTTGGTCTGCTTAAGTTTCCAATCGACTCAGTCTACTTTGTAATTTTGCCGCCGCGCCGGGGTACGCAATTGTTGTCAGTGCGATTAGAATGTAAATATTATGTAATGAATCTAAGCTTGTTTTGAAAAGAGTAATTGCTGAGTTTATTGATGGCTCTTCTCAGCAAATTCAACCTTCCGAACCGGTAAGAGTATTAGAGTTAGACTTTTCATAAGTGCCTGCGAAGGTATATTTGAATAAATGATTTTGAATTTGATTTTTATTTGAACTTACATCTAGGTGTAGGAGTCCCACCATCGAAAATTTTGTTCGCTTCATTTTATTTCAGTCATGGAAACATGCGCTCCGATTGCCTAATGCCCGGTCTCAATGAACAAAAACGAATCGTTTTGCTTACACAAATTAATTAGCTTAAACAATGGTAGGTTTTTTTATTGCCAAACTGGGCATATAGATCATTTCGTAAGCTAATTTAACCTGTGATAGCCACTTTCATATGGGAGGGTCTGCTATGCAAAGCTTTGAGGTATTTGCTTCATTATTAGTAAAGATATAAGAGTCTTAATTTTAATAAATCTTAACCGGTAACGGTCCGTAAATTATTGAAACCGGGCATAAGTCAAGAATACATTAACAGTCGAGCGACTGCGCTCCGCCCGATTGTCAGTTTTTTCACGAACATAGGGATTCGCATCGCGCTCGTTGAAGGCTCATTTTAAAGTCCACGCTTGACATCGTTAACAGAATTCGTTCGTTGCTCGGCTCGTGCTCGGTTCGCGTAGCCTGGACTGGACGCATCATAATGCTTTATGGTGCGTCCATGCTTGGCGAACCGAGCACGAGCCGAGCAACGAACGAGCATACTGCGAGCACGATTCGCATAGCGTGGACGGGCTTGCGAGCCTCGAACGAGCGCGATTGTCAGTTTTTTCACGAACAAAGGGATTCGTATCGTGCTCGTTGTAGGTTCGTTCTTGGCTCGGTTCGCGTAGCCTGGACGCACCATAATGCTTTACATGATTATTATTTATTTTAGTTGCGGAACTATGTTTTTTGTGAACGAAGTTTAAATAAAATTTTGATTGATCAAGTTCGTCGTTGTTACCTTCACATAAATACACCTGTGCACACAGGGTTGCAACAAAAACGCGACAAAAGGTCATTCATAGAACGGAACTGAATAGTATAGGTACTAACAAAAGACCATAGACAAATTCCCACGTTTTTTTCTGAAACGTCTTTTGATGACCATGGTAGCAAAATTTATGAGGTGCGAAAAGGTTGTAAAATAAGTTTTTTTTCTTATTTTATTTTTATTTTGTTTTACTGGTTTACCAGTGACTGTTACAATGGTTACATCTTAAAATTAATTTACAGTATACATGTTATTATGCTTATTGTACAATCTATTTAAGGTAAACACCACTTGCATCTAAGTACGCTATAAACAAGGTAATACGTATTACTAAAGAGATAAACATATTAAAATAACTTAAAATAAAAGTAGGTGATAACATACATAAGTTCTTTGTTACAATTTAATTCGGAATATGCTCAAGCAAAAACTTACGAAAACCGTATAATGAAACGGCGAAGATGTCGACTGAATGACTATACGTGTTCAGTAAAGTACTTAATCTAAATATAGGGGAGCTGGATCCCAAAACAGTAGTGCGAAACGGAGGAATTAAAGGCCTAATCGGAGCACGTGGCATTATTCGCGGGACTCTAAAACCAAAACTACTAAGTAATTGAGGGCAATCAACACTATTAGAAAAATTTATTTAGTGGGCTAGTTAGATAGAAAATATCACCTATAAAGCTTCATGTTATTTATATATTTAATTACACAGACTCCGCACCACACTACACACACACCCCACAACCAAACTACACACCCACACCACACACACACCCCACTCATTTTATATACCTAATTATAAATTCAGTTCCTATTACTTGTACATACGCTGCTTTCTTCTGACGAGTGTCATGTTATTATAAAAAATTGTAATATTTATATTTTAGTATGTGGATAGCTGTAATTGGCCTTACATTTTTAAGTACAACAATGTAATTCATTTTGTTTGAGGCTGTTGCTGTCCCTAATAAAAATAAATAAATAAAATTATATACTTAATTTAATTTAAAAAAAAACATGCTGAGTTTCTTGCCGGGAGTCTTTTCAGTTTAAGTGTATTACGAACCGGTGGTAAAATCAATTGTAACGTTCGTAAGTGCCTTATTAGGGCCTATATTGAATAAACAATTTTTGAATTTTGAATTTTATACACTAACTCACTAACTATAATTTTGTAAAATAGGGATGATTCCTAGGTAAAAAAATTAATTAGTCCGTCCAAGTCCGTCAGTTAGATTTAGAAAAAAAATTGGAAACTTATTTTTTGCTTTACCAAATTATGAAAAAATACAAAGATAAAGCGAGTCAAAGTTCGAGAGTGGGGTTAACGTGGGTTAACCTCACTTAAGAGTAAAAAGTGTATTCCAACGTGACGTCATGCGGAACTTCAACACACGATATCTTCGTATTTCTTTGTTTTATTGACAAAAGAATAAAGGAATTACATGATTTATTTTGTAATGTTTGTTTCATATTCTTCCATTTAGTTATAGGATCCTTAAAATACTTTTTCAAAATTTCTTCGCCGAAAACACACTTTTAGTAGTTAGATATGATATGTAGGATTGAAGGTGACCATAGAGTATACTTAGTTATATGTAGGTAACAAATAATTATCCAGAATTAATCCTAAGATTAGCTCGCATGAGATGACATTGTACGTAACGCAACAATGACTGATAGAAAATTAATAAACCGAAATAAAATACCCCGCGTTCCATCGTCCCATATCCCACGCCGTGACAATGTTTAAAAAATAATTGAAGAAAAAATCGTATCCCTTGGGGATTACACGACAAACGCATTTCGGCCACACCGAAATTAAAAAAAGAACGAAATTCATCAAATTCAAATTTATAAAAGGAATTTTGATTTGACAATAGTTTTGATTCGATAGATTCGAGCATCAGTGTGACATTTCGTGCAAGTGCTGCCACCTGTCGCGACCTGGCGTGTGAATGATACACATCGATATACGTAGTTATCGACGATCAATGATTTGGCAGTAATTTAACAATGAAACTACTTGGGAAGCCCTTTTCTGTTTGATATAGATGGACAATAGGCGCAGGTTAAGCGAGTGACTTGTCAAATACAGTACAGAAAGATAAATGTGACTTGAAATATAGATATGTAGTACCTACTACTTGACGGGCCAGTTGGCGCAGTTGGTTAAACCTATAGCGCCGCAGGTCGTGGGTTCGATTCCCAAACAGGACATGCATTTTTGTGCATGAACATGTCTGTATGTCCTGAGTGTGGGTGTAATTATGTATATTAAGTATTTATTTACAAACAAAAAGTAGTATATGTATTATATCAGTTATCTGGTTTCCATAGTACAAGCTTTGCTTAGTTTGGGATCAGATGACCGTGTGTGAGAAATGTCCCAGGATATTTATTATTATTTTATTATTTATTATTACTACCTACTTATCCGTAATTTGAAAGAGTACGTGTACATTCAGTTCGGCACAAGTAGGCAGGCATATAAGTCTATAAATAAATAGAACCATGACAGAAGGAAACATTAAAAAATAAGTTTCGAAGAGGAGTGCAGAAAGCCAATAAATAATCATTGAGTTATTATTACTACGCATAGAGAAGCCATCATAAACAAAGGTTATGTTCACGATACACATAATTCATTTCCTTGAACGATTTTACTTCACTGGTGCACATAGATGATCTTTATTTGGTAAAATACCAACAAAAATACACAATAAAACTCAAAATACACAAATTTATGAAATTAAAAATGAAAACGCTACGTCCTGTCACTCTGCAAGCTCTTAGAAATTATTTTTGCCAGTGTCAAGTTATCTGAATGTGTCTCAGTGAACTGAAAATGGATAATGATATGAAGGTTTTAGTAAAATGGTGGCCATTCTACTAAAACTTTTCGTGGACCTTTTGTGACAACTTACTTGTACTTGTAGTCACGTCATCGCGTCACGTTATGTTCCATTTTTAGAGTCAACTAAAGTACTTTTTTTGCGCTGAAAAAATAATTAGTCGTCTAAGCAAACAGTAGAGACGCGTAGCGCTATCAGAAAGCTTTTAGGAGTATTTTTCTCGCAAACACCATGATTTTCACGGCGCTTACGTGTTTCGTTCAACGTTCTACAACACCAAGTGTGGTCGGATGGCCTCACTTGTACGGAACATAGTTGTGATGTGTGGCGTCTTCTCATCATATCATCATAATAATATAATGAAGTGGAGACATTTGTGTTTGTATACACCAGCTAATCTCTGGAACTACCACTGGAATCGAAAAATTCTTTCACTAATAGGAAGCTTTTCGGCAACGCGCGCGTGATACCCCTGGTGTTGCAAGCGTCCATAGGCTACGGTAACCGCTTACCATCAGGCGGGCCGTATGCTTGAATGCCACCTAAGTGGTATAAAAAAAAAAAAAACTACATTATCTTTTTATACCGAAACGCGGGTGGAACTGAGGGGAACAGCTAGTCCATTATATGGATCACACTAATATAAGATTTATATTGCATGATTGCAGCTTTATTTTAGGTAACCATTTAGTAATCTGTGGTTTTAGAAGGGTTTTAGTTTGAATGTTGGACATCCTCGAAGCCCCCTCGCTCTATGTATGTATGTATAATGCAGTTCATTTTGAAACAGTTGAAATTAATCTCTGGACTAGTTTACAAACGTGACATAATTAATAATCAAATGCAATCATAATTTTCGTTGAAAAACACAATCAAATCTTAAACCATCCACTACCTGTCAAACGCGGCGACATTACTTCAAATCGAACTGTCACACCTCCACAAGAAATATGACTCGATTGTCAAATTGCTTTTTTTTTCTCCCAACTCCGATGGCACCGGAATCAAGTTTTCGACCAGCCGTTGTCAAATTAGACACTGTTCGATATTTAACACTTTGACACTGGCAGCTAATCCTTCCAACAATTATTTTTATTTTTTGATGCTCTCGAGTGTCATGGCCGCCACGAAATAATCCTTTTAAACGCGCACTCTTTTTTTATAAATTTAAATAGCTTGCATCGTATTTCTCTGGTTAGGTATGCTTTAGTATTGGGAAAAAAAATTTTACTTGAAACTTAATGGTTAGTGTAGGTTCGCAGTAGGCTTGAGAAGATAGAAGGTATCTTTGTATGGATGATATTAGAGAGCCATACTCTATGGCCATACGACTTTTTTTTGTTCGGCTATTTTGGCTCACTCAGTGACTAACTACTATGACAAAAAACGAATCCGTCCAACCAAAGTCCCAGTAGACAGACCCATCCAACAAAGGTACCTACTAAAACGCAATGTCACGACATAACATAATAAAATCAAACATGCTTTATAATACCTTCATATTGATCAAGATCATAGACAAATCTTGTCCACAAAACAATGCCATTATTCTTATAAAAATAAACAACAATTTTGAGGCTTCCATTCGTTAGATGTACGTACAGATAAAAAAAAATATCATCATAGACAAGACGGCGGCGCATTCGGATTTCAAAATAAAACTGGGGCACGTTTTAGGGTTGTCAATAACTATTAATGGTTATTCAATAATAATCATTTTGTACATAAATTATGGGTAGCTAAACTGAACTGGCAAAACTTTCTGATATTGATAAAAATGTCAAAGATGTAAATTAATGGTAGGTAACAGGGGTAAACTTCGAAATCGCAAAAAAATTATTGGACTGTTTAACAAAAAACTTAAACCGACTTCAAAGTACACTAAGAAGTAATCAAATCCTGATCTGATGACAATGGGACCAAACGGGAAGTGAACCTTCAAAAAAAAAATTTCAAATCGGTTGATAAATGACGGAGACATGAGGAAACATAAAAAAAAAAAAAAAAAAAACGAATTGATAACCTCCTCCTTTTTTTGAAGTCGGTTAAAAACAGCTGTTTCAACAAAGGTCAGTGTCTCAATGAATGCAAAAGTTGTTCGTATTTATGAAGATTTTACGTGATTGAATTTACTGTCGTATCCACCCTGTATATGTAAAGTTTCGTCCAAATTCGTGCGTAAATGAGCCACAAACATGAAAACATCTAAACATACAAACTTATGCGTATATAATTCATGAAAATGAGTGAAATTTCAGGCTTATTTTTTGTATATTCTTATTAATTAAAGATCTGTACAACCCTGGACAAGATAGCCACAAAAAAGCGCGCGTAAAATATTTTGATGTTTGACAACTGTCATATTGGATTTGATCGATATCTATTTATTTATTTACAACCTACGTTCACGTCACACAAGACTAAACAAGTTGGTACAGCTTTGATATTCATTGATTTATTATATTATACTAGGATTCCTGCCCCGTGGTTTCGACCGCAACCCTGACTGAAAATGTTTATAACATTTCAAACTTAATTGCATGTCATACCGCGCGCAATAAGGTCTAATGTAAACATATTACCATATATTACCATTACAAGGCCGGAGATGATGAACTCCGTCATCAAACTAACCACCCAGCCGAACATCTGGGCTGGCAGAAAACGAAGAGAGCCTGTAACTGGCTTAGGTTTATAATCCCTTCAGGAACACCTGAAAGCTGCCCGAAAGGGTGGCTCTAGACCGTAATCCTGTAGTTGTGTCATTCGGGAACGGGGGTCTGAGCTTCGCCACTTGGACTGCGAGGAAAGTTAACCTCTATAAACAATCTCCCAATCCTACGGTGTGGTGCGCGCCAAAAGGATGAATGATTGATGGGTAAATACAATCATTAGCGACCAACTTCGATGGCCCAGGCGAACCATCGTTGAATTAATGCCTTATTTTGGGAACGGGCGTCACCCCAAAATTGACCGTATACATCGACCCGACTCGTGGGATTAAAAATGGAAATCAATAATATACTAAATACTGCAAACATACAGAAAAACAATACCCAGAAAACACTTATACAGCAAACATTCCATCCTGGATTATTTCACAGAACAAGGTCCTCCTCTCTTGGAGATACTGCTAATGACAACCAGCTCAGAATGGAAGACCCTAACACCAAGGTCTCTGATCTACCTGAACAGACTGTTATGAGCCAAGAACTCCAGGCTACGACAGATTATCCGCAAAAACCTCCACCTTGGCAAAGGATACCATACTCACGAAACACCAAGAGAAGAAGAATAGAAAATTCTCAATCGCCACCTACTCAGATAAATAACAGCTTCAGTGACCTTCCACTTGACCCAACCGAGGGCAATGATAATACACAGAACCAAAAAACAGTGAGTAAACCACCACCAATAATCTTATATGGAATAGACGATGTCAATGAGCTTACCAAATTAATTAATGCCGGCTGTGACCAGAGTCACTTTAAGTTCAGAATTGTCAACAAAAATATGCTGCGCATACTTATTGACACTGCGGAAGAATATAAAAAAGTTATAAATATTATTCGGGAAAATGGTTTAATTGGTCACACATTCACCAGAAAGGAGAACAAAAGCTATCGAATAGTGATAAAAAATCTTCATCCTACTACTCCTCACAGCGCTATAATAGATGAAATTGAAGCCACTGGTAACAAAGTAAGAGGAGAGATAATCAACGCCCGGTATGGTCCCGAAAAAACACCCACCTCAACATTTTTCGTGAATATAGAACCTCACACTAATAACAAAGATGTTAAAGGCATTAAATATATATACCACCAAAGCGTGAAATTGGAGGATGCTCGCAAATCTACAACACTTGTGCAATGTCAACGCTGTCAACAATACGGTCACTCGAAGAATAACTGCATGAGGCCCTACCGATGTGTAAAATGCGGAGAGGGGCATAAAACTTCTGAATGTAAAAAAAAGGATAGAAATACCCCAGCAAAATGCGCTTTGTGCTCGCTAGATCACCCAGCAAACTTCAAAGGCTGTCAGGTTTATAAAGAAATCATGGCAAGAAAAACGGCTACCTATAACAAGAAACCACGTCATCAAACCAACCGCAACAACACTCACTATGGTTCCTCTAATGATGCAGATGAACTAAGAAATCAACAATCTAATGTCACTAGCCAGGGAACCTTACCTAGTGGAGATAGAAGCTACTCAGAAGCCACTACTGGACGACCGCCCACTAAAGAAAAACTCTCCAACCCCATATCTCAACAGCCATGTAGTGCCATAGAAAACCTATTACTAAAGCAAAGCGAGAAAATAGATCTATTATTACAACAAATTAGCAACCTTGTGGGGCTAATATCAACAATGTTAACAAAAATTTCAAAATGAACAGCTTACGGATAGCAACGTGGAACATCAATGGCCTTACTGGAAAAAAAGAGGACTTGGAGGCATTTATCATATCTAACAAATTAGACGTTGTTCTCATTTCTGAGTCACACGTTACAACAAAAAGCTCCATAAATATTCAAGGATATTGCTCATACCTTACACCCCATCCTGATGGAGGAGCTCATGCTGGTGCGGCCATAATAATAAAGCAAAACATAACTCATTATCTGCTTGAGCCATATGAAAAAGAATTCTTACAGGCAACTACTGTTAAAGTGGCACATCGCACTGGTGACATTACTCTTTCTGCCGTGTACTGCCCACCAAAGCATACCATTAACGAGACAATGTTTAATTCTTACTTCAGAATGCTGGGCAATCACTTCATAGCTGGAGGAGATTGGAACGCTAAGAATATATGTTGGGGATGTCGCCTGACAACCACACGAGGCCGTGAATTGAAGAAAAGTATCGACCTTAACCATCTGCAACCCTTGTCAACTGGGGAACCTACATATTGGCCTAGTGATCCACGCAAACGACCTGATCTACTAGATTTTTTTGTAACCAAAAACGTTTGCCACCTTTACACGTCGATCGATTCTAGTCTCGACGGTTCGTCGGACCATTCTCCAGTAATTCTTGTGGTTAGTGCTACCATTATAAACCCTGAAAAAAAAGAAAGCCTTTACAACTCTAAGACTGACTGGGGCTCATTCCGCCAGTACCTGGAAGATGAAATTGATCTAAGAATGCCTTTGAAAACTCCTGAAGAGATTGATGAAGCTTGCATTTATGTAACCAATTTAATTCAGGTCGCTGGTTGGACAAACACCCCGGAATTGCGAGAGAAGCACCCAAGTTTATCTCTTCCCCAAGATATTAAACGTAAAATTGCAGTGAAACGACGTCTAAGAAGGGTTTGGCAAACTTCACGATGCGCAGCTGATAAGACATTACTCAATCGTGCCATCAAAAATCTAAAGGATACCCTTACATACTCCGCAAATAAAACACTAAAGCATAACTTGGAAAAAATGTCACCTACAAGCCGGGGTGACTATTCATTGTGGAAGGCCACAAAAACCCTTAAAAAGCCCCAGCAGTACTTCCCTCCAATCCGGGACACAACAAAGTGGGCAAGAACAGACTCTGAAAAAGCAGAAGCTTTCGCAAAACACTTGTCATCGGTTTTTATTCCGAATGATACAAATGTCCCTGAAGATCCAGATATTGATGAAATCCTTAGTCAGGACATACAACTTTGCCTTCCTTTAAGACCAATCTCGCCAAGGGAAATCGCAAGAACTATCAGGAAGATGGACTCCAAAAAAGCCCCAGGATTTGACCTGATCACACCTAAACTGCTGAAAGAACTTCCTAGGAAGTGCCTTGTCTTTCTTACGCAATTATTTAACGGAATACTTCGGACCAATCACTTTCCTATAGTTTGGAAATCATCCCAAATTATTATGATCCATAAACCTGGAAAGCCAGTTGAAGCTACTACCTCATATCGACCAATCAGCTTAACTCCAGTCTTGTCAAAATTATGGGAAAGGATTTTCCTGACGAGACTAAACGAAAGCTTAAACGAAAGGGATATAATACCACAACACCAGTTTGGTTTTCGGGAGCATCACTCAACAGTGGAGCAAGTCCACAGAGTCTACCATACAGTCAGACAGGCTTTTGAAAGAAAGGACTACTGCTCAGCTGCATTTCTTGATGTGCAGCAGGCATTTGACCGGGTTTGGCATAAAGGACTTCTATGCAAGATAAAAAAGTTTCTGCCGCACTCTATGTTTCCAATAATAGCATCATACTTATCGGGTAGAACTTTCCAAGTGAAACATGGCGAAGCCAGATCAACCATACATGAGTGTAAAGCAGGAGTACCCCAAGGGTCGGTACTTGGACCCACACTCTATAATATATTCACGTGTGACTTACCGCAAACACCAAACGCTACTGTTGCTACATTTGCTGACGATGCCTCATTCCTATGCTGTAGCAATGAACCTAATCAAGCAAGTTATTACCTTCAAAAGCAACTTGATGTAACAAACAAATGGTTAACAAAATGGCGTATAAAAGCTAGCGCACCAAAATCACATCACATAACATTTGCCCTCAGGAAAGATACATGTCCTCCTGTCAAACTGGGTATGGATTTTCTACCAGAAACATCTTGCGTAAAATATCTTGGCTTTTATCTGGATCGTAGACTCACGTGGGCGGATCATATAAAGCGCAAGCGAGATGATATAAACAACCGCTTTAGAAACCTTCTATGGTTGCTGGGAAGACAGTCTACGCTGTCAGTCAATAACAAAGTCATGATTTATTGCTCAATTTTGAAACCTATCTGGCTTTATGGGATTCAGCTATGGTCCACAGCTAGCAAGTCAAACATTCAGCGCCTACAAAGAGTTCAAAATAGCATTCTGCGAACTATCACAAGTGCTCCCTGGTATGCACGTGTATCGGAAATCCATGATTACTTGGCTATGCCAACTGTCACAGAAGAAATTGAGCGCTATAAAAAAAGTCACAAAGAGCGCTTAATAAATCACCCTAACCCTCTTGCCAATGAACTGTTGTTAAGGGGTACAATAAAAAGACTTAAGCGGGCCGAAGTTCTCCCAGACTAAAGAGTAAAAGGCGATGGCCTTAACACTCTACAACATCATAATCACGCAACGAATCTGATTATAGTCAAGCGACTGATCGCAGATACAAAGTACAAGAAAAAAAAAAAAAAAAAAATATATTACCATAAAAACTAATATTAGAACTTTTGCGCTTTTTCACTTTTCCGTACCTATTCGTAGTTGGCTGGATCGATGGTAGCAAGTCGCAGGGTGAATGGCATGGTGTGAATATGTATGTATTTTATATTTTCTAATCATTTTTATTTTTGCCCTGTACTTTTGTCCGGAGTCACTACCAGGTGCCTGCTGAAAATCAGCGCTGTTGATATACAGCAGCACATGCTGAGCTGGTACCCTTTTGACAGCACACCCACCGTTAGACGATGCGAGAAACAAATTGTTGTTGTTAATAAATCTGTATATAAGTCTGTATAAGTACCTCCACCTTACAGAATACCGCAGCAAAATGTAAAAGTGTAAAGTTGTGTTCCTGCGCGTGAGTAAGGTCGCCAGAGCTCATTGGGGAGGGGGGAAAGGTCGGTAACGCGTGAGCGATGCTTCGTGTGTTGCAAGACTTGCAAGCGCCCATATGGCTACGGTAACCGATCATCAGGCGGGCCGTATGCTTGTTTACCGACTTAGTTGTATTAAAAAAAAAAAAGCGAATAATTACTTTTTAATTATGTAAAGTCATTTATTCAAATGTTTCTTTTATTATATTGTCATATTTGTCATTCGAACTCAATACTTAGACTCACCTCACCTCTCTGAATTATTTTTCATGTCAAATAAAATCCACGTCTATCAATAGTCGTTTTATTTCCGATCAACCTCATGAAACAGAAATGTGCAAGCGATTATAGACCGTAAGGTGGTAAACATTTTTATTCCGCGACTGTACCTATTGTTTTCGTGTGATAAAAGGTACCCTATGTGAGAATACAAAAAATATTCTGTGTGCAAAATTTCATCGAAATCCAACCAGCACAGAGCGCAACACAGCGACAGAACAAACACGCCAACGGGCCACTCGCCGTCGTCCTAGTTAAATTACTAAATACTACTAAAACCACAAGCACGGGCCTCGAACCTACGACCCAGGTCGATAGTAGACGAAGCCGTTGTCACGAAGACCGAAGCCGTAGGACTTTTGCGAAGCTACACCAACGCGATATTGATACGATATCGGAAGCCCGTTGCCGAACGCAACCAGTCACCACAGTAGAAAGAAGAACAGTATGTTGTCTTGGCAGTGTCCTTGAAATAATTACCCATGCCCGTGCAATAGGGCGACCTGCCTACTGACTGTCGCTTTTGTGTTACGTATTTAATAATTCTACATAATATAAATGTCAATTTGTATCATTATATTATACACTAGCAGACCCCCGCGGTTTCACCCACGTACGGTTTGTATGCTTTTGAATTTGTATTTGCTATTTTTAAAATCTGCTGTGCTAATTTATTTAAAAGAAGGTGTTTTTCGTTAAATAAAGTTTTTTAAACAAAGCAAATACAAATTCAAAAAAGAATACCAGGTACGTGTTTTTCAATTTGTATTTGCTTTTTTGGCCTCACTCCAGTGTTCCGTTCGCTCCATCTGCCTTATTCTGTAATCTGTGAAAATCGGATTGTCATGTGTCAAAATAAAAAATGTTATTTAAATCAAAAGTACTAAAGACGATATCAACTTCGATGCAAATCATATAATAACTTTCTACCCCTTTTTGAGCCCGTTAGGCGATGATTTTCAATAAAATACGAAACATGACTTCCATCAATTCTGTTAAAGAATGTTTATGCAAAATTTGAAGTAGATCGCACCAAGGAATCACGTTGTCCCATACAAACTCTGCCCCCGTCTTTCACCCCCTTAGGGGTAGAATTTCGGAAATTCCTTTCTTATCGGATGCCTACGTCATACAAAGAACACACCCTCCAAGTTTCAGGTCTCTACGATCAGCGGTTTAGGCTGTGCGTTGATTCTCAGTCATTCAGGACAAAGCATTTTATATGTATAGATACTTGAATATATGGAATATGAAAATTAATTAGATCTAGGCATTGAGCTATTTATTACTACGTATAGAGGAGCTATCATAAGCAAACGGAACCCTTATAGATTCGTCATGTCTGTCTGTCTGTCTGTCCGTCGGTATGTCACAGCCACTTTTTTCCGAAACTATAAGAGCTATAATGTTGAAACTTGGTAAGTAGATGTATTCTGTAAACTGCATTAAGATTTTCACACAAAAATAGAAAAAAAACAATAAATTTTGGGGGTCCCCATACTTAGAATTGAACCTCATTTTTTTTTTTTATAAATTCCATAAGTGTGGGGTGTCTATGGATAGGTCTTCAAAAATGATATTGAGGTTTCTAATATCATTTTTTTCTATACTGAATAGTTTTCCCGAGAGACACTTCCAAAGTGGTAAAATGTGTGTCCCCCCCCTGTAACTTCTAAAATAAGAGAATGATAAAACTAAAAAATATATATGATGTACATTACGATGCAAACTTCCAACGAAAATTGGTTTGAACGAGATCTAGTAAGTATATTTTTTTTATTGCGTCATAAATTAAAATTCATATAAAATACTCAGGTCTATATTACCATTTACTTATATACCTACAGGTTTGTACGGAACCCTCGGTGAGCGAGTCTGACTCGCACTTGGCCGGTTTTTTTTAGAGACAACTTAAGTTCTCTTTAGCACTGAACACTTTTAGGAATATTTTTTTCGCAAACACGCTTACGCGTTCAAAATCAAAAAGTCATTTATGCAATTTAGGCCCGGTAAGGAACGTTACAAACAGTTGAATTTACCACCGGTTCGAAATACACTTAAACTGAGAAGACTCCGGCAAGAAACGCGGTTCATTCATCGTACTACGACAAGTGTGGCCGGATGGCCAAACTTGAACGGAACATAGTTGTGATGTGTGGCGTCTTCTCTATCATCATCATCATCATCATCCTATAATGGCCCACTGCTGAGCACAGGCCTCCTTTCACAAATCAGGGTGAAAGGGAATGGGCAGATACTCCACCACGTTTGCCCACTGCGGATGGGTGGAGGGTAGGCTAGTGATAACCGGGACCAACAGCTGTACGTGCCTTCCGAAGCACGGAAACGCTCGATTTGAAATACCACTAGGCGGTCACCCATCCAGGTATCGACCACGACGGTGGTAGCTTAACTTGCCGATCGATTAAGAACGGCTTATCTAGCTACACCACGAGCGCGTCTCTATACGTAGTAATAACAGCTCAATCTGCTGTTTCGATTATAGACTCTATTGAAACATGTCTACAGTCCTACAAACTTATCTGGCCCGGTGGTCAAAAGAGAAACTAACGACGCCATTTCGAAATGTCAATCGCCATTGGTCAAAGAGAATATAAACACTACGTTAATTGGTTGTTAGCTCTCCCAAATGTGACAACAGCGACTCTCCCACCGGGGGCTCTACCGCGTTAATTTGGTGGTAATCGTAACGAACACCATTAATGAATTTCATCCAATCAGGGCCCACGAATGGTCGTCGTCGCGTCATACCGCGTGCGCGTTATTGGATGAAATAAATAATGGTGTTCGTTACGATTACAACCAAAGTTACGCGGTAGAGCCCCGGGCAAGCAAGCTTGTGGCACTAAATAGACTAAACACTAAACAATATTGGCATTGTTTTATAAGCCAATCAGAGCGTATTGTCGATGGTGGGAAATTGGCGGAATACCTATATTTCAAGAAAAATTAACGCCGTTCGCTTCTTTGGGTAATTTATCCCTCCAATATGGCAAGGAGGGCGATGGCTGCCACACGCGTCATATTTGTGAACAGGTGCTGCTTGTGGGGGCTGGTCTGCTTAAGTTTGCTATTTATTTACTTATTAAATATTTATACAGTCTTCTTTGTAATTTTGCCGCCGCGCCGGGGCACGCAATTGTTTTCAGTGCGATTAGAATGTAAATATTATGTAATGAATCTAAGCTTGTTTTGAAAAGAGTAATTGCTGAGTTTATTGCCGGCTCTTCTCAGCAAATGCAACCTTCCGAACCGGTATTAGAGTATTAGAGTCAGACTTTTCATAAGTGCCTGCGAAGGTCTATTTGAATAAATGATTTTGAATTTTGAATTTTATTCGATGCATAATAAATAAATGCGCAGGAGCGTCTCGCGCTGTTCGTCATATATCGACCAAGGTGTAACGAAAATTCGAGGTATGAGGCTCAATTTGGCCATTTGAATGAAGATACTGTTCCTCTTACTTCTACTGTGGCTTCACGTTCCGCACCAATTCCGCAAGACACTGCATTAGTAGGTAGGCAGGTATCTATGCGTTTAAAAATATATCACGACAGTGTGGTAAACCATGCGGTGTATCAAATATGGTCAGCTCTTCAAACTAAGATCCAAAAATACGTGCTATGCCATGGACTTAAGACGTACCTATTCTACGTACGCCACTCTATCAGGTCATCTGCCAGTCTCGTGTACAGTTTGCCTAAATCTGGGTACGTGGTGTCTCTTGGTCACCTTGGATTGTACGTAGTATTTATATACTCTGAGCCTTGGATTTAGTTTCTTTATTAGCGGCCTAGTGTTGTTGGACCAAAAAACAATCAACAACATTGGTTAATTTCGAGTTTTTGGTTTTATTTAATTCAGTTATTTTATCAAAATAGTGTTTTTGTCCGAAGTCAGCCCCAAATATGTAGAAAATGTCCTGGCTGAGGCGCATAAATAATGGCGACACATCTTCAATTCAATTCAATTCTTTAAAAAAAATTGTCTCTAGTTAGGAGCCCTAGTGTCGAGTTTCTGACATGTCGCATTCGACATTTGCAAAAAAACTTACCAAAAATTATATTCTTTTATTTTGTTTGACAAAAGTCCGCCATGTTTTTCGCAAGATTGCATGCCCTCAGCTACTAGTACCTAACGTAGCGCCATCTAGTATGATAGTCAGGTTGCGGTTCGTGCTGAACACCTTCAACAACGCACGTTCCTCATTCAATCATCGTAGTACGTTAAATTACAGATAGATGGCGTTATTGAATATGCTGGTATTTATAAGAGCCACGTCTGGTAAGTCACAAACATTTTATAATTAGTGTAGAAATTACACATATAGATGTCCCTACCAACATCGTTTGGACTATTGGACTGATTGAGAATGAATTCTTCGTCAAAACGCTATTATATCACTTTTTATTTAGGTTTATTGCAAGGGAATAGAATTTGAAGATTATTTTTTTAAATAATTATATTAAAACACGTATATATTATGTAAAACTCGTATCAATAATATGTTTTTTTTTTCGTTCTAACTTGGCTAAGCGTCGATTTATTTTTATTCCGTTTCATCGCCAAGGCCAAAAAAATATATTTGAAATAGTATTACCTCAGGTATTACTTATGAAAAATTGTAATTGTATAAAATATTATTTCGAATGTGACATCTGGTGTAATTTACTGAGAAACTAACATGGCTGGCTGTGAGTAGTGAGTGACACAGTATTACCACTATAACTGTGGCATTGACGTACTATAGTAGATTTCAAATAGCATGAGTTCTGTGACACATGGTATTTTGTAAGATTTCTCAATGGTTAATTTCGATAGTATACCTTATAGGTACATATAGAGCGATATTTCATGAAATATTATGAGTACTATTTCAGAGTAATCAAATGGAATTTCACTAGATACCTATTGGTAAAATCCTTGACTTTGACGACTCATCCTATGTGAAAAAGAGTATAGCACAGTACATTTACTCACCACCGGCGTTGTACAGCGGCGGAATGAAAGGGTCCGTCAGTTTTCAACTATTTAATTTATTCATATACAACAAATATGTACAAAATACAATCTATATTTACAAAATATAATCTATATATAGAAAATTTCCTCAAGCCTGCCGCTGCTTCCGATTAACGGCAAGGTTCATTCAACCTATCACGAGCACATATTACCTTTTGAAACTGAATAGACAGAATACACTGAATTAGAGAAAATAATGATCTATCTGTTCGTTATCAAAGTTCAAAATTATTCAGATCAGAGTTGTTCGACTGTTTCTTCTTCTTCTTATTTTTAAGTTTGGCAATCAAGCCCAAATTAGGGCTCATTTCTGCCAGTGTCGAGTTATATTATAGTTTCCAGTCACAATAAATCACTTCACATTATAGTCCTCAGTCAGTCACCGTCCATAAAAGTCATGTTTTACTACAATGGTGGTCATTGTACTAAAACTCTTCACGGACATTTTGAGACAACTTGAAAAGTCACGATACACATAATTCATTTCACTTCACTGGTGCACATGGATGATCTTTATTGGGTAAAATACCACCAAAAATACACAATAAAACTCAAAATACACAAATTTATGAAAATAAAAATGAAAATGCTACGTCACTCTGCAAGTTCCCGCCAAAAAGTCCCGTTCGACTGTTTATATTATCAACAAGTTTATTTTTTATTTTATTGGTTTTGATAAACTAAAACCTTCTTGTTGGTTTATCCTGCTGTTGTTTCTTCTTCTTCTTATTTTTAATTTTGGCAACCAAGCCCAAATTAGGGCTCATTTCTGCCAGTGTCGAGTTATATTATAGTTTCCAGTCACAATAAATCACTTCACATTATAGTCCTCAGTCAGTCACCGTCCATAAAAGTCATGTTTTACTACAATGGTGGTCATTGTACTAAAACTCTTCACGGACATTTTGAGACAACTTGAAAAGTCACGATACACATAATTCATTTCATTTCACTTCACTGGTGCACATGGATGATCTTTATTGGGTAAAATACCACCAATAATACACATATAAAACTCAAAATATATACAAAATACACAAATTATTGAAAATAAAAATGAAAATGCTACGTCACTCTGCAAGTTCCCGCCAAAAAGTCCCCTGCTGTTGTTATTTATTTCAAATTAAAATTGAAAATAGGGCAATGCTTGGGGCAATGTCATCATTGAGACACAGAGACTCACCGATTGTACTATTCATACGTCTGTGTAATACTTATATTTTATTCCGCAAAAGCCATAAATTGTGTTTGACGTGATGTAAAAACAAGCAAAACCTTATTCGATAGCAAACGTCACATTTATGTAAATGTTAGCAGCACTGTTTCTTTCTGTGTTAGGAACCTCACTGGTAACATGTTGGTACAAATAATAAAATTGATTCTTGCAATCTGAGGGCTTAGTGCGAGTTTTTAATGCGCTCGATAAGGTTAACGTTGACTCTAATTTGTATGGCATTGTACTAGCGCCGTCTAGCGGCAATTGGCGGCGCCTGGTCCTGCGCCATACAAATTAGAGTTAACTTTAACCGTAACGAGCGCGTTAAAAAACTCGCACTAAGCCCACTGGTCCCGCGACTGTACTTGAGCGAGTGACGGTGATATCTTTTGAAGTATGGACTTTGACCCTCTGTTGCACATGAGTATTAATATAGATATCATAGTGTTTATTCGCTCAAAGATCAGCTCAACGGGGGAAGTACCTCCTTGAATAAATTAGGCGTCTGAAGAAATTTTCATTTTTATTACAAGAATCAGCAAACAGTTTACATAGAAGCTTACACACAGAGAGAGCATAGATAAAAGACAAATCATAGACAATAAATAATTACAACCATTTAAACATTAAGTAAAAGCTGTTATTTTAAAATTACAAACAGACGCTTCAATTTTATTTAGGATTTGAATGTATGGATTAATAGATTTAGATAAAAGATGACAGTACAACTAAACACATACGATTTTTTTTTAAAGATGCAATTGTTTATGTTTGATTTCCATTGAGTGAACAAAATTTTAGTTTATCCTATGTACACACGGCAACACATCAAGCTATACATTTCCAGTATAAGCTGATCTCGCAATGTAAAGGATTTCCGTACAATGAGAGGTCAGCTTATAATGGAAATGTATAGCTTGATATGTAGCCGTGTGTACTATTTAATTAATGAGCAATATGTGTATATCTTATATTATATACCTATTGCACCTTATTACAAAACATGGTTTAAAGGAAAACCAGGTTTTAAAATAGCCTCGTCCCTTTTTATTATATGACGTTAGAAAGTGACCAAATGACAGTAAAACCTGGCTTTACTTTATACCATGTTTTGTAATAAGGGGGATTATGTATTGAAGTCTCGAAAGCAGCTCGAACTATTTCGATATTTATGAAATGTGGTTTTTTGGGGCGAAAAATCGATCTTTTTTTTTATAAAACTAAGTCGGTAATCAAGCATACGGCCCGCCTGATGTTAAGCGGTTACCGTAGCCATATGGACGCTTGCAACACAAAAAGCATTGCTCACGCGTTACCGACCTTTCCCGAGCTCTGGCGACCTTACTCATGCGCAGGAACACAACTTTACACAACATAAAGTTATTTGGCTGCGGTATTCTGTTAGGTGAAGGTACTTCCCCAGTCGAGCTGCTCTTAGAGCGAATAAACGCTATGCTCTACCTCTCTTAAAAGATCTAGGTCTGATCTCTGGAAATACGCGTTTTTCCGAGTTTTCAAGCAAAGCTCGTTCGCTCAGGACCTTGTAATAATGTTAGCTACATTACAATCGACTACTATATTGCCCATGGAAGATTCTCCAGGGGACTTCAAATAATCTAATGAAACTAAAATAAGTGTAAGATGTGATAACTATTCACAAAATAAACAATTATAGTTAAATATTTTGTTCTTTATTCAAATAATTGGACTGTTTTACAAAAACCTTAAACCGACTTCAAAGTACACTAAGACGTAATCAAATCCTGAACTGATGACAATGGGACCAAACGGGAAGTGTACCCTTCCAGACAAAAAAAGATTTTTCCAAATCGGCTAATAAATGACGGAGTTATGAGGTAACAAACATAAAAAAAAAAAAAAAAAAAAAAAAAACAACCGAATTGAGAACCTCCTCCTTTTTTTGAAGTCGGTTAAAAAAGCAAGCTAAGTATAGTCTACGGGGAATGCCCTACGCCCCGCCCGCACCTCCTTCACCAGTTATGCTTAAAGTTATATTTATGTTTTTCATAGTATCCAAGTGAATTGTCTGAGAGGAGCTCGCAATCTGCGATCGTTCGTCGCCTCTGTCACCTCTCTGTAGATTGTCAATGTTTTGTATCAATTTGTCAATTTTGTCATTCAAACTCGTCAATAGTGTCTTATCGCTAATATTAGCGTACATGGCGGCATCAGTAGTGCTAGTGATATTTCCAGAATTGTTTTTTTCCGTTTCTTCTAATGGTTTTAGTCTCATGATTTTATAATGATCTGAGTACACAATATTATTGTCTCTATCAAACGCTAGCCCATAGTAGCACAATGCTGACACGACCTTTCTCACAGTTGCACTATCTTTTATTACTTCATAAATTCCATCCGTGGTACAAAAGTAGACTTTACCATTTTTGTCTGTTGCCAGCGCTGTCACCAGAGCAGTTCCGTCATACAGAATATGCTTCGTCCCTCTTTTCAGACTATACAACTTCTCATTATCGGTACTATAGTATAAGTTATTTTCGTTATCAATTAAAAGTATTTTGACCGTATTTTCCACTGCAACAAACATGTTCATGTACCCATTGACTAACATATAAATATCTCCAGTATTATATTTGTTATAATATAAAACTCCTTTAAAATACATCCTCCAGACATCGATACCCTCAGCACCGTCAAGTTCTGCCTCGTGGATGCCTTCGCTGTATTTATAAATGCCACGATAAGTCCCGATATACACGTCGTGGGTCTCTTGCACGAGACAAAAACATTGAATACTTTGTTCTTTAAAATATTTTAGCTCTTTTGTATTTAAATTAAATTTAGCAATCCGAGAATCTCCATGAAAGAACAAAGTATTGGTGGTATAATCAACAACTATTCCGGAAAGAGTATTTAGATTATCGTATAGTATTTCTCTCTGGTGTTTTACTCCGTCAATATTGACGATGAGGTCCTGGACGCTGTAGGCTCTGATGATGACCAGGCTGGACAGGAACACGAACAGCTTCATTTTAGTCTGAAATTAAAATAATGTTATCACTGTTTAGAAAACGCAACTAAAAACACAAATGTGCAGTCATAATGTGAAATATAGAGACTTAAACTAAGAGAAACCCCAGGGGAGACCTTCCTTTCCTGGAGAACAACGGTGGTCTATATGGTTGATGTCGCTACGACATCGTTGAAGTTTTGTTACGTGCATCGAGGGTCTGCACTAAAACATACCAAAAAGTTTAGATGAGAGCCAGCTAAATAGACACAGGCTTCTGAGATCAATTAGCAAAGAAATATGAAATATTTTAATAACGCATTTATTTATTTTTTAAACACATACTTAGTATTATAAGACACAAAATAACTAAATAATAATAGTGAAAATCAAGTTAGGCTATTCTGACAATTTCGAAGCCGCCATTTTGTCTCATTTTTCGAGGGCTAGCGCTCGAACTGCTTCGACTGGTCGGGACCGTTCGAAACGTATTTCGAATGCGAACTATCATACGTCAAACAGTTATGTTGTCATTTGGAAACGTAATGACAGATAAACCTAAGGATTTCCGTTATGCACAGTCAATACTTGTTAAATTCATTTATAATTATTAAATAAAATTGATTAATTTATGAATTCCGGCTATATCAAGATAGGTATAAAAAGTGTAAAACGTTATTTTAGACAATCGTAATATTTAATGTAATCGCGTACGATAACAAAACGAAAAATGAGACAAAATGGCGGCTTCGAAATTGTCAGAATTGGTTAACTTGACTTTCACTCGAATAAAGTACGAGTTCGAACTTTATTTCGAACGAGTGATGAATTCGAGTTGAGTCGAAAAAGATGCATGTCAATGAAATGAAAATGCTGAGGTGGGCGGGAGGGGTTACTAGGCTTGACAGAGTGCGGAATGAATACATTCGAGGCAGCTTCAAAGTAAGTAGCACCAATTACAGATAAAATTACCGAAAACCGCCTCAGTTGGTATGGACATGTAAAACGACGCAGCGATGACCATATAGTACAAATTGCTTAAAATCTGCCGGAACAGAAGAGAGGTAGAGGCCGCCCGCCATCAACCTGGTGGTCTAATATCAAGAGAGACCTCAGTAAAGCCCAATTGCCAGAGCCGACAACCCAAGACAGAATGTCCTGGCGCAAAAGAGTGAGGAGACCCGACCCCAAATAAGGGAACAGGGGCGGACAAAGAAGAAGAAGTGATGAATTCGAGTGCTTGAATTGGCGAATAAGAGAAAGGTATAATTTAAGAAGTTCAAAATCATTTCAATCACCATTATGATTAAACAGGTGCTGATTTTTAACAAATTAATAAACTATGTAGGTACCTACATTTAAATACTGTTACGACATCGCGACATCAGGAATAAATTGCTACTAGTAACGCCATCTGTTATTGAATAGCGGTACTATCAGTAACGCCATCTGTTATTGCATAGGAGTAAACATCTATCAAGCAACGCCATCTATCGCCGAATAGCTACCGGCTTCTGGAATATTCCCGATAGCACTGTAGGCATGTAGAATAAGCGGGTAAATTGTAGAATGTTCCAGATTCCGTTTATGAAGTATAAATACGAGACAATGCACAGAGGAGTTGGAGTTTGATTTAGTGAATCAGTGAGTAAACATAGAAGTGAAATACGGTTAAGTGCTAGTGAACTATTTAATTTCTGAGTGTTTTAATAAAAGTGTGACCAGTGTTTTGGTAAATTCGTGTACCATTATTTATCCTGAACCCCAGCTCGTAACAATACGTTAAAACAAATTATTGTTCCCCTTTTTAACTAAACCTTGTTCCACAATTAAAGCACACGTAAGTTAAAGTTTAATGGAGAAGGAGAAAATAATATGTTTTTCTTTAAAAAAATGTGAATTCCTTTAATTTTTTTGGAACACTGGTTTATATAAGTTAGTATTCCAATACAATATTAATGTAAACAATTAATAAAAATTAATAAGTCAATAAATAAAAAGGGGGTGGCATTGCCAAATAATCAAATTCATTAAAGAAAAACTTACCGTGTCACAAGACAGCCACACAACTAACTAAAATATTGAAACTCCACCGATAGTTATTATTATCTTAGGTAAGTATAGTTCAACTCATATCTTTATGTTTAATGAATGAATGAATTAAATATTCTTTATTGTATACACATACATAGAACACATTATAATAACAACACAAATTAAAGGAAGTTATACTATATAGATGGCCTTATCGCTTAAGCGATCTCTTCCAGGGCAACCTTTGGGTACCTACAAATAATACAATTTTTTTTTTTTTTTTTTTTTTACTTTGTATAGGCCTGTGTTTGACCACAATCTCACTATGGTAAGTGATGATGTGGTCGAAGGTGGTAAGCACACAAAGCCTAGAAGGAACTGGCTCTCAAGTGCAGCTGACGGAACACACCGATAGGTGCTTGGCGACAGATTTTCAACTTGAGGGTGGTAGCCAGCCAGACGGGTACTACAAAGTACTCACCACCGTGCTATGAAATAAACTAATAAAACTTTATTTTAATATATTTAGGGAGATAGCTGACTTCTACTTTTTGTTTGCCCACTCAGTACTTATTATCTCGCTCTATTTATTTTACTATGGATAAAACCTATCCATATAAAAAAAAACCGGCCAAGTGCGAGTCAGACTCGCGCACCGAGGGTTCCGTACAAACCTGTAGGTATATAATTTAAGTAAATATCACTAAATCATAGAATAGACAGGATGCGGCCATTCTAACATTACTAGAGAGTCCATCTAGCTAGGCCATATCTACTAACCCCCTTACTCATAAAGCGCTATTTAACTAATATACTGTTTAAATGGTCACGTAAATAATGACACATTATTTGACAATGACAATAGAGTGACGGTATTTACGTGAGCCTTTAAACAGTATATTAGTTAAATAAAGTTTTATGAGTAAGGGGGTATGTAAGTAACTTACTAAGATGAGAGTGTGGTTTATTTTTATATGGATAGGTTTTATCCATAGTAAAATAAATAGAGCGAGATAATAGGTATTGAGTTGGGCCAAGTAAAAAAAAGTACAAAAGTAAGTCCGCTTTATCACTAGTTATATTAAAATAAACATAAAGACATTTATTATTTGTACCTAATAAAATATAAAAACATGAAATCCTTAAAATATATATAAAAGGAAAGAAATAAACTAAATAAATAATTGGACTGTTTTACAAAAAACTTAAACCGACTTCAATTTACACTAAAAAGTAATCAAATCCTGATCTGATGACAATGAAACCAAACGTGGTTTTCCCAATGGAGTACAGCATAGGGTTCTTCAAAAGGGGTGTGAAGAGATTTCTGCAGGGTCGGCAACGCGCGCGGGATACCCCTGGTGTTGCAGGCGTATAGGCTACGGTAACCACTTACCATCAGGCGGGCCGTATGCTTGTTTGCCACCTAAGTGGTATAAAAAAAAAAAAAAAAGGGAAGTGTCCACACAAAAAAAGAATTTTCCAAATCGGTTAATAAATGACGGAGTTATGAGGTAACAAACATAAAAAAAAAAAAAAATTGCCGAATTGAGAACCTACTCCTTTTTTTTGAAGTCGGTTAAAAAAGTCAGAGGGCAACGTTCCCAGAATGCTGGCGGCTTTGCCACGTTGGATGGCAATGCTGAATGACCGAAATATGCCAGCATTCTGGTCACAAGATGCTTCAACCGAGCGTTTAGATATTTCGCGAAAAAGATAGTGACTGCTCGGCCCCCACGGACCCAATACGTAGCTTCCCAAGTAGCATAACAAGCTGTATATAGGCTGTATTAAAGTTCGTTCTTATACTAAAAGCTGAATATTCAGGCTGTACAAAGGCTGTATAAGCGCTTATACAGACCTTATAAGTGTAAAAAGGGCCCACATTACACAGCTTATTTCGCTATTGTAGCTGTATAGAGGCTGTATAAGCAATAGACAAGTATAAAAGCTGTATTAGAGCTGTTATTAGGTGTACAGAGCAGCCTATACACTACGGATATCCTCTTATAAGAATAAGAGTTCTAAATAGGTTTTTGAAGAGAATTATAATGAGAATAAAATAAATAAAACTATTTACGATGCCATAATGAATGGCGACATAATCTATACTAATAATAATAATAATAATAATAATAATACTTTGACAGAGCCATCTTAACAGATAAAACTATTCACTACAATAGACCTGATATAGTTTTATTAAAAAAATCGGAAAAAATAGCATACCTCATCGATATTGCAGTACCTAACACACACAACATCCAAAAAACCATAACGGAAAAAATACATAAATATACAGATTTAAAAGATGAAATCCTAAGAATTTGGGATTTAGATAAAGTTTTTATTGTCCCATGTGTACTCTCAACTACTGGTGTAATACCGAAACAATTAAAACAGTCGCTTCATACATTAGATCTTCCTATTAATTCTTTTATCACCATACAAAAAGCCGCTATCTTAAACACATGTCGTATAGTGCGAAAGTTTTTGCAAGAATAACTATTACCTACTAAAATTATCCCGGAAATTCACTTGGTCCTAGACCCGTGAATTTTCGCAGAAATACCAAAATTGTTAAAATTTTGAGAAAATCTAAAAAAAACTAAAAATAATAATAATAATTCAGATCCTTGAACCAGCTATCACTGTGACCGTGCAACGCCTATCGGATCAGGTGCGGGCCATCCAGCGACTCAAGAGGCTGGATGACTCTGTACTTGATCGGCTACGCTTGGAAGTGCTGCATGTTCGCTCTGCCTCTGCTTTGACGCGGGATCCACCTGCTGTTTCGCCGATTCCGGTGCCGATACCAGACCAGGCACCGGGGGCGGTGCGGGTTGATCCCAGTGCCGACGAAGAGGACCGTGTGAACAGCGTAAGCACTCAAACCAATGAGCATTTGAGGAGGACTTTGGAGGAAGCGATTATGCTGTATAGGTCCGCACCCAACTCTAGGCCGCGAATACCACGCTTTCCCACGAATAAACGAAACTTAGCGCTAATGGGAGCCCTGAACGCTTTACTAGACCCGTATCTACGGGCTAGTGAAGATTTAGTTGATACCCACTCGATTCTGTACTGTGGGGCCATCGCGGCGTGCCGTGTTGCTCGTGTCAGGCTACCTGTTCCTGACCGAGCCACGCGGCACGTCGGCGATGCTCCCGCATGGCAAGTGCGGATCGAGCGGCGTATCAACACGTTCAGGACTCTCATTGCAAAGCTGATTTGCTTCAAGGAGGGCAATAATCGTCCTCGTGTCATGCGCTTTGTGACCCAGGCCTTTGCGGGGACTGATATTAGGCCCCACGACTACTTGGCCTGTGTCACAGAGCGCATTGACTTCTTGAAGCAAAAAGTTTATGCATGGGCAAGCCGTATTCGCCGCTACAAAGAGCGTGTGGATCGATTCCAGCAGAATCGCTTCTTCCAGAGTGACCAGAGGAAGGTATACCGAAAGTGGGAGGGAACCGACCAACGTGTGTTGGACGGACAGCTACCGGATACTACTGCCACGATTAATTTCTGGCGTAGTATCTGGTCAATACCTGTCCAACACACCGAGGGTGATTGGATGAGTGTTGTCAAACGTGAGTGTGAGTCCATCGAACCAATGGAGGCAATTACCATCAGCCCCAATGACATAAGTTGTGCGATCCGCACGACCCAGAACTGGAAAAGTCCTGGGTCGGATGGATTGCACAACTTTTGGATAAAGTGGTTTCGATGCTCACACGAACGGTTGGCAACGCAATTCCAACAAGCCCTTGAGGTTGGTTCCCTGCCACTTTTTCTTACAACCGGTATTACCTCCTTGCTCTATAAATCCGGTAGTACCACGGATGCGAAAAACTATCGACCCATCACGTGCTTGCCTACACTATACAAGCTCCTTACATCTATTTTGAGAGCAAAAATTAATACGCACATTGCTGCGAATAACATTTTGGCCTCCTCTCAAAATGGATGTAGGGGTGGGTCCCGTGGTACCAAAGAGCTCCTCCTCATCGACACGACAATTTGCCAACAAGTCCGGCGGAACAGGGGAGCCATCTCGGCTGCCTGGATTGATTACAAGAAGGCCTATGATTCGGTGCCTCACTCATGGCTGGAGAGGATCTTGGAACTGTATAAAGTTGATACAGCTCTAAGATCCTTCTTGAGCACATGTATGAGGCAGTGGATCACAGTCCTTCGTCAACCAGGTCGTGGAGATGGCACGTCTGGCCCGCAGGACTTTATAAGGATTCAGCGAGGTATTTTCCAGGGTGACAGTTTGAGTCCCCTGTGGTTCTGCCTAGCTTTGAATCCGCTCAGTACTCTGCTGAAGGATTCAGGACTAGGCTGCCGGCTTCGAAGAGGGGGTGAGGTCATTTCTCACCTGTTGTACATGGATGATCTTAAACTATTTGCACCAAAACGCCAAGATTTGTTGGAGTTACAGAAAATTACAGAAGTTTTTAGTAGCGCCATCAAAATGGAGTTTGGTGTAGATAAGTGTGCGGTCATGCATGTACAGCGGGGGAAAGTCGTAAATTCAATGAATTTACAGCTTTCTGAGACAATGTCTCTCAGATCACTCTCCGAAGCAGAAACCTATAAGTACCTTGGTATATCACAGTCGTTGGGTATTGTGGACGGGGACATAAAGCGGGCTGTGAAGGAGCGCTTCTTCTGTCGCCTGACAAAAGTACTGAACAGTCTTTTGTCAGGTGGTAACAAGGTGCGCGCCTTCAACGCCTGGGTGATGCCCCTGCTCACGTACTCCTTTGGCATACTAAGGTGGACTCAAACTGAGCTGGACGCCCTGGATAGGAGGGTCCGTCTCCTGCTCACAACACATCGCATGCTACACCCACGCTCGTCTGTTATGAGACTGTACATCCCGCGTAAGTGTGGAGGCCGTGGCTTTTTAAACGCCAAGAACCTCCACAACCGCGAGGTGTACAGTCTTAGGAAGTATTTCCTTGACAACGAGTGTGGGATGCATCGCGATGTGGTGGCAGTAGACAGAGGCCTCACCCCGCTGTCCTTGGCAAACGAGAACTGGCGCAGGCCAAAGGTGCTAAGCACCGAGGACCGCAGGGACGTATGGAAGAGTAAGGAGCTTCACGGGCGGTTCTACAGGGCCCTAACAGGGCCCGATGTAGATCTGCTCGCGTCGGTGAACTGGCTACGTTTCGGTGACCTCTTTGGGGAAACCGAAGGTTTTGCCTGTGCAATTGCGGACGAAGTTATCAAGACGAATAACTACCGGAAGTATATCCTGAAGGACGGTACGGTCGACATCTGTCGAGCATGCCGCCGTCCCGGAGAGTCACTCAGGCATATTATTTCCGGTTGTTCTCATCTTGCTAACGGCGAGTACTTGCACAGACATAACCTAGTAGCCAGAATCATCCACCAGCAACTTGCTCTTCAATACGGCCTTGTAGAGTCCGAAATGCCGTACTATAAGTACGCACCTGCGCCAGTTCTCGAAAATTGTCGTGCCACGCTCTATTGGGATCGATCTGTCATCACGGACAGGACTATTGTAGCCAATAAGCCTGATATCGTGCTGACAGATCGATTGAAGCGCCGGGCAGTGCTCGTTGACATCACCATCCCCCATGACGAGAACCTCGTGAAGGCCGAGAAGGATAAGCTCAGCAAGTACCTTGACTTGGCTCACGAGGTGACCGCCATGTGGGATGTTGATTCGACGATCATTGTCCCGATAGTTGTTTCAGCGAACGGTCTCATAGCGAAGAGCCTCGACCAACACCTTGAGAGGCTCTCGCTGGATGGCTGGATCAAGGGTCAGATACAGAAGGCGGTACTCCTGGACACGGCGCGCATCGTCAGGAGATTCCTCTCTCTGCAGCCCTAACCACCGGTAGCTTGGGTCCTTCCCCGCTTCCGGCGGCACACTAGGATTAGGTTTTTTTATAACATTTTTAGTTTTTGTAAAGATATTGTAAAAAAAATAATCATATATAGATAGGATTAGGTTTTTTATAATATTTTTGAATTATTTTTTTTTTTACTAAAATGTTATAAAAAAAATTAATTTTAAGGATAAAAATAAATAAAGAGAAATAATAATAATAATAATAATAATAATATTATAAAGAGGAAAGATTTGATTGTTTGTTTGTTTGTTTGTTTGTTTGCATTGAATAGGCTCCGAAAGTACTGAACCGATTTGAATAATTCTTTCACTGTTGGGAAGCTACACTATCCCCGGGTGACATAGGCTATATTATATTTTCAAAAAAATTAGGGATCCTTACTAAATCTCCAATAATGTAACCCAAGGTGTAAAAAAAATACCTAAAATATTCATTACATCGCGTGCGCTGCGAAAACTATTGATGATAGAATAAAAAAATGTACTACGACTTTGCAGAGCACATTATTATTTACAAAAAGTGTCGCGATACCATATGTCTAACTATTATAGTTATGCCACAATAAGTGTTTTTCTATTTTAATTTTTTTATTGAAATGCCGCCGCTATAAATGTCTCTCTATTTGTATCTTGGTATTAATCATTATCAAAATAAATTACTTCATATCCAAGACTGCTTCAATACCTTTATATAACTTTTTGAATTATTCAATTCGGACATTCCATTCAAAAGATATCACGAGTTTAAAAATATAAGTATTAGCAGAAAAATCACGTCACGGGTACGGGCCGTACGGCAGGGAGTCAATCTCTTTGCGTGTGGCTCAGTGTTTGACGGTAGGGTAGGGTAGGGAAGGGGGAAGGGGGAAGGGGGAAGGGGGAAGGGCAGGGTAGGGTAGGGTAGGGTAGGGTAGGGTAGGGTAGGGCAGGGCAGGGCAGGGCAGGGCAGGGCAGGGCAGGGCAGGGCAGGGCAGGGCAGGTTTCGATAGGGTAGGGTAGCACAACAGGGTAGAGTAGGATAGGGTAGGGTAGCACCACAGGGCAGGGCAGGGCAGGGCAGGGTTCGATAGGGTAGGGTAGCACAACAGGGTAGAGTAGGATAGGGTAGGGTAGCACCTCAGGGTAGGGTAGGATAGGGTAGGGTAGCACCACAGGGTAGGGTAGCACCACGCGAACGAAGTCGCGCCGGGCAGCTAGTATTTAATAAATGGAAAGGATAAAATCTTGGACATGGATATCTGATGTTGTTAATTGATGAATTCAATGTGCAAATTTTAATTTATTGTGAACCTGTGTATGTTTTCCGTCAAAATATTCACGCGCCAACAAAATAATCAAGCGAAAGTAAAGAAATGATACTAAATACATGCATCTACTTATATTCCTATATTTGCGCCGCTATATTTATTCATAAAGATATGAATTGAACTATACCTAAGGATACCTACATTTGATAAACACTATCTGTACAGTTTTTTTTATTTGTTGTTTCGTGGCTTTCGAGTGACACGGTAAGTTTTTCTGAAATTAAATGTCTCTTCAGGTGTTTATTCATTTATGTATATAGATTATTTGTTAAAAATCAACACCTATGTGATTGAAATGTTATTTACATAATTTCTGAGAGAGGTAGAGCATAGCGTTTATTCGCTCAAAACCTTACAAAATACCGCAGCCAAATAACTTTATGTTGTGTAAAGTTGTGTTCCTGCGCGTGAGTAAGGTCGCCAGAGCTCATTGGGGAGGGGGGAAAAGTCGGTAACGCGTGAGCGATGCTTCGTGTGTTGCAAGCGTCCATATGGCTACGAATTTTTTGAATCTGACTGGTAGATCCAGAGATTAGCCCGTTTAAACAAACAAACTCTTTATTATCTTATATATAAAATTCTCGTGTCACAATGTTAGTTACCTTACTCCTCCGAAACGGCTTTACTGATTTTTACCAAATTTTATATGCATATTCAGTAGGTCTGAGAATCGGCTACTAACTATTTTTCATACCCCTAAGTGATAAGGGTAGGCACCACGCGAACGAAGTCGCGCCGGTCAGCTAGTATTAGTATAGATTAGCCAGAATGTTGAGACAAAGTAGCCACTATATTCAGATTGTCCCCTCCATTGATAGAGCTCACTCTTTGAAGTACTTGGGATTGGTATTGGATGAGAATCTTTCATTTAAAGGGCACATTTGTGAGTTGGCTAATCGTTTGAGGAAATTTATCCATATAATGAAACTACTCCGCGTAGGAGCTGATAAAGAGGTTCTACTTATGGTTTATGTAACACTGTGTCAGGCTGTACTGTCTTACTGCATTACTGCTTGGGGGGGAGCTGCTAAAACATTCATGATCTTTGTTGAAAGAGCACAGCGTTCTATCCTCAAAGTTATGTTTAGAAAACCCTTTAGATATCCCACACACATTCTCTATTCCGAGTATCAAGTGCTGACTGTGCGACAACTTTATCTCCAAAAAGTAATTACCTCTTACCACAGGGTATTATTAAATTCTCCGGAGTATGTGGGTTCGATGACTTCAAAGCGTCGTCCTTATATTGTTGGCCTTCCTTGCAAGACTGCTTTCGCGAAACGTTTCAGTCTCTTTAACTCTTCTTTTATATATAGTCAAGCCATGAAATGCTGCGCGATCAAGTACTGCACTTTCAGGGAAGCCAAACTCATAATCAAAAATTGGCTACTAAGTCTTGATTATGATCAAACCGAAAAGGTCATGATCGTTCCGAATTGAGAATTTACACATACACTCACCACACACCCCACACTCACACATACACAGAATACATACCAACATACACATTCATACACACTAAGATAACACTTAATTGATTGATAAAAATCTTATATAAAAATGTTTCTAGTAGTTAGTTACTTATAATTTTCTTTTATAACTTTTTTTTGTATTTATAACTTCCCCCTGTTTTGGAAATCATTTTTTGTAAACTATAGAGGTTGCCCGCGATACAGGATTATCCTAGTGCGGGGACCATTGTTTAATTATCTGTGTAATTTTTTACTTTTTAAAATAAATTATTTGATTTGATTTGATTTGATTGTCCAAAAAATACTTTAAAATGTAAACTTGCTTGCTAATGTTAAATGGTTGTCTGGAAGATATCGCTTTCTTAGCGACAAGACCGCCCATTGTACAGTCTTTTTAAAATTAAGAATTTATTGTTATTTTTGTTTTATACTTGTTGGTGTACAATAACCTTGTAGTGAGTTATCTATGTATCTATCAATCTTGCTGGGTTTCTTGCCGGCTTTTCTCAGTTGAAGGCCTACTTCCGAACCGATACGGGTAACTTCAGTAGCTTAGCTAAGTGGTCACCTCACCGCTAAGACTCTAACATATAGCCTGAACAGTCAGCACGCCGTGTCATTGAGACAGCTTGTATGTATATAGCTCACCTAGCAACCATGCTGCTCATCAGGGTGTGCAGGTTCAGGCTTTAGGATAAGGGTTTCGAGAGTGTATGCAAGAAATATTCAACATGATTCCCTAACAACTTGGAACATGAACCACCAGACACCGGGAAAATACATATACGTGACTTTGACCGGCCAGTTGGCGCAGTTAGTTAATTTAAGATTCCACCTATTGCGCCGCAGGTGGTGGGTTCAATTCCCACACACGACATGCATTTGTGTGCATGAACATGTCTGCATGTAATTATGTATATTAAGTTTGTACGAACAAAAAGTAGAATATGTAGTATATCAGTTATCTGGTTTCAATAGTACAAGCTCTTCTTAGTTTGGGGTCAGATGACTGTGTGTGAAGAATTTCCGAGGATATTTATTTATTTTATTTAACTATCTTTAATGGCAGCTCGCTGGTGTGGGATGACACATGTGTCGATACACTCGCGCCATCTCACTTAACGGCGACTTGTAAAGCTGCAGGGGCAGCTGCGGCCAGTGCGGAAAATGTTAAATTAAAAAAATACGCGTCGATTGGACCCAGTTATATTTTTATGCCTTTTGCGGTCGAGACCATGGCACCGTTGGGGTCCGAAGCTCGCCGTTTTGCTCGCACTTTGTCATCAAAATTGATCGAGACCTCTGGAGACCAGCAGGCGGGGAGTATGGCACCGATAATCTATATATATAAAATGCTTTGTCCTGAATGACTGACTGACAATCAACGCACAGCCTAAACCGCTGATCGTAGAGACCTGAAACTTGGAGGGTCTGTTCTTTGTATGACGTAGGCATCAGATAAGAAAGGATTTTCCGAAATTCTACCCCTAAGGGGGTGAAAAACGGGGGTAAAGTTTGTATGGGACAACGTGATTCCTTGGTCCGATCTACTTCAAATTTTGCATAAACCTTCCTTAACAGAATTGATGCAAGATGTGTTTCGTATTTTATTGAAAATCATCGCCTAACGGGGTCAAAAAGGGGAAGAAAGTTATTTTAGGGGTGATTTTCATCGAAGTTGATATCAATACTCCTTAGTACTTTTGATTTAAATAACATTTTTTATTTTGACACATGTTTGAAATCCCAATCCGATTTTCACAGATTACAGAATAAGGCAGATTGAGCGAACGGAACACGGGAGCGAGGCCAAAAAAAGCAAATACAAATTGAAAAACACATAACTGGTATTCTTTATTGAATTTGTATTTGCTTTGTTTAAAAAACTTTATTTAACGGAAAACACTTTCTTTTAAATTAATTAGCATACAGCAGATTTTAAACATAGCAAATACAAATTCAAAAGCGAATACCAGGTATGTGTTTTTCAATTTGTACCTAATTGCTTTTTTTGGCCCGTGTTTCGCGCGCTCAATCTGCCTTTTGTTCTGGAAACTGAAATGCTCTTTAAAATTGGAATGTCAAATATAAAAGAATATTTAAATCGGATTAGAATACGAAATTTGTTTGGAAGTTCATTTTCTCGGAGTTTTTGGCGGGAACTAGCAGAGTGACGTTGCGTTTAAATCTTTATATACATAAATTCGTGTATTTTGAGTTTTATTGCATATTATCGGTGGTATTTTATCCAATAAAGATCAATCCATTTGCACCAGTGAAGTGAAATGAAATGAATTATGCATATCGTGTCTTTTCAAAAGTCCGTGAAGAATTTTAGTACATGACCACCACTGTAGGTATAACATGACTTTTATGGACAGTGACTGACTGCATGAGTTGAGGACTATGTGAAAGTGATTTATTCTGACTAGAACTTATATAATATAACTGGAAATTGGCAAAATACACACCCGTGTGACGCCAAAAAAATAGTACATTTTCTCTATTTCATTAGAATATTTTGATTGTAGTTAATTTAATTTCTTTCTCATTTGTTGTTATAATAATTAAATAAGATTTGAGTTCGTTTTTTTGTGTAGGTATAATATAGGTTTTAGTCTTTGATTAAGGATACATCCAGATAGAGAGTCGCAGCTGTGCACGCGTCGATAAAAATACGCTCTAACTGTTAGGGGCTAAATCAAATAAAAATGCAAAATAATGATCAATATTTAAATTTCTCACGATTTTAATTGGAATATTTTAACAACTACTATCATTATGAACGTCATTATGACAAGCAGAATGACGCAGAGGGAGCGTAAAACGTAGCTGTTACGCGCAGCAGCCTATAAAAGTTGGCCTGTTTTGTATATTAGTGTAGTATGGCGACGTTCTTTCTAGGTATATTTATTTCTATGGTTTTAGTTTTAATTTGTAAAAATATCTGTGTTCGATTTGTTGTGTCTAATAATCAGTGGCGTGCATTGGTTTTCGAAGCGGAAAATTTAAACCGTACGCGGGTGAAACCGCGGGGGTCTGCTAGTCTATACATATAAAATGCTTTGTCCTGAATGACTGACTGACAATCAACGCACAGCCTAAACCGCTGATCGTAGAGACCTGAAACTTGGAGGTTGTGTTCTTTGTATGACGTAGGCATCAGATAAGAAGGGATTTTCCGAAATTCTACCCCTAAGGGGGTGAAAAATGGGGGCAAAGTTTGTATGGGACAACGTGATTCCTTGGTCCGATCAACTTCAAATTTTGCATAAACATTCTTTAACATAATTGATGGAAGTGGTGTTTCATATTTTATTGAAACTCATCGCCAAACGGGGTTAAAAAGGGGTAGAAAGTTTTTTTAGGGGTGATTTGCATCGAAGTTGATATCAATACTCCTTAGTGCTTTTGATTTAAATAACATTTTTTATTTTGACACATGTTTGAAATCTAAATCCGATTTTCACAGATTACAGAATAAGGCAGATAGAGCGAAAGGAATACGGGAGTCAGGCCAAAAAATCAAATACAAATTGAAAAACACATACCTGGTATTCGCTATTGAATTTGTATTTGCTTTGTTTAAACAACTTTATTTAACGAAAAACACTTTCTTTTTAATAAATTAGCACACAGCAGCTTTTAAACATATCAAATACAAATTCAAAAGCGAATACCAGGTATGTGTTTTTCAATTTGTACCTAATTGCTTCTTTTTGCTTCCCGTGTTTCGCTCGCTCTATCTGCCTTTTGTTCTGGAAACTGAAATGCTCTTTAAAATTGGAATGTCAAATATAAAAGAATATTTAAATCGGATTAGAATTCGAAATTGGTTTGGAAGCTAATTTTCTCTTGACTTTTTGGCGGGAACTTACAGAGTGACGTTGCGTTTTCATTTTTATTTTCATTTATTCGTGTATTTTGAGTTTTATTGCATATTATCGGTGGTATTTTATCCAATAAAGATCAATCCATGTGCACCAGTGAAGTGAAATGAAATGAATTATGTGTATCGTATCTTTTCAAAAGTCCGTGAAGAGTTTTAGTACATGACCACCACTGTAGTATAACATGACTTTTATGGACGGTGACTGACTGCATGAGGACTATGTGAAAGTGATTTATTGTGATTAGAACTTATATAATATAACTGCATTGAATTATTACACATAGAAACAAAGTACACGCGCGAAAAAGAATCCATTCAATTGGAGCCATAATGGCTCCAAATGACCGCCGCGCTGTCAGTGTACTGAGTGACGTTTTAGTGAGTGCAGCTCTGAGAAAAATAATAAATATGACGGTTTGTGCAGTAAAATTGTGTCATAATTCATCAGGGAAGAAAGATAAGAATTCTGATGTAACATTCCACCGGTAAGATACTAATTTTATTGTGTAATTCATCTAGAATAACAAAATTCAAAAATAAAAATACTTCACTCAGATTTCGAGCAAACTGTTGCCAGCTGTTTTTTGTGCGAATTTGCGTTGTTTTACGTAATTGATACTGATTTTGTTATTAATAAAGTAATTGAGTCCGATAAGTTGTTTCTTTTATTTATAGCTATTATAACCGACTAGCTGTCCCCCGCGGTTTCACCCGCGTTCTTGGGATAAGTAGTCTATAATACTTGGGATAATGTAGCTTCATATTAATGATATAATTTCGAATCAGACTGGTAGAAAAAAGAGAATATAGCTAGGAAAATATTGTCAAAGTGGCAGTTGTTCCAGAAACAAATTCTACTTACAGGCTTTTAAAATTTCAATTTTGTTAATGAAAATTAAATACCTAGATACTACTTAATCTTCTTTTTCTATACAACCTATCATATATGAAACCTATCATTACCAAGGAAAGCTACAAATTGTACGATCGTTCATAGCACTGCACATTGTTTATTATGTTAATTTGGTTTGGTTTATTATGTTAAAATACCCGAAATAAGTACTATGAAACATAACCATTAAACTAGTAATAAAAAAATAACAGGCCTGTGTCTATGATAAATTATCTAAGATGCAGAACTTTTTAAACTATTTAATTAATTTTATGAATACTTACTTCCAATTTCACTATTAGGCGAAATCGGAAGGTTAATTTTACCGAAAAATTTCGTTTAGCTTGCAACATTACTCGTGCGCTTGTGTGCGTGTCAGCGAGTGTAATTATATGGTACTCACGCATACATTGGTTGTCAAGTGGCCTACGTGTCGCGAGGATTTTTGTTCGATACTTCGCTTCTAAGCGTAATAATTCAATGTATAACTGGAAATTGGCAAAATACACACCCGTGTGTCGCAAATGAAAAAAAAAAGTTAATTTTTTCTATTTCATTTAATTATTTTGATTGTAGTTAATTTTTTTCTTTCTCATTTGTTGTTATAATAATTAAATAAGATTCTTTGAGTTTGATTTTTTAGTGTAGGTATAATATAGGTTTTTAGTTTTAATTGTAAAAATATCTGTGTTTGATTTGTTGTGTCTAATAATCAGTGGCGTGCATTAGTTTTCGATGGAGAAAATTCAAACCGTACGCGGGTGAAACCGCGGGGGTCTGCTAGTATACAATAAAATACCGGTCGCTCTGCGCCACGAAAGCGTCAACATTTTTAAAAAGCGCCTTCATGTTTTTCTCGTTGGCAAGGCGGGCAAGGCTTATTACGATGTAAATGAGTACTTAATTATTATTTTTTTCTTTTTTATTATTATTATTTGGTCTACAGAACTGAGTACATAAAATCTTATTCAATAAGGAATACTAATTAAAAATAAAGGACTTAAATGTACTCTTCTTGACGTAGACACAGCTTGCTTATCATTGTAGGTAATAATACTTAAACTAACTGATTACTTACTAATACTTAACTAGGGTAAAAAATATTGAGTAAATAGGTTACCGACTAATAGCAGTCCTTATTCTATTTATTAGAACCTTATTCTTAATTGAGGTCACAGAACCGGTGAGGTCACAGAACCGGTAAACAAATCGACCTCCGAGCGCAAAGAGTTTGATGCACATGCGATAAATGGGTGAATGTTGACCAAGAACAGTCTTACAGAATGGATTAAATGATACCATTATACTGTGACATATTGTGTACCTATTCTCTGTCTGTCTTTTTATTTTACTATGGTTTTACTCGGACGGTCAGTCCTGCGTGATTTTCCTGCTTGGTCTCAAAAAAAAATTTTAATTGTTTTTATTTTTCTGTTTTTTTATTATAAATAAAACCTTAATTTATTTACTCCCACACAAAAGAAATAATAATAAACAATACCCTAAACTAAACATAATATTTAAAAATAAAACTATTTTAATTAATTCATTTTGTTCCTATTTCACATAAATATCGTAGGGGACACCAAGTACCTACGGGTACTGCCCTACGCCGCGCTGCCGCCCTTACACCCTTCACCAGTTATGCTTAAAGTAATGTTTATGTTTTTCATACTATCCAAGTGAATTGTCTGAGAGTCGTCCGCTCTGCCACCTCTCTGTAGATTGTCAATTTTTTTTATCAATTTATCAGTTTTTTCATTCAAACTCGTCAATAGTGTATTATCGGTAATATTAGCGTATATGGCGGCATCAGTAGTGCTAGTGATATTTCCAGAATTGTTTTTTTCCGTTTCTTCTAATGGTTTTAGTCTCATGATTCTATAATGATCTGAGTACACAATATTATTGTCTCTATCAAACGCTAGCCCATAGTAGCACAATGTTGACACGACTTTCCTCACAGTTGCACTATCTTTTATTACTTCATAAATTCCATCGTCCGTACAAAAGTAGACTTTACCATTTTTGTCTGTTGCCAGTGCTGTCACACGAGCATTTCCGTCATATAGAATATGCTTCCTTTTCTTCTCTTTATTATGACTGTACAACTGCCGGTTATTGTGACTATAATACACGTTATCTTCGTTATCGATTAAAAGTTGTTTGACCATTTCGCCCAACGTAACAAACATGTTAGAGGTCCCATTGACTAGCATATAAATATCTCCAGTATCATATATGTTATAATATAATACTCCTTTGAAATACATGTTCCAGACACCGAGACCTTCTGCACTCCGAAGAACATGAGCAAGTTCTGCCTCATGGATGCCTTCGCTATATTTAATAATTTCATTACCAGACCCGATATACAAGTCATGTGTGTCCTGATCGATACTTAAACAATAAAAAAAATCAGCTTTGAAATATTCTAGCTCTTTTGTATTTAAATTTAATTTTGCAATCCTACTAGCACCATTAAAGAATAAATTATTGGTGGTATAATCTACAACCAGTTTGGAAGGAATATACAAATTATCGTGTAGTATTTCTCGCTGGTATTTGACTCCGTCAGTATTGACTATGAGGTCCTGGATGATGTAGCCTCTGATGATGGCCAGGCTTGACAGGAACATGTACAGCTTCATTTTAGTCTGAAATTAAATAAAAAATAATATTGTTACTGGTTATCCAATTCCACCAATCCAATTGACGGGCCAGTTGGCGCAGCTGGTTAATACACTAATAAAGATTCTAGCTATTGCGCTGCAGGTCGTGGGTTCGATTCCCGCACAGGATATGCATTTGTGTGCATGAACATGTCTGCATGTCCTGAGTCTGGGTGTAATTATGTATATTAAGTATGTATTTACAAACAAAAAGTAGTACATGTATTATATCAGTTATCTGGTTTCCATAGTACAAGCTCTGCTTAGTTTGGGATCAGATGACCGTGTGTGAGGAATGTCCCAGGATATTTATTTATTTATTATTATTTTAATTAACAATTAATATACAAAAAAAAAAAACTTTGCCTTTAATTTTAACTTTTCATTACATTTCAGATTGACATCAATTAAAATAATAATTATATTTCAATGTATAATAATAATAATAAATGTTTTTTATTAACGGACTTCAAAAAAAAGGAGGAGGTTCTCATTCGTTTATATATATATATTTTTTTATGTATGTTCGGGCATAACTCCGTCAATATAGACGGATTTTCAAAATTTTTTTTTGTTTGATAGGGGTTTATTCCGAAATGGTCCTATATACATTTCACATAGATCTGATGATGAGTTTCGGAGACAGACAACGGAACTCTTAAAAAATTACAGCAAATCGCTGCTATTGCTTAAATATGCATTGTTTACGCAGGCCTTTACACGCAAAAGTATTTAAGTATATATGAAAGTAAAAATTCTAAAAAAAATTAACTTTGTAACAAAAAAATTAAACGCCTTCAAAGTACACTAAAAAGTAAGAAGACACTGTTTTGAAGTCAGCGAAATATTTTCTACAGAACACGTCATGCGATTTCGCTGACTTCAAAACAGTGTCAGATAAGAGTTATTTCTTACTTTTTAGTGTACTTTGAAGGCGGTTTATTTTTTTGTTAAAAGTTAATTTATTATAAAAATGTATTTAATAGGTATAGTAAAATAAATAAACGAAATAATTATAAAAATAGTTGTGCTGACGAACAACCACCGGAGATTTATCCTGAGGGACGGAACCATCGTCATATGTCGGGCATATCATCGCCCTGGTGAATCCCTCAGGCAAATAATCTCCGGTTGTTCACTTCTCGCAAACGGTGAATACTTGCACAGACACAACCAAGTAGCCAGGATAATCCACCAGCAACATGCCCTGAGATACCACCTAGTGACGTCTGAGGTGCCGTACTACAGATAAGGCCAGAATCGGTTCTCGAAGATGGTCATATCCCACTATACTGGGATCGATCTATCATTACTGCCAGGAATAATGTCGCCAATAAGCCTGACATAGTACTGATAGATCGCCAAGAGCGCCGTGCAATGATTGTGATGACGAGAACCTCGTGAAGGCTGAGAAAGATAAAGAAAGCAAATATCTTGGTCTCGCACACGAGGTTTTTTTTTTTTTTTATACAACTTAGTCGGTAAACAAGCATACGGCCCACCTGATGGTAAGCGGTTACCGTAGCCATATGGACGCTTGCAACACACGAAGCATCGCTCACGCGTTACCGACCTTTCCCCTCTCCCCTATGAGCTCTGGCGACCTTACTCACGCGCACAACTTTACACAACATAAAGTTATTTGGCTGCGGTATTATGTAAGGTGGAGGTACTTCCCCAGTCGAGCTGCTCTAAAATTTGTCAATTTGTAAATTTGTAAATTAGGTTGTCGACATGTGGGCCATTGACACGGCAACCATTGTACCGATAGTAGTTTCCGCCCATGGCCTAATGGACAATGGACAAGAGCCTCAACAAACACCTTAAGATGCTCGCGTTGGGTGCCTAGATCAAGGCCCAGATTCAGAAGCGAGCAAGTTCCTCTCTCTGAAGCCTTGACCACCGGCACCTAGGATCCTATTCCCGATGCCGGTGGGGATCTGCTTTTATACTTTTTTTTTTTTATGCATCTATATTAAAAAATGTAAAAATAAGTCATAAGATGAATAAATGGAATAATAAAACGTTTATTATCAGGCTACTAGAGGCCCATACGTACATACACTTTACAAACTAATATAAATATTATATTAAATCATTTTTTGTTAATATAAACTTACACACTATTTTCTCCTCACAACATGTCCGTAACATAATAAACAGTTCCCTCTCAACTTTTCAGTCACTGGCGCTACTTTCAAGCTTCCCCTTATGTACTCTCTACACGGAGTAAAAGTTTAGGTACATATTTGAAGTTATTTAAAACATAAACATTTTGTGAATTACGACCAATATTTATTTGATACAATATTTAAGTATTTCTGGGAACCATTCTAGGAAATTTTCTATATATAGATTGTTATTTGTACTGTACATATTATTTTTAGTAAATAAATATTTAATTTATTAGATATTACTTAAATAAATAAAAAGGGGTGAAATCACAAACAATTTAATTTAAGAAAATCTTACCGTGTCACAGGACAGCCACACAACAACTAATTGTAAGTTTAAACTGTTCCGATAGTGTTTATCAACTGTAGAGTGTAGAGTGTAGTACCTTAAGTATTGATCAATTTATATGTTCATTAGGGCTTGCAGATTTTCAAATAAGATTGGTTTGTATATTCGACTTTTTTGGAACATTATTCGAATAGTGAAAAGCACCTATTGCCAATGCAAAATTTTGGTACTTACAAGTTTTCGCGAAATTCTAAAGCCCATGTCTTCTTATCGTGTTCACTCAGTATGTGCTCAGCTCAGACTGTGGAATGAGCTCCCCGCCGTGGTTTTCCCAATGGAGTACAGCATGGGGTTCTTCAAAAAGGGTGTGAAGAGATTTCTGCAGGGTCGGCAACGCGCGCGTGATACCCCTGGTGTTGCAGGCGTCCATAGGCTACGGTAACCGCTTACCATCAGGCGGGCCGTATGCTTGTTTGCCACCTAAGTGGTATAAAAAAAAAAAAAAAAAAAAAAAAAAAAAAAAATGTACCTTGATTTGTATACACCTAATAGGGACTATGGACCTCAGTATTAGGTATAAATTTTAATTTTGGTACAAACTTGCAAGGTCCACCTGTTCCTAAAAATTGGTGGTGACACACGGACAGACGGACAAGAGAGTGTGTTTCTTTTTTCTTTCTTTCTCGGTTGTGTTTTTCTCCTAATAAATGTATAATTGTAATGTCAAATTACAAGTGCATTTAGCCCATTAGCACCAAACAAAGCTTTTATGAAAAGGTTTTAGTTTGAGTTGCAGTAGGAGCCTACTATCAACTCGCGTTTGTTCCATACAAACGTAATCCTCAGTTTCCTCTCTGGATAATGACACTAGAACAATGATTATTCTACCATGCAATCTGTAGGTACCACTGTATGTCCCTCGGTTGTGTTTTTCTCCATAAATTAATTATTGTAAGAATTAGCAGCCTTCTAAAATCACAAACTTTTTTATTTATTTTTTTCATTTCAGACGTTCAGTGAACTTTGACGAATATAATAAAAAAAAAGAAAACCGACAGACATAGCCAAAGCCCTTCTTATTATGTTTTTTTTTTTTAAATCGATCCATTTATGAAGGAGAAAACCGGGGCTTGCGAAATAGCGATTTCGCCTACCTCCACCGATCCGCAGTCACGCGTGGTGGAGTATCTGCCCTTTCGCCCTCATTTGTGATGGAGGCTTGTGCTCAGCAGTGGGACATTATATGATGATGATGATTATGAGTAGGTAGTGCTTAAAAGGACGTAGGTACATAAGTAATATATAGCTGGTTAGTTTGTATGCTTGAACTCAGACAACACTGCCATATACGTTGCTTGTTTACAACAAAACTATCCCAACCTTGACATCTTATTATCTCTAAAGGGCCATATATTTTTATTATAATAAAGACTTCACACATTATTGGAAATTCCAATGATGTCTGATAACACAGAGTAAATAAATTACGTACAAATCAGGGTCAAGCTCATAAGTTAAGAATATATAGGGTGACTGGTAATTAGTAAACGATACTAAGACACATGATTGTACTCATGATAACATAGAACTTTCCCAAAGAAACAAATAGGGATAAATAACTGAATTAAATAAAAGCTGATGTTGTATTCTTGTTCTTGTTAGGTACTAAATATTACGGGGTCATGTGTTAAATAAATTTAAAAATAATATTTCTTCGGGAAAGTTGTTTGTTATCATGAGTACTATCATTGTGTCTAAGTATCGTTTACTAATTACCGGTCACCCTATATAGTACCACAAACTTATCTGACCCGGTGAGAGAGCCGCTGTTATCGCATTTGGTGGAGCAAACAACAAATGGCGAATGGCGGGAGATTGACATTTCAAACGGGCGTCGCGTCCTCTTTTGCATATAGATACATTTGGTGCGTCCATGCTACGCGAAGCGAGCATGAGCCGAGCCTCGGACTGTGAAAAAACTGACAATCGCCCGAGTGCGCAGTCGAGCGCTACGAATGCTCGGCTCGTTCGAGGCTCGCAGGCCCGTCCACGCTACGCGAATCGTGCTGGCATCGCAGTGTGCTCGTTCGTGGCTCGGCTCGTTCTCGGTTCGCCAAGCATGGACGCACCATATTTACATCAATGTTTATCAACTGTAAATATTTCAGATTTTCGACATTGTGAACTTTGAAGATAAGGGGTAGGGGATAGTATTTAAAAAAATATAACAAATCAATTCGTTATATAATATATAATTGATATTAAATAATTATATTAAAATAAAAAAAATATGATCTACATAGAACTGTTAAGATAAGAACATGTTTGTATGAACTAAGTGCAGTATGTATGCTTGTCTTTCAGATTAAAACTATGTGGATGGTATTTGCGCCACCCCGGATTCATTCAACCCTATGGATATGTTTATGTTTTTCAAAACAATACTGTCTAAGTGGATAGTCCTGAGAGAGTCAGAGTGTGCCAATTGTTTTTCCAATGTGACATTTAACAGCACGTTAACAACTTGTGACAAATTGTTAATTTTTTTGTTCAGTATCTGTAGTTCGGTTATGATATCAGTATTATCTGGAACCTTATGTTCTTGGACGTGAGACCTGTGACTATCTGGAGACTTGTTAGTAATATTTATCGGTTTTAGTCTGTATAATTTGTATTCATCGTCATTATAGTATATAAGATTGTTATCCCTATCAAACGCTATGTATCGTGGATTGGTAATATTTACTACTCTTTGAACTCTATCTCCCTTGATCTTGTATATTCCGTTGTAGACAGAAAAATAAACTTGTCCGAATGTATCTACAGTTAAGGATTTCACAGCAGGGAGTTTCCTGTAGTAAAAAATGTTTCCTGTAGCGACATTATATCTATTCAATCTATTCTCATAAGTTATGTAAAAGAAATTTTCTTCACTGTCAATAACGAAATTCGATACATCATATCTTAAATAAAGATACCTTCCGGATATTCCATTGACTAGTTTTTTAATTTCATCTGATATTAAAAATGTTGAGTAATATAGTACTCCATTTTGGTGATAAATCATCCAGACATCTTCACCTCTGGCACCAACAAATTCTACCGCACCGGTAGTAAAGTTGTATTTATAAATGCCTGTAGAAGTCCCTACAAATACTTCATGGTTCACCTGATCAACAGTTACACAATGAGGATTCGATAAGCCAGTAATTCGTTCATACTCCTTCGTGTTAATATGGAATACTGATACATCGGAAGTATTATACAAATCAACATATAAATAATTAGTTTTGTAATCAACAGCTAGATTACCATCGCCATAGTTGAATTTTGGATCTAGATTTTCAAACAGTATTTCTTTGTAGTGCGGCACTCCATTGATGATGTAAACACTCTGGTTATCTTCAGCTCGGATGAGAGTGAGGATTGATATTGCCACGATGAGCTTCATTTTAGTCTGAAATAAGAAAATATTATAATTTGAGTACCAATGTAAACTTACCGGCATTGAATTTGGCCCAAGCTCGAAATTTCATACAAAAGAGGTGTTTTCGGCAAAGTTTTTTTTTATTAAATGGGCTTGCGTTTAGCCACTGACCTGCCCATAAGGGACGAAGATGAAGCCTAAGATGCAACACGCTTACCAAGAAGGAATATATTCATCCAGGCCTTGAAAGTCCCTAGATTGTATGCGTCAGGAAATAGTCGCCGGAAGCAAGTTCCACTCCCTTGCTGTCCGCATTATAAGTGAGGATGCCAAACGCTATATTTTCGTCCGTATTTTCGGTATGTCAACAACGTACGGGTGAAACTTTTACCGGCGTCTTGTGGTTCGGTGTAAGAATGGGGATGGTGGAATAAGGTTGAACAATTCTTGCGCACACTCTCCAAAATATATCCTGTAGAAAACCGATAAGCAAGCAACCTTTCTTTGATTGTCGAGGCTCGTGAGTTTCGCCTTAATTAAAGACTCACCTCCGATGATTCTCCTGGCTCGGTGGTCTATTGAGTCGAGGGCGTCAAGCTAGTACTTAGCGGATACATCCCAAAGATGGCAGCATTACTCCATGCATGATCGGACGTGTGCTTCATGAAGTTGAACTGCCGGGGTGTGAAGTACCGCTTGGCCTTGGAGAGGATACCCGGCCTTCTAGGACCGATGACCCTTAGGGTCACCGCTCACTATAACAGCACGGCTACGCCTCGGCATGTACCTTGCCGTGCGAGTGGGGTCTTTTAATCGTATGCGTAAAGTAAATTTTACAATGACTAGATAAAATAGCTGACGCCTTGCGGCAACAAGCCACTAGTCCTGCTAGACACACGGTCACTATGTCAGCACCGCTCCATCGCAGCAATGGCCCGGCACCGCCTCAAATAATCCAACCATTAGCTGCCAGCGCGCCCCCTGCAAGGTGGCAGCTCGCGGGAGCCGCGACGCCGGTGAAATTGGTGGCGCGGCTTTGGCAAGATACCGCTCTTGCTGGCATCACGCATCAAGGGAGCGGACCGCTCGCTGGAAGCACAGTCTATTAAACCTTTAATAGACTGTGCTGGAAGCGTGTGGTCAGCAGGACTAGTCGCTTGTCAACTAGTTTATCTAGTAATGGTTTACGCGTTTAATTTACCTCTTGAGTGTTATTGCTAGTTCTAATGGACAGGAGTAACATTATTATTTAATTTACTTTTTTTTTGTACCACCGCCATACAATCACATCAATTTTTTTCTATCAAAGGTGCATGCATTGCATGACAAAGAAAAAGTAAATGAAGCTTAGCCGTGCTGTTGCAGTGAGCGGTGACCCTTACGCGTGAGTGATGCCCCGTGTCACAGAATAAATAATGTACCCGTGTGTTGCAAGCGGCAATAAGGCTACAGTGACCGCTTACCTTCAGTAAGGCCGTACGCATACATTAATCGCATTCAACGGTTTTTTATGAAATGTGAAAAAACAAAACAACTTACCGTATTCCACCGTAGACTGTGAACAAGTGACGGATCACTTTATTAACTGCATCTTTATAAGTTGTGCTGTCAATGAGAAGTGCGATAGCTCCGGGAATAACATTGTCTTGATAAATAAATCCGTAATTAGCTTTCCGCCCGCGGGTTCACCCGCGTCCCCTTCTTTACCCCCTTAGGAATGGTATTTCCAAAAATCGATTCTACTCTATAAGTTATATTTTTTAGGCTACAAATTATTACTTATTGTAATTAATTTAATTCAATGTTCTTCATTTATTTATTTTGATAAAAATGCATCGATATATTATGTCTGTCTTTTCTATCTTAACTATATTTAGTCCAAATCAATAGTCACAGGGATAACAAATTGTCTGTTTAATAGTTTCCCTTTGGTTAATTTTTTATTTCTAAGGCAGACATGCTCACTTTGAGGCCTTTGCTTGCGGCGGCGTCGTGTGACGGGTCGCTCACGTCCCTCCAATATGGCGAGGAGGGCGATGGCTGCCACACGCGTCAAACTTGAGAACAGGTGCTGCTTGTGGGGGCTGGTCTGCTTAAGTTTGCTATTTATTTACTTATTAAATATTTATTCAGTCTACTTTGTAATTTTGCCGCCGCGCCCCGGGGCACGCAATAGGGATGTTTCCTGGGGAAAAAAAATAATAATTCTAATTAGTCCGTCGGTTAGATTATTAGAAAATATTGGACACGTATTTTATGCTTTACAAAATCATTAACAATTGACGAAGATAAAGCGCGACTAAGTTCGGGAGTGGGGGCTCGTGACGTCACTTGTTACTAAAAAGTGTACCACACCGTGACGCCACGCGGAACTACAACAAACCATATGCTCGTGTTTCTTTTTTATTTACAAAAGAAAAACATTTTGATGATGTATAAGACGGACTAAATAGATTTTTTTCAGAAAACTAACCTATTGTTGTCAGTGCGATTACAATGTAAATATTATGTAATGAATCTAAGCTTGTTTTGAAAAGAGTAATTGCTGAGTTTATTACCGGCTCTTCTCAGCAAATGCAACCTTCCGAACCAGTATTAGAGTCAGACTTTTCATAAGTGCCTGCGAAGGTCTATTTGAATAAATGATTTTGAATTGAATTTGAATCCTTTCATATAATTAACTTATTTTTTTTTAAGTCTATCCTTTTATTAACAACAAATATGTACAAAATACAATCTATATTTACAAAATATAATCTACATATAGAAAATTTCCTCAAGCCTGCCGCTGCTTCCGATTAACGGCAAGGTTCCCAGAAGGCTGGCAGCGTTTCCTCTTTGGATAGCCAAGCTGACGCGTTGGCGGAAAAAGCTCCCCGCCCGCTGGTCTCCGGAGGTCTCGATCAATTTTGAAGACAAGGTGCGAGCAAAACGGCGAGCTTCTGAACCCCACGGTCCCAAGGTCTCGACCGCAAAAGGCATAAAAATATAATTGGGTCCAATCGATGCATATTTTTTGAATTTTGAATTTTCCGCACTGGCCGCCGCTGCCCCTGCAGCTTTACAAGTCGCCGGTAATCACTTACCGGCGACTTGTGTGCCACATGTGTCGATACACTCGCGCCATCGTGAGATGGCATCCTACACCAGCGACTTGCCGACACTCCAAGGGATCAAAGACATACCATCCGGTCTCTTGCCATCGCCCCGCGCAATACCGACTGGTTCCAGTACGGAAGGCACGTTAGCGACAACAAGAGCCCTGCGAATAATGTCATTATGGAGGTGCAAGGTGGATGACACCTCCATTTAAAAGGGAAGATCTTCCGCCAGGCTGGGTCATCGTGCCTGGGGACCGCGGTCCAACTGTACATGTCGGACAGTTGTATATATGCAAATTCTCGGGAAAACTTCGCAAGCGCGATGCAGGATATAGGCGCGCGATCGCAGGATAATGTGGCGCCACGCCATCTATCTTTCCGTGTGTGAACTATCTCAGTGTTACTGATAGATGGCTGATAGATGTCGCTACAGTCATTAATAGCCGAGTGTCGTGATATTCGACCAGCACATAGAGAGCACGAAAGCCCATGGTGGCCGAGCTCATTGACGAGGTCTCCGCAGCGGCAGCGATGATTGGTCCTGCAACCAAGACGAAGATAAATACACAGACTTAATGTTATACGGTCTAACATTGTCCCGGTATTTGTGAATTCCAATGATATCACTAATAGCACAGAGTAAATTATACACTACGCAAAACACAACACACAGGGTCAAGCCTTATACGTAAGGATATTAATAGAGATAGCACGTGATAGCGTACCACATGGAAGCCTGATCAGTTTGCATATAGTTGCATTCATAGATAACTATATCGTACAGACTACAGGCAGACTTAACAACTTCCCTGTCCAATGAGTCATATTTGACTATTTTTGAGAGAGGTAGAGCATAGCGTTTATTCGCTCAAAGAGCAGCTCGACTGGGGAAGTACCTCCACCTTACAGAATACCGCAGCCAAATAACTTTATGTTGTGTAAAGTTGTGTTCCTGCGCGTGAGTAAGGTCGCCAGAGCTCATAGGGGGGGAGGGGGAAGGTCGGTAACGCGTGAGCGATGCTTCGTGTGTTGCAAGCGTCCATATGGCTACGGTAACCGCTTACCATCAGGCGGGCCGTATGCTTGTTTACCGACTTAGTCGTATAAAAAAAAAAAAAAAAAAATGACTATGTGACTCATTTCTTTATACCTAGTTGTATAGTTATCTATATGATAAACTCTCTTGGAGGAATGGGAGAAATTCTATAAGAAGTTGCGTGGATTGACTAACTACGCCACGACATAAGTCGGTAGCGTACCGTGGAAGCTTCAAATTCCCAGCTTCTCGTTGCTGGAATGACATACCGCCGCCAATTCGTGACTTGAAAATTTTTAAGACATTCAGCAAACATCTTAAGACCCACTTTTTAAATCTGCAGAAAAGATAAATAACTATTTCAGGTTCCAATATTTATTCATTTTCAGCATGTTATTTACTTATGCTTTTGTACAGTGCTCAAAATTATTTTTTACTTTTTTATTTTATTTAAATTCTTTTTCGTATGGGTTTGGGTTATTTTTGATATTTTTTATTTTTAACTATAAAGTCATTATTATTTGTGTTCCCTTGTACTATTGTGTTCCTTTGTAATATTTTTGTTCGTTTGTATTATTGTCTTCCTTTGTATTATTGAGTTCGTTTGTATTATTGTAAATCTTCTATTATTCTGTCCGGCTGGGCGTGATGTCACTTATGGCAGTAACTGAAAATCAGTGCTGTTACCCTGATATGGGCTAACAATGTTTTACTGAGTCACTGACCATTTTTGATGTCACACTACATTACATTTTTCTTCCTTCTTGTTTTTATTTACCTGTATATGTTATTTGTGTGTGTGTTGTGTGTACAGTACATTCAAAATAAATATATTTTCTTTCTTTCTTTCTTTCTTTCTTTCTATACGATTTGAGGCATACTTTTCGGTATGAACGTGACGTGATATTTTTGTAAATCATACGTGGACGCATAGCAAAAAACTTAAGTGTTTACAATGATTAAATAAACCTGTGGACGACTTGGACGTGGGGCATTATCAAAATGAGTTGTATGGGAACAGGGAAGTTGTTAAGAAAGTCTTGCTCACTGTCGTCCACTCAATATGGCGAGAAAAATATTACAATATCAGATCAACAAATTTACTAATTCTTTATTACAGCGAAGGAAAGAAACAGCCAACACAACTTGGGAAGTACACACCGGGTTTGGCGCAAAGAGATTACCAAAAAATGTAAAATAACCTTTCCCAAGGTTATCGCGTCTCATGTCTAAATTCATAACAAAAACTTTAAGATATAATGTGTATTTTTGTACACAAAATATCTGGCATTTAAATAGTTATCCTCCACCTACGAGCACACACTGTAAGTTTAATTATTTATTAAAATATTTGATTATCTTATTCGTCGACCATTTTTTCGAGTCAGTCGTCCACCAGTCATCGCGGCGCTCAAGAATTTCTGTATTTTAAATTATTTGTCCAAACCAAGAGTAAATAGAGTCTGATGTATTAAAATTAATAAATCTAATAATATTAACACTGAATAGTGCAGTTAATTCGTTAGTTTATAATTATTATAATTGTTGACGGATTGCAGTCATAATAATTCCAATACTTGGTACAACACCAGTATTTTCCACTGCAGAGATTAATTAATGCTATAATGGAGTCGAACAAAAAACAAACCCAATGAAAATATACATTTTTAGGGTTCTATGCCAAACGGGACCCTATTATATATAACATAAAATAATAAAAATGAAAACAAAGAGGAAACGCTGCCAGCCTTCTGGGAACCTTGCCGTTAATCGGAAGCAGCGGCAGGCTTGAGGATATTTTCTATATATAGATTGTATTTTGTACATATTTGTTGTAAAAAAAATATATCATTAAATATTAAAATGAAATATAATTATAAATTAAAGGGGGCGCCTATACAAGAAACAACTCTTTTGTTTTTTTTTTTATCATAGCATAGGTGAGTTATAATACTCTAGTTAATAATAGTGTACGGAACCCTCCGTGTGCGAGTCCGACTCGCATATAAAGTGGTCAGTCTAATCGAATACCGATCATGAGCATTCACGGGAGTGTATTATACTTATTTCAACTTTGTTCTGTGTTTTCATCTTGCCACAAATTTTGTTTGTGTGCGCAGTTATATTCTTCTGTAAGATGTGATTCGTTTTATTTTTGAGTGGGTTGCTAATAGGCACGTGCAGAAAAAATAACATATTACATTTTATAGTGGTCACTATTACTAGCCGTATACGTTTGTCTGGGTTGAATCACATTTTGTTAATAAATAATTGGACTGTTTTACAAAAAACTTAAACCGACTTCAAAGTACACTAAGAAGTAATCAAATCCTGATCTGATGACAATGTAAACGGGTAGTGTACCCTTCCAGACAAAAAAAGAATTTTACAAATCGGTCAATAATTGACGGAGTTATGATGTAACAAACATAAAAAAAAATACAATCGACTTGAGAACCTCCTCCCGTTTTTGAAACGGTCAAGTGCGAGTCAGGCTCACACAATTAGAATTCCGAACTGAAACAACAAAAAGAAGTCGGGGAGCGTAACTTTAGGGCATAGTAGAAGTAAGAGAAACAGTAATAGCTCATAGTAGATAAATACTACGTACAGTAATAGTATATCATCTTCATGCAAACTCACCTCGAATTCTTGGTATACCTACGCTACTATACTAACTGCGCAAAACGCTTCCGCAACTTTGCGTGTTTTCCGATCGAGGATCAAGGATACTAGGCACCGAGATAACAGCCTGCTGTTAATCGTTAGCAGCCGCAGACTTGAGGAAATTTCTATATATAGGTAGATCAGCGTTGTTATTTTTTTTTTGGAAAATCTGTATTTTGTAACCTCTTCAGTAAAAAAGCGGGTTTCTATCGCCGAAAGCGGGACACACTAAAAAACCCGGCCAAGTGCGAGTCGGACTCGCGCACCGAGGCTTCCGTAAAATCTTGTACCGTATGTAAATACTTCATTCATCACGGGAATCGAATCTCGAAGATTTTTGCCCTTTTTTCAATCAAAATTGTTTGTCATGTAACTACAAAACGCTTTTCAGATTTCTTCCTTAACTTGTGCTACATGGAATGCCAAATTTTAATATTCTGGGTCAACGGGAATTACCCTATAGGTTTTGACCACTTGCACGTCCAACGATGATTTCACCGTCGTAATCCTCGAAAAGCGGGACTGTGCCTGTCCCGCGCGGGACATTTAATTGTGCGCTAAAAATCGGGACGTCCCGCCAAATCGGGACGTCTCGTAACGCTGATATAAATTGTGTTTTATACATATCTATCTTATTTTGTTATTTCAGACTATCATGAAGATCATCGCTTTCCTATCGTGCCTCATTCTCATCAAAAGTGAAGCCAGCCCCAACGACTTTGTCATGGATGGTGTTCGCTACTACAGAGAAATATTGTTCGAAAATATGACATTAGGATATTACAGCGCTCTTGCTGTTGATTACACTACAAATGATCTTTATATTTCTAATAAAATGACAGTATTAAATCTAAAAACCAGAGAGCATAAATTTATAAGTGGTATTCCGAATTCACAATCAGTTACAATCGACCAGGAGACCCGGAAAGTCTACATATCGACTTCTAATGGAATTTACAGTTACAACTCCACCACAAATGATACACAGTTAGTTGGTGCTAGAAGTGTAGACGTTATGTGTGTACATTTCAGAAAAATACTGTATTACAGCAGATATAATTCTGGAGAAATGAATACATTAGTCAGTGGGCAAGCTGTGAAGTTCGATGATTTAAAATTTGTCATACATGATTTTGTTGTTGATAACGAAGAAAATATTGTGTGCGTATCTACTGATCAGAACTTGTACACTCTCACGAAAGATAAGAAGCATCTTATATTCTACAGGGGAGTCACTGTGAATCAGTTGACTACAGATAGATATGGTAAAGTTTACTTTAGTGCCCAAGACGGGATATATAAGGTCAAGATGTCTCTTTCAAGCAGTATAGCTACGCTTGAAAAGGTACTATCTATCGATAATCCCAGAGATATAGCATTTGACAATGAAGGTAATTTGATATACTATAGTGCTAAAGACACAAAAATATATACACTCAAACCGATAGCGGACGTTCACTACAAATTTTCAAATAATTATGATAGTCTTAGTAGTAAGATTGATAATTTGGCGCAAATTATATTAACACTTCAGGTCAAGGTTGATAAACTACAGACTGATATAAAAGGCGAAGCAGCGGAGTAAAGAATATTGGAAGTTACGCGCAGACCCCTTCGCTCAAATCCCTTTAGAGTAGTTTCAATTCCGCAACTAGTCAGAGATTTTGCACTGATTTTGAACAGTACTGGAACCAAAGAATTTAAAACGTCCAGAAGGATAGTCGCCTCTATGGGAACATGAAATAAACAAGCCAGAATTTACAGTATTTGACAGCCGTGCGCAGTACGAACTTAGAGCGATTTGCTCTTTGACTGGAACATAATGCAATGACTGGAACTGGAAACTTCGTTGTTCGATGACTAGATGACACACTTATCAGAGCCGAACGCGGCGAACGAATCGAAGTCAAGGAGGGCTCGCACACTCATATCCGCACCGAAAGAATCGACCGCGCCGAAGAAATAATTTCTATTTCCTTTACGTCTGTCGCACAATATTTATAAACAACTCTCGTGTTGCTACGCAACTGATAGAATGCGATGCGATGCGAGTGCATCGGTCGAGTCGACCGCATACGCCGCACCGAATCTGATGACGTCATCCGAATTCATCTAGGATTTCTGGGGTTCTTCTAGATTCGGACGATTCGACGCGGGCAAGTGTGCGAGCTTTCATAAGATTTCATATTACCTATACAGAATTCTAAAATTCGTTTTGTTCGATGCGTTCGGCGCGTGCTGGGATAAGTGTGCGTTCACCTTTACTCTGATTTATTTTTGTTCACAAATTACGTTGGACATATTCTCGCTAACAGAAAACTGCGTCTATGAGAGCCGGCCACCTCTCACGCACACATTCACACATTAGTTGGCTTTTCCTCAGTAAACGAGACTCTGTCGTCTTTTAATATTATGTAATGAATCTAAGCTCGTTTTGAAAAGAGTAATTGCTGAGTTTATTGCCGGCTCTTCTCAGCAAATGCAACCTTTCGAACCGGTATTAGAGTATTAGAGTCGGACTTTTGATAAGTGCCTGCGAAGGTCTATTTGAATAAATAATTTAGTTTTTTTTTAATTTTTAACCGCCCGACTAATCTGTGAATGTGTACGTGCTGCGTGGTGGCCGACTTGAGCGACACAGTTTTTTGTTATAGAGAATATATCCGATGTTTTTTAACATCCTTGGTTATGTTAATATAATTCTAAGAATAATGTAATAACAACAAAATTGTAAAACTTGGTTATTTATAATGTAGTACCATCGAGGTGTAGTACCTATAATAAGAAATGCAATAAATTATTTCTTCTACAACGTGACACTTTCTTTATATCACTATAAACAAAATAATTCATGCATTTTCAATATTCGTCTGTGTTTTCAATATACAATTATAGAAGTATAAAGTTCTTATCTTGTAAACATTGAATTAACAATAATACCAAGGTACTCCATAAATAAATATGCATTGAATATTTAAAACAAAGAAATTCTTGGCTTCCACCTTCAAGGCACGTAAAGCCGTTGGTCCCGGTTATCACTTAATTGTGATAGCCGTTAAGCTAGGAGGCCTCCTAGGCGGCTTGAAAACTCCAACAGTAGGTTGACCACTTGCCTACCTCCACCGATCCGGAGTGGGCATGCGTGGAGTATCTGCCCATTCCCTTTCACCCTCATATGTGAAAGGAGGCCTGTGCTCAGCAGTGGGATATTATAAGCTGATGATGATGACCCTCAAGTTAAATAAATAAATAAATATCCTGGGACATTCCTCACACACGGTTATCTGAACCCAAACTAAGCAGAGCTTGTACTATGGAAACCAGATAACTGATATAATACATATACTACTTTTTGTTTGTAAATACATACTTAATATACATAATTACACCAAGACTCAGGACATACAGACATGTTCATGCACACAAATGCATGTCCTGTGTGGGAATCGAACCCACGACCTGCGGCGCTATAGATTAAGACTCCACGTCTTAACCAACTGAGCCAACTGGCCAGTTGAAAATCTGTTGCCCCTAGAGCCCCATCTAGGCTTTGTGGACTTACCAACTTCGGCCACATCATCACTTACCATAGTGAGATTGCGGTCAAACACAGGCCTATGCACATTGAGCTATTGTTACTACGTATAGAGAAGACGCCACACACGACAACTGTGTTCCGTTAAGGTGAGGCCAGCCGGCCAAACATGTTTTAGAACGATGAACGAAACGCTTAAGCGCCGTGAAAATCACGGTGTTTGCGAGAATAATTGGACTGTTTTACAGAAAACTTAAACCGACTTCAAATTACACTAAGAAGTAATCAAATCCTGATCTGATGACAATGCGACCACACGGGAAGTGTACCCTTCCAGTCAAAAAAAAAATTTACCAAATCGGTTAATAAATGACGGAGTTATGAGGTAACAAACTAAAAAATGAAAAAAAAAAAACAACCGAATTGAGAACCTCCTCCTTTTTTTGAAGTCGGTTAAAAATACTCCTAAAAGCGTTCTGATAGCGCTACGTGTTTCTACTGTCTGCTTAGACGACCAAATTATTGTTTCAGCACTAGTTGTAAAACATAAACATATCCATAGGGTTGAATGAATCCGGGGTGGCGCAAATACCATCCACATAGTTTTAGTTTGAACGACAAGCATACCTACATACTGCACTTAGTTCATATATGTTCTTATCTTACTGTTTTTAACAGTTCTATGTAGATCATATTTATGTCAGTACAACAATATAAATATTTAATATCAAAATATTTTATATAACAAATTGATTTGTTGTATTGTTTTAATTATTCCCTTCCCCCTTATCTCCTAAGTTCACAATGTGGAAAATCTGAAATAATTACAGTTGATAAACATTGATGTAAACACGGAAAAGAGAATACACTGGAAGGGCGATGCGTTAGAATTTGTATCGGAACCAGCGTCGCCAAACTCACACAAATAAATGTTAAATCATATATTGTACTACAAATAAACAATCCTTTTGATTGGTCGTTTCCATTTTACTCAAAAATAGCTTTAATCACACAGGTCATACATATGAAAATATACCTTTTTACGTTAACATAAAATTTATTTTTCAATAGCGTACAAAGTATTTACGTCGTTTTGTAATCTACAAACTAACTAGATTCAATCGACGAAAAAGTTCTGCCTCTCGGCACTAGATGGCCTTATTTTCATGGAACGCAATTTTGAACTCAAACGCATTAGACATAATGTTGATAATTGCGTAATAGCTGCGTCGACTGGCGTCGAGTAGCAACACTTATTGCTATTCGCTTAATGCAGCGAAAGTAATCGATAAAATATCAATAAAATTATCGATATTTTAATTTCGTCGATATATTTTTAGAAATTCCGTAAGAAAATTCACGTTAGATAAGAATAATTGTGCAAAGAATACTGAATTGTAAAAAAAACCTTTAACATGATGAAGTAAATTAAAAAAAAAATTATTTTTACACGGTTTATTGCCCTTGAAATAAAATTTATTTGTTTCGAAATTCTCGTTTTGAAAGCTTAATTTTAACAGATGAATGCGGATATTGATATAACTTTCAACTATTGCCTTAATCAAATCAGTGATAAAAAGATGTATTTTATCGATATTGATCGAACAAAACTATCGATGCACGTGTTTTGGGGTCAATACAGGTCACGACTCACGACGAATGTGAAAGAACGCAATACATTACGTGCGGAGTTGCGCTCGCTACCTTGCGTACAAATAAAGTGAGTACATTGCCTTCAATGTATAATTTTGCAGTAGTATCAGAGTTTATCGTTTACACCTAAAATTATCATAATCTCGAATACATTTTTATAAATATCACAAGTAAATAAAGGTTTGTAGACTCATCGATGAAAGGAAATCCCTCCTTGAGTTACACTCCGACTCCTCACTTCGTTTCCTACAGGAAATAATAGCGCATCACGACATAATTAATATTTTTCGCGGAGCTACGCACCTCTGCTAAGTATGGCGGATACTACGAAGCGTTGACGAGTGTTTTGGTTGATATATGCCCATTTGATGTCATGTGTGGCGCGCGGGCTCCGCTAGCATAGCGTCTCTATTTATATTTCTTTTCTCTGTGGATGTAAATATTACAGAAAAAATATAACGATGATTCTAACTAGCACAGTTTTATCGCAAAATTCATTCACGAACAAACTTAGCTATGAAAGCACGTAAAGTACTCGTGTACACGATCAATTTTTAGTATGGGAACAACTTCGAAATCGCAATTTCTTTTACAGCTTTTCATAAATTTCATAAAACTCGCGTGTTGCAACGCAACTGATAGAATGCGATGCGATGCGAGCGCATCAGTCGAGTCGACCGCATACGCCGCACCGAATCTGATGACGTCATCCGAATTCATCTAGGATTTCTGGGGTTCTTCTAGATTCGCACGATTCGACGCGGGCAAGTGTGCGAGCTTTCATAAGATTTCATATTACCTATACAGAATTCTAAAATTCGTTTCGTTCGATGCGTTCGGCGCGTTCGGCTGGGATAAGTGTGCGTTCACCTTTACTCTGATTTATTTTTGTTCACAAATTACGTTGGACATATTCTCGCTAACAGAAAACTGCGTCTATGAGAGCCGGCCACCTCTCACGCACACATTCACACATTAGTTGGCTATACCTCAGTAAACGAGAAAGAAAAAAAAAAAAAAAAAAACGAGACTGTCGTCTTTTAACATTATGTAATGAATCTAAGCTCGTTTTGAAAAGAGTAATTGCTGAGTTTATTGCCGGCTCTTCTCAGAAATGCAACCTTCCGAACCGGTATTAGAGTATTAGAGTCGGACTTTTGATAAGTGCCTGCGAAGGTCTATTTGAATAAATAATTTAGTTTTTTTTTAATTTTTAACCGCCCGACTAATCTGTGAATGTGTACGTGCTGCGTGGTGGCCGACTTGAGCGACACAGTTTTTTGTTATAGAGAATATATCCGATGTTTTTTAACATCCTTGTTTATGTTAATATAATTCTAAGAATAATGTAATAACAACAAAATTGTAAAACTTGGTTATTTATAATGTAGTACCATCGAGGTGTAGTACCTATAATAAGAAATGCAATAAATTATTTCTTCTACAACGTGACACTTTCTTTATATCACTATAAACAAAATAATTCATGCATTTTCAATATTCGTCTGTGTTTTCAATATACAATTATAGAAGTATAAAGTTCTTATCTTGTAAACATTGAATTAACAATGTTAGCAATAATTATTTAATTAGCAATATTTATTTAATGTGATCACATTTATTAAGATAATTTTGTATAGTACGTAAAGATGGCGCCACTTTAATATGGTTAATAGTTTGACTACGCACTACTTCCGGTGATAAAGTAAAAGTTGTTGGTAGGCGCCATCTTTGCATCCATGTTGAAAAATACAATTACAACTAGTCAGTTGTTATCCTATCGTCGAACGTAACACTTCTTGTAAAGATATATTATATTGTGCAGTGCAGGGTTTGTTTAATTGGACAAAATTATATTCCTAAGTAAGTACATCATTATTTTTATTCTCTTGAAACCTATTTTACCCCATGGCGTTTACATCTCAGAAGCGGGATGACAACCGCATAGACCCACACAAGTGACTTTTAAAAAGGGAAATATCATTATGTAGAAAGCACGTGCTTTATGTATATTTTTTTTTCTTCTGTCTAGTCCCATATCTATTTTTTTTATTATTATTATTCCATGGTAAATGATTTTTAAGAGTGATGCGTGGTCTGGGTGAATCCTTGATAGCCTCAGATTATTGAAGGTGTTATTTCATTAATATACGTATTCATCCATTAGCCTACGTATGGGCTGTGGGAAATTGAATGCTAGGGGAATCTTCTTGGAATCTATGCATGGTCGGGACTATATTTCGACATTCAAAACGTAAAGAGCCCAAATAATACTTACATCATCCTTTACCATAAGTGTATTATTATACGAAATCAAAATGTTTTGGTTTAAATTAATTTAACCAGTGGGCCACGGTTTCATTACTTATGGCTAAATTAATGTCTTGAAAATCCCTATTATATCTAAATTTTACCTTTTACATGCTTACTCCAAGTAACTTGTGGTAGGTAACAGTTTACTACGCGATCAATGTTTTGTTTCATTGGATCCAATCGAAAAACTGGGTGGTGCATAATGGTCGGTGGCTCGCCCGATCGAACGGGGCAATCAATCGCCGATCCTGGTCAACATACGACGATTGCAACCTGAAGCCCGCAGCCGGGCTGACTGCCGCCGCTCGGGCGGCCAGATCAACCACCATTTATGCAGCCGCCACTTTCGTGGCCGATCCAATCGCCGCTCGCGCAGTCGCGCCTGGCGCCGCCCGCGGCTTCGCGCTGGGCTGTGCCCGCGCAGCCGTAGTGGGCGCCGCTCGCGCAGTCGCGCCGGGTGCCAACCGCGCCTTCGCGCAGGCCTCTGCCTGTGCAGCCGCAGTGGACGCTACCCGCGCCTTCGCGCAGGGCTCTGCCTGCGCTGCCATAGTGGGTGCCGCCCGCGCTGCCGTAGTTGGCGCCGCCCGCATTGCCGTAGTGGGTGCCGCCCGCACTGCCGTAGTGGGCGCCGCCTGCGTTGTCGTAGTGGGCGCTGCCATAGTGGGCGCCGCTCGCGCTGCCGTAGTTGGCGCCGCCCGCATTGCCGTAGTGGGCACTGCCCGCGCTGCCATAGTGGGCGCCGCCCAAGTTGCCGCCGGGCGCTGCCCGCGCTGCCGTAGTGGGCGCCACCCGCGCCTTCGCGCAGGGCTCTGCCCGCGCTGCCGTAGTGGGTGCCGCCCACGCTACCGTAGTTGGCGCCGCCCGCATTGCCGTAGTGGGCACTGCCCGCGCTGCCATAGTGGGCGCCGCCCAAGTTGCCGCCGTCCAAGTTGCCTCCGGGCGCTGCCCGCGCTGCTGTAGTGGGCGCCACCCGCGCCTTCGCGGATGGCTCTGCCCGCGCTGCCGTAGTGGGTGCCGCCCGCGCTGCCGTAGTTGGCGCCGCCCGCATTGCCGTAGTGGGCACTGCCCGCGCTGCCATAGTGGGCGCCGCCCAAGTTGCCGCCGGGCGCAGCCCGCGCTGCCGTAGTGGGTGCCGCCCACGCTGCCGTAGTGGGTGCCGCCCGCGCTGCCATAGTGGGCGCCGCCTGCGTTTCCGTAGTGGGCGCTGCCATAGTGGGCGCTGCCCGCGCTGCCATAGTGGGCGCCGCCTACAGTCGTGCCGGGCGCTGCCCGTGCTGCCGAAGTCGGCGCCTCTCTCGCAGTCGCGCCGGGTGCCGCTCGCAGTCACGCCGAGCGCTGCCCGCGCTGCCATAGTGGGCGCCGCCCAAGTTGCCGCCGCCCAAGTTGCCGCCGGGCGCTGCCCGCGCTGCTGTAGTGGGCGCCACCCGCGCCTTCGCGCATGGCTCTGCCCGCGCTGCCGTAGTGGGTGCCGCCCGCGCTGCCGTAGTTGGCGCCGCCCGCATTGCCGTAGTGGGCACTGCCCGCGCTGCCATAGTGGGCGCCGCCCAAGTTGCCGCCGGGCGCAGCCCGCGCTGCCGTAGTGGGTGCCGCCCGCGCTGCCGTAGTGGGCGCTGCCTGCGCTGCCATAGTGGGCGCCGCCTACAGTCGCCCCGGGCGCTGCCCGCGCTGCGGTAGTGGGCGCCACCCGCGTTGCCGCAGTGGGCGCTGCCCGCGCTGCCATAGTGGGCGCCGCCCGCGCTGTTATAGTGGGCGCCGCCCGCGTTAACGCAGTGGGCGCTGTCCGCGCTGCCGAAGTGGGCGCTGCCCGCGCTGCCGTAGTGAGCGCCGGCCGCGCTACCGTAGTGGCCGTCGCCCGCGCCTGCGCAATCGTGCCGGGTGCCGCCCACAGTCGCGCCGGGCGCCACCCGCGTTGCCGTAGTGGGCGCCGCCCGCGCTGCCGTAGTGTGCGTCGCTTTTATGGCGCTGCCCGCGCAGCCGTGCCAAGCACCGCCCGCGCAGCCGTGCCGAGCGCCGCTTGCGCAGCCGTGTGCCAGCGATGTTCCTCTTCTTTTACAAGGTTTTCATGGCGCGATCTTGGTAGTGCATCTTTTCTATAACCATGCAATTTCCCGGCTCGTCACAGCGTCGTCATCTTTAGGATGATAGTTTTCCCGTCAGGGACGGCCTATCCACTTCGTAAATGGTATGCCACCGTTCAATGCTTTCGAAGGCTCACGGTTTGTGAGATGGTTTGCCGTAGCTACAGCTTCTGCTTTTTAGAGCTGTTTGGGGACATTTTCTTCAATGAACAAGCATCTGGCTTTATTTAGCAAGGGCCTGTGCTTCCTCTCGCTGATCCGATTTTGTTGGGGGTGTAAGTTTGAGAATTTAGCAAGGACCTGTGCTTCCTCTCGCTGATCCGATTTTGTTGTGGGGTGTAAGTTTGAGAAAGTCGACAAACTCCTTGGTATTCAGTGCCGTTGTCAGATTGTACTAGGTGTTTTATCCTTTTATCGTGAATCGTCTAGTCTTCGTAATAGATTTTAGTTACTATTTATTATTATGACCTTGTATGAACCACAATTCGAGCGAAATAAATCATTCATTCATTAATTCGTTTTATGTTGTTTGAAAATCGTCAATACATCTTTTCAAAAAAAAAGAGAGATGAATAGACTTGGCAGTATTCGGTAAAATCATCTTAAATGTGACTTAATATTTTGAGCCTGCTAGTGTCTGAAACTCAAAAGGTCCACAGACGCCAATGTGAATTATTTGCAACACTTGCATCCTGAAGAGATCATCATATCTTGGTAGCTTGCTTTTCATGCAGGTTTCCAAGTTCAAACTTTTCGTTGGTCCAGTTCAAACCGTACAGAAGGTCATCTGTAGCAATCTTGATCAGGTCCTTTTCATTTGGCGAAGTTTTTTTGGGCCAAGTTTACGGTGCCATTCCGTGTGATGCCACCGTATTATCTTTTCTCTTTTTTGTGTGTAGTTGGCAGCCTCTTTTCTTGTCAGACTTGAGTTACTTTGAGGTAGTACAGTTCATCTGTTCCCTGTGCTATCAGTGTCACTTCACCGCTTTTCTCTACGATGTAGGCCATTGTTTTTCGAAGACGACTTTGTTGATATCTGGTATCTTGCCTACAAACAGTAAGTTGACTAACATATCAGGAACAAGTAAGGTATCGTTAAAGTACCTTCTTTTCTTGTGGTAACTGAAACCTTTCTAAACCTTTCTCTTGCCTTCAATTTTGCTTGTATTATTGCACTTTATGTCTGATAGCACTATTTTTATAATCTGTGAAAGTGCTGCCAGTACGATAATCCAAAACTCTTAAGAATTTCTTTGCACCATTTCCAATCCATCTATATGCACAGCAAGTGTGTTTTTTTAAAATGATTTAGCTAAACGAAGAATCATACCCGGACGGTTATATGCTTTAGTTATTATACTGTCTATGTATGTCAAATGTAGTTTGGAGTCCAACACAATACCTAGGTCTCTCACACTGGTAACTCGTTGAATTGTACGCCCAGATATACAGTAGTTGAAAGTATTAGGATTATTTTTCCGTGATTGAAAGTAATAGGATTATTTTTCCGTGTAAAGGTGATTGTATGACACATCGGTATTAAGAAATAGATAATATTTACATATGAGACAGCCGCAATCTACACACCATACGTTTTCATTAATTTTTGGATTTTCAGTATTCAAGCGGACATTGAAGTTCTTTCTTTCATGTCCGCTCGTTTTCTCATTTAATAATAATAATCTCTTGATTCTGTGGCTATCCGAAAGTTTTCGAATGCTGTTGGCAGATTGTATAAGTTTGACTGTATACTGAGCAGTTCTGGAGGTAATTTTATGTCCATATCGGCGTGCTTAGGCACCAACTATGTCCATGAAGTTATTTATATGATCACGGATGTCTTTGTTATTTGACATTTGCTCGAGAACTAGCTGCTTTGATAAACAGCTTTTAATTTGTCTCAAACCGATTTGGCTAACGTGCATATTTTTATTTGTTTCAATTCTAACTGTGACTAAAACAATATTTCAGCTCTTGCCTTCATCTTCTTTGATGAAAGCCGATTTTGCTGTTGCATCCGGCGTCTGGTAACAATACTTTTCGCCTCTTACTATGACCCAATAATTTACCAGAACAGCTTGAGCTTGTGGATACCATAAATGTCATAGTTCGACTTCTTAGCGGTTCTAAATTGCGATAACTCATCGATGTAATTTTACATATTTATTTATTGTTGCTGTAATTTTGATAATCACGCTCTGAGTCTACTTAATGGGGTTAATTAACGTGGAAAGACTTTTAAGAATATTATTTTATTAGGTAAGTACGAGCTGGCGTAAAAAAAAAAAAAAAAAAAAAAAACTATCTAGCGACAGTACGGTGGCCAGTACTCACAACTGTAACTCATTGCGGGCTATATTTCAGAACAGAGAACTGTCTAATACTGTTAGAATTCTAAATGACTCAAATCTTTAATATTTCATTGATACAAAGAGATATTTTATATTGATAAGCTATTTAGGATAAGATCTGATAAGGAATGGCGGTAAGTCCGTTGGCAAGTTGTCAGTGTAAGCATGATGATACTGGCCATTTCTCGGTAGACAAAACTCTAGAGAAGGTGAAATCGTTATACTGCTTTTTAAGTGGAGGATACACCACTAACTGAAAAGGAAAGGAGGAAATTCTCCATAAAAGCTATTGATCGCATGGACATGGCCCGTAGGTAAATTCAACTGTATGTACTTAACGTTCATAAGTGCCTTATCTGGGTCCTTATTATTATAATTTTTAGAATACCAGGGTTCTTATAATTTTGGACCACCTGGGTACACTAATAAATAATAACCAGTTATTTCAGATAAATTTATTAATGATTTTGTGTTCTGTTTTAGATGAGACTACCCTATTACCAAAGGGTAATCAGGACGTAAGGGGCCTGATGCCAAACATTTAAGTGGAACCACCCTATTGTCAAAAGGTAATCAGGACGTAAGGGACCTGATGCCAAAGATTTTAGGTGGGACTACCCTATTGTCAAAAGGTAATCAGGACGTAAGGGGCCTGATGCTAAAGATTTTAGATTGGACTACCCTATTGTCAAAAGGTAATCAGGACGTAAGGTGCCTGATGCCGAAGATATTCAGAATTTATTTATTGTTGTACTGGTTTAACTAAATTCGAAAATAATTGGTATGTATGTATGTAAACGTTTATTAGTGAATCTTTTCAAAATAATTACATAGTTACATCTGCCAAACCAATAACAGTTTGTTGGCAGGTGAGCTCTCACATTCACTAATACAATTAATGACATTGGTAATACATACATTTTAAATAGTAAACTACTACACCCTATTATACTATTACAATTTTACATATTTAAAAGAGAATTTTAATTTTGAACTGCTTTGAGAAAATGAGATTTTATTTTATTATTTAATGCGAATTTTGAACATTATTTTTTAAATATTCTGGTGTAAAACTATTAACTCTCTTTGGCGTTAAGTATAAACAGCTTAGGTACTCATCTAGTTTTAGTTTACCTATTGAATTATTTATTTAAGTTTAAGCTCATTATTGTAATGTAATTTGTCATTTACTTCATATTTATGTTACTTATCTGATTGTTATTAACTGCATCGTACGAGGTCGTACGAATGTTTTGGATGGCCGACTGTTAGCAATAATTATTTAATTAGCAATATTTATTTAATGTGATCACATTTATTAAGATAATTTTGTATAGTACGTAAAGATGGCGCCACTTTAATATGGTTAATAGTTTGACTACGCACTACTTCCGGTGATAAAGTAAAAGTTGTTGGTAGGCGCCATCTTTGCATCCATGTTGAAAAATACAATTACAACTAGTCAGTTGTTATCCTATCGTCGAACGTAACACTTCTTGTAAAGATATATTATATTGTGCAGTGCAGGGTTTGTTTAATTGGACAAAATTATATTCCTAAGTAAGTACATCATTATTTTTATTCTCTTGAAACCTATTTTACCCCATGGCGTTTACAACAATAATACCAAGGTACTCCATAAATAAATATGCATTGAATATTTAAAACAAAGAAATTCTTGGCTTCCACCGTCAAGGCACGTAAAGCCGTTGGTCCCGGTTATCACTTAATTGTGATAGCCGTTAAGCTAGGAGGCCTCCTAGACGGCTTGAAAACTCCAACAGAAGGTTGGCCACTTGCCCACCTCCACCGATCCGGAGTGGGCATGCGTGGAGTATCTGCCCATTCCCTTTCACTCTTCACCTCATATGTGAAAGAAGGCCTGTGCTCAGCAGTGGGATATTATAAGCTGATGATGATGACCCTCAAGTTAAATAAATAAATAAATATCCTGGGACATTCCTCACACACGGTTATCTGAACCCAAACTAAGCAGAGCTTGTACTATGGAAACCAGATAACTGATATAATACATATACTACTTTTTGTTTGTAAATACATACTTAATATACATAATTACACCAAGACTCAGGACATACAGACATGTTCATGCACACAAATGCATGTCCTGTGTGGGAATCGAACCCACGACCTGCGGCGCTATAGATTAAGACTCCACGTCTTAACCAACTGCGCCAACTGGCCAGTTGAAAATCTGTTGCCCCTAGAGCCCCATCTAGGCTTTGTGGACTTACCAACTTCGGCCACATCATCACTTACCATAGTGAGATTGCGGTCAAACACAGGCCTATGCACATTGAGCTATTGTTACTACGTATAGAGAAGACGCCACACACCACAACTGTGTTCCGTTAAGGTGAGGCCAGCCGGCCAAACATGTTTTAGAACGATGAACGAAACGCTTAAGCGCCGTGAAAATCACGGTGTTTGCGAGAATAATTGGACTGTTTTACAGAAAACTTAAACCGACTTCAAAGTACACTAAGAAGTAATCAAATCCTGATCTGATGACAATGCGACCACACGGGAAGTGTACCCTTCCAGTCAAAAAAAAAATTTCCAAATCGGTTAATAAATGACGGAGTTATGAGGTAACAAACTTAAAAAAGAAAAAAAAAAAAACAACCGAATTGAGAACCTCCTTTTTTTGAAGTCGTTTAAAAATACTCCTAAAAGCGTTCTGATAGCGCTACGTGTTTCTACTATCTGCTTAGACGACCAAATTATTGTTTCAGCATTAAAGAGAACTTTAGTTGAAAAACATAAACATATCCATAGGGTTGAATGAATCCGGGGTGGCGCAAATACCATCCACATAGTTTTAGTTTGAACGACAAGCATACCTACATACTGCACTTAGTTCATATATGTTCTTATCTTACTCTTATCTTATTTTTAACAGTTCTATGTAGATCATATTTATGTCAGTACACCAATATAAATATTTAATATCAAAATATATTATATGACAAATTGATTTGTTGTATTGTTTTAATTAGTATCCCTTCCCCCTTATCTCCTAAGTTCACAATGTGGAAAATCTGAAATAATTACAGTTGATAAATATTACAGAAAAAATATAACGATGATTCTAACTAGCACAGTTTTATCGCAAAATTCATTCACGAACAAACTTAGCTATGAAACCACGTAAAGTACTCGTGTACACGATCAACTTTTACTATGGGAACAACTTCGAAATAGCAATTTCTTTTACAGCTTTTCATAAATTATTGCCGACGAGACATGTAGTTTTTGTATGAAAAGCTGTAATTTTTTTTTAGATTTCGAAATTGGTCCCATACCCAGATTATAGAACAAAAGGCAGATAGAGTGTTCCGAACACGGGGTGAGGCCAAAAAAGCAAAAACACATTGAGAAACATAGCTGGTATTTGCTTTTGAATTTGTATTTGCTTTGTTTAAACAATTTTTATTAAAAAAAAGTAATTTGCACTATTGGTAAAGATGGCCCTGAGTCCGAGGACTTATTTACTCTGATTTATGTTATAAATGTAATAACAACAACATTGTCAGGACTTGTTTGGTTATAATTGTGGTTATAATAAGAAATGCAATAAATTATTTCTTCTTCAACGTGACACTTTCTTTGTATCAAAATTAATAAAATCATCCATGATTCAATATGCAAGTAATTAAGTGTAGAGTTCTTATAAAAGAAAACAAACCTAAATCGTACAAAAAATATGTTTTCAAAAGTTCAAATATTGGTCTTAACTAGACCTAGATTTACTTAAGAAGTAGGTAGTTTCAACCAAATCACTTTAAATAAACAAATCTGATATTGCGCGCGAGTAAAATGCAACGAACTTCAGATTATGCAACTTTGTATTGATATAATGTCTAACTAATAATCTTTTTTGCAGTTTAATATTTATAAATGATTGTCAAATGCCCTCTAATAATAGAATATAAAAATTTTTTTTCAAATAACTTTCATTTTAATATTCATTTTCGCGCATGTGCGCAGTGTGCGTCGAAGTTCCCGGGTCCGAATCTTAGAACGAGCTTGAACTTTCTGTCAATGAAAACATCGTGAGAAAACCATAGCACGTTGGTAGGGTACTTTGTAGTACCCACCTGGCTGGCTACCACCCTCAAGTTGACAGTCTGTTGACAAGCACCTATGGGATCGTCCATTAACCACGTGAGTCCCGAATAGGGGGGATATTTGGATAATATCACGATTAATCACGATAGCGGGGAGGGGGTCTTCAGGCATATCACGTGTATTTAGTTTGATGCGCCCACGCAGAATATCGAAAATTGCATAGCTTGCCAAAGGAGTGGAACTCACTTCAAGATTGTTTCTGAAACCTTTAAGCTACATGTTGATGATCTTCAAGGCATTTTCCGGGTAATTGGGTGACATTTTCAGCCTTCACTGGACGGTCGAACCTAAACCCATTGAACATAAAAAAAGACTGCATTCTCCGGCACCGAGTGTTGATAGTGCATTGACGCAGAGTATCCAACCTGCACGAGTTATTACTGGGCGCTCATACTACATAAATATAGGGAAGTGCTTTGCTTGGTGCGAGACAACGATGTTTTTTATTTTTATACAACTAATTCGGTAAACAACCATATGGCCCGCCTGATGGTAAGCGGTTACATGGACACTTGCAACACTAGAAGCATCGCTCACGCGTTACCGACCTTTCCCCCCTCCCCTATGAGCTCTGGCGACCTTACTCACTCGCAGGAACACAACTTTACACAACATAAAGTTATTTGGCTGCGGTATTCTGTAAGGTGGAGGTACTTCCCCAGTCGAGCTGCTCTTTGAGCGAATAAACGCTGTGCTCTACCTCTCTCAAATGATGCCGAGTGACTTGTTGAGAATGAATTAAATCTTCTAGCATTAAGTGGTGCTAACTGCTGAGCAATATGATGAATGGATGGCTTGAATGAAACTAAATGGATCTTTGGAAATACCCTTCCTAAGAGTAAAGAAGGGGACGCGGTTGAACCCGCGGGCGGAAAGCTAATTAGGGATAAAACAATAAATAAATACCCTGGTACATTCCTCACACACGGTCATCTGATCCCAAACTAAGCAGAGCTTGTACTATGGAAACCAGATAACTGATATAATACATATACTGGGTACTTTTTGTTTGTAAATACATAATTAATATACATAATTACACCCAGACTCAGGACATACAGACATGTTCATGCACACAAATGCATGTCCTGTGAGGGAATCGAACCCACGACTTGCAGCGCAATAGGTGGAATCTTTACCAGAGTCTTAACCAACTGCGCCAATTACTGGCCCATCATCAATCATGGCGAGATGTATTTATTTGTACAAAAATATAAAACATTTTAGAGAGTTTTGAATCACTTCCAATGTTGAGATTTGATTGAATTGACCAGCAACATATTAATGTACATGAAATCTATATATATATAAAAATGAATCCCTATTTCCCTTGGTCACGCCATCACGCGTGAACGGCTGGACAGATATCGCATTTTTTTTATTGTTGTGTTTGTTATAGTTAGGAGAAGGTTCTTATGAAAGAAAAAAATAAGAAAGTTGCGAGGGTAGGGTAGGGTAGGGCACCACGCGAACGAAGTCGTGCCGGGCAGCTAATATTTTATAAACCCCGCATAAGATGAATGTAACGGTTTTGTTCGTCAATAGTCGCGATTCGCCGGCAGGGCATAGAAATTCGCATTTTTATACCGGGGTTGTAAATATTTTAAATGCCTCAAGTTATTCCTTAGGCCCCTGTAACGTCAATATAACGTCTCTAAAAATATTTATTTTTGTACATATCTCGCCATGATTCTTTATCAACACAATGTTACTCCCGAAGCTATCGCCAGAATTACTTATATAAAGATGCAGTTAATTAAGCGATCCATCAGTTGTTCACGGTGTACGGTGGAAAACGGTAAGTTGTTTTGTTTTCTTTTTATATTTGGTACAATTTGTATTTTTAACAGACTTCAACAAAAGGAGGAGGTTCTCAATTCGGTTGTATTTTTTTTTTACGTTTGTGACCTCGTGACTCCGTCACTTATTAACCGATTTGGAAAATTCTTTTTTTGGTTGGAAGGGTACACTTCCCGTTTGGTCCCATTGTCATCAGATCAGGATTTGATCACTTCTTAGTGTACTTTGAAGTCGGTTTAAGTTTTTTTGTAAAACAGTCCAATTATTTTAAGTCAACTAAACTTCCCTTTATCGCTGAAACAATAATTATTCGTCTAATCAAACAGTAGAAACACGTAGCGCTATCAGAACGCTTTTAGGAGCATTTTTCTCGCAAACACCGTGATTTTCACGGAGCTTACGCGTTTTGTTCATCGTTCTACATCAACAAGTGTGGACGGAACATATGTGTGATGTGTGGCGTCTTCTCTATACGTAGGAATAATAGCTCAATGTCACATAAAAATACTAGACGGGGGTTTGGAGTTGAAAGCAGACTAATAGACAGAGACAGTCATTGCGTGTTAAGAGGTAGTAGTTGCATAATTATTTAATTGACATTTAGGTTGTTTATTATTATAGATCTAGGCTTTGATTAAGGATACATCCAGATTGAGTGCTGAAGCTGTGCACGCGTCGATAAAAATACGCCCTAACTGTTAGAGGCTAAATCAAATAAAAATAAATAAAATTGCTAAATAATGTGTAATATTAAAATTTCTCCCGATTTTAATGGGAATATTTCAACAACTGCTATCATTATGAACGTCACTATGACAAGCAGAATGACGCAGAGGGAGCGTAAAACGTAGCTGTTACGCGCAGCAGCCTGTAAAAGTTGGCCTGTTTTATATATTCGTGTAGTATGGCTACGTTCTTTCTAGGTATATTTATTTCTATGGATCTAGGTATATTCTGAATAATTTAATTTTGTATCGGTAATTCTGTGTAATTGACATTGTATTAATATTCATACGCTATTACTGGCAGTTTTATAAGGAACTTATTACTATTTTACATCTGATTATTACACCTAAAACTATTGAATAAATTATTTGATTTGATTTGATTTGAGGCCGTATACAAAAAAAACGGTTTCGCTGATTGACGTGATTTTATGGTTAAATTACTATATTTCTATATTTTTTTTATGCACAACACATGAAAGGTCGTTTCAATTATTATCTATAAACGAGGTACTTTTTTATTAGGGTTCCATACCCGAAGGCTGCCAAACGGGACCCTATTACTCCGCTGTCCGTCCGTCCGTCCATCTGTCTTTCTGTCAGTGAGCTGTAACTCATGAACGGTAATAGGTAGACATCTGAAATTTTCAGAAACTATGTCTTTCTATTGCGCTGTGTTAAAAAATTATAAATGAAATAATATTAAAAATTAAAGTGCCCATACAACAAACGTCAATTTTTGGTATTTTGTTTTCATAGCACAATGAGTTAGTTAAATATTAAATATCCTGGGACATTCCTCACACACGGTCATCTGATCCCAAACTAAGCAGAGCTTGTACTATGGAAACCAGATAACTGATATAATACATATACTACTTTTTGTTTGTAAATACATACTTAATATACATAATTACACCCAGACTCAGGACATGCAGACATGTTCATGCACACAAATGCATGTCCTGTGCGGGAATCGAACCCACGACCTGTAGCGCAATAGCTAGAATCTTTACCAGAGTCTTAACCAACTGCGCCAACTGGCCCGTCAAACCCGGTTATACGGAACCCTCCGTTTGCGAGTCCGACTCGCACTTGGCCATTTGACATGTTATAGAAAATGGCGAAGAATTGCTTTTGATTTCGGCTACTCGAAACTCTTTATAATTATCACATCTGGAAGCTTGCTAACGTGCAACCTGTGCCTAAGAAGGGCAGCCGTGCCGATCCTATTGCGATCACCTCCATACTCTGCAAGACAATGGAGCGTGTATTGAATCGGAGGCTCCTGGCATACCTTGAAGATAACGAACTCCTCAGCGACCGACAGTACGGTTTCCGCCAAAAACGGTCTACTGGGGATCTTCTTGTGTATGCCACACATCTTTGGAGCGAAGCCATTGAGAGACACGGGGAAGCAATTGCCGTTTCCCTCGATATTTCTAAGGCTTTCGATAGGGTCTGGCACACCAGCCTTCTAAGCAAGCTTCCTTCATATGGAATTCCTGATGGCCTGGATTTCCGATTTCCTGAGTGAACGGTCTATACGAGTGGTCATAGACGGGTGCTCGTCGGACCTCTTGGCAATCAATGCCGGAGTTCCTCAGGGATCAGTTCTCTCTGCAACCTTATTTCTGCTGCATATCAACGATCTGTTAAAACCCGGTATCTTTGGGTACGCAGACGACAGCACTGTTGCAGAGAGATACATTTCCAGCGCACGATCCACTAGTGACGAGATCCAATTGTTTCGAGAGGCCATGGTTGAACGTTTGAACGTGACCTTACAGGCAGTCTCTGATTGGGGCAAAGCCAATCTGGTCACGTTTAACGCCTCCAAGACACAGGCATGTCTTTTCACCGCCAAACGGAGTCCTTACCATCAGGCTCCTACTTTCCAAAATATATCCTTGCCAATATGCGATCGGCTTGATCTCCTAGGCATAACATTAACAGCCAAAATAAACTTTGGCTGTTCTATTGAGTCGAAGGCAGAAACAGCTGCCAGAAAGCTGGGTATCCTCTCTAAGGTTAAGCGGTACTTCACGCCTGGGCAGTTGCTCCAACTTTATAAAGCACAAGTCCGGTCATGCATGGAGTACTGCTGCCATCTTTGGGATGGATCAGCTAAGTACCAGCTTGAGGCCCTCGACTCAATAGACCGCCGAGCCAGGAGACTCATTGGAGATGAGTCTTTAATTAAGGCGAAACTCACGAGCCTCGACCATCGAAGAAAGGTTGCTTGCTTATCGGTTTTCTACAGGATATATTTTGGAGAGTGTGCGCAGGAATTGTTCAACCTAATTCCACCATCCCCATTTTTACACCGAACCACAAGACGCCGGGAAAATTTTCACCCGTACGTTGTTGACATACCGAAAATACGGACACAGCGTTTTGCATCCTCATTTATAATGCGGACAGCAAGGGAGTGGAACTTGCTTCCGGCGTCTGTGTTTCCTGACGCCTACAATCTAGGAACTTTCAAGGCCAGAGTGAATAGGTTTCTTCTGGGTAAGCGTGTTTCATCTTAGGCTTCGTCATCGCCCCTTCTGGGCGGGTCAGTGGCCAAACGCAAGCCCATTTAATTTAAAAAAAAAAAAAAAAACATAAATAAATTTCAGTTAATTAACAATCCATGACTTAAACAAATATTAAAAAGTTCAAAAGTTTGGCAATAAAAAATCTTTTGTAACAACCTTAATTTGGCATTAAATAAAATAATAAAAATAAAAAGGTAACTCATTCATTAGAATCAGAATCTATAATTGTCATAAATTTGCTTTGAAATACAGCCTAGTATTAAACATACCTTATTTACTGAAAAGAAAGTCGGCTTAAACAAGCTAAATCTGTATTTACACCGTTGGTAAACTTGGTAATTACAACCAATGAATTAAAACACTTTCTCCAATGGCCACCGTTGTTACAATCTCCCCTCTTGGTGTTGCCATCTCTCGATATTCAAATGCACCATATCAAAATAAACTGTTTTACATGTTCAGAATAAATAATACTAATAACTAATTATAATTAATCAATATTCAATTGTATGAAATTAAATAATATTCAAATGATATAATGTTAGTGCTAACACTTGTTGCAAAACATAGCCAGCCAATAGCCATATACACTTGCAAGATTAGACATTAGATAATAATTAAAATGATATCAAAATTTTACATTGTTAATTAAAACTTGTATATATACTGTAAAATCACGTAAATTAGCGAAATCGGCAAAATTTTGTACCTATCTTAAGATATATGATCTTACTTATGTAAGAATATAATATAATATAATATTATGTAGGTAGATGAAGGATTTTTCTGGATTACCAAATTTTCTTAATCTTCTTTTTTTTAATAGGCTATCAAGGCAAGATTGTACTGTACAGGCACCAGGATGTTCGTGAACGCAAATGTGAGTACAACTGAATTTAAGCATAGATATACAGATACCTATAACGGGTGGTGATTTCGAGATGGCATATTTTCGAAACCTATGTTGGGTTAGTATATTGATCCTCACAACATTTCGCGATTATAATATTAATGTTGACATGGTAAACATAAGCTCTGAACAAAATATAAATTCAAAATATTTAAAGTGCTTATATATTAACAATACAGCGATTTAAGTGACGGTGAATACCAGATAAACAAGCTCCATTGTTATCTTCAGCTTTTTTAATCGTATAAGTACATAGAAATTATAATAAAATATATACGAGACAAAACGTCTTGACAGACGTCAAAGGAAAATATTTTTGTTGCAAGCACGTTCACAACTGTTCATCTTAAAATTATTTATAAACCCAGTAAATAGCGGTTGAACTGCACGAGGCATACCGTACTAACACGTACGTAAGTGAGCGCATAGAAAAATCGAAGAGCGCATAGAAGATTAGTGCTACCATGGCTCCAAGCCGTGGTCCGCCGCCGCCGCCAATGTGCTCTCTTCATAAATACGCCATGTGAAGTGTTCGGTTTGTTTTATATGTTTTCTTGTGCGTTTTTATGTGTTTTGGCTTATTTTATCGTATTTTTATATAGGTTACTTAAAGACATTTTTGCTTCGGACATGCCACGATGCGTTCAAGCGAATCAAAGTGAATCCAGTAACCAACCAGTTGTGTCACTGGAAGATCTCGTACAATGCCATGAATGTTCTCAGGTACGTTTTTTTAAGGGACAGAGAGGTCTAAAAATCCACCAGGGCAAATGCCATAAAAATGTTAACATCCCCCTTTCGGCTCCGAATTCTAACCAAGGTACTACTTCTCAGTATAGTCCTGATCAACCCTTTTGGAAAACTTTATCGCATTCAAAAATATCAACACCAGTTTTAAAACGGATTCCACGTGGTGCCCGCCTCTCTGTCGCTATCGCATTATCCCAGGCAATCAAGTTAGTAGTTTTGAAAAATACAAGACGTTCTTGGGAGCATTTGTTGTCTTTCCCTTATGCTGTGTTTTACGTCAGTCCAGAACAAAATAATAAAAAGTCTTTAACTACTCGAGTTAAAGAGAACTGCGTGAAGTACAGCACACTGGAAGAACTTGTACTACTTTCGGACAGCAGTTTAGTATCAAATCAAAATTCAAATTTCACTGTGAAACCCGTCACGGAGTCTGCTATCTACAGACTTGTAGAGAGCAAACTCGGTGACGGAGATATAAAAGGTGCTTCGCGAATCCTTTTTTCCAGTGACACAATAGCACCCGCTTCCCCTGAAACGCTTCTAGCTCTAGAAGGAAAACATCCATCTCCGGCAGCAGATCTTCAACTTCCCGAGGCACCGAAAGAGTCTGATGTTTCCGTTGAAGTTACCGCTCAGGATGTATCTGCAGCCGTCGCGTCCTTTCAGAGTGGCTCCGCAGGAGGTTTAGATGCCCTAACGCCGCAACATTTAAAAGACTTATTGTGTGGCGGCAATGGTGAAACAGGTGAGGCGCTACTTAGGGACTTGACGGCTTTGGTTAACCTTATGCTGTCAGGGCAAGTCAACGGAGACATCACGGAGATTCTTTACGGTGCCAATCTTTGTGCTCTAAAAAAGAATGACGGTGGCATTAGACCAATAGCCGTCGGTATGACATATCGTCGCCTTGCAGCCAAAATCTGCTGCAAAAAGACCGCGCCTCAATTGGCAAACTATTTCCAGCCAGTGCAGCTAGGTTTTGGCTCGCAAGGTGGCTGCGAAGCCGCCGTTCATTCGGTGCGTACATTTTTAGATCAAAATTGTGGAGATGTGCTGCTGAAGGTGGACGTGAAGAATGCCTTCAATTCTGTGGATAGAGGAGCCTTATTAACGCAAGTTAAAGACAAAATTCCAAATTTATATAGTTTTATTTGGCAATGTTATAGTTCTTCAACAAAATTAACTTATCTTGGCAACGAAATTTTATCCGCGGTTGGTTGTCAACAAGGAGACCCTCTCGGCCCAGCAATATTCAGTCTCGCCATTCATCCCATCATCCAACGTCTTCAATCTAAACTAAATGTTTGGTATTTGGATGATGGGACGTTTGGTGGTGACGCTAACACCGTATTTGACGACCTTCTTTTTTTAATAAAAGAGTTTAAAGATATAGGTCTTGATTTAAATTTTTCAAAATGTGAACTCTATTTCTCCGACAATTGTCCTTCAAAAGATTTGGTTTTAAAAAAGTTTATCGGTTTGGCCCCAAATATAAAAATTATTGACAAATGTTCTCTCCGTTTATTAGGCTCCCCTATCCTTGATGAATCATTTCCTTCATTTTTCGACGAAAAAATTCAAAATTTTTTACAAACTTCAAACCGATTATCAAAAATTAATACCCACATGGCTTTTACTATTATAAAATTTTGTCTTTTTGTCCCCAAATTTACTTACATTTTACGATGTTGTCAGCTCTGGAAACATAAAGAGCTTCTTGAAAGATTAGACAGCATCGTAAAAAATACTTTGGCATCTATTTTGAATATAAATTTTGAAGAGCGGGCTTGGTTACAGGCTTCACTTCCAGTGCGTTTGGGGGGCCTGGGAGTACGATCTATTTCTGGTGTAGCTCTCCCCGCATTCCTGTCCTCTGTCCATAGTACTCAAAATTTAACACAAAAAATTCTCGCAGCCTCTTTGGACAGTTTGGAAATAAACTACTTAAACGAGGCCAGGAATGCGTGGAGATTAGCCTGTCCTAACTTTGATTTGCCACAAACCACATCTTCTCAGCGGCTGTGGGATGGGCCGATCTGCGAGTTAACACGGAAGTATCTTTTAAATACGTGCTTAAGCTCCGCAGATCGTGCCCGTCTGTTAGCCGTTGGTGAGTGGGAATCGGGTTTGTGGCTACAGGCTCTCCCATCGCCCAATACTGGTACTTTAATTGATTCAACATCTTTCCGAATTGCAGTATCCATTCGCTTGGGCGCTTCGTGTAGTGCTCCGCACCGCTGCCAGTGTGGCACTGCTGTCGACCGGCTCGGTCACCACGGTCTGTCTTGTGTCAGAAGTGCGGGAAGAATTCCCCGCCACTCCAGCCTTAATGATATCATACGTCGGGCTTTTACCACCGCCAACTGTGCGGCCGTTTTGGAACCAAATGGCCTCATGCGTGACGATGGTAAAAGACCTGACGGAATGACTCTTATTCCATGGAAGATGGGGCGGCCTTTAGTGTGGGACGCTACTTGCGTAGACACTCTTGCGCCGTCTCATCTTCCTGGAACTAAAAATAGGGCTGGTGCGGCGGCGGAATCAGCGGAGAGCCTCAAAAGGTGCAAATATAGTACCCTTGATAGCGGGTACATATTTGAGCCTTTTGGGGTGGAAACGCTAGGACCGTGGGGACCGGGAGCACGCAAAATTTTCAATGATTTATCTGGACGTCTGGTCGAAGCAACACGTGACCAAAATGCTGGTTTTTATTTTGGGCAAAGATTAAGCATTGCCATACAACGTGGCAATGCAGCCAGCATTTTGGGCACGTTGCCTACTGGTAGCGGCTTGTTAGATTAAGTTTATTTTTAAGTTATAGTTTTAGTTTTGTTATAGTTTTTAAGTTATTTTGTGTCTTATAATACTAAGTATGTGTTTAAAGAATAAATTTTCATCTATTTTGAAAAAAAAAATGTTGACATGGTTGAACTATATAGGTATTGATTTTATTTTTCTTATACTGGGTGGAGATTTCGAGATGGCATATTTTAGAAACCTAGGTTGGATTATTCATGCAGAACAACTTATACAATGGCACAAACAACTGTGCGGGCTAAAAGGAGTTTTCTTCCGCGGACGCTCCGATTGTTGAATGAACTCCCCGCCGTGGTTTTCCCAATGGAGTACAGCATGGGGTTCTTCAAAAAGGGTGTGAAGAGATTTCTTCAGGGTCGGCAACGCGCGAGTGATACCCCTGATGTTGCAATCTCCTCGGCATAACCTTAACAGCCAAAATAAACTTTGGCTGTTCTATTGAGTTGAAGACAGAAACAGCTACCTACTAGAAAGCCGGGTATCCTCTCCAAGGTCAAGCGGTACTTCACGCCGGGGCAGTCGCTCCAACTTTACGAAGCACAAGTCCGGTCATGCATGGAGTACTGCTGCCATCTTTGGGATGGATCCGCTCAGTACCAGCCAGACGCCCTCGACTTAATAGACCGCCGAGTCAGGAGACTCATCAGAGATGAGTTTTTAAATAAGGCGAAACTCACGAGCCTCGACCATCGAGTAAGTAAAGGTTGCTTGCCTATCGGTTTTCTACAGGATATATTTTGGAGAGTGTGTGCAGGAATTGTTCAACCTTATTCCACCATCCCCATTCTTACACCGAACCACAAGATGCCGGGAAAAGTTTCACCCGTACGTTGTTGACATACCGAAAATACGGACGAAAATATAGCGTTTTGCATCCTCATTTATAATGCGGACGGCAAGGGAGTGGAACTTGCTTCCGGTGACTGTGTTTCCTGACTCATACAATCTAGGGACTTTTAAGGCCAGGACGAATAGGTCCCTTCTTGGTAAGCGTGTTGCATCTTAGGCTTCGTCTTCGTCCCTTATGGGCGGGTCAGTGGCTAAACGCAAGCCCATTTAATTAAAAAAAACACCTCTTTTGTGTGAAATTTCGAGCTTGGGCTAAATTCAATGCCGGCTAGTTTATATCGGTACTCAAATCATAATATTTTCTTATTTCAGACTAAAATGAAGCTCATCGTGGCAATATCAATCCTCACTCTCATCCGAGCTGAAGATAACCAGAGTGTTTACATCGTCAATGGAGTGCCGCACTACAAAGAAATACTGTTTGAAAATCTAGACCCAAATTTCAACTTTCACGATGATATTCTAGCTGTTGATTTCAAAACTAACGATTTATATGTTCATAAGTATAATACTTCCAATTTATCAGTATTCCATATTAACACGAAAGAGTATGAAGTAATAACTAATGTATCGAATCCTAATTGTGTAACAATTGATCAGGTGAACCATGCTGTATTCGTAGGAACTTATGAAGGCATTTATAAATACAACACTACTACCGGTGCGGTAGAACTTGTTGGTGCCAGAGGTGACATTGTCTGGACGATATACTACCACAATGGTGCACTATATTACATTAGATTTTTTTATTTGTCACATGAAATTATAAAACTTGTTAATGGACAATCCAAAAGGTATCTTCAATTTGGCTTTGATATATCGAATATCGTTATTGACAACGAAGAAAATTTCTATTTCATAACTACGCAGAAAAGATTGCATAGATATAATGACGTTTCAGAAAACGTATTCTACTACAGGAGACTTCCTGCTGTATTATCGTTAACTGTAGATACATTCGGACAAGTTTATTTTTCAGTATCCGACGGAGTATATAAGATCAAGGGAGATAGTGTTGAAAGAGTAGTAAATATTACCAAACCTCGATACATAGCGTTTGATAGGGATAACAATCTTATATACTTCAATGACAATGAATACAAATTATACAGACTAAAACCGATAAATATTACCAACAGTTCTACAGATGGTCACAGGTCTCACGTCCAAGAACTTAAAGTTCCAAGTAATAATGATATCATAAACGAACTAGAGATACTGAACAAAAAAATTGACAATTTACCACAAGCTATAAACGTGCTGTTAAACAACACATTGGAAAAACAATTGGCACGCTCTGACTCTCCCAGGACTATCCACTTGGACAGTATTGTTTTGAAAAACATAAACATATCCATAGGGTTGAATGAATCCGGGGTGGCGCAAATACCATCTACATAGTTTTAGTTTGAATGACAAGAATACAAACATACTGCACTTTTTCATACATGTTCTTATATTAGTGTTTCTAACAGTTCTATGTAGATCATATTTATGTCAGTACACCAATATAATAATTTAATATCAAAATATATAATAGGTATAACAAATTGATTTGTTGTATTGTTTTAAATACTATCCCCTCCCCCTTATCTCCTAAGTTCACAATGTGGAAAATCTGAAATAATTACAGTTGATAATCATTGATGTAATATACACAGACAGAAATAAAAACATACATAATATATACAGAAATTAAAACTTTTTAACAAAACAATTAAACCACCGAAAAAAATTAAAAGCAAAAAAATTTTGAATATAAATTGAATTTTATAAAGTTTTACAGTACAAATATTACCAAAAAATACATACCTAAGTAGGTTATTGGTAAATTAAATCGCCTTCAAAATACACAAAAAAATTGAATTTGATTTGAAGTCAGCGAAATATTTTCAATGGAATACTTACGTCGTGCTCTTTCGCTGACTTCAAATCAGTATCAGATTAAAGTTATTTCATAATTTTTTGTGTATTTTGAAGGCGATTAAAATTTTTAAAATTACTTTTTATGTCATGTGTCCTTAATATTTAATTTTATTATGCAAATAGAAACAGGCCACTGGCAGGACAAGCTTATCAGCCGCTTACGTACCTACGCTACGAACAGTCCTGACACTATTTCTCTTATAAAAACATAAACATCATTATGTACCAACGACTTATTGTATTATTATATTAAATTGCGAATAAATTTTATCGAAACAATGTTATTCTCAAGAGCATTACCTACTTATTGCGATGCAGTTAACAAAACGATCCATCAGTTGTTAACAGACTACGGTGGAACACGGTAAGTTATATTTTTTAATAATTGGACTGTTTTACAAAAAACTTAAACCGACTTCAAAGTCCAATGAACAGGTCAAATGAACAGGTGCTGCTTGTGGGGGCTGGTCTGCTTAACTTTGCTATTTATTTACTTATTATTCCGTCTACTTTGTAATTTTGCCGCCGAGCCGGGGCACGCAATTGTTTTCAGTGCGATTAGAATGTAAATATTATGTAATGAATCTAAGCCTGTTTTGAAAAGACTAATTGCTGAGTTTATTGCCGGCTCTTCTCAGCAAATGCAACCTTCCGAACCGGTATTAGAGTATTAGAGTCAGACTTTTCATAAGTGCCTGCGAAGGTCTATTTGAATAAATGATTTTGAATTTTGAATTTTGAAATCAAATCAAAGAGTAAAAAGTACACGAAGAAGTAATCAAATCCTGATCTGATGACAATGGGACCAAACGGGAAGTGTACCCTTGAATTTTCCAAATCGGTTAATAATCGGTTACGGAGTAATGAGGTAACAAACATAAAAAAAAAAAAAAAAAAAACAACCGAATTGATAACCTCCTCCTTCCACCTTCCACACAAACGGTTCTCTGATCCCAAACTAAGCAGTGCTTGTACTATGGAAACCAGATAAGTGATATTGCTACATATACTACTTTTTGTATGTAAGTACATGGTTAATAAATATATTTGCTGTAGAACTGAGGGTTTTTTTAGCCTATGGTCTCACCTGAATAGTTTAAAGACGCATAGAACAAATTACAAAAATTCTCGAAAAAACGAGAGTGACAAAAATTTGCCTATTAATGATAATATTACTATTATACCTATTCTCTATGAAGGTATGGAACCTCCACATCTGGGAAGACGTGGAGGTTCCATGCCGTGAGAGACAGATAGTGAAAATATATAGGTTCCATGCCTTGCACAATCAGGAAGGGCAATACAATAGATACTAGAAGAAAAAAAAAATAGGGCCTAAACCTTAATAATAACTACAAATCTGTGGAACCGAAGCAGTGCGTCCAGTACGAGTAACAAATAGGATGTAAACAACTCACGTGTTCACCATCCTCTTGCAGATCTCTTTCCACCATGGCGCGGCAGGCGAAATGAAACGCCATTATTATCAATTATATCTAATCAACTTTAAAATATTTTCTGCGCGTTCCCATGGACGTTACTAGCGCCATGTAGTAAATTACCTCCAACTTTTCGTCTTTTGGCTAAAAAACTTCATGAAGCCAAGTTAAGTCCTCAGTCGAGAGAATTATTATCCAACAATTCCGCCTTGACTTCTACCTTTTCTTTTTCTTTCTCTTCCCTTATTATATACAAATTGTATACATACTTTGGCTTCATAGAATTGTTTCACACTTTCTGTTGGTAAATCTTAAACATCTTTATTAAAAGTTTCAATCACATTTTTTTATTTTATATTAAAGCTGAAAAGTTTTCTTGTTCTAACGCTCTCATCTCTAGAATCCATTGCAGTCGGATTTGAAAAATTCTTTCACAAATATGAAACTACATTATTCCCGAGTACTTTAAGCTTCTCTTTATTCAGGAAACGTGGGTGAAACCGCGGGAGACAGATAGTGAAAATATATGGGTACTCAAATCATTATATTTCCTCATTTCAGACCAAAATGAAGCTCATCGTGGCAATATCAATCCTCACTCTCATCCGAGCTGAAGATAACCAGGGTGTTTACATCATCAATGAAGTGCCGCACTACAAAGAAATACTGTTCGAAAATCTAAGTTCATCTTTCAACTATCGCGAAAATAATCTAGCTGTTGACTACAAAACTAATAATTTATATGTTGATTGGTATGTTCATGCACTAATAACAGTATTCCATATAAACACCAAGGACCATAAAACAATTACCGGCTTCCCGGACCATCAATGTGTAACTGTTGATCAGGTGAACCATGATGTATTTGTAGGGACTTCTAAAGGCATTTATAAATACAACGATGCTACCGGTGCGGTAGAACTTGTTGGTGCCAGAGGTGAAGATGTCTGGATGATATATCACTACAATAGTGAACTATATTATAAACAATATGAAATGCCACAAGAAATTAAAAAACTAGTTAATGGACAATCCGTGAGGTATCATGAGTTTGACTTTGATATAAAGAATTTGGTTATTGACAGCGAAGAAAATATCTTTTGCAGAACTTATAATGAAAGTTTGTATAGATATAAAGACCGTACAAAACATACTTTTCTTTACGAGGGAATCCCTGCTGTAAAATCCCTAACTACAGATAGATTCGGAAATGTTTATTTTTCAGTGGACGACGGAATATATAAGATCAAGGGAGATAGTGTTGAAAGAGTAGTAAATATTACCAATCCTGGATACATAGCGTTTGATAGGGATAACAATCTTATATACTATAATGACCATGAATATAAATTATACAGACTAAAACCGATACATATTACCAACAATAGTTCAGATAGTCACAGGTCTCACATCCAAGAATTAGAAGTTACAAATAATAATGCTATCAAAACCGAACTACAGATTATTAATAAAAAAATAGATAATTTGCCCCAAGTTATAAACATGCTGCTAACTAACATAATGGAAAAACAATTGGCACACTCTGACTCTCCCAGGACTATCCACTTGGACAGTATTGTTTTGAAAAACATAAACATATCCATATGGTTGGATGAATCCGGGGTGGCGCAAATACCATCCACATAGTTTTAAATTGAACGACAAGTAACAACAACATTTTTTTTGCCACCTTCGTGGTATAAAAAAAAGTTATAGTACTTACTACATTTATTTCATGCATGTTTTTATGTGTGTTTAATAGGTTCATAATGATGAGTTGTAGATTATAATGATGTCAGTATACCAATAGTTATAATACCAAAATATATAATGTAACAAATTGATTTGCTGTATTAAATACCCACCACCATACAAACCTTATATCAAATCTATAATCTACAACAGACTGGTTAAATTAAAATACTGTGACAGCTATAACATTTTAGATTTTTTATTATCATTATGTAAATTTGAAAGCTCTACCTGGTAGCCGATTCCCACGTCGTTCGAAATAACCTTCGAATCGAACTTACGATTCGAGTCCTATTCGACTGTAAAATTTTGAGGGGCGGAGTCAATTCGAACGGTCCCGTGATTTACTTACACTCGATAAAAATTCGAAGTCGTACTTTTTTCGAAAGAGCTATTTAATTTTGTATGGGTGAGAATTGGTAGATACACCTTAAATACCTAGTGGCCCTTATTTTTGTTTTGAATAGTATTATAATCATTATGACCACTGTAATTTTGCGGACCTGAGTTAGGATGAAGCCTAAAAATCGACACAAAGTTCTGTTTTTCCTGGAGTTATCGCACTTCTCATTACGATACAGTTAATAAAGTAATCCATCAGTTGTTCGTAGTCTACGGTGGAATACGGTAAGTTTTTTTTATATCTGTCATTCACAATCCCATTTTGGATCATGTTATTTTTCTTTGCACTTTAATATTCAACAATAAAAGTTAAAATAAAAAAATTATAAACTCTGACTCAAAAAAATAACTAAAAAGTTAAAACTAATATTTAATTGCCTTCAACACGCCGATTTTATTGTTATTTAATTCTTGTTTTTAAACTTTACGAAGGTATTTAGTAATAACACGATACACGACACATTACATACGTGTACATTATTTTTACTTAAATACACAATTTTGTGAATAAACAAATTAAAAACAAAATTTGATCCCCCTTTTCACCCCCGTAGGTTGAAATTCATAAATAAACGATATACGTTGCGTAAGTTTCTAACCATAAGCCGAAATAATAAATATAGTGTTTTTTACTTTGAAACTTGAAATACATAAAATCCCCTTTTTCACCCCCTTGAGGATTGCAATTCCAACAACACAATGTTTAATTTGAAAATGAAGGACTTCATGACCATTCAGGACCATTAACACCTTCATCCCCCTTTTCACTCCATTGGGGGCGGAATTATCAAGAACGCTGAAACACCTATAAATTAATTTTCAATCTTCAAGCCTACATACAAAATTTGAAGACCCTAACTTCAAAACTGACGGAATTTCATATAAACTTTCATCCCCTATTGTAACCCCTTAGGGGTAGAATTTCCAAAAATCCGTTCTTTTTTCTTTTTTTTATACCACTAAGGTGGCGCACAAGCATGCGGCCCGCCTGATGGTAAGCAGTTACCGTAGCCTATGGAGGCTCGCAACACCAGGGTTTGAGCTATGCGTTGATAGATCAGTCAGTAACTTTTTCCTTTTATATACTGAAGACAGACAGAAGATATTGTAGGTATGTATACATTGTTTTTATAAAAAAAAAATTATTTCTAATTGTATCGAACTTCGTAAAGTGACTGATATAACTCACTGACTGATTTAATATTTGACGTTTGTCCATTATTTTAATATAGGCTAATTATTTTCGAGGCGACTAACTATTTGTTACAAAAAAAAATAACTTGGCAGCGATTAAATATTTTAGCAACAATTAAATATTTTAGATGAGCTACAAAATGCAAGGTAAGTATCATAAAAACTAAATAGTGGCGGCTTCTTTAAGTGCCGTGTGTGGGCTTATCTTACGACAATTCCAACAAGCCCAAACATGGCTCGGAAACGTTGCTCCATTATGGAGTTCCAGTAACTACCCTCCTACTCCATCATCAGACCCTGAAAACCATACATGGTCCAAGTTCATCTCACGGCAATTCCAAAAACCCTAAACACGCGTACGATATGATGCTCCGTTATGGAGTTCCAGTGCCTACCCTCCTACTCCATCATCAGACCCTGAAAACCATATGTGATCAAAGTTCATTTTACTATTTTCATTCACAAAAAAAATTACGAAATCGACGTTTCTTTTCCCCATTTTCCTCCTCGAAAACAGAGCCATTTCAATTATTTTATACATTAACCCCCGTACTCATAAAGCGCTATTTAACTAATATACTGATTAAATGGTCATGTAAATAATGTCACATTATTTGACAATGACAATAGAGTGACGTTATTTACGTGACCCTTTAAACCTATGCTTTAAACAGTATTGAATTTGTCTGGTAGTCCTTTTAATCACGGCGGAAAAATAGGGCATTTATTGTAATTTTTGGAGGGCCATGATTTCTTTAATAATTAGTTGCTGAAAAAAAGGAATTAACAGAGACGTTTTCAAAGCAGAACTTGATTATATGAAAACTCTAGAGGCATTATTCAGGAAGAAAACAGGGGAATAATATAAACTCATTACTGAACTGAACTAAATGGTGTTTGCCCCTGTTTTAAGTAAATAAAGAATGATAAAGGTCTGCGGTTAAAATAATAGCTACATGCTCAAGCCGAATTTCGATTTCGCTTTTATTTTAGCTTTAACATTTCAAATTCCTACCATTATTAAAAAAAAATTATAAACGCTTCTGAATTCCGTGAAGGTTTCCGATTCCGTTTCCGATAGTGAATCCGACAGTTTTAAAATAACCCTTCTGTAGAGGAAAACAGTGGGTCATCCGGACATCTGGACAGATATCTGGATAGATACGAAAGCATCTTGTCCAAGCTGAAACGGAGACGCTTCGCTCGTTCAATAAACGCGAAAGAATGTGAGGATGAATGGATGTTTGTTACTCTTTCACGAAAAAAACTACAGAACGGATTTAGATGTTATTTGGTACATAGATAGTGTTAGCGACGCGAGGGTTTGTACCACCACTCAACGACAACGCGCGAGTAATACCAATGGTGTTGCAAGCGTCCATAGGCTACGGTAACCGCTTACCATCGGGCGGGCTATACACCTGTAGGAAATATCTATGTTTGTAAAAATGGTAAAATTCCTGTGCATTATGTATGTATTCTATTTGGTTAATAAATAGCATTTTATTAACGTGATTGCGTTCAGAGGTGTCGTAGGGGTTGAGAGGAGGCGGGGAGGGGGAGTGACCCAAGTCTATATAAGCCTCCGCACCGTAGACGACCGCGTGGCAAATCATTTTCTGAGCGCAATCACGTTAGTACATATATAAAATTCAAAAAACTTGTTTAATTCCTCCATCTACCATCTACAAAAGCTGGTCTTCGAGCCTGGATCGTCATTGGACGAACCCACCATATGTATTTTGGTTGGAATGTTCCATTCTCCGTCGCACAAAATGGTAAAAACACGCGGCGCATATGCCAGGGAGAAGCTTGAACATTCCGGAAAGGATGGACCTAGCGGTCAAGTTTATGAAGCAAAATCGGAAACATACATACCACGTCTCGATCATGACCCGAAACCGAGTAACGTTGGTAGTCTTAAGATTGAGATCGGTGGTTGCCAGAAATCTATTTCTTCCAACAAAAAGTCTACAGTCACAAGCAGGAAATCATTCGAAGCTCGGAAGAAACAGTTGGAATTTGAGGCAGCAGAGGCCTTGGCTAAAATTGAAATAGAGGTTATACAGAAAAAACTGGATGCAGAGGTCGCTGCATTGGAGGAGGAGTGCTCGCAAGGATCCCGTAGTGAACGTGAACGTAATTCCTTAAGTGATGTGTCACACAAAGTGGAACAGTGGCTCGATCGCAGTCAAGGGGCGGCCAAGGGGCCGCCGAGTGTCACGTCGGCGCCACCGCCACGTCACATCGACGAAATATACGGTGCCGTTGGTTTACCTCCGTCCGTTCCCGTACCAGCTCCGTGTTCAGATTTTCAACAACTAGCCCAGGCACTTAAGGATATTGCATCTGCAGCCACCACAAATGCACCTAATGCTAAGATGTTGAGCCGATTGTGCACACCGAAAGATCTACCTACCTTCTCAGGTGACCCGATGGAGTGGCTGGCCTTCAAACAGGCCTATCAGGAGTCGACAGAGGTGTGTAACTTTACTGAAAAAGAAAATATGTGGCGCTTAAGGAAATGTCTTCGAGGACAGGCTCGAGAATCCGTCACGGCACTTTTGGTGAGTGCTGCATCTTCAGAGACCGTGATGTCGACGTTACAACTGCAGTTCGGAAGTCCAGATGTCATATTACCACGGATTATGCAAGACATTAAAAAACTGCATCCGATGAACCTGGAATATCAGAAGGATATTATTTCATTCTCTGTGAAAGTGCGAAATTATGTAGCAGCTGTCCTGGTCTTGGGTCAAGAGGAGTATCTACGTGGAGTGAGCATTACGTCAATTATACTCTCGAAATTACCCCCCGTGCTTATTTCCAAGTGGACCGATTATGGCTACGCTCGAATTGAGGAAGGTACGAAAACTAGGTTAGAGATACTATCGGACTTTTTGAATGAAGAGGCGTTAAAAATATCTAAAACGGCCGTATCTCTCAGTGTAATTCGTAACGAGCCTAAACGTAAATATAGTGAGGTTTATCAATCTTACTTAATGAAAAGCGATAATGTAAATAGTGATGATAAGTGCCGATTCTGTCGTATAGGTAAACATACATTACCTAGTTGTAAGAAGTTTAAAAAGGCGCTCCGTAAAGATAGGTGGAGCTTTGTTAAACGTTGTGGTCTTTGCTATAGGTGTATAGTGTCGCGCCATAGTCGGGAGTCTTGCCCCGCGCCTGTCTGCGACATAGATAACTGTGGTAAGTCACATCATAAATTATTGCATTATAAAACTTCTAATGATGAGCCTATTCAAGGTATTCAAGGTAGTGAACACATAACGCAATTACCCGAGTCTGAGCCTAATGTAAATACGGTTTCTAATGTCAATTCAATGTCTAAGGTGTTACTAAAAGTCGTTCAAATTAATATTCAAGGGCCTAAAGGTATAATAAGTGTATGTGCATTATTAGATGACGGCTCGACTGTTTCATTGATAAGCGCCGAGCTAGCAGAACGGGTGGGGATACGCGGCTATAAGAAAACAATGCGAGTGTGTGGCGCATGGCAAAATACAGAACTTGTATGCGATAGCGAGGTAGTTGATGTAGGTATATGTAGCAGGGATGGAACTAAATTTACTATTAAAGCTAGAAGCGTAGGCGAATTAAATTTACCTGTTCAATTAACCGTTAACCCCGCAAATTATTCTCACATGTCTAAAATAAAAAGTGAATTTTATTTACCGTTTCCTTGCAAACCAGAAATGTTGATAGGACAAGATAATTACCATTTAATTACACCGATACGAGTGATTAAGGGAAAACCGAACGAACCGTACGCGACGCTTACCCCGTTAGGGTGGTGTATTCACGGCTGTATACCTAACGTATATAACTTACCTTGTGATAACTTGTCTCAATCCTCTCTTCTCATCCACGATGACCACGATAATGATGACATTCTGCAACATTTACATGATGAAGTCCGCCGTTCCTTTTCGCTCGAGTCATTAGGTATAACAACAAAACCGCGCCAGAATAGGGAAGATGTCCAAGCTGTTGAACACCTAGAACAGAACTCTGCATTGATTGATGGTAGGTGGCACGTAGGTCTGCCATGGAAAAATGCCAGTAACTCGATGCCCGATTCGTTACCAAACGCTAAACGACGTTTGATTAATGTGGAGAAGAAAATGAAGGCTAGTGAAGGTTTCGCACTGAGGTACACTGAAAGGGTTTATCATTTAATGAATAACGATTTTGCCCAGGAGTTGGTCAACCCGCAAACGTCACCACGTACATGGTATCTTCCCCATTTTGGGTTCGATAATCCCAATAAAAATAAATTACGCCTTGTGTTCGACGCGGCCGCGAAAAGTAATGGTTTTTGTCTTAATGATTATTTACATAAGGGACCTGACCTACTTATGTCACTGTATGGTATGATGTTACGCTTCAGGGAAAATAAAATAGCCGTAACCGCAGACATTAAGGATATGTTCCTTCGAATTAAAATAATCCCGGCCGATCAGAATGCGCTAAGGTTTTTATGGCGAGATAATCCAAACGATCAGGTGAAAACTTATGTAATGACATCCCTTATCTTTGGAGCCAACTGTTCACCGTTTATTGCCCAGTTTATAAAGAATAAAAACGCTCAGAGGTTCGAATCCAGCAAGCCGGCCGCCGTGCATGCAATATGTAAACAACACTACGCGGACGATTATATAGATAGTATTTCAAACGAAGATGACGCTATTCAGTTGGTTAAGGATATTGTTTATATTCACAGCGAGGGCGGATTTGAAATAAGAAACTGGACGAGTAACTGTAAAAATGTGTTAGACTGTTTGCCAAAACAGTCCCTAGGTACTGCGGCAGTAAAGTTCAAATTGGGTCAACAGGACGAAGGAGAACGTACCTTAGGTCTTATTTGGTATCCGAACGAGGATTGTTTAGGTTTCGATGTGTCATTTAAACGCATTTCGGAAAATATTATTAATGGCTCAAAGAAACCTACGAAAAGGGAAATGTTAAGAGTTGTGATGTCTATATTCGATGTCTACGGCTTCTTGTCACCATTTACTATCAAAGGGAAAATAATGCTGCAAGATACTTGGCGATGTGAGATGCAATGGGATGACGTCATACCTACGAGTATCTTCGATAAATGGATCGAGTGGATTAAACTGTTGAAAAGTGTCGGTTCGTTGCGGTTGCCCCGCTATTACCAAATGTCTGTGAGAGCGAGCGAGAAAGCAGATGCGTCGAGTCAGCCGAGTGCAGGCGCACTGAATAACAGCGAGCCATGCCCCGCGCGCGCATCGCCCTTATCTGGAATGTCTTATACACCGAACGAGAACGAGCTTAGCAGTTGTGTTGACTATACCGACCTAGAACTACACTTATTTTGCGACGCATCGACCCAAGCTATGTGTGCCGTTGCTTACTGGCGTTGGAAAAATAACGGCATACAAACATCATTCATAACTAGTAAGTGCAGAGTCGCGCCCTTGAAGCATATGTCAGTGCCACGATTAGAGCTACAGGCGGCGCTCCTTGCCGCGCGGCTGGCTGACACAATTGGAAAGGAACATAAAATGAAGCCCGGAAAAAGATTTTTTTGGTGTGACTCGACTACAGTGCTTCACTGGATCAGAAATGATGCGCGAAATTATAAATCATTTGTTGCTCACCGCCTGGGGGAGATCGATGAACTCACCAATGTGTGCGAATGGAGATATGTGCCGACTCAAGTTAACGTTGCAGATGTGGCTACAAGAGAAAGTTGTGATTTTAGTGTTTTTGAACGCGAGTGGTTTTACGGGCCGCAATTTTTATACGAGGATGAAACATTATGGCCATTGAATTTTCAAGTTTCTGAAGTGAATGAACTAGATGTAGAACGTACCTGCACACTGCAGGTAACCTGTGAGGACTTACCTGCTACTCCTGATCCGCTGCGGTTCTCGTCATGGCTTCGCCTTGTAAAAACTACATGTTATGTGTTATCATTTGTTGATAAGAAGTGTAAGAAACTTACCGGTGATATTGACGGAGCTATGATGATGAGAGCTGAAACGTTGCTAATAAAATACGCACAGGTGCAAAGTTTCCCCGATGACATCAGAAATCTGAAAAAGAAAAATGCATTAGATAAAAAAAGTAAGTTACTTACCTTAACTCCAATCCTAGACGAACACGGAGTTCTGCGCGCTGGTGGCCGCATTGGAGCTGCTCGGGATGTCTCTGGAGACACCAAGCACCCTGTGATACTGGATGGTCGTCATCATGTCGCTCGCTTGATAGCCAAGCACTACCACATTCGCGCTGCGCATGGTAATACCGAAACAGTGGTCAACGAATTAAAGCAGAAGTACTGGCTTATACGTATCCGACCTACTGTGAAGCGTGTGGCCATGGAGTGTATGGTTTGCAGGATTAGGAAAGCCCAACCTAGACCCCCCAGAATGGGTGACCTACCGGAAGCACGGCTGGCACATCACCAACGTGTGTTTACCTTCTGTGGTCTTGATCTCTTCGGCCCCAAGGAGGTCGCTATTGGTAGACGAAGAGAAAAAAGATATGCTGTTCTTTTCACTTGCCTAACTGTAAGGGCAATACATATTGAACTGGTGTCGACCCTAACCACTGACTCATTGATAATGGCCCTTCGACGAATGGCTGCAAGGCGTGGATGGCCCCTACACCTGTACTCAGATAATGGGACAAACCTGAGAGGCGCAGCTACTGAACTAAAATTATCCATCCAAAATTTGAACCAAGATGCCTTGAGGACTGAAGCCATCAACCATGATACAACTTGGACCTTTATCCCGCCATCTAGTCCACACTGGGGTGGGGCGTGGGAGCGCCTCATACGAACAGTTAAAAGTTCACTTAAAATAGTTTTAAAAGAGCGCGCCCCCCGTGAAGAAGTTCTGCTCACATTGATGGCTGAGGTCGAGCAAATAGTGAACGGACGCCCACTCACCCACGTCAGCGTCGAGCCTGGTACTGACGAGGCACTTACACCCAACCATTTCCTTCTCGGATCTTCATCTAATCTCCCCATCTTAGGAGAATTCGACGACTCAGATTTGTTTATGCGTAAACAATGGCGAATTGCACAGCGCCTGGCGGACATGTACTGGAGTAGATGGGTGAAGGAAGTGCTACCAGACCTCATACCTAGGACAAAATGGACACAGGAAGAAAGGCCCTTGCAAGTGGGAGACCTGGTCGTTATAGTGGATCCGAATGCTCCGAGGAATATGTGGATGAAGGGGAGGGTTGAGACAGTATTACCGGGAGGATGAGCGTGTAAGGGTGGTTGACGTGCGCACCCGCACGGGCTTGATGAGGCGGCCTGCGACCCGCGTCGCACTTATACCAATAGGTTAGGAGTGCTGTAGCAGCACTAGGGTGGGGAATGTTAGCGACGCGAGGGTTTGTACCACCACTCAACGACAACGCGCGAGTAATACCAATGGTGTTGCAAGCGTCCATAGGCTACGGTAACCGCTTACCATCGGGCGGGCTATACACCTGTAGGAAATATCTATGTTTGTAAAAATGGTAAAATTCCTGTGCATTATGTATGTATTCTATTTGGTTAATAAATAGCATTTTATTAACGTGATTGCGTTCAGAGGTGTCGTAGGGGTTGAGAGGAGGCGGGGAGGGGGAGTGACCCAAGTCTATATAAGCCTCCGCACCGTAGACGACCGCGTGGCAAATCATTTTCTGAGCGCAATCACGTTAGTAACATATATAAAATACAAAAACTTGTTTAATTCCTCCATCTACCATCTACAGATAGAATATGTTCAGATTAATACATAAGGATACTTTTAATACCGGAAAAATGAATAATAATAATGTAAACCTAACTACCTCATCAGAACAACGAGGAAATTGGTTGCAACCGTCCTGTTTTGAATAACATACGTCCCTAATAACCTACCTACATACATAATTAAAATTATTTAATTCATTAGTCAATTGATAAAGTCGATATTTGTGACAACAATCGATTTATCCTGAAGAACAATGGTGCTTATTATTTTGTATTATCGACATATTTTTTAATGTAATAGTTTACCTACAGCTCAATAATTAAAATGATACAAGTGATCCGCCCCGGTTTTGCTCGAGTGCTGTGGTCTATTAGACATTTAAATCTTTCTTGTGAATAGTTGTTTAATTTAATCGTCGAAACTGAAATACAACAATCATCATCATACCTATATAGCCTTTCTCAGTCCAATGCTGGACATAGATCTCTCCCAGAGCGCGCTACTTCTTTCGATTCCTGCCGCCCACATCCAGCCCAGTCCAGCCGCTTTTTGAGGTCCTCGATCCATCGGGCTGGGGGGCGTCCTACATTTCGCTTGCCAAGATGTAGTCTCCATTAACTGCGGGAAACAGCTAGTGAAAATATATTGGTACTCAATTCATTATATTTTCTCATTTCAGACCAAAATGAAGCTCATCGTGGCAATATCAATCCTCACTCTCATCCGAGCTGAAGATAACCAGAGTGTTTACATCATCAATGGAGTGCGGCACTATAAAGAAATACTATTCGAAAATCTAAGTTCATATTTCACCTATAGTTATACTAATCTAGCTGTTGACTACAAAACTAATAATTTATATGGTGTTGAGTATACTAAGCGTGAAGCAGCAGTATTAAATTTAAACACGAAGGGCCATATACCAATTACCGGTATATCGAACCCTCAATGTGTAACTGTTGATCAGGTGAACCATGATGTATTTATAGGGACTTATTATGGCATTTATAAATACAACGTTGCTACCGGTGAGGTAGAACTTGTTGGTGCTAGAGATGAACATGTCTGGAGGATATATCACTACAACGGAGCAGTATATTACAAAAATATTAAAATGCGAAGAGAAATTAGAAAACTAGTTAATGGACAATCCGTAAGGCATCATGAGTTTGGCTTTGATATATGGAATTTCGTTATTGACTGCGAAGAAAATATCTTTTGCCAAACTTTCAGTAATAGTTTGTATAGATATCAGGACGCTACAAAACATACTTTTCTTTACGAGGAAATCCCTGCTGTAAGATCCCTAACTACAGATAGATTCGGAAATGTTTATTTTTCAGTGGACGACGGAATATATAAGATCAAGGGAGATAGTGTTGAAAGAGTAGTAAATATTACCAATCCTGGATACATAGCGTTTGATAGTCTTAACAATCTTATATATTATAATGACCATGAATATAAATTATACAGACTAAAACCGATAACATACAGTTGTTCAAATAGATACAGGTCTCACTTCCAAGAACTTGAAGTTACAAATAATAATTATATCAAAAGCGAACTACAAATTATGAATAACAAATTAGACAATTTGACACAAGTTATGAACATGCTGTTAACTAACATATCGCTACCTCAAGCGAATAAAGCGTTAATCGGAAAATTCAGATTTGTGGGAAATAAATAAAAACCGAAAAACTGCTCTAACCGCTGTACCATATGAGTGATATTAAAAAAATGCAGAAAAAATTGCAATGATTATATTATAATGTGAATTATGATGTCGCAGTTTGATTATATAATTATTTATTTATTTACGAAAGATCTATTATTTTTTTATTCTTTTTAACAGAATGCGCATCTTTATAAACTAATAGCTTCTTGCGTCTTTTTTTCATCTAAAACGTGTTAAGTTCTATACGAGTAATGCCAGAATACAACTTTTTTGTCACGTGACGTGTTATGTACAGCGTTTTTTTTTATTTTGGCTTTCAGGTATGAAATTATTGTATGTGCTCTAAATTAATACCATTTTACTTTTCAAACCTTTTAGTTGTAGTATTTTAGCGCATATTGTAAAAAATAATTGATAGTTAATATAATATATATAATCAATAAATATAATAATAAAAACAAACATATTCTTTAACTTTACTAAGAGATTAGATTACTCAGATACAAACAACTATTTATAGACAAAATCAATAAACACAACATATTTTGTAACATAAGAAATAATTAAGAGGTGTTGACGATCGGCCTGTATTTCACCGGATCTCATCTATCGTCCCTTTAGGGAATTGGTTGTCTTTCACGAAGTTGGGAAGAAGAGCAGATGAAGAAGAGCTTGAAAAGACGCGTTATTACAGAACACAATTCAGGAGCACGACAGTTCGCCCGTTTGACTTATAAACGTCCAGAGAAAGCAACTGCCGTCGTAATCCCGTTGCGTTATGCGAATCTCTGTCATGGAGATGTGATACTGGGGGATAGTAGGCGGCACCCCTAAAAGTCGATTTCGAGGCAAAGAGAGAGCCTAAAAGATCGGCTTTCTCTTAGCACTATGGGCCAACATACCGTCCGGCTTACGTAGTGGTGGCAAGGACGACTGGCAAAAGTTTATCTCAGCAGATTTGGCAAGAGTACAGAAAGCTCGACTCCCAGAGGGAAGACTTGTTAGCCTCTCACAAATTCTGCTGACGTATTCGAACTTAACCCTCCCAATTATTCGCTTACTGATCCTCGAAGCAGCATTAAATTTTTGTTTCTCATCGGATACGTTAGGGTCCTGATTAGATCGAGCCGTGGTCCCAGGCTCATGCAAAGTATGCTTGTGTCTTGTGTTGTCTAGCACCTTTGCACGACAGATTAAACAGTATAGTTTCTTTACCACTGCAGGCACTACCGGGTTAGGAATATAACATTCCATACTTACCAGTATCGTCTTAGCGACAGCTGCTTAGCTGCGGGTGTGTCGGAATCATCGAATACGAATCAGAGCTATCTCCATGGGTACGATGCGAAGAAATCACGCAATGCATTCAATCCGCTGACACGCGACTCCACCCAAGTGCAGTGATGCCAACTTAGCTAATTTATAGCTAGATCTAGCTATTTTTTGGTGTTAGGCAGCTACAATTTAATGAAACTTGTAGCTAATTTTATTTAGCTACTTTTTCTAGCTACTTTTCAATACTTTCGAAAGTTCGTTATAGGGCACTGGGTCTCGATAGAAAAAGACTAAACGCGACGCTATTGGCCTAGATGTGGGTATAGGTCGGTGGCCGGGAATAAGGAGTTTTCTTATTATACCTCTATTGTCAAAATACCTGTCAAAATGTTGATCTTTGGATCCAATTTGAACCTTAAGTACACGATTTGACAGGTATTTTGAACATAGAGGTATCATAAGAAATCTCCTCATTTAAAACTAATGCTCGCTGTTAAATATATTTTGAAAATTAATTAGCTTTGAAAAGAAAATGTATTTAATTTACTGATTTTTAATTCTCTTTAACAATGTTATTGTTATCTACCTACTTGGAAACATTTAGCTACTTCTAGCAACTTTTTTTGGTATCAAAATCTGGCAATCTAGCTACTTTTTGCAAGATGTCTAGCTACTTAGTAAAGCTAGCAGTTGGCAACACTGCCCAAGTGGCCAGAGCGAGTCTAGTCACGTACAAGGCAGTCACTATCACAGAGTAACTGTCCGGTTGCAAATCAGCAGAAGCTCCAGTAAGGAGCTGGTATGACCAATTCCATTGCTTAACTGGTATGGCTCTTAATATCTGGTTCTCATTGGAGAACGGGATCTGTTAGGCATGCGCAAATTTTAGTGTGGCCACCAGACCTTCAAGGCTCATGTGACGGTGATATTGTGCTTAAAAAAACATTAAATATTGTACTGGGTGTAACGAAAAGGGTAGGATTTACATCCGAAACGGGTAGTTCAGGGCAAGACTAGAGGTATACTCTCTATAAAAAAATACAGTTCAAAATAAATTACTAACAAAGTCATACGAAATTTTTGCATCCAAGTTTATTATATATGGAAATAATATCATCATCCTGCAAAACATAATTATGACCTCTTTAATTACGGATAAAATTGACATAAAAAATTTCCCGGAGTAATCGCACTTCTCATTAACAGCATTAGGCGTCGTCCTAATTGGCGATGATCGTATGAGCAAACGATGCGATTTCGTCGCACGACGAGATTCAATGACGACACAAAACGCATTAGAGTCATAGACATATAACAAAATCAAGACGGAGTGTCACCTTATAAGAAAGTGAAGCAAAAAATTTCCTACGTGTACGTGAAATCAGTACCGGCCCAAGCAGGCACAAACGGTACTGAGCCTTAGTGTCACTGCTGTCAACGTCTCAATACGGAATGACAACCAATCGGCTTCCTATGGTCTATATGTGTGTGTGAGACCATGTATTTACAAAAACGCCGGCTTCCTACTACTTGCGTCACTTAAGAACAGAGACAGTTTTTCTTGGTCTGAGTTTAGAGTGTCCTAATTGAAGCTCGCAAGTCATCGCGCGAGCACAGGAACATCAGCGCGATCATGCGACGAAATCGCATCGTTTGCTCGTACGATCGTCGCCAATTAGGACGACGCCTTAGTTAGATGCAGTTAATTAATTAAACCATCAGTTGTTCGCAGTCTATGGTGAAACAGGGTAAGTAGTTAAAAATATTCAGCAATTCACCATCCCATATTGGATAAAAAAAATACCAATGAAGTCGGTTTGCATGTTTGGTTTGACACAACTGCAACTGTCTAAGCTAAACGACATTAAAATACCTACTTGATGTGGTTCTCGAGATGAAAGCAGACTAACAGAGTGACATTACGTGTTATGTTGTATCTGCATATATAATAAATAAATAAATATCCCGGGACATTCCTCACACACAGTCATCTGATCCCAAACTAAGCGGAGCTTGTACTATGGAAACCAGATAACTGATATATTACAATATACTACTTTTTGTTTGTAAATACAAACATAATTTGTTGTGTAAATCTTGTCTACTAGATGGTTATCGACAATCGTAATTGTTAGTAAACGATCAACCTTTGTATGGGTTTGACATTTCAAATCGAAATATCACGTGATTTTTAACAATCTCTTATGTCAATCGCATACAAAGGTTGATCGTTTACTAACGATGACGATTGTCGATAACCATCTTGTCCAGGGGGGCTGATATAATACATATACTATATACTTAATATACAAAATTACACCCAGACTCAGGACATACAGACATGTTCATGCACACAAATGCATGTCCTGTGTGGGAATCGAACCCACGACCAGCGGCCCGATAGGTAGAATCTTAACCAGAGTCTTAACCAACCACGCCAGCTGGCCCGTCAATAATAGATGTGGGTATATCAAGGTTTTTTCTCGCCTGCCAAATTTTCTCACTCATCTTTCTTATTTAATAGGCTATCAAGACAAGGTTAAGCAGGCCCGAGGATGTTCACGAACGCAAATGTGAGTAAAACTGAAAGAGTAAGCTGATTCATTAATGATTCACATAAATGAAAAGCAAAATAGTGCAACACTAAAAACTAAAACTAAATTCAGTGGCTCTGTGAACTGTAGTCCTCGCGAGTCTCAATAATTATATTTAGTTTTTTCGTCTAATGAGTCTAATAAATAAATATCCTGGCACATTTCTCACGGCTATCTAAAGCCTAAGCGAACTAAGCTAACTGATGAAACTAAGTGGAGCTAGCACTATTGAAACCAGATAACTGATTTACTACATATACTACATTTTGTTTTTTAAATACATACCGACGTAACATACATAATTACACCCAGACTCAGGAAATGCAGACATGTTCATGCACACATGTCCTGTGTGGGAAACGAAACCACGACCTGCGGCGCAATAGGTGGAATCGCCAACCGCGCCAACAGGCCGTCGGCCGCTGTAAAAGCTGACTTGACAACAAAAAAAAACTCATAATTACCGATCCTTCACCAGAATCGGTTGAGAAATGGGACCTGTACTTAGAGAAGCACAGCGGGATATCAGGACATCCATCGGATATCTGGACAGACGCCAGTTCCTTCTAGGCTTTGTGTGCTTACCACCTTCGACCACATCATCACTTACCATAGTGAGATTGTGGTCAAACACAGGCCTATACACAGTAAAAAAAAAAAAAAAAAAAAAAAAACACCCAAAAGCATTTTTGTTGAAGCAAACGTTCAACCTTTGTATGGGACTCATGGGATTGACATTTCAAATCTTAATAACAAGACGTGATTTTTAAAAATTTCTTACAATTTCTTCTTCTTCATATAAATGTTTGATAGTTTACTAACGATAACGATAGTCGACAACCATCTTGTCTAGGGGGGCTAAAACGGAGACGCTTCGTTCGCTCGGTCAATAAACGCGAAAGTTTGTGAGGATGAATGTATGAATGTTTGTTACTCTTTCACGAAAAAACTACAAAACGGATTTAAATGAAATTTGGTACATAGATAGAATATGTTCAGGAGATTAACACATCATCATCCTCATCACCATCGGCCTATAATGTCCCACTGCTGAGCACATGCCTCCTTTCACAAATGAGGGTGAAAGGGACTGGGCGATACTCCACCACGCGTGCCCACTGCGGATTGGTGGAGGTAGGCCAGTGGTCAACCTACTGTTGGAATTTTTCAAGCCGTCTAGGAAGCATCCAACTAGCTTAACGACTGTCACAATTAAGTGAAAATCGGGACCAACGGCTTTACCGAACTTCCGAAGCACGGAAACGCACGATTTGAAATACCACTAGGCGGTCACCCATCCAGGTACCGACCACGACAGACGTAGCTTAACTTTGCTGGGTACTTACCGGGTACTTACTGGGTACACACACATATGGGTACTTTTAATCCCGGGATAATTAATAGGTCACACGCGGGTGACACCGCGAGACGAAAACTAGTTGATAATAATGTCAACCTAACTGCCTCAAAATCAAAATCGGAAAGTATTTATTCAATTTAGGCCCTGGTAAGGCACTTATGAACGTTAACAAATGACTCTACACCGGTTCCACCGGTTCCAAATTATCCAAATACAACTTGATCTGAGAAGACTCCTACAAGAAACTCAGCAAGTTTTTTTATTTTGTAATACTTCTTGTATTACAATTTACAAAATATATATAACAAAAGCCTGCGAAGCGAACAATTCATTCAAATGCATTCTTATCACCTACAAAATCAGAAACTTTATAGTACCCTTTCTTGCAAATCTTCTGTTTTACTATCTATTTAAATCTATGTATAGGTAGTTCTTAGATTTCTTTGGGTACTTTCTTATAGAAACGTATTGCCCCTTGAAAGAGTTTAGGACTTTGCTAAGCTGAGTTAAAGTTACAGCAAGTTTATGCTTATTTCTAGTGTTCAAACCACCTCATGAAACCACCGAAGAAAAAGGATGCAACCTTCCTGTTTTGAAAAATATACAAGTTCCTGATAACCTTCTTACCTGCATATTTAAAATTATTGTATACATTAGTGAACCGGCTAGTGAAAATATAATATACAATATTTTCTCATTGCAGACTAAAATGAAGCTCATCGTGGCAATATCAATCCTCACTCTCATCCGAGCTGAAGATAACCAGAGTGTTTACATCATCAATGGAGTGCGGCACTACAAAGAAATACTGTACGAAAATATAATTGGACGTTTCAACTTTCGCGAAAATAATCTAGCTGTTGATAACAATAATAATTTATATGTTGATTGGTATGCGAATCACGAATTAGCAGTATTGCATATAAACACTAAAGACCATATAATAATTACCGGTATACCGGACCCTCAATGTGTAACTGTTGATCAGGTGAACCATGACGTATTTGTAGGTACAGCTAATGGCATTTATAAATACAACGATACTACCGGCGAGGTAGAACTTGTTGGCGCCAGAGATGAAGATGTCTGGAAGATATATCTCTACAACGGAGCACTATATTACAAACAATTTCAAATGCGACAAGAAATTAGAAAACTAGTTAATGGACAATCCATTACGTATCATGAGTTTGACTTTGATGTATCGAAATTTATTATTGACAGCGAAGAAAATATGTTTTGCATAACTTATAATGATAGTTTGTATAGGTATAAGGACGCTACAAAACACACTTATCATTACGAGGGAATCCCTGCTGTAAAATCTTTAACTACAGATAGATGCGGAAATGTTTATTTTTCAGTGGACAACGGAATATATAAGATCAAGGGAGAGAGTGTTGAAAGGGTAGTAAATATTACCAATCCTCGATACATAGCGTTTGATAGGGATAACAATCTTATATACTATAATGACGAAGAATTTAATTTATACAGACTAAAACCGATATATATTCTCAACAGTTGTTCAGATAGTCACATGTCTCACATTCAAGAATTAGAAGTTACAAATAATAATGATATCAAAACCGAACTACAGATTATTAATAAAAAAATAGATAATTTGCCGCAAGTTATAAACATGCTGCTAACTAACTTAATGGAAAAACAATTGGCACACTCTGACTCTCCCAGGACTATCCACTTGGACAATATTATTTTGAAAAACATAAACATATCCATAGACTCGGATGAATCCGGGGTGGCGCAAATACCATCCACATAGTTTTAATTTGAAAGCCAGTAACAAAAACATTTTGTTTGCCACCTTCGTGGTATAAAAAAAAGTTATAGTACTTATTCTACTACATTTATTTCATGCATGTTTTTATCTGTGTTTAATAGGTTCATAATGATGAGTTGTAGATTATAATGATGTCAGTATACCAATAGTTATAATACCAAAATATATAATGTAACAAATTGATTTGCTGTATTAAATACCAACCACCTTATATCAAATCTATAATCTACAAAAGACTGGTTAAATTAAAATACTGTGACAGCTTTAACATTTTAGATTTTTTATTATCATTATGTAAATTTGAAAGCTCTACCTGGTAGCCGATTCACACGTTACGTCGTTCGAAATAACCTTCGAATCGAACTTACGATTAGAGTCCTATTCGACTGTAAAATTTTGAGGGGCGGAGTCAATTCGAACGGTCCCGTGATTTATTTACACTCGATAAAAATTCGAAGTCGTACTTTTTTCGAAAGAGCTATTTAATTTTGTATTTTGTACTTAAATACCTAGTGACCCTTATTTTTGTTTTGACTAGTAACTCTCGCCATCGACGGGGAGTCCATCCTCACATATTGAAACCTGAATTGTGTCGTACTGTGCGGGCTCAAAGGAGCTTCCTTCCGCGAACGCTCAGACTGTGGAATGTGCTTCCCGCCGTGGTTTTCCCAATGGAGTACAGCATGGGGTTCTTCAAAAGGGGTGTGAAGAGATTTCTGCAGGGTCGGCAACGCGCGCGTGATTCCCCTAGTGTTGCAAGCGTCCATAGGCTACGGTAACCGCTTACCATCAGGCGGGCCGTATGCTTGTTTGCCACCTAAGTGGTATAAAAAAAAGTATAATCATTATGACCACTGTAATTTTGCGGACCTGAGTTAGGATGAAACCTAAAAATCGACACAAAGTTCTGTTTTTCCTGGAGTTATCGCACTTCTCATTACGATACAGTTAATAAAGTAATCCATCAGTTGTTCGTAGTCTACGGTGGAATACGGTAAGTTTTTTTTTATATCTTTCATTCACAATCCCATTTTGGATCATGTTATTTTTCTTTGCACTTTAATATTCAACAATAAAAGTTCAAATAAAAAATTTAAAAAACCTGACTCAAAAAAATAACTAAAAAGTTAAAACTAATATTTAATTGCCTTCAACACTTCGATATTTTTGTTGTTTAATTCTTGTTTTGAAACTTTACGTAGGTATTTAGTAATAACACGATACACGACACATTACATACGTGTACATTATTTTTACTTAAATACACAATTTTGTGAATAAACAAATTAAAAACAAAATTTGATCCCCCTTTTCACCCCCGTAGGTTGAAATTCATAAATAAACGATATACGTTGCGTAAGTTTCTAACCATAAGCCGAAATAATAAATTTAGTGTTTTTTACTTTGAAACTTGAAATACATAAAATCCCCTTTTTCACCCCCTTGAGGATTGCAATTCCAACAACACAATGTTTAATTTGAAAATGAAGGACTTCATGACCATTCAGGACCATTAACACCTTCATCCCCCTTTTCACTCCATTGGGGGCGGAATTATCAAGAACGCTGAAACACCTATAAATTAATTTTCAATCTTCAAGCCTACATACAATATTTGAAGACCCTAACTTCAAAACTGACGGAATTTCATATAAACTTTCATCCCCTATTGTAACCCCTTAGGGGTAGAATTTCCATAAATCCGTTATTTTTTCTTTTTTTTATACCAATAAGGTGGCACACAAGCATGCGGCCCGCCTGATGGTAAGCAGTTACCGTAGCCTATGGAGGCTCGCAACACCAGGGTTTGAGCTATGCGTTGATAGATCAGTCAGTCACTTTTTCCTTTTATATACTGAAGACATACAGAAGATATTGTAGGTATTTATACATTGTTTTTATAAAAAAAAAAAAAAACTAATTGTATCGAACTTCGTAAAGTGACTGATATAACTCACTGACTGATTTAATATTTGACGTTTGTCCATTATTTTAATATAGGCTAATTATTTTCGAGGCGACTAACTATTTGTTACAAAAAAAAATAACTTGGCAGCGATTAAATATTTTAGCAACAATTAAATATTTTAGATGAGCTACAAAATGCAAGGTAAGTATCATAAAAACTAAATAGTGGCGGCTTCTTTAAGTGCCGTGTGTGGGCTTATCTTACGACAATTCCAACAAGCCCAAACACGCGTACGATATGATGCTCCGTTATGGAGTTCCAGTGCCTACCCTCCTACTCCATCATCAGACCCTGAAAACCATATGTGATCAAAGTTCATTTTACTATTTTCATTCACAAAAAAAATGACGAATTCGACGTTTCGTTTTCCCCATTTTCCTCCTCGAAATCAGAGCCATTTCAATTATTTTATACATTAACCCCCGTACTCATAAAGCGCTATTTAACTAATATACTGATTAAATGGTCATGTAAATAATGTCACATTATTTGACAATGACAATAGAGTGACGTTATTTACGTGACCCTTTAAACCTATGCTTTAAACAGTATTGAATTTGTCTGGTAGTCCTTTTAATCACGGCGGAAAAATAGGGCATTTATTGTAATTTTTGGAGGGCCATAATTTCTTTAATAATTAGTTGCTGAAAAAAAGGAATTAACAGAGACGTTTTCAAAGCAGAACTTGATTATATGAAAACTCTAGAGGCATTATTCAGGAAGAAAACAGGGGAATAATATAAACTCATTACTGAACTGAACTAAATGGTGTTTGCCCCTGTTTTAAGTAAATAAAGAATGATAAAGGTCTGCGGTTAAAATAATAGCGACATACTCAAGCCGAATTTCGATTTCGCTTTTATTTTAGCTTTAACATTTCAAATTCCTACCATTATTAAAAAATCTTTATAAACGCTTCTGAATTCCGTGAAGGTTTCCGATTCCGTTTCCGATATCGAATCCGACAGTTTTAAAATAACCCTTCTGTAGAGGAAAACAGTGGGTCATCCGGACATCCTTCGGACATCTGGACAGATATCTGGATAGATACGAAAGCATCTTGTCCAAGCTGAAACGGAGACGCTTCGCTCGTTCAATAAACGCGAAAGAATGTGAGGATGAATGGATGTTTGTTACTCTTTCACGAAAAAAACTACAGAACGGATTTAGATGTTATTTGGTACATAGATAGAATATGTTCAGATTAACACATAAGGATACTTTGAATACCGGAAAAATGAATAGGTCCCACGCGGGTGAATCGAGACGAAAACTAGTTGATAATAATGTAAACCTAACTGCCTCATCAGATCACTGAGGAAAATGGATGCAACCTTCCTGTTTTGAATAATATACGTCCCTAATAACCTACCTACCTCCATCATTTAAATAATTTTATACATTAGTCAATTGATAAAGTCGATATTTGTGACAACAATCGATTTATCCTGAATAACAATGGTATTATTTTGTAATATCGACGTATTTTCCAATTTTTTAGTTTACCTACAGCTCAATTATATTGATACAAGTGACCCGCCCCGGTTTTGCTCGAGTGCTGTGATCTATTAGACATTTAAATCTTTCTTGTGAATAGTTGTTTAATTTAATCGTCGAAACTGAAATACAACAATCATCATCATACCTATATAGCCTTTCTCAGTCCAATGCTGGACATAGATCTCTCCCAGAGCGCGCTACTTCTTTCGATTCCTGCCGCCCACATCCAGCCCAGCCCAGCCGCTTTTTGAGGTCCTCGATCCATCGGGCTGGGGGGCGTCCTACATTTCGCTTGCCAAGATGTAGTCTCCATTAACTGCGGGAAACAGCTAGTGAAAATATATTGGTACTCAATTCATTATATTTTCTCATTTCAGACCAAAATGAAGCTCATCGTGGCAATATCAATCCTCACTCTCATCCGAGCTGAAGATAACCAGATTGTTTACATCATCAATGGAGTGCGGCACTACAAAGAAATACTATTCGAAAATCTAAGTTCATATTTCACCTATAGTTATACTAATCTAGCTGTTGACTACAAAACTAATAATTTATATGGTGTTGAGTATACTAAGCGTGAAGCAGCAGTATTAAATTTAAACACGAAGGGCCATATACCAATTACCGGCGTATCGAACCCTACAATAGTAACTGTTGATCAGGTGAACCATGATGTATTTATAGGGACTTATAATGGCATTTATAAATACAACGTTGCTACCGGTGAGGTAGAACTTGTTGGTGCTAGAGATGAACATGTCTGGAGGATATATCACTACAACGGAGCAGTATATTACAAAAATATTCACATGCACGGAGAAATTAGAAAACTAGTTAATGGACAATCCATAAGGTATCATGAGTTTGGCTTTGATATATGGAATTTCGTTATTGACTGCGAAGAAAATATCTTTTGCCAAACTTTTAGTGGTAGATTGTATAGATATCAGGACGCTACAAAACATACTTTTCTTTACGAGGGAATCCCTGCTGTAAGATCCCTAACTACAGATACATTCGGAAATGTTTATTTTTCAGTGGACGACGGAATATATAAGATCAAGGGAGATAGTGTTGAAAGGGTAGTAAATATTACCAATCCTGGATACATAGCGTTTGATAGTCTTAACAATCTTATATACTATAATGACCATGAATATAAATTATACAGACTAAAACCGATAACATACAGTTGTTCAGATAGATACAGGTCTCACTTCCAAGGACTTGAAGTTACAAATAATAATGATATCAAAAGCGAATTACAGATTATGAATAACAAATTAGACAATTTGACACAAGTTATGAACATGCTGTTAACTAACATATCGCTACCTCAAGCGTTAATCGGAAAATTCAGATTTGTGGGAAATAAATAAAAACCGAAAAACTGCTCTAACCGCTGTACCATATGAGTGATATTAAAAAAATGCAGAAAAAATTGCAATGATTGTATTATAATGTGAATTATGATGTCGCAGTTTGATTATATAATTATTTATTTATTTACGAAAGATCTATTATTTTTTTATTCTTTTTAACAGAATGCGCATCTTTATAAACTAATAGCTTCTTGCGTCTTTTTTTCATCTAAAACGTGTTAAGTTCTATACGAGTAATGCCAGAATACTACTTTTTTGTCACGTGACGTGTTATGTATAGCGTTTTTTTTTTTTTTTTGCTTTCAGGTATGAAATTATTGTATGTGCTCTAAATTAATACCATTTTACTTTTCAAACCTTTTAGTTGTAGTATTTTAGCGCATAATGTAAAAAATAATTGATAGTTTATATAATATATATAATCAATAAATATAATAATAAAAACAAACATATTCTTTAACTTTACTAAGAGATTAGAGTACTCAGATACAAACAACTATTTATAGACAAAATCAATAAACACAACATATTTTGTAACATAATAAATAATTAAGAGGTGTTGACGATCGGCCTGTATTTCACCGGATCTCATCTATCGTCCCTTTAGGGAATTGGTTGTCTTTCACGAAGTTGGGAAGAAGAGCAGATGAAGAAGAGCTTGAAAAGACGCGTTATTACAGAACACAATTCAGGAGCACAACAGTTCGCCCGTTCGACTTATAAACGTCCAGAGAAAGCAACTGCCGTCGTAATCCCGTTGCGTTATGCGAATCTCTGTCATGGAGTTGTGATACTGGGGGATAGTAGGCGGTGCCCCTAAAAGTCGATTTCGAGGCAAAGAGAGAGCCTAAAAGATCGGCTTTCTCTTAGCACTTGAGCCAACATACCGTCCGGCTTACGTAGTGGTGGCAAGGACGACTGGCAAAAGTTTATCTCAGCAGATTTGGCAAGAGTACAGAAAGCTCGACTCCCAGAGGGAAGACTTGTTAGCCTCTCACAAATTCTGCTGACGTATTCGAACTTAACCCTCTCAATTATTCGCATACTGATCCTCGAAGCAGCATTAAATTTTTGTTTCTCATCGGATATGTTAGGGTCCTGATTAGATCGAGCCGTGGTCCCAGGCTCATGCAAAGTATGCTTGTGTCTTGTGTTGTCTAGCACCTTTGCACGACAGATTAAACAGTATAGTTTCTTCACCGCTGCAGGCACTAGCGGGTTAGGAATATAACATTCCATACTTACCAGTATCGTCTTAGCGACAGCTGCTTAGCTGCGGGTGTGTCGGGATCATCGAATACGAATCAGAGCTATCTCCATGGGTACGATGCGAAGAAATCACGCAATCCATTCGAATCCGCTGACACGCGACTCCACCCAAGTGCAGTGATGCCAACTTAGCTACTTTATAGCTAGATCTAGCTATTTTTTGGTGTTAGGCAGCTACAATTTAATGAAACTTGTAGCTAATTTTATTTAGCTACTTTTTCTAGCTACTTTTCAATACTTTCGAAAGTTCGTAATAGGGCACTGGGTCTCGATAGAAAAAGACTAAACGCGACATTATTGGCCTAGATGTGGGTGTAGGTCGGTGGCCGGGAATAAGGAGTTTTCTTATTATACCTCTATTGTCAAAATACCTGTCAAAATGTTGATCTTTGGATCTAATTTGAACCTTAAGTACACGATTTGACAGGTATTTTGAACATAGAGGTATCATAAGAAATCTCCTCATTTAAAACTAATGCTCGCTGTTAAATATATTGTGAAAATTAATTAGCTTTGAAAAGAAAATGTATTTAATTTACTGATTTTTAATTCTCTTTAACAATTTTATTGTTATCTACCTACTTGGAAACATTTAGCTACTTCTAGCAACTTTTTTTGGTATCAAAATCTGGCAATCTAGCTACTTTTTGCAAGATGTCTAGCTACTTAGTAAAGCTAGCAGTTGGCAACACTGCCCAAGTGGCCAGAGCGAGTCTAGTCACGTACAAGGCAGTCACTATCACAGAGTAACTGTCCGGTTGCAAATCAGCAGAAGCTCCAGTAAGGAGCTGGTATGACCAATTCCATTGCTTAACTGGTATGGCTCTTAATGTCTGGTTCTCATTGGAGAACGGGATCTGTTAGGCATGCGCAAATTTTAGTGTGGCCACCAGACCTTCAAGGCTCATGTGACGGTGATATTGTGCTTAAAAAAAACATTAAATATTGTACTGGGTGTAACGAAAAGGGTAGGTGTCTCTTCTTGGACATAAATGAAACAAAGTAGTCTATTTATATTTGACTTTAATCTCGTTTTTACAATTTATTTCAATTTTAAAGTGAGAGCGTGACGTATGTTTGTGAAGTAAGTAAGGTTAAGTGAATGACACCTGATGACAGCGTTTGGCAGTAATACAGGAAATTAACATTGCTATAATAGATTTTATAGGCGTAGGCGCAGACATCTTCCCCCCGTTGAAAGGTGTAGGCTTTCAACAATCTTCTACTTGACTAGTTCTTCTGCAGTGGGTAAGGGGCAGAGGCGCACCAGTGGTCGACGAACACATCCTCTGCCCGTGTTGATGTCCGCAACGCGAGATACTCCATCAGGACCGGGAAATAGCCGCTGTATGCGTCCAAGGCGCCAGCAGAGTGGTGGTAAATTATCTTCTTGAAGAAGCACCAAATCTCCAATATTCAAGGGAGTGGAATTAGTCTTCCATTTACAGCGTTGTTGCAGTTCAGCGATATATTCACGTTGCCAGCGTAACCAGAAGTGCTGATTAATTTGTTGAAGTCGCTCATAGCGTTGTAGATTATTAGCATTGCAGTCTGCGTATGCAGGTGATGGCAGCGCAGTGAGAGTCCGACCGATCAGAAAGTGTCCAGGAGTGACGACTTGGAGATCATCGGGTGAGGAAGAAAGAGGGCACAAGGGGCGACTGTTAAGTATAGATTCTACTTGCGCAAACAAAGTTGATAGCTCTTCAAAAGTCAGATGAGAATTGCCTATGACACGTTTTATATGGTATTTTGATGATTTTACCCCAGCCTCCCAGATTCCACCAAAGTGAGGAGCGTATGATGGTGAAAAAGTGAATTTGATTCCTTCATCAATTGCAAATTCAGACAAGAACGGCTCATTTGATTTTAAAAACATATTTAATTCTTTTGCACCTGCTACAAAGTTCCGCCCATTGTCGCAGAATACTTCCGCCGGCTTTCCTCGCCGAGATACGAATCTACGAAAAGTAAGTATGAAAGCATCTTTTGTAAGATCAGACACAGCTTCTAAATGTATGCACTTGTATGTAAGACAAATGAAAAGGCATAAATAACACTTAATTATTTTTGAACCGCGACCCTTTCGGTTTAGAATATAAAATGGTCCGGCGAAATCTATTCCGACTGTTCTAAATGGGAAATTAGGAGTAACACGCTGAGATGGCAAATTACCCATAATAGGTTCAAGTGTTTTACCTTGTAGCCTTCGACAGGTAAAACAGTTACGTAGTGTGCGACGCGCTAGATGCCTACCATTTACTGGCCATAATTATGTACTCTCTAACTATAGACAATAATAATTGAGGACCAGCGTGGAGGTTGTGCTTATGCTCATAGTCAAAAATCAATTTTGTGAGATAGTGTGTTGCATGCAATAGAATTGGATGTTTCTTATCATAAGTAAAATTAGAAGCATCTACCAACTCTAATTAATTTTGAATGGTTGTCAAAAAATGGACTTAATGATAAAATATTAGATTTTGAACTTAATTGTTTGCCTTTGGATAGTAGCATGTATTCTGACAAAAATGATTGTTGCTGAGCGACAAAACATAATTTAAAAAATGATTGATTTAGTTCGTCTACAGTTATTTTTCCAGTAATTCGATTTTTTGGATTTTTTAGATTGTAAATAAATCGTAATACGTACACCATTGAATGTTTTAATTTTAAAAAATTTGAAAATCTTTCAAATAAAATTATTGAATTGTCATTTGAGGTAATATGAGCTGCAATTGTATTTTGTTTAAGCTCAGGTAAACCATTTAAATTGGAAATTGGTTTGTCTAATATAGGCCAATTATCTTCAGGATGTAATAAAAAATCGGGTCCTGACCACCAGATTTTTTTACTTGTTATTTGATCAGGACTGACACCCCTAGAAATAAGATCAGCTGGATTAGACTTTGTGGGCACGTAACGCCATGAAGATGGATCTGTCAGCTCGTTTATTTCAGCAACCCTATTAGCGACAAAGGTTTTTAGGTTTTGATAACTAATGTGTAGCCAACTCAAGACTACACTAGAATCACACCAATGGAATTCACGCGTTATTTCGCATCGCAATGATTCCTTGACCGCCTTATACAAATTTGCAGCGAGCAAACTAGCACAAAGCTCTAGTCTAGGAATTGTAACAGGTTTGATAGGGGCTACTTTGGATTTGGAGCATAGAAGTTTGACAGTAACTTCGTTATTAGAGTTTATGGATCGAAGGTAAATGCAAGCTCCATATGCATTTTGTGACGCGTCACTAAAAGTATGAAGTTCTATCAATAATGGATCATCGCATATGGTTCGTCTGGGTATTTTGATTGACAAGAGAGCAGGCAGAGCCTTGATAAATGAATCCCAGGCGTTTTGAATATAATTTGGTACTGGATCGTCCCAGCCTAGCTTTTCACGCCATAATTGTTGCAATAGAATTTTGCTTTGAATGATGCAGGGACTTAATAATCCCAGAGGATCGAAGATTTTGAAGAGAGATGAAAGAATTGATCGTTTGGTTAAATTATTATTTTGAACCGGAAGAGAGTTTTGTATGGGGAAAAATAACTCATCGGTAGCTGGGTCCCATCCTATACCCAAAGTACTAGTAGACTCGCTCAATGTTAAGTTATCATTGCCTGATGCAATTGAAGAGAAAATTGATGGTAGATTGGTTTTAAATTTGCGTAAATTGAAGCAGCCTTGTTTAAGTGCTAATGTCACAGACTGTTGAATTTGGATTAGAGTATTTTCATCATCACAACCAGTTATAAGATCATCTACTAGAAAATCTTGTTGTATTATTGTTTTGATATTTTCATCAGAGCACTCTTCGCCTAATTGCCAAAGGCATCGTGTACTTAGGTAGCTGGAGCTAGCCATGCCATAAGTCACGGTATTAAGTCTGAGTGTTTTTATAGGCGATGATTCATCCTCTCTCCATAAGATCAACTGCAAGTCTCTATCTTCCTCGTGTATCAGAACCTGGCGATACATTTTTTCTACATCGCCGGTTAGAAGATATCTGTGTTGACGAGCTCTGATCAGTATGGAGAAGAGACTATTCTGCATATTGGGACCTATCATGAGTATATCGTTGATAGAGTATCCTGAAGATGTAGCAGCTGAACCATCAAAAACAACTCTAATTTTGGTAGATTCACTGCTATCCTTGAATACTGCATGATGACACAGAAAATAGGAAAGGTCAGGTTTGGAGATTGCAGATTCTGAAAGATGACCTAACTGAGCGTACTCATGCATGAAATTAATGTATTGAAGTTTAACATCTGGTTGTTTTCGGAATCGCTTTTCCAAATGTAGCAAACGTTTTTTGGCCAGACTGTAAGAATTGCCCAAACAATCTGGGGAGTCCTTGAGGGGCAGACTTACTGAAAATCTGCCTGAATCTAAGCGGAAGGTGTTGGTTTGGAAATGTTTTTCACATACCTTCTCGCTTGGATTTAAATGAGGCTTTAGTGGAACTTCTTCAAGCTCCCAGAACTTTGTTAGTTGTTGATTTACTGAATTGTATTCAGTATTGGAGTTAAATGATGTGATTGAATGATGGCATTGAATATTGTTGGATACAAGAGTTGAATTTGAATTGGTATAAATTGGACCAGAGATCAACCAGCCGAATTTGGAACTTCTAAGTTTAGGAATATTAGGGCCGAGCGATAGTTGCTTGCAGCCTAGAACGTCCCAAAAAACGTCGGCACCAATGAGAACATCAATAGGTGCGGCTTGGTTAAATGAAGGGTCAGCAAGTTGTATATTGTCAGGAAAATGAAGTTGTTTTGTATGTACAGTGAACTTAGGGATGTCACCCGTCAGTTCCTGAAGAACTAGAAAGGATTGTGTAATCTTGAAGGATTCAGTTAGTGAGCTTAATTGTGCCACACAAGTATCTACTGAAGTATTTGTATGACTATTACCGATGCCAATAATATTGATAACATTATTGCTATTTGATTGCAAAGATAATTTATTTTTTAGTGATTGAGTTATGAATGATGACTGACTGCCACAATCCAATAGTGCTCTTACTTGTAATGATTGCTTTGTAGTTGGATTTGATATTTCAATAAGTGCGGTAGACAGCAAAACTTGAATAGAACTTTGTTTAGAGAAATTTGCTAAAGTTTCTTCTGATGATGTCATCAATGATGTAGAAGCTTCCGCATTTGAATTATTACCTACTTGTGTAGGAATATGCAAAAGAGTGTTGTGCCTGTTGTTACATTCGCGGCATGGTCCTAAACGACAGTCTCGAGTATTGTGGCCATATCGTAAACAATTTTGACACAGCTTCAATTTGTTGACTTCACTTATACGGTCTTGGACACTCATAGCTTTGAAATTAGCGCAATCATAAATTCTATGATCACCACGGCAAACAGAACACGAATAAGTAAGTTTTTTGTTAGTACTATCTTGACAAGGAAAAGATTTCGTTTGCTGTCTATCCGACCTATTATTTGGTGCTAAAGATTTGTTATTTCTAGTATTATTTGTGTTGGACGAACCTTGCAATGATTCTAATACATCAGCACGATCGATTAAAAATTTATGAAACTGTTGTAAATCAGGTGCGTCACTCAGCGTGCTACGCCGTTCCTCCCATTTAGCAAGAGTGCGGCTGTCCAATTTAGAGCTCATCATATGCACGATCAGTACGTCCCACTTGTCGGTAGGCTGCCCTAAGCTAGACAACGCTCGGAGGTTTTTAGTGACATGATCCACCATAAACCGAAGGGATTTGTCAGATTCTCGGGTTAATTGTTGTAGATTTAACCTGTCATGTCGCGCAAGGTCCGTACGGACCTTGACAGTTCGACCGCAGTTAGCTCGCCCAAGGTCCGTACGGACCTCGCTAATGGCGGCTCGAATTTCACTTAATTGCTTTTTTTTGTAAACATCGTAGCGTTGGGTATTGTACTCAAGTGCTCACGTGTTTGGTATGTGAATAAAGAGGATTAAATTGCGCAACCGTTTGTAGGGCGCATTATGTTACTACCAGTACAAAAAAAATGGAATTTCGTCAATTTTTTGTGGAAAACGGCTGAATGCGTTTTCTCGCTCCGAGGCTAGCCTAAAATTAAAGTGTAAGTGTGATAAACTAACGTATTTCCTATAAAAGTTGTTATATTATATTTTTATAGAATAATGTTCACTATTGACGATAAAATATATAACAAGTAGAATCAATATGAATTGAATGTAAAATTGGATGTGGAAAATTGGATATGGAAAATTGGATGATTGTTAGAAGGCAATTATTGTAGGAAAGACACTTAGCTGCATTGGCCTGGCTTCTCAGAGATGCTGTTTGCTGATCACTGTTAGCTGCAAGCTGCAATGGCTTATTTCTTCGTAAATATCCTTGATTGAAGTAAATCTGAAGTGATTTCTAGGACACTTTGCCGACGCAAACAATGTCCGACCGACCGGCGATCGTAGTGTTTTACAAAAATCTTCTTGTATTTTAGATTCAAGTCCTGTCACGGTCGCCACATTTATGTCTCTTCTTGGACATAAATGAAACAAAGTAGTCTATTTATATTTGACTTTAATCTCGTTTTTACAATTTATTTCAATTTTAAAGTGAGAGCGTGACGTATGTTTGTGAAGTAAGTAAGGTTAAGTGAATGACACCTGATGACAGCGTTTGGCAGTAATACAGGAAATTAACATTGCTATAATAGATTTTATAGGCGTAGGCGCAGACAGTAGGATATACATCCGATACGGGTAGATCAGGGGAAGACTAGAGGTATACTCTCTATAAAAGAATACAGTTCAAAATAAATTACTAACAAAATCATACGAAATTTTTGCATCCAAGTTTATTATATATGGAAGTAATATCATCATCCTGCAAAACATATTTATTACTTCAATAATTAAGGATAAAATTGACACAAAAAAAAAACCCGGAGTAATCGCACTTCTCATTAACAGCATTAGGCGTCGTCCTAATTGGCGATGATCGTATGAGCAAACGATGCGATTTCGTCGCACGACGAGATTCAATGACGACACAAAACGCATTAGAGTCATAGACATATAAAAAATCAAGACGGAGTGTCACCTTATAAGAAAGTGAAGCAAAAAATTTCCTACGTGTGCGTGAAATCAGTACCGGCCCAAGCAGGCACAAACGGTACTGAGCCTTAGTGTCACTAGGCTGTCAACGTCTCAATACGGAATGACAACCAATCGGCTTCCTATGGTCTATATGTGTGTGTGAGACCATGTATTTACAAGAACGCCGGCTTCCTACTACTTGCGTCACTTAAGAACACAGACCGCTCCGTCTTTAATTTTTTCTTGGTCTGAGTTTAGAGTGTCCTAATTGAAGCTCGCAAGTCATCGCGCGAGCACAGGAACATCAGCGCGATCGTGCGACGAAATCGCATCGTTTGCTCGTACGATCGTCGCCAATTAGGACGACGCCTTAGTTAGATGCAGTTAATTAATTAAATCATCAGTTGTTCGCAGTCTATGGTGAAACAGGGTAAGTAGTTAAAAATATTCAGCAATTCACCATCCCATATTGGATAAAAAAAATACCAATGAAGTCGGTTTGCATGTTTGGTTTGACACAACTGCAACTGTCTAAGCTAAACGACATTAAAATACCTACTTGATGTGGTTCTCGAGATGAAAGCAGACTAACAGAGTGACATTACGTGTTATATTGTATGTGCATATATAATAAATAATAATAATAAATAAATAAATATCCCGGGACATTCCTCACACACGGTCATCTGATCCCAAACTAAGCAGAGCTTGTACTATGGAAACCAGATAACTGATATAATAAAATATACTACTTTTTGTATGTAAATACAAACATAATTTGTTGTGTAAATCTTGTCTACTAGATGGTTATCGACAATCGTAATTGTTAGTAAACGATCAACCTTTGTATGGGTTTGACATTTCAAATCGAAATATCACGTGATTTTTAACAATCTCTTATGTCAATCGCATACAAAGGTTGATCGTTTACTAACGATGACGATTGTCGGTAACCATCTTGTCCAGGGGGGCTGATATAATACATATACTATATACTTAATATACAAAATTACACCCAGACTCAGGACATACAGACATGTTCATGCACACAAATGCATGTCCTGTGTGGGAATCGAACCCACGATCAGCGGCCCGACAGGTAGAATCTTAACCAGAGTCATAACCAACCACGCCAGCTGGCCCGTCAATAATAGATGTGGGTATATTAAGGTTTTTTCTCGCCTGCCAAATTTTCTCACTCATCTTTCTTATTTAATAGGCTATCAAGACAAGGTTAAGCAGGCCCGAGGATGTTCACGAACGTGTTAGATATTTGGTTAAATCTGAGTCAAATATCTGAGTTAAATAAGTACTTCAAAAATGTATTATTTGCAGTGGCAACACTATTGAAATAAGTTTTTGATAAATTTATTATTTGCAATGGCAACACAACTTCCGGTGCAATAATTAAATTAAACTTCCGGTGTAACTTAATGTTATTTTAAATTGTAATGTTGATGATAATTGGATTGGAATAATTACAAAGTCATCAAATCACTACTGCGATAATTTAATTGTTGATAAACATTTTATTGTAATGTAAGGAGATTTCAATAGACTTCCGATTGATATTTTAATTGAACAATGTAATGGCTTTGATAAATCATATTATTAATCATACCTAAATTCGATAGTAATTATTCCAATAATTTAAAACGAATGTTGTAATTTTGTGATAATGGTTTACTAAATTTGTTATTATGAGATTAGTGACACTTCCTGATAAAATGTATCCGGTTATGGTGTATTGAGACTTCCGTCTCTGCGATTGGTTGATACTTCCGTTTGTATTCTTGAAGTGTACTTGTAAAATATAAAATAAGCGGGAAGGTCTGGGCTCAGTTCAGTCTTGTGTATTTTGGAAGTGGTTGCTTATTATAATCGTGATACTGCCCGTCGATATAAATATAAGTATATTTGATATTGTCAACTGTAACAATTGATAATTTTATAATGTGTGTTCTGTGTATTTCTGTTATATACTGAGAATAATTCTGAATGTGTAGTGGCCATACATAAGACCATAATATTGAGTTTCTTACCGGTATCTTCTCAATATGGTCAGCCATCCGAACCGGTGGTAGCTTTGAGAGTAAATTCATATAGGCTATTGATATTATATTTGAATAAATACATTCTAAAGTCTGGCCTAAATGATTATTTATTATTACCTTCCCTACATTGCAATTCCAACCTGTTTCTACATTCAGTAATGTAGAACTTCTAAGTAAATAGTAAGTTTGACAGATTGATAGTAAATTGGTAGATATATATACTCTTTCCCAATGATGTTGAACCGCTTAACCTGACATCAGAAGTGGGATACGCTTAATCTGTGCCCTTATAAACTAACATTTTGACTTGTTTTTTCTAGAAACTGTCGAGTTTTGGAGCTTGAAGTACATTGAACACTGGACCAGTTGAGATTGACGATAAGAGCTACAAATGATGAAGAGCTGATTATTTGTACGACGATAAGCCGTTGGATTCGCCTAGAAGCCTTACACATCGTGTTTGAAAGAAGATCCATTGACGATAAGAGCCGCAAATGAAGCTGATTATTTGGTCTGGTAGGGCCTTGCAAAGGCTTTATATTTTTTTGCTAAGATCTTTTACCTCTGTAAACTGATGTTCCAAAAGTTGACAAGATTCACAAAATTAAGTGTGTTACGTGAAAACTTAAATTATTAGTATTTGCGAAACAAGGTTCAGTATAGTTAAATTTTAAGATTAATGTTTCAAATACGTATTAGGAATTATACCGATTTAGGCATAGACATATTTTTGTACATCCAGTTAAAAACCTCCACATATTTATCACAATATATTTTGAGGAACTTATATTTTTGGTTGCCGCTACGGGAAAGCTAATAGAACGTTCAAATAAATTTCATATCAATAATGTAAAGAAAAAGAAAAGACTGACGAATTTTAACATAAAATACGGTATAGAAATATTAAAAAACCGGCCAAGTGTGAGTCAGACTCGCGCACCGAGGGTTCCGTACAAACCTGTAGTATAGGCAAATAGTAGTCCTGAGTATTTGATATTAATTTAAATTTATGACGTATTAAAAAAAACTACTTACTAGATCTCGTTCAAACCAATTTTAGGTGGAAGTTTGCACCGTAATGTACATCATATATTTTTTATAGATTTATCATTCTCTTATTTTAGAAGTTACAGGGGGGGGGGACACACATTTTACCACTTTGGAAGTGTCTCTCAAGCAAACTATTCAGTTTAGATAAAAAATTATATTTGAAACCTCAGTATCATTTTTGAAGACCTATCCATAGACACCCCACACTTATGGGTTTGATGAAAAATAAAAAAAATTTGAGTTTCAGTTCTAAGTATGGGGAACCCCCAAAATTTATTGTTTTTTTTTTCTATTTTTGTGTGAAAATCTTAATGCGGTTCACAGAATACATCTACTTACCAAGTTTCAACATTATAGTTCTTATAGTTTCGGAAATAAATGGCTGTGACATACAGACAGACAGACAGACAGACATGACGAATCTATAAGGGGCTACGGAACCCTAAAGATAGCTGTCCCCCGCGGTTTCACCCACGTTCCCGGGATGAAAAGTAGCCTATAGTACTCTTTTTATATCCGACTGGTGAATCCAGGGATTGTCCCATTTAAACAAACTACTGCTTTATTGTATTAGTATAGATTAAATAACAAAAGCACATATAAATAATAACATTTTGTAGGATAACTTTGATTGAATATAATTCTGTTTCAAAATTGAAGACTTTTTTATTCTTGGTTTATCTATGAATTCCAGGATTGATGTTACTGGTTTTTTTTTTGTAATTGTTATAAATTCGCGATTTATTATGTCACTAAAACAACATGCCAATGACAGATTCTCAACATTGTAGATTTCAATCGTGTCACGTCACGAGTCAAGACAATAATAATAATAACTTATTGAAAGTGTCTTTGATAACATTTCTTTTTAATACATCCATAGTACAAAGCTTATTGCGGATTTAGTGTTCTACCCTCCATATTAGTTTTATCATACTACGACATGATTCCTCGTCTCTGCATAGCAATAAGGAAGGCAAAGAAATAAATTTAGATATTTATTTCTACTATGAGTTGCAACGACATTTTCGAATTAATATAGAATAGTATAATTTATAATGTTCATTATTTATGGTGTGCTAACTAGAGAAAATCACTAACAGGGTTAAAAAGGATTCGGAATCCTAAGTGTTATATTTTATTATTTTTAATTCTGGAAATAATTAACATGGCTGTATTTTTGAACTGCCTTGATTACCTTGGTTTGAGTTGACTGAATTTGAGAGGATCATGTATACGAAGGGTTTAGGACTCCCTTTACTAGGCCGAAATTATATTTTTGTAAAAAAAAATACAATATATATTATTTTGTGAAGTTTGGAATTGGCGATGCACTGTGTGCGGGAAAATTTTAAATATTATTCTCGCTGGCGAAGCATATCCGAGTAATAATTGCTCATAAAATTTCTTCATATCAAAAAATCTTTTTTTTGTAAGTTCGAAATGGCTTTGACTTGTACATGTGGTTGTTGCCAATTCCATAATTTGTATTTCCTTCGGAATTTATAATCATTCGTTGAGAGTTGTTCCTGTTTGATGTTGGTTCAGTAGATTGGAACTAAATATTTGATTCATATAAGAATTTGTTTGAAATATAAAAACAAAATAGTTTGAAATGCGGAAGGTTCGATGTACGATGTTTTTCGTAAGCTAAAAATATTAAACATAGCGTCTCAGATTGTATAATGTACTCTTTGCATAGCTCTCTTTGATTGTCAGTGTGGCCGAACGGTTATAATTCATTTGGCGTAGAATTTGATAAATAGTACATAAAATACAATAAAACTAAATGCACCATATCGAGAATATTATTCATACTAGAGAATTTTAAAATGTAGTTCTCAAAAACTATACATGTTAAACAAAAAAATTTAATTTAATGTTAACCTGAGAGATTATTTCAACAGCAGATTTAAAATAAAGTTTTTATGACCTTTCATAAGCACCTTATTATAATATAATTATGTACATTACTTGAAATTTTTGGGATAATTCAATATTGTCAAGGATTCAAGATATTATTTAATAGTGATGCCAATGATATTTTTTTTCGAATATTAATCCTGTTCTATTAGTTCATTGAAAAATAATTTGATGGATTGTGTTTTCCACTGAAGAGTGTTGATAGATTATGTTTTTGTACTGATTAGTTTGGTAATGAACTGCTGAAGTCTCCTGCTTTTTCTAGTCTTGACTCATGCGCAGCAGGTGGGGGGCTGGAAGGTACAAAGCGATAGACCGTTGTTACTTTGTCTTGTAAAATGTGAAATTGCAAGACTGTAGCAATGCAATTTAAAAACAAATATTTTTTATGATAAGTGAACTGCTGAAGTCTCTTGCTTTATTCTAAGTCTGTCTCATGTGCAGCAGGTGTGGGGCTAGAATATATTGTCGTCAAAGCAGCAGGCCGTTTTTACTTTGTTTTGCATAAATGTGAATTGCAAAAACGGTGGCAATGAACAAATGTTAACTATTCTTTATTGACAAGAAACAAATAACTAGGATGAAATTGAAAGGAAATGGAAGGGTATGGAATCTAACATATAATATAAACGATGTCTCTTTATTTTAAGTATGGGTGTTCCTTAAGCTGTGCTGCGCTTTTGGTTGTGCGACTATGCTTGTGGCAAGGCGAGTATAATGTATAAGAATCCATAATGGTGACTGTGGCTATGGCACAGATGTGAACTGCGGCTATACCTGTTGTTGTCTGTGGTTGTGCCCATGGCTTGAACTGATTATTAATTATGATGTACTGCTTTTCGCCTGGGGTTCGCTTACGCAGAATTCTTTAAATTTCGTTGATCAAATGATTTCGATGCGAAGTGCCAAGTAAAATTAAATTATTTTGTAAATTGAAATGGGGTCTATCAAGCATCTATTTTCCGTTTAAAATTTAAACCTTTGCCTTGTCAAGCGGCGTGAAATTTTGAATATTTTTTATTTAGGTACTGAAAATATCATTAAACGCAGTAGATTGCTCTGAATTACTTGATGTAATGGATTTGAACACTCCCTCTAGATCTTATCAGAACTTTATAATATAATACTTAATGTCCATTCTAATTATGGACACAATTATGGCAACCCGATTTTGGCCTTTTCTGCACAAGCGTTATATCGGCAGGGCGAATACTTTTTCGAATAATACGCACTATGTTATTTGGAAAAGTTTGTTGTGAATTGTATTTCAGTATTATTTGTCATTATTTTATCTAGTGTTGTATTTATATATTATGTTAAGAATATGTTATTGTCATTTCCATATTATGTTAAACGTGTTACTTAAATGGCCACAGATAGTTCTTATTTTGGCATATATCCTTGAATTGACTTCCTGATAACTATTTATATTTAAAGTTTGTTATTGTATAGCTGTTGATTTTCCCACCATAAATAAATGGGACTATGAAAATTCGTTCAGTGGTTTTAAAGCTTATGTTCAAATAGACTGACTTAAGAACAGCAGCAGTTTTCATGATCTTATTTTGTTTTCTGATCAGTTTTTTGGTAAATATTTTTTTAATTTACATCATATGTTTAGATAATTTGTATGTTTAAATATTTTTCTATGATTGTGCCAATGGCCGTACCTGTGCCTGTACTCGTTGCTATACCTATAGTTGTGTATGTAATTGGATCGTGGTCTTGTTGCACTGTTGGCTGTATTTAAGCCTATGGCTAGACCTGTGGGTTTCCTTTATTGTGCCTAGCTGGGGATACAGCGGGTATCACTAATAAATGTTATGTTAGTACTTCGAGGACGAAGTACATGTCAGTCTGGCCGTGTTAGATATTTGGTTAAATCTGAGTCAAATATCTGAGTTAAATAAGTACTTCAAAAATGTATTATTTGCAGTGGCAACACTATTGAAATAAGTTTTTGATAAATTTATTATTTGCAATGGCAACACAACTTCCGGTGCAATAATTAAATTAAACTTCCGGTGTAACTTAATGTTATTTTAAATTGTAATGTTGATGATAATTGGATTGGAATAATTACAAAGTCATCAAATCACTACTGCGATAATTTAATTGTTGATAAACATTTTATTGTAATGTAAGGAGATTTCAATAGACTTCCGATTGATATTTTAATTGAACAATGTAATGGCTTTGATAAATCATATTATTAATCATACCTAAATTCGATAGTAATTATTCCAATAATTTAAAACGAATGTTGTAATTTTGTGATAATGGTTTACTAAATTTGTTATTATGAGATTAGTGACACTTCCTGATAAAATGTATCCGGTTATGGTGTATTGAGACTTCCGTCTCTGCGATTGGTTGATACTTCCGTTTGTATTCTTGAAGTGTACTTGTAAAATATAAAATAAGCGGGAAGGTCTGGGCTCAGTTCAGTCTTGTGTATTTTGGAAGTGGTTGCTTATTATAATCGTGATACTGCCCGTCGATATAAAGATAAGTATATTTGATATTGTCAACTGTAACAATTGATAATTTTATAATGTGTGTTCTGTGTATTTCTGTTATATACTGAGAATAATTCTGAATGTGTAGTGGCCATACATAAGACCATAATATTGAGTTTCTTACCGGTATCTTCTCAATATGGTCAGCCATCCGAACCGGTGGTAGCTTTGAGAGTAAATTCATATAGGCTATTGATATTATATTTGAATAAATACATTCTAAAGTCTGGCCTAAATGATTATTTATTATTACCTTCCCTACATTGCAATTCCAACCTGTTTCTACATTCAGTAATGTAGAACTTCTAAGTAAATAGTAAGTTTGACAGATTGATAGTAAATTGGTAGATATATATACTCTTTCCCAATGATGTTGAACCGCTTAACCTGACAAACGCAAATGTGAGTAAAACTGAAAGAGTAAGCTGATTCATTAATGATTCACATAAATGAAAAGCAAAATAGTGCAACACTAAAAACTAAAACTAAATTCAGTGGCTCTGTGAACTGTAGTCCTCGCGAGTCTCAATAATTATATTTAGTTTTTTCGTCTAATGAGTCTAATAAATAAATATCCTGGCACATTTCTCACGGCTATCTAAAGCCTAGCTAGCACTATTGAAACCAGATAACTGATACTGATACTACATATACTACATTTTGTTTTTTAAATACATACCGACGTAACATACATAATTACACCCAGACTCAGGAAATGCAGACATGTTCATGCACACATGTCCTGTGTGGGAAACGAAACCACGACCTGCGGCGCAATAGGTGGAATCGCCAACCGCGCCAACAGGCCGTCGGCCGCTGTAAAAGCTGACTTGACAACAAAAAAAAACTCATAATTACCGAACCTTCACCAGAATCGGTTGAGAAATGGGACCTGTACTTAGAGAAGCACAGCGGGATATCAGGACATCCATCGGATATCAGGACATCCATCGGATATCTGGACAGACACACAAAAGCATTTTTGTTGAAGCAAACGTTCAACCTTTGTATGGGACTCATGGGATTGACATTTCAAATCTAAATATCAAGACGTGATTTTTAAAAATTTCTTACAATTTCTTCTTCTTCATATAAATGTTTGATAGTTTACTAACGATAACGATAGTCGACAACCATCTTGTCTAGGGGGGCTAAAACGGAGACGCTTCGTTCGCTCGATCAATAAACGCGAAAGTTTGTGAGGATGAATGTATGAATGTTTGTTACTCTTTCACGAAAAAACTACAAAACGGATTTAAATGAAATTTGGTACATAGATAGAATATGTTCACATCATCATCCTCATCATCATCGGCCTATAATGTCCCACTGCTGAGCACATGCCTCCTTTCACAAATGAGGGTGAAAGGAACTGGGCGATACTCCACCACGCGTGCCCACTGCGGATGGGTGGAGGTCAACCTACTGTTGGAATTTTTCAAGCGACTGTCACAATTATGTTATAACCGGGACCATCGGCTTTACGTGCCTTCCGAAGCACGGAAACGCTCGATTTGAAATACCACTAGGCGGTCACCCATCCAGGTACCGACCACGACAGACGTAGCTTAACTTTGCTGGGTACTTACTAGCAGTGGCGTGCATTCCATATAGGCAAATAAGCAATGCCTACCTCATAAGATTCAATAAAACAATATTTTGATTCAATTAAACTATATAATCACTTTAAATAAAAATTCTAACCTAACTTTGCCGCGCAGGCACTCGCGAGTTCGCCTCTCAAATTCACGGCAATTCACGCACACTAAAACGATTTCGGCATATTCGTACACACACACACACTTCTTTAAGATAATACGACGAAAGCATAAATCACGCTTTTACGTCAGTTTTCGTTTGTTGAAAATAGTAGGTAACTTTCTGTAGACCAACTCCAAAACATTCATGGATTCAAAACAAAGGTAAATCTTAGACATTTTAACACCGAATATTATGTTTATTATAGGTACACCTGGCTATCTGGGTGCTGTTTTTCGAAGCTATTATTCTGTTATTATCTATTTTGTTTGCTAATGAATCATACCAAATGTGTGCCGAATGATACGCGAACCTAAACAATTTTACGAATCTGGTCAAAAAACATTAGGTATCTATCTAACAGGCATATTTAGGCGTGTATGACCATGATTTCTTCTGCCTACCTAGTCCGAAAACCAATGCACGCCACTGCTTACTAGGTACACACACATATGGGTACTTTTAATCCCGGGATAATTAATAGGTCACACGCGGGTGACACCACGAGACGAAAACTAGTTGATAATAATGTCAACCTAACTGCCTCAAAATCAAAATCGGAAAGTATTTATTCAATTTAGGCCCTGGTAAGGCACTTATGAACGTTAACAAATGACTCTACACCGGTTCCACCGGTTCCAAATTATCCAAATACAACTTGAACATGACATGCATGAGGCCTCTAAGTACCTACATAAAAACTGTTTATATTATTTTTATATAATGTGACGTGATAAATGTTTAAATTTGATTTTGAAATATAACCTCTGTCGAGGTTATCGCGTCTCATGTCTCATTCATAGCAAAATCGTTACTATTCTGGTACACACACATTTAAATGGTTGTCCTCCATAATCGAGAACACACTGTAAGTTTAATTATTTATTATTATATTTTATTATTTAACCGTCTACCTTTTTTTCGAGTCGGTCACCGCGGCTCTCAAGTATTCCAGTATTTTTAAATTGTTTTTTCAAACTAATAAATCATGACATTATTTATTATTATTTATTCATAACATTATTTCTTATTTCGTCTGTATCTATGCTTCGGTATAATGTTTTCTTTTTTATTTTTAATTATTTGGAAAAAAAAAAGCCAAACATAGTCAGATTGTCCAAAAAATATTAAAAAATGTAACCCCGGAATGAAGCCGGATTCTTCTCAGTTGAAGGCCGAGTTCCGAACCGGTGGTAGCTTCAGTAAATGTGACCTTCATAAGTGCCCTTCTGGGGCCTAAATTGAATAAATGGCTTTGACTTTTGACTTTGACCGAATAGTGAAGATACTGGGTTAGTTTTAATAATAGAAAGTTTTTTGCTTCGAAAAGGGAGAACCAAGTTTATAGACCATAGTTATTATGTGGTGGGATTGATTAAAATATTTGGCGAACACTACCCATGTAGTTATATAGGGGTCTAATAATACTAAACTAAGATAATACTGAGATCAGCAGGGCCGTAAGCCATGCCGGAGCCCCTGCCCCCCAAGACAAGATGGTTATCGACAATCGTCATCGTTAGTAAACGATCAACCTTTGTATGGGATTGATATTTCAAATCGAAATATCACGTGAACAAAGGTTGAGCGTTTACTAACGATGACGATTTTCGATAACCATCTTGTCTACTGGCCCAGGGCACACAAGAATTTGGGGCCCCGTTTGAAAGTAAACAAGTGAATAACAAAACACATTTTATATGATTTTATATTTTTACTAGCTTCTGCCCGCGGCTTCGCCCGCGTGTCCTACAAACAAAGGAGATATTTTTCTTCAAAAACAAACATAATAAGTGCTCTCACTCCCTCTCAATTGTTTTTTTATTGTTTAAGCCCTATTGACTCTGTTAGGCATCTCCCATTTCGGAAAAACTGTGATACACGTGACCTTTCTTAGTGGATACTTACACTTCACAAAGAACACACCCTCTAAATTTCATGTCTCTAGGACCAGCGGTTTAGGCTGTGCGTTGATATATAAGTCAGTGAAGTCAGTCAGTCAGGACTTTGAATTTTATATATATAGATTTTACCCCCTTAGGGGTGGAATTTCGAAAAACCCTTTCTTAGTGGATACCTACTCTTCACAAAGAATACACCCTCCAAATTTCATGTCTCTAGGACCAGCGGATTAGTCTTTGCGGTTATATATCAGTCAATCAGTCAGTCAGGACTTTGAATTTTATATATATATAGATTATGGTTAAAATCTTAGAGGATTAATTAAAAACTAACCTAATTCCAAAATCCCCATTTTTACACCGAACCACAAGACGCCGGGAAAATTTTCACCCGTACGTTATTGACATTTTTTTTTTTTTTTTTTTTATTATGTATAGGCCTTTGTTTGACCACAATCTCACCATGGTAAGTGATGATGTGGCCAAAGGTGGTAAGCACACAAAGCCTCGAAGGAACTGGCTCTCAAGTGCAGCTGTCGGAACACACCAATAGGTGCTTGGCGACAGATTTTCAACTTGAGGGTGGTAGCCAGCCAGATGGGTATTACAAAGTACCCTACCACCGTGCTATGGTTTCCTCACGATGTTTTCCTTCACCGAAAGCTCAAGCTCATTGTAGGATTCGAACCCGGGACCTTCGTCTCGGTATCCGACGTCACTACCACTGAGCTATCATCGCCTTAAAATCGCGTCTGTGTTTCCTGACGCCTACAATCTAGGAACTTTCAAGGCCAGAGTGAATAGGGTTCTTCTGGGTAAGCGTGTTTCATCTTAGGCTTCGTCATCGCCCCTTATGGGCGGGTCAGTGGCCAAACGCAAGACCATTTAATTAAAAAAAATAAACTGATATAGTGTCCGATTAACATTTTAATTACAATGCTGAAAGTAATTCTTACAATCTACCGAAAATAGAAAAAACATTGTGTGGTGTAAGCGAATATTAGAAGCGGCCTTTCGGGGCCCCGTGAGTGGCCCTGGCTATTGTGCCCTTGTGGTAAAGACGGTACTAGAGATCAGCAGGGCTATTTTAAAACGCTCGGATTCGATATCGGAAACGGATTAAAAACTACCGAGGCGATATTCCGCAATTGCTTTTTTAATTTCCGAATTAAAATATATTTGATGTTTCTTTACGGAAATATCGATTTGATTCATTGAAAAGTTTTCGTATATTAAAATAGCAATTGCTGAAATTCGCCTCGGAATTTTAAAAATCCGTTTCCGATATCGAATCCGACGTTTTAAAATAGCCCTGCTGGTATCATACAGATATCATGACACTATATTTTTACATCATAGACTTACTTCACACTTTCAGTTTGTAAATCTTACATTTTTACGATACCTACAACTGAAGAGTTTGTTTTCTTGTCCTAACGCGCTCATCTCTAGAATTACCAGTCAGATTTGAAAAAATATTTCACTGATAGGAGACTTCAGTATTCCCGGATGCTATAGGTAGGCTACTTTTTATCTCGGGAACATCATCATCATCAGCCTATAATGTGCCACTGCTAAGCACAGGCCTCCTTTCACAAATGTGGGCAATTAAGGGAATGGGCAGATACTCCACCACGCGTGCGCACTGCGGATTGGTGGAGGTAGGCTAGTGGTCAACCTACTGTTGGAATTTTTCAAGCCGTCTAGGAGGCATTCAACTAGCTTAACGACTATCACAATTAAGTGATAACCGGGACCAACGGCTTTACGTGCCTTCCGAAGCACGGAAACGCTCGATATGAAACACCACTAGACGGTAACCCATCCAGGTACCAACCACGACAGACGTAGCTTAACTTTGCCGATCGATTAAGAACGGCTAATCATGCTACACCACGAGCGCTTTATGGGTAGGTACTCATATCATAATATTTTCTTATTTCAGACTAAAATGAAGCTCATCGTGGCAATATCAATCCTCACTCTCATCCGAGCTGAAGATAACCAGAGTGTTTACATCATCAATGGAGTGAAGCACTACAAAGAAATACTATGCGAAAATCTAACTTCATATTTCAACTATAGGGAAAATAATCTAGCTGTTGACTACACAACTAACAATGTATATGTTGATGCGTTTGATAATTACGAAGTCACAGTATTCGTATATCTTAATAATTATAAACATAAACGAATTACTGGCTTATCGACACCACAATGTGTAACTGTCGATCAGAACCAACATAATGTAATCATAGGAACCTCTGTTGGCATATATGTATACGAATATACAACCGGCGACGTATTTCTTTATTACAGACATGCAGATGTATGGAGTATATATTACTACAATGGAGATTTATATTACACAGATTATAAAGAGCCACGGGAAATTACCAAAATCGACTATTTTGGCGAATTCGTAAGGTTTCAAATTGACATACCTGCTCGTATATGGAATTTCGTTATTGACAGTGAAGAAAATATCTTTTGCAGAACTTATAATGGTAGTTTGTATAGATATAAGGTCGCTACAGAACATACTTTTCATTACGAAGGAATCCCTGCTGTTAAGTCTCTAACTACAGATAGATTCGGGAATGTTTATTTTTCAGTTGACGACGGTATATATGAGGTCAAAGGAGATGGTGTTGAAATAGTAGGATATATTAACAATCCTCGTTACATAGTGTTTGATGGTGATAACAATCTTATATACTATAATGACAAAGAATCTGTATTATACAAACTAAAACCGATAGCGTAACCGGTAAATATTCCCAACAGTTGTTTACATAGTCGCAGGTCTCACATCCAAGAACTAGAAGTTATCGAAACTGAAATACAGATTATTAATAAAAAATAGATAATTTGGCACAAGTTGTAAACATGCTTTTAACTAACGTAATGGAAAAACCATTGGCTCACTCAGACTCTCCCAGGACTATCCACTTAGACAATATTGTTTTGAAAAACATAAACATATCCATAGGGTCGGATGAATCCGGGGTGGCGCAAATACCATCCACATAGTTTTAATTTGAACGACATGTACACTTTGTTCACGCATGTTTCTTATCTAAGTGATTCTCACAGTTCTATATAGAACATAATTATGTCAGTATACCAACGTAATATCAAAATATATAACTTAACAAATTGATTTGTTTTTTTTTTTTACCATCTACCCACTCCTTTTCTTCGAACTTCGCAATTTGGAAAATCTGAAATAATTACAGTTGATAAACATCGATTTATTGTCCAGGCACAAATATTCCAACCTTGAGTCACTCTCAGAGAGCGTGGGACAAGCCTCTTTGTGAAAAAACTTGGCAAAATTTATTTTCAAACTTTTCAATGGATACAGACCGCGCGCGCTTGTTAGCCGTCTCTCAGAGTGACTCAGATCACTGGCTACAAGCTATCCTACTACATGCAATGTATTATGAACCTTATAGTAGTGACCTAAAGTTGATTGTAAGTTTAAGCATTCTTCCGTTAATCTTCGGGGCCATACTTTCTTTTCTGTGCGAACGAAGATTCACGACGCGCCTTATCAGTTGCGTACTGTACGTCCACACTTGACATCGCGAGGAGCGAACGAAGGGCGGCTCGGCTCGTGCTCGGTTCAGGTGTAGCAAAGTCAAGCTGGAAGTTGATGAGACATTTTGCAAAACGCACAAGATGTCGCTGCGGTCGTCATCGTGAGCACAGCAGTGACGCTGTGCACACTACGTGGGCTTGAGTTGCAAACGCCGCTTCATGCCGCCCGTCGATAAACAGATCAACCAATCGATCATACAATGTACCAGTGGTATTCCTGGAATGGTACCCGCGCTGATCCCCACCGGCACAAAAATGTGAAAAAGCATACAGTGTAATTTAGTGTACCAAAGAGTAACGTTAAAATTTTAAATTCCTTAAAACGACTCGGTAGTGATTCGCGCGGATCCAAACAGTTGTGAATTGCACTTTTCTGTACAATACAAATATAGTTTCAAAGTCTCCAGCTGAGTGCCCCACCCCAAACCTGTGGTAGGGTCCTTTATAGTACCCGCCTGGCTGGCTACCACCCACAAGTTGAAAATCTATCAAGCACCTACCAGTGTGTTCCGTCAGCTGCACTTTGTATCCTTCCCTTATAGATAATTTGTGTGCTTACTACCACCTCCTGCCACATCATCACTGAACATGTTGAGATTGTGGTAAAACACAGGTAAAATCGTCGGACTTGAACTAGTATCTTTTTTGTTGCGCCTACTATTTATTTCGTAGCAAATTTGAGTTGGTTAATATTATTATTATTGTGAAGCGCTCGTGGTGTAGCATGATTAGCCGTTCTTAATCGATCGGCAAAGTTAAGCTACGTCTGTTGTGGTAGGTACCTGGATGGGTGACCGCCTAGTGGTATTTCAAATTTCCGTTTCCGTGCTTCGGAAGGCACGTAAAGCCGTTGGTCCCGTTTATCACTTAATGCGATGGCTGCCACACGCGTCATACTTGTGAACAGGTGCTGCTTGTGGGGGCTGGTCTGCTTAAGTTTGCTATTTATTTACTTATTAAATATTTTTTCAGTCTACTTTGTAATTTTGCCGCCGCGCCGGGGCACGCAATTGTTTTCAGTGCGATTAGAATGTAAATATTATGTAATTAATCTAAGCCTGTTTTGAAAAGAGTAATTGCTGAGTTTATTGCCGGCTCTTCTCAGCAAATGCAACCTTCCGAACCGGTATTAGAGTATTAGAGTCAGACTTTTCATAAGTGCCTGCGAAGGTCTATTTGAATAAATGATTTTTGAATTTTGAATTTTGAATTGTGATAGTCGTTAAGCTAGTTGGATGCCTCCTAGGCGGCTTGAAAAATTCCAACAGTAGGTTGACCACTAGCCTACCTCTACCAATCCGCAGTGGGCACGCATGGTGGAGTATCGCCCAGTCCCTTTCACCCTCATTTGTGAAAGGCCTGTGCTCAGCAGTGGGACATAATTATAACTACCTACTTAAAGTATAAATAGTTATTTTTGTGTTGATAGGTAGGTACTCGTAGGTACCTATATAGTTTGAAAAATTTGTAAAATGTAGGTAAAAGTAATCTATAATGCTGCCTAAATTGTCTAAAAATAAATAAAATAAACCTACCTACTCAGGACTGAAATAGAGTACTAGGTATTACGTAGGCATAGGTACACACGGCTACACATCAAGCTATACATTTCTAGTATAAGCTGATCTCGCATTGTATAGCATTTCGGTACAATGAGAGGTCAGCTTATATTGGAAATATATAGCTTGATCTGTAGCCGTGCGTAGGTGCTGATAGGTGATATTTTTATGTGATTAATCAAATATACAAATTTTTTGAAGAACTTTTTATTTATATTCATACAATTTTATTAAGTACTTACTTATTTGTAATATAGGTATAGTTCACATAAAAGACATAGAAATAATATATACCTAGAAAGAACGTCGCCATACTACCCGAATATATAAAACAGGCCAACTTTTATAGGCTGCCGCGCGTAAAAGCTACGTTTTACGCTCCCTCTGCGTCATTCTGCTTGTCATAGTGACGTTCATAAAGATAGCAGTTGTTGAAATATTCCAATTAAAATCGGGAGAAATTGAAATATTGATCATAATTTTGCATTTTTATTTATTTTTATTTGATTTACGCCCTAACAGTTAGAGCGTATTTTTATCGACGCGTGCACAGCTGCGACACTCTATCTGGATGTATCCTTAATCAAAGATAAAAGGTATATTTAAACAAAAATTACAATATTAATATATTCTTACAATTTATACAACAAACACTTATTCCTAATAACACTTAAAAATACAGATACATAACTACCTACTTGAAATAATAGGTATGAACCATCTTTCTTTATTTTTAATCAGTTTTCAAAATATAAGTACTGTCCTCTTTAGAAATAAATTGAAGAATATCTTCATCAGTCTCAAAGGTCCTTTTATTTTCAGCCTTAATCCGTTCAAACCGGCCCACATACTTATCACGTATTTTGACAAATTTCTTCACATCTACATCCTTAATTATACTCTCATAATCAAGAAATACTTCTTCAATTCTCTTATTAACATTTTCTGGAAAGATGGTCACTAAATCTTCCTTAAATTTTTTCTTTCTCAAAATATGTTCTGTATATTCCTCCAATGTAGGAAATTTATTGGAATCTTTCACACAATCCAGAAACAATTTATGTAATGATAAAATGTTGCTAAATTCCAATTTATCAATTGCATCATATTTCAAAACAATCTCATCTTTTACATCGTTGATTAAAACTTTTTTAGCTTTTTTACATAATACGCTGTAGAAAGATTTATTTTCATCAATCATAAAGTAAGGTCGGAATGTTTTATCATAGATTTGGACCTCTGAATCATCAACATTATGCAGCAAATGAATATAGTCATTCAAATTCACTTCACCTGTAATATTATCACTCAACATTCCTTTGTGGTTCAGTTTCAAATAATTGAGTTTCTTTACATTCGCAATATTTTTATTTTTAATTTCTGTAACTAGGAAACCATTGATGTTTTTAAATATTTTTTCCAGTATATAATAAACTTTGTCCCTCTGCGTTGGTATTTTCTTCAAGATCATCACATGCCTTATTAAATCCTTTCGCTTATTTATGGTTACCATGTCTAAATCATACTGAAAATAGTTCAAGATTTCAACCATAGAGTATGCAATGCCATAATACATTCTTAGACGTTCATGTGCAAAGTTATGAGGATCATCTTTGAAGATATGAGAGGACATTTCCACGCAGTACCACAATGCGGTAGGTAGTGAAGTCCTCGCTGGAGGATCTAATGGCAATGATGACATTGCAATGTTGCACATAGTAGTACTGACACGCCTTAACATGTACTTTTTGAACTGTTGAACAACATTTGTATCCATCCACTGTTTGCTTTCACAAATTTTCCACAATACAAAGTAAAATAAACCGACATTGTAGTTTACTTTTTTAAAGTTGAAATATGTAGCAGATAAGATGTAATCATTGTACTTGTTGAAGTCATCAGTATCCACAAGCACAAGGCCGCCGTGAAAAGGTCTTCGTGTACGAGGTTCTGTCTTTGTAGTTTTTTCTAATAGTTGTTTGTAGACATTTAACGTATAGAAGTAGCCAATTGAGTCATTGAGATCAGCATCATTCAATAGAAACAGTGGGCAATCCATCATGACTCTAAATTTTGAGAAATTCGCTGTTGATACATATGTATTGAAAATGATTTTATCCAGCAGATTCAATTCTGTGTATAGTATCACAGGTATGCCTTTTTCATCATTTAGAATTATGTCGGGAAATTCAATTTCTTGGTCCGTTGTAAAATTGACGTCAACAACTGATTCTTCGGCAACTTCACTGCTGAATGTTGTTTCAAACTTCAAAGCATCAAACGCATACGATTTTTTTTCAGAGACAATATAATTAATTAAAGTACTAATTGATTTCTCTATGTCAATTTTAAAATCGTACGTTGGATTGCTAAGGTTTCTGTACCAGTTGGTATTCTTGAATTCCTGGATAAAATTATTTTTATCTTTCGTGTCCAGTTTGGCATGATGTTCTCGCGAGAAGCAAGCAAATAATTTTTTCCTCAAGTTTTTCAACTTATCAATTTCAGCGAGAGCTGTAGCACTATTTTTGGATGAAGTTATGAACTTTAATTTGATATAAGACTTCAATGTTTCCATTTCAGTAGCAAAGTTGTCTATGTTTATCTTATCATAGTCGAATTCCTCGGATATATCGGTGTCATCAAGTTTTTCATTGTTGCGGTATATTGTGCAACGGCTTTTCAAAAACGATGCAGCAACTGATAAGTCAATACTATCTAAGCTTTGATTAATGCCATGAAAAACAACATTTTCATAATCAACATTTTCATTAAGTCTCAAGCATTTGTTGAGGCTGTGAGAGTCAATCAGGCCATCTGTTATGATGTACAACAACTTTATCTTGTGTTCCCAACCAACATTTTGCCTTATCCACTGAATGATTGTCTCCGGCAATGTATTACAACTATCCCCAATATGCTTATTGTATGTATCAACAGTAGTTTCTTCGTCCACTTCCTGACACTCGTTTCCCCAGTGTAAATAGATGATGCGTGAGTCACCAGGATCTGGAAGTGCACTTTTTATTTTTACGACGTCACTTTTAAATTGTTTGAGAGTCTGTAACCCATTTACATGATAAAACGGGACAATAGCCGTTGAACCAGAGAAATCTTTTGCATAAATAAAATAATTAACCATTTTTCTTTCTTTTCTTAGCTGAAGACAGGCGTGGCGTAGTATAGAGGTCTGTGGCTGAAGAGCACAATCCCGTGAATTTCGATGTTCGTGTAGGTAGGTACTATCGCAAAACAATAAGTTTTACCTCGGCTTTTATTGTTATCACAACTTTGTGATTGCCACCGCTGGTCACTGTTGTCGCGGAGTGAATGTTGGCAACGAAGCAGTTACAGTTAAATAAAGTAATATCGTATTCTGTTGTGCGTCAAAGACTACAGTATATTGTTGTGCGTCCTCTAGTTATAAAGCGCACCGCACCCCGCACCCACCCACCGACCCACAGAACACAACATTATATAGAAGTATAGAACACTATATTACTCGGCTCGTAGTGCTCCTATCACTTCACTATGCATGCATGCACCCACTGCTAACTAAAGTTTATAACTATTTTTTTTCACAACATTTCAACATCTTCAATTCTTCACTCTGCGATTTCAACCAGTTCAACACAATGAACACAACCACAGTCACCACAGATTACAACACAACTTCGTCACAACAGTCAGACTGAAAACTACAAACTTGTTTTTTCTGTGTATTAAATCCAAAATATTCCTTATCGGGCAGACTTTAGGCCCACTGTGAAAGTTGCATTATAAAAACCGATTATTATGTAATTAATCTAAATTTTATGTAATTAATCTAAGCCTGTTTTGAAAAGAGTAAATTGCTGAGTTTATTGCCGGCTCTTCTCAGCAAATGCAACCTTCCGAACCGGTATTAGAGTATTAGAGTCAGACTTTTCATAAGTGCCTGCGAAGGGTTATTTGAATAAATGATTTTGAATTTTTTGATTTTTTTTCTAAGCTGTGACCAACCAAGAGTATAAAGGTATAAGGTACGTACCTACCTATATCCTTCTCTTTCTAACGTCATATAACAAATAGAGCCGGGGCTATCTTATAACTAAAATAATCATGTAGACAGTGACAGACAGCTTAAAAATAATTGCACCAGATTGCACCACATTCCCATTGCACGTTTTAGGAATAATATTACGCAATATTTGTTTGACTGTTCCTATACCTACCACTCTCGACTTATTTTCGTCCCAAGGTTAGTCACACACAAATTGCAACTATCGTGTCTGAAAATAAACCGGCCAAGTGCGAGTCAGACACGCGCACCGAGGGTTCCGTACAAACCTATAGGTATATAAGTAAATGGTAGTATAGACCTGAGTATTTGATATGGATTTCAATTTATGACGTATTAAAAAACTACCAATTTTCGTTGGTAGTTTGCATCGTAATGTACATCATATATTTTTTATAGATTTATCATTCTCTTATTTTAGAAGTTACATGTGTGTCCCCACATTTTACCACTTTGGAAGTGTGTCTCGCGCAAACTATTCAGTTTAGAAAAAAATGATATTAGAAACCTCAATATCATTTTTGAAGACCTATCCATAGACACCCCAGACTTATGGGTTTTGTTAAAAAAATAAATGTAGTTTCAGTTCTATGTAAGGGGACACCCTTGGGGTAACCCCCAAAATTTTTTTTTTTTTTCTATTTTTTGTGAAAATCTTAATGCGGTTCACAGAATATATCTACTTACCAAGTTTCAATATTATAGTTCTTATAGTTTCGGAAAGAAATGGCTGTGACTGCTGTGGCATACGGACGGACAGACAGACAGACAGACAGACATGACGAATCTATAAGGGTTCCGTTTTTTGCCATTTGGCTACGGAACCCTAAAAACGCAATATCGATGTCTCTAAGGACTGAGGAATGACTTGATAGGATAGAAATTTTCCGTGGGATAGGATGATAGGTACAATATTCTGTGGGATAGGATGATATTTTGTGTTTTCATGGTGATAGCGATAGCATAGCCACAGTCTTTTAATACGACGAGCCAGTTGGCGCAGTTGGTTAAGAGTCTGGTAAAGATTCCACCTATTGCGCCGCAGGTCGTGGGTTCGATTCCCGCACAGGACATGCATTTGTGTGCATGAACATGTCTGTATGTTCTGAGTCTGGGTGTAATTATGTATCTTAAGTATGTATTTACAAACAAAAAGTAGTATATGTATTATATCAGTTATCTGGTTTCCATAGTACAAGCTCTGCTTAGTTTGGGATCAGATTACCGTGTGTGAGGAATGTCCCAGGGTATTTATTATTTATTATTTATAATATTGTCGTTATGGGATAGTAATTTTTGAAAAGTGAGCTTCAAATTGTGCGATTCGATCGCATTAACGCTTTGTATTTGAAACCAATTTTTTAACGTTATGAATAGAACCAGAACCCACACCAGAACCATGACTTCTCCTATACGAGTTCGCACGCTTAAGCTTTTTTACGGCGGAAGTACCTATTCATACATTCTAGTAAAAAGCGTCGAACTCAACGCTTTGCCAACGTAGCCTTTTTTGTGTTCGGAGGTGATGCACATAGGAGTATTTTCATGTAAAATCCGGTCAAAAGTCGAATATACTAAGTTTTATTAAAAGTTTAAAACCTATTAAAACCACACATTTTTGCAGATTAATAACCGGCCCCTCGAAAAGGGGGCACAATAATAATTTAAATATAATAAATAAATAATAATAATAAATACGTTACGAATAGGGATTGCAATCCCGACTCGGGATTGCAATCCCATTGCAACTAGCAAGCGTTCATAGGCTACAGTAACCGCTTACCATCAGGAGGAAGAATAATCCCTTTAGAGTAGTAATAATGAACAATCAAATTCCGAAACAAGTCAGTGATCTGTCACTGATTTTAAGGACAAATCACTGCATCGTGAGTTTTTGACTTGGCCAACCAGAGCGCATTATGTGTCCTTGAGAGCATTGTCGGCGGTGTGAAATTGGCGGAATATATTTCAACCAAAATTAATTTCATTGCGCATCATTGGGTAAATTGCTCGATGAGAAAAAAAAACTAAATAATAAAAAGATTCTCTTTATTTCTGGCAACGAATAGTCATATTACGTAGGGATGCCCCCCAGCCCAATGGACTGACGACCTTAAAAAAGTGGCTGGACTGGACTGGATATGGTTGGTGAGAAATCGGACGGCGGTGCGTGCTCTGGGAGAGGTTTATGTCTAGCTAGCAGTGGACTCAAAAAGCCTGACGACGGAGAGTTGGTTATACGAACCCTGTGCTTTCAGTATTACTGTTAATCTCATGCCCCGCCTTTTATATCACTTTGTAGTTTGTCAACCTTCGTCTGAAGCGTCAATATTATTTGTGCTAAATGATCAATTTTACTGCTAATACTATCATTTGAGTCATCGCGGTGAGAGTCATCACGACTTGGACAGACGTTGGTAGCATTTCTTGATACAGGTTTAAATGTATATATTTTTGAGTCCTTCGTACTATAGTATACTATATTACTTTCATTGTCAAATGCTATATCTCTGGGATTTTCAATAGATAATACTTTATCAATCGTAGCGACGTACGTAGAAGATGACATCTTGACCTTGTATATACCGTCTTGGGCAGTAACGTACACATTACCATATTTGTCTGTGGTGACCATGTTTACGGAAATTCCTCTATAGAACACAAGATGTTTTGTCCCTTTTTTGAGAGTGTACAACTTCCTATCAGTACATACACACACGACATTGTCATCCTTATCAACAACGAAATTGCGTATGGTTAATTCCATATTATCAAACTTTGTACTTATCTCATTAGCTAATGTATATATTTCTCCTGTACTATATTTACTGTAGTACAGTACTTTTTTGACATATACCCACATGATATCGTTACCTCTAGCACCGACTAACTCTGCTGTTTTAGTGGTGGCGTTGTAACTGTAAATTCCACTAGATGTCGCTACGTAAACATTCCGGGTCTCCTGATCGACAGTAATGGCTTGAACATTCCGAATGCCAGTAATAAATTCATGTTCTCTGGTATTTAGGTTAAACTTTGCCATATTACTGGAAATATATAAATCGTTTGTAGTGTAATCAACGGACAGAGCACTGTAATATCCCAATGTTATATTTTCATATAATATTTCTCTGTAGTGTCGCACACCATCGATGATAAAGTCTTCCGAACTGGTCCCACTTTGAACGAGAATGAGGCACGAAATAAAAGCGATGAGCTTCATTTTAGTCTGAAAGAAAATAATAATAGAGTATGATTGTAGTACCTAGGTGCCTATGTAAAATTTCTTGTTTAAGGTTTTCCTAAAGTTCCTTTGGTACACTCATCATCATCATCATCAGCCTATAATGTCCCACTGCTGAGCACAGGCCTCCTTTCACAAATCATGGTGAAAGGGAATGGGCAGATACTCCACCTCGCGTGCCCACTGCGGATCGGTGGAGGTAGGCTAGTGGTCAACCTACTGTTGGAATTTTTCAAGCCGCCTAGGGGGCATCCAACTAGCTTAACGACTATCACAATTAAGTGATAACCGGGACCAACGGCTTTACGTGCCTTCCGAAGCACGGAAACGCTCGATTTGAAATACCACTAGGAGGTCACCCATCCAGGTACCGACCAAGACAGACGTAGCTTAACTTTGCCAATCGATTAAGAACGGCTAATCATGCTACACCACGAGCGCTTCTTCTTCTTCTTTGGTACATTAAACTAAAACCTGATAAAAAAGGAAACCCGACTTCAAAGAGTACACCAAATAAATTTTCAATTTTAATTCTTTTAGATAAATTAAGTTCTTAGGGAATATGATTCACTTTCCTTATTGACTCTAACAAAAAGGTTGGCCAGAAATTTTGTAGAATAAAAAGAAAAAAAAAATATTATTAAGTAAGTACTTACAGTGTGTGATCGTAGATGGATGACGAACATTTAAATGCCAGATATTTTATATTTTGTTATTAATGAGACATGAGACGCGATAACCTCGGGAAAGGTTATATTTCAAATTTTACAATTTTTTGGAGGTTATCTGCGCCGATTAAAAGGGGAATGCTCAAAATTAATTGGTAATTGTAAGCAAGGAGACAGGAGACTTTTTAGCGGGAATTGAATTGAATTCAAGAGAGGTAGGGCGTAGCATCTATTCGCTGAAAGAGTAGTTGGACTGGGGAAGTACCTCTATCGCAGGTAATCGGTCCACGTTGCGGGAGGCGTCTCACACTTGGCTTGCCTGCGCGTGGTCTATAGTCAAGATATCAAATCAAAATCAAGAAGTTATTTATTCAGTTTAGGCCCTGGTAAGGCACTTATGAACTTTACATACAGTTGAATTTACCACCGGTTCGGAATACACTTAAACTGAGAAGACTCCGGCAAGAAACTCAGCAAGGCTTTTTTTTTTGTTGTGGAAGATCATTCCATATTACAGCTTTTTTTCCAAATACGTATACAAGTATATTGTATATAATTATTGAAGGGCCAGCTGGCGCGGTTGGATAAGACTGGTTTAGATTCCACCTATGGCGCCGCAGGTCGTGGGTTCGATTTCCATACAGGACATGCATTTGTGTGCATGAACATGTCTGTATGTTCTGAGTCTGGGTGTAATTATGTATATTAAGTATGTATTTACAAACAAAAAGTAGTATATGTATTATATCAGTTATCTGGTTTCCATAGTACAAGCTCTGCTTAGTTTGGGATCAGATGACCCTGTGTGAGGAATGTCCCAGGATATTTATTTATTTATTATGCTTATTCATACTACCCAGGGGGGATGCAACTGCAGAGAGAAGCTACTTCAACCATATATTCTTGTCTTCCACGTAATGAGCCACTTTATAGAAGGCTTTGTCAATTAACCATTATGAAATCTTTGAACTTATTAAGACATTTTAGTTACTACAAGTGGGATTTTATTATAAAATCGAACGCAATTTAGGAGAAAAGACTAATTAACTTTAGGTAACCTGAATCTTAGGTGACACAATTTTATCTTTATTTCTTGTATTGAATTTATGGCGGCTACTATTAATTACAAATAAAAAGTTTTTACGGATAAACATAATACCGGGTGTTGGTCTGCATTTGTGCCATATTTAAGGAGGTTGATATTTACCTTGTATAGACTACTAATCAATTATAAAATCATGCTCGTAAAATTAAATATTATATTTAAAGTTTTGTAAAAATAAAAATCGCCCCGTGTTTGACGATGTTTTATAAAGATTCATAAGATATAGGTTGGTGACCGCTGCGCAGCGGCCCGGTTTCTCCCCTCGCCCCGGATCCCAGACCTATTCTGTGCAGTTATGAAGTCTTATTATGATTTGACGTTAATCACAAATCATCAATAATTGTTTACTTATCAAACCCAGAATTAATTACCTATTTTATAATAACTAAATAGGTAAATCATTTACTATTGGTTCTGTAAATATGGCACGAATGCAAAACAACACCCTGTATAACTCGTTTACCCCATCGCAAATGCATCGGTTATTGGTTGAAATATGCAAGCCGTATGGATAAAAAACAAACTATGTAAAAGTGTTTGGGCATGCTCCTTTCAAAGTGGCTAGAATTAGATCAATCTTCACATTTTGACCGCAATTAATAAACTTCCTGTTATCAGAGACTACATGGTATTTCCAATGATGTATTAATTCATGATAATTAAAAGTATCTTGCGGTTTTTGTGTAAACAGAATTGACACATGAGGACATGGCAGTGCAGCGGCCAAGCTCTAACAAGCCCAGCAGCACCTTCCTAGATAGGCGGGTACAGAAGTACCCAACTGATAAGGCACGTCGTGAATCTTCTTTCGCACAGAAAAGAACATTTGGCCCGAAGATTAACGAAAGAATGCTTAAAACTTACAATCAACCTTAGATCACTACTATAAAGTTATACACTGCAGCTGTTAGTTCCGTCTCACTCGCAAGTCCCGCCCCTCCGCACACATGGCGGCAGCTGCCGACCAATAACATTTCCCGCGCTTTGAAAATGTGTCTTCTGCGCAGGTACATCGGTAAGCCATATTAGTTGGGTAATACTGTCCTAGATACCTAGTTACAAACATTATACGTAGCACTTTACTAATTACCCATCAATAAAGTACGACGTTAACTGTATAGTACATTTTACCGAAAAGTACTACACTGTATAGGCTAGATCTGTCACCATACCTTTTATTCCACTGTGTAGAATTAATATTAAGAAATTGCAGCGCGCCTAGTTGAGGCGACACGTTCCCAGAATGCTGGCTTATACTTCGGTCAGCAGATTAGCATAGCCATTCAACGTGGCAATGCTGCCAGTGTTCTGGGAACGTTACCCACTGGCACGGATTTAGAATGGTTTTATTTTTTAAATATTAGGTTTAGTTTAGAGTATTGTTTATTATTATTTCTTTTGTGTGTGTTATTAAATGAAAATAAACTTCGTTTTTTCTTTAAAAAAAAAAAAAAAAAAAAAAATATATTAAGCAATATTTTTTAATTGTCGCCAGGTTTAGTCGCAACACCAAGTTGCAACACAATAGCAATAGCTCCAAAAATACAAAATAATTAATGTCATCGAGGAGTGATTGTCGTCACGTTAAGTCTTTAATTGCTAATTAACTCGTGCCTCATACTGCAGTATCGTAATTAATTAAAGCAGTATACAAATATTTTATAAAAATAGAAAATACCAGTTTATTCAAATTCAAATTTAAAATCATTTATTCAAATAGACCTTCGCAGGCACTTATGAAAAGTCTGACTCTAATACTCTAATACCGGTTCGGAAGGTTGCATTTGCTGAGAAGAGCCGGCAATAAACTCAGCAATTACTCTTTTCAAAACAGGCTTAGATTCATTACATAATATTTACATTCTAATCGCACTGAAAACAATTGCGTGTCCCGGCGCGGCGGCAAAATTACAAAGTAGACTGAATAAATATTTAATAAGTAAATAAATAGCAAACTTAAGCATACCAGCCCCCACAAGCAGCACCTGTTCACTTCATTAAAGTTAATTTCATTTATTAAATTAAAGGGGTTTACTTAAACATACAGTTTTTTTGGAATATATCTCCATATAATTCGTGGTTTTATTGTACATACATAAGATTTCAAATATTTTTTAAGCTTATAAATGTAAAATTAAGTGACATCTAATTAACTACACCTCAGAGTATATAAATACTACGTACAACCTACACCAAATTATTTGTCACCCAAACATCCAATGGGACTTAGATTCAACTTAGCAACAATGTCTTTAATAACATAAACAGGTTCATCTTTCTTATTAAATATTAATTGTCTCAAGTTACTAATTGTCGACACTTTATCTAGTGCATATTTATATTTATTATACGAGTATACTCCGTCGCTGGCCACGATATAAGGTTTAAAATTAGCATCAGTTGTCAGAACATCGACAGTAAATTTCTCATGGGTATTTATAATTCTAGTGCCAATTTTTACACGGAACAACTTATTGTTTTGTAGAAAAAAGAAATTATTGTCATCATCAGCGATTAGTTTGTCTGCTTCGACTCCTTGCAGCTCAGGGAGAGGTGTGATAACACCGAAATCAAACTTAAAAGCTTGTTTTCTCTTATTCGTATAATACAAGACGTCTTTGAAGAATAGATGCTGTATATTGTCATCTACGGGTAGCTTCTCCGGTACCATTTGATTATTGATAGAGAACAGTCCTTCTGCACCTCCGACGTATACTTTGTTCCTTCCCTGGTCTATGGCGACTGCTGTAGCATTCTTTATAGCTTCTGTATAACCTAGTTTTCTACTATCTAAGTTGATATAGCCCAGAACACTAGACGGGACTTTAGCTATTAAATCGTAAGTGAAGTAAAGTGTATTATCGTTTCGGTTTAGTGCGATCTGATGGACTCTGCTAACGCCTTCTTTGATAATTTCGATGGTGTAGTATTGACCCTTGAAGGTGACGCCATTGCAATAGTTGTCGGCGGATACCGCTGATATGAGGACGGCCAGCACTAGAAGCTTCATGACTTGGTGCTCTGAAAAATAGAAATGATTAAGTTAAACACAACATTTATAATGTCCTATATACGTAAAGAGATAACTTTGGATCCCTTTTAGCATACTAGAGGTCGCCCATGAGTCAAAATTCGACTATATTTTTCACAAATTCACAAATGGACTAATAATATAACCTGACACTGGTAAAAATAATTCCGAAAAAGAATTTGGTCGTCTCGTCTGTCATACTACAAAAATTAGAAGAAGATAAACAGGACTTTTATACAGGAGTTTTTATTTTTTTTTACTTTCCTAGAACAATATAGATAGATATTTCAGTGATTCGCGACCATAGTAGTTCATTTGGCATATTGTAGAATTGATACTTTTTGTCCAAAATAGTAAGTTTTACGGTTTTTACAGAAACCGTGAGAAATTCTCAAATATGGCTTAAATTATAAGGCTAAAAATTCTTAATACAATATGCCAAATGAACTTCTACTGTCGCTTATCACTGAAACTGTGAAACATCTATCCATATTGTTATACGAAGGTAAAAAATAATAAAAACTTAAAAAAAAAAAAACCGCCTCGTAACTGAATTTTACCCTTAAACAAAAGAGTACCTATTATTATTAATTTTGTGGTGTGTCCAACAAGCAATTTTTATACTACGTTATATAAAAACCTTGGGTGTGTCAAACGCATGGTCGTGTATACCTATATATAGGTAGGTACCTATATAATCTTTCACATTGTAGTGTGTGTAACGTTCTTTTTTATGAATTTAAAATGCATTAAGTATAATATCAAAATATTTGCTTTGTGTACTTCTTTCCCATGTAAACTTTAACCACCATCTCACACTTCACACTCCTACGTGCGCGTTTTAGCTTCACTATCATAATACTTAATTAACGTACAGAAGAGTCCGTGGAAGAGTCCATTAAAGTTAGAATATGGATAATAAGGAGTGTATTGTGTTATAGAAAAATAAACCTTGTTTGGCCATTAGTTATTATCAATATTCATTGATCCATCACTTCACAGTGGTTGATAAAGGACGGGAAGGGCTAAACAAGTGCCATTTGGATGGCACTCCCTGGCCTACATCTTTTGTTATGGGTTTTAAGTATGCTTATTTATTCATTAGAATGAATTGCTCCTAATGTATCATGATTAGCCGTTCTTAATCGATCGGCAAAGTTAAACTACCACCGGTGTGGCTGGTACCTGGATGGGTGACCGCCTAGTGGTATTTTCACACGGTGCGTTTCCGTGTTTCGGAAGGCACGTAAAGTTGTTGGTCTCGGTTATCATTATGATAGTCGTTAGGCTGGTTTGAGGCTTCAAGGCGGCTTGAAAATTTCCAACAGTAGGTTGCCTGAATACTTGCCTACCTCCACCAATCCGCAGTGGGTATGCGTGGTGGAGTATTGGTGGAGAACTCTGACCGCAGAACTCTAGACCACATGGCTCTACGCCCAAACCAAGAACTAAGTATTACGTCCAAGGAAGGTCGGAAGGTGTAGAGTCATTTCATAAGTGCCTTATCAGGGCCTAAATTGAATAAAAATATTTTGAATTTGAATTTGAACGCTCGGTGCAATTATTTATGGACAACTTTCACAAAATTGAAAACTTTAAAATAAAAAAAAGTCTTTAAAAAAAATCTGCGTTATCATCATGGAACACTTGCTGTTCTTTCACTGATATCAAAACAATAGGTTGGCATTACACAGTCAGATTTGAGTTCCCACATTTAGGGCAATCTTCTCAGTCCACTTTGAAGTCGGTTTTATGTTTGTTGTGTAGTTTGTTTTTGAAAAAACTTACCTGTGCAAATGTTACATATCACTGGCTAGGTATACCTATATTACTTTTTTTATGTCAATAGGTTCCACTAGTAGATCTATGGAATCAGTAGATTCTACCTAAATAGGTACTTAATCTAAAAACAAACGTTTTTTAACTTCACTTTCAATTGAAGCCATAATAAAAAACATGTTCTTACCAAAAAGCTTCCACGTCTTGTTGAATATTTAGTAAAATGGCATTTAAACTATTGAAGCACTCACGTTGTCCCTATTCGTCTGTGACAACACAACTGAGACTATTGAGAGCATTAGGTCACTACGGTTTAGATGTGTCCGTCATTATGGAGCTCTTTTATCAGTTAACATTATATAAAATTATATTTGCGATCGTCCGCTTCAGATTTATTCCTCTATTTCACCTTTTCTTAGTGATTAACACCATAAACAACCACATCTGCTGTAGCTCCCCAATTCCAGAAAACGTCCCTAAACACACGAATAGAACGAATCCTTGGCGTCGAAGCGACGTTCTGGTCATCTGAAAATCTTGGTGTGCTCAATAGAGCCAAGCAGTAGGTACCTACTTCTCATCAGGGCAAAGACAGACAAGTCTATATATCGGAAGTTCGGCTTATATGGAGCACTGCTGTCATTTTTGGGCAGGGGAATCTGGATACTAGCCGGGGCCTTTAGACTTGGTTCAGCGACGTGCCATTAGAATTTTCGACGAACTCACTCACAAGCAGTTTAGAGCCCCTTAGTCCGAGGAGAGACTATACCTATTTATGTGTTGTACTTCTTATAGAACATACATTATTCTGCAGAATTGTGTGACGTGATGCCCATTGTTACCTTCTACCATCGCAACTCTCGCCATCCTCACACATTGGAAGCAAAATGGTCTCGATCTGTGCGGTTTCAAAAGAGCTTCCTATCGCGAACGCTCAGGCTGTGGAATGAACTCTATAAGCGCACACAACCACAGCATGGGGTTCTTCAAAAGGGCTGTAATGAGATTTTTGCAGGTTCAGCAACGCGCGAGTAATAGGTACTTACCCCTGGCACCCCTAGTGTAGGCAGGCCGTATGCGATTTGCTACTTCAGTTAGGTACATTTAGAAAGTATCTTTTCCTAATTAGGTAATTTATTGTCGAATTACAAGGTGGAGTAAAAATTGTGTTGAATGAAGAACCCAGGAGTTTGACCAGTGGAAATATCCATCAGGAAGTAAGTTACTTTTGGCAACAAACGTAGTACTATGTTGTTTTATCATAAAGCAAAGAGGAATGTCGTAACTATTAGATTATAAGGGTTAAGGTTGCTTGATAATGAACACACATTAATAGGCATATTGATAGTAAAATTCATTACATAACATCATGGAACATTTAACCGAGATTTAACCCAAAGAAAAGTTCATCAAACTTCAAAATAATTCATTAAAATAGAGCTTCGCATGCACTTATGAAAAGTCTGACTCATACTCTAGTACCGGTTCGAAGGTTGCATTTGCTGAGAAGAGCCGGCTATAAACTCAGCAATGACTCTTTTCAAAACAAGCTTAGATTCATTACATAATATTTACATTCTAATGGCACTGACAACAATTGCGTGACCCGCACCAAAATTTGTGCATGTATTTACAAACAAACAGTAATGTAATAAATTATGTATTAAGTATATCAGTTATCTGGTTTTCATATGTACAAGCTCATTCATTTATTTATTTTTAACCGACTTCCAAAAAAAGGAGGAGGTTCTCAATACGGCTGTTTTTTTAACGTTGTTACGGCTTAACTCCGTCATTTATTAACTGATTTGGAAAATTCTTTATTTGTCTGGTAGGGTTCACTTCCCGTTTGGTCATATTGTCATCAGACTAGGATTTGATTACTTTTTAGTGTACTTTGAAGTCGGTTTAGTTTTTTGTAAAACAGTCCAATTATGTTTGAAATCTATTCCGCCCCCAACACCGAAAATGCGCTCTGTGATTGGCTAAGTCAAGGACACGCGGAATGTGGAGGGACAGGCAAAGCTAATCTCAGATGGCGCCACCCTCACTGGTAACTGTCATTGATATTGAATTGATGGATTTTCATGAATTTCAATTAATTAAACCAACCAGTAACCGGCTTTTATAATAAAATCGTTAGGATTGAAGTGATAACTGCATAATCTTCCTATGAGCTTGGTGTCCATTTTTTTTTAATAATCCACGGCTTTTTTCTTTTCAATTGGTGTAAACCTTTATTATTGCATTAAAATTCACTACAGAAAGGCATTATAATTATTGAATAACTTATTTTATAACGAATACGTAAAAAATGTATGGTGTTTGACAGATAGACGGCACCAGCGACTATACGACACCTAGCGGGATAAATTGTCAGTGTGCCTCCTCATTGGATTACTAGGCTCTAAAGGGATTCTTCGTCGATGCATCTAATATAACAAATTACATTCCAATCTTTGACGGTCCAGCTAGCGCGGTTGGTTAAGACTCTGGTTAAGATTCCACCAATCGCAGCAGTCGTGGGTTCGATTCCCACACAGGACATGCATTTGTGTGCATGAACATGTCTCTATGTCCTGAGTCTGGGTGTAATTATGTATAATTGTAAGTACCTATGTATTAACAAACAAAAAGTAGTTTAAGTATTATACCAGTTATCTGGTTTCCATAGTACAAGCTCTGCTTAGTTTAGGATCAGATGACCGTGTGTGAAGAATGTCACAGGAACGAGAGGACTTTTCTTATGATTCCTAATGATACGAAACGATATGATATGAAACGTGCACATAAGGTTCAAATTGGTTCGAATTATCAACAGCTTGACAGGTATTTTGAGCATGGAGGTATCATAAGAAAACTCCTGCACACTCTTGGTGCACTCTTGACGACTATTGAATATTCTGTGCTCTTGATGAATATTGTAGTCTATGATCTCCGCGCGGTTCAAAGAATTAGACTAAGCGGTTTAAAATAGTTTTCAATCATAACGAAACTTTGGCGGAAACTTGCAGAGTGACGTTGCGTTATCGTTTTTATTTTCATAAATTTGTGTATTTTGAGTTTTATTGTGTATTTTTGGTTGTATTTTACCCCATAAAGATCATCCATGTGCACCAGTGAAGTGAAATGAAATAAATTATGTGTATCGTGTCTTTTCAAGTTGTCTCAAAAAGTCCGGGAAGAGTTTTAGTACAATAACCACCATAGTAGTAAAAACATGACTTTTATGGACGGTGCGGTGACTGACTGAGGACTATAATGTGAAGTGATTTATTGTGACTGGAAACTATAATATAACTCGACACTGGCAGAAATGAGCCCTAATTTGGGCTTGATTGCCAAACATAAAAATAAGAAGAAGAAGAAAAACAATCATAACGTGATAAATTTAGTTCATATTTTATGAATTAATATCGTAACGCATCGACAGACTACCGAACCTTGCAGCCAAACCATCGAACTGAGGGAGACAGCGCTACCTACGTCAAATTGAGAATAAAAATTATGTAGGTACTTTACTCAAGAAGGTTCCTGTAGGTACTCTTATTGCTTACAGAGGGATAGTCATATTATGACGCCATCGGCTGTCTCCCTCTGTGAGATGGTTCGGCAGAACCCGGTTCGGTCGTCTGTTAACACCATGGTTAACACTGTAACTTGCTATAAAACTGTCTTGTCTTTCAGTTATTTCGACCCGTAGATTGAGGATACCTATAGATTTGCTGTCAGCGAATGGCGAAGAAGAGAGCTTCATACAATTAGTACTGCCATATTTACACTTTTACCCCATTATGTGGGTAAACTGGTATTGGGTATTTTGGTTTTACTATACAATGGGTGTGGCAGGTGTCAATCCCATACATATTATTTTTTTTTTTTTTTTTTTTTTATGTCAATAGGTTGACAAGCAGGCAGACGGGCCACCTGATGGTAAGTGGTCACCGCCGCCTATGGACATTTGCAATACCAGGGGGATCGCCAATGTGTTGCCGACCTTGTAGAGCTCTTTTTACGCCTTTTTTGAAGAACCCCATATCGTAGCGCTGAGGGAAAACCGTAACGGGGAGCTCATTCCACATCCTAATGGTCCGCAATAAGAACGTCCGACTAAAACGTTGTGTGGACGATCGAGGCGGCTCGAGGATGTGAGGATGAACTCCACATCGCCGGCGAGCGGTGCGATGGTAGAAATGTGATGATGGCACCAGGTCAAAAAGTTCTTGCGAACACTCCCCATTATACAGACGGTAGAACACACAGAGCGAGCCTATATCCCTCCGAAGGCTGAGAGGTTCTAAACCGCCAGTGAGTATAGGATCGTCAACGATACGAATGGCCCGCCTTTGCACCGAGGCAAGTGGATCAAGCTGATAAGCGGGTGCGCATGCCCAGAGGTGCGAACAGTACTCCATATGCGGTCTTACTTGCGCTTTATAAAGCTGTAGCCGCTGGAGTGTCGTGAAGTACCACTTAGCCTTATTCAGCACACCCAACTTTTTTGAAGCCAGTTTGGCTTTGCTCTCCAAATGACCTCGGAACTGGACATCACTCGCAATATCGACACCAAGGATCCCGATACTCTGTGCGATGTTGAGAGGAGTGTCTTCGAATTTTGGTGCTACTACGAATGGGGTTTTTTTCGCGGAGAACGCGCAGACTTGTGGCTTCGAGGGGTTAAAATGGACTAAATTAAGTCTCCCCCATTCCGAGACCCGCTCCAACGAAGTCTCGACTTCAGACACAAGTCGTATTCGACTTTCCTCCACCGTGGACCGAGGGATGTTAGCACGGCCGGAATATTGGGCATCCCCAGTGCTGTCATCCGCATAGCAGTGAATGTTGGCAATTTTCAACATATCATTGATATGCAGGATGAACAGTGTGGGTGATAGCACACAGCCTTGCGGTACGCCAGCATTGATATTCTTGATATCGGAGCAGCATCCGTCAACGGCGACTTTGATGCTCCGATCAGCAAGAAAATCAGACACCCAAGTGCACAAACCCTCGGGAATTCCGTACGACGGCAGCTTCGATAGAAGTGCCCTGTGCCAGACCCGATCAAAGGCCTTAGCGATATCGAGGCTAACTGCCAATGCCTCGCCTTTACTCTCTATGGCTTCAGCCCATCGGTGCGTCAGGTAAACATGAAGATCACCAGCGGAACGACCGTGACGAAAGCCGTACTGGCGGTCGCTAATCAACTGGTGCTCCTCTAGATACCTGAGGAGCTGAGTATTGATGATCCGCTCCATCACCTTAGAGAGAAGGGAGGTTATCGCTATTGGCCTGTAATTGGACGGATCTGTTCGGTCCCCTTTTTTGGGAATCGGATGGACAAGGGCAGTCTTCCACGAAGAAGGAACACGTCCGGCGGTATAGGAAAGTCTGAATAGGCGCGTCAACACTGGAGACAACTCTGGAGCACACGTCCTAAGCACAATGGCGGGGATACCGTCTGGCCCACTCGACTTTCGGACGTCAAGGGAGAACAGAGCTCGTCGGACCGCGATTTGCGAAAACCGGATTTCCGGCATTGAGCTGCCACAACGCAGGATGATAGGCGGTGTGGCTCCCCCGTCGTCAAGTGTCGAGTTAGCTGCAAAGAGGGCTGCCAGTAAATCGGCTTTCTCTTTTGCAGTGTGGGCCAGAGAGTCATCCGGTGCGTGCAGCGGAGGAAGCGATGACCGACAGAAGTTACCTTCGACAGCCTTGGCGAGCGACCAGAATGCTCGACTTCCAGAAGGGAAACCTGCAAGCCGATCGCCAATCCTGCCGATGTGCTGGAACTTCGCTCTAGCAAATTGCTTTTTGCTGGACCAAGAAGCAGAATTGTATGCTTTTCTCAATTTGGATTTATCCGGATCATTTTGAGCATGCGCTTTAGTCCAGGCCCGGTAGGCAGCTTGCTTAAGGCTAGTAGCCTTTGCACTGGGCCCATCGAACCAAGGCTGACTCGATCCTCCAATGGGCACCACAGAACATGGAATAAAACATTCCATGCCCTGCAATACAACATCGGCGACTAAGTCTGCGCAGCTGTCCGGATCATCCGACGAGAAACAAAGCTGCTTCCATGGGTAGGATGAATAAAACTTCCGCAGTCCATCCCAATCTGCTGACCGGTAATGCCAAACTTTGCGCGTCTCGCGGGGTCGAGATCTTCCTGGTAGCGCATAGGTTGATCGTTTACTAACGATGACGATTGTCGACAACCATCTTGTCTAGGGGGGCAGATGACACTGTTATAACTTCATAGAAGTCAAAATAAAACACGGGATTGATGAAGTATACTTTAATTAAGACCTTAAGAGACATAAGGACTAGAAGACTTTTTTTATGAGTTGTTGTGACGTTGTGACTTATCACGTTTTGACCGCAACCTGCTCAGGTATTGATTGTATAAGATTAAATATTCGGCCGGGGCGTGGTTAATAAATAGTTAATTGAATACTTTATATGTTAATGTTAATAATGTCTTCGTACGTACAATAGCTTTTATTTTTTACGTACAATAGCATTGCCGAAAGTTGACGCCTATTGAAAGGACTCAATAATCAACGATGTTAACGGTCTACTGTGGTTTTGCGTAAAATTACGTCTGAATTACGGATTTGGGTTGAAGGTAGTGCGAAAAGCAATATCCGAATTCGGTCCGAGTTTTCTAGATCTGTATTTTCGCGGATTCGTATCAGACGTTAGGCGGAACCGCTCTAAGGCCTGTTACATATTATAGGAAATCGTAGTTTAGAAGGAGTTAGTTGACAAACAGACGGAAAGCAACTTCATTTTATAATATGTGGTGAAGACTGATTAGACAACTGATAGTTGAGACAATTATACCAAACTATCCTTTGCTTCCATATAGACTCCCGAAGTTTCATATTTAGAGTTACTCGTTTGAGCCTGTCGGATCTGAAAGAGAAAAAATATTTATTTACCTATATATCTTTTTCTATTTATTTTATCTGAAATAGAAAATATGTATGCATATTATTATCCTCTTTATTATGTTTGGTGGTTTAAAAATTAGGCACAGGCATACATATATTGCTTCCATGTATCATCGTCGTTATTTATAAGTTATTATTTCCAAAGTAATTATTTTTAATGTTTGTATCAAACTTGCGTAGGTATAAATATATAAAACAAATTACTAATGTAACTTACGTGGATTAAAACTACAAAAAATAAAACACGCTATTTAAAGTGGTAAAAATAATAAAATGCTGGTATCCCCATCAACTTATAATCCGACTATTTACGAATGACAGGTAGTACCATAGTTAACCACCCACAATAATAAGCCTCACACTTTGGTCGGTTAGAAAATTGCTTGCCATCAACAAGGTCAACGACACTGATTTTGACACTGATGTCAAGAATAGAAACCTATACGCGAGATAGGGACGACAAAATATGCTTAGTCCTGCTCACACATACACGTTTTGACATATACGTATCTCGCTTTCGTAATTATTATTATTTTAGTGGCAAATCTAGGTATCCTCAATCTACGTTTCAACCGTTTGTAAAGCACTTGAATTACAAACCAATATCTACCAATAGACAATATCTACCAACTAAGGGTTGCCATACTTAAAAATAGTATATTCATGATTGCTTTAATTTTTCGCCACCTACCTATTGGTAGTATCCTGAGAATAATTAGGTACCCAGCCCCCCTAGACAAGATGGTTGTCGACAATCGTGATCGTTTATTGTTGATGAAGATTGTCGATAACCATCTTGTTTACTGGCCCTGTATAATTATTTAAAACTTTGTATGAAAAATGTAATAAGTCTGAGTAGGTAGTCTGAGGAATAAATAAATTAAGATAGAAGCTACTTTTCTCGATAGGTTTTTCTGCAAATATTATCCTGCTAGGGCTTCAAGTTTGAAAACCTATTCACTGGTTTAATGGTTAAGGAAGATGTAAAGAGTCATACTCAGAGATGCCATAATAATGAATATAATAATGTTTGCCGTAATGTGCCAGGGTAGTGGACTATGTCATGAGGTTTACTTTCCTGCAATGGGAATTTAGGGACTAGAGTTCGGAGGTAAGAGAAACGCTTGATTGAAGTACTCAGAATGGAATAATTTTATTCCTACATGTTTTCGCACATCACCCGTCTGGGCGATGGGTATACGTCAGCCGGGGACCGGTTGGCCCCTTTGACATGGCTTCGATTCACCGCGTATTAAGATACGCGTGTCCTTATATTCGATTATTATTGTATAATCTCGTGGGGGTGCTCGTCGGTTGCCCGCCGAGCTGTGTGTCTTCTTAATCTTCTTTCCACCGCGTGATCAAATCGGCCGGGTGAGACCCGTTGGGGAGGCCCAGCCGACGATCTACAGCGGTGGCTGAAGATTGTTGCGTTAAACAGCTGATGTTGTTGCTTGGGGTGAACGACCGGGGGGCCCGTCGCGAGTCCTTAGGACTAGCGAGGCTATCCCCCTCATGATCGGCGGAACGGGGTCGGCGCCCGAGCGGAGGGCCACTAGGACCTCTCCGAGGACTACCAACGCGGCCTCAATGACCGCATTGATGTCGCTGGGGGCCACACCCGTTCTTGGTTGCGAAGTAGTAGGCCTGGCCGCCTTCTCCCTCACTCCCGCATGGGCGGGGGCGGGGAGGGCGGCGGGGGCCTTAGGGGCCCTCTGGGGGGCTGATGTCTCGGGGGCCACAGTCGGCGCTTGCGCGGCCTCGACCGGGGCCCTCTTGGGGCGGCGCCTGCCACGGCGCCGCCTCTTTTTCCCGGCTAGGTGCGGGGTGCGGGCATCTTCTGTTGAGGGGGCGGCGGCGCCCGAGGGCGCCGCTCGCGGCTGCACTTTTGGAGCCCCTGTAAGGGCAACAGTGCCCGCCTTTTGGTTGCGCGCCTCTCGTCTCTTGACGGGGCACGCAGCCTTGTTGGCGGGATGGGGCCCCCTGCAGTTAGCGCAGGTGGCGGGTTCTTGTAGGGGGCGGGGGCACGCACTCGCGGGGTGCTCCTCGCCACAACGGACGCAGGCTTGTGTTCTATGGCATTGATGGGAGCTGTGGCGGAACTGTTGGCAGCGGTGGCACTGTGCCGGACCGCTCTTGCCCCGCCACGCTACTACCTGTATGCCCGGCATGCACGACAACTCGGACAATTCGTAAATGTCGCGAAAGTTGCCGACTCGACGCAGTTGTACGAAGTAAATACAACCGGGACGTCCTCTGCGGCCCCGAATCTCCTTGACATATTCGGGGTGGTAGCCAAGGTCTGTGAGTTCCTTGGCGATATCATCGAGGGGCGTGTCAATCGGGAGGCCTCTGATGGCCACCTTCAACATGACATCGCCCGGGAGCGAGTATGAAAACCAAGCTATGCGCTCGGTTTTTCCTAACTGGTCGAGGTACCTGTACACCGTGTGGTATTCTAGGTCCCCGAGCGGCATGAACCGCACCCCCCTCCCATAGGGGCGCACGTTCGGTGTATGGCCAAGCTGCGCCTTCAACGCTCGCATGTGGCGCGCCCAATCTGGTAGGCGCTCAACAACAAGCGGCGGAAAGCGTGGGCCCGGCGGTCTCGTATCGTTGGGTGCGTTGGCGCCTCTAGCGGCGCTCGCTCCTGCAGCGGTCGGAGTACGTACTGGCATCGTAGGTGACGGCGACCGACTAACAATCTCGGCGAAGGAGGTGCTGTCGGTCGCAAGCGAGAACGAGGGGACGGGATCGTGCCGTCCCTCTCTGTTTGAACGGGTGTCAGCGGGGGAGAGGTGCGGTTGGGGGGAAATCTCCCTTACGCTCGCTCTCGGCGTCGGTGGTCCACTACTTGCCTCGGGTGGGGACCCGGGCGATGATGGTGGAGTGGAGAACGCGGGCGACTGACCTTCGGGGGTGTCCTCGAGGCAGGCCCGCTTCTCTTCATGCTCCTCTGAGAAGCTAGTAGTCGCAGAGGGCGGTCTCTTTGTTCTTGGCGCAGACGTAGCCGGGACACGCTCCTCTGAGAGGGGGTCCAGCGGCTTGTGGCGCGGTGGCGACTTGATGTTTGGGTAGCGTAGGGGCATGTTGCGGTCGAAATCGTCCTCCATTTTCTGTATGACTTCCTCCGGAACAGATTTCCTTTGGCGGAGTCTCTCAAACAATTTGACAGACTCAGCAAAGTACTGCTCCGGAGGAAACCAGTCAGGTTGGTGGCTCGGATCGTCTGCTTCTTGCGCTTGGCCGCCTTCGACGCTTCTAGAAGCGGAGGCGACCGGGCGGCTGGGTGGGCTCGCTGGTGGTTCTAGGAACACACGGCGAGGAGACTGTGGCGGCGGATCTGACACGCTGGGCGTGGATCCTTCCGCTTTGTTGCCGCGGCGTTTCGGCATCACGGCAGAAGAGTAGTTGAGGGCTGTGTCAGCGTTGTTGAAAGGTCGGGGCGTGTTATCGCTCAACGACCGGTTTCACAAATAAGGGTGATCCCCGCCTCACCGTGTGAGGGACCGGATTCCGCCTGCGTTTACCATGAAACGCTGTGGGATCCGGCGCGGGTATAATCGAACTAATAGTCCGACTTTAGTTCAACACGAACACTAAATATGAAGCACACACGAAACACACGCGTGACTCAGACACTCGAGCCATCGGGCGAGTTTGCCTGGAGCGATGAGTCATGTGGCGACGACAGCCAGCGATCCTTAATTTTATTTACAGTATGGCCCTAATTTATATACAAATCTTACAGTCTAAAATAATAATACGTAGCGAGATGACCGACCAATGAGCGCGCTGAATGTCTCGCTCGCACGTTGGTTGCACGGTCATGGCACGGTCGTGCGCGCATGCGCGGCCCGCGCGCTCCGCATAAAACTAGCGGCGCTAGCGGGGCCGCGTCCTTATTGTCGCAGTCGCCGAAGAGAACGGAAGTGTTGCTCGGAGCTTGCAGATATGAAGATGGTGATTTGATTTGAAGTGCTGGTGTCCAAGTCATGAAGATGAAGTGCAAGGCAGTGCAGTGATCCGGTGGAGTCGTCAAACACGTCCTTGTTTCTGACACATTAATATTGCATGACTGTTTCTTTCGAAACATGCATGCTCATTGTTTCTGTTTGTGCATGACGTCAAACACGGTGCTAAGGTTATGGTGAAATATACTGGGGTGACTATCTTGTGTTTTATTTTCCTGTCTTGATTATTAAATGTTGTTCCTTGTATTTTGTTTCATTGGTATTTGGTATATCCCGGTAATTGTGGTACGTTTTGAGGTAAAGGTAAGGTCAATGTTTCTATACGATATGTGGCGCTACAGGAATATATACCTACAAATAATATCCCAATGCTGATGGTGAGGGTCCTAATATCACACTTTACATTCTAAAACCCTAAACGTCCGACTTCAAAAAATGTATGAATTATTTAGCAATGAGGAGATTTCCTAATTTCATGGTCAAAATAACTATCAAATCGTGTACTTAAGGTTCAAAATATCAACAGTTTGACAGGTATTCATACATCAGGGATCATAGAGGTAACATAAGAAAACTCCTCATTTTGGTGCAAATACAACGAGAGTGCTATGCCAACACTGCTTTGAATAACGTCAAAACTGTCAAGTGTCAAATAAAGTCAATAAAGATCGATTTGTAGAATTTTAATTTTGGTTGGTCAATTTGGTCATTTTAAATGATTACTGGTATGGTTTGGTAAAATTTTTATAATTCAGTTGTTAAAAGTGGGCGTGAAGTATTTTATTGAAGTGTTAAAGAGTGGCTATGTAGCAGTTAAACGCGCGTAATAAATACCTGAAAAAATGTGTTTTTAGGCTGCAATAAAGTGGTTTATCCTGTTACGTATTCTGTTTTGATTTGAAGAAATATTATCGCAGGTGAGTTGAGGTGCAGTTTTATAAATAAACAAGATAGATACGTGTTTAATAAATGATAATACGTATTAATCTGAGACTGTTTGCACTTACGAGAGCACTTATAATGTGAGTCGATCCAGGTCGGAATAATCTTGTAAAAAAGTGCAGTAGCAGGCAGCAGGTAACTAAGTTATTGAATTTATTCGCTTTGTATGAAGTGCCTACTGCTATTAGGAAGGATTTAATAATTTACTTCAGTTTTTCTCCACAAACCTGTGTGCGATAAGTTGAAACCTGGCGCGGTGACGTTACACTTGCACGCTTGAATACTACACGAAATAAAACATGGCTCCCATATTGTACGTAAAGCGGGATTATTGCTCTATGCTATATGCACAATACGCCATCAGGTAAGTGCACTGGAAGCAGGCGAAGGACTCACATTCTCTCTCCAGTCTCAACTTATAAACAAATATACTGGGACATTCCTCACACACGTATCTGATCCCAAACTAAGCAGAGCTTGTGCTATGGAAACCAGATAACTGGTATACTACATAATAGTCGGTGATACTGCAATACTGCGTAACTAGCCTTTCTACGAGAAAGGAATGCCTAACTTGGAATGAAATAACAGGGAAAAATAGGTCTCATGGAAAAAAAAGGTAGTTACTCAGTATTGCAGTATCACCATCTATATACTACTTTTTGTTAGTAAATACCATGACACCCCTTTGCCTAGCTGCTAAAAAATAACAATTATTATCCAAACCCTTTGCATTACCCTTGGCCAGTTTAGACCTAGAAAGCATAATTTTATGGTCGGCAACACGCGAGTCATACTCCTGGTGTTGCAAGCGTCCATAGGCTACGGTAACTGCTTACCATCAGGCCGGCCGCATGATCGCTTGCCACCTTAGTGGTATAAAAAAAAAGAAAATTGGTTAATAATACATATAAAATAAATAACATGGTTTTCCTTATATATATATATATAACAAAAAAAGCTATCATTTATAACTGGAATCGGTAAAAGGTTTGTAGTTTTATTTAATAGCTTTTCCTTTGAAATTTTCCTCTATACTTTACATAGCCATGGGGCCAGCTGCTCTATTTCATCAGCCCACTCTTAATCTTGCTTCCTTCTGGCCTTTATCGTTGGATGATGACCATTCTGGCACACTTTTCTTCCATTTGTCTTTTGCCTTTTTCAAAATCTTACTAGAAGTATCCAAATGCCTATACATATGTTTATATATATAATAAATTATAGCATTGTTAGGTAAATACACAAACTCAGCGATAAAAATTCAAATTACATGGTACATTTAGTTATTTATTGCTCTTAAAAATGTTTAATCTTTTCCGAGATTACATTTTTGTACTGCTGAAAACTTATTAAGGTTTTTGCAATCTTAATTCAATGTGATAAGGTTATTTTTCACTGTTTACTTAATCTAATTAGTCTATTTACATTCTACTTGGTGACACAGACGTGAGACAGTGACGCGACAGAAAGAGATGGCTGCAGCTGATACTAGCTCCTTTGTTTATAAGGTTGTTTACATTTTGTTTTGCTTTCAAGCAAACTTCTAGCTTTGTTTTGATTTCGTTTTGCAAATTCATATATTAATGTCTACTAGAAAGTTTACATTTTGTTTTGCTTTCAAGAATCATAGGAAATTGTGTCAAAGTTGAGGACTGGGATGTCACTTTAGAGTAAAAAGTGGACTCTAGTCTAACGTGACGTCAACACTCGATATCTCCGTATTTTGTCATTTCTTTTTGATAATCTAAGAGACGGACTAAATTCTTTCTGTTCTGTGGACTAAATAGATTTCTGCCAGATGACTGCCTTTTCGCACCAATTTTAGAATACTACCATGGGTTCTCCAAAGATCGGTAGCTAAATTGGCTATTGTTGTTACCCATATTTAAAATTACCATGAAACATGTAATTATTCACGAATATTATAGCGCCATGAAGGTTGAATAATAGGTATTTCATATGAGAAAGTATTATCTTATTTGTTCAACGGGAATATACCACGATAATATTATTAATGTGACGCTGTGACCACGTTTACACTGATTAATTTGCACACGATAGGTATCTAAAGTACAGTCGCGGACTAAAAATTATTACCAGCATACGGTCTATAATCGCTTGCACATTTATATTTCATAAGGTTGACCGATATTAAACCGTATTGCGCGCTGTATGAGATGGAATCGACTTTGAAATGTGATAAACATTTTCTGTCCTCGACTGTACATACCTGTTGTCATACGATGCAAATTTTTTGCTGCAAAAGCTGCTGAGTTGATATGAGTACGCCATGGTGACTGACGTGGTACCGAATATACGGAATGTTGACAATGGGTGGAAATGGTCTTGCGGTTCGATGAAAAAAACGGTGAGAGATAGGCAAGCAACCTTTATTGCCGATATGAGCCAGGTTTGTGAGCCTTGCCATCGCTGACGAGTCTTCTGCCACGGCGGTCTATCGAGTCAACCGCATCCAGCTGGTACTTGGCATATCCATCCTAGAGTTGGTAGCAGTATACTCAATGCACGAACTGACTTATGCTTTGTACATTTGTTAACTGCTCCGGTTTGAAGTAGTTACTGCAACTGAAGGTGGGAAACGGGGCTCTATGAAAAATGACGTAATTGAACGCTAAACGTGGTGTAACGTGTCTTTTCGGCTAAACCCATGCCAGCTTAATAATTCATCAACTTACGCGTAGCGGTTAGCTGCCCGAGCAGCGTTGCTACAGGTCCGATAACGAAAGATGGCACGTTCACATTACTCAAAGTTATGCAATTTCACGATACAGAATGTTTTATTACGTTATTGCTTCTACAACAAATACCACTATATTTATGAGCAGTAGCTAAAACAAAACAGTAACTGTCTCCTTCATACTCATAAGCTGGACCGCGCGCGAGAGAGACGAAAAGTCTTTTCATGCATTGCATTGCAATGCACGCTTATTCACAGAGACTACACAAGCGCAATATGTAAAAATGTTGAACGCGCCAGATTTAGTTAACCGACCTGTACCGCGTGCATTGTAAAAACACTGAAATATTTTATCCGACTATAGGTACCTGTTATTTATGTTCAGGAATTATTGATTAAAAAAAAGATTGATTGAAAAGATTATTTGTTCGTTTTTCAGATGGCGTCCATATACAAAAGGTGGTACCGCTCCCGAAGAAATCAATTGATCGTGTTTATAATAATAATATTGTGCATATTATATTATATTAGTTTGAATGATAGTCTGCATAGGGAGCCAGACTTGGACATCACGAGGAGGTAAGTTACCTGAAAAATACATATGCAGTACCAAAAATATATATCCGGTACCATTTTTTTTAATGTTATTAAACATTCCTAAAATTGTGAGTACGAAATTTAGTTCTTTTGCGTAAAGCTAAAATTTTATTTAAACGATCTATAGCTTTTTATAGTAATACTGGGAAGTTTTTTGTTTTTTTTAGTTTTAGATTTGTTTTTCAATATATTTTCTTTCTTTTCCTCTTTATTTTCGCATTTATATATATAATATTAGTTGTAAACAAGATTGCTTTTAATCAATATATTAATAGTAGAGTTAAAATTAGTAGTAGAGAGGAGTAAAAAAAAGACCTATAAAAAAATATTATCTCAATCCAAGCATACTTAGTAGGTAGATATTAATCAAATAACACGTTTGCAACAGGTTTAGCTATGGTTTTTTATTTAAGTGCAGCTATTATTCCAAGATTCAGTTATTGATTTCCGTGACAAACTTTTATTGAGATTAAATATCTTGATTAGATCGTTTTAATTAAAATTGGTTAAGTAGTTATCAATTGTTTTTTTTTAATTTGCATTTTTTTAAACCTAGGTTTATAGTAAAAGCATGTTATCCTAATTGAAAAAATTTTCATTAATAAAATTTAAAAAATACTTTTAGTTATCTATGTAGCATGATCTTTTTTCTTAAGTGTTGTAGAGTATTAAATATGCTAAATGTAGTGTGATTACAAACTTAACTACAGTAAAAATTGTGTTTGTGGGATGCTTGTCTCGTAGTGTAATTAACTGGTAACGTACAATTATGCGATATGGATTTATATACAGAAAAAAACTTTCAATAAAGCTAAATAGTACGAATAAAAAAATTAGTAACCCTCTTTTTTAAATTGATTACATTATTGATTGTGGAGTCGGGCTGTCAAGTTTTGAGTTGAGATTGAAACAAATTTGAAACCTAAGCATAAGTTCGATTTTCTTTCAACACAATCTATTCCTACATGTAACTAGCGTTTTTTTCACAATCCATATCGTATTTATTGTAGGACAATAACAGTCTACCGTAGTACTTATTTCTCTTCTGCTTTTTATATATTATAGCACTTCGCCTGCTAAAGTAGAAATAGACAGTCGCACAACTCCTAAAGCTCTAAAGGAACTCAGCAATGTTAACAACAGGTTGGTTATGGTACCCTAATTTAAATTGGTACTTGGCAATGCATGAAAGCCTATGGACATAGTGCTAGCTTGCTTATCAGCCTTCGAAATCAAATAAATCTGTAATAATGTAAGCAAGGATGCAAGCCAGTAAGCTTTAGCAGCAGTGTTCATCACTGATGATTGAAAAAAATATAAAGTCAGCGCTTTTGTTCACGTCATTGCCAAGTTCCAATATAACTTTTCATAACGCTTGTGTAGAGTTAAGACTCAACGGCTTAATGACCTGAGGTGATGGGTTCTGGTCGAGGATGTAGTGGCCGAGGCTCACGTATGGTGATGGGCTTGTGTTGATGAAATCTTGTACGTCAGCCCTAGGGGAACTTATGAAGGTTATAGTTGTATCTGGTGTTCAAGACAGAATTAAGATTACAATTTAGAAAAGTCTCATATTTTTTTAATACAGGTCGATTAACTAAAGCTGGCACGTTCAACACATTTACACGTTGCGCTTGTGTAGTGTCTGTGAATAAGCACGCGGCCTGACGTCACACTGCATGCGCATCATGGAAAGCCTGTCAGTCTCTCTCGCGCGCGGTCAAGCTTATAAGTATGAAGGAGACAGTTATTGTTTTGCTTTTGCTACTGCTCATAAATATAGAGTGGTCTTTTTTTGCATTCGTCCATTAGAATTGACTGACTGATTAGAAGCAATAATGTAATAAAACATACTGTATCATGAAATTGCATAGGTGAGTACCGTGAACATGCCAGCATTAGTTATCTGACCTGTGAGGTGATGATAGCTCATCATGAAGATAATCTTGATAAAGGTCGTGGGTTGTGGTAAAGGAGGATAGCATGGTGGTAGGACCCTTTATATATTTTTTACTTTTAATTTGTACTAGTGTTATGTATTGTTAAGATAGCAGACGAGTGGAACATGCGCATTGTAAGTGCATAAATGGTGTAAATCTTTTAAATTAATGTATAGCATAAATTATTCACATGCCATGTCTAGATAAGAATGGTAGTAAATGCTAAGAATATCTGGACTGACCGACGCATGACGTTAAACTGTTATTAATAATTCGTTCCACTAATTGCAATATTTCTGTATAATATCATGGCATGATGGTTGCTAGGCTTTAGGTGTTTCTAAGAAATACATACAAAATATTAAAATTACTTAAATAATTTGGAAAATTCATACACTGCCATCTGATCCCAAAATAAGCAGAGCTTGTACTATGGAAACCAGAAAACTGATACATATATTTCTATGAATGATGTCTCTTTCGCTAGAAATATTTTATTAGCTGCCGATTCCGTTGGAAATCGCACTAAACTAATTTTAATCACATCACATCTCTTACAAACATGACGCCGCGTCGGGGCACGCAATTGTTGTTAGTGCCATTAGAATTAGTTCCTTTAAAAAAAAAAATTTGTTCCTTTTAAATTTATAATTTTGCACGGTACGTTGTAGCGAAATGCATCGACTATATTGAAATACCACATACAACATGATATTGAAATAACTCAAAACCTCAAAATCTATTACGGTACTTCTGACTGATCATAGTTTTTTTTTACAAAAAAAAATATTTTTTACTAGTTTCCATCCCCAGGTTTAATCCGCGTTCCTATTGTTTTCCGGGATAAAAAGTATCCTTTGTGTTTATCTAGAACATATTCTATCTCTGTGCCAAACGATCAAATCCGTACCGTAGGTTTATTGTGAGGGAGTTTATTAAATGTAAACTATGAATCGATTATATCAAAACCCTAATATCTTCACAATAATCTATCAAAAGAAATAACTTGCCATAGCAATTTATAACAATAATTTAGGGGTTTCTGAGGTTTTGAGATTTTGATATAGTGCGTTGTAACGATATTTCTGGCAAAATATACTGGATGTAACGGAACGGGTATATTACAATATCCACTTTTTTGGTATGTACTAGCCACAGATCGCGGAAGAGAAAATTTTATATTAATATTAGCAAGTGACGCGAAATGTTTATGACCCTCATTGAGCGGTGACATGTTTGTTTAGATTTAAAATTAAAAAAATTAAGTAAAAAATATATAATTCTATTTAATCCGTCTGTTAGATTATCAAAAAATATTGGAAACGTATTTTTTTTTCGTTAATTCAACAAACAATGATGAAGATATAGCCCGTTAAAGATCGCGTGACGTCACATTTCTATAATTTTTTCAATGAATGTGACGTCACGCGGATCTTTAATGTCCAATATATTTTGATAATCGAACTGACGGACTAAGTAGCATTTTTTAGGAAAGTAGCCAATTGGAACTAATTGCATTTGGTATGACTTTTTTTGCAATTTATTTTGAGCTCAAACTTTTTATAGTGTCTATACCTTATGTAGTCTTCACCCCTTTCGGATAGATATACCCTTTTCTTTACACTCACTCAGTATAATTTCATTGTATAATGCGCGGCTATTTCTATCTGTCTATTTTAAACGCACTTTGTGTACTATGTAGAAGTATTAAAGTCGCATGTCGAATGGCAATATTTAATTAACGTATGATTTGTTTTATTTATATTTGCAGAACGGCAGTGATTGAGTAAGTAAACAATAGTTTTTGAGTGCTTTTTAAATAAGTTTATTTTTTGCATTTCGCTATTTTCCATCTAATAAAAATAGTTAATATAAAATTGTTGCACCTTAATATTTTTCTGATAATAATGTGTACTATAAAATAAATCTATAAATACAGGATGTTAAAAATTGCGGCAAAATATAAAAATAAATGTACAATGTTCCACTGTACAAACATCGGAGAGGGTCTCGTCGGTGAATTATAAGCTAGAAATATAAGAGATATTACATATAAAAAAAACTTAAATAAGAAAAATTACCTTATTTTTATAAAAAAAATATTGATGTGCGTATTTTTTTTGACACTTTTTAAATTAATTATAAATGATTCTGATTAACGATTTCCTGTTGAACGCAATTTTTCATAATAGAAGTATTTAAATAATTATCAGGAAAATATGCTTTTATTATCTTTTATCTCATCTGCGCATGATTCTGTTCTTTTACTAAGTGCTATTTTTTAATATTATATTTGCTGACTTAGCTTGTAGATATACACCTACCATCATAAATAATATTCACAGACAAATACAATTTACAATTTGATAATAATTCATTAAATAAAAAAATAAAAATTGTTGCCGCAATCGCTTTGATATCATATGGCACTTACGCGGGATGGTTTTAGTATGAAATCAATTCTGAAATTGTTTGAATATACAGTACTAGTCTTTGTTCAAGGCTCCGCCTTTGTGAAGACCGATAATGAGAATCAATTGTATACTAGATTTCACAGTGTCAGTCATTCTACCGAATACTTCCCTAATAAAAATGGATTATAAATCAACATGTATAAGTCTATGCAAAAAACAACCGTCAATAATTTAAGGCAAATAAAGCAGTAGAACTTTGCATAAATGTTCCTATCCTATTCTGAGTATAAATACAGTACCTAATATTTCATATACAGCTAATAAAAACATCGTTACTTTATAAATAAATTCATTCTGTACAGTTCCTATACTACTGAAAATTCTAAAAATTATCCAATTTGTAAACTACCACAATACTAATAATATCATCTTTTGCAATCTCATGCCAACTTGAAAATAATTAGAAATTGGGAGTGAAATAAAAATGTCTCTCATAAATATCCACCTTATATAAAATGACGAATGGGAATCGAACCCTTCACCTGATTAGATGACATTTTATAAATGGCAATATAAAATTCCCTCCCGGCTTCTGATCATATATTTGGGTACCATTATTGTCTTGCCTTGTAATCACCAAACCATTGCATTTTAAGTGTAAAATAATTAACGCATACTATCAGCTCAGAATATAATAATATGCAGTATTTTATTATTTTACAAAAATAATTTCGTTTTAATAATGTATGACGTCATCGTACACGTTGAAATGATCGAGCTTATCATACATATGATTGCAGCGGCGTGTATTCTGACGTCACAAGTTGATCGATACATAATTAAACAAATGAATTTCACTTATTTCTGATAAATTTTTTATGCTGAATTTTTTGCTAGAAATTGCGTTAATTATCTTACTTTTGCAATGCATTAAAAATTACAATACTCTTAACTTGGAGTTCAATGGGTAACCCTTCACAGATACATAGAAAGTAGATTACAAGAGGCCCTGAAGGCAGACAAAGGGGCTGGCTGCGAGATACCCGAATTGGATCCATTTGCCAAAGAAGTGACCCAGTTTGACAAGGACCTGCCTAAGGTTACCTGCCAGGGTCAAGATTGGGTTAGCTGTTACGTAAGTTTTTTTTTTCGGTTTCACTCGCGTTCTCGCGATAAAAATTTGCTAATAGCACCAAGGGACATAGCTTCAAGAATGAAAGAAATTGCATACAAGCATACAAATTTTGCCTCTTTATAATATTAGTATAGATAAATAAATAAAATATCCTGGGACATTCCTCACACACGGTCATCTGATCCCAAACTAAGCAGAGCTTGTACTATGGAAACCAGATAACTGATATAATACATATACTACTTTTTGTTTGTAAATACATACTTAATATACATAATTACACCCAGACTCAGGACATACAGACATGTTCATGCACACAAATGTATGTCCTGTATGGGAATCGAACCCACGACCCGCGGCGCTATAGGTTAAGACTCCACGTCTTAACCAACTACGCCAACGGGCCCGTGGACATACAAAACCGATTACAGATATTTATTATATAGACCATACGGCTACAGTAACCGCTTACTACTAAGCGGGTGGTAAGCTACTTACCGACTTAGTAGTATTTAACGAAAACTGGCACGTTCACAGTACTCACACATATGCAATTTCATGATACAGTATGTATTGCTACATTATTGCTTCTAATTGACGGGCCAGTTGGCGCAGTTGGTTAAGATTCACCTTACGCGCCGCAGGTCGTGGGTTCGATGCCCACACGTGATTGGTCGATGATTGTATATTTTATTTTGTAAAATAAAAAGTATGTATGTATAGTATACCTACTAATGTTTTGGAAAAAATAGCCAAAATATAGTCAGATTGTTAAAAAAAAAAAAGAAAATATTTAAAACCGGCCAAGTGCGAGTCAGACTCGCGCACCGAGGGTTCCGTACAAACCTGTAGGTAAGGTAATGGTAGTATAGACCTGAGTATTTGATATTAATTTAAATTTATGACCTATTAAAAAAAAACTACTTACTAGATCTCGTTCAAACCAATTTTCAGTGGAAGTTTGCACCGTAATGTACATCATATATTTTTTATAGATTTATCATTCTCTTATTTTAGAAGTTACAGGGGGGGGGACACACATTTTACCACTTTGGAAGTGTCTCTCGCGCAAACTATTCAGTTTAGAAAAAAATGATATTAGAAACCTCAATATCATTTTTGAAGACCTATCCATAGACACCCCACACTTATGGGTTTGATGAAAAAAAAAAATTTGAGTTTCAGTTCTAAGTATGGGGAACCCCCAAAATTCATTGTTTTTTTTCTATTTTTGTGTAAAAATCTTAATGCGGTTCACAGAATACATCTACTTACCAAGTTTCAACATTATAGTTCTTATAGTTTCGGAAATAAATGGCTGTGACATACACGGACAGACAGACATGACGAATCTATAAGGGTTCCGTTTTTTGCCATTTGGCTACGGAACCCTAAAAAGTGTAACCTTGCTGAGTTTCTTGCCGGTTCTTCTCAGTTGAAGGCCGACTTACGAACTGGCGGTAACTTCAGTAACTTTGACCTTCATAGGTGCCCTTCTAGGGCCTAAATTGAATAAATGGCTTTGACTTTGACACAGGACATGCATTTGTGTGCATGAACATGTCTGTATGTCCTGAGTCTGGGTGTAATTATGTATATTAAGTATGTATTTACAAACAAAAAGTAGTATATGTATTATATCAGTTATCTGGTTTCCATAGTACAAGCTCTGCTTAGTCTGGGATCAGATGACCGTGTGGAGGAATGTCACAGGATATTTATTTAATTAGTCACTCAATTCTAATGGACGAATGCAAAAAAATATCACTATATTTGTGAGCAGAAACAAAAGCATATAATAACTGTCTTCTTCATACTCATAAGATTGACCGCGCGCGAGAGAGACGGACAGGCTTTTCATGATGCGCATGCAGTGCGACGTGACATCGCGCGCTTATTCACATACACTAAACAAGCGCAACGTGTAAATGTGATGAACGTGCCAGCTTTAGTAAACCGACCTGTACTACAAAGTGTTATGGTTTCCTCATATTTTCTCGTCACAATGAGCCACTACCATCAAAAGTTTCTATGGCTCGTTCACTTTCTTATTTATTTTTTCAGCTATCAGAATGCAAGGTGGTTAAAGAAATATTAGACAATACTAAAGATATAGTTTGTACATACCGTGATATATTATACCATAGTGATTTAAAGTATACGATTGGCCCGCCGTCTGACGTCATCAACGGTGACGTATACATTTTGAAGAACAGCGACCATGTCAAAGTGAAGTGTATGGGGACCCATGTTAAAAGGTAAGATCGTAATTTTATTGATAAGAACACAATTTATTACATACTAGTGGTCTTGTAAGTTTGAATGGCGATGTTAAGCGCGTGAGCTGTAGGCGAACGCAATAAGGGAGCCGAGAGTGTAATAATCAATGCACACACGTGTCATACGACGTTTTTCAACACACTTGCAAGGAAAAAAACAGACTTATATTTTTTAACCGACTTCAAAAAAAGGAGGAGGTTCTCAATTCGGTTGTATGTTTTTTTTTTTTTATGTTTGTTACCTCATAACTCCGTCATTTATTAACCGATTTGGAAAATTCTTTCTTTGTCTGGAAGGATACATTTCCCTCAGTCATCAGATCAGGATTTGATTCTTAGTGTACTTTGAAGTCGGTTTAAGGTTTTTGTAAAACAGTCCAATTATTTAAGTAGATTTTTTGATAATAATCAACCACACAATGAGAACGTCAACAAACATGGCGCGCAAATTTTGACAGCGATGCGCTTTCATTCTGTTTTATCCGTTTAAATTAAGAATGCTTCGTCTACACAGATATCAATTGCATTGAGGTACAAATTTAACATAATCGGCATAATACTTATCATAAAACTGTGCGGTAATGTAAAGTAAAAAGCACTAGTGTGTAATAAGCTGCATTCAGATGCTAAAAACGGTGCAATAAATGTCACTTTACGAGCAAGTGTGTTGAAAATTTATTTATTAAGTTTCATTTCATCTAAATTAGCTAAGTAATACACCTACAATATTTAAAGGACTTTTCCTCCGTATATCATAACTATAGTCACCCGGCGATTGTGGTATAGGCCTATATGTTCTTATCTTGTTACCAAACCAGAAATGACGTAAAAAGCAGGATAATAACTTCCTTTCCTATTTATAAAATGCTGATAAAGCGCCGATACAAACGTTTTTGATATATGGAAACAGTCAAAAATTCACATACAATTTTCACTACAAACAATAAACTAAACAACTGAAAAAATCTATTTAGTCAGTCATTTACATTATAAAAAAATATTGACACGTTTTCTGTTGTCAATTTAACAAAAAAATACGAAGATATCATGTGTGGTTCGGCGTGACGTCACGTTATGGTAAAGTTTGACGGTCCGGTGTCTGTAATCAAATCATGCAAGTTAAATTTGACCCACACACACACACACAACCCAGTCAGATTGAGCTGATTGGTATACATTAGTAGATTGGATGATAATGCTAAGTACAGTCACCATAAAAAGCTTTTTAACCGAGTTCAAAAAAAGGAGGAGGTTCTCAATTCGGTTGTTTTTTTTTTTTATGTTTGTTACCTCATAACTCCGGCATTTATGAACCGATTTGGAAAATTCTTTTTTTGTCTGGAAGTGTACACTTCCCATTTGGTCCCATTGTCATCAGATCAGGATTTGATTACTTCTAGTGTACTTTGAAGTCGGTTTAAGTTTTTTGTAAAACAGTCCAATTATTTTAATAAAAACTTATTTACAGTATGAGGCACGAATGGTGAGCACAGATAGGCAGTAGTGGGGGCAAGCTCGCGCATGTACACTTTTGGCTAAATCACAGTAGCCAAATGACACGCGAGAATCCAATAGACGACGAGCATCGACTGACGAACCAATCGTGTGCATCTCGGCGCTCCCCCCTGCTTCATTCCGACAAACAGACCGAACAATTAACTGCGCAGGTTTCAATCGGTGCTCACCACTCATGCCCCTTCCTGTACCATCGTAGAACAATGTCTAAATATTTCAGTGATTTGCGACCGTAGTAGTTCGTTTGGCATATTTGTAGCTTCAGTGTCAACGAAGAGTTAACCTTATTAGTGATCATCATTTACAGTAGTACCCAACTGATAAGGCGCGTCGTGAATCTTCGTTCGCACAGAAAAGAAAGTATGGCCCGAAGATTAACGAAATAATGCTTAAAACTTACAATCAACCTTAGATCACTAGTATAAGTTTCATAATACAGTGCAGCTGTTAGTTCCGTCTCACTCGCAAGTGCCGCCCCTCCGCACACATGGCGGCAGCTGCCGACCAATAGCGTTTCCCGCGCTTTGAAAATGTATCTTCTGCGCAGGTACATAGGTAAGCCATATTAGTTGGGTACTACTGTACCATAATACATCCCTATCCCTATCTACTGGTACCCGGGTAGATGGGGCTCGCAGCTGGAACTACGGGTCCGGCTGTTTGGATCAGGGTACGCGGGGTCAGGTAGGCCACCGCCTTTATTAAGGCGGTACCTGACGTTGGTGTTGGTCTCGCGGTGGTCTATGTGGTTAGTTGCAGAGGGTGGCATGTTGTCTGTTCGGTATGTGTGACCGAGCGTCATTCCTCGCGCGCAACGAGTGTTTGTATTTTCAGACGCGGGGTTAGTGAGTAATCCTTAAGCAGATGAGCTCCTGTGAGTGAACTGCATCTCCGGCACTTTCCTGGATAGAAAGTAGAGGGCTACCCGTTGGATTAGTTTTCCGGCAACCCAGCTGTAGGCATTGGGTAGATACGTGGATTCGTATTGGGAAGTGAGCGCGCATGACAGCTCCGGTACCATTCATGGAGAAATGGAAGTCAGCTTCTCTGGCGTCCCCAGCGGGGATTGAATCCGCAAGCATCCTAGGGTGTGTTTGTGCTAGTGCTTGCGCTTGCGTAAGTACTAGCACAGACGCAGCTAGTGGGGTGCGCGTGGTGAGCGACTTTTAACAGCTCCGGTACCATTCTGGACAAATGGTAGTGAGCGATCACGGTGTGACTCACATTTTCTCAAGAATACCAGGGGCGAGTACTCTGGCGGAGTGACCTACCGCAGAGGGTCTCTGACGCTTCGTAAGGGTTGCCAGGAATAGTGTGCCGTCTTTTATGACCTAGCGGTTGGTGAAGGTGGCCACTATAGAAAATCTCAGTAGATTGATAAGGGTTTGTACCATAATATATGGTAATTAGGTATCTACAATAAATAAATTGATTTAACAGATAAACCTTATCTTAATGCAAAAAAAGTTCATGTTTCTCTAAAATTCTTTAACGTCAAAAATAAGTTCTTATAAAAGACAAAGGTATGCCTAGAAGAACATTCTTATTGTCATCTCTATTTATCACGTCTTCCGTCTCTTTCCAGCATACTACCATCGAAATGGACGGGACACGCGATAGGGTTCCGTTCGACAGTTCATCCTAAACAACCCCCTCCAGGGCGGTCAGATTCGATCAATGTCTTGATACTTGGCTTCGACTCGACGTCGAAAAACGGGTTTATCCGGAGAATGCCGAAGAGTTACGAATACCTCACGAAGATGATGGGTGCTACCGTCTTGGATGGGTAAGATAAATAAATATCCTGGGACATTCCTCACACACGGTCATTTGATCCCAAACTAAGCAGAGCTTGTACTATGGAAACCAGATAACTGATATAATACATATACTACTTTTTGGTTTGTAAATACATACTTAATATACAGTTGCGGAATGAAAAGGTTCGTCACCTTAGAGTTGGTTTTCGCTTGCACCAGATGGCAAGATTCAATTTTATTATATGTACCGACATATTACCAGTGAGGTTCCTAACAGGAAGAAACAGTGCTGCTAACATTTACATAAATGTGACGTTTGCTATCGAATAAGGTTTTGCTTGTTTTTACATCACGTCAAACACAATTTATGGCTTTTGCGGAATAAAGTATATGTATTATTTCGTTCAATGATGACATTGCATAGAATAAAGACTAGCGAAGAAACCCCGCTAATAAATGAAGCGACTTCTGAATAGCTGTACTCATTACTCTTATTGGAATTCGTTGTGCCAAAAAGAGACAGTTATATATTTACTATATCCTAAAATAGTAAGGTTGTACACTGTTGCAAGACTTTATTGATCAAGTAAATTTACAATAGGGTTCTGAATACAATAATATCGATATCGACAAAATTAGAAATGGCAAAACTTTCCTGGACGAGACGCGGGGAAGGGGGGGAAGCTTTTCCGCCGTTTTTGCACGATATTCTTTGTTTTACTTTGATTAACACACTTCAATAATTAAAATCTCAAAAACTATGAAGTTGCTTCTTGAAAATACTTCGCTGAAAGACTCCTTAGATCAACTACCATCTGTAAAAAAAAATTAGCACCAAGACCAGCGTCCCGTCCCAGAAAGTTTATCCTATTGTTTTTTCGTGCTTCTTGGTTCTACTCTACTCTAATAAATATTTAAACCAACCACGTAATAAATTAATCCTCAAATATTATAAATGCGAAAGTGAGTTTGTTTGTTACGCCTTCACGCCTCAACTTCTCAACGGATCATCATGAAATTTGGCATGCAGATAGCCTATGGTACGGAGAAGGACACATGCTACTTTTTATCCCGGGAACGCGGGTTAAACCGAGGGGGACAGCTAGTTTATAATAATTGTTAAAATCTAAATGGCGGTGGGTGGCTATGCCAGCTCCCATACAAAAATGAATAGGTACATACTTTCTTCAAGTACGTACTTATACTATAGACAGTTTACAGATAAGGTTTTAAAATAAAATAAAAATCATTTACGCGTTTATTATTAAATTAATCATAAAACAATATTTTTGTGTACCGTTTAGGCAAGTAATTGCTTAAATAAATTATCAATAAAATTATAAATTTATATTTAAATAAAAATGTCGAAAACACAAATAACGAAAAAGGCCTAAAAACTAAAAAAAAACTTCACTTTTTATTTCTTTTTCTGTTTTTGTATAATTCGTATGCCCTCTTATTTTAGCTATGCACTTCTGAAGACTGGAATGCATGCTCTCGATCATAATGCCTCACGTTTTCAGCTGGAATATCTTCCCAAGCAATTTTCAAAGCGTCGCTAACCCACCGTCATCGGGGAATCTAAAATAAACAATATAATCTTATAATTTAGACACTTTCATTATTTATGGTACTTTCATTGACGGGACGCAACGTAAGGGATGCGGGGGGAAGGCCTTCAATATTAATGGTTGATGTTGAGGTTAAGTATGAGTTTTTATGATATAAATTCATTTATGCGCCGACTCTGGCTCTGCAGGAATTACCGCAGCCTAGCTGTCGCCAGCCATTTCATAACGAAACGACGCAAAATAGTGATTTTATTAACAATCTTCTTTTATTTAACTATCTAAAATTATGAAAAAAAAAAGTCAAAAAAATACGAAATCCCCGACAGTCACCGACTCATGAAGGAAAGTTTTTGACCGGAACATAATAAAAAAAAAAAAAAGTTTATCCTCATTGATTTGTCGATAAGAAATGTACGGCACTATTCGAGCCTATACCAAAATATTTAAAATATAGCAATATTTTGGTAATCTAATTTGTTTTCAACATATAATACGCATAATACTATAATACATAAATGTTAGTCTACAATTCTACAAATTATCAAAGCAATCTTACGAATAAAATCCGAAATATGTTCAAAATGCCGTCTTACCGATGAAAGCTAATAATTTCAGATTCATTTTCCTTTCGGTAGGAATGATATTTGCACTCGATTACAACACACACCATTTTTGTGTTTATCACAGATCACAATTTAATACATTTAGTTTTGCTTGAATCTAAATAAACAATATTAATTTTAAATTTTCGCGTAGACGTCGTCCGTCTGCTGTATGTCAACAAACTACGACTAAAATAAAAACAACATCTGAGGGCCAACACCATAGTTCACTTTTAGACCTATTCAATTTGGTAGTACAATTAGACCAAACGTAACCACTGACAATTCAAAATGAGTTACATACAGGCGGTATGAACAGAAACACACAACTATATCTCATTCCTTTTTTATCTTATGGAATAATCGTATGAAAATTATCGAGACAGATATAAATATAAAGTTTGCGCCTTTGACATTACTTCTACTGCTTTAGTCCAATTTCTTTGTGACATTGCCCTATTTTAAATTTTAATTTGACATTTTAAATTAATAGCAACAGCAGTTTAAACCAACAAGAAGGTTTTAGTTTATCAAAACGTAAAATAAAAACAGTCTTGTTGACAAGAAACAGTCGAACAACTTTGATCTGAATAATTTTGAACTTTGATAACGAACAGTTAAATCATTATTTTCTCTAATTCAGTGTATTCTGTCTATTCAGTTTCAAAAGGTACCTAATATATGCTCGTGATACGTTGAATGAATCAAGTTGAAAACTGACGGACCTTTTCATTCCGCCACTGTACATAATTACACCCAGACTGAGGACATACATACAATGTTCATATGTATATCCTGTGAGGGAATCGAACCCACGACCTGCGGTGCGATAGGTGGAAGCCAGCTGGCCCGTCAAGATGATAGTAATGTTGAACGGTTTTAGATACAATATAGTAGGAGACGGCACACCAGCGGCGCTGTTCCCGATCCTGACCGGTAAGAACGAGCTGGAGCTGCCTGACGTGAGGAAGAAGTCCAAGAACAACGGGACCCTCGACGTGATGCCCTTCATCTTCTACAAGCTGAAGGAAGACGGGTAAGTACTGTCAACATAACATTACAATAGTACCCAACTGATAAGGCGCGTCGTGAATCTTCGATAGCACAGAATATAAAGTGTGGCCCGAAGATTAACGAAAGAATGCTTAAAACTTACAATCAACCTTAGACCACTAGTATAAGGTTCATAATACAGTGCAGCTGTTAGTTCCGTCTCACTCGCAAGTGACAACTCCGCACACATGGCGGGTTGGCTACCCAACTGATATGGCTTACCGATTTACCTGCGCATAAGCTACATTCAAAGCGCGGGAAATATTGGAGTGTAATAGTGCGGAGGGGCGTGACTTGCGAGTGAGATGGAACTAACAGCTGCACTGTATTATAAACCTTATAGTAGTGGTTCTAAGGTTGATTGTAAGTTTTAAGTATTCTTTCGTTAATCTTCGGGCCATACTTTATTTTCTGTGCGAACGAAGATTCACGACGCGCCTTAGCAGTTGGGTACATCTAAAAGGAGTACGAAGATTTTGACATACTTTTCAGCCACATTTTTCGCTTCGCTCGTTAAAACATATATAAATCGATTGGCGACACTCATACAAGCAAAAAATTATGAGGGTGTCTATGTCCTAAAACGCCACGTCACAGAGTTATTTGCAAAAAAGATCGATGTTTGACAACTCAAACGACCTTGAAAAATCTATATATATGAAAATCAATGCCACTTGTCGTTGTAATTTGATAACTCAATAACGGGCTCACCTATCCAAACCAAATGTTTAGGCTTTTTTCGGACTATTTAGTAGATGGTTTATGTGAAGTTTGCACAAAATCGATCGAGCGGTTCTTCATTTATCACATTTTTTGTAACAAATGAATTCAATAAATGGCGGATAATTTTGTTGATGGGGATTTTGCTGTCAGGGTAGGGTAGGGTAGGGTGGGGTAGGGTAGGGTAGGGTAGAGTATGGTAGGGTAGGGTAGGGTAGCACCACAGAGTAGGGTAGCACCACGCGAACGAAGTCGCGCCGGGCAGCTAGTTACTCATAAATTTTTGTACCTATTCCGTGGTGCCGGAACAGTTATATACTATAATATACTGCAGTGGCCGAATAGTATGCCAAAATCTTCACACACTTTTTGAAGAACCCCATGCTGTACACCAATGGGAAAACCACGGCGGGGAGCTCATTCCACAGATCGAGCGTCCGCGGAACAAAACTCCTTTCAGCCCGCACAGTTCGAAACAATTCTTGTTTCAATGTGTGTGGATGGACACCACGTCGATGGCGAGAGTATAACAGGTGGAGATTTCGAGATGGCATATTTTCGAAACCTATGTTGGGTTAGTCATGCTGACCAATTTTTACTATGGGACCAATAGCGAATTCTCAAAAAAAATTTTTACTTTTCATACAAAATGTGAACCTTCCTCTATCATAATGTATGAAACGTAAATTTCTTTTTTTTTTTTTTTTTTTTCTGTGTATAGGCCTGTGTTTGACCACAATCTCACTATGGTAAGTGATGATGTGGTCGAAGGTGGTAAGCACACAAAGCCTAGAAGTAACTGGCTCTCAAGTGCAGCTGACGGAACACACCGATAGGTGCTTGGCGACAGATTTTCAACTTGAGGGTGGTAGCCAGCCAGATGGGTACTACAAAGTACCCTACCACCGTGCTATGGTTTCCTCACGATGTTTTCCTTCACCGAAAGCTCAAGCTCATTGTAGGATTCGAACCCGGGACCTTCGTCTCGGTATCCGACGTCACTACCACTGAGCTATCATCGCCTTATTCTGAGAATTCAGTCTGTACCATAGTAGAAGTTGTTCAGGTTCAACATAGGTTTCGAAAATATGCCATCTCGAAATCTCCAACCAGTATACTGCAGTGGCCGAAAAGTATGCCAAAATCTTCACAGCCTTTTTGAAAAACCCCATGCTGTACTCCAATGGGATAACCACGGCCATGGCGAGAGTATATACTACCCATCAAAGGATTCAATTTGTTTTCTCACAACACCCAACCATACAGTAGAAGCCATAAAAAAGAAACCTGACGGCCTAATGCCCGGTTTCTATAAACAAAAACGAATCGTTTTGCTTACCAATGGTAGGCTTTTTTATTGCCAAACTGGGCATATAGATAATTTCGTAAGCTAATTTTACCTGTGATAGACTTCCATATGGGAGGGTCTGCTATGCAAAGCTTTGAGGTATTTGCTTCATTATTAGTTAAGATATAAGAGTCTTAATTTTAACCGATAACGGTCCGTAAAATACAGGAATCGGCCATAACTGATACAGACTCTCGCGGCGCAGACTTAGGGTGCATTTTGATTCAGTACGAGCGGCGATTTAATACGACCGCTGTATTAGTCGATAAGTGATTATAACGATAGTCGCATCTGAGGCGAAGTATTATGAACGTTACCGACCTTGTTTCTAGGTTTAAACTCGCATGTTTGCTATCACAAAGTTATCCTTCTGTACTTGGTTCTATAAGTTATTCTGTGGCTTTTTTTTTTATACAACTTAGTCGGTAAATAAGCATACGGCCGACCTTATGGTTAGCGGTTACCGTAGCCATATGGACGCTTGAAACACAAGAAGCATCGCTCACGCGTTACCGACCATTCCCCCTCCCCTATGAGCTCTGGCGACCTTACTCACGCGCAGGAACACAACTTTACATAACGTAAAGTTATTTGGCTGCGGTATTCTGTAAGGTGGAGGTACTTCCCCAGTCTAGCTGCTTTTAGAGCGAATAAACGCTATGCTCAACCTCTATCAAAAAGGCTTGAGTAAAGTCGCCTTCGAAGTTTGGTAACATTTGAGTGATGCTTTGGGAGTTGCAAGCGAACGTCTAGGATAACCGCTTACCATCAGACGGTATGCTTGTTTACCGACTTGTGTAAAAAAAAACTTAAAAGTTGCTATTTTGGCAACCAGGTATCGTACGGCATATTTCGAAGATATGCCATGGATAGGTACGTTCCAGTACCGTTTCAACGGTTTCCTGCGACAGCCGGCCGATCATTACCTTCGCGCCTTCTACCTTGAGGAGTCCAGCTCGGGGAGCAAGTGGTGGAAGGGATCCGCCAACAAGTACTGTGTGGGCGCCCGCCCGCAGTACCAGCTTATGTTGGATATTACTAAACAGGTGAGCTGGACTTGTGGGGAGCAAAGTCATACACCTGTATGCATTTTTTTTTGAATCATCATCATCATATCAGCCTATGGGTGTCCACTGCTGAACATAGGCCTGCCCCATTGACTTCCACTTCGAACGGTTTTGGGCTGCTTGCATCCAGCGGTGCCCAGCGACTGAGCAGGGGGGCTAAAAAGGAAGCTAAAGCAATATTGCTACGCAATTCACTTTCGTGTGACTACAACCCTTAAGTTAGTTAGTTGCCCTTCCCTTAATGACCCGTCTAAAATTTCCACCCAATATACATAAAATACAGCCGTGTGGCATAGAAATGTCCTTATTAATAACTATGTTAAATCTTGCACTTCTCAGTGCGCGAAATGGACAAACCCTTATCAATCTACTGAGATTTTCTATAGTGGCCACCTCTTTCAAATTCAAATTCAAAATCATTTATTCAAATAGACCTTCGCAGGCACTTATGAAAAGTCTGACTCTAATACTCTAATACCGGTTCGGAAGGTTGCATTTGCTTAGAAGAGCCGGCAATAAACTCAGCAATTACTCTTTTCAAAACAGGCTTAGATTCATTACATAATATTTACATTCTAATCGCACTGAAAACAATTGCGTGCCCCGGCGCGGCGGCAAAATTACAACCAACCGCTAGGTCATAAAAGACGGCACACTATTCCTGGCAACCCCTTACGAAGCTCAATGTACAGTAGAACCCAACTAATATGGCTTACCGATGTACCTGCGCAAAAGATACATTTTCAAAGCGCGGGAAAGGCTATTGGTCGGCAGCTGCCCCCATGTGTGCGGAGGGGCGTCACTTGCGAGTGAGACGGAACTAACAGCTGCAGTGTATTATGAACCTTATAGTAGTGACCTAAGGTTGATTGTAAGTTTTAAGTATTCTTTCGTAAATCTTCGGGCCATACTTTCTTTTCTGTGCGAACGAAGATTCACGACGCGCCTTATCAGTTGCGTACTGTACTATTTGATCCAATTTCAACAACACCGTAAATAATTTCAGTTCTTCCATCTTGACGGTAAGCGGTTCTGCTTCACGTTCATAGCGGACATCACGCACGACGAGTTCAACATGATCAGCACGGCCGACGAGGCCACGGTCGCCTTCCTCATGGACTTCGTAGCGCAGGGCCGCACTCAGGACACGCTGCTCATGGTCATGGGCGATCATGGACCTAGGTATGTATCTACTTAATATTGTGCATACCTGCGTGCATGTAACTGTGTTATTTCGCCAACAAACTGTGTTGTGCAGTTTGGCGAAACTGTATAATTTATAAAAAGTTATAATAAATTAAAAAAAGAAAAAAAAAGTCGTTAAGAGATGACGAACTCACATTTGTATTTATTTGTAGTAGGTGTCTATTTTGTTGTTTTTCCGCGCGCCGGGTTATGTTATGTAATTAATTTATGGTTGCTTTGAAAAGAGTAATTGCTGAGTTTAATGCCGACTCTTCTCAGCAAAAGCACTCTTTCGAACCGGTATTACAGGCAGACGGTCTCTATATTAATAAAAAAAACAAAGGAAAATCCCTTACATTATTTTCAAAATCCATTTGTTTAAATAAAGTATTACATTGCGCTTGAAACGACCCCATCGTTTCAAGCACACACATAAATCTACTTAATATTATAAATTTTAATGTGAATGTGAGTTTGTTTGTTACGCTTTCACACCTTAACTGTTCATCTGATAGCTATGAAATTAACACATTGCATGGAGAAGGACATACGCTATCTTTTATCCCGGGAGCGCGGGCGGGTGAAGCTGCAGGGGACAGCTAGTTACTTATACATTAAAAAATCCTCGTCAGATACGCAAAAGTCCGCGACACCCTACAGGGCAAACTGGAGGAGCGTTTGCCCTTCATGGCGATCGTGTTGCCCCTCGCCCTCACCCGAGTGCGGCCCCGGGCGAGCGCGACGCTGAAGGGCAACGCCCAAGTCCTGACCACGCCCCATGATATACACGCCACCATACTAGACGCGTTGGATCTACAGCACTATTGGAATCATTATAAAGTTGCCGGAGCTGACTTTAAGAGGGGATTAACTCTATTGGATGTGGTAAGTCTTTTTTTTTTCAGGTGAAATGAGCTTGGGTTTTTCTAGGGAGTACAGCATGGGGTTCTTCAAGAAGTGAAGACATTTGTGCAGGGTCGGCGACGGCGAGTGATACCCTAGGTGTTGCAAGGGTATAGGATGCGGTAACCGCTTACCACCAGGCGGGCCGTATGCTTGTTTGCTACTTGTTTGACTGTTTTACAGAAAACTTAAACCGACTTCAAAGTACACTATGAAGTAATCAAATCCTGATCTGATGACAATGGGACCAAACGAGAAGTGTAATCTTCGAGACAAAAAAGGAATATTCCAAATCGGTTATTAAATGCGTTAAGAGGTAACAAACATAAAAAAAATACAGCCGAATTGAGAACCTCCTTTTTTGAAGTCGGTTAAAAAACTGTTTTACAAAAACAACGTTGTATAAGTAGTTGTTGCATCGAAATAGTATTATCTTAGAATAAGGGTGACAGCTGTAAAAACGGCCGAAGAAATAAGACATAGTTTGAGAGAGGTAGAGCATAGCGTTTATTCGCTCGGCGACCAGCTCGACTGGGGAAGTACCTCCACCTTACAGAATACCGCAGCCAAATAACTTTATGTTGTGTAAAGTTGTGTTCCTGCGCGTGAGTAAGGTTGCCAGAGCTCATAGGGGAGGGGGGATAGGTCGGTAACGCGTGAGCGATGCTTCGTGTGTTGCAAGCGTCCATATGGCTACGGTAACCGCTTACCATCAGGCGGGCCGTATGCTTGTTTACCGACTTAGTCGTATAATAAAAAAAAAAAAAAACCATTTCAGGCTACATTCCGAATTGACGCTATAATCGCTGTAATCGATTTGAACGTGCTTAAACCCGTTTTGTTTGAGCGCGATCACGATGCCCCGTGAAACGTCATAGATGACGTCATGCATGACATGCGCCATCTTGCGCTCACACCGACCATGCCCTAAACTGATATCACCGTGAGCGCTGTCAAAAAGTGTCGGTTAATTATTGTGTTTTCGGTAAAAATCTAATAAGATTTTTGGTTTTCCATATGGCAAAGATATTTTTTATGATTTTATGAGAGAAAAATAATAAAAAAATGCGGATATTCCTTTTTGCGAGTCAACTAATAAAAGATATAAGGAGTCCTAGCGCATTGTTAATTCTGATTTAAATTAACTTCTCAAATTTTCTGTTTTGAATACTGCGAGCGCGATAACGAGCGTTCCGAATTGTTGACAGTTCTCAGCTGTCATAAACGTGATATCTAACTCGGTACGCAAATTATTGCTGTGAGCACTGTAAGCGATATTATTCAATTCGTAATGTAGCCTCAGTTTCAGTAGGTCCACGTTTGAACGTAGAACATTCATTCATGAGTGACATAATTTTGTTTTATTGAGTTTCCAAGCGGCCACTTTCACGATGGTGTCTTGTGTACAGTCGAGGACATAAATATGTATACACTTAGTAAAATTCAACAACGGTTTCCTCTTAAACTACTGATTGAAATTATGAGATATTATAAAGGCAGAATCTTCTAACATATACTATTATGATTTGTGTAATAGTTTAACACTTAAATGTTAAACATGCGAGAAAATTGCTTTTGAATTTCAAAAAGTGTATACATATTTATGTCCTCGACTGTACGTAACCCTTTATCTAGACAGAAGATGTAACCAATAATAAGGATGTCCCGATTATATACTGAATTGTCTGCCGCAAATGGTCTGACAGTTCTTGACATCTTTGATGATAACTTCTTCAAATTTAAAAAAAAAGTCCGAAATATCCTCGCTTGAAATTGTTTTGAAATAATGTCCAGTTACTATTGTAATAATCATGCTTATTTATCTATTTACTATTTTTATTATTTTTCAGTATATTTATGCGTTAAGATTAAGAATATTGTTATTACTTTGGTGCGCTAAGCTTATCATGCTGTGCGTATACGCCCTTGGGTCTCGATCTGGATCAGATATAATATGTACTTCATACTAGCTTTAAATTATATGATTGTGACCTGTTGTATATTGTTGTATGTTGTTTTTACACCGAACCACAAGACGCCGGGAAAATTTTCACCCGTACGTTGTTGACATACCGAAAATACGGACACAGCGTTTTGCATCCTCATTTATAATGCGGACAGCAAGGGAGTGGAACTTGCTTCCGGCGTCTGTGTTTCCTGACGCCTACAATCTAGGAACTTTCAAGGCCAGAGTGAATAGGTTTCTTCTGGGTAAGCGTGTTTCATCTTAGGCTTCGTCATCGCCCCTTATGGGCGGGTCAGTGGCCAAACGCAAGCCCATTTAATTTAAAAAAAAAAAAAATATATGCCTATGTAAATAAATAAATAAATTTATCGATGGGTTGTTGCGTTAGGTGCCAAGGAACAGGTCGTGTAGTGAAGCGGGCGTGGAGCCGCACTGGTGCGCCTGCCTCAACTGGCAAAACGTGTCCCAAGATGACCCCATGTACCACAAGACCGCTGCTGCACTACTGGACTACATCAATCACCTCACACTACCTGTGAGGTTAGTCACACATGACCTAACGTGACCATGCGTGTATTTTTTCGACTCTCCGAGCTGAAGAGTTTGAGGAAATGCTGGTGGCGTTTGTTCCATACAAACGTAATCCTCAGTTTGCTCTCTGGATAATGACACTAGAGCAATGATTATTCTACCATGCAATCTGTAGCACTGTATGTCCCTCGGTTGTATTTTTCTCCATAAATTAATTTAATAAGAATTTAGAAGCTTCTAAAATCACAAAAACTTACCATTTTTAACGCCCTCATCAGACGTCCAGCGAACAAAGATGAATATAAAAGAACAAAGGAAAACCGACAGACATAGCCAAAGCCCTTCTTATTATGATTCTTGTTTTCTTTTTTAAATCGATCCACTTTTGTAGGAGAAAACCGGGGATTACGAAATATCGATTTCGTCTAATTTAAATAGGTATAATCGGCCAAGCTGTAGTTGTCTCTATCGCCCTCGGGCGGGATAGCTCGGGCACAGCGCGACAGCAATAGATATGTTAAAAACCTATTTTTCAAATTTCTTGCAGCCATCCTTTCCTCTTAAATGCGTTTATCTCTGGAACTACCTTTTTGTTGTTTCGTAATTGTATGAAAGATTTGTTTTTTGGAAAATTACTGAAAATGTTGGAAATATCACCCAGGCTATGCCGGGTTCAGCGGGGAACAACTAGTTTCTAATAAATACTACTTATTATGAATTATGAAAACTTAATGAATTGAGAGAGGTAGAGCATAGCGTTTATTCGCTCAAAGAGCAGCTCGACTGGGGAAGTACCTCCACCTTACAGAATATCGCAGCCAAATAACTTTATGTTGTGTAAAGTTGTGTTCCTGCGAGTGAGTAAGGTCGCCAGAGCTCATAGGGGAGGGGGGAAAGGTCGGTAACGCATGAGCGATGCTTCGCGTGTTGCAAGCGTCCATATGGCTACGGTAACCGCTTACCATCAGGCGGGCCGTATGCTTGTTTACCGACTTAGTCGTATTAAAAAAAAAACTTAAAAAAGCTATTGTGAACCTACTTACAGGATTAAAATTCAAATTATATATTTGTTAAAATAGGTGCAAAAGATGTTATACATATACATGGTAGATTCAATATTTTACCACTTTATCAAGCTTACAAATCTTCAATTACAGTGCAATTAAATAATATTTCATAAATTAATTACAATAAGATTCCCAGTAGATAGATTCAACAATTAATTAAATAACCGATGTCCCGTTTTGAGAGAAGAATTAATAGTTAATAAACGCGTTACCGTTTATGTACAGTCGAACAAAATGAGATATATCCATTTAATGTTACAAAATTATGTATCCTCTTGGATTGGTGGAGATTTGTAAATGGCATAGGATCATTCTATTTGTTTACTTTACCATATAAATTAATCTGTAAATCTTCCTAAGAGTAAATAAATAAATGCAATGGTTAACATAAGATAACATAAGTTTGGTCTTTTTGGCGGGAACTTGCAGAGTGACGTTGCGTTTTCTTTTTTGTTTTCATTAATTTGTGTATTTCAGTTTTATTGTGTATTTTTGATGGTATTTTACCCAATAACGATCATCCATGTGCACCAGTGAAGTGAAATGAAATGAATTATGTGTATCGTGTCTTTTCAAGTTGTCTCAAAATGTCCGTGAAGTTTTAGCACAATGACCACCATTGTAGTAAAACATGACTTTTATGGACGGTGACTGACTGAATACTATAATGTGAAAGTGTTTTATTGTGACTGGAAACTATAAAATAACTCGACACTGGCAGAAATGAGCCCTACTTTGGGTTTGGTTGCCAAACTTAAAAATAAGAAGAACATAAGTTTAACAGTTTACGTAGTGGAAATATGGTGGTACATTATTAATGAATTTAGTATGACAACATAACAATGAATGGTTCCACGCATACCATATTTGTCACATACAACGGACAGCTAACTATTGCACCCAAGAGGATATATATTTTTGTAACATTAAATGGATATATTTCATGGCCACAGTCTTGCCACAGCTTTACTATACTTTATTAGTGGTGTTGCCAATTATTTGGCAATTACTGTTTTTTTACGATGTTTTTTGTTTTTTATTATTTTAGGTTGGTGTCAATCCAAACATTTTTATTTTTTTTGTAATTTGTTTGTTTGTTAATATTTAGTTAGTTGGAATTTTGTACCTTTTTTAATGTAATTTTTTATGTTTATTTTGGTGTCTCAGTTTTTTGTGATTTCGGATAGGGTTCGACTGAAAACCAGTTGTATGTGGTACATACCTTGGAGTCAAACTGAGTCGTAATCCTTTTTCGACATCACACAATATTACTGAATATGTATATATATTTAATGTATTTATTATAGTATATGTGATATATAATTCTGTAATGTTGTGTGTATGTCATAATAAATGTTTTTTCTTTCTCTTTCTTTCTTATCGTATTCGACTGTACTGTAAATATGTCATACGTGGACTGCAGGTCTAAATGCGTACCTCGCACGTTAAGTGCAGTGTCGTGGGTGATGCGACAGCGCGCCAACAGCCGCATGATGTCGTTCGTGGAGGCGCGCGACGTGGACGGGTACGTCGGCAAGTTTGGGGCCAAGGTTCAAGTCTCACGGGAGAACTATCAGCTCAAGGTACGTGGTTACAACGACTGCACACGGTCTTTGGGGTTGACTTACACTTCACACAAAGAATCATGGCGAGATTTGTACAAAATAATTGGTCTGTTTTACAAAAAACTTAAGCCGATTTCATACACTACGAAGTAATCAAATCCTGATCTGATGACAATGGGGCCAAACGGGAAGTGTACCCTTCCAGACAAAAAAATATTTTCCAAATCGGTTAAGTAATGGCGGAGTTATGAGGTAACAAACATAAAAAAAACCTCCTCCTTTTTTTGAAGTTGGTTAATAATAAAGATATTTAGAGATTTTTAATTGATCTTTGATGCCTAAGGAATAACTTGAGGCATTTAAAATATTTTTAGTTCCCCGGGATAAAAATACGACATTCTATGGCATGGCGGCGAATCGCGACCAAAACCGTTATGCTGTTGTTATGTTATGCGGAGTTTAGAAAATATTTCAAGTATATTAACATGTTGCTGGTAATGTAATCTGAACATTGGAAGTGATTCAATACCCTCTAAAATGTTTTATTGTTTTGAATCTATTTATGGACCTCGCCATGATTCTTTGACCAGCTGTGGTTTATCGATGGCTCCTGACGAGTCATCTTGCGAGGGTGATGTGGACAAATCCCTTCAAGACTTCTCAGATTTTATGTAGTGGCCAACCACCGTTGGACCCACCGTTGGGCTTAATAGTGGTACTTATTGTGAGAGTTGCACAGTGATCACTCACTACCATTTGTCCAAAATGGTACAGAATTGCAAAGAAAGAATATGAAATAGCCGTGTAAAAATAAAGGTAGAACTTTTTTTAGTCTTCCATTTTGGGAAGATCTTTCGTTTTCCGAAATTGAGGAGGCAAACCTACCAAAATCTTTAGGGAATGATACGCCAGTGTTTGACCACAATCTCACCATGGTAAGTGATCATGTGTTTGTGTAAGCACACAAAGCCTAGAAGGAACTGACTCTCAAGTGCAGGTGTCGGAATACATCTCCTATATTAGTTTTAATATAAAAAACCTTACTTCCAGATAATTGTGGGTCCCGGACACGGTATTTATGAAGCATCGATTACTTATCTGACGGCTGAAGATAAGTTCATCACTGATATTAGAGACATCTCGCGGACTAATGCGTAAGTATTTAATAATATCCTGGGAAATTCCTCACATTCCTTAAGTCCTTTTATTCCTTAGAGCAGAGGGCGGTGGCTGCCACACGCGTCATACTTGTGAACAGGCGCTGCTTGTGGGGTATGTTCTGTGGAAGTCTGTCATTTACTAATTGATAGAGTTGCAATTGCTGTAGTCTAGAATTTAAATCTAGGCTTATATTGAAAAAAGTTATTGCTGAGTTTATTGCCGGCTTTTCTTAGCAAATTTACCGCCATACTTCCGAACTGGTATTAGAATAAGGGACTGTTAAGGTCTACTTGAATAAATAATTTTGACTCATCGCATGTTTTCACAAATATATCGCATGTGGCAGTCACCGCCCTCAGCCATATTAGAGGGAAGTGGCCGTCACACGACGCCGCTGCAAGCGAAGCCCTTTTTTAAGAGTCTCCGTAAATCTTCCCAGGTACAATATGGAGCCAGAATGTATAAGCGCAACGCACCCCCACCTAAATCCATTCTGCTACTGCAACGACTGATCCACCTCCAGTTCTCAATACAATATGTAGCGTGTACGTTACTATTACTTGTAATTATTTTGAAAAGTCGATGCCCTAGTTCCTAATTTGGTTGTAATTTCAACAAAAAACACATGCGATTTTTTTAATGTATAAGTATATTTTTTCAAAAACTATAAAAAAACTGGGACTTTTGGTAAAAAAATGACATTATCAAAAAACATCATACACTCAAGAATCAATTCAGGTTATGTGTTAGCTGAATGTACGGTGTGTCTAAAAAAAACATTAGCAATATTGCTTTAGCTTCCTTTTTGGGGGCTAAAAAGGCCTCTCAAGCAGTATTGTAATGTAATTCATTTTTTGAATCCTCGTTAGATCCTTACATAATTAATACTATCTTGTACACACAAGTATCTTGTACTACATACGGCCCGCCTGAAAATTCATTAAAACAAACAAATAATTCAGAAAAATGTGGGATCGGATTAAGCTATCGACGCACCAGATAATTGGATCTCGAATTCATTCAGTATACTGCTATCTCGTTCCCGCTACATTCTGCTACATCTTGCTATCTCTTTTAAGTGTAGTTGTGTTTATTTAAGTATGTACAGTCGAGGACATAAATATGTATACACTTTTTGAAATTCAAAAGCGATTTTCTCTCATGTTTAACATTTAAGTGTTAAACTATTACACAAATCATAATAGTATATGTTAGAAGATTCTGCCTTTATAATATTTCATAATTTCAATCAGTAGTTTAAGAGGAAACCGTTGTTGAATTTCACTAAGTGTATACATATTTATGTCCTCGACTGTACCAAATCTTAATTTTTTTCCATATTTTAAGGTGTACAATATTCTATTCATAATGTTTATATGTTATTATATGATAAAAGAGAACTCTAAACGATATACTCGCTTCTATACTCGATAATGCGGTCACAACGTGTTTTCTAATATTTGTCACAAACTAATTATGTTTTCAATAATTTTAATGAATCTCTAAAAACGCAATATTTTTTAGTAGCGGCGCGCAATGATGGCTGTTTTCTAATCATAAGGTTTTAAACATAGATCATCTAAATCAGTCCAGAATTTGAGTTGTGCTCGAACAAATAGACAGACTTGTAAAAAAAACGGTGATTTTCAGTCAGGGTCACATAAACAGTATACACCGTATCGTAAGCTTTTTTTAACTAACGTCAAAAAAAGGAGGAGGTTCTCAATTCGGTTGTTCCTTTTTTTTATGTTTGTTACCTCATAACTCCGTCATTTATTAACCGATTTGGAAAATTCTTTTTTTGACTGGAAGGGTACACTTCCCGTTTGGTCCCATTGTTATCAGATCAGGTTTTGATTACTTCTTAGTGTACTTTGAAGTCGGTTTAAGTTTTTTGTAAAACAGTCCAATTATTTGTTAATATCTTCAATGTACAGATAAGTACTTTACAGTTTTGTAGTAGAAAAAATAATTAATTTCTATTTTTTCCGCCATACTTTAAATATGCTTTTTAATTTATATGCTTAAAATTTGCTTTTTTTTACTAAGACAAAATAATTTAATAATTTTAAAATCTTTATTTTCAAAGTTAGTTAAAATATAGTAATACCGATATTCTTTTTTTGTTTTTTAATGTTGTATAAACAAAAGTATAGCTAATACAAGTTAGTAGTAAATTACAATAATAATAGGTATACGTGAGTTTTTATTATACATGGTGGTTTTTTAAGACTAGTAAACTGACGCTTGATACCGGTTAAAAAAAACAGTAATTTAATGCTAAGTCGGTTACATCAATTATTTCGTTAGGAGAACGTTTAAGTTTTATTAGAAACCACAATGAACCGGTGTATTCCGCAGCGCATTGAAGCTTGACGGAAAACCGGTAAAACTGGTTTATTCAACGAAATCCATATTGCGAATCTTTGTTGCCTAAAACGTTTAATTGTGCTACATTTGACATCCTTGTGCCAAAAAGAGACACCTTCTTGTTGAATTCTTAGCTTGACTCGAAATTAAACGTTTTCATTTATTCCGGTATCCAAGAATGCTTTTCTGCTATTAATTTAATTATCGCGAAAAATAAAAACATTAAGGAATGTTTTTTAAAGGCATATGATTAATTAATATGAATAAAAAACCAAAAGAAAAATAACTGAAAAATCGAACCGAAGTATAAATTCAATCAGGTTCAAGAGTTTTATAAGTTCCGGTTTAAAATATCAATTACGAAGCACCATGTATATATATTACCAAAACCATATAAAATTGTATAATTTATATACAGGCTGTTTTTTTCTCCAGCCAGTGGTGGCAACTTCTGAAATACAGGTCTTAGAGAAAACGCTGAAAAGAAAACGCCCGAGCTGAATTTTGAAGGAAGTAAAAATGTGTATTTTCGTAGATATGATTTTTAGAAGCAGAATATTGAAAAAACTAAATTTTGAAAAAAAAACCGAAAATACTCATTTTTTTAAATAAATTGTAATGCTTTTATTTTCTTCAAATTTCAGCTCATGGTTCCCTTCAGCATTTTTTTCTAAGACCTGTAGTTCAGAATTGCCAATACTGGCTAGAAAAAAAATGTCCCCACTGGATCAATGTCATTGTATGTCTGTCATTTCAGTGATCCGTCTCTAACCACCCTGTATTTACAATAGATGTTAATAATAAAGTTAAAAAATACAATATAGGCGATAGCGAAGCCATAGGAAATATCTCGAAATTGTAGTATCGAATAGCACTTACAAGTTCTACATAAAACCAAATAATACAATAAATATGAAATAATTATAATATAGCAGTTGACTAATAATACTTAAATTACTTAATAAATAAAATAAATAATAATTGTAAATATTTACTTCGAATTAAAATACAGCCAAGTCCAGTAACATTCACGAGTGCTAACGTTTTATAAGTGATTATAATATAAATAAATTAGATTAGCGACTTTCATAGTTTACAAAAAACCATTGCATACTCTAAAATAATAAAAAGTGCTATGGATTTATGGAGGAAATACGGATTTCTATACACGATTAAAATTAATGGGGTTCATGTATTAGAACTTTTTCTTAGATATACCTAATGAGTATTCAAAATAGTATACCAAAAAACCGATACTTTATCGGTTTTTTGAACATAAAATCTTGGGGTTCCTAAGATTCTTGGGGTCACGTGATTTTTTGGTGAAAATAAACTATGAACAAATACTTAAAATAGGAAATACTTTAAATAGGAAAAAATACTTTAAATAGGAAAGATAAATACATTTTTTAATTACTTAAATTTTCATACAAAAAGTGTATTCAGTATTGGTTTTGATCAGTTTTGGCAAAAAATAAAATGTCATAAAACTTTGAACAAACCGATTTATGGTCTACATACATTGAATAACTCAACGAAGTTTCAATATTTTAATTTAAAAAAAAAGTCTTACTAGAACGCACTTATTTAATTTCTGAATAAATAGTTATAATAAAACGATCTCCCGTTAAACTTACGATTAATCTTCATTATTTTCAAATAGTGAATCTATTTTCTTATCTACTTTATGGCAATCTAATTTTTTTCGTGTATTTTTTATATGAATAATACAACTCGAATTTCGGAAACTTGAAAAATCTACTCAATATTCAGTTAATAAGCTAGGTTATTAAACTCAATCCAATGAAAAGATATTTGGTTTATTAAGCATATTGTTGAATGTATTCAATTAAAAAGCGCGCAAATAGTTGCACCGCATTTAAAACTCATTAGGGGATATTACAATACCATATATTTATATACAGGAGTTCCTACAACTCAACGTCAAGTGGGTACAAAACGTGCAACTAAATATGAGAATTGACACACCACGTGGTTGTTCTGACCTCGATGACTTCTCTTTAGTCTGTATTTTTGTATAGATTTTATTATTTATAGATTATATGTAAGTGCATTAGAATTTGTATAATTTTGTTTTTATTTATAATTAACTCAACTTAACTCAACAATAATGTCACAAACATTGATTTTTACAAATAAAATATTTAAGAGTGTTTATAATGTCTTCCAATATTGAGATTACATAAAAACAGTAACTACAGTAACAGTAAAACAGTTTCTGGCTCATTTGAATGTATTTAAGAAAAATATTTTTGATTTGGTCTTTTATAAAAAGATTTAAATTTTTTAGGCACCAAAGATTAATTATAAGCCGTTCCAATTTCTCTTATAATTTTTTTTATTCATATCTTGCTACAATTTTTTATGAACCGTGTTAATTTAGTTGAAGTTGTTTTAATCAACACTTTTTCTTCAAAGAATTTCTAAGAAAGAGTTGAAGCCTTATTGTTATACCTGTCTGCTAACTTTATAATAAACTTAGTGTACTTTTTAAATAAATGGGGCCCTACTTCTATTTTTTATTCAACTCAAACAGAAACGAATTGGTTTTGTCTCATAATTAAATTCTTAGTTTATTTATTTACTAATAAAGAGATTATAGTAGGACCCCAAGTCTCAATACTCGAGGACCCCTGGTCTCCATACTGTAGTCTCAATACACATTAATACTGAAAAGTAATTATAGACATTATTTGTAGATAAAGTGCTATTTAAATAACTTCAACTGAAACTTTAATATAAAATAGGTGCCACTTTAGATTATTATCTAAAAAAAAAAACAGAAAAATTTATTCATTTTAATATGCAAATGCCAAATCAGAATCTTATTTCGCTTACTTTCTCTACATTCTATATTATTCTTTATTAAAATGGCATGATCTGAGAAAAATTGTATTATTTTTATGTAATGTCTCATTAAATGATAACGAAATATTATAAAATAGGTACTTGTTTTATTTATTTCCTGATTACTTTTCCCATGAACGCTGCACTAGGACTTTCTATAGCTCCGGTATAATGGGTGTAGGATATTATGTGTATGAGGCTTTTTACATTAGCATAACGTTTTTTTCTGACCTCAAGGGAGGCCTCAAGGCTCAAGTCAAACGTTAAGAGTGAGCATAAACCTAGAAAAAATGGTGTTACACGGGGGAGCGAGCGGCGAGATATATGAACTAAGCGCCTAAAGTCGTTTTATCTAAAATCGTTAGTATCAGCTCAAGCTCATACGTTTGTGTTTTTTTTTTTCGCTTATATAATACACCATGATCGAATGAAAGAAAATCAATTAAGCAATATTAGAGGTAACTTTGTGAGTTTTTGTATCGATGAATTTTCATTTCTCTATGTTTTTTCGCAGTTTGAACCTTTGGCCTATAGTATACTTAATGAAAATACCCATTATGATTCACTTGGGTAAAATTCAATTATAACATCATATGTGATTTTGCTTTAGACAAAAAAGTGATTTTGTTGAATGGCAACTTTTATTCTTAGTAGGTACATAAATCTATCATAGGTATTTGCTCCTTCAACACTCAAATATTGATCCTCTACCATGATAAGCTTCGATCTGTATGTATAATTTAGTGTTCGTAATATAGTATCGTTTTGGGTACAATTAGTTTATGAATAAATAAACGAGAATTCGTTAAAAAATATTTATTTACAAACGGATTATTTCAATACAGGTAGGTAGACTACAGAGACAGCTACATAGAATACTACAAATAAATTAAAAATAATATTTAAACGTTCAAATTACATAGAAGATAACCAATCAATATAACCCAAATATTTAAGGCATTTTTAAGCGTCATTGGTATAAACTGGCCTTTAAAATCCACATAAACGATATTATTTACAAAATTAATTACATAGGTATCAATTTATTCATATTCACTAAAATATGTGCCAAAGATAAAACATAAAAAAAATAAGTGCACCTTAAAATGATTAATGGGCAACAAAAAATAATGGGAAATTAATGATAAATATTTAAAATTTAAATGAGACTCAAAAAACCGGTGCAATAAGAAAAAAAAATATATTTATAAAATGTTCGTAAACGGTGGGTCAAAAAACCTCCGCATTTCCAAAGACAATAAAGATACAGAGTATAAAAATATGTACTTAGCTCAATAAGCGTACTGTACTACCAGGCAGGTAGGTATATTTGCTACATATGGCTCGAAATCCATTTAATCTAGCTAAAGTCGTCGATTGATTAATAATATTTAATGAAAACAATTATTAGAAAAAAAGAGGTAACCAATAAAACAATTAGGTATAACAAAGGTTTCAAAATTCGTAGACTGGATCAAATGAGGAAGATCATTCGCTTTTTTACTCATACTGCTTTTCAGTAACTAACAACATAACTTTTGGTAACATTGGGATAAGTAGGCTTTGATGTTTTAACAAAAAGTTTCCAATCCAGTTTAATTAATTATTAAGATTGACTCATTAAGGTAGTCCCGCTGATTGGCTAAGTCAAATCCACATATAAATTTAGATCCAGTGATTGGTCGCTACCAATATTTACAAGTTTAGTTAAGAAAACGAATTAGCGGAATCTTGAAAAATTATGTTTAGTCCATCATTTACATTATCAAAAAATATTAGTGACGTGTTTTTTCATTTATCAATCAAACAAAAAATTACGAAGATATGGTGTCGAAGTTCCGCATGACGTCACGCGATGGTACACTCCACAAACAAGTGACGTCAGCCCCCATTCCTGAACTTTGACGTGCTTCATCTTTGCCAGTTTTGATTGATTTGATAAAGCAAAAAATACGTGTCAAATATTTTTTGGTAATCTAACTGACGGACTAATTAGTTTTTTCCCCAAACAATATCGCTATTGGATTGCACTTCATTACTAAAGGATTTTTTCCTGGATGCAAGAAAAGGCCTGGCTTTAAAGTTAGTCTAATGATACCTCAAAGATCCAATGTACGTTTTAATATTCGATTTAGTAAGGTCCCTGGTTTTGGTAGTCATGGAAGCCTTGTTGTTGGCTGTTCCTGTCGTACCCTCGTCCTGCGCCTGCGCCAGTGTCTTCGTATGAGATCTTGGGCCTGTAACCGCCCTGGTCGGCTTCGTATTCGACGGTCTGTGAAATAGTGAATTGGGGTTTATTGAAATGGTAATACTAAAAACTCTGTAGAGTCACTTTTGAAGCATGCTTAGCATTCATGGAGCCAACCGCAAGTTCTTAAAACAATATTATTATACTTGTCTTTTGTCCTGTTTTGACGTCGGATGTCAAAGAAAGACAAAAGACAAGTAAGGTTATAATAATATTAATATAATGTCTTTTGTCCTGTTTCGACGCCAGATGTCAAAGAGGGACAAAAGACAAAAGGTTACTAAGTTAAGGTAAAAGAGTTGTTAACTGGAGACCACTCTAGGTGGACCGATGACCTGCTAACCTTGGCGGGCGGTAGGCGGATGCGAAAAGTGGAGGACTGGAAGATGTAGCCACTATTGGGAAAGGCCTACGTCCAGCAGTGGACGACCACAGGCTGATGATGATGAGAGTAACACTAGTATTTTGGGGGGCTTTAAGTGAGCAAAAGTTCAGACCATTCTGAGATGACGTTCAATTCAAGTAATTTGATCAAACGGCTGCTTCAATCAGTTTCATCAAATTGGCATGAACGTCTGGCAAATTTGATCAAAAATGTTGACCAATGGCATGAAGAAACATGAACTTTCGTATTTCCATATGATCAAACTGTTCAAACGTCTATGGCCTGCATGTGTTACCTGTTTCCTGCCATCAGGCAACAGCACATAGTAAAGCCCCTCGGCTCTGTCTCCCTGCCGGGACTCGCGGTGCCCGAAGTCGTTCCCGGACTGAATATCTTGCACCATGTACTCGAAACTGTAGTTAGCCGGCTCCTGGAAATTACAACAGCTTATAACACCTGGCAGAGAAAGGGGAAAATCTATTAATCCGTGTTAGGTACAACCTGTCTTAATGTATTGTTCGGAATGTTGGCCAGTAAAGAAGGTGGATGAATCAAAATCAGGTAAGGCACTTAAGAACGTTAAGTTGGTACATACAGTTGAATGAATATTATATGCAGCTGAGATGATGTTGAGATGGATGTGTGGAGTAACAATAATGGATAAGATAAGGAATTAGTACATAAGAGGAAGCTTGAGAGTAGCGCCAGTGACTGAAATGTTGAGAGGGAACCGTTTAGCGTGGTATGGACATGTTATGAGGAGAAATTAAAAGCACGTGACTAAAAGAGTTATGAATATGAAAGTGGATGTGTAATTGGGTATACGGGAAGAGGAAGACCAAAAAGATATGGATGGATTGTGTAAAAGGGGGTAAGAAAGGAGTGGATGCTGCTATAACAGTTTCGGTACCTATTTGTAGTTGTCTTGGTAGAGAGAGGTAGAGCATAGCGTTTATTCGCTCAAAGAGCAGCTCGACTGGGGAAGTACCTCCACCTTACAGAATACCGCAGCCAAATAACTTTATGTTGTGTAAAGTTGTGTTCCTGCGCGTGAGTAAGGTCGCCAGAGCTCATAGGGGAGGGGGGAAAGGTCGGTTACGCGTGAGCGATGCTTCTTGTGTTGCAAGCGTCAATATGGCTACGGTAAACGCTTACCATCAGGCGGGTCATATGCTTGTTTACCATCTTAGTTGTATAAAAAAAAAGTTTAAAATTAAGCAAAGTAAGTAACAGCATCATCATACCGAGTTTCCCTCATCGCCATTATAGCCATTTCTGCCACCAGGAGGTAGATATTGACGGCTCTGATCAGCAGCCCTGTAATTGCCTGATTGGGAGCCTCCAATGGAACCGTGACCACCTGAAATTAGATTAATTTATGTTTATTTTTATGATGTTCAGCCTAAATCGAATCATCGCTATTATAAAGTAAAAGTACCGCTAAAAATGTCGCAGATATTTGCTCCGTAAATGCACAGTAGAAGGGTAGAAGTAAAATTACTTTTACGATGCTAAATAAAATTAGAATTTCTTTATTTCTGTACTTTTTATAGCAGTTTTAAAATCAAACATTAGAAATATTAGAATTTAAAATAAAATAATAAAAAAATCTCACTGATTCTCATGAAAAAACCCGCAAACATTTAAAGAAACAGTTGTGCAAATTAAAAAAAATATATCAGCATGGCAACTCCAAAATTAAAATGCAATGAGGAGTTTTCCTGAAAACTCCTCATTGCATTTTAATCCAGGAAAAAAAAAAAGAAATATTTCACTCTTTTTTTCATTACTCTATAAAAAGTTGTCAAATAATTCTAGTGTCAAGTTTCATTCAAATCGGTTACTTTAGCTTTTTTTATAATTGTCCTCAAGTAGCTTCTATAAATAAGGATTGAAGACCTACCAGCACCAAATCCAGGTGCACCATATTGCTGAGAAGGTCCACCGACTGAAGGTGCGCCATACTCCACGCTAGGTCTTCCACCGCGGTTACCATTCAGGCTTGGGACACCATATTGGTTTGACGGCTGACTTTGAGGCAACCCGTACTGATTTGATGGCTGACTCTGAGGCAACCCGTACTGATTTGATGGCTGACTCTGAGGCAACCCGTACTGATTTGATGGCTGACTTTGAGGCAACCCGTACTGAGTCGATGGCTGAGCCACACTAGGGGCGCCATATTGAGATGATGGGCGTCTGTTGTGTTGATTGGAGTTGAACGACTGACGTCCTCTGAAAAAGTTGATAGTAACGACATATATGATTTAGTAAAACAAAGAGTGTTCACGAAATTCAAGTCCACAGATCAAGTAAGTTTAGGTATTCGCTCAAAGAGCAGCTGAACTGGGGAAGTAGTACCTCCACCTTACAGAATACCGCAGCCAAATAACTTTATGTTGTGTAAAGTTGTGTTCCTGAGCTGAGCTCATAGGGGTGGGGGAAAGGTCGGTAACGCGTGAGCAATGCTTCTTGTGTTGCAAGCGTCCATGTGGCTACGGTAACCGCTTAACATCAGGCGGGCCGTATGCTTGTTTACCGACTTAGTTGTATAAAAAAAAAATGATAGGTATATAATAATACAATCGTAAGGAAGCCAAATGTACATTAAATGTTTTTAAAAAAAGGCAGTAAACAGCTGCTTTTAAAAATAACCAGATCCTGTGGATCCTACTTTTTATCCCGGAAATGCAGGTGAAACCGCGGATAGTTATAAATATCCCTGGTTACCTGAAAACAGCATCAGTCTGCCTCTGTCCGAACCCGGAGCCGAAACCAGGAGCGCCATACGCTTGAGAAGGTTGCTGAGGTGGGAGATATCTGGAAAACGACAATACACCGTCAAACCACGTCAAACATTTTAAAACAGACGTAAAAAGTGACCTTTTGATGAATAATAATTTTTCATTCATGAAATTAAGGTAATTTTTGGGGTTCCGTATCTCATAATGTAATAATTGGACTGTTTTACAAAAAACTTAAACCGACTTCAAAGTACACGAAGAAGTAATCAAATCCGGATCCCATGACAATGGGACCACACGGGAAGTGTACCCTTCCAGAAAAAAAAGAATTTTCCAAATCGGTTCATAAATGACGGAGTTATGAGGTAACAAACATAAAAAAAAAAAAAAAAAAAAAAAAACTTACAACCGAATTGAGAACATCCTCCTTTTTTTGAAGTCGGTTAAAGAGGAACCTTTATAAGATCACTCTCTGGTCCGTCTGACTGTCCGTGTGTCACCACCGATTTTCTCAGGATCGGGTGGACCTAGCATGTTGAAATTTATACCAGATACTGAAGTATATAGTCCCTATTAGGTGTATAAAAATCAAGATCCTGAGTCAACACGATAAAAAGATATGGGCAAATTTAGATTTTCGCGAAAACATGTACCAATACTTACCTTAAACCAATATTTACCTTAATTTTCAACTTTTTTATTTTTTGGAATTTTTGTCTTTGCTGTAAGACCTTGCTTTAACCAAAATTGATAATATAGGTCAACCGGAAGTACCCTATAGGTTTTGGTCGAAAACGTCACGAAGTTTGGCAAATTTTAATTTGGTATTATTATTTTACGGGATTACATGAGCGAGTCCGAATCGAATATGGCAGTTTAAAAATAAAAATAAAACGGCTGTAGCCGGGATATTAATTATGAAATTGATTGTGAAAGCCTAATTATATTTATTTACTTTAGTAAATGTAAGTTAGTTATGAAAAAATTAGGTTTAGAATAAAATTAGATACCATGCAATTATTTATCAGAAAGTACCTATTAAGTTTCTGATAGGTGGTAAGTTTTTTTTTTACCAAGGAGTTTGTAACTTACCTATTATCTACTGGAGGCTCTGCTAAGCACGAAGCTATGATCAGCGCACATCCTACAAGAATCTGAAATGTGTGATTTAGTTCATTGAAAATAAAGTATTTTTTTGCGTACACACTTAATACATACTTATTTACTTATCAAATTACTTTCGAATCTAATTAAATGAAACTATGAGTATGTTTATGTTTGTATTTACCTTCATTTTAGTGATTTTATATCAAATAAAAATCGAAAATAGTTAAAGTTTTAATTTACTCAAATAAAAAATAAATTATTTGAAATTCGAATTAGATCTTATATTTAATTTAACGCTAAACTAAATTCAAATTTATAATTTTCAAATTTGGAACTCAACGAAGGAAGACCGGAGTGAGACGAATGATTCAATTCGGCTCCCTTCGGGTTTATATACGTTAGTGGAGTGATTAGATGAAATATTACTGTGTACAGAGCTACATCTCTGCATGTATGTACACGGGTATTTGCGTGTGGGGGTGCGTTTGTATGTGTTAAGAGATTGGCGCATCTGCTTAGCGGTTACGGTGGGAATGATGCTCTACATGCGCGCTGGAAACGCTCGTGGTGTAGCATGATTAGACATTCATAATCGATCGGCAAAGATAAGTGAGGCCGGTACCTGGATGGGTGACCGCCTAGTGGTATTTCAACTCGGTGATGAGAAATTGGCGGAATATATTTCAACCAAAATGAACGTCATACCGCTTATTTGGGTTAATAGTTGGATGGTGATCTTCCACGCGCTCTGGTGCCAAGCGAGAACAACCGCACAATCTCAAGTAATTTTTTTTCCTTACACACGGTTATCTGATCCCAAACTAAGCAGAGCTTGTACTATCGAAACCAAATAACTGATATAATACATATGCTACTTTTTGTTTGTAAATACATACTTAATATACATAATTACACCCAGACACAGGACATACAGACATGTTCAGGCATACAAATGCATGTCCTGTGTGGGAATCGAACCCACGACCTGCGGCGCGATAGGTGGAGTCTTAACCAGAGTCTTAACCAAAAACGCTAGCTGGCCCGTCAAAAATTTATCAGAAGTAGAGCACGTTCCAGTCCGTTTGCACTACAATCGCCTAAAACCTATAAACGGAGAAGGCTGCCAAGCGCCATGCTCTAGTCTAGTTGATCCACAACAACTATATACGCGGCTCATACCTGCCTCCGATCATTGAGCAAGTGTCTTAAAGTCTCTACCTAAAACAATTATAATGCCTTACCATAGAAATAATATATACCTAGAAAGAACGTCGCCATACTACCCGAATATATAAAACAGGCCAACTTTTATAGGCTGCCGCGCGTAACAGCTACGTTTTACGCTCCCTCTGCGTCATTCTGCTTGTCATAGTGACGTTCATAAAGATAGCAGTTGTTGAAATATTCCAATTAAAATAGGGAGAAATTTAAATATTGAACATTATTTTGCATTTTTATTTATTTTTATTTGATTTAGCCCCTAACAGTTAGAGGCTATTTTTATCGACGCGTGCACAGCTGCAACACTCTATCTGGATGTATCCTTAATCAAAGTGCCATACTTATTAAATAATATTTAAGTTGTCACAGTCAAACAGTCTAACGTTATTTACGTGACCATAATCAGGGGCACTACCGCGTAACTTTGGTGGTATTCGTAACGACCGCGAATGGTCATTCGTCGCGTCGTAACGCGTGCGCGTCATTGGTTGAAATAATTAAGGGTGTTCGTAACGATTACCACCAAAGTTACGCGGTAGTGCCCCTGGTCCGTATCAGATACAAAGACAATTGTATTTAGAGCCTGGGTTTATGACATAAAGTTTATTTTTGACTAACGCAACATATGTAGATGTTCATCAATATCACAATTTTTTTTTTATAAATTATTTTCCACAGATTGCAGGATAAAAGGTAAAGATAAAAGGAACCATTTATTCTGTTATTTGAACCTGTTATTTTTTACGTTTTTTTCCGCTGATAAGAGCTGGCAGTAAAGTTGTACACATGACTAACTATAGTCTAATTCGCTTCGCGTTTCAATTCGCCGCGAGAAGCCTAGTGTAGAGTGAAGACTTTAGAAATGTCAAATGTATTGAACGTTTAGGTACATTTCCGAGCTAATCGCGAATTTTCACTAATGATTCATGATACATGCGTCCCTTCACAGAAAGAGCATTCTCATTGTAGGATTCGAACCCACGACCTTCGTCTCGGCATCCGCCATTAGAGCATATAGTTTTAAAAACACATACACATATTACTTTATTGTAGCAACACAGATTTTCGTAATTTATTACAAGCAATAACGTATATTTTTGAATGTATGTTACATTATAAGAATCTAATATCGTTTTAATTAGACACTGCAAGCTATACGGTCGAAAGAATGAATATTTTAGTTTGGACAATTGCCGATGTTATTGCGTGGCGCTAGTATCGTCATATCAATATATTAATTGTGTTCCAATGAACGATCAGTGGTGTCAACATTGACACATTTAACAGTGTTGGTAGTCTACTAATATAATAGCGTCATAATGGCGCGACAATAGCTTTCCGATGATTTTACACAGAAACTACAATCGTGCCACAATCAATAAATACCTAAATTAATTAATATCCTGGGAAATTCCTCACACACGATCATCTGATGCAGCAGATCAGATCACGATCATCTAAGCAGAGCTTAGTTTGGGATCAGATCATAGCTATGCGTACGCAAAGCCTTAGTTGCGTCCATGCTACGCGAAGCGAGCACGAGCCGAACCTCGAACGAACGATTTCAAGCGTGTACGTACCTACTAAACGAGCCTTCAATGAGCCTACAACGAGCGCGGTGCGAATCCCTGTGTTCGTGAAAAAACTGACAATCGGGCGGAGCGCAGTCGAGCACGCTACGAATGCTCGTTCGAGGCTCGCAAGCCCGTCCACGCTACGCGAATCGTGCTCGCAGTGTGCTCGTTCGTGGCTCGGCTCGTGCTCGGTTCGCACAGGACGCACCATTAAAAATCAAAGATCGTGATAATCTAGATCGTGACGTGCTACCGATAGCGATCTCAATCGGTTTAATTGATTTTTATCGATTACCCATTCTCATTAAAGTGTCGAACAGCTTAAAGCTATTTAAGTCTTACATAAGCTCATGTAATTAGAGATTAGGGTACCGGCAGGTGGATTCATACTTCTTTTTAAAAAAGCAGTTTTTTTTTACTTGCTAGGTACACACGGCTACAGATCAAGCTATACATTTCTAGTATGAGCTGACCTCCCATTGTACGGAAATCCTATATGTATAGCATATGTTGCCGTGTGTACTTACTTCGGTAAACGAGTAGGCGACACTGGCCATGGGGCACAAGTCTTCTATTACAATAGCCTTGTAGGACTTTTTGGCGGGAACTTGCAGAGTGACGTAGCATTTTCATTTTTATTTTCATAAATTTGTGTATTTTGAGTTTTATTGTGTATTTTTGGTGGTATTTTACCCAATAAAGACCATCCATGTGCACCAGTGAAGTGAAATGAAATGAATTATGTGTATCGTGACTTTTCAAGTTGTCTCAAAATGTCCGTGAAGAGTTTTAGTACAATGACCACCATTGTAGTAAAACATGACTTTTATGGACGGTGACTGACTGAGGACTATAATGTGAAGTGATTTATTGTGACTGGAAACTATAATATAACTCGACACTGGCAGAAATGAGCCCTCATTTGGGCTTGGTTGCCAAAATTAAAAATAAGAAGAAGAAGAAGAAGACACTGGCCATGGGGCACAAATCTTCTATTACAATAGCCTAGTAGGACTTTTTGGCGGGAACTTGCAGAGATACGTAGCATTTTCATTTTTATTTTCATAAATTTGTGTATTTTGAGTTTTATTGTGTATTTTTGGTGGTATTTTACCCAATAAAGATCATCCATGTGCACCAGTGAAGTGAAATGAAATGAATTATGTGTATCGTGACTTTTCAAGTTGTCTCAAAATGTCCGTGAAGAGTTTTAGTACAATGACCACCATTGTAGTAAAACATGACTTTTATGGACGGTGACTGACTGAGGACTATAATGTGAAGTGATTTATTGTGACTGGAAACTATAATATAACTCGACACTAGCAGAAGTGAGCCCTAATTTGGGCTTGGTTGCCAAAATTAAAAATAAGAAGAAGAAGAATAGCGTAGTAGTCTGAAAAAGTAGTAGTCTGTCTCCTTTCCTCTTAAGATGAGCGAAATAACGCTATTCTCATCATCATCAGCCTATAATGTCCCACTGCTGAGCACAGGCCTCCTGCACACAAATGAGGGTGAAAGGGAACGGGCCACTCCACCGCGCCTGCCCACTGCGGATCGGTGGAGGTAGGCTAGTGGTCAACCTACTGTTGGAGTTTTCAAGCCGCCTGGAGGCCTCACACTAGATTAACGACTATCACAATTAGTGATAACAGCTTTACGTGCCTTTCGAAGCACGGTAACGCTCGATTTGAAATAGCACTAGGCGGTCACCCATCCAGGTACCGACCAAGACGGTGGTAGCTTAACTTTGCCGATCGATTAAGAACGGCTAATCATACTACATCACGAGCGCTTCTCGCTATGCTCTACCTCTCTCTAATTATAACTAATTCTTTTTTGATGTACCCACATACATTAAGTATGTAAACCAATTTAAATTAAAAACTGCGATAATTTAAATACCATCTCTCGACTTCTCAACCAATTAATGATCGTTTAGAATCGATTATTATAATTGCAGATGCATCGATTTAAAATTTCAATCGAGTGGGAATTTAATACTAATCAAAATATATTGCTTTTGAGTTATTTTTAGAAATAAGAGAGATAATTAGAGCGTAGCGTTATTTTGCTCAAAGAGCGTCTCGACTGGGGATGTACCTCCACCTTACAGAATACCGCAGCCAACTAGATAAATAAATATCCTGGGACATTCCTCACAAACGGTCATCTGGGGCTCTACTGCGTAACTTTGGTGGTAATCGTAACGAACACCATTAAAGAATTTCATCCAATCAGGACCCACAAATAGTCATCGGCGCGTCATACCGCGTGCGCGTCATTGGATGAAAAAATGAATGGTTTTCGTTACGATTACCACCAAACATACGCAATAATAGCCCGGTTGATTCCTATTGTACTATGGAAACCAGATAACTGGGGCCCAAGTCTGCTGTTTCAATTGTGTTCCAATGATCTTCCAGTGGTGTCAAAATTGTGCCATAATGATACTATTCTGTTAGTAAGTAGACTATCAAAACTGTAAAATGTCACAGTTTTGACACCACTGAAAGTTCATTGGAACCAAATTGAAATAGCAGACTTGGGCCCCTGATATTATGCATATACTACTTTTTGAAGCAGATTCGAATTTAAGACGATGATAGCTCTGTAGTGACGTCGGATGCTGAGACGAAGGTCCCCGGTTCGAATCCTACAATGAGCTTGAGCTTTCGGTGAAGGAAAACATCGTGAGGAAGCCATAGCGCGGTAGTAGGGTACTTTGTAGTACCCACCTGGCTGGCGTGTTCCGACAGCTGCACTTGAGAGCAGTCCTTCTAGGCATTGTGTGTTTATCGCCTGCTAAGGCATCGCTTACCATGGTGAGTTGCGGTCAGACACGAAAAATGGTGACCTTCGCCCCGACATTCTACGCACAATAATTACCTACTATATACGAATATGATGTAATTAATGCAGATGATTACAACTAGGTCTTGTAATGCAGATCACATAACTTTCATGTGGCCTAATTTTGAAACAGTAGGTCACGATATCTTACTTTTATTTTTAAGTCCATCTTTGGTCGGTCTTATTTTATTATTTTGCGGTTTGTTTCAAATCAGTTTGTGTAATGTCAGAAATATATAGACATAGAAAACTATTATATAATTATGATCTATTGCAGAGGCTGTATGATTTTGTGCCTTTGCCTGTTTATAGTAGAAGAAAGGATTAAGCTGGACTAGGAAAAGAGAAATAGCACTTTTTGGCGGGAACTTGCGGATTGACGTAGCATTTTCATTTTTATTTTCATAAATTTGTGTATTTTGAGTTTTATTGTGTATTTTTGGTGGTATTTTACCCAATAAAGATCATCCATGTGCACCAGTGAAGTGAAATGAAATGAATTATGTGTATCGTGACTTTTCAAGTTGTCTCAAAATGTCCGTGAAGAGTTTTAGTACAATGACCACCATTGTAGTAAAACATGACTTTTATGGACGGTGACTGACTGAGGACTAGGTGAAAGTGATTTATTGTGACTAGAACTTATAATATAACTGGAAATTGGCAAAATACACAAACCGTGTGACGCCATTGAAAAAAATATATGTAGGGGGAAGTATAGTTCAATAAAAGTAAAAAGTTAATAGAATATTAGAGTACCTAACTAACTTTTGAGGAATAAATTCAAAACGCAAAAGGAAAGGATACGCTAGTGATTTCATTTAAACGTGCTCATATCGATGCAACATATAATCGTATAATCGAGACCTTGCTCTAAATCGCGATGTATCGATTACTGTTTTGATTACACTCGATTGTCATAATATTATGTTTAGCTCGTGCGGAGAGCGTTGCAAAATTTTGATGCTCCTTACACTTAGTGTTGGGATATTGTCGATAGTTTTTATCGATAGAAATTATGGAGCTACTCGTAAAATGTTAATTCGGTAATTTTTATTTAGCGATATGCCAAATATAAATTCACAATTGCAGAATAAAGGGTTAAGGAGGAAGGAACAATTAATAACCATTTAATGAGTATTTAGCACAATCGTTTTTAAGAAAATGGTAAAATTCAGAACCGACATACGAGTACCTACTTTATTGTGAATCTCAACTTCTTCAAAAAGTGTTTGAAGAGGTTTCTTCAGGGTCGGCAACGCGCGAGTGATACCCCTGGTGTTGCAAGCGTCCATAGGCTACGGTAACTGCTTACCATCAGGCGGGCCGTATGCTTGTTTGCCACCTCAGTGGTATAAAAAAAAAAAACTTTACACTCCATAGAAAAAATGTGCTCTACTTTCAACCGTTTTAAAAGTGTCAGAGCTTTGTACTTCAGTGATGGGTAGATAAGACCCGGGGCGACATGAAGGAAGGTTATTTGTCTAGGATACCTTGTGCCTGAGGTTTGATGCATCATAATTAGTTTTTGAAACTATTGATTACCTCATAACTCCGTCATTTATCAACCGATTTGGAAAAATTCTTAAATTCTTTTTTTGTCTGGAGGGTTTACACTTCCTGTTTAGTCCCATCTGATCAGGATTTGATTAATTCTTAGTGTAGGTACTTTGAAGTCGGTTTATATCGAAAAATTTCAACGTATTAACTACATCACTAGATGCTACAATTTAAATCGCCTAAAAAAGTAAGAGTCGACCTTCAATATAATAAGACGCCATTGTTTCGTCTAAGTAAATCTTTATTATGTATAATAACATAGGTTAGTAGTTGAACATATTACAATTTAGGCCATGTTTCAATGGATGCGCTCATCTGCAAATCAAGGCAATTTTTTAACCTCTAGCTTAATTGAATAAACACTGTAAAACATTGAATTATTCAATGCTGTAAAACAAAATCTTATTTTCTTCCAAATAAACACAATTGTATTATCTACCTTATACCACACTTATACCCTTTGATTAAGGATACATCCAGATTGAGTGTCGAAGCTGTGCAGGCGTCGATAAAAATAGCCCCTAAGGGATATAACAAATAAAAATAAATAAAATTGCAAAATAATGTTTAATATTTAAATTTCTCCTAATTTTAATGGTAATATTTCAACAACTGCTATCATTATGAACGTCACTATCACAAGCAGAATGACGCAGAGGGAGCGTAAAACGTAGCTGTTACGCGCAGCAGCCTATAAAAGTTGGCCTGTTTTTAACCGACGAAAAAACGGAGGAGGTTTACAAGTCGACGCGTATATTTTTTTTTTTTTTTTTATGTATGATCTCGTATAACTTTTGACAGAGTAGTCCGATTTTGATAATTCTTTTTTTATTGGATAGGGTATACCTCGAAGGTGGTCCCATATAAATATGGATAAAAATACCTACCCTAAGGGTGGGAAAATAGGGGTGATTTATTGTTCACTCACAGATTTTAATGCTGAGTTGTGTATTACATAAAAAGAAATCAAAAATTAAGCATGTAGTAATTAGTAGAGTATAGCCACAAAAAATTATAAAATAAAAACTTTTTAACAAAAAAATAAACCACCGAAAAAACTGAAAAGCAAAAAATAATTTTGAATATAACTTGAATTTTATAAGGTTTTGCAGTCGGGGACAAACCAATAACATAAGCTATTATGACAATACGACATTAAATGAAAACACGTAAAGTACTCATGTATACGATCAACTTTTACTATGGGACCGGGGGCTCTACCGCGTAACTTTGGTGTTAATCGTAACTAACACCATTAATGAATTACTTCCAATCTTCCAATCGTGGGCACGAATGGTCATCGTCGCGACATACCGCGTGCGCATCATTGGATGAAATAATTAATGGTGTTCGTTTCGATTACCACCAAAGTTACGCGGTAGAGCCTAGCTTTAAATTCGAAAAAATGAATTGCGTTAGCAATATTGCTTAGCTTCCTTTTTAGACAAACATTACATTTAACAAATATTACAAAAAAAAACATTACATTACATTTTTTTTTACAAAACATTACATTTCACAAATATTACAAAAAAATACATATCTACGTAGGTTATTGGTTTGTCCCCGGCTGCAAAACCTTATAAAATTCAAGTTATATTCAAAATTATTTTTTGCTTTTCAGTTTTTTCGGTGGTTTATTTTTTTGTTAAAAAGTTTTTATATATATTCGTGTAGTATGGCGACGTTCTTTCTAGGTATATTTATTTATATATGATTTATATGTTTTTTTTTATCGATTCCTGTTTTATTCAAGTAAATTGTATTTATAAATATATCTACATTCTGGAAGTATTTTAAGGATCCAGGCTGCAAATCCTCGTAACGATCTTCTTCCTGGTAACACATAGTGATGTAAATATCTAATATGTTTGTATTTGTGTGTGTATGTATTGGTTGCCCAATGTTCGTGCGCTGCCGGCTGCCGGCTACGCTCTTGCTAATGTATCGATTAGTTATATTATAGATTGGTTCGATTTAAAAGCATAGAGCTCACCTGTAATTTTTTTTTTATTATAATTTTTTAAGATGGGCCAGTTGTCGTGGTTGGGATTCCACTTAACACGCCGCAGGTCGTGAGTTCGTTTAAAATCCAGGACATACATTTTTGTACATGAAAAGGTCTTTACAGACGAGTATCAGAATAAAAAATGTAGTATATCAGTAAACTGGTTTCCATGGTAGTATACAATGTTATATTCACATATGGTGCGCAAACATTAGCAAAAAAAATGAAAGTTGCCCAAAGAAAGATGGAAAGGATAATACTTAGGAAGAGACTAATACACAAGATATCCAACTATAAGCTACGACACAAGAGCCACATGAGAGACGTTGTCCAAGTCGCAAAAAAACTGAAATGGGAATGGGCAGGACACTTAATTAGATGTACGGATAACCGATGACCCAAATATGCACTACCTGGTGTCCAAGATACCTGAAAAGAGCGAAGGGACGACCTAAGATAAGATGGCGGGACGAACTGGAAAATAGTGCAGGAAAGACCTGGAATAGGCTTGTCAAGGACAAAAAAAAATGGAATAGGATGGGGGAGGCCTTTGCCCAACAATGGGATGATTTGTAATGCCTAAACTATTAAATTTGAAGCATGTTATTATTATTATTACAAACTATATGTATTGCAAGGCTTAAATAAATAAATATAATGTTATTCCTTCTTTTTGTGTGATTTTTATGTGGTTTATAAATAAAGTATTTGATCTTTATCTTATCTCTCTCACTCTATAGGTTTTTTTCTGGTTTTCTTTTTCCGCTACGTCGCTGTGCAATTCCAATCAGGAGTCTTCTTTCCAGATCACGTCGGGGTCACCATAAATTGTCTATTTTAATATGGAACAGGGAAAAGTAAAAAGCGTGTGGAACCTTTACCAGACTCAACCAACTGCGCCAACTGGCCCGTCAAATGACCCCGATTTTGAGAAAAGTTTCCTTACAACTTTTTTTATTTTAGTACTTTACTGTACTTATTATCATAGGAAGGAACCCAGCTGGAATCATAACTAAAAGCAAACAATTTCTTAGCCAATTTTCTTCAAAAATAGTTCAAAACAACAATCAGACAGGCAAACGCATCGCGTCGCAAATAATAAACCTGGGCTAAAAAGGACTCGCATAGCGAGACAAAGCGAAGACACACAGAAAAAGACACCTTTATGTCAAAACAGAAATCATGCATGATTATTAGGATGAAATTCAAATTCTTCTATCTATCTATCTATCTATTTTATGCCCTTATCAAGCGTAGGTATACTCTATCTTGTAACTTGCACCAGATCCCGTAGATAATTCCACTAGCTCACGAGGAGCCTCTCAGCTCGTCATACCGCACAGTAATGGTGGGATTTTTGCTCATTTAATTATATGTTGGAACTCTTTTCCGGTGTCTTTCATGCAGGTTTGTACTTTATTCTAAAAAGCACATTTGTATATTCCGACATTTCCTATTTGGGATATGTTTTTTTCTCTTCTCGTCTATTACTACGGTACTCTTACTCACTTTCAATGTTTGAATTAGGTCCACTATTAGAGAATACCCCATCCTCGTGAGGACATAAATTCTTTACGCACGACCGCTCCGCTCCAGTCACCTGCAATACATCTCCGCCGCTCCCTTTTACAATCCTCACACCTCACGATTAAATTATTAGTCTAGATCGCGTTGGGCAATCAAATCACAGATCAAATATCATGTTATAAATTATATTTAAAGCTGTTGCATTCGTGTAACGTACAGATTCAATGCCTTATGTGTGTTGCCGCTTGTACATTTTTTTGAAGAGAGGCAGAGCATAGCGTTTATTCGCTCAAAGGGCAGCTCGACTGGGGAAGTACCTCCACTTTATAGAATACCGCAGCCAAATAACTTTATGTTGTGTAAAGTTGTGTTCCTGCGCGTGAGTAAGGTTGCCAGAGCTCATAGGGGAGGGGGGATAGGTCATTAACGCGTGAGCGATGTTTCGTGTGTTGCAAGCGTCTATATGGCTACGGTAACCGCTTACCATCAGGCGGGCCGTATGCTTGTTTATCGACTAAGTTGTATAAAAAAAAAAAACATAAAGCGGATTTATCTCACTTCCCGGCGACTTGTAAAGTTGCAGGGGCAGCTTGGGAAAATTCAAAATTAAAAAATACGCATCGATTGGACCAATATATATTTGAATTCCTTTTGCGGTCGAGACCATGGGACCGTAGGGGTCCAAGGCTCGCCGTTTTGCTCGCAATTTGTCATCATAATTGATCGAGGCCTCCGGAGACCAGCGGGCGGGGAGCTTTTGCCGCCAACGCGTCAGCTTGGCTATCCAAAGAGGAAACGCTGCCAGCCTTCTGGGAACCTTGCCGTCAATCGGAAGTAGCAACAGGACTAACTTGAGGACTTTTCTACATATAGATCACAGATTACAGAATAAGGCAGATGGAGCGCGCGGAACACGGGAGTGAGGCCAAAAAAGCAAATACAAATTGAAAAACACTTACCTGGTATTCGCTTTTGAATGTGTATTTGCTTCGTTTAACAAACTTTATGTCACAAAAAACACTTCTTTATTAAACTGTGGTTAAACAATGCAAATACAAACTGGAAAACGAATACCAGGTATCAGATTTTCATTTTGTATTTGCTTTTTTGGCTTCACTTTCGTGTTCCACGCGCTCCATCTGCCTTATTCTGTAATCTGTGATATAGATAGACTGTATTCTGAAGAATTGTTTGATGCCCGCGGCTACCATCTACCATGGCAACTCTCGCCATCGACTGTAAGTCCTTCCTCACACATTGAAACCGAAATGGTCTCATACTGTGCTGTTTCATAGGAGCTTCCAACCGCGGACGATTTGAAGGCCGAGTTCCGCTGGTGACTTTAGTAAATGTGAACTACATAAGTGCCCTTTTGGGGCTTAAATTGAATTGGCTTTAACTTTGACGATGACTTTCGACTTTGTAGTTTAGCATTCAAGTAAAAACGTTGCAAACAAACAATAAGGTTATTAGGTATGTATTATTAAATAAATGCCCATAGATTTAGATTTAGCTGCTTAGTTTTGTTTAGGTTTTGGTTTTCCATTCCTTCCACTTTTACGGTGTGTTAGATTAAAAATACTCACATTTTATTCTTCACTAGCTTTCCGCCCCCGGTTTCACCCGCGCCCCCTTCTTTACCCTTACCTACCCTACCCTACACTACCCTACTCTACACTACCCTATATATACTATAAAAAATAAATTATTAAAAGAAACAAAAGACCCGACTGAGTAAAACAAAAATTAACTGAAATACGTCAAAATGGTAGGTAGCATTAAGGTATTACAATATATACATATATGGAAAGGGCTGTCTAAAAGCTTTCATTTGATACCCATATTGTTACAATAACGTAAATTTTGTTTTTAATACCTCCCTCTTTTTTTATCCGTAGACGCCATATAAAAGTAATATACCCTATGACACTCCCACAGTTCAGACGAATCTAACGACACCTCATATGCTTAAATCCATCAAGCCGTTTAGGCTGTAGAGCGTGCCAAAGAAATATACATACATACATACATACATACACTCGAAAAACATAACCCTCCTTCCGGGTCAGTCGGGTAAAAAGTATCCTATGTCTCTTTCATGGTTCTAAGCTCCTCCCTCCCCATCAATTTTCAGCCAAATTGGTTCAGCCGTTCTTGAGTTATATATATAATATAGTGTAACTAACACGTCTTTCTTTTATATATACATAGATAAATGTTTGGATGAAATCCTATCTAGTTATTGATTCCTTATATAGAGCAGCTGACATTATTAAAGGGTTATAAAAAAATACACACAAAATTTAATATTTCTTTATTTTGTATTACATAACTATTTTTCTAATCACAGTCTACATTTTTATTTAAAATCGATCACAATAATTATTATTCTCATTTAAATTATTATTATTAATAATACATTATTATTCGGTTTATAACACTTTATAGTGCACACTAAATATAATACAACAATTAAAAAAGAAAAAATAGGCAGACTCGATATAGTTAGAGGGGTTTCACACAGGCGGAATTGAAACGCTGCGTTCTGGCTATCTGTAACGGTCCAGCCGCTGTGCCAATATGTTGTCACACACAAGTCTTAGTGTCTAAGCTTATTTCTTAGTTTCAATATATATTTTCAGGAATTAAAAAAACTTATAACCACAATCTCACCAGGGTAAGTCATGATGTGGCCGAAGGTGGTAAGCACTCAAAACTTACCAAACCTTTGTATATTTCTCAGATCAATATGACATTTCCGAAGATATCTTTATTCGGATATGTAAATAGATAAAACTTAAAGTTACTTAGTTACAGTAAGTACTTATTTCCTGTATAATAATAAAAAAATAGTGGTTAACAACTTCACATAAGGATTAGAAACTTGTGTAGCCTTCACTGCAAACATTTAGGTATTATTAGCTTAGACATGTAAAGAAAAATACTGTAAATAATTTAGAATCTCATTCAAAATCATTTAAATATGAAGGCAACTTCACCTTAGACCTTCATGTGATATAAGACTTTGACATTGAAGCTCAAAAACGTTGCTACAAATAACCGCAGCATTTATAGGCGCGGTGTGCAAGTGCCCTTAACAATTACAAAACTTATAATGTAAACAGGAACATCCAGTTTAAGTATACTCGACGCTTGTCAGTTCGTCTGTTCGCTTTAACCAGCCTGAAACAAAAAAAAATGGTAAGAAAGGAAAAAAAATAGTAGAATTCTCATTTTTTTATACTACGGAGTCGATAAGCAAGCATATGGCCCGCTTGATGGTTAGCGGTTAACGTAGCTGGGTAAGCTTGCAACACTTATATTCCCTCTCTTCTGTTATCATATAGTTTTTGGGAGATTTAAATTAAGGTTTCAACCTATGGAGATGCAAGGTGGATGACACCTCTGAACAACCATTCATTTAAAAGTCACGAAGAGGTACTAAGATCAGATCGAGGGTTAGTTAACAAAAAACACGATCGACTTTTCCACAAGTATGTATTAAAAAAGCAAATAAATCTAAGATACAACGTTGATGTCATTAAACACCGGAGACTCTTGACACCGCGATGTAGAAATTTTATACAAATTTACTAGCGCCATCTAGTGGCTTTATGAGTAACAAATGGTTTGAAAAAAGGTTTAACATACCGCCCACCAAGGACAAATTTTAAATATTTGTCCTTCCAACACTGTCCGCCCACCATGGCATTAGTTAGGTAAATGAAAATGTTATATCCTTGGTGGGTAGTTTTTCTTATTTAAAACACCAAATACTTGTATACAATTATTTATAATATTTTTTGATAAAACATTCCTAGCAAAAAGGAAACAAATAAAATCTATAATTAATTAACCATTACTGGTAGAAGACAAAGTTTTGATGTAGGTCTTTTTATAATGGAACTCTTGGTTCGTAAGGTTACAACACGTGTAATACCATCGGCACCTGGATGTTTTGTAACCACACGGCCAAGCAGCCATTTAGAAGGAGGCATGTCATCCTCTTTTACCAGTACTAAATCTCCAATAATCGGTTCTGGGGTCTGTTGCGACCACTTATATCTATGTAAAAACATGGTTAAATACTCTTGCGACCAACGTCGCCAAAAACTTTGCATCATCCGCTGCGTAAGCTGCCATCTGCGCAAACTATTAATATTGGAAGACTCAAAGTTGTACTCCGGTACGGCAAGCAAAGGTTCGCCCACGAGAAAGTGACCAGGAGTCAAAGCCTCAACTCCATCCAAATTGTTGTCCATCCGTGATAGGGGTCGCGAGTTGAGGCAGGCTTCAATTTGGGTTAGCACAGTAGACAACTCCTCATAAGTTAGTGTAGAATCTCCAATTACTCGTCTGAGATGAAATTTCACCGACTTCACTCCAGCTTCCCAAAGTCCTCCAAAATTCGGTGAATGAGGGGGAATAAAATGCCACTTGGTTCCTTCCGTTGCCAAACTTTGAGCTAGTTCTTCTTTATAGTTTGAATTTTCCTCTAACAATAGTTTATTTAATTCCCTAGCAGCTCCGACAAAGTTTGTACCGTTATCCGACCAAATATCCGAACAATATCCTCTTCGTGATACAAATCTCCTATAGGCAGATAAGAAACCCTGTGTAGTCAGATCACTTACGACTTCGATATGTACTGCCTTTGTGGTCATACAGACAAACAAACTTATATAGCCTTTATAGGCATGATGACCACGCCCTTTAGATGTACGTATGTTAATAGGTCCCGCATAATCCACCCCGGTACATTTAAAAGGTCTACTTTGATTGACTCTTGGTGCAGGCAACTGTCCCATCAGCTGGTTAGACTTGGCTGCTGAATACCTCGTGCATGTAACGCACTTACGAATGTGGGATTTTACAACTTCTTTTGCACCAAGTATCCAATATTTCGATCTCAAGTAATTTAGCATCAGTTGTATGCCACCATGAAGCGTTGTATGGTGTGCGTCTGCAATAATTAAATTTGTCAGAGTTGATTTTTTCGGAAGCAGTATAGGATGTTTTCTGCATTCACTCAGTTCTGATTTCTGCAATCTTCCTCCTGCTCTTAAAATCTTATTTCCGTCTATAAATGGACATAAAAACTTTAAAGGTCCCTTTAATTTTACATTCTCCTTCCCAACTTTTTCCATGTCTTCACAAAAACTTTCATTCTGGCACTTTCTGATGCAAACTTCTAATGCTTCTTTCAATTCTTGAGCCGACAAAAATGTATCCTGTGTGTTTTTATCCTTTTTTAAGAAGCGCCTACAATATGCAACAACTCGTAATAATCTAGTTAGACTCGAAAACTTCTCCCAAAAATTATCTTCTGCTTTACCAAAATGAGCCCGTATTTCTTCTAAGCTTGTTTCAACGTCTTTTGGTTTACTGTACTGAATTTCAGCAATATGTAAAAAATCGGGTCCATTGAACCAAGATGACTCCTGTACTAGCTCTGATGCCTTGATGCCCCGAGAAGCACAGTCAGCTGGATTTGCTTTTGAATCTACATGAGACCACTGTTGTGAGTCTAGTGTAGTTAATATTTCCGAGACTCTGTTGGCTACAAATGTCTGCCAGCGATTAGGGTGACTATTGAGCCAGGCTAACACTACTGTAGAGTCTGTCCAAGCATGTATGTTTTGTTGTTTAATTTTGCATACTTCTGCTACTTCAACCAGCAGTCTTGTTAAAAGCACGGCACCACAGAGTTCTAATCTCGGAATTGAAATTTGTTTTATTGGCGCAACTTTTGTTTTCGCCGTGACTAATGACACATGAACTTCCCCTCTGCTATTTACTACCCGAATATAAACCGTTGCAGCATATGCAACTTTAGAAGCGTCAGAAAACCCATGGAGTTCGACGAGTACATCATTTTGTTTAGTGCCAATCCAGCGAGGTATATTTAATTCAGATAATTGGACCAAATCTTGACGGTAAGTAAGCCATTCTTCTAATATTTTTGTTGGTACTTCATCATCCCAATTAATACCTGATATCCATAGCTTCTGAATAATTACTTTTGCTACTATGACACTAGGTGAAACCCATCCAAGTGGATCAAACAAACGTGATATATCAGATATAATAATTCTTTTTGTTACAGGTTCTTTTGTTGGCGGCAGTATCACCGTATAGCGAAAAGCGTCGATCATTCGGTTCCAGGTAAGTCCTAGTAACTTCATCGTTTCATCTATTTTTAGCTTCAACCCTTCTTCTTTGTTTATTTCCATCTTTTGCGCATTTTCTTTACCTACTTCTGCTTCATTGTCTTTTATTTGTCTCAATAATTCCTCATTGTTAGTTGACCACTTTTGTAACGTAAATCCCCCTTCATTCAGTAGTCCATTCATTTCCTTGTATAACTGTATTCCTTCTTTTATTGATTGGACGCCCGTCAAAAGATCATCCATATAAAAATCTTCTTTGACTCTCGCAGCCGCATTAGGGTATTTGTCTTCTTCATCTTTAGCTACTTGCTGTAATACTTTTACCGCTAAATATGGGGCCGATGCTGTACCGAATGTAACTCTTAGCAGACGATAATCAACAGTTTGTTCATCATGATTTTCTTTCCAAACAATTCTCTGGAAGTCAACATCTTGTTCAGCTACTTTTATTTGACGGTACATCTTAACTAAATCAGCAGACAAACAGATTGGATGTTTTCTCCATTTCATTAAAAGATGCCTTAGTTCCGGTTGCAAAGCAGGGCCTACCATCAATAAGTCATTTAATGAAACACCACTTTCACTTTTACAGGACGCGTCGAAGACTATTCTCATTTTTGTCGTATCTTTATCTTCTCTAACAACAGCAAAATGTGGTAAGTAATTTCCTTTACAGCTTTTAACCTCTTTAACCGGTACTTTTTCCATGTGCCCTAATAGTAAGTATTCTTCTAACACTTTTGTATACTCTGCTTTCATGTGTTTATTTTTATTCATTTTTGTAACCAAGTAATTTAGTCTTTTCTCAGCGATCTGTTTTGAATTCTTTAGTTCCAATTCAGGTCGCTGAGAAAAGACTAAATATACAGTAGACTGGATATTTGAATTACCGTTAGCAGATCCACAGTACCATACTCCAAATAAAATAGATATTTTACTCGGGGCTGAAGTGTATGGCCAAATAATTCAAGAAGGGATAAAGAGGGGACCGTATGGATCGTTATTAGCTCAGGCTACTTCATTTGGGTGGATTTTGTCAGGTGTAGTAGACACGTCAAGTCAACAAGATAGAAATATGGTGGTAATGCATTCATATGTCGAGGAAAATAATATATTGAAAAGGTTTTGGGAAATGGAAGCAGATCCAATTATTAAAAAACAGTTTTTAACAGATGAAGAAAAAAGGTGTGAAACAATTTTTAATGAAACAACAAAGAGAGATAAAACTGGGCGTTATATTGTTCGACTGCCGATAAAAAGTATAAATCCGGCTCGAAGGACCATATGAACAACCATTCATTTAAAAGTCACGAAGAGGTACTAAGATCAGATCGAGGGTTAGTTAACAAAAAACACGATCGACTTTTCCACAAGTATGTATTAAAAAAGCAAATAAATCTAAGATACAACGTTGATGTCATTAAACACCGGAGACTCTTGACACCGCGATGTAGAAATTTTATACAAATTTACTAGCGCCATCTAGTGGCTTTATGAGTAACAAATGGTTTGAAAAAAGGTTTAACACCTCCATTTAAAAGGGAAGATCTCCCGTCAGGCTTGGTCATCGTGCCTGGGGACCGCGGTCCGACTGTACATACAGTTTACACAGTTTTATATATGCAAATTCTCGAGTAAACTTCTGAAGCGCGATGCAGGATATTGTAGCACCACGCCATCTGTCTTTCCGTGTGTGAACTATCTCAGTGTTATTAACAGATGGCGGATAGATGTCGCTACAAACCTATATTTTAGTTCTAGGGTCTTACAAATTGAAGCGCAGCGTCGACACCACCAGCTCGTCTGAACAGAGCACCTGAGACATCGAACAATTAACCCAAAAAACTCACTGACGAGTTTCGGAGTTTGATTGTTCATTATGTCTAGTGTAAACAAGACAAAACAAAACACGACTTTTTGGCGGGAACTTGCAGAGTGACGTTGCGTTTTCATTTTTATTTTCATAAATTTCAGAACAACACAACACAACACACACAACACATTACAGTATTCAAGAGTGACCTTGGCGGGGTATATGAAGGTGGTGGCCTGGTGGTGTCCGTGCGCGTTGTGCGCGCGGCACGACCACTCGCCCATGTCGCCCCACCGCAGCGCGCGCACCACCAGCTGCACCACACGATACGACTGTTACTGACCTTGGCGGGGTATATGAAGGTGGTGGCCTGGTGGTGTCCGTGCGCGTTGTGCGCGCGGCACGACCACTCGCCCATGTCGCCCCACCGCAGCGCGCGCACCACCAGCTGCACCACACGATACGACTGTTACTGACCTTGGCGGGGTATATGAAGGTGGTGGCCTGGTGGTGTCCGTGCGCGTTGTGCGCGCGGCACGACCACTCGCCCATGTCGCCCCACCGCAGCGCGCGCACCACCAGCTGCACCACACGATACGACTGTTACTGACCTTGGCGGGGTATATGAAGGTGGTGGCCTGGTGGTGTCCGTGCGCGTTGTGCGCGCGGCACGACCACTCGCCCATGTCGCCCCACCGCAGCGCGCGCACCACCAGCTGCACCACACGATACGACTGTTACTGACCTTGGCGGGGTATATGAAGGTGGTGGCCTGGTGGTGTCCGTGCGCGTTGTGCGCGCGGCACGACCACTCGCCCATGTCGCCCCACCGCAGCGCGCGCACCACCAGCTGCTCCACACGATACGACTGTTACTGACCTTGGCGGGGTATATGAAGGTGGTGGCCTGGTGGTGTCCGTGCGCGTTGTGCGCGCGGCACGACCACTCGCCCATGTCGCCCCACCGCAGCGCGCGCACCACCAGCTGCACCACACGATACGACTGTTACTGACCTTGGCGGGGTATATGAAGGTGGTGGCCTGGTGGTGTCCGTGCGCGTTGTGCGCGCGGCACGACCACTCGCCCATGTCGCCCCACCGCAGCGCGCGCACCACCAGCTGCACCACACGATACGACTGTTACTGACCTTGGCGGGGTATATGAAGGTGGTGGCCTGGTGGTGTCCGTGCGCGTTGTGCGCGCGGCACGACCACTCGCCCATGTCGCCCCACCGCAGCGCGCGCACCACCAGCTGCACCACACGATACGACTGTTACTGACCTTGGCGGGGTATATGAAGGTGGTGGCCTGGTGGTGTCCGTGCGCGTTGTGCGCGCGGCACGACCACTCGCCCATGTCGCCCCACCGCAGCGCGCGCACCACCAGCTGCACCACACGATACGACTGTTACTGACCTTGGCGGGGTATATGAAGGTGGTGGCCTGGTGGTGTCCGTGCGCGTTGTGCGCGCGGCACGACCACTCGCCCATGTCGCCCCACCGCAGCGCGCGCACCACCAGCTGCACCACACGATACGACTGTTACTGACCTTGGCGGGGTATATGAAGGTGGTGGCCTGGTGGTGTCCGTGCGCGTTGTGCGCGCGGCACGACCACTCGCCCATGTCGCCCCACCGCAGCGCGCGCACCACCAGCTGCACCACACGATACGACTGTTACTGACCTTGGCGGGGTATATGAAGGTGGTGGCCTGGTGGTGTCCGTGCGCGTTGTGCGCGCGGCACGACCACTCGCCCATGTCGCCCCACCGCAGCGCGCGCACCACCAGCTGCACCACACGATACGACTGTTACTGACCTTGGCGGGGTATATGAAGGTGGTGGCCTGGTGGTGTCCGTGCGCGTTGTGCGCGCGGCACGACCACTCGCCCATGTCGCCCCACCGCAGCGCGCGCACCACCAGCTGCACCACACGATACGACTGTTACTGACCTTGGCGGGGTATATGAAGGTGGTGGCCTGGTGGTGTCCGTGCGCGTTGTGCGCGCGGCACGACCACTCGCCCATGTCGCCCCACCGCAGCGCGCGCACCACCAGCTGCACCACACGATACGACTGTTACTGACCTTGGCGGGGTATATGAAGGTGGTGGCCTGGTGGTGTCCGTGCGCGTTGTGCGCGCGGCACGACCACTCGCCCATGTCGCCCCACCGCAGCGCGCGCACCACCAGCTGCACCACACGATACGACTGTTACTGACCTTGGCGGGGTATATGAAGGTGGTGGCCTGGTGGTGTCCGTGCGCGTTGTGCGCGCGGCACGACCACTCGCCCATGTCGCCCCACCGCAGCGCGCGCACCACCAGCTGCACCACACGATACGACTGTTACTGACCTTGGCGGGGTATATGAAGGTGGTGGCCTGGTGGTGTCCGTGCGCGTTGTGCGCGCGGCACGACCACTCGCCCATGTCGCCCCACCGCAGCGCGCGCACCACCAGCTGCACCACACGATACGACTGTTACTGACCTTGGCGGGGTATATGAAGGTGGTGGCCTGGTGGTGTCCGTGCGCGTTGTGCGCGCGGCACGACCACTCGCCCATGTCGCCCCACCGCAGCGCGCGCACCACCAGCTGCACCACACGATACGACTGTTACTGACCTTGGCGGGGTATATGAAGGTGGTGGCCTGGTGGTGTCCGTGCGCGTTGTGCGCGCGGCACGACCACTCGCCCATGTCGCCCCACCGCAGCGCGCGCACCACCAGCTGCACCACACGATACGACTGTTACTGACCTTGGCGGGGTATATGAAGGTGGTGGCCTGGTGGTGTCCGTGCGCGTTGTGCGCGCGGCACGACCACTCGCCCATGTCGCCCCACCGCAGCGCGCGCACCACCAGCTGCACCACACGATACGACTGTTACTGACCTTGGCGGGGTATATGAAGGTGGTGGCCTGGTGGTGTCCGTGCGCGTTGTGCGCGCGGCACGACCACTCGCCCATGTCGCCCCACCGCAGCGCGCGCACCACCAGCTGCACCACACGATACGACTGTTACTGACCTTGGCGGGGTATATGAAGGTGGTGGCCTGGTGGTGTCCGTGCGCGTTGTGCGCGCGGCACGACCACTCGCCCATGTCGCCCCACCGCAGCGCGCGCACCACCAGCTGCACCACACGATACGACTGTTACTGACCTTGGCGGGGTATATGAAGGTGGTGGCCTGGTGGTGTCCGTGCGCGTTGTGCGCGCGGCACGACCACTCGCCCATGTCGCCCCATCGCAGCGCGCGCACCACCAGCTCGCCCGACCGGAGCACCTGCACGACAATTTGTCAATTAAACAAAAAAATACGAAGATAACGTTTGTTGAAGTTCTTCGTGACGTCTCGTCCCCCCACTCCCGAAATTTGACGCGCTTCATCTTTGTAAATTTTGAACGATTTGATTTTAAGCAAAAAATACGTGTCCAATATTTTTTCGGACTAATTGGAATTATTATTTTTTTACCAAGGAATCATCCCTATTCTATTTGCTTTAATAAATATGAATAGAAGAAATAAGTTATTTAAATTACATCAGAATAATTTACAAAAAATAGCCAAATTTTCAGAGGTTATTGATTTCATTGTTATGAACAACTTTTACAATGGGACCAACTCTGAAAACCTGATAAAAAAAATGTACATTTTCATAGTGCAGCGTTGATCTTTAGTATGAAAAGTTTTGTTTTCCATAACATAGGCATGGAAATGTTTTTCAAAATTCAATCAATAAAATAATTTATTCAGGTAAGCTCTTAACCCCTTATTAATAAATAAAGTGTCAGTCAGTCTTGTAACACCCAGGTATTAAGATCCCCAGCCCTTTATGTTATATGACATTAGAAAGTGACGGATATATTTAAAACCTAGGTACAGTATTACCCAACTAATAAGGCGCGTCCGTGAATCTTCGTTAGCAAAGAATAGAAAGTATTATTATATATGACGTGTGTCACTCGCAAGTGCCGCCCCTCCGCATACATGGCGGCAGCTGCCGACCAAGACCGCGTCCTTGGTGAGCAGAGTAAGGGCTAGCTCCAACAACGCGTTGGTGATGATTGGGGAAAGGTTGGACTGTCCTTTTATCCGGCATTGTTCCAGCAGAAATGTCGCTGTACCAGTGCCGGAGAGAAGACTTTAATTATGTAATATAATGTATGTTGTTTTATTCTCAGTGTTTATTTGTGTATGCTATTTGATTTTTATATTTTATGATTATTATTATGTATTTTCTTAGATATTTGATGTGCAATTAATGGGTGTAAATTACCTGAATAAATTAATTTATTATTTATTATTTATTTATTTAATAGCATTTACCGCGCTTTGAAAATGTATCTTCTGCGCAGGTACATCAGTAAGCCATATTAGTTGGGTACTACTGTATACTTACGCTAAATAATAAAAATAATAATTAATACTTCACTAACACCTTATTTATAAATAAGGGGGTTAACGTCTGGCAGTTTGGCTAACGAAAAATGGCACTGGAATGTTATTATTTGCTTTATTATAGAAATGAATAAAAAGAGAAAAAAAACTAGTTTTTTTAATGCCAGGTTTTTCATACTAATTTTTGGATTGCTATGTTGTCTTTTTTTTTTTACCGCCATTTTCCTCTATGAACGTTAATTCCTAAGAGCGGAAAGCTAAAGTATCAAGAAAGACAAAGCAAAATAGCATACCTTCATCCTCGGATCCTTGACGAGGTTGCCGTTGTTGTCGCGCCAGTCGACGCGCGGTCGCGGGTGTCCCTTGGCGCGGCACGGCAGCACGGCCGTGGCGCCGATCACGTCCACGTACACCTTGTACGAGACCACCACGCGCGGCGCCAGCGGGTACAGGCGCCCGCGCTCCGATACTGACGTGCTGCCATCTACTGGACAATGGATCAGTATTGCCAACTGCTAGCTTTAGCCAGTAGCTAGACTTCTTGCAAAAAGTTGCTAGATTGCCAATTTTTGCCACCCAAAAAAGGTGCTAGAAGTAGCTAAATGTTACTTACAGTAGATAACAATAAAAATAGTGTTTTTTTAAATCAATCACGAGAGAATTAATAATCAGTAAATTACGCACTTTTTTTACAGGTAATATACGTATATATTGTATTAAACAGCGAGCATTCGTTTTAAATTGATAAAACGAAACGAGACAGGAGTGGCAGAACAGAGGTAGTACAGAGTCTGTATTACTTGTGTTCTGTACCACAGACTACTTATATAAGTAATATGTTTGAATGTAGAAATGAAACGGGGAATTCCAGGCTACTGACCTATAACATGCCTATACCCAGACCCATAGCGTCGCGTTTAGTTTTTTTTTCGAGTCCCAGTGCCCTGTCATGAACTCTCGAAAGTATTGAAAAGTTGCTAGAAAAAGTAGCTTAATAAATTTAGCTACAAGTTTAATTGAATTGTAGCTGCCTAACACCAAAAAATAGCTAGATCTAGCTTTAAAGTAGCTAAGTTGTATCACTGCAATGGATATCGTGTTGGTCGTATTGGCCATAGCATGTGCTGCCATCTAGTACACATGGTGCCGATTTTGATTGTAAACGCACTAAACTAATTTGACAATCAATTTACAGTCGATAGAATTATGTTGTATGGATATGATTACCTTAAATTCTCAACCGATTTGGAAGTACGAAAATAGATGAAAATTGAGAATAACTTTGAGCTATACAAAAATGGTGGTACTAGTTGCGAGAATACCCTGCTTTTAGAGAACTACCTACCTTCTCAAACAATTTGGACCGTTTGCGACATACGGAACAAACCTAAACTTAAAAGAGTGAATTTCTTACATCCTTTTCTTATGTTCTTTGTTAGAAAGAGATATAGTGAAATTACATTAGTTTAGTTGTAAACAACAGAGTCATCACCATAACAGCCATTAACGTTAGAAATAATGTAGGCAATATTGTGTCGATGGTGGCGCCACCCTATAAGTTGGTGCAACTGTAGTATACTGTAGCTGTATATTAGTAATGGTGTTTATGTTTAAACTTGTTAATACAATTTATGCGTACCATTTCTGAATCAATGAGAATTGATTTATCAATACGTTTTCGTAAAGTTTTATAATTGACAATTATTTTGCCGTACAAAAAAAACTGGAAAATAGTAAGAGCAAGTGATCAGAATTTATACTTATATAGTAATAAGTACAACGATATATATAGATAATATTAAAATAATCTTTTTATTATTGCGTTCTCTGATTGGCAGCGCCATCTATTGTCGAATAGAATTATTACTATCTTTTACAAAACAAAGTTTATTAATCTTTGAAATTCTAAATTCTAATAGTGATTAAATTTTCGCCGGATCTTTATTTTGAATCAAAGCCATTTTCTTTGCTAAATTAGAAACAAAAACTGTCCAATGAGTATTTTAATAAAACTTCACCTGTCATTCCTAGATGTCACTAGTTGCTAGTAAAATGCCACTATGACTTTTTAAAGTTTTATTGTTGGTTATGTACATTCGTTTATGCTTTTTTATATTAAACTAGCTTCTGCTCGCGGCTTCACCCGCGTGGCCTACAGGAAACAAATGACAGGAAACAAAACAAGTAGCTTCACCCCGCTTCAAGGGTGACATTATTAAAAACGCTGAGACACGTTTAAATTAATTTTCAATCTTCAGCCTAAACACATGCCTACCTACATAATGTGAAGATCCTAACTTCGAAAGTAACGGACTTTCATACAAACTTTCATCCCGTATTTTAAACCCCTTAGGGGTGAAATTTCAAAAAACCCATTCTTAGTGGATACCTACCTACAGTTCACAAATAATTATAATATACCCTCTAAATTGTACGTCTCTTGGACCAGCGGTTTAGGTTGTGCGTTAATATATCAGTCAGTCAGCCAGGAGGACTTTGAATTTTATATATACAGGGTGTTGTTTTGCATTCGTGCCATATTTATAGAACCAATAGTAAATGATTTATTATGTTATTATAAAATAGGTATTTAATTCTGGCCGTGATAAGTAAACGATTATTGATGATTTGTGATTAACGGCAAATCATAAGAAAACTTCACAACTTCACAGAATAAGTCTGCGATTCGGGGTCGAGGGGAGAAACCGGGCCGCTGCGCAGCGGTCACCAACCTATATCTTATAAATCTTTAAAAAACATCGTCAAACACGGAGGGACTTTTTATTTTTACAAAATTTTAAAAATAATATTTAATTTTACCTGCATGATTTTATAATTGAATGGTGTTATATATCAAGTAAATATCAACCTCCTTAAATATGGCACAAATGCAGAACAACACCCGGTATATAGATTCAAAATTGATACATTTTATCTACGTAACATTCATTTATGCTTTTTTAATATTAAATACAATTCATACATTTTATCTTTCAAAAAGACATAAAAATAAGGTTAAATTACTGTGATAAACTGGGTTACTTTTAAGTTTAAATAACTCATCAATATGAATTGATAGCACGGTGGTAGAGTTTTCTCACGATGTTTTCCTTCACAGAAAGCTCAAGCTCTGTGTAGGTTTTGAACCCTAGATCTTCGTCTCGGTATCAAAATCAAAAAGTAATTTTTTTTATACGACTAAGTCTGTAAACAAGCATACGGCCCGCCTGATGGTAAGCGGTTACCGTAGCCATATGGACGCTTGCAACACAAGAAGGATTGCTCACGCGTTACCTCGACCTTTCCCCCCTCCCCTACGAGCTCTGGCGATCTTAATCACGCGCAGAAACACAACTTTACACACATAAAGTTATTTGGCTGCGGTATTCTGTAAGGTGGGGAGGTACTTCCCCAGTCGAGCTGCTCTTCGAGCGAATAAACGCTATGCTCTCTTAAATTTATTTATTATTTATCTCATTTATTCAGTTTAGGCCCTGGTAAGGCACTTATGAACGAACGTTAAATTGGTACATGCAGTTGTTATAATGTTGCTGATTCTGTTGTTTACAACTAAACTAATTTTATTCTCACTAAGTATGTTTCTTTCTAACATTAGAAAAGGATGTAAGAAATTTAGTCCTGTCAAATTAGTCCAAATTGGACATTGGAAAGCATTGAATGCTTGTGTTCAATATAAATTTAGCCGCCATCTATCGCGGTTACGTCTAAATACCCGCTAATGAAGACGGCAAAGACTAATTTGACTGCTTTGAATATGTTCTATCCTTTTTAACCGACTTCAAAGAAAGGAGGAGGTTCTCAATACGGTTGTTTTTTTTTTTATATTTGTTATCTCATAACTCCGTCATTTATTAACCGATTTGGAAAATTATTTTTTTGTCTGGAAGGGTATACTTCCCGTTTGGTCCCATTGATCAGGATTTGATTACTTCTTAGTGTACTTTGAAGTCGGTTTAAGTTTTTTGTAAAACAGTCCAATTATTTCAATAATTTTCGTAAGATACGAGATGTGATGTGACTAAAATTAGTTTAGTTATAAACAACAGAATCGGAACCAATGTATCACATGTCTGTGTAAAATACAGCAAAATCAAACCAGCAAATAAATTAAAAAAAATAACTCACCAGCATTAAACACGACGGTGTCAGCCCTAGCGTTGTGTCCGGCGGCGGTGACGAGGCACGTGAACACGTCGGCGTCGCGGCCGCTCGCCTCGCGCCCCTGTGACGTCACCAGCAGCGTCGACGTCACGCGCGCCACTGACGTCGGGTTGCTGTCTATCAGCTCGTTCGACTCCATGTCGAACTGGAACGTTCATATTTGGATTTGTTATAAATATTGCATGACAGGCAGGTAGGGTTGCCAGGTCGCCAAAACTAATAGCCGGACAGACCAGCCAGTTTGGCCGGACACCCTACATTATTGAGGATTTTGTCTCAGTATTAATAGGTACGACAATTTTTTTATGTAAAATCAAGCTTTTTTGATTATTATCATAAATCTTGTAAAATTTTAGTGAAATAATAAATAAAATCGAATGCCAAATCAGTCTTAGGTAGGTACTTTATTATTAATCAGTCAAAATTAAATTCTAGATACTCAACATATTTAAAATCTTCTTAAATAGGTACTAATGAAAGGCTCGGCGCTCGCTAGTTTGTGAAATGTAAAAAGCCTTACAAAAGCCGGACAAGCCGGACACCGTTTATTTTGGCCGGACACGCAAACAAAAAGACTACCTATGTCCGGCTTTATCCGGACGCCTGGCAACGCTACAGGCAGGGGGATTGGAAATGGTTAAAGGTGCGTCTATGCTACGTGTGTCTATTCGCTCGTCACTCGCAATGTCAAGTGTGGACGTACAACGACGCTACAACACGAGCGTAACGCGAATCCCCGTGTTCGTCAAAAAACTGTCAATTGGCGGAGCCCCTTCGAGTGCGAGCTGAACATTCGTTCGAGGCTCTTAGCCCGACTACGCTACGCAAATTCGTATTGCGTGTGCTCGGTTCGTGTAACGTAGAAACGCACCATTAGAAATGCAACTTATCTAAACACAAGTCATCTTGCACCTGCATCTGACTACTCCTTTTTTTATACAACTATGTCGGTTAACTAGCATACGACCCGCCTGATGGTAAGCGGTTACCGTACCCATATGGATGCTTGCAACACACGAAGCATCGCTCACGCGTTACCGACCTTTCCCCCATCCCGTATGAGCTCTGGTGACCTAACTCACGCGCCAGAACACAACTTTACACAACATAAAGTTATTTGGCTGCGGTATTCTGTAAGGTGGAGGTACTTCCCCAGTCGAGCTGCTCTTTGAGCGAATAAACGCTATGCTTCTACCTCTCTCAAAAGTCTATCTATACTAATTACTAATCTACAGTTATATTATAAAGCGGTAAAGTTGGTAAGTTGGGATGTAGAAGATCATCTCCGGAACTTCTGATCGAATTCTGAAAAATCTTTCACTAATAGGTCCTAGTGTTATAGGCTTATTTTTATCCCGGTAACACGCTAGAAACATTAGTAGGTAAGGTGCGTTAGTAATAAAGACAAATTTTTAGCAAACAGAGGTCCTGTATTAAAATAATTAAGTATAATCAATAGACTCACCTCATAAACGGGTGCATCATTCTTGAACCAGTGTATATTGGGTGCGGGGGCGCCTACCGCGTCGCAAGTGAGCTCGAGCGCCGCGCCCGGCGCGAGCGAGTACGACGAGGCGGGCCGGCGAGTGAGCGACACGAACCTGCGAGATGTGCTCGCCTTTGTGGGGACCGCTGGATTGAGACGGGATATTTATTCGAATAGTTCTCTATTTGAAAATTTTATCATTTCAAAGTGAAAGCGTTTAGGCTCTAGTAGGGCTCTTATGAAGGACAAAGTTACCACCAGGGCCTCTACCGCGTAACTTTGGTGGTAATCGTAACGAACACCATTAATGAATTTCATCCAATCAGGGCCCACGAATGGTCATCGTCGCGTCATACCGCGTGCGCGTCATTGGATGAAATAATTAATGGTGTTCGTTACGTTTACCACCAAAGTTACGCGGTAGAGCCCCTGGTCAGAACTCGGCTTTCAACTGAAAACAATCGGCAAGAAATGATATACTATAGACGAAAACTTTTGGACAATCTAATTATTACTATACGGGAATTTAAAATTTTCTTCAGTCTACTTTGTAGCCGCTGGTTGTCAGTGCGATTAGAATGTAAACATACTTAAGCTTGTTTTGATAAGAGTTTTGCTGAGTTTATTGCCGGCTCTTCTCAGCAAACGCAACCTTCCGAACTGGTATTAGAGTCAGACCTCATAAGTGCCTGCGAAGGTCTATTTGAAAAAAAAAAAATTGAATATTATGATAAATTTCCCTCAAATAATAGCAAAAACTCCTTCTAGATTTCGCTTATTTATACATCTTCGGCTAAATCAGAAAAACAGAAGCTTTAGTAACCATTTCTCATACAGGTCGAAAGACGAATATTTTACCTTTTAGTTCATGGAGAGATGGCCCATTTTGTATGGAACTTAGTTCAATGATAGACATCTGAAGTTGAAATACTTATTGTTACATTAAGCGCCTCAGGTTTTAAAGACGGAAGGTTATCTCAGGGTTAGATCTGTTATTCTGTACCATTCAATTGCAAATTTCAACTCAGTTTCAATGTATTGAAAGACTGAATTTGATTGTTTTTTGGTTTGGTGACTCTACTTTTTGTTGACTGTACTTGCATTGTATTCGAATATACTAATGTATACCAAATATCAAGTCAATCCGACCACTAGAAGTGGGTGAAATTCGACTTGCAACATTCCACCCGAACAAACATAAAAGCTTGTAAAATAGATCATGCGAAGTGCCAAAAATGCTTATTTTTCAATTTTAAAACTACCAAAGTGCATCAAAATACTGATGTTACGCTTTTAATTTGAAATTAGACCTTATCAGAGGAATAGCTTATCCGAGATTTAGGTCTAAAACCAGACCTAAGAGAAATAATTATTATAGAGTACCGGGGTTTCTTTTTCGAGTGTGTATACGTTTCAAGACTTTTTTTGTTTGTTCAATGTATGTATACGTTTCTATAATAAAGTACCCAAAGAAATCCAAGAGCTACCTATACATAGATTCAAAAATATAGTAAAACAGAAGTTATGCAAGAAAGGGTACTATAAAGTTTCTGATTTTATAAATGACAAGAATGCATTTGAATGAATTGTTCGCTTCGCAGGCAATTGTTATATATATTTTGTAAATTGCAATACTTATAAGTACACATAAAAAAAAAAAGACTTGCTGAGTTTCTTGCCGGAGTCTTCTCAGTTCAAGTTGTATTTGGAACCGGTGTAGAGTCATTTGTTAACGTTCATAAGTGCCCTATCAGGGCCTAAATTGAATAAATGCTTTTTGAATTTGAATTTGAGTTCGAGTACGAGTTCCGTGCTTTCGGCGAAGGAAAACACCGTAAGGAAACCATAGCACGGTGGTAGGGTACTTTGTAGTACCCGTCTGGCTGGCTACCACCCTCAAGTTGGAAATCTGTCAAGCACCTATCGGTGTGTTCCGACAGCTGTACTTGAGAGCCAGTTCCTTTTAAGCTTTGTATTCTCTCCACCTTCGGCCAAAATCACTTACCACAATGAAATTGCTGTCAAATATTAAATACAGGCCTATACACAGTAAATAAAAACCGGTCAAGTGCGAGTCGGACTCGCATACGGAGGGATCCGTACAATATTAACTAAATCAACTTTTTTATGAATTAATTGGACTGTTTTACAAAAAACTTAAACCGACTTCCAAGTACACTAAGAAGAAATGATCAAATCCTGATCTGATGACAATGGGACCAAACGGGAAGTGTACCCTTCCAGACAAAAAAATAATATTCCAAAACCGACAAACACGAAACCTTACGCCGATGTTCAAGGCGCGTTAATTTCGCCTCAGTTAGCGAAACATCGCCGACTTAACTATAACTACTTAAATATAACTTACCGTTACTGTCTATGTTATTATCCATCTCAGATAACATTTTCATATGCCTGTTGACATTGGTCGAGTGACACGTGCTGCCCAGTAGCGCCACTACGGCGACGAACTGTACTAAATTATCCATCCTTATTGTATCCTTTTTATAATACTATTGAGATTCTCGCTGTAGGATTCTGAAACAATCATATATATATGGTTATTCAAATGTATAACCACAGAAAGACAGAACATATTAATATACCTACATTTTGTAAAAAATTAAAAACTATTTTTTTCCAGTTTGTTATATTACTTAAGTTTTAATACATATAATACTGAATAAGTAGAAACTCATTTTTTCATAGGCTAGCAACTTTTTAGGGTTCCGTAGCCAAATGGCAAAAAACGGAACCCTTATAGATTCGTCATGTCTGTCTGTCCGTGTATGTCACAGCCATTTATTTCCGAAACTATAAGAACTATAATATTGAAACTTGGTAAGTAGATGTATTCTGTGAACCGCATTAAGATTTTTACACAAAATTAGAAAAAAAACAAAAAATTTTGGGGGTTCCCCATACTTAGAACTGGTACTCAAATTTTTTTTTTTCGTCAAACCCATAAGTGTGGGGTGTCTATCGATAGGTCTTCAAAAATGATATTGAGGTTTCTAATATCATTTTTTTCTAAACTGAATAGTTTGCGCGAGAGACACTTCCAAAGTGGTAAAATGTGTGTCCCCCCCCCTGTAACTTCTAAAATAAGAGAATGATAAATCTATAAAAAATATATGATGTACATTACGGTGCAAACTTCCACTGAAAATTGGTTTGAACGAGATCTAGTAAGTAGTTTTTTTTTAATAGGTCATAAATTGAAATTAATATCAAATACTCAGGTCTATACTACCATTTACTTATATACCTACAGGTTTGTACGGAACCCTCGGTGCGCGAGTCTGACTCGCACTTGGCCGGTTTTTTTTATGAACTCTCGAGGGGATTTGGCACTGCTTGTCGAAATACAAGAATTTTATTCTTAGTTCGGCAGCAGATGTTTCATAATCTAGTAACCATGATTGTATCTAGCCTTACTTAGTAAATAAGAAGAATTGTAAACATTTTTTTGGTAATAAAAATTATTATTATTATTATTATAATTATTATTATTTATACATGAAATATTTTATAAACCCCGCAAAACATAAGAACAATATAAACTAACGGGCCGGCTGGCGCGGTTGGTTAAGACTGGTTAAGATTACACCTATTGCGCCTCTGGTCGTTGGTTCGATTCCCACACAGGACATGCATTTGTGTGCATGAACATGTCTGTATGTCCTGAGTCTGGGTGTCAGTCAGTTAGACTATCAAAAAAAATTGGAGACGTATTTTTTATTTTCGTAATCCCTTGTTTTCTCATCCAAAATTGGATCGATTAAAAAAAATCAAGAATCATAATAAGAAGGGCTTTGGCTATGTCTGTCGGTATTCCTTTGTTTTTTATATTCGTCAAATTTGTTCGCCGGACGTCTGATAAGGGCGTTAAAAATTGATAGTTTTTGTGATCATAGAAGGCTCCTAATTCTTATAATAATTAATTTATGGAGAACAACACAACCGAGGGACATACAGTGGTACCTACAGATTGCATGGTAGAATAATCAGAAGAGGAAACTGAGGATTACGATTGTATGAAACAAACGCCACCAGCATTTTCTCATAATGGAAAAAATATAGTCCACCCTGGGCCCAAGTGGCCCCTCTTACCTGGATGGATGGCCGTTATCATCCAAAAATGAGGTCAAAGACATCCTATAAGTAATAATCTAGTACAGCTATCAATACAATGTTAAATCTATAAGTGATAAGATAAGTAATGTGATAACGCAAGTGACTTCGCGTCACTTCCGCCGGTAACACGTGCTTATTTGCAAGTCGTTGCTTGACTTAGGGTGGTGACCACCTGCCACATTGTGGTCAGATGTTAGGTAATGAGATCCCGCTCGACTGGGGAAGTACCTCCAATTACAGAATACCGCAGCCAAATAACTTTATGTTGTGTTCAAGCGTCCATAGGCTACGGTAACTGGAGCTCTACCGTGTAACTTTGGTGGTAATCGTAACGAACACCATTAATTATTTCATCCAATGACGCGCACGCACGCACGTATGACGCGACGATGACCATTCGTGGGCCCAGATTGGATGAAATTCAATAATGGTGTTCGTTATGATTACCACCAAAGTTACGCGGTAGAGCCCCTGCTTACCATCGGGCGGGTCGTATGCTAGTTTGCCACCATAGTAGTATCAAAAAAAAAATTATAGCTGCCTGAAGTGTTTTTTCATAATCAAAAAGCTTATTAATTTAGCGAAGCCGCAGGCAGAAGCTAGTCATACAGTAAATTATTCAATTTAGGCTCTGATAAGGCACTTAAGAGATGTTAATATTGACTCTACCACCGATGACCTTCAGTATTTTTGAGTATTATGACTCTGAAAACATTATTTCAATGAAAAATATGTTTTCACTTTTTAGTATCGAAGAGTTACGCAGAAGTCTTAGTACCTACTGAGTACAGTTTTTCATATACGATTAATGTCCGGTTTCTATAAACAAAAACGAATCGTTTTGCTTATCAATGGTAGGTTTTTCATTGCCAAACTGGGCATATAGATCATTTCGTAAAATAATTTTACCTGTGATAGCTACTTCCATATGGGAGGGTCTGCTATGCAAAGCTTTGAGGTCTTTGCTTTATTATTAGTGCATATATAAGTCTTAATTTTAACCGATAACGGTCCGTAAATTATAGGAATCGGCCTTAAAACAGTTCACTATTACCGTAACTTCCCTTTCATAAGATAAGATTAAAATTACATAAATTAAAGTAATTAGGTTACTACGGCAAAGAAACCAAAAAAAATTGGGTACAGTTTTGTCTAATCTGTTACCAGGCAGAATTTTAAAAGGGTTTTTTGCTAAGGGCACTTTTTTGCTACCCTTAGCGGTCACCTATCCCATAGTTGTTCGATGCGTCATCATTTGGTTAGCGACAGACAAACAATATGAATAGATATTTGATGAATAAATATAATTATATTCCTTAGACATGGATAAACTACGAGAAAGAAGGCTTAAGTGCACATAATGAGAAGAGCAGATAGTTTTTATTCACTATAAATTAACTTTTTAACAAAAAAAAAACCGCCTTCAAAGTACACTAAAAAGTAAGAAATAACTCTTATCTGACACTGTTTTGAAGTTAGCTTACGTGTTATTTTTAAAAAAGAGGGTAAGTTAGTGATTTTTTTCTATCGAGCTAAAGTATTTAAATCATGTTTTGGAGCTCGCTGGACCTTAGGAAATATTGTCAACTGGCATATAGTAGTATATATTTTTTACAAACTAAAACCATGTAGGTAATTTTCTTTACATAAAACCGCCCTCACTCGCTCGTTTTGCACACGGGCAACGTGTTCCTTATAACGTACTCCTAAGGAAGCTTGTTTGAAGGGTGGACAGCTATCGTGGCATAATAATAAAAGTCAGGTGCTCAGAATACCGTCATATTTATGGAATGATTTGTTCGTTAACATTGATAAAATTGCTTTACATTAATTAATTAATAATCAATACCGCGTCTAAGAATTTTTCTATCAAAAAACGTGACAAAATAAGTAAGTTTTTATATGAGCATTCCGAGTTAATTAATCGTATAACATTGATTGAGGCTTAGAAATCTATTTTTGCCGCGGTTTTGATGGCGCGCGAGAATTTAATTTAACTAAGGACCCTCTTTATTAAGCATTTACTAGCTGTCTCCCGCGGTTTCACCTGGGTTCCTGAGATAAAAAGCAGCCTGTTTACATTCCGTATACACCTACCTTTACGTTAATCACGATGATCCGTTGCTGCGTGAAAGAAAGACAAACAACCTACACTATCGCTTTAATATTAATAGAAATTTCAGTTCAATTCAAGAAAATTCATTAAAATAAAATTAAAATTTAAAAAAATGTCTTGCTGAGTTACTTGCCGGAGTCTTCTCAGTTCAAGTTGTATTTGGAAACGGTGTAGAGTCATGATGTTAACGTTCATAAGTGCCTTATTTTTGAAAATTCATACCAAATTTTTGCTTCCAAGTTTTTTGAATTAAATTCATAAACAACGTGTCACCGCTCAATGAGGATAATCTTTTCACATCATTTGCTAATATTATTTACTCTATCCCGATCTGTATGCCTAGTACCCAAGAAGTCGTGTACTATTGTAGATATACTCGTACTCTTTCAGTCACACGTATCACGTAGGCATCCGTAGGGCTTTTTTAAATGGGTCAAAGAGGAACTCGGAAATTGCGATTAGTTTTGACCATAGATTAAATAAGGGCTTCCAGAAATTGAAAGTGATACAACGTAATTACGTAGTATATTTGTAAAGACTAAAAAGGGTGTGACTATTTTTAGGCCGCTAAAAATAGTCAGAAAATAATATGGGTAATGATGAAATGTTGGCAGGGTTGCATCAGTTTTTTTTCGCGTAATTTAAAGCCAGCATAAGGCTTCTTCTGTCATCATCCTTTATGGGAGGGTCAGTGGCCATACACAAAACCATTTTAATCGTTAAAAATGTTTTTTTTTATTGGTTTAGGTCTGGTTACGTAATTTTCATTATTCAAATATTTTATTTCTTTTTAAATATATTACCTATGTATATATAGTTATTTTGGTATGTGTTTTGTTTTGATTAATATATTATATTAGCATAAAAAAATATGACATCATAGTTTTAGCATAAAAATAAATATAATAAATTTTCTTTTTTTATATTTTTTACTGAAAAAAATTATTGTTTGTTTTAAAAGGCTTCTCGGCGGCGCACTATAAGTTGTGCCAAATTCCAGGTTTTCAGGCTACCAACTTTCAAAGCGAACATTACCTAAAGATTGTATTGACAAATGTATTTTTTCCGTAGTTACATTCTGACACAGTATTTTAAAGTTTTTTGACACAGAAATGATTCAGTTCAAGTTGATCGTAATAAGAGTTACATTGCTTTAAGCTAAAATAATGAAGATCATTTAAGGGCTATGTAGACCTTGTGGTAACACACCGTGACACCGCGCACATCGCATACCGCAGAAAATTTACTTACTTTACTATTAATTTATTTATTTATTAACTTTTTTTTTATTTTGCACACGGGTTCCTTACAGGTACGTATCCAACTATGGAAGCTTGTTTGAAGTGGGTGAATAAGGGTGAAAAGCTATCCTAGTGTAAGTTCGCCAAAGAGGGACTCGGAAATTGCGATCAATTTTGACCATAGATTAAATAAGGGCTTTCAGTAACTGAAAGTGATACTACGTAAATACGTAGTATATTTGTCAAGACTCAAAGGGTGTGACTATTTTAGGCGGCTAAAAATAGCCAGAAAAAAATATGGGTAATGATGAAATGTTGGCAGTGTTGCATCAGTTTTTTTTTCGCGTCTTTTAAAGCCAGCAGAAGGCTTCTTCTGTTATCGTCCTTTATGGGAGGATCAGTGGGCAAACAAATGATCATTTAAACAAAATGTTGTTTTTTTGGAGTTGGTTTAAGTTTTATTATAATTTGGTTACGTCGTTTTCATAATTCAAATATTTTATTCCTCTTTACATACCGTTATTTTACTATGTTTTCTGTTTAAGTTTAATATATTCGTTTTAGCGTAAAAAAATATATAAAATTTTCTTTTTTTATATATTTTTTTACTGAACAAAATTATTGTTTGTTATATAAAAGCGTTTGCTCAAATGAATAAAGGCAAAAAAGCAAAATAATTACCTCAAATGAATAAAGGCAAAAAAGCAAAATAATTACCTTTTAATAAATCCTTTAACGTTTCCGAACTGGCACTCTATACTATAAAATAAACACAAAATGCCACAGTTTATAAGAAATAAAATCGAATATCAATATTGAAAATTAAATATTGAACGACAGTCACAGTTTCTTTTTTCAAATTATTGTGTCAACACTAGTTGGTAGTCCGGGACGAAATGACCGGGTAAATGAAAAGCTCCTGCTTATATAGGATGCTACTTGCGTTCGCGCAATGAATTCCTATGATTATTTTTTTGACGATAGAGCACGCCACTTCATTTATCGAATAAGCGGGCTTCAGGACTGAACCACACTGAACAAAGCTTGATATCATTTGTGAAAAGTAAGTCTTTGATGACTATGAAAGAGTAGCACGTATCTTAATAGATATAAGGTATAATCTATTTTTGATAAACTACATTAATGGAATCGCAGTTTCAGTGTTTATATTAACGTGCTAAAATTGGGTTTTCCGGAACGTAATTTAAATTTGAAATAAAGAATTAATAAAGGAAAAAATATATAATATTTGTATCCATTTACAAATTACAAGAAAGGAAATGCGTTATCATTATGAACATGATAAAAAAATTAAGAATATATTTTTCACCTTTTTAAAAATGCCATATTTATTGCACGGGAAGTAAATTTTACTTTTCTTGCAATAAAAATGGCATTATCATTCAGAAATCAATAAAAATAAAGAGAAACGTCAAGATAACATTGCTAATGACACTTTTTAGTCCAGACTGGTTCCGTGATTTCCCAAAGGCTTCAACTGAAAATCAATGTTTAAGGTTCTGAGGTATGTATTACTTACCTCAGATAAAAGTAGAGTCCTTTTTGACATCACATTTTACTGCGGAGTCTGTTGTGTGTGTAATATTTGTATTATCTATTTCTTGTTTCTTTTGTCAGTTATATTGTTGTCAGTGCGATTAGAATGTAAATATGGTGTAATGAATCTAAGCTTATTTTGAAAAGAGTAATTGTTGAGTTTATTGCCGGCTCTTCTCAGCAAATGCAACCTTCCGAACCGGTATTAGAGTATTAGAGTCAGACTTTTTATAAGTGCCTGCGAAGGTCTATTTGATTAAATGATTTTGAATTATTGAATTGTTTTTTTTTCTTCTTTAATAAATGTTGTGTTTCTTGCAGTGGCCCTAACATAGCAATTTCAGATCTTCACGTTGATAATATTTTATGGATTCGAGAGACAGTTTCCCGATTCAATTTGAGGGCAGGTATTACAAAGTACCCGATCACCGTGCAAAGCTGGCTCCTCATAGCGTGCGCCAGTTACGTTAGAGCCTACAGTGTGACATATCCTTTTGAAGTTTAAGAGTGTTAAAGCAAAATTACCTTTTGGTTCCCTCACAATAAGGTTTATATGTTAAATTTATGGTTATTTATATTGTAAAGAGATAAGGACTACTTTTCTTAGTATTAATCAACGTCATAATGTATTTCATAAAGCCCCACTACACGCTACGTCTTGCATGCGCAGTACACAAATGCAGACCTGACTGTACAAAAAATACTGAACACTGTATGTACAGTGGCCACACGTGTAAGTAAGCACAGCAAACTAGACTGTGCAAATCTCATAGTATTTGGAATGAAGCTTGGCTAGAATGACTACTATCATGTTAAGACCGTACGAAAACTGCGCATGACAATCTTCAGCTTTTCACAGATTTCACAAGCCTAGGGTTGCCATCCGTCCGGGTTTCCCCGGATTCGTGCTAGTTTAGAGGGCATCCGGAGAGCGTCCGGGCGGGGTATAATTTTTTGTCCGGGCTTAAAAGTTTTCAAGTCAGAACAATCAAATCAATTTTTTTTTTACTTCCATGTTGCCAGATTTTAAAGATGGCAATCCTACAAGCCGCGCTTCCAGGGAATGCACTACCGTCTTGCCGTCAACTCGCTCAGTCTCACCTGCGCAAACTGGTTGTAGTTATGCTTGCATGTAAGACGGAGTGTGTAGCCGGGCTATTATACTACCAGCTACCTAGTAATAGATAAAACGTCATAATATCGCATGACAGTTCATTGACAGATGTCCCAGGCGTAGACCTAATTTCATCGTGCATTGATGAAACATTGAAAATTGCACGCAACATGCGCGTTGTAAGCGACATAATTATGTAACGATCACTGAAATTGAATCCTTCGCATATTGCTCATCAATGTATTTTGACAATGACTATTTAAACGGGTAAGAAGCACAGAGGATTGAAAGAAAGAAAAGAAAGAAAGAAAAATATATTTATTCTGATGTACATACACGCAAAGAAAGGATTGAAGGGAATTAGTAGGTACCTAAGAAAAAAGGTTATCTCACAGTGACATAGATCGAGGACTGCAGGGCGGAGAGCTGCAATAAAAACTGTCATCCTAACTGGACGTGAATCCAAAAGAATCATGGCGAGATCCATACATTGATTTGTACAAAAAATAAGACATTTTAGCAACATATTAATATACTTAAATAAAATATTTTATAAACCCCGCAAAACATAACAACAACATAATGGTTCTGGTAGAAAGTCGCATTTTTATCCCGGGGATATAAAAATATTTTAAGTGCCTCAAATTATTCCTTAGGCACCAAGCATCAATAGTAACGTCATTTCAAAGTCTCTAAAATCTTTATTATTTTGTACAAATCTCGCCATGATTCTTTCGGCTCAATCTTTTGGGGATAAATCTCTATCTAAATGAATCTTTATTTCCCTTGGTCAAGCAGTGTCAAGCACGCCATAACTTGAGAACGCATTGACTTTATATATTACTGGCGTATGAGAACGACTTTACCGATTTCATCCATCTTCTTTTTTAAGTTTTGTAATACTCTGGAGAAGGTTATTACCGAAAAAAAAATAAGAAACTTAACGGGAGGGTAGGGTAGGATATCGCTCGGGTACGTGGGTGAAACCGCGGGGCGCAACTAGTCAAGGATAAATGTATTAAAATTCAGTTGCAAGATTCAACCCATAGCTAACAAGGCAAGTTAAATAAAATCCTGTAATAAAAGCGAAAGGGCAGATTTTCTTTTAGCAGTATCACATAACCTCTTATCTGGCAATACAAGTGAGGCCACGGGAGACAGCAAGTGGTGTTAATAAGATTCTTGCGCATGTTCCCCACCCAACCGACTGATGCTCTCAATATTATTGTTCATCTGAGGGTATTGACTGGAATTGATTGATCAATATGCAGGCAAGTATTGCACAATTTCAATTTAAGTTACCAAGCCAGATATAGGCTAAGATGTTATAGGTGTAGATGCGTCTCCCGCTCTATATTTGCAATGTTAAAAGAAGGTTATTGCCCGGAATTCATTTAGTTACATAGACTTTTTCAGTCGTAGGTAAATCTTGCAAAATTTGATATAGTAAATCCTAGCAATATCCCGGGTCATTCTTAAGAGACGGCTATCTTATCCCAACCTAAGCAGAGCTTTGAAAGCTAGTTATCAACAGTAAATACCATAATTAATATAGAATAGAAATAATCAGACATCTTAGGACAAGCAGACATGTTCATGGACACAAAATGTCCAAACCAAACGATCAGTGGCGTGATAGACACACCAACTGTCTCGTCAAAAAAATCTTTTTGTGTTCTTAGACAATATGTGTGACAATATGCGAATTATACTATATACAGGAATTGTTCAACCTCATTCCACCATCCCCATTTTTAAACCGAACCACAAGACGCCGGGAAAATTTTCACCCGTACGTTGTTGACATACCGAAAATACGGACACAGCGTTTTGCATCCTCATTTATAATGCGGACAGCAAGGGAGTGGAACTTGCTTCCGGCGTCTGTGTTTCCTGACGCCTACAATCTAGGAACTTTCAAGGCCAGAGTGAATAGGTTTCTTCTGGGTAAGCGTGTTTCATCGTAGGCTTCGTCATCGCCCCTTATGGGCGGATCAGGGCCAAACGCAAGACCATTTAATTAAAAAAAAAAAAAAAAAAACTGCAACTGTGAGAAAAACTTTTGCAAGTACAGGGGGCCAAGTTTGCCATTTTAAATCAAATTCTGCTACTACCACATTACCTTTGAGCCACCTTTCTGTTTTCTTCTAAATGGTTTTCTTCGCTATTGAATTAGTAGACAGCTAAAGCCCATCACAGACGTAGCTATAATATATATTAATATAAATCACAGCAAGGCATATTACGATATATTTTCGATACTAATCTTTGAGTGACCGCACACGCAGCTATAATATATATTTTTGTTACTTCACCAACTTGAACTGGCATTTATATTATAGCTCGGCATATTAATATATATTATAGCTACGTGTGTGATGGGCTTAAAGCTGTGTAAATTTTGACACCACTGATAGTTCATTGGAATACAATTGTAATAGCAAGCTTGGGCCCCAGGTATACAGATAATAGTACAATATTCGTTGTTTTCTAGTTTAATAATATAAATCAATGACGCATCTACTTGTTAAACATCATTGGATTAAGAGGCCGCATTTAAAATATCCTTACATATACAACGTCTTTCTGTCTGACGGTATGTTAGTTATCATCATCAGCCCATAATGTCCCACTGCTGAAAACGGGCCTCCTTTCACAAACGAGGGTGAAAGGGAATGGGCAGATACTCCACAACGCGTGCCCACTGCGGATCGGTAGAGGTAGGCTAGTGGTGAACCTACTGTTGGAGTTCTCAAGCCACCTAGGATGCCTCCAACTAGCTTAACGACAAACAATATAGTGATCACCGGGACTACAGCATTACGTGCCATCCGAAGCACGGGAAACACTCGAGTTGAAATACCACTAGGCGGTCACCCATCTGGGTACCTTAAGCTTAACATTGCCGATCGATTAAGAACGACGATAACCCACAGACCACGTCGGACATATTCTCGTGTCCATGAGAGCAGTCCACCTCTCACGTACACATTAGTTGGCTATTCCGCGGGAACAAGACTGTCGCCGTTTGTGAATTTGTGCGTCCCGGCTTGTACACACGGCTACATATCAAGCTATACACATCCAGTATTTATTTATTTATTTAATTAGGACAACCAGTAGTTGTTACATTACAATAAAATAAACTAACTAAAATAGAAAATGAGATAAATGTACAACTTTTTAAGGAGTCACATCATTCGTTATAAATTTTGGTAACATAAAAATAAAAGTATTTCTATAAGCTTTATATAAAGAAAATATAAACTAAAAAACAAGATAAAAGAAAAAGTAAATTAAAAAGTCCAAAAATTTGAACTAATCACAAGAAAATAGAGAACACAAAAAACATTATTATACTTATAATTTAGTATAAGTATTTAGTATTAGTATAGTATGTTATTATACTGGATGTGTATATCTTGATGTGTCACCGTGTGTACGTACTGTGTGGTGGCCGACTTGAGCGACAGTTTTTTTTTCGAGAGAATATATCCGACTTTTTTTAACATCCTTGCTATAACCATCCGACACCATGAGGGCTTCTGCGCGGTCTGTTAGTGGGTAAGGACCCCTGAACGAAGGCAGTATCAACCTCTAAGATTGAATTTTAAATTTTCCTTAATGCTTACGTTATTTTGGGGTTTTCGCTGCCATTATAAAATTAAAATAAAACAGACTCCTGAAATCTGTATATTGAAACATTCACAAACAAACCAGGATAAATATTAGAAAAAAAGTTACAAGTAACTCCTTACTGTCGTGTTTTCAATTCGTTTTGAACAGATTCAATATGGCGTCTTCGTTCCACGGGATGTTTCTAGAATGATCTTTATATCGAGGGCATCAAACCATACCGTGGCGTATCACTAATTCACTACATAGTATAAAATGAAGTCGCTTTCCGCGTCTGTCTGTCTGTTTGTCCGCGAACTCCTTCTAAACCACATTTAAATCCGTTGATTTAAATGCGGTTTTCACTATGAGTTAGATAATTTTCCCAGGAAGGTTTATATAAATAATGCATATATGTTATATATACAGAACATATAAAAAAATACAATGTTTCGTAAACACATAGGTAGATCTTTTTGCGCTTTCTTTGCTAACGCTGACTAAACTTTACGAGATATACCTACCGATCAAAATGATGTAGGTACTACGGAATTGCGTATCATGGTGCGTTCATGCTAGGCGAACCGAGCACGAGCGGAGCCTCGAACGAGCACACTGCGAGCACGATTCGCGTAGCGTGGACGGGCTCGCGAGCCTCGAACGAGCGCGATTGACAGTTTTTTCACGTACAAAGGGATTCGCATCGTGCTCGTTGAAGGCTCGCAGTGTGCTCGTTCGTGGCTCGGCTCGTGCTCGGTTCGCCAAGCATGGACGCACCATTAGAAATGGTATAGGTCTATATCCTATGGATATCCTAGTTTTTTTTTGTGGGTAATACTTTTGAAGTTATTTTGACCCATATAATATTAATCCTTATCTAATTAATTAAATAAATAAATATTAGGTTTAGTTTAGAGTATTGTTTATTATTATTTCTTTTGTGTGTGTTATATAAGTTAAAAGATATTAAAATCAAGTATTAATAATTATATTACACGCATTAAGTTAATTACGACGGGCATTTAATGTAGATAAAGTTTGCTCTTTAAAGAAAATCATTATAATTTATATTTTAAAATATATCACAGATTTTTTAGCAAGAGATAGTATTCGCGATACCGTGAACGGGCGGGCCGAGAGAGGCGCGGGCGCGTAAATCGCTCGACACCACACGAAATTGCACCCGTGCGAAGCCGGGGCGGGCCGCTAGTTCAGTATAAAACTACGGTAAAATTATACAAAGTAATATTTTTAGGCAAATTCTTTATAAACAGTTTGCAGTGTAAGTTGTTGGTTTTATAAAATGTTTTTATGCTTGTTTACCTCAGACCAAAAAAAATGAAAGACGGAACGGTCTGTGTTCTTAAGTGACGCAAGTAATAGGAAGCCGGCGTTCTTGTAAATACATGGCGTCACACACACATATAGACCATAGGAAGCCGATCGGTTGTCATTCCGCATTTAGATGTTGACAGTGACAATAAGGCTCAGTACCATTTGTGCCTGCTTGGGCCAGTACTGATTTTACTCACGCACACGTAGGAAACTTTCTTATCAGGTGACACTCCGTATTGATTTTTAGGTTTCCGTAGCCAAATTGCAAAAAACGGAACCCTTATAGATTCGTCATGTCTGTCTGTCTGTCTGTCCGTCCGTATGTCACAGCCACCGTATGTATGTTTTTTCGAAACTATAAGAACTATAATGTTGAAACTTGGTAAGTAGATGTATTCTGTGAACCGCATTAAGATTTTCACATAAAAATAGAAAAAAAAACAATAAATTTTGGGGGTTCCCCATACTTAGAACTGAATCTCAAAAAAAATATTTTAATAAATCCCATAAGTGTGGGGTGTCTATGGATAGGTCTTCAAAAATGATATTGAGGTTTCTAATATATTTTTTTCTAAACTGAATAATTTGCGCGAGAGACACTTCTAAAGTGGTAAAATGTGTGTCCCCCTGTAACTTCTAAAATAAGAGAATGATAAATCTATAAAAAATATATGATGTACATTACGATGCAAACTTCCACCGAAAATTGGTTTGAACGAGATCTAGTTAGTAGTTTTTTTTTAATACGTCATAAATTGAAATTCATATCAAATACTCAGGTCTATACTACCATTTACTTATATACCTACAGGCTTGTACGGAACCCTCGGTGCGCGAGTCTGACTCGCACTTGGCTGGTTTTTTATGTGTGTCTGTGTTGTTTACTTTGTAAAATATTTAAAAATGTAACCTTGCTTCTTGTCAGTTCTTTTCAGTTGAAGGATGACTTACAAACTGTTGGTAACTTCAGTAACTTTGACTTTCATGAGTGCCCACCAGTGAATAAATGAGTTTGCTTTTTTCTACGTTTTCCTTGGGGGCTAAAAAGGAAGCTAAAGCAATATTGCTACGCAATTCATTTTTTCGAATTCTCGGCTGATCCTAAGTGATTCCAATATTTTTTGGTAACATAGTTACTCATTATATACAATTCAATTCGTTAAAAGATTTAGAATTGCATAAGATCTGCTTTAAATTCGAAAAAATGAATTGAGTTAGCAAATTCAAATTCAAATTAAAAACAAATCAAATTCAAATTCAAAGACATTTATTAAAATAGACCTTCGCAGGGACTTATGAAAAGTCTGACTCTAATACCGGTTCGGAAGGTTGCATTTGCTGAGAAGAGCCGGCAATAAACTCAGCAATTACTCTTTTCAAAACAAGCTAAGATTCATTACATAATATTTACATTCTAATCGCACTGAAAACAATTGCGTGCCCCGGCGCGGCGGCAAAATTACAAAGAAGACTGAATCAATATTTAATAAGTAAATAAATAGCAAACTCGGCGCAGACCAGCCCCCACAAGCAGCACCTGTTCACAAGTATGACGCGTGTGGCAGCCATCGCCCTCCTCGCCTATTGCTCGCATATTAATATTGCTTAGCTTCCTTTTTAGGGGGCCTTATCTCAGAATTTACGAATCGAATTCTATTCTATTCAGTCTAGCAAAACATACATATACTCGAAAAACAAAATATCAATCGCGAATCTTTACGTGCAGTTTAATGTCCTGAGCTAAGCTAAGATATGCATTTAGAGCATTCTATTCAGAATCAATTGAGATATATAAGGTCACTTAGGTCAGACACATTTTTAAATGTATTTGGAACAAGCCCACCAGAGATTCCCAGGTAGATATATGTCGTAGTGAAAATTAAATCTGTATATAAATTCGTGAAGAGAATTCGTCCGACCAAAGGGTGCTAACGGGACCGTCCGTCCGTCCGTCCGTCTATCTGTCTGTCAGTGGGCTGTATCTCATGAACCGCAATAGGTAGACAGTTCAAATTTTCACGGAATGTGTATTTCTAATGCCGCTATAACAGTAAAATAATAAAAATGAAATAAATTTTATAATTAAAGGAACGAGATACAAGAAACGTCAAGGAACCATTCGTTCGCGATCCGTTTCGCACTGTGGCCGGTTGATTTTACAATGATTTATGAATTGTGTTAGAATAGAATTATATTTATTTTGAAATTTTTTACATTTATTTACAGGCTAAAAGGAGTTTTCTTCCGCGGATGCTCGGACTGTGGAATGAGCTCCCCGCCGTGGTTTTCCCAATGGAGTACAGCATGGGGTTCTTCAAAAAGGGCGTGAAGAGATTTCTTCAGGGTCGGCAACGCGCGAGTGATACCCCTGGTGTTGCAAGCGTCCATAGGCTACGGTAACCGCTTACTATCGGGCGGGCCGTATGCTTGTTTGCCACCTTAGTGGTATAAAAAAAAAAAAAAAACATACAAAACTATAATAAATATTAAACCAAAATAATTATCGTATCTATACCTTTTTTTTTATCATGGCGCTTTTGTATACAATGAAATAGAAAAATACCCCTTATAGGATCACTTTATTGCCCGTCTGTCTTGTCTGTCTGTCTGTCCGTCTATCAAGACCCTTTTTCTCAGGAACGTGTGGAGGTAACAAACTGAAATTAATATCCAATACGCAAGTCTGCAATCCCTTGGAGCAGTGAAAAAATTAAACTTCTATGTCAACGCAATCAAAAGATACGGCCGTTTATGCCGAATATTTTGACGATCGCAAGGGAATCAATACCTATAGGGCACCTTCCCGTTGACCTAGAATCATGAAATTTGGCAAAAAGCAAGGCCATGTAGCACAAGTAAAGGAAAAATTCCGAAAACAGTAAAACTGTACGTCAAATAAAAAAATAACATAATCGGAAAAAGGGTCAAATTCTACGAGACTCGATTCCCGTGATGAACGAACTACTTACATACCTACAAGTCTGTACGGAAACCTCGATGCACGATTCCGACTCGCAATTGGCCGGTTTTTTTACGAAATTGCAGCCTTAATGAATTAAATTGCATTTGTGCATAAACAGTTTAGTTGTTAAATTTAATTTTATTAATAACTGGAAAAACCAATAAGTTACTTATCACATGGAAAATTTGGGATTCAATAAGATCCAGAATTCTCGAGTCTTCCGCCGAGGGTACCTACCTCGTCCGATTACCAAATTAGATGTCTTATTGACTTACAATATGGCGGACAGATGGTTAATCGATTTGCTATTCAAATGTAGAGCTCAGGCGATGTCGCATACTCCGGTGTTTTATAATAAATACATAATTGATCTTTGTTGATGACTGTTGAAGCACTCGTGGTGTAGCATGATAAGCCGTTCTTAATTGATCGGCAAGTTAAGCTACCACCGTCGTGGTCGGTACCTGGATGGGTCGAGCGTTTCCGCTCTTCGGAAGGCACGTAAAGCCGTTGGTCCCGGTTATCACTTAATTGTGATGGTCGTTAAGCTAGTTGGAGGCCTTCTAGGCGGCCTGAAAACTCCAACAGTAGGTTGACAACTAGACTACAATACCTTATAGCATTCATGTTATATTCAAAATTCTATAGATTAAAGAGCTTGTTTTTCTCTTTTTAGTTAATTTTTGTTGTACGCAGTCGGGTTTTTTGTTTCTTTTAATAATTTAATTTACACTATATTATACCTGAAATCTCCAGACTTACTGATCCGATTCTGGAAATTAAGAGTGCTTATAAAGCCAAATAAAATATCTTAGAATTGAAATTTACCCAAGTAAATAATATTTAAATGAAAAAATATTTTTATATGTGTATTTTCACTATATACGCGATTCTATCAGAGCAAAAACATAATGGAATGAAAATTCCTCGATAGAAAAAAATCTCATAGCTACCTCTAATTCTAATGAATTTTCGTTTTCATTCGTTCATGGTGTATCTAAAATTCCATAAATAATATCACCAACGTATGACCTATGGCTGATACTAACTTCTTTTAAAAATATTCTATACTTTACGAGTTCAAATTCAAATTCAAAATCATTTATTCAAATAGACCTTCGCAGGCACTTATGAAAAGTCTGACTCTAATACTCTAATACTGGTTCGGAAGGTTGCATTTGCTGAGAAGAGCCGGCAATAAACTCAGCAATTACTCTTTTCAAAACAGGCTTAGATTAATTACATAATATTTACATTCTAATCGCACTGAAAACAATTGCGTGCCCCGTAGTTAGTAGCTTAGTTCATTTTTGTTCCGGGAAACACGCTATCTCCGTCTCATGCCACGCGAATATTAGATATAAGTTTGTTTCATCTGACATTGCCATATTTTTCTGGCTTTATACGCCCTCTTATCACTGAACGCTATACTTTTCATCCCGAGACGAAGCCGCGGGGAACAGATAGTCTTTAATATAAGCTACATAGTAATAAGCTATTTCTTTCAGGGCTCTATGTGTGCGATTTCAATTTTGTAAGGTAAATAGGTAAATATGATGATTCTTTGGGACGCGCAATCCATTTTCCCACAAAAAGCTCGTAGTTTCAACTAAAATCACATACGATCCGAGCTCAGTTTGTAGGATTTCATCTATTTGCGATCTAAATTGAATTTTTCACTGAATGGTTTCGTGGGCATGAATACATTATAGAGCTGATAAAAATAGAACTTTTAAATAGCAGATAAATGTGGAATTGTTTATTCTATTATGATAATAGGTAGTTCGCATAAATGCGGTTCATTATTAATAAAGGCATAAAGGTCGCCTACGTGGTTACCACACTGAAGTGTTCTAGGCTTCGTGTGGTTACCACCTTCCGCCACATCACCAATGACCACGGTCAGATTGTATTCAAAGTAAAATAATCTAAAATTAAGGTTTAAAATAAGTACCTACTCAAACATATATTTTTTTAAACTAAACTAAAACTACATTAAAATTATAAAGAAAATATATACATGGAAATAATCTCATCTCATCTCACTAATATTATAAATGCGAAAGTTTGGATGTTTGTGAGTTCGGATGTTTGTACCTCACACTTCAATAACTCAACGGATTTGGATGAAATTTGGCACAAAGATAGAATATGTTCAGGATTAACACATTTTTATCCCGAGAAATCAATATATCCCTCGAGAACGCGGGTGAAACCGTGGGGCGCAACTAGTTATAAATAAAAAACTGCGTTTAAATCGCCGCCTTCAGGCAGGGTTCCCAATAAGCTGGCGACGTTACCTCGTTGAATTGCAAGGCTAATGCGTTGCCCGAGGTAAGCGCCAGCTCTTTGTTCCCCTGTAGCATCAAATAGGCGTCTGGACTAAACTGCGCGCCTCTGGATCCCAGCAACCCAATAACTATTTTAATAAAAAAAAATATTCAATACAAGTTTTTTACAGTGACTGTACTTTGCGCGCCAATTCTATCTAGCGCCTTCGATAAAAATTTGTGTAAAGCTGTATTTTTTCTGCAGATGGAATGCGATTACCGTAGCCTATAGACGCTTGCACTTGCAACATCAGAGGGATCACTCACGCCTCACCGAAACACCAACTATCTTATTTAAATCTACCATGCGATGTCATCATCATCATCATATCAGCCTATGGATGTCCACTGATGAACATAGGCCTCCCCCATTAACTTCCACTTCGAACGGTTCTGGGCCGCTTGCATCTAGCGGCGCCCATCGACTCTGACCAGGTAGGCGGTCCACCTAGTGGGAGAGCGTCCCGCTCGGCGCTTTCCAGTACGTGGTCACCCTGCGATGTAACTTTTGCAATTCGTAAGCTAAAAAAAAGGACATGTTTTTCGTCTAACCTAAAATGACCGACGGATGACCTTCTCTAAAACCACCTTTGGGTATAATTAACTATTGTTTCTCGTTGCGTGTTTATGCAGAAATCTAAAAAAAATAAAACGTGTCGAGTTGAGAATCTCCCTACCCGTTACCTGGTTACCCGAATACTACTTTCAGATATTTGCGAAAATGTGGTCGATAGTGGTCAGCTTCATTTGTGGTTAAACATCACGTTTGAAAACTTCTATGTAACATAAAACATTCGTATGTTTGCTGATGAGTACAGGCCTCCTTTCACAAATGAGGGTGAAAGGAACTGGGCGATACTCCACCACGCGTGCCCACAGCAAATCGGTGGAGGTAGGCTAGTGGTCAACCTACTGTTGGTTTTCAAGCCGCCTAGGAGACATCCAATTAGCTTAACGACTATCACAATTAAGTGATAACCGGGACCAACGGCTTTACGTGCCTTCCGAAGCACGGAAACGCTCGATTTGAAATACCACTAGGCGGTACATCTAGGTACCGACCACGACAGACGTAGCTCAACTTTGCCGATCGATTAAGAACGAGCGCTTCAATGTGCTTCGCACGGAAAAGAGAATCGTATGTTTATTTTCTCTGAAATATAGCAAATTCGCAATGTTTCCGAAATGTCGTCAACCTTCTTTATGCAACCTTCAAGTATCATTTACTATCGTTTCTCATTGCGTATTTAAGCAGAAAATAACCACTTTGTCATTTACTAACATTACAATACGATGTGTTATTCATTTCACAAGAAAGTTATTGTATTTTAAATCGAATCGAAAATGTATGAATTCAGTTGAATTTCAATGCGATATTTCATTATTTTGCATGCAATTTTGTTTTGCTTGGAAATTACACCATACAATAATTATCATTTCTTAGGGTTCCTTTCCCGAAGGGTGTCAAATGGGACCCTATTACTAAGACTCCGCTGTCCATCCATCCGTCCGTCTGTCTGTCATTGGGCTGTATCTCATGAAAAGTAATAGGTAGACAGCTGAAATTTTCAGAGAATATGTATTTCCAATAAAAATTTATTAAAATTAAATATTGGGTGGGCGCCCCATACAAGAAACGTATTTTTTTGGCGTTTTTGTTTTCATAGCAAAGTTATTGTACGGAACCCTCCGTTTGCGAGTCCGACTCGACGGTTTTTTCGTAGCCTATGGATGCTGGCAACACACGTGGCATCACTCACGCGTTACCGACCCTTCCCTCCCCAATACAACTACTCTTTTACAAATAAAATAAGACTATTCTAAAGAATTATTTTGAAAGTGAAACATAATTTGAATAGTACGAACTTTTACATTATAATTAGAATTATATTTTTCACGTGGCTATATAGCTCACGTTTTGAATCACGTTTTTGGCAGATTTTATGTCCTAGATGCTTGTGGTGGAAAAGTTGTGAAAGAATTTACTTTTCTGAAGCCGTTGGCTTAAGGGGCCCTTCATGGCCAATGGAACTTCAACGCAAGCGTAGTCTAAAAGCTTGTACTTTCATCCAATTCCAACGTAATGTTTGACTGCGAAAAAAGAGAGACACCATCAGAGCCATCGGTTATCAGTTGGTAAATTCCGCTGATCACTCGCGGCCGCTTCGCTAGGTCGTCATTCATGATTTCGCATATCATAAAACTTGTTCCAGACCCATACTTCCTGTGATGTAATCTTACAAGTTTGTGAAAAAAAAGTTAGTTATTTAGAATCTCCAATACATTTGCAAGCATTGTTTAGAGCTGTTTTCTTTACTTTTACAGTTTATAGGTAAATTAGATATGGCCAAAGTTCAGGTAAAATTTGTGCAAAACCGCTGTTTTTCGGAGGCTTTTACTGAATTTTTTTCACACTTTTTTTTATTTTCGCCTAGGTATACTGCTAGATATAGTTCACAAGATACCAATTTGAAAACATCTAACGAAAAGTGTTTAAAGACGCCATAATAAGTACAGAGCTTTTGTATGAAAAGTATGGTGAGCTGAGTGCTCTTAATCCGTGACTGAGGATCCGTGGACTGTTTAAGTAATGTTTTTTTTTATCATAATAATTTGTAGTTTTAAATAAAAAAGTCCGAATGTAGGTTTAGATTTGACGAAAATATAGTAACATCGAATAGTGATTCTTTTTTTTTGAAGCCACTTAAAATGAAATTAGGTTAAACGAATAACGACTTCTGTTAAAACGGTAAATGTGGCCGAGAGTGGGCAACTTTATTTGTGGTTGATGGCCGGTGAGTTGATATAAAATCATAATTTTTGTATGAAACAGATTACTTTTTTTTTATTACCGTGTGCAGCGACCACCTACTCAGAATCATGATTGTTCTTATATGGTAAATAAAAGAAATAGAGTATATTTTTTTTTCTTTTTGACAGTATAATAATATCTTTACAAAATATGGTATATTTATTTTCTCTGAAATCTAGAAACTTCGTACTGTTTTTGAAATTTCCTTCTGTATGTCGATTAAACTTTTATGTGTTTTCAGTCTGGCTGTATAATTGTTTGAAAAACATCTTATACGGTCAAGGTTTAGTTTCAAAAGTGTAAAAATATACGGAATATCAGGAATTTCGCAATTGTATACTTATTGCGTTGAATTTTTTATGACACATAATACATAATGCATAATGCATCGTTACATAATGTCTAAAGAAAAAAACAGCTTCTATTTCTAATACGGTGGTATACAGTACTTACTTTGAAGTCTGTCGTGTATCTTTTTATAGGCGGAGACACAATTCCCAAAAAAAATGCGTGCAGACTAAGATAAAACAAAACACGCCATTTGATTTTAGAACGTCTTTTCGAACTAACTTTAAATATTGTTTTATCAAAATCAAATTTTTTATTTCAAATAGACCTTCGCAGGGGATTATGAAAAGTCTGACCTTAATACCGGTTCGGAAGGTTGCATTTGCTGAGAAGAGCCGGCAATAAACTCAGCAATTACTCTTTTCAAAATAAGCTTAGATTGATTACATAATATTTACATTCAAATCGCACTGACAACAATTGCGTGCCCCGGCGCACAACTACAAATTAGACTGAATCGCAATTTCGAAAAAGTTAATGAAAACTAACAAATGTAAGTGTTGAAGGATCTACAAGCTGGATCGTTAATATATGTGGCAGTGGCGTAGCTGGGCAAGCAAAAAGCCGTGGGGCAAAAAATAAATTAGGGTCCCAACTAAACTATTCAAAATGTATTTATTTTTATGCGAAATATTAGGCGCCGATACCACAGAGAGAGTTCTAGAGTTCCGCGTTAAGAGGAAATGCTGGTGGCGTTTGTTCCATACAAACGTAATCCTCAGTTTCCTCTCTGGATAATGACACTAGAGCAATGGTGTCTACCATGCAATCTGTTGGTACCACTGTACTTCCCTCGGTTGTGTTTTTCTCCATAAATTAATTATTATAAGAATTAGGAGCCTTCTAAAATCACAAAAACTTACCATTTTTAACGCCCCTATCAGACGTCCAGCGAACAAAATTGACAAATATAAAACAACAAAGGAAGTCAGAGTCCGAGGGGCCCCCTGAGATTGGGGGCCCCGGGGCACTGCCCCGTTTAGCCCCTAGGTAGCTACGCCACTGATATATGGCAGCTTTCGAAGCGAAAATAATTGTCTGCGACGTCATAATGGGCACTACATCATATCTAGAGCAAAAATCTAGTACTGTGGTTTCTACAGAATCAATAATAGCTCTAATATGTATATAAAAATCATGTGTCTGCTTGTCTGTATGCTTTTTTTTCATGATTAGACCTGTATTTGAATAGAATTTCAACGTGGTCAGTGATGTGGCAGAAGGTAGTAGCTTACACAGCCGGAAGGACACTGGTTCAAGTGCAGCTGTAGCTGTAGCTGTTTGCCGACAGATTTTCAACTTGAGGGTGGTAACCAGCCAGGCGGGTACTACAAAGTACCCTATCACCGTGCTGTGGTTTCTTTTACCGAAAGCTCAAGCTCATTGTAGGAACCTTTGTCTCGACATTCGAGGTCTACAGTACAGCAGTGACAAGTCTAAAAGATAGACCAAACATCTACGAATTGAAGATGTGTTGTAGATCTCTCCTGATATCCTCAAAGAGCACAATAATGGATAGACCTACATCGATTGTGCAGCATGTAAATACTCCAAGTTGGTCACAAAAAAGAACACTCGATTGGTGGAAAACAATCTCAGGTAGAATACAATCGTTCACGTGGCCGATCACACACTCGTTGGATGGACAGAATAAAAACTGTAACTCAATCCACTATGGTACAGTATATTTGCAACGCTTAGAACTGGCAAAAGTGGAGAAACATGGCGAAGAACCCATCGTGCAGTGGGGCTTATTGGGGGATAGGCGGTGCCGTGTCCTCAAGTTTAGGGGGCCCACACCGGCAAACCTCAATCAAACTAAACTTGCGAAAATATCTCCCACCTTCAGAATACTACTCTGTTGAAAGAAATTCGAAACTTGTTGGGAATTCCACTAAATTATTTATTTCTGTTTGTGTTGCTGACTCTATGGATTCGCCGTCAGATTTAGCGGGTTAGGGTAAGTAGGAAATGGAAGAAACAATAATAAGTAAACATGTAGTATGTAGCTTTGCTTTGCTGTTTAAGAATTTTTATTTGAATTAACCTAACGTAGGGTGCCACATTTTTTTGCACCAAGCCCTTCTTTTACTCCACTGCCATCGCGTTCACAATCTGTTCAAAGAAAAATAGAACAAAATACTTCCCGTAGCGGTGAACTAAGTTAGGACTTCCCAAAATACAACCTCTAACGGGGCAAAACAGGGAAACGCTGGTGAAGGAGGTTTCTATAGCGTATAATTCCAATATTCTTCTTTGATCAATGATTAAAGAAACCATGAAACCCTACGATACTGACCATGAGTTAACAGACAGTTATCTCATCTTCAGGGACTGTCATAATATCCAGAAATTGTCAAACTATTTTTATTCCGTTCAAAATTCGAGCGCAAAAATTGGAAGCGAATGGAATTTCTTTAATCATTCGTAATTCCTCTAAAAACCTATTTAATATGGTGTGTATTTACAAAATCTTTCAACGGTACATGCTTATTTTCTCGCAAACCGTCTAAACATATGTTAAATTAAAGCTTTGCATTTATTTTAACAAGTGTTTAATAGCGGAGGGGCGTTGAAAGATTCTGCTATCCATCTTAATCGGATTTGTTTATTTGTAAGTCTATAAGTTTATTAACGTACCGGGATGTTAAAAGTACTGTGAACTCTGAATGAGGTGAGAGATTTGGTCTATTTTAGCTCTTATTGGCCACCAACATTAATTAGGTACTTTTTTCGTCTGTACTTGCAACATTGTAATTCTGTCTCTTTGTCATGGACAATAATGGTACACCAAGTATTTACAATTAGTTTTATTAATTTATTTAAAATCCAGTAAATCTATAGTCCCCTAATAACCTTTCCTTCGAGCCCAATCGATTTCAAGATATTAAAGATTCATGTTTGTTTTTTTTTTAGGTTGGTAAGTATTTCAATTGACTGTACCATTTTTACTATATATATTTTTGTCATCTTCTTGCGATTAATAACTATGAAAACTTTACACTAAAAATTAAAGACATCTGTGTCTTTTTTTTAATTTTCTATCTTTTCCGTTTGGAAGTTTCTTGAAATTCTATTCTTGTTTTTTTTTAAGTGATAAAATTACAGGTTCATATTATTGACAGTTTTTTTTTTAGATATTTCTTATATTCAAATGTTTTTTTGTTTTTTTTTTCGGTGTCATTGACCTCTCTGCTACAAAATTCTACCGCATCTGCACATCGAATAGTTCTTAGATGCATGTAAGCATTAAATAACCTTGTATGAAAACCATTCATTGAAATCTTTAGAGTTTTTACTACAGATTGATCTCAGTCTTCAGTAAAACCGCGTGTTTTAAGACACTTCAACTTATACAAGGATAAAGTACGTGAAATGTGGAGATTGATGGTAAGTTAGTTCTACCACACCCACAGTTTTCTACCAAACACTTTCTCTACGTTTTTACAAGCTTTTATTTGCAACTGAATTTGAAATTAAAACAGTTATCCCGAATCGATTGAGCTGGATTTTGCATACACGTTCAGTTTAGATGACAATGCATAAAATAGCTAAGTAATATTGAATTTGAATAAAAGATTTTTTTTAAATGTTATTTTTTATAATTTTGATTTTTGAGTATTTTAATGAGTAGCGATATAATTATATTAATAACGGATATTACTTAAAATACAATTTTGTCGAAAGTATCATAAAAATAAGCCTTAAAAATCGCAATTCATTAATTAAAAAAATATCTTTTTTTAAAGTATTTTTTTGTAGAAGATACAGAATTGATTTGACACTTTTCTATTAATTACTACGTTTTGTTCCGAAGTCACTTAGAAGACAAGGTTAAACTGGCATCTAAAAAGCTCGGAGTGCTCTTTACAAATCGCAAGTCCGGCCTCATATGGAGTACTGCTGTCATCTATGGGCGGGGGCACCTGGATACCAGCTTGATCCTTTATACTCGGTTCAACGACGTACCATTAGAATTGTAGACGATCCCGAGCTACAAGTGGTTTGGAGCCCTTCAGTCTGAGGAGAGACTGCCTCCTTATATGTGCTCTACCGCTTGGACAACGGACAGTGTCCGTGCTACCTTCCACCGTCGCAACTCTCGCCATCGACGGGGAGTTCATCCTCACACATTCAAATCAGAATGGTTTCGTACTATGCCGTCTCAAAGGAGCTTCCTTCCGCGGACGCTCAGACTGTGAACTGAGCTCCCCGCTATAGTTTTCCCAATGGCATTCAGCATGGGGTTCTTCAAAAAGGGTGTGAAAATATTTCTGCAGGGTCGGCAACGCGCAAGTGATACCCTTGGTGTTGCAAGCGTCTATAGTCTACGGTAACCGCTTACCATCAGGCGGGCCGTATGCTTGTTTGCTACCTAAGTTGTATAAAAAAAATGGCCTTGAACACAGATTACAGAATACTTCAGATCGAGCGCGCGGAACACGGGCGTGAGGCCAACACACCAAATACAGATTCAAAAGTAAATACAAACTTGAGTCAGTACGAAACAAGGCTTCGTATTGTAAGTACGTCACTAGTGGCAAAATTGTTCTTAAAAATTATGCCGTCCTGCATTTTGAAATATTGTAAAAATTGTTCCCAAAAACAAAAAAAGGAAGACGGAATGTCGTTTCATACGTAATTATAGATATTTTCACTTATTTGTATTATTTTTTCGTGTATTTGTCACTGATCACTAGGAACACAAAACCTCAACAAAAATTAGTTGGTGTTGCTAGGTTACATCGAAAGTATTTTCCTTGAAGTCGTGGTATTATGGGGCCTTGTAAGATCGATCGATTTAACAAAAATAAATAGGCAAGAGAAATTTATTGGTACCATATGAAAAAAAAAATGGCGCTTATACCTATTTTATGTGAACGGGCTGAATATTAGAATTTATAGGTAATTGATGATGACCCTGATTCCAAACGCCATTTTTTGAAATGAATTTTTTTTTGAAAAAAATAAATAAAAAGGAATCTTTATGTTGTGACTCCGTCCGTCTGTCCGTCTATCACAGCGTTACATTTCAGCAACCACTAATGATTTTGGTATTGAAGATAAGTTTTAAATATTGCTTACTCAAACATATTGAATATGAAACATGTTTTTAGGGTTCCGTAGCCAAATGGCAAAAAACGGAACCCTTATAGATTCGTCATGTCTGTCTGTCTGTCTGTCTGTCTGTCTGTCTGTCTGTCTGTCTGTCTGTCTGTCCGTGTATGTCACAGCCATTTATTTCCGAAACTATAAGAACTATAATGTTGAAACTTGGTAAGTAGATGTATTCTGTGAACCGCATTAAGATTTTTACACAAAAATAGAAAAAAAACAATAAATTTTGGGGGTTCCCCATACCCATAAGTGTGGGTGTCTATGGATAGGTCTTCAAAAATGATATTGAGGTTTCTTATATCATTTTTTTCTAAACTGAATAGTTTGCGCGAGAGACACTTCCAAAGTGGTAAAATGTGTGTCCCCCCCCCTGTAACTTCTAAAATAAGAGAATGATAAATCTATAAAAAATATATGATGTACATTACGGTGCAAACTTCCACTGAAAATTGGTTTGAACGAGATCTAGTAAGTAGTTTTTTTTTAATAGGTCATAAATTGAAATTAATATCAAATACTCAGGTCTATACTACCATTTACTTATATACCTACAGGTTTGTACGGAACCCTCGGTGCGGGAGTCTGACTCGCACTTGGCCGGTTATTTTTTTGTATAAGGTGCCGAAATTATGTATTCGAATTATGATGAAAAATATTTAAAAAAAAATACCGTAATAGTGGAGTAGAGTAGGTTAGGGTATAGAGTAGGGCTCCACGCAAACGAAGTCGAGCCGATATGGCAGAAAAACGTTTGTCAGGTCAGCTAGTAAAGTATAAAATATCATTTTATCATCATCATTCATATCAGATCATTTTATTAAACATACATACATTTTATTGAGCTTAATAAAAATAGTAATAGAAAAATATATACTATTATAAGATTTCATTATATAGCAAAATTAGAAACGAATGCTAGAGTTATAGGTGACAAAAGGCAATATTTTAAGAAGTTAGTGCAGAATAAAGGCTGTTGAACTCAATTTCACATATGATGAGTCGTCAAGGTCAAGGGCTTTTTACCAATATCTTGTGAAATTCCATTTGATTACTCTGATATAGTACTCTCAATATTTCATGAAACGTCGCTCTATCATAGTATAGTATTCCTTTATTATATCGAAATGAACATTAACCATTGAGAAATCTAATAAAATACCATGTGTCACCGAAGTCATGCTATTTGAAATCCACTATAATGTATGTTACCTATTTCTATTTTAATAAATGATGACCTCTCTGTATTCATTTCTTTTTTTTCTTAATTGAACTTGGCAAATTCTTTATTTTTTTACATGGATTATTAGTATAATGCTGGTAATTTGGTCATATTTTTATTGACTTAATCCATTCTCAAATCAGAAGCTTTTTCAGAATTTATTTATTTGAAAGTATAGTTTTAAGTTGATAATAACTATCCAATAAAAAACGTGGAAGTTTTTTCTTCATTATCCTGGCAGCCCTACACGCAGCCTGGCAGCCCTAAATGCAGCCTGGCATCCCTAAACGCACACTGTCACACGTGTTCCTACAGTGCTCTCACGCACACATAGCTAAATACGAGCCTCACAGTGCTTGTCCCGTACATTACATCTGAAGTATTCTGTAATCTGTGGCCTTGAATAAAAAGAAACATATACTGTTGACGAACCCTACCAGGAGTAGAGGTCTGGACGGGTAGGAACAGCTTGAAATGAAACTCGATTTGTGCGGTGGAACAATCTTGAAACTGGTACTGCAGTATTGCCTCTTTCTGACTTGTTCTTGTAAGGAGAGTGCGTAGAGAAATGAGTGCCGAGCAGGCCTGACTGCGCTGTTTATATTGTAATTTTAGTCTTTGCGCATGCCTATGTCAGATTTACAAATGCGCATTGTGAAATATTATTATTATTATTACTAATATAACAAGATACAAACGGTTGCTATGGCAACGGTTTGATACTGAAAAGTGGCAATACCGTAGGGAGAGCCCTATCCAAATTCTTTATTAAAAATAACTTATTTCTAATCAAATACAATATGAAATAACTATAAAACAATAAAAAGCCTACTTATTTACTTACATCTAATAACCTAAACGCCTTAAAGTATTCAATAGCAATAATATTTGTTCGAACTTAGCCTATGTAAAAGTAGGTATATAATAAAAATCTTTATTTACAATGGAATGGGCAGGCATACATAGCACAATGTGTTATGTGCGGGTTGAGGGACGATTAAGGCATGTTAGTAGGTAGGTATAGTCGTGAACAGTCTCCCCCTCGTGCGAAGATGAGTGTCTGAGCACCAAATACAGAGTTTCACGACGTTATGCTATCTTCACTATGCGGGATGTGGGTCGTCGTATCTCTCCAGCTGTAGTTCTTACATCTACCACTCGAACTTTGCCATCTGGTCCTGGGTAAGTATGGGTAATTTGCCCTCTTGGCCATACTCCTCGAGGTAATGATGAATCGATGATGAACACGATATCTCCGACTTCTGGGTTAGTGAATCCCTTGGAGTTGGAACTATACCTAGGTGTTATAGTAGGTAGGTATTCGTTGAACCATCGATTCCAAAACAGATCAGTCAATCTTTGTACAGTTTTCCAATTGGCTGTACCTATTAGGTTTTTGTCGTCGAATGTACCCATTATCACGTTGCCACTCGATCTTCCAATTAAGAAATGATTTGGAGTCAAACTTTCTTCGTCTTCAGGGTCTAAGGAGACGTCGGTAAGTGGGCGTGAGTTTATTAAGTGTTCGGCTTCCAACAGTATTGTATGCAAACTTCTTCGCGTGGTTGACGAGATTTTAATGTGGCGGTCAGCGCGACCTTGACAGAGCGTACCAAGCGCTCCCAGGCTCCATCCATGTTAGGTGCCCCGGCAGGTATGAACTTCCATTTGATGCCTTTTTGTTGCGCTTTATCAGTCAGTTTTTTCAGTTCTATTTGCATGTCCTTGTTAGCGCCTACAAAGTTGGTTCCGTTATCACTATACATTATAGATGGCGCTCCTCGCCGAGCTATCATTCGACGGAGTGATAAGATCATACTGTCGGCAGACAGAGACGGCACTATCTCTAAGTGCACTGCGCGTGTAGTTAGGCAGGTATAGAGTGCGACCCATCTTTTTTCTTGTTTGCGGCCTACTGTTATGATAAGAGGGCCGAAATAGTCAACTCCAGTGCATGTGAAAGGCGGTTGATGTTGTTGTAGACGTTCCGGTGGTAAGTCGCCTATGGGGGCCGGTATAGGTAGGTATTTGTGCGTTCTGCACCAATCGCATTCTCGCGTTATGGATTTTAGTGTGTTTCGTAGTGAAGTAATGTAGTACTACTTTTGGCGTATTTCATTCATTACTGTATTATGATTGGCGTGATTATACATGCAGTGATAATGTTGTATAAGCAACTTTGTAATCGGGTGCTTGCCGTCTAGTACTATGGGTTCCTTATGCGTGTCACTCACACAGTCAGCTGATGACACACGAGATTTTAATTCGCTCGCCCAACTTTCTTGTCGTATTGTTTCGACGAGCAATGTCTTGGTATTTTGTAGGTACTTTACGGGTAAAGGTACGGTACGGATAGTAGTCGCCGGCACACCGACGGCCGGTTCGGTAGGAGTTTGTTTATGTTTGCGTTTTCTCCATGACTTGTATTTGACGGTTTTCTTGATAGAGGCGACGGGTTCCGGTTTTTTCTTGACTTTGGCCTTGAACATGTCGACGCTATATAGGAAACGTGCCGTGGCTCGTAGTAGTCGTTTCCATGATGAAAATCGTAGTAAGTCGGGAATAGGTATTTTGATTCTTCGTATGGTGGCTATGGTTTTCGACCTTTTCTTGCCCGTTATAGGTATCGAATAGTCGCTCGTATCTTCAGGCCACTGATAAGAATCGTATTGTAGGTGGTTGTCCATATGATGAAATCTTTGTATGGTATATACAGCTTGCGGGTGTTCTTTGCTGAAATCCTTAGTACTTCCGTCCTTCATGTGGATAGCTGAGCATGGAGACGATGTCACGCCGAATAGAGACTTCATACGGTAATCATGAGGTTCGGCATCTGTCTCTCTCTCTCGCCATAGAAAACGTAGGCTCCCAAGCAGCACGCAAGCATATTCTACATCAATAAACCAGCCCATTTAGAACTTAGAGTTCTTTTAGAGACTTACAAGAGTGTAAAGAACAGTTTTAATACTTATAAGAGTGATTTATGAGATATTATACAGCTCTAGCTGTATAACATTCTTAGTAAGGGATCCGCGTCAGCTTAGGGTTCTTAAACAGAATATCAAAACTCTACTATACAGCGTTAAGAATTTAATAACACTCCAAGCTGGTTTTATCTTTAAAGCTGTATATAGGCTGTATAAAGGGATCCGCGTCAGCTTAGGGTTCTGAAACAGATATTATAACTCTATAATACAGCGTTAAGCTTTTTCTGACACTTCAAACTGGTTTTATCGTTAAAGCTGTATACAGGCTGTATAAAGGGATCCGCGTCAGCTTAGGGTTCTGAAACAGATATTATAACTCTATAATACAGCGTTAAGTGTTTTCTGACACTTCAAGCTGGTTTTATCGTTCAAGCTGTATACAGGCTGTATTAAGCATGTGTTCACTTATTTAATACAGCAATAAACGTTCATAACTTACTTAGTACAGCTACTAAGACTTATAACACACTCCAAGTATCGTTTAGGCTGTATAGCAAATTGTCGACATTTTTACATTTACAATAACAACATTTAAATTACAATTAAAGGAATATTTCATAATAACTATAGCCGTATCATGGTTATCAGTTTGAATAATGATCTTGTATACTCATATCTATTATTTATAAATATATTTTTAACTTCCTAACCTTAAAAACAAACACTTATTTACTGTATTTAGTATAATTTCTTTATTTTGGCTTGATTATTTTGTTGGCGCGTGAATATTTTGACGGAAAACATACACAGGTTCACAATAAATTAAAATTTGCACATTGAATTCATCAATAAACAGCATTAGATATCCATGTCCAAGATTTTATCCTTTCCATTTTAATAACAATATTATGTCGCCATTCAATATGGCATCGTAAATAGATTTATTTATTTTATTCTCACATAATTCTCTTCGACAACCTATTTAGAACTATTATTCTTACAAGATACTTATAAGAGGATATCCGATTATCCGTAGAGTATAGGCTGCTCTATACACCTAATAACAGCCCTAATACAGCTTTTATACTTGTCTTTTGTTTATACAGCCTCTATACAGCTCCAATAACGAAATAAGCTGTGTAATGTGGGCCCTTTTTACACTTATAAGGCCTGTATAAGCGCTTATGCAGCCTTTTTACAGCCTGAATATTCAGCTTTTAGTATAAGAACGAACTTTAATACAGCCTTTAAACAGCTTGTTATGCTACTTGGGCTATCTCTGTCTTCTTCGCGCATGCTTATTTGCAAGGATATTTTCTTGATGTCTTCTTCAACGGCGATCGGTCTGCTTTGGAAACGTATCGCAACGCCAAATAAGGATTGCAGTAAGTCTAGGCCAGACATTAATGCGTTGTTGAGACTTTTTCCGTTTGTATGTGCCGCTGCGTCAAAGAATAAACGTAGCTCGCCTTTTTGTGGGTGTACCACTGTAAAATGGTGTAAGTACCATGTCCGAGGTGATGTAGGTTGACACGTCGTCGGTTCTGCGTATCCGCTTGCTAATAGGTTTTGAATTTGTTTGCTATAGTTTTTCTTGAATTCGTTATTTTTCTCGATTTTCTTGTCAATACCTATTAATCGTTGCATAGCGTTGGTGCGGTTATTTGGCATCGTTGTATTATCGGAATGCGACAATAACCCACATGTGAATCTTCCATCGGATAGACGTTTCGTTGCCTTATCAAGTACTGCGAGCGCTCGTTGTTCCGGGTCGCTTGCTGGTTGCTTAGGTGTAATACCTAGCGAGTCAAGGTTGAAGTGCGACTTGGTTAAGCTTTCGATGTCTTGGTTTTCCTTATGAATGTGACCCACGAATGAAATTGGTTTCGGTGTTTCTGGTCTGCATTGTTCCGCAGGAACGATCCTTTCGTGTACTTTTGTTAAGTTTAGGTGGTTCACAGACGCGATTTTTATTTCTTCCTTTTTAGGTAATGTTTCATGAAGTAATGCATGATGTTGCCTTGTGCAATTATTTTCTCCACACGGATTGGCTTTGCATGTTGAGTGTCTGTGGTTTGATTTCAGGCACTTGAAACACACCTTTAGTTTCTTGACAATTTCCCATCGATTTTTCACGGTTTCCTTGAGAAACTGGGGACATTTTACTAGTCTATGTTCTTTTTTACAGACGAGACATGTGATTGGTTGTTGTTTTTCTCCGGTGGTTGCGAGGACAATATCTTCTCTCTCTTTCACCGGTGTCTCGTTCAGTGTTATAGCTCTCTCTCTTTCGAACTCGGAGTCGCTATCGTAGTCATTTTCAGTTTCAGTGTCGCTCTCGCTGTCAGACTGTACAAAGTTGGTGGTGTTGACCTTCTGATTGCGTAGTGGTCGACTGCGGAATGGTAGTTCTCTCTTTTTCTTGACGAACTCCGTGGTGGACACGTCGTACGCTTCGAATTGATCCGCAATGTTGTTGAGAAACTCCGACAGTGAAATCAGTATGGGTTCGTCCTCTTTACTCGATCTGTACTCGTACCATCTGAATTTCACGTTCATGTTCATTTTGTCAATTATTTTTTCTGACAAATCGTTTGAGTATAAGTAATCTTTGCGATTCATTTGCTTGATGACGTTGACACTGTTCGCCACTGCGCTGGCAAATGTGCCTATGCCCTTTATGTCGTTGGACATGGGTGGCAGCTTGTTGATAGCTGCTATCTCACTCTTTATGAGATGTGTGGGCCGACCAAATCTTCTTTCTAATGCTTCCAATATTTCCTTAGGATGCGTGTTGGTATATAGAAGTGACTTGACGGACTCTCTTGCTTGATCTTTGATAGCCCTTCGTAATCTGGCTACGTTCTCGATGTCAGAGAAATATTTTTCGGTATCTCTATAGATAGCCTTGAAAGCTATCCACTCCCTCGGGTTGCCGTCGAAATGATGCAACTCGTTTATGTACTTCGGTGCAGGAGCAGGTTTGCTTTCCTTCACGCTCTTGATCGCGCTCACGATCGCGGATGCAAGGGTAGACACGTCCCCTTTTTCCGACATCCTATTTTTCTTGAGGTTTGCTTCACGCTGTCGTTGAATGGATTTCTGTCGTGACTTCGCCACCCAATCCGATACGTAATCGCTTTTGTCCACGTCACTCGCATTCGATGAATCTTCCTCGTCCTGAAGTTCGATCAATTCCAGTTTGGTTTTCGCCATAGCAACGGCCGCATCTGCCTTCTCTTTCTGGCTTCGCTCGAGTTCTAATCGTGCTTCTAATGCGGCTCTCCTTTGTACTGAACTTGATGAAATCACCGAATTTGATGCTCTTCGTGGCCCGGTCCGATTTACCACCGTACCTTCCCTTGACACGCGTACCTCCTGGGTTTTGGACATTCTGTCCTTCCGCGACTGCTCGGATTTCTCTGTACTTTCTGTACTCGTTTCCGTGCTGCCTGTGTTCTCGGTGCTTCCACTCTGCACCGTGCTAGGAGTCTCCTTCTGAGAACTCCTCAAACTGCTCTCCGGAGCTGACTCCTCTTCCTCCCTGGACTTCGTCTTGTTTCTTCTTGCTTGACTCCTGGTGCTCATCTTCGCCTGGGGGAGATCTTCCATGCCGTCTTCCCTGTTTTCCTACCTCCCTAACGTCCCTACAACCCTATCAGCCTGTTTGAGTGGTTCTTCGGAACACGCTCTCCCAGGAATGGAAACGTGCGGGATTGGAAAGGTGGGAATCGCCCGGCAGAGGGATATGAATGAAAGTAGCGTGCTCAGGTATGGGGGGATCGTCCACACCCTCAGCCGTGCCCTCAAGAGGCCGTCTACTTCACCCACACCGTACTGGCGCGATCGGACTGTACAGCGCGCCTTGACAAAGGCACCACTGGTAGTGTCGTCCGGTCCACTACTCCCGCCAACAGGCGTTAACTCACTCTACCGTTTGGCACCGTTAGGTGGTAGACCGTGAGCCGCGGGCGCACCGCGTAAGAAACAAAGACGTTTGACTGTGTCCGCCACTCTTCCTCGGTGAATCCGAAGTCTCGACCGGCCGTGTTGTTCACTCGCTGCAGTGGTCACGACGATACCCGCCGTGTCGTTCACACGCTGCAGTGGTCTCGATGATACACGCCGTGTCGTCCACACGCTGCAGTAGTCTCGATGATACCCGCTGTGTAGTCTCGCCGCTGGGCACCGATTTGCGTTCGTGGCTGTAGCTTGCCCCTCGAACCCAACGTTCGTGGCCGTTGCCTGCCCCTCGAACCGCGCCAATCCCAATGCCCTTGAGAACCCACAGCTTGCACAGTCTGCCCCGATCTTCCAATGTTCGCTGCTAACAAGCCCGACGAACCGAAGCGGAAGAATACCGAAGCTTCTTGCACTGATTCTTGATTTTTTCTTCTATCCGACGTCGATGGACCAAACGCTGTTGACGAACCCTACCAGGAGTAGAGGTCTGGACGGGTAGGAACAGCTTGAAATGAAACTCGATTTGTGCGGTGGAACAATCTTGAAACTGGTACTGCAGTATTGCCTCTTTCTGACTTGTTCTTGTAAGGAGAGTGCGTAGAGAAATGAGTGCCGAGCAGGCCTGACTGCGCTGTTTATATTGTAATTTTAGTCTTTGCGCATGCCTATGTCAGATTTACAAATGCGCATTGTGAAATATTATTATTATTATTACTAATATAACAAGATACAAACGGTTGCTATGGCAACGGTTTGATACTGAAAAGTGGCAATACCGTAGGGAGAGCCCTATCCAAATTCTTTATTAAAAATAACTTATTTCTAATCAAATACAATATGAAATAACTATAAAACAATAAAAAGCCTACTTATTTACTTACATCTAATAACCTAAACGCCTTAAAGTATTCAATAGCAATAATATTTGTTCGAACTTAGCCTATGTAAAAGTAGGTATATAATAAAAATCTTTATTTACAATGGAATGGGCAGGCATACATAGCACAATGTGTTATGTGCGGGTTGAGGGACGATTAAGGCATGTTAGTAGGTAGGTATAGTCGTGAACATATACATACCGGGTCAAATACATACCGAGCCATATCGACCAAGATTTCAAAATTCCTAAACAAAACCGCGTGTAGTAGCATTTCCACTGAAATCAAATGGTAGTTATTTCTGGAAATAATACGTTTGGAATCCCAATACTATTTTAATTCAATACGTGTTCGGAAGCGGTTTGGAAACTTCCAAATATATAAATAAATTTCATGCATAATGGAAAATTAAGCTGAAACGGCAACTATACTTAACATGTTTGTTTTGTATTTTACCATTGATAGGACAGTATTTTATGGGGAGGGTCACGTCAGGTTGAGAATCGATGTCCTATTAAGAGGAAAGGATCATCATCTTCATCATCAGCCTATAATGTCCCACTGCTGAGCACAGGCCTCCTTTCACAAATCAGGGTGAAACGGAATGGGCAGATACTCCACCACGCGTGCTCACTGCGGGTCGGTGGAGGTAGGCTAGTGGTAAACCTACTGTTGCAGTTTTCAAGCCGCCTAGAAGGCCCAACTTAACGACTATCACAATTAAGTGATAACCGGGACCAACGGCTTTACGTGCCATCCGTTGCACGGAAACGCTCGATTTGAAATACCACTAGGCGGTCACCCATCCAGGTACCGACCACGACGTGGTAGCTTAACTTGCCGATCGATTAAGAACGGCTTATCATACACTACACCACGAGCGCTTCGAGAAGAAAGGATGGCTGCAAGAAATTTGGAAAATAAGTTTTTAACATATCTTTTGCTGTCGCGCTGTGCCCGAGCTATCCCGCCCGAGGGCGATAAAGACAACTACAGCTTGGACCGATTATATCTACTTAAATTAGACGTAATCGCTGTTTCGTAATCCCCGGGTTTCTCCTCCAAAACAGGATCGATTTAAAAAAAATAGTTCAAGAATCATAATAAGAAGGGCTTTGGCTATGTCTGTCGGTTTTCCTTTGTTGTTTTGTATTGGTCAAAGTTTGCTGGACGTCTGATAATGGCGTTAAAAATGGTAAGTTTTTGTGATTTTAGAAGGCTCCTACTTCTTATAATAATTAATTTATGGAGATAAACACAAACGAGAGACATTCAGTGGTACCCTACAGATTGCATGGTCGAATAATCATTGTATGGAACAAACGCCACCAGCATTTCCTCTTAAGATCGGTACATTATCTTGAGATAGATTAGCTAGTATCTACAAAATACATCCTTCTATGTATGAGCTCAAATTCATGATTCGAACTATGATTGCGTGGAGTCCTTACACATTGGAACCCAAAATGGTCTCGCACTGTGCGATTTCAAAGGAGCTTCCTATCCCGGACTCTCAGGTTGTGGAGAGAGTTCTCCGCTGTGGTGCATCCAAGAGACAACAGCATGGGGTTCTTCAAGAAGGGTGTGAAAAGATCTTTTCAAGGTCTTCAAAGCGCGAGTAAGAATAGGCTATGGTATGGTACCAATTTACCATCAAACCGGCCTTATGTTTGTTTTCAAATTTTGCGGCCCTTGCGCAGAAACCGCCCTTGGTCATCCGACACCAAATCCATAGTAGAAGACATTGGCAAGCGTTTGGTCTTAGCCTCTGGGGACTTGAGAGCCAAGGAGCTTTTTGCTCAGAGACTTAGCTTGATCGTTCAACGCCGCAAGCATAACGGGTACCATGGATAACTTAGATCTTTATTTTAGATGTTTTTTACTCCTCTATCTATTTCTTTATCAAAGATGCAACTCTGTTACAAGCCTTGTTGAGCTCGTTTTTGACTTAAAATAGCAAAATTGGCTGCCAGGTATTTTCCATGTCTATAGACGATGGTAGTTAATTACCCTGCTTGTCAGAATAACAATTCCGAATATCGATTGTGATGGAATTCCTGTTAGATTCAACAATCTCCGCAGTGAACTACTTCACCTCTCGATGTTGTTTCATATTACGTAGCGCCATTGCTTACATAGTTATGTACTTATTCACCGTCTATTCTCAAATTAATTGCAACGAAATTAGCGTTTGTTTTCAAAATAGCAGCATAACTTAACTTTCACTAATACAGAATCGTGATTTATTCACAATTTTAGTTGGATTGCGCGCGGTTTGAATCGATTAATGAATTCCTAAGTTGTTAGGTACCTACTGCGTTTAATTTTTAACTGAAATTCTGTATATATCTTCTGTGTAATATCATCATAGTCTATACTAATATATTCATCATCATCATCAGCCTATAATGTCTCACTGCTGAGCAAAGGCCTCCTTTCACAAATCAGGGTGAAAGGGAATGGGCAGATACTCCACCACGCGTGCCCACTGCGGATCGGAGGTAGGCTAGTGGTCGACCTACTGTTGGGAGTATTCAAGCCTAGAAGTCCTCCAACTAGCTAAACGAGTATCACAATTAAGTGATAACCGGGACCAACGGCTTTACGTGCCTTCCGAAACACGGAAACGCTCGATTTGAAATATCACTAGGCGGTCACCCATCCAGGTACCGACCGCGACGGTGGTAGCTTAACTTGCCGATCGATTAAGAACGGCTTATCATGCTACACCACGAGCGCTTCCTACTAATATATTATATAACGAAGACCCACGTCTGTCAATCTGAAAGCGATAAACTCAAAAACGACTGAACGGATTTTCATAAGGTTTTCACTAATGGAAGGAGATTCATGAAGAAGGTTTAGTTTATATTTAGTACGACATTCAAATTATCAAAGTAAGTGTTGTAGTTCCGCGTGACGTCACGTTGTGGTACACTTTGAACTCAAAAGTGACATCACGACTCAGATGAGACTCCTTAACTTAGACGCGCTTTATCTTCGTAATTTTTTTATGATTTTGTAAAGCAAACAATACGCGTTCAATATTTTTTTAAATCTTACTAGGGTTGCCATCTCTTAAATTTAGCAACCAGGACAAGACGCCTGAAGGACTAATTAGAACAATTATTTATCCGAAAACATCCCTACTTACTGTTTTTATTTGCAATTACCTTTGTAAATACCCCTGGTGTTGCAAGCATCAACAGGCTATGGTGACTGCTTACTATCAAGTGGGCCTGCTTGTTTGCTACATTAGAAGGTACTATTAAAAAAATGCACGAAACACACAGGTCGAATGACAATTATACCGCTATAAAACTCAACTTTAGTTACAACTAAAATTATATTACATGTAAGAAACGCCATCTAAAAAAAAGCTAATTTATCCTTATTATTTTCCAAGAAACTTTGTAATAAGATAATGAAATCTGTTAGCGACATTGTATAATAGTTTAAGTTATCTATAAAGAAGCCGCCAGGACTGTATTGGGTTAAACCCCGATACAGTCCTGGCTTAGAAAAAAAAAACGCTGCCCTACTTAAAGTGCGCGTTTCCACTGCGGCTTAGTAACAGGGAATTTTAACTTTCTAATCGTTTTGATATAATAGTTATTTATGCAACTGTCGTCTAATAAGGGGTATTAAAACACGAATGTGGGGATAATAGTATCAAATGAGGGTTTTAATTCCTAATTATGTACAGTTGCATACAATACTTTATCTACACCCATGATCATTTTTGTAAAAAACAAAGTAATACTGCAATTCTAATATCGAACCAAAATGGCGGCATACGACGTGAATTCGAATAACCTCTAAGTTTTTTTTATTACGGCACTGCGATAGTGTAACGCGCCTGCTTGAAAATGTTCTTTTTTTGAAATTCATAAGGATACCACGGAGAATGTGGCTGTTTGATGAGTAAGGAATGGTGTGTAGTGGTAGTGTAGCAAAAGCAAAAAAAGTATAAAAAGGAGTTGTATAATGAAATTCAGTACAACATTATAACACTGTTTTGGATGATATAATGGTTATTATGACAACCAATGTTTTAATGTTGGCAATAAGCTAACTGTTTTAGGAACTGTTATAGAGGATGTATAGCATGGATGTACATAAAGGAACATTAGCTGCTCGGACTTCTACCACGTTCCTGTATAAAATGTATGTCCTATACACTGATAACATGGGCAAATAAAATAAAACTGGAACATTCAATAACACTGAACTGGTACATAGGAGAAACAAAAACTGGGTCAGATTTTTTCAGTTACAATGTTTTTTTTTTTTAATTATATTAATGTAATCATTTTAGGGTGCATTTTGGCTATATATGGTTTTCAGAGTCTGATGGTGGAGTCAGAGGGTAGGCACTGAAGCTAAATACTTACTATAAATGTGAAAGAAAGTGACATAAATGGTATAAATAGCTTAATAAAATGGTATGATTAATTTATTTTGACAAAAAAAAAAAAAAATTACAGTTTAAAAACACGCTTTAAAAAGCCCTGCACTAAAAAGTCTTATATAATAATAAAATTTAACCAAAAAGTATATTCTCTGTCTATCCCGTAAGGGCCTAAATATAAGCAATTTTTGTAATTAAGTCTAATATTGGAAAGAAATCGGCCTTCGGTCACATCATCACTTACCATGTCGAGAATGTGGACAATCACAGGCCTATAAAAGTTTAAAAAAAAAATATGGATAGCCAATATTATTTAGAAACTTTTTTTTTTTAAATTACTGTCTCACTTTTTGGACCATTAGTAGATTTAAATTAATATAATATTTTCCCGTATCGTAACTAATAATGGAACCACGCACATACCATAGTTTACGTGACACACCGCACGAGCTCCGAGACGCGCAGACGGCAAGACAAATTAACACGTTACTTTGCTACACAGATTACACTTTACCACAAAGGTGTAAGGTTTAAATTGCATTGCTGTGATGTTTATGCATTAGGATTATTAATTTTTTACCTCAAAACAGTAATTTTAACTTTCATTAAACTGTACTTTTACTCATTTGAGATATTTCGAAATCTTTGCCAAAGTCTAATGCCCGTTTTCAATCAAAACTAAGACTCTTATATCTTTACTAATAATGAAGGAAAGACTTCAAAGCTTTGCATAGCAGACCCTCCCATATGGAAGTAGCTATCACAGGTAAAATTAGCTCACGAAATGATCTATATGCCCCAGTTTGGCAATAAAAAAACCTACTATTGGTAAGCAAAACGATTCGTTTTTGTTTATAGAAACTGGCCATAAGCCATTTGGTTCACTTATGAAGGTCAAAGTTACTGAAGTAACCACCAGTTCGGAAGAAGAACTGGTAAGAAACTCAGCAAAGTGATATTTTAAAAATAGTTTTGCTAATGCAACTCTCAACCCCTTCTGGACATAAACAGATCTTTGCAGTCGTCAACGCGCCTCTGTGGCCTTACCATCAAGAGGGCCATACTCATTGTCCAATATACTGACGTAAAAAGAATACCTGCTTATATTACAATCGCGTGTGCGTTGGTCTGTTAGTTTGTACTTCCACGCAGCAACGGAACATCGTTATTATGGGCCATGGCTACTTTTGTCCTGGAATAATATGTAAAATACCTTGATTAACGTTTTCTTCTAGCAAAGCCTTTACAAAATCTTCGGATTGTGACAGAGCAGTGACAACAGAAAGGTGTCAACGCAAACGTAACCTCAAATCTATCGCCTATTTGAGTCACGTAGCCACTTTAGATCGTTGCATCTACGTAGGTAGTTAATTGTATGCGGTGCACTGCGCCCGCGCCGCACGGTGACGTCACACTCCCACTACCGTTCCATAGAGAAGACGTTTTTGAGATCACGTACGCAGTCACTGATCTCTAAACGCTAGATTGTCTGAAAGCTAGGGCTGTGGCAATATTAAAAGAAAGAAAAGAAGCTATTACACGGCCAATATATGCATCTGGCCTTACTGCATCTAACTAACCGAAAGAATTGCAATAACGTTTAAGATTTCGCCAACGTAAAGCCGTTGGTCCCGGTTATCACTTAATTGTGATAGTCGTTAAGTTGGTTGGAGGCCTTCTTCTGTCTTTACTGTGTAGGCGGCTTGAAAACTCCAACAGTAGGTTGACCACTGGCCTACCTCCACCGATTCACAGTGGGCACGCGTGGTGGAGTATCTGCACATTCCCTTTCAACCTGATTTGTAAAAGGTCTGTGCTCAGCAGTGGGACATTATAGGCTGATGATGATGATGATGATATTTCGCCAATTCCTCACCACTGAAAATGCGCTCTGATTGACTAAACCAAGGATACATGCACTCTGAATGGCTAAGTTAAGGAATAACAAAACATTTATATGCATTGATTGGCCCTTACTGGGCAAAATCAGTGCAAAGTCACTTGTTACGGAATTGAATTGATCGCCAAATATTTGTTGACTTAAAAAAATATGTTATTTAAGCAAGTAAGCTTCTGTACCACGGTTTCACCCGCATTTCCAGGGTAAAAAGTAGTTTATTTTACTCTCCAGTCCTTATCTAATCTAATATCTATGCAATCAATACAAAATCCGCCGATCTGTTGCCTACTGCAGGAAAAGACAAACCAACAGACACATTTTCGCATTTATAATATTAACTAGTTCTCCCCAGCGGTTTCGACCGCGTTCCCGGGATTAAAAGTAGCCTATGTCCGTCTCCATACCATTGTAGGCTAGGCATAGGCTATCTACATGCCAAATGTCATGATGATCCGTTGAGTAGTTGAGGCGTGAAGGCGTAACAAACAAACAAATAAACTCACTTTCGCATTTATAATATTAGCATAGATATTAGTTAGGATAATCATGAATGAATTAACAATTCTATCATATAAATACTTGCATTGAATGTTACATTATTAGTTTGCAGTGCAATGCGCCATTTTCTACACGAAGCCAATACAGCAAATATGTACGCAGTGCAGTCGAATGATTAAAGCAATCGATTGACGTCATTATAGTTAAATGCAGACTTCTCTCTAATATCTTTAAAACTAATAGCCACAAAGTTTTGCCCGCTTTAAGCACTATGGGGGGTCTGCACCATGGTAAGTGATGATGTGGCCGGAGGTGGTAAACACACGAAGCCTAGAAGGAACTGGCTCTCGAGTGTAGCTGTCAAAACACACCGATAGGTGCTTGGCAACAGATTTTAAAATTGAGGGCGGTAGCTAGCCAGATGGGTACTTCAAAGTACCCTACCACCGTGCTCACGATGTTTGACTGCAGGATTCGAACCCAGGACTTTCGTCTTGGTATCCGACGTCACTACCACTGAGCTATCATCGCAAAAGTCGCGATATAGCTATATAATGGCTATATAACGGAGGTTTTTTTTCACAAATCTGAACTTTTTTTTTTCTATACATCTAAGAGGGCAAATAAGCATAGGCCAGCTTATGGTAAGCGGTAACCGTATCCCTATGGAAGAGGGAAGGATCGGTAACACATGAGGCATCACTCACACTATGAAACTGGTATCAATTAAATTATTGATCGCTCGATCGAAAACAGTACGAATTCGAAGTTTTATCGAGTGTAAATCGCGTTACGATTCTGGTAATTTCGAGGCCGGCATTTTTAGAAGGAAAACTAGCCAACTAGAGCTTTGTTTGGTCGGAATTGTTCAATTTTTAACCGACTTCAAAAAAGGAGGAGGTTCTCAATTCGGTTGTTTTTTTTTTTTTTTTTATGTTTGTTACCTCATAACTCCGTCATTTATCAACCGATTTGGAAAATTATTTTTTTGTCTGGAAGGGTACACTTCCCGTTTGGTCCCATTGTTATCAGATTTGATTTGATCACTTTTCAGTATACTTTGAAGTCGGTTTAAGTTATTTGTAAAACAGTCCAACTATTTACAGTCGAATAGGACTCGAAACGTAAGATCGATTCGAAGGACGCGAGAATTGGGTCTCTAGTAACTGTAAATACAAAACAGTGCTTTATTGAAAATGCAACTATTATCGATATTGAATTTTCGGTAAAAAAAATTGAATGTGTTTTTCAATTTTTATTTGCTTTTTTGGCTTCACTGCCGTGTTCCGCGCGCTACATCTGCCTTATTCTGTAATATGTGCTTCATACTATAAATAAAATAATAAAAGGAAAAAAATCGTGTGACACACCTACAAAAATGTGTCCCAAAATTCTAAGCACGCCTTACCCTCTCGATGTAACATCGCGCCATCTTTCTTATCTACAAGACGGGGGCCGGGCAGGAATCGCCTGTTTTTTTTACGTAAGCTGTTGCGTCATAATAGTAGTTCTCGGACTTTGGGCCTTAGGTCGCGTTATACGGTGAGCGACCGCGTGCTTCCGCTGGATGGTGACCATGAGTTCGGAAGGTTGGGAGTGGTCCTGATTTTTTAATGTGATTGGATCATATAATGTTTTATTCTTATTTTTTACTTCGTTTTATTGAAATCAAAATAGAATTATATTATGTTTAATACTTTTCGTTTACCATAAGCTCGGTACAATAATGAAAAGAATAAAAAAATAGTCTTTTTTGTAAAAATAAGAAATGTTATCAATTATTTTTTTAAATCTAAAAAGATTAGTAAAATGAAGATTGTTTTGTAAAAAATTTGCGTTTTTTTTTATACCACTAAGGTGGCAAACAAGCATACGGCCCGCCTGATGGTAAGCAGTTACCGTAGCCTATGGACGCTATAATAAAATAGTTTAAAAATCAAACTTACCTCAATCACTGTAATACTGCACTCACATTTGACAGTACACTTTTATTTTTTAAACCAAAAATCATAATGACAGTATACACGCACAAATAAGCACTCATTTTTATTACAAAAAAAAACTGTTCTTTAACTTCACAAGAAATATTGTATCCAAATGAGTTATCAATTTTACGCTACACCAGCTTTTAATGACTTTATCTTTTACTATTATTTATTTAACTTAGTGATAAAGAGATAAGTTTTAGCACGCTACGGTGGGTGTGGATGTGTGACAACCACGATTACCTGCATGATAAGTATCTTTGTATTGTTAATCTAAGGCCACATTATTGAAGCAAAATTTATTCATCATCAGCCTATAATGTCCCACTGCTGAGAACAGGCCTCCTTTCACAAATGAGGGTGAAAGGGACTGGGCGATACTCCACCACGCGTGCCCACTGCGGATTGGTGGAGGTAGGCTTGTGGTCAACCTACTGTTGGAATTTTTCAAGCCGCCTAGGAGGCATCCATCTAGCTTAACGACTATCACAATTAAGTGATAACCGGGACCAACGACTTTACGTGCCTTCGGAAGCACGGAAACGCTCGATTTGAAATACCACTAGGCGGTCACCCATCCAGGTACCGACCACGACAGACGTAGCTTAACTTTTGCCGATCAATTAAGAACAGCTAATCATGCTACGCCACGAGCGCTTCCGTGCCCAAAGGGTGCCAAACTGCCAACGGACCCTATCACTAGTCCGTCCGTCCGTCTGTGGGCTGTATCTCATGAACCGTAATTTTCATTTGAAATTTTCACAGAATGTGTATTTTAATTGCCGCTATAATAACAAATAATATAAAACTATTTAACAAAAAAAACCGCCTTCAAAGTACAGTAAAATGTATGAAATAACTCTTATCTGAAACTGTTTTGATTTGAGCGAAATCACATGGCGTGTTGTGTAGAAAATATTTCACTAACTTCAAAACAGTGTCTTATAATAAAACCTTTTATCTCATACCCTAGAATTGATAAGCCCATAAGTAGAAGCGCAAACAGTGACATGATATTATGTTAAATTAATATTTGTACATGATTAAATGTTACTGTAAAAGTCATAAAGTGAGGATGTGAAATTGTTATATACTTGTTGAATGGCATTGCATGTTTTGGCTTCACATCTTTAACTCAAAGATTTATAAAACCGATTTACACGGTCTATAGCTTATGTTTTTTAACTGCACAGGTAACAAACAAGCAACTAGCACGTCTGATGGTAAGCGGTTGCCGTAACTTATAGACGCTTACAGCAACCCAGGGTGTTCTATAATACCAAACAGGGTCAAAGATTATTGAACGAAAAAATTAACAAATGATTGTACTTCATAACTATATCTACAATTTAAAATTCTTGCCCTGCTATCAGTTTCAAGGACAAAACAATATTTTTCTTTCTTATTACGCATTTTTAGTACCGTGTGAAATAAATTAAATGAAATTGTAGCAACTTATGAGGTTTTATGTCATATTTATCCATGGGATAAATAAATTTTGCAGATTCTTCAAATAAATTATGTCACACAGCCATATTTATAAAATTTTATTGACGTTGGATAAGTACTATCCAACGTCAGTAAAATTTGCCCGTGCGCCTATAGGATGTAATTTGTAATCCACAAATGACGATAATAAAAACGCAAGCAATATTCGTAAACAAGTCAAAATAATAAAAAATAAATAAAAACACGACTGTCCTGCCAAAAAACTCAATAAAAGTACTTTAAAAAAATATAGCCAGTATCACTCGGAATAGGTAAGTTATGTAAGGATTCTAAAGATATCCAAAACATCCAGATCTTTTCAGGAATTTAAAAGTTAAGGTGAAATAAAGAAAATTCACATACACCTGACCCTGAACATTACGTACTCCTATTTTGGGCATTCGTGTAAAAAAATGACACTCATATTTGGGCAGTCGTGTAAAAAATCTAAATAACATTCATCTCAAAATAACTACAATTCTTATTAGTCACTTTGCATGTGGCTATGAAGTGATAATCATTTCAGATATGGAAATTATACAATTAGGTTTTGCATTAATATAATGATAACTTTAATACTCTTATCAATTCTATTGTACTTTTTGCATTCGATAAGTTTATATTATACACAATTATGTTTCATTAACCTTAAAACATCATCCGAGATGGGGCAAAGTGTGATCGTCATTTTATTATCATAATAATAATATATTATTATGATAATAATATATTATAATCCCACGCTCGTCTGTTATGAGACTGTACATCCCGCGTAAGTGTGGAGGCCGTGGCTTTTTAAATGCCAAGAACCTCCACAACCACGAGGTGTACAGTCTTAGGAAGTATTTCCTTGACAACGAGTGTGGGATGCATCGCGATGTGGTGGCAGTAGACAGGGGCCTCACCCCGTTATCCTTGGCAAACGAGAACTGGCGCAGACCAAAGGTGCTAAGCACCGAGGTATGGAAGAGTAAGGAGCTACACGGGCGGTTCTACAGGGCCCTAACAGGGCCCGATGTAGATCTGCTCGCCTCGGTGAACTGGCTACGCTTCGGTGACCTCTTTGGGGAAACCGAAGGTTTTGTCTGTGCAATTGCGGACGAAGTTATCAAGACGAATAACTACCGGAAATATATCCTGAAGGACGGTACGGTCGACATCTGTCGAGCATGCCGCCGTCCCGGAGAGTCACTCAGGCATATTATCTCCGGTTGTTCTCATCTTGCTAACGGCGAGTACTTGCACAGACATAACCTAGTAGCCAGAATCATCCACCAGCAACTTGCTCTTCAATACGGCCTTGTAGAGTCCGAAATGCCGTACTATAAGTACGCACCTGCGCCAGTTCTCGAAAATTGTCGTGCCACGCTCTATTGGGATCGATCTGTCATCACGGACAGGACTATTGTAGCCAATAAACCTGATATCGTGCTGACAGATCGATTGAAGCGCCGGGCAGTGCTCGTCGACATCACCATCCCCCATGACGAGAACCTCGTGAAAGCCGAGAAGGACAAGCTCAGCAAGTACCTTGACTTGGCTCACGAGGTGACCGCCATGTGGGATGTTGATTCGACGATCATTGTCCCGATAGTTGTTTCGGCGAACGGTCTCATAGCGAAGAGTCTCGACCAACATCTTGAGAGGCTCTCGCTGGATGGCTGGATCAAGGGTCAGATACAGAAGGCGGTACTCCTGGACACGGCCCGCATCGTCAGGAGATTCCTCTCTCTGCAGCCCTAACCACCGGTAGCTTGGGTCCTACCCCGCTGCCGGCGGCACACTAGGATTAGGATTTTTTGTAACATTTTTAGATTTTGTAAAAATATTGTAAAAAAATTAATCATATTTACATAGGATTAGGTTTTTTATAATATTTTTGATTTTTATACCAATGTTACAAAAAATAATAATTTTAAGTATGAAAATAAATAAAGAGAATAATAATATATCATGCTTACAAAGTACAAGCAATGATAAATTCATGAACAGTAGTCAGTGATTTTACGACACGAACCAATTTTAAATTTATTTAGGGCTGAATTTTCAAATGGCAGATAAGCCAATTTGTTAATTTGAAATTAGAACTGTTAGAAGACTGAAATGGTTGAAAAATCATGCCTTAAGTAGATATTTATTTTTTCGAACTGCGTAACAAATTCGATATAACATCGACTAATCAAAATTTTTTTTACATTAAAATATACATCAACTTTTTTTTTATCGTGTATAGACCTGTATTTGACCGCAATCTCACCATGGTAAGTGATGATGCGGCCGAAGTGCACAAAGCCGAGAAGGAAATACGAAATTTTTTGTATTTATATTCTGCATCTTTTTCGTATCTTAAAAATTCTCTAAAATAAAATCTATACACACAACATTTCGCGCTAATTGATAAAAACCAAAACCGTATTTTAAAATTATAAAAAAGTCCTAATACAATCCTAGAATATCCAAACATATGGTCACATCAACTCATTGATAAGTAGCGAGGTATTTCGTGGTCGCGTCAATTTCCGAGAACCCGTACCCGCACGCCTCAGCAACGTCATCAAGCCACCGTACCATTGGGTAGATATTAGATAACACTACTCGGCACGTTTCAATTCAACCTTCCTGTGGGCATTCTTTTTTTTGTTGCTTTTTTGTTAAAATATATGGACTTATCACAGAGGATATAGTTATAGTAATCTCTACTTATCTATACTTATATAATAAAGCGGAAGAGTTTTTTTAACCGACTTAAAAAAAAACGGCCAAGTGCGAGTCAGACTCGCGCACCGAGTGTTCCGTACAAACCTGTAGGTATATAAGTAAATGGTAGTATACACCTGAGTATTTGATATTAATTTCAATTTATGACGTATTAAAAAAAAACTAATTACTAGATCTCGTTCAAACCAATTTTCGGTGGAAGTTTGTATCGTAATGTACCTACATCATATATTTTTTATAGATTTATCCATTCTCTTATTTTAGATGTTACAGGAGGGGGACACTCATTTTACCACTTTGGAAGTGTCTTTTTATTTTGTTATGTTTGTTACCTCGATAACTCCCTCATTTATTAACCGATTTGGAATTATTTTTTTGTATGGAAGGGTACACTTCCCGTTTCGTCACATTGTCATCAGATTAGGATTTGATTACTTCTTAGTGTACTTTGAAGTCGGTTTAAGTTTTTTGTAAAACAGTTCAATTATTGTTTGTTTAAACGGGGTAATCTCTGGAATTAAGAGTCGGATTCGAAAAATTCTTTCCCTAATAGGAAGCTATATTATCCCCAAATATTATAGGCTACTGTTTATCCCGGGAACGCGGGTAAAACTGCGGGGAACAGCTAGTTGACAATATGGGAGATATTTTCTTCTTTAGTAAACTACTACCATGGGAAAGTTGGGTTGAAAATTTTGCAGTATGGCAATAATACTGAGTCACTGATCCATCAAAACAAAATGGCGGATAACAAACTTTCTTCTTCCTTTTCTTTTCAAAAATATATGACATAGGTATAATACCAACTAAAAGTTCCTTCTAAAAACACAAGAGAATCCACGGGGCAGTAGTTACTCGTCAAGATTAGATTTGAAACATTACCTTCACGTCGAATCTCATACAAGGTTAGTTTCTTACTAGAAAGTTCTCCATTATAAAATGATCTATCAAAATGCATTATTGCATCATGTGTAGAGAGAGATAGCTATATCGGAAGGATCTAATCGCGTGACATGCCTTACTTGTACGAGCCTCCTGATTGGTTACTTTTGGTGGTGTGGTCGACTAGATCATTAGACAATTTGCTGACGTTACTCATGTTTTATTTACTGAACACTCAATTTTACCTAATTTCATTCTGAATCGAGGAGATTTTAAGGTGTTTATTGTTTTTGTTAAACATTATGTTGTAATAAAAATAGAAAGAGCTTCGCCATACTACATGACTCATAAAACAGGCCAACTTTTTTTACGCTGGTGTTACTACGTGACAGGTACGTTTTACGCTCGCTATGCGTCATTCTGCATGTCATGGTGTCGTTCATAATTATAGTAGCTGTTGAACAATTAAAATTAAATCGGGAGTCCTACATTATTTTTGCATTTTTATTTAATTTAGCTCCTAAAATTTTTTGGACGCGTGAGCAGCTTCGACACTTAATCTGGATACATCATTAATCAAAGGTTATCAATATGTATACATATTTGAAATGTGTGTCAGTTTAGATAACAGCTTACAACCCACATACGGCTGGTAGGTTATGGACTAATGTCCTAATGGATACTAGGCGAATTGCCAGATATGTAGCCAACTTATACAGCCCCTAGAAGCCAAATGGCTCCAGCCAGTCAGGTACCCTGCCACTGCTTAACCTACAATACCTTCAAAATGGTTTTTTTTTGTCTTGGTGAAATTCTCATAGGATACCTACCCTACCGCCCCGGGGATAGCGGCAAGGTTATGCCGGACTTGTACCGGCTCAAACCCCACGGTGGTCACAAACTGCGCTGTAGAGAGGGGGGCAGACGCTCGTGTTGAACGCGTACCTGCTCACCCTTCCACGCGCGTCGCTTAGATAGCTCGTCCCGGGAGAAGTGTGACACCTCCCCAGCACCCTCGCTGTGCTATCGCACGATGAGTCGTGACCACATTGACCCATCGTCCTCCTTGGGGTCGCTTCTGGGTGCACAGAGCCCCCGCCCTGATTACCCTCGACTTCAAAGACCCAGTTTAGTCGCCTTTTACGACAGACAGGGGCACACGAATGACCTAGTCACAGTAGTCACCTAACTGCCTAGACAGTGTTAGATTTTACATCAGCTGTATGCATGAAAGAGACGGCAATATTTTCGTGCTAACTGCTGAGAGAGACGGTGTACAATACTTAACAGTAGAGACCAATAGTACCAGTTGTAATGACCCCGAACTGTTAAACCTCTCGTTAACCTTGTACTAATTATAGTTTTAGGATGAATCTAAGAAAAGATTTTGGTGCACATTGAAGTTTATAATCATCATCAGTCATCACCATCATCAGCCAATACTACTGCTGAGCACAGGCCTCCTTTCACAAATGAGGGTGAGAAGGAATGGGAAAATACTCCACCACGCGTGCCCACTGCGGATCAGTGGAGGTAGGCTAGTGGTCAACCTACTGTGGGACCAACAGCTTTACGTGTCTTTCGAATCTCGGAAAAAGCTCGAGTTGAAATAACACTAGGCGGTCACCCATCCAGGCACCAGCCTCACTGGTGGTCAATTGACTAAGAACGGCCAATTATGCTACACCACGAGCGCTTCTAAATAGTTTTGTATAAAAGTGTTACAAACGCTCGTGGTGTAGCATAATTAGCCGTTCTTAATCGATCGGCAAAGTTAAGCTACGTCTGTCGTGGTCGGTACCTGGATGGGTGACCGTCTATTGGTATTTCAAATCGAGCGTTTCCGTGCTTCGGAAGGCACGTAAAAACCGTTGGTCCCTGTTATCACGTAATTGTGATAGTCGTTAAGCTAGTTGGATGCCTCCTAGGCAGCTTGAAAAATTCCAACAGTAGGTTGACCACTAGCTTACCTTAACCGCAGTGGGCACGCGTGGTGGAGTATCTGCCCATTCCTTTTCACCCTCATTTGTGAAAGGAGGCCTGTGCTCAGGAGTGGAACATCATAGGCTGATGATGATGATGATGATGATGATGAAAAGTGTTACATAAATGTGTGTAGAAGGCATAATCTTTCGATCTTCTAGTTTATCAATTTTCATCCTTTTTTTCATGGTTTTCATCTTATTTTTTTCTCCCCTGAATGTTAAAAAATGATAAAGAACAAAAACATCGGTGTGGGAGTACCTTAAGAAACAGCGCATATATGAAATCACTACACTAGTTAAATAATTAAGATAAAGAATGGATTTATATTGGACTAGGTTAGAATAATTCGGTATATTTTGAATTTCAGATTCATAACATTTTATACTTAATTTAATCTATACATATAAAATGCTTTGTCCTGAATGACTGACTGACAATCAACGCACAGCCTAAACCGCTGATCGTAGAGACCTGAAATTTGGAAGGTGTGTTCTTTGTATGACGTAGGCATCAGATAAGAAGTGATTTTCCGAAATTCTACCCCTAAGGGGGTGAAAAACGGGGGCAAAGTTTGTATGGGACAACGTGATTTCTTGGTCCGATCTACTTCAAATTTTGCATAAACATTATTTAACAGAATTGATGGAAGACATGTTTCGTATTTTATTAAAAATCATCACCTAACGGTGTCAAAAAGGGGTAGAAAGTTATTTTAGGGGTGATTTGCATCGAAGTTGATATCAATACTCCTTAGTACTTTTGATTTAACTTTAGATTTTTTATTTTGACACATGTTTGAAATCTCGATTTTCACAGATTACAGAATAAGGCAGATGGAGCGAACGGAACACGGGAGTGAGGCCAAAAAAGCAAATATAAATTGAAAAACACATATCTGGTATTCCCTTTTGAATTTGTATTTGCTTTGTTTAAAAAACTTTATTTAACGAAAAACACTTTTTTTTAAATAAATTAGCACACAGCAGATCTTTAAGATAGCAAATACAAATTCAGAAGCGAATACCAGGTATGTGTTTTTCAATTTGTACCTAATTTCTTTTTTTTGGCCTCACTCCCGTGTTTCGCGCGCTCTATCTGCCTTTTGTTCTGGTAATTGAAATACTCTTTAAAATTGGAATGTCAAATATAAAATAATATTTAAATCGGATTAGAATTCGAATTTTGTTTGGAAGTTCATTTTCTCGGACTTTTTGGCGGGAACTTGCGCCGTTGCGTTTTGAGTTTTATTGCATATTATCGGTGGTATTTTATCCAATAAAGATCAATCCATGTGCACCAGTGAAGTGAAATGAAATGAATTATGTGTATCGTGTCTTTTCAAAAGTCCGTGAAGAGTTTTAGTACATGACCACCACTGTAGCATAACATGACTTTTATGGACGGTGACTGACTGCATGACGACTATGTGAAAGTGATTTATTGTGACTAGAACTTATATAATATAACTGGAAATTGGCAAAATACACACCCGCGTGACGCCCATGAAAAAATTCTCTATTGTAGTTAATTTAATTTCTTTCTCATTTGTTGTTATAATAATTAAATAAGATTCTTTGAGTTCGATTTTTTAGTGTAGGTATAATAAAGGTTTGTAGTTTTAATTGTAAAATTTAAATATCTGTGTTTGATTTGTTGTGTCTAATAATTAGTGGCGTGCATTGGTTTTCGAAGGACATAATTAAACCGTACGCGGGTGAAACCGCGGGGGGTCTGCTAGTATTATTATAAGACAACGGTTTTACGCCATACAAAAACGTATATATCTTATTGAAATAATGCAATGTACACACTAACCTGTAATGCGTAATGGCGGGTACACACACATATCGATGATATAGTTCATACTGTACGCTCGATTAGGGCATTATTACTTTTATACGTTGCGCGTGAGTCAATCGACAGTGGTTCTCAAAGATTAGTATGATCGCCCCTTTTTTTTAAAAGACGAATGTGTTCATTTCTTTTCGTATGAAAAACTTTTTGTGATTTATACGTGCTAGTATATTTTTTAACCGACTTCAAAAAAAAAGGGAGGAGTTCTCAATTCAGTTGTTGTTTTTAATGTTTGTTACCTCATAACTCCGTCATATATTAACCGATTTGGAAAATTCTTTTTTTGTCTGGAAGCTTACACTTCCCGTTTGGTCCCATTGTCATCAGATCAGGATACGGTTACTCCTTAGTGTACTTTGAAGTCGGTTTAAGTTTTTTGTAAAACAGTCCAATTATTGTTTTATTCGAAGGTAATGACTAATATTATATTTATTTATATTTTATGAAACTGCTGTACAAAAAAAAATGATTTTACAATTTCATATATTATTTTACGTTTGGAGTAGGTTTTATATTATTTTCTTATTTAAGCTGTATTTTTTTGAGCAAAATTGTTTTATGTCCCTGAATTAATTAAAACCACGTAAGACAGCAAGCAAACCTGTGGTTTCTGCCCACCATACAACAACGTCATAAATATACGTCTGCTGCTCCACAAATAAATCAAATTATCAATAAAAAATCTCCTCACGTCACATCACAACTCACAACATAACTAAATGACAAATAGGTCTTCCGCGTCTGCATTCCATGGCTACATCGCGACAATCAACATATTGGTCGTTATTGAATTATTTTGTTCAACAAGTAGGTCAATGGTTTATTGTTACGTCAATGATTTATGTTAGCATTAACATTATATTATTTAATTTCAAACCATTGAATATTGATTAAATATAATTCATCATCATCATCATCATCATCAGCCTATAATGTCCCACTGCTGAGCACAGGCCTCCTTTCACAAATCTCAGCCTCTAAAAACCTCTTCTCTTCTCAGCAAATGCAACCTTCCGAACCGGTATTAGAGTATTAGAGTCAGACTTTTCATAAGTGCCTGCGAAGGTCTATTTGAATAAATGATTTTGAATTTTGAATTTTTTGAATTTTGAATTTTGAATGAGGGTGAAAGGGAATGGGCAGATACTCCACCACGCGTGCCCACTGCGGATCGGTGGAGGTAGGCTAGTGGTCAACCTACTGTTGGAATTTTTCAAGCCGCCTAGGAGGCATCCAACTAGCTTAACGACTATCACAATTAAGTGATAACCGGGACCAACGGCTTTACGTGCCTTCCGAAGCACGGAAACGCTCGATTTGAAATACCACTAGACGGTCACCCATCCAGGTACCGACCACGACAGACGTAGCTTAACTTTGCCGATCGATTAAGAACGGCTAATCATGCTACACCACGAGCGCTTCGACGAATTATAATTAGTTATTAGTATTATTTATTCTGAAATTGTAAAACAGTTTTTTTAATAGGGTGGATTTTAATATCGAGGAATGGCAACACCAAGAAGACATATTGTAACAACGGTGGCCATTGGAGAAAGTATTTTAATTCATTTTGTTGTAATTACCAAGTTTACCAACGATTTAAATACAGATTTAGCTTGTTCAACCCGACTTTCTTTTCAGTAAATAAGGTAAGGTTAATATTTATTAAATAAATAAAGATTGTATTGCTTATTTTCTCCTCAGAAAACTTTCTGGTAAATTACTTGACAGTATTTACGTCGAAAGATATAATGTGAAAACTCAATACCCCTTATTAAAAAACATAGTCTCAGGTTTTAAAATAGCCTCGCCTTTTTTGGTATTATGTCGTTAGAAAGTGACTAAGTGACTAATTTTATTAAACTTGCTTTAAATCATCATTTGTAATAAGGTATGTGTATTACATGAGGTGGTTAAAAACAAGTCTAATAAATCTCAGGTTTTAAATATTCCCCGGCTATTTTTGTTAGATGGAGTTAGAAAATGACGCATTTATTTAAAAACTGGGTTTGGTTAGACTTGCTTTAAACCATTCACGTAATAAGAGAGCATAAGTTGATAATCAGACAGATTCATCTAATGGTAAGTGATTGTCTGTAGAACAAGATTGTTACTATGCTCGAGAGACTGTGATAATACTCACTTCAATCATATGCGGACATAAATGTTATGTGAAATGTCCCAAAACACTTGTATCCAGTATAGATTTGATAACCTTGTCTTTTACGGGTGGTGGGCCTGAAGATACATATTTTAAAATAGACGTTAAAACACATCTAAAAGGTATTTTAAAACATGCAGCACACATACTATAATATAAAATAAAAACACACTTACCTATGTAATGGTTTAGCCTTCTTCTAATATTCCTAGAAAGAAGAAAAATATCATTAATTGCATGGCTTAATATATACATTTTTTTATATACTACTTAGGTAGCAAACAAGCAGTTACCGTAGCCTATGGACGCTTGCTACACCAGGGGTGTTACTCGCGCGTTGGCGACCCTGCAGAAATCTCTTCACACCCTTTTTGAAGAACCCCATGCTGTACTCCATTGGGTGCACCGCGGCGGGGAGCTCATTCCACAATCTGAGCGTCCGCGGAAGGAAGCCCTTTGAGACGGCAAAGTAAAATAAGTTTCCCTTTTCGTAACAAGTTGTACACTCGAATTTTGGAAAATCAAAACTACGCAGTTGTCACTCACACTCCAGCATTGGACTCTAAACGAGGACTATACCAATAGTATAAAAACAATACCAACAATAATTTACACATTAAAAGATCTTCAGACGCTTCAAGATGCCTTCCTCTCCTCATATAATTACGTCGGCAACTCGTCAAACAGTACCCAATTACCTAGTTGAAGTTGAACCCTTCCAGTTCAAGGTAGAGGTCGCTGCGTCAATTCATGGCGTATTAGGTCATGACGGAAGGATGTGGTCATCATTTCATTGCGTTACTGCGTTCTTGCGTAAATCTGTTAGTGGGGCATTGACCAGGGTTCAGTATCTTAGATGTCTTAATAAATATATTTTTATGTGATTAGACCATCTTGGGCATGATTATTTAAGTCTTTTTATATGCTCGGGTAATTTTTTTTTTTTTTTTTTATATTTTCTATTTTTTTTTTATCTTAAACCACGAAAATCGCATAGATAACTGGCTCCTGAAATACAGTTTCAACTAGTTCAAAAGATTTTCGATTCTGAAATCAGCTGTCTCATTTTTTGTACTTTTGGAAAAAGACCTTAGTAACACCGAGCAATCCAATTTTTACACTGATTTTGAACAGTAACGACCATTCACTGCATCTCAATGTTTAGTGCCTTAGCAAATCAGAGCACTTGTGTCCTTGACTTAGCCAATTATTTGTCATTGTACTTCTTTGGGTTAATTGTTCGATGGTTCACGTACAGCTCAATCCTCAGTCTAGACATTTGAATTTTACACACAGTACGTAGGCATCAGCTAAGGAAAGGTTTTTCAGGTATTTCACCCCTAAGGGGGTAAGGCGGAAAGCTACAATTGTGCAGAATCCTTCGAAAAGTACAAATTATCCTATAATACATATTCATTTATGTAATGAGTACTTTAACAATTTATTTGTATTGTCCTGAGAGGCAATGTTGAAGGCCACTGGGCTGATTGCATAATGGAATATCACTTTTCTCTCATAATAATAATGGACGGCCCCTCGGCGCACTGTATATACTATTTATGTAATGTTATTGTACCTATATTCTGTACGGTATTCGTGAAGAAATCGAGCAATAAGTATCTTTTGTCAATTTGAATAGATCACTTAGAAGAAAACATAAAAAGAAGTTTTACTATGTTTACATAGTTTATACGCATACGAGTGATAATTTTTCTTTCCGATGATCGTTTTTTATGCGCTAAAAAGATTGCACCGGCCGATTATCTACATTTAAACCAGTATAATAAGTGATTAAGACTATAATTAATGTAAAAAAATATATATAATAAAAACTCTTTTTTCTTTCATACATCCAGTAATATTAATACCGAAACTATGTAGGAATTAAATTTTGTAATCTTGAAGTCAAAGATTTTTGTTTATTTTTAAATTCAGTATATTATAAGTAAACATTCTTATTTAGTTTGAAAAAATATAAAACATAACAAAGTAACAATAAAAGTTTGAGAGCCATCGTTCGAAAATTAAACACAGGTGTTCAGAAATCACCTTCGGCGTCGATCAAACCTCTTTCGAGCAAAAAACACTCCCTCGCCTTAAATCATCGAAAATTTGACGACCTGTCATTAAAATAATAAAAATCTGTTTTATGCACACATATCGTAATTTACGAGTTATTTCTACACTCTAATAACGATCGTACTAAGAGAGTATAGAATTAGTTTTCGTTCGAGCAGTTTTATGTCCATAATTTATATCTCAATTTTGGTAATTGTAACTAGACATGGGTATTGAAATTTTAAATAAGTTATAATTCGATTATAATTTCAATTTTAAATGGAGGTAGTGCTGCGAGAGTTATGATTCTTCTTGTTAAAATATTATTGAGACACGTGCAATTTCGATTTTAAACAGAATTTAAAAAAAACGGCCTCCCTTTTCAGGATGGGTGTGAGTGAACAGATTTTTGCAAGGGCTATGTGCGAATATGCCCCTGGTGTTGCAAGCGTCTAAAGGCTATGGTAACCGCTTACCACCAGGATGTATGCTTATTTGCTATTCTAGTAGTATAATTTAAACTAGTATTATTTTGAACTGTGCGGTCACAAAGGAGCTTCATTCCGCGGACGCTCAGATTGTTGAATGAGCTCCCCGCCGTGGTTTTCCCAATGGAGTACAGCATGGGGTTCTTCAAAAATGGTGAAGAGATTTCTGCAACGCGCGAGTGATACCCCTGGTGTTGCAAGCGTCATAGGCTACGGTAACCGCTAACCATAAGTCTATATCTATATCTTTAATAATTTCTACAATAAAATCCTAAAAAGATGGATTATAATATATTCGGGAAATTTTTATAGAGTTGCTTTTCATTTTTCTAGGGTACCTACTTGAATATTGCCGCCCTTTCAAATGTCTAGGATCTAGGTTTTATTATGTACCTACGTTATCTATTCTGTCAGTCAGTCAGTGCTAAAAGTTTAAGTAGTAAGTAAAATATGTTTTCTAATGTTATGGATAATCCTTTCTATCGACCGTAAGCACATCACTAATTTTAACGGTTAGTTGCTGGTTGCCAAGCAATTACCGGAATCGTTAACTTTAATGTTCTAATCGTTAATCAAAGCAGTTTTTACCTTTTTCAACAGTCATTATAAGTAAATAATTGTATATATAAAATCATGTAAATAACTCTACTTAAAAGTTTTTTATATTACATTACATTATACTTGTTATTAAATGGGGTTTTTTAACGTCAAGCACTACAAATATCATTAGCTTTTATTATTATTATAATTATGAAAATAAATTTTTTTTGCGGGGATTCTTTGAAAAGTATTTTTTTTTACATTTTAGACATAAAAAAACCTTTTAATTATTAAATGGTATTATTACTTTTCTAAAATTAAAACTGTAGGTACTTAATTAATACTTTTGTATCGCTTTTGTCACAATATGCCATAGTATGGTAGGTACAATCCGTAAAGATCGATTCTGGTAACTTGAACATGTTATAATTACATTAAATAACTCTGTTTCATATAAAAAATATATAACGATTGACGTAATTGGTCATAAAAAAGCAAATTAGAAATTCAAAATGTTACCAACCATAAAAAGTTAAAGCCGACCATAAAAAATTAAAATACAACCAAAAAGAATCGAACATCCAAAAGTTTAAACGTCAATAAAGAACACTCACCGGCAGCGATGTTATAAAAAAAACACAGACCATAGAGACGTCAGAAATAATTATCGGAGAATTTTTATAAATTACGTAACGTTACACTGTGAAAGCAGTCGTTTTTGTGCGAATGAGTCAGACGAACAGACGGACAGGCTCGCAAAAAAGAAACGAACAAAAAGCATGGCGGAAAGCAAAAAGATGCGCGAAAAAACTCGCGCGGCAGGTGTCGTGCTCTTGAAGGACAAGTGGTAAGGAAAGTGCGTCTTTATTACTAGAGATCCTCGGTAAAATAGTGTAAAAACCTCAGACCAAGAAAAAATGAAAGACGGAACGGTCTGTGTTCATAAGTGACGCAAGTAATAGGAAGCCGATCGGTTGTCATTCCGTATTGAGACGTTGACAGTGACAATAAGGCTCAGTACCATTTGTGCCTGCTTGGGCCAGTACTGGTTTTACTCACGCCATTCATGACTCACGCACACGTAGGAAGATTTTTGCTTCACTTTCTTCACTCCTTCTTGATTTTTTATATGTCTATGGTAAAAACATTCTAAAAAAGATTAACATAAATTTTTATATTTTGAAACGGTCTAATCTATACAATAAATATACGTGAGGATAAAACTACGCTTAAGGAAGAATGTGACATTGGGGATAGTTTAAGTTCATCATAATATGGAGAAAGATTGCATAGAGTTTTTTTTTTATTACGGTCTTTCGATCACATTTTGGACCAGTAGTTCAAATAATTTGGTATGTGTATCCTGACCGCACGTTCCATAAAGTGGCCGGTTCGCACCCGACCGCAGGCAACAGCAGCAGCAGGCGACACTGTCGCCGCGACAGTACTTTCTCTTTCGGCCGTACTATGGGACATCTCACTATAGGGGACGCCCGCCCCGTGTCGCTAGCTATGGAAGGTATTTCATAGTAATAAATAGAAACCAGTGTCGCCTGCTGCTGCTGCCTGCGGTCGGCTACGAACCGGCACCTTAATACTTATAACTTTTTTCTTTCAAATTCATGGTTCTTTTTGTATTTCAGTTTAATGTTAATCAGATAATTGCTAGGACATGTATTACTTAATTTGACATGTTTTAAGTTTTACGTTCACTTTACTTGATTTGCTTGAGTTTTTTTATTTGTTACTGCCTAAAATAGACTATGCGATTGTTACACTTTATTAACAACAACAATTATTTACAATATAAGTAATTATAAAACAATGAATCTATGTAACATAATTAAAACTAAAACTAACTAACTACCAAAAAATAATGGAAAAAATAATAATAATAATTAAAAAGAAAGATATTTACACATACAAGATTAATATATGAATAAATTAAATTATTAAAAGAAACAAAAAACCCGACTGCGTAAAACAAAAATTAACTGAAAAGAGAAAAACAAGCTCTGGAATATTACTTGAATGTTATAAGGTATTGCAGTCGGGGACAAACCAATAACCTAGGTATGTGTTTTTTTTACAATATTTGTTTATCCCCGACTGCAATACCTTATAACATTCAAGTAATATTCCAGAGCTTGTTTTTCTCTTTTCAGTTAATTTTTGTTTTACGCAGTCGGGTTTTTTGTTTCTTTTAATAATTTAATTTATTTCAGACTTTTTAGTTCTATACAGAATGAGTTGTAAGTATTAGTAAGTAAATGAGTGGTACGGTAAAGTAACGCTAACAACCATCGTAACTCTGTTGAGTAACATACGGTACCGCTCATAGTACCTACTGTCCTTGTATTAAAAATGCTTTTTTGCAGTTTACGTCAAAATGGTAGCACAAAAGTATTGCAATATATACATATATGGAATGGGCTGTTCACAAGCTTTCATTTGATACCCATATTGTTATAATAACGAAATTTTTGTTTTTAATACCCCCCCTCTTTTCTTATCCGTAGACGCCATATAAAAACAATATACCCTATGACACTCCCACAGTCAAGGCGAATCTAACGACACCTCATATGCTTAAATCCATCAAGCCGTTTAGGCTGCAGAGCGTGCCAAAGAAATAGACATACATACATACATACATACATACATACTTACATACACTCGAAAAACATAACCCTCCTTCCGGGTCAGTCGGGTAAAAAGAACAATATGTAAAACAAATTGCAGCGAAAAATTCCGATACAAAAATATACGGAACCATTACGTTTAACCCGTTGAACATGGAGACATAAAAAAAGCACGATAGCATTTCTTCGCTGCGCAGTATCTGTCGTTAAGTGAATAACAGCGCAAAAAAGCTTCAAGACATGTGATATGACGCAAGCTTCATCTCGGAGCGATCCTTCGATATGTTTGTTTGTTCGTTTAATAAAAGTTTTGCATAATTTTTTTCGCAGCTTGGTGTTCTTCTTGAAGTTTGAAGAGATTTCTGCAGGGTCGGCAACGCGTGAGTGATACCCCTGGTGTTGCAAGTGTCTAAAGGCTATGGCAACCGATTACCATCAGGCGGGGAGTATCCTTGTTTGGCTAAGTTCCGAACCGGTGGTAACTTCAGTAAATGTGACCTTCATTAGTGCCCTTCTGGGGCCTAAATTGAATAAATGGCTTTGACTTTGCTACCTAGTTCAAAAAGCTAGTTATCATAATATTTTCTAGAGGATTCATTTTTGAAAATTAAGTTGGAGAATTTAGTCACACGCAAACCTACAAAAAAGTTACAAAAATCATCAAACCCCGCGGCAAAAAGTCAGTTAAGAAGCCTTGATCTTGACCTCTTTCCCTTTTTGTCGGTAAGTCGATACTCAATGAGAGAAAAAATTATAAAAAACGTTTTAACCAGTTTTGTACGCAAAAAAGACTACTTAACTTTATATATAAGCAATCCTACGTACAATCAGTGGACATTACTGACTTTTTTGTTATATAATGATGGATTGACACTCAGCTCAATAATCTATGACTAAGCCACACGTACGAAGCGCTCGTGGTGTAGCATGATTAGCCGTTCTTAATCGATCGGCAAAGTTAAGCTACGTCTGTCTTGGTCGGTACCTGGATGGGTGACCGCCTAGTGGTATTTCAAATCGAGCGTTTCCGTGCTTCGGAAGGCACGTAAAGCCGTTGGTCCCGGTTATCACTTAATTGTGATAGTCGTTAAGCTAGTTGGATGCCTCCTAGGCGGCTTGAAAAATTCCAACAGTAGGTTGACCACTAGCCTACCTCCACCGATCCGCAGTGGGCACGCGTGGTGGAGTATCTGCCCATTCCCTTTCACCCTGATTTGTGAAAGGAGGCCTGTGCTCAGCAGTGGGACATTATAGGCTGATGATGATGAAGCCACACGTCGCTGCTCAAATAAAACGAAATTGATTACTAACTGAAATTACTAACAGTCTGCTTTTTTAATCAAGTGTCATTCTGACTGTTACAACTCCAGTGCGATCGATACAATGTGCGTTGTCGACTAAAGTCTGATACCAGAGATAGCTCATTGAAGCACCAGACTTGGGCCCGGTTGCTAACCAAACTTCGCAACCAAAAATCTACTCACGGTAAATTGAGTCACTTATAAACAAAACAAAAAAAACAACCTCCAGTGTCTACAAATTCTTTGCTTTCGTCAGTAACTAGTTGCGACAGCACTCCGAGTCTGAAACCGGTAGCACCGTGTGATAGCCACCATTGAAATTCTATTGCTAACATGTCCTTGTGGGTGACTGTTAGTAACTTAGAGTTAGTGGTTGCCACGTAACATCCAAGCCGCCAAGCACACCAAACTGGTATGTGTCAGAATCAGAATCAGAATCATTTATTCGTAAAACATAGGTAAACATAATTGGATCATAAATACATAAATTGTGCGCTACGTTTTGCCAAGGCATACAAAAAATATAAAATTTTGTTTTCACTTTCATAAATTAAATTAAATATCTTAAAATTAAATCAACCTTTAAAGTCTACAAAATATCCAAAACAATCATAAAAATTAAACTGTGATTAAAATAGAAAACCAATGTCACATAATTAAATAAGAAATTCATCAATTTTATAATAACAATTCCAAATAATAATTTTGACAATTCCTTTTTGAGTTTAGCTAAAGGCATACATTTTATAACATCAGGTCATCATCATCATCATTATATCAGCCCATGGATGTCCACTGCTGAACATAGGCCTCCCCCATTGATTTCCACTTCGAACGGTTCTGGGCCGCTTGCATCCAGCGGCGCCCAGCGACTCTGACCAGCGGGGTTATTTTAAAACGATCGAATTCGGATTCGGGAGCGGAATCGGAAACCTTCATCGAAAAGATCCGATAGCGGAAAGTTGGAGTGCGTTTACAAAGTTTGTTTTTAATAATGGTAGGAAATGGTATACCTAAACTAAAATTTTAACTAAAATCGAAATGCTTACGGATTTTTATTGTTGAAAGCCCTCATTTAAACACTCATATAAAATGCATACAGACAGATACTTGTTATTTTCTATATTTTGGATTTTAGGTCTACATTGTGTTAATAAACATAAAAATGGTTTCTAGTTTTATCGAACTTCGAAAACTGACTGATAGGTCGAAGTAACTGTTGTTTATAACATTAGCAAAAGTCAGGCAAAGGTTTGAGCCATACAGCCTAATCGTATTTGAGTTATACCTAAGTTCTAGTCACAAAATAAATCACTTTCATATTGTACGCACTGTCAGTCACAGTCCATAAACGTCATGTGTTAGTAAAATAGTGGTCAATAAACTAAAACTTCTCACGGACTTTTTGAGACAAGTTGAAGTCACGATACACATAATTCATTTAATTTCCCTTCATTGGTGCGCGTGGATTTATATTTATAGGATAAAACATCACGGATAATACGCAATAAAACTCAAAATACATGATTTTTTGAAAATTAAACGAAAACGCAACGTCACTTTGCAAGTTCCCGCCAAAAAGCCCTCTGTGTCAAAGTAGTTTTTTTTTTCAGTACATTCATGGAGAGTATAATAAAACAAATATTTTATGTTTTTCTTTTTTTCTTTTGAGTCTAATAAAATATTTTAACTTTTATTTGCAAATAGATAATTTGCAATAGATTTTATGGTTACGTAGATTTTTTAGTGGTAGTGAATCTAGCATCCAACATGAGTAACGGTATTGAGTAGTGACCAATATGTTTTAGTCCCTACGAAGTTTGAGTATGTAGCTATTACTTTTACCGCAGACCTTTCTTATTCATTATTTACTTAAAATAGGGGCAAACACACTCAGTTTAGTACCAACTAACCATTATATAAGTTTAAATAATGCGTTTATATTAAATAATAGTCAAAAACGAACATTAAATAAAATTCGGAAAGAATTCCGCCATCTAAAAGCTATCGGAAACTTTTCGATGATTCGGATTGATATTTCCGTCGAGAAACGTCAAACTATTCGATTCGGAAATTAAAATAGCAATGGCCGCTTTAACCTATCATGCAGAATATATTTATTTTAGTTTAGGTATTATTTGTAACACTTATTATCATACTATGTTAAATAAATATTGATGTTCTTACAGGTTTGATTGTATTTTAATGTGCAAATATACATTTTCATTATTATTTTATCATGTCGGAAACTCATCTCGGAAGTTTCCGATTCCGCTCCCGAATCCGAATTCGATCGTTTTAAAATAACCCCGCAGGTCGTCGGTCCACCTGGTGGGAGGTCGTCCCGCTCGGCGCTTTCCAGTACGTGGTCGCCACTCGAGAACCTTCCTTCCCCATCGGCTATCAGTTCTTCGAGCGATGTGGCCTGCCCATTGCCACTTCAGCTTACTAACTCTACGAGCTATATCGGTAGTTTTCGTTCTCCTACGAATGTCCTCGTTTCGGACCCTGTCACGTAGAGAGATTCCGAGCATAGCTCGTTCCATAGCTCGCTGAGTGACTCTGAGCTTATTTATGCGGCCAGCAGTGAGAGACCACGTCTCTGTCCCGTATGTCATCACTGGTAACACGCACTGATTGAAGACCTTTGTCTTCAGACTCTGAGGTATTTTGGACGTGAAGATATGCCGTAGCTTCCCGAACGCTGCCCAGCCGAGTTGGATTCTTCGATTGACCTCTTTGTCGAAGTTGGACCTACCTAAATGGACAATTTGTCCTAGGTAAACATACTCGTCTACAACTTCGAGAACAGTGCTCCCAATAATCACCGGCATTGGCGGAATATGAACATTAGACATAATTTTTGTCTACATCAACATCAGGTATTTTATTATATATTATTGGAGCAAAAACAAAAAAGCTCTTCTTCATTAAAGCTGTATTACATTTTACATGACACAGTTGATTTATACATTGAGCACGTATTTGATTTTTCTTTACATCAGAGACTTTTTTAAATAAATGTGGGTTTGTTTTTACAAACAATGTCGATGATGAAATACCCCAAATGATTAGTTCCTAATTTTACCGCAACATGACGTGTTTATTTTTTCTATTGCACTTTATATCGCTTAAGGTGACTATAAATTATAGCTCTTACGCAGGGTTCAATAAATAGGTCACATGGCGACTGCATCTCAAGGGAACGTTTAGCATTTACGTCAGAAGGTTTAATCATTCACGTGTCTATGTTTTTATGTATGATGTTCTTTGCAACACACCTGGGGGCTTAGAAATAGATGCCTGAATCATAAGATGATTGTTCTATTTTCACTTGCGTTGGACCATTTACTATCTATTTGGAAATGGCTCTAAAATTCAGGGTTTGGGTTTGCATTCTCTTTTTATTTGTAGAGGAATTGGTTGGTACAAGGCGTAAAATCAATCGTAATTTTGTTTTGATCAAACATAATTGGACTGTTTTACGAAAAACTTAAACCGACTTCAAAGTACACTAAGAAGTAATCAAATCCTGATCTGACAATGGGACCAAACGGGAAGTGTACCCTTCCAGACAAAAAAAATATCCAAATCGGTTGATAAATGACGGAATTATGAGGAACAAACATAAAACAAAAAAAACAACCGGATTGAGAACCTCCTCCTTTATTTGAAGTCGGTTAAAAAGAAAGTCGATGTCGAAAGATTAGCGTTTTATTAAAGGATTGGTGGAAATACAAGGCTCACCAATGCATTTCACGGATACTACAGATCTAAGTATCTGAAAATCAGAATCTCTTTAAAAACCGGTTATTCCAAATCAGGTCAATTGAAGATGACGAGAATGCACACGTGTTTGATTAATTCTTCGCTCAAAGTAATTAACACTCTTGACACGGAGTGAGTCATGGTGACCATACAGTAGAATTAACACGTGGGCTAGATGAATAATTATGTAATGTAGATTTCTTATCTGTATATCTATCAATATATGTAGAAGGAAAAACTACAATGACAGATGCACGCCCATCTCAAACCGCAAGATCTAAAGGAGGAACTGATCTGAGTCTTCTAGAACTAAAGAAAGTTTAACAATATTCTCCAAGGGTAAAATAGAAGATCGAATACCAACCGATGATCATGAGGTCGAATCTAAGAGCATCAAAATCAAAAGGCAATTTATTCAGTTTAGGCCCTGGTAAGGCACTTATGAATGTTAGGTACATAAAGTGGAATCTATCGCCTCAGGTTATTTGTAGAAATAAACATTGTGTAGGGTCCATATCACGATGCTTATAAGGAAATTTTAGTCTCTCAGGCTGCAAGCATTTTCTTGCAGCGGCACTCGAGAGCCAGATCCTGGATTGGAACTGGCACTCGTTTCGGTGACTGTGTATTTAACACATTACATACCATGGCCATAATGTGATGCACAGATATACATTTAAATAGATGACGCGAGTGTATGTACTTCGCGTGTCAAAATCTGTGGAGCAAAATGGAGCACAATGTTCTTCGTTTGAAACTGTTTCGCGCGGACAGGGAACTCGCATAAGGCTGCATGTCCACCCACCAGAGGTGTGTGGCGAGGGATATGTTTAGCTGACAAATAGGATCGCTCAGATTACAGAACAAGGCAAATGGAGCGCGCGGAACACAGGAGTGAGGCCAAAAAAAGCAAACACAAATTGAAAAACATACCTATTCGCTTCTGAATTTGTATTTATATTTGTTTAACAAACTTTATTCAACGAAAAACACTTTCTTTTTAATAGACTTTGTTTAAACAAAGCAAATACAAATTCAGAAGCGAATACCAGCTATGTGTTTTTCAATTTGTATTTGCTTTTTTGGTCTCATTCCCTTGTTCCGCGAGCTCTATCTGCCTTTTGTTCTGTAATCTGTGTAGGAATAGCTTAATTTTCACGTTAAAAACCTAATGCCAGCCTAACTAAATCAATCTCGTGACATTATGATAGGTACAAAAAAAGTGACACGCTTGGTTTTCATACGGATTGAGAGACTTGCGTAATCTATTTAGATTTATGTCCGTGATGTGATCTCTATAAATATAAGGATCCTATAGAGTTTATGGATTATCTGACATACGAACTAATAAGTTTGTATTTGCGGTGAAGATACTCCTGGGACATTCCTGACACACGGTCATATGATCCCAAACTAAGCAGAGCTTGTACTATGGAAACCAGGTAACTGATATAATACATATTATACTACTTTTTGTTTGTAAATACATACTTAATATACATAATTACACCCAGACTCAGGACATTACAGACATGTTCATGCACACAAATGCATGTCCTGTGCGGGAATCGAACTCACGACCTGCGGCGCAATAGGTGGAATCTTTACCATAGTCTTAACCATAATTGGACTAGTACTTTTTAAGCTTTCGCGAACTAAATTCATTGTAATAATTCTGTGCGCGAATAGACCCGATAAATTAATATTACATAATTGGACTGTTTTACAAAAAACTTAAACCGACTTCAAAGTAAACTAAAAAGTAATCAAAACCTGATCTGATGACAGTGGGACCAAACGGGAAGTGTACCCTTCCAGTCAAAAAAAGAATTTTCCAATACGGTTAATAAATGACGGAGTTATCAGGTAACAAACATAAAAAAAAAAACATACAACCGAATTGAGAACCTCCTCCTTTTTTTGAAGTCGGTTAAAAAGATACTCTAAAATATATTCTACATGGTACCTGATATAATTTCTAAAAACGGCACAGCTCTTCCCCGAAACATGACTCCAGTAAGTTAAATTTAACCACCAGCCCACAAAATCACGTTACCCGGGATTTAATATCCTTCTAATTAGGTTAAATTAACATAATTATTATCTTATGTTATCCACGTCATGGATTACCCGTGGATTACCCTTTAGTAAGCTATTTCTAGGATATCTCTAACCTTGATGAAATTTCTGTCTTCATCTTCAATTATTAGTAATTTTAATAACAAGAAATGATTGTATCTATACAATAAAATAAAATTGAAATGTCTGTTTGTAATGTCAAATAACAGCTTATACTTTTTTTTTTTTTATACCACTTAGGTGGCAAACAAGCATACGGCCCGCCTGATGGTAGTTGCCGACCCTGCCGAAATCTCTTCACACCCCTTTTGAAGAACCCCATGCTGTACTCCATTGGGAAAACCACGGCGGGAAGCTCATTCCACAGTCTGAGCGTCCGCGGAAGGAAGCTCCTTTGAGCCCGCACAGTACGACACAATTCAGGTTTCATTATGTGAGGATGGACTCCCCGTCGATGGCGAGAGTTGCGATGGTAGAAAGTAGCCGTGGGCATCATCTTAAACAATTCTTCAGAACCCCGTCCGTTGTACAAGCGGTTTTCTACTCAATGCATACGAAAGTACTCGTATATACGGTAGGACTTTGTAAAACAATGTAATTTTTTTTGTCTGCCTGTCCACGTGCTAATTACCGAAATAACCCAGCATAGAAGCGCCCCTATCTCCACAGATACCTTATGTTTTCTTCCAAAGAATTAGGTATTTGAAAAAAAAAATGTTTTTGCTGAATTGAGGTCTTTTACAAAAAGTTTATCCAAATAAATTTTTGTAAGTCCTTTTTCTGCTTTTATGTGCAGCAGATTGTTCTCGCCATCTAATGGCAGAATTTTTTAATAAAAAGAATTGGTTCTTTCTTTCAAAAGAAGAAAGAATTAAAGTCCATACAAAATCAAATTAACAATCCATTGAAAAACGTGCGCTGGATGCTAGGCGTTTTGGGAACAAGTTTTGTGTTTTTAATCGACTTATATAATGATTTTGAATCCGGGCCGGGGCTGAAACAACTGGACCGATTTGGAAACTGACAAATAGCTGATGTTAGAAGGAGGCCAGTTTTATTTAGAAGAATAATAATAATATATTTTAAAAAAAACGTACGAAGGTAAAACTGCGGGGGTCAGCTTGTTATAAATAAGATATTCGTTATTATATTCTGTTCTCTGGTTTATTAATGGAATATTTCTGGATAATTCCACCGCTACGTTTGAGATCTTGTCAATTGTAGGTTTTCAAGACGATGACCTCTCAGTGGACTGACCATGGTGAGCTTGTATTCAAAACATCTATAATTGGCTAGGATAACCGAATACCAACAGGGTTCATCATCATCATCATTGTTTTGAAGCGCTCGTGGTGTAGGTACCATGATTAGCCGTTCTTAATCGATCGGCAAAGTTAAGCTACCACCGTCGTGGTCGGTACCGCCTAGAGGTATTTCAAATCAAGCGTTTCCGTGCTTTGGAAGGCACGTAAGCTAGTTGGTTTCCTAGGCGGCTTGAAAACTCCAACAGTAGGTTGACCACTAACCTCCACCGATTCGCAGTGGGCACGCGTGGTGGAGTATTGCCCATTCCCTTTCACCCTCATTTGTGAAAGGAGGCCTGTGCCCAGCAGTGGGATATTATAGGCTGATGATGATGATTGTTTTGTCGTAAAAAAAAAGTCGACGCAATCTCTCGCTGGTTACATAACCTGGTTGCTTAGCAACTGGGTGGCCGCACCGACAGAAGGTCAACATGAAAAGCATCAGTCAACAAGCGACCAATAAACAAGCAATTCATGTTGTCACCGGCTGGCTGGATGCACTTGCGATTAATAGCTGGTGTCAGGAGTCAATTATAAGTGAGCGGAGACTGCACGGCGACTCTGTAATGGATGTGCGACGCGTGCAATCAGGATGGACTTTGGATGCAGTTACGGGTAGTGGTGGATGGACGATTTGTCGCGCGATTTTTGGGGTGAAGAGTGCTTTTTTTGTGTAAAATGTGTATTTTTTTACATGTTTTTGTTTCTTGAATTATGATTACCTATCATTTAGTAAAGGATGGCGAAGAGATAACTTAAGTTTAACACAAATTTGCGATTGTTTTTTTGTCAATGAAATATTGTAGTGAGAGAAAATTGCTCCCACACGAAATTATAGAACTAAATTGTAATCATCAAATCGTGCAAAGATTTGTGAAAATGTATAAAGTTATTTAGAGAAGTTTGAAAGCCGTTACAATTGATCCTTGGTGCCTAAGGAACAATTTGATGCATATAAAACTAGTGGCGCCCTGCGGTTTCACCCGCCTAACCGAGGGATATATTGCTTTTCCCGGATAAAAAGTATGTGCGTTAATCCAAAACATATTATATATGTGGGCAAACATCCAAACTAACGCATTTATAATATTCATCATCACCATCATCATCAGCCAATAATGTCCCACTGCTGAGCACATGCCTCCTTTCACAAATAAGGGTGAAAGGGAATTTATAATATTAGTGAGATGAGATAGTTAGTCGCAAGTTTGTAAACAACCTATAGGCGCGTAGCAACAGCGAGAGGGCTCGCTCATCCGAGGCAAACCTCTTGAGATACTCATCGTGGGGTAACGGCTGTGTAGTTTTATTTTCATATAATTTATCCTTATATTAAATTAAGCTTCTTACCTTATTGTTAAGATACCATCATCAAATACGGAACCCTTTATCTCAGTACCCCGAGTGTTAAGAATTGACGTTTGTAAACGCTAACTAATTAGTTTGCGTTTACGACACTTCTCTATAGGAATTGGCACAGCGCCTCAAGCGGAATACTCATGGTACTAAATTCTCCAATACAAAATAGTTAACGCAAACTAATTAGTAAGCGTTTACAAACGTCAATTATTCCTTACACTCGGGGTACAGATTACAGAACAAAAGGCAGATGGTACGCGCGGCACTCGGGAGTGAGGCCAAAAAATAAATTAGTTAAAAAAAACGTTCACACGATGGCAAATTAATTTGTCATTTATCTTATTTTTTTATATTATCTTAATTACTAATGTCAATTTCTGTTAATTATTGTTATTTTTAATTTCTATTGTTTTTTTTATACCACTAAGGTGGCAAACAAGCATACGGCCCGCCTGATGGTAAGCAGTTACCGTAGCCTATGGACGCTTGCAACACCAAGGGTATCACTCGCGCGTTGCCGACCCTGAAGAAATCTCTTAACGCCCTTTTTAAAGAACCGCATGCTGTACTCCATTGGGAAAACGACGGCGGGGAGCTCATTCCACAACCTGAGCGTCCGCGGAAGAAAGCTCCTAATGTTTCCTAATGTTTCTACTCTTTTCTAAATTAATGTTATAATTTTTGCTTCTTATAATGAGATTTTATTTGGCTAGACAGTGAAACTATTAAATAAATACAACTTGTTTTTTTTATATAAATCAAATACAGATTCAAAAGCAAATATCAGGTATTTACTTTCCAATTTGTATTTGCTTTTTTGGCCTCACTCCCGTGTTCCTTGCTCTCCATCTGCCTTTTGTCCTGTAATATGAGCCCTTAATATATAACTAGTTGCACTCCTCGGTTTCACCCACGAATGTATTGCTTTTTAGGGATAAAAGTACCCTATGTGTTAATCCAGAATATATTCTATCGGCGTGCCAAATTTCATCCAAATCCGTTCAGTAGTTTTTGTGTGAAAGAGTAACAAACATCCATACATACAAACTTTCGCATTTATAAGGATTAGTGAGCTACTCTAGCTCTCATTGGGCAAAAAGGGGGGAGAACCTTATCCAAATTTTGGAGGGTGACTGGGAGAAGTACTATCTCACAGAAGCTCGCTGATGAAGTGTGATGAGATGGAAAAGTTTTTATTGTAACGATCTAAAGCCATCTTTAAACATTTAGTTACTTACACTTATAAGTGAGTAGCAACTACACACCCTAGTAATAGCCATGGTATAATCCATTATGTCGGAAAAACACCCTGGGGGAAACAGGGGCGTGGCGTGTGCAAATCTTAGTTCTAAAATAGATGCTTTGAGTATCTCGATACGTGAGGAAGCTTTAAAGTCTTCGTATAAATAAAAATCCGGAAAAGTCTTCCGCCCTGGGTTTTCCATAAAGTTCAGTATACATAGTTGTTGATAGTTTATTAATAACATGAGACCTTTTATTTTTATTACCTAGATAGTTTTATTTTAATTTAATTAGATGCACATTATTTACAAACTAATATTAGAAGTAAAATAAGAATAATAAGTACAATTACGGTGCGTCAAAAAATTCGTCCACATCGCTGTCAACAGGAAAAGTGCCCAGAAGCCCTCTGGTCTAGTCAAGAGTCGACCAACCGCTGACCATTTCTTATTTTTAACCGACTTCAAAAAGGAGGAGGTTCTCAATTCGGTTGTATGTTTTTTTATGTTTGTTACCTCATAACTCCGTCATTTATGAACCGATTTGGAAAATTCTTTTTTTGTCTGGAAGGGTACACTTCCCGTTTGGTCCCATTGTCATCAGATCAGGATTTGATTACTTCTTAGTGTACTTTGAAGTCGGTTTAAGTTTTTTGTAAAACAGTACAATTATTTTTTAATAAATAAAAATAAAAGATGACGCAAGTTGGTGTGAGATGCCAAGCCTAGAAAGTCGTAAATTTTTCAATGAAATAAATTGAATAAATGAGTTTATTCAAATTATTTTCGAAATTATGAAATATGAAGATCGAAAATAATAAGCGAAATATGAAACCGAGATTCTGATCAGATTCTGATTAACCTACTATTTTTCTGTTATAAAAAGTATCCAAATCTATTTAATCTTTTAATTAATTACTCAGAGTATATAAATATTACGTACAAATAATACCGTCTCATTGGCGCGTGCCTTGTCAGTCTGTGTCTTATCTTATCTTAGTTTTAATTATTATTTTGTTCCTGTGTTTAATTTGGCAGTAGTTCGCACTTTTAATAGGTACCTACCTACTATATCACTATTTACATAATATTTCGAAATGTTATCTGTTACTTTTAGTTATTATATTTACATTAAGCTTATAGTCATGCGATGTTTTTTTTAATTTGCGCATTTAAATAAAAAAAAAAAAAAGATATTGGGGCGAGCGCTGATGTCTCTCAAATGGATAGAAGAAGCCTGGGGCGACGAACCTCGTCTCAGGGCGTAACCGGGGTGGGAGAGGGAGGAATCAGCTCGGGCCGCTTGAACGGGACGAGACGAGACTAGGTAGGACCGCAAAGCGCGTCCTCTCGCGGCGAGGGCGATATCGTGGTGTTTTGTTGTTGTTTTTTCGCGCTTCGTCAGCTGTTTAATAATTAGATCAGTTTTTATATATACTTCAGAGGACTAGTTTATCTAGAGATTTATATCGCTTATCGGCCATTGAAAATCAGCCCTAAAACAGTCATAACTGCTAGTTAGCTTCATTTATTCATCTATGTTTCTCCGTCTTTCCAATAAAGCTTATAAATCCTGGAATCGATTGAAAAGTGAGTGGACTCGTTATGGTGCGTCCATGCTACGCGAATCGAGCACGAGCCGAGCCACGAACGAACCTACAACGAGCACGATGCGAATCCCTTTGTTCGTGAAAAAACTGACAATCGCGCTCGTTCGAAGCTCGCAAGCCCGTCCACGCTACGCGAATCGTGCTCGCAGTGTGCTTGTTCGAGGTCGGTTCACCAAGCAAGTACGCACCATTATAATTCTTACAACATCCCGAATGACGTAATTATAGTACCTAAACTGTCAAAATGTCAATAAACATCTTATTAAACATCCGAGATGAAAATAATGGCTCATTCACACTTGACCGTTGGGCGAATTCGTCACGATAAGATAAGTCAAATAACTTCTTTATTAATGTAACTCATGTAACTGGCACAGCGCATGAATTATATCATTTATTTTTAAATTAGAGCAAAAGCAACATGAAAATGATAAGGTTTTCTCGCAAGGCGCGCGGCGCGCGGAGGTGTGGTAATCGAACAACAAAACCAAGAAGCGCAATGTCTGTTTTTAACCGACTTCAAAAAAGGAGGAGGTTCTCAATGCGAATGTTTATATATATATTTTTTTTATCTATTCCGCCATTTCACCACTACCAATGCGCTCTGATTGGTTTCTGTCCGGTTTCGATAATTTACGGACCGGTTAGGATTTATTGAAATTAAGACTCAAAGCTTTGCATAGCAAGTCAGAAAGCAGGTCCTTAAATCTTTCAAGGGGCAATGTATACGTTTCTATAAAAAGTACCCAAAGAAATCCAAGAGCTACCTATACTTACATAGATTCAAAAATATAGTAAAACAGAAGTTATGCAAGAAAGGGTACTATAAAGTTTCTGATTTTGTAGATGACAAGAATGCATTTGAATAAATTGTTCGCTTCGCAGGCTATTGTTAAATATATTTTGTAAATTGTAATACTTATTGTACACATTTAAAAATAAAAGACTTGCTGAGTTTCTTGCCGGAGTCTTCTCAGTTCAAGTTGTATTTGGAACCGGTGTAGAGTCATTTGTTAACGTTAATAAGTGCCTTATCAGGGCCTAAATTGAATAAATGCTTTTTGAATTTGAAGCAGACCCTCCCATGATCTATGCCCAGTTTGGCAATAAAAAAACCTACCATTGGTAAGCGAAACGATTAGTTTTTGTTTATCGAAACCGGGCATTAGTCAATAATTCATACGCTCGTCAAAGATACAATAAAATATATTCGATTTATATTTATTTATAAAAATATAAATAAATATAAATCGCACTGTCAATCGCAATTGACAGTGCGATTAGAATGTAAATATTATGTAACGAATCTAAGCTTGCTTTGAAAAGAGTATTTTAGTTATTTGCTGAGTTTATTGCCGGCTCTTCTCAGCAAATACAGCTTTCTGAACCGGTATTAGAGTATTAGAATCAGACTTTTCATAAGTGCCTGCGAAGGTCTATTTGAATAAATGATTTTCAATTTGAGTTTTCGAAAAATCATATCAAACGTTGGTTTTATCCATCACTCACGGGAGCCGCTTCCCATCATCATTATGATGTGAGCTGATGGCTATTTCGCTCAAAGAGCAGCTCGACTGGGGAAGTACCTTCACCTTACAGAATACCGCAGCCAAATATCTTTATGTCGCCAGAGCACACCGAAAAGGGAGAAGAATTGGTAATGCATGAGTGTTGTCTCGTGAGTTGCAAGCGTTCACATGGCTACGGTAACCGCTTACCACCAGACGGGCCGTATGCTTGTTTGTTGACTGAATAAACAATGAATCAGTAACATAATAAATAAAAAAGACCATGACTTTATGACCTCGTCTTAGTGTGTTTACTCGGGTCAAATTCGTTACAAATCCACGCAAATCTTTGTCATCATTGAATAAGAATCATATGATTACGCCACTATGACGTAAGTTACGTCCTCGACACGTAGTAAAATCTTTACCGTATTTTGCAAAATTTTCATACGTTTTCTTTTCATGAATATATTGAACTGTTACACTGCGAATGTATTTGTTCACAATACATTACATTGTCGTAACGATCTATTGTTTGAATATTGTATTTACTTTGTTAGTTACGTTTTTTATAGTTTACTATAGAAGTTAAGAAAAAAAAGAGCAGCTCGACTGGGGAAGTACCTCCCTTACAGAATACCGCAGCCAAATAACTTTATGTTGTGTAAAGTTGTGTTCCTGCGCGTGAGTAAGGTCGCCAGAGCTCATTGTGGAGGGGGGAAAGGTCGGTAACGCGTGAGCGATGCTTCGTGTGTTGCAAGCGTCCATATGGCTACGGTAACCGTTTACCATCAGGCGGGCCGTATGCTTGGCTACCGACTTAGTCGTATAAAAAAAGTAAGAAATGTAAATAACTTCTCATCTAATACGCATTTTTATACTACTAAGGTAGAAACAAGCACACGTCCCTCCTGATGTTAAGCGGTTTCCGTGGCCTATAGACGATTGCAGCTACAGAGATATTATATCACTCGCGTGGTGCTGATCCTGAAAAAGTATTGTCACACCCAAAACGTGTCGTGCGTGTAAAAAAAGTGTTGAGAGTTTGAGATTCACTGTACGGCAAGGGAATGGACCATTCTGCACAATGCTAGCACAGATCATCTCCTCATTGAGCCCTGGTGACGTGGACATAAGTGCTCCATTAGGACCATCTTTCCCTCCTTTATTAGGGCATCTACTGCCTTTTTTTTATACCACTAAGGTGGCAAACAAGCATACGGCCGGCCTGATGGTATGCAGTTTCCGTAGCCTATGGACGCTTGCAACACCAGCGGTATCACGCGCGCGTTGCCGACCCAGTTTTTTTTTGGGTTCCGTACCCGAAGTGTGCCAAACGGGACCCTATTACTAAGACTCCGCTGTCCGTCTGCCTGTCCGTCCATCCGTCCGTCCGTCTGTCTGTCAGTGGACTGTATAAAGTTAGTTAATATAATAATAGTTTATTGCATAAAATAACACGGTTATACAATTAGATTACTGGTGTTTCCCACACTAGGTCGAGGCCTGTCTCGTGGGGGCCACAAATCCAAGTTATACCAAAGATTTACAACATTCCACTTCATACAATAAAATAAACAAATTACACATACATTACTAAAATACACAAAAAATACACAAATAGTGCCTATATTGTACGGAACCCTCCACGTGCGAGTCCGACTCGCACTTGGCCGGTTTTCATTGTTCAATTACGCCGTATTTTACTCAGATAGTCTTTCCACAAAGTAAGGAACTGGTTACAAGACCACTTAAGATAACCTTATGTCACCGGATATAACTGTTTTATATTAATAATTATTATAATAGTTAATTAACACCCAATCATAGTGAAATAATAATAATTCGCTCCATTGACACTCAACAGCTGCGACCCGTTTACCAACTCGTGCGCAGTTCCAGATAAGGCAAAGATTTATGAATCGTATCAATCTCATTGAAGTTGCAGATAAGAGTACTACTATATGATAACATAATCTTGTAAGTGTAAGTGTAGGCTTGGTCAAAATAACCTAGCCCGGAATTCTGACGCCCCACGCTGCTGGGTTGTCGGGTTGTAAGTATTTCAAAGTGAAAGTTCAAGCCATTTTTTCAATTTAGGCTTATGATCAAATTTACTGAAGTTACAACCGTTTTGGAAGTCGGCCTTCTTCTTCTTATTTTTAATTTTGGCAACCAAGCCCATATTAGGGCTCATTTCTGCCAGTGCGCAGTTATATTATAGTTTCCAGTCACAATAAATCACTTCACATTATAGTCCTCAGTCAGTCACAGTCCAAAAAAGTAATGTTTTACTACAATGGTGGTCATTGTACTAAAACTCTTCACGGACATTTTGAGACAACTTGAAAAGTGACGATACACATAATTCATTTCATTTCACTTCACTTGTGCACATGGATGATCATTATTGGGTAAAATACCACCAAAAATACACAATAAAACTCAAAATACACGAATTTATGAAAATAAAAATGTTAACGCAACGTCACTCTGCAATTTCTCGCCAAAAAGTCGAAGTCGGCCTTCAACTGAGAATTATTCTACTTCGACCACAGAGTACACAGCTCCTGTGCCCTAGCACCCGTGCTGTTTTCTGGTTCTTTTGTCCTAGCGTGACTCCAAAGCTCAGCGCTAAGATGACGCCTTGACGCGATACCATACCATAGCTATATGACCAGGTTTTTTTTTACTCCATTAAGGTGGCAAACAAGCTTACAGCCCGCCTGATCGTAAGCAGTTACCGTAGCCTATGGACGCTTGCGACACCAGGGGTATCACTCGCGCGTTGCCGACGCTGAAGAAATATCTTCACACCCTTGTTGAAGAACCCCATGCTGTACTCCATTGGGAAAACCACGGCGGGGAGCCGCAGTCCGAGCGTCCGCAGAACTCCTTTTAGCTCGCACAGTTCGAAACAATTCTGGTTTTAATGAGTGAGGATGGACTCCCCGTCGATGGCGAGAGTTGCGATGGTGGAATGTAGCCGTGGGCATCAAGTCGAATAATTCTTTAGAACACTCCGTTGTACAAGCGGTAGCTTTATGCTGAACAGAGATTATATCGGTTGGAGAAGTGATGAGAGAAGTAAGTCTTCAGTTCAAGGTTCCTTAAGTAGCGTGGCGTAAGGGATAATTTAGATATGTAGCCGAAGATGTTAAGCTCGAAAGGGACTGGCTCTCATGTACAGCTGTCGAAACACACCGGTGTACTTCGCGAAAGATTTTCAACTTGAGTGTGGTAGCCAGCCAGACGAGAACTACAAAGTACCCTACCACCGTGCTATGGTTTCCTCACGACCCTTCACCAAAAGGGTTCAACAATCTTGCCACCGAAGTAACGCAATTCACAATAGTTTGTTCACATGTCAAATGGCTAACAAGACGCGTACTCCATTAGCCAGATCGAGATTTGTCCGACAATTGCACGTAGCAGGGCATTTAGCCCCGATACCAGAACTGGCAATCTTCAGTTATGGCTGGTTATGCGCCGCACGGTAACTGAACTCTCTATGACATTATGTCACTCGTTGCGGGGCAGGGGGGGGGGGTCTATTAGCCACTCCCACTGTCACTTGAGGTATGCTACCTGAATATTGAGTATTCAAGCGCTCGTGGTGTTGCATAATTAACCGTTCCTAAATAATTTGCCGTAAGTTAGTTAAGCTATCACCGGTGAGATCCTGGTGATACCTGGATGGGTGACCGCCTGGTGGTATTACAACTCGAGCGTTTTCCGTGCTTCGGAAGGCACGTTAATTCATTGGTCCCGGTTATCACTTAATTGTGATAGTTGTTTGCTAGTTTAAGGCCTCCTAGCTTGGCTTGAAAGCTCTAACAGTAGGTTGACCACTAGCCTACCTCCAACAATCCGCAGTGGGCACGCGTGGTGGAGTATCTGCCCATTCCCTTTCACCGTCGTTTGTGAAAGGAGGCCTGTGCTCAGCATTTTTCCTGATTACTTTAATGTGGTGTTGTGTTCCTGCGGTGAGTGAGGTCGCCAGAACTCCAGGCGGAGCCAGCGGCGTTTTACACACTGTTACTGCGCTTTGTCCGTTCTTCTGCCAGCACAGCGACTCTCTAAATCCCTCTTTATAACCCTCCTAAATGCCGAACGCAACTTCGATGTTGTAGACGCGAGAGTCTGGTGCTTTAGTCCTCAGTGATAAGACATGCTTTCGAAGGAGGCCTATGTAACATCCCCAGGCTATCTATTGATAAATATATCTGATGGTACCTTGCAACACCAGAGGAACTCACGCGTTGCTGGCCTCAAACATTGTTTTACAAATATATTGTTTTTATTTGGAGTTTAAATAATGATGGGTGAACGCCAGTCAAAGACCTTACAATTACGATCATTTCAATAAACGATTGACACACATTCCTATACACAGAGGAAATACAAGACACAATACTCGTTACCCATAAAAATGTCAACCATTTTCCGGTGCGTAACTCAGCCCATAAGACGAGCGGGATCGAACCGGTTATGAGAACGCTGAAGCGGTTTACGAGGAAGCACCTGTATGATAAATTAAAGGTAATGTGGATTTATTGTTGTGAATTAAACCATTTTTTTTGAGGTCGTAGTAGTTTATCGTTGTCAAACCAATAGAATTGGAGAAAAACTGACGAGACGTAAATATCTTGCGATTCTATTGGCTAATTGATTGGCAACGATGATCGTACTTGTGTATTGTTTTTCGTAGTAGGTCCTCAGTGATCCTATTTTAATTTTGAAAAAGCTTTTCTTAATATTTTCTTAACCAACGTTTTATAAAGGAAATTTTGTGCTAGGCTTGTGTGCTAGGGACGCATTTGATTTTTTAAGTTTTAATTTATTACACCAATTTTAAGTACCGAGGCATATTTTTTTGATTTGCGCATGAGACATGGTAACGCAATGTATTTATTTATTACGCTTTAATAACTTTAACGTTTTTCTCCATTTTTTTTACATTAATATTTTTAATACAAAAACTTACTACTCAATACACATTGCGTTGGACAAAAAAATATGTATATAAAATGACAATTATTCATTTAATAAATTGACACGCTGTTTCCGTAGCTCCACATTCAACCAAGGCCATACAAACGACCGGATAAGGAAGAGATCGTACTTCATGCCTACCGCTGAAAACTACTTCTGGATTCTTGTGATTAATTTTTAAACTTATAATTTTACTCTTTTTAAACGAATTTCTAAAAAGGAAGAGGTTTCTCTTTTTTTTATGCATACCTTGAAGTACTCGACTGACCATAAAATTAAATTCTGACGCCAAGCACTGAACTGTTTGGTCCGGCACCTGGGCTTGAGAGACAGCTCTTTCCAGGCTTTTGATGGCACACTAGAAGGGTAGGGCCCTTCCCTTCTAGTGATTTGCAGTACTGGCGTATGTGGCCGTATGGTCTCACTTCATTTAAAACAAAAGTTTATATAACAGTAGTTATCAACTGATAAGGCGCGTAGTGAATCTTCGTTCGCACAGAAAAGAAAGTATGACCCGAAGATTAACGAAAGAATACTTAAAACTTACAATCAACCTTACCCAACGTTCATAATACAGTGCAGCTGTTAGTTGCGACTAACTCGCAAGTCACGCCTCTCCGCACACATAGCTGCCGACTAATAGCATTTCACGCGTTTTCAAATTTTATCCTCTACGCAGGCCATATCAGTTGGGTACTACTGTACGAGTGTGTCCGTAAGCGTTTACCATAGCCGTATGCTTGCAACACACGAGGCATCACTCACGCGTTATCGACCCTTCCCGCCTCCCCAATGAGCTCTGGCGACCTCACTCACGCGCAGGAACACAACATTCAGTTATTTGGTTGCAGCTACGAAGAATAGACTTTTATTCTTCGTAGGGTTGCGGTATTCTGTAAGGTTGCACAGTCGAACTGCTTTTTGAGCGAAATATTTCTACGCATTATTCCTTTTTGCGCAGTACAAGACACAATTGAGATACTTTTGGTTTAAATAGATGTAGTGGTCCCACGTCTATATGGTCTATTGTGTTTGCTTCCGCACTGCGCCGGACATTTCGGGGGCTAAATTTAATCCAATTGCTTCGAGGATGCTTCGTTTACAAGCAAAATGCGTATTACTACGAATCTGCGCGTCATTTTCTTGTATAGTTGTATTTTGGTCTTGAAAGCGGGCGATCCAGATCCACTTGATGGTTGGTAAAGAAGAGACACACTCCCCAGCAATTTTATCTTCATTGCGTAGACTTAGTGGACTGTAGGGGTAGCAAGTTGAGGTGAATGCACAATAAAACTGCAATATTTGCGATACAAATAATAATAGACCAACTTTAGGCGAAGACTGAGAATTTTACAGAAGAATATGACATTATCAAAAATAGACGAATGTGTAATAAATGGACTGTATTACCAAAAACTTAAACTGACTTCAAAGTACACTAAGAAGTAATCAAATCTTGATCTGATGACAATGGGACCAAACGGGAAGTGTAAGATTCCAGACAAAAAAATAACTTTCCAAATCGGTTAATATATGACGGAGTTATGAGGTAACAAAAAACAACAAAAATTATCGAATTGAGAACCTAGCTCCTTTTTTAACCGACTTCAAAAAAAGGGTCCCATTGTCATCAGATCAGGATTTGATTACTTCTTAGAGTATTTTGAAGTCGGTTTAAGTTTTTTGTAAAACAGTCGAATTATTTGAAGTCGGTAAAAGATACAAAGTACAATAAGTTATTTGAATCCTTTATGTTGCCAACAGTGGTCGCGTCGTAATGGGGTGGCTCCTTTTAAACGCGGAAAATCTCAGATATATTATTGAGTAAGAAGAATTTGATGCAATAAAACCTTCCGAGTACCAAGAACTCGATTGGTATAATCGATTCATCATCGAATACGAATGCGAGTTAATCGTTATAATTGCCGTATATTAATCGTTTAATCACTAGGCAATTTTTTCCATTTGAATGTTAAGTAACGGTAAATTTTCCCTGAGTATTTATGATCAATTATTGATTTTTTTGAATTTTAATTAGAAATTTCTAATAAAAACTACGTACAATTTGAAAGCGATGGTCATTAGTGAGGTCGAATGCCGGGAAGAAACCCTACATGGGATGGGACCTCATGGGATTAATGAAACATAGTCAGGAAAGCAAGTTATGAAACAACCTCTATAATTATTTTACAATGAAATTGAAATAAAAAAAAACTCAAGACCATGTGCGTGCAACAGTTTGTCTAATAATCTAGACAGAAAATTCTGACAACCAATTTAAAAAGTCAGGGGTCTCAGGCAAGCTTAAAAGAGTGGTCTAAAACTGATAAGTTACTAACGCGTACTCGAACATAATAAATTATTCGGTTAAACGATTATTCTGCAGAAGAAGGCTATTCACGAAATATATAACTTGAAGCCAAGAGATTCCCTTAGAGATAAGTTTAAAACCATAAATATAATGACAGTGTCGAAACAGTACATTATGAAAACTTAATTTATGTTCGAAAAAACATATTTTTCACATTTTTTGATAAAAGACACTCATAGTTTAAATATTAAAAATAAGGACAAACTTGATGTACCTGTAACACGGCTCAGCAAAGTTAGGGATTCTTTTAAGGGGCAATGTATACGCTTCTATAACAAAGTTCCCAAATCAAGAACTATCTGTGTATAGATTAAAAGTTAGTTAAACAAAAACTGTGTAAGAAAGGGTACTATAAATTTTCCGACTTTGTAGACTAAGAACGCCTTTGAATGAAGTTAGTGTTCGCTTTACAGGCTATTTTATAATATAATTTAATTATTTAATATTGGCCCTGATTCTGTTGTTTACAACTATACTAATCTTAATCTCACTATGTCTCTTTCTAACAAAGAACAAAAGAAAAGGATGTAAGAAATTTAGTCCTGTCAAATTAGTCCAATGCTTGTTTTCAATATAAATTTAGTCGCCATCTATCGCGGTGACGCCTAAATACACGCAAAATAAGACGGCAAAGATTAATTTGACAGTTTTAAATATGTTCTATCCTTTTTCAATAATGTTCGTAAGAAAGAGATGAGATGTGACTAAAATTAGTTTAGAGGGATTTACAACAGAATCGGCACCATCGTCAAATTTATCAAAATATCATTTAAAAAAATAACTGAAGTCTTCTCAGTTTAAGTGTATTAAGTTACGAACCGGTAGTAAAATCAATTGTTACGTTCATAGTTAATTGTAAATTTTGAATTTGAATTTGAATTACCAAAACAGTTCGAACCCTACGACCTCCGCGGTATCCTTACCTAACCTTGAACTTGAAGTTTCCTACCACAACTATTCACAAATGTGCAGTGTCATAGCAATGATGTCACATGTTATGAAGGTGAACAGCTAACCTTGATCTGATTACAGCGGGGGCCGTTGGCCTCAGCTGCAACGACATTCGTTTGTCGGCCTTGCCACACAAAGCGGGTTGGTGACAGCTCTTTGGGGATCTCTCGATTGGTTTAAGAATCCTCATAAGAAATCCTAGCTCTGAAGAAAAACCGTAGGTAATTGGAAGCTCTTTCCACGTCCTAATGGTCCGCAGTAGGAAGGAACGTCCGATAAAATTGTAGTGGATGATGCGGTTCAAGGATATGACCATGATAATGTTTCCCGAGATGTCATTAACGATACGGAAACATCAGTCTTGTATTCCAACGTAAAACTCGGGTAATAGTTCTTTTTCATGTAATTTGTAGGAACGAGAGATCTCAAGTTGCAGTTGCACGTAAATATTTTCCATAAACACAGAAACAAGGTTACCAACATCTTGTTCTTCCCTTGTAATGTCCTTTTTATAGAAAACTTGGTTTTATTACCAACAGTTGCAGTGAAGATGTAAAAATGATCACCACAATTCGTGTGAAGAGTAATACAAAGACAATATTAAATAAAAAAAAGAAGTAGAAGGAGACCAAATTGAATCTAGAAGACAAAAGATTTTAGGATGGAGGAGGAGACATCCGTAAAGGATAGAATATTATGGAGATAGTACAAGTTTCTAGAGATCCTCATCATTCTTCTGAGGTGTTGGAGGTCTGAGACCGTTCACGTTGCACGCTTGCTTTTATATATCTATTCACTGTAGCCATGAAGACAACTAGGAAGTGAGGGTCCTTTGCTGTTCACATGAGGAGCGATGTAGCAAAGCGTTGTCCGCATAAGCGTGCCAACGGGATTTCCTGAGCACACTCTCCAAAGTTTAAACTATAGAATACTGCAACAGTTATTGAAACCTCACCGACGAGTCTCCTAGCACGATGATCTTTTAAGTCAAGATCATATACTTAGCTATGAAAAGACAAGACATTAAACAAATTACACATGAAGAGCTGTGTGAGGGCAAATTGCTCTCCTTATCCCGCAGTGTTAGATGCTGCAAGTTAGAGCACCCGAGGCACAGATTACAGAATAATTCAGATGGAGCGCGCGGAACAAGAAAGTGAAGCCAAAAAAGCAAATACAAATTGAAAATCTGATACCTGGTATTCGTTTTCCAGTTTGTATTTGCATTGTTTAACCACAGTTAATTAATAAAGAAGTGTTTTTTGTTACATAAAGTTTGTTAAACAAAGTAAATACACATTCAAAAGCGAATACCAGGTACATGTTTTTTAATTTGTATTTGCTTTTTTGGCCTCACTCCCGTGTTCCGCGCGCTCCATTTGCCTTATTCTGTAATCTGTGACCCGAGGCATCACAATCATCCATGTTTCCTGAAATAGTCGTAAAAAAAGTCTTGCCGATTTAACCTCAAAATAAGAAAGACCAGCTAGTAAATATTCTAATGGTGAGCAAGTTTTTGACTTCTAGTTTTTGGCTTGTCTTTGAAGACAGTCACAGAATAGATAATAGTTCTAACGTACCACAGCCTCACCACGCAGTAGGTAATTTAAGTAGGTAACTCTTTCTGACTGTTTTTGTGTTACCTTTTTAATGTCAAAGTCAAAGCCATTTATTAAATTCAGGTAACTGAAGTTACCACCAGTTCGGAAGTCCTTCAACTGAGAATAACAGGGCCAGTAGACAAGATGGTTGTCGACAATCGTCATCGTTAGTAAACGATCAACCAAACAAATATGGGAGTGACATTACAAATCGAAATATCACGTGATTTTTAACAATATCTTATGTCAATCCCATACAAAGGTTGATCGTTTACTAACGATGACGATTGTCGACAACCATCTTGTATAGGGGGGCAGGTAAGAAACTCAGCAAGGTCACAATTTTCACAACTAAACCTCAGAAGCCGACGTCCTACTTTTCCCCGGATGGTGAAGACCAGAAACAGACATTAGTAGATTTAAAAAAAAGATCAAGTAGCCTTCCTTATTAGTTTTTATAAAAAGCAATCAAAAAGAGTTAATGAAAAAGAAAAACTTAAATTGAAAAGACGTTGAAAATTTTCCTGCAGACGGCAAAACCTTTTGTGCAATTAGCACTGACGTTTGAGAAGACAAAAAAAAAGTGAGTTTTTGCTCGTTTGAAAAATGAAACCGTCTGTCTGAATTGATAAACGGCTTAGAATGGTAAAAAATGGTATAACAACAAAATTGTAGGTAGGGTTTCTTGTACACCAAATTGGTAGCTTCATTGACCGTACCTCACCGAAATCCAGTGTTTTTCTCTCAGATTACAGAACAAAAGGCAGATAGAGCGCGCGGAACACGGGAGTGAGGCCAAAAAAGCAAATACAAATAGAAAAACACATACCTGGTATTCGCTATTGAATTTGTATTACTTTTTTAAACAGAGTTTATTAAAAAGAAAGTGTTTTACGTTAAATATAGTTTATTAAACAAAGCGAATACCAGGTATGTGTTTTTCAATTCGTATTTGCTTTTTTGGCCACAATCCCGTGTTCCGCGCGCTCCATCTGCCTTGTTCTGTAATCTGTGGTTTTTCTTTTAAAGGTTACTAAGTCAGTAAACGCTTGCTACATACACACGAGGCATCACTCACGCGTTACCGACCCTTCCCCCCTCCCCAATGAGTTCTGGCGACGTTACTCATGCGCAGGAACACAACTTTACACAACATAAAATTATTTGGCTGCGGTATTCTGTAAGGTGGTATTTCCTCAGTCCAGCTGCTTTTTGAACAAAAAAAAGCTATGCAAAGAGTTTACTTTGGTTACTTCCATAGACAAATATAATTATAGCTTGCTTGGTAGTAGGTAGTTGGTATACAGTGGCTTTCAATGTCATTACAGATATTTATATTCTTACTTCTTATACTAATACATTTGCGAAAGTCTGTATGTTTGTATGTTTCCGAGATGATAGGAATAAATCATAGATTCTTGGAAAACATTTCAAAAAAGCGAAGCGCTCGTGGTGTATCATGATTAGCCGGTCTTAATCGATCGGCAAAGGTAAGCTACCACCCCGTCGTGGCCGGTACCTAGATGGGTGACCGCCTAGTGGTATTTCAAGTCGAGCGTTTCCGTGCTTCGGAAGGCACATAAAGCCGTTGGTCCCGGTGATATGCTAGTTGGATGCTTTCTAGGCGGCTTGAAAACTCCAACAGTAGGTTGACCACTAACCTATCTCCACCGATCCGCAGTGAGTCTGCCCATTCCCTTTCACCCTCATTTGTGAACGGAGGTCTGTTCTCAGCAGTGGGACATTATAGGCTGATGATGATTTCAAAGAAGAGACAAAAATTTCAGAAGTCACAGAAATAACTATCTGGGCAAATTGGAGACATTTGCCGTCTTACTAATAAAAATATGGAACACGGTCGTTTAACAGCTGTATAGTTATGCAGTGTGTAAGCCTTACACAGTTGCTATACACTCCCTTTACTAATAATCAGTGTGTAAGCGTTGTATAGTTATCTATTTGTTAAAACAAAAACGACTGGCAACTTTTTAGAAACGTTTTGAAACTAAAACTATCTAACTTTAAAATACGGGAGAAAATATGGGGAAAAATGTGAAAACACCAAAAGATACTGAAAAATAATTATATAAAATATTAATCATATCAAAAAATCAGGTTTCTTTTTCTTAAGACTATTTTTATTTTAATAATTAAACAAAAAAATTACTTTTAAAAAGTTTCAAATAGCTAATGGTGGTTTTGAACGAAACTGTCTTGTGCTTATGGCTACAGTAGCCATTTAACCAAAGAAGAAGAAGAAAGAAGAACGTCATTGTCAAATTACAAATGTTACGTCAACAAACGAAGCAAATGGCTGTGCCAATGACTTCAAAACTAAGGATACACCTATCGGAACATTTTGCATAAAGTTATCAAAATCAAATAAATTGTCAATTTTTGTTTTATTTTATCCATAACTCCAGTATAAAACACAAACCTTTCACTACGCAACTAGGCATTTTTATGGCAATTATAAGCAAACAATGAACGAATGAACTGTTCCGTGGACCGCAGTATGACCGCAGTCGACTGAGTCGCGTTGGCCCTAAAATGACTTTTTAGGGCCAGCGCGTTGGTGTCATTTTGTTGCGCGGTTGGGCTGGTCCGTAGTAAATGGACACAACACTTGATTGTCAGACACAGCTGATCTATTGAAATCCGCCATCATGTTCTTATACAAGCACTAAACAAGGGTCCTGGCCCGTGTAAGCCCTGTGTAAATTTCCTAGGTAACTAAAACACGTGTATACAGGCTTGTGTCAAAAATGTTTTTATTAGTAGCAATCATCCTATAACAGATGTGTACACCGCGTGTAACTTTTTATTAGTAAGGCTGTTGATCAATAATGAAAATAATAGGTATATCCAGATTGAGTGTCGAAACTGCTCACGCACCGAAAGAAATAGCCCCTAATTATTAGGGGCTAAATCAAATAAAAATGCAAAAAAATATTTAATATTTATATTCCTCCCGATAACAAGCAGAATGACGCAAAGCGAGCGTAAAAGGTGTCACGCTCACCAGCGTAAAAGAGTTGGCCTGTTTTATGTAGGTACCTAGTCGTGTAGTAGGCGACGCTCCTTCTAGGTATATCTACCTATTTCTATGTTGAAGAATTGGTTTAATATGTTGGTTAGTATTAGTTAAATGTATCTAACTACATAATGAAAAAAAAGAATTCAGGGAACTACGGAAAAATAAGACTGTGATATGGCAATCAGCGCTGCAAATTCCAGGGGCGGATTACGGAACTAAAAGTTTCCGACCCGCGCGTTTCATAACGTCAAAATAGGCTAAAAAAAAACTAATTGTCATTTCAATAGTTTCAATATAAAAATGTGAGTGATCGTATTAGTCACGCACACATACACGCAATGAAATTCTTCACGGTATATCTTTACAGCTCAATGAACACACACATGCAAGCCCGCACTCCGGAACTAATGTCTTTACAAAAAGTATGTTACTTACCAATTACAGCACGAATAATGACGATATAACACCAACGTATTACTCTTGTGCACTCAAAATCCAAAAACTTTTTATTTTATGGCGAAATGTAGTATATATTGTATCGTACGAGGAACATTTAACATTTTTCTTTATTTTTATTCAATAGTTTTTACCCGCCACGTGTTTGCGTTCGAACTTCGAATCACCACAGAGTTCTCAATTAAAAATTATAAAGAACAAAACACAATTTGAAAATCGAATGCCCGGTGACAACTCGTTCGCGAAATAGTGATGCGCACGATTCGAAAAGACCGTTATCGATTAAAAATGCAATTCAAAACGTCACACGTCTTTTATTCGCGACTGCGCAATGAGTAATGCCGAGTTTTGTGCTGTGACTATGAAGGTACATTATCAGTTAGCTTTGTAGCTTAACATTTAATAATTAAAGCGCATTATAGCTATTTTTTGATGATTATGCATTTCAGGAATTCGATTTACGCCAGCGTGGGAAGCGTTAGAATGACAACAAATATGATACGGGAATTTAAGACCATATTAAGTATTTAATAGAACTGTTTTGTTAGTGTACGTTAGGTCATTACCCTGGCATAATGTCGTGTGACAAATATTACCTTTTTACGAATAATGTTGTTTAGTTATTTGATGTCATGATATTATTGTTTATGGAACAAATTTGAAGATGGAACTAAGTATGTGATTTAGAATAAACTTTTTTAGTGTTTTTTTGTAGTTGTTTGAATTTGTGGTTATCATTTTGTAGTTTGCCAGCCTATGGACTACCTATATTTTTATGGAAGTAAGTAACATTTTTAATTAAAGCGTATTATAATGCAATGACCCAAACTCAATTAATCGTATATTAATATCTTATTTTATCATATTATCATACTTAATAATAATGTGATGTTCAAAATATTATCATAAATTCTACAATCAATTTAATTATACGATAAAAATATAGGAAGTTTAGAAATGATTAATTGCATTTATCTCAGAATAAATAGTAATCACAAAAGTGATTACATTGATTGAAGATATCAGTGTAATTATAAAAAAGGAAAATTTTAATATGAGATAAGAAGCTATGTGTGAAATGTGTCACGAAGTCACCATTATCTTTCTTGTAAATATGCTTTTTAATTTGTTTACCTACCATGCCAGACATACAAGGCCAGAGTGAATAGGTTTCTTCTGTGTAAGCGTGTTCTATCTTAGGCTGCGTCATCGTCCCTTATGGGCGGGTCAGTGGCCAAAGGCAAACCCAATCGTTTAAAAAGAAAATATGCCTACTGGCTAAATACCTTTGACTTCGATGTCTTGTTTTCCAGTCTTAATAGCAACGTAGTAGCAAAAATTGGTAGCAATTACAAAGTTTGAAGACAGCTTCTGCAACGATCTTCATACAATGCCATCTCATCCCAAACTAAGCAAAGCTTGAACTCATTTCCGTCTTTACCATAAGGCAATACGGAGCCCGGGCCCAGGACCCCACACTCATCGGGGCTCCAAAAAGCCGAAATATATTTACAAAAAATAATATGTTGTGTAACATTACATTTTTTTTCTATTTTAGGTAGATAGTGGTGCTGATTCTGTGTTTACAACTAAACTAATTTAGTCTCACTATGTCTCTTTCTAACAAAGAACATAAGAAAAGAAAGTGAGAAATTTAGTACTGTCAAATTACTCCAATGCTTGTTTTCAATATAAATTTAGTTGCCATCTGTCGCGGCTACATCTAAATACCCGCAAATTAAGACGGCAAAGACTAATTAGACAGCTTTAAATATGTTCTATCCTTTTTCAAAAAATTCTGTAAGAAAGATGTGATGTGTGTAAGTGGCCATGGATGTTGAAATCCTGAAGTATAAGGGAATAGTGAAAAATGCTCAAAGTAACTTCGAGGCCAATTTTGATAATCAAAATTGAATTTTTTCAAAATAACTATTTCAAACTGTGAATGTAATTGTGTTGATATTGGACCGTTATGCTTGTTTGCCGACGTCGTATAAAAAAAGGCTGAGTTCGCCTATGTTTTATATAATATGAGTGTAATTTTCATGAAATGAAATAATTTATTCATTTAAATAGGCCTTCACATGTACTTATGAATGGTCAATACTCTAATGAACGATTCAGGAGGTTGCTTTTGCTAAAAAGAGCTGGCAATAAACTTTCATGATTCCTGAAAAGAAAAAGAGATACAACGCAGTGATTATGAATTGAATCACTATAAGTACGTGGGCTTATCCTTACTTCCTATAATGATTCCCCAAGTGTCAATCAAGCACACAAAAAGAATACAAAATTCAAGCCACGTATAATTATTTGGTAATGACGTCAAATCAATTAAAACTACCATTCCCAGCGAGGAAATCCTCCTTAAATAGCTTGATGACGGGATTACCATCATGACTCCTTGATGCTAATCAGCAGCCGAGGTCAATTGTGTTAAGGAGTGGAAGACCCGTTACAATATCACGGGGTTCTTTTCTACTTCGGACTATCTATCTCATAATAAATGCAAATGTTTGTGTATGTGTGTTTTTTCAGCTCCATAACGGCTGAATGGGTTTCGGTGCTTTTGATATTTGGTATATTACTTTATTATTAACCGACTTCAAAAAAAGGCGCAGGTTCTCAATTCGGTTGTATTTTTTTTTGTTTTAATCGGTTAATAAATAACGGAGTTATGAGGTAACACCTCATAACTCCGTCATTTACTTACTTTACTGTGTACTTTGTAGTCGGTTTAAGCTTTTTGTAAAACAGTTCAATTATATTGGTACTTTAGGTTCTAGATTAGGACATGAAAACGCATGGTTAAAGCTAGTAAAATAAATAAATATCCTGGGACATTCCTCACACACGGTCATCTGATCCCAAACTAAGCAGAGCTTGTACTATGGAAACCAGATAACAGACTCTATACTAGTTTTTGTTAATAAAAAATATCCTTAATATAATACACTCAGACACAGGACATACAGACAAATAAATGCGTGAAAATCGAACCAACTAACTGCAGCGTGATAGATAGAATCTTAAACAACGCCAAATGCGTTTCTTTTTCTTTAATCATGGCTTTATTTGAATTTTGTACTTTTGTTAACTTTATAACATAATAGTGTACATTGATATCTTAATAATAATATGATTATCTACCGTATTTTATCGATGTAAATTCGATGTATGTCTGGTGATATTTTTTTTCTAATCGATTTGATTGATTATGATAGATAATAAATATCGATGTTATTTTATGACAACACTACAATCATGTCAATGAGGGTGGGATTTTTATTGACACCAGCTTACAAAAAACTACCGCCAAAACGGAGCTCTCACGACAAAAAAAAAAGACAACTTAACGTCAAACTGACAGCCAAGATCACAAAAAAGGTTTAAATTAAAAATAAAGGAGGTATTTAAAATGATCTTCTGACATGTTGATTTTACAATCGGATCGATAGTGACAGCTTATAAATGCATCTTTTTTTTTAAATGGGCCTTTTTATAATATTTTTATTTTATTATATGTCCGCGTTATAAATGAGGATCCAAAACGCTGTGTCCGTATTTTCGGTACCTACCTATGTCAACAGCGTACGGGTGAAAATTTTCCCGGCGTCTTGTGGTTCAGTGCAAAAATGGGGATGGTTGAATAAGGTTGAACAATTCCTGCGCACACTCACCAAAATATATCCTGTAGAAAACCGATAGGCAAGCAACTTTTATTTAATGGTCGAGCCTCGTGAGTTTTGCCTTATCCGATGAGTCTCCTGGCTCGTCTGTCTATTGAGTCGAGGGCGTCAAGCTGGTCAGTCTGGTCATCTATTATACATTTATGGTAAATAATCTATATCAGCTATACCTATTAAAAAAAAACAAAACGCTTCTATATTTTTTCAACATTTTTAACACTCCTGCCTACGAAATCTATCTAGATTCATTTCAATCTAAAACCTAGCTACATACAGGCTTCATATTATACAGTCTGGTGATTTTCATAAATTTTATATTGGATCTATTGTGACATAATATAAGTTATATTTGTATGTATTTAAATATGAAGTGGATTTCAAAGAGAAATTGTTATTAAATAAATCAGCGGGGCAATTACGTAACTAAATTTCAATCATTTTCGAATTGTAATTGGTTCCAAATAGCGGTTTTCTGATAACTTTCTTACGTTCTGATAACTGCAAATATAAACAGTAGTTCATTAGAAATGGAACCATTTCCGATTTTGTAATATTTATACCGATTCAGAGGTTATTTCAATCTGAATTTCATTGCAATAAAGTTACGTAATCCACGTACTGGCATTCAAAATATTTTTTCATACGACGTAGTAGGTAAACTAGCATACGACTTGCCTGATGGTAAACGGTCACCGTAGCCATATGGACACTTGCATCACGCGTTTCCGACGCTTACCGCCGTTCCCTAATCTTTCAATGAAAGCGTCCGAATTAGTTTTTATTTAAAATAGCGGACTTTGCCTCCTGAAGGTAAGCGGTTTGGTCACCTATGTAAAGTAGCAATACAAAGGAGATTGCTGACCTATGCACATCCTAGATAGCAGGTTCCTACTGTAGATGACTGGGGTTTGGAATGACCTTTTCCCTACGCCATGATATAGGGGTTCTTCAAAGGGGTCGTAAAAAGAGCTTTTTCAGGGCGGCATCTCCATTATGTTGCATATGTCCGAAACCATCGGTCAGTTACCGTCAGCTTTCTGATAAATATTCTTTCGATATTAGATAAATAGAGAACTCTTTACTGTACACCAACAAGTATATAACAAAAAATCAAAAAAAGTACAAGCCACGAGGAGTCCCCACTTTAAGGGGAGCGACACCACGACGGGGCACGCGGTTGCAGACCTTTGCGGTTCCCGTAGCCCCGCTATTGGTGAGTGGAGGAACACCCCAGGGTTTTAGTCAGTAGGAGTCTGACATAACCCGGTCGCCTCCCCCGAGGCTGCCGGGTATCCATGTAGGATTTCCATGGGCCAAAAATAAAATAAAATTATCAAAGCCATTTATTCAATTTAGGCCCCAGAAGGGCACTTATGAAGGTCACATTTAATGAAGCTACCACTGGTTCGGAACTCGGCCCTAAACTGAGAAGAATCCGGGAAGATACTCAGCAAGGTTACATTTTTATAATATTTTATGGACAAACAGCCTAGACTATGTTGGGCTTTTTTTTTCAAATAATTAACAATAAATATAAATAATAATACATTTAACTGTAAAATGGGCGGTCTTATCGCTAAGATGCGATTTCTTCCAATCAATCATTGCATGGAGACGAATTAAAATACGTTTTCAACACACTCGCTCGTAAAGTGACATTTATTGCACCGTATTTAGTATCTTAATGCAGCTTATTACGCACTAGTGCTTTTTACTTTATATTACCGCACAGTTTTATGATAGCTATAATCCCGATTATGATAAGTTTGTACCTCACTGCAAGTGATATGTGTAAGTAAGCATTAAAAAAAAGAAACAAAAAACTTGTACGCCATATTTGTTAACGTTCTCATTATGTGGTTGATTATTAATAATTATTATCAAAAAATCTACTTAAAAAAATACAAATTGTTTTGTTCCTCGCAAGTGTGTTGAATAAAGTACTATGACTCGCGTGTGCATTCGAAAGTGAGTTTGTTTGTTTGTTTGTTACACCTTCACGCCTCAACTACTCACTGGATCATCATGAAATTTGGCATGCAGATAACCTATAGTATGGAGAAGGAGATAGGCTACTTTTTATCCCGGGAACGCGCGTGAAACCGCGGGGAACAGCTAGTATATTATAAATAACATAATTTTTTGTCACCCGCAAATAACGCCGCCATGTAAACAAACACAACTCATTATTTATTATTTCCTGGTACATACAGAAACATTTTTTTACTTTCCCAACACGATGATGACAGGAAAGAGACAATTTGATGATGACATTATTCAGAAACTAGTCTTATGGCGCGGATTTACACGATCACTTTACGAATCTTATAATCTATGTGAAATCTCAATCAACGCTTAACGAATTTACATTAAACTAGGTACAGTAGTACCCAACTGATAAAGCGCGTCGTGAATCTTCGTTCGCACAGAAAAGAAAGTATGGCGCGAAGATTAACGAAATAATGCTTAATTAAAACTTACAACCAACCTTAGATCACTATTATAAGGTTCATAATACACTGCAGCTGTTAGTTCCGTCTCACTCGCAAGTGACGCCCCTTCGCACACATGGCGGCAGCTGCCGAACAATAGCATTTCCCGCGCTTTGAAAATGTTTCTTCTGCGCAGGTACATCGGTAAGCCATATTAGTTGGGTAGTACTGTATACAGAGATGGATCATTTTCTGGAATAAAGCATAGCACTTTTTTACTGTTTTAAGGCCTCTGTTTGACCGCAATCTCACTATGGTAAGTGATGATGTGGCCGAAGGTGGTGCACACAAAGCCTAGAAGGAACTGGCTCTCAAGTGCAGCTGTCGGAACACCACGATCGGTGCTGGCGACAGATTTTCATGATATAACTAGCTTCCCGGCATAAAAAGTAGCCTATGTCCTTCTCTATACCATAGGCTATCTGCAGGCCAATTTTTTTGTTGATCCGTTGAGTAGTTGAGGCGTGGAGGCGTAACAAACAAACAAAGTCACTTTCGCATTTATAATATTAGTTAGGTTTATATTATTTTCTGTAGTTGTAGTGTGACAACGTATCAAACAGCCTCAAAACACAATATGGAATACTGCAGGGCTATTTTAAAACGCTCGGATTCGATATCGTAAACGGATTCAAAAACGACCGAGGCGATTTTCCGCAATTGCTATTTTAATTTCCGAATTCGAATATTTTTGATGTTTCTTTACGGTAATATAAATTCGATTCATCGAAAAGTTTTCGGAAATAAAATAGCAATTGCTTAAATTAGCCTCGGAAATTTTTGAATCCGTTTCCGATATCGAATCCGACGTTTTAAAATAACCACGCAGATCACAAATAATTTTAGAAACCTACAGACAAACGATATATTTTGTATATAAATCGTCATAGATATTTTGATTGCTGTATAATAAGTTTCTTTATTTGCTGATTGCAATGATCGTATGTCATTTTTAAGACATTTCCCTTGCAATGATCAACGAAGCGAAGGAAATAAAGTATTTTTTGCAATGACGTTCGTTGTTGCTCAGTGGATTACGATCTTGTGAGTATAACTTCGATTTTCTGCTCAGTAGTTATCTCCGGAAGCGCTCGTGGTGTAGCATGATAAGCCATTCTTAATCGATCGGCAAAGTTAAGCTACGTATGTCGTGGTCGGTAAGTACCTGTATGGGTGACCGCCTAGTGGTATTTAAAATCGAGCGTTTCCGTGCTTCGGGAGGCACGTAAAGCCGTAGGTCCCGGTTATCACTTAATTGTGATCGTTAAGCTAGTTGGAGGCCTTAGTCGGCCTGAAAACTGCAACAGTAGGTTGACCACTAGCCTACCTTCACCGATCTGCAGTGGGCACGCGTGGTGGAGTATCTGCCCATTCTCTTTCACCCTGATTTGTGAAAGGAGGCCTGTGCTCAGCGGTGGGCCATTATAGGATGATAAGTTGTCTCCCAGATTTAAATCAAAATCAAAAAGTCATTTATTCAGTTTACGCCCTGGTAAGGCACTTATAAACGTTAAATTGGTACATACAGTTGAATTGACCACCGGTTCGGAATACACTTAAACTGAGAAAACTCCGGCAAGAAACTCAGCAAGGCTCTTTGTTTTTGTGGAAGATCTTTTCATATTTACCCACCTTTGGGACCAACACAGCTTTTACTCAAGTTTTTATACCACAAATATGTTTTTTATACCACAAAGTTGTTATACAAGCATACGGCTCGCCTGATGGTAAGCGGTTATCGTAGCCATATGGACGCTTGCAACACACGAGGCACCACTCACGCGTTACCGACCTTTCCCCCCTTTCCAATGAGCTCTGGCAACCTTACTCACTCGCAGGAACACAATAAAGATATTTGGCTGCGGTGTTCTGTTCTGTAAGGTACTTCACTTATCGTGTGTGAGAGAGACGGACAGACTTTTCATCGTAGTAACACAAGTACTGATGCGCATGCAGTGCGAGAGAGAGTTTGAGAGAGGTAGAGCATAGCGTTTATTCGCTCAAAGAGCAGCTCGACTGGGGAAGTACCTCCACCTTACAGAATACCGCAGCCAAATAACTTTATGTTGCGCAAAGTTGTGTTCCTGCGCGTGAGTAAGTTCGCCAGAGCTCATAGGGGAGGGGGGAAAGGTCGGTAACTCGTGAGCGATGGTTCTTGTGTTGCAAGCGTCAATATGGCTATTGTAAACGCTTACCATCAGGTGGGCCGTATGATTGTTGACCGATTAAGTTGTATAAAAAAAAACCGGCCAAGTGCGAGTCAGACTCACGCACCGAGGGTTCCGTACAAACCTGTAGGTATATAAGTAAATGGTAGTATAGACCTGAGTATTTGATATTAATTTCAATTTATGACGTATTAAAAAAAAACTACTTACTAGATCTCGTTCAAACCAATTTTCGGTGGAAGTTTGCACCGTAATGTACATCATATATTTTATATAGATTTATCATTCTCTTATTTTAGAAGTTACAGGGGGGGGACACACATTTTACCACTTTGGAAGTGTCTCTCGCGCAAACTATTCAGTTTAGAAAAAAATGATATTAGAAACCTCAATATCATTTTTGAAGACCTATCCATAGACACCCCACACTTATGGGTTTGATGAAAAAAAAAATTTTGAGTTTCAGTTCTAAGTATGGGGAACCCCCAAAATTTATCGTTTTTTTTTCTATTTTTGTGTGAAAATCTTAATGCGGTTCACAGAATACATCTACTTACCAAGTTTCAACATTATAGTTCTTATAGTTTCGGAAATAAATGGCTGTGACATACGGACAGACAGACAGACAGACAGACAGACAAACATGACGAATCTATAAGGGTTCCGTTTTTTGCCATTTGGCTACGGAACCCTAAAAAGGTTATTCACAGACACTACACAAGCGCAACGTGTTAATGTTGCACGTGCCAGCATTAGTTAACCGACCTGTATTAGACCTTTTATATTCAATAACGGATATTTGAGGAACAAATTGACAAATAAGGTGTTAATTTGTCAACATTCGAACCTGTTCTATATATACACTAGCATATACCTACAGAGTGTTGATTAATTCAATGGGTTAGTTTCCTGAAAAAATCTATCTATCAAAAAATATTTTTACATATTTTTTCGTGTTGAAGTTCCCCGTAAAGTCACGGCGTGTGTCTTTTTAGTAACAAGTGACGTCACGAGCCCCCACTCCCGAACTTAGTCGCGCTTTATCTTCGTCAATTGTTAATGATTTGGTAAAACAAACAATACGTGTCCAATATTTTTTGATAATCTAACTGACGGACTAATTCATAACATCCCAATTTTATTTCACCCAAAATTATTTCCCATAGTTAGGAAATAATAGGTGTATTTAAAAATTAGCTAGATGTTTAGGTACGATGTTTTTTTTACTGTTGAACATTCTCGAAAAGTATATCACATATATTTATGAATGATAGACAAACCATCATGGGATTAACGGTGGCATAAGAAATTGCGCTATGGTAGACAATAGTTAGTTTATTTTTCTTCAAATATTTACAAATGGCATAGAAATAAATATACCTAGAAAGAACGTCGGCATACTACACGAATATATAAAACAGGCCAACTTTTGCAGGCTGCTGCGCGTAACGGCTACGTTTTACGCTCCCTCTGCGTAATTCTACTTGTCATAGTGACGTTCATAATGATAGCAGTTGTTGAAATATTCCAATTAAAATCGGTAAAAATTTAAATACTAAACATGCAATTTTATTTATTTTTAATTTTAATTTTTAATTTCGACGCGTGCACTGCTTCGACGCTCAATCTGGATGTATCCTTAATCAAAGACAAATGTTATAAAATATAAAGAATATCTACAAAGGAAAGAAAACACAAATAAAATGAAATAAAACCGATTTATTACTGATATTAGCTCCCTAAGTCTTGTGGCATGCTTGTGGCATTGTTTCTGTTCTGTCCTATTTGCAAAGATTTTCATAGGGCATCGTGCCTCTACCCAGATGGATAATCCGCCTTACTAAAGCATGACATTTAATTTCACTCCGCTTGAGGGGCTCCCTGAGCAAATCGCTCTCAGTTCGTACTGCGCACGGCTGTCAAATACTGTCAATTCTGGCTTGTTTATTTCATGTTCCCATAGAGGCGACTATCCTTCTGGACGTTTTAAATTCTTTGCCTATTTGTTTATAATATTCTTTGTGCACTGGTCTCCTAACATTACATTTTCCAACTCTCGAACAATATTCTCCTCCACTCGCCATCATACCTAATGTCTCTAACTGACCTGCGGCCAAATTCTCGCACTCCCTATTATGAAATACAATTTTGACAGTTAGCCGCCGTTTTTCGCCAAGTGGAATGCGCCATAATAAATCGAAGATTCAAGAATATTTTTTACCACAGAAACAGAAGCCAGTTTTTTTTAATAATACGTCATAATCGGTCATCGCGTCTTGCAACAACCTGTATAATGTCACAATTTGTAGTTGTCATAAAAGGTTTAGTACTTTGTTAAAAGTATAAATTGTAAAACAAACTCCGGGTTGTTGATGAATGTCCCTTGCCTGGACCCAAATCTGGGGCTCTACCGTGTAACTTTGGTGGTCATCGTAACGAACACCATTCATGAATTACATCCAACCAGGGCCCACGAATGGTCATCGTCGCGTCATACCGCGTGCGCGTCATTGGATGAAATAATTAATGGTGTTCGTTACGATTACCACCAAAGTTACGCGGTAGAGCCCCCCCTGCTATTACAATTGTGTTACAATGCTACTATCACTGGTGTCCAACCTATGACAGCTAGAACCCAAACTGAATCGTATGACACTAGAAGTAATAACACTTTAATAAGAAAGAAAGAAAGAAAGAATGGAAAGAAATAGATTTTATTTATACTATGTATTTATAATAAATGGATACTCTTGTTTATGGTTTCGCTAATAAAGGTTTAAACGAGATCTAGTTTCACACTAGAAAATATAGATATAGGTCCAGCTTTAAATAAATAAATACAAGACCAAAATCAAAACTTAATTATTCATTTTTTTTTGTTTTTATACCACTGAGGTGGCAAACAAGCATACGGCCCGCCTGATGGTAAGCAGTTACCGTAGCCTATGGACGATTGCAACACCAGGGGTATCACTCGCGCGTTGCCGACCTTTCCCCCCCTCCCCAATGAGCTCTGGTCTTAGGTATCATCACAATATAGTATTCTAGATTCCGCCCCGTTTAATTGGGTTCCAGAGGGTTCATAAAAAAGTTAAAAATGTACCACAGGCGAGCAAACTATTCCCAATAACCCCTGATCTATAAATACCCCAACAACTCATTGGATCCAAATATCACTTAATAATAATTAAACCGCTTAACCACCCGCGTAGCTATGGAGGCTTCTATTTTGATCACTCAATTAATACCCAGCGGGTATCCTCCAAACAAATTAATTTACGTTTATTATTAATACTCGCTTCATTGCCCCCTGTAGTGTAAAGGGTTAAGTAATTAGTAATATTTGTACTAGTAAGCATTTGGTCATGGGCTTTTTCGCATTCGCATACTTACTCTTGGAAATTTAAAAAAAACCGTTTAGACCAGAAAAACCACTTTTAAAACCTGTAAACATTAAAATCCCGTTTTTAAAATTTCTGGAAAAAATCCTAGCGGGAAATCGAACGGGTTGGTTGATTTTTAACCTACTTCAAAAAAGGAGGAGGTTCTCAATGTTGTTTTTTTAGGTTTGTTACCTCATAAGGGTACACTTCCCGTTTGGTCCCATTGTCATCAGATCAGGATTTGATTACTTCTTAGTGTACTTTGAAGTCGGCTTAAGTTTTTTTGTAAAACAGTTCGATTATGATTTATGAATAAGAAATATTGCCTTATGAGTATCAAATTCTGGGAAGTAGAGTTAGATGAAAAACTAAAGAAAAGGTCTAATTTTGATGCAGGAACTTTTTTTATCATTTAGCCAATCTATTGTTCCAAGTTTCAATACATGCCGGTCTCAAAGTCAAAATTACTGTACCGCATTCTGCACCAGAAGATTATCCATGCGTTTAGGATAAAAATTCTTCAGGATCAGTTTCTCCCGAGCCATTTTTTTGGCTTTGTGTATATCACTAAGTTAGAAAAAAAGCATACGGGCCCGCCTGATGGTAATCGGTTACCGTAACATATGGACGTTTGCAACACCATGGGTATAATTCGCGCGTTGCCGACCCTGTAAAAAGTACCGGACTCCCTTGGGAAAACTACGACGGGAGCTCAATCCACAGCCTGAGCGTCCGCGATAGGAAGCTCCTTTGAAACCGCACAGTAAGAGACCATTTTGGTTTCAATGTGTGAGGATGGACTCCCCGTCGATGGCGAGAGTTGCGAAAGTAGCCGTGGGCATCAGGTCAAACAATTCTTCAGAACACTGATCGTTAAACAAGTGGTAGAACATAAGAAGGCAAAGTTGTATAACACCACTATCCACCACATCATCACTAATCGCAGTGACAATGTAAAGTGGTCGCTAATATAAGGTAATAACTTCCATAATCGTTTGCAGTCTCAGTTCGACCTTCGACCTTCGATTTCCAGAATCAATCTCAGACTGCGCTAAGGAAACAAAGTTTTCAGAATCAACCGCATTATAAAGTTAAATATTTCCTTTGAATTTATATTCTGTGACATTTGGCGCGATGAAAAAATATTGTATTTGAATTTTAAAATTGGAACGAAATTTGTCTTTTGGGATCCTTGTTTTTATTTTTTAATAAAATGCTGATAAGACACTGCTAGTTGCTGGTTTCCAGTGTCACAAAAATCCACCATTGTCAAAAAGGGTTGAGGGGGGAGCAGTCTTAAGCCTGTCAGATAAATGCACAAGAATAAAATATTATTTAGAGAAAAACAAGATATTCTAAATTCAATTAATTTCAATAAAATAAATCATGATTACAAACCACATATAAAATTAACATTATTTAAATTATATATTTTATCTAAGTGCCATTGAATTATTACGCTTGCTAATAAAATAATGTGCAATTCAAATAAAATACATTATTATAATATAATTATTAGGTACCTACTGCCTATACTTAGGTAATAAAAAAGAACTGCATTCGCATTTGAAATTATATTAATATATTATTTGCTCAGACCAAGATTTTTTTTTTCATCCTGACTAATATTATTAATGCGAAAGAGAGTTTGTTTGTTACGCCTTCACGCCTCAACTACTAAACGGATCATCATGAAATTTTCCGTATAGATAGCCTATGGTATGGAGGACATAGGCTTCTATCCCGGGAACGTGGGTGAAACCGCGGGGGACAGCTAGTACATAATGAATTAAGTTTTTGTTAAAAAACAAGTTTTTAATACAAACTTTTTTTGGTGACTACTTTTTGTTGACTGTACTTGCATTATCATCCAATATACTAATGTATACCAAACATCAAATCAATCCGACCACTGGAAGTGGGTGAAATTCGACTTGCAAGATTCCACCCGAACATCGTTAATACAAACATACATGTCAAGTTAAATAAAAGCTTGTAAAATAGCCAATAAAGTCAAATATTTAAGAGAGGTAGAGCATAGCGTTTATTCGCTCAAAGAGCAGCTCGACTGAGGAAGTACCTCCACCTACAGAATACCGCAGCCAAATAACTTTATGTTGTGTAAAGTTGTGTTCCTGCGCGTGAGTAAGGTCGCCAGAGCTCATTGGGGAGGGGGGAAAGGTCGGTAATGCGTGAGCGATGCTTCGTGTGTTGCAAGCGTCCATATGGCTACGGCAACCGCTTACCATCAGTCGGGCCGTATGCTTGTTTACCGACTTAGTAGTATAAAAAAATATAGGTAATTCAAAAAATATTTGAATGTAGGTAACCTTGCCGAGTTTCTGTTCTTCTCAGTTGAAGGCCGACTCATGAACTGGTGGTAACTTCAGTAGCTTTGACCTCCATAAGTGACCTACTAGGGCCTATATTGAATAAATGGCTTCGACTATCAAACATATTGATATTTTATACGGAATCATGTATTCAAAAGTGAGTACTCAAAATGCGATGATCTAACAAATGGCGCATCAGTATAAGTTTTGTTGTCAAACATATATTACGTTCTGACCTTCCATACATTTGTATTTTTAACCGACTTCTAAAAAAGGAGGAGGTTCTCAATTCGTTTGTATTTTTTTTTTTTTTTTTTTATGTTTGTTACCTCATAACTCCGTCATTTATTAACCGATTTGGATAATTCTTTTTTTGTCTGGAAGGGAAACAGGAACACTTCCCGTTTGGTCCCATCAGATCAGGATTTGATTTCTTCTTAGTGTACTTTGAAGTCGGTTTAAGTTTTTTTGTAAAACAGTCCAATTATTTTTATACCACTAAGGTGGCAAACAAACATACGGCCCGCCTGGTGGTACGCCGTTTCCGTAGCCTATGGACGCTTGCTACAGGGGTATCACGCGCGCGTTGCCGACCCTGCAGAAATCTATTCAAACCCTTTTTGAAAATCCCATGTCGTACCCTATTGGGAAAACCACGGCGGGGAGCTCATTCCACAGTCCGAGCCCGCGCTTTACGAAACAATTCTGGTTTCAATGTGTGAGGATAGACTCCCCGTCGATGGCGAGAGTTGCGATGGTGGAACGTAGCCGTATTCTACAGAACACTGTCCGTTGTACAAGCGTTAGACAAAATTCTCTCCTCAGACTGAGGGGCTCTAAACCTCTTGTGAGCTTGGGATCGTTGACAATTCTAATGGCACGTCGCTGAACCGAGTCTAATGGATCAAGCTGGTATCCCCGCACAGAGATGACAGCTGTACTCCATCATATGAGGCCGGACTTGCGACTTGTAAAGTTGCAGCACTTGCAGCCTTTGCCCCGATTTGAAGTACTGCCTCACTCTGTTGAGCACTCCGAGCTTTTTGGATGCCAGCTTGACCTTGTCTTCTAAGTGACTTCTAAGTAACTTGTTTTTTTCCAATAATTTTTTGCTGATTTTTGACTTGAGGCAAGTGGTTCGCTACAGCTACTGTAAACTTGATAAACTGTGTCACGTTAGAGATATATTATGGTGCGTCCTTGCTTGGGGAACCGAGCACGAGCCAAGCCACGAACGAGCACACTGCGAGCACGATTCGCGTAGCGTGAACGGGCTTGCGAGACTCGAACGAGCATTCGTAGCGTGCTCGACTGCGCTCCGCCCGATTGTCAGTTTTTTCACGAACACGGGGACGCACCATTAGTATATTGTACAGAACCATCCCACACCCTTCGGGGGTAATGGACGAAGATATTTCTTATACTTTTCTAAATATCTAAAACTAAGGTTCAAAGAAATAATGCTAAACAAAAAAATTAAGCTTTAATTTCTAATTTCAACGTCGCTCAACAACCTACAAAGAAACTCTCAACATTATTTGAGACTGAAATTTAATTTTCTTAGACTGTTTTTTCTTGATATGTCAATGCCCCGACTTAATTAGAGAAACCTAGGAAAATAGAAGCCAACTAGAGTTTTCACCGCGAGTTCTTGATTAAAAATGTTTCTAGCTTTTGTACGAAATAAACTAGATTTCTGCTTCATATACCTAATTGTATCGCAAGTTACGTGAGTTTGATTTTAATGTTTTTAATTACAAATAAAATATGGCATAGTTTTTATATATTTTTTTAATAAAACTTAGGTGGCAAACAAGCATATGCCCGCCTGATGGTAAGCGGTTACCGTAGCGTATGGACGCTTGCGACACCAGGGTTCACTCGCGCGTTGCCGACCCTACATATATCTATTCTCACCCCTATTCTATTTAGTATTAGTTTGATAAAAAATACTTTTAATGTCGCAAGTATTTTTTTATCCACACGTGACCACGATCATTGCAACATGAGCAAACGTCGAAGTTGGTGGAAATCATATTTTAGACTCTCAGACTGAGGGGCTCTAAATTGCTTGTGAGCTCGGGAGCAATCCTAATGGCACGTCGCTGAACCGATACAAGCCCAAGCTGGTATCCAGGTGCCCGTGCCCATAGATCCTATCCTATATACATCTCCTACTTCATAATGAGCACGGACTTGCGACTTATAAAGTCGCAGCTTTTGCCCCGATGTGTTTTGCAAAACGCTGTGTCCGTATTTTCGGTATGTCAACAACGTACGGGTGAAAATTTTCCCGGCGTCTTGTGGTTCGGTGTAAAAATGGGGATGGTGGAATTAGGTTGAACAATTCCTGCGCACACTCTCCAAAATATATCCTGTAGAAAACCGATAAGCAAGCAACCATTCTACTTTTCAACAACTTTTTTTTTAACCTTTTTTCTTTTTTTTTTCTTTCTTTTTTTTTAGTATGTGCTATAATTGTAGTCTTAAGATAATTTATGATTGAAGTCATTAAATTATCATTTAGATAAAAATCTATAAAACTCCCGGTTCCACTGTGGAACAGAACAGGGAAAACCTTGGCACACAGATTTCTTAGTAACATTTCTCAGTAAGTAATTGAAGGGGTGTGGTCTGGCCGCATAAGTAGTTACATAGCTGTGGTATGGCTGTCGATTGGAATTTCACAATGCGACAGTCTTTAAGGAAGATATATTGAAAATAATAGCTTATTTCTACAAAGGCTGGATTGGTTAAATGCATGCAAATAAAATTGTATGTAAGAAAACAAAAAACCGACTCCAAAAAAAGGAGGAGGTTCTTAATTCGGTTGTTATTTTTTTGTTTGTTACCTCATATCTCCGTCATTTATTAACCGATTTGGAAAATTATTTTTTGTTTACACTTCCCTTTTGGTCCCATTGACATCAGAATTTGATTACTTTTTAGTGTACTTTGAATTTGGTTTCGGTTTTTTGTAAAACAATTTTTATTTAGTATTGAAACATCATAAATTGATGTATACCTATTTCTTCACAATATCGGAAAAATAAAAACTTAGAATGCCTACTTATTTTTACAAAGGAATTAAGTATTTTTAGCAAATCTATTTTTTAACCAACTTCGAAAAAAAGAGAGATTTTTTTTATGGTTCTTACCGACCTAAGTACAAAACAACACAGCTCACACCGCTGGGATAATAAACTTACAATTTTGCACACATTTTATACCTATATAATACGTAGGCATCGACTGATGAAGGTTTCTTCAACATTCAACCAAAGGGGAATAGGGAAGCGCGAACAACAGAGCTAATACCTTCCGAACCGTGCATTAGAGTATTAGAGTTTGACTATTCATAAGTGCCTGTGAAGGCCTATTTGAATGAATAAATTATTTCATTTCATTTCATTTCATTCATTTCAATAATCCTACTTCTTACTACTATTTAAAAATGTGTATGTGTGTAAGGATGGGAAGGTGAGTTACTCTTTCACGCAAAAACTACTAAATGAATTTGGATGAAATTTGGCACTTAGATGGATGATACTCTGGAAAAACATATGGTCCCGGAATGCGGGTGAAACCGCGGAGGAAAGCTAATATAATCCTAACTCAAATTATAAATGCGAAAGTGAGTTTGTTTGTTTGTTTGTTTGTTACGCCATCACGCCTCAACCACTCAACGGATCATCATGAAATTTGGCATGCAGATAGCCTATGCTATTGAGAAGGACATAGGCTACTTTTTATCCAAGGAACGCGGGTGAAACTGCGGGGGACAGCTAGTATAATATCATAAACGCAAAAGCTTGTGCGAATTGATGTATGGATGTTGGTTACACTTTTACACAAAAACTACTAAACGGATTTGTATGAAAGGCACACAGATAGAATATGTTTTGGATTAACACATAGGATACTTTTTATCCCGGGAAAATAATAAAATAATCGGTAATACCGGTGAGAAGGTGCGGGAAGCTAGTTCGGACTAAATATCTAATGTACGAAGATCTATTACGACGCCATCGCAATACAAACTTCGCATTTATGTTTCTTGAAACACGTAGTTACCTGCTGACATCTGTCTCACCGAAACATTTAATCAAACAGATTACACAAACGTAATCATATTTTACGAACGATTGGCCATTCACACTACTTTAATCTTTATACGATAAACTCACACGTGCTTCATCAAACCAACATACATTTACCATAGGAAAACTGCTCTACGATTTAATACCAACCTTATTATTACGCCATAAGATACTACATACAAATATTTGTGTAGAAATAAAGTTGTTTCATAAGTAAAATCGAAAATATTCGTAGAATTTGACGCCACGTTTGTGAATAATTTTGTGAATAAAAGTTGGCGCCATTACATGAGTCAGTGGGACGCTAAGGAATTCCAAATACTGTTAATATTAATTATGATGCAATAATTATTATTTGTGAGAAAATATGTAGGCGACAGGACGTCAATGAGGACACGTGGTGAGACTAGTTCGAACTTGTCCATTTACTATGGCGTATTTTGGGGAGTGTGCTCGGGAGTTGATGGATTTTTAGAGATATAGATACCAATAGTCACAGTGATAACAAATTGTGTGTTTTGTAGTTTCCCTTTAGTTGTTTTTTTTTATTTCTAAGGCAGACTTAAGTATGTCATGCTCACTTTGAGGCCTTTGCTTGCGGCGGCGTCGTGTGACGGGTCGCTCACTTCCCTTCAATATGGCGAGGAGGACGGCGGTGGCGGCCACACGCGTCATACTTGTGAACAGGTGCTGCTTGTGGGGGCCAAGCAGAACTCTGATAATAACTTAAATACAATTTTGAGCATAATTTTTAGCTTCTAAACATATGTAATGTAGTTATAAGTAAAAATAATATTTTTTAGAACATGAATAGACGTCATAGACTAATCAGAAATGTGTTAGGTAGGTACAAATAGTTATGTAGAATAGAAGTAGAGCAAGATATCGGTTTCCTTTATTCTTTTTATAACAAGCTTTTATTTATCATGCAATCATTGTATGTACGTCTTTCCGATAAAAAAATTACAATTTATTTTTCAACCACTGAATCGCAGACGTCCGATTGAAATGAAAGGTTTACTTTTATAAATTCGGTGTTAAGCGGCCGTCTTCAAAATCGAAATGGGCTGAATTAGGTATTTGACACGTTCACGCACACGCGGGAGCGCTCGGTCCCATGTGTGCGTGAGTCCGGAATCATTGATGGTCAGTACGGCGATCAGATGGTTTTGAACCATTGATTTACGTGTCTTTTCTTTCGTGGTTTTTTCTATTGAAATAAAAAGTCATGGTAGTAAATCAAATCAAAATCATTTATTTCATATAGACCTTCACAGGTACTTATGAATAGTCTGACTCTAATACCCAGTGACTTATATAACCATGGATGCGGTCACCGGAACATTTTGCAAAAAAAATCTTCATACAAGTAAACAGTACCGCCATCTGTTTAAAATCGAATTGAACTACGTAGTGCCGCGTTGCATAGGCGTACGATGTAACTCATGTAACCTTGTATGTAGGGAATGCGGTTTTTTTTTCGGTTATTGAGAGGTAAAACCGGTAAACCGGTTTTAAACCGGTTTTTTTTTATGTTCACTCGTTTTTTTTCACGTTATTTCTATAGCTCAAATTATAGATAATAACCGTGCCTAACAAATAAAAATACGTAAAATTAAAAAATCGCTAACTGAGGAATTATAGTCAGTTAAAGTTAATGAAATGAATATAAAAGAAAACTCAAATTCATCATCACCATCTGCCCGCCTTGTTCCCAATAATTTGGGGTCGGCGCAATATGTACGCTTCTTCCATTCGTCTCTTCTATCTGTTATACCAACATTCACTCCTTTCTTACCCATATCATCTTTTATTCGTAGGAGAACAAAAACGACGGACATAGCTCGTAGAGTTAGTAATCTGAAGTGGCAATGGGCAGGCCACATCGCTCGAAGAGCCGATAACCGATGGGGAAGGAAGGTTCTCGAGTGGCGACCGCGTACTGGAAAGCGCCGAGCGGGACGACCTCCCACCAGGTGGACCGACGACCTGGTCAGAGTCGCTGGGCGTCGCTGGATGCAAGCGGCCCAGAACCGTTCGAAGTGGAAATCAATGGGGGAGGCCTATGTTCAGCAGTGGACATCCATGGGCTGATATGATGATGTTAATATAATAAAGGGTTTTTTGTTTGTTTAAACGGTGAAACCGCGGGGGACAGCTAGTTTTAATATAATGAAACTGATGATTTCCTGTTCGTTTGTTTTAATGAATTTATCTATGGAACTACCAGTCGGATTCGATTTTTTTCCACTAATAGACGAGGAGATTTTCCAATAATAGCATGGTGGACCTCTTGGCTCATTATGAAATCACTTATCTCCAATTCGGACTTGCAATCCACACACAAGATGAAAATGTTAATAATAGACCGGGCCTAACTTAATAGAATGGACGTACTGCGCAAAAGATACATCTACCTCGGCTCTACCACTTCCAACATAGGAGACTGTGAAGATGAGATCAGAAGACCATGCGCAATGACAAGATCAGCAGTAGGAAGATTTGGAAAGACAGTAGGATAACTAGGAAAACAAAGATTCGACTTATGAGATGCCTGGTCTTTCCGATCTTTCTCTAAGGAGCTGAAACTTGGTCCTAAGCCTACAAGATCGCCGGAAAATTGACGCACTGGAGATGTGGTGTGGAAGACGCTTCTTGAAAATTCCGTTGACGGCCTTTCACACCAATAACTCGATCCTGCAGGAGCTTAGAATAACAGATAGTCTTTCATCGACTATGCAGCTTCGAATTCTGAAGTTATTTGGTTACATCTGCAGAAACGAACACTCGATGAAGAGTCTTATGGTCCAGGGTGGGAGAGTGTACTCGCAACGCTACTGTAGCTGTAACCCTAGTCAAGGAAAACATTGAAGATCCACCATGTACACTACCTATTGCAACCACGACCACTTTGACAGGAGTGCTCGACTGAGCAGAAGATGTTTTCAATCCAACTTTATAACGAACTAGTTGTCCCCGAGGTTTCACCCGCGTTCCCGGGATCAAAAGTAGCCTATAATACTCGGGGAGAATGTAGCTTCCTATAAGTGGGAAAAAAAACGAATCTGACTGGCAGTTCCACAGATTAGCCAGTTTAACCAAACAAAAAACTCTTCCCCTTTATAATATTAGTATAGATAGATAATTATGTGAAGTTTATAAGGAATATGTGCTATTTATAAGGAATATGTGCTATTTATAAGGAATATGTGCAATTTTTAATAAAAATATCTAATTCCGATATTAATATCGGAATTTCGATATTGAGATCCAATATCGGAAATCAATATCGGAATTGAAAAACATTCCGATATTACATGCCCTAGGTGTGACTAATAGAGCGAAGTAGTACTTCTTATCGAGACAAAGACTGCAACTATATAAGTATATAGTTTGGAACATAAACGATGAATCTTTGCTCAAAATTGAAAAAAGTGTCCGCCATTTTGAACTATTTAGTTATTGGTCCGATTGCTTTCAAAATTGATATTTGAGAGAACAATCGGACCAGTAATGAAATAGTTCAATATGGCGGCCACGTTATTCTATTTTGAGCAAATATTTATGTTATATGGTCCAATGGTCTCTCAAATATCAATTTTGAGAGCAATCGGACCAATAACAAAATAGTTCAAAATGGCGGACACTATTTTGAGTTTTGAGAAAAGTTGTATGTTTTGTAGTCCCTAGGCCTCTCAAATCTCAATTTTGAGAGCAATCGGACCAGTATCTAAAAAGTTCAACATGGCGGACACCTTTTCAAAATTCTGAAAAAAGATTCTTGTTTTGTGACCCCAAGGTCTCTCAAATATCGAATTTGAGAGCAATCGGACCAGTATGTAAAAAGTTCAACATGGCGGACACTTTTTCAACATTTTGATAGAAGATTCATGTTTTGTGACCCCAAGGACTCACAAATATCGATTTTGAGAGCAATCGGACCAGTGACTAAAAATTTCAACATGGCGGACACCTTTTCAAAATTCTGAGAAAAGATTCTTGTTTTGTGTCCCGAAGGACTCACAAATATCGATTTTGAGAGCGATCGGACCAGTATGTAAAAACTTCAACATGGCGGACACGTTTTCAACATTTTGAGAAAAGATTCATGTTTTGTGACCCCAAGGACTCACAAATATCGATTTTGAGAGCAATGGGACCAGTACCTAAAAATTTCAACATGGCGGACACTTTTTCGAAATTTTGAGAAAAGATTCTTGTTTTGTGACCCCAAGGTCTCTCAAATATCGATTTTGAGAGCAATGGGACCAGTACCTAAAAATTTCAACATGGCGGACACTTTTTCGAAGTTTTGAGAAAAGATTCTTGTTTTGTGACCCCAAGGTCTCTCAAATATCGATTTTGAGAGCAATCGGACCAGTATGTAAAAAGTTCAACATGGCGGACACGTTTTCAACATTTTGAGAAAAGATTCATGTTTTGTGACCCCAAGGATTCACAAATATCGATTTTGAGAGCAATGGGACCAGTACCTAAAAATTTCAACATGGCGGACACTTTTTCAACATTTTGAGAAAAGATTCATGTTTTGTGATTCCATGGTCTCTCAAATATCGATTTTGAGAGCAATCAAACCAGTGTCTAAAAAGTTTAACATGGAAAACACTTTTTAAAGATCTATATTCTATTGCTATCTAAGCTTGCCCCGTTGCATCGCGTTTCGGTGTGAACTGACCCTTGATTGAATCTGACGACTGATGGTAAGCGGTTACCCTATGGACTATGGTTAGCCTATGGACGCTTGCAACACCAAGGGTATCACGCGCGCGTTGCCGACCATTTCTGTTACTAAGATCCAGTATGTATTTTTCTGATCATCATAAGACCCTTAAGATTCAGCTTGTAGTAAAACACATGTAATATTAGTCAACTATTGAAAATCTAGAACATCTTAGCCATTTCTATTACTGATATCTCGTTATTATTGACCTGTTCATCATCATACCCTGGGGATTTATCTTGTAGTAAAACACATGTGATATTAGATAACTATTGAAAACCATAACATCTTAGCTATTTCTATTACTGACATCCAGTATGTATTAACCTGATCATCATCAGACCCTTAATAGGTATGTATCATATAGCAGGTGAGTAAAATTAAAAAGATTTATGTATTTTGTAAACTATAAATTCTGTTCCTCAGGACCTAGCAATCAACATTTTTAGTTATAAATAATGGAAATAGGCAAAGTTATAAAAACGATACGACACATCTGCGCCGTTACCTTTTCTGTAATCGAGTTGATTGTAGTACCGCTACTCAACGTTAGGCGGCATTTCAAATGCCGCCCAGCGGTGAGTAGCACAGAATACTCGTTTAGAGGTCAAATCGTCAAGGTCATTGGACTGGGTAACACCCTTAAGTTTGCTATTTATTTACTTATTAAATATTTATTCAGTATACTTTGTAATTTTGCCGCCGCGCCGGGGCACGCAATTGTTGTCAGTGCGATTAGAATTTAAATATTATGTAATGAATCTAAGCTTGTTTTGAAAAGAGTAATTGCTGAGTTTATTGCCGGCTCATCTCAGCAAATGCAACCTTCCGAACCGGTATTAGAGTATTAGAGTCAGACTTTTCATAAGTGCCTGCGAAGGTCTATTTGAATAAATGATTTTGAATTTGAATTTCGCTCAAAGAGCAGCTCGACTGCAGAAGTACCTCCACGTTACAGAATACCGTAGCCAAGTAACTGTATGTTGTGTTCCTGCGCGTGATTCAGTTCCCCAGAACTAACTAGGGAGGCGGACGGGTCGAAACGCGTGAGTGACGCCCCGTGCGTCACATTCAAGTAATGAATAGACTTTCTTTGGCCAAACTTATTTATTTATTAAACAAATAAAATCCAGAGCTCTTAGTATAATTTGAATGAACATATAAGATTAATCAAACAGCCAATGACGGATTTACATTTTTAAAAATTAGGATACATTTAAGACAGCGATTATTCAATTTATATTAAAATTGTTACAATTATATAGTCTGTGGAAAACTTCGCGCCTTTTTCATATTTTATCTGTGCTCTCTCTTCTCTGTGAACATCACTGTTAAATTGTCGCATGTATATTTTATTTAAATAAAATAAACGTAATCTCGCAGCAAATAATACGAGTAACAAAAATTAATTTGTATTTAAAAAAGAAAAACAAAAGGGTGTCAGTGTGAATGGAGTGGGGGTGTGTTAGCGTGTGTTTTGGATATGTGGGATATGCGCAATGTAATATAAATAAAAATACAGTATAAGTATATGAAGAAACAAAAAGTAATATCGTTTTATACCAAAGATGAGAGTTGTCTGATATAATAATTATACTTTATATAAGTATAGATATATTATAATAAAAAATAAGTAACATAAATAACATAAACACTATGGTGAATGAATTATTGAACGAGGAGCTTCTTTGGTTTCTCGCTCGTCTCTCATAGTCTCAGACATTGAGCTATTACTTATTACTACGTATAGAGAAGACGCCACAGATCACAACTATGTTCTGTTCAAGTAAGCTATTCGGCCACACTTGTTGTTGTAGGACGATGAACGAAACGCTTAAGCTCCGTGAAAATCACGGTGTTTGTGAGTAAAATGATCGTAAAAGCGTTCTGATAGCGCTACTGTCTGCTTAGACGACTCATTTTACGTTTCAGCGCTTAAGAGAACTTTATTTGACTCTAAAAAAATGCTTGCTTATGATAGCTACTCTATAGGTAGTAATAATATCTCAATGGTCTCAGATAATTTTGTTTCACTAAAATCTCACCATCAAGCTGCAAAACTAAACACACAGCATTCGCTACGAGAGGCGTTGACAAATGGACTGAACGTTTAAGTACTGTTTATAAGCCTTTTTATCGCGGATTTTCATTAATTATTCAGGACTAGCTGTCCCCCGCGGTTTCACCCGAGTGCCCGGGATAAAAAGTAGACTATGTCCTTCTCCTTACCACAGGCTATGTGCATGCCAAATTTCATGTTGATCCGTTGAGTAGTTGAGGCGTGAAGGCGTAACAAAAAAACAAACAAACAAACTCACTTTCGCATTTATATTAAGTTAGGATAGGATTTTTTTAAGGTTTGATTAAGGATACATCCAGATTGAGTGTCGAAGCTGTGCACGCGTCGAAAAAAATAGCCCATAACTGTTAGGGGCTAAATCAAATAAAAATAAATAAAATTGCAAAATAATGTTTAATATTTATATTTCTCCCGATTTTAATTGGAATATTTCAACAACTGCTGTCATGGCACTATGACAAGCAGAGGGATATATAAATAAATATACCTAGAAAGAACGTCGCCATACTACACGAATATACAAAACAGGCCAACTTTTATAGGCTGCTGCGCGTAACAGCTACGTTTTACGCCCCCTCTGCGTCATTCTGCTTGTCATAATGACGTTCATAATGATAGTAGTTGTTAAAATAATCCAATTAAAATCGGGAGAAATTTAAGTATTGATCATTATTTTGCATTTTTATTTGATTTAGCCCCTAACAGTTAGAGCGTATTTTTATCGACGCGTGCACAGCTGCGACACTCTATCTGGATAAATCCTTAATCAAAGGTTCATAAGTGCCTTATCAGGGTGGGTTTTTATGTGTGTTCGCGGATAACTTTGTCGTTTATGAACTAATTTTGATGATTCATTTTTTGTTGGAAAGGAGATATCCCAAGGGTGGTACCATGATAAGGAAACCAGGATCTGATAATGGCATCCCAGACCCAGATAAATAGAGGGGAACCTTCGAAAATCGTGGCGACTAGTTTATTAATTTTCATTAAGTATTTTAAAGCACTGCTATTTAATGAAGGTCTGGAGTCGATCTGATGATGGAGCCGAAAGCCAATTACCTGGTGTTTCGGCTTGATACATTTGTATTGATGAGAACTTAACATCTAGATGGGTTGTGTTGTTACTGTCATTAGGGGTCTGATGGAAACTCAAAATTGAAAGATAAAAACTTTTTAACAAGAAAAAAATAACCGCCTTCAAAGTCAGCGAAAGAGCATAACTTGTTCTATAGAAAATATTTCGCTGACTTCAAAACAATGTCAGACAAGAATTATTTCAACTTTTTAGTGTACTTTGAAGGCGGTTAAAGTTTTTATTATTTGTTAAAAAGTTTTTATTCAAAAAAACGGGACTCTGTGTTCCAAGAACTATCAGCGGTGTCAAAATTGACAGATTTGTTTGTCTGCTAATTCAATAGCGTCGAAAACCATCATGAGTTAATTCAGAATTACTCGCCATTTAACCAAAGAAGAAGAAGAAGAAGAATCGATCGCAATATGCCGCCGGGACCCGCAATTGTTGTCAGTAAGATCAGAATGTATTATGTTATGTAGTAAATCTAAGTTTGTTTTGAAAACAGTAATTGCTGAGTTTATTGCCAGCTCTTCTCAGCGAATGCAGCCTCAAAGGAGGAAATTGTCGGTAACGTGTGAGCGATTTTTCTTGTATTGCAAGCGTCCATATGGCTACGCTAACCGCTTACCATCAGGTGGGCCGTATGCTTGTTTACATACTTAGTCGTATAAAAAAATAGGTTTCATTTTTATACCCAGAGATCTCAGACCAAGAAAAAATTAAAGATGGAACGGTCTGTGTTCTTAAGTGACGCAAGTAATAGGAAGCCGGCGTTCTTGTAAATACATGGCCTCACACACACACATATAGAACATAGGAAGCCGATCGGTTGTCATTCCGTATTGAGACGTTGACAGTGACAATAAGGCTCAGTACCATTTGTGCCTGCTTGGGCCAGTACTGATTTTACTTACGCACACGTAGGAAATTTTCAGCTTTACTTTCTTATAAGGTTTCCTATGACAGAGATATAGATTTATAATTTATTTTTAAAGTTGAAATTAATGAAACTCTTTTTAGGGTTCCGTAGCCAAATGGCAAAAAACGGAACCCTTATAGATTCGTCATGTCTGTCTGTCTGTCCGTCTGTCTGTCCGTCTGTCTGTCTGTCTATCTGTCTGTCCGTCCGTATGTCACAGCCACTTTTTTCCAAAACTATAAGAACTATAATGTTGAAACTTGGTACGTAGATGTATTCTGCGAACCGCATTAGGATTTTCACACAAAAATACAAAAAAACAATAAATTTTAGGGATTGATTTTTCATCAGACCCATACGTGTGTCTATGGATAGGTCTTCAAGAGAGGTTGAGGTTTCTAATATCATTTTTTTCTAAACTGAATAGTTTGCGCGAGAGACACTTCCAAAGTGGTAAAATGTGTGCCCCCCCCCCCCCTGTAACTTCTAAAATAAGAGACTGATAAAACTAAAAAAAATATATGATGTACATTACAATGCAAACTTCCACCTAAAATTGGTTTGAACGAGATCTAGTAAGTAGTTTTTTTTAATACGTCATAAATTGAAATTCATATCAAATACTCAGGTCTATACTACCATTTACTTATATACCTACAGGTTTGAACGGAACCCTCGGTGCGCGAGTCTGACTCGTACTTGGCCGGTTTTTTATGTGTTTTGTTGAGTAGGTAATCTTGAAGATGGCACGAAAGCCGTACTAATCCTAACTAATATTATAAATGCGAAAGTGAGTTTGTTTGTTTGTTACGCCATCACGCCTCAACTACTGAACGGATCATCATGAGATTTGGCATGCAGATAGCCTGTGGTATGGAGAAGGACATAGGCTACTTTTTATCCCGGGAACCCAGGTGATACCGCGGGGGACAGCTAGTCAGTGATCAACATGAAGAGGCGTCAAAAAAGACGAATGTATTCTATAAAGACTACATAAAAATTAAAAATTAAATAAGTAGAAAAACAAATAACTCATATACTCATGCGGCATGTGTAGACAATAGGACTGTCCACGAAGCCATACCAAATCATAATCACAGTTGTAGGGTACTTTTTAGTACCCACCTGGTTGACTACCACCCTCAAGTTGAAAATATATCGTGAAGTATCTACTGGTGTCCTCCGACTGTGAGAGATAGTTACTTTCTAGTATTATTTAGGTCAGCAATTCCCCTCCATCCAATGTGTTGGGAAATAATGAATTAGATTACGGATAAGAAGAGTACTTACGGTATATTGCATCTAGTGGTGGGCGAAATCGTTATATTTTGTATTCGTTGTACAATATTATTTTCTAACTGTTATAATATATGTTATATTGTGATACTGATATTTTACGTGGCTGTGTGTTAGGCTACGGTAAACGGCTTGCCATCAGGTGAGTCGTAAGCTTGTTTGCCGACATAGCTATATAAAATAACGTAAAATGAGCCCTTCTTACCATCGAATGAGAGTTCATATCAGAGTGAACAAAATGCCATTGTTTTCATTCTTTAATCACCTTTTTTAATTTGTGGTTAACGGAACCTGATATAGTACGTGCGCCACGATTGTTTTGTCGAACTTCGGCTTACGAATGTCTCCGAAACTTGCCGAGAACGATCAGCGAGACCGCGAATTTAGGGAAAGTATATTTTGCAATTTGTTAGATGGCGCTGTCAATAAATATTATAACAGTCATGGTTGGTTCTTTCAAATTCAAATTCAAATCATTTATTTTAGATAGACAGGCACTTATGAATAGTCTGACTCTAACACCGGTTCGGAAGGTTGCATTTGGTAAGAAGAGCCGGCAATAAACTCAACAATTACACTTTTCAAAACAAGCTTAGATTTATTACATAATATTTACACTAGCAGTCTCCACAAGCAGCACCTGTTCACAAGTATGACGCATGTGGCAGCATTCAGCAGCAGCAGCACTTACATTTGCGTTGTAAGCTTTAAATAACATGAAATATATTAGCTGTTGTATGTTATAATGCCCGACTGTTATTTCAACGACCCTATAAAATAAGATACAAAAGAGATGATGAAAGCAATATGTACCTACGCACGTAATATTTAAAATTGGTTTTAAAATTCAAAACATTCTAAAACCTTGCTTGTCCTACGTATCAAAGTCACTGCGTATTTATTATAGCTTTGAAAGTGTGTTGTAATATTACATCATACGCCTAGAACGTGTTATTTTTTACATTATAACTGGATTACTGAAAAACGCATAGTTAATCGACCAAGAGATATGATCGCGGAAATTATGCCTTGAGTTGATATCAACTTTTAAGTTGAAAAATTCAACTCCAAAAGGTGTAAAATAAGTGCAAGAGTCGTAAAAAGGACAGAAACAACTCCATTTTTCTGTAGATATACTTTTGTGAACCATCTCACTCGTAGAAGGAAACTAGTCCCATTGAAGCTAGGGCCTAAGTCTGTCAAAAAAGTGGAGTCAACATTTACAGGTTTAACAGTTTTGGTAATGTAATAAGTAGACAACGCACGTTGGCTCATTGGCAATGGACATTTTTGGTTTAAAATAGCTTACTTGGCCCCCTGACAAAGCCCAGGTACTGTATGTGCTTGGAAATAGGCAAAATCCCACCATGCCATGGAAGAGCTCGTGGTGTCTTGATTAGCCGTTCCTAATCGATCAAAGTTAAGCAATCACCGGTGTGGACCGTATCCGGATGGGTGACTAACTTGTGGTATTTCAACTCGAACGTTTTTCGAAAACATGATTTCCAAAAAGGTTTGTAAAGTAAATGTTTCTCCTATATTTCACATTTTAAATCTCATAACTTTTTTTTACATGCATCTTTGACATTACATAAAATAAAAATAAATAATTTTTTTTCCTCTTCTTGCAGAGTTGTTAGACATCCTATTAATTTAATTATTATTAGCTACATTTCGACACTCGTTGTCTTTTATATTTAAGATATTGAGTATTTTCCTGTATGACTGTTTGTGCAAAAATAAAATAAAATAAAAATAAATTACTTTTCCAAAAAGTATTTTATATTTTGAAACGTGAAATCACTCCATCCTGCAAAACCGTTACATTGAAAAAAAGTTTTTAATCTCTAAAATTATAAAAACAATGCATACTCAAATATCGGTAATAACCTACTGGAAATATCCAACAAGCCCTCAATGAGCTTAATAATCGTCAATAAGCCACTAATTCAGACATGCTTAAACTGAAAACAACCAGAATTAAACTGAAGGAAATTCCACCTTTATCACTAAACATCTCAATTTAAAAGTACTTTGGTTATATTTATACATGATTTGTTTTATTATATTAATATTTACACGTGTAGTTTTTTTTTTTTTTTCAATTATCGTAAGACATTTTTATCATAAGCGCCAATCTGAAGTATATAAGGGATGCGAACTGACATTAATATCGTATTCAACTTTCAACTTTCCGAGTGTGAACAACTAGATTCCTACATCTCGACTATTCTCGATAATTTTCGTGTACAGTGACAGTGTTTTTATCAATTGGAAAGTGTTTTTTCAAATGTGAGTTCAGTGTTATTTTATTTACGTGAAAAAGTTTATTCTGAATTCGAATTTTATTACAATTTAAATTTTGAATAGTTTTCTTTTTCGTAAAGTCATATGACTAACGTTATTTTTAGTAACTAATTGTTGGTTTCAATTTAGTAATTATTATTGATATCATTGATTTATTGACTTTTTTTGTCGGAAAAACACGCGTGCATATATATTTTGATTACCTAAGCAATATTAAAAGTAGGTTGTAAACACGTAGTTAGTAAAGTACGTACCTAATGATTTGTAGTAAGTTCTTGATGTGAAAATGTGTGAAATGAACTTTATTTCTTATGCAACTTAAGGTCTGTATTTGCATGCATAGCATGTTAGGATTTGGACAAAATTATGTTTCATAGAAGGTGCAATTAGGTTACGAAAGATCCTTGGTACTTATGAGTAAATAATAGTAAATAATAATAAGATAATCAAAACTAGACTAGATAAAAAAAAACTTATTTTGGTTATATTATTATTGTATTCAACAATATTTCTTAATATTGAGAGACATTAACCAGCTAAAATTACTTTTACGGGCCCTATTACTAAGCCTCCGTCCGTCCGTCTGTCTGTCAGTTGGTTGTATCACGTGAACCGTAATAGGTGGATAGTTGAAACTTTCACAGAATATTTCTGTTGCCGCTATAACAAGAAATAATAAAACTTTACGACACCTTCGTGTGCGAGTCCGACTCGCGCTTGACCGTTTTTTTTATTAATGTTTGTTTTTTTACCCGACTGACCCGGAAGGAGGGTTATGTTTTTCGAGTGTATGTATGTATGTATGTATGTATGTATGTATGTCTATTTCTTTGGCACGCTCTGCAGCCTAAACGGCTTGATGGATTTAAGCATATGAGGTGTCGTTAGATTCGTCTGAACTGTGGGAGTGTCATAGGGTATATTATTTTTATATGGCGTCTGCGGATAAGAAAAGAGGGGGGGAATTAAAAACAAAAATTTCGTTATTATAACAATATGGGTATCAAATAAAAGCTTGTGAACAGCCCATTCCATATATGTATATATTGTAATACTTTTGTGCTACCATTTTGACGTAAACTGCAAAAAACCATGTTTAATGCAAGGACAGTAGGTATATGTACTATGAGCGGTTACCGTACGTTACTCACAGAGTTGCGATGGTTGTTAGCGTTACTTTACCGTACCGCTCATTTACTTACTAATACTTACAACTCATTCTGTATAAAACTAAAAAGTCTGAAATAAATTAAATTATTAAAAGAAACAAAAAACCCGACTGCGTAAAACAAAAATTTACTGAAAAGAGAAAAACAAGCTTTTTAATCTATAGAATTTGGCATATAACTTGAATATTATAAGGTATTGCAGTCGGGGATAAACAACTATAAAAAAAAACACATACTTAGGTTATTGGTTTGTCCCCGACTGCAATACCTTATAATATTCAAGTTATATGCCAAATTCTATAGATTAAAAAGCTTGTTTTTCTCTTTTCAGTAAATTTTTGTTTTACGCAGTCGGGTTTTTTGTTTCTTTTAATAATTTAATTTTACCTTTAATATTATTTATATAAACGGCTCTAATGTCATTTAAAAGAAAATGGATTTCTTTCGACTTTAAACCTATAAAATACTTATCCAATATTAAAAATGAAAATACTCAAGTACCTATATGACCCCCCGAGAAAAACCTAGAATACCTACTAAGTATGGGAAATGCATCCAAAGCCATTTAAATTGCCTACTACGTATTGCCTACTTATTTCTAGGAGGTTCTTTTTTATGTTTGTTACCTCATTACTCCGTCATTTATAAACCGATTTGGGGAATTATTTTTTTGTCTGGAAGAGCACCGCGCAATCGGTAGGCAACGCGCGAGTGATACCCCTGGTGTTGCATGCGTCCATAGGCTACGGTAGCTGCTTACCATCAGGCGGGCCGTATGCTTATATGTTACACATTAGTGGTATAAAAAAAAAGTAGGTACACTTCCCATTGTCCTCAGATCAGGATTTGATAACTTCTTAGTGTACTTAGAAGTCGGCTTAAGTTTTTTTTAAAACAGTCCAATTATATTGTCTTAAGCCAAGCATTTTCAATTGTGATTCACTAAGAAACATATAAACAAAAAAATATTAATTTATTAGGGATGTTTAAATTCATCCCAAACTATGCACCTGATTATGTATGTATCATTTACCTCAAACGTATTAATGGGAAGTTGATGATGAAAGTATACCACATTATCACCGATAAACTCTTCAACTCTACAACTTTCCAAACCTACATAAAAAAAACTATAAAAAATCTCATAAAAAATTTTTTATTCAAAAATTACAACGATAAATATTTTTTTACTGTCTTTTATAAGCATTTAAATTTACTTAATACGCCTTTTTAATGGCCAATAAAACTGTAAAGCCAACTTCTTAAATGTAATCCAAAAACCCATATTTTTAATGAGCCCGTAAAACGACACTCAAATAAATTAAATTTCGTTCCAGTTTTAATACTACAAGTAGCGCCATCTGTTATCAAGTAGCAACAATGATCAACCTTGTGTCACTTCTCGTCACCGCGGCGCTAATATCGCTGCAATGTGAATTCGTTGCGAACGCACATATCGACAATACAAAATTGGATTTAGACAACAATTTACAACCAAACGGTAAGTTACATTTTTATTAGAAACTCGCTCGATAAATAAAGACAGAGGGCGCTAGAGTGGCTATTAAAAAAATGATTATTTCCTATAATAATGATAGAATTATTATGTAACTAATAAATGATTACATAATAATTCCATCTTATTTTATTGTTTGTCTAATAGCACGAACAAACAGCCACACACTTTCTTATTAAACTATAGTTAGTTTATATAAAATCAACGGCGAAATAAATAATCAAATAATCTTTGAAACAAAAGAATTAGAAATAGAAATCTATTTTATAATATACAAAACCCAGATGTAGTGTTTAGTAGCTTAATAATTGAATTGCAAACAGCATCAGTCTGCGGGCGGCCTATTACAAAGTCAAATCGATCATTTCGAATGAAACGAAAATGTATTCAATATTATTCTGTTGCCTACTTCTTTACACAGTTGGTACCTACCTATTGAAACGTGGCATAATTTAATTTACTGATGAAATTCAGTGAATTCAATTTCTTTATTAGTAAGAAGTTTTCTTACCGGGGTTACATCCGCGATTCTATATTTTACCCCCTTAGGGGATGTCTACGTTATACATGATGAAAATAAGGGCAAACTACCTTGACCCCCTTATCCTAATCCTAATCCTAAATGCGAAAGTGAGTTTGTTTGTTTGTTACGCCTTCACGCCTCAACTATTCAACGGATCATCATGAAATTTGGCATGCAGATAGCCTATGGTATGGAGAAGGACATAGGCTACTTTATCCCGGGAACGCGGGTGAAACCGCGGGGGACAGCTAGTTAATAAATAAGGTGTAAGTCAGTCTTGTAATACCCAGGTATTAAGATAGCCTCATCCCTTTTTGTTTATATGACGTTAGAAAGTGACGGATATATTTTAAACCTAGGTATTACTATACTTGACTTACACCTTGGTTTAAGACACGCGATTAAGTTCTTTTGAGTTATTCCTATCGGTATTTCCAGAAAGCGATTGACTCATAAGAACAAATATTCGCGTATTTGGCGTGTTAGTTATGTATTTTAACATAGTATATTAGTTATACCTGTTTTCCATAGTACAAGCTCTGCTTATTTTGGGATCAGATAACCGTGTGTGAGGAATGTCCCAGGTTATTTATTTACTCCAAATTCCAGCGCCAGTAACCCCAAAACGTCGGCTGAAGAAGTTCGTGCACATATCCCTGGCGCCCCCGGAGCGCGTCCGACACGTGGCCGGCACGACGCTCCAGCTGGTCTGCGAGGTGATGGGCAGTCCCGCACCCAACGTGCACTGGCTCAAGAATGGACATCCTGATACCGATGTAAGTTACACAAACGTAATGGTGACAATAAGCAAGGTAACACTAGTCCATTTAAAAGGGAAGATCTTTAGGCTTGGTCATTGTGACTGCAGGCGGGGTCCAACTGTACATGTTGAATAGTTGTATATATGCAGATGGTTCTCTGAATTTCATTAGAGCGATGCAGTATTTTGTGGCACCATCAGAGTTGAGTGTGAATTTCTTTTTTTTGTGGCAATACCAAAATTCTTAAAGAATTACGTAGAAAGAACTTTTCAAAGATGGCAACCTTAGGGGTTACGGGTGAAGTAAATATATACAGGAGACCAAATTTCTGAAGTGCCGTTGATGGCCGTTGGCTTTAGTTCTTGAAGAAGTTTCATGTGTTGTGTAATAACTCTGATAATCTCGGGATAAGTCAGTTGCGATAGTAACACCCATTATATTTCACATTTACCATCTTTGGCCTAATACCACCAGTTACCAAAAAATACTGAAGTCCTATGAAGACGAATGCCTAAGTAATCTTGATCGGAAAAATTCATGCGATGAACGCTTGAAACGCATTTCTTAATTTTCCAGCTTGAAGAAACCAATGAGATCCTGCCAAACAGTCTATCCAGCCTCGCCCAGATGACCAGCAAGGTCATCGTCACGTCGTCCACCACCGGGGACGAGTACACCTGCGTAGCCACCGCCGGACAGCGCCAGGAGACTGCTTCTACCACTGTCTATACTGTCGAAGGTAAGAAAGAAAGAGAAACAATATGTAAGAATGAGATGTCACCAAAATTCGGAGCAGCCTGACTGGAGAAGTATGCAGAAGATCGCATTCAAATAATAACAATTCCACCGCATTAGTGACTACCACTGAACTGTTATCGCCTGATGGTAATGATGATGTGGGTGAAGATCCTAAGCACCAAATAAAACAAGTAATCCCTTCACAAAAACATTGCTAAGTAACTTGTAGGTATTCACTTGAAATAACTTGGAAACCGGTGTTTCCTTCAGTAGCTTTCCTCCATAAGTGCATACAGCCTAAAATGCTTTGACCTTGATAATTTCCCCAATAGATGAAGACCAAGACTTACTTACTATCGAAAAGCTGTTCCGTATGCCATCGAAGCCGATCATCACCTCGTACTACACGGACCTGTTCCAAGACCTGGGCTCAGCCGTGGTCCTGCCCTGCCGGGTGCACAGCTTCAGCAAGTCGCAGGTGTTCTGGCAAGATCGCGATAGCAACATGATTTTCGATAACTCAAGATTGAGGGTAAGATACATTTTACCACCTAACCGGTGTTGTCGGAGCCCGCCCACGAGCGAAAATCACTGAGCGAAGATTTTGTCGCCAAATGTAAACTCCCACGTGAAACTCTCTCACAAACACCATATTAAGCAGCTCATGGGCGGGGCTTCCTTATTGTAATTCAGCTTTAAGGGATGGACATACTACACGACATATACGGAATACTCCTCAATATGAACTTTTAGTATGGGAAAAAAATCGTGTAAAAGTTACAGTACTAGTTTCTAAAAGTAGTTCATATTAGTTATATATAGTTTTTAGGGTCGGCAACGCGCGAGTGATACCCCTGGTGTTGCAAGCGTCCATAGGCTACGGTAACTGCTTACCATCAGGCGGGCCGTATGCTTGTAACTAAATTAAAATTAGCCTTGTTTTAGATATTATTTTTCATTTCATTTCAATAAAATTTTCTGAAATGTAAAAAGTTTCTGAAGTATAAGAACCAGAGACATCTATTGATCGAACTGTTCTCCAGGTGCTGCCATCTGGTGACCTCCTTATCGCCAGCCTGAGGTGGACTGACATGGGTAATTTCACCTGCACAGCCAAGAACATGTATGGAAAGGAAAGTGTAACGACTTTCGTCTACCCTACTAAAGTTTAAATGGTAAGTTTCATTTTAAATTTATTGTACCAGCTAAAGAAAACTAGAGCCCCCTGTCTATTTAAAAAATGTTCCCTAATGGGCATATTTTTAAGCTTTGGGCTATGGGCTTTTTTTTTATTTTTTATTACGATGATGACGACAGTCGGTCACATCATCGCTGACCACGGTGAGATAGTGGTTCCATCAATCCACAATGAAAAATCGGCCAAGTGAGAGTCGTACTTGCAAACGTAGGGTTCCGGACAATATAAACTAACTCATTGTGCTATGAAAACAAAACTTTACTTTTTATATTATTTAAATTTTTAACCGACTTAAAAAAAGGAAGAGGTTCTCAATTCGGCTGTATTTTTTTTGTCATTTATCAACCGATTTGGAAAATTCTTTTTTTGTCTGGTAGGGTACACTCCCCGTTTGGTCTCATTGTTATCAGATCAGGATTTGATTACTTTTTAGTGTGGTTTGAAGTCGGTTTAAGTTTTTTGTAAAACAATCCAATTATATTATTTGTTGTTATAGCTGCAATAGAACCTATACCGTTCATGAGATACTGATAGACAGACGGACGGACGGACAACGGAGTTTTAGTAATAGGGTCCCATTTGGCAGCCTTCGAACCCTAAAAAACACACTTAATACAATTGTTCATCAATCGTCGATGTGAACGGTCAATTTTTTTTTTTTTTGTTTTATACAACTTAGTCGTTAACCAAGCATACGGCCCACCTGATGGTAAGCGGTTACCGTAGCCATATGGACGATTGCAACACAAGAAGCATCGCTCACGCGTTACCGACCTTTCCCCCCTCCCCAATGAGCTCTGGCAACCTTACTCACGATCAGGAACACAACTTTACACAACATAAAGTTATTTGGCTGCGGTATTCTGTAAGGTGGAGGTACTTCCCCAGTCGAGCTGCTCTTTGAGCGAATAAACGCTATGCTCTACCTCTCTGAAAATCTGCGATTTCTAACACCTTTCTAATTTAATAACGTGTGATAATTAAATACCAATTTATTTCATTTACAGTAACACATAATATATCGCCGACCAATGAAGTTACCCGCCGAAACAAAAGAAAATTATTGATGTTCCTACATAAGAATTAAGTGTATTTAAACTTAAGGACTACTTAACTTATTGTTAGATTTTAGGTTAATGTTTTAAGACATGAAATCGAAATGTTAAATCAAATAAGTCGTAATCGTGTCTAAGTAATGTTGCCATGTAGGTATATTATTTAATGAGTAATTTGACAGAAACTTAATTTTAAAATTTATTTTTATTGTTAATCTTAATTTATTGAAAACTGTATAAAAATAGAGATTTGAACAAGCTCTGAAAGCTAAGTGTTAGCTATATTCAATATTTGACTAATAATAAAATCAAATGTTTATCACAGATACGTTTTACGTTACAGAAACTTTAATCCCCAGAAATTATTTCCGTCAAATTCTCAAATCGCATTTACTACAAGGTATTATTTTTAAGCTATTTTTTACTTAGATTATAGTATGTTTGTTTTTTTTTAAGAATGACATTTTTTATTTTAATATTTTTAATATATATCATTGTTTGAATGTTTAAAAATATACGATCTCCTGTGATTTTAAATAAATGTTTTATTATACAAGAAACAAAATATTTTATTTATAATTCGCCCAAAATTCAAAATCATTTATTCAAATAAGACCTTCGCAGGCACTTATGAAAAGTCTGACTCTAATACTCTAATATCGGTTCGGAAGGTTGCATTTGCTGAGAAGAGCCGGCAATAAACTCAGCAAATACTCTTTTCAAAACAAGCTTAGATTCATTACATAATATTTAGATTCTAATCGCACTGACAACAATTGCGTGCCCCGGCGCGGCGGCAAAATTACAAAGAAGACTGAATAAATATTTAATAAGTAAATAAATAGCAAACTTAAGGCACCTTATTACAAAACATGGTTTAAAGGAAAACCAGGTTTTAAAATAGCGTCGTCCCTTTTTATTATATGACGTTAGAAAGTGACCAAATGACAGTAAAACCTGGCTTTACTTTAAACCATGTTTTGTAATAAGGGGGAAGCAGACCAGCCCCTGTTCACAAGTATGACGCGTATGTATCTACTTAAAAAAAACTAAAGCTGACTGACTGACAGACAACGCACAGCTCACGGTAGGTAAACATCCATACAACAATCCTCACAAACGTTTATAATACTTGTTGGATGCGAAAGTGACTTGGTTTGGTTGTCGCTTACTTGCAGCACAACTAAGAAATCTTGATCTTGATGAAATTTTGCTCACATGTTGATCACAACTTAGAATAGCATAATAGGACATTATTTTGTATCTGTATTTATCTTTTCAGTGATTTGGTCAATATTAACAGTACCTCTACCATGAGTTTTCTACACTAACGTAATCTACAGTCGCTGCGACAGATGTCGCAAATGAATTCTCTCTCTGGCCGCACTGTAACTCAAATATAACTTTACAATATAATTGTATGGAAGTAACCCAACTTAAACCGAGAGAATAGTCGTTATTTATCGATAATCGCTAAAGTTTCTACAATAAATGTCATTATGACTGAGTTGTTGGCTAATAAATTTCTACTCACCGACAGATGTCGCTAGTGAAGATGAACATAACTTTTCATTTCATGCTTTTTTTAAGTCTGTGCCCGCGGCTCCATCCGCTTTATTTAAGACTGACTTTTCATTCTCTTATCATTCAAAAAAGGGCAAATTGGCCGTACAAAACAAAAACCTATTCTTTCGTTTTTCATCTTACATTAGGTACTTGATGAATTTGATCCTAAGCGAAACGAATTATTATTATACTTGGTGGAGATTTAGAGATGGTATATTTTTTTATTTTATGAAGTCGCTATTGGTCCCATAGTAAAAGTGACCATGACTAACCCAACATAGTTTTAGAAAATATGCCATCTCGAAATCTCCACCTGTTATAATAATTTATTTTCTAAATCAACACATTTCGTTCCCGGCTTTTATTTTATTTTGAAAATCGGTTTATACAGTTTTAGTTTTTATAAAAAATCGTAAGTACTCGTATCGTTTTCCTCCTCACCTCCTTTGAGAATTTTATGCTATTCTTTAGGATTTGGCCATCCATGCCCATGCCCACTTGATAAATTCCGTATCCTGTATAATCTGTGGTAAAACAAACAACAAATATACCATTCTATATAGTTAATAAAATATGGTGATCTGTCAGTCTATAAGACGATGAGTGGCTATTGCGTATAATTATTTGTCAGGCGCTACCATATTATAGTGCTTTGTTGCTAAAGTTGAGTTGGTTTTATAGTCCTTAGATTGTATGAGTCAGGAACACAGACGCCGGAATCTAGTCCCGCTCCCTTGCTGTCCACATTATAAATGAGGATTCAAAACGCTGTGTCCGTATATTCGGTATGTCAACAACGTACGGGCGAAATATTTCCCGGCGTCTTCTTGGTTCGGTCACAGAATATTTAATAGTACTACGTAGTTCGGTGTAAAAATGGGAATGGTGGAATAAGGTTGAACAATGCGCACACTCACCAAAATATATTTCTCCATATTTCTTCGATGGTCGAGGCTCGTGAATTTCGCCTTAATTAAAAGAATAGAATAGATATATATTATTTATTTGCTTTAAACGTGGTTAAGATTAAGGTCTTATATTTATACAATAGATTCAGCACATTTAGCTTTTCACAAGCATGCAAATACACATCTTAATAATAATATATAAAATGATAAACTGATTGTTGATATATCAACGCACAGCCCAAACCGCTGGACCTAGAGATTTGAAATTTTGCACACAGATACCTTATACAGTGGAGGCTAAGACTAAGGAAGGATTTTTGGAAATTCCACCCTTAAGAGGGCAAAATAGGGGATGACAGTTTGTATGCAAGTCCGTCAGTTTTGAAGTTAGGATCTTCAAATTTTGTGTTTAGGCTGACGATTGATAATTAATGTATAGTTATCTCAGCGTTTGTGATAGGCCTTCAATTTCAAAGTAAACTTCATGAAATGTATTATTATACGGTGTAGGCATCCACTATGGAAGTATTTTCGGAAATTCCACCCCTAAGGGGGTAAAATAAGGGATGAAAGTTTGTATGCAAGTCCGTCAGTTTTGAAGTTAGGATCTTCAAATTTTGTGTTTAGGCTGACGATTGAAAATTAATGTTTAGTTATCTCAGCGTTTGTGATAATTCCACCACCGAAGGGAGGAAAAGGGGGATGATGTGGTTTATGCAAGTCCTTCAATTTCAAAGTTAACTTCACTAAATATATTATTATATAGTGTAGGCATCCACAAAAGAAGGATTTTTAAAAATTCCACCCCTATCAGGGTAAAATAAGGGATGAAAGTTTGTAAGCAATATATCAACGCATAGCCCAAATCGCTGGACCTAGAGATTTGAAATTTTGCACAAAGATACCTTATACAGTGTAGGCATCCACTAAGGAAGGATTTTTGTAAATTCCACCCCTAAGGGGGTAAAATAGGGGATGAAAGTTTGTATGCAAGTCCGTCAGTTTTGAAGTTAGGATCTTCAAATTTTGTGTTTAGGCTTACGATTGAAAATTAATGTATAGTTATCTCAGCGTTTGTGATAATTCCACCACCGAAGGGAGGAAAAGGGGGATGAAGTTGTTAATGCAAGTCCTTCAATTTGAAAGTAAACTTCACTAAATGTATTATTATACGGTGTAGGCATCGACTAAGGAAGGATTTTTGGAAATTCCACCCCTAAGGGGGTAAAATAAGGGATGAAAGTTTGTATGCAAGTCCGTCAGTTTTGAAGTTAGGATCTTCAAATTTTGTGTTTAGGCTGACGATTGAAAATCAATGTATAGTTATCTCAGCGATTGTGATAATTCCACCACCGAAGGGACGAAAAGGGGGATGAAGTTGTGTATGCAAGTCCTTCAATTTGAAAGTAAACTTCACTAAAAGTATTATTATACGGTGTAGGCATCCACTAAGGAAGGTTTTTTTGGAAATTCCACCCCTAAGGGGGTAAAATAAGGGATGAAAGTTTGTATGCAAGTCCGTCAGTTTTAAAGTTAGGATCTTCAAATTTTGTGTTTACGCTGACGATTGAAAATTAATGTAAAGTTATCTCAGCATTTATGATAATTCCACCCCCGAAAGGGGAAAAAGGGGAATGAAGTTGGGTATACAAGGCCTTCAATTTCACGATAAACTTCACTAAATTTATTATTATACAGTGTAGGTATCCAGTAAAGAAGGATTTTTGGAAATTCCACCCCTAAGGGGGTAAAATAGGACTTGAAATTTTGTATGGAAGTCCGTCAGTTTTGAAGTTAGGATCTTCAAATTTTGTGTTTAGGCTGACGATTGAAAATTTAAGAAAAGTTGTCACAGCGTTTGTGATAATTCCACCCCCGAAGAGGGAAAAGGGGGATTAAGTTGTATACGAAAATCTTTCATTTCCATAGTAAACATGCCACCATGGTCGATATGGATGAGTCGGTTAATTATCCTATTCAATTTTTTAACTCTCTTAATCCGCCGGGTAATCCGTTTCATGCATGTACCTGCTCCTGTCATATTGACTAGAAATATACGGCCTCCAAAATTGTGCTGTAGAACTTGACTACAAGCAACAGCTCTCCGCCGCAATGTTATTGAGGCCAAAATATTAACTGTTCTGCCAGAGGAGAAACAGTGTTCGTGCCACGTATACCATTGATCCCAAATCCTTCGTTTAATTTAAAAGTTTACAGTTCCTTATCAAGGTTTCGCGATGGCTATTAATAAATCACAGGGAAAAACTCTGAAATTTGCTAGAGTTTATTTACGGCAGGACTGTTTCAGTTTTATGTGGCATGCTCGCATGTAAGCTCTCAATCTACCTGAACTTTCGTCAAATATCACACGTAGTGGCGGGCAATAGCCATGAACAAAGCTCTATAGTGTTACAATGATTCATATCTAGAAAAAATAATTAATCTACGCGGACGAAGTCGCGGGCTAAAGCTAGTTATTAATAAATTTTATTACATTATCTAATTAAATGATTACTCACAAATTTATATTGATATTGATTAAAATACTCAGTAAGACTCATCTCCGATGAGCTTCCTGGCTCGGCGGTCTATCGATTTGAGGGCCTCAATCTGGTACTTAGCGGATCCATCCCACAGATGGCAGCTGTACTCCATGTATGACCGGACTTGTGGTTTATAAAGTTGAAGCAGCTGTCCAGGGCCAGTAGACAAGATGTTTATCGACAATCGTTATCGAAAGTAAACGTACAACATACAAAGGATGATCGTTACTAACGATGACGATTGTCGACCATCTTGTCTAGGGGGGCAGGCGTGAAGTACCGCTTGACTTTATTGAGGATACCCACCTTTCTAGCAGCTGTTTCTGACCTTCAACTCAATTGAACAGCCAATGTTTATTTTGACTGTTAAGGTTATCCCGAGGAGATCAAGCCGATCGCATACTCGTATAAGAAGGAGCCTGGTGGAAAGTACTCCATTTAGCGGTGAAAAGACACGCCTGTGTCTGTATTATATCTTTTATTTTGTTATTTTTTCCGTTTCTCATGTGGTCTACGAATAAAGATTTTTGCTGATGCAACGAGCTAGTCACACCCCTGTTGTTGCAATCGTATATAGGCTACGGTAACCGCTTACCGTCAGGCGGGCCGTATGATTTTTTGCTACATTAGTTTTTTTTTTCTTCTAGTAATTGAACTGTGAACATTTGGAACATGTGACTTTTAGAAGGCAGATTGACGTGTTCTCCTTTCATTTGATGTGTGCCGCCGCCGGTAACCCTTTCAATTACCTAATTTGGAAATTTTGTTGACATGTGTTAAGAAACATCTTTAGTACGAGCAATTGCTTGAAATAATACTTAGTGAGGTCTTGAGAGTAGCTCAAATGTTGTATTTTTTATGTATGTCTTGCGCTTGGCCTCTGACTGACTCCATGAAGAGTTATGATGAGGCCGAGGATGGAGTAAGTTTAGATAAAGCCAATTCACTCTGGCCTTGAAAGAATCTAGGTTATAGATGTAGTTATTTTTTTCGTGTTTAGGCTGTTTGATCACAATATCACCATTGCCAGTTCTTCCAGAACCTAAAGAATCATTCTTTGGGTTCTGGAAGAACACACGGTATTTCATCCCATGATGCGCCGGTTAAAACCGCAGTTAGGATTATACTGAAGTTGACATTTCAAAATGGCGTCACCAGAAAGAATACCTGAATCAAAAAATTATAATTATTTCTCTGATCCTTTCATCCCATTATCTAATCATAATCGTCAGTTAAACTAACTATAGTTAGGTATAACTGAACCGTGGAATGAAGGTTAAACTTAACCTTTGTCAAATGTTACCCGGTCAGACGCAGGCGCAAGTTTCAAGCACAGCACGTGGGATGGAGTAGGTTCTTTCTAATTTTATTAATACTGTTCAAGAACCGCTCATGGTTGTGAATCCAGTCAATGGTCACCGCTGCCTAGCCACAGTTATGATAACCATGAGCTCGTTTACCATCATTTTTGAAAAACAATCTACTAAAACTGCGACTGAGAAAACTGTGATGGGCCAGTAGGTATGGTAAAACCCACCGCTACCTATCACTTCGTGGGTTCGATTCCCATCCTCGCCATCAGGGCCAGCTCTAGCCCATGTAGCGCCCGGGTGCAATCAGTAGCCTGGCGCCCTCTCGTAGGCGCGCGATCGAAATAGAATACTTGTTATATTTTCATGAGTGAAAATCGGGAACATTAAATACCTTCGCCACATCTAGGCTCACTGCCAATGCCATACCTTGACTCTCGATTGCGAGTGACCAACGGCAATGGTGTGTGAGATTCACTAGGTCACCAGCCCAGCGACTGTGGCGAAATCCGAATGGTCGCTCAACAAATCGTGATCTTCTAGGTATCTCAAGAGTTGCGTGTTGATCACTCGCTCCATCACTTTGGAGAGAAGGGAGGTGATGGCGATCGGCCTGTGATCCGCCGGATCTGATCTTTCGCCCTTTTTGGGCACTCACTTGGTACACGTAGGCAGTCTTCCATATCGACTTTCATTTTGGTATAGGAGAGCGCGAAAAGACGCGTTGGTACAGGACAAAATTCAGGAGATAATAATTCGATTTAATTAAAGAGCATTATTTGATTAAAGAGATTTTGGCGCCCCCTAAGACCCTGCGCCCTTATGCGCCGCACACCCTGCACTATAGGTAAAGCTGGCCCTGCTCGACATGCATTGTCTTCAACATGTCTCCATGTCCTAAGTCTGGGTGTAGTTATTTATATTAAGTATTTACAACAAAAAAAGTCCAAATCTTTCAGTTATCTGGTTTCCATAGTACAAGCTCTGCTTAGTTTGAGATCAGATAACCGTGTGTGAGGAATGTCCCAGGATATTTATTTATATCAAAAATTACAGAGCAAATATACTCCATAGTTTCCATTGTGCATGCAATGTTGTAGCATTCGGCAGAATGTGAGCGTCGCAGTCGCCTTGACGATCTGTCGTTGGGCCGCGCCTTTCTTCCGAACCTCACTCGTGGCATGAGAACTAAGGCACGTGATTAATTGTTAACATAACAAGCATACGGCCCACCTGATAGTAAGCGGTTACCGTAGCCTATGGACGCTTGCAACACCAGGGGTATCGCGCGTTGCCGAGTCTGCAGAAATCTCTTCAAACCCTTTTTAGAACCCCATGCTGTACTCCCTTGGAAATACTACGGCGGCGAGCTCATACCACAGCCCGAGCGTCCCTCAATTACTGTAACAGATGGAGCATGCTTTTTAGCTATCTTTCAGAGTGCATCAAGTCACTGGTTGCGTATATCGGGACTTTGGACCAATCTACCTAATCTCTGCCAGTACGGAGATCTCGTCAACGATTTTGGCCACCATGGGCTTTCGTGCTCCTAAGTGCCCACCTTAGTAGTGTCAAGTGGGATCCCACAAGTATTGATCTACTCGCCATCTCACTGAAAAGCGACTTGTAAAGTTGCAGGGGCAGCTGCAGCCGGTGCGGAAAATTGACATCATACGCTTCATCATCATCATCAGCCTATAATGTCCCACTGCTGAGCACAGGCCTCTTTTACAAATCAAGGTGAAGGAAATGGGCACGAGTGCCCACTGCGGATCGGTGGAGGTAGGCTAGTGGTCAACCTACTGTTGGAGTTTTTCAAGCCGACTAAAGGGCCTTCAACTAGCTTAACGACTATCACAATTAAGTGATAACAGTTTTACGTGCCTTCCGAAGCACGGAAACGCTCGATTTGAAATACTACTAGGCGTTTAACCATCCAGGTACCGACCAAGACGGTGGTAGCTTAACTTACTGATCGAATAAGAACGGCTCATCATGCTACACCACCAGCGCTTCATCATACGCTTACATTGGACCAAATTATCTTTTTATGCCTTTTGCAGTCGAGACCATGAGATCGTGGGGATCGAAACTCGCACAACTTTTTCGGTTTAGGCCCTGATAAGACCTTTATGAACGGTACTCTTTCCTGTTGCCGGAGTCGTAAATTCAACTGTATGTAACGTTCATAAGTACCTTACCAGGGCCTAAACTGAATAGATGACTTTTTGATTTTAATTTTGTACAGTTGAATTTACAACTGGTTCGGAATACTTATACTGTGCTTATACTAAAAAAACTTTTTAACAAAAAATAAAACACCGAAAAAACTGAAAAGCAAAAAATAATTTTGAATATAACTTGAATTTTATAAGGTTTTGCAGTCGGGGACAAACCAATAACCTAAGTAGATATGTATTTTTTTGTAATATTTGTTAAATGTAATGTTAGTCTAAAAAGGAAGCTAAGCAATATTGCTAACGCAATTCATTTTTTCGAATTTAAAGCTAGGGCTTAATATTATTATTACATCCAATGATGCGCACGCGGTATGTCGCGACGATGACCATTCGTGGGCCCTGATTGGATGAAATTCATTAATGGTGTTCGTTACGATTAACACCAAAGTTACGCGGTAGAGCCCCCGGCCCCATAGTAAAAGTTGATCGTATACATGAGTATTTTATGTGGTTTCATTTAATGTCGTATTGTCGTAATAGCTTATTGTTATTGGTTTGTCCCCGACTGCAAAACCTTATAAAATTCAAGTTATATTCAAAATTATTTTTTGCTTTTCAGTTTTTTCGGTGGTTTATTTTTTGTTAAAAAGTTTTTATTTTATTATTTTTTATGGCTATACTCTACTAATTACTACATACTTAATTTTTGATTTCTTTTGATGTAATACACAACTCAGCATTATAATCTGTGAGTGAACAATAAATCATCCCTATTTTCCCACCCTTAGGGTAGGTATTTTTTATCTATATTTATATGGGACCACCTTCGAGGCATACCCTATCCAATAAAAAAAGAATTATCAAAATCGGACTACTCTGTCAAAAGTTATGCGTCATCATACATAAAAAACAAAAAAAAAATATACGCGTCGACTTGTATACCTCCTTCGTTTTTTCGTCGGTTAAAAAGACTCCGGCAAGAGACATAGCAGACTCTTTCTTTTGCATTTGTGGCTCTTACTTTTAATGTTAGATACAGTTCTTGTTCCATGCTTTGTTTGCTACCTAAGTAGTAAGTATAAAACTTAAAATACAACTGAAAGTTAATGTAAGCAACCTTGCGGGTACAATAACATTTGTGGTCACCTCCAAAGTTTATCGAACAATATTCACTGGCACTTGTTAGCATATGAGGGCATAAAGATCTCGCCTTTCAAATATTTAAAGGACCATCACTGTATATAGAGTGTTGTTTGAGATAATCTTCTATTTTTGACATACAATCAGTCATCATCATCAGCCTATAATGTCCCACTGCTGAGCACAGTCCTCCTTTCACAAATCAGGGTGAGGTGAAAGGGAATTGGCAGATACTCCACCACGCGTACCCACTGCGGATCAGTGGAGGTAGGCTAGTGGTCAACCTACTGTTGGAGTTTTCAAGCCGCCTAGAAGGCCTCCATCTAGATTAACGACTATCACAATTAAGTGAAAACCGGGACCAACGGCTGTACGTACGTGCCTTCCGAAGCACGGAAACGCTCGATTTGAAATACCACTAGGCGGTCACCCATCCAGGTACCGACCATGATGGTGGTAGCTTAACTTGCCGATCGATTAAAAACGACTTATCACGCTACACCACGAGCGCTTCATACAATCAGTACGTTGATTAAAATGTAATTAATGACGTTTGATTCTTTTAAATCTTTTATTTTTATACCACGAATTCAGTAAACAAGTCTAAGGCCCACCTGATGGTAAGCGGTTAGCCATATGGACGCTTGCATCACACGGAACATTACTCACCGTTCCCTCCTCCCCAATGAGGGCGATCTTATTCACGTGCAAGAACACAACATAAAGTTATATGGTTGCGGTATTCATTAAAAATTATTTTCATTTATTCATTCATTGTCTCATGTCCACAATATGAGCCCTGCAAGGGTATCGCAACATAAAAAAAAAACACTAAGGTGGCATACAAGCATACTAAATTAATTTTTCTACAACAATAAAAGAAAACAAAACAACTTCATCCCGCTTCGAGGGTGGAATGAGTACAAATTAATTTTCAATCCTCAGCCTAAACACAAATTTGAAGACCCCTAACATCGAAACTGACGGACTTTCATAAAAAAAACTCTATTTTCTATCTTCTCTTTTTAGATACTTCACCACACATTCGTGTACAGAACAGCCTGTATACACAGGTAAGGTAAACATTAGAAAGGGTGCCGTCCGAGTCGTGAATTGGATCGGTTCGCTTACCTCATTCACGAGGGAACGATCTCTTGTCCATTTGTGTCTTGCATAATTATTGTATTTACTAAATGAGTTAAGGACAATACGATTTTAGTATATTTATTTAAAAAAAATGTCATTTACTGATTTTTCAACACACTCGCTCGTAATGTGACATTTATTGCAGCGTTTTTAGTATCTTAATGCAGCTTATTACGCACTAGTGCTTTTTACTTTATATTACCGCACAGTTTTATGATAGCTATAATCCCGATTATGATAAATTTGTATCTCACTGCAAGTGATATGTGTGTAGACCACGGAGGTGTAGACCAAACATTCAAAAAAAGAAAAAAAAAAGTTGGCTATTTTTATGTTTTTACTAGCTGTCCCGCGCGGTTTCACTTGCATTCCCGAGGGATCGTATGTTTTACCGAGATAAAAAGTATACTATGTGTTAATCCAGAACACATTCTATCTGTGTGCCAAATTTCATTCAAATCGGTTCAGTTAGTTTTTGCGTGAAAGAGTAACAAACCTACACACATACTCAGAAACTTTCGCTTTTAAGGATTTTTTTTAATATTTGTGAATTTTTAGATCAATGGTTAAATTAATACTTTGTACTGATATTAAGTTCAATTTCGGAATTTTGTTTTTTCCCCACGGATTATTTTTCTAATGTTATTTTTTGATTACTAATGACATTATATACATTCATCCCTCAAACAAGAGGAAATTCACTAATTTATTAGGACCTTATATAATACAGGATTTTATACATTGTTTAACATCTGGATAAAATAGCCAATAAATATTGAATAATATAGATTGACCAAAAAATATAAAAAATGTAACATTGCTGAGTTTCTTGCCTGTTGTTCTCAGTTTAAGACTGACTACTCGAACGGCGGTAACTTCAGTAGCTTTGACCTTCATAAGTGCCATACTGGGGCCTGAATTAAATAACTTTGACTTCAAGAACACGAGTAAAACCGCTGTATAAAACTAGTAACATACAAGATAGCTTGGCCCTTCAAATAATGAAACACGAATCAACGAGAGCTAACGAGATCGCTACCGACTGACAGACGTACAGTCAAATTGATTGCCGTATATCTATCATGTGATGCGTTAATAGTATTTTAATTACGTTCGTGTTTTTTTTAACCGACGAAAAAACGGACGAGGTTTACAAGTCGACGCGTATATATTTTTTTTTTTTTTTTATGTATGATCACGCATAACTTTTGACAGAGTAGTCCGATTTTGATAGTTCTGATTTTATTGGATAAAATACCTACCCTAAGGGTGGGAAAATAGGGATGACTTATTGTTCACTCACAGATTTTAATGCTGAGTTGTGTATTACATCAAAAGAAATCAGAAATTAAGCATGTAGTAATTAGTAGAGTATAGCCACAAAAAATTATAAAATAAAAACTTTTTAACAAAAAATAAACCACCGAAAAAACTGAAAAGCAAAAAATAATTTTGAATATAACTTGAATTTTATAAGGTTTTGCAGTCGGGGACAAACCAATAACATAAGCTATTACGACAATACGACATTAAATGAAACCACGTAAAGTACTCATGTATACGATCAACTTTTACTATGGGACCGGGGGCTCTACCGCGTAACTTTGGTGTTAATCGTAACGAACACCATTAATGAATGACTTCCATCATTGAATGCGCATCATTGGATGAAATAATTAATGGTGTTCGTTACGATTACCACCAAAGTTACGCGGTAGAGCCCTAGCTTTAAATTCGAAAAAATGAATTGCGTTAGCAATATTGCTTAGCTTCCTTTTTAGACAAACATTACATTTAACAAATATTACAAAAAAAATGCATATCTACGTAGGTTATTGGTGACAGCCCACTGACAGACAGACAGACGGACAGACGCACAGCGGAGGCTTCGTAATACGGTCCCGTTGGCACCCTTTGGTTAGGGATCCCCAAAAATGAAAAGCTGCTCGTTGGTAATTGTCCAAATAAGGTGTTTATTGAAAGAAAAATTGAAAAAGTTGCTCAGACTTAAAATATTCGGACAAAACTGTAACTGCTTCTTTTCATTTGCTGAGAAGAGCCGGCAATAAACTCAGCAATTACTCTTTTCAAAACAAGCTTAGATGCATTACATAATATTTAAATTCTAATCGCACTGACAACAATTTCGTGCCGAACAAACGAAGGTATGCGGTACATTCGAGATGACTGTACCTGCGCAGCCGGCTCGCAGCGCACTTCACAGCCGCCATCAAGTTTGGTTCGGATTCTAAGTGATGGTGTGGTCGAAGGTGGTAAGCCTATAAGGAACTGGCTCTCATCTCAAGTGCACAAAGCGTACAAGGGAACTGGCTCCCTAATGGTAGCCAACCAGGTGGGTACTACAAAGTACCCTACCACCGTGAGTTTATAACAGTAAAGTATACATTATCAAAGCCGGAACCAAATAACTACTTCAATCATCTCTCAATCATCATAGAATACCCAAGTGCAATAAAAACATGATCTAATTTGAGATAAGTACAAAATTCCCCGCAAGGTTTGATATGTCACGATTTCTATACGAATAACCTCAATAGGATATATGTATGTATCTTTTAGGAATTATGTCTTTTAAGAATGACCCTGTCCGCGGAAGAAAACTCCTTTGAGCCCGCACAGTTCGAAACAATTCTGGTTTGAATGTGTGAGGATGGACTCCACGTCGATGGCGAGTTGCGATGGTAGAAGGTAGCCGTGGGCATCAAATAGAACAATTCTTTAGAACACTCTCCGTTGTACAAGCGGTAGAACACACATAAGGAGGCAAAGTCTCTCAGACTGAGGGGCTCTAAACTGCTTGTGAGCTCGGGATCGTCAACAATTCTGATGGTACGTCGCTGAACCGATTATAAAGGCCCAAGCTGGCTTTATTCTAATCACACTTGGCACACGTACTCTACATGTGAAGTGAATTGACTGAATCAGTAGTAACTAACCAAATCTTTTGCGTATTTCTTTGTTAATTTTCAAAGTCATGACCTCATTTTGGAATTCCTGATGACATGACCGTAATCCATTAGTGTACTTATGAAGAGCAAACTTGAACTATGCAGTATTAACCTTACCTTAAAGAATATTACGGAATATAAAATTGTTTATTCGCTAAAACACAGTGCGTGATATAACTGTAGAGAGGTAGAGTCTCCCGACTGGGGAAGTAAGTAGGTACCTTACAGAAGATCGCCTAAATAACATTAACTTTAATGTGGTGTTGTGTTCCTGTGGTGAGTAAGGTCGCTAAAGCTCCAGGAGGAGGCGCTATGCTGGCAGTGTGGAACCCGGAACCAGTGGCGTAGCAAGGGAGGGTGGAGGGGGCGGTCCGCACTGGGTGCCACCCGATTACGGGTGACACTCGCCTGTGAAAAATAAAACTTAAGTACACAAACCTTTAGATTACAAAAAGAAAAAATATATAATAGAGAAACTCGTCTTTTATTGAAAAAAAAACGGAGTAATTTTGTAGAAGAAGCATTAGAAAAAAAATCACATCATATTTTGCGTTTATATTTTTTTTGTATTTTAAACATTTTTATTTTTGAGGTGACACCACGATTTTTGCACCGGGCGCCACCAAAGTTGGCTACGCGACAGCCCAGAATCAGACAAGTAGTCCCTTATGTTGTTTCCGCTACTGACACATCAACTCCTCTCAACCTCCCTTTAATACCCCATTAGGGTATGAAGATATATTTAGCGTTTATAATACAAACTTCTGTTCCTCTGAATCAATTGATTTCCGATAACTATCTAATTACTTACAGTTTTTTTTTTGGGTACACTTAAATTTACTGAACTTTGTCGCACCACAATTCAGCGAAGGTACCCAACAATCAACATATTTGGATGATGATCTAAATTTGACGGATCATCGCGCACTCGAGGCCGGCGGCGGGTCGTGATATGCCACTATCTCGGCTCAGCGGGGCTGGGCTGGTCGTATGTACCTATTACGTTTAAATATCTAACTAATGTATTATTAATATAAATGCGAAAGTTTTTGTCGGTTGGCCTTCCTTTTTGGGTTCCAAACAATAAAGGAACCCTTATTGACCCCATTGGTATATTTCAGCAACCACTATTGGTATTAGTTAGAAATTATGATAAAGTTAAAATATTGCTGACCCAAACTTAATCCGAATGTACATCCATCCACAAATACCGGGACAATGTTAGACCGTATAACATTAAGTCTGTGTATTTGTCTTCGTCTTGGTTGCAGGACCAATCAGCCTCATCGCTGCCGCTGCGGAGACCTCGTCAATGAGGCCGGCCACCATGGGCTTTCGTGCTCCCTAAGTGCTGGTCGAATATCACGGCACTCGGCTATTAATGACATTATCCGCAGGGCTCTTGTTGTCGCTAACGTGCCTTCCGTACTGGAACCAGTCGGTATTGCGCGGGGCGATGGCAAGAGACCGGATGGTATGTCTTTGATCCCTTGGAGTGTCGGCAAGTCGCTGGTGTGAGATGCCAAATGTTTCGATACACTCGCGCCATCTCACTTACCGGCGACTTGTAAAGCTGCAGGAGCAGCGGCGGCCAGTGCGGTAAATTCAAAATTCAAAAAATATGCGTCGATTGGACCCAATTATATTTTTATGACTTTTGCGCGGGAGGGGAGCTTTTTCCGCCAACGCGTCAGCTGCTTGGCTATCCAAAGAGGAAACGCTGCCAGCCTTCTGGGAACCTAACCGTTAATCGGAAGCAGCGGCAGGCTTGAGGAAATTTTCTATATATAGATTGTATTTTGTACATATTTTTGCTGTAAATAGAAATATATTATCCATCCGAATGTTTTTTCTTTTCTTTGCAAAAGGGGAATGAGGGTCCGAAACAAAATAGGACTTTTAAATAGGATATCATAAAAAAGGTGAAGCGCTCGTGGTGTAGCATAATTAGCCGTTCTTAATCGATCGGCACAGTTGAGCTACCACCGTCGTGGTCGGTACCTAGATGGGTGACCGCCTAGTGGTATTTCAGAGCGTTAACGTGCTTCGGAAGGCACGTAAAGCTGTTGGTTATCACTTTTGTGATAGTCGTTAGGCTAGTTGGATGCCTCCCAGGCGGCTTGAAAACTCCAACAGTAGGTTGACCACTAGCCTACCTCCACCTCGCCGCAGTGGGCACGCGTGGTGGAGTATCTGCCGATTCCCTTTCACTCTCATTTGTGTAAGGAGGCCTGTGCTCAGCAGTGGGACATTATAGGCTGATGATGATCATATAAAAGAGCTTCATTTGTACATTCCAAAACAATTGATTAACAAAATGATCTAAATTAAATAAATTAAATAATAATAAATAAATATCCTGGTACATTCCTCACACACGGTCATCCGATCCCAAACTAAGCAGAGCGTGTACTATGGAAACCAGATAACTGATATAATACATATACTACTTTTTGTGTGTAAATACATACTTAATATACATAATTACACCCAGACTCAGGACATACAGATATGTTCATGCACACAAATGCATGTCCTGTGTGGTAATCGAACCCACGACATGCGGCGTGATAGGTGGGATCTTAACCAGAGTCTTAACCGACCACGCCAGCTGGCCCGTCAATTACAGGAAAAATAGAACGATGTTTCTAACTAGCCCAGTTTTTTGTTTATAAACAAAACTTATGCCGTCCGGTTGACTGATCATGGTAATGCGTGGACTATTCTCTATCTATTAAGTGTGAAATAACATATTACGTGTTAGCTTTTCGGACAGAGATTCGAACCTTGAACCCCGTGGAGCCGCTATTAGCGAGTAATTGGTAGGCTACCATGTAATTTGCCTGATTTAAGGTCACCGGTCAAATTATTATCAGGTATTTCTTTTCTGTAATAGGGTCATGGATTTATCTGTTGTTTTTTGAACTTATTTGTTTTTGAAGAGACGGCGCGGTGGTAGTTACGAGCTTGTTTCTATTAAATAATAAGATGTGGTTTGTTAATGGATGGGTGGCCTTTGATCCTGCAAAATATTGTTAATAACACGCTTTTATTAGCTTCACTTGTATCTCGGTGTATATAAATACTACGTACAACTTGTATGTATTGGAATCTTCAAACGTAATTTTCATCGACAAAACGATTATACATAAACTTTGCATTTTATCAAGGAACGATGACAATTCATTTATACTAAAATATACTATACTATAGTTGTTTCTTTTATATTTTTTTTATATAATTATTATTTTTTGATTATTGAATTTGTAATGATTTATTATTGTTATTACTATATTATTTATTTATTTATTTTAATTTCAACTTGGTACCTGAGAAAAAGTGTCTTGATAGACGGACAACAAAGTGATCCGTGAAAACGGAACCCTTATAGGAATAAGGGTTCCGTTTTCTTCTTGGGCTACAACCCCCTAAAAAACTAAGCACGCAAACAAACAAGAGCTTGGAGTGCTCAACAGAGCGAGGCAGTACTTCAGATCGGGGCAAAGGCTGCAACTTTATAAGTCGCAGGTCCGGCGTCATATGGAGTACTGCTGTCATCTATGGACGGGAGCACCTGCATACCAGCTAGGGCCTTTAGAGTCGGTCCAGAGACGTGCCACCAGAATTGTTGACGATCCCGAGCTCACAAGCGGTTTAGAGCCCCCCAGTCTGAGGAGAGACTTTGCCTCCTTATGTGTGTTCTACCGCTTGTACAACGGAGAGTGTTCTAAGGAATTGTTCGACTTGATGCCCATGGCTACCTTCCACAATCGCAACTCTCGCCATCGACGGGGAATCCATCCACACACATTGAAACCAGAATTGTTTCGAACTTCGAGCAAAAAGGAGTTTTCTTCCGCGGACGCTCGGACTGTGGAATGAGCTCCCCGCCGTGGTTTTCCCAATGGAGTACAGTTTTACAGTTTCTTCAGGGTCGGCAACGCGCGAGTGATACCTCTGGTGTTGCAAGCGTCCATGGGCTACGGTAACTGCTTACCATCAGGTGGGTCGTATACTTGTTTGCCACCTTAGTGGTATAAAAAAAAACATTCAGAAGATATAAATGTAATATTAAATGTAAACAACGAAATAAATCTAATTGGCTAGTTTTCTTATCTCCTATAGACAGGCACATAAGCATCGAACCATAATCTATACCATAAATAACCTTTTCTCTTTAATCTATTTTATTTTATTTTATTTCAAAAGGTACACCAACAGCACCAAGTATCATACATTATGTAAGAAACAGTATACATAGTAGGTAGTGTTCTTATACTTATGCCTATTAAAGGTATACACAACATATATATGGTCGGTAATACTATAGGTAAAGCCGGCCCTGGTTGGTAAGCTTATAACTTGAAGAATCAAAAGAAAGTTTTTTTTAAACGTAATTGCTTGATATCTCCATTTATATGGGAAGTTCTGGCTGGCTGGGTCATCGTGGATGGGGACCGCAGTCCAACTGTACATGTTGGACACTTGTATATGCGGATCGTGGAATTAACTTCGTTAGCGCGATGCAGGATCGACTGCTTTATGTGGGTGTCCGCTACACCGCCACCTACACAAAAGTTCTTTAAGATTATTGTTTTATTTTAATGTGTATAGGTATGTTTTGAATTCAATCTCACCATGGTACGTGATGTCACCGAAGGTGGTGCACACAAAGCCTAGAAGGAACTAGCTCTCAAGTGCAGCTGTCGGAACACACCGATAGGTGCTTGGCGACAGATTTTCAACTTGAGGGTGCTAGCTAGCCAAATGGGTACTACAAACTAACCTACCACCATGCTATTGTTTCCTCGCAATGTCTTCCTTCACCGAAACCTCAAGCTCATTCAAGATTCGGACTCGAGACCTTCGTCTCGGCATCCAACGTCACTACCTCAGAGATATCATCGCCTTTAAACTGCAACCTTTAAATTCCAAGCTAAATTAACCGCGATTACCATGCAGTGCATCACAAGTAAACAACTCGTAAGTGAGTTATCGGAATGTTCGATAATAGGTCATGTTCAGGCGGCGTGTTAGATGTTACTCGCCGACAAAGGAGTATCGCAATCTGCACTTATTACGTGTCATGTCAAGTTATAGATACATGGGGATTATTATGGTGCGTCCATGCTTAGCGTGCCACAAACGAGCACCATGCGAGCACGATTCGTGCAGCATGGACGGGCTTGCGAGCCTCGAACGAGCGCGATTGACAGTTTTTTCACGAACAAAGGGATTCGCATCGTGCTCGTTGTAGGCTCGCAGTGTGCTCGTTCCTGGCTCGGCTCGTGCTCGGTTCGTCAAGCATGGACGCACCATGAGATATTAGACAACTGGAAGAAGATAAAGGGTGTATAGAGTTCCATACAACTAAGTCTGCAAGTTGGTAAGCGGTTACCGTAGCCCGTAAAGAAAGTGGTGGTGATGGAAAAAAGTATTTTTAAGGCCGTAACGCTGCCGTAGGTTCGAATCCAATCAGAGCTTTCGTTTTAATAGAGGTAGAGCAATAGCATATTTTTGTTTAAAGGATAAGGATCAAATTGCCATGAGCACACGTAATAAAATCACACTGAAATTTGAATACCCTATTAAAAAATTACCGCAGTAAATAATACCAAGGTCGTATGAGAGACGGAGAAAGGTGCATTGTGTTGACTTTCGTAATACACCATGGATTTAGAAAGAATAGATACCGCTCGCTGGGATTAATGCGAGCTGCGATTTTCTGTCTTTTCGAATATGTGTTATGCTAGAACTTCACCTGCGTGACGGTTAACGTCCAATTATCGGAACAGTTAACGTGTAATTTTTAATGATGCACTAAACTATGACACATAAATACAAAGACAATAATAATTACATTAGGAAATTAGCGCGCTAACATAGGTGAAAACTTGTAAAAGGCTATTTTTAGATCTATCATTATGTATCATCATCATCAACATCAGCCTATAATATCCCACTGCTGAGCACAGGCCTCCTTTCACAAATCAGGGTGAAAGGGAATGGGCAGATACTCCACCACGCGTGCCCACTGCGGATCGGTGGAGATAGGCTAGTAGTTAACCTACTGTTGGAGTTTTCAGACCGCCTAGAAGGCCTCCAACTAACTTAACGACTATCACAATTAAGTGATTACCGGAACCAACGGCTTTACGTGCCTTCCGAAGCACGGAAACGCTCGATTTGAAATACCACTAGGCGGTCACCCATCCAGGTACCGACCACGACAGTGGTAGCTTAATTTGCCGATCGATTTAGAACTGCTTATCATGCTACACCACGAGCGCTTCATGTATCATCAAATTGTAAAAAATATAAAAAAACATCCGGCCATATTATCGTACTATGTCAAATAACGCGCTAATTAATGGCATTACACGCACGCAGGTGAAGCCCTAGCATTATTACTCTATATTTTGTACCCTAGTTAAGTATTAGTAAGTAATCAGTTAGTTTAAGTACCTACAATGATATACCTACAATGATAAGCAAGCTGTGTCTACGACAAGAAGAGTACATTTAAGTCCTTTTTTTTTAATTAGTATGACTTATAGAATAAGATTTGATGTACTCAGTTCTGTAGACCAAATAATAAAAAAAAAACGGAAATATATTACATTTATTTATTTTCTGTGCTTGATGTACCTATTATAATCGTTATGTAGATGTTGTAGTTTATTGCTAGTATCAATAATTAGTGTGAAATCTGACAATTCGTAAGTCATTATGTAGATTTATAGGACTATTTCCATAATAGTATGATTTAGATGTTTTTATTTCATAAAAATAATAATAACTGAGAAGAAGCCGGCAAGAAACTCAACAAGGTATAATTTTTTTAAATATTTTTTTGGAAAATTAGTTAGAAAAGTTTGCCTTTTTTTCAAAATAATTAACAATAAAAAAAAACATATACTTATCTAAGCATAGATACACTGGAAATAAACATAGTCCTTTTTACAAGCTTTTATTTTACTTGTAATGTTTGTATGCATGCATGTTCGGGTCTAATCTTGCAAGTCGAGTTTTACCCATTTCCTATTGACTTCCTTGACTTGATATTTGTTACATAAATATTGGGTGAAAATGCAATTAAATACAGTAAAAAAAAGTACAGTCACCAAAAAAAATTGTATTAAAAATTTATTTTTTAACATAACCTCATTATTATAATAAACAAAATAGCGACATCTATTAATTATATATCTATGTAACATACTACAAAACAATGGCGCTAAGACATTTGTTACTGTTACTTACGAACCTATTGTTTTGTTTTGTAATCCAGAGCAAATTGTACATCTTCTCTGTTGACCTGCGATCAGATTAATTAGTAGATTTATTGAAAACGAACGACCTTTTAGTATTCTTTTATTAGTATTTAATTTATGGGTACTTCGTACTACGTCTATTGTTATGTAATGGGCTAGATGACAAAAAAATCTATTTAGTAGGTCTTTTACATTACCAAACAATATTAGACACGTATTTCTTCTTTTGTCAATTACCCAAAAAAATACGAAGATATCGTGTGTTGAAGTTCCGCGTGACGTCACGTTAGAGTACACTTTTTAATCTAAAGTGACGTCACGAGCCCCCACTCCCTCGCTTTATCTTTGTATTTTTAAGGTTCCGTGGCAAAAATGAAACCCTTATGGATTCGTCATCCATGTCTGTCTGTCTGTCCGTCCGTATGTCACAGCCACTTTTTTCTGAAACTATAAGAACTATACTGTTGAAACTTGGTAAGTATATGTATTCTGTGACTTCATGAAGATTTTCACACAAAAATAGAAAAAAAAACAATAAATCTCGGGGTTCCCCATACTTAAAACTGAAACTCATTTTTTTTTTAATAAAACCCATACGTGTATGTCTATGTATAGGTCTTCAAAAATGATATTGAGGTTTGTAATATCACTTTTTTATAAACTGAATAGTTTGCGCGAGAGACACTTCCAAAGTGGTAAAATGTGTGTCCCCAAAATAAAAAATAAAAAATGATGTACATTACCATGCAAACTTCCACCGAAAATTGGTTTGAACGAGATCTAGTAAGTAGTTTTTTTTAATACCTAAGTCATAAATTTAAATTATATCATATCAAATACTCAGGTCTATACTACCATTGACTTATATACCTACAGGTTTGTACAGAACCCTCGGTGCGAGACTCTGACTCGCACTTGGCCGGTTTTTTTTTATGATTTGGTAAAGCAAAAAATACGTGTCCAATATATTTTGATAATCTAACCGACGGACTTATTAGAATTATTATTTTTAAACCTAGGAATCATCCCTAGAAACAATATTAAGGTCAGAGATCATAGGGGTGGGGGAAGGGTAACGCGTGAGTATCGTCTAATAATAATACGGTAACCGCTTTTCACCAGGAGGTCACGGATAAGCTAAATGGGTGGACCCGGTTTCATGGGATAAAGCGCCCGAGCGCCCGGTGGCAGGACGAGATTGTATCCGTTGCAGGAAGAGACTGGACGAACACTGCTAAAGATAGGGATAAATGGAATTCTTTGGGGGAGGCTTTTACCCTGAGGGGGTCCACATTAGAAGGAGATGAACTTGCATGAGTAGTAATATAATCAAATAAATCAATTAAAATTAAATCAAATAAATCAAGTACACTTAAATCAAATAAAATCAAAATGTAATTACTGTGGAATCAAATAAAGCTTTATTATTATACATGCGCCAAGTGGGTGCGTTATCTAGATATGGCGCCCGAAACATGAGATATTATGATATAATATGATATGATATGATTCTGAGACAGTATGTACTGGCTCTACCATTCTACGTGATTTTCAGCCATTACTTCTACGCAGATAGCCTTATACTATAGATGATAGGATACTATACTTAAACTACTACTTATCCCGTTAACTCGAGTGAAACCGCGGGAGGCAACTAAATAAAAAAGCTTTTATTTCCATATCCTTATTTTACATATATTTTTTTTAATTAGTTTCATTAATAGGTTAGTAAATAATGTTTAGTAACTAATTTTCTGCTTTTGGATATGGATCCCTCTTTGGGTGAAGGCCTCCTCCAAATTCTTCCAAGACTCTCTATTACCGCCTTGGATTACCCAATTTCTGCCGGCATTTTCTACTATATCATCAGCCCACAGTCTATTTGGCCTGCCAATTTTTCTTTTCCCTATTGGTCCTTTCCACCGTGTTGTTTGTATAGCCCACCTGTTGTCATTTAAGCGCGCGATATGACGAGGGGATATGACGGGAGGCAACTAATAACCAATAATGTGGATATCATATCTTATTTCTCTCAAGTCATCGGTCAAGCCTCAAGGACGGTTTTACTGAGTCCTTTTCCTTTTTATTCATAACAGTCATATCTGTGATGTGTTCAAGAACACAATCTCACGCGCTGAATCTGGTCAATCTTTCTAGGATATCTGCATAGATGTGATAATAATAAAGAATAGACTAACCATGTAGGTATTATAGTGAAGTTGGGCGATGGCTGCCACACGCGTCATACTTGTGAACAGGTGCTGCTTGTGAGGGCTGGTCTGCTTAAGATTGCTTTTTATTTACTTATTGAATATTTATTCAGTCTACTTTGTATTTTTTGCCGCCGCGCCGGGTACGCAATTGTTTTCAGTGCGATTAGAATGTAAATATTATGTAATGAATCTAAGCTTGTTTTGAAAAGTAATTGCTGAGTTTATTGCCGGCTCTTCTCAGCAAATGCAATCTTCCGAACCGGTATTAGAGTATTAGAGTCAGACTTTTCATAAGTGCCTGCGAAGGTCTATTTGAATAAATGATTTTGAATTTTGAATTTTGCTAAATGAACTGGCAATGAGAGGAGTGAACGGAAGAACCGTTAAAAATTAGATGAGAGGGCCAAGTCCGCAAGTACAGTCAACAAAAAGTAGTCATCAAAAAAAGCCTGTATATTAAAAATGTTTTTTTTTAACAAAAACTTATTGTAAGTATACTGTAGGATATTGTAAATTCTGCCCTGTAGCTGGGGCTTAGAATAACAGCTACGGTGTTCCCCTGCCTGTCGTAAAAGGCGACTAAACGGGGCCTTTGGGGTCGTGAGCAATCAGGGCGGGGGCTCTGTGCGCTCAGAAGCGACCCCAAGGAGGACGATGGGTCGACGTGGTCACGACTCATCGTGCGATAGCACAGCGAGGGTGCTGGGGGGAGGTGTCAGACTTCCCCCGGGACGTGCTATCAAAGCGCCGCGCTTGGAGGGGTGAGCAGGTACGCGTTCAACACGAGAGCCCGCCCCCCTCTACAGCGCAGATGGCGACCACCGTGGGGTTTTAGCCGGTACAAGTTCGGCATAACCTGGCCGCTACCCCCGGGGCGGTCGAATATCCTATGAGGATTTCCCCACGAAAAAAAAAAAAAAAAAAAAAAAGGATATTGTAAATTACCGGTGGTAAATTCAACTGTATGTAACGTTCATAAGTGCCTTACCAGCGCCTAAAACCTGAATAAATGACTTTTTGATTTTGATTGACCTGTCTGAACAAAATAATCTCCACATCTATGTCAAAGGTATGTCACATCTGTCTGTAATGTTTTATTATATTTGCCGCGCTGAATGCGGCATGCACTCGTCAGGTACGCACACTTATTTACGTACACTCGGACTGAGAAATACCTGTTGCATGATGAGATTGGATATGGGGGTGCAATTTCACTCAGTTTTTTGTAGAGTCGTAACATTTAGAGCGGAAATTCCCAAACTTTTTTTCTAATAGACAACTTTATTTTTTTTTTTGGTTTCGGTGGACCCCATACTGCTACATTTCTAACATTTTCCAAACAAAAATGTGAATATTAGATGATGCAGCCAAAATTTAGTTTGGCTACTTGCGGGAAGCGTTATGAGCCCTAAGGCTTTATGGCGTCAATTTGAATGTATTTTTAATGGAAAAAGGGTTGGACTGTAATTTTGAAATCGTTAGGCACACTAGTATCGCAGTTCAATAAGCAAATACCAAAGGTTATTGGGTAGTATGGATTCCACGCACCTGATACTCCTCGTGGGTCCTGGATTGGCTTCGTCGCCTATGGCTACAAGCCACAAGGCGTTAAGAACCACACACTTAGCACTAATTATGTAGGTTTGATAAAGCACAATATTGTTAGTAATATTTATATATTTAGTCCACGTACTCGCGGTAATTTATGGTGCAAGTAGGTCACACTGAGATGCGTCCTTCAGCGACTTGACCTTAACACTAGCCTTGAGGTCGGCAGTATTATGAAGCTCGGTGACATCGTGGTGGATAGGGAAATATGGTGGGGGGTGAGAGGGAAGCATTGCTCATTAAGCCTGTTTTACCATATGTGCGAAAGTGACAGACTATTTAAAGAGAAAATGCAATCAAATGCATGAATACCATATATGGCGCTAACATTCCCTCCGGCCTTAAAGGGTTGCCTTTAAAAATGATATAATATAATATGCGGTTAGATATGTGCGGTAATATAAATATGTAGATAATTATGTGCGGTAGAATATAATATATAGATATATGTATATACTTATGGTTTACTTAATAATTAACTTAAACTATTGAGTAGGAAGGGGACATAGTTTTACTACCGGACGAAGGTAGCTTCCCTTTGAAGTTTTTATAGTGACAACTCGAGTAGTGCCATCCTTAGATGGATGAACCTTTTCCACAATACCTAAAGGCCAAGCGAATGGCGGGGCATTATCAGTCTTAACAATCACTACTGTTCCTTCCTGTATGGGAACAGAAGGGACATTCCATTTAGCTCGCGACTGTAACTGGTGCAAATATTCAATCCGCCAGCGTTTCCAGAAGGACTGAACTATACTATCTAACAAGCTATGTCTTTGTAGTAAGTCCTTCGGTTCAACCTCAGGCACGGGTAGCGATGACAGTGGCACGGTTTGTAAGAAGTGAGCCGGTGTAAGAGCTGAAGGCTCCGCGGGATCGCTACTCATAGTTATCAACGGGCGCGAATTAATGAGAGCTTCTACCTCGGTAAGTATAGTGAGAAGCTCCTCGTATGAAACGATTTGCTGCCCGATGGACTTAAATAAATGTGTCTTTATAATTTTTACCATACTTTCCCAGCAGCCTCCCCAGTGAGGCGCAGCGGGCGGAATGAACTTCCAATGTACACGATTTTCAGAAAACTCTATTTCTAAATGAGGGCGTAATTCATCCAAGAATTTGTAGAAGTCGCGGAGATAAGAGCGTGCTCCAACGAAGCACGTTCCATTATCTGTATACATGCATTTTATAGGTCCGCGTCTAGAAAGGAAGCGTTTAAACGCGTTTAGGAAGCTGACAGTACTGAGATCTGTAGCTATCTCAATATGAGTGGCACGTGTCGTAAGGCAAGTGAAAATGCATAGCCAAGCTTTACGGCTCTTCACTCCCCGGCCACGAATGGGTGTGTACTGCAAAGGGCCTGCGTAATCGCATCCGACATGCGTGAAAGCTTTGTCAACCTGACTTACACGATGACTCGGTAGATCAGCCATAAGTGGGAATAAAGGACACGGTTTCGACCTAAAGCACACATTGCATTTATGAATACGATGGCGTATAATGCGTCGTGCAGCCAAAATCCAGAATCTTTGTCTTAATAAAGACATTAGAAGCTCTGGACCAGCATGCAAATGCTTGCGGTGATAGTAGTCAACTATCAAATCTACCACCTTATCATGGCGCGGAAAAATGCAAGGATATTTATGCGTGTACGTCTCAGCTGAATTCGACAAGCGACCTCCGACACGAATAAGACCGTTGCTGTCGAGAAAAGGCCTAAGCTTGTTTAAAGCGGGTGAACAAGTTTTAAATTTAATTAAACTAGATTTATCTTCAGAGAAATAAACATTTTGCACGGCGTGGATTAGTTTATTTTCTGCAAAATCTAAGTCTGCGGCCGATATAGAATTACCACGTGGTAATATTTTCATGAAACGGTAAACGTAAACAATAACGCGTAATAACTTCGAGTATGACGAATGACGTTGTGCTAGGACATAAAGCGGGGAATCCTCTGGACTAGTCGTGAGGACGTGCGCCTGGATCCGCTGTTCAGGCGTATCTGGGTATTCATTATCATCGAATTTATTTAAGGGCCATTCACTTGGGTCGCACGTGACCCAGGTGGGTCCACTATACCACAAAGGATGGTCGACTAGCTTGTCCGGGGTGAGGCCACGAGACAGGCAGTCTGCGGGATTTTCAAAGCCAGAAACGTGGAAGAATCGACTCGCGGGAATATTTTCTGTCAATTTTACAACTCGATTGGCGACAAAAGTCTGCCAACGATGTGGCGATGCGTTTATCCAACAGAGCACGACTTTCGAATCGCTAAAGGCGAAGACGTTACTAATAGGATAGCGCGGGTGTACAATATCCAAGACTTTACGAAGTAGCTGAGACAACAATAACGCAGCGCAGAGTTCCAATCGTGCAACAGAAACAACTTTTACTGGTGACACTTTAGACTTCGCGCACAATAATTTTACAGTATACTTATTGCCTATACGGATTTGTATATATACCACACCACCTAGGGCGCGCTGACTAGCATCAGCGAATCCAATAATGTTGACATCACAACCCTGCACAATGCCCAAATGTCGTGGAATGCACAGTTTATTAAGCGAGGGTAGCTCATTACAAAACTGTTTCCAACTACCGACAATATGTTGGGGTGGTTCGGCATCCCAGTCACACTTTGCAAGCCAAAGCTCTTTAATAAGAAGCTTGGCATACAAAATGGCCGGAGCCACAAACCCCATGATGTCCCACAGCCGTGCTATCGCGGACAATATAGTGCGCTTAGTGCACTTATTGTCAGGAGCGGCGACAACAAAGCGAAAACAATCACAAGATCTATCAAAATATAGACCCAGGATTTTGTGTGGAACAGACTCTTCGAACATTTTATCATGAGCGTATTTATGTGTATCTGGTATGTGTGTGAGTACAGCATCAGAATTGCTTGACCACTTGACTAGGTCGAATTGACCCATCTTGAAAAATTGTATTAGCTCATCGCTAAGAGTGATTGCTTGCGTAGTAGACATGACAGAAAGAGCTATATCATCCATATAAAGGAATGAAGAAGCAGCAGCGGCTGCAGCGGGAAACTTATCTCCTTCATCGATGACCAGCTGGCGGACAACGCGCAATGCGTGAAATGGACTTGACTTCAGTCCAAAACAGACGCGGTTAAATTCGTATACAGTAACTGGATCGTCCGTACTGAACCGATATAAAATTCTTTGAAACCTACGGTCAGGCTCGCGTACCACTATTTGAAGGAACATTTGACGACAGTCAGCGGAAAGTGTCACTTCAAATAGGCGGAAATGTATGAGGATGCTAAACAAGTCTCCTTGTAAATTAGCACCTGCGTGGAGAAGATCATTAAGAGAGTGACCAGACGAGGACTTACAGCTAGCGTCAAGAACGCAGCGAAGTTTGGTCGAGGATTTATCTTCTCTGATTACACCATGATGTGGGATCGTATATGAGGGTTGAGTGACATCATCATTATTTACATTAATAGGACGTAGATAGCCCTTATTTATATAATCGTTAATAACTTCATTATAAGCGGCGCGGATTTTTAATGATGTGTCTAATTTACGCTCCAAACATTTGAGACGTCTAAACGCGGCGGTGTAAGAGTCACCTAATAAACATGCGTCATTACGAAAAGGTAATGCGACAACATATCTACCACTTTCTTCACGAACGGTGGTAGCGCGGAAAAATTCTTCACATTCAAAGTCATCAGGACTTTGAACGGGCGGCGCGGATACTTCTTCAAGCTCCCAAAATCTGTTGAACAGCGTGTCCATCGAGTCACAGACAACGTTGCAACACAAGGTTGAAATATTGTTTTGAACGATCTGTGATGTAGGCGCGGAGCCCATAATCACAAACCCTAAAACAGTTTGAATCGCGGGTGGAACATTATTGTAGTTACTATGTACTACTCCAGGTAATAATAAATGTGACATAGTTGACGCTCCGATTAGACAGTCGACCGGTCCGGGATTCGCGTAATCTTTGTCGGCGAGCGGGAGTGACTCGAGATGCGCGAACGCAGATTTATCTACTGCCACTGTCGGCAGCGAGCCGCTTATACGATCAATTACGAGCGAGGCGAGATCAAAATTAATTTTCGTATTAAATCGAGAGTGTATTTTAAAGTTAACTGAACCCGTAACTTGTTTTTCAGAACCACCAATTCCTGTGACCACTGTGTGCGTCTGCGTTATACAATTTAATAATCCAATGCGCTTGCAACATTCATAAGTTATGAAATTACTTTGAGACCCGCTATCTAACATACAACGTATTGTTTGCGGCATATTGTTCGTATCGTACACTACCACTTGAGCTGTAGCCAACAACACAGTCGAACAGGTAGCTGTACATTGTCGGTTATCGCTCGGTGTATTAATGTGCGTGGGAAGCGAGTCAGCAATGGACGTCGTGCAGAGCGATAGATCACTGCGTTGCGTTAAGTTCGGATGACCGGTTTTTGTAGCGACGGGGACGAGTTCCTGTAGCGTAGTGGCGGAGTGCGCGCCCACCGTACCGTGCGTAGTAGGTTCAGTGGGTGCTTTATTATTGTTGAAATGCAACATAGAATGGTGTCGCTGATTACAAGTACGACATTTCAATTTAGATGTGCAATTAACAGCCTTATGCGTACGACTTAAGCAGTTTACACATGCGTTATTATTTTTTATGTACTTAAATCTTTCAGAAGGAGAAAGTTTTTCGAACGCGGTACATTTATAGTAGTGATCATGAGTCGCGTAATTACACAGCATACATTTGTCAGAAGCCGAAGATGCCACGTATGACTGTGGATTCGGCGGGCTAGTAGTCTTAGTACGAGGCTTAAAACTAGACTTATTCGAATTGTTGCTGTTAGCTGCAGACTGCGTTCTCTCATAAATACGACACTGACTCTTAATAAAATCGATAAAAATATCAAGCGTGTGTACTTTTGTGTCACGAGAATACATTTGAAACGCACGTACAGTTTCCGTATCGAATTTTTGCAAAGCTATATGCAGTAATACAAAATCTAACAGATCAGCAATTTTCAATGATTTTAGCGAGTTAATGGCAACAACAAACCTATCGATAAACAATTGGTAGTTAGATGCAGACGGAGAACCATTCAACTTAAGGTTGAGTGCTTGCTCTAAATAATTAGCTCCTAATAGCCTGACATCTTGATATTTATCGAGAAGTGTCTGATAAATAACTTTATAATTTTCGGCACTCGGTATTATACCAGCAAATGTAGACTGGGCGGTAGGTGACAGTTTACCTATTAGATAGTACAGTTTGTCTGAGTCTGTAAGCGAAGAGTTATTGTGCACTGTGGCATTAAAACTAGCGTAGAATAACGGCCAGTTGTTCAAATTACCATCAAAGGACATAAGCTGAATTTCTGGTAAACGCGTCCTAGTCTTGAGCGTTGTCGAGGCCTCTGACACGATCGCGGGTTTCGTAAACATCGACTGAATTTTCCTGATATAACAATAAAGGTCTTCGAACGAAGAATAACACTGATACGAAGGAGTAGCTTCAGGGTCACTCTCCAGAAGCTCCTCATTGTAATCATCGAGGACTTTGTGAAAAGTCGAACGTATATTATCAATCGTCACGCAAGTACTCAAAAATGACTCTTGAGAGTCCTCTGAAGCTTCAGCCGCTTTCGCTAATTTATAAATAACATTGATTCGTTCATAAAGAGCGTTTCGCTTACTTTCTAAGACGGTTAAGCGCGTGGTACAAGGAGAAGCAACCTTCTGTTCACGAGGCATAATGATATTATTATATCACAGCAATATTAATACCTAATAACAGACAGACAAATGCGTGATCCGAACACGCGTCTACACAGATAATAATTATGTACTTATGTAGGTAACTGTCTAAATTTAATTTAAGTTAACTATTAAGACGAGTAAAAGTGAAGCTACCTACTAACTAACACAGCGATAATGCTACGAGCGGCGCGGCGCGGGTATTATAAGTACAATTCGTACTATAGAAAGGTTTATGAATAAATCGTGCAGTATCGCTGAGCCAATATAGTAATAGGCGCAATATTATATTATGTTATGTTATGAAATGAGTACGTGAATTTATAAATATAAAATAAATATTACTTAAAATGTATATATGCCTAAAAGTATATGTTTTACAAAGGCAAACACTTATAAGGGCGGAGTGAATATATAAATGTGACGCAACACAATTTTTTATTTTATTTTAAGTAGGTAGGAAAGAAACAAGGCGTGGATAACCTACTACGTCTTGCGGAACAGAAAAAATATATCAAATCTATGAATTTAGATAGAATCCAGTGAGAAAGACCAAAAATGATGCAGCCAAAATTTAGTTTGGCTACTTGCGGGAAGCGTTATGAGCCCTAAGGCTTTATGGCGTCAATTTGAATGTATTTTTAATGGAAAAAGGGTTGGACTGTAATTTTGAAATCGTTAGGCACACTAGTATCGCAGTTCAATAAGCAAATACCAAAGGTTATTGGGTAGTATGGATTCCACGCACCTGATACTCCTCGTGGGTCCTGGATTGGCTTCGTCGCCTATGGCTACAAGCCACAAGGCGTTAAGAACCACACACTTAGCACTAATTATGTAGGTTTGATAAAGCACAATATTGTTAGTAATATTTATATATTTAGTCCACGTACTCGCGGTAATTTATGGTGCAAGTAGGTCACACTGAGATGCGTCCTTCAGCGACTTGACCTTAACACTAGCCTTGAGGTCGGCAGTATTATGAAGCTCGGTGACATCGTGGTGGATAGGGAAATATGGTGGGGGGTGAGAGGGAAGCATTGCTCATTAAGCCTGTTTTACCATATGTGCGAAAGTGACAGACTATTTAAAGAGAAAATGCAATCAAATGCATGAATACCATATATGGCGCTAACATTAGATCTAACGTAGACCCCCGTCGAGTCTCCCGTGGACCCCTGGCCGGTGGAGGTAATGAATTTTCTAGCTTAGTAATATAACACTCGACCTATAATTTTATGTCTGACTGTACTCAAGCTGCGTGCTCTGCTCACGAGGTCACTCGTTAATGCGGTGGACTGTACCAGCGCCGGCGCATATTGATACAATGAACATTTTAATACCTTATTGTTAGCATTAACATTATATTATTTTAATATTATTTAATTTCATACCATTGAATATTGATTAATTATAATTAGTTATTAGTATTATTTATTCTGAAAATGTAAAACAGTTTATTTTAATATGGTGGATTTGGATATCGAGGGATGGCAACACCAAAAAAGGGATATTGTAACAACTGTGGCCATTGGAGAAAGTATTTTTAATTAATTGTGTATTTACCAAGTTTATCAACGGTGTAAATAAAGATTTAGCTTGTTCAAACCGATTTTCTTTTCAGTAAATATGGTAAGGTTAACATTTCAGAAGTGCGGGATTAAGAAATCAGCTCACCGGTATGTACTTTTGTTATTTTCTATTTTGTGTGTCTTGTTCGTGACGAATAATCAACTATGGCTGGTTAGTAGTACGATGCCGCTAACAAATAAATTCTTAATATTACTACACTACATTTATTCTTAGATATATCCTAAGTAAACAGTTGTTTATGTACTTAAATAAAAGTTTTGTAAGAGAATCATACTACATTTATAAAAAAGCACTTATAGCAACATTAAAAGCAAAAACGTAATATATTATGGATTATTCAAGTAACAATGAATAATAAATAGTGAAATAACTAGAGGTATCTTTAATACCTAATACACAATTAACCTGCTGTACAATACAATACCCGCTGTATTGTAATAATATATCATATCCAGGAAATTAAATATGTACAATCGTCTATAATCGTAATCTAATGATGAAAATAATATTCCTTGCTTATATGCTTATATGTCTTGACAAAAATCGAATGATACTTGGAAATACCTACCTACTTTTAAAATAATAATATTATAGTTCCTAAAAGCCAAAGAGAAGAGTCTTTCGAAGAATACTTCACTATATGGTGAGGGGCAGGGTCGCTCTTCGCGTCTGTCTGTCTGTCTCTTTGTCCGCTAACTCCTTCTAAAACACAAAACGAATTTGATGCGGTTTTCACTATCATTTGGATATTTTTTCAAGGAAGGATTAAAAACATGCATGTTATATATGCGGAGCGGATTGTCGATGTTTCGTAAACACATGGAATGTTTTGCGCTTTCAATGCTGACATTGTATTTTGGAAGATGTCATAGATTTAAAATTTGCAAGAAACAGTATTCGCGATGCCGTGTACAAATTAAATTATTTATTTACTTTATGGCATCACATGTGTATAAAAGATGTAAAACAATATTTAATAGTTCACATGGACCCTGTAGGGCACAGCAATATTGATAGATACATTAGTAATAATTAAGTAAACATCATAATTATATAATAGTTTAAAGTTTATAACTAGCCTAGAATAATAATACACATTTAGTATTAATTGGTCAACAAAAACTGGTCAGTTGCTGTATAATTCAGGGGATCTTCGATCACTATTCGATTGCTACATTGATAGCTTACAATATTGACATTGTTATAGTAAATATTAAAAACATTAGGTAAAGTGACAAAACAATATTACCTAGTAACTCTTAATAATATTGTGATTAATACTTTAAACATAAAGTTTAAAACAAAACAAAGAAAAGAAGCCTAGACAAAATATTATCTTATTGCGTCAGAACATAAATCGCTTTTCTGGCGATATATATATCGAACTTTTGATGGATAAAATCCAAGTTTATATTTTATTATTGTTTTAATTTGGTTTCATTTTAATGTTAACAATTTCACGGTCGCTAATGCGTTCATCAGAGGGGCTGCCAATGGTAGTGGATCTATTATTTTATCTAACAGCAACATACAATTTTAAAATTGTACAGATATATATGTAGTAATTCTGTGTCTGTGAGCTGACATGTACAGAGATTGAACTTTCCATCATCGTATATGGATGAGAACCTCCGGCTGCTGGCTTTCATTGTTTTATTCTATAAAAGTTATTCGATGGGAAGTGGCCTATGTCCTTTTCCATACCATAGGCTGTCTGCATGCCAAATTTCATGATGATCCATTGAGTAGTTGCGGCGTTGGGTCGTGACGGACAGGCAGACGAACTCACTTTCGCATTTATAATATTATAAGTTCTATGTTCTATAATAGAATAAATTCTTAGTAAAGTATTCAAATCGTCCATTGAGAACATTATTACAAATGAGAGTATTTTGGAGAAGAAGTGCCAAATATTATCTGAAGTAAGGGAATTTAGACCAACCACTAAGTACAAGTTCGAGAAAATTTATAATCATTTGGAATTAAATCTTATTACTCATTTCGAATCTATAATCCTAGTTTAATCATTACCTATGAAACTGTATACTACTGTAACTGTAAAATCTACTGAGATTTGAAAGGATTTAATAAACATTGCACGATTAAATCTACGAAGGTAACTAATAAGTTAATGTCCTGTGACTGGGACACTAAAGGGGTAAGATTGAGTGGTGTGGTGACAACATGTATGAATTCTATCGTAAAAAAAATAATAATATAATAAAAACATATTCATATAACCTCAGAGTATGTAAATACTACGTACAAATATAACTAAGAGTTTCATGCATATATTTCATTAATTATTCAAAAATATTTAAATTATTGATACAACTCATGATTCAACTAATAAAATTATAATTGTCTGGAAAATTATAAATACAGAGACTGTTCAAAATAAAAAAAGAAGATGACACAATCAACCATAACATTAATGATAAATTTGATCTCGGATAAATTTGAAGTAACTACAGCTGAAATAAAAAAAAATACAGAAGACCTATGGGGCTTATCAGTTAAAGTCATTTACCAATTATCACTAGTATTGCACCTATTTTAGGAGCTATTGTTAATGGTTCCCCACTTTGATGAAACAGTAACATCATTACAATATTTAAATCTGGTTACAAAAAAAAAAAAATAACCTTCCAATTATTGATCTACCCCTGTTCTTCAAAATCTTTGAGAAAGTTATGGTAAATCTATTATTGGCTCATTTTACCAATAATCAGAATTTATAGGATCACCAGTTTGGATTTACAAAATACCGATCAACGACTGGTGCCAAACTTTTAAAGCATATTTTTGAGGCCTGGAAGAATTCACAGATTGCGTTTGGCTTATTTTGTGATCTCTCCAAGGCATTTTATTGCGTACATCATCACAGCCTAGTTTTAAAACTTCAAGACCATGAAGTTTGTTGAGTGGCACTTGATCTTAATATCATCTTACCTATAACCAAAAGCAGTACTATGTCCTGAGGGTCTTCAGTGAAAACGGGCGTACCACAAGGATCAATTTTAGGCCGTGTTTTTGATATATAATAATGATATGCCCTATATGGTAAATTAATGGTCCGATATAGTTGTATTTTCTGATGATACCTCTTTAATTTTTAATGTCAATAGAAAATATACAGACCTTACGCTGCTCAATGACACCTTACCAGCTATATCAAAATGTTTTGCCACCACTAGTATTTTGCTTAATTGCTGTAAAACTAAATGCATAAGATTTTCTCTTCCCAAATGTTGTTGACGCTAACACTCAGTCGACGGTAAAAGACTTTAACTTGTGGATAAGATAGCTTTTCTCGGCGTAATACTATACAGTAAAATACAATGGGGTCCTCATATACAAAGATTAACTAGCAAATTAATTTCCAACACATTTGCGGTTAGAAAAACTGGACAAATTACGGATGTGGCTACAGCTAGGATAGTTTACTCTGCTTATTTCCATAGTGTAATGTTCTGCAGTCTCCGGTTGTGGAGCTCAGCTGCAGACTTTGAAACTACATATATTTCTTCTGCAGAAAAGTGCAATTCGCGCAATATATTGTTTGGGTCGTCGCGAATCACTACGAAATCGATTTAAGGAATTTAAGTTTTAACTTTAGCGTGTCTGAAAAAAAAGTTAAGATAAAATTGTGACACCTAGATCCAGGTTATCTAAAACTAATAAGGCTTTTCTCGGGAATTGCGTTCGATTCTATAGTAGAATCCAAGTTGAGGTAACTAAAATGTTTTATAGTAAATTCAAAGATTGTATAAAATAGAGGTTGTCACGCACGTAGGCTTTGGCTATCAGCTAACTATCAGCCTACGACCGGAGCATTCAAAATAGTAGATGTTGAAGAAAAATGAAACTTATAGACTGTCTTCCATATAGTTTATTGAGTAAAATAAAGAACTGTAACAATGAAAATACGATATAAAACACTTGTAAGAAAGAATATAATAGATATGAATACTGAGACAACAATTTGGGATACAAGGAAGCGGAGCTATGAAACGAAGGAACTTACCCCAGCTGGGTTCTAGTAGTATGTTAATTATTTATACTATAAGTGCACTGGATATTGTCACATTGTACACACGGCTATATATCAAGTATTGTACACATTGGTAACTTATTTCACTTTATGCAATAAATATATTCTGATTTGTTTTATTTCACTTGTAGAGACATGACCGCACAATTTAAGTTTTGTCTCAGAACTGATCGAATAGACTGAATGTCTGATGGACATTCTTCATATGAGATTTCAAAAATTTGAAAATTGGAATTAGAAAATTGATCATATGAAAATTTAAAAATTAGAATAAAGATTTGTGACCAGAAGCAATAATAGAAATAGGAGAGGTCGCATCGTTACAAGGTTAACTGACAAAGCCTACTACGGGATGGTTCATTGCGTGGGGGACGGGAATGTGTGGTTGTGTATGGATTTCCTCTGTGCTTGCGTCCCCCTGGCTGAGTGACAATTGTATAAGTAAGCATTATGTTTTTGGAATAATTACTGTGATATGGAAGAAATGATCCACCAAAGAAAATAATGCCTTGCTGGGCTACTTGCCGGAGTCGTCTCATTTTAAGTATTCCGAACCGGTGGTAAATTCAACTGTATGAACTTAACGTGTATAGGTGACTTACCTGCCTGAACTGAATGGATTACTTTTTTGTTGATTCTGCAAGAGATGCAGTAGGTACGTAGTTTAGCTGCAGATAATATTGGTAACAAATCAACGTGCCATGAAAATTTACTTTTCTTTGAATTAGATGGTTTTGTTATGTTCACGAATTATCACACACATATACACCCAAAGGGTAAGAGAAAAAAAAAACAGGAACTTTCTGGATAAGCGCTGTCCTTAAAAATAACCGATACGAGGTATCCTGCTTTTAAAGTATTTATCCTGCCAATTCTTTAAAGAAGTGGATAACTATTACTATATCTTTCAAAAGTGACAATGAAAACAAACAAACTTAATGCGAGTGATTTTGATGATAACTCTCAAGTTGATAATAAGACATTTTAAGAGTAGGTATACTAAATAAGTTCATACTTAAAAATAATAATAAATAATGATAATAATAAATCGTTATTATCAGGCTACTTGTGGCCCATAGATAAATAATAAAACAATTTTTGATAGTATAAAACACTTAAGCCTATGGATGGTAGGCGCTGCTGCAGTTTGCCTTTGTGCCATCGTGTGGCACTTGTCCGCGAAAGCGATAATCCTTGTTGCTACAGTCAATGTTACAGGTCATCAAATTGGCCAGAAATTACATTGCTGCTTAGATACTAGGTACTCAAGTCTTTACAATACATGATAAAAATCATGTTTGAGTCATCATCATCATCGGCCTATAGTGTTCCGCTGCTGAGCGGAGGCCTCCTTTCACAAATCAGGGTGAAAGGGAATGGGCAGATGCTCCACCGCGCGTGCCCGCTGCGGATCGGTGGAGGTAGGCTAGTGGTGAACCTACTGTTGAAATTTTCAAGCCGCCTAGAGGGCCTCCTACTAGCGACTGTCACAATTGAGTGATAGCCGGGACCAAAGGCTTTACGTGCCTTCCGAAGCACGGAAACGCTCGAATTGAAATGCCACTGGGCGGTCGCCCATCCAGGTGCCTATCGCGACGGACGTGGCTTGACTGTGCCGATCGATTAAGAATGGGTAATCATGCTATACCACCACAGTACACCACGAGCGCTTGAGTACTTGAGCTTGCGCACGTTTGAGTGTTAAGATGGTAATATTTGAATAATTAAATTGATGATTCAGGTATACCCATAAAAACTCCTAAGTGAAACATGCTGCTATATGCGGTGATCACTAACAACTCGTAAGTGAAACATACTGCTATATGCGGTGATCACTAACAACTCCTAAGTGAAACATGCTGCTATATGCGGCGATCATTAACAACTCGTAAGTGAAACATGCTGCTATGTGCGGTGATCACTAAAAACACGTAAGTGAAACATGCTGCTATATGCGGTGATCACTAAAAACTCGTAAGTGAAATATGCTGCTATATGCGGTGATCACTAAAACCTCATAAGTGAAACATGCTGCTGTATGCGGTGATCACTAAAACATTCTAAGTGAAACATGCTGCTATATGCGGTGATCACTAAAACCTCCTAAGTGAAACATGCTGCTGTATGCGGTGATCACTAACAACTCGTAAGTGAATCATGCTGCTACATGCGGTGATCACTAAAAACATCCTAAGTGAAATATGCTGCTAAATGCGGTGATCACTAAAACCTCCTAAGTGAAACATGCTGCTGTATGCGGTGATCACTAAAACATCCCAAGTGAAACATGCTGCTGTATGCGGTGATCACTAACAACTTGTAAGTGAAACATGCTGCTATATGCGGTGATCACTAAAAACTCGTAAGTGAAACATGCTGCTATATGCGGTGATCACTAACAACTCGTAAGTGAAACTTGCTCCTATATGCAGTGATCACTAAGATTTCGTAAGTGAAACATGATGCTGTATGCAGTGATCACCAAAAACTCCTAAGTGAAACATGCCGCTGTATGCGGTGATCACTAAAACCTCGTAAGTAAAACAGGCCGCTGTGCATGATCGCTGTAAGTAAGTAACATAAAGACGATGAAATATGTTGCTTATCATTGCCATGATCATCTTCTTTTAAAGGCTTATTACCCGACTACGGCGAAGCAAAAAGGAGGGTTATGATTTTGACCGGTATGTATGTATGTGGGTATGTATGTTCATCTCTTCCCTCATACCATCTATACTACTAATGACAAATTGACAAATGAGGTATCGTTGGAAGCGTCTTGATCGTCCACTGGTTATAGGCTATATGACGTTACATTAAATTGGATATGGCGCCCTCTAGAGGACAAAAAGTCATGGACTAAAAGTAAAAGATTTTTTAATGATGCCGTGTTGGGTATCAAATAAAAGGGCTTAATGAGTACATTTCAAAAATATACATATTGTTAGCTATTGCTCGCGGCTTTGCTTGCAAGCACCCGATAATTGGGAATAATTTTTAAAATCTCGCCTCTAATGTGAGCCAAACATATTTTCTCTCCATACCTACCCAAAATACATATATCTATAATAAATAGGTACTCAAAATTCAAGAAAATCCAAAATTCTAAATCATTTATTCAAATAGACCTTCGCAGGCACTTATGAAAAGTCTGACTCTAATACTCCAATACCGGTTCGGAAGTTTGCATCTGCTGAGAAGAGCCGGCAATAAACTCAGCAAGTTGGCGCAGTTAGTTAAGACGTGGAGTCTTAACCTATAGTGCCGCAGGTCGTGGGTTCGATTCCCACACAGGACATGCATTTGTGTGCATGAACATGTCTGTATGTACTGAGTCTGGATGTAATTATGTATATTATAAGTATGTATTTACAAACAAAAAGTAGTATATGTATTATATCAGTTATCTGGTTTCCAAAGTACAAGCTGTGCTTAGTTAGGTATCAGATGACCGTGTGTGAGGAATGTCCCAGGATATATTTATATATTTATAAAAAATTACTCTTTTCAAAACAAGCTTAGATTCCTACATAATATTTACATTATAATCGCACTGAAAACAATTGCAGAATCCAAGAAAAGAATCAAGCTAATTTTTATTTACAAGTTCTTACAGCTGAACCACATTTATGGAGAATGTTCAGTTTCTGTGAATTGGGTCAAAATATGCGTCAGGCTAATGACAACAGTTTTGTCGATCTGTTAAACAGCATCAGAGTGGGGAAATTAACAGTGGAACAACTAGCGATCTTAGATACTAGAAGAATTGTCAATGACACAGATCAGTATGATGAAATAGTTCACATATTTCCAACTTTGAAACAGGTAGACGAATATAACACACAGATGTCGGAACGTTTGGGATTGCGAACTAAAATATATAATATAAAAGCAATAGATACGTCTACTGAATCTAAAACATACGGTCAAGTTCCAAAACAAGAACATATACCTAGCGATCCCAACCGAACAGGAGGTATAATAAGCAGTATCGATATCGGTATTGGCTCGCGTGTAATGCTACGCAGGAATTTGAACATTAATCGAGGCTTAGTGAGCGGTGCGATGGGAGTGGTGAGGACCTTAATATGGCCTGCTCTTCGTCGTGATCAGCTGGAGCATGGAGAACATCCAAGCGCAGTTCTCATACAATTTGATGATTCCACTACACATGCAGATGAAGATGGGCTTGTTAGAATTGAACCTTGTCTGACTGAATTTGACGGATTAAGAGGATCGGGTAAAATTCAACGCAAAATGTTACCGTTAATCCTTACTTGGGCAGTTACTGTTCACAAGTTGCAAGGTTGCACTCTAGATAAAGCAGTAATTGATTTAGGAAAGTCACTATTCGCTAAGGGACAGGCTTATGTGGCCCTTAGCAGACTCAGGTCATTGGATGGATTATTTATTTGTTCCTTGGATCATAATAAATTGCTGAAAAATCCTCATGACCCTCGATCTCTTGAGGAACTGGAAAGGTTAAGAAGTCTTTCAAATTTCGAAACATGATCCTATGTGTAAGTTTGGTATATTACTTAGGAACATGTACAACAAAATTAAAAGCCGCTCTTCAAATACTTTATCAGGAAATTGTAACCCCAAAATAATTTAAATAAAAAGTAAGTTCAAAAACTAAAACCCGACTACCGAAAAATCACGCTCTAAAAAGTATGAAACAAGGAAATATTCTCATCTGAAATTGTTATGTATAAACTATTAAATATTTATCGTCAATTAAATAAGCGAAACACATATGTTATGTATTTTAATGTATTTAATTAATATATATATTCATACTGATGGTGTTAAGAGGATAGCCGTGGTCATTATGCCACTTTGCCCAATGCTTATGATCGCTTACTAATGTTTGAATGTATTGTCACAGTTGTATTGTTTTGTTAGGGTAGGTGGCATACGACCACGGCTATCCTCTTAACACCATCAGTATGAATATATATATTCATTAAATACATTAAAATACATAACATATGTGTTTCGCTTATTTAATTGACGATAAATATTTAATAGTTTATACATAACAATTTCAGATGAGAATATTTCCTTGTTTCATACTTTTTAGAGCGTGATTTTTCGGTAGTCGGGTTTTAGTTTTTGAACTTACTTTTTATTTGTTATGTTATCTACAATTAATACTTGAAGCAAAAACTTTCGCTCCCTTTTTAGGGATATTGCGCGCACGGAGGATTGTAAGATCTTTCATAGCTAACATTTATTTATTTATTCAATTTTAAGAATATAGTCGAATTTCGACTCATGGCGACCTCTAGTATAGTATAAAATGATAAAACATGGTGATATCACATAATGCAAAATGTATTAGACATACAACGCATACAACTACAAAAATTAAAACTAATCGTAAGATGATATGAAGACAGTTTGATTAAAACTAATGAATTACAATTTATTTCCACAGATGTTCCACGAATCAGCTAGTTAATATCTTGAGGTTCAAAGAAGGAAATCGATAATGGATGGCAGTAAAAACATAAATAATAATATCTAATTATGTCTATTGATATCGACAAGAAGAACTTATGATGATATTTTATTTTAATCGTAAGATGAAGTGAACACAGTTTGATTAAAACTAATGAATTACACTTTATTTCCACAGATGTTCCACGAATCAGCTAATAAATATCTTGAGGTTATTCAAAGAAGAATAATTAAAAACAATAATGTCTAATTGTCTACTGAAATCGACAAGAAGAACTTAAGATGATCTTAAATTTATGTTTAAATAATAATATGTATATTGATTTATATAATTGTTAATGATAATTTATTAACGTTATCTTTATTATATATTTATTTCGCTGAATAATATTATTAGAAACCTACCTTTGTTGACAATGTGTTGTAATTTAGAATAGTAATTATTTGTATAGAGACATACAGTATACGAATGGCCGAAACGGAACAGGGACATTCCGTTAAACAGGACGGCCGTCTGTTAGCATTAACATTATATTATTTTAATATTATTTAATTTCATACCATTGAATATTGATTAATTATAATTAGTTATTAGTATTATTTATTCTGAAAATGTAAAACAGTTTATTTTAATATGGATTTGGATATCGAGGGATGGCAACACCAAAAACGGGATATTGTAACAACGGTGGCCATTGGAGAAAGTATTTTTAATTACCCGACTACGGCGAAGCAAAAAGGAGGGTTATGATTTTGACCGGTATGTATGTATGTGGGTATGTATGTTCATCTCTTCCCTCATACCATCTATACTACTAATGACAAATTGACAAATGAGGTATCGTTGGAAGCGTCTTGATCGTCCACTGGTTATAGGCTATATGACGTTACATTAAATTGGATATGGCGCCCTCTAGAGGACAAAAAGTCATGGACTAAAAGTAAAAGATTTTTTAATGATGCCGTGTTGGGTATCAAATAAAAGGGCTTACTGAGTACATTTCAAAAATATACATATTGTTAGCTATTGCTCGCGGCTTTGCTTGCAAGCACCCGATAATTGGGAATAATTTTTAAAATCTCGCCTCTAATGTGAGCCAAACATATTTTCTCTCCATACCTACCCAAAATACATATATCTATAATAAATAGGTACTCAAAATTCAAGAAAATCCAAAATTTATTACCTATTGAAAAAGGTCAGGCAGTAACATTAAGACCGCTAACGGGAGATCGTCTGCAAAGAGAACGAACCAAATGGAGAACTATTGAGTGGGTTATAATAGACGAGATTTCCATGGTCCCATACTCTACTCTAAGGAATATTCACTTGAGGCTTCAAGAGCTAAAACAGAACACCCTTATCTTCGGAGGAGCTCACTTATTAGTTTTCGGTGACTTGATGCAATTACCACCAGTATCAGCAACTCGTGGCGGCGCATATTGCTTTAAACAACCAGATATTCTTACAGCCGAACCACATTTATGGAGAATGTTCAGTTTCTGTGAATTGGGTCAAAATATGCGTCAGGCTAATGACAACAGTTTTGTCGATCTGTTAAACAGCATCAGAGTGGGGAAATTAACAGTGGAACAACTAGCGATCTTAGATACTAGAAGAATTGTCAATGACACAGATCAGTATGATGAAATAGTTCACATATTTCCAACTTTGAAACAGGTAGACGAATATAACACACAGATGTCGGAACGTTTGGGATTGCGAACTAAAATATATACTATAAAAGCAATAGATACGTCTACTGAATCTAAAACATACGGTCAAGTTCCAAAACAAGAACATATACCTAGCGATCCCAACCGAACAGGAGGTATAATAAGCAGTATCGATATCGGTATTGGCTCGCGTGTAATGCTACGCAGGAATTTGAACATTAATCGAGGCTTAGTGAGCGGTGCGATGGGAGTGGTGAGGACCTTAATATGGCCTGCTCTTCGTCGTGATCAGCTGGAGCATGGAGAACATCCAAGCGCAGTTCTCATACAATTTGATGATTCCACTACACATGCAGATGAAGATGGGCTTGTTAGAATTGAACCTTGTCTGACTGAATTTGACGGATTAAGAGGATCGGGTAAAATTCAACGCAAAATGTTACCGTTAATCCTTACTTGGGCAGTTACTGTTCACAAGTTGCAAGGTTGCACTCTAGATAAAGCAGTAATTGATTTAGGAAAGTCACTATTCGCTAAGGGACAGGCTTATGTGGCCCTTAGCAGACTCAGGTCATTGGATGGATTATTTATTTGTTCCTTGGATCATAATAAATTGCTGAAAAATCCTCATGACCCTCGATCTCTTGAGGAACTGGAAAGGTTAAGAAGTCTTTCAAATTTCGAAACATGATCCTATGTGTAAGTTTGGTATATTACTTAGGAACATGTACAACAAAATTAAAAGCCGCTCTTCAAATACTTTATCAGGAAATTGTAACCCCAAAATAATTTAAATAAAAAGTAAGTTCAGAAACTAAAACCCGACTACCGAAAAATCACGCTCTAAAAAGTATGAAACAAGGAAATATTCTCATCTGAAATTTTTATGTATAAACTATTAAATATTTATCGTCAATTAAATAAGCGAAACACATATGTTATGTATTTTAATGTATTTAATTAATATATATATTCATACTGATGGTGTTAAGAGGATAGCCGTGGTCGTATGCCACCTACCCTAACAAAACAATACAACTGTGACAATACATTCAAACATTAGTAAGCGATCATAAGCATTGGGCAAAGTGGCATAATGACCACGGCTATCCTCTTAACACCATCAGTATGAATATATATATTAATTAAATACATTAAAATACATAACATATGTGTTTCGCTTATTTAATTGACGATAAATATTTAATAGTTTATACATAACAATTTCAGATGAGAATATTTCCTTGTTTCATACTTTTTAGAGCGTGATTTTTCGGTAGTCGGGTTTTAGTTTCTGAACTTACTTTTTATTAATTGTGTATTTACCAAGTTTATCAACGGTGTAAATAAAGATTTAGCTTGTTCAAACCGATTTTCTTTTCAGTAAATATGGTAAGGTTAACATTATTTTATAACTAACTGTCCCCCGCGGTTTCACCCGCGGTTCCCGGGATAAAAAGTAGCATATGTCCAATACAATCTGCGTACCAAACACCGCGATCGGTGGCGTAAGAGAGTAACAGACTGTTCACTATTGCCGTCACACCTATTTTGGCCGCGACTGATTGAGATAGCTATGAAGGTGCAAGTTGGATGACAGATCTTCCAACGCTGTCATCGTGCCTGGGGACCGCGGTCCAACTGTACTTCGTAAGCGCGATTCAGGATATTGTGGCGCCACGCCATCTATATTTCTGTGTGTGAACTATCTCAGTGTTACTGATAGATGGCTGATAGTTGTCGCTACAAAGCAACAATTTATTTTATTTTTTTATACGACTAAGTCGGTAAACAAGCATACGGCCCACCTGATGGTAAGCGGTTACCGTAGCCATATGGACGCTTACAACACACGAAGCATCGCTCACGCGTTACCGACCTCACGCGTCACGCGCAGGAACACAGCTTTACACAACATAAAGATATTTGGCTGCGGTATTCTGTAAGGTGAAGGTACTTCCCCAGTTGAGCTGCTCTTTGAGCGAATAAACGCTATTCTCTACCTTTCTCGAAATAATATACTCTTATTCGAGTCCCACCTTTTTCAAAAATTATTTTTTTTGGAGAGAGTGATTTTTGCTATTCCATGGAAGTGTAAGGTACACTTCCATACCAATTCAATACAACCTCACAACCAGCAAACCATAATTGATGCATAATAGATGTACGAGTGTCATCAAACAACCATTTATACCGTTTATGGTTAACATAGTATGTTATATTAATATTTATAATATGTATAGTTTGTCTTCAAGTGATTTAAAGTGTTTCTTGAATTCCTCAGTGTATTACTAGTTGGCGATGACATGGAAACATGCCATTATATTTAATAACAATGTAATAATTATTAAATTAGAGAGCGTAGCGTTTATTCGTTCAAAGAGCAGCTCGACCTCCACCTTACAGAATACCGCAGCCAAATGACTTTATGTTGTGTTCCTGCGCGTGAGTACGCGAGCCAGAGCTCATTAGGGTCGGTAATACGTGAGTGATGGCTCGTGTGCTGCATGCGTCCCTTGTGTTGCAACATCCGTGGCATCACAAGTGTCCATAGACCGACCCTGCAAAAATGGAGGATTTCACTCATGGAGGTGCAAGTTGTGCAAGAGGCACCTCCATTTAAAAGGGAAGATCTTGAAGAAGGAGACCGCGGTCCAATTGTGCATGTCGGACAGTTGTACATTATGGAGATTCTCGAGAAAACTTCTTAAGCCTGATGCAGGATATTGTAGTGCCACGCCATCTATCTTTCCGGGTGTGAAATATCTCAGTGTTACTGATAGATGGCTGATAGATGTCGCTACACACTCCCAAAAGCCGGCAGCGAAAGGTACAAAGTGCAGACATTGTGTACTACTTACTGGGCTGGTCCTGGTACTATACTGGCAGCACAGCGCCTCCTCATGAAGCTCTGACAACCTTACTCAACGGAACACAGCACTACGATAAAGTATGTTTGACTGCAATCTTCTGTGAGGAGATAACATTCCTAGTCAAGCTGCTTTTTGTATAGGCAAACAAGCGCATGGTCCTCCTGGTGGTAAACGGTTACAGTACACATGGAAACTTGTGATGCCACCGATGTTGCAAGGGACGCTTGCAACACCCGAGGCATCACCCATGCGTTACCGATACTTCCCCCCTCCCCAATGGGTTCTGGAAACCTCACTCACACGCAGGAACACAATATTCTGCGGTTTTCTGTAAGGTGGAGGTACTTCTCCAGTCGATTTGCTCTTTGAGCATAATAATGCAGTAGAAGTAGAAGTAGAAGAGGTAGAACCTCTTCAACTCTACTTCCAAGTTTGAGCACCAGAAGTATTAAGAAAAGTTTAACTTTACCACCGTTAATATTAGGCATGCTTTGACAGTGCTTTGGTTACGTCCTGTTTTTTTTCATCAGCTGCTCAAGAATTTATGGCATTCGCAAACTGGTGGTAACAGCAGTAAAATGATCTTCAAATGACAACGATGATTAAGGTGAGCATTAAAGGCACATTAAATGATAACCTTACATAAATCATTCAGTTGAGTCATTGCATTACGCGTGGGTAACTCAATGAAATTGTGTGCAGTGGGTTGAGATAGTTCTAATCAGGTCAAAAAGCATAGACAGCAACAGATTTATGAATAGATATATCCTGGAGATTCTTCACACCTTCCTGTTACCACCTTCAGGCACATCATCACCACCACTGATGATAGAGTATGCTGCATGGCAGTTGATTTGAAGCAGGCGATCCGAAACATCACAAAAATTTTGTATTTTCTTGTACGAAATCCGGGAATGGTTCATCAAAGATGGGAGACCCTAGGAGGCGAAGTGAACACTTATTAACAATTTTGATATTCGGGGCTAGTTTGTTGAACTTTTCTTTTGTCGGAGAATTAGATAATTGGTCGAACTCAGTTGGATTATGATATTATCGTGGTACAAGGGTTGGATGAAATAGTAGCAACACTGATTTGACTTTAACGTAAATAACAGACTTAATGAGGGTATTTGTAAAAAGTAAGAATGCTGATTTGACTATAACGTGAATAACAAAGTTAATAAGGGGATGCGTATTGCTTTTGGGACAGTTAGTTTTATCACAAGCTCTCGAGCTGTACACATCTCAGAGCAATCGTTGTTACATCCGGCTCTTAAGCCTATACTTATTTAAGAATGTACAATTGTGTGAAGTGAAGTGATTATTTAATTGTAATATTACGACAATAAACACATTGGGCCCGTGAGGAGTTTGTTGCGTCGCTTCTTCTCCTCATACGGGACTTTTACGAAGCGATGGTATAAGGTTGTTTTATTGCCTGCGCTACGCCCACCGAATCCTGATACCACTGAACCCTAATCGTGGTCTTTGTATCGCTTGGCTGTCGCTGACTCCGACATATATAAACATTCGAATTGAGAACCTCCTCCTTTTTTGAAGTCGGTTAAAAAAAGAGACTTTAACCCCGAAAAGTATTAGATTCCTCGGGAACGTGGGAGAAACTGCGGGGCGAGATTAATAAGCGAAATACTGATTGACATTAGGATCGCAAGTTGTCACCAATGAATCACGTACGTTTGAAAATCTTTAACAAGAAATCAATTCCACACGGTTCGATCTGACCCTACGACCGCCCAGCCTGAGATGCATCTTAAGGGCCATCGAGTAGTACAGATAAGTACTCCTGCGCATCTATGTAGGTCATGTTTGTAGATGTCGATTACTGGTTGATTTATATCGTTATACTAAACTAGCTGTCTCGCGCGGTTTCACCCGCGTACCCGTGATAAAAAGTACCCTGGGATAATGTAGCTTCCTATTAGTGAAAGAATTTTTCGAATCCGACTGGTAGTTACAGAGATTAGCCCGTTTAAACAAAGAAAAAAACTCTTCGGCTTTATTATATTATTATAGTATAGATCAGGGCTTCCCAAACTGTGCGTCGCGACGCCCTGGGGCGCCGCGGTATTATCCAGGGGCGTCGTGAGGAGATCTAAGTACCTAGGTTTAGTTCGCTGTCTGTGTCGATGCGACCAAGTCGACCATGCGCATTGTGATGCGGCGGAAGGCGGGCGGCCAGTGCTTTTTTTCTTATATTAAAGTCGTATATTAAAGTAATCTTAGGTCGTAGGTCACTATTTTTTGCAAAAAATTAAGCGTTTTTTTTTTTTTTTATACCTCTTAGATTGCAAATAAGCATACGGCCCGCCTGATGGTAAGCGGTTACCGTAGCCTATGGACGCTTGCAACACCAGGGGTACCACGCGCGCGTTGCCGACCCTGCAGAAATCTCTTCACACCCCTTTTGATGAACCCCATGCTGTACTCCATTGGGAAAACCACGGCGGGGAGCTCATTCCACAGTCTGAGCGTCCGCGGAAGGAAGCTCCTTTGAGCCCGCACAGTACGAAACAATTCAGGTTTCAATGTGTGAAGATGGACTCCCCGTCGATGGCGAGAGTTGCGATGGTAGAAAGTAGCCGTGGGCATCATCTTCATTATTTATAACTATTGATAACGCAAAGTAAAAAACACGGTAGCATTTTTATGTAATGAAATAAAACTTTATTTATACTGTCTTAATAAAACATGACCTTTTAGATACAATATACAAATAATATCGGATGTAAAGTGTACATTATTATAATATATAATATAATAATATCAACGACCTTTTGTGTACACTTCCTATCATTTATTGATATTGTACGATTGATGTGCTGAAGTGTATGTTGTGTTATATTATTAGGATTCTGTAGGTTAAAAATTATCATCCCTAACCTATTTATGGCTTGAAAGAACTTAATTATATTATATACTAGCAGACCCCCGCGGTTTCACCCGCGTACGGTTTGAATTTTCTCCTTCGAAAACCAATGCACGCCACAGATATTTTTACAATTAAAACTAAAAACCTATATTATGCGTACACAAAAAAATCGAACTCAAAGAATCTTATTTAATTATTATAACATCAAATGAGAAAGAAATTAATTTAACTACAATCAAAACATTCTAATGAAATAAGAAAATGAAATATTTTTTTTCATTGGCGTCACACGGGGTGTGTATTTTGCCAATTTCCAGTTATATTATATAAGTTCTAGTCACAATAAATCACTTTCACATAGTCCTCATGCAGTCAGTCACCGTCCAAAACTCAAAATACACGAATTTATGAAAATAAAAATGAAAACGCAACGTCACTCTGCAAGTTCTCGCCAAAAAGTCCGAGAAAATGAACTTTGTACTACGTACTACTCATACGTCTGTGGAACTTCCAAACAAATTTCGAATCCTAATCCGTTTAAATATTCTTTAATATTTGACATTCCAATTTTAAAGAGCATTTCAGTTTCCAGAACAAAAGGCAGATAGAGCGCGCGAAACACGGGAGTGAGGCCAAAAAAAACAATTAGGTACAAATTGAAAAACATATACCTGGTATTCGCTATTGAATTTGTATTTGCTATGTTTAAAAGCTGCTGTGTGCTAATTTATTAAAAAGAAAGTGTTTTCGTTAAATAAAGATTTTTAAACAGAGCAAATACAAATTCAAAGGCGAATACCAGTACGTGGATTTAATTAACCGTAACTTTATTGCAATGAAATTCCGATTGAAATAACCTCTGAATCGGTAGAAATATAACGAAATCGGAAATGGTTCCATTTCTAATGAACCACTGTTTGTATTTGCCGTTATCAGAACGTAAAAAAGATATCAGAAAACCGCTATATTGAACCGATTTCAATTCGAAAACTGATTGAAATTTAGTTACGTAATCGTAACCCTGGTATGTGTTTTTCAATCTGTATTTTCTTTTTTGGCCTCACTCCCGTATTCCGTTCGCTCCATCTGCCTTATTCTGTAATCTGTGAAAATCGGATTGAGATTTCAAACATGTCATTGTGTCAAAATAAAAAATGTTATTTAAATCAAAAGTACTAAGGAGTATTGATATCAACTTCGATGCAAATCACCCCTAAAATAACTCTCTACCCCTTTTTGACCCCGTTAGGCGATGATTTTCAATAAAATACGCAACATGTCTTCCATCAATACTTTAAGGAATGTTTATGCAAAATTTGAAGTAGATCGGACCAAGGAATCACATTGTCCCATACAAACTTTGCCCCCGTTTTTCACCCCCTTAGGGGTAGAATTTCGGAAAATCCTTTCTTATCTGATGCCTACGTCATACAAAGAACACACCCTCCAAGTTTCAGGTCTCTACGATCAGCGATTTAGGCTGTGCGTTGATTGTCAGTCAGTCATTCAAGACAAAGCATTTTATATGTATAGATAACGGGGTGGATACGACATAAAATTAAACCACGTAAAGTACTCATGTATACGATCAACTTTTACTATGGGCCCAACTTCGTAATCGCAAAAAAAATACTGTTTTTCATACAAAAGGTACATGTCTCCTCGGTAAAAATGTAAATCGTTCTGGGAATCTTGCCGTTAATCGGAAGCAGCGGCAGACTTGAGGAAATAAATGTTCTATATTTAGATTGTAATTTGTACATTTTTGTTGTATATAATTATTAAAAGTACTGAAGATTAAAAAAAAATTAAAATAATCAACCAAGTACAGTGGCCGGCAAACAACTTGAGCCATGACCTTGAGTGCGCAGTAGACGATTTTAAGGTGTCGTTGGTGGAAAGAGAGGTGCGCGGGGGCATTCTGTCGGCACGCGTCCACGCTATTGGCCGAGCATGAGTGTACATGCGCGAACTTACCCCCACTACGTCGACTTTGGCTCAAGTTGTTTGCCGGCCTCTGTATGTAATATTGTTTTTACATATTTCATACTTACTCGAGGAGATCTATTTTTAGCTTTTAGATTTTGCTAACTTTACACTGTAATGCGTTTGATAAATAATAATAATAATTAAAAAAATAGCATCATGAACTCTAAATTACCTCCTCCACAAATGGTGCGGAACCCTAATAAATGAGGTGTGCGTATAATAGCATCATTACTACAATAGACATTTCATCTTTATATTTACACAAGTCTGATATTATAATAAGCTAAATAATGAATGAATGGATGGTTCAATGCATGAAATATGCAAGAAATTAAAATATGGTGTTCTTTTTCATTCCAAAATAGTATTATTATTATATATTTACGTACCTTGTTGCCATACCGAATTACCGAATATAATGGACACAGCGTTTTGCATCCTCATTTATAATGCAGACAGGAAGGGAGTGGAACTTGCTTCCGACTGAGTTACTCTTACAATCTAAAGAGGGACATTCAAAACAAGAGTGAATAAGTTTCTTCTGGGCAAGCCCATTTTATGCTTTGAACATGCCAAGAGGCAAACAGTATAGAAAGAAAGAAAATTATTATATTTCTACCAAAACACAACGCACAAAATGCAAATTACATAAAAAGGAACACCATAATAAAATACAGAAATAAGTTATAAAACTACAGCAACAAAAAAAAACTGTGCGTCGCGTTGTAGAAATAAGGCCTCGACAGTATAAAGTTGTGGGAACTACCCACAAGTTTAGTTGGTAATAGTTTAGTTTTAACATACATTTTGTATTATTGTGTTTGTGATAACCATATAAAATTTTATGTTCCGCCAGTTGTCAACTTTTCATGTAGGTAGCATCAGCATGCTCTGTATTGACATGAGACATAAAATGTTAAACTAAGGTTATATTTGTTATTTAAATTGTCATATATTTAAGTGGATGTAAATTCTTATGAGAATAATTTTTTTAAACGCTAAACGGAATATCGTTCATTAGTATATTTTTTTATTTTGCGTGGCGAAACTAAAAAGAAAACAAAAACGCACACATACTGCATAACCCCATCCACATCCCACAAAGGCTCCAATCTGCCACAAATTAACACTCGATTGTGCCGGTTTCTATAACATACAATATTATAATTATAATAATATTATATTATAATATACACTTGTTCATTCAACATGCACCGAGGAAGATTGATTGAGCGCAAATATGGACGTTGAGAAACGTTGAAGGTCTCCTAATTTGGGATCAGTCGAGACTTCTGTGGGTGTTTAGAGGTGCTTATACTGAGTCAGAGGCACAGATATAAATTTAAATAGATAACGCGAGTTTTTTTTTTTTTAATACTACTTAGGTAGCAAAACAAGCGTACGGCCCGCCTGATAGTAAGCGGTTACCGTAGCCTATGGACGCTTGCAACACCAGGGGCGTCACTCACGCGTTGGCGACCCTGCAGAAATCTCTTCACACCCTTTTTGAAGAACCCCATGCTGTACTCCATTGGGAAAACCACGTAGTGTATGTACTTTGCGTGAATCGCTCTTGGTGTAACATAATAAGCCGTTCTTAATCGATCGGCAAGTTAAGCTACCACCGTCGTGGTCGGTACCTGGATGGGTGACCGCCTAGTGGTATTTCAAATCGAGCGTTTCCGTGCTTCGGAAGGCACGTAAAGCCGTTGGTCCCGGTTATCACTTAATTGTGATAGTCGTTAAGCTAGTTGGAGGCCTCGTAAGCGGCTTGAAAACTCCAACAGTAGGTTGAACACTAGCCTACCTCCACCGATCCGCAATGAGCACCCGTGGTGGAGTATCTGCCCATTCCCTTTCACCCTGATTTGTGAAAGGAGGCCTGTGCTCAGCAGTGGGACATTATAGGCTGATGATGGAAAAAAAAACTGTGCAAAAAAAGGGAGAACGATGTTCTTCTTTTGAAACTGACGCGCGGATAGGGAACTCGAATAAGGTTGCATGAAATATGTGTAGCGAGGGATGTGTGTAGCTGGCAAATAGGATAGCCAAAGATTTTCATAGGGCATCGTAGGATAGCTTCATTTTCACGTTATAACTCTAATGCCAGCCTAAATAAAGCGCCCTTGTGACATTATGGTAGGTATAAAAAAGTTACACGCTTGGTTTTCGTACGGCTGGAGGGACTTGCGTTATCCATTTAGATTTATATCTTTGGTCAGAGGTACCTATCATACTGGCTCCTTGGTGTTGAAAAATATAAGGATTCACCAAGAATGTATCTGGATATCATCATCGTATCACCTAGCACCTATCGGTGTGTTCTGACAGCTGCACTTGAGAGCCAGTTCCTTCTAGGCTTTGTGTGTGCACCACCTTCGGCCACATCATCACTTACCATGGTGAGACTGTGGTCAAACACAGTAGTAAACATATATCATTATATCTTATTCGAGCGATCTCATTTATAAAAAGAGAGATTACAAATTAATGACTTGTGTGTTTTGATTGTAAAAGCTGATGAATTCGACGAAAGATGGCCTGCCCATAGACATAAAAAAATCAAGACGGAGTGTCACCTCATAAGAAAGTGAAGCAAAAAATTGCCAACGTGTGCGTTAGTAAAATCAGTACTGGCCCAAGCAGGCACAAATGGTACTGAGCCTTATTGTCACTGTCAACGTCTCAATACGGAATGACAACCGATCGGCTTCCTATGGTGTATATGTGTGTGTGTGAGGCCATGTATTTACAAGAACGCTTCCTATTACTTGCGTCACTTAAGAACACAGACCGTTCCGTCTTTAATTTTTTCTTGGTCTGAGGGCCTGCCTATATATATTTTTTCTACAGTCCATTTCACAATTTCTCAGGCATCTAGAAAGACAGCGATGTGGCAACATTAATCAAGGAAAGTCAGAGGCTGGCAATTTGTAACTTGCTCGTTTATATCTCATTTGTAGAAAACCACAATTCGCTTTTAATTTTGTAATAACTTTATTTTTCCACACTTATTAATGGCTTGCTGCAAAAGTGTTACAGCCTAAACCGCTATTTAACTAACTGACATAATGATTAAATGATTTTTTCCAAAAAATAATATCAGTATATCAGTTGTTTCTTCATCACAATACCAACAAAATTATGTATGATAAATAAATAAATAAATAAATATCCTGGGACAATCCTCACACACGGTCACCTGATCCCAAACTAAGCAGAGCTTGTACTATGGAAACCAGATAACTGATATAATACATATACTACTTTTTGTTTGTAAATAAATACTTAATATACATAATTACACCCATATCTTGGTCTCAAAGAAACAGGGTTTAAAATTTAAAACTATATTTTTTTTTTAACTGATAATCCGTCTGTGTAAAAGATAACAAATTAGAGTGAAAAAAAACTGTGTAATAATCATTGAGCTATTATTACTACTTATAGAGAAGACACCATACATCACAACTATGTTCCGTTCAAGTGAGGCCATCCGGCCACACTTATTGTTGTAGAACGATGAACGAAACGCGTAAGCGCCGTGAAAATCACGGTGTTTGCAAAAAAATACTCCTAAAAGCGTTCTGATAGCGCTACGTGTTTCTATTGACTGCTTAGACGACTAATAATATTTTTTCAGAACTATAGAGAACATAAGTTGACTCTCTAAGAAATGGGACATAACCTTTGCTTATGATAGCTTCTCTATACGTAGTAATAATAGGTCAATGGTAATAATCCCAACTGCGAAAGTGAGTTTGTTTGTTTGTTACGCCTTCACGCCTCAACTACTCTACGGATCATTATGAAATTTGGCATGCAGATAACCTATGGTATGGAGCAGGATATAGGCTACTTTTTTTTACCGGGAACGCGGTTGAAACCGTGGGGGACAGCTCTAGTAATATAATAAATATAAAAAAAACAATATAAACAAACCTTTTCCCACGGATTATTTTTCTAGTATTTTTTTTATTACTTGTGACCCATCATATATATAGTATTCATCCCTCAAGAGGAAATTCACTAATTTATTAGGACCTTATATAATTGTCTTGTTTGCAACATATAAATTCCAGGTTTTTTTTTTCCCGCTTTCAGTTTTGATCTCACTGTGAAATTAATTTTCAGTCACGGGACTGTATTTTGTAAGTTCGAAATTTGAAATATATTGGAACTACAGTTTTTCGCAATAGCATACTTTTGCACTTACGTATTTCGAACTTATGACCACACGAACTGTACGGTGTAGGTGTACTAACGGTACAATCGGTGTCTAAAATATCGAAGTTCCGAAATACAGTTATGACGGCGGGTGGTACTCTACCGGTACTGGTACTGTACCTACTGTATTGTACCATTCCTGTCATGGAATTTTGACTTCAAAGTACACTAAGAAGTAAAACAAATCCTGATCTGATGACAATGGGACCAAACGGGAAGTGTACCCTTCCAAACAAAAAAATAATTTTCCGAATCGGTTCATAAATGACGGAGTTATGAGGTAACAAACATTAAAAAAAAACAACCGAATTGAGAACCTCCTCTTTTTTGAAGTAGGTTAAAAGGAATAAGAATACACCATCAGCTTTTATTTAATTTGTTATTTATCTCTATTTGTTTCTTTGGGTAAGTTGTTTGTTATCATGTGTCTAAGTTATCATGTGACAATTCAATTTGGTGCTGACAGCGCCACCTAGTTATTTTGCAGCAACTCTTTAAATACCTACAAGAAAACTTCTCATTATGTCTATGTTTTATTTTTTATTTTTGTGGTTGTACATTATTGTTATTCTGATTTTTTAATGTTTCTATTATTTAACTACTTTTGTTTTTTTCTTAATTTGTTTTTATTTTTTTAATTATTTTTTATTTTAAGTTACGTTGTTCGTGACGTCACCTATGGCAGCGACTGAAAATCAGTGCTGTAGCCCTGTACCTGTACTGGGCTTGCAGTCTACAACTGAGTCGCTGTAATTTTTGATGTCACACAACACAATTTATTATTACTTTTATTTTCTTTTTTACTGTCTTCTGTGTATGTTATATGTAACAGTGTATGTAATTGTGTTGTGTTACAGTCAAAATAAATGTTTTTTCTTTCTTTCTTTTCTTCTTTCTAAGTATCGTTTACTAATTACCAGTCACCCTATATATGATTGTCTGCTAAAATTCATATAATCTTCTAAATCACAGACTAAAAAAGTTACACAACAATATTACCCAAAATTACTTTTCACAAATGAAAGTGTAACGAAAACGAGAATAATTGTTCACGCACAATAAATTAATAATCGTAACTATACATGAAGTAATAATGCATTTATATAATTTTAAGTGAATTAATTGTATGTTTTTTTGTACGCATGTGTACATGTTTAATTGCTGGTAATTTTGAGTTTTATTGTGAAATTATTACAGCTCAGTCTTACGAATAAAATATTGTTTAAATATAGTCTATAGAACTGTGTATATCTTTTACCACTTCTAAGGTGGCAAAAAAGGGTATGGCCAGCGTTTACCAATAGGTCCTGGGACATTCCTCACTCACGGTCATCTGATCCCAAACTAAGCAGAGCTTGTACTATGGAAACCAGATAACTGATATAATACATATACTACTTTTTGTTTGTAAATATATACTTAATATACATAATTACACCCAGACTCAGGACACACAGACATGTCCATGCACACAAATGCATGTCCTGTGTGGGAATCGAACCCACGACCTGCGGCGCGATAGGTGGAATCTTAACCAGCTGCGCCAACTTGCCCGTCAGTCGAAGAATGTCGCAGCATATATTTTTTTATTATTATTACATAAATTGATCTTCAATTTCCGTATTGAAGTATGAATTTATGACTATTGGACATTCGTGGTAAAAATTACGTTATTATTGTAAGTACTGACGATTAGAAAAGTCTTAGGTGAAAATATTATTCATCATAAAAATGTTATACAACATATTTGAAAACTTATAAACGTTACATAATTTTATTGAAAACTATTGAAAACATGTAACAATACAATATTGACAATAGATATAAAATTATATTGCAATATGTCAATGATAATAACTTCATTTTAACGTTATAAGTATGTTAATATGCGAGTGACTAGAAATCTAATGGTGCGTCCATGCTACGCGAATCGAGCACGAGCCGAGCCACGAACAAACCTACGACGAGCCTACAACGAGCACGAAGCAAAATTCAAAATTCTAAATTCAAAATCATTTATTCAAATAGACCTTCGCAGGCACTTATGAAAAGTCTGACTCTAATACTCTAATACCGGTTCGGAAGGTTGCATTTGCTGAGAAGAGCAATAAACTCAGCAATTACTCTTTTCAAAACAGGCTTAGATTCATTACATAATATTTACATTCTAATCGCACTGAAAACAATTGCGTGCCCCGGCGCGGCGGCAAAATTACAAAGTAGACTGAAAAATTATTTAATAAGTAAATAAATAGCAAACTTAAGCAGACCAGCCCCCACAACTGAAATCCACAAATGCGAATCCCTTTGTTCGTGAAAAAACTGTCAATCGCGCTCGTTCGAGGCTCGTAAGCCCGTCCACGCTACGCGAATCGTGCTCGCAGTGTACTCGTTCGTGGCTCGGCTCGTGCTCGGTTCGCCAAGCATGGACGCACCATTAGAAATTATATTGCAGGATGTCAGAAGGCGCCAGTAACAAAAAAGTTTTTTTTTTTGGTACTGGTTAAAAAAACGAAACAGTAAGATATTAAGATTCCGTGATTAAGATTTTCTTGTCATTGGCTATGTATTATTTTTATTATTAAACATATTGTCGTTCATTAAATTGTAATAAATTTTTATAAAATTATTTTTGTTACTGTGCTTAGATGTGCCTAAAAATGTTAACATCTTTTTGTAACCCAAATTTATATAAATAAATACTTATTACTTATTGCATAACACGATCTTTCAAAGTCGTCAATACATTATGGTGCGTCCATGCTTGGCGAACCGAGCACGAGCCGAGCCACGAATGAGCACACTGCGAGCACGATTCGCGTAGCGTGGACGGGCTTGCGAGCCTCGAACGAGCATTCGTAGCGTGCTCGACTGCGCTCCGCCCGATTGTCAGTTTTTTCACGAACACAAACAGGAGGCTTGAATCTTGTATATCCAGATACTTTATGAAGTATTTGACCAGACCAGATCCAGAGCTGACCAGGGTTGTTACTAGAGGTTTTACGCAATATTTTCATTTCAAATCTTCCTTATTTTGCCACTGGTGTCGCTGTCATCTTTAATCCATTCTGATCCCTACTTAGCACATTGAAAATGCCACTACGCAACTTATAGTGAGATAATTCACATTATTGCTGTATAAGTATTCAAAAATAGTTAACAGATGTATTGTTCCTACCAAATGAGGCTTATAAACGACAAATCATAATATAATAGTTGTAAAATAGCTAAAGTATCCCCATTACTGTTTTGTGTATGAAAATAACATGCTTAGTCACATGTTTGAGCGTTCTTTGGTGGAATTACTGTTGTTTATAAAGGTTATGGGGTTATTGGATGGATTTATGTGGGAATCGATTCGGGTTGAGAGTTTGAAAATAATGGCTGGCAGTAAGTACATTATTTTGTTTGAAGTTTACACATGGCCATGATTTCAAAACAAACAGAGCTAGTTAGTCTGGTGCGTCCATGCTACGCGAACCTAGCACGAGCCGAGCACACGTGGAGCACGGATTCTTAACGTGGGCGGACTTGCGAGCCTCGAAAGAACGTTCGAATGAACGAATACATACTTTAATAACACCTTCTAGTTATATTGAGACACTTGCCAATTAAGAATCCTCCTTGCCGTCCAAAAATGGCCGCATCCGTGATAAATTCAAACCAGTTCATTTGGAGCACCTCTTACTTCCGACCTCGGAGCTCTTGGGATGCGCGAGCGCATACCTCGGCAATGGCATTTCTTATAGTATATGTACAACTTTGTGGTAATTTTTGGTAGCCACCAGCAATACTCTATTTACACGAACGGTAATCAAGCATACGGCCCGCCTGATGGTAAGCGGTTAACGTAGCCATCATGGATGCTTGCAACACACGCGTTACCGACCCTTCCCTCCTCCCCAGTGAGCTCTGGGTCCCTTACTCACGCGCAGGAACACAACAAAGTTATTTGGCTGCGGTATTCTGTAAGGTGGAGGTACTTCCCCAGTCGAGCTGCTCTTTGAGCGAATAAACGCTATGCTCTAACCTCGGAGCGTTCGTCTTAACGAAATGAAGCACCCCAAGTGTTCTCGGCCGTCTTGTAAATACAAGCCACATGTACACTATTGTATGCCGATCGGTTGTCATTCTGTATTGAGACATCGACAGTGACAATAAGGCTCAGTATCACTTGTACCTGCTTGTGCCAGTCCAGTACTGATTTTACTCACACATACGTAAGAAATATTGTACTTCACATTCTTATAAGGCGATGCTTCGTCCAAATTCTTTGTAGGTCTATGTTTGGTGGCTATAAACCTCGTTACATCACTATTTGCTTCATAAAAGTTATTAAATTGATACTAATTTGGAGCTACTAATTTGGAGGAAGATAAGTATTTAGTTTGAACATGTATAGATACAACAAGGTCGCCAGAGCTCTGTGACGCTGTTTTTTTTTTTTTTTTATACGGTTACAGTAGCCTATGGACGCTTGCAACACCAGGGGTATCACGCGCGCGTTGCCGACCCTGCAGAAATCTCTTCACACCCCTTTTGAAGAACCCCATGCTGTACTCCATTGGGAAAACCACGGCGGGAAGCTCATTCCACAGTCTGAGCGTTCGCGGAAGGAAGCTCCTTTGAGCCCGCACAGTACGAAACAATTCAGGTTTCAATATGTGAGGATGGACTCCCCGTCGATGGCGAGAGTTGCGATGAGATGCGCTGTGCTGGCAGAGCAGTACTCGAGACCAGAGATTTTTGGTATAGCAAGCGTCTATCCTCAGCCTATAATGTCCCACTGCTGAGCACAGGCGGAGGCCTGTGCTCAGCTTTCACAAATGACAGTGAAAGGTAATGGGCAGATACTCCACCACGCGTGCTCACTGCGGATCGGTGGAGGTATGCTAGTGGTCAACCTACTGTTGGAGTTTTTCAAGCCACCCAGGTGTTTCCAACTAACACAACTGATAGCGAACCTAGGTCTGTACGTGCCTTCCAAATCTACGATTTGAAATAGTATTAGCCGGTACCTGGATGGGTATCCAGGTACCGGCTACAACTTTGCCGATCGGTTAAGAACGGCTAATCATGCTACTCCACAAGCTCTTCAACGGTGCTACAAGCGTCTATAGGCCACGATAACCGCTTACTATCAGGCTGTATGCTTAGATTAACAAACAATCTACAAAATTACCACTAAAAATAGTAAACAAAAATGGTAATTTGCACTTTGACATTTACTTAAAATAAACAAGTGCAATCAAAAGGAAGTAACACTCGACACAAAGGCATCGTCCTTCTAAAAAAAGAATGCGAAAAATTCCACGCCTGGGAACCGAACCTGTGACCTTATAGTTATTGAACTGTCTATTACTCATCAGTGCAAGACGGTTAATAATAACTATTGTTAGTTTAGGCGTTGTGGTTATTTGTCAGAAATCATCATTACGTTTTTTTTTTAAATATTAGGGTGCTGAGGTGTGTTTTCATACAAAAATTTTAATGTATAATTTACGCTTTTCGAGTGATGAAGCCTAATGGCCGAACACAGAGACGTAAAATAAGTTTATTGATTATCAAATTCAAATTCAAAAAGCATTTATTCAATTTAGGCCCTGATAAGGCACTTATGAACGTTAACAAATGACTACACCGGTTCCAAATACAACTTGAACTGAGAAGACTCCGGCAAGAAACTCAGCTATCTATACCTTTCTCTCTCTATTACTTATTCAATAAACACAAGAGATATCTTTTTTATTTCATTTTACTTGAGTCAGTAGATTCTAATTGACGTCTGTGATTACGTCGGTTAAAGGCACTTCGGCTTATTTATGTATAGTTTTAAGAGAGGTAGAGTGTAGCGTTAATTCGATCAAAGAGCAGCTTGACTGGGGAAGTACCTCCCTTGAAGAATACTGCAGCTAAATAACTTTATGTTGTGTACCTGCGCGTGAGTAAGGTCGCCAGAGCTTATTGGGGAGGGGGGAAGGGTCAGTAACGCGTGAGTGATACCCCGTGCCACCAGGCCTATAGACCTCAGCTATACTAGGAGAAGTTTTGTCAACTTATAAAAACTGGCTCTCAAGTGCGACTGCTGGAATATATCGATAGGTTTTTCGACAGATTTTCAACTTGCCAGCCAGTTGTGTACAATGCCTGCACGCCATTAGTGTGACGATTCACAGAGCCGGATAATTCATAATTGTAGAAAGTACGTTCACCACAACTCTTGGTTGGTTAATCGGTATAAAATAACAAGTTTTTCACCCGCGATGGAATTAGAGGTAGGATTTTTTAAATCCTTCCATAGCGGATTCCTACGCGACGTTATTAAATGTGTACAAAATTTCAAATTTCTAGTGTGGTTTATCCTGTGCGTACATTCACAGATAGCTAAAAATAAATGTATGTTATAGACAAAGAATATTTTTTTATGAAAACACACCGATACGAACATAATGATTTCATGCATTGATCATTATAGCAAATACTCGTGTACTATTACTGTAAGTATACATATTTGAAACTCCTCAAAGGTATCTGAGAATTATTTGTAAAGATAATAATAATAGTTATTTGCTACCACACCATTCGCGCATGAAGAAATACTGATTAATTTGGACTAACGAGCTCATGTTGTCCTTGTCTACCTTCAGTGTGTTATTAGGGTCCATCCTTATGTTGTCCTTGTCTATTTTCAGGGCCAAAATTTAGCCTCAATTCATTTTATACCATGTCTATCATTGATATATTATCGTCTATATTTTCTGTTTGACGTTTACGAATGCCACAGAAAATTAAACTGTATTTAATAAATAATGGTTAATTGTATGAGGAAAGAAATTACCTTTATTGTAAAGAAAAAAGGTTTATTTATTTTTAATTACTTATGAACGTTAAATGGACTCCACTAACCGTTCGGAATCTGGAGACGAGCCAACCGAAGCGCAAGGGCACTACCTACCTTTTCTCGAAGCGCTTCCTCGTTTTTTTAAACCCTCATAACTTGGTTTTGTATTATACCAGATAAACAAAATTCTCGGGATATGATGTCAATAGTGAACTTATTAAACATATTAAGTTTCAATAACACAGCTCCTATACTTTAGATTTTATTGACACATAATAAAAATAATATAATAAATGCGGTCGAGACCTTGGGACCATGGGGGTCAGAAGCTCGCCGTTTTGCTCGCACCTTGTCTTCAAAATTGATCGAGACCTCCGGAGACCAGCGGGCGGGGAGCTTTTTCCGCCAACGCGTCAGCTTGGCTATCCAAAGAGGAAACGCTGCCAGCCTTCTGGGAACCTTGCCGTTAATCGGAAGCAGCGGCAGGCTTGAGGCAATTTTCTATATATAGATTGTATTTTGTACATATTTGTTGTTAATAAATTTAAATAAATAGAAATATAATATTAGTATACATAAAACCCCGATTTCGTCACTGACTCACTGATGATCATCAAAACTCTTAGGGTACTTCCTGAAGTCCTAGAAAGCTGACATTTGGTATGTAAGCTGGTTAAAATTAGTACACAAACAACAAAAAAATATAAAATTGAACTATTACCAAAAAAAAATTTTGTTTTGTCATAAGCAACATACAAAAAGAAGTGAAATCCAACCAAAAACATGTAAAATGTTGCCTAGACGAGACCATATGGCTGGCACTGTCAAAAAGTTATCAGATCTCATGTAGAGCCAAGCCTCTACACGCCCTAACTCTACAAGCCCTAACTTCTGGTGATAAGTGGACCCCTTCCCCCTCCCCAATAGGCGACCTTACTCACGCACAGGAAAACAACATACATTTATTTGGCTGCGGTATTATGTAAGGAGGAGGTACTTTTTCTAGCCAAGCTGCTCTTTTAGCGAAATAACTGACTGAAAACAACGCAAAAATTTGGGGTCTCAGGTTTTAGGTAAAATATTTTGGATGGATCTGCCCACGCGTCAAGATTTACCCCAAGCTTACATACAAATGTATGCAACATGACAATTCAATACACAAAAATAAGTAATTTAACAGTAGATAAAAAAATAATTGCGTTAGAAAGTGGGTAACGCACAAAATGTCAAATAAAACTATAATGTTAGCATAAACTTTAAAGGTAATGTGCATATTGCATGAAAGCATCCAAAACGCATCTTACATTCAGAGTATGCGATAAGAGACCGTATGATATAATATAATAGAGGTAATATGACAAATTGTTGTTTAATTTAATGTTATGTCACTATGGCTGCGCGTGCGTCTGTGTGGACGGTGTAGGACCACATGGAGTGAGCCTAATATTTTTTTATAAAATATTGGTTTGACGTTTCAAGCTCATGTAATCACTTACCAGAAAATGGCACGACCTATCGAAAAAATATAGCATATTTGTTTACGTTCTCATTGTGCGGTTGATGATTATCAAAAAATCTACTTCAAAATATACAAGTCTGTTTTTATCCTCGCAAGTGTGTTGAAAAACGTCGTATGATACGCGTGTCCATTGATGATACTCTCGGATCTCTTATGGCGTTCGTCTACGGGTCACGTGCTTAATACCACCTCGTCTGAAGTCGTCTGTAATGACCACCTTTGCACACATGAATCATAATGTACTATTATTGTGATATCTATAATATTAGAGCTTAATGTTATTTCGCCCAAAGATCAGCTCGACTGGGGAAGTATCTCCACCTCACATAATACCGCAGCCAAATAACTTTACGTAGTGTGCCTGCGCGTGCGTGAGTAAGGTCGCCAGAGCTCATTGGGTAAGCGGGAAGGGTCGGTAACGCGTGAGTGATCTTTGATTGGAAAATCCTTCCTTAGGCATCCAGCCTTTGCTACAGGAGTCCCTGCGGTATACTACATTACCGATCCTTCCTCCCTCCTGAAGTCCTGATGAGCTCTGGTAAACTTAATCACGCGCAAGAACACACCCTTATTTGTCTCCGTCCATTGGTGAAATCCGTATAAAGATCCGTTCAGCAGTTTTTGAAATTATCTCGTTCAGACAGACGGACAGACGCGGGGACTTTTATAATATGTAGTGATTTTGATGCGCTGATAGCTTTGTGGTAATGACCTCGAATGCCGTAAAGGTCGCGTATTCGAATCCTGTAATGAGCTTGAACTTTCGGCGAAAGAAAACATATAAGAAAAAATGCCGTAGTATTCCCAAAGGAGTACAGATTTTACTTGTTTTTCTCTTTTTGTAACTATTTTTTTTTATTAGCGTGGGTAAATCCTCATAGGATACCCGACCGCCCTGGGGGAACGGCCCACGGGGGTCACCACGCTGCGGTACAGGGGGGGCGGGCTCTCGTGCAGGGAGCCAATTCTCAAGTACACGAATTCATCACTCGTTCGAAATAAAGTTCGAACTCGTACTTTATTCGAGTGAAAATCAAGTTAGGCTATTCTGACAATTTCGAAGCCGCCATTTTGTCTCATTTTTCGAGGGCTAGCGCTCGAACTGCTTCGACTGGTCGGGACCGTTCGAAACGTATTTCGAATGCGAACTATCATACGTCAAACAGTTATGCTGTCATTTGGAAACGTAATGACAGGTAAACCTAAGGATTTCCGTTACGCACAGTCAATACTTGTTAAATTAATTTATAATTATTAAATAAAATTGATTAATTTATGAATTCCGGCTAAATCAAGATATGAAAATTGTAAAACACTGTTGTAAATATGGTATAGTCATTAAAATCTTTTTAGGATTTAATTTAAGGCATAATGTTATCACGTACGTTAACAAAATGCAATTATCAAGTGAAACGAAACGCATCGTGCAATTTGTATCTTTCATAATGGCAACATTTATTCCTTACACTCGAAATTATTTCGAAGGGTAGTTCGATTAGTGCCGAAAATACAGGAATCGAAAAACTGACTCCGCCCCTCCAAATTTTACGGCCGAAATTGGACTCGTAATGCAAGTTCGATTCGAAGGCTAGTTCGAGGGAAGTGAGAATTGGGTCCCAGATCGCGTACCTGCCCCTCCAAGCGCGGCTCTGAGATGGCCCGTCCCGGGGAAGTGTGATACCTCCTCCGAGCACCCTCGCAATGCTATCGCACGATTAATCGTAACCGCTTCGTCGGGGCCGCTTCTGAGCATTCAGGGCCCCCACCCCGATTGCCTAAAGCCCAAAGGCCCCGTTTAATCGCCTTTTACAGGCAGGCAACACCTTAGTTATTCTAAGCCCGAACTACAGGGCAGAACTGTCTAGTGACTTAATAAACAAAGCATGAAGATATTAATGAAGTCTCTACATCTAAAGTGGTTGCACAATCCGTCCGTCTCTACAATTCATTTGTAACATTGTTAGCTCAGGTTCCCGCGCGAAAATGTTGTACCACTTGAGCTGTGAACTTAGGCACAATTTTTCGTTCTCGTGCTCTTAGAGGGTGCAGTACACAGGGCCGGATTATTTATAAGGCAGTGTAGATCCGCCACTGATACAGTCGGATTTTTCTGTTGTTGACAACTAAGTGGTTATTAATAACAGAAAAATACATATAAACATTATCCTAATGGACATGGAATGAGTTCCTCGAATCTTTACAGATTTACCATCAGTGTGCCTGTCAACATGACATTCAGAAAATTGACAGTCAGTTGATAATATTTTTATAAACAATTATCAATTACATAATAAGCTGTTATATAACAAAGGAAAATGGCGGAAAATATGTTGCAAATAATGCGTAAAAATGCGGTAAATTTGCCATCCATCATGGCTGCTACCTCAACTATAATTGCTTTTAATGCTACTAATGTACCGATAGACGCCACTAAAGGTTTGTACATAAAATACGTGAGCTTTTCAACTAATTTCTCAATCGAATTTAAAAAAAATCATGAGTTTTTTTTTCGTTTTCCTATACGCGTCGAATTATAAACATCCTCCGCTTTTTCGTCGGTTAAAAAACTAAAAGTAGATAAATATTTGCTATTGAGGCACCAAGAGGTACAAACAAACAAATTCAATTTCGCATTTATTATATTCCTCAAAATATTAGTCTAAATAATAAAAAAAAATTAAAAACACGTTTTAGCTTGCTAAAACCCGAACTAAAAATTAAAACAAATAAACTTAGCCAGTGTCACGCGGGATGATATATTCCAAATCTGGAATAAAGGCCATCACGGACGTAGCTATATGTAAATCATAGCAAGGCATATTACGATATATTTTCAATACTAATCTTTGAGTGAACGCACACGCAGCTATTATATATATTTTTGTTACTTCACCAACTTGTACTGTAATTTATATTATAGCTCGGCTTTATATATATCTATACTAATATATTTTTTTTAGAAGCAGACGAGTTTTTTTGTTTTTTTGTTTGTTAAACCGGGAGTCGGTATCGAAAAATTCTTTCTCTAATGGGAAGCTACATTATCCCCGATTATGGCTACTTTTTATTCCGGGAATGCAAGTGAAACCGCGGGGAACAGCTAGTAAATTAATAACACATCTAAAGTAAATAAAATAAAATAAAAAAGCCTTTTATCCCTTACATTATTTACAGTATTATCTAATTCTATTAAGTGTTAATTTGTTTTGTTTGTTATTTTTAGTTAGGTTTTTTTTTATTTTTTATGTAAGAACCCCAAATTGGATGAAGGCCTCCTCCAAAGATGCCCATTTGTCACGGTCTTGTGCTATTTGTATTTTTAATAACACATCTTGTATTGACATAATAGCATACATTGGCGATACAGACAACACGGCATAACTTATAGCTGATCCCTTAAATGTACAATTAAAAATTATCCACAGTGTACCAGTGTATCCAGAATGTGGGCTGCCATGAAATGTGGAAACATCTTCTGTGTTAGTATGACATAAAAAGGGCAATTATTGAACTATTGAATCTGAGGTCATACGCCATTATTTTGTTGCTTTTAGGGTTCCGTTCCTCAAAAGAATAAAAACGGAACCCTTATAGGATTTTTTTGGCCGTCTGTCAAGACTATTTTTCTCAGGAACGCTTGGAGTTAACAAGCTGAAATTAATATCAAATATTCAGGTCTGCAATCCCTTGGAGCAGTCAAAAAATCAAACTTCTAAGTCAACGCAATCAAAAGTTACGGCCGTTTATGCCGCATATTTTGACGATCGCAAGGGAATCAAAACCTATAGGGTACTTCCCATTGACCTAGAATCATGAAATTTGGCAAGTAGCAAGGCCATGTAGCACAAGTAAAGGAAGAACTGACTCATACAACCTAGGGACTTTCAAGGCCAGAATGAATAGGTTCCTTCGGGGTAAGCGTGTCCCATCTTAGGCTTAGTCTTCGTCCCTTATGGGTTGGTCAGGGGCCAAACGCAAGCCCATTTTATTAAAAAAAAAAAAAAAAAAAAACCGTGTAGTTACATCACAAAAACAAAATCGGAAAAAAGGGTAAAAATATTCGAGACTCGATCCCCGTGATTAACAAACTATTTACATACCTACAAGATGTACGGAACCCGGCGCGAGTCCGACTCGCACGTTTTTTTCCTATAAAATTAATAGAATAAACGTTTATGTTTCCGTATTTGGTTAAAACATGGGTTGTTTGATTGGTGTTGATGTTATTTCATTATGTATTTGCATTTGAAGGGCTTTCTGGATCATGTTAATTTTTTCAAATAGACCTTGATAATCCATTTATGGAGTGACTTTACCAGGCTATACTTAATTTGGTAAAAAATAATTGTTTAATTTAATTACTTATTTTAAGGCGATGATAGCTCAGTGGTTGTGACGTCGACTGCCGTGACGAAGGTCGCGGGTTCGAGTCCTACAATGAGCTTGAGTTTTCGGTGAAGGAAAACATCGTGAGGAAACCATAGCACCGTGGTAGCACTTAATAGTACCCCCCTCAAGTTGAAAATCTGTCGCCAAGCACCTATCGCTGTGTTCCGACAGCTGCACTCGAGAGCCAGTTCCTTCTAGGCTTTGTGTGCCACCTTCGGTCACATCATCACTTACCATGGTGAGATCGTGGTCAAATACTGGCCTGTAAATAGTAAAACGGATTCTGAGAATCTTAGTTTACGTCAATTAATAGTTCAGAAATTCTTAAGTGTACAATGTATTCATGGTCCCAAGAATGATGAAAAAACTGAACAAAAATATTTTTTTTGTGAACTTTTAGTATAAAAACTACTTAATCGTAATAATAAAGTATTTTGTAATCAAAATTATTATCAAACATTTTTACTACCATCACAATCATGTGAGGGTCTATCGGATTTCTAGTATTAAAAAATTATGAGTATGTGCGTAGTCAAGAAATGTGTGTGCCCTAAACGGCATAATTATCAATAAAATGTTTTTTATTTGTTTGTAAGTAATTTATTTATTTTCCTAATATTCTGTGTTTGAAAGAAAGTAAGAAAATTAATTTATTTTCCCGAAAACCCACAAATTACTAAATATAATAATTGGACTGTTTTACAAAAAACTTAAACCGAATTCAAAGTACACTAAGAAATAATCAAATCCTGATCTGATGACAATGGGACCAAACGGGAAGTACACACCTCAACAGAATCTAGGGATATTTTATATTTCATCAAATATCAAAAAATCTATGAAGAATTTTCTGATATAGTAAATGGAAGAATGATAGGGTATATAAAGGTCTTTAATAAAAAATAAAAAACATTTCGTGATTTTATTGTTTTAAATTAAAAAAAATGTTTTTTAATCGCCATAGAAAATTGGTATGATTAATAAACTTCATTTCTTCTAATAAAACTATTAATTTTAATTGAAATGGAAAAATATAATATAAAATGCAATTATTAATAATCAGTGTTGCCACCTCTTACACATCGACATCGATTGTTAAGTCGAGATGAAATGTTACGAGCCGTGGGCATGTTAGAAAATAGTGCTATACGACGCGTCGTTGCTGAGGCCCTACACACAAGCCAAAACGTGATATCAAGGTTGTGGTCACGTTATCGCAGTACTGGGGATGTAGCTTAACGGCACACGGGTGGATATCGTGTTACTACGCAGCGACAGGATCGATTTTTCCAAATGACCGCCAGAAGACAATCCAATATCAGAGCGATGCAACTAGTACAAAGTTTCCAGGAGGACCACCAGCTGCTGGTAAGCGACCAAACCATGCGAAGGAGGTTGCATGAAGTTGGTCTTCATTCTCCAAGACCGCCACGTGTTCCAGCATTGCGACGTGGCAATCGCGGTCGGCGGCTTTCGTGTGCTCGGGAGCATTTAGTATGGAGTGACGAACAATGGTCTTTGGTGCTGTTCACCGATGAGTCCCGGTGTGGGTTTCATCCGGATTCACATCGAACGCGCGTTTGGAGAACACCAGGGAGAGTTAGCCGTCTACGGCACCCTCAGGAGGTCCACTCATACCAAGGCGGGACAATCATGGTGTGGGCAGGAATTCGTCTTGGCGGACGAACCCAGCTCGTTTGGATCCAAGGCAGCATGACTGCACAAAAATACCACGAGGAGGTAGTAGAGCTTGTTATTGTCCCACACAGAATACAAATGGGCCAGGAATTTCTACTCATGCACGATAATGCTCCTTCCCATACGGCGCGGCTGGTGTCAGCCGCTCTGCAAAACCGCGATATTCATGTTTTGGATTGGCCTACACAGTCGCCCGACTTAAATCCTATCGAGCATGCCTGGGACATGCTACAGCGAAAAGCTTTGAGAGATTTCCCGCCAAATATGACGACGGAACAACAACTTTACGAACACTTGCAAAGAACATGGGACCTCATAACACAGCAAGATATTGACAATTTAATTTTAAGTATGAACACTCGATGTCGATGTGTAATTAATGTAAGAGGTGGCAACACTGATTATTAATAATCCAATGTTAAGTTTTTTTTTCCATTTTAATTAAAATTAATAGTTTTATTAGAAGAAATGAAGTTTATTAATAATACCAATTTACTATGGCGATTATAAAACTTTTTTTTTATTTAAAACAAAAAATCACGAAATGTTTTTTATTTTTTATTAAAGAGCTTAAAATAACCTATCATTCTTCCATTTACCATATCAGAAAATTCTTCATAGATTTTTAGATATTTGATGAAATATAAAATATCCCTAGATTCTGTTGATGTGTGTATACCCTTCCAAACAAAAAAGGAATTATCCAAATCGGTTTAATAAATGACGGAGAAATGAGGTAACAAACATTAAAAAAAAAACAAGCGAATTGAGAACCTCCACCTTTTTTTGAAGTCGGTAATAGAACGGTAATATAAATTATAAATATGCATCGAATCGAAATTGATGATTCGAACTAAAAATATTTTCTATTATAAAAATAGTCGCAAGTCCACAGTCATATTAAACGCGCACGAGTCTCATGAAAAATGTTGCATACAAACATGTCAGCGATTCATTACATTAAACGGATAAGTTTTTACACTACAACACATTGTTTTGTCAATTACCTGTTGTAATAACACAATCAATATATTGTTACAAGAGACATTGGCTTTCAACATGGCGTCGCATTATTAAGTACTATAAGGTTTTTATAATAGCTATTGGTCGCCTAGCGGTCGACCGTGAGGTCCTCAGGACAAGCAGTATGTTTATGCAGACAAATGTTTGTCCTGGGAATCGAACACACGACCTACTGCGATGTTGTGACAGGATATGGTCATGGTATGTATAGGGTCCTAACATGATAGTTGAAAATCTGTCGCCAAGCACCTATCGGTGTTCCGACAGCTTCATTTGAGAGCCAGTTCCTTCTAGGCTTTGTGTGCATACTGGTGCATACCACGTCCGGCCGCATCATCACTTGGATTGCGGTCAAACACAGTAAAAAAAAACTATGCATCGGAACTTTTATGTACAAAACTGCACCCCCTTTTATGGGAGTTGGAGGATGAAAGATACAGTATTTTTTTTTTTTTTTTTTTACTATTCTTAGCTCTAATTTTAATAGTTATAATACAGACCTGCACCCCCGGTTAGAGGTGTTACATTGTTCTTTCTTTTGGTTGTTTTAGCTTGTGTGCTAATCCTAGCCTGCATACCAAATAGCTCTCTAGAGTTCGAGAGGTACCCTAGAGGTTTTGTTGAGTAGGTGGCAAAATCTACGTGTTTCAGGTATTAATAAAAGCTAGGCTTTAATAAGTGTACTAACTACATCTTATACTGACACTATACAGAATTTGGACTCTCTAGTATTATCCAGGCTGAAGTTATGAGGGTTTAAAAATACGACAATCGCTACGAGAACTGTCCTACTTTTTTAAACGGACTTCAAAAAAAGGTGAAGGTTCTCAATTCGGTTGTATATTTTTTTTTATGTTTGTTACCTCATATAAATATCAAATAAATAAATAAATATCCTGGGACATTCCTCACACACGGTCATCTGATCCCAAACTAAGCAGAGCTTGTACTATGGAAACCAGATAACTGGTATAATACATATACTACTTTTTTGTTTGTAAATACATACTTAATATACATAATTACACCCAGACTCAGGACATACAGACATGTTCATGCACACAAATGCATGTCCTGTGCGAGAATCGAACCCACGACCTGCGGCGCAATAGGTGGAATCTTTACCAGAGTCTTAACCAACTGCGCCAACTGGCCCGTCAATATATATCCGTCATTTATTAAGCGATATGGAAAATTCTTTTTTTTTCTGGAAGTGTCACTTCATGTTTTGTCCTATTGTCATCAGATCTGGATTTGATTACTTCTTAGTGTACTTTATAGTCGGTTTAAGTTTTTTTGTAAAATGGTGGGGCGAAACAGCCTTGTGATTGTAATATCAGATTTAGAGTACTGGCAACATTATACAAAATGGCAATTAGTATCATAAAATCACATATTTACTACCTAATAGTAATTCGCCGTGCGGTGCAATTAGCTGCGTATGCGCAGTATCACATCTCCATGCAAATCGATCGTAAACGCGTTGTCTGTTAGTACCTTTAGGATACAACCGTAATTTTTACTAAGTAATGTAATAAATATTACTTAGTAAAGAAAACATAGTAAACTACTGTTTATATAGTTATTTGCTATTTATGAGATATTAAATTAATGAGTTAACTAAATAACGAAATTAGCTTTACAATGTAAATATTAATTACCCGCGCTGCTTTAAGGCGTGGAAGTACAGTGGTAGACGAACAATGAATCAAACGCGAAAGAAAACTTTTGTTTGTATGAAAAGTTTGAATTTTAACCGCCCTTAAAGTAATGTATTTTGTGTATGTGAAATAAATAATCTAAATGATTGACTGATAAACTTTCAGCAATTTAAATATAATTATTAATATGACGAACATTAATTTAATGCACACATTAAGAACATGACAGGTGTTACAATAAGTTACATAAAAAGTTCAAAATGATTGTGGTAAAAAAAACTTTTTGACAGTTTAGATACATTACTTACCCGAAATGGCTTATGGAACAATATTAGACTCTTCGAGTTATGATAAAGTAAAGAAAGGTCGTGTAATAAATAAATGTATTTTTATGTCCACCTGACGAAAGCCTGAAAGGCTTATTCATTTTACATGTTGACTTTTATTACAGAGTACATTGCGGGACTTATGCTACGGATACACATAACTAAATGTTTTCGATTGTTTTTTTTGCGCGGAATACTAATTATATTTCAAAATAAGATTCTCCTTTTAACATCAGCTATGAACCGGAACAGACAGACAAAAATGTCTAAAAACTCAGAAATGGAGGCAAAGGTTCAGATCGATACATCCTTCATATTTTAAATGTCCTTAAAATATGTTCGATATGGTTCTATTACTTTCACACCAATGTCCGCACTTAAAAGTCCCATTAAAACTTTAACATTTCAATTTGAAATCATTCGAAAATTCGGCAAAAACCCGGAAGGACCCCACCACGGCACATCCTAGCCTCGCATAATGCAACATAGAAATAAGATCAAGTATATAAGATGCGGCATCTGCAAACAGCCGCCAGTCTCGACTCATACACGTTACTTAGTGGTTACTTACGTGACGAGTGAATAAAGTAAGTTGTGTGTTGTGCTTTGTGCTTAGTGGATGTGGAGTACCGTATCTTCCAAGATAAGTTTAGATATAAGTCGAATACGAACGGGTTGCGATAATAAATCGAATAGTTTTGAAAATAGAACTGCGTGTTGCGAATTCCTATTGGAATTTAAAAATAGATATTTGAATGTTTGATTATCGAACGTAATTTAAGTTGCCAGGACGGATATCTAATTTATTTTATTGTATTTTGAATAAATACTATATTCAGTCGAAGTTTTAAAATTGGAACGTATCATAGGTACAGATACAATTTTGAAATAGGAATAAGGTTTTAATTTACTCTTCTTAAGTTCTTGGTATAGGCTCCAAGGTGAAATTATATAAAAAAAAATATGTTCCTAACTAATCGTACGTAAGTGCTCCTTGGGACTTCTGAACCTCAAATATTACCTTTCGTTGCGAAATACTAGTTTGAATGCAATTTAATGTTCACTTCATAACCTTTGTAACACTAATGTGTTATTAATAAATGTTGCCATTCGCAAAAAAAACTTTTGAACGTCAATGAATGGACTTTGAATTACAAATTAACAATCCCCTTATGCGGTTTAAAAAACGCAATAGAGATGGTGAAAAGAAAATAATACAATAATGATTTTTTATTGGATGACAAGTTACAATATATATAACTAGTTACCCGGCGCGACTTCGTTCGCGTGGTGCTACCCTACCCTACCCTATATGAATAATTTTCCCCATGTTTGCAACATTTTTCACTGATGCTTCGCTCCTTTTAGTCACAGCGTGATGTTATATAGCCTAAAGCCTTCCTCGATAAATGGTCTATCCAACACAAAAAGATTTTTTCAATTTGGACCAGTAGTTCCTGAGATTAGCGCGTTCAAACGAACAAACTCTTCAGCTTTATAATATAATGTATAGATTACGTATTTTTGTACTTCTCACAACATTGGCAAACAAAATTGATTGCAACAGAGCTTATTAACCCCTTAAATGACTCACCAAAAGTTTCTGATTAATCTATTTTGAAGCATTGTTCACCTTTATATACCAGATTAAACTACAAAATAAAAGCGAATTCGTTATTATAATTAACTAGTTGCGCCCCGAAAACCTTACAAAGTTTACCATTTATAATATTTAATTAAGTAGATAGTATTAAATAAAATAAAAATTATTATAATAAAAAAGGAAAAAACAAGATCATTTCATAGGTAATCTATTCTGTCATTAGAACTGTGTCCTAACAAATTATGTTCTAGTAGTTAGGATCGACGAAGTGTAAATAGTAATCCGATGCGACTATTAGTATGTGCAGATTTTGTTACGATTTTGATCATCATGTATTCTTTGGATTAAATACTGACGCGACAGACGTCTCAAAAAGCGGACTAAAAAGTTCAAAATGTTTATTGTCATTTTAAAATGACATGTTTTATTCGTACTTTTTTCTCTGTCTACGGTATTTTTCGTCAAGGTTTAGGTACTATAATGAAGCGCTCGTGGCGTAGCTTTATTATCGATCGGCAAAGTTAAGCTACGTCTGTCGTGGTCGGTACCTACCTGACCAAATTCAATACAATTGGTATTTACATTAAGGCCAAGAAAGGGTTACACAAATTACTAATTAATATCATACATCGAAGTTAGCTATCAAAACAAATTAAAAAAAGTTAATTAAAAAAGAAAACCCTCTGGAATTTTTAAACGCAATTTACAATTTATCTGACTGGGCGATTTATTTATAAATCATTTATTCAAATAGACCTTCGCAGGCACTTGTGAAAAGTCTGACTCTAATACTCTAATACCGGTTCGGAAGGTTGCATTTGCTGAGAAGAGCCGGCAATAAACTCAGCAATTACTCTTTTCAAAACAAGCTTAGATTCATTACATAATATTTACATTCTAATCGCACTGAAAACAATTGCGTGCCCCGGCGCGGCGGCAAAATTACAAAGAAGACTGAATAAATATTTAATAAGTAAATAAATAGCAAACTTAAGCAGACCAGCCCCCACAAGCAGCACCTGTTCACAAGTGTTCATAATGGCGTGAAGCAACGCCCGGTTATACCTCTACCCAGTCTAGCTCCCAAAAGCTCAGGACGACCAAAGAGATTACAACGCTACGCTAAGAAGCAGGACCTTCCTAGGCTGTCCACAGGCCTCACGGGGCTACCTCACTATAAAGATTCTATGAAGGACCCGCTTCGAATTAGATACATATAGGAATAAAAATATGACACTCTTTTATTCGACAGTCGTTTTTCCGAATACCGGGGGCCCAAGTCTCCTAACTATTGTGTCCCAATGAACTATCAATTGCGTAAACATTTACAGATTTGACAGTTTGGTTGTCTACTAAAATAGCAGTTTTGACCCCAAGATATAACATAATGAAACATCAACAACTTCTACATAAGAAAAGGCTTATGTACCATAATCTTACCACGGTATGTGACGAAGTGGTCAATCAAAATCAAGTTCAAATAAAAAATGAATCATATTCCGGAGTAGAGTATAGCCGCCTGACTCTGAATCAGAATACACCGGCAGGTTCTTGGCGACAGATTTTCAACTTGAGGGTGGTAGCCAGCCATCAGGAGGGTACTAGATATGGTTTCCTCAAGATATTTTCCCGCTCAAGCTCATTGTATTGGAACCCACGAATTGTTGTGCAAGTGGTAAATCTTGAAAGCCAATTACACCGTGTTTAATTAAACAATGATATAAAATTGAGTAAAAGGACCGCACACTCTTAGCAACTAAAAAGGCCTCAGACACACGATACTTTTAGCATCAACGATCAGCGACTTTGCGTCGGCATCGATGTTTCAGTAGGAAATCGTAGGCCTTTCTTATTTTGAATTAGCTGCCGGGTGCGACTTCGTGTGCGTGGTGTCTTAAACTTTTTTTTTTTTTTTTTTTTCGTGGGGAAATCCTCATAGGATACCCGATCGCCTCGGGGGTAGCGGCCAGGTTATGCCGGACTTGTACCGGCTAAAACCCCACGGTGGTTGCCATCTGCGCTGTAGAGAGGGGGGCGGGCTCTCGTGTTGAACGCGTACCTGCTCACCCCTCTAAGCGCGGCGCTTTGATAGCTCGTCCCGGGGGAAGTCTGACACCTCCCCCCAGCACCCTCGCTGTGCTATCGCACGATGAGTCTGACCACATCGACCCATCGTCCTCCTTGGGGTCGCTTCTGGGCGCACAGAGGTGGTGTCTTACCCTACCTACCTAATTATTGTTTTTTTTTTCTCTGTTGACTGTTTTTTTTTTACATCTTTTGGCTGCTTTATATAATTGTGTTGTGTTATTTCAGAATAAATGATTTTTCTTTCTACCCTAATCTACCCTATTTCTTAAATTTTCTGTGCAAGTTTCTTGATATTTTTTTCCGTAAACCCTTCTACAAAGTATTAGAAAACTTCAAAAAAAAGATGGTTGCTATCGGTAAAGTCGTTCTCAAGCTTAGGCCACACACGGTCAAAAGCCTGTGAATGTCAAAAAAACTACTTTTTCACTTCGAACGCTTGGTATTTTTTTTCTCTTGCTGCAATGACGTAAGGTGTCATTATTTACGTGAACATTTAATCAGTATTTTAGTAGAATAGTAAGTCTGTATTTAGCAGGTCTGGTTTGGCCCTAAAACAAACTATTTACCTCGTCTGAGCTCTGTAAGCGCTCGCAAACAATCACGTCGCTTCGCGTGGGACGGTTTCACAACGTTTGCTTAGAATGTGCTTCGATCTTCACTTGCTTTTAACGATCTATATACAGCTTTAGTTCTAGGTACTAGGTGTGTCTACTAGGCGTTTGACTGAGAGCGGTACTTTGGAAAACAGATAACTAATTTATTTTAGTACTTTTTATAATTAAGTTTCTCAGTTTAAGTGTATTCCGAACCAGTGGTAAATTCAACTGTATGTATCAATTTAACGTTCATAAGTGCCTTACCAGGACCTGAATAAATGACTTTTTGATTTTGATTAAAAAGTAATTATTTATTCTCTAAAAGAAATCTTGATTTATCTTAAAAATTGGCTATGTGACAAAAAATATAATTGGGTCCAATCGATGCGTAGTTTTAGATTTTTTTTTAACTAAAAATTATATTTAGTCAGTCTTTTACATTAGATATCGTGCCTTGAAATTCCGCGTAACGTCACGTTATGGTACAGTTTTGACTCTAAAGTGACGTCCCGAGCGGCCCACTCCCGAACTTTGCCTCGCTTTATCTTTGTAATTTTTTAATGATTTGGCAAAGCAAAAAATACCGTGTCCAATATTTTTTGATAATCCAACTGACGGACCAATTAGAATTATTTCTTTACCTACGAATATTTTAATAAAATAATACAACTATATTATAGCTATAAGTAAAACAGAGTTTATCGCTGCATTGTTTCATTTTTGCGTGTTTGGTCGTAAGGTAGTCCTATAGTAATAAAGTAAAGTAGGTAATCCCACCTCTTAAAGCACCTGGTTTGCTGGTCACAGCTCGTATGATAGATAAGCCATAGATATGTCATTTTGAAACTAAGGAACTTATTTTTTATGCAACCATGTGCACTTTAAAATATTTCTGAAACTCAAATATTTTTTTGTTAATAAAACCCATACGTCTGGGGTGACTAAGGATAGGTCTTCAAAAATGGTATTGAGGTTTCTAATAAAAAAAATCTAAACTGAATAGTTTGCGCGAGAGACACTTCCAAAGTGGTAAAATGTGTGTCCCCCCCCCCTGTAACTTCTAAAATAAGAGAATGATAAAACTTAAAAAAATATATGATGTACCATTACCATGCAAACTTCCACCGAAAATTAGTTTGAACGAGATCTAGTGAGTCGTTTTTTTTTAATACGTCATAAATTGAAATTTATGTCAAATACTCAGTTCTATACTACCATTTACCTACTTATACCTACAAGTTTGTACGGAACCCTTGGTGCACGAGTCTGACTCGCACGTAGCCGGTTTTTTTTTAATTAAATGGGCTTGCGTTTGGCCACTGACCCGCCCATGAGGGGCGACGACGAAGCCTAAGATGAAACACTTACCCAGAAGAAACCTATTCACTCTGGGCCTTGAAAGTTCCTAGAAACAGATTGTAAGCGTCAGGAAACAGACGCCAGAAGCATGTTCCGCTCCCTTGCTGTCCGCATCATAAATGAGGATGCAAAACGCTGTGTCCGTATTTTCAGTATGTCAACAACGTACGGGTGAAAATTTTCCCGGCGTCAAAATTCAATTCAAAATCATTTATTCAAATAGACCTTCGCAGGCACTTATGAAAAGTCTGACTCTAATACTCTAATACCGGTTCGGAAGGTTGCATTTGCTGAGAAGAGCCGGCAATAAACTCAGCAATTACTCTTTTCAAAACAGGCTTAGATTAATTACATAATATTTACATTCTAATCGCACTGAAAACAATTGCGTGCCCCGGCGCGGCGGCAAAATTACAAAGTAGACTGAAAAAATATTTAATAAGTAAATAAATAGCAAACTTAAGCAGACCAGCCCCCACAAGCAGCATCTGTTCACAAGTATGACCTTGTAGGTCTTGTGATCCATACATTGATTTGTACAAAAAATAAAACTTTTAGAGAGTTTTGATCACTTCCAATGGTGAGATTACATTAATAATAATATACATGAAATATTTTATAAAACCCGCAAAACATAACAACAACATAACGGTTTTGGTCGCGATTCACCGGCATGCTATAGAAATTCGCATTATTATCTCGGTTTTCTAAAAATATTTTAAATGGCTCAAGTTATTTCTTTGGCACTAAGAATCAATTATAAAGTCATTCTCTAAAAATCTTTATTTTTTTGTACAAATCTCGCCATGATTCTTTGTCTAAAATGTAACCTTTTGTTATCATTTCGTATGATTTGATACACGCAATAATCAAATTAATTCTTGTAATACCACTAACAATTTCCTGTGACTCTGTCCGTAACGAAATACTTATGTATGGATCATTACCTGAATACTCATTATCTATGTATACTTTGTAGGTATGTTATGGTCATGGAAGAAGTAAATTACCTGAAATGAAATAGTAGTTATAATTAATTATACATCTATTTCATAGTAACGCGTGTGTGTGTGTGTATACATCAGGTATAGACCCTCTATAAAAAGTTTCATCATCATCATCATCAGCCTATAATGTCCCACTGCTGAGAACAGGCCTCCTTTCACAAATGAGGGTGAAAGGGACTGGGCGATACTCCACCACGCGTGCCCACTGCGGATTGGTGGAGGTAGGCTAGTGGTCAACCTACTGTTGGAATTTTTCAAGCGGCCTAGGAGGCATCCAACTAGCTTAACGACTATCACAATTAAGTGATAACCGTAACCAACGACTTTACGTGCCTTCCGAAGCACGGAAACGCTCGATTTGAAATACCACTAGGCGGTCACCCATCCAGGTACCGACCACGACAGACGTGCTACGCCATGAGCGCTTCAACGCGCTTCAAAAGTTTCAACTCAAAATAAATTACTCAAAAATTCATACCAAATGTTTGCTTCCAAGTTTATTGGATTAAAATAACCAACCACCGCTGAAATGAGACATCTATACATATAAAATGCTTGGTCCTGAATGACTGAGAATCAACGCACAGCCTAAACCTGATAGTGACCTGAAACATGGAGGGTGTGTTCTTTGTATGACGTAGACATCCGATAAGAAAGGATTTTCCGAAATTCTACCCCTAAGGGGGTGAAAAACGGGGGCAAAGTTTGTATGGGACCACGTGATTCCTTGGTCCGATCTACTTCAAATTTTGCATAAACATTCTTTAACAGGATTTATGGAAGACGTGTTTCATATTTTATTGAAACTCATCGCCCAACTGGTTAAAAAGGGGTAGAAAGTTATTTTAGGGATGATTTGCATCGAAATTGGTATCAATACTCCTTAGTGCTTTTGATTTAAATATTCTTTGGTAGGTATTTGACATTCCAATTTTACAGAGTATTGCCACCATATTGCCACAAGTATTTCATTGCACCGTAGACGAAGAATTGTAGTTAGACAAGCCAAGATACGCATATGTCAAAACTTGTATGTTTGAGCAGGACTAAGCGTATTTTTGTGTCCCTATCTCGCGTAGGTATAGGTTTTTATTGTTTGACCTCAGTGTCGATATTTGTTGATGAGAGCAGTGAAACTGTGAAACCCTAATTGTATGTTATTTGTGACTTTGTATCAGCATTGCCAGACGTCGTCGTTTTTTTAAACTGATACAGTAAGTAAATCAAAGGATTACTAAACTCAAGTGTATTTTCTGTCAATATCATGCAAATTGTATAGATAATTTCGTCTAAATTCGATAAAAATCCAAATGTATATGTAATTATGTACCTACAATTCTCTATCTACGCATTGCACCAAGCTTTCAACTCACATAGAGTTCAACTATTTTATAAAATCGGATTGAGTTTTTAAACATTTTTGTCTGTCTGTACCGGTTCATAGCTGATGTTATAAGGAGTAACTTAGCTACTTTTATTTTTGAAAATAATTTGTGTTCCGCGCAAAAAAATTCTAACCGTTCGCGGGTGAAACCGCGGGGATCTGCTAGTCTATATATATAAAATGCTTTGTCCTGAATGACTGAGAATCAACGCACAGCCTAAACCGCTGATCGTAGAGACCTGAAACTTGGAGGGTGTGTTCTTTGTATGACGTAGGCATCCGATAAGAAAGGATTTTCCGAAATTCTACCCCTAAAGGGGTGAAAAAAGTCGAGCTGCTCTTTGAGCGAATAAACGCTACGCTCTACCTCTCTCAAAATATATGTGGCAGCCCTCTTTTACAAAGCTAATTCAATATTCACACATAACTTCAACATCTGCAATAGACAGACAAATAACAAGATCTTGTAAAGTAATGTTAGGACTAAATAAGGTAATCCTAATTTAAGGTACGAAAGTTCAACACATGATTTTGAGTGATGTTAATTTCGTGGCTGTGCCTTGCTATTTTGTAAGGTTAGATATGTTGCGTTGTGCGAATGAAATACATTAAGAAGGTATTCTAAATTGCGAACAACAAACCTTCTAAAATTAGACCTTAGAGCTCTTACGAACCGCATTAGGCCTTCTATCTGATTCTGCCATCCGAATTTCTACGCCAAATAAGGCATCGGGATAATTTACCCGTACGTTGTTGATATACTTACCGAAAATACGGACAACGTGTCCGTATTTTCGGAGTGAGTGGAACTTGCTTCCGGCGTCTGTGTTTCCTGACTCTTACAATCTAGGGAATTTCAAGGTAAGTGAATAGGTGTCCTCTGGGTAAGCGTAGTTAATTTTTTTTTATATACTACTTAGGTAGCAAACAAGCATACGGCCCGCCTGATGGTAAGCGGTTACCGTAGCCTATGGACGCTTGCAACACCAGGGGCGTCACTCGCGCGTTGCCGACCCTGCAGAAACTCTTCACACCCTTTTTGAAGAACCCCATGCTGTACTCCATTGGTAAAACCACGGCGGGGAGCTCATTCCACGATCTGAGCGGTAGGAAGCTCCTTTGAGCCCGCACAGTTCGAAACAATTCTGGTTTCAATATGTGAGGATGGACTCCCCGTCGATGGCGAGAGTTGCGATGGTGGAAAGTAGCCGTGAGCATCATCTTAAACAATTCTTAAGAACACTGTCCGTTGACAATGTCCGTCATCTTAGACTTCTTCATCGTCCTGTATGGAAAAAAAAGGTTTTCTTATAATCGAATGTATTCAGTGTCTAGTACCTACCTTCCCTCGCAGCATCTAGTGCACGACTCTGACATATCAACAAGTTAGGTGCGCGCGCGCAGCACATAGCATCTATCAACGCTTATTCTGACAATTGATAGTTTTACATTCCCAGTGTATCTACATAGTAGCCAAGCTTTTATGTATCGATACTATATTTATGGTTCTACAACAAAGTAAAATACAATATATACGTGTTACGGAAAAGGTATATGTATCCGAAAGGGGGGGAGACTGCATCAGATATATACTCTCTATAAAAAGTTTCTAGTTAAAATAAATAACTCAAAAATTCATACCTTTTGCTTCCATGTTTATTGAATTATAATTGGACTGTTTTACAAAAAACTTAAACCGACTTCAAAGTACACTAAGAAGTAATCAATCCTGATCTGATGACAATGGGACCAAACGGGAAGTGTACCCTTCCAGACAAAAAAGGAATTTTCCAAATCGGTTGATTAATGACGGAGTTATGAGGTAACAAACATAAAAAAAAAAAAAAAAAAACGAATTGAGAACCTCCTCCTTTTTTTGAAGTCGGTTAAAATTCATAACCAACGTGTCACCGCTCCATAAAGGTCATTAGCTTTTCACGTCACATGCTTATTATAAAATTTTCTCTTCCGCGATCTGCGAGCCTAGTACAGAGGCCGGCAAACAACTTGAGCCAAAGTCGACGTAGTGGGGGTAAGTTCGCGCATGTACACTCATGCTCGGCCAATAGCGTGGACGCGTGCCGACAGAATGCCCCCGCGCACCTCTCTTTCCACCAACGACACCTTAAAATCGTCTACTGCGCACTCAAGGTCATGGCTCAAGTTGTTTGCCGGCCACTGTACCAAAAATCTTGAGGGGCTTGGTACACATCGTAAGGCCTATCAAATGATATGCATAAACATAGGAGGTACTGTCAATCTATATCTGTCATATGGTGCGTCCATGCTTGGCGAACCGAGCACGAGCCGAGCCTCGAACGAGCATATCGCGAGCACGATTCGCGTAGCGTGAACGGGCTTGCGACACTCGAACGAGCGCGATTGTCAGTTTTTTCACGAACAAAGGGATTCGTATCGTGCTCGTTGTAGGTTCGTTCGTGGCTCGGCTTGTGCTTGATTCGCGTAGCATGGACGCACCATTAGTTATTCTAGGCTTTGTGTTCTTACCATCTTCGGGCAAATCATAAATGACCATGGTTAAGTCGTGGTCAAAATATAATAAAAAAAATACACCAAACTTCATATAACTTCGAAACAGAAGGTATTTGAAATATTTGATAAAATTTTTGATTTATTTTACTAACAGAAAGAAATGAACTCTGCGATCATCCCAGAATACGAAAATACCTTGAACCAAACTATTCAATGAAAAATATTTCACAAACCGCACAATAAAAAAAACATCATAATTCTTTATGCCAGTTACCAGCCATTAAAACTTCACGCCTGTTCTATATGTACTAAAATTTAATTTACAATGAAGCCTACTTCGTTCTGAGGACTCTGAAAAAAAACTGTATTATCGTTATTTGGTAGTTTTTTAAGCATCTGCTGTGATATACAGAACTTGAGGGCGGTAGCCAGCCAGGCGGGCACTATAAAGATTACCACTTTTTTTATATATATATATATATATATATAACGAAGTCAGTAAGCATACGGCCCGCCTGATGGTAGGCGGTTTCGGTCGCCATAATATATACGCTTGCAACACACGAGGCAACACTCAAGTCACGCGTTCGGTGTTACCGATTTTTCCCCCCTCCTTAAAGAGCTCTGGGAACCTTACTTACTCGCAAAGTTATTTGGCTACGGTATTGTAACACTTTGCTATTTCGTCCATACATTGGCTTCTTTCAACGAATGCTGTGACAACGATCAGGGTACTTTTTGGTACCTTCCTGACTTGCTACATATACCTGCCTATGTAGCTGCATTCACACTGAGTCACCACGTTAATTAACTAGAAAATTAACTTTTAGAAAAACTTGTATTATATCATACTTGCAGATTTCTAAACAGTACATTCATTTCTATTTCACCGGCATATTTTTATGCACACTTTCAGTTTTAAGTAATTATACTTATGTAGTTTTACGTAAGTGTCTAAACTGTCTCTGGCTCATTTTTGTTACTAGTGAGCCCCGGTTTTGCTGGCATGTTATTCAAAATCATTTATTCAAATAGACCTTCGCAGGCACTTATGAAAAGTCTGACTCTAATACTCTAATACCGGTTCGGAAGGTTGCATTTGCTGAGATGAGCCGGCAATAAACTCAGCAATTACTCTTTTCTAAACAAACTTAGATTCATTACATAATATTTACATTCTAATCGCACTGACAACAATTGCGTGCCCCGGCGCGGCGGCAAAATTACAAAGAAGACTGAATCAATATTAAGCAGACCAGCCCCCACAAGCAGCACCTGTTCACAAGTATGACGCGATTATATTGGTCTTATTTAATTACTTACCAGTTGGCCAGTTGGCGCAGTTGGTTAAGACGTTGAGTCTTAACCTATAGCGCCGCAGGTCGTGGGTTCAATTCCCACACAGGACATGCATTTGTGTGCATGAACATGTCTGTATGTCCTGAGTCTGGGTGTAATTATGTATATTAAGTATGTATTTACAAACAAAAAGTAGTATATGTATTATATCAGTTGTCTGGTTTCCATAGTACAAGCTCTGCTTAGTTTGGGATCAGATGACCGTGTGTGAGGAATGTCCCAGGATATTTATTTATTATTTATTTATTTACTTACCGATCTTATTAAAGAGAGAGATCATTTGTTTCAGCTCTTTAAAGCCGTATACGACGTATCTATCTATTTATCCTATCCTAAACACAACTTTTCTTACACTGTTATCCTTATCCCACAAAACAACACAACAACAGTCACGCTGGCACGCTCACAATTAGTTAACTTCAAAATTATTCTCGTGAACCTACCTAGTCTTGAAATCAGGAACAAAATCGGTTTTATAGTTGGAGAAAATTTATCACAGACAGACGGAGACTTTGTTTTATTATAATACTTCTGGTGAGATATATTATGGAAACAGTTAAAAGTAATGGCGGCATAAAAAAAACAATTAAATATCGTTAAAAAATATTACACGTTCAGTTTTATTGGCATACTTTATTCGTGAATAATTAAATGAAAGTTTTATGATATAAACGTTTCATCTGAATACTTACGATCAATTCCTGCTTCCGACTCACTCTCTCAATTTATTATCCTTTAATTGTACCAAACTGCTTACCATCCACTCTAAGTGCAATTTAATTCAGACTGAACTGACTCAAGCAATCAAGCATAAGGCCCGCCTGATGGTTAGCAGTTACCGTAGCCTATGGACGCTAGCAACACTAGGGGTATCACTCGCGCGTTGCCGACCCTGAAGATATCTCTTCACAACCTTTTTGAAGAACCCGATGCTGTACTCCCTTGGGAAAACCACGGCGGGGAGCTCATTCCACAATCTGAGCGTTCGCGGAAGAAACTCATTTGAGGATGGACTCCCCGTCGATGGCGAGAGTTGCAATGTTAGAAGGTAGCCGTGGGCATTATGTCGAATAATTCTTTAGAATACTGTCCGTTGTACAAGCGGTAGAACACACATAAGGAGGCAAAGTCTCTCCTCAGACTGAGGGGCTCTAAACCGCTTGTGAGCTCAAATGTCAGAATTAATGGAAAAATGTGACGTACGACTGAAAAACAATGCCGTTTAGGTTGTTTTTATACTACGAAGCCGTCTGTTGGTAAGCGGTTACCGTAGCCTACACACGCTCCAGGGCATCACTTACGTTTTGCCGACCCTTCCCGAAATGAGCTTTGGCGACCTCACTCACACGCAACAACACAACATTAGGTTATTTAGCTAAGGTGTTCAGTAAGGTAGAGCTGCTCGTTGAGTGAACAATCGCTATGCTCTACCTCTCTATGTAGAGTTGAATCGGTAGGCTTTTGGTATTGTTCAAGCACCTTTTTTTTTATCACCGTCGGGAAATCCTCATAGGATACCCGATCGCCCTGGGGGGGAGCGGCCAGGTTATGCCGGACTTTTACTGGCTAAAACCCCACGGTTCAAACCTTTGTGCTTTGTTTGTAGGCTACCATCAGGTGTAAAACCGGCCTGTCAGCTTATTGACAAAAAAACATAGTACCTACTACGGTAATGTTTGTTTTTATCTTTTTCTTTATTACTCCAAGTATCTAGCTCATCAGGGACATAGTTTACCAAACAGACAAACAAATATACAGACAATAAAATATTAATAAAATGATTTTGCTGACTATACAAAGTATACGCATCGCAACCCGTTCAAAAATTGAAAGTTTAATATGGAAGATACGGTAAAAATTGTGTTGTTATTAATAGTTTAAATTGTTTTTCAAATATTAATAAATTAATGTTTTACAGGTACAAAATCATCATGACTTCTTCAATAAGGAGGGTGAGTTAAACATGTGATCTTTTGTTTTATTATTGACTAGTTGTCCCCGCGGTTTCACCCGCGTTCACGGGATAAAGAGCCTACAATACTCGGGGATAATGTAGCTTCCTATTAGTGAAAGAATTTTTCGAATCCGAATGGTATTTCCAGAGATTAGTTCGTTTACAAACAATCAAACAAAAAAGAAGAAGTACAGATAGTATCTAATATAGGCGGGCGATACGAGTAAGAAGAAATCTTATTCTTATTACAAAAACATGTTTTGAAGTTCGATCAACCTGTCATTTCTTTGGCTGAACGTAAAAATGACCTTGGGCAAAGTGTGGACAACGAAAAAAAACCGGCCAAGTGCGAGTCAGACTCGCGCACCGAGGGTTCCGTACAAACCTGTAGGTATATAAGTAAATGGTAGTATAGACCTGACCTGAATATTTAATATGAATTTCAATTTATGACGTATTAAAAAAACTACTTACTAGATCTCGTTCAAACCAATTTTCGGTGGAAGTTTGCATCGTAATGTACATCATATATTTTTTATAGATTTATCATTCTCTTATTTTAGAAGTTACACACATTTTACCACTTTGGAAGTGTCTCGCGCAAACTATTCAGTTTAGAAAAAAATGATATTAGAAAATTTAGAAACCTCAATATCATTTTTGAAGACCTATAGATAGACACCCCACACTTATGGGTTTTATTAAAAAAAAAATGAGAGTCAGTTCTAAGTATGGGGATCCCCCAAAATTTATTGTTTTTTTTTCTATTTTTGTGTGAAAATCTTAATGCGGTTCACAGAATACAATCTACTTACCAAGTTTCAACATTATAGTTCTTATAGTTTCAGAAAAAAGTGGCTGTGACATACACGGACAGACAGACAGACAGACAGACAGACAGACAGACAGACAGACAGACAGACAGACAGACAGACAGACATGACGAATCTATAAGGGTTCCGTTTTTTGCCATTTGGCTACGGAACCCTAAAAACATACGACAGACATTTGGGCGCCAGTAGAACTTATTTAAATTTCCTTTAATTTGCATATCTTTTGAATAATACATGAACAAGTTGTTTACGGTTTTTACTATGAGACTATGACGGAATTATATGTAGAGCGTGGTGGAGTATCCCCTTTCACCCTCATTTGTGAAAGGAGGCTTGTGCTCGGCAGTGGGACATTATAGGCTGATGATGAAGATGATGACGATAGAAAAAGTACAATATCTGTTCTCAAAAGTCTATAGGTAACATTATATCGTATAAAACCGGCAAAAAGTATATTTATAAATATTTACGCCACATCAAACATTATGGTGCGTCCATGCTTGGTGAACCGAGCACGAGCCGAGCCATGAACGAGCCTACAACGAGCACGATGCGAATCCCTTTGTACGTGAAAAAACTGACAATCGCGCTCGTTCGAGGCTCGCAAGCCCATCCACGCTATGCGAATCGTGCTCGCAGTGTGCTCGTTCGAGGCTCGGCTCGTGCTCGGTTCGCAAAGCATGGACGCACCATTAGACAAGTACCATTTGACATTTAGACCAAAAAGGTGTCAAATACATATAACAAGGCAACAATAACTCATACATAACTCATCAAATACAATAAATCAAATCGAGACGAGTATGGAAGGATTGAGAGTCAATTGCAATAATCGCGCTTCACCAATAACGTCTAACGTAACGACAATTATTGTAATTTGCGCACGATCATAAAACAGCAAGGAGCAACGCTATGGCACCGCGGGCCAGTTAGCGTGGTAAGATCACCTATCACGCTGCAGGACGGTTCGATCCCCAGTCAGGACATACATGAACATGTCTGCATGTCTTGTTTCTGGGTGTAATTTATCAATGACTAGCTGTGCCCCGCGGTTTCACTAATTTTCCCGAGTTAAAAAGTAGCCTATAATAATTGGGGATAATTTAGCTTCCTATTAGTGAAAGAATTTCTCGAATCCGACTGGTAGTTCCAGAAATTAGCCCGTTTTAACAAACAAGCAAACAAACAAAACAACTCTTCAGCTTATTTTATTCGTTTTTATTAGTAGTATTTAGTATTTATTAGTAGTATTTAGTATAGATTATATAGGGTGACTGGTAGTTAGTAAACGATACTTAGACACATGATTGTAGTAACGATAACAAACAACTTTCCCAACAAACAAATGGGGATAAATAATTTAATTAAATATAAGCTGATGGTGTATTCTTAATTTTGTTAGGTAACTACTAAATATTATGGGCTAAAGTGCTAAGTAAATAAAAAAAAAATCTTTGGGAAAGTTGTTTGTGATCATGTGTCTAAGTATAGTTTACTAATAACCAGTCACCCTATATAATAGTATAGTATTTTATCAATGATCATAAGTTTTTATTTAGCGTACATATTGCACCGACCCCAAATGATTGGCAACAGGGCATGTAGATGATGAAGTATGATTTATCTGGTTTCCATAGTACAAGCTTAATTAGTTTGGGATCAAATAGGTATGTGAAGAATGTTCCAGGATATTTTTTGGGTTTTGCCAGCCCATATTCAACATATACCAAAACGAGACCCACTTGTCTAAGTGTCTTAGCTCAGGCCGAGATTCAAAATTCAAAATCATTTATTCAAATAGACCTTCGCAGGCACTTATGAAAAGTCTGACTCTAATACTCTAATACCGGTTCGGAAGGTTGCATTTGCTGAGAAGAACCGGCAATAAGCTCAGCAATTACTCTTTTCAAAACAAGCTTAGATTCATTACATAATATTTACATTCTAATCGCACTGGCAACAATTGCGTGCCGCTTTATTATATAGTTTTATTGAGTGTCGCTTCCGTAGATGTTGCTATTGATGTAAAAGGTAGTTCAGTAATAAATTCATAAAACAAACACGGACCAAATATTGATCCCTGCGGTACACCATTCAGAAAGACGTGATAACAAAATACTAACAAAGTCATTGCATGGTAGTAGCTTAGGGTACTTTATAGTACCTGGCTGGCTGGCCACCACCCTCAATTTAAGAATCTGATGTTAAGCACTCACCGTTTGTTTGAGAATGTTGCCTAAAGAAGTTAGGAGAAAAGCCTTATTCAATAACTACCTACATACAAAACCTCTTAAGGTATCTAAACTATGATTAAAACTGTCCATAGATCCAATTTTCACATAAACAATATGAAATAGCTCAAGATCTATATAAGGTCCTAATAAATTAGTGAACTTCCTCTTGAGGGATGAATGTATAGGTCATTAGTAATCAAAAAATAATATTAGAAAAACAATCCGAGGAAAAAAAAAAAAAAAACCTTCGCGCGGCTTCTTTGATTTGCATAGGATTTTTTATTTTTTTTCCCTCGGATTATTTTTCTAATATTATTTTTTGATTACTAATGACCTATACATTCATCCCTCAAGAGGAAGTTCACTAATTTATTAGGACCTTATATAGATATGCCGAGGCACATCTCCATCGTTTATGATCCGTACACTCAGTTATGTTACATAGTGGATAGTTACCGCAATTTTGTATGTATGTCCATTCATTTATGTGTAATGATGTATCGTGATTTCCTTAGTCGGTGCGACGGAATATTGCAGTGTTTAGGTTGTCAAACTTTTCATTTTTGTGACGCAGTAATATTTTGGTCATCATACAAAAGACCTGCGGGCCAAGTCTACTAAAATGTCATACTGACACGATACTATTGCAATTCCATTACCAATTTGCCGATGTGCGCAGTCTACTAATTCATAATGGTCTCATGATTAACGAAATGAATTTTAGTACAAAACCTGTCAAAACTGACAACTAAAAGATCATTGTGGATTGTAGTTTCAGTGGAAAATCATCGGAAAGCTATTATGGCGCCATTGTAACGCTATTGTGTTAGTAGACTACCAAAACTGTAAAATGTGACAATTTTGATACCACTGATAGTTCATTGGAACACAATTGTTACTGCTATAACAATTGTGTTATAACACTTGGGCCCCTGGGAGTCTAAAATATTTAAAAGAATTAATTTCTGGACTTCAATTCACAACAGACCTTTTGCAATATCAATATTTATTGGTAAAACAGTCACTCAATTTATCCAATTCTTTTCAAAAACACTCGTATTTATGGAATTTAATAAGATTTGCAGTGTATTGGAGTAACTAATAGCATTTGTTAATATAATAGGTAAGTACTTGATTAAATATTGTCTCCTCCTTCAAAAAGCAAGAATATTCATTGCCATCGTAATAAATAACATCTCTTTTAAAATGTTAGCAACCATGCTTAGCCACGTCTGCAATTGTAGTAGTAAGTAAGTAGTAAGGGGCACGAGTGGTGGGCACAGACACCTGCGCAGTAGTTAATTTTTCGGTTTGTTTGGTGGAATGAAGAAGGGGGGAGCGCCGAGCTGCAAACGATTGGTTCGTCAGTCAATGCTCGTCGTCTACTGGATTCTTGCGTGTAATTTGGCTACTGTGATTTGGCCAAAAGTATACATGCGCGAGCTTGCCCCCACTACTGCCTATCTGTGCTCACCATTCGTGCCTCATACTGTACACTTGTGTTCCAATTTGGTTCCAATTATCTATAACCGGTGTCAAAATTGTCAAATTTGACAGTGTTGGTAGTTTACTAATTCAATAGCGTCGAAAACCATAATGAATTTAGTAGACAATGCACAATGGGTTAATGGCAATGAAGTTGTTATGGGAAAGTGTCAGACTGTCATTTTTGGTTTAAAATATAAGACAATATGTGGCCCTCTGATAATATGTGGTCACCTGCTGTTGATATTATAAAACCGACTTTAAGCTCATAATCAAAGCGCAGATTTTTAAACTAAAACCTCATTATAGCTTGAGAACCACTGTCCATTAAGACAACACAAAACTGTTGGGTCAAGTCTATCGCGAAATCAGCGAAAATTGCACAAAAATGTATGATGTACCATAGATTAAGAGTTGTTTTGACAAAAAGTGTGCGTGCGGGTTCGCGTGCTCGTTGCGTTGCGTCGGCGCATACTGTTTACATAATTCTAACTTTAAATATGATACGGCGCTGTACTAAGTGCGTTTCCATATGCCTATGTATCGCGTGATATCTAGGGTTGAATTCCTTAGGGGTCGTTCATTAATCACGTGACACTTTTTATGCAATTCATCAATTCCAAATCTTTTAATGAATTGAATTGTATATAATGTGTAACACATAGAAATAAATATACCTAGAAAGAACGTCGCCATACACGGATATATAAAACAGGCCAACTTTTATAGGCTGCTGCGCGTAACAGCTACGTTTTACGCTCACTCTGCGTCATTCTGCTTGTCATAGTGACGTTCATAATGATAGCAATTGTTGAAATATTCCAATTAAAATCGGGAGAAATTTGAATATTAAATATTATTTTGCAATTTTATTTATTTTTGTTTGATTTAGCCCCTAACAGTTAGGAGCTATTTTTTCGACGCGTGCACAGCTTCGAAGATCAATCTGGATGTATCCTTAATCAAAGGTGTAACTATTTTACCAAAACATATTGGAATCACTTAGGATCTGCCGAGAATTTGAAAAAATTAATTGCGTTAGCAATATTGCTATAGCTTCCATTTTAGAGGGCCTGGTTATAGTAGGATTTGTGCATTTGTCTTTCGGTTAGTTAGGTACATATTTATTTAGATAGACTAAAACTCTATGAATACAATTTATAAGTGAAAAAAAAACCGATTAAATATTAACAAGAAGGTTTGATGAAATAAAATAAAAATATCCTCTCATTTGATCAGCTGATCTAATCATGGTCACTTTAGTAGTTAATTTCAAATTTATTTCCATTAATTAATCTTCTAATTAATTTTATAAGTTGAAATTACAGAAAAGTTTAAAATAAATTTATAAAATTAGGCCCCCTCGGCATTGTTCCGAAGATGCTGGCAGCGTTTCCTAGCTGTATCGCAATGCTGATGCGTTGTGCGAAGAAGCTGCCAGCTCTTCGGTCCCCAGTGGTGACCACTAATCTTTTCGCGATTAGGCGGACCACACATTATTACACCACGTGGACTTTCCTGCGTATAATATAAATGCATGGAATACCTTAAACATATTTAAATTTAAACATAACTTCAATATCGGTAAGTTACACTATAAGCTGATTATAATTTAAGATTCGATTATAGAACCGGTAATTTGTACAGTGGCTCATTACCAGTCCAAATTAAAATGATCGTATGTCATAGCTTTTATTACCTATTAAATAGATGTTATTTTTGCACAATTTATTACTTTATTATGTTTGTTAGGTATCTTTTGAAACTTGAAGATGTTTTGCTAATTATAGAATATATGGTAGGGTCTTATAAATACCTACTTGATGTATAATTCGGGAATCAAAAGGGCAATTTTATAAAGACAGAATAATATCACACGTGAACAAATTAATGACTATTTTTTTTAAATTATTAATGAGTTTTTTCTATTTATATTGTAGATTTTTTAACCCAATAAATTCTTTTCAAAATGAAGGAGATTCCAAATTCGATACTTATTTTAAAATAGGCATCGTTTTTATACATATACCTACCTTGGCATTAAAAGAAAAAAAAAAACAAAGATAGAATACGCCAACCCTACCCAACTCGTGTGTTATATACAGGCTGTGCATATAAATTTACCTCATGCATGAGGAATTTATGCGATAATTTAATGTAGAGGAGCAACTGAGGGTCACACTCGCCTGACCCGTGACTTTTGCGCGCCAAAACCGACTGGAGGATATTGAGAAACTTTCTAGTTATTTACTCCGTTTTACACTGTGATTTTAGAAATTAGCAAGGTAAATCTCCGTTTATCCGGTAATGTGGGGAGAAAAAAAAACTCGGATAACAAAGGAGAAATAAAAAAATAAGAATTGTTTTTTACGTATTATGTCAATTTTATACGAATGCGCGTACAGTATAGGCATAGCAACTTCATCCGTTTTATCCGTGTTTTCCGGATTATTCGAGTGCGGAGTGCTCGGATAGATCCGTTTTCTCGGATAACGCGGAGTCTCGATTGATCGAAGACTGGATTAACGAGGTTTTACTGTATGTGTAATTTAAAAAAAAATGATTTAATTTAATTGAAAGAGACATTATGAATTCATTACGTAATAGGTACCTACTTCTTTTTTACAAAATATATGTTTTAGAAGATTACTCTACCAAGATAAAGTATACGTTGTTCTTTTTTTCCTTGTATGCATTGAAGCAAATGAAATACAATCATCATCATCAGCCTATAATGTCCCACTGCTGAGCACAGGCCTCCTTTCACAAATCAGGGTGAAAGGGAATGGGCAGATACTCCACCACGCGTGCCCACTTCGGATCGGTGGAGGTAGGCTAGTGGCCAACCTCCACCTGTTAGAATGTGGAATGTACCTAAGGAATTCAATTCATTCTTACTGTTGGAATTTCAAGCCGCCTAGGAGGCATCCAACTAGCTTAACGACAATCACAATTAAGTGAAAACTGGGACCAATGGCTTTACGTGCCGTCCGAAGCACGGAGAAATACAATATTAACTTTTAATTTAGTTCTTCTGTTCTCTCTCCTAAAACTAGAAAAACAAAATATTTGTCACTATACTAAAATATGATTAATCGTTGGACATTTTAAATACAGTACGGTGACAATCTTTTTACTACATATTTCATATTTAATTTGAATACAGAAAATAGCAACAATAGTTCTTGTGATATAAATTTTTATTTCTTTTTATACTAGAAATTTACATAATTTATCAATACGTTTCCCAAACTGCATTTCAATTAGCTTTGTATTCAAATAGACTTCTAGATTTTTTTATGTGGGAATGATAAATCGTATAATGATTGTGGCATAGAAATAATATATACCTAGAAAGAACGTCGCCATACTATCCGAATATATAAAACAGGCCAACTTTTATAGGCTGCCGCGCGTAACAGCTACGTTTTACGCTCCCTCTGCGTCATTCTGCTTGTCATAGTGACGTTCATAAAGATAGCAGTTGTTGAAATATTCCAATTAGAATCGGGAGAAATTTAAATATTGATCATTATTTTGCATTTTTAGTTATTTTTATTTGATTTACGCCCTAACAGTTAGAGCGTATTTTTATCGACGCGTGCACAGCTGCGACACTCTATCTGGATGTATTCTTAATCAAAGGATTGTGGTTATGAAACTAAAACACTGAGGCACGCAACGTGGCAAATACACTGAAGTTTCATTTCATCACTATAATGCAGACTATTTTACTGATCAGCTTTTGACCAAAATCTTAAGATGTCAAGATATGAAGGTAATAAGATAACTGGTTCTCAATATTTGGTCTAGAGATGACTGGCAGGTGTTTGGTAAAAGATTAAATAGAGGGTAGCCAATCAGACAGATAGTCCAAAATAATACCTTGATGTGTCTTCTCCTTTTTTTTTCCTGTACTAAACAGTCATGGTTTAATTAAAACAGAAAAGAATAGGACGGTGATCTTGAACTATGGTCACCATAGAGCCAAAAACTGAAATCGGTTCCCCACATACATGTTTTTTTTATAAGAGAATGGCATAATATGGGCAAGAATGCTCTGCGTGACATCCTTGGTGTCGATATTGCCCCATTGAAGACTGAAGCTAAAATTGTTTGGTTGTTATTGCATTGTGAATTTGTGATATTTCTATGTAAAACTGCTAAATTGAATATATTCACAATTTGTAAGTTGACAGAGTACCTTCTTTACAGTGTTTCCACTTTTAGGGATTTCGCCCTTTTTTAGGGTGAAACTACTTATTTTATGTATGACTTAGGGCGGTTTCTATTGCGACAGGGATTTAGGGCATTTTAGGGAAAACTTACCTGATGTGGTAACCCTATTTATTCTATGCTCTATGGCTCTCCTATTAGGGGGATTCCCCAAATTGGTTTCGTATTATAATCCGACAAATGTTAGTTTACCTTTTGGATAGTACTATACCTTTGTTGTGAAGGACATCATAAATTAGTTACACTTACACGATTCATGGATTATTTCGTTTGTAATTTTTCTAGCGGTCGCGAAACACTCTCAACTAATTTGAATATCATTTTTTATTGTTTTTATACTTAAAGTATGCCAAAAGATGTGTTTTTTATTCATGCGCCCTAAATTAGGGTATTTTGAAAAATAATTAGGGATTTTTAGGGATAATTTGCAAAGAATTTAGGGCAAAACCAAAATCCAATCAAAAAATGGCTGGGTGGTAGCCAGCCGATTAAAATCTGTCGCCAACCAGTGTGCTCCGGTAGTAGCTGTACTTCATACCCAGTTTTCCTATAAACTTTATGGTGTACCTTAATTTCGGCTTCGTCGTTCCTAATCTTGGTAAGGCTATGGTGATACAAGCTCATACAAAGCAATCAAACAACACTTGACAAAAAATTACATTGTAATTTTCTCTTAATCAGTCAAAACCACGTAGGTGGCACACTGCGTAGAATTCCCAATTCGCTACACATATCATTGGATAGGTTAATTATACATTGATGTTATACAACATCATTATACATAGAAAGTTACTATAAGGAATGCACGAGACGTTCCTATTGTTCGTCAAAAGGTAGTGATTAGGTGAACATGCATGTAGGCGTCATTTTGTTTAAATTTTCTCTTGGATAATAAAAGAAAAAACATTTTTGCATACAGATTCCTTGAATAACTTAGGTAGACATTCTACTAAGAAAGATTTTGTCGAAATCAGCCCCTGGTAAAATAGAGGAGCGTTGGTAAGGCTAGTTTTATATATGTGTTTAAAAGACGAATTTACCCCGGGTCCGATATTACCCCATATTACATACAAATGCAAAGGACTAATCTAAGGGTTTTACATTTCATATAAAAAAAAATATAATACCTACATAGACCTTTTCCATTGCATATCCTACCCTAGCCTATATCCAAAAAATATACCTCTCCTAGTGCATACTATCATATAGCGCGCGCCCATAACACCTGTTTCATCTAATCCCTAAGAAAATGAGCGTTCACTCACAATTACGAGATACCAGCAAAAAGCTAATGTTGAATAGACCAATCAGCTTTAGGTGACATAACGTAGCCAACATGACAATGTCAACCCTTGACCCGCGTTTTGGATAGCGTGCCTTTTATGGCACATTTATAGATGGAGTCGTGTTAGAATTAAACAGTTTTAATGCCTTTGTCGTTTAGACTTTTAGAATTACTGACATTTTATAGAAAACAAAGTAAAAGTGGATGTAACAGGGCTTTCTGATGAGGAAAATATCTTGAAAAAACTATAAGACGGTAGTACCTATGATACCGCCATTTTTTTAAATGGACTTGAAGTTTTAATTTTAGATGTCTTCGACGCCCTTACGTGGACTAATCGGGCGAGCGCTAATGTCACAGTATTACCATCTCTTACTGATGTCTCAACCGGATGATATCCTATCTGGCTATCATTATATTTATCTGTCACCAAGTACCCCTACAGTTGTGTTCTGCCAGCCACGCTTCATAGACAGTTCTAGGTTTTATGTGCTTGCCAATTTACCTACATCATCATTTAGATAATTATTAATCGAAATAGTGTTGTTGGTCAAATACAGTTATTAGCAATCGCATAAACAACAAACACTCTCTACAAAAAACCCAATTAAACCGTGAGAGTAAAACAACCTTAAAAATAATGACATTATAATTATAGGCTGTGTAACGATTTACCATAGACCGCCGCGTGCTATAAAAGTTTAAAATGTCAAAATGAAATTTACCGCGCAATTTGTTCATGCTACGCAAAGATAGGAAACTGTAGAGTAGTGTGTTTGTCGATTATTTATGCATCGATTGTTATCAATGAACACTCTCATGGTCGCAAATAAATGTCTTTGCAAATGCACTTTGAATTGACAACTTAAACCCATCATCATTTCTTGCATATCCCAATAAAAAAAGAGTTATTATTAACTTTTTTTAGTTCTGTACTGTACTAATAATACCTCATTGTAATTTTCATCGATACTTCATTCGTTTCTAAACATTTTATATTACATTATACCTATAATGCGTGATCCCACTCAATTTTCGTGTCAAAACATCTGTTCTGTAATTCAATTACATTGATTAATGTATTGCTATTAGGCATTTTGCCTCGAGTGACGTTCAAATGATAATATAATATAGTGTTTTTGTTAATGCTCACATAATGTTATATAAGTGTTGAATAATAATGACACATGACCTAAAACGATCATTAAAATGCCTTCGTTTCATAGGAAATCGGGTATTTATTGCATTGGCAATGTCGGAGCTGTCAAATTATTATTTTGACATTAATAGATATGGGGTTGGTAATAAATAGGTAGTCGATATATAGATACGTAACTAAGTCATTCGATTACAGTGACAAGTGAAAATTCTCACTTTTTTTAAACATTTATAAAAAATAGATTGTTTACCATTATTTTTATGAAAATTATTTTTATCTTTAGATGCAAACCTCCGTGCGAATAAGAACTTAGCTTCATGACCTGAATATATCCATTGTTTCATGTGAACCTGACCATTCCAGTATGTCATAAGAGCAATTTGATTTTAAACAATGACCGCTCTTATTGCAGTAGCACAGAGTTCATTTTAATAATAGTCTCGTTATAATTTATTGCAAAATTGATGTATTTATTGCCCCTGTTGCTAGTATATGCTGGTTTTGAAATGATTAAAACCTTGGTGTTAATGGTTTTGATGATAATCATCAACTTGAGTTTATCATCGATCTATTTTTCACGGGGCATTGTTGAAATTTTGGATTTTGTGTGTAGTCAAAAAACCAAAGAATTTAAAACGTCCAGAAGGATAGTCGCCTCTATGGCAACATGAAATAAACAAGCCAGAATTGACAGTATTTGACAGCCGTGCGCAGTACGAACTGAGAGCGATTTGCTCAGGGAGCCCCTCAAGCGGAGTGAAATTAAATGTCATGCTTTAGTAAGGCGGATTATCCATCTGGGTAGAGGCACGATGCCCTATGAAAATCTTTGCAAAAAACATACTAATTTTTAACACCACCATAAAAAAAAGTGTGATACTTTCTAATATAACTACATTACTAACATTAGGATTAAGATTAATTGTATACTAACAAATACGGACATTGTCTGATATAAATAAATAAATAAATAAATTAGCTACTTTAGCGACCGGCACGCCAAGTCGGTCATGTCTAAAAACATGATGATTCCAAAATGGCCAACAAAGCATGCTATTTGTTCAAGATGTAAGGTTATTTAATTGTTTTAAGCTTTAGTATCTTCATTCTAAAACCAGTCTGCTACAAACCGAAGTCCTAAAGCTCTATTAGGATAGTATTTAGGGCATATTGCATCTGTGGTTGTAATAGACAATAGTAGAGCGAGTCACGATCCCGAGTGACAAACATTGCGTTTAGCTCAGGGCGGGTTGTAACACGAAATGTTACAGCTTGCTTTCTAAACGGCACGATCTAAAGGTGCTCCTTTTGAGTAATTGTACTATTATTAGCAGAGGGTGTCCTTTTTTGTTGCTATATTTTCACTTCCCATTGTTACTACAAATTTTATTTATCCTAATCTACTTAAATAAAGCTGACTAAATTGACAGACTGACAAACAACGCATAGCCCAAAGCGGTGTACCTTAAGATATTATGTATTGTCCTACCCGGGCGACATAATCGCATAAGCGACCAAGCCCATTAAAGCAGATAAAAAAAAAACGGGGAAATACAAATACAGGCCTATACATGGTAAAAAATAACCTCTAACCACACATAGAGGTGCAATAAAGGAGAATCCACGGGGCGAAAATCTAGTAATATTGTAATTGTAACTCAATTATGCCGTAGAGTTTCTGATAAAACGTGCCACACAAGTACCTTTGATTAAAAGATAGCATACATTTTGATCCGGGGAAAAAGACCTCTCAGTTACCTACTACATGGTTATAGAAGCAATTTTTTTCCTCATGCAAATAAAACAACAACCTGTATCTTTAATTATATAATTTACCAAAGATTCACAATGGCTTTCTCAATCCGGTCCCGATCTAAAGATTATAATTAACACCTCACAGTGCACAAGATTTACATCTTCAAAAGTGCAATCATTTCCAAAATGATGAGAACTTGCTCTTATATAGTTATTTATTTACAGCCTTACTCATAAACGCTATTTAAAGTTAAGTCATACTTAAAACCGTTATTTAAAAAAAATCTTCACTCATAAACGCTATTTAGCCTTATTCACTGCTTAAAAACGTTATTTAAGGAGCTGTCAAATTAAACAACCTACGACCCTACGACCCTTGTTTAGCGCGTTAAATAGCAAAATGGCCGCCAAATAAACAGCTGATGCTTGATTGTTGTAAAATATTTTTCATTTATTACTGAAAATACGATGGATATATGATGTTAGATTATATAGAAACACCATAAATTATATAAATTACTTAAACTTATACTACCTGGATGACCGGCCTTTGCTCGTTTTTTGTAAATCATATTAGTTTTTCTCACAAAAGAACCTTGAAAAAAAAGGGAAAATATGATCATCTGAACTCGAACAGGATCTTCTGATTTCGGATCCGCCCAATTTCCCATCTGGCTATGATAATCCTGTAGATGGTGGCGAAATTTACCTTCGTAGGTATTCTAATGATATTGTAGCAGTTTTTCATTGCCTGAAAACACGGTTATAAAAACGTTTCCTAAAAATGAAACTTAGCTAGATCGATTTATTGCTCCCGAAACCCCACGCATACTAAGTTTCATGAAGATTGTTGGAGCCGTTTCAGAGATTCAGATTATATATATACAAGAATTGCTCGTTTAAAGGGATGATTTTTTAAGTCATAGGTGATTAGATAGGTGGTAACACAATAAAACAACTCCTACTCTATTTCACATATAGGTTGAGTCGTCAAGGTCAAGGGTTTTTACCAATATCTAGTGAAGTTCCAGTTTATTACTCTGAAATAGTGCTCACAATATTTGATGAAACCTCGCTCTATCATAGTATTCCTTTATTATATCGAAATAAACAAAATCTTATACAATACCATGTGTTACCGAACTCATGCTATTTGAAATCTACCTACTAACTTATCATTGCTTGTGCCGTGTGTGCTACATAATTTAACTAAATTTAATTTGAATATGAGGGTTTCAGATCAGGAGGACCAAGATAATATTAATAATATTAGTAATAACATACACAATTTCACTAGATATTTATTTATACATAATTATTCCCAACATTTATTCCATTAATTTATTCAATGTTTGTATTTTGATTTTCCAATACTCTTCCTCAAAATTCATAATTACTATACGTTTTACATGTATTTCTTCAGCTATTTGGATTTATTTTTCGATCGCTGCTTAAGCCAGTAGATACATTTCTAGTTCATAGTCTTTGACCTGAAACAATATAAATTCATACATTCTATCTTAAAAATAGAAGATGAAATAGAATTTGTAAATAAACTTGTAAATATTATAATTTACATAAAATTAAGATACAAAAATCTAATTACCTTTTTATTCAGAGGTTAATAAAGTTCGCAAACAAACCTTCTCATCCCAATTCGAAAAACGTGATCTTTTTCTCGTTCTGAATTAATTGTTAATTTCCATTTTCTAATTAATATAATATTATCATAAAACACATAATAAAACTTTTCAAATTGGTGCCGTTTCTTTTTTTTAAAAGCTCCATTACTGTCAAATGTATGGTCTTGATGTTGGTGTCGCCATATATAATATTATTTTTGCTCTTTAAATGCTTCAATAACTAAATCATGACTAAAGAGCGTTTATGAGTAAAGAAAAGTTAAACACTGAATAACATTTTAAATATTATTTAGCTATCTACTACATAATTCGTTATTTAAGAGATTTTTATGAGTAAGGCCGTACTCGTTAATGTCACCAGGGCTGTCAAATACCTGTCTTCTGTTTAAAAGCTGTAGAGAAACGATCCAGTAATAAAATGCCTTAATTGTTTGTCGGCCTTTTCAAATTGGGGCTGTTTTTCTCAATTCAAATCAATCTAAGGTACTGTTACGAGCTGGGGTTCAGGATAAATAATGGTACACGAATTTACCAAAACACTGGTCACACTTTTATTAAAACTCTAATTAAAACACTCAGAAATTAAATAGTTCACTGTATTTCACTTCGATGTTTACTCACTGTTATACAAAACCAAACTCAAACTCCTCTGTGCATTGTCCCGTATTTATACTTCATAAACGGCATCTGGAACATTCCACAATTTACCCGCGTATTCTACATGCCTACAGTGCTATCGGGAATATTCCAGAAGCCGGTAGCTATTCGGCGATAGATGGCGTTGCTTGATAGATGTTTACTCCTATACAATAACAGCGTTACAGATAGTACCGCTATTCAATAACAGATGGCGTTACTGGTAGCAATTTATTCCTGATGTCGCGATGTCGTAACACTACCCCCTCCTTAGACATGCTCGTCCCGAGCAATGTGAATTCCATGATATAACGCCATCGAGATCATTGGGGCTCTTCGAACACCAGCCAGCACCCGCCCCGCGGTCCTGGCGTTTACTCGTGTTCCTGTTGCTGTTGCTGAGCAGTGTCACTAGTCACCGCTGCTCTTCCTTCCCAGGGTCGATTTTCTTCTTTTCTGTAATTTCTCCACTTCGGGCAACTCCTCCGCAGGTGTCCCTTTTCTTCACAGTTGTAGCAACGGGGCGAGGCCACAACTTCTCGGGGTTGAATTTCTTCTTTTCTGTACTTTCTCCACTTCGGGCAACTCATCCGAAGGTGGCCCTTTTCTCCAAAGTTGTAGCAACGGGGCGAGGCCACAACATCTCGGGGTCGATTTTCTACTTTTCTATAGTTTCTCCACTTCGGGCAACTCATCCGAAGGTGGCCCTTTTCTCCACAGTTGTAGCAACGGGGCGAGGCCACAACTTCCCTGATGCGGTGAGGTCGGTCATCGCGTCGCACAGCCTCCACTTCTAAGGCATGGGCTAAAGCGTCTTTCAGCGACTCGTGGTGCCCTAATCTCACGGCAGCTCTAACTTCCAAGTCGCGTATACCATCCACGAACGCTTGCACTAGATTACCGTTGATCATCGCTGGTGCAGACTGGTATGCTTTACGGACCAGCTTTTCTACCTCTAGAGCCCACTGTTGTATAGTTTCGGCGCTCCGTTGCACACGGTCCTTGAGTTGGGCACGGAATACGTGTTCCAGGTGTGCGTCCCCGTATCTAGATTCTAGAGCTTCCAACAGTTGCTCATACGTCACTTCCTTACCGAGGGCCTCCAGTATAGTGAGGGCCTGGTCGCGAAGACCCAAAGTGAGTGCTGTCATTGCCTGTGCACTAGTCCAACCATTCGCCTTCATGACAGCTTCGAACTGGATTCTATAGGCTGACCATGACGAGGTGCCATCAAATGGCGGTACCTTGAAACCACGTGAAGAAGCCACAGGTAAAGAAGTAGCAGTTCCAACCTTGAGTCCAACGAGGGCCTTCTTCACGTCTTCTATCTGTACTTCGGCCTTGGACATACGATTTTCGGATTCCGAAATACGGGACTCATGATGCTGAAGCTGTTCCTTCACCACCTTGAGATCCTTGCCAAGAGTTACTTGTAAATTTTCTAATAAAACCATCTGTTCCTCTTGGCGGCGAGCCTGCTCCTCCTTATCCCGCTGTAGCTGTTCCTCCAGTCGGCGAGCCTGCTCCTCTTGTCGGCGAGCCTGCTCCTCTTGTCGGCGAGCCTGCTCCTCTTGTCGGCGAGCCTGCTCCTGTAGCATTACCATCAAAGCGCCAAGATCTGGGGTTGCAGGTACTGCTCTGACTTCAGGTGGGTCGGCAACTGGCAAAGAGGCAGTTGGCTGCTGGCCACCCGAAGTCTGCGACGGAGAACCTCCAAACCTCCTTTCATCCATCTCCTGCTGCCGCTGGCCCCTTGTACGGACACCCTCAGTGACTTCCTTTGGCATAACCGGCATTATTTATCCTACTACTTCTGACACCAATTGTTACGAGCTGGGGTTCAGGATAAATAATGGTACACGAATTTACCAAAACACTGGTCACACTTTTATTAAAACTCTAATTAAAACACTCAGAAATTAAATAGTTCACTGTATTTCACTTCGATGTTTACTCACTGTTATACAAAACCAAACTCAAACTCCTCTGTGCATTGTCCCGTATTTATACTTCATAAACGGCATCTGGAACATTCCACAATTTACCCGCGTATTCTACATGCCTACAGTGCTATCGGGAATATTCCAGAAGCCGGTAGCTATTCGGCGATAGATGGCGTTGCTTGATAGATGTTTACTCCTATACAATAACAGCGTTACAGATAGTACCGCTATTCAATAACAGATGGCGTTACTGGTAGCAATTTATTCCTGATGTCGCGATGTCGTAACAGTACCATACCAAGGTTGTACATAATGTTTTTTTTTATTATTTTGTTTTGAGGTTACGTAAGACGATGTAGCACGATTATAATAATTAATTCAACACACATTTAAGTTGTGATTAGATAAACATTCATTTGATTCACTTTACTAGACCGGTGCCGGTACCGGGAGTAGTTTGAAATAAAATTCAGTCACGTTCCAGAAAATTTTACAATTATTAAAAATGATAATTTATTCAAATTAACGCGGATGACTAGTTCCATCGATGTTAGGTTGGAAAAACGGTAATCCGTAACACTCGCGGTTCTCACGGAGTGTTGGCATCAGACACTATGCTGAGTAATCGGTAATGGTAGAACACCGTGAGATTAGGGATCAAACTGTCTACATGATTTTAACTGCCTACCGACGTCTATAGCAATAATAGAATAGTCTTATTCGACTAAAAGTCTAAAATCAAATTTTATGTCGTTTTCCCTTTCCAATAAAATAAAAGCGACATCCCTAACTATACAGAGTGTGTTCGTAATGTCATCGGGTCGCACACAAGAGGTCGATTTCGTGAAATAGTTATAATAAACTATAATTAAAGCTAACGCGACGAAACACTGGATAATTAGTTTAATTAATCCAATCCTGAATACTACTTGAGATGCTAGGTCAAGTAACTAGCTTCCATTCTGGTAGCTGTATAGCCCGCCTGATGGTAAGCGGTTACCGTAGCCATATGGTCGCTTGCAACACACGGGGCATCACTCATGCGTTACCGACCCTTCTTCCCCCTTGTCCCCCTCCTCAATGAGCTCTGGCGACCTTACTCACGCGCAGGTATTCTGTCACAGACTTTTATTGTCATGGAGACTTCAATATAAATTCGATCTAGAAACTTCCCATCAATTTCCCATTAGAAGGGCTAACATGGCCTAGATATTACACAAACACTAATTAGATACAAGGTAGATTAGGTTTGTGGTTCACACACCGCCGACCACAATGTGGTCGTTTATGATCTAACGATGAGGAATCTGTTTTGAGATCCTTTTGCAAGGCTACGGTGGTAGCGAAAGCGGGGAGCGATTTTTTCTATTTTGTTATAAATTGTGGATGCAAATTGTTTTGATTTACTGAGTTTCTTGCTGGTTTTTCTCAGATTATTTTCGAGCTTCAGTAGTTTTATAATTACACTAGAATAAGTTTGATTTTAAAAAAAGGTGTGAAGACATTTGTTCAGGGTCGGCAACGCGCGAGTGATTCCCCTGGTGTTGCAAGCGTCCATAGGCTATGGTAACTGCTTATCATGAAGCGGGCCGTACGCTTGTTACCTATTTTAGCAGTTTTAATGAAAAAAAAACAAAATAAAAAATATTTTGTCAAATTTTAAATTAGAGTCTAATTTGCTAGATTTTTATATACACTTTGCACTTACATAGCAGAATATGCCGAGCTCTAATTTTACCTACTGTATCACCAAAATCAAGCAAATACAGTTATTTTATTGTATAGGCCCTATACAATAATAATTGGACTGTTTTACAAAAAACTTAAACCGACTTCAAAGTACACGAAGAAGTAATCAAATCCTGATCTGATGACAATGGGACCAAACGGGAAGTGTACCCTTCCAGACAAAAAAAGAATTTTCCAAATCGGTTCATAAATGACGGAGCTATGAGGTAAAAACATAAAAAAAAACATACAACCGAATTGAGAACCTCCTCCTTTTTTTGAAGTCGGTTAAAAATACCTACTATAGGGAGTAGCTATCGTTTTTTACGCGCTTTCAGTAGGTTAATTACTTGTAGGTTACTTGTCAAATCTCACATATCTATAGAATCGATATTGATAGGCTCTAGAAATCGCTACTCGCGCTCAAAGCGACGGCAACCCAAACAAAAATGGCAAATTTATTGAAGAGAATAGTTAACTCGTGCATGAGTCCGTTGCGAAATGAAACTATTGTCTCAGTTTGGCGTAACATCGGCCCAAAGTTTTGTAAGTCCGTGTTATTTATCTGATGGCTTATACGATCGTGGTATGGAGTGGGATGATTTAATTCTATTGTGCCAGCCAGATGGCCTGACGAAAAAGAGGCCGGGGGATACGGGTGCCAAGGTACTGGAAGAAGTAGCGCGCTCTGGCAGAGGCCTATATTCAGTGAACTGAGGCTGAGATGTTTTTCTTAAAAACTACTAAGCCTACGGCCTGCTGTGAAGCGGTTACCATAACCATATGGACGCTTGCATCAAACGGAGCATCGACCGCCCCTCTCCCCAATGAGCTCTGGTGACCTTACTCACGCGCAGGAACACAAAATTAAGTTATTATGCTCCGATATTCTGTAAGGTTGACTGAAATAATGCTATGCTCTACGTCTCATTATACAATTGATGTTAAATAGGCCTTCACAGCCACTCACAGTTCGGAACGTTCACATAAAAAACACCTCACAAATCACCTTCTTTTCCCATGCTCAGCCACCTAACGCCTCATTTCTCATGAGAAAGATATCTATATATTCCTTATTAATATATCGTTTATCATAGCTTAGGTACTTACTAATATTATGTGAAAATGACTTTGTTACCTCTTGACACCTCGTGATGAAAAGCAGACACGCAGATGAGATTGAGAAAAAATAGAGTTACTTTAAATCCCAAAAAAGCGGGTACTAATACCGTGTATTAGGAAAGTGTAGTAGGAAAAGCTACAGTGCGGCCGTCGAGTGTCTTTTTTTTTTTTTTTTTTTTTTATCTGTTTATAGGCCTGTGTTTGACCACAATCTCACTATGGTAAGTGATGATGTGGTCGAAGGTGGTAAGCACACAAAGCCTAGAAGGAACTGGCTCTCAAGTGCAGCTGACGGAACACACCGATAGGTGCTTGGCGACAGATTTTCAACTTGAGGGTGGTTGCCAGCCAGACGGGTACTACAAAGTACCCTACCACCGTGCTATGGTTTCCTCACGATGTTTTCCTTCACCGAAAGCTCAAGCTCATGATATTCTGACATCTTTATATAGGCCAAATCACGGAAACAGCTATACTAATCATAATTGCACTTTGCCAAAGACAGTACTGAACCACCCCGTGAAAGGCCAGTACCAAAAAAGTGGATTACTGATTCCGTTACTCACAGTATATTAAAGCTGAAGATTTTGCTTGTTTGAGCGCGCTTATGTCTGGAATTACCAGTCTGCTTTTAAAAATACTTTCACGAATAGGAAGCTACTTATAGGCTACAGACTGAGTCAGACTTATTGGCGGCTGTGATATAAGGCGCGGAACGCTGCGCAGTAGCGAAAACGAAGGTATGCGGTACATTCGAGATGACTTTACCTGCGCAAAGCCGCAGCGCACTTCACAGCCGCCATTAAGTTTGGTTCGGATTCTACTTTTCATCCCGGGAACGTGAGTGATACCGCAGGAAACTGCTAGTTTATATATAAAAATATGCCATAGTGATTTGCGGCCGGCACCGGCGCGGGCGCAGGCGACAGGACGTAGGTAGAGTGGCACCGGCCTTGCACTATCGAATGCTATTCATTGTGCGTGGCGAAACTTAATGCATCTGTGCACCTTGTACAGATACCAAAAACAATCTGTCAGAGATATTTTAGGAATTATGAAGGCTTGTTCGAAGATTGCTTGCCTAGTGGTATTTCAAATCGAGCGTTTCCGTGCTTCGGAAGGCACGTAAAGCCGTTGGTCCCGGTTATCACTTAATTGTGATAGTCGTTAAGCTAGTTGGATGCCTCCTAGGCGGCTTGAAAAATTCCAACAGTAGGTTGATCAATAGCCTAGCCTCGCCTAGCCTAGCCTCCACCGATCCGCAGTGGGCACGCGTGGTGGAGTATCGCCCAGTCCCTTTCACCCTAATTTGTGAAAAGAGACCTGTGCTCAGCAGTGGGACATTATAGGCTGATGATGATGATGATGATGATGATGTTCGATGATACCCACGTTCCTGAGTGTCTGAGGCCCGTTTGAGTGCCAACTCAATCCTAAATATTATGTTAATTAATAACATATAGGTAGTTTTGACAGAAGCTTCAGTTTCGGCCGCCATCGGCAAAAAAAACAAACTTGGCTTCAGCCAAAACTTCGGTGCATTTTAGGTGTTTTTTTCTAGCAAGCGCCAATGTTGAACAAATGTTACGAATTCGCGAGAGATTTATTATTGTTTAAGACAATTTACGGTAATTTCCATCGTTGTTTATACACAACAAAAACATTTAAAAATCATTATAGCTTTTTTTTTACTTTTAGCCAATTTTGAACTGAATTTCGTAGGGACATAAAACTTCGGTTTCGGCCGAAAGCTGTGGTGATACACACTACCACGTTCGCACACTACTGATACCTACTATATGTAAAACAACATTGTTACCTACTCCTTAAACATTTTCTGCTGTCTCTACAATTTCCCATAAAGCATATTGTATGCAAAGATTGCCTCCGTTTTGTTTCATACATGTGTACTCGTGTATCTGTCTGTAAGAACAAAACTCCTAACTTATGACTAGATTACTAATAACATACAACACACAATGGTATCTACATTGTCTTTAGTGTTTTCAAACATAAATTCTTTGATTAAGGATACATCCAAATTTAATGTCAGAGCTGTGCACGCGTCGAAAAAATTAACCCCGTAACTGTTAAGGGCTAAATCAAATAAAAATAAATTAAATTGTAATTTTACTTGTAAATATTTAGATTTGATATTTTATAAGCAGGATTTCTTTTATTTTTAATTATTATTTAAGTGTTGTAAATATTTAGTAGTTGAATAAAGTAAACTTCAAGTTATACCACAGAGTTAATAATACTTTCCTATATACAAAATAATGTTACCTATATATTTAAATTGGGAGAAATTTAATATAGGAAAAAAAAATGGAATATTTCAACCATTTCAACAACTGCTATCATTATGAACGTCACTATGACAAGCAGAATGACGCAGAGGGAGCGTAAAATGTAGCTGTTAAAAGTTGGCCTGTTTTATATAATCGTGTAGTATGGCGACGTTCTTTCTACAGGTATATTTATTTCTATGCATAAATTATATATTTTTATTAATTGTAATCGTTTTTTTTTCAGATGTGGCTAAGCTGTATAGTAGCGTCGACCCTGGTTGCCATGGCGACGGCGGCGGGCAACGAATACCTTCCTCCAAACAAGGGATACAACTATGATCCGCCGTCGATACCGTTCCCTACTAATAATAATGGGAACAAGGTAAGATACCATAAAGATTCAATCAGCCATTGAATATTTAAATAATAAAAAAAAAATTACTGGCCAGTTGGCGCAGTTGGTTAAGAAGTGGAGTCTTAACCTATAGCGCCGCAGGTCGTGGGTTCGATTCCCACACAGGACATGCATTTGTGTGCATGAACATGTGTGTGTCCTGAGTCTAGGTGTAATTATGTATATTAAGTATGTATTTACAAACAAAAAGTAGTATATGTATTATATCAGTTATAATCTGGTTTCCATAGTTCAAGCTCTGCTTAGTTTGGGATCAGATGACCGTGTGTGAGGAATGTCCCAGGATATTTATTTATTAATAATAATACTTTATTTACAACAAATATGTACAAATGACAATCTATAATATAGAAAATTTCCTCAAATGTACTGCTGCTTCCGATTAACGGCAAGGTTTCCAGAAGGCTGGCAGCGTTTCCTCTTTGAATAGCCAAGCTGACGCGTTGGCGGAAAAAGCTCCCCGCCCGCTGGTCTCCGGAGGTCTCGATCAATTTTGATAACAAAGTGCGAGCAAAACGGCGAGTTTCGGACCCCAACAGTCCCATGATCTCGACCGCAAAAGGCATATAAATATAATTAGGTCCAATGGATGCGTATTTTTTTAATTTCCGCACTGGCCGCGTCTGCCCCTGCAACTTTACAAGTCGCCGGTAAGTGAGATGGCGCGAGTGTATCAACACATAATGGCATCCCACACCAGTGACCTGCTGACACTCCACGGGATCAAAGACATACCATCCGAAATGGTGAAGAATATCAAAGAAACTTCAATCAATTTTATGATGTCATAAGTCCATCGTGTGTAAATGCAATTGTCGCGTACATCTTTTAAAACTTGCCTCTAAATGGTTAAAAAATCAAGAAATTAGGTGGAATATTAATCCAGTCGAGACAAACGAATAAAAACTTTACGCCATATTCTATGTAACCCATAACCAAGAATCCCATAACAATATAAACAAAAGATACAATTAATCTATTAGTTCACACCGTGTCTAATATGATTTCGCGCCAAGAAGCACAGAGTATAAACGTTGAGGTTATCTATACAATGCACTCTTAACCTTGCATGTTTATATAATCAACTATTCAAATGTCAAAATATTAGGCACAAGTCGTAAGTCAAGCGGGGAGGGAGCGATAGCGGGAGCGGGTAACAAGTAAAGTAGTGCAAAACAAAAAAAAATGCAATGTTTTTTTTTTTTACCACTAAGGTGGCAAACAAGCATACGGCCCGCCTGATGGTATGTAGTTACCGTAGCCTATGGACGCTTGCAACACCAGGGGTATCACTCGCGCGTTGCCGACTCTAAACGAATTCTGTTCCTGATTAAATTAAACTAAATACTTGATAACCCAAGTAATTAATTTGTTAGTAAATAAATAAAGCTTTGACTGTAGACTAGAGGATCTCTGATATAGGTAAATTGTAGTGTTGATTTCAACCTCACGCTAGTTATCAATTTCAACCATTTTGGGTATGTTTAGATGGTAGAATATCTACAATATCCATATTTTTCAAAATAAATTATTTTCTTTCTTTTCGCAAAAATATCAAGCAATTTAGTTTCATATTGTAGGTACTAGCATTCCGCCCCTTATCCCCTATTTTACCCCAATATTGGATGTTTACGTTATTTAAGGAACTTGTCTGCCAAATTTAAAATTTCTTGAGCCTTCGGTTTGAGCTGTGCATTGAAATGACAGTCAGTAAGAAGTAATGATTCTTCCCGCAACAAATAAAAACTTCAATCATAAAAACTCAGTAGGTATGTCTATATCCTATCTCGTCGTCCGCTAACATCGCGACGGCAGCCTCGCCATGAAATCATTGGCCGTGAAATTTAATTTTTGTTAGTTATATTCTTACATCATAGTTCAAATTCAATTGTTATGTTAGATAAGTTTACTATATTGTTAAACATTTCCTTGGGCTCGCTGATGAGATCAGTTCTAAGGTTGGATACCGACCATAAACAACATAGAAAGGTGAACTATCGAATTGCGCGTAAGAATGCAACAAAGTTTACGTCTATGGTTTTCAATTTGTCTTTTTGTATAGGTAGGTATACGAAATAATTGTTTGAAAAACAAATGAAAATAAAATAAATTAAAAATAGAATTGCCTTTTAATTGAATTCGTTAAGATGTTGCTAGCAATTTAAAATAACGGTAGGTAACCGTTTACCATCAGGAGCCATGCTTGATTGCTATTCTTATTATTAAAAAAAACTGCAGAATAATGCAGAACCGAATTAAAAGTAGGTATTTTGTAAAATCCAAACTGACTATCAGCCTCAAGTTGGAATTAAGTCACCACAGTGATACTACGGTCAAACACAAAGTAAACTATGGCCATCTATTGTCAGCCCATATGAAACCAAATGTCAAAAAGGGACACACATAGCGCGGCAAAGAGAGACACCCTCTTGTCAAAAGTGACACCTCAGCTCGAAGATTATTCAATCGTATAATGATACAAACCATTATTAATTCCAGCAGCCGACACCTGGACCATTCAGGACGCCAGCCTCGCCTCGTCCCACATACGTGCCACCTCCGCAGCCACCGTCAAATGGTAACCAGGATGTGAGTACCTAACCATGTGGAAGTCATGTGGTCTTCTTACCAGTTAGTTAACTATATACGTGTTGAACCACAACACGACGGGAAAATTTTCACCCGTACGTTTTGACCTACCGAACATACGGACACTGCGTTTTGCATCCTCATTTATAATGCGGACAGCAAGGGAGTGGAACTTGCTTCCGACGTCTGTATTTTCCGACTCTAATAATCTATGGAGGTGCAAGGTGGATGACACCTCCATTGAAAAGATCTTCGGGCTGGGTCATCATGCCTGGGGACCACGGTCCAACTATACATGTCCGCCAGTTGTATATATGCAGTTTAAGAAAACTTCGTTAGCGCGATGCAGGATGTATTGTCTTTGTAAACGCGAAGCAGGTTTTTGTGGCGCCAGGCCATCTATCTATCGACGTGTGAACTTCATTATGTACAAGGGACTTTCAAGGCTAGAGTCAATAGGTTTCGTCTGGGTAAACGTGCTCCATCTTAGGCTTCGTCATCGTCCTTTATGGACGAATGGCTGTTTGACCACAATATTATCATGGTTAGTGATGTGGCCGAAAGATGTAACCACACTAAACCTGGTACAGAACTGCCTTCGACAGCAGTAGAGTAGTACCGAACTGATATGGCTTACCGATGTACCTGCGCAGAAGCAAAGCACTTTTTTCAAAGCGCTGGAAATGCTATTGGTCGGCAGCTGCCGCCATGTGTGCGGAGGGCCGTGACTTGCGAGTGAGACGGAACTAACAGCTGGACTGTATTATGAACCTTATATTAGTGATCTAAGGTTGATTGTAAGTTCTGTTCTGTGCGAACGAAGATTCACGACGCGCCTTATCAGTTGGGTACTACTGTACCCTACCACCGTGCTATGGTTTCGGATTTCCTTCACCGTAAGCTGAAGCTCATTGTTCACGAACCAGCGAACATCGTCAGGGTATTTGACGTCACCTGTGCCAACATCGCCCTAAACACAAAGTACGTAACTACTTCGTACCTAATACCCGCGTGACTAGCTACCACCTCCAAGTTGAAAATCCGTCACCAAGCGGTCTGTTCTGGCAGAACTACTTCTTCGTAAATACATACAGCCAAATGTGCTGACTTTTGGCTACATTACGACTTACTTTATGGTTATTTTGTTTTGGGTGAGATAAAGGGTTCTAGCCCTTTTACCATGGTGAAGAAGTATTAAAAGAAAATAAGAACACCACATAATCTCATACGTCATCAATATAATGATCAGGCACTGCTCCTTTGACTGGCGCGAGGTAAAGCTTCTTGGTCGTGTCTCCAATTTCTGTAAAACACCAAAATATCAGTATCTCTACTCTGAGTTTTCTACAGTAAAGTAATCTACACACGCTTGCGACTACGACTACTTTGTGTAACGAGTTTAGTCGATACTTTTGGAAGCATTCCATACAAAATGTTTCAAATTCAAAAAGCATTTATTCAATTTAGGCCCTGATAAGGCACTTATGAACGTTAACAAATGACTCTACACCGGTTCCAAATACAACTTGAACTGAGAAGACTCCTGCAAGAAACTCAGCAAGCGTAGTCTCTAGCGACTGTGTTAGTGTAGAAAACTCATGGTAGAGGTTCTCAAGTTTATTATTATGGTATTCTTATTGTATTACCATTTTCCTCGCTTCGTTCTGAAGGCTTATTTATCATCGGTGTCTGAGTATCATCTGAAACAATGTTTTTTTTATACGACTAAGTTGGTAAACAAGCATAAGGGCCGCTCACGCGTTTCCGACCTTTCCCCCCTCCCCTATGAGCTCTGGCGATAACTCACGCGCAGGAACACAATTTCATACAACATAAAGTTATTTGGCTGCGGTATTCTGTAAGGTGGAGGTACTTCCCCAGTCGAGCTGCTGTTTGAGCGAATAAACGCTACACTCTACCTCTCTCAACTGTATAATGTAATCTGACTAATAAATAAAAGCAATCAAGAATATGTCGTTAATTTGACGTTATAGATAGGTATAAGCCTATAAACAAGAAGGTTTAAAGCAAGCCTAGCAAAACCCAGGTTTATACAAGATTCTTGTGTACACGTTACAGAGAAAAATAGATTTTAATATGATAGTTATAAATAATAATATTGACTCACCGTCATCGCTATCTGGAAAAATATTAAAATAAGGCAGATTTATTTAAAGGAATGGGATAATAGGAATGACTAGGGCACTTTTAGCACTTTTAGGTTATACCGTAAACTGTACCAAGTACCTACAGTCGAGGCCATAGATATGTATACACTTTGTGAAATTCAAAAGCAGTTTTCTCGCACTTTTTCGTATAGTGCAAAAAGTGTTAAAAGCATATATAGTGATAAAAGATTCTTAATTTCAATCAAAAATTTCACACAAAATAGTTGTTGAATTTCACTACATGTATACATATTTATTTATTTTATTTATTAATCAAATCAGTCCTCAGCGGTACATAATAACTGTGAACAAATAAATAAAAACCCGGCCAAGTTCGAGTGGGGATTTTCTTTAGTGTCTCTAACCAACTAGGTGCTGAGATTTTGGTCACAGATATTGTAGAACCCAAATATAAGTAACCGCCTGACAAAGAATTATGCGCAAAAGCCATTTTACTTACATATTGTGATCGATTAATATGTATTGTGATTGTGACCACATATACAGTGTTTCAGTTAAAAAGCCTTTAATAACCAAGGCAGGAAGTACCTACCAGGTATGTAAAACAATAAAAAATATTAATTACCTGGCATAAATGATGGATCCACTGCAAAAAAAAAAAACAATTATAAAAAATAGGATTTCCAAATGAACTCAGATTCTCAGATAGAATATGTTCTAAATAAATTATCACATGCGCTTGACGTTTTGGTGGGAACTTGCAAAGTGATGTTGCGTTTTCGTTTTATGTTCATAAATTCGTGTATTTTGAGTTTTATTGCATATTATAGTGTTTTATCCAATAAAGATCAGTCCATGTGCACCAGTGAACTGAAATGAATTATATACGAGTATCTTGATTTTTCAAGTTACCTCACAAAGACCATGAAAAGTTTTTAGAAGTTTTAAAAAGTTACAATTACCACCATTTTACTAAAACTTGACTTACGGACGGTGACCGACAATGAGGATTATGTGAAAGTGATTTATTATTGTGACTAGAACTTATAATAACTCACTTTAACGTTCATAGGTGCCTTACCAGGGCCTAAATTGGATAAATGACTTTTTGATTTTGATTTTGACTCACTCGACACAAAATTCAGACAGAAGATACGACTTACGTGTGATTGGTTGGTCTGTGGTGCAGCGTGTCGATATTGGAGTTTTATAACTACTATTTAGACGTAATTGCAATGATCCTGTAGAATGTAACAATAGATTTATTAAGGTTAAACATCAGTTACGAGGCGGGAAATTTTTTTTATTCGAGTTTTCATTTTTTTTACCTTCGTAGAACAATATGGATAGATATTATGGATAGACTTAAATGTTCATTTCGCATATTGTAGAATTGATACTTTTTGTTGAAGATTAACTATTTTTGTACATTTCCCAAAATAGTAAGTTTTACGGTTTTTAGAGAAACCGTGAGAAATTTTCAAATATGGCTCATATTATACAAAAAAAACATTCATAACACAATGTGCCAAATGAACTTCTACTGTCGCTAATCACTGAAACATCTATCCATATTGTTATATGAAGCTAAAAACAAAAACGCCTCGTAACTTATGTTTACCCTTAATGTAAGTTTTTTTAAGGAAGAAAGCCACTTTAATAATAGAACACACGATGTCAATTAAGTGACACCACGTTTTACGATGGAGATTTTTTATATAGGTGATGACGAGCTTGAGCCATAGGCTTGAGCTATCATGAGACAACCATAAATCGGTGGCAGGGTACTTAATAGTACCCGTCTGGCTGGCTACCACCCTCAAGTTGGAAATCTGTCACCAAGCTGTATCGTTGTAACATGTTTGTTAATATATACGGGCTAATCTCAGGAACTACCAGTCGGATTTGAATTTTTTTTTCATCAATTGTAAGCTACATTATTTCCGATTAATATAGGCTTTTTGTGGGTAAAACCGCGCGGGACAGCTAGTTTAATAAAATACAATTCTTCCAACTTCTTAAACCATATTATTGTAACTCACCCTTTTCTATACCTAAAAAATAATGTTACCTTTTATAAAAAATATTATTAACTTTTTATCTACACGTAGATAAAAATCTACGAAACTTACTAGATAATCTTTCACCGTATTCTGTGAAATTAAAAATATTACATATTCAAATCTCTACAGTTAAAAATGGTTTATTCGATATTAAGCATCATTTTTTTATTTAAGAACAATACAATCACCCGATAGCTATACCCGATTTGACGTAAACAATTGTCAAAAAACATTTTTCTTACTTACCCAAGTCCCACCGTTTCATTTTTTTATCTAGAGCTAAAAAAAAAACCGGCTAAGTGCGAGTCTGGCATTTCGTGTTATTATTCATGTAATAGGTATATAATAACATAAATGTCTATCAACTGTAATTATTAGGTACCTTTTTTTTTCATTTTTATTTTATATCAAAAGCTACCCTTTTACCCTACCCGAGCCCTTTCAAATGTTACCCCTTTACAACTTGCAAGTAATAAGTATAGTTAATATAAACTTGTAGAAGTACTTTGAAATTTCGGTCCTCCATTTCGGCCCCTTTGCACAAAGAAAATAATAAGGTTGGGTAAGCATAATATTTAAAACTATTACAAATTTGAAGTCAATAGCATTAATGGTTGCTGAAACATACCGCTGCACAGAAGGACTGACGAACAGACAGATGGACGGAATGGCATTAGGGTTCCTTTTTGGGGTTCCGTAGTTAACAAGGAACCGTTTCATCATAATTATTTTATAATTCAACTCTAAAACGCAGATAAGTAAATAGTCTCTGAAGTGAATGTTGTTTTTGCGATATACGGAATTGTTTCTAAACCTAGTTATATTTTTTTTGGTTCATAGGTAATAATGTAAATGTTAATACTCTTACCAGGATTATAAGGAGAACAAACATACAATGGTATGACCAATGTGGATAACTGAAAATAACAAAAGCTTATGGTAACTTATGTATAAATTCTAAAATTAATAGTTAAAAAAACACGCTTTAAAAAATATATGTAAAAGCCCTGTACTAAAAAGTTGTAAAGATCGTATCAAATTATTGGTCCTTGGTCATTTTCATCGGTCCTTGATAAGTACGTACCTGCGCAAAGTTCATGTTTAGGTAAGTAAACGCTTAATATCGCGTTTGCATTTACTACATTCCTATGATGCCTCTGTGGTCAAAATACCTCTCAAATCGTGTATTTATAAAGGTTCAAATTGGTTCGAATTATCAACAATTTGACAGGTATTTTGACCATAGAGGTATCATAAGAAAACTCCTCATTGGCACAGCACCTCTAGCGGAAAACTCATGGTACTTATTTCTCCCATACTAATTTACTGTCGTTAATTCTTTACACTCAAGTATAAGGTAGCGAAGTCTATGATTTGAAGATAAAAAAAAACACATTTTGAATTTATAATCACCGCGAGGAAATCAGCCGTGTCGAACGACGCTATATGTCCTGAAATGAGCTCGTGAAGGAAAAAATCGAGAAGAAATTATAACACGGTCTGTAACGGTGCTAGTGCTTCCCTGGCTAGCTTCCACCCTGAAGTTGAAAATCTGGCCAGCACCGATCGATGTGTTCCGACAGCTGCACTTGACCTTCGACCATATCATCACTAACCGTGTATAGTTGTGCGACACGCTTCCCCTAACTTACTACAGTTGAAAAAAAAATACCTAATTACAGGAACTGCTCTTCAAATGATTGAAAATAAACTATTTCAATTATTCATACCATAATATAAGTAACAGACTTCACAAAATATATCCATTGGTTCATATTTATAAAAAAAAACTAACAATAAGTTATTGTATTTTTATGACATTAATGTTGAAATATTTACGAGGCAATATATTTTTATGATTACAATAAAAATAATAGAAATTCGGCGTAGATAAAACAGCCATTTATTCACGAACGAACAGTTAAACTTTACCACAAGTCATGATGGAATAAAATAACGACCGTACCGTACCGTACGGCGGGCCGTATGCTTGTTTGCCACCTTAGTGGTATAAAAAAAAAACGCGCCGAGGGTTCCTACCTTCCTTAGACGTATACTTTCTTGGTTTCTGCCATAACTGTAGAAGAAAACCGGACCACTTGTATGTGAAGGACTTTTGATGGTTTCGAAAAAACTGCGTAAATACTGTGAAAGTTAGAAACATCGTTCTATTTTTCCTCTAATATTTACATCAATGTCTATCTACTGTAATTATTTCAGATTATTGGCTTTACACATTTCGGGGAGATCATAACTCAAACAAAAACTACGTAAAATAAAGGAAAATTAAAACTGTTTTGGAAGCTCTTTCAATTTCGGTCCCTTTTGCAATAAAACTAAAAACATTTTCCTACTGTTTGTCTCTAAACTTGTCCGCCGCTCTTTCACCAACCACCAATATGTATCCTGGAAACCTAACCTAACTGAAACCCATTACCCCCAGCACCACAACCACGACCACGGCAACCATGATCACGGCAACCACGACCACGGCGACCACCACCACCACGAGCCCGGCATGCCCTTCGACTTCGCGTACAAAGTGAACGAAGACGGAAACGATTACAGCCACAATGCGATATCCGACGGCGACATCACTAGGGGAGAGTATAGAGTGGCCCTGCCTGACGGACGTACACAAATTGTCAAGTACACAGCCGATTGGAAGAATGGGTTCAATGCTGAGGTAAGATTTCGAGAAAATATGTTTTTAATTAAAAAAACCGGCCAAGTGCGAGTCAGACTCGCGCACCGAGGGTTCCGTACAAACCTGTAGGTATATAAGTAAATGGTAGTATAGACCTGAGTATTTGATATTAATTTCAATTTATGACGTATTAAAAAAAAACTACTTACTAGATCACGTTCAAACCAATTTTCGGTGGAAGTTTGCACCGTAATGTACATCATATATTTTTTATAGATTTATCATTCTCTTATTTTAGAAGTTACAGGGGGGGACACACATTTTACCACTTTGGAAGTGTCTCTCGCGCAAACTATTCAGTTTAGAAAAAAATGATATTAGAAACCTCAATATCATTTTTGAAGACCTATCCACACAAATGGGTTTGATGAAAAAAAAAATTTGATTTTCAGTTCTAAGTATGGGGAACCCCCAAAATTTATAGTTTTTTTTCTATTTTTGTGTGAAAATCTTAATGCGGTTCACAGAATACATCTACTTACCAAGTTTCAACATTATAGTTCTTATAGTTTCGGAAATAAATGGCTGTGACATACGGACGGACAGACAGACAGACAGATAGACAGACAGACAGACATGACGAATCTATAAGGGTTCCGTTTTTTGCCATTTGGCTACGGAACCCTAAAAAGCGTATATCAGTCTTCAAAGAGTTTGCACGATATCTGCAATTTTCATGAAAATCGGCTTGATAGTAAGACGAATAGACAGACAGACAAGATAGAAAGAGATAAAAAATACGTTTATTAGACCCAAGTCATTTGAAATGACTACTTCACAACATAAATGTGAATGGCATTTCAGTATTTGGCAGATAGATAGATTACTTATAATAAACAAATCATACTTACAGGTTTCCTACGAAGGTGAAGCGAGATACCCTGAGCAACCAGCAGGCGGATACGGCAGTGGTCCGGCTCCCAACAGCGGATACGGCAGCGGTCCGGCAACCGGCGGGCAAGCGTACGGACCGCCAAGCCAAGGAGGCGGTTATCAATACTAACTTTTCTCAACGAGTTATACGTGATTTTGTCGAATAATACGAATGATTGTGTATTTTGCATGCACGCACAGTGATTTTTAAATTAAAAAATAAAATGTTAGTGATTCGATTCAAAATTCGCATTCGCAAGATGGCTGTTGGAATAAAACAGTTTTTTTTAAAGTACAGATCACTATGTATGTATGGTATTTAAAGTACTAAAAATAAATAAAAATATGTTTGACATTATTTGGGATAAGTACAAAATAATTATGTGTTTTTATTGCATAGGTAAGTAATTATTAAACTAAAAAAAAACGTTTGCGAATGATAATTACTATTTATGTAATAAACTGACATATTGTATGTGTAAAATGTTAAAAAAATACGAATTTTTAGTTGTTACATAAGTTTAAAGTTACCAATTATTTTTAAAATAGGAATTAATAATTCAATGTAAAAAGACATTTTTTTTAAACTAGGAATCTTTCACACTAAATGCCTCTTTCTGTACTAATTATTTATCAACTGCCTTAATAGTTTATAGACTATACCCACTACCTATAGATGCCTAAGTATATTTAAATATAGCCAAATAACTATTATTTTTTTATTCAAAGCGAGGATAAAATCTTTACGGATATTTAATTTACGACTTCGCAAAACTGCATAAGTAGGGCACAACACTCATAACCCAGTTTACCTATATAGGTATAGGGCTTTATTTGAACTATGCTTATTTAAGCGTTATTATTCTAAGCTTATTTATACCTACACTAAAAAAACATAGTACGAATTCGAAAAATATTTAATCGTTTTTTGTATTATTAACCTCGGAAACTTCTTAATCTATGTCACTGACTAAAATAAAAGAAATATCTATCAAATAGTTTTTGTTATAATATTAAATCCAATAATATATTATATTAATAAAAATATACATATGCAATTACTAATAAAACTTATATTCTGCTTCTAATTTATAATTAATACTCTCAAAATATTATAATATGTATTCATATTTCCTGTGAGATTACTATTTAATAATCTTATATAATATTTGCAAGTTGTATACAATTAATAATTAGTAGGTAGTTTGTATACATTAAGTAAAGTTACATACTGACTTTTATTGACCTAAATCCTGTTTTTTACCAAATTGGGTCTAAATCAATAAAAAAAATATGTAAAATATAATATAGTTTCTTGGGTAAACTATCTTAAATTAAAAAAGCTAGACAACCTTTGTGATGTTAAAAATATAATTGGTTAAAATAAAAGTGTGATAAAAAAATAGGATTGTTATTATAATAAAATAATATACTCATGTCACTGCCGTTTTATATATATATTTATTTTTATAAATGTATATTTTAATACTTATTTGAAAAGAACAATTTGTTATAAGCATGAAGTGTCCTTTTGTACCTTATTTTTTACATAAAATAAAGTTAAATAATAATTAAGTACATTGTTTTCATTTCTTATCTTTTAAAATTCACGTAGTATACAAAAGTATACATGTATATTTTTTTAAATTCTCAATAAAATCATAAATAGCTGTCTCCTTCATACTCATAAACTTGACCGCGCGCGCTTGACAGAGCAGGACAGACTTTTCATGATGCGAATTCAAATTCAAATTCAAAATCATTCAAATAGACCTTTGCAGGCACTTATGAAAATTCTGACTCTAATACTCTAATACCGGTTCGGAAAGTTGCATTTGCTGAGAAGAGCCGGCAATAAACTCAGCAATTACTCTTTTCAAAACAAGCTTAGATTCATTACATAATATTTACATTCTAATCGTACTGACAACAATTGCGTGCCCCGGCGCGGCGACAAAATTACAAAGAAGACTGAATAAATATTTAATAAGTAAATAAATAGCAAACTTAAGCAACTTTTACTTTAGTTACATGACCTGTAACTACAGGTCCTTATTCCCAGCAAAATGTATTCGACATTTCAGAAACCTGATAGTGTATAGTTTTCATATGAAAATTCAGACTTTTTTTCAAACTAAACTTTTTATAACAAATATTACAACATTCACTCTTCTCCATATGTTTACGTTTCATATGTTCCAATCTGCGACCAGAGTTAATGAATTTTTCCTTACATATACTACATTCAAATTGTTTTTCCCCTTTGTGTAACCGTAAATGGTCTGTTAAGGTTTTTTTACTAACAAAATTATCTCCGCATACATCACAAGTGTGCCCTTTAGATTTATCATGTATTAATGTGTGTTCCGTTAAATTACTCTTCTTATAAAAACCTTTGAAACAAATTTGACATATGTATGGTCTTAAATTTAAATGCAGTTTGTTTATATGAGCCTCTAAGCTTGATTTATTAATGCTTTTATAGGTACAATTATTGCAATAAACATATGATTTGGTCCGTCGCCTTTTAACACTAGTTTCGTGATTTTTAACATGCACTTTGAAGTGAGAGTGGTTTTTTAAAGATTTGAAACAATACGGACATTCTTTTTCTATGTGAGAATTAAGATGAGCGTTTAATGAATTAGGTGTTTTACACGTTTTTCCACATACATCACATATAATAGCTTGGTTGTTATTTTTGTGTGTTAATTTTATATGTTTTTGTAATTCTTTATTTGTATTGAATGTCATGTTACAATTTTTGCACATAAAATCATTTCTTAGACTCTCTTTAACATTCTTACCAGAAGTGTTACTGCCATTTCTCAATACACTATCAATGTTTGAAAAATTACAATTAATTTTCAGCCCATTTTTGTTCTTTACACATTTTAGAATGTTCATATCAACTTCAGCATTCAATTTGTCAAAAATTTCTTCTAAAATAACTTTTTTCACATCATTCCTGTGGATAAGTATGAACATTTTTAGCAATAGACTTGTACAATCATCGCAAGCTTGTCCCAATAGAGGTTCCTGAAATGAAATAAAAAAAAAACCATTCATATTACTTAGCACACAAGTTTTCTTACAATAATTTCACCCAAAACCTATGTTATTTAACTTAAAATCTAGAAGAGTTAGAGTGCATGAATATTGATTATGAAAGTTGGAGTATGCAAAGTATGGTTTTCCATAACCCAATGGAACCACTTACATTCCATGGATATGGGGTTATTATTAAGAATTTGTAAAAAAAAACTGACGTCTCTGTTGGAAGCTTAAATCTTAACTGCAACCCTAGAAGCAGAGATATTACGTTATTTGATCATGAGGTCGGTACGATCATTGTACAGCCAGTATAAAAGAAAAAAAAGCGTAGCGTTGTTACTTGACTCACGTTCGCGGGAAACATCTTCTTCATTATATTCACTAAAGAAATAGTCTGAGTAAAATATTCGTCTTCAATTTCGATATCTTCGTAAACATTTGTATTATTTTCATCAGTTTTATAGCATAGAAAACAAGTGGTTTTTAATGCATTCACATCGATTATCAGATTAACAAATTCCATTGTATTTGTTATGGCGAAGAGTTAAAGCACAGTTACTTAGAATTTAATAACAGAGTTTAACATAGAGTAAATGAGCTTGGAGTACTTATAAAATAATATTAAATTAAATTTTACAAAACTCAAATCCAAAGTTTATTTGAATTAAATACCACAAACTACCAAGAGAACTAAAGTTCAGACCGCCATCTGACGAACATTGGGGATAAACCGTATGCAGAGTTTGAACATGACGTTTTTTTTTTTTTTATATTCCCATACTATTGTACAATGAAAAATAGTCATACAGCCTATGATATGTAGGGCCCCGGGGCTTTAGGGTAAATACAATTATTTTTTATTTCAAAGGTTCTTATGGTATAATAATAAATGAAACACAATTATTTAGTTATAAATTATTTATTTAAATTTTCATTTTTAAGTCTATCTGTAGTGACGGTCTAGATGGGTCTGGACTGCTGTTGGCATCATTAAAATATCTGCAAACAAAGTATAAAGTAACTGTAAATGAGTGCGAAGATTTTCGATCGGAGCCTAGCTTAATCTTCAGGCTCCATATTGTTTTTTTTTTATTTTTTCAAATAGTGGCATACGATGAAGCCTATATACATCGATTGGGGATACCCATGCAAACAAAAAATAATAGGGTGTCTTTGTCCTAAAACGTCACAAAGAATATCAAAAAGGTGGCCGAAAATAATGACAAAATCTTTGAAATGTTTTATTTTTTATGTACAAGATAGTCAATGGATTTGAAGATTTTAGTATGGAAGCCTGGTATTCCTATCATCTGCCTTTTTGTATATATAATTTATTGGTAAAGATTTTGGGTGTAGTAATTAATTATGCATTAAAAATATTATATTTTTATGTCAGCTATAAATTTTACATAGAAATAGCCTACACAAATGGAACACACTGCTGGAGATACTGAGCCAGCACTTAATCTAAAGGGGACAGGGGTATACATTATTAAATAAGATTACGAAAAAAGAGATACTCTAAACTAAACCTAATATTTAAAAAATAAAACTATTCTAAATCCGTGCCAGTGGGTAACGTTCCCAGAACACTGGCAGCATTCCCACGTTGAATGGCTACGGTAATCTGCTGACCGAGGTATAAGCCAGCATTCTGGGAATGTGTCGCCTCAACTAGGCGCGCTGCAATTAAATGGCAAAAAATTACCTGAGTACATTTGCATTGTGTTATTCAGAGACACACATGTGGCATTACTTTGATGGCTCGCAGCTGATGGTTGGACAGAGGTATCTGAAAATTTGTATGAGCTGTTATTATTTTAAAACCTAAACGTTCATGTATCATCAATATGGACAGAATGTTAAATATTCTTGTGTAAAGTGGAAACAGCCTCATCATGCTCTAGTCCAGTGAGTAAAGATCTATAAATGGCATGTCCATTACCCATAGTATAATTTTATAATCAAAGTAAACTTTTAATTTAATTTAATTTTACTTTTATATTATTTCTTTTAATTTATTCAAAAAGTGCTGGATGATGTATACATACCAAAAACTTCTGTTCTTGCGACTTTCATTGGTAATATGAATGATCATTGTGGCGCTTCTTTGACTAACTATGATCACCGCATACAGTTTTCTTGTTATCTGAAAAAATGCAATTTATCTCTGTAACTATATATAAACATCCTGGGACATTCCTCACACACAGTCATCTGATCCCAACTTAAGCAGAGCTAGTACTATGGAAACCAGATAACTGATATTTATTTATTTAGCCCGTTAAACTGGGTGAGATTATTCTTTATGACTGTTGTATGATTTGTTTGGCTATAGGATGTCTCTCAACTCAGTGTGCCTTTTGGCAAAGGCCTCCTCCAGTAGTTTCCATTGCTTCCTGTCTTGAGCAACTCTCCTCCATTTGGGTCCCGCAGTAAGTTTCAGTTCATCTTCCCAGCGCATTTGTTGTCGTCCTCGACATCTCTTGCCATCTCTTGGATACCAATTTGTTGTAATTTGGCTCCATTTTACTTGTATAGATCTCAACAGGTATGGAACGAAGCATGACAGGAATAAGAAGGCAAGAAAGAATTAGCAATGTGCAATTAAGAGCAAAAACCAAATTAAACGATATCCTGGAAAAAATAGACCTCCAAAAATGGAGATGGACCGGCCATATGTTGAGATCTATACAAGATAACTGATATACTACATATTATTATACTACTTTTAGTTTGTAAATACATAATTAATCAATCTTAATATACATAATTACACCCAGACTCAGGACATGCAGACATGTTCATGCACACAAATGCATGTCCTGTGTGGGAATCAAACCCACGACCTGCGGTGCAACAGGTGGAATCTTAGCCAACTGGCCCATCAACCTATGTTAAAATAAATAAGGAATAAGGGTGAACTAACCGGATAAAACAATAGATTTCTAACTCTGGTGGAGCCATGGTTATTAATGTGTTATATATATCTCAATATAACTGCATTTGCCAAGCATTTATTTTGGGTCAGACTTAATATGCCTTCACAACCACAAAGGTTGGGTTATAGCTTTAAATGTTATGAGTTGACTAGGAATAATACATATAATAATAAGATATTATATTATTACAGTCAACTTGTAGATCGATAGTTGTTTACCTGCTTCAAAAAAGATATTTGTCGGGTTCCCTGAAGAAATCTCCAAGCTTTGATATGCGCCACTCTTCAGGTGACAAACATATAATTTGCGTGGATCGCTGTTAAGTTATTGTCTCACAATTAATACACTTTATCCACTGTCTCTTATTTTCCTCACTTATAGAAAACTGATGTAGTTTAACGTCTTGGCGTAACTGTTGCACTTGGGCATACAACATTTTCGAAACTTAAAAATGCCGAAATCACTGTATTGAAATGTTGTTAAAGTGGCGGAAATTTATCAATACAACACATCTCGTCATACAAATACGGAAAACACTGAATTGATGGATTAAAAGAGGTGGAAATAAATCGACATAAGAACTTAAGTTCTCATCAAAACAACAAACACGTGTTTGATGACAGGTAGGTGCATATTGACCACAGACTTAGTAGTGATGCTAACGCATTATTGACGAATGGAATTGCTAGGTAGTTATAAAAAGTACTCTGTGGAATGGAATGAAAATAAAATGGCCGGCATGGGGCATGGCGGGGGCGAAGGAAGGAAGAGAGGGGCGAGAACGTCGAGTAAGAACTTTGCACTGTCATTCGATACAGTGGGTTATTTTGATTAGAACATTGCCAGGCGTGATTAAATACCTACATAAAGTAAAAGTACTTTTCAACTTCTTATTTTTAAGTTTGGCAACTAAGCCCAAATTAAATTAGGGCTCATTTCTGCCAGTGTCGAGTTATATTATACTTTCCAGTCACAATAAATCACTTTCACATTATAGTCCTCAGTCAGTCACCGTCAGTAATACTGAACTTGCAAAGTGACGTTACGTTTACGTGAGTTTTATTGCATATTATCGGTGGTATTTTATCCAATAAAGATCAATCCATGTGCACCAGTGAAGTGAAATGTAATGAATTATGTGTATCGTGACTTTACAAGTTGTCTCAAAAAGTCCGTGAAAAGCTACAATACCACCATTTTACTAAAACATGACTGGACAGTGACTGATAATGCGGACTATGTGAAAGTTAATGTGCCGACTATATGAAAGTGATATTATAAGTAAAATGTATGAAACTGAAGGACTTTGTATCCATGGTAATAATATCTCATGGTAAATATATCACTTCAAACAAACTTGTCAAAGAAAGTTTAGGACTTTTTGGAGGGAACTTGCAGAGCGACGTTGCGTTTTCGTTTGTATTTTCATTAATCGGTGTATTTTGAGTTTTATTGCATATTATCGGTGGTATGTTATCCAATAAAGATCAATGCACGTGCACCAGTGAAGTGAAATGAAATGAATTAAGTGTAACGTGACTTTTCAAGTTGTCTCAAAAAGTCCGTAAAGAGTTTTTACAATTGTAGTTTGTAGTAAAACATTACTTTTTATGGACGGTGACATACTGAGGACTATATGTGAAAGTGATTTTGTGATTGGTAACTATAATATAACTTGACACTGGCAGAAATGAGCCCTAATTTTGGCTAGGTTGCCAAACTTAAAAATAAGAAGAAGAAGAAATCATACATTTTCATATCTATGGGCAGTGCTGCCAACTCTACTGTTTTAACAGTAGATTTATCGGAATTCTTCAGTTTGTGCATTTCAAACATTATTGATGATGTTATGGCCCTCCCGACATATTAATAAACCCTAATGTTTACTTTAATAATTGCTAACATGCTCTAATAAATTTCAGTTTATTTCATTTCGGCTTGGCTATCCAAAGAGGAAACGCTGCCAGCCTTCTGGGACCCTTGCCGTAAATCGGACGGAACGGCAGACATGAGGAAATTTTCTATATTTAGATTGTAATTTGTACACTTTTTGTACATTCCAATCTAAATATAAAAAAGGAACTAAAACAATGATATAATATTTAATGTTATTGGATAAGTCAATCGATATTTTTTTAACGCTTTTTATTCGATGAAGTTCACCTTGTTTTATTTTTTTCAACAGTAGATTTTCCGTTTTGAAATAACCAATGAGAAGTTTTCTTATGATACCTCTTCCAAAATACCTGTCAAACTGTTGATAATTCGGACCAATTAAGAATTGAAATGAACCTTAAGATTAAACATGAGTATCGAGGCGGGAAATTAGAATTTTTCGAGTTTTTTTTTTTACCTTCATAGTACAATATGAATAGATATTTCAGTGATTCGCGACCATAGTAGTTCATTTAGCATATTGTTGAATGAATACTTTTTGTTTAAGATTATCTATTTTTGTACATTTCCCAAAATAGTTTTACGGTTTTTAGAGAAACCGTGAGAAACGTTCAAATACGGCTCATATTATACAAAAAACATTCATAACACACTGTGCCAAACTAATTTCTACGGTCGTTAGTCACTGAAACCTCTACCTATCCATATTGTTCTACGAAAATAAAAAAATTCTCGCCTCGGTATAGGATGTTTAGCCTTAAGTGCACGATTTGACAAGTATTTTGACCATAGAAGTATCATAAAATTCATTTCCCGATTCCTCCTGTTTTTAAGGGTATATTTCTGCTGTTTTTATTCTGACCAGGTTGGCAGCACTGTCTATGGGCGCGGTCCGCGTCAATCGCTCCACGCTCGCATCCATTCCAAGCTGATTTTGGCTTGCTTAGCTTGCTCATTACGAGGTAGGCAAACAAAATGAATGCCTTTCATTCATTTTGTAGTTTGTAGCATTCCAAATCCTTGATTCTGTGTTCTGCATGAATAAAGTTTTATTCAAATCATATAAGTTTACTCGTTATCAAAGTATTTCCTTCCATTATTCCGTATAGAATAAAAGTGACGATCTAGTTCCCGTGTTTTATGTGTAAATAAATATGTCTGCTTTGCTTACACATTGGGATTAGCAAGATATTACGTTGATAAAGCCGCCATTTTGTGTTGTTTTTCATAAATGAAATACCCTGGACCGTGGCGAAGGTGAGTTCCATGGACCCTGTTTACATATTCATAAAATATTATAAATGTTTGATAATTTTTACTTGCTATGCTGCTATTTATGCATTTTACGGCGCGCTTCAGTTCAGTTAGTCCATAACCTCAAAATACATTTATTTATGATAATAGCGCATGCGAGTTCTCCAAATTAGCCAATGTATTGGTTTATTTTTTGTATGTATGTACCTACTTAGGGCATTCATTATACCTAGCTATAATAGGTGGAGATTTCGAGATGGCATATTTTCGAAACCTATGTTGGGGTGGTTGGCATTGGTGGTTGGGTTAGTCATGCTGAACAACAAAATTTTTTTTGGGAATTCAGTGTTGGTCCCATAGTCAAAGTTGTTCAGCATAACTAATCCAACATAGGTTTCGAATATATGCCATCTCTCACCACCCAGTATAGGTAGGTTAAAGCAAGTAGGTCACCTAGTTCAGCTTTAGTCCAATTTCTTTGCCTAGTTCACTGATAGATAGATAGCTAATAGTGAGGCTAATAGGTACCTAAAAAAAGCTTTCTTTCGTCAATGTAAAAAACTGATTTGAGGTGTATTGCTGGCGGTACTGCACCTCAAATCAGTTTTTTGGCAGCACTGTGCTGCCAACTATTCTAACTTAGAAAGAGCTGCCAGTCTTTTAAAAAATCGCTAAGTAGAGCCTCAGAGTAGATAAATACTACGTACAAGTAGAGCCAAATAAAATTTAGACGATCGATAATAACCTGGCCGCAAGATTACTAGTTTTTTATGAGTTTTTTATTGAAATCTTTTTTATTTAATATAAATTATGAATGGGGGAATATATTTTTGCCAAGGTGCCTATCAAACTGTGGCCGCTAGTAAATATTAAAAAATAATTATATTGATTATTTCGATTTTTTTTTTATTAAAAATCTCAATTAACGTACCTAGTAATCTTGCAGCCGGATCTTATACTAAAAATAATTTATGGAAAACAGAACATAGCAATTGGGATCAAAATCCAATATTCAGCGCCAAATTCAAACTTACAGATTAACAACCAATAAATTGAACTCACCATTGATTTATTTACCTTTAATATTTCGCATAAGATGGCACGACAACAAATTCAAAGTAAAAAAGTAAACAATCATTAACCTAATTTAAATTTTTCTAATAATTAAAAATAGGTTTCTTGGCTTTCAAATTGTCATTGTGAGTCCGACCTTCGTTAGTTTTCGACTTTTTGTGCAAAAAGCACTCACTGTTTCGGAAGTCAGAAGGCTGAAATTTGCCTGTCATTCATGGACATAACTAGTGCCAGAGAAAAGGGCAATAACCAAATAAATACCCTATAGGCAGTTCCGTCTTCTGGGCCCACATACAGAGGCCGTTATATTCGCTTACACTAAATGTTTTTTTCTATTTTAGGAAGATAGTGATTCAAGATTTTAAATTAAAATTCGGACACCAGATCTGCAGGGCTATTGCGTATCTTTGGTGGTAATCGTAACGAACACCATTAATTATTTCATCCAATGACGCGCACGCGGTATGACGCGACGATGACCATTCGTGTGCCCTGATTGGATGAAATGCATTAATGGTGTTCGTTAGTGCGTTTTCACACGAGACGATAACGACACCGTAACCACACAGTAAAAAAACTGTGACGATTTAGCCGACCATACATTTCTATGTACCGTTTTCACACGCAACGATAACGACACAGCACTGCACGACACAGGAACGATAATTCGGCTATGTCGTTGGTTCGGCTAGATCGTGACGATTTTTTTACTGTGCGATTTAGCGGACCTTCGAAATGTATTGAAAAACGTCAGGACTTTCACACGGCGAACAGCACGATAACGATAACGACACTTCTTGTCACCTCGCTGTAACTGTCGTTACGGTGCGGTTATCGTTCCTCGTGTGAAAACGAACGACGACATTACCGTTTGCCAATTATCGTCGGTCGTTTATCGTCGCGACAAAAATGTGTCGTTATCGTCTCGTGTGAAAACGCACTTACGATTACCATTAATTATTTCAACTAATGACGCGCACGCGTTACGACGCGACGATGACCATTCGTGTGCCCTGATTGGATGAAATGCATTAATGGTGTTCGTTACGATTACCACCAAAGTTACGCGGTAGAGCCCCAGTTTTTACTTTTAACAATAATAAAATATAAATTTATAACAGATAAATGCTTTTTGTTATTCACTTTTTTAATTTCCAACGTGGCCCTAAATTCTTGGGTGCCCCGGCATGACTTAAGACGGCCCTGCCTATAGAGAGGGCAAATATTTTTCAAAAATCAATGAAACATTTTTCCTTATTTATTTTGTTGTATCGCATCGATCACAGCAATACAACACGATTCTATTTAAAAAGTTTTGACCACGTCTTGTGTTTTGACGAGAGACCCAAAAAAATCTTATATCCTTTAGAGCCCCTAAGCATCATACACTTACTCTAAAAATCCGCCCCTAAAACTACTCTTTAACCATCCGTTATTGTTATATACATATTACCTTACAGACAAACACCGATTCATAATGATTGAAGAGGATACTGAACATGAAGAAATCTACGCCATACATGTAACAAACGAAGCAAACAATATCGAATGGCTGAAACAAAGGCTAAACAAAGTATGGAGCTGCCCAAAGTTCTGTGGCATTTGTCTAGAAGATGGCGGGAACCTGTACTCCCTTGAAATGGAGTTCAAATTCGGTCGACAGACCAATGCCAAGTCTTTGCAGTACCTCATTAATTATGTATTTAATGGCGATGTAAGTTCTTGCTATATAAACAGTACCTACTTATATTTCTAGTTAAGTTTTAATCCTTCGTTTGATTCTCATAAGTTACTTCATTACTTCGTATAAGTTTCCAAATAAAGAGCGGGTTTTAATTTAAAAATAGATAAAAAAGTTCATATCTTATTCAGATCACTGTGCTGCCAGTAATCTTTTTAATAAGCACATTTTTACCGGGTACCAATCGGTTTTCATCCTAATCCCGGAATAAAAAGCCTATGTCCGTCTCCATACCATAGGCTATCTGCACGCCAAATTTCATGATGATCCGTTTAGTAGTTGAGGCGTGAAGGCGTAACGAACAAACTCACTTTTGCATTTATAATATTAATACTTAGGATTAGGATAGTTAGGATTACTTTAAAGATCTTATCAATTACGATAGCAAAGCATTAATTTTTTAAATTAAATTGTACTTATGTTTCCAGATCGAAGAAATCCTGGCAAGCTTGCACGTCTGCGAACAGTGCGCAGAAAAAACAATACAGTCATACCAATTCATACACAAAACAAAACGGACTGCGAAAATCATGGATAGCTGTGTAAAAGATATGATGTCCAAAGTTGTAGATATAGACGAACGATTGCATGGATCTACAAATTATGAAAATGCTAATGTCATGATAGTTCTTGAAACAGATACAGAAATGAATGATTATATTGACGACATCACCACATTTATCACTGAAATTGTTCCAAAAGAAAAGAATTCTAAAATTAACATTTCCCAAGAAATCCCCAAAGAGATACTTAAAGTTTTCGAACAAGCTAAAGAATCAGAGGCAAAAGAAACTAAACCACCAGTAGAAACACTCAAACCACGAATAAATGTTCTCAAACCACAAGAAAATGTCGTTAGAGAATTTAAAAAACCTAAACCTATAATAAGAAAAATACTCGAAAAAAAAGCTATAAAAAGCGAAGGGTCTCCGAATATATCTTTGAAAGAGGGAAAGATTATTATAAAGCCGTTATCTGCATCGAGAGACCCGAACTTAGCTCCAATTTTTAACACATATAGATGCACACAATGTCCTGATATATTCACAACATACAAATCTTTGAAAGATCATGAAAAGAAAAAACACATGACGTTTGTTTATAGTTGTAATATCTGTAATAAATCTTACAACACTCAGCAATACTTGAATGTGCATCTTAAGACGCATTCTAAAGCTAGATGCAAGATTTGTAGATTAATTCTACCCGAAGAAGATTTGCTCCATCATTTGAGATTGAAACATGAAATGCTTGTGCACGTCTGCAAATTCTGCAATCAAGTTTACTATTCAGCGGAATCATTGGAAACACATTTCAAAACGGTACATTTGGTTAATGACATAAAGTCGAAATTGCAATGTGTTATGTGTCTCAGAAACTTTAAAGAAGAACACATGAGGAAGCATCGGTGCAAGTTCTTTTGTCCAGAGTGTATAGTTATGCCATGCATACACCACAGCTACCTAATGTCTTATAGAGAACAAATATTGAACCACGTTTCTGTTGTGAAATGCATGGACTGTGATTATACTACTCGAAGAAAAGAATATCTAATAAGTCACGCCAATCGGGAACATCTAGGACACCATCCCTTCACTTGTGACGATTGCGGACAACAATTCTACACTAAAATGAGCTTAAAAACGCATATAATACAATTTCACCAAGATCTATGTGTTTGCGAATACTGCGATAATACAGTCAAAGATAAAATTAAATTGGAAGCGCATAGGAAAGCGTGTAAGACTATTATAAGGGCATACGGTTGTGATATGTGCGTAGCTTCATTTGACACTGCACAAGAATTCGAGAAACATGTGGAATTAAGACATAACGATGGTATATACCCCTGTAATTTATGCAAGAGGGAATTCTTAACACTTTTAAAGCTTGAAGAGCATCATGCGAGAGCGCACAGTGGTATACAATATAAGAGAAGAAGGAAGTTCATAGAATGCACGATTTGCGATATAAAATTCAATGATTTAAGAGAATTGACTCAGCACGAGGAACTACATGGGCCTAGCGTGAAATACCCCTGTAAGGTGTGCTCGAAAGAGTATACAAGTTTGAAGAAGCTTTATATGCACAAACAACGGCATTACACAGACAGAGTGCAATGTGACAATTGTAATAAGTCGGTTTCAGCGACATTCTACCCTCAACATGTGATCCGTTGTGCTTATAAATCCAAAACACCGTCTAAGGGCCACATTTGTGAGACCTGTGGCAAAATTTTCCGTGCCGTGTCATTGTTGAAGATGCACCAAAAAAGTCATCAAAAACGTGAGCCTTGTTCCATTTGCGGTAAAATGGTGAAGCCTGCATATTACAAAAAGCATATTGATGTCGCTCATAGAGGGTTGAAACGTCCTCCCGCGCCTAAAGGAGTAACCTGCGATTTGTGTGGTCATAACATGAGGAAGAACTCTGATTTGGAAGCCCACATGAATAGATATCATTTGAAGATTAAGCCATTTGTATGTCATATATGCAGCAAAGATTTTTGCGGTAAGATGAGGTTAAGAGAGCACGTTTTGACTCACACGAGCGAAAATAGCTGTTTTTGTTCGCAATGCGGGAAAAAGTTCGCGAATCGTGTTTGTTTGAAAATGCATATACGTATGCATACAGGGGAGAATCCATATCCTTGTGATATTTGTGGAGAAAAATTCAGATCCTCAAGTATGATGAAGACGCATAAATTGAAAAAGCATCAGGAGAAGACTGTGTGCTGTCCACTTTGCGACGGCATGTTTTATATCGTTAGGGATATGAGACACCACTTTAAGAAAGTGCATTGGAAGCGCAAGGATAGGCCATTTAATCCGAGGGAGGTTAAGGAATTGAATGAGAAGTATTATCACTTGTTCGACGATGGTAGATTTCCAAAGCTGGATGATGATTAGTGTGATCCAATCCAATGCTTTATTATCGAATACTTTATATCCCCTGAACGTGGATCCCACAAGATTCGGAAGACTGCATGAAAGCGGTACTAATTTCCGGTGTCACTTGGCTGAACCGTGTAGAGCAGAGGTTGCCAAACTTTTTTTTCTTGTAGATCACTTTCATCACTTTTGTTATTTACTATCGAACCCCTATTTTTTAACCCCAACGTAGACTCCCGCCGAGTCTCCTGTGGACCCCTGGCTGTCCCAGTTTGGGAATCACTGGTGTAGACGGTTCAAATTGTTTTAAAACTAGTATTTAATTGATTTTTAAAAATGTTTAAATATCTATAATATGCATAAGATGTGTGATTGTCATTAAATATAGAATATAAATATAGACATCGTTTTTCTTCTTCTCATACTAAGATTTACTACAGTTGTACAGTAGTACCCAACTAATATGGCTTACCGTTGTACCTGCGCGGAAAATACATAGGTATATAGATATTTTCAAAACGCGGGAAATGCTGGTCTGCTGCTGCCGCCATGTGTGCGGAGGGGCGGCACTTGCGAGTGAGACGGAACTAATAGCTGCACTGTATTATGAACCTTATAGTAGTAAGCTAAGGTTGATTGTAAGGTTTAAGCATTCTTTCGTTAATCTTCGGGCCATACTGTCTTTTCTGTGCGAACGAAGATTCACGACGCGCCTTATCAGTTGGGTACTCAATGAAAAATTAAACATGCAAATCGTGTTATGGCAATAGTAACACTACCTTACCTTATGGGTTCCTCGATGCTTTCTCCTATTGCACATATTTTATGATTGGAAATATTTTTGTAGGAAGGAATTGGCACGTAGTATATAATTTTCTAAGATAATTTCCATGGGAATTGGCACAGCGCCTCTCACGGAATACTTCTTCTTCTTATTTTTAATTTTGGCAACCAAGCCCAAATTAGGGCTCATTTCTGCCAGTGTCGAGTTATATTATAGTTTCCAGTCACAATAAATCACTTCACATTATAGTCCTCAGTCAGTCACCGTCCATAAAAGTCATGTTTTAATACAATGGTGGTCATTGTACTAAAACTCTTCACGGACATTTTGAGACAACTTGAAAAGTCACGACACACATAATTCATTTCATTTCACTTCACTGGTGCACATGGATGATCTTTATTGGGAAAAATACACAATAAAACTCAAAATACACAAATTTATGAAAATGAAAATGTAGCATTTTCATTTTTATTTTCACTCTGCAAGTTCCCGCCAAAAAGATCCCACGGAATACTTGTCTTCTGGAACTAATTTCTACCATACAAATAGAATGAAACCAAATAGAATTAATTATACCCCAATTCGAACGCACCTTAAAGGTGCGTTCGAATTGGGGTATAATCTTTTACTGTTTTTACATCTTTGAATCTGACAGATAAGTTTTGGAAAATTCAAACGAGAAGCGAAAATTCTAATTTTTATTGTAAAATTTGATAGAAATAATAATAGGCAAGAGAATAATTTGTCAGATTAGATTATCTGTAGGAAAAAGGTAGGTTGAGACAAGTGACAAGCAGGCGATGAGCATGCAAATGTCATTTTTGTATCTAATCGTTCGATTTGGGAAATATCGTTTGTGGCAAAAGTTGCAAAATTGTTGAAATTTTCCAATTCGAACGCATAAACAAAAATGCCCATTTTGTAACTGTTAAAAACGACATCACTCCAATTCGAACTCCAGTTGCGGCATGGCATAAATCACAAGTAGCAGGTGATAAAGAATATGATTCTGTTTTCATATGTCACATCTGTTACCGTCCATGATATAGCCTGTTACATGTTATACATGTTATAAAGAATATTTAAGAATATAAATAAAATGTATGCGACTGAAGGACTTTGTATCCATGGTCATGAACAAATTTAAAAAAAAAAAAACTTTATCATGTTATGTAGCAGGATAGAAAAATAATTTTTTGCTATATATAATATATAATTTGCATCAGTGATAATTTGACACTTGCGTGCGATACTCGCACATGATTTTGTGAAAAATACCGTCGATCAGCATCGATGACGTAGGTTACAAATCATTGCAAATCATATATCGCAAGTGAAATCATGCTATAAAAAATAATAATATCATCAAATGAGAATTCCTTTAAAGTAGCAATAATTTCAACCAAGATCAATCAAGAACCAAGAGTAATAGTATTCTATGATTCGAACGCACCTCTAGTTTTTTGTTACATTAGTACTGTGCATTAGTATTTAATGCTAAAATGTCTCTTTGTTTAGTAGGTAGTTGTTTCCGCTATACCGTAAACATCTTATAGTATTTATACTAATTATATAAATGTCAGAGTTTTTGAGAATCTTTTAAATAAGTTTAATATATTGTCTCGTTCGAGGGGTTTTTTTTTCGTAATTTACGCGTTCATGGTTTGGTTTTAATATCACGTGACATTGACGAAGTTGTGGTGGCATTTCCGCAAAAGCTATTTTTCTATGGCTGCATTCCGAATTAATGATATAATCGCTGTAATCGATTTGAGCGTGCTTAAACCCGTACCGAATTGAAATAATGACAGTTACGATGTCCCGTAAAACGTCATAGATGACGTCATGATATCCGCCATCTTGCGCTCACACCGACCATGCCCTAAACTGATATCACCGTGAGCGCTGTCAAAAAGTGACGGTTAGTTATTGTTTTCGGCAAAAATCTAATAAGATTTTTGGTTTTCCATATGGCAAAGATACTTTTTATGATTTTATGAGAGAAAAATAATAAACAATGCGGATATTCCTTTTTGCGAGTCAACTAATAGAAGATATAAGGTGTTCTCGCGCATTGTTAACTCAGATTTTAATTAAATTCTCAAGAGTTCTGTTTTGAATACTGTGAGCGCGATAACGGGCGTTCCGAATTGTTGACAGTTCTCAGCTGTCATTATCGTGATATCTAACTCGGTACGCAAATTATTGCTGTGAGCACTGTGAGCGATATTATTTAATTCGGAATGTAGCCTAAATTTCTTTAGATTCAAAAATTCTGAATTCTGAATGTGTTCTTTAGAATTTTCGGACTGCTTTCCTCAGCCTCCTTTCTACCTTTTACTCCTTTTACTGTGAAATCAAGAAAAACTAAACCTCCAACTAAACAACAAACTCCATTTTACATGCATAGTGCACATCATTTTATAATAAACTCAAAGACAAACATGGAAGAACTTGAACTAAATGAACACATATCTAAAAACTATTCTAAACCTATCAACAATCTAGGAGATATAAAACATAAAATAAATAATGTAATAAATTCAAAGCAGTATTGTGGAATATGTTTTGAAGATAGTGACAACATGACTTCAATAGATGAAGACCTGGAAATAACAGTTCAGCAATGGATACGAAGGGTTTCGTTGAACGATATTATTTACAAAGTTTTTTCTGATGTAAGTACTTACTAACCTATGACCCATTGACTTGCATATAAGACATAACCTAAAAAAAAACAACTGCGAGGCAAGTGATTTTGTGCACACAATGTTTGCTATATTGGTTTGCATTTGACCATTGTAAAAGTGTAAATGCCTCAATGATTTGTCCATGGATCGTTTTTCAATTGTTCATTGACATTTAAATGAGTACAAACAAAGTTTAAGAAGCGCTTGTGGTGTAGCATGATTAGCGCAGCTTGGAGAATTCCAACAGTAGGTTGACCACTAGCCTACCTCCACCAATAAATAAATAAATAACCTGGGACATTCCTCACACACGATCATATGATCCCAAACTAAGCAGAGCTTGTACTGTGGAAACCAGATAACTGATATAATACATATACTACTTTTTGTTTGTAAATACATACTTAATATACATAAATACACCCAGACTCAGGACATACAGACATGTTCATGCACACAAATGCATGTCCTGTGTGGGAATGGAACCCACAACCTGCGGCGTGATAGGTGGAATCTTAACCAGTCTTAACCAACCACGCTAGCTGGCCCGTCGTGCCCACAGTGGGTACTCGTGGTGGAGCATCGCCCAGTCCCTTTCACCCTCATTTGTTAAAGGAGGCCTGTGCTCAGCATTGGGACTTTATAGGCTGATGATGATGAAACACAGTTTCGCTACTACATGATTGAAGTTTTGTTACATGATATGGGCCATTGGTTTGTGAACACCAATAAATTGTGATCATGAAAAACTTTCAAAAGTGTAAATGGCTCGATGATTTGTCCATTTCATGGAGCTTGGAAAATACAGATGCCAGAAGCAAGTTCTATTCTTTTCCTGTGTATAAGGTTGATCAATTCTTATATAGAAAAAGAGTCCCTACCTAGTTAATTAGGCATGATGCCATCATCTTCATAATCAAGTACCCTACCTACATAGTACATATGTCCATGATTAAATTGCAACTAGGTATTACCTGTTTCAGAATCCACACATCTTAGCCAGCAACAGTATCTGCAACAACTGTATGTGTAAGTTAATACAATCTTACATTTTCATACTGAATACTGAAAATGTATCAAGAATTATGAACAACCTTATTAATAACTTATACCATAAGTTGGACAATATAAACAATCATTTGGAAGTCACCACAACGGCAGACAACTCTAATATTGTTATCATGTTAGGAATTTCTGAAATAGATACTCCAGAAAAGTTAGAAAGAGATGTAAAGAAAATAAGTAATAAGACTACTGTAAATAATATTAAATTAAAAACAAATCGGAAAGAAGCAATTGAAAACACATATGAATGTGTTGAATGCCATATTTTACTACCCACTTTTCAAGCTTGGAAAAAACATAACAATAAATATCACGGAAATGAAAATCTAGAATGCAAAATCTGTTTAAAATCCTTCAAAACTCAACAGTATCTTCTAGCACATTATAAAATACATGCCAAAGTGATATGCAAGATTTGTCACCAACTTATATCTGATACAGAATTAATTGACCATTTAAAAGAATATCATAAAGAAACAGCACATTTATGTGATATTTGTAATGAGGCGTATTATACTTCAAATGCACTGGAGACACATAAGAAAATCAGCCACGAAAATATAATCGCAAGCAATCAATGTGTTATGTGCCTCAAAAGTTTTAAAGGTGATGGGTTAAAATCACATAATTGTAAATTCAAATGTCCAGAATGTTCTAAAATGCCTTGTATCCATTACAGGTATTTAATGTTTTACAGAGAGCAAATATTTAATCGTGCGAGCAAAGCAAAGTGCTTGGACTGCGATTTTGCCTGTCGTAAAAAGAATAACTTGTTAGGACATGTAAATCGAGAACATTTGGATCATCACGAGTATACTTGCGACAAATGTGGTCAGCAGTTTTATTCTAAAACCGTATTGAAATCTCACATATATCAATTGCATTCAGACACTTTTATGTGTGAATTTTGTGGCGCCAAATTCTATAGCACAGAAGCCTATGACAGTCATGTTATAAGCTGTGAATTGATCACAAGAGAATTAACATGTGATGAATTTACAGCAAATTTTGATAGCACAGCACAATTGGTGTTGCACAAAAGACGAAAGCATACCAAGGAAATATATCCATGTGGTTTATGCAGTAAGGAATTGCTGACGGAATCTAAGAGAAAAGAACACATGGTCAAAGTTCACAGTATCCAAATCAAAAATCAAAGGTTGAATGTTAAATGTGTTGTTTGTGAAGATGAATTTGATACTAAAGGTGATTTGGTTCGACATATGCGTACGCATGGACCTAAAGTTAAATATCCTTGTAAAATATGCAATACGGAGTATGAGAATCTCAGAAAACTTAGAGCTCATAGTAGAAAACACGTTGGCCCTTTTGTAGTGTGCGAAATATGTGGGATAGAGATGAGACAAGTTTTACTTGATAAGCACATGTCCAACCACGCTTCAATGGGCGAATCAGTCACTTGTGATAAATGCGGAAAATCTTTCATAAATATAGCACAGTTAAAATACCACCAGAAAGTCCATTTGGATTGTGTCCCATGTCCTAAATGTAAGAAACTAATCAACCCAGCAAAGTTAAGAAGACATTGGCGAGGACATATGATGGAAGACGACCCGAAATTAAAAGAAAGTAAAAAACAGAAGCCGAATCTAAAATGCGAGCTGTGCGACTATACCACATGGAATAACATACTATTGGAATGTCATATGAATAGACACCATTTAAAAATAAAGCCATATATTTGTCATATATGCAGTAAAGATTTCATTGGGAAACATTTGCTGAAGAAACATATAGAAACACATACTGATGATAAGAGTGTTAACTGTATGATTTGTGGAAAGAGCTTCGCCAATTCTACATGTTTGAGGATGCATTTACGACTGCATACAGGAGAGACGCCGTATCCGTGTGATATATGCGGACAAAGGTTTAGGTCTTCAAGCATCATGAATGTTCATAAACAGAAGAAACATTCGGAACGAAGTAATGTCTGCCCACTTTGTCCCAGCAAGTTTCATACAATAAGAGATATGAGGAGCCATGTAATAAAAGTCCACTGGAAACAGAAAAATAAGAAATTTAATCCGCGAGAACTGAAAGGGTTAAATGAAGAACATTACCATTTATTTCATGACGGTAGAAGAATTAAAGTCGATGAGAAAGAAGTTGAATTATTTAATTGTACAAATTAATTAATAAAATAAGTTATAAGTATGTACTCGTAAATAATATATTTTATTTCATATAAACAATATTGTTCCTTAAATTATCTTAAATCTATATATGTTTTAAACATAGTTATTATGTTCAATATAAGGCAAGCACAAAGAAACGGCCTTTTCCTAGAAAAAACTGCGAATTTAAGAACACAAATTCATGATTTTGGCTATTTTTACAAAACAGTACAAACTGTAATAAGGAAGGTATATGTATACACAAGTATTGAGATATTCAAGTGAGACAATCTTTTTAGCACCATTTTTCTCTGAAGCAGTATCGAAACACCGTTAAATATAACTATGGACCATATTCACGTGATCTTTAAGTCCATATTTGGTTACGAAAACTGTTTTACAGACTTTACAACAAAATCCGCCGCCATGGTATACTTTCATGTGCTGTTTTGTTTTCATTTGAGAGTAGAAAAATTGTCCACAGATTTGACAGCTAAAAGGCTTCGCTCCAATATGCTTCCTAACATGAATCACCAATTGTTTCCTAGATTTCATATTTTTATTGCAAAATTCGCACTTTTCTTTCTTATGTATACTGTGTAACTTCTTATGACTCTTTAAATTATATTCAGTGTAATATTGTTTTTCACACATATCACAACCGTACGGTTTAATTTGCAAATGTACTTTATTGACATGTAAAGACAGTTCATTATCATTCGAACATTCCCTTTCGCAAAAACTGCAAGTTTGTGCTTTTCTTTCTTTTATAATTCTTAGTTTAACAGAGTGCCTCTGCATATGACTATCGTAATGATTTTGAGAAGTGAATGTTTTATCACACAGCTGGCAATTCTTCACTTTATGACTTTTTATATGTTTTAACAATTTATTCGCATCTATAAATGTCCGACCACAAGTTTTACATGAGATATAAGAGCTGTGGTTCAATATATGAACCATTTTTGTATGTTCATATAAATAGAATTTTGACTTGAAATCTCTATTGCAAACAGTACACACAACTTTTTTATTTACGTGTTTCAAAACGTGTTTCTTCAAGAAATAATCTGATATGAAATGTTTACAACACAGAGGACACGTAAATTTGCATTTCTGCATTGGTCTAATAGGTTTTTTATCTTTATTGAATGTTAAGAATTCACTACAAATGTTACTAGCTGAATCATAATCATTATTAACCGATTGGTAACCATTAACTAATCTACTTTTCATGTAAGTCTTTTTTGCATCTCTGGCTAGATTGTTTATTAGGTCATCATCATCATCATCTAAATACCTTGTTTTATCATCAAAATCATCAATTGTAGCTTCATTCTTATACTCGAAATTTTCACCTTTAATTTCCTCATTTTTGATTTCGCCTAATTCAGTTTCTGCCTCCTCTTCACTCTCAGATTCAATTCTAAATTCATCTTCTAATACATCAATTTTAATCTTTTCTTCGTCTACAAATTCATTTTCGTCTAGCAATAAGTTGTCATCTAAAAATTCATTCGGATAAATAAGGCTTTGACTAATTTCTACAAACATACTTGCTTCTGTTGGTTCCGAGTTATTTAAGCTTTCTAACATAGCACTAACACAAGTGTTTAATCTATTTCTGATATAATAGTATCTATTTATGAAAACGTATGAAGTGATTGCGTGATTGAGGCACTTTTCGCATATTTTTGTCCCGGTGTAGTTATATAGCGTATTCATCTGCAAATAAAAATGGTCAATTAAAAAATGAAGCAAGCAATACTATATATAAATAAATACACGCTAGCACAACACATTAAAAAGCACATTCAATTTGTTATAATAGTTCTACTTGAGTGACATGCAGACAAATCTACAACATAAGAACATGTTAATAAAATAATCGGTACATTGAATGATCTTGTAGACTGAGGGGTGGCAACGAAGCTTAGTAACATAACGTGTGTGAGGAATGTCCCAGGATATTATAAGTAACACCTTGGTATTTTATAAGATCTTTATTTCTCACAGAAAGTAGCTAGATATCAAAATAACAGGTTCAACTATTCTGCTATGTTGTCGTGTTATTGTAAATTGAATTCTTCATAATTTTTTCTCTAAATCATCATCTTTTGTGTCAAATCTTGACAAGCAGGCCTTCCATCTGATGGTAAGTGGTCACCACAGCATATACCATTTATTTATTTTTTTACCACTAAGGTTGCAAACAGGCCCGCCTGATGGTAAGCGGTTACCGTAGCCTATAGACGTTTGCAACACCAGGGGTATCACTCGCGCGATGCCGACCTTGAAGAAACCTCTTCACACCCTTCTTAAAGAATCCCATGCTGGGATAGGATATTGGTGACACCACCTTTATGAACAATTCTAAGGCTATAGTGCTTCAGGAAAATTCTAACGGTGATCTCATTCTACATCCTAAATATTTATAAACTGAACTTCCATTCTAAGTTTGATTAAATATAACACAATACAGATATATGTTATGTTTTGTAGTCTAAAGAGGATGCCTTTTCGGTGCTTTCTTAAATTTTCTGTTCTTAATATTTCCCGTACCAACATTAAATGTAAGATTGTTTGCAGGCATGAAGTTATTAGTTGGTACTGAAAAGGTCATGTCCATTTGTTCATGGATTGGTTGTAAATATCCAATACTGGAAGACATTGAAACATCTTCAAAATCCATTGTTTCTACTTTAGATAGTGCTGTTGCTTCTTTTTTAGGAACAGGTATATCTGGTATTTCTATATCCATCTTTCTATCTTCTACTTTATCAATAGTCTCTGGATTACCAACAGGTGTATGGTTTTGATTAACTTCAACTTCTAACTTATAATCAATTATAGTTTTATTAATATCTGTTGATATTTTGGTTTCAGATTCTTGAATATTTCCAGAATCAAAAATATTTGACTCAAATATAGATTTCTTCAGTCCAAAATTCATTTTCAATTTATCTTCACTATGGTTTAAAGACTCACAGCACAGACAAGTCTCTCTTTCAATTTTGTTGTTAGTCAAACATACTTCACATTGCCAAAGTATCTGTTTATTCTTGTCAATTTCGATTATTTTATTGTTATTTAACTCTGGTTTGGTTGATTTACTCATGTTTGCATCTTGAATAACATCTTCAGCTTTTGAATCAAAATGTAAGTTCAAATATTTTATTTTGTCATGTATCTTATTAGGTTTTTTACAATGTTCACATTTGTCTAAATGTTTAAATACCCAACAAAGATTACAAGATTCAGTTTCTTTATTTAAATCTTTTCTATTAATGTTGTTAGTAGTATGTATAGCATCATTAGATAATGCCTTCATTTTATCACTACCAATGCATTTCTCACAAACAGCTTTATTAAATATCCAACAAGATTTACAAAGACCTACTGCAGGTTTTATTTCAACAATATTATTTGACTGCGCTGTTTCTTCTATCTTATCTTCATGAGTTACATAATCAGGTTCAGAAAATGAAAAAGTTATATCTTGAGATTTATTGAAAGTATCATTATACAGTTCATCCACAGTCATTTGATGATTGTAAGTATCATCATTTTCATGTCTAACCAATATATTATTGTTGACTATCTCTTTCTCTGGCTCAGAAAACATGAATGAATACAATGTGTATTCACAATTTATATCATCAGTAGATATTATAATTGGTTTTGACATGACATAAGTAATCATTGGATTGACTAAAACCAATGAGTCTGAACTTGTCATTTTAGGATCTATGTTCTTTTTCACAATATTCATAATATTCGCTTTCTTAGGTACAAGCAATTCTCGATACTTGTATGCATTTAGCTAGAAAGAGACGACATGCTGACATTTGATACAAAAAAAGGACAACATATTTTTTTGGGATAAATTATAGTTATTTAAATAATTTATTTTCATATCCCCATCATACCCAAGACTGTCAAATATCATGTTTAAGACAATGGCAAATGATAAAATAAAAGGTTATTAATTATATTAGTTAATATAGTATAGTAAGGGGCACAAGTCATGAGCACAGATTGACACCTGCGCAGTAGTAAATTTTCGGTCTGTTTGGCGGAATGAAGCAGGGGGGAGCAACAAGCTGCACAAGATTGGTTCGTCAGTCAATGCTCGTCGTCTATTGGATTCTTGTGTGTCATTTGGCTACTGTGATTTGGCCAAAAGTGTACATGCGCGAGCTTGCCCCCACTACTGCCTATCTGTGCTCACCATTCGTGCCTTATACTGTAATATAGTCAAATAAAAAAATTATCATACTTACATCAGGTAATGTAGATCCCAGAATGCTATACAAAGTCCTATCACCAGTCAGTTCAGGGTATCCACCATGGATGCAAACCATCTTATCCAACTCGGTCATATTCACATCCTTATTCAAACAAATTGTACAGAGTGCATTCATCTTCTTCTCAACTAAGTGCTTAACAACTGTCTTAAACTTATGGTTTTCCATATGTTGTAAGTGTATGTTATAACAATCGCTTGTATGCCCACAGGTGTTGCATTTAAATTTAGGAACCGGCACGGGTTGCTGATCAAGATGTGTATTTAGATGCTTTTTCAATTGGTTGTATTTGGCAAATGATTTGCCACACATTTTGCAACCGTACCACATAGTTTTCGGGTGGCTACGTTCGTGATTCATTAGGGATTGTAGATTTGGCAATGCCTTCCAGCATTTTTTGCATTCTAATTCATTTGAAACAGTAAGTTCGTCTTGGTCCAAGCGTTCTGATGCTGTGTTAATAAGGTTTATTATAGGTTCAGCATAATCAAGTACTTTACCATGTTCTGTGTACAAAACATTGTAATTTGGGTGCAACTTCTGACGGCCTCTTTTCTTAGTACGCTCCAAAGGGTCAAGCTTTTCTAATTTCTCAAAAATATCTTCAAAGCAGTTACGTATAGCACGCTCGGATTGTTCACACTGCTGCATAAATAAATATGAGCTCAAAGCACGGTTTAAGCATTTATCACATATTTTGTTTGGGAAATTTGAGTCTTCAATAACCTGGAATGGTAAAATATTTTTATTAGTAAATGGCTGTAAAATGTGGCTTGAAGGCTCTTGCCTATTCATCATCGTTCATCGTAAGTAATACACCACAGATTAACTATAATACCCGTTATACATCTAAAATGTACAGAAAATTTTTGATTGACATTTACAGAGGAACTAGGGGTGGCAACACACAACTAACACTCCTGGTGTTGCAAGCGTCCATAGGCTATGGTAACCGTTTACCATCAGGCAGGCCGTATGCTTGTTTGTTTCCTTATTATAGAAAAAAAAACAATAATTCATTCAATGTCTTATTTTCAATAAATAAATATCTTGGGTCATTCACCAAACAAACATTTGATCCGAAACATAACAAAACTTGTAAGCTATGGACATCAGATGTCTGATATACAACTTGGGAATATACATAGGTACTTTTATAGATATATACACCCTATCAGAACGAACAAACATGTTCATGCACACACTTGTTAGTACTGTATGGATTTAGAGGCAATAGTGGTTACCTTGACAGGATAGAAACTTGCAATCATATCTCTTACAGTAACTTTATAGAGTGATCCTTTCCCAGCTATTTGAAATATTTGATCCAATTCAGAGAGGGAAGGTGAAATATGGAGACAATATCGACAAACTTTAGATCTGAGCGTTCCCGCTAATAGAAACTCAACCGCATACTTTGTTGATAACGGTTTCCTAGTTACAATTTTAGGTTCCACGGCATCCTCAGATTTTATATGAATTCCTTCACGAATGTCGCTAGTAATGGAATACTTTTTAGCGAAAAACAAAGTGTCCGAAATATCTTCTTCCATTTTTAAGGTTATGTTATTAGATGAAATGTATTTTTTTCGGTTCTTTTGCTATCAATGTATATCCTGGCTTAGAAGATCCGTAATTTATAGACGGAGAAACTTTAAAATATGGAATAAACTCGGCGAATTACTGGCAAAATAAATATTTCACACACAGTGACAACATCAAAAGCAAACGAAAATGGCGGAATGAGAATGAGCAAGTGAGACGGAATATGAAGTAAGCGTCGATGAAGGCTGCATTCCGAATTTAAGCTATAATCGCTGACCGCTGTAATCGATTTGAGAGTGACTGCTTAAAACCGTAGTACCGAATTGGCGTGAGTCCTCTCACGATGTCCCGTGAAACGTCATAGATGACGTCATGACATGCACAATATTACGCTCACACCGACCATGCCATAACTCATTAACTGATATCACCTTGAGCGCTGTCAAAAGTGACGGTTAATTATTGTGTTTTCGGCAAAAAATCTATTAAGATTCTTGGTTTTCTATTTGGCAAAGATACCTACTTTTTATGATTTTATGCATACAAATAAATATACCTAGAAAGAACATCGCCATACTACACGAATATATTTAACAGGCCAACTTTTATAGGCTGCTGCGCGTAACAGCTACGTTTTACGCTCCCTCTGCGTCATTCTGCTTGGCATAGTGACATTCATAATGATAGCTGTTGTTGAAATGTTCTAATTAATTTGATTTAGCCCCTAACAGTTAGGGGCTATTTTTTTCGACGCGTGCACTGCTACGACAGTCAATATGGATGTATCTTTAATCAAAGATTTTATGAAAGAAAAATAATAAAAAAAGCGGACATTCCTTTTTGCGAGTCAACTTCTAAAAGATACAAGGAGTCCTAGCGCATTTTTATTTCAGATTTTAATTAAATTCTCAAATGTTCTGTTTTGAATATTGTGAGCGCGTGAGCGCGTTCACGAGCGTTCCGAATTGTTGTTCTCAGCTGTCATTAACGTGATATCTAACTCTGTACGCAAATTATTGCTGTGAGCACTATGAGCGATATTATCCAATTCGGAATATACCCGAAGTACACGCTCAACGCTGCGTAAATGGAAGCTTCGACTTCGACCATTAATCAGTATTACACTATTCTATTTTTAGGTTCCTAACTAGACGGAAATTAATATCAAATATTCAGGTCTGCAATCCCTTGGAGCAGTGAAAAAATCCAACTTCTAAGCCAATGCAATTAAAAGATACGGCCGTTTATGCCGAATACATTTTAGAATTCTGTAAATGTAATCTTATGAAGCTCGCACACTTGCCCGCATTGAATCGTCCGAATCTGGATAAGATTTCATATTCAGAATAAAGCCGTGGATTATAAAAAAAAAATGGACACCAAGCTCATAGGAAGATTATGCAGTTATCACTTCAAACCTAACGATTTTATTATAAAAGCCGGTTACTGGTTGGTTTAATTAATTGAAACTCATGAAAATCCATCAATTCAATATCAATGACAGTTACCAGTGAGGGTGGCGCCATCTGAGATTAGCTTTGCCTGTCCCTCCCCATTCGTTTCGTTCGACGCGTTCGGCTCGGATAAGTGTGTTTTTACCTTTATGATACCTGTGCTTTTATGTCATAGCTTGGTCATAGCTCAAGAATCTTATATATTAGATAAGATTCTTGTCATAGCTTTATGTTCAAAATAACTGTCGAACTGTTGATAATTCGAACCAATTTAAACCTTACGTACACACACGTTTAGTGTAAACTAGTAACCATAGACTACAATAGTAACAGCAAGGATATTTGTAGATATTATACTACGTAAGATTAGACTTTCTTTGGACTAGATCCAATAGACCACCATATAAATGTGCGGACAATATATCAAGTGACATTATAAATAAATTGTATGCGAATGAAGGACTTTGGTCATGAAAAAAATATTAAAAAAAAATGTCAAATTGATGAATAGGCTTTATTCCGTATTAAAGCTATAATCGCTGTAATCGATTTTAGCGTGCTAAACCCGTACCGAATTGAATAATGAGAGATAACGATGTCCCGTGAAACGTCATAGATGACTTCATGATATCCGCCATATTGCGCTCACACCGACCATGCTCTAAACTGATATCATCGTGAGCATTGTGTTTCGGCAAAAAGGGTAATAAGATTCTTGGTTTTCTATTTGGCAAAGATACTTTTTATGATTTTATGAGAGAAAAATAATAAAAAACGCGAATATTCCTTTTTGCGAGTCAAGTTATAAATGATATATGGAGCTTCCTAGCGAATTCTATTCTTAAATTCTCAAATGTTCTGTTTTGAATACTGTGAGCGCGACAACGGGCGTTCCGAATTTTGACAGTTCTCAGCTGTCATTTACGTGATATCTAAAGGTGCGTTCGAATTGGGGTATGGTAGCAAAAATAACAGTCAAAAATGCCAAAAACGATCACAACTGGCGTTCGATTTGGAAAGTTGTGGGCTAAATTGGCGTTTTGAACTGTTTTCGTTCACCGTTCGTTTTGCTTGGAAACAGTTAAAAACGACATCGTGAACTGCAAATTTTGACCCACCTCCGAGGCAGGGTCGTTTGTGATCATATTTTGACATCTTTGAATCTGACAGATAAGTTTCGGAAAATTCATACGGGAAGCGAAAATTCTAATTTTTATTGTAAAATTTTATAGAAATACTAAGAGGCAAGAGAACAATTTGTTAGATTAACTTTGTTTAATGATTAACTGAAGGAAAAAGGTAGGTTGAGACAAGTGACAAGCAGGCGATCAGCATGGAAATGAAATTTTTGTATCTAATCGTTCGATTTGGGAAATATCGTTTGTGGCAAAAGTTGCAATATTGTTGAAATTTTCCAATTCGAACGCATAAACAAAAATGCCCATTTTGAAACTGTTAAAAACGACATCACTCCAATTCGAACGCACTATAACTCGGTACGCAAATTATTGCTGTGAGCACTGTGAGCGATATTATTCAATTCGGAATGTAGCCAAAATTGAATTGTCAAATGGCGACTTGTTTTGCCAACTGGACAGAGTCCTGTCAATTGCAAAAATAATGCAATTTTCTTATTGTTTACATCGATTACCTGTAAACATTTACACTGGAAAACATTAAGCGTGATATGTGACGTTCATAAGTTAGGTTAAAAATGTCGTGGCTGAATTTGAACCAGAGTTTTAACAGCCTTAAGGGGCAGATTACGAATTTTGCTTCTGAGGTTTTATCTGAAAATCCTGATGAAGATAACGTCGATGGGGCTTCAGTAGTCGAACCACAAGCCAAGGCTCTCGAGGCCCGATGCCGTAATCAGGAGCTCGAGGTAAGTTATACCAATCAATTATAAAATACTTGTTACATTTTGACAGCTGTGGTAAAGGTTATGTTTTTACTCTTATTTATTTGCATGAAGACAAGCACTAAAACTAAACTAGAAAGTATTCTTTAAATAACACAATAAATACATGGTACTCCTGTATTTTCTATACCCTATGTACAAACATCAATAAATAGCAGGAAATAATGTTTTTTTCTTGTAAACATTACTGAAAGATTATGCTGAGAAATCGCTGTATGTATAGTATGCTAGCCACATCTTTATAGAGATGTAATACTGTTTATTTTGGTACGTACGTATGTACTGGTATAATACTGGCTTATTAAAACATGTTTCAATCCTACATCTAACTAGAAGCTAGACTCACAGTTAAAGTGAAATTATCAGCAAGAAGCGGGTTTTTTATTACTTTTTTTGTTTTGTACCTTCGTAGAATAATATGGCAAAATATTTCAGATTTGATTAGCGACCATAGTAGTTCATTTTCTTTCGCTCGCCGCTCGCTGTCCTCTACCAAGAAAAATGTTTTTTTTCTGGCTTTATGCTCACTTTTAATATACATAAATACTAAAAACGCTTGCAATGCATACTGTATTGTCACTTGTGTAAGTAGGACAGCATGATAGTATGATGTTTTGTTTCCAACTACTGTTGAAGAAAACAAATCCTCAAAAGTATTTTTTGTAAAGGGGTTCTGAAACCTAGTAAATACTCCTATTGTTTTTTTTTATATATTGTGACTAAGGGGGATTTAATGACCGTTTTAGTGTAACAAGGCAGACACAAGAGTAATTAAGGCAGAAACATCTATTTACAAACATCCAATCCTTTGTGATATTCGAAAATAAACCAAATATCATTGATGCAGGTTCCAAATTCAATTGTTTTAATCTCTCACAACTTAAGTGACCATTGATTGATATTCTAAAATACATACCTAAGAGTTTTTTAAACTGCTGGAAGAACAAAATCTTTTACATTTCTCCTTGTTTTTTACCATAGCTTTATTTATTTTATATTATGTTATTAAACACAAAACAGGTTACAATCATGTTTGCTTATCGTATAACGAAAAAGTTGCTGGATCTAATTAGAACCCAAAGCATGTGTTTCAGAAATAAAACCTTTACAATCTTTAACTAGTAACTTAAAAGTAACAGCTAAATACTAAATTTAACCAGGATGTAAAGGTTTATAGGTTTATAGGTGACCGCCTAGTGGTATTTCAAATCGAGCGTTTCCGTGCTTCGGAAGGCACGTAAAGCCGTTGGTCCCGGTTATCACTTAATTGTGATAGTTGTTAAGCTAGTTGGATGCCTCCTAGGCGGCTTGAAACATTCCAACAGTAGGTTGACCACTAGCCTACCTCCACCGACCCGCAGTGGGCACGCGTGGTGGAGTATCTGCCCATTCCCTTTCACCCTGATTTGTGAAAGGAGGCCTGTGCTCAGCAGTGGGACATTATAGGCTGATGATGATGATGATGAAAGGTTTATAATCAATTTTGGTTAATTTTTTTATATCAATACTATGGTTTGTATAGTTTAAAAAGAAGGAAACTGTAATTGGCAATATGTTTTAATTTTATTCTTCAAACTGTTTAATTTTAAGTGCTGTTGTTTCCACGATAATAAAATAAATAAATTAAATTTAACCAGTAACAAAAATATAGTTTATATTGAGTTTTTAACCGACTTCAAAAAAAGGAGGAGGTTCTCAATTTGGTTGTTTTTTTTTTTATGTTTGTTCCCTCATAACTCCGTCATTTATTAACCGATTTGGAAAAATATTTTTTTGACTGGAAGGGTTCACTTCCCGTTTGGTCCCATTGTCATCAGATCAGGATTTGATTACTTCTTAGTGTTCTTTGAAGTCGGTTTAAGTTTTTTGTAAAACAGTCCAATTATTAAGAATTATCTTTGAAGATGTTACAGTTTTTATTTCCATAAAATTACAATTTTATTCATAAATTGATGAATGAATATTTAGATTTTGGACCCAGCCATAGAGTATGTATATTAATAGAGATAGCATTAACAACATTTGCGTGCGATGCATGAGCATTTTGCATATAAATAAATTCATAGATATATATATTATTGATAAATGAGTTCCTTGTAATCTTTCTCAGTAAAGTGTTAAAGGTATCATTAAAAAACGAGAAATTAGCATATGCATTTAGTTGTTCAAACTTTAAATGCGCAGTTCATTTCAAGGCTGCATTGAACATACCCGTGTCTACGGCACATACTCCATTATAGTCGCTCTATTAATATTCCATCTCTATGGTAACAGGCTCATTCTTAACCAGCTTTTTTCGTCGCGGTTTTACGTGCGGGTTTACGATTCTCTATTTTATTCTCTAGGGGTGACAATAATAAAGGAACATTTGTGCAAAATTACAAATTTCTAACACCAGGTCTGGGACTAGTGTTGCCAGGTGTCCCGATTTGCGACTAACTTACCTTTAAAAAAAAAAATATCACCTGATTAAAATTAATGATTATGAAAAAACAAGAGTTTAGTGTTTTTTTTGTTTTAGTTTTGTGTTGTTTAGCGCGATGATAGCTCAGTGGAGCCGAAGATCCCGGGTTCTAATCCTACCATGAGCTTGAGCTTTCAGTGAAGGAAAACATCGTGAAACCATAGCACATAGAGTAATTAGGGTACTTTGTAGTACCCATCTGACTGGCTACCACCCTCAAGTTGAAAAACTATCGCCAAGCACTTATCGGTGTTTCGACAGCTGCTCTTGAGGGCCAGTTCCTTCTAGGCTGTGTGCTTAACACCTTCACCATGGTGAGATTGCGGTGAAACACTAGTCTATACACAGTAAAAAAAAACATTGCAGCTGTCCCGATTTGAAACCCAAAATCCCGATTATTTTATCCTTACGTTCCGACATTTGACACACGAGACCTGGCAACACTAGCTGGAACTGTGTTGTTAGATCAGTCAGTCAGTCAGGACAAGTATTTTTATATAATATTTTAGAATAGGCTGACAATGTTATCAATATCAACCATATTATTATTATTATCACCAATCTATAATTATACAGGAGCACATAGTTTAATTTCTCTCACTCTCGCAGGTGAAGTGTGACAGGGACGGAGTTTTGAAGTACTGTTTGCATGTATAGCAGAGGGTGGGGCTATGAAAGTAGCGAATTTTGGGAACAATATACAACGTGTAACAGATTAAGTTGCTAAACCGTTAAACTGTTTGTTCAGAATCGTTTTCTGAATCGATTTAATTAAATTTTAATATAGATATTTAAAGTTACAAAATCGATTCTGAACGGTTTTGTCCAAAATCTTCTACTGAATCTATTTTGTAATTTGTTAATTAAATCTATTCAGAAAACGATTCTGAACAAACAGTTTAACGGTTTAGCAACTTAATCTGTTACACGTTGTGTATGAAACATAAGTAGAAAAGATGATTGATTTGGTAAAATGCATACATTATCTTTTTATTAAGAGTCCCTCGTACACTGCCTGATTCATCAACGTAGACTCTAAACCGCTGGGGCTACAAACTCCAAATTTTGCACACAGGTTCCTTTTATAACGTTGGCATCCACTAAAGGGGTTTTTGGAAATTCAACCTTTAAGGGGGTGAAAAGGGGGGATTTTGTTTGTATAAAATATCGTACTGCTTGGGTTTATAAATTTGAAGCCTAGCACGATTACTTAACTAAATAAATAATACAGTTTCTCATTATTTGTATTTTGAAAACTACCTCTAAAAGGCTTAGGAGGTGTTAAAGTTTGAATAGAAGAAACCGACCGCGTGGTCCGATTAATTTGAAACTCGGTATTTATACTTCGGATATAAAATAAAGTAACACGTGTATTTGGGTTCCTCGAAAATCGACCCCGAACGGGCAAAAACAGGTACACACGGCTACAGATCAAGCTATACATTTCTAGTATAAGCTGACCTCCCATTGTACGGAAATCTAATACAATGCGAGTTCAGCTTATACTGGAAATGTATAGCTTGATCGGTAGCCGTGTGTACTAGTGTTTTAAGGGGAGGATTTTACCGCGTATCTCGATTAACTCAAATTTGTAAATACCATTCCTAAGGGGTTAAACAAGGGAGCGGGTGAAACCGCGGGCGGAAAGTTAGTTATTTATATCACGTAGTATCAAGTAGTTCCTTGGGAAAAATCGCTCTCGCTCCCGTTTCCCTCCCCGCTATTTTCGTGGTCGTCCACAGGCGCAATGCCTCCAAAAGTCCGTTAGTACGTAGGGTAGATAGCGTATCGCATGTTTGTCCAATGATAACGCCATATCGCCCAGCTTTGGAAGCCAATGCGCTGCATGGGTTACTGGCTTGGCTTACCTATGTACTTTTAAATGGGACTTGCGACATATGTAGACCTTTTGTATCAGAGCGTTTAATATATACATAATAATATTGGTATTGTCTTTGTTGTGCTATTGATGAGGTTGAAATATATTTGGATGCCATCAAAGATTAAGAGATTTTCGAATCAGCAGGCCCTAGTTTTGTAATGAATATTCTTAGTATTTATGTGTTGAATTTCTTACCAATAACCTATATCTAGGACAGCTTTCCGTCTCGCAGTTTTACTAGCGAGCGAACATAGTGGATGCCAACAACATAAAAGGAATCTCAATTCAATGTTTCAAGTTTGTCACTCCAGTGTTCAACAAGCCAGCCGATGGCCCGACGGGGCAAGTTGGCCAAATTCTGGATACAATAGGCGAAAAGTTTTAATTAGCCTTCAATTTCTTCTATATGTATAGCTGTAAGTTTTCCTTTGAAAATAAAAATAAACCCCCTTACTTATAAAGCGCTATTTAACTAATAACCGGTTTGAAGGGTCACGTAAATAATGTCACATAAGTTGCCAATGACAATAGAGTGACGTTATTTACGTAACCCTTTAAACAGTATATTAGTTAAACAACGTTTTATGAGTAAGGGGGATAAAAGATACAGTCAACTACCTACGGCAATTGTAAAGAACGGTACAAAGTTCAAGCAAGTTAAGTTCTTCTAGGACAGACTTAGGACTTGGGTAGCTCTGTATTTGACTATTTTTTTTTTAATCTGGGGGTGGGGGCAGCTGCCCCTCCGACACCTCCTTGGCGACACCCCTACTTTCCTTGTAGCAAGTTCTGATCTGGAGTTGTTGTCATGATGAAACTAACTAGCCAGCTAAGGTACCTTCTGAATCAATAAAGTTTGGGACATTTGTGCACACACGGTTCAACTAGAAAACTACGTAGAGCAGGTGCTATAGAAATTAGATACATAATTAATATTCTACTATATAAAATTATATTTTACCAAAAAATATATTCGTAACACGTAGGCACTGATCAAAGAGACAGTCAGTACTTTTTTATACCACTAAGGTGGCAAACAAGCATACGGCCTGATGGTAAGCAGTTACCGTAGCCTATGGACGCTTCCAACACCAGGGGTATCACTCGCTCGTTGCTGACCCTGAAGAAATCTCGTCACGCCCTTTTTGAAGAACCCCATGCTGTACTCCATTGGGAAAACCACGGCGGGGAGCTCATTCCACAAGCTGAGCGTCCGAGTAAGAGAGTAAGAGTTAAGAGTACTATATTATGTTGATTAAATGGAACCCAAGACCTTGGTATAGACAGTTGGGAGCCAACTCTCTTCTTGGCTCAGTGTGCTTCGGCCGTATCATCATTTACCATGCTTAATTACAGTGAAGAAAAATGCTGGGTGTTTACCATACCAAAATGCTGTTCTAAAATATACCTTGCCTTAAATTTACCTCCATCGACGTCTCATTCTAGATTTCATTTGAGTTTCTAAATATATAATGACAGAGTTCCTGTTTCTTAGTCCTAGCCTAGTGTAGTCAAGGGAGGTCAGTTTCTAGTATTTTATGTGCCTCTACCAACGTACCGTATTTATTTGTCAATGGTCGATACAAATCTGTGATTGTAATCCGCTCTAGATTCTATGTTAATATTGTTTTTCGTATGCTGAGCTATTCTGACGTCGATTGTTTCCTTTTTGCGTAACTTCGGATCTACCTGGATGTTGTTTTTTGCGATGAAATTGATGATTGTTATGGATTGACAAATCGACGGTTTTTTGACAGTTGTACAAGTGTGGGTAAGGGTCGATGTCTTTAAAGATGCGAAGTATTTGTTTTACCTGGTCTGAAGGATCGGTTCATTAGAGATAAGATGAGCTAAGCTAGTGTTTCTCAAAGTGGTGTACGTCAGCTGGTTGGTGGGGGTACTCGGTAAGGATTATGCAAAGAATTTAAAACGTCCAGAAGGATAGTCGCCTCTATGGCAACATGAAATAAACAAGCCAGAATTGACAGTATTTGACAGCCGTGCGCAGTACGAACTGAGAGCGATTTGCTCAGGGAGCCCCTCAAGCGGAGTGAAGTTAAATGTCATGCTTTAGTAAGGCGGATTATCCATCTGGGTAGAGGCACGATGCCCTATGAAAATCTTTGGGATTATGTTACTAAAATTAACACAGTTTGCGATAAACAAGACTATTCGTCTATTTTTATTGGTTTAAAAATTAAGAAACACAATATTATTCCTATACCTAGTTAGATATGGCTTCATTTAAGAAAAGGTACACAGTCTTTTGCATAATTTTATAGAGATTCGTGGGACTATAATTATAAGAGCTTTTCAGCTAAGCTAGAAAAATGCGATCTCCCTACATTACTACGCATCCGTGGAAGAACGGTACTAACCTGTAAAGTTCCGTGTGTGTATCATTATTATCTTTTTCGTGCAAACAGTAGATATACTTGCTTGTTAAATTCCGAATCCCCATTGTATAAAAAAATAACCACTGACATAGGCTGTATCAATCAACTTGTGTATGTTATTTAAAAAGTTAAGTTTTAAGAGAGGTAGAGCATAGCGTTTATTCGCTCAAAGAGCAGCTCGACTGGGGAAGTACCTCCACCTTACAGAATACCGCAGCCAAATAACTTTATGTTGTGTAAAGTTGTGTTCTTGCGCGTGAGTAAGGTCGCCAGAGCTCATAGGGGAGGGGGGAAAGGTCGGTAACGCGCGAGCGATGCTTCGTGTGTTGCAAGCGTCCATATGACTACGGTAACCGCTTAACATCAGGTGGGCCGTATGCTTGCTTACCTACTAAGTTGTATAAAAAAAAAAAGAAATAAAAAGTTAACGCAATAAAAATAGCATGTCATCGGAGTTGAAAAAAAAAGTCGAGCGGGCCCAATAGCGTACGATCGTTTTGAAATTCAAATTTGGAATCGATTTAAATGCGCGCTGCCAATAGGTCAGAGTGGAATGTATTCGCATCGTAAAGTGGGTGTCGCACTTAACTATGTAAACTGCTTTGTGTTTTATGTATATGGCTTAATGACGCTTTTCCTGTATACGCTCCGCGCTATATACATACATACATAGTAGGAGGTACTACTGAAATTGCATTTATTTTTACTATGGACATGTTATTTGATAGTGATATACTAGAATGTGATAAAGTGGCCGAAAGTAGTTGTATGTACGCCTAGATAGGAACTTGCTCTCAAGTACATACTAAAAAGTACTACCGAGGTATGGTTTCCTCAAGATGTGTTCCTTTACCTAAGCCTTAAGCTGTTAAGCACACGTTACTAAATTCGTTCATACATTCCCACAACAGGAGCACATAATGCAAAAGTTTATACATTTAATTATTTTAGTACCGTATCACATTACGCAATAGCGAAAATGCTTTAATTTTATGTTTGGCGTAAGATAAAGCCCTGTAATATTTTATTCAAACTGTCTGTAAAAAAATACATACATACTAAGATACATCGATTATAAGTCTCGTGACATTCATGTTCATGCTGAGTTGGAGGACCGATTTGTGGCAATATTTTACCTCTTTTATATGTGAACTTTTTCTGTGTAATTTTTATGTCACAAATAAAGATTCTATTCTAGCTTCAAACTCACCTCATACATACTATTGACGTCACGAGTTGTTCAGTCCATGATAAATTAAACACTTATATATTCCCTTATTTATTGTCTGATTTGATTAATTCTTCCAAATTCTTGTTTTGACGTATTTGAAATGGTGACTAGTACTCTTTCCTGATGCTGATGATGTCCTTTTATGATGTTGTTTGTACCAAAAACAGAAGCAATACATTATACATGAAAAGACTAGGGACTTTTTGTAAAAAAATAACTAAATAATAACGTTTTGTTACAGATCGCTTCACTAAAGAAGCTGACGGAAGAGTTACAGGCTTCCTTGCAGTCGGAGGTAAGTCTCAAGACAAGACATGAAAAATTACCCAAGATATATTTTATTGCTAAATTTGTTTGACTTCAACCGTGTTCCCGTGGATCCAGAACATATTCTGTGTGCCAAATTTCATCCAAATCCATACGTAGTTGTAGTTCAGTAGTTTTTGCGTGAAAGAGTAACAAACATCCATACATCCATCCGCACAAACTTTTTCGTTTATAATTTAACCTCTGGTCTTGTGGCCCAACCGGAAAAACTCTCGTAAGAATTATTTAATACAATATGCACTTTCTTCACTTAACATAAAATTCAATTCAGAATTAGAGATATTAGGATATGATTCCAGGATTTTATTTTATTTAAACTATTTATGGTATATGTTTATGCACCTAGGTTCACTAATTAGCTAATTTAGACAAAATAAAACGCATTTATCGAAAGAAAGAAAGAAAATTCGTTTATTTTGAGAATACACACAACACCATATAATACATATAAAATAAAACATTTTATAAAGCATAAGAAACAGAGTAGTGTTGTGTGACATCAAAATTGGTCAGCGACTCAGTATTACACTGCTATTCCGAAACCGGGTAGCAGCAATGATTTTCTGTCGCTGCCATTAGTGACATCACGCACAACCGGACAATACAGGAAGAAAAGAATTTGTACATACCTAATAAAAAGATCAAACTACAATAATCAAAATCAAAAAGTAATTTATTCAGTTTAGGCCCTGGTAAGGCACTTATGAACGTTACATACAGTTGAATTTACCACCGGTTCGGTACACTTAAACTGAGAAGACTCCGGCAAGAAACTCAACAAGGCTTTTGTTTTTAGTTTAACTTTTTTTACTTATTGACTCGCGTCGACTTTTTACTTATTATAGATTCGAACGCAATTTCCGAGAAAAGACTGATTAACTTTAGATAATCTGAATCTAGGTGTACATAATGGTGGCGTTCCTGGACTTCAGCTTGACATGAATTCTTGGGTCACCCCTGACATTTAGGAATATAGTTACTACAAAGGACCTCTAAACCTTCTCTAAACATACGAAAAAACCATGAATTTCATAATTATTTCTACATTCCCTTCGTCACAGGAAACACTAAATATTAATGTTAACTAAACAACAACGTATGTTAATTTGTTAAATAATAGGCGCTCGTTAGGAGCCGATTTCTATCGATATGTATCAGGGGCTAAAGGTCCTGCGCAGACGACAAAAAATGCAACGCTTTGATTCCTAGTCCGATCGTATCATAAACTTTTGAATAATCAATTGATCAAAAGATCGTTACCTATAGACGCGCGTTGCTGATCCAGAAAAATCTGTACTTAAGGAAAACCACAGCGAGGAGCTCATTTCGCTAACTGAGCGTACACGGTAGACCACCATTTTCATGGTGAGGATGGACACTCCGTCGATGGCGAGAGGTGCGATGGTAGAAGGTAGCTGTTGGCATCAAGTCAAACAATTCCTCGGAACACTGTGCGCTGTACAAGCGGTAGAACACATAAGGAGACAAAGGCTCTTCTCAGACATGCCTCAGACTATGGGGTTCTAAACAGCTTGTGAACTCGGGATCGTCGACATATGTAATTATACATAGCACATAGTTTTACATTACCACCTGACGAAAGCCTGAAAGGCTGATGTGCGGGTCTTATGCTACAGACACACTTAACTAAATTCATCCCCTTCCATTCCAAGCATATGCTTTTTGATAGACTTTATCATTTTAATATTTTGTGTATATTTTGTTTGCAGTTCCTTAGATAAGCTGTTAAATTTCTTGGGCAGTGTGTACTTAAGTTTCTCATTAATGCATTTGTAAAACACATATATCTAAAGTATGAGGCACGAATGGTGAGCACAGATAGGCAGTAGTGGGGGCAAGCTCGCGCATGTACACTTTTGGCCAAACCACAGTAGCCTAATGACACGCAAGAATCCAATAGACGACGAGCATCGACTGACGAACCAATCGTGTGCAGCTCGGCACTCCCCCCTGCTTCATTCCGCCAAACAGACCGAAAATTAACTACTGCGCAGATTTCAATCTCTGCTCACGACTCGTGCCCCTTACCATACCTATATTATTACTCCCTATATAGGGTGACTGGCAATTAGTAAACGATACTTAGACACATGATTGTACTCATGATAACATACAACTTTCCCATAGGTTTTTTTTTAATTTACTTAACACATGAGCATGTTGAGTACCTACCTTACAAGAATAAGAATACACCATCAGCTTTTATATAATTTAGTTATTTATCCCTACTTGTTTCTTTGGGAAAGTTGTTTGTGATCATGAGTACAATCATGTGTCTTAGTATCGTTTACTAATTACCAGTCACCCTGTATATTTAGTTTTTGAGACGATCTAATCGGAATATTTGAAGTTAGGTTCCGTTTCGACTCTTCAGGTACACTGCAAATCATGTGTCGCCCTTCCTCTCGTAATAAAATAGATAGGCACAAAGGTGATAAGTGATAACAGTATTGATCGCGAGCACCGAGGGTGATCAGTGATAATGGTTGGATATAAAAGCGTTTGATAACATTACTGGGGCTTTGTTTGGAGCATGTCCTGGGCTGGAAGGACTGGGAGCAGGTATGTCTGTTTTACTAACTTTTTAAGGGGTTTTCTCCATGTACCTGCTGAGTTTTGTAATTGCTGAGTTTATTGCCGGCTCTTCTCAGCAAATGCAACCTTCCGAACCGGTATTAGAGTATTAGAGTCAGACTTTTCATAAGTGCCTGCGAAGGTCTATTTGAATAAATGATTTTGAATTTGAATTTACCTATTAGCTAGCTTGATCATGAAAGTATTATTAGCATTTTGTAGCTCAATTCGTGATAAAAAAAAAGACTTGCTGAGTTTCTTGCCGGAGTCTTCTCAGTTCAAGTTGTATTTGGAACCGGTGTAGAGTCATTTGTTAACGTTCATAAGTGCCTTATCGGGGCCTAAATTGATTAAATACTTTTTGAATTTGAATTTGATATGTTTGACTTTACGACGTCGAGCTGTGGCTTCAGATCCTGACATCTTATTCCATTGATTACAATTTGCAGGAATTATTTCGTGAACACTTTGGTGAAGTAGCAAAAGAAACCTTATCAGCCTTTTCTTATGTACTCATTTCACGTGCAATACTTCTCTAAATAAGTTTTGATTTTCGAATGTTCCCAACGAATATCAAAATCGGGTCATACAGTTCGTCGGGTTTTTTCTTTTCGTCTAATTATAGTCCGAATGCATTATTTTGCATAAAGTTTTGTCAAAGGTTGTATAATTAATTCCCATGGCAAGTTGAATAATGTTAATATGTTGTATTACGACTGCATCCTGCTGTTTGTCTATTCCTTCGTATTTTTGCTTTTTTAATTTAATTCTTGACATAGACTTAGCAATAAAAGTTAATCATATGCCTGAATTCAGTATTTTTGTAAAAAAATCTGCTCAAACAAAAAATACTAGCTGTCCCCTGCGGTTTCACACAAGCATGTACTTTGGAAAAAATAGCCAATATAGACAAATATAACCTTGCTGAGTTTCTTGCCTGTTCTCCTTAGTTGAAGGCCAACTTACGAACTCGTGGTAACTTCAGTAGCTTTTTTGACCTTCATAAGTTGCCCTACTGGGACCTAAATTGAATAAATGGCTTTGACTTTGTCCCGTTATGGATAACATTTTGCCAATAATCCATGAATCCATGCTGTAGACTTGAAACTGTGTTACGGAGAAAAGAACGCGATGAAACATTATCTAATTTACTCCAGTACTGTTAAGATTATAATGAAAACTATAGAAAAAACAGAACCCATCTTTTTTGAGCTGTCGTAGTCGGATCAAAAGTACCCTAAATGTTGACCAGGATTTTAATCTTACATGGTAAATCAAATTTTTCATTTTTTGCGGACATACAGACAGACGATGATAGCTCAGTGGTAGTGACGTCGGATACCGAGACGAAGGTCCCGGGTTCGCATCCTACAATGAGCTTGAGCTTTCGGTGAAGGAAAACATCGTGAGGAAACAATAGCACGGTGGTAGGGTACTTTGTAGTACCCGTCTGGCTGGCTACCACCCTCAAGTTGAAAATCTGTCGCCAAGTACCTATCGGTGTATTCCGACAGCTGCACTTGGAGAGCAAGTTCCTTCTAGGCTTTGTGTGCTTACCACCTTCGACCACATCATCACTTACCATAGTGAGATTGTGGTCAAACTTCACAAAAAAAAAGACTTCAAATCTAAAAATCATTCAGTATCTACATCAATACAGTGCTTCAGTATCTATATAGAAATGTCCCAGGATATTTATTTATTATTTATTTATTTATATCATTCAATACTGAGTGGAGTAAAGTAATATCGTTTAATTAGCCCCCACTTATTAAAAGAAAAAACTACACACGCCTTTTCTACAGACTTATTACATTATGTATATAGATTAATTACACATTTGCCCCACATTGTATTACCCATTGGGGCAAAAAGAAATCAATTTTCGATTGTCCCCAAAACGGTTTACGTAATCATAACTAAGAATTTTAAAAGCACCTTTTTAATTTCGTTTATGCTTGTCGACTACGTTTAATATCGTTAAGTTACTTTACGCAGACATTACAATGGTACAGCAAACCACGCAGTAAGCTCATTTTATTATACGTGTAGGAATAACTAATACTGTACATACATGTGTTGTCCTATGTATCCATGCGATGAGCAATAAGAGAAAAACGGGGTCGCTTAGTTTCGGATATTTATTCAAGTGTCATGTGACGTTACAAAACGTAACCGATAATGAACTGTATTACAATGAGGTAAAGACGTCGGATGTTTGTATTGATGATACAATTACTAACAAACATGGTATTTTTGAAGAAACGTTTGTATAGTTTGGAGAATTTCTTGCACTACCTCTTTTGGTATTCTATATACCTGTTCTGTATTTCTTATCTGAGCCGACTGAGCCTAAAATGAGCATTTAGCTTACAGATATGGAGCGAAGTGGTAGTCCGCTCCATTTAAAAGGGAAAATCCGCTAGGCTAGGTGTGGCTAGGTGTCAGGGACAGGCAGGGGACTGCACTAACTAACTTTGGTCGTCTCAACCCAAATGGGGGGTGGGGAAGCAAAACCGGGGTCTTATGGACCCCTTAATTGCGGTGTCTGTATCGCCGCATGCCAATACATGCAGGGCTCTGTTTTCGGCTCATAGGCCTTGTGGTGTTGCTGGCCATTTTTCAGCCAGAGGTGTAAGCGAGCTGCATCACTCAGAGCGCGAGTCCTGCCGTCCTGGGCGTGCCCGGTCGGCGCTCAGCGATCGAGTGGCGGCTCCTTGTTATATTTAAAGCACGTATTGTGTTGTGGTGTCGCGTTCTGCAGACAGCTAATCGTCTTTGATTAGTTCAGGGGACTGCAGTCCAACGTTTTCTCTTATTATAAGCAAAGTCTTGAGGAAACTTCGATAGCGCGATGTAGTTTGTGTCATTTGTCATCTGCTGTCATGATGAATGAGAATGACGCGACGATATTCACACATTCATCAAATCATGTTCTGTTTAGTCTCTTTCCATTGACAGACAATCAAACTGTCTAATCAACAGACCGCTTAGGTTATATTGAAGGTTAGTTTAAGGATTCAGCTGATATCTTGTCACTATTGAATAAACCTCGGCATCGGGCTGGTGGTCAAACGAAGAACTGCTGTTTTAGACAGCAGTAGTAACCTTCAGTCTTTCTATTTTATCGGTAACCCTGTCAGTATAACAGAATGCTATTCACTCTAACCGAGTTCCCATGATGAAAGGTAACAGTAGCCTATAGACGCTTGCAACATCAGGTGTATCACTCGCCGACTTGCAAAAATCCATTCACACCCTTCTTGAAGAACCCCATGCTGTACCCCTTGGGGTAAACCACGGCAGAGAGCTTATTCCACAACGTGAGCGATCGCGGTTGGAAGCTCATTTGAAGCCCAGTGCAAGACCATTTTGGTTCCAATGTTCCATCATCTGGATGTGGCCTCAACTGCTCCTTGATCCCCAGTTTTCCTTCTGGTTTCGAGGATTCAGAAGTAGCACCTTATTTCTTTTAAATGCTCCACTGAACGTGAACAGTAATATACAAGAATATCCTTGATAACTGTCTGCACTCAGTTCTTTTGAAATATGAATATTCAGTTGTATCTATGCATAGTATTTAAAACTTATGTTAGTATGTATGTAGCTCTGTAGTAATAATGTATTACCATGAGTATTTTACATCTTATTGTTGTATTATAGTTTATACTTTGAACAGCTGCTGCGTTATTTAATTTTAATGAAAATAAAATATGTTTGTAAAGTATTTTCACCTGAGTAGCAAACTTCCTTTAAAATCTTCCAACAGCACATTGAAACTTTAATATTGTTATTATTTATACTGCTCGTGTAGAACTCTAACATAGCAGCTATAGCCGTATATACCGTAGCTTATATACGATGGCAATGCCAGGGCACCGGGTATCATTCACACGTTGGCGACTCTGCAAAAATCTTTTCACGATCCTTGAAGAACCCCCTTTAATCCCATTTATCTAAAGAAATGAGCAATTCGATCTCGATGCTATTTACATGGAATCAATGTTCATGTTTTACCAAAACATAAGAAGTAGGTGCCGCATAGTGAGTGAGTGAGAAGTACATTATTCATGCTAGCAGCCGCTTTGTTGTTAGAATTGCAACGAGACTGTCCAAGGAATATCAGGCGTCCGGCTCTTCATGCAAGCTTACTAATACTAACCACCTAAGTACTACTACTACCGAGCACCGGATCGTTATTGAAGCCCGTATACCTACGTCATATGTAAGGAAATAATTATTTCTGAATCATTTTAAAACGATATCAATTTAATTCATATTCAAATCAAAAATCATTTATTAAAGAACAAGAAAGCAACGGTGATTAGATAGTGTTTCCTGGCCCCCAAACTAGTCTAGCCTTTGCTAAGGGGTTTGTTATTGTTCATTGTTGTTGTTTATTGGAATTTATTCATTCCATTATGAATACCCTAATATAAAATGAAATAATGTATAGCATTGTGTGTGCTACAACTCTTCGTAAATTGAAAAATATATACGAGAGTCAAAGGCCATAAGCTCTGTTTGAAAACTTTGAAAAAATATATTAAAAATTCATATATTTTACTGCGCCGCACCGCGCACCGTAGTTCCTCGAACGCGTTGCATTTTCATGGAGGTTTTGTTGCAACGCACACATGCATACGCGCTACGATCCCCGTGTGTGTGCGTGAAGGCGTAGCTTGTGCGCAAGCGCCGCCTAGCCACTCAGTTACAGCTCGGACGCCGTGGCGTAAGCACGTCTTGAGCAACATGCTTCCAGGGAAGCTCTCGTTCGAATTTCAAAAGAATTTTCAGTAAGTGACGGCGGAGTTCAAATAAGGTTATCGGTTAATGTTTGCGGGTAGGATATCCGTGGCCAAGCCGAGGTAAGTCATGCAACGTTTACCTTTTTTGTCTTTTGGTTATTTTTTTCGTAACACAGTATGTATCTTTGATTAGAGTTTAGGCTGTTGGATAGGTTTTGGATATGACCAAAATTTTTTTTTTAATCATCTAATGTGATATCATTTTAGGTACATCCTCTGTGTCAAGTGTACACACCGCCCATTACAAAAGTTATGGATATCATTATCAAGGCGTTCATGAAGGTGTATACGATAAATAATGAATCATATTTAATATTTACACTTGTGTGTCATTACTAAATGGAAGCGTACAGACATATGTGATGATAAGTTTGATAATGTTTCATTATCGTTCGACGACGGACAAAAAATAGGAGGACAGAATCATGGCTCTTGAGAAGTGACGCTTCCTCAAATACTTTTTTGCTTGACACGCGTGTCATCAGTTATGTCTCCAATACTGTACGTTAGAAGGCATTATTGACGTAGAAATAACCTTGTGCAGTGGCTGTTACCTGTATTTTATCCATATTATTATTGCGTGATCATAAGATATCCTTGCACCGTATGATTTTTAGACCTTTAACACCAGTACTCTCTTGCTCAATTGTTTCTTGTGCCAGCGAAACTAGAAGCGGTAGGCGGAAGTATCTTTCTTTTTTCTTTCATTACTTGTGAATTATGAACTTTCTGAACCCTTAAACAGTCTTTTCCTTTCGTTAACGATATTGATGATATCTTTTACGAACTTACAGGATTACCCCTCTCAACTATTAGATAGGCTCTCAAGACATTAATCAGACTTGGACCAAATTGAATCAGAATTATCCTAGATTAGCTCCAAGTAAACGCCCTTGGCAAACAACCTTATCTAGAATCAAGAACGTCTCAGAGGGTCTACTACGAAAAACGATATTCCGATCATCGGCGTCAAATATTAACCATTAGAATTGCAGCAACACTGACGAGACGTAATTTTGTGCAATTCTATTGGCTCATTGATTGACAACGACGATCGGATTTTCGTGTATCGTTTTTCGTAGTAGACTCTGAGCGTCTTTAGACACTTTCGGGCTAGTAAGTCAGAGTATCTACTAAAATATAATTGAGTACTAATTGCTACATTTCATCATGGATTTTGGACTTTGTTGTCGCATGCTTGAAGCATTAGAAAAAGCGGAAATCCCAAAAAGCTATGTTTCATACAACAACAGAAATAAACTTCAGTTTTTAACCGACTTCAAAAAAAGGAGGAGGTTCTCAATTCGGTTGTGTTTTTTTTTTTTTTTTTTTTTTTTTATGTTTGTTACCTCATAACTCCGTCGTTTATTAACCGATTTGGAAAATTCTTTTTTTGTCTGGAAGGGTACACTTCCCGTTTGGTCCCATAGTCATCAGATCAGGATTTGATTACTTCTTAGTGTACTTTGAAGTCGGTTTAAGTTTTTTGTAAAACAGTCCAATTATTAATCAAAACATTTATCCTGAAAAGAAATACCAATTGTTAGGGTCCTATCTAAGGACTTAAATAAAAGCGTGGACTGTAAGTAATTAATAGGTGTATTGTATGAAACTAAAACAATTAGTGGAGGGATCAAAAAACGCGTGTGGTTGCTTCTCTGGCTTGAAGGCAAGTGGTCGGCTGGGGCAGCGGCCCCCGGCCCGCGCGCCCGCGCTGCCCGTCGCCGCGCCGTAGTGCCGACGCGCTCGAACACCAATAAAAATCTTTTTAAACAACCTAAATATCACTTTAAATTAAAACTGAAATAATCTTTCATGGTGTATATTGTAACTACAGTATAATACCTGTAAAATTAAGTGTTAAGTAAATCAGCGAAATCGGCAAAGTATTGTATACGGCCTCTTAAACCAGCGTAATTTGCTATTATTCATTTGTAGACAAATCTAGTGACGCACATCTCGTATTACAACTAGGTTAAACTAGGTTTATGTCAAAGCTACGACTATTTTCCAATTCCTATTCTTTGCTGTAACTTGGGCGGTTATTTTTCCTTATAATATTTTCCTCCAACTTATATCCGCTGCTAAGTTCCAAAATTACTCCTAATTATGTACAACTTAATTACCTCAAGAACACGTCCTATACAGTATATAATAGAAATAAAAAATACTCGGCAAGTCTTAAAATATTTATAGTCACGAACATTTTAAGTCTTAAATAGACGCATAAAAAGTTGATTATCCAATAACCATGTCAAGGATGTGTCTATGTAAATAAAATTACTTATTTTAACTTATCCAGCAATTGAATGAGGTATTTATTGCCGTTTAAACATAATTAAAACGTCACCGATTATTATCTTAGTACAAATGTAAACCTGTTTGTTGATATTGATAGTTTTGACCTTGGTTTTCTACGAAAATCCCTAGAAATTGAAATTTTAAGCATTGTAAGAGAAATAATATTTCCATAAGGTTTCCTAAGCATAATTACATAGAAGTATGTTATTACATTGCAGAAATGTAGAGCGATTGTGGAAATTAATAAGGATTAGAAAAAAAACGGTAATATCCCTTTTGCCGCGGATTTTGTCGTCAATATGGTTGACTCACGAAGAGCATGCGTAAATCTAACCCAACAATATAATAAGTAGATATAAAAGAGTGTGTAGAACATGTATATTTAAATAAAACCGGCCAAGTGCGAGTCAGACTCGCGCACCGAGGGTTCCGTACAAACCTGTAGGTCTATAAGTAAATGGTAGTATAGACCTGAGTATTTGATATTAATTTCAATTTATGACCTATTAAAAAAAAACTACTTACTAGATCTCGTTCAAACCAATTTTCAGTGGAAGTTTGCACCGTAATGTACATCATATATTTTTTATAGATTTATCATTCTCTTATTTTAGAAGTTACAGGGGGGGGGACACACATTTTACCACTTTGGAAGTGTCTCTCGCGCAAACTATTCAGTTTAGAAAAAAATGATATTAGAAACCTCAATATCATTTTTGAAGACCTATCCATAGACACCCCACACTTATGGGTTTGAGGAAAAAAAAAAATTTGAGTTTCAGTTCTAAGTATGGGGAACCCCCAAAATTTATTGTTTTTTTTCTATTTTTGTGTAAAAATCTTAATGCGGTTCACAGAATACATCTACTTACCAAGTTTCAACATTATAGTTCTTATAGTTTCGGAAATAAATGGCTGTGACATACACGGACAGACAGACATGACGAATCTATAAGGGTTCCGTTTTTTGCCATTTGGCTACGGAACCCTAAAAAGAAGTACAAATTTTCATGAACATTCAGAATATGTGGGACGTAAATCAGCTAAAACATAAAACACTTTTTCGTAAATGAGTTACACATTTCAAAAGCATTGAGAACCTTATCCTATTTGTTAATGGTTCTTCTAATTTGCGAAACCTTCACAATTTTGACTGAAACAAGAAAAAATATAAATAAGCTGAATTAATTTGATTCAATATTCGATTTGCCCCATTTTGAATTTGCCCCAAAATGTAACACAGTCATAGTAATATTATATTGTTAATGTTTTTCCTTAATCATGTCGTAATGACTCCTAGAAAAGATCACATACCCCTCGGGAAAACCATGGGCGGAAACTAGTCAACAAAATAGGAAGTCATAATTTTTCCCCATTATTATTAGTTTATTTGAACATAACATGGTAAAGGAACATGAATTCATTGACATGTAAGTTAGAGTATACCTTTCACTGATTCATTATTAGCACTATTTGTTGGTATTATCCATAAATTCGAAGTAGGTATGGTGTGCTTATCATTTTCAATAAAAAATTCAAGAAATGTAATATGCACTAGCTTACATACCACCATACCTAACATTAGCCCCTTAGGGGTTGCATTTTCAGAAACCCTTTTCTGCACTATGGTACTCAAGGAATATATCGAAGTTTAGAATGTGTGTAGTCTATCAGTCGCGATTCTGCTTAATGGGATTAGAAGAAGTATTTAGTTTTTAAATACTTCTTCTATTCCTTTCGACGATGTTCTGTGCTGTGTATGTTGTTTCGATTTTTCACCTACTAACACATGGCTATAGAATCAAGTCGTGCCAATATCCACTTACCCACTAATACCTCATAGATAATGCCCATAGACAATTAAAAGAAGTCCTCTTTTTTTATGACGCTGCATCACACACAATGGCGCGGGCGCCGATTCGCGTGCGTTCTATGCAATGTGTAATTTTATAAGTACTTACCAATGACAAAGTACAATCGTTGCCGTGCTCGTAGTATTACCTCGCTCAATGTCATTTGCTACTATTCGCTTTGGTTCACTGACAATCTTGCAAAGACAAGGATTTCATTAATAACTAGCTTCCACCCCGCGGCTTCACCCGCGTTCCGAGGGATATATTGTTTTCCCTTGATAAAAAGTATCCAGAACACATTCTATCTGTATGCCGAAGTTCATCCAAATCCGTTCAGTTGTTGAAGCGTGATTGAGGGACAAACATCCAAACTCACGAACTCATAAACATCAATACTTTCGCATTTATAATATTAGTGAGATGAGATAGCTTTTTGCCCCGCTATTTCACTTTTTTCTCCGTTATTTCACTTTTCACACAACAGTTATTTGGCTGCGGTATTCTGTAAGATGGCGCGACTTCTCCAGTCGAGCTGCTCTTTGAGCGAATAAACGCTATGCTCTACCTCTTAAAAATGTGTTAATCAGCCAGTGCTTAGCTTCCATATGCCTCATATCTATGGTCGCCCCCTCATGTCTGAGGATCGTGGTCAGCTTCAGGATAATCTGCCTCCACTGGTTTCTATCCAGCGAGTTCCTTACGATCGGCAATTTGGATGACCATGACTCTTTCCCTTGATCGGTTCATATTGGTGCCTTTGCCTCTATTGGCCAAATCACGGAAACGGCTAATCTGATTATGATGAGACTTTGACTAAGCTATGCCTAATAAAATACCGAACTAACCCGTAAAAAATTCATAGCTATCGGATAAGCCGTTTCTGAGACAGGCTAGTATTAACAGGCGTCAGAAATGCAATCTCTCAGCGGCCGTGCTGTATAGTAGATTATTATGATTAAGTGGTAAATTCTACCATGTTATATTAATTGATGGCTATAAAGTATCTTTATCTTTTATAGATTCAATTAGCGATTAGATGTTCATATTTACCAGTGTTTTGGAAATGAATTACTATCCTATTTATTATTCGTAGTTATATTATAAATGCGAAAGTTTGTGAGTATGGATGTATGTTTGTTACTCTTTCACGCAAAAACTACTGAACGGATTTGGATGAAATTTGGCGTACATATAGAATATGTTCTGGATTAACACATAGGATACTTTTTATCCCGGGAAAACATACGAGCCCTCGGGAATGCGGGTGAAACCGCGCGGGTCAGCTAGTGAATAATAAATCTCTCGATGGTTAACATTATGTGCCTTCGTCATAAAATAAAACCGGGTATATCATTGCAAAGCGTTTATACATACAATAAATATACTACTATCTATATATATAAAATTAAAAGTCCTGACTGACTGACTGATATATCAACGCACAGCCTAAACCGCTGGTCCTAGAGACATAAAATTTAGAGGGTATATTCTTTGTGAAGAGTAGGTATCCACTAAGAAAGGGTTTTTCGAAATTCCACCCCTAAGGGGATAAAATAGGGGATGAAAGTTTGTATGAAAGTCCGTCAATTTCGAAGTAAGGGTCCTCAAATTTTGTGTTTAGGCTGAAGATTGAAAATTAATTTATATGTGTCTCAGCGTTTTTAATAATTCCACCCTCGAACCTGGATGGAGTTGTTTTGTTTTCTTTGAGTAATTATCACCAAAATTGCATATAGAAATAGATAACATTAATTAAGTACGCGTAATGGCGATGGCAACGTAAAGACGAAATAAATTACACGTAACATGTCAGACAGAACGAATGGGAACAATTGGTTCGTCATGAATATTCAATATTAACAATTAGCGATTTAAACATATTTATTGGTCGACGCCGACCTCGCAGCTCTTTATCATTTAACAATTAAAAGTTAAGTATACCACGCCTCACGAATTTCGAAAGCAATTAAAAAAGCAAATAGACCATAGACTTACACGTCCATAGATAACGAAGCAAGCGTGACAGTAAGAAGGCGGGAAACGAGTGTGACCGTTATTTTCCCCTTATCGGGCGATTTTTTATCTTTTAACATCGCCAGGGCGTTTACTGGCGATAATTCTGTGATATCTTATTTACTCATATTAATGGACGTATGTTCATACACGGACACGTTGTATCTGGATCCATTTAACATCTATCTCACTCTCTCAGTGTCATCTGCTTTCTTTTGTGATTCAATGAAATTAAAACTGTCTATGATAGAGGCAATATTAAAAATTTTAGTCTTTGGTTAACTTAAATTAGAATTTGAAAAGCCTTGTTTAAACAAATAAGAATCTTATTTTCAAAGTTCTAAGCCTGAAGTCGACTTTGGCGAACTCCCATTATTACGCGTTATTGTTTTTTTTATTCGCTTAAACACGACACCGACCGAAGCTATCGGCCCCGTCACGATTGACTTGAGGGGTAGATAATACGAGTATGTGAGGCTCTTTAAAATGTGTCTGTAGTCACATGATAATTAAAAAATAAATTGGGTATTTCTCGGTCTATGAGGATTTCTGACGACAGGCTTATTTATTTTTACACAATCTAGCTTTGTCTAGACAAAATTTCAGTCTTGTTTCTTGTTCTGTAATACTGGCTTTGATAAGTCAGAATTACAGCAGTGTAGAGCCGATTTTTCAAATCTGGTATGCTCTCAGCCATCTTAGATGTAGAATTTCTAAGTTGCTTGCTTTCCCAAAAATGTTAGCTCTGTACACAAACCGATGTTTCCTAAAATTCATTATCATTATTCATCATCATCATCATCATCAGCCTATAATGTCCCACTGCTGAGCACAGGCCTCCTTTCACAAATCAGGGTGAAAGGGAATGGGCAGATACTCCACCACGCGTGCCCACTGCGGATCGGTGGAGGTAGGCTAGCGGCCAACCTACTGTTGGAATTTTTCAAGCCGCCTAGGAGGCATCCAACTAGCTTAACGACTATCACAATTAAGTGATAACCGGGACCAACGGCTTTACGTGCCTTCCGAAGCACGGAAACGCTCGATTTGAAATACCACTAGGCGGTCACCCATCCAGGTACCGACCAAGACAGACGTAGCTTAACTTTGCCGATCGATTAAGAACGGCTAATCATGCTACACCACGAGCGCTTCATTATTTATCATTATTGTCGGCGCAATATGTATGCTTCTTCCATTCGGCTCTTCCTTCTTTCATACCAGTATTCTCCTCCTTTAAGCATATCATCTTTCCAAACTCTTGACTTATCGCCTCTTTATGCTTTTTCCCCAAATATATTATCTCATGCAATTTCTTGCAAAATCAAGTATTTGTACTTTCCTTAGTTAAAATACTTGTACTATCCATTAACTAATATATCTGCGGTATCAGATCTGGGTCAATACGTTATCTGATAAATACTTGGAGCACTAATAGTAAAGATAATTAAATCGATTGTTATTTTCTTGGTAATCGATTTGATTTACGGCTTTTCGCCTTTGTTGTTAGAAGTTGGAATGGTTAGCGTTAAATTGATGACTATACAACTTAGTCGGTAAACAAGCATACGCCCCACCTGATGGTAAGCGGTTACCGTAGCTATATGGACGCTTGCAACACACGAAGCATCGCTCACGCGTTACCGACCTTTCCCCCCTCCCCTATGAGCTCTGGCGACCTTACTCACGCGCAGGAACACAACTTTACACGACATAAAGTTATTTGGCTGCGGTATTCTGTAAGGTGGAGGTACTTCCCCAGTCGAGCTGCTCTTTGAGCGAATAAACGCTATGCTGTACCTCTCTTAAAACTTCTCCACCTCTTTCTCCATATGTCCATCCCTGGGACCAGCCAAATAACATTCTTGTGGTCCTGCACGCGAGTGATGACCCTGGTGTTGCAAGCGTGCGTTGGCTACGGTAACCGCGTACCACAAAGCGGGCCGTATGCTAGTTTGCCGACTTTATTGTTACGCTAATAATGCACTTTTATTTGAAATTAGACTATGTCCGCCTGCGTATTAGTTTACATCTATGACTTGTTGCACACAAACGCTTACTGCTCGGTTCCCTTTAGTCTTATCGCAATTATACTTAATCAAACCTTCAAGAAACTCCTTGGTTTCTCAAGAAACCACCTAGATACCTTGTTGGTTGTATTACACCTACTTACTAAGAATTTAGTTAAATCCCACCAAAAAGTCCAAATTCCCGATCAATGTTCGACCGATTACAAGATATGTCCTTCATTGAAATGGACTTACGTTCTGTCCAGATAAATCTACCTAAAATAAACATAATATCTATTAGTATTATAATATTAAAGCTCCCAATTATATAAAATGCTAACAGAATGCCCTTAAACAGCAAAAAATGCGAGGTGTGAGAACTGCAACTGATACTCTACACTTTGCCGTCAGCAGTGTTATTAAGGCTGCCGCTTTTGTTTCTGGGAATATCAAGTTTACGTTGTACTTTAGATTTACGCTTAATAAATGAACAATATATTAAACATATTTCTTTTTTTATCTTTGAATAAGCTTGAGTGATGATTTTACCGAAGGAAAGAAGAAGAAGAAAACTTTCTCTGAAATGAAGGTAATTGCGGGAACAATTCGGCTTGGTGTTATTTTTTTTTTTATACCACTTAGGTGGCAAACAAGCATACGGCCCGCCTGATGGTAAGCGGTTACCGTAGCCTATGGGCGCTTGCAACACCAGGAGTATCACGCGCGCGTTGCCGACCCTGCAGAAATCTTCACACCCCTTTTGAAGAACCCCATGCTGTACTCCATTGAGAAAACCACGGCGGGAAGCTCATTCCACAGTCTGAGCGTCCGCGGAAGGAAGCTCCTTTGAGCCCGCACAGTACGAAACAATTCAGGTTTCAATATGTGAGGATGGACTCCCCGTCGATGGCGAGAGTTGCGATGGTAGATAGTAGCCGTGGGCATCATCTTTAACAATTCTTCAGAACACCGTCCGTTGTACAAGCGGTAGAACACACATAAGGAGGCAAAGTCTCTCCTCAGACTGAGGGGCTCTAAACCGCTTGTGAGCACGGGATCGTCGACAATTCTTATGGCACTTCGTTGAACCGAATCTAAAGGATCAAGCTGGTATCCAGGTGCGCCCGCCCATAGATGACAGCAGTACTCCATATGAGGCCGGACTTGCGACTTGTAAAGTTGCAGCCTTTGCCCCGATGTGAAGTACTGCCTCGCTAAATTTCCAAGTTCCAAGTGAAGATGGTACTGGTTTCCATTATATCTTAAATGTTTCGGGTTTCAAAAAGAAAAACGGACCCTTACGAATATTGTAGTCTGCCGTCTGTTAGTTAAAACCATTTGTCCCACGTATTCTAAAGTATTGAAACGTCAACGGGCTCACAAATAATAAAAAAACACTTCTGAGTCAGCAAACTCTAAAGGTATGGCCATTAATGTCACATATTCTGATCCTCGTAAACTCACTCATCAAGGGCTATAAGGTTGCCGTTGACATAGATTCCAGAAATTTGGTAAGAAGCAATGTAAAGGAAAAAATACGATACTCGTTAATTTGCGATTACAAAATTAGATTTTCAGTTAGAGCATTAAGTTTGCACGGAACCCTCGCGTTCTACTCGCACTTGCCTGGTTTTTTATAGACTCTTTAGATTTGACAATTGACGTTATCAGAACTGTTTCCGGTGTATCCTGCAAGTCACCAAGGCGCCAACGTGACGAAACGAATGTTATAATGTCGGAAGCAGGAATTGTCTTCACTCTCTCGCGACTATGAATATGTATTATGCATTATTTCTGCACTTATGTTTGTATAAATAGCATTATGTATACTGCATTTACAAAGTCCTTGACTGTACTTTCGTCCGACATAATTTAACATTTATTTCTCTGCCCATTAATATTTAGCAGATAATTGTCCAAAACCTTATTAAATTTAAGGGGCAAAAGAACATAGATCACCTACCTGACCCGTATTATATGTAAAAATCGATTACAATTACAAAATAGATCGGCCATTACAATTTTAAAACCGTCTGGGTGTTTGTCGAAACGTTGACCAAGTTTTTTCGAATGAAAAATCGTTTTTATAACGGTTTTTTGGTTTCTTTTTTCCTCTGACGTCCTGGATTGTGTTTTGTTATTGTGATTCGCATCCGTCCAATGACTTTTGACACATATTTCGATTGAATATGTTATGGCGACATCTTGTTATGGAATTGCAAGTGTTTTGGTCGCTGTTAACTGCGCGTGAGTTTTATTTACGCTATGGCGCTTGGAATTTTGAACAGCCTCTATAAATGTTTTAGCAAATGATTCATGGTTCAGAACTGCTCAACCAGTGTCCAGTTTTGAACCTTTTGGGCGCGTTTATGTTCTATATATATGAACTCTGATATGAACGCCTTTTTGTTCTCTACTATTGAAAGTTTTTTTGTGTTCTTTTGATATCAGTTCAATGATCAATCTATTAACACGCTTAAGTGATAACTATCTTACCTATTAAATAATGCCTATTGCTTCAGTATAGAATTTCATGGCCATATCTTCCGAATGATGAAAATTAACATGTTTTAATACAACATTCTATCAGAATTTACTGCGTCTCATACGTTTGTGTGTCTGCATACACATTCTCGTATCTATTGACTCAGTTGGCTCTGTTGTTGACTCTTGCAGGATGTGTCGCGCCGCGGCCTGGTGTCAGACAATCTTTTGTTGCATTGGGCTACGTACGGGGCAATGACTGTGGTTGCTTATTCAAAATTCAACTTCAGGGTCCGAAGAATTCTTTGGTGATAGATCTCGTAGACTTTGATACGACATCTATTCTCGTGCATTAGTTATTTAGCTTTCTTTTGCGGCTTTCTCTCATTGTAACAAGAAACTTGTCCCTTAGTTATATGATCTGTTGGTGGCAAACTAGTAAAATTGGAGTTGCACAAGTTTACTTTTTCTGTTGCATCGTTAGATTGATCTAATCTTTACATCAAATAACCCACTTTACTTCCACAACGCGCATTTCGTCAATTTCCCGCATATTTTGTCAACAACCAGCCACTAATTTGTCTTTTTAAAACCATCTGCCGCCATTCCGCTCGCGTCCGTACAATTTAAACTCGTGCCACGATGATACCAATGTTAAATGAACCGCATCGTTAGAATGCTATTATACTATGTTAATACATAAACTGCGATAGTTGTGTAAACTTGAGCAGCTCACATTAAAACGGAAGGGTGTCGCTACTCCGAAAACGTGACCAGAATGAGACGCCATGTATTTTTTTTGAAAAGAGAATGCGGGTTTCGCGCCTATACACCTGTCAAGTGTCACGCGTTAGGAACTTAGGAGTTTTTACTTTTTCCGTTCTAATTATCAAAACGGCCAGTGTTTGCAGAGTTTTGTTGCCAGTATAAAGTTTCGATTTGTGTGTGGAGTTGCTTGTGCTTGCTTTGTTTTTAATTTATGCCAGCACATTCAAGGTTGTCATTAATTATATTTCTGAAGACAAATTCTTGGCTCATAACTCTTTCGTTTCCATTACCATTCAAAAAGCGGTGTAGCTTCACATTTTGTCCTTTGTTTGTGACCCTATTGTGTCACCGTGTAAGTACAGTTAGTTTTCTCGACCTCATGTGAACGCAACCGTTTTTAAAGTCTCTAAATGTAAATGGATATAGCTCTAACATGGCAACATTGTTGCATCGGTGCGTAGTTGGTTTGTAAGATTTTTTAAAGTAGGAAAGACGATACATTGTCCTTTTCAGCGATTGCCAAACTAATTGTTCTACTTTTTCATTAAAAGCAAAATACACATTCAGTATCATAATAAATCATTCGTTTGAATACCCAAATGATGAATTTTTATCAGAAACAAAATAGTCTATTTCAAACACGTGCTCTTCTTCTTCGTTCTTCGTGATTTGTCTATTTTCTTAATTTTATTTAAGTCTTGCAACCCTTATTATTATTTTAATTCAAATTAAGAATAAATGCGCTAATTTTAAATAAAAGATTTCGTTCGAAACATGAATTCGCTTTCACCCACGCGTAACATTTACAGATTAAATCTAAATCTTCAAGAAGCCGCGCAGCTAGCTACTTCAGTCGACGTTTCGTAACCTAACCCCTGTTAACCTGCCAGTGACAATATAGCGATATTACCAAGTAAATACCCTGGCATTGTAATTCAAATAAATTTAAATTACGAACGCGCTTATGTTGCAAGTATGGACCGAATTCTATGCGCTAGTGATGTAATCTAGTCTTTTCTTTAGTCGATTTTATCTGTTTCACGTAGTTTTTTTTTTATTTGTTGGACAGGGTCGGCTTGCGGTAGGTCGTATTTGAGAGTTTTCGCACACTACTGTCAATTGTTGTAATGAATTTGAAGGTTGAATATAACATAGATGCGGTAAATGTTTGTTGCCCCTAAGAAAAAGTAATATTGTACCTCAATAATAATATAGAGAAGTAGTATATCAAAGCACAAAAAAAAAACCCGACTATTTGTTCTAGTCTTTTTATTAGTAACAAGCTTTTCCCTGCGGTTTCACTCGCAAGTACATGGGGATAGTGGCTATAGCTGCTTCCTATTAGTGAATGAAATTTCATAATCGGATCAGTAATTTCGGAGATTACCGCCTACATACAAACTTACAAACTTTACCTCTTTATAATGTCATTAGTCTAGATCTCCATGCTTACCTTCTATATCCAAAAACTCTTCATAACCGCCCATTGTTTGCACTACCTTAATTTTTTTTTCCGAATTACCCGCGGTACCTTCGTTTCGCGAAGGTCCAAAGTTTGTTTTACGAATAACTTAGTTCGGAAGTGAGAATGAGTACCGTGGGTGGGCTTTGCGGTGTTTTTGTTTTTTGTTTATTTACTACGGCGTTTTTAAAGTTTTCAATTTTTGAACGCAATGTTTGTTAGGATCGCGTTTCGTATCATGGTTAATGACTTGCGTTTTTTTTTACTTTGATTGGTTTGTGGTTTTGGCTCTTAATTATCACCTGCTCTATTATGGCCTCTTACAATCGACGTGTCATAATCTTCTCCTCATGTCACCTCTAGGACAGCACCTGTTAGTACCAGTCTTTAGGATAAATCAGAAAAAAATACTAATCTGAAAAAAAAAATGTGTGGTGTAGCAAAAAATATTTTGCAGTTCAGAGCGTTTTACATTAAGATTTTGAATTCCGTGTCTTAATTCAGAGATTCAGAGGCTCAAAATGGTTGTCTGCATTCCGAAGAAGTAATTTAAGTCTCTGATATTAATAAACAAAAACTTTTTCGAGAAGCATTTTATGAAGCCGAAATATTGTATTATTCATTTAAATAACAGCAAAAGTAGATTATATTTCTTTATACTGGTAAGGTAGCAAAGAAGGATGCGGTTTACCTGATGGTAAGCGGTTAACGTAGCCTATGGACGCTTGCAACACTAGGGGTATCACTCGCGCGTCGCCTACCCTGCAAAAATGTCTTCACACTGTTCTCGAAGAACCCCATGCTAGGTATGTAAATACTACATTCCTAAATACGGAAGGAAGCCTAGAACTGCGACTTTTCCATCTGCCATTATAACAATCCCACGTCATAGGGAAGTAATAATTTCTCAAATAAAACTTCCAACGTCAAATCTACCGTGAATAGCGCCCGCGCAGCCTTTATCGCTCAACAAACTCTATCTGGTATCTCGCTCGCTCTCAAGTATTGCGTATACGCGTAACCCGCTTGCACGCGGTCTCGTCGGCCATTGCGGGTCGGTTGCTAGGCAACGCGTGTTGTTTACACAGAGCAAGTTGAATGATCGAGCGCATATGCGAATATGAAACTTTAATGTTTGATTGAATGGCCCATGTTGAAATAAATATTACTCATTTTTATAAGCAAATAAAGGTAGCTGGAGCGTTTGCACGGCAGCACGGCTATCCGATCCCAAAATAAGCCCAACTTTTACTATGGAAACCAGATAACTACGTATTTAATACTGTAAATAACATAGAAATAAATATACCTAGAAAGAACATCGCCATACTACACGAATATATAAAACAGGCCAACTTTTATAGGCTGCTGCGCGTAACAGCTACGTTTTACGCTCCCTCTGCGTCATTCTGCTTGTCATAGTGACGTTCATAATGATAGCAGTTGTTGAAATATTCCAATTAAAATCGGGAGAAAAAAATATTGAACATTATTTTGCAATTTTATTAATATTTATTTGATTTAGCCCCTAACAGTTAGGAGCTATTTTTTTTGACGCGTGCACAGCTTCGACACTCAATCTGGATGTATCCTTAATCAAAGGTAAATAATATATAATCATTTACAGACATACTCAAGTCAGAACAAAAAGACATGTTCTTGCACACAAATATTTCTCCTGGGTGATTAACCTCTAGAAGAACAGGCATGTCAAATAAAGGGTGTAAAAATCCAAACAATATGCGTAAGTGCAACTAGAGACGTGACACCACGCATCGGCGCGTGCACCGATTAAAGCTACACGTTTACCGATTTCTCATTACGTAAATATGATTTATTCGTTTGTATTTTGTACTAAATTAGTTGCCCCTCGCGGTTTCACCCGCGTTCCCGGGATGAAAAGTAGCCTATAGCACTCGGACGTAATGTAGCTTCTTATTAGTAAATTTTCAGAATCGGATCCGTAGTTTCGAATATTACCTTCTACATCCAAACTTACAAACATTACTTAAACTAATAATATAATCTATACTTATATAGAAACCTAATAATTCCTTGATCAATGAATGAATTTTGAAAGTGACCTTGGAATAGTATGGAAAGTAAATGTTTTGTGATGTGTGCTTAGTCGATTTTTTGTGTGAATACTTTAGTCGATTTTCTCGGATCCGTTTTAGGCGGTTGCCAAAGCTCCATGCGAAGGCGTTGTTCTGGTAGTGTATGCGCTGCCGGAAAAGTAACTCGTCAAACCATCAAGATGTGTTTAAAGAAACCCCTGCCGTTGCAAGCGTCTATAGTCTACTCTATGGTCTAGTTTGCCACCTAAGTAGCATAAAAATAAGCTATTTTACCTGATCATCGGCATCCTAGCAACGTCCAACTTTTTAAATTGTATCTAATCCTTCTAGCGTTAAAAAAAATATTTCCCATGTGGTCATAAGTTTCGAGAGGTCTTTTATATGGGGCATGTGGTTTAGCCGTCACATTAATCAAACCCGGGTCAGTGGCATTTTGTAATTTAAGATGTCTGAGGTTTGGACACTGTCAAATCCTTTATGAACTACTGTATGTCGATAGTGAAAGGTTTAGCTGAATTTTTCTGTCCTATTTAAAATTAGTCAACCTATTTGCCATACTGTCGTGGCTAATACTATTCAAATTTTCATGAAAATTACAGAAACCTGTTGTTTTTTTAATACTGGTAAAGCTGCGGGTACAGTTAATAGCGAATAGAATTTGTAAGTATCCGATTAGCCATTTAGATATCATATTAGATTCATAGAAAATCAATTATAATTTACTTGACTTACTTACTTCAACTGTTTATGGGACACGAACAGAACATTTTGATAACAAATCTGTTAAAAGAAATAATCATTAGGATTTGGAAATAGTTCTCGTTCGCAGTACTACGATACGGGCTTTTAAAACAATGAGTCAAATTCACTCTTCACGGACATCTCATTAGTTACAATTCCCTTGGTATCGCAGAGTCAGATGATCCGTCTTTATGACAAGCAGGTCTTTCACCTGATAGCATGTGCCCCCCTTGTCTCTTATGGATTTCGGTAATACAGCATTTGGTGCCGACCTAGAAGGCCGCATTGTCAATTAAGAAAAGTGCGTTGGTAAATTCTAAAAAGCAGAAGTTTCTTCCGATATTATTTAACCGCACAGTAATGTTTTAGTGTCTCCTTTGAACGTGAAGAATGGACAATTTGGTACACGTATTGGTAAGAGTGATGCTAAAAGCGCAAGTTTTGCGGCGTCAACGCGCGCACAATGCGTTTTGCGGTTGATTTGCGCAACGTCCCATGTTGCTAGCTTGCCCAACACTTGTGTTTACATTTTTCTATGCTTTTACGTAGAATTTGTCACAGTTTGCGGTTCTCGTTATGGCACCTTTGATGTTTTTATCTGGGTTATTTTTGCATTGCACGACTTCTTGCTTGCGCGTTCTGGCAGTTGCACCCTTCTTAGCTATGTGCTTAGCATCTTCAGTGGCATCATCACAAATAGTAACATCACGGTTTACTGAAATAATTAAATTCATGATAAATAGCTGATTTATTAATTTTAATAAGGATTAAAACTGATGTTAAGTCTTTCAAAGTCGGTTAGCCAGTAAAGATCATCTGTAGCGTAATGGGCTGGACGGTCTAGTTTGCACATCATTTTATAATTATGCTACCACCATCATCAGTTTAACCACTTGCTTCCCCACGGATTCCTTCAACGGCTAGTCTTGCGGCGAGTCTCATGGTCCCAGCGACCTTACCCAGTTTAAGACCAACTGGTATTAGGCTCGCTGCGCCGCCATCCATAGATAATTAATTTCCTAATTTACCACAGCAAATATCCACAATATAAGTTAATACTTTGCCGTTAAAAAGGCCTTGTGCCCGTTGGGTCCTCAACGCAAACAAGTCAACTGTATTGACAATTTGTTTCATAAACCACTGTGCATAGTGGATGGTGCAAAGTTGCCCACGCGCAGGTTAAAATAGCCTTAATCTCGGAATTTAACCATCACTACGTAAAACTACGTTTTTTGTACCAAATGGGCTAGGTTTTTTGGGACCGTCTCAAGATTTTGAATGCGTGCTCTACACATTGAAGAATTCTTTAACGTTGCCAGTGGTTTATTCTTTGCGTTTGGTCTCTGAGCTATAAAGGACGATGGAGAAGCCTAAGATGGAACACGTTACCTAGAAGAAACCTATTCACTCCGGCCTTGTCCCTAGATCATAGGTAGCTAGATCAGGAAACAGAAGTTTTCGTTTCGAAGCGCTTCGCAAACTGGGCTTCGTGGCTAGGAGATTTTTATGTTCTTACAGTTGAGACTTTATAAGCTGGTGATTATGGTTGTGGCTACCATACTTGTGAACAGATTCTTAGGTCTTATTTTTCAATAGCTATAAAACTAATAATCTATTTATAAAAGTCTTTAGAAGAAAGTCTTGTCATTAGAAAAATGGATCTAATTTCAAATCAAATGCCGGTTATCTGGCCATTGAATAATCAGCTTTAAGTATTTTTATTTTCGTGCCGTTCGATATTTAAGTAATCACGGAGTATACACTTTTGAATTTAGTATAGCCTGTAAATGGTTCGTTTCAGCATACAACTTTCATTTTAATTTAAATTAAACACTCATGTAATACAATGCTTATTCCCGTAGTATTTTTTTTATTCTCTTATGGACGCGTCTTAACAGCCAGCACAGGCGGCGTGTAGGCAAAGCGAAGGTCTGTGCGATTGTTCGGACCGAACCGACCACCAGCCGATTCTCTACCGCATCATTTCCGATAATTATTTGAGTAAATTATGTTATGGAACATTATATAGAGCTTGTGTTTGTTTTTTTTTTATGTAAAGCTTGAAACTTGCTTCATTTAAATCTCAAGCATTATGTCATAGTTAGAAAATCTTGGGATACTGTACCTAAATTTTGAAGATATTTAATACCTCGTAGATTTATAGGACATGATTCTGATTTTTACATACTTTGCAATTTTCCCGATGAACTATGAATTTTTTATTCACAGCACTCTCTCATATCATCATTAAATTTAGAGCAACACCATGTCTTCCCTTTTCATTGGCCTCAGGTCTTAACCCCGCCTTTTAATAAAATCCATCACTTGGGCAAATAAGCGCTGCCCAGAAACAAAAGAAGTTTTTAATTAAATAATTTTCTAATGTTTAAAAATAGAATTGTTGCGTGCTCACGAACCGTTAATATCTGTCGTTAATCACTGGACTTGCAAGGTCTTTGGAGACACAGTCGAGCGTAGATTTCTTGGGAACCTCCTTCAAGATTAGCCAATTTTGAATATGTGGCCTAGAAGTTAATGTTGCCACGGCTGTTTATTGCTTGGCATGGCAGGCTATCCTATTAAAGACGATGACGGAGGATGGAACAAGCTTGCCCAGGGACTCTATTCACTCCAGATTCGAGAGTTGACAGTTTCTCTTTCTTATGCTTCAGTTAATGACGTATTCAGCTAAAGATAATGAGAATTTCTGAGAATCAAGAATCATTGACTCCGATTTTTGACCGTTGCATTATACCATCGAGGAAATATCCCTTTAGAGTAGTAATAATGAACAATCAAATTCCGAAACTCGTCAGTGATTTGTCACTGAATTTGAACAGTAAGGACCAATCACTGCATCGTGTGTTTTTGACTTGGCCAATCAGAGTGCATGCGTCCTTGACTTAACCAATCAGAGCGCGTTGTCGGCGGTGGGAAATTGGCGGAATATATTTCAACCAAAACGAACGCCATTGCGCTTCTTTGGGTTAATTGTTCGATGCATTATACCTTGCAATTTTAGAGTTCAACTTCTATCTAGGACAGCAATGTCTTCTATTTCTCATCATCATCATCATAATCATTCATGTCATTCGGAAAATTTACGCGCTATAATACTATGTTCATCTCCGGATCCTTTTCGCAATCAAGCGAGGGGTTTCGGATACAGTCATGTCAGGTGTCCATATCTTCACCAACTTTTAAAATAACGCTAGTCCTCGAAGGTCTACGCTCTACGCCCGTATAATCTGTGGACATGAGTCGCGCCGCCATGACCGAGTTCCAGCTGATTTCCCGCCAATAGACGCGCGGCAACGATGCGTTCGCGCACGCAAATATGGCATTAGTGTTTATGACGTCGATGGGATTTATGGTGGATTTAGGATGCTATTGTGTGGGAGAAGGATTATTGAAATAAAAGAGGGGTCTATTTGATTAAGCGATACAATTGGAAAAATTACGTAAATCTCTGCATAGGCTTTTTTTATCGCATTATATAAGAAATTAGAGGCTTTTCTCGCCTACGATGTAGGTAACTAAGTGTGTTTTTGGATTCTCGCCATATTTATACATTTTGATTTCTTTGAATAAAATATGTATGAATTAGTGAAAGATTTTTTTTTGTTGATTCGCGTTCTATAGATTATCAACCTCCGAGAATATAACGATAATGGAAAACTACACTAGTATGTATTATTCATAATAAATATCAATCTCGATCATCTGTCTAGGTAACCCAACTGTTCTATACAGGAAACACATAAAATCATTACAAATATTACATAGATACATCGGATCAATTTCACATGAATGCTCGTCCTTCGGTCCGCGATCACTGGCGGAACGGTTAGCGTGCAGTCATCGTCCACAATCGACTTCAAACCACCATTATTGTTTAATAAAGTCCAATTTTCATTATCATACCTTGAAGAACTATCAATCTGATATATACTCTATCGTTGTAACATAGAGTCTACTTCTAAATGATTGATGTGCGAACTAACACTCTGGTTTTACTAGCCTGCAGTTTTGGCTAGAAATTCAATTTCAGTCTCTATTTGAAACGGTTTAGAGTGGTTTTCACAATGTTCGGGGTTGAGCATTAACCCTGTCCAAGTAACCTAATTTACACTTAATAACAATAACAATAAAGACCAATTTTATATGACTGAAGTTATTCACATGATAAAGACGCTAAAATGTGTTTCGGACAATATTCAAAAGGCGTTAAGTGCTCATTCACAGTGAAGCTAATTATACTCTAATGTTATAGTAATAGAGTTTATATGACAATGGTTGATTGTAGTGTATGTTGGTTGTGTAATAGGTATACAAAGTGCACAAGTCAATGTCAAGTCATGATTGACGGTGTCTCTGGGTGAGTGAAGGTTGGAAATGGTTGGAACCAACTTCTACTTCATGCTATGCACATAGACATAGGCCAGGTTATAACTTGCCTGGAATATTGTGAAAATGGAAAAATTCATCTAATTTAAGCACCTAACGTTTCGGGAGCTGCACTTGAGAGCCAGTATTTCAAGGCTTTGCGTGCTTACCACTTTCGGATACATTTCGCTCCAAATCGTTCTAATATTATTGACTAGCTATCCCCCGCGGTTTCACCCGCGTTCCCGTGATAAAAAGTAGCTTATGTCCTTCTCCATACCATAGGCTATCTGCTGAGTAGTTGAGGCGTGAAGGCGTAACAAACAAACACTTTCGCATTTATAATATTAGTTAGGATTCCAATTTTTGTGCATGTATGATTGCTATCTGTATGTATGATTGTTAATAGTTATCGGCTGAACGGATTTTCATGAAATACCTAGTTACTTTATGTCCTGGAATTGGCAATAGGACACTCGTATTCCGCGTGAAACCGTGGAGCAAAAAATAGTATAAATAAAAAAAAAAGATGCTTTGTTGTTGTTTTTAATTCGGAAATTGCACCCGGGCGACGCCGGGCACGAACAGCTAGTATATTATAAAAATCAAGCAGCCTCCAATGCGATAATGCACTCAACTCTTAAAACAAAATCATCGTCCGAATTTTCACACACGTGTGTTTACAAAGAATCCTATTCAAAATATCCTCAGCTCTATTGTCTCCGGTCCTTATAGTTTTAATTCAGCCAGCAACGTGTCTAGCTAGCCACAACACTCGATACTGGCACCGTATGTTTTGAAAACTCGTTGGCGTTCTAGCCCGCGAAATGGCCAGTACGTCGGCCGAGCGCACTATTGTTCGCCGCTTTCGATATTTGAAAATTGAACTATTATTTTTTGATTTTTTTTTCCGAGTGTCGGAAATGTCTGTGGTTGTTCGAAATTTGAAATAAACGCTGCGGATTAAATGTGAATTTGTGTAGTGTTTTTTTTATTGGACGACGATGATAAAAAAATATTCAAAAGGATACCATAAACTAACCATATTGGAACATTAAGTATTTTTTTGCTAGATATTAGATCAACAAAAGAGTGATTCAATTTGTTCCTAATTATCTGTGGACTTTTTATTGTCTATATTAAATAGTCAATAATAGATGTAATAATAAAGCCTTTGACTATAGCTTTTGTCACGTGACATGAATGAACGGTTTTGATTCATTCAAATATCGAACCCATTTTTGTGATTAAAAAGCGTGCAACTTATTTTGTAATATCACATCACACAGAGCGGAAAAATATACAAATAATTATGCTGCAATGTGTCTGTACATTATTCTAATAGAATAATAATTACAATCCTTCTGTTTCTTTGTCTCAATAACTTAATCCTTGCGCTAAGCATAAAGTTATGCGAAAATATTGCGATTGTAATAAAATTGTATTTTATTTACCTGTTTATGTACAAAACAACTGTTTCTTTTTATTAACCGACTTCCAAAAAGGAGGTCTCAATTCGGTTGCATGTTTGTTACCTCATAACTCTGTCATTTATTAACCGATTTGGATTTTTTTTTGTTGGGAAATTCGGACCAAATGGGTTGTTCCCATTTGGTCCGATTCATCATCAGTCAATCTTTGAAGTCGGTTTAATTTGTTTGTACAACAGTTTTCAATTATACTGTAGAAGAACAAAAAGAAAAAATAATATCTGAAAAAATACATAAAAAATCAATTTCATTGTAAAATAATAAGATGAGTAAAATATATCTATAAAATAATATGAGTCTATGGTCACGGTTAGTGACGTTCTAATCGCTATGGGTCACACAAACGTACACACTGACGCGTATACAAATTATGTATAATTATATTTTATAACTGAATGTTGCCATGCGCTTTATTTGGGATTTAATGTTTTCTATAATAAAATAAGTTGCATGGTGCTAACGGTGTAAGCTAAAAGTTGATTTAAAAAAAAAAATCCTAAGAAAAACAAGTTCAATCATATTCTTAATTTAAAATCAAACATTTGTCCTACCCTACTCTACATTATGAAGGTACTATCAAATATATAAATGTTTTAGTGACTGAAAACTTATAGCGTACAGAAGCAGCCTGAAGTGTCCTATTTTTTTAAATTCTTAATACATTGACATTTCAATAGTGCGAAAATGAATCTAACATGAATCTAGGAGTAATTGTCAGTTGTCTGCAGTTGATGCAATTGTCAAGCTCCTTGTCTCAGTCTTTTGAGGATTTCGGACAGGTAATTTATTTCACTTATTAATTTTCTTGATAAGGACGGTACCTAAGGTGCGGTATCCGCCAATGCGGAGATGAGCGGAGTGTTTTCATACAGAAGACGTGCGCTCAAACCAGTCCTGTAATTTGAAAGAAACACCTCTCCGTCCATCGTCTGCTTTGGGAGACAGCGGGCCTTAGACACTTTATACTAATGTGCTGGTCTAAATTAGATGATAGCTGAGGAACCTACATACTGGAACCTCGTAGGGAAATAAGGGAGGATCTTACCCCTAGAGACATGGGCGTAGCGAGTTACGGGCAGGGAGCGGCAGCTGCCCCCCCTTCTTAGAAGAGCGATCGTTTGCTGGTAAACTGTAATCCTGACGAGCTTCATAGCTTCCGACGCTCCTTATAAGACCTAAGAAACTAACAGGCTTGAAGACTGGCTTGTCAAATCCAACAATACGGGATGTGATCTCTAATATAAGGATAATAATCTAGGATTTTCTTTGTCTGCTCCCCCCTCCCCCTCTCTATATACAATCCTGGCTATGCCCTTGCCTAGAGATGATCAAAATTATAGTGTTGTAACAGCAGGGATTTTCAGAGAACTTGAAAGAAAGAATGGTGACGCCAAGCCGTCCGCGCGCGTTTGGAATTATATTTCAGAGTCTATGATTAATTAATTTACTTAACAGATAATTAAAATATTTTTGATATGGGTAACCTTCCTTAACTCCAGGCATATTGAACATCGCAGAAATGTTATTTGTCCTTGTAAAAATAGCATCAGAACTTCGAGTTCTTGAGGCCTTGTAATTTTGAATCTTTATAGCTTCACAGAAATCTGACTCCACAGGTTTAGATATTAGTTTTAAAATGATTACAAAAAATAATTCAAGCTTATTCGTTTGTATCCAAAACTAATAATGTACGTTGTTTTGTATGTCGCTGGGTAGCGGTTATATCTACTAAATTCTAGAACCAGATGTCTATATAGCAGCAAGGCAGTTAAATCGTCCAAAAACAGTAATCTTACACGTCCACTGTCAATGCTAAGTTCCCCACTTAACATTGAATTTTTCGCAACGCCGCGCAATTTCGACAATGCCGGACTTATCCCACGTCGACGTACAAAAGAAAAAAGAATATATTTTCAGTCGGTAGTCAGTACCATTTCATTGTAAAAACATATTTGACAATAGTTTGTTACGTAACGAAGCGCTTGAAGCGGTTACCTGACAATTATGGATGTTTGAAAAGAGAATCGGCGGGAATTCGGTCAAGGGGAGGCGCCAGCGTCGCGGCTTTGACCGCTAAGTTAATGCCTATTACTTATTGTAATAACTTTAAGTTGTTTAAGTATTATTTTGTATGTCCATAATGTCACTTCTGAGCACAGACTCAAATGAGGGTGAAAGAGAATGGGCAAATACTCCACCACGCGTGCCCACTGCGGATCGGTGGAGGCAGGCTAGTGGTCAACATACTGGTGGAGTTGTCATGCCGCCTAGTAGGCCTCCCAACGTTCTTGATTTAATGATTAAAGTTATTCTTAAAGCGATAACGTTAAAAGAAAGATCCACAATAAATGCCTTGCTGATTTTATTGGCGGAGTCTTCTGAGTTTAAGTATATTCCGAACCTTCGCGAGAGTCAACTGTTACGTACGTCTTGATTTTGAATCCCAAAAAAATATAAGCAAGTCTGTTTTCTGTCCTGCTCATATTATTTCTCGGAAAACGAACATAGCTGACCGTTTTTCAACAAGTGTCTAGAAAAGTAGAATCCTTAGAAGTAGAGCATTTACCGCTGAAGATAAGTAAGTACCTACGCAAGTAGTTCAAATAGCCCGGCCCTAGGCCGTTGCGTCTATCGCTAAGTGCGCAGGCGCATACCCGGCTCTGAATCATAGTTTTACGAACCATTGTGTTGACACGTTTAGTTAACTCCACGGCTTTCTAGTTTCTACTCTTTTATGGGGTAAAGTCTGATCTGTGGGTCTTTTTGATCTGGAGAATTGTAAATAGTGATGTTAAAAATTCAGTTATCAATGTTAAAAGTCACTATAGTGGTGATAAAGTCGTTTTGGTAAACGGAACTTTGTTTGAAACTGAAAAGCAGCAGAAAGAGAAACTGACAGACTAAGTTTTAGCGCACAGGTTCCTTATATAAGTTTATCTATTAAGGAAGATGGTGAAACCCTGGGCGGGAAGCTCATGACGATTTGAGAGATTATATTTAGTAAAAAAAAACTTTACATAAAATATAGGGATATAGCAAATACGAATCCATAACTAAATCATTCGAAAAGACATGATGAAACCCATATTGAATTCTAAATAGGTAATAATCAAAAGACATCCAAGTTAAAAACCCGAACTCGCTAGGTTCAGGACTTGCTCTACGACTATACCGGTGTAATGTTTGGTCTACAAAGGATTTAGATAAGATATCACGTGCGTTATCAGGCATTATCAAGGAATTCTATGACCGTACAGTTATAAAAGTTAGATTGTGTGAAGCAATACCTTCATGTTAGGAGAAACATGAAATGAACCTGAATTTTGAAGCAGGTTTCGAAAGTGTTTCTGCATTACGGAATTTTGCCGGTCGTTGAAACTTTAAATCTTGGTACAGAGTTAAAAATATAGACTGCCTGCAGCTTCCCGCGTCGTTGAGTTTTATTGGCTCTGATCTATTTCTCATTCTTCTTCATTGCATCTTCTTCATTCTTCCTTGCTTCCTTCTTTCATGCCTTTGGAAATCTTTATTTTTTTAAAGGTTTTCTAGCTTCTAATTAAGTGCCAATAAAGGTCGCGGGCAATGCATCTACACCTAAATAAACATCTTAGGTAAAAAATAAATATATAACAGAAAGCCGATTAAAGTTTTCAAGGATAGTTAATAATAAAAGTAGAACCTAAGATTATGATGACAAAACGGTAGCATGGTTGCCCAGAAAAAGCCTATTCATCCCGAAGAATTCCATCGGGTCCGAATAATGGTTTTCTAGCTACCTAAGTTGCGCTCTCACGATAATAGTTTTGGACACCACACTTCAGAATCACAATCTTTAGTTGGACCGTATAAGCAATTTCTACAAAGAATAGCTCGTTAATTGTTCTCTCTCTGCCCTTCCGCATTGGATCTTACACCCGTGAAGTAATAACAAATAATCCTGCAGCTTTAAAAGCACTTATAACAAGTTAATGTCCCATTGTTGCCGCACGGCCATGGTTCCTGGTTTAACCTGAAGATTTAGTTACTTATATAGGTTGTATATCGGTTTTATAATGGGGTATGTTAGATTAGAAAACAGATTTGAATCTTTAGAGCGACCATTTGGTGTCCTTAAAATTTTCATTACGTAAACTTCTTTTAAACTAGCACTTTCCTCGTCTCTCTGCGTCTCTTTCAGACCCAGGTATAGGTAGATATGGGATGTCAAAAAGACCATCGTACCGTTTCGATAGTTTAATGTCACAGAGACCATTGCTGAGTAATCCTATTGCATCATTTCCGATAGTATTTATAAGTTTTGTCATTTATCGATTGATATGAAGCAGTGATGACTGATGACTAAGGGCTTCTTCCTCATTGTTAATGTAAGCTAGTAGCGTCGATATTTCATGATAATGCAACTGTTTTAAATCATTTAATTTATTTGATACTGGCCGTCCCCCGGCCGCGTTATTACCGGCGTTCCCGGGATAAAAAGTAGCTTATGCCCTTCTCCAATTTCGTGACGTTAAAAAGTAACAGACAGACAGAGTTACTTTAGCATATAAAATCTAGTTTTAGAAATCGTTGAGCCAAATTCATTGTCAAATAAACAGTCCAACTGTATAAAGGTGACATTACCGCACGGGGTAGGTACATCATCGGATGTGCCACAATGATGTTGCCATGTCACCTTATCGGCTCTTTCACGCACCACTTACCGAATGGTAATTTGTTCGACAACACGTTTTAGTTCACCTCACTTGTACCTACTACCTACAAGTGTTTTAGTCTGTGCCTACAGTTTGTATTATTTATAACATGTATCGTATTTTATGTACTTACTAGGGAATGCAAAACCGTGGCAAAATGAAAACCGGTTTTTTTTTCGGTTATGGAGAGGTAAAACAGGTTAACCGGTTTTAAAACCGGTTTTTTTAATGTTCCCTCGTTTTTTTCCACGTTATTTCTATAGCTCGAATTATAGGTAATAACTGTGCCTAAGATTAAAAAATCGCAAACTATTATATTTGGAACTTCTTACCGACAGTAACCGACTATAATTCGAGTAATTATAGTCGGTTAAAGTTAATGAAGAGAGTATAAAAGAAAACTCAAATTCATCATCACCATCTGTCTGCCCTGTTCCCAACCATTTGTGGTCGGCGCAATATGTACGCTTCTTCCATTCGTCTATTCTATCCGTTATACCAACTTTCACTCCTTTCTTACTAATATCATCTTTCACACAATCCATCCATCTCTTTTTCATCAAATTGATGGAAATAATAGTTTATTTAACTCTGTAAATTCATCTTCATAAGATACTCGTTTATATAGACTACACGGTTCCTTTCCTTTTGATTATATTTTACAACGAATGAAATCATAAAAAAATATCACGTTTGCTTGGTTTTTAATTGCTATGATATATGATGACTTTATTTTAAAAAATAGATCAGTAGAAGTACTTATATAAACATTTATTGAATTATGTTTCGTATGTTATAGTATTAATTTCACACGTAATATTATGAACTTGTCATATTGTAGCGCCACAGCAACTTGCGTGTACACAAAAACGTAATTATGATTATACGAATGTTTTACGTAGATAAATTGTTGTCGTGCAGATGGTTAAAAAATAACACCAATCAGTCAGCTTGCTGTTTGGCATACTTAAGAGCCTTCGTTGACAGTAGTTGCTCCGATAGCATGACATTAATGCTGGCATCCCGCAAGGCTCTGGATTATCCCCAACACTGTTCCACCAGCATATTAATGATATACTCTCTATTGCTAGCATTCATTGCTATGCAGATGAAATTACAGGGGACGCTCATTACACGAGCCGTCCAAATATCCCTCGTTCTATATTGGAGAAAAGGCGCGAAGTACTTGTATTAAATCGAGAGTACACAAACTAGTGACTCCGATTGGGGTTGACTAAACCTAATCTATTTCAACCCCACTAAGTCACACGCAAGCCTGCGCATTCACCGTTGCGAAAAGTCTACTTTCTGTGGCTCCTCATTTCTAGAACATGTCCCTCAACATCACGAAAAGCATTGGGGAAAGCATTCGCGTTAATATTTGTAGCGATGTTCTGTTCCAAAATCATCTACAAGGTATCCAAAAAACTCGGTGTGATTAATTGAGCGAAGTAGTACTTCTTATCGAGACAAAGACTGGAACTATATAAGTCGCAAGTCCGGCCCAAGTGGAGTAATGCTGTCTTCTGTGGGCACCTGGATTTCAGCTTTGGTATTTAGACTCAGTTCAGCGACGTGCTGTTATAATTGTCGACGATCGCGAGCTCACAAGTGTTTTAAAGCCCCTTAGTGTGAGGAGAGACTGCCTTCTTATGTGTGTTCTATTTCTTTTCCAACGGACTGTATTCTGAAGAATTGTTTGACCTGATGCCCAGTTACCTTCTACCATCGTACTGTGCAGTTTCAAAGAAGCTTCCAATGGCGGACGCTCAGCCTGTGGAATGAGCTCCCCGCTTCAAAAAGTTTGAGGGTTGGCAACGTGCGAGTGATAACCGTCATGTTGCAAGCGTCCATAGGCTACGGTAACTGGTTATCATAAGGCGAGTCGTACGCTTATTTGCTGGCTAAGTATTGTAAAAAAATAAATAACGTATTTTATATCTATCATAAAAACAATCATTATTATAAGTTATTTTCTTACCAGCTCAACACAATGCATATCAACACACTTCAGTTCATCACAAAAATACTCAATGCATTGCACTCAGTTTACAAAAAGGCGGCAAATCTTCCTCTGTTAGTTTTTCCAAACATTGAAAGAAAAACCGAAAAAAATCGAAAAACCGGTTTTGGTGCCATGTAAAACCGGTTTTTTTGGTTGGTCAAAACCGTACCGAATAACCGGTTTTTCGGTTTTCGGTGAAACCGGTTTGCATTCCCTAGTACTTACCATAATGTCTTTCATTAATTTAGTTATTTCTTGGAGATTTTGTCGTTGTGTTAGCTATGTCCAACGAGACTTTTAAAGACGTCCGTAAGGGCCTGCTGCCTTTTTGCCTGAGGTTTGGATTTTGATTATGACAATGTCATCTTGGCAATTTATACAGGGATATTCAATGTACACAATATTCCAGAAATTAGCTATATCAGTATCACCATTAGAATCAATCACTGTGAGTTCTATACCATGTTAATTTGTGATTAAACTGATCTCCATATTAAAATTTGACGTTTGACGTTTTACGTTGTATATGAACTTGATTCAGTGCTTTGTCAACTACTGTCTCTCAACATCGTATGTCTTATTAGTTACAATACTTTTCATTCGTTGTTTAGCATTAACCAAAGCATCTTTTCCACGAATTAGAACTCCTTCAACTCAATAATACATGGATTCACGCTAAAGTTTCCAAGTGTACTGTACCTTACAATGCTTCACTACGGTGGGTGACTCACCTGCAATAAAACCTAGCAGATAACATATCGTATGTTTAACTTACAGACGAACATACATGTATCGTTCTGGCTTTGGCTGAGTTAACTGACTGTGGTGATAAAGAAACCCAACAGGACCAAATACTGGTATAATATGTCTTAACGAGTCTATATTTTTCTCTTTATTTTTTAATAATAAATTTACTTCTTTGTAGTCGGGCTTTGCTATTATTATCCGCGTCACTTAATTGTATCCCCAAAATAAAGGGATAAATGCTGCTGCAGAACTATTAGCAGATGACTTCACATCCGCAAATTTATTATTTTTGACAGCACAGTTCCCAATTTACTGAAACAAACCATAAGCCATAAGTCAAGTCTTCGTTGAGATATGAGCATTTGAATTTAAATCCTCAAGCTATGACACTAAGTTTATTTTAAATCTATCCTTTTTCTTGAATTTAGTTTATATCTCGTTATACACGCCTTTTATTAGTCGTATAACAAATCTATGGACTACTATGGAGTAATATCAACAAAAAAAGATTTCACCGCATTTAATATTGTCTAATACTCCGCCAAAGGCAAAAGGACACAAGTATACAAATATACAATCACCTACTTACAAATCATTAGCGCGACCACAAATTACAATGTGACATGAAAGTCATACTTTACAAAGACAAACAATTTGCTTCGCGGTTAAATTTATATCATCACGTGAACATATGTTTAGAACGTAATTTATTTACAATATCATTAGTTTTAATTAGAATACCTATTACATTTTAAGCCTTTTTTATTTCAATTAGAAAACTCTTTACCTGGTTTCAATTATCTCTTGCACGTGTACTCATTTGTAAGGTTGATAAATTATTTATTCTCGCAAATCATAACTTACTATAGTAGTTTATGATGTACCGAATATGTTACTTATCATTTCTTTTCTATTATTTACAGAGACTCTCCCGAAAAAATGGCATCAAAGAAGAGGAATCCAGTTGGTACTGGGATCCTCCACCCCAAACAAATACCGATCAAAACATTGATAACACATACCAAGTACAAATACGTCAACTGCAAAATGAAATTACCACCATGAGAGAACGCAGTACCATCGATTTAAGGTCTGATAATGATGAAGAACTCCATAGGTTAAGAGAAGAAAACCAAAACTTGACAGCTAATTTAGAAGATTTGGATAACCAACACCAATTGGCAATGGAGAGGTTGCTCACCTTAAAAAAAGAGTTACAAAAGAATTTTGAAGTTCTAAAACATGAGCACGAAGATTTGAAAAACTCTAATGATGAATTTGGTGCAGAAATAAAAAGCCTATTGGGCAAAATTGGTGAAAGGGATAAGGAAATACAAATTTTAAAAGATTCAAAATCTGATTATGATACTCTTTACCATAAATATCAGAATTTAGAAAGAGTTCATAGCCTCTTAAAAGAAAACGCAGAGAAATTCCAAGAAGAAAATCAGGAGCTGCATGAAGAAGTTTTTAGATTACAAGAACAAGTAACAAAGATGGAGCATGAGATAGAAGTATCGTCAAAACATTCAGACTTAACTGAAATGGTGCCAAGAGAAAGGTATGAAGAGATTTTGAAAGAATTAAATGATTTGAGGAGCAATCGACATTCGAGTCGAGATAATTTCGATGAAATGAATATAGACGATAACGCTAAAAGCGTAATTGAAAACCTCAAACGTGATATTAATGAATTGAAACATAAATTAACTCAAAAAGATACTATAGTTCAAGAAAACGAAGAAAACAAAATAATAAGACCTGAAAGAATCATGCAACTGTATAATAAATACGTTAGCTTCGAACTTCCTGTCGATTACGTCGGTGAAATACCTTCATCCGGTGATAACATTGTGCTGTACAAGTTGGAAAGCGTTTTTAAAACTGTCAATTCATTCAAAAAACATATTGACGTGTTGGAGCAAAAAATTTCAGAGAAAAATCTTAATATCAATCATTTACAAGCCCAAATTGATGATTTAACTACAGAAAACGATTTCCTCAGCACTGATCTTCAACATTTTGAAGGAGAATTAAATGATATGAAGAAGAATAATGACTTTCTTATATCTGAAATTGCAGCCTTAAAGAATACGTCCAAATTAGAACCGATAATAGAAACACATGAAGATAACTACGCTAAGATGGAAAATGAGCTAGCAGACTGTAATAGAATAAATAAAACTTTCGAATCTGAAATTAAGAGGATTGAGAAAGAATTAGCTGCAGTTAGGAACGAAAAGGTACTACTTCATGACAGCTTAAATGACTTGAAAACAAAATATACCACAATGTTGAGTGAGCTGGAAATGTGTAGAACTCAAACCAAAGAAGTTGAAGAATTAGAAAACACAACTAATCAACAGCAATCTGAGAAAATTAAGAAAACTGCAGATGTAATAGATGATTTGAAGAAACGTTTAAATGTATCTAATGCTAAAAATGAACAGCTTTCTATAGATATACACATAATAGAAAATGATAAAGTGCTGTTAATTAAAAAAGTCGATGACTTGAAAAATACACTGGAAGAAAAATCTTCTGCGCACAAAGAATTAGAAAGCCTAAAGATGACTCTTGATCACAAGTTACACGACTTTGAATGTAAGCTCGACGAAGTAATTAAACACAAGCAGGAAATAGAAAATGATAAAGTTAATTTAGAACAAAAAGTAACTGTCCTTGAAACTGAGTTATCGTCTAAAGAGAACAGCTCTATGTCTAACTTAGATAGTATGACTACGGAAAAAATGCAACTTTCTGAAAACTTAAGTGAAATTGCCAATAAAAATTCATCATTAATAGAAACTATAGATAAGCTCACAGCTGAAGTAACGGTTTTGCAAAAGCAAAAGCAGGAGCTATTGACTGAAAATGTCATCCTCAAAAATAATACTAAAGCTGAAATGGAGGGCATAGAATCGCTTAAACAAATTATTGATGATTTGAAAGGAAAAGTCAGTCAACACGAGGACCTTAGTAATGAAATTCAAACTTTGAAGGATGAGAAACACAAACTTATTGAAAAGAAATTACAGCTTGAAGCAGAATTATCATCTACGGATATGAAAATTGTGCATTTAGAAGAAGAGTTTGAGAAACTTATAGCAGACCTTAATGAGAAAGATACGTTGATTGATGGGCTCAACTCAACTATTAGCCAAAACAACGCTAGTCTATCAGCGTTAGGCCAGAATGTAGCAGATCTGGAGAATAGTGTGACTATAAAAAATGAGGAGATTCAACGGCTTAGACAGTCATTAGATGATATTAATAATAAATATAATGATTCAAACCAACTTTCAACTCATTGTAAGGAGGAGTTAAAAAAAATTAACACTGAGAAAGAAGAAATGAGCAAACAAATATTTTCACTAAATGACGAATTGAACTCAAAAAATACGCAAATATCAAACTTAACTAATCGCTTTGAAGATATAGAAAAGACATGTCATGAGTATAAAGTTACAATACATAATAAAGACAAAGAAATAAAGGAGCTGAATCAATCAATTGTCGAACATACTGACAAAATAAAAGTCATTGACAATACTACACATCAAAATGACGAATACGCTAAATTAGTTCAAGATAAGGAAACAATAGAAAAAGAGGTTGTTGAACTTCAAAATATAATTGTAGTAAAAGATAAAGAATTATTAGAACTGAAGGCAAACTCCGAACAACTTGAAAAGGTACTTGGAGAATACAAATGTGCTTTAGACAATGCCACAACTGAAAAAACTGAATTAATAAATTTGATAACATTGAAACACAATGAGAGTATACAATACCATAATGAAATTCAGAGGTTAAATCATGTTCTGTTAGAACAAACTAACGAATTTAAAAGAGTTATTGAAGAGAAGGATAGTTTGATACAAAATTGTTCTCAGAGTTGTTCAAATTGTGAAATATTGAGGGTAACATTGAAAGAAAAAGATGAAATTATTATAAATTTGAATCAAAATGTGACTGATTCCGAGAGGGTGAAAGCAGAATTGAGTAATGCTACGGACTCAGTGAGGAGTTTAACCGAGAGATGTGATAATTTGGATAAAAGTATGGCTATACAGCTTGAGATGGTTAAGAAATTGACAGCAGAAAATGCACAGGTATTATTATGATATAAATATTAAAAAATTAAATTCTGTCACTTAAACTTTCTGTATCTTTCAAATAAATAAGTTTACACCTGCTAAACGTAGAGAAGGTCTCTGCTTGATCAGTCTGGCTTGCCTTGATTGCCCGCTTATTTTTCAACAAAAAATTGTAAGGCAATGGTAGCTCAGTGGTAGTGACGTCGGATACCGAGACGAAGGTCCCGGGTTCGAATCCTACGATGAGCTTGAGTTTTCGGTGAAGGAAAACTTTGTAGTACCCATATGGCTGGCTACCACCCTCATGTTGAAAATCTGTCGCCAAGCACCTATCGGTGTGTTCCGCCAGCTGCACTTGAGAGCCATTTCCTTCTAGGTTTTGTGAGCTTACCTCCTTTGGCCACATCATCACTTACCATGGTGAGACACAGGCCTGTACACTGGTGGTACACAGTAAAAAAAAACACTGGCAAATATTGACAATGCGTTAAGTAAATAGTGGATTCTATTACTTATGCCTTAAGTCCTTTTTAGCTCCGATCGCACTGTGATAAATTAAATAATCCATTCTGAATTTAAAGTTAAGTCGAAAATCTTATAATAATTTTCAGTTGTCAGAACTAGAACAAAACTCAGCGCGTGAGTTGGAACGACTGCGACATCATTTGATGGAGACAGAGGAGGCGTACACGCAGGAGTTGATGACGTCAGAGCAGAAACTTACCGAGTGCCAGGTCAGGTTGCAACAGGTGGAAGATAGAGCCAAGCAGACCAGCACTGTTTATACTAGTAATAGGTGAGTTAATATGCTTAGACTTGCAAGTGTATTCATTCATCGAGGTAAGTGGTGTAATTGAAATTGGAACATAAAACAAGACAGGTAAGCTAGATTATCAAGTCGAAGCTATTAATGTTAATTTAGTAAATACTAAAGTTGTAGAAGTATCGTCATCATCTAATATAAATACTCTAGGAGCACAAGGCACCCCTAACTACAAGGATTTTGACTAAATCAGGTCCAATAAATTCCTTTGGTGTAGGAAAACATCGTGAGGAAACTACTGCTCGGTGGTTGGGTACTTTGTAGAACCCGACTGGTTGACTACCACCCTCAATCGCCAAACACATATTGGTGTGTACCAACATCGGCAATAGACTGACGACGGCCAACGAGTACTTGCTGGGGTATTGAAGGTCTATGTCATATGATTGTTTCCAATAAACTTTATTACATAGCTAAATATAATTCAGTTAGCACATTTAAATCAGTTTATCATAGTCTCGATAATGACCGCTGAAGTGTTAAACTGTCATGGATAATAAAGTGACTGTATACTTATTGAATAAATAATCACATATTAGGGACGGTATTACAAGTGACTGTTGACTGCTTGTTTTGAATTTGAAATCCAATGCTGACTTTGTTATTTTTTTTACATATCATGAATTCTTCTAATTATTGTTTTTTTAAATAAATCACTTTTTCTTTCTCTCTATTTTCTAGAGATTTCTATTTAACTTCTCCCAGTGATGGGTCAACGAAAACACGTACAAATATAATAATACAGCGTTATCATGTAAACTACGGTGCCTAATTAGACATGAATAAAACAATGACAGTATTATTCCCATTAACAGCATTCGAGCGAACCAAGAAGTAGAAACGCTGAGGAATCAAATCAAACTCCTCGAGAAGCAACGGGAGGAGGTACAGGCAAAGTTGAGCGACGCTGATGACGCGAGGAGTCGGAGCGAAGCAGCCTTGACCAACCTTCAAGTTGTGCTGGAGCAATTCCAGTTAGGTAAGGCAGTAATTACTATGAAATACTCCAGTAGCAATTACTTTTATTCATTTTCGAAACAATAGTTTATGTGGATAACAGACTTTACTGCATCAAATGATCTATTTGTGGTTCAAATAAAATAAATTATCATAAAATTTACAATATATTACATGTTTCCGTGTGGTATGTTGGTAATATTGTATGAACATTGGAACAACAAAACAATAATTATTTTTTATACCACTAAGGTAGCAAACAAGCATACGGCCCGCCTGATAGCGGTTACCGTAGCCTATGGACGCTTGCATCTCCAGGGGTATCACTCGCGCGTTGCTGACCAAGACCGACCCTTTATCTAATGTTTTTATTTTTTATAAATTCAAATTCAATTCAAATTCAAAATCATTTATTCAAATAGACCTTCGCAGGCACTTATGAAAAGTCTGACTCTAATACTCTAAATACTCTATATGTATATGTCGGAGTCAGCGACAGCCAAGCGATACAAAGACCACAATTAGAGTTCAGTGGTATCAGGATTCAGTGGGCGCAGTGCAGGCAATAAAACAACCTTATACCATCGCTTCGTAAAAGTCCCGTATGAGGAGAAGAAGCGACGCAACAAACTCCTCACGGGCCCAATGTGTTTATTGTCGTAATATTACAATTAAATAATCACTCCACTTCACTTCACACAATTGTACATTCTTAAATAAGTATAGGCTTAAGAACCGGGTGTAACAACGATTGCACTGAGATGTGTACAGCTCGAGAGCTTGTGATAAACTAATTGTCCCAAAAGCAATATGCATCCCCTTATTAACTTTGTTGTTCACGTTATAGTCAGATCAGTATTCTTACTTTTTACAAATACCCTCATTAAGTCTGTTATTTAAGTTAAAGTCAAATCAGTGTTGCTACTATTTCACCCAACCCTTGTACCACGATAATATCATAATCCAACTGAGTTCGACTAACTATCTCATTCTCCGACATATAGATATATTTTCCATATTATATGATGTAGTCAAAAATCGAATGGTACATTTTTATTTCAGACATAGACAGACAGTGACAAAGCCCATTAAAATTACAATAGAAACTAAAAATAAAATTATCTTTCGACCTATTTAAAACTACTGTGACAGTAAAGAAATCTGAAGATGTTGAATGGATTATATAAATAGAGTTCCTTACTCATCTTTTAAATAATAATGTTGCAGACAAAGAACGCGAAATCCAAGCAGTCACAGAGAAAATCAGAAACAGGACGGAAGAAATAAAACTTCAAAACCGCGATCTGCACATTGAAATAGCTAGACTCAATAGAAAACTTGAAGAGTCATTAGCTGGTCTCCAAGCGGCTACCAGGCTGGGTGACCAAGTCGAAACAAAATCTGCGCAAATAAACGATTTGAAAGAGCAAGGTAAGTTCAAAAATCTACCTTTAGTCGTAGATTGTAATAAATAGTTTTCATTGCATTTTATAATTTATATTGACTTCAGTAATTTCGTTTTAGTTACAAATGTAGTGTAGTTAGGAAATGTAGATTTTTGTAAAGCATTTGCACCAGACTTTTATTTATTAGTATGTTATGTAAATACTACTATGAGTCTGCTATTTCACATACTAAATAAACCTGTAACTAATTAAATTACCTGAACTATTTTAATCGTTGAAAATGAAATGAGTATTTTCAATTGATTGAATGTATGTAATGTCGCAGTAAATATGTAAGTGCCTTTATTACACTATCCAAAAATATTAATAGTAAATGTTTAACGACATGTTCATCAGTAATAATAGTAATATTTAGACTTATATCCGGGTTTTTAACAAATAATATAGGCATCCTATCACCCGGCTTCTGACTAAATATCAGCTGGTAATTCTGGGGTCATTACACCCAGGCTACCAGTTGGTATACAGTTGGTCGCCGTACAGCCCCAATCGCGATATCTACTCGCTTGACACACGTAAGTTGAGAGTTCATAGATTTTGCTTTATGTTGATGATGTCATTGTTACCACCGATGATTGCTCGGTATGCTTTCAACGTGTGTTTTGCCATTCAAGATTTTAACAAACCACGGTCGTTTTAATTAATATTAATTAAAGCTATTCGCAAAAAAAAAAGTTTTCATTTAATAAAAAGACGTGGTTTGATAAATTTATATCGTTTTGATTTATTTTATGTATCGTGTGTGAAGTGTGAGTGCTGTTATGGCTAGTCGTGAATGTTTTTTATCTAAAAATAAATTAAAACTAAATTTTATTCCGTCCGAGTAAGATGCTATTTGGTTATATTAATTAGAATTTAATAAACGTCCCGATTCAAATACCATGGTCGATGTCAAATAAACTTAGTTCTATAATTTTAAGTCTTACCACCATAAGACTTATTTGAATAAGTGAATTACCAAGAGTGAAGCTTTCGCCTCCTTCGGTCTAATCTCATTTGGTAACTGTGAGGCTTTATCACGACGTGGCTGCTGCCTGTCACGCGACATCTGTCACGGTGACAGTTGGTCTGACGTTGACAGGTCGAACGGCCGCGTTCTACTCAGATTACCATATGGGGTTTGATTGAGGAATGTGGCTTGTCGTCGTGTCGTCCCTGTGTTTTCTTTCACCATTTTTTATTTGCTTTCGATTTCTGTGATTGTTTGTTTTTTGTGGTCAAGATTTTGATAATCACTTTATTGAAATACATCATTAAAATACGTATTTCAAATATTTATGATTGACAAAATGTTGACTATTATTATTGCACTTTGCACCTACAAGTTCGTGTCTTGCAGCACACCCTGAATGTTTGAATGTTTTTGTTTACTTGCTTTGGAAATTGTACGAAGGATAACTTTATAATATACCTACTTATAATTTTGAAAAGAGACCTACGGTTATACCTAGCCACTGTTAATTGGCAAATATAAAGTATAAGGTACAGTTCCTAAAGCAAGTCATTTTCTTTTATTTTTGAACGTTTTAGTAGAAGAGTAGAAACTAGAAGACCTTCCGAAAATGCGGCATTGTTTCTGAGTATTACTTCAGGTACTGGTGAAATTATTAATAGGGGGGCGGCGTTTACTCGCACTGTCGTCCTTTTATTTTCATAACATTTCTATTCACGCAAAAAAAACTATGAAATTGATTTTGTATGGGATCATTATTTAGCTCACTTTATGTACTTTCTGTAAAAAAGGTGGACACAAATAATTTGATCTTATACAAAGTTAGATTTTATGTTACTTCCATATTAAAGTTGATATAGACAACTGCAAGGGATGACAGTTCAACTGCTGATTGAAATGCATTACATGTTTATACTAAATTACAATACGATAATTAATACATACCTAATGGTATGTTGTATCAATCTTAAATACAATTTAAAGTAACATTTGATGTTTTGACGAATTGTAGTTTTAGTATATCTGGATGATTTTATGTTATTTTCGGATAATGAATGAGAACATGTTGAATATTGGAATCAATACGAAAATTTTTTGGTGAATCAAATGTTTTATTTAAATAAGGTATGTACAGTGGTAGAGTACTTGTTGCCCCCCACCCAGTGGCTGAATAATACTTTGAGATCGTGTTCGCAAATACATCGAGCATCGTTTGGAGTACGTACTTGTATGCATGGTAAGATTGCATTTTAAATGCTCTTTATTTTATTTTACCTTCTATGTTTATATATTTTTTTTTTCTATAGGTTTGTTTATAATTTGTGTAACATAACTTTCTATTAACTTAGTCATTGTTATTTCGTACTTATTAAATTCGATATTATTAAGTAGTCTATTCTAAAAAAAAGTTTAATTTAAACTATAAAAATTTGAGTGATGAGTTTAATAATTTAAAAGTAAATCAGATTATGCTTCTTAAATATCAAATTAAAGATTTATGATCACTGTTGTAACAAAAATGAATTTTCTACCCCTCTTTACACCCAGAAGGGGTTTGAAGGTAACTGATAGAAGTCGCTGTGCTGGCATCGGAAGGTACTAAGCGCTGTGTCATTTAAGTCTTTGGAATAAAGTCGTTAATGATGTGACACATAATCATTGTATAAAGACAAGTGGTCTCTTCTATAGTTCGAACCCTCCAGACATCAGTAGCGGCAGCTGAAGAGAGGTACTACAACGCGATCTCAAACCAGCAGGACAAGATCGACAAGAACCTGGTGAAGAACCTCGTCATCAACTATGTGCAGACTGCGGCACATAATAATGTTAACAAGTGAGTTGAAAATTTTCTAATTTAGAAAACACAATACATTTATTTTTAACCGACTTCAAAAAAAAGAGGAGGTTCTCAATTTGTATTTTTTTATCTTTTTTTTATGTTTTTTACCTCATAACTCCGTCATGTATGAACCGATTTGGAAAATTATTTTTGTTTTGAAGAGTACACTTCTATTTTACAATTTTTCTTCTATCTTACACTTCCCGTTTGGTCCCATTGTCATCAGATGAGGATTTGCATACTTCTTAGTGCACTTTGAAGTCGATATCAGTTTTTCGTAAAAATCTCAGTCGGACGTAGTTGAAAATCTGTCGCCAAGCACCTATCGATGTGTTCCGACTGGTGCACTTGAGAGCCAAATCCTTGTAAGCTTTGGGTGCTTGCCACCATCGGCCACATCATCACTTACAATGATGAGATTGTGGTCAAACACAGGCCTAAATACAGTTAAAAAGAAACTTCGCATCGGGCCTGCCTGATGGTAAGCGGTTACCAGAACCTGCGGACGCTTGCAACACCAGATGTACCAACCGACCCTTTATAAATCTCTTACCCAGAAGCGCTATGAGGTATATTTTAAAATAACTCCATATTGTCTCCAGAACCCAAGTCCTGCGAGTCCTATCGACAATCTTGGACTTCAATCAGCAAGAGTGCGAGAAACTTGGCCTCGTTCGATCAGGCAACGCGACGGACAGCTTGGCGGCGGAGTTCGTCAAGTTCCTGCAGAACGAGTCGCGGCCAAGACCCACCCTGCCCAATATGATGGGGTTGACGCAACCCAGCAGTAGGAGCACCACGCCTAGTAGTAGGAAGAATTCTACCGGTGGTAAGTCCAAAATTATTCAAATAGACCTAAGCAGGCACTTATGAATAGTCTGACTGTATTCTAATACAGGTTCCGAAGGTTGCATTAGCCAAGAAGAGCCAGCAATATACTCAGCAATTACAGCACCATTCAGTTATTTACTTCCTCCACCATACGGTTATTTCCTTCCTCCACCACATGGTTATTTCCTTCTCCTACCGTACGGTAAATACTTCCTCCATCATACGGTTATTTGCTTCTCCCACCATACGGTTATTTCCTTCTCCCATCATACGATTATTTCCTTCTCCCACTGTACGGTTATTTTGTTCTCCCTCCTTACTGTTATTTCCTTCTCCTATAAAATCTGGAGCAATGTACTTGGGAAGTTTTCATAGCCCATTGCATATGGAACTATTCGAGGTTTTCATATTTTTATCGATTACGAGATCGTTTCAAATTGAAACTGATTGCAACAAAGTACGTAATCCACAATCTATTAAAAGTAAAAAATTAATGAAATTTGAAGGAACCGACTGTATCTCTTATTCTTTTTATTCCAGGTCCCCAACCAAGTCCATTCGAGCTTGGTCACAAACGAAACCCATCGACCGGTTCCAACAACCTTTTATTCCAAAACATAGACTCAGTGGAAACCGCCTCACAAATATCCAGAGATTCCGACAAAGATCCAAGAGTACCCTCCAGCTTAGACACTGGCGTAAACCAGACCAGAAACACTGAAGGCGCCATCTTGAAATATGTTTTAAAAGATATGTGATATTAATTAAATAGATTTAGAAATTACTGTGTTTTATTCATTTTAAAAGTAAAATGGAAATTACTTTAAAAATAATTATTACTTTTTAATCTGTTTTTTTTTGCTGGCCATACCGTGCATTTAATAAATTGCTGCATCTTCTATTTGAAACTTTTTAACACTACTAAATATTTTTGGCATTGTAATATTTTATTTTACTTTTAAAATAAGAATTTAAATACTAAATTATGTATTTTTTGTATTAATAATTAAATTATAATGTTGATAAAATTTACTTGATACTTTATGCAGATTACATATTTTATAAGACATACGAATGTCGCCTGCATACTGTGCTGCCATTTGTTCTGCGCTTCATTCAATCTTCCACCTTATGGCCTTACGTTTAAGGTTGATTATAAATATTATCTTAAAAAATGTTTTTAACGAAATAAAAAGGCATATTTCAAATGAAATACTAATTTGTTGCTTTTTGCATTAATATTGTATTCATATAACTTAACGTGTTTTAAAGTTAAAATTAATCTACTTTCACTATAACAGAATTGAAAGTCTATTGTGTTATAAAATTATTAAAAATTGCATTGTTAACCCATTTTTAACGATTATAATTAATGTAATTGCTTTTTAACTTTTAGCATTTAAAAATATGTAATATAATACGTTCAAAATATTGTATTTTATTTTTGTAGTTTTTAGTAGATGTTACAGTAATATTTTAGTTTTAATTTTGAATACTTCGTGTAATTTTTTTGGATACCTATCTTATGTCCATTACTGAAATCCATCTTAAATTTTAAGTTGTGATTAAGTCGACATTAAGACAAAGTAATATAATAGAAATTGAGGTCATTTTTTCTCTAAAAACGTTGTTGTATTCAAAATTAAAACTTAAATGTGACTAAACATTTTCGTGTATAGATTTTGGTGCCTTATTAAATATTTTAGGTTTTAGACAGTTAGTTTTTTATAGCGGCGATTTCTTTTTAAAATACTAACCAAACTGTAAAGTTTGATCCATTTCTATACTGTTAAAAGAATCACAGTAATTTACAGTGTATTTTGATGACACAGTAAAGTATAAAGCTAAAACAGTATTTCACCTGCATACAAAAGCCGGTTTTAATATTAATTTCATGATGACTTTACAGCTGGGATACGAGTTTGATTCCCATGAATTCAAATGCCCCAAATAAGTGCATAGCTTAATTAGTTCATCTACTGAATTTGATTATATTGGACTGTGCTTTGCAAAATAAGATTCTCAGTATTTTTTCGCCCAAAAAAAACTTGTACCTATAAAATACAAATTAATTATTAATTGTACATTTCATTTCTTTATCGTTTCGCCTATTAATATTATTTTAATTGTGATTATTTTAATTATTAAATATCCCAATTTTTGTATAAACTTGTATAATAAATTGTAAATTACAGTTCGGTGCAAAAGTCTTAGCATATTTTTACTATTGAAAGAAAACTCAATAGCTGTATTTAAATTTCGCTACGTTTTGTACGTCAATAAACCTCCCCTAGTCACAATCTTGTTCAATCTCCACTCTAATGTGAACCCTATCGGCCGCACTTAAGATACATATTACTTTATCTCTAGATCTGCCCTTTTTACGGCTATTCAATAAACAAAAGCATTTTTTTTACATATCTTATAATACGGCAGTAAATTACACTTGACAAGTCCAAGATACAGACATCCACCGTTAGATATCATAGATTTAAAATACATCCATATGCATGGCATTAAAGTTTTTTTAATCAATTCAAATGTGTTTATTGATAACGCTTTTGTGCCTGACTGTACAATGTCGGTTTTAAATTGTATTTATTTGTGAATATTGATAGTAATGTAATATTAATAGGTACAGAAATATATTGTACTCGTTTCTTATTTAATGAAATAAATTGATACAATTAAATAACTACTTTATTAATATACCTTTCCCATTTTTAGGGTTCCGTAGACAAATGGCAAAAAACGGAACCCTTATGGATTCGTCATGTCTGTCTGTCTGTCCGTCCGTATATCACAGCCACTTTTTTCCGAAACTATAAGAGAACTATACTGTTGAAACTTGGTAAATAGATGTATTCTGTGAACCGCATTAAGATTTTCTCACAAAAATATAAAAAATCCAAAAAAAATGGGGTTCCCCATACTTAGAACTGAAACTTATTTTTTTTTTAAATAAATTTTATACGTGTGGGTTGTCTATGGATAGGTCTTCAAAAATTATATTGAGGTTTCTCATATAATTTTTTTCTAAACCGAATAGTTTGCGCGAGTCACTTCCAAAGTGGTCAAATGTGTGCCCCCCCCTGTAACTTCTAAAACAAGAAAATGTTAAAACAAAAAAAAAATATGATATGAAAATATGATACGATGCAAACTTCCACCGAAAATTAGTTTGGACGAGATTTAGTATGTAGTTTTTTTTGATGTCTTAAATTGAAATTCATATCAAATACTCAGGTCTATACTACCATTTACTTATATACCTACAGGTTTGTACGAAATCCTCGGTGCGCTAGTCTGACTCGCACTTGGCCGGTTTTTCTGAATATTTTTGGAACAAAATATTTTTGTTCATAAGGCCTATTATGAACTTCAGACTGTCTTGAATAGTACCTAAGCTAAATAGTTATCCTAGCCATTCATTCGAGGTAATTTAAGGGACGAGAAATAAGACTTGCTTATAGCAGTCAGTAAACCCGTATGCAAAGAGAATATAATCAATACTAGACCGGGAGATACTGGCACAAACCTGGTCATTTTGTACCAGTATAGCTTTCGCTACCCTTACTAGACTTAGAACTACCACCCGTCTGGCTGGCTACCACCCTCAAGTTGAAAATCTGTCGCCAAGCACCTGTCGGTGTGTTCCGACAGCTGCACTTGAGAGCCAGTTCCTTCTAGGCTTTGTGTGCTTACCACCTTCGACCACATCATCACTTACCATGGTGAGATTGTGGTCAAACACAAGCCTATACACAGTAAAAAAAAAAAAAAAAAAAAAAAAAACTAAACCTAGACCTCTAAAGCATGGAAAACAATTATGACAATCTTTATGACACTTTTCGAGAGAGAATGATACACAATTCTCACGTGATTCAAGTGTTTTCGATGTATCAACCCATAACAACCCGGGTGCTTATGTATGAAATCGTATTTTACTATAATTTCATGAACACAATTAACTCCACAGTTGCCAATCACCAATAGCCACGTCAAGGTAGCAAACCAGCATATGAGCTACCTGATACTGGAGCGGTTACCATAGCATAACCTATAGATAGATAGACTCACGTATCGTAGCATAACCTATACATAGATTGCAACAACACGTGTACCTATCACTCGCGGGTTGCCCAACAAAACCTCCTACCCTTCTCTGAATCCCATTAGGCTCAAAGAGAACTCAAAAATAGTAGTTTTTTGTTTGCTAAGTGGAAACGCTACCTGCTGTAATACTAAAAAGGTTTTTAATTTTAATAAAAACTAAGTTCAAAACCTAAAACCCGACTACTGAAAAATCACGCTCTAAAAAGTATCAAACAAGAAAATATTCTGATCTGAAATTGTTATGTACACACTGATCAATATTTATCGTCTATTAAATAAACAACTTACACGTAATATATTTAAATGTATTTAATACATATTCACAGTGATGTTCAGAGGTTAGCCGTGGTCATATGCCACCTACCCTAACAAAGCTGTGGGACAATGTAGTGGGCTGCAATATTGATATTTTTTTGAATGTATAATCTTTTTCCTTTATTTATGTTGTAACTGTTTTTTGTTCCATAATAAATAAATAAAAAGCAATACATTCTAACAGTAGTAAGCGATCATAGCTTTAGGGCAAAGTGGCATATGACCACGGCTAACCTCTGAACATCACTGTGAATATGTATTAAATACATTTAAATATATTACGTGTAAGTTGTTTATTTAATAGACGATAAATATTGATCAGTGTGTACATAACAATTTCAGATCAGAATATTTTCTTGTTTGATACTTTTTAGAGCGTGATTTTTCAGTAGTCGGGTTTTAGTTTTTGAACTTAGTTTTTATTTAAATTATTTTGGGGTTATCATTTCACGATAACGTATATGCAGAGCTATTTTTCTTTCTTGTATACTATATGTATGGGTAGGTTTGGAGAGAAAATATATTTGGGTATACATATGAGGCGTGATTTTAGATATTATTCTCAATTATCGGGTGCATACAAGCAAAACCGCGAGCAATAGTTAATCTTAATACATAAAATGATAAACTGATTGTTGATATATCAACGCACAGTCCTTACCGCCGTACCTAAAGATTTGAAATTTTGCACAAAGATACCTTATACAGTAGAGGCATCTACTAAGGAAGGGTTTTTGGAAATTCCACCCCTAAGAGGGTTAAATAGGGTATGAAAGTTTGTATGCAAGTCCGTCAGTTTTGAAGTAAGGATCTTCAAATTTTATGTCAGCCTAAGCTGACAATGGTTGAGGAACTTATGGATAGATCTCCGCCCGTCTATCTGACTGTCTGTCTGCATACCACGAGCAAATTTATTTTATACTACTATGGTTACAAACAAGCATATAATAAACCTGATGGTAAACGGTCACTTAAATCAAAAGTACTAAGGAGTATTGATATCAACTTTGATGCAAATCACCCCTAAAATAACACGATTTTACGAAATACGTCTTCCATCAATTCTGATAAGTAATGTTTATGCAAAATTTTAAGTAGATCAGACCAAGGAATCACGTTGTCCCATACAAACTTTGCCCCCGTTTTTCACATTAAATTAAATTATAGAAGATTAAATGTCGATTCAGTCTACTTTATAGTTTTGCCGCGCCGGATTCTGCAATTGTTTTCAGTGCGATTATAATGTAAATATTATGTATGAATCTAAGCTTGTTTTGAAAAGAGTAATTTTTTATAAATATATAAATATATCCTGGGACATTCCTCACACACGGTCATCTGATACCTAACTAAGCACAGCTTGTACTTTGGAAACCAGATAACTGATATAATACATATACTACTTTTTGTTTGTAAATACATACTTATAATATACATAATTACATCCAGACTCAGTACATACAGACATGTTCATGCACACAAATGCATGTCCTGTGTGGGAATCGAACCCACGACCTGCTGCACTATAGGTTAAGACTCCACGTCTTAACTAACTGCGCCAACTTGCTGAGTTTATTGCCGGCTCTTCTCAGCAGATGCAAACTTCCGAACCGGTATTGGAGTATTAGAGTCAGACTTTTCATAAGTGCCTGCGAAGGTCTATTTGAATAAATGATTTAGAATTTTGGATTTTCTTGAATTTTGAGTACCTATTTATTATAGATATATGTATTTTGGGTAGGTATGGAGAGAAAATATGTTTGGATCACATTAGAGGCGAGATTTTAAAAATTATTCCCAATTATCGGGTGCTTGCAAGCAAAGCCGCGAGCAATAGCTAACAATATGTATATTTTTGAAATGTACTCATTAAGCCCTTTTATTTGATACCCAACACGGCATCATTAAAAAATCTTTTACTTTTAGTCCATGACTTTTTGTCCTCTAGAGGGCGCCATATCCAATTTAATGTAACGTCATATAGCCTATAACCAGTGGACGATCAAGACGCTTCCAACGATACCTCATTTGTCAATTTGTCATTAGTAGTATAGATGGTATGAGGGAAGAGATGAACATACATACCCACATACATACATACCGGTCAAAATCATAACCCTCCTTTTTGCTTCGCCGTAGTCGGGTAAAAAGGAGGTGCGGTTCTCTTTTTTATCATAGATTATGGATACAACAAGCAATCACTTAATATTCTACACTCAAGACGTTTATGCCATACGATACGATTAGCTTACGAGTACGACGCGTCTAGTAGGCACTCAAGTCACAGCGGCGACGCTTGAGCATTCGTTCATTTGTAAGTATAAATAAAATATGTTTGACTTATTGTTATAAATCTTAATCAAATAAATTGAAATGAAATGAAATGAAATGAAATAATTTATTCATTCAAATAGGCCTTCACAGGCACTTATGAATAGTCAAACTCTAATACTCTAATGCACGGTTCGGAAGGTTGCTTTAAACGTTGATTTAAACCCTTATTTCTTTATTTGACTTGATAAGGATTACCACCTTCGGCTACATCATCACTTATGGTGGTCAAACTTAACTTTGCTAAATTCTATTTGATTTAAGAATTTGTGGCCGTTAAAATCGTCAGCTCTAAAAGTTAAACCACAACAAAGCGCGACGTTTAAAGCGTAAAATACCTCAAGATTTTATACAAACACAGTAAACTACTGTTTTAACAACGAGGATGTGACACAGGTCACATACCGAGCACGCAACATACTGCTGAATGTAACCACAAAGGAGACAGATTGTAGTAAAAAAAGAAAAAAAAAGAATTGGTGGCCGTATAGAATCGTCAGCTCTAAAAGTTTTATTCAAACTGCAATGTTATTGGAGTACCGCAACTTGGCTTCAGCACCAAGCTATGTTGCCAAATGCAATATTTATGAAAGAACTAACCTCCGCCTCGTGGATTCACCCGCGATTTTTTATGTTCCTTTTATGAATTTCGGGTCGACGATTGCATATAAGCTACCTGTATTTACATATTTACCTGTATTTTTTTACTGTGTATGTTTTACCACAATTTAACCATGGTAGGTGATGATGTGTATTTTAGGTGGTAAGCACATAAAGGCTGCAAGGAACTGGCTCTCAAGTACAGCTGTTGGAACACACCGATAGGTGCTTGGTGACAGATTTGCAACTTGAGGATGGTGGTCAGCCAGGTGGGTACGACAAAGTACCCTATTCCTCACGAGGGTTTCCTTCATCGAAAGCTCAAGTAGGTTTCGAACCTGGTACCTTCGTCACAACCACGGAGCCACCGCCCTAAAATTTTATCTCCTCGCACTCTTCTTGTAAGGGGTTGAGGGGAGTCATTGTGCATGCATCAGTAGTGGAAGGCACTGCAGTCTCCGCACCCTGGCAGCACAGCCCCTCCTCATGGAGCTCTAGCGACCTTTCTCACAGCAGGAACACACCACCACATTGAAGTAATGTTATTTGGCTGCGATCTATGTAATGTACTTCCTCAGTCAAGCTACTCCGCATTTTGAACGGGTTCTCTCGATCTTATTAATATCCTGTAGAGGTGTGTAAGTCAGCTCTGAACCAGCTCAATGAATCAGATCACACGGGTTTGAGACGTTGAGCTACAGCTCAACAACAAAATGACTAGCTCACGGCTCAATCTAACTCCTATTGTATCTGCAACTCCCTCCATAGATTATTCTTGTGATTTTAATCTACGGATTATTATTTCGTTCTAAACATTTAAATAATAATTTAATTCAATAAATAAATGTGTAACATAACTACATAATATTAAAAAGACAAATAATTCCAAATCTAAAGTATGAAAAGAGTCGCTTGGTGGAGTCGAACGAATCGCGGCGGCTCAGTCGGCTCGATTCGACGCGGTACAGTACATACACAGTGAGTGTGCGTGCGTATCGTGGACTATAGGTACAAATTGAGCTGATCTGCGAGCTGAGTCATTGAACCGGCTCACACATCTGAGCCGTGAGCAGTCATGCAGCTCGCGTATTTTTGATGACTTACACACCTCTAATATCTTGAGACATTCTTTACACACGGTCATCTGATCCGAAACTAAGCAGAGCTTATACTATGGAAACCAGATAACTGATATAATACATATACCTACTACTTTTTGTTTGTAAATAAATACTTAAAATACATAATTACACCCACAGTACATACATGTTCATGCACTCAAAAGTATGTCCTGTGCGGGAATCGAACCCACGACCTGCGGCGCAATAGGTGGAGTCTTAACCAACTGCGCCAACTGGCCGCTTATTGTTATTTATGCACTAGTTGCGCCCCGCGGTTTCACACAAGTACCCGAGGGATATCCTCTCCTACCATACCGTTAAGTTTTCTTAAATTTTCTTAGCATATTTCTTTATTTTTCCGTAAGAACCTTCTCCAGAGTATTTGAAAACTTAAAAAAAAGGTGGATGAAATCGGTAAAGTCGTTCTCAAGTTATGGGGTGACCAAGGGAAATAGGGATTAATTTTTATACACACAGACTATTATGTCATCTGTGTATAGAGCTTAGGATTGAGTCGTGTGTGCATCCATGGTGCGCCCATGCTACGCGAAGCGAGCACGAGCCGAGCCTTAAACGAACAGGATTCGTTCGTTGCTCGCGATTTCAAGTGTGGACGTACTTATCGAGCCTACAACGAGCGCGATGCGAATCCCTGTGTTCGTGAAACTGACAATCGAGCGGAGCGCAGTCGAACACGCTACGAATGCTCGTTCGAGGCTACGCGAATCGTGCTCGCAGTGTGCTCGTTCGTGGCTCAGCTCGTGCTCGGTCGCCAAGCATGGACGCACACATATAATGGGCAAAGTCAAAGCCATTTATTCAATTTAGGCCCTAGTAGGGTACTTATAAGGTACTGCTACTGAAGTTACCACCAGTTCGTAAGTCGGCAATTAGTCTAACGTCTAGCTTGTTTAACATGTAGAGCCTGTCTACATTAGATTAGGATCGATATGAAGCTAAAAGGAAGGTAAGCGTTCGCGAATAAATGGCACAATCAAGTTTCCGAACGCACCTCCGCCATAATTAAAAAAACAAAATTATTCCACCCCCCACGTGATTAACAGCACACCCCGCGACTTTGCGCTCACCCCACTCCCTCCATTTCTTCCTACAATGGTCAGTTGTATTACAACTGCCTTGTAAGCCATGTCGTAGCCTTAGAAACTGGCTGCAAAACAAAAATAAACAATAATTTTCGAGTAAAGAAATTAATAAAAAGTATATTCGGTTTTTAAATAAATATGTTTTTGAACGCGTCGTGATTACAATTTGGTGCAAGGAGGTCGCGTTATTTTTTAACAAGAGATTTTGTTGTGCTAATTTCTTTACCATGGCCGACATAAAATATACTTAACCTTCATGTGTTGCGAGCGATTTTTTTCACGAGGAAACCGCCATGTATTTCATTAGCGGCAATCAAATAAAAATGTTTGCGTCGATTTGGAGTTGACGATTATTTTTTCAAAAATGACAGCAATTTGTTTCCGCGCCAAAAAAACCAAAATGGTCGACAAGTTTTCGGTTATATTTTACGTATTCAAAATTAAATTGAAATGACGACATTTGCACTGTGTTTTGTGATAAAATAATAGCGAAAATGTGAACTTGTGACTTGAGTATGTGTTGTGATCGTCTGTGACTCGAATAATTTGTGTATTTGTGTAATAATATTGGATTTTATTCATATTCAGGTAAGCGAGTACTTAAAAAAAAATGTATTGACGTTAGCTCAAATACTTGATGACAGATTTTCAGCTTGAATCACCAGATTTACCTACAACTCAATTTGTAACAGCTGTGGAATTGAACCCAAGCAATTTTTTCGACGCCCGACGTCACAGCCACTATACTTTGCTCGCAAAACCAGGAAGGAAGTGAAAATTATGCAAATTAATTTAATTTACAACTAAAATGCCATTTATTAAGACCACAATAGCTGGAACATAAATTACGTTTGATAAAAACTATGAATTGTTAACAAGGTAGTTTTTATACGTTTTAATGGAGGTTAGAAATATGTTTTTACCGCTTTTCATGCAGTTTTTAATCACACATCTTTACTGAGGGATTCCCGGAACAAAAATATAAATATAATGAGTACATAAAGGGTTACTTAACGTCAAGTGGGTACTGGGCGAAAGACTAGTCTATACCGGCTCTAATAAGCAAATTAAAAAAAACGCGGTAACAGCTTACCATCAGACAGGCTGACTTGATCTCAGCTCTCTGATCTCGGCTCAATTGCGCTCGTGGTGCAGCATGATTAGCCGTCCTTGATCGATCGGCAAGTTAAGCTACCACCATCGTGGTCGGTACCTGGATGGGTGACCGCCTAGTGGTATGTCAAATCGAGCGTTTTGCGTGCTTCGGAAGGCACGTAAAAGCAGTTGGTCCCGGTTATCACTTAATTGTGATAGTCGTTAAGCTAGTTGGAGGCCTCCTAGGCGGCTTGAAAACTCCAACAGTAGGTTGACCACTAGCCTACCTCCACCTCGCCGCAGTGGGTATACGCGTGGTGGAGTATCTGCCCATTCCCTTTCACCCAGATTTGTGAAAGGAGCCCTGTACTCAGTAGTGGGACATTATAGGCTGATGAAGATGATGAGATGACAAAAAAAAACTATTTAGCCAGACTTTTATATTATCAAAAAATATTAGACACGTATTTTTTCTTTTGTCAATTAAACAAAAAAATACGAAGATATCGTGTGTTGAAGTTCCCCCACTGCCGAACTTTTGACTCGCTTTATATTTGCCAATTTTTTATGTTTTGCTAAAGCAAAAAATACGTGTCCAATATTTTTTGATAATCTAACTGACGGACTAATTAGAATTATATTTTTTTTACCTAGGAATCATCCTTTTTAACTAAAAATTATTCAAAGAGGGCTCGACGCGAGAGGCGTTTGTGGATCTCTAGAAATGTCAAATGTACAGAACTTACTGTGTACGAGCTTTTCATTGCTTATTTTCACTAATGATTAATAAATTCATGATTGTTGTAAGCATGCCGGCTCTTCTTAGCAAAAGCAACCTTCCGAACCGTGCATTAGAGTATTAGAGTTTGACTATTCATAAGTGCCTGTGAAGGCCTATTTGAATGAATAAATTATTTCATTTCATTTCATTGTGCCATTCCTGATTAACTATAGCAGACATACCTGCGAATCGCTATCGACCACTGTTTTAGTCGAGTTTTGTCTTTCGGAGACGTATGTCCTCCTTTATTTCGGAATAAAACGGGACTGCGCAACTCTGAGGCTATCAATATTTTATTTTATTATTAACAAATATGTACTTTTTCAACGACAGAGGACCTAACTAGTGGCGCCCACTGGTAGCCACAGAAACGACACGCCTTTAAAAACTTTTTCCTTTGAATCTTTTTGCAATGCATTAGGGGAGGAAGCGGGTGTTGTACATAATGCCCCCTAGCAAGTCTAGCCTGGTGCAAGGGTGTTTATAATAAACGGCTCTTGTCTTAGTTTAGTTTACTAAACGGCTGCGAAGAATTTGTAGAACTCTTAAAAAGCTATGTTTATGGGTTCACGTTTTGGAAATAAACAGAAATAATTCTGTGGAAATAAAAGTAGAAAGATATCGTCATTAGATAAAGAGGAAATGCTGGTGGCGTTTGTTCCATACAAACGTAATCCTCAGTTTCCTCTCTTGATAATGACACTAGAGCAATGATTATTCTACCATGCAATCTGTAGGTACCATTGTATGACCCTCGGTTGTGTTTTTCTCCATAAATTAATTATTATAAGAATTAGGAGCCTTCTAAAATCACAAAAACTTACCATTTTTAACGCCCTTATCAGTCGTCCAGCGTCAACAAAGGAAAATCGACAGACATATTATAATTCTTGGTTTTTATCGATCCAGTTTTGGAGTAGAAAACCAGGGATTACGAAATAGCGATTTCGTCTAATTTTAATAGGTATAATCGGTCCAAGCTGTAGTTGTCTCTATCGCCCTCAGGCGGGATAGCTCGGGCACAGCGCGACAGCAATAGTCATATTAAAAACCAATTTTTCAAATTTTTTGTAGCTATCCTTTCCTATAAACGCTATCACTATATAATATTCTTACTCTATGCTAGTACTAGTACGTATAATTATATAAAACTAAATCAAAAACCAAAGCACTCCAATTCGCTTGAATTTAATTACGTATAATACCGGTAAAAAAGTAAAAAGCCTCTGAGATAGGTATCGCAGCGGTAATCAAAAGGCTCGGCACTTCGGGGTATTGGTGGATCATTAATCATATTGGGAACTTGCATGATAAATTAATAGGTATTGTACCTTTAAGTTTTAGCTCTTTGTCTAGTGTGTCAGAGAGCTTTTTTCGATTAAAGCATGGGTTTTTATTATTATGTCATGTTTTAGCCGTATCATAGCTTAACATGGGGAGATTATGGCCTTATTAATAGGAAAAAAAAACGAAGATCTCTAAAGAATTTTTTTTTTATACGACTACTAGCTTTAGCCCGCGACTTCGTCCGCGTAGTTTTTTTTTCTAGATATGATTCATTGTAACAATATAGAGCTTTGTTCATGGCTATTGACAAACGTTCAGGTAGATTGAGAGCTGATTGCGAGCATGCCACATACAACTGAAACAGTCCTGTCGCAAATAAACTCTAGCAAATATCAGAGTTTTTCTATTAATAGCCATCGCGAAACAAACCTTGATAAGGAACTGTACACTTTTAAATTAAACGAAGGCTTTGGGATCAATGGTATACGCGGCACGAAGACTGTTTCTCATCTAGCAGGACCAGTTAATATTTTGGGCTCAATAACATTGCGGCGGAGAGCTGTTACTTGAAGTCTAGTTCCACAGCACAATTTTGTAGGCCGTATATTTCTAATCATTATGACAGGAGCACCTACGTATGGATTACCCGGCAGATTAAGATCGAGTTTAAAAATTTAACAGGATAATTTACCGACTCATCCATATCGACCATGGTGACAACAACCTTCAAATGAATAAATCAACATTTCATTTATCGCAGCGGGTTGGTCATTTTTGGGAGTCATAATGGCTCTCTCGCGCATAACCACAACAAAACAAGCATACGGCCCGCCTGATGGTAAGCGGTTACCGTAGCCATATAGACGCTTGCAACACACGAAGCATCGCTCACGCGTTACCGACCTTTCCCCCCTCCCCAATGAGCTTTGGCGACCTCACTCACGCGCAGGAACACAACTTTACACAACATAAAGTTATTTGGCTGCGATATTCTGTAAGGTGGAGGTACTTCGCCAGTCAAGCTGCTCTTTGAGCGAATTAATGCTATGTTCTACCTCTATTTTTCTTTTTCCTGGAGATTTCCTGGAAGCCGGCAACATTCCCAGCAGACTGGCAGCGATTACTTTATGTCTTTTTTTCTATTCCATAGAATGTTTATAGCACGTTTAATATATCGAAGCGCTCGTGGCATGATAAGCCGTTCTTAATAGCTGCCACAGTCGTGGTTTCTACCTGGGTAGGTGACCGCCTAGTTGTATTTCAAATCGAGCGTTTCCGCGTCTCGGCTGTTGGTCCCGGTTATCACTTAATAGTTGGAGGCCTTCTAGGTGGCTTGAAAACTCCAACAGTAGGTTGACCGCTAGCCTACCTCCACCGATCCGCAGTGGGCACGCGGGGTGGAGTATCTGCCCATTCCCTTTCACCCTGATTTGTGAAAGGAGGCCTGTGCTCAGCAGTGGGACATTTGATGATGATGATGAATATATCGAAGTTTTAATCAATTTGAGCCTCCATATTGTCACTCCAAATGCTAAATTGATCTCTAAAAAACTTACTCAAGTCTAAGAACACATCAGTGACTAAAACAAGCACAATATAAACCAAAATTACGCTGACATTACTCGGCCGATTCCGATTAAACTTTCACGTAAATACAGCGGCGGGCTTATGAAAGGCGCAGTAGACGTGTAGATAATTAGTTGTCGTTGCTGATTGACTGATTTCACTGAGTCAGCAAATCAAGTGAGTCATTGAACTTGCTAGGGTAGTGGACGAAGGGTAGAGACAGAAAAATAAAAGGTTTATTTTGTTTTGATTTCCGTTGACCCCTGATTCACAACTTACATCACCTTAGGCGCTGCACACACGTGTGTCTTGTATCGGACAAGCTACCAACGAATATTTGATTAAATCAGCCTGCACAGACGTAAACTGTGTCCGATTCGCTACAGGACACACCAACTACGGTTTCCTGTGAGGTGTAAAGTATCCTAAAGTATCACACAAGACACACGTTTGCGCAGCCACTCAGATACGCATATTTTTTCAGTGAGATCAAAATATATATGTTATGTAATGACTCTAAGCTTGTTTTATGATATATTTATTTACAACAATAGTACAAAATACAATCTATATATAGAAAATTTCCTCAAGCCTGCCGCTGCTTCCGATTAACGGCAAGGTTCCCAGAAGGCTGGCAGCGTTTCCTCTTTGGATAGCCAAGCTGACGCGTTGGCGGAAAAGGCTCCCCGCCCACTGGTCTCCGGAGGTCTCGATCAATTTCAAGCTTGTTTTGAAATGAGTAATTAAATAAATATCCTGGGACATTCCTCACACACGGTCATCTGATCCCAAACTAAGCAGAGCTTGTACTATGGAAACCAGATAACTGATATAATACATATACTACTTTTTGTTTGTAAATACATGCTTAATATACATAATTACACCCAGACTCATCACATACAGACATGTTCATGCACACAAATGCATGTCCTGTGTGGGAATCGAACCCACGACCTGCGGCGCGTAAGGTGAATCTTAACCAACTGCGCCAACTGGCCCGTCAAAATAATAATATATAATTGCTGAGTTAATTGCCGGCTCTTCTCAGCAAATGCAACCATCCAAAGCCGTATACTTAGTATTAAAGTCTGACTATTCATAATTGCTTGCGAAGGTTATTTGTATAAGTAACTAGCTGCTTCCCCCGCGGTTTCCCCCGCGTTCCCGGGATAAAAAATAGCCTATGACCTTCTCCATCTATCTGCATGCCAAATTTCATTGCGATCGGTTTAGCCGTTAAACGTATGAAACAATCGAACAAACTCACATTTATAATATTAAGTTAGGATGCGAAGATTATTTGTCGGTTGGTCTTTCTTTACGCAGCAACTGATCGGCTTGATTTTTTTCATAGAGATAGACCGGAGAGATTACATTCATACATACTACAGGTGAAGCTAATAAAAGGAAATTTTGAGAGAGGTAGAGCATAGCGTTTATTCGCTCAAAGAGCAGCTCGACTGGGGAAGTACCTCCACCTTACAGAATACCGCAGACAAATAACTTTATGTTGTGTAAAGTTGTGTTCCTGCGCGTGAGTAAAGTCGCCAGAGCTCATAGGGGAGGGGGGAAAGGTCGGTAACGCGTGAGCAATGCAACACAAGTGTTGTGTTGCAAGCGTCCATATGGCTACGGTAACCGCTTACCATCAGGCGGGCCGTATGCTTGTTTACCGACTTAGTTGTATAAAAAAAAAAACACCCACCCCACATCGTTTTTGCCGACGGTACACTGGAGTTTGCCATTGTAAAAGATCGATACATACACGTGCAACTTCAGAAGGACATGACTTTGATTTGCTTACACCACTGTCTAGTAACGCGCGTAGTATTACTTTGAATAAGTCTGACCACAATCTTACCATGGTATGTCATGTGACTGAATGTGGTAAGCACACAAATCCTGGATAAACAGGGTCTCAAGTCTATCTGCCAGAACACCTGAAAAAAAAATGAAACCTTGCTGTTTTTCTTGCCTGTTCTTCTCAGTTAAGGCTGACTTACGAAATGGTGGTAACTTCAGTAGGCTTTGACCTTCAAAGTGCCCTACTAGGGTCTAAATTTAAAAAATGGCTTTGACTTTGACTTTGACCTAGATAGGTGATTAGTGATATTTTTAACCGACTTCAAAAAAAGGAGGAGGTTCCCAATTCGGTTGTAATTTTTTTAAATGCTTGTTACCTCATAACTCCGTCATTTATTAACCGATTTGGAAAATGAAGAAACGTCAATAGCATCTTGGCTGACCCGGGAATAGAACCTTTCTTATCTCCCGTAATTACCAGGTCGATTTGAAGAATTATTTTTGCATTCGATAGCGCATTTATTGAGAAAACTGAGGCATGCAACCAAATAGGCGCTGGTAGTAGAGACACTATCTCAACTTTAATTACCTCAAGGGAATTACCTCAAGGGTGATTTCTGGACATTGTTTTTTTTCGATTCCAGGTTTCCCCCCTTAGGGATTATTAGGGGGCAATTCTAGACTAAAATTTAAAACTTGCAGGTCGGAATTGTGGAAAAAGAATTCGAATTCGAGTCCAGTTTTCCCCCCTAATTGGTATTATCAGGGGGGAACTTTAGACGTTTTTTTATAGATTCCACTTTTCCCCCTTAGGGGGGATTTTGGGAATAAGCTATATAAAGCAAGGCACAGCTAGTAAACCAAACTAATTATAATAAAGGTCTGTCAAATGTTTCCAAAATTAATTCAGGCTAAAGTTGGGATTGAGTTTAAATAATGCGGTAAACAAAATTACAGCAACACTAGATAGTGGTAACTGCCTGGTGACATGAAACATTCATCAACGCAACGTCCTACCTTGGATCATTTGGATAGGTACGAGTTTTGCATTAAAACTTATTAATTGTTACCTACTTTTCATACAGTTTATAGTATCATAGACTTAGGATTTCGCTACAATAATGGTACGTCCATGCTACGCGAAACGAGCACGAGCCGAGCCTCGAACGAACAGAATTCGTTCGTTACTCGCGATTTCAAGCGTGGACGTACTGAGCCTTCAACGAGCCTACAACGAGCGCGATGCGAATCCCTGTGTTCGTGAAAAAACTGACAATCGGGCGGAGCGCTGTCGAGCACGCTACGAATGCTCGTTCGTTTGGCTCGCGCTCGACTGCGCGCCGCCGATTGTCAGTTTTTTTGAGGAACACAGGGATTTGCATTACAGAGCTTCAATCGTCTGTGTTCTCATCGCGCTCTTTTAGGCTCGTTGTACATACCTACGTTCACACATGCAACCGCGAGCAACCAACAAATGAGGCACTGCTCGTGCTCGGTTCGCGGAGCGTGAACGCACCATTATCTTTTAATTGCCAGTAGGTATATTTAATTAAAGTAGTGGTCCAAAGAAAAACGAAAGACGACAATTTGCGCTCCTTCTCAATAGTGTCTCGTAAGGAAGCAATGAAATAAGATATGCTTAAAATACAAGAACACCTCAAATAATCACACTATTATTCAACTCTTTACATTTAATAAAACGCAACGTACGTAACTCTGTGCGTCTGTCTGAAAACAACTCGGAAATAACTGTCGTGTCCACGTCCACTGTTAGATCACTTCTGGACGCCCAATTTATGGGACTCCCTATCGTGGTCTTCCCAAAAAAGTACAGTATGGCTTTCTTCCAGAAGGGCTTCCATAGGCTACGAAGCGCTCATGGTGTAGCATGATTAGCCGTTCTTAATCGATCGGCAAATTTAAGCTACGTCTGTCTTGGTCGGTACCTGGATGGGTGACCGCCTAGTGGTATTTCAAATCGAGCGTTTCCGTGCTTCGGAAGGCACGTAAAGCCGTTGGTCCCGGTTATCACTTAATTGTGATAGTCGTTAAGCTGGTTGGATGCCTCCTAGGCGGCTTGAAAAACTCCAACAGTAGGTTGGCCACTAGCCTACCTCCACCGATCCGCAGTGGGCACGCGTGGTGGAGTATCTGCCCATTCCCTTTCACCCTGATTTGTGAAAGGAGGCATGTGCTCAGCAGTGGGACATTATAGGCTGATGATGATGATGAGGCTACGGTAGCAGCTTCACATCAGGCGGGCCGTATGCTAAATAAAAATAAACCACATTAATGCCGGCTAACAAAACCGGCTTGCGTATAAAAGTGCGTAAAAACTAACAGTCGAAGGACGGTGTCCGTGACACATATCCTGAGATGTTGGCCACCGATAAGTGGGTATTTAAGGAAACTGTTCCAAGGACGCCGAACGTCCTTGCTTAGCGGCCGCCGGATTCTGTCCCGCGACGGCCAGCCTAGCGTTTGACGGGCTTAGGGTTGGGACACAGCGGGACAATTACCAACTTTTGTTTGACTTTTAACACCAGTGATGATGTAGCTACGGTGGTGGGCATTTCACCTAAATATGTACCCAATGTGCCAGGCAGTAATGACTAGGCGATGGGATTTAAATTGGGGTTATAAATCACGATATTTTGAATAAACAAAATTGGTGCGTAACAATTATGAATGACGTATATTCTATTATTTGTATATTTAATATACGAAATTTATAGTAAGCCATACAAAATGCTGTCATTTATATCTTTTAAATTATATTAAATAAAGTGCCTTAAAAAATAGAAAAACATTTACAAAAATGTGTTCAAAAGATGTTTTATATGAAATTTCTTCATGTATTTTTGGGAATTACTGTTTATAGATTTTTTTAACCCCGGGTCGGGACATGTCCCGTTGTACTTGGCCAGCCCTATTGCTCTAGCGGTGCGGACTCGAGCAAAACATGATTACCGCGGTTATAATGTTCGACTTTCCGTTTAAACGGATATTTATCATGTTAGACTTCCTTTTTTCGGGAATTGGTTGGCAGTTAAGTATGCATACACCTAGTTTTTTTCGCCGAATCGGTTTTCATAGATCGAATTTAGAACCCGGCATTATAAGAAAGAAAAGAGATTGACGCGGTGACATTTGGTAGTTGGATGCCTCCTAGGCAGCTTGAAAAATTCCAACAGTAGGTTGACCACTAGCCTACCTCCACCAATCCGCAGTGGGCACGCGTGGTGGAGTATCGCCCAGTCCCTTTCACCCTCATTTGTGAAAGGAGGCCTGTTCTCAGCAGTGGGACATTATAGGCTGATGATGATGATGATGAATCTTTGATACTTTATCTTTGTACTTTGGTAAGCGGTCCGCCTTATGGTAAGCGATTACCGTAGCGCAACACAATCAGGGGTAAAGCTCGCGCGTTGCCATAATAACATACATCTCTCCACATCAGCCCCATGGCTATACTCCCTTAGGAAACCACTGGTACCTCATTTCACAACCTGAGAATCCGTGGTAAGGAGTTCCTTTAAAACAGTACATTGCGACGCCCATTTTGTTCTTTATAATTACTAGTCATGAAAAATACAAAAATAACTGTAGCAAAGAACTGCAACACTCCGGCCGCCAGTAAAATAGGGCAAAACGTTGATATGCTTGCATATTTGAAACATGTTCATACAATAATGGAAGAAAAACATTTGATACCGCATTTATTACATAATATGACTTGAAATAAATTAGCATTTTTCTATTTGAATTCTAACCAGTGTAAATTTACGTGTATACTGCAAGCTATGTAAGAAAGCGAACATAAGATACTAGATTTATCCTTCTAGGCTTTGTGTGCTACCTACGGCCACATCATCACATACCATGGTGAGATTGTGGTCGAACATTCGGCGCAAGTAGGGATTGCAATCCGGATACTTCGAAATCCGAAAATGACTGAAAAATCCGGATTTTAGGGGCCTATTATAAATCCGAATATTGATAATAAAATCCGGTTTTTTCGAATTTTAATCATAATTGATAATAGTTGATGTTTAACTAAAAATTTTCATTAAATATCCAGTAGATTTAGGTCAGTATTACTCTGAAATCTATACACCGCTCGGCACACACGCGGCTAGCTGCTACCGCTCATCCATCTAGCTAATAGTTATGTCGGCCAGTGAGTCTTAGATCGAGGCGAAGCGCGCGCGGCGCGAGTAACAACTCTTTGCACAACGTAAAATCAAGAATGATAGTTCTATATAGTCGGGTTACCGCTGAAAGCATTTTGTACATCGGCTGATCTCAGAAAATTGTTACTTTTGAAAGGGTCTGACACACCAGCCTTCTAAGCAAGCTTCCTTAATATGAAATGTCTGGTGGTCTGTGCGTTTGGATTTCCAATTTCCGGGCGACGGGTGTTTGTCGGACCTTTTCGCAATCAATTCCACAGAGATCAGATTCAGTTCTCTCTGCAACCTTATTTCTGCTGCATATTAACGATCTGGTGAAGCCCGGTATCTTTGGGTACGTAGACGATAGCACCGTTGTCATAGATCCAATTGTTGCGAGAGGCCATGGTAGAGCGTTTGAACGTAACTTTACAGGCAGTCTCCGATTGGGGCAATGCCAATCTGGTCACTTTTAATGCTACCAAGACGCAGGTGTGTCTTTTCACCACCAAACGGAGCCCTTTCCACCAGGCTCTCGTCCTCGACTCAATAAACCGCCGAGCCAGAAGACCCATCCAATATGAGACTAATTATGACGAAACTCACGAGGCTCGACCATCGAAGAAAGGTTGCTTGCCTTATCGGTTTTGTACAGGATATATTTTTGAGAGTGTGTGCAGGAATTGCTCAACCTTATTCCAACCACCATCCCTATTTTTACTCCGAACCACAAGACACGGGGATTTTTTTTCATTTGTATCCTCAATTATAATGCAGGGACAGCAAGGGAGTGGAACTTGCTTCCAGCGACTGTATTTCCTGACTCTTAGAATCTAGGGACTTTCACGGCCAGAATGAATAGGTTCCATTTGGGTTAGCGTGCTCCACCTTAGGCTTCGTCATTATCCTTTATGGACGGCTCAGTAGCCGAATACAAGCCCATTTTTGTTTAAATATTACTTATTTATTTTGTTTAAAAATTGTTTATTCAATATAGGCCTTAATAAGGCACTTACGAACGTTACAATTGATTTTACCACCGGTTCGTAATACACTTAAACTGAGAAGAGTCCCGGCAAGAAACTCAGCAAGGTTTTTTCTTTTTTTAATTATCTTATAATAAATTTGACAATATTAGATAATTAAATTAAAATAGCCTGTAAAGCGAACACTTCATTCAAATGCGTTCTTGTCTTCTACAAAGTCGGAAACTTTATAGTACCCTTTATTACACAATTTTTGTTTAACTAACTTTTTAAATCTATACACAGATAGTTCTTGAATTGATTTGGGTACTTTGTTATAGAAGCGTATACATTGCCCCTTAAAAGAATCCCTAACTTGGCTGGGCCGTGTTACAGGTACAGCAAGTTTGTCCTTATTTCTAGTGTTTAAACTATGAGTGTCGCAATTTTTAGGAAAGTTAAGTATATTTTTTCGAACATAAATTAAGTTTTCATATATGTATTGAGACGACACTGTAATTACATTTATGGTTTTAATCTTGCCGTAAATTCGTCAGTGAGAGAACGGATTTTCTTCACTGCATACGCTGCAGAACTAAGTCTATTCACTAGATTATGTATGTGTGGACCCCATTGTAACTTATCGTCTAATGTAATACCTAAAAATACAGTCGCTTTAACAAGATCCAATTTTTTTTCTAAAGCAAGCAATGGAAATACAATAAAATAGAACACCTCTCTTCAAACTACTAATAATTGAGCATAAACTACGCGTACAATTTAAAATTACAAAAGATTGCAAATTATTAAAAGAAACAAAAAACCCGACTGCGTTAAACAAAAATTAACTGAAAAGAGAAAAACAAGCTCTTTAATCTATAGAATTTTGAATATAAATTGAATTTTATAAGGTATTGCAGTCGGGACAATCAATAACCTAAGTATGTATTTTTTTTGTAATATTTGTTTATCCCCGACTGCAATACATTATACTTATAAAATTCAATTTATATTCAAAATTCTATAGATTAAAGAGCTTGTTTTTCTCTTTTCAGTTAATTTTTGTTTAACGCAGTCGGGTTTTTTGTTTCTTTTAATAATTTAATTTATTTCAGACTTTTTAAATTTATACAGAATGAGTTGTAAGTATTATTAAGTAAATGAGCGGTACGGTAAAGTAACGCTAACAACCATCGCAACTCTGTGAGTTACGTACGGTAGCTGTTCATAGTACCTACCTACTGTCCTTGCATTAAACATGTTTTTTTGCAGTTTACGTCAAAACGGTAGCATAAAAGTATTACAATATATACATATATGGAAAGGGCTGTTCACAAGCTTTCATTTGATACCCATATTGTTACAATAATGTAATTTTTGTTTTTAATGCCCCCCCTCTTTTTTTTATCCATAGACTCCATATAAAAATAATATACCCTATGACACTCCCACAGTTCAGACGAATCTAACGACACCTCATATGCTTAAATCCATCAAGCCGTTTAGGCTGCAGAGCGTGCCAAAGAAATAGACATACATACATACATACATACATACATACTTACATACATACATACATACACTCGAAAAACATAACCCTCCTTCCGGGTCAGTCGGGTAAAAAAAAACAAAAATTCGAAAAATCCGGATAATCCGGATTTATATGTGATGAAAAAGTTTGAATCCGGATTGGAAAAAAATCCGGATTTTGCAATCCCTAGGCGCAAGTTCGTTGCGCGAGCTCGCGACGTACGTTCGCGGCAGTCGTCGGCAAGCCGCGCGCGGCATTCACATTCACACACCATAAGATTACCTCTTGATTGAGAAATAAGCATGCCACAAACATTGACGTTTTAAATATTACTAGAGCACAACTGCGATGCCAGGTTAAAAGTATAGCCTCTTCTCTTCATATGAGAAATGGTTATGGTTTTCAGTAATCGTATTAATTTAGAAACGGCAAAAATAGCTTTGCATTCAGATAAAAAATGAAGCTTCGCTCCTTACTGTGATCAATATTTATCAGGTATAGTGTTTGAGAAATGTGTTTATAACTTTACGAGTAATGTATGTTGTAATTGTTTGTGTGGAAACAATAGGTAGGTACCTATATTATGTTGTGTTTTTTTATGCAAACAATAATGACTGTAAGTCTGAACGGAATGAGTTCAATACCGAATACCACAATTGGGTACTTTCCAGGGTAGAAAATATATGATTATATTTAGTCCGTCAGTTAGATTATCAGAAAATATTGGACACGTTTTTTGGAGTTTCCCAACAGGTAGGCCTCAAGACAAATATTATGTCTAATGTTCATATTCCGCCAACTGGTAATTGTTGGGAGCACTGTTCTCGATGTTGTAGACAAGTATGTTTACCTAGGACAAATGGTCCAACTAGGTATGTCCAACTTCAACAAAGAGGTCAATCGAAGTATCCAACTCGGCTGGGAAGCTACGGCATATCTTCACATCCAAAATACCTCAGAGTCTGAAGACTAAGGACTTCAATCAGTGCGTGTTACCAGTGATGACATATGGGACAGCGACGTGGTCTTTCACTGCTGGCCGCATAAATAAGCTCAGAGTCACTCAGCGAGCTATGGAACAAGCTATGCTCAGAATTTCTCTACGTGACAGGGTCCGAAATGAGGACATTCGTAGGAGAACGAAAACGACGGACAAAGCTCATAGAGTTAGTAAGCTGAAGTGGCAATGGGCAGGCCACATCGCTCGAAGAGCCGATAACCGCTGGGGAAGAAAGGTTCTCGAGTGGCGACCACGTACTGGCAAGCGCCGAGCGGGCCGACCTCCCACCAGATGGACCGACGACCTGGTCACAGTCGCTGGGCGCCGCTGAATGCAAGCGGCCCAGAACCGTTCCAAGTGGAAATCAATGAGGGAGGCCTATGTTCAGCAATGGACATCCATGGGCTGATATGATGATGATGATTGGCATTTTTATTTTCTTCAAAATTCCTCCATTATGCAGAATAATTCCTGTCTCGTCTAACCTCCTCAGATTTTGTCTGTTGAGAAACTCTAAATCAAAACACTTATCGGGTGTTTGAACAACAAATTCTACAACAAATAAAATGCACCTACAAGCAAATTAATCGATTTTATAGCCAGACTTAAATACCGTAAAATCTATAATTGCCCAATCGTTTGACTTGTGAGAGGGCCGCCGTATGTCCTAATTATTCATCTTATATAATATCTTGTTACCTATTCGAATTGTCCGCATTCATAGTTACGAAAATGCTTTCGAGGCGAGCTGAATGTATACTGATTTGCAATTAACAAAAAAAATAAACCACCGAAAAAACTGAAATGCAAAAAATAATAAACCTTTTAAATAGATAGAATTTTGAATATAACTTGAATTTAATAAGGTTTTGCAGTCGCGGACGAACCAATGACCAACTTAGGTATGTATTATTTTGTATACCCTATCCAATAAAAAAGAATTATCAAAATCGGACTACTCTGTAAAAAGTTATGCGGATAAAAACATTTAAAAAAAAATATACGCGTCGACTTGTAAACCTCCTCCAATTTTTCTTTGGTTAAAAAATCTCGGAGATTTTCATTTCATAAACCCGGCAAAATAAAAATATTCCGCAATCAAAATAGTCTTTGGCCTCGTTTCGTTGTATCATAATATTTGCATAGATTTTCATGTTTTCATAAATATTCTAAAAATTATTTAAATACATTAAGAGACATTAAGGAATTTTTCGAATATAAAATTTAATTTGTGCTAATTTACCCTTTGATTATTATTATTTAAATTTTTATTGATGCTGGCTATTGACATTGTTTTTTTTTTTTTTTTGTAGGTAATTCCACAGAATATTTAATAGTACTACGTAGTAATTCCTTAATTTGATTTCTTATACTTCGTGTTTTGTTTCGTTTAATAATAATCTGATAATCATGTTTACTAATATTTCTACACCTGGAACAGGTAGAATATGCTGAACATCTCAATTAATATGACATCTTGTGTACCATATTTGAAGAAATAAATAAATTATTATTAAGTTATTAAGCGTCAATGAATTATTTTTTCATTATTCAAATTTTTTCAATATTCCAAATCCAGCCCTGAATTATTTGCTAAATAATCTTATATAATTTTTCTTTTCCACAGATAAACAACAACCATGACCTAAAAATGGCGCTCAAAATTAACTACAAAGACGAACACGGTATCGTCCAAATCGACATGAGTCCAACGTTATCCCGGGATAAGCCTGAAGATATCACGGACCCGAAGTTCGACACGATCAACAGTCGCTTCGGGCAGTACGACCTCTTCAGCGGAAAGTACGATGTCGATAGTGGGGAGACACCTCCATCGCTATTCCGAAGTCGATACAACAGCATTGAGGAAGAGCTGGCCAACACACCGTACGCCTTCGCTACGGAACGCTCGCTCCGTCTAAACAGCGCTAGTAATCTCGACATCACAATTAAATCGAGACTAGACGATATCTCTCCATCCAAAGACATCGAAGACGATAGATTCTTCAATCGAAATTTAAACTACGATGGTTTATTCGGACCTGAAATCGATTCAGATTCAAAAATAAAAACGGACGATTCTCCCGCGTTTACGGTAACACAGTTGATTCACGCGCAGGATCGTTATTTTGATTTATCGTCGCGGCAATCGATAGTAGATAGTCCGCGGCAGTCGATAAACGATAGTCCGAGGAGTGTGGTGAAACATTTGAGGGATAGTTTCGAAGTGCGAAGTGTGCCAAGTTCGGGGAAGGATAGGGTGGTGAAAATTGTCGATAATTTGTCGAAGCGTAGTGATGGGGCTTTTAAAGTGTTGTCTTCGGAAGTGAAGAGTGCCGGGGTTGCTGAGCCGGCGAGCGTCACGTGAGTTCTAAATTTGATTTTTTATAACTTTTTTTTTATAACATCAATGCAATGTTCATTTTACAACCTTATATTTTTAATGATTGTATGTAGTAATAATAATAAGTTATTGAAATATATAATTAGACTCACTTATGACTTACTCATGTGTATGCGCAATTATGTTACGCTCATAAACTACTAAGCACAGATTACAGAATAAAGGCAGAGCGCACGGAACACAAAAGTGAAGCCAAAAAGCAAATACAAATTTAAAATTAGATACCTGGTATTAGTTTTCCAGTTTGTATTTGCTTTGTTTAACCATAGTTTATTAGTAAAGAAGTGTTTTTTGTTAAATAAAGTTTGTTAAACAAAGCAAATATAAATTCAAAAGCGAATACCAGGTATGTGTTTTTGGCCTCACTCCCGTGTTTCGCGCACTCCATCTGCCTTATTCTGTAATCTGTGCTACTAAGTATAAAAATATAATTTACGGAACTGGCGTAGAATTGTGATCATAGAGATAAATGTCTGCAAAGTTGGTATTTACAGACGAGGCGGTATTAAGCTAAGGAAGCCGAGAGTGTAATGATAAATTTACACGCGTGTCATACGACGTTTTTCAACACACTTGCGAGGATAAAAACAAATTTATATTTTTCTAAGTAGATTTTTTTATAATGACAATGATGATTCATGAATAATTATGATTCCTCTATAAGCCAAAGTCTAAGTCAAAACCATTTAATCAAATTAGGCCCTAGTAGGACACTTATAAGAAGAATGAATTAAGCGCTCGTGGTGTAGCATGATTAGCCGTTCCGGCAAAGTTGAGCTACGTCTGTCGTGGTCGGTACCTGGATGGGTGACCGCCTAGTGGTATTTCAAATCGAGCGTTTCCGTGCTTCCGAAGGCACGTAAAGCCGTTGGTCCCGGTTATCACTTAATTGTGATAGACGTTAAGCTAGTTGGATGCCTCCTAGGCGGCTTGAAAAATTCCAACTGTATGTTGGCCACTAGCCTACCTCCACCGATCCGCAGTGGGCACGCGTGGCGGAGTATCTGCCCATTCCCTTTCACCCTGATTTGTGAGGAGGCCTGTGCTCAGCAGTGGGACATTATAGGCTGATGATGATGATGATGATGAGGACACTTATAAAGGTCAAAGCTACTGAAGTTACCACCCGCTCGGAAGTTGGCCTTCAACTTAGAAGAACTTCTCTTTTCCGTGAGCAGAACAGACGAGAAACTCAGCGAGGGTAATTTTTTTTAATATCTTAAAGGTGGAAAACAAGCATACGGCCTGCCTGATGGTAAGCAGTTACCGTAGCCTATGGACGCTTGCAACACCAGGGGCGCTTTTTCAGGGTCGGCACAAATCGCGCGTTGCCGACCCTAAAAAATAAATAAATTTTGGTAATTTTTCCCAAATATACGCAAGCCAGTCCAATTGTCTTAAATAACCGGAAATGACTTGCCTTTAAGTATTTACCGACAGTTTTTGTCACACAAGTCTTTGTAACATTATATTAGTGATGGCAGATTTGGTAAATACATTTCGGATGACATATTTGGCCAGGCCAGGTTTTGTCCGAGTCAATGACATTTTGGCCATTTTTATATGCAAATGTCTGACTGTATAAAGAGTAGATTATTATCGAATATGACGCATTATTTACTTGAAGACTTCTCTAATAACGAGGTTCTTGAGAGCCAGTTTACAATCATCAGCCATATCGCCAACATAAAACGAGGGGATTTGAAGTTACCGTTCTTCACTTCCCAAAAGCCAGCCGCTATCAAGCCGCTAATTTTAAATGGTTACCGTGGCCTTATACCCTTGAAACACCAACGTGTCGGGCTCCTGCTGTTGATATAAGCTAAAATAGGTCGTCACAGTCACAGCTAAGATACCTGACTGATTTTAAATGAAGATCTTAAGATACAGGTTATTTTTCTTTCGGGATGCGGGTGAAACCGGTGGGAAAGACAACAAATTTTGGACTCGTCAAGTACTATACCGCAATCAAATTCTAAATCACGCATTACACATGCATATTATTTAGAACTGTGTGATACCAAAATACTTTTAACTCAGCTTATGCTGCACTGTGGGCAGCTTATGTGCATGCTGCATCGCTGGTTTTCGGATATGACCAAAAATTTGGCCACGGCAAAACGTGTCATAAAAATATAATAAATAATAATACTTTATATTATAGTGCAGCTGTTGAATATCGCACTAAAACATCCGTGTCCGTGTTTTTTAACGATAATTGAAAATACTTAGGATTTATTGGACAGGACGAAAAAAAGGAGGAGGTTCTCAATTCAGTACTTTTTTTTTATGTTTGTTACCCCTGACTCCGTCATTTATTAACCGATATGGGAAATTATTTTTTTGTCTGGAAGGGTACACTTCCTGTTTGGTCCCATTGTCATCAGATCAGAATTTGATTACTTCTTAGTGTACTTTGAAGTCGGTTTAAGGTTTTTGTAAAACAGTCCAATTACGTTAGAAAGAAATAAAGTGAGACTAAATTAGTAAATTCTAAACAACCCAAAAATCAGCACCCATATCATATAATAACAACAAGCCAAGGCACCTCAAGCCTAAACAAATCTTTTATTTTCGCAAAAAAATTTAAAATGGTTATTAATCCGACAAACAGTGGTTTTGTATAAAAAAAGATCATTTATATCAAATGAAGCGCGTCTATTGTAGAGGCGACCTCTAAACCTATTGTTTAAATTAAATATTTCCTGAATTATATTTATTTTAAACAATTCCTTGATCTTCAATGCTATTGATACAATACAAAAAACTTGAGAGGTGTCAAGGGACACCCGGATGGAACGAAGTTAAAAACAAATATGTATAAATATTATTTTACATATTTGTTTTTTCAATGCGAAAAAGAAAGACGAAAAGAAAATAACTGGCTTGCTTTCTATAAGAGAGAGAGAGAGAGAGACAGACAGAGAAACATGCGCACGCCGCACGGCTTACAACTATAGCCAAAAAGTGTCGTTACAACTTTATAATTGTAAACTTTATAATTATAATTGTTGTGTCCCTTTCTGTAGGACTATAAATCAGCAAGTTAATATTATTGTCCGACATACATAATTAATCTGTTCACACTCCACATGGTGTGTCAGAGAAACTGGGTTAATATTTGCCAGCCATTATAATGCTACTAGTTGTTCCCCGCGGTTCCACCCGCGTTCTCGGGATAAAAAGCCTATGTCCTTCTCCATACCATAGGCTATCTGCATGCCAAATTTCATGATGATATTAGTTAATTAATTCTTTAAACACATACTTAGTATTATAAGACACAAAATAACTTAAAAACTATAACAAAACTAAAACTATAACTTAAAAATAAACTTAATCTAACAAGCCGCTACCAGTAGGCAACGTGCCCAAAATGCTGGCTGCATTGCCACGTTGTATGGCAATGCTTAATCTTTGCCCAAAATAAAAACCAGCATTTTGGTCACGTGTTGCTTCGACCAGACGTCCAGATAAATCATTGAAAATTTTGCGTGCTCCCGGTCCCCACGGTCCTAGCGTTTCCACCCCAAAAGGCTCAAATATGTACCCGCTATCAAGGGTACTATATTTGCACCTTTTGAGGCTCTCCGCTGATTCCGCCGCCGCACCAGCCCTATTTTTAGTTCCAGGAAGATGAGACGGCGCAAGAGTGTCTACGCAAGTAGCGTCCCACACTAAAGGCCGCCCCATCTTCCATGGAATAAGAGTCATTCCGTCAGGTCTTTTACCATCGTCACGCATGAGGCCATTTGGTTCCAAAACGGCCGCACAGTTGGCGGTGGTAAAAGCCCGACGTATGATATCATTAAGGCTGGAGTGGCGGGGAATTCTTCCCGCACTTCTGACACAAGACAGACCGTGGTGACCGAGCCGGTCGACAGCAGTGCCACACTGGCAGCGGTGCGGAGCACTACACGAAGCGCCCAAGCGAATGGATACTGCAATTCGGAAAGATGTTGAATCAATTAGAGTACCAGTATTGGGCGATGGGAGAGCCTGTAGCCACAAACCCGATTCCCACTCACCAACGGCTAACAGACGGGCACGATCTGCGGAGCTTAAGCACGTATTTAAAAGATACTTCCGTGTTAACTCGCAGATCGGCCCATCCCACAGCCGCTGAGAAGATGTGGTTTGTGGCAAATCAAAGTTAGGACAGGCTAATCTCCACGCATTCCTGGCCTCGTTTAAGTAGTTTATTTCCAAACTGTCCAAAGAGGCTGCGAGAATTTTTTGTGTTAAATTTTGAGTACTATGGACAGAGGACAGGAATGCGGGGAGAGCTACACCAGAAATAGATCGTACTCCCAGGCCCCCCAAACGCACTGGAAGTGAAGCCTGTAACCAAGCCCGCTCTTCAAAATTTATATTCAAAATAGATGCCAAAGTATTTTTTACGATGCTGTCTAATCTTTCAAGAAGCTCTTTATGTTTCCAGAGCTGACAACATCGTAAAATGTAAGTAAATTTGGGGACAAAAAGACAAAATTTTATAATAGTAAAAGCCATGTGGGTATTAATTTTTGATAATCGGTTTGAAGTTTGTAAAAAATTTTGAATTTTTTCGTCGAAAAATGAAGGAAATGATTCATCAAGGATAGGGGAGCCTAATAAACGGAGAGAACATTTGTCAATAATTTTTATATTTGGGGCCAAACCGATAAACTTTTTTAAAACCAAATCTTTTGAAGGACAATTGTCGGAGAAATAGAGTTCACATTTTGAAAAATTTAAATCAAGACCTATATCTTTAAACTCTTTTATTAAAAAAAGAAGGTCGTCAAATACGGTGTTAGCGTCACCACCAAACGTCCCATCATCCAAATACCAAACATTTAGTTTAGATTGAAGACGTTGGATGATGGGATGAATGGCGAGACTGAATATTGCTGGGCCGAGAGGGTCTCCTTGTTGACAACCAACCGCGGATAAAATTTCGTTGCCAAGATAAGTTAATTTTGTTGAAGAACTATAACATTGCCAAATAAAACTATATAAATTTGGAATTTTGTCTTTAACTTGCGTTAATAAGGCTCCTCTATCCACAGAATTGAAGGCATTCTTCACGTCCACCTTCAGCAGCACATCTCCACAATTTTGATCTAAAAATGTACGCACCGAATGAACGGCGGCTTCGCAGCCACCTTGCGAGCCAAAACCTAGCTGCACTGGCTGGAAATAGTTTGCCATTTGAGGCGCGGTCTTTTTGCAGCAGATTTTGGCTGCAAGGCGACGATATGTCATACCGACGGCTATTGGTCTAATGCCACCGTCATTCTTTTTTAGAGCACAAAGATTGGCACCGTAAAGAATCTCCGTGATGTCTCCGTTGACTTGCCCTGACAGCATAAGGTTAACCAAAGCCGTCAAGTCCCTAAGTAGCGCCTCACCTGTTTCACCATTGCCGCCACACAATAAGTCTTTTAAATGTTGCGGCGTTAGGGCATCTAAACCTCCTGCGGAGCCACTCTGAAAGGACGCGACGGCTGCAGATACATCCTGAGCGGTAACTTCAACGGAAACATCAGACTCTTTCGGTGCCTCGGGAAGTTGAAGATCTGCTGCCGGAGATGGATGTTTTCCTTCTAGAGCTAGAAGCGTTTCAGGGGAAGCGGGTGCTATTGTGTCACTGGAAAAAAGGATTCGCGAAGCACCTTTTATATCTCCGTCACCGAGTTTGCTCTCTACACGTCTGTAGATAGCAGACTCCGTGACGGGTTTCACAGTGAAATTTGAATTTTGATTTGATACTAAACTGCTGTCCGAAAGTAGTACAAGTTCTTCCAGTGTGCTGTACTTCACGCAGTTCTCTTTAACTCGAGTAGTTAAAGACTTTTTATTATTTTGTTCTGGACTGACGTAAAACACAGCATAAGGGAAAGACAACAAATGCTCCCAAGAACGTCTTGTATTTTTCAAAACTACTAACTTGATTGCCTGGGATAATGCGATAGCGACAGAGAGGCGGGCACCACGTGGAATCCGTTTTAAAACTGGTGTTGATATTTTTGAATGCGATAAAGTTTTCCAAAAGGGTTGATCAGGACTATACTGAGAAGTAGTACCTTGGTTAGAATTCGGAGCCGAAAGGGGGATGTTAACATTTTTATGGCATTTGCCCTGGTGGATTTTTAGACCTCTCTGTCCCTTAAAAAAACGTACCTGAGAACATTCATGGCATTGTACGAGATCTTCCAGTGACACAACTGGTTGGTTACTGGATTCACTTTGATTCGCTTGAACGCATCGTGGCATGTCCGAAGCAAAAATGTCTTTAAGTAACCTATATAAAAATACGATAAAATAAGCCAAAACACATAAAAACGCACAAGAAAACATATAAAACAAACCGAACACTTCACATGGCGTATTTATGAAGAGAGCACATTGGCGGCGGCGGCGGACCACGGCTTGGAGCCATGGTAGCACTAATCTTCTATGCGCTCTTCGATTTTTCTATGCGCTCACTTACGTACGTGTTAGTACGGTATGCCTCGTGCAGTTCAACCGCTATTTACTGGGTTTAAAAATAATTTTAAGATGAACAGTTATGAACAGTGATATTAGTAAGACACTTTATATAATTTGATAGACCGCGTTATGCTAAAATTAGCATTCATCTGTATTTTTTTGTAATCGCGTCTTTCTATTCATAGCTTCTTGGATATCGAATAAACATTTTTTATTTAGTTCCCCATACGAAACGTATTCAATAATAACCGGAACCAAATAATAGAAAGAAAAGCTTACAAAAAACCAGCCAAGTGCGTGTCGGACACTAAAGATTTTTTTGGTAGGGGGGCCCTTAATATATATTTTTTAAATTTTTGTTGTTATTTTTATAGCGGCACTAGAAATACACTTTCCGTGTTTTTTTTTTATTTAATTGTCTTGCGTTTGGCCACTGACCCGCCCATAAGGGGTGATGACGAAGCCTAAGATGACACACGCTTACCCAGAAGAAACCACTTCACTCTGGGCCTTGAAAGTTCCTAGATTGTAAGCGTCAGGAAACACAGACGCCGGAAGCAAGTTCCACTCCCTTGCTGTCCGCATTATAAATTAGGATGCAAAACGCTGTGTCCGTATTTTCGGTACTACGTCAACAACGTTCGGGTGAAAATTTTCGCGGCGTCTTGTGGTTCGATGTAAAAATGGGGATGGTGGAATTAGGTTGAACAATTCCTGTTCCGATTCCAATTTTAAACTAACTATTACGGTTCATGAAATACAGTCCTCTGATAGACAGACGGACTGACAGAAGGGGCTTAGTAATAGGGTCCCGTTGGCATCCTTTGGGTACGGACCCTAAAAAGATACAAAAAGGGAATGGAGTTTCCAGCGTCTGTTTCCCGACCCTTACAATCTATTGATTTTCAAGTCCAAAGTGAAAAGGCTCCTTCTGGGTAAGCGTGCTCTATCTTAGGCTTCGTCAGGTCCTTTATGAACCTTCCTTCTTCCTTATGGTCCTTTTTGACGGGCCAGTTGGCGCAGTTGGTTAAGACTCTAGTAAAGATTCCTGATTCCACCTATTGCGCCGCAGGTCGTGGGTTCGATTCCCACACAATGCATGAACATGTCTGTATGTCCGGAGTCTATTAAGTATGTATTTACAAACAAAAAGTAGCATAAGTATTATATCAGTTATCTGGTTTCCATAGTACAAGCTCTGCTTAGTTTGGGATCAGATGACCGTGTGTGAGGAATGTCCCAGGATAATTATTATTATTATTTATCGACGGGTCAGTGCCTAAATACAATTCCAGCATCAAATAGCGTGCAATATTGACAATACGGTGGGCGGTATTCGGTTTGCAAACCTCGTCCTGCAGCTAAATATTTTCGCATACAAAAAATTAAGCTTCAACTAAAATTACGGGCAATAACAACAAATTACCTACCTATAACAATAAATCTCAGTAAAACATCAAAACAAGTAATTTCTTACGTCGCATAGACCTTGATATGGTCACAACCGACTGGTCTAACGTCATTGAACAGTTTTTATACAACTACGCAAAAAGTTTGGTATTACACGGGCAATCATATGGTTTGTGCTTGTTAAAGAGTACTTCATCATCATCATCATCAGCCTATAATGTCCCACTGCTGAGCACAGCCCTCCTTTCACAAATCAGGGTGAAAGGGAATAGGCAATACTCCACCACGCGAGCCCACTGCGGATCGGTGGAGGTAGGCTAGTGGTCAACCTACTGTTGGAGTTTTCAAGCCGCCTTGAAGGCCTCCAACTAGCTTAACGACTATCACAATTAAGTGATAACCGGGACTAACGGATTTACGTGCCTTCCGAAGCACGGAAACGCTCGATTTGAAATACCACTAGGCGGTCACACATCCAGGTACCGACCACGACGGTGGTAGCTTAACTTTGCCGATCGATAATCATGCTACACCACGAGCTCTTCAAGTTAATTTTGGATTGTTGAATTTATTTATTTATTTATTCGGAAAACCAACAGCTGATTACATTAATATAACTTCAGTGTACATGGTGTGAGAGCCATTTAAAGGTCTTCACCAATAGAAACAGAAAAAATATAAAGAAAAAAAACAATGTTGTAAAGACAAGGTAAGACAGAAAGTTAAGTTTAAAACACAATATAGATCGTTATGCTATTGCAGATTGTTATGATATTGCAGATCGTTATGCTACTATTGACTACTTAAGTAATTGTTAATAGTAAACATTAATAAATAGAAGTTAAAATTATATGTTAGTATGGTTTATATAATGCTCAGTTGTCAGAGAAAAATCGCGTAAAATTTCGAATATTCGTCTGATTATAAAACGTGACCATTTCAATAGAACGTTTAATTCAGACCTTCCTTGGTTAAAAAGTGTACTACTTACATTATTTACCTCATACACTTGCATTTTTTTTTTCTATGTAATTAATAGTCAACGCTTGGTTGAATTCTACTTTTAGATTTTGCCTTGAAACAATTAATTTGTGTGTCATTCTTATATTCGTAACCGTATGGGCCAGTTGGCGTGGATTCCGGCTATCAAGCCGCATGTTGTGGGTTCGATTCCCACCCGGACATGCATTTGTGTACACGAACATCCGTATGTTCTGAGTCTGGGTGAAATTATGTATATTAAGTATGTATTTACAAACAAAAAGTATATTTAGTATATCAGTTATCTAGTTTCCATAGTACAAACTCTGCTTAGTTTGGTATTTTGTAAAAATAATATTCATCTCAGTTTGGTTTTGTCTTTTCCGTGTATGGCCGCGGTCCAATTTTAAAATCTTCGATCGAAAATTGTTCACCATTTTTTTGGTATCTTCAATGATTGAAGTTCCCTTTATGGTTACGAAGTACAATGATCTTGATGTTACATCATTAAACCAATTATCTTACTACGGTGTGTTATTTATCTTACATCATTTTAGAACACCAATTTTGTTTAATACTAGCATTTAGCTGCGTTTCAACCCACGTGGTTGTGATCTCTAACATGTTTCACTAAATCAGTCATTGCACGGTTCCCTTTATATCGCAGCATATCCGCTTTTAAACTTTTCTGGAAAAACGCCCTGTCCGAAAACCGCATTAAATTAATGATTAACCCCCTTACTCATTAAACGTTACGTAACTAATATACTGTTTAAAGATTCACGTAAATAAAGTTACTCTATTTTCATTGTCAAATAATGTGACAATATTTACGGTTAAATAGCGCTTTATGAGTAAGGGGGTTAGTTATCAAGTTATGGCTACCACTGGTGAGGACGGTACCTGTATGGGTGACCGCCTACTGGTATTTCAACTCGAGCATTTGAAGCCACGTAAAGCCGTTCGCGTTGGTTCCTTTTCATAGTCGTTGGCTGTATCTCTTGAAGGTGTCTATTGCCGCTATAAAAACAAATGTTACAATGATCTTTGAGAATCGTCAGGAATCCATAACACGGTGGATAAGGTACTTTCTATACCACCTGCCTGGCTACCACAGCCAATTGAAATTCTGTCCAAGCACCTACCAGTAAGTAACAGTTCTTTAGCTACACGTGCTTACCAATTTTACCACATCATTTTAGTCAGTAAGATTTTTACTAAACATAAATACAATATAAATAAAGTCTGGCTATAAAAACAAATGTCAACAGATCGGCAGACACCTAATTCAGTTATAAGGCAGTATGATTCAGAATGTAATCAACTGGTTTGAGAACAAGTCTATAAATACGTAAATGGTCATTTCTTATAAAAGGCCAGGTACAAAGAAGGTTTTGTTAAAACTCTAACGGACTGGGCACTTATTTTGAGAGAGGTAGAGCGTAGCGTTTATTCGCTCAAAGAGCAGCTCGACTGGGGAAGTACTTTACAGAATACCGCAGCCAAATATCTTTAGGAGATTACTTATTTTAGAATAGTTTTGCTGTTTACTATAAGACTCGATGATTTTTCATCATCTGTCATGATTTTCTAAACAATATGGTCTATGTAATCTGATAGCTCCTGGTAGAGTCTTTTGTCGTCTGAGATTTGTAAGGATCATAAGTGTTCTCTTAGGGTTAGGGCCTGTACGTTTTTAACTTTGGCTGATCGTGTTTTGCGAATAAATTACTGTTGGTTAATTTTTACTGGAGAGTCCCAATTTCTTAATGTCAGTCGAAATCTACTTCCCTACTACTCATCATCATCATCAGCCTATAATGTCACACTGCTGAGCCCAGGCCCACAAATGAGGGTGAAAGGGAATGGGAAAATACTCCACCGCATGCCCACTGCGGATTTGTGAAGGAAGGCTGTGGTCAACCTACTGTTGGAGTTTTCAAGCCGCCTAGAAGGCCTCCAACTAGCTTATCGACTATCACAATCACAATTGAGTGATAATTAATTAAGGGACCAACGGGCTTACGTGCCTATGTTTTGTGTCATACTGTTTTTCTGTCGTTGTTCAATTGTGTCCAATTCCTTTAACTGCAGCTAATTCTACAATTCTGTTAATTGTTTAATTGACACAAAAATAACTACATTATGATTCTGCCTTGGATTAAGACCATTTCGGCAATCAGTGTATTTAAGTCGACTACAGCTCAGTGTTAGTGATATGTCGTGAATGTCGCAAGTTCGAATTTAATATTAGCTTGAAGTTACAAATGTCAACAAAAATGCATATCATCTACTTTTAGATCTGTCTAGCTGTCCCCCGCGGTTTCACTCGCGTTCCCGGGATAAAAAGTAGCCTATGTCCTTTTGCATACCATAGGCTATCTGCATGCCAAATTTCATGATGATCCGTTAGGTAGTTGAGGCGTGAAGGCGCAACTAACATTTATAATATTAGTTAGGATTACAAATTAAATAAATCGGGTGTACCTCAAGGCGATATTCTTGGACACTTTCTTTATCTTCTATATATAAACGATTTAATGTACCCTTTTTAAATATATATCGGTTATAATATGGGTCAATTTCAACATTAGAAATGTTTGTATCATTTCAGTAAGATATTTAATTTTTATATATTTTTAGATTATTTTTTGAGAGAGGTAGAGCATAGGGTTTATTCGCTCAAAGAGCAGCTCGACTGGGGAAGTACCTCCACCTTACAGAATACCGCAGTCAAATAACTTTATGTTGTGTAAAGTTGTGTCCTGCGCGTGAGTCATTACTCACCAGAGCTCATAGGGAAGGGGGGAAAGGTCGGTAACGCGTGAGCGATGCTTCGTGTGTTGCAAGCGTCTATATGGCTACGGTAACCGCTTACCATCAGGCGGGCCGTATGCTTGTTTACCGACTTAGTCGTATATGAAGTCAAAGTTGACTTTCATCTACATTATTTTAAGTGTGTTAGGGGTCATCAAATATCTTGATACGTTTCTGAGATACGATATTATGATCTCGCACTCAATGGGTTCGAAGATTTGTCTTCACGTAGGATGAATCTATTAGAGCAGAACGAAAGCTAGTAAGTAAATAAAAATGTACAATAAAAACCACCTTCTTACTCTATTCTGTTCTTACTAAACTATTATGTTGAAATAATGCATACAATAGCCAACCAAGATATTGCGTCACATTTCACTATAACAATACTTAATGCAATGTCTATTTGATTGTAGTTTGTTTTTAATAAACGACGCTTATGTTAGTCAAACTTTTAAGTAACTGACAGATTTAGTTGACTTTACATACATACATACCGAAAATACGGACACAGCGTTTTGCATCCTCATTTATAATGCGGACAGCAAGGGAGTGGAACTTGCTTCCGGCGTCTGTGTTTCCTGACTCTTAAAATCTAGGGACATTCAAGGCCAGAGTGAATAGGTTTCTCCTAAGTAAGCGGGTTCCATCTTAAGCCTAGGCTTATATATAGGCATGTTAGTTAATGGACAGGGCAATAACTCAAAAATTAAGGGATATAGTCTCATAAGACCATATATATTCACGTGACTTCCACGTGGTAGCTGCCCTCAATGTCCCACCTTGTATTTTATTCCAGAGTATGAATTATATGTTTCAAGTTTTGATCAAATCTCCAAAAGTGATTGAAGCACAAACGTCTAATGGAGCGTCCATGCTTAGCGAACCGAGCACGAGCCGAGCCACGAACGAGCACACTGCGAGCACGATTCGCGTAGCGTGGACGGGCTTGCGAGTGTCGAACGAGCATTCGTAGCGTGCTCGACTGCGCTCCGCCCGATTGTTAGTTTTTTCACGAACATAGGGATTCGCATCGCGCTCGTTGTAGGGTCGTTGAAGGCTCGTTAAGTACGTCCACAATTGACATCGCAAGCAACGAACGAAACCTGTTCGTTCGTGGCTCGGCTCGTGCTCGCTTCGCGTATCATGGACGCACCATAAGGTTTCACATTTTAATAACGCGACACCATTCGTAACAAAAATAGTGTTCCCAAATATTTAAATTCGGCATCTATACAAAGACGATCTTGTACAATGATCAGTCACCGTGAAATTATGTCTACCGCTTAACTTGTGTAACTTATTACGCGACCGCTTTTAAAAAAAACTGAATATTTAGATTATTTTCTGTATGTTCAGTTCATTAGCCTAATTATTTGAACGTAGGGTTACCATACTTTGAATAAAAATTTTCTAGGAAGGTGAGGAAACATTAGAAATAAATCCAAATCTTGCAACGTTTTTGATTTCTGTTCGACTATGGACCAGCGAGGTAGGCTCTTCTTTCTAATAGAGTTCTATGTAATATTGATCGAGTTGCTTTTTGACTCCAGGTCCCGACAACTATTTCCTTACGACTAACAAATTAAATTGCCAACTCTCCAAAAACCTATTCACAACAACCCCACGCTTTCCCTTGGAAAACAGCAATAATAATGATCTGGACTTTCAACTAAAGTTATAATGGTCACCCTACGCATTGGGTTAGAAAGCGGAATGTACAACATTCTCTAACATTCCAAAATAATGTAACGCGTTGTATTTTAATTTGTGAAAACATATTCGCAAGAAATATTTTACAACGTTATTAATTAGCTTAAACACTGCAATATCTTCGCACCTGATATTCCTGGGGAGGTAAGCAGAGGTTTCAGATCTCGGCGGAGTCTCAGATTGCAATAACGACAACAATATAAAACCAAAGATTTTTTTTTATACCACTAAGGTGGTAAACAAGCAAACGGCCCGCCTGATGGTAAGCAGTCACCTATGGACGCTTGCAACACCAGGGGTATCACTCGCGCGTTGCCGACCCTGAAGTAATCTCTTCACACTCTTTTTGAAGAACCCCATGCTGTATTCCATTGGGAAAACCAGGGCGAGGAGCTCATTCCACAGTCCGAGCGTCCGCGGAAGAAAACTCCTTTGAGCCCGCACAGTTCGAAACAATTATGGTTTCAATGTGTGAGGATGAACTCCCCGACGATGGCGAGAGTTGCGATGGTAGAAAGTAGCCGTGGGCATCATCTTAAACAATTCTTCAGAACACCGTCCGTTGTACAAGCGGTAGAACACACATAAGGAGGCAAAGTCTCTCAGACTGAGTGGCTCTAAACCGCTTGTGAGCTCGAGATAGTCAACAATTCTGACGGCACTTCGCTGAACCGAGACTAAAGGCCCAAGCTGGTATCCAGGTGCTCCCGCCAATAGATGACAGCAGTACTCCATATGAGGCCGGACCTGCGACTTATAAAGTTGCAGCCTTTGCCCCGCTGTGAAGTACTGCCTCACTCTGTTGAGCACTCCGAGTGCTTAGAACTATATGAACGTTTTTGTCGATTCGGTTTCAAAAACTGAATCAACAAGGGAATTCCATATAATTATCGAGACTCGCGAGTCGCGAAGGTCGCAATGCACGAAACGTGTACATAATACATACACCATTCATGCAATTGCAATGTTCAGTGAGTTGTTGTGCGCACGCGCAGGCCTAGGAAGGCTAGGTTGGTCTGAAATAAAAATTGGATGAAGGGCATTTGCTAGTCAAAATTAAAAGTAATGTCATCGGTATATTTGCAATTTGATGTAAGAATTTTAAGAGTAAAGATGTTACCACAAATATCTATTTTTCCCGACCACTTGGCTTTTTTTTTTTTTTATACAACTTAGTCGGTAAACAAGCATACGGTCCACCTGATGGTAAGCGGTAACCGTAGCCATATGGACGCTTGCAACACAAGAAGCATCGCTCACGCGTTACCGACCTTTCCCCCCTCCCCTATGACCTCTGGCGACCTTACTCACGCGCAGGAACACAACTTTACACAACATAAAGTTATTTGGCTGCGGTATTCTGTAAGGTGGAGGTACTTCCCCAGTCGAGCTGCTCTTTGAGCGAATAAACGCTATGCTCTACCTCTCTCAAATATATGGCTGCTTTATATCCGGAAAAAGAAGAGTGAACGAACCACTTTCCACACATTTCCCGATACCATTTCAACTAGCCTAGCACGACAATATAATAAACACAGTAAGAAAGCAGATTATAAGTAGATATAATCAGACAATTGCTAGTGTGGCCTCGGTAGATATCATGTGGGACGCATCGGTAATCTGCCAATCTTTTGCATTAGTCAAACTACACAATAGCCCGCTTTAATCCTTCGGTTTCCCTTGAGAACAGTAAGGTATTATTCTGATTTTATCCTTCAGTATCTACATGGTTTCATTTCAAAGGGCAGCCAAATTTTCTAGGGTTATTGTACGTTTCATTATGAACAACTTTTACTATGAGACTTCGAAAAAAAATGGTTTTTGATACCTTTTGATCGTTCAGCTTTGATCTCGCCGGCGATGTGGAGTTCATCCTCACATCCTCGAGCCGCCTCGATCGTCCACTCAACGTTTTAGTCGGACGTTCTTATTGCGGACCATTAGGATGTGGAATGAGCTCCCCGTTACGGTTTTCCCTCAGCGCTACGATATGGGGTTCTTCAAAAAAGGCGTAAAAAGAGCTCTACAAGGTCGGCAACACATTGCCGATCCCCCTGGTATTGCAAATGTCCATAGGCGGCGGTGACCACTTACCATCAGGTGGCCCGTCGGCCTGCTTGTCAAACTATTGACATAAAAAAAAAAAAAAAATCTTTAGTATCAAAAGTAAAAGTTGCTCATAATTATGACTAAAATGACCCATAATAGTAAAGGGTTGGATTCCAAAATACATAACACTTAGACATATGACGGGGTTTTGGGGGTTAAAATTTTACTTGATGAGAACCAGTTAGCTACATTCTAAACTTTGGTCCCCTGGCATTGCTAATATAGGTGACACTCACTTACCATGAGGTGGGCGGTGACACACCTGCTCGCTTAAAATAGTAACTTTTGATGTCAGGACGTTTGACAGTTTAGGAGGACCCTTTGTCAGTTGACCCGATGACAAAGGGTCCAGCCATTTAAATGTAACCAACATTGCTCTAAAGGTTGCATGAGGCTGCGTAGGTTGTCACTTGTTTTATTTTTCACGACTGGCCGAAATCATTCTTTATTCAAACTGTTAAATGCTTGTTAATTTAGGACGGTGTGTTTATGTTACATCCTTTTTGCCAGTCGTGAAATAAATACAAGTGACAACCTACGCAGCCTCAGGCAACCGTAAGAGCAATAACTCGGTAGACCGAGTGAATTGACTGTAAATAAATGCAACAAACAAAGCTTTCTAATTATTCGTTGATTGCATATTTCACGTTAACATCATGTGGGTTCGTAAGCTCATCTCGAAGGTTACTGGCGATACCCAATTATAATAATTCGCCCACAACACCGCTTGTGAAATGTTCGTATGAGGTGATTAATAAGAATATATTAACGAGGTATAGTGCACCTGACGTTGCTTTGTTTGGAAGCTATCTCGGATGCACACGAAAACAAGTGAATTTACACCGAAGTACTAACTGCATAAAACCCAAAATCGATAGTCCATAGTGGATTTGGATCATGAGGATTCAACAGTGCAAGGATCTGTCCATCAGACAGTATCTTCTTTTATACATATAGATTGGCTTGCGTTGGCCGTTGACTTGTTATAGAAAGGACCTGAAGATGGAGCTACATGAAGCACGCTTGCCCAGAAAAAGTCTAGCGCTAGTTTTGAAAATCCCTATAATGCGTCCTTTGTTTTGAGAATCAATTATTGTTCATTAGTATAAACTTACATTCAGAATTGGAGCAGTTGTTTGTAACTCTCAAAGCGTGAGTCCTACCCTGGTCATGTTATGAATATTTATAAGTTTTGTACATGGCCAAAATAAATGTCTTGTGCGTTTTCTTTTTACGAAATTTTACCATCAAACCTCTTGATTCATTATCATCATCTTCACCATATAATGTCCCACTGCTGAGCACAGGCCTCCTTTCACAAATCAGGTTGAAAGGGAATAGGCAATACTCCACCACACGAGCCCACTGCGGATCGGTGGAGGTAGGCTAGTGGTCAACCTACTGTTGGAGTTTTCAAGCCGCCTAGGAGGCCTCCAACTAGCTTAACGACTATCTCAATTAAGTGATAACCTGGACCAACGGCTTTACGTGCCTTCCGAAGCACGGAAGCGCTCGATTTGAAATGAAAAGGCGGTCATCCATCTATGTACCCACAACGACGGTGGTAGCTTAACTTGCCGATCGATTAAGAACGGCTTATCATGCTACACTACGAGCGCTTCTTAATTCTAGTTACATGACTAACTATCAATTTAGGTACTTAACAGAGTGCTTTGATTTTAAGTCAAGTGAATCCATGAATTGAAGTCGTCTAAAACTATTTTGAAAGTAGCTGATCCCGAAACAGCGGCGGGGTTTCGGGATCCCAGGGCAAAAATTAGCCTTTGTCTTCCGTACCATGGGCATTCTATCAGCTACATTTCATCTCAATCGGTTCAGAGATCGTGTCATACTCGTGACAGTTAACAAACAGATAGTCAGCGTTACTGCCTCTAAATATTAGTCTGATAAAGCAAATTCGCAAAATCTACTAAGTCTACAAAATACTCATTTTATGAACCGCGTCACAACCGATCCATCGCATCTATAGGGCTGCCAAAATTTAATATAACGTAATTTTTTCTAGCGCTTCCCCACCTCTTGATTACTAACAAGTAAATTACCAGGTTATCAACGGTCCCTCCCACTCACAGTCACTCACTACATAATAATAACCACATCGCATTCGGTGCGCCCCAACAGATGCACTGACTGCCTCGCTGATTCATTAACATTTCGCAACCACGGAACCTCGGTACATCCCACAATCGCCTACGGAACTACAAACCCATTGTTTTCATATAACGTGACGGTTTGCGCAAACTTTATGGTTGAGTGATGGGCAATTATGGTTTGGAATTTGTTAAATCTTTTGTAGATTTAAGTATTTTTTAACCGACTACAAAAAAAGTTGGAGATTCTCAATTCGGTTGTACTTTTTTTTTTAACCGACTTCAAAAAAAGTTGGAGGTTCTCAATTCGGTTGTACTTTTTTTTTTAACCGACTTCAAAAAAAGTTGGAGGTTCTCAATTCGGTTGTAAGTACTTTTTTTATGTTTGTTACCACATAACTCCGTCATTTATTAACCGATTTGGAAAATTCTTTTTTCGTCTGGAAGGGTACACTTCCCGTTTGGTTTTGGTCCCATTGTCATCAGATCAGGATTTGAAGTAGGTACTTTGAAGTCGGTTTAAGTTTTTTGTAAAACAGTCCAATTTATTAGTGCGGATAGTAGCTTCTATATATCCGTCATATTCCTAACTCTTTTGGTTATTTGGCTGTCGTCCCTCCTCATAAAATGTGTATAGCATGATAAACGTTTCCCTCTCAACGTTTCATTCACTGGTGCTACTTTCACACTTAATCATATCTATTATTGATCATGGTTCAATTCAATTCAAAATCATTTATTCAAATAGACCTTCGCAGGCACTCTAGTACCGACTCAGAAGGTTGCATTTGCTGAGAAGAGCCGGCAATAAACTCAGCAATTACTCTTTTCAAAACAGGCTTAGATTAATTACATAATATTTACATTCTAATCGAACTGACAACAATTGCGTGCCCCGGCGCGGCGGCAAAACTACAAAGAAGACTGAATCTATATTCGGTTCGAATTCTTTAGCTAATTACTTATATGCTTATTTCTATAATGAAGACTTTGAATTTTACAGAAAATGGCAATTCGCGCATTTTATTATTTGGGTTTACAACATCTTGTTGTTTTAAACCTACTTTTTAGGGTTCCGTACCCAAAGAGTGCCAAACGGGACCCTATTTATAAGACTCCGCGGTCCGTCTGTCTGTCTGTCAGTGGGCTGTATCTCAGGAACGGTAATAGGTAGACATTTGAAATTTTCACAGAATATGTACCAAATAAAAATGTAACAAATAAAAAAAACGAAATAAAATTAAATTCAAAAAACGTCTTCTTTTGGTGTTTTTCTTGTTGCGCCTACTATTAATTTCACAGTCAATTCGAGTAAGTTAACATTTTTATTATTATTGTACGGAACCCTCCGTGTGCGAGTCCAACTCCGGCCGGTTTTTTAATGTACCCTTCATTTTGTCAAAACAGTACTCATGGGGATTAATACACTGCAGGTGCTCCTTAGCAAGTTTGGAATATGGGACAAATTGCATACCTCTGTTGAACGTTCATAAAAGATTCGATCAAAACAAAACTGCTTCCCATTTATATTATGTAGGTCAATGTTAAGTTTCTCTAATGTAAGAGCGCGGTTTTCGCTATCAATTGTTTAAGTGACTGCGGTAAATTTACGCATTACACTGAGAGGGGAGGTCTGCGGTTTATGAGTTTTTATGATTTTCATAGAAAGTTATTGTTTACAAACGTGAGCTTGTATTTCGGCGTTTCACAGGCCTCTGCTTGACATATATGCCTCTACCGAAGTATGGTAGGTATCCCATGCCGTCGCTTGCCAGCCGCATTCAGCCTAATTAAGGCACATCTTTATCCGACTAACCTCCGCCCATTCCTGTGGTATTATAATGTTTTTTGGGACAAAAAATTATGCATCAATGAAAAGTGAAAATGAAAAGAGATAGAGCATAGCGTTTTTCGCTCAAAGAGCAGCTCGACTGGGGAAGAATCCTCCACCTTACAGAATACCGCAGCCAAATAACTTTATGTTGTGTAAAGTTGTGTTCCTGCGCGTGAGTAAGGTCGCCAGAGCTCATTGGGGAGGGGGGAAAGGTCGGTAACGCGTGAGCGATGCTTCGTGTATTGCAAGCGTCATATGGCTACGGTAACCGCTTACCATCAGGCGGGCCGTATGCTTGTTTACCGACTTAGTGGTATAAAAAAGAAAAAGTACTTACGAGTCTTTTACACCTACGGTCCAGAAGCATAGTGCCCTTAGGAGTGTCAGAAATCCATTCTTTATGGATGCTAACACTATGGTTTAATAGACTGTGCTAACACCATAAATAATATCATATTTTTTTCTAATATGGCAAACAAGGATACGGCGGGCCTTCATTTAAGTGGTTATTAGACACTTGCAATAACAGGAGTGACACTCGCGCGAAGCATTCCCAGTTTAGCACCGATTGTATTCCCATTTGAGCACCAAGGTACACATACATTTCATAGAAGACATTCAAATTCAAAGTATGATATCCACATGTTTCTTTTGAAGATGTTAAAGCTACCTGCAGCTCATAGGCACATACACACCACACACCAAGTAACATCAACCACAGTAAGTATATTTTGTTCAGCAACTGTGCTCAAACCGAAAAAGCTTTTGTGATCTAAAAATGGGTGCTCTAACGATAATACTTCCTTTTATAATAAAACTGTTAATTTTTATCGATACGTTTTATTAAACACCACAACACTGGAAGCTACAAAACCATCGGTGCTCAAAAGGGGATAGAATCGGTGCTCAAATGGGAATGCTTCACTCGCGCGTCACCGACCCTGCAAAAATCTACACCGAAAAAGGGTTCTAAGAAGGGTTGATACCTGTTGTACCTAACCCCCAGGTTTGCTATATGTTGATAAATCAGACAGTCAGTCAGGAAAGTGTTTTTATATTTATTGACATATATTTTTAAAAGCCGGTCAAAGTAGAGTAGGCGAGGTCCACAACCCGTAAATGTACGCATAATGCACTGCCACTGTCTACAGGGTGTTATTACCATCGCTAGCTTTAACCATTGTGCGTACTTAGGGTCACAGTGACGAGCGGGAGCGGTTTCTTTAGTATACAAGGTTATTTAAACTTAATATTAATAAAAAAAAAATATTAGAATAGTTCAATGCAAAATAGGCTCTTACTTCCCTATTACAAAGTCAAGTCAAGTAAAACGCAGGTTTTAAATATATTTCTAACGTTATATAACAAAAAAAGCTGCGGCTATTTTAAAAACTGAATTTTACAAGTCTTAACTTAAACCTTCTTTTATAAAAAACTAGTTTATTGCGTTAATTAATTTCCTTTTATACCGCAAAATCATGGTTTTAGTTAATTTATTGTTTTCTTTCATTTCTAATTTGTGATAATAATATAATAATAGGATAATTATGTATGCTACTCGCCGTTACCAAAGCGAGTGGTCTAGAGTTCTGCGGTCAGAATTCTACGTGCGTTCTCCTTGACCGCCGCGGTCGCTGTGTGCAATGATCAAAGTACCGCATACTTACATTACAGTGAATGCGTAGAAGAACCTTAGACCGCTCGCTGTGGGTTCGGTTGTGGTAGAAAGTATAATATACGTCGACATACCGGATAAAACTTTTTGCATCCTCATTTGTAATGCGGACAACAAATCTGGAAACTTCAAATTCAAAGCATAAATTAAAAGCTTAATAAATGTTTTAAATGTTCAGCCTTCATATGCCTACCATCTATAATGTCCAGTTTACTATGTTTTTAATGTCGTTGAGATTTTAACCGACTTCAAAAAAAGGAGGAGGTTCTCAATTCGGTTGTATTTTTTTTTGTTACCTCGTAACTCCGTCATTTTTTAACCGATTTGGAAAGTTCTTTTTTTTGTTTGATCAGATCTTGGGCTCTACCGCGTATCTTTGGTGGTAATCGTAACGAACACCAATAATTATTTGATCCAATGATGCGCACGCGGTATGACGCGACGATGACCATTCGTCCGCCTTGATTGGATGAAATTCATTAATGGTGTTCTTACGATTACCACCAAAGTTACGCGGTAGAGCCACAGGATTTGATTACTTTATTGAATATAATAATAATCAATGCATTAATTCCTAATTTGGACAACGCCTACCCGCTCCCCGCTACCGCTCATTACTATCACCTCACCGCATGCGTACCGGCGCGTAACCGGCGAAAGTACAGCTGGTTGCGTATTGCGAACAATTGGTACTTTGTTAAACTACCAGCCTGTATATATGCTGTGTGGCTCTGTACGCGAACCGTGAAATGTGTGATTTCACTGATTTTGTCGGATTATACGTGGGCTTGCGATTTTTGGGGGATATACGTTGAAGATATGTTTGTCTATTTTTTTAATTGAAGATTTCTGTAAACACACATTAACTAGATTCTATGAGAAGTCACTTAACTTCATTACTTCTTTATAATTTATATAATTAAATATTCTCATAATAATCTTATATATTTTTATTGTACCGATATGTTTTTAATGTTGAACTAATTATGTAAGTAGTTTATTATTATTATGATGTATTTAATTTTATGTCTTTTTTGTTTGTTTTGAACTTTAGTTGTAATATGTCATGTGGTGTTTGCCTATAATTGGTTGTGCTCTTAGTTTAGTTTTTGTGTATTTTGTTTAAATGTAATGTAATAGTGTAACAACTGTTGGCAGACATAAATAAATAAACAAAAAAAAAATAAAAAAAAAAAAAACAAGCATACGGCCCGATTGATGGTAAGCGGTTACCGTAGCCATATGGACGCTTACAACACGAGGCATCACACACGCGTTACCGACCCTTCCCTCCTCCCCAATGAGCGATAATAGAAAACGGTATTAGAGTATTAGAGTCACACATTTCATAAGTGCCTGCCAAGGTCTATTTGAATCACAGACGTATGAGTAGTACTAACAGATGTAGGCACCTACTACTCATACGTCTGTGATTTGAATAAATGATTTTGAATTGTTTTTGTTAGTAACAAAACCCGGACATTGAACGTGTGACCTAACCCACGAGTTCACAATGAAACTAACTGATCCATTGGTCTGTAAAGGCTTCCCCACTCATTAGAGTTGAAGTATTATTAGACATTAGCTCGGTTAAATGGTCATCAATCATTCTAACATCAGCTGTTGAGAACCTAATTTTGTATTACAATTAGTGCTTTAGGACTAAAATGGTCCCATTAGTCGGGTCTACCAATTAGGTAATTGCTATTTTTAACACGCTTTTATTAGCTTCACTTCACCTCGTACATTTTGTTGACTGTATACTTGCATTGTCTACCAATACACTAATGTACACCAAATAACTGGGTGTGGGTGAAATTCGACTTGCAAGATTCCACCCGAACAAACATAGTTACATACATACATTGTAAGTTAAATAAAAGATTGTGAAAGGTTAATTTCTTACAGGGTTATTAGCAATATCTTATTATGTCATCGCTTACTTTAGTTTTCCCTAAAGCATGGGGTTCTTCAAAAAGAACCTTTTCAGGGTCGGCAACGCGCGAGTGATACCCATGTTGTTGCAAGGTGGTTGCAAGCGTCCATAAGCTACGGTAACCGGTTACCATCAGGCGGTCCGTATGCTTACTAGTATAATGAAAGACTTAAAAAGTAGGAGTGTCTAAATTCGATATTAAATTAAATGAATCTTTGACGAAGTGTTTTCAATATTCTTTTTTTGTTTGGAATTGATTAATATTATCTCAGAGTAGATAAATTGTTCGGGACACTTGTTGTGTTCAGGACATTTATTGTTATTTTTTATGATTACGTAATATTTTGTTAAAATTAAAATGTTTAGAAATAAGAAATATTAAAGAGTTTACTCCCGAGTGTACAATGATTACCCTTAGAATACGTATCAACATAAATTGTATAGTAAATAAACAGTACTTGAACCCTAAACATAGGTAAAAGTCTAGACAAAGTCTAGGTAGAACTAAGATTTACAATGTACTTTTAGAATCGTGAATAACCCTCTACAAATGTAAAACTTGTTACACGATAAAGTTAGTATTCATATTGAAACCCTGATCATATTTTGAAATTTACGTGATTTTACCCGGAACTATAAATATCAACAATAAAATTTCCTTATATATGCGAAAGGGAGACAAAATGTATCGGAGAACCTTTGGAGATGTGGTAACCGGACTACACTTTTTGGATTAGATCCTTCTAGAACTTTTAGACAAGGTTAGCGCTATATGCAAGATAGAGAGGTTACTTAAATGCACTTAAATTAGACAAGAAAAAGATATGTTTTCTCTCGTAAAAAAGTTACTCGCTCACCGCGTGAGTCGTATACACAGCGTTTATAATTTGCATATAATCAGTACATTTTTCTCATTTAGTATCGATTCCAGGACAGCAAGTATCTACTAAGTATAGTAGTAGTAGTAGTCAGACAGATGTCACAGTAGTAGGACAGTACCGGGACAGTACCAAGTAAGGCAGATGCCAAGTTGAGATTACCATCAAGTAGTATAACGTCAGGCAGATGCCACAGTAGCGGCTAGTTAGTTACCCCATCGGTAAACAGTAAGGCAGATGCCATAGTAGCGGCTAAGTAAATTATCAGTGTAGCATCAGGCACCCATTGTCTACGTATATTTGTGTAAATCATCTATGTAATTTAAAAAGTTTGTTAATTATTGTATTCAGACAGATTGTCACAGAAGTGTTAAAGTTCAATAAATAAATCGTTTATATACCAACCATACGGCTTTTCATGACGCCCTTGGCAATCCAGCAAATAAAATAAAGTACGGGAAAAGGGATCTCACGATTCGCGCATTCGTCCTAAGCGGCGTCTTATTACACGAGGTCCCCGGCCGCCCGTACATTTGGTCCTTCGAGCCGGATATCCAAGATACTGAACGGCCACAGCCATGGTTGGTACCAGATCAACTACCGCAAGAGGTAGATCGCAGAGTCGCGATGGCGACGCACCGCCGCCAGCACCTGCAGACGATCTGGCCACAGATGCCGCCCCAACGGGGAGTACTGCCCCTACAGTAGCACCATCGTCGAGTCGTACTGCCACTGCTACTGAAGCTACCCTAACCTCAGGGTTTACGACTACTACTACCGAAGAGGAAACCGGAACCGATCAAAGACAGGCCCCTGATGACCGAATCGAACGCAGCACCATCAGGGGAAATAAGTCAACAAAGAGTCAACGAGCGCGCCGCATAGCTCTGGCTAAAGAAGAGGTAGCAAGACTGAAACTTGAGCTAGCAATAGCTAGCCTCGCCGTCATAGACCAATCTGAAGAGTCTGAAGGTGACGACGTAGGATCCGTGTCCATCAAATCCACTGCCCGGAGGGTGGACACATGGCTAGACAAGAGTCAGCGCCTGCTTGCTATTTCGAATGAGCCTCATCACCAGCCAGAGCACCGAGAGGTGGAACCGAATTGTAACGCCGCACCTGTTGCGGCACCATATCCATCCGTAGCTACGCATCCAGTCGTGCTCTTGGGCGCAACCTCGGAGACTCAGATGACTCAACAGCAGTCAAAAGTTGACAACGATGAGGGTAATAAAGGAATCCCTCAACACTCTGTACAGGGTAATAAAGGAATCCCTCAGAGACCAGAAGCGCAGATACCGACGGGAATAGAAGCTGCAATCACCCCGTATTCTGCGCAACAGAAAATAGATTTCAGTGAGTTAGCGTCAGCAATCACTATTGCTGTAAAGGCAGGTCAACGCGCAATGCCGTCGCGTTACCGATTCGAATTACCTGCTTTTACTGGCGCGCATCAAGATTGGCTGTCATTCCGAACAGCGTACTTCGAGTCAGCAACTGACTTTTCGGAAACCGAGAATATGACCAGACTACGCCGTGCACTTAAAGGACGTGCTAAAGAGGCCGTTGAGAGTCTGCTCATTAATAGTGCCAATCCCACTGAAGTGATGAAAATATTGGAGTCCCGCTTTGGAAGACCGGACTCAATAGCTCTCGCAGAGATGGATCGACTTAGGAACCTGCCACGGTTCACGGATTCATCTAAAGACCTTTGCATACTGTCAAGCAAGGTCACGAATATAGTGGCGACTCTTCGTGCTCTGAATAAGACTACGTACTTATACAATCCAGAGCTGACGAAGGTCACGATCGATAAGCTAACACCGACACTTCGATATAGATGGTTCGATTTCTCCGCCATGCAGCCCAAAGAGGAAGCAGACTTGCTCAAACTCACCCGATTCCTCGAGAGAGAAGTGGAATTATGGGCACCCTACGCTCAAGTAGAGGTCATACCCTCGACTTCACATACAGAGCCAGCTTCGCGCAATCCTTACAAGCGCACTCAACGTACGCTAAAAGCTAATGCGAACGTTGATAGGAAGCCATATAGATGCTGTATATGTGAACGAGAGGGACATTCGCCACCAGATTGCGATAAATTCCGCGATGCCGACATCAACCAAAGATGGGATCTTGCAAAGACGCACCGACTTTGTTTCCGATGTTTGAGATACAGGAACAAAACGCATAATTGCAAGCCGCCCAAATGCGGCGTCAACGAATGCCCATATAGACACCACCACTTGCTCCATTATGAGAAGCAAAGGAATACGAGTGACAGGACAGATAAGACGGAAAAAGTTACGTCGACTTGGCTGCCTGTACAATCGCAGACGTACTTGAAGGTACTGCCTGTACAGATTTCCGGACCGGCGGGAGAAGTCAACACACATGCGTTGTTGGATGATGGGTCAACTGTGACTTTGATCGACGCCGACTTAGCGAACACAGTCGGCGCTTATGGACCCTGCCAACCAATGCACATCGAAGCCATAGGAGGAGCAGAAGTACCTGCTTCGACATCTCAACGCATCGCAATCACCATTAAGGGTGCAACCCAGCCACATAAGATTTACGCACGCACCATTGATAACCTGAGGCTATCGACTCAGACAGTCGCCGATGAAGATCTGGACGACTGCCAACATCTGATCGACATACAGGACGCTTTGAAGTTTGTAGAAGCCAAACCAAAGATACTTGTCGGTCAAGATAACTGGAATTTACTTCTAGCCTCAGAGGTACGAAAAGGAAAGAAGAACCAACCAATAGCATCACACACTCCGCTTGGTTGGGTTCTCCATGGTGCGCATACAAGGTCGCTGGGAAAACGCATCGACTTCGTCCATCACTTTACAATGGAGGAAAGTATGGATGCACAATTGAAACATCACTTTGCGATCGAGGCGTTGACGATTACACCTAAGAAGCCGCAGACTGATCCGGAACAACGTGCACTCAAAATACTCGATGAGTGCACAACTCGAACCGAAGACGGACAGTATCAGACGGCGCTCCTATGGAAGAATGATAACATCGCGATGCCATGCAATTACGACAACGCGATGAAGAGGCTTATCACTACCGAGAAGAAGATCGATAGAAATCCAGAGCTGAAGGAAAAGTATGAACAACAGATGACAGCACTTATTGAGAAGGGCTATGCTGAACCGGCTCCACTGGCGAAAACGATTAATAAGACGTGGTACCTACCACATTTCGCAGTGGTGAACCCTATGAAGCCGGGGAAGATTCGAATAGTCCATGATGCTGCAGCAGAAACAAAGGGGGTCTCACTGAACGACCACCTTCTCACGGGTCCTGATTTGCTGCAGTCATTACCGGGGGTCATGATGCGTTTCAGGCAACACCCCATCGCTGTCTCAGCTGACATAGCTGAAATGTTCATGCAAGTTAAGATTCGCCCTGAAGACAGAGACGCGCTAAGATACTTATGGCGCGGAAAGCGTAGACATGGAGAACCCGAAGAATATCGTATGACGTCACTGATCTTCGGCGCCACGAGTTCCCCATCTACAGCGATCTACATTAAAGATCACAATGCGTCGCGATTTAAAGAAACGCATCCTGAAGCCACCGCAGCGATTGTCAACAACCATTATGTTGACGACTATTTGGACAGCTTTCAAACGATTGAAGATGCAGTCAAGACGGCTTCAGAAGTACGCGACATCCATAAGCAAGGTCACTTCGAGTTGCGTCAGTGGACTTCCAATTCAAGTAAAGTCCTAGAAGCATTAGACGATAACGCAACTCCACAGTCGGTTATTGACCTTAGCGACGGTACCAGAACTGAAAGGGTACTAGGATTGATCTGGAAGCCGGGATCAGATGAACTTGCTTTCAATCTGGATCTAGCAAGAATACCACCGGCTATCCTCAACAGCGCAGCCCCGACAAAGAGAGAAGCACTCAAGATTGTGATGTCACTCTTCGATCCACTCGGATTGGCATCACCCGTCACGGTACGAGCAAAGCAGATACTTCAAGAAGTATGGCGCCGTGGTACAGAATGGGATCAAACCCTGGACCCCGACCTAGCACTCCAATGGCTAGACTGGATGGGTCACTTGAAGAGCCTAAAACAAGTCGCTCTACCCCGCTGCTACCTCAACTACAGCAATGCCACGTCACTTCAACTGCACGTATTCGTTGACGCAAGTGAAACTGCATACGCCGCTACGCTCTATTGGCGAGCAGTAACACCAGAAGGACTCGTGAAGATATCGCTTATCATCGCGAAGTCAAGAGTAGCTCCTCTGAAGCTCACGTCGATACCACGTCTGGAGCTGCAAGCTGCCGTAATGGGAAGTCGGATGGCAGCCACTGTAATAGACGAGCACCCCAGAAAACCAGAGTCCAAGACTTTCTGGTCAGATAGTAAGACGGTGCTCACTTGGCTGAAAACGGGATCCAGATCCTACCGACCGTTTGTCGCCCACCGCATCGCGGCTATAGAAGAACATAGTACGCTGAACGAATGGCGCTGGGTGCCTACGAAGCTTAACGTCGCAGACGATGCAACTCGCGACGTCCCGCTTCATTTCAATGGCCAGCATCGATGGTATCAGGGTCCAGAGTTCCTCATGGACGACCCGAGCACCTGGCCAACCGAGAAACCTACACAGAAGGAACTGACTGGTGAAGAGAAGACACTCAACATCACCGAGAAGCGCGAGAAAACGAAGCTGAGCCACGTCGTACCTGACGGCGCTCGTTTCTCCAAGTGGGAACGATATCTCCGCGCTACAGCTAGAGTCTTACAGTTCATCAATCTGTGCAGGCGAACAAAACAGCGTGCACATTACAAACGCACGCTGAAGAACACAGAGGCAGATCCGGATTGGAGACGCAAACAGAAGGCGTCAAAACCAAGGCCAACAGTTGCCAAACCCGATGCAACAGCAAGAAGATTCGTGCCATTGGACGCCATCCTTCTGAGAGAAGCCGAGAAACTGCTGGTAAGAGCAAGCCAAGAAGAATCCTTCCCTACAGAGATGGAAGACTTGAAGAACAACAGGGCTGTATCTACCAGCAGTCGTCTGCGCCCAATATCTGTCGCTTTAGTCGACGGAATCATTTTGCTGAGGTCTCGCATCGGAGCTACGAAGAATGTTGACGGCCTCGAGAAGTCTCCACCTGTCCTCGACGGAAATCACATAACAACGAAGCTGTGGATTGAATATACCCACAGACAGCTGCTGCACGCTGGCGTAGAGGCAACAATAAACGAATGTCGCCAATACTATTGGATTCTACGCCTACGTCCAGTCACGAAGATGATGGTCCACCGATGTTTACCATGCCGCATTCGAAGAAATATGCCGTCACAGCCAGCCACAGGAAACCACCCCCCATGCAGACTGGCTCACCACGTCAGGCCCTTTACATACACGGGTCTCGACTATTTCGGCCCGATGTCAGTCACAGTCGGGCGTAGTCGCCAGAAGAGGTATGGGGCACTATTTACCTGCCTCACCACACGGGCGGTTCACCTGGAGCTGGCAGCATCCCTGACGACGGACTCTGCGGTCATGGCCCTGCGAAGGATGATAGCACGGAGAGGATGTCCTACAGAAATCTGGTCAGACAACGGGACAAATTTGCGTGGCGCTGACAAAGAGCTGCGTCAATCCATCGACGCAGCCACTGAAGACGAAGCCACCAAGAGGATGATATCCTGGCGTTTCATTCCGCCAGGAGCTCCGTTCATGGGAGGAGCCTGGGAGCGGCTGGTCCGATCAGTTAAGACCGCCCTCTCAGTGATACTTCAAGAGCAACATCCCCCAGAAGAAGTACTCGCAACTCTATTGGTTGAAGCGGAGTACACAGTCAACAGTCGTCCCCTTACGCACGTGTCTACAGATCCTGAGGATGAAGAAACGCTGACCCCCAACCACTTCCTTCTTGGCGGGTCAGCGCGAGTTCCGGCACCAGGCACCTTCAACGAAAAGGACCTCATCGGCAGAACACACTGGCGAGCTTCACAACATCTTGCCGACCGATTTTGGGCAAGATGGGTGAAAGAATACCTCCCCGATTTGCAATACCGGCGGGAGCCACACGGAAGAGGCGCGGAGATCAAGATTGGAGACGTCGTACTAGTCGCCGACGACAACCTGCCTCGCAACACATGGCCAAGAGGGATCGTCGAAGCCATCTACCCCGGAGCTGATGGCATCGTACGAGCAGTCGACGTGCGCACCAGAAGCGGAACACTACGACGTCCCACGAAGAAGCTGATCATCCTGCCCACCGAGCCAGTAGTCCCTCAACCGGAAATGTCTTCATCGACACCGTAGTCGAAGAACGGCGGGAGAATGTTCGGGACACTTGTTGTGTTCAGGACATTTATTGTTATTTTTTATGATTACGTAATATTTTGTTAAAATTAAAATGTTTAGAAATAAGAAATATTAAAGAGTTTACTCCCGAGTGTACAATGATTACCCTTAGAATACGTATCAACATAAATTGTATAGTAAATAAACAGTACTTGAACCCTAAACATAGGTAAAAGTCTAGACAAAGTCTAGGTAGAACTAAGATTTACAATGTACTTTTAGAATCGTGAATAACCCTCTACAAATGTAAAACTTGTTACACGATAAAGTTAGTATTCATATTGAAACCCTGATCATATTTTGAAATTTACGTGATTTTACCCGGAACTATAAATATCAACAATAAAATTTCCTTATATATGCGAAAGGGAGACAAAATGTATCGGAGAACCTTTGGAGATGTGGTAACCGGACTACACTTTTTGGATTAGATCCTTCTAGAACTTTTAGACAAGGTTAGCGCTATATGCAAGATAGAGAGGTTACTTAAATGCACTTAAATTAGACAAGAAAAAGATATGTTTTCTCTCGTAAAAAAGTTACTCGCTCACCGCGTGAGTCGTATACACAGCGTTTATAATTTGCATATAATCAGTACATTTTTCTCATTTAGTATCGATTCCAGGACAGCAAGTATCTACTAAGTATAGTAGTAGTAGTAGTCAGACAGATGTCACAGTAGTAGGACAGTACCGGGACAGTACCAAGTAAGGCAGATGCCAAGTTGAGATTACCATCAAGTAGTATAACGTCAGGCAGATGCCACAGTAGCGGCTAGTTAGTTACCCCATCGGTAAACAGTAAGGCAGATGCCATAGTAGCGGCTAAGTAAATTATCAGTGTAGCATCAGGCACCCATTGTCTACGTATATTTGTGTAAATCATCTATGTAATTTAAAAAGTTTGTTAATTATTGTATTCAGACAGATTGTCACAGAAGTGTTAAAGTTCAATAAATAAATCGTTTATATACCAACCATACGGCTTTTCATGACGCCCTTGGCAATCCAGCAAATAAAATAAAGTACGGGAAAAGGGATCTCACGATTCGCGCATTCGTCCTAAGCGGCGTCTTATTACACGAGGTCCCCGGCCGCCCGTACATAAATACTACGTATTACTGTTGCCATTATACTATCAAATGATTCACTCGAAAAACTTATTGTTACCGTCACTCCATAACAACCCCAATTCTTTTCAAATTTAATTAATTACCTCAACAACAGTGATCGAATTTTATACGACCCATTTCCATAATCTACCTTTTGTTAATAATATAATAGTCATTGCTATAGAAAAAAAAAAACAAAAGGCTTTTACATTCTATGATATAATATAAAATCGATCTAATATTAAATAACAATCTGAAATATTATAATAAATCTATAGGCGCGGACTGACTACGATTTTGACAGCACTCGTTCTTCACTGGAATAGGGTTGAAAATGGTAAATCATAAATGTGTCGATTCTATGAAATGGACATTTATTTACGGGTTTTCTGTAGATTATACAGAATATACACATTAAATTGAATAAGTGTCCGGTTAACATTATAATATAATTCTGTATCTAATATATTCGTAAAAAAAAACGCGGAAAATACGGAGAATTTCGACGCGAAAGATTTTTTTGAGACGTAACTTACGAATTTTTTATTGGGAATATCAAAGCACTTTTTAATATTCTATTCGGTTAAAAAAAATCTCAAAACCCTCTTCTGTGCACAGTATTTTTTGTGCTAGGTATTTTTATTGCGTTAAGTCATACTCGACTCTCAAAGAAACCCATTTTTGTGAATTTGAGGTAAGACCTCGTCTTAAACAAATAATCATACAATAAAAAAAATAACAATTAACTTGTCCACAGGGTTGTGCCAACATCGAAAAGAAAGCGGGAAAAATCGTTCGCTATTCTAGCGGAGACGCCGGCTACTTCTCGACCGACCAGCCCAAAGTCACTTCCTGTTGACTTGCGACTGGAGAGAGTCTCGCCATTCAGAGGTAAGTTAGTAAGGCTTTTCACGAGGTCTTCATCTCCTTGGTTGCAAATGTTCGAAAGCAGCGGTGTATGTATACCATCAGGTAGTCCTTGAAAGAGATTTACTGATCAAAATTGTCAAAAAATTCCTTCTTTAAACAGAGTGTAGATACTGTTGATGTATTTCTCATCATTCGAACACAGGGTTGACCTGCATATAATGCCAGTTATTTTTTTCCAAACCAATGGTCCATTCTATTTACCATGAAATTAATCCCTTTACTTTGATTAAAATACTAGTTTTTAGAATCCCTATCCCTAATCTACTCTGGAAATAGAATAAGAGCTAAATGATGTAGGTATGATAAAATAAATTTCCTCTTAAGGTCGAGGCTTCAGAGAAGAAACATCACGCCACAACACGCCAAAAACCTCAGCTGCTAACTCCAGAGCCAGCTCCCCTCCAAGAAGACGAACAAATTCACTATCTAAAATAGAAAAAATGGCAACTGCAACATTACCTCCCCCTTTACACCTAAGTAGACCACATTCTCCTAGAAATTTTCTAAAAGAAAACATAGAAGAAGTAAGAGAACTAAGTGAGTTGAACAGAGAAAAGCATGAAGCCGCAGCTGAGAAGAGAAAAATAGAAGAAGAAGAAGCTATTTTGATAGAAATGGGCTTATCAGAAAGGGAGGCAAAGACAGAGGCGATTAAAAGCGTAGTAGGTTCTAGAACAAATTCTCGTAGCAACTCTCCTAATAAAATTAATTTAAGATCGAGGTCTAATTCTCCAGCAGCGATATTGCATTATGAAAATATTCCAGCCAATAGTAAAGAGTTTATTAATCCTGATGATGGAATGCCTAAGCCTGTTATGCATAAATCTAGAGTAAGATCTGTGTCTAAATCTCAGCCTCAATCTAATGATGGGTCTCCAAAACATTCAAAGATACCAAAACGTCAGAACTCTGTCTCTCCCAACAGAACTGGAACTAAACGTGATATCTCAATCTCTAGACGACCTGTAGAGAATAACCTGAACCGGAATCAAAGATTTATTTCTAATAGTACTAGTAGTATTCATGAAACTATAAAAATTGGAAGTCAAGTGCACGATAAAAGAGCAATGAGTAAAAGTACGCAACATTTGAATATTACCCCTGCTGTTAAAGGAAAACCTCCAATTTCACCGGGGAGAGGTGGTCCACCGCCCGCAAATAAATTTATTAACTCTAAACGATTGTCGCCTATAGTCGGTACACCAAGCAAAAGTCCTATTGATGACCTGAAACCCGGTTCAGCAAAGACATCAACAAAACCTTCACTTGCAGCAAAAAAATCTGTAAAAACTGCCGGAAATACACCTGCTACATCTAGATTGAATTCTAGACAGCCTAGCAGAGCTGTAAGTAGAGAAGCAAGTCCTGATAAACGTAAGACTGCAGCTAAAACAAATAGCGTTAAGCTAGTTAATGGTCAAAGTAAACCAGTAACAAGAGTTCCAAGTACAAAAACAATACAAAAACCTTCAGTGCCAAGTAAAACTGAACCCAAAAAGCCTATAAGCAGAACCAATAGTATAAAAAGCCTAAACAGAACACCAAGTACCAAAAACTTAGCTGAAAAACATCCAGCATTAAAGAAAAGAGACAGCAAGAAAGATCTAACAGAGAAAAGTCAATCAACGACAAAAATGAATGATGTAGATATTAAAAAAGATTCCAATAAAGGAGAAAAGAAACCCCAAAAAGATGTTAAAGATAAAAATAACTCTAAAGGGTCAAACGAAGACGTAAAAAAAAGTGACTCGTCAACTGAAATAGACGAAGTGAAAACACAAGATAACGAAACCCAATACGACAAAATAACGAACGAAAAAGGAGAACTTGTGATTATGACAAAGAAAAGCATAATGTCTATGACAACAGCTGCGATAACTTCTCAACCATTAGAAGTTGTAACTACTGTCACAAACCAACTACCAGCTGCATTTGAAAAAGCTAGAGAGAAAGGAATTTTCGAAAGACTGGGCTCTAAGGATTCTTTGGCTCCAAAAGATGAAGAAAAAGAAACCGAGCTAGCTAAATCAGTAACAAAAGAACCTGCGGAGAAGAAGGAAAAAAATGAAGAAAAAGTCCCTTCAAAACTATCTAAATTGAATCATGAAAAAGTAACATTATTTTCAGATGACCATATTAAACTAAGGCCTCTACAACCTCCATATAATAATCCCCAAGTGGAAAGAGTGAAACAAAAGATAGACGATATTTTTAAAGAGCCAGAGGTTTCTAGAGAGAATATTCTGACAGCTTCAGCTAAATCAAGAGAAATGAAGACTACGTTCAAAAACATTGCTGACAAAACTAAAAACGAGGTTAAAGAAGCGAACGAAATCAAAGATGAGGCTGCAAAAAAACTAACAGATATGAAAGACCAAGTTGTTAAGCGAAACGAGAAAATAACAGCAGAAATACGTTCAGAGGTTACGAAGATAGTGGATAGTATAATAACACCTGTAGAAGAACCGAAAGTGACAAAAGAAATAGAAAAGGAAAAGAATGTGAAAGAAAATATCGAACCTATAGTAATGGTGGTAAATGAGAAGAAGAAAAACGGACCGGCTGGTATGGAAAAGATGAATGAGACTTTGGTGAAAGGGGAAGCAGAAGTCGAGGTTCAAAGTTCCAATGTTTCGACACCGGGTGTGGACAAATTGTCGGTTGAAAAGAAGATGGATGGAAATGGATCGGATAAATCAGCTCAGAGCAATGGCGGGTAAGTTGTTCTATTATCTATATCCCGAACAAAACATCCTAAAAAACAATTGGCAGGCTTTTGAATTTTTTGAAATATTTTCATGCGCAGTTTTGGTTTGTACAGTTTTGACTTAGCATGTGGCCGGTCATTCAAGTCGTGCTTCAGTCCGGCAAAATTGTTATCGACGTCACTGAGCTCTCAAAATACTGTGAGGTCTAGTTTGCAAATGCTGTCTTGCACGTGTGGCAACTGTACAGTCTGACTGAGCGTGTAGCCGGGCTATTAGGGGTGGCTCGTACCCCATGAATAGGGACTTATATAAACTCACTACAAAATCTCTAATGCACTTATCACGTGTCATAACTAAAAGAAAACTGCTTGATATAAGTAATGCACTGGAGAGTAACACTTTCTGCATTAGAATATACCGTAGAGACTGTTTGCTGTTAGAATAACAAAATGATTTCATATTATTGTTCCGCATAGTTTTGAAATTCATATTTAGCTCCATATTAGTGACGTAACAAAGATTATGTTAAACTAGCTTTTCTTCGCGGCACCACTTGCGTGTAATATAAGTCATATGCTGCTCCCGTTAATCACAGTTATGAAAATCGCATCAACATCTATGGTATGTTTCTTATGAGGTCACCAAAAGACACACAGAGAGAGACGTTGCGTTTTGTAGTATTAAGGGTATTTATAATATGTTTATCAATTCATATTTAAATATATGAAGATGCAAAAGTGATGTAAATCCCCCAATTAACTTATAACGTAACTGCTAAAAAAAGAACCGTAAGTGCTCATATATTCCGAACCATACATCTTGTAGATTTTCCTTTATTATCCATGCACTAATCCATAACTCTAACCAGGTAATGCCCATTTTCAACAACCTTACGAAACTCCTAACAGATTATAATTATTATTTTGGGTTAAGTGCAATGGTTAAGTGGCTGTTTCAAGTCTTTCCAGAGCTTGTATCACTGTGACCAGACTAGATCTATTGTGATCGCCACGTTAATTAATTTTCACTGCCAAGACCTGCAGCTATAATAAACTGCACAATATTCTTGGCAGGAATGGATTTTACTTCATCTGGGTGTAACAGGTGTTTCCCCAGATGAGTATTTCATTTAGGCATAAGTGGACAGCACTCACACTAGAGATGTATTGGTGTTTCATCTGCCTCACGGCAGAATATGCACAGTCTCGTGTCGTGAACGCTAATGGTGAACAGATGTTTGTTCAATCCACTCACAAGTATGCGTAAGTTGTTTCTACTTAGAGATAATACCTCTATGGTAGACTTTTTATAAAAGGCCTTTATGAGTGCCTTAGAATGGTTCATTCCAGGAGCGTTTTCCCAAGAATCGATGGATGTGTTTACTTATAAGTCCTCCTAAAAAAAAGTCATAAAGTATGAAAAGCCGTATTGATTCTGCCAAGTGTTCAGCGGCATCTCTTAACTGGTTAGTGAAAATTACCATAAGAGTAACAGGGTCAAAACCCTATCCAAATCGTACAACCATCAAAACGGTCACTCGCGGTCAGTATCGAGCGGCACCTAGCGTGACTGCCACCCCTATTAGCATACGGGTCTCAGGGCTGTCACCTTGCTAAATATATTTAACATATTTTAAATAAGGGAAAGTGTTATGTTGATAGCAGATTGATTAATGATAGCAATACTTGGGTTTGCAAGGCAAATTGTGGATGAGATTATTTTTGCAGGTATTTTAGGTAGACTAGTTTTGAATTGTCTTAGGAACTTTCTTAGTATTTTATTTGATTTTTTATTAAAAAAATGTAGCTTTGCTGAGTTTCTTGCCAGATTCTTCTCAGTTGAAGGCCGAGTTCTGAAACCTGTGGTAACTTCTAGAGATAATTCACGATGTGCATTTTTTGGGTGCGGTACCTCACAAGAAAAATAACTGAACCCTTATAGGTTCACTTTGTTGTCCGTCCGTCTGTGTGTATGTCCTTGTGTCAAGATTTCTAAGGCAGACTTAAGTAAGTCATGCTCACTTTAAGGCCTTTGCTTGCGGCGGCGTCGTGTGACGGGTCGCTCACTTCCCTCCAATATGGCGAGGAGGGCGATGGCTGCCACACGCGTCATACTTGTGAACAGGTGCTGCTTGTGGGGGCTGGTCTGCTTAAGTTTGCTATTTATTTACTTATTAAATATTTATTCAGTCTTCTTTGTAATTTTGCCGCCGCGCCGGGGCCGCAATTGTTTTCAGTGCGATTAGAATGTAAATATTATGTGATGAATCTAAGCTTGTTTTGAAAATTGTAATTGCTGAGTTTATTGCCGGCTCTTCTCAGCAAATGCAACCTTCCGAACCGGTATTAGAGTATTAGAGTCAGACTTTTCATAAGTGCCTGCGAAGGTCTATTTGAATAAATGATTTTTGGATTTGAATTTGAAAAAGACCTTTTTTCTCAGGAACGCGTAGGTAGATGTATCATGCTGAAATTAGTATCAAAAACTCAGTCCAAGTCTGACTCGCACTTGACCGAGTTATTTTTAACATTGTGTTCATGAACATTTCTGTTTGTCCTGAGTCTGGGTGTTAATAAGGCATATTAACTAGTAATATATCAATTATTTACCGCAGTACAAGCTCTGCTTAGTTTAGAATCAGTTGACCGCGTGTGAAGTATTTGAATTATTGAAGTACATTAATTCCATTTTTAAAGTTTTAAGTTTTTAATTGTATTAGGCTACATTCCGAATTAAATAATATCGCTCACAGTGCTCACAGCAATAATTTGCGTACCGAGTTAGATATCACGTTAATGACAGCTGAGAACTGACAACAATTCGGAACGCCCGTTATCGCGCTCACAGTATTCAAAACAGAACATTTGCGAATTTAATTAAAATCTGATTAAACAATGCGCTAACAAGGAGTCCTATCCTTATATATTTTTTTATTTGACTCGCAAAAAGGAATATCCGCATTTTTTATTATTTTTCTCTCATAAAATCTTTGCCATATGGAAAACCAAAAATCTTATTAGATTTTTGCCGAAAACACAATAATTAACCGTTACTTTTTGACAGCGCTCACGGTGATATCAGTTTAGGGCATGGTCGGTGTGAACGCAAGATGGCGCATGTCATGACGTCATCTATTACGTTTCACGGGACATCGTGATCGCGGTCAAACTAATATGGAACGGGATTAAGCACGCTCAAATCGATTACAGCGATTATAGCATTAATTCGGAATGCAGCCTTAGTCTTGATCAAGTAATACGGTTGCCAATCTCCATTCTCGCAACTACCACTAAATTACCCATGTGCCTATGTATCACACACGATGATATACTTTCCGAAGGCCAACGCTATCATTTACCCAGAATTACTTTACCCTACATAGCTTTAATTTCCGGTGCGTAAAAAATTACGTTATATTAAATTTTGGCAGCCCTATCGATGGATCGGTGTGACGCGGTTCATAAAATGAGTATTTTGAAGACTTAGTAGATTTTGCGAATTTGCTTTATCAGACTAATATTTAGAGGCAGTAACGCTGGCTATCTGTTTGTTAACTTTCACGAGTATGACACGATCTCTGAACCGATTGAGATGAAATGTAGCTGATAGAATGCCCATGGTACGGAAGACAAAGGCTACTTTTTGCCCTGGGATCCAGAAACCCCGCCGCTGTTTCGGGATCAGCTACTTTCAAAATAGTTTTAGACGAATTCAATTCATGGATTCACTTGACTTATAATCAAAGCACTCTGTTAAGTACCTAAATTGATAGTAAGTCATGTAACTAAAATTAACAAGCGCTCGTAGTGTAGCATGATAAGCCGTTCTTAATCGATCGGCAAGTTAAGCTACCACCGTCTTGTTCGGTACCTGGATGGGTGACCGCCTAGTGGTATTTCAAATCGAGCGTTTCCGTGCTTCGGAAGGTACGTAAAGCCGTTGGTCCCGGTTATCACTTAATTGTGATAGTCGTTAAGCTAGTTGGAGGCCTTCTAGGCGGCTTGAAAACTTCAACAGTAGGTTCACCACTAGCCTACTTCCACCGATCCGCAGTGGGCACGCGTGGTGGAGTATCTGCTCATTCCCTTTCACCCTGATTTGTGAGGAGGAGGAGGAGAAGGATAGCTGACAGACTCTCCTCTAATATTGAACCGTGTTGCATTACAGCACCTTCTATCAAGATGCTTCAACGTCAAACTTTCATTATTACTCGCTATTGAACGCTGCCTTTCTAAGAACTATTTAATCGTAGTTTCTTAGTAATGTATCAATGAATCATGAAATTAGGTGGCATCGAAATATTCTCACGTCCTTCAAATATTAATTGACGCTACAATAAAATTATGTGGATAAAAAAATTATAAGTTTTTTCTTTAGTGCTGAGTTTCGTCAATAGATGGCATTATAAGTATAGTACAAAATAGGAAACTCTAAAATTATTATTTTTATGATATGAGCTTTCCACATCGCGGTTTAACCTGGGACCCTCTTAAGGGTAATATTTTGAAAAACCCTTTCTTAGTGTATTGATGCTTAAGTTACTTAATTTTGTTTAGCTTTTGAATATAATGCACACAGGCGTAAATAAATTATCTAATAGAATTGTAGCAAAATAGACGTAAATTTCATGCAATTCTATTGGTATATTTCTAAATGATGATCGAGTAGGTAATCCCTCAGATTTTTTACAGAATTTAAATTTTCTTGACCCTGCAGTTAAGGATGTGTCAATTTTTTCATTTGTCAAACTGACAGTTTGTTCTTTAATATAATTATTATTCAAAAGGAGATTTAGGTGCCGATTCTAATTTCCAAGTAACTCAAAACTATGTCACAAGAATGTTAGCCATTTGTAGTGCTATGAGCGAATAGTTTAAAATAAAAATATTTGCAGTTTGCACGGCGCATAATTTCTTATCATGTTTCTTTTATAAACAAGCAGTAAGTGCCAGTACTTATAATAAATAATGTTGTGTAAAAATAAACTTTAACACGAAAAAAAACAAGCATGGTATCGCAGGAATTTTCCTTCGCTCTCCAACGGTTATTTTTATTTTCTTTGTGTATCAAGACCTCATTATGCCACGGGCACACGCCACACAACACAAACGTAATTCTTGGCACTCAATACTGTAATCTAGCCCTTAAGAAATTGGTTCAACCCCCACTAGTACGCCCTCGAACGCCGGACGCCCCACCCGCCATTTTAAATAAACAAAATGGCGCGAAATAAATTCTAAAACCTAATAAAATGACGCAGAATGTTTTTATACCCTTAAAAAAGTGTCGGACAATAACGTTCGATTTTCAAAACGGCTAGTGCTTCCAAGATCATCGATTAATGTTTAGTTTAGTCGAGATTAGTGATGGATTGTGATTAATTTTGTAGTATTTTTTGTGGATTTTGTGAGTGTTTGTTACAATGATACATAATAGGACTGTGTATATTTTGCCCAATGAACTGCTGCCAAAGCGGTACGGCAATGATTTTGGGTAATTCTAAACCTAATTTCTTATAACCTTTAAAATTAACCACTTTCTTATGCATTAGTAATAAGCTACTTAGTATACGAAGTTACTAAAACATTGCAGTAAGTGTAGGTCTAGGTAGAACTTGTTAGCTATTTATATACTTAGATGGTTATTTGTTTTGCAACGTCGGCGTCGCATTGTTATTTTCTAACAATTTTGCTAAAAAGTTTTAGCATTCTTATTCAAGGAAAATAAAAAAAGTTCGTTTTAAATTGTCCCGTGTTTCCAGTAATGAAAATAATAGAAATGTTGATATATTTTGTGATTGTGTTCACGACGATAGCCCAGTGATTTGGTATCGGATGCCTTAATCGTGGGTTGAAATCCTACAATGAACTCAATATGAAACCATAGCATAGTGAAACGTATTCTAAGGCTTTCGGTTGCTTTGCCACGTATCAAATGTAAATTATACTTTCTTTTCATTCTCATAGAGATTAATAAGCATTCTTCATAATTTAGGTACCCAGGCCAATCAACATTGCTCAGGTAACGAGGTTTTTACTGTAAATGCATGATAGCATGCTTGGCTTAAATATTTGTACACTAAAAGGAAACATAAAACGGTTTTTAAAATAGTGTTTCTTTTTTAAGGTTGAACTAAATCAAAACTAAATAAAACTGTAAGTAAGAACTTTTAATTTTAGATACTTAACTATTTTAACAAAGAATCAATATTTCTGAACCTAAAAGTGAGTAGATACTAGGTACCCTCGTTTGGCAAATTTCAAATTACTTTATGGTGCGTCTATGCTTGGCGAACGGAGCAAGAGCCGAGCCTCGAACGAGCACACTGCGAGCACGAGTCGCGTAGCGTGGACGGGCTTGCGAGCCTCGAACGAGCACGATTGTCAGTTTTTTCACGAACAAAGGGATTCACATCGTGCTCGTTGAAGATTCGTTCGTGGCTCAGCTCGTGCTCGATTTGCGTAGCGCGAGCGATAAGTGTATCGATTGTATCGTAAGGCTATTTAAAAAAAAACAGATTATTCATTTCAAAAACCTTTTAATCTTTACCCAGGTTTCCTCAAAGCACGAGCACAACCCCAAAACCCCCAGCTCGGACAAAAAGAGAAGGAACCAAAGATAAATCTACAACAAATGAACCAATCCCACCTCCAGAAATTGAGGAAGAGAACCAAACAAAGAAAACCAACATTTGCCAACGACTCATGGGCAAATGCAAGAGTAAATGTTGCTCATGCTGCGTTAAAGGTGAAAAGGACGATGATGAAGATACAGAAGGAAAAAAAGAGATGGAAGATAAAAGAGAGACGACAGATGCTGAAGCACCGGTGGAAAAGAAGGGAAAAGAAGGGATGATTAGCAAATTCAATTGTTGTAAGAAGAAGAAGGAGGAAGAAAAGAGAATTGAAGATATGGAAAGTGCTGCTGGTAAAGTAAGTATATTTTGGGAGAGAAGATATGATAGGTACACCTATTACGAATGATTTACGACCAATTGTTAGCAAAGTTGTGATAGAGTTTGACAGGGAATCGTAGCACTTCAAAAGAGTGGCAATATAAAACACGGATTTATAGACTTGATACTTTTATATTTACATTTTCTCAGTCAGTACTTGCAAGCTATATTTCATTATAACTCGGCCATACTGTCGCAATGCATCAAGATTTTTTTAAATTACCGCTCGTTTGAAGTGCCTCTACGTTATTGAATTGGATGCCCCATTTCATTCTTTCTTTTTAAGTAATCCTCATAAAAAGCTTACAATTTAATGGTAAATAATTTAATAAACCTTCTGGAGCCATAACCACAATGGCTGCTGAATTGCTTATTTCTGATAATATATAACATTTCGCTTCGCTTCTTCACTCTCATCCGGGGTCTGTGTTTCTCGACACCTCTATAACCTAGCCTTCAATGCCAGAGTGAATAGGCATTTTCTGGGTAAACGTGCTACATCCTGGGCCTCATCATACCTCATACTAGGGCCCAAACGCAATACATAAAAAAATTACAAATTTACAGGCATCGATAGATTTCGAAGACGAAGTAAAACGCAAACGAAAACTCCGCGACGTATTATGCGGTTGCTGTGGTAGCAAGCGAAGAGTTAGCGACGTATCTGAAGTGGTCCCCACCAATGCTGCGGACATCGCCTTGACTCCCGGAGTGGTCGGCGACACGGGCTGCTGCGGGAAGAAGAGGGCGCACGTGGAGAGGCGCGACAGTATACTGAGTGATCGACCACCGACCAGGTACGGTTCTACACAGACCTTGCTATCAGTAAAGAATATAATTCTGTGGAGGATGTTTCGGTTTTAATGATCTCAAATGATTTGGCGAAGGTAGAAATGGAAAAGCTAAATAATAGTGATTGGGGAGGTGCTATAGTAAGAGGCATGAGTGGTGAGCACAGATTGACAGCTGCGCACTAGTTAATTTTTCGGTCCGTTTGTCGGAATGAAGGCGGGGGGAGCGCCGAGCTGCACACGATTGGTTCGTCAGTCGATGTGAGTCGTTTATTGGATTCTCGCACGTCATTTGGCTACTGTGAATGTGCTAAAAGTGAAAATGCGCGAGCTTGCCCCCACTACTGCCTATCTGTGCTGACCATTCGTGCCTCATACTGTAGTAAATTATCATGAGGAATCAGCATGTTAGTAGGTTGCTTAGTTGAATTGCTGTCGTCCAATTAAAAATTCAAAGTCTTATTAATAGACGTAAGCTTTAGGACTCTTAATTTGATCTTCGCTTTTGGAGAAGGATGACATCGTGAGGAAACCACAGCCCAGGCGTAGGGGCATTTTGTAGTTTGCGCCTAGTTGGCTACCGAAGTAAGTCTACTCAAGCGTGAAGCGTGGTACGTCACGCTTGAGTCTTCTCAGTAGAGTATATTACGAACCGGTAGTAACATCAGTAGCATCGACCTTCAAAAGTTCTACTAGGGCCTAAATAAATTCAATTGGCTTTGACTATGACTTTGAGTCAATAGTAACTAAAAATGACGTTCGGGCAACTAGATTTCAGAATTATTAAGTCCTACTTTGTTGTGTAATTTTCGGGCCTCAACATCACTTACTACGTTAAGAGCATAGATGATCTCAGACCTAACAAAGTCTTTCAGATGTCATACAACAGCGTTAACTCTGTCTCCATCTTGAACAGTTGCTGTAACAACGGACTGTGCACATGGGTCCGCGGGATGACTCGACGACGCTCCGAGGTCTCCACCAGCAGGAGACAAAGTCTGTTCTCCAAGAACAAGAGCATGTCACCTACTCTCCCGCCTGAGGTATGATGCCACATCCCAAATAAGATTTGTTCCATTAGATGTAATAGTTTGGACAGTATCCCGGGAATAAAAATGATAAGTGGTTATCAAACTCGTGCGTTGCTAACCCTGCAAAAACTCTTCACACCCAGAATGGATTGACAGGATTAACTGTCCTCATGAGTTTGGCAACCACCGTAGAAACCTAACACCACAATAATATTTTTGGCTGCATTTCTGTAAGGTGGGAGCTACTTTCCCAGACGGTGACAAACAACTTTAGGCATTATTACTAAACATATAAGAGAGGTTATTCCTGAGTAGAGGCGACTGACGCTTTACATACAAGTTACCAATTAAAATAATAAACTTTATCATAATAAGTAAGAAATTAATACTGAATATGTATAGTCAAACCTATTATAAAGAGATTTAGAAGTTTTTTTTTCTCCACGATTTGTTTTAAATGTCAAAAGCATTGGATCATCCTACGCTAGGATCATCAGAGTTTAGATTGATTCATAAGAAAGGGGGGAAAAATATAGTGACATTTAAAAAAATAGTATCACTATACATATACTTGTACCTTGACCTTCGCTTCCATATACCAATGACCGTACATAGTCACGCGAAGTTGACTCACTGACTGGACTTGTGACTCAAGGTCTGGTACTCATTTTCTTGAAAACTTTACTTGTTAAAAGTAATAATTAAGTTTTTGGCGAAAATGAATCGGCCCCACGTTGGGCGCCATTGTGGATTTGTCATACAAGATTATTGTGTGAGAGATTTTGTTACATGATTAAGATTTGTTAGGATTCTAGTTATATTGGTTGGTACTGATCTTCTAAATGATCCATGGTACCCATGATGCTAGCGGCCTCGCCCCGGTCAACAGTCAAGCTTAATCTTAGGATGAAAAAAATTTCTATCTTCAAGGATAATCTCAAAGAACCAGCGTCTGATGTCATATCACCACATTAAATGACATCACCGTCTTATAATGTTTATAAATTCCTCTCCATCCTAAGTTTTTCTGGAAGAGATCGCTCTTTAGCGATAAGACTGCCCATTGTACAGTTATTAATATTATGTTCTTTTCTTTCTGTTTTGTTAACTGTTTTTCTGGTGTACAATAAGGAGTTATCTATCTATCTAAATTTAATATCTAGAATATTAAAACATACAGATATAACTTTAAATTATTCATAAACTTACATTCATAGGAAGAATGAAGCTAAAATAAGTTTGAGACTTACAGCAGAATATTTCAAATATTACGTGCAGGTAAGTTTGTATAATTATTGTTTGGGAATGTATAATTACTTTCTTACAAAACTCAAGGTTACCTATTTACTAATATATATAGGTGCTTGTGGTTAAAATAATTAATCGCTCTAAGAAACAATTTGTGATTACAACATGGCGCCCAACGTGGGACTTGAATTTTACTATTTTAATCACGGTATGATTAATGATATCGCTTTATGTTGTTATATTTGAAACTTAATAAAAGCACATTTCAATCAGAACTTATCTATATATATATAGAATTCAAAGTCCTGACTGACTGACTCACTGATATATCAACGCACAGCCTAAACCACTGGCGCTAGAGACATGAAATTTAAAGGGTATAGTCTTTGTGAAGAGGGTATCCCTAAGGGGGTAAAATAGGGCATGAAAGTTTGTATGAAAGTCCGTCAGTTTCCAAGTTAGGATCTTCAAATTTTGTGTTTAGGCTGAAGATTGAAAATTAATTAATACGTGTCTCAGCGTTTTTAATAATTCCACCCTCGAAGCGGGATGAAGTCGTTTTGTTTTTTTTTTTATTGTTGTAGATAATATGTCATTTGTCCTGTATGCCACGCGGGCGAAGCCGCGAGCAGAAGCTAGTTTTCTATAAAATTAGATTATCCCTATTTTTATACAAAATCACATGACGCCGTAATAAATTTCACCCGTACGTGTATGACATACCGAACATACCGACACAGCGTTTTGCATCCTCATTTATAATGCGGATGGCAAGGTGGTGGAACTTGCTTCCGGCGTCTGCATTTCCTGACTCTTACAATCTGAAAACTTTCAAGGCCAGATTGATAGTTTGCTTTTGGTTATGCGTTTCACTTTAAGCCAAAGATCTATATGTGGGTCAGGTTAAACGCAATCAAGATATATAAATAAAACCGCACTATTACCGCAGTTCCCACATTCCTGTGACAAAACGTATAATAAATCAAACTATTTGTCATTAAAATCGGATTGGTTAGCCTTGAACTAGCAAACAGATTATTTACTAGTTATCTTATATCAAACACCCGACTGTAACATACTACAATTGAATTTAAATTAGATTTTCAAATTAAAAGATAACTGTCAAACATGGCGTCTTGAAATTACTCCTTTTCATATATGTACTTATCCTACTTATATTTTTTTTTTTTTTTTATACGACTAAGTCGGTAAACAAGCATACGGCCCGCCTGATGGTAAGCGGTTACCGTAGCCATATGGACGCTTGCAACACACGAAGCATCGCTCACGCGTTACCGACCTTTCCCCCCTCCCCTATGAGCTCTGGCGACCTTACTCACGCGCAGGAACACAACTTTACACAACATAAAGTTATTTGGCTGCGGTATTCTGTAAGGTGCAGGTACTTCCCCAGTCGAGCTGCTCTTTGAACGAATAAACGCTATGCTCTACCTCTCTCAATTATAAACAAATTAATATTATAAACGCGGAAATTTTCGAATGGATGTATGGAATGGAGCATTGTTACTCTTTCACGCACAAACTGCGTAACGGATTTAGATGAAATTATACACACAGGTTATTAGGTTCTGGATTAACATATAGGATGCTATTTATTCCTGAAAAGCAATATAATCTCGTGGCAAGGCGTCTAAATAACCTCTTATCTCATCCGAATGTTGAGGGCAATATGGCGTCATGGCACTCCTTTTCAAATATTTATTTCATATAAAAGAGGAAACTTAAAAGAATGTAGTGCATAATTTATAGGTCAGTGAACACAAGGCCAGTAGGGTAGTCAACAATAATACAAACAAATCAATGTCATCAATAGAAATGGCTATCAAACGAATTGATATGCGACAAATTACTTTTTTAAACGCGGTAGTGTTTGAACGACTTTTACCGTGAAGGCATCATATCCATTCTTTTTTGTAGAGCCTAAATATAGTAATTGTGAGGTAACGCTTACAAAAAAATAGTTGTTCAAGTATTAAAAATAGCCAATCCGACCAATCCTAAAAAAAAGTCCCAATAAAATTTAAAGTCAAGTTCTAAAAATGGACAAATTGGACAATACATCAAACATATTGGCCGTCACGCCGGTTCCCTCACCGCGCCCTCGAAGGTCCAGGATTATGATCACCACAGACTCCATGAAGCAGGACATCGATATTGATGATGATATCGAGGTATGCGCAAATGAAATGAAAAAATGTTACACGATTTTCAAACTGCATTCAACTCTGCGTTGCTCTTGCTAATCCCATATCCATGATTGTTCAATATACGTTTTATGTAGGTAGATGCAATTTGCGAAATCGCAATCAAGTTCACTTGGGTTTGAGGGCCTCACTAGATAAACAATTGATTACGACGAAAAAAGGAACCCTGTGAGTTTCTTGTAATAAAATGAAAATTTGATAAACCGTTCGATATTTCTTCACCGTGGAATTTTGAAAAAACATTTAGCAAAAGACAACACAAAAAGCGTGCGTGATACAAGTTGTAAATCTGCCGCCAAGCACCTGCTGCTGTGTTCCGATAGCTGCACTTGATACTTTAAGGCTCTGTGTGTTTACTACCTTCGGCCACATCTTTTATTATCATAGTAAGATTTTGGGCAACATCGAAACTATTAATAGAAAAAAAAAGATTTCATTTTTCCCATGTCGTCAAGATTCCATTAAAATCAAGTAGTTTTTCCGACATTATCGAAAATAAATACAATACCTTTGATGAGAGTAACGTCCGTACGATACGAATTCCATATCTTCCCAGCTTTGGGCCTGCATAGATCAATGGCCTTAGCCCCTGAGCTATAGGGATGGTGTGTGATGGTGGAGCATATTCCAGGACACGCGCAAGAAGCTGGACTCGTCGCTGGTGGAGCACACGAGCGTGATGCGCGGCGCCATCCCCGTGCTGCCGCTGCTGCTCGCCACCTTCTGTCTGCTCTGCAACATCCTTGTACCCGGACTTGGTAAGCTTTCCTCATCTTTAGGACCCTTAGCATCTAGATGGACGTGGGATGTCAAATGTGCCATTTTAGGAGCATGGTTGGATGGTTCCTTCATTTAGAAAGAAAAATCTTCCGCCAGGCTAGGTCATCGTGTCTGAGGACCACGGTCCAACTGTATTGGACATTTGAATTTATGCATTCTTGTCTCTGAACTTCGTAGGCGCGATGCAGGATCTTGTGGTGCCATCTATGTATCAGCGTGTGAACTATCTAAGTGTAGCAGATAGATGTCGCTACACCATCGCGCTATGCCACTAGTTTAGCAATTAATCTATAGCTTGCTTTTTTCTATAGCTAGCTTGTTTATTGTTTTCAGGTACAATATTGAGCGGCATGTTCTGCCTGTGCTTCGGTATACCGAGGTTTGGTGTTCACGATGGAGCCAAATATCGTATAGGTAAGAAACGTTTTAGACTTGTGTTGGCGTTGAAGTGTTCGCAAATAGACTCGTAGATGCGTGAAATGTTTGGTCAAAGCCTTTTATTTAATGTAGGCCCTAGCATGGCACTTATGAAGTTCCAAAGCTACTGAATTTACCACCAGTTCGGAAGACGGTCTTCAACCAAGAAGAACAGCCAAGAAACTTAGCAAGTGTATATTATTTTTTGGACAATCTGACTATGTTGGCTCACTATATTTATGGATAGACTTCTATCTTTTATTACCTCTTCACAGCTTTACCACCTATATCCCAATTGTTATTGAGGATACGGGAATGCGGGAGAAAATTTGTACCTAATATTTTTCTTTCTGTGCTATTTCAGGTGCGTTTGTGATCAACCTGTTGGTGGGATGTGGGCAGCTGTTCACGGTGCTGTTCTGTTTGGTGGGCTGGGGCTGGTCTATCTGGTGGGGAGTCATCATGTTCAGGATATCACGTGAGGACATCGCATTCATGCTTTTTAATAGCTATTTGTTCCGCAGTACCCTCATGATACGTCATCTGATCTAACCCCCTTAGGGATGTAACTTCCAAAAATCCTTTCTTAGTGGAAATAAATGAAAGGAACCTGTGTGTATTTAAAATTTGTAACCTCAGTCGTTTGAGCTGTGCGTTGATGAGTTAATCAGTCAGGACTTGAAGTCTTTATTTTATTTATCAATCACACCATGTTAATTGATGATGTGGCCGAAGGTGGTGCATATACAAAGCCTGGAAGGAACTGGCTCTAAAGTGCAGCTGTCGGAACACACCGATAGGTGCTTGGTGACAGATTTTCAATTTGGGGGTGGTAGTCAGTCAGGTGGGTGGGTTCCTCACGATGTTTTCCTTCACTGAAAGTTCAAGCTCATCGTAGGATTCGAACTCGGGACCTTCGTCATGGCATCCGACGTCATTTATTATTTATATTTACAAATTTTTAGGTAAATATCGCAAATTGAAAGCGGAAGCTGCAGCCGAGGAAGCGGACGCAGCGCCACCTGTCACCAACAACCACACGAGGGCGTGAACATGAATCGGAATCAAAACCAAAACCTAACCCGAACACACTATTGATACAGATGGGATTCATTACAGTTATCATATTTTCCTACCATGTCATTCCAGAAAAGTCTTTCGATACCCTTCAGATATCGCAATTTTGATTGTTCTTCTAAATTGAGTTAGATAGATCTATAGTCACAGAATAAGTAATAGAACTACTGTACAGAAGGCGCACTCCCTAAATGTGTTTAGGGAGTTGTTGTTTTAGGTTCGAAAAGTTACCTATATCTTTCTATCGCATAACTATCTCTTTAAGCTGCGGTAAGAGCCAGGTCAGCTTTAGTATGAAAAGTTTGAAAATACTACGATATCAAAGATTGTTAAGTCGAAAATGTGACATCTTAAAGTATACAACTGTATTGTATATTATGAAATATTAAAAGACTCATAACGAAGCCGATTAACTTGATTAATTATAAAATCAAAGGTACGTAATTACCTCCTATACGAATATTTTATGGTTTCCTCATAATTTTATGTTATTATAAAAGGACATAAATAATGTTCAACTTATTGCGCAGTACAGCAATTAAAAATATTCTAACCTCAAAATAAGAATAATAATAAATATATCTCGGTTTTTGGCTTCGTTCATACTCTGTGTAAAAAAAATAAAAAATCTACGAATATGTGTAAATATTAAATTATAACTAAAAACATTTTACTTCAATGAGAATAAGAACTTTAAAAATATGTCTGCGAAGATTAATTGTAAAAAAGCTATATCATAAATATATTTCTATGACAATTTAAAACCCTTTAACCTTTGTACCTAGCAATAATATATACCTACTTAATGATTGAAAGATAGATAAAATTGGTTCTATAAAACAATTCTTGTAAATTAATAAAATAGTCGTTATTTTTAATCTGCTGGTCGGAAACTGTCATGGCAACAACATGGCTTTCAAATACTTCAGAAGTATTTAGACCTATGTGGTCACATTAAAGTATAATTAATAATTATTAAATGCAATATAAGCCCCAAGCGCTTAAATAAAACAAGTATTATATTAACATAATGTAGGATTAAAACGACATGATAAATATTAAGCCGTTTAAAAAGAATGCGGAAAGAAATACGATAAATTTTATGATAGTGCCTTACGCCATCTATCCGTCAAACAAGGAATATTCGAGGTTATTCAAAGCTGCTTGGTTGTGGTCCCAAATGAGTAGAAGGCTGTATGTCTCCGACCCTTTGCCGGCGTCAGCCATGTTGTTTTTATTCACAGACTTTATTTTTTACTATCTATTCGCGAAAATGTGTTGTCTCTATATAAAAAGTTTTCTAATGACCAAAATATCTATAGCGTTCTTGATTAGGTACCTACCTATCATATTTTAGTGAATAACTTGATAATGTTGTCGTTTTTGTCATTTTTCCAATAACGAATGAGATTGTAGTTCCCAAAATTGCCACAGTAAATAAATGGGCTATTCATACCTTCATTATTGTATCTGTGGTAAATTAGGCGCCATTTGCAATATTTTGGAACTATAAGTACCTAAATAGGTATCTCTTGTAAAATAATACGAATTATTTAAGTTCACATTTAATAAAAATATTATACTTACTTATGCGACAAAATAATAAATTGATAAATAGGGAAAATTATCGGCATAATGAACGTAATTATAACAATATGTTATTATAAGTTATTGAATATTATTATTATTACAAAGTTCTTCCAGTACAATTAAATTAATTACCAAAAAAATAATTCCATTAACTGTTACTTACATTAAGTTTGAATTATATTTCTATTGTATAATTATAGTTGCTTGTACAACGAATAATCAATAAAAATATTCCTTTTCAAAAACTTATTTTAATATCATGAACATAGAAATAAATATACCTAGAAAGATCGTCGCCATACTACACGAATATATAAAACAGGCCAACTTTTATAGCCTGCTGCGCGTAACAGATACGTTTTATGCTCCTTCTGCGTCATTCTGCTTTTCATAGTGACGTTCATAATGACAGCAGTTGTTGAAATATTATTAAAATTATTAATATTGATTAAAATCGGGAGAAATTAAAATATTAAACATTATTTTGCAATTTTATTTATTTTTATTTGATTTAGCCCCTAACAGTTAGGGGCTATTTTTTTCGACGCGTGCACAGCTTCGGCGCTCAATCTGGATGTATCCTTAATCAAAGATCCTGAAACATTTTTTAGTTCCCATAAACACTGTAAACGCCGAGGTGATTTATTTAACCTTAATGAAATTGCCCTGCATATTGACTCTAAATCATATCCTGTAGATTTAGAATAGCAGGTACCTTGGTATTATGTATGGCACCAATTCATGGTGGATGCTCTTCACAACTACTCCACATTTTGAAAACAGAAACGGAAATAATTCGATAAATATGATGGTAATATGTCGTCCGAAGCGTTCGTGGTGTAGCATGATTACCGGATGATCACCTGGATGGGTGACCGCCTAGTGGTATTTCAAATTGAGCGTTTCCGTGCTTCGGAAGGCACGTAAAGCCGTTGGTCCCGGTTATCACTTAATTGTGATAGTCGTTAAGCTAGTTGGATGCCTCCTAGGCGGCTTGAAAAACTCCAACAGTAGGTTGACCACTAGCCCACCTCCACCAAACCGCAGTGGGCACGCGTGGTGGAGTATCGCCCATTCCCTTTCACCCTCATTTGTGTGAAAGAGGCCTGTGCTCAGCAGTGGGACATTATAGGCTGATGATAATGATGATGATGTCGTCCAAACCAGGCGTTTTTCAAGTTGTGTATTTGAAATATAAAATACAAAATAAATGCAGAGCCATTCGTCGCAATAAATTGTTGTCGTAATTGCCATAATCTAAAAATACTTTGCAAATCATTTGCAAGTATAATTTTTTGCTTATTTTAAGTTTTGAAATATGTCAAGTACATACCTACTAGGTAAGAAAGGTAGGTAGGTAGAAATTTACGAAATTTCAGGGGAAGTAAGATTTGACAATATCAAAAGTAACGAGCAACACAGTTTTGGGCAATAAGGTAAGTTAAAAAAAACATGGTAGGATATAACATGATTTAATTTACAGAGAATAATATTTTTCCTGATTACACATACTTATTATCTATTATTAATTTTATTTAGGTCCTTCAATAATCCATCATTTCTTGAGGTACACAATTTCGACCAACTCTTTCCATTCCAATTGGACACGGCACTGTCGATGTTATAACCATTGCATCCATTGATATAATCTTCTTAATTACAGCTGATTTGTTAAATTTACTGTGTGAAATATTTTGTGACGGGCTCGCCGGCAGAGCGTGCGACGTGCTCACGACAACCATCGCTACAAACACGCACACTTGCCACTTCATCTTGCAGACGGACGCTCGAACTATGTGCATGTTGTACCACACGTATTTATAAACTAGGTAATTTTCTAAGTAATTTTCCTTGTTTATGCAATTGATTAATGCATAATGGTCTTAATAATAAATTAGTTTATATATTAAATACGTCTTTATTGCCAGCACAATTAGTCACATGCACCTATATCAAATTAAAACATATCCTTTTAACTAAATTAGCTTAACATCGAGTCCTACTCTAATGATTTTAGGACTCAGGGAATGCGATTTACCTACAATAGTTTTCCATATATTGTATGAAAGCACAGTCTATTAAACTATGGCTTAATAGACTGTGATGAAAGTGTGAGAAGCAATTATTTTCCCGTGCTTGAGACTGGGAGCTTTTTTATGTCACATAGAATTGAGACTTTTTGTAGGTAATCTTCTAGCCAGATGGGAGCTAGTAAGAGGAATCAGAAAATGCGTCTTTTAAGAAGTTCGTCATAATAATAGTAATAAATAAATATCCTACACATACATATATCATAAGTACTCAGGACATAACTCAGACACGGCTATGTGATCCCAAACTAAGCAGAGCTTTTACTATGGTATGGTCACCAGAAAACTGATATACTACTTTTTGTTTGTACATAGTTAATATACATAATTACACCCAGGCTCAGGATATACAAACATGTTCATGCATATAAATGCATGTCCTTTGTTGGAATCGAACGCACGACCAGTGGCGCGATAGGTCACCAACTGGCCTGGCCCACCGGTCTGTTACTGAGACTTATGGGTTTTGCGAAGAACTCCAAAATCAGCTTAAAGACTGTCAATGGGAAACTGGAAGAGTTTTCTTAAAGCGACTTTTATCAGCACCAGCCGGCTCTTTCCAGGAAGACGCTTCGCCATGCCAAGACACAGACTGCAAAAGAAACTGGTATAAGACCATGTAGACTTATGTGTGCCAGTGCTGGATCAGTGTAAAACCAAATGACACTGAGCTTTATCCCTTATAATGCCGGCACAGTGACTTATCTTATCACCCTTCATACCACTTCTGGGTATAAAGAGCATTACGCGAGTGAAAACCCCGGAACCGGGGTCGGATTCTTAGTAAATAATTAAATTATGCATACCTACCAAATACTGATAACCTCGCTCGCTGATTAAGCTCGCAGAATTATAACTAAGCAGAAAACAAAGTAATAAACACGATGACGAGGTTCATAATAATAGCGACAAGGAAAAAGTGTTGGGGCCCGTGGGTATCATATAAATCAATATACACGTTTTAATTATACTTTTTATTTCTTAGCTTGTTATTTATTATTAGATTGAAATACAATGATTACACAACGCCCTTTCATAGGTCTGACATTTTTTAGTATGGCGGCCAACATAGTGATGTACCTAACCTGCCGGTATCATAGTGACGTACTTCGTACAACAAAAAGTACCTACTAGAACCACAAGCCTTGTATTCAGTAATTAATACAAATGTTTCAATTTAATGCGATAGCACAATTGAATTGTATAATAAAATATAACATTACATTTAATAAAATAAAATCTATATATAGAACATTTTCTTAAGGATATCGTTGCTGCCTATTAACGGCAAGATTCCCAGCAGGCTGGCAGCTTTCGCTTTGGATAGTCAAGCTGATGCGTTAATGAAAAAGCTCCCCGTCCGCTGGTCTCTGGAGGTGACTTCCAATCTATAAACCAAACAACTCAAAAGCGTAGGCTCCATAGAGGTTATTATATTTGCGACTTTTGAAGTTTTCGTCACAGTCAGCCGCACTGGCTCTTTTGACAGTCGCTTGAAGGTGGGATGGCGCGAGACTATCGGCACTAGTTGCATCCCATACTATGGGCCGCCCCATCCTCCAGTGCATCAATGTAATTTCGTCATGTCCCGCACATATTTGTAACATTTACAACCGTTATTTAAAAAAATCTTCACTCATAAACGCTATTTAGCCTTATTCACTGCTTAAAAACGTTATTTAAGGAGCTGTCAAATTAAACAACCTACGACCCTTGTTTAGCGCGTTAAATAGCAAAATGGCCGCCAAATAAACAGCTGATGCTTGATTGTTGTAAAATATTTTTCATTTATTACTGAAAATACGATGGATATATGATGTTAGATTATATAGAAACACCATAAATTATATAAATTACTTAAACTTATACTACCTGGATGATCGGCCTTTGCTCGTTTTTTTGTAATTCATATATCGTTTTTCTCACAAAAGAAGGACCTTGAAAAAAAGGGAAAATATGATCATCTGAACTCGAACAGGATCTTTTGGTTTCGAAACCGCCCGATTTCCCATCTGGCTATGATAATCCTGTAGATGGTGGCGAAATTTACCTTCGTAGGTATTCTAATGATATTGTAGCAGTTTTTCATTGCCTGAAAACACGGTTATAACGACGTTTCCTAAAAATGAAACTTAGCTAGATCGATTTATTGCTCCCGAAACCCCACGCATGCACTAAGTTTCATGAAGATCGTTGGAGCCGTTTCCGAGATTCAGATTATATATATACAAGAATTGCTCGTTTAAAGGTATTAGAGGGATGAATTTTTAAGTCATAGGTGATTCATATAGGTAACACAATAAAACAACTCCTACTCTATTTCACATATAGGTTGATTCGTCAAGGTCAAGGGTTTTTACCAATATCTAGTGAAGTTCCAGTTTATTACTCTGAAATAGTGCTCACAATATTTTATGAAACTTCGCTCTATCATAGTATTCCTTTATTATATCGAAATAAACATTAACCAATGAGAAATCTTATACAATACCATGTGCTACCGAACTCATGCTATTTGAAATCTACCTACTAACTTATCATTGCTTGTGCCGTGTGTGCTACATAATTTAACTAAATTTAATTTGAATATGAGGGTTTCAGATCAGGAGGACCAAGATAATATTAATAATATTAGTAATAACATACACACTTTCACTAGAGATTTATTTACACATAATTATTCCCAACATTAATTCCATTAATTTATTCAATGTTTGTATTTTGATTTTCCAATACTCTTCCTCCAAATTCATAATTCCTATACGTTTTACAAGCGTTTTACATGTATTTCTTCAGCTATTTGGATTTATTTTTCGATCGCTGCTTAAGCCAGTAGATCCGACTATAAATAAGAAATGTTCTTGTTCATAGTCTGACCTGAAACAATATAAATTCATACATTATTTCTTAAAAATAGAAGATGAAATAGAATTTGTAAATAAACTTGTAAATATTATAATTTACATAAAATTTAGATTCAAAAATCTAATTACCTTTTTATTTAGAGGTTAATAAAGTTCGCAAACAAACCGAATTGGGATGAGAACATCCCAATTCGAAAAACGTGATCTTCTTCTCGTTCTGAATTAATTGTTAATTTCCATTTTCTAATTAAATATAATATTATCATAAAACACAAAATAAAACTTTTTTCAAAATGGTGCCGTTTCTTTTTTATAAAACCTCCATTACTGTCAAAATTATGGTCTTGATGTTGGTGTCGCCATATATAATATTATTTTTGCTCTTTAAATCCTTCAATAACTAAATCATGACTAAAAAGCGTTTATGAGTAAAGAAAAGTTAAACACTGAATAACATTTTAAATAGTACTTAGCTATCTACTACTTAATCCGTTATTTAAGAGATTTTTATGAGTAAGACCTTATTAGTTATTAGTTAGTTATTCTTATTAGTTAGTTCTTAGTGAGTCGTTTATTAAAAACTTTTTAACAACAAAATAAACCACCGAAAAAACTGAAAAGCAAAAAATAATTTTGAATATAACTTGAATTTTATAAGGTTTTGCAGCCGGGGATTATTATATGGGACCACCTTCGAGGTATACCCTATCCAATAAAAAAAGAATTATCAAAATCAGACTACTCTGTCAAAAGTTATACGAGATCATACATAAAAAAAAAAAAAATATACGCGTCGACTTGTAAACCTCCTCCGTTTTTTCGTCGGTTAAAAATGGGAAGCAAGAGTTGCCAATATCAAAAGTTTATGGAACACCAGTTTTAGACTATAAGGTAAGTTAAAAAAAACATAGAAGGATTAAACATGATTTAATATGTTTCCCGTTTACACATAATTAACACTGTATAACTATATTTTTCTGTTAACTTTATTTCGATCCTTCAATAATCCATCATTCCTTCGGGTATACAATTTCCACTAACTCTTTCCATTCCTCTTGCACACGGCACTCTCGAAAGGACCATTGTAGATTTTGAGAAATTCTTCATACTTTTAACTGATTTGCGAAAATTGGTTGAAAATATTATATTTTGGTCAGGGCTCGCCGGCAGCACGTGGTAACACGCAACCACAACCAGCGCTACAAACACGCACACTTGCCACTTCATCTTGCAGACGGAGACTCGTACTATGTGCATATCGCATACACAACACATGTATTTATAAATTATTTTCATCGTGTAATATTTCACGAATTCATAAATTATTTTTATCATGTTATTTTTCAATGTAATTTTCCTATTATTACAGTTAATAAATGCGTAATACTAATTAGTTTGTGGTTTTGCAATCTCTCGAAGATAAATAAATTTTCCCACTCACTACACTATTCGACCATATCCTATTTTAAATGCGAATGTTTCTGAGTGCCGATATAAGTTTGTTTCTACTAAGCTCTGTAACTATATCTCTATCTAACTCTAGATTTGTTGGAATTGGACATAGGGTGATGTGGCCGAAGGTTGTAAACACATACAGTATATCGTGTTTCGCGGAACAAAAATGAACTAACCGCTTCTAATGTCCTTCTCCATACCATAGGCTATCTGCATGCCAAATTTCATGATGATCCGTTGAGTAGATGAGGCGTGAAGGCGTAACAAACAAACAAACTCACTTTCGCATTTTAGGATTATCGTTACCAGTTCAGTAAACCGATAAAAAATAATAATAACTAGCTGCCCGGCGCGACTTCGTTCGCGTGGTGCTACCCTACCCTATGGTGCTACCCTACCCCACCCTAACCTACCCTACCCTACCCTACCTGAATTTTCTTTTCTATAAACCTCACGGAGCCCGAGACCTTTCCAACGAATGCAAAACCGTGGAAATCGGTTCGTGCGTTCTGGAGTTATAGCGTCAGGAAGGAAAACCCGACTTATTTTTATATAGTAGACTAGCTGCCCGGCGCGACTTCGTTCGCGTGGTGCTACCCTACTCTATGGTGCTACCCTACCCTACCCTACCCCACCTTACCCTACTCTACCCTACCCTACCCCACCCTACCCTACCCCACCTTACCCTACTCTACCCTACCCTACCCCACCCTACCCTACCCTACCCTACCCTACCCTACCCTACCCTACCCTACCCTATCCTACCCTACCCTACCCTACCCTACCCTACCCTACCCTACCCTACCCTACCCTACCCTACCCTACCCTACCCTACCCTACCCTAAGCATAAGTGAAAGCATAGTGGACGTTACGGCCTGCACGAACACTATCCTCCCAGGGATTTCCGACTGGAGAGTCAACGCAGAATTAATTACCACTTCAGACCACCGGGCTCTCACGTTTGAACTACGACTGTTACAGCAGAACACCACAACCACTAGATGTACCACAAGGAAATATAAAACCCAGAAAGCGGACTGGTCTAACTTTGGGGAGGCCTTAAGGAGTGAGCTACAAGAGCGCAACATCGGAAGGGTCCAAACGGATGCTATAACATCCCCTGATGAGCTGAACACCCTTGTGGAAAACTTCACCGACTGTGTATCTGTGGCCTGCCGCCATTCTATACCTATAATCAGCACAGAAAAAGACAAAAGGCTAAACTGGTGGACTGAGGAGTTGACTTTGATTAAAGCGGAGGTTATTAGGATGCGAAACAGAATACGAAGGGCAAACCCGCAGAGAAGGCCATTCCTCGTGGAGGAGTACCTGAGTAAACTGGAACAATATAAGGAGGAAATTAATCGAACGAAGGTGTCAAGCTGGAAGGACTTTTGTACGGGCCAAGAAAAGCCCAAAATGTGGGAGCAGATATATAAGGCTTTAACAGTGACAAGCCGACACAGCGACACTCTCCTAAAAAACCACATTGGTACAACCCTGAACCCGGCACAATCGGCGGACCTCTTAGCAAACACTTTTTTCCCGATGGACAATGAATCTTCTGATAGTGCAGAGCAGAATACCTTACGCGTGGTTATCAGGGATCATGTCAGTGTTCTGAGAGAGCAGCAGAGGTCGGGAACCATCCTTCCCACCTCCTTTGAAATGGATGAACTCTGTGCCATAGTAAAAAAGATTGGACCGGCAAAAGCGCCTGGTGATGATGGATTCACAGCGGACATCTGTTCCAAATCGATCGAGGCATCCGGTGACTTATTCTTGGCAATCATGAATAAGTGCCTACACCTGGGTTACTTTCCGAAGCTCTGGAAGCAAGCCATTATTAGGATAATACCAAAGCCTCTTAAGGAGAACTATTCATCACCCAAATCATATAGGCCAATTGGGTTGCTTCCAGTCTTCGGAAAGATTCTTGAAAAGCTATTCACAAATAGGCTAATGTGGCATCTTGGAAGTCTAGAGACACTGAGCAAGCGCCAATATGGCTTCACACCCCGGGTGAGTACCGAAGATGCACTGTTCGACGCTGTGAATCTGATCCGCGGGGAGATAAAGGCAAAAAAGATTGTAGCAGTTGTATCACTGGATATACAAGGAGCATTTGATGGGGCTTGGTGGCCACTGATAATAAGGCAGCTGGTCGTAAAGAACTGTCCCCAAGAATTATTACTGCTGGTGGCCAGCTATCTTTCGGAAAGATCCGTGCGGGTTCAATATGCAGGTGAATATGCGGATAGAGAAACTACCAAGGGCTGCATACAGGGATCTACCTGTGGCCCCCTGATGTGGAACCTTCAACTGGACCCACTCCTGCAGGAAGCCGAAAATCTGGAAGCTCACGTCCAGGCTTTTGCGGATGATATTCTGGTCATCGCCTCAGCACATACAACTGAAGAGCTAAACAGAAAGACCAACAAAGCTCTTAAATGCATCTCAAGTTGGGGCATCCAAAGTAAAATGCGCTTTGCCACACATAAAACCCAGGCAATGATAGTGACCAGGAGGATAAAGTATGACACACCTCATTTAGAACTAGATGGAACTATATTGGAACTCGTTGGTGAAATAAAAGTGCTGGGCCTTACGATTGACTCGAGTCTTACTTTTAAGAGCCACATCTTGAACGTCTCCAGAAAAGCGGTAAGGTTTTATCAAGCAGTATCGAGAGCCACTAGAGCTACCTGGGGTTTATGCCCTGAGATAACAAAGCTACTCTATACTGGAGTGGTGGAACCTATAATTCTGTATGCATCCAGCGTCTGGGCCCCTGCCATGGATAAGAAGTACATCGTCGCCAGACTTAACCAGCTTTGCCGAAAATTTGCTATTCTGATCTCAAAGGCTCATCGGACAGCGTCGTACAACTCAGCGCTCTGTCTGGCTGGAATCCTTCCGCTTGATTTGAGAGTAAAAGAGAATGCCGAGCTTTACCAGCTGAAGAGAGGGAAGCCTTTCTCGGCCATTCCTGATCGCGAAGTGGAGATGCGAACCAGCCCGTTCCAGCTGCCGCATCCAGCAAGGAGGAAGCCTATCCCTTATGAGATGCTCCAAACCCAGGAAGAGGTCGACGCCATAAATAATGCAGGCCCAAAAGTGTTCACAGATGGTAGTAAAATAGAGGGTAAAGTTGGGGCTGCGGTTACATGGTGGGAAGACGGCGCGGAAAAAAGACACACAAGCTTCATACTGGCATCATACTGCTCAGTATATCAAGCAGAGCTTGCCGCGTTGCTGCGCGCACTCGAGATGTACGACAAAAACAGGGTGGCCAAGCTCGTAAATATCATAAGCGACTCGAGATCGGCACTGCAGGCGATCGAGGACCCCGAGAGCTCGCATCCTATTGTTTCAGAGATCCAAAACAGGATAAAGGAGCTGAACGAAAAAGGCAAAACAACTAAGTTGTTCTGGGTCAAAGCCCATGAAGGTATCGACGGCAATGAAAGAGCTGATGAATTGGCAAAATCCGCCGCTTTAAATAAAAAAACCAGTCCCGCGTATGACAGAATCCCGGTGTCCTTCCTCAAGTTCTCCTTACGACAAGATAGTTTATTAATCTGGAGCAGAAGATACTTGGAATCCGAAACAGCCAGTATAACCAAACTGTTCTTTCCTAACATTCGTGATGCACACAGCATTCTAAAGAAGATCAGCATGACAAACAAATTGGCTCAGCTGTTTACTGGACACGGAGGACTGAAGCAATATTTACATAGGTTAAAATTAGCACCAGATCCAAATTGCATATGTGACCCGGAACAGACAGAGACAATAATCCATATTATAGACGAGTGTCCGAGGTTCAGCAAGTGGCGTTTCGACGCAAACTGTAATGTTAAGATTGAAGTGTGTGCCCAAAATTATAGCAAGTTGGTTAAGGATGATGACGATCGGCGCATATTCCTTGAATATGCCCAAAAAGTAGTGCGAGCCACAGCAAAAGCAAATGGCAGCACAATGAAATAAAAAAAAAAAAAATAAAAAAAAAAAAATCACACTCTAGTCACAATAAAAATGAACTATTTAATTTGAAGTCAATTTGCTTATTTTAATTATGTAGTCAGAAATAACAAAAAAAATGAAAAAAAAAAAAAATATATGGTATCAGTAATTTTAAGTTCCAAATATTCGTTAAAACAAACATTATCTAGTCGTAGGTAATATTTATTCTATAATTTAATTTAATTTAACAATTTTATACACATAATTAATTACTTATATTTATTTTGTATTTAGCGGATTGTTTGAATTAGTTATATTTAATCAATTCTAAAAACATTCTCTAGTCATAATTATATTCAATGATATTTATTTATTCAACTAAATATTAATCATTTTTGAAATTTAAAACCACACCGATAAAAAGAGAGCAAATTGTTTAATTGATATTTATCGGCATTATTAATATAATAGTCTTAAATGTTTGGTAATAATTATATAAAAAAAAAAAAAAATGGATTACGAAGAAGTATTGATTTTAAATGAAATGTATAAGTATTTATAAGAATTTGATATATATGTATTGTAGAACGTAATAATAACACTTGTAATATAATTAGTTGTAAAAGGAATTGTTACTTGTTAAAAATAGGCGCGAACTACCTAGTTTTAAAATTTCATGTATATAATACAAAAATAAAGATTAAATTGTCACATAATAAATAGTGGCAAGAAGGATATAACACCCTGAGATGTCGGGTGCCTAAAAAAAAAAAAAAAAACCCTACCCTACCCTACCCTACCCTACCCTACCCTACCCTACCCTACCCTACCCTACCCTACCCTACCCTACCCTACCCTACCCTACCCTACCCTACCCTACCCTACCCTACCCTACCCTACCCTACCCTACCCTACCCTACCCTACCCTACCCTACCCTACCCTACCCTACCCTACCCTACCCTACCCTACCCTACCCTACCCTACCCTACCCTACCCTACCCTACCCTACCCTACCCTACCCTACCCTACCCTACCCTACCCTACCCTACCCTACCCTACCCTACCCTACCCTACCCTACCCTACCCTACCCTACCCTACCCTACCCTACCCTACCCTACCCTACCCTACCCTACCCTACCCTACCCTACCCTACCCTACCCTACCCTACCCTACCCTACCCTACTTTCTTTGCTTTAAACCTCACGGAGCCCGAGACCTTTCCAACGAATGCAAAACCGTGGAAATCGGTTCGTGCGTTCTGGTGTTATAGCGTCAGGAAGGAAAACCCGACTTATTTTTATATAGTAGATATACAGCTTGGTAAAGGTATCTATAACCTACCTAAGCACGGCTCATGTAGACGGACGCTCGTAATATATCCGTATACGGATCGATATCAAGTTATTCAATTTAAATATCCTTATTTATTAAATTAATGCATTAATGCAAGCAATGCAGTTTTGTGGTTTTGTAGTCTTTATCAGTGATACCTATTTAAAGATGAATAAAGACGACATGGTCAAGAGATCATCATAATATAGGTGCCGAATAGGGATAAAATTGTTGAAAAACATGATATAAATACGTGTGGTGTGTCCGATATCACATAGTACGAGCACAGCTGTACGAGTGTCTGTCTGCAAGATGAAGTGGCGAGTGTTCGTGTTTGTAGCGCTGGTTGTAGTTGCATGTTACGTGAGCACGTCGCACGCTCTGCCTTTACGCGGCACTGGAGTCTTAATAAGAGATGTCTGTCCAATTGGACGCATTTTCATGGATTATAAATGTCTGCCTGATCACCATGACCACAATGATGACGACTTTGAGGAACGCTGATGTTAAAGAAAACAACTGTAAGTAATTTCTTGTTATGAAATCTGAAGCTCAACTGATATATGATTTTAAAAATGTTAAATCAATTCATATCAAATACTATTATGTAAAGAATTGTAGAAAATTCGATATAAACCAAACTCTTTTTTAATTTTTAAGGCCGGCCTGATGGTAAGCGGTCACGCTCGTATGTTACCCACATATGTGGTCTCTTGACACCCATCTCGAAATAGCTTTAGAAGAGGAATTGAGAGGAGTCGCTGTTCCGGCATTGGAAGGGACATAGCAAAGTATCATTGTGAACTAGTGGGCTGGTCCCGGGTACTACACTGGCAGCACAGCGTCCCCTCATGGAGCACCGGCCACCTTTCTCAATGCAGAACACAACACATAATAGTAAATGTTATTGGGCTGCGATCTTCTTCGTAAGGCCCTTCCCCATTCGGCTTGATTTATACTTTTTTGCGTCCATTAATATTTAGAACGTCCCGTTACGACTTCCAAATATGTTTATTATAACAATAAATATGATTATTAAACAGTATTCCTCATTATAAATAATCCTCATGCAAACACTAACTGTACATGTAAGAGGATATTATTGTTACCAATACTTAATTCAAATTCAAAATCATTTATTCTAATAGACCTTCGCAGGCACTTATGAAAAGTCTGACTCTAATACTCTAATACCGGTTCGGAAGGTTGCATTTGCTTAGAAGAGCCGCCAATAAAGTCAGCAATTACTCTTTTCAAAACAAACTTAGATTCATTAAAATAATATTTACATTCTAATCGCACTGAAAACAATTGCGTGCCCCGGCGCGGCGGCAAAATTACAAAGTGGACTGAATAAATATTTAATAAGTAAATAAATAGCAAACTTAAGCAGACCAGCCCCCACAAGCAGCACCTGTTCACAAGTATGACGCGTGTGGCAACCATCGCCCTCCTCGCCATATTGAAAGGAAGTGAGCGACCCGTCACACGACGCCGCCGCAAGCAAAGACCTTAAAGTGAGCATGACTTACCTAAGTCTGCCTTAGAAATAAAAAAAATAAAAAAGTCTTGATAAGGTAGTTTGGAACGTCCTTCAACTGATGTAAATGATCTGGTTCTTGTTCATTTAAATATTCCTTATATGCTTTCAGATGCTCCAGAACATCGAAGATACCTATCATCAAACAACTGGAGCACTTGCTGAAAAATATAATATGGTAAAATAAATAAATGAATCATTTTCAGTGTATTTTATCTGTTTTATATTGCTATAATTTTATTAAAAAGAAGTGGATAGGAAAAGGAAACTACAGGAAACCGCAAGTAAGTTATACCGCAGCCAAATAACTTTATGTTGTGTAAAGTTGTGTTCCTGCGCGTGAGTAAGGTCGCCAGAGCTCATAGGGGAGGGGGGAAAGGTCGGTAACGCGTGAGCGATGCTTCGTGTGTTGCAAGCGTCCATATGGCTACGGTAACCGGTTACCATCAGGCGGGCCGTATGCTTGTTTACCAATTTAGTAGTATAAAAAAAAAAACTGCCACCAACTTACCAGTACAGCCGAGGGGGCGCCACCATCTGCAATATTGCTTATTTTGACGTATGAAGGCAGACATTTTCGAATGAGGGCTTTAGTTTCAACTGTGATCACCTAAACTGATTAGTTGGTGGCACTATAAAAATATGATCTTATTAACACGACGACATAAGAATCTGTAACCCAACCACAGATAATACACTATACTAACCCAATCAAACGGTGAGTTCAGTAGTTGCACTCATAGATAATACACTATACTGGAGATTTGCACTTGAGAGCCTACTTAGCCTTCTAGGGGTATTGCTAATGTCCATATACGACGTGGACAGATAGCCACATCACGTAGACCGCTCATTTACCCTCTTAAAAATCAGTTTCAATTGTGAAGTGTTAGTGTCATATTTAGACAAAAACCTTAATTTTGTGCGTCAGTAACGCCATCTACCGTAGAGTAGCACAAACAGGCGCCGGGTTGTAACCGGGCTCTGTGTGAAGATATACGGAGCTAGTACGTATGCCGCCACAGATGCCGCGCCTCTTTCTGACCGGCGAGATATTTCTGATCGGGTATACTGGCCGGCTGCATGCTGGCTGACCGGGCACTGTTGCCGATTCTGGTCGGTATGTGTGTGACGAGTGGTAAATTTTGTATCACATTCTTGCCTCACGATTTCATTCTTTTCTGTTATATCTAGGTAGAACGGTACATCCTACCGTAATGGTAGGGTGGCCGCGCTCAGTCACGATGTTTTCCTTCACCGTAGCGTAGGATTCGAACCCGGGACCTTCGTCTGACGTCGCTAACACTTGTACGTAGTATTTATATACTCTGAGCTAACACTGAGTTCTCATTCGCCTTAAAATACCCAAGAAGCCTATCTTAACTTAACATCATAAAATTCAAAATTCAAAAAATACGCCTATTATTATACGCCTAAACCTATATTTCCGCCAACGCGTCAGCTTGTCTATCCAAAGAGGAAACGCTGCCAGCCTTCTGGGAACCTTGCCGTTAATCGGAAGCAGCGGCAGGCTTGAGGAAATTTTCTATATATAGATTGTATTTTGTACATATTTGTTGTAAATAAATTTTGTGGTACCTGGTTATCTACAGACAGTTACGGGTTGACCTAGTTATTAAGCTGCGCTAAAATAATATCTAAAGATTGACAGGCAAACAAGTCGAATTTTAATATTATGGTTCTGTAACTCAACTTTGCTGTGAAATTAATAGTAGGCGTATTAAACCAAATGTAGAGCTCTTTAGTCGTAAGTCTTTTAGTTTATTCTTTTGTAGTCCATTAATCACTTGAGGTTTTAAGACCATTTTTTGACCCCTCCGCTCCCTCCTGGTGATATATGGTGAGGTTTTAGGCTACCCCTCCCTCCCCCTACCAAATCACGTATAGTTTTTTGCGGGAATCAAAAACAAGTAGATAGACAAAAAATGTTTCATTAAATAGAACCACCATGGGTTTACTTGTGTTCAATGGTGAGAAGTGCACAAGCATCATGTTCCTCAGCAGTTAGCACCACTTGATGCTAGAAGATTTAGTTTATTCTCATCCAGTCACTCGGCATCACCGTTGTCTCGAACCACGCAAAGAACTTCCCTATATTTATGTAGTATATGAGCACACAGTAATAATTCGGGCAGGTTGGATACTCTGCGTCAATGCACTATCATCACTCGGTGCCGGAGAATGCAGGCTTTTTTATGTTCAATGGGTTTGTTCGACGATCGAGTGACCCCAGGAGGAGTGGTTTTCCCAATGGAGTACAGCATGGGGTTCTTCAAAAGGGGTGTGAAGTGATTTCTGCAGGGTCGGCAACGCACGCGTGATACCCCCGGTGCTGCAAGCGTCCATAGGCTACGGTAACCGCTTACCATCAGGCGGGCCGTATGCTCGTTTGCCACCTAAGTGGTATAAAAAAAAAAAAAAGTCACAAGGCTGAAGATGTCGCACGCTTACCCAGAAATTGCCTAGGCTTGAAGACCACCTACATCTAGGTTAATGGTTTTAGGAAACACAGACCCCTGAAGTGAGTTCCATACCTTTGGCAAGCAAGTGCAATTTTTTATTTTATTGCGTGGTTAGATTTACACATAAAAAAATACACGTGATATGCCTCAAGACCCTCACCCCTCTTCCGCGATTTTTCATAATATTCAGGACTCACGTGATTATAATAATAATAATAATAATAATAATTCGTTTATTATCAGGCTACTAGGGCCCATAGATATATACCTTAAAAACTAACATAAATATTATAATAAAACATTTTATACATTTTATTATTATTTATTTTTTTTAAACATTAATGGACGCCCCCATACCTGTGCCCATACGTACGTTCGTAAGCAAGTCACCTTTGAATTAGTTGTAGACACAGGTTGTAGACGTATTTATATACTCTGAGAAATCAGTAATTGTTCCTTATGACGTTTCCTCGTTTCTCATAATAAAAGCAATCAATTCCATGTATTTAATTAATTATATTATTGTACGAACCAATATTATACTTACGTTGGTATGAATAAGCATAATTAATATTAAAATAATGATTCACTAAAAAAAAATGCCTTGCTGAGTTTCTTAACGGAATCTTATCAGTTTAAGTGTATTCCAGACCGGTGTAGTGTGAACTGTAATGGTCGTAAGTGTTTCATCAGAGCTAAAACTGAATAAATTACTTTTTGATTTCGATTTTGATACATTTTAATCCAAAGAAGGCAGGTAAAACTTAAATACTTATATTTCTTTGTCTGACACCCCTAAATCCTCCTTCTACTATCGTACTAATAGAATACATGAGAAAGTATCTTTTTTTGACCCCTCTCATCCTCATAATCATGTCCATACCACGACTGACAGACCCTCTTAACGTTGCAGTCGTTAGGTACTTTCAAACTTCCTCATAAGTAGGTACTAATTTATCTTATCATTTATGTCATTACGTACTTACATCAATCATATGGTGCGTCCATGCTACACGAAGTGTGCACGAGCCGACCCTAGAACGAACAGGATTCATTCGTTGCTCAGCCTTCAACGAGCTTACAACGAGCGCGATGCGAATCCCTGTGTTCGTGAAAAAACTGACAATCGGGCGGAGCGCAGTCGAGCTACGAATGCTCGTTCGAGGCTCGCAAGCCCGTCCACGCTACGCGAATCGTGCTCGCAGTGTGCTCGTTCGTGGCTCGGCTCGTGCTCGATTCGCCAAGCATGTACGCACCATTAGGTACTTACCTATCTCATGATCTCATCTCAGCTGCATGCATCTTTCAACCGTTCCCTTTCAATTTATTTCAATCAATAAGGATAAATTGGTTCCAAAATAACAAATATAAATTGTAACACAAATTGGACTTAAGCCACTTTGAGTGAGCCTTTTACGAGATGAGGTTGCAAGTGTGTGTAATTGTGTTACTGTACGTCGCTGCTGTGTGTTACGCGAGCACGTGGCACGGGCTGCCGTTCGAGAGGCCGTGTCCGAGAGGCTTTAAATATATATTTTCTAAATGTGTACCTATCCATTATGATGACTATACCGATTACGACTAGTATCTGATAATGGGAAGGAATAGTAAGTATTTTTTTACGTTCAAATCAATTTCTTAAGTAGTGCCCTGCCTCCCTTGACAAGATGGCTGTCGACAATCGTCATCGTTAGTAAACGATCAACCTTTGTATGGGATTGACATAAGAGATTGTTAAAAATCACGTGATATTTCGATTTGAAATGTCAGTCCCATACAAACGTTGATCGTTTACTAACGATGACGATTGTCGATAACCATCTGTTCTACTGGCCCTGAACTGCTTGCCAAAACATTTAATACTTCAAATTGCTGGAAAAAAGGCATGGTAAAAAATATAGAAAACATATTTTATGGAGGGCGAGGCGCATGACGGCGATGTATGTCTCTTACTCCTGGTAGATCCCCCTTGTTTAGATTTTGTTTAGTTTAGTTATCTATCTAATATCATATTTATTTATTTAGTGTGCGACACCGTAAGTGTAACAATACTTGTTAGGATTATGCGCTTATGTCCAATAAAAATTGTTGTGACAAGACTTGTATTTCCCATTAAACTGAAAACCTCGTTTGTATGGGTTAATGTGTCCTTTTTTGTTTCAGATACCTACCTCATATTATAAGGACCACCGCCAAAACAAAATCATGAAGAAAACAGTCAATGGTACCGTCCCACAAACTAATCTGGCCCGGTGAGAGAGTCGCTGTTATCGCATTCCGTGGAGAAAACAACCAATGAACGTATTGTTTATATTCTCTTTGACCAATGGCGAATAAAGGCATCGTTTGTTCCTCTTTTGGCCAACGGGCCAGATAAGTTTGTTGGACTATACTAAAGTCTAACAAAAATAAATAAATACAAGAACTTCAATGTGTTTTTCTTCCGAACTTTCCTCCTGTTAGTCTTCTTCTTTTAGTTTTCTGTCGAAATTGTTAGAGCCGTTTTCTAAGCATTATCTCAGAATAATGATGGCAGATTGCTCTGCTCAATTATTATTTAGCTAACAACACATAAAACCTTAAATTTGAAACCCTATTACCAAACAATTTCATAATACTATACTATTTCACACAACTTACAAAATAAATAAAAAATAATAACAAACAAACTAATGTAGGTAATCTACTACTGGCTTTTGTACAATGTGCACTTGTGTGCAAACTATCTTTATCTTCAATATAATGGGCTACCTCATGCCGGAATCTCTTGCAATACTTATTATCAAGATATCATTGAACTAATTAGGAATTCCCCGAGAACGATAACTTGATAATAATAATAATAACATCCTGGGACATTATAGGCCTTACCAACCACGCCAACGGGCCCGTGTCATCAACTTCATACCAATTAAAGCTGTCGGAATTTAAATTTAAAACTTCATCAATTGTATTATTGACTGTATGAACTATAGTCGTAAATAAAACTCAATAATATTTTACAATATCACTTTATTTTCATTAGGGGTCCGTATGTATTACAATAAATAGTAGTTACATTATGAATACAGACAATAATGGCGAACGTGTATACAAACTTTGCACTGTTCTCTACAAAAGTGACTCAATATTAGGCTAACAAAATGGGCCCCACATATTACAATATCATTATTTACAGTCTTTTCCACGCAGGTTTTTAGACTGTATTGCAATGATAATAAAAATCAAAATCGAAGGTCCGTGAGCGTCTTTTATTGATACCCACGGACTGATATTTAAATCTTATGACTTATGCAATATGGTTTAAATTCGCTTGTGTATGGGCGCCTGTCGGTATCCCTTTTAGATAGAAATGTTTTGAGGTACCGTACTTACATACCTACTTACACAGCGATAAGATTTCTACCACATGGCAATCATGTATACCGCCCGCCTATATTATAAGCGGTAACCATGATGGCGCTCGTGGTGTAGCATGATTAGCCGTTCTTAATCGATCGGCAAAGTTAAGCTACGTCTGTCTTGGTCGGTACCTGGATGGGTGACCGCCTAGTGGTATTTCAAATCGAGCGTTTCCGTGCTTCGGAAGGCACGTAAAGCCGTTGGTCCCGGTTATCACTTAATTGTGATAGTCGTTAAGCTGGTTGGATGCCTCCTAGGCGGCTTGAAAAACTCCAACAGTAGGTTGGCCACTAGCCTACCTCCACCGATCCGCAGTGGGCACGCGTGGTGGAGTATCTGCCCATTCCCTTTCACCCTGATTTGTGAAAGGAGGCCTGTGCTCAGCAGTGGGACATTATAGGCTGATGATGATGATGATGATGATGAACCATGATGGTAAGCGGTTATCTATCAACGGTACGTTACTCGCTATTGGATTGTTGAGGGAAATTATTTGTAGCAATTATTATTTTTCGCGAGAGAATACTGTTAATAATAAATAATACATTGTCGTATGTGGAGCAACTTATTTACATATTTGCAGGACACATCTATACGGAAAATTTATTGTTAAATTGCACTGACTGTAGAAATATACCGAAATTGGATATAGTTTTTGCACAGATTACAGAATAATTCAGATGGAGCGCGCGGAACACGAAAGTGAAGCCAAAAAAGCAAATACAAATTGAAAATCTGATACCTGGTATTCGTTTTCCAGTTTGAATTTGCATTGTTTAACCACAGTTTATTAATAAAGAAGTGTTTTTTGTTACATAAACCCCCTTACTCATAAACCGCTATTTAACTAATATGCTGTTTAAATGGTCACATAAATAATGTCAAACTCTATTGCATTGTCAAATAATGTGACATTATTTACGTGACCATTTAAACAGCATATTAGTTAAATAGCGCTTTATGAGTAAGGGGGATGGATTGTTAAACAAAGCAAATATACATTCAAAAGCGAATACAAGGTACGTGTTTTTCAATTTGTATTTGCTTTTTTGGCCTCACTCCTCGTGTTCCGCGCGCTCTATCTGCCTTATTCTGTAATCTGTGAGTTTTTGTTTATCGTTTTCCTATAAAATTAACGGCGAAACTTCTATGTATTCTGTGCCATGGCGTTTATTGGATGCCTATGTTGTACCTGTGTGCAAAATTCTACATATCTAGACCCTGTGGCTGTGCGTGTGTTTGTCTTTCTCCTTTTATATATTATGTAAACTCGCTCTTTGGTATAATAAATATCCTGTGACATTCCGCACACACGGTCATCTGATCCCAAACTAAGCAGAGCTTGTACTATGGAAACCAGATAACTGATAAAATATATATACTACTTTTTGTTTGTAAATACATACACATGTTCATGCACACAAATGGTTCCTGTGTGGGAATCGAACCCACGACCTGTGGCGTGATATATAGAATCTTAACCAACTGCGCCAACTAGACCATCGATAGATAGACCATCGGTATGGTCATAAATATTCTGCGGAATAAATTACGTTGAGAAATCTCACATTATAATTAATGTGAGGTTTCCCCATTCATTGATATTACGTATTCCCCAACCGACAAATAATATAATCAGTATTTTTTTTATCAACTCTGATGTTGTTGTTATTTTCTTATCAACCCTGCTTGCACTAGTTGTAGGAAAACCACTTTTTTATCAATTCGTTGGTAATCCCACATTGAATATTATGTTTGTTATATAAGGTTAATAAAGGGTAAAATTTTATTATACACTAGCTGCCCGGCGCGACTTCGTTCGCGTATTGCTCTACACCTTTCCAGCAGAGAAAATTTCCGAGGCGAATTTCAGCAATTGCTATTTTAATTGCGGGGCACGCAATTGTTTTCAGTGCGACTATAGAATGTAAATATTATGTAATGAATCTAAGCTTGTTTTGAAAAGAGTAATTGCTGAGTTTATTGCCGGCTCTTCTCAGCAAATGCAACCTTCCGAACCGGTATTAGAGTATTAGAGTCAGACTTTTCATAAGTGCCTGCGAAGGTCTATTTGAATAAATGATTTTGAATTTGAATTTGAGCGTTTTAAAATAGCCCTGCTGGATTTCCACAAATATTTCAACACCAAAATTAGTCAAATCGGTCCAGCCGTTCTCGAGTTTTAGCGAGACTAACGAACAGCAATTCATTAATATATATATATATATATAGATTTAGTAAATAGTTTTCTAAATAATAAAAAGAAATGTCCCAGGATATTTATTTATTTATTTAAATATCGCCAGTAGAAATCGACCCCATGAGGATTTTCGTTATTTTTTGACAAAACTAAAATTCGCGGGTCAAATTAAAAACAGTATCAGTGGACTGTATCTCATGAACCGTAATATGTAGAATATGCGAAATAAATTTCAAACAAAATAGCGTCATGCACTTTTTTGAGTCAATTGTTCGATGTTGCCAACTATACTTCTGTGCTGCTATTGATTTTGCACCTTATTTAAATACGTATAAGGTTAATAATGCTTTCGATTCGTAGAGGCAAACGAAGATCTAAATAATACTTTATCCAAATTCGATATAATTCCAACGATTTTGTGACCGCATAACAAAATTGAGATCCAAACCTTTTCAAAACATTACAATATTTTATTATTATATTTTTCACCGAAACAATTGAAAAAAAAAAAACAACAAATCTACCGCTTGATTATTATTATATGTCAATAAATAAATTAAATAGATCCAGCCTCATCGTAGCACTGTTCAGGAAGACCTGGACGAAATTTAAGCTATCAATACTAATTGCGCGTAATTAATAAACTGATCATACAATTTATTAAATCTCTCTCGTCTGGCAGTACCTCTAACTGAAGATCCACTGCGCAGATTTTGATGCAACTTTCACAGTTTCATAGAGGATTTATTTTGGAAGGTTATAGGTTCTTGTTCGTTGCGCTACGACTGAAGGGAGCAGAGCAGTAACCTTTTTACCCGACTACGGCGAAGCAAAAAGGAGGGTTATGATTTTGACCGGTATGTATGTATGTGGGTATGTATGTTCATCTCTTCCCTCATACCATCTATACTACTAATGACAAATTGACAAATGAGGTATCGTTGGAAGCGTCTTGATCGTCCACTGGTTATAGGCTATATGACGTTACATTAAATTGGATATGGCGCCCTCTAGAGGACAAAAAGTCATGGACTAAAAGTAAAAGATTTTTTAATGATGCCGTGTTGGGTATCAAATAAAAGGGCTTAATGAGTACATTTCAAAAATATACATATTGTTAGCTATTGCTCGCGGCTTTGCTTGCAAGTACCCGATAATTGGGAATAATTTTTAAAATCTCGCCTCTAATGTGAGCCAAACATATTTTCTCTCCATACCTACCCAAAATACATATATCTATAATAAATAGGTACTCAAAATTCAAGAAAATCCAAAATTCTAAATCATTTATTCAAATAGACCTTCGCAGGCACTTATGAAAAGTCTGACTCTAATACTCCAATACCGGTTCGGAAGTTTGCATCTGCTGAGAAGAGCCGGCAATAAACTCAGCAAGTTGGCGCAGTTAGTTAAGACGTGGAGTCTTAACCTATAGTGCCGCAGGTCGTGGGTTCGATTCCCACACAGGACATGCATTTGTGTGCATGAACATGTCTGTATGTACTGAGTCTGGATGTAATTATGTATATTATAAGTATGTATTTACAAACAAAAAGTAGTATATGTATTATATCAGTTATCTGGTTTCCAAAGTACAAGCTGTGCTTAGTTAGGTATCAGATGACCGTGTGTGAGGAATGTCCCAGGATATATTTATATATTTATAAAAAATTACTCTTTTCAAAACAAGCTTAGATTCATACATAATATTTACATTATAATCAAGCGCAGTTCTCATACAATTTGATGATTCCACTACACATGCAGATGAAGATGGGCTTGTTAGAATTGAACCTTGTCTGACTGAATTTGACGGATTAAGAGGATCGGGTAAAATTCAACGCAAAATGTTACCGTTAATCCTTACTTGGGCAGTTACTGTTCACAAGTTGCAAGGTTGCACTCTAGATAAAGCAGTAATTGATTTAGGAAAGTCACTATTCGCTAAGGGACAGGCTTATGTGGCCCTTAGCAGACTCAGGTCATTGGATGGATTATTTATTTGTTCCTTGGATCATAATAAATTGCTGAAAAATCCTCATGACCCTCGATCTCTTGAGGAACTGGAAAGGTTAAGAAGTCTTTCAAATTTCGAAACATGATCCTATGTGTAAGTTTGGTATATTACTTAGGAACATGTACAACAAAATTAAAAGCCGCTCTTCAAATACTTTATCAGGAAATTGTAACCCCAAAATAATTTAAATAAAAAGTAAGTTCAAAAACTAAAACCCGACTACCGAAAAATCACGCTCTAAAAAGTATGAAACAAGGAAATATTCTCATCTGAAATTGTTATGTATAAACTATTAAATATTTATCGTCAATTAAATAAGCGAAACACATATGTTATGTATTTTAATGTATTTAATTAATATATATATTCATACTGATGGTGTTAAGAGGATAGCCGTGGTCATTATGCCACCTACCCTAACAAAACAATACAACTGTGACAATACATTCAAACATTAGTAAGCGATCATAAGCATTGGGCAAAGTGGCATAATGACCACGGCTATCCTCTTAACACCATCAGTATGAATATATATATTAATTAAATACATTAAAATACATAACATATGTGTTTCGCTTATTTAATTGACGATAAATATTTAATAGTTTATACATAACAATTTCAGATGAGAATATTTCCTTGTTTCATACTTTTTAGAGCGTGATTTTTCGGTAGTCGGGTTTTAGTTTTTGAACTTACTTTTTATTAGTGTAACAAGTCAAATGCTCTGTTTTAATACTGTATCCAAAAGTCCTAACTTAATATTATAAAGTCGAAAGTGAGTTTGTTTGTTTGGTTGTTTCGCCTTCACGCCTCAAATACTCAACGGATCATCATGAAATTTGGCATGCAGATAGCCTATGGTATGTAGAAGGGCATAGGATACTTATTATGCCGGGAACGCGGGTGAAACCGCGGGGGAGAGCTAGTAGTAGTATAATTATAACCAAGCAGCTCCAAACTAAATCTAAATATGTACAAAAGTTAAGCGATTCAGATTCGTTAACTTAACACTTATGTACAGTCTGCAACGTAAGTATCTGAACAGATTCAAAGAATCATGGCGAGATCCATACATTGATTTGTACAAAAAAATAAAACATTTTAGAGGGTTTTGAATCACTTCCAATGTTGAGGTTATATTACCAGCAACATATTAATATACTTGAAATATTTTATAAACCCCGCAAAACAGAACAACAACATAACGGTTTTGGTCGCGAATAGTCGCGATTCGCCAGCATGCCATAGAAATTCGCATTTTTATCACGGAGTTCTAAAAATATTTTAAATGGCTCAAGTTGTTCCTTAGGCACCAAGGATCAATTATAACTTCATTGTAACGTCTCTGAAAATCTTTATTTTTTTGTACAAATCTCGCCATGATGCTTTACAAAACACAAAACTATACATAATATAGAAATGTATAGTTTTTTATAAACACTTTTAAAAACACTTTATCTTTTCATTTATTGATAGTTTTAGTATACAACGTTTAAAGAAAGGTATATCCATAAATTACGTGAGAAGATAATGACCCGCATTGAGCAGTGACACGTTGGTTATGTTTAATTCAATTAACTTGGAAGCAATCATTTGTTATTAATTTTTGAGTAATTTATTTCTGAAACTTTTTATTGTGATTACCTGACCTGATGTAGTCTTCCTGTGGTATAAGTATTTTGTTTCTGTTCAAAGCTTATTTTGCTAACTGTACCACACAGAGTGATACCACGAAATAACGGGATCAGAAGGTTCAAGAAAGAGTACGACCACAGAATATGTAGTTCCACGGTATAGAAGGTTCACTCCCTAATAAAAAAACTGTGTTTTCTCTTTCCTCAACCGACCAGTGGGTCGACTCTCGTAACAAAACGATGTCGTAGCGACTTCAACGATTAAACTGTGTTTTTTACTATTACAATGTCAAATGAACGATTGAAAAACGATCCTATGCACAAATTGTTGAGGCATTTACACGTTTGAATGTTTTTTATATAAAATATATCACGAAACACAATTTAAATAGTTGATTTCGCTACGACAATGCTGACGTTTTGTTACGAGAATCGACCCAAAGTCAGTCTTATGATCACAACACCTAAGACTAAGCAGTACTTAGCATTTATATATGAATAAACGACCTGCGAAATTAAACAAAAACAGCTGTTCCATAAAGTAAAATAGGAATTTTGAAAGGAGCAGCAGTCATTTGAAAATTAAAATTTTACTTACTTCAATGACTTCAAAATCGCCTGTAGTTTCGCGAATGTAATGTTCAAGGCATGCATTATTCGCGTAGAGGCTAACAGGTAAAATGAAAAATTGTGTAACGAACGCACATGAGCTGCTCTTTCTGTTCACTACATCTATAATAATATCTATGGGCCTTAGTAGCCTGATAATAAACGAATAATTATTATTATTTGTATCTTTCCTTTTGGAATTTCACGGTCCGAGGACCGGTCCTTTTGGAAGGCGTGCATGGGGATACAGATCCAACACGTAGATGCCCCTTTAAGATACTTTAATGTGTTGGGATATGTACACAAGCGGATTCTATCTCTGCCCGTACTATTGAAGAGATACGGCCAAAGACAGCATCCGCGAAGTGCAAGGACTATTGCAGAGAAGGAAAATATACTGGGTCTATGGGAGGGAGCTTGCTGGACTGGTTTCTGGGCTATTATAAATACCTTCCAACCCCGTATTCCGCAGTTCAGTGTTTAAGTGTATGTAATAATAATATACAATACAAAACTTAAAACTATAAATTACGTGAAATTGCACAATTTAAGTATATATAATGAGATGGCATGTATGTAACCATATACACGATAATTTAGCACCGGCCGAATACATTTGACAAATTAACTATTAGGTGTCATACATAAACTATGTAACGTAGTTTCTTGCCGGTTCTTCTCTCATCATCGTCGATAAGTTAGGTTTTTTTTTATCAATGCAAACCTTATTCTCATAAAGTCATGTCCTATTTGTCGACAAGAATCGATACGTCTATGCTTTCAGCGCTGAGGAGCCATTACACATCCTTGAAAAAATAAGTTTAAATCATTATCGAATTAAAACAGGTTCAAAATAGGGGATTTTTTATTACTTTTTCACGTTCCACGTTCTGGTAACTGTAAAACAATTCTTTATTGGTAATGGAACAAGAGTTTTTTCAATCTTTACGTTATACCTGCTCTGATTTGACATAAAGAATGACCAAGACTATAAGCCGAAAATCTAGTCGGATTCATAATTTATGTTAAATGTACTTTGGCTTCAATATTATTTAAATACGCAATTAATTCTGCATTACATAGTTTATGGACGAGCCCTGAAGTATCAATATAAGCACAATTTTGATAATTACAATAACAATTGAGATTTAATTCATTAAAACTGGGTGTATATGAATACATTAAATAAACAAGATCGTTTTTAGATATCGTTGGGTATGGGGCATTTTGGGCAAACGGTCACCGTAAACAGAGCAAGAGAGAGTACAGTATACTCAACTAATATGGCTTACCGATGTACCTGCGCAGAGATACATTTTCAAAGCGCGGGAAATGCTATTGGTCGGCAGCTGCCGCCATGTGTGCGGAGGGGCGTCACTTGCGAGTGAGACGGAACTGACAGCTGCACTGTATTATGAACCTTATAGTAGTGATTGTAAGTTTTAAGCACTTTCGTTAATCTTCGGGCCATACTTTCTTTTCTGTGCGAACGAAGATTCACGACGCGCCTAATCAGTTGGGTACTACTGTAACTAAATGGATAAGTTAAAATTATCCCTTATTTTTTGCCCATTAATTTGAATGTATCATTGCCATTACATAATACTCCAGAAAGCCCAGTTTGCCCAAACCTTACAACTGCCCACGATTTTAAAAACGTATGATTTTGTATAAGTTGTAATTAAGGCAAGATGAATATTTTCAGCAAATAAATATGAATTAATAACTAACAGAACCACATTATGTACATTAGAAAAAGGATCGATTATAAAAATGCCTACTTACAAAAAATAAAAAAATGTTACTCTAAATTTGTAGTCACGATAAAAAAAAAACATCATCTATGGCATATTGTACTTACATATCACGTTTTAAAAATAAAAAGGGAGAAATTATAAAAATATATGAATCTTTGGTAAGCTCATACCAAATAATTTAAGCCGTTCATTACACACTAAAAGAGACTCTAATTTAATCAAGTATATGGTCCAAATTTGTTTGTACACGTTGTTCTTATTAAAAATTGCACATGTTGGCCAAACATTTGATCAAACTAGAGCCAACACAATTCAAATAGTGAAAAATGCTAAAATACACAATGTAACTATAAAAATATATAGGAAACAATGTTTATGAGTATTATAAATCCTTCTAATGTAAGGCCAACTTTACCCCCTTACAAAATTAACATTAAAAGCACACCGAATGGTTCCTCAAAGGTAAATAAAGGCCGCTACACACTGTAAGACAAATCGCTTAATATTTAAAGACAATTTTATTTTAAACTTCATTTATAGTAATAAAAATAAAATCATTAATTCATCAAAATATAAAATAATATATTAATTTCATATTATCAGTTTTTTTTTTAAATAGCTGTTTTTTACCTTTGAGAAAGTAATTAATTACAATAATTTAATTCATGTCAAAAATTTACTTTTACAGTCAAATGGAAAGGTCAAAACGTTAAAAAACGCAACACCGAATTTTGTATTCCTGTCTCCTTCATTGTTCCTTTAAAAATAATACATTAAATTACTAATGGACTGTTCGAAAACAATATCTACGTTTACCCGTAAGTTGCATCATTTACGGGCCATCCGCCTAGGCGTGCACACGTGTAGTATAAATTAAAATTGATATATTTTTATGATAAACAAATTTATCAGCGTAAGCGCCCGTTTATAAGAGCGCTTGAATAGTCTTTATTCACTGCAGTATACAGTTGTTTTTTCTTTGTATCTCCACTTGGGATAGATTGCGCTCGATTTCGTCGTCGTCTGCTATCCTGTAATAGATGTACAGTTAAGGAAAAAAGCGTTACGTATTGGTTTTTTTTATCAGTTTCTGAAGTATTCCTAAAGCCCAAAAAGTCAATAAAATTTGTATGTTAGTATAAATAAGCACTTACGCCTTTTCCTGTTCGTCCATTTCTTGTACGAGTCGGTCCCGTTCATTGACAGCCGATAACAGTTCCTGAAACAGACGTTTAACATCACTGAATATTATAATTAACGTCCTTCGCACCGCGTTTATCTAGATAGGTTCTAGGAAGTAGACTAGGAACTAGGTTGTAGAAAGTACGTACTAGGTTGTAGGTAATAGGTAGTAGATAGTAGGTACAGTTAGTTAGTAGAAAGTAGATACTAGGTTGTAGGTAGTATGCCCTGTAGCTCGGGCTTAGAATAACAGCTACGGTGTTCCCCTGCCTGTCGTAAAAGGCGACTAAACGGGGCCTTTGGGGTCGTGGGCAATCAGAGCGGGGGCTCTGTGCGCCCAGAAGCGACCCCAAGGAGGCGATGAGTCGATGTGGTCACGACTCATCGTGCGATAGCACAGCGAGGGTGCTGGGGGGAGGTGTCAGACTTCCCCCGGGACGAGCTATCAAAGCGCCGCGCTTGGAGGGGTGAGCAGGTACGCGTTCAACACGAGAGCCCGCCCCCCTCTCTATAGCGCAGGTGGCGACCACCGTGGGGTTTTAGCCGGTAAAAGTCCGGCATAACCTGGCCGCTCCCACCCAGGGCGGTCGGGTATCCTATGAGGATTTCCCCACGCAAAAAAAAAAAAAAAAAAAAAAAAAAAAAAAGGTTGTAGGTAGTAGAAATTAGGTACAAGGTTGTAGGTCGTCGGTTGTCGGTAGTAAGTCCTAGGTTGTATTTACTAGGCTGTAGTAACTAGGTTGTAGCTCGTAGGTTGTCTGTAGTAGGTCCTAGGTTGGTAGGAAATAGGTTGTAGGTACTAGGTTGTAGCTACTAGGTTGTAGGTAATAGGTTATAGGTACTAGGTTGTAGGTAATATGTTGTAGGTACTAGGTTGTAGGTACTAGGTTGTAGGTAATAGTTTGTAGGTAATAGGTTATAGGTACTAGGTTAAAGGTACTAGGTTGTAGGTTGTAGGTACTAGGTTGTAGGTTGTAGGTACTAGGTTGTAGGTACTAGGTTGTAGGTAATATGTTGTAGGTACTAGGTTGTAGGTAATAGTTTGTAGGTAATAGGTTGTAGGTAGTAGGTTGTACCTACTTGGTTGTAGCTACTAGGTTGTAGGTACTAGGTTGTAGCTACTAGGTTGTAGCTACTAGGTTATAGGTACTAGGTTGTAGGTAATAGGTTGTCGGTAGTAGGTGGTAGGTGGTAGGTAGCAGTACCTGCAGCAGCAGTCTCTCCCGGCGGCGCTGGCCGGCCGTCTTGCGCCACTCGTCGACGGCCAGCGACAGGCGCAGCTCGCGCGCCAGCAGCTCGCACCGACGACTCAAGTCCTCCTCGCGCTCCCTTACAACAAACATTGCATCCATCATATCATCTACTTCATCGAACATATATTCATTAAAATTATCAAGAAATAAAAGACACGTATTTTTACTTGTCAATTAACAATACGAACATATAGTGTGTTAAAGTTCCGCTTGACGTCACGTAATGGTACAGTTTCTACTCTAAAGTGACGTCACGAGCCCCCACTCCCGAATTTTGACGCGCTTTATCTTTGTAATTTTTTAATTATTTAGTATAACAAAAAATACGTGTCTAATATTTGAGAACCGAATTGAGAACCTCCTCTTTTTTTTGAAGTCGGTTAAAAATAGGATAATGAATTGCTCTTTGTCCATACCGGACCGAATGACAGCTGTATTTATTTTTATATATAGCTTCGTCTATAACGTAGGGATATTGTACTTGAAAGGGATTTTACGAAATAAAACATGGCATTCGATTACTTACAATATGTTTAGTTGCATCTGCCGGCGCAGTAGGGCATTCTTCTTGTTGACTAAGTTGAACCACTGCGACATCAGTTTGTCTTCTTCCTGCAATACAAATTATTAAAGACTTTGGCTGGAAGAGAAAGAGAAGTACATAATCTATACGATGTGTATCGGAAAGGGTATATTATATCGATAAAAAACTGGTAGTGTACTGTAGTGATCTAAGGCTGATTGTAAGTTTTAAGCATTCTTTCGTTAATCTAAGAGAGGTAGAGCATAGCGTTTATTCGCTCAAAGAGCAGCTTGACTGGGGAAGTACCTCCACCTTACAGAATACCGCAGCCAAATAACTTTATGTTGTGTAAAGTTGTGTTCCTGCGCGTGAGTAAGGTCACCAGAGCTCATAGGGGAGGGGGGAAAGGTCGGTAACGCGTGAGCGATGCTTCGTGTGTTGCAAGCGTCCATATGGCTACGGTAACCGCTTACCATCAGGCGGGCCGTATGCTTGTTTACCGACTTAGTCGTATAAAAAAAAAAATTAAAAAAAAAAAAACTTCGGGCCATACTTTCTTTTCTGTGCGAGCGAAGATTCAAGACGCGCCTTATCAGTTGGGTACTACTGTGCCTTTATGTAAATAATGCTGGTGGTTTTATAAATAAAAAATAAATAAAAGTAACATAGTATTATAAATGCGAAAGTTTGTGAGTATGGATGGATGGATTTTAATGAAATTTGGCACGCTGATAGTATATGTTCTGGATTAACTTTGAGGATTATTCACACACGGCTATCCGATCCCATACTAAGCAGAGCTTGTACTATGGAAAAGATCACCCCTTAATAGGGTCGACTTTTTGTAGGACTAGGCGTTGATAGTATTTGAAATGTTCTAATCAAATCTAATCTATAAAAACGTTACCAGCTGGTGGTATTATAAATTTACTCTATCAGAAATCTAGGATTATAACAGGGCCAGTAGTCAAGATGGCTATCGACAATCGTCATCGACAGTAAACGATCAACCTTTGTATGGGATTGACATTTCAAATCGAAATATCACGTGATTTTTAACAATCTCTTATGTCAATCCCATACAAAGGTTGATCGTTTACTAACGATGACGATTGTCGACAAACATCTTTTCTAGGGGGGCAGGTGGAGATTGCGAGATGGCATATTTTCGAAACTAATGTTGGATTAGTAATTCTGAACAACTTTTACCATGGGACCAATACTGAATTCTCAAAAAAAATTTTTTTTACTTCTCATAGTAAATGTCAACCTTGCTCTATGATAATGTCTGAAGATTAAAAAATAAATTCAGAATTCAGTGTTGGTCCCATAGTAAAAGTTGTTCAGCATGACTAATCGAACATAGGTTCCGAAAATATGCCATCTCGAAATCTCCACCCAGTATAAAGATAACAAAAATGAGGAACGACAAATCTAAGGGATAATAAAGGATGGGAGTACCGCATAATTGGGAGTTTCAACACAGGATACGATTAGTTTTTTCCATTTTTTCTGAAAAATTTATGAAACATTAACATCGTGCATTAGATTGGTGAAGTATGGAACATCCACAAGGCACCCAAAATAAGACAGTAAAATTAAATGAAACAGCAGGTGAGCTATACGTAATAAACATACAAGTGAATTGAATAGAGTGTAGAGTGAACGGTGTGGGGTGTAGTGTGTGGGGTGTAGGGTGTGGGGTGTGGGGTGTGGTGTATATGGTATAGGTAGTATGGTGTGGGATGTATGGTATAGGGTGTGTGGTGCAGTGTGTAGAGTGCAGTGTGTAGGGTGTATGGTGTAGTGTGTACGGTGTAAGGTGTAGAGTGTAAACTGTATGGCGTGGGGTGTATGCTGTCGTGTGTACGATGTACTGTGAAGGGTGCTAGCTGTGTGTAAGGTGGATGGTGTATGGTGTAGAGTGTATGATGTATGGTGTAAGGTGTAGTGTGTATGGTGTAGAGTGTAGACTGTATAGTGTAGGGTGTAGTGTGTACGGTGTAAGGCGTAGTGTGTATGGTGTAGAGTGTAGACTGTATAGTGTAGTGTGTAGTGTGTAGTGTATGTCGGTGTATGTTGTAGAGTGTAGCGTGCAGTATAGAGGTTGCAGTGCAGTGTAGTGGTGGTGGTGGTGGTGGTGGTGGTGGTGTACAACACATACATGCGTGTCGAGCGCCTGCTCCATGACGTGGCGCAGCTGCTTCTCGAGCGCGGCGGCTCGCTCGTCGACGGCGCTCTGCTCGCGCTCCAGCGCCTCCAGCTCACTCGCTATGTACGACCCGGACTCCTCGCGACCCTATCGCACACACACACACACATATTCATCATCATCACCCTTCATCACTGGGCACAAATCAAGGTGGTCGGGAATGGGCAGATACTCCACCACGCGTGCCGACTGCGGCGAGGTGGAGGTAGGCTAGTTGTCAACCTATTGTTGGATTTTTTCAAGCCGCTTAGGAGGCCTCCAACTAGCTTAACGACTATCACAATTAACTGATTACCGGGACCAACAGCTTTACGTGCCTTCCGAGATGGAATATTTTCGAAACCTGTTGGGTTAGTCATGCTGAACAACTTTTACTATGGAACCGATAATAAATTCTAATAAAAATTTTAACTTTCCATAGTAAATGTCAACCTTGCTCGATCATAATATATGAAAAGTAAAAAAAAAATTTTTGACATTTCAGTGTTGGTCCCATAGTAAAAGTTGTTCAGCATGACTAACCCAACAGGTTTTGAAAATATGCCATCTCGAAATCTCCACCCAGTATATTATGTCAGATAAATACAAACATATTGAAAATTGTGTATGGACAAGCTAAGTTTCTTAGCATCAAGACTAAGGCAATCAGTTTATGGTATCATATTAAATACTCATAGATGCGTAGCCAAACGGTCGCAATACTTAAAAATTGTTTGGTCAGAAACGAATCAATTTCAATGTGTTTGTGCACTATCCGTTACGAGACCGTGTACGAGACATTCAATTCAATTATATTTTCCAATGCAGACTGTTTTATACGTGGTGGATACGACAATTTATTACAAAAGGTACATGTCTACACCAAAAATTTATGAAAAGCTGTTTTTTTTTTGATATTTCGAAGTTGGTCCCATAGTAAAAGTTGATCGCATACATGACTACTTTACGTGGTTTAATTTAGTATATTAAAATTCCAGAAATACATTTAAGGCGATGATAGCTCAGTTGTAGTGACGTTGGATACCTAGACGAAGGTACCGGGTTCGAATCCTACATTGAGCTTGTGCTTTTGGTGAATGAAAACATCGTGAGGAAACCATAGCACGGTGGTAGGGTATTTTGTAGTACCCACCTGGCTGGCTACCACCCTCAACTTGAAAGTCTGTCACCAAGCTTATTATAGGCTTATCCCGGGATCGCGGGTGACACCGCGGGGCACAGCTAGTATGTATATAAAGGTACCTCATCAGTGTTGTCTCTGTCTGGCGTGAGTCGATCGACTAGCGCCGTGAAGGAGTGCAGCGGCGACCGACGCAGCTCTGAACTGAGCGAGTTGCTCTTCACACTGCGAGAGTCTTCGCTTTCACGATCCTCTGTTGAACACACGATACGTCACCAGGATAGACGATACATATTCTGATTAAAAGATAAAGATATTTATTTGCGAGAATATGGTAACAAATGGTATGGTATTATTATCTTCTACTATATAAAAATAAGTCGGGTTTTCCTTCCTGACGCTATAACTCCAGAACGCTCGAACCGATTTCCACGGTTTTGCATTCGTTGGAAAGGTCTCGGGCTCCGTGAGGTTTAAAGCAAAGAAAGTAGGGTAGGATAGGGTAGGGTATGGTAGGGTATGGTATGGTAGGGTAGGGTAGGGTAGGGTAGGGTAGGGTAGGGTAGGGTAGGGTAGGGTAGGGTAGGGTGGGGTAGGGTAGGGTGGGGTAGGGTAGGGTGGGGTAGGGTAGGGTGGGGTAGGGTAGAGTAGGGTAAGGTGGGGTAGGGTAGGGTAGGGTAGCACCACGCGAACGAAGTCGCGCCGGGCAGCTATTTAATATATAGTCACATATTCAGCCAGTTTTGGCATGCAAAAGGATCATGGCGATATTTGTACAAAAAAATAAAGATTTTTAGAGACGTTACAATGAAGTTATAATTGATCCTTGGTGCCTAAGGAACAACTTGAGCCATATAAAATATTTTTAAAACCCCGGGATAAAAATGCGAATTTCTATGGCATACCGGTAAATCGCGACTATTCGCGACCAAAACCGTTATGTTGTTGTTCTGTTTTGCGGGGTTTATAAAATATTTCATGTATATTAACATGTTGCTGGTAATGTAATCTCAACATTGGAAGTGATTCAATACCCTCTAAAATGTTTAATTTTTTTGTACAAATCAATGTATGGATCTCGCCATGATTCTTTGATTGTGGACTTTGACTTGTCAAAAAATATTTAATGTACAATCGCGGAATGAAAAGGTTCGTCCTTCTAATCTAACTTCTACTGTCGCTAATCAATGAAACATCTATCCATATCCTACGAAGGTAAAATAAAATAAAAACTCGAAAAAAATCAAATTTCACGCCTCGTCACTGATGTTTACGCTTAACAAACATAAGGTGATCTTACCAGATCGATCAGGACTAACGGAACTCTTCCTGGACCCAGGGCTCGAGGGTATGGAGTCACTCCTGCCCAACAGAGCATCCAGCTTCTCCACGCCACCCGCTGTAATACACAATACACATATTATTATTATTTTTTCAACACACTTGCTCGTAAAGTGGCTCTTAGTGCACCAATTTAAGTATCATAAGACAGCTTATTACGAACTAGTGCTTTTAACTTTACATTACCGCACTAGTTTTATGATATTATCCCGATTATGTTAAGTATGTATCTCACTGTAAGTGATATGTGTGTAGACGAAACATTCCTAATTTAAACGGGTATAACAGTTAGAAAACGTATCGCTGTTAAAAAAAACCTGCGCACCATATTTTTTGCACGCATGTATCACAATGTACTATTATTTCGATTTTCACACACGGTTGAACTAATACTAGGCAGAGTTGTAGCTTGGAAACCAGATAAACTTTCTCGTGTGTGTTTGTTAAAGCGCTGCAAATTTAGTATCGATATTTGCAGCGCTTTGTTGCTTAGAGGCAGTGTTTGAAGTTTTTATTAGTACCAATGCAGTGGTCCAAAATTGAAGTAATTCGAGTTTGAAAAAGAAAATCTTCGCTTTAAGAAAAATTATAAACTATCGGAAATGAATACGTTATATTGTTAGCAGTATGGTACAGTTCACAATATATCGGGGAGTTTATATTCTCGCTAGTTAGATTTTCACAAAAATACAGTGACATATACACAAAATTATCTACCTATAATGAAATCGTAGAATTTCAATAATCGGCAACGATAACGGAAAATTGCATCAATATGTCTGTTACTGACAACAATCCAACGTAGGATTGTCAAATTCAATTTTAGCCAATGTGAATTTTATTTCGTTTATTTATTTAGGGCAACCAACAAGACATACACTACACTATTACAAACAAAATACACGACATAAATTCTAAGTGTTGCCTCAATTAATGCTACCACAGCATGCAATTAATTGAATTATTATGAATAAAGTATTACAGGAAAAAAAACAATAACAAGAATCCATTGTATAGAGCAATTAAAAATATAACAAGATCATGAATAAGCTAAATATAATTAATACATAATTATGTCAATATTTTTTTTTTCTTTTTTTTATACCACTTAGGTGGCAAACAAGCATACGGCCCGCCTGATGGTAAGCGGTTACCGTAGCCTATGGACGCTTGCAACACCAGGGGTATCACGCGCGCGTTGCCGACCCTGCAGAAATCTCTTCACGCCCCTTTTGAAGAAACCCATGCTTGTAATATTATTCAAAATTTAGGAAAAATACAAGAATGATTAAATAATTTAAATTAATTCAAAATAATACTTAAATTATATTCAAAATTAGTTAGTTATTAATTAGTTATTTAATTCGTCACATGAAAGGTTACGAAAGAAAGGTATCAAGTGACGACAAGACGCGGGCGCGTAGCGCTATCTCACATACACACAAACGGTGTGCCTATTGCCTGCCTACTCTAACAGCAACAGCAGTTTATAACGACAACAGGATATCTGAGTATTAAATAATGAGTTGTTTATTGCAGTATGTATAATAATGCATTATAATAAAAGTTAATGTAATAACGACCATTACTTACTACTGGTTAGTAAGTGCTAGTAGTTTTCTATCTACCTGTTATAATATATATAGATAGATAGATAATACTTTATTGTTACAACAAAAAAAAAACAATTAACAAACAAAACATAAAAATAACAAAGTGTTACAATGGGCGGCCTTATCACTAAAAGTGATCTCTACCAGGCTATATAATATATATCTATATAACTCATCTCTAGGGACTCTAGGTAGGTAGTTAAGTTAGTTTATCTTATCTTATCTTATCTATCTTACTATATAAAAATAAGTCGGGTTTTCCTTCCTGACGCTATAACTCCAGAACGTATTTCCACGGTTTTGCATTCGTTGGAAAGGTCTCGGGCTCCGTGAGGTTTATATCAAAGAAAATTCAGGTAGGGTAGGGTAGGGTAGGTTAGGGTGGGGTAGGGTAGCACCATAGGGTAGGGTAGCACCACGCGAACGAAGTCGCGCCGGGCAGCTAATTTATTTTAGAGGTGGGTAGCTATTCTAATAACTAGCCAAAAAACGGCTTTTCACAAAATAGCCACGGCTATGATATCTGTCAACACGATAGTTAGCTATTGGCTACTGGATGGCTACTGGCTAGATGGCTAGCTAGAATGAGGAGCTTTCTTATGATACCTCTATGCTAAAAATACCTGTGAAACTGTTGATAATTCGAACCAATTTAAACCTTATGTGCACGATTTGACAGGTATTTTGCCATAGAAGTATCATAAGAAATCCTCCTCGACAAGTTTACGTCACACACAGCGAGTAGCTGAGCCGCCTAGCCGCCATAGGTCACTAGCCGGTAGCCGGCCGGCTAGCCAATAGCCAAAGTAGCCAAGTAGCGGATAGCTTTGTGTGCGGGCGCTCAACGCCTAGCCGCCATAGTTCGCTAGCCGGCCGCCTAGCCAATAGCCAAAGTAGCCAAGTAGCCAATAGCTTTGTGTGCGTGCGCTCAACGCCTAGCCGCCATAGTTCGCTAGTCGGCCGGCTAGCCATAGCCAAACTAGCCGACAACTGTGTGCGTGCGCTCAACGTGAAAGAATCTGTAGTGCGAGACGCGAGTGTGCTTCATTCGCATAGCATATCTCATTCTCACAAAATAGATTAGAGAAAGAGAGAATTTAGTTTAGAATTTACCTACACAATAGAATAATATTTATAGAATTTACGAAGTACGATAGTTAATTATCGTCACATGTAAAGGTAAAGAATATTTGATAATTATTTTATGTACTTACCTCCATACATATTATTTTTATTTTTGCCTTTTATATTAATTATGATACCTTACCTATTATTTACAATTTTACACTTACACACCTGACGGACGGACGGGCCAGTTGGCGCAGTTGGTTAAGACGTGGAGTCTTAACCTATAGCGCCGCAGGTCGTGGGTTCGATTCCCAAACAGGACATGCATTTGTGTGCATGAACATGTCTGTATGTAATTATGTATATTAAGTATTTATTTACAAACAAAAAGTAGTATATGTATTATATCAGTTATCTGGTTTCCATAGTACAAGCTTTGCTTAGTTTGGGATCAGATGACCGTGTGTGAGAAATGTCCCAGGATATTTATTTATTTATTTACCTATTATTTACAATATTTACATAGTTTGTACACTCAGACATTTAACCGGCATAAATCCAAAACAACGGAACAATAACGATAACGTGTTCGAAACGTTGAAATTTGAATAAACAAATAAAAATTTGCGACGTACGTTCGTTCTCAAATTCAAATTAGAGGCGTAGTGACTGACTCTCATCAGAACGAGTGAAATTCGAGTGCATGTCGTTATTATTATTTCGAATTTCTGTAATATAATTGGGTAATAAAATATAAATAAAAAGGTAATATAAATCGTTCTAATCATCTGCAGCAGCGCGACATCTATGATTTACTTGCCTACAACTAAAGTCTGAGTCGATGTAATGTGAAAGCTTTTAGTACATTAGCAAATATAGAGGTGACGCTATTGTAGATATTCTAATTTTGATTAGTAATATATGTAATACCTCAGAGTAGATAAATACTACGTACAACAGAGGGTCAGCGCCCATACTTCAAAAGTTACCACCGTAACTCGCGCAAGTACAGCGCCGGTGGTGAGTCAAAGGTACTATTTGCTAGTCTTGCCACGTATGTCACTACAGCAATGTTAGTTTTGTCAGTAAATGACAACAGATGTCACTTTTAATAGAACAGTATTTTAAAGAAAGATGGGCACTTTTTATTTTTTCCTAACATTTCCAATTCTATGGTATATACATTTTTTTATTGTTTGAAGTTTTTAATTTAAAAGGCGTGAACGTTAAAAAGTTTAAATAATGCTTACCTAATTATATCCTTTAACATTTTACCATTTTTTGCCTGGTTGGCTAAATCCTAAAGTATAGGGCATAGCGACAAATGCTGAAAGGAGCCCCAAGGCCGATTTTAATAAAAAATAAAACTGTATACTTGGTACTCGTTGATTTGAAAAAAAAAAACTGTATTATTACTCCATCTCATAGTGTCGCTTATAAAGATCTATTTCTGGGAAACAAATAATTTCTGTGGAAAATTAATGGAAACATCTATTTATTAAGAAACCACTACATACATCTAGTATGGTCGCAGTACTACAAGCTCTGGAAAGACTTGAAACAGCCACCTAAGAAACCACTATCTACCAGTCATCAAGTCGAACAATTCCTTGGAACACTCCCCGTTGTACAAGCGGTAGAACACACATAAGGCAAAGTCTCTCCTCAAACTGAGAGGCTCGTAACCGTTCGTGAGCTCGGGATCGTCGACAATTCTAGCGGCACGTCGCTGAACCGAGTCTAAAGGCCCAAGCTGGTATCCAGGTGCCCCCGCCCACATATGGCAACAATACTCCACATGAGGCCGGACTTGCGAGTTATAAAGATGCAGCCTTTGCCCCGATGTGAAGTACTGCCTCGCTCTGTTGAGCACTCCAAGCTTTTTGGATGCCAGCTTAATCTTGTCTTCCAAGTGACTTCGGAACAAAACGTCGCTAGAAATGTCGACGCCAAGAATCCCAATGCTTTGACTGATGTTCAAGGAAGTGTTCTGGAATTGTGGAGCCACAGACCATGGGATTTTCTTAGCGGTGAACGCGCAGGCTTGAGTCTTGGTGGGGTTGAAATGGACTAGGTTTAGTCGAACCCAATCGGAGACACAAGCTAGTGTACTCTCGATTTCAGACACCAGCCGTTCGCGGCTTTCCTCCACCTCGGAACGATTTGCACGGCCCGTATAATGAGCGTCCCCTGTACTGTCGTCCGCATAGCAATGAATGATATGCTGTCTATTGACGGCATTCATTGCTATGCAGAAGGAACAGTGTTGGGGACAGCACAGAGCCTTGCCGGCATTCATGTCCATGCTATTAGAGTAGCTACCGTCGACGACGGCTCTTATTTTTTTTTTTTTTTTTTTAAATATTTATTAATCCCAACCATCACCAAAATTTACATAATTAAAACAACGCCAAACTGCTAATGCGGTTTGTAGGCGTAACGCTCTTGACACATCAAACATACGTATATCAGCATGTCCTTGCAACACAATCAATACAATGACATGATCATACACATAAGTAGGTACATTTGCTCACTACCTTTCTCTTATCTTAACTATAACACTGTTTAACCTCTATTTTACACATGAATTCTAACACCACTTCAACAAATACATATTTAGACAATTTTTGACAAAAACAATTCCCTTACTTTACTTTTCAAAACATGTTTACTTTTAATATTCGCATCTCTCAATACACGGTACTTATTGTATAATCTTGGAACTACATATTGACGGGTTCTCTCCCCATAATAATTACTTGCTCTTGTTTGTAATAGCATCCCTTTCTTTAGCGATCTCACACTATATTTATATACTTTTTTATTCTTATACTCCTCCTTAAAATATGTTTCAAGCATTATTAAATATTCAATTTTCTTATCTATTGGCAACACTTTACACTCCACAAATAAATGATTGTAATCGTCTTTAAATTTATCCTTAATTTTTTTGTCAGCAATAAGTTTTAGGAACCGTACTTGTATTTTTTTTACTTCTTCTATATACGTCCTGAATGTTAACCCATAGCAGCTCAAACCATAACCAACCAATGAGTCAGCCAAAGCATAGTAGACCATAATTAAGGTACGCTTGTCCAATACTTTCTTAAGGTGGTAAAACTTACCAAGAATTGACCTCAATCTATTGCAAACCGTCGCGACATGCGGCTTCCAGTTAAACCTATTATCAATCAACAGACCCAAGTATTTAAACTTGTCAACTATTTCAAGTTTCGGACATTTACATATTTTTTCTATTTTATGTAAGCATTCATATGAATGACCAACAATCTGTATACAGTCGCTAGTAATTTGTCTTGCTGTTTTATTATAGGGTGAACATATGTGCAGACACTTTGTTTTGCTGGTGTTGAGTATAATACCGTTATCATGAGCCCATTTGGTAATTCTATCAAAATCATTTTGCAATAGCAAATTTGCTTGGCTTATATCTTTCCCTGTGGCCAACAGGCACATATCGTCCGCATACATGTACACCCTACAGTGTTCTACAACATTAACTACACTATTCACGTGTATTATGTAGCCCACCGGTCCGTACACTGAGCCGGTGGGTACTCCCTGAGTGACGGCCGCTTCTGCTCCCCTTGTACCTTCTACAACAGTGCAGAGCGTCCTGTTTCTCAGGTAACTACGAAAAAAGTCATTTACCGGGCCGCTAATACCACACTCATCCATGGCTTCAAGTAACTGACTATGACCAAGGGTGTCAAACGCTTTTTTGAAGTCAATAAAGAGTGCCAATACTTGGTTCCTGTGATCTAGATTTTGATTAATATAGTCTGTGAATTGAATGAGAATGGTATTAGTACTCCTGCCTCGTCTAAACCCATGTTGACAATCTGTTATCATTGCATTTTTCTCCAAAAAAGAACTTATTTGTCCAACAACAACTTTTTCTACAATTTTATTAATGACCGACAAGACTGCAATGGGTCTATAGTTGGTATAATCGAGATGACATCCCTGTTTGTATATTGGCCGTATCAGTGACCTTTTTAGGTCATCCGGATAGACGCCCTTAGACACACACATATTGATAAATTTTGACAATATTCTACTAATCTCTCTTTTAACATATTTTAAATCCTGTACCCTTATTTGGTCCACCCCTGGGGCTTTTTTATTTTCTAAGCTATCTATTATTTTCTCAATATTTCCCGGATTAACTTTTGTAAACCTAAATGATAGTAATCTTTTTTTAACATACTTATTTCTATCCAAGAACTTGACGTTACAATCATGTTTAATTTTTTCTATTTCCTGTGTAAAAGTATTCGCGAACTTTGTACAAATATTATACATGCTATCTGTTTTTCCCAAATATTTATTTATCGTACTATCTATAGTTGTTTTACTCTTTCCTATCCATTGATTTATATTAGCCCATATTTTCCTAAAGTCCCCATTACAATTGGTTAATTGATCTCTTCTATACTTATTTTTCGCAGTATTAATTAATTTATTAGTTTTATTTCTAAATTTCGTATATTTTAATCTCTTATTCATATCTGAGGGATCACTTTTCCATACTCTAAATAATTCATTTTTTGTTTCCATTAACATAAATATTTTTTTACTCACCCACGGTTGTGTTTCCCTTTTATCTGTACTACACGATTTTGTAACTAAACATTCTGCATATATACTGCGAAAAACAAAGCACAGTTCACTATACAATAATACGGGACAGTCAATCCTAAATATATTATCCCACGACACATTATCAAGTTTTTCCTTAATTAGCTTATTATTGAACATCGCATGCACTACGTTACTATTGTCACTACTTTTTTCACTTGGCCCATAAAATAGTCTCACACCTATCATATGGTGATCGGACAACAAACAGTTAAATGTGTGCGCGGAGACGCATTGTATACCGCCGCATTGTGCACGCACCCACACATGGTCAATGCATGACGACTGGTGTTGTCCATCGACTATCGCTTCTCGCGTTATCGTTGATGTAGGTATAACCATTTCTAAGCCGTGGCTACACAGGGTATTTTTGTAGTCATTACAAACTAAACTCTGATTATTGCCTGTTAAGTCTAATAAATCCAAGTTAATATCTCCCATGATTACTAAACTATCTCGCTTTGGTATACTTTTTAGTAGCAAGTCTATTTGTTTGATAAATGTAACTTTGTTCTTATCAGGCGGTCTGTAAATAGCAATAATATGTAGTAAGCTAGGTCCCTTTTGTAATTTTCCATGAATAGCCTCCGTTTCAAAAGTGTATGTCATTTCTTCCACCCAGCTTAATTCTCTTTTTATATACATAAGTATTCCTCCTCCTCTCTTATTTTTTCTTGTATATTCGCAAGTATTATACCCATCTATCATGTATATCGATATTTCTTCTATTTGAATATTTATCTCTGTTAATATAATAATATCTATATTTCGGCTACTTGATTTTAATAATACCAGTAATTGATTGAATTGTTTTCTTAATGATCTTATGTTTAAATGTACTATATCAAATTCATTGCAACTTTTCTTACTTTTAATATATTTACTCCATTCCTCTAAACTATTATATTGATTAAACTCATACTCATTTTCTTTGAGTTGTATGGGATCGAATTTTATTTCTAATGTTAATCACATAGTGTGCTCTTATGCTTATTTGCAGTATTATATTATTGTGCGAGGTTCTTGCCGGCTACCTCCAATAGCCGTCGAATGTCGTTTTCGCATCTGACTGCATGAATTTTTTTCTCTGTTTCACTCGCCTTAACCAATATTCGTGAATTTTGTATCCATATATAGTTATAAGATACCTTAAGATCTCGCTTAGCTAACCAGAATAACTGACGGAGGTACTTAGGAAGGTCTTCATTTATGTAAATATTAAGCTCTTTACCATTATCATAGACTTTTGCATTGGTTATTCGTTGTTTACGTTGCCTCAGCCATTCGTCTCTTGCCATTTTCGTGCGTAGCGTGACAATCACGGGCTGAGGCCGAGGTGAATCGTTTATTGTTTTTTCTACACCTACCCTCTTAACGTCTTCAATGTCTTTTGGGTTCAGATTTAATTTGATTGCTAATGTTGATACTACTGAGTTTAAGTCCTCCTTTTCTAGTTTCTCTAAGCCGACAATTTCAATATTTTTTTCCTTTTCTTTTTGCTCAATTACAATATATATTATGCTTCTGCTGGACAGATAGCTGGCAACCCATTTGCATAATCCCTCGAGAAGCCCGTATGATGGTAACTTCCTTAGAAGACCCCTGTGCCAGACCCGATCGAACGCCTTCGCTACATCTAGGCTCACTGCCAATGCCTCACCTTGACTCTCGATGCAGTGGCGTGCCTAGGGTTTCAGAATAGGGCATAAATATATTTCCTAGGTTAACATCGCACAAGAAAACAAATAATCACGCATTCTGATTTTGGCTCCGACACAATTGCGTACAGTGTGCTCGCAAGCGCGTGGTGGCCCCGACAGTTTAGTCGAGCCCAACTCGAAGCGAGCTGTAGATGCTTATCACGGTAGATATAGGCAAGTGACAGAGGCCTGACCCGGCGCTATATAGGCTATTGCCGGCCCTGATTAGGGAACGATTAAAAATAGGTCAAGATAGCAATTTCTTAATCTTCTATATGTTTTAAAAATCACTTTAATACCGAGCAAGCGAAGAGTCTCCGTTTCAGCTTGGACAAAAATGCTTTCGTATGTATGTCCAGATAACCGGCTGTTCTCCACTACAGGTCAAATTACTCATCCGATCCTCCATAAATTTTGTGAGCAGGGTCGGTGATTTACGAATGGCTTTAATCCTTTTGACCACAAAAGACTTAATAATTGTTCTTATTTGATATTTTGTTGAATAAATGAAACCACTATACGTTTTCCTGCACTAGCTAGATACAGACTTAAGCCCATAAAAACAAATGAAATACAATTGGTACGAAACTGCCCATTGTACTTTTAAAAATAATCGTTGTAGATTTCAAAATATTTAGACTATATTTATTTACGTTGAAGTCTCTGCTTATTAGAAACAAGTTAATATTAGATTTATTTTATTATTATTTGATTGTTTCGGTCCTAGACGATAAAAAGAAATAAAAATAATCGACGGTAAGGCCATCTATGTAAGGTCGAAAGATTTAAATAAAATTAAATAAATTGCAAATATTGAAAATACGAGTTTAAAAACAAAATTAAATTAAATTATTATTATCAAATTGTATTCCTTTGCAATAAATCTCAATAAAAAGTGATTTAATAGCGTTTTGACTAAGAATTAATTTTCAATCCGTCCATACGATGTCTGTAGCGACATCTTTACGTGTGAATTCTACACTAATTATAAAATGTATGTGATTGACCAGACATGGTAATACGTACCTACGTCTTTTTTCAAAATAAGTATAAAATAAATTAACAAGTAAGTAAATAAAAAACCACATCATTTCATATTTTTTTATATTATCCAGGCTACACTTGTTGCAGCGACGAGGCTCCCTGAAATTCTAAATTCCCTGCTCTTGGTTAATCGTGACTTTAGTTTCTAAGAATAAAAAAGTCGTATGATTTACGTACAATTTATGTCCAAAGATCGTACATGCAAAATAAGTCAATAAAATCGTATGAATACTACTTAAGTCGTACATATGGCAACCTGAATGACTCATCGGAACGAGTGAAATTCGAGTGCATGTTTTTTTGTTTAGAGAATTTGATGTGTACTAATTATACGAATTTAAACGTAATTTAGTCCATAATATAATTGGGTTTAATAAATCGTTTCAATCATCTGTAGCAGCGCGACATCTATGGTTTACTTGTCTACAACTAAAGTCTGAGTCGATTTACTGTGAAAGCTTTTAGTTCATAAGTAAAGATAGAGGTGACGCTATTGTAGATTATCGTTTTTTTTATTAGTAATTAGTAATACGCAATACGTACCCACGTCTTCTTTTTCAAAATATATAAAATAAATTAATAAATGAGTCAATAAAAATCGTATCATAACATTAGTTTATTATATTGGCTACACTTGTTGCAGCGGCGAGGCTCCCTGAAATTCTAAATTCCCTGACCTTGGTTAATCGGGACTTTATTTTCTACGAATAAAAAAGTCGTATGATTTTTGTTGATTTCTGTCCAAAGATCATACCTACATGCAAAATAAGTCCACAAAATCGTATGAATACTACTTAAGTCGTACATCTGGCAACCCTGACTGACTCAACGGAACGAGTTAAATTCGAGTGCGTCGCGTCGTTATTATTATTTCGAATTTGATGGGTACTAATTATACGAATTTAAACCTAATTTAGTCTATCATATAATTGGGTTTAATAAATCGTTTTAATCATCTACAGCAGCGCGACATCTATGGTTTAGTTGCGTGCAACTAAATTCTGAATTGATGTACTGTGAAAGATTTAAGTTCATAATCAAAGATAGAGGTGACGCTATTGTAGATTATAGTTTGTTTTATTAGTAATACGTAATACGTACCCACGTCTCTTTTTTCAAAAAAGTATAACATAAATTAACAACAATGTAAATAAAAAACCATATCGTAACATTTATTTAGTATATTATCTAGGCTACACTTTTTGCAAAGGCGAGGATCGAACTCGGATCGCAGAGCACGCCGCCGCTAGCGCTAGTGTAACGCGTGTGTTATTCAATAGCCAAATAGCCAAATAGCTGGCTAGCTAGCCGGCTTTTAAACCACATATAGCTGGCTAGCTAAGCTATTGAAATTTCGGCTAGTTACCCATCGCTAATTTATTTATAATATACAAGCCTCCGTTTTCTAAAATGAAACAGAGTCTCAAAAAATTTAAAAAATAAAATACAAACTACGCGCGTCGCGCAAAGTCAAAACTGAAACGCTGCGACAGAGTATATACATGAATGATTCCGAACAATGTTAGTGCGATTTAAACTACGTGTGGCGCCATCTTTTAACTAAGGTTGCAAACTAATATGACAATATAGGTTGGAAAGGACTTCTCACGAAACCATCTTCAAATATATATGGCCTAGATATATTATATTATGTTACCATGTATGTTTAATTTCAATTCATTAATTTGCTGCGATGTAGTATTTATATACCTACCTACTGCATGACAATGTGACGAATGTCGATCGAGAAGTCATTCCATTTATTATAAACCTTTGTGGTTTTATTGAGAATGACTTCATACTAATCCCTATTGTAATTTTTTTGTTTGATAATAAAAAAAACCGGCCAAGTGCGAGTCAGACTCGCGCACCGAGGGTTCCGTACAAACCTGTAGGTATATAAGTAAATGGTAGTATAGACCTGAGTATTTGATATTAATTTCAATTTATGACCTATTAAAAAAAAACTACTTACTAGATCTCGTTCAAACCAATTTTCAGTGGAAGTTTGCACCGTAATGTACATCATATATTTTTTATAGATTTATCATTCTCTTATTTTAGAAGTTACAGGGGGGGGGACACACATTTTACCACTTTGGAAGTGTCTCTCGCGCAAACTATTCAGTTTAGAAAAAAATGATATTAGAAACCTCAATATCATTTTTGAAGACCTATCCATAGACACCCCACACTTATGGGTTTGATGAAAAAAAAAATTGAGTTTCAGTTCTAAGTATGGGGAACCCCCAAAATTTATTGTTTTTTTTCTATTTTTGTGTAAAAATCTTAATGCGGTTCACAGAATACATCTACTTACCAAGTTTCAACATTATAGTTCTTATAGTTTCGGAAATAAATGGCTGTGACATACACGGACAGACAGACAGACAGACAGACAGACAGACAGACAGACAGACATGACGAATCTATAAGGGTTCCGTTTTTTGCCATTTGGCTACGGAACCCTAAAAATGAAACGCGGACTAAGGACATTCAAATCAACAGTTTATACTGTTTGATTCCGGATCAATATCCAAATATAATAAATGCTAATATCTCTTTCATAACGGCAGAACCAATCGTAATTAAATTTGGACGCGGGTATATTAACTATCATTATAGTCTGTGAAAATTTTTGCACGGTCGGCAACGCCCGAGTGAAAGCCATGGTGTTGCAATCATCCATAGACTACGGTAAACTTAAATGATTAAATAAATAAATAAATATCCTGGGACATTCCTCACACACGGTCATCTGATCCCAAACTAAGCAGAGCTTGTACTATGGTAACCAGATAACTGATATAATACATATTATACTACTTTTTGTTTGTAAATACATACTTAATATACATAATTACACCCAGACTCAGGACATAAAGACATGTTCATGCACACAAATGCATGTCCTGTGTGGGAATCGAACCCACGATCGGCGCAATAGGTGGAATCTTTACCAGAGTCTTAACCAACTGCGCCAACTGGCCCGTATTTTTAGGGTTCCGTAGCCAAATGGCAAAAAACGGAACCCTTATAGATTCGTCATGTCTGTCTGTCTGTCTGTCTGTCCGTCCGTATGTCACAGCCATTTATTTCCGAAACTATAAGAACTATAATGTTGAAACTTGGTAAGTAGATGTATTCTGTGAACCGCATTAAGATTTTCACACAAAAATAGAAAAAAAACAATAAATTTTGGGGGTTCCCCATACTTAGAACTGAAACTCAAATTTTTTTTTTCATTAAACCCATAAGTGTGGGTCTATGGATAGGTCTTCAAAAATGATATTGAGGTTTCTAATATCATTTCTTTCTAAAGTGAATAGTTTGCGCGAGAGACACTTCCAAAGTGGTAAAATGTGTGCCCCCCCCCCCCTGTAACTTCTAAAATAAGAGAATGATAAATCTATAAAAAATATATGATGTACATTACGGTGCACACTTCCACCGAAAATTGGTTTGAACGAGATCTAGTAAGTCGTTTTTTTTTAATACGTCATAAATTGAAATTAATATCAAATACTCAGGTCTATACTACCATTTACTTATATACCTACAGGTTTGTACGGAACCCTCGGTGCGCAAGTCTGACTCGCACTTGGCCGGTTTTTTTTTATATCTAATCAAAACTCATTATAAATAACTAGCTTTTGCCCGCGGCTTCGCATCGTTTAGCAGATGCCTACGTCATTATAGATCTGTATGCCAAAGAAACATGGCGAGATTTGAAAAAAATATTTTTTTAGAGACTTTGAAATGACGTTGTAATTGATCCATGGTGCCTAAGAAATAACTTGAGGCATTTAAAATATTGTTAGATCCCCGGGATAAAAATGCGACATTCTATGGCACGCCGACGAATCGCGACCAAAACCGTTATGTTGTTATGTTTTGCGGGGTTTATAAAATATTTCAAATAATATTAATATGTTGCTGGTAATGTAATCTCAACATTGGAAGGGATTCAAAACTCTCTAAAATATTTATTTTTTTGTACAATACAATGTATGGATCTCGCCATGATTCTTTTAGCCCATTTCGTTTGTGCTATGTGCATAAGTGATTTGAGCTATGCGTTGATAGATCAGTCAGTCACGGTTTCATTCTATATTTACAGATTATATCCCACACACGGGACATGCAGACATGTTCATGCACACAACTGCATGTCGTTTGTGGTAATCGAACCCACGACCTGCGACGTGATAGGTGAATCTTAACCCCTCATTTTATAGGTAATGAATTCAGTTTTATTTCTACCACTCATGCAAACAGGGTATCTAAATAGAAGAGGGTAATAAATCGTGTGTAATTGTTAAGCGAATATAAACGTTAGTGCCCGGTGATAGGGTACCTGCTTGTATCTCCTGCATGACGGAGTGCTCGCTGATGATCTCGACGCGCGCGCGCGCCGCCGACCCGGGGCTGGCGGGGCTGCCGACACAGACAAACAAACACTCAACCATACATCCTTCTTATATTATTAGTATAAGTTTAACACAGATTAAAAATAAGTACATATGGTGGTTGGTGTGCTTTTTTAATTTTAGTACTTTTTTTCAATAAGTACTTATTTCTTATGTTTCATGTTTTCCTTAATATAAAATTAATATAATATTATATTCCTTAATTTTAAGGCGATGATAGATCAGTCGTAGTGACGTCGGATACCGAGACGAAGGTCCCGGGTTCGAATCCTACAATGAGCTTGAGCTTTCGGTGAAGGAAAACATCGTGAGGAAAACCATAGCACGGTGGTAGGGTACTTTGTAGTACCCACCTGGCTGGCTACCACCCTCAAGTTGAAAATCTGTCGCCAAGCACTTATCGGTGTGTTCCGACAGCTGCACTTGAGAGCCAGTTCCTTCTAGGCTTTGTGTGTGCACCACCTTCGGCCACATCATCACTTACCATCGTGAGATTGTGGTCAAACACAGGCCTATACATAATAAAAAAAAAAGAAAAAAATGTAAAATTTTTTGTTCCTGTATTTTGTCCGGTTGTTCGTGATGTCACTAATGGCAGCGACAGAAAATCAGTGCTGCTACCCGGTTTCGGAATAGCAGTGTAATACTGAGTCGCTGACCAATTTTGATATCACACAACACTACTCTGTTTTTTTACGGTTTGTGTCTGTTATATTTTATATGTAATATATGTGGTGTTGTGTGGATTTCAAAATAAACTTATTTTCTTTCTTTCTTCTTCAATCGGTCCCTCATTTCTGAGGATCTTGGTCACTGGAATCCCTTAAACGGACAAACTGCCTCCATCGATTCCGGTCTGAAGTAGCCCTCACCACTTGGTAGAATTTAGAAGAGGTGGCTTCTTTCACTTGGTCCGACCACCGTGTTGGCGAGCGGCCTCGTGTTCCCTTGCCTTCGGTATTGCCAACAATGACCAGCTTTTCAAGGTCATCCCCTCTTCTCATTATATGGCCGATATATGAAAGCACGCGTTGCAGACATGTGGTGGACAGTCGGGTCTTAATGCCGAGTTGGGAGAGAATAGATACATTTGGCCATGCACTAACCGACCTCGGTTTTACACGCGTTCGGTTTATTTTTCGCGGAACCCTAATAAATAATGTCAGTGAAAGTGCCGACAAAATTGGTCCAGCCATTTCGGAGATTATGCGGAACAAACAGCTAGACAGACGGACAGAAAAAAATAATAAAAAAAATGTTTTTTTTTTGTTTAAAGTACCATAAATCTCATATACATTTATAATTTTTTTTTTTTTTATATTACAAACAGACACTTCAATTTTATGTATTTGTATAGATAGGTTAGATTGTTAGGGAACCGTAACCTTGCCCTTTGTGCAAAACAAAAAGACGTCCATATCGTCGGTTTTAGACCATTTTTGTTACGAGGTCTATCTCAAAAACCTTGTACTTATTTATTTTTCATAATGCAGTTTGTACGGAACCCAAATAGAGAAAGGCCCAACTCGCACTTGATCGTTTATGTTCATATTTACCTCACAATCCCGGCGCGAGCGTCGGCGATCAGCTTTCTCGCTCTCTCGCGAAGCATTGCTTGTCGCTCTTCCTCTGTCATCAACTGAAATACATATTTTCAAATAGAAATTAGCTTTCAATAAAACTTGTAAAACATAATGCAAATTGGTCAAGATACACCTAACACGCCGCTGGTTGTGGGTTCGATTCCCACCCTGGACCCATTTGTGTGCATGAACATGTCTGAGTCTGGGTGTAATTATAGATAGATAGATAGATAACTCTTTATTGTACACCAACAAGTATAAAAATCACAATAACAATAAATTCTTAAATATTAAAATACTGTACAATGGGCGGTCTTATCGCTGAGAAGCGATTTCTTCCAGACAGATTTATGTATATTAAGTATGTATTTACAAACAAAAAGTAGTATATGTATTATATCAGTTATCTGGTTTCCATAGTACAAGCTCTGCTTTATCGTGAGTGAAAAATGCCCCAGAGTATTCTATATTAACTATTTTGTGGTCAAATTTTACCTATGTTATAGTTTGTATAAATAGTATAAATAATTATCCTGGTCATATCCTATCTGCTAACCAAAATTCATCCAATAACATTCACAAATTTTTTTCAGCAACGCGCGAGTGATACCCCTGGTGTTGCAAGCGTCCATAGGCTACGGTAACCGCTTACCATCAGGCGGGCTGTATGCTTGTTTGCCACCTAAGTGATATAAAAAAATGTATTCAAAATCATTTATTCAAATAGACCTTCGCAGGCACTTATGAAAAGTCTGACTCTAATACCGGTTCGGAAGGTTGCATTTGCTGAGAAGAGCCGGCAATAAACTCAGCAATTACTCTTTACAAAACAAGCTTAGATTCATTACATAGAGAATCGAGAGACAAACTTACAATATCGCGCTTTTATAATATGAACATGGTAGTAAGATTCAATCGAATTAAATTTTAAGCTAGTGACGTCCGACGACCGAGACGAAGGTCCCGGGTTCGAATCCTACAATGAGCTTGAGTTTTATATGAAGGAAAACATCGTGAGGAAACCATAGCACGGTGGTAGGGTACTTTGTAGTACCCACCTGGCTGGCTACCACCCTCAAGTCGAAAATCTGTCGCCAAGCATATATCAGTGTGTTCCGACAGCTGCACTTGAGAGCCAATTCCTTATAGGCTTTGTGTGTAACTAACCATGGTGAGATTGAGGTCAAATATTTTTTTTTATACGACTAAGTCGGTGCACAAAGCATACGGCCCGCCTGATGGTTACCGTAGCCATATGGACGCTTGCAACACACGAAGCATCGCTCACGCGTTACCGACCTTTCCCCCCTCCCCTATGAGCTCTGGCGACCTTACTCACGCGCAGGAACACAACTTTACACAACATTAAGTTATTTGGCTGCGGTATTCTGTACGGAGGTTCTTCCCCACTCGAGCTGCTCTTTGAGCGAATAAACGCTCTACCTCTCTCAAAAATAGGCCTATACATACAATATATACGCCTAGTACCAAAGAATTCGTGTACTTCTATTCTTCCCTTCCGTCAAACAATCTATGCTATCCTATATTTTTTCCAACATATAATCTATCTATATGCCACGTTTTATCCAAATGCAACACCACAAACAAACAAATGATTTTCCTGTGTCTATGTCTACATAGATATTATATCAGATTTGAAGGACAAGCCCGGAATACCAGCCAAAGTGCATTATGGTACTCGAATCGCTGATGATCCAACCGGGGCTTGTAAATTATATTCGGATTTTTTCAGCTCTGTTTATGAAACATCCACATTTAATCCCGAAGGTTGGGTTCCACCAGCTGATTTTACAGGAAATATTTTAATTAAATACTTTGTATCTTAGCTTGTCAAAAATTACTACCGCTCTAGAAACGATTGATCACACTAAAGGAAACGGTCCTGATGGTATACATCCACTGTTTCTGAAAAAAACTGCTGCTTATTTGAATATACCACTTTTCATTATTTTTAATAAATGTTTGTCAGAGGGAGTTTTTCCGGACGTATGGAAACAGGCCTACATAACCCCGGTTCATAAAAACGGGTCTAAGAACGATGTAGCGAACTACCGCCCCATCTCGATATTGCCTGAATTGTCGAAGCTTTTCGAGAGGTTAGTCCATAACGAGCTTTACCCTATTATCCACAATGTGATTTTGCAAGAACAGCATGGTTTTGTCAGGCGTAGATCCACTTGTACCAATCTTATGTTATTCACTAATACATTATTTGAAAACATGGATAGGCGCGTACAAGTGGATGTTGTGTATACGGACTTTCGTAAGGCCTTCGACAAGGTAGACCATGAAATATTGCTGAATAAAATAGCTTTTAACGGCATCAGAGGGAATTAGCTACGCTGGTTTATCTCCTATATATCAAACAGGAGTCAAAATGTGGTTATTAAAGGTTCCCATTCCAACACTATCGTAACTACATCTGGTGTCCCGCAGGGGTCTATTCTGGGCCCATTGCTTTTTGTACTTTTTATAAACGATATAGATGTTTGCTTTCAGAATTCAAAATTTCTACTTTACGCAGACGATTTAAAAAAATTTCGACCTACAAACAATAATAATGACTGCCTTCTTCTTCAATATGATTTAGATAGCTTAACTGAATACTGTAAAAGGAACAAATTGCATCTTAATATTAACAAATGTAACTTTATAAGATTTACTAAAAAGAAAAATATCGTCGACTATAAATATAAACTGGGCAATAACTATTTACAAAGAGTCGACTCCGTGCGGGATCTCGGTGTTGAACTAGATTCAAAGCTACATCTCGATGTACACATACAAAAGATCACCAGTAAAGCTTATCAAATGTATGGTTTTATAATGAGAGTTGGTCATTGTTTTAAACGCACTTCCACCTACCTCTACTTATACAACTCCCTTATCCGGCCTCAGGTAGAGTATGCATCTACCATCTGGAACCCCTATTATAATAAATACAATGATCTTATAGAGAGGGTTCAGCGCAAATTCCTTAAGGCAATGCATTTTAGGTGTAACAGAGGTTCCTTACCATATCCAGACTTACTTAAAAAGTATAATTTAATAATGAGCCAAAGACGATTACTTCTCGGAGCAATGATGTTGTACGGTTTGTGTAATGGTGGATTGGATTGTACTGATCTTACGAGCAGTCTTTGTTATTCTGTGCCGCGGACAGTGCAAAGACGGGAAGTGCGCGCTTGCCATTTGTTTTCAACTGGCAGCTGCCGAACTAACGCCGGTTTACGTGCCCCTCTTCGGCAACTTGTAACGGCTCATAATTCTAATTTCTTAGGAACCGACATCTTTGCACTGTCTTCTTCCAAATTTAAAAAAGCCATAAGGGCTACATTGTCATCTAATGATATAATTATATAACTTTTGTAAGCTTTTTGCAGTATTGTCTACAATCCACAATACTTACTTTAATTATCTAGTTTATTAATCTCAGCTTGTTTTTTCTCTTTTTTTGTTGTTTTTTATATAAGTTCTTCATCTTTAAAATTATTAATACTTTTTTGTAATCTGTGGATAGCGTAGTTGGTTTGACTTTGACAATATTTTTATAACTGTGTACCCTGTATTTCCAATTATTGTCATTCTGTTTGTTATCCTGAATAAAATAAAATAAAATAAAATAGATATTATCTATGGGAGCTAATCACATACCTTTTTGGGACTCAAATCTCCATTCCTCATCCCATTAGCCAGCTCATTCTTACTGGCCTCCTCCTTCTCCTTCTTTTCCCTTCTAATTCTGTCCTTTTCCCTCGCCTCGCGTTTCGTAGCTTCGAGCAGTTGTCTCGCTCTTTCCTTTAGTTCGTCGTGTCGCGTGAGCAATTGCTTTATCGACCAATGACAGCCAAGCGAAGCGTCAACGGACCAATCACAGCGAAGCGATATGTTAGCGTCGTCCAATGGAAGGGTCGGGTCAAACGCACACACACGCAGTTTGTGAAGCGGCGATCGATGATCAAATGGAAAGAAATGAGTTTTTTTTTTGTTTATTTATATGAATATGACTGATATTGAATCAAACGAAACACAACTTTATGATTTAAATAATTGGACTGTTTTACAAAAAAACTTAAACCGACTTCAAAGTACACTAAGAAGTAATCAAATCCTGATCTGATGACAATGGGACCAAACGGGAAGTGTACCCTTCCAGGCAAAAAAAGAATTTTCCAAATCGGTTCATAAATGGCGGAGTTATGAGGTAACAAACATTAAAAAAAAAATACAACCGAATTGACAACCTCCTCCTTTTTTTTTAAGTCGGTTCAAAAATACAACCGAATTGAGAACCTCCTCCTTTTTTTGAAGTCGGTAAAAAAAACTATTTGGTCCTTCATTAACATTATCAAAAAATATTAGACACAAAACAAATTAGGTTAATTCAAAAGTCAATTAATTAAAAATAAACTTTGTACGTTCTGCAGAAAAATCAAATAAGGACGGTATTTGATTATAATTACAATAATAATAAAAAAAATAAGAAAGAATCGATATGTACATTCGTGCCGATTCTGTTGTAAATCGTACTAAACTAATTATTAGTCACATCACATCTCTTTCTTACAAACATTATTGAAAAAGGATAGAACATAATTAGTCTTTGCCCTCTTCATTTAGACGTAACCGCGATAGATGCGGGAATTTTAAGTTGAAAACAAGCATTGTACTAATTTGACACGACTAAATTTCTTTCATCCTTTTCCTATGTTCTTTGTTAGAAAGAGATATAGTGATACTGAATTAGTTATGTAAACAACAGAATCAGCACCATTGTCAACTATTTAAAGAAACAGTATGGTGAGCAAAAAAAAGTTTATCTTTATGAGTTTTTAATGATTCATATAATTCTTTAACGGTGTAAAGATTCCAACTAATATTTATTTATGATTGTCAAAATGAAACATTCCCAAACTGCAAACATGAACAAACACACAGTATAAGCTGCATACACAGTATGTATGTACTCACCGGGGTCGGTTTAGGCAGTTCCGGGGTAAGTGGCTTGTGCAGACGGTTGTCGGGTTGTTCGTCCGTTGCGTCCGGTTGGGTTAGTGGGTCTGACAGGGGCAAAGGTTGGTCAGGTTTCGCTGGAAATATAATGATATTTATTTAATAGTTGTTTTTCTTGGAGTTGTAATAATCACGAAGGTCCCGGGTTCGAATCTTACAAAGAGCTTGACTTTTCGGTGAAGGAAAACATCATAAAGAAACCATAGCACGGTGGTAGGGTACTTTGTAGTACCCACCTGGCTGGCTACCACCGTCAAGTTGAAAATCTGTCGTCTAGCACCTATCTGACATACGGGACGGGCCAGCTGGAGTGGTTGGTTAAGACTCTGGTTAAGATTTTACCTATCGCGCTGCAGGTCGTGGGTACGATTCCCACACAGTGAACATGTCTGTATGTCCTGAGTCTAGGTGTCATTATGTATATTAAGTATGTATTTACAAACAAAAAGTAGTATATGTAGTGTCTGGTTTCCATAGTACAAGCTCTGCTTAGTTTGGGATCTGATAGCCGTGTGTGAGGAATGTCCCAGAATATTTATTTAAAGTCCGTGGAGGTACTTCCTCAGTCTGAAGCTGAATCCCATCAATACGGGTGGACCTAACCACAATAAACTCACATACCAGTATCACAGATGCCATTGGTGTGTGTGGCTGTCGGTATGGTTTCCTGCTTCTCCTCATCTTCCTCATCAGAGCCGAAGGGATCCGTTAGTTCTTTGCGAGTCATCAGCTTCTCCGGACGAGCTGGTAGTGGCTAGGAGATGCGAGAACTTTTTGTTAGGATATTGACCGCAGACATAAATCTAAATGTATTATGATAACAGGTGGAGATTTCGAGATGGCATATTTTCGAAACCTATGTTGGGTTAGTCATGCTGAACAACTTTTACTATGGGACCAACAGAGAATTCTCAAAAAAAAAAAATTCTTTTCATACATTACAATTGAGCAGGAGCAATTTTTTGTGAAGTAACTTACTTAGGTTAAAAAAATTCGTAAGACACTTTTTTATCCACGGTATTTTTTGCGTTAGGTATTTTTGGGTATATTAGGGTTCCTGAATGGTGCCAAACGGGACCCTATTACTAAGACTCCGCCGTCCGTCCGTTTGTCTGTCTGTCAGTGGGCTGTATCTCATGAACGGTGATAGGAAGACCGCTGAAATTTTCAGAGAATATGTATTTTTATTGCATCTATAACACAAATGAAATAAAATGAAAGGGGGCGCCCATACAAGAAACTAAATTGTACGGAAACCTCCGTGTGCGAGTCCGACTCGACCGGGTTTTTGTGGTAAGACCTCGTCATAAATGTTGTGCACTGACCTCGTTAACTTTAAGCGGATCAGAGAACCACTTGGCGGATGGTTTGTCAGGTCGAGGTGGTGAGAGCATCTTGCCGAGCAGGTGCTTCGAGTGGTGCAGGAACGTGTCGCGCGCCTCCTTCACGGCGGCCGGCGGGCTCGGCTTCTCCGGGCTGTTGGTACGCCCAGCCGACTCTTCACTATCTACAGATCTGGAATGGGAAAACATCACTAAATAAATAAATATTGTATTCCCAAAGTGATCCAGGCTACGTTACGGCCCGCCTGATGGTAAGCGGTTACCGTAGCCATATGGACGCTTGCAACACAAAAAGCATTGCTCACGCGTTACCGACCTTTCCCCCCTCCCCTATGAGCTCTGGCGACCTTACTCACGCGCAGGAACACAACTTTACACAACATAAAGTTATTTGGCTGCGGTATTCTGTAAGGTGGAGGTACTTCCCCAGTCGAGCTGCTCTTTGAGCGAATAAACGCTATGCTTTACCTCTCTCAAACGTTAGATCTAATCTTCACATTTTGTGACGAGTTTTTGGAAGAATATGGTAGAAATTACGGTTATCACTTCATTGTGATAGTCGTTAAGCTAGTTGGAGGCTTTCTAGGCGGCTCGAAAACTCCAACAGTAGGTTGACCACTATCCTACCTGCACCGGTCCGCAGTGAGCTCGCGTGGTGGAGTATCGCTCAGTCCCTTTCACCCTGATTTGTGTGCAGGAGGCCTGTGCTCAGCAGTGGGACATTTTAGGTTGATGATGATGATGATGGTAGAAATGTATCAGAAGGGAAACCAGTTTTTTTTTATAGTGTTCTATGAGAAAAAAAAAGTTTGGCAGCCTCTGGTATACAGGGTGGAAAGGAACCTTAAGGGTTCTAGCTTAAAAAATACAACCCATAAGGAGCTGCCCTCACTGACCCGTCTAAACTTTTCACCTGTATATAAAAAAAACATCTTTAGGATTAAAAAAAACCTCGAAACGAGTTTTTTACTTTGTATAAGCCTGTATTTGACCGCAATCTCACCATGGTAAGTGATGATGTGGCCGAAGGTGGTGCACACACAAAGCCTAGAAGGAACTGTCTATCAAGTACAGCCGTCAGAACACACCGATAGGTGCTTGTCAACAGAATTTCAACTTGGGTAACCAGGCAGGTGGCAGCCACCCAGTTTCCAGATTGGAGGCCGGTACCGTGACTAGAGTAAGTCGAGTAGTATATACTAACAGGGGCCTTGGCCTGTCGATGGTGTTCCTGGAGCGGCGCGCGCTGACCTCGCGGCTGAACAGGTCGGCGGGCAGCGCGCCGTCCGTGTCGTGCCGCCCCACCAGGTACGAGCACTCCGTCGAGTCGTTGCCTACACCACACCACACCACACCACATCACACGACCACATTATAATAAATACATAATGGCACATTGTGATACATGTGTGCAAAGTTATTTTTTAACCGACTTCAAAAAAGGATTAATAAATAAATAAATCAATTAGTAAATAAATAAATATCCTGGGACATCCCTCACACACGGTCATCTGATCCCAAACTAAGCAGAGAAAACCATATAATTGATATAATACATATAACTTATACTTATTGTTTGTAAATAGAAACAGACTCAGCACATACAGACATGTTCATGCACACAAATGCATGTCCTGTGCGGGAATCGAACCCACGACCTGCAGCGCTATAGGTGGAATCTTTACCAGTCTTAATCAAATGCGCCAACTGGCCCGTCAAAAAGTCGGTAATTCGATTGTGTATTTTTTTTGTTTGTTACCTCATAACTCCGTCATTTATTAACCGATTTGGAAAATTCTTTTTTGTTTGGAAGGGTACACTTCCCGTCCCATTTTTCATCAGATCAGCTTTTTAATGTACTTTGAAGTCGGTTAATGTTTTAGTAAAACAGTATTTTTGACATCGATACGCTGTCAAACTGTTTTACCCGTTTAAATTAAGAATGCACACACATATCACTTCCAGTGAGAAACAAACTTAGCATTATCGGGATAATATCATAAAACACTAGTGGGGTAATGTAAAGTAAAAAGCACCAGTTCGTAATAAGCTGTCTTGTGATCCTAAAATCGGTGCAATAAGAGCCACTCTACGAGGAAGTGTGTTGAAAAACCGATTAAAACAACATAATTGACCGCGCGAGCGAATCGTCTCTGGTTCAACTTGGGCAAAAATGCTTTAGTACAAGGGCACTGCCGCGTAACTTTGGTGGTAATCGTAAAAATACCATTAATGAATTTCATCCAATCCGGATCCACGAATGGTCATCGTCGCGTCATACCGAGTGCGCGTTATTGGATGAAATAATTAATGGTGTTCGTTACGATTACCACCAAAGTTACGCGGTCGAGCCCCAGGTCGGTTAACGTAAACTGGCACGTTCATTTTACTCATATGCAATTTCAAAATACAGTATCTTTTATTACATTATTGCTTCTAATAAGTTAAGTCAATTCTAATGGACGAATGCAAAAAAAGAACTCTTTATTTACGAGCAGTCGCAAAACAATAACTGTCTCTGTCATACTGATAAGTTTGACGGCGCGCGAGAGAGACGGACAGACTTTTCATGATGTGCATGCAGACACTACACAAGCGCAACGTGTAAATGTGTTGAACGTGCCAGCTTTAGTTAACCGACCTGTATGTCCGGCTGTTCTCTTCTACACGTCGGATTTCTTGACCGATCCTTTGAAATTTTGTGAGCGCGTTCTATAATTATATGAACTTTTTTTATCAAGACTCGCGAGCGGACGTCGACGGCCCACAGAGCCACTAATTTTGATTATATTCGGAATACCAACAGCACATATCTCATAATCAACAATAATACTATAAAATATGATGCCCACGGCTACCTTCTACCATCGCAACTCTCGCCATCGACGGGGAGTCCATCCACACACATTGAAACCAGATTTGTTTCGAACTGTACGGGCTAAAAGGAGTTTTCTTCCGCGGACGCTCGGACTGTGGAATGAGCTCCCCGCCGTGGTTTTCCCAATGGATTACAGCATGGGGTTCTTCAAAAAGGGCGTGAAGAGATTTCTTCAGGGTCGGCAACGCGCGAGTGATACCCCTGGTGTTGCAAGCGTCCATAGGCTACGGTAACCGCTTACCATCAGGCGGGCCGCATGCTTGTTTGCCAAATTAGTGGCATAAAAAAAAAAAAAAAAAAACCGACCAAGAGTCTAAGTCTTATTTATTTACACACAGCGGGGCACACCTTCCTTAGACGTATAATTTCTTGAATGTTGAAAAAAAACGAACCGCATAACTAAATATGTTTATGAAGCAATTTTGATTATTTCGAAAAAAATGTGGTACATAGTTAGTAAAATAGTAACCCCACTTTGTAATTTCGGTCTCCCATTTCGGCTCATTTTACAAAGATATGCGAACTAAAAATATTTTGAAAGACATAGATACTGAAAATATTTTTTTTTCATTTCAAATAGGATTGTGTTAGCAATATTTATATTCCAAATTTCAAATCAATAGCATCAGTGGTTGCTGAAATATACCGCTGTGACAGACGGACGGAGTGGATAATGGATAATTTTTACCTTTTTGGTTCAGAACCCTTAAAATTACCAATTATAGAGTGTATATTCTGTGGGCTTAATAGCTAGTGCTCACCTAGTTGTTCCACTTGTAACTCGTTCCCAGTGAAGTGTGCACGAAGTTGGAATAGGTAGGTCATTATCTGTAATTGAAAATATGCTCTATTTGATTTTTCATTGAGTCTAGATTCAAAACTCAAGTCCCACTGTCAATATTAATATCGAAACACATAGGTATGTTGTCGTGCTCGTCTTGTCTCGCTATGCGTCTCTTTTTGGCTCAGGTATAGATATGTTTAACAACAATTCCGCGTTGTTAATAATTTTCAATACACAATGGTATTTCAGGAATGCTTTTTTGATTGCTTTTGAGTGCTCGTCGGTAAAAATTACGAGCTCAAAGTCACACAGTTTATACAGTTGAATTTACCAACGTAGTAGTAGTAGTAGTAGTAGTAGTAGTGTAGTGTAGTGTAGTCTAGTGTAGTCTAGTGTAGTGTAGTCTAGTTTAGTCTAGTGTTGTCTAGTGTAGTCTTGTGTAGTCTAGGGTAGTGTAGTCTAGTGTAGTCTAGTGTAGTGTAGCCTAGTCTAGTGTAGTCTAGTGTAGTCTAGTTTAGTCTAGTGTTGTCTAGTGTAGTCTAGTGTAGTCTAGTGTAGTCTATTGTAGTGTAGTCTATTGTAGTGTAGTATTGTGTAGTCTAGTGTAGTGTAGTCTAGTGTAGTGTTGTCTAGTCTAGTGTAGACTAGTCTTGTAAAGTCTAGTCTAGTGTAGTGTACCCTAGTGTAGTGAAGTCTAGTCTTGTAAAGTCTAGTCTAGTCTAGTGTAGTCTAGTGTAGTCTAGTGTAGTGTAGTCTAGTGTAGTGTAGTCTAGCGTTGTGTAGTCTAGTGTAGTGTAGTCTAGTGTAGTGTAGTGTAGTCTAGTGTAGTCAAGTGTAGTGTAGTCTAGTGTAGTGTTGTCTAGTCTAGTGTAGACTAGTCTTGTAAAGTCTAGTCTAGTGTAGTGTACCCTAGTGTAGTGAAGTCTAGTCTTGTAAAGTCTAGTCTAGTCTAGTGTAGTCTAGGGTAGTGTAGTGTAGTGTAGTCTAGTGTAGTCTAGTGTAGTGTAGTCTAGTGTAGTGTAGTGTAGTGTAGTGTAGTCTAGTGTAGTGTAGTGTAGTGTAGTGTAGTGTAGTGTAGTGTAGTGTAGTGTAGTGTATTACAGTACGGTACCGCAAGTCTGTCGGGCGCAGGCGCGGCGCACACGTCGGCCGCGGTGAGCACCTGCGAGATGCCCAGCGTGGCGCTGGCCTCCAGTGCCGTGCGCAGGTTGCGCTCCGCCTCCTCAGGCTGGAGTCCAGAGAAGTCACTGAGGAAATACATACATATATTACTTGATTTTATTCATAATTTCACACAGATTCCCTAGGAAAAAAAAACAGAATGTCTAACTAATAGAGACAAGAATAAACAGTTAAAATTGTATCGGCACCTTATTTTTTCGACGAAATAAATCTTATGAGTCGACGTAACACGGGTACTCACATGAGGTCTGGTCGGTACCGGTGTATGATGGCGCAGAAGGCGAGGCCGGAGCGGAAGCTGGTGGTGAGGTTGGTGACGCGACACGACACATACTCCCGAGTCACGCTTTGGCACCACTCCAGCAGATCTTGCACCTGGTATGAACAAACATCTCATAAACAACTACAATCAAAACATGCCACTTGGCAAGCAAAAATACGTTTGTCTATTGAAACGCGTTAATCCCTGGAACTACCCGTTGGATTTGAAAAATTATTTCAATGATAGGAATATTATCCCCGAGAATTATAGGCTACTTTTTATCCCGGGAAATCGTCGGGAACAACTTATATTATAAACGAAAAGTTTGTGAGGATGTGAAGAAGTTCGTTACTCTTTCACGCACAAACTACTGACTGGATGAAATTTGGCACACAGATAGTATATGTTCTGGATTAACACGTAGGGTGCTTTTTATCTCAGAAAATCAATATATCCATCGGGAACGCGGTTGAAACCGCAGGACGGAATTTAGCATCTTCTTCTTCAGTCGGTCCCTCATTTCTGAGAATCGTGGTCACTGGAATCTCTTAAACGGACAAACTGCCTCCATCGATTCCGGTCCAAAGTAGCCCTCACCACTTGCTAGAATTTAGAAGAGGAGGTTGCTTCTTGCACTTGGTCCGACCATCGTGTTGGCGAGCGGCCTCGTGTTCCCTTGCTTTCGGTATTGCCAACAATGACCAGCTTTTCAAGGTCATCCCCTCTTCTCATTATATGGCCGAAATATGAAAGCACGCAAATAGCATATATTTTTTTTATACCACTTAGGTGGCAAACAAGCATACGGCCCGCCTGATGGTAAGCGGTTACCGTAGCCTATGGACTCTTGAATATGAAACAAGCATTATTTTTATATAAAGCTACTTACCGGAGTTTTATCCTTTTCAATCTTGCCTGGAAGCAACTTCTCCACATTATCACCTGTCGGCGTCTTATCGCTGTCCTCGTCTTTCTCATTGTCATTCTTATCCAAACTTATACTATTCAAATTAGTCTTTAACTCCAAAGGCTTAAGGTTCCTTTTCGCGATCGTCTTGGGCTTGAACACCATCCCTTTTAGACTGTCTACTTTTGTTTCTAAAACTGGCATAGATTTGGGAGTTGACGAAAATTTCGGCTGTTCAATTTTCATCGCCATTTTGGTCAAGTGACTTAAAATTTCTGGTCTAGACTTTTCTGTTCTGGGTTCTTCCGTTGGCGTGGTGTCGTCGGGTACTGGGGTGGTCGGGGTAGCTAGTTCTGGGGTGATAGGGGCGGTGGGGGTTCTTGAGTTGTCGAAGTTTAAGCTCTGAACGCTGTTTGGGGTTGCTGCTATGTCGCTGTTTGTGAGACTTTGAGTCATCTCTTCCATTTGCTGGCGGAAGTCCAGCATCTGTTGGCAAAATGTAATTGTCAGTGAGATAAGAATGTGATTTACCAAATCTAAGCTTGTTTTGAAAAGAGTTATTGTTGAGTTTGTTTATTGCCGAGTCTTCTCAGTAAATGAAACCTTCCGATCCGGTATTAGAGTCAAACAGATTTAAAAAGTTATTAAACTTTATTAACCTTAGTGGTATAAAAAAAAATACGAATTTTAAAGCCTACTGTCTCTCAGTCAGTCTTTTGTTCGTTATTGTTTGAGATTTATTTTCCGGATCCCAACTTTTCTAGGGGATTTTTTAACAAGCTTTTAAATTCTTTATCACTGGGCGGTTACAAAGAAACAAGTATTATTATAAAGAATTTACGACCAAAAGAAATAACATTTAAAAATGTTAAATGATATAATATACGCAGACCATCTCAGACGCATAAAACTTATGTATTAGAGAAGCCTCGCAGCCCGATCTCCAGTCTTTCTGGTCTGTGGTAAATATGGCGGGAAGCAAAAGAACACCTAATTAGTAAGAAATAGAACATAAAGTTACCTGTCTGGTTGAATTGTCAGAGAGCGTATAATCATCTTCGTCTAAATCTTCCAACACGGCGATGTCTGAATTATTGTTCACAGACAGTAGAGACGCCAGAGACTGCATGTCTTCATCACTGTTAGCAAATACAGATAAAAAAGGAATTTAATACATTGGTACCGCAGGTAGTATCTGTGGTAACTTGATGATGTGTCCGAAAGTGGTACTTAAGGCGATGATAGCTGTGTTAGTGACGTCGGATGCCAAGACGAGGGTCCTCGGGTCAAATCCAACAAGAGCTTGAGCTTTCGGTGAAGGAAAACATCGTGAGGAAACCATATCATTGTAGGGTACTTTGTAGTACCCACCTGGCTGGCTACCACCCTCATGTTGAAAATCTGTCGCCAAGCACCAATCGGTGTGTTCCGACAGCTGCACTTCTAGGTATAAGATAGGAGCCAGTCCCTTCGAGGTATTGTGTGCTGACCACCTTCGGCCACATCATCACTTACCATGAGATTGCGGTCAAACACCGGCCTCTACATTAAACATAATAACACCGACTTCAAAGTACACTAAAAAGGAAACAAATCCTGACCGGATGACAATGGGACCAAACGGGAAGTGTACCCTTCCAAACAATAAATTTACATTTATTAACTAAACTAAATTAACGTTAAAAAGCTAATTTATTTTAGAATTTTTAGGTTCATATATACTTAAATACTTTCGCGTATAAAGGCCTACGTAAACAATGCATATTTATGCGATAGCAGCAAGCGCGGTTGATTTGCTGTCATTTTTTAAGAGTTCCGTTGTCTGTCTCCGAAACTCATCATCAGATCTATATGAAATTTATATGGGACCATTTCGGAATAAACCCCATTCAAACAAAAAAGAATTTTGAAAATCCGTCCATATATGACGGCGTTATGCCCGAACATACAAAAAAAAATTATATAAACATTCGAATTGAGAACCTCCACCTTTTTTGAAGTCGGTTAAAAAAAAGAGTTTTCCAAATCGGTTAATAAATAACGGAGTTACGAGGTAACAAACCCTTCTTTTTGTAACACTTACGTAGCCTGCCCCTCCCTCAAGAGCACACAGTGCAAGGTGAGGTGTATGTGCGCGGCGGCTATCTTCTGCGTGGTGGGGTCCAGCGCCAGCACCAGCGGCCTCTGCGAGGGCTCCAGGCTGGCGTACTTGCGCATGTTCAGCGAGCACACCGCCAGCCGGCGACGCTTGCCTGTTACCGATACCTGGGGGAACGTATTGTGGCTACAAACAACCCGAAAAATGAAAAATGAAAATGAAATATATTTATTTACAAGAATATGGTAGTATTGTACGTGTCTCGGAGTAGTAAGTTTTGCCTCATATTCTACCTATACGGTGTGTAATTTTTTTTATACCACTTAGGTGGCAAACAAGCATACGGCCCGCCTGATGGTAAGCGGTTACCGTAGCCTATGGACACCAGCCTTGCAACACCAGGGGTATCACGCGCGCGTTGCCGACCCTGCAGCCCTTTAGAAGAACCCCAAGCTGTACTCCATTGGGAAAACCACGGCGGGAAGCTCATTCCACAGTCTGAGCGTTCGCGGAAGGAAGCTCCTTTGAGCCCGCACAGTACGAAACAATTCAGGTTTCAATATGTGAGGATGGACTCCCCGTCGATGGCGAGAGTTGTGATGGTAGAAAGTAGCCGTGGGCATCATCTTAAACAATTCTTCAGAACACCGTCCATTGTACAAGCGGTAGAACACACAAGGAGGCAAAGTCTCTCCTCCGACCGAGGAGCTCCAAACCGCTTGTGAGCTCGGGATCGTCAACAATTCTGATGGCACGTCGTTGAACCGAGTCTAAAGGATCAAGCTGGTATCCATGCTGATTTATATTTAATTTAATTCTATATCTTAATTATAATCTAATTTTTTATATAAGAATAACTAGCTTTAGCCCGCGACTTCGTCCGCGTAGTTTTTTTTTTTTTTTATAGATATGAATCATTGTAACAATATAGAGCTTTGTTCATGGCTATTGCCCGCCACTACGTGTGATATTTGACCTAATAAACTCTAGCAAATTTCAGAGTTTTTCCCTGTGATTTATTAATAGCCATCGCGAAACAAACCTTTATAAGGAACATTAAACGAAAGATTTGGGATCAATGGTATACGCGGCACGAAGACTGTTTCTCCTCTGACAGAACCAGTTAATAATTTGGCCTCAATAACATTGCGGCGGAGAGCTGTTACTTGAAGTCTAGTTCCACAGCACAATTTTGGAGACCGTATATTTCTAATCAATATGACAGGAGCACCTACATACATGACACGGATTAGCCGGCGGATTAAGAGAGTTTAAAAATTGAACAGGATAATTTACCGAGTCATCCATATCGACCATGATGGCAACAACCTTCAAATGTATCAACATTTCATTGATCGCAGCGGGTTAGTCATTTTTGGGAGTCATAATGGCTCTCTCGCGCATAACCTTTCTATCGGTTTGTGTTCATAGTAACAGTATACATTTTACCTATACCTATGTTGGTATTTGTATCAACCCATCTATTTATGGAAAGTTTAATTTCCCGATTTGAAGAAGAAGATCTGAAAATCTACCGGCAGAAATATGCATCGTGTATGGGTATGGGAAGGTGAAATATGATTTTTTGGGAGGTGTCGAGATCGGGATGATTTATCTAAAATTGCGCCATGAGATCTATCCACAAATTTCTCAACCATTTCATGACAGCTGAGATACCTATTTGCTCATGGCACACAGACAGACATACGAATATACGGGTGGAGACTTATATCCACAAGTTTCTCAATAATTTCCAGACAGCTGAGATGTTTTTGTCTGTCTGTCAGTTTGAGGAGAGATTGCATCCTTATGTGTGTATCGCTTGTACAACGGACAGTTCTCTGAAGAATTGTTTGATCTGATTCCCACGGGCTACCTTCTACCATCGCAACTTTCGCCATCGACGGGGAGTCCATACTCATATATTGGAACCGAAATGGTTTCTACTGTGCGATTTCAAAGGAGTTTTCTACCGCGTACACTCAGGCTGTGGAATGAGCTCCCCGCCGTGGCTTTCCCAAAGGAGTATAGCCAGGGGGTCTTAAAAAAGGGTGTAAAGATATTTCTGTAGGGTCGGCAACGCACGAGTGATACCTACGGTGACCGCTTACCATCAGGCGGGCCGTATGCTTGTGTGACACCTTAGTATTAAATTTAAATATGAAATTATAATTTTAAAATTGCCCGTAGCAGCCTGACAGATCGACGGGCGGAGATCTATCCAAAAGTTCCTCAAACAGACAGCTGAGAAATTTTCTCGTGGCAGACAGACAGATAGATGGCGGCAGTAGGCTTCTTAATAACATGATACACGTGTACATTATTTTTACTTCAATACAAAATTGTGTGAATGAACAACTTCAATACAAAATTACATCCCCCTTTACACCCCTTAAGAGTTCAAATTCCAACAACACCGATATTCGTTGCGTTAGTTTCCAACTATAAGCTTAAATAATAAATTTAGTATAATTCCATACACAACTGCATCCCCTTTTTTACCCCTTCGGGGTCGGAATTATCAAAAACGCTGGGGCATATATAAATTAATTTTCAATCATCAGCCTAAACACAAAATTTGAAGGTCCTAACTTCGAAACTGATGGACTTTCATAAAAACTTGCATCCCCTATTTTACCCCCATAGGGGTGTAATACAAAAAAATCCTTCTTTAGTGGATACCTATACTGTATAGTTAATGATGTTTACTGTGGAAATGAAGGACTTTCATATACAACTTAATCCCCCTTTTCTCTCTTCGGGAGTGGAATTATCATAAACGCTGTGACAACTTTACATTAATTTTCAATCGTCAGCCTATACATAAAATTTGAAGATCCTAACTTCAAAACTGACGGACTTGCATACAAACTTTCATCCCCTATTTTACCCTCTTAGGAGCGGAATTTCCAAAAATCCTACCTTAATGGATACATATACTGTATATTAATAAATTTAGTGAAGTTTATCGTGAAATTGAAGGCCTTGCATCCCCAACTTCATCCCCCTTTTCCTCCCTTCGGTGGTGGAATTATCACAAACGCTGAGATAACTTTACATTAATTTTCAATCGTCAGCCTATACACAAAATTTGAAGATCCTAACTTCAAAACTGACGGACTTGCATACAAACTTTCATCCCCTATTATACCCCCTTAGGGGTGGAATTTCCGAAAATCCTTCCTTAGTGGATGCCTACACTGTATAAGGTATCTTTGTGCAAAATTTCAAATCTCTAGGTCCAGCGATTTGGGCTATGCGTTGATATATTGCATACAAACTTTCATCCCTTATTTTACACTGTTAGGGGTGGATTTTTTAAAAATCCTTCTTTTGTGGATGCCTACACTGTATAATAATATATTTAGTGAAGTTTACTTTCAAATTGAAGGCCTTGCATCCCCAATTTCATCTCCCTTTTTCCACCTTCGGGGGTGGAATTATCATAAACGCTGAGATAACTTTACATTAATTTTCAATCGTCAGCCTATACACAAAATTTGAAGATCCTGACTTCAAAACTGACGGACTTGCATACAAACTTTTATCCCCTATTTTACCCTCTTAGGGGTGGAATTTCAAAAAATCCTTCCTTTTATGGATACCTATACTGTGTAATAATAAATTTAGTGAAGTTTATCGTGAAATTGAAGGCCTTGCATACCCAACTTCATCCCCCTTTTTCCACCTTCGGGGGTGGAATTATCATAAACGCTGAGATAACTTTAAATTAATTTTTAATCGTCAGCCTATACACGAAATTTTAAAATCCTAAGTTCAAAACTGACGGACTTGCATACAAACTTTCATCCCCTATTTTACCCTCTTAGGGGTGGAATTTCCAAAAACCCTTCCTTACTGGATACATATACAGTATAATAATAAATTTAGTGAAGTTTACTTTCAATTTGAAGGCCTTGCATACCCAACTTCATCCACTTTTTTCCACCTTCGGGAGTGGTCTTATCATAAACGCTGAGATAACTTTACATTAATTTTCAATCGTCAGCCTATACACAAAATTTGAAGATCCTGACTTCAAAACTGACGGACTTGCATACAAACTTTCATCCCCTATTTTACCCTCTTAGGGGTGGAATTTCCAAAAACCCTTCCTTACTGGATGCCTACACTGTATAAGGTATCTTTGTGCAAAATTTCAAATCTCTAGGTCCAGCGATTTGGGCTATGCGTTGATATATTGCTTACAAACTTTCATCCCTTATTTTACCCTGTTAGGGGTGGAATTTTTAAAAATCCTTCTTTTGTGGATGCCTACACTGTATAATAATATATTTAGTGAAGTTTACATTCAAATTGAAGGACTTGCATACACCACTTCATCCCCCTTTTCCTCCCTTCGCTGGTGGAATTATCACAAACGCTGAGATAACTATACATTCATTTTCAATCGTCAGCCTAAACAAAAAATTTGAAGATCCTAACTTCAAAACTGACGGACTTGCATACAAACTTTCATCCCTTATTTTACCCCCTTAGGGGTGGAATTTCCAAAAACCCTTCCTTACTGGATACATATACAGTATAATAATAAATTTAGTGAAGTTTACTTTCAAATTGAAGGCCTTGCATACCCAACTTCATCCACCTTTTTCCACCTTCGGGAGTGGAATTATCATAAACGCTGAGATAACTTTACATTAATTTTCAATCGACAGCCTATACACAAAATTTGAAGATCCTAACTTCAAAACTGACGGACTTGCATACAAACTGTCATCCCCTATTTTACCCTCTTAGGGGTGGAATTTCCAAAAATCCTTCCTTAGTGGATGCCTCCACTGTATAAGGTATCTGTGTGCAAAATTTCAAATCTCTAGGTCCAGCGGTTTGGGCTGTGCGTTGATATATCAACAATCAGTTTATCATTTTATATATTAAGATAATTCAAATCTAATACCATTGTGTCAATACAGAAAAAGATACTATTATAAACATTAAGCAAGAAAAATTATACAAATTCTAGTCAAAATTATTTACAATCAATTTAATTTATTGAGAACGTCACAAATCTATGTACGTATTACAATTTATCGTTTAAATATTCCGACCACCCTATCTTACAAGATTTTATTTAGTACTAGCTGCCACGACTTCGTTCGCGTGGTGTCCTACTAACCTATACCCTAACCTACCCTACCCTACCACTCCCCCTACTCTCGCAACTTTCTTATTTTTTTCTTCTAAGAACCTTCTCCAGACAATAACAAACAACAAAAAAGAATTAGCGAAATCGGTCCAGCCGTTCACGCGTGATGGCGTAACCAAGGGAAATAGGGATCGTATCCGGTGTCAAATGGAATCTTGCGAGTAAAATTTGACCCACTTCCCAGTTCTCGTGGATATATTGGATTAAAAATCGCGGCATTTTAAATCCATCTCCGCCATATTGGATTAAAAATGACGGCATTTTTAGTCCTATATGGCGGCCGCCTCTAAATATGATATGGGTATCAAATGAGAGGGTTTGACGACCGAAACACAATAAGTAAATTGACGTCGTTAATCGGCTGCCACAATATGGTGAATTATACTGGGTGGAGATTTCGAGATGGCATATTTTCAAAACCTAGGTTGGGTTTGTCATGCTGAACAACTTTTACTATGGGACCAACACTGAATACAAAAAAAAAATTTACTTTCATACATTATGATCGAGCAAGGTTGACATTTACTATGGAAAGTTACAATTTTTTTTTGAAAATTCGCTATTGGTCCATTATTAAAAGTTGTTCAGCATGACTGACCCAACATAGGTTTCGAAATATGCCATCTCGAAATCTCCACCTGTTATTTTTTTTTAAATTTATGTTCTCTTAACAACTAACAAATAATTGTTTTTAAAAAAAAGTTTTTTTATTATTGTTTTTAATTCACTAAAAACATTCGACGGAGCCGCTCCCGCACGGTTAGCTCATAGCATAGCGTTGCTAACCTAATTAAGGGTTGTGGGGTCTTGAGATGCACTATGACCAACGTTTTTGAGCGTCTAATGGACCCGGAAGGCAGGCACTGGAAATCCATAATGGCACAACGTATCCAAGCCAAGATGTATATGTACCCCTTACTCATAAAGCGCTATTTGACGGGCCAGGTGGCGCAGTTGGTTAAGATTCACCTTACGCGCCGCAGGTCGTGGGTTCGATTCCCACACAGGACATGCATTTTGTGTGCATGAACATGTCTGTATGTCCTGAGTCTGGATGTAATTATGTATATTAAGTATGTATTTACAAACAAAAAAGTAGTATATGTATTATATCAGTTATCTGGTTTCCATAGTACAAGCTCTGCTTAGTTTGGGATCAGATGACCGTGTGTGAGGAATGTCCCAGGATATTTATTTATTATTTATTTAACTAATATACTGTTTTTAGGGTCACGTAAATAATGTCACATTATTTGATAGTGACAATAGAGTGACGTTATTTACGTGACCCTTTAAAGTATATAAGTAAAATAACGTTTTATGAGTAAGGGGGGTAGTGTTTTTTTTTTCCTTTTTTTTTATACTACTAAGTCGGCAAACAAGCATACGGCCCACCTGATGGTAAGCGGTTGCCGTAGCCAAAAGTGTATAGTAAAGCGGTGTAGTAGTGTATAGTATAGTATACTGACATCCTCTAGCACGAAGGTCCAGTCCTTGTCCTCGAGCTCGTTGGTCCGCGAGTCCTTGAACAGCGTCACCGCCACCGTGTGGTTCTCGGGGACTGTGTATATCACCGACCCTCTGCCAACACCACAGAAATTATTTATTACACACCTCTATATGCAGATTGTTGTTTTCTGTTCTGTAGCGCCATCTGTCCACCTGCTTGTGAACTATCTAATAGCTAGCTAGTCTTAAAGTCCTAATTAAGTAATTTGAAAGCTTTTTACTTGAGAGGGTCCTTGAGTGAGGGCTCCCATTCCAGAGGCTCTGTGATGACGCGGCGCGACCGCCGGGTCCATACCACGCTCAGTTTATTTGGTTTCCTGGAAAGAAAGAAGTCATAATAATGCGAAATTGAGTCCTGATGGTTATTGCAGCTGCCAGATCACAGTGTGATCATCACACATAGTACTGTGCGTCATTTGCCTGTCCTGTTCCCGATCACTTCTGGTCGGGGCAATATGTACGCTTCTTCCGTTCGACCCTTCTATCCGTCATTTTATTTCCTTTACAACTAAGTCGGTAAACAAGCATACGGCCCGACTGATGGTAAACGGATAACGTAGCCATAGGGACGCTTGCAACACAAAAAGCATCGCTCACGCGTTACCGACCTTTCCCCCCTCCCCTATGAGCTCTGGCGACCTTACTCACGCGCAGAAACGCAACTTTACAAAGCATAAAGATATTTGGCTGCGGTATTCTGTAAGGTGGAGGTTCTTCCCCAGTTGAGCTGCTCTTTGAGCGAATAAACGCTATGCTATACCTCTCTTGAACCTCTACCCTCAAATCAGCATTCATTCCTTTCTTACTCATATCTTTCTGCATTCATCTCTTTTCTAGTTCAAGGTCCATTTTAATTCAAAGTATGCTATTATTATTATAAGTTATGTTTTTAGGTTACAGATTATATTACTTATTGTAATTAAATTAATACAATTCAATGTTCTTCATTTATTTATTTTGATATAAATGCATCGATATATTATGTCTGTCTAATTGTTATATTTTTATTTTTATTTTGTGATATTTAGTCTAAACTTGTCAATAGTCACAGTGATAACAAATTGTGTGTTTAGTGTTTCCCTTTAGTAATTTTTTATTTTTAAGGCAGGCCTTTGCTTGCGGCGGCGTCGTGTGACGGGTCGCTCACTTCCCTCCAATATGGCGAGGAGGGCGATGGCTGCCACACGCGTCATACTTGTGAACAGGTGCTGCTTGTGGGGGCTGGTCTGCTTAAGTTTGCTATTGATTTACTTATTAAATATTTATTCAGTCTACTTTGTAATTTTGCCGCCGCGCCGGGGCACGCAATTGTTTTCAGTGCGATTAGAATGTAAATATTATGTAATGAATCTAAGCCTGTTTTGAAAAGAGTAATTGCTGAGTTTATTGCCGGCTCTTCTCAGCAAATGCAACCTTCCGAACCGGTATTAGAGTATTAGAGTCAGACTTTTCATAAGTGCCTGCGAAGGTCTATTTGAATAAATGATTTTGAATTTTGAATTTGAATTTCCTAATGACCTATCATAACTTTAAAATGCTGCAGACTTTAGTATACGTACCACTTAGGCGTCGTCTCCAACTCGACGCGGTGGTATGAAGCGGTGTATTGGAACTTGGCCGCGCGCTTGTTAACGCGCTGCAGCCGCTTCCAAACCGACGCCATGTTTGCTTACTCTGTAACAAATAATGTAATAAATATACTCGATATTCTACGCATGCCTCTACACCCCGGGCATCACTCATTCGCTGCCGAATCTTCTGCCCCCCTTCGCAATGAGCTTTGGTGAACTTGCTCAGGCGCAGGAACACCACATTCAGTTACTTGACTACGCTATTCTGAAAGGTGTATGTGCTTTCCCAGTAGATCTGCTCTATCATCAAAAATACGCCAAGCACTACCTTTCTATACTCAGAACAAATGTTTGTTCTGGATTGGATATAGAACTATGTACGCCTAACGGCAGAACATAGTAATTACTCAGATATTTTGTAACATCTTTAATTTTATGACCTGTGTTCAGCAAATATTCTATTCTACTAACCCAAAGTACAGCAGAACTTGTAATAAAAATGTATACTATATATCAGCTAACTGACCTACTACATAATATATAAACATACTAGCTGCCCGGCGCGACTTCGTTCGCGTGGTGCTACCCTACCCTATGGTGCTACCCTACCCTACCCTACCATACCCTACCCCACCCTACCCTGACAGCAAAATCCCCATTAACAAAATGATCCGCCATTTATTGAATTCATTTGTTACAAAAAATGTGATAAATGAAGAACCGCTCGACCGATTTTGTGCAAACTTCACATAAACCATCTACTAAATAGTCCGAACAAAGCCTAAACATTTGGTTTGGATAGGTGAGCCCGTTCTTGAGTTATAAATTAAAACGAAAAGTGGCATTGATTTTTATATATATAGATATCAGCTAACTGACCTACTACATAATATATAAATATACAGTAAATGACTAACTAATATAGCAATGTTATCTATGATACCTATCACAGCGCGCCACTGAATCGGATGCACAAACAAACACGCATTCATTTTGTTATTGGCATTTGTCGAGATAACAAATATATTAATAACTGAACTTTGACAAATTGTTACTGATTTGTTTACGTTGTGTTATATTTAGTATGTGTTTTTTCTGTATCTTATTTATTTAGTGACGGTTCATTCCAGAGTTCACATTATGGCATTTACAATTTCGGAGTTGGTTCTATAAATTGCTACACCTCTAAAAGTGCCACAATTCAATACAAAACAAATTTTATACACGTTTCGAACCTACCATAATCTCAAAAATACCTCTAAGGATCAAAAAAGAAATATAACATACATACACTCGAAAAACATAACCCTCCTGCCGGAACAGTCGGGTAAACTACCATTTTATGATTTGATATGAAACAAAAAAACAATGGACTAGAACTGTTAAGTCGAGTTTTAAATAATTGAATTTGACACTTATAGTCATAACATAAGGTTTATTTTCGAGCAACACAATTTATACTTCAAACTTTTGATTGATATTCTTAAACGAGACCTAACTAATTCTATTCAAACCATATCTACACAACCGTTTTAAACTCACTTCATAGATACCATAATCTACCTAATAAACACCCACACTATGCACCCAAATACATCTTTGGTTTGATGATATCACCATCCCTCTCCTTATTGCAATATGAACTCTATTCATAAAACAATAAAGTTTATCATAATTTATCAAAGATACTGATTATTTATGTATCGATGCAAATTGAGCTCTATTTATAACGAAATAAAGATGAATTCTTATTATTTGCATGTTGAAGTCTTGTTGAAGTGTTGCGGCTAATGTTAAGTGTGGAATTCGACGTGGGTTCCCAATGTTTGATATTGTGTAGGTATATATAAAATGTAGTCTGTCTGTCTAGCCAACTGTCTATCATTTGAACATGTGGTATCTTTACTATCCTGATGAGATAACTGTAATGAGTAACTTTAATTTTAATAAAGATAATTTAAAATTGACGCAAAGCATTTTTTTTGCGTTCCATGCACGTAGGTAAAAAGCTCGATTGCTGTCTGGGGGAATCGGGCTTTTTACCAACTCAGTCTGGAGTTGGACGCACGTCACAGGTATCTAGCTCCTAAACGGAATGAGTTGCAAAGCTGAAAGCTGGATATCTTGTGTAGAATGTTGACCTAAAACTGAATATTGAATTATATTATTTTTCGCGGTGCCATACATTTAAAAAGGCGCTGATTTTTGTTGTGTTTACCCCTGGAATGTGGGGTGTCAATGGTGCCGATTCTGTTGTGCATCAGACTAAACTAAACTAAATTAAAATTTTACTTATTTTAGTTAAGGATTTTCTAAACGCTATTCTGTTGTCACATCGAACTAAATTTAAATTTAGAAATGACAGGATTAATTTTGATTTTGACAGCTCCTAAATTGAACTGATGGGTGTTTCCATCAAATAAAAATAATGAACGAATGATATACATTTTAATGGAAAATTAATTAAAAATAAACATTTAGTTCATAAAAATCATTAAAAAATATATAATTATGTCCAGAAATGAGTATATATTTGTGTTATTTTCCAATAACGCGTAATAAAGTCAGTTGAATATCTTGATTACCTGTGGTATACAGGCATAATAAATATATTTTTAAACTGGCGAGTTTAGTACCTAGTATGTAGTTTTTTAATCCTTAAAATGATAGGCAAGGGTTATTCAACCATACAGCCTTTTCATATGATGTTATATCTTTGAATATTCGGTCTTGTCGATTTCGACTGTATGGTGGTCGAGTTTTCGTTGTTTCTTATTCTTATTTTAAGTTTGGCAATAAAATCCAAATTAGGACTTATTTCTGCCAGTGTCGAGTTATATTATAAAGTAAGTTTTAAGTCCATTTTTTTTGTCCATTCTTTGTGAATTTGTGATTTCATTGAAACCCATTTTACAATTTACTTATAGTCCTACAAACTTATCTGACCCGATGGTCAAAAGAGGAATTCATCAGTCATTTCGAAATGTCAATCGCCATTGATCAAAGAGAATATGAACTGTACAATACGTTCATTGGTTGTTTGCTCTACCAAATTTGATAACAGCGACTCTCTCACCGGGCCAAATAAGCTTGTGGCACTATATTGGTATATCATTGGAAGTGAAAACAATTAAAATAAAACTACGATTTTCACATAATTTTGTAGTCCAGTGTACGTATGTAACATATCCCTATCTTGCTTTGTCCTTATTCTATGCAAATATTTAGAATTATGAATAATCCAGATCAAAATATCCACTTTCCAACACTATTTATCTAAGACTAAATTTAATCCACATCAAATTAGGTGACGACTAATTTTAGTTTGACATTTCTAATTTTAGACATAATTTGACGTAAAACGTGACCAACAGAATAGAAAAATTGCACACTTAACTAAATTGAGTAACTAAAACGATATTAGTGCTGTCAAACTAAAATTTAGTTTAATCGTACGCCAACTGAATAGGAAACGTCGATTTGACAGGACTTAACTAAATTTTAGTTAAGAATAGTTTAGTTTGTGCCAACAGAATCGGCACCAATGTCTAATCATTATAGAGTAAAAGATATTTAATTTTTATTTTCAAAAGGCCATTTTAACCATTTTGAAAATATAGCCTAGAATCTTCTGAAAATTGTCTCCACCTCCCAATGAAAGTCAAATCTCGGCAAAATCGATGCAGGCGTTTCGGCGACTAATGCGGACAAACAAACAAACATTTAAAAACCTTTTAAAAACGCGTAAGTATTAGGTTTTGGTAACGTGTAAATAACCTTTATTACTGGAATAGCAGGTTGTGAAATTCTTTTTTTTTATAAAACCCTCATGTTATACTATTATCACACTTGCTTCGCTTCATGTGATAAACCCACATTCGTGTTTTTAATACCCCTTATTATACAACAGTTGCATAAATAACTATTATTTTTTTGTACAAATCAATGTATGGATCTCGCCATGTTTCTTTCTACATTACAGTCAGACACGGCCGGGGGGAGAAGACAGTGGATGCACGTATTTTTGTTTACTTGTTCGCCTGTTTAACATCTAACATCTTTTGACTGGATAAATAATCGACAGGTTCACCTTGGTCTTGGTTCAATACGGAATTTGTGTATAGTGTAACGGTGATTTGAGATTTGTTCTGAAACGAGGTACCTATCAGCTGTTCAATAGCCAAGTACAATTAATCATCGCCATTTTCTTTTTTTCCAGTATTTTTTTCAGTTTAGGCCGTGATGAGTGTCACAATTGATACTGAGAAGACTCCGGAAGGCATTTTTGTGGATCAATTCTTTTCACTTTCCCACCAATCCAAATATACTTATTATCTTAGTATTAACTTTGTACCTATGTCATGCCCTTCTGATTGCTATTCAAATATCATTCACACCATACACCCATTTCGAACTTTAAACAGTCATACAAAAATTAATTTGTATTCTCCTTTTTGGTTTCCCTTCGGATGCTAAGCGTTGTCTTTTTAGTTACGTGATTCTTAACTAAGTTTTTGTTAAAAAAACATTTTTAATATAAGCTTTTTTTGGTGACTGTACTTGCATTGTCTTCTAATATACTGATGTATACCAAATATCAAGTCAATCCGACCACTGGATGTGGGTGAAATTAGACTTGCAAGATTTGACCCGAACATACTTACATACATTGCATCTTTTAAAAATCTTATAGAAATCTCATAAACTACCTACTACAACTCTAGAAAACTATGTAGGTACGCCTGTCTAAGCATAGTGCGCGCACGCACTGAGTGTGTGAGATTCTACATCATCATCAGCCTATGATGTCCCACTGCTGAGTACAGGCCTCCTTTCACAAATCAGGGTGAAAGGGAATGGGCAGATACTCTACCACGCGTGCCCACTGCGGATCGGTGGAGGTAGGCTAGTGGTCATCCTACTGTTGGAGTTTTCAAGCCGCCTAGAAGGTCTCCAACTAGCTTAACGTCTATCACAATTAATTGCATTATGTGCCTTACGAAGCACGGAAACGCTCGATTTGAAAAACCACTAGGCGGTACCCATCCAGGTACCGACCACGACGGTGGTTGCTTAACTTGCCGATCGATTAAGAACGGCTAAACATGCTACACCACGAGCGCTTCACGAGAGATTCTACATAATAAAGTTTATATGGAGAAAGAGTGCAGACAGATGAGATTAATTTAAATAATCAAACTTAAATTGTTATGAATTACGGACTACTTTCCAATAATATTGTGTAAATAATTGGTTAGAGCAAAGCGGGCGTCATGACCCCAACAGTCATTACAGTTAACATAACGTATAAGCTGGCTTTAAAATACCGTTGCATCCTGTCTTTAGGATATAGGTGAATTGTGACTATAAATAACCCACCAAGTGTTTTATTTATAAATTATAGTCATACATAAGATGAGCTTTGTAAATGCCTGGTATCACTTGAGACTAGGGTTGCCTACCAGGATTCGTCCTAGTTTGGAAGGCGTATCAGAGGGGTATACAAACCCGAATAAAAAAAATATACACTACTCATTCCCCCGCGGTTTCATCCGCGTTCCCGGGATAAAAAGTAAATAATATTCGGGAATAATGGCTTCCTATTATTGAAAGAACTTTTCGAATGGTCCTAATGACAACGGTAGGTTATCACTTGGATCGGACCATTATTTACAGGACAAATTGTATAGAACTATAGAAGACTAATTGCACCTCGCAGTTTCAACCGCGTACCCGGGGGAGATAATGCTTTCCCGGGATAAAAAAGTACCCTATACATATACCCTATCCAGAACATATTATATCAGCGTGCCAAATTTCATTAAAATCCTTTCAGCAGATCCGCCAGTTCCCTAGCTCTGTGCTTCCTTCGCGCTTCGGTCACACACATCATCACTTATGAGATTGTTGTCAAGAGCAGCTCGATTGGAAAAGTACCTCACAGAATACCGCAGTAAAATAACTTTATGTTGTGTTCCTGCGCGTGAGTAAGGTCGCCAGAGCTCATTGGGAAGTCAAAGTCAAAGCCATTTATTCAATTTAAGCTCTAGTAGGGCACTTATGAAGGTCCAAGCTACTGAAGTTACCACCAGTTCGTAAGTCGGCCTCCAACTGAGAAGAACAGGCAAGAATCGGAATCAGGGGCTCTAAGGCCTACCGCGTAACTTTGGTGGTAATCGTAACGAACACCATTAATTATTTCATTCAATGACGCGCACGCGGTTTGACGGGACCATGACCATTCGTGGGCCCTGATTGGATGAAATTCATTAATGGTGTTCGTTACGATTACCACCAAAGTTACGCGGTAGAGCCCCGGTAAGGGTCGGTAACGCGTGAGTGATGCTCCGTGAGTTGCAAGCGTCCTTACGGCTACGGTAACCCCTTATCATCAGGCGGGCCGTTACGTTTATTTGTCTAATCATAGCAAAATATAATTCTTCAGGTTCCGTATATGTAAAACGCAAAATAGTAACTGTAAACGCAGTAAGAAACTGGAACGAAAAATTATAGGCAAAAGATATTAAGTGCAAACATAATAATCATCAGTGAGTTCACTGACCGCAAACTAAGTTAGGTACATACTGTACAGATATTTGAACGACTAAAATAGATACTAAGTACCTAATGCTAAGTTTATTCATCGTTTATCAACCGCTTATGATTTATGTTATGCCCCCAGCTGCTGGGGCACAAACGTCCTCCCACAGGGAAATACCCGGGACTTTATTTAATATTGCGAATTGTTAGACACCGGGTAAAGAAAATAACTTCTTTAACAGCTAATGCAGCAAACAGGCATACGGCTCGCCTGATGGTAAGCGGTCACCGTAGTCTATAGACGCTTGGAACATCAGCAGGGCTATTTTAAAACGTCGGATTCGATATCGGAAACGGATTTAAAAAAATCCGAGGCGAATTTGAAGACCGAAACAAAAGACTTGAAATGTAAAAATAAACCTATTTCAATGATCCTATAGTCTATTTTTAAACGCTTATCAAAATGTGCTCTTCTCTTCGAGCCGGCTGTGTGAAAGATCTCTAATGGACTAGGCGCCGAGTCATTGTGTACTACACCTCTGGATCCAGGTACTATACTGGCAGCACAGCACCTCCACATGGAGCTCTGGGAACCTACATCACCACATTAAAGTCATGTTATTTGGCTACGTTCTTTTGGTCATCATCATCATCAGCCTATAATGTCCCACTGCTGAGCACAGGCCTCCTTTCACAAATGAGGGTGAAAGGGAATGGGCAGATACTTCACCACGCGTGCCCACTGCGGATCGGTGGAGGTAGGCTAGTGGTCAACCTACTGTTGGAGTTTTTAAGCCCCCTAGAAGACGACTATCACAATTAAGCAATAACCGGGCCCAACGGCTTTACGTGCCTTCCGAAGCACGGAAACGATCGATTTGAAATACCACTAGGCGGTCACCCATCCAGGTACCGACCACGACAGACGTAGCTTCACTTTGCGCTTCGTTCTTTTGGTAAGGTGGAATAATATTATACTCATAATGATGATACAATTGCTTTTAATTTCACACGTTTGTAAAAACATTGATAGGTATTTTAGAAGACATTAATTAGCATGTGCCTTTGTTCGCGGGTGTATAATCAATTAACATAACTGTACAATGTTCTATGACCTTTATGAGGAAAATTGCTAATTACAGTTTTTGCGGGTCATGCATTAAATACCTAACACTTTTGATGGGTCCACGTGGTCTGTTTATTACGCCCGCCCGGAATTCACCAAAGTGGAGATGGCGGAGATTTGACAACCAAGCAAAGTCAGCTCCAATCCACTTTGATTTTAATTTGTATGAAAACAAATCTCCTTATTGCTTATCTTCGCTTTGGTGGATACAGTCCTTACTTCCATAAATAGGTAGGTCCTAACATTCGGTAGGTGCTTGGCATCTATGAACAATCCCCTAGAGTACTAATACCGAGGAATCCGATTCCGAAACTAGTCAGTGAGTTGTCACTGATTTGAACAGTAAGGACCAATCACTGCATTGTGTGTTCTTGACTTAGCCTATTAGGGCCAGTAGACAAGATGGTTATCGAAAATCGTCATCGTTAGTAAACGATCAACCTTTGCATGGAATCCCATACAAAGGTTGATCGTTTACTAACGATGATGATTGTCGATAACCATCTTGTCTTGTCTAGGGGGGCTGAGCGCATTTTCGATGGTGGGAAATTGGCGGAATAGTTTGCAAGCAAAAGCGACGTCATTACGCTTCTTTGGGTTAATTGTTCGATGGTGCTTGGCGACAACATGAAGTTGGTAGCGAGCCAGACGGGTACTCCACACTATGGAGTCCATAGTATCTATGGTTTCCAAGGTCAATCTCAGTCTATCGGTCTCATAGAAAAGATATCCTTACTTATATACAATAACAAGGTACAATGTTCAAGTACCTACCTACAGTAAACACATCTTATTTGACTACATGATACCTAGGAGACTAAATCAATGACTCAATATTTCATTAAAATTGACATGTAGTATTTATTATTGTTGCTTAGAAGCAAAGCAAGCACCGAAGTGTAGATCCATTATTAAATATTAAGGCTTTATAACAACACATCTTTTCAAAATGTTACCTGTCTGTTTGTCTGGGTTAATCTCCGAGATGGCTGAACTGATTATGGTGGGATTTCAATAGGCAGGTTGAGAGCACTTCAGAGAGTAATCTAGGCTACTTATTATCTATTAAATATTTAGGGTGCCTGCGTCATCATCATCATCATCAGTCTATACTGTCCCACTGTTAAGCACAGGCCTCCTTTCACAAATCAGGGTGAAAGGGAATGGGCAGGTACTCCACCACGTGTACCCACTGCGGATTGGTGGAGGTAGGCTAGTGGTCAACCTATGGTTGGAGTTTAGCCACCTAGAAGGCCTCCAACTAGCTTCACAACTATCACAATTAAGTGATAACGGGTACCAACAACTGTAGAAATTAGGTGCAACATTTTAATTAGGTATAAACAGTTAGTTTAGGTACTTGGAATAGAAAAACAGGCATCATCAGGAATACGGGTGTAACGGAACGGAGCACCTAGTTTAAGAATAAAAACGCTAATAGGAAATGAATAAATTGTTTTCAAAATGGAGGAAGCAGTAAATTTAAAATACCTTGAAACTGGCCTTACTTTTTGAAAGTTATCAAATAAACATAAAAATAAATAATATTATTGCTAACCCATTATACTGCATAGTTTTTAATTACTTTATATACCAAGTCATTTGATAAGAAACCACAATAATGCAGAATGTACTGCGATAGTATTAGTGATTAACAAATACCAAAGCCTTCAATAGACGTTTGTTTATGCCTATCATTTACATGGTATTTTCCTTATTTATTATTTGTTGCAGTACATTAGGGAATGCTAATAATTTCGATGTGGTTTAGTAACCAAGGAACTAAGATAAAGAAGTAAGCATCACCATAATCACGTGAATAGCAGTTCCTGGAACTCGTTTTTTAATTTCATATACATCTCATTAATCTGGCACTTCAGTAGTCCGGTACCACAAATAACCCAGCACCCTCCGCTCACTTCTCATGTCATAAATGTCACTGTTACCTTTCTGTGAAATGCTTTATCTTATTTACATATTATGAGTTTTTCTGTACAATCCAAACATTGCAATAATTGGCACCCCCTAGTTTTTAATAGTGCCAGATTAGTGAGACTCTACTGTAGTTATGGAAACCCCATCCACGAGGCAATAGTGTAAAATTGTTTGAGTAACTACTTTCCCAAGGAATCTATTGTTCTCCCAACATAAAAGGTGCTGATGATGTTCATTCAACAACATGATCTATACATGTGCCAAAATATCATCCAATATGGCATGACTGAGTAGCACACATACTACACACAAGTATAACATAGCAGAGTTTTAGTATTATTTTAATCACTGAGACAACAATATTCTAGAATGAGAAGCAACTAGCGAACATCACTTTCGTTCTCATTCATAAGTATAATCCTATTATTCTGAGATCAAGTATCATAGAACCAATATAATCTGTAATATGGCCACTATTTCATTTGCCTGCCACATTGCCAAGTAGTTAGTGAAATGTGTATAGATTTTCAGCATTCACTCCTTTCTTACTAATACGTCTTTCACACAATCCATCCATCTCTTTTTCGGTCTTCCTCTTCAAGTATTTCCATCTTCTTAGGTATTAGGTATTAATACTTAATCTGTGTTGCATCCTATACTCCACGTTGGAGTATAAGACACAAGGTTTAAATTATTATCTGTCAATTAGTTCTAAAGAGATTAATAATTGTTAATAATTTATTTAACATTGTACAACTCAAAATTCTAAATATTTATTCAAATAGACCTTTTGCAGGCACTTATGAGAAGTCTGACTCCAATATTATAATTCCGGTTCAGACAATTATTTTAATATTATTGTCTGTGATAATATTACATCTTAATAGTTATCAATTGAAACCACTTAAATTAAATTAATATTCAATGAATAAGTTTGTATAAATAAGGTGTCAGTGGTAGGGATGGCGATTCTTTCCGAAAAACATCGATTTTTGAATCGATTCGAATCGTGACCTAATGAATCGATCCAGAAAAAATCGAGGCCAATAAGATCGATTTCTGAAAAATCAATCATTTTCTCAAGTTTTTGTTTATAATGTAATATAAATCTATTTTATTAAAAACAAGATACATATTATAATTTAACATCTCTTATCAGTAAAATCAGGTCATTCGATGATAAAAAATATTTTTATTACCATATCAAAACATCAGATAAGGTATAAAACAAGACATTTATTTTTTAAATGTATTGATTTAACCCTTTAACCGGCAGCCGGCAGCACTCTTATAATACGGGTACATTCAATTAATTGTAAATACTTTTTTGGTTTATACCGTTTATACCAAAAAATAAAATAAAATCGAATGTCGATTTTCAAGGGTGAAATATCGATTCACTGAATCGATACAGTACTACATATCGATTTAAAAAATCGATCTTTTTGGCTCCAAAAATCGATTCTTCGATTAATCGATCTGAGATCGCCATCCCTAGTCAGTGGTAATTATAATTCCTAGCAGTCTTGATGTTCTGAAATAAACTTTTATAATAATTTACCTACACATGACAGTTTAGAGAAACCTTGTTTTTTTTTTATTTCAATGATAGATAGTCAATATTTCTTACAGAGTATGAGAATATATTTATAATGACTGAATCCCAAGATATTATTATGTTTTATCTCTGCATGATAACCCTTCAAAATAAAAGCACAGTTCATGAATAAGAACAGGCATGTAACATTGTAAAAAAATCTTTAAATACCATTTTTTTTAAGTTCTAAATACCATATAGATAACTAATGCATGAATATCAGTTCAAAGGCAATACTACTGAACTTAAAAGGCCATATAACTACACTTAAAAGCGTACAAACAAACAAAACGCAGCTGCGAAGATATGCGCGTAGTGTATATCTAAAAATAACATGAAAAACGAAGCTTCACATGATCCTGCACTTTCAAATTACATCACCTCAAAAAACTAAATGATATCATCACTTCCCCGTCGGAAACTGTTTAATTATCACTGTCCATCCTTGACACGGGCCCTGTGAGCTTAAATAATCGAGATAAAAGTACTTACAAGCAATATATCAATGGTGTTACAGCAGTCCCAGTAAATCAATGAAACGAGGTCATTTCAGCAGTCGACACTTTTTGTTTAGCACTCAACACAAACACTGTCCTTCTGCCGCACTGTTTCGATTAATAGATCGACTGAATACAATTTGTGTGTGATATTTTTGTAGTAAATTAACTTTATCAGAAAAAAATGTACATTTTTGACATTTGATGGGGTTGGTGTTACCACACTAAAGTTTTTCTGGATTACCTACCTACCGCTACCTACAGAATGGAATTGGTAGCTTTTCTTGAGAACTTAACCTGCTAAATAAACGCTTGTTTCTTATTTCTTTTATGCAGGACTTTTATTCTTTGAGTATTTAGAACCATATTTATCAAATATTTTAATAATATTAAAATAAAAACATATGAAAATGCAAGAAATCAAACGAAACGTATACGTTTGAATTGATCATGAAAGAAAAATGAAAACTTCGATCGAAACGAAACGTAGTTGAAAAATGAAGTCAAATAAAATGTTCTTTGAAACCTTTGATTTGTCATTATTTAATAATATGAATTGATTTATGATTAATTTACAAGTTGATTGTGTAATATATATTCGATTAATTACATTTATACACTAACAAATAGATTTTGGAATTACGTGATTATTTTTCCACCGGTTAAGGTTATGTGGGAGTCATAAATTTTGCTCCCTAAACATTTGGTTGGTTATGAAATACTCTGTGAAAAAAATAAGTAAATAATGTCGAGAATACTACACAATCGAATGAGGTAAGCGCAAAGTATTTGGAGATGCTATTCATGACAATTTATGTGACCGTAGTACATACTTACCTGACATAAACATAACAATATATCAACGTACAAGATCTTCCGAATAAGTGGTTCCAAAATAATAAATTCTAACATGAATATAATATACTTATATAAGATTACGTTGAAATTCATTCAATAAGATGTGACCTTGAAAACGGTTTTGTAAAATGTGAAAAACTTAATTAGATTTAGGATAAATGTTTTTCTGATAAATAGACAACTATTTCAGTTCTAAACAATTAAATATTATTAGTCACTGGCTTTCTATATTCTCATATGATATTGAACTCTAGCCTTCATAGATCCTTCAGAACACCTGCCTATAACAAAAGAATTATTTTTCAGAGCATCTCTCAAACGCTCAAATGCTTGGTCAAGCGTAGACAAGAGAGCCGTAGCATTCTCAATATGGACAGGCAGGGGTGTACTCTTGCACAAGCCTATAGACACAAGTCATGTACAGCGGCGGAAATATGGCATGCTGGTTGCAAGAGCCGTCCGAGGTATGCTGAAGATCAGATATCTGGTGCTTGGTGGAGCTCTTGGTGGTGGCATGACACTCAATAAGGTATTATAATGTATAAATAGTTCATTTTTTGTCGGCATCACATTATGTTTTGCATTTCTGCTCAGGTTACACTATTATGATGTGTTTGACCATAAGGCACATTGGAATTTAAATATTTGGCATAAGGTTTATTATACACTAAATTTCCCCAGCATAAGACAAAGTAGTCTAAGTCTCTGTGCGAATGATGATTCACGACACGCCTTATCAGTTGGGTACTACTGTAACTAGGTTTCAAAACAGTTTATCTCAACCCATTGTGTTCTGAAATTTTGCATACACATTCAGTTTGGATGACAATGCATGGTTAGCAAGTTAGAACCATTTAATCAATTTAGACCCCAGAAGGGCACTTATGAAGGTCACATTTACTAATGTTACCACCAGTACCTTCAACTGAAAAAAATCTGCCAAGAAACCCAGCAAGGTTAGGTATATTTTTGGACAATCTGACTTTGTGTGGCTATTTTTCTAAATAATTAACAAAAAACATATACCTAAGTATAGATACATACGAAAAGGGAACAAAGAACAAGTTCAAGTCATGTTGAATAAAAGCTTTCTTTTAAAGTTTCTTTTTTAAATGTGTGCAAAGTTGGTAATTACAGACGAGGCGGTATTAAGTGAAAAGTTTTTTTTCAATTTCTGACATTTTTAGTAGGTACCCTATCTAACAAGTATTAGCCAAACCTGTCCCAATAGATCTACACACACACCTGTAGATGATGATGGTTGAACTTATCTTACTCTTGTCTTCTCAACAATGCTAATTTAAAACAATCCTCAACAGAAATATACAGAATGGAAAGATGGTCTTCCAGACATGGGATGGGTGAATGACCTCCTCCCCGACAACGACCAATGGAACCGCTTCACGGACACACTGATCACGGCTAAGGACAGGATTGGAGACCAGTTGCAGATTGGTGAGATTCTAATGATAAATTGAGAGATTTGCTAGCAGTAGAATTAATTAGGTTGCTAGGTTGTTACAAAGACATTACTAACTGGTGTTTTTTATAAAGTGTAAATTCATGTAGGCATCAATAATATTGTCTATAGTAAGTTTTACTAATATATACTTCTAGAACACATTATTATTTATTAATATACAAGTTCACCTGGTGAATTTCATACCACCATTGTTTTTAAACCACTCCTGTATTGTCCAAACAAAACAAAAATATTCAACTTGGTCAAGCTGTTTTTGAGTTTTAGCGAGACTTACTAACTGCAAGTGAGCCATATAATTCTATAATCATAATCAAATCTTTTAATAAAGTATTATAACACAAGGAAACTCCCAAGTTTCAAAAACATATTACAATGGTATCTTTTCCATAAATAGAGGCTATAAAAAAATAGGGGCCGTGTAAAGCGTCCGTAGCTAGCCTCCCCTAGCCACCCCAAGCTACCCCTAGCAACCTGTTAGAAACCCGTAGCAACCTGTTAGAGCCTCTAGCGACATGTAAGAGCCCAGTGGTGTCGCTAGGTGTCCCACTGACGCTGTCGGTGCACGCAGATCCTCGGCTGCGAGACGCCGGGCTGGCGCGAGCGGCTGAGATGCGGGAGTGGCTCTCTCAGCGGTATGAGGACGCTGTGGCAGCCGCTGCAGCCAATAACGCAGCGCAACTTGGTGAGTGGTGAGGCAATGCTGATGTGAGCTGGTGCCTTTCTGGTGTTCTGGATTGAGTTATCAGGGTTGGTAGAATTTTGGGATTAAAAATTCTCCAGGGAAATGAGGATGTACTGTTGTATGACTTACCTCTTTGGGGATTGTGCGCGAAAATATTTTGGAAAATTCTTAACCCTTTTATCTCGATTTGGACTGAGTTTAGAGGTTGTGGTTGCTTTATTATGAATGCTCCTTTCGCGTAAGAGTACTACAAGCAGCAATATATAGCTTTGCTCGCTTTTGTAAGGTGATATATGGTATGGTTTAGATTTACACAGATATCACTAGATGCCCTGCAAGTTCCAAATACACTGTAAAATTTTATTCAAAAAATTCGTTTCAATTATACCCTTCTGTTCCACTGTAATGTAGATTGATACTCATAGTACCTGTTGTTCCTAATAACTGCATCATTTATGTTCTAATAAAAACTGTTAATTAATTTATGCTCTGTTGATGGCGGCCGAAAAACCAAAAGGGGCCAGTACCCGTAAAAAAATCGCCATTGCCTTCATGAAGTTATGGAACGTGACCATAGTGATCGAGGAAGCTGAATTAAAGACTTTATTAAATAATAATAATGATCAATATGTTTAATTGAAATGCCTTGATATATTATGAGAGAGGTAGAGCATAGCGTATATTCGCTCAAAGAGCAGCTCGACTGGGGAAGTACCTCCACCTTACAGAATACCGCAGCCAAATAACTTTATGTTGTGTAAAGTTGTGTTCCTGCGAGTGAGTAAGGTCGCCAGAGTTCATAGGGGAGGGGGGAAAGGTCGGTAACGCGTGAGCGATGCTTTTTGTGTTTCAAGCGTCCATATGGCTACGATAACCGCTTATCATCAGGCGGGCCGTATGCTTGTTTACCGACTTAGTTGTATAAAAAAAAAATGTGTTTGTCCAATTAAAATATTGCTTTTGCATTCAGAATGCTGTGTTTTTATTATCTCTGAGACATACTTATCTGTGACTATTACTTGGATTTAAGGGATGGTTTTATTTGTTTCAAATGTTGTAATATTACAAAAACTTCATCATGTATTCTTTAATAACAGTGTAGATAGATTAAATCGAGCATGTGTCTTACCATGTTAGCATTGTAACTAAACTTTTATCACTTTAAAATTTGTTTGCATCTAATATATCTCTGTAACATTTATCACTAAGAATAGGCTTGTGTTTCCACAATCTCACCATGTTTAGTGATGAGGTGGCCCAAGGAAAAGCCCAGAAGGTAATGACCAGTTTGGCATGACTTCCCGATCCCGAGGTCACAAGCGGTTTAGAGCCCCTCAGTCTGAGGAGAGACTTTGCCTTATGTGTGTTCTACCGCTTGTACAACGGACAATGTTCTGAAGAATTGTTTAAGATGATGCCAACGGCTACCTTCTACCATCGCAACTCTCGCCATCGACGAGGAGTCCATCCTCACATATTGAAACCAGAATTGTTTCGTACTGTGCGGTCTCAAAGGAGCTTCCTTCTGCAGACGCTCAGATTGTGGAATGAGCTCCCCGCCGTGGTTTCCCAATGGAGTACAGCATGGGGTTCTTCAAAAAGGCTTTGAAAAGATTTCTGCACGGTCGGCAACGCTCGAGTAACACCCCTGGTGTTGCAAGCGTCCATAGGCTGCGGTAACCGCTTACCATCAGGCGGTCCGTGTGCTTGTTTGCTACCTAAGTAGTATAAAAAAAAATCTATTATTGTATTCAAGACTTTAATATTACTATTCGCTTCTCGATTGTACTGCATAAGTACAAAAATAACCCTTAAAGTAATGGAAACAAAATACTGAATCCCACAGATCAACCTCAGAAGATAGTGAACAACCTACAAAGTAGACCAGCGCCCTCTCCTAGTCGATCGACCAGTGAAGATACCAACACTAACTATGGTAAGCTGCTATATAATGTCCGATTTTCAGGAGTGTAACACCGGATTCTAATATTCAATCTATTATTTATTTGCGATTGTAGATTGGAGCCCTTTCTTTTGCATAAAAGGTCCCTTACCCAGGTATTAAATTTCGAATTTGAGACGTGATTTCCCATTCTCTAAAGTCAAATGTATAAGAAACGGAAAGGACTCACATTGACTGACAACAAATAATTGTCGGTGAGCAGAGAAGCGAGTCCACGCCCTGCAGGAGGAAGTGCTGGGGCTGCAGGCGCGCTACCAGAGGGAGCTGCAGCGGCTGGAGCAGGAGAACCGCGAGCTGCGGCAGCAGAACATGCTGCTGCGGCAGGGCCGGCTGCCTTCCGCCAAGAAGATGAAGGTAGCTTACATTAATTGCTTGACGGGCCAGTTGGCGCAGTTGGTTAAGATTCACCTTACGCGCTGCAGGTCGTGGGTTCGATTCCCACACAGGACATGCATTTGTGTGCATGAATATGTCTGTATGTCCTGAGTCTGGGTGTAATTATGTATATTAAGTATGTATTTACAAACAAAAAGTAGTATATGTATTATATCAGTTATCTGGTTTCCATAGTTCAAGCTCTGCTTAGTTTGGGATCAGATGACCGTGTTTCAGAAATGTCCCAGGATATTTATTTATTTATTATTTATTAGCTAGCGGCCCAAAACCTTTCCATGTGGAAGTTAATGGGGAGGCCTATGTTCAGCAGTGGACATCCTTAGGCACAGAATATTTAATAGTACTACGTACAGAAAACCCACTTCGAAAACGACATTTAAACAAAAATCGACTCTTGGTACGACAGAATAAAGCGCAATCCAGTTCGCGCAGCGCTGCGCGCCTAAAATTATATTCACCTACAACTTCCCTCTCTTTCTATCGTATAACTCTATCCTGTATGACGCGGCACGTGTTACGGTAGGGTTGTCTAATGACGTATTATGAATCTTCAATATTTCCTTATCGCCTATGTATGTCCTATTACTATTCTGTGTTTATTTTATTTCTATGCTATTCTCCTTTCGTGAACATTTAATAAGTGAATGACATTTAAAATATCCTAGCTAACTAGCATTAGATCAGAAAGTTATTTTAAAATGTCTAAATACTTTAATCTAAGTTGTTAGACCTATACGTACTTTGTATACTGAATGTGTATTCTGTCTACGAAACTGAATACAACTATTTTGGGGAAGGGTTTTAGTAACATACATGCTTATCAAATCTGGAATGACTGACGACGCGACAAGAAACGGCACGATTACCTAGTCCAGTAGCCGTCAGCCGAAATTCACAATATTTGTTCTTAATAATCTTCATGTTGATTAAAGAAGTTTGTTATATAAAAATTAATAAAGAATTAACCAAAAAAAAGATATATTGAGTTACTTACCTACATAACAATAAGAATTGTAAAATTTTTCTGAATATTGTTCTACTGATTTTTGAAATAGTGGTATGTTAAATCTTAGTTATTCTAAGAGTTGTAAGGTAGAATTACTGTATATTTAAAGAGGGAACTCTCTCTATTCTGGAACTACTAACAGTTTCTAAAAAAAAATCGTCAAAATCGGTTCATAAACGACGAAGTTATCCGCGAACACACATAAAAATAATTAGACTGTTTTACAAAAAACTTAAACCGACTTCAAAGTACACTAAGAAGTTATCAAATCCTGATCTGATGACAATGGGACCAAACGGGAAGTGTACCCTTCCAGACAAAAAAAGAATTTTCCAAATCGGTTAATAAACGATAATAATCTTAAACAAACATAAAAAAAAAACATACAACCGAATTGAGAACCTCCTCCTTTTTTTGAAGTCGGTTAAAAAATATACGGTCGAATTGAGAAACCTCCTCCTTTTTTTGAAGTCGGTTAAAAAATATACGGTCGAATTGAGAAACCTCCTTTTTTTGAAGTGGGTTAAAAATCATTCACATGAGTTTTCGAGGTCTAAGAGGCCCGTTTATACAAGAGGGTCTCTTCTGGTCGCTCTATCTTTGTCTCTTTTGAACACACTGGTATGTTATCAAAACGGGCCTATTATTATAATAAGGACTTTAGGACAATACAATGAAACAACAACAAAATATCTAGAACTAAAAAAACAACGATATCTACACAAGATAGTGTTAAAATAAGAACAGTAAACACTTTATATAGGTAGTACGTAGGTATTTATACCCACACGCGTCTTGCGGTGCGTTCGCGTTGCAACCGACTAGCGTTGTTCCGGTAGTCCGCGTGCGCGCGATCGTACCTAAACATGGGAGTGGGACAGGCCTGCCTTAGGCTGATATGATGTGTACCGACAACTCTTCGCGATTAAACTTGGCCTCAACTTCAACAGATGTCTGACAAATATCACCATTTCCCACAACAAAAAACCTAATAATCAGATCAGATGGTCCAGATCGCACCAAATTAGTAACTCTGAAGATCACTGTCCACTGTCATCATCATCAGCATGTGGACATCCACTGCTGGACATTCGATTTATCTCAGTTTTTAGCTTCCAAAGCAAACCTAGAGGTTTGGCGCCATCTGTACTCAATACTGCAACCTCTGCTCACCACATCAGCACCAAATTAGAATCTTATAACAGGAGATAGAAGCGCTCGTGGTGTAGCATGATAAGCCGTTCTTAATCGATCGGCAAGTTAAGTTGCCCCATTCGTGGTCGGTACCTAGATGGGTGACCGCCTAGTGGTATTTCAAATCGAGCGTCTCCGTGCTTCGGAAGGCACGTAAAGCCGTTGATCCCGGTTATCACTTAATTGTGATAGTCGTTAAGCTAGTTGCAGGCCTTCTAGGCGGCTTGAAAACTCCAACAGCAGGTTGACCACTGGCCTACCTCTACCGATCCACTATGGGCACACGTGGTGGAGTATCTGCCCATTCCCGCACACACACATTTGCAGGAGGCCTGTGCTCAGCAGTGGGACATTATAGGCTGATGATGATGAACAGGTTACAGGATACACGTTCCACATTGCAGCGTTCCCTGATCGACATGTACTCGGCGGTGCTGGACGAGCTGTCCGGGTGGGACGCGGGGGAGACGGACCGGCTGCCGCGCGTGGTGGTGGTGGGCGACCAGTCCGCCGGGAAGACCTCCGTGCTGGAGATGATCGCGCAGGCCAGGATCTTCCCCCGCGGGGCTGGCGAGATGTGCACCAGGTCGCTGACACTGGATTTCACAACCATTATGAATTCACTAGTCTCAAATTCAAATTTATTCAAATAGACCTTCGCAGGCACTTATGAAAAGTCTGACTCTAATACTCTAATACCGGTTCGGAAGGTTGCATTTGCTGAGAAGAGCCGGCAATGGTAAAGTCTCGTGCAGATCTAATAAAACAATAAAAAAAAAAAAAAAAATCTTCTATAAAAAATATTGACGGGCCGGTTGGCGCAGTTGGTTAAGATACTACCTATCGCGCCGCAGGTCGTGGGTTCGATTCCCACACAGGACATGCATTTGTGTGCATGAACATGTCTGTATGTCCTGAGTCTGGGTGTAATTATGTATATTAAGTATTTATTTACAAACAAAAAGTAGCATATGTATTATATCAGTTATCTGGTTTCCATAGTACAAGCTCTGCTTAGTTTGGGATCAGATGACCGTGTGTGAGGAATATCACAAGATATTTATTCTATAAGTTAATCCAGAAAATATTCTGTGTGCCAAATTTCATTTAAATCCAAGTCAAGCGTACGGCCCGTCTGATGGTAAGCGGTTCCCGTAACCATATGGACGCTTGCAATGATATGAGTAAGAAGAGATGAAATGCTGGTATGAAGGATAAAAGAGTACCTAACATTATTTTGAAAAGAGTAATTGATGAGTTTATTGCCGGCTCTTCTCAGAAAATGCAGCCTTAAGACATTAGAGTCAGACTTTCCATAAGTGCCTGCGAAGGTCTATTTGAAATAAATGATGTTGATTGTTGTGTAGGGCTCCAGTAAAAGTGACCCTATCAGAAGGGCCCTACCACGTGGCGCAGTTCAGGGATTCGGCGAGGGAGTTCGACTTGAACAAGGAAAGTGATCTGGCTGATTTGAGGAAGTAAGTCGCTGTTATTACAAGCTTTTATTTAGTGTCTAAATCTTGCGAGTTAAATTTGACCCGGTTTCGTAAATCGGATGACAATGCAATATTATCATGACATGGAGTTGATCTGATGATGGATCCGGAAGGTCGCCATAGGAAGTGGACGCAGTCTCATCGAGTTTGGGCTCGTTTGATTCGACTTGACATGGACTCTGGTACGAGGGTCCGATGATTAAGTTGGAGTATACAAGTTTGGACCCCTTGGACATGAACCGTTCCTCCTTTTTTTTTTAATTAAATGGGCATGCGTTTGCTCACTGACCCGCCCATAAGGGACGAAGACGAAGCCTAAGATGCAACACGCTTACCAAGAAGGAACCTATTCACTCTCACCTTGAAAGTCCCTAGGTTGTAAGAGTCAGGAAACACAGACGTCGGAAGCAAGTTCCACTCCCTTGCTGTCCGCATTATAAATGAGGATGCAGACGCTGTGTCCGTGTTTTCGGTATGTCTACAACGTACGGGTGAAACATTTCCCGGCTACTTGTGGTTCGGTGTCAGTTTTTTTTTTTTATACGACTAAGTCGGTGCACAAGCATACGGCCCGCCTGATGGTAAGCGGTTACCGTAGCCATATGGACGCTTGCAAAACATGAAGCATTGCTCACGCGTTACTGACCTTTCCCCCCTCCCCTATGAGCTCTGGCGACCTTACTCACGCGCAGGAACACAACATAAAGTTATTTGGCTGCGGTATTCTGTAAGGTGGAGGTACTTCCCCAGTCGAGATGCTGATACACTTCCCGTGTGGTCCTATTGTCATCATATCAGGATTTGATTACTTCTTAGTGCACTTTGAAGTCGGTTTGAGATTTTTGTCAAACAGTTTTCAATTATTAAATAAATATTACCTTATCGAATCAAATATCTTTATGTTGTGTTCCTGCGCGTGAGTAAGATCGCTAGAGCTCATTGGGGAGGGGGGAAGGTAACTAGAGTGATGCCTCGTGTGTTGCAAGCATTCATATCGCTACGGTAACCGCTTACCATTAGGCGGTCCGTAAGCTTGTTAACCGACTTCGTCGTATAAAAAATGTATTGAGCACTATTGTGTGGTATGGTGGGTGATCCAGGGAGGTGGAGATGCGCATGAGGAACAGCGTCCGCGGCGGCAGGACCGTCTCCACGGAGGTGATCTCCATGTCGGTGAAGGGGCCCGGGATACACCGCATGGTGCTCGTCGACCTGCCAGGAGTTATATCTGTGAGTTACCACCTACCCTACGAACAGGTGGATGGAGTGTGTGAGAAGGATGATATGTGTAAGTGTTATGTGGAGGGCGATGGCTGCCACACGCGTCATACTTGTGAACAGGTGCTGCTTGTGGGGGCTGGTCTGCGCCGAGTTTAATATTTATTTACTTATAAATTGTTTATTCAGTCTACTTTGTAATTTTGCCGCCGCACCTTTCAAAATTCAAAATCATTTATTCAAATAGACCTTCGCAGGCACTTATGAAAAGTCTGACTCTAATACTGGTTCGGAAGGTTACATTTGCTGAGAATTTAATGTTAAAACTAGATGAAAATGTTTATGTTCGGAAATGTTGAATGTTATGAATGCACCCGGCTTGTACGGCGGCGGTTGCATCGAACCGAACATTCTGTTATCCTTTAGATCTGGTCTTAGACCCATGAGGTGTTATGTTAAACTCGTGTTATATTTACAGACGCAGACGGTAGACATGGCGTCCGACACCCGTGAAGCGATCAAACAAATGACCAAGCAGTACATGGACAACCCCAACGCCATCATATTGTGTATACAGGTTGGTAAACAAATTAAATTACTTGTCTATATTAATATACTTATCTATATATATATATATAAAAATCAATGCCAGTTTTCGTTGTAATTTTATAACTCAAGAACGAGCTCACCTATCCAAACCAAATGTTTAGGCTTTGTTCGGACTATTTAGTAGATGGTTTATGTGAAGTTTGCACAAAATCGGTCGAGCGGTTCTTCATTTATCACATTTATTGTAACAAATGAATTCAATAAATGGCGGATCATTTTGTTAATGGGGATTTTGTTGTCAGGGTAGGGTAGGGTAAAGTAGGGTAGGGTATGGTAGGATAGGGTAAGGTAGGGTAGGGTAGCGTAGGGTATGGTAGGGTGGGGTAGGGTAGGGTAGGGTGGGGTAGGATATCACCATAGGGTAGGGTAGCACCTCGCGAACGAAGTCGCGCCGGGCAGCTAGTAATATTATAAAGCTGAAGAGTTTGTTTAAACGCGCTAATCTCAGGAACTACTGGTTTGAATTGAAAAAATATTTTTGTGTTGGATAGTCCATTTATGGAGGAAGGCTTTAGGCTATTTAACATCACGCTGCGACTAATAGGAGCGAAGCATCAGTGAAAAATGTTGCAAAAACGGAGAAAATTATTTATATAGGGTAGGGTAGGGTGGGGTATCACCACAGGGTAGGGTAGCACCATGCGAACGAAGTCGCGCCGGGCAGGTAGTTTAAAATACTCAATGCTAACTGAAATACTGTTTAAATTCTAATAACTTCACTACTAAATCCACTTATTAATGTGAAAATATATTTTTTTGTTTTTAACCGACTTCAAAAAAAGGTCATCATGATTTCCGTCATTTGTGAACCAATTTGGAAAAATATTTTTTTTGTTTGGAAGGTTACACTTCCCGTTTGGTCCCATTGTCATCAGATCAGGTTTTGATTACTTCTTAGTGTACTTTGAAGTCGGTGAAAGATTTTTGTATAACCGTTCATATATTTACTTTCTTTTCATGAGGGGACGGATTGTAGCCTGACATTTCAAAGTAGACGTTTTTTGTTAGTAGGGAAATCTGAAAAAACTATTTTTTTCTACCACTAAGGTGGCCAACAAGCATACGGCCCGCCTGATGGTAAGCGGTTACCGTAGCCTATGGACTCTCGCAACACCAGAGGCAATCGCGTGTTGCCAACCTAAAAATAAGTAAATACGCTCTAAAAATTTTGGAGCTATAGGAACAGAGGTAATCGCGGAATATCGTTTTTTTATGATCTTTGACTTAGAAAAGACTAAGAGTTTTCAGCTTATTATCTCGATGATTAAACCCATGGTATAATTTGACTATACGTATAAGCTTGTTGCCTCATCTCTCGGTTCTCCTCTCGCAACTAAACTTTGCAGTTATTTCACCACGATGTTGACACACTTGTCATATTGTATGCAGGATGGTTCAGTAGACGCCGAGAGAAGCAACGTGACCGACCTAGTGTCGTCGTGCGACCCGCAGGGCAAGAGGACCATCTTCGTGCTCACCAAGGTGGACCTGGCCGAGGAGAACCTCGCCAATCCTAACAGAGTGAGTATTGGACCTAACTTTATACAGATTTTGTATGGAGACGACAAACTGGCAGAGGAGTTCAGAGGACCCACCCATTGGGTACATTCTTGGGTAAAAAATATATAATTCAATTTAGTCCGTCATTTAGATTATTATAAATCTAGCTTTCCGGCCGCGGTTTCACCCGCGCCCCCTTCTTTACCCCCTGCCCTACCTTACGCTACCCTACGCTACCTTACCCTACCCTACGCTACCCTACCCTACCCTACGCTACACTACACTACCCTATAAAAAGTATCCTATGTCCGTCTCCTGGTTCTAAGCTACCTCCCCACTGATTTTCAGCCAAATCGGTTCAGCTGATCTTGAGTTATAAATAGTGTAACGAACACGACTTTCTTTTATACATATAGATATTGGACATGTATGTGAAATGTGTGTATGACGACATGTGACGTCACGCGGAACTTTAACGCGCTATATCTTCATCATTTCTTGTTTGATTGACGAAATAAAAAATTCGTGTCCAATATTTTTTGATAATCTTGTAAAGTTTCGTGTTCGGGAAAGTTGTTTGTTATCATGTGTACAGTCATGTGTCTAAGTATCGTTATAGTATATTTCGTTACGAGTGCGGAAAGCCAGCCATTGCGAAGAGTTCCGACCGGTTGACAGTCGGAACAAGTATTTTTAATACAGTTGCGAAAAAATTAAGCAATTTAATAAAATAATAAAAACACAATAAACTCAACTAACTAATCATTTATCCATATATATAAAAATGCCACTTTTCGTTGTAATTTTATAACGCAAGAACGGGCTCACCTATCCAAACCAAATGTTTAGGCTTTGTTCGGACTATTTAGTAGATGGTTTATGTGAAGTTTGCACAAAATCGGTCGAGCGGTTCTTCATTTATCACATTTTTTGTAACAAATGAATTGAATAAATGGCGGATTATTTTGTTAATGGGGATTGTGCTGTCAAATTTAAACTTTTTTCAGTGTTGACAGTACAAGCATGTTGTTATGTTATTCATTTCTGTCAATTCATTTTGGACGTGCTTCGATTAAAGCTTGCAGTCGATAATATAACCTAGATACCCACTGCACCGCCATCTGCCGGGCTGATTTGTGAATCTAATGTGATGGTTGAGATAGGGTAGGGTAGGAGAGTAGGGTAGGGAACAGTAGGGTAGGGTAGGGTAGCACCATAGGGTAGTGTAGCACCACGCGAACGAAGTCGCGCCGGGCAGCTAGTTTCTTATAAAAGTTATAATTGAAAAATGCTTTTTTTTAATTTTTTTTTTTATATATATTTTTATATGTTTTTTGTTTAGTAAAAACTTCGTGGTTGGTTTTTTCTTGCTTGAGTATGTAATAGCCCACATCCCGAACGCTATACGTCCCTGCAATTCGCCACTGTTTGAGCAACTGTATTAAAAAGTAATAACCAGTGACCGTGTGTTCGTACGTCCCACGGGCACAGATCCGGCGCATCCTGGAGGGCAAGCTGTTCCCGATGAAGGCGCTGGGCTACTACGCGGTGGTGACGGGCCGCAGCCGCAAGGACGACTCCATACAGAGCATCCGCGAGTACGAGGACCGCTTCTTCAGGTCCTCGCACCTCTTCAAGTGAGTCCATCAACGTCTGCCTTCATTTACTTACTGTGTGTAGGTGGGGTCTGGTCTATTTACATTACATATGAATCACACCAAAAATATTTTCATTTAAAATATTGCCAAGACGAGACCATATGGCTCGCACTGTCCAAAAACTGTTATCAGGCTACCTTCCACCATCACAACCCGCCATCGACGGGGAATTCATCCACACACATTTAAACCAGCACTGTTTCGAACTGTGCGGGCTAAAAGGAGTTTTCTTCCGCGGACGCTCGGACTGTGGAATGAGCTCCCCGCCGTGGTGCACCCAATGGAGTACAGCATGGGGTTCTTCAAAAAGGGTGTGAAGAGGTTTCTTCAGGGTCGGCAACGCGCGAGTTATACCCCTGCTTACCATCAGGCGGGCCGTATGATTGTTTGCCACCTCAGTGGTATCAAAAAAAAAGAAAAGATCTCATGTAAAGTCAAACTTATAACTCTTAAATCAAAATTATACAAGTGGTTGAGCGATAAGTGTTACTATAGCCTGAATGAATTTTTGTTAATGATTACTTATAATTTGACATTTTTTTATTTTTTTATTTATTCATAATTTCTAATAGGTATGTAATTTGTCACTATGAATTAATTGTTTTATGATCAGTTGACATCCTAAGGTTTAATTAGTAATATTTTTTATTTTTAGTAAAATTATTACTGGTTATATTATAATTCAATTCCATTTATATAATTGCATGCCTACATTGTGTTAAGGCGAAACATGTAGATATTTTATGAATACTTGTCATCCAAATGTACCATGTTCCCTGCAATAAATTATCTTTATCTTTACTAGCCCTAACTTCACAAACTCTACACCTTTGTCAAAATATGTGGCTTGGCCGCTTCGCTACCGTCACATGGGCGGAAGGTGAAAAATTTATTCACTGTTCATTACTTTTCTGTAATACAATAGTTGTTGTAGAGGAGTAGAGTTCGTGAAGATAGGGCTTGTAGAGTTATAAGCTTGGCTCTACATGAGATCTGATAACTTTTTTAGTGTTTTACCAATCACTCTGTTTAAAAGTATAAATTGACTGATTGACAGGCGCCAGTACAATTTCCTAAGGGGATCGCGAGACAGATACCTAGTTTTTTCATAAGAAAGCCTTGTTAATGTATGTGTTGTATGTTTTAGGGATGGTCTAGTGACACCCTCTCAAGTGACGACCCGCAACTTGTCCCTGGCGGTGGCGGACTGCTTCTGGCGCATGGTGCGCGCCTCCGTGGAGCAGCAAGCCGACGCCTTCAAGGCGATGAGGTTCAACCTCGAGACTGAGTGGAAGAACACCTTCCCTAGGTGAGTAACACTCACATAGTAAGTAACGACTTCAAACTGTCTGAGATGTCAGACTTAAATAAGTCATGCTCACTTTAAGGCCTTTGCTTGCGGCGGCGTCGTGTGACGGGTCGCTCACTTCCCTCCAATATGGCGAGGAGGGCGGTGGCTGCCACACGCGTCATACTTGTGAACAGGTGCTGCTTGTGGGGGCTGGTTTGCGCCGAGTTTGCTATTTATTTACTTATTAAATATAGATTCAGTCTGCTTTGTAGTTTTTCCGCCGCGCCGGGCATGCAAAAGTTATCAGTGCGATTAGAATGTAAATATTATGTAATTAATCTAAGCTTGTTTTGACAAGAGTAATTGCTGAGTTTATTGCCGGCTCTTCTCAGTAAATGCAACCTTCCGAACCGGTATTAGAGTCAGACTTTTCATAAGTGCCTGCGAAGGTTTATTTCAATAAATGATTTTGAATAGTCAACTCAAGTCAAAGACATTTATTCAAATTAGGGCCTAGTAGGGGACTTATGGAGGTCAAAGCTACTGATGTTACCACCAGTTCGTAAGTCGGCCTTCAACTGAGGAGAACAGGCAAGAAACTCAGCAAGGTTACATGTTTTGACATATTTATTTTATTGTATAAAGGCCTGTGTTTGACCGCAATCTCACCATGGCAAGTGATGATGTGGCCGAAGGTGGTGCACACACAAAGCCTAAAAAGAATTGGCTCTCAAGTGCAGCTGTCGGAACACACTGATATGTGTTTGGCGACAGATTTTCAACTTGAGGGTGGTAGCCAGCCAGGGTACTGCTAAGTACCCTACCACAGGGCTATGGTTTCCTCAAATTGTTTTCCTTCGCCCACCCTCATTTGTGAAAGGAGGTCTGCGTTCAGCAGTGGGACATAATAGGCTGATGATGTGATGTGATGTTTGTAGTTACAGCGACAATAGAAATACATATACTCTGAAAAATTCAGCTGTCTACCTAATACCGTTCATGAGATACAGGCCGGTGACAGACAGATAGATGAACTGACGGACATCGGAGTCTCAATAATAGGGTTCCGTTTTACCACCACGTTTTTAGGGTTCCGTAGCCAAATGGCAAAAAACGGAACCCTTATAGATTCGTCATGTCTGTCTGTCTGTCTGTCTGTCTGTCTGTCTGTCCGTATGTCACAGCCATTTATTTCCGAAACTATAAGAACTATAATGTTGAAACTTGGTAAGTAGATGTATTCTGTGAACGCAATTAAGATTTTCACACAAAAATAGAAAAAAAACATAAAATTTTGGGGGTTCCCCATACTTAGAACTGAAACTCAATTTTTTTTTTTTCATCAAACCCATAAGTGTGGGGTTGTCTATGGATAGGTCTTCAAAAATGATATTGAGGTTTCTAATATAATTTTTTTCTAAACTGAATAGTTTGAGCGAGAGACACTTCCAAAGTGGTGAAATGTGTGTCCCCCCCCCTGTAACTTCTAAAATAAGAGAATGATAAAGCTATAAAAAATATATGATGTACACTACGATGCAAACTACCAACGAAAATTGGTTTGAACGAGATCTAGTAAGTAGTTTTTTTTTAATACGTCATAAATTGAAATTCATATCGAATACTCAGGTCTATACTACCATTTACTTATATACCTATAGGTTTGTACGGAACCCTCGGTGCGCGTGTCTGACTCGCACTTGGCCGGTTTATTTTTTAAGTGAGGTAGAGCGTAGCGTTTATTCGCTCAAAGAGCAGCTCGACTGGGGAAGTACCTCCACCTTACAGAATACCGCAGCCAAATAACTTTATATTGTGTAAAGTTGTGTTCCTGCGCATCAGTATGCTTCGTGTGTTGCAAGCGTCCATATGGCTACGGTAACCGCTTACCATCAGGCGGGCCGTATGCTTGTTTGCCGACTTAGTCGTATAAAAAATAAAACCCTTTGAGTAAATGATGGTATATGTCGTCCAGACAGCGCGAGCTGGACCGCGACGAGTTGTTCGAGCGCGCGCGCGCCGAGTTGCTCGACCAGTCGGCCGAGCTGTCGGCCGTGCCGCCGCACCAGTGGGAGCACCGCCTGCACCAGGCGCTCTGGCACGCCGCTGCCAATAAAGTCTTCACTGGCATATACCTGCCGGCTGCTGCAACTGCCCACGATGATATGGGTATGTTACACAACACTATTCACTCATATTTATGGCCCAATCTCCAAATTTCGAACAAAAAGTTTTTGTTAAAAATTAAATTTTTAGTAAAAGCTTTTTTTGTTGACTGTACGCACGGCTACAGATAAAGCTTTACATTTCTAGTATAAGCTGACCTCCCATTGTACGGAAATCCTTTACAATGCGAGATCAGCTTATACTGGAAATGTATAGCTTGATCTGTAGCCGTGTGTACTTGCATTGTCATCCAATTAGGGTTTCGTTTGTCCCGACATTTTTCCGTTCCCGGGACCCGGGAATGAAAACAATGATATCCCGGGAAAAGTTGACAGTTTTGTTATTTTTACCTATTAAGTCAATTAAAAAATGTAATTTAATTAAATTAGCTATTTATTTGTCTCAAAAGAAGTTTAAAAAATTATATACGATACGATATGATTTGATATTTTAAATCTCACACTGCTACGTGTGCCCAATAGGTTAAAAAAAGGAGCGAAAGTATAAATTATCATAAGGAAAGCGCATTACGTGTTTTTCTTGACTTTTTAACCGACTTCAAAAAAAGGAGTAGGTTCTCAATTCGTTTTTTTTTATGCTTGTTATCTGATAGCTCCGTAATTTATTAACCGACTTGGAAAATTCTTTTTTCAAAAGGGTTCACTCCCCGTTTGATCCTATTGTCATCAGATCAGAATTTGATTACTTCTTCGTGTGCTTTGAAGTCGGTTTAAGTTTTTTGTAAAACAGTCCAATTATTTGGTCCAATATCCAAATTTCATACAAAAAGATTTTGTTAAAAAAATTATTATTAATAAAAGCTTTTTTTGTTCACTGTACTTGCATTGTCATCCAATGTACTAATGAAAAGGTACAGTTTTCAACATGATTCATTCAACGTATCACGAGCACATATTACTCACATAACAAAAATATATTTCACTTTATTTTCCCAACCAAATGTTTTTGAAAAGATTTTTTATGTTTATGTTTTTTGTTACTTTCTCACAACTAAACCACTGAACCTTGAAATTTGGCACACTACATATGCTACTTTTAATCTCGAAAACGCGAGTCGAACCGCGGACAATAGCTAGTTAAGACTAAAGTATTCGTTTCCTCTAGAAGTGCAAATACCACGTAACGTAAAGTTCAAGCAAAAAGAAGGATCCTCCACTGTATGGCTGGACCCCTACGACATTGATTTCAGTAAGATAAATTGATAAAGTAAAAATATTGTTTGGTAGATTTCATCTTTACTTTCTTGTAGATTTTGATTTTTTTTGATCAAGTGTTGAAATTTAAAATTCCTACATACTTTGGCTGCATTCCGAATGAATGCTATAATCGCTGTAATCGATTTGAGCGTGCTTAAGCCCGTACCGAATTGAATAATGACAGATTACGATGTCTATAACGTCATAGATGACGTCATGATATCCGCCATCTTGCGCTCACACCGACCATGCCCTAAACTGATATCACCGTGAGCGCTGTATAAAGTGACACTTAATTATTGTGTTTTAGTTTTCTATTTGGCAAAGATACTTTTTATGATTTTATGAGAGAAAAATTATAAAAGACGCGAATATTCCTTTTTGCGAGTTAAATTATAAAAGATATAAGGAATCCTAGCGCATTGTTAAATCAGATTTTAATTAAATTCTCAAATGTTCTGTTTTGAATACTATGAGCGCGATAACGGGCGTTCCGAATTGTTGACAGTTCTCAGCTGTCATTAACGTGATATCTAACTCGGTACGCAAATTATTGCTGTGAGCACTGTGAGCGATATTAATCAATTGGGAATGTAGCCTTTTTTACTACTTTACTTTCTATTTTAGTTTAATCTTACAACAAAAAAGAAATGTATATTAGAATATTGTATGCATTCGTATTATATCGTATTTAAAATGTAGGTAATATAGAACTTTATTTAGTAAACAAAAAGGCACACATTTCAGTGCGAGAACTCGTGACTAATGACTCTTGACGTTGCGACGCGTATTCGAGTAGTACAGTTCCATATTGGTGCTGATTCTGTTGTTTAAAACTATACTAATTTAGTCTCACTATGGTGCCGATTCTGTTGTAAATAAATAATAAATAAATATCCTGGGACATTCCTCACACACGGTCATCTGATCCCAAATTAAGCAGAGCTTTGTACTATGGAAACCAGAAAACTGATATAATACATATACTACTTTTTGTTTGTAAATACATACTTTAATATACATGATTACACCCAGACTCAGGACATACAGACATGTTCATGCACACAAATGCATTTGCTGTGCGGGAATCGAACCCACGACCTGCGGCGCAATAGGTGGAATCTTTACCAGACTTAACCAACTGCGGCAACTAGCCCGTCGCACTAAACTAATTTTAGTCACATCACATCTCTTTCTTACGAACATTACTGAAAAAGGATAGAATATATTTAAAGCTGTCAAATTAATCTTTGCCGTCTTATTTTGCGTGTATTTAGGCGTAACCGCGATAGATGGCGTTAGTCGTATTTATATAGAAAGCAAGCATTGGACTAATTTGACACAACTAAATTTCTTACATCCTTTTCTTATGTTCTTTGTTAGAAAGAGACATAGTGAGACTAAATTAGTTTAGTTGTGAACGACAGAATCAGCACTATACATGGAAAGGGAAGTGTTTACATTCATTTTAATATCTTTAACATTAGTTGGTATCTATGGTAGTTTAGTATCTGTAGTTATTGTCTCACTCACTCGTTATCTTTCTCCTTATCTCTGCTGAAGGTTAACGATAAAACGTGTTACTTTTTTTTTTTATGTACAGGCCTGTGTTTGACCACAATCTCACCATGGTCAGTGATGATGTGTCCGAAGGTGGTGCACACACAAAGCCTAGAAGGAACTGGCTCTCAAGTGCAGCTGTCGGAACACACCGATAGTAGCTTGGCGACAGATTTTCAACTTGAGGGTGGTAGCCAGCCAGATGGGTACTACAAAGTACCCTACCACCGTGCTATGGTCTCCTCACGATGTTTTCCTTCACCGAAAGCTCAAGCTCATTGTAGGATTCGAACCCTGACGTCACTACCACTGAGCTATCATCGCCTTAAAAAGAAATGTGAATTTGAAATACGACAATGTGTGCAGACAAGTTCAACACATCAGTGGACATAAAGCTCCGCGAGTGGGCGGAGGCGGAGCTCCCGGCGCAGTCCATCCGCGCCGGGCGGGAAGCCCTGCGCGAGGAGTTCACCGAGCTGCTGGCGCGGGCCCAGGACTCGGATCCTGTGTACGAGCTGGTCAAGCGGCAGGCCGTGGAGGAGGCCCTCAATAGGCACCAGTGGGAGGAACGGGCGCAGGACGTGAGCTATACTTACAAATGATGAATTTCTTGTTAGGGACTATGTTGTTAGGAAGGAGGATGGGAGGGAAGGGAATAAAGGGTGAGGAAGGGAAGTGTTGCTCTTTGTCTGACCCCTGGCCCCAAGCTTGTCCGGTATGGGTAGCCCTTACGGTATAGCTTCAGGGGGCCTTATTGGGGCACGCAAGCCCCCCCACCACGCCAAGGTGCCAACACGTCGGGGGGATACAGTATGGTTTATTACATTATTGCTTCTAATCAGTCAGTTAATTCTAATGGAGGAATTAAAAAAAAATACCACTCTATATATATGAGCAGGAGCAAAAGCGAAACAATAACTGTCTCCTTCATACTCATAAGCTTAACCGCGCGCGTGAGAGAGACGGACAAACTTCATGCAGAGCGACGTGACGCCGCGCGCTTATTTACAGACACTACACAAGCGCAACGTGTAATTGTGTTGAACGTGCCAGCTTAAGTTAATCGACCTGTACACTTTATCATAGGTGAAAGGGAATAAGTAGTTCGACACACCACATTGCAATACCTGTAGCGAATATAGATGGCGCCACAAGGTATTTTTTTTGATATATTTTTTAAGGGTTGTGGTGGATAGCATTGCTACTTAGGTTGCTGATAGAACAATTTTTAATAAAACCGACCAAGTGCGAGGCAGAATCGCGCACCGAAGGTTCCGTACAAACTGTAAGTATAAAAGTAAATGGTAGTATAGAACTGAGTATTTAATATGAATTTCAATTTATGACGTATTAAAAAAACTACGTTAACGTTACGTTTGCATCGTAATGTACATCATAGATAGAAAGATCTCTTTATTGTACACCAACAAGTATAAAAGAAGAATAACAATAAATTCTTAACATTAAAAATACTGTAAAATGGGCGGTCTTATCGCTGTGAAGCGATTATCATATATTTTTTTTAGTTTTATCATTCTATTATATTAGAAGTTACAGGGGACACACACATTGTTTAGAAAAAAAAATATTAGATACCTCAATATAATTTTTAAAGACCCTATCCATACACACCAAAAAGGTGTGGGTATGATGAAAAAAAAATGTTGAGTTTCAGTTCTAAATATGGGGAACCCCCAAAATTGGGGTCATGGTAGTCAATCTAGTTCAATTTTGTGACACTTTGTATACAATACCCCCCCCCCCCCCCTGCCCCCCAGGTACTGCGTGTGCTGCAGCTGAACGCGCTACAGGACCGGCTGGTGGGCGCGCGCGGAGACTGGGACGCGGCCGTCACGCTCATGGACTCCGCACTCAACGAGCGACTCAAGCTCACGCAGGTGGATCTCAAGTCGCTCACCGGTATGTGCTGTACACGCAACATTACCTAACTGTTACTATATGTTGATTATAGCTATGATTACTGAGTTTATTGCCGGCTCTTCTCAGCAAATGCAACCTTTCGAACCGGTATTACAGTATTAGAGTCAGACTTTTCATAAGTGCCTGCGAAGGTCTATTTGAATAAATGATTTTGAATTTGAATTTGAATATGAGAACACTATAGACAGGTAGAGCATAGCGTTTATTCGCTCGGCGAGCAGCTCGACTGGGGAAGTACCTCCACCTTACAGAATACAGCAGCCAAATAACATTTCAACACATTCGCTCGTAAAGTGAATCTTTTTTTTTTTTTTATTTCACTGGCAAACAAGCATACGGCCCGCCTGATGGTAAGCAGTTACCGTAGCCTATGGACGCTTGCAACACCAGGGGTATCACTCGCGCGTTGCCGACCCTGAAGAAACCTCTTCACAGCCTTTTTGAAGAACCCCATACTGAACTCCATTGGGTGCACCACAGCGGGGAGATTCCACAGTCCGATTGTCCGTGGAAGGAAACTCCTTTTAGCCTTCACAGTTCGAAACAAATCTGGTTTCAATGTGTGTGGATGGATTCCCCGTCGATGGCGAGAGTTGCGATGGTGGAAGGTAGCCGTGGGCATCAAGTCGAACAATTCCTTAGAACACTCTCCGTTGTACAAGCGGTAGAATACACATAAGGAGGCAAAGTCTCTCCTCAGACTGAGGGGCTCTAAACCGCTTGTGCTTGCTTATTGTACAGTGGCGGAATGAAAAGGTTCGTCAGTTTTCAACTTGATTCATTCAACGTATCACGAGCTCATATTACCTTTTGAAACTGAATAGACATTAGACTCTGAATTAGAGAAAATAATGATTTAACTGTTCGTTATCAAAGTTCAAAATTATTCAGATCAAAGTTGTTCGACTGTTTATCTTGTCAACAAGATTGTTTTAATTTTATGTTTTGATAAACTAAAACCTTCTTGTTTGTTTAACCTGCTATTATTTATGTCAAATTAAAATTGAAAATTGGGCAATGTCATCATTGAACAAAATAATACATACCGGGTGTTGTTCTGCATTTGTGCCATATTTAAGGATTTTGATATTTACCTGGTATAGAACACCATCTGTATATATAAAATTCAAAGTCCTGACTGACTGACTGACTGACTGACTGATATATGCACGCACAGCCTAAACCGCTGGTCCTACAGACATGAAATTTGGAGGGTGTATTCTTTGTGAAGAGTAGGTATCCACTAAGAAAGGGTTTTTCGAAATTCCATTCCTGAGGGGGTAAATAGGGGATGAAAGTTTGTATGAAAGTCCGTCAGTTTCGAAGTTAGAATCTTCAAATTTTGGGTTTAGGCTAAAGATTGAAAATTAATGTATAGGTGTCTGAGCGTTTGTTATAATTACACCCCCGTAGGGGGGAAAAGAGGGATGAAGTTACTTATGCAAGTCCTTCATTTCCACATTAAACACCACTTAATATATTATAATACAGTGTAGGCATCTCTTAACGAAGGATTTTTTGATATTACACTCCTAAGGGAGTAAAAAAGGGGATGAAAGTTTGTATGAAAGTCCGTCAGTTTCGAAGTTAGGATGTTCAAAATTAGTGTTAAGGCTGACGATTGAAAATTAATTTATACCTGTCTCAGCGTTTTTGATAATTCCACCCTCGAAGGGATGAAAAAGCGGGATGAAGTTGTGTATTGGATCTCACTGACTAATATATCAACGCACAGGCTAAACCGCTGGTCCTACAGACATGAAATTTGGAGGTTGTGTGCTTTGCGAAGTGTAGGTAAGCACTAAGAAAGGGTTTTTCGAAATTCTACCCCTGAGGGGGTATGAAGTTAGGCGATTGAAAATTAATTTATACCTGTCTCAGCGTTTTTGATAATTCCACCCCTCGAAGGGATGAAAAGCAGGATGAAGTTGTGTATGGGAAATCACTGATTGATATATCAACGCACAGCTTAAACTGCTGGTCTTAGAGACATGAAATTTGAACGGTGTGTTCTTTTGAAGTGTACGTATCAAATATGAATGGGTTTTTCGAAATTCCGCCCCTAAGAGGGTGAAACGGGGGTTGAATTTTCTGTGAAACATATTATTACACGTAAGTTCTTGGTTTTTACATGCTTTTTTATGATTGCGTATTTTGTTAATAAAAAAAATGTTTTGAAAAAAAATATAAATATCTGTATATATAAAATTCAAAGTCCTGACTGACTGACTGATATATCAACGCACAGACTAAACCACTGGTCCTAGAGACATGAAATTTGGAGGGTGTATTCTTTGTGAAGTTTAAGTATCCACTAAGAAAGGGTTTGTCGAAATTCCATCCCTGAGGGGGTAAAATAGGGGATGAAAGTTTGTATGAAAGTCCGTCAGTTTCGAAGTTAGGATCTTCAAATTTTGTGTTTAGGCTGAAGATTGAAAATTAATGTATAGGTGTCTGAGCGTTTGTTATAATAACACCCCATAGAAAAAAAGGGATGAAGTTACTTATGCAAGTCCTTCATTTCCACATTAAACACCACTAAATATATTATTATACAGTGTAGGCATAAACTAACGAAGGATTTTTTGATATTACTCTCCTAAGGGAGGAAAAAAAGGGGATGAAAGTTTGTATGAAAGTCCGTGAGTTTCAAAGTTAGGATGTTCAAAATTAGTGTTAAGGCTGACGGTTGAAAATTAATTTATACCTGTCTCAGCGTTCTTGATAATTCCAACCTCGAAGGGATGAAAAGCGGGATTAAGTTGTGTATTGGATCTCACTGACTAATATATCAACGCACAGGCTAAACTGCTGGTCTTACAGACATGAAATTTGGAGGTTGTGTGCTTTGCGAAGTGTAGGTAAGCACTAAGAAAGGGTTTTTCGAAATTCCACCCCTGAGGGGGTAAAATAGGGGATGAAAGTTTGTAAGAAAGTCCGTCGGTTTTGAAGTTGGAATCTTCAAATTTTGTGTTTAAGCTGATGACTGAAAATTAATTCATACGAGTCTTAGCTCTTTTTTTGATAATCCACCCTCGAAGGGATGAAAAGCAGGATGAACTTGTGTATGGGAAATCACTGATTGATATATCAACGCACAGCTTAAACTGCTGGTCTTAGAGATATGAAATTTGAAGGGTGTGTTCTTTGGGAAGTGTACGTATTAAATATGAATGGGTTTTTCGAAATTCCACCCCTAAGAGGGTGAAACGGGGGTTGAATTTTCTGTGAAACATATTATTACACGTAAGTTCTTGGTTTTTACATGCTTTTTTTATGATTGCGTATTTTGTAAATAAATAAAATGTTTTGAAAAAATATATATAAATATCACAATATAAAATTCAAAGTCCTGACTGACTGACAGATATATCAACGCACAGCCTAAACCGGTGGTCCTAGATACATGAAATTTGGAGAGTGTATTCTTTGTGAAGAGTCGTTATCCATTAAGAAAGGGTTTTTCGAAATTCCACCCCTAAGGGGGTAAAATAGGGGATGAAAGTTTGTATGAAAGTCCTTCAGTTTCGAAGTTAGGATCTTCAAATTTTGTGTTTAGGCTGAAGACTCAAAATTAATTCGTACGTGTCTTAGCGTTTTTGATAATCCTGCTTTTCATCCCTTCGAGGTCCACCCTCGAAGGGATGCAATTTGAAGGATGAAATTTTTGAAAAGTAACTGATATATCAATGCACAGTATTGCACAGCTTAAACCGCTGTTCTTAGAGACATGCAATTTGGAGGGTGTGTTCTTTGTGAAGTGTACGTATCGAATATGAAAGGGTTTTTTGAAATTCCAACCCCCGTTTCACCCTCTTAGGGGTTAAGAGGGTGAAACGGGGGTTGAATTTTCTGTAAAACATATTATTACACACGTAATTTAAGTTTTTGGTGTTTTAATTATTAATACTTTATTTTGTAAATAAAAAAAATAAAAAAAAAACAATAGAGAGGGAGGGAGAGCACTTATTATGTTTGTTTTTGAAGAAAAATATGTCATTTGTTTCCTGTAGGCCACGCGGGCGAAGCCGCGGGCAGAAGCTAGTTCAACTATAAAATCATGCACGTAAAATTACATATTATTTTTAAAGTTTTGTGAAAATAGAAATCCCCCCGTGTTTGAAGAGGTTTTATTAAGATTTATAAGATATAGGTTGGTGACCTATGCGCAGCGGTCCGGTTTATCCTCTCGCCCCTGGATCGCAGACCTATTCTGTACAGTTGTGAAGTCTTATTTTGATTTGACGTTAATCACAAATCATCAATAATCGCTTACTTATCAAAATCAGAATTAATTACCTATTTTATAATAACTAAATAAATAATTTACTATTGGTTCTATAAATATGGCACGAATGCAAAACAGCACCCTGTATATTTTATTCCGCAAAAGCCATAAATTGTGTTTGACGTGATGTAAAAACAAGCAAAACCTTATTCGATAGCAAACGTCACATTTATGTAAATGTTAGCAGCACTGTTTCTTCCTGTTAGGAACATCACTGGTAATATGTTGGTACATATAATAAAATTGATTCTTGCAATCTGGTGCAAGCGAAAACCAACTGTAAGGTGACGAACCTTTTCATTCCGCGACTGTACATATTACTGGTTGCAGTAATCCACTAACAGCGTCTGTAATAACCCACTTATAATATATTATTGTTTGCGGTATTAAAAAGCGGTAAGGAGTTAGTGAAGGGAGCAGCTCTTTGAGCGATTGTAGTACATTATGATACATGTGTGCAAAGTTTGTTATTAACACTCCAGGCGATAATTGAGACGATATCAGAACTGAATCAATGCACACGCGTGTCATACGACGTTTTTCAACACATTTTTTTTTTTTTTTTTTTTTTACTGTGTATTGCCCTGTGTTTTGACCACAATCTCACTATGGTAAGTGATGATGTGGTCGAAGGTGGTAAGCACACAAAGCCTAGAAGGAACTGGCTCTCAAGTGCAGCTGACGGAACACACCGATTGGCGACAGATTTTCAACTTGAGGGTGGTAGCCAGCCAGACGGGTACTACAAAGTACCCTACCACCGTGCTATGGTTTCCTCACAATGTTTTCCTTCACCGAAAGCTCAAGCTCATTGTAAGATTCGAACCCGGGACCTTCGTCTCGGTATCCGACGTCACTACCACTGAGCTATCATCGCCTTAAAATAAATATATAATTAAATTGCGAGGAAAAAAACAGACTAGTATTTTTTTAAGTAGATTTTTTGATAATTATCAACCACACAATGAGAACGTTAACAAATTAGGCGCGCAAGTTTTTTTTTTTGACAGCCGTGGTCTGTTAAACTATTTTCCCCTTTTAAATTAAGAATGCTTGATCTACACACATATCACTTGCAGTGAGGTACAAACTTATCATAATCGGGATTACCTATCATAAAACTGTGCGGCACTGTAAAGTAAAAAACACTAGTGCATAATAAGCTGCATTAAGATACTAAAAACGGTGCAATAAATGTCACTTTACGAGCTAGTGTGTTGAAAACGAATTCTCTTAAATTCTGTCTCTCTTTTCTATTCTCTGTTTTGTGTCTTCTATCAGACATAATCATTAACTATGGTACCGCCAGGTCCCGGTCTAAAAGACCGGTGGCTGTACTGGCAGTCCTCGACGGAGGAGCAGGCCCGGCGAGCTGAGGTCCGCGGCGAGCTGGAGCGGCTCGGGTCCGCCAGACCTTCCCTCACGTACGACGAGGTGGTTGCCGTCAGAGACAACCTCAGGAGGAAGGGCATCGACGTCGATAATGATTATATCAGGGAGACGTGGCAACCAGTCTACTTGAAGTGAGTCCATTTTACTATACTACGTATAAGTGCGTTTTCACACGAGACGATAACGACACAATTTTGTCGTGACGTTAGACGACCGACGATATACGGCAAACGGTCGTGTCGTCGTTCGTTTTCACACGAGGGACGACACCTTAACGACAGTTGAGATGGGCCAGCTGGCGCGGTTGGTTAAGATTCTGGTCAAGATTCCACCTATCGCGCCGCTGGTCGCTGGTTCGATTCCCACACAGGACATGCTTTTGTGTGTATGAACATGTCTGTATGTCCAGAGTCTGGGTGTAATTATGTATATTATTAAGTATGTATTTACAAACAAAAAGTAGTATATTATGATATCAGTTATCTGGTTTCCATAGTACAAGCTCTGCTTAGTTTGGGATCAAATGACCGTGTGTGAGGAATGTCCCAGGATATTTATTTATTTATTTATTTAGTTACAAATATTAATTTTAGCGACTAAATGCCCATCATGTTTCTAAATTTCAGTCGCCGGGAACTTCTAGCATTTCTGCTTTACTTAAGCAGAAGACGGAGAGCCCGAAAATATTGGGTTCACTGTTATCCCACAAACAGGGTTTTGCCTCCACTGCCTCTTAAAGTTATAATGTCGTATTTGAATTATTTTCTCCATGATAAAACCACTAGGAAACTAAACAAACACCATTCAACATGTGTTTCGGCATGTGACGTCACTACCACTGAGCTGTCATCGCCTTTGACATGATTGTCATATTTATATGATTGTTTCAGAAACTTCCTGCAGAAGGCGCAGGCGCGCGCGAGAGATTGCAGAAAGAGTTTCTATTTGTACAGTCAACAAAATGGAAATGGGGTAAGCTATACAATTTATTCATTTCACCCTGCGTTCTCGAACCAAAAAGAATTCTATTTTTTCTAATTTTTGTGGCTATGATTACTTTTATAATGTATATAAATGTTGGACAGTCGAGTTCGAGTCGAGTATTTATACCCCCGGCAAAACAATATAAAGGTGGGGATGGTGTCGAAAAATAACACGTGCGGATGATGTCATGCGCACGTGTTAATCATTATTTTTGCACAAGCAAGCTTTTATACATTTAACACAAATAGTAGAAGTATTTATTTAAGAAAGCTGACATTCGGCCATCCTTTACTAAGCATGTCCTCATGCTTTCCAATTTAAATTAACTTTCATCAAGTAGAACGAAGTTCATGATAAAGGTAAGTATATAATTAAATACCATTTAACATAAATTATGTTAGATCAGATTGTATTTTGTACATATTTGTTGTAAATAAAATGTATATAAAATAAAACTCAAAGAGCGAACAGACAATTATGTAAGTTTTTTTTTTTTTTTTTTTTTTTTTTTTGTATTTAATATTAATAATAATCAGACATTTTCATTCGAAATCCATATTGGAAGATCCTTTAGTAATTACTCATAATTTATATTATATACATGTTTAAAGCTTATTCGCTATATTGGACCATTCCGTCCGAAACAAGTAAGAAATAACGGACCCTTCTGTCCAAAAAAAAAAAGAAATAACGGACCCTTCTGTCCAACAAATAAGATATAACGGACCCTTCTGTCCTTTGAAGTTAGACCCTTCTGTCTTTTAAGTTAATTAAGACCCTTCTGTCTTTTCAAATTAGGACCCTTCTGTCCATTTTTTTTTTTTTTTTTTTTTTTTTTTTTTTTTTTTTTTTTTTTTTATTTTGGGCCCTTCTGCCCTTTACTATACAATAATACATAAAATCATTTAAATCAAGACCATTCTGTCTGAATTATTTTTGGGCCCTTCTGCCCTTGACAATAAACAATACACAAAATCAATCAGATTCGCTGGACAACTTATCATCGCTATCATGGGGTCTATTAAAGTTTAGCCAAGGCTTGATTTTATCAATTGCAACAACTGTGGTATAAAGTCTATTACCTTTCTTTGTGAGAGGGGTATCTTCTATCTGATATCTATCAAGACCTAAGACCTTTGTTATTCTGTACGGACCCTGAAATTTGGGCGCTAGCTTCCTACTTTGACCAGTAGAGGGTATTTGACGCTCTACTCTCACTAGGTCACCTACCAGATATTCTGCTGGTGCACAACGTTTTTTATCAAAATAGATTTTTGCTTTTGCTTGATTAGCTTCAATATGAGAACTTATTTCTTTTCGAATATCTGTTATATTTTCATTATCACTTACTCTAGTTATATCATCGTCTAGTTCAGAAATAATTTTGCTCTCACTACACCCTGTTAATCTCTTGCCAAATAACGCTTCGGCGGGTGTACGATTAATACCCTTATTAAAAGTGTTATTCATGCCCCATTGCACCTCGGGTAGGTGGTCATCCCATTTATTTTCGGGCATGCCAATTGTTTTCGCAGTTAAAGAATCCACAACGATTTTATTATAGCGTTCCACCTGCCCGTTTGCTCTGGGAGTAGCTACAGCGTTCAAAATATGGTTAATTGCCCTTTCTTTCATGAATTCCTTGAAACTATCACTTGTAAAAGATGTCCCCCTATCAGAGATGACTCTTTTTGGTACTCCAAATATTCCAAAATATTCACGAAGCACTTTTATAGTTGTTTGGGTCTTAGTATTTTTAACTGGCTTTAAGTATATATATCGAGTAAACGCGTCAATCAATACCAATATATACACATTTCCTTTACTGCTACGTATAAAAGGACCAGTGTGGTCAATGTGGATCGTATCGAAAGGAGTGGCTACTTTAGGTATAGGGTGTAGGAAACCGGGCTTTTTCCCAGTGGACGACTTGGAGTAAGCGCATTCTAAACAAGAGTTTACATATTTCTTTATAAAGTGACGCATCTTAGAGAACCAATAGATTGATTTAATTTTTTCCAGAGTTTTTTCGAAAGCAAAATGACCAATGTCGTCATGATTTTGTTTTACAACTTGCCATCGAACACCCCTTGGTACCACCCAACGATCGCCATCCGGAGTTACACGAAATAATTTGTCGTTTTTTAGTTTAAAGTTTGACTTTAGGTCAACTACATCATTAAGCGTAGGGTCTTTAAGAATTCTTATTATTCTTTGTATTTCTTCGTCTGAACTTTGGACAGTAGCTAACCAACTTGATTCTGAGACTGCAAATACATAAACACTTTCTGAATTAGGGACTGGGTTGCGACTTAGTGCGTCGACGTGGGTCATAGATGTGCCAGGCCTATATTCGATCGAGAAATTATATTCTTGCATTTGCTCCCACCATCGCGCAACTCGGGGTAGCATATCCCTTTTCTGGAACGTTGCTTTAAGAGAATTGCAGTCCGTGACTATTTTGAATGATATGCCAACAAGATAAACACGGAATTTATGCAGGGAGGAGACTACTGCCAACGTTTCTAAATCATAAGATGAATAATTTTGCTCCTCAGGACTTGTTTGCTTGCTAAAGTAAGCAACTGGTTTGAGAACATGATTCTCATCCCTCTGTAAAATTATTCCAGCGACCCCATATTTACAGGCATCGGTATGTAATTCCGTCTCAGCCCCTGGACTATAAAGCGCTAATATAGGTTTCTGTGACAATGCTTTTTGTAAGTTCCTAAAAGCTTGCTCTTGATCCGGTCCCCACACCCACGCCACATCCTTCTTGAGTAAATGCGTCAGTGGCTTGGCTATGATTGAGAATTTGGGAACAAACCGCCGAAAAAAACTAGCCAGTCCCAAAAATTGACGAATGTTGTGTTGATTTTGGGGTGTGGGGAACCGCTCAACTGCTTCAATTTTCTTTGAACCAGGACGGATACCATTCTCAGAAACTTCGAACCCTAAGTATTCCACGGTTCGTTTAAAAAAAAAACACTTAGACGGATTCAATGAAAGCCCTGCATCTTTAAATAATCTTAATACGTATTCCAACCTTAACATACCTTCGGAAATAGATTTTGATGGAATGATTACATCATCAAGATATACCAATGCCTCCCCATGACAAGCTGTTCCCAAGACCTGGTGCATTATACGTTGAAACGTTGCTGGTGCATTTGAGAGTCCAAATGGCATCCGATTAAACTCATAGTGCCCATCGGGTGTTACAAAGGCGGTTTTGTATTTATCTTCATCGCAGATAGGCACCTGGTAATAGCCGGACGCCAGGTCCAGGGTTGTATAAAACTTATTTCCAGCGAGAATATCTAGCTGGTCGTCAATCAGAGGCATTGGGTAACTTTCTCTTATAGTTTTTTTATTTAAGGCTCTGTAATCTATACAAAGGCGCATTTCGCCAGTCTTTTTTCTGACAAGCACAATGGGACTTGCGTAAGGTGAAGTAGATGGACGGATTATATCATTCTTTAATAATTCCGAGACCATTTCTCTTACTTTTTCTTTTTCTTTTATCGCGAGCCTATAAGGGCGATATACCACAGGCTGATCGTCTTGCAAATTTATTTTCATATTACCAGCTGAGGTCTTTCCTAGCTCAGATAGGTCAAATGCAAAGCACTCCCTATAGTCATTTAACAAGGAAATCAGTTTTTGTTTGTTGTCAAAAGGAAGATCGTTATCAATATTTAAATCTGACTCCGATATCGGTTGTGTTTCATAAGTCGGGCTCCTTGTAATGTTAAGTACTTGTTTTGTCATTTCTTCATGAGCTATACGGCCCCGGGCAATCAATAACCCTTTTTGGAATTTAAGTTTATGCAAAGGTGAGCAGCTGACAACTATCTTCCCATGACCATTTTGAATGTAATACAAACCGGATGATACAAAATATCTTATGTCACCACTGTAACGCAAGCTACCCTCTATAAAAATTTCTCCGTGAAAGCTAGGGTCATCACAAATAACATCTACAATGCTTAAACCAGAGACCTCGACTTCACCTTTACAAAAAAGTTTGACCTTATATACGGGGTTTATAAATGGTTCGATACTGGATATTTCTAAGGAATGACTCGTCTTTTTAATTATTATATGAGATTGTTCTGTGAACGTTTGGCCAATCATAAGAGGAACCTGCATGGCATTATCAGGTACTATAATAAGATCCAAATCCGCAGAAACGCCATCTATTGTTACGTGAGCGTTATACCTACCGATGGCTCTAACTACTGAGTTACCGAACCCTCTAAGGACTGGCAAATTGGTTGTGACAAACTGGATATCAATCTTTTGGAACTCAGAATATTTAATCATGGAGCACTCGCTACCAAAGTCAATGAACGCTCGCAAAGCCTTTCCATTAACTGTAACCTCTTTAAAATATTTTTCATTCGGGTCTGAGCTAGCGGAGATCTCTAACTCGAGGTTTGATTCGTTACGGACAACTCGTAAAACAGTTTTGTCAGGGGTTGGAATTTTTGAAAAACATTGCTCAGTCTCATGCCCGATTTTATTACACTTGCCACATTTTTTTATGGGAAATTTACATTGTGCAAGCAAATGACCTTCTTTTTTGCAGTTTAAACAATGGGATGGCTTGGAAAAATTTCGTGAATTTGTATTAGTTGGTGCATTCTTACCGACTTTGCGTTCGTTCATAGGCTTAGCATTGCGTACATTACGTAAGTAAGACAACAGCTTGTCAGGGTCATCAAATTTGACGGCTTCGGCCCCTAACCTCACGGACCTATCGTCAATCCCATGTAGGATACATTCAACAGCCCGAGAGCCTACTATTCCGCATCTATTTATTAAACCAATTTTATCATAGTAATATTCTTCTAAAGAATCTGCGAATCGCGCCCGTTTAGCAAGCATATCGCTAAGCATTTGTCCATAATTTTCCTCAGATGGAAAAGCGGAAAGAAGTTTCTTTTGCCATTCATCCCAGGAGTAAAGAACAGACGGCAAGCCTTCATACCATCTTTGGGATACACCACGTAATTTAGGCAATGCATAATGTATAATTTGTTTTTCAGTCCAATTATAGATACTGGCGCACTCGTTAACCTTGTGCAACCACATGCTCATCGTCTGTTCCTTCCTCCCCGGATCAAATTCAGGGACCGTATTTTGCATTGACCCTAACTTATCCAACGAATCTGACTGGTTCATAGTTTTTAAAATTTTTACAATTTGAGCAATATTATCATAACTATAAGAAATATTCATTGACTTACTGTTATCCTGGGGTGATTCCATTTGATTGTTGAGAACATTAGCCTGGTTTTCATCGCCGTGCCGGCTATGTGACTGGTCAATGCTCGACGATGGTTTCCCACAGTGATTCTGGTTGCGAGACTGATCTTCGCGCGCATCGTGCAACTGCTCTTCACGCCCACTGCATGATCGTTCATCGCGCCGACCACGCGACTGTGCATCGCGCCGACCACGCGACTGTACATCGCGCCGACCACGCGACTGTACATCGCGCCAACTGCGCGAATGTTCGTCACGCCCACTGCACGATCGTCCATTGCGCCTACTGCGCGATCGTTCATCGCGCCTACTGCGCGATCGTTCATCGCGCCTACTGCGCGATCGTTCATTGCGCCTACTGCGCGATCGCTCATCACGCCCACCACGCGACTGTACATCGCACCGTTCCCTCGAATGTTCGAGGCGCTTACTGCGCGACTGTTCATCGCGCCGGCTACGCGACCGTCCATCGCGCTTACTGCGTGACCGTCTATCGCGCTGGTTACCGGATCTCGCATGACGATTGCGGTCTTCATAATAGCTAGTTGTCCGCGTCGGGAATATCGGACTCTTGGCTAGGGAGCACCGATTGACCGGGCTTCGCGATCTGCGGTGGATCGGACTGCGAGACTCGTGCCGACTAGTCCGGGATGTAGGTCGTCGTGAGACAGACCGTGGTGTCTTTGAGATCTCATGATCCATTTATCTAAAATATAAAACAATAATTTACGCAGATAGAAGCCCAAAATTAATTAAATTATTTTAAATAATAATTATTCAATTTTAATGATTAAGAGTTTTAATAAAACAAAGTTTTAAGGAGGAGAGAAAAAAAAAGGACTTATGAAAAAGATACATTGATTCATTATCCCGCTTCTGATATGTTGGACAGTCGAGTTTTCAAATAAAAATCACTCATTATGGGACATAAATTTATTAAATAGTAATAATTATATATCTAAATAGGTATTTCGACAATTTAATAAATGGGGTATTTATAAAAAAAATGTATATTATAATCAACACTATTATACTAAAGAAATATAAATAATATATTTATTAGGTACTCACATGTTTTAACAACCCTTTCCACTAAATAAATCACAACTTTAATACGCAAGCTTGTAGCCTTGCCGTGTTCTCACTTCAACGATCAATGTACGACTAACTCGCTTCCTTGTGCAACAGTCGTATTTATACCCCCGGCAAAACAATATAAAGGTGGGGATGGTGTCGAAAAATAACACGTGCGGATGATGTCATGCGCACGTGTTAATCATTATTTTTGCACAAGCAAGCTTTTATACATTTAACACAAATAGTAGAAGTATTTATTTAAGAAAGCTGACATAAAAATCTCTTATTTTGTCAACTTTCACTATTAAATTTAGTTATTTATCCCTATTTGTTTCTTTGGGAAAGTTGTTTGTTATCATGAGTACAATCATGTGTCTAAGTATCGTTTACTAATTACCAGTCACCCTAGATACCAAACAATTCAATTTCGCAACTATTCAGTGATTTTGCACTGATTTTGAACAGTTAAGACCAATCACTGAATCTAAATTTTTAGCTTACCCTTCACTTAGCCAATCAGAGCGCATGAGGAATACGTGAAATTGATTCTAAACAAAAAAAACCGGCCAAGTGCGAGTCAGACTCGCGCACCGAGGGTTCCGTACAAAGCTGTAGGGTATATAAGTAAATGGTAGTATAGACCTGAGTATTTGATATTAATTTCAAAATATGACGTATTAAAAAAAAACTACTCACTAGATCTCGTTCAAACCAATTTTCGGTGGAAGTTTCCACCGTAATGTACATCATATATTTTTTATAGATTTATCATTCTCTTATTTTAGAAGTTACAGGGGGGGGGACACACATTTTACCACTTTGGAAGTGTCTCTCGCGCAAACTATTCAGTTTAGAAAAAAATAATATTAGAAACCTCAATATCATTTTTGAAGACCTATCCATAGACACCCAACACTTATGGGTTTGATGAAAAAAAAAATTTTGAGATTCAGTTCTAAGTATGGGGACCCCCAAAATTTTATTGTTTTTTTTTTCTATTTTTGTGTGAAAATCTTAATGCGGTTCACAGAATACATCTACTTACCAAGTTTCAACATTATAGTTCTTATAGTTTCGGAAATAAATGGCTGTGACATACGGACGGACAGACAGACAGACAGACATGACGAATCTATAAGGGTTCCGTGTTTTGCCATTTGGCTACGGAACACTAATAAATGACATAGCGGTTAATTTTTCGACGGCTGCGGTAGCTTCGATAGAATACCTCGGTGCCGATCAGACCCGATCGAAAGCCTTCGCCATACATAGGCTCACCGCCAATGCCACACGTTGAGTGTGGAAGTGTATAAGATATGTTGTTATATACAGAAGGAATGCTGCGAGGTGGTGATGTTCTGGCGCGTGCAGCAGACCCTGCGCACCACCGCCAACGCGCTCCGGCAGCAGATCGGGAACAGGGAGGCCGCCAGGCTGGACCGGGAGCTCAGGGAGGTGCTCGATGAGGTATGTGCACGCACACACACAGACACACACACACACACACGCACACCGCCAACGCGCTCCGGCAGCAGATCGGGAACAGGGAGGCCGCCAGGCTGGACCGGGAGCTCAGGGAGGTGCTCGATGAGGTATGTGCACGCACACACACAGACACACACACACACACACGCACACCGCCAACGCGCTCCGGCAGCAGATCGGGAACAGGGAGGCCGCCAGGCTGGACCGGGAGCTCAGGGAGGTGCTCGATGAGGTATGTGCACGCACACACACAGACACACACACACACACACGCACACCGCCAACGCGCTCCGGCAGGAGATCGGGAACAGGGAGGCCGCCAGGCTGGACCGGGAGCTCAGGGAGGTGCTCGATGAGGTATGTGCACGCACACACACAGACACACACACACACACACGCACACCGCCAACGCGCTCCGGCAGCAGATCGGGAACAGGGAGGCCGCCAGGCTGGACCGGGAGCTCAGGGAGGTGCTCGATGAGGTATGTGCACGCACACACACAGACACACACACACACACACACACACACGCACACCGCCAACGCGCTCCGGCAGCAGATCGGGAACAGGGAGGCCGCCAGGCTGGACCGGGAGCTCAGGGAGGTGCTCGATGAGGTATGTGCACGCACACACACATCGCAATGAAGTTCCATCATGAAAAGTCTGTCCGTCTCTCTCGCACGTTGTCAAGCTTATGATTATGAAGGAGACAGTTATTGTAAAATAGAGTGGTAATTTTTTGCATTCGTCAGTTACTAATTACTGATCGATTAGAAGCAATAATGTAATAAAACATCCTGTATCGTGAAATTGCATACGTGTGAGTACTGTGAACGTGCCAGCTTAATGCCCGGTTTCTATAAGCAAAAACGAATCGTTTTGCTTACCAATGGTAGGTTTTTTTATTGCCAAACTGAGCATATAGATCATTTCGTAAGCTAATTTTACATGTGATAGCTACTGCCATATGGGAGGGTCTGCTATGCAAAGCTTTGAGGTCTTTGCTTCATTATTAGTAAAGATATGTCTTAATTTTAATCGATAACGGTCCGTAAATTACAGGAATCGGCCATTAGTTAACCGACCTGTACTACTATCCAACATGTTATATTTAGACCGCGGTCCACAGCCACGATGACGAAACCTAGAGGATTATCTTCTCTTATCATTTGAGTGGTACCACCTCCTACATACTTATTTATATAAATCTTTTTGCATTTCAAGATGGCGGCGGATCCAGAACTGAAAAAGAAATTACTGTCGGGTAGAAGAGTAGAACTCGCTGAGGAACTAAGTAAGTATTGTTTATACATATAAATTTGAACTACCTTTCGTTCCGAGGTAGCCCGTGCCTTCCGTTTTTATATTATTTTTTGTTGATATCATTGTATTTTTTTTAGAGCGTGTGAGACAAGTTCAAGAGAAATTAGAAGAATTTATTGAAGCGTTAAACAAGGAGAAATAGTCTATAGATGTACATTGTAACTTATGTTTACTTATATATTATACATAGATGTTGTGCGGTCGCCTATACACACATACCTATGTTATATTATTACTTTGATATAAACGGGCTGGCGTTTGGCCACTGACCTAAGATGTAGCGCGCTTACACAGAAGAAACCTATTCACTCTGGACTCGGAATGTTGAATGAATTGATCTTTGAAGCTTAAGAAATAGCATTTAAAATATTTTCAGAATGAAAAATATGAAATTGTATGTAAATAATTATGTAGGCTGTTTTTTTTTCTAGTCAATATGGGCAAATTCTGTACTACAAGTCAGAGAGAAAAACGCTGAAAGGAACCATGAACTGAATTATGAAGAAAATAAAAGTGGTTTAATAATTTATCGCAGATACGGAATTTAAAAAAAACTTTTTTATTCGGATTCTTCTACGACACAATACGAATAAAATTATGCATGACAATCTTGGTCAAAAATTGCTAGAAGTTATCCAAAAGTTTGACGAAGTGGAGCAGATCGCGCAGGTTACTCACTATGTTGAGTCAAAGAATTAGCTCCTAGCATTCTGACAAGCAATTAAAGGTCAATTTTGATTACTCCTAGCAACTTGTGACCAAGATTGTTATACATAGTTTTGTTCGTATTGTGAAGTAGAAATATCTATATCTACGAAAATACACATTTTTATTTTCTTTCAAATTTTACTCATGGTTCCTTCCAGCTTTTTTCTCTAAGACCTGTAGTTCAGAACTTGCCCTTACTGGCTATTAAAAAAAAACACCTGTATAACGTGAACGCAGTTGTTTTAATTGTGAAATATTTATAGTATTTGGGGCTTATACAATATTTTTTCATATTGGTACGTTTAGCGTTTCGAATAAAGTAATTATGTTAAAAATATATAAAGAAAATTGTATGCATTTTAAAAAGAAGATATTCTACAAAATTAGTTGATTGCACAAATATTTTTATTTATAATTAATGAAAAAAAATTTATGCAGACTATATAACCTTTATTTGCATTTGTTTATTGTTTTTGGTATTAAAATATGTAATATAGAAAACCTCTTTTTTTAAGTTATTATGTCTGTAGAGGCGACCGCCTTTGTACGTTGTAAAATTTTGTTATTAACTTAACCGCTTGATATAAGTTATCTTTAAATAAAAAGTTGAAGAAATCTAATGTGTTTCATTTGGAAAATGTATTAACCCTTTATTTTGAAGCATTGGAAAGTCATAATATAATGATGGGTGACAAACCTCAAGCCAGCTTTTCACTATGGGATATAATATATATTATATCTCATAGTGAAAAGCCGGCTTCAACCTCATAGGTCTTAAGGAGTCTCACCAATGAACTATTACTATATTGACAGATTAGTTGGCGTACCAACCGGTAAAGTACTACCTATCACGCCGCAGGTCGTGGGTTCGATACCCACCAAGGGCAATTATTTGTCATGATAACATGTCGGCTTTTATGTAGGTATGTATAAAATGAAAAACCCTAGTATATATAATATATCAGTTATCTGGTTTCGAAATTACAAGCTCTGTTTAGTTCAGGATCAGATGAACGTGTGTGAGGAATGTCCCAGAAAAATGTAATATGCTGTGCTTAATAAACTGCAATAGATTTGAATAACAAACAACATTTTAGTCTTTGGCATATGTACTATTAAATATTCTGTGTCTTTGGGATGGCATGATAAAGTAAAATAAAAGATATAAATAAAACATGTATTTTATTTATTTAATTCACAAGGTGAAAAATGTTATTTATATACATCTTATATGTATATAAAAATGAATTGCTGTTAGTCTCTAAAACTCGATACGGCTTGACCGGTTTTGCTAATTTTTGTTTGGAAATATTTGTGGAAGTCCAGGGAAAGTTTAAATTTAGGGTAGGACGCGAACGACGTCGACCCCCGGCAGCTAGTAAAATAATAGAAAAAAAAACTATTTTACAGTAGTACTCAACTGATAAGGCGCGTCGTGAATCTTCGTTCGCACAGAAAAGAAAGTATGGCCCCGAAGATTAACGAAAGAATTCTTAAACTTACAATAAACCTTAGACCACTATTATAAGGATCATAATACACTACAGCTGTGAGCTGTTAGTTCCGTCTCACTCGCAAGTGACGCCCCTCCGCACACATGGCGGCAGCTGCCGACCAATAGCATTTCCCGCGCTTTGACAATGGCCCTGATTCTGTTGTTCACAACTAAACTAATTTTAATCTCGCTATGTCTCTTTCTAACAAAGAACATAAGAAAAGGATGTAAGAAATTTAGTCCTGTCAAATTAGTCCAATGCTTGCTATCAATATAAATTTAGTCGCCATCTATCGCGGTTACGCCTAAATACACGCAAAATAAGACGGCAAAGAATAATTTGACAGCTTCAAATATGTTCTACCCTTTTTCAATAATGTTCGTAAGAAAGAGATGAGATGTGTCTAAAATTAGTTTAGTGCGATCTACAACAGAATCGGCACCAATGTATCTTCTGCGCAGGTACATCGGTAAGCCATATCAGTTAGTTACTACTGTACAACGTTATTAAAATTGCGCGAAACGACACCGACACGAAAAAAAATACCTATATATGCCAAGGTTAAAAAAAGACACCGATAAAGTTTATTAAAAAGAAAGTACTTATAAACTTTGTTAAACAAAGCAAATACAAATTCACAAGCGAATACCAGGGGCCCAAGTCTACTATTTCAATTGTGTTCCAAATGTTCCAATGAACTTTCAATTGCGTCAAAATTGAGACATTTTACAGTTTTGATAGTCTACTTACTAACAGAATAGTGTCATTATGGCACAATTTTGACACCACTGAAAGATCATTGGAACACAATTGAAATAGCAGACTTGGGCCACTTGGGCCCCAGGTATCTGTTTTTCAAGTTGTATTTGCTTTTTTGGCCTCACTCCCGTATTCCACGCGCTCCATCTGCTTTCTTCTGTAATCTGAGCCGACACGTATCCGCATTTCGATTCGGAACCATAAATATTATCTTTTATTTAAAAAAAATCTATTTCTTATTTAATCCCTAGATAAACACATTATTAAAAAAGTATTTTGTCTCCTCATCATTAGCTTCTTTCATCGCGTGTCTGAGTCTATCCCTGGTAGTTTTCTTAAACTCTTTATATTTATCGTTTATAATATGCATTGCCAAACGAGCTTCATTCTTTTTAGCTCCCTTAAAGATCCCTTCAATTATGGCCCCTACAAACATAGCTCTACATGATCCGAAGTCAAAGTAATCATTAATATAACTCCGGAGACCATGTCTGTACAGTTCTATAATTGAATCAAAGTACTTGTCCCTCAGTTCCCCAACATCATTCGCTATGTAGGTGCCAAAGACTCTTCCAACTGTTTCGACGCTCTCTTCAGATTTCTTACGTTCTTCTGAGAACACTTCAGGAGATTGCTTTATGCACTCTTTTATAGTTTTGTAGTATAACATAGTCAAGTGTATATGCACATATTTTTGGAACCACATTTCCAATGGTAAAATCCTCTTCATCCAAGTCTCAACCCTTTCCAAAACTGGCAAGATACATACGTATTCCGAATCCATATATACTTTTGTGTATCGTAATGCTAACAGGAAATCGTCGATACTCGCTAAAATTTTCATTTTGTCCTCAAATGTATTCCAAATAATTACCATTTTTTCCAAAAACGGCTCACCAATTACTTCAAGCTTCCTTTTCTGAGATTCTTCAGATTTACATATAAGTAGAAACTTGGCAATTATACGCAAGTACATGTAAGTGCCTCGATAATCTACCTCATAGTCCTCAGATATTTTCTCAGGTAACAAATCATTGACAAATTCTAGAAGCAGATTTTCAATGAATTCCTCTGGTACATATTGTAAATGATTCTCAATGTCGCAAAGCACTGGCAGCGCTCGCAATTTACAAAACTTGCTAACAGCGTTGAAAAGGGCCGTGCAGTAATTTCCTTTGATAGCTGTTGGTATTGATTTTGCGTAAATAAGTTTTCGCAGTAAACGTGCCCGGGGCTTGATCGAAAGATCTATTTGCTCTATTACAGGCTCGATGACTGGCCAAACTCGTGGATCGTAACAAGTACCACGGCATCGATAATAAGAAAGAGCCACCTTCAATGTGCCGTTTGGATGTAGCAATGCGACGGAAGCGAATATGTCCGCCTCTTTGCCACCGCGCTGTGCTAGCGCCAACGCTGTTCTTGCTGTGCGACGCCACTTCACCAGCTCTTGTACACGGCGGTCTACGTCGATGTCGCTACACACAGCCACTTTATTCGCAACTGCCTTAGCACCAGCTTTGCGCCACCCGAATGCGTCAATATCAAATAGTGGTCTCGCTAAATGAGCGTTGGCTCGTAAAGCAGCCGCAAGTCTTGCGCCAACGCTGGCTTTTGGTTCGTCATCTAATTTCGTTAACTTTGCTTCCAGAGTAACTCCTGACAGTAACGCTAGAGGACGGACTAGAATCTTGTCGGGTTCAATTGCCACCTTATCTTCTAACGCTGTGAGGTGTCTTGCCGCCAAACCCTCTGACTCCGAAAAGTATATTACCAATTTACGAAGGTACCTTTCCGGTCGCAACTGCTTGACAGATATCGCCTTCAAAAATCGGTTGGTAGCGAGCACTCCAGGCTCATGACGTAACGCGTTTACGTAAGAAGCGTCGGACTGAACAAAAGTGAAATTCTCCTTGAATAACTCTCGCCTTGCTATCCTAGCATTATACAATCGTTTAAGCAGACCCTCGGCTTTGGAAGGATGAAGGCGCGCAAATTCCGCTATAGCGGATATTATCTCCGGGAAACTATCAGCTCGGACGTTATACTTGGATAGCGTATTTAACAAATCTACATAACGTTTCGCCGCCAGTTTAGGATCGCATTCAGATTTCGCGGCTCTTAATATCAACAGTGGTAGACGCGAAGCAATGCATTTCTTCTCTTCTTGGAGTAAAGTATAATCTGCGAGCGATGAGAATTCCTTGAAAAAGGCGACTTGAACCGCAGAATCGCTTTCTCTAGATTCTAGTAGATCCCTGAGAACGACAGCGTGCAAGCCTTCCCGGCAAGTTGCCTCCGATGGGCCGCCGTCGAGGCCGAGGCCTCTGCCAAATTCTAACAAGGCCGTCCAAGTATCCGAGGGTAATCGCCAAGCGCAAGCTCTCTTAACAAGGCTGCGGAAAACGGCAGCGCGTATTTGCACCGGCTCATTGCAGTGCTTCGTGGACAAGAACTGCAGCAGTTTATTGACACTTTCCGTTCGACCACCAGTTTTGCTGACCAACACCAACATCATGAATTGTCTATTCTGTGCCGAACTTTCAGTTGTTATTCTCTTACGCAATTCATAAAACACGCGATCAAAACTCACGAATCTGTACTCGTCGAATAATCGATCTAATAGTGTTTTCGCTCTGCAACAAGCGGACGCCATCGCAATTTTACAACCACCCTTACAATACCTTCTCTTTCTAAACATGCTTCTGAAATCATATGGCTCGTATTCATGTGGCTCATGTTTTTTATCATCGAACACATGCGGCTTGGTACTATCACAGATTGGACGTTTAGGTGTCGGATATGGCCATTCCTGGACTATTTCACCGACATCCTTATCAACAAAAACTTTTTTCTTGAACGACGACCTGTCTTCAACTCTCAACCGTTTAATCAAAGGTTCTACGGTCTTGTATGAGAATGAATTGGAGAGGTATCCCGCCCGAGCGAATTTCAAAATAACTTCTTTACATTCGTCACTTGACAAACATTGAGCGAGTGTCTTTATATCCAACAACCACGCCGTATACAGCTCAGTCTTGTTCATAAATCTACTTTTGTGATTCTTAATGATGTGCTTCGTCGCAGCGGAACTCAATTTATTGAATTGGTTGCGATCAAAATATTTTTCTGTGATATCCAGAAATATGTCACCGTCCGCTTTGAGGACACTCTTAATGCTGTTATAGTAATTTTGCTGATGCTTTGAATATTTAGATTTCACAATTGTATTATTCTCTATTGAATCGTAATATATCTTCGCTGTTTGAGGACATTTTTCACACAATACTTTCAAATAGAACGGAGATAATTTGTGCAGTATTTTAGGAACTTCTTGTAGGATTAATTCGTTGGAACACCGCCAAAGAAATTTCACAGCCATGTCGAAGTTTTTCTCGCAATAATGCAGATAGAACTCCTGGCACCTTAGCGGATCTCGTATATTTATGTACATCCAATGTTTCATTTTAGATACAGCCGTCGTTAGCATCGTTGGGTATAAAACATCTTCCAGATACTCAGGGCTTATGACATCTCGATACTGTTCTTCAAGAAGCCATTTCGATTTTAATGCTCTACTCACATACAGCATGTCTGCGTGTTTTAGGTTCTCCAAGACATAGTGGAGGTTTCTCTGCTTAGATGCTAGGTCTATCTTGTAAAGTCTATCAATTGGTGACACCTCAGCAATATCTTGGATAGTATTCAAGGAGATGTTGTTTTGTGCAGCTTCGATCACCAAGGAGTTAAGATGGCGGTGTCTGGTGCCCAAATTGTCCCCCGCCAAAGTTATTGGAATTACGGCTGCCATCTGCGGATTAAAGAAATAAGAATTCAATCAAGTTAACACTAATCTACATACCTACTTATTAAGTACCTAGTTAAATTATTAGATTCATTAATTAGTTACGGACTGAGTAGTTACGGCTTGACATTTAAAACTCAACTCATATAAAAAATATGCAAATTAGATTAATTAAATATCTGGTAAATAAAAAAGTTTGAAAGAAATGTAACATAACTATGACCTATTGTTTCATGTATGTAGATACATCTTAAAGTACATCACCTTACAGCCATTGAGCATTTAAAAAAAAAAAAAAAAAATGAGCAATATTATAGACAAGATAATAAAGGACATAGATCGCATAAGTTCTCCACTAGGCAGGTTAGACAAGGAAAATTTGTAATACCACGAGTAAACAACTATTTTGCGAGTCAGACTCGCGCACTGAGGGTTCTGTACAAACCTGTAGGTATATAAGTAAATGGTAGTTTATACCTGAGTATTTGATATGAATTTATTTATGACGTATTAAAAAAAACTACTTACTAGATCTCGTTCAAACCAATTTTCGGTGGAAGTTTGAATGGTAATGTAAGTACATCATATATTTCTTTTAGTTTTATCATTCTCTTGTTTTAGAAATTACAGGGGGGGGACATACATTTTACCACTTTGTAAGTGTCTCTCGCTCAAACTATTCAGTTTAGGAATAAATTATATTAGAAACCTCAATATCATTTTTGAAGACCTATCCAAAGTATGGGTTTTATTTAAAAAAAAATGAGTTTCAGTTCAAAGTATGGGGAACCCCCAAAATTTATTGTTTTTTTTTCTATTTTTGTGTGAAAATCTTAATGCGGTTCACAGAATGCATCTACTTACCAAGTTTCAACATTATAGTTCTTATAGTTTCGGAAAAAAGTGGCTGTGACATACGGACGGGCAGACAGACAGACGGACAGACATGACGAATCTATAAGGGTTCCGTTTTTTACCATTTGGCTACGGAACCCTAAAAATGAATCCCTATTTCCCTTGGACATCAAGCACGCGTGAACCGATTTCGCTAATAGCTTTTTTGTTGTGTTTGTTATTGTCAGCAGGTTCTTTTTCTCAGAAACTCAGAAAATTTAAGAAAACTTAACGACAATATAAACTTTTCTAATGTAACCTTAGCAGGGTGAGGTAGGGTAGGGTTGGGTTGGGTTGGGTTGGGTAGGGTAGGGAAGTGTAGGGTAGGTAAGGGGGTAAAGAAGGGGGCGCAGGTGAAACCGCGGGCGGAAAGCTAGTATTTTAATAAAAAAAAACGTTACGTACAATGCGAAACATTACATAGGTACACTTACATTCGTATTGCATAAACAGGTATCTAAATATTATCTTTTATTAAAAAAACAGTTACTTAATCCCTAGATTTAAATACATTATTAAAAAAGTATTTCGTTTCCTCATCATTAGCTTCTTTCATCGCATCTCTGAGTTTATCCCTGGTAGTGTCTCTAAACTCATAATAGTTGTCCTTTACAATATGCATTGCTAACCGAGCTTCGTTCTTTTTTCGTCCCTTAAAGATCCCTTCAATTATGGCCGCTACAAACATAGCTCTACATGATCCGAACTCAAAGTAATCATTAATATAACTTGAGAGACCATTTTGGTAAAGTTCTATTATTGAATCAAAGTACTTGTCCCTCAGTTCCCCAACTTCATTCGCTATGTAGTTGCCAAAAACTCTTCCAACTATTTCGACGCTCTCTTTAGATTTCTTACGTTCTTCTGATAACACTTCAGGGGATTGCTTTATGCACTGTCTGATAGCATTGTAATATAACATACTCAAGTGTATATGCACATATTTTTGGAACCACATGTCCAATGGTAAAATCCTCTTCATCCAAGTCACAACCCTTTCCAAAACTGGCAAGATACATACGTATTCCGAATCCATATATACTTTTGTGAATCGTAATGCTAACAGGAAATCGTCGATACTCTCTAGAAAGTGCTCTTTGTCCTCGAGTGTATTCCAAACAATTACCATTTTTTCAAAGAATGGCTCAACAATTACTTCAAGCTTCCTTTTCTGACATTCTTCAGATTTACACATAAGTAGAAACTTGGCAAGTATACGCAAGTACATGTTAGTGCGTTTATAGCCTAGCTCATTGTCCTTAGATATTTTCTCCGGTAACAAATCATTATTGACGAATTTTAGGAGTATATTTTCAATGAATTCCTCCGGTACATTGGGCAAATGATTCTCAATATTGCAAAGTACTGGCAGCGCTTTACCTGTAGAAAATTTGCTCAGAGCATTAAAAAGGGCCGCGCAGTAACTTCCTTTGATAGCTGTTGGTATTGATTTTGCGTAAATAAGTTTTCGCAGTAAACGTGCTCGGGGCTTAATCGAAAGATCTATTTGATCTATTACAGGCTCGATGACTGGCCAAACTCGTGGATCGTAACAAGTACCACGGCGTCGATAATAAGAAAGAGCTACCTTCAATGTGCCGATTGGATATAGTAATGCGACGGAAGCGAATATGTCCGCCTCTTTGCCAACGCGCGGTGCTAGCGCCAACGCTGTTCTTGCTGTGCGACGCCACTTCACTAGCTCTTGTACACAGTGGTCTACGTCGACGTCGCTACACACAGCCATTCTATTCGCAACTGCCTTAGCACCAGCTTTGCGCCACCCGAATGTGTCAATATCAAAAAGTGGTCTCGCTAAATGAGCGTTGGCTCGTAAAGCAGCCGCAAGTCTTGCGCCAACGCTGGCTTTTGGTTCGTCATCTAATTTCGTTAACTTTTCTTCCAGAGTAACTCCTGACAGTAACGCTAGAGGACGGGCTAGAATCTTGTCGGGTTCACTTGCCACCTTATCTTCCAACGCTGTGAGGTGAAGTGCCGCCAAACCCTCTGACTCCGAAAAGTATATTACCAATTTACGAAGGTACCTTTCCGGTCGCAACTGCTTGTCACATATCGCCTTCAAAAATCGGTTGGTAGCGAGCACTCCAGGCTCATGACGTAACGCGTTTACGTAAGATGCATCGGACTGAACAAAAGTGAAATTCTCCTTGAATAACTCTCGCCTTGCTATCCTAGCATCATACAATCGTTTTAGCAGATCCTCGGCTTTAGACGGATGAAGGCGCGCAAAATCCGCTATGGCGGATATTATCTCCGGGAAACTATCAGCTCGGACGTTGTACGTGAATAGCGTATCCAACAACTCTACGTAACGATTGACTACCAAATCTGGTTCAGATTCGGACTTCGCAGCTCTTAATATCAATAATGGTAAACGAGTAGAGACGCATTTCTTCTCTTCATGGAGTAAAGTATACTCTGTGAGCGATGAGAATTCCTTGAAAAAGGCGACTTGAATCGCAGAATCGTATTCTCTTGATTCTATGAGATCCCGGAGAACGACAGCATGCAAGCCTTCGCGGCAAGTCGCTTCCGATGGGCTGCCGTCGAGGCCGAGACCTCTGCCGAATTCTAACAAGGCCTTCCAAGAATCGGAGGGTAATCGCCAAGCACAAGCTCTTTTAACAAGGCTGCGGATAACGGCAGCGCGTATTTGCACCGGCTCGTTGTAGTGCTTCGTGGACAAGAACTGCAGCAGTTCATTGATACATTCCGTTCGACCACCAGTTTTGCTGACCAACACCAACATCATGAACTGTCTATTCTGTGCCGAACTTTCAGACGCCATTTTCTTACGTAATTCATAAAATACGCGATCAAAACTCACGAATCTGTACTCGTCGAATAATCGATCTAATAGTGTTTTCGCTCTGCAACAATCGTCAATATTATAACCACCACCCTTACAATACTTTTTCTTTCTTAACATGCATCTGAAATCACCCTTATCAAATTGCTCGTATTCATAAGGCGCATGTTCTTCATCATCGAACACATGCGACTCGTTACTATCACAGATTGGACGTTCAGGTGTGGAATATGGCCATTCCTGGACCATTTCACCGACATCCTTATCAACGAAAACTTTCTTCTTGAACGACGATCTCTCTTCAACGCTGAGCCGCTTTATCAAAGGTTCTACGGTCTTGTATGAGAATAAATAGGAGAGGTATCCCGCTCGAGCGAATTTCAATATAACTTCTTTACATTCATCACTTGATAAACATTGAGCGAGTGTCTTTATGTCCAACAACCACGCCGTATACAGCTCAGTCTTGTTCATAAATCTACTTTTGTGATTATTAATGATGTGCTTCGTCGCAGCGGAACTCAATTTATTGAATTGGTTGCGATCAAAATATTTTTCTGTGATATCCAGAAATAGGTCACCATCTGCTTTAAGCACACTCTTGATGCTGTTATAGTAGTTTTGCTGATGCTCTGAATATTTGGATTTTACATTTGAATTGTTCTCTATTGAATCGTAATATATCTTCGCTGTTTGAGGACATTTTGCACACAATACTTTCAAATGGAACGGAGATAGTTTGTGCAGTATTTTAGGCATTTCTTGTAGGATTAATTCATTGGAACACCGCCAAAGAAATTTCATAGCCATGGCGAAGTTTTTCTCGCAATAATGCAGATAGAACTCCTGGCACCTTAGCGGATCCCGCATATTTATGTACACCCAATTTTTCATTTTAGATACAGCCGTCGTTAGCATCGTTGGGTATAAAATATCTTCCAGATACTCAGGGCTTATGACATCTCGATACTGTTCTTCTAAAAGCCATTTCGATTTTAATGCTCTACTCACATAGAGCATATCTCCGTGTTTTAGGTTCTCCAAGACATAGTGGAGGTTTCTCTGCTTAGATGCTAGGTCTATCTTGTAAAGTCTATCAATTGGTGACACCTCGGCAATATCTTGGATAGTATTCAAGGAGATGTTGTTTTGTGCAGCTTCGATCACCAAGGAGTTAAGATGGCGGTGTCTGGTGCCCAAATTGTCCCCCGCCAAAGTTATTGGAATTACGGCTGCCATCTGCGGAATAAAGAAATAAGAATGCAATCAAGTTAAAACTAACCTAAATACCTAGAAATACTAAATTAAGTAGTAAAATTACCAAGTGTACTAAATGAAGTTATATAAAACCAATGTTTTACAAGTTAGCTTTAGAGGTATTTATCGATGTTATGAGTGTATACAGAATTACAAACCCCCTTCTGCGAGTTTTGATTTATTTGAAAAATGTATGGATGAAACATTATTTAAAATAAGTAAAACTAATAAGGACATTATTATTTGTGGTGATTTTAATATAAATATTTTGGACAATAATGCTTTGAGTAATAGGATAAAATCTTTATTTTTATGCTACAATCTTGTAAATCTTTTTTTTGAACCAACTAGGATTACTGCTACTTCAGCAACCTGCATTGATAATATATACACAAACTTGCAGACTGTTACTAAGTCCATCATTAGTAAATTAACTTCTGACCATTGTGGTCAGATGGCCTCTTTTAATGTTCCTAGAAAAAAGGTGATAAAAAGAGATATTAAATGTGTACCAATGAGTGAAAGTCGCTGTGAAAAATATGCTCAGTAAATTACCATATTTAGCTTATAATGTAATGATGATGCAAATGATCTATATAATGAAATTTTTAATTTAACTAAAACTGAATTTTATGCAATATTTAAATCAAAGAATGTAAAACGAAATACTTATATGGTGTTTAATGATTGGGCGACGGTGGGAATCCATAAAAGTAGACAAAGATTGTATGACTTATATGGTGAAAGGCAATATAATCATAATTCTGCTTTTTTGGATTATGTAAGAAATTATTCTCGAATATTTAAACGTGTTTGTTCTGCGGCAAAATCAAAACATCTTAGTAATCAAATTAAATGTAGTCAAGATAAAATTAAAATGACTTAGAGAATTATAAATAGTGAAACTGGAAAAGTCAAAGTACATAATAATGATATTCGACTCATGATTAACGATAATGTTATTGAATCAGATCTTGAAGTTGCTGCCGAATTCGAAAAATTGTTCACAGATATTCCAGTTTCGACAACCAAATTCCTCACCCACCCTCGCTGTATCTTTGCTTAAGGAAAACGTTAAAGAATGTACAGTTGACTTTAAGTTTTCTACTGTTACCTCTAATGATATTATTAAAACCTTCAGATCTTTGGATTTAAAAAAGACTGTGGACCTCTGGGGACTTTCTGTCAAACTTATTGACTCCATAATAGATTGTATTGCGCCATATTTAGCTGTAACTTTCAATAAGTGTATTGATTGTGGTTTATTTCCTGATTTAATGAAACATAGTAGTAAAGTAGTGCCCTTATTTAAAGCCGGTAGTACATCTGACCCTACTAATTATAGACCCATTTCCATACTACCGACTCTTAGCAAAGTTTTCGAGAAAATTATTCTTAATCAATTGATGGTACATTTTAATAATAATAGACTACTTCACAGGTAACAATTTGGTTTTACTAAGGGTCGCTCAACAACCGATGCTGGTGTTGAGCTTGTTCAAAATATTTTTGATACCTGGGAGAATTCGCGTGATGCCTTTGGTGTTTTTTGCGACTTGTCCAATGCGTTCGATTGTGTTCACCATGAGTTATTGGTCAGAAAATTGAACCACTATGGTATTAAAGGTACTGCACTCAGTCTTCTGAATTCATACCTGAGTGATAGAATTCAGAGGATTGATGGTAACGGCAAGGTTTCCCCGGAGTCTACAGTTACCATGGGTGTCCCACAAGGTTCCATCCTTGGACCTTTTCTTTTTCTAGTCTACATCAATGATTTGCCTTATCTTGTAGAAAAGAAACATGAGATAGTATTGTTTGCTGATGATACTACACTTCTTTTTTTTTTTTATACGACTAAATCGGCAAACAAGCATACGGCCCACCTGATGGTAAGCGGTTACCGTAGCCATATGGACGCTTGCAACACACGAAGCATCGCTCACGCGTTACCGACCTTTCCCCCCTCTCCAATGAGCTCTGGCGACCTTACTCACGCGCAGGAACACAACTTTACACAACATAAAGTTATTTGGCTGCGGTATTCTGTAAGGTGGAGGTACTTCTTTACAAAGTGAAACGACATAACCTTAATTCTGACGAAGTGAACAATGCTCTTTCATTAGTTGTTGATTGGTTTACGGCTAATAATTTACTGTACGAGCAGGTGTTGAAAAAAAAAATTTACTAACTCACAAGGTAACGAAGTATCCGGGAAAACCAACGCTTCGCTTCATCGTTTCTTATACGAACAGCAAAGGAGTGGAACTCTCTTCCGGGATCTGTGTTTCCCGACACCTACAACCTAGATGTATTCAAGGCCAGAGTGAATAGGCTTTTTCTGGGTAAGCGTGCTACATCCTCGGCCTCGTCTTAACTCCTCATGGGGTCAGTCGAAGGTCAAACGCAAGCCCATTTAAAAAAAAAAAAACGAACTATGCTCGCAATTTCTCTAGGAGACAGGGAAACGACGATATTCGTAGGAGAACAAAAATTACTGATATAGCTCTTAGTGAAGGTGATAGTAAGCCGATGTGATAGCAATGGGCAGACCACATCGCTCGAAGACGACGCGAGTGGCGACCACGTACAGGAAAGCGCCGTTATGGACGACCACTTGAGACTTTCTTCACCAATATTCCAGTTTCGACTACCAAGTCTCTTAATTCTTCTCCCACCCTCGCTGTATCTTTACTTAGGAAAAATGTAACAGAGTGTACAGTTGACTTTAAATTCTCAACTGTTACTTCTAGCGATATAATTAAAGCGTTCAAATCTCTAAATTTGAAAAACACTGTTGATCTATGGGGGCTTTCAGTTAAACTTATTAATTCTATAATTGATTGTATTGCACCTCATTTAGATGTTATTTTTAATAAATGTATTGATTGTGGTGAGTTTCCTGACCTTATGAAACATAGTAAAGTAGTGCCTTTATTTAAAACCGGTAGTACATCTGACCCCACAAATTTTAGACCGATTTCCATATTACCGACATTCAGTAAAGTATTCGAGAAAATTATACTTAATCAATTGATGGTACATTTCAATAGTAATAGACTGCTTCACAGTAAACAATTTGGTTTCACTAGGGGTCGCTCAACAACCGATGCTGGTGTTGAGCTTATTCAACATATTTTTGACGCCTGGGAAAATTCACGAGACACCATTGGTGTTTTTTGTGACTTATCCAAGGCTTTTGATTGTGTCCATCATAAAATACTGATCAGCAAATTACATCACTACGGCGTTAGAGACACTGCACTAGATCTTTTGATTTCTTACTTATGTGACAGAATTCAAAAGGTTGATGTTAATGGTAAAGTATCCCCTGGGTCATCAGTAACTATGGGTGTACCACAAGGTTCTATCCTTGGACCTTTTCTTTTTCTCATTTACATCAACGACTTACCATATCTTGTTGAAAAAAAACATGAGATAGTATTGTTTGCTGATGACACTTCACTTCTTTACAAAGTGAATAGACATGATTTTAATTCTGACGATGTGAACAATGCTCTTTCTGTAGTCGTTGATTGGTTTACAATAAATAATTTATTGCTAAATGAGAAAAAAACAAAATGTATCAGATTCAGTCTACCCAATGTGAGACATTCGGACACAAATATTGTAATTAAAGGCGAAAAACTGGATCTTGTTGAAACAACTGTATTTTTAGGTATCACTTTAGATAATAAGTTACAATGGAGCCCTCACATTTGTAAATTGGTGGATAGACTTAGTTCTGCAGCTGATGCAGTGAGAAAAATTCGCGCTCTCACTGACGAATCTACGGCAAAATTAGTTTATTTCAGTTACTTTCACAGTTTGATGTCTTACGGTATCCTCCTCTGGGGTAGTGGTGCCGAAATCAATAGAATTTTTATACTGCAGAAAAAGGCTATCCGCGCAATATATAAAATAAGGCCTAGAGATTCTTTGAGAGACAAGTTTAAATCTATTAATATAATGACAGTGTCGTCACAGTACATATATGAAAATCTTATTCATGTGAGGAAAAACATAAATAACTTACCTAAGAATAGCGACACTCATAGTTTGAACACTAGAAATAAGCACAAACTTGCTGTACCTTTAACTCGGCTCAGCAAAGTCCTTAACTCTTTCAAGGGGCAATGTATACGTTTCTATAATAAAGTACCCAAAGAAATCGAAGAGCTACCTATACATAGATTCAAAAAGATAGTAAAACAGAAGTTATGCAAGAAGGGGTACTATAAAGTTTCTGATTTTGTAGATGACAAGAATGCATTTGAATGAATTGTTCGCTTCGCACGCTATTGTTATATATATTTTGTAAATTGTAATATTTATAAGTACACATAAAAAAAAAAAAGAACACTTGCTGAGTTTCTTGCCGGAGTCTTCTCAGTTCAAGTTGTATTTGGAACCGGTGTAGAGTCATTTGTTAACTTTCACAAGTGCCCTATAAGGGCCAAATTTGAATAAATGAATTTTGATTTGATTGATTGACCTCCCACCAGACGGATTGACGACCTGGTCAGAGTCGCTGGGCGCCGCTGGATGCAAGCGGCCCAAAATCGTTCGAAGTGGAAGTTAATGGGGGAGTCTTTGTTCAGTAGCGGTCATCCATAGGCTGATATGATGATGATGATGTGTTATATTTGACTTTGACAAAAACGCTGATAAGCTGTTAATTTTCTAATTATTTTTGGTTTTAATGTGTATTTTCGGAGTACTTGAAATTTTTCTAAGAAAAAACGTTATCTCTACAAATACACACTTCCTACAGTTTCTTTCAGCGATTTCTCATAAGCTTGTAGTTCAGTTCGTTCGATTTCGGTGGATATCGACATTTGTTTTAAGAACGTATGCAACATCTTTGTGTTTCAAAGGTTTTTCGTTAATTTTGATCAATATTTGCAGTCTTTTAGAGCATTCAATCTCATAAAGAAATTCCCGGGAATTCCCGGGAAATCGCAAAAAAAAAACCCGACTTCGGGAACGACATATTTCCCGGGAATTCCCGATACCCGGGACCCGGGAACGAAACCCTAACCTGTAGTAACGCAATAAATATTTTGATTTGATTTGAAGGTTCTAGCTGCCCGGCACAACTTCTTTGCGTAATGTCCTTTTTTTTTATTAGCGTGGGGAAATCCTCATAAGATACCTGAGCGCCCTGGGGGGGAGCGGCCAGGTTATGCCGGACTTTTACCGGCTTAAACCCCACGGTGGTCGCCACCTGCGCTACAGAGGGGGCCGGGCTCTCGTGCATATCGCGTACCTGCTCGCCCCTCCACGCGCGGCGCTGTTATAGCCCGTCCCGGGGGAAGTGTGATACCTCCCCCCAGCACCCTCGCGGTGCTATCGCACGATGAGTCGTGACCACAACGACCCATCGTCCTCTTCGGGGCCGCTTCTGGGCCCTACTCTAAACAACCGGTAGGGTACTTTACGGTAGGGTAGCGTAACCGTTAAGTTTTCTAAAATTTTCTAAGCTTCTGCGCAATTTTCTATTTTCTTTATGTCCTTCTAAGTAAAAATTGATAGCTTCTTACAAAAAAATAATATACTTGCAGAAAATCAATTTGGATTTCAAAAAAACAGTTCCACATCATTGGCTTGTTTCTTTTTGGTAAAACAGATCACGGAATCTTTAGATAAAAAAAAACCAGTCCTATCAGTCTTTCTAGACATGAGTAAAGCGTTTGACTTTGTGTGCCATAAAAAGCTACTTCAGAAGTTGCATAAATATGGAATAAGAGGCAAAGCTCATGACTGGTTAGATAGCTATCTTAGCAATAGAAAACAGCGTACCGAAATCACGAAAATTGTAAATTTTAAGAAAAAGTCATTTATGTCCTCTTCCCGAATTAATAACAATGGCGTTCCACAGGGCAGTGTTCTTGGCCCTTTGCTTTTTCTACTCTACATTAATGACCTACCTAGAGCACTCAAACAAGATTGTATTCTATTTGCTGATGATACAACATTAATAATTAAATCTGAAAATCAATCTGACATAGAAAATTTGACTAATGATGAATTAAATAATACTAGGATATGGTTAAATGATAATAATTTAAATATAAATGTTGAGAAGACAAAGCTAATACAATTTCAAACATATAATAGCAATAATGTAAATGCTAGAGTTCATTTCAATAATGTTCCTCTACAGCACACCCAATCTACTGTTTTTTTAGGTATAACGATAGATAAATATTTAAATTGGAAAGAGCATATTGATAAGGTTTGCACTAAATTAGATAGATTCGTATATGCCCTAAGAAGACTTACGCTGGTGGCGTCTAATGAAACAGCTTTATCTGCGTATCACGGATATGTATCTTCTGTTTTGCGATACGGATTAGTAATATGGGGGAATTCAGTTGATATTAACCGTGCTTTTCTGGTACAAAAAAAATGCATAAGAGCTATTTGTAGAGCAGGATACATAGATCACTGCAAGCCATTGTTTAAAAGTTTAAAAATCCTTCCTCTGCCGTGCCTCTACATTATGGAAACATGTTTGTTTGTTAAAAAATATCCCCGTTTATTTCCGCTCCATGATGTAGTGTTGGACAAACAAAACAGTAGTAGAGATCCATTTAAGCTTTATGTACCGCATCAAAGACTTCAATTATTTAGTAAGAATGTTTATTGTGTAGCTATCAGAATTTATAATAAATTACCTATTGAATTAAGAAAATTGACATTGTATAAATTTAAATCAGCATTATCTAATTGGTTATTAAATATGTGTTTTTATTCGCTACAAGAGTTCCTCGACTTTAAAGGTTAAGTAATAATTGACATGATCGGACATAATTTGAGATACCTACTGAGAATTCCATGTTTTTAATTTTATTATGATTTTATTTATAGACATTATGTAATTTTGCTTTACGATTCAATTTGTCATATTATTATTTGTGTAATGTTGTTTGTGTAATTCAATTAATTTTATTTTAAATATTTCTACACCATCTGTGATGGTAGAATACGTCGGCCACTTTTTTATTTAAGAACAGATGTACCGTATTTTCTGAAATAAATCTATTCTATTCTATTCTATTCTATTCTATTCTTCTTGAACCTTATACGAAGTATTAGAAAACATTTTAAAAAAAATAACGAAATTGGTAAAGCCCTCAAGTTCTCAAGTTATAGCGTGACATAGCATTTTGATCACCCAGTCCCCCGGATCGAGAGGGTAGCGGGTGCTATGCACAGACTACTGCCCAATCTCGGGGGACCCAGGGAGGATGTTCACCACCTCTATGCGGGGGTCATACGATCCGTAGCTCTTAATGGGGCGCCCGTATGGGCGAAGAGGCTGGCCATCCGACTCTGTAGGATGAAAATCTACAGCGTCCAGCGAAGGATGGCTCTACGGGTCGTACGAGTTTACCGCACAGTATCCTTTGAGGCGGCTCGTTTTTCGCCACTTGATATTCTGGCGGACATGCTATGCGAGGGTCTATGACCGGATTCGCATCGACCGCTAGAGTGATAGAGGCGACCCAGAGGAGGCGAACGGCAAACGGCAGGAACCAATTATCGCGTTCGTGACGTGGCACGCGAGGCTCCGCGAGGAGCGGCATTGGCGCAAACGCGTCGTCGAAGCAGTCCTGCCAGTCTTCGAGGCCTGGATGCAGCGACAAGGTGGACGACTCACCTACAGACTTACAAAGATAATCACCGGGCATGGGTGCTTCGGTGATTATTTGTGTAGGATTGGACGTGAGGCGACGGCGGCCTGCTTCCACTGCGGTGAAAGCGACCAGAATTCCGCATCGCACACGCTCGTGGTGTGCTCTGCATGCTGGTCCAAGAGATCAGATAGAATCTCTCCCTGCCAGCAGTGGTATCGGAAATGCTGAGCGGGGATTCAGTGTGGAGAGCCGTAGCCTCATTCTGTGAGACTGTAATGGTCCAGAATGGTGCTGAGCGGGATCGGGAGAGGGCCGGAGGTGAAGCCGCCAGGGCGCAAACGTGCCTAGTCGCGGCCCCTCTGCCCTGAAGCTCGGGCTTGTAATAACAGCTACGGTGTTCCCCTGCCTGTCGAAAAAGGCGACTAAACGGGGCCTTTGGGGTCGTGGGCAATCAGAGCGGGGGCTCTGTGCGCCCAGAAGCGACCCCAAGGAGGACGATGAGTCGATGTGGTCACGCACGACTCATCGTGGGTGCTGGGGGGAGGTGTCAGACTTCCCCCGGGACGTCCTATCAAAGCGCCGCGCTTGGAGGGGTGAGAAGGTACGCGTTCAACACGAGAGTCCGCCCCCCTCTCTACAGCGCAGATGGCGACCACCGTGGGGTACAAGTCCGGCATAACCCGGCCGCTACCCCCGAGGCAGTCGGGTATCCTATGAGGATTTCCCAACGAAAAAAAAAAACCGCGGGCGGAAAGCTAGTAGGCAATAAAACTCAAAATACACGAATTAATGAAAATAGAAACGAAAACGCAACGTTACTCTGCAAGTTCCCGCCAAAAAATCCATATACTCTTTTGCTTATTTTCTGTGATTTTCTTATTAGTTTTGTAGTATCACAGCAAATTCTTTTTCGGAATTATTTTTGCCAGTGTCAAGTTATATTATTATTTCATTTATGATTAAGAGTTATAGTCGAATTTCGACTCATGGGCGACTTCTAGTATTAATAGTTACACAATAAAAACTAAGTTCAAAAACTAAAACCCGACTACTGAAAAATCACGCTCTAAAAAGTATCAAACAAGAAAATATTCTGATCTGAAATTGTTATGTACACACTGATCAATATTTATCGTCTATTAAATAAACAACTTACACGTAATATATTTAAATGTATTTAATAAATATTCACAGTGATGTTCAGAGGTTAGCCGTGGTCATATGCCACCTACCCTAACAAAGCTGTGGGACAATGTAGTGGGCTGCAATATTGATATTTTTTTGAATGTATAATCTTTTTCCTTTATTTATGTTGTAACTGTTTTTTGTTCCATAATAAATAAATAAAAAGCAATACATTCTAACAGTAGTAAGCGATCATAGCTTTAGGGCAAAGTGGCATATGACCACGGCTAACCTCTGAACATCACTGTGAATATGTATTAAATACATTTAAATATATTACGTGTAAGTTGTTTATTTAATAGACGATAAATATTGATCAGTGTGTACATAACAATTTCAGATCAGAATATTTTCTTGTTTGATACTTTTTAGAGCGTGATTTTTCAGTAGTCGGGTTTTAGTTTTTGAACTTAGTTTTTATTTAAATTATTTTGGGGTTATCATTTCACGATAACGTATATGCAGAGCTATTTTTCTTTCTTGTATACTATATGTATGGGTAGGTTTGGAGAGAAAATATATTTGGGTATACATATGAGGCGTGATTTTAGATATTATTCTCAATTATCGGGTGCATACAAGCAAAACCGCGAGCAATAGTTAATCTTAATACATAAAATGATAAACTGATTGTTGATATATCAACGCACAGTCCTTACCGCCGTACCTAAAGATTTGAAATTTTGCACAAAGATACCTTATACAGTAGAGGCATCTACTAAGGAAGGATTTTTGGAAATTCCACTCCTAAGAGGGTTAAATAGGGTATGAAAGTTTGTATGCAAGTCCGTCAGTTTTGAAGTAAGGATCTTCAAATTTTATGTCAGCCTAAGCTGACAATGGTTGAGGAACTTATGGATAGATCTCCGCCCGTCTATCTGACTGTCTGTCTGCCTACCACGAGCAAATTTATTTTATACTACTATGGTTACAAACAAGCATATAATCAACCTGATGGTAAACGGTCACTTAAATCAAAAGTACTAAGGAGTATTGATATCAACTTTGATGCAAATCACCCCTAAAATAACACGATTTTACGAAATACGTCTTCCATCAATTCTGATAAGTAATGTTTATGCAAAATTTTAAGTAGATCAGACCAAGGAATCACGTTGTCCCATACAAACTTTGCCCCCGTTTTTCACATTAAATTAAATTATAGAAGATTAAATGTCGATTCAGTCTACTTTATAGTTTTGCCGCGCCGGATTCTGCAATTGTTTTCAATGCGATTATAATGTAAATATTATGTATGAATCTAAGCTTGTTTTGAAAAGAGTAATTTTTTATAAATATATAAATATATCCTGGGACATTCCTCACACACGGTCATCTGATACCTAACTAAGCACAGCTTGTACTTTGGAAACCAGATAACTGATATAATACATATACTACTTTTTGTTTGTAAATACATACTTATAATATACATAATTACATCCAGACTCAGTACATACAGACATGTTCATGCACACAAATGCATGTCCTGTGTGGGAATCGAACCCACGACCTGCGGCACTATAGGTTAAGACTCCACGTCTTAACTAACTGCGCCAACTTGCTGAGTTTATTGCCGGCTCTTCGCAGCAGATGCAAACTTCCGAACCGGTATTGGAGTATTAGAGTCAGACTTTTCATAAGTGCCTGCGAAGGTCTATTTGAATAAATGATTTAGAATTTTGGATTTTCTTGAATTTTGAGTACCTATTTATTATAGATATATGTATTTTGGGTAGGTATGGAGAGAAAATATGTTTGGCTCACATTAGAGGCGAGATTTTAAAAATTATTCCCAATTATCGGGTGCTTGCAAGCAAAGCCGCGAGCAATAGCTAACAATATGTATATTTTTGAAATGTACTCATTAAGCCCTTTTATTTGATACCCAACACGGCATCATTAAAAAATCTTTTACTTTTAGTCCATGACTTTTTGTCCTCTAGAGGGCGCCATATCCAATTTAATGTAACGTCATATAGCCTATAACCAGTGGACGATCAAGACGCTTCCAACGATACCTCATTTGTCAATTTGTCATTAGTAGTATAGATGGTATGAGGGAAGAGATGAACATACATACCCACATACATACATACCGGTCAAAATCATAACCCTCCTTTTTGCTTCGCCGTAGTCGGGTAAAAAATAAAGCAGTCAGAGGTACAATAAAAACAGCTCTTCTTCTTCTACAGGGTTCTTCAAAAGGGTTGTGAAGAGATTTCTGCAGGGTCGGCAACGCGCGCGTGATACCCCTGGTGTTGCAAGCGTCCATAGGCTACGGTAACCGCTTACCATCAGGCGGGCCGTATGCTTGTTTGCCACCTAAGTGGTATAAAAAAAAAAAACTCAAATAACGTAAGAATAATAAGTACGGGAGATCTGGCCATGTGGCGAACCCTGGGGGAGGCTTACGTCCAGCAGTGGACTGCAATAGGCTGAAATGATGATGAATGATGAATAAGTACGTACCAAGTAGGTACAATATTATGCGTCATATGGCGTAAAACTGAGTCGTAATCCTTTTTCGACATCAAAGAAGAAAAAGAAAGAAGAAAGAAAAAACATTTATTTTGACAGTAACACAACACAATTACATACACTGTTACATATAACATACACAGAAGACAGTAAAAAAGAAAATACAAGTAATAATAAATTGTGTTGTGTGACATCAAAAATGGACAGCGACTCAGTTGTAGACTGCAAGCCCAGTACAGGGCTACAGCACTGATTTTCAGTCGCTTTTCAGTCATCACACAATACTACTGCATGTTACAAGGGCTGCATTCCGAATTAATGCTATAATCGCTGTTATCGATTTGAGCGTGCTTAAACCCGTGCCGAATTGAATAATGACAGATTACGATGTCCCGTGAAACGTCATAGATGACGTCATGACATCCGCCATATTGCGCTCACACCGACCATGCCAAAGAGTATCGTAACTATAACAAAAGGAACATTCCCCTTAACTATGCCTAAACTGATATCACCGTGAGCGCTGTCAAAAGTGACGGTTAATTATTGTTTTTCGGCAAAAAGTCTTATAAGATTCTTGGTTTTCTATTTGGCAAAGATACTTTTTATGTTTTTATGAGAGAAAAATAATAAAAGACGCGAATATTCCTTTTAGCGAGTTAAATTATAAAAGATATAAGGAGCGCATTGTTAATTCAGATTTTAATTAAATTCTCAAATGTTCTGTTTTGAATACTATGAGCGCGATAACGGACGTTCCGAATTGTTGACAGTTCTCAGCTGTCATTAACGTGATATCTTACTCGGTAGTTGCTCGGTAGTTACGCAAATTATTGCTGTGAGCACTGTGAGCGATATTATTCCGGAATGTAGCCAAGATCAACATCTTTTGATGCGTGTTTATTATTCAGTACCTAATGCTAATGTTATGTTGGTGTACCTATGTCGAAATAAATGTGTTTCTTTCTTTATTTTTTTATTAACTCTAGTTAGGAATATAATAATAATATATATAATTATTAATTTTTTAATGGAATATATGAATAAGGAGATATTCAAAAATAATACCCTATCAGTATAGGTCATTGTAGAGATTTGAACACGTTATAAAAGAAGAACTTTGTCTCTTCATCATTAATTTCTTTTATCACATCTTTGAGTTTATCCCTGCAAGATTTTTCAAACTCGTAATATTTATCCTTTATAATATGCATTGCTAAACGAGCTTCGTTCTTTTTACGTCCCTTTAAAATACCTTCAAGTACAGCTCCTACAAATACAGCTCGACTCGCGCTATATTGAAAGTAATCATCTAAATAACTCAAGAGACCATGTCTGTAAAGTTCTATTATTGATTCGAAGTACTTGTCCCTCAGTTCCCCAACATCATTCGCTATGTAGTTGCCAAAGACTCTTCCAACTATTTCGACAGTCTCTTTAGATTTCTTACGTTCTTCTGAGAACACTTCAGGGGATTGCTTTATGCACTGTCTGATAGCTTTGTAATATAACATACTCAAGTGTATATGCACATATTTTTGGAACCACATGTCCAATGGTAAAATCCTCTTCATCCAAGTCACAACCCTTTCCAAAACTGGCAAGATACATACGTAATCCGAATCCATATATACTTTTGTGTATCGTAATGCTAACAGGAAATCGTCGATACTCTCTAAAAAGTGCTTTTTGTCCTCGAGTGTATTCCAAACAATTACCATTTTTTCAAAGAACGGCTCAACAATTACTTCAAGCTTCCTTTTCTGAGATTCTTCAGATTTACACATAAGTAGAAACTTGGCAAGTATACGCAAGTACATGTTAGTGCGTTTATAGGCTAGCTCATCGCCCTTAGATATTTTCTCCGGTAACAAATCATTATTGACGAATTCTAGAAGTAGATTTTCAATGAATTCCTCCGGTACATTGAGTAAATGATTCTCAATGTCGCAAAGTACTGGCAGCGCTCGCATTTTAGAAACTTTGCTAACAGCGTTGAAAAGGGCCGTGCAGTAACTTCCTTTGATAGCTGTCGGAATTGTTTTTGCGTAAATAAGATTTCGCATTAAGCGTTCTCGCGGCTTGATCGAAAGATCTATTTGCTCTATTACAGGCTCGATGACTGGCCAAACTCGTGGATCGTAACAAGTACCACGGCGTCGATAATAAGAAAGAGCCACCTTCAATGTGCCGTTTGGACGTAGAAATGCGACGGAAGCGAATATGTCCGCCTCCTTGCCACAGCGCGGTGCTAGCACCAACGCTGTTCTTGCTGTGCGACGCCACTTAACTAGCTCTTGTACACGGCGGTCTACATCGATGTCACTACACACAGCAACTTTATTCGCTACTGCCTTAGCACCAGCTTTGCGCCACCCGAATGCGTCGATATCAAATAGTGGTCTCGCTAAATGAGCGTTGGCTCGTAAAGCAGCCGCAAGTCTTGCGCCAATGCTGGCTTTTGGTTCAACATCTAATTTCTTTAACTTTTCTTCAAGAGTAACTCCAGACAGTAACGCTAGAGGACGGGCTAGAATCTTGTCGGGTTCACTTGCCACCTTATCTTCAAACGCTGTGAGGTGACGTGCCGCCAAACCCTCTGACTCCGAAAAGTATATTACCAATTTACGAAGGTACCTTTCCGGTCGCAACTGCTTGTCCGATATCCCCTTCAGGAATCGGACGGTATCGAGCACAGCAGGGTCATGACGTAACGCGTTTACGTAAGAAGCATCGGACTGAACGAAAAAGAAATTCTCCTTGAATAACACTCGCCTTGCTATCCTAGCATCATATAAACGTCTTAGCAGATCCTCAGCTTCAGACTGGTGATGGCGCGCAAAATCCGCTATAGCGGATATAATCTCCGGGAAACTATCAGCTCGGACGTTATACGTAGAAAGCGTATCCAACAACTCTACGTAACGTTTCACCGCTAGTTTAGGGTCGCATTCAGATTTCGCAGCCCTTAATATCAACAGTGGTAGACGAGAAGCAACGCATTTTTTCTCTTCTTGGAGTAAAGTATAATCTGCGAGCGATGAGAATTCCTTGAAAAAGGCGACTAGAATCGCGGAATCGCAATCTCTAGATTCTAGTAGATCCCGCAGAACGACAGCGTGCAAGCCTTCGCGGCAAGTTGCCTCCGATGGGCTACCATCGAGGCCAAGGCCTCTGCCAAATTCTAACAAGGCCTTCCAAGCATCCGATGGTAATCGCCAAGCGCAAGCTCTCTTAACAAGGCTGCGGACAACGGCAGCGCGTATTTGTACCGGCTCGTTGTAGTGCTTCGTGGACAAGAACTGCAGCAGCTCGATGACGCTTTCCGTTCGACCACCAGTTTTGCTGACCAACACCAACATCATGAACTGTCTATTCTGTGCTGAGCTTCCAGTGGCCATTTTCTTGCGCAATTCATAAAATACGCGTTCAAAACCTACGAATCTGTACTCGTCAAATAATCGATCTAATTGAGTTTTAACTCTGCAACAGTCTGTCTCCATTCGGAGAGCACATCTAATTTTATTATAACCTCTGCTGCATTCCAAGAACTCGATGCCACCTTCATCGATCGGCTCGAATTCGTAAGGTTCATGTTCTTGATCATCGAAAAAATGCGGCTCGTTACTATCACAGATTGGACGTTCAGGTGTGGGATATGGCCATTCCTTGACTATTTCACCGACATCCTTATCAACGAAAACTTTCTTCTTAAACGACGATCTCTCTTCAACTCTCAGCCGCTTTATCAAAGGTTCTACGGTCTTGTATGAGAATAAGTAGTAGAGGTATCCCGCTCGAGCGAATTTCAATATAACTTCTTTACATTCGTCACTTGACAAACATTGAGCGAGAGTCTTTATGTCCAACAACCACGCCGTATACAGCTCGGTTTTATTCATAAATCTACTTTTGTGATTATTAATGATGTGCTTCGTCGCAACGGAACTCAATTTATTGAATTGGTTGCGATCAAAATATTTTTCTGTGATATCCAGAAATATGTCACCGTCCGCTTTGAGGACACTCTTAATGCTGTTATAGTAATTTTGCTGATGCTTTGAATATTTAGTTTTCACAACTGTATTATTCTCTATTGAATCGTAATATATCTTCGCTATTTGAGGACATTTTTCACACAATACTTTCAAATAGAACGGTGATAGTTTGTGCAGTATTTTAGGCACTTCTTGTAGAATGAATTCATTGGAACACCGCCGAAGAAATTTCATAGCCATGTCGAATTTTTTCTCGCAATAATGCAGATAGAACTCCTGGCACCTTAGCGGATCTCGTATATTTATGTACACCCAATGTTTCATTTTAGATACAGCCGTCGTTAGCATCGTTGGGTATAAAACATCTTCCAGATACTCAGGGCTTATGACATCTCGATACTGTTCTTCTAAAAGCCATTTCGATTTTAATGCTCTACTCACATACAGCATGTCTGCGTCTTTTAGGTTCTCCAAGACATAGTGGAGGTTTCTCTGCTTAGATGCTAGGTCTATCTTGTAAAGTCTATCAATTGGTGACACCTCAGCAATATCTTGGATAGTCTTCAAGGAGATGTTGTTTTGTGCAGCTTCGATCACCAAGGAGTTCAGATGGCGGTGTCTGGTGCCCAAATTGTCCCCCGCCAATGTTATTGGTATAACAGCTGTCATCTGTGGAATTAAATTCATTCAAATTTGGTAGGTATTTTCGTCTTATAGTCCCACAAATTTATCTAGTCCGGTGGCCAAAAGAGGAACTAACGACGCCAGCTTGAAATGTCAATCTTCCTGCTATTCGCCATAATCGCCATTGGTTATTTGCTGCACCAAATGCGATAACAGCGGCTCTCTCACCGGACCAGATAAGTTTGTGGGACTGTATAGCCAACTTAAGCCAACAACATAGCTTTCGTTGCGTAGTTCTGTCACATTTCTAGAAAATACAAACTTGGGTGGAGATTGGGTGCTTTTCAAATTTTTTGGACGTTTACAAAAGATAAACTTAAATGAACAACGTAATAAAAATGAACATTTTGATAAACAAAAATTTGAATAGCAAGGGCGGTATCACATAGCTGAATAGTTGAAAAAAACTTTTCATAAGAACTTAAGATCAACCTTATTTTATGAAAAATTGTCAGTTGTTCAGGAAGTTTCAAAAATATGCCAGCTCAAAGAATCCTTACCTATATTTGATACAATTAGGATTATACCAAGTATACAATAAATAATGTGAAAGCGGAATTTCTTCATGAATGTTACGTAACTTTTGCGAAACAAATGCTAATAAAGAAAAGTTTACCACGTGTTGAATTTAACTTCATAAATTCCATAATAATTAAGGAACCCTATGGGTTTTAAACAGCTGTTACACTTCCGCCTTATAATAATAGATTTAAATGAAAAAATAATTAGATTTACCTACCGTTTATAAGAAAAAAACAAAAATGTTTTTTTATTGTTGAAAAAAAAGACCACAATACGATATACGTAATTTCTTGCGAGAAACACATCCTTGTCACAAAATGGTCGACTGACGAAGCCAAAGAGAATATAACGCTACGCTAAGGATGAAGCTTTATGCACAGCTCTAAGTATGATTTGACGCTTAGATTTGACGTTGTCAAATAAAAAAATTGCCACTTGAAAACTATGCTTGAAAATCATAAAAAAATTACCAATTACGGATTTCAAAACCGGCCAAGTGCGAGTCGGACTCGAACACGGTCTCGTACTTTTAAATGGGCGCCTCCTTTTTTTTTTATTATTTTGGCAATAGAAATACATATTCTCTGGAATTGTTTGCAGTCTACCTATTGCCATTCATGAGATACAGCCCACAGTAATAGGGTCCCGTTTGGCATCCTTCGGGTACAGAACCCTAATAAATAACAAAGCTATTGGTATTTTTAAAATTATCTACTTTAATTCTATCATATTTAAATACCTACCTAGTCTTATTGTGAACATACTCTAATACTTAAAATTGCTAGCATGTGATTGGTTCTTTTATAATAACGATTTTTGTGACGCGCGTGTCAGAGGGGACGTCCCTATGTACAGGGGCGGAATGTAAAGGTTCGTCTGTTTTCAACTTGATTCATTCAAAGTATCACGAGCACATATTACCTTTTGAAACTGAATAGACAGAAAACACTGTATGAAACAATTAGAGAAAATAATGATTTAACTGTTTGTTATCAAAGTTCAAAATAATTCAGATCAGAGTTGTTCGACTGTTTATCTTGTCAAAAAGATTGTTTTAATTTTATGTTTTGATAATCTAAAACCTTCTTGTTGGTTTAACCTGCTAATGTTATTTATGTCAAATTAAAATTGAAAATAGGGCAATGTCATCATTGAAAAAATATTTATACATATTTTATTCCGCATTTATAATTAAATAGTGTTTGACGTGATGTAAGAACAAGCAAACCTTATTCGATAGCAAACGTCACATTTATGTAAATGTTAGCAGCACTGTTTCTTCCTGTTAGGAAGCTCACTGGTAATATGTTGGTACATATAATAAAATTGATTCTTGCAATCTGGTGCAAGCGAAAACCAACTCTAAGGTGACGAACCTTTTCATTCCGCGACTGTACAAAAATTTTGAAAAGCACCCACCTACACCTACTTAGTTTATTTATGCCGAATTTAAATGACCTGTATCTCACCCACCAACACTTCAAAATTAAAGTGGTGTTTGTAATCGGGGTGAGGAACCAAATGAAAATATGTGTAACGAACGGACGCGGCGACGACGCGCGACGCAATGCTTTGGCTGTACACGACAATGACATAGGTACATCGAAATAATATAATATTATATTTTGTCGATGCATAGGTACCTAATGGATCGCCGCGTAACGACTCAACGTCACATTTTGCGTAAGCCGCCTTCAATAATACCATGCTAACGTGTGTGAAACCGGCGCGCGCGGCGGCCGGGCGTGGTGCAGTTTAATAATAAATCTGCTCGGTAATACAGCTCTATATGTCCTACCTATGTATGCATAAAATTGGTAGGTATGCTCAATCGTCTCCAATTTAAAGTTCTTTATACATAAAATAAGAAACCTACGAATCACCCGCTCTACCTACCTACCTACTTGTATACTTTATAGCATAGGGTGAATATGACAGTTTGCCGACCACCACTGGTTCACGACCACTTTAACGATAACTATTATAAATAGTCAAACTGAAGAGCGTTAACGTTACACTTTATTTCTGAATTCATCATCAGTCTTCCCCCTTCCCCTCGCTATACCGTTATTTGGCCTATGATTCGAAATGTCCCTAAGGTAAGCCTTAGAACGACAGCCTTAACGCATTGTCGATTTTGGTTGCAGAAAGTTAATAATCAAATAGCGAGCAAGCACTTTTTAAAACGTAAACATATAAAGGTTTTTAGTCTGATTTGTGGACAAAAATTAGGCTAAATTATAAGTATTATTTGAATGAAAATTGTGGTTTTTTATTAAAACAATGGGTGTTCACCAAACTGACCTAGTAAATTAACGCTTTTTCGTTTCTCGTTCGTTTCGTGGTCACTGACAACTGTTTCAGGCCTATTTTGTTTTTTGGTTTTCTAATATATACTGCATGGTACGGCACGCCGTTCTTTGCGATTTTTATTCTTTATGATATGGTTTATTTACACGTTAGATTGCGGCCAGCAAAATGTATTGGTAAAATTGAAATAAAGCCACATTTCGATAAATAAAATAAATAGTTAGGTGGTCGTTCATATTATTATCCTATGAGTTGATTATAAAACTGCAGCTGAATTGCAGTATTTTTAATACTAAAATTTTTGTAAGTCCACTAAGTGGTCGTGAACTGGCATGTTGACCCTATTTACTTCAAAGTTAAAGTCAAAGCCATTTATTCAATTTAGGCCCCAACTGAGAAGAACAGGCAAGAAACACAGCAAGATTACATTTTTTAAATACTTTTTGGACAATCTGACTGTATTGGTTATTTTTCCAAATTGCCTAGGTACTGTTATGTTTTTGTATTACAAAATACCTTTAAGTACAGGTGTAGACTTAAAATACATACCTAATATAGGTACCTACATAATAGGTATAAGTACAAGTTTAGAGTTAAAATTACAAAATAGTGCTCATAATTAACTATAGTTTGTAAGTGCAAGTGTTAGGTAGACAATTTTGGTTATATCGAGAAAACTGAGAATAGAACCACAGAACCCTACAACGGATTTCGGTAGATAAATAGATGCGTAGGTGGGCCTACATACCATCTACTATAAGTAGGTAGGTTCGTAAGGCAAGGTGATGATTGAGATACGAAAACAACAACAGAAAATCATTGCAGGCGGCGACATAGGAACATTATCATTTAAGTACATATTAATTTATAAATATAGAATATCAAAATATACAATTATTTTCATAGGTACCTATGTAATGAGAATTTTGTTTGTTTTGTAATTTAGGTAGGTAGGTAGCTAACTACGTAGAAAACAAATGAAAACACAAAAACGAATGAGTCAAAAAACTAACTTTATAGGGGTACTTAACTCGAATTATATTATTATGATAGGCGGTTATAACAAGTAACAAGGTCCTCTTACCTTAAAATAGATTTTCCAAAATACTGTCGAAGTCTTAGGTAAATTCTACAAATAGAATGCAGTACAATAATAATATGACGTCATTAGCCAAGCATAGCAAATGACAGCTGCCTGCTGCTCTGCCTGCGCTAGTTCAGTCGGCTAACTAGTTATCTACTGACTTGCTTGCTACTGACCAAAGTATATATGCGTATGTATATGTCTTTGCTACTGACTGCTGTACCGACAGTACCGTACCGAGTGAGTGCCGCAAACAAAACAAAAATACCAATGACCTTGGAGTTGGTTCCTAAATGAATCTATTATATGTGGTTCCAAAACACACAGCATTTTATGAAGAAGCATCTACAGATATTTACCATATTAAGCATGAAATTGTATACTTTACCTCTTCTCTCTTATATTACCTGTCTCTTTCACGCACAGCAGAGCGCGACATGTACCTGAACTGGAGCGCACCTGTGAACTCATAGCGTCTAAATATTTGCCGCTGAAAGCATACAAATTTTTTTCGTACTATTTTTTATTAAATAATAGTGATTATTTCTTCGATTTCAAGTAAAAAATCTCTAGTTTGTGTCAAGATAGAGTTATTGTAAAAGAATGAGAGATCATTCTATGTTAAAATACCGAAGATTCTGCGGGTAAGAACGGTGTTTATGTAGGGTCGGATGTTGCTATTTCAGTAAAAAGCAACCGACTCGAAGCCGCACTGGTGTCTCCAGGTATTGAAGGCATCTTCTTCATCTTCGGAAGATGAGGAGGGCAAACCCTTACCACCTCTAAATGGACGCCGTAAGTAAAATCAACTTGACACACAATAATTGACTCTATAATGAATAAAGTTAAATATTTCCGGAATTTTGGCTCAATTACCGTAGAAGATTACTTCCACCACATAAAATTCGTATTTGAGTCTGCAGAACCCAGTAACCAAGTTGAACAATTAACTTTTCCAGCCTCCTTACTTAGTTAATCATTGTATGAGAACACTATTTTCAATCAGGTAATTAAAATTCTCACTTTGAAGAAAAGAGGGAATTCCCTCTGCGAAGAAGTAGAGGCTTGAAAAGGTTAAATCAACTTCAGCATGTTGATATACAAATGTGGAGAGGCAAACGGTACAAGTCTTTATCTAGGATTATTCAGCTACACCAAGTTTTGTTGCATTAAAAATTAAGCAAGAATTAAGCCATTTTTACAAAATAAAAAGATGTTTTAGCTTCTGCTGAATATATGTCAACAGCTTTGACTAATAATTAAGTACGGGAAGAACAACAGGAACTTTTAAAGCAGGGTTTGTAGGATCTCATTAAACTAGGGTGCAAGAACCCAAATGACTGTTTGAAAAGATGTCTGGGCTACTGGGACCAGACTCCAATTGATAAGTGCATAGACAAAATAATACAATTTATTAGTGGCAGAAGGTAAGTAAATTATAGTCAAATGTTAAAAGTCCTTTTGTGGGACTTTCCTACAGGTGCCAATTACCTTTCTTTCACTCACATGAAGATTCCCAGAGATGGTTGAATAAACCAGAATTTAATAAGGTACAAGATGTCCCTTGTTCTTTATTATATTGAACTGTGTCCAGTTACATTAGATCCTCTACATATTACAAACATAATAGATAGAGATAAATTACTAAGGCCTCATAAGGCCTCCCACTAACATAACATAATAAAACAATGCCTAGCAAAATCAGAAACAATATGAAAATATATTAAGCAACCTAGCATTCGGAGGAGGATGCTTGAAGCACCATGCACAGGCATGGGAGGAGCTTGGTGCAAACCAATTTATTTTAAACATCATTACTTGTAGTCGCAGTCCTTTCATAACAAAACTCCTATATTTAAAACCCCTTTTTACTAAGGAAGTTCAACAAAAGGATTCCTATAGAAATATCATTAGTAAAAGATAATAATAATAATTATAATAATCTAATTGAGGACTTACAAGAAAAAGTATTTTTGTAAGTGCAAAAAAACTGGGGGGGGGGGAGAGTGTATACCATATTCGACCAATGAGTTTTCACTCAACAGACTAGTAACCAGGCATTTCTAGACAGTGTCTTATACAGATGTGGCCGAATTCTTAGAGGAAAACAATTTGATGGCAAGAATAGACCTGCAACAGGCCTATTTTTATTCAACAATAGCAGAGTCACGCCATCAATTCCTAGGGGTTTACTATAAGAACCAAGTACTAGCCAGTACTTTTGCAAAGGATCACAGAGATCTTGCATACAACGGGAGTAAATAAGAATCTTACTTAGACTACATCCTAGTCAATCAGGACAGAGGCTGGCTACAGAATCAGGTCTCGGAGACTTTCAATATTCTAAAAGTTCTAGGTTGCCATCTCAATTACCAGAAGTCTGTCACAACACATTTGCAAGAGCAGGAACATTTGTGAAACACGTGCCTTTTGTGAAACACCAATAGGTGCACTCCAAAGAAAAGGGAACTGTGCTATAAGACAATAGACATACCAAGTACAAGAGAGTGACCCAGACTTTACTAGGACTCCTCAATTTTACAATCATTACTACCCCAGGAGGGTACTAACGGCTAACACAATGGTTCTTGAGAAGCTTCACTCCTCAAAAAATAAGAGAGAATTGTCTTCTCCAGCATCAGGAACTATGATGGTGGCAGATTGTCATAACTCACAGTTTAGTAGCACTGCACAGGAAAGAGGAGACACAATTCTTAACCACAGACGCAGCGGATGCGAGCTGGGGTACTCACCACAATGAGAGTACAATACGACAAGACGCCCGAAGCGCATATAGGAAACAAGGGCGGCCTTGCAGTCCCTAGTCTTATTGAAATTAACGACAAAGCTCGCAGAGCTCACTGAAGTGCTAAATATATCGCTCTTGGCGGCGTACCTCTCGGGGAGATACAACGGCATAGCCGACCGCCTGTCCAGAACCGACCAGTGCCGTAATGGCACTTGTTGCCCCCGGCCTCGGGGGCCGTATTCAGAACTTGGGGCGTACAAAGTAGGGACCTATTCGCGCTAAAGGAAGCCGATCACCTCTCCCAGAACCAACCTGTGTCGTAATGGCACTTGTTGCCCCCGGCCTCGGGGGCCGTACTCAGAATTTGGGGCGTCACAAGTATCGAGCTATTCGTGCCAAAAGAAGCCGATCTCCTGTACAGAAATCGACCAGTGCCGGAATGGCATATGTTGCCCCGGCCTCGGAGGCCGTACTCAGAATATGGGGCATACCAAACATCGACCTATTCGCGTCAAAAGAATCTGCAGTTGTAGACATTACAGGGGACTCCAGGAGATGGGTCAGCCCATAGAAATATCATAAGTATGGTCAGCCATTTTATTTTTATTAATTTTTATATTACGACGCGTTTAGTCAACCTTCTTGGAAGTTTGCGTTGGCATGAGTATTTCCACCATCCAATATAATGCCACTGGTGCTGCCCCACGTAAACTCCACGACAGGGATGATAACTACTTTATTGCCTTTAGAGAGCTTTAGTGTCAAGCAAGTTTTTCTTGCATCCAAGATCATAGTAGATCTTTGTATGATGATATTGTAAAGCTTCTTTTCAGGAGATTTAATTTTCCATTACTGTGTCGTGAGATGTTAGGTATGTTTTATCTTGATACTGGTTCTGCTAGAACCTTCTGATCAGTAAGCCTAGATCAGTCAGATGCCAGGTTTCTAGATAAGTTACAGCTTATGGACAAACTGGCATATAGATTATACTCCTACATAGAGGAGCAATATTCACTTATTCAGCTAGTACGTAGTAGTAGTATTTGGGTACGGAACCCTAAAAATTTCATAGTACTAAGAATTACACAAAGACAAATTCTTTGTATATTGTTTTGAAAGCTATATAAACCGCAGACAAAAAAGATTTATGTCTGTGATATAAGCCCACCAGAGAAGGAAGCACCCATGTGGAAACAGAACTGCTTTTTGACTGACTTAATAATACTCTGATCAACCAAATATTGTTTGATACTGTTAGATGAAGAACAACAATGCCTTCATTTCAAGGAATTCATGACATAATTCATGACTTTCAGAGTTGTCTAATGATAGTTGATAATGATGACATTAATAAGTAGAATAATATTTAGGCCATAATTTGGCTCAAAAACAGACAGTGCTGATAAAGACCAATCGGGTTGGTTATTGTAACAGCACCTGCACATGCCCGGTACAAAATAAAAAGCAGAGATGATAAAGAGACATAAACATTTTTATATCATTGATGGGCACACTTAAATCAGCTACTCAAACTATGATAGCAAGTGAGATTAAAAGCTGGTATAAATGCTTCACCAGGCAGTGTGCGACTAACAATCTTTAGTATCTCGCTCTAGAAGCTTTTTAGAAACTAGATCATTAGAAGAGAATCCTACTGTCGTGCCATAGATAGAAAAATAGAGTTTAGTCCAATTAAAAATAATAAGGATAAACTTTTAGATAATTGTTAGATTTTTTGTATTACAATTTTCTTTTAAATTATTAATACTGCATACTTGATGTATGCTATTTTGATCTTGGAATGATTTCTAAGTAATTAATATATTTTTTTTTTAATCCTAGGATATCTTAGTAGAATACTTATCAAGTATTTTCTTAGGCTACCTACTAATAATTTTAATTCATGAGGCTTTGCTTCAAGAAGTTCCCTTAAGTTTTTGATAAGGTATTTACATAATAAAATAAGATGTTTATACAAACATTACTTGTAATTTGAGATATTGAATTTATAACTTTGTCCTTTATTATCATTAATTAAAGGACATTTAAAGATATATTATTAGATATAATAATAATGAATACATGAATGAATATGCATAATTTATTATAACATTGAGAGCATATTTAAATTTATTTATTTTCACATAGCGTTTGTATGTACTCTTTCACCAGCAGATAACAAACAAGTCTTCATAAAATGCTGTGTGTTTTGGAACCACATATAATAAGACTGTTTTGCACTCCAACAAAACAGTTATTATGTGTGTGAAAAAACACACAGCATTGGAGCAAGGCTCTTGCCGGTGATGAATGGAAGACTATGAGTTCACAGGTGCGCTCCAGTTCAGGTACATGTCGCGCTCTGCTGTGCGTGAAAGAGACAGGTAATATAAGAGAGAAGAGGTAAAGTATACAATTTCATGCTTAATATGGTAAATATCTGTAGATGCTTCTTCATAAAATGCTGTGTGTTTTTTCACACACATAATAACTGTTTTGTTGGAGTGCAAAACAGTCTTATTATATTGAAAAACAAGGCTCCGGCTACGGCTCAAAACTTTTATTACCTATGCCCTCAAACTGCAATTCTATCATTTTTTTAAAACTTTTAGGCCACGTTTAGGCCGCACCTCTGTGATAGATAATACTTTTTTTAGGCTATAGTACGGTAGTCTGTGGCAAAGAGAATATAATCACTACGTTCTAGTCTGTGGCACAATGGGAATTCAGGCAGGCAGGCCCTGTGTGTGTTGTTGGCAATACTGTACCAAACAAATGTCAGTTTGTTTTGTAATTTGTTCCAAATAATCGAACCAAGTATCTCTATTACATTTCTAACATATTTTTGTAGATACCAATAGAAATTTCTAAAAACAAGGACGTATTAAAATGGAGCCAAGCACCGATGCTTTATTACCGGCATTAAAATTTGTTAGTGGAAACTGCGACCACATTTGTAGGTTATGTTTTGCGTCCACTGAAAATGAAGAGATTTCTTTAGAAGACAATATACAGCTTGAAAGACCGTATTTCGACGAAACCGTTTCTTTTACAAGCATGTTTGAAGAACTTGGTGTAAGTTATTCAGTATTTATTTTAATGCTCATATTTTAATTATATTATCTACTTAGCTTTCGCCCTGGTTTCACTCGCGTTCGCGGGATATGAAGAAACCTCCATGCCATAGGCTAGCTGTTTCATTTCATATATTGGTTGTACTGTTAAGATGTCAAGGTAACAAACAAAACACTATTTCGCATTTGTATGATACTAGTGCACCGCGTTTCCAAGATAAAAAGTAGTCTATGTCCCTCTCCATCATATCTACATCTTCAGCAGTTGCTATGTTCTACCATCTAGTACTAGTTAGATAAAATTATGTTTAATATCCTCTCCTGTGCTATTTTCAGGTTAGCGATGAACTGTCCTTACCACAAGTACTCTGCATCAACTGTGCTACAATGACCATCACTTCCTATTTGTTCCGCAAACTTTGTCAGCATTCTGATAAGCAATGGAAGAATGTTTGCACAAAATTTACTGGCAGCTTAGACCAGGCAGAGATGGCCGGGCCAAATACTCAAACAATGTATCTGATAGTTAATAATAGAGAAAATCTTGTCTTCACCAGCAAAAAATGCTATACAAACAAAAGTAAAAAGACTGCTTTAGTTAAAATAAAAGAAGTTTCAAAAAGCAGACAGGCTTATGTTAAAACTAAGCATAAATCCAAAGTTATATGTGAAGAATGTGGGGAAAGATTCCCTTCAAAATGTCACTTATCAAAACACATGAGAGTACACAGTAAATCTAAATACCCATGTACACAATGTCACAAAATATTTGGATCTCAATTGCAACTTGATGAACATGCGGAAAGAGTACACTATCCGAAGAAAATACAATGTCTCAAATGCTCTAAGAAGTTCAGTACCTTAAAAATGTTGAAATATCATGATAATTTTCACCACATTGCTGCTGTTTGCAAACTATGTTTCGTCCAGTTTGCTTCAAAGAAAGAATTGAGGGGGCATTTAGATAAACATGATGTCAATAAATGTCCCAGATGTAACAAAAGCTTTTTAAATAAGTACACATTCAAATTCCATTTAAAGATTTGTGGAGAAACAAAGAAACATGAATTCTTTTGTGATATTTGTAATAAAGGTTATACACGTAAGAATGGTTTACGCACACATCTGAAGATAGATCATGGTTTTGGTCATTTACTTTCCTGTAAGTGGTGTGACAAAAAGTTTGATGCCATGAGCAGATTGAAGAATCACATAGTGAAACATACCAGGGAGAGAAACTACAATTGTGAGCACTGTGGAGGGAAGTTCGTAACACCGGCTGCACTTGTTTACCATACCAGATTGCACACAGGGGAAAAACCATTCCCTTGTGATGTATGTGGTGAACGTTTTCTATCTGCATCTCGAAGAATGGAACATAAAAGACGTAAGCACATCGGTCCAACTAGAGAATGTACAGTTTGTCACGCTAAGTTTGTGACAGGTCATCAATTGAGAAAGCACATACAAAGGCATTACAATTCACAAAGTAAACTGTATGTGCCAGAAGCAGCCCCATTACATGAAATACATGTGAAATCTCAGCAGATTATATTATGAAGCTCCATAGCTAGGTATTTCATTAGATTCGAAGTAGATTATGTTCAAACTTGTTTGTTTCCAGAGCTATATGGAATTTTGGGTTTTATCATGTTTGATCTAATAAAACATTTTTTTAAACAAATTCGTGTTATTAGTTGATTCAATCCAGGTTCAGGATGTCTGCAGTAAATGTGGCTTAATCTGTAAAAGAGTGTAAGAGTGACTAGTTATTGATTCTCATTTGATATAATGACACCCAAGCTAGATAAATTCATAGATATGTTGCCAATTGTTTCTAGGCAAAAGTGGCGGACTCTTACCACCTGTGTGCCTGCTTCTCGGCCTTCTGAGATATAGAATGTTTCATCTCACTAATATTTTAAATGAGAAAGTTTGGATGTTTGTCCCTCAATCACACTTCAACATCAGAATGGCTTTGGATGAAATTTGTCATACGTATAAAATGTGTTCTGGATTAACACAACGGACTCTTTATATCCCGGGAAAACAATATATCCCTGGGGAACGCGGGCGAAACCGCGTGGCGCAACTAGTTGACTAATAAAACGAAATCTAATATGCAGTAAAAGAAAAACAAATATATTTGTGATAAAAATTTATTTATTTACAAATACAAAATGTACACATAATATGTGAACACTTACGTATGTACATACTTACTTCTTCATTGATCTATATATATATAAAAATGAATCCCTATTTCCCTTGGTCGCCATCACGCGTGAAGGCTGGACGATTTCACCATTTTTTTTTTGTTGTGTTCAAATCCTGATCCCATGACAAAAATGTTCAGTTCATAAATGACAGAGTAATGAGGTAAAATTGAGAACCTCCTCCTTTATTTGGAAGTCAGTTAAAAATTAAGAAAGTTGCGAGGGTAGTAGCACAGTAGATATATCAAAATATCTACTGTGGTAGTAGGGTAGGGTAGGTTAGGGTATAGGTTAGTAGGACACTGTGAATGAAGTCATGCCAGGCAGCTATTATATTAATGAGCCTGTTGGCATGGTTGGTAAAAGGTAATCTAATCCTGCAAAAGCGGGCAGTTCTTTTCAAGCTCTGCTCGAATTTTTATCAGATGGCCATGTGTGTTTGTAGTGATACCTCTACTTTAGCATATTATCAGATAACTATCTGGCTAAAGCTTGACTCTCATATTTTCTATTCCTGGTACATTTGGTGGTATTGTACTTCTTCCAGAATATAACTTATTTGTCCTATCTTCATGTTTCTTCATATGAAGCCTCAAAAAATTTGGTGTCACAAATTTTCTTGAACAAATTTCACACATGAGTGTAGGTCCTACATGTTTGAACTTTATGTGTTCAGCCCTCGCTGACGCATTCACAAACTTCTCATCACATTGTGAACAAGAATATGGCCTCTCCCCGGTGTGACGTCTCGTATGATACAGCAATGCCTCTTTTGTCACAAATTTTCCATTACAAATATCACATTTAAAGTTTCTTTCTCCGGTATGTTTGACCATATGAACTTTTAAATAACTCCGTGCTGTAAACTGTTTGCTACAGTATTGACAAGTGTGAGGTTGTGCATCACCATGGACAAATCTTTGATGGACTCGCAAGCCACCTGGAGTACTGTAACCTTTTGCACATTCATTACAGAAATAAGTCTTTTTCATTTTGCTCCTCATGGGATGTGGATCTAACATGTTCTCCAGACATAGTTTAACATGTTTGTGGAAGAAATCTTTTGTTGTGTAACTTTTTCCACACTTAGGACATTGATACTTTGTTACAATATGTTTCTTTTCATGTGCTTGTAGTTTATCTAAACCACGGCATGATTTGCCGCAGTCCTTACAAACAAAAAGCTTGTGATTGTTGTAGTGGTGATTTTTTAAACTTTCTTCAGTGCATTTCATCAGATTGCATACGTCACATTTGTAATCTTGATCACTATTAGCATGTTCTTGAAGTACACTTTCATCTGTCAATTTTTCTTCACATTTTACGCAGACATACAAGTCATGATTGCTTAGACAGTGGTCTTTGAAAACGTCCAATTCATTGAAAATAATTTCACAAACTGGACAACTGTATTCTTTATCAACATCAGGTTTGATATTCTTTAAATTCTCATTATTATTTACTAATATGAGTTGTGTTTCAGGTTTGCTGACAACAACGTACAGACTCTGCTCTTTATTTGTTTCAATGTCAATATTTAGAGCCTCACTAAGGTGATCAATAACTTGGTTCAATAGTTTGGATGAGTTTTCACATTGCTCTTGGAATCTCGTAGCATCTAGTGCTTTGTTGAAACATTCAATGCATACTGCATCAATACCAGGAATATCATCACAAATCTGTGAAAAGCAAAAGTTAATATTAGAAAGAATAAGCTGTAGCTTGGGACAATTTTTAAGAGTATAGCTTGGATGTTTAGTTTTAAATTCAATAATTAATAATGTAACAAACAAAGCCATGATACGGAAAATACTGTTTGTTTACCTCGCTTCCTAATAGCTTTGTTATAATGTTGGAAAAACAATCAAATCTACCATCGTCGGGATTCAGAGATACGGAGTCTTCAAAGCGCACATAATGTTCATTTAGATCCTGGAGACATAACCTACAATTACTGTACTGATTTTCATTCAAAACGTTCGACACCAAATTATTTAGGTCTGCATTTTCTATCATTTTGTGAAATAATCCGCGCCTTTTCCAAGTTTTCGTTCAAGAATCACACAGTTCGCTTGAATATATAAAACCAAAGAGGAACGCCATAATACATAAAAAGTAAGTTCAAAAACTAAAACCCGACTACCGAAAAATCACGCTCTAAAAAGTATGAAACAAGGAAATATTCTCATCTGAAATTGTTATGTATAAACTATTAAATATTTATCGTCAATTAAATAAGCGAAACACATATGTTATGTATTTTAATGTATTTAATTAATATATATATTCATACTGATGGTGTTAAGAGGATAGCCGTGGTCATTATGCCACTTTGCCCAATGCTTATGATCACTTACTAATGTTTGAATGTATTGTCACAGTTGTATTGTTTTGTTAGGGTAGGTGGCATACGACCACGGCTATCCTCTTAACACCATCAGTATGAATATATATATTAATTAAATACATTAAAATACATAACATATGTGTTTCGCTTATTTAATTGACGATAAATATTTAATAGTTTATACCATAGAAATAATATATACCTAGAAAGAACGTCGCCATACTACCCGAATATATAAAACAGGCCAACTTTTATAGGCTGCCGCGCGTAACAGCTACGTTTTACGCTCCCTCTGCGTCATTCTGCTTGTCATAGTGACGTTCATAAAGATAGCAGTTGTTGAAATATTCCAATTAAAACCGGGAGAAATTTAAATATTGATCATTATTTTGCATTTTTAGTTATTTTTATTTGATTTACGCCCTAACAGTTAGAGCGTATTTTTATCGACGCGTGCACAGCTGCGACACTCTATCTGGATGTATTCTTAATCAAAGGTTTATACATAACAATTTCAGATGAGAATATTTCCTTGTTTCATACTTTTTAGAGCGTGATTTTTCGGTAGTCGGGTTTTAGTTTTTGAACTTACTTTTTATTTAAATTATTTTGGGGTTACAATTTCCTGATAAAGTATTTGAAGAGCGGCTTTTAATTTTGTTGTACATGTTCCTAAGTAATATACCAAACTTACACATAGGATCATGTTTCGAAATTTGAAAGACTTCTTAACCTTTCCAGTTCCTCAAGAGATCGAGGGTCATGAGGATTTTTCAGCAATTTATTATGATCCAAGGAACAAATAAATAATCCATCCAATGACCTGAGTCTGCTAAGGGCCACATAAGCCTGTCCCTTAGCGAATAGTGACTTTCCTAAATCAATTACTGCTTTATCTAGAGTGCAACCTTGCAACTTGTGAACAGTAACTGCCCAAGTAAGGATTAACGGTAACATTTTGCGTTGAATTTTACCCGATCCTCTTAATCCGTCAAATTCAGTCAGACAAGGTTCAATTCTAACAAGCCCATCTTCATCTGCATGTGTAGTGGAATCATCAAATTGTATGAGAACTGCGCTTGATTATAATGTAAATATTATGTATGAATCTAAGCTTGTTTTGAAAAGAGTAATTTTTTATAAATATATAAATATATCCTGGGACATTCCTCACACACGGTCATCTGATACCTAACTAAGCACAGCTTGTACTTTGGAAACCAGATAACTGATATAATACATATACTACTTTTTGTTTGTAAATACATACTTATAATATACATAATTACATCCAGACTCAGTACATACAGACATGTTCATGCACACAAATGCATGTCCTGTGTGGGAATCGAACCCACGACCTGCGGCACTATAGGTTAAGACTCCACGTCTTAACTAACTGCGCCAACTTGCTGAGTTTATTGCCGGCTCTTCTCAGCAGATGCAAACTTCCGAACCGGTATTGGAGTATTAGAGTCAGACTTTTCATAAGTGCCTGCGAAGGTCTATTTGAATAAATGATTTAGAATTTTGGATTTTCTTGAATTTTGAGTACCTATTTATTATAGATATATGTATTTTGGGTAGGTATGGAGAGAAAATATGTTTGGCTCACATTAGAGGCGAGATTTTAAAAATTATTCCCAATTATCGGGTGCTTGCAAGCAAAGCCGCGAGCAATAGCTAACAATATGTATATTTTTGAAATGTACTCATTAAGCCCTTTTATTTGATACCCAACACGGCATCATTAAAAAATCTTTTACTTTTAGTCCATGACTTTTTGTCCTCTAGAGGGCGCCATATCCAATTTAATGTAACGTCATATAGCCTATAACCAGTGGACGATCAAGACGCTTCCAACGATACCTCATTTGTCAATTTGTCATTAGTAGTATAGATGGTATGAGGGAAGAGATGAACATACATACCCACATACATACATACCGGTCAAAATCATAACCCTCCTTTTTGCTTCGCCGTAGTCGGGTAAAAATGGTGGATCAAGTTGCCAACTCGGATTTAAAAAAAGGCGTAGGCCAGATTTGAAAATTACGTAGATTTAGTAAAACTTGCATATGAAAAGTTCGTAGATCTACGTACCATTTTTTTTTTTATGAAATAAGAGGTTATGGTACTTATGGTACGGGAAACTGAATAAACGAATGTTTGTTTTACTTTACAATTTATTTAAATTATTAATTCATCAGGCATTATTTTTTATGCACTAATGGTATCTCTTACCAGGTTTTATTAACAACAAATATGTACAAAATACAATCTATATTTACAAAATATAATCTAGATATAGAAAATTTCCTCAAGCCTGCCGCTGCTTCCGATTAACGGCAAGGTTCCCAGAAGGCTGGCAGCGTTTCCTCTTTGGATAGCCAAGCTGACGCGTTGGCGGAAAAAGCTCACCGCCCGCTAGTCTCCGGAGGTCTCGATCAATTTTGAAGACAAGGTGCGAGCAACACGGCGATCTTCTGACCCCCATGGTCCCAAGGTCTCGACCGCAAAAGGCATAAAAATATAATTGGGTCCAATTGATGCATATTTTTTGAATTTTGAATTTTCCGCACTGGCCGCCGCTGCCCCTACAGCTTTACAAGTCGCCGGTAAGTGAGATGCCGCGAGTGTATCGACACATGTGGCATCCCACACCAGCGACTTGCCGACACTCCAAGGGATCAAAGACATATCATCCGGTCTCTTGCCATCGCCCCGCGCAATACCGACTGGTTCCATTACGGAAGGCACGTTAGCGACAACAAGAGCCCTGCGGATAATGTCATTAATAGCCGAGTGCCGTGATATTCGACCAGCACTTAGGGAGCACGAAAGCCCATGGTGGCCGAGCTCATTGACGAGGTCTCCGCAGCGGCAGCGATGAGGCTGATTGGTCCTGCAACCAAGACGAAGACAAATACACAGACTTAATGTTATACGGTCTAACATTGTCCCGGTATTTGTAGATGGAATAGCTTGTAGCCAGTGACCTGAGTCACTCTGAGAGACAGCTAACAAGCGCGCGCGGTCTGTATCTATTGAAAAGTTTGAAAATAAATTTTGCCAAGTTTTTTCACAGAGGCTTGTCCCACGCTCTCTGAGAGTGACTCAAGGTCGGAATATTTGTGCCTGGACAAGCTGCCTGCCAGGCGTCTCTAGCATCGGACAGGTAAGAAACCTCAACAGATCCAATAGAAGGGTCCAAAACAGATCTGACAAGGCTGCCCACACTGTATACCGAGGATAGAAACGCCGGTACTGATATGCTTGAAATTTTCCATACTCCTAGGCCACCATAACACACGGGTAGGGTGGCCTGAGACCACACTTTGTTTTCACAAAAACTGCAATTTAGAATTTTGGAAAGAGACGTTTTGATCATATTATCCAAAGTATCTAATATGTGAACGAATTTAAATAAGTGCGTACTGCGGAGCAAATAGGTAAACTTAGGCACGAAAAGGCAGAGTCGAACAATAAAAAATGCATAATGGGCATTAATTTCATAAAGTCTATTTGAAGAGTCATTAAAATTTAGAATCTTTTTCTCAAAGAATAGGTATGGATTCATCTAAGACTGGGGCTCCGAGAAGATGAAGTGACTCCTTTGACAGTAACTTAATATTGGGAGCCAAAACATTAAAATTTTGAATTCATTCTGGTTTTTCAGATTCTGGGAAAGAATCTAAAATAAGGAGCTCACATTTGGAGCTATTGAATTCTAGGCCAATCTTTTTAAAATTTTCTGTCATTGTTTAAAATCACTTATTTATATATATTTTTTAATAAATAATTGAATGTGTTCCTGTGTAGGTTCGCGGTTTATTTTAAACCTCTTTTCGTCATAAACATGGCTAAATATTTCATTGATTCGCGACTGTAGTCATTCATTTGGCACATTATGTTATGAATTATTTTTTTGTATAATATGAGCCATATTTGAACGTTCCTCTAAGAACCGTAAAACTGACTATTTTAATTCCACAATATGCCAAATTAACTACGGTAAATTTACTACGATCGCTGATCACTGAAATATTTAGTTATATTGTTCTACGAAGGTAAAAAACAATAAAAACTTGAAAAAATCCAAATATCCCGCCTCATGCTTATACATCTACTTTAAGTTTCACTTGTTTACGGCGCAATGAGACTTCGTTATACACTAGGCGAGTGTTCATTAGTATGAAACGGAACGTTTATTAACTTTTTTCGCGAAAGTACTGCAAATTGTGATCATCCAGCCTAATGAGTTACGATATTTTGTATAAAATTGTACAAAAATACGTAGATTCTGGGAGTGAAGTTCGTAGGTTTGCAGGAAAGGCCTAAAATACGTAGATCTACGTAAAAAGACGTAGAGTTGGCAACGCTGTGTGGATGGATGGATTTGTAAAAAAAAAAACACTATCGTTATCGACTAAAATATGAATCGATTTTTTCTACAGTTTTTTTTTGTCTGTGATTAGGTTTATGTTTGAAAACAATCTCACTATGGTAAGTGATCATGTGGCTGAAGGTGGAATACACACAATTACAAAATACCGGCCCTTGCCTCAATAGATCGTAGTGCTAGAAGACTCATTGATGATGTTCCGCTAACTGAGGGTAACCTCAACCTAAGGTTTCATGTCTGTCGGTTTTCTATAGGATATATTTTGGAGTGTGCCCAGGAACTGTTTAATTCAATTCCTCCGATTCCTCCATCCTCATTTCTACATCGAACCTATGACGCCAAGCGGCTAGACGAGGCCGAAGTGCAGTGCTAACTACCTCAGCAGGTGCAATATGCTTTTGCACTTTTCACCATTGAAGACAACCAAGTAAACCCACCGGCTTTTAATTTATTTAATACTTAGATAAAAATATTGTAAAAAATCTTGAAAATATTGAAAAACAAAAAAACTAGTAGCCAGTATGGTATGTTCACAGATTTCAATTTGAAAGTAATTTAATTCACCATTGTTTAACTTTATGGTCTAGTTTATTGTTGATAATAAACAGTATGATTGCGTGTCGTGTAAAGCATCAACGACCCACCACTGCTACGAAGTGCTCTACTACTGTCCTCTGGATGTTTTTTCTGTTGAAAACTTGAGAAGATTTGAACCCGGTGACAGACAATCAACATTACTACTACTAAGCTATGGCCTTAACATTTTCTATATAAATATAAACGCCTGCGGTTTCACCCCGCGCATTTCTTTACCCCCTTACCTACCCTACCCTTCCCTACGCTACCCTACACTACACTCCCCTATAAAAAGTATCCTATGTCCGTGTCCTGGTTTTAAGCTACCTCCACACCAATTTTCAGCCAAATCGGTTCAGCCGTTCTTGAGTTATAAATAGTTCTTTTATTATATAATATTTACCTTCATGAAAGTATAAAAAAATATAGATCCATGTTTACCTTATTTTCGAAAATGATGGAAAATGGTAGAAGATTAGAAGTTGCCTATTATTACGAGAAAAGTAAGTACCTTATAAGATGACAAAGGAGGACCGGACGGACAGTCCAGATATTGTCCCAGCAACCAATAGCGATTAGCTAATATTTCATTGGAAAGCTTTTGATGTAGTGTAAATTATTACTATCGTAGCTAATCTCAGTTGTGTATATAGTTATGGTAATTTTGTAATTAAATAAAAAGATAATAAAGGTTGATCGTTTACTAACGATGACGATTGCCGATAACCATTTTGTCTACTGGCCCAGTTATCGAACCAAATCAAAATCAAAATTCATTTATTCATATTAGGCCCTTACAGGGCACTTGTGAAAGTTAACAAATGACTCTACACCGGTTCCAAATACAACTTGAACTGAGAAGACTCCGGCAAGAAACTCAGCAAGTGTTCTTTTTTTTTTTTTTAACCTTAACTATAACTACCTATATTTCTACGCAAATAATAAAATTAAATTGTTTTAGAATTTGCTCATGTCAATTTATTAAGCTTCGTTCATAAAAAGAAATTACCAGTACCAGCCAGAGTCAAGGCCCACCAATCTCTTTTTAGAAATTATTTTCCCCAAAACTTTCTTGAACACGTCACTGGCTTCATCAAAAACTACAGATATTCCAAGAGGGAAGTCTGTAACTGAGATATCTGTAACCGCAAAAAAGTGTGATGATATTTCTGGTTGAATCTTACTCACATGAACATTATTACACTTTACATACAAATTAATATTAAATTGTCAACAAACCTCGCGTTTGATTTCTTTTAACATGATTTTTTTTGGATTGTATATCTGTAACAAACTATAGAAGCACAAACAAAATTATTTCTTCTTTTAATCACTGCTTCCTAACTCGTCGATAAATAAAACAATAATATATATTTTCTACTACGAATTGGCTTCAGATTGACCGCAATCTCAGCATAGTAAGTAACAAAAGTATGTGTCCGAAGGTGAGAACAGCTTACTGCAGCTCTATGAAGAACCTTACCTCTGCTTTTGTTTAATCACGATGTTATCTTTCTTTGAACGGACATTCTTTACATTCTTATAGGATTCGAAACCATGACCTTTTTGTCAATACGTTTAGCGTTACCTAATATGCATGAAATGTTTAATTTAATATCATCACGATATTATTTTTTTTACTTACAAATATTAAGAGTAGAGTAATAACAATGAAACTGCTTCGAAACAACATTTTAATCTTGATTGCAAAAAGAAATAGAATATTTGTGATAACTCATGATGTCAGTGAGTGTCAGTTCCAATCTCGGAGTTCTTCCAATAGACGCTTAATACCTACTAAATTATTGAAACCATCTAATCTACAAAAAAAGATTGAAAAAAAAAAGCATTTCAGATTGGAACATTAATCGACTAATCGAAACGAAGGCGCCGCTGCTTGATTATCAGGCAGCATCCCTACCTAAAGTGACTGCATCTCTTTCCTTCTTTCGTTCGTTTCGACAAGCAAGCAAAATGGCCGAAATTCATTGTGATACGACAGACGTCTCGAAAATTATGCGTAATGTCGTGTGTTAATTATTGTAAATAAATACTTATGTGCAAGTGCTGTGTTCTCTTCAGTGTCCAGTGATAGTGCATGTTGTGTTCACCCGAGTGCTCTCATTGTGATATACGTTTGTAAAAGGTGTTTTTCGTATTGTGTTTTGTGCATGTTTTCGATATCACTTCACCCTGACATCTGTTTCGGATTTATGTTCACTTGAATACGGTAAGTTACAAGCTGGACGCAATTTTTGACTATAATATGTACTTTGCAAATTAGACTGTGTTTTGTAATAGTTTTGGATGCGTGTAAATACTTTTTATTTCGTAAAGTTTTGACAATCACTTGTCTCCCTCGATTTGGGCTCCGTAACGAAGGAATGAGCGAGATGGCTGGATGAGTTCGAAGTTGTGTCATTTCCCTAACCCTTGGAAAGTGCAACGTATTATTGTTTTGATGATGACCTATGAAATTAGTGATCGGCTAGAATAGGAGTAATTAGAAGGCTCTCCGAAATTACTAATTGTTAGCGCGAGACGCGTAGGGCGCTGTCCGGGTGGCATCATAGTATGTAGAGTACTTATTCCCAGTTTTTTTTACCACTTACTAAATCTACACATGATGTGTGTAGATGAGATGTTACTAGGTTCGGGTACGTGCGTCAGCGTCGACGTCCAATAAAATAAAATTTAGGTTATCAAAGCAAAATGGATTAGGTAGGCCAGCGCTGTGGGCTGCATGACAAACTCAGTCTGAAATAAATAGTACAGTTATTTCTGTTCCATTTTTTTCATTATTCATTATAGAATATTTTGGGACAAAATGTAGGCTAAGTATTTGCATATTTCTTGGTTGATCTGGAATGTGACTGGACTTATTAAACAGTGATTTCCATGCTTGCTGTTTCACCAATTTAAATGTCTGTATCCGTGCATTGCAAGTATATTTGTATGAAACTGTTAGTGGTCTAGATACTACAGTTTCATAGAATGATGATAAAACAGTTTTCTAACATGGAGAATTCTTCTCCAAAGTTATAACAATGAAAAATGTATATACTAAATATTTCTTAAACTGAATTCTTTATTTTTCTAATATTCTATAGGGATTTACGGCCTGGCATGCCGCGGCATTGTCAAAAGCTAGGCAACTTGCCAATTCAGTTCCTTTGCTGACTACATAACTGGCTAGGGAGGTTAAATTTTGGTAAGAATAGTGCCAAATAGTTTTTAGGTTGTCTGCATTGCCAAGGACTGGCTGTATTGATTTCTTTTTCTTTCCCCATGAAGTTTTTAACAGTATGCGTATTAATAATGTAATGTAAGTAAAATTAACTTGCTAGTTCATAGAGAAGTGAACAGGAATATGATTTATTTCTATTAAAGTTTGTATCATATTCTTATTCAGGTTCTAAATGGTAGTTTCAGAAGAAACCTCAAGTAATTTATGTGTAAACTAAATGTCAACACAGTGTACACATGTTGTTAGTACTTGTACAATTAACTTTGTACTCAAGCCCACAGGAAAATTTAGCAAATGCATTCTTTACAAATACTAGGTATATCTTGTAAGTGAGGAAGGTTATAATTTCCATGAGGATTCAATGAGGTTGCTGCAAAAACTTCTTTCTTCAAGAGTTTATGAAGTTTTTCTGCAAATAATTCCTCACCAATTATCATGAACTGTTAGTTAGATAGGTTAGTTGACTACTGTGTCTGTCAGGGATGGCAAACCTTTATTGGTGAACATTCCATGTTTATATTTAAAAAAAAGTGGCAGTGATTTACCATAAAGAAGCTTGACTTTCTCCTTATAAGTGTCAGTATCTATCCACAATCGCAAAATATTTATTTATTTATAGACGAGCAGCTTGTAAGCTGATGTGTCTATTTCACACAATGTTGAAAGGATATAGGATAGATTGAATATTGTTTTTTTAATGCACAAAAAATAAAATGTATATACTTAGTTGCCGGCATGTAACTTGGCCAGACTCATTAGATTAGTTTTCTTTATTCTTCAGTTAGTTCTAAACAAAGTTTAAAAGTAGGTAAATTATTTCAATAACCTTAAAATAATGACAAGCAAAGAGAATTAGAGTGAAAAGAACAATTGAGATCCAGTACATACAGCAAAAAACTGAAAATTGATAGCCAAGGTAGGGCCAAGATATGTGCCGAGGGCTGTACAGTACACGCTTTTAACTTGCATGCAAGATGTAGGTCATTTAAAGTTCCTGTTTCATTCCAGGCTTCATGTCAGCCATTAACGGCCAATCGCAAGCCTATCTATAAACAAAGCATAGATTTTCATCGCCCTTATCCATAATCAGAAGAAGTGAAACTGCTATGTGGCCAATTAGATGCAGGCAAGTTGCGCAAGCGGCGTGGTCGCACGATTTGTAGTGTTATAATATTGTGCATTCATTGTTTACTTGTATTATGTATTTATTGTCTCAGAGAATTGTTGTATTCACTTTAGGTTTAGAATAAGGATGTTTTTGTTTTGTGTCATGGCACACTCAAGGCACTTAATAAAAGGCAGCATAAACTACCTACACTTTGAATCACAAACACAGGCAATGGTCGATGGGCGGGGCATTACCTGTGGTAACTATCAGGGACGATAAATAGACGAATATACACGTCATTAGGGGAATCCCCAGAATTGGTAATTCATGTAAAGAATTTCACCTCCGATAAGTCTAATATAGTTAAAGATTATATTGTAATCAATCTTTTTCTACTTGTAACCTTTGCATTGGATACAGTATGAGGCACGCACGTGTGGTGAGCACAGATAGGCAGTAGTGGGGGCAAGCTCGCGCATGTACACTTTTGGCCAAATCACAGTAGCCAAATGACACGCAAGAATCCAATAGACGACGAGCATCAACTGACGAACTAATCGTGTGCAGCTCGGCGCTCTGCACATTCATTCTGCTGCTTCTTCATTCCGCCAAACAAACTGAAAAATTAAAAACAAAGTTTGTAATTTCAGCTCAAGCTCAGCAGCAGAAGTAATTTGAATTATTAATTACTTCTGCTGCTGTACGAAATTTGGTTGATTTAATATGATGCATAGGACATAGATGTGTCATGTTATGTTAACATAACTTGCACACACATCTTTGTATTTTTAATCTTATCACTGACAGATATCACATTATCTTCGAATTTATTTGCTATTATCAGCCCAGAGGTTCTTGCCAGTCTGGTCTCGACAAGGAGCTTTCCAGCAATAATTTCTTAGGGAAACCGAATCCCTTCCTCACTTTGCGCGACCTTGGCCAATGAGAGACATAACCAAAATTGCTTATAGGTAGTTAACTTTATCAATCTTCCCCTCATCTATTGTAAAACAGTGTCCCACATTCCGCTCCCAGACTATGATGAGGCTGTTTCAGTAATCTATATAACAAAATTAGAAACTGACTGATATCAATGCACAGCTTATAGCCCGGGTTGGGGAAATTTCTAGTTTTTTTTTTGTTTACCTTCTTAGAACAATATGGATAGATGTTTCAGTGATTAGCGACAGTAGAAGTTCATTTGGCACATTGTGGTATGAACAGTGGCGTGCATTGGTTTTCGGACTAGGTAGGCAGAAGAAATCATGGCCCTACACGCCTAAATATACCTCCTAGATAGATTATGTTTTTTGACCCGATTCGTAAAATTGTTTAGGTCAGCGTATCATTCCACACACATTTGGTATGATTCATTAGCAAACAAAATACATAATAACAGAATAATAGATTCGAATAACAGCACCCAGATAGCCAGGTGTTTAATAAACATAATATTCTGTGTTAAAATGTCTAAGATTTTTACCTTAGATTTAAATCCATGAATGTTTTGGAGTTGGTCTACAGCAAGTACAAGCAACAAACGAAAACTGACTAAAGGAATAATTTATCGACACATTTTGCATCTTCACCACAAAATTTCTTCATTTCACACACAATACACTTCATAGATACACTTCGCAAAATCACAATAAGTAAATCAAAGAGAATATAACTGAAGTAAATAACAACATTGCATGCCAGCCAAACCATAAACAAACCAACACAAATAAATTGCGAAGTTATATTTGAGTTGCTCTAATGTTGGTTAAGTAGTTGTAACTGTAGTCTTTTTAATTTGGATGGGTTACTTTACTTACCACAGAGAAGGTAAGGTTACTTTTGGTCCATAAATCGCGAATGTCAAATGTCAGTATGCTACGCATAGCAAAAGCGTGATTTATGCTTTCGTCGTATTATCATAAAGAAGTGTGTGTGTGTGTATGAATATGCCGAAATCGTTTTAGTGTGCGTGAATTGCCGTGAATTTGAGAGGCGAACTCGCGAGTGCCTGCGCGGCAAAGTTTGAAATTTCGTATTGAATGTTAGGTTAGAATTTTTATTTAAAGTGATTATGTAGTTTAATTGAATCAAAATATTATTGAATTGAATCTTATGAGGTAGGCATTGGTTATTTGCCTATATGGAATGCACGCCACTGGGTATGAATGTTTTTTGTATAATATGAGCCATATTTGAACATTTCTCACGTTTTCTCTAAAAACGGTAGAACTTACCATTTTGGGAAATAAAAAAAATAAAAAAAAATAGTTAATCTTAAACAAAAATTATATTCTACAATATGCTTAATTAACTACTAAGGTCGCGAATCACTGAAACATCTATCCATATTGTTCTACGAAGGTAAAAAAAAAAAAAACTCGAATAAAATCAAATTTCCCGCCTCGTTGCTGATGTTTAACCTGAAATGGTCATTATTTCATTACTATTTATACCTACGCAGTTATTATTGTATACAGCTGTTAATAACACTATGAGATTGCAACAGGCAGGTACACACAGCAAATTTGAATTCATTCCCAACAAAGGACAATTAACTTACCATTCTTAACTATCTGACGTAAACATGTCAAGTTACTAAGTTGCTGAGCTATGTAAGAGTGGCATTTTATGTCGAAGGTACGTTGTAATGATCGTCATGAAATAAGATATTTGCTATGTAAGCTATATTTTATCGTTAACTAGCTGTCCCAAACGGTAATTAGAGCCATTCAGGGTTCAAAATGCGTGTATGCGCTATTGCTATTATATACCTAAGCGATCCCATATTTCACCATACCTTAATGACAAGAGAATACTGAATATGGAATCAACAAGATTTTTTAGGCTATCTACATATTTACATACACTGCGGAAAAATAAAATTCCATCATATTTAAACAATAAGCTCAAATGGTCGGCCGCATCTCGTGACAGTAGACTTTATCTTCCTAAGATATCCCTTGTAAAGACCAAAGGTTGCTTTAAGTTCGCAGCATCCAAGTGCTGGAACGACATTCCACCACCAATACGCAACTTGCCACTGACGTTTAGCTTCCGCGTCAAATGCTACAACTGGCTTATCTCAAAGCAATCTATGGGCTAGTTTAGGACTTCGTTACTTGTGGTTTATTACTTTTATATTTATTTCAATCTTATATATCGTATAATTTTATGCAGACTCATCATTTAATGTCAGGCTAGTGCAGAATATCAGCGGTTGTGCGATATGCCTATCCACAGCCATGGCTGAGCACTAGACCTTTTTGTCTCTGCTTTTATTTACTACTTTTTTCTTTTGTTTTATATTTTATTTTTAAGTTAGAGACAAATAAACGTTCATTTATTTATTTATCACCCGCGTTCCCGGGATAAAAAGTAGGCTGTAACACTCGAGGATAATTTAGCTCTGTAACGTGTCATATATGCCCCTACAATTGGGTCTACTAGTCGATTACGTGATTTAATTTACCTATTTATTTACTTATTAAATATTTATTCAGTCTACTTTGTAATTTTGCCGCCGCGCCGGGGCACGCAATTGTTTTCAGTGCGATTAGAATGTAAATACTATGTAATGGTTTTGAAAAGAGTAATTGCTGAGTTTATTGCCGGCTCCTCAGCAAATGCAACCTTTCGAACCGGTATTACAGTATTAGAGTCAGACTTTTCATAAGTGCCTGCGAAGGTCTATTTGAATAAATGATTTTGAATGAATGAATAAGAACTTCTTCTTCCCTTTCGAGGAAATTCATTACTTCATACTGAAAATACTAGAAAGAAATCAGGAGAAGCTTTCATCATCTTCAGCCTATAATGTCCCACTGCTGGGCACAGGGCTCCTTTCACAAATGAGGGTGAAAGGTAATGGGTAATATTCACCACGCGTGCCCACTGGGGATCGGTGGAGGTAGGCTAGTAGTACCTGCCACCTAGGAGGCATCCAACTAGCTTAACGACTATCACAATTAAGGGATAACCGGGAATTTACGTGCCTTCCGAAGCTTGGAAACGCTCGATTTGAAATACCACGAGGCGGTCACCCATCCAGGTACCGAACACGACGGTGGTAGCTTAACTTTGCCGATCGATTAAGAACGGCTAATCACGCTACACCACGAGCGCTTCTCTATATCGAGGAGAAACTTTATTGTGGTAAAAATAAAGATTTGGATCGATAATTCCTATTTCTAAACCAGAGTAAAAAACGTAGAGTAGAGTCCACATCTTGCACGAGCAGCCATATAGCATTGATGATCTAATTGTCTCAGCTAAACTAGTTCTTCCTGTGCTACGATTAACGCAAAGTGACGTCACTTTGTAACTTCTACTTAGGAATGATGGAAGAGGCATTTTGTGGAATCTTAGCCTTAGGGATACATTTTTAAACCAAATATTGGAAGTTAACCAAAGCCAAGCCAAAAACTGTATACTTATAGTAGAATAGAAGAGTACAAGGTTGGTGATGTATCGTCAAAAAACCTTGATATTGTCAAATTAAAGCTGCTTTAATAAAGTTCATGGTGAGATTGTAGACAAATGCACGTTTCTAAACAAACTCAAAACAGTCTAAGCATTAGGTAATTACTGCTCGAGCAAGACAAAACAAGGTATTTAGTACTGTACATCTTTCAATAGACACATCAGTCTGAATTGTCTAACAATGGCAAAATGTGAATACAATGGCATTATATTAAATCGCGATACAACAGTTAACCGGGGCTCGTGATCTAGTGAAACTGGTTTCTTTCCGTAGGTCTGTCCTTCATGCGTCGTGGCGTGTAGGAGCCCACGAATTGTTTGGGTTTCTAATTCAGAGCTCGCTTAAAAATAACATCAATCTGTAGACACATTTCTGTTTGTTTACTTAATTTAAAAGCTCTACAGCATTGTCTTTATCTTACGTGGATTGTAACTTTTAGATTTTGGTTTACCAGTTTAATTTTTTTGAATTCAAGATGCTGAAAAGAGAAATTAGATTGGAATCATTGATATCATCACGCATTTTATGAAGAAGTTACCTTTGTAGCTAATCTCTGTCTATTGTTTCTCGGGATATTAGTTACCTATATTTTTTTGGCCAAATTATAAATGGGCCATGTTCGCTTAGCCATGATTATGATTGAGTTTACTTTTATACCATTAGAATAATAATATTTATTTAATATTTTAATAATATTTATTTAAGTATATAACAATGTGTACAATTCTAAATAGCCCTGATTCCTGAACTAGCGTGAGCTGTGTTTCAGGAGTCAGTTCCCACCAAATCAGTGCATTACAAACATATTGTTAATTGGTGATCAACAGACAAAGTTCACATAAAAATTTATATAAAATCAAATCAAAGATATTAAATTAAAATGAAATAAAATTTACAATTTAGAAAGAAAACAAAATCAAAAAGAAAAATACATGTTTTACTTAATTGTTTTTGGATGTGTTATGTTTACTGCCTAACCCTATGACTGCAAACTCTTGGGATCGGATTTTATACATTTCCATTAGACAGTAAATGTGTTTGACTGGGAGTTATGTCTGTTACTGTGTGTAGCATGTGTGTAAGTGTGATAGTGTGGGTGGTGTGTGGGGGTGTGTTGGTGTATGTGTGTGGGGTGTGTGTATGAGTGTGGTGTGTGTGGGATGATTAAATGTAATTTGTTATGTATGTGTTTGTTTTGTGGACTGGTTCTCTACAGTTCTTACGTTGTAATAGTAAATAAATTTTCGATTTCACCGTAATTAAGTTCATTTAACCATGTTTTAATTTTATCCTTTATTTGATGATTAGATATATTCCTCACCTTTTTCAAATGGTTGAATGTGTTATACAGTCTTGGGGCTATGTAACTATAGTGATGTTGAGCAAATTTACTTTTAACCCTGGGAGTAGGACAGCGCTGCTGTCTCTTATCAAATATTGGTAAATGTGGGATTGTATTTTTGTGATATTTCCGAATGCATTGGAAAATAAAAAGTTTGCGCACCGAGAGAACTTCTGCTGCTTCATAAACTGCACTAGTAGGATGTCGAAAAGGTAAGTATAATAACACCTTCAACAATGCCCGCTGTGCCCTTTCCAGCTCAAGTAGGTGTGTTTTGGCTGCGCCACCCCATGACGTGATGCAGTATGTGATTACACATTCTGCTAGTGCCTTATACGTCTGAATGAGTAGCGTATGACTACAAACAAGACGTAGTTCTTTAAATACAAAAATTAATTTCCGTAAGCGTTTGGTAACAGTTGCTATATGACTTTTCCAATTCAAATTATCATCTATGGTGACACCCAGATACTTTATATTGGAGACTCTTTCCAGCATGGTACAATTACATTGCACGTGGGGCTCGATCTCTTTACGATTGCAAGGAAATGTGTGTATAGTTAAGGTGTGGCTCTTTGGCGAGGTCGCTTTAGTCTTGCTGAAGCATAGAAATTTCGTTTTGCTTGTATTTAGAGTCAGCAGACTGTCCTCTAACCGAGATGTAATATTGCATAGTCCTCGCTCAGCTATTTGCTCAACTGATCTCCAATCTGGCCCATGGAAGAGTATGACAGTATCGTCAGCATACATTTGAATGTCAGCATTACCAATTTCGGCGTTGCACATTTCATTGACATAAATTAAAAAAAGAGTTGGACCTAGTGTACTACCTTGCGGTACACCATATGTACTAAATTTATAGTTACTTACAACACCATCCACCTTTACACATTGTCTCCTTTCAGTTAGGTAGTCTCGGAACCACTGAAGTGCATTTCCTCTGATTCCAATGTTCTCTAAGCGTGTTAACAATATTGGAACTGAGACCGTATCGAATGCCTTCTGTAGGTCTAGGAATACTCCAATACACTTTTCATTGTTGTCTACATAAGCAGTTATCTTAGAGGTAAGTTGTAGAACGGCGTCATCAGCAGACATTTTAGAACGAAATCCATATTGATTCCTACTTAATATGTTTTTACTTTCCAAATAGTTTACTAATCTCTTATTTGTTATTTTCTCAATAATTTTAGATAGGTTACTTAGTAGTGAAATAGGTCGATAATTGGTTGGAAGTTTTTTGTCTCCAGATTTAAAAATTGGACAAATGATTGCGCGCTTAAAGATTTTTGGAAACACCCCCAATTCAAAACATACATTAATTAGAAACGCTATAGGTTCTATGAGAAACTTTCGAAAGGTTTTAAGTATTTTTGATGTTATTTTGTCAATTCCAGGTGCACTATTTAATTTAAGACTGTTAATGACGCTATCAACCTCCATAGGATCTGTAAGGAAAAGTGAAATAGAATTTGGTGGTGGGCTGCTTGTTTTAGCGTTTTGAGACATAGTATTATCGTCAAGTCCAAGCTTTTCAAGAGTTTTACTAGCGAGTTCATGACCAACCTTGGTAAAGAATTCATTAACATCATCTAGAGATTCAACCGGTGTTCTATTTATTTCTAGTAGTTCAGAGGATGATACCTTTATCTTCTGCATATTACCCAGCTCCTTAACAATGTCCCACGTTTTCTTCATATTGCCTTTATTTAGTTGTAATTGATTCTCATAATAATTCTTTTTTAGCGATTTTATAATTCTTTTGAGCATATTTCTATAATTTATATATTTATTTTTAAGTTCTTCATTACAGGAATCTTTTTTTGTACGTTTATGAATTCTATCCCTCTTTCGAATCGATCTAACTATTCCTGGCGTAATCCACGGCTTCAGGGGGAGTTTACGCCTAGATACTTTAGTCACTACGGTATTTTCTGCAATAATATTTTCTAATTTTGAAGTAATTATATCAGCTGCTTGGTTTGGATCGGATATTGTGTACAAATAACTCCACGATTCCTCAGCCAAACACTTACCAATACCTTTTAAGTCCACTTTGATTTTATTGTACTGAATTGGGCTACGGTCTACATTATTGTGATCAATATGTAATAATATAGGCGAGTGGTCCGTTAGCTCATCAAAAATAAAAGATTGGCATTTAGATGTGGTTTTTACCATGAAATGATCCAAACAAGCTCCTTGCCTAGTTGGTAGATTTACTCCCTGCTTCAATCCATACATTGCCATTAAATTCAAATAAGTTTCAGCTTGTCCATGAAGATTACTCGAAATAATATCTATGTTAATATCTCCTGTGAGGATCACAGTTTTGGCGTTACAATTTTGTAGAATGGCATAGATGTGCATTTTGTAGAAGAAAGTAGTATTTTTGAATATATCACCTTTTTTTTTATCATTAGTTAAGTAGTTCTGTTTTCACTGTCGTCATCCAAGCTATTAAAGGAGCATTCACAGTTACCCCTGTAGCTGCCGACCACAAACGAGTCTCATTGTTATTTGTTTAGTGCCTATTAGGGTTGATACCCTCTGCAAAAGTTAGTGACCTTTTTGTATTTCTGGACTTCTGTTAACAGAAAGGAATAGTTACTACGCATTAATAGATTTGGTGGATACAGGGCATTGTTTGAAAATGACAGGAGTAAATATTTATTTACTGAAGTGTACAGCAGCTGATATTTAGAAGATTGCTGGCTTGTTTATCTTTTCTTGAGCCTTGATGACTGTTGAAAAAAATATAACAATAAATATAGGTCCAATATAGAGCTAAGCAACCCTAGTGCGTGCAGCAACTCGGTGATGAATGAAATCGGACACTCGGCTTGCGTCCGCGTCGCCGACAAGGGGCCAGCTTCTCATAATGTGCGCTCGAGCTGATCTGAGTTTTATTGGTGCTTTGTTGTAAGCTTTGGGTATAGAGTCTTTTGGAGTTTGAACCGAGGGTGTATCAAATTATGGACAATTTCGATACTACGAGTTGTTGGTCTAATAATAATTTCACAGAGGTAATTTAAACTAACAGAACGATTGACTTATTTCATTGAGTAGGTACAAAAAATTCATTATCTCTTGTTAATGGTAGAAATTATTGACATATAATTTCCAGACCTGACGTTTTGTTATCAAGATATAAACAGGATAGGTGTAAAGGTACACAAAAACGAGTGTTTGTTGAAAACTGCGACCTTTGAAATCATTCAATAGTCGAATAGAACGCAGATCGTTAAATTTCACGTTCCACTCGCTTGCAGTTTGCTCTTTGTAGTTTTGCCAGTAAAACAGTTTCGCAAACACGCCAATTAATGTGCGGTACCAATTTGGTTTACTGCCGTTTAGTAGCCACTGTTTGTTACACTACTGCCTTCGATGCGAACTGCTCTCACACCGTCTCGTAATTTGCATGCATCTTTAACCGTTTATGTTGTTTTGATATTCCCACATGCATAATTGTTACATTATACTCGGCCCAAGGATTTCAATTGCTGAATATAGGCCTTACTACGAACGGTCTTAGGCCGCTTGCATTGACTATTGAGCAGCGATTGACTCGTCGGTCCACCTGGTTGGAGAACCTGGATGGAACGAGTCAAGCTATTTATAAAAACACATTACATACCTAATTTAATTAACTCTCTAACCTGACCCGCGACTGTTTTTTTTTTTTTTTTCTTTATTATTGAATATGCGATACGGTGCAATAGAAGATCGTATAATAGGGCTATAGTAAATATGAACGTTACCTACAATACAAGACTTTTGAAGCTGTTGCAAGTTCTGCAAACATTTTGTTTTATGATGATTTACCAAACTATCCACAATAAGAAGGACGGGCAATCTTACTTTCGCGTTTAAAAATATTACAAATGTGTTTTTGATGATGATTATCGGCATAGGCACGTTTACGACTCCATGGGAGAAGCAATTATAAACAAAAAAGGCAGGACCAAAATATATTAGAAATAGCTTATCATTTTATATTTTGACAGCTTTGAAGGAATACACCAAAACGCCTGAAATCAATTATGATCTAAAAAAATCTTGACTACACTAAAATTACTTTTATTTTCGTATTTCAACGTAATCATTATATTTATATAAAGCACACATAATCTGTAATAGTAAACAAACGATGCGAGCGTGAAACCGGTCCACATAGATGAGCTAAGCGTTGAGGCCGAAGGAGCTGACGCATTGCCTGGTGATGCGATGCACCGTATACGTAGATTTATTGCCAGGTACACTATTAATTAGCTACGAAGGGTCGCTATTTTCTGTGTTCTATGTTCTAGTTTGTTGGCCTTGCTCCAGAAGTCAGCTTTGCGTCAACTCTAAAGAGGAGCATCACGCACGAGGTAGCTCCAAAAGATTTTTTATTTTCCAGTCATGACATGATTCTGTATCAAAATTATTTCTCACGTCATTATATTCTATTACTGGATACATTTTCCTAATATCTACCACATAGACACAGGAAGGAGCCATCCCAAAAACAGATCCACCAGTTTATTGCTCATCCCGTCAATTAGCTTAGTTAAAAACTGCAATATAGTATAGTTTGGCTCGCGAATAACATACCATCCAGTAAGGTCAGGGTAATTGACACGAATACCGTGCTGGTCGAAAGTGGCGAGTATTTTCACGTTCACGTTGGGCTTCTTTGTTATTTGCATCGGGCGTTTTATGAGGAGTTAAGGGATATGCTAGCGATTATTTTACTTGTCTGGTTGCTTTGGTATCATGTCTATAATTTAGCTATATGTTAAATACTAAATTAGAGAAGAATTGGTATCAGTAGATCTTCTATATTATATTTCATTAAAAAAAACAAGTTTACAATCTTGAGTTACTGCTTTAGCTAACCTTATAATATAACATAATGTACTGTGAATTGAAGTAAACTGAAGTATTATCGTTGAACTGAGCAACAAATGGCGCGGTTTAACTATTTCCGCAAGATTAATAGTTTCATATTATAATTGATGTTACTGAAAGGTTAGTACTTGAAGGTCTAATACTAATTAAATCTGATAACTAATTAAGTTGCTCCACAGAATTAGTATTTGTGTTCGAATAATTCTCAGAAAATACGCTTGTGGCTCTTTACGGTTTCACTTTACAACAGAAGGTCATCTAGATAACTTGAAATTTATAAAATCTTTTAAACATTTAATATTAATTGGATTGTCTTATTATTCCGAGTGATTCTTTGAAGAATGTCCTAGAATTCTCTATTCAAAAGAAAATACCAGACACTTATTTTTAGATAGTTCCGCGAATTATTTACGTAGCAAGATAGAGTTTAAAAAACCATAATATTTAATTTAATACGGATACTATGTAGGTAGATCATTGAATGACGTCGATGCGAACGTTTCAATTTTGATTTTTTATTAAAATAAGTAAATACAGCGAGCTTAAATGCATGCGAACCATAAATCTGCCAGAATCGCATATCTTTAAATACATTTTTATAAATACTTACGTTTCTTGTTCCGCATCGAAAATAACTCATTGCGGAATGCAAGTTTTGACGTGTGTTTTTGAATTATAAAAATAGTAAAAAGCAATGCGTGTTTAACTATTTATTCTTAACTATGATTTTATCTATTACAAGCTTTATGAAAAACAGTGTAGGTAGCTGTTCCGTCCGCAAGCGAACTTTCACTATCAAAACGTATTAAATATTGTGTGTCATAATAACAATAAAATTGTATTCTCTCAAATGTGATACAAGTACACGATTTTGTAATAGTGAGGAAGTGTCGTTTTTTGTGTCATCTGATATGTAAAAAGTATATACATTTGGGTCAACTTCCGAAATCACGTTCCGCCGGAATTGAGACAACGTGGTTTGATTTTAAATAACTGACATCGATCCAGTGATCGAGCTTTTGGCGAGGGGAGAATTCATTTAAATAAAAATCATTGTTTAATAATAAAACATTAAAGATATCTAGAATTTAGGGCCCTTGGTTATTTAAGTTGCACTTGATAAATCAGATACTAGGCATAGTGGGATAGTTTTGGTAGTCCAACCGTTATCTTGAAAAAAAATTCGAAAGTCTCAGAATCTTTTAAATCCAATCTTTAATAAATTTCAGCGAAAGACAAAGCAATCAAAATTTCGGACAGCCCGACATCGAAAAACCCGTTTCGCCTTGACTGTTCCCTATTAATTATGGTTAATTTCGGGCTTCGCAGTGATATGCCAAGGGGCCAGTCTGAAATGTGGCGAGACAGGTTATATCTGACGTCATCACCAAATTGGAACGGAATTTGTCGAACTTCTGCTTCTGAGCGGCTGTCGCGAGATGACTATTTTGAGATAAGAGACAGCCTAAGATGGTCGCGGGCTAAAGCAAATCGCGCATAGCAAAGCTATTAAAACTAATCGATTCTCATAACGATTTAGAACTGCCGAAACATTTGGCAATTGTTTACGAAGAGCATGAGTAATCGATTAACCGACTAAATCGTTTTAAGTTATTGCCTAAAGCTCGTTTTGTATACACCTAGGTCGATGACATCACTTAGTTTGTAGACCAGGTTTCTTGAGGTGACATTAAAGATTTGCCAGGCATTTAGTATCTAGAATATTTAGGTAGTGCGTTTGATTTTAAATCTTGGGTGCGACCTGTTAAGGTTGACCATAGAACACTCATCAAGATTAGACAGCTATGCAACGGTAATTTGCGGCGAGATCTATCATATGGTTATTAAGTATATTAGCTAAAAAATTAATAAGCTTATATCAATGCCAATGACTGACATTGAAGGCACTCGACCAGATTTTTAATGGGATTTCAAAGTTGGAAAGATGATACAGACATATTTTTGGATTGTTGATCAATCAACACATACTGCACGAAAGTATTTGATATCGAAATTAATATTATGTCATCCAGATAGATCATTGCGTTTCCTTGTTTGTAGGTACTATTAGTAAAACTTCTTTTAGTCTGAATGCTTTTATAATTTTGTTATAGTTTCCAAAATAATTAGTATATTGGCACAAAAGTTTCTTAGTTACGTCAATAAATTTTCAACTATCGTCTATGACTTGGTAAAACCCTTGCTACATATCTTAGTAATAATAATTTATTTTAATTGATCAGTGAGTAAAGTAACTATTTTGATCTCGTAATTTTGGTCGTAATTTTAACACTAAATGTTTGCTAACCTAGTTTTACTTGGAATCGAAATCGTAGTCATATACCGTATAGGAGTGTCCGCATAGATAACAAATCTTTATCACTTGCGGTATTATTGAACCTTGTCATAAATGCAATAAGGTTGAAATAAATTTTAAAGCTGTCCCGCTAATTTTGTAAGCAAATAAACCTTTATTTATTTGCACTCATATTGAACCTTAGCATGGAAACGTTAAAGTTTAAAATAACAAAGATAGGATGCCAATTTTATTAGTGTAGATGACAACATTTACAACAGCCACATTCAACCCTATTCCTATAGATATAGTGTTTAATATTATGAACGTGACTTGCCAATATTGTTAGCATAGGTGACATAATGCTTCAGTCACGAAGCTAATTTAATTTTGTTTGTCTGACACTGTGTCTGTGAAATGTTTTAATTATAATACATCGCCTTGAAGAAAACACACAAAAAAAGTATTTATTTAGACTCGCTCCGTTATTATTTTATGAGGCGGTTATTGATTTGACCTATTTAGTTCTTTAGCAACACTTCCAGTTTGTTATTTAACTAGGTATGTACTTTCTATGTATGGATTAAAGTAATGATTGTAATTTTGTAACTGGTTTCTAACAATCTTCATGTAGTGCCAAAAGTAGGTAGGTATTTATGTTTTCCTTTTTCCTTGAGACCTTAATGTTCCTGCCATTATCGCGTTTGTACAGAATTCTACTTATTATCACTTATACTTTTTTTTTTTTTTTTTTTTTATACCACTTAGGTGGCAAACAAGCATACGGCCCGCCTGATGGTAAGCGGTTACCGTAGCCTATGGACGCTTGCAACACCAGGGGTATCACGCGCGCGTTGCCGACCCTGCAGAAATCTCTTCACACCCCTTTTGAAGAACCCCATGCTGTACTCCATTGGGAAAACCACGGCGGGGAGCTCATTCCACAGTCTGAGCGTCCGCGGAAGGAAGCTCCTTTGAGCCCGCACAGTACGAAACAATTCAGGTTTCAATATGTGAGGATGGACTCCCCGTCGATGGCGAGAGTTGCGATGGTAGAAAGTAGCCGTGGGCATCATCTTAAACAATTCTTCAGAACACCGTCCGTTGTACAAGCGGTAGAACACACATAAGGAGGCAAAGTCTCTCCTCAGACTGAGGGGCTCTAAACCGCTTGTGAGCTCGGGATCGTCGACAATTCTGATGGCACGTCGTTGAACCGAGTCTAAAGGATCAAGCTGGTATCCAGGTGCTCCCGCCCATAGATGACAGCAGTACTCCATATGAGGCCGGACTTGCGACTTGTAAAGTTGCAGCCTTTGCCCCGATGTGAAGTACTGCCCCGCTCTGTTGAGCACTCCGAGCTTTTTGGATGCCAGCTTAACCTTGTCTTCTAAGTGACTTCGGAACAAAACGTCGCTAGAAATGTCGACGCCAAGGATCCCGATGCTTTTGCTGATGTTCAGGGACGTGTTCTGGAACTGTGGAGCCACAGCAAATGGGGTTTTCTTAGCGGTGAACGCGCAGGCTTGAGTCTTATTGGGGTTGAAATGGACTAGGTTTAGTCTGCCCCAATCGGAGACACTAGTTAGTGTACTCTCGATTTCAGACAACAGCCGTTCGCGGCTTTCCTCCACCTCGGAACGAGGGATATTAGCACGGCCCGTGTAATAAGCATCCCCTGTACTGTCGTCTGCATAACAATGAACGCCGTCAATAGACAGCATATCATTGATATGCAGTAGGAACAGTGTTGGGGACAGCACAGAGCCTTGCGGGACGCCGGCATTTATGTCCATGCTGTCGGAGCAGCTACCGTCAACGACGGCTCTTATGCATCTGCTGGACAGAAAGCTGGCAACCCATTTGCATAATCCCTCGGGAAGCCCGTATGCTGGTAACTTCGTTAGAAGACCCCGGTGCCAGACCCGATCGAACGCCTTCGCCACATCTAGGCTTACTGCCAATGCCTCACCTTGACTCTCAGTAAAATATCTACACTATATACCTACACTATATACTATATGTATATATAATATATATACTATCAGCAAATTTCCTCAATGTGTGCAAAACATCCGGTCTTTCTCATTTACCCTAATTTTGACACTTTTCTCAAGTCATCTGACCACCGGGTAGAGGGCAACACTAGCTAGTTATTACTAATTAATCAAACAGTAGACTAAATAGTGCCAAACTATCTTTACATGTCGAATTACTAATATGATTAATTAGACGCTCACTCTCTGGTATCCAGTTTTATTTTCTTTCATCCATATCTGACTAACTTACTTTTATCTGTTTACGTAAACAGTTTTAAATATTTGTTTTTACTGTTGTTTATTTTCATATTCAATCAAAATGTTTAGTTAACTATTAATTCAAAGGTCACACTTGCAATACATTGTAGAAGCGTTGCAACATTATATTTCTAAGTGTTAAAGATCATCGGTACCAGCTCACACGTCGCAGCACAGGCGCAGTCGCAGCGATCCGTGCAATCTCATATGCAGTTGTGTATAAGACGTAATGCCACTTAGACCCCTACCTACACTCATTAAAACAATTATCCTAACTATACGAACGCAGTCTTGTTGTAGCTAGAGTAAACAAAATATTGTGTTTGTGTAACCTTACCGAGGTTACAATGATTACATCGCTCCGTTTGTGCTGTACGAGTTACGTCAAATTGTACGCGTTGGCTGTATGGCCTTGTTATCAAAGCATGCAACGCGGCGACCAAAATAAAGGAAAAAAATCTATTCGCGCGGCCGATGTCATTCCGGTGTGATGAGTCATCGTGGGCGGACGTCTCCGTTGCTTTCCACATTGGCGAGTTTACCGGGTTATCGTGATAATGATTTGTTTTTATTTCTCACGGCTTTGTTGTAGGCAATTATAATTGAGTAAATAATTAAAAGAATACTTCATTTGAATAATCAATAGGTACTTCATTATTTATAATTAATTATAATGGCAATCATATGACATTTGATTATGTTTAATCCATAATGTGATAAATTCTAGTAACAGACCTTCATTCTTATCTCTCATTACTCGAGTTCCATAAAAGCATAACAATTACAGTATAAAAATGCATACAAAGCTTCGGAGTATTTCAATCTCTTAGTAACCCCCCCGCGAGGGCCGCGTGTCCTATCATAAAAATTTATGTCATTGTAATTTTTTTAACCGCAATTCTTTGGAGCAATAAATATGTATACTTTATCGAAGTGGTTGCATATTAAATATGCACGCCTAGAATACCTGGTCTGAGATTTGCGTTCATAGAATGTTTCAAGTGCCCCATGGCTCCATCGGGATGAGTAAGGCAAAAATGCGAGATGACTCATAATTAATTTTACCAAGAAGAAACAAGTATCAGGCCCTCTACTTTATAAGCAGGGCTATCTGAGGCTTACATGAATTTGTTTCCTGAAGTTTTTGTGACTATGTTTTTGTAAACGCTTCGATGCGATATTATCCTGTTCTGAAATCTTCAACTAACATGGCGATATTTTCGAAACTACGAGAAAATTAGTGTATCGTCTAAGTAAGAAAAGAAGTCACAAATTTGTCGCCACTAACTAAATGAAAATAATTTGCAGCTTCACTTAGGTACCATTTCCATTCTATGCTTTGTGTACTTACCACTTTAATAAATAAAAAATCTAATCTAGAAGCGATTAGTTAAAATTCTGTTCCCCACAACTGATACATATTTTACGCTATATTTAGCAAGGTCATTAACCCATCTCAGATTTATAAGCCAATCCGCATCGATAAAGCAGTTATCGATAACCCTGTTGTGCAATCCGTGGGAACGTGATGTTCGCGATGTTATGATGTTCTACATTTAGAAGTGCATTTCGCGTGACTCACCCAGAACTAAGGAGTGTACGATACGACCAAATATTTCCTTGGTTAACGTGACATCATTAATAACTGTTAATTCGTGAACGTGGAGTTGGTTTGTTGATGTGTGATTGACGGAGTTATTGGTGTTGCTGATTTAGTACGGGATGTCTAAATCGGGATTTCCAAATAAATTTGGAAACTAATCAACTATTTTCCCATTTTAGAGCAGATATTTTCGGTTTTATTAACTTGGAGCAAATATAAGAGCTTTCAATCGAATTTCAAAATGGAATTATTGGTGATCTAATTCTCATCAGATCAGGAAATAGATAAAAGTAGTTTCTCATTTTCGTAGTGCGGATGAAACTCAATAGACTGCCAACTCTTTTAACTAAAAAGTGACACAATGACGTTACGGTAAATAAGCGTAGAGAAGAGTATAATTAAACATTTCTGGGGCATTAACGCACCTAAATCATACGCCAAGAGCACCAAAGAGATGCCAAAACATCGTTACGCCATTGATGAAAGTTAAAGATATTATAACATCTACATAATGGAATTTACGCGTCGTGGGCCAAACTTTCACGTGAAAATTTCTGGCCGATGCTTTTATTGTATGTTCTGATTTGTTACTGTGTAGGTTGGGGTTTCTTTCTTTCTCATTTGGGAAACGTGACTTTTCAAGTTCACTATGCATAAGATCCAAGGTTGGGACCGTGAGCAAATTGTATAGCCTAAAAAAATGGCAGGCAGAATCTTCTTGAGCCGATGGCATATTTTATAGATCATAAAAACTTTCTATAACCAGGCTGACATATAAAATGTACTGATTTTATAACGAGCATTAAATACGGATAGTCACGCACATGTGAATTACGAGCCCATGTGTCATTAACAACGGTTCTGGGTAAAATTCGGCAGCACAGAAATACCAGTGATCATATTGTACTGAATTAGACCAATGTCTTTGAAGCAATAAAAACTGATATGTGATTGCCGTCGAGATAGGTTTCCAGAATAACGATTAATAGGAGAATTTATCGAATAATTGTCGATTTTCATCTGGGGCTCCCTCCCACATGGATTTGTGATTTAGTTAGGTTTAGATTGGCTTGCTTCGTCAATCTAGAATCTACATTTATTTCTTAAGTACTCATGTGATTCTAAAAGCATATTTTAATAAACCACTTCCAAGTCTGAAAAACGCTTGAGAGGTGACGCAATAAAGAAATACTGGCCTTTTAAGCAAAATGCCGAGAATTCTGCTTATCCAAACACACTAATAGACATTGCCTAGTGGAGCGTTTAGTTATTAGAATGCCATTCATTCTAGTTCTAGAAATGCCTAGAAATAAATATTGCACACCAGCCATTATTAAAAAGGTTCATAAATGCAATAATGTTATGCCACTAACAGTTTGGAAGCATTCACAATGCAGAATTAAAAGCTATGTAAATTCTGTCACTAAAATAGTGTACCCAACGAAGTACCAATACTGAATGGGTGGTCACACACAGATGCGGACGTTGGCGTGAAAGATAAAATCTTTATTTAACGCGCGTCCGCTGCGTGCGGCGTCGGTGTGTCTGCGCCATTGAATCGATGCAGTTGTACTTGCAGTCAGGTGAAACGGTACCATTTCTATTTAGCCGATCTCATGGTCTGGACAATATTTTAGGATTTTTTAGTTTCATTATTTGTTTAATCTCTGTCAACTCACATTCAATTCATGAGGAGGAATTTTCTATAGTGCATTGATAATGGTGCCGATTCTGTTGTAAATTGCACTAAACTAATTTTAGTCACATCACATCTCTTTCTTGCAAACATTATTGGAAAAAGATAGAACATATTTAAAGCTGTCAAATTAGTCTTTGCCGTTTTCATTTGCGGGTATTTAGACGTAACCGCGATAGATGGTGACTATGTTGAAAACAAGCATTGGATTAATTTGACAGGACTTAATTTATTACATCCTGTTCCTACGTTCTTTGTTAGAAAGAGATATAGTGAGACTAAATTAGTTTAGTTGTAAACAACAGCATCAGCACCAACGTCGATAAGGGACATCTTAGGTTGTTCCTCAGCAATTTCTTTACTTAACATTTTACATAAATTAAAAGGTGCTTCATTGTTGATACTTTCCTTTACTAGCACGCTTTCTGAATTATTAAACATGTAGTACGGCACTCGTACATTCTTTTCAACAATACCTTTGGACGTATCATCACTAACTAGTGAAATTGTAGCTAAGTAAAGGAAGTAAAATTCGCATCGCATGCAGGATTATGTAAATTTTACTGCAATGGCGCAACATTAATACTTAATGGAAAATGGCTTCATTCTGCAATCCCCGGGAATCCCACTTCTGCAGTAATGTGTTTAGTAGTAGGTAGGTAGTTTAGAAACTAGAATATTGTAGGGTTTGGATGGTAATTTCATGATTTTCGTAAAAACATATCCTTCTTTTCATATATTTCAGTTGGGTCCTAGATTGATCCATAGCCAACATAGTCTTTATGTAGCAAACCTTCTGTTTTCATAATAGTGATAAAGCTCTTATCTAATTCAAACGATTTTTTAGCGTTTTAATCTCGGTCAAGGCTGGTAGCAGACATTCTCAGTAAATCCTGTTTCGTAGTAAAGGTCACACTAAACTGAGAAACGCATTATTTATGACTACAGTTAAATGTTTGATCGATCATCAAGATTGAAAAGAATCGGTAGGTATTTGAAATCCCAAATCCCAAAAATCTTCAATCAAATAGAATCGGTCCTGAAAATGATGTCATAATACAATATTTAAAACAAACATGCAAGTGTTAATAGATGTAGCCAATCTAAATACAAATTTAGAATTCACAACGCAACTGTTGCGCAGGTGTGCACTCTTTGATTTTCTATTTTCGCTTGCGGTCCAAACATGCAAGGAATCCGTTCCAGCTGGTGAAAACTCGCGACTTCATGTCAAGGTGACAATCCATTGAGTGGCATAGACCTGACAGACAGGAATCGTAATTAAACACAATACAATATTAATATCCTTGGATGGATATGTCTTCAGTGTGTTATATAGGTACCTACTTGCATAGTGCATGTACCAACATTAATTTTACAAAATCAACTTCAACACTTAGAAGATCCTTGAGACCTGGGGAGATGAATGTAGAATAATAAAATTCAACTCTTTTTACATGTGGCACATCTCATCGTGTCTTTAATTTTAATATGGGTGTGACGCGATTCAGCACCGCTGCCAAATATGATGTTTCCTGGAAGAATTGTTATGCAAGCGACGCGTCCAGTACAGAATAAATGAAAATAATGTCGTAGACACGTGTTAAATATGGTCCATTCGAAACGAAACATTACGGCCAATACTCGTTATAACTGATTGCTCTAGTTTGGTCAAGTTCTTAAAGTAGTTCATTTTCGTGAAGACAATTTACTTAATTCCCTTAATCATTGCTTCGTTGAATGTAACAATTTAAACAAATTGTTAAATTAAAACGGGCAGCATCTTGTAGCTGTGGAATTCTGAATGAACGTAGGTACTAAGCTTGTAAACATGTAGTAAAAGTTGTTTTTATTGTGAAGCCATTATCAAAGCAAATATCAACTGCAGTTACCATCGTCCATGTTTACGATTTGAACTATATTAAAGATGGTGCTGCGTTTATTTTTAGTTATCTATATCTTTTAGATATCTCTCGTTTCCTGTTTACTTGCTACGTTTGATTGAACCTGGATTTATCGCGGGTGAATTGAAATTAGAAGATTTACTTCTTGCCTCTTTGAAATATTTTTTAACAGCTCCTTTGTTTACGTCGCGTCAGCTTGTGGATGTGCAGAATCTGAATTATTTACGGAATAAATGATAACAGGTTAATTACCCAGGCTTCCTTTATCGATTCATATTATATCTTTATGTATTGTTGTGCTAACTGAAAGAGTTACTTTATTAACATAACATTTTGGAATTTTGTGTTGTTTCGTATTCTTACACGAGAAATTGAAGTAATTTGTTACCTCATAACTTCGTCATTTATCAACCGATTTGGTAAAATCTTTTTTTGTCTGGAAGGGTACACTTCCCGTTTGGTCCGAATCAGGATTTGATTACTTCTTAGTGTACTTTGAAGTCGGTTTAAGTTCTTTGTAAAACAGTCCAATTATTAAGTTCCCATTGTTTTAATTGCAGGTGATGCTGGGCGGGGCAGGGTCGCCGGGTGGCGACGAGCTGCTCACGGTCACCATCGTCCGGGACGACCAGGGATATGGCATGAAAGTGTCCGGTAAGTTTCTTCATTGAATGACCAACTTACAGTACGTTTCCAATGATTGAAATTCCTGGGGCTTGGAAGTATAGTTTAGTATACGACGAGAGGACTTATTTTATGAGCATCGGGAGATAATCTTTTTAGGCTTTTTAGTTATTCTTTCATTCCAAAAATTGCATTGTACCCGAATTTTGAGGACTACTGTGAAATCGTCAGGAGCTCCATTCCTCAGGTAAATAGGAAACTTGAGGATTTACCCGGGTGTACCAGGGTGTAACTCTGCAGTCGCATCTTATTTGATGTTACCAAGAACTGTTATTCCCGTGAACGTGTGAAGTGTGACAATGGTAACATAAGATTCGATGATTGCTCTGACTGTGGAATGAGCTCCCCGCCGTGGTTTTCCCAATGGAGTACAGCATGGGGTTCGTCAAAAAGGGTGTGAAGAGGTTTCTTCAGGGTCGGCAACGCGCGAGTGATAACCCTGGTGTTGCAAGCGTCCATAGGCTACGGTAACTGCTTACCATCAGGCGGGCCGTTTGCTTGTTTACCACCTCAGTGGTATAAAAAAAAAAACGAAAGTCTAGATGCGTAAAATGATGTCAATTGCTTGATCTGTCGCGCTTCACCGCTTTTTGTGGGTTGCTATGTGGGTGGCGCTATGGGTTTTAATAGTTAGGTAGTTGTTGATACAATTGCAGTGGGATTTTACTTTTAGGTATTCTTAGGTTTCATCTTCATGATCACAAGAAACTCATTTATTCAGTTTAGGCCCTATTAAGGCACTTACTAACGTCACAATTGACTGAACCACCTCGTACCGGTTCGGTAGGTACTTGTAAGTCTCTGCACTTCTCCTTTTAAAACTTCAGTTGAAGTTCTTGGGCATGTAGATGAACTCTCAATGTTTTCACAAAATATCCTTCCACCTTGTTATGGTTACCTCATGCTTTTCCTTAGCCGAAGACTCAAGTTACATGTGATACATACCAGATGCCAGAAGAAGCTCCTAAATGTATCATCTTCGTATATTGTATATCGGTTACCAGGTGACAACCCAGTGTACGTGCAGTCAGTGAAGGAGCACGGCGCGGCGTGGCGCGCGGGGCTGCGCTCGGGGGACCGCATCCTGCGCGTGGACGCAGTGCCCGTGCTGCACCACACGCACCAGCAGGTCGTGCACATGATACGAGGTACGCGTGCTTCAAACACCCAGCTGTTTAGTAGCCTTAATTTGCTGTCTGTGTGCCAAATTTCGTCGCGATTGGTTGAGAAGTTTAGTCGTACAGTAGTACCCAACTGGTAAGGCGCGTCGTGAATTTTCGTTCGCACAGAAAAGTATGGCCCCGAAGATTAACGAAAGAATGCTTAAAATTACAATCAACCTTAGATCACTACTATATGGTTCATAATACAGTGCAGCTGTTAGTTCCGTCTCACTCGCAAGTCACGCCTATCCGCACACATGGCGGCAGCTGCCGACCAATAGCATTTCCCGCGCTTTGAAAATGTCTCTTCTGCGTAGGTACATCGGTAAGCCATATCAGTTGGGTACTACTGTAAAAGGATTCCAAACCGACAGACAGTTACTTTCGCATTTGTTCTTCTATATCCTACTCAGAAATATAAAAATCAAGCTTGTTTGTTACTTCTTGCCGCCTTGGATCAACTAATTCTGATGAAATTTGGCAAGCGTATGGGTACTTTGATCCAGAGAAAATTGAATGTGATAGTCAACATAATATTTAAATGAAACACTGTTTAATTCCAGCGAACCCCACGACAGTGCTGACGGTACAACAAAACACGTCGAGGCACAAAACTCCAATCACTGCGCCGGTTCCTGTCAATGTGAGTACGCCTCTACCTTCTACTTACGCTTTACCGACCTTTCCCCCGTCCCCAATGAGCTCTGGCGACCTTACTCACGCGCAGGAACACAACTTTACACAACATAAAGTTATTTGGCTGCGGTATTCTGAGAGGTGGAGGTACTTCCCCAGTCGAGCTGCTCTTTGAGCGAATAAATGCTATGGTTTACCTCTCTCTTTCTTTATTTCTTTTATTTCTCTTTCCCTTACGTTACTTATGAGAAATGTTATGTCAAATAATCCACAGACGCTAAATCTAGGATAGATCGAGTATAGAAACCATAGCAGCAGGATGTATTTTTCAAGACATTCTAATGGATAATTTAACCTATTTTATCGATGTTTCAAGAGAAAATTCTGGTGACGTTTGTTCCATACAAAGGAAATCCTCAGTTTCCTCTCTGGATAATGACACTAGAGCAATGATTATTCTACCATGCAATCTGTAGGTACCACTGTATGTCCCTCGGTTGAGTTTTTCTGCATAAATTAATTATTATAGGAATTAGGAGCCTTCTAAAATCACAAAAACTTACCATTTTTAACGCCCTTATCAGACGTCCAGCGAACAAATTTGACGAATATAAAACAACAAAGGAAAACCGACAGACATAGCCAAAGCCCTTCTTATTATGATTCTAGAATTTATTTTTTAATCGATCCAGTTTTGGTAGAGAAAACCGGGGATTACGAAATAGCGATTTCGTCTAATTTAAATAGGTAATAATCAGTCCAAGCTGTAGTTGTCTCTATCGCCATCGGTCGGGATAGCTCGGGCACAGCGCCACGCCAATATAGATATGTTAAAAACCTATTTTTCAAATTTCTTGTAGCCATCCTTTCCTCTTAACCTTATTGTCATTTATCGTCGCAGGGCTATTCTCTCGTAAAATGTTATCAAACAACTTCACTTTCGCACTACTTATGAGACATAGACTAACTATCAATACTAACATACTATATTATGTATAGTAATGACGCTATAATTTAACCGCCAACATTGTATGTCCGCGCACATGTGGCCATCATGGTATGTTTGTGCAGATGGTGGCCGTCACTACTCGAGACCTCGATCTTCGTCTCTTTAGCCGATGAGTTATGTGGCAGTGACGGGATAGTCGTGGTCTCCAAATGTATAACTGTCGCAGCCAACTGGTTAAAAATTCAGTTGATTAGATGCCGGAGCAAAAGACTGATCTTAACCTAGCATCGTAATTTAACGGAACGGCTAATGTCGTCTAGCCTTCTCGTTAAACATTCAACGATTTGGCTAGTTGTCATGACATACAATGACTGGTGGCCTTAAAAATTATATTTAATTTGTCATTTACATTATAGAAAGAAAAGAATGAAAGAAAGAAAGATTTTATTCTTGCGCGCCATTCGACGCAGACATTAAATAACATAAAAACAAAAAAAAAGATACACACAAAATATACACTCTTATATCAAAACATATTAGACACGCATTTTTTACCCGATTGACCCGAAAGGAGGGTTATGTTTTTCGAGTGTCTGTATGTATGTCTAGTTCTTTGGCACGCTCTGCAGCCTAAACGGCTTGATGGATTTAAACATATGAGGTGTCGTTAGGTTCGTCTTAACTGTGGGAGTGTCATAGGGTATATTATGTATATGGCGTCTAAAAAAAAAAGGGGGGGGTATTAAGAACAAAAATTACGTTATTATAACAATATGGATATCAAAAGAAAGCTTGTAGGCAGTCTTTTCCATATATGTATGTATATTTTATAATAGGTGCTTTAATGCTTCCATTTTGACGTAAACTGCAAAAAACCACGTTTAATGCAAGGACAGTAGGTACTGAGACTACTGCGCGGTTACCGCACGTAACTCACAGAGTTGCGATGGTTGTTGGCCTTACTTTACCGTACCACTCATTTACTTACTAATACATACAACTAATTCTGTATAAAATAAGTTATTTGTTATAAATTCATTTTTAATACAAGCTTTTTTTGACTGTAATTTTTGTTGACTGTACTTGCATTGTCATCCAATATACAGTATGAGGCACGAGTGGTGAGCATAAGTAGGCAGTGCCCCCAATGCAAGCTCGCGCATGAACAATTTTGGCCAAATAACAGTAGCCAAATGACACGCAAGAATCCAATAGACGACGAGCATTGACTGACGAACTAATCGTATGCAGCTCGGTGGCTCAGTTCTTCGTTCCGCCACTTAAAACTTAACTACTGCCCAGGTGGCAATCAGTGCTCCTTACTATATGAATGTCATACCAAATGTTTTGGGAGAGGTAGAGCTTAGCGTTTATTCGCTCAAAGAGCAGCTCGACTGGGCAAGTACCTCCACCTTACAGAATGCCGCAGCCAAATAACTTTATTTTGGCACTGATTTAAAGAGGCAGTTGTAAATAGCGGTTTTGGTAAGTTAAAAATTATAAATGGCACGTTTAATAACTAGTTCAGCAGTTAAAACTAAGCAGTAAAGTAAACAAAAATGAGTATTAAAAAATAATTAAATGGATCAGTGAATATATAATTGAGCAGGAAATAATTAAATGGGCGGTAAAAATTATTGAACGAGCGGTTACGTGTGGGCAGTAATAAATCGGAATTTGTCGGTAAGAAATTTCATTCTAAGCAATTCTATAAACAACGAGGTGGTAAAGTAGTTTTCGAGATATAGCGGTGTGACGGACGGACGGACCCATGGACGTAGTCGCACCATAAGGGTTCCTTTTTACCTTTTTGGTACGGGCAGTAATAAATCGGAATTTGTCGGTAAGAAATCTCATTCTAAGCAATTCTATAAACAATGAGGTGGTAAAGTAGTTTTCGAGATATAGCGGTGTGACGGACGGACGGACAGACGGACGAAGTCGCACCATAAGGGTTCCTTTTTACCTTTTTGGTACGGAAACCTAAAAACAGTACTTAAATAGTAATGAAAAATTAAATTACTTTTGCTTTGACTGAAGGAATTAAATAAAACAAATTGTATAATAATAAAAGGAACTTTTATTCGTAATTTAAACGATTACGTGATTGGTCGCTTCCGCCACCCGCGCTAATAAGCTCCGCCCAACTAACGAAAATTTACCTCTCTTTTCAATGAATTTGAGTTCGGGTGTCACCGCATGCTATGATCTGCCGAACTATTTATCGAACCGCTCATTCCATCATTTTTACCGCTCATTCAGTTATTGAACTGCTCAATTATTTTTAGAATTGACATTGTATGATAAAATAACCGACTAATTGATTTTTTATTACTGTCCATGTTTTACTGCCGCAATAATTAATCAACCGCCATTAAATTAAATAACTGCTCAATATGTTTTTCAACTGATCATAATAACATCTCGAATATTTAAATAACAGCTCAAAAAATTAGTTCCCCTTTATTTTGTGTAAAGTTGTGTTCCTACCGCGCGGTCGCAGCTCATAGGGGAGGTGGGAAAGGTCGGTAACGCGTGAGCAATGCTTCTTGTGTTGCAAGCGTCCATATGGCTACGGTAACCACTTACCACCAGGCGGGCCGTATGCTTGTTTACCGAATTAGTCGTATAAAAAAAAAAAAAAAAACTAGACAATCCGACCACTGGAAGTGGGTGAAGTTCGACTTGTAAGATGCCACCCGAAGATAGTTACATACATTGTAAGTTAAATAGAAGCTTTTAATATTTTCAGTCTGAGAAGCAGCGCCAGTTGGAAGTGTCGAAGGTGCATACGATGCGCCTCATGTTGGAGCAGGAACAGAAGCACATCAGGGATTTGCGCAGTGAGTATTTACATTTTATTGTCTAATTAACGGATATACAAGGACTTTTTGACGGGAACTTGCAGAGGGACGTTGCGGTTTCATTTTTATTTTCATAAAGAACCATGGCGAGGTTTGTACACAGAAATAAATATTTTTAGAGACGTTGAAATGAGGTTATAGTTGATCCTAGGTGCCTAAGGAAATAAAATATTTGGAGTATATTATTACGTTGCTGGTAATGTAATCTCAACATTGGAAGTTATTTAAAACTCTCTAAAATGTTTTATTTTTAGTACAAATCATTGAATGGATTTCGCCATGATTCTTTGTGTATTTTGAGTTTTATTGTGTATTTTTGGTGGTATTTTACCCAATAAAGATCATCCATGTGCACCAGTGAAATGAAATGAAATGAATTATGTGTATCGTGACTTTTCAAGTTGTCTCAAAAAGTCCGTGAAGAGTTTTAGTACAATGACCACCATTGTAGTAAAGCATGACTTTTATGGACGGTGACTGACTGAGGACTATAATGTGAAGTGATTTATCGTGACTGGAAACTATAATATAACTCGACACTGGCAGTAATGAGCCCTAATTTGGGCTTGGTTGCCAAACTTAAAAATAAGAAGAAGAACAGATACACAACGTTGACGATCGTAAAGTAACTGGCGGCTTAGAACCTAAAGGAGAGCTACGTCGGCAACACATTAGCAATCCCCCTGGTATTGCTTATGTCCACGGTGACTGCTTACCATCAGATGAACCACCTGCCTGACTGTCAGCCTATTGACATAAAAAAATACTTTTTAAATTTCAGATCAGCTCCTAAAAGTGCCAGATGTGAGGAAGCAAGTGGAACTGGAGTCGGCTGAGCAGAGGTGTTCTACGCTGCAGCAGGGGATCGACACCATCATGGCTGGACAGGTGATATATTATTATATACTTTATTGTTATACGTATTAGATCATCAATTAGTAATGGCGTTGCAGCGACATATTTTTTTATAATAAGCAAATTTTTATTAATGGAATTTGGTCCTTGTGTTAATGCCTTTGTGTACATTCCAACTCTTGATGATATATTATTATAATATTTAAATCTACTATAATTATAATAAATAAATAAATTACTTGATAAGGCTAAAAAATGTTGCTACAACGCCTCATTTATATTACACAATATCATATCCCTATAGATCTTGTTCACATTGCAATAAGATTCATTTTGCCACAGTAATGTTTGTACATTGGTCACATAGTCTTCAAACGCATTTTTTTTACTATGTTGCAGCCGACTAGATTTATTTTTCTACTTTTATATTTATTATTTAATTATTATTTTAGTTCTGTGTATATTGGTACATTTGCGGATCGGAAAATGTAAGCAATATTCAACCTTGAAATCATTCTCAATGCGACACATCTGTTAAAATTACTTAGATACAGCGATTATAAACGTGACGTCATTGTATATGTTGAATCTGTAGAGCTCCCATACAAATTACTATGGCGCCATGCATCATGACGTCACGAGTCCTGCATCAAAAAAAAAAAACTTATTGTTACTTTAATTCTTTAAAAGACATTTATGATTTAATAAAAACATGTATGGTTTGTTTCCGGTACTATTACCGTTAAAGAGATACAGTCCTGTAACAGACGGACATAGGGAGAAGGTTTAGTAATAGGGTCTCGTTACCATTTCGGCACCCTTCGGGTTCGGAACCCAAAAAAAGACTGAAATTAAGATCTAGAAACTGTACATATGTATTCCCTATCGATGGTCGCAGTAATTTTTATAAGACATTTAAACCACAGGAAATGAGTATCCTATAAACTTAGGCTACGGTAACCGCTTACCATCAGGCAAGCCGTAAGCTAGTTGCATTTCCCGTCCGCAAGTGTACACAGAGGCGAAAGTTTTGTCAAAATTTGTCCAGCATTATAACCAGAATGGTGTTAATGTCACTAACCAGGCTAATACGGGGAATCAACCCCCTTCATACTTGATATGGTTTAAACCAAGTTTAATAAAACCCAGGTTGTACATATCTCCGTCACTTTCTAACGTCATATAAACATTGAGCTATTATTAAGTATAGAGAAGACGCCACACATCACAACTGAGTTCCGTTCAACGTTATTGTAAAACGATGATCGAAACGTGAAAGCGCCGTGAAAATCACGGTGTTTGCAAGAAAAATACTCCTAAAAGCGTTCTGATAGCGGTATGTGTTTCTGCCTGCTTAGATGACTAATTATTGTTTGAGAACTATATTTGACTCTAAAAAAATGGAACATAACCTTTGCTTGTGATAGCTCAGTGGTAGTGACGTCGGATACCGAGACGAAGGTCCCGGGCTCGAATCCTACAATGAGCTTGAGCTTTCGGTGAAGGAAAACATCGTGAGGAAACCACAGCACGGTGGTAGGGTACTTTGTAGTACCCGTCTGGCTGGCTACCACCCTCAAGTTGAAAATCTGTCGCCAAGCACCTATCGGTGTGTTCCGTCAGCTGCACTTGAGAGCCAGTTCCTTCTAGGCTTTGTGTGCTTACCACCTTCGACCACATCATCACTTACCATAGTGAGATTGTGGTCAAACACAGGCCTATACACAGTAAAAAAAATAAAAAAAATACGCAGTAATGATAGCTCTTCGATCTCAAAACTTGGGTTTTTGGACTTGGTTTGTTCCACATCGTGTATGAGGAGGGACTGGTGGTCTTAACCCCCGGTCGTGTTTTGTAACGTGTCTGCTTCTCTGTATGCATGTTCATTTGTGACGTCATTTCTCTTTTTGGGTATACGCATTGTACAGTTGATTTTTTCGCGAGTTTTTTTTTGTTATATTTTGCATAGTTTTTTTTTAATACAGTCGGTACAATAATGATGATTTTATTTTTATTTTTTATACATGAAAGTTTTACCTTCCTCAAAAAACTGGCTATCCATCTTAAAAAAGTCTTTTAAAATCAGACTGATAGTATAGTCAGCGTCAAAAGTAGCTAACTTGAACAGATTTCATATACCTGTTGCTGATTCTGTTGTTGAAGTAGGTTTAAGATTTTTGTTAAACAGTTTTTAATATTAATATATACACTTTTGACGCTGATTGTATCTGAGGTTATCGCAACACAAAAAACTAGCTTTTTAATATTAGAATGAAATTGTTGTCTATTGCCGACAGAGGGGGTAGAAACCAAATACATAATTTTAATCCGTCAATTTATAAAAAATATGTAAGTGAATAAGCACAGGAGCAGACATGAAGACAAAACGAATGGAATCGATGTTCGATCGATGTGGTTAATCAACTTTCGCCTCGACGTGGGTGAGGTAGATACATCGCATACTCACTGAACCATCTGACTATGTGGAGATTTGGTGTAATATCAGTTTTGTAGATTTCTTCCCGCGTAAACTCGTTCCAGAGGTTTTTGGATTCATGTTATTGAGGTATGAAAGTAAATATAGTTCATCTTAAAAGTTTGTGAAGCACAATATTTCCTATAAGTGATACTGAGCCTTATTGTAACTGTGAACGTCTCAATATCGAATGACAACCGTTCGGCATACTATAGTGTACATGTGTCCATGAGGCTTGTATTTACAAGACAGCCCGGCATACTTGGGGTGCTTCACTTTACAGGCTTGATGCGGTGATCTATGAACCTGATCATTCTCAGATTAACTCCAGGGTCTTCATGGGTTATGTCGTTTCAGAGAATCCATGAACAAACATTAAATAAAAACTAGAGAACTAGTTTTGGAGTAGAAAAAATCTCTGGGACGTTATTAATGTTGATTTCTTGTAATTTTTGAACTATTCTATCGAGCTACATCCAAATCTCCACACAACGGCGTTATCACATTCACGCAAAGTGTATCACACGCTTTACATAATTAACACAATTTACCGCGAATATAGCCCGCCGATATATCCGGGTCGCAGCCGCAGCCGACCACCCCGCGCCTCAACACCCGGACCAAAACCAACCTGGATAAAACGTCACCCGGACCCAACACGGGCTTCCTGAGCGGCCTGCCGCGCTCGCTCAGCAACCTAACGGGACAGAGTTTACGGAACTTAAGACAGGCTAGACAGAGTAAGAATCAACAGGAGAACCAACCGCCGCTGGTCCGACAGAATTCCGACGAGTCTAATAATAAAAGACGACATGTGCATAATAATACCGTCCCAATGGTGCCTACGACGTGTTTAGATAATGTTACGCCTCCGCCACTACCGCCGCGGTCAATAGAACGGCCTAAAAGGAATCCTCTAAGTCCAAATCTGACTCCGAGCCCTATAAACCCTTTGGGGAAACCGAAGCCTTGTAACTCTGGTACGCCGTCCCATAAGCAGTACTACAAAGGGAGGTTGTACCCGGATAAGCCGCAGTACCCGATGCACCAATCCATGCCTGCGTATAATGATAGCCAGAAGCAATTCAGAAGGTCGTCGCATTCGTTGGACGGGGAGCTAGAGGGGCCGCAACCTAATTCGATCGCGATGCAAATGAGCTATCCGCTCGTGAATGTACCGCCGCCGCCGTTGCAGGTAACCGTTTGGTGGTTTGAGTTTTTAGAACATGTTTTGTTGAATGAAAGGGACATATGTATACGCGTAAGCGAGATAAAAAGCAGGACATCTCGCACACAACTATTCCTATCTGCGCCTGTAATTTGAATCTTCAAGTTACAGAGATAGAGTTGAGTTTTGAAAAGCCTTTAATATTTTTCTATCATATATTCATTTGGGTTACCATCATGACTTATTAATGCTTATTACTAGAAGAGGACCAAATAAATGCTCTAAAAACTCAAGACATCCATTTTCTTATCTATTATCGGGTGAGGGTTTAGAAGTATTTCTAGTTTTAGCCAAACTTCGCTATGCAATCGATTAATTTTCCTTTTTTATTAAATCACCAATTTAATTTTAATTTAAACGCTTTTCATATTAATTATTGCAAATGCATCATTATTAGTTATTTATTTATACATTACTATTGATTTTATAAATAAATTTAAACTTTGTATGGACCCCAAGGTAAATGTCATGTAAATGTTTTAAAATCGCCTCTTATGTTACTATCTGTGTTAACTTTCGAATTGTGACTAACAAACTACTTCTCTCTACTGTTATATGTGAATGCCTGTCTGATAAAAATATGCTGTTAGCATACCGACGCGCCGTATCGGGTGAGCGGAACTGATGTTAATGAAAATATTATGGTAAATTCAACTGTATGTCCCAATTTAACGTTCATAAGCGCCTTACCAGGGCCTAAATTGAATAAAAACTTTTTGATTTTGATTTTGAAAATTTTATTTTTTAAAAATTTAAAGCGTGAATATTTTTGAAAAATTGGATTTATTAGAATGTATGCTATATTTTAGGCTGTATAGAACATCCAGCCAGAAAAACTCAGTATAGTCTTTATGTTAGATCTAATATAAACCTTATGTCATAGATCCAGAATTCAAATTCAGTTGATTTGATAATTGGTCGATACAAATCATAGGTTTTTGTATGTCAGAGATAAGATTTTAACTGAGAATAGAAAACATATTCCAAATTGAACCTTACATCTTCAAGGGTCATTCCATTGCCGATTATTGTCACATTGTCAAAACCACTTACAGCGGATTTTTATTCTCTTTCTCACCAGTAGTTTTTATCTATCTCGGTCGGCTTACTGTAAATAATTTTCATTGAAGCAGTTCCGCTGACACAATACCGCCGTGGTATGCTACAAGCCTGTATTTTTATCGGTTTCTCCTTAATTTCTTGATGATTGTATATTTAATAGTAATGTTTGTGGCATACAGACGGATAACAGGACGGGAGTACCGGTGGTACACATGAGGAGTCGCTCTTCGCCGGATCAGTTGGATCATATGCTGGCGAGATGTAAGTGCTGTTTAATAGGGTATTTCCGCGATGGAGCAAAAATATTTGTTATTTTTAAGTTTGGCAACCAAATCCAAATCAGGACTTATTTCTGCCAGTGTCGAGTTATATTTTAGTTTCCATATAATAAATCACTTTCACATTATAGTCCTCAGTCAGTCACCGTCCACAAGTCATGTTTTACTACAATGGTGGTCGTTGTACTAAAATTGTTCAAGGACTTTTTGAGACGACTTGAAAAGTCACGATAAACATAATTCATTTCACTTCACTGGTGCACATGAATTGATCTTCTAAAACTCACGTCACTCTGCAAGTTCCCGCCAAAAAGTCCATCTATGTTTTAACTGCTTCAATCGTGAGTGGATGGATATGCGGGAAGAGGAAGAATGAAAAAGAGAGTGAATGATGATACGAGGAAGAGAAGTGAATGATGGTACAAAGATAGAAGAGCAGAATGGAAGAAGCTTACTTATTGCGCCGACCTTAAATTATTGGGAACTGTTGGGAACAGGGCAGGTAGATTATGACTGCTTCAATGGTAAATCTTAGTAGTGAGTTTTAGGCAGGTAGAGCATCTCGACTGGGGAAGTACCTCCACCTTACAGAATGCGATGATAGCTCAGTGGTAGTGACGTCGGATACCGAGACGAAGGTCCCGGGTTCGAATCCTACAATGTGCTTGAGCTTTCGGTGAAGGAAAACATCGTGAGGAAACCATAGCACGGTGGTAGGGTACTTTGTAGTACCCGTCTGGCTGGCTACCACCCTCAAGTTGAAAATCTGTCGCCAAGCACCTATCGGTGTGTTCCGATAGCTGAACTTGAGAGCCAGTTCCTTCTAGACTTTGTGTGCTTACCACCTTAGACCACATCATCACTTAACATGGTGAGATTGTGGTTACAAGACAGGCCTATACACCGTAAAAAAAAAAAAAAAAAACTGCAGCCAAATAACTTTATGTTGTGTAAATCCTGCGCGTGAGTAAGGTCGCCAGAGCTCATAGGGGTCGGGAGGAAAGGTCGGTAACGCTTGATCGATGCCTCGTGTGTTGCAAGCGTCTATATGGCTACGGTAACCTCTTACCATCAGGCAGGCCGTATGCTTGTTTGCCGACTTAATCACGGTTCCTTAGGTCATAATCCTCGGCCACACGAAGTCAAACGAAAGGAAACTAGCAGATTTTTGTTCTAATAACAGCGGGTATGGTAATCCATTCCGGGGTGGCGACGCCGCAGCCGCTGCATCCGCACATGGCGCCAATGTCGGCGCCAACCATGCTGGCCCCGATGCCGGCGCCAATGTTGGCTCCAATGCCGGCCTCACACAAGGAGTGGTGCGAGAGGGACACGCCTCCCCCGGGAACTCCGCCACCGCCATACGCTACTAATACACAGGTATTTTTATATTATATTGTGTTTTAGGCAATTTTGAACCTTGTGTATTTTAAGCTAAGTCATAATTTCGTTAAAGGATGTGGCTATACGGGCGTATTAACATAAATCTGAAGTTTATTGTAGCTAGGTTTATCTAACCTGAACGATTTGTTTTGCAGCCGTGCGCCGATCCCCAAAGAGCCATCATATCTATGGAAGAGGATGACGCACCGGGTTCCGTAAGTGAATTAAATGTATTTACCCCCGCGGTTTCACCTGCGTTCCTGGGATTAAAAGTAGCTCTCGGAAGTAAAGTAGCTTCATATTTCTCAAAGAATTTTCAGCATCGTATCAATTGTTCCATAGATTACCTCCTACAAAAGTAAAAAACTTACAAACTCTACTCTCTATAATATTAGTATAGAACAGTGTTTTTCAATCTGTTGGTCGCGACCCCTATAGGCAAGGTAGACTTCAATAAAAACACAATTTTAGTGAGAAGGACGAGCTTGTTTAATTTTCAAAAATGTATCGAATCCAGGTGCTATTTTTGAAACGTTAACAATCAAATCATTTTCTTATTGAAGTCTCTTTCTCTTTTTAGTTTTAATGTCCACCATTGAAGAGAATGTCAGTTCATACAGGTATGAAGTGGCGAATGGTACTAATAATTTTAGAGCTTCCCTTGCTAGCTCTGGATATTCTTGTTTTCTTTTCATCCTCTATTTTAAGCATGCCGTCAGCAGGTAAATCTATGAGGCATTCTTTTAAATTTGTGGAGAGATCAGCCAGTTAATCTTTAAGAATCTCTCGCGGTTTCATTTCAGACTAATAAGTAAAGGTATCAAAATAAAGACAATCATCGTAGTCTTTTAATTTATAAATTCTTTGTCTGTCTGACGGGGTTGCCAGAATTTTTAAACCTGTAAGGGAGTCGCGAAATCAATAAGATTGAAAAACACTGGTATAGAAGATTCTGTAAACTTATAATAACATTGTGTTGTGTTTTCAGGACAGTTCGACGTATTCGGGATTGTTCTCGAACCTTCGCACCGTGCGAGAGTCGAAGGCGAGGACGGCTGTGCTACTCAACTGGTTACTTGGAGAAAGGAGGTCACTACGGCTACTATTAATTATAAGTTAGCTCGTTTATGTTTGATCTACATAAGCGAGCTTTAGTTTTAATTTTATCTTGAAATATAGGTATTAATTTATTTTGTATTGCTCGTGCCTCTACAAAATGACGGGTCGCAATGTATTGTAATTCCCTTTATTGTTTTATCAGAATTATTGTCGTACTAGCTGTCTCCCGCGGTTTCACCCGCGCCTATGTCCTTCTCCATACCATAGGCTATCTGCATGCCAAATTTCATGGTGATCCGTTGAGTAGTTGATGCGTGAAGGCGTAACAAACAAACAAACAAACTCACTTTCGCATTTATAATATTAAGTTAGGATTTGCATTATTTTTGTTTTCTTTAGAATACGATATAATTATTACTTAAACGTGTTTTGTATTGACCCGTAATATTCGATATGATATGGTTCAGTTCTTCAGATAGGAAACAGAATGGTCGGCTTTACGTAGATGATTTAAATATATGCAAAATCTGTCTACCTCCATATTAATGTATAATTACGCGACCCATTGAAAACCGCATGTTTTTTTTTTTTTTTTTTTTATGTTAAATGGGCTTGCGTTTGACCTTCGACTGACCCCATGAGGAGTTACGACGAGGCCGAGGATGTAGCACGCTTACCCAGAAAAAGCCTATTCACTCTGGCCTTGAATACATCTAGGTTTATTTAGTCTGTTCGCTTGCCATATCATCTACGTAAATGCTACCTGCCAGGTGACTTTGAATGAGGTGGTAATAGTAGCAACATGCAGGTCCCCGTGCGCCAGCCTGGTGCTGGTGCTGACGGACGGGTACCGCGCGGCCGGCGCCGTGCCCACGCCCACGCTGCGCCGCTGGGCCTACGAGATACACTCCACCTTCATCATGCCCAACGCTGTAAGTAACCCCCCCCCACACACACACACACGCACATACACATGCTGGTGCTGACGGAGTCTTTAGACGGACGGAGGTTTTAGACTTCCATATCGGTACAGTAGTACCCAACTGATATGGCTTACCGATGTACCTGTGTGCGCAGAAGATACATTTTCAAAGCATGGGAGGTGGTCGGCAGCTGCCGCCATGTGTGAGGAAGGGCGTCACTTGCGAGTGAAACGGAACTAACAGCTGCATTGTATTATGAACCTTATACTAGTGATCTAAGGTTGATTGTAAGTTTAAGCATTCTTTCGTTAATCTTCAGGGCCATACTTTCTATTCTGTGCGAACGAAGATTCACGACGCGCCTTATCAGTTGGGTACTACAGTACTACGGTACTGTACGGACTGTACCTGATATACTACCGTGTCTAAATAATAATAGGGAATGATATAATTTCAGGTTTTACAATTGAATGGTGCCGATGAAAATATGGCGAATGAAATAGAACACGTTTTAGTTAATGGTGAGTAAATATTTGTTTAATAAATAGTACCCGTATTCTGTAAATTTTAAGGTTAATATGATCTGTATTGCAAGTTTTGAGAGAGGTAGAGCACAGCGTTTATTCGCTCAAAGAGCAGCTCGACTGGGGAAGTACCTCCACCTTACAGAATACCGCAGCCAAATAACTTACTTATGTTGTGTTAAGTTGTGTTCCTGCGCGTGAGTAAGGTCGCCAGAGCTCATAGGGGAGGGGGGAAAGGTCGGTAAAGCGTGAGCGATGCTTCTTGTGTTGCATACGTCCATATGGCTATCGGGAACCGCTTACCATCAAGCGGGCCGTATGCTTGTTTATCGACATAGTTGTATAAAAAAAAAAAGTTCATGAGGTGCTTTATTTTTTGTAAATTATGTTTTTCACTATCTTTTAAACATTCAAAGTCAAAGTCAAGTCAAAGCCATTTATTCAATTTAGGCCCTAGAAGGGCACCTATGAAGGTCAAAGCTACTGAAGTTACCGCCAGTTCGTAAGTCGCCCTTCAACTGAGAAGAACAGGCAAGAAACTCAGCAAGGTTACATTTTTTAAACATTTTCTTTTTTTTTTTAACAATCTGACTATATATTGGCTATTTTTTCCAAAACATTATATTATATTATATAATTGTATCATTTTGTGTCTTTTAGAATACGACAAGGAAGAACTCCTTCGCAATGTGTTCCGTAAAGCGAGACAGAAAGCGAAGGAAGAGTTGGGACAGCAGCTGACAGAGTTCCAGGTGAAGCGGCAGGTCGGGCTGGCCACGCTCTACGGACCCGATGACAACCAGCTGGAGAAGTGCACGATGGATAAGGCTCTGGTATGTACACTACATCTTTAACTATCTCTTGTGATCTCTTCAAGGCATTTGATTGCGGAGATCACCAATCACAGACTCTTTAACTTAAGTTGTATGGAATTCGTAAAGTGAACTTTTATCTCATGGTTTCCTAGCTTTCAGGCCAAGGTAATAGTATCGTCTGGCTCAATAGTTAAATTGGGCGTGCCTCAAGGCTCTATCTTAGGCCCATTTCTGTTTTTAATCTATATTAATGACCTATCATTTTCATGGCAGAATATGTGATACCTACTTACAAAATATTATTTCCATTCAATTTATTACCATATTCTCGCAATTAAATATCCTTATATTTATCTTACACGAAGAATGTATGTAGTGAGCAGTTGTAAAAATCTATGATTTGAAGTCAAGGTCACAATAGACACATTTCTGTTGGCAGCTTATAGAAGAGGTAAACTTGTAGGGGCCATACTTTGTTAGTAAATACCAATACAGTAGTTGAACTGACGAGTGTATGTATATTGTTGCAGGAGCTAGTGGTGGTAGAGCAGCTGATGTGTAGTCGACTACGTAGCGTGGTCAGCAGCGGGTCCACGTCAGGGCCGGGGTCAGGGTCAGGTCCAGGGTCAGGGTCAGGGTCGGGGAGTGACGCTCACAGCACGCTGCTCGCGGCACTGATCGCTGCTGCACTGTGTCTACATTGCAGGTTAGTTTTAACTATATAATGTGTAACGAAAAGGGTGTTCAAAAACATTTTCATGTAAAATGTTGCCAAGACGGGACAATATGGTTCTCAGATCAAGCTTATAACTCTACACGCACTTACTCGCTACAAGCCCTAAATAAAATACACTAACGCAAACTAAAATAAACTTTAAATAGCCATACTGGGTTAAGTACCCACTCTACATTATAAAGAACTTTTATTTTGAATTAACTTTTGCCCATGTGTTCAAAATCAAAATCAAAATGTCATTTAAAGGCCTAATGGCCCTGGTAAGGCACTTATGAACGTTAAATTGGTACAAACAGTTGGATCGGACCCGTGTACCTGCGGAATATTCATGTTTTCGACGAGTAAAAAGTATGAAATATGTTATTCCGGGGGATGAAATATCTATGTACCAAGTTACATCTACGTGAAACATCTATAAAATAAAGTATGTTTTTGTTAAAAAAAATATATATACAAGCTTTTTTGGTGACTGTACTTGCATTGTCTTCCAATATACTAATGTATACCAAATATCAAGTTAATCCGACCACTGGAAGTGGGTGAAATTCAACTTGCAAGATTCCATCCGAACAAACATACAGACACACATTGCAAGTTAAATCAAAGCTTGTAAAATCAATTGTCACGTGTATGCACAGGTGCTGCTTGTGGGGGCTGGTCTGCTTAAGTTTGCTATTTATTAACTTTTTAAATATTTATTCAGTCTACTTTGTAATTTTGCCGCGCCGGGGCACGCAATTGTTGTCAGTGCGATTAGAATGTAAATATTATGTAATGAATCTAAGCTTATTTTGAAAAGACTAATTGCTGAGTTTATTGCCGGCTCTTCTCAGCGAATGCAACCTTCCGAACCGGTATTAGATTTAGACTTTTCATAAGTGCCTGCGAAGGTCTATTTGAATAAATGATTTTTGAATTTTGAATGATGTAAAAGAATCACTTGGGAACGGCTCGAACGATTTGGCTGATCCCTTTTTTTGAAAATCTAGTAGAATAGTCGGAAATTTCATCCGGGAAAAGCCTGGCGCGAAGTTCATTTACAATTATTATTGAAACAGGATTTCATAGTAATATAATGCTTGTTGAGGGACAGGAAAATTCTAATGAAATACTCGCATCCTTATGTGTAACAAATATTTTATATCTAGTGAATATTCTCATTATAATATAACTAGCTGACCCCGCGGTCTCACCCGCGTTCCCGGTATAAAAAGTAGACTATAGCCTTCTCCATACCATAGGCTATCTGCATGCCAAATTTCATGATGATCCGTTGAATAGTTGAGGCGTGAGGGCGTAACAAACAAACTCACTTTCGCATTTATAATATTAAGTTAGTTTAATAATATAACTTGTATTAAAATATTTGATAATTATTATTCCGTTCACATAGTAAATCCCACTGAAAACAACGAAATTACTAATTAATAAATCTATATATATAAAAATCAATGCCACTTTTCGTTGTAATTTTATAACTCAAGAACGGGCTCACCTATCCAAACCAAATGTTTAGGCTTTGTTCGGACTATTTAGTAGATGGTTTATGTGAAGTTTGCACAAAATCGGTCGAGCGGTTCTTCATTTATCACATTTTTTGTAACAAATGAATTGAATAAATGGCGGATAATTTTGGGGGTAGGGTAGGGTAGGGTAGCACCATAGGGTAGGGTAGCACCACGCGAACAAAGTCGCGCCGGGCAGCTAGGCTTTGTTCGAACTATTTAGTAGATGGTTTATGTGAAGTTTGCACAAAATCGGTCGAGCAGTTCTTCATTTATCACATTTTTATTATTTCACTTTATACGTAGCGAAGCACGTACCGGGCCGCTAGTTATTATTAAGAATGTTAATTATAAAGAATGTGTGTAAACATGCATTCTTCCAACATTACTTAGATAAGAATGAACATTGAATTGACTGATACATAAAATTAACCGGCACACCACAACAAAAATAATATAAACCCCGTTTTCCTTCAATTATTTCCTGTCGATTGCTTATTTGTGTCTCATATTAGTTACATGCTGACGTTTTTACGTAAATCTACATTAATTGTGATATTTAATTGTATTCTTATAGTGTTACGGTTTGTAATCGATTGTATGTTTGTGTGACAGTAAAATTCTTTATATTAGCTAAGTAAATACCTTATCTAAATAGTTGACATATGATGCATTAATGACAGTGCTACGTGACTGGGAATCGAACCTAAGCTCCTAGATATCTGATCTATATAATGTTCTAGTTCTGATTTTTTAAATACCCTAACCCACTTATTCGTAATCGCTATAGCACTAAATGAGTGTATGTGTTCTTCGTCTCGCTCTTTCGTTCACTATAAGTCACATGTCAGATAAAGACTTCGGAATTTTAACTATTCAACGTTTCATGACTTTATTTTTTCGTGTTCATAAATTGCATAGAATTTTTAGTGTGTTTCAAATAAAATAAATGTTGTGTTAGACAATAATGGTGAATTATACTGAGATAAGTGAAGTGGACGCGAGGGAGGTGAGAAAGCACTGGTGGCAGTCACCTCGCAACAAGAAAAAGGCTAAACTAGCCAAGTGAGTTGGTTTTGTCCATAAGGATAATTATAACCTTGCTGAGTTTCTTGCCTATTCTTCTCAGTTGAAGGCCGACTTACGAACTGGCGGTAACTTCAGTAGCTTTGACCTTCATAGGTGCCCTTCTAGGGCCTAAATTGAATAAATGGCTTTGACTTTGACTTTGACTATAGTTGAGCACAAATACGTATAGTGCGTGCGATTTCATGATCGTAGTAATATAATAAATGCAAAAGTGAGTTGTTTCTTGACACATCAACGGCTCAACCGATTGTCATGGAATTTGGCACGGAAGTAGATCATAGCCTGGAATAACATATGATAACTTATTTTTTAAATTTGTATGAGATAAATTAAAAAGGGGCTCTTCAAGAAAGGTGTGAAGAGATTAGTGGAGTTTCGGCAACGCGCGATATATACCCCTAGTGTAGCAAGTGTCTATAGGCTACGGTAACCGCTTACCACCAGGCGAGCCATAGGTATACTTGTTTGTAACCTAAGTGGTAAAATAAACACGATTCAATATAGAAAAACAGCTTTTCTTGTCACTCAGAAATGGAATAAAAATTATACTACTGAGGTATCAAACAAGCATACGGCCCTCTCGATGGTAAGCGGTTACCGTAGCCATATGGAACTTGCAACACACGAAGCATCGCTGACGCGTAACCGACCTTTCTCCCCTCTCCAATGAGCTCTGGCAACTCGCGCATATGTTCTACCTAAAAAAAAAGAATTTTACATAATAGTACATTATGATACATGTGTGCAAAGTTGGTTATTAACACTCGAGGCGGTATTAAGCGCGTGAGCTGCAGGTGATCGCGATAGGTGAGCCGAGAGTGTAATAATCAATGCACACACGTGTCATACGACGTTTTTCAACACACTTGCGAGGAAAAGAACAGAGTTGTATTTTTTTAAGTCGTTTTTTTGATAATAATATACTACACACGCATGATAAGCCGTTCTTAATCGATCGGCAAAGTTAAGCTACATCTGTCGTGATCGGTACCTGGATGGGTGACCGCCTAGTGGTATTTCAAATCGAGCGTTTCCGTGCTTCGGAAAGCACGTAAAGCCGTTGGTCCCGGTTATCACTTAATTGTGATAGTCGTTAAGCTAGTTGGAAGCCTTCTAGGCGGCTTGAAAAATTCCAACAGTAGGTTGACCACTAGCCTACCTCCACCAATCCGCAGTGGGCACGCGTGGTGGAGTATCGCCCAGTCCCTTTCACCCTCATTTGTGAAAGGAGGCCTGTGCTCAGCAGTGGGACATTATAGGCTGATGATGATGATACTACACACTATGAGAACGTTAACAAATATGGCGCGCATTATTATTTTTTTGCATCCGTGATCTGTCAAACTATTTTACCCATTTAAATTAAGAATGCTTGGTCTACACACATATCACTTGCAGTGAGATACAAACTTATTAGTATCGGGATTATACCTATCATAAAACTGTGCGGTAATGTAAAGTAAAAAGCACTAGTGCGTAATAAGCTGCATTAAGATACAAAAAAATTGTGCAATAAATGTCACTTTACGAGCGAGTGTGTTGAATATTGTTACGAGCTGGGGTTCAGGATAAATAATGGTACACGAATTTACCAAAACACTGGTCACACTTTTATTAAAACACTCAGAAATTAAATAGTTCACTAGCACTTAACTGTATTTCACTTCGATGTTTACTCACTGATTCACTAAATCAAACTCAAACTCCCCTGTGTATTGTCTCGTATTTATACTTCATAAACGGCATCCGGAACATTCTACAATTTACCCGCGTATTCTACATGCCTACTGTGTTATCGGGAACATTCCAGAAGCAGGTAGCTATTCGGCGATAGATGGCGTTGCTTGATAGATGTTTACTCCTATACAATAACAGATGGCGTTACTGATAGTACCGCTATTCAATAACAGATGAAATGAAATGAAATTAATTTATTTGCTAGAATAAGGGTGACAAAATAGTGATGGTACAATTATACAGTTCCAAGCTTACTCTACCGAGCTTCGGTGTGCAAATATTAAATATTTTTATGACTTAGTTCTAATGAATAGAGACTAACTTTAACAAATGCTAAATAGTTAAATAAATTATTAAGATAAATTCAAATTAAAAATAATAATAAAGGTAAATAATAACAATAAACAAATACAAAATCAATGAACCATTCAAGTCTCATGTCAAATTAAAATGTAAAAACATAAAGGTTTCCTAAAATGTCTATTAAAACTACAAAATATACTTAAATAAAATTCCATGTCGGTATGGATCATATTTTATCATTAAAAAAATCATTAATTGAATAGTATAATTTACTAATTAAAAATTTTGACAAAGCACTTTTAAATTTCACTAAAGGTAATTCCTTGAGACTAGAAGGTATGTGATTAAAAATGCGAATCGCCACGCAGTAAACATTATTCCTATAAATATTAAGCCTCTGAATTGGAACATACAACCGGTCTTTGTGTCTGCCACTTTTGTTAGTTACTTCTTTATTTGTTTTTAACATCCCATTATGTTTCTTAATGAATAAACATATCTCAAATATATACAAACAAGGTAGTGGCAGTATGGCAATGACTTGAACAATGGCTTACAGCTATCCAAAGACCCACTCCGCACAGTGATCTCATGCATTTCTTTTGAGCTTTAAAAATAATATCAGACTGATGAATTTCCCCATATGACTATGCCATATCTTAGCATGATAGATGGCGATAGCTTAGATGGCGTTACTGGTAGCAATTTATTCCTGATGTCGCGGTGTCGTAACAATATGTTTGTTGTGGCAGGCCGGCGTCGGTGGCGGCGGCGGTGGGCGCGTCGCGCGCCTCCTTCCTGCAGCGCGACAAGCTCTACAAGCAGCGCGTCAAGCAGATCACCAAGCAACACCCGCAGCCCGTCAGTCCACATTTATTTATTTATTTAGGGCAACCAACATAACATACACTTTCTTAAATTATCTTAATTATACCGATACATACATTCCACCATAGGGTGACCGCCTAGTGGTATTTCAAATCGAGCGTTTCCGTGCTTCGGAAGGCACGTAAAGCCGTTGGTCCCGGTTATCACTTAATTGTGATAGTCGTTAAGCTAGTTGGATGCCTCCTAGGCGGCTTGAAAAATTCCAACAGTAGGTTGACCACTAGCCTACCTCCACCTCGCCGCAGAGGGCACGCGTGGTGGAGTATCGCCCAGTCCCTTTCACCCTCATTTTGTGAAAGGAGGGCTGTGCTCAGCAGTGGGACATTATTAGGCTGATGATAATGATGATGATGATGATACATTCCAAGTGTTGCCTCAATTATAGGCTACCACAGCATGCAATTAATTATAGTGAGCTTTACAAAAAAAAAAAAAACAATAAATTATTAAGTACAGTCGAGGACATAAATATGTATACAATTAGTAAAATTCAACAACGGTTTCCTCTTAAACTACTGATTGAAATTATGAGATATCATAAAGACAGAATCTTCTAACATATACTATTATGATTTGTGTAATAGCTTAACACTTAAATGTTAAACATGCGAGAAAATCGCTTTTGAATTTCAAAAAGTGTATACATATTTATGTCCTCGACTGTACATGAATTATAAGATTATCAAAAAGTTAAATAGAATAAGCACGTCAAATAATAATTCAAATTAATAAAAAACAAAATTTAAAATTATAATTATATTCAAAATTATACTAATAATATAACATGTCTGATTTTAAGGCGATGATAGCTCAGTGGTAGTGACGTCGGATACCGAGACGAAGGTCTCGGGTTCGAATCCTACAATTAGCTTGAGCTTTCGGTGAAGGAAAACATCGTGAGGAAACCATAGCACGGTGGTAGGGTACTTTGTAGTACCCATCTGGCTGGCTACCACCCTCAAGTTGAAAATCTGTCGCCAAGCACCTATCGGTGTGTTCCGACAGCTGCACTTGAGAGCCAGTTCCTTCTAGGCTTTGTGTGTGCACCACCTTCGGCCACATCATCACTTACCATGGTGAGATTGTGGTCAAACACAGGCCTATACATAATAAAAAAAAAATATATACATAATAATATACTCTCTATGGTCACTTGATAATATTGTCAGATTTTCTAAAAATATTTCAAAACTTCCCGGGATGATAAGTAGCCGATAGCATTCGGAGACAATGGTGCCGATTCTGTTGGCACAAACTAAACTATTCTTAACTAAAATTTAGTTAAGTCCTGTCAAATCGACGTTTCCTATTCAGTTGGCGTACGATTAAACTAAATTTTAGTTTGACAGCACTAATATCGTTTTAGTTACTCAATTTAGTTAAGTGTGCAATTTTTCTATTCTGTTGGTCACGTTTTACGTCAAATTGTCTAAAATTAGAAATGTCAAACTAAAATTAGTCGTCACCTAATTAGATGTGGATTAAATTTAGTCTTAGAGAAATAGTGTTGGAAAGTGGATATTTTGATCTGGATTATTCATAATTCTAAATATTTGCATAGAATAAGGACAAAGCAAGATAGGGATATGTTACATACGTACACTGGACTACAAAATTATGTGAAAATCGTAGTTTTATTTTAATTGTTTTCACTTCCAATAATATACCAATATAGTGCCACAAGCTTATTTGGCCCGGTGAGAGATACGCTGTTATCAAATTTGGTGGAGCAAACAACCAATGAACGTAGAGTTCATATTCTCTTTGATCAATGGCGATTGACATTTCGAAATGACTGATGAATTCCTTTTTTGACCACCGGGTCAGATAAGTTTGTAGGACTATAAGTAGATTGTAAAATGGGTTTCAATGAAATCACAAATTCACAAAGAATGGACAAAAAAAATGGACTTAAAACTTACTTTATAATATAACTCGACACTGGCAGAAATAAGTCCTAATTTGGATTTGATTGCCACACTTAAAACTAAGAATAAGAAACAACGAAAACTCGACCACCATACAGTCGAAATCGACAAGACCGAATATTCAAAGATATAACATCATATGAAAAGGCTGTATGGTTGAATAACCCTTGCCTATCATTTTAAGGATTAAAAAACTACATACTAGGTACTAAACTCGCCAGGTTAAAAATATATTTATTATGCCTGTATACCACAGGTAATCAAGATATTCAACTGACTTTATTACGCGTTATTGGAAAATAATACAAATATATACTCATTTCTGGACATAATTATATATTTTTTAATGATATTTATGAACTAAATGTTTATTTTTAATTATTTTTCCATTAAAATGTATATCATTCGTTCATTATTTTTATTTGATGGTAACACCCATCAGTTCAATTTAGGAGCTGTCAAAATCAAAATTAATCCTTTCATTTCTAAATTTAAATTTAGTTCGATGTGACAACAGAATAGCGTTTAGAAAATCCTTAACTAAAATAAGTAAAATTTTAATTTAGTTTAGTTTAGTCTGATGCACAACAGAATCGGCACCATTGTATACAAAAAATAATTATTTATTTAGAAAAAAAAAAGATTTGAAAGAACTTTCTGAGATCAGTAGTACCGTAGCATACCACCTTCATCCAAACTTTACAGTAGTACCCGACTGATATGGCTTACTGATACATTTTCAAAGTTCGGAAAATGCTATTGGTCTGCAGCTACCGCCGTGTGTGAGACGGAACTAACAGCTGCAGTGTATTATGAACCTTATAGTAGTGTTCTAAGGTTGATTGTAAGTTTTAAGCATTCTTTTGTTAATCTTCGGGCCATACTTTCTTTTCTGTGCGAACGAAGATCCACGACGCGCCTTATCAGTTGGGTACTACTGAAACAATTTGTAACATAAGTGTAGATGTAACCTTGCGGAATTACACACTATTTTTTGTCAGTTGAAGGCTTGCGAACCTTTTGGTAACAGAAGCTTCAACCTGTATAAATCACCTAGCCTGAACTGACTACATGAGTTTGATTTGATATTTTATCTGGCAGTTCGTGGTTCGTGGCCACCACCTGCAGCTGCAGCCGCTGACGTGCGTGGGGGACTGCCACCACTGCGACTATGTCATCGGGGGACTCGCGCCGCAGGCGTACGTCTGTACTGGTCAGTATTACATTAGTGATGTGTGTGGTACAGTTCGTGGTTCGTGGCCACCACCTGCAGCTGCAGCCGCTGACGTGCGTGGGGGACTGCCACCACTGCGACTACGTCATCGGGGGACTCGCGCCGCAGGCGTACGTCTGTACTGGTCTGTATTACATTAGTGATGTGTGTGGTACAGTTCGTGGTTCGTGGCCACCACCTGCAGCTGCATGCGCTGACGTGCGTGGGGGACTGCCACCACTGCGACTACGTCATCGGGAGACTCGCGCCGCAGGAGTACTTCTGTACTTAAAAAAAAAACAATTGTAGCGAATCAGCTACACTGAGTTAGTTCATACACTGAAAGATAGATGGCGCAACGACAGCCTGAATCAAATCAGCATATACAACGGTCCATCTTGCACCGCAATAACAATCTTAAATTTTTTTTTTTTTTTATTATGTATAGGCCTGTGCTTTACCACAATCTCACGATGGTAAGTGATGATGTGGCCGAAGGTGGTGCACACACAAAGCCTAGAAGGAACTGGCTCTCAAGTGCAGCTGTCAGAACTTCAACTTGAGGGTGGTAGCCAGCCAGATGGGTACTACAAAGTACCCTACCACCGTGCTATGGTTTCCTCACGATGTTGTCCTTCACCGAAAGCTCAAGCTCATTGTAGGATTCGAACCCGGGACCTTCGTCTCGGTATCCGACGTCACTACCACTGAGCTATCATCGCCTTAAGACATACATTGTTTTAAGGTTAATTTTGGAACAATTGTTAACAAACAATTTGTAGGTGCGTTTATGAAGTAGTGTATGTGTCGGTGTGTACAGACTGCAAGCTGCGCGTGCACCGTGAATGTGCCCGAAGTGTGGAGGAGGGGTGCTGCGGCGCGCTCGACGACAGGGACAGAGATAGAGACCGGGACAGGGACCGCGACAGGGATAGAGAACACAACAACCGCATCTCCAGGCTCATGGACCGCATACACAACGCACAACCTGGTACGTGTCCACACACTTTTATAATAATAAATCTTTATGAAGTACAAAAAAAATTAATTTAAAAAAAATTATTGACTTCAAAATACACTAAAAGGTAAGAAATTTAATCGACTTTAAAAAAAAAGGAGATTATCAATTCGACACGTATGTATGTAATATTATTGGAACTGCAAAATATAAATTTCATAGTTGTATGTATGTATGTTTGTCCACGCATATCTCCGAAGATATTAATCGAATTGTAACCATTCATTTTTCTATTGGTTTACATTTACTTCAACTTACAGAACAGTGCATGTTTCATCAAGGAAAAACATCCCAAAACCTTGGTCAAATTCTAGTGCATTTAATAGAAACTAAAAATGATTCAGTAGTCAAATAGTAATAGTCCAAATCTTTCCTGTGTATTAACGAATAGTTATATTGTTTAGGTGTGGACACGAACGAGAAAAAATCGAAGAAAATGACCAACTCGCATTTTCTCAACAGTAAGTTATTATTTTGAATGCATTTTCAATACTTCCATGCCATCTTCAAAACTATTCTCCATAGTATTTGGGTTCGATGGCTTCCAAGCGTCGTCCTAATATTGTTTGCCTTCCTTGCAAGACTGCTTTTGCCCAAGGTTTCAGTCTCTTGAAATCTTCTTTTATATAGGTATATAGTCTAGCCATGAAATCCGAACCGGATGTTGAGAAAACCATATGATATGATAGCAAAGCTATTTTATGTATGTACATACTTGATTCTCGGTTCATGTGAAGATTTTTGTACTACAAGGTCTAAAAGATTATGCCCTATGAAAAAAGTTAAATATTAAATTACTTGACCGTCACTGGAAGCTTTATATTGAGATAGCATTTCCGTTTCCGTCGATTTTATACCAGTTTTCGTACTAACTTCGGCTTCCGGTTTGCGGTTTAGTGGCGACACCTGGTGTTTGCGCGCGTTTTAGTCTATGATAAATTTTGCCGCGCCATTTTGAGTCATTGGCGTTAAATTTTCCGTTGAAGCAACTTGTCCGCAGCAGCTCCGTCTCTGTGACCGTTGCAAATAATTTATAAATTTAACAATAGTGGTAATTATCGAGTAAGTACCATAAGTTTAATGAATAATGCGGTATGTGATCAATTTTTAGCGGTTTTACCGTTCGGATCACATACCTACTAATTTTGTGATTTGCCAGTTGTATTCGTACAATAATTTGTAAAGACACTTTCAATACAATAGACTAACGTTATTTTTCTTGCAGTAATGGATTGTAATGAAACTATCGCGGCTCTCGAGCCTCAGGCTGGCTCGAGTAATACTCGAAAGCGGAATCGAAGCAGCTCCAGCAGCACTAGTACCTCGACAAACAGCAGCTCTTCAAATTCATCTGCTAATACACAAGGTAAGCAGTCCCGTCTACACCGCCGTAAGAAAAATAAACGTAATCGGCGTTCGGAGCGTATGATGAGCAAACTATTTAAGGAAATTGGTGAGCTCCGCAAACAAATTGTTCCATCAAATAACAACGAAACAGCTTGTCGCGACGATATATCAATTTATTCTGGGGTTAGTGGTGAACTATATGACAATATTACGGACGAACAATCAGTATGTCCGGGTGATGAGGGCAATTCTGACCGTGATTTCACCTTTGTTATTGAAACAAAGCTAAAAGAACCATCTGTGCCTAAAACCCCCGATAGCTTTTTGAAAATGCTGATCGATGTTCAGCGTCTAGGTAGTAACTCTTGGTCGGAAGTAAGATATGCTGATACACAAAAAGTGTATAATCATACTCCAGGTTTCATAGACTTAGAAACAAACGAAGAGGTAAAAATATATGACACCTTACGTTACATGGCAAATGCTGACAAATCATATGCAGCTATCACCTATTGTATACTAAAACAAAAAGAATCGTTGCAGGAAAGTATTCGTAATCTTTTGTTATGGTCTAAAAACACAAGCGTTAATTTTGAAAATTTAAACGAGAAGGTAGACGAGCTATTTCTAAAAGGTGATTTAAGTAAAGTCTCTTCAGACCTTTTGCAATTAGTTTGCGGCCACCGAGCGGAAAGCATAGAAATGCGTCGAGAGGCTATAACAAGCCGAGTTCGAGACCCCTTGGTTAAAGCATCTTTAAATAGAATCCCCCCATCATCTGCCTATATATTTGATTCTGAACCTTTTACGGCTACTTTGGAAAAGGCTGGTGGGGTCCGTAAAGCCTTTTGGCCCTTAAAAACTGATAATTTTTCACAAGCAAAAGGTAATATCCAACCTAATAGCCGCCTCTCGCGGGGGCAAGGCATACGAAAATTAGTAGTTCCATCGCGTGGAACTCAATATAATTTTCATGAACCAGGCTTACCAATGCATATGCAAGCCTTTAATAACCCACTCTCGCGGGGTGGATACCAGTATAACAACTACTCATGCAGAGGTCAACCCTCAAACGTTCAACGAGAACGGGGTTCATTTCACAATCGAGGCTCGCGGCCCGACCGTGGAAATAACCGAGGACGCTCAAATGCTCCCAGAGGTTATAGAGCAAACCAAAAAAGGTACAAGCAATGACTCGAAACGATTTCGAGCGGGTCAGTTGGCACACTATTACCCGCAATGGAAGGAAATGGGAGCACCGCAAATAATCCTAAACCTAATTCAAGGTTACCGCATACCCTTCTTTCAAAAGCCTCCACTTATTTACCCAAATGTAACCAGTTGTCCATTCGACACTCCTGTCTCAAAAGAAATGTCCCAAATTGTAAAAAAGATGAAAGAACAGGGAGTTTTAGAAATTGCAAGATCCACACCAAGCTTCATATCCCCATTATTTCTAGTGCCAAAAGCCGACGGCTCACTCCGTCCCATATTCAATCTCAAAGCCCTAAACGAATTTGTGAAGGCCGAACCTTTTCGCCTAATAAATATGTATCGAATCCCGGACTTTATTCAACCACAAGACTGGCTGTGCAAAGTGGACCTTTCCCAAGCATATTTTCACCTGAAAATAGCAAGGTCCCACAGGCGCTTCCTACGCCTTGTATACAATCAAAAACTGCTGGAAATGACGTGCCTGCCATTCGGGTTAAGCACAGCACCCAAAACATTTTCCATACTAACGAATTGGGTAGCTCAAACCCTACGAGAAAAATGGAATATAAGAATCGCAGTGTACCTAGACGATTACTTAATTGTACATCAAAATCGCCAAATTCTTCGCGAGCATGTAAAACTCACAGTAGAAACATTAAAAAATCTAGGATGGCAAATAAATCACGAAAAATCTGTTTTTCACCCACAAAAGAGCATAATTTATTTAGGGGTACTGTGGCAACCCTGGGACAACCAAAAATCCCTGCCAAGCGAAAAGGTTACTGTCATAATCGAAAAAGTAAATCGGGTACTCGAACAAAGAAAAGTGACTCTAAAAGATTTACAGAGAATAATAGGACTCCTAAACTTCGCGAGTTTTGTTGTCCCACGAGGTCGTCTCAATCATCGACAGTTACTAATGTTCCTGAACTCGCTACCAGTCCGATCGCCGCGGTCTTACCCGCTACCACAAGAGGTTCAATGCGAGCTAAAATGGTGGATCCAAAATTGTCAGATGTCGACACCACTACATTACCCTCCTCCAGTAAATTTTCTAGCAACAGATGCATCAGACCAGGCTTGGGGGGCACAAGTGAACGATCTGGCTATCTCGGGCACGTGGTCGCTAGAAGAAAAACCACTGCATTGCAATCAAAAGGAGATGCTGGCAATACTACACGCTCTGCAGAGCCAAGTTTACCTACTCCATCACAGTTCGATCCTCATTCAATCCGACAACAAGACTGCAGTTGCTCATCTACGGAAAGAAGGAGGTACGAAATCATTAGCCCTAATGAATCTAACTTACCAAATTCTGAATTTATTAGACCAACATCAAATACACTTCAGCATACACTATATCCCAGGCAAGTACAACAGCCATGCCGATCACTTGTCGCGTCATCGTCAACCACCAGAATGGCACCTGTTGCCGGCCTGTCTGGAAAGAGTGTTTGCGAAGTGGGGAACCCCAATAATAGATCTGTTTGCCTCTGCGACCGCCCATGTAGTGTACAATTATGTGTCTCGAGATTTGAGAGACCGTCAAGCCCTATTTCACGACGCATTCAGTGTTCCATGGAACTACCCGCTGGCATGGGTATTTCCACCACCGTTCTTGGTTCCCAAAGTACTGGCCCACCTAAATCAATGCACGGGAATATATTTAGTAGTAGTCCCTCGATGGGAGAGGGTATTTTGGCGCGCGGACCTCAAAGCCAGATCCTTAGTAGCCCCATTTACACTGAGAAATCTGCAGACACATCTAATCGATACGTCGACGGGGCTTCCACCACCGAGGGTCGAGAACATCACTCTCGAAGTTTGGAAATGTGGGGGTGGTCCCAGGCGATAGAAACATGGAACACTGAACAGAAATCTTTACTTAAATCTTCCTGGCGAAACTCAACCTTAAAGACTTACAAGGTGGCTTGGAGACGTTGGACTTTATGGTGTAGTACTAAGAGCATTGACATAAAAAACCCTACAGGAGCACAATTAGCACAATTCTTATCAGATTTATATTTGATTGACAAATTATCCTACAATACAATACTTTTGCACAAGTCGGTTGTATCTACATTATGTAACGTTGAAACATCGAGTAACTTAAGTTCCCATGTGCTTGTAAGACATATTTTGAAATCAATTGCTGTGAAAAATCCAAAAGTCTCCAAGCCACCAGTTTGGGATGTTAGTAAACTGACAACATTTTTAACTAATTACCAAATAGACTTGAATAATATTTTTCAAATATCACGTCATACGGCAATATTATTACTACTCTGCTCAGGCAGACGCATACATGACTTGACCCTACTTAGAATAGATCCTAGTCATTGCATAAGAACAGATGATAACATTATATTCTGGCCTCAATTCGGTTCAAAAACAGACAGTAGTAATCATAGGCAGTCTGGTTGGAAGCTACTAATAAATGCTAATAATTCTAACCTTAATCCTTTAGTTTGGATAGAGAGAACCATTGCATTATTAAATGACAGACGTAATACTGCAAACTCATTTAATCTGTTTATTACAGTAAGAGGCGTACCCAAGCCCGCCTCTCGGACAGTCATCGCAGGATGGGTGAAAACTCTATTCAAGGAAGCAGGCATTATAGCTGCCCCAGGAAGCGTTCGATCTGCAGTGGCTTCTAAAAGTTGGCTGGAAAATCATCCCCTGGATGAAATATTGGCCCGGGGTAATTGGCTATCTGCTAATACCTTCCAGCAGTTTTACAGACGAGAAATAAGGAATAGTAAAGATTCAGAAAATATTACACAATTTTTCAAACCACTTGATTAATGTTATTTATTATAATTCAAATTTTAAAATGATTATATAATACAAATGTTTATTTCTTCTAGTGTTTAATCATAAAGTTATAATATTAACAGAGCAACTGTATGGAAGGTACTCACGCTTCGCCCAAGGTTATTAAAATTGCTAACGCTATTAACCTGTAATATTATTATACTCTGTGGTTAACATAATCATAATACCTATATTGTTCAATTATCTAACTAGTCATGAAATTACATTGACTATGCTTATTCTGGGGTTTAATTCTATGATGTTTAATTTTCAATTAACAGCTAAATGCTTCGTACATATACATATACTTATATATGTTTTAATTATCTAATATAGTCATGAAATTACTTTGATCATTGCTTTTTCTGTGGTTTAATTCTATAATGTTTAATTTTCAATTAATAGTTAAATAATACATACTTATATATATTGTTAATTATATAATATAGTCATGAAATTACTTACTTTTGTTTATTATGTGGTTTTATTCTTCAAATGTTTAAATTTCAATTAAATAGCTAAATGATACATACTTATATTATTATTGATTATGTAAAATAGTCATGAAATGACTGAATATTGTTTATTTTGTGGTTTATTCTTCAAATGTTTATTTTCAATTAAATAGCTAAATGATACATACTTATATTATTATTAATTACCCAATATAGTCATGAAATTACTTTGACTATGGTTTATTTTGTGATTGTATTCTTCAAATGTTTAATTTTGAATTAAATAGCTAAATGATACATAATTATATATATTGTTAATTATCTAATACATTCATGAAATTACTTTGACTATTATTTATTTTTTATCACATTGGCCCTAAAATTGTTTCAATTTATACCTAAGTGGCGACACCAGGCGATAACAAACAGATCTCAATATAAAGCTTCCAGTGACGGTCAAGTAATTTAATAGCAGCGTTTTACCTGAAAGAAAACGCATATTAAAATACTTACCTAACTGGAAGCTTTCACTTTATTTCTGCCTGGTGAAAATAAGCCAATGACTCAAAATGGCGCGGCAAAATTTATCATAGACTAAAACGCGCGCAAACACCAGGTGTCGCCACTAAACCGCAAACCGGAAGCCGAAGTTAGTACGAAAACTGGTATAAAATCGACGGAAACGGAAATGCTATCTCAATATAAAGCTTCCAGTTAGGTAAGTATTTTAATATGCGTTTTCTTTCAGGTAAAACGCTGCTATTAGCAAATAAAAACATTGAATTATTTTAAATAATGAATAAAAAATTGCATAATAAATCGAAACATCTAAATAATAAGTATTTCTACGAATTGTTTTACTGAAAGGGCTCTTCTGAAAGGGCACAATCTGGGCTTTCGAGGGTTGTCTTTTGGACCATTAATTACAGGACACCCTGTATAAACATAATATTTGTCTGTGACAGTGGAACGAAGCATCCGCAAGGCTGAGGATGAACCATCCTGGGAACAGACTCTAACGCCGTCTGCGCATGGTAAGTGCTTTATTACTACCTCTAATATTGTATTGATCTTTATTTCTATCATTTTATTTCAGTATTCATATAAGGAATTTAAATTCCATGTGTTTGTTTATGAATAAAGGAACGTTATTGTAATATAGACCTTAATAATAACGAGTTAAGGTTACGGAACAGTTAATCAAGGTAAGCGATATGAAAGCAGTATTCAAAAATCCTATATTAAAGTAAGGTATACCCATCGAATAATTAACCCAAAGAAGCGCAATGACGTTAATTTTGGTTGAAATATATTCCGCCAATTTCCCACCGCCGACAACGCGCTCTGATTGGTTAAGTCAAGGACACATGCGCTCTGATTGGCCAAGTCACAAACGCACGATGCAGCGAGTGGTCCTTAATGTTCAAATTCAGTGACAAATCACTGACTAGTTTCGGAATTTGATTGTTCAGTATTACTACTCTAAAGGGACATTTCCTCGATGGGTATACCATAGATTTGTTTGACCATGAAGGTAGATATGCATTTAACTCAGCTACCTTAGGCGGAAACCACGGAACGAAAAAAAGTTGAACGCAATTCGGCGTGTTCAAATTGCGACTTTATTTCTGTGAGTTTTGTACGATATTTGAATAGAATGAAAAGATGCCGGTGTCATGTCCTTGTCCGCGTCTTCTCCTATGTGGCTTGCGGTGGTTAATGGTAAATGTTCATAAAGGGTATATACAAGAGATGCCATGCTACGCATTATCCCACTTTTTCGCTATAGAGAATGCCAAAAATAGTTAATCGGGTCTTCGCTAAAAAAAGAAATATGCACTCTCAAAATCTCCACCCAGTATACTACGATTTGAAAACTAGAAGTGAATTTTCTGTTACACATACAATCTATTTATTTTAGTGCAGTAAGTAATCCGCAACATTAATCACAGATTTGAAAGTTACATTCAAATTCTGAAATCTTAATGATAAATATTATCAATTTATGTAATATTTCATGCATAATATTTGCGAGCGTATTTCCAAACGTCAGTCAGTAAGGTAATTTACAAGTGAAGAGAATTCCGCTAACTAATGCATTCTGACGCAAGCAGTCGTATCTGCAACTGTTACATAACGCTGTTTGTATAACTATCGAGTTTCCCTATTATCCCCTTAGGGGAGGAATGTCTTAAAATCCTTGTTCACACGTTTTGTCTAGGTCGCTGGTCTAATTAGCTAAGACTTTTATAAAGATTTATGTTACTCACGTGCGAACCATGTTGATGAAAGATTTTATTGAATGTGAGGCTAAATTCCGGTCCTGTGTCTTGGCCGAATTAGTGATGTATAGGTGTTTGTAGTGATGTGATGTTACAACATCCTTTCTTAGTGGATAACTGCGAAAAGTTGCTTTTTTAGGGTTCCGTACCTCAAAAGGAAAAAAAAACGGAACCCTCATAGGATCACTTTGTGAAGACCCTTTTTCTCAGGAACGCGTGGAGGTATCAAGCTGAAATTCATATCAAATACTCAGGTCTACTGTACCTTGGAGATGTGAAAAGTTCAAACTTCTAAGCCAGCGCAATCAAAAGATACATCCGTTTATGCTGAAAATTTTCGACACTCGCAAGGGAATCAAAACCTACAGGGTACTTTCCGTGAACTCAGAATCTTGATATTTGGTACGAAGCAACGTCTTATAGCACAGACAGAGGAAAAATTGCGAAGGCATACATTTTTAGTTACATCATATATTACAAATATTTTAATAATTTTGAACTTACTAACCCTTTCCTCATGAACGCGTAGAGGTATTAAATTGAAATTCATATTAAATACTCAGGTCTATAATACCTTTAAGCTGTACAGATATCATATTTACTAATATAACCTGCCGGCTTTTTTTGTTTTCAAAGTATGGAAATTAGGTAATGTTTTCCTATTTTTTTTTACATGTTTATTAGTTTTTCATCAATAATTACTTCCCAGAATTGCTTTTCAGTATAATTTATTGGCAGTGGAATTACTTTTAATCAAAACATTCAAAATGTAAACATAATCCAAAACGTTATCAAGTTATATTTTGACCCTTGACACATCCTTCTAACCTAAAACTAAACCCTGTGACACATCGATGATAATTGACCACAGCGTCCTTTTTAATATAAAACATGCCCATAATAGACCTCTCAATTCAATTGTATCTATATCGGCAGGGAGGTTTAGTTTTATTGGTTTGGTAGAGAGTACCTACCACGATGAAATACGGAATACGGTTTCACTCGAGTTCAAGAGGGAAAAAATGATTTCCCAGGATAAAAAGTATCCTATGTGTTAATCGAGAACATATTATATTTGTGTGCCTTTCATCAAAACCCGCTAATAAGTTTTGGTGTGAAAAAAAATTTGACAAGTAACAGTTGAGTCCAAGTCTCGTGGAGCGGGTTCCGTACAAACTTAACATTGTAGTTGGAAAACATGTTCTGTTGAATGTTTGGGATATTCCACTTTTTTTCTTTTTAATTTGTCGCCCAAAAGTGACTCCCATATTCCAAATGAATTTATTTACTTACGTGTTTGGGTCACAGAAATTCATATGTGTATCAAAAAACTTAATCGGTCCATTAGATTGGGAGCAAATCAGCTGTGACGGACGGACAAACAGACACACGAGGGTTAATTTTGAGGTACGGAACCCTAAATTTAAAAAGTTGCTCATGCTTATACGAAAGCCAGTAGGTCAATAATTGTGTTTTTTTTAAGGTTATTATTTTTTATTTATTTTCTTGTTCTTTTACTTTTTTTAAAATGTAATCTTGCTGAGTTTCTCGCCGGATTCTTCTTAGCTGAAGGCCGAGTTCCGAACCGGTGGTAACTTCAGTAAATGTGACCTTCATAAGTGCCCTTCTGGGGCCTAAATTGAATAAATGGCTTTGACTTTGACCGAAAAGCAACAAACATTACTCCTCAGAAATTTTCTCCTATATAATAATTCTAGGCGGATATTCGTATGTGTTCCGATTATTTGAAAGCATTTAAATTAATAGTAGGAAAGTTACATAGTTTACACCATGCTCGGTATGTGAGCTTGATGAACGTTCCCGTTTATAAATAGGTCTTTAATTGTGTTCCGTTCCGACCGGTCCCGGATTCGAATCGGGTGTGTGCATGGATAAATAATTAGTTTTGTAATTGTTGTGTTTGGCCGACTTATGGGCTGAGTTTGGATTGTTTGTAGTGCTACTACTACTGATTACTACTGCTGCTTACATGCAGAGAAATGTTTGAATGTAATACTAGCTTACGATCCGCGGTTTCACCCGCGTTCTTGAGGGATATATTATTTAACCGGGATAGTATTCTGAACATATTCTATCTGTGTGCCAAATTTCATCCAAATAAATTCAGTAGTTTTTGCGTGAAAATAATCATCTTCACAGTAGATATAATAGATGAAAAAAAAATATACGACGACGTATTCGCCACAGCGTTTTCGATAAAGAAAGACGAAGGATACGAAATTAAAATTAAAAATGTATCTATATCTATAAATACTGAGTGGAGATTAGTAAATTTTTTTTAAAATTGTTGTTCAGCATGACTAACCCAATACAGGTTTCGAAAATATGCCATCTCGAAATCTCCACCTGTTAAAGAGAAAATAAAAATGCCTGGTTGATTTATTTGAAATTGAAATTACACCAAATATAAACGGTCAATAAAGAAAGCAATTTATCCAAGGTACACTTTAAAGGACTCCATTCAAGTCAATAATTCACAAGCGAACTCTATAGCAAATTAAGCCGTGAACTAATTAAGAGCAAATAAACGACAGATTTCAGCGGCAAATCGTGCACTAAATTGGTCCCTCATTTCGCTGTATTAAGGCCGCCTCCACCCTACGCCTGAAGCTTTCAGTTTCAAACTCAGATGCGGCCGAGCGGACGTTTGCCGCCCGCCTGTTTATGTAAATAAACTACGACAATACGGAAAATTATAAAAAGTGTTTTGAAAAATTCGAATGCATCATACAGCCAGCATTAAATCTATGACAGTTGTAAAGTTTGCCGCGTAACGAGTAAAGTTTTCGAACTGTCATTTGTGATTGTGTTTTTTTTTCTAAGTTTGACAGTGTTAAATTGTTTGGTTCTGTGTGGTCATATTTTGGATAATATTTTTTGTTGGTATATTGGTAAGATGTACGACATAGCGTAAAATTTTTTGTTGATAGTTTTTTCTAAACTTTTAGTCAGAATTTAATTGTTAATAATTGTACTGTTTTACAAAAAACTTAAACCGACTTCAAAGTACACTTTGAAGTAATCAAATCCTGATCTGATGACAATGGGACCAAACGGGAAGTGTACCCTTCCAGACAAAAAAATAATTTTCCAAATCGGTTAATAAATGACGGAGTTATGAGGTAAGAACCTCCTCCTTTTTTGAAGTCGGTTAAAAAGGGAGTTGCAACCGCTTACTCATATTAAAGATAAGAGATTAATAAATACATACAGTTCTATTTATATAAGTTAATAACTGCTTAACGTTTCGTCATCGTCATACCATAGATAAATCCTTATTATAAGTTGTAGTAAATACGGCATAAATATTCGTTTCACTACATCAATTGTGCTCAATAGTTAAATTGCCTGTATGGAGCTTGCACTTTCGTTCTGATCTCATTTGCCGAGCGATTTGCAACTTTATTACATTGATTTTTATTGACGTCATCCAATATACTGTTTGCCGACGCAAACTTTCGAATTAAAGTTCTAAGTGATATGCATTAGAGTGGATTTGGCTTGTCTTAGTAATCAGCTGATTGGAATATTAATATGGTCCTTCATGAACCCACAAGATTGGGTATGTTATTCGATTTTTGAAATTGTATGTATGTATGTATTCGGTATAATTGAAAATATAGAAAAGTCAGCATTTAGAAACTTCAATTGAATTGTGCCATTTCTCGTATGTATGCCATAAATGTAAATTAGTATGGAACACTGCAAGTTTGTTAATTTTTATATGATTTATGAACATATCAAATGGCAAAAATGAACGTTTCCTCGTTTAAAATGACAACATCATCTGCAAGTTGACTTTTTTATCTTTGAAACGATATCAAATGCAGTGCATAAAGCTAACACTAAAGCAGAGAAAATCATTGCTGACAACTCTTCTTTTGTATGAAATTTCGAGCTTGGGCCAAATTCAATTCCGGTGAGTGTATTTGATCATAAACTCAAGACCACGTATTTACAGTTTGATACAGCCCATTTTTAGGGCCCCAATATTACAAACTAGCTGTCCCCCGCGGTTCTACCCTAACCTAACCTACTAACATAGCCTATGGGATAGAGGACATAGGCTACTTTTTATCCCGAACGCGGGTGAAACCGCGGCGGCCAGCTAGTATTAAATACACAGCCTTGTCATTGTTATGTCAATTTATCAATCGACAATCGCAAAATCAAGAAACGATTGAAAATTGCAATCGGCTGTGATTCTTTGTAGGCACGATCTATCGATCCCGAAATTGTAATTGTGTCCTTGATACAATATAAACAGTTTATCTTACTAACCAGGCTCATTATAAATACATTTAGTTGAGTCTTATCACTACTCCGTGATTGGCTAACACACTGTCGCTAACTGCGTTTTACAACGTATACTACTACACTACATGTTACTGTCCGGCCCATATGTCTATGCAAAAAATCACGTTGTTTCTCCGTTGCTGCATGAAAGAAGGACAAACAAACAAATGTTTCGATGTTATAATATTAAGTACGATTGTTTACATATGATATACTGTTTTAAGCAGCTGGGCTGGTTTTTTCATTCAAATCCGTTCGGTAGTGTAGCCATGAAAACACAGCAAAACAGAGCAAGACTTCTGAAAATTGAAGTCATTTTTTTTATATACCACTAAGGTGGCAAACAAGCATACGGCCTGACTGATGGTACGTAGTTACCGTAGCCTATGGACGCTTGCAACACCAGGGGTATCACTCGCGCGTTGCCGACCCTGAAGATATCTGTTCACACCCTTTTTGAAGAACCCCGTGCTGCAATGCATTGAGAAAACCACGGCGGGGAGCTTACTACCACAGTCCGAGCGTCCGCGGAAGATAACTCCTTTTAGCCCGCACTGTTCGAAACAATTCTGGTATCAATGTGTGTGGATGGACTCCCCGTCGATGGCGAGAGTTGCGATGGTGGAAGGTAGCCGTGGGCATCAAGTCGAACAATTCCTTAGAACACTCTCCGTTGTACAAGCCGTAGAACACACATAAGGAGGAAAAGTCTCTCCTCAGACTGAGGGGCTTTTAACCGCTTGTGAGCTCGGGATCGTCAACAATTCTGATGACACGTCTCTAAACCGAGTCTAACGGCCCAAGCTGATATCCAGGTGCTCTCGCCCATAGATGACAGGAGTATTCCATATGAGGCCGGACCTGCGACTTATAAAGTTGCAGCCTTTGCCCCGATGTGAAATACTGCCTCGCTCTGTTGAGCACTCCAAGCTTTTTGGATGTCAGCTTAACCTTGTTTGTTTGTAATGTCATAATAACAGCTTTTTACTAAATGTTACTTATTTCGGTACGGCATTATTAGATTCAATTTAAAATTATTATTTTGCATATTATAGTGTAGTGAAATATGTTGGTAGACTCTATTTTAAAATACGACCGACATGACATTTCTGGCGAAATAAACAATTTCTTTTCATTACTTATAACAAAAAAACAATATTGTAACTTTTTGTTTGTGTGTCTGCCTATTTATTCCGGCTAATCTCGGAAACGGCTGGCGAGTTTGACGCGAATTTCACTGTTAGATCGCTGATTGACTTTAAGATGTATTTATTAAAGAACAGGAATTTGGGTTCCGCGCAAAAAAAAATACCTGTACGTGGGTTAAACTGCGGGAGTCAGCTGAAGAAATAAAGTAATGGCATGATGTTTCGACAAATATTTTAATGGAATGAAACGTTTGAGTACTTGAGTCTCCTACGACTGAGTTACCTGTGAAATCAATTATAATTTCGCAACGGTTATTAAAAACATAAAGGGACACCTTGGCACTGCTGTGTCGTGGTAACAAGTTGTTTTTCCTGCTACCATTGATTACATAATGCCTTGTTCTGAAATATGCAGATTAATGTTGAACCTCGTGACCGCAATATTGGCTCGGAAAACGTGAGGGAAACACGACATCTCTTTCTTGATATTACATTTTGGGAGACCCGTGCTACACGAACTACATACCCGTGAGAGTTGGGGGTTCTTTTAGATAGCGAAAATAAAATGTGAAGGTACTTTTTGTTTGGGACTATGGGTTACTACTACGTGTCCTTGTAGTAACTTTTTTTTTTATACAATTAAGTCGGTTAACAAGCCCACCTGATGCTAAGCGGTTACCGTAGCCATATGGACGCTTGCAACACAAGAAGAATCGCTCACGCGTTACCGACCTTTCCCCCCTCCCCTATGAGCTCTGGCGACCTTACTCATGCGCAGGAACACAACTTTACACAACATAAAGTTATTTAGCTGCGGTATTCTCTAAGGTGGAGGGTACTTCCCCAGTCGAGCTGCTCCTTGAGCGAATAAACGCTATGCTCTACCTCTCTCAAAATAACTAATCAAAATAATAATATTTCCAATGTCACTCGAGACGATGTAAGTATTCTAAGAATACCCCATACATCCAAATCTGTTCGAGCATTTAAAAGTTATGGTAAAATAAAGAAACTTACATACATAAACCCTGAAAACAGTACAATCCTTTTTTGGACAGTCGTGTAAAAATAAAACCAACAAAAGTTAAAGTCTCATCATCAGTAAGCGATCGTGTAGCACTTGTCCGGGAAAGCGACGGAACACCACGCCCTACGGCTAAAGGTCCTCTTCTCATGACAATTTGCAGCATCAATTAATACTAATAAATATTTAACTAAACTAAACTAAAATATTATTTACGTACGTAGAACATCTTAAATGCTAATTAGTTGATAGTGGATAGTACGCGTGTTTCCGTCAATCCATACCCTATGGTGATCTTGACCTTCACTCCAAGTAAACAAGCTCGCAGTTACACCATAGAAATGTTAATTAATGTCTAGAACTGTGATTCTATTGTTTGTACAGTCAGTGTTAAAAGTAGCTCATCACTTAAGTATCGTGGCACATTCCGCAATTTTCATACATACTGTCAAGATCGTAATAAGTTGTTTTATACAAAGATATAAGCCGTTAGAACTTGCAGGATGACCGCTCTTTCAATTTTTTCTACAGAGAATGCATGTTCAGTTTTTTTATTGGATTAAGAGCTAATACTTGTTTGCCACTTTCAGGTTAATTATTTCAAGACTGTTAATAGTTTATTAATGAAAGCCACGGGACTAAAAGAATTATGAATATGAAAGCAGATGAATAAGGAAAGAGGAAGACCGAAAAAGAGATGGATGGATTGTGTGAAAGATGATATGAGTAAGAAAGGAGTGAATGCTGCTATGACGGATACGTGCACATACAGCGGCGACCCCAAATGATTGGGAACAGGGAGGCAGATGATGATGAAATAGTTTATTGAGAATTTCCCTATTGAGATTGAGGGCGTTATAATTTGCTCACAGTACCACAGTGGCATAAATTATTTGCTATTGAATTCGTACTTTATAGTATTTAATTATTGATTTTGATATGCTTTATGAAAACTTACCGGTGAAATCAAAGATTTATAACATGCCTTAGTTCTAGCAAGATTTATTTAGCTATTAAATCACGGTCCTTCATCATTTAAGCTCGCTGTCATTGCAAGTATGCCACTTCTATATATTTTCAATTAGATATCTACGCAAAAGTGACACAGTTTGCGCAACCATATAGATTTATTTATACATCTTCGCGTCTCAAAGCAATTTTACTTCGTCAACTTTTTTTGTTACTTTGTAGATTCTAAGTTTGTTTTGACGGCACGAATTTGAAAATTACTACGAGTCTGATATTAATTTGGTTTGTTTTCTTGTTGTGTTGTAACTTTGTTTGATTATTTTTATTGGTGTTTTGTCCGGAATGGACCTTGTTTTTGTAGTTCTTTTAACTTTTTACTCCGAATATCTGTCAATGTTATTGAATGTCGTATGAGCCTTTTCAAAAAAATTCAATTCAAAATTCAAAATCATTTATTCAAATAGATCTTCGCAGGCACTTATGAAAAGTCTGACTCTAATACCGGTTCGGAAGGTTGCATTTGCTGAGAAGAGCCGGCAATAAACTCAGCAATTAATCTTTTCAAAACAACTTAGGTTCATTACATAATATTTACATTCTAATCGCACTGACAACAATTGCGTGCCCCGGCGCGGCGGAAAAACTACAAAGTAGACTGAATCTATTTAATAAGTAAATAAATGGCAAACTTAAGCAGACCAGCCCCCACAAGCAGCACCTGTTCACAAGTATGACGCGTGTGGCAGCCATCGCGCTCGCCATATTGGAGAGAAGTGAGCGACCCGTCTTTATTTCAATTAAACAAATAAGACGCTGATTTCCTACTCCCTACAGCAACCATATTAAACAGTTCAATTTAAGTACCGTCAAATTATCATTAATCTTCATTTGACATTAAATTTACCAATTTTCAGCGTCGTTTCAACAGACCTTGTTCTTGAACCTTATGAGCGACTAATAAAATGGCGTTTATAAATAATATTATGTAAAATGAAACACGTTGCGCTATTGAACAGGCCCGCTTATAAACTAGGCAACTATTTTATTGCTATAAAATCACAAAGAGATGCTACATCTGGTTCTACGATGTTAATAATACATTTTGCGAATATCTTTGAAAAAAAAATGCGATTGTTAATATACTTACGTCAGTTTATAAAAGTTTGTTTGAAAGCAAATACCTTTTAACAGCAGCGGGGCGATTATGTAACTTTTGTGCAATGAGTTTCTTTTTAATTGAAACCGGTTCAATATGGCGGTATTCTGATAACTTTTTTATATTCGTCATTCTGGTAACTGAAAATGCAAACAGTTTAAAATGCTTCATTGGAAATGGAAACATATTCGATTTTGTTAATTACGAGATTGTTTCAATCTGAATATGATTGAAACAAAGTTACGTAATCCACGTACAGGGGCTCTACCACGTAACTTTGGTGGTAATCGTAACGAACACCATTTATGAATTTCATCTAATCAGGGATTCAGGGCCCACGAATGGTCATCGTCGCGTCATACCGCGTGCGCGTCATTGGATGAAATAATTAATGGTGTTCGTTACGATTACCAACAAAGTTACGCGGTAGAGCCCATGGTATCTTATCTTATTATAGACGCGACAGTAAATTTGTCTGTTCGTTATCTTTAAATTTTTTCATTCGGAAAGCGCGATAAAAAAAATACCTTATACCCCCCGTGGTTTTCCCCAAGGGAGTACAGCATGGGGTTCTTCAAGACAATTGTTAAGAGATTTTTGCAGGGTTGGTAACGCGCGAGTGGTAACCCTGGCAGTGTATGCTTGACTGCAGCCGTAGTAGTAAAAAAAAAACTTGAGTGTGGTAAATAGCCATCAACCTAAGGATGTCCACAGCTGAACATAGGCCTCTCCCATTAACTTCCACTTCGAACGGTTTTGGGCGGCTTGCATCCAACGGAGCCCAGTGACTTTGACTAGGTCGTCGGTCCACCTGGTGGGTGGTCGTCCCACACGCCGCTTTCCAGTACGTGGTCGCTACCAAGAACCTTCCTTCCCCATCGATTATCTGTTCTTCGAGCGATGTGGCCCATTGCCACTGCAGCTTACTAACTCTACGAGATATATCGGGAATTTTGTTCTCCTACGAATGTCCTCGTTTCGGACCCTGTCACGTAGAGAAATTCCGAGCATAGCCCCTTCCATTGCTCGCTGAGTGACTCGTGAGCTTATTTATGCGGCGAGCAGTAAAAGACCACGTCTCTGTACCGTATGTTATTACGGTATTGATTGAAGACCTGCCACCATAGAAAACAGCCGGGTGTATCCTAAAATTACCTACCACAGTGGTATTGTTTACTTTAAACACGACGAACTCGGTAAACAAGCATAAGGCCTGCCTGATGGTAAGCGGTTACCGTAGCCATATGGACACTTGTTACACACGAGGCAACATTCACGCGTTGCCGACCGTTCCTCCAAAATGAGCTCTGGCAACCTTACGCGCAGGAACACAACCTAAAGTTATTTGGCTGCGGTATTCTGTAAGGTGGAGGTACTTTCCCAGTCGCGCTGTTCTTTGAGCGAATAAAGGCTATGCTGTACCTCTCTAAAATACCAACTATCTTACAATAATCTAGTGACAACTTACTTAGACACGTATTAGCTAATAGAAAGCTGTCGTCAGATCCTCACAGCTGGCTAAATGAGCCCTAAACCATATCTTGTTACGGAGGCGGAGTGGCAAGAGAGGACACGACCCTTGTGACATTGAATATGTCTTGGTATTTGTTTTGTTAGATTTTATGTCACTCACCAGACGAATAGTCTTGATAGTTTTGTATAGGGTATTTTTTTGTAGGGTGAATATTATTTGCAGTGACATCTGATTAACATTTAAGCAGAGCTTGTATTATGGAAACCTGATAACTAGATTATGATATCATAATATTAGGTGGATTCTTTGTGATGTTATTTTTTTAACCCATGTTCGTTAATTTTCAATATGGGACCAATTCTGAAAACGCGAAAAACGTATCTCTACTATCTATACTGATATAATAAAGCGGAAGAGTTTTTTTTGTATGTTTTAACGGGCTTATCTCTGGAACTACCAATCGGATACGAAAAATTCATTCACTGATAGGAAGCCACATTATCCCCGAGTATTATAGGCAACTTTTTATCCCGGGAACGCGGGTAAAACCGCGGCGGATAGTTAGTTTTTGTAAACAAATTTTACAATGTAGGTATCCACATTGCGTTCGGTCGGTCTATAATGATTTTAGGCGATTAACGCAGCAGATTATTATTATACGTTTTTAATCAACTCGCTGACCCTGTTAAAATCTCTTCACAGTCTAGAAAAACACCATGCTGAACTCCCATGAATATTTTCTTAGCATCTACGATCATTAGCCATCGTAAGATAGCGCACAAAGCCGAAGCAAAAAAAAAAGAAACTGATTTATTGACATAGCACGTTCAATCACTTTACTATAATAATATTGTATACAAAGGGCGCGTAGGTAAAGCTGGGTCGAAGATATAAGCGGGCGCGGCCCAAGGGCGAAGGCCGTATAGATGGATGCGTCGCGGGGAAGTCGTGTGTGGCCGTTAGATGTGCTGATTTAGATTTGATTGACCAGAAACGCCCTTGGTAAAATTTTAAGTGACAAGCAGAAAGTTTAGTTTGACTTTAAAGTGCAGCTGAAGATAAATGGTCCAGGTCTTTTTTTAAATTTGTTTTTCTGTTTGTAACGTATACATTCCTATACCACTCAGCAGATTGCATTGAAACATTAGAAAAAATTGGCGTTACAAAGTATACTGCGCATTAGCCAGTGGGATAAACGGCTTAGACACCATTCATTAGTCAAGCCGTTTTCAATACGACAACTAAATTAATGTGTTCATCACGATAAAAACGCATCAACTTACTTAACCATTGCCTGTGTAAATCGAACCAAAATTAAGGTGCCTATAGATTCGGTATTTCGCACTTGTGTAATTGTTACTATGAAAAGTCTTATATTTTTATCTTCAAAAGCCACTTGAACACAAAAATTACATTTTATTAATAAAATTGGCCTGTACCCAAACAACGGTACAATGTATTGTAGTTAAAAATACTGCCAACTAATTATCAAGTGCAAAACTCACATTTTCATACGCGTTACGTAATCGCTTAATCTTACGGTGCGTCCATGCTACGCGAAACGAGCCGAGCCAAGAACGAACCTACAACGAGCACGATGCGAATCCCTTTGTACGTGAAAAAACTGTCAATCGCGCTAGTTCGAGGCTCGCAAGCCCGTCCACGCACGTGCTCGCAGTGTGCTCGTTCGAGGCTCGGCTCATGCTCGGTTCGCCAAGCATGGACGCACCATTATGTTGGCACGTTTAGTTCCTCATTACACGCGGGTGTCATGGCCGCAGCTACTTCGGTGCTTCGTGCCTGTTTGCTTATGACGTCATTAAGGGAAGCCAAGCCTCTTCCATATATTTAGATTTGTTGTAATGTATTACCTACTTAAGTAGAATGTAGTGTGAGACGCAAAATTATGAATTGGCGTGATATTTCGCGAATTTAATCAATATCTGTATATATAAAATTCAAAGTCCTGACTGACTGACTGACTGACTGACTGATATATCAACGCACAGCCTAAACCGCTGGTCCTAGAGACATGAAATTTGGAGGGTGTATTCTTTGTGAAGTGTAGGTACCCACTAAGAAAGGGTTTTTCGAAATTCCACCCCTGAGGGGGTAAAATAGGGGATGAAAGTTTGTATGAAAGTCCGTCAGATTCGAAGTTAGGAAGATTGAAAATTAATGTATAGGTGTCTGAGCGTTTGCTATAATTACAACCCCGTAGGGGGGAAAAGAGGGATGAAGTTACTTATGCAAGTCCTTCATTTCCACATTAAACACCACTAAATATATTATTAAACAGTGTAGGCATCCACTAACGAAGGATTTTTTGATATTACACTCCTAAGGGAGTAAAAAAGGGGATGAAAGTCCGTCAGTTTCGAAGTTAGGATGTTAAAAATTAGTGTTAAGGCTGACGATTGAAAATTAATTTATACCTGTCTAAGCGTTTTTGATAATTCCACCCTCGACGGGATGAAAAGCGGGATGAAGTTGTGTATTGGATCTCACTGACTAATATATCAACGCACAGGCTAAACCGCTGGTCCTACAGACATGAAATTTGGAGGTTGTATGCTTTGCGAAGTGTAGGTAAGCAATAAGAAAGGGTTTTTCGAAATTCCACCCCTGAGGGGGTAAAATAGGGGATGAAAGTTTGTATGAAAGTCCGTCGGTTTTGAAGTTAGGATCTTCAAATTTTGTATTTTAGCTGATGACTGAAAATTAATTCATACGTGTCTTAGCTTTTTTTGATAATCCACCCTCGAAGGGATGAAAAGCAGGATGAAGTTGTGTATGGGAAATCACTGATATATCAATGCACAGTATTGCACAGCTTAAACCGCTGGTATTAGAGACATGAAATTTGGAGGGTGTGTTCTTTGTGAAGTGTACGTAGCAAATATGAAAGGGTTTTTCGAAATTCCAACCCCCGTTTCACCCTCTTAGGGGTTAAGAAGGTGAAACGGGGGTTGAATTTTCCTTCCTGTTGAATATTATTACACACGTAATTTAAGTTCTTGGGTTTTTCATGAGTTTTCATGATTGTGTATTATTATTAATACTTTATTTTGTAAATAAAAAAACTTGGAAAAAAATAGCCAATATAGTCATCAGAATATAAAATTCAAAGTCCTGACTGACAGACTGATATATCAACGCACAGCCTAAACCGCTGGTCCTAGAGACATGAAATTTTGAGGGTGTGTTCTTTGTGAAGTGTAAGTATCCACTAAGAAAGGTCACGTGTATCATAGTTTTTTCGAAATGGGAGATGCCTAACAGAGTCAATAGGGCTTAACCAAGAAAAAAAAACAATTGAGAGGGAGTGAGAGCACTTATTACGTTTGTTTTTGAAGAAAAATATGTCATTTGTTTCCTGTAGGCCACGCGGGCGAAGCCGCGGGCAGAAGCTAGTTTTGATATAAACAGGGTTCGTTTTTGTAAAGTAGGTGACTGTTATGATTATAAAATAAAAATGAGAAGATACGGTACCGTCTCCGGTGCGTAGGGCTGCAAAACTATTTCAAGACGACCTTATGTTACTAAATTTTAAGCTTAGATTTGTAACAAAAAAGGACATGCTACCTTGATACTAATTAGTTCGAAATTTGGTCAGGAAGACATCTACACGAGACGGCAGCTCTTTTAAGCCTCTTCGCCCACTAGGCAGCCAGGCTGCGGTAGCCAAGCTGCGGCAGCCACTTGGACATATGACGGCGTATGGGAGCCCGCGCACTAGGCAGTCTCGAATTCCTATCAATATTTCGGCTGCCGCAGCCTGGATGCCAAGTGCGCGGGCAGTTTTAAAACTGAGCAATACGTAGTTTTGCTGTCCCAAGCACAGCGATGAGGTACCGTGTCTTTCCCCTTTTTGTTTTAATCTGCACTTGAAGGTTTTTCAAACGGGTGGTAACGTCATATCTTCGACTTTCATGAGTCCTTCGATTAAATCGACGACTTTAACTTGGTACCATGCCGTGAGAGTACAGAGCTTCTGCAACATGATACGTACCATTAAATTCTGAATTCATACGTTAGGTGATACTTGAATATCAGGCAGGATGCGATAGCAGCATCCACAACATGATAACTCCATTTTAGCACATTTCACTCACAGAATTTAACTGATTATGGAAACATGCAAAATTGTATGATTGGGTAGCTTCAGGCTTCCAATTTCACGACGGTAATTGATCATGTTGCCGAAAGTGTATGTAAAACTGACTTTGAAAGTCAGTTCAGCTTCTGTCGATACACACCGCTAGATGCTTGACGATTTTCACCCTACCGCCTAACAAAAACCATTTCAATTTCCTATGAGCTTTTTCTTGGACTGCTACATTAGGGTTTATATCTTCAACTGTACTTTAGGCTGGGTGTTGTCAGTCCCGGAGCTATTTTTAACAGCCATTAATACGTCTTTTGGCTACGTCGTTGTGGCTTTTGTTGGTCTCGCCTTAATGGTATTTGGATGAAATTTGGCACATAGACAGATCATACCCTGGAATAGGGGCCGCGGATTAAACTAGGTGTAAATGCTAGTGTTATTAATAGCATAATAAACCATCATGGACTTCATTTTGAAGTCCTATCAATCCATCAATCAATAATTGTATAAACGGATTGTACTATTTTAAATCTGTACTTCCTAGCGTATCGGTATACTATCTTCTCCATTCTTCTCAGAAACGGAACTCCATAACGACATCCTACCTTTTCCATGTACCTTGGGAAACGGCTCGTAAAATCACGCTCCATGTTTTTGTAATCAAGCCTGTAACTCCAAGGTCGTATGTAGTATCTTTAAGACCAATTTTATTGGGTAGTTAAGATTGTAGAAAAGTTTTCACCATAGATAAACTAAGGTATACATAGATAGGCTATGGGATAACTAAAGCCAGACCAATATATACATCAGTGTGCGAGTAATTTACATTTTTTTTTTCTTATATGATTTTTAGGGTTCCGTAGCCAAATGGCAAAAAACGGAACCCTTATAGATTCGTCATGTCTGTCTGTCTGTCTGTCCGTGTATGTCACAGCCATTTATTTCCGAAACTATAAGAACTATAATGTTGAAACTTGGTAAGTAGATGTATTCTGTGAACCGCATTAAGATTTTTACACAAAAATAGAAAAAATACAATAAATTTTGGGGGTTCCCCATACTTAGAACTGAAACTCAATTTTTTTTTTTTTCATCAAACCCATAAGTGTGGGGTGTCTATGGATAGGTCTTCAAAAATGATATTGAGGTTTCTAATATCATTTTTTTCTAAACTGAATAGTTTGCGCGAGAGACACTTCCAAAGTGGTAAAATGAGTGTCCCCCCCCCTGTAACTTCTAAAATAAGAGAATGATAAATCTATAAAAAATATATGATGTACATTACGGTGCAAACTTCCACTGAAAATTGGTTTGAACGTGATCTAGTAAGTAGTTTTTTTTTAATAGGTCATAAATTGAAATTAATATCAAATACTCAGGTCTATACTACCATTTACTTATATACCTACAGGTTTGTACGGAACCCTCGGTGCGCGAGTCTGACTCGCACTTGGCCGGTTTTTTATTATCTGCACAAGTAGACAAATAAACATGACAAAACACTTTTATAGTGTTATATACACCTTATTTTATGTAGCGCGATTATGACGACGCGCGACGGTCTCACTTCGTGTATAGTATGCTCTTTCCCTTTTGCATAGCCAATCTAAGGGTAATTTATATAAAATCTATGGTATTCACAGTTTATTCTAGGTTTATCGATCCGTCCATGTGAGAACCCAAACCACAGTAGCGCAGTGTGGATAGGACTAACTTTGAATATATTCCTTCGGCATGCGGGTTTACTATCGATGTCGTTTACCGAAAAAACGACTGCTGAATCAGACCTTTCCCTCATCGAGATGTTTCTTGCCAATTCATTAAGTATTAAATAGTGGAAAGCTTTTTAAAATAGGTATTACATTCTGCTTTCATGATAAATGTGTCATACCACGTGTATCAAAGAAGTCTTTGAGTAGCAGCGCAAATTAGATTCTTCCCATTCTTAACTTGCAAGACGGGGCGATTCTACTTGTGGCCACAGTATACATGTTAAGTAATCAGTAACTCATCTTTCTTGTGCGTGTAATGTGATTGGTTTGCGTTTCCTCTTGTTGGACTCTAGCTTCAAGCGATGTATCACCCTTCTACTCGTGTCGTGTGTCCTCATGTCTGAGAGTCGTGATTCCCCCGTGACCTCATTTCATCACGGATAATGTCGCGCCAGTTGCGTCCGTCCTTGGCAGCGTGAAGAGAGTTGTGGAAGTTCGTCTTCAAGGATTTGCGGATCTGGTCCGACTATCTGAATGGAATGCGCCCTCTTGGACATTTGCCGCCAACCTTTCTGGACACAATCAGCTAGAAGTTGTCTTTGCTACATTGCTAGGAACCAAAGGACGTCAGGACTTTGTAGACACTAGTGTCTAACCTGTAGTATCAACATTTGTCCTGCCTTATTTGTCTAGTTGTAGTCTAGACGTGACCACTTTGTTAGATATTTGATTTATTTTTTAGGTCCCACGTTGGGCGCCAATGATTTAAACGTTTAATAACTAAAATGAACGGTTGATCTACTCCAGCTACATTATACTATGCCCTGTCGCTTGACAACACGTTGGCACAAAGCTTGTCTCGTAATTGCAATTCGCGGCGGCATGCCACTTGTGATGCGAGCCGCGGTCAAGGGCGAGTCTAATTGCCATCCCTACCCTATTCAGAGACGTGACCGCTCTGTTAGTTGCTTTGCGTTTGATGCGAGTTGTGATGGTCCCACGTTGGGCGCCAATAATTTAAACTTTGCAATTTGAAATGGTAACTTATATCTAACACCAATAACCTTGTCTTTCTAGAAACTTAAGCCCTTGCTCTTATTTTTTTAAACTATGTATTAAAATACTATTTAAAAGACATCGCATTATGAATATAATCATCATTTTGACATCCGGCGTCAAAACAGGACAAAAAAGAAATACGATTATTTTAAACTTGTTTCTTGCCGGAGTCTTCTCAGTTCAAGTTGTATTTGGAACCGGTGTAGAGTCATTTGTTAACATTCATAAGAGCCCTATAAGGGCCTAATTTGAATAAATGAACTTTTGATTTGAAGAGCTTGCGGTAGGCCCCCAGGTCTTCTTTCACAAATGAGGGATAAAGGGACTGGACGATACTCCACCACGCGTACTCACTGTGGATTTTTCAAGCCGCCTAGGAGGCATCCAACTAGCTTAACGACTATCACAATTAAGTGATAACCGCGACCAACGGCTTTACGTGCCTTCCGAAGCACAGAAACGCTCGATTTGAAATACCACTAGGCGGTCACCCATCCAGGTACCGACCATGACTGAGGTAGCTCAACTTTGCCGATCGATTAAGAACGGCTAATCATGCTACACCACGAGCGCTTCATTATACGAGTACTTAAGTTACGTCTCTGAGAGCAGCCGTAAACTTTGTCACAAGCGTTAAGCTGAAATAATACATAGTTAATATGTTCATTTTAGGAATCGCTAAGCATTATGCCCGATCATTCATCGTATTTCAGACCGCTAACCTTTCATGCAATTCACGAGTTACTCACCTTATATTCAAGGTTCAAGTTCACTTATTCATCCTCAAAAGCATAGATACACCCACGCCCTATTTGTTTATGTATTCGTTTTTTTTTTGCTCTATGATTGATACATATTTATGTAACCGTTAGCGGATCGATGGTGAACTGATATTCATGAAAGATACCTCCCGAATAAATCATCTTGTGTTCATCGATGTTGTAGATATGCCATTTCATGGTCATGGTTTCAAAATGTTTTCGACATTTGGGCCCAGATTTGCCAGGCAACTTTGACCTAGGCGCGATTTTTCATTTGTAATATTTTTTTAATTACATTGCTCACTTCTTACCGGCTCTTTCTCAAAAAACCTATATAAGGTACCTGAAATTAATTGAAAGATAACTAGATTTTTTTCTAATTTTTAGAACTTTGCTCTAGTACCTTCAGATTTTTTGTGAGTTTCTTATGACTTCGCTTAGAAGTTGGCCTAAAAACTTGTACCATATTTTAATAATTGATGCTTATTATAAAACTAGCTAATGCTTGCGGCTTCGCTCGCGTGGCCTACAGGAAACACATGACATATTTTTCCATAACAATAAAAGAAAACAAAACAACTCCATCCCGCTTCGAGGGTGGAATTATTACAAACGCTGAGACACGTATAAATTAATTTTCAATCTTCAGCCTAAACACAAAATTTGAAGACCCTAACTTCGAAACTGACAGACTTTCATCCCCTATTTTACCCCGTTAGGGGTGGAATTTCGAAAAACCATTTCTTAGTGGATACCTACTCTTCAAAAAGAATATACCCTCTACATTTTATGTCTCTAGGACCAGCGGTTTAGGCTGTGCGTTGATATATCAGTCAGTCATCAATCAGTCAATGTATTTTGACTATCTCATAAGAGTCTCTACGTCCTATATTACCTACCTTCGCAAATTACCTAAAAAACCTTTCATACATAATGAAGAGTGATAAATCAAATCACCCCTCGGACCCTGTTCCCGCCACTCACGAGGAATCTAATTAAGATATGGCAGATAGTTCCCTCGTTTAAAGGGTAGGAGGTTTTTCCAATAATTAGTATCAGGAAGGATGATATAGCATGAGTAAAAAAATTGAGATAATGCCACTCTAGATAACAGTGATAGTGGGGAATTATATGGAATTAAACAAAGATAATGGTAAAAGCGTTTAGTAATTATTCGTTTGCGTATTGTTGCCCTTGCGAGTTGTTGAGCGCAGACCTGGGAAGGTTCCTGGCATAAAAAAGAGGCGTTGCAAAACACGCCTGGCATAAGCTTTTGGTGGGTAGCTAGAGTGCGGCCCGCCTAACGAACACTTTGCAACTCACGCGTCAAATTCAAATTCAAAATCATTTATTCAAATAGATCTTCGCAGGCACTTATGAAAAGTCTACTCTAATACTCTTAATACCGGTTCGGAAGGATGCATTTGCTGAGAAGAGCCGGCACTCAAATCAGCAATTACTCTTTTCAAAACAAGCTTAGATTCATTACATAATATTTACATTCTGAAATATTACACACTGAAAACAATTGCGTGCCCCGGCGCGGCGGCAAAATTACAAAGTAGACTGAATAAATATTTAACAAGTAAATAAATAGCAAACTTAAGCAGACCAGCACCCACAAGCAGCACCTGTTCACAGCGTTACCGATCCTTCCGCCCTTCCCAATGAGCACTGTGACCTTTGACCTTACACACGCGCAGGAACACAACATAAAGTTATTTGGCTGCGGTATTCTGTAAGGTGTTCTGTAGTGCTGCTCTTTAAAATAAACGCTATGTTCTGCTTCTCTCAGTAATACTGTCTTTACCTTGGGTATTTTTCCACTCTCAAGTTGAATGTCTTCTACATTTGTGCTAATTCCCATTAAGGTTTACTTATCGATATATAGTATGTGTATATAGTCGTTTGAAACTCTTAATAGATGTGTAATTTGCCCGCTTCGCTGCTAACAATATCGTATCACCTGCACTTGAAATCAAAAGCACATTCTTCCAGGCAGCGCGCTACACCTGCTTTCCGCATGTTTTCCATCTACTGTCCAATATGTATTCATACGTCAGTTACAATGTTCACATTATTTTACGAGCATTCGACTTTTTTATATCCCCTTTTATTGTTGTTACGTCACACAGGAATCAGCTATTGACTTGCCTAGCATAAAAAACCGTCAGTCGGGCCAGCTGGTTTGCTGGTCTGTGGAATTGATGAATGAATTGATTAAAAATAACATACGAAAGGAAAATGCTGTACGGATATTCAGAGTCGGGAAGGAGCAACTGACGTTTCTTTGTTCAGAAATTATCATGTATATTTTTAATGTGTCTCTGAGATGGTAACCAAGCTCACTAAAATATCTCATTTTATCTTTGAGGATACATCCTCCTTCTTCAACTATAGAGATTTATTTTAATGGTCGCTTTTACCAAACGGAAAATTGAACACAATTCGTAGCGCCCTGCTAACAAGGCGCCAGGGACCGACTGTGTTAGGCACATCCTTGAATGCCAAGTAATTCTAGGCTCTGTGTGATTACCAACTTCTTTATAATCACTATGTAATTGGAGACAAACAGCGTCTACATATAGCATAAAACCTGCTTTTTCGCAGTGTTTATCTTGGTGGACATCCGGTGATGTTTTTAGTCAGTAGATTCGTTTTTCACTCCACGATCTTTGAAAACGTTGGGAGAACTATAAACTAAATGCCGTTGTTTTCCCAATGGAGTACAGCATGGGTTGCAAGTGTCCATAGGCTACGGTAACTGCTTACCAGGCGGGCCGTAAGCTTGTTTGCCACCTTAGTGGTATAAAAAAAAATATTGACTATGGTCACACTTATTTCCCTGAGCATGCCAACAAAAGACTTTAAATTTAATCACTCTTTAATTACTATTCTTCTCTTCTAATGGCATCGTCCCACCTGTTCGTATCGACCACTTACCAGCGAATTTCCTAAGCGATTGGAATTTGCCTCATTAAATAAATTCAGTTGGTGAGTAACGCTGTTCGGAATTAATATCATTATGAAAGCATTCCAATGGGCCGTATTTAATGATATGTCGTTGGTATGGACAGCTGGGTTACGTGGACTGACAAGCTTGAAAATGGCTATGATAATATTATGTATATTTGGTAAATAAATCTCATTGATTTTCGTACATAATATGGGAGATTTATAGCCTTGTACTTGACCACAATATCACCAAGGAATGATTTAAATTCTACATCACAATGCGAACTAAATCATATACGACATCTTGATCATATGTTACTAGAAGTTATCTAAAATATTAGTTGACATTTATATCGTTTAATAAAAATCAACCTGCGTACAATTTAACGTCGGAGTGGGTTTCCCAGGGAATTCATATAACATTCTATACAGGATAGATAAGTCTTTATATATATAGATTTACATACAAAATAATCTGAATATTAATTCCATTTTATTACGTCCGATACAATAATATTAATACCATTTTTACGACATAAAAACCAGACGTGATGTTCATATGTCTGTCCGAAAAGTGAACCGTTCGACATTCCTCAACTATGAAGAACACGCTATAACTAGACTGGACTTGGCTATGAGCAAGTCATAAAACAAAAACGGCTGGCATACGACGAATCACTAGCAGTCACTAGTCACCGTAAAGTGGGATAGTTGGTGGACACCGATGCGGCGTTTTGGTGAGAGAAAATCTAAATGTTGTATGAGATCAGCAAACCAGAGGATGGCATTGCTGGCCTGGTTGCTTTCAGACTTTTGTATCCTAGATGAAGTACAAACTAGAGGGGAAGATTAAGTAGAGTTTACTGGGTAAGCGCGCTACATCCTCGGCCTTGTCATAAGGGAGTCGACATGCAAATTCAAAATTTTTTTATGCGCCCCATAACGAATGTTTTTAAACTTGAACCCATCCACAGATCATCGTCGCTAATACTAGTAATTAGCAAGCTAAAAGTGTAACAATATACTAGCAGCTGCGTTCAAATAAACGAACACCCATTGTGCAACAAGCTTGCATAAGTCATAAGTTAGACTTGCGCAGGAGTGCCGCAGAAATGTTCACGGAAGTTTGCAAATAGAATGCGTTGCGCGCGCGTCGCCGCTCTACAGCGTCTTTGTAGATCCTTATGGATTGTGGGCGAGGATATTTCGGAGGGTGAATCAGCTGTCATCAGCTTTTTTATTTTACTCATCAACTTCTAGCCATTCGTCTTATTTCGTGATGTTTAGATAGTACTTTCAACATCACGATGTAGTTTATTTTGAGATTGTGTCTCAAAAATGTGTTAGCGGTTAGTTAATTGCCAGTTAAATAAATTGCATCGAAGTTACAATAATCTATATGAAAGGAATTTCGATTATTGTAATTAAGGGCACGCAAATTTTTTACATTATATGGTTTAATGTTTAGCTGATGACGAGGGCGAGGACCGAGGATAGAGCACGCCGCCTGGTCGGGGCATTTTTTTCTGATACGACCTTTTTCACTTTGAACATTCTTATGTTGGCGAAGACTTTGACCACAACATAGCAAAGAATTCCACAGGCGCACTTACACAGAATATTCCTATGTGAAAACATTCCAACAATTTTAAACAATTTGTACCCTGACCCGAATATAGAACGGTAATTTTGTCAGCAATTAGGATCTCGTTACGGCCCGCAACTGAACGGACCTTGCGAAGTATCTCGTCACTTCCGCCTATTCCTGAACGTATTGAATGACGTTAGTGCAGTGTTTGTAGTTGGGGCAATGACGTCGGTGCGATGTGCGAATGACTTAGCACGTAAATTGTTTGTTAGGGTATGAATGAATGACGCTGTCGGCCTTTGGTGCAGTGCGGAATATGAGCCGGATATATTGAGAATGGAATTAGTAAAGTGATGAGAGCTTAGTGGAAGTGACGTTGTGGCTTGGGAGTCAGTTCACTTCGATACAGTTTCCGGAACACGCTAATCTTTTAGATGACGAATATGAAGACGCAGGGGTGATAGCCAGGCAGATTAGTTCTAAAAAGTTCCTTTACATCGTACGCTGGTTTTCTCTCGGTGTTTTATTGGACTATTTCATCCAAAGTTTGTCTATAAGAGATCGCTTTTTAGCGATAAGAGCGCCCATATTATAAGTCTGAAAATAAAGAAAATAAGTTTCATCTCCATATAAACTTTAACTATGCCAAATCTCAAAGGATAGGTACAAAGGATTCTCTTCTCGTATAGTTTGTTTGTAATTATTTTGTAAATTGCTTTTTGGTGTACAATAAAGAAGTCGACTTCACTTATGAGCTTTTAACAGATTTGATTAAATAATTAAACTGTTTACAAAAAACTTAAACCGACGTCAAAGTACACTAAGAAGTAATCATATCCTAATCTGTTAAATTCTGTTTCTAAATCGGTTAGTAAATGACTGAGTAATGATGTAACAAACATTAAAAAAAATACAACCGAATTGAGAACTTCTTCTTTTTTTGAAGTCGGTTAAAAATAAAGCCCACAAGGTGCCCATTACTGCATACACTGCAGCATAATACTTCTTTCCCATCAACTAAATTCCATAAAAAAATGCGATACCTCTTCTAATTTAGTCCGGTGTCCATTGCATTCATTGAACGGTTGTGAAACAAAACCCATCGCGGTGGAACATCCGGGCTCCGTCCACAAACATAACTATTTTAGATCGCTCTCTCACATCACATACGAACATGCATGGACATCAATCATATACGCTGAACTAGTTTCCTCTGACCTTTACACTTAAATGCTTTTACTGCAGTCGTTTGGAATTATGGTTTAACAGCCATTGTGACGTTTGGTCGGAAATTTTTCAGCGGTGCTTTTATATGTACAACGTAACAGAAAGGTATCCATAAAACTTCATAAGACTTCTTTGGTACTAGGCGCAAAGAGAGCGAAAGGTTTTTTTGTTTAAAACGGCCATTTGTTTAAAATCGATCGAACTACGAAGTTCCGCGTTGCATAGGTGTACGATGTAACCTTGTATGTGCGTACAATGCACACATGCGGGAGAGAGATAAGCAATGGACGAGCGAGCTATTCCGCGGACCGCAGGCGACTGAGTCGCGTTGGCCCTAAACTGAACATTTTAGGGCCAGCGCGTTGGTGTCATTCTGTCGCGCGGTTGGCCCGGTCCTTACGCTAGTAATATATAAGTCAATGACTTGGACGCAAACATTAGGTATGAATTTTTGAGTAATTTATTTTGAGCTGAAACTTTGAGTCTGCTGTACTTGATGCAGTCTCCATCCCTTTCGGTTTCGGATAGATATACCCTTTCCGATACACAGTGTATAGACAGAATATTCTGGTTGATTCGGTGGTGGCAGTAGCTTTGAATTTCATAAGTTATCTCCCAAAGTAAAAATTGAATAGATCGTTTTTTTTTGTCCTTTGTACCCTCTTAGTTGGCTACACCTATAAGTTGAACAGTTTATTTTCAACGGATGTTTTCTGGCGGACTGTACTTTAAGGGCAGTTCTTTACTAGTATTACCACTCTTTTGACCTTACCTTTTGACAAACAAAACTGAGTTATGTTAGATCGAGTCATCGACAGCCCATATGGGGAATTAAGGCCACGGTGCGCAATGTACCATGCTCTTAAAAATATTTTCTCCTTAGCTAATGGGGAAACAGTTGCATGTTTTTCAACTTTCTCATAATGTAATGACCACGGCGCCCGCGCAGAGAAAGATAACAGTAGTGGCGCCGTCAATGTATTAAAAGATTGGGTTCATCTTTGAATGCGGGAGCATTGCACGCCCTGCTGCATTCGCATTATCGTCCGGTAGAAGCGTCCAAATCTGCTGGGTATAAAACTAATGATGATGAAAGAAATCATATAAACGTGATATGTGTGGTGGTGAGTGTCGTCGGATGCAATGACGAAGGTCGCGAGTTCGAATCTTACAATGAGCTTGATGTCTCGTTGAAGGAATACACCGTGGGGTAATCATAGAATGAATTTGTCGCCAAGCCGGTGTGCCCCGACAGCTGCACTTGAAAGCCAGTTGGCGTGGTTGGTTAAGGCGCTGATCCCGCAGAGAGAGTTCTAGAGTTCTGCGTTTCGCGTCCACTGGAATCTATGGGGCGCCTTTAAAAGTAAAGTGATGTGTGATCGGTAGCGAATGTTGCAGAACTCTGGACTGCTTGCTGTGTGCACAATAGTGGACAACTCTCAGTGGGATCGAGGCCTTAGATTCCACTTTTCACGCCGCAGGTAGTTCAACCACATCATCACTGACGGTGAGGTGTGTTTCGACAACTGCAATCGAGAACCTAGGCTCTTAAAGCTTTGTAAACCGCTCTTTTGCTCATAAAGCACTGTACATGTTGAGATTATGGTCAGACATTTGTTCAATTCTGATAACGGTGTAGTAACCCAGCGAAAATATATAAAACAGTATGTCTGGTGCAACGAAACAAACTTGAACTAAATACAATAATGGATGTGTGCCAAGTGAGTCACCGTGGTGGGCGCAGGGTTCCCCACCCGGTGCGGTGACTCACCATGTGGATATAGCCGGGAGTAGCGAGGTGTCCGTGACAGGTGTACGTATGATGATATGTGTGAGATGTTGGGAATTACCTGGATGCTTGCGATTGTAGGTTGGCCTTGAAGTGTAAAGGGTAAAAGGTTGTGGGGCATTGGCAGACCATTTGAGACTACCCTATTTATGTTTTCAATGTGAATACACACAGGTCGTGATGGCTAAAAGATTTGAGACGAAATTTGACACATGGTCATACCTTGTAGACCGGCCAAGTGCGGGTCGGGTTCGTGCACCGAGGGTTCCGTACAGATTTGTAGGTATGTAAATAGTTCGTTCATCACAGGAATCGAGTCTCGAAGATTTTTGACCTTTTTTCCGATTATGTTATTTTTTGTGATGAAACGATGTTTTAGGGTCGGCAGCGCGCGAGTGATACCCCTGGTGTTGCAAGCGTCCATAGGCTACGGTAACCGCTTACCATCAGGCGGGCCGTATGCTTGTTTGCCACCTTAGTGGTATAAAAAAAAAAAAAAACTAAATTTACAGTTTTCGGATTTCTTCCTTGCTTCTTGCCAAATTTCGAATATTGCAGAAATCTAGAACTCGTAGACTGCTCGCTGTGTGCACAATAGTGGCTGTGGAACGCAAAACTGTGATCGCAGAACTCAAAACCGCGCGCTGTGGAACCGGCGCCTTAAGGCGCTGTGCGAAGACACTTTTCGCACATTTGAGGGGGTGAAGCAGCGGTGAAGACGGCGCTCAATTCAGGGCGCCCCGCGTACTACCCGCGCAGTCCGCCGGCGTCCGTATTCTGTCGGAATCCTTATTCTGGTTGTTATAGATTCCGGAAATTTCAATTTATGCTTTTGATTGTCTAAATACTTATAGTCCTATTACGCATTATAAGAACGATACTTGTGTCTTATTTATAAGAAAGGTCATACATTTTATGTCTTGTGTCTAGGTTTGAATAAAATAAGTAGGTACTTAGTATAAAATAGTATCACTTCGCAATGCAAAAATCTACTTACATAAATAATTGCAAAATACACTGGACAGCAAATAAACCGGGCCACCCGCTCTCTTGTAGCTATAATCCGATTTTCTCAAAAAGTATACAACTTACAACTATCAAACTTGTACCTAAAGAAAGTACGTTTCATGATGATTAAAATGAGTATAAATGTAATCGAAAGCACCGTCAACTCACATTGTTATCATGCCACAAACACAATGCCTAACGATTTGCACTGTTTTCTCTAGAGTTCGCGCTTAGCGTTTTTTTTTCTACAGTGATATTTCTTATCATTTCTTTAGTTATTATCCATCGTTTGCTCAAGCGCGTGTATTTTTGCCAATTTTTTACGGACAATAATGGATACGACTCCTCAGGAAGAAGCTCAAGCTGTAGCACTACTTCAAGCAGTTGTTGGGCAACGTGAGGTCGCTCGAAGACTTCGAATCAGCAGATATTTAGTGCAACGACTTTACATACGATACTTAGAGACTGGAGCAATCGACCGCCGTCCAGGTACGGGCAAACCTAGGGCTACATCAGCAGCAGATGATCGTTATATCCAACTTACTAATCTGCGAAATCACTGCCTGAACACAGTTCAAGTCCAACAAAGTCAGCGTGACGAACGCCAAGTGGTCATAAGTTCACATACCGTCAGTAGGAGTCTTGCTGAAAGGAACCTGACTCCAAAAAGAGCTGCAACAGACCCAGGATTCACGGTAGCCCACGGTCGAGCATGACTTGAATTTGCTCGAGAGCATAGGAATTTGAGGTTAGAGCAGTGGGGTAATTTACTCTGCCCTGATGTGACCAGGGTGAGTCTACATGGAAGCAATCGACGTCAGAGACTATATCGTCACCCTGGAGAACGTTGTTCTCAGTGTTTATCGAGTAAACTGTTGCTTATGGAGGAGGGTCGGTAATGGTCTGGGGCGGCATCTCGATAACAGCACATACAGCGTTAGTTTTCATCAAACCGACGGGGCGTACACGTGGATTGACTTCTCATCGCTACATCACTGAAATCCTCGTGGACCATATTATGGTACCTTACGTAGGATATATCGGGCAGGATATGCAGTTGATGCATGATAATGTACGGCCTCATGTTGCTCATGTGGTGAACCAGTATCTACACGACGTCGGCATTCATACGATGGACTGGTCAGCTCAAAGTCCGGACTTGAATCCGATAGAACACTTATGAGATGAGCTGAAACGTCGAGTTCGAGCCCGGGTACCTGCTCCAACAAGGCTTTCAGAGCTCCGAATCGCAAATGAAGAGGAGTGGAATGCAATCCCCCAAGATTTCATCGTCAGGCTCGTGAAGTCTTTGAATACAAAGATGCTAGCAGTTACCCGAGCAAGGGGAAGGAACACTGAATACTGTCCAAAAACATTTTTTCAATTTTTTCGTTGTTTTCAGGCAAAAAAAAAATTTTCCTTTGGTGATTACGAACGATTAACACGATTGGAAAACAACTCTTCTTTGTAAAATCCTTAATAAACATTTAATAAATTGATTAAGCCTAATGTGTTTCCATTCATTTTGTTCATCATTCAATACACTTTCTGTCGGTATAACTTTGTAAGTTGTAAGTTTTATACTTTTTGAGAAAATTGGATTAAAGTTCCAAGGTAGCGGGTGGCCCGGTTTATTTGCTGTCCAGTGTAGGTACATAATATTCGTTTGCACAACAAAGTCATAAAATTACATTTATGTTGTTCGAAATAGGGCATGCAATATCGGAAAGTTTTCAATTCCGGAAATGAGTTCCGATACCAGAGAACTAGTTTCGGAATTAGCACCTTGTGAACGGTTTTTCGTTTCTAGATGATTTGGAATAAGAACAGAAAAAACTAGCAAAACTATTGCCGATATATATTTTTGAGGGGTTGGAGCCATGGTTCCGTGTTTAATATTTAATATAAGTCCGGAAAAGCTAAATACCTATATGATATAAATTATTAATTATAATAAAAATTTATGGATATCGGAATTACGATACGGAATTGAAATATGTGAAAAATAGCTGTTCCGGGATAAATAGTAGCCTATAATACTCGGGGATAATGTAGCTTCCTATTAGTGAGAGTTTTTCGAATCCGACTGGTAGTTCTAGTTATTGGCCCGTTTTAACAAACAAACAAAAAATATCTTCCACTTTTAGTACATGAAAATTAGTCCGGGATTCCGGATAATGTGAACTATTAGATATGTATCTCAACAATATTGCAATGGTTTTAAACCCCGGTTATGAAATTCAATATTGGACTATGCGTTCATTCCGGAACCAATTTCAGAATTAGTTACGGAATTGAGTTTTAAAATAAAACACGAACTATTAGATATGTATCTCAACAATATTGCAATGGTTTTAAACCCCGGTTGTGAAATTCAATATTGGACTATGCGTTCATTCTGGAACCAATTTCAGAATTAGTTACGGAATTGAGTTTTAAAATAAAACACCTTTATTCAATAAACTTGTTATAATCATCAAGAAATTACAGATGTATCTTTACTTATCCCTATATTTTGTAAAAATTAAGATTTTTTTTTTAAATTAACCTAAAAAGCCCTGCGAAAAGGCACCGAAGAAGGCGCGTTTCAACCATGTTGGCCGGATCGGAAAAAAGCTATCATGTTACCCCTCTGGGTGTAAAGCTTTCTGGTCCCTTGCCAAATCGGTCGCGACCAATTTCTGCCGCCCGTCGCTGCCGCCATTGCTGAAGCCTGATGGATCACTAGCTTACACTGCTGTGATAAGGCCAATTTGTTCGCCTCTCTATTCACGGAGAATTCATGTCTAGACGCTGGTTTACAAACACCACCCCCACTACCTACTTGCAACTGCCAAATGCCGGACATCCGTATCCGACAAAAGGAGGTTGTAAAGGTACTACGCGCTCTAGACGTGAATAAAGCCAGTGGTCCCGACGGCATTCCAGCCATTGTCCTGCGCAATTGTGCGCCCGAATTGTCTCCTGTCTTGACACGCCTGTTTCGCCTCTCACTTCGAATGGGTTATATTCCGAAAGTCTGGAAGCTTGCTAACGTGCAACCTGTGCCTAAGAAGGGCAGCCGTGCCGATCCTACAAACTATCGACCGATTGCGATCACCTCCATACTCTGCAAGACTATGGAGCGTGTATTGAATCGGAGGCTCCTGGCATACCTTGAAGATAACGAACTCCTCAGCGACCGACAGTATAGTTTCCGCCAAAAACGGTCTACTGGGGATCTTCTTGTATATGCCACACATCTTTGAAGAGAAGCCATTGAGAGACACGGGGAAGCAATTGCCGTTTCCCTCGATATTTCTAAGGCTTTCGATAGGGTCTGGCACACCAGCCTTCTAAGCAAGCTTCCTTCATATGGAAATCCTGATGGCCTGTGCGCTTGGATTTCCGATTTCCTGAGTGAACGGTCTATACGAGTGGTCATAGACGGGTGCTCGTCGGACCTCTTGGCAATCAATGCCGGAGTTCCCCAGGGATCAGTTCTCTCTGCAAACTTATTTCTGCTGCATATCAACGATCTGTTAAAACCCGGTATCTTTGGGTACGCAGACGACAGCACTGTTGCAGAGAGATACATTTCCAGCGCACGAGCCACTAGTGACGAGATCCAATTGTTTCGAGAGGCCATGGTTGAGCGTTTGAACGTGACCTTACAGGCAGTCTCAGCAAAGGATCAGCTAAGTACCAGCTTGAGGCCCTCGACTCAATAGACCGCCGAGCCAGGAGACTCATCGGGAGAAAGACAGCTCAGGAGAATCATCAAATGGAAAAGCATTGCGAAAGCTGTAACCCTCGTCAAGAAGAACATTGGCTTTGAAGACTCCAGAAAGCTGGGTATCCTCTCTAAGGTTAAGCAGTACTTCACGCCTGGGCAGTTGCTCCAACTTTATAAAGCACAAGTCCGGTCATGCATGGAGTACTGCTGCCATCTTTGGAATGGATCAGCTAAGTACCAGCTTGAGGCCCTCGACTCAATAGACCGCCGAGCCAGGAGACTCATCGGGAGAAAGACAGCTCAGGAGAATCATCAAATGGAAAAGCATTGCGAAAGCTGTAACCCTCGTCAAGAAGAACATTGGCGTTGAAGACTCACGATGTACAGTATCTATTATTGCTACCACGACTACTCTGACAATCGTGCTAGACTGAGCAGATAATATTTTCAATCCAACTTTATAACGAACTAGTTGCTCCCCGAGGTTACACCCGCGTTCCCGCGATCAAAAGTAGCCTATAATACTCGGGGATAATGTAGCTTCCTATAAGTGAAATAAAAAAAATTCAATATCGGAAATCAATATAGGAATTGAAAACCTTCCGATATTACATGCCCTCATAGATGTGCAGTTTATAAGGAATATTTGCAATGAAAATTCCGATAAAATTAATTCGGAAATCAATATCGGAATTGAAAACCTTCTGATATTACATGCCCTAAAGTATATACACTTCTTTGTGCCTTTATAATTTTTTCTGATTTATTTTCAAGTCACAAAAATATAATTCCTAGCGGTATTTTTGTAAAATAAAGGAAATTAGAAAACTACACGGAAGTAATACATAGAACGAATTTTCGGTATTTTTCCAATTCCAGAATAAAAAAAAATACAAAAAAAAAGAATTGAGACAAAGAAATGAATGTGAGTTACAAATTTTCTGATAACATTTATAATAAAACGTAGGTACTACCCGTTCGCGTTGAGGCTCACGTTCATCTGCCCGCTTCTCCTGTACTTCCCCGATAGCGCTCGTTTTGTACGCGTGGCTACAGATCAAGCTATATATTTCCAATATAAGCTGAACTCTTATTGTACGGAATTCCTATACAATGCGAGATCAGCTTATACTGGAAATGTATCGCTTGATATGTAGCCGTGTGTACTACAAGTCTACAACACGTGCGCTACAGCGCGACTGTGACTGTGACTCGGGTCTCAATTTATCGCGCACTGGTAGTACGTAACCTAAAAGCTTTTTTAATTATTTTAAAAGCACCTACTCTAATCTTTGATAAATCATAATATTATTTTTATTTTTCACACAACACTTTTTACAACATAATTTAATTAAAAAGTTGTTTTCTCTTCTTATTTATCTTATTGCCCATATTGAATCACACACAATTTAACTATATAGCTATACAATAAAGCGGTTCCCACGGAACCCTAATTGGTCATAATTTTTTTGACGGATCCCCAATTTGATAAATAACAAAAGTGATTGTACCTTGTCATTTGAATATTTTCATGTTTCAATTGAAAAGAAAGATCAAGTTATAAATAAATAATAATATTACCTACTTATAATAATTTATAAGTACTATAAAACATTTATATTTTAGTTACGACTTTTTTCTACGAATGTTTTAACTCGGACGAAACGCGGCAATAAAAAATCAAATATCTGTAATGATTACTATCAATACGCACAAAAATGGTGTATCGAAGTGTTATGAAAGCAAGTTCAACCGCTCGGCGAGAAATCTGGCATAGGTCCGACCTCCACAAGCGCTCCAGCGCGACTGAGTGGGCCACCGCTGACCGCGAGACGATGAATTTTATAGGTATTTTGGATTTGTGTAAAAGTAAAGAAATAAAATAAAAAAAACAAAACGTAGGGCGATAGATCATATTATGACTATTATTTTAGTATAATTTTCTTCTGAAAATTCTGATTATTATAGCCATAAAACGCAATAAAAGTAATAAAAAGGGGTAACTTTACGATTTTTTTCTATCTAGTAAAATTATTGCAATCGTGTTTTGGAGCTCGCTGGACCTTAGGAAATATTGTCAACTTTCACATATATTTTTTCCGAACTAGAACTATTGCATTTTCTTTACGTAAAACCGAATCAAATAAACGCATTTTTGCTAATCTATGAACACACGGCGCCTTAAAGCTTGCATAACCTGTCAATTCCAAAAAGTCTGTATCAGTGTTACCTGATATAATACAGCACAATTAAAAAGCCGCACTCTACCATTTAACTGACTTGATACACCTGTATTAAAACAACTCAACACCAGTGATACACTGAACACAAGCAGGTCTATTGTACCCCACCCCTGTCTAGACTGGGGCCAGCGGGCTCTCTGCAAACATTGCATTGTGGGGTTATTGATGGCTCAGTGCGTTCTGGGGTTAAGAGGCGATTTACATTCCATAACAGTGGAGTAGTTAAGGTTATTTTAGTGTTGGGATGGACGGGGATTGTTGGACCTCAAGGCCTCAATGCCTCAATGAAGATTTTTTAAATAACAAATGTTTTGGGACATCCTTCAGACACGGCTATCTGATCCCAAACTACCCGTACAGACAACTTAATGCTATGCTCACCAATGTTTGCAGCGTGATAGGTCTTACTATCTCAGCTAACTGGCCCGTCAATACCAAAATGCTTTGATTCTTATCACCAGGGTTTGTTTATTTCAATATGGCGGGGTGTTAAGAGGAAATGCTGGTGGCGTTTGTTCCATACAAACGTAATCCTCAGTTTCCTCTCTGGATGATGACACTAGAGCAAAGATTATTCTAACATGCAATCTGTAGGTACCACTGTATGTCCACCGGTTGTGTTTTTCTCCTTAAATTAAATATTATATGAATTAGAAGCCTTCTAAAATTACAAAAACTTACCATTTTTAACGCCCTTATCAGACGTCCAGCGAACAAATTTGACGAATATAAAACAACTAAGGAAAACCGAGAGATATAGCCAAAGCCCTTCTTATTATGTTTTTGTTGTAAATCGATGCAGTTTTGGAGGAGAAAACCTGGGATTACGATATAGCGATTTAGTCTAATTTAAATAGATATAATCGGTCCAAGCTTAGTTGTCTCTATCGCCCTCCGGCGGGATAGCTGGAGCACAGCGCTACAGCAATAGATATGTTAAAAACCTATTTTCCAAATTTCTTGCAGCCATCCTTTCCTCTTAATCTAAACTATTTAGGTATTTTGTTTTGATGATATTTGATGATTTCATCACACTTCATCTTACTTACGTTTATTTGTCTTTAACTGAAAAATAACATAATAATAAAACAACAGAAAAAAGTAATTAATAAAAGCAGAGACATTAATGTCTAGTCTGGCTGAGCCATGGCTGTGGATAGGCATATCGCACAACCGCTGATACTCTGCACTAGCCTGACATCAAATGATGAGTCTGCATTAAATTATACGATAATATATAAGATTGATATCAATTTGCCAGAACATTGGTTTGATATCGTTCCCACACACCGACTACGAAAGGATCACTTAGCATATCTTTTGTAATCCACGTATAATCCAAAACTGTATCATTCATCACCCACTTTCAAATCTTAAATTGCTCTGAACATAACTTTAATCTAAATTACTGCAGATTCTAAAACTGAGTGGCTTCCATCAAACCATAAAGATCTTCATCTATTTCAATTCCCTATGACCTACGTCCTGCTAGTCGAACAGACGTAGCTGTGCGCAAAAGCTAACAAATAGATACTACTGTTGATACTTGCACTTTACTAAAATATTAGTCATTATCAAGCTCTAACGAAAATGTAATAAAGTATAGATTATTTTTTATGGCGTTGACATTCTGGAAATTCCGCCCTTATGGGACGTCGCCCATGACGGTACAGTCGCAAAAATAATGCGATAGAGTCGCGATACTCGCGCTGGTCGTGTATCCAGTTGCGCCCTCGTACCCACGATTCTGCATCGTTAGGCTGAGTATCCACCAGATATGCGTAGCGAGCGAGAGACGTGTCTCAAACCGTCAATAGAGTCGCTTCATTAGAGCTATGACGTGAAAATGAAGCGGTCCTATTGGTCTGCTTAAAGACATCCCTCGCTACACATCTCTGGTGAATACTCAGCCTTATTCTGCTCAAGCTCTGTAAGATATGAAGATATAGAATATCGATAGCTTAATTCAAATTCATGGCGATCTTTTATAGGATTTCCGTTCCGAAGTATAACCTGATCACATCTTTTTACCGTGAATCGACCTGGTTGGCGACCTTGACCAGCTGGCAGGTTGCCAAGCACCTGATGAAGCGTCGAATGGCGCCCGCCATGTATTATTTTATCGCATCCTTACAAATTTGTGTAATATTGTTTACTGAATTTGTAGAGTGGCGTGGAGTATTGTGCGGGATTGTTGGGCGTTATATCATTATTATAGATCCAATTAATAGTTCAGGAATATATCGATCTATAATTTGGCCGCCTTCAAGACTAAGAGTGAAACATCATTTTGGAGGCAAGCGTAACTTCCTCTGCTTCGTCATTCTGAAGCCAAACGCAAGCTCTTTTTTATAAAAACAAATAGAAGAGGGCCTTGTAGACCTCCAAATTGTCTCAGCTCTTTAAAAGAGTAAAAATAAAACTATCTATCTAGACTCCTCTTTATTATGCATTTCCATCGGACTTGCGATTTTTAAATAAAAATAATAAAAAAATAATATCTTGCTTCCGCTCCACATTTTTCTCTGTTCTCGGGATAATAATAACCATATGTCCTTTTTCGCGCAGTCAGATGGCAAATCCAGTAGTACGAACAAATATAACCATGTCATTGATATAAATTATAATTATTTTATATGCCATTTACATTTACACCAAAGTTATAATGTAAACAAACCTCCACATTGTAACATAATGCAGATGTATTCCCACGGATTCTCAATGATATATTGCATTGAATATCATTGCATAGTACACTAGTTAACAGAAGCCGGCACGAATGAAATATGGAGATTAGAAACTGATTGTTTGGCCGTAAGCCAGGGGTTGTTATTCTTTCGGCGTTCGTCTCGTACCGGCACGAGTGATTTAGGAGTTATTGATGGAAAAGTTTATGATATTGTTGTGCGATTAACAGTGTCGGCCTTTCATCACCTCCACCTTACAGAATATAGGAGCCAAATAACAGCTCCATGGGGACACGCTGTGCTGGTAGTGTGCGGAGACCAGCGCTGTGGTACACAAATTTGTCTCTTCCGTTACTGGCACAACGATTCCTCTCAAACACCATTTCAGAGTGTAGACTTTTGATAAGACGACAAGGAGGTTCAGTATTTTCCTAGGCATAGCTTTCACTAAAGTCCCATGATGATCAGATTTGCCGTTTCCGTGATTTGGCCAATATTAACAGGTGTTAGAAACGCATTCTCTCGGTAGCTGCACTACACATCAAAAACCTAGTAAACAAACTCACTATCGCATTCATAATATGAGTTGAGATATAAAAGTCTGATTATATCATAAAGCTAGGTATAACGAGGAGCCATCGACGCGGCGTATCGTCAATCATTCGTGAACACAACCCTCCACGCCTTTATTAGATGCCCATCGATTTGACATTGTTTTGATGACCGCTACCCGTACGAAGGGTTGATTTCCACCAGAGATTTGGTGCGAGGGCTGTTTTGTTAAACCAGTGCTGAGCGCTCGTGGTGTAGCTGGATTAGATTGGCAAAAGTTAAGCATTCACCGGTGAGGACCGAGGGTGACCACCTAGTGGTTTTCCGTGCTTAGGAAGGCACGTAAATCACCCTGAAGCTAGTTAAGGAGGCTTGAAAACTCCAACAGTAGGTTGACCACTAGTCTACCTCCACCGATCTGCAGTGGGCACGCGTGGTGGAGTATCTGCCCGTTCCCTTTTACCCTCATTTGTGGGAGACCCGTACTCAGTAGTGGGACACTATACGAAGCTGTGAAAGCAAACTGATCTTATTGGCTCGCTGAAACGCTTCATATGTTTGGTGTAGAGCCGCCATGAGGTTAAGTCTTTACGTAGCTTGTTATGTCCTGACTACTCCTGACTATCAGTAAAAAGTTATATGTATATCTTAGTTCCAAGATAAAGTTTACCCAGCATTAGTTTACTCGTGAAAAAGTACCACACATGCTTTTGCTTTTATAATGTTTTGTTTGGGTAATTGATGTACTAGCTGTTCCTCGCGGTTTTACCCACGTTCCCCGGCTAAAAAGTACCATACCTCAGGCTATCTGCGTGTCGAATTTCAACGCGATCGGTTGATAGGTTTAGCCTTGAGAAGGTAAAAACCAGACAGACAGAGTTAAGTACTTTCGCATTTCTAATATTAGTAAGAACTACATAATGTTTGAAATCCTCAACTTTCCGATCAGATCAACTTAAATAAAATACCATGTCTACCAAAGCCTTCGTTAGCATAATAGGCAGTACAAAAAGATTTTCACACATGATACGAACGGCTACGGGCGGTAAACGCGCTTTGATCTCACGGCGGGATGCGCCTCTGAACCTCCCACGGCTCCCATCACCCCCCACAGGTATAGAGGGACTGGGGTGAAGTTCAACAGCCTTCAGGTGTTGTATTAGGTGAATTTGATTGAAAGTTAGATGTGCTTAAAATATGTGATTAGCATTTAATTTATTAGCAAAAAACTGTTTTACCAAAAAACTTAAATCGTCTTCAAAGTACACTAAAAAGTAATCAAGTCCTGACCTGATGACAATGGGACCAAACAGGAAGTGTACCCTTCCAAACACAAAAAGAAGATTCCAAATCGCTTAATAAATGACGGACTTATGATGGAGAACCTCCTGCTATTTTTGAAATCGGTTACAAATAAAACACTTATAAAAATATAAGTCGCCTCATAGTAACCTAGAAAGTGTGAAATAACGACGTATGAACTCTAGTCTGACACTGTTTTGAAGTCAGCGAAAGACAATGTTGTGTTCCGTATGTGATGGCTACGTCCGAACCACCACACTGAATGTCATGTCAATTGGGGGGAAGGTGATGATGTCATGTCAAGTCGGTAGGGATTGTCAAAATTGAGAAGCCGACTGTTGTCAATGAATGCGTTTAATGCACTAAATTAAAACTAACTTAAAAATAAGGTCGCGCATGTTTGCGCTTGCTTCGAGTGATGTCAGCAGAAATCGTAAACAATGAAAATGTACGGTTTTGACCGTACACCATAGAAAAACAAATCTATCAAAATGTATATGCTACCGCAGATTTTTTTTCGTTGACTTCTGTGACAGTTACAGTGACAGTGAAACAAAGCAAAATATTTATTACATCTGCTTAAACTAAATTAGACATGGCTACAAACAACAGAAGAATGCCCCTCAGCTTGACACTACCTTGCCCCGTCATCATCAGGTGCCATTTTCTTTTTCGCATTTGGCGATGCCACATGGTCCCTTTTTTTTTTTTTTTTTTTACGTGGGGAAATCCTCATGGATACCCGGGCACTCCGGGGGGAGCGGCCGGGTTATGTCAGACTCCTACTGACTAAAACCCCACGGTGTTCCTACATGTCGCTGCCGGCTGGATATACGGGGGCGCCGAAGCATTCGTCCGCGTATCCAGCAGCGACGGCCTGATCGGAGGCCTCCTCTTCGTCGACGGCAGAGACCGGAGCTCTTGTCTCCGCCGTCTCCTCCTGAGTAGCGTGCGGAAACACACGCTCCACTACTCGGGCCCGATGTTGATGGGCGGCTGACTCCCCCGAGTCCGCCACCCTTGGGCCCATGTTGGGGGGAAGGTGGCTTAAAAAAGCCGCCCTCCGACGCCCGGTTCTCCTGCGACGGATAGCCAGGGTGGTAGTATCCTCCCTGTCACGTTCCGCCGCCTCCTTTGCAAGCATAACTCGCTATGCCACATGGTCCCTTGAGCGACCGTTCCTCACTCTGATGTCTTCTATCTGAAATAAACTCATTGCAGGTTTTCAGATCACGACCTCCCTCACTAACATTGATCTATCATCGCTTATATCTATGATAAGCAGTACGATAACATCTTGGCGCGTGCTAACGTCTCTTCAGTCATAAAGGTCAGGGTTAGGACTTGAAGTCTGACGTAACGAGAGCCAAGACTTGTTAGCCTTCTAAGTATTTTATTTCTTGTTTGACGTAGTATGACGTAGATCCGTGTAATCCATATTGACGCAAAAGTATTGAGTACGTCTCTAAATAGTAACCTAATTTTATCGATGTATAACTCAAGTCCTAGAGCAAGATAGAGATTATCTTTACGTCGCTATATGTTTAAATATCTTTATACCTTATCGTCGTTCAGGTGAGTCTACAACTGGAGAAACCCTGGCATGGATTTTGATGCGATTTTCAGTTACGAACAGCTTACACTTTAGATAATTTATATTTGCCTAGCTTTTTTCAGAGATATTATGTTAAAAAAATATTATTAAGAGCGTCCATTATATTCCAAACACGATTTTTCCTCCGCAACTCATCCCAACGTCGTTGATCCGTCTTCTTGCCAGTGATCCCGTCACGGCCAACAATTTTGTACATGGCTAAGTGAAATTCATTTTTTTGGCAAGAAGCCACGTGCCTAGTTTATGAAATTGGTCCTTTGAGCCAGGAATTATTCCTCTATTTGTCAAGTACTTGAGTTATTTTAAGGTCATGGTTTTACTTTATGTATAGCTCGGTTTATTCGTATTTTGAACGTTGTGCCAGTGTTATTAGGTTTTAATATTCTTTCTTGAATCTTGTCACGATGATGGCTATCCATTTTCTAAACATTGGAATATTCTTTTTTTTTTTAATGGGCTTGCGTTTGGCCCATAATGGGCGACGACGAAGGCTAAGATGAAACACGCTTACCCAGAAGAAACCTATTCACTCTGGCCTTGAAAGTTTCTAATTTTTTTTTCATAGTTTCACAATTACTAATGTGTTTGTAGTAATACTTCTATAAAGTGACATTATGTTAATATATCTCGTTGATTCATAAATATATCATTATAGTTATTGAATTTGGCGCCCAACGTGGGGCTTCTTTCACTTATTTTTAATCTTACTATCAATGTAAAGATAATATGTTAAAATATTTTTGAGAGAGGTAGAGCATGGCGTTTATCTGCTCGAAGAGCAGCTCGACTGGGGAAAAATTCAAAATCATTTATTCAAATAGACCTTCGCAGGCACTTATGAAAAGTCTTACTCTAATACCGGTTCGGAAGGTTGCATTTGCTGAGAAGAGCCGGCAATAAACTCAGCAATTACTCTTTTCAAAACAGGCTTAGATTCATTACATAATATTTACATTCTAATCGCACTGAAAACAATTGCGTGCCCCGGCGCGGCGGCAAAATTACAAAGTAGACTGAATAAATATTTAATAAGTAAATAAATAGCAAACTTAAGCAGACCATCCCCCACAAGCAGCACCTGTTCACAAGTATGACGCGTGTGGCAGCCATCGCACTCCTCGCCATATTGGAGGGAAGTGAGCGACCCGTCACACGACGCCGCCGCAAGCAAAGGTCTTAAAGTGAGCATGACTTACTTAAGTCTGCCTTAAAAATAAAAAATAACTAAAGGGAAACACTAAACACACAATTTGTTATCACTGTGACTATTGACAAGTTTAGACTAAATATCACAAAATAAAAAAAATATAACAATTAGACAGACATAATATATCGATGCATTTATATCAAAATAAATAAATGAAGAACATTGAATTGAATTAATTTAATTACAATAAGTAAAATAATCTGTAACCTAAAAACATAACTTATAATAATAATAGCATACTTTGAATTAAAATGGACCTTGAACTAGCTGCTCAGTGAGGCAGGTGCAGAGAGAAGCTACTTCCATACATCCTTGTCGTCAATATAATGAGACACTTTATAATAAGCCCTACTCAACAGCCGCTTTTTAATATGTTCCTTAAATTTAAAAAAGGACATACTGGTCACGCTATGAGGAATTTTATTGTAAAATTGGATACAGTACCTCCACCTGACAGAATTACTTCTTCTTCTTCTATATTTAAGAGCTGTTCTCTTGTGCTGCTTCTTCCATTTACATATTATTATTCTTACAGAATTACCTACCGCAGTCAAATAACTTAATGTTGATTTCCTGCGCGTAAGTTCGACAGAGCTCATTGGGGAGGGGGGAAGGGTCGGTGTGTGATTGATGCCCCGTGTGCTGCAAGCGGTCATATGGCTACGGGAACAGCTTACCATCAGGCGGGTCTTACAATTGTTTATCGACTAGGTCGTAAAAAAAACATTAAACTTGCAATTTTTGTTTTGATACGATTGAGTCGCTATACAAGCATTCCGCCCGCTTGATGATAAGCGGTTACCGTAGCAACACAAGAAAAATTCCAACAGTAGGTTGCCACTAGCCTACCTCCACCAATACGCAGTGGGCACGCGTGGTGGAGTATCGCCCAGTCCCTTTCACTCTCATTTGTGAAAGGAGGCATGTGCTCAGCAGTGGGACATTATAGGCTGATGATGATGATTCTGTAAGGTGGAGGTACTTCCCCAGTCGGGGTGCTCTTTGAGCGAATTAATGCTATACTCTCCCTCTCACTAAATTGCACATAGTCTCATAAATGAAAAGGTATATACGTAATGAAATATATAATCTTAGTAGTTGGCAAATTATCATCTAGGTACATGCGTTGGGAAAATACAAACGTGTTTTCATTTCATCCAGCTTCAACGACTTGAATGGATGTCGAAAATAGACGGATTATGTAAACACTATTCAAAGTGGAATTCTAATACAAAGCAATACAGTTAGGAAGTTCAAGTGTAGTTGTATTTATTGATCTTACAAAGTTGTGTCCGGTGTTTCATTAAACATCCTACAGAAAATCATTTAATGATTTTTGAGGGGTATACATCCTTAGAAGTGAAGACATGCGTATCCAGTCGCTGCTGTTATGCAAATGAAAACAATTTTATTATAGTCTTAATTTTGAAACTTGATCTAATGAGGATTTAAGGGGTTCATTATTGTCAAACAGGATTCAACTAATAGGAATCATCGAAGAAAGGTTGCTTGTCTATCGGTTTCTACAGAATATATTTTGGAGCTTATTTAGTTTATACTTATTTCACGATACCAATTTTTACACCGAACTACAAGACGCCGGGAAATTTTCACCCGTATCTTGTTGACATACCGAAAGTACGGACGCAGCGTTTTACATCCTCATTTATAATGCGGACAGCAAGTGAGTGGAACTTGCTTCCGGCGTCTGTGTTTCCTGACAACCTAGGGACTTTCAAGGCCCGAGTGAATAGGTTTCTTCTGGGTAAGCTTGTTCCATCTTAGGCTTCGTCATCGTCCCTTATGGGGCAGTGGCCAAAAACAAAGGGCATAGAGTTGACGTTACAGCGTTAACAACTTTAAAAGTGAGAGAACAAACTGCGAGTCAGCAACTTTAAGGTACGACCGGGTACTCCTGAAAATCTTTGACAACTACTTTTCGAATCTTTATTTTCTTTTTCTATTGTATCCCACAACGTATTTATATATCTAGGGTTGGTGTTATATCTCTAAGTTCACCGTCGTAACTTGGACAAATAAATTAGACACGCACGGCTCTGCGACTTGGCCCAAATGACAGCGAAAGGTTAGTCGGCTGCCATTTTTAGGTATTAGCCAATATAGGTCACTGGACTTTTACACACGAAAAACATGTGTTATAAATTTAAGGACTTATTTTTACCTGTGATTTTGTCGAGCGTGGTATGGGTATTTAGTTTGATTGAAAATCTATATATATTAAATTCAAAGTCCTGACTGACTGACTGATATATCAACGCACAGCCTAAACCACTGGTCCTAGAGACATTTAGAGGAAGAGTAGGTATCCACTAAGAAAGGGTTTTTCGAAATTCCATCTCTAAAGGGGTAAAATAGGGGATTAATGTTTGTATGAAAGTCCGTCAGTTAGGATCTTCAAATTTTGTGTTTACGCTGAGGATTGAAAATCAATTTATACGTGTCTCAGCGTTTTTAATAATTCCACCCTCGAAGCGGGATGGAGTTGTTTTGTTTTATTGTTGTAGAAAAATATGTCATTTGAAACTAGTATAACATAAATCTTTGTAAGTAACGTTCCTAAATAGACACAGAAAATATATATACAATAGCAACATAAAAATTACAATCAAACACTAGTGCGAAAAATCATATATTTTCATCTTCACAAACCAAATTCCTTTACTGCTTAAATTTGAATAACATCGATCATAAAGTTCCCCACATTGCACTAAACATGCACCCTTGGAATCCCATATCAGGTACCTACACCCCAGTCACGTGTACTAATCCTATGTGATTGATATTTGCTGCAGTATGTGATATTATTTATTTCATTCACATTCGTATGAGAACAAAAATTACCGATATAGCTCGTAGACTTAGTAAGCTGAAGTGGCAATGGGCAGGCCACATCGCTCGGCGAACCGATAACCGATGGGGAAGGAAGGTTCTCGAGTGGCGACCACGTACTGGAAAGCGTCGTGTGGGACGACCACCCACCAGGTGGACCGATTACTTGGTCAGAGTCGCTGGGCTCCGTTGGATGCAAGCGGCCCAGAACCGTTCCAAGTGGAAGTTAATGGGAGAGGCCTATGCTCAGCAGTGGACACCCTTCGGCTGATATGATGATGATGACGTATTTATTTTCAATTAGATTATGTTTGTGGGATATGGAATTGATATCGATAATTTTATTTTATTTATCCATAGAAATAATCAACGTCCAAATACACGTACAAACGTAAAGTCTGTTTATCGTAACCATCACTTTTTTTTTCAAATCTTATATTAATTAAAATAATTTACACAATTTCTTAGAGGTAGGTATTATATTAAACATGTTGATATTTTACATTATATTTCTTTTGATATTTGTTTTTATGAAAATTCGCACATTATCATATTTCTGTAATTCACGTTCATCGAAAGCCATCGACACGAACAAAAATATCCAAATATGACCACAGCTCTAAAAAACAAGTGCATAAAACAATGCAGTGAAAGTGTTGAGAGGGTATGAGTGGTGAGGAGACGACCGGCGTCCGCCGGCGACGAAGCATCAAGCGACTCCTGCGCAGCCTTACCGCCGACAAGCTGCAGACAGGTGAACACTGTTGATGTTGTTGTGTGTTGTACAATCCTGAACTTTAGCGTGGAACCCATTCTCTAAATATCTTCTAAGAACACTCTTAATGCAATAAGGTCGAAAGTCCCAAATCAATAGTAAATGTGAAATCGGAGAGCAGTTGCCCCTGGTGACTGCTTACATACCAAAGTAGCTCCTATACTTTTGCTGTTCGATTTTCAACCTTAAATGATTTCCAAATTAAAGTTCGCGACTGTACTGGGTAATGTACCGTAGATCGTGTTGACAACTTGATAGAGTTTAGCTTGAGTGAGCTGGATGTCAAAAATTATATATCAGCTGAGTTCTCTCTCATCTTCTTTATCTTCTCTCGTGCCGATCGCTTATGTAATGCCAATCTTATCCAGGTGTCCTGCGATCACATTATGTGGGAAAATGTATGAGTTGTGTGGCTTTCCGAAGAGATCCAAGAGAGAGGAGAAACTCGAATGCCTCGACCTTTGGAGAGTGCGCAGGAATTGTTCAACCTAATTCCACCATCCCCATTCTTACACCGAACAACAAGACGCCGGGAAATGTTTCACCCGTACGTTGTTGACATACCGAAAATACGGACACAGCGTTTTGCATCCTCATTTATAATGCGGACAGCAAGGGAGTGGAACTTGCTTCCGGCGTCTGTGTTTCCTGACTCTTACAACCTAGGGACTTTCAAGGCCAGAGTGAAAAGGTTCCTTCTGGGTAAGCGTGTCCCATCTTAGGCTTCGTCTTCGTCCCTTATGGGCGGGTCAGTGGCCAAAGGCCAACCCATTTAAACAAAACAAAAAGATTACATTATGGAGTTCTTTAAGAAGGTAGTAAAGAATTACTTGAGGCGTCAGCAACCTGCGAGTGATGAGGTTGCAAGCGTGTTTCGGCTACGGTAACTGCTCACCATCAAGACCTTAGTGGAATAAAAAGTATAAATCGGGAAAAACGTGCTTCTATAAAAGCAGCATCGAAAACATGAGTTTTATCAAACAGTCGTAACCCATAAAAGCATGTAGCTGAATTGAAATTTACTTTTCCATTTTCAATGTTTTTTTTTTTTTTTTTAATACTACTCAGTCGGTAAACAAGCATACGGCCCGCCTGATGGTAAGCGGTTACCGTAGCCATATGGACGCTTGCAACACAAGAAGCATCGCTCACGCGTTACCGACCTTTCCCCCCTCCCCTATGAGCTGTGGCGACCCTACTCACGCGCAGGAACACAACTTTACACAACATAAAGTTATTTGGCTGCGGTATTCTGTAAGGTGGAGGTACTTCCCCAGTCGAGCTGCTCTTTGAGCGAATAAACGCTATGCTCTACCTCTCTAAAAATGTTTAATCGTGTTCTTCACATACAGCAACCAAATAAACGGCTCCGAATCATCAACAAACATTATTATTGTACGTAAATAAATAATAAAGCAACTCAATTATTCCCCGTCTCGAACAACACGCTCCGAGAACTGCCACGTTTACGTCGATGAATGAAGATTTGAACAAAATTGCCAAAACTAAAGTAAACACTTTGAAAAGTGCGAAGTTATTTCTATATTGAATATGTGTGGAGTTATATTAGTTCTAGTTAGTTTAGTCTTTGTTTGGGATATATTATAGTTACTAATAATATGAAGCGCTCGTGGTGTGGGTGTAGCATGATTAGCCGTTCTTAATCGATCGGCAAAGTTAAGCTACGTCTTTCATGGTCGGTACCCGGATGAGTGACCGCCTAGTGGTATTTCAAATCGAGCGTTTCCGTGCTCCGGAAGGCACGTAAAGCCGTTGGTCCCGGTTAACACTTAATTGTGATAGTCGTTAAGCTAGTTGGATGCCTCCTAGGCGGCTTGAAAAATTCCAACAGTAGGTTTACCACTAGCCTATCTCCACCGATCCGCAGTGGGCACGCGTGGTGGAGTATCGCCCAGTCCCTTTCACCCTCATTTGTGAAAGGCGGCCTGTGCTCAGCAGTGGGACATTAAAGGCTGATGATGATGATGATGAAGAAGCTTTTTTGTAAATTTCTTGATATTCATGTCAAGTGCAATGTACCTACACTATATAGGAAACACGTGTATGTTTACATGTGCCATATGTTTACTGATGTGTGAATGAGACGAAGCATGTGCCGGCTAATACTATATTTAGTGCATTTTCGCTATTGCCAGATACAGGCCATGTCGACAGATTACTGGCTTGCAGGGGATTTGAACCGCTAGCTGTAAGTACTAGTCTTATAGATAAATGGTGTCTAGTGGTGACTAGGGGTGGATGCTTAGTTGGTAGGTACTGATGTAAGACCTCGTTGTAGAATTAAAGCTTGCGTTAGCGTAATAATTCAATGCTTGCGTTGAATTTAAGTTTTCGGTGTTCAAAAATCAATTCTTGCAGTTTTACTATGACTAAAGAGTTAACCTTTCAATTTATTTAACTTACGAGCTTTCGGTCACGCAATCTCTTATTTTACTTAAAGGTTGAACATCAGGAAATTATGACCTAGTGCTCACCTCCGTATGGAACTATTCTGCAAAATTTCAAATACCTAACTTCAAGGTTTTGCTGCGTTTTTATGCCCGCCTGAAGCAAAGCACTTATTTGAGCGTACTCTGACGACATCAAGAAGTCAAATCACCAATTTAAATTGAATTTGGACATAAATGAGGGAATTATAAACGTTTAAATCCTCATGATCTTGACATTGCAGGCATCTCGATCAATTCCCGGCGAGGCAGCGATCGCCTCGCTCGGGCGGGCTTCAATTAAGGCCAGCAGGTGGGCGCGAGGGGTGTGCTGTGAGCTCTATTGTTTACCAGTTGTGCTACTTCTGGTTTGATTGAGGTGATGATGGATCGAGAAGTTTTGATCGCTTTTTTCACGGCGTAAAAAGGATGTATGATCATGTATGTGTATGATGAAATCCAAATCTGTTCAGACGCAATTATAATTTCAAAATTTTCAATATCATTTATTCAATTAGATTTTCGCAGGCACTTATAAAAAGTCTGACTCTAATACCGGTTCGGAAGGTTGCATTTGCTGAGAAGAGCCGGCAATAAACTCAGCAATTACTCTTTTCAAAACAAGCTTAGATTCATTACATAATATTTACATTCTAATCGCACTGGAAACAATTTCGTGCCCCGGCGCGGAAAAATTACAAAGTAGACTGACTAAATATTTAATAAGTAAATAAATAGCAAACATAAGCAGACCAGCCCCCACAAGCAGCACCTGTTCACAAGTATGACGCGTGTGGCAGCCATCGCCCTCCTCACCATATTGGAGGGAAGTGAGCGACCCGTCACTATTAGACTAATATTTGAGGGACTAATTTTCCACCTAGCGGTTTCCCCCTTAGGGGCAGAATTTTCGAAGATTTTTTCTTAGGAACCTAACGCTATACAAGGAATAATCAAAATCAAAAAGTCATTTATTCAATTTAGGCCCTGGTAAGGCACTTATGAACGTTACACACAGTTGAATTTACCACCGGTTCGAAATACACTTAAACTGATAAAACTCCGGCAAGAAACTCAGCAAGCCTTTTTTCTTTTTGTCGTGGACGATCTTTTCATAATCAAATTTCAAATATTTTTATTGTATGTATTTGATTAGTAAGATGCATATTTCGCTTCTATCGTCTATGTGATTGATTCGAAAGATATTCGCGCGTATCAAATATCAGTTTAGTGAAACAAAAACTAATAAATATTGACCTGATTTGGACACTGACTTTGTCTGTACCTCTGAGCAGTAGTTTGACTTTAATAATAAAACTTAAACTTTAAGAGAACAGTGGTAGCGATGTGGAATAGACAAACGGAACTAGTAGTCAGGTATTGTTACAACAGTTACTTGTGTTGTGTGTAGGGACATTTTGACACGGGTGTGATATGAAACTTATCTACTATCTTAATACATTGATCGCACATTGGTCTGATATCGTAATTCAATTGAATAAATAATTGAACTTCAGATTTTTGCACTTCTCCATGTAAAATTAAGTAGCGAGATAAGTATTTTGAGAGAGTTAGAGCATAGCGTTTATTCGCTCAAAGAGCAGCTCGACTGGGGAAGTACCTCCACCTTACAGAATACCGCAGCCAAATAACTTTATGTTGTGTAAAGTTGTGTTCCTGCGCGTGAGTAAGGTCGCCAGAGCTCATAGGGGAGGGGGGAAAGGTCGGTAACGCGTGAGCAATGCTTTTTGTGTTGCAAGCGTTCATATGGCTACGGTAACCGCTTACCATCAGGCGGGCCGTATGCTTGTTTACCGACTTAGTTGGATAAAAAAAAATGCAAAATCTCTCACTCCTCCGAGCTCGCAATATGATTCAAAATTGGTTCATATAGTTTACTCTTCATGTACTTATTAATTTATCGATGAGTACCTACTACCTAGGCACTATGTTGTGTCTATCGATTCAGTGAATGCTTGTGCTCTCACATCATTGCACTGATTAATTTGGTTTGTGATTGATTATAAAAGTTTTATTTTGCCTTCTTGCCTTTGTTTTAAACTATTGTTTGGTTATCACATGGAAAAACTTAAACCGACTTCAAAGTACACTAAAAAGTAATCAAATATAAAAAAAAACTGACCTGTGGCAGCATTCGAATGACACATTATACAAATTTGAGTTAACTCTCTCAATACGAATACGTTATACCTCCTTTTTTGACGTCTGCCAATTTTAACCGCGACCCAATGAGTTAAAATGATTTTGTCGAATGAGAATGAGACGTTTACAATATTATTAGATAACACAACAAACTAGGCCCGCTATTTTGGAGTCTCAAATTGTATCGTTTAATTTTAAGATTCTGGTGAGCACTGAATTGTAACCCGTATGTAATAGGGATCGAATTTATGGTCTATTTTATAATAACGTTCCTTATTAAGTTTTAACATAGTTATATTTCAATACGAAATGCTCCTTGGAAAATTTATTATGAATTATTCGTAACACAGTGTATTAAATTAATATTTTTTGTTACAGGTAAGTCTCTCGAAGGGAAACAAGTCAGTTAGTTATTCACACGGTTGATATTGGATCAACTTAAAAGTTTAGAGGTATTGTATTTAGAATAAGCATTCTACACCAAAGATAATTTACTATTTACCAGTTTTCAACTGACAAACGTCAAGAAATATATTTCATATACAGCGCCATCTAGTATTGAACGTTGATACTAATATAGAGGTTGATGTTTGACTTAGTTATGCCACTCGTCACTAGAGGGCGCAAGTTGTCTTTTCAGCGTTTGCTGTTTTTCTTCACCAGCACTAGGGTGCTCTTGTGTCTTGATTATTTTATTTATTGACACTTTCCAAACCTCCTATTATTATTCGTAATAATAATAATTATTTAACTTATGACGTACTTTGACTAAATCTGACAAATTATAATCCACTTCCTACAATCTTCTTAGAATTAGAGATTTACAATGATATAATTTAAATAATAAATTGATAAGCCAAACGTGTTTGTTCGTTGAGCGATTAGAACATGTTCAGATATAGACTGGAATAATGACGCGATACATTTATAATTATAATATGGATGAGATAAATTGTATCCATAGGACAGTTATTCAACATAGCTTTAAAGTCTGGTACACACTGGACTGGATGCTAATTCATTACTATCACAAGTTATCTGTTACCAAACACCTACAGAAGTATTCCGGTAGTTGGCACTAAAAATCCTATTTCTGAAATGATGGTAGTAGAAACGACAGGCAGAATTACATCAATAACCTCAGACAAAGAAAAAATGAAAGACGGAACGGACTGTGTTCTTAAGTGACGCAAGTAATAGGAAGCCGGCGTACTTGTAAATACATGGCCTCACACACACATATAGACCATAGGAAGCCGATCGGTTGTCATTCCGTATTGAGACGTTGACAGTGACAATAAGGCTCAGTACCATTTGTGCCTGCTTGGGCCAGTACTGATTTTACTCACGCACACGTAGGAAATTTTTTGCTTCACTTTCTTATAAGGTGACACTCCGTCTTGTTTTTTTTATATGTCTATGTCAATAACCTATACAAAACGGTGTAATAAAGGCTTACTTTCGTAGGGAGCGTCGATTTCGACCCCTGATAGTAAGCGGTTACCGTAGCCATATGGACGCTTGCATCGCACGAAGTATCAATCCGCCCCCCTCCCCAATGAGCTCGCTTACTCACGCGCAGGAACACAACATAAAGTTATTTGGCTGTGGTATTCTAAGAGGTGGATTTACGCACCCAGTCAAGCTGCTCTTTGAGCGAATAGACGCTATGCTCTCTCAAAACTATGGTCATATTGATCAAATACAAGACCCAGGAAGTCTTTAATCACAATTAATTAATTTTTAATTATAAGCCAAACTACGCGCTAAAATGGGTGATGAGTACATGTTCGCATATAGATCGGACACTGATTCTGTTGTTTACAACTAAACTAATTTTAATCCCACTATGTCTCTTTCTAACAAAGAACATAAGAAAAGGATGTAAGAAATTTAGTCCTGTCAAATTAGTTCAATGCTTGTTTTCAATATAAATTTAGTCGCCATCTATCGCGGTTACGCCTAAATACACGCAAAATAAGACGGCAGAGATTAATTTGACAGCTTTAAATATGTTCTGTCCTTTTTCAATAATGTTCGTGAGAAAGAGATGAGATGTGACTAAAATTAGTTTAGTGCGATTTACAACAGAATCGGCACCAGTGACGTTGCCTCATTCATGTTTGTTACATTCTTACTGATTCAATATAGACAGTATATAGGTGCTATAGTACCGTTTGTATAATTAATATCTGAGCTCTTGTAAGGACATAAGTACATTTTTTTAAGTGAAAACTTCTTTAGCGGCGTTGTGCACTTTTTTTTGGATGGGTATAAAATGTTAAACTCGCAAATTCGTAAGACGGAGGGAGAGTAGTTGCAAATTATACTGTATTTATACTGGGGTTATGTTCAAATTCTTATAATATTCTCTAGATAGCCGGAAGGTAGGTACCATTTTTGTTCCCATTTTAAGTCAATAAAAATATCTTATTCAAAATATGTACATGTATATTGAACTGTTTTACTGATGATTGTTGAAGATGTCGGAAAATGTCATGGTCGCGCGGATAAAACTACTCTACTACCCGTGCGAAGCCGGGGCGGGTCGCTAGTATAAACAAAACTTGAATCGATGAGCTATCAACATTTTAGTAGCTTATATTCATATTCATGGTGTTATTAAAATATTACAAGTTCACAAATTAAACTATCATACTGTTGCTTACCTAAATGGCGGACAATTTAGCAATAATTAACCTGCTATGTTATTGTAATTCTAACTAATATCATAAATGCGAAAGTGAGTTTGTTTGTTACGCCTTCACGCCTCACCTACTCAACGGATCATCGTTAAATTTGGTATGCAGATAGCCTGTGGTATGGAGAATGACTTAGGCTACTTATTATCCCGGGAACGCGGGTGAAACCGCGGGGGACAGCTAGTAATTACTAATAATAAAAACAAGGGTAAATCCGTCGAGCGGCCCGACAGCAGGTGATTCAGTTCTGTAGGTACTCACGGGTGAAAGATACTGGGCGGACACGTCGCGGTTTTGTTTACAATATTTAGTAGATAAATAGAGGGATATCGATAAATCTGAAATCGTTGATTCAGTCGCTGATTTTATAGTTAGACAGAGATCGATTTTTAAACGTTATTGATGCTTAACTTAAAAGATCTCATAGTGAGACTTCTAATATGAGAAAAGGTTTTAAATCTTCTTTGTAGAAGCTTTGAAATTGGGCCTGAATTTAGACTCCAATTTTTTTACACACCATTGAAATTGTATTAAATAAACAACACAGACACATAGGGGGAGATTGGTATGAAACAGATTCTCTGAAGAAAATCTATAAATGTATTCGGTGATAAAGAATTATCGGCGTTTGCGACAAACGCCCATATAATTAACGAAACGTACCTCCAACCGTATCGCTCCCATCCAAATTAATCAGCCGTATGTTTTGAAACAAGCTCAGGCGCATCGCCCATCTGTTGCACGTGTGACATCACGGCGGTTGCACCTTGCCTTGTATACCTCGTTGAATAATCATGTGTTAGCAACCAACACAACTGACCCTTAACACCTTGACATAGAGTTCGTTTTAGTGCCGATTGTCGACCGGGGTCGCCGCGGGAAAGTCCTGACCTTTCTGTTACTAATTATGTGGATTATGCTTTAAGTAGACTGTATTGTCTTTCTGCTAGTTTTTCTATTATGTTGCTTATGGTCAGTTTATATAAGTTGTATTGTAATAATAATTCTGTGGTCAGTTATGATTTCTGTGGTAGAACTTAACGTTTAGATGAGATGATGTCATAATGTGGTTCATTTGTTGACATTTTCCTGTATAGTAACTTTTGCTTACTTATTGCGTTAGTCAGATTTTTACATAGAGTTGCATTTTACCGCAGTTTCACTGCGTGAGGAGACATCATACTTCTGCACTTCCATAATTTTACAAATAGTCATGGTATAGGTCGTCCCACGGGTATGCCTCATTTTGTTGCAATAATTTTCTAAATAAAATCGGTTCAATATAACGGTTTTCTGATAACTTTTTTACGTTCTGGTAACTGCAAATACAAACAGTGGTTCATTCGGAACCTCTTTTCCGATTTTGTAATATTTCTACCGATCCATAGGTTGTTTCAATCTGAATTTCATTGCAACAAAGTTACTTAACCACGCACTGTTACCTATGCTGACTGTGAAAAAATAAAAACATGGGCTGCTATACGATTGCCGACTAGTTGCCAACCAATTGCAAATAGAGGAAGTTGAGTAGGTGAGCGACCGTATATCAAACTTGTCAACCAAAGACGTCGCAGCCCCTTTATCGTCATCCCACCACAAATCGAAGGGCACACAAATGAAGAGTTGTGATACGGAAGCAGGTGCACATTATACCTTGCGCCCGGCAGATGGCGCTCGCGACGGCAGATGCGATCTACCGAATTGCGCCGTTTGATTTGTATCCACTTGGCCCGTGGAGGCAATCGGTAATACGCGATTTCGTATGTTTATTTTTGCCAGCTTGTCACACCTGTTTGTATGAAACAGATGAGGTGATAAGTAAGGAGGAGAGAGGTTTTTTGCGTAATTTATTGGTTTATGTTTATTGAGCACTAATCCTCATCCATCCTGGATGGGTGACCGTCTAGTGGTATTTTCAACTCGAGCGAGTTTTTCATTACGTATCACTTTGTTGTGATAGTTGTTAAGTTAGTTGGAGGCTTGATAACTTCAACAGTAGGTTGACTACTAGCTTACCTCCACTGATTCGCAGTGGGCATGCGTGGTGGAGTACCTATCCATTCCCTTCCACCCTCATTTGTGAAATGATGTTGATGGGTCCTCGAAGGTAACTGGCTCATTAGTAGCTGCTTCGGTATTTTTCAGCTTCTCAGGTGGGTACTACAAAATACCTCACTACCGAGCTATGAGTCCCCGAAACAACAAATTTGTAGGAGATAGGTCGGTACGGCATTCGATACCGTCGGGAGCTTCCTTTTCCAAAGAATGTCTTAAACCTTATAATCTTCCGAGAGTAATGGTGTTTCTACAACCGACTTACCAAGTATTCGGTCGCCAGAATTTCTTGCCAACATTTTTTTAAATTCGGGTAGCAAGACTTCTTACCACTATAGCAGAAACTCATTCATATGTTGTTACATTGTACCCCCTGTTGGACATTTTATCCCCTAGCACATCAGACGCTTTGTTCAAAAAAAAAAAAAAAGATGGTAAAGTTTTTACAACCTTGTACTTCAGTAGCCTTTTGAAGATCTGCACAGTTCTAAATCTGTCATCATGACGTCATTTCCCTTTATAGAAGCCCAAAAAAGATAAAAAACGTGACAAAATTTCGTACGCATCAGTATTTTCTTTTATATTCGTTTCTGGCGAGCTCCCAACTCAATTAGCTGCAAGCATAAGTACTTACCCGGCCAAAGAATGGCAATAATTTGGGGCGAGACAGATTCTACCATAGAAAAGAATGGCCAACGCCTATAACTTACCGCGCAAACTGTCCGTACACGGTAGCAGGGTGGTTTGTGGTATATAACTGTCTAGCTTCAAGTTCAAAATCTGTCGCCACGCATCTACCTAGTCTAAGAATACTAAGTATTGACTACGCAAAGAAGGGAATCTCACAAAGTTTATGAATTTCGCCCAATGATTTCACTGCTCGCACCTGTTAATATATTGGCTAATCTCGGAAATGGCTAATGTTATTGCGATGAGTCTTTCACAGGATGGTGGTCTCGGCGGCCGCACTGTAGGAACATAACTGAAGCCTAGTGCTATGCTACAGTTATGTTCCGCAAAATACATTTCTTAACTATTTAAATATGAATTCAATAGACAACAACAGAGCCGCCGCAAAAATTCAAGATATTTTCGCCAAGTTTGTCTATTATAAATCAATAGAAATGGCACGTTGCAAGCCTTTGATACCACTACATCCTGGAGATCAAAGCGACGAGCAAATGAATGGAAGTAAAATAGCTTGTGTATCAAAATAAATATGGCTGTAATACGCCAAAATAGAGAAGATTTATTATTTTTGGAAGCGAAGCTTACACTGAGTTGTAAATGGTCTTATGCCTTGAGTGCTTGAGTTCTCTGTAAAGTTAAAATCGTTGAAGGCCTAGCTGTCTAATGTTGAAAATCGCCAAAACACCTACCACTGTGTTCACAATAGAGTCAGTTACAAGCCATCTTACACAGACCTTGCATATGTTGGACTAGCTGGTAATCTTCCACATCAGTTTTCAACAGATTGAGATCATTTCCCATCTCCGTATGTTTAAAATGTTCATCTAAATATGATGATAAGAATGTAACAATATAAAAATGAGTGCATCTCGTTTACATGTATACTGATATCCCTTTTATACCCATCAAATTAGTCTTGTCAGTTTCTGGGATGACCTTAAGTGCCTATCCAGTACAGCATGTTCAAAAGTGGGAAGAGATTTTTGCAGGGTCAGTATCGAGCGAGTGATACTTGTGGTGTTGCTGCGCGTCTATAGGTCATGGTAACCGCGCCATCATCAGGCTATTGTATTATTGCCATCCTTTAATTCAATAATCTCAGACAATGTAACCTTGATCACGTAATGTAAATTCTATTAATTTAATACTTAATTGTTCTAATCTAAACCGCGCTCGGCTGCAGTGTTTCACGATTTCTCATCACATGTTTGATAATGAATTATAAATATTTTGATAGCTAACATTATTGGCACGGACTCGCAACAATAAAAACTACACAAATATACGGGCACCAACGCGTCGTACACATGTCTGTGCACCAAAATAATCGAGTAATCATAGCTGTTGTAAAATCGGTTTGCCAATGTATCGAAGGCATGTTGGATTTCTCGCCCGAAGCTATCCAAATTTCATTGTACTATGACCAGTGATTTAGACTGCGTCAATAATTCGGGCCGAAACCTTGGTCTTCTATGTGGATTGCATTGTAGTGCTCTTATAGGGCTCATTTTAGTTTTGAATGTCCTACATGATGCAAATAAATTAGTCCCCATTCGAGGAACAGACCTCTCCAAAGAACTAACGGACTAAGGCCATAGTCACCACTTTCCGTCGCAATTTTCCTCAAGGTTTTTTCCTTCATCTTTACCAGTAGTGAATTAGTACCGAAGTTTAAAACTCAGATGTTTAGGCCAGTTGAACATGTACTCTCATGACCTCAGGTAAGTGCGATCACCATTCACAATACCTCGTGTTATTACTAAGAATCATGTCTTCAGGTTCATCTCCGAACGTTTATTTATTCACCAGAATATTTCCTTGCAGGTTATCTGCTGCAGATTAAGATAAATAATTCAGTCGAACGAAACATGTTGTCGGATCAGAATTTCTTTATTTTTCAGTGGAAAGGGTCTGGTTTTAATACGTCTGCTCGCAAGATTAATTATGATTATCAACAGCTTATTTTAGAGCTTATCCTTTGTTAGGTTGCCTGGAAGAGATTCCTTTAATTATATTATTATTACTTCTCATAATGTGTATGTTGTATGCAATAAAGAATATTTCATTCATTCATGTAGCTCTGATCAAATTGTGTTTGAGCACATCAACACCTGAGGCGTCTTATTGGCATCACCTTTTGTTTTATAATCATTTTATCCCGGCAACGTGAATATTGGCACCATTACTATGGCATTGACAAATACCTAACACAATGAAGACATAAAAAATCTGTGGTGTTCAAATTTCTGACACATACTTCCGAGTTTTAAAAGGTCAGGTCAGATTCACCACTGGCTTTTCCTTGAAGGAAAACTTTGGTGTATGTCATAAGGTTGAGAAGTAGATAGGTGGTCCATCTAATAGTTTGTAGTCTTCGTCTCGCCTATGGATATTAGCAGGAGTAGGCTTAAATAACTCTCTCTGGAGCATACCGCTAAGTCTTTGGCGACAGATTTTCAACTTGACTATGGTAGCCAGTAGGGTACAACGTACCTTACTTACCACCGTGCTATGGTTTCCTCACGATGTTTGCAGCGACCATAAGGCTGGAGTATGAGCTGATGATTGATGATATTTCATTGACAGACTTAAATTTTGCTGCTGGTTTTGAAAAAACGTTAAATTATTTGATTGCAAATGTAGATTTGTTTGACGTATCAGTTGATTACCTTCCTCAGCTTCAGAGGTCAAGCTAAATGCTATCACTGTGTATTTTTAGTCTTGAAGTCAGTACAGTACATGTTACAATTATGATAAGTCAGTTTGAAAATAAACACGTTTTTGTTGTTAAGCAAATGCTCCTAATCTGCCAGACAATGAGAGTATTCATAAATACCACAAATAATTTTACAGTTTCTTTTTCAAATGAAGATGTTAAAACTTTTATTGCTATCGTTACGGAATAGAAACATTTAGAAAGTTAATTGTACATGCTTTATATGGAGTACAATTCGTCTCGGTTCGTCGTCGTACAATTCGTCACGCTAAACGTTTTGGCTACTGTGAAAAGTTACGTTTTTGGTCATCTCAAAATATCGCCTCTTTGGATTCTGAGATGATTCTTTACTGATACCAAAGTAGACCAATGAATTTCTATCCAATACATGCCTTTGTAGCATTCGTATCTTTCTAGTTAACAAATCATCTCTCTTTTAGACTAACTACGATCATAAATTTATCATCATCATCTGCTTGCCCTGTTCCCAATCAATTGGGGTCGGCGCAATATGTACGCTTCTTCCATTGATCTCTTCTTTCCGTCATACTAGTATCCACTCCTTTCTTACCCATATCATCTTTCACACAATCCATCCATCTCTTTTTCGGTCTTCCTCTTCCCGTATATCCATCCACTTTCATATTCATAGCGATCATAAATTTATCGTCATCACATAATTCTGTCTTTCTTCTAAGTTTGTATTAGAGATAAGATTCTAGTGCAATAAGGCATTGTGTCAATCGAAAATAACATAGGTCCAGGATTTATGATTATATGTACTTAATATTGATTCTGGAGTCTGAATCTGGAGATCTTCCATACATTTGGCTCGTTGAAATATCTGTTATTCAAAATATTTTAAGTACAATGTAAACAAACGTCTCGGCGTGCGCGCATGTTTTTATAAAGTCTCGATGACATCATACTAGTTGGCTATAATGGCTAGCTGGACAAATTGATGCGAAACTGATTGTAATGGTTCAATTTGTTCATGGATGTTAAAATAACTGGGTAATTGCTTATTTTAGTCACGTGCTGTCCATTATAGACGTATGAGTTGATTATATTTTTTTTTTTTTTTTTTTTTTTTTTTCTCTTTATTTTGGCCACAAACAATCATTACAAAGAATTTTTTACATGAGCTCATATTACACAGAATATAGACAACGAGTGCCGAAAAATGAAAATTTAGGTTAATTAATATTATAAAGCATTGGCTTACAATACGATAGGAAGAAAAATAGATATATCATAACATAGAATTTAAAACACAGGAATAACAAATATATGATAATTACAGAAACAAAAAAATTTTGAAGATAAAACATGGAAGTTACGTAACATAATATACAACATTTAAACATAACAAGACAGGTATTATTAAATAAATTACATTAAATAAATTACGGTTCACAGATACACAGTTTTTTTACAATTGTTGATTTAAGTCCCTTCAAAGAGCTATTGAACAAATCGACATCAGTGAATTCATTGTTATACAAGTTTAATGAACGACAAATGAAACTATTACGAGTGTAATTTTTATGAAGAACTGGGGGTACGAATATCTGTAAAATACGATTGGGGCGAGCAGGAAGACGAGCTTTACTTATAAAATGTATTTGCGATAGCAGTGTGGGGCAATCAACATTACTATTAACAATTTTATATAAGAAGGCTATGTCAAATTGCTTTCGGCGATCACTGAGGCTTAAGAGTTTGTGTTTATAAAGAGAAACATTATATGGTCTATCATATTCATTGGAACGAAAATTTAGCATTTTGATAAACTTTTTTTGGACCATTCAATTCTCTCAATGTGCTTTTTGTAAAAAGGACACCACACAACGCAGCCAAAATCCAGGATTGACCTAACAAATGCAAAGTATAAGATTTTAAGAGTAGTGGCTTGTTCGAAAGGTTTAGTTATCCTATTAATAAAACCAAGGCATTTGAAGGCTCGCTGTATAATGGATATATTCTAGTTCTCTTTCACTGTACCCATCGAAGAATTAACCCAAAAAAGCGCAATGGCGTTCATTTTCTTTGAAATCTATTCCGCAAATCCACCACCGATGATGCGCTCTGATTGGCTAACACTAAACATTTAGATGCAGTAACTGGTCGCTACTGTTATTAATCAGTGCAAAAGCACTTGCGGGATTGGAATGCTTTGTATTACTACTCTAAACGACTCTTCTAACTCTTTAAATTTTATGTTTAATTCTTTTCATGCATAATTCTTTAAAATTATCTGTATCATTCTCTCTTGTCCACCTTAGACGATTCATCATCAACTACCTTATTATCTTCAATCACATCCACTCACAAAATATTACCCACTTATACACAAGAATCATGTGTATGTGTATGACCTAGACGTGTCCACACCCACCAGGTATCGTCGATGACTAAATTCGTATTCGCATGATGTCACGCTGCAGCGTCTTGCATTTACCGTCCGTGGATTTGTTTTGCGTTTTGCTCTTGGTTCATTGGCTTCTTGTTTTTTGGTTTAAGAGCTTGTAACTGGTTTAACGTTGGAGTTTATGGGTATTTTTAAAGTTTGAGGATAGGTTTTGTCTCATCATCATCTTAGCGTTTTCCTTACAGGTCCGTGGATCAGAGGCTGTTTTTTTTCGATCTGGTAGTGCGTATCGTCACTTACTACGGTAGTAATATGCAAACAGCAAGTGGTAACGCGATTTGCATAACTCATTACGAGCACCTTGAGCAACTAGTCTCTTGTTCCTGCAAAAACCATACAAAAATTTATTTACGGATTTAGTACTCGCCCTGTGGAATCCACGATCCTGAAGAATTATTTTGACTACTACGATTGAAAGATTATCTATGTTTTATTCTATGATTTGATAATTTGTGTCAAGTTCATCTGAATCAGTTACGAGTAACGTTTTCACACTAAAAAGATTAGTAGGATGGATGATAGTATTTATGGGATCAATGCTGTTTAACAGATTTCCATTGTATATTCCTTCCGTTTAAAATTGCTAATTTATGTTCGAATTACCCTTTATAGGTAGGTCGAACTGGTCGTAGACCTACGTCTTTAGTCGCATCTTCTAAGAATTCCTTCAGTATTTGCTCCGGCCGTGGCAAACTTTTCATCACAAAATTGTTATCGCTACACCTGTCATATCGAGAATTTTACTCGACCTTGTGGAATGTCTGAATATATAACGACATGCCGGAAAGCAACTGCTACTCACAAAAAAAAAGAATTCTTTCAGCATGAGTAAAGCGGCAATTGATATTCTGTTTGATCTCAATTGGTTATTGTTAAGTTTAATATCGCGGCGCGGCTTAAAATACTAGTTGAATGGTCTGAAACGAGAATCTTCGGCTCAATGCTTAGATTACTTCGATCAAGAAAGGTGCCACATAAGTTTATTTTGAAATGTGATTTGCCCAAGAGAGGACCCGAAGAATCCGAGCATGTAACAATCATCATAACTATATTATCAACCTCACATGTGTGTTTGTAAGTTTTGTCGATTTCAAATAATCCTATAGTAACAACATCTGATGCATTTGAATGTTGGCAATTGTGTCCAAGATCAATAATGTTGAACCTATGTGAGGTTTGTAAACTATCGTGTGTTTAACAACACATTAGGCAATGACATCACTACAGTTCGCTATAGCGACGGAACTGATGATGTGGACCCGCGCGTCACCAGGTTAAACAATGACAACGTTTACATTGTCTATTCTTTGGTTATTTTCTTACACGTTGAGATTAAGTCATCGGACTATTGAAATTGTTCAATTCATATGGGTTTGGTCGACCTTCATCATCAGCCCATAATGTCTCACTGCTGAGTACGGGCCTCCTTTTACAAATGAGGGTGAAAGGGAATGCGCAGATACTCCACTACGCATGCCCACTGCGGATTGGGGGAGGAATGCTATGGTCAACCTACTGTTGGAGTTTTCAAGCCGCCTAGGAGGCCTCTTACTAGCTTAACGACTATCACAATAATGTGATAGACAGTACCAACGGCTTTACGTGCCGAAACAAGGATTCCGTGAAGGAATCAATATCACTAGGCGAACACCCATGAGGATACCGTCCACACCGGTGTTTGCTTAACTTTGTCGATCGATTACGGCTAATCAAGCTACACCACGAGCGCTTCAGAATCAAATCAAAACCAAATTTCTAATACAGGATTTATTTGATGACTGTACTTTTCGTTGACTATACTTGCATTGTCATCCAATATACTAATGTATACCAAATATCAAGTCAAACCGACCACTGGAAGTGGGTGAAATTCGACTTGCAAGATTCCACCAGAACATAGTTACATTGCAAGTTACATAAAAGCTTGTAAAATAACTAAATATATAAGATCGCTCTTCGCACCCTCAATCTCATTGCTGCGGAAACCGACATATTCCACTGTGCTCTGAGTGAATTCACAAGGATAGCAATCCAAATTTTGTGCTACACGGAAATATAATTTAATAAATTGTGAAGTTAGTTCTACACTACTGTATTAGGGTATCCCTGTAAAAGTAGATGTAAGTAAATAAATAAAAACCGGCCAAGTGCGAGTCAGACTCGCGCACCGAGGGTTCCGTACAAACCTGTAGGTATATAAGTAAATAATAATAATAAATATCCTGGGACATTCCTCATGGTAGTATAGACCTGAGTATTTGATATTAATTTCAATTTATGACCTATTAAAAAAAAACTACTTACTAGATCTCGTTCAAACCAATTTTCAGTGGAAGTTTGCACCGTAATGTACATCATATATTTTTTATAGATTTATCATTCTCTTATTTTAGAAGTTACAGGGGGGGGGGACACACATTTTACCACTTTGGAAGTGTCTCTCGCGCAAACTATTCAGTTTAGAAAAAAATGATATTAGAAACCTCAATATCATTTTTGAAGACCTATCCATAGACACCCCACACTTATGGGTTTGATGAAAAAAAAAAAATTGAGTTTCAGTTCTAAGTATGGGGAACCCCCAAAATTTATTGTTTTTTTTCTATTTTTGTGTAAAAATCTTAATGCGGTTCACAGAATACATCTACTTACCAAGTTTCAACATTATAGTTCTTATAGTTTCGGAAATAAATGGCTGTGACATACACGGACAGACAGACATGACGAATCTATAAGGGTTCCGTTTTTTGCCATTAGGCTACGGAACCCTAAAAATTAATATCCGGAACAATACCTTAGGTTAGTTCAAGATACTTACTTATCTACTCATATTCAAATTATAGTAATTTAAAAATAGACACTTATTTATTGACTTCTCTGATCAAAAAATCTGGGCTTCCTCGATTTTCCAAATACCTGGAAAGATTGAAAACAGTAACACTTACACATGTTAATCGTCGAACATTTCCCAAAACACTGTGTCTCGGAAACGAATCGAGATATACTTCAATATACTCGATTCATAGAACACTAATGGGCTCTTTTCAGAATAGATGTCTATTAATAGTTCATTTAGGGAGTTTTTTAAAGAAAGCAAGGAAAAACTGAACCATGAACTGAATCTTTGAATTGTAATAGTCCAATTGGCACACACACAGACTACGCACGTGTACTACATGATAACCGTTCAATCTGATGGTATGTATAAACGGCGTCGAGAAAAGCAGTTTCTTATCGTCTGTGGACTGTGCTGATTGATTCTCAATGTCTTGTTTCTCTTAGTTACCAGGTCTCACATTGTAAGCCTAATTTCTATCCTATTGACAAATTATAACTGTTGCAATGTTTTATTTTAACTGTTTAAACACATGATTGTTTCATCGATTGTGTTAGTTTTTTTCTTTTTCACAATGGCTCCCAGTGCAATCTCTCTGTAATTATGAAAGTAATCTGTGATTGTTTGTTGATTGATTGTTCCATTCTTTGTTTTTCAACAAAAGGGCGGTTCTTCATTATGAGCCTTTACAATGGTTGGGTTATTTATATTTAGGTTGGCATCATTACCTTGTTCTTATTTAGGGTCATGTCCTTCTTATTTACGATTTCTTGTCTAATCTACATCATTCTTCATATCTTTGGCTTTGCCATATTATTTTTTACTACGAATGTCGGCCCACCTGATGGTATGTTGTTGCCGTAGCCTATAGACGCTTGCAGCACCAAGGGTAACACATTCGAGCTTTGCGGACCCTGCTAAAAGTTCTTTAAACTCCATGATGAGGATTCATTCCAATGCTCATTCCACCACCTAAGTTTAATTTTAAAAGTAAGTATTTTTTGGCACCTTCTCTTATTTGAAGTTTTTGTAGGTTTTCAAATTATGAATTTGTGTCTATTTTTTATCTCATCCAGGCCTTTTCTTGTAATAATCATGATAAATGGTTATTTTAAGAATATCTAACGTAAAATATCCAGTACATTCACGCAGATATAGAAATCATAAGCGGATGTAGAGTTATTTTTTCAATGAATGGAGGATACTCTATTGTTGCCAAAAAATATAGAACACACTTAAATGTGGAAGTTAAAATATTGTATCATAAATATTAAAATATGCGCAGGAGTATAGTTCGTTTGTTATTAGTATAGTGGGTGGATAATCCGATTTTGATTGAACTTTCTTAGTGTTTTATATTCCTTTTTTAAATGTTTTCCATCAGAGTGTATACTATTGTAGAACGTAAAGTCACGTTTTATGACTTTTATTGACTTTACCTCCCATTAATAACTACACGAGAACAAATCCTTTACGAAACCCTTACAATTTCCTTTCCTCCTTGGTGTTCTGCTTATTCAGGAATATAATCTACAACATTGTCAATATCCCGTCGTGAATCTTCGCCCACACGATGACACTGCGCAAGTCGGACGAGTCGAGCAGCTGGTATTGTTTACACGATCCGTGTGAAACTGAAATGACTGAATACATCAAATGTTGTCGCTTTTCATCTCGTGAGAAATGTTACCGGAGTTACGTTTGGTGACAAGGGTGAATCATCGTCCACTTGATATTTTTATGTGTTGGCCCTGCAAACGTTTAAGCAATTGCAGTTTCCTTAAATTGTTTTTCTGATTTATTGCTTTCAGACACTGTTTAACAAATATCTTCCTTCTGTGAAATACCGCTTGTACAACGGAGAGTGTTCTAAGGAATTGTTCGACTTGTTGCCCACGGCTACCTTCCACTAATGCAACTCACGCCATCGACGGGGAATCCATCCTCACACATTGAAACCAGAATTGTTTCGAACTGTGCGAGCTCAAAGGAGCTTTCTTCCGCGGACGCTCAGGTTGTGGAAAGAGCTCCCCGCCGTGGTTTTCCCAATGGAGTACAGCATGGGGTTCTTCAAAAAGGGCGTGAAGAGATTTCTTCAGGGTCGGCGCAGCGCGCGAGTGATACCTTAGGTGTTGCAAGCGTCCATAGGCTACGATAACTGCTTACCATCAGGCGGGCCGTATGCTTGTTTGCCACCTTAGTGGTATAAAAAAAAAAAAAAAAAACTGTAGTATCAATATTTCTTGATTTTCTTCTCTCAATTTTCTTTGTATACTATACAGAACCTTCTGCTAATTTCAAATGAAAATCATGCTTCTCTGTCTTATTTACCGCGCCTAAATTACCAACAGCAAGTCTTGGAACATAAACAATTTCAGCAGTTATACATTAGGTTAGTTTGGAGAAATCCTTCGCTCTTTGTATATCATCGTCTATCTAAGAAAAAAAAACGAATTTGATCGTTTCGGATTGTTCTGGGAATCGTTTCGCTTCGACGTACCGTCTGGTTTTTTGGAACTCTTGTCATTGTTTACGCGTTTTTTATACTTCTTTTAATTACCTAACCTACCTAACTACATCTGTCTGTACTAGGAAAAGAGTGGGTGTAATGTAATAAGCAGTATATGTATTAGGAAGCGCCTACATATGTTTAGTAGAATTTCCGAGTCGCGAGTTTTTGGTGACACTAACAATTTTTTTGAATTACAAGACACATTACTTCTGTCACTAGCTTTAGGACGTTATGATATTTAGATAAAGCCCTAAAGTAAAAAGAGCAGATTTAAGAATGCCTTAGCTATACCTTTGGAGATTACGTCAGCTGCAGCCCATTATCTTTATTATTCTTAAACTCTATGGTTTAGTTAAACAAAGTTCTTATCCTGAGAGTATCTAATCTATATGATATAATGACTCTAATACTTATACTTTTATAAGTGATGCTAACGGTGCGCGTAGATGGCTTGACCACTGTGTTACGACTAAAGCTGCGTCAAATACAGTACTGTCTGTTAAAGTATTAGAGGATAATTACTATTCTGACCATTTTCCTTTACAAATAACCTGTGATATAAGTGGCACCAGTGCAAGCGTCACTCCGACATATAGTAATAATATTAATGAAAATATTAAATGGGGCTTGAGGAACGCTAGTCAAATAAATCAGTATTTTACCTATTGTAATTCCAAGCTAATGAGTGTGAGTGATTTCACAGGTTGTATAAAGTGTGAGAGGAATGAAAGTTGCGACCGAATGAATGACCATTATAATTTTATTGACCATTTATATGAACATATTGTTTCTACACTCCAATCAGGAGCAATTATTAGTGCTAACTCACATTCTGGTGGACGTAAGCGTACTAAAAACATTATTGGATGGAATTTTCACGTCATGGAATCACATCAAAATGCGAAAATGCATTTTTATTGTTGGGTCGAAGCTGGCAGGCCTTCCACTGGTATACTATTTAATAATATGTGCGACACTAGAAGAATTTTTAAAAATAAATTAAGATGGTGTCAACGTAATGAGGAGTCGATTAAAATGGATATTTTGGCTACACACAGAAAAGATAAGAATTTTATAAAATTTTGGAATGCTACTAAGAAACTTAACCATAAACAAAATTTACCCATAACAGTGGAAGGCTTGCAAAATCCGGGAGAGATAGCTGATATGTTCGCCACCAGGTTTAAGATTAATCCAAGGTCCATCGATGGGACAACTGACGCAAATTGTCAGCCTTCTAAAACCATAAGAACGGGTATACAGTTCACGGTATCTGATGTCACTAGGGTTGTACAACAAATGAAGCGAGGTAAGTCTCCCGGACACGACCGACTGAGTATTGAACATATCATCTATGCTGGGAAATTTTTACATGAGAAACTTTGTATGTTGTACAATTTATGTATACGGTGTTCGTATCTGCCAGAGGCACTTATGAGGACTGTTGTAGTTCCGATCGTTAAAAACAAAACGGGTGACCTAGGTTCGGCTAGTAACTATCGGCCTATCTCCTTGGGTACAGTTATCGGTAAAGTACTGGAACGATTGTTGCATCCCGAATTGACCAAGTATCTTGAGATTGAAGATGCTCAGTTTGGTTTCCGTCCCGGTCTCTCTACAGACTCTGCTATTGCGTGTCTAAAGCACACTGTCAATTATTATGTTAAACGTGAAACATCTGTGTATGCCTGTTTCCTAGATCTGAGTCGGGCATTTGATCTTGTGAATTATGAGATTCTCTGGAAGAAATTGCGCGACTCAGGGGTGCCTAGTGAAATTACAGGCCTGTTGAGATTCTGGTACGGAAACCAAATCAACAATGTAAGATGGGGCGACGCGACTTCTAACGATTACAGGTTAGATTGCGGGGTACGTCAGGGCGGGCTCACCTCACCGGACCTGTTCAACATCTACGTAAACGGGCTGATCAGCGAACTGAGGAGTACCAGAGTCGGTTGTAATGTCGGTGGTACATGCGTTAATAATTTAAGCTACGCTGACGACATGGTGCTCCTCAGTCCTTCGATCTGCGGTCTAACAAAGCTGCTTTCAGTCTGTGAGCATTATGCTAATGTTCATGGGCTGAAATATAATGTTGCAAAGACTGAAATGCTAGTTTTTAGGTCAGGAAAAGGTCCGGAGAGGGTGCCCGAAGTGTATTTGGATAAGGCGGCAATACGTGTGGTGCAACAATTTAAATACTTGGGTCATTTGCTGAAATCGGATCTGAGGGATGACTTTGATATGGAAAGAGAGAGAAGGGCACTATCGGTTCGGTGCAACATGCTCGCGCGCAGGTTTGCAAAGTGCAGCGCGGAGGTAAAAGTCACTCTATTTAAAGCCTACTGTCAGTGTTTTTACACCTGCCCGCTTTGGGTGAAATTTAAAAAGTCGTCACTTAGTACGATAAGGGTGCAGTATAATGACGCATACCGCATCCTTATGAAACATCCAAGGTACTGCAGCGCATCGGGCATGTTCGCGGAGGCGAGGGTGCCGGATTTCTTTGCTATAATGAGGGCGCGCATCTGTTCCTTTTGGAGTAGGTTGCGTAGCTCAGAAAACAGCATCATAAGAACTGTAAGCGACGACCTGACAGGGTACTTTTATAAACACTGGTTATCTGTCCACCAGAATGACAATGTCAAATCACTGCACTGACGAGAAGGTTTTATAACCTTTATTGTATATTTTTATTATTATAATTTTTTTGTGCTTTACGTACCTACCAACTTATACGGTTTATTTTAATTTTAAATTTATATGTTTTATATTTTATCATGTTTTAGGTACAGTGGGTTTTTTGCCTGAATAAATGAATATTATTATTATTTCTCTTTATTTATTTTTATCCTTAAAATTTATTTTTTTTATAACATTTTAGTAAAAAAAAAAATAATTCAAAAATATTATAAAAAACCTAATCCTATCTATATATGATTATTTTTTTTACAATATCTTTACAAAAACTAAAAATGTTATAAAAAAACCTAATCCTAGTGTGCCGCCGGAAGCGGGGAAGGACCCAAGCTACCGGTGGTTAGGGCTGCAGAGAGAGGAATCTCCTGACGATGCGCGCCGTGTCCAGGAGTACCGCCTTCTGTATCTGACCCTTGATCCAGCCATCCAGCGAGAGCCTCTCAAGGTGTTGGTCGAGGCTCTTCGCTATAAGACCGTTCGCTGAAACAACTATCGGGACAATGATCGTCGAATCAACATCCCACATGGCGGTCACCTCGTGAGCCAAGTCAAGGTACTTGCTGAGCTTGTCCTTCTCGGCCTTCACGAGGTTCTCGTCATGGGGGATGGTGATGTCAACGAGCACTGCCCGGCGCTTCAATCGATCTGTCAGCACGATATCAGGCTTATTGGCTACAATAGTCCTGTCCGTGATGACAGATCGATCCCAATAGAGCGTGGCTCGACAATTTTCGAGAACTGGCGCAGGTGCGTACTTATAGTAGGCATTTCGGACTCTACAAGGCCGTATTGAAGAGCAAGTTGCTGGTGGATGATTCTGGCTACTAGGTTATGTCTGTGCAAGTACTCGCCGTTAGCAAGATGAGAACAACCGGAAATAATATGCCTGAGTGACTCTCCGGGACGGCGGCATGCTCGACAGATGTCGACCGTACCGTCCTTCAGGATATATTTCCGGTAGTTATTCGTCTTGATAACTTCGTCCGCAATTGCACAGGCAAAACCTTCGGTTTCCCCAAAGAGGTCACCGAAACGTAGCCAGTTCACCGACGCGAGCAGATCTACATCGGGCCCTGTTAGGGCCCTGTAGAACCGCCCGTGAAGCTCCTTACTCTTCCATACGTCCCTGCGGTCCTCGGTGCTTAGCACCTTTGGCCTGCGCCAGTTCTCGTTTGCCAAGGACAGCGGGGTGAGGCCTCTGTCTACTGCCACCACATCGCGATGCATCCCACACTCGTTGTCAAGGAAATACTTCCTAAGACTGTACACCTCGCGGTTGTGGAGGTTCTTGGCGTTTAAAAAGCCACGGCCTCCACACTTACGCGGGATGTACAGTCTCATAACAGACGAGCGTGGGTGTAGCATGCGATGTGTTGTGAGCAGGAGACGGACCCTCCTATCCAGGGCGTCCAGCTCAGTTTGAGTCCACCTTAGTATGCCAAAGGAGTACGTGAGCAGGGGCATCACCCAGGCGTTGAAGGCGCGCACCTTGTTACCACCTGACAAAAGACTGTTCAGTACTTTTGTCAGGCGACAGAAGAAGCGCTCCTTCACAGCCCGCTTTATGTCCCCGTCCACAATACCCAACGACTGTGATATACCAAGGTACTTATAGGTTTCTGCTTCGGAGAGTGATCTGAGAGACATTGTCTCAGAAAGCTGTAAATTCATTGAATTTACGACTTTCCCCCGCTGTACATGCATGACCGCACACTTATCTACACCAAACTCCATTTTGATGGCGCTACTAAAAACTTCTGTAATTTTCAGTAACTCCAACAAATCTTGGCGTTTTGGTGCAAATAGTTTAAGATCATCCATGTACAACAGGTGAGAAATGACCTCACCCCCTCTTCGAAGCCGGCAGCCTAGTCCTGAATCCTTCAGCAGAGTACTGAGCGGATTCAAAGCTAGGCAGAACCACAGGGGACTCAAACTGTCACCCTGGAAAATACCTCGCTGAATCCTTATAAAGTCCTGCGGGCCAGACGTGCCATCTCCACGACCTGGTTGACGAAGGACTGTGATCCACTGCCTCATACATGTGCTCAAGAAGGATCTTAGAGCTGTATCAACTTTATACAGTTCCAAGATCCTCTCCAGCCATGAGTGAGACACCGAATCATAGGCCTTCTTGTAATCAATCCAGGCAACCGAGATGGCTCCCCTGTTCCGCCGGACTTGTTGGCAAATTGTCGTGTCGATGAGGAGGAGCTCTTTGGTACCACGGGACCCACCCCTACATCCATTTTGAGAGGAGGCCAAAATGTTATTCGCAGCAATGTGCGTATTAATTTTTGCTCTCAAAATAGATGTAAGGAGCTTGTATAGTGTAGGCAAGCACGTGATGGGTCGATAGTTTTTCGCATCCGTGGTACTACCGGATTTATAGAGCAAGGAGGTAATACCGGTTGTAAGAAAAAGTGGCAGGGAACCAACCTCAAGGGCTTGTTGGAATTGCGTTGCCAACCGTTCGTGTGAGCATCGAAACCACTTTATCCAAAAGTTGTGCAATCCATCCGACCCAGGACTTTTCCAGTTCTGGGTCGTGCGGATCGCACAACTTATGTCATTGGGGCTGATGGTAATTGCCTCCATTGGTTCGATGGACTCACACTCACGTTTGACAACACTCATCCAATCACCCTCGGTGTGTTGGACAGGCATTGACCAGATACTACGCCAGAAATTAATCGTGGCAGTAGTATCCGGTAGCTGTCCGTCCAACACACGTTGGTCGGTTCCCTCCCACTTTCGGTATACCTTCCTCTGGTCACTCTGGAAGAAGCGATTCTGCTGGAATCGATCCACACGCTCTTTGTAGCGGCGAATACGGCTTGCCCATGCATAAACTTTTTGCTTCAAGAAGTCAATGCGCTCTGTGACACAGGCCAAGTAGTCGTGGGGCCTAATATCAGTCCCCGCAAAGGCCTGGGTCACAAAGCGCATGACACGAGGACGATTATTGCCCTCCTTGAAGCAAATCAGCTTTGCAATGAGAGTCCTGAACGTGTTGATACGCCGCTCGATCCGCACTTGCCATGCGGGAGCATCGCCGACGTGCCGCGTGGCTCGGTCAGGAACAGGTAGCCTGAGACGAGCAACACGGCACGCCGCGATGGCCCCACAGTACAGAATCGAGTGGGTATCAACTAAATCTTCACTAGCCCGTAGATACGGGTCTAGTAAAGCGTTCAGGGCTCCCATTAGCGCTAAGTTTCGTTTATTCGTGGGCAAGCGTGGTATTCGCGGCCTAGAGTTGGGTGCGGACCTATACAGCATAATCGCTTCCTCCAAAGTCCTCCTCAAATGCTCATTGGTTTGAGTGCATACGCTGTTCACACGGTCCTCTTCGTCGGCACTGGGATCAACCCGCACCGCCCCCGGTGCCTGGTCTGGTATCGGCACCGGAATCGGCGAAACAGCAGGTGGATCCCGCGTCAAAGCAGAGGCAGAGCGAACAGGCAGCACTTCCAAGCGTAGTCGATCAAGTACAGAGTCATCCAGCCTCTTGAGTCGCTGGATGGCCCGCACCTGATCCGATAGGCGTTGCACGGTCACAGTGATAGCTGGTTCAAGGATCTGAAACAGAGGTAGCATCCGGTCACGGTACGCGGACAGGTTGGTTCCCCCTTCTGTAGCCCCATAGTAGGCGCGCATGCAGTTTTCATTCATGGACTGTGTCCACCGCATGCGACGCACTATACCACCGGTAGCGGGAGCCAGGCGCGGGACAGGTTGTCCCGCAGGCCCCAAGCGTGCCGGCAGCGGTGGCCGTCCTCGTCGCGCAGGTGGTCGCGGCGGCGGGGGCGACGGCCCGCGCTCGTCGCTCGACTCGCTGGTGTCAGGCGCAGTGGCGAAATTAGCGCCCGACGAAGATGGCGAGGAGCTGGCTGAGGCGGGCGAGGGTGGTGGGCGTGCGTTTGTGCGTTCCGCTGTGTTTTTCAACCTTGATCTAGTAATCATTCTTTCAGTATTTGTTTTCATAAAGTTTCATTTTGTATTTTCTTGATTTTCCTATAGGTTGTCAAAGTGACATAATGTCGTGGTAGTAGTATTATAATTTTCCAAGGTACAGATTATTCCAAATTTACAAGACTTTTGTTGCTTTCCTGATTTTTTACTATTAAATCAATATGCTTGAGGTAAAAATTTGGTATAAATACGATAAAAATAAATATTCTAAAAAAAATCACAAAAATCAAGGTGTGTCAAAGTCAGCGGTTTTTTTTTTTTTTATTATTATTATTATTATTATATTTTTCACAGACTTTCTCCAAGCGCAGCGAATTTTTACGGAGCTACCTCATTAGACGGATCTCTATTGTCATACATTTTCTCATCACTTTTTTGTTCTCCACCTTTGGACTATGGTTTTTTATAATTGAGAGCTTACACTATCATTTTATTGTAGTTAGCGCGATAGTTCCCGTCCAGGACTAATATTTCTTTCTGAATATGTTTGTTCTGAGTCTGGTTACCAGTAGTAATATCAGCTATCTGGTGTCCATAGCATAAGCTCTGCTTATTTTGTGACCAGATGACCGTGCGTGACGAATGTGCCACTATATTTTTTTTTTTTTTTTTTTTTTACTGTGTATAGGCCTGTGTTTGACCACAATCTCACTATGGTAAGTGGTGATGTGGTCGAAGGTGGTAAGCACACAAAGCCTAGAAGGAACTGGCTCTCAAGTGCAGCTGACGGAACACACCGATAGGTGCTTGACGACAGATTTTCAACTTGAGGGTGGTAGCCAGCCAGACGGGTACTACAAAGTACCCTACCACCGTGCTATGGTTTCCTCACGATGTTTTCCTTCACCAAAAGCTCAAGCTCATTGTAGGATTCGAACCCGGGACCTTCGTCTCGGTATCCGACGTCACTACCACTGAGCTGTCATCGCCTTACTTATTTTATTTTATTTTTATTTTATTTATTTTATTTATTTATTTAGGTACACCAACAGTTATTACATTACATAGATATTACAAAAACATACATAAAAAAAAATGCTAAATGCTAACCAATAATAGGTATACACCACATGCTTATTATTGATGAGTATAACTTAACTAACATTAACAAATTAAAACAAAATACTAAAAACTAAACTTATTATATAGAAAAATAATTTTGTGAAATAAAAGGTGTATTTCATTTAATTGTAATTTTAAAGCCTTTTAATTAATATTTAAATGTTTTAAAAACTAAAATAATAATGCGTGGATCAGTATCACAAGAATAATCTATGGAGGGAGTCGCAGATACAATACGAGTTGGATTGAGCCGTGAGCTAGTCATTTTGTTGTTGTTAATTGAGTCATTTTTCAATGGAGTATTGCATGGTTTTTCCATGACGATGTTTAAATGATGAATGAATGACGCGACATTGAGATTAAGTATTATAATTAAATGTTAGACAAAAACAATAATTTGTATTTCATTATTAAAGCGATTTGCGAAATTATGTTACTGGTTTATTCGTCAAAACGTTATTTGGGGAAAAACTTTGGTTAATTCGCCTATAATTTACTTGTCATAATAAAACCGCCTTGCCTTATAAATAAAATTGACAATAATTGAACAGTTTTTCTCAGAAAATGCGTTTTACGAAAATGGAAATTCGCCTTCCGGTTTTACCCGCATTACCATGGAATCTAATGTTTTCCTGGGCTAAGATTTATCTTCATGTAAGACTTTGTCTAAATCGGTTAAGTCATTACTGCTTGGTTGAGTTGCTCGTATAAAATAAACGATAAGAATTCGAGTATAGATCTGATAAGCTTGCAGATAAATATAGAGATTATAATAGATTAAGTTAAAGCTACTACATTATCCTTACACTGAAAAAAAAAGGTTCTACAAAACTAGTTATTTATGTTGAAGTTTTGTTGTCTTGAAACTAACTTTAGTTACATTTAATCTTATATCTCTTAGATTTAATCAAACAATTTAGTAATGAACCAAAACTAGTTTTGTTACTGGTAATTTTTAGTTCGCAAGTCACTCTGTTTAGGTTATTGGTAGTAAAATTTTGTGTTACTGTTTTTTTTTTTTTTTTAGTGTATTAGTTATAATCATAACCTATTAATATGTTACACCAATAAGCTTATACACCGTGCTTATACTTTTCCCCCAATCATAAAAAAAATGAGACACGCAACTCCACACGCACGCAGTTCACTGAGAAGTATGTATGCTTTTATTGGGTTATTCTAAATTTTTAATTTTAACTATTTAAGTTATTTAAGCCAACAAGTCAACTTGCAAATAGTGGCCTATTCAAATAGCTCATAAGCTATATTTATTAAATTATGTGAAATTAAACAATATTGTTCTGCGCCAGGAGCCAAGGAATTTGGCGAACACTCGTACCTTTTCGCCATATGCTGACGCTGACAATAAACTTAAACAATGCCACTTCAAAGACCTCATAATTCTTACACGTTTATCATAAAAACACCTTTAGAACTTCTGCTTTACAAGTTATTATTAATTTGAACCTAATGGCAGTTACAACATTTCACGCCCGCTCACACGGAAGGCTCGTCGGTGTTTCTATCCCATTCTAATGTAAAGATTGTTTTATTGCTGTCTCGCTTCGATGATCATTCAATTTTAAGTGCACAGGTGCACGGTATTGCCGTCTCGCTCTCTCCTGTTGTTTATCGCGCCGTTTTGCTCACAGGTCAGTCTCCCGGCCCGATCGGCGCGCTACTGACGCGGTTCATTTCAAAATTGGAATAAGTTTGATTTTTTTTAGAAAGTGCTACATTATTTTGGATGTGCCAGTGATTTTTTTAAAATAAATATTGTGGAGATTAACCAACCCAGTGAAGTGCAGTGCATGATTATGTGTTTTTAGTGACGTTCTGGGTATCTTGTTTTCGTTCGGATTATTGTCCTTTTGTTCGGATACGCGACCGTTCGGTCTGCGTGTGTATATTGGTAGGATGCTTTTTTTTTCAATTTCAATTCATGTATCGCATTTATTTTGAGATTGTCGACTTGAAGTTTTCCTGTGACCGTGAATATGCAAGATGATTAATCGAACACATTATCATTATTTATTAAGTTGCATTATTAATACTCAATTAGTTACTCACACGAAGCTGCGAAGGTGCAACATTGAATTGCAGAAATAACTGTAAATTAAGATAAGTGACGTACAAGAAACTTTTACAACAACATAAGAATTCTGTCAAAAACAACATTCATGTGACAATGAATAAGAATGTTATAAAAATGGTATCATCTCTATAAATATTTCAAATTCTCCAAATAATAATTAATTACCACCAATATATTATTAATATAAACAACAGGACAACACATTAAAAGTGATAATTTAACTGAATTATTTTCCTTAACATACCTAATATATTTTGAACCACTTACATCTCTTAATTTATAATAATATTCCATACGTTAATTACATAGACAACGTGATCACAATAATCGCATCTAAAAAAGCGATGCCAAAGCTAAAAGCTCTGCTTAGATATTACCTGTTCTTGAATTAGGAAACGCTTATGATAGCGAAAGATTACATTCTGGCACCTGATAATATTCATGCAATGATTCCAACCATTAGAATGTGAAAAGAAGTCCCTATTATGGATTTCCTATCCCTATTTATGATGGGTTAAAAAGGCATCTAAAAAGCTCTTCAAGGTCGGCTGCACAGTGGCACTTCCTATTATATCGTAAATATCGCGTTGACCATTCACCATCAAATTTTGAACGCCTTGGCATTAAACGGTAATGCAAAATCTAAGGTCGATACAAAACTAAGCACACAATACATACAATAAGTCAATGAAGCCAGAGGCTTTATTGATAGAGAAACAACACATGTTGTAATAAAAGAGACCTTGGTTGCGAACGAAGGTTGACTGGGTCCTTCTTGGTTTCTATACGTTTTGTAGTACTTACCTAGGATTATTAAGTGAGACTTGATATTGATGACCACAGAGAGAAAAATGAAGTATAGAAATAGAATCCCCACCATTCAGACTTACCACATGAGTAAAGAAACGATTGTTTACTCATATGGATTTACTGCTAGTTTTTATGTTCGATCTATCCTTTATTTTGCGAAAATGGCAATCTACAATCGATCCACAATCGCAAAATCAAATAAAGGTAAGAATAATCGGCTTGCATTCCATTCTGCAGGAATAATTAAAATGTATTCTGATGCTTTGTACATCGCTGACTTCGTTTACTGCAGTCTTGTACCGATCGATTGCTTATTTCCGAATGAAAACCTGAATTACTAAAGAAACAATTTCGTTTTGGTAGACTACCCAATCGTGAGTAATACAAAATCTAGAGCGCATCTAAGCTGATCTCGATTTATTAGATTATTCTGTATCCTACAAGAATTTATCGAATAAATCATCCAAATATTTCCAACATCTTTCACACTTTTGATAGTAAGGAAGTAAAAATATATCCTCCCACGACATACATCTTCGCTGTGACCTATCTTATAATTAGCCAACTAAATTTAGGCCATCCCCAATGCACTAAGCTCAAATCAAAAGCTTACGCATGATTCACACTGTTAGAATTCCCCCTTTTAATAATAATATAAAGAAACAAGTGTAGTTTGTGTTTACTTATCAGTGGTTTCAATTACATGGTTATGCATCATTGTGTTATCATAAAGCGTTTAAAATGTATAATTTATTATTATTTTAATTTTCCGCTTTAAAATCGTTGGCTGCTCAGAAGTCTACTGGATTCTCTAGATAATTTGAATGAAAATCAATTGGTTATACTTTCTCTGATGTTGATCATCATGAGTATTAGCTATCGTTACAAGCTCTTCTTAAATATTCTCTTTCTACACCATAACGTCTATTCTCCTTCAATTATTTTCCATTTTACAAGTAATTATATTACAATTATCCTTATTTTCTTTGATACTTATAGTATTATGCCTATTGATTTAATGTAAATAATTCCTTTCCAAGTTTTCTTAGCTCTTTTATAAGTAGCAAAACCCGTAATTAAGTCATTATTCATTACTTATGCCACTATTTGTCATGTCGTGATGCCTATTCGTTTATGGATAAAATATATCTAGCCGTCACGTAAATATTTATGTCAGCTGTTAAAGTTAAGTAATTATTAAACATTATTACGGTGCGAATTAGAGAATTGGAACAACCTAATACTCCTCATTATGACGGGCAGCTTTTTTAGGTTACTGGGTATAAATAATTCTGGTTCATTGTATAATATTTTAGACATGAAATGATTTCTTGCAATCTTTATTAGTGATCCAAGGTCACATTTTCCTGGTATCTAAATATTATGGTTTAGTTTTAGCTGAATAAAGGTTATCTTCTGACCTGTTATTTCATTTTTATACCTACCAGTCGAGTATTGGAAACACCAGCATTTTTCCTGCTGCCTTAAGTCATCAAGAAACTTTCCGAATATCATGATGTCAACATTATACGACAAGCCACAAACGCGAAGCCAAAACATGATTTTAATTTCTAGATCCCAAACAATAGGTTTGATTAAGAACTGTGCCCTTTGTTCTGGGAACCTTTATCCTTCTGTTAACAATAATTACGGGTGGTCTGGGTTTTTAGCAACATTAGTTACCTCTGTGATATATGGTAGCTACTGCATCTTCCCTATAATAGAGTTTGAAGAGAACTACTAACATGGGTCAAACCAAAGGCAAGGTTTGTGAAATGAATAAATAGCTTTGATTTTGTCTTTGAGATAGGTGAGGCATCATCATCGTGATCATATAAACAACAAGGAGCTTTCTTCTGCGAACGCTCAGGTTGTGAAATGAGCTCCCCGCCGTGGTTTTCCCAATGGAGTTCTTCAAAAAGGGCGTGAAGAGATTTCTTCAGGGTCGGCAACGCGCGAGTGATACCCCTGGTGTTGCAAGCGTCGATAGGCTGCGGTAACTGCTTACCATCAGGCGGGCCGTATGCTTGTTTGCCACCTTAGCGGTATAAAAAGAAATATCCACTACAGTGGTGGATATAGATTTCCTCTTTAGTATAGTTAGAGACTACAGATCCTCGTTGATAGAAGCATAAGCTAACCATAATATTTTGAGGTGAGCTTTATGTGAAAACAAGTCAAAACAAATATTTGCTTTCGGTGTTTGTGTTTCCTGATTCTTGGAATCTAGAGACTTTCAAGATTGGCAAACTTATCCCAGTCTTAGTCCTAAATGGGCGGGTCAGTGGCCAATCGCAAGCCCATTTATTACTGTACAATTAGTTCTCGGTATTTTCAGCTTAATATAGACTCTATTGTTCCCCAATTGCTAGCTAATCGGATTGGTTACTCCGACCTGTTTTGTAGAACTGTGGGAAAAAAATTTTTTTTGTTGTTTTGGATGATCTTGTGTTTGACCACAATGTCATGTTTTAGTTTTGGTCTGTTGCTTTGGATTTAAAAGATAAAGTATTATTAGAGTTTTTGTTATTAGCCCTTGTTCATTAAGTAGAAGAGGAAGACCAGAAAAGACATGGATGGATTGTGAGACAGATGATGTGAGTAAGTAAGGAGTGTACTAGAGATACGACATTATTCATAGTCCAATAAAAACGATAGTTGTTCGAGTTAGACAATACAGCGACTGGATTCCTTTTTTCCCGGGAACTAATACCCATACACCATAATATTATTCAATGTTACTTATTAAATGTTATTTCCTGTTAATCTTCATCGTAACTTGACGTAAAATAGGATAGGCAAAGTTACTAAGTAATGACACATGTACCGAGGCAATGAATATTAATACTCGTCTAACTCATGCGATCCTTTGACGACAGTTCAACTCGACATTAGGTTCAAGTTAAAACTGTAAGAGCAAAACAATCCTTTAGATGACGCATTGCTAATAAAGCCACATGTTTCCTAATAATTCTGCCTGTGTGGCTGACCACCCAGTGTCATCCAGCTTAATAAATTCTGTGGGCTGGAGTTACATCCCAATTTTTCTCGTAATTTCTAGTACCTTACAGAAGATAACTTAACGGTTTGAGAAGCAAGTTGGGAGAGCAGGTTCTTATTTTAATACAGTCGGTTCTGATTGGTTCGTGCAAAATCAGGACATAAATAAAACTTTACTAACAATGGGTAAGCTCAAGTTAAGCTGGTCAGCAAGCGTATGATCTCATACTTATTTATGTTACAATAAAGTTTGTGATACGGTCGGGTTATGGGTGTGCAGTGCAGACGCATGTGGTTCAAACGTGCCGATTTTCATTTATTTTTTTACCCTGGCGATAACGACACGGTGAAAATACTTTAATGTTCTGCTTGGTAGTTTTACACGGTTTTCAATGCGGAAATTATTTTTTTGATTGAAGTGGTTTCCAAATCAAACATACAAATAGGACGGGTGTTTTAGTAGTTGCAGTTTTATTGGACCGCTTTGTTTGGCCTAGTATTCGGGTCTGGATACACAAATCTATAATTATTAAGAAATTAGAACAAGGCGAGGATGGATTGAAATATGGGTTTAACATATTGATTGTTCACAATATCTATTTTTGAATTTGGTTTGAATACAAAATAAATGATCCTGGACTGAAATTGAAATAGCTTTTCTGAATCACGATTTCTTAAAGTGGGATACAGTTACGTACCCGGATACGTTATGTGGTCGCAGGAAATAGGTACGCGATAAGATTTACGGTATAGCTGCTGAAAACAACTTTTTGCAATTGCTCCTTAAAACACAACTACGTTTACCCTTCTCATTTGTTGAAAGTAGCTATGCATTGTACGTATTATAAAAAAAAAACAAAATTTGGGCTTCTGGGAAATCTAAGAGAGTTTCCTAGAACTTGAGAAACTCTTTTCTAGTTGAAAAACGAGAAGTGTAGTTGTAAACATGAAAACACGTCGAGTCTAATCTGCGTACGTCAATGAAACTCATTCATTGAGTAGAGTTTTCATCAATACAGCTTACGTTACGCAAAAACTAATAAACAATCATAATATATCAGTAGAAATATTCCATTCAGTGATGGATTAAGAAATATGTGCGCTAAGAATCAGTGATTGAGAAATGGAGTGGTTTGAAGGAGATATAGTAATTAAAAGAGAATGGATGAAACAAAGTCTTTTTTCGATGAAAGATGAATGAAGATTTATGAATAATAAAACAAGGAGGCTAAAATTGAAGTTAGATGCGGCTAAGAAAACTCATGGCGAATGTCTGTAGATACATAAAAGCCAAATGTGGATTGATTGTAGAAGATCTAAAGAGCTGGGTCATGTGTCAAGTAAAAGACAATATGTGATTTTCCCTGGCCATTTAATTGTATTTGCGAATAGCCTCCTCTTTATGACACGGTTTTAAAACATGCTTCCATAATCTTTTCCAGAAACATTATCGAGAACACCCACGAAATGTTGTAACATTTTTTGTGTTTGCTTTTCCTTCCGCTATCTGAATTGTCGCTTCGAAAGCGTCCCAAGGATACCGATGTAGCTTTTAACAATTGACAGTGTCCGATGCGTTTAAAGGATTTTAATAGTCTTTGTAAGTTATTGTTTAGATAGACGTCCTTTAGTTGAGCTGTGGTTGCTTTAGTTTTATCTGTGGAGGTGCTTTTGAATGGCTTGGATGGTGTGTTACAGTGTTGTTGATTATTTAAAAGCTTTCTTAAGATAATCATAGAATCGCTTGTTTCTTTTATATGGAACAAAGTTTGAAGTTCTTTGTTTTTTGCTTAAGTCAAGATGTTTTGTTACCAATATAATTTAATATAGATTTTACTATTCTCATCATCATCGTACTGCTGAAAAATGTTTTTATCAATGTTTCTAATAATCTTTCAAGAGACAAAAACATACCAATAATTCACAAGTCCGCATTCTCTCTTTGCGTTTCACCACTTCAAATCCTAATTATAGCCAATTATCGCCACCTTACATGTCCAACGGCTAATTTTGTAGCGCTGTGTGTCAGACTTGAGAGATCTGATGAGGTCACCCCCACTGAGACATGTGCTCGTCTGTCACTGAATATAGATCAAACCAGAAGCTAGGAAGGTGTAGCTGAAGTATTATGAAACGATTACAATAAACTCAGATGGTTCACATGTGATGTTTATAAATTAGTAGTTTTTTTTTTTTTTTCTTCTTTATTTAAGGGTTTAATCGTATAGACGATTATGCCACCCTGTAAAATTACAAAATCAAAAAGTAGTTACATATAATTTTAGTTATTTTAAGTAGTATTGGGATCAGATCTAGAGCTACGATTAATATCCACAATTTTGTAAAGTATTCTGGCTTTATGTGTTAATTCTAGTATGAAGATAATGTGGTGTTTTTCTTACTAGATTGTCTTATTAACAATAAAACATTTTAAGTAAGGCAACGTACAGAGGCCGGCAAACAACTTGAGCCAAAGTCGACGTAGTGGGGGTAAGTTCGCGCATGTACACTCATGCTCGGCCAATAGCGTGGACGCGTGCCGACAGAATGCCCCCGCGCACCTCTCTTTCCACCAACGACACCTTAAAATCGTCTACTGCGCACTCAAGGTCATGGCTCAAGTTGTTTGCCGGCCACTGTACGCTACGCGATGACATTTCATAATGCTTTTTTACATGTTGCTTTTTTTTTCATCAGTGATACTCCGCTACGTCATTAATATGATAAGTAGAACATTTTGCATCGTTTTATACGTGGAATTTTTTAATCAAATGCAGTTCGTGATCACGTTTCAGACTGTATTATCTTTACCGCGTTTCTTAAATCACGTTCTATATGCATCTCGGGTTCATCGTATTCGCATGTTTGAAAACATGATGTTTCTAGTTCATTCTATATTCCGTGTCGTCTCCATAACTACTCTTGTGCGAATGTGCTAATTCTGCGCCGTCTATGGGCGCGTTGGTTCGTGCCCTGTTTATATTTAATAGCTCTTAGTTCGCTTCGGAAATTTTGTTTTTGCATGCCATGTTAAATGTATTTGGGTCGCTGATAAATTAGATTAATTGTTATTGAGCTGATATTTTGAATATTGACTTAACACTCCCTTTGGTGTTCTATAAACCCCAATACGTTTATGTATTTTCCTCTTTGCTTGTAATCAAATTCCTAACTTCTTGGTAAATTTTCGATGCAAAGTTCAAGTTTGCTATCAGATTTTTATATGCCATTTTCCTTATTGAGTTTTTTGGTCATTGTCTTAAAATCCAGTTTCATCTTTGTTTTCATCACTATATCGCTTGTTTCTAAAGATAAAAACAAGACCAAAAATAATATGGAAATTTATTTCTAATTCGTCTCACAACACATTGGTATGAATCAACCATGTGCTGTATACAGTATGCACAGGTGCCTCTTAATGTCAACTGTCAGGTAGTGGGGTGAACTGTACCCGTTCCGAGTGGCCATTGTCGCAAGGTGTCCTTCAAACTTCTGAAATTCTTAATTGTTAGCATTCTTAACATAATTGCTACATTTGGAACATTCTATGGCTTTATTGACATCATCTGCCTGTCCTTTTCCCCAATTATTTGGGGACCGCGCATTCACTTCTTTCTTACACATAATCCATCCATATTTTCATTAGTAGTAATTTTATTTTCATGATCATAATATAAAAAAGAAAGGTCGTGTCAATTGAACAAATTCTCTGTAATTTATTTTATTTAGGTTATATGATCATCTATGGGATAAAAAATAAGTAATCTGCTGAACCTTGTGTTTGTGCCCTTATTTATATTCGATCTACTTTCTTTTTTTGCGTTCAATTTCACTTTCTTTATGTGTGTTTCATTATTTTGTTGGTGAATAATGAAGAATTAATTGATATCAATAACCGTTATATAAAATATAATTTCGAAGCCACCCCACCAAATTCAACAGCCGCCCACATAACCTTCGTCTATCACAATACCTGTCACCACATGCCACAAAAGAATTTACAATTCCCACACATGATTTTCTTGTGCATGTTTATCAATAAATCTTCATTAATGACAAACGATCATTGTACTATTACTTGGGACTGTGGCACTTCGCAGTAGCACGTGCTTATTGCTACATTCTTTGATTCCAAAATAGTCAGTTGCCGGTGGGAATGAGAGAAGACTAGGGCTATAGTTTGTTTACATTACACGCACGGTCATAGAACCCTTTGTAGTACCCGACTGGGTGGGTGACTTTCGTGTTGAAAACATTATGCCAATTGCCAACAATCTACCTAATAGACTAAAAGAAACAAACAGTAGAGTCGTCGGAAGATTGACTATGTGCAGATTTAAAAACGAAAAGAGAATTGTAATGAAAATAAAGAAACACGAAGAACAGAAACCTGTAGTTTGGTCAGATTAAAATATGCTATGTTCGTGTGACAATCCATAGGGGGATCCATTTATCATGATTAGTATGCGGGTTATTGTAGAATTTGGCTGCAGGGCAACTCGAACAGATATGCTACTGGCATTGACATTTTAGAGTTGGCTGAAGTCTAATGGTTTATTCCTAGAATTATATTTTATTGGAATTTAGTATCGTTTGTCATTATAAAAAATGAAAATGATCTTTATTTATATGAGTAGTTTGACTAAACGATGGTACGCTGTTCAATTTATAATGATTCTATCCTATATTGTTGACCATCTTCGGTAAATTACTTACGATGTTTTCAACATTACGCAAGCATTTACGGGGAAACTCGTACATAAATCATATACAACAATCGCCAGGTAGCTTCAGCTTCTGTTACTCTTATCGCTATTTCGAGTGCGGCAACCGAAGCAAGGTCGGCTTTTATAAACAGACGCCTCGGATTTCTATTAGACGTTTCGCCATTACAGATAACCCCGTGTCTGTTGCGTCTTTGAAGTGGTTACTGAATGGAGGTGAGAGGAAAAAAATGTTGGGGTTGCTAAAAATAGGACTGTATTTTGATCGTCTATGAAGGAATTGGTTTATTTGATTTGATTTGATTGACTATTGAAGCGCTCGTGGTGTAGCATGATTAGCCGTTCTTAATCGATCGGCAAAGTTAAGCTACGTCTGTCGTAGTCGATACCTGGATGGTGCTTCGGAAGGCACGTAAGGCCGTTGGTCCCGGTTATCACTTAATTGTGAGAGGCGTTAAGCTAGTTGGATGCCTCCTAGGCGGCTTGAAAAATTCCAACAGTAGGTTGACCACTAGCCTACTTCCACCAATTTGTGAAAGGAGGCCTGTTCTCAGCAGTGGGACATTATAGGCTGATGATGATTGACTATTTTAGATGTAAATCTGTTTTATTATGCTACTTGACAAAATTCTAATTAGAATTCATGCACAGTATTTTATGCACGTCGACGTCAGTCAATCAGTCGGTCCTTTTGCAATAAGGATTATGCTTATACATGCAAACTAGGCTGGCGGTGAGGTTATGCATAATCGATGATCTCTCGTTAAACATGGTTATTAGAAAGTGGAGAAAGTTGAGGAAAGGATTGAGCAATTCCCAGGTGTTACCTGTGGGGGAAGACCACTGGCCTAAATCCCTCTCTTGGGGGTTTGTGCTCGTGTAGTGGGGATGTTTTTGCAGTGATGTTGATTTGTAGGGACATTCTTGTTATTAGAAATTGTTTAGTATCAGTCAAGAGGGTTTATCATCTGTCTTGATTTATGTATTGTTATCAAGTGCATGTTTGCAATAAATTATATCGATAACTGATTTGAAGTGAACTAGTTTGTTGATCGTTACTACATAAATAAATAAATACATCTTCTGTTAGAATCTCGGTCTTGATTGCGTATTTCTTCCATCTTAAACAAACTCATTTACACAATGTTTTTAGGTCTAATTTCTTTCTACCGTCTCGTTTTGAAGTAAATCCGATCCGTCTGGTTAGATTTGCATCTGGCGTGTGTTGTGTATGAACGTCTTTCATTTACGTACATCCGACACTGCGATAATTTATCTCAATCTATGTCGTGTATTTTAGTTTCTGCTCTATATTACTTCGTGTCTTTCTGTATGACGCAGTTTCGGAGCAAATGTTGCCATTAAGATTTTCTTATGTTGCAGCATCTGCTTGGAATTTTCATTTTTTTTTTTGGTTGCATTGGCTAGGTTAATATTTGATATCAATCTTCTTGGAGTAAATGTTGCCGAAACTGGTCTTAGTGACTTTGGGCGGTATATTTTCTTCATGAGTGTGTTAGCCAAACCTAGCTCATTGTATGTATGTAGACCTAACTATAATTTTTATAAACCATATAAATTACTTTCGAAGGCATTTGGCTGTTATGTGTAGGTCTAAAATGTATGTCATATTCAAGAAACGTACAAAACTGCTTACCAGAATTACGACTCTATTTGAAGCAACTACTAATTACGAGTTAGTTTATGGTTCGAACGAAATTAGCGGAACAAGTTTACGATAACTAAGGTAAACAAATATACAGTAGTATTGTATACTTGAATGAGTAAGCGAAACGATTAATCATATTTAAATTTGAATTATTCTCCTCTTTTATCCTTAGTTTTTCTTGATCCAAACCAATGTACACATACATTCAATTCCACTCTCTATTCGTCATCTTTATATGCTCTCTTTTCTGACTATATAGAGATATCATCGTTGATACATCGCATCCATCTACTCTTTGTTATTCCGCTCCCATACGTTAATCCTCTTTCGTGTTTACAACTATTAGTCTGGATGGCTTTCAACTCTCCTCATAACATTGTCAAACGATGGAAACAGAATTCCTTCTTAAAATATATTAATTTCCAATCCTGGAAATATAAAAAACTACATAATTATAATTACTAAGTATTATTCTAATAGCTCCATCTAAAGTATCTTAACTCAATTGAGCCACCATTCAATAAGATAAAGTTAACCATTCGTTTCTAATAGTAAATCAATGGTTAGCGTGAGTAGATGGGACGTGACAGAATGCGTTTTTATTCAATATGTTTCTAAGAATAAGTCTTAATGGATCTGTGGATTTCGTTGGACCATTTGTATGTTAAGTTTGATTGGAGTTATAATTAACATTTGGTTCTTTTTCGTGGGCTAGGTACCTTCTCTGAACTATTCTTTAGGTCTTCTTAAGTTTTTTTAATATACAACTCTGAAACAGAAAGTTCTATATTTTATACAACATTTTCATCATTATCTTTCATTTATATTTTACCCTTACCCTTTTTTTTTATTCTTGCACCGTCACCTTTTCAATCCCGATAAACCAGAGAGCTTTCGTCTTTGAATACCCAAAAACTATTAAATATCATGCATTATTAGTCTGTTATATATCAAAACAATTTCATCGCCCTCCTCAACTTCCCTTCACAAATATATATCCGTATCATATCCTCACTTCGTTTGTAGAGGGGACTCCATTTTGGTGCTGCCATCGGCACAGGAAGCGTTTCCGTAGCTAATTTTGTGCAAGGGCCTTAGTCGGGCGTTCGCTTTGTTATCGATAGTCGACTATCGAGTTCTGTATTTTAGAAATCATTTATCACTTTAGGTTTTATCTTGTTGATTTTTAGTTTTAGTGTCTTATTGGTGCTGATTCTGTTGTTTACCGCAAAACTAATTTAGTCTCACTATATCTCTTTCTAACAAAGAACATAAGAAAAGGATCCTGCCTGTGTAATTAGTCCAACCACCTGCTTGTTTTCAACATAAATTTAGTCGCCATCTAAATTGGTTACGACTTTTTACCCGCATATTATAACGGCAAAGACTAATTCGACAGAATTAAATATGTTCCGTCTTTTTTCAATGTTTGTGAGAAAGAGATGCAATGTGATTAAAATTTGTTTAGTGCGATTTACAACAGAATCGTCACCATTGTCTTGTTTTTAATTGTGTTTTTGATCTTTTCCTTTGGTTTTTTAATGAGCCGGTTCTTTCCTTTCTAGGCTTTGTGTGTTTACCACAATCGGGAGCATCATCACTAACCATGGTGACTTATTCATAGTAAATACCATGTTTAAAGCTTGCGTTTTATCGGAGTCTGACTACAGAATTGATGGCGAGGTCAACAGCTTTAGTCTTGACACTATTCCCTTAGCAATAAACAAACTAAACGATTATGACTCTTATTAATATAATTCAATAAATATTAATTTATTGTATTACTGAGAATAAACTATTATTTATATTGATTTATAAACAGTGACGTAGTTTACTAACCGCTGGTGCAACCGCAGGTGATTTTAAAGAAAATGATTCATTTACGCACTCGACTTATTGTTTGTTCATTCTAAAATGAACACTTAGCTATTGATATTTAGAATTAGCGGAAATTACTTCCTAATTTTTTCCTAAAATCGCCAACCGCTATTTAACACCTACATCTATATATTTTTTTTTATATTATATTGATTATTGTTTCTACAATGATTATCGCCGACGCGGCGATACGCTAACAAATGTATCGCTAACTCACATACCGTTTAGCACCTCTCAACATCCCTTTTGATGTTTTTTTCCTGGAAGTCTGGGAAACGTTGCCCTCTACCTCCCTTCCCTCACACCCCCGCAACCGCCCTCCCGTCTGCGATTAAATGCAATTTGCGCAGCTCAGTCTGGCGTGAAAAGATTGGACATTTTTGAACCTTAAACCTTTGAAATAAGGTTAAAAGTCAAAGGTTGGTTGGATGGGGTTGGTAAATGTTTTTAACGAACGTTGAGTGGTACGAGGGTTGCTTTAACGTTTTATAATTACGTTTTAATTTTTAATTACGATGACCTGTTACGAGAAATTGTGAAGGGAATTTTCTTTGATGAGGTTCGTGTTGGTGCTGAAGTGCTATATTATGAAACAAAAATTTTTTTCATACAGAATTTATGAATGTATGCATTATTTCTAGTTTCTATCGCCATAGAGCGAAGCGCCATAGCAATTTTTAGCTCAGAGAGCTTGACTACCGTATAACCTCTACCTTACAGAATACCCCAGCTAAATAACGTAACGTATTGCGCGTGAGCACAGTCTATAAAACCATACAGTCGTCCGACGCCTTTAATCTCGTGGAAAATGCCGACAACGTCTAGACAGTATCGCGTCGGCTATATAAAGTATGCTGTGTCCCGAGCTACTAGCATCGTTTTGGTTGCAGGTCGGGCTCGGCTTTCCCGCGTCTCGCCCTCACACCCCGCACGGTCTTCGTCGAACGACTGTATGGTTTTATAGACTGCGGCGTGAGTGTCCCCAGAGCGGGCAAGGGTCGTTAATGCGTCCATAAGCTACGGTAACTGCTTTATCAGGCGGGCCGTATTTGTTTACCGAGTTTGTAGTATAAAAAAATCTTGTCTATGATAAAACAATCGTAAGAGTGATTAGTGCGACAAAGTTTCATTCACATTAGCAAAAGTCGGTATATGTGCAGGAAGTGCGGAGGCCGCATCCTCGAGGCGGCTTCCGATTGCGCCCGCGCACTCAATCGCGTGTGATCTGGAGCTTGGCGTTTGGTGCAAGTTGGGAGCGGATTGGATTCAGTTTCATTATTAAAGCTATAGATAAAGCTTATAGATATCTATTTGGCCGCCGCCAGTGATACATGCAGGATTGTTCTTATAGTAGGTTATAAATACCTGTCCTCCGGGGCTTCAACCGCGTCACCACCGTCAAAGTAGCCTAAATTTAATAGTGCAGCGTTTATCAAATTTTCGAGAACATAGTTTGTTCCATAGTAATAGTTTTTGATCGGCCTCCATGATGGTAAGCGGTTACCGTAGCAATATGAACGCTTGCAACGCACGAGCTATCAGCACTCACGCGATACCGACTGTAGCCTATACCTGTAAGCCGGTAGTAGTTAAGGACCATCACTAACTGTACCCAATAATAATAATAATAATACACTATACTGGGATCGATCTATCATTACTGACAGGACTATTGTCGCCAATAAGCCTGATATAGTATTGATAGATCGCCAAGAGCGCCGTGCAATGATTGTTGATGTTACTGTCCCCCATGACGAGAACCTCGTGAAAGCAGAGAAGGATAAAGAAAGCAAGTATCTTGATCTTGCACACGAGGTTGTCGACATGTGGGCCATCGATACAGCAACCATTGTACCGATAGTCGTTTCCGCCCATGGCCTAATTGCCAAGAGCCTCGACAAACACCTTAAGAGGCTCGCGTTGGGTGGCTGGATCAAGGGCCAGATTCAGAAGGCAGTGCTCCTGGAAACGGCACGCATAGTGAGGAAGTTCCTGTCTCTGGAGCCTTGACCACCGGTACCTAGGACCTTGTTCCCGATGCCGGTGGGGAGCTGTTTTTATACTTTTAAATATATGTATTGTTTTTTTTTTTATATATCTATATTTAAATGTGTAAAAATAAGTGTAAAGATTAATAAATGGAATAATAATAAATTTATTACAAAAAAGTGCAGTACAAAACAAATGTTTATATTAGCCAACAATACATGTATAGAAAAATTATAATAAAAACACATTTGCATCAAGTGGGCAGTAACCCCTAAACTAGGTAGAACCTGTATTATAGGTGTAATGCTCTTCCATCTGTTATGGCTCAAGGAAAGTAGTGTACATAACTTGGTATGATAATGTTACTTAACTTATTAGCTATTTTAAACATTTTAAATTTAATGATTTAGTACAATTCCTATAATTTATATAATTAATAATAATAATTTATATTTAATGATTTACACAATTTATAATTTTATACAATTCCTTTTTTTTTTTGGAATGTACAGATGATGCCCCTTTTATATTATTTCCCCTTTTAAACTTGAAATTACTTACTTTTTTTTTTTTTTTTCTCTTCAGTCTCATTTAATAACACACACAAAAGAAATAGGTAATAATAAACAATACTCTAAACTAAACCTAATATTTAAAAAATATATTCAATTCCTATAATTTATATTTAATGATTTATACGTATATTTATATATATATGTATATGTATGATTCTTAAATTTTTACATTTATAGTATTTCGTTATAATAATACTGTGTTAGTCATATTATAATGAATAATGCCTTGTTTACATAGTCATGTATCTACTGGAGTTACAGTGTGTACTCTAATGATTACACATATCAATTATATAAACTGATCGTTTATTCTATTTATACAATTGCACATACAAGGTTATTTATAATACTAGCTGCCTCGCGCGGTTTCACCCGCGTTCCCGGGATAAAAAGTAGCCTATAATACTCGGGGATGATGTGGCTTCCTATTAGTGAAGATGTGTGTGATAGATTTTTCGAATCCGACTGTTAGTTCCAGAGATTAGCCCGTTTAAACAAACAAACAAAATAACTCTTCCGCTTAGTAAATATTAGCATAGATTAAGGCTACTTTGATGTAATTTTTTCCAAATCTATGTTAGATTTGGAAAAAAGTTCAGTTGAAGTTCAAATGAATAAAAGTTGAAACATTTATTAATAATTAATTTGGTCTGTTTTACAATAAACTTAAACCGACTTCAAAGTACACCAAAAAGTAATCAAATCCTGATCTGATGACAAAACGGGAAGTGTACCCTTCCAGACAAAAAAGAATTTTCCAAATAGTTTAATAAATGACGGAGTTATGTGGTAACAAACATAAAAAAAAAATACAACCGAATTTAGAACCTCCTCCTTTTTTTGAAATCGGTTAAAAAGTAGAGAGATTTTTATACGACTAAGTTGGCTTGCTTATAAGGCTCACCGGGTGGTAAGTTTTCCACAGCTCTATGAACGTTTGCAAAACCCCGGGTCAAACAGACATGACTCACGCGTTACCGAGCCGTCGGGGAGAGGGGACTTCTGGCGACCTTACTCACGCGCAGGAACACAACATTAAGCTGTCATTAAGTGTTAATTTGTCTGTGGTATTCTGTAAGGTGTAGGTTCTCTCCAGTCGAGCTGTTCTTTGAGCGAATAATAAACGCTAAGCTATGGTTAAAGGAGGATCCAACATGGGTTGGGCAATATGAACCTTAATGTATCCTCTATAGGACGACTAAAGAGTTAACGCAATTTAAGGAGTGAAAGACCTCTTTTTTTAAAAATTGAGGATGTAAGATAGGTATACACAAAAACAGTCATTTTATTATGAATCTACACGTCACTATACTCTGACAGTTAGCGTGCGACCCGCGTCCATTTACTACAGTAAAAAAAAAACTACAAGATTTATATAGGTAAATTGATTTATTACAATGATTTACTCGCAGGGCGACAATCTCAATATAAACAAATGAACTTTATAACCAATATTAGTGCCAAGAACGTCATTATTAACCATGTCGCTTATCCATTTTGCATTTTAGTGCCAAAACGAAGTGCGCCAGTGACAATTTAGTTTAGTGAAGTGCAGTTACTAATGTAACGAGTTATACGATACTGCTATAAGCATATAGCAGTTTGTGAGTGTTATATTTTATGGTCGGCCTGATGATGTGGTTTAAGAGAGACCCTAAGCCGATATCGGCTGACAAGGAGAATGGTGTGGTGGGGAAGCTGAGAAGGAAGAAAACTCTCTTGAAGCCGACAAGAGAGTCGAGCGAGAGAGAGACGTCAACAGAGAGCGACAAGGAGAAAAGACGGTACTCTGACATTCTTGATATGAAGGTGTCGTTGGGTATGTATGTTTTTAATTAATTGTGATTTGTTTCAGCCGGAGGTTTTGAGGTTCCTTGCCATTTTATTAATGTACTGATGTTAAGTAGATTAAGTAAAGAGACATTGTTAAAGATACACAGGAATTATTATGAAAAAGTAAATATTACTAAACATAAACCACCTTATTACAAAACATGGTTTAAGTTAAAGTAAATTTGTAAAACCCACGTTTAAAGATAGCCCCGGCTCTTTTTGTCATATGGCGTTAGAAAGTGACGCGTTTCCTCATCTATCTAACTTAACCATTTCATATAATCAAGATAATGCAACATGACGTAAAAAAAACTTAAATGAGTTTATTAACTTTTAATGCTACTATTGTCCTATTAAAGAGTTTAATAGGTCAAGGTATGTGAGGATCAGTGGTCACTAGCAATAAGAATGACATCATTGATTAAGCACAAGGATAAATTATAACAGTTATATTCCCGTTATAAATGCTTCTTAATATGCTTTCTGCTATGTTTGTGTGTTTTTTAACGCGCAGATTTTTCGGTATTTATTGAATTAAGAACGGAAGAGACCAATAAGATTCAACGCGTCATGATCTAGGGATGTCACTTTATAACATTATAAAATTTATCTTCTGTCTGGCTCTATGTTAGTTTGTCGAGTCTCAATTAGAGCCAACACATTAGCAAATAATCAAACTCACATTTTGCACATAAGTTCAGTGACTTCTTATTTCACACGTTCAAAATTCGAAATGAGAGTAATTATAGTTTTAAAATGTCGTTAGACCGCATGTAGAGGCTTTAATTGAATAAAGAATAAAAGCGATTCAATGCGCGTGAGCAAAAAACCCGTCGACCGTCGGCCGGTAAGATATGGTGACGTCACGCACGTAGCAGGGAACTGTGCACGTATCGGGAAATAGGTATGTCATCGTGAATGAAAAGTACTAATATGTTACTTAGAACGCGTGTCGACAGTGAGATGATTTTCGATTGGATTCTGGTATGATTATCCTGTTTTAGAAATGAGTAGCGGATTTTATGTGACAAGAAGTAGCTTATGTTTTATTCTAGAGATCTATCTTTATGCCAAATTTCATCAAAATCTATTCAGTGATTACATCGGGATTTACTAACTTGAATCAAATCTTTAGTGTGGCAGTTTCCAACGGTGAGCCAGAGTAATTAATGTGATAAAATATTATTATGTTCTCATTTTAGTTATTAATTGTGTTCATCATAATTTATTCTTCTTTTATCTCGAAGCTTAGCTCCTTTTTTATGTCCATTAATATCAGAATAAAATCTTACTAACCTCGCGAGAACTAACGGGTTAATTATCTCATTAAAAATAAAATATGATACAATATACAGTCTTTCAACGCCACAATGAATAGGCAAGCATAATACATCTTTATGTCCTTTATAGTGCCAAAAGGCAAGTCAAAAAAAACATATTTGATCGCCTTCACAATACGCGTATATTCACCAAAAAACGTTACGTACTACGTCAATCGTTCATTATACTTTTTTCCAAGCAAAGGTGCTCTTCCCATGCAGCCTCTGAGTGAGTCACCTACAACGGCTCATTGATTTCAGACGATTTGAATTCGCGGGCGTATTTCTTGTGAAATACGCGCGTACCGTGAAGACATTATGTCTGGCTTGTGTCTACCCCTTACTTCGGTAATTTAGCTTCATTTTATAAGCGATTCTTAAAGATAAATTAGGTAGCTTAGGTTTTTAGTGAAGTACCTTCGGATAAAACCGCGGGACAGATATTTCATCGTCCTATTCAGGGACTGAAAAGTTGAGATGGAACGTTTATCGTGGTATGGACATGTCACGAGGAGGAATGTAAGCCAAGTGAGTTGAAAGTGGATGGATATACGGGAAGAGGAAGACCGAAAGATTTGGCGATGATAGCTCAGTGGTAGTGACGTCGAATACCGAGACGAAGGTCCCGGGTTCAAATCCTACAATGGAAAGGCAAACATCGTGAGGAAACCATAGCACGGTGGTAGGGTACTTTGTAGTACCCATCTGGCTGGCTACCACCCTTAAGTTGAAAATCTGTCGCCAAGCACCTATCGTGTGTTCCGACAGCTACCCTTGAGAGCCAGTTCCTTCTAGGCTTTGTGTGTGCACCACCTTCGGCCACATCATCACTTACCATGGTGAGATTGTGATATAAAAAAAAAGATGGATGGTTTGTGTGAAAGATGAAACAAAAGCACCGCGGGGATATAGGCATATTGAGAGTTACCGTACAACAAATATTTAGTTTACGCAACTTGTATGGAAGGTTTAGATAATACGGTCGTAAATACCACCCGTTTATAAACAATTGAGATAAGATTATCCATGTTAGGTAACTTGCTGGTTATCTTACTGTTAAGTAAGTAACAGGTAAACTGTGAAGGAAAAGCTCCTCGCAAGTAACTTTTTCAGATTTATTGTAACATACTATTATTGTAAAGGGTCTTTGATTGACACAGATTTTCTGTATAAAACATATTTTAATGATGCAGTATTAGTTTTATTTGTTGGGCAGGTAAAGATAATTATTTTATTTCATAAGATGTAGACGCTTTGATAGACTAAGTTTGTACATACCCTGGTCTGAATTTGATGAGCTTTCTTACTGCAGACCATTGGGATGAGCTCCCCATTACGGTTTTCAATCAGCGCTACGTTTTCGGGTTGTTCAAAAAAGGCGTAAAAAGAACACTTCATGGTCGGCAACATATTGTTATCACCTTTAGGTGGATCGAATTAACCACTGAGAAGGAGCTGATAAATTATGTTAAAATCAAACCATGAGGCCTTGAACGTGCTAACTAATCATTAGGTAAGTTCTCTGCTCCATCCCCAATTGAATTGGCGTAATGAATACGTAGCTTAGTTACAACCTAAGGCCATCTAGTGAAATCCCCGTCGAAACCTATTCACTTGTTTACGAAATGTTAAAACAGACGATTCTATTTGCTAAGAACACCTAAAATAGAATAACACAAATTATCTACACCAAATTAGATAGTCTTTATGCTCATTGTTAATTTTACGAAATACGTAGAATTGGAAAGCGCGTGACTACTAACTGTATATTTAGAATAGAATAGAATAGAATAGAATGATATTTATTTGACAGCAGTAAAAACACATATACAAAAAATTAAAAACACAGGAAAAAAAAAAAAGTTGAAAAGTACTTAATTAAAAAATACACAAAATAAGAATAATAAAAGTGCTGTCAAAAAGGATACCGACTCAGCATGAGTTGTGGCGTGTTACGTCACAACGCTGATTTTCAGCGGCACCCTAAATGAGGTGACGCCTGGACGTACATAAAATAGAATTGTGGGAGATGACATAATTATATATCTATTTATAAAAAAATATAAAAAAAATAATAATAATGCAGATAAATACAAGTTATACAGTGGCTAATCATAAACTAAACAACAAAAATAAATAAAACACAGTAAATAACATAATATATTAGAACTAAAATAAAAAAAGAAATAAAACAAAAGCCGTTATTACATAAAAGGTTATTTGCCCCCACACAAAATACGAAACGGAAACACAGATTAAATTAAATACGTACGGAGAATCGATACGATACGCTGTCGCACTGCTGCCACTGAGATGTTTTATTCACGATTTGAAGGAAGATTTAAAACAATCGACCTTTTTTATTAGTCCAATTTCTGATGTCTTTTCAACCGCAACCTTTAGCTTTTAATTGAGCCGGGTCGGTGCGGCGAGCGAATCCAATCAATATTTTGACCTGGCTTTCAAGTCGCGGTTTAATCTACGTTCCAGAGACAATTGCACCCAGAAAAAAACATAGATAAATAGGTCTTTAGTGATACACGTAAAAGAGAAAGTAAGAAACAACGAGCCGATAACTTTGGGGCTATAAAATTAATAATAAATGTAAACAATTCGTTCTATCCAGCCAAGGATTAACCAGAACCTTCCACCTTTTGCAGCGTGAGAGAAAAACCAACATCTCCACAAACATCCCTGCAAAAGTCTCTCACTTTACTTATTAAAAAGGTCACTACACAGATCCCATTAGTCATAGTGCAGTTACATAGCTTAAAACTTTTCCTCAAGGAAAAGCCTAGTTAAATGTGGAAACCGCATCAAAATACACGCAGTACTCCTCTATTTCTAAGCATACTAGCGAATGGACAGATAGAATTTGCGATTTAAAATAACCCAACCCGAAACGGTAGTATGTCTAAGCGTTACGAATTTACGATACAGTATCTTATAGTTAGTATGAACTCCTAAGTAGATAAACCATGTTTTGTGTCTAGTAGAAAGTGTTCGCACGACGCAAATCTTCAAAATCCAAGCCGCAAGACGTTATTGTATGCTAATTACAATTAACCTAACTAAGCTATTGCTTAACCGATGCCAAAGTCGTAGAAAGCAAGGCAGTAATGTAACCATGTCCTTGAAATATTTGATCGTATAAATGATAGTAATAATTTCTGAGCTATTAATACAGAATAAATAATAGTACTAACGTACTATTACCATAATTATTCTTGCACATTATAGCATAAATATTGAGAAAGAGAATTTATATGTCTTAATCCAAAAAGTTGTTAGGCCTTAATATTTTCGAAGATTAATGCTACTGAAGTTAGCACTGGTTCAGAAACGACTTTCGACGCCGTCGTATTCTACCGAGAATTTTTTCATTATCATAAGAGAAAAAAATCAAAAACAATACGTCGGCGTTGATGTTGATTTGACTCCTGACTCATTACAATTCAAAAGGTATAGAGGCCAAAAATACTCGCCGTAGTAAAAACAAGATCAGCTGATATCCTTTTTCAGTAACGTGTTTTTTATAATACATCCATTAAGTTAAATTACTGTGCCAGTAATGATACTGTGTTTAACGGTTTCAACTGCTTTGACTCACTGTAATCTTAACAATGTCTCTTTGATCGGCGATCAATCATGCAAACTATTTTTTGTTCTCAATATCAGGTCATTGTTTTAGTTTTTATGTGATGCAGACGTCTCGGTTGTTAGTGATGATTGAACTTGACGCCCGTGGCGTTGATCATCACTGATTCATAACTTTAAATATACGTATAGTAAAAATAAGGTACGTTTATGGCAAGGAATTCTCATACTCCGGAAAAGAAAGGAATTTTTTAAAACAAATACCGTTTCAACAGAACGCCGAGATGAAAGCGACGAGTCTCTGTACGAGTCTGCCGACGGTCATAGCGACGCCATCTCGGCAAGCGATGACGCTTTGCCCAGACTCGGCAAGACTCCGACAATCAGCAAAGAATCACTGAAACTAGCAGTAACAGACGAAGAGGTAGAGATAAGAAAAAAGACACATAGAAAAACAATGTCACTCTCCAATCCTCTGGAAATCGTTAGGAGTCTAGGTGATGAGTGGTTCGATTCAGCTAAAAAAGATTTGGACAGACACAGCGATAAAAAGAAGTCAAGGGAAAGTCTTTGGAGTGAAGAAGATAGAGATTCTATCCACGGTTCTACCATGAGACTTGATCAATCTAGAAAGAACAGTAAAAAGGAGGATAAAAGTCAATCAAACAGTCGAAAGAGCAGCACAACAGACGCGCCCAAAACTAGGAAAAGTAGCAAAAGTTCCTCTGTAAGTGCTCTGAATTTCCTCCGAAGAAAAAAGACACCGACATCAAATGTGAAACCTGTTGAAGCAGTCGCAGAAGATGTAGTAGATACAGTCGTACAGAAGTCAGTAATAACAGACGAAATTCTGAATTTTACTAAGCTGTTTCTCGAAGGTGAGAAACTTCATGCATCGATAAGTCAACCACAACCGCCAGTTGAAACCGATTCTGATGATGAAGATGAACCTCCAACCCCTAAGCAGTTATCAGAACATAGAAGAAGATTGAGTCGACAAACTTCAAGAAGTAAAAGCAAGGTTAGAGGAAAGAGTCAGTCTTTGAAAGTTAATACTTTGAGGAAGTCTCACAGTGGAACACTAAAGAAGGGTAAAAAGAAGAGTGTAAAAGCACCATCGGCTGGCAGGAGCAGGCAAGCAAGCATTGTGGAACAGACACCTCTGGTTAAGAAGAAACATTCAGAATCTATGAAGCAGAATTCTTGGCTGTTCAGCGGCTCTAGAGGTAAGTGTTTAACTGTTTTAAAATATATTTATAAATAAAACAATGTGTTTCAGTTTTTCTTATAGGGATGCTTCCTGGATAAAAATAATAATTGTAATTAGTCCTTCAGTTAGGTAATCAAAAAATATTGGACACGTGTTTTTTGCTTTATGAAATAAATAAATATTTACAAAAATAACGCTTGTCAATGTTCGAGGCTTGGGTGGGACGTCACAATTTGTTGCAAACTCACGTCACGCGGAACTTCAACAGACCTTATCTTTGCCAATTTTATTTAATTGACAAAAGAAAAAATACGTTCAAATATTTTTTGATAATCGGACTAAATATAATTATTCAAGCAACTAGCCCATTGCGCCATTCCAGTAGGTATGTTACTATTTTTACATAATGATGGATATGGTCGTGATTACTCCCTGAACGCTGATGTATTTTTGTCAACGTCGTTTCCGACTGGGACTCATTAGGGGATTCAAAACCGAAAGTCAAGGAAATAATTAACCTAACTAAGCTGTCACCGAATTGAGAACAGCTGTATTGCGTTCCCTATTTCTTTTAAGTTTAATTATAACATTGCTACTAACTGCATATTTTACTTGTACCATTCGTTACGGTCCAAGATCTACCACGCTTTTGAACGGATCTAGAATTGACATCATCAGCGGTATACCTTGACTGTTTAATATTTTCCTCATTCACTATAGGTACAATAACTATTTCGATAGATGACATAACTTGTGTAGCAGACGTATTATCTTGGTTCCGAGCGAAGCGTTTGATAGTGTGTGACATAGTGTGACCTTACATCGCTCTCTGAAAACTGGTTAAGACACCTTGTGATATGTTAGATTTTATTCTTCCTTGTTTTTATGAGATGTTTTTAATCTGTTGGTTTTTATGTAGTTTTCTTTCGTCTTCTTTTTTATAATAACTAGCAGTTTTAATTTATATGTATGCATAAAATAGTCTTGCAAGTTTTAATTATTAGTTTCTTATAATTCTTTAGTATGTTTGGGTTTTAGGTAGTTTCCATAAGTTTATTTCTTATTCATATTATTCGCTGGTCATTTTTATCAGTTTTTTGCTGTGTAACTGATTCTTTTGTAATTTTTAATGTTACTTTAGACATGTCATTAATCCATTATACCGATCCTATAACTTTAAAAATATTAGTAACTATACTTGGTATAATAATATTAATAAATATCCTGGGACATTCCTCACACACGGGTCATCTGATCCCAAACTAAGCAGAGCTTGTACTATGAAAACCAGATAACTGATATAATACCTACTTTTTGTTTGTAAATATATACTTAAGACTCAGGACATACAGACATGTTCATTCGCACAAATGCATGTCCTGTGTGGGAATCGAACCCTAGACCTGTGGCGTGATATTTTTTTATTTTTTTTATACGACTAAGTCGGTAAACAAGCATACGGCCCGCCTGATGGTAAGTGGTTACCGTAGCCATATGGACGCTTGCAATACACGAAGCATCGCTCAGGCGTTACCGACCTTTCCCCCCTCCCCTATGAGCTCTGGCGACCTTACTCACGCGCAGGAACACAACTTTACACAACATAAAGTTATTTGGCTGCGGTATTCTGTAAGGTGGAGGTACTTCCCCAGTCGAGCTGCTCTTTGAACGAATAAACGCTATGCTCTACCTCTCTCAAATGATAGGTGGAATCTTAACCAGAGTCTTAACCAACCACGCCAGCTGGCCCGTCATGTATGTTAACATATTCTTCAGTTTCTCCGTGCTCAGTAACAATGATAGTCATAGAGCAATTTCTGAATAAATTAAGATCTCAACAACTTAACACGCGCATGCTAATAAAGCTACATTTATCTTTTTATCCGCCTAACATCCCGCATATTCAGTTATTACTCACTGGAATCTTCAGTCTATTATAAACTTAATTGTTGTGTACTTTATTAGTCACTGGGTGATCAATTTCCTGTTAATATGAATTTTCAACCGTATCCTTGCTTATGGTTTGATCTTAATTTAGAATTGTTTTGTGTGAGTCGACCGACGGAAATCCTTTAGCATAACTGGAAGTTGATTGTGCTTATTACAGATTATAAATCAAGCTAAGTCTGTGCCAACAATCGATTTCTTAGTTTAGTGTGTGTGTTTTCGATGAAGAAACATCGGGTCATTTGCACTGAATAAAAAATTCTCCAATTTCTAGTAACGGCCACTTGGTGCAGGCCGTAACCCATCGTTGTCTGAGTAGGTAAACCTAGCTAACCGACAAAAATAAAAAGCACAATTTGGACGAGAATATAAAATAAATAAATATCCTGGGACATTCCTCACACACGGTCATCTGATCCCAAACTAAGCAGAGCTTGTACTATGGAAATCAGATACCTGATATAATACATATACAACTTTTTGTTTGTAAATATATACTTAATATACATAAATTACACCCAGACTCAGGACATACAGACATGTTCATGCACACAAATGCATGTCTTGTGTGTGAATCGAACCCACGACAGACACGATGCGGCGCGAAAGGATCTTAACGAACTACGCCAACTTACCCGTCAAAAAAATACAAAGATTTTTCTTTCAAAGGGTTCAAAGTTGGAATGAAAGTTTCCTTAAACTCTCGCTGAGACAACGTCAAAAACGTTTTGTAATAAAAAAATCCCCGTAACTCTTTTATGTGACTAATTCTCAAAACCTGTTATTATATTATCTCTTAATAATAACTTTAATGTATTGCTTAAAAAGCAATATTTCAAGTGTAATGACTTTATGTTTGACTGCCAGTTTCGAGCGATGTTTATGAGCGAAGTTCGAGTTGTGTATCGTAAAGTATGTAGCAGGAATTATACTTTGCATTAACATATTTGATATTTGTTTATTAACTCTTGAGTACTCTTGATGCATCAACGGTACGGCCTATCGTGATAAAATTTGGCACATATGTAGATAAGAACCTGGAAATAATAGTTGTTATCCCGGGAAAACGTTAGATTCCTCCGCAACACGGCTGAAACCGTGGGGCAAAAAATAGCTGTAAATATTTGTTAATTTATGGGAAGAAAGGGAAACAATTCGAGAATGTTCTGGAGCAAAAGTATCAAGATAATTAAAATGTGGTCTAAATTGAACATCATTAGATTGTGTTAATCATAAATTAACCGTATGTCATTGTTTCTAGATTCCAAAATCATTTTTTCCAACCACAGTGAAAAACTAGGCTGTCACATCCCTGGACACTTGATACAAGCCTAGGTACCGTGATTATCTATATTTTGAATCACCTGCACACGCAGCGAGCGGGGCAATACTATCAGGACTACTATCACGCCATTACGTTTCGGACGAAGATACATTTCGGAGGAGTGCGAGTGTCGCTTCTACGGTATAGTTATAATATTCTTTGCTTATGATTAAGAGCGCGCATAAAGCCAGAAAAAAATGCGAATGGCAGATGAAACAAACTTATGTCTAATATTCGCGTGGCATGAGACCGAAATAGCGTGTTTCGCGGAACAAAAATGAACTAAGCGCTTCTAATCTAAATAACTCGTGAAGTTTAGAATATTTTAAAAAAATCGTTAGTATCAGCCCTAGGTCATACGTTACTGATATTATTTATGAAATTTTTGTCTTAATTAGATACACCATAAACGAATAAAAACGAAAATTAATTAATATTAGAGGTATCTTTGTGTTTTTTTTTCTATTGAGGAATTTTCATTCCATTATGTTTTTGACTGAACCCTTGCATATATAATGAAAATAGCCATATAAAAATATTTTTTTCATTTAAATATTATTTACTTGGGTACATATTAAATATTATTTACTTTAGTATTTCAATTCTAAGATATGTTATTTTGCTTTTTACGCACTCTTAACGGACTTCAATCATAAAATACTTTTGAATCATTATAGGTTATAGAAAAACAAAATGGACTTTATTGTAATTGCCCAGACATGAATGACATTTATAACAGTATGCGATAAGACAAAAAACAAGTAACACAAGTACTTACAACGTCCCATTGACCGAGATCGGAATGTTGTGTGCCGGACAAACGGACAGACGGACGGGCTCGCACATACCGATTATTATGTATGTCGCTGGAATATATTTATTCGGGATTATTGTAATACGTCTGCCATTGAAGTGTATTGAAAGTTTTACGTTTGAAATGACATATCAAGGTTAAGATTTTAATTAGATAAATTATCCAATTTAGGTAGTCAAAGTTACGCTGTAGAGATAACTGAATTTTGAAAAGTAAGGGAGTTTTACATACTTACATAACAAAAGTTTTTTTGTTGAATAAAAACTAACCTATGAGATAAATACTCCTCCCTCCTCCTTGCATCGTATACCTCATTGCTGAGGGACGTGACATTTTTGGGTTATCTTTTCACGGACTATTGCACGACATCTGGATCGATCTTCTGCTGTGTGGATAGCAGCACACAGACTGGTATCCAATGCTGCGCGTAATTGATCAGACCAACACATCGGGCTTCGACCCCTCTGCCTCTTTCCGTCCACCTTGCCAGTAATTAGCAACTTCTCCAGGTTGTCGCCTCTCTTTCTTGCAATGTGAAACAGAAAAACTACTTGTAGTCAAATATTTCATGCCGTCGACTGCAAAGTAGGATTTAGAAGGGCTAAATGAATTGTGCGATTAGAATGTAAATATTATGTAATTAATCTAAGCCTGTTTTGAAAAGAGTAATTGCTGAGTTTATTGCCGGCTCTTCTCAGCAAATGCAACCTTCCGAACCGGTATTAGAGTATTAGAGTCAGACTTTTCATAAGTGCCTGCGAAGGTCTATTTGAATAAATGATTTTGAATTTTGAATTTTGAATTTTGAATTTTGAATCAGTTAATTTAGGAGTTAGTATTTATTATGCAGTGAATTCACTCCACATTGCGTTTTGGATGGATGTTTGGTATTGCATGTTCTGTACAAGTTATTCATGCCGCGCAGTGAACTTACTGTCCTAAACATTAATATTCCAAACAATATTTTTCGCATAGCATTGAGAAATGCGATAATATTTTACCGATAAATAAGAATTAATGGGCATACCGCGGCGGTTCACGGTCGGAATTATGAATGAACGCGCTATTAGTCGCCCGTGAAATGTGAATGATTATATTGTATCGGTAATAATCGGTATATCGATATAATCGGAAGCTATTATATATACTCGCGGGTGACAGCTAGGACCTATATTATAAAGATACCTCTTTACAAACTTCTTTACAAACTTTACCAAGTTTGTTTGTAAGTTTGGATGTGAGGTAAACTCCGGAATTACTGAACCGCTTCAGTTTTTTTTCACTAATAGACATATATTGCCCCCTAAATAGGCTTCATTCCAGGAACGCGGGTGAAAAAGGATTATGCAAATTAACTACCTAAATACCTTCCAAGTTCGCCCCCTACTAGTTTTCTGATGCAGGGAGACCAGCATGTGGGAGAAGTCAAAATAGTCAAATACAGAGGCATGTAATGTGTGCCAATCCATTCTTAGTCTATGGTAGGCCTTGACCTTCAATTCAGTCTTTAACATAAGGGCACGTGGGGCCCGCCCTATCGTCACTGAACAAAAGGACATACTGAAGTTTTCATCCACGTTTTTGTTTTCTAAAGGTGCCTCGAACTATTATGAATGAATTTTCAACCGAATTGCTCCGTTTGTTGTTATTATTTGGCACCCTATCAAAGCTATTATTAGTATAATTCGATTGGGTGTTCCCAATGAATCTATATGCAAAGGTATCATTAAAAACCATCGTCGATCTGAGCACGACAGCGATTGACATGCGCGGACGCATGCTGTCCGGAAGTCTATATAAATAGCCGCCAATTTTGGCCGCAATCAATTTCAAGCCATGTCACCCGGTCATAAAGTTCATAATGCACGATCCTGCATTTGACAGTACCCTTCAGTGCGTTGAGTCACGTAGCCAAATCGAGTCTGCATTGTCTCCGTTCGATTCCCGGACGCTAATTTTGGACTTCTAATCGCTGAGGATGATCGGTTTGTAACGGTTTTATTTTATTTGGTATTTGATGAGGCGTAAGATATTTGTGAGATTTTTGTAGTTTTTTTTTATTTATTTGTATAAAAGCATGCCAAAGGTGAAAGAACTAGCGAAACAAGGTTTTGCAGTTTATTTATGTTTTAGCACAAATCGCTCAATTTATCAATAGTAATTTTTATTAGGTATTTTTATCAAACGTTCAATTAAATAAAAAATAAGTTTTTTTGTTAAAAAGTTTTAATACAAGCTTTTTTTGGTGACTGTACTTTTTAACCGACGAAAAAAGGAGGAGGTTTACAAGGCGATGCGTATATTTTTTTATAAATTTTTTTGTTGACTATACTTGCATTGTCATCCAATATACTAATGTATACCAAATATCAAGTCCATTTCACCCACCACTGGAAGTGGGTGAAATTCGACTTGCAAGATACCAACCGAACGTAGTTACAAACATACATTGCAATTTAAATAAAAGCTTGTAAAAATGGTTTATTTCAATCATTACAATGAAAATGCGTTCTCAAAGCATTAGGTTAGTTATTTCAACTTGTTATTCATTTAAACTTTGCTCTATTTTCAATTGGGTGCAAGATGATATAGCTACTTTTATTTCAAAGTTGTACTAGCTTACAAATATTTAATGCAAAAGTGTTTGGTTTCGGCTCCGACCTATTATTTGTGTAAAATATATTTGCACTTACAACGTAAAAATAGCAACGTGCAATCGGGACGGTATCGCAACCCGGTCGCTTCGTCATCGCCCGCTGACATCAATGAAACGCACGTCACATTTGTTTATCTGACCAAAATAAATATGGTTCTGTCATAATACGTCACTCCAGTCTCAAATGTGTAGTTTAAACGTGAGGATGGAAAGTTCGAATTGTGTGCGAAAGAGAAGAAAAACATCCTATTAAAAGTGACGGGCCTGGATGGATTATGCCTGAAATTCTTTGACAGTTTCTAAAGCCACTTTAGGCCAAATTGTCGTAAATAACTGTCACAATTGCAGACTGAAAAGTTAAATGAAGATATTTATATTCATTTTACGAAGAGGTCCAGAAGGAGAGAGCCAATCCCTCTCCTATCCTCATACATACCTACAAATAAAAAAAAACCTACCTCAATTTTTACCTCGAAGCCATTTTCAGAGTGATAAATTTACGCAGTGATGCTAGTAACTTTCCTACGTGGAAAAGTCGAATCGGGAGGCAAGGTTACAACCACACAGCACGGTCACTTTATTTACAAACACACCGAACTCATTTGTACCTGCAATGTGAACTCACGAGGAATTCAAGGGGGCAATTGAGGTCGATGGCCAATCGAGGTGTTGACGTCATCGGATAATAAACATACAATCGGGATGATACGTCCAGACGCGTGATTGTTGAATTTTAGCAACCGATTGCAATGTTATCAGCTTTTTATTAAGTAGTTTTGCTTTATAACGCATGAAGCCAATTTAGTTTTAAATTCTTAACTTATAGCGTTATAGGGCTTGCACGAAGGTATAAGTTGTTCCCAGTGGAAATAAGTTATTTTACATTAGCGTCAGAAATTCCCTGAAGTTCGTATCGTGGAAATAGGTCGGGCATTGTTAGAATTTATTAGACTTTACGTTCCATAAACTATAATAACGTTCCAAATTCTAAAGGAAAATGAGGTTGCATGCAATAAGTTAAATTCTTCATAATCATTTTCCTTTCAATCTTGGATATTGATTAATTTTGTAGGTACTACTCATACGTCTGTGATTAATAGTGTTTTTCCACTTTTTCTCGTCTAATACTTAATGGTCTATCTATCTTATTATTATTCTATTGTATTAGCGCATTATTATTGGATTTCATTAAAGTCATCAGAGCTTCCCAGATCATCAGATATTCTTGCAGCAAACTGTATAATTTGGGACATTTTCTTGACCACATCAAAACAATAGAAATTTCATGGGAAATGGGGATTAGCATTTTTATACCCTGCCCCAATGTCCATTTATATAAGTTGGCACATCACGTTTTGGTCTTTCGCAATTGGCATTGTTCTTAATTTTTTTTCAAACTACCAGTCTTTCCATACAAGTCTGTATATCTATCAGATCTTTCTCAATTCGCCAAATGTGTCCTCAAGGCCATCCCATTAAATCCACCATGTTTGCCGCTCCTGAGTCACCAGTGGGGTGTTGACCTCGACGTGACTTGGCTCCTAGACGCCACCATGCGTGCGCGTGAGTTTTTTTGCATTTAGCCCACTAATTGGGTCTACTTACTGTACACTGACCTACTCAGTGGTCATTTTGTGTCTATTGCCTGAATGTAATATTTGGTTCCAGATCAATTTGCTCGTTGACATTCATTAAAAGAGGTACAATAAATTCGGATATGTGAGGGTCTGACGTTGAGATTGGAACGTCTCCTATTTCTAAAGGTCTTTGAATTTAGGAGCATGATACAGTTGTTTTCTCCTTTACATTAAGGTATTTTTTTTCTGGCTTCTTTCCTTTCATTATGGTTCGAATAAATTCTGCCGTATGTTGAGGTCGAGTATATTTGAAATCTTTTGAATCATATCAAAGATTATCGCTCACATAATGAAATGTCTGTTTTTTTTTTGTTCAAAGTAATGTTTTTTTTTTGCCTTATTCTCCAAGACAGTTTCCTTGTCATAACTCCGTTCGTCGAGTCATTATTAAAGATTTATAGTCTGCCAGGCGTATCTATTATTTCCTTGCTTGCAATTCTTGAAACCATTCCTCAAACGGTATAATTGCTTCTTAATAACTCTGTTGCAAACCATATGCGAACAAAATTTCCCCACATGAGTTTCAACTCTCAGACCTTTGTGCATAGTGTTTAAATTCGCACGCAGTATTTATATCAATGGTTCAGCTGTTGCCTATGCTGCAAGTTGACGCGATTCTGGCGTGAGATCATCTCTAATAATATGTGCATTAATTTGTATGGCCGCATCAACGCTAGCTGGGTTATGTGACTTCAACTTCGCTAGTAGCTATTTGTTGTGAGTTAGTATCATGGTCTTGGTCTTGTTTTTGTCATCTTTTGATTTTACGATGATTGATTGAGACGTAAGTTGAATTTAAGGAGTTTTATAACTTATTTTGCCGTTGAATTTATTGTTTTTTTAATGTCGTAATCACTACTTTAAGTCCTTTAAGTAATGATTAGTAACATTTTTACTATTGACGTTAGCAAATGCTTTGCAGAGGGCCTCTCGCTGAAGACTTATGGATCTTTCCTCATAATTTTAAAGCAATTAGGTTAGTGTTTTTGGAATAATAAGTTTTCTATTTATCAATTGTTGCACAAAAGTGATAGTAAAGCGTTTTGAGTTTTCATTTACAGACAGGGTTGGTTTGGTTGGGTTACATAAGTTTATGATCATATTCATTAGATTATCTGGAAATATAAGTATTTGCCAAACGTAGTCTTTATATGCGATATTTAAGGACAATTCTAATGATTCTTGGAATGTATGTCGCAGTTTGTATTTGGGACATTATTACATTGATTTTATGAGTTGTCCTCATATTGGTAAACTATGCTCGTACAAACTAGATCCATATAAGTTAAAAGTCATATTGTTTTGTTGTAAGGTGGGAAAAGTTGTACCAGAAGTTACAAAGATAATATCAAGCTTTTCCTTTTAAACTGACACTCAAGGCTCCACTTGAGGTCTTGTCTCCTTTGTTTGTTTGTATTTGCTTTATACTTTAACTTATTCTTATGATTCATGCTATATCATTTTATATTCTTCGTGCGTTTTTATTGCGTTATTCCGGATAGGAAGTTTTTACCCAGCCTGTGTGATAAACTACTAAAACGACTATTTAAACTTACGCACGAATATATCATTGGGTTATTGGGCGAAGAAAAGCGTACCTCTTGGGTATGTCTTATTTGTCTTCCTTCGATTATTTTCTTATGTAAAAATAAAACAAAAAATACACCGTACTAAATAAAAAATTAAAAAATAATAATTAATAATACATATTATAAATACATACGTAACGTAATAATAGCACAGCCAAATTCTTCATTTCGCACAAGCAGATTATAACCACGTCGATTCTTTTGGTGTGTATGTCACCGTATTTTTGTGAAAACCGTTTGTTTATAATCTACCTAGCTTTTTTTTTTTTTTTTTTTATACGACTTAGTCGATACACAAGCATACGGCCCGCCTGATGGTAAGCGGTTACCGTAGCCATATAGACGCTTGCAACACACGAAGTATCGCTCACGCGTTATCGACCTATCCCCCCTCCCCTATAATAATAATAATAATGTATTTATTTCATAATCAATAGGTTACAATACAAAAACAAGGTTGGGGCCGCCTAGTAAGTTAATATAAACCTGTATCAGGAGACCCCGCTCTTCCATAACAAATATATCATAATCATCAATCTAAATGGAAACAAACGTTTATAAAAAAATAATAATATAAAAGGTATTTTTTTTTTTTTTTTTTTTTTTTAAGTGACAATATTAATGAAAAATATAATTTTACTATATTTGTAGCTAAAAATATGTGTGTGAGCATAAAACGTGTGTATAGGGGTGTGTGGGTGTGGGGGGGTGTGTGGGTGTGGGGGGGTGTGTGGGTGTGGGGGGGTGTGTGTGTGTTTGTTTTAAGTACCATCCGAGGACGTGCGTATGAATACACAAGGCACGACCGAGGACCTTTTCAAAGCGAGGACCTTTTCGAGGGTCCTCGGTTTGACCTGACCAAAGATTCGTAATCTGCAAGCGATTTTGAGCCTTTCTATATACTTAATATGAAAAAGTGGTCCGAACCTCGGTTTGATCAAGAAAATCCATAATCTTACACAGGCAGTGTGTATCCCACCAGATGGCGCCACTTCGTCTCTCACACACCCTCATTACACAAAATTTCACGTTGATTGTATTATCCGAGGACATATGTGTTACCTTTCACACAAAAGACCTCGGTTGGCTAGTTTTTCGGAACAATGTGTATGTAGGACCTCGGTTTGCTAGATTTTCCGAACAGTGTGTATGTAGGACCTCGGTTTGCTAGATTTTCCGAACAGTGTGTATTATAGTCCTCGTTTTGACTGTTTTCATCTTGTGTAAAGACGAGTGTTGTACTATCATTTCCTAGGCGTTCATCAGTTGGATGAAATCTTTAAAAACATCTTTAGTAGCTACTAAGTGCACGAGGATTATGATGCTTCTTCTGCAATATGTGCTAAATACCTAATATACGACATTATGTTTAAGAAGAATCTATATCTAAAGTAGAAATGCCGTCTAAGTGAAATGTCAGTAGTAAGATTTGAAGCAAACCAAAGGTACAATGAAATAAATAACGTGGACGTACATAAAACTTTATCGAAGGTGTATTTTAATTTTTTTATGATGAATTATGTATTTAATACATTAAAATATACTACGTGTAAGTTGTTTATTTAATAAATGATACATATTGAATAGATTTTACATAACAATTCCAGATGAGAATTATTACTTGTTTCTTACTTTTTACCTGGCTACCATTTGAAAGTGGAAAATCTGTCTCCGAGCATTTACCGATGTGTTCCAGTAGCGTTAAATTCTAGGCTTTGTGTGCTTATCACCTTCGACATCATTCGACCCTTATTATTATTATTATTTGGGTTAAGTGGCTGTTTCAAGTCTTTCCAGAGCTTGTATCACTGCGACCAGACTAGATCTATTGTGATCGCCACGTTAATTAAATTTCACTGCCAAGACCTACAGCTATAATAAACTGCACAATATTCTTGGCAGGAATGGATTTGACTTCATCTGGGTGTAACAGGTGTTTCCCCAGATGAGTATTTCGTTTAGGCATAAGTGGACAGCACTCACACAAGAGATGTATTGGTGTTTCATCCGCCTCACGGCAAAATCTGCACAACCTCGAGTCGTGAACACTTACCATGGTGAGATTAGGTCAAACATAAGAACTATTTAAACCTAATATGTATGCCAAACCGAGCTATCAACTGTTGTAAACTTTCCTCATGAAAAGAAAACCCTGTCTGCAGCATTACCACAAACAGGTCATTATAATAGTTTATCTCTCTAAACCTAATGTGTATGCCAAGGTTGAAGACGATACTATCAACCGTTGAGGATTTGCCTCATGCAGGCACGACCCTGGCTGCAGTATCACCAAAAAGTGGTGATTGACTAGTTTAACTCTCTAAACCTTACGCATATGCCAAATTTGAAGACGATGCTATTAACCGTTGAGGACTTGCCTCATGAAGACACGAACCTAGGCGCAGCATCACCAAAAACTGGTAATATACTAGTTTCACTATCTAAGCCTTACGCGTATGCCAAATTTGAAGACGATGCTATCAACCCTTGAGGACTTGCCTCATGAAGACACGACCCTGGCTGCAGCATCACCAAAAACTGGTAGTTTACTAGTTTAACTCTCTAAACCTTACGCGTATGCCAAATTTGAAGACGATGCTATCAACCCTTGAGGACTTGCCTCATGAAGACACGACCCTGGCTGCAGCATCATCAAAAACTGGTAATACACTTGTTTAATTCTCTAAACCTTACGCGTATGCAAAATTTGAAATCGATGCTATCAACCGTTGAGGACTTACCTCATGAAGACACGACCCTTGCTGCAGCATCACCAAAAACTGGTAATTTACTAGTTTAACTCTCTAAACCTTACGCGTATGCCAAATTTGAAGACGATGCTATCAACCTTTGAGGACTGTCCTCATGAAGACACCACCCTGGCTGCAGCATCACAAAAATCTGGTAATTTTCTAGTTTAACTGTCTAAACCTTATGCGTATGCCAAATTTGAAGACGATGCAATCAACCGTTGAGGACTTGCCTCATGAAGACATGACCCTGGCTGCAGCATCATCAAAAACTGGTAATACACTTGTTTAATTCTCTAAACCTTACGCTTATGCAAAATTTGAAATCGATGCTATCAACCGTTGAGGACTTACCTCATGAAGACACGACCCTTGCTGCAGCATCACCAAAAACTGGTAATTTACTAGTTTAACTCTCTAAACCTTACGCGTATGCCAAATTTAAAGACGATGCTATCAACCTTTGAGGACTGTCCTCATGAAGACACGACCCTGGCTGCAGCATCACAAAAATCTGGTAATTTTCTAGTGTAACTGTCTAAACCTTACGGGTATGCCAAATTTGAAGATGATGCTATCAACCGTTGAGGACTTGCCTCATGAAGACATGACCCTGGCTGCAGCATCATCAAAAACTGGTAATACACTTGTTTAATTCTCTAAACCTTACGCGTATGCCAAATTTGAAAACGATGCTATCAACCGTTGAGGACTTGCCTCATGAAGACACGACCCTGGCTGCAGCATCACAAAAAACTGGTAAATTTCTAGTTTAACTGGCTAAACCTTACGCGTATGCCAAATTTGAAGACGATGCTATCAACCGTTGAGGACTTGCCTCATGAAGACACGACCCTGGCTGCAGCATCACCAAAAACTGGTAATATACTTGTTTAACTCTCTCAACCTTACGCGTATGCCAAATTTTAGGACGATGCTATCAACCGTTTAGGACTTCCCTCATGAAGACACGACCCTGGCTGCAGCATCACCAAAAACTGGTAATATACTAGTTTAACTCTCTAAACCTTACGGGTATGCCAAGTTTGAAGACGATGCTATTAACCGTTGAGGACTTGTCTCATGAAGACACGACCCTGGCTGCAGCATCACCACAAACTGGCCATTATAATAGTTTAATATCTAAACCTAAGGCGTATGCAAATTTTAAAGACGATACTCTCAACTGTTGAGGACTTGACTCATGAAGTGCTATGACGACCCTGGCTGGAGCATCACATCACCACAAATGGTTAATATTTTAGTTAAACTTTGTAACGTAACTAAAGTAAAAACTCATTGGGGAGGGTCGGTAACGCGTGAGTGATGCCTCGTATGTTGCAAGCGTCCATATGGCTACGGGAACCGCTTACCATCAGGCGGGCCGTATATGCTTGTTTACTAAATAAAGCTGTTGCTTTCGACACTCTGACAAAAATCTTTTGAAAAGCGCCAACAAACTTAAAGTCACTGACATGTCCTCGCTTGGTAGCTCAGATTAGAAAATGTGTGTACGAAATAAAGATAACATTAATAAATTATCTTAAACGCAAATTGATTAGGTAGATTTTCCAAGTCCTCGCTTTGATCAAGTTCTGCGCGGGAAACTGCCCTCGGTTTGGTAATGTAAAGTCAAACACAGCGTCCGCACTTTGTACAAGATATAAGTAATAATGTGTAAAAAAGGTCCTCGGAAGTATATGGCAGGGCTTACGTAAGAGGTCCTCGGTTGGCTCACACAAAGCCCTCGTATGTGCATCGCTGGTCACGTTTAGGTGTGTATTTTAGGTCCTCGGTATGATAGCCACAATTCATACGACAAAAAACTGAGATAGCGCTATACCAATAAGGTCATCACTCTAGATTTTTTTTCCTGTCTCTTTCTATCTTATTCATAAAACCCTGTGAGGTCATTAAACCTGTTTTTCGGAGGGTCCTCGGTTTGTACAAGAAAAGATAAGGTCCTCGTAAGGGTGTCTGTACAAACAGGGGTGTGGGGGTGAGTGTGTGTGTGTGTTATTATTATCATCAATTAAACAACATAATCATGTTACAATATTAGACACATTTACACAATATTACATTATTTAAAATTTTCAATATTATTTAATAATTTTAGTAAGAGCCTCTATTTCATTAAAGTTTTGAGATTTAATCCAACTAGTCAACGCCATTTTGCAATCGTGAAAGTTTAAAGGATATATGTTCAATGCTCTGTTAATTTGATTATATAGATAAGTAGATTGTTTGAAGAATTGACGGCTAGCAAACGCTGTTTTCGTGGTAGGAATCTGCGCCACGTTATATTTTCTTCTGTAGTTGATGAAACTAGGATCAAAGGGGATGGATTTATGTGTTACGAGGGTAATATTCAGTATATATAACTTCCTTACAGTTAAGATGTTACACGACGAGTATAGAAAATCTGTGGGATACTGATATGGTTTAAAGTACATGACTTTTAAGAGACATCTCTGGGCCCTTTCCACCTCCATAAATTTAGTTATGCAGGCACCACCCCATACTGGAATACAATAAACAATAATTGATTGTGCCAGTGCAACGTATACCTTATTCAATAAATCCCTTGAAACAACACAGCGTAAAATCTTAAAAATCCATACCAATTTTCTTATTCTGTTAGTGACTAGTTCTATCTGAGAGTACCAAGTAAGACGTTGATCAATCATAACACCTAGGTATTTGGTTGAATTAACTTTATTTATGTTAGGACACGTACAATCCTCAGAGTCCCTATCTCTACACATATGGATTTTTATATTAAAATTAGCATCTGGCTGCGTACGATTATACATGGTAAAACACATATAATTAGTTTTAAGGGTATTTAGCGTCAGAGAATTAGACTCAAGACAATCCGCAATTCTACTCATACCCATCTCGGTCTCTTTACGAACTGATTTCCATGAATTTCCAGAGAAAACGACTGCTGTGTCGTCAGCATAGCAAATTAACTTAGCGTTTTCAATTTTTAGGTTACAAAGGTCGTTTATGTATATGAGGAATAGAGTCGGGCCTAGCACACTCCCTTGCGGAACTCCGTATGTGATGCTAGTATCCTGGCTTATATGCTGTCCAATTCGAACTTTTTGTTTCCTCATACTCAAGTAATCCTTTAGAAGTGCTAGCGCTGTATCTCTGAATCCTATAGATTCCAATTTTTGTACAAGAATGGGGACAGAAACTGTATCGAAAGCCTTTTTAAGATCTAGAAACACTGTTATACATTTCTGTCCATGATCAAGTTTCTTGATGATTAAAGAGGTGAGTTCTTTTATTGCTCCTTCTGTACATTTATCTTTTCTAAATCCGAATTGTGAATCTGCTAATATTTGAAAGTGGTTAAGATATTCTAATAATCTATTATTAATCAGTTTTTCCAATATTTTAGATATTGACGGTAATACTGATATCGGTCTGTAGTTGTTAACATCATTTCTGTCGCCTCCCTTGTATACTGGTGTAATAATAGACTGCTTCAGACAAGAAGGGAAGATACCCTTTCCGAAACAGAGATTAGCCAAGTGACTAATTACAGGAACTACTAAGCCCTTAGCAAGTTTTAGGAAGCTGGTTGGGATATTATCCCAGCCAGGAGCAGTTTCTGATTTTAGATTCATAAGGACGTCATGTACTTCCCGAGTATCTGTATCCTGTAGAACAAATGAATTTAAATGTTTATTGTTAGATTGTGCGCTAGTATTGCTTTGTTGACTTTTTGATGATAAAATACCCTGAGCTAACTTTTTTCCTATAGTTGCGAAAAAGTCATTAACATAGTTGACTGACTCTGAAGGAGTACTCTTACTATTTAATAATTCTAGATTTTCATTTTTTGATGATTTTGTATTGGTTATATGTTTGATATTATTCCAAAGTTTTTTAGGATTACTACTACTTAAAATCAACTGCTGCCTATCATAATTTCGTTTTAATTTTTTTATTAGTTTATTACAATAATTTCGGTATCTTTTGAATGTTATTTTCAAAATTTCGTCAAATGGATCAGAACGGAGCTTTTTTTGCATTTTGTTTCTATTTTTAATACATATGCCCTATGAGCTCTGGCAACCTTACTCACGCGCAGGAACACAACTTTACACAACATAAAGTTATTTGGCTACGGTATTCTGTAAGGTGGAGATACTTCACCAGTCGAGCTGCTCTTTGAGCGAATAAACGCTATGCTCTACCTCTCTTAAAAGCTAGCTCTCAGCTAGATTAGTTCACAAAAAAAAAAAAGTTCACAATTTATCGGGGAGTTTATAATATCTAGGTAGATTATAAACTAACGGTTTTCACAAAAATACGGTGACATGTACATAATTAATGCCGTATCAAAGTTCCAAAGCAATATTTTGTAACAATCGGGATGTAACAGGATGATGTGGTTTCCGCAATGTGTCACCAAATGTTATTTTCTATTTATTCAGAAATCCATGTAATTAATATTAATACAACAATCCACAGATATATTACGACAATACTTTTGATATTGTCTTAGCTATGCATTCGATATAGATTGTTCTATCAGGGTCCGTATTCAATGTCAATCAATGGTAAAGTTTTTAATCTAGATTAAAACAATTGAATTTGGAACCAGCACTAATGTTATTAGGTTTACTTTCGATTAACACGATATATTCTTGATACTTGATCTCTGTGCTTGATCTATAATAAAGACAAGTCTAATATCATTTGTCGCTTTCTTATCTTTTCCTGATCACATCCAATTCTTTCCTGCGAGGTCTTCTACCCGCCTGGCCGCTGGCTTGTATACCAGCGATTTGCAGTACTGCAGAGCATGGTTAAATAATTCCTGGGACTTTCATATGCTGCCATCTGAGCCTTATTATGCTTTGTACTAGATAACTGAAGTACTACATTACAACTAGATATTTACACACAAACACTAATATTCATGAACACAAACCGTACCGTGACCACCCGTGACTTGGCAATCAGTATATCGCCCCGTCAAGTTTCCATTTAGAAAGTGTAGCGATCTATTTCTTTGTTCCTATTGCTGAAAATCCAGTGGTTTTCAGATTGGCAATCGATTCTGCTAGGTTCTCAACTTTTCTAGCATATTTTTTTACTTGACATTGTATCGAAGTACTATTCTTTAGTGCATTATTAATTTACTACATTTAGAGGCCGCCCAGTGTCGGTCTTAGGTCATCATATCTCGATATTTCCCTCCTTATCATCTGTGGTAAAACCGCACATTGTTACTATTATTTGTATTCGATAATGAAGCTTTACGCTTCGCTAGATGGCGCTGTATATAGGTTTACTAGCGACCCGCCCCGGCTTCGCTTCGTGTACACATAAACCTTACGGAAAGTATTCTCTTCGCTCCTCTCACACAAAGCGATAAGAAGAGTCACAGGGCTGACAGAGGAAAAGACAAAATTGTATACCATTTGGCTGGTCTCGGGAATACTACCAGCACAGAAAATCCTCATGGAGCTTTAGCGAAATTAAAAATGTTTAAAGTTGGGCTTAAATTGATATTTGAACTGAAGAACTGGATTGGTCCACCTGTCATAAAACTATAGTATACCCGAGGAGGTGAAGTCATTGTGTGATGTGACTCAGTAATTAATAGTAGCTCTTATTTCCTTCGCAGGAGAGTCGAGGAGAGAAGGCTCCAACGATGAGCCGACAGCGCCTGATGCCGACGTCGACACCAGCGACGCAAATAGCAAGGAACCTGATAAAGACAACAAGTGAGTAATTGAATGAATAACTGTTACCCTAGTAACAAGATTGAGATGTAGTACTACCGTACACAAGTATCAATCTCTAATAAAATCTGTGTCCAGGTACAAAAAATTAACCTACAAATGCGTCTCTTTCTATCGCATTGCTCTTTCTTGCGGAGGCAACGACAGAAGGGTCAATCACCATCTCTTAAAATATTAACCTTACTTGTGGGTTTTTTTTGGCGGGAACTTGCAGAGTGACGTTGCGTTTTCACTTTTATTTTCATAAATTCGTGTATTTTGAGTTTTATTGCATATTATCGGTGGTATTTTACCCAATAAAGGTCAATACATGTGCACCGGTGAAGTGAAATGAAATGAATTATGTGTATCGTGTCTTTTCAAGATGTCTCAAGATGTCCGTGAAAAGTTTTAGTACGATGACCACCATTGTACTAAAACGACTTTTATGGACGCTGACTGACTGAGGACTAAGTATAAGTGATTTATTGTGACTAGAACTTATAATATAACTGGAAATTGGCAAAATACACAAGCCGCCTCTGAAGAAAAAAAAAACCTTGTGTTACGTCCTCTTTGACATCCGACGTCAAAAAAAGTCAAAAGACAAGTTAGGTTAATATTCTGTTTTAAGACATGGTGGTTGGAATGGAAAAAAATACCTGCTACTGGAGGTTTCTTTTCAATAATCTGTAATAAAGCGATATTATCGCAAAGGAAGTCAGATATGATGGAAAAATAAAAAAACACTGGTTTAACATATGTAGGTACCTACATAGCAAATAATTTAACCTTGACTTCCCAAATTAATAGAATGGTAAACCGCAAACATGCATAACAAAGCTCTCAAACAACCAGGAAACGCGTAGAGAAATAAACTCTGATTTGATATATGGGGCATTCGCTTCTGTGTATTGTTTTGCGATAATGTTATTGTTGAGGAACAGCTGTGTGGCGCCATCTAGTTGTGTTGTTAGTAAATGTGTTCGCGGTTCTGCCGCTCGGTAATAGATGGCGCTGTTTGTCATTGCTATTTCTGTGACTTTTTTATGTTACATAATTGTGTAGACAAATTATGTTAAAAAAATGCGCTTTATGGGACTGCATTTACACTATGGGATAATTATTTATTTTCATCGAAACAATGGCTCTTAAAATAAAAGTACAATTCAGCATATGTTTTTTGATAAATTTCAAATAAGTTTCCTTCTTTTTGAACTGTAATAGGTACAGTTCATTGAGAAATTTTAGCAGACTGACGGAGAAAACTATCGAACGCTCAAATCTTTTCTGTTTTTTTTATATGACTAAGTCGGTTAAAAAGCAAACGGCCTGATGGTAAGTGGTTACCATAGCCATATGGACGCTTGCAGCACGAGGCATCAATCGCGCCTTACTGACCCTTCCCTCTTCCCTAATTAGGACCTTACTCACGCGCAGGAACACAACATAAAGTTATTTGGCTGCGATATTTTGTAAGGTGGAAGTACTTCTTCCCCGTTCCAGCTGCTCTTCGAGCAAGTAAACGCTATACTCTACTCAGAGAATTATAAACATTGTTTACCGACTTACCCAATAATGAGTTACCTTATTTTTTTTGAAGTGACATGAAAGTACCGGCCCAAAATTTGGTCTTAGTACCCTATCCCGGATAAGATGAGTTACCTTCTAAGATCCCAATTGTATTTATAGTTGGCGCGGCGCGGCGCCCCCCGGCGCAGGCGGCAGCGGGCGCGGCGTCAACCGCGCCGAGAGCTGCCGCGAGCGAGACGCGCCGCGCCGCGGCAAGCACCGCAACGCGAGCGACCCCAACAGGCTCACCGCGCACAACAACCAGTAAGTACCCCTTACCTTATCATAAAATTCAATGTCAAAGTCAAAGCCATTCATTCAATAGGCCCCAGAAGGGCACTTATGAAGGTCACATTTACTGAAGTTACCACCGCTTCGGAACTCAGCCTTGAACTGAGAAGAATCCGGCAAGAAACTCAGCAAGCATACTTTACCTTACCTTCTCATACTTTACCTTACCTTACCATACCATACCTTACCTTATCATACTTCACCTTACCTTATCATACTTTACCTTACCATACCATACCTTACCTTATCATACTTCACCTTACCTTATCATACTTTACCTTATCATACCTTACCTTACCTGCAGCCACAGACCAATGTGCCTGTAAGAGGCCAATGAGCCGAATACCCGCGATCATCTCATCAAGCTTTGGGATGTCCTGTAATTAATTGTCCAAATGATAGCCCTCGAAAGCTGATTTGTGCCCTATAGGAACCTAGTTAAATATTCCCAGTAACTAAACGTCTTATGGTTGTAAAAAAATGTTTGATTTAGATTTTTTGAATTACAGATTTTTATGCCTTTCCAAATTTTTTTTCCAAAATCTTATCATATTTTATTTCTTTTCTCGTCCTATAATACAGGCCTAGCAGATTAAATTTTGCATTTATTTTGATTTTGTATTACAAGTCATATTTCACTTTAATTTAGATTATTGATCCCCAAAATATAATAATCTTAGAGACCTCCTTCCTAGTGAAAGCAACGAGTAAGTAAAAGGTGCACTAGAGGCGCCATTCTGACCAATTATGCACATCTTTGGATATGGTAACTATTCTGCTCATTGGTCCAATATTCACACTGCATAGACTGTATAATTACTTTTTCTGGTTGTCATAAGGATTATTTACGTAAATTATGGCTTATCATCATGACGTTTAGATGATGGCTCTATTATTTAAAGTGCCATCTAGCGGAGCGCGTTGGTATTATTATTATTGTGTTAATTTACAGCTATTTGGTATAGATGGCGCTGTTTATAACTTTATGGACGGCATTTAATTCCGAACTGGAGCACTGCTTTAGTTTTTTTTAATCCTTTTTAGTCGCCTTTAACTTTTCTAATCTGAATTTAATACACGGACATTACACTGTCGCTTTCATTAAATAATTGATACGAAATATATATAGAGAATAGTCCATTGTCCACACGACATTGACTAGTGACAAAAGTTTTCCTCCATATGCCGGTAGAAAGTGCGGGAAGCATTGTACCACAGATTATCACGAAAATAGTGTCGGAAGATGAAAAACAAAACTAATATCAACATATCTACCGAGCAAGTTGAAAATAGTCCCGATCTAGTCGTTTCAGATACCTTTTTTTTTCGTTTTCCCAAACTATCGCTTTTGAATCTAGTGATTTGAGCAGACATGCAAACGTCACATAGTTATCTTTGTCCAACCGAAAACGTACCGTATGTGTTACCGATACAGTTCATTTTTGTATTGAATATCTTACGATTTGGGACGTTATTTATTTACAGTCGAGATTTTCATATACATTTTTTAAACAAACAATGATTTTAATATAAAATTAGACTCCATTGTTTTGAAGTTATAGCTGATTTTCCGGTAGCGTCAAACGACCATAATATATGTAGCTCTCTACATCCTGAAATTTCATGTAGTTGCTGGCTCGTGATAGTTTGGTGGGTTTGACTGGTGATCTTTGATCTCTAAGCTGATGAAAGTGGATAGGTAAGAGGGGTCTTGGAAGCTGGTTAAGACTGCATCGTATTATTGCAGGACAGGCGTTTCATGAATTCAGTTTTCAGTTTGAATCGCGGCGTGGTCACAGACGCACTGCGGCGTTCTGAAATCAATTTATTTGTGATTTGACCCTTTATTTGATTGAGTGATTTTTACTGATAGTGTGACAAATCTTTGGTTTGGTATTAAATAATTTCGTAAATAAGGTATGTATTTTAACGTGTTTAATGGATTTTGATGCGGTTTAGTTGCTAAAATTAAACACGTGGGTACATGTATTAGAATATGCTTATATATTGATTAAGAATACTAGAATATTATTCAGAGAATAATACTTGATATAAGACAGCATAGTAATTTGTTTTTTTTACATGTTCTTAAAATCGCCATCTAGTGTCGAAAGTCTGTACCAACCAAATATTTAAAAATATTTCAACAATGAATCATGAAGACAGAACATCATAAAAACGTGTATTTTCAGATGATTTGTGATCGTTCGGTATTTTTATGAGCGATGTACAGACATACAAAACATAACAGTGTTATTAGAACAAAAATAAACTAGGAAGAAAAAAACGGCCAAGTGCGAGTCAGACTCGCGCACCGTGGGTTCCTTACACCTACCTACCTACGTACCTGTAGGTATATAAGTAAATGGTAGTATAGACCTGAGTATTTGATATGAATTTCAATTTATAACTTTTTCTTATAGTTTCGGAAAAAAGTGGCTGTGACATACGGACGGACAGACAGACAGACAGACATGACGAATCCTAAAAACGCTACGGAACCCTAAAAATCGTTGAAAGATATATGGTTGTCGCGGATAGTAACTGATTGTTAGGTGACGTTTGCTAGGCTATTTATTTCCTGCTTCTACTATATGCCACCAAGATCCCGGGCACACGACTTTCGTCGCATCTTCACTACCACTGATCTACAGAAATAAGCTTAATGTATTTAGCTAAAAGTCTATTTTTGTATACATATCTAATGACTTCATCAATTAATGTAGTTTTCAAAGTACAGGTACAATGCTCGCGCCAACAATAGGCAATCAACGCGGCTGCTGTTCCACACTGTTTTAATAACATTACACTCGCTTCGCGCTGTCGGGTAGTGTTTCTATTACTTAGAAATACTATGTCAAATGAGGTTTTAAGAGAGGTAGAGCATAGCGTTTATTCGCTCAAAGAGCAGCTCGACTGGGGAAGTACCTCCACCTTACAGAATACCGCAGCCAAATTTTTTTTTTTTTTTTTTTTATACCACTAAGGTGGCAAACAAGCATACGGCCCGCCTGATGGTAAGCAGTTACCGTAGCCTATGGACGCTTGCAACACCAGGGGTATCACTCGCGCGCTGCCGACCCTGAAGAAATCTCTTCACGCCCTTTTTGAAGAACCCCATGCTGTACTCCATTGGGAAAACCACGGCGGGGAGCTCATTCCACAACTTGAGCGTCCGCGGAAGAAAGCTCCTTTGAGTCCGCACAGTTCGAAACAATTCTGGTTTCAATGTGTGAGGATGGATTCCCCGTCGATGGCGTGAGTTGCGATGGTGGAAGGTAGCCGTGGGCAACAAGTCGAACAATTCCTTAGAACACTCTCCGTTGTACAAGCGGTAGAACACACATAAGGAGGCAAAGTCTCTCCTCAGACTGAGGGGCTCTAAACCGCTTGTGAGCTCGGGATCGTCAACAATTCTGATGGCACGTCGCTGAACCGAGTCTAAAGGCCCAAGCTGGTATCCAGGTGCTCCCGCCCATAGATGACAACAGTACTCCATATGCGGCCGGACCTGCGACTTGTAAAGTTGCAGTCTTTGCCCTGATGTGAAGTACTGCCTCGCTCTGTTGAGCACTCCAAGTTTTTTGGAAACATATAACTTTATGTTGTGTTCCTGCGCGTGAGTAAGGTCGCCAGAGCTCATAGGGGAGGGGGGAAAGGTCGGTAACGCGTGAGCGATGCTTCGTGTGTTGCAAGCGTCCATATGGCTACGGTAACCCAAAACGAGCCGGGACTAGACTAGTCGGGCCAGCTGGCGTGGTTGGATAAGACTTTGGTTAAGATTCTACCTATCGCGCCGCAGGACATCATTTGTGTGCATGAACATCTCAATTAAATGTCACGTATGTATTTACAAACAAAAAGTAGTATATGTATTATATCAGTTATCTGGTTTCCATAGTACAAGCTCTGCTTAGTTTGGGATCAGATGACCGTGTGTGAGGTATGTCCCAGGATATTTATTATTTATTTATTTATTTACTATCTGAAATCAAATCTTCAGGGGTTTACTTGAATTGTCCCTGTTTTAATAGACAACATGAATTCCAAACGCTTAGAAATTAATAGGATTCTACGTTTACATTCCTATATAACAACATATCGGCGGCATTGTTATTCGTGCATTGTTTATAAACTATCTGACGGACAGACGGACGGAACTGCTTCCGTGTACCTCCTATAGATACGGGATGAAATCAATTGTTGGAAGATGGGCTTTTTAAGAGCGAGCCAGTTCCATGATGAAGTTCATTCTTATTTTGGACTAGTTTCTGCTCGCGGCTTCGCCCGCGTGGCCTACAGGAAACAAATGACATATTTTTCTACAACAATAAAACAAAACAATTTCATCCCGCTTCTAGGGTGGATCAATCTTCAGCCTAAACACAAAATTTGAGGATCCTAACTTCGAAACTGACGGACTTTCATACAAACTTTCATCCCTTATTTTACCCCTTAGGGGTGGAATTTTGAAAAACCCTTTCTTGGTGGATACCTACTCTTCACAAAGAATGTACCCTGTAAATTTAATGTCTCTAGGACCAGTGGTTTAGGCTGTGCGTTGTTCGTATATATCAGTCAGTCAGTCAGTTACGACTTTGAATTTTATATATAGATATCAATCATCGATGATATCAATGAATGAAACTCAATGGAAGTTTGTAAATACTATCTAAGAACTAATATCTAGACCTGTGGCAAGTCAGATTCCCGTTAAGCTGTGAAATCTGAAAATTTTTGGTCAATAATTGGACTGTTTTACAAAAAACTTAAACCGACTTCAAAGTACACTAAGAAGTAATCAAATCCTGATCTGATGACAATGGGACCAAACGGGAACGGTACCCTTCCAGACAAAAAAGATTTTTCCAAATCGGTTGATAAATAACGGAGTTATGAGGTAACAAACATAAAAAAAAAAAAACATACAACCGAATTGAGAACCTCCTCCTTTTTTTGAAGTCGGTTAAAAAGATGACCCATCTTGATGCTTTTTTTGAAAGATAAATTTAAACCTGTGGTCTACTTGCCAGGGTTTTAGAAAAGCGCCCGTGGTGGAACTTGATTAGCCGTTCTTAATCGATCGGCAAAGTTAAGTAATCACATTACCTGTGTGGAAGGTATCCGGATGGACCGCCTAGTGGTATTTCAACTCGAGCTTGCTTCGGAAGGCACGTAAAGCCGTTGGTCCCGGTTATCACTTAATTGTGATAGTCGTTAAGCTAGTTGGAGGAATCCTAGGTGGCTTGAAAACTCCAACAGTAGGTTAGTGAAGTCTGATGGATATTCAACGTGTAGTAGCCAGCCAGATGGGTACTAAGTACCTGAAATATTTACAAGATGTAATAAAATGTCAATAAAATGGTTAGGTATATAAAGGCGAGTGCAAAACGAATCGGGAATGAGTTTAGTGCACCTGACGCGTTAGTGCCCGTTACGTGCTTGGAAAATTGCCAAAGTGCATGTGACATCTGGTAGCATAGTGATGAGAGGTAGCGGGACCGGGGGAGGTAGCGGGGTCAGTTTTACAGGATATAAACGCCTCGAGGTTTAATTAAGAATCTTTTGATAGGGCATCTCTCTTTGTCTCGCTATGTTTGTCTCTTTTGCCTATACCCTAGGCTAGTAGATGGATTTTTAAATCTCAGAAGCCCCCGAAGGCCCCCAGCAGGGCACTTATGAAGTAACCGCCATTTAGTCATGTTTGTATGGGGAAACTTCTCTACTATGAAAAAGAAAATGCTATTTCTAACAAAACATACCCTTCTAGTCTTTTTTGTTTACCACCTTCGAATCATAACTGACCATGAGACTGTTAAAAAAATTGCATACCACAATAAAAAAAACTCAAAAAATTAAACTTAATATAACTTTTTTGATGTTTGTTGCTGTGAGAAAATTTCGAATAGAAGCATTATCGATCCAGTTTTTAAAGTTGACAGCATCTCTTTTTTGTTTCCCGTTTTAGTAGAATCGCTACCGCCTGTCCACTAAAACCTTACGTTAATAATTAATGTCACATTCGCGCGTAAACCATATATTATGAATCTCACTCACATTTTCCCGATACCTTTGATCTTTATTCCGATAGACATAAAGGTTACATTCGAACGTCTCGGTGATTCATATAGGATTGGCGGGATTGACGCCATGCTTGCGTCGGAATTATGTTTATTTGTGTTAAAAGATGTATTAACTATTAATAGTTAGGAATCTGGGTCTGGAGTGTTTGTTTTATAGTGTTTTGTAATACATATATGTGGTTTTATTTACCTTTATTAGTAGCAACGTGGTGTAGCATGATAAGCCGTTCTTAATCGATCGGCAAGTTAAGTTACTACCGTCGTGGTCTTTACCTGGATGGGTGACCGCCTAGTGGTATTTCAAATCGAGCGTTTCCGTGCTTCGGAAGGCACGTAAAGCCTTTGGTCCCGGTTATCACTTAATTGTGATAGTCGTTAAGCTAGTTGGAGGGCTTCTAGGCGGCTTGAAAACTCCAACAGTAGGTTGACCACTAGCTTACCTCCACCGATCCGCAGTGGGCACGCGTGGTGGAGTATCTGCCCATTCCCTTTCACCCTGATTTGTGAAAGGTGGCCTGTGCTCAGCAGTGAGATATTATAGGCTGATGATGATGATGATGATTAGGAGCAAATTTTCCATTTGTTTATGTGGAAAAATAATTACAAAGACCTCCTCCTTCAGTCCTTACTTCATCAGATTATTGACATTAACACTTTAATCGATGTATGGGTATCCATACATACCATCCAAATACTCTGGTGGTCCAAATCCAAATTAATATCGTCTCGAAATAATGTTTAGCTACAATGGGGAACTAAAATGACCGCTTGGGCAATATTGCTTATTATAATTCATTGACTCAAACATGTAAACTATACATAGATTCAAAGAGATAGTAAAACAGAAGTTATGCAAGAAAGGGTACTATAATGTTTCTGATTTTGTAGATGACAAGAATGCATTTGAATGAATTGTTCGCTTCGCAATCTATTGTTAAAAAGGTATATCTTGTAAATTGTAATACTTATAAGTACACATAAAAAAAAAAGACTTGCTGGGTTCCTTGCCGGAGTCTTCTCAGTTCAAGTTGTATTTGGAACCGGTGTAGAGTAATTTGTTAACGTTCATAAGTGCCTTATCAGGGCCTAAATTGAATAAATGCTTTTTGAATTTGCATTTGAATAAAAAACCCCACGTCTAAAAAGGACATTATTCGAATTCACAACAGGTCCTATACAATTACTCAAAACTTTTAAATTTTATCGTATAATAGGGTTGCTGCTATATTACAGGAATTATAGCATCTATTGACTGAATTTAGACACCCTGTAGTTTTTCAAGAATATAACATCCAAAAAAACAACGTTTAGAATATCAAAAGACATGTATCACAACAATCCCACGACAGCCGATCCCACCCGAGTGTGGTCATGTAAACACAAACACACCCCACGCGACTTACGGTGTGTGCAAAATAAAAATTGCTAGTTTACGGAGTTCGCTCCCGCTCGTAATGGAAACTTACCCGGCATCACGTCGACTGTAGTCCGTAGTAAATATTATTATTGGCGCAGGAAATCAATTGCGTATGATCTTTAGAATTATGAAAATACGATAGTTACTTTTAATCCTAACTATCCTATCCTAATATTATAAATACGAAAGTGAGTTTGTTTGTTCGCCTTCACGCCTCAATTACTCAACGTATCATCGTGAAATTTGGCATGCAGATAGCCTATGGTATGGAGGCGGACATAGGCTACTTTTTATCCCGGGAATGCGGGTGAAACCGCGGCGGACAGCTAGTTCAATTATAAAGAAGCTTCTGTCGTTTTACCCGCGTTTAGTAGCCTATGTATCTTTCGATGATATAGACTGCCTGCGTAACAAATTCCATCCCGATTGGTTATGTCGTGGTCGTTGTGGTAAGAGATAAGAAACAGTTTCGCATTTATAATTTTCGTATGAAGTATGATTAAAGTGGGATTTATTTGACCTAAACTCATAGGATAGTTTCTAAATCAGCTGATGCTTTTGTCAAAGTCAGTATATTTAAAAAATCTATTGTATCTATAAGTTCTAGTGGCTTATTCCTAAAATAAGTGGAATCTATAAAAAAAGTCTATAATTCCCCCCTGATAATCCCCATTAGGGGGCAAACTGGACTCGAAAAAATTCGGTTTCCACAATTCCCCGCTGATATTCGAGCCCCCCTTCACCCCTTCATTTTTAGACATGGCATATTTCAAACAAACAGTATAATTTTGCTGAAACAATCTGTATCTGTCAGTCTTGATTTACTGTATAAACTTTACTGTGAACATGTAACAGAAAATTGAGAAATACCAGTGCAGTGTTAACTATTTACTCAAGTATATGTGCTGTTAACTACACCTAATATATGGGTTCTTGTAGTGACTTCGTTATTAAATGCACATTCCATCCGAATTTAGTTTTGTACTAAATACAATCTGTGTGTACTGTTTATTATAATCTGAATGTCTTGATCTGGTTGAAATTATATAATGTTGGCCAGTCAACGATATAACAATTTCTGAGCTTTAGGTTCCCAGTTCTTCTATTGAGTTGATATTGTATTTTCTTTAATCCTAACTAATATTATAAATGCGAAAGTGAGATTGTTTCTTTGTTTGTTACGCCTTCACGCCTCAACTACTCAACGGATCGTCATGAAATTTGGCATGTAGATAGCCTATGGTATGGAGAAGGACATAGGCTACTTTTTATCCCGGGATCGCGGGTGAAACCGCGGGGGACAGCTAGTTTTTATATAATTAAATCTAAATATGTTTTTATGGATCCGATTTGGATAAAACTTGACAGAGCGGAGATATCAAGGATGGTTACCAAATACCAATCAATAAATAAATTCAGTGCACACAAACTATAGAGCAACATCTGAGGCTATTCATATTATTGCGCCACTCTAGCTGTCTCCCGCGGTTTCACTCGCGTTCCTTCGTTTTCGGAAGACCGACAAAGACATGAAATGGGTGAAAGATGAAATCAGTCTGAAAGTATTTTATCCTGATATGCCATAAACAATTGAGAACAGGAAAGCATATGATTTATGTATTATTAATGCATAAATCATCTGCTTTCCTGTCCTCAATAACTCATCCACTCATCCAAACCAGGACAGACAAAAAACATACAAAAACAATACCTACTTAAAGCTAAGTGATGTTTTAATTATAGGCACATAATTAAATTAGAAATATCATAAAACAAATAAGAAACAAAAAACTACTGTATACAGACGTGATCTACTGGCTAAGAGTTGATTTGATGATGAATCTGGTGCAATAAAGAAGGTACAATTAGAATCGTATGAAACGCCCACAGGAGTCCACTCGATCATCAATATAACATTAATGCATACTACATAGTAGGTACTATCTCGCAGTGGTGGTGTGCCCACAATGTCGCCAGTCGCTACTTATCCCCGTGAGTTGATAAACCGCAGGCAGATATGGACAGTTTGATGGACTGACAGATTTGCATGGAAAAATATGCGTGACGTCATCGCGCTGTATGAAGTATGGACTGGACCGTTCATCTATAGTTTTTTTTTGGACGTACTACCACAGTAGAGCTGCTCTTTGAGCGAATAAACGCTACGCTCTACCTCAAGAAAATAGTAAACCAAAGTCAACCAAATAAGTGATATACTATGTATTCAAAAAAAAATGATTTGCTCGCTTGCCCCGAAAACCCCAACTCACTTCAGTCTTGAAGGTACCAAGTTGTAACAGTCCGAATATAGATATTTACACACAAAAATTAATGTTCATGCACATACATATTTGTCCTCGGTGGGCATTGAAGCCACGAACTGTTGTGTAGTAGAAAATGCCGTAAATATTTCCGTTGTTTTCTAACTGAATTCAGGCAAACCTCAAATTTCTGAAGGATCTTCAAATATGTCTAAACCTAACCTAACCTTTGTAAAGTTAATGTTGAACATTCCTGGGGTTTGAATCACCTGGATTCTGAAATTGTTAAGTGAGCTACATCGAAAGGTTTTGGAATTCCTCTCATTGTGAGGTATTCTGCAAGTATAAGAAGCTTCAGTAGATAGTGTCGACGCAGTTTTACATTGGCACTACTTTCATAGTATAAAATTTAATTAAAATTATATGTATGAACTTAAATGGTCTGTCTGTGATTATATGGTCGGCACAAGAAGTCTAGAAGAGTACAGAAGAGAACCAATACACTAACTTTGACTCAGACGCATCTCATGCATTTTTTTTTAACATCTGACTAATAACGGTGCGGAAGGTTTCATTTACTGAGTGTCTTTTTTTTTTTATGTCAATAAATTGACAAACTGGCAGACGGTCCACCTGATGGTAAGTGGTCACCGCCGCCTATGGACATTTGCAATAATAAATACCAAGGGGATTGCCGATGTGTTGCCGACCTTGAAGAGCTCTTTTCACGCCCTTTTTGAAGAACCCCATATCGTAGCGCTGAGGGAGCCGTAATGGGGAGCTCATTCCACATCCTAATGGTCCGCGGTAGGATTTGATGTATAAATGTTCATTAGTCTCAACTATCAGAGAGATCACAGCAAATCTATGCCGAGTCGAATAACTCGGAACAAATCGCTGAAAGCGCGTAATTATTTCATCATAAAATAGCGGGCGGTCGCGGCATCCGAGTGCAGAAATAGAAACAGCACTGGGTCACTGTGGTGGCCGCTTCAAGATGGATATGTGGGCATATATTTGGGGTTATTTCGGGTGTTACGAATAGAGCGTAAGAATCGTGCTGAAAAACATCAGTTGCAATCATTGAGCTATTATTACTTAAAAAATATACTACGTATAGAGAAGACGTCACACATCACAAATATGTTGCCACAAGTGAGGCCATCCGGCCATACTTGTTGTGGTAGAACGATGAATGAAACGCGTAAGCGCTGTGAAAATCACGGTGTTTGCGAGAAAAATACTCCTAAAAGCGTTCTGATAGCGCTACGTGTTTCTACTGTCTGCTTAGACGACTAATTATTGTTTCAGGGCTAAAGAGAACTTAAGTTGACTATAAAAAATGGGACATAACCTTTGCTTATGATAACTTCTCTATACGTAGTAATAGCTCAATGGTTGTAATTTTCCCGATTTCGGAATTCATCCCATAGTTCGTTTTGTCGAGTAGTTCATATCGTGTCGTTGGTATCTTGAATCTTACTGCCTATAATGTTACAGCTTACTTAGATCTTCCCATTTCTGCAAGAAAACATTTAAATAAGCTCTGCTGAAAAATAAAAATTGCTATACGTGTTCTTTGAAAGTGAGTCAAGATGCATTTGGAAAAGCATGATACACCTTCGGCCTTCTTATTGCTCATGCAAGGTTCTTCTCATTTTAATCTCACTTTATTATTGTTTATATTGACCTTATGAAACAAAATGTAAAGGATACTGTCCAAACTGGTGACATACTATTTCTGATTCGGTTTTGAATCATAATAGAAATAAGTAAATAATACCATGAAAATATTTGAGGTGAAAGATGCTTTTGAAATAGAAACTAATTAAATTGCGTCAATATTTTTATATTTCATAAAATCTATTCTCACACGTAGCAACCAAGGCTATCAAAAATTGGATCACTCGAAGAATTTAGCTTTTTCTTAATTTTTTTAGACATTATTGGCATCCGATCAAAGGATAACATGGGGTAATATTATTGATAGATTTATGAACTATTCGATTAAATATGTCTTTAACCAATCGGTATCTTCTTGCTAAATATTAGCTAAACAAAGTGAAATTCCAATTATTATATTCAGTTTGCCTTACTTTTTTATGACGTCATTAATATCACGTTAACTGATCATGTGATCGAAGCTATATTATGCAAATTAGGTAGAATGCATCTTGAATAAACTAAAAATACACAATATCTACACATTCATATTCAAACAAATTAAAAAATATATTTACTACTACTATAAAACTTTTTATCCCGGGATCGCGGGTGAAACCGCGGGGGACAGCTAGTTTTTATATAATTAAATCTAAATATGTTTTTATGGATCCGATTTGGATAAAACTTGACAGAGCGGAGATATCAAGGATGGTTACCAAATACCAATCAATAAATAAATTCAGTGCACACAAACTATAGAGCAACATCTGAGGCTATTCATATTATTGCGCCACTCTAGCTGTCTCCCGCGGTTTCACTCGCGTTCCTTCGTTTTCGGAAGACCGACAAAGACATGAAATGGGTGAAAGATGAAATCAGTCTGAAAGTATTTTATCCTGATATGCCATAAACAATTGAGAACAGGAAAGCATATGATTTATGTATTATTAATGCATAAATCATCTGCTTTCCTGTCCTCAATAACTCATCCACTCATCCAAACCAGGACAGACAAAAAACATACAAAAACAATACCTACTTAAAGCTAAGTGATGTTTTAATTATAGGCACATAATTAAATTAGAAATATCATAAAACAAATAAGAAACAAAAAACTACTGTATACAGACGTGATCTACTGGCTAAGAGTTGATTTGATGATGAATCTGGTGCAATAAAGAAGGTACAATTAGAATCGTATGAAACGCCCACAGGAGTCCACTCGATCATCAATATAACATTAATGCATACTACATAGTAGGTACTATCTCGCAGTGGTGGTGTGCCCACAATGTCGCCAGTCGCTACTTATCCCCGTGAGTTGATAAACCGCAGGCAGATATGGACAGTTTGATGGACTGACAGATTTGCATGGAAAAATATGCGTGACGTCATCGCGCTGTATGAAGTATGGACTGGACCGTTCATCTATAGTTTTTTTTTGGACGTACTACCACAGTAGAGCTGCTCTTTGAGCGAATAAACGCTACGCTCTACCTCAAGAAAATAGTAAACCAAAGTCAACCAAATAAGTGATATACTATGTATTCAAAAAAAAATGATTTGCTCGCTTGCCCCGAAAACCCCAACTCACTTCAGTCTTGAAGGTACCAAGTTGTAACAGTCCGAATATAGATATTTACACACAAAAATTAATGTTCATGCACATACATATTTGTCCTCGGTGGGCATTGAAGCCACGAACTGTTGTGTAGTAGAAAATGCCGTAAATATTTCCGTTGTTTTCTAACTGAATTCAGGCAAACCTCAAATTTCTGAAGGATCTTCAAATATGTCTAAACCTAACCTAACCTTTGTAAAGTTAATGTTGAACATTCCTGGGGTTTGAATCACCTGGATTCTGAAATTGTTAAGTGAGCTACATCGAAAGGTTTTGGAATTCCTCTCATTGTGAGGTATTCTGCAAGTATAAGAAGCTTCAGTAGATAGTGTCGACGCAGTTTTACATTGGCACTACTTTCATAGTATAAAATTTAATTAAAATTATATGTATGAACTTAAATGGTCTGTCTGTGATTATATGGTCGGCACAAGAAGTCTAGAAGAGTACAGAAGAGAACCAATACACTAACTTTGACTCAGACGCATCTCATGCATTTTTTTTTAACATCTGACTAATAACGGTGCGGAAGGTTTCATTTACTGAGTGTCTTTTTTTTTTTATGTCAATAAATTGACAAACTGGCAGACGGTCCACCTGATGGTAAGTGGTCACCGCCGCCTATGGACATTTGCAATAATAAATACCAAGGGGATTGCCGATGTGTTGCCGACCTTGAAGAGCTCTTTTCACGCCCTTTTTGAAGAACCCCATATCGTAGCGCTGAGGGAGCCGTAATGGGGAGCTCATTCCACATCCTAATGGTCCGCGGTAGGATTTGATGTATAAATGTTCATTAGTCTCAACTATCAGAGAGATCACAGCAAATCTATGCCGAGTCGAATAACTCGGAACAAATCGCTGAAAGCGCGTAATTATTTCATCATAAAATAGCGGGCGGTCGCGGCATCCGAGTGCAGAAATAGAAACAGCACTGGGTCACTGTGGTGGCCGCTTCAAGATGGATATGTGGGCATATATTTGGGGTTATTTCGGGTGTTACGAATAGAGCGTAAGAATCGTGCTGAAAAACATCAGTTGCAATCATTGAGCTATTATTACTTAAAAAATATACTACGTATAGAGAAGACGTCACACATCACAAATATGTTGCCACAAGTGAGGCCATCCGGCCATACTTGTTGTGGTAGAACGATGAATGAAACGCGTAAGCGCTGTGAAAATCACGGTGTTTGCGAGAAAAATACTCCTAAAAGCGTTCTGATAGCGCTACGTGTTTCTACTGTCTGCTTAGACGACTAATTATTGTTTCAGGGCTAAAGAGAACTTAAGTTGACTATAAAAAATGGGACATAACCTTTGCTTATGATAACTTCTCTATACGTAGTAATAGCTCAATGGTTGTAATTTTCCCGATTTCGGAATTCATCCCATAGTTCGTTTTGTCGAGTAGTTCATATCGTGTCGTTGGTATCTTGAATCTTACTGCCTATAATGTTACAGCTTACTTAGATCTTCCCATTTCTGCAAGAAAACATTTAAATAAGCTCTGCTGAAAAATAAAAATTGCTATACGTGTTCTTTGAAAGTGAGTCAAGATGCATTTGGAAAAGCATGATACACCTTCGGCCTTCTTATTGCTCATGCAAGGTTCTTCTCATTTTAATCTCACTTTATTATTGTTTATATTGACCTTATGAAACAAAATGTAAAGGATACTGTCCAAACTGGTGACATACTATTTCTGATTCGGTTTTGAATCATAATAGAAATAAGTAAATAATACCATGAAAATATTTGAGGTGAAAGATGCTTTTGAAATAGAAACTAATTAAATTGCGTCAATATTTTTATATTTCATAAAATCTATTCTCACACGTAGCAACCAAGGCTATCAAAAATTGGATCACTCGAAGAATTTAGCTTTTTCTTAATTTTTTTAGACATTATTGGCATCCGATCAAAGGATAACATGGGGTAATATTATTGATAGATTTATGAACTATTCGATTAAATATGTCTTTAACCAATCGGTATCTTCTTGCTAAATATTAGCTAAACAAAGTGAAATTCCAATTATTATATTCAGTTTGCCTTACTTTTTTATGACGTCATTAATATCACGTTAACTGATCATGTGATCGAAGCTATATTATGCAAATTAGGTAGAATGCATCTTGAATAAACTAAAAATACACAATATCTACACATTCATATTCAAACAAATTAAAAAATATATTTATTTATTTATTTAGGGCAACCAACAAGACATACACTACACTATTACAAAAAAAATACACGATATAAATTCTAAGTGTTGCCTCAATTACAGGCTACCACAGCATGCAATTACTTGAATTATTATGCATAAAGTATTACAGGAAAAAAAAACAATAACAAGAATCCATTGTATAGAGCAATTAAAAAATATAACAAGATCATGAATAAGCTAAATATAATCAATACATTATGTCAATTTAATTTGTAATATTAATCAAAATTTTGGAAAAATACAAGAATAATTAAATAATTTAAATTAATTCAAAATAATACTAAAATCATATTAAAAATTAAAAATTAGGTATACTAAAACTATGTACACACGGCAACAGATCAAGCTATACATTTCTAGTATAAGCTGACCTCCCATTTAACCGAAATCGTATACAATGCGAGATCAGCTTATACTGGAAATGTATAGCTTGATCTGTAGCCGTGTGTACCATTTTTCAATTTACTTAAGTATAAGAGATGTTTGGGTATGTCAACAATTACACTTCAGGTGACACAATATAATGCGTTTGAACATTTCCAAAGAGTTACCAAAAATGTCAATCTCTTCTGATGATTCCGATATGTCGTTGTACGTATGTGTCAACCTAACAATCGGTGCATGCTTACCAAGATTAGTTCTGTACTGTGGGGCTGTAAATAACGAGCGAGGTTGACGAGGGATTCTGTAAGGAACGTTGATAGATATCCTGCTAAGCAGGTCTGGGCAGTCAATACCATTATTGAGCAGCCTAAAAAGAATCGTTAGATCGGAGACAGTACGTCGAGATTTTAGGGTCGACATACAAAAATATTCTAGTCTATTTTCGTATGACCTAATAAAGTTTCCGATTTTTGCCCGAAAAGCTAGATGACGAACTAGTCTTCTTTGAACATTCTCAATTCTTGCTGCATGAGACTGATACAATGGATTCCAGACAATACTACAATACTCCAATCTACTCCTAACAAAACTATTATACAGTAATATTGTAGTTGACGGGTTTTTGAACTCTTTTGAACATCCCAACAACATTTAGACCCCTTATCACTTGAAGTAACGCACCTACTTACTAGAAAGCGGAAAAATCCATGAACAGTTCTAAAAACATGTTAATTCGGTTTACGAACGCGTCGGTAAACAAACGGTCCGCCATGTTTGACAGCTGTCAGCGTGACGTGCATTTGCGAGGGAAGCGGCCCGCTCGTATATCATTGACCCATTCTGGGTTGTTATTCCTGTGCCAGTGCGCACGCCCTTGCTTAAAAAAAGATAAATAATAAGTCTTTGCAGGTGTGAAGGTCAATGTTTTTATGACACCAATGATAATATTGCCTTTTCTATTCTGTGTTTTGGGTGTTCTGAATCTGGGTCAATTGAGGGGAATCGGGGTGATTGTTGTCTATAGTACAAAAATGTCACTTGAATCGGTGAATTCAAAACAGTACCTAATTAGACAGTCATATTAGAGTTTCTACATAATTATTTTAATTTTAGAATTATTATGAATACAGTTTAAACCTACCAAATCGATTCAACTGTTCAACTGAAAAAAATACACGTGTCATTAGGGCGAATTTGAACCACCTCCTTTATTGTTTATCTATCAAATTATAATATAATACTCAACTTGAATAATATTCAGACCTGATGAAAACAAGCAGTTTCGGGAATAGTATAAGTTATGAATATTCCAAGTGCTTTTCTTGGAACCAAAACGCGTCTCCTTTGACCTGGAAGTTACACTTGACTGCCTTCAAGTTGTATACGTTCTACTTTTCCATTATATTTTTTCACATGAAAAAGAAGTTAGAACCATTTAAGACTATTTATATATATTGGAAACTGTAATATAAGTCCAGAATCATAAAAATAATCGTAAAAGGTTTTTAACCATAAAGTTGGTCCAAAAGGATTTAAACCAGCTAGTTTTCATAGTAATTTTCTTACTAGGTATAACTCTATATTTGACCACTATCTTATTATGGTCAGTGATGATGTGGCAGAAGGTGGTAAGCACACAAAGCCTAGAAGGAACTGACTCTCAAGTGCAGCTGTTGGAACACACCGATAGGTGCTCGAGGACAGATTTTCAACTTGAGCGTGGTAGCCACTTAGCTGTAACACTGCTACATAGTATACAAAACCGAGATTGTTTCTTGATTATATTTCCTTTCTACTGATACTGGCTCATTGTAAGATATGATGCCACTTGACGGGCCTGTTGGCGTGGTTGGTTAAGCTTCGATTTCCATCCAGGACATGCATTTGTATGAAAATGTCTGCATGTCCTGAGTATGGGTGTAATTTTGTATATTAACTATTTATTTATTTACTAGCTGTCCCCCGCGGTTTCACCCCGCGTTCCTGGGATAAAAAATGCCTATGTCCTTCTCCATACCATAGGCTATCTGCATGCCAAATTTCATGATGATCCGTTGAGTAGTTGAGGCGTGAAGGCATAACAAACAAACAAACTCACTTTCGCATTTATAATATTAGTTAGGATTAGGTTACTACAAACAAAAATAGGATATGTAGTATATCAGTTATCTGGTTTCCATAGTACAAGCTCTGCTTAGTTTGGGATCAGATGAGCGTGTGTAAGGAATGTCCCAGGATATTATTTTTTATTTTATTTACTTCCAATGGCACGACATCGACTTAAACAATTTTATTTGGGCTAAAATATCCACTATACGTTTAGGTTATTTCATAATAAATCATACTACATACGAGCTGAAAGGCTAAGAAATATCATATGGGGTGCAACTACACGTGAAGTCTGAATCCTTACAAATGCTGTTAGTAAATAGACTTGATTAGTCTTACTTGCTTGTTCGTATCGGGATGAGTTAAGGTTTATTTTAAGTTTAAATACTCGATGACTGTGATTTTTTCACCCATACGTTGTTAACATACTGAATATGCGGACCCGACGTTTTGCATCCTCATTTATAATGCGGGCAGCAAGGGAGTGGAACTTACTGCCGGCGGCGGCGTCTGTTTCCTGACTTATAATCTAGGGACTTTCAAAGGTAGAGTGAATAGGTTTCTACCGGTTAAACGAGGTCCATATTTCGTCATCGTCAAATAACATTTACAGACATGAAAACAAATAATACAAAATTCAAAATCATTTATTCAAATAGACCTTCGCAGGCACTTGTGAAAAGTCTGACTCTAATACCGGTTCGGAAGGTTGCATTTGCTGAGAAGAGCCGGCAATGAACTCGGCAATTACTCTTTTCAAAACAAGCTTAGATTCATTACATATTATTTACATTCCAATCGCACTGACAACAGTCCTTTGTCTTTCATGAGCTACTGCCGTTTCTTCTCAGTTGGAGGCTGATTTCAGTAGCTTTGAGCTTCATAAGAGCCCTCCTTGTGCCTTAATTGAATAAATAGCTCCCCTACCCACAAAACAAACGTCTGAAAGACCATAAGTAGCAAACCAAACACAATGGTGGCAGGTTATGGTATGACCAACACAGCGACACTTTATGTGCGTTCTATTTTCCATCGGGTTGGGTGACATACACCCCATGTGGTGACGTCATCAGCGCACCTTATGTGTTTCTTTCATGTAGGGTTGGTTAAGACATGGCTGATTTATGGTCGTGGTTTGACAAATGTTTGGCTATGTTTGTTGGGTTGTGGATGACCTTTCCAGCAGCAAGTCACCTAGGGTTCTTTTCATCTCTCTTTAACTGTACCTGGATCATTCAGATGTGTTCGATGAATAATCCTACATGTATAAAAAGATGGAAGATTCCATATTCCAATTTCCATTGCTTGAAGACATTGTTAGTTACGTGACTTTTGTCTTCTTAATCTGCCCTTATAATATCAGCTATTATTAATGGGGTATGTAAAACAAAACAAATCCTAGAGATTTTAAAACTAAACTTATTTTATGAAATACGTTTGTGACAACCCTAGAGTTTGATTGCGAGCCGTAACATAAGATGTTGGACGTTTGTTTTATAGTTAATGTTGCTAGTTAGTGGCTCTAAGGACGTTTTAGGTCATAGTCTAGAGGCGGCGATAACCTTAGCTACAAAATGAATTTAAAAAAAAAATGAAACGTGATGGTTTCTAATAATACCTACCGCCTAAATTATAACAAGCATAATCGGTTTTAAAAACTTCCAATTAAAAATCTAAAACGACTCCATTAAAATTAAGCCGACCTTTTAAATCTCTCATGTCAAGTTCAAGTATAATCCGTATTGAGAGCACACAGCTCCCACTTGAGAGCTCCAAACAAGTCGAATACTTAATATTGACCTTTGGCGATGAAGAGGCCGTAGTACCCTCTAGGGTACTTCGTAACCTTTGTGAAGAGTTTCGTACGTACTAATGTTTAAGAGATATAAAACTTTTTTTTAACCTGTTTCAATGTCATTATAATGCCAATGTCGGGACGAAAATATCGTTGTAGAATCGAGCGTTCTTTTACTTTTACCATTAGGTAGAACGTTTGCCTGACAGCCTGCTGGCAAGGAGTGTACAGAATTCACAAACATTATAGTTTATACAAATATGACGGTCCAATAGATGGAGAAATTTTTCAATAAAACAAAATTACATTTATGACACATTAAACATTACAGACAATTAGACAGAAACAATGATAAACTAAACAATAGTGTAATGTTGCGTGTGCCAGGATTAGGTTGCAACTCAGCATTATGCTTAAAATGAAAGGATGGCTACAAGAAATTAGAAAAATTGGTTTTTAATATACCCATTGCTGTTATTATTTATTTATATTGCTGTCGCGCTGTGCCCGAGCTATTCAGCCCGAGGGGCAATAGAGACAACTACAGCTTGGACCGATTATACCTATTAAAATTAGACGAAATCGCTATTTCGTAATCCCCGGTTTTCTCCACCAAAACTGGATCGATATAAAAAAAATACAAGAATCATAATAAGAAGGGCTTTGGCTATTTCTGTCGGTTTTCCTTTGTTGTTTTATATTCGTCAAATTTTTTCGCTCGACGTCCGATAATGGCGTTAAAAATGGTACGTTTTGTGATTTTATAAGGCTCCTAATTCTTATAATAATTGATTTATGGAGTAAAACACAACCGAGGGACATACAGTGGTACCTACAGATTGCATGGTAGAATAATCATTGCTCTAGTGTCATTATCCAGAGAGGAAAAAAACGCCACCAGCATTTCCTCTTGAAATAAAATATGAATAAAACTATCGATACCATAGAACTAGTCTGTCCCATACATAAACGTAGTATATACGTTTTAAATGTACGTCTTTTATGCGCCCACTACCAACCCCTAGCTACGTTATCACGGTCACCCAGCACTGGTCTACCAGCTCAGTTCAGTTCCTCTCGTGGCGCGGGTCAGTCGAGACCAGACCCTCACGGCAGCCGCTCGTCTGCTATTCGCGATTACTGACGTTCGGAATTTAAATTAATTTCAGTTTGCGTTGTGTTGTTTTGTGTTCTTTTTTTCTGTTTTTGTAAATGAGTTAGTATTTTTTTAAGTAATAAGAAACTCAAGTATGTTTATCTAATATTTCAAATTTGTCTGTCTGTCATAATAACATACAAATTAAAATACAATGTCCGTTGCGTAATACCTAAAACAACATTACCGTCTAGTTAATTACAGTTTATTATCATAAAATGAGCGAGTACAGAAAATTAACATAAAAATCACCGTAGATGCGACACGCTTTCCATAATTTTACAAACGCTTGTTAATCCGTTTTATTCACTTTTACTTTTTAAATTAGCCTTTGACTTCACTTTCTTAACATGAATTTAATTTCTGTTAGTATTGCTACGACGTAGTATAGGTCTACGATTCGTAGACCCTCTACGATGTAGCCAAAATTGAAATGAATTCTACGTACGTATGAGATAAATTTACGTTTTTTACAAGATTTTATTTAACTTGCAATGAATGTTACTATATTTGTTCGGGTGGAATCTTGCAAGTCAAATTTCACCCACTTCCAATGGTCGGATTGACTTGATATTTGGTATACATTAGTATATTGGATGACAATTCAATTACAGTCAACAAAAAATACAGTCACCAAAATGAGCTCCTATTTTTTTTTTAACAGAAACTTATCTAAATCTATCTTTCGCCTCGCGGTTTTCCTCGCGCTCTCGGAATGATAAGTTTCATAAGTAACGTAGGGTTTCGTTCCCGGGTCCCGGGAACCGGGAATTCCCGGGAAATACGTCGTTCCCGAAGTCGGGATTTTTTTTGCGATTTCCCGGGAATTCCCGGGAATTTATTTATGAGATTGAATGCTCTAAAACACTGCAAATATTGGTCAAAATTAACGAAAAACCTTTGAAACACAAAGATGTTGCATACGATATTAAAACAAATGTCGATATCCACCGAAACTAACGAACTGAACTACAAGCTTATGAGAAATCGCTGAAAGGAACTGTAAGAAGTGTGTATATGTGGAGATAACGTTTTTTTTTTTAGATAAATTTCAAGTTTTCCGAATATACCCATAAAAACATGTTTGTTTGTAACATGTTTTTAACCTATCAAAAGTCAAGTAAAATACGTAATTTAATTTAATTACCTATTTGTGTCTCACACACAAACATAAGTAGAAAATTATAAATAATCATATCAAACTATAGGTCATACATAGTTACTATGGGTAGTTTCTAAACTGCCGATTTTAGAGAAAATCTCTGAATGCGCGTAATTTTGAAGAAAATGAAAGTTACATTAATATTTTTTTTAAATATATATTTTTGGAGATAAAGCTTATCAGCGTTTTTGTCAAAGTCAAGTAAAGCACATCTTCATCATCATATCAGCCTAAGGATGTCCGCTGCTGAACAAAGACCTCCCCCATGAACTTCCATTTCGAACGATTTTGGGCCGCTTGCATCCAGCGGCGCCCAGCGACTCTGACCAGGTCGTCGATCCGTCTGGTGGGAGGTCGTCCCAGTACAGTACAGGAGTACGTGGTTGCCACTCGCGTCGTCTTCGAGAGATGTGGCCTGCCCATTGCTATCACATCAGCTTACTATCACTAAGATCTATATCGGTAATTTTTGTTCTCCTACGAATGTCGTCGAATACGAATTAGTAATTTTTTTTTTCAACAAATGCTTAATTTGTCATTTATTGCACCGTTTTTAGTATCATAATGTAGCTTATAACGCACTAGTGTTTTTTAATTTACATTACCGCACAGTTTTATGATAGGTATAATCCCGATTATGTAAGTTTGTAACTCAATGCTATTGATATGTGCGTAGACGAAGCATTCTTAATTTAAACGGTTAAAACAGTTTTGCTGTCAAAAAAAGAACTTGCGCGCCTTATTTGTTGACGTTCTCATTGACTATTATCAAAAAATCTAGTGAAAAAAATACATCAAACTTGTATTTCTTTCACTAGTTTTTTTTTGTTTTTCCTCACGAGTGTGTTGAAAAACGTCGTATGACACACGTGTGCATTGATCATTACACTCTCGGGTTCCTTTGCTTAATAGGTACCGTCTCGTGTGATTACCAACTTTGCACACGTCTCATAATGTATTATTATTTACTTCTGAGACAAATAAATTGCTAATTTAATTAAATTAAGTGGTTTACTTGACTTTATATACGTTAAAATAACAAAACTAAGAACTTTTAAAAATTCCCGGGAATCGGGAATTCTCGGGAAGTCATTTTTTTCATTCCCGGGTCCCGGGAATGGAAAAACGAAACCCTAAAGTAACGATAACCTACTATTCTAAGTAACGATATATGTATTTAATTATAATCAGTTTATCCGTTTCGGAGATCAGCTCGATAAACAACAAGATCGACAAAAAAAAATAAGACGCGTTATCGATAGGTAGAGCATAGCGATATTTTGTTCAAAGAATCGTCTGGGGAAGTAGGGTACCTCCACCTCATCGAAAAATTCACATATACATTTGTATGTAGGCATCAGGCTTTTTCAATGTAAGTGTAATTTTAGGTTCGGCAACGCGCGCGTGATACCCCTGGTGTTGCAAGCGTCCATAGGCTACGGTAACCGCTTACCATCAGGCGGACGGAATGCTTGTTTGCCACCTAAGTGGTATATAAAAAAAGTTTTCTAAAAAATAATTTCTTAAACAATGAATGAGAAAGTAAACCCATATAACAAGACATGTATATTAATAATAATTAAACGGCACCTTGGTGACACGGCGCAGCCTTCCTGCACTCTCATAAAGGCATTAAATAATTAACAATGTACCAAACAATGATCGGCCGACCTACTACGGTGCGGCAAGGATGTTGCAGCGAGGTGGTATGGTCTGTACATTCATTAGCATCAGAGTTAGGCGCTGAGACTAGTTGATTTATCTAGATATACTAGATTAACTGGATTATGTTGGAATAAAGAGTAGGTAGTGTTTTTTATACCGTCTCATGGTGACGCTGTTATAGCTGTTGGACGCATGTAATTGGGCTCTCTCGCGAGCCGCGTTGCACACTACAAAATTCGCCAGAGTGCTGTGCTGGCAGTGTGCGGGGACCAACTGTGCCCTGCACCGTCCGGGCAACCCTGCCCGTACCTCGCTACGCCCATGCATACGTATATAGTTACGGTAACCGCTTACCACCAGGCGGACAGTACTTTTTTTTTTTTATATATACGACTAAGTCGGTAAACATGCATACGGCCCGCCTGATGGTAAGCGGTTACCGTAGCCATATGGACGCTTGCAACACATGAAGCATCGCTCACGCGTTACCGACCTTCCCCCTCCCCTATGAGCTTTGGCGACCTTACTCACGCGCAGAAACACAACTTTAGACAACATAAAGTTATTTGGCTGCGGTATCCTGTAAGGTGGAGGTACTTCCCCAGTCGAGCTGCTCTTTGAGCGAATAAACGCTACGCTCTACCTCTCTCAAACGTACGCTTGTTTGCTATCCACTGTGGTTTAATCTTCCCCTCAAACGTCTCAAGCCTTTGAACCCCTCAAGCGGGGTCTTCCCTGTATACAAGCAAGACTTCGTTATTTAATTTTGATAACTTCCAAAGTAACCCATCTCCCGACTCCAAAATTTAATTACGTGAAATAACTGTTTTGCCCTGCGACCCTGACTAGGGACGCCTTTGTTGTAGTTAAATCACATGTTTATATAATACTATAATTATATGTCATTATATATTAACTAGGTGACAGATAAATCGGTATAGAGCTCAGTACGTATTTGACATTCATAAGTTATACTTGTTAATTATCTTTATACAATTTCGCAAAGACGGGCGTTCTTCAGCTTCCTTCAGTTATAGCGCAACGATACGCAGGCTACAACATTCCTCCTAAAACTCTCATAACCGTGAAAACTGCATCAAAATCTGTTTAGTACTGTATCTTTAAAATATAGAGTCTTGACTAAACCAAGAATATTCTATCAAAAGACAAGCAGAGATGTGAAAGTGTGCAGAAGTGACAATATTAATAAGTGCAAGTGAGTTCGTTACCATGGCGACGCCAACCCCTCCACGGGTGTCCAGGAATGTCTCCCTGCCTGCTGGGAGGCAGCCGCCGACGGTCGGCATGTTGGCCAGGAGAACGCTCTCTGAAAGGTATCCCTCAACAATATAGATTAAGAAGTTGAATAGAACTTGGGTGAGTAAGGTCGGCAGAGCTTTGTGAGGATGCGCTGTGCTGGTAGCGTGGAGACAAATGTTTGGCAAGAATTTTACATCTATGTTCTTCATAGGCAAAAAGTCCTAAAATAATGCGAGATAACAAGTTTTTTTAACTATGTTTTGGCCTGTGTTTGACCACAATCTCTCCATGGTAAGTGATGATGTGGCCGAAGGTGGTGCACACACAAAGCCTAGAGTGCACTGGCTCTCAAGTGCAGCTGTCGGAACACACCGATAGGTGCTTGGCGATAGATGTTCAACTTGACGATGTTAGCCAGCCATGTGGGTACTATATACTAGTCATGTTCCTTGTAAGATTCGAACCCAGAACCTTCGTCTCGCTACGCGACGTTACTAGGTACCACTGAGCTATCATGGCCTAAAACAAAACTTTTAAAAAGGATAATGAACTCAACCGCGATCATCAATCGCTCCTCAAACCTGACCATACAACTTCACAAGTCGATAACTTAACTCCAAAATATTGTATATTGTTTGTTCAAGATAAAACACTATGCAGTCAAAACAGAGATAGTGGGTAAACGGTTTAGTTATCGTCCTACCCCGGTATGTAGGTGATAACAGTTCATTACTATACTCGTAGGAGACTGGGTGACGCCGTTTTTGACACTCACTGATTCATTTACTATATCAGTTTTAGGCACTCTATAACGCTAACTTAAATACTGTTTAAAGTTGTCATTTAAAAAACGTCACATTGTTTGACAGTGACGTTATTTACGCCATTTAATCATTATTCAGTTAAATAGCGTTATATGTGTAAATCCGTTTATGGACATAGTCTTCGGAAACTGCTTAGCTCTTTCTAAAATCTGGATCTTGATGAATAAAAAGAGTCTTTCCCTTTTTAGGGTTCCGTAGCCAAATGGCAAAAAACGGAACCCTTATAGATTCGTCATGTCTGTCTGTCTGTCTGTCTGTCTGTCTGTCTGTCTGTCTGTCTGTCTGTCTGTCTGTCTGTCTGTCTGTCTGTCTGTCTGTCTGTCTGTCTGTCTGTCTGTCCGTGTATGTCACAGCCATTTATTTCCGAAACTATAAGAACTATAATGTTGAAACTTGGTAAGTAGATGTATTCTGTGAACCGCATTAAGATTTTTACACAAAAATAGAAAAAAAACAATAAATTTTGGGGGTTCCCCATACTTAGAAATGAAACTAAAATTTTTTTTTTTCATCAAACCCATATGTGTGGGGGTGTAGGGGTGTCTATGGATAGGTCTTCAAAAATGATATTGAGGTTTCTAATATCATTTTTTTCTAAACTGAATAGTTTGCGCGAGAGACACTTACAAAGTGGTAAAATGTGTGTCCCCCCCCCTGTAACTTCTAAAATAAGAGAATGATAAATCTATAAAAAATATATGATGTACATTACGGTGCAAACTTCCACTGAAAATTGGTTTGAACGAGATCTAGTAAGTAGTTTTTTTTTAATAGGTCATAAATTGAAATTAATATCAAATACTCAGGTCTATACTACCATTTACTTATATACCTACAGGTTTGTACGGAACCCTCGGTGCGCGAGTCTGACTCGCACTTGGCCGGTTTTTTTTAATTCCCGTTTACGGAGTACGGATTACGGAACCGAAAAACGAGAAATTGGCATTAAGAGTGCGTATAAAGCTAAATAACATTATCTTAGAATTTAAATTTACCCCAGTAAATAATATTTAAATGAAAAAATATTGTTATATTGGTATTTTAATTATATACGCGAGGGTTCTGTCAGAGCAAAAACATAACGGAATGAAAATACCTCGATAGAAAAAAAAACACAAAGTTACCTATAATATTAATTATTTTTCGTTTTTCGTTTCGTTCATGGTGTATCTAATTAAGACAAAATATCGATAAATAATATCACTAACGTATGACCTAGGGCGGTTACTAACAATTTTTTAAAATATTGTATACTTTACGAGTTATTTAGATTATTCATTTTTGTTCCGCGAAACACGCTATCGCCGTCTCATGCCTCGCGAGTATTAGACATAAGTTTGTTTCATCTGCCATTCGCTATCATTTCTGGCTTTATGCGCGCTCTTAATTTACAATCACTCTATTAATACTTTAACTCTTTGCAAATCACTGATGCAGGAATATGTATAATGAAGACACATGCGACAGCTGTCGGTAATTCTCCGTCTAATCCAGTGATAACTACCAAGAAACCATTAGACGCACTAACCACCGTGTAATATGTATGAAGGTTTCATATGAGTTAATTAAATTAAAAGTGTCATGAAGTCTATAAACGCTGTTGGGAACGTTGCTAATGGATGGTGATTGCTGTGGCAATTTCATACCTTTTGAAATGTAGGTTGTATGTCGGAAAAACGGAGCCGATGGAGGAAAAGCACCTTAAATATGGCAAACTTTATTTTACACTAGCTGCCCGGAGCGACTTCGTTCACGTGGTGCCCTACGCTACCTTACCCTACCCTCCCCTACTCTACCCCACCCCAAATTCTTTCGGAGCCTATTCAATGCAAACAAACAAACATTCAAATCTTTCCTCTTTATAATATTAGTATAGATTTCTTTTAAAAATAATGCACTAAAATATTTTCGAAGTCTCTTGTAATGGGACAAACACTAAAGAGAATAACCAAAATTATAGATAAAAAAGACGCATTAAAAAGCCCTGTACTAAGAATTAATCTGATGTTTTGAAGTCAATGAAAATTACATCTGAAGATTCAATTACATACATACATCATTAACATCCTGTGTCTTTATGGCATTAATCGATTGTATAGAGTCATTTATGAGAACAAATCTCTCTAATAAACATGCCCTCTTTTACTCATAAAACGTTATTTAACTAATAGACTGTTTAAGGGGTCACGTAAATAACGTCACTCTATTGTCATTGTCAAACAATGTGTCATTATTTACGTGACCCTTTAAACAGTATATTAGTTAAATAGCGCTTTTTGAATAAGGGGGATGATGTATTAAATTAAAAGAAGGCCATGCAATTTAACATAAAATCTTTTTTTTATTAATTCTAAATCCAAGAGGGAGACATCATCAGTCACTTTCTAACGTCATACAAAAAAAGAGTCAGGGATATCTTAAAACTTGGGTTGTCATGTAATAGGGGATGTTTGACAATCTTCCACGTGTAATGTCAAAGTCTAATTGCACTGTAGCGGCGAACAGCAATGTCAACATCATCGCAAGCAATCACATGAGTTCGAAATTAGTTTGGTTTTATAACTTCCTTTCGATTTGTTTGGACGTGTGCTTCCTTCTGCGCGCGCGCCGGCCGGTGTGACCTTTGTGCGCGGTACGCACTCAAACGCAATGTGACGTAGGGCTACCAGGAAGTAGAAAATAAAATAATTATCTTAATTTTATTGTTCATATTAATAGATTTTATCTATTTAAACAAGTTAATAAAGATGGTTGTAATATCAATAAAAAAATGTAGGCATGACTTTTTAAAATTTTGCTGTTCATTTTCTTTTAATGTTTTATTCTTAGGTATTTCATTTTGAAATTGAAAAACATTTAGAAAAAAATTATGAAAATAATCAGAGATTAACAGAATTTGCCGGATCTTCTCAGTAGTAGCTGACTTCATAATCGGTGGTGACTTCAGTAACTTTGGCTTCACAAGTGGCCTAATAGGGCATCAACATAAAAACCTCTACTCGAAAATATATTGCATTTCTTGTCTGTTCTTCAGAATAGTTACTCCGACATGAATATTTATGTGACAACCCTATCGACTGAGTCGTGATTCATACTCGCCAACTGAAAATAACATTCGTTCGGTTTCCACGAAACTTCCCGCATATTGCAGTTCCCAATCCATAATTCAAAGATATGATCTAAATCTCGTAGCAGCTGGTGAACCGCTCTAATTTATACAAATATTCTATGATATTATTATAATATGGAATGAGAAGTGATTCGGAAAATCGATTTTATTTTCATCACCTTAAGTGTTTATTTAGCTTGGTATAATAGGAATCCAGGTCCTTCTAGGATTTGTATCATAACTTACCATGGTGAGATTGTTGTCAAAGACAAGCCAATCGTCAGTAAAACAATGGGTCAAATAAAGGTTTCTTCAGGGTCGGCAACGCGCGAGTGATACCCCTGGTGTTGCAAGCGTCCATAGGCTACGGTAACTGCTTACCATCAGGCGGGCCGTATGCTTGTTTGCCACCACAGTGGTATAAAAAAAAATTATGGAATTTTTAGATAAAGTCTAATGAAATGTCGACCTAAATTGTACAGAGGGATGAACAAAGATAATTCTATGTATGATATAAGTAGCTACTTTTTATCCCAAAATCGCTGGTAAACTCTTGAGGTTAAAGGATCATCATGATGCTAAGTCAACTGCTTACACAAATAATAACCAGTTCGAGCCATTTTCAATTTTATCTCTAAACCTATACGAACTATTTTCAAGCCACGAACTTATGACAACCAGTTCAAGTGATATCCATATTATCATTGAAATAGCGGTTGAAAGAGCCATCATAACGTGCCGCAAATTTAAGCTCTATTACTATACTAATAAAGTTCGTTTTCCAACAGTGACCTGGAGCCAGGAGCGGCGACAGCGCCATCAGGCAGCTCGAGCAGTTCCAGCTTATCGTCCAGGAGTAATGAGAGCAACACCGTTGCAGCTGAACAGCAAGGTATGTGATCATCATTATACAGCATCCGGCTCGAAGGACCAAATTTACAGTCAGCTTTATGTAATATTTTACTAGGTTGCTCCCCGTGGTTTCACCTGCCAAAGGATCTCTATGTTATTCCAGGGTATGGATAGATTCCACTTATAACGTCGAAGGTCGTGGGTTCGATTCCCACCCAGGACATGCATTTGTGTGCATGAACATGTCTGCATGTCCGGAATCTGGGTGTAATTATGTATATTAAGCATGTGTTTACAAACAATATGTAGTATATCATATCTGATTTCCATAGAACAAGCTCTGCTTAGTTTGGGATCAGATAGCCATGAAGAATGTCCAAGGATATTTATTGTTATTTATTTATACACACGGATTCTCTTCGTACCAGTCACTTAAAAAATCTTTGGTTTACTCAGTACTTTGAAATATCTTCAGGTATGATGGAGTATCAAAATACAAGCTTTTTCTAGTTTGGTACATGCAGCTACAATTGCTACATGGTAAAACAACTCGTATTGTAATTGTTACAGCGTCCCAATCCGATTGGTCGGAGGAGGACGAGCCCCTCGCGGCGCAGTGGGCGGACAGCTTGCCGGCGCACGTCATCGACTCCTTAGTGTTGTGCCCCAGGCTCAGGAAGCGACAGGAGGTCATACATGGTCAGTACCTAGGTTTCACTCTGGGAATCCCAAGAGATGGATGGATTTGGGTAAGAAAGGAGTGAATGCTGCTATGACGGATAGAAGAGACGAATGGAATAAGCGTACATATTGCGCCGAACCCAAATTATTGGGAACAGGGCAGGCAGATGATGATGATAGTGATTTAGAATGTTTTTGGATCCAGTTGTTAGGGATTCTTTACTTTGGAATCACGCTGATTTGTAGTTTGATGGGTAAAACACGATATTGCCAGGGTTTACATGTGGGAGGTGCTGTTAATAGTTGATGTGAATCGATTAGCTTCTCATTCGTTTAACATCATATGGGCTTGGTTGGCGACAGTATTAACTGGAAGAAGAAGAAATAACCTTGCAAAAAAAAAAACCTATTCACTCCCTTCAAGACCTGCTTACAGCGGTCAGGTAACAGAATTCCTTGCTGATTAGTTGTTCCATCCCTTAGAGCTGATAGCATCGGAAGGGTCCCACGTGCGCTGGCTGAAGGTTCTGGGCGGCGTGTTCCTGCGGGGGCTGGAGGGCCAGCCCTCACTGCTGCCTTCAGACGAGCTGCGAGCACTGTTCCCCAACCTGCCCGACGTGCGAGAGAGACATGCCAGGTAATGCCCTTGTCTTACACTCTAATATCATCATGTTTTAAGAGAGGTACCTTCACCTTACAGAATACCGCAGCCAAATAACTTCATGTTGTGTTCCTGCGTCGCTAGAGGTCATTGGGGAGGGGGATGGGGCGCCACAAGACGCGATGACTAATTTCAGCACATACTCGTCCAAAAGCCAAAGCGATTTTATATTTAGTACGATCTTTTGCTCTAATTAGTATTGACATCCCTGAAAAATTTAATGCTTCATTCAATTATTTTTTGTATATTTTTCATCGAATCCCTATTGAAAATATGTAAATTGTATAATTCTTATTCCATAGGTTGTATTCGGACTTGAGGCAGGTGCGAAACGAAGCAAAAGACCATGTCGTGCAGATACGACCAATCGCTGATGCTGTGCTGAATACTGTAAGTTTATTTGTGGTGTTTTTGATATTTATGTGTGATCTTTACGATGTGATATGTAATGTGACCGATATGTGTGCGGTACAGCTGGGCGAGGGCGGGTACGCGCGGTGCCTGTCGCACTTCTGCAGCCGGCAGCGCATGGCGCTGGAGCAGCTGCGCGAGCGCAGGCGCAAGCACAAGGAGCTGCACCAGTTCCTGGCGGCGCGCGAGCAGCTGCCGCTCTGCGGCCGCCTGCAGCTGCGCGACCTGCTCGCCTGCGTCTGGCAGAGGTACCCCACGCCACTACACTGAATTACACACTACACACTATACACTACACTACACACTCAAATCAAAAAGTAATTTGTTCAGTTTAGGCCCTGGTAAAGCACTTATGAACGTTAAGTAGTAGATACAGTTGAATTTACCACCGGTTTGGAATACACTAAGACTACACTACACTATAAAACACATTACACTATACAACACACTACACTACACTACACACTACACTACTCACTACACGATATACTACAATATACAATACACTATACATTAAACTACACTACACACTAAACTACACTCTACACTACATACTACACTACACTATTCACTACACTACATACTACACTACACTATACACTACACTATTAAACTACACTCTACACTAAACTACACATTACAATACAATATACACTAAACTACATTTATTGGTAACTTCAGTAAATGTGACCTTCATAAGTGCCCTTCTGGGGCCTTAATTGAATAAATGGCTTTAACTTTGACTAAATTACACACTAAACTACACATTACACTACACTACACACTACGCTACACACAAAACACACACTTCTATTAACATTTAATCTATTTGCATCTTTATAAATATATTTTTTTAATGTCTTCGCAATCATTGCGCAGAATACATTTTAAAACAATCCCAGGGATACAAGGCATATTTTCTAAACAAAATGTTTCCCAAACAAATGTCGAAACTTGTAATTGTTTGTACAGGTTAACAAAGTACCAGCTCCTACTAGAGGGTATTCTGAAGACGATATCTGACGGTGAGAGCGAGAAGGAGGAGGATGTGTCTCGCTTGCGCAGAGCTCATGACGTCGCCAGGGATGTGCTGCACGCTGTCGACGGCGCTATCAGATCTGCTGAGAATGAACACAGGTGAGATTAACTCTAAGGAACCCCTTGCCTAGGTGCATCTGGAACCGGATTACAAAAGGAGGAGATTCTATGTTCGAGCTTGCGGCGGCGTCGTGTGACGGGTCGCTCACTTCCCTCCAATATAGCGAGGAGGGCGATGGCTGCCACACGCGTCATACTTGTGAACAGGTGCTGCTTGTGGGGGCTGGTCTGCGCCGAGTTTGCTATTTATTTACATATTAAATATTTATTCAGTCTGCTTTGTAATTTTGCCGCCGCGCCGGGGCACGCAATTGTTTTCAGTGCGATTAGAATGTAAATATTATGTAATGATTCTAAGCTTGTTTTGAAAAGAGTAATTGCTGAGTTTATTGCCGGCTCTTCTCAGTAAATGCAACCTTCCGAACCGGTATTAGAGTATTAGAGTCAGTTTTTTCATAAGTGCCTGCGAAGGTCTATTTGAATAAATGATTTTGAATTTTGAAAACTTCTTTGGCAGCGTTATGCACTTATTTTTGGATGGGTAAAAATTTTTAAACTCGCGTCAGGTGTCACGTGACCTGATCGAAAATTCGTAAGACGGAGGGAGAGTAGTTGCAAATTAGACTGTATTTATACTGGGGTTATGTTCAAATTCTAATAATATTCTCTAGTCTATATACTTAAGTGTCCCAATCCCGAAACCTGCTTTGAATCAACTCCCTGATCCACCTGCTAATCCGGTGTATAATGCGCAGGCTGCGCACGATCCAGAGCAAGCTGGAGGTGCGCGTGCCGACGGCGGCGGGAGAGTGGGAGGAGCTGCGGCGGCTGCCCGCCGACCTGCCGCTCCGGGCGCTCCGGATGGAGGGGGACCTCGCCATCAGGAACGATAACAACAAGAAGATCAATGTGCTCGTCAGTACTCTACTTCTTCTTATTTTTAATTTTGGCAACCGAGCCCAAATTAGGGCTCATTTCTGCCAGTGTCGAGTTGCCACATTAAAGTCCTCAGTCAGTCACCGTCCATAAAAGTCATGTTTTACTACAATGGTGGTCATTGTACTAAAACTCATCACGGACATTTTGAGACAACTTGAAAAGTCACGATACACATAATTCATTACATTGCACTTCACTGTGTGCACATGGATGATCTTTATTGGGTAAAATACCACCAAAAATACACAATAAAACTCAAAATACACAAATTTATGAAAATGAAAATGCTACGTCTCTCTGCAAGTTCCCGCCAAAAATGGGTCCCGTCAGTACTCTACTCTACTACATCACAATCACAGTCGACTTCTCTGCCATCCCCAGCGGGGATCGAATCCGCAACCACCCTAGGGTGTGTTTGTGCTAGTGCTTGCGCTTGCGTCAGTACTGGCACAGACGCAGCTAGTGGGGTGCGCGTGGTGACCGACTTTTAACTGCTCCGGTACCATTCTGGACAAACCCTTATCAATCTACTGAGATTTTCTATAGTGGCCACCTTGCCCACCGTTAGGTATAAAAGACGGCACACTATTCCTGGCAACCCCTTACGAGGCGTCAGAGACCCTCTGCGGTAGGTCACGCCGCCAGAGTACTACCATTTTTACTATGGGACCAACTTTGAAATCGAAAAGAAAACTATATTGACATGCGAATTACATACACTTGCAAAGTTTCAAATTGTTTTGAATATTAGATTATCTGATCCGCCTGGTATAGCTAATGTTGATGCCCCCCCCCCCCCCTGCCCCCAGGCGCTGATGCTGTCGGAGTGCCTGGTGCTGCTGCAGCGTGAAGGCGAAAAGTTTGTTCTGAAGCCCATCGCGCAGAACCACCCCGTGCCGCTCTCGCCGCTCATCAAATGGTAATATACATATACGCACACCCTTTATATCCTATTAAACGTGTCCCAGAATACAACAATAAGTGGACATCAGTAAATAGAAAAAAGAAAAAAATTTTGACCACTAACATATTTTTACGCCCATGACCACAATTTTCCAAATTTCCTGTTTATTTTTTTATACTGGTAACCTAAATAGCACTCCTATCCACTAAAACCCTCATAATCTCACAAAGTAGTGTAGTTTTTACACAAAGATCAATAAGAAAATCGTTTTTTTTTTCTCGATTGGTCATGAGCAAGTCCTGTAGTACCCGCTACATCGTTTAACTCTGCCATTTAAAAATTACTACACAAAACCGCGCAATAACATTAATTTTGTATAAAATTCATTTCATCCTATTTAGCCTATTCTCAACACCGACAATGCGCTCTGATTGGCTAAGTAAAGGACACACTGAACATTTAGATCCAGTGATTGGTCCAACTAATATTATAAATGCGAACGTGAGTTTGTTTTGTTTGTTATGCCTTCACGCCTCAACTACTCAACGGATCATCATGAAATTTGGCATGCAGATAGCCTATGGTATGGATAAGGACATAAGCTACTTTTTATCCCGGGAACGCGGGTGTAACCGCGGGGCACAGATTAGTATAATTATTAATTTTGTTATTATCGTTAAACTAGTATAAAAAATACCATTAGATGGGCCGTCTTACTTTGTAATTAAATATGCACCTTATTGTTATAGGGACAAGGTGATATTCCGTCCGAACGCGGCGGTCCGCAACACTTTCTTCCTGGTGCACATTAATGGGGTTCAGATGCACGAACTGTCCGCCAACACCGCGCAGGAATACGCCACGTGAGTATCTTATTTATAATGGAATAAAGTCTAATATCGTGTGTTTTTTTGTGGACTAGTGAAATGAGTTTTTTTTATATAGAATTTTTTTATTTAATTTCTTATGGAACAAAAATTCATACATAAAATATTCAGAAAAGATTTGTATTTTTGACTGTAATGAATAAACTTAAAAACGACTGAACCGATTTAAAAAAAATCTTTCATCAGTAAAATACTATATTATCACTGAGTAACATGTTATATTTTATTTCCAAAAAATATGTCATCTCTATGATAAGAGATCTCGGAGCAAAAAGCCAGTAGTGAATAATTTAGTAAAATAATATGTAAATGTTGATAATAGTATGTTGTTGTGTATATACTGTACAGGTGGGTGCGGCACATTCAGGAGGCGCCGCTCGCCAAGCTGACGGAGCTGAAGCCCGCCAACCACCACCACAGGCCCACCCTCGACACCACACCCATCGGTAGGTATCTATACGTGTCACGGAAACGGTATATCCATATACAACATGTTACGGAAATAATATCTATATACATGTAATTAATCTAAGCTTGTTTTGAAAACAACCTTAGATTAATTACATAATATTTACATTCTAATCGCACTGACAACAATGACGTGCCCCGGCGCGGCGGCAAAACTACAAACTAGACTGAATCTATATTTAATAAGTAAATAAATAGCAAACTTAAGCAGACCAGCCCCCACAAGCAGCACCTGTTCACGAGTATGACGCGTGTGGCAGCCACCGCCCTCTTCGCCATACTCTACGATGCTATACATTGAAGAAACGTGTATTTCCTTACTAAAATTGTATCATTAACAGGCACAAATGTCTCCCGCAACCCATCGGACGCTTCAGAGAAGTCCTCATCCACCACTAACGATGAGCCCGAGAGCGAGCGAGACAGAACATCGCTCGAGCGCAGCTCCGCCGAGAGGGAGCGAGACGAGACGAGTCGCGAGGAACCCCCCGCTGAACCTGATACTAAAGAAGAGTGCAAGGAAGAGACCAAAGAAGAGAATAAGGAAGCGGACGTCGAAGATGCAGAAGAGAAACACAAGTGAGTTGGAGTTACTGGCTTCGTGTATTTTCAGGGATCAATGTTTTTGTATGATTTTTTTAAGTGGGTTTAGGCATATTGTGTAATCTCCTTTTTTAAAATGAAGGCTGGGGAAGTAGGGATATCCACTTCTGGCGATTTTCAAACAGATGCTCAAAATATCTGTCAAACTGTTGATAATTCCAATCAATTTGAACCCTAAGTTTACTCTAAATTTTAGAGCATATTTAATATTTATGAAAATCGCCCTGTATTTTTTTTTAATACGGTTCATACCGTCAAATATTTAAAAGACATTTTTAATGATTTTTTTAAACTTAATGTTTAGTCTTATTATAAACTAGCTGTCCACCGCGGTTCCACCTGCTTTCCCGGGTTAAAAATGAGCTTATAATCCATGGGATAATGTAGCTTTCTATGACTGAAAGATTTTTTGTAATCTAACTATACTATACTAATTTAAGGCGATGATAGCTCAGTGGTAGTGACGTCGGATACCGAGACGAAGGTCCCGGGTTCGAATCCTACAATGAGCTTGAGCTTTCGGTGAAGGAAAACGCCTGACACCTACAATCTAGGAACTTTCAAGGCCAGAGTGAATAGGTTTCTTCTGGGTAAGCGTGTTTCATCTTAGGCTTCGTCATCGCCCCTTATGGGTGGGTCAGTGGCCAAACGCAAGCCCATTTAATTAAAAAAAAAAAAAAAAAAAAAAAACATCGTGAGGAAACCATAGCACGGTGTTAGGGTAGTTTGTAGTACCCATCTGGCTGGCTACCACCCTCAAGTTGAAAATCTGTCGCCAAGCACTTATCCGTGTGTTCCGTCAGCTGCACTTGAGAGCCAGTTCCTTCTAGGCTTTGTGTGTGCACCATCTTCGGCCACATCATCACTTACCATCGTGAGATTGTGGTCAAACACAGGCCTATACATAATAAAAAAAATAAAAAAATAACTGCTAGTTCCCGAGATTAGCCCGTTTAAATAAACATACTAAAAAACTCTTCTCTTCATTTATAATATTAGTATACAGGGTGTTGTTTTGCATTCATGCCATATTTACAGAACCAATAGTAAATGATTTATTTAGTTATTATAAAATATGTAATTAATTCTGGGCTTACTAAGTAAACAATTATTGATGATTTGTAATTAACGTCAAATCAGAATAATACTTCATAACTGCACAGAATAGGTCTGCGATCCGGGGCGAGGGGAGAAACCGGGCCGCTGCGCAGCGGTCACCAACCTAGATCTTATAAATCTTTATAAAACATCGACAAAGACGGGGGGATTTTTATTTTTACAAAACTTTAAAAATAATATTTAATTTTACGACCATGATTTTATAATTTTTTAGTTTTCTATACAAGGTAAATATCAACCTCCTTAAATATGGCACAAATGCAGAACAACACCCGGTATATGTAGGTAGGTAGTAATGATATAATGTGGTGTGTACAGACCGCGGCGGCCGACGGTGGGTCGCATCAGCACGCACGGCGCCGAACCCGCACCGGCGCTGGAGCCGAGCGCCGCGCTCACAGTACACGCGCCCGCTGCACTCAATCTGGCGCACACCGCTCACAGGGCCTACACGCATCAAGGTAGCTAACTACATTACATATCCTGGGACATTCCTCACACACGGTCATCTGATCCCAAACTAAGCAGAGCTTGTACTATGGAAACCAGATAACTGATATTATAAATATACTACTTTTTGTTTTTAAATACATACTTAATATACATAATTACACCCACACTCAGGACATACAGACATGTTCATGCACACAAATGCATGTCCTGTATGGGAATCGAACCCACGACCTGCGGCGCTATATGGTTAAGACTCCACGTCTTAACCAACTGCGCCAACTGGCCCGTCTAATTCGTCAAAATCTAACTACATTGTTTATAACACATTTCATTATTCAATTTCTACTCAAACTGTACGGACAAGGACTATGCGGTCAGCAAGGGAGTGCTTGCTTCCGCCGTCTGTGTTTCCTAACTCTTATAATCTAGGGACTTTCAAGGCCAGACTGGTCATCTTATGCTTCGTCATCATCTCTTATTAAAGGCCAAACCCAAGCCCATTTAATAAAAAAATATATATATATAAAAGCGATGTTTCCTGGGTTAAAAATATATAACTCTAATTACTTCGTTAGTTTAATCATCAAAATATATTGGAAACATATTTTTAAGTCAATAAAAAAAGTTAAAAATAAAGTGCGTGTAAGTTGCTGAACATGGCAATTACTCTTTTCAAAACAAATTGTTATTTAAGTACATTCTAATTTAAATTTTTAATTTCTTTTTTTTTTCTTTTTAGGGTTCCGTAGCTGAAAACGGAACCCTAATGGATTTTTTTCATCAAACCCATACGTGTGGGGTATCCATGGATAGGTCTTCAAAAATGATATTGAGTTTTATAATATCATTTTTTTTCTAAACTGAATAGTTTGCACGAGAGACACTTCCAAAGTGGTAAAATTTGTGTCCCCCCCCCCTATAACTTCTAAAATGTAACATCTATAGTTCTTATAGTTTCGGAAAAAAGTGGATGTGACATACGGACGGACAGACAGACAGACATGACGAATCTATAAGGGTTCCGTTTTTTGCCATTTGGGTACGGAACCCTAAAAAGTATATGATGTACATATGATGTAGACCCTGAGTGCAGCTATCCAGTTTCAGGATAGTATATAACATTTGTATTAATATTGTGTATATGTAGAAATTAAAGGTAGTTTGTTTGTGTGCAGAGCGTCTCCGCCAGCTGGACGTGGTGATATCGCGCGCGCTGGCCGCCAAGAGCGGCGTGGTGGCGCGCGTGCTGGGGGTTCCCCCGCACAGCTTCGCTCAGGTCGCCGAACTCGCGCTCGCCGAGGCGCTGGGGCAAGTCGGTCAGTGCCATACCACACACCTTACATAGCCTGCTCAAAGTCTAAAGCCATTTTTTTTCTTATACCACTAAGGTGGCAAACAAGCATACGGCCCGCCTGATGGTAAGCAGTTACCGTAGCCTATGGACGCTTGCAACACCAGGGGTGTCACTCGCGCGTTGCCGACCCTGAAGAAATCTCTTCACGCCCTTTTTTCAATTTAGGCCCCAAAGGGCACTTATGAAGGTACCACCGGTTCGGAACTGAGAAGAATCCGGCAAGAAACTCAGCAACGTTACATTTTTTAAATATTTTTTGCACAATCTGACTGTTTGGCTTTTTTCCAAATAATTAACAATATAACCTGCTCTAACTTCTTCTTCTTCTTATTTTTTAGTTTGGCAACCAAGCCCAAATTAGGGCTCATTTCTGCCAGTGTCGAATTATATTACAGTTTCCAGTCACAATAAATCACTTTCACATTATAGTCCTCTTTCAGTCACCGTCCATCAAAGTCATCGTTTTACTACAATGGTGGTCTTTGTACTAAAACTCACACGGACTTTTTGAGACAACTTGAGAAGTCACGATACACATAATTCATTTCATTTCACTTCACTGGTGCACATGGATGATCTTTATTAGGTAAAATACCACCAAAAATACACAATAAAAATCAAAATACACAAATTTATGAAAATAAAAATGAAAACGCAACGTCACTCTGCAATGTTCCGCCAAAAAGTCTGATCTAACGTGTGCTCTCAATCTCATACTAACTTAATTCCACACATTTTCTGTATTTGTAACGTAGTTAAGAGAAGTAGAACAAAGGGTTTATTCGCAAAAAGAGCAGCTCGACTGGGAACGTACCGCCACCCTACACAATACCGCAGCCAAATCCATATGGCTACGGTAACCACTTACCATCAAGCGGACCGTATGCTAGTTTACTTTGTCGTATAAAAAAAGGTTACAAGCGATTTAAAATTGAATCTTATTTCAATGAGCGTAAAGTTCATTTTTGAATAGCATGCAGTGTATGTCCTTAATAAATCCAGAGAATATCTTCTACATTCAACTTAAGAACCTTCCTCTTTATAATATCAATATGATGTATGGCCACAGATTCCTAGGTAAAAAAATAAAAATTCTAATTAGTCCGGCAGTTAGATTATCAATACTGAACACGTTTTTTTTTGCTTTGTCAAATCATTAAATATTGACAAAGATAGAGCGCGACTAAGTTCGAGAGTGGGGGCTCGTGACGTCACTTGTTACTAATAATTGGAATGTTTTACAAAAATCTTAAACCGACTTCAAAGTACACTAAGAAGTAATCAAATCCTGATCGGTGGGCTTAGTGAGTTTTTTAACGCGCTCGATAAGGTTTACGTTAACTCTAATTTGTATGGCGCAGGACCAGGCGCCGCCAATTGCCGCTAGGCGGCGCTAGTACAATGCCATACAAATTTGAGTTCACGTCAACCTTATCGAGCGCGTTAAAAACTCGCACTAAGCCCTCTGATGACAATGGGACCAAACCCGAGAAGTGTACCCTTCCATTCAAAAAAATAATTTTGCAAATCGGTTAATAAATGACGGAGTTATGAGGTAACAAATATAAAAAATAAAGAAACGAATTGAGAACCTCCTCCTTTTTTTGAAGTCGGTTAAAAAGTGTACCACACCGTGACGTCACGCGGAACTTCTACACCAACCATAATCTTCGTATTATTTTGTTTAATTGACAAAATAAAAAATACGACGTGTCTAATATTGATTACATTATCAATATTGACGGAATAATTATAATTTTTCAGGAAAGTAGCCTACTGTGACCTCAACACTTTATTGATAAGGCATACTCTCTGTGTATGCGACGTTTGTTCATCAACATGGTTATCTTTATGTAGATATTCGCGAGGAACTCCGAAGTACAGCGGACGGTACCGAGGACGAAGCTAACACTACCACCGATAGTGACGACGCGGGAACCGAACCCGATATACATCAGTTGCTGCTCGCCGCACATACACAGGGTAAGTCATTGGGTACATTTTTTGAAGAATTGAAGAATTCACGGTACTATCTCACATAGCAGTCATGTAGAGTATTTTATTTCAGTGTTTTAAATTGTAATGCTTTAAACACATTTTTTTTGATATTTCGTCGTTTATGTGTTTTGTTTGCCATCCCCAAGTGATTGGGAATAGGACAGGGATGATGAGTTGGTTCGTGGATCTGCAACATTTGATTTGTAAATGTCGGACACTTGTATATGTAAATAAATAAATATCCTGGGACATGCCTCACACACGGTCATCTGATCCCAAACTAAGCAGGACTACTACTATGGAAACCAGATAACTGATATAATACATATACTACTTTGTGTTTGTAAATACATACTTAATATACATAATTACACCCAGACTCAAGACATACAGATATGTTCATGCACAGAAATAAATGTCCTGTGTGGCAATCGAACACACCAACCTGCGGCGCGATAGGTGGAGTCTCAACCACAGTCATAACCGATCGCGCCAATTGGCTCGTCAACTATATATATAGATTCTCGAGAAAACTTCGTAAGCGCGATGCAGGATATTGTGGCGCCATCTATCTTTCTGCGTGTGAACTATCTCAGTGTAACTGATAGATGGATGATAGATACTACACACGTTTTTTTTTAATATTACTATGGTGACGAACAAGCATACGGCGCCCGCTTGATGGTAAGCAGTTACCGTAGCTTATGGACGCTTGCAACACTAGGGGTAACACTCGCGCGTTGCTGACCCCGAAGAAATCTCTTCATGCCCTTTTTGAAGAACCTCATGCTGTAGTCTATTGGAAAAACCAAGGCGGGGAGTTCATTCCACAGACCGAACGTCCGCGGAAGAAAACTCCTTTTAGCCCGCACAGTTCGAAACAATTCTGGTTTCCATGTGTGTGGATGGACTCCCAGTCGATGGCGAGAGTTGCGTTGGGGAAAGGTAGCCGTGGGCATCATGTCGAACAATTCTTTAGAACACTCTCCGTTGTACAAGCGGTAGAACACACATAAGGAGGCAAAGTCTCTCCTCAGACTGAGGGGCTCTAAACCGCTTGTGAGCTCGGGATCGTCAACAATTCTGATGGCACGTCGCTGAACCGAGTCTAAAGGCCCAAGCTGGTATCCAGATCCTCCCGCCCATAGATGACAGCAGTACTCCATATGAGGCCGGACCTGCGACTTATAAAGTTGCAGCCTTTGCCCCGCTGTGAAGTACTGCCTCGCTCTGTTGAGCACGCCAAGCTTTTTGGATGCCAGCTTAACCTTGTCCTCCAAATGACTTCGGAACAAAACGTCGCTAGAAATGTCGATGCACACGTGTGGAAGTACCCAAGTTCCATATTCCCAAAGTGACTAAGAAGAAGTGTACAGAAAATGTATATGTTGGTTGTGTTGTTTAGTGAACCAGCTAACAGAGATCCTCCGCGGCGCGTTGAGTGTGGACGAGGCGGGCGCGGTGGCGGCCCGCGCGGCCCCCGCGCGAGCCGGCCGCTGCGACGCGTGCCTGTGTCGCCCGAGGGGACAACTGCACCGGGGGAACACATATCGCAGCACCGACATCGGTAAGTTACATATTTATTTATTTTTAAGTACACTGACATAATCTACCATACGCTGTGACTTTCTAATCGACTTCAAATAAAAAAGTTATTTAAAAAAATTAAATCGTCTTCAAAATACACTAAATAGTATGAAATAACTCTAATCTGACACTGATTTGAAGTCAGCGAAATATTTTAAATAGAATATGTCGACTTCAAATCAGTGTCATTTAAGAGTTATTTCATACTTTTTAATGTATTTTGAAGTTGTTTTTTTTTTTAATTAAATTTTTATTACGTCATTTTTGTTTTTTTTTAAATGCACTAGAATTTAACCAAAGTTTTGAGTATACTAACATATCTACCATACTCGGTGATTTTTTTATGGTTGGTTTGCTCGACGAAGCAAAACAACAGTTTAAATGGCACCCTGTATGGAATGAATACACATTCCCGCTTTGTCAATTCCGAAAAAATTCTTCGCACCTACCCAGTTTCACTAAAACATATATATTTTTGGTTTTTTTTTTAACATCATCATTGTAAAGTGCCTTTTAGATTGCTGCTGCCGAGAGAATGCGTTTCTGACACCTATTAATATTGACCAAATCACGAAAACATCTTTAATTATGACTCACTAAAACCCATCGCAATAGGATTAGCCGTTTCCGATAATAGCCCAATAGCACAGATGTCAGAAACGCATTCTCTTAGCAGCCACTGTCAATCCCGCTGTTAACCTATAACCGCTTACCATCAGGAGGACCGCCGCCTGCTTCTCAACCTGATAAATTACATGACATTGTTTTTTTTTTTTTATACGACTAAGTCGGCAAACAAGCATACGGCCCACCTGATAGCAAGCGGTTACCGTAGCCATATGGACGCTTGCAACACACCAAGCATTGCTCACGTGTTACCGACCTTTCCCCCCTCCCTTATGAGCTCTGGCGACCTTACTCACGCGCAGGAACACAACTTTACACAACATAAAGTTATTTGGCTGCGGTATTCTGTAACGTGGAGGTAGTTCCCCAGTCGAGCTGCTCTTTGAGCGAATAAACGCTACGCTCTACCTCTCCTAAAATTAAATTGAAATTAAATTCTCTGATTAAATTCCAGACGCCCCCGAGCATCCAGAACACGAAGTATCAGAAAACAAGATGCTAGAGTCAGTGTGTGAGTCCTCCCTCGAGCAAGTCTCGTTCGACATGCTCGACGAGCTGGAGGTGGAACTGGACCAGGAGCACCATCAACATCATCATCATCAGCATCATACGCGCGGGGAGCTGCACGAGGAACCCGACGTGATTCTAGGTAATGTTGTCATGCGACGTTTTTTAAGCATTTTGAACATTGTTGAGTTTTTAAACATTCATAAAAAATAAGTATCCGAGTTCATTTTCACAAATTAATTTAATTCTCCTAGGGCTTTGATTCAATAAAAGGGTAGTTTTTTTTTTATTCTCATGTATTCGGACGTGTGTGCCTATATACTCTAACATTATATAAAGGGAAAATGCTATATTTTTTTTTTGTTCAGTTTTACAAAAGATTTTAAAATTACGAAGATATTAAAATGTTTTTCTTATGTAATAATAAAAATAAAAATTCATTGACTGATTTATTTAGTAAAGCAGCCCAAACCACTGAGGTTAGAAACTTACCCCCTTATTCATAATGAAGTTATCAATCGTCGATTAGCTAAAATTCTGAAGTCTTTATCTGACACGTGACATTTGGTGTTTGAATGAGTGAGACGGAGGACACTATTACACTGATTTAGTTAAAAAGCGATTATGAATAAGGGGGTTAAAATTTTGCTCACAGGTTTCTTTTATAAAGTAGGGTTACCAGACGACAGGATTTTTTCCTGACATGTCAGGAATTATGGCCGTCTGTCAGGAAAACAGGCAAAAAAGTCATATGAAAATTAACCTTATGGTTTTAGCTTAAGGTTTATCTGTATCATCATAAAATCAACCACAGATTAAACAGATGAACTTTATTGTAAAGCTATCTTTTACAAGTATTAACCATCCCTTATTTACTGAAAAGAAGTTGGCTTAAACAAGCTAAATCTGTATTTACACCGTTGGTAAACTTGGTAATTACCACAAAATGAATTAAAACACTTTCTCCAATGGCCGCCATTATTACAATTATCCTTTTCTGGTGTTGCCATTCCTCGATATTCAAATACACAATATCATAAAAACTAAGTTCAAAAACTAAAACCCGACTACTGAAAAATCACGCTCTAAAAAGTATCAAACAAGAAAATATTCTGATCTGAAATTGTTATGTACACACTGATCAATATTTATCGTCTATTAAATAAACAACTTACACGTAATATATTTAAATGTATTTAATACATATTCACAGTGATGTTCAGAGGTTAGCCGTGGTCATATGCCACTTTGCCCTAAAGCTATGATCGCTTACTACTGTTAGAATGTATTGCTTTTTATTTATTTATTATGGAACAAAAAACAGTTACAACATAAATAAAGGAAAAAGATTATACATTCAAAAAAATATCAATATTGCAGCCCACTACATTGTCCCACAGCTTTGTTAGGGTAGGTGGCATATGACCACGGCTAACCTCTGAACATCACTGTGAATATGTATTAAATACATTTAAATATATTACGTGTAAGTTGTTTATTTAATAGACGATAAATATTGATCAGTGTGTACATAACAATTTCAGATCAGAATATTTTCTTGTTTGATACTTTTTAGAGCGTGATTTTTCAGTAGTCGGGTTTTAGTTTTTGAACTTAGTTTTTATTTAAATTATTTTGGGGTTATCATTTCACGATAACGTATATGCAGAGCTATTTTTCTTTCTTGTATACTATATGTATGGGTAGGTTTGGAGAGAAAATATATTTGGGTATACATATGAGGCGTGATTTTAGATATTATTCTCAATTATCGGGTGCATACAAGCAAAACCGCGAGCAATAGTTAATCTTAATACATAAAATGATAAACTGATTGTTGATATATCAACGCACAGTCCTTACCGCCGTACCTAAAGATTTGAAATTTTGCACAAAGATACCTTATACAGTAGAGGCATCTACTAAGGAAGGATTTTTGGAAATTCCACCCCTAAGAGGGTTAAATAGGGTATGAAAGTTTGTATGCAAGTCCGTCAGTTTTGAAGTAAGGATCTTCAAATTTTATGTCAGCCTATCTCCGCCCGTCTATCTGACTGTCTGTCTGCCTACCACGAGCAAATTTATTTTATACTACTATGGTTACAAACAAGCATATAATCAACCTGATGGTAAACGGTCACTTAAATCAAAAGTACTAAGGAGTATTGATATCAACTTTGATGCAAATCACCCCTAAAATAACACGATTTTACGAAATACGTCTTCCATCAATTCTGATAAGTAATGTTTATGCAAAATTTTAAGTAGATCAGACCAAGGAATCACGTTGTCCCATACAAACTTTGCCCCCGTTTTTCACATTAAATTAAATTATAGAAGATTAAATGTCGATTCAGTCTACTTTATAGTTTTGCCGCGCCGGATTCTGCAATTGTTTTCAGTGCGATTATAATGTAAATATTATGTATGAATCTAAGCTTGTTTTGAAAAGAGTAATTTTTTATAAATATATAAATATATCCTGGGACATTCCTCACACACGGTCATCTGATACCTAACTAAGCACAGCTTGTACTTTGGAAACCAGATAACTGATATAATACATATACTACTTTTTGTTTGTAAATACATACTTATACTATACATAATTACATCCAGACTCAGTACATACAGACATGTTCATGCACACAAATGCATGTCCTGTGTGGGAATCGAACCCACGACCTGCGGCACTATAGGTTAAGACTCCACGTCTTAACTAACTGCGCCAACTTGCTGAGTTTATTGCCGGCTCTTCTCAGCAGATGCAAACTTCCGAACCGGTATTGGAGTATTAGAGTCAGACTTTTCATAAGTGCCTGCGAAGGTCTATTTGAATAAATGATTTAGAATTTTGGATTTTCTTGAATTTTGAGTACCTATTTATTATAGATATATGTATTTTGGGTAGGTATGGAGAGAAAATATGTTTGGCTCACATTAGAGGCGAGATTTAAAAAATTATTCCCAATTATCGGGTGCTTGCAAGCAAAGCCGCGAGCAATAGCTAACAATATGTATATTTTTGAAATGTACTCATTAAGCCCTTTTATTTGATACCCAACACGGCATCATTAAAAAATCTTTTACTTTTAGTCCATGACTTTTTGTCCTCTAGAGGGCGCCATATCCAATTTAATGTAACGTCATATAGCCTATAACCAGTGGACGATCAAGACGCTTCCAACGATACCTCATTTGTCAATTTGTCATTAGTAGTATAGATGGTATGAGGGAAGAGATGAACATACATACCCACATACATACATACCGGTCAAAATCATAACCCTCCTTTTTGCTTCGCCGTAGTCGGGTAAAAATAAACCGTTTTACACTTTCATAATAAATAATGCTGACAATTAATTATAATTAATCAATATTCAATGGTATGAAATTAAATAATATTCAAATTATATAATGTTAATGCTAACACAAGGTACAAAAGGTTACAGTTTACAGAACTCTTACACCAAAAGCTTGTTCGCTATTATAAGGCAGCTTTTGTGAGCCATTGTCAGCAGATCAGGATTTGATTACTTCTTAGAGTATTGTGAAGTCGGTTTAAGTTTTTTAGTAAAACAGTTCAATTTTTTTTTTGTTTTTTTATTTTTTTTTATTTTTAAATTGTATAAATTTATACGTAATGTTTCACTGTATGTTCGTGATGACACGAACGTGGGCCTCGACTGAAAATCAGCGCCCGGGGGTTTTTTTTTTTTTTTTTACTGACCTAAGCACAATGCTGAGTCGAGACCTATTCTTGGCATCACGCGACATTACATTTTTGTTTTTTGTTCTGCTTTTTAATTTTATTTTTATATTTTGTCCTATCATTAATGTAATGTTGTGTGTTTTCCTGAATTAAATCATTTTTCTTTCTTTTTCTTTTCTTTCTTTATTTAAATGTGAATGGTATGTTATCAGACGGGTCGTGTTCGGGGTTGTCGGTGGCTCGTCGTGCGGCGGTCGTGTGCGGCGGGCTCGGCGGCACGGTGAGCGCGCTGGCGGGCGCGCTGCCGCCCGTGCTGGCCGACCGCGCGCGCCTGCGGGACCAGCTCGCCGCGCTGCGCGAACACAACGACGCGCTGCGGGCACGCCTCGCCACCAGAGGTAGACATACCGACCGCCTACTGTTACACTACCACCCAACTGATATGGCGCCGAGTGTATATTTGTTAGACTTTTTGGCGGGAACTTGCAGAGTGACGTAGCATTTTCATTTTTATTTTCATAAATTTGTGTATTTTGAGTTTTATTGTGTATTTTTGGTGGTATTTTACCCAATAAAGATCATCCATGTGCACCGGTGAAGTGCAATGAAATGAATTATGTGTATCGTGACTTTTCAAGTTGTCTCAAAATGTCCGTGAAGAGTTTTAGTACAATGACCACCATTGTAGTAAAACATGACTTTTATGGACGGTGACTGAGTGAGGACTATAATGTGAAGTGATTTATTGTGACTGGAAACTATAATATAACTCGACACTAGCAGAAATAAGCCCTAATTTGGGCTTGGTTGCCAAAATTAAAAATAAGAACAAGAAGAATCTTCGTTAAGAAAATAAAGAGCTCACGAGCGGTTTAGAGCCCCGCAGTCTGAGGAGGGACTTTGCCTCCTTATGTGTGTTCTACCGCTTGTACAACGGACAGTGTTCTAAGGAATTGTTTGACTTGATGCCACCATCGCAGCTCTCGCCATCGACGGGGAGTCCATCCACACACATTGAAACCAGAGCTGTTTCGAACTGTGCGGGCTAAAAGCAGTTTTCTTCCGCGGACGCTCGGACTGTGGAATGAGCTCCGCGCCGTGGTGCACCCAATGGAGTACAGCATAGGGTTCTTCAAAAAGGGTGTGAAGCGGTTTCTGCAGGGTTGGCTACGCGCGAGTGATACCCCTGGTGTTGCAAGCGTCCATAAGCTACAGTAACTGCTTACCATCAGGCGGGCCGTATGCTTGTTTGCCACCTCAGTGGTATAAAAAATATATATATATATATATATATATATATAACCCGAACCTTAGATCAATACTATAAGGTTCATAATACAGTGCAGCTGTTAGTTCCGTCTCACTAGCAAGTGCCGCCCCTCGGCACACATGGCGGCAGCTGCCGACCAATAGCATGTCCCGCGCTTTGAAAATGTATCTTCTGCGCAGGTACATCGTTAAGCCATATCAGTTGGGTACACTATTTAACCCCAAATTTAGATCTATAATTTAATTAAATAAAAGCTGATGGTGTATTCTTATTCTTGTTAGGTACATACTAAATATCATGGGCTCATGTGCTTAGTAAATAAAAAAATTGGGAAAGTTGTTTGTTGTCATGAGTAAAATCATGTGTCTAAGTATCGTTTACTAATTACCAGTCATCCTGTATAATAAAAAAATATTTCATATGCCACTTGGTTCTTTGACATGATCTTATTAATACCCTACACTCCTAGGGCTATGAGATATCAATTTTCAATGGGAAACACCAAATTTTAATATTTTAATTAATTCTATTCCAGAATACCAAACGACGGAAGATATGTCCTTCCAAAAGGAAGGCTTGGACCCGTCTATACAGGTACATGTTACAATAATTATATATACATCTAGATAACATTAAAATTTCCGTTTGTAATTTAGATCTAAAGGCTTTCTCTTCAGCTTATGATGCGCTTTACGCGATGGTTACTAGAGGTGTCGGCTGAAAATCAGCGCTGCTGATTTCAGCTGCACATGCTGAGCTGGGTCATTTTCTTCTTACTTCTTCTTTACAGAAGTATTAAAGTAAGGTAAAAGTGTAAAATTAGGTTAACGATGGAGCTGTCATAGTCTCTTGACTGACTCAAAGTACCAAAAAAAATTTGTTTGTCTGTCTAGTCTGTTTTTTGGGCTACCTGCGTAAAATCTATACATATTTTTTCTCCCTAACCGTACTTTTTACCGTTCAGCTATCGAGGGGATCTTTACTAAAACTTGTACGTAGTATTTATATACTCTGAGCTAAAACTATCAATATTTTTGTGTTAAAACTAAGTACTGATTCAATTTTACTTATAATAAAAATGTTGTTTGCCCCCACAGGACCAACCAAGCAACGGAGGGTGATGATCCGAGGCGAAGTAAACCAAGCACCGAACTGAGTACCGCGCAGTGACAGATACCCTAACTGTGGCTGGTCCACCGACACGGGTACCTCCCGCGACCCGCGCGGGCCCATTACTACCATAACCACCGTCTTGTACACGTTGTTTATACAACGTGTATCGATACACGAAACTTACATCAAAATTGGTCAAGCATTTATCTCGCAATGTATCAAGACGGTGTTTCCATATATTTTTTTACATTAACAATGAGTTTTTTTTTAGATGAATCTTTAATTTTGTCGAATATTATTAAGTGAAAATTGTGTATATTTTGTTATAATAATTATTGTTCTCGGTTAGTTATACGACTTGTAAGTACCGCACTAATCTGTTATTACCCCAATGTTTAATGTTTAAAAATCGAATCGAATGTTTAAAAAGGCCGATTTTAAACATTAAACATGTTTGAATACGGGGATTAATGTTAAAGAAAAAAGATAATTCTATTATTCCATACGTAAAGCCGATAATGTGATTGTCTCTGAGTAAGATTTAAAAAAAAATGTATTTTTGTCTATTTTACTTGTTTCATATAAGTTATACATGTTTTATTGATGTAAATAAATGTTTTTTAGACGTATCCATGTTATGTTGTATATCATTTTGTAAAAAAAGCTATATTTTACCTCTTTATCGCAGGAGTCTTTTGAATTGGTAAGTATTAAAATTATGACAATATCATCATTAAAAATTCATTATTTTTCACGTGTGGCAATGTTAACAAATAATAACTGTAATTTACTGGAGATCTGCAATTTTGTAGTTTGTATAATTAATGTTTATTAATCTTTAATGTTTAAAAACCGTATATTTGTTAATTTGTCATATGAATTGTTGTAGTTAACTGTTAGTACATGTCATAAAAATGTTTAGGCGTAGTATATAATGTAAAGTTAACATTGTCACAAGTGAGCGGTTAAAGATGTGTGTAACTAAATTTGGACAGTATCGTCATTTTAATAAGGACAGATTTTGTTTGATGAGATTTTAAAAGAGCTCGGTTTTCCGGACTACAGGTTTTTTTTAGATTTTACTAATACTTCGATTATTAAATTACTATTTTCAACAATAATTTTACTTATACATAAAATAATAAATATACAATATTTGCACGATAGAATTAATTCAATTTGTAAATAAAAATATTAAATATTGAATTGACTTAAATAATCTGTCACATCAAATGGTTTTTTGAATAGGGAACCCTGTTTATTGTCCGTTAGAACCGAGTATTCCGTACATAGTCGATGTAACATGTAGCAGTAAGATATGTGGTAACAATAATGTAGACACAAAGTGCCCTAAGAACGTAGTACCTTTTAGAATTGCCATATTTAATACAGATATGCAACGTATGGTAAGCGTATATAAGCTGTTTAACTTATAGGATGGGGAACCATCCGCTGACGAACCTTCTAGCTAGCTATTTAGAATCTTTCTCTTTCTAATGCATAGTCTTGTCTTTTTCATTGTAATAGTAAATTATTTTGACGGGTCTGTTGGCTGGTTAAGACATCTATCGCGCCGCAGGTCGTGGGTTCGATTCCCACACAGGACATGCTTTTGTCTGTATGTCCTGAGTCTGGGTGTAATTATGTATATTATGTATGTATTTACAAACAAAAAGTAGTATATGTATTATATCAGTTATCTGGTTTCCATAGTACAAGCTCTGCTTAGTTTGGGATCAGATGACCGTGTGTGAGCAATGTCCCGGGATATTTATTTATTTTGAGATATTTAACGTATTCTTTTCAAATGTTAATTTCCCCTCGTTATATTTTAATCAGCTTGTATATATATATACAATATATAAGAACATTTCGGTGTACCTTAAACATGTATAAATAGTTAATAAATAACAGTAGAAAATCAAACGACGTTTTGTATAAATATATACTATAAAATATGTATATTTGATACCCATAGGTTAGGCGTAGACCAAATGTGAACCCATCCATTTTTCCCATTGATTTGTCACTATATATTTGTATGTTTATATATACAACACGAGCTTTTATAATCTATATGTAAAATTGGCATATTATATTAATTATCTGTATATCTTTTATCGCAATAAACATAATGACGTATATACATTAATATTTTTATTTCATCGAGACCTTGTCATTTGCTTTATTAAAAAAAAATACTTCAAAGCGGGTGTGCTGGGGTGTGCACTAAAAAGTATAACATGAATGCTGTGACATTTTATATATGGCAAATTGATCCAATTTTTTTTTACAAATAAGGACATCTTTCTCTCATATTTTAAGGCGATGATAGCTCAGTGGTAGTGACGTGACGAAGGTCCCGGGTTCGAATCCTACAATGAGCTTGAGCTTTCGGTGAAGGAAAACATCGTGAGGTAACCATAGCACGGTGGTAGGGTACTTTGTAGTACCCGTCTGGCTGGCTACCACCCTCAAGTTAAAAATCTGTCGCCAAGCACCTGTCGGTGTGTTCCGTCAGCTGCACTTGAGAACCAGTTCCTTCTAAGCTTTGTGTGCTTACCACCTTCGATCACATCATCACTTACTACCATATTGAGATTGTGGTCAAACACAGGCCTATACACAGTAAAAAAAAAAAAAAAAAAAAAACTGAAATAACCATTGTATGTACTTTTCATAATTTTATGGTGTTCCGGTTTATCATGATTTGAAAAGATTTCAAAAAAATTACAAATTACTTACCTAGTATATTTTTGGTAAATGATAAGCTTAATTCTTTAATGATTAGTCATTTAATAAATATAATTTTATTCTTCTACAGCTGCGAACAATTACAATATCATATTTAAACTAATTTTGTAGAGCCACGAATATCACTCATTATAACGGCGCGCGATGGCTGCCACATGCGTCATACTTTTGTGAACAGGCTGCTTGTGGGGGCTGGTCTGTGCGAGTCAGCTATTTACTTATTAAATTTTGAATGTACTTTTAATGAAAGCTAGCTAGACATAAATCGAAGAGCAATTCGCCCAATACTAAGTAACGCCAATTATTCACCAAATATGAAACGTGATGAAATTAGGCACGCTGCACGCAGTTAGTCCAGGACAGGAAACCAGGCTACTTTTAAGGTGGCATCCCCTTTTAATTGTCGTCAAAACATACTAAAATTTTCATTCTATATCTACCCTTTGAGTATTTAGTAAATACTCGAAAGTATCTACCCTTGATGTTGCTATTGTGGATTCATATTTTATTTTTGACTAGCTGCCCGGCGCGACTTCGTTCGCGTGGTGCTACTCTACCCTATGGTGCTACCCCACCCTACCCCACCCTACCCTACCCTACCCTACCCTACCCTACCCTACCCTACCCTACCCTACCCTACCCTACCCTACCCTACCCTACTCTTCCCTACCCTACCCTTCCCTTCCCTTCCCTACCCTACCCTACCCTACCCTACCATACCCTACCCTACCCTACACTGACAGCAAAACCCCCATTAACAAAATGATCCGCCATTTATTGAATTGTTACAAAAAATGTGATAAATGAAGAACCGCTCGACCGATTTTGTGCAAACTTCTCATAAACCATCTACTAAATAGTCCGAACAAAGCCTAAACATTTGGTTTGGATAGTTGAGCCCGTTCTTGAGTTAAAAAATTACAACGAAAAGTGGCATTGATTTTTATATATATAGATTTGATTAGTGTCACAAATCAATCTAAAAACGCAAGAAAAAGGAAAAGATTTTGAAATCGGGCCATGGGTGGACATTCCAAAACCATCATAAAAGGAATAAATAAAGGAATGTTCAAAACTTCTCCTAAACGAAACTTCTTATAGAGCAGTCACTAAGTTAGGACAAGTCTTTTTAATAGATGTATAAATACATAGATGTTCTATACTTGATCGACGCAAATTCATAGACTACTGCCTGCCCGGCGCGAATTAGTTCGCGTGGTGCTACCCTACCCTACCCTACCCTACCTTACCGTGGCAGCGAAATCCCCGTTAACATAATGATCCGCCATTTATTGAATTCATTTGTTACAAAAAATGTGATAAATGAAGAACCGCTCGACCGATTTTGTAGAAACTTAACATAAACCATCTACTAAATAGTCCAAACAAAGCCTAAACATTTGGTTTGGATAGGTGAGCCCGTTCTTGAGTTATAAAATTACAACGAAAAGTGGCATTGATTTTAATATATATATATATATATATGTATATATATATATATAGATGAAACATAATGAATACCTAGTCTACATTATTATTTATTGAACATTCATCACTAGAGGGCTACAAAGGCCGCGAGTATCAGAAGCGCGGTGGAGGCGGCGAGTGCGGCCGCTCCGTCCGCCTCGCCTTCCACTCCGCTCATGAACTGGTGCATGTGTCGGAGCACCGCCTGCTTCGTGGCCTCCAACTCCTCGATATCACTACTGCCTGATGGTCTGTAATAATAGGATAAGTTTCATAAGAGGCCCGTAAACCAAATAAATGGCATTGAGTTGAATTATTAAAGTTTTTTTTTTTTTTTTTTTACTGTGTATAGGCCTGTGTTTGACCACAATCTCACTATGGTAAGTGATGATGTGGTCGAAGGTGGTAAGCACACAAAGTCTAGAAGGAACTGGCTCTCAAGTGCAGCTGACGGAACACACCGATAGGTGCTTGGCGACAGGTTTTCAACTTGAGGGTGGTAGCCAGCCAGACGGGTACTACAAAGTACCCTACCACCGTGCTATGGTTTCCTCACGATGTTTTCCTTCACCGAAAGCTCAAGCTCATTGTAGGATTCGAACCCGGGACCTTTGTCTCGGTATCCGACGTCACTACCACTGAGCTATCATCGCCTTAAACACCAAAACTAACATAGTAACACCAAAATTGTGACATTAATACTAACAGCTGCACTTGAGAGCCAGTTCGTTGTAGGCTTTGTATGTTTATCACATTTGGCCACATAATCGCTGACCATGTTGAGATTCTGGTCAAACACATACCTACACATCATCATCATCAGACTATAATGTCCCACTGCTGAGCACAGGCCTCCTTTAGCAAATGAGAGTGAAAGGGAATGGGCAGATACTCCACCACGTGTGCCCACTGCGGATTGGTGGAGGTAGGCTAGTGGTCAACCTACTGTTGGAATTTTTCAAGCCGCCTAGGAGGCATCCAACTATGCTTAACGACTATCACAATTAAGTGATAACCGGGATCAACGGCTTTACGGGCCTTCCGAAGCACGGAAACGCTCGATATGAAATACCACTAGACGGTCACCCATCCAGGTACCGACCCCGACAGACGTAGCTTAACTTTGCCGATCGATTAAGAACGGCTAATCATGCTACACCACGAGCGCTTCCTACACATAGTAAAAGTTAATACAGCACGAAGATTATGTGAAAAGCAGTTACCTGATGGCTTGACAGTGCGAGACCTGGGGCACGATGTAGACTGGTGCGAGCGGCGTGGCGTGCGAGGGGCCCGGCCCCACGGGGGCCCAGGGGTCGTGGGCCCCGCCGGCCGACACCACGCGGTCCGGCAGGTGCGACACTCCGCCGAACAGCAGGTTCGTGCGGTTCACTCCCGACCGGATGAACTGCTCCGTGAAACTAAAGGTAGGTACATACATATTAGGTTATCAGTACACACTAAGAAAATCATAAAGAATCATGGCGAGATCCATACATTGATTTGTACAATAAAATAAAACATTTTACAGGGTTTTGAATCACTTCCAATGTTGAGATAACATTCTCTCTTATGCGTTGCACTCTTGACAGAGTCGTGGTCGTCATGACGTGTCATTTGTGGCGCGCTTCACAACACGCCGCCATTAGAGATTACATTACCAGCAACATATTTAATATACATGAAAAATGTTATAAACCCCGCAAAACAAAACAACAAAATAACGTGGTCGCGATTCGCCGGCATGCCATAGAAATTCGCATTTTTATCCCAGGGTTCTAAAAATATTTTAAATGGCTCAAGTTGTTCCTTAGGCATCAAGGATCAATTATAACTTCATTGTAACGTCTCTAAAAATGTTTATTTTTTTGTACAAATCTCGCCATGATCCTTTAATCTATGCAGAGCCCAATGCACTTACGTAGGCACGAAGAAGTCTTTACACATCTGATGAAAGTACTCGATAGGCACTGACGAGAGGAACGGCTGCCACGGGCTGCTGGTGGTCTGGTACCAGCCGAACTCCACGCACGTCTGGTAGGTCCATAGACGCACTGGAAATAAGCAGTCATTGGTATTATGTTTGGTATTATTATCACTAGTACCTAGTCAAAATAATTTGGATACCAGCTTTACGTGATATTGGAAAAACATGGTTACAAAAAAAATACGAAACCTTCTTTTTTAACCGACTTAAAAAAAAGGAAGGAGGTTTCTCAATTCGACCGTATATATTTTTTTTATGTGTGTTTGCGGATAAGTCCGTCGTTTATGAACCGATTTTGATGATTCTTTTTTTGTTGGAAAGGAGATATCCTAAGGGTGGTACCATGATAAGGAAACCAGGATATGATTATGAGATCCCAGAGGAATACAGGGGAACCTTCGAAAATCGACTCCAGACTTTTATTAAATAGCAGTGCTTTAAAATACTTAATTACATAATTAACAAACGCACTATTTGTTAATTATGTAATTAAGTATTTTAAAGCACTGCTATTTAATAAAAGTCTGGAGTCGATCTGATCATGGAGCCGAAAGACAGTCGAGGGAACTCCTCGACGATTTACAGCAATTACCTGGTGTTTGGGCTTGATAAATATGTATTACTTATCCTCGGTCAGTGACAAATCTTGGGAGGTATTAAAAACACATATCGCACCAAAACATTTTCATGTAAAATGTTGCCGAGACGGCACTAGAAGCTATCAGATCCAATTTAGAGCCAAGCTTATAACTATACGCGCCCTAACTTCACAAACTACACACCGTAGTCAAAACAACGTAGTCGTAACTGCGAAATGAGGAAGGCCTGCCGCTGCCCCGCCAGTCCTATAATAACTACGTGTTAACCATCATGTCCATCCTTTACTCCGTGCCCACGTGAACGTAGGACTAATAAACAAACATACTCATTTATTTGTATATACACCCATGCCAAAGTGAATGACTTTAATTTTGTGTGAAGAATAATTTGCCATTTTTTTTATACCACTAAGGTGGAAAAAAAGCATACGGTCCACCTGATGGTAAGCAGTTACCGTAGCCGATGGACGCTTGCAACACCAGGGGTATCACTCGCGCGTTGCCGACCCTGAAGAAATCTTTTCACGCCCTTTTTGAAGAAATTCACCACTAACGACGTCAAGGATATTTGCTTCTTGTCCCTTAGGTATTTTCCTTTAAAGGCTAATTTCTGAACCCGTGGTCATTTCAGAACCTTCCACCTTATTATCTGCCGCACAAATGCTGGAAAACGATCACCTTTGTACAAAATAGTTGATTCTTACAACAACAACTCTAATTCCATAGATATTGCATTAACGCGTCCTAGCACTTTTAAGAATAAAGTTCTTGAGGATTTGGTATTGTAAGTATACCTACTTGTTTGCAAAATTAAATTGGCAAGTCCGTACACCACACATCTCTAATAAAATTATAAAATTTAAATGTAATCTGTGGTAAACGAGGTTGGTGCTACAGTTTATAAAATTAAGTAGTTATAACTATAATTAAGTTAACATGGTCATTGGGGCACTGTTAGTTTACCCAAAAAAATGTGCCCTAAGAGAGGACCTCAGAGACCTCAAGGGAATAAATGACTGACTGAGTTTATATTAATTACTGTACAACGGGCAATCTAATCGCTTTTAGTTTTTTTTACTCGCCATTCCTGGCAGCGAGAGCGTCTCCTTAAACAAGCAAATAATGGCATCCCTAATTACCTATGTAGCATGGTACATGAATAATTCTGTATCTGGTATTAGTGACTGTGTTGCTGGTAACGGGAAGTTATCGAATGTCACCGCAAACTATGACGTATAGGTACCAATAGTCATCGTTATATAATACAGTAACACAATGACGTCATTGCACCAAATTGATGAATGACTCACACAGTATTTAAAAGTGCATAACTAGTTACAATTATAGCATTTAACTTTATAGTTCACTAGACTTTAGTTTTTGCTTTTTGCCAAACGTGATTCTAGGTCAACAGAAACTACCATATAGGCTAGCCAAAACCTATAGGGTATTTCCGGTTGACCTATAATTGTCCACTTTGGTTAAAAGCTAAGTCTTACAGCACAAGTCAAGGAAAAATTACGAAAAATAAAAAAAAGTGGAAAATTAAGGTAAATTTTGTGCACTTACAAGTTATCGCGAAAATCTAAACTTGCCCATATATTTTTATCGTGTTGACTCAGGACCCCTAATATGGACTATATACCTACTATAGACCTCAGTATCTTTTATTATTGCTAGGTCCCCCCCTTCCTCAGAAAATCAGTAGTGACACACGGACAGACAGACGGACAAGAGAGTGATCTTATAAGGGTTCTTTTTAACCGACGAAAAAACGGAGGAGGTTTACAAGTCGACGCGTATTTTATTTTTTATTTTTTTAGGTATGATCACTCATAACTTTTGACAGAGTAGTCCGATTTAATAATTCTTCTTTTATTGGATACGGTATACCTCGAAGGTGGTCCCATATAAATATGGATAAAAAATACCTACCCTAAGGGTGGGAAAATAGGGATGATTGATTGTTAACACACAGATTTTAATGCTGAGTTGTGTATTACATCAAAAGAAATCAAAAATTAAGCATGTAGTAGTTAGTAGAGTATAGCCACAAAAAAATATAAAATAAAAACTTTTTAACAAAATTATTTTTTGTTAAAAAGTTTGCAAAACCTTATAAAATTCAAGTTATATTCAAAATTATTTTTTGCTTTTCAGTTTTTTCGGTGGTTTATTTTTTGTTAAAAAGTTTTTTTTAGGTACGGAATCCTAAAACCCAACGACTTATAAAATAAATAAAAATATAATAAACTAAATTCGATCTATATTACCGGGGACACCTACCGTAATACCTACGTACTACCCGTGCGCGATAAGTTGAGACGAGTGGAATGCGACTACCTCGCCTACTTCCCTGCTGTTGGCGCCAGTATTAAACTAATAACGTGTTTTTTTATGCCACTTTGTCGGTAAATTAGCATACGGCCCGCCTGATGGTAAGCGGTCACCGTAGCCATATAGAAGCTTGCAACACAAGAAGCATCGCTCACTCGTTACCAACCTTTCCCCCCTCCCCTATGAGTTCTGGCGATCTTATCTCACGCGCAGGAACACAACTTTACACAACATAAAGTTATTTGGCTGCGGTATTCTGTAAGGTGGAGGTACTTCCCCAGTCAAGCTGCTCTTTGAGCGAAGAAACGCTTTGCTCTACCTCTCTTAATACTTAAAGTTTAAGTACTATTATAAGAAAGAAAGAAAGAAATACGTTTATTTCCACCAGAACGCACAGAATAAAAAAAATACATACATACAAATAAAACTATAATATTGAAAAATAAAACAGTGGCAACAAACAATAATAATAATCTGTAATAATCTGTGCGTATTATCTATTCTGTGCAAATAGCATGAAGCAATAATCCCGCTACACGTACAATACCTACGAGAGCCATGCTTCATGACGTTTAGTGCTTGTATAACACTAAACTGTAACGTCACTGCGCCAGGTGTCAACATATCGCGCACGGGTAGTACATTAATCATTGACGGAAACCCTAGATCCGGACCTGCTGGGTCGAGTGGTGAACACTCTCTTCCCCGCGGGCCGGTCAAGACCCTCAGTCCACCCCCTAACGTCTTGGGAGTGGCATGACGAGATGGGGGTGACCGTACAGGAGCTAGATCGAGCCGTTGTCCGCTTGAAAGCCCGAAACACCGCTCCAGGACCCGACGGTGTACCGGGTCGTGTGTGGGTGTTGAGTCTGGCTGCCCTGGGGGACAGGCTGAGGCAGTTGTTCAACAGCTGCCTCCTTTGTGCCAAGTTCCCCACGGCCTGGAAGGAGGCATGTTTGGTCCTTTTGAAGAAGGAAGGCAGACCCGCAGATTCTCCCTCTGCATACCGTCCCATATGCCTGTTGAACGAGGTTGGCAAGCTATTCGAACGAATACTTGCCGCTCGTCTCAACGGGCATCTGTCGTGCGTCGGTCCCGACCTGGCTGATAGCCAGTTCGGCTTCCGACGGGGGCGTTCAACCGTAGACGCGGTCTTGCGCGTCCGCTCCCTGTCGGAGCAGGCTGTGTCCCGGGGTGGAGTGGCGTTGGCGATAAGTCTTGACATCGTCAACGCCTTTAACTCTCTGCCTTGGGACGCAATTAGGGGGGCTCTTGCATACCATCAGGTGCCCTCCTACCTGCAAGCTATAGTAAGGGACTACTTGCACGACAGGTACATCTTGTACATGGACCAAGACGGTAGGAGAATCCGGAGGGAGATCACGTGTGGGGTTCCACAGGGGTCGGTGTTGGGCCCATTGCTGTGGAACCTCGCATACGATGCGGTTCTGCGTGTCAATCTCCCCGCTGGCGTAAAAGTCGTTTGCTATGCAGACGACACGTTGGTGGTCGCCAGTGGGGATACCTTCGAAGGGACCAAACAGCTCGCCGAGCTTGGGGTGGAAGTAGTCGTCGCCAAAATCCGCGAGTTGGGTCTGGAAATAGCGCCTCATAAGACCGAGGCGCTATGGTTCCACAAACTGCCTAGGAGCAGGGAACCACCCGACTCGTGCGTCTGTGTGGGTGAGTCGGAAGTCAGGGTGGGGCGGTATATGAAGTACCTGGGCCTTACCCTGGACAGTCGCTGGGGCTTCGAAGAGCACTTTGATCGCCTCGTCCCCCGGATTGAGAGGGTAGCGGGTGCTATGCACAGACTGCTGCCCAATCTCGGGGGACCGAGAGAGGAAGTTCGCCGCCTCTATGCGGGGGTCATACGATCCGTAGCCCTATACGGGGCGCCCGTATGGGCAAAGAGGCTGGCCATCCGACGCTGTAGAACGAAAGTCTATAGCGTCCAGCGTAAGATGGCCCTACGGATCGTACGGGGATATCGCACAATATCCTTTGAGGCGGCAACTGTTCTGGCTCGCTTTCCGCCGCTGGACATTCTGGCGGACATGGATGCGAGGGTTTATGACCGGATCCGCATCGTCCGCCAGAGTGGTGGAGGCGATCCAGAAGAGGCGATCAGACGGCAGGAGCGACTTATCGCATTCGCAACGTGGCGCGCAAGGCTTCGAGATGAAAGGTTTGCGCGCAAACGCGTAGTCGAAGCAGTCCTGCCGGTCTTCGAGGCCTGGATGCAGCGAGAAGGTGGACGACTCACCTACAGACTTACACAGATAATCACCGGGCACGGGTGCTTCGGTGATTATTTGTGTAGGATCGGTCGTGAGGCGACGGCGGCTTGCTTCCACTGCGATGGGAGCGACCAGGACTCCGCATCGCACACGCTCGCGGTGTGCCCTGCGTGGGAACCCGAGCGGCGGATCCTGGTCCAAGAGATCGGACGGAATCTCTCCCTGCCAGCAGTCGTGTCGGCGATGCTGAGCGGGGATACGGCGTGGAGGGCCGTAGCCTCCTTCTGTGAGACTGTAATGGTCCAGAAGGAGGCTGCCGAGCGGGATCGGGAGAGGGCCGATCCCACCCGGAGGCGAAGCCGCCGGGGCACAAACGTGCCTCGTAGCGGCCCCCCTGCCCTGTAGCTCGGGCTTAGAATAACAGCTACGGTGTTCCCCTGCCTGTCGTAAAAGGCGACTAAACGGGGCCTTTGGGGTTGTGGGCAATCAGAGCGGGGGCTCTGTGCGCCCAGAAACGACCCCAAGGAGGACGATGGGTCGACGTGGTCTCGACTCATCGTGCGATAGCACAGCGAGGGTGCTGGGGGGAGGTGTCAGACTTCCCCCGGGACGAGCTATCAAAGCGCCGCGCTTGGAGGGGTGAGCAGGTACGCGTTCAACACGAGAGCCCGCCCCCCTCTCTATAGCGCAGGTGGCGACCACCGTGGGGTTTTAGCCGGTAAAAGTCCGGCATAACCTGGCCGCTCCCCCCCAGGGCGGTCGGGTATCCTATGAGGATTTCCCCACGCTAATAAAAAAAAAAAAAAAAAAAAAAAAAAAAAAAAAAAAAAAAGTACATTAATCATGCTATGAAAGTCGATTGAGGAAAAAACACCTCGTAAGTTTGTATAAAATGTGACGGCAGATTCGGTTACCATATATTTGACATCATGAAGTATCACGTTGTACTCGCATTGGTCTGCGTTGCTTGTTTCGTGAACACGTTGAACGCACACCCGGCTGTGCTAGAGGAGCCCAGCTCTCAAGGTACGAAAATTACAAGCGCGATGCAATCCGGGCAAAGATTTGCAAGATCTACATGGTTTACTTCCAACCACTGTCCGCCCGGCACTATACGTGTCGACGAACTTTGTTTAGTACACGAGTAAGTTTATTTATAAATAGTAAATCGCCTCGTGCAGGTTCAACCGCAATCTCGTATTTTACATGCTTTGGAGCCCCTAAGCCGTCGTCCTAATTGGCGACGATCGTACGATCAAACGATGCGATTTCGCCGCACGATCGCGCTGATGTTCCTGTGCTCGCGCGATGACTTGCGAGCTTCAATAAGGACACTCTAAAGCGTCTCGTCGAGCGACGAAATCGCATCGTTTGATCGTACGATCGTGGTCATGGCCAATTAGGACGACGCCTAAGGGTGTCCAATGTAATTTATATTTTTAATATATCATAATTTTGTTATACCAATTAATTTTTAATGAGGATGTCTGAAGAAACCTAAAACTGTAATTTTAAGAATATTTGATTTTTTCAAGGTTTTATTGTTTTTTTACTTTCATACAACAATATGTGTATCGTTCAGTGATTTGCAGTAGTTTATTTGGCACATTGCATATGATTATTTAGATGCATCTGTAATATAATTCCTGTTACTTTTTTTCAGTAAAAAAGTCTGAAAAACCAACAGAGCAATGAATTTGAGCATGTACTCGTAATTTTTTCAATAATGAAATTTCTTCATTAAATCGTGTTTCAATTTATGTAAATTAAATTAATCTCTTTATATTATTTTTTACAGGTATGATGATGATTATGATTATTAGTTTCGGAAACCGGTGTAAATGAACGAGAAAATTATAAAATCTAAATTTTAAATACTTTTACTAACGGTACTTATACTAAATATATTATTATATTAGTTTAATATAATTCGTTGTTTTTGTCCTTCTTTTCCAATCCTAAATATTTTAAAACATAGACGTAGCTTCAATTGCGAATATTTAGGTAGGTACGTATGTCAAATTATTATTTATATTGTGTTTCTTTTCGTACATGTTGTAGATAATGGTAGGTTTATATTTATTAGTCCTAGGCTACGCGCATCATAACATTGTGTATGTCACAGTATTTTTGTGAAAACCGTTAGTTTATAATCTACTTAGCGATATACCATACCATACTGCTTACAATACATATAACGTATTGATTTTCGGTAGTTTATAATCTATCGTTGTCAAACCGTCTATTGTGAACCGTCTCTGATTGGTCAGTCTTGCCGGTAGTTCGTTCTGTATGCATAGAGTTAGAAAATAAACATAGGAGTTGAATAAAAGAAATGCACATTTAATTGTTCGAGATCAAAATTAAATATGCCATTTTTTTTTTAAGAAACAATAAAAACAATCAATGGTGGCGCGAGAACCATGAAGATTAATCAATCCGCGCGCAAGGTGCGTTCCGACGCATTCAAGTATGATGCCAGTTTACAATATGACGGTTTGTCATGAATCTATCTATATATATAAAAATCAATGCCACTTTTCGTTGTAATTTTATAACTCAATAACGGGCTCACCTATCCAAACCAAATGTTTAGGCTTTGTTCGGACTATTTAGTAGATGGTTTATGTGAAGTTTGCACAAAATGGGTCGAGCGGTTCTTCATTTATCACATTTTTATTATTTCACTTTATACGTAGCGAAGCACGTACCGGGCCGCTAGTAAATTATAAACTATCGGTTTTTTTTTGATTATTTGTTTATCCCCGACTGCAATACCTTATAATACCTTACTGTCATTATCAAACAAAATGTGACGTTATTTAAGTAACCATTTAATCAGTATATTAGTTAAATAGCGTTTTAAATAATTTTCATTTTATTTCAACAATTCCAACAAATAATATATCCTTATAAAATTAGTCGTATATGTAACTATGACGTTATAGTATTATTATTAATATATTTTAATAACACTGCAGCTGACTAATCTCTACTTACCTAAGTATATAGTGACGTCAGTCCACCGCGTATGTTCAAAATGTGCTGGTAAAGTTTCCACCAATAGATAGATAGTCTTTGAAAAATGGTTTATGTTTATAAATATTGTAGAACTGTCACGGTTTACGTCACAGAAGTCATAAAAACAAAAGCTCGGCTATTCCTTGCGTAACGTATAGGGTTGTCGCTTTGTATATGGGCAAATAATTTATTGAAAAAGTTATTGATTGTTAAAATTAAAAAATATAAGAAAGTGTAAGAAAAACGTATTATTTACCTTTCTATCATGTCTATTATAAATTATATGTATAAAACGCGTGTGAAAACCCTTAACGTAGTGTACAAAGAGATTTAAATTGAACTAAATGAGGATAATATCGGGAGTAGGTACTGTCCATGCATAAGTATAAAAGGAGCGGTAGTCTATATTGTCACGTACTCCAAACAAAATGTCTCGCGTTGTACTTGCGTTGGTCTGCGTTGCGTGTATCGTGAACGCGTTGTACGCACTCCCGGCGCCGCCCGAGTCCTTCGTCCCACTAGACTCGATAGAAGCAATGGACACTCACCTCTTGAGAAAGATCAGGTCCCTGTATGGTGGAAACACGTGTGGCCCAGCATATATTAATATTGATGGTGTTTGTGTACACAACAGTATAATATCTGAGTAAGTATACAAAAAAAATATGACAGCTTTTCCTACAAAAGGTGCATGTCTCATCGGCAAAAATGTATGAAAAGCTGTATTTTTTTTTTGCGATTTCGAAGTTGTTCCCATATTAAAAGTTGATCGTATTTATGAGTACTTTACGTGGTTTCATTTATTGTCGTATCCACCTCGTAGAACTTAATTTACTACACAAAAAGGTGCAAATTTCAGTGAGAGAATTCGTGACAAGTGACTCGCGCCTTCACGATGCGTAGCCGAATTATCTCCCTGAAATGTATACCTTTTTGTTTACTAAATAAAGTTCAATATTCTATTGTAATAGCATACGGTCGTAGGCGGTTACCGTATCATCTCAACCGGGGCATCACTGACGCGTACTGACACTACTGACTGAACATTCCCCCTCTTCCCGAACATCAAGTTTCATCATCAAAAGTTTCTACTATCTTAATAATATTAATTGTAAACATTTCTCCATTTTCAGCGACTACCAATGAAAGAAGAATACTTGAAATAAAATAAAAATAACATAAAATAACACGTACGTATTATATCGTACCTGTAAAGAATAGTTTATCATGTTTTAGAATGAAATATATCTATCCATATATATAGCTTTTTATGTATGTTTGTTTTGTACGAGGAAACTTTTGTAATAAACATGTTTAAAACTTTTTGAGTCAGTTTTTAATATTCAATACAGATACAGCAATCGAAGGGTGTTAGATTGAACAATCTAAAATTTAATCAGTAATAATATCAAACTGTATACAATTATAAAGTAAAAACTATACTCTTAGGTAAAAAAAATGTGAAAACATTTCCGTTCGACGCGTATAACATAGAACTTCCTTCCTTCCTTTTTTAAGTCGGTTAATCGGTTATTATGCATTTATTAATAGTATAGATATACTAGGTATTAATTAATGTGTAATAAAAGAAATCGAGCGATCAATATTACTTTTAGGTACTAATAAATCACAGCATAAATATTGACCAGGAAAATAACAGTTATTCTAACTAAACCAACTTTCAGAGTATAATAATAATGGAAATCACAGTTTAAATATAATAATAAGCAATCGTTTATTTATCCTGTATTTTTATTATAACCCGTACTACAAATGGAAATACGGAACCTTTATAGAATAATTTTTCATGTTAATATCGTTTTTCTCAGGAACAGATAGAAGTAGGTACCAAATTCAAGCGTCTAAGTCAACGCTACAGAAGATACTACCATTTATATTATCTTTTTTATCAACCCTATGTCACCCGGTAGACATAAGGATTAAAACAATGACATGCCCTTATAGCAGTCTTATAGAATATTACGGGCAATCGTGTAATAAAAAGTAGAGGTCCCAAGTGAAATCCCTGAGGTACACCAGATTGAGAATAGAAAGTCTGAGACTCATAATAGCCTTTAACTACAACAGCTTTCAGGTTTTGCTATTAGGTTTTAAACCAGGATAAAAAGCGGTCCATAAATCCCATAAGCCTCAAGTTTTCTTAACCATAACTGTGGGTAGCATTGTCGAATGCACTGCTAAAATCAGTCTAGACGGTGCGGTGTCTATTTGGTAGCAAATACAAAGCACAAAGCTGCGGAGAATGAACAGATCGCTCTTTTTTAAAACCATGTTGATGGGATGTTATAGACATACCTGGGAATTGCAGTCCAAATGTAAACGAGAACCTGCATCCTGACGAAGTTTAGACAAAAATCTGCATATTTATACTTGAACATGTATGGTTGGACTTGCCGGAGTCTTCTCTGTTCAAGTTGTATTTGGAACCGGTGTAGAGTCATTTGTTAACGTTCATAAGCGCCTTATCCGGGCCTAATAACGATGACCCTGAAATGAAGGAGTCATCCAACCTTGCTCCTCCATAAATGTAGATAAATGAAGGTACATACTGGTGGCATCAGGCGCATCGTAGCTAGTGTTGGTGTGCGCAGCGACGACCTGCAGGTAGCGCGTCTCAATGCACGGCTGAGTCCACGGCTGAGACGTGATCCAGTTAGCCAGGCGCTGGACTGGATCAGCTGAGGATATAGAGATATCATCAGCGTTAACGAATCACCTTAAGTAGTAACTATTACTTGTTGTGACTTTACTGCAGGAATAATCTGAGCAAATATCACACGGGACATTTTACAAATAAAGTTTTTTATTATAAATGATGACGAACATTAGAACTAAACATTATATTAAGTTCAAAATAAAATTATCTAGTGGCTGTTGAGTGGGGTAGACTTTCAAATTCTTTGTTACTTTAAAATAAAGATGGGTCGTCATAGTTGAGAGGTTTAGTCCAAATTTGTGGTAAAACTAGGCATACTTTATATTTAATGTTAAGTATTAAGTTTAGGACTCTATTTAAGTGAGATTTGATATTCTGCGCCAATCTTATCTTATCTATCATATTACCAGGTTGACTGAAAGAAATCACTTCAGCGAAAAGGGCGCCTGAATTTTTTGCTCTTTTTTGATAATCTGTCTCATGCCAATAAATTTAAAATGTTGTATAGAATTGTAATCTGATGATCCTCATCACTAAACTCACCGACAGTTGGATCAGTGATGACGCCACAGGCGGCGGGTATGTCCCCGGGGGTGGCGTACTGCACCAGGTACGCGAAGGTCTCCGTGATGCCGAACCAGTAGAAGGTCGCCAAGTCCAATGGTATAGTAGCTTGCAGGGGTGTGCAGGTGCTGGATACAAAAGCAGTGGAAATTAACGTATACTCATACATGTGAAGGCTGGTCTGCTTAAAGGGGTTGGAACATTTTAGTATGGAGCCTGGCATTCCTATCATTCCGCCAGTTCTTCACTCACTTGAACATATTTGAGATCTGAGTAACCCCAGCGCCAGTCTCCAACATCTCTTCCATCCTTTGCATGGCTGACTCAATGCTGGCGACACATTCCTCACCGCCTTGAGAGCTGAGCGCCTCTGTTATAACTTCTAAATATTCTGGAATTTAAGAAATAAACGAAATAAAATAAATTATTATTATTATTATATACATAAAATTCAAAGTCCTGACTGACTGACTGATATATCAATGCACAGCCTAAACCACTAATAGTTGTGTTCCTGCCTTGAGTAAGGTCGCCAGAGCTTTGTGAGGAGGTGCTGTGCTGGCTGTGTGGGGACCAGCGGTAGTACACAATGCGCCCGCACTGCGCTTTGTTTCATCTCATTTCTCAAACCATTTTCAAGAAATGTGAAGGGAGGGTCATCAACGCGCGACCCTCATAAAAGCACACACAAGCGGTGAGGCCATAAGTCGACGGGCGGAGCAATACTGCCAAGAGTACTCCCATATCATCGCCGGGGGCATGTGCTCTTCTTTACGTAGTAATAGCACAGTTGAACCGTATGTTATCCTCATACAAACGGGCAAAACGCGCCTCGAATTCTCAGTATCAGTGCGGTACGGTTCCGCCGTTGCGTGTTTGCTTATCAAGCGGGCGTAGGTAATACTCTCAAGTACACTGCTGAGATAACATATTATTCCTCTTACTTCTTTACCAGTAGTATTGCAAGCTACGGTAACCGCGCCACCATCAGTTTGGCAGTATGCTTCTTTGCTACCTTAGATTGCTTATTATGTGGTGTCAGCGTTGACTCACCAGGGAAGTCCTCCTTGGCATAGAGCGGGCCGCTGTCGGAGAAGGCCGCTTGCACGAGGTGCGGGTACGCGAGCCGCATCCACGTCGCCATGCTGCCCGCGTACGAGCAGCCTACCAGCGCCACCTTCGCATCTCTGAAGGAACACCAGCTCATTGTATATGATGCAGTTCTTTAGAACCACTTAAAGCAAGTCTTTTGTTGATAGTCGGCTGTTTTTGATAGAAAATGGTACCGGTTCTGTTTTGTAAATCGCACTAATTTCGTAATAATTTTAGTCGAATCTCATCTCTTTCTTACGTACATTATTGAAAAAGGATAGAACATATTTAAAGCTGTCAAATTAATTTTGCCGTCTTATTTTGCGTGTATTTAGGCGTAACCGCGATAGATGGCGACTAAATTTATATTTTAAACAAGCATTGGAGTAATGACAGGACTAAATTTCTTACATCCTTTTCTTATGTTCTTTCTTAGAAAGAGACATAGTGAGATTAAAATTAGTTTAGTTGTAAACAACAGAATCAGGGCCACTGACGACGGTTAAAATATAGGTTTCATTGGACTGTATTAGACATGGTAACTTGGAGTTGTATCGGTTACCTCAACGTATGCTCTATCTCTGGACTTCCACTTGATGCTACCTCTTGGGACAGCTTTCACAGTTACTCTTGTTCAATCAAATCAATAGGTACAATGCTTTCATGTACCTACCATACTTTGTGCAAATAAAAAATCTTTATCTTCTGCTTACCTAAGTACACCACCCTCAAACCGGTCACTCTTGATGTATTGTATGAACTGCGCCAAGTCGCCCAGAGCCTGGTCCACCGTCAGATACCGGAGATCTGATAAATTCGTGTCTCTGACAACAATAGAGAAGTATTGTGTTATTATTTGTTTGAAGGAACTACACAAAGCTGAGAATTACAACTCAACTCTCGCCATCGACGGGGAATCCATCCTTACATATTGAAACCAGAATGGTTTCAAACCGTGCGGTCTCCCATCATTATCATTGAAAAACTAAAAAATTACGCTCTTCAAGCATGGGTTAAACGAGATCCTGATAAATAAATGTTATTATACCATGGAACAAACGTGCAGTTTTAAAAGGTTTATAAAAGCATTTACATAATAATAAAAACTTTTTAACAAAAAATAAACCACCGAAAAAACTGAAAAGCAGAAAATAATTTTGAATATAACTTGAATTTTATAAGGTTTTGCAGTCGGGGACAAACCAATAACCTACGTAGATATGTATTTTTTTTGTAATATTTGTTAAATGTAATGTTTGTCTAAAAAGGAAGCTAAGCAAAATTGCTAACGCAATTAATTTTTTCGAATTTAAAGCTAGGTCTCTACCGCGTAACTTTGGTGGTAATCGTAACGAACACCATTAATTATTTCATCCAATGATGCGCACGCGGTATGTCGCGACGATGACCATTCGTGGGCCCTGATTGGATGAAATTCATTAATGGTGTTCGTTACGATTAACACCAAAGTTACGCGGTAGAGCCCCCGGTCCCATAGTAAAAGTTGATCGTATACATGAGTACTTTACGTGGTTTCATTTAATGTTGTATTGTCGTAATAGCTTATGTTATTGGTTTGTCCCCGACTGCAAAACCTTATAAAATTCAAGTTATATTCAAAATTATTTTTTGCTTTTCAGTTTTTTCGGTGGTTTATTTTTTGTTAAAAAGTTTTTATTTTATAATTTTTTGTGGCTATACTCTACTAATTACTACATGCTTAATTTTTGATTTCTTTTGATGTAATACACAACTCAGCATTAAAATCTGTGTGTGAACAATAATTCATCCCTATTTTCCCACCCTTAGGGTAGGTATTTTTTATCCATATTTATATGGGACCACCTTCGAGGTATACCCTATCCAATAAAAAAAGAATTATCAAAATCGGACTACTCTGTCAAAAGTTATGCGTGATCATACATAAAAAGAAAAAAAAATATACGCGTCGACTTGTAAACCTCCTCCGTTTTTTCGTCGGTTAAAAAATGGATAAACTATGAGACAAAAAATCAAAATGGGCTTTAATAAAATATCAACTCGTGAAGGATTTGAACCTCCGACCTCCGACGGATTTAAATTTGATTTGTCGGCGCTCTGCCACTGAGCTAACGAGCCTGATACACTCACTTACAATTATTTAAAATGTGTTCGTAGTATTGCACCATATTTATCACTGCCATGACGTCATGACAGCACTCTCAGTAGAGGTAGAGTATAGCAGTTCTCCCTAAAAGCCTCCACCTAACAGAATACCGCAGGCAAATTGTGACAAACTTTGTCCCCGCTTGCAATACCTTTTAAAAATTCAAGGTTTATTCAAAAAGCTTGATTTTCTCTTTGCAGTTTTTTTGTAAATTTACCATATAAATTGTAACATATTCATTGCCCTATTTTGAAAAATATATAATTTTGAATTTGGTCTATGGTGCGTCTATTTGTTAAACGTTTATACTTATATGCAAGCCCTAACTTCACAAACTCTACACAACGTTGTCAAAATATGTGGCTTGGCCGTTTCACTATCATTCACTAATGACTAAGGTGTAGAGTTTGTGAAGTTAGGGCTTGTATAGTAAGGGCACCTAGAGTTATAAAAGCTTGGCTCTACATGAGATCTGATAACTTCTTGACGGTGCGAGCCATATGTCTTGGCAACATTTTACATAGAAATGTTATTGGTGGGATGCCTCTTTTCAGAAGGAATTTCAAAAATGGTAACAGAAGCCAAATGTTTAACATTTATAGCACGCACATTTTGTGTTTGATGATTATTTTAAAGACGACTCAGATAAACACCCGTTATGTTAGAAACATACATTGTTTTGTATTTTTTTTTAGATACAATGTTATTATTTATATTTTGTGTGATAATCTGACTTCATTGGTGATAATTGACCGTTATTTATTGATAAGAGAGGTAGAGCAAAGAGTTTATTCGCTCAAAGAGCAGCTCGACTGGGGAAGTACCTCCACCTTACAGAATACAGCAGCCAAATAACTTTATGTTGTGTAAAGTTGTGTTCCTGCGCGTGAGTAAGGTCGCCAGAGCTCATAGGGGTGGGGGGAAAAGTCGGTAACGCGTGAGCGATGCTTCGTGTGTTGCAAGCGTCCATATGGCTATGGTAACCGCTTACCATCAGGCGGGCCGTATGCTTGTTTACCGACGTAGTCGTATGAAAATAAGTAATAAACGTGCAATTTTAAAAAGGTTTATAAAAGCATTTACATAATAAAAAAATTGCATAAATTATGAGACATAATTCAAAATGGGCTTTAATAAAACATCAACTCGTGAAGGATTTGAACCTCCGACCTCCGACGGATTTAAATTTGATTTGTCGGCGCTCTGCCACTGAGCTAACGAGCCTGTTGCACACACGTATAAAATTATCAATCTGTATGCAGAAATGACGTCATGTCATTGATAAGGAAACCTAAATGAGGTGACTCATTTTCAGTTACTGTGCGAAAATAAACTTTACGAAGACAAATTTTAAGCTATTTTATCCATCAACATCTACATCTCTGTTCTCAAATTAACTGTGGTCGCTTCGTCTAGGTTTTTCACTTGAAGTCTAGTCCGCCAATTTTCCATCGCCGACAATGGTGCCGATTCTGTTGTAAATCGCACTAAACTAATTTTAGTCACATCTCATCTCTTTCTTACGAACATTATTGAAAAAGGATAGAACATGTTTCAAGCTGTCAAATTAATCTTTGCCGTCTTATTTTGCGTGTATTTAGGCGTAACCGCGATAGATGGCGACTAAATTTAAATTGAAAACGAGCATTGGACTAATTTGACAGGACTAAATTTCTTACATCCTTTTCTTATGGTCTGTGTTAGAAAGAGACATAGTGAGATTAAAATTAGTTTAGTTGTAAACAACAGAATCAGGGCCAATGTGCTCTGATTGGCAAAGTCAAGGACAAATGCGCTCTGTTTGGCAAAGTCAATAACACATGCACGATGCAGTGATTGGTCTGTACTGATTGAAACCAGTGCAAAATCACTGACAGGTTGCGGAATTTGATTTCTCGGTATTACTACTCTAAAGAAAGAAGAGCTCGTGGTGTAGCATGATTAGCCGTTCTTAATCGATCGGCAAAGTTAAGCTACGTCTGTCGTGGTCGGTACAAGGATGGGTGACCGCCTAATGGTATTTCAAATCGAGCGTTTCCGTGCTTCGGAAGGCAAGTAAAGCCGTTGGTCCCAGTTATCACTTAATTGTGATAGTCGTTAAGCTAGTTGGCCGCTTGAAAAATTCCAACAGTGGGTTGACCTTGTAGCCTACCTTCACCAATCCGCAGTGGGCACGCGTGGTGGAGTATCGCCCAGTCCCTTTCACCCTCATTTGTGAAAGGAGGCCTGTGCTCAGCAGTGGGACATTATAGGCTGACGATGATGATGATGACTACTCTAAAGGGATGATTACTTGATTTACTTGAATCTTCGATAATTCGAAACTTCGAAATTAAAAAAAAAACAAAACTCATAAATCATTTATTCAATATATATTAAAACAATAATATTAAATAACTTTATATCGACCAACAAAAACATATGATTGTGTAAAAAATCGACTCGTGAAGGATTTGAACCTCCGACCTCCGACGAGATTAGTCTGAATTTGATTTGTAAATGTCGGCGCTCTGCCAACTGAGCTAACGAGCCTGATGCACTCACTTACAATTATTTAAAATGTGTTCGTAGTATTGCACCATATTTATCACTGCCATGACGTCATGACAGCACTCTCCGGTCCTCTCCGCACGTTCCGGATTAACACATAGGATACTTTTTATCCCGGGAAAATGATAGATACCTCGGGAACGCGGGTGAAACCGCAGGCGGGAACTGGTTATACCGTAATGGAGAAAGACTTAAGTCACTTATTGCATGTGCTTATATGCTTCAGTGTTCATAAGTGCCTAATCAGGGCCTCAATTGAATAAAAACTTTTTGAATTTGAATTTTATTTGAGTATCATTGAAGAAAATAACGATTTAATTTTGTGAACGATTATCTAAATTACTATCTTAGGAATGCCTCTTTTTTATTGCTCGCACAATTTATGTTTCTGAAATGAGATCGATCATAGAAAATACGCACAGAGCCCTCTTTGGGCTGTCTAAGACCGGCGTTCAGATTCAGATTCTTTATTTGCAAGAACATGGTATTTATAATACAGATGTTAGCCTTAATATTATATAACATGTAAATTACATATTCTGCCACGGGGGGCGTGCAAAAGTACATCACATTAAAAATAATTACATTTAAATATAATAATCAAAAATATCCAATTAAACAAAAAAATTACAATAATAAAAAACTGAATAAAGAATAATATAATCGTATTTATCATATTTATCTATGTCCCTTGAAATATAAATATAATTTAAATAACAAATAATTTAATATGATATTACTACTTTTTTTTAAGGAATTCATCCGTCGAATAAAATACACTAGCAACCAGCCACTCTCGCAATGCTTTCCTGAATTTGTGTATGGGTCAATCTATAATATGGCTCGGTAGGTTGTTATATATTCTTATACACATATTATAACAGTTTTTCTGGAACAGAGTTGTCCTAGGCAATCTATCCAGAACCAATCTGTTACCATTTCTAGTATTTCTCATAAAATATCCCAAATCCCAAACTACTTATTATAATCAATAACCAAGGATGCTTAAGTCACTGCATGACTGCATTAACTGCATCATCTCTGGGGTCACGGGTCACGCGGGCAATGCTCAATTGACCCGGAGCGGAGGTGACGAGTATGAACCGAGCGTGCGGTGTTAATTTGTCAATGCTCGTGGATTAAACATGGGTCCTTATTATGTCAGAAGGTTGGGGCTTATGGATGCTATCATAAGGAGATTGCCAATGAGCCACTGACCTTCAAAAGACTAGCAGACAAGTGGCATCTCAAGCGGCTCCTTACGTGTGTTCTACGGAGTTCTACTGCTTTTAAAATAGACAGTGTTCTGAGGAATTGTTTGCCCTGATGTCTACGACTACCTTTTCGTAACCCTCGCCATCGACGGGGAGTCCATCCTTACACGATGGGACAAAAAAGGTTTCGCATTGTGCGGTTTCCTGCCGCGAAAGGCCGTATGCTTGTTTGCCTTAGTATAATAAATACTCCGGAAATACTGATCTGATTCTGAAAATTCTTTCACTAATAGGAAGCTACAATATCTCCACCTGGCACGCGGGTGAAACCGCGCGGTTCAGCTAGTATATAATCATCTTTATAAGGCAATGATATGTTAATAATGATCAGTGGTAGTGACGTCGGATACCGAGACGAAGGTCCCGGGTTCGAATCCTACTATGAGTTTGAGCTTTCGGTGGAAAACATCGTGAGGAAACCATAGCACGGTGGTAGGGTACTTTGTAGTACCCATCTGGCTGGCTACCACACTCAAGCTGACAATCTGTAGCCAAGCACCTATCGGTGCACCTGAGATTGTGGTTAAACACAGGCCTATACACAATAAAAAAAAACTCTACTTACTAGCTCATGAGCTAGCGTTTTGAGAATCTAGTATTCCACAGATAGAGTAATAAATCTGTGCTTATATTCTGATTTTTATCTTATCTGGCGACATTTTACGTTTTAATATCAAATCAAAAGGCTAAACAGAAATTTTCATGAATTTGTCTTTAAAAAAATCGGGTTTTCATGCAGTGGGTCTCCTCTCCTATTTTTCTCGCTTACGGGATTAATCATTCAAGTACCCTACAAATTTGAATAAGTCGAGATTTTTATCCATTACTAAAAGAAAATGTTTTTCCGACGTAGCTTTTTTCCATACATTAATTGTCTTGATACAAAAACGATTCAGTCAACGAGCTGGTTCGGAATAAGCGTTGGTAATTCCCCCCTTATCTCTTAAAATTAACCTACTTTATTCCTTACTAATTACTTGCTTACTGTATTACCAAAAATACATAACCAATCAACAGTCGAGAACAAACCTTATCTATTTAAAAATAAGGTCGGTGCGATATGCAAAAGTAAACATTGTAATTGTACACTCAGTATGCATGAGATGAAACGGTCGTTTCCAATATTTTTCTGGAATTAAACTCAGTTTTGTGTGAAAGGGATGGTTGTTGTAGGCCCCCAGGGAATCATGTTCGCTTCCTTACTTAACTCTGTTCTAGCTGAGAATCAAACCTTGATACGAGCGCTCTTTATTTTTTGCCGTTTTGGGAAAATGCGATTGTTTTTCTAGAATTTCGCTTATGATTTCATCTACATTTAGAACGAATTAGAGTTTGCGAATAGAAAAGCTATAGTATATCAATCTAAATTTCCTTGTAAGGGTTCCGTACCCAAATGGTGCCAACGGGACCCTAACACTAAGCCTCCGCTGTCCGTCCGTCTGTCTGTCAGTGGGCTGAATCTCATGAGCCGTAAAAAGACGACTTGTTTGACTGAATGTATATTTTTATTGCCGCTATAACAATAAATGATAATAAAACCGGCCAAGTGCGAGGCGGACTCGCACACGGAGGGTTCCGTTCCTTACAACAATACTAATATTAACTACCTCAAGGCGCAAATAAAAAACACATTTCTTAAAAATTTAAGGGAGTCCGACTCGCACTTGGCCGGTTTATAAATAGCTTATCAAAAGGATTAACAGTCAATACTAAATATTTTCTGTATAAAAAGGGTTAAAGCCCTAAAGGGTAACATTAATAGTTATAAATGGAAAGCCCTTTAAAGCCGATCCAGCTATTAAGTACACGTGCACCAGTTAACCGATGAAGATTAATATGGCGGTGTGTTTGACGTTAATATGTAGACGGAGTTCACACACACTAGCGGCATTTAGTGAAGTAGCAAGCTTTTTATAAAGAAAATAAAAACGAATCATGTTGTTCAAGTAGTTTAAAGAATCTCGTATTATCCTACAACGACAAATAATCCTACGGCCCAGGTGTAGTAAGCGTATAGTAAGCGTCCTTAGGGCCAATTTACCGCTTACCACCAAGCACTACGCTTGTTTTCCAACATGGCAGTTTATTTTTTACAGTAAATCGAAACCATAAGTGACAGTATGGAACCGGTAGTATGACCGCTCCGTCATGGCTCTCTGCCAGGTCACGTGTCGATACCGGGTGTGTATATATCACAGCTATTGTGTTGGGGAGTGCACCGAGCGGATTGATTTAGTGCCCGCCATAGCTACTGGATTTAAGGTTGATTCGACGCTTGAGAGATGATCTATAATCAAAATATTTTGACTTATATATCCTGGGACACACGGATAACTGATCCCAGGCTAAGCAGAGCTTGTGCTTGGTAACCACCCAGCTGATAAACTACATATTTTGAAAAAATAATTCTTATATCGATCTATCAGCCATCTATAAGTTACACTTAGATAGTTCACACGCGGCAACCTAGATGGCGTCACAACATTCTGCATCGGGCTAACAATGTTAATTCCGCGATCAGCTTATACAACTGTCCAACATAAGTTGGACCGCGGTCCCCAGGCACGATGGCCCAGCCTGGCGGAGTGTCATACACCTTGCACCTCCATATACTTAATATGATAATGACACCCAGACCACACTTAGGACATACAGACATGTTTATGAAATAAGTCAACAGCTAGTACGGCTTATTTGACAGCACATATACAGAGGCCGGCAAACAACTTGAGCGAAGTCGACGTAGTGGGGGTAAGTTCGCGCATGTACACTCATGCTCGGCCAATAGCGTGGACGCGTGCCGACAGAATGCCCCCGCGCACCTCTCTTTCCACCAACGACACCTTAAAATCGTCTACTGCGCACTCAAGGTCATGGCTCAAGTTGTTTGCCGGCCACTGTACCTGAGCCAATACACGCAAAGTGACACAAGGAGAATCCCTCTAATGTCAAAACGATAATCATAGCATGCCCCAAATTTAATGACACTTTAAAATAATATAAAAAAAATTTTTGCCTGCTAATTATTTAATAGCAAAGTTGTACTACGGAATCACAAAATTAGGTATTACTGTACTTTGCTAAACTAAAACATTATTAGAATAATATAATTTGTGGGAAAAAACCTTGTTACACGTAATAGAACAATACGTACACACGGCTACAGATCAAGCTATACATTTCTAGTATAAGCTGACCTCCCATTGTACGGAAATTCTATACAATGCGAGATCAGCTTATACTGGAATTGTATAGCTTGATCTGTAGCCGTGTGTACGTACAGCGTATTCTGTGGTCTCCCTACGACGCGGCGCGTAGCACGAGCGGTGTTAGTAGTTATCGGAAAGTGGCTTGCTGCCACACCGTACATATTTTTTATACCACTAAGGTGGCAAACAAGCATACGGCCCGCCTGATGGTAAGCAGTTACCGTAGCCTATGGACGCTTGCAACACCAGGGGTGTCACTCGCGCGTTGCCGACCCTATATATATACATATTATACCCTATACATATTATAATAATGATGTATACGGATCCAATAAGCGATTTTTTATACTCTGTCTTAGCAAAGGCTATCTGGAAGAGATCGCTTATAGCGATCAGACCGATTTTATACATTTCATATGCTTGTTGAGTGCTCTATGTTACAAAAATAGTTGTATTACTACACAGGATTATGCGTGGGAGTTAAAGATTACGGGCATCTACACACTAGCGGCCTTAGATTCCACCTATCACGCCGCAGGTCGATGGCAGACCCTGACCTGATCCATGTCCTGAGTCTGGGTGTAATTATGTATATTAAGTATGTATTTACAAACAAAAAGTAGTATATGTATTATATCAGTTATCTGGTTTCCATAGTACAAGCTCTGCTTAGTTTGGGACCAAATTAACGATGACCGTGTGTGAGGAATGTCCCAGGTTTTTTTTTTTAATTAACTACTATCCTGATTAAACGGTCACGTAAATAAAGTCACCTTAGTCACCTTACTGCCAAATAATATCGTATTAAATATGTCTCATTCGCACTATAATGACAATGAAAACATTGTTTTAGTTCGGTGTGACACGCGTCCAACTTGGCACGGGCACGCGATTGCGCGGCAATTACGTTACCGCGGCCAGTAACTAATGTGTGCGGGTTCGACTCCCGGCTCGTTAATGCACCGCACTACACGCGTGACGGATAATGGCGGCTCTACATTAATTAAATCACACGCTATTTTGTATTGTTTAACAGTAAGGCGAGGGTACAATTAATTAAATGAAAAACTTTTTTTTTAATCACAATAAGTTGCGTAGTTGTGCCCTCCGGTTACATACGGATTTTACAGACGTGACGTTGTAGTCCATATTATAATTCTTCAAAAAAGAGACCGTTGGTAGGTATTATCAAGAAAAAACAAACTAACCGGGCTAAAAAATCGGGTTAAGGTATTATATGTTATTTAGAAGAAATTTATTTTAATTGACTTTCGATCACTATCATAAAAAATCAGAAAATATATATATAAAATAGTTCTTACTGACTGATATATCAACGCACAGACTAAACCACTGGCCCTAGAGACATGAAATTTAGAGGGTATATTCTTTGTGAAGAGTAGGTATCCACTATGAAAGAGTTTTTCGAAATTCCAGCCCTAATGGGTAAAATAGGGGATCAAAGTGTGTATGAAAGTCCGATCAGTTTCGAAGTTAGGATCTTCAAATTGTGTGTTTAGGCTGAAGATTGCAAATTAATTTATACGTGTCTCAGCGTCAATAATTCCACCTTCGAAGCGGGATGAAGTTGTTTTGTTTTGTTTTATTGTTGTAGAAAAATATGTCATTTGTTTTCTGTAGGCCACGCGGGCGAAGCCGCGAGCAGAAGCTAGTTGTTCTATAAAGCTGGTTCGATTTAAGTGGTAGTGGCTGTGCCCCGAGGCTTCACTCACCTTCCCTAGATAAAAAGTAGCATATGTCCTTCTCCATACCATAGGCTATCTACATGCCAAATTTCATGATGATCCGTTGAGTAGTTGAGGCGTGAAGGCGTAACAAACAAACAAACTCACTTTTGCATTTATAATATTGGTTAGGATATAGCACGGAAAAGAGAATACACTATTTTCACTGTGGGATATAGATTCGTGTCTTACGGCGCAGCAATCAAATAAGTCAAATAAGCATATTATCTGTATCTTTCTATTACTATTCAGTAAATAGAGATGGATATACTATAATGAGTCATTAGATACTAATTGACGGCTGTGAGTATTGAAATGTCACGAGTGCTGAAAATCAGTGCTGCGTCGACGAATTCGTAAGCAACAAAATGCTGAGTTTACAAGCTTTTGTCACGACCGCGGAATCAGTGAAACGTAGCCTTAAATTTAATTGTATTATTTATTCTATACTAGCAAAACTAATGAGTTATGTTATGTACATGAGAGTTTTATTAATTTTTTTAAAGATAGTAATGTTCTGTGTGTGTAACTTAAGAGATACTTAGACATTATGTCATTGAAACTTTTCATTAGGATTTTTTACAATTTAAATTCTTTAGTAGGTGCATTATTTTGATATTTCATAAGACTTGGCCACTTAGCCAGTGTAAGCCATAACGCTTTTTGACGACATGACAAACATCGACTCTTTTCTACTATTTAGAGATTTTATTAGAATGTACCTATTTGGTATGCATATAAACCTTGTGAAACCCGCATCAATACTTTGGGTAGTTTAGAAGAACTACGCGGACAAACAGACAGACACAAATAGCGACTTTGTTTTATGCTTTATAATATGAAAAATCAATTGCTGCTCGTTACTCATGCTAAAACTCAAAAACCGATTTGTTGTTTTTTCTGTTTTGTTCGCTCAAATACAAAACAAAAAATAAAATTAAAAAAATGGCAAGAGGCCGGATGGTCTTTGATCCCTTGGAGTGTCGGCAAGTCGCTGGTGTGGGATGCCACATGTGTCGATACACTCGCGCCATCGCACTTACCGGCGACTGGTAAAGCTGCAGGGGCAGCGGCGGCCAGTGCGGAAAATTCAAAATTCAAAAAATATGCTTCGATTGGACCCAATTATATTTTTATGCCTTTTGCGGTCGAGACCTTGTGACCGTGGGGGTCCGAAGCTCGCCGTTTTATAATCGGAAGCAGCGGCAGGCTTGAGGAAATTATTTGTTGTAAATAAAGTCTATGGAGTAAAAAAAAAAACTGGTGGTAAAGTTCACGGGGTTATCTTAAATACATCTTAAATAATCCTAGCAGATACTCCGCATAGTAATGACACTCACTGTGTAGGCCTGGTGGCGCCGTAGTACCGGTGCTCGGTGTAGAACAGCCTCGCGCGCAGCTCGGTGGCCAGCTCGTGCGCCAGCCCCGCCTGCACCCACCCGGGGGAGATCTCCCACTCGCCACCCACGAAGATCACTATGGCATCATTGCCCAACGCATTATTGTGGTAGTAGCGCTGGAATTTAAAGAGTTCATGAATGATTGGACGCGCGACTTATAGCTACATATGTATTTAGCACAGTCCCGGGAATTGCTTTTCAATTGTCAATGTGGTGTTGTTCCTGCGGTGAGTATGCTCGCTAGAGCTCCATGAGGAAGCACTGGGGTGAGCGGTGTACCACCCTCATGTTCCGTGGCGAGCTTGCCCTACAAAGGCCCTGTATCAATTTGTTGGGGGGCCCATATGTCTGACTGACTGACATTTTTGCTTACCCGTTCCGGGCTCCTTTAGCCTGGGGGCCCCATATCTTTGATACGGTGGTAGCTAGCTACGCCCCTATTCAAGTTCAAAATCTGTCAGCAGCATTCGAGTGATACCGCTGGAGTTGCAAGCATCTATAGGTCACGGTAACCGCTTACCATCAGGAGGGCCGTATGCTAGTTTGCCACCCAATAATCTGAAATCACTTACCATAGGAAAAGTATCATTATTATGAGCTTGGAAGTGGTTGATGCGGACGTCCACCCATCCTTCGACAGGGTCGTTGCGGTTGTTGGGGACTGGTGGTGGAGGCTCCAAGGTATGTAGTGCCAGAGCAGCGGGCAGGAGGAGTAGTGGCAGCCCTGGAAATTGTGGGCAAATGATGATGTTCAGTGGTATTGACCTAAAATCCCTTGGTAAAAGTCTTGGGTTCAAATCTATACAAATAAATAAAACTGAAGCGTCTGTTGATAGAAGGTTTATAAAGACAAAAAACAGATGTTTAATTCATGCTTATGAAAGTACATACAGTTCTTATACAAAAAATATGCGTGTATCTGTTTGTTCCGGTTAATCTCCGAAACTCACTGACAGATAGCTGATATTATAAGAAGTAACTTAGACTACTTTAGAGTTCCACCCAACAAAAACCGTACGCGGGGGAATCCGCGGTGGTCAGCTAGTACTACAATGAACGGTGCACGAAAACATAGTGAGGAAGCCTGATGGTAGGGTACTTTGTAGTACCCACCTGGCTGGCTACCACTCTCAAGTTGAAAATCTGTCGCCAAGGGTGTGTACCGCAGACGTTGCAGGCGGTAGTCGTTACACGGTCAGCTACATATGCTTACCACCATATCACTGACCATGGTGAGATGGTGGTAAAATACAGGCCTATACATAATTAAAATATATAATCTACTTTATTGATAAGATAAGGTTTATTGATTTGAAATATAATCCTCAAACACCAATATTAATTATAATATTAATAAAGAAAAAAAAAGTAATGCGTTATGATGAGGTACCTACAGGCAAAGTGGTATAACTCATTTTTTATCAAAAAAATACTTCATACTAAAGACGTAATTAACTTTTGCTTATTCTGAGATAAATATTACCTATATTACGATGCGTGTGACCTAAGTCCTAAGTAGTCTAATATAATTTGTACAATTAATTATTCTGTGCTATAATGGACTTATGGCATGAGTATCGTATACTATTTTATCGCGTGTCATAAGCCCGCACTTATTAAACACTTCTCCGTGTAATAATGTACTACTTAGGTGACCGAAAAGTATGTTATAAGTGCAGGTTTAGGTCACAAGTGCTATAAAAGTATTGTTTTTATGTATACAAGGTCTACAGTCTATCCTTATCGTGCCAAGTTCCTCTAAATCTGTACAATAATTATGGGCGTGATTGAGAAACTAATATACAGACATGCGCTGTACAATTAATGTTTCGGAATTTCCTCATAAATACCGTTAAGGATAAACAATAGCTTGTGGCCGACCGTCTGACCAACGCTGTTTGTAGCCGTGGCTTCTGGCTCGTAGGTATTGTTATCATATGAATGAATGAATGAATGAAATATTCTTTATTGTATACACTTACATAGAGCACATGATTACAACAATACAAATTAGAGGAAGCTATACAATATAATATCATATTATTATTATAAATGTGTTTTTGACCGACAGCACCGCCCAAGTGTTACCCCTGGTGCTGCAAGCGTCTATAGGCCACGGTAACCGCTCATCATCAGACGGGACGTATGCTTGTTTGTTACCTTAGTAATACATAATTGGACTGTTTTACAAAAAAAATAAACCGACTTCAAAGTACACGAAGAAGTAATCAAATCCTGATCTGATGACAATGGGACCAAACGGGAAGTGTGCCCTTCCAGACAAAAAAATAATTTTCCAAATCGGTTCATAAATGACGGAGTTATGAGGTAACAAACATAAAAAAAAACATACAACTGAATTGAGAACCTCCTCCATTTTTTTTAAATTCGGTTAAAAAAGATTTAAAAGATGGACAGATGTAAAGACACTGATGGAGTAGGCTAAGTAATAGGTTTCCGTTTTGCACCCTTTGAGTACAGAATCCTTAAAAACGTGACTGTTTATTTGTTAATGTATTTGTTACTAATTCATATCATAGTTAGAACATACCCTGATCAAAATCAAAAAGGGGTTCTACAAAAAGGGTGTGAAGTGATTTCTTCACCGGCTACACCCGAGTGATACCCCTGGTGTTGCAAGCGTCCATAGGCTACGGTAACTGCTTACCATCAGGCGGGCCGTATGCTTGTTTGCCACCTTAGTGGCATAAAATAATGGAGATACTATTTATCTAGACATAGAAGATAAAGAGAAGTAGAGCAAAGCGTTTATCGCTATACTCTACCGTACATAATACCGCGGCCAAATAACTTTATGATCTGTATCTGCGCGTGAGCAAGTTCACCAGTGCTTTTGCAGGAGGAAGGATGATCCGCGATTAATGCCCCGTGTATTGCAAGTGACTATATGGCTAGGGTAACCGCTTATCATCTATAAATCCATGACGGATTTACATTCAGATAAATGTAAATCCGTCATTGGTTGTTAGATTAATTTAATATGCTAAGTCACATTTTGTGAAGGTCCAGTATATTAAAAGCTGTGGGTTTTATTTGATTAAATAAATAAAATAAAATAAATAAAATCATCAGGCGGGTCGTTCGCCTGCAAACCGTTTTAACCGTATAAAAAACGAAAGTAAAGCCATGGGCAAGGTAGTATAAATAAAAATGAATAGCTAAATATTAAGCGAATCACTTGAGAGCGGCTGGACAGAATTGGGTATTTTTTTTTCCAAAATATTCTTAATTATTAGTTAGTTAGTTTTTATACGGAAAGAAATATTGAATAAAAAGAATTTGAATAACTTTTATCTAATGAATCTAAGCTTGTTTTGAAAAGTGCAAATGCAACCTTCCGAACCGGTATTAGAGTCAGACATTTCATAAGAAGCTGCGAAGGTCTATTTGAGTAAATAAATTTTAATTGGAAAATTTGCCCAAAAATACGATATATTGGGAAAAACTATGAGTGTGTGACATGAGATACTTTTTAACCCCGACGGAAACGCGCGAAACCGCGAGGGACAGCTAGTAATAAAAGTAATACTTACACATGTTATTTTTTTTAATTTCACAATTAATATTATACATGAATTAACGATATGTGTCCGCACAAGATTATAGCTCGGTTAATGTGGTTATCGGTTTGATAACCGGCCGAAAATTCATGATTAAAAGATAATTATGAAAAAGTGTTAAGAATGTTGATAGGCATAATAGAATAACTCATTTGATTATAAAAAAAAAAATTGTTATCAAATTAGTTACACCTCTATCAATTTAGATAAATTTATAATGAATTTTATAATATAAAATTGTAGAATTAGATGAATGAATACACTTTTATTGCCTCTTCTCAGTTGAAGGCCGACTTACGAGCTGGTGGTAACTTCAGTAGCTTTGACTTTCATAAGTGCTTTGACTTTGAATTCGTCACATTTAAATATGATTACATTGTACTTTTCTTTTCTTTTAAAAAACGTCTTTTTTGCAATAATTATATGTTTGTAAATTTACTAATTAATTAATTAATTAATCATAGATTTGTAGCAATTACATTATCGTATGAATTGAAATACAACCGACACAATAATAAAGCATTTCACATTTTCAATACGGCCGCGGACAGAATGTAATACTCTCGGCTGACGCATTATATAAAGTACACGTTCTTATAATCCTAGAAAAAAGGAATTTACCAATAAAAGTAAATCAATCGTACTGAATCTCATAAAATTTGACAAAATCATCAAAATTGACAGCCTGAAAAAAGGTATAAATTATTGGAAGTAGGTAACTAACGCATTTTTACCATTTCTGCAGTTACACCGTTTTTTATTAGGCGCGTCATTTTATCTTTAAAAAAATACTATTAGCATAATACGTGAAGGATTAAACAGATAACGTATTCAAACCTAGTTTCTTTGACCAAAATATTGTTAATTACTAATGACAACGTTTTTTATACTGCTAAGGTAGCAGACGAGCATATAGCCCACCTGATGGTAAGCGGTTTCCGTAGCCCATGGAAGTTTGGAACACCACGGCTCTCTTTACATCCTGAACCACTACGTGAGCGTCCGCGGCAAGAAGTTCCTTTGAAACCGCACATTGCAGTACGAGCGAGACCATTTTAGTTCCAATGTGTGAGCATGGACTCCCAGAAAGGTGATATTGTAAAAGGTTTTTTTTCCTGTGTATAGGCCTGTGTTTAACCACAATCTCACCATGGTAAGTAATGGAAAGTGGTAGCACACATAGCCAAGAAGGAACTGACTCTCAAGTGCAGCTGTCGGAACACACCGACAGAGCTTGTCAATAGATTTTCTAGTAGCCAGCCAGGTGCGTACTACAGAGCACCCTACGAGCACAAAGATCAGCACATTGTAGAATTTAAAATGTTGAACTGGGACCTTGTTCTTTGCCTCCGACGTCACTACCACTGAGCTATCATTGCCTTCAAAGTAAGCATCAAGACAAAAAAATCCTCAGAACACAGTCCCGGTAGAATACTCATGAGGAGTCTCTCCTCAGAGAAAGGGGTTCTAAGCCGCTTGTGAATTTGGGATCGTCGACAATTCGACCAACCGTGTTGCTTTATCCAAAGATAAATCAATCTAAATAAATAAAGCAAGTCTCTCCATGCGTATGAAAACCAAGCGTGTCACTTTTTTATACCTAGCATTTTTTTTTTATACAACTTATTCGTTAAACATGTATACGGCCCACCTGATGGTAAGCGGTTACCGTAGCCATATGGACGCTTGCAACACACTAAGCATCGCTCACGCGTTACCGACCTTTCCCCCCTCCCCTATGAGCTCTGGTGACCTTACTCACGCGCAGGAACACAACTTTACACAACATAAAGTTATTTGGCTGCGGTATTCTGTAAGGTGGAGGTACTTCCCCAGTCAAGCTGCTCTTTGAGCGAATAAATGCTACGCTCTACCTCTCTAATGTCACGAAAGCGTTTTAGTTAGGCTGGCATTAGAGCTAGAGATCATATTTGTCAGCTAAACACATCCTTCGCTACGCATCTCTGGTGGACATGCTGCGAGTTTCCTGTCCGCGCGACAGTTTCAAAAGAAGAGCATGGCTCTCCCTTTTTGCACAGCTTTATACATGCGAAGTACAAACATTCGTGTCAATATTTAGATTTCATCATCATCATCAGCCTATAAGGTCCGCTGCTGAGCACAGGCCTGCACACAAATCAGGGTGAAAGGAAATGGGCAGATACTCCACCACGCGTGCCCACTGCGGATCGGTGGAGGTAGGCTAGTGGTCAACCTACTGTTGGAGTTTTCAAGCCGCCTAGAAGGCCTCCAACTAGATTAACGACTATCACAATTAAGTGATAACCGGGACCAACGGCTTTACGTGCCTTCCGAAGCACGGAAAAGCTCGATTTGAAATACCACTAGGCGGTCACCCATCCAGGTACCGACCACGACGGTAGTAGCTTACATTGCCGATCGATTAAGAACGGCTAATCATGCTACACCACGAGCGCTTCGCGATTAGATTCGTATTAGATTAGACTTATATCTGTGTTATAATCGTATCCATCAACGTCTCAAAATTGTTTTTCACTGCTGGGGCTCAAAGCCTCCTCAAGTTCTCCAAGCCTCGGAAAAGGACGTACATTTTTTTTTAAACTGACTCGTGTTTATTCAAATGGAATATGACCAACATATATATATTAATAACTGGCTGTCCCCCGCGGTTTCACCCGCTTTCCCGGCATAAAAAGTAGCCTATGCCCTTTTCCATACCATAGGCTATCTGTATGTCAAATTTCATGATGATCCGTTGAGTAGTTGGCCGTGAAAGCGTAACAAACAAACTCACTTTCGCGTTTATAATATTAGTAATAAACTCAATATGATAATATCAATATTCCTTTAAGAATGGTTGACCAATTTCCATAAGTATTTGCCCAGAGGTGCGGTATAAGTTATGGAGTGCGAGTATGGGCTAGTGGTTCGAACTATCACGGCTGCACAGTCACAGTGACTATAATGTAAAGTAACTATCATTAGTCACTGTGCTGCTACGGCTTTCGCGATTATAATACTTAAGTACTGCTCTTACTTTAACAATTAATGGTGACGGCATTATTATTATATTCAATTCAATTCTTATTTATGGCTTTTGCGGAAATACCACCACAACTTCGCCAATGTCAAGTGATATAAATATCCTGGGTTCCGTACAAACCTGTAGGTATATAAGTAAATGGTAGTATAGACCTGAGTATTTGATATTAATTTCAATTTATGACGTATTCAAAAAAACTACTTACTAGATTTCGTTCAAACCAATTTTCAGTGGAAGTTTCCACCGTAATGTACATCATATATTTTTTATAGATTTATCATTCTCTTATTTTAGAAGTTACAGGGGGGGGGGGGACACACTTTTTACCACTTTGGAAGTGTCTCTCGCGCAAACTATTCAGTTTAGAAAAAAATGATATTAGAAACCTCAATATCATTTTTGAAGACCTATCCATAGACACCCCACACTTATGGGTTTGATGAAAAAAAAATTTTTGAGTGTCAGTTCTAAGTATGGGGAACCCCCAAAATTTTTTGTTTTTTTTTCTATTTTGTGTGAAAATCTTAATGCGGTTCACAGAATACATCTACTTACCAAGTTTCAACATTATAGTTCTTATAGTTTCGGAAATAAATAGCTGTGACATACGGACGGACAGACAGACAGACAGACAGACATGACGAATCTATAAGGGTTCCGTTTTTTGCCATTTGGCTACGGAACCCTAAAAAAGATAAACACGAAACCTCACGAAACCTAATATTAAACTTATTTTAAGCGGATACAACTAAACTGAACAAAGACTACTACTAATTCTAGAATTAAATGCTAAAGCAACATAAAACTACTAACTTCTAATTAAAAATACAACACAAAAAAGAGTACCTAGATGAAAATGATTTTTATGACATTATTATATTCCAGCTCCAATTTATGATGACATTGACGGATACCGACAGTTTTTCAATATCACAGATGATTTTATAACCAACCACCTACGTTTATGGTGAATAACAGGTTAAAAAGGTTTTAGCTCATCAAAACATTAACATTTTTAAATATTCTTCTTAGGACCTTTTGCGATATTAATATCCCACCAAAAAAATTTTCATGTATAATGTTGCCAAGACATATGGCTCGCACTGTCAAAAAGTGGTCAAAAAGTTATCAGATCTCATTTAGAGCCAAGCTTATAACTCTACATGCCCTAACTCTACAAGCCCTAACTTCACAAACTCTACACCTTAGTCAAAATATGTGACTCCGCGTTTTGCGACCGTCACATAGGAGTAAGGTGAAAAATGTATTCACTGTTTATAACTTTTTTGTTACACAATAGTTCTTGTAGTAGTGAAACGGGTACCTACGAGGTAGCGTAAAATGCCTACAGTTCTGGCCTTAATCTTAGGAGCGATTGTTCAATGACAGCTTTTGTAGACTTATTAGAGGAAGAGAGTATCTCAGGTTTATTAGCGATTGAAAAATCGGCCCAAATCTGTAAGTAATCGAACAGTAATATTTTTAATGCTGCAGTTGTGACATAGTTTTCAAAAGTATCATGTGTTGGTTGAAGGTTAAATAATTTTGAAAACTTACGGCCACTTTTCAAGGACATCTCTTTACAAATTCATCAGGATTCAAACTCACGACGAACTCACACTGTTTCAGTAATCATACGTTAAAAACCTGAATGAGCTCCCCGCCGTGGTTTTCCCTAGGGAGTACAGGATGGGCAAGCATGGTATTCTTCGCTAGTGATACCCCTGGTTTTAAAAAGGTCAATAGGCTACGGAAACCGCGCCACCATCAGGCGAGCCGTATGTTCCTGTGCTACTTTGGTCACATATTCTTTGGTGGTACAAAAAAAGCGATACCGTGAGAATCAAATTCCGCGAAAATGCGCATGCACAGGCTGTATTTAACATGGCATTTCCTTTGTTCTTTGTGTGTATATGCAGGTGTAATTATGTTATTATTGAACATGTCACGTGCGTGTGTGAGTCAGTGTACACACGTGTCGCGTCAGCTGGTTACCGTGGATGTATGGTGGACTGGATGCGGCTTGAGCGTTGTTGCGAAATTATGTTAGTGAGAGTTTTCTGAAAATGTTGAGTGTGTCTTTTTTGGAAATCTATAAAGATCTTATTTTCTCTATACGAATTGGCCGTTTCGCTACCGTCACATGGGCGTAAGGTCCGAAACGAGGACAGCTCGTAGAGTTAGTAAGCTGAAGTGGCAATGGGCAGGCCACATCGCTCGGCGAACCGATAACCGATGGGGAAGAAAGGTTCTCGAGTGGCGACCACGTACTGGAAAGCGCCGTGTGGGATGAGCACCCACCAGGTGGACCGATGACTTGGTCAGAGTCGCTGGGCTCCGTTGGACGCAAGCGGCCCAAAACCGTTCCAAGTGGAATTTAATGGGAGAGGCCTATGTTCAGCAGCGGACATCCTTAGGCTGATATGAAGATTTTGGTGTTGTGTTCCTGCGGTGAGTAAGGTCACCAGAGCTCCATGAGGACGCGCTGTGCTGCAAGTGTAGTACCCTGACCAGAGGTGTAGTACACAATGCTGTATCTTCCACTGGCGGCACAGAAACTCCTCTCAACTCCCAGCGATAGCCCTGGAGTTGCATCTGGCGGACCTTTTGCTTATTTGCTACTTTAGTATGAAAAGTGTTACAAATTTTTAGTCAAACCCTTTCAAACTGATCCCTTTTTATACGGCTTAGTCGGTAAACAAGCTACGCGCCACCTGGTGGTAAGCGGTTATTAGCGGTTATAATATTTATTTTGGCATACAGATAGCTCATAACTCAGATTACAGGTTCCATAAGATTCCTCAAGAACGCAGGTGATATCACGAAACCGAATTATACTAATGAATATTTCAACCTTATCGAGAAATAAATCACATCGTTATTGTTAATTGCAATAATTTCACTGATTTCAAAAGTCTACTCACAACATGTAACTTAAATATCTATATTTGAGACATGGACAAAGGTATTATTAATAAATTACTATAATTTATTGAATTATTACAATTATTGTTTATTGATTAGGATGTGTCATTTTTGAATTTGAGGAAACGTCGATGAATTATTTATTATACGCAATTATTAATAATTATTGTGGACAGTCATAGTTGGTTTTCAGGTTTACAAATTGTACCTATTTATTGTTATAATTTAAAGGACTAGGTATATTTAAATGCCAATGTCAGTTTTTGACGAACACATGGATTCGCATCGCGTTCGTTTTGTAGGCTCGTTGCACGTCCACACTTGACATCACGAACGACGAACGAAGAGCGGCTCAGCGGGTTCTCGGTTCGCATCATAAATATTTTGAATGCAACCTCAAAAGTACAACATCATGAGAAATTAATAAAAAAAAAGTTTTTTATTATTATGAGACGATATCAATCATTTTACAAATTAAAAAAACCGGCCAAGTGCGAGTCAGACTCGCGCACCGAGGGTTCCGTACAAACCTGTAGGTATATAAGTAAATGGTAGTATAGACCTGAGTATTTGATATTAATTTCAATTTATGACCTATTAAAAAAAAACTACTTACTAGATCTCGTTCAAACCAATTTTCAGTGGAAGTTTGCACCGTAATGTACATCATATATTTTTTATAGATTTATCATTCTCTTATTTTAGAAGTTACAGGGGGGGGGACACACATTTTACCACTTTGGAAGTGTCTCTCGCGCAAACTATTCAGTTTAGAAAAAAATGATATTAGAAACCTCAATATCATTTTTGAAGACCTATCCATAGACACCCCACACTTATGGGTTTGATGAAAAAAAAAAATTGAGTTTCAGTTCTAAGTATGGGGAACCCCCAAAATTTATTGTTTTTTTTCTATTTTTGTGTAAAAATCTTAATGCGGTTCACAGAATACATCTACTTACCAAGTTTCAACATTATAGTTCTTATAGTTTCAGAAATAAATGGCTGTGACATACACGGACAGACAGACAGACAGACAGACAGACAGACAGACAGACAGACAGACAGACAGACAGACATGACGAATCTATAAGGGTTCCGTTTTTTGCCATTTGGCTACGGAACCCTAAAAAGGGTCTAAAGTTGAAATATTGGACACAATTTCCTTAAATAACATTGGGGTCCACGGAGGAAGAATTTTTCAAAACTAAACCCCATGAAACTCAGTTTTAGCCCGTTTGCATAAACTACAAGCGCCATTTTTTAGGGTTCCGTAGCCAAATGGCAAAAAACGGAACCCTTATAGATTCGTCATGTCTGTCTGTCTGTCTGTCTGTCTGTCTGTCTGTCTGTCTGTCTGTCTGTCCGTGTATGTCACAGCCATTTATTTCCGAAACTATAAGAACTATAATGTTGAAACTTGGTAAGTAGATGTATTCTGTGAACCGCATTAAGATTTTTACACAAAAATAGAAAAAAAACAATAAATTTTGGGGGTTCCCCATACTTAGAACTGAAACTCAATATTTTTTTTTTCATCAAACCCATAAGTGTGGGGTGTCTATGGATAGGTCTTCAAAAATGATATTGAGGTTTCTAATATAATTTTTTTCTAAACTGAATAGTATGCGCGAGAGACACTTCCAAAGTGGTAAAATGTGTGTCCCCCCCCCTGTAACTTCTAAAATAAGAGAATGATAAATCTATAAAAAATATATGATGTACATTACGGTGCAAACTTCCACTGAAAATTGGTTTGAACGAGATCTAGTAAGTAGTTTTTTTTTAATAGGTCATAAATTGAAATTAATATCAAATACTCAGGTCTATACTACCATTTACTTATATACCTACAGGTTTGTACGGAACCCTCGGTGCGCGAGTCTGACTCGCACTTGGCCGGTTTTTTTTTCATTAGGTACCAATAAAATTCTCTTGCCTATTGTTTTTTTGTGAAATTGATCGATCTTACAAGGGTCCATTTGAATACCACGACTTCAAGGAAAATACTTTCATGTAACCTAGCAACAACAACCGATTTTTGTTGAGGTTTCGTGTTCCTAGTCATCAGTAACAAATACACGGAAAAATAATACAAATTAGTGAAAATATCCATAATTACCTATGAAACGATATTCCGTCTTAATACAATATTTGAAACTACAAAACGGCATAATTTTTAAGATCAATTTTGACACTTGTGACGTACCAACAATTGTTTGTTGTTGTTGGCCTTGTTTTGTACTGACTCGAGTTTGTATTTGCTTTTGAATCTGTATTTGGTGTGTTGGCCTCATTGCCGTGTTCCGCGCGCTCGATCTGCTTACTATTCTGTAATCTGTGTGACCGCGCAGTTGTTTTTAAGGCAGCGTTGCACATACCCGTTCTCATGGCACATACACTAGTAGGTCCATCCGCTTTATTAATATTCTATCTCGAAGGTACACCCATTTAAAAAAAAAAAAATGTGTATTAAAAATTACATAAGTACCTCTATCTAAACATCGCCACAGTAAATCCAAATGCAATAAAACAAACAGGTAAAACCGACCATCAATTAAGTGGGTGGGACCGCAACAATGGACGCTGGCCGCCGATAAATCTGCGGTATTCACATTCAAATGATGCTACTGTGCTACTGTGCTGCTATTGTAACTTTACTGTGTACCTAATGTATGCGGTAGGTAGCTGCTGTACGGTAAATGTGTAAAAAAGTCGACTTTTTGGTTGATTAAATGATCTGTTTATTTTTAGACTTCTACGAGTGTGGCCGCCGAGGGAATGCGTTTCTAACACCTGTTAATATTGGGCTAATCTCGGAATTGGCTAATCTTATTGCGATGGGACTTTCACAAGATGGTGCAGTATTTGCTTAGGCATAGTTTTATGGAAGTCTCATCTTAATCAGATCAGCCGATTTCGTGATATGGCCAATATTAACAGTTATCAGAAATCGCGGCGGCCGCACAGTAAGGTTCAATTTTACCATCGTCTTGTAAGTTTTATCCACAGGATATGACAGTTTGACAGAAACTATGCAAATTCTATCACACAGCTATATTTATTATGTGGATAAGTGCTATTCAATGTTGGTTAAACAAGCGTACGACCGGCGTTAATTTTGCATGAAATCTATTCCATCAATTTCCCAACACCAACAATGCGCTCTGGTTGGCCAAGTAAAGAACACACGATGCAGTGATTCGTCCTTACTGTTTAAAATCAGTGCAAAATCACTGACTTGTTGTGGAAGTGGATTACTCGGTATTACTACTCTATAAGGCTTTTCTTCGATGCCTTTAAATACTTTCATTCATTTAATACAACATTGCAGTTCATAGGTATTATTTGCAGATAAAAGAAATATGATGTCTGAAAAACCGGCCAAGTGCGAGTCAGACTAAGTGGTAGTATAGACCTGAGTATTTGATATGAATTTCAATTTATGACGTATTAAAAAAAATACTTACTAGATCTCGTTCAAACCAATTTTCGGTAGAAGTATGCATCGTTATGTACATCATATATTTTTTTTAGTTTTATCATTCCCTTATTTTAGAAGTTACGGGGGGGGGGGGGGTGTCACACATATTTTACTTCTTTGGAAGTGTCTCTCGCGCCAAATATTCAGTTTAGAAAAAAATTTTAGAAACCTCAATATCATTTTTGAAGACCTATCCATTTAGGCACCCAACACGTATGGGTTTAATGAAAAAATCTTAATGCGGTTCACAGAATATATCTACTTACCAAGTTTCAACATTATAGTTCTTATAGTTTCGGAAAAAAGTGGCTGTGACATACGGACGGACAGACAGACATGACGAATCTATAAGGATTCCGTTTTTTGCCATTTGGCTACGGAACCCTAAAAACTGTCCTCACTTATTTAATAGTCGTATAAACCACAATAAGCACACGTACATAACTGTTATGTCGGTTTGTTCGCGATGACTAATCAAATCGTCCGTGGTTGGAACAATAGTATGTCTCATGCTATAACGATAGTTAGAGTACCTTTATTTGTGGTTAAGTACTCTGAGAACGTCCTGGAACATTGGATGATTAAATAATAATCTTTATTTACTTATTGTTTTGAGTTTTGAATATTCTGTGTTTGAGTGTTGCTTTGTTTTACGACTCATTTACTTAAGGATAGTCCCCATTCTGATTTATTCACGAATGTTTTCAGAGTTTTTTAACCAGTGTCCCCCTATTACTAAGCCTCCTCTGTCTGTTCGTCCGTCTATCTGTCTGCCAGTGGGCTGTATCTCATCGACCGTAATACGCAGTGACATTTTCACATCGTCGTTCTAATTTCGCTTAATGAAATATACTAGAAACGTCTGACGGAACCCTTCGTGTGCCGACTCTCACTTGGCTGGTATTTTATAACAATTTCAAGAGTCTTTCCTAACTAATATAATAAATGAGAATGTGAGTTTGTTTGTTTGATGACGGCCCAACGGAAAAATCAATGGTGATGAAATTTGGCACATAGGTAGATCATAACTTGGTATAGCACATAGGATACTTTTTATTCCAGGAAAACATTTGATCCCACGAAAACGGGGGGTTAAAAATATTGTGTGATATGCCCATGAGGCGTGTGGCAAACTTTTTCTTTTTATTCAACTTAACTCAATTTAGTCAGTAAACAAGCATACGGCTCGGTAAGCGGTTACCGTAGCCATATGGACGCTTGCAACACAAGAAGCATCGCTCACGCGTTACCTACCTTTCCCCCCACCCCTATGAGCTCTGTTGCCCTTACTCACGCGCAGAAACTCAACATAAAGTTATTTGGCTGCGGTATTCTGTAAGGTGGAGGTACTTCCCCAGTCGAGCTGCTCGCCGAGCGAATAAACACCATGCTCTACCTCTCTTAAAAGAACTCTCTAAATCTCTCTCCAATTAATCGATGAGTAGTTTTAAAGGCTTCCAACAAGTAAAGCGGTGTTCTAAGTGCACAGATAAAATATCCAGGTCAAACCAATTACAATATCTATAGCTTTTGTATAATTTGCGCGAGCGACTCATTAAAAAGTTATGAAATAAACAAACTTGTTTATTGTCAGTCGACGGACACTGAAACTTTGTTAGCTCTAATTAAAACTGTTGTTATTCGCGACATCTTATACTAAACTTAATAAAATCTGTTTTATTCGTGACATAGTTTCATTTTTTTTTTCAGAGATCGATATCTCCACGCAGTATATCAATAATCGTTGTCTCAATCAATATTCTAGTAACCAATCATAATCCATATGCCAATGCTCGCCTTCTAAAAGGAACAGTTGGCCCGTGAAATCTTACAAGAAAGATAAATCTTACAGTAAAAACTCAATATATTTGTTACTTAAAGTTTAATTTAACTACTACAATAATTAATCAAATAAAATAGAGACAGAGATAAACAAAACAAAAACGATTACACAATGGCATATGATGTGCCAAGTTGGATCCAAATCCGTTTGGTTATTGCTACGTGATTGAGTTACAAGATAATCCTACCATCACATCAAAAATCATTCTTAACATTTCCATTTTTAACATTTAAGTGAAAGAATTTTGCTGTCTCCATAATGTGAATAATAAGCACTTATTGATTAAGCCGACGAGTCATATTTTTTCGAGATAAAAAGTACCCAACGTCCTATCCACAACCAAAAGTAAATATACACCAAATTACCTGAAAACCCGTTCAGCGGTACGGAACTGTGTTATCACAAACTAGTACTGGGTGGAGATTTCGAGATGGCATATTTTCGAAACCTATGTTGGGTTAGTCATGCTGAACAACTTTTACTATGGGACCAACACTGAATTCTCAAAAAGTAGGTTTCGAATTAATATATTTATTATACTTTAAAACAAAACTATACTAAAAGACTTAAACTAAATAATGAAATACTAATAACTAAAACTTAAGAAAACAATTAAACAAAAAAAACTTATAAATAGGCTAGCCTATCAAGGTCGCTGCCAAGTGGTAGCGTGCCCAGAATGCTGGCATATGGTTTCGAATATATGCCATCTCGAAATCTCCACCTGTTATATACATACACAATACGATAGGGTAGCAGAATCTATTCCTGTATTACCCGAAAGAACAATACCCCCGTCTATATTTGACCACAAGCCGACCTTTGCCCCCTCCATTTGACTCTTCATTCATAAGTTCAACAAAAAACGTCAATTTGAGATAAAAATAGTAGTTCTCCGAACATTTCAATTGAGTCTCAATGAAAATTGTCTGTATTATAAATACTAATAGTTGCAGTCCACTTCGTTACGTTAGGTTAACCAATTCGACCTTGGTGCCGACTTCCGTGGCCGAAGAAGCTAAAACATCTTTATATGGTTTGTACAGAATAAGCGAAAATCTGCCTTGTGTTTACAGTAATTGAAGTTGAATTGTAATATCGAAACGAGGAAAACTGTAGTCTCTTGTACTAAGACTTGTTCTTTGAATACATTAAAAATGTGACTTTTACCCTCGCAATTAATAGAGGTAAAGCATTGTTTTCCTCAAAGAGCAGCTGGATCAGCGATCATCATCATCAGCCCATAATGTCCCACTGCTGCTGCACAACCTTACTCACGCGCAGGAACACAACTTTACACAACATAAAGTTTGCTGCAACATAAAGTTAACATTTGGCTGCGGTATTCTGTAAGGTGGAGGTACTTCCCCAGTCGAGCTGCTCGCCGAGCGAATAAACGCTACGCTCTACCTCTCTTGTTAGTTAAGTACTACATAACTCCGTCATTTATTAACCGATTTGGATTTTTTTTTTGTCTGGAAGGGTACACTTCCCGTTTGGTCCCATTGTCATCAGATCAGGATTTGATTACTTCTTAGTGTACTTTGAAGTCGGAAATATGAATGAGCTCATGAATTCTTATCGGTTAGCCAACGTTATAATTTTAACTTGAAACATATAATGTACTATTCACATGCACACACATGTCTAATAGTGTGACAAGTCTACCAGTATTCTATCGCGTAGTATTTTTATTATTAATTTCTTAAAACATGAATGAATCCTTATCACACAAATGAGTCAGACAATTTAATTGAGAGATATTCTCAGTAGTACCGCAGATATTCGAAGAACCTGTGTGACTCATACTACGAGATATTACGCATATTACGAGTAGTAAAGCGTAAACATGACTGGTTCCGTTTAGGGTTACGCTGTGGTCATTAAAAATCTTTCATTTCATTTATTAATTGCTTCATGTTTGTTACATTGTAAGATGTTAAAGTATTTAGTTAGTCCACAACATGAGCCCTGCAAGGGCATTGCAACATCAATTAGTGAATTAAATGGTTAGTTGATATTAGTTTGGGTTAGATATTTTAGACATAATTTTTAACATCTATTTATTTTACACATTATATTTGAATTATTATTACAGGTTAATAGGTATGATCGCGTGACTGATAGTTTCATAAATATTTTTGCTCCATTTTATCTACCATAAACTCTTCAATTGAATAGTAGCATTTTTTAATTAGGTAATCTTTTAATTTATTTTATGGCTGCAACCTTATCTTCATTTTTAAGATGATTTGGTATTTTATTGTATACAATTATCGATATATAATATGGGCTATTTTGATACATTTTGAGCTTAGATTCCGGTATTATTAGTTGGTTTTTACGGCGTACGTTTTTTGTTGTTTCAAACATCGATGAATTTTTCCTAACAAATAGGGCAATTTCTAGAATGTAGATGGAAGGGAGAGTGAGCATTTTTCCTCTCAAAAAGTGTTGTCTACAGCTTTCAGTTTGCCGTATATTTTCTATAATGCGAATACATTTTTTTTGCATTACGAATAGGTCATGGGCGTCGGTACTTTAAGGTTATTGAACGAATTTTGTTGTTTTAATTGTATGAATCATACAATAATATACAGAGTAGAGATTTCGAGATAGCACATTTTATGTGTTGGGTTAGTCATGCTGAACAACTTTTACTATGGGACCAACACTGAATTCTCAAAAAGAACATAGTTAATCTAGAACATATTCTAACAAACACTTACCTCCTTACTCATAAAACTTTATTTAACTAATATACTATTTTTAAAGGGTCACGTAAATAACGTCACTATATTGTCATTGTCAAATAATGTGACATTATTTACGTGGCTATTTAATCAGTATATTAAATAGCGATTATGAGTAAGGGGGTTAATTGGTATAAGGACAAAAAGATGATGTTGAAGTTACCTACAAATTGCTTGTTTATATAGGTATAGCATAAGGTTCAGAAACCAAAGGGAAATCCTACCACAGCACAGTAGGTACTGATTCTACACCTCTTACACCCTTTAACCTAATTAAATTATTATTTTATTTCAATGGCATGAAATAAAGTGGTTTTTACCTATAACAATTGGAAATGTGCGTGACTGTCAAGGTTATGTTATTAGTTATTGTACAGTGGAGGTGTGGTGGGGGCTTGTCTGCTATATTCACTTAAAAATTAAACGATTCTCTTGCCGGTGGGGCTCAAAGGGTTGTACCAGAATGACATCATCATATCAGCCCATGGATGTCCACTGCTGAACATAGGCCTCCCCCATTGATTTCCACTTCGAACGGTTGCATTCAGCGGCGCCCAGACTCTTACCAGGTCGTCGTTCCACCTGGTGGGAGGTCGTCCCGCTCGGCGCTTTCCAGTACGTGATCGCCACTCGAGAACCTTTCTTCCCCATCGGTTATCGGCTCTTGTACCAGAATACTACTAGCATGTAAATGTTATATAATCTAAGTTTGTTTTGAAAAGAGTAATGGCTGAGTTTATTGCCAGCTCTTCTCAGCAGATGCAACCTTTCAAAGCGGAGTCAGGCTATTCAAGTGTTTGCGAAGGCCTATTTTGTTGGCCTTGATAAGCTTCAAAAAGGTGTGTAAAGAAGCTCAAAGTCTCAACTCAGGATAATGAGCGTCTCCAACAATTGATTACCATCAGAACTAGAGTATGATAATTTCTTTTTCTGGTACCTATAAAGTTGCGTATCTTCTCTTTTGGAGAAATTATTATCATTATAACATGAGATGGTTGAAACCAGGTTAGTAAACCACCAGTTTTAAATATATCCGTCACTTTCTGACGTCATTTAATAAAAAGAGATGAAGCTATCATAAACAAGTCTTGCTTCAAACCGTCTAATGAAATATGGCGATATTCGATTGATTTTTTCATGGCGTTATTCCAAAATAATTATATCTGTAAAGGTAAGTATGCATTTATTCCAATAATAAGATTAGAATATGAGTCGTCTATATATTGGTTTTCCTTTCTTTGTTTTTTTTTATATTCTGTTGTTGAAAGCTGTGGTTGAAATAATATCTTGTTTATACCGTCTTGATTGCATCATATAAAATTAATGCAGCTTGTTGTTATTCTCATAAATTAGTATAAGTAGTTAGAAAATGCCACTTTTTCATCGAGACCTTGTGTCGACACATTTCTCCCTCCATTTGATGCACTTTTCTCCTTAACTTTACCTTCTTCTTACCTTAAATAAGAATTCTGCGATACAAATAAAAGTAAATATAGTACAGAACCATAGCACTATCATGCTTTATAATTAATTAAGGTAAACTATTTAATTGAATGAGGAAGTACGGAAGCTGAATGACATCTCGATTATGAGTCAGATAACCAAACGGGTTAATACCGAGGACAGACCACTTTCCATAAGAGGACATTACTGTGACCCAGCTCCATACAAAAAGAAGTACATTCTTATTTTGGATGACAACAAATAAATCCTCTGTCGTGCAGCTCAAAACTATAAGAAATTTTAACAGAGCCTTTTATTTCATTCAAATAAAATTGCCCTAAAATGTTCAATCATTTCGATACACTCTATCGAGCGCGAAGCAAACACTGCCGTACCATCCTTTACTGGAACCATTTCGCCGCATTTTCAGGCCCCTATTTGAGAACCTCTGGATAAGACCAGAACTCAGAAATTTTCGTCATCTAGTAAGCTATAATCACATACTTAAAATCCAAAAATTCAAGTCTGTAGGTCATTTAGTTCCGAAGTTAAGCGAAAGCAAAGTTTCGCATTTATGACACTCACTCACTCATGATCATCAGAATAGAACTAGAACTTCCCATAAACTCAGAGAGCTGAAATTTGGTACAGAGTTAGGGTTTAATGGCCACATAAAGGGAAAACTATAAAAACTAGGATAATCGAAGATCTGGAGTACCTGGTGACACTGATTAGAAAACACAAGAGCCCAACCAAACTATTAGATATCGACATACCGCCTTTACAAAAAATATTCAACTTGGTGGGCCGCTTCATTAACCGACGAAAAAACGGAGGAGGTTTACAAGTCGACGCGTATATTTTTTTTTTTTTTTTTTTTTTTTTTTTTTATGTATGATCACGCATAACTTTTGACAGAGTAGTCCGATTTTGATAATTCTTTTTTTATTGGATAGGGTATACCTCGAAGGTGGTCCCATATAAATATGGATAAAAAATACCTACCCTAAGGGTGGGAAAATAGGGATGATTTATTGTTCACTCATAGATTTTAATACTGAGTTGTGTATTACATCAAAAGAAATCAAAAATTAAGCATATTTTATAGTAATTAGTAAAGTATAGCCACAAAAAATTATAAAATAAAAACTTTTTAACAAAAAAATAAACCACCGAAAAAACTGAAAAGCAAAAAATAATTTTGAATATAACTTGAATTTTAAAAGGTTTTGCAGTCGGGGACAAACCAATAACATAAGCTATTACGACAATACGACATTAAATGAAACCACGTAAAGTACTCATGTATACGATCAACTTTTACTATGGGACCGGGGGCTCTACCGCGTAACTTTGGTGTTAATCGTAACGAACACCATTAATGAATTACTTCCAATCAGGGCCCACGAATGGTCATCGTCGCGACATACCGCGTGCGCATCATTGGATGAAATAATTAATGGTGTTCGTTACGATTACCACCAAAGTTACGCGGTAGAGCCCTAGCTTTAAATTCGAAAAAATGAATTGCGTTAGCTATATTGCTTAGCTTCCTTTTTAACCTACGAAAAAACGGAGGAGTATTGAGATTGTCGTAATAGCTTATGTTATTGGTTTGTCCCCGACTGCAAAACCTTATAAAATTCAAGTTATATTCAAAATTATTTTTTGCTTTTCAGTTATTTCGGTGGTTTATTTTTTTGTGAAAAAATTTTTTTGATGTCAAAAATCGAAGGTCTGAAGTATCTGATGAAGAACCCTCAGCTGGTCTCAGCTGTATTAGAGATATGGTAATGCCCCATTCTACTATTGGTACATAAAAAAATCGACTGTCATTGCAAAAATCCAGCTTAGTGGGACACATCTTCTAATTTAATCTAGCCTATAGCGTCCCACTGCTGGGCGAATGCCTCCCCTTCTGCTTAACTGTTGCTACTGTACAAGAATCAGAACCGGAAAAAAAGAAAAGAAAGATTTGTAATAATAAAAAAACTACTCGTAAAAAGAAAATAACTGTGTCAAATAAGAAAATCTAATAAAATAAATCAATATGCCCACGTTTCTACAAAAAGAAGTGAAATCCCACCAAAAACATTCTGTAAAAACCTAGCCAAGTCTCGATGGAGCTGCTTGTTTATTTCTAAAAAGTAATTAAATCTTGACAAAGTCGTGCCAAGTCTAAGGTTCCTTACTGGAGGAGGCGTGTTCTTCAATACCTGCCACAACGAACAGTTTTGCGCCGCTAGTCAGTGGAGCCCTGCAACTGATCCCGTCTTACTTACTAGAGGTTGAGAACCTTCGTCATCGGTTATCGGCTCTTCGAGCATTGTAGCCCGCCCATTGCCACTTCAATATACTGGACTCTAAGAGCTGCATCCGTCGCTTTTGTTCTCCTACGAATGTCCTCGTTCCACGTAGAGAAATTCTGAGTACAGCTAGTGCTATTGCTCGCTGAGTAACTCTGTAGTTATGTATAGCTTATTAAGTTCTGGAATTCGTTTGTATCATGTGTCGTGCCATGTTTTCCTTCTCCAAAAACACATGATCATTCGAACTCGTGACCTTCGTTGAGTCGGCCTGTCTACCACTGCTTTCATTATACAGCAAAAAGGAAGGTACGTTTGTGTGATGTTTTATTTATTACAAATTCCAGATAATGCATTGTTTTCATGATTGTCTATGTATTAATGTTTATAAAGGGCGGAAGACAGTGTGTGGTGTAGAATCTAATGATTGTGCTCTTTGGCGAATGAATTTCAAGCCCGGTGTTACATAAAACAGGCACTTATTGTGTAAAAAATATATTGGAGAAATTTGAAGTTCCAATATGGAGGAATGAAAGCCACGCGACAAAATTAGTTATGGAAATGAAAGTGGATGAATATGCAGGAGCAGGAAGACCGGTAAAATGGATTACTGAAAACCTGCTTCACCTTAGGGTGCACCCATAGATACTAAAGGCATGTTCCCACACGTATGAAATATATATACATAATCATGAAATAATACTCAAAATAGATTGCATTCTAAAATAAACCTTGTGTCGCAGGAATTAAATTTCAACGTCATAATCTTGATTAATGTTTTGATGCATCTTCTGTAATATGAGACTAAGATACAAAAAATAATAATGAAGCTAGGAGAGTCATGGAGTAACATAAGAAAGCGGAAAAAAATACTAAAAGAGTCATAAAATATCTACGTGATTGAATGCACATTAATAATAAAAATAATCTTATTAATAAAAATTGGGTCAAAGAACTAAATAAATTACATAATGAAATAATTAAACAACGCATAACAGTAATAATAAAACGTTACTACCTGTAGCCCATCACGTTTTACAGAAAGTAGGGTCAAAGCGAAATAGAGGAAAATAATAATTAGTATTGCGTAGTGAATCAAGGGGGGAAAAAATCGGGTTATTTGTCGCAAACAAGTGAGTAAACCGAGACACGTGGTTTCATTCATAAATTAACTACGCACATCACTATGTATTGACAAAACAATATCAAAATACAATATCAGATTTAGGAAAACCAGTTCCGATGAAGAAGTATTTATAAAATGTGGTCTTACTGTTTACTGGTTAAATATTCTTAATGGTTTACCTGAGGTTATATTATAATATACAGGTAATATTGAAGGTAAACTGATGCGGAATAAACAGCACATTATAAGTCTGAAAGCTGACGAGGCAGAAGGTCCATCTGAAGGTAAGCGGCACAGTTTTCAATTAATATTAAGAATACCAGAGGATTGCCGATGTTTTCATCATCATCATCAGCCCATATTGTCCCACTGCTGAGCACGGGCCTCTTTTCACAAATGACGGTGATATGGAATGGGCAGAAGCTCCACCACGCATGCCCACTGCGGATTTGTCGAGGTAGGCTAGTGGTCAACCTACTGTTGGAGCTTTCAAGCCAACTAGGATGCCTCCAACTAGCTATATTATTGATAACTATTTCCTAAGCCCAGAAAACATCTGACACTCAAGTGCAAATGCCTGAACACACTAGATATTAAAAAGATAAAAATTATAAGATAAGCAGCCTAGATGTGATCCCTGCGGTACTCCAGACAATAAACTAGTGAAATTTTAATGAAATCATTGATATGATAACACCTAAGATACAACTCTAACAATCACAGTAAATTACCAGATATTGTACTGTGGTGCTGTTTTTTTTTATATAACTATGTACATGTTTTCTTGGAAAATTGTGTAGTCCACCGTATAAAAAGCGTTCTCAAAAATCCAAATATCACTATTTTGGCAACCAAACGACTCCCATTAGACAATTGGTACGTTCGAATGACTATCGAGACGATAATTATAATTGGCTAGGCAAGTAACTAATTGACTTAATTTATAATTAAGGAAGGTAAATATCTAAATCTCGATTGATAAAAATATAAAGGTTATAGAGCAGCCATAAGCAGTTAATCATTAAAACGAGAAGCTGACCGCAAGATGCGGTCTCGTGTATGAAATGAGTAGGTAGGAGATCACAATGCAGTTATATCTTGCTGTAAGCTGCCGTAACTGTAGATAGAGTTGAGCTTACGCTATTCCGAAGACACAGAGGTAATTTTTTATAGTACCCGTCTAGCAGTCTTATTGCCATCCTCAAATTTAAGTATTGTCATTATCTTTATATTTATTGTACATCTTTCGTATTGAGTACCTACATAGTGAATGTAGATAAAAGCTTAGGTTTAGGTATTATAGCTATTAAATCTCCATTCAAAACAAAACGGGTATTATGTCAAACCACAATATCCCATGGTCCTACGTCATACGCGTCATGGTAAACAATGTCCTGTAAAACCACATCAATTGTATGGCCAGAAAACGTCACCATGCTGAACACCATCTATCGTGATTCATAGACAGGAAATTATTGAAGTGTTATAAAAACTGAATATGATCGTGGCCACACCATTCAATTGCGAACGCTTCGAAGTGACATACTTCTTTAATACTGTGCTAAAAAAATAAAAAAATGGGATCAATAAAATCAGTGACACTAATGTTATTGAACATCGTACATCTAATGTTCGGACTGCTGTTGATAGCTGCATCAATATGGTTCTTCATGGAAATTCGAAACATAATAAGCTTAATGGACCCCGACCATGATCGAATGAGGTCTATATCTTGGCCTGAAGTGATACCATGGATATTCATGCTCGTCGGGCTGTTAGTCCTGTTCATATCCTGCTGCGGATGTACGGGCGCCAAAGCGAAGACGCGAGGACTATTACAAATGTACGTAGTGTTCGAGATCTTAGTTGTATTATCGTCGATTGCCGCAGTAGCAGTGACCCTCCTGTTCGCTGACTCTAAGGTAGACGCGTTTGTTAAGATCACCATACACGACGGTTTCACTTACATGCAGTGGAATCCTAATCCTCAACTGAAGATATCTTTCGGCGAGATGGAAAAACGCTTCCATTGCTGCGGTGCCAGCCATCCGGCGCAGTACAGGAACATGTTGAGTTTTCCAGAGTCTTGCTGTGATACTTCTCTACCGAATTACAAAGGCGTATGCAACTTGGAAAACGAGACGGCCAATAATCGACATGGCTGTATTGACATTGCTAAGTACTACAGCCACAAAATTATCACAGGCTTGTGTGCTGGGGCAGCTCTTATTGGTGTGATTGGTTTATTAAACATCGTCATCACAATATTCTTATTGTCCTCAAAAAAGAAACAAGACACGGATAAAATGAAGTCAAAGTATAACGAAGCCGGTACATTAAAGTGTTAAACTAATTTTAAGGCATCCCTCAAGGATGTAGATTTGGATAAATAGTGTTTCTTCTCTCTGAACTGGAGCTATAAGGCAAATATTTTGCTAATTCAAAAGCAATATTTTTTCAAGAGTAGTGTACGTGATATCAATTTATTTAAGTAGTATTTTGTAATCAATGTTATGTGATTTATGGTTAATAAGTATTTAAATTTGTTGTAAATAGTGTCATGCCCTTTTTATGGTAGGTATTTATGACAGCTGATATGTGTAAATAGAACACGTGTTTGAATTATAGATGGCTCCTAAATCGTATTACACGTGAACCAAGTCTCAGCAATTTGTCATTTTATTATAATATAGTAATTATTCATTTATAATTATAATATTGGTCAGAGAATCAGCATTGCCATCCAACGTGGCAATGCCGCCAGTATTGTGGGAAAGTTGCCCTCTTGTAACGATTTATTCATTTAGTTTATTTCCTTAATTAATTAGTTAGGTAGTAATTATTTGTGAATATTATTTATAGTTAATATTATATAACTAGTAGTTATTGTGTTAGCTTTAATTTTCATAAAACTAGAATTGTTTACGTTAGTGACAAAGACTGCTGTAAATAAATACCTTAATACCTCTAAGAATGTTAATTTTGTGTATAATAATAAATAAATATATTTAGACAAATAGACAACAGACAAAGCTTTATTTGGCACACACACATCACAAACATTGAAACATAACGCAAAATAAAATAAAAACAACAAAAACGGAAGCTTATAAATACCAAAAGAACAAAAATAATAACACAATTCTTATATGCCATACATAAAATAATAAATGTAATTTATATTTGTGGTGTGATGCCAAAAAGGACTCCAACTCAGCATATCCTGTGGCAAGTACTTACCATCAGCACTGATTTTCAGTTAAGAAAACTATTTGTCATTTCACACTATTTTATCTTTGTAATACATTTTTTTTAAGCGCTCGTGGTGTAGCTTGATTAGCCGCTCTTAATCGATCGACAAGTTATGCTACAACCGTCGTGGTTGGTACCTGGATGGGTGACCGCTTAGAGGTATTTCAAATCGAGCGTTTCCGTGCTTCGGAAGGCACGTAAAGCCGTTGGTCCCGGTTATCACATAATTGTGATAGTCGTTAAGCTAGTTGGAGGCCTTTTAGGCAGCTTGAAAACTCCAACAGTAGGTTGACCACTAGCTTACCTCCACCGATCCGCAGTGGGTACGCGTGGTGGAGTATCCGCCCATTCCCTTTCAACCTGATTTGTGAAAGCAGGCCTATGCTCAGCAGTGAGACATTATTGGCTGATGATGATGATGATTAAGTTTTTCCCTCGGGAATCTTAGGAATCCCTGGGCCTTTTGGGTCGTGAAACTGAGCCCATTCTGATAAAGTTTTTTGGCAACCAACGCCTTACAGGGCCTCCAATTAGAGCATGAAATTCGACTTAGGACGTCGCCGGTTGTAGTACTAAGAAGAACTAAGCAAGTTACTACTAAAACTGGATGGTTAGTACTGCTGACAGCAGGCTGCCTTTACTAGATAGGACTGGGTAGGATGTTTTGATATACCTCGCCTATACTTATGTTTTTAATTCGACCAAACGTCAAAAAGTAACCTATTAGAATTTCGCTTTGCCTCGAACTCAAATTTGGATGATGGAGGCCCCACACCGCCTATCCCGCAGTGAGCTCCATGCCGGAGATTCGTATAATTCAACGGGAAGTCCAGCAGGAGTTGCTCTCTCTAGACATCCATAAATCGAGTGGGCCAGATGGAATACCGGCAGTGGTACTGAAACTGTGCATGCCTGAAATATGTCCTGTACTAACGAGCCTTCTTACGCTTTCCTTCTCGAAAAGTGAAGTCCCGTCTTCGTGGAAGACTGCCCAAGTGCACCCAGTGCCTAATTGTCATTTAGGTAAGAATATTTATTTGTTATGGAATGCTGCAAAGTCGTTTTTTGGCGTGAGTAGGTATCTTGTATTGAACATTGCAGAAATGAAAGACTAGGATTCAAATATAGAATCCTTAGTACCGTAGAGTTTTCACCTTATGGTTAATACCCTTTAATATAATAATAAAGCCGCAGGGCAGCTTGTGGCGAGCTGTTGGTGAGTAGCGACACCACGGACCCGAGATCTCCCGGGGGCGGCACCTATGCCCCCGCCTCTGGCTTGCCTTCGCTGGCCGGCCTGAGTGGAGCGCGAGAGCTATATGCTCGAAAGGGTGGAAGTGCTCAATCTGCGTAATAGCGGGGAAACCCGCTCCGAGATTACTCGCGATGGTGAAACCGGTGCACACTTCTCGACACCCTTAGCTGCTGACACCAATGTTACTCCCTTTGTTACCTTTCGGTGACTGTTTTTGGGGGCCCATTTAGTTAGCGGTGAGTCACCGTCTGCCAGGATTATCAAGATTGAGACGTTTGATTTGGCAGGCGTCCTTTTGTCTCAATCAATAGCCCAGCAACCGGTCCAGCAAGCTCCCTTGCATAGACCCAGTATAGTTTCCTTCTTCTCTGCAATAGTCCTTGCACATCGCGGATGCTGTCTTTGGCCGTATCTCTTCAATAGTACGGGCAGAGACAGAATCCGCTTAGTGTACATATCCCAACACATTAAAGGGGCCTCTACGTGTTGGATCTGTATCCCCATGCACGCCTTCCAAAAGGACCGATCCTCGGACCGAGAAATTCCAAAAGGAAAGATACAAATAATAATAATACCCTTCTTGTATAGGAGAAATTTTTTATCAAGTACAATGTTAAGTTTGTGGAACCCTCTCCACGCGAGTTCAACTCGCACTTGTCTGTTTTTTTATACTACTTATGTAGCAAACAAGCATACGGCCCGCCGCATATGGTAAGCGTTTACCGTATAGTTAGTGCATAGGCATGCACGCTTGCAACACCAGGGATGTTGTTATTATTGTTGTATTTATAGCGGCAATAGAAATACACATTCTGTGAAAATTCATGAGATACAGCCTACTGACAGACAGACGGACAGAGGGACGGAGGGACGGATGGTCGAGGCTTAGTAATAGGGTCCCGTTGGCACCCATATGGGTACAAAACCTCAAAAATCCACTTACTTTCTAGGCTTTGTGTTCTTTCTTATCACCTTCGGCCGTGAGATTGTGGTCAAACAATCCACCAATTCAAAAATAGATAGATATCCTGGGACATTCCTCACACACGGTCATCTGATCCCAAACTAAGCAGAGCTTGTACTATGGAAACCAGATAACTGATATAATACATATAATACTTTTTGTTTGTAAATACATACTTAATATACATAATTACACCCAGACTCAGGACATACAGACATGTTCATACACACAAATGCGTGTGGGAATTGAACCCACGACCTGCGGCGGGATAGGTGGAATCTTAACCAGAGTCTTAACCAACCGCGCCAGCTGGCCCCTCAAAAAGGAACTTAGCTTACCTAAGGTGCGTGACCTTTAAAAGTTCTTTGGTTTTGAGTTCATTCCATGCGACACAGTATGAATAACAAGATACGATAATTGTTCTGTCACATATTTGCGCATCTTTATTTGATCACGAGTCGAGAATGTACTAAAATCTATGACTCATTCATATTTATGGTTAATACGAATCCTTGCATAAATTATAAAACCGGCTAAGTGTGTTGCCTCTTTTTCGTAGATTCCAAATAATACTAGAGTTCCTGCCTTTTTAGGGTTCCGTAGCCAAATGGCAAAAAACGGAACCCTTATAGATTCGTCATGTCTGTCCGTCTGTCTGTCTGTCCGTCCGAATGTCACAGCCACTTTTTTCCGAATCTATAAGAACTATAATGTTGAAACTTGGTATGTAGATGTATTCTGTGAACCGCATTAAGATTTTCACACAAAAATAGAAAAAAAAATTGGGGGTTCCCCATACTTAGAACTGAAAATCTTTTTTTTTTTTAATAAAACCCATAAGTTTGGCGTGTCTATGGATAGGTCTTCAAAAATGATATTGAGGTTTCTAATATCATTTTTTTCTAAACTGAATAGTTTGCGCGAGAGACACTTCCAAAGTGGTAAAATGTGTGTCCCCCCATGTAACTTCTAAAATAAGAGAATGATAAATCTATAAAAAATATATTATGATGTACGTACCCGTGTGGACGCTAGCAACAACCGGGGTACCCCGGGGCATCATTCACGCATTAATTACCGACTCACCTCCTCCTATACCCGATGAGAAGTTTTCTTTCACCACCTTGAAATTAAATATCCTGGGAAATTCTACACTCACACACACACTACACACACGGCTATCTGATCCCAAAGTAAGCAGACAACTGATATACTACATAATGTACTTTTTGTTTGTAAATACATATATCATCATCATCATCAGCCTATATTGTCCCACTGCTGGGCACAGGCATCCTTTCACAAATCAGGGTGGAAGGGAATGGACAGTACTCCACCACGCGTGCCCACTGCGGATCGGTGGAGGTAGGCTAGTGCTTAACCTACTGTTGGAATTTTTCAAGCCGCCTAAGTTGCATGCAATTAGCTTTAACAACTATCACCGTGAAACCACCGTGATAACCGGGACCAACGGCTTTACGTGCCCTCCGAGGCACGGAAACGATTTGAAATACCTCCCACTAGGCGGTCACCCATCCAGGTATAGACCACAGACCACGACGATGATAGCTTAACTTTGCCGCTCGATTAAGAGCAGCTAATCATGCTACACCACGAGCTCATCCATACATACATGATACATAATTACACCTAGACTTTGGACATAGAGATCTCTCTGAACATCTGTTCATGCACACAAATGCATGTCCTGGGTGAGAATCGAACTCACTAAGCAGCATGATAGGTATCTTACCGTGTCTCATCTCATCGTGTGATAGCACAGCGAGGGTGCTGGGGGGAGATAAATAAATAAATAAATAAATAAATAAATAAATAAATATTTTATTGCCAGAACAGATTTACAATGTATAGATAAAAATAACATAAGAACACTTTAACTAGACAGTAATTTGACACAGGTTACTGGCAAGGCCCAAACTAAGCATGATAACATGCTTGTATCTTGGGACTTAGAGTGCGATTTTATAACTAAGATTTTAACAAATAAAACAGTGAGTTTGGTGATAAATTGACAATAAAATGAACTGTAAAAATAAAAATGATACAAATAATTAGTAAAAATATATACCTATAAAAAGTTTATATAAAGACGGGCAGGAATGCAGAATCTACGAGGATGGTTGTGTGAGTGAATAGGGTGTGAAAGGGTTTGTATGTGGGTGTGTGTGTTAGTGAGGATATGTATGTATGTGAAACTATGTGTATGTTCGAAAAAATTTGTATGAGTGAGTGTACAGAGCAATTATAGTTCCAAAAAGATCATCAAATCAGATTTTCTGTTTCGTCGTAAGAAAGTGTCAGGAGCCATTCTTTGATGACTTTTCGACACCTGAAGGTTGTGGTATTTTTAATGTCACACGAGTTGCATACCTTGTTGTAAGTGTTAGGGAGAGAAAAATAGGGACTACGGACAGCCATTTGGGATGTGACCTTCGGTACTGGGACTCTGTATACTCTTCTATCCATAAACCTGTTGTATTCTGGGTGGAGCTTTATACTGGAGTGAGTATTTACAGTAGCAGACAAAACAAATAGTTGCCGTACACGTAGAACCTTGAAATCCTTATTTAAGTCGTCGGTAGGGAATCGGAAGGGCTTTTTCAGAATAACTTTTAAGATCGCGCGCTGCGCCCGTTCCAGTTGGATCAGGTGAGACTTCCCGGCGCTTCCCCATACCGGTATACAGTCAGACTTCCGATGACTCAGACTTCAGATGTCAGACTTCCCCCGGGACTAGCTATCATAGCGCCGCGATTAGAGGTGTGACCAGGTACACCCTCTCTACAGCGCAGATGGCGACCATCGTGGGGTTTTAGTGGGTACAAGTCCGGCATAACCTGGCCGCTACCCCCGAGGCGGTCGGGTATCCTAGGAGGATTAACCAAGCAAAAAAATGTATGCGGTCTTACCAATGACGTTAACTGGCCCGTCAATTGACCCCTATCCTAGTTTTTGACGGTAACTTACTAAACCTATCTGGTTCTGTAAAAACGAAGTCAGGGTTAGCTTACTAGAATGGTATACTCGCTTGGAAAAACTAGTCTCGTGTATCCAAGCCATAATGCCTCATCGGATTGTCAGATGTTACATTGACCCTAATAATAGTACAAATTTAATATATCAGAGTGTTTGTTTGTTTAATGACCAACTAAGTAAATTAGATTAATAAAATATTTAGACGGGTGCGGTTTTACTCATCTAACACTTATCCGGGTTACAAAGTATACAATGTTTTAGTTAAGGTCTATCTATATGCTAAATCTCATCGTAATCCATTCATCCATTACGACAATCAAACATACAAACAGACAACTCGTATAATGTTATTAGTAGGATCGTCACGTTAACAAAGGGGTGGAGGCCATGGCCTAGTATGATGGACTTTGAACTATACTAGTAGGGCATACAGTTTACTTCACAATGGAAAAAAAACTCGTTCAATCCAGCTTATTAAAATAGCACATTGAAACCACCCAAGTAGCATAACAAGCTGTTTAAGGGCTGTATTAAAGTTCGTTCTTATACTAAAAGCTGAATATTCAGGCTGTAAAAAGGCTGTATAAGCGCTTATACAGGCCTTATAAGTGTAAAAAGGGCCCACATTACACAGCTTATTTCGTTATTGGAGCTGTATAGAGGCTGTATAAACAAAAGACAAGTATAAAAGCTGTATTAGAGCTGTTATTAGGTGTATAGAGCAGCCTATACTCTACGGATATCCTCTTATAAGTATCTTGTAAGAATAAGAGTTCTAAATAGGTTGTCGAAGAGAATTATGTGAGAATAAAATAAATAAAACTATTCACGATGCCATATTGAATGGCGACATAATATTTAATAAATGGAAAGGATAAAATCTTGGACATGGATATCTAATGCTGTTTATTGATGAATTCAATGTGCAAATTTTAATTTATTGTGAACCTGTGTATGTTTTCCGTCAAAATATTCACGCGCCAACAAAATAATCAAGCCATAATAAAGAAATTATACTAAATACAGTGTTTGTTTTTAAGGTTAGAATAAAAATATATTTATAAATAACAGATATGAGTATACAACATCATTATTCAAGCTGATAACCATGATACGGCTATTGTTATTATCAAATATTCCTTTAATTGTAATTTAAATGTTGTTATTGTAAATGTAAAAATATCGACAATTTGCTATACAGCCTAGACGATATTTGGAGTGTGTTATAAGTCTTAGTAGCTGTACTAAGTCAGTTATGAACGTTTATTGCTGTATTAAGTAAGTGAACACATGCTTAATACAGCCTGTATACAGCTTGAACGATAAAACCAGTTTGAAGTGTCAGAAAACACTTAACGCTGTATTATAGAGTTATAATATCTGTTTCAGAACCCTAAGCTGACGCGGATCCCTTTATACAGCCTGTATACAGCTTTAACGATAAAACCAGTTTGAAGTGTCAGAAAACACTTAACGCTGTATTATAGAGTTATAATATCTGTTTCAGAACCCTAAGCTGACGCGGATCCCTTTATACAGCCTATATACAGCTTTAACGATAAAACCAGCTTGGAGTGTTATAAAATTCTTAACGCTGTATAGTAGAGTTTTGATATTCTGTTTAAGAACCCTAAGCTGACGCGGATCCCTTACTAAGAATTTTATACAGCTGGAGCTGTATAACATCTCATAAATCACTCTTATAAGTATTAAAACTGTTCTTTACACTCTTGTAAGTCTCTAAAAGAACTCTAAGTTCTAAATGGGCTGGTTTATTGATGTAGAATATGCTTGCGTGCTGCTTGGGCAGAATGGTTTCGAAGTGTGCGTTCTCAAAGGAGCTTCCTTCCGCGGACGCTCAGATTGTGGAATGAGCTCCCCGCCGTGGTTTTCCCAATGGAGTACATAATGGGGTTGTTCAAAAAGGGTGTGAAGAGATTTTTGCTGAGTTGAGAACTCGTGAGTGATAGCCCTGGTGTCACAAGCGTCCATAGGCTACGGTAACCGCTTACCATCAGGCAGGCCGTATGCTTGTTTGCTATCTAAACAGAGTGGTCCTAGGAGGGACTTGTGAATGAGGAAGCTACTGAAGTTTTTTTTATAGCACACAACAAGACCGACAGCAAACAAGCATACGGTCCACCTGATGGTAAGCGGTCACCGAAGCCTACTCACGAGTTGTCAACCCTGCAAAAATTTCTTCACACTCTTTTTGAAGAACCCTATGCTGTATTCCATTGAGAAAACCACGGCACAACCTAAGAGAACTGATAAGAAAAATAACATTCTACTACTCAGTATGCTTGTATGTTTTTTACAATGTGAATGAAAATGTACATACGAAGAGATCGTAATCTAGAAAATATCGGAGGACAACAAAAGGAGTGTCTAAAAAGGCCAACTGAGCTAATCCTATGTAAGTCAACAAACATCACTAAAACATATTATTTGTACTACATAGAATCACTAATCGTGAAATTAATTATATTCAGCATAATTAGACCTCCAAATCTCTTGGAAACGTAAAACTTTTAAAATAAAATTAATATTAATAATACAATGGATTAGATCCATAATTAACAAGAGTAATGAAGACAACAAGGAACAGAATTACAAAACAATATTGTGATCAGACAGCATCCCAAGCGTCATTCGAACACAAACAAGATTATAAGAAACCACATCCAGAATTAAAACGAGCAGAACACGTCACACACAACAACTTGCAAGTATCTATCCTATGTGATTCATAAACTCAGAGGAAACGATCAAGCAACCTTGATCAATTGCACCTCTATAAAAGTGCCGGCGGACACAAGCACGCCATTTAATTGTTGACGCTCGAACGCGACACACGTTATTTGTGCTCCAACTTAAACATGGAAAGTGCCGGTATGTTATCAGTGATATTAATGATCCTGAACGTCGTCCACGTGATCCTCGGATTACTAATAGCGGCGGCATCAATATGGTTCTTTGTCGAAGTCCACGATTTGACGAGCCTGAGGAACAGCAACCATTACCTCCTGGATTACAACGTGTACTGGCCACAAGCTATACCCTGGGTGTTCATGATTGTCGGTCTATTCGTCCTGTTTATATCCTGCTGCGGTTGCATGGGAGCGAAAAGGAAGACGCGCGGATTACTGCAAATGTATGTAACCTTCGAAATCCTTGTCATACTGGCGGTGATCATCGCGGTTGTTGTCGCGTTAGTATTCGCCGATTCGACATCCACTGACAAGTTTATTAAGGACACCGTGTGGGATGCTTATACGAACATGAAGACGGAGCAAGACGTGGAAAAGTCATTCGGCGTGATCGAGCAGAGGTTCCAGTGTTGTGGTGCGGACGGGCCGAGGGATTACATTAATTGGAGACGTGACTTCCCGCCGTCTTGCTGCGACACATACTATCACGGTTGGATCGGCTCTTACAACATCGACTGCGACTTCACAAACAAGCTCGCCAACGAACGACACGGGTGCTCCGAGGTCGCCGCAAACTATACTCGTGTAGTAATTAAGGCGTTGTCCGCCGTGTCCACTCTCACGGCCTTTATTGGCATAATTAATATAATCGTCGCAATCTTCCTGTTTAAGAGCTTGAGCGGAAGAAATAATAACGCGAGTAAAATTGTCACGGCGTATCATGATGTAGAAACAAAGAAAGTGTTGTTGAATTAATATTAAGGGTTTTGCAAGGATGAACTTTCGGACCGCTGTTTTTCCCCTCTTTGTATAGAGAGCGATCAACTAAAGGTCTATTGACATTTCAAAAGAAAAGTTGCTTTACGCAACGTGTGAATATGTTTGCTAGTTACGAGAACGATTTTGTAAGTGTGTCTTTGCTTTACTTATAAATGTTGCGAAACTTGTGCATTCCTCTCTAACATGTTCCAAATACCAGTGCTGGAAAAGGACGGATTGTATTAGCAACATTTTTTCTTAAAGCTCGGTGTGAGTGGTATTTATTTAATATTAGTTAATAGTCTATTAATATTAAAAGTCGTTATAATTAGATAGTTTTAAAAATGTTAGTGATAAAGGTTATTCAAATAATAATAGCATATTTATGTAATATTTCAAACACAAAACCCTTTTTACGGTATCCATCTATGAAAATAGAAAATTATTTTGAATCAAATAAAATGAGTATAGTTTTATTAAAAATGTTTTTGAAATGTATAAAATGATACTGTTTAATAAAAAAATGCGTTCCAAATTTGAAATAAAACACACACGTGATCTGGGTTCTAATATTGTGTCATAGAAGCAAGCTAAGTAAACAATTTGATTTCTACTGTGTATCTTATTTTATAAAAACTAGTTTTATTATAATGTTGTAAAAACTAGATTTAAACAAAATGCCTGTTACCGTATTTTATAAAGACAGTGCATTGTTACGTTGTAGTAACAAAGACTGATGGGAATAAACCAAAAAACCTTTTTACCTGTACATTTAATAATACAGCTAATTTTATGTGAGAATTTAATTTTATTATAACAACAAAAACATTTGTCGATTTGTCATTTATTTCCCTGAACATAAATAATTTGGAATTCTTGATGCAATAAGATAATTATTTTTGCATAATAAATAATCATTATAATATAATTACTAATAGCATGGATATTTACTGTAATAAAGCAATTTCGTAATTATAAAGATATTATATGAACAACTTACTCTGACTCATTAAAAAATATCCCTTAAGAATAAGATGACGAACGAATTTGAAGTGAATACAAGAGTAAATAGGCATGAAATTCAAATGAGATGACTAATCTTTATTAAGGTAGATTACATCATTCGTAAATTTTTCTAGTTAAAAGTAAATAACATCAGAACTAGGGCATGCAATACCGGAGGGTTTTCAGTTCCGGAACCAAGTTCCGATATTGGGCACTCAATTCCGGAATTCCGGAACTGGTTCCGGAACTGACAACTATTTAATGGTTTTTCGTTTCTGGGAATAGTTTCGAATCAAAAAAGTTTTATTGATCAGCCTTTTAATCAATTTAAGCCACCTTTGACTTTTAATCATTTGAGCTTTTTAGCGGTGTTCATTTATAGTACGTGACATCTAAAATTAAATAAGTTTTACATTAGTTCTCAGTTAATATAGAATATTGGTATTTTTTTCGTAAAATCGTAAAATTTTCATAATGAAAGAATTGAGATAAACTTAGCATAATAAATAAAATCAGAAAAATAATATTTAGCAATAAAATGAGATTAAATCAACAACTAACTTAGGTACGTAGACCTCCATATAATACATTTAGCATAATAAACAACATCAGAAGGTTAATAATTGGCAATAAACTTAGATCAAATCAACATGTAACAACTAACTTATACAATAATTACTTTTTTGAGATGAAACGTTGTTCTTGATAATTTGTTCTCTAGACCAATAATACATCTAACATTGTGTCAGACAGCGAGTTTCGTAATCGGTTACAAAAGTACCCCAGCACACGAAAACACTCCCTCGCTCTCTTCTCTTGTTGGCAGAACGCACAAAATATAATTATAAGGTTCTGTGAGATACACGCGTCGATCTCCTCCGTTATCGTACATAGCCTTTTTTAATTCTACAAACCATGAAAAGTCAAAATTGGCAGACAGATTCTTGCAGACTTTTTTACACTTATCCCTTTCATTATTTAATTGCTCTTGTAGAGTTGGTACAATAACTTCAATGTCGTTATCTGAAAAATCTGGGTCGGAGGACACTGCAGGTGTAAAGCACGCAAGTTCGCAGAGTCGTTGAGGTAATCTCAGCATCTGTGTAAAGCGTCGCATCACGATTCACGATGGCATAATGAGAGTACAGCCAATTTTATAACATCTAAACTATAATGAATGTCTCTCAATGTTTGAATTTCATATTCGGAAAAGGATATTGTTGATTATTTCCAGTCTATTAGAGCTTTAAGAATACGCGAATATAATAATAACGATGCGGAGTGAGAGGCGAGGCATGCAGGGGGAACGGGACGGGAGTATGTGTCACCCGGGAGTATGGTTGTATAGTTCCGCTGTAGTTGTAGTTAGATTGGTACGTACAGAAAAATTAAAATATCACTCGATTTGTAAAATTTATGAATACCGGAATTACGATATTAACTAGTCCCAATTCCGGAACTGAAATATCGGATATTTGTTCCGAGATTCCGGAGTTACGGGATTCCGGAATCCCGTAATGCATGCCCTAATCAGAACATATGGTATGTCATAGATAAAACAGTTTTACGAGATCGTAGTAAGACGTGATTTGATTCGATTCTAAGGCTGTCTACACGCAGTGAAACTTGAACAACTGAAGTATTATTGAAAATATATTAAATGATGATAAAGATATCGCACATGCTGTATGTTCAGGTTTTGTTTTAAGAATAATCCGCTATTTTTGCAAAATTGGTCTTGTTAAAGAATTTTGATATAGAAACATAATTTTATAAATGTTAAAACTTAGAATATTACATAATCAAGTTTTATTCCATTATTATAGTTCCCTTAAATACAGTAATCAACAAATTGGCATTTAGTTCAAAAACTTCAAATGACAAATCATATTAAAATTACATAAAATTGTAATTAATGTCATTAATAAAGACAACAATTAAGATAAAGCTGCGAATATTAGTCACTTCATTCATAAAGACCTAACAAGTGACACACTTAGTCTAGAATAATTAGATTACGCACCATGTTTATATAAAGTAAATACTAATGTTATAGTCAGTAATAATTCACACTCGGTTCGACGACCTATTTACGACAAAAACATCGCTCAATAGAAAATTCATCAATCCCACATAGTGCGCGCGACCTTAAAATCTAAGGCGCGGCAAGCACGTCACAAACTTTATAAATCTACTTGCAACTGCGGTACACCTCTCATTCCGTTGACAACGATCTGCGAGTTCGGACGATAACGTGACTAACTTAAAAAAAACGCGATGGCGAAAGAAGACTTAATTAAAGGCGTGCTTTATGTTGTGAACGTGATATACGCCGTGTTTGGCTTTGTGACCGCCGCTACCGGGATCTGGTTCTTCGTGCAACTAGCCGAGTTTGTCAGCCTGAGGAACAGCAACCACTATCTGTTGGACTACAGAATCTATTGGCCTCAGATCGCGCCATGGTTCTTTATCTTACTCGGCTTATTCGTGATGATGGTTGCTTTTTGCGGATGGTGCGGCGCTAACAAGGAAAGCCGAGGAATGCTCGGTGTCTATGGAGTGTTTCTGATTTTAATCATTGTGGGACAAGCGATCACTGCCACGCTGATCTTCGTGTACGTCGATGGTGAAGACACGGATAGGTTCATCAAGGATACAGTGTACGACGGCTATTACAATTCACAATCAAACCCTGACGTCTTCAAGGCTTTCGGAAGGATCGAGAGGAAGCTGCGGTGTTGTGGTGCAAACGATGCGAGAGACTACAGAAGCTGGAGAAACGATCTTCCTTTAACCTGTTGCCAGGACAGTTACTACCGTGCTAATTGTGATTTCACCGATAAAGAAGCTAATGAGAGATTAGGTTGTGCTAAAGTTGCGTCTGTGTACACTAAGATTATCAGCTCATCTGTTGCGGGTGCGTCGTTGATAATTTCTCTGGTAGAGATAGCTGGTGTAATTCTGGCGTGGAAGCTGTTCCATTCGCTCAGAGAAGTGGAACATTACATCACAGAAAGAAAGGAAGGTGAGACGGAATGCTAGGAGTAAGTGTTACAATATTATTTACCACCGACGATTTGTTCGATACGATACGATTTGCGATTCGTTGAGGAATAAAGCTCATTTCCTTCGTCGAAGGAAGTTTTAGACACCTTTATTTCTATTACTATAAGTACAACATTCCGTTGGGTATATTTAAGTAAGCTAGTAGCGGGTGCCACGCCTTAGGTCAAATTGTCTATTAAGATCTGTGTTCGTCGTGGGCTTAATCAGTGATTTCCTCCTTAACTCAATGATTCACGGGTACCTGACTCATTATAACTCAATTGTACCTAACCTAAGGCATGATTCTGTCAGCTGACCTCGCTCCCCCACCAAGTGTCTCAAGAGGCACGTTATTAACATAGTGTTAGGCTTACATCGCTTCTCATGTTAGATTGCGCAATGTTGCTAAGTGAAGGTGAACGTCGATGGACGGGATTTCACATTCTCTAGGGTCGTCTATGGGAAAAATATGACCTCAAAGGTACTTCGGCATGTTTTGCTACTCGTTAGTGTGCCACTTCAAGTACCTTTTGAGGTTGATTGTGTAACAGCTCTAAGGTGTGTCATAATATTGGTTGGCCGAGTTTGTCGCTCGTTTGTATAGGTAGTTCGATTGGACCATCAAAATATGCTAATTATTTTACGCAAGATGTATTGTGAGCGTGAACGTACGCTGCGCGGAGCGCATGGTAATTCGTGTCACATTTGTAACATTTCATAATGTAAACAAAACTTATTACTGTCTGTGCCAATATCAACATTAATATATAAGTTTAGCTCGTGCGATGTGTATATCTACCGTATCACATTTGATAGCTAAGACGTATTTCAAGTCTTCCAATAAATATCGCAATTTTATACATATTTCATAAAACTTTGTACAGCTTTTTATTCTCAAAGACTTGTTTATCAACCGTGGGTCATGAGAGGTTATACCTTTTTACTTGACCTCGATATCGTTATTACTTAGTTCACAGATTATGCAATAAAATACATAAATCTATGCTTTACCTACCGATATGTTGTTTGTTTGCAATGGCGAGCCGTCTATTTTTATGTGTTTATTTTGTATTGATAAATATTTGTATTTGCTTCGATGCTATCGTAGCTATTATTAAGAATCACATTTTTGGATCTGTATTTTTTGTTGTATTTAATTATATAATAAGTTAGACGTTATTCGGAACGATTTTCCGTCCTTTTTATATAAAAGCCATAATTTTTAAAACTTACCTATTTAAAAAAAAATATGCGATTATTTTTAAGTGGTTTTAGAAATGCGGGTTTTGGCCATTCAACTAAATTAAATGCCATAATTCTATTACAAATACTAATGGTCAAAATTCAAAAACGTATGGTTGTAAACAGTGTGTTTCCATATGCCAAAGATTGTAAAAGAAAATATATTTTTATTAAAAATGCATGTTGAAAAAATAATATATATTTTTTATAAGTATTAAGGTTACCGATCACATTCTGAGATAAATACAACATAGTTTATAAATATGAAATAAGTTATTTGGAAATAAATATATTTTGTAATATTAAAATAAAATTAATATTAGTATAAATGTCAAACTAGTCTTAAGACGTTCCATTTTATAAATAAAATTATGTAAAAAAAAGCGTAAATTAATGATTTTTAATTATTTCCTGGTTCATTACAAAATTGTTATAATAATATAAGTTGCAACGACTCAATGTGCATTATCTCGAAAACCACTGTACCGATTTTGACGGGGTTTTCACAGTTACGTAGGGCTCCTAAAAGTTGTAGTCTGTCTGTATGTTTTGTGCTATGACTAAATGGAAACTAGTCAAGAGTAAGAAGGAAAGAAAACATTGATAAATATATCCTAAGAGGAAAGCTAAATATTCGACATGTTTACTGACTGTTCAACGAAAAGAAAGTTTCACAGGTCATCAACTCCTAAGTATGATGACATAATTTATTACCAAATAGAGGAATGCTTAGTAATATGTACAGTCGCGGAATGAAAAGGTTCGTCACCTTACAGTTGGTTTTCGCTTGCACCAGATTGCAAGAATCAATTTTATTATATGTACCAACATATTATCAGTGAGGTTCCTAACAGGAAGAAACAGTGCTGCTAACATTGACATAAATGTGACGTTTGCTATCGAATAAGGTTTTGCTTGTTTTTACATCACGTCAAACACAATTTATGGCTTTTGCGGAATAAAATAGAAGTATACAATTAGGAAATTAAGAAAAGATTTTCAAAAGACGAGATTAAATACACAAAACGCTTTAGAGTGTCCTCGCAAGACATCGCGCGAGCACAGGAACATCAGCACGATCGCGGGACGAAATCTCATCGTTTGCTATTCAGTGAATTCAGTGTTACTAAAAGATGTTCAGCATGACTAATCCAACATAGGTTTCGAAAATATGCCATCTCGAAATCTCCACCATGTATATTCACTCTCGGTTCGATGCAATATGATAGCGCGAAGATTTGGCAAGTGTATGAGTTGAAATTGACCATGAGAGTGCAGCAGTGCTATTCTGTAACGTTCATTTGAAATATCACTTCTGAATCCGCGATGAGATTAAAGTTAAAGTTTCATATTCTTAAAATGAGTGAGTTCGACACTAGCGCCACTGAGTGATGACGGAAGTGAGATGAACCACGACAGGTGAGTATTTTGACGTTACGATATACTTGTAAGTTCTCGAAACTCACTTCACTTCACTTGGCCTTGATTTTATCTTGAGAATACCAATACAATGACAAGCGAGATGTAATAATGAATAAATATAAATATCCTGGGACTATGACGCACTACGAATTCTCATATTATTCTCTTATATCGCGATATTGCAGCGCATCTAACATGTTTGCTGAGGCGAGGGTGCCCGACTCTCCTTTTGGGAGAGATTGCGTTGCTCTGGTAACAGCATACTCCGAACGGTGAGTGTAGGCTTAGATAGTTCTATATATAGGTATTGGCTATCTGTGCACCAGCTTGAGAACCAAAAGTGACATTACCTGTATTTATATTTATAACTTATCTTATTTTATTTTATTTTTATATAGGTACTTTTGTATTTTGTATTGAAAAAATGGCTTTTTTGTCTGAAATAAAAAATATATTATTATTCGCTTTATTTCTTTTTTTCCTTAAATTTTATATTTAATACATTAGTCAAAAATAAAATTCAAAAATATTGTAAAAAACCGAATCCTATGTATATATACGTTTTTTTTTTACAATATCTTTACAAAATCTAAAAATGTTATAAAAAAACCTAATCCTTGTGTGCCGCCGGCAGCGGGGAAGGGCCCAAGCTACCGGTGGTTAGGGCTGCAGAGAGAGGAATCTCCAGACGATGCGCGCCGTGTCCAGGAGTACCGCCTTCTGTATCTGACCCTTGATCCAGCCATCCAGCGAGAGCCTCTCAAGGTGTTGGTCGAGACTCTTCGCTATGAGACCGTTCGCTGAAACAACTATCGGGACAATGATCGTCGAATCAACATCCCACATGGCGGTCACCTCGTGAGCCAAGTCAAGGTACTTGCTGAGCTTGTCCTTCTCGGCCTTCACGAGGTTCTCGTCACGAGGAATGGTGATGTCGATATTATTATTATTATTATATCTATGAATGCATCTATATATGCTAACTGATCACGCTTTAAACAAGGTAAAATGTTGTTAACGCTATATCGCTAAAGTTTTAGCGGTCCACGTTCGAGAGTTCGAACCGTATCTGCCTTATTTGGCTTTATCTAAGCCTGTATTTATTTGCTGACGACTTCTATGAAGAATGCGTGTGACGATATTATGCAAAATAGTAAAATATAAACGTGACTAATAAATCATTTGAGTTCTAACACGTTTGTTATGATTTGCCGCTTTTCATTAAATAACTTAGTAATAAATACGTGTGTATATTGGTTTGTCCGTCATTCACGCAGTAACAAATCGACATTTTCAATTTCAATTTATTTATTGTAATAAGAACGGCATTATACTTTTCACTGGCAAAATACATAATATTCTTACAATTATTAAAAATTTAAATTTATAAGCGGAGTAACCAGTACCACATTTTATAATCAACAGGCCTCTTAAAAAATCCACTGAAAATTTTTTTTATTTAACAGTAACACAAAATTTTACTACCAATAACCTAAACAGAGTGACTTGCGAACTGTAAATTACCAGTAACAAAACTAGTTTTGGTTCATTACTAAATTGTTTGATTAAATGTAAGAGATATAAGATTAAATGTAACTAAAGTTAGTTTCCAGACAACAAAACTTCAACATACATAACTAGTTTTGTAGAACCTTTTTTTCAGTGTCGCAAAACCTAAATTTAACGTTTGGAGGGTTAAAACATACAAGTCTGGTTTTTTCCTCGCAAGTGTGTTGAGAAACGTCGTATGACACGCGTGAGCATTGATTATAACACTCCCCAGAGCTTAATAGTGCCTCGAGTGTTAATAAACCACTTTGCACTCATGTATCATAATTTACTATTAATGACATTGCCCAGCACGTTGAGTCATTAGGAAGATAATTTAACCTGATAATAATCAGTTACATTTTTCCTGATCTATGGAAATTCACGCACCTCGTAACAAACCAAAAGTTATTACTTTTTCTCTAATTTTGCTGGGTGTACCGTGTAGGTACCAATAAGGTTAGATTTACGTAAGTAGTGAGTTTTGCTGAGTTTCTTACCGGAGTCTTCTCAGTTTAAGTGTATTTCGAACCGGTGGTTAATTCAAGTGTATGTACCAATTTAATGGTGCGTCCATGCTTGGCGAACCGAGCACGAGCCGAGCCTCGAACGAGCACACTGCGAGCACGATTCGCGTAGCGTGGACGGGCTCGCGAACCTCGAACGAGCGCGATTGTCAGTTTTTTCACGTACAAAGGGATTCGCGTCGCGCTCGTTGTAGGCTCGTTCGTGGCTCTGCTCGTGCTCGATTCGCGTAGCATGGACGCACCATTACGTTCTTAAGTGCCTTACAGCGTCTAAACTGAATAAATTACTTTTTTATTTTAATTTTAATCAGTTTAGTACAGAAATTAGCAAAATTAGGTAGGTACTCACAATAGGTACACACGGCTACACATCAAGCTATGCATTTCCAGTATAAGCTGGTCTCGCATTGTATAGGTTTTGCGTACAATGAGAGATCAGCATATATTGGAAATTTATAGCTTAACCTGTAGCCGTGTGTACATTATGATCGATGTGCAATGGTGCTATTTAATTTCCTCATTATCTACTCTATAACACCGCAGTCTTTCACATTTATTCATGGTTAATGTTTTCTTTGGTCAACATACCTATTGTTTTAAAAGAAAATCGAATTTCAATATACAGTATTAAAAGAAAACAAAATTCAAAATCATTTATTCAAATAGACCTTCGCAAGCACTTATGAAAAGTCTGACTCTAATACTCTAATACCGGTTCGGAAGGTTGCATTTGCTGAAAAGAGCCGGCAATAAACTCAGCAATTACTCTTTTCAAAACAAGCTTAGATTTATTACCTGACAAAAATTACGGCGACCTTACTAACCGCAGGAACGTAACCACAATATAGGTCAAGGAAATAGTAGAGAAATAAATGTTTTTATTATATTAATAGTATATGCCGAATGCGTGTTTGGTTATAAAACAAAGAATATTTTTCGCGGGGGGTGTGTCCCTTCTTAGTCAGTATTCTTTGGTTCCGGTAGCTGCACATTCCCATCCCGTTACCTTGTGACCTGGCAAGCGAGCAGGATGGAAGAACATGCCAGACTTCTTTCGTCGAAAAGGCTCTATATTTCTATATTTTTCTCTGAAATCTCTCATTCTTTTAGCTGCAATGTTCGCCTGCGTTATGGCTCGCCTGACAAAAGGGAATTACACTTGCCCATATTATACACATAAATACGATTGTACGGTTTTTCTGGCCAGCGCGAATTGGAGCTACGGCACCGGAGTCATCGTTGGTCCTAAATGCGTTATAATTGCAGCTAATGCTTTGGACACCACTCATGCAAGTTGACGGTCTACAGAAGCGTATAAAAAATCTCCTACCCCATTACTCATACTGAAAGGATATTCAGTATCAACAGCTCCTATACCTACATCATATAAAGCAAACAGAATTAACCATATAACCATAAGTCATGCTGGCTGTCGACTGGCTGGTATGTCCAACATGAATTTGACCAACTAAATTCACATACATGATTTTACGATATTTACATTCAAAGATCTAGTTGTCCCTATTTATTCCTCGTCGTTAAAAGGTCGCAAGATTTTCTACGTGGAGACTCCAATATCACCGCTTTACAACAAACCAGTGGACATGTTTTCCCATGAGCATCCAAAAGCAAAAATCAGTATGGCCTTCTTTAATTCCGACACAGATAATGTGGATGTTTATGACATGACTGGTGAAAATGTCTTTGAAAACTGTGACGAGTGGCTACCTAGAGAATGGGGCTATTTTATTTGTGTCCTAAATATATACAAATTGGCTGGTTTACAGTCTGGTGCGGGCTAGTTTGTTAGGCACATGTTAATTGGTTTGGGGAGCTTCATGTTGGAAAAAGGGGATGAAAGTGTACTTGTATTTACAGATCTCAGGGTGTATAATAGCAGTAGGTACGTATGCTATGAAGTAAATACAGTATATTTTGGGGCTGTTCCTGCGGTGAGTAAGGTCACCAGAGCTTCATGAGGAGGTGCTGTGTTCGCAGAATTTTTTCATATTAATGGGAAATAGGTTTTGAGATGGTGAATATCAAAATATGTGACAATGAAATTAAAAAAAAAACAGTTCTTCAGCAACATCGAGATAATGATGTGAATATAATCGCAATTAATTAATATTTAATTAAAATGATAATTACCATTTACATTATTAGCAATGGCGCCCTGACCTCATTAAAACGACTGGTATTTATAGCATAGTACTTATTATTAATAATTCTTTCGATTGCAGATCTTTTAATTTATTTTTTATGCTGCTTGTGTGGGCTGGTCTGCTTAAGTTTGCTATTTATTTACTTATTAAATATTTATTCAGTCTACTTTGTAATTTTGCCGCCGCGCCGGGGCACGCAATTGTTTTCAGTGCGATTAGAATGTAAATATTATGTAATGAATCTAAGCTTGTTTTGAAAAGAGTAATTGCTGAGTTTATTGCCGGCTCTTCTCAGCAAATGCAACCGTCCGAACCGGTATTAGAGTAAAGAGTCAGACTTTTCATAAGTGCCTGCGAAGGTCTATTTGAATAAATGATTTTGAATTTTTGAATTTATCAAATCAAAATCAATAAGCTCCAAGACGCAGACGTAAAGGAGTAACGTGTCTTTCAAGTAATAAATCTATCATGGTGGCGCTAATCATGCTGTCTACTCGCACATTATTTCTGTATTATCTTTACTTTCACACGTCTGTACTGAATTAAAAGGTCTGTACATCATATCGTATAATATTACATTTAATTGTAATTAACAATATACAAAACATCAGCTTATTTGTATGAATTTTATATGGTGAATTTCCTGGCAGGCACAAATATTCCAACCTAGAGTCGCTCTCAGAGAGCCTCATAGCGATAAAACAAGTCAAAATATATTTTCTACGCGCTTTCTAGAGGCAACATGGGAACACATAATACATAATAATTTAAGGACAGCTTATTTATAAAATACGGGAAAACAATGATTAGTTTTTTTTTTGTTATACTACTCAATCGGTAAACAACCATACGGCCCGCCTGATGGTAAGCGGTTACCGTAGCCATATGGACGCTTGCAACACACGAAGCATCGTTCACGCATTACCGACCTTTCCCCCCTCCCCTATGAGCTGTGGCGACATTACTCACGCGCAGGAACACAACTTTACACAACATAAAGTTATTTGGCTGCGGTATTCTGTAAGATGGAGGTACTTCCACAGTCGAGCTGCTCTTTGAGCGAATAAACCTCTACCTCTCTGATGATCAGCCTAGTGATCAGCCTACAGTAGTACGCAACTGATAAGGCGCGTCGTGAATCTTCGTTCGCACAGAAAATAAAGTAAGCCCCGAAGATTCACGAAATAATGCTTAAAACTTACAATCAACCTTAGATCACTACTATAAGGTTCATAGTAAACTGCAGCTGTTAGTTCCGTCTCACTCGCAAGTCACGCCCCTTCGCACACATGGCGGCAGCTTCAGACCAAAAGCATTTCCCGCGCTTTGAAAATGTATCTTCTGCGTAGGTACATCGGTAAGCCATATCAGTTGGGTACTAAATACCAAGCTTGCACAGTTTTTTTTTTATTCTTTTTTTATTTTTTTATTGGCAGCCAGTATGTTCTCATTAAAGAAGTCTGCATTACAATGTTAAAATTCATTTTCCTATCAAAATGAATGGGTTTTTTGATCTGTCATTTCTACCCGAACCTAACTTGATCCCATAGAGTCTTTCGATCCTTGGTTAGACATGAACGAATAAGCTGATATAAATATTTTTCAATAATCGCCGTTTACTCGCTGAATACATTTATTCCTTTAAACTTGCCGATAGCAATAACTCAAAAATATATCCCATATTCGGTACCCTTACTGACTGACTCGTCTTAAATTTCCACCCTGTACCAATATACAACGTGTTTCTTCTGATTTCTCATAACTAAGTTTAATTAAGGTGATAATGTCATAAGTGGTTAGGAAGATAACATTAATCGTAAATAAATTAGCAAAATAATGTTCACCCGTTTGAGGAATCTCAATCTTAACGATGTTATGTGAGTGTCATTTTCATTCATCCAAACCAATCATTCATCTTTAAAGCTAAGAAAATGTGGCGTGTGTGTGATGTCATATTTCAAATAAGGGTGGTCAAATTAATCTTTGCCGTCTTATTTTGCGTGTATTTAGGCGTAACCGCGATAGATGCCGACTTTTATATTGAAAACAAGCATTGGACTAATTTCCTTACATCCTTTTCTTATGTTCTTTGTTAGAAAGAGACATAGTGAGATTAAAATTAGTTTAGTTGTAAACAACAGAATCAGGGCCATTGGTGCCGATTCTGTTGTAGATCGCACTAAACTAATTTTAGTCACATCTCATCTCTTTCTTACGAACATTATTGAAAAAGGATAGAACATATTTGAAGCTGTCAAATTATTCTTTGCCGTCTTATTTTGCGTGTATTTAGGCGTAACCGCGATAGATGGCGACTAAATTTATATTGATAACAAGCATTGGACTAATTTGACAGGAATAAATTTCTCACATCCTTTTCTTATGTTATTTGTTAGAAAGAGACATAGCGAGATTAAAATTAGTTTAGTTGTGAACAACAGAATCAGGGCCATTGTCGAATTATTTTGTATGAACCGTAGTAATAATCATCTAAATGGTATGAACAATGAAAACGAAAATAAAATATTTATCAAAAAAATCATATGTCAATTGATTCTTTGACAATGACAGGGGCAAAATATTTTTTCAGTCTACTTTGTAATTTTGCCGCCGCGCCGGGGCACGCAATTGTTTTCAGTGCGATTAGAATGTAAATATTATGTAATTAATCTAAGCCTGTTTTGAAAAGAGTAATTGCTGAGTTTATTGCCGGCTCTTCTCAGCAAATGCAACCTTCCGAACCGGTATTAGAGTATTAGAGTCAGACTTTTCATAAGTGCCTGCGAAGGTCTATTTGAATAAATGATTTTGAATTTTGAATTTTTTTTAATTTTTGAATTTTTTGAATTTTGCATCAAAAGGAACACGTTGTATATGCTCATATTTGTTGTAAAATGCAATACACACTTTAAACAATATTCTTGGAAAAATTGTAATGATTTTTTTGTTTGCATAATGCAGATACAGGTACCTGGCGCCTATATACCTACAAGAAGCCATTTTCAATCCTTGTTGGAGATTTGAGAGAGACAGAGCACAGCGTTTCTTCGCTCGAAGAGACTTGACTGGAGAAGACTTTCCACCTATTACAAAATTCCGCAGCTCATCAGGGTGGGGAGGGCTGTTTGTTGACTTACAAGTATACAGAAAAGCTAGTCTATGTATAACATACGCACCTACTGCTATTATACGCCCTGAGATCTGTAAATACAAGTACACTTTCATCCCCTTTTTCCAACATGAAGCTCCCCAAACCAATTAACAGGTGCCCAACAAACAAGCCCGCACCAGACTGTAAACCAGCCAATTTGTATATATTTAGGACACAAATAAAATAGCCTCAGTCTCTAGGTAACCACCCGTCGCAGTTTTCAAAGACATTTTCATCAGTCATGTCATAAACATCCACATTATCTGTGTCGGGATTAAAGAAAGCCATAATGATTTTTGCTTTTGGATCTTCATGGGAAATCATGTCCACTGGTTTGTTGTATTCCGGTGATATTGGAGTCTCCACGTAGAAAGGCTTGCGACCTTTAAACGACGAGGAAAAGGGACAATTAGATCTTTGAATGATAGTACCGTAAAATCATGTATGGGTGAATTTAGTTCAGCAAATCCTTGTTGGATATTAACTTCTGATCCTCGATCAGATTGACTTATCGTTATATTGTTAAGTCTGTGTCCTTTATATATTGCATTAGAGCCTTCGATATTGAATATCCTTGCAGTAGAAGAACTGGTGTACATGAATTGTTTATACACTTCTGTAGACCGCCAACCTGCATGATTAGTGTCCAAAGCATTAGCTGCAATTATAACGCATTTAGGACCAACGATGACTCCGGTGCCGTAGCTCCAATTCGCGGTGGCTAGAAAAACCATACAATCGTAGTCATGTGTATATTTTGGTCACGTGTAGTTTCCTTTTGTCAGGTGAGCCATAATGCAGGCGAACATTGCAGCTAAAAGAATGAGAGATTTCCACCTGAAAATAAAAAAATGGAAATATAGAGCCTTTTCGACGAAAGAACGCTGGCATGTACTTCTATCCTGCTAGCTTGCCAGGTTACTACAAGGTAACGGGATCTGGGAATATGCAGTATGCAGCTACCGTAACCAGCAAAGAACACTGACTCAAAAGGGTCACTCACAAACACCGGGTCTTCATCTTAATTTCAAAAAATTCTCTTGTATACTGGAGATTTTACGTTTTATTTTGGAAATTGTGATGCTGTGAGGAGCACATAAACCCTTCTTGGAGAAACTCATGCTGTATTCCATTGGGAAAATCACGGCGGGGAGCTCACTCCACAACCTAAATGGAGGCTTCTTAGAAACCGCACAGTGCGGGTAATTATGGTTCCAATTTATGAGGATTGACCCGTCGATGGCGAGAAGTACGATGGTAGAATGAAGCCGTGGGCATCAAGACAAAAAAAAACATTGTAGTCCAAAAAACGGGAAATATAGAATACCTACATAAATAAGAAGGTAAAGTCTCTCGTCAGACTAAGAGGCTCTACACCGCTTGTGAGCTCAGGATCATCGACAATCCTAATGACAGGTCACTGAAACGTATCAAACCCTAGCTGACAGATTATTACTTGCAATATTTATCTAAAATTACTTACATTTTTATAACTTAACAAGCACTCTGAAAGCAAATGTAAGAATGATGTGTTTGCAGCACTCTTGGGCGCTTATATACCGTTTGAAAACAATCAATTAATAATGAAACCAACACAGCTGAAAATAATCTATATTTACAAATACAAAAGGTATTTGTCGCCAAACAAATGATTACCAGTTATTTGAATAATTCAGACATTGTTTTGAATGCCGAGGCATTGTCGTACGACAGGAAGTAAATACACTCGAGAACATTAAAATCGCAGACCTTGATTTTTTTCAGTTACCTATGGCTGTTTTTAATTTCATTAATATTAAATTTACATTGAAATAGCCAGTTGAAAGTTTATTTCAATACCTACCTTTCTAATGATTTCAAAAAACAGTATACAAAATACCCATAATCACTTATGGGTATTTTGTAAAAGCCCCCATTTCCCTTTTTGGGCACAAAACCCAACATACACGTAAAATGACCAAATTTCGCTATTAATAAGATGTATTCCCTCTCCTAGCCCTAATTATAGCTCTAAATCGGTTTTCCAAAGAAATCTTGCATTCCACTCATCTTCAATGAGTAACCCTCACTCGTAAGTGCTTTATTAGGGCCTATATTGAATAAATATTTTTTGAATTTGAATGGCAATTTGATGCTCTTAGAGATGCGAAGGAGCCCTCTTCAGAACTCTTTTTCTGAGTTCATTCCAGACATGCTCAATCAAATTGAGGTTAGGACTACAAGCTGGCCACTCCATCGCGGTGATTCCAACATGTTCCAAGTAGTGACGAACTGTTCTGGCAACATGCGGTTTGGTGTTATCGTGCATAAGGAGAAATTATTGTCCCATATTGTCCAAGCAGCCTAACATGTCCTTCGAGCACTTCTTCTACGTAGGCTTTGGCTATCAGGCTACGACCGGAGCATTCAAATTGTAAATAATGTAGCTAAAGATAGTGAAATTTAAGACTGTCTTCTATACATTTTATTCAGTAAAATAGAGAACTGTAACAATGAGAAGGAAAATATGATGGCTTCTCCAGCTTCTTGTGGACTATCTCCGTGATCGCCAGCAGTTTGTCAGACTTGGCTTGTACGAGTCCAGACCATATCACACGCGTTCCGGAGTCAGTCAGGGGTCGATCGTTGGGCCTCTGTTATTCTTACTCATGATTAACGACCTTCCTACCGTTCTAGAGCACTCCCGATGCTTGCTTTATGCAGACGATCTCAAGATCTTCATAGAGGTTAGGTCTGATGCAGACTGTATAGCTTTGCAGTTATGAGAACAGGATGGAGTTCAACGCCGCTAAGTGCTACGTGATGACTTTCGGTCGAATGCGGCACCCAATCACTTTTGAATATAAGCTGAATGGTTGCAGCATAGCTCGTCCTACAAACAATCGAGCGAAGCAAGCTTGAGAGTGATACTGAGAGACAACATTTGGGGCGCAGGGATGTGTTGATATGAAACCATAAAACTTATCTCAGCTGGGTTCTCTTATTATAAATCTTCTATACAGTTGAACAGGTAAAATCACATAGACATTGTATTATAACTGATAATAATAAAGTAAGAATTAAAACAATAAAAAATTAGAACTTTTTTTATTTTTAATATGAACATTTGGAAATAGTGTTTTTGACACAGCACTACATGGACAATTTTTCAATGCTAATTAATATTCGTTTAAAAGGCAGCCTTAAATGAGAAACAAGGTATGCGATTTTATTTCTCTAAAGTGTAAATTTTTCTTATACAGGGTGGGCCAGAAAGAATTGCGAATTTGAAAAAATGATTAAAAAAAAACTTAGTACAATTCACATATAAATTTTTATTTTTATAAAAATTTACATCTGGGAAATTCATTTCTTAAAAATAACGTCATCCAGGTGTGCACCATCCCGCTGCAAACATTCTTCGAATCTGAACCTCAAATTGGTAAAAACTCGCTGGCACATTGCACGGGGAATAGCTGCCATTTCTTCCTGGATATTGGTCTTCAACTGGTTAATCGTGGCTGGGTTATTGGAGTAGACTCTACTTTTTAGGTATCCCCACAAAAAAAAGTCCAGTGGCGTTAGATCCGGACTTCTAGGAGGCCATGCAATGTCACCTCGGCGCGATATCAGTTTCCCAGCAAACATCTCGTTTACGACCGCCAAAGAGGCATTAGCTGTATGGCATGTCGCGCCATCTTGTTGAAACCATGTCGCACGATTATAGGCTAGACTAAATTTCCGGGAACCGAGCTACTTAACCCCACCACCCGCGCAGTCCCCTCTCTAAAGCTTCAAACGCAAGAGTGTTTTTAAAATCGTACGCCTTTCTGGCCCACCCGTACCACTTTTCTGGGAATCTAGCATACAGCTCTCCTGAATAGTCAAAATTAAAATCAAAATTCATTTATTCAAATTAGGCCCTTATAGGGCACTTATGAATGTTAACAAATGACTCTACACCGGTTCCAAATACAACTTGAACTGAGAAGACTCCGGCAAGAAACTCAGCAAGTGTTCTTTTTTTTTAATGTGTACTTATAAATATTACAATTTACAAAATATATATAACAATAGCGTGCGAAGCGAACAATTCATTCAAATGCATTCTTGTCATCTACAAAATCAGAAACTTTATAGTATCCCTTCTTGCATAACTTCTGTTTTACTATCTTTTTGAATGTATGTATAGGTAGCTCTTGGATTTCTTTGGGTACTTTATTATGGAAACGTATACATTGCCCCTTGAAAGAGTTAAGGACTTTGCTGAGCCGAGTTAAAGGTACAGCAAGTTTGTGCTTATTTCTAACGGTTATCGGTTACCGTAGCCAGTAAATATAGTATGTCTTGCGCATTATTGAACCTCACCCAAAAGGGTTTTTAAAAAGCGGCTTAGAGGTGTGACTGTCGTCAATCGCCAAGCACGTACCACAGAATATTCAATACTTAGTACCTCACGTACTGTGTGTGTCCGGCAGTTCTGTTCTAGGCTTTATGTGTTCACCACAGTAGATGCAACCGGGACAGTTGCAGCAACTCTACAAGGCACAAGTCCGTACATAGTGTTATCACCTCTGTGATGGATCGGAATACCACCTGGAAGCCCTTGACCCAATAGCCCATCGTGGTAGGGATATCCCGGTATCTGAGGCGAAAGTAACCTCGAAAATGGTTTCATGTTTGTCGGTTTTCTGCAAGATATATTTTGAGAGAGTGTTCAAGGACTCTTCAATTTAATTCCTCCATCAAACTACAGGACGCCGCAGCACAATGGTTCAAAAGGTCGATGAGCTGGATTATTTGGACACTATTAAAAAAAAGTAATTTAAAAAAAAAAAATACACTAAAAAGTATGAAATAACTCTAATCTGTCTGTCTTACTTCAAATCAGTGTCAGATTAGAGTTGTTTTTTTTTTCTAAAATTTGTTTTTTTTTATACGACTAAGTCAGTAAACAAGCATACGGCGTAGCCTGATGGTAAGCGGTTACCGTAGCCATATGGACGCTTGCAACACACGAAGCATCGCTCTAGCGTTACCGACCTTTCCCCCCTCCCCAATGAGCTCTGGCGACCTTACTCACGCGCAGGAACTTTACAAACACAACTTTACACAACATAAAAGTTTTGGCTGCGGTATTCTGTAAGGTGGAGGTACTTCCCCAGTCGAGCTGCTCTTTGAGCGAATAAACGCTATGCCCTTCCTCTCTAGATAGTTAGTTAGTTTTTTATTTCCTCATTTTTAGTTTATCTTAAATGCACTAGAATTTGACCAAGTTTTTGATATGTTTTTCCTTTGACACCACACCCGTAGCTCGTATCAATAAGCCAGGCCGTCACACATATTTGTCCATATCTTCAAAACTACTGAATCATTTTCAGATATTTTTAAATGCTCTATAATTTGACCAAGGTTTTAAGATGTTTTTCCTTTGACACCACACCCGTAGCACCCGTAGCTCGTATCAATAAGCCAGGTCGTCACACATATTTGTCCATATCTTCAAAACTACTGAATCATTTTTAGATATTCTTAAATGCTCTATAATTTGACCAAGGTTTTAAGATGTTTTTCCTTTGACACCACACCCGTAGCTCGTATCAATAAGCCGCAGACCGTCCCACATATTTGTCCATGTCTTCAAAACTACTGAATCATTTTCAGATATTCTTAAATGCTCTATAATTTGACCAAGGTTTTAAGATGTTTTTCCTTTGACACCACACCCGTAGCACCCGTAGCTCATATCAATTAGCCAGGTCGTCACACATATTTGTCCATATCTTCAAAACTACTGAATCATTTTTAGATATTCTTAAATGCTCTATAATTTGACCAAGGTTTTAAGATGTTTTTCCTTTGACACCACACCCGTAGCACCCGTAGCTCGTATCAATAAGCCAGGTCGTCACACATATTTGTCCATATCTTCAAAACTACTGAATCATTTTTAGATATTCTTAAATGCTCTATAATTTGACCAAGGTTTTAAGATGTTTTTCCTTTGACACCACACCCGTAGCACCCGTAGCTCGTATCAATAAGCCAGGCCGTCACACATATTTGTCCATATCTTCAAAACTACTGAATCATTTTCAGATATTCTTAAATGCTCTATAATTTGACCAAGGTTTTAAGATGTTTTTCCTTTGACACCACACCCGTAGCACCCGTAGCTCGTATCAATAAGCCAGGTCGTCACACATATTTGTCCATATCTTCAAAACTACTGAATCATTTTTATATATTCTTAAATGCTCTATAATTTGACCAAGGTTTTAAGATGTTTTTCCTTTGACACCACACCCGTAGCACCCGTAGCTCGTATCAATAAGCCAGGTCGTCACACATATTTGTCCATATCTTCAAAACTACTGAATCATTTTTATATATTCTTAAATGCTCTATAATTTGACCAAGGTTTTAAGATGTTTTTCCTTTGACACCACACCCGTAGCTCGTATCAATAAGCCAGGTCGTCACACATATTTGTCCATATCTTCAAAACTACTGAATCATTTTTATATATTCTTAAATGCTCTATAATTTGACCAAGGTTTTAAGATGTTTTTCCTTTGACACCACACCCGTAGCTCGTATCAATAAGCCAGGTCGTCACACATATTTGTCCATATCTTCAAAACTACTGAATCATTTTTAGATATTCTTAAATGCTCTATAATTTGACCAAGGTTTTAAGATGTTTTTCCTTTGACACCACACCCGTAGCACCCGTAGCTCGTATCAATAAGCCAGGTCGTCACACATATTTGTCCATATCTTCAAAACTACTGAATAATTTTTACAGCGTTTTGCATCCTCATTTATAATGCGGACAGCAAGGGAGTGGAACTTGCTTCCGGCGTCTGTGTTTCCTGACGCCTACAATCTAGGAACTTTCAAGGCCAGAGTGAATAGGTTTCTTCTGGGTAAGCGTGTTTCATCTTAGGCTTCGTCATCGCCCCTTATGGGCGGGTCAGTGGCCAAACGCAAGCCCATTTAATTAAAAAAAAAAGATATTCTTAAATGCTCTATAATTTGACCAAGGTTTTAAGATGTTTTTCCTTTGACACCACACCCGTAGCTCGTATCAATAAGCCAGGTCGTCACACATATTTGTCCATATCTTCAAAACTACTGAATCATTTTTAGATATTCTTAAATGCTCTATAATTTGACCAAGGTTTTAAGATGTTTTTCCTTTGACACCACACCCGTAGCACCCGTAGCTCGTATCAATAAGCCAGGTCGTCACACATATTTGTCCATATCTTCAAAACTACTGAATAATTTTTACAGCGTTTTGCATCCTCATTTATAATGCGGACAGCAAGGGAGTGGAACTTGCTTCCGGCGTCTGTGTTTCCTGACGCCTACAATCTAGGAACTTTCAAGGCCAGAGTGAATAGGTTTCTTCTGGGTAAGCGTGTTTCATCTTAGGCTTCGTCATCGCCCCTTATGGGCGGGTCAGTGGCCAAACGCAAGCCCATTTAATTAAAAAAAAAAGATATTCTTAAATGCTCTATAATTTGACCAAGGTTTTAAGATGTTTTTCCTTTGACACCACACCCGTAGCTCGTATCAATAAGCCGCAGCCCGTCACACTGTGTTATTTGTCCATATCTTGTAAAACTACTGAACCGATTTCGATGAAACTTGCACTGTTCCCTATGTTGAAGTAAATGGAAACCAATAAAAAAGAATGGATACAATCCGATTAATATCTTCGGAGACATGCGTGGACAAACATACATACATACCTAATCAAAAAGTCATTTATTCAATTTAGGCCCTGGTAAGGCACTTTTGAACGTTATATTGGTACATACAAAGTGCGTTCGAATTGGGGTATGGTAGCAAAAATAACAGTCAAAAATGCCAAAAACGATCACAACTGGCGTTCGATTTGGAAAGTTGTGGGCGAAATTGGCGTTTTGAACTGTTTTCGTTCACCGTTCGTTTTGCTTGAAAACAGTTAAAAACGACATCGTGAACTGCAAATTTTGACCCACCTCCGAGGCAGGGTCGTTTGTGATCATATTTTGACATCTTTGAATCTGACAGATAAGTTTCGGAAAATTCATACGGGAAGCGAAAATTCTAATTTTTATTGTAATTTTTTTATAGAAATACTAACAGGCAAGAGAATAATTTGTTAGATTAACTTTGTTTAATGATTAACTGAAGGAAAAGGTAGGTTAAGACAAGTGACAAGTAGGCGATCAGCATGGAAATGTCATTTTTGTATCTAATCGTTCGATTTGGGAAGTATCGTTTGTGGCAAAAGTTGCAAAATTGTTGAAATTTTCCTATTCGAACGCTTAAACAGAAATGCCCATTTTGAAACTGTTAAAAACGACATCACTCCAATTCGAACGCACTAACAGTTGAATTTACCACTGATTCGAAATACGAACAAACATACATACATACATACCTATGAAATTTTGTATATTTGTTTGGAAGCCCTAATAGATTATCATATGTGAATATAATGCAGTTCTAATAATATTACATACATACGTGTCGAATAGATAATCTCCTTTTTTTTTAAGTTGATTAAAATAGGGTCGTAAGGAAATAAAAGGTATTTTTTATTAATTTTACATACAATTATAAGATATATTTGTTATAATTAGGAAGCAGTACATACTAAAACGTGGCGTAGCATGATTAGCCGTTCTTAATCGATCGGCAAAGTTAAGCTACGTCTGTCGTGGTCGGTACCTGGATGGGTGACCGCCTAGTGGTATTTCAAATCGAGCGTTTCCGTGCTTCGGAAGGCACGTAAAGTCGTTGGTCCCGGTTATCACTTAATTGTGATAGTCGTTAAGCTAGTTGGATGCCTCCTAGGCGGCTTGAAAAATTCCAACAGTAGGTTGACCACTAGCCTACCTCCACCAATCCGCAGTGGGCACGCGTGGTGGAGTATCGCCCAGTCCCTTTCACCCTCATTTGTGTGCAGGAGGCCTGTTCTCAGCAGTGGGACATTATAGGCTGATGATGATGATGACATACTAAAAACAATATTCTTGAGGCAGAGCACATTTTTTTGTTCACTCAAAGAGCATCTCGTTTGAAGAAGACTATATCTGAATTTTTGTTCCTGCGCGTGAGTAAGATCGCCAGAGCTCATCGGGAGGGGTGAGGGCTCGATAAGCGCTATCCAGGCAGGCGTGTGCATGTTTGATGACTTACAAGTATACAGAAAAGCTAGTCTACGTATAACATACGTACCTACTGCTATTATACGCCCTGAGATCTGTAAATACAAGTACACTTTCATCCCCTTTTTCCAACATGAAGCTCCCCAAACCAATTAACAGGTGCCCAACAAACAAGCCCGCACCAGACTGTAAACCATCCAATTTGTATATATTTAGGACACAAATAAAATAGCCCCAGTCTCTAGGTAACCACCCGTCGCAGTTTTCAAAGACATTTTCATCAGTCATGTCATAAACATCCACATTATCTGTGTCGGGATTAAAGAAGGCCATACTAATTTTTGCTTTTGGATCTTCATGGGAAAACATGTCCACTGGTTTGTTGTAAAGCGGTGATATCGGTGTCTCCACGTAGAAAGGCTTGCGACCTTTTAACTTCGAGGAATAAATAGGGACAACTAAATCTTTGAATGAAATTGTTATGAAATCATGTACGGGTGAATTTTGTTTGTCAAATCCATGTTGGACATAGACCTCTGATCCTCGACCGGCTTGTCTAACGATTGCTAAGCCACATATCTGTGCTTTATATGATGTGTAGTGGCCGTCGATAGTAATGATCCTAACAGATGGCAAGGCACCGCTACCATACGCGTTTGTGCCCTGCCATGTTTCATGAGTAGTTTCCAAAGCATTAGCTGCAATTATAATACATTTAGGACCAACGATGACTCCAGTGCCAATACCGCCAATATAGTGGCCGCGCACAAAAACCATACAATCGTAGTCATGTGTACTAGGAGGCCAAGTAAAGGTTCCCATTGTCATAACGCGGGCGAACATCGCAGCCAAAATAATGAGAGATTTCCTCCTGAAAATAGAAGAATAATAATAATAGGTCTGGCTAACGGCGAATACTTGCACAGGCATAACCAAGTGGCCAGGATTATTCACCAGCAACTTGCTTTGAAATATAACCTTGTTGATGCTGAGGTACCGTATTACAAGTATGTGCCCGACCCAGTTCTCGAAAATGACCATGTCACGTTGTACTGGGATCGGTCTATCATTACTGACAGGACTATTGTTGCCAATAAGCCTGACATAGTAGTGATAGACCGATTAGCAAGCCGCGCAATGATAGTCGATGTTACCATTCCGCATGACGAGAACCTCGTGAAAGCTGAGAAAGAGAAACAAATAAAGTATCTCGACTTAGCACACGAGGTTGTCGACATGTGGAATGTGAGCTCGGCTATCATTGTGCCGATTGTCGTAACGGCCAATGGCCTGATGGCCGAAAGCCTCGACCAACATCTCTCGAGGCTCTCGTTAGGCGGTTGGATCAAGAGCCTGATTCAGAAGGCAGTACTCCTCGACACGGCTCGTATTGTGAGGAGGTTCCTGTCTCTGCAGCCCTAACCACCGGTAGCTTGGACCTTGCTCCCGACACCGGCGGAAAACTTTTCTATTTTTTATATTTTTAAATGTTTTTATTTTATTATTTTTATAAAAATATTTAAAAATGAATTAAATATGTAAAAATTATAAATAAACGAAATAATAATAGAAAAAAGAACGATGGCATGTACTTCTATCCTGCCAGCTTGCCAGACCTCTACAAGGTAACGGGATCTTGGAACGTGTACCTAAAGGAACCAAAGTAGTAAGAAGGGATACTCACACCCCTCGTGGATAATCATTCAGCTTATACAGCGTCCTAGACGGAATTACCTAAATTAACATTTTGAACATGATATCAACAGTAGAGATATCTCTTCAATAATTGGGCTATCCTAAGTAGGGTAGTACAGAATTTATCATTTTTTTTATGAAATATCACGATTTTATTTGAAGTAATGCGGTAGTTAGTGGAATTATTTATTTTGTATTAAATAAACACAAATATTCACAATAGCTCTTTAAAATTACTTACATTTTTATCACTCAATTACTCTGAAAGCAAATGTAAGAATGATGTATTTGCAGCACTCTAGGGCGCTTATATACCGTTTGAAACCAACAAATAATATGAAACCATAACAGCTGAAAATAAATCTATATTTACAAATATAAAAGGTATTTGTCACCAAACAAATTATTGATCGGTTATTTTAATAATTCAGACATTGTTTTGAATACCGAAGCATTGTCATAGGGCTAAAAGAATATATTAGCATTCATCTTGCTTGAATAGTAAGCGGTTACCGTAGCCTGTAGATGCTATGGTATAATCTATATGGTATGGTATGGTATAATCTGTGGGTCAACTTTCTTTTCTCTGTGGGTCAACTATACGCAGCGGGCATACAGCGCTCTGCGTGTCCAATATAATAATGCCTTTAGTATGCTTGCAGAGGCAACGGTTCATAGTTTTAATGGTATCATCATGAAGAGGACCGCCTCAATGATACGCCGCGCCACCTATGCACCGGTGCCTAACCGTTTTTGGGGAGCGCTGGGACTCACCAATGTGAGCGCGGTGGATGCATATCCACACCATAAAAAAAAACCCGGCCAAGTGCGAGTCAGTCTCGCGCACCGAGGGTTCCGTACATACCTGTAGGTATATAGGTAAATGGTAGTATAGACCTGAATATTTGTTACGAATTTCAATTTATGACGTATTAAAAATAAAAAACCGGCCAAGTGCGAGTCAGACTCACGCACCGAGGGTTCCGTACAAACCTGTAGGTATATAAGTAATTGGTAGTATAGACCTGAGTATTTGATATTAATTTCAATTTATGACGTATTAAAAAAAAAACTACTTACTAGATCTCGTTCAAACCAATTTTCGGTGGAAGTTTGCACCGTAATGTACATCATATATTTTTAATAGATTTATCATTCTCTTATTTTAGAAGTTACAGGGGGGGGACACACATTTTACCACTTTGGAAGTGTCTCTCGCGCAAACTATTCAGTTTAGAAAAAAATGATATTAGAAACCTCAATATCATTTTTGAAGACCTATCCAAAGACACCCCACACTTAAGGGTTTGATGAAAAAAAAAAAGGGTTTCCGTTCAAAGTATGGGGAACCCCCCAAAATTTATTGTTTTTTTTTCTATTCTGGTGTGAAAATCTTAAAGCGGTTCACAGAATTTTCAAAATCAGTGGCTCGATTCTCGTAACAAAACTTCAACGGTATCGTAGCGACTTCAACAATTAAACTGTGCTTTTTACTATTATAATCTCAAATGAACGATTGAAAAACGATCCTATAGACTAATTATTGAGGCGTATAGATAGACTATTGAATACTTTTTGCACAGAATATTTCAGGAAACAATTTAAATAGTTGGTGTCGCTACGACACCGTTTTATTATCAGAATCGAGCCACTTATCAGGAGTTCCTGAGATTACCTCCTACATACAAACCTACAATCTTTACCACTTTATATTATTAGTGTAGTGTAGTTTTAGCTATCGTCAAACCGATCTTGCCTTACCTAAAACCTGACGTAATATGACTCAATATTCAAATGCGCATAAACAAAAGAATACCAGTCATATTCTAAACTCATAAGATATCTCGACACTAAAAAGGGCTACAAAATGTACTGTCACATACAAAAGGACTATAATACTGTGACCTAGATTGTGTCCGAAGAGAACAGTAGTGGCTGAGTGTGGATGTGCACAATATATGAGCCATTGTGCGGGCACGTTTTATGGCGAGCCGATACCCGACGGTCGTAACGTTAGTAGTTTTTATTCTCACTGTACTTTACATCTTTACACTTTGACATTCTGATAGATTGTATACCAATGAGACAGGAAACAAGGATCCAGCCCGATGGTAAGCGGTTATCGCGCGTTGCCGACTCTTCACATCCCTCTTGAAGAGGGGTTTGAAGAGACGTGTATCTGTGCCGGCAGTGGGAAGGGCAACATTGTGTAGGTACTAGTTTGCTGGTCGCGGGTACTACACTGGCAGCACAGCGTCTCCTCATGGAGCTCTGGAGACCTTACTCACCGCAGGAACAACACCACAATATACTGTATTAGGTACTTATGACTTTTGTTTATTCAAAAGTGAATAATTAACCCTACCCTACCCTACCCTCGCAACTTTCTTAATTTTTTCTTTCATCTGAACCTTCTCCTGACAATAACAAACACAACAAAAAAAGAATTAGCGAAATCGGTCCAGCCGTTCACGCGTGATGCCGTGACCAAGGGAAATAGGGATTCATTTTTACCCGACTACGGCGAAGCAAAAAGGAGGGTTATGATTTTGACCGGTATGTATGTATGTATGTATGTGGGTATTTTTCATGTTCCCTCATAACTTCTACATTACTTATCACAAATTGACAAATGAGGTATCGTTGGAAGCGTCTTGATTGTTTTCTTGTTTGATACTTTTTAGAGCGTGATTTTTCAGTAGTCGGGTTTTAGTTTTTGAACTAAGTTTTTATTAAAGGCTGACAATAGAGCAATGAATATAGAAAATATCATTGCCAATTAAATTTTACATGTTTTTTTACTGTGTATAGGCCTGTGTTTTGACCACAATCTCACTATGATAAGTGGTGATGTGGTCGAAGGTGGTAAGCACACAAAGCCTGGAAGGAACTGGCTCTCAAGTGCAGCTGACGGAACACACCGATAGGTGCTTGGCGACAGATTTTCAACTTGAGGGAGTGTGAAGACATTAATCAGCAAGATGACATGTCTTCTGAAGATAATGAATGCTTACAATTCTTTTTATCAACCATTCAAATTCAATTCAAATTCAAAATCATTTATTCAAATAGACCTTCGCAGGCACTTATGAAAAGTCTGTCTCTAATACTCTAATACCGGTTCGGAAGGTTGCATTTGCTGAGAAGAGCCGGCAATAAACTCAGCAATTACTCTTTTCAAAACAGGCTTAGATTAATTACATAATATTTACATTCTAATCGCACTGAAAACAATTGCGTGCCCCGGCGCGGCGGCAAAATTACAAAGTAGACTGAAAGAAAATTTAATAAGTAAATAAATAGCAAACTTAAGCAGACCAGCCCCCACAAGCAGCACCTGTTCACAAGTATGACGCGTGTGGCAGCCATCGCCCTCCTCGCCATATTGGAGGGAAGTGAGCGACCCGTCACACGACGCCGCCGCAAGCAAAGGCCTTAAAGTGAGCATGACTTACTTAAGTCTGCCTTAGAAATAAAAAATAACTAAAGGGAAACACTAAACACACAATTTGTTATCACTGTGACTATTGACAAGCTTAGACTAAATATCACAAAATAAAAAAATATAACAATTAGACAGACATAATAAATCGATGCATTTATATCAAACTAAATAAATGAAGAACATTGAATTGAATTAATTTAATTACAATAGGTAATATAATCTGTAACCTAAAAATAAACATCCATCTCCGCTTTCAAACATAAACCTCCCAGATCCCCCATCTTTAGACCAATCTGTTCTAAATTGTAACGCCCAAGATCTCTTGAGCGTCATTATGTCATTTAAACCTGGTTCTGCTGGCGGTCTCGACGGTTTTACACCACAGCATTACAAAGATCTTGTCTGTGGTGCCGCCGGAGACGCTGGTACCAAATTATTATCGAAATTAACCTCTCTTATAAATTTAATGTTGGCAGGAAAGGTGCCAAGCCCATTCACTGAGATCATTTATGGGGCCAACCTTTGCGCGCTATCCAAAAAAGATGGCGGAGTAAGACCCATCGCTGTGGGTAATACTATCCGTCGTATGGCCTCCAAAATTTGTTGTCGTCACATTCTCCCGAAACTTTCGGAAATATTTCAGCCCATTCAACTCGGTTTTGGCTCAAAGGGAGGTTGTGAGGCAGCTGTTCATGCGGCTCGGACCTTTCTATTAAATAACGGAGGTGAAGTGCTGCTTAAAGTTGACATAAAAAATGCATTTAACTCTGTCGATAGGGGCGCTTTATTGACCCAAATTCGGGATATCTGCCCTGACGTATATCCTTACCTTTGGCAATGCTATGGGCATCCATCAAAACTTTTTTTCAGAGAACACCCACTTATTTCCGCCATGGGTTGTCAACAGGGCGACCCTCTCGGTCCAGCTATCTTCAGTTTGGCCATCCATTCAATTATTTCTGGGTTACAATCTAAATTTAATGTATGGTATCTAGACGACGGTACGCTGGGGGGTGATGCGGCTTCCGTTCTCAGTGATTTTAAAACATTGACAGAAAATTTTAAAAAGATTGGCCTAGAATTCAATAGCTCCAAATGTGAGCTCCTTATTTTAGATTCTTTCCCAGAATCTGAAAAACCAGAATTAATTCAAAATTTTAATGTTTTGGCTCCCAATATTAAGTTACTGTCAAAGGAGTCGCTTCATCTTCTCGGAGCCCCAGTCTTAGATGAATCCATACCTAGTTTCTTTGAGAAAAAGATTCAAAATTTTAATGACTCTTCAAATAGACTTTATGAAATTAATGCCCATTATGCATTTTTTATTGTTCGACTCTGCCTTTTCGTGCCTAAGTTTACCTATTTACTCCGCAGTACGCACTTATTTAAATTCGTTCACATATTAGATACTTTCGATAATATAATCAAAACGTCTCTTTCCAAAATTCTAAATTGCAGTTTTTGTGAAAACAAAGTGTGGTCTCAGGCCACCCTACCCGTGCGTTATGGTGGCCTAGGAGTGCGGAAAATTTCAAGCATATCAGTACCGGCGTTTCTATCCTCGGTATACAGTGTGGGCAGCCTTGTCAGATCTGTTTTGGACCCTTCTATTGGATCTGTTGAGGTTTCTTACCTGTCCGATGCTAGAGACGCTTGGCAGGCAGCTTGTCCAGGCACAAATATTCCAACCTTGAGTCACTCTCAGAGAGCTTGGGACAAGCCTCTTTGTGAAAAAACTTGGCAAAATTTATTTTCAAACTTTTCGATAGATACAGACCGCGCGCGCCTATTAGCCGTCTCTCAGAGTGACTCAGGTCACTGGCTACAAGCTATTCCATCCACAAATACCGGGACAATGTTAGACCGTATAACATTAAGTCTGTGTATTTGTCTTCGTCTTGGTTGCAGGACCAATCAGCCTCATCGCTGCCGCTGCGGAGACCTCGTCAATGAGCTCGGCCACCATGGACTTTCGTGCTCCCTAAGTGCTGGTCGAATATCACGGCACTCGGCTATTAATGACATTATCCGCAGGGCTCTTGTTGTCGCTAACGTGCCTTCCGTACTGGAACCAGTCGGTATTGCGCGGGGCGATGGCAAGAGACCGGATGGTATGTCTTTGATCCCTTGGAGTGTCGGCAAGTCGCTGGTGTGGGATGCCACATGTGTCGATACACTCGCGCCATCTCACTTACCGGCTACTTGTAAAGCTGCAGGGGCAGCGGCGGCCAGTGCGGAAAATTCAAAATTCAAAAAATATGCATCGATTGGACCCAATTATATTTTTATGCCTTTTGCGGTCGAGACCTTGGGACCGTGGGGGTCAGAAGCTCGCCGTTTTGCTCGCACCTTGTCTTCAAAATTGATCGAGACCTCCGGAGACCAGCGGGCGGGGAGCTTTTTCCGCCAACGCGTCAGCTTGGCTATCCAAAGAGGAAACGCTGCCAGCCTTCTGGGAACCTTGCCGTTAATCGGAAGCAGCGGCAGGCTTGAGGAAATTTTCTATATATAGATTATATTTTGTAAATATTGATTGTATTTTGTACATATTTGTTGTAAATAAATATGTTCTATCTACCCACTTATAATAATAATAGCATACTTTGAATTAAAATGGACCTTGAACTATCTGCTCAGTGAGGCAGGTGCAGAGAGAAGCTACTTCCATACATCCTTGTCGTCAATATAATGAGACACTTTATAATAAGCCCTACTCAACAGCCGCTTTTTGATATGTTCCTTAAATTTAAAAAAGGACATACTGGTCACGCTATGAGGAATTTTATTGTAAAATTTAATACAATTCCCAAGAAAGGACTTATTTACTTTAGCTAATCTAAATCTAGGTACAGTTATTTTGTCTTTGTTTCTAGTGTTTCTATCATGATAGTCACTATTGACTGGAAACAAATTAATGTTCTTGCGGACATACATAATATTTTCAAAAATGTACTGAGAGGGCAAAGTTAGTATATTAATATCCGGAAATATATTTCGTAGAGACTCGCGAGAACCCAAACAGTAGATGGCGCGAATTGCCCTTTTTTGTAATACAAAAATTGATTCCAAGTCTGCGGCAGAGCCCCACAGCAAAAGGCCGTAAGACATAAGACTATGAAAATATGCAAAATAAATTAATCTGGCTGTATTAATGTCCGTCAGTTGCCTTATTTTGCTGACTGCAAACGCAGCGGAGCTCAGTTTACCACCTAAGGCTTCCAGGTGAGCACCCCACTGCAATCTACAGTCTATAGTCAGACCAAGAAAAACAGTCTTATCTACTACATTAAGTTTATTACCATCCACAATAACACTGGTATCAACTTTTGGTACATTTGGTAATGAAAATCTTATACATTTTGTTTTTTTTGAGTTTAACATAAGATTGTTGGCAGCAAACCATTGAGACACAGTCTTCAGAGCGTAGTTAACTTTTAAAAGATCTTTGTCTTTTCTATCTACTTTAAATATCAGAGACGTATCATCTGCAAACAAAACGACATCTGATAGTTCTTTCACCATATAAGGTAGGTCATTTATATAAACTAGAAACAGAAATGGGCCTAAAATCGAGCCTTGAGGTACGCCTAATTTGACTAAGGAGCCCGATGACACACTACCATTGATTCCTACTTTTTGTTGGCGCCCTGAAAGATAGGAAACCACAAGATCGAGAGCCACTCCGCGAATTCCGTATAACTTAAGTTTAAGAGCTAGCGTTTGGTGATCTACGCAATCAAATGCCTTGGAGAGATCACAAAAGATACCAATAGCATCGTGTGAGCACTCCCAGGCCTGAAAAATATGCTTAATAAGTTTAGCTCCCGCATCCGTAGTGGACTTACCTCTCGTAAAACCGAACTGATCATCATGGAGTATCTTGTGGTTATTAAAATGCCTTAACATTTGGTTTAGCACAATCTTTTCAAAAATCTTACTTAATGCAGGAAGTACTGAGACCGGTCTGTAATCTGAGGGATTGTTTTTACATCCCGATTTAAAAATCGGAACAATTTTGCTGTATTTCATTAAATCAGGAAAGTTGCCCTGTTCGAGACATTGGTTAAAAATTAGGGCTAAAATAGGGGCAATATTAAAAATAATTGACTGTATAACTTTAACTGACAAACCCCATAAGTCTTCTGTATTTTTCATATTTAGTGACTTGAAAGCCGTGATAATGTCATAGTCACTAACCTGGGTGAATGCGAAGTCTGGAATGTTTCGTTGAAAAGTCTTCTGTAAAATCGATTCTGCTAACGTGGAAGACGAAGCAAGATTTTTAGTAGCCTCCACAGGTATATTTGAGAAAAAAGTTTCAAAAGCAGATGCTACTTCTAATTTATCTGATATTAGTTTATCATTAATTTTAAGACAAAAAGTATTATCTTTGATTTTATTTTTACCAGTCTCTGTATTAATAATCTGCCACACTGTTTTAATTTTATTATTAGAATTATTTACCCTATTGCCTATGTAGATGGCCTTAGCTCGAATGCATACCTGTTTAAATAACTTGGAATAGTTCCTAACATATGTATGAAAGTTTTCATTACTATTGTTAGATCTCTGATGGTAAAGATCATACATGTTATCCCTACTCTTCCTGATTCCTTTAGTTGCCCAGTTACAGAATTGAAGTTTATTATTTACCTTTTTAGTTTTGATTGGACAAGATACATTAAATTCGTTGCAAATATTAAACGCCTTGATGATGGAAAGTATGAAGTTCGACTTCCATTTAAACCAGAGTTGAAAGAAAAACTAGGCGCAACCAAACCATTAGCTTTAGCTCAATTTCGAAACTTAGAAAGAAAATTGGAGAAAAATTTTGAGTTGAAAACCGAATACCAGAAATTCATGAATGAATATTTTAATTTAAACCACATGATACCATCCAACTTTAATATGACACCGGCGTGTTATTTACCTCACCATGCGGTAACACGAGCTGAAGCGACGACCACTAAATTACGTGTTGTTTTTAACGCATCTGCGAAACCAACATCGGGAATGAGCCTAAATGATACTATGTACACAGGTCCTAATTTACAACAGGATCTACAGGAACTCATTTTGAAATGGAGGCAATACCAATTTGCTTATACTGCTGACATTGAGAAAATGTACAGACAGATAATGATACACCAAGATGACCAAAAATACCAAAAAATAATCTGGAGAGCGGGAAGAAATGAACCAATTCAGGCATACCAGCTTACTACTGTCACATATGGCACAAAACCAGCACCGTTTTTAGCCATGATGTGCTTGAAACAGTTAGCTAAGGATGAAAGGGAAAATTTCCCTGACGCGGCAAAGGCATTAAATGAAAGTTTTTATATGGATGATTTTTGCGGAGGTAGTCATAATATTATAAAAGCGAAACAGTTAAAGGAAGATTTAATACAACTATTGCAAAAAGGAGGATTTAATCTAAGAAAATGGGCTGCAAATAAACCAGAGCTTTTAGAAAACTTAGATAAGGATCAATGTAACCAACAAACATACGAATTTAAACAATCCAATGCAATTACTATAGACGACCAGAAGGATTCGACAAATACCATGAACATTATCAATTTATTGTTGAATAAATTCAGTTCTATCAATAAAATAACACGTATATTGGCATGGATACTACGAGTACTTACCTACAAGAAGCAAGTTCGTCAACCCTATCTCACGTTACACGAGCTACGGCGCGCAAAATTGCTGATTATCAAAACCATTCAACAAACGGAATTCCACAATGACCTACTTTATTTACAAAAACATAATAAATTACACTCCAAAAGCAATATTTTAAATTTAAATCCTATTATCGACCAGGACGGAATTTTACGCGTGGGTGGTAGGCTGAGAAATGCTCACATCAGTCTACAAATGAAACATCCCATCATCTTACCACATAACCATCGACTAACCACTTTATTAATACAAGAGGCCCATGAATTAACTTTTCATGGTGGAGCAAGCCTTACTTTATCCAATCTTCGTCAAAGATATTGGATCATTAGCGGATACACCGCTGCTAAGAAGTTTACCAGAAATTGCGTCATTTGCAAGAAACATGATCCCCTGAAGCAGTACCAGCTCATGGGTGACTTACCAGCATCTCGAGTAAACCCGGAAAGTGCATTTTATCATTGTGGAGTCGATTATACAGGCTTCGTAGACGTAAAGGCAAATAAAGGTCGCGGGATAAAAACCACAAAAGGATACATAGCACTTTTTGTATGCATGGTAACCAAAGCTGTCCATTTAGAACTAGTGTCCGATCTCACTAGTTCCAGTTTTTTGGCAGCTCTAACCAGAATGGCAGCTCGACGCATAGCTCCACGACACATGTATAGTGACAATGGAACTAATTTTGTGGGAGCAAATAGATTGTTGCAAGAAGAATATGAACATTTTCAACAAGTATTCAGTACCAGTTTTTTATCAGAAATAACGGAAATGGGGATTGAATGGCATTTCAATGCTCCTTCGTGGCCGCAAGCGGGAGGATTATGGGAAAGAGCAGTTAGGAGCCTAAAACACCATTTGAAAAGAGTAATAGGTCAGCAAAAACTTACCTATGAAGAATATTCTACTCTTTTAACCAAATTAGAAGCATGCCTCAATTCACGACCCCTCTGTGCGCTGTCAGAAGACCCTGAAAATCTTGATTTTCTTACACCCGCCCATTTCCTAACAGGCAAACCAGGGTTAACCATAATAGAAACTGAACATGATGCTAGAACCAGATGGCATCTCACAACCAAACTATTTCAAGATCTATGGACAAGGTGGAAAACTGAATACTTGGCGCAACTGTCAGCGAGAAACAAGTGGATGAGTACCCAGAAGAACATCAAAGTCGGTGACCTAGTAGTCATACACGAAGACAATTTACCAGCAGGAAAATGGGCTATGGGTCGCGTAATAGATACGCACCCTGGCGATGATGGCTTAATTCGAGTCGTCACACTGAAAACAAAAAACGGGCAAATGAAACGACCAAGTGTAAAACTATCATTATTGCCAATAAACCAAGGTGATCAAGAACCAATACCAGAAGTTGATAATGAATAAAAGAAACCAGACAATATATTATTATACCATTATAATTTCGTCATACAATAAGATTAGCAATTCGCACGTTTGCCGCCGTTGTTCGAGACCCGCTGCTCGCCGCGCGCCGTCCGACAGGCGTCGTTGGGCCGCCGTTAACCGCGCGGCCCGCGCCCTCCTGCTCTACCAGAGACGCTCCCGTCTACAGTGTACAATCGCGAAAGCAGAGTATGGCTGACCCGTGTCAGTCAAGTGAAGTGAAATGTGTGAGAGAACCAATATTAATGTGCGTACGCAAAATTTGGTCAACCGATGGCCCAGTGTTAGGCGTAACACGAACAATCATAGATATAATAATAAGGCTACGTTGCCTACCACCAGAGACAATCCTAATATTACCATAGTGGACACTTTTAATTTAATGTTTTTTATAATTGTTAATTGTTTTGTATTTAACATTTTTTTTTACCATTGTGCTTTTTTATAAATTTGCTTTTATTATGTGTTACTTTATTTACACAATTGTGCTTTGATATTTTGCTTTTAAGATTTATAATTGTTCTTATGTTTTTCTTCTATTATCTCAAGCTAGGGAGTATGTTCGGAGTTACACAACCGAACAGCTCATCAATATAATTTAATGCACCTAATGCATCTTTTACACGCGTACATTTTGTACGCCTAATTTAAGTTAGTACGCGGTTCACCTCCATCGAACCAACACCAAACCATTTAAATATCGCGTATTCAATAACCATTATAACCATTTAGTAACCAGTAGTTTGTCATAGTTAAATATTAGTGTTTAGCCATACCATTTTATACAAAACCATTTAATTTACGTGTCTACCATTCGTGTATTAGTTCGTGTGTGTTAGTTTCTAATAAACCATTTTTAAACCAGACTATTTATAAATTACCAACATTACCCTAACCAAGAAGGAGTCTAAGCGCCGAGACAAACTTCTACAAGTGTATAATATAGGTTTTTAGTTTTAATTGTAAAAATATCCATGCCTACTAAAATCACAAACCATAATATAATGGATAGGTAAATATATCCGAACCTTTCTAACGTCATATAAACAAAAAAGAGCTATCTTAATACCTGTGAGTTACGAGACTGACTTACACCTAAATAAGGTATACTTGACTTACACCTTATTTATTAATAAGCGGGTAAGTGTATAAGAGAGTTCGTGGCATTATACGATTATACGACAGTCAGAGCGTTTCATTTATTCAACCCCAACTGCCCACATTTGCAATAAGCTCCAAGTGGTGAAGGAATAACGTGTCATTCAAGAAATAAATATAAAATGGTGGCGCAAATCACGCTCTCTACTCACATATTATTTACGTATTTTAAAAAAATTACATTAAAAAAAGTCTCGTAAAATGTATAAGTATAATTATATGAAGCACATCATTATCGTATAAATAAATATTACATTTAATTCTTATTAAGAATAGTCAACCAAAACAACAGCTTATTTGTATATATGTAAAAAAAAAGTAAAAATATATTTTCCACGCGATTTCTAGAGGGAAGGTGGGAAAAAAGCATGGTTAATTATTTTTTTTGTATATCAATGTTTTTATTTACAACAAATATGTACAAAATACAATCTATATATAAAAAATATCCTCAAGCCTGCCGCTGCTTCCGATTAATGGCAAGGTGTCCAGAAGCCTGGCAGCGTTTCCTCTTTGGATAGACAAGCTGACGTGTTGGCGGAAAAAGCTCCCCGCCCGCTGGTCTCCGGAGGTCTCGATCAATTTTGATGACAAGGTGCGAGCAAAACGGCGAGCTTCGGACCCCCACGGTCTCAAGGTCTCGACCGCAAAAGGTATAAAAATATAATTGGGTCCAATCGATGCATATTTTTTGAATTTTGAATTTTCCACACTGGCCGACGCTGCCCCTGCAGCTTTATATATATCTTTGTTTATCAATGTTTTTATTTACAACAAATATGTACAAAATACTTTTTTTTCGCTCAAAAATCAAAACCGAAAAGTTTAGGCCCTCGTAAGGCTCTTCTTATCTTGATCTGAGACTTGACTGGACAGGTCTTTCCACTTTACAGAATACCACAGCCAAATATCTGAATGTTGTGTTCCTGCACTTGAGTAAGATCGCCAGAGCTCATTGCGAGGGGGAAGTACACAAAAAAGCTAGTCGTCACGGCATATGAATGTAGTGTTATTATAAGCCCTAAGATCAGTAAATACAAGAATACTTTCATCCCCTTTTTCCAACATGAAGCTCCCCAAACCAATTAATAGATTTCCAACAAACAAGCCCGAACCAGACTGCAACTCGTCCAATTTATATATATTCAGGATACAAATAAAATAGCCCCATTCTCTGAGTATCCATTCGTCACAGTTTTCAAAGATACTTTCACCAGTCATGTCGTAAACATCCAAATTATCTGTGTCGGGATTAAAGAAGGCCATACTGATTTTTGCATTTGAATCTCCATGGGAAAACATGTCCACTGGTTTTTTGTAAAGCGGTGATATTGGAGTCTCCACGTAGAAAGGGGTGCGACCTCTTAACGAGGGGGAATAAACAGGGACAATTAAATCTTTGAATGAAACAACCGCAAAATCATGTACGGGTGAATTTAGATCTTCAAACCCTTGTTTGACAAAAATTTCTGATCGTCGGCCAGCTTGACTAACGACTGCTAAATTAAGGATGTTTACTTTATATGATTTATAGTTGCCGTTGATAGTGATAATCCGCCTCCGTGCAGCGATTAAAAAATGAGTGTACGCCTGGTTAGACCGCCAAATTGGACCGAGAGTTTCCAGAGCATTAGCTGCAAATATAACGCATTTAGGACCAACGATGACTCCGGTGCCAATGCCCTGATTCGGGCCAGTGGTAAAATAAACCATACAATCGTAGTCATGTGTATCACGTGGCCAAGTGTATGTTCCTTGCGTGTATGCCATGGCGCAGTCGACCAACGCCGCCAAAATAATGAGAGATTTACACCTGAAAATAAAAACAGAGGTTTTAATGTCTTATTGAGCCTTCTTGAAGGAAGAACGTATCTCTTGCCAGCTTTCCAGACCACTACAAGCTAATGGGATCTAACAAATTCTTATTTTTGGGGTTCCGGACTTTAGAAGGAAAAACGAAACCCTTATAAGATCACTCTGGTGTCTGTCCGTCCCTATTTCACTGATGTTTTGTCATACATTTGAAAGAGCTTGAGGTAAGGATTATAAAAATATTTTTTTTTAAATTTTATGTTCAGTCTTCATAACGATACAGCAAAAAAAATTGCAAAATGACCGTTCTCCGCCCATGTTATCCTAGGTTATTAAAGCTAGAATTTTGATTTTAATATGGTAAGTAGTTACCTATGGAGGCTTGCAACACCAGAGGTATGATTCGCGCGTGGATAACCCTGCTGAAATCCCTTCACACCATTTTTTAAGAACCCCATGCTATAGAAAAAAAAAAACATTTATTTCGAGTATAACTCATAATAGTAATAACAACAGACAGATAATTAAAAAAAAAATACAAATTAAATATAACACGTAATAATAGAAATAAAATGATGAACCCATACATAAAATACTCGTGTATCTATACTCGTTAGTGCCTTATTAGGGTCTAAATTGAATAAACGATTTTGAATTGAATTTGAATTTAAATTTGACTCCCTTGGAAAACCACGGAGGAGCTCATTCCACAGTCTGAGCGTCCGCGGATGTAAGCTCCTTACTGTACCTTACCAAAGAACGAAGGACAAAACCATTTGGATTCCAATGTGTGAGGATGGATTCCCCGTCGATATCGAGACTTGCGATGGTAGAAGGTAGCCATAGGCATGTGGTCAAATAATTCTTCACTGTCCGTTATACAAGCGTTAGAACACTCATAATGAGGCTAAGTCTCTCCTCAGACGGGGCTCTAAACCGTTTGTGAGCTCGGGGTCGTCGACAATTCTAATCGTACGACGCTGAACCGACTCAAACATGATATGATAGCAGTACTCCAAAAGAGGCTGCATACCATGTTTTTAAGATGCCAATCTGATGAGATTCATACTTGCAATAATTCTTTTAAATTACTTACATTTTTATTACTCAACAATCTATCTGAAAGCAACGGTGACTGATGTATTTTCAGTACTCTCGGGCACTTATATACCGTTGAAAACAAACAATTTATATGAAAACAAACAATTAATATGAAACCATAACTATCGGGGCTGTCCAACCTACATGGCTGTGACATACATGGCTACATGGCTGTTTGACTAGACGAGACAACTTTTTGAATTTGAATACGACATTGAAGGAATATTTTTTGGGTAAACCTCAGCCTCTTCATTACTCCTCCTGGGGTCAGCTAGACAACTCTACTTAAAAAACAACGAATCAGACTCAATGAAATATTGTGACTTAGGTCTGTGGAAACTAAATTCTAAACTAAAATTAGTCAGCATCATCATCAGTCTATAATGTCCCCAGAGCACAGGCCTCCTTTCACAAATTTAGGGCTAAAGAATGGGCAAATACACCACCACTCAAGTCCAGTATCTATTGTCCACCCAAACTCTGCTTGCTATTCAGAAATTTTGTACATGCTCCGGATAAAGAAGACACTAAGAAAGGAGTTTTCACAATTCACCCTCTGAGGGATGTTTTGTGTCTGCAGGCGGAGTGCTACTTATGTTACCTAAAACAACAGATATTTACGGTATGCGTACAAGGACAACAAGTTGATAAAAACCAACTACTGTCAGGTACATGGTTTATAAATTATGCGTACAAGCGCCTTGCCGCGCCGCCTGCGCCGCGCGACTTACAAGGCTATTTAATTATACATCTACATTAAAAAGCTTCACACTATAGAACTATCAAATTGTGGAGGGTGTAGAGGGGTAAAATAGGGGTTCGTAGGTGTGCTGCGCGGCGGAAATTGTGTGTCTAAGGGTGGTTCTTGTTGTTTTTTTTATATTCCTTTAAAAACAAAATTATATATAGGTACTTACCTCTTAAATAAGTCATGCTCACTTTAAGGCTTTTGCTTGCGGCGGCGTCGTGTGACAGGTCGCTCACTTCCCTCCAATATGGCGAGGAGGGCGATGGCTGCCACACGCGTCATACTTGTAAACAAGCTGCTGTGCTTGCTGTGCTGCTTGTGGGGGCTGGTCTGCTTAAGTTTGCTATTTATTTACTTATTAAATATTTATTCATTCTACTTTGTAATTTTGCCGCCGCGCCGGAACACGCAATTGTTTTCAGTGCAATTAGAATGTAAATATTATGTAATGAATCTAAGCTTATTTTGAAAGGAGTAATTGCTGAGTTTATTGCCGGCTCTTCTCACCAAATGCAACCTTCCGAACCGGTATTAGAGTATTAGAGTCAGACTTTTCATAAGTTCCTGCGAAGGTCAAATTCAAATTCAAACTCAAAAAAATATTTATTCAATTTAGGCCCTGATTAGGCACTTATGAACGTTAACAAATGACTCTACACCGGTTCCAAATACAACTTGAACTGAGAAGACTCCGGCAAGAAACTCAGCAAGTATTTTTTTTTTTATTGTGTTCTTCTTCTGTATTTAAGAGCTGTGCTCTTGTCGGTGTAGCTTCTTCCACTCTGCTCTATCATTAGCCACATTTTGCACCTCCTTATATGACCGGACGCCTTTTTTTGCCTTCATTTGATCTGTGTAACTTATTCTTGGTCTTCCTCTTCCTCGCTTTCCCTCTATCTCTATCTTTAATTGTGTACTTATAAGTATTACAATTTACAAAATATATGAAACAATAGCCTGCGAAGCGAACAATTCATTCAAATGCATTCTTGTCATCTACAAAATCAGAGACTTTATACCCTTTCTTGCATAACTTCTGTTTTACTATCTTTTTGAATCTATGTATAGCTCTTGGATTTCTTTGGGTACTTTATTATAGAAACGATATTATATTATAGAAGGTATATTTGAATAAATGATTTTGAATTTGAATTTTGACCTTATTATCCTATCCTATATTAAACGAGCAGTATATTTGTATATTATGTTTTGAGATCACGAAAATGGCTCCAAAGATCTAATAAATTTGCTATATATGTGGAATTCCGGGGGACGAACAATCGATCTAACTTTGACGGGCCAGTTGGCGCTGTTACCTATCGCCCCACAGGTCGTGGATTCGACTCCCACACAGGACATGCAGTTGTGTGCATGAACAATGAACATGTCTGTAAGTCATCATCATCATCAGCCTATAAAGTCCCACTGCTGAGCACAGGCCTCCTTTCACAAATCAGGGTGAAAGGGAATGGGCAGATACTCCACCACGCATGCCCACTGCGGATTGATGGAGGTAGGCTAGTGGTCAACCTACTGTTGGAATTTTTCAAGCCGCCTAGGATGCGACTATCACAATTAAGTGATAACCGGTACCAACGGCTTTACGTGCCTTCCGAAGCACGGAAACGGAATTTGAAATACCACTAGGCGGTCACCCATCCAGGTACCGACCACGACAGACGTAGCTTAACTTCGCCGATCGATTAAGAACGGCTAATCATGCTACACCACGAGCGCTTCTACTTCTTACATACAAACTTACAAAGTGTACCTCTCTATAATATAGCACATATTATTGATAGATATATAATGTACAGGTTTATAAAGATTGCAAGTGATGACGTAATCGCGTGTCAAGGTGCCTCTACCTGTTTGGCATGATGCGTATGCGACTATTACTGTATTTATGCAACTATAGGTATTGACTAGCTGTATTTATTGCTATTGTACTGCTGATAGAGGTATAGTAGTATCTATTTATATAGTTGAATCTAAGTGTTATTATTGAACTGTGGGACGAACTCAGAAATCGCGAAAAAATAACGTGCTTTGTTAAAATATGTCTATCTCTATATATAAACTCCTACTGTACGTGTGTATGTCACTGAACTTCTCCTAACGGCTGGACCGATTTCAATGAATTTTTTTGTATGCGTTTGGGTGGCGCCCTGGATGGTTTAGATTCACAAATCAGTCCGGCAGATGGCGCTGCAGTCGATAATATAACCTAGATACCGACTGCAGCGATTAGTTGAACACAGAACTACAGTTGAATTTTTTTGTATGCGTTTGGGTGGCGCCCTTGATGGATTAGATAGGGTAGGATAGGGTAGGGAAGGGTAGGGTAGGGTAGGGTAGGGTAGCACCACGCGAACGTAGTCGCGCCGGGCAGCTAGTAGGTACTTTTATAAAACTGTAACATAAGTACATTAATCCTTTGACTGTTTGGTGATCCGCGCGGGCGAGTAAAACAATATAAACCAGTTGTTATTTTTTAACCGCAAGTCAAGGGACTTTAACTTGCGGACCTCCTAATAAAAGAAACCGGCCAAGTGCGAGTTGGGGTTCCGTAAAGATGTTTCTTGTATGAAGGCGCCCTTTAATTTTAGTAAAAAATTCAATTGTCTAACTATTACGGTTCATGAGATAAAGCCCACTGACAGACATACCAGACAGACGGACGGACGGACAGCGGAGGCTAAGCAATAGGTTTTCACTGCAGTTAGCAACGCTACTAATGAACTAAACTGTAAACGTTTCAAAGATTGCTAAGCTAAATTAAAGAGATCGAATAAGCATTAAATAAATAAATAAATCCTTAGTGAACCAGCTCCCAAATTCGGTTATTCGTGACATTATAACTCAGTGAACAAGTCGTTACTGTAGCTCATAAACGTCGGCAAAAACTCTTCTCGCACAAAAAATGGTTTTCAGAGTTGTTGAGAAGATTTTCTGTGCCACCAGCGGAAGGGATTAAGTGAACCATCATTGTGTACTAGTGGGCTGGTCCCGGGTACTACACTGCCACCTCATGGCGCTCTGGTGACCTCACTCACCGCAGGAACACAACACCAAAATAATTTGGCTGAGATCTTCTGTAATGTGAAGGTTGCTCTCCAGTTGGGCCGCTCCCAATTTTATAAAATTAGTCTTAAAAGTAGTCGTCGAAAGTGCTCTTCAAAGAAATTGGTTATTACTTTAGTTTTTCAAATTTCCATAACGGTGACAATGATGCTATCTGTTACGTTTACAAACTTTTGTTTATTTATTTTATTTATTAAATAAACAAACGGCCTATTATTATACATTTCAAACTTATTTTTTTTTTAACACAATTGCCTAAACAGTTTCTACGGCTAGTTTTTATCTTGTGAATAGACAGGTGCAAACTTAATGAATTGAAAACAATCAAACTACGTAACTCTCAAACAAATTATAAAAATTGATCATGGTAAAAAAAAAAACAATAGTGGACGCACGTCCCCTGCGAGAACCAACAGGATTTTATTTTTGTTTTTACCGAGAACATTCCGCAGTTTTCAAAATCAATCTAACTAAACGGCTGCGGAAGGGGCCCATCCTGTCGTGAAAAATATCGATGTGACTATAAGAATGGTAAGACTTTTGTCATACTTCTCTTTCTAACCAATAACTTTAGAATAGGATAACTGTCAAAATTAGTCCAATGGCTTGTTTTCGACGTAAATTTTGCTGCCATCATAAATTGACATCTGCATAGCTAGTAAATGAAAATGTCATAGGCAAGTCAAATTAGAACATGACAATCTTTAAATATTATCTATCCTTTTTACCCGACTACGGCGAAGCAAAAAGGAGGGTTATGATTTTGACCGGTATGTATGTATGTGGGTATGTATGTTCATCTCTTCCCTCATACCATCTATACTACTAATGACAAATTGACAAATGAGGTATCGTTGGAAGCGTCTTGATCGTCCACTGGTTATAGGCTATATGAAGTTACATTAAATTGGATATGGCGCCCTCTAGAGGACAAAAAGTCATGGACTAAAAGTAAAAGATTTTTTAATGATGCCGTGTTGGGTATCAAATAAAAGGGCTTAATGAGTACATTTCAAAAATATACATATTGTTAGCTATTGCTCGCGGCTTTGCTTGCAAGCACCCGATAATTGGGAATAATTTTTAAAATCTCGCCTCTAATGTGAGCCAAACATATTTTCTCTCCATACCTACCCAAAATACATATATCTATAATAAATAGGTACTCAAAATTCAAGAAAATCCAAAATTCTAAATCATTTATTCAAATAGACCTTCGCAGGCACTTATGAAAAGTCTGACTCTAATACTCCAATACCGGTTCGGAAGTTTGCATCTGCTGAGAAGAGCCGGCAATAAACTCAGCAAGTTGGCGCAGTTAGTTAAGACGTGGAGTCTTAACCTATAGTGCCGCAGGTCGTGGGTTCGATTCCCACACAGGACATGCATTTGTGTGCATGAACATGTCTGTATGTACTGAGTCTGGATGTAATTATGTATAGTATAAGTATGTATTTACAAACAAAAAGTAGTATATGTATTATATCAGTTATCTGGTTTCCAAAGTACAAGCTGTGCTTAGTTAGGTATCAGATGACCGTGTGTGAGGAATGTCCCAGGATATATTTATATATTTATAAAAAATTACTCTTTTCAAAACAAGCTTAGATTCATACATAATATTTACATTATAATCGCACTGAAAACAATTGCAGAATCCGGCGCGGCAAAACTGTAAAGTTGACTGAATCGACATTTAATCTTCTATAATTTAATTTAATGTGAAAAACGGGGGCAAAGTTTGTATGGGACAACGTGATTCCTTGGTCTGATCTACTTAAAATTTTGCATAAACATTACTTATCAGAATTGATGGAAGACGTATTTCGTAAAATCGTGTTATTTTAGGGGTGATTTGCATCAAAGTTGATATCAATACTCCTTAGTACTTTTGATTTAAGTGACCGTTTACCATCAGGTTGATTATATGCTTGTTTGTAACCATAGTAGTATAAAATAAATTTGCTCGTGGTAGGCAGACAGACAGTCAGATAGACGGGCGGAGATCTATCCATAAGTTCCTCAACCATTGTCAGCTTAGGCTGACATAAAATTTGAAGATCCTTACTTCAAAACTGACGGACTTGCATACAAACTTTCATACCCTATTTAACCCTCTTAGGGGTGGAATTTCCAAAAATCCTTCCTTAGTAGATGCCTCTACTGTATAAGGTATCTTTGTGCAAAATTTCAAATCTTTAGGTACGGCGGTAAGGACTGTGCGTTGATATATCAACAATCAGTTTATCATTTTATGTATTAAGATTAACTATTGCTCGCGGTTTTGCTTGTATGCACCCGATAATTGAGAATAATATCTAAAATCACGCCTCATATGTATACCCAAATATATTTTCTCTCCAAACCTACCCATACATATAGTATACAAGAAAGAAAAATAGCTCTGCATATACGTTATCGTGAAATGATAACCCCAAAATAATTTAAATAAAAACTAAGTTCAAAAACTAAAACCCGACTACTGAAAAATCACGCTCTAAAAAGTATCAAACAAGAAAATATTCTGATCTGAAATTGTTATGTACACACTGATCAATATTTATCGTCTATTAAATAAACAACTTACACGTAATATATTTAAATGTATTTAATACATATTCACAGTGATGTTCAGAGGTTAGCCGTGGTCATATGCCACTTTGCCCTAAAGCTATGATCGCTTACTACTGTTAGAATGTATTGCTTTTTATTTATTTATTATGGAACAAAAAACAGTTACAACATAAATAAAGGAAAAAGATTATACATTCAAAAAAATATCAATATTGCAGCCCACTACATTGTCCCACAGCTTTGTTAGGGTAGGTGGCATATGACCACGGCTAACCTCTGAACATCACTGTGAATATGTATTAAATACATTTAAATATATTACGTGTAAGTTGTTTATTTAATAGACGATAAATATTGATCAGTGTGTACATAACAATTTCAGATCAGAATATTTTCTTGTTTGATACTTTTTAGAGCGTGATTTTTCAGTAGTCGGGTTTTAGTTTTTGAACTTAGTTTTTATTTAAATTATTTTGGGGTTATCATTTCACGATAACGTATATGCAGAGCTATTTTTCTTTCTTGTATACTATATGTATGGGTAGGTTTGGAGAGAAAATATATTTGGGTATACATATGAGGCGTGATTTTAGATATTATTCTCAATTATCGGGTGCATACAAGCAAAACCGCGAGCAATAGTTAATCTTAATACATAAAATGATAAACTGATTGTTGATATATCAACGCACAGTCCTTACCGCCGTACCTAAAGATTTGAAATTTTGCACAAAGATACCTTATACAGTAGAGGCATCTACTAAGGAAGGATTTTTGGAAATTCCACCCCTAAGAGGGTTAAATAGGGTATGAAAGTTTGTATGCAAGTCCGTCAGTTTTGAAGTAAGGATCTTCAAATTTTATGTCAGCCTAAGCTGACAATGGTTGAGGAACTTATGGATAGATCTCCGCCCGTCTATCTGACTGTCTGTCTGCCTACCACGAGCAAATTTATTTTATACTACTATGGTTACAAACAAGCATATAATCAACCTGATGGTAAACGGTCACTTAAATCAAAAGTACTAAGGAGTATTGATATCAACTTTGATGCAAATCACCCCTAAAATAACACGATTTTACGAAATACGTCTTCCATCAATTCTGATAAGTAATGTTTATGCAAAATTTTAAGTAGATCAGACCAAGGAATCACGTTGTCCCATACAAACTTTGCCCCCGTTTTTCACATTAAATTAAATTATAGAAGATTAAATGTCGATTCAGTCTACTTTATAGTTTTGCCGCGCCGGATTCTGCAATTGTTTTCAGTGCGATTATAATGTAAATATTATGTATGAATCTAAGCTTGTTTTGAAAAGAGTAATTTTTTATAAATATATAAATATATCCTGGGACATTCCTCACACACGGTCATCTGATACCTAACTAAGCACAGCTTGTACTTTGGAAACCAGATAACTGATATAATACATATACTACTTTTTGTTTGTAAATACATACTTATAATATACATAATTACATCCAGACTCAGTACATACAGACATGTTCATGCACACAAATGCATGTCCTGTGTGGGAATCGAACCCACGACCTGCGGCACTATAGGTTAAGACTCCACGTCTTAACTAACTGCGCCAACTTGCTGAGTTTATTGCCGGCTCTTCTCAGCAGATGCAAACTTCCGAACCGGTATTGGAGTATTAGAGTCAGACTTTTCATAAGTGCCTGCGAAGGTCTATTTGAATAAATGATTAAGAATTTTGGATTTTCTTGAATTTTGAGTACCTATTTATTATAGATATATGTATTTTGGGTAGGTATGGAGAGAAAATATGTTTGGCTCACATTAGAGGCGAGATTTTAAAAATTATTCCCAATTATCGGGTGCTTGCAAGCAAAGCCGCGAGCAATAGCTAACAATATGTATATTTTTGAAATGTACTCATTAAGCCCTTTTATTTGATACCCAACACGGCATCATTAAAAAATCTTTTACTTTTAGTCCATGACTTTTTGTCCTCTAGAGGGCGCCATATCCAATTTAATGTAACGTCATATAGCCTATAACCAGTGGACGATCAAGACGCTTCCAACGATACCTCATTTGTCAATTTGTCATTAGTAGTATAGATGGTATGAGGGAAGAGATGAACATACATACCCACATACATACATACCGGTCAAAATCATAACCCTCCTTTTTGCTTCGCCGTAGTCGGGTAAAAAGTGTAACATAGTCCAAGTGCTACATATAAAGAACACAAGAACAAAGTGTCTTCCCCTTAATAGAGACAATAAGAAAAGTGTTAATGGACACATTCTTAGATATAGTCAATATAGAAGTTTATGTTAAATATAAATTACTTATTAGCCTAATATTAAGGCTAGATTGTAGTATGAATAGGGAACACTAAAAAAGGTGTAACTTAGGATAAAAAAAAAAAAAAAAAAAAAAAAATCATCAGCCTATAATGACCCATTGCTGAGCACAGGCCGCCTTTCACAGGAAATGGGCAGATACTCCACCACGCGTGCCCACTGTGGATCGGTGGAGGTAGGCCTGCGTTCAACCTACTGACTGAGTTTTCAAGCCGCCAAGAAGGCCTCTAACGACTATAACAATTAAGTGATAACCGGGACGAACGGCTTTACGTGCCTTCCGAAGCACGGTAACGCTCGATTTGAAATACCACTAGGCGGTCATCCATCCAGGTACCGACCATGACAGTGGTAGCTTAACTTGCCGATCGATTAAGAACGGCTTATCATGCTATACCACTAGCACTTCTCACAAAACTTCGCTGACCCCAAATGATTGATCAATAGATGAGGAATACAAAAAAGATGTTTGTTTGTTCAACTGCTATGGTCTCGATAGCCCAGAAACTGGTTAAGTTACTCAATCATTTATTGGATAAATTAATATTTGCACAAGTGCTACATGTATTCAAATTATTGGAATGTCAATTTGTTATTGAGAGCTTATTTTGCACAAGATTTGCGTAATTAATACATTATTTTTAAATCTATCACTGAATGAGGTTAGTTTAAATTGTATGTTTTTCACGTACCATAATACCGGAATGGGGTCGGATGAAACTAACGAAATAGTAGATAAATCATAGTCTTTACTTTGTTACCCGGGAAAGTATTGAACTCTTCTGGAACTCTGGGGATAAAAGTTATCCTATAGGTATGTATATTATATTTTGATATGTATGTTAGTTTGTAAGGTATTTATCTATGGGCCAAAGTAGCCTGATAATAAAGAATTATTATTATTATTATTATTCACTTTATTTATTTTTCTTCTTAAAATTATTTTTTTATAACATTAATAAAAATAAAATTCAAAAATATTATAAAAAACCTAATCCTATGTATATATGATTATTTTTTTTACAATATCTTTACAAAATCTAAAAATGTTATAAAAAACCTAATTCTAGAGTCCCGCCGGTAGCGGGGTAGGTCCCAAGCTACCGGTGGTTAGGGCCGCAGAGAGAGGAACCTCCTGACGATGCGTGCCGTGTCCAGAAGTACCGCTTTCTGTATCTGACCCTTGACCCAGCCATCTAGCGAGAGACTCTCAAGGTGTTGGTCGAGACTCTTCGCTATGAGACCGTTCGCCGAAACAACTATAGGAACAATGATCGTCGAATCAACATCCCACATGGCGGTTACCTCGTGAGCCAAGTCAAGGTACTTGCTGAGCTTGTCCTTCTCGGCCTTCACGAGGTTCTCGTCATGGGGGATGGTGATGTCGACGAGCACTGCCCGGCGCTTCAATCGATCTGTCAGCACGATATCAGGCTTATTGGCTACAATAGTCCTGTCCGTGATGACAGATCGATCCCAATAGAGCGTGGCACGACAATTTTCGAGAACTGGCGCAGGTGCGTACTTATAGTACGGTATTTCGGACTCTACAAGGCCGTATTGAAGAGCAAGTTGCTGGTGAATGATTCTGGCTACTAGGTTATGTCTGTGCAAGTACTCGCCGTTAGCAAGATGAGAACAACCGGAGATAATATGCCTGAGTGACTCTCCGGGACGGCGGCATGCTCGACAGATGTCGACCGTACCGTCCCTCAGGATATATTTCCGGTAGTTATTCGTCTTGATAACTTCGTCCGCAATTGCACAGACAAAACCTTCGGTTTCCCCAAAGAGGTCACCGAAGCGTAGCCAGTTCACCGACGCGAGCAGATCTACATCGGGCCCTGTTAGGGCCCTGTAGAACCGCCCGTGTAGCTCCTTACTCTTCCATACGTCCTTGCGGTCCTCGGTGCTTAGCACCTTTGGTCTGCGCCAGTTCTCGTTTGCCAAGGATAACGGGGTGAGGCCCCTGTCTACTGCCACCACATCGCGATGCATCCCGCACTCGTTGTCAAGGAAATACTTCCTAAGACTGTACACCTCGTGGTTGTGGAGATTCTTGGCGTTTAAAAAGCCGCGGCCTCCACACTCACGCGGGATGTACAGTCTCATAACAGACGAGCGCGGGTGTAGCATGCGATGTGTTGTGAGCAGGAGACGGACCCTCCTATCCAGGGCGTCCAGCTCAGTTTGAGTCCACCTTAGTATGCCAAAGGAGTACGTGAGCAGGGGCATCACCCAGGCGTTGAAGGCGCGCACCTTGTTACCACCTGACAAAAGACTGTTCAGTACTTTTGTCAGGCGACAGAAGAAGCGCTCCTTCACAGCCCGCTTTATGTCCCCGTCCACAATACCCAACGACTGTGACATACCAAGGTACTTATAGGTTTCTGCTTCGGAGAGTGATCTGAGAGACATTGTCTCAGAAAGCTGTAAATTCGTTGAATTTACGACTTTCCCCCGCTGTACATGCATAACCGCACACTTAACTACACCAAACTCCATTTTGATGGCGCTACTAAAAACTTCAGTCATTTTCAGTAGCTCCAACAAATCTTGACGTTTTGGTGCAAATAGTTTAAGGTCATCCATGTACAACAGGTGAGAAATGACCTCACCCCCTCTTCGAAGCCGGCAGCCTAGTCCTGAATCCTTCAGCAGAGTACTGAGCGGGTTCAAAGCTAGGCAGAACCACAGAGGACTCAAACTGTCACCCTGGAAAATACCTCGCTGAATCCTTATAAAGTCCTGCGGGCCAGAGGTGCCATCTCCACCACCTGGTTGACGAAGGACTGTGATCCACTGCCTCATACATGCGCTCAAGAAGGATCTTAGAGCTGTATCAACTTTATACAGTTCCAAGATCCTCTCCAGCCATGAGTGAGGCACTGAATCATAGGCCTTCTTGTAATCAATCCAGGCAGCTGAGATGGCTCCCCTATTCCGCCGGACTTGTTGGCAAATTATTATTATTATTCTATGACATACGGAACAGAGACGAGGTCTTTTACTGCTGGCCGAATAAATAAGCTCAGAGTCACTCAGCGCGCTATGGAACGAGCTATGTTCAGAATCTCTCTACGAGACAGGGTCCGAAACGAGGACATTCGTAGGAGAACGAAAACTACCGATATAGCTCGTAGAGTTAGTAAGCTGAAGTGGCAATAGGCAGGCCACGTTGCTCGAAGAGCCGAAAACCGATGGGGAAGAAAGGTTCTCGAGTGGCGACCATGGACTGGAAAGTGCCGAGCGGGACGACCTCCCATCAGGTGGACCGAGGATCTGGTCAAAATCGCTGGGCGCCGCTGGATGCAAGCGGCTTATGTTCAGCAGTGGACATCCCTAGACTGATATGATGATGATCTATGTATGTACCAAATTTCATCGCTATCCATTAAGCCGTTATGGAGCTGAGTGGTAACAAATTCCCATAGAATGTATGTGCCCGAGTATTCAACATAATCGCTTTTCCAACCTACTAAGTACATACCCTGAATGCTTTCATCTTAATATTCAGTAGCCCTTATCTCCTAAGCAATACGGATGAGAATGATTATCAATTTAATCTGTACCCCACTGCGTGGGCACCTGCCTGGTCAAGGTTCAATTCTCGGGTGAGACACCATGTGAATGATCTGTGTAAGTAGTGTAAGTACACAGATATAATATGATAGAGATACGTCATGTCGATTATTATCTATCGATATTTATTTTATCTTAGGGTATTAATGTATGACATAATGTATAAGTAAGGGGGTGATTGCCTAGTGGTATCAGAAAATATCGTTATAGATAGATAGACAGAGAGATAGTTTGTAAAGTTTAACTCTTTAAGCGCTAATAAAAACTAAGTTCAAAAACTAAAACCCGACTACTGAAAAATCACGCTCTAAAAAGTATCAAACAAGAAAATATTCTGATCTGAAATTGTTATGTACACACTGATCAATATTTATCGTCTATTAAATAAACAACTTACACGTAATATATTTAAATGTATTTAATACATATTCACAGTGATGTTCAGAGGTTAGCCGTGGTCATATGCCACCTACCCTAACAAAGCTGTGGGACAATGTAGTGGGCTGCAATATTGATATTTTTTTGAATGTATAATCTTTTTCCTTTATTTATGTTGTAACTGTTTTTTGTTCCATAATAAATAAATAAAAAGCAATACATTCTAACAGTAGTAAGCGATCATAGCTTTAGGGCAAAGTGGCATATGACCACGGCTAACCTCTGAACATCACTGTGAATATGTATTAAATACATTTAAATATATTACGTGTAAGTTGTTTATTTAATAGACGATAAATATTGATCAGTGTGTACATAACAATTTCAGATCAGAATATTTTCTTGTTTGATACTTTTTAGAGCGTGATTTTTCAGTAGTCGGGTTTTAGTTTTTGAACTTAGTTTTTATTTAAATTATTTTGGGGTTATCATTTCACGATAACGTATATGCAGAGCTATTTTTCTTTCTTGTATACTATATGTATGGGTAGGTTTGGAGAGAAAATATATTTGGGTATACATATGAGGCGTGATTTTAGATATTATTCTCAATTATCGGGTGCATACAAGCAAAACCGCGAGCAATAGTTAATCTTAATACATAAAATGATAAACTGATTGTTGATATATCAACGCACAGTCCTTACCGCCGTACCTAAAGATTTGAAATTTTGCACAAAGATACCTTATACAGTAGAGGCATCTACTAAGGAAGGATTTTTGGAAATTCCACCCCTAAGAGGGTTAAATAGGGTATGAAAGTTTGTATGCAAGTCCGTCAGTTTTGAAGTAAGGATCTTCAAATTTTATGTCAGCCTAAGCTGACAATGGTTGAGGAACTTATGGATAGATCTCCGCCCGTCTATCTGACTGTCTGTCTGCCTACCACGAGCAAATTTATTTTATACTACTATGGTTACAAACAAGCATATAATCAACCTGATGGTAAACGGTCACTTAAATCAAAAGTACTAAGGAGTATTGATATCAACTTTGATGCAAATCACCCCTAAAATAACACGATTTTACGAAATACGTCTTCCATCAATTCTGATAAGTAATGTTTATGCAAAATTTTAAGTAGATCAGACCAAGGAATCACGTTGTCCCATACAAACTTTGCCCCCGTTTTTCACATTAAATTAAATTATAGAAGATTAAATGTCGATTCAGTCTACTTTATAGTTTTGCCGCGCCGGATTCTGCAATTGTTTTCAGTGCGATTATAATGTAAATATTATGTATGAATCTAAGCTTGTTTTGAAAAGAGTAATTTTTTATAAATATATAAATATATCCTGGGACATTCCTCACACACGGTCATCTGATACCTAACTAAGCACAGCTTGTACTTTGGAAACCAGATAACTGATATAATACATATACTACTTTTTGTTTGTAAATACATACTTATAATATACATAATTACATCCAGACTCAGTACATACAGACATGTTCATGCACACAAATGCATGTCCTGTGTGGGAATCGAACCCACGACCTGCGGCACTATAGGTTAAGACTCCACGTCTTAACTAACTGCGCCAACTTGCTGAGTTTATTGCCGGCTCTTCTCAGCAGATGCAAACTTCCGAACCGGTATTGGAGTATTAGAGTCAGACTTTTCATAAGTGCCTGCGAAGGTCTATTTGAATAAATGATTTAGAATTTTGGATTTTCTTGAATTTTGAGTACCTATTTATTATAGATATATGTATTTTGGGTAGGTATGGAGAGAAAATATGTTTGGCTCACATTAGAGGCGAGATTTTAAAAATTATTCCCAATTATCGGGTGCTTGCAAGCAAAGCCGCGAGCAATAGCTAACAATATGTATATTTTTGAAATGTACTCATTAAGCCCTTTTATTTGATACCCAACACGGCATCATTAAAAAATCTTTTACTTTTAGTCCATGACTTTTTGTCCTCTAGAGGGCGCCATATCCAATTTAATGTAACGTCATATAGCCTATAACCAGTGGACGATCAAGACGCTTCCAACGATACCTCATTTGTCAATTTGTCATTAGTAGTATAGATGGTATGAGGGAAGAGATGAACATACATACCCACATACATACATACCGGTCAAAATCATAACCCTCCTTTTTGCTTCGCCGTAGTCGGGTAAAAACAGTTAACAAAAACAAAAAGATAGGACACATTATTATTGTACAATGGGCGGTGTTATCGCCAAGAAGCGATCTCTTCTAGATAAGTTTTTGATGAAAAGGAATGAAACTTTACTAGTATTAAAAACAGGTAATGTTTGTATGTTTGGAATTAGGAGATAATCTCGGGAACTAATGTTCCGATTCTAAAAATTCTTTCAGTAATAGGAAGGTACATTATCCACATTAGCTACATTATTACAGGTTATTTTTTAACTCGAATGCGGGTGAAACCATGCGGGCTAGCTACTATACAATAAACTACTTCATATTTTTATTCTGAGATATCCAAAGTTTGGATGTCGGATAATTTTGTGAGTTAACACTTCATGATGAGAAACCCACAAGCTGGGCAAACCTTTATACAGTAACTTTAAGCTCATAAAGCTTAGCCACAGATTTCCAAATTGAATGTGGCAGCACTCACGCATTACCGATTCTTCCCCCCTCTGCAATTAGCTTTGTCGACCTTACTCACGCGCAGGAACACAACATAAAGTTATTTGGCTGCGGTATTCTGTTAGGTGGAGATACTTCTCCTGCAGTTGCTTTTTGAGCGAATAAACGCTATGGTATACCTCTCTTACCTACTTCTACTCTACTCTACCTGCGATGCTGTTGTTTCCTCATGATGATTTCCTTCACTGAAAGTCCAAGCTCATTGTAGGATTGGAATACGCCCTTCTACCATGACGTGGGTATTAAGGGGGATGCCTATATATTTGGTCTGCAATCTGGATGAATATGATGATTATAACGATAATATTTTCCCTGTTACCAGTAGAATTTGATTACTACTGAAATAAGCTTCAACACGCACTCATAGCACATATTACGCCATTAATGATCACAATTGGAAAGTATTATAATAAATTATAATAATATTATGGTTGGTTCACCACGTGCGCGTGCGCATGCAAAACTATGAGAGAAAACGTGTGGGGCTTGGAATCTGCAGATCTGTTACGTAACTTTGGTACAACCAGTTTCTATGCAACAGTTTCTTTGCGACCAGTAAGAGCTACAGTTGCAAAAAGAGTTTGACTGCAACTGGAACTATTGTCATTGAAATATTTTTATCAATAAATAGCTTGTTTCTAGTATAAACTAGCGAACTACTCGAAATTTATGACGAGGCATGCTACATCACTCACGCGTCGACTCTTCCCCCACCCCGGTGAAATCAGCCGACTTTACTCACGCGCAGGAATAGGTATTCTGCGTGCGAACTGCTCTTTTAGTGAAAAACGCAATTTTCTACCACTCTTAAAACTCAGACTTAGATAATGTACGTGCCGGAAAACTTCGTATCGTTTGTACCTTAAGTTATAGACAACATCAAAAGTAGTCAGTGGTGCCGATTCTGTTGTAAATCGCACTAAACAAATTTTAGTCACATCACATCTCTTTCTTACGAACATTATTGAAAAATGATAGAACATATTTAAAGCTGTCTTTAGTTTAGTAGATTAGTCTTTGCCGTCTTCATTTTCGGGTGTTTTGAAGTAACCGCGATGCGACTAAATTTTTATTGAAAACAAGAATTGGACTATTTTGACAGGACTAAACTTCTTAGATCCTTTTCTTATGTTCTTTGTTAGAAAGAGACATAGTGAGACTAAATTTAGTCTATATGTAAACAAGGTCTCATACAAACTGTAAGGAAAATTTCAATAGATCACTAAGAAAGGGTACTAAAATGATCATCTTCTTTTGAAGAGAAGCTAAGCATCCAATACAGTTACTACAGGTTAAAATTATCGATACAAAATATCGTATTTCCCACCACTATACCACGTAGAGTGTAATGGGTTACGAAACGTACGTAGTAAGTACGTCGAAGTCCGTGGCATTTTATTTGGTATATTTCATGCATACAGGGACCTTGGTTTGTTTGTTTGTAACCGGTTGGTGGAATGTCGGCGAGGATGTTTGGGAGATTGTATGCATCTGTTATTAAAAAGTGGTTGAATGTTGTTCAGTGATTTATGTAAGAAGCCTGACTTTAAGCTGGAAGACGATGATAAGTAAGTTCGTGGGGTGAATTAAAAATGTTGGTTTTATGGAGGGTGAAATATTGACGAACAGTTTCATCGATCGTCCATGAAACTGATAGAAATTATGCTGATGCTGTGAAAAAAGTCTACTTATACTTTGAGGCGTCGTCCTAATTGGCGACGATCGTACGATGAAACGATGCGATTTCGTCGCACGATCGCGTTGATGTTCCTGTGCTCGCGCGATGACTTGCGAGCTTCAATTAGGACACTCTAAAGCCTTTTTAACCGACTTCAAAAATAAGGAGGAGGTTCTCAATTCGGTTGTATGTTTTTTTTTTTTTTTTTTATGTTTGTTACCTCATAGCTCCGTCATTTATGAACCGATTTGGAAAATTCTTATTTTGTCCGAAAGGGTACACTTCCCGTTTGGTCCCATTGTCATCAGATCAGGATTTAATTACTTCTTCGTGTACTTTGAAGTCGGTTTAAGTTTTTTGTAAAACAGTCCAATTATGTGTATTTAATCTCGTCGTGCGACGAAATCGCATCGTTTGATCGTACGATCGTCGGCAATTAGGACGACGCCTGATTGTAAATCGATCTACTGTCTCATTCCAATTATGGGAAAATATGAGCTTTTCAATTCGGTAGAGAACCTTATCCGATACTCTAAAGCTATAGGGGAAAATCTATCCGTGACAAAACCTGTCTTAATCTAACCATTGATTGTTGTGCAGCTGAGATGAGGATGTTGAGATGTGTGGAGTGACAAGAATAGATAGGATAAGGAATGAGTCCATAAGGACATGCTTGAAAGTAGCGCCAGTGACTGAAAAGTTGAGAGCTTAGGGACCCGTTTATCGTGGTATGAATATACGGGACAATATCCGGGACATTCCTCACACACGGTCATCTGATCCCAAACTAAACAGAGCTTGTACTATGGAAACCAGATAACTGATATAATACATATACTACTTTTTAACCGACTTCAAAAAAAGGAGGAGGTTCTCAATTCGGTAGTTTTTTTTTATGTTTGTTACCTCATAACTCCTCCATTTATGAACCGATTTGGAAAATTCTTTTTTTGTCTGGAAGGGAACACTTCCCGTTTGGTCCCATTGTCATCAGATCAGGATTTGATTTCTTCTTAGTGTACTTTGAAGTCGGTTTAAGTTTTTTTGTAAAACAGTCCAATTATTGTTCGTAAATACATACTTCATATATATAATTACACCCAGACTCTGGACAGCTGGCATGTTCATGCACACAAATGCATGTCTTATGTGGTAATCGAACCCACGACCTACGGCGCGATAGGTGGAATCTTAACCAGAGTCTTAACCAACCCCGCCAGCTGGCCCGTCAATATAAATAAATGTTTTGAGGTGTCTTGTGGCTACTTATGACCATAGCACATGAGATTTTAGGCTTTGCAAACCCTATAAAATAATTTGAAAAGTAACAGTAAGTAACATAAATATTTTATTCAATACTATGTTTCTGTGACCTTAATTCATATTTAGATTCGTATTTAGAATGACTAATCAGCTTCTTCGGTACAAAAAGATGTAATGACATCATCAATCAAGCACTTATTGTTTTACTTTGGAAGTTTATAGCGCAAAGACGAAAGTCTTAAGTAAGCTGATAACCTTTTATTAAGAACAAGTATGTACAAAATACAATCTATATTTACAAAATACAATCTATATATAGAAAATTTCCTCAAGCCTGCCGCTGCTTCCGATTAACGGCAAGGTTCCCAGAAGGCTGGCAGCGTTTCCTCTTTGGATAGCCAAGCTGACGCGTTGGCGGAAAAAGCTCCCCGCCCGCTGGTCTCCGGAGGTCTCGATCAATTTTGAAGACAAGGTGCGAGCAAAACGGCGAGCTTCTGACCCCCATGGTCCCAAGGTCTCGACCGCAAAAGGCATAAAAATATAATTGGGTCCAATCGATGCATATTTTTTAAATTTTGAGCTGATAACTACGTTACAAATGGATGCTTGATATAGAATATACATAGTCTAATGCTTGCCCTAAATTCTTGTGAGAAAAAGTGAGATCAGAGCATGTTTTTTTGATACTACCTCGCTTGCATCACCTATCTCCTTCTCAATCAAGCCTCTATCTCAAATTTAGAGTGCGAAATGGTAATACAAGAAAGACTTGAAAAATTGCTTTTATAGAATTGTACAGTCTTCTCAGTTAAAGGATATTCGGTAGTAGATTCAACTGTATGTACTTACTTATGCCCAGTTTCAATAACCAAAAAGAATCGTTTTGCTTACCAATTGTAGGTTTTTTTATTGCCAAACTGGGCATATAGATCATTTCGAAAGCAAATTTTACCTGTGATAGCTACTGCCATATGGGAGGGTCTGTTATCAAAGCTTTGAGGTATTTGCTTCATTATTAGTAAAGATATAAGAGTCTATTGAAACCGGGCGTTCATAAGACTTGTTTAATTTTGAGATCCATGGTCAAATGCCTACTTGGATGAAAGACTACTGCATGCAGTTAGGGTGAGGATGTTGAAACAGATGTGGTGTGTGATAGGAATAAAGAATAAGAGGAAGTTTGACAGTTTTTAGCAGGAGTAACTGAAATTTTTAACGAGAACTGTTTCTCGTGGTATGGATGGATGTGGAGGTATGACTTCTGATTATGAAAGTGGATACATTTTGTCCATCAGAAAATAAAGGTCTGGCGGCCCCGATCCCATACTTTACGGGACGATGGATGGACTGATAATTTAATATTTTTGTCAATTACCAGCCCCCTTGCGATGACAAAGCACATCAGTCCTTACAACGACGAAGTTAACAGCAAAAAATATGTTCACACATCGACACAAAAATATTGTAAAAACAGAAGAATTTTCACACACATTATGCAAATAACCACGTATTGCCAGTCGTTGTATTGTGTATGTAATTACATAACAATCGTCTGTTTGTCACTACGTAATAAGCTACGATACCCAAGGGCAACAAACTTGAGGAGAATCAACGAAATAATACAAGATTGACGGACAAAAAAACAAGGGGAGCGTGAGAAATTCCTACTAGGTGTACTAGGTATATGTAAACGTCTCCATACGGGCAAGCGCCCATGCATCTACTAATTTGCTATTGACGGTCGTCGCTTGACTTGCATCAACGATAGTTAGACAGCAATTATAAACAACAACATTTTTACTACGCATTATTATAGGTACTGGTAGTTATAATTATTATGTATATAAACCCAGTAACTATGTTGATGTATGAAATAATTGGACTGTTTTACAAAAAACTTAAACCGACTTCAAAGTACACTAAGAAGTTATCAAATCCTGATCTAGAGACAATGGGACCAAACGGGAAGTGTACCCTTCCAGACAAAAAAAGAATTTTCCAAATCGGTTTATAAATGACGGAGAAATGAGGTAAAAACATAAAAAAAAAAAAAAAAATAACATACAACCGAATTGAGAACCTCCTCCTTTTTTTGAAGTCGGTTAAAAAAAGATAAGGTAACTAGTCCCAACGAAGAACATAAGAAAGGTAAATCTTAGCGCTATTTTACTCAAAGAGCAGTTTGATTTGAAAAATGGCTCCACCTTACAGAATACTGCAGCCAAATAACTTAATGTTGTATTCCTGCGCGTGAGTAAGGTCGCCAGAGCCAGTAGACAAGGTGGCTGTCGACAATCGTCATCGACAGTAAACGATCAACCTTTGTATGGGATTGACATTTCATATCGAAATATCACGTGATTTTTAACAATCTCTTATGTTCCCATACAAAGGTTGATCGTTTACTAACGATGACGATTGTCGACAACCATCTTGTCTTGGGGGGCCTCTTCGGGGTGGGGGGAAGAATCGGTAATGCGTGAGTGATGCCTCGTGTGTTGCAAGCGTCTTCTTATGTATTTGCCGACTTGGTTGTATGAAAAAAAAACAAAACTATGGTACTCTATGGTCTATGACATAGTGTCGCAGATTATTAGATTGAAAACAAGGCCGAGGACACAACACGTTCTCACAATATAGTTTCGATTATAACTCAGTAATGTGTGATGACAGATCGTCAGTTAGGAAGTAGTTTTTCTATCCGATGGACTGTGGACTTTTGAGACATATAGTCTCGCCAGGAAAGTTGCCTTTGCTAAGAAAATGTAAACAAAAAATGCCTTTCTGAGTTTCTTGCAGGAGTATTCAACTGTATGTTTCTACTTAACGTTTATTTGTGCCTTCATCATCATCAGCCTATAATGTCCCACTGCTGAGCACAGGCCTCCTGCACACACATGAGGGAGAAAGGGACTGGGCGATACTCCACCACGCGTGCCCACGCGGATTGCGGATTGGTGGAGGTAGGCTAGTGGTCAACCTACTTTTCAAGGAGGCATCCAACTAGCTTAACGACTATCACAATTAAGTGATAACCGGGACCATCGGCTTTACGTGCCTTCCAAAGCACGGAAACGATTCGAAATACCACTAAGCGTACCCATCCAGGTACCGACCACGATAGACTTAGCTTAACTTTGCCGATCGATTAAGAACGGCTAATCATGCTACACCTCGAGCGCTTCAATCAGCTTAGTGCCTTATCAGGTCCTAAACTGAATACATTTTAGTTTTTGATTGACTGATTTAAAAGCGACAAATACACTCTATCATTACTATTTTCAAAACAAATATAGGGATAACGTGTTTACGAAGCAACAATAAATTATAAGGGATTTATTTAAAAAGATTCATGTATGTAATACTACAAACTAAACACTAAAATCCCCATACATGTGACAATACTTCAAAAGATAAAAAAAACACATACATAACTGGGGTACTTTCGACCTAAAGTCATAGGTAAGTATCAGACACTACTCGTATGCAGCCTGCGTAGGGCGGCAGGGTTAAATGTTCCCCTTTATGTTAACCCTATAGTAAAGGGATTTACCTAGCATGTGTCATGTTCAGTGAAAAAATGGGAAGGTTAAGTTTGTGATTGTATTGATAATATCATACGTTTTTGGTGACTTTCTATGTTTTTAGGGTTCCGTAGCCAAATGGCAAAAAACGGAACCCTTATAGATTCGTCATGTCTGTCTGTCTGTCTGTCCGTCCGTATGTCACAGCCACTTTTTTCCGAATCTATAAGAACTATAATGTTGAAACTTAGTAAGTAGATGTATTCTGTGAACCGCATTAAGATTTTCACACAAAAATAGAAAAAATACAATTAATTTTGGGGGTCCCCATACTTAGAACTGAAACTCAATTTTTTTTTCATCATACCCATAAGTGTGGGGTGTCTATGGATAGGTCTTCAAAAATTATATTGAGGTTTCTAATATATTTTTTTTCTAAACTGAATAGTTTGCGCGAGAGAATCTTCCAAAGTGGTAAAATGTGTGTCCAATCTATAAAAAATATATGATGTACATTACGATGCAAACTACCAACGAAAATTGGTTTGAACGAGATCTAGTAAGTAGTTTTTTTTTAATACGTCGTAAATTGAAATTCATATCAAATACTCAGGTCTATACTACCATTCACTTATATACCTACGGGTTTGTACGGAACCCTCGGTGCGCGTGTCAGACTCGCACTTGGCCGGTTTTTTTTTATACGTCTAATCGTATATACCTATAATTTACGGACCATTAAAACTCTTGTATATTTATCAATAAAGCAAAGACCACATAGCTTTGCATGGTAGTTCCTCCCATTTGGAATTAGCTATATAAAATTAGTACCATTTACGAATATTTTTATATGTCCAGATTGCCAATCAATCAATCAATTGGACGCCAAGGTTGTTACATCACAACGACTTTTTTATACCACTAAGTTGGCAAACAAGCATACGGCCCGCCTGATGGTAAGCGGTTACCGTAGCCTATGGACGCTTGCAACACCAGAGGTATCAGTCGCGCGTTGCCGTTGATCTGTCGTTGCGTTACGTAGTCCTATCCTAACTAATAATATTACAAATGCAAAAGTGAGTTTGTTTGTTACGCCTTCACGCCTCTAGTACTCAACGGATCATCATGAAATTTGGTATGCAGATAGCCTTTGGTATGGAGAAGGACATAGGCTACTTTTTATCCTAGGAACGCGGGTGAACCCGCGGGGGACAGCTAGTATTTATATACTCTGAGGTTGCGCACATAACATTGTTATTTTTGGCTGCGGTTTTTTGCATGTTGGAGGTACTTCCCCATGCGAGCTACTCTTTAAGCGAATAAAAGCTATGCTCTACCTCTTTTTTTTTTTTTTTTTAATACAACTTAGTCCACAAACAAGCATACGGCCCGTATGATGGTAAGCGGTTACCGTAGCCATATAGACGCTTGCAACACACGAAGCATCGCTCACGCGTTATTGACCTATCCCCCCTCCCCTATGAGCTCTGGCAACCTTACTCACGCGCAGGAACACAACTTTACACAACATAAAGTTATTTGGCTGCGGTATTCTGTAAGGTGGAGGTACTTCCCCAGTCGAGCTGCTCTTTGTGCGAATAAACGCTATGCTCTACCTCTCTTAAAACTAGAAACTAGATTCTATTTCATTTATCATTTTAAAAATAACGATTTACTGTGCTGCATACAGTTAATCCTAACAAAGGTTGTTGAAAAGTCAGCAAATAAAAAAGCGATGTGTTTCTGCTGCACTTGAGAGCCAATGGTGCCGATTCTGTTGGCACAAACTAAACTATTCTTAACTAAAATTTAGTTAAGTCCTGTCAAATCGACGTTTCCTATTCAGTTGGCGTACGATTAAACTCAATTTTAGTTTGACAGCACTAATATCGTTTTAGTTACTCAATTTAGTTAAGTGTGCAATTTTTCTATTCTGTTGGTCACGTTTTACGTCAAATTATGTCTAAAATTAGAAATGTCAAACTAAAATTAGTCGACACCTAATTAGATGTGGATTAAATTTAGTCTTAGAGAAATAGTGTTGGAAAGTGGATATTTTGATCTGGATTATTCATAATTCTAAATATTTGCATAGAATAAGGACAAAGCAAGATAGGGATATGTTACATACGTACACTGGACTACAAAATTATGTGAAAATCGTAGTTTTATTTTAATTGTTTTCACTTCCAATGATATACCAATATAGTGCCACAAGCTTATTTGGCCCGGTGAGAGAGTCGCTGTTATCAAATTTGGTGGAGCAAACAACCAATGAACGTAGAGTTCATATTCTCTTTGATCAATGGCGATTGACATTTCGAAATGACTGATGAATTCCTCTTTTGACCACCGGGTCAGATAAGTTTGTAGGACTATAATTAGATTGTAAAATAGGTTTCAATGAAATCACAAATTCACAAAGAATGGACAAAAAAAATGGACTTAAAACTTACTTTATAATATAACTCGACACTGGCAGAAATAAGTCCTAATTTGGATTTGATTGTCAAACTTAAAACTAAGAATAAGAAACAACGAAAACTCGACCACCATACAGTCGAAATTGACAAGACTGAATATTCAAAGATATAACATCATATATGAAAAGGCTGTATGGCTGAATAACCCTTGGCTATCATTTTAAGGATTAAAAACTACATACTAGGTACTAAACTCGCCAGGTTAAAAATATATTTATTATGCCTGTATACCACAGGTAATCAAGATATTCAACTGACTTTATTACGCGTTATTGGAAAATAACACAAATATATACTCATTTCTGGACATAATTATATATTTTTTAATGATATTTATGAACTAAATGTTTATTTTTTATTATTTTTCCATTAAAATGTATATCATTCGTTCATTATTTTTATTTGATGGTAACACCCATCAGTTCAATTTAGGAGCTGTCAAAATCAAAATTAATCCTGTCATTTCTAAATTTAAATTTAGTTCGATGTGACAACAGAATAGCGTTTAGAAAATCCTTAACTAAAATAAGTAAAATTTTTATTTAGTTTAGTTTAGTCTGATGCACAACAGAATCGGCACCAGTGTCATCGCTCGTTGGCGGTGGTGTAAAGTATCTATGAAATTAAATAATGTTTATATACATAATTGTTAGTAATAATAAGGTAAATAGTAACAGTAGTAGAGTGGGCCGTGATTCGTAATTGTAAACAATAGTACACAGTACATATTATAACTGAACGCAGTAGCTTAGTTTTGGGATTTAATATAAATGCAGATTTAAGTAAGGTTACACTTCTACTCAACCACAGATCAAATAATAATTACTACGTCTTATATATTATACACACTATGTTGAAAATATTTTTGTGACTTATAGACAAAATTTGATTTAAAAAGTTATAGGATTAAGGGAGGTTACTTTATAAAATTTGCTCTTTAAAAGTTGTAAGGTCCTTATTAAAATTTATATTTTTCGGTCTTATATTATTAGCTAAGGTCCATTTAAAACGTGAAATGGTCGGAAACTGAAAAAAAAAATTAAATATATTTTTACTTTATGTTTTTTTTTTCCTAATATTTAAATTATATTAGGGCAGTCATCAAAAACCTAATTTAGGAAAAACGTGGTTTTACTGAAACCGACTCATAACTATAAATTGTAACTATATGTACTAACAATAAAGAATACCTACTGAAGATACAATTTACTGTGACAACAGTAAACAAGCGTAGGCGTTTCTCAGAAATAGTTGTATTGTATTATTAATCTGTATTGAAAGTAGGTACCTAAACTTAACGTACGTCACGCGAAGTTCTACAAGTTGATATAATATTAGCTAATTTAGGAATACATAGTATTCGAACGTATTTCAATCGACTAAAGTTCATTTTGTGGTTACAAACAATAAAATAATACTGCTGCTTTATTTATGCGAAACTCTACCCACATAGTTATTTTGTTTAATAATAAATAATGTGGCAGTAGGCTTAGTAAGCCACAGAAGTTAAGTAGTTAGGTGTGGGTCAATGAAACCACTATTATAATTAAATAATTTAATCCTGTTTCCGCCTACAAGTTTGGTTAACAAGAGTATAGAGGAAAACTGGCCTGACGAGATGCTCGGTAGACTTCGAGATGGAAGGTTTGCAGCCTTCTACTGCAGCGGCTTCGAGAATTTTCTCAGCTGGCTGACCTCTGGCAGCCGACACTCCTTCTCTTCTTCAGACACGAAGATAGGGAGATAAGTAGGTGAAAGGTGATCCCCAGCGGGATCAAGAACACTTAAGTATTTTAAGTTCGACTTCAACTAGCCGTTACAATAATTTTTAAGTATTGACATAGATATCACAGGACACAGTTTTTGCTTGCGAACGCAGAGAGGGTTGCGACGTAAAGTGACGTTGCAAAATCGACGCACCGTCAGTCGCCACCGCTCGTTTACGTTCGGTCGCACTCAGCGATACGTTTTAGGGATGCGCAGACGCGGAGATAAGTAATTCAAAACCCGTAACAATAAATATAATAATTTAGGGTTCCGTATTATATTTCTTAGTTATGATTTATTTTATTTCTTTTATATATTTAGTTGTAAGTTAGGTACTATGTGTGATAGTAATAATAATTTTAGTATGTACCTATCTATGTAGTTAAGTTCACTTCTCCAGTATTCTATCTTATTATTAGTTCGTAAGTTGTATCCTAGCATACAACGTTACAATACCGCGCCGCTTACAGAAGGATTTTGCGTGCTTAACAGATAAAATCCGACTACACTTCTTAATAAACTACTTGTTTAATCTGAATAACTGGCAGAGCTTCTAAACAAGAACTTTTAATCTTTGTAGTATTTTAATTTTAAGTCTTTTATATGCCAACAGCCAATAGTCTTACCGGTCATATCAGACAGCTCGTATACAAGAGGTGATTTTTTACCAATCACCTTGCACTTAACGAATTTAGGAGCTAACTTCTTGTTGAAATATTTATCTTTATCACTCTGATAAAAAGTTCGTTTCCACACTAAGTCCCCAATATTAAATTCCGCAGGCCTACGACGCAAATTATAGCTATGACAATTTCTAGAATGTGCCTGTAGAAGCAAAGCTTGCACTTTGTCAAAGATGCTTGATAGATAGCCTAAATTTTCCGCATACGAATCTCGAGGTTGATAAATAACATCATCACACTCTGCATCGATGTAATGCGAACCGCAAGCAACTAGCTCACGACCATGTACGAGAAATGAAGGAGTATATCCAGTTACTTCGTTTACTGAACTATTAATTGCAAATTGGATTTGAGGTAATAGTTGATCCCAAGCACGATGATCATTTTCAATATATGTCGATACGGCAGTCATTATAGTTTTATTATAGCGTTCAACTGTATTGACGTGCGGTGAATATTTGGGTGTATAGTGCAGATTAGGGATTTTATATTTATTAAGCATGGTTTTCAAGGTGGCACTAATAAACTGTTTGCCATTGTCTAGAATAACAGTTGAAGGAATACCATGTACTAACAATACACGTTCCTCGAGTATCCTAGTAACGACGTCGGCGGTAGCACGTCTTATAGGAAATACCAAACAGTACTTACTAAAGCAGCATGTAACCACAAATATGTAACAATTTTGTTTCCTAGTTGGTGGTAGGGGTCCAACCAGGTCAATACTTATAGTTTGGAATGGTCTAGAACATACTTTAGGTCGACCCATTTCACCCAATGGAGTATGATTCTGATGTTTGTGAGCAATACACGTATCACAAGATGAAATAAAATTGACTACGTCTGCGTGCATTCCTGGCCAATAATAACGAAGAGCCAATCGTCTGTACGTTTTAAAAATTCCTAAGTGACCAGCTATAGGTTCAGAATGGTTTTCCTCAATAACTGAACCTCTTATTTCTTTAGGAATAATTTCCTTCCATTCGAACTCCTTTTGCAAGGAACATTTGCCTTTCATAATTCTATAGAGCTTATCATTTTTAATCATGTAATTAACGAAAGACGTCGGAGAGTTCTGACAACCATTATAGATATTCATATACCATTGATCAGTAGTTTTAGTAGAATTAGGGCTACTGTCAATAGCAGAAATAGGCAACGCACGAGATAAGGCATCAGGTATTACATTATCAGCACCGCGACGGTGTTTTATTTCGAAGTTAAAAGCTGAAAATCTAACACCCCATCGCGCTAGTCGACCGGTTTGATTATTAAGATTTAAAAACCATTTTAAGGACGAATGGTCCGTGTAAACTATAAATTTCTTGCCATTGTCTAAATAGCACCGCCAATGCTCTATAGCTACAAGAACAGCCAAGGCTTCTCGCTCTGTAATGCCATAGTTCCTTTCCTGCGCAGACAGCGACTTGCTCATGTAAGCAATAGGACGTTCAACGCCATCAACAGTTTGAGTAAGCAACGCTCCGACCCCATAGTCACTTGCATCTGTATGCACTTCAAAAGGCTTATCGAAGTCTGGGCAGGATAGAATTGGTGTAGATGTAAGACACTCCTTAAGCTTTTTAAATGCTTCGTCAGCTTCCGTCGACCACGTAAATGGACTTGCCTTTTTACTTGTAGAAGTCAATTTATTTAGTGGGCCAGCTATAGAACTGAAGTTGGGTACAAATCGACGATACCACGAAGCGGTTCCCAGGAATCTCTTAACTTCCTTTTTATTTTTTGGTATGGGAAAGTTTACGATCGCTTCAATTTTTCCAGGATCAACGTGTAATCCATTAGAGTTAACTACATAGCCCAAGTATTTAAGCTCATCACGAAAAAATACCGATTTTTTTAAGTTAATAGTTAAGTTTGCGGATTTAAGCTTATTATATACCTTCACAAGCAGAGATAGATGAGATTTAAATTCCGACGAGATTACGACGATATCGTCTAAGAAGACAAACACAGAATTCTCGAATTCAGGGCCATAGAATAAGTGATCTACTAATCGCTGTTGCGTAGCAGGCGCATTTGTTAAGCCAAAGGGCATGGTAACAAATCTAAATGTGCCGCGGGTAGGTACATAAAACGCAGTTTTATCGCGGTCACTTTCTACAATTGGCACTTGCCAGTAGGCCTTTGACAGGTCTATACTAGATAGGTATTTAGCATTCTTAAGATTATCCAGTATTTCGGAGACGTATGGTAATTTATACGCATCTTTACGCGTGACTGAATTTAGCTTCCGACTATCCAAACAAAATCTTAATTTGCCATCTTTTTTAGGTATAAGCAAAATAGGTGAAGACCACGGACTTTCGCAAGGTTCAACGACTTTAAGCTGTAACATTTCATCTAATTCTTCGCAGACTATACGAAGTTTTTCAGGCGAAAGTCTATAGTAACGTTGGCGGATGGGCGGGGTATCGCCAGTATCTATATGATGTTTAACTAGATGCGTTTGACCAAGCCCTATTTTTTCCGCAGATATAGACTCAAATTGTCCAATGACTTTATCGGCAGTAGCTCGCTCATAGACTGTAAGAGCTTCATATGAATGTAGCATGACTGGGTTTTCGCAAATAATTGAAATAGTTGAAACCTGATGTTCAATATTAGATGATAATAAAATTGAATTGGAAAATTTAGGAAGCAATTGAAATTTTTTCCAAAAATCTATGCCTAAAATTAGAGATGATGTGACAGTAGGTATCACATAAGCTTTTAAGGTATGAGATTGATTTTCAAAGTTTACTGGTAAATTAATATAACCAATAGTGGCTAATTTATGACCACCAGCAGTAATAAAGGATGCAGAATTGTCGCAGTCACAAAGTTCTAAGCCAAATGAAGTAATAACATTCAAGTGAGAATTTTTTCCAAGTATTGTGACAGCGGAACCGGAGTCCAATAGCCCGCATAGTGTCTTATCTCCTACACCAATAGTCACGTAAGGACGTATGTCGCCGTCGGGTTGTTTATTGAAGATTGTTGCAATATAATAACTCGAAAAATACATTTTAATAGTAGATAACCAATCTTGCCAATCTTTTTTGTCAAAGTTATTATTTCCAGTTTTATTACAACAATCTTCGCTAATTAGTTTTTTTTATTGGAAGAAGAATTACAATTAGGACAGTTTAGGCGTGTATACTCCTTCATACCGCATTTAAAACAAATGGGATAGCGATCTTGTTGACACTGTCGCAACGAATGATTATTGCTACGGCAGCGCGGGCAAAATAGCGACTTAGTGTTACTAACACCAGATACCCCCGCTTCAGGTTCCATAGCAGCGATCGCGACGGGCACACTTCCGCCAGGCTTTTCATTATGTAAGTTAGAATAATTATTGTATCTAGGTTTATTATTATACGCATAATATGAGTTTTTACCAGAATAGTAATTGTTTTTGTAGTTATGAGACTTTGGTTCAGCTGGCTTAAGATACGCTAAATCCGGAGCCACAGTTCCAATAGATACTTTAGGTGGTTCATGAAATTGAGAAGAAAAACATTGAATTTTCTCGTAATTAAGACAAAGTTGGCGAAGTGTAGCAATAGAAGTGACGCCAGTAACACAAGATGATAAAACAGTAGCATAACAGGGCCTTATATTATGTAATAAGACATCTAACTTTTCTTGTTCCGACATAGGCTTCGAAAGTCGTGAAAAAAGTTGCGACATTATCGCTAAATAAATTACAATATTTTCAGAATCACCCTGTGTTCTACTACGTATTTCAGATACTAAACGGTAATCGTAATCTTTCTGACAAAAATCCTCAATTAACTGTTTTATCAACTCATCCCAATCATGAACTGATTCACGCACACTACGGTACCAATGCAATGCATTTCCTACAAAAATTTCCGAAGCATACATTAATAATTTTTTAGAGGGTATGTTCCTAACCGTTTGATACTCCTTCATTCTCTGTACGAACGCGTGAACACAACTCCCACCGTCGTATTTTAATTTAATTAACTCGCTTAGCTGCGTACGGTCGCAGCAAACCGATACAATAGGCGTGCCATCGAGTAAAGAAGATGACTGTGCACAGTTAGTGTGCTCAGATGCGGTATTCGTAGTAGGATTAGAAGTTTGTAACTCTAAAAATTTTTTCGACACTGCATTAAATTCTTTAGTTATAGAATTTAATTTCTTTAAAAGTAAAGTATCTGAATTATCTACTCTTTTCAGACGATGGTAAATATGATTGTGCAAAGCTCTGAGACGTTCGTATTGATTGGCATCATATTTTTCGACCAATATATTTACTCGAGAAGTGAATTCAGTCACAGAGATAAGAACACCTTCGCAATCTAAGGAAGCATCAATGCCAGATTCAATAATCTCTTCATTAGGTATTAACGGAGTAAGTTTATTAATTTGTTTGCGCAACCCTAAAACAGTCATGGCCGGTTCCTCGCCCCTAATAAGGACCTCATAAGTCAATTCATGTTTGTTAAGCATAAAATATTTAATTGGGTGAGTTCCCATTATGAATTTAAGTAAGATGTATAAATATTACTACGAGAAAAAAATAGCGCATCCAATACAAGAATAACGAATATAAATTTATAAAATACTAGTGAAGGTAGGTACAAGTTTTAACAAACAATATTAAAATATAATCTAAACTAACGATGCAGATGATACAATATGATGAAAAATGAGTGATTATAGTGCTTTAAATTCTGTTCTTTACATAAATTAAATATATAAATCTACGATTTGGTGATAAGTACGAAGCAATATATGAATGCGTAAAAATGATTGATAGATAACGTGCAAAATCAACAAAATGCAATTCAATTGCGAACTGTTACGTATCCTACTTACAATTTAAATTTACCAATATTGAGATCTAGTAAGTGACTACTTAAGTAGTAACAAAAATATACGTAACGGTTAACAAATTAATCAATTAACAAATGTATTAAAATGAAAACGTACCAGTTCGCTGACTCGTAGGCACCTCCTCGTTCAAAAAATGTACCGCTAGACCAAGTGCTACTAGACTAAACACCAAACATGATTTGGAAACAAGACTATCCACGTTAAATGGGCGCCACTGTGGCAGTAGGCTTAGTAAGCCACAGAAGTTAAGTAGTTAGGTGTGGGTCAATGAAACCACTATTATAATTAAATAATTTAATCCTGTTTCCGCCTACAAGTTTGGTTAACAAGAGTATAGAGGAAAACTGGCCTGACGAGATGCTCGGTAGACTTCGAGATGGAAGGTTTGCAGCCTTCTACTGCAGCGGCTTCGAGAATTTTCTCAGCTGGCTGACCTCTGGCAGCCGACACTCCTTCTCTTCTTCAGACACGAAGATAGGGAGATAAGTAGGTGAAAGGTGATCCCCAGCGGGATCAAGAACACTTAAGTATTTTAAGTTCGACTTCAACTAGCCGTTACAATAATTTTTAAGTATTGACATAGATATCACAGGACACAGTTTTTGCTTGCGAACGCAGAGAGGGTTGCGACGTAAAGTGACGTTGCAAAATCGACGCACCGTCAGTCGCCACCGCTCGTTTACGTTCGGTCGCACTCAGCGATACGTTTTAGGGATGCGCAGACGCGGAGATAAGTAATTCAAAACCCGTAACAATAAATATAATAATTTAGGGTTCCGTATTATATTTCTTAGTTATGATTTATTTTATTTCTTTTATATATTTAGTTGTAAGTTAGGTACTATGTGTGATAGTAATAATAATTTTAGTATGTACCTATCTATGTAGTTAAGTTCACTTCTCCAGTATTCTATCTTATTATTAGTTCGTAAGTTGTATCCTAGCATACAACGTTACAATAACAAATATCCTGGGACAATCCTCATACACGGCTATCTGATCCCAAACTAAGCAGAGCTTGTACTATGGAAACCAGATAACTGATATAATACATAATAAATTTATAGCCTACTAGGAGGCATCCAACTAGCTTAACAACTATCACAATTAAGTGATAGCCGGGACCAACAGCTTTACGTGCCTTCCGAAGTACGGAAAAAACTAGAGTAGAAATACCACTAGGTCACCCATCTGGATACCGTCCATACCGATGATTGCTTATCTTTGCCTTTGAATGGCTAATCAAGCTACACCTGGGGGGCTAAAAAGGAAGCTCACTTCCCTCCAATATGGCGAGGAGGACGATGGCTCCCACACGCGTCATACTTGTGAACAGGTGCTGCTTGTGCTTGTGGGGGCTGGTCTGCTTAAGTTTGCTATTTATTTACTTATTAAATATTTTTTCAGTCTACTTTGTAATTTTGCCGCCGCGCCGGTAAATATTATGTAATTAATCTAAGCCTGTTTTGAAAAGAGTAATTGCTGAGTTTATTGCCGGCTCTCCTCAGCAAATGCAACCTTCCGAACCGGTATTAGAGTATTACAGTCAGACTTTTCATAAGTGCCTGCGAAGGTCTATTTGAATAAATGATTTTGAAATTTGAAATTTGAAGCTAAAGCAATATTGCTACGCAATTCATTTTTGTTTTAATTCTCGGCAGATCCTTGCATTATATCTGCTTTAAATTCGATAAAATGAATTGCGTTAGCAATATTGCTTAGCTTCCTTTTTAGGGGGCCTGAGCGCTTAACATATATTTATCTTGTTACGAATTCGCAAACAAAATCAATTGAGAATGTCAAAAAAAAATGCAGTACCTACCCCAAAGTTAGCATACTTTTACTTTGCGTTACTTTACGCATTCGTAAAGTTTAATTTTGATTCCACTGACTGTGAAGTCAGTTACAAATGCCTCCTAGGCGGCTTGAAAAATTCCGACAGTAGGTTGACCACTAGCCTACCTCCACCGATCCGCAGTGGGCACGCGTGGTGGAGTATCTGCCCATTGGTCCGGTGAGAGTTCATCATACATATAAGGTCCAAATAAATTATAATTTCCTCTTGAGGGATGAATGTATAGGTCATTAGTAATCAAAAAATTATATTAGAAAAATAATCCGTAAGAAAAAAAACATAATTCCGAAATTGAACTTAATATCAGTACAAAGTACCAATTTAACCATTTATCTAAAAAAAAACCCACGGATTATTTTTCTAATATCTTTTTTTGATTACAAATGACCACGCCAAGACTTTAGAAGGACCTTATATATATTTTGTATTATATTTTATGTCTATGGTATGTTTCATAGCGGAACACAATAAAACGCTCGTTTGTCCACGGTTTTGTCACATAGACAATTAAATAAACAAACAAATTGCGTGTTCCCGCCCAATTCATTGACAGCTCGTTAGGCCGTGACAGTTACACTGACAGCTGCCATGTGCACTCCACGGTGTGTTTAGATAGAAATGTTATTTGTAGGGTTCCGTGTCTGCTCAAATTGGTAAAAACAGCCCTGTTATTGAGTCTACTTATAAGTTTATTTGTAGGAATTCCAAACCGGTGGTGGAAAATCAACAGTAACGTAAAATGAAATTAAATGGATTCTACTCCCCGATCTATTCATATACTGCTTACAATATAACGTATTCATTTTCGATTGTTTATAATCGAACGTTGTCAAACCGTCATATTGTGAACCGTCTCTGATATCAAAAAATAATAAAAAAATTATAAATAAAGAAATGCATAGGTTAGATACAAAGAAAGGATAGATAGATGGGAATCCCACCCTCAAAGTAGAGATAGATGATGTATGATAGAGTAGTATGCAGAATGAAAGTGCGAGAGGAATAAATGCAAGAACTAGTATGAAAGAGAAACAGCACAAATATAGGCTTCAACAATGTTGGAGGTAGAAGCACAAAAAAAAAAAAAAAGGAACCGTCTCTGATTGGTCCGTCTTGGCGGTAGTTCGTTCTGTATTCATAGAGTTAGAAAACAAACATAGGAGTTAAATAAAAGAATTTAATTGTTTGAGATCAAAATAAATATGTCTATAATTTTTTTTTAAGAAACAATAAAAACAATCATCTAAGTTACGTATCGCCAAAGATGGTGGCGCGCAAGGTGCGTTCCGACGCATTCAAGTATGATGCCAGTTTACAATATGACGGTTTGTCATGGATAGATTATAAACTATCGGAAATTAATACGTTACATTTTAAGCAGTATGGTACAGTTCACAATTTATCGAGGAGTTTATAATCTCGCTACGTAGATTATAAACTAACGGTTTTCACAAAAATACGGTGAAATATATATTTTTTTACAAGCATACGGACCGCTCAATGGAACGCAGTTACCACATTTTTTTTTATTATCCGTAGTCGGTAAACAAGCATAGGTACGTCCCGCTTGATGGTAAGCGGTTACTGTAGCCATATGGATGATGTAAACACTCGAGGCATCACTCACGCGTTATTACCCCTCCCCCTCCCTGACGAGCTCTTAATCACGGCGTATGAAGAGAGGTTGATAGGAGTCGCTGTGCTGGCGTTTGTACACCGCTGGTCCCTGGTAAATTCCATACCACAAAATACTCGTAATAAATTCACCGTTTGACATTAGACGCGAAGCCAATACAAAAAATCTTCTTTGTAAACCTCACGTAATATAGTCCTTGATATCAATTGAATTTGGGTTAAAAAAAAAAAAAAACGCGCAAAAAAGTTATGGTGTCATGTGAATTAGACCGCGGAACAAAGTTTTTTTTGTTTTTTTTTTTGTGACAAAAATGACAAAAAGGCCAGTCTGATTAAACCTATGGTAAACTGGCTCTGCCGCCGCCTAATGTGCTTAGCTACTAGTAAAATTGTCTATGTAGGTACCTTCGTAATGAAAAATGTTTATGGTCATCATAGGAAGATTTATGAAAAGAATCTTGAAGGTCTTCAGGTTGTAAGTATATTTACTGATCAATGGAGTCGATCGAAGCGCTCGTGGTGTAGCATGATTAGCCGTTCTTAATCGATCGGCAAATTTAAGCTACGTCTGTCGTGGTCGGTACCTGGATGGGTGACCGTCTAGTGGTATTTCAAATCGAGCGTTTCCGTGCTTCGGAAGGCACGTAAAGCCGTTGGTCCCGGTTATCACTTAATTGTGATAGTCGTTAAGTTAGTTGGAGGCCTTCTAGGCGGCTTGAAAACTCCAACAGTAGGTTGACCACTAGCCTACCTCCACCGGTCCGCAGTGGGCACGCGTGGAGTATCTGCCCATTCCCTTTCACCCTGATTTGTGTGTAGGAGGCCTGTGCTCAGCAGTGGGAAATTATAGGCTGATGATGATGATGATGGAGACGATCGTGTAATAAAATGATGGCTTTCTTTCCTTCACCGAAAAGTGAGTAGTGAATCCGTATACAAAGGGTAGTTATGAGACCGGGTATCGAACCTGCTCCCATAAGACCTACTTCGGCAAGTTGTTACAAATATAAAACACTATAATTTATGATCAACCAAACTCTGAAAATCCAATTACGAATCAGCCAATAACAATTAAAAAGAAAACTTTTTTAATTGGGCACCGAAACACAGGAGAATAATCAAAAAAGTTTCGAATTTCGAACTCTGCGAAACTAGTGACACGGTTGACAATAAAAAAAACAAAACATAGACAGACGCAGCGGGCGCCAATACACGTGATTGGTTGGCATTCTCTTTTGTGCATCGCACAATTTTGCTTGCTGTTCCCAAATCTAAATTTGTATTAAATTGAACCTAAACATAATGAAATAAGAGATACAACGTTGCTTGTAAATTGTAGAGTTGGCATGGTAAATGAAAAATGAATGAAAAATAACCGAATTTTTCGCGAGCGTTTTTATGGATGCGGCGAAAAATTCCCGTTTCACACTGTCCACTACGTATGATATAAGAAATTTGATTCTTCTTTTCAGCAAAGTTTCCAAACAAAAGTGAAAAGTTCAGTAGGTCTTATAGTTACGACGAAATTCTTGGGAGGCATAGCCATTACCTATTTTATCTTTGGGGATAATGTGCAAGTGACGAAAATGGAGATAGAAAAGCCTCAAGGTAATTTTCTTTATGTGTTTCGTATCTCTACGTATTTTTTTATACGACTAAGTCGGTAATAAAATAAAATAAATACTTATCCTGGGACATTCCTCACACACGGTCATCTGATCCCAAACTAAGCAGAGCTTGTACTATGGAAACCAGATAACTGATACAATACATATACTTTTCTTTTTTTGTAAATACATAGGTACTTAATTTACATAATTACACCCAGACTCAGGACATACAGACAAATGCATGTCCTGTGCGGGAATCGAACCCACGACCTGCGGCGCAATAGGTGGAATCTTTACCACTGCGCTAACTGGCCCGTCAAATCTTCTGGTAAGAAAGGGTACGGCCCGCCTGATGGTAAGTATGATGATAAAGTACATGTTTAAAAATATGGTTTTAACATCAAAACACCTATATTTATAAAAATAATAATTAGGTAACTATACCCAAGTAACTTATATACCTTTTTTATTCTAACATAATAATTTTATAAGAAACGTTTCCCACAAACCGCTACGAATGACGTCTGTATACAATAACAGCTTCTAATAATATTATACATTGACATCATAGTTGACTTGAATGGATTACCGTGTTACGGAACCGTGGTTTCATTAAGGGTCTCACAGACAGGCGCGGCCTGCGGTGGCGACAACACTGGGCGTTAACTGCACGCACTCATTTGAAAACGTACGGGAGCTAGAGATTAATACAATAAATTCGAAAGCTCCTAATCAAAAATAATTTGCGATATCTGAGAGCTGTTGCACCTAGCAACGTCAGAGCACAACGCGTAGCCAATACCAACATCAACCAATTTACATGCTAAAATAGCTCTGTAACATTAATTTGCTCCTATAGTCTGTGACTAGCTTGTGCTAAGCTAAGTTTTTTTCAGAATCAAGCTCTCGTGGTGTCGCATGATAAGCCGTTCTCAATCGATCGGCAAAATAAGCTACCACTGTCGTGGTCGGTACCTGGATGTGTGACCGCCTAGTGGTATTTCAAATCGAGCGTTTCCGTGCTTCGGAAGGCACGTAAAGCCGTTGATCCCGGTTATCACTTAATTGTGATAGTCGTTAATTTAGGTGGAGGCGGTGGAGTATCTTTTTTTTTTTTTTTTTTTTTTACAGTGTATAGGCCTGCGTTTGACCACAATCTCACTATGGTAAGTGATGATGTGGTCGAAGGTGGCAAGCACACAAAGCCTAGAAGGAACTGGCTCTCAAGTGCAGCTGACGGAACACACCGATAGGTGCTTGGCGACAGATTTTCAACTTGAGGGTGGTAGCCAGCCAGACGGGTACTACAAAGTACCCTACCACCGTGCTATGGTTTCCTCACGATGTTTTCCTTCACCGAAAGCTCAAGCTCAATGTAGGATTCGAACCCGGGACCTTCGTCTCGGTATCCGACGCCACTACCACTGAGCTATCATCGCCTTAAATCCATTCCCGCCCACTCTCTTGTGTGTGCAGCAGTTCTGTGCTCAGCAGTGGGACATTATAGGCTGATGACGACGACGACGAAGCATTTTTTAATAGAGGTAGAGCATAGCCTTTTTTGCTTAAAGAACAGTTCGACGAACTACCTCGACCGTACAGAATACCGCAGGCAATTAAAACAATGCTAATGTTCCGGCGAGTGAGTAAGGTTACCAGAGCACATAGGGGAGGGAGAAAGGTTCGGTAACGCGAGAACTATGAAATATAACAAAGCGAACATAATCGCTGCCGCCAAGCCGCGGTTGTCTGCGAGTGCGTTTAACTATTAAACCATAGATTGATAAATAGGCAGATGATTCAGCTGATGGTAAGTACTTAAGGACACTTGCTCATTATAAAGAATGATAGGGCATAACGGTCTCTCCTGTTTCAAATTTAGAGAAGCCTGACTGGTGAAGTACCTCCAGTTTCCAGAAGACCTCAGCCATATAACACTACTTTATTGTGGTGTTGTGATCCTGCTGTGAGTAAGGTCGCCAGAGCTTCATGAGAAGGCGCAAGTGTACCCGGGATCAGCCAGAAATTAATCATCTGTTGTATCTATAAAACTGCCGCATTCATGTATCACTACGATTGGAGGTCTCCAAACTACGGCCCGCGGGCCAACTCCGGCCCGCGACCACCACCAATCCGGCCCGCAAGACTATTTTGATTATACCGATCGAAATTACAAATGGAGTGGAGCCCACCCCCTTACCATACGCCAAAGATTTCCTACATCCCGGTAAGGTCTGAAATGAAAACGCGTGATTTAAAACTACATAACCCGGTACATTCACAAACACATCTTATCGCAACCTAAACAGAGCTTGTACGCACGGCTACAGATCAAGCTATGCATGTCCAATATAAGCTGACCTCTCATCGTACGGAAATCCTATACAATGCGAGATCAGCTTATACTGGCAATGTATAGCTTGATGTGTAGCCGTGTGTACTATGGAAAACAGATAACTGATATATATATACCGACAACTTTTTTTGTAAATACTCACTTAATATTACATTATTAAATCCAGACTCAGGACATAGATATGATCATGCACACAAATGCATGTCCTGGGAATCAAACCCACGATCCACACCAACCGCGCAACTGACTCGTCGATGTATGTCGGTATGATAACTAGAGGTCCTGGCCCTTGGGATGTAGTGGAAGACTCAGTGTGGCCCTTATGCAAAAACGTTTGAAGACCCCTGACTTAGATAAAGTAGATAGAGATCAATCAGGGCTGAGTCATGGAGCAAAGACCCCATTTAAACTCACACGACATGAAATATCTCTGACATTAATATTTCATTGTAGTTCTCGTGAAAAATATTCATTTGCGAGCAAAACTCATTAAAAAGATAAGTGTTGGTCGTAAACATGACTAAATAGTGGAAATAAAGATTGTGGGACAATTATTAAAAAAAAAAAACAGTAAACCGTTCTTTTGACTTGATGTTTTAATATTAAAATTTGTTTCATACATATTACATATACATACGTATTTTAGTTTTTTTTTATACCTCTAACTAAGGTTTCAAGCAAGCATACGGCCCGCCTGATGGGAAGCAGTTACCGTAGCCTATGGACGCTTGCAACACCAGGGGTATCACTCGCGCGTTGCCGACCGTTAAGAAATCTCTTCACGCCCTTTTTGAAGAACCCCATGCTGTACTCCATTGGGAAAACCACGGCGGGGAAGCGTCCGCGGAAGAAAGCTCCTTTGAGCCCGCACAGTTCGAAACAATTCTGGTTTCAATGTGTGAGGGAGGATGGACTCCCCGTCGATGGCGAGAGTTGCGATGGTGGAAGGTAGCCGTGGGCAACAAGTCGAACAATTCTTTAGAACACTCTCCGTTGTACAAGCGGTAGAACACACATAAGGAGGCAAAGTCACTCCTCAGACTAAGTTCAGTTTTAGTTCGGTAGTTTTCCCAAGGGGAAATGGGGTTCTTTAAAAAGGGTGTACCCCTGGTGTTGCAAGCATCCATACGTTACGGTAACAGCTTTCCATCAGGGCCGTAAACCTGTTTGATGGTTTAAAAGTTTTGGTTTTGTAGTATTGAAGCGCTCGTGGTGTAGCATGATAAGCCGTTCTCAATCGATCGGCAAGTTAAGCTACCACTGTCGTGGTCGGTACCTGGATGGGTGACCGCCTAGTGGTATTTCAAATCGAGCGTTTCCGTGCTTCGGAAGGCACGTAAAGCCGTTGGTCCCGGTTATCACTTAATTGTGATAGTCGTTAAGCTAGTTAGAGGCCTTCTAGGCGGCTTGAAAACTCCAACATTAGGTCTGCCTATTCTCTTTAATACTACTTTCATTGGGTGCAGGAGGCCTCTGCCCAGCAATGGGACATAATAGGCTGATAATGATGATGAGTATTGATTAACCGGCTCGACGGATCGACATCACACGGCTAGTTAAATTCATGCAAATAAACCGGCAATTACATTTCTCGTAAAAGATCAAAAATACCGAAAAGTTTGAGTTCCTTAAGCTGTTGCAAACTCAAAATAATCATAATTAATAAAACCTTAAACCAATAGAAATAAAGACTACTTTATTAAGGTCTAAGCTACATAACGTTATGGTGCGTTTACACTACGCGAACCGACCACGAGCCGAGCCTTGTGTATGTCAAAAAACTGTCAATTGGCGGAGCGCAGTCGAGCGCGAGCCGATCGCTCGTCCCTCCCAAGTCAGTCTTCGTTACACGAATTCGTTCTCCGCTTGTGCTCGGCTTGTGATCGGTTCGCGTAGCAATGACCCACCTTTAAACTCTACTCAACTGTAACTATCACAGTAAAATAAAGAGCAGTACAACAAACTGAGAACACAGTCGCGTATCTACAGCAGTGTAAATCATGTTATATCTTGAATCAAACGGTGGAACTCAGGGGAATTGTCTGGCGCACAGTGGACACTTTTATTGTGTACAGATAAGTAAAAACCGGTCAAGTGTCAGTCGGTGCTCGCTCTGTTAGGGTTCCGTAATCGGTATTCGTATTCGATTTACTCAAATAGATAGACTGATTCACGAGGGATGTGTAATAAGATTATTCTTTGTGACTAATAATCGCGAGCGCCCAGAAATTATTTCATTGAATTTCTAATTCAATGGGCCAGTTAGCGTGGCTATTTAAGATTCCACCTATAACGCCGCAGGTCGTGGGTTCGATTCCCACCCAGCATGCATTTGTGTGCATATCCTGTGCCTAAGTATAATATATAATAATTTACAAACAAAAAGACGTATGTAGTATATCAATTATCTGATTTCCTTAGTAGAGGAATGTCCCAGGATATTATAAAAATATCTTAATTTCAGGTCTGCTACTCATTCCATCTACGAGTAAGAGATTCATGCGTGACATACGGACAGAGGCTACACAATAAGGCTCCGTTTTTCAATATATTTACGGTACTCTAAAAAAATAAGGTAGGTACTTACTAAATCAAGGCTAGTAATTCTAGTACAAACGTCAAGTAAGTATTCGTTGTTCACCGACATATCTGTATATCTAGCAGCGCCCTCTAGGTAGTTTAGCGCTACGAATGTGCTACTACAAAAACTCCCCCCCCCCCCCCTGTAACTTCTAAAATAAGAGAATGATAAAACCTAAAAAAAATATATGATGTAAATTGGTTTGAACGAGATCTAGTAAGTAGTTTTTTTTAATAAATCGTAAACCGCAATTTACCTTTCATTCAATCAACTCAAATATAAAAAAAAAACATGTACGGACCCTCCGTTTGCGAGTCCGACTCGCACTTGGCCGTTTTTTTTTCAATAGTTTTTGAGGCTGGTGATTGTCCCCCAAGAGTCTTAAGACAAGTCACGGTAATTAATATTGAGCCACGTAAGACATTATCACTTGACACCAGGATGTAAGGTGACATTGTGTGACCTGGCGTCTCATTGTTTGAATAGTGACAAACTGTGGTGCTAATTTTTTGTAAATCAAGCTATAAATTGAATTTGTACTGGTTAACATCGGTTTATGAGTCTTTTCTATGAGCGTTTTATTTAGCTCTTTGCATCACATAAACATAATTGCATATAATACATAGCCTTCACCGAAATTGGGTGTCGGGTTTTTTGCGCGCGCTGTAGTGTTAGTGATCGTTTTTTAACCTATTCGATCGTGTTAGCGCTAATTCTCATTTGTATGGCGTTAGACAGGGCCTACTCCGAAAAACGATAGACGATGCAACGATCATCGTTTTGAAATATCAACCAATAGAATTGCAGCAAAACCACAGATTACTAAATAGTTACTACGTGCAAAACTGACAAGACGATAAAATTATGCAATTTTATTGGTTGATATTTCAATACGACGATCGTTGCATCGTCTATCGTTTTTCGTAGTAGGGGCTCAGGCGCCGCCAATTAGTGCTGATTTCTATCAAAATATTATAATGAGTGTTCACGTTTCGATAATATTGTGAAAACCGCATCAAAATGTGTTGTAAAACCTATTTTTATAGTTTTCTTTATAATGAAAATAGTCCATGTTCCATGTCATTTGATTTAAATGCACTTCAATAAAACTATTAAAACTGACTAGTCGTCTATTTTTCCTACATTCGTTATCAGCACGAATTTTTATGAAAATGCTTGAAATGAGTATATTTTCATGGTTTTAAATTGTAGTCAACTAACGTGATTTATGTGATATTTGTAAATTCACAATATAAAAGGTGAAATAAAATAAATACACTGACAGGAGAGAAAAACAAAAGTTCTGAACATGTCAGGCGATCACAGAAAATCTGCATTAAGTCTGCAATCACTAGCGGGAATTCTTTTAAAAGGTAAAGAAAACTATTCTACTTGGAAATTCAAAATAAAGATGTATCTAATACATGACAATTTATGGCATAGTATAGTTGGATACCCTGATGGTGATGAGACTTCCATTATAGTTAAAGAGAGGAATGATGAAATAACCCTTGCCAAGATTTGCTTAACGTTAGATAGTCCAGCTATTACACACGTTAGGAACTGTAAGAACGCAAAGGAAGCTTGGAGTGCTTTAGCAGCAACTTACGAGGATAAGTCCATGGGTCGTAAATTAGCTTTGGAACGCAAACTGTACAGGTACAATTTGAGCGAATATGATTGTATGGAGAAGTACATAAATGCTGTAATGACGACAGCGCAAGATTTGGCAGACATTGGAAAGGTTATTGAGGACTCTTCTTTAGCTGCGATCCTACTAGGAGGATTAACAACTCGTTTTGATCCATTGATCATGGCATTAGAGAATTCTACGGTACAGATATCTAGTGAACTCGTAAAAAGCAAGTTACTGACAGAATTTACGAGGGCTGATCCTGAGACGTCTACATCAAGTGTAGTTTTAAAGGCAAGTTGCAAGAAGACTAAAAAGATTCGAAAAATAGTTTGCTACAACTGTAAGAAACCTGGCCATAAAATACCAGAATGTCCATTGAACAAAAATTCAAAGGTTAGCAGTTCTAACCGGGACAGTAGCAGCATTTCAAATTTATTTAGTGCTTTAAACACTGCTGGAGAAATCAACTCAGAAAAATGGTACGTAGATTCTGGCGCTAGTGCGCATATGTCTGGAAGGTCTGATTGGATGGAAAATGTCAGAGATTTTCCTACTACTAAGGTTACAATTGCAAATGGAGATATCTTACTCAGTGCAGGAATAGGTAATGTTCCTATTGTAAATAATTTTAAAACTGAATGTGGTAAAGATGTTAAGAACATTTCAGATGTGGTGTTAGTCCCTAGTTTAAACACTAATTTGATTTCTGTAAAGAAAGCCACTCAAAATGGTTTTATTGTTCTTTTTGATACGAAAGGTTGTACATTTTTTGATGCTTCTAATTTTTCTTATACAGGTGATGCTCTGTTGCACGGGTCCTGTTGTGGTGGATTGTACACTTTAGATTGCACAGTAACTCTACCCAAACCCTTATCAGCGTTCGAAGTACAGTGTGATGTATCAAGTTATCGTTTATGGCACAAACGACTTGGTCACTTATGTCGTATACGATTACATACACTTAGCAGAGGTAATCTAGGCGTAGCGTACAAAGATGTTGATAAAGAGCCCTGCATAGCATGTATAGAAGGTAAACAAGCTCGAAAACCTTTCAAGAAAATACCTTACCACAAAGCGTCATCTAAGTTAGAGCTGATTCACTCGGATCTTTGCGGTCCAATGTCAGAGAACTCTTTTCAGGGTAATAAATATACTCTAATTTTTATAGATGATTTTACACGTATGATTTTTGTATATTTTCTTTCTTCTAAAAATGATGTAAAGAATAAGTTCTGTGTTTTTAAAGCCATGGTAGAAAGAGAGACAGGTTTAAAAATTAAAACTTTGCGGTCAGATAATGGGACTGAATATGTCAATAAAGAATTTTCTGACTACCTAGACAGTGAAGGCATTAAGCACCAAACGACGGTTCCGTACAGTCCTCAACAGAACGGGGTATCTGAAAGAACGAATAGGTCGATTATAGAAAAGGCGCGATGCATGCTTTCTGATAGTTCTCTTTCAAAAGGATACTGGCAAGATGCGGTAGAGACAGCTGTTTATTTAAAGAATAGATGTCCTCACCGGAGTCTCAACGGTAAAATGCCACTTGAAGAATGGCATGGTGAGAAACCAGATTTGTCTCATTTAAAGGTTTTTGGTTGTCGTGCAATGGTCAAGATCCCAGATAGTATGAGAAGAAAGTTAGATCCTAAAGCGAAGGAATATATTTTTGTCGGATACTCAAAAGATCCACGATGTTATTATTTCCGTGAACCAAATTGTCCAAGAAGGTTGGTAAAGGCGAGAGACGTTGTTTTCTTTGAAGAATCTTTTTCAAATTTAAAGGTTCCAGATAAGAAACAAACTGATTCATTAAACTCTTTTGATGTATCTGTGTTGGATACTGTTCTGAATTTAGAATGCAGTCCGTCAATATCAAAAGAAAACACTGTTAGTGAAGTTGTTGTAGATAGTACTGCAGAACCGGAACCGGTGGTTGAAAGTACTACTGATGAAGAAGATACAGTTATTCCTGAACATAGATATCCACTCAGAAATAGACTTGCCAAAAGATTTGATGCCAATCTCATTACTCAAACTGGCTATTCTGATGAACCTCAATGTTATAAAGAAGCAGTAGAGGCAGTAGATAATTTGCGGTGGAAATCTGCAATGGATGACGAATACAAATCGTTGATGAAAAATAGCACTTGGATGTTGGTGGAAAAGCCAAATAAAAGGGTGATACCATGTAAATGGGTGTTCAAGTTAAAAAGAGATGCTGAAGGGTCAATAGTGAAGTATAAAGCAAGACTGGTTGCCAAAGGTTTTAATCAAGTCTGTGGAATTGACTACTACGAAACCTTTTCGCCAGTAGTTCGCAATTCATCTTTGCGTACACTTTTGGCATTGGCAGCAGAAAAAGGATTGAAAATGCATCATTTAGACATAGATACAGCATTTCTGAACGGTGATTTGGAAGAGATGGTTTATATGCAACAGCCTGAAGGATTTTCCGAGCAAGGCGCAGAAGATAAAGTTTGTTTGCTCAAAAAATCTATTTATGGTTTGAAACAAGCTGCTCGATCCTGGAATATAAAATTAAATAAAACATTGTCCAATATTGGTTTCAAAAGAACCGTTTCGGAACCATGTGTATATATAAAATGTTTTGGTAGTGAAACTATCATTCTGGCTGTATATGTCGATGACATTATCTTATTACCCGACTACGGCGAAGCAAAAAGGAGGGTTATGATTTTGACCGGTATGTATGTATGTGGGTATGTATGTTCATCTCTTCCCTCATACCATCTATACTACTAATGACAAATTGACAAATGAGGTATCGTTGGAAGCGTCTTGATCGTCCACTGGTTATAGGCTATATGACGTTACATTAAATTGGATATGGCGCCCTCTAGAGGACAAAAAGTCATGGACTAAAAGTAAAAGATTTTTTAATGATGCCGTGTTGGGTATCAAATAAAAGGGCTTAATGAGTACATTTCAAAAATATACATATTGTTAGCTATTGCTCGCGGCTTTGCTTGCAAGCACCCGATAATTGGGAATAATTTTTAAAATCTCGCCTCTAATGTGAGCCAAACATATTTTCTCTCCATACCTACCCAAAATACATATATCTATAATAAATAGGTACTCAAAATTCAAGAAAATCCAAAATTCTAAATCATTTATTCAAATAGACCTTCGCAGGCACTTATGAAAAGTCTGACTCTAATACTCCAATACCGGTTCGGAAGTTTGCATCTGCTGAGAAGAGCCGGCAATAAACTCAGCAAGTTGGCGCAGTTAGTTAAGACGTGGAGTCTTAACCTATAGTGCCGCAGGTCGTGGGTTCGATTCCCACACAGGACATGCATTTGTGTGCATGAACATGTCTGTATGTACTGAGTCTGGATGTAATTATGTATATTATAAGTATGTATTTACAAACAAAAAGTAGTATATGTATTATATCAGTTATCTGGTTTCCAAAGTACAAGCTGTGCTTAGTTAGGTATCAGATGACCGTGTGTGAGGAATGTCCCAGGATATATTTATATATTTTATAAAAATTACTCTTTTCAAAACAAGCTTAGATTCATACATAATATTTACATTATAATCGCACTGAAAACAATTGCAGAATCCGGCGCGGCAAAACTATAAAGTAGACTGAATCGACATTTAATCTTCTATAATTTAATTTAATGTGAAAAACGGGGGCAAAGTTTGTATGGGACAACGTGATTCCTTGGTCCGATCTACTTAAAATTTTGCATAAACATTACTTATCAGAATTGATGGAAGACGTATTTCGTAAAATCGTGTTATTTTAGGGGTGATTTGCATCAAAGTTGATATCAATACTCCTTAGTACTTTTGATTTAAATTACTTTTTATTTTGACACATGTTTGAAAACTCACGAAGCGCTCGTGGCGTAGCATGATTAGCCGTTCTTAATCGATCGGCAAAGTTAAGCTACGTCTGTCTTGGTCGGTACCTGGATGGGTGACCGCCTAGTGGTATTTCAAATCGAGCGTTTCCGTGCTTCGGAAGGCACGTAAAGCCGTTGGTCCCGGTTATCACTTAATTGTGATAGTCGTTAAGCTGGTTGGATGCCTCCTAGGCGGCTTGAAAAACTCCAACAGTAGGTTGGCCACTAGCCTACCTCCACCGATCCGCAGTGGGCACGCGTGGTGGAGTATCTGCCCATTCCCTTTCACCCTGATTTGTGAAAGGAGGCCTGTGCTCAGCAGTGGGACATTATAGGCTGATGATGATGATGATGATGATGATTGAAAACTCAATCTGATTTTCACAGATTACAGAATAAGGCAGATGGAGCGCGCGGAACACGGGAGTGAGGCCAAAAAAGTAAATACAAATTGAAAAGCACATACCTAGTATTCGCTTTTAAATTTGTATTTGCTTTGTTTAAAACACATTATTTTATGAGAAACACTTTCTTTTTAACTTTGTTTAAACATAGCGAATACCAGGTATGTGTTTTTCAATTTGTATTTGCTTTTTAGGGGTCACTCCCATGTTTCGCGCGCTCTATCTGCCTTTTGTTCTATAATCTGAGCCGATTTTATTCAAAAAACTTGGTGAAATGCAGTACTCTTTAAAATTGAAATGTCAAATATAAAAGAATATTTAAATCGGATTAGAATTCGAAATTTAAATTTTTTTTTGTTCCAGGATATTTGAATGAAAAACTTACCTTATGCCTTGATTTTCCTTCGAATATTCCTTGGAAATCTCTTAGATTGCCTACTTATTTAGTGAACAATATTTAAAAGTACTTTGACTTCTACTTTTTACCCGACTACGGCGAAGCAAAAAAGAGGGTTATGATTTTGACCGGTATGTATGTATGTGGGTATGTATGTTCATCTCTTCCCTCATACCATCTATACTACTAATGACAAATTGACAAATGAGGTATCGTTGGAAGCGTCTTGATCGTCCACTGGTTATAGGCTATATGACGTTACATTAAATTGGATATGGCGCCCTCTAGAGGACAAAAAGTCATGGACTAAAAGTAAAAGATTTTTTAATGATGCCGTGTTGGGTATCAAATAAAAGGGCTTAATGAGTACATTTCAAAAATATACATATTGTTAGCTATTGCTCGCGGCTTTGCTTGCAAGCACCCGATAATTGGGAATAATTTTTAAAATCTCGCCTCTAATGTGAGCCAAACATATTTTCTCTCCATACCTACCCAAAATACATATATCTATAATAAATAGGTACTCAAAATTCAAGAAAATCCAAAATTCTAAATCATTTATTCAAATAGACCTTCGCAGGCACTTATGAAAAGTCTGACTCTAATACTCCAATACCGGTTCGGAAGTTTGCATCTGCTGAGAAGAGCCGGCAATAAACTCAGCAAGTTGGCGCAGTTAGTTAAGACGTGGAGTCTTAACCTATAGTGCCGCAGGTCGTGGGTTCGATTCCCACACAGGACATGCATTTGTGTGCATGAACATGTCTGTATGTACTGAGTCTGGATGTAATTATGTATAGTATAAGTATGTATTTACAAACAAAAAGTAGTATATGTATTATATCAGTTATCTGGTTTCCAAAGTACAAGCTGTGCTTAGTTAGGTATCAGATGACCGTGTGTGAGGAATGTCCCAGGATATATTTATATATTTATAAAAAATTACTCTTTTCAAAACAAGCTTAGATTCATACATAATATTTACATTATAATCAAGCGCAGTTCTCATACAATTTGATGATTCCACTACACATGCAGATGAAGATGGGCTTGTTAGAATTGAACCTTGTCTGACTGAATTTGACGGATTAAGAGGATCGGGTAAAATTCAACGCAAAATGTTACCGTTAATCCTTACTTGGGCAGTTACTGTTCACAAGTTGCAAGGTTGCACTCTAGATAAAGCAGTAATTGATTTAGGAAAGTCACTATTCGCTAAGGGACAGGCTTATGTGGCCCTTAGCAGACTCAGGTCATTGGATGGATTATTTATTTGTTCCTTGGATCATAATAAATTGCTGAAAAATCCTCATGACCCTCGATCTCTTGAGGAACTGGAAAGGTTAAGAAGTCTTTCAAATTTCGAAACATGATCCTATGTGTAAGTTTGGTATATTACTTAGGAACATGTACAACAAAATTAAAAGCCGCTCTTCAAATACTTTATCAGGAAATTGTAACCCCAAAATAATTTAAATAATAAAAACTAAGTTCAAAAACTAAAACCCGACTACTGAAAAATCACGCTCTAAAAAGTATCAAACAAGAAAATATTCTGATCTGAAATTGTTATGTACACACTGATCAATATTTATCGTCTATTAAATAAACAACTTACACGTAATATATTTAAATGTATTTAATACATATTCACAGTGATGTTCAGAGGTTAGCCGTGGTCATATGCCACTTTGCCCTAAAGCTATGATCGCTTACTACTGTTAGAATGTATTGCTTTTTATTTATTTATTATGGAACAAAAAACAGTTACAACATAAATAAAGGAAAAAGATTATACATTCAAAAAAATATCAATATTGCAGCCCACTACATTGTCCCACAGCTTTGTTAGGGTAGGTGGCATATGACCACGGCTAACCTCTGAACATCACTGTGAATATGTATTAAATACATTTAAATATATTACGTGTAAGTTGTTTATTTAATAGACGATAAATATTGATCAGTGTGTACATAACAATTTCAGATCAGAATATTTTCTTGTTTGATACTTTTTAGAGCGTGATTTTTCAGTAGTCGGGTTTTAGTTTTTGAACTTAGTTTTTATTTTATAAAGAAAAAACATCACTTGACATTGTCAAAAATGACTTGAAAAATCATTTTTCATTAAAAGATTTAGGTTCTTTGAGCTATTGTCTTGGTTTGAATATAAAGTGTGACGATAACAAAATATTTGTTAACCAGAAGACTTATACTCAAATGATTTTAGAACGGTTTAATATGCAAGATTGTAAAGAGAAGTCTACACCATTAGAGAACAACAAGCTTCTAAAAGGTGAACAAGATTGCATTTACCCTTACCAAAATTTTATCGGATGTCTGATGTACTTGGCGGTAAACACAAGGCCTGATATAGCGTATGCCATAAGCTATTTAAGCCAATTCAATAATTGTTACAATAAAAGTCATTGGTTGGCGGCCAAAAGAGTATTACAGTATTTGAAAGGTACTATGGATTATTCTATTGTTTACAGAAAGACTGGTAGACCCTTGTGCGGCTACACGGATGCGGATTGGGCGAATTGCATAAATGATAGACGTTCCTATACCGGATACTGCTATATGCTAGCTGGCGGTCCTATAAGTTGGGAATGCAAGAAGCAACCGACAGTTGCATTATCTTCGACAGAGGCTGAGTACATGGCGTTGACTAGTGCCGCGAAGGAAGCGATTTTTCTTAGGAGATTTCTTTTCGACATTACTGATAACGCTGATAAGGTAACCCTGTATAGTGATAGTCAGAGTGCACAAAAAATTGCTCTCAATCCAATCCATCACAATAGGACAAAACACGAAATATCACTTTATTAGAGAAAAAATTGTTGATGGTCTCATAGACATAATATATTTGCAAACTGATAAAATGACAGCAGTTATTTTGACTAAGCCTTTAAGGTCTACTGCACACCTTAGGTGCACTAAACAGTTAGGTTTAATAAATTAATTATATCTGTATATAAAGTTATATTTTGTGTTATTAGTAATTTAGTATTTTGTTATGTTTTTGTCTTTATTATTACTATTTCCATTATGGGGGGAATGTTGTAAAACCTATTTTTATAGTTTTCTTTATAATGAAAATAGTCCATGTTCCATGTCATTTGATTTAAATGCACTTCAATAAAACTATTAAAACTGACTAGTCGTCTATTTTTCCTACAAAATGAATTTAATAGCATCAAGATAAAAGCCAACAAACGTAGACATACATAATACCCAGAGAAGCGTAATGTCGTCCATTTTGCTTGAAATCTACCCGGCTTATTCCCCACCACCTGCGCCCTGATTGACTAAGTCAACACTAAATATTTAGAAGCAGTGATAGATACTGTTCTTACTGCTACTCTAAAGGGGTTATAATAAAGTTCAAAACAGATGAATCAGAAGGGAAACGTTTGAGTCGATAATTAACTTACGATTCATAGGTACCTGTGAAATCGCATAGCTTTAAAATTATCATGTTGTTCTCGTTAGAGTCTACGTACTAACTTCTTAATTCGGTAAGTACTTGGTGTTATTTTAGGGTTCCGCAAGCCCCAACGGGACCTTTTTACTAATCTTATGCTCGCCGTATGCTAAAGCTTCGAATTTTTTCTTCCAGATGTCTCTTCAGCCATCATCATCTGCCTGCCATGTTCCCAATAATTTGGGGTCGGCGCAATGTGTACGCTTCTTCCATTCGTCTCTTCTATCCGTCATAGCTGCATCCACTCCTTTCTTACCCATATCTTCTTTCACACCATCCATCTTAGTTTCGCCCTTGCTCTTCCCGTATATCCATCCACTTTCATATTCATAACTATGTTATTCACGTGGCTTTCATTCCTCATAACATGTCCATAGCACGATAAACGGTTCTCTCTCTATCATTTATCTTCAGTATGCTTATAGCTAGGGTTGTCACCGTATTAGACCATCATGTACCGTATTGCTACAAGTCCCGTATTTCGACAATTTGGACACTGACGGGGCGAAAAAATAATTAATTTAAATTTAAAAAAACGTATGAAAAATGTCAAGTAACCACTACTTCAAATAAACACATTGATTAAGATAATATTTGATGCTAAATACGGTTGATATCAGAAAATAACTGTAGACAGGTTTGTGGTTTATCTTTACTATAGGTACGTATATACATATTAGATAAACATGCATACTTTGGTGAACTTGAAACTGCATTTCAGCGATAAATGTGTCAATAGTTTTTGGCCATCGAAAGTGTCCCGTATTGATTCGTAGAAGTTATGGCAACCCTACTTATACCACAATAATACTTAACCTAAAAACCTCTATCAAATAACAAAATACGTACAGTTATCTATTCTAAGACTAACCATTGATAGACTTTGATAGACTACTCAATTAAATAAATGTACAATCATTATGAACAGTTGGAAACCGCTAATGACTTGAATGAGTGTACCGGAAGCAACGCAGGCGCGCCTCGATCGTTATACACGCAAATGTAGGTATATTAGTTCTATTGTATAGAAATAGCGTAGGCGCTACTTTTGTCTGCCATTGTACGATGTCTAGAGAATTTTCTTTGCGTAGGCAATAACGGGAACAAAATATTTTGGCCATCAAATAATCTTTTAAGAGGTAGAGCAAAGCGTTTCTTCGCTCAAAGAGCAGCTCGGCTGGGAAAGTACCTCCCACCTTACAGAATCATCATCATCAGCCAATAATGTCCCACTGCTGAGCACAGGCCTCCTTTCACAAATCACGGTGAAGGGGAATGGGCAGATACTCCACCACGCGTGCCCACTGCGGATCGGTGGAGGTAGGCTAGTGGTCAACCTACAGTTGGAATTTTCAAGCCGCCAAGAAGGCCTCCAACTAGCTTAACGACTATCACAATTAAGTGATAACCGGGACCAACGGCTTTACGTGCCTTCCAAAGATCGGAAACGCTCGATTTTAAATGTCACCCATCAAGGTACGGACTACGACGGTGGTAGCTTAACTTGCCGATCGATTAAGAACGGTTTGTCATGCTACACCACGTGCGCTTCAGAATACCGCAGCCAAATAACTTTATGTTGTGTTCCTGCGCGTGAGTAAGGTCGCCAGAACCCGCTTACCAGCTGGCGTGCAGTGGCTGTTTATAAACAAAAACTTGTTGCCCTCAAAATCCTAAAAAGAAATCTTAGCAAGGATTAGGTAGTGCAACAATTTTGTAATGACGTTAAAATGTATAGTGTCTTAGGAATAATTTGGAGGATTTTTTGTATCCAGAAATAAAAAGTTTAAAACATACGTACAGTATAACCCAACTAATATGGCTTACCGATGTACCTGCGCAGAAGACACATTTTCAAAGCGCAGGAAATGCTATTGGTCGGCAGCTGCCGCCATGTGTGCGGAGGGGCGTCACTTGTGAGTGAGACAGAATTAACACTGCAGTGTATTATGAACCATATAGTAGTGATCTAAGGTTGATTGTAAGTTTTAAGCAATCTTTCGCGCCTTATCAGTTGCGTACTACCAACTGTACACACGGTAGGTATCATACATTTTTGCAGAATTTGAGATTTATAACGGACCTTGTACCTTGAGCTACTCATTAGCTGACTTCAAAACAGTGCTTTATTTATTACAGTCAGTTGTTTTCAAATGCATTATTTTTAGTGCAAACCACTTTGAAGTCGTTTTTAGGGTTCCGTAGCCAAATGGCAAAAAACGGAACCCTTATAGATTCGTCATGTCTGTCTGTCTGTCTGTCTGTCTGTCTGTCTGTCTGTCTGTCTGTCTGTCTGTCTGTCTGTCTGTCTGTCCGTGTATGTCACAGCCATTTATTTCCGAAACTATAAGAACTATAATGTTGAAACTTGGTAAGTAGATGTATTCTGTGAACCGCATTTAGATTTTTACACAAAAATAGAAAAAAAACAATAAATTTTGGGGGTTCCCCATACTTAGAACTGAAACTCAATTTTTTTTTTTTTCATCAAACCCATAAGTGTGGGGTGTCTATGGATAGGTCTTCAAAAATGATATTGAGGTTTCTAATATCATTTTTTTCTAAACTGAATAGTTTGCGCGAGAGACACTTCCAAAGTGGTAAAATGTGTGTCCCCCCCCCTGTAACTTCTAAAATAAGAGAATGATAAATCTATAAAAAATATATGATGTACATTACGGTGCAAACTTCCACTGAAAATTGGTTTGAACGAGATCTAGTAAGTAGTTTTTTTTTAATAGGTCATAAATTGAAATTAATATCAAATACTCAGGTCTATACTACCATTTACTTATATACCTACAGGTTTGTACGGAACCCTCGGTGCGCGAGTCTGACTCGCACTTGGCCGGTTTTTATTTTTATTAAAAGTTTTAATGTTGAGTTTTACAAGTTTCAACACCTCTCAAGATTTGTCACTGACAGAGGATATGCATATCACAGTGCAAATTGATAAACATACATAAAAAAAACATTATCATCTTTTATTAGACATCAAGGATCAAATTACACCATGCAACTAATCAAAACACACCATTGTTAAGTCTTGCCATAAGCCTCACATCATAACTCCTATAGCACGTACCTACATATGTTATCTAGTGTCGTGGTTATGTCATTAAGGTGTAGTGACACCGTGGCCTACTTAAGGGCTCACTTTCACTTCTACTCCGAGGCAAGTACCTTCTTTAACTACTGGTTGAACGGCATTGAACGGTCAGACAAGTTTAGCCAAATTGGTTTGAATATTGACTTATGGGACGCTAGATTTCGCCTCGCGGTATCACCCGCGTTTCCAAGGGATCTTATGCTTTTCCGCGGTTCAAAGTATCAGAGAATAGCTGAGTTTCAACCCTCTCCGACATGAAACATTATAGAAATTTGAGAGAGGTAGAGCATAGCGTTTATTTGCTCAAAGAGCAGCTCGACTGGGGAAGTACCTCCACCTTACAGAATATCGCAGCCAAATAACTTTATGTTGTGTAAAGTTGTGTTCCTGCGCGTGAGTAAGGTCGCCAGAGCTCATAGGGGAGGGGGGAAAGGTCGGTAACGCGTGAGCGATGCTTCTTGTGTTGCAAGCGTCCATATGGCTACGGTAACCGCTTACCATCAGGTGGGCCATATGCTTGTTTACCGACTAAGTTGTATAAAAAAAAAAAAAAAAAAAAAGAAAGAAAGAAACAAACTCATTTATCGTGGAGTCGTAATTTATTTATGTTCTTTGTTATTTCTCTCTGTAATTTGTGTGTATTATGTTGGAAAAAAATGTTATTTTTTCTTTCTTTTCACTTTGCCAGTTTAAGTATTTACAGGGCTAGTTTCAGAACTAGCCCTGTAAATACCTAAACTGGCAAAGTTCCATTACAAGATGGCGTTATTATAAAAAACAATGGACCCAATAATTCCATGAGTATTAAAGTTTAATTAACGTTATGAATGAATCAGTTAATGTGTGTTCTGACCACAAACCACAAACTAATTAATTTTGATAAGGAACAATCAGTGTCTTTATATCAATAATTAAAAGATCTACATTATAAAAACACTATCGGTCTTATTACAAAAAACGATCTTCATCCTGGTTTAAACCATAACTTACAAGTCTTGGATTGTTACGGTACTAACGTTGGTCCTACGACTAAAATTCGATCTTATTACAAATCGCAGACTAACGGAGGATGTGTTAATACCACAAATTGAAAAAAAAAAAACAAAAGACAAAAAAGAAACGTTTGAATTATAAATTCGTTCCAAATAAAAATAAAATTAAACAGCCAGCGTGCAGCGCCATCTATTGAGAACTTCCGGGAATGGCGCGACTATGTAGTAGTATTGGAATCTTGTGCATTTTGCGACGCATACAAATTACCTACCTGATAAGAGGATAATTCCTATTTTTTTTTTTAAATTTTCAGATACCTACCTTTATTTTTACTTTCATGAGCCGCTAAAATGTTGCTGGACCAGCATATAACTTATTACATAAAAATAATGATTAGAAGTCGTGTAGTTAAAATGATGACCTAGACACATGCCAATATTATAAATGCTGTGCCAATCACTATGAAATTTGGCACACAAATAAACTATGGTAAGGAGAGAGACATAGGCTACTTTTAAGCCAATTCAGGCAATCTTTTACCTACGGTCTGGTCACACACAGGCACATTGCGAGCGGTGAGGATGTTGGTTGATTGACTGGGCTATACTATCAGGAGTACTGTCACGCCAGTATGTTGCGGGTGAGGACGGTGGGCGCAATAAAATCGCGGGGATGTGGGGGGTGGAGGTGAATGTCCCGACTTTACGTAGTATACAGTCAAAATCGTTTATAACGACGTACCGGATATTACGACGAAATTTTGAGGTCCCGCATTTTTACTTTAAATAGTCGCTGGCTATAACGATGGTAACCGATCGTCCCATCGAAGTCGTTATAAACGGTTTTGACTAACAAGTAGATTCAACAGAATCGCTTTTGTGCAAAAAAAATACAGAACGTGTGAAAAAAAGTGACATTAGGCAGAAATTCAATTCAATATGCAAAGTTGAATGGCCGTATAAATTGCTGATATACCCCCTGTATGCAACATGCAGCATCGTAGCGGCTGCGCAGTGCGCACACGAGCACAGACACGAGTCTCATGGTTCGCGCACCGCCGCACCCGTGTCGCCAAATAGCTGATGCTACTCTATGCATTTTGTACGATTAAGCCCCACGCTCACCATAATGCCACATTATAATTAACTTCTTCCCGCATACTGTAAAAGTCAATGCTGAAGTTCAGAAATCTGCCTGCTTTTTCTAGGTGAAAAATGAGGAATATAACTTTATTAGTCCCATCTATGACTCCGAATTTAATAGACACAAGACAGTACAGGTTTATGTTTGAAGCCTTTGAAGAAGAAGTAGGCAGATTGTCTAAAAATATTAAAAATTGACTTTGCTCTGTTTATTATCGGTTCTTTTCAGTTGAAGACTGACATTAGATCCGTTGGTAACTTAGTAAGTAAGTAACTAGCCTTCATAAGAACTCCTGGGCCTATACTGAATAAGTGGATTCGACTTTGCCTCTTTCTTCAAGTCATCTCAAAGTATCCACCCAATATTGTATCAAGACAAAATATCATGTCTCCACATGCCTTAACAGTACCGACTTTAGGCAAAACTGCAGCGTTTCCGCATGTCAAAACCACTGTCCCCACAATGCGCCCAAACTTCATACAACTATTAAACCTGAGCCACCGTTATGTGACAAACAGCTCGGAATGTTCACTTATATGACGATTATGCAACTTTTAGTTATTTAGTCGAGTGTTTAAACCTTGACGATTCAAATCAATGTGTCTACCACCACCATTATTATTGTAAGATAGCATTAGTTGTAGTAGTTGCTGTAATATGATGCCCTGTGACAGACAGACGAAACGGAAAAAGACGGTGACATAATTTTGCTTTGTTTTTAGGGTTCCGTAGCCAAATGGCAAAAAACGGAACCCTTATAGATTCGTCATGTCTGTCTGTCTGTCTGTCTGTCTGTCTGTCTGTCTGTCTGTCTGTCTGTCTGTCTGTCCGTGTATGTCACAGCCATTTATTTCCGAAACTATAAGAACTATAATGTTGAAACTTGGTAAGTAGATGTATTCTGTGAACCGCATTTAGATTTTTACACAAAAATAGAAAAAAAACAATAAATTTTGGGGGTTCCCCATACTTAGAACTGAAACTCAATTTTTTTTTTTTTCATCAAACCCATAAGTGTGGGGTGTCTATGGATAGGTCTTCAAAAATGATATTGAGGTTTCTAATATCATTTTTTTCTAAACTGAATAGTTTGCGCGAGAGACACTTCCAAAGTGGTAAAATGTGTGTCCCCCCCCCTGTAACTTCTAAAATAAGAGAATGATAAATCTATAAAAAATATATGATGTACATTACGGTGCAAACTTCCACTGAAAATTGGTTTGAACGAGATCTAGTAAGTAGTTTTTTTTTAATAGGTCATAAATTGAAATTAATATCAAATACTCAGGTCTATACTACCATTTACTTATATACCTACAGGTTTGTACGGAACCCTCGGTGCGCGAGTCTGACTCGCACTTGGCCGGTTTTTATTAAAAGAATGTTGTAGACTACTAATTCGCATTGAGCTCGTAGACTGTGACCTTAACCCCCCTCAGGGGAGACTAGAGCCCCCCAGCAAGCCCCCAGCAATATTTATAATGAACTCTTTATGATGATTATCTTTTGAGTTTTATTAGAATTGGACGTTTCCTTGTAAGTGTATCGTAAAATAGAACTTTTTAATTCACTTACGTCTCTTTATCCTCTTCTCGTTTAGTTCGTGTAGTATCGTTCGTATGACAATTGTTTGTTATATAATCACTAACCAATTGAAATACGTTGCCTTTCCTTTCAAAAAATTCAAAATTCAAATCATTTTATTTCAAATAGACCTTCGCAGGCACCTTATGAGTAATCTGACCTGATACTCTAATACCGGTTCGGAAGGTTGAATTTACTGAGAAGAGCCGGCAATAAACTCAGCAATTACTCTTTTCAAAACATGCTAAGATTCCTTACATAATGCCATCCGTCCATGCTCGGCGAACCGAGCACGAGCCGAGCCTCGAACGAGCACAATTCGCGTAGCGTGGACGGCCTCGCGAGCCTCGAACGAGCGCGATTGTCAGTTTTTTCCACAGGTTTTTTCACGTACAAAGGGATTCGCATCGTGCTCGTTGTAGGCTCGTTCGTGGCTCGGCTCGTGCTCGATTCGCGTAGCATGGACGCACCATAATATTTACATCCTAATGGCACTGATAACGTTGCGTGCCCCGACGACAAAACTACCATTCTGCGTATTATATGTATGACGTCACTGTTAATTGACTCACCGTCTTAAATTATAAGTAACTAACTTCTGCCCGCGGTTTTACCCGTATTCCCCGTATAAAAACTAGCTAAAAAAATATCTTTATGCAACTCATGTGTTGCTGTATAACAGAAGGACAAACCAACAAACGAAATTAAGGTACCTATAAGGTAAGTATTCAAGCATTAGACGGTCCCTTTGACGCAGTTGGTTAAGACGTGGAGTCTTAACCCATAGCGCCGCAGGTCGTGGGTTCGATTCCCACACAGGACATGCATTTGTGTGCATGAACATGTCTGTATGTCCTGAATCTGGGTGTAATTATGTATATTAAGTATGTATTTACAAACAAAAAGTAGTATATGTATTATATAAGGTCCTAATAAATTAGTGAACTTCCTCTTGAGGGATGAATGTAAAGGTCATTAGTAATCAAAAAATAATATTAGAAAAACAATCCGAGGAAAAAAAAAAAAAAAAACCTTCGCGCGGCTTCTTTGATTTGCATAGAGACAGTATAGGATTTTTTATTTTTTTTCCCTCGGATTATTTTTCTAATATTATTTTTGGATTACTAATGACCTATACATTCATCCCTCAAGAGGAAGTTCACTAATTTATTAGGACCTTATATAAGTTATCTGGTTTCCATAGTACAAGCTCTGCTTAGTTTGGGATCAGATGACCGTGTGTGAGGAATGTCCCAGGATATTTTTTTTTTTTTTTTTAGATTAACAATACCCTTTCATTACTGACTTTAATTAATAACTGTCAACCCTAGCTTATGGCTAATCTAGATAGGTAATCTAGATGACGTCATACAAACAGAATACAGATTATAATCGGCCAATTTCCATAAATTCAATGTAATTCCCTACCATATTATTTATCTAGGTTGCTCCCCTAATATAAAGCGGGCTTAATACAATTATTCCGCCAATCTTGGACACAGTATAGTGATAGAAACAGTAACTCAACTCATTATTATAGTAGGCCGCATATGGAGTACTGCTCGCACCTCTGGGCAGGTGCACCCGCTTATCAGCTTGATCCACTTGCCTCGGTGCAAAGGCGGGCCATTCGTATTGTCGACGATCCCATACTCACAGGCGGCTTAGAACCTCTCAGCCTTCGGAGAGATATGGGCTCGCTTTGTGTGTTCTACCGTCTGTATAATGGAGACTGTTCTAAAGAACTCTTTGACCTGGTGCCATCGTCACCTTTCTACCATCGCACTGCTCGCCGGCGATGTGGAGTTCATCCTCACGTCCTCGAGCCGCCTCGATCGACCACACAAAGTTTCAGTCGGACGTTCCTACTGCGGACCATTAGGATGTGGAATGAACTCCCCATTACGGTTTTCCCTCAGCGCTACGATATGGGGTTCTTCAAAAGAGGCGTAAAAAGAGCTCTACAAGGTCGGCAACACATTGGCAATCCCCCTGGTATTGCAAATGTCTATAGGCGACGGTAACCACTTTCCATCAGTAGGCCCGTCTGCATGTTTGTCAACCTCTTGACATAATAAAAACTTTTTAACAAAAAAATAAACCACCGAAAAAACTGAAAAGCAAAAAATCATTTTGAATATAACTTGAATTTTATAAGGTTTTGCAGTCGGGGACAAACCAATAACATAAGCTATTACGACAATACGACATTAAATGAAACCACGTAAAGTACTCACGTATACGATCAACTTTTACTATGGGACCGGGGGCTCTACCGCGTAAGGCGAGGAGGGCGATGGCTGCCACACGCGTCATACTTGTGAACAGGTGCTGCTTGTGGGGGCTGGTCTGCTTAAGTTTGCTATTTATTTACTTTTTAAATATTTTTTCAGTCTACCTTGTAATTTTGCCGCCGCGCTGGGGCACGCAATTGTTTTCAGTGCGATTAGAATGTAAATATTATGTAATTAATCTAAGCCTGTTTTGAAAAGAGTAATTGCTGAGTTTATTGCCGGCTCTTCTCAGCAAATGCAACCTTCCGAACCGGTATTAGAGTATTAGAGTCAGACTTTTCATAAGTGCCTGCGAAGGTCTATTTGAATAAATGATTTTGAATTTTGAATTTTGAATTGAATTTTAACTTTGGTGTTCATCGAAACGAACACCATTAATGAATTACTTCCAATCAGGGCCCACGAATAGTCATCGTCGCGACATACCGCGTGCGCATCATTGGATGAAATAATTAATGGTGTTCGTTACAATTACCACCAAAGTTACGCGGTAGAGCCCTAGCTTTAAATTCGAAAAAATGAATTGCTTAGCTTCCTTTTTAGACAAACATTACATTTAACAAATATTACAAAAAAATACATATCTACGTAGGTTATTGGTTTGTCCCCGACTGCAAAACCTTATAAAATTCAAGTTATATTCAAAATTATTTTTTGCTTTTCAGTTTTTTCGGTGGTTTATTTTTTTGTTAAAAAGTTTTTATTTTATATTTTTTTGTGGCTATACTCTACTAATTACTACATGCTTAATTTTTTGATTTCTTTTGATGTAATACACAACTCAGCATTAAAATCTGTGAGAGAACAATAAATCATCCCTATTTTCCCACCCTTAGGGTAGGTATTTTTTATCCATATTTATATGGGACCACCTTCGAGGTATATCCTATCCAATAAAAAAAGAATTATCAAAATCGGAATACTCTGTCAAAAGTTATGCGTGATCATACATAAAAAAAAAAAAAAAAAAAAATATACGCGTCGACTTGTAAACCTCCTCCGTTTTTTCGTCGGTTAAAAAAGTTATGCGTGATCATACATAAAAAAAAAAAAAAAAAAAAAAAAATATACGCGTCGACTTGTAAACCTCCTCCGTTTTTTCGTCGGTTAAAAAAAAAATACTCTAGAAACATTGCGTTAAGTTCCTGGAATTAATGGTTGGCATTTTGACTTTAATTAATTTTGTAAATTTTCAGCCTTTTTTCTAATTTTAATTTGGATTAAATTAATCATTTTGTCTCATTTCAATTTGGATTTGGCATACCACTGTGAGAGCAAGAATAAAATCTTTGATTATTTTAAATAAAATCCTAATTATAAAATTATTAATGCGAAAGTGAGTTTCTTAGTTACGCCTTCACGCCTCAACTAATCAACGGGTCATCACGAAATTTGGCATACAGATAGCCTATGGTATAGAGAAGGACATAGGCCACTTTGTATCCCGGTAACGCGGGTGAAACCGCGGGGGACAACTAGTATTTGATTGTTGACAGAAAGTCCTAGGTATTTAAATTAGTCTATTATTTTTTATCTATTGTTTTTTACTTAAAACGAAAAACGAATGAGATTACTATAAAATCAAGATTTTACTGAAATCTGTGTACATTTTACTGTGTCCCATAGCTCTGGCATCCGCTCAAATTCACCCATCTCGTTCTTCCCTCAATATAAAAATAAGATAAAAGTTAAGTTAGTAACACATACCTAAATCCAAAACTTTGACTATCTATTGGGGTAATACCGGACGTAGAAAGTATTATTATCTTCGTTTATTTTCGGTTAAATGATACTTAGATTTTGGTTGTCCAATTTATATTCTGTTTTCGTTGTAAATTTCAGCCTGGTTAGTGAAGATGGTTTAAATATGAAAACACTTTTCTATACGGGGTGGATTCGACAATACGACATTAAATGAAAACACGCAAAGTACTCATGTATACGATCAACTTTTACTATGGTAAAACGTTTTACGCGGACGCTCAGACTGTCGAATGAGCTCCCCGCCGTGGTTTTCCCAATGGAGTACAGCATGGGGTTCTTCAAAAGGGGTGTGAAGAGATTTCTGCAGGGTCGGCAACGCGCGCGTGATACCCCTGGTGTTGTAAGCGTCCATAGGCTACGGTAACCGCTTACCATCAAGCGGGCCGTATGCTTGTTTGTCACCTAGTGGTATAAAAAAAAAAAAAAACCATCAAAGTATGGTGTGATGAAGTTTTCAGTGTCAGCAAATACCCAAGGGTCTATAGGCTACGGTAACCGCTTACCACCAGGCTGCCATATGCTATTTGCTACCTATAGGTAGTATAACTTATTAAAACCTCATCAACTCAACATTAATCTGCATGTAACATTACCATAATAAAATTAAACTCTATGAAGTTTCTATAAGTAAAAGTTGTAAATTTCGTGAATACAGTAATTAATTATAAAAGGAAATTTTCAAAAGGTATCATAAATATGATATAAAAGTTTACGGACATCGAGCCCCGACCCTTCGCCCTTTGTTCTAAAACAGACCCTAAGATCTGGAAGGTTTAATATTTAATGGCGATTTGTTAACTTTATTTCTTTAGCTTCGTATTTCATAATCCGCTTTTTAGCTTAATGATAACAATCTAATTATTGCTAATTATGGAATTATACTCCCTATAGAAGCTGTTATAAGCATAGAAATAACATAAGCCACACTTGTATACAGCTGTTGCGAAACATATTTGTTTCGGTGCGCTCCAAATCCATCGGGGATCACAGAAACATACCCCCTTACTCATAAAACGTTATTTAACTAATATACTGTTTAAAGGGTCACGTAAATAACGTCACTCTATTGTCATTGTCAAATAGTGACATTATTAACGTTATGATTATTATGATACCGAAACACACCAATACCACAGCCAATACATACAAACACTATTACACACATACACCATACGTATATGTGTATTACATACACAGACCACACTCGACCATTCACACAGCAGCGCTCTTAGTTGTCTTATTTTATTTTTCTTCTTTTTGGCTCTTTTTATGTTATGTTTTTTTTTAACCTTTAATTTTAATTCAATTTTTCTATGTAAAGATACTTTTTGTCTTTTTAATACTCGTAGGTATAGTAAGCACTTGTAAACGTACAGCTTCGTAAAGGCATTGTAAATTTTAAAACGTTTTTTAAAGTAATTTAATTATGCTGTGTAAGTTGTCTAATAATAAATAAATAAAATAAAATAAAATGATCATTTTTAATATTATTGGACATCTGGCAGTGAGCACTATACGTCCTGTTAATTTCAGCGTTATAAACTGGAAGTTCAATCATGAAAACGTAAATAACTTTTTAACCAAAAGTCGAAGGCAGAATCTTTTAACGTAGATGTGACGGGGGTTCGGAGCACTAAGTAAAAGCATAAGTTTCGTTCCTTTATTGTCGTAAACATAGCTTCAAGTGAGCTTTACTCCTTCATCTTTGGAGCACAAATTCTAAATCTAAATAATTTGGGCAGCACAAAATGAGCACTAAGTAATTAGGTGGTCTGCAAAGCCCTAGGGTTGAGGGTCCCGCTCTGCGTACGTACACCCTTTTAATCAGTCATCATCATCTTCATCAGCCGATAATGTCCCACTGCTGAGCACAGGCCCCCTTTCACAAATCAGGGTGAAAGGGAATGGGCAGATACTCCACCACGCGTGCCCACTGCGGATCGGTGGAGGTAGGCTAGTGGTCAACCTACTGTTGGAGTTTTCAAGCCGCCTATTTAATCAGTATATTAGTTAAATAGCGCTTTGTGAGTAAGGGGGTAGTGTTTACCGCAACAGTTTCACATGTTTCAGAAACATATTAGTTTGTTTCTGAAACACGTAGATTTTGTTTCAGAAACAGTATTTATAAACAATTATTTCTCAGTGAATACATGGCTTAATTTAATAAATCTTTGCTTATACTTAAACTTCATAAAATAATAATAAGAGAGATTTTTAATATAATTAATGTAATTTTTTCCAGAAATTTAATTAATTTATAAACTAAATTCTCACAATTAATTTTATAGATATTCTTCAAATGGCTATCTGATCCCAACTCCATGTTTGGTGGACACCAGATAATAAATACTACTTTTATATTATAATCTTAATTCAATTTAATTATCAACTTTAGACCATAATATCCTTTTAAATAAAAAAAAGAAAACAGCTTTAACGTTCAATTCCGGCTTCCCCCCTACGGGGGTCATCGCAATTGCCTTTTCTTTCACACCAGACAATGGAATGCAATTAAACGCTCCCAAACCGGATCGCTCCAGTATTTTCTGGATATATCCGCTCCGTGCCGGATTAAAAGTTTAATAATACGCAATACGCACGCCCGCGGGCACAATTGAGTTCTATGGTTCTATTGTTCACAATTTTGGGGCTATTTTGTCTATAGATAGTAATATCGCTAGATAGTATAAATCAAAGTCGCTCTACGCATCTGTTTGTCTGTCTGTTTATCCGCTAAGTCCTAAAACACGCAATGGATTTTGATGCGGTTTTCACTATCATTGCAGTTCGATGATTTTTAACGAAGGTTTATAATATAGGTATGATTTAATTGTAGTTTCTTTCAAAAAAAATATTGTCCCTATCTATATTTCGGGGTTAAAAGGTCGCAAGCCTTTCTACGTGGAGACTCCAATATCACCGCTTTACAACAAACCAGTGGACATGTTTTCCCATCCAGAAGCAATAAAAACTAAGTTCAAAAACTAAAACCCGACTACTGAAAAATCACGCTCTAAAAAGTATCAAACAAGAAAATATTCTGATCTGAAATTGTTATGTACACACTGATCAATATTTATCGTCTATTAAATAAACAACTTACACGTAATATATTTAAATGTATTTAATACATATTCACAGTGATGTTCAGAGGTTAGCCGTGGTCATATGCCACCTACCCTAACAAAGCTGTGGGACAATGTCACTACATTGTCCCACAATTGGGCTGCAATATTGATATTTTTTTGAATGTATAATCTTTTTCCTTTATTTATGTTGTAACTGTTTTTTGTTCCATAATAAATAAATAAAAAGCAATACATTCTAACAGTAGTAAGCGATCATAGCTTTAGGGCAAAGTGGCATATGACCACGGCTAACCTCTGAACATCACTGTGAATATGTATTAAATACATTTAAATATATTACGTGTAAGTTGTTTATTTAATAGACGATAAATATTGATCAGTGTGTACATAACAATTTCAGATCAGAATATTTTCTTGTTTGATACTTTTTAGAGCGTGATTTTTCAGTAGTCGGGTTTTAGTTTTTGAACTTAGTTTTTATTTAAATTATTTTGGGGTTATCATTTCACGATAACGTATATGCAGAGCTATTTTTCTTTCTTGTATACTATATGTATGGGTAGGTTTGGAGAGAAAATATATTTGGGTATACATATGAGGCGTGATTTTAGATATTATTCTCAATTATCGGGTGCATACAAGCAAAACCGCGAGCAATAGTTAATCTTAATACATAAAATGATAAACTGATTGTTGATATATCAACGCACAGTCCTTACCGCCGTACCTAAAGATTTGAAATTTTGCACAAAGATACCTTATACAGTAGAGGCATCTACTAAGGAAGGATTTTTGGAAATTCCACCCCTAAGAGGGTTAAATAGGGTATGAAAGTTTGTATGCAAGTCCGTCAGTTTTGAAGTAAGGATCTTCAAATTTTATGTCAGCCTAAGCTGACAATGGTTGAGGAACTTATGGATAGATCTCCGCCCGTCTATCTGACTGTCTGTCTGCCTACCACGAGCAAATTTATTTTATACTACTATGGTTACAAACAAGCATATAATCAACCTGATGGTAAACGGTCACTTAAATCAAAAGTACTAAGGAGTATTGATATCAACTTTGATGCAAATCACCCCTAAAATAACACGATTTTACGAAATACGTCTTCCATCAATTCTGATAAGTAATGTTTATGCAAAATTTTAAGTAGATCAGACCAAGGAATCACGTTGTCCCATACAAACTTTGCCCCCGTTTTTCACATTAAATTAAATTATAGAAGATTAAATGTCGATTCAGTCTACTTTATAGTTTTGCCGCGCCGGATTCTGCAATTGTTTTCAGTGCGATTATAATGTAAATATTATGTATGAATCTAAGCTTGTTTTGAAAAGAGTAATTTTTTATAAATATATAAATATATCCTGGGACATTCCTCACACACGGTCATCTGATACCTAACTAAGCACAGCTTGTACTTTGGAAACCAGATAACTGATATAATACATATACTACTTTTTGTTTGTAAATACATACTTATAATATACATAATTACATCCAGACTCAGTACATACAGACATGTTCATGCACACAAATGCATGTCCTGTGTGGGAATCGAACCCACGACCTGCGGCACTATAGGTTAAGACTCCACGTCTTAACTAACTGCGCCAACTTGCTGAGTTTATTGCCGGCTCTTCTCAGCAGATGCAAACTTCCGAACCGGTATTGGAGTATTAGAGTCAGACTTTTCATAAGTGCCTGCAAAGGTCTATTTGAATAAATGATTTAGAATTTTGGATTTTCTTGAATTTTGAGTACCTATTTATTATAGATATATGTATTTTGGGTAGGTATGGAGAGAAAATATGTTTGGCTCACATTAGAGGCGAGATTTTAAAAATTATTCCCAATTATCGGGTGCTTGCAAGCAAAGCCGCGAGCAATAGCTAACAATATGTATATTTTTGAAATGTACTCATTAAGCCCTTTTATTTGATACCCAACACGGCATCATTAAAAAATCTTTTACTTTTAGTCCATGACTTTTTGTCCTCTAGAGGGCGCCATATCCAATTTAATGTAACGTCATATAGCCTATAACCAGTGGACGATCAAGACGCTTCCAACGATACCTCATTTGTCAATTTGTCATTAGTAGTATAGATGGTATGAGGGAAGAGATGAACATACATACCCACATACATACATACCGGTCAAAATCATAACCCTCCTTTTTGCTTCGCCGTAGTCGGGTAAAAATCAGTATGGCCTTCTTTAATCCTGACACAGATAATGTGGATGTTTATGACATGACTGGTGAAAATGTCTTTGAAAACTGTGACGAGTGGCTACCTAGAAAATGGGGCTACTTTATTTATATCCTAAATATATAGGCTTGTGGGTTGGAAACCTATTAATTGGTTTGGGGAACTTCATGTTGGAAAAAGGGGATGAAAGTACTTTGAAAGGCTTTGATCAGTTTCCAGGCGAAACTGCATCAAAACAGAATCTAGAACTCCATATAAAACGCTATGTTGCTCACTGCCACCCACTAAAATTAGAACACAATAAGTACACATACTTATTGTATTACTGATACTTTTTATTACCGTTATACAACCATTATACGACACAAATAAATCCTATCCTAACTAATATTATAAATGCGAAAGTGAGTTTCGTTTGTTTGTTACGCCTTCACGTCTCAACTACTTAACGGATCATCATGATATTTGGCCTGCAGATAGCCTATGGTGTGGAAAAGGACATAGGCTACTTTTTATCCCGGGAACGCGGGTGAAACAGCGAGGGACAGCTAGTATAATAATAAAACCAAGTAACAAATCAGCTTAGTAATGAAAAGTGCGGTCACTACATTAACAGTGTCCGATAAAGTGTCCCGTGGGATAGCGAGTCAGCGGGACCGGGACTCGCCCCGGGATTGGTGTAATTATGTGTAACGTGGGCCGATCTTATCTTGGTAGATGGGTTTTCTAGTTGTGTGCAGATTTAGTGTTGGGGATAGAGAATTTTGTTTGTGAATATAGAAGCGCTAGAAATTCGCCCGCTGTTTCTGTTGTTTGTTTGTATATTCAACGATTTCTCTCATGAAGTAGATTTCATGGTGGTCACATATAAATTTTATTATGATCTGACCATGGAGTCCAAAGATATGGTTAAATTCCTCAATGGAAAGACACGAATATCGCGATTTAAATATTTTATACAATGCATATCTTCTGTCAGTGACAAAGCTGCACTAAAATGTAAAAACTTAAATAAATAAATATCCTGGGACATTCCTCACACACGCTCATCTGATCCCAAACTAAGCAGTGCTTGTACTATGGTAACCAGATAACTGATATAATACATATAATATTTTTTGTTTGTAAATACATACTTAATATACATAATTACACCCAGACTCAGGACTTACAGACATGTTCATGCACACAAATGCATGCCCTGTGCGGGAATCGAACCCACAACCTGCGGCGCAATAGGTGGAATCTTTACCAGACTAATAGCAACTAATTAGTCAGATTAGAGTTTTTTTTTAATAAAACTGAGTGTCGTTTTCTTTTTGTTAAAAAGTTAATTTAATTAAAACTGTTCGTATGATGTGGTACTGCTAGGTACTTCAGTCAACCTCTACTCTTATTCTGTGTCAAAAGAATAGCAGTATAACTAAATAGCTTATACACTCGCCTTTAACTCAAGCGCGTACAATATAATTATCTCTATAAAGCCTTTGTAGAGCTAATAGCTATTTATCAATAGTTTATAATGCGGTTTTTCCCGCCACGTGAGTCACTTGCGTGACTCATTGTACTACTTACTACTTGCTTTACTACTATTAACTAAATTCATGTACAGGCAGGTGGGAAAGTTTTACCGTTTGTTCTGATATAGAGTTTTGATTATACTCATGTTTTCTTTCTCCTCATCTTGTATAGAATATTGTAATTCCTTCTTTCTAGTTTGTTCCTTAGTAAAAATATTTATAGGCGGTTTGTATCAGACATGTGGAAAATAGAGACATTGTTATGATACTACACAATGTAGGTTTCATAATATCCTCTTTTTAAGAATTTTTATATAAAATTTCTTAAATATTATTAGCTTTTGGGTTATTAACGAAAAAGTAAATATTTATTTTTTCTTCAAAATTGTTTTCAAGTAACAATTTTGCAGTTTTATGACGCAGCGCGGTCAAGATTCCACTTATTGCGCCGCTGGTCGTGGTTTCGATTCCCACACAGGACATACATTTGTGGGCATGAACATGTCTGTATGTCCTGAGTCTGGGTGTAATTATGTATATTAAGTATGTATTTACAAACAAAATGTAGTATATGTATTATATCAGTTATCTGGTTTCCATAGTATAAGCTCAGCTTAGTTTGGGATCAGATGACCGTGTGTGAGGAATTTCACAGGATATTCATAGATTTTTATGTGCTAATACATCCATGATATGATAACAATAGCGTTTACAGATTTATCAATAGTTACTGCATTTGAAATGCTTACATAAGTTTTAGATTTGAAATACCAAAGTATGTAGACAATAATATACCGTTGGCGTTGATGATTGTTATTTGAATTTGACCTTTATCTGCTCGCTTAATCGGAAACTTAAAAAAAATCTTTATATTAATGCTCGTTACCCTACAGTCAAGTGGGAAAGTGTTATAATAGTTTTCGTTTCGTGGCTGCACCCGCGTTCCAGAGAGATGTAATATTTTCCCGGTATAAAGATTATCCTATGGTATTCCAGGTTATGACCTACCCGTGTGCCAGATTTCATCACCATTAGCTGTCTTTGAGGCACACTTACTGACAGAGTTACTGTGGAGTTACAAACTCATCACGCATTTGTGCTTGCTAAACAAGTTCGAAACCGCGGTCAAAAATTAGTTCAATAATTGGACTGTTTTACAAAAAAATCACGCTCTAAAAAGTATCAAACAAGAAAATATTCTGATCTGAAATTGTTATGTACACACTGATCAATATTTATCGTCTATTAAATAAACAACTTACACGTAATATATTTAAATGTATTTAATACATATTCACAGTGATGTTCAGAGGTTAGCCGTGGTCATATGCCACCTACCCTAACAAAGCTGTGGGACAATGTAGTGGGCTGCAATATTGATATTTTTTTGAATGTATAATCTTTTTCCTTTATTTATGTTGTAACTGTTTTTTGTTCCATAATAAATAAATAAAAAGCAATACATTCTAACAGTAGTAAGCGATCATAGCTTTAGGGCAAAGTGGCATATGACCACGGCTAACCTCTGAACATCACTGTGAATATGTATTAAATACATTTAAATATATTACGTGTAAGTTGTTTATTTAATAGACGATAAATATTGATCAGTGTGTACATAACAATTTCAGATCAGAATATTTTCTTGTTTGATACTTTTTAGAGCGTGATTTTTCAGTAGTCGGGTTTTAGTTTTTGAACTTAGTTTTTATTTAAATTATTTTGGGGTTATCATTTCACGATAACGTATATGCAGAGCTATTTTTCTTTCTTGTATACTATATGTATGGGTAGGTTTGGAGAGAAAATATATTTGGGTATACATATGAGGCGTGATTTTAGATATTATTCCCAATTATCGGGTGCTTGCAAGCAAAGCCGCGAGCAATAGCTAACAATATGTATATTTTTGAAATGTACTCATTAAGCCCTTTTATTTGATACCCAACACGGCATCATTAAAAAATCTTTTACTTTTAGTCCATGACTTTTTGTCCTCTAGAGGGCGCCATATCCAATTTAATGTAACGTCATATAGCCTATAACCAGTGGACGATCAAGACGCTTCCAACGATACCTCATTTGTCAATTTGTCATTAGTAGTATAGATGGTATGAGGGAAGAGATGAACATACATACCCACATACATACATACCGGTCAAAATCATAACCCTCCTTTTTGCTTCGCCGTAGTCGGGTAAAAACTTAAACCGACTTCAAACTACACTAAAAAGTAATCAAATCCTGATCTGATGACAATAAGACAAAATGGGAAGTGTAGCCATCCAAAAAAAAAAAAAAACGGACGGAAAAATTGACGGAGTTATGAGGTAACAAACATAAAAAAAAAAGTCGGTTAAAAAAGCTAAACACCATTAAAACTATTCAATTTGCGACTCTTGATTTTAGCAACTCCTAGACCCATTACATTACTTTTAGTTATATAATTGTCATAGTGCTTGGGCGTATGAGACCAGAAAATTAAAACATTTTAACAAAAGCTAGGTACTTAGCTTTAATCTCTAAACTTCATAATGACACGTAGATGACAGGCCTAGCTATAGATAATAAAGACATACGCAACGTAGACTTACTCCATCGAGGAGAAATCCCTAACAAGTGTTAATAATACCGGGTATTCCAACTCCGCAACTAATAATGTCTTTTCGCGCTGATAAATTATAGTACCGACCGATCACTACATCTAAATGTTTAGTGTGTTCTTGACTTAGACAATCAGAGCACATTGTTGGCGCAGCATACGAAGATATGCTGGTGGCGTTTGTTCCATACAAACGTAATCCTCAGTTTCCTCTCTGGATAATGACACTAGAGCAATGATTATTCTACCATGCAATCTGTAGGTACCACTGTATGTCCCTCGGTTGTGTTTTTCTCCATAAATTAATTATTATAAGAATTAGGAGCCTTCTAAAATCACAAAGAATTACCATTTTTAACGCCATTATCAGACGTCCAGCGAACTTTGACGAATATAAAACCACAAAGGAAAACCGACAGACATAGCCAAAGCCCTTCTTATTATGATTCTTGTTTTTTTTACATCGATCCAGTTTTGTAGGAGAAAGCCGGGTATTAAAAAATAGCGATTTTGTCTAATTTAAATAGGTATAATCGGTCCAAGCTGTAGTTGTCTCTATCGCCCTCGGGCGGGATAGCTCGGGCACAGCGCAACAGCAATAGATATGTTAAAAACCTATTTTCCAAATTTCTTGCAGCCATCCTATCCTCTTAATGAAGGTATAAAACCTGTTGATTCATACGTGACTCATACAAACAAATACACAAACATACATTATGTATGACACGAGAAAAACTACGATTAGTCACTATTACAATTTACCTATATTTACAATAAGACAACGTGTGAGATGTTTTTAAAAGGGTTGTATTTATTTCACCACAATCTCAGTGTGGTGATGATGTGGTCGAATGTGGTAAGAAAGACTAGAAGGGACTGGAAACATAAATAAATAAATAAATAATAATAATAAATTTATTTATTTCTCTTCACAAGTTTACATTACATATAAAAACTAAACAAAAGATAGGTACACAGTTAGTGATTGTGAAGAGCTGGTGTCTGAAATAGGAATTAACCTGTGTTACAGATCACCAGGACCCCACCCCATGGAACAAACACTTGTTATAATAGTAGTTGATGATTTCCTTAATTAATCAAACAATTTATGTAGATGCAGGTACATTTTCGGAAGAGAATATAAAACAAAGTAATGATTTAATACATTATAAATAAAAATATATATTTATATAAGAAAACTATTTAAATATTTAATTTATGCCTCTGTCTGTGTGTGTGTGTCTGTGTATTTAGTGAAGTAGATTTTCAGTAAAAGAATAATCTAGCCTTTGAAGCCAATTTCTAACAACAGCCTTACATGAAGTTTTAGTTAGTGGGTAAATGTCTAATACTCTGTTTATTTTATTGAACAAATTACCGCTTTGGAAGCAATAGAAACGGTGAGAGAAACTTGTGCTGAAACCTTTTAACACGCATATCCTGTCCTTCCTTCTTTTTTTCTTCACTAGTTCCGGATCAAAGTCTATCTCAGAATGTTGCCTTAAAACAGTGTTAAGAATGTAAAGTTGACGTACGGTCAAAACTTCGCATTTGTCATATAGTTCGGTGGTCGGATAATAGAATGGAAGAAAAAAACTCACTTTGAGAACTGCTCTTTGGGCCCTTTCGATTTTAAGGAAATGAGATTTGGACGCTCCTCCCCAAGTAGTTATGCAGTAGCTGAGCAAAGACTGGCATAAGGCAAAGTAAACCGTTTTTAATAACTTCACATCCGAAACGTGCCTCAGATTTTTAAAATGCAACATAGAATTCAAGTTGATCGAAAGATTCGAATCCTAAACTAATTTAGAGCATACGGCTCGCCTGATTGTAAGCGGTTACCGTAACGTATAGATAGATACGCGACAACACGAGTGCGTTGCTAACTCCAAAAATCGCCATTCGTGATTTATTAAACGCTGGGTTTCAAACAGAAAACCCTAACTATTTTAACTGTAGATAGATAAATAGATAGATAACTCTTTATTGTACACCAAAAAACAAAAACAACATAGAGAAACAAAAGTACTTAAAATTAATTACTGTACAACGGGCGGTCTTATCGCTAAGAAGCGATCTCTTCCAGACAACCTTTACCCACCTACTTACGTCTTTAATCTGTGGTAGTACTGAGTATATTGGTAAGTCATATTCATTTTTTTTATACTTTATATTTGAATTATATTCGCTCGTCTAAATGCTACCATTTCATTTTTATTATTTGTTGTTATAGCGACAATAGCAATACACATTCTGTGAAAATTTCAACTGTCTACTATTACGGTTCATGAGGTACAGTCCACTAATAGACACACGGCCTAGCCGTATATCCTTAGGTACGATTCGTAGTCAGAACAGCATATTCAGCATTGCTTCACTCGTTCCGGTTTCCCGGATCGCATTCTGGACCGATCGAACATTCTCTTCGAGCCATCATTTTTGGTAAACAACCAAAATTTTACGGATAGATTGGTTATTATAGAAGTAGAATCAAAACTAAAGTCAGTCTGAAGTTGATTGTTTTTATCGAAAATAAACATTATTTCAAAGCATATAGGTTACAAATTCCATTGTTTCAATCTCGACTCAGCGTCAAGCGAAACCGCGAAGCGAAACTAGTAAAATAATTAAGATGAAAGAATAGACGGTAGTGGATCTAAAACTAACGTAAGATAGGACCGTTTACTAAGTTTACTTATCATAGTTGGTTGGGTCAACAGCTCGTTATGACGGCATCATTACTGAAGCACGAACATCCTATCACTCAAGAGTTCAGGGGACATTGCTCATAAACACATACTACCATAAAACGTGAATATTAACCAATTCTGACGGTTAATATCTTCAAACAATGATCGTGCTATTGCATCACTTGAAGAAATCTCCCAGGATTGACACAAAGTAAATCAATATTCAATGCCTTCAAGTTTCCTCCATAATTTCCCTAAGAGTAAAATATCTACTGGATTTTCTGGATCATAAGATAAGATTAACCTCACGCCATATTAATTATTCACTTATTATTCTAACACACGCCCTATATACATTAGAACGTGTCCCGAATACCTAATATATAATATTATTAGTTATTAATTAAATGCAAATTGCCTATTCAACCAATTCGAGCACGCCGCGCTAATGCAACTTATTGCTATAATAAAACGTCAGGCGCAGTGACACAGTATTAACACAAATATTATATTATATTAGAATTTGCGTATGGGAAATAATACAATGTTTGGTTAATTCTGTGTTTGTACAATGGATATACATAAGCAGTTAATTGTAGGATTATTATACATGTCTGTGGCTTGATTAGGGAGTGGTAGTGCTATGGAATGCCATGGCAAAATAATAAATTCGAATCCTAAAATAAACTCCAGCTTTCGGTGAACAAAATCGTGAAGAATAAATAGTATAACTCTCAAATAAAAAATCTGCCCTTAAAATACGGTATACTATGGGATAGCACTTTTGGTCACTTCCTTTACCTGAGATTGTGGTCAACTACAAGCCTTAAAAACTCATTATAACTATCCTACCATAGACGTACAACAGATCTAGGTTCGCCTTATCCGATAACCGCCCAAGTCACATCCCAATCCTCAAACACACATAAACAATAATAGTATGCCGATCGGTTGTCATTCTGCATTGAGACGTCGGCACTGAAAATAAGACTCAGTATCATTTATGCCTGCTTTTGCCAGAACTGATATTTCTGACCCATACCTACGTGGAAATATAGTACTAGAAATATAGTCACTTTCATTTTTGATTTTGTGTAAGTCAATGGCAGTCACGCATAAGCGCTCGTGGTGTAGCATGATAATGCCGTTCTTAATCGATCGGCAAGTTAAGCTACCACCGTCGTGGTCGGTACCTGGATGGGTGACCGCCTAGTGGTATTTCAAATCGAGCGTATCCGTGCTTCGGAAGGCAAGTAAAGCCGTTGGTCCCGGTTATCACTTAATTGTGATAGTCGTTAAGCTAGTTGGAGGCCTTCTAGGCAGCTTGAAAACTCCAACAGTAGGTTGACGCGTGGTGGAGTATCTAACCCATTCCCTTTCACCCTGGTTTGTGAAAGGAGGCCTGTGCTTAGCAGTGGGACATTATAGGCTGATGATGATGATGATGAATGGCAGTCAATGCTCTATATAAAAATAAAGAAATGCTTACCCTTTAAAAACTAATATAACTCAATAGCTGCCAAAATAAATCCAACGTGTCCCCATAAATTACATTATATTCGAACCCCGATACCTTTGATGTGGGTACGCCGATAACTACCGCCCAAAATGTTCACATTTACCTTCAAACTTTTACCTCACGAGGTAGATGGAGGATCAATTTGTGGGAATTCTTATATGGACAGATAAGGTAAAAACTTTACAATGGGTTAGTAAGCTTGGTTCAAGAGACAGAACAGGGGGCCAACCACAAGCTCTTAAAACAATATTAGTCCTTATTTGTCTTTTGTCCTGTTTTGACGTTGCATGTCAAAGAGGGACGAAAGACAAATAAGGTTATTATAATATGGTTTTAAGAGCTTGTGGTTGGCCCCCTTATCTCAATAATTCTATTATAATAAGGTCAGACGCAGACAAGCGTGCATCAGTTTTTTGTAAATTATTTTTTGTGACCAAATCGTTGATCTCTCTCTAGCATTATGGACGCTTGCAATAACCGCAGCATCACTCACGCGTTCGTTACCGACTCTTGAAGTCTTGACCCTGTCCAGAAAGGAAGAATTCGGCGCGAATCTCTCGTGAACACATTACGCGTGTACGGCGAGGTCATCATCATCAGCCTATAATGTCCAACTGCTGAGCACAGGCCTCCTTTCACAAATGAGGGTGAAAGGGAATGGGCAGATACTCCATCACGCGTGCCCACTGCGGATTGGTGGAGGTAGGCTAGTGGTCAACCTACTGTTGGAATTTTTCAAGCCGCCTAGGAGGCATCCAACTAGCTTAACGACTATCACAATTAAGTGATAACCGGGACCAACGGCTTTACGTGCTTTCCGAAGCACGGAAACGCTCGATTTGAAATACCACTAGGCGGTCACCCATCCAGATACCGACCACGACAGACGTAGCTTAACTTTGTCACGCACGTAGGCTTTGGCTATCAGCTAACTATCAGCCTACGACCGGAGCATTCAAAATAGTAGATGTTGAAGAAAAAATGAAACTTATAGACTGTCTTCCATATAGTTTATTGAGTAAAATAAAGAACTGTAACAATGAAAATACGATATAAAACACTTGTATGAAAGAATAACCAAATATTTTGATATGGATACTGAGACAACAATTTATGATACAAGGAAGTGGAGATATGAAACGAAGGAACTTACCCCAGCTGGGTTCTAGTAGTATGTTGATTATTTATAATATAAGTGCACTGGATATTGTCACATTGTACACACGGCTATATATCAAGTATTGTACACACTGGTAACTTATTTCTCTTTATGCAATAAATATATTCTGATTTGTTTTATTTTACTTGTAAAGACATGACCGCACAATTTAAGTTTTGTCTCAGAACTGATCGAATAGACTGAATGTCTGATGGACATTCTTCATATGAGATTTCAAAAATTTGAAAATTGGAATTAGAAAATTGATCATATGAAAATTTAAAAATTAGAATAAAGATTTGTGACCAGAAGCAATAATAGAAATAGGAGAGGTCGCATCGTTACAATACCCGGGGCACCGTGGTAAAAAAAATCTTGAAGAGATTTTTTTTTTATGTATCTTCTAAATAAAATAATGTTTGGTATAATTTAGTGAAGGTAAAACCCTTGATAACGATGTGACTAAAAAAACAATTGAAAGTATTAATAAAAGAAGGCAATTGTTTAAATCAAATCTATCTCCGAGTAGACAAAAGTATTTGAAAATGTTTAACTAATTGATGCAAAAGTAAAAATTTAATTGGTAAATGTAAAATAATTTCAAATTAATAAATCAAGAGTTGGAAGACAAAATTTAAACAAAAAAAAAATGTTAGTAAAATGGTTATGTGAGTGATTAATTTAGAGATGGAATGTTATTTATAATGTTTATATACATATAGTTAGTTTCGCCATTCATAAAGATTCAAAATTCCTCATTCATACATCATATCACTTTGCAGTCTTAATTCCATATTTGTGAAGTTAAGACGCTGCACAAAAAGAGACGCTTTATATTCATTAGAAAGCTGCTCAAGAAATCTAACTATAAATTGGTATAAGCTTATTTAGGCAGTTACCATCTGCTGCATTAAGGGTATATTAAGATGGATGATAATTATAATTTATACACAAGTGCACACTGCACAAAATAATGTACTGTTAAAGTACTAGGTAATTGTGTTTAGCACAATAAATAAGGTAGGTAGTAGTAATTACTATTAGGTAATTACTAAATAAGTAATAATTAATTGTAGCATTTTAATGCTAATTAAAATAACCATAGGCTTATTTAAAGTGTTGGTACCGCACTTCCCAAGGCTTATTTAAAGTGTTGGTACCGCACTATTCAGAGATTTGAAGTTATGTGTGTAAAATACTGGACATGGAATGGGGCTTATTTAAAGAGTATTCCTACCGCTCTATACTGAAAGATAATTGCATGTAAGTAGAAGTTAATAACCTCTCTAAGAGGTAAATAATAATGAATATACAATAAAATTACGTGAAACGTTATGATGGAGTTCCAAAATACGATGTGGTGAAAAGAATAAAATATTTTAAATTAATTAAATTAAAGTTAATTATATTAACATTAAAATAGTTAAGAATTGAAATTTTCAATGATAGTTTCAAATTGATAATCAAATGTATTTACAGTTATAATATTAAAATAGTAAAGAAATTAAGTTGTCTAATAGGAATTCTAATAATCAGTGACCGACATAATGGGTTTTTTGAATTTTGAGAATTATGTTGTCTAATAGGAATTTAATAAATCAGTGACCGACATAATGGGTTTTTTGAATTTTGAGAATTATGTTGTCTAATAGGAATTCTAATAATCAGTGACCGTCATAATGGGTTTTTTGAATTTTGAGAATTATGTTGTCTAATAGGAATTCTAATAATCAGTAACCGTCATAATGGGTTTTTTGAATTTTGAGAAATATGTTGTCTAATAGGAATTCTAATAAATCGAGTGACCGACATAATGGGTTTTTTGAATTTTGAGAAAAAAAAGGATAATAATATCTATAATACACATTATTTCTTAGGTACTGGCTTAATATCCTTGATATGCCATCTACCTAAGGATTTATTAGAAGTGTCTGATAAATCATAGATCAAAGGTGAAATTTTATTAGTAATTATGCTTTTAGTAAATTTGGGGGCTAGTTTTGCAGAAAAATATTTGTCTGCAGAACTTAATGGGTAATTTCTTTTCCAAACAACATCTCCTATATTAAACTCGAGATGTTGATGGTGTTTATTATAATATTGAGCACAAGTTTGGTGCGCTTTATATAAACGTGATTGAACTTCTGAGAAAATTGTATGTAACTGTCCAATATTCTCAGCATATTCATCTCTAGGGGCAAAAATTAGTTCTTCGATTAAGTCTTTACTTTTATAAGTAGAGCCGCATGATACTAATTCCCGTCCAAAAACTAAAAATGATGGGGTAAATTTAGTCGTTTCATTAACTGAAGAATTTATAGCAAACTGTATTTTGTTTAAAAGTAAGTCCCAAGTACGATGATCATTGTCAACGAACGATGCAATGGCTGTAATAATTGTTTTGTTATATCGTTCTACTGTATTAACTTGAGGGCAATGAATCGGAGTATAATGAATTTTAGGTATTTTGTAAAATTCAAATAATGATTGTAATAGATGACTTATCATTTGAGGACCATTATCTAATATTATAATCTCTGGGATTCCGTAAGTCATGAAGACTAAGTTTTCAAGAATATGTGCTATTATTTTTGCAGTAGCACGCTTAATAGGAAATAAAAGACAATATTTAGAAAAACAGCAAGTTACAACAAGTATAAATCTATTGAGTTTGTGGCTAATTGGTAGTGGGCCAATTAGATCAATAGATAAGCATTGAAAACATCTTGAACATTGTTTTGGTTTGCCCATAAGGCCTAATTTTTGTTGATTTTGGTGTTTGTAGGCTTGACAAGTTTCACATTTTGCAATGAAAATGGCTACATCTTTGTACATGCCTGGCCAAAAATAATTATTTTTCAAACGGTGATACGTTTTAAAGGTGCCAAAGTGAGCTGTTATAGGAGTGGAATGATTATCATGGATAATAGATTCTCTTAGTTCTTGTGGAACTACGAGTTTCCAAGTATATTCTGAATTATAATTAGTATTAGAACGGGCTAATTTATAAAGATTATTATTTTTTATAATATAATCTGGGGTGGAGGTGGGATTTGTGGAACATTTTGAATATATGGAAATATACCAGCTATCAGCTGTATTAGAAGAATTAACATTAATTAGATTTATTGGTTTAACCGGTGGCGTCGGAGATGACCCGACCGGGCTTTTTTTCTTTACGTTCCGTTGTGTCGGAGATAGCCCGATCGGGCTTTTTTAAATTACCAAGAAATTACATGATTTTTTTTTCGAATTTCATGTTTTTTTTACACTATTACGTAACTAAAGTACCTAAAATTTGGTACGTGAATAAAGAGCATTAAATACCACACCCGTGAATAGGTAGCATTATAGTATGATCAGTACAAAAAAAAAAAAATTTCGCCCGTTGTTTATGGTGAACGGGCTGAATGAGTTAACTCACTCCGAGGCTCACCGAAAATTAAAGTGTAGGTATGATAAATTAACGTATTTCCCATAAAAGGTGAGTGATTTGTATAGAATATTAGTTTATCTAACCGTTTTTGTAATAATCTTTATAATTACTGATGTGTGTAATTAGAATTCCTTGAATCTAAACACATACTTGTGACTCAAAGTACTCCCGTGTTTATAATCAAGAAAATCTTATTTCACACATCAGGATTTATATAAATCATTATTAAAACGGTTAGATAAACTAATAAGCTACACAAATCACCCACCTTTTACAGCCAATCCATTAAATATCACTAATCGCAATCCATTTTGTTTTGAGTCGCGGCACTAGATGCAAATTCACGTAATGGAACGGCTTTTATCAACAAATATTTTTTTGAACCTTATGCCTATAACCACAGATTATAGAATAAGGCAGATGGAGCGCGCGGAACACGGGAGTGAGGCCAAAAAAGCAAATACAAATTGAAAAACACTTACCTGGTATTCGGTTCTGAATGTGTATTTGCTTTGTTTAACAGACTTAATTTAACAAAAAACACTCCTTTATTAAGAAACTGTGGTTAAACAATGCAAATACAAACTGGAAAACTAATACCAGGTATCAGATTTTCAATTTGTATTTGCTTTTTTGGCTTCAATTTCGAGTTCCGCGCGCTCCATCTGAATTATTCTGTAATCTGTGCCTATAACATTAAGAGATAATAGTTAGGGACTCATAAAAGCTAGTACAAACAAAAATGGTTAGAAATTCATTTACGATGTGTGTGTACCATGAACTGAAAGTGGAGGTCTATTTTTAGATATCGAACCACAAATCTACCTCGTTTTTTTTTTTATCATCGATTATTATTTAAATCTTGTAACATTCGTCGAGCTTGGCACATTACCTTACGAACAAAACAGCAACACCGACCCTAAAGTCATAAAATAAGAGAACAATAGACGCACACAAAAAAAAATTGGTTTGTTTACGTTATGCTCGCGATTGTTTACATTAGCATCGTATTTCTCTTTGATGCTTATTTGAGACTAGTAAAACAAGTGTATTAATTAGATAAAACGTGTATTCGTGTTGATATAAAGGTGTGTAATATGTGGACAGAGTTATTAGTCTTGAAGTGCAAACTCGAAATGTTTATGAAGAGTAGTTTTTGCATAGTTGGCATTTTTTCAAAGTTTCTTATTGGAATCTTGTAATACTTCATTACAATTCCAATAAGATTCCAATAAGAAAATGTATTCAGGATGACGCTATAAGTTACTGTTTCTTGATTAATACTGTAAAAACGTAGATATTTATGAATTACTGACCGCGGGTGCCGCCCGCCATTTTGTAAATTTGCAATTATGACGTAATTCCGCGAAAACCGCGATTCCAAGGAAATGTCATTAATTGACAAATTCGCGACTTAACAGGTTAATACGTGATAAAGTATCGGGAACTACGTGATCTTTACCTCGTTTATGTTTTATCTCGAAATTAAACATTGACAACCGTATGCTCCATCGCGCTAGTCTACCGGTTGGATTGTCAAGTCGTAAAAACCATTGAAGAGCTGAATGATCAGTGAAAATAGTGAATTTTTTACCGTTATCTAAATAACAGCGCCAGTATTCTAGGGCTGTTATTACACTTAAGAGTTCACGTTCTGTGATAGAATAATTTCTTTGGGGACTAGTGAGAGATTTGCTCATATAAGCAATTGGTTTTTCTACACCATTAAATTCTTGTGTGAGCATTGCTCCTATGCCATAAGAACTAGCGTCACAATGAACATTAAACTGATTATTGAAATCGGGACATGATAATGTTTCTGTGGTAGTAAGGGCTTTTTTAATTTTATTGAAAGCTTCATTGGTTTCTGACGTCCATTTGAATGGAGGAGCTTTCTTGCTCGTTGAAGTAAGTACTGTTAATGGTGCTGCTAAGGTACTTAAGTTTGGTATAAAACGTCTATACCAACTTGCTGTTCCTAAAAATTTTTTCACTTCTTTTGCCGTTTTTGGTGCCTGAATGTCTAATATGGCTTTAACCTTATCTGGGTCTGTGTGTAAACCTTTTTCGTCTATTATATAGCCTAAATATTTTAATTCTTTCCTGAAAAATGCACATTTTGGAAAATTTACTGTTATATTTGCTTCTGACAGCTTTTTGAGTACTTTGTTTAATAAAATAACATGTTTTTCGTAGGTGGAAGTTGCGATGACTATATCATCTAAGTAACAGAAGATCGAGTTATCAAACTCGTCAGAAAGCAATAAATCTATGAAACGTTGTTGGGTAGCTGGTGCATTAGTTAGCCCAAATGGCATAACTTTGAAATGGTAATTTCCGCGACCTGGGACATGGAATGACGTTTTTGGTCTATCTTCCTTACGTAATGGGATCTCCCAGAAGGCTTTTGCAATGTCAATGGATGATAGATAATTTGAATTCCCAAGATTATCTATAATATCGGATATAAGTGGAAGTTTGTATGCATCTTTATAAGTAATGCTATTTAATTTACGGCTATCTATACGAAAACGCCAAGTACCGTCTTTTTTAGGGGTAATTAAAACTGGGTTAAGCCATGGGCTCTCACTTGGTTCAATTACATCGAGCTTTAACATGTTATCTACTTCTTTACGAAGTGCTTCTTGTTTTAATGGAGATAAACGATAACATCGTTGACGAATGGGAGGGTGGTCTCCAGTATCTATATGATGTTCTGTTAAATGAGTACGTCCTAAAGGTAAAACTTCTGTTGATATGTTTTTAAATTTCTGAATTATCATATCAGTGGTAATACGTTGAGATTCTGAAAGATTATCGTAAGTATGTAAACGTACGTCAGTAGTATTAATTATGAATGTAGGTTTGTTTGTAAGTTTGTATAATTTAATATGGGATAGAATATCTGGGGCTAAATTAAAAGATTTCCAAAAATCAATTCCTAAAATAAATTCTTCAGTAATAGATGGGATTACATGTGCTGTAATTAATGATGATTTATTATTAAAAGTTATTGGCAATTCGATTGTACCAACAGATTGTATAGATTGTCCGTTAGCAACCGTACCTTGAATTAAATTATCATAATGTAAAAAAAATCCTCGTTTTAATAACGATTTATGAGAATTATTACCTAAAATTGTTATAGCACTACCACTGTCAAGTAATCCATTAAAAGTTAAATTATTAACATTTACTTCGATGTAGGGGCGCTCTGAATCAGATTTATTTTGAAATAGGAACGTAGAAATTTTATAAGTATTAAAAAATATTTTGATAGTATTCAGCCAATTATTCCACTCAAATTGATTGAACCTATTTGTTGTATCAGAATGGTTTAAAAAAAATTCTATGTTCCTGATTAATTAGTTTTTTTTGACGTATATTATGACAGACTGGACAGTTGGTAAAAATTACATCTTTCTTTCCACATTTAAAACAAACTTTGTTGGTATTGGTACATTCAGCCAAGGTATGATTGGTTGTACGGCAACATGGACAGGTAAATATTTGTTTAGAAGTTATGGAATTTATGGGATTATAAGATGTGAAGTTATTATTAGTAAAAGGAAATTGAGGAATTTGTGGAGCATGGGTATAGTTTGAGGTATTAGGTAATTCTGAATTATTATTTTGTAAACAACCTTCTATCCATTTACAAGTTTCAAATAATGTGTTTACGGAAATAATATCATTTGGAGAAATTTTATGTGAGTAAACTGGTAATAAATTTCTTCGTAGGATTGAAATTTTTTGATTATCTGATAAAGGTGTATGAAGTTTTGCAAATAGTGATTCCATAGATGAAAAGAAAATGATTACACGTTCATTTTGATGTTGTTTACGTGAATCTATTATTTTATTTAATTTATAATCGTGATCGACTATTTCGAAATCTTTTAAAAATATCGATTTGAAAGTGGACCAATCTTTAATATCTTTTTTGGATCTGAACCAATCTAAAGCTGGTCCTGTTAAAATATCATAGATGTGATTGAATAACGAACCGTCATTAATATTTCTTGCAATAGCAAATTCTTCAACTTTTTGCAAAAAATCATTTGGGCAGCCAACACCTTTATATGTAAAGCGCTTAATTTCTTTATGGTATTTGGTATTAGGTAAAGAAGATAAATTTTTAAGGAAAGTTTCTAATGTCAAGTCTGTAGTTGGTAATTGTCTATTATTTGAGCTTGTTGATGGTATTTGAGGATTTTCTATATTTTGGAAATCTATTTCTAGTCGATTTAATTCATTGATCTGTGAATTAAATGTAGTTAAATTTTCTAGCGAAGTTTCAGTGGTGATATCAAGTAGATTTAGCCTGTTCTTAACATGAGTTAAGTAGGGTTGGATTTTTTCTTTACGTACTGGGTATGTTAAAATTGCTGATGAAATTAAAAGTATGCATTTTTTTATATCTAAAAGATCTTGTTCTAATTCATAGGGACTTGAAATTAAGCAAGGAAATGATGATGGATTTATGAGAGAACTCTCAAGTCTATTTCTTAGTTCTTCATCTGATTGTGAAGTTTGGAAAGAAATATTCCTAAGTTTTAACTCATAAATTATTTCTGGTTTATTTAAGTAATTGATATCCATGATATCTTGATAAAGTTAAGTAGGTAATAAGTTAAGGTAAGTTATATAATAAATAATAAATATATATTGTATATGAAGTGTAATATTTATATTGGTTGCTATTGCTATAATTCATATAGTCGGTCTCGAAGACCTATGAAAATATATGCAATAGCCTAACTAAGTGTTGTAGTGGCCTTTGCTGTACTGATAATTACAAGGATAACATTTGTTACCAACCAGGCACAGCACCGACCGTGTTAATGTCTGTAAGTGTGAGTAATATATAAATAAATAAATTGGTTAATTGATTTTAACTATTCAAAAAAAAAAAAAAAATCAAAAAAAAATTGCATTCAGGTACTTACGTAGTCTATTTACATACTACATCTATGTCTATGTCAGAGCAGAGATAGATTTGTCACAGAAATTCGATTGTCATGGCAACTGTTGTTTGTTATGACAACCATAAATAAATGAAAATGTCAAACCTAAAACTGTGGAATAAATGATTAGACAGGTAAAATTATTAATAATTATGTACAGAATTTTATAATAGTGAAAAATTATTTCTTTCTGGATCTTGAAGTTGGTGTGTCTTCTTTTACGATAGAACAGGATTCAAATAGGTAGTTCGGGCGCCAGATGTCACGCACGTAGGCTTTGGCTATCAGCTAACTATCAGCCTACGACCGGAGCATTCAAAATAGTAGATGTTGAAGAAAAAATGAAACTTATAGACTGTCTTCCATATAGTTTATTGAGTAAAATAAAGAACTGTAACAATGAAAATACGATATAAAACACTTGTATGAAAGAATAACCAAATATTTTGATATGGATACTGAGACAACAATTTATGATACAAGGAAGTGGAGATATGAAACGAAGGAACTTACCCCAGCTGGGTTCTAGTAGTATGTTGATTATTTATAATATAAGTGCACTGGATATTGTCACATTGTACACACGGCTATATATCAAGTATTGTACACACTGGTAACTTATTTCTCTTTATGCAATAAATATATTCTGATTTGTTTTATTTTACTTGTAAAGACATGACCGCACAATTTAAGTTTTGTCTCAGAACTGATCGAATAGACTGAATGTCTGATGGACATTCTTCATATGAGATTTCAAAAATTTGAAAATTGGAATTAGAAAATTGATCATATGAAAATTTAAAAATTAGAATAAAGATTTGTGACCAGAAGCAATAATAGAAATAGGAGAGGTCGCATCGTTACAACTTTGCGGATCGATTAAGAACGGCTAATCATGCTACACCACGAGCGCTTCGTACGGCGAGGTATTGGTCACCAATACATTGAGAATCGCGGCGATTTCGCCCTTTCTGGACAGGGTCTTCCTCCTCGATGAGTACTGGCGACCTATCTCTCGCCCAGGAACACAACATACAGTTATTTGGCTGCTGTATTCTGTAAGGCGGAGGTACTTACCTAGGCGAGCTGCTTCTAGCTGCTCTGCCTCTCTCATACCCTCTACATCTCTTGATGGTAAGGTGTCGCATATTGACGTGAGGACAAGAAGCAATGATTTCAAAAGTCAGGATAGGCCTATCGGAAAATTTTGCAAAAAAACTTCTTCATACAAGTAAACAGTACCGCCATTTGTTTAATATCGATCGAACTAAGAAGTTCCGCGTTGCATAGGTGAACGATGTAACCTTGTATGTGCGTACAATGCACACATGCGGGAGAGAGATAAGCAACGGACGAGCGAGCTGTTCCGCGGACCGCAGACGACTGAGTCGCGTTGGCCCTAACCTGAACATTTTAGGGCCAGCGCGTTGGTGTCATTTTGTCGCGCGTTTGGCCCGGTCCTTACGCTAGTAATATATAAGTCAATGACTAGAAGGCAACTCGCTCTTAAGTGCTGGAAAGCAGTGTGTTCTTGTCTTTGCACTAGAGGGTGGTAGCCAGCCAAACGGGTACTACAAAGTACCCTTCCACCGTACTAAGTACTAAGCTCGTTGTAGGATCGACACAAAGACCTTCGTGACTGCAATCGACGTCACGGCCACTGAGCTATCAAATCGCTTCAAACTTACTGATATCTTTTCCCTTTAGAAAGAAGCCTTTAGGTTAGCCAGAGGCTTCTTTCAATGTTATTAAGAGTTTCTTAACAATGTGTAACTTTATATAAACTTCTAGCGTTATACGATTAGAAAGGGTTCCTTATAGTTAGCGCTAGCCTTTATCTGTTCACACTATTTGTAAACAAAAATAAACCTTATCACTATAAGATTAACTCTTACTTTCGTTCATATAATTCACAACAATTTGTTTGTCTGTGAATATGAAATGAAAATGTGTTTAAACTGAAAGGTACAGGGTATAATTTCCTTTGCAATGTTCGTAAAGGTGAATTCGTATAAGGCAGGGAACACTACGTATAAAGTCGGGTTAGTGTCCGTAAAAAGACGGTGACAATAAAATGTTTGAGTTTCAGGAAAAAATGCAGGTGAAGTTGCAATTTGTGGTTGGCGTTAGGGTGACCACGAAGCACTTTAATAGTTTTAGGACAAATACTTCTAGATACATCAAGACATGCTTTTTTTGGGTCAAGAACATAAATTTTAAGTTAAATGAAACAAAAACTTTCTTATTATAATCTACTTAAAAAATAGATTATGAAAACTTTTTATAAGCTTTTTGTTAACTTGCAATGTATGTGTATTCACGGAATGGTTCGTCACCTTAGAGTCTGTTTTCGCTTGCACCAGATTGCAAGAATCAATTTTAGTTCATCGAAACATGGTGAACGAATCAAGTTGAAAACTGACGAACCTTTTCAATCCGTCGCTGTACCTATGTATGATCAAGTTTTTACTTACAAGATTTTTCTTGCAAGTCGAATTTCACCCACTTCCAGTGGTCGGATTGACTTGATATTCGGTATAGGTACATTAGTATATTGGAAGACTGCATTGTCAGTACAGTCGATAAAAAGTACAGTCACCAAAAGAGCTTGTATTAATATGAGAATTTTTACAAAAACTTATACCATAGAAGTACGTCAGTCACGCACGAATAAGCTATGGAAAGAAATGTACTCAATAGAGTCAAAATCCTAATATCCCGATGATATCCATATCGCATGGTCACTTTACAGTGTGAACTTCAATGGAAGTCGTTCAGGATAGAATTGTAAAAAAGTTATTTTGCCAGTTTGTGGTTAGTGTGCGGTTTCAATAGTAAGTATTACCGGTACCTACATGTACTAGTACCTCGCTCCAAATGTTAAGAGTGCGTATAAAGCAAAATAATATATCTTGGAATTGAAATTTACCCAAGTAAATAATATTTAAATGAAAAAATATTGTTATTGTATTTTCATTATATACACGAGGGTTCTATCCATCGAACAATAAACCCAAATAAGCGCAATGACGTTAATTTTGGTTGAAATATATTCCGCCAATTTCCCACCGCCGGCAATGCACTCTGATTGGTTAAGTCAAGGACACGTGCGCTCTGATTGGCCAAGTCACAAACACACGATGCAGCGAGTGGTCCTTACCTCAGAGTAGATAAATACTACGTACAACAGAGGGTCAGCGCCCATACTTCAAAAGTTACCACCGTAACTCGCGCAAGTACAGCGCCGGTGGTGAGTCAAAGGTACTATTTGCTAGTCTTGCCACGTATGTCACTACAGCAATGTTAGTTTTGTCAGTAAATGACAACAGATGTCACTTTTTATCGAACAGTATTTTAAAGGACGATGGGCACTTTTTATTTTTTCCTAACATTTCCAATTCTATGGTATAAACATTTTTTTATTGTTTGAAGTTTTTAATTTAAAAGGCGTGAAAGTTAAAAAGTTTAAATAATGCTTCCCTAATTATATCCTTTAACATTTTACCATTTTTTGCCTGGTTGGCTAAATCCTAAAGTATAGGGCATAGCGACAAATGCTGAAAGGAGCCCCAAGGCCGATTTTAATAAAAAATAAAACTATATACTTGGTACTCGTTGATTTGAAAAGAAAACTGTATTATTACTCCATCTCATAGTGTCGCTTATAAAGATCTATTTCTGGGAAACAAATAATTTCTGTGGAAAATTAATGGAAACATCTATTTATTAAGAAACCACTACATACATCAAGTCTGGTCGCAGTACTACAAGCTCTGGAAAGACTTGCCACCAAAGAAACCACTATTTTATTTTTGTTATATTTATTAAACTTTAATCAAATGTTTGAATTGACGCCCATTGTTTTTTATACCAGTTTGTTAGCCCGTTGTTTTTGTATCCGGGGGGGGGCCCCCGCCCACATATGGCAACAATACTCCATATGAGGCCGGACTTGCGACTTATAAAGATGCAGCCTTTGCCCCGATGTGAAGTACTGCCTCGCTCTGTTGAGCACTCCAAGCTTTTTGGATGCCAGCTTAATCTTGTCTTCCAAGTGACTTCGGAACAAAACGTCGCTAGAAATGTCGACGCCAAGAATCCCAATGCTTTGACTGATGTTCAAGGAAGTGTTCTGGAATTGTGGAGCCACAGACCATGGGATTTTCTTAGCTGTGAACGCGCAGGCTTGAGTCTTGGTGGGGTTGAAATGGACTAGGTTTAGTCGAAACCAATCGGAGACACAAGCTAGTGTACTCTCGATTTCAGACACCAGCCGTTCGCGGCGTTCCTCCACCTCGGAACGATTTGCACGGCCCGTATAATGAGCGTCCCCTGTACTGTCGTCCGCATAGCAATGAATGATATGCTGTCTATTGACGGCATTCATTGCTATGCAGAAGGAACAGTGTTGGGGACAGCACAGAGCCTTGCCGGCATTCATGTCCATGCTATTAGAGTAGCTACCGTCGACGACGGCTCTTATGCTTCTGCTGGACAGAAAGCTGGCAACCCATTTGCATAATCCCTCGAGAAGCCCGTATGACGGTAACTTCCTTAGAAGACCCCTATGCCAGACCCGATCGAACGCCTTCGCTACATCTAGGCTCACTGCCAATGCCTCACCTTGACTCTCGATGCAGTGGCGTGCCTAGGGTTTCAGAATAGGGCATGCCGAGAGATATGTTACTGTAGTTTTTAACAGTGAATGTAGATAAATCCGTCAGTAGTGTATCAGTCGTAGTTTTAAACCGAATGGTGTGTGAAGCCCAAAAGCTGGGCTTGCCCTACTAAAATAATTCTCGAACAAGAATATAAACTTCCGAACTATTTAAAAGTTCGCGCTCTTCGCTATTATTGCTTTTCGATGTCATCAACCCCCGAGGCGCCTTATATACACACCATTCGGTTTAAAACTAGGTAGGTACGGTATATCTATATCTGTGTACGACCCGCCTCGCACCACCTCGCACGGTCAGTCAAGGCGTCTCGCTCGCACGCGTGGGCTTGCAACCGGGCTTCGTTGCCAGCGAGTGTATCACTTTCTAACCTATGAAAAACTATCCATAATGAGATATAACTATTGTTGGTTTATATAGCACAACAGTATGAGATATTTGAGATAATGAAGCCTTGCATGCGTATGAAGTTGGTTGTGACGGTTCGTAGTGAATGCGAAATGACGAACATCGCGCATGCGCCCCGCCTGTGGCCCCGCTCGCGCCGTTTGCGTCAAATTTCATTACATATGCATTTGTTTGAGCGAAAGTTGTTTTTTTTAAATTGGGAACCCTGCGAAATTTCCAATAGACCTTGCTTGAAACTGCAGAATTTCCGATCACTCTGTTGATTATATAACTGTTAGTATTCCATTTTATTCCTTTGTATTTATAATTTACCGAAATGACCTTACGACCGTCTGGGTTACCTACCTATATCAACTACACCTAATTAATTAGGATACTGATAAAAACACCGTGTAAAATTAACAAAATATATGTACTTACTGTCTTACACTTCAGAATCTTGCAGTAATTTAAAAACCAACAACTTAAATAAAATCTGTTTATTGCGATAGCCGTTAAACTCAAATTATTAGTGTTACGGTTCTCCATTATAAAAAGTGCAGTGATAATTGATAAATAAATATATTTCCTAGGTTAACATCGCACAAGAAAACAAATAATCACGCATTCTGATTTTGGCTCCGACACATTTGCGTATAGTGTGCTCGCAAGCGCGTGGTGGCCCCAACAGTTTAGTAGAGCCCAGCTCGAAGCGAGCTGTAGATGCTTATCGCGGAAGATATAGGCAAGTGACAGAGGCCTGACCCGGCGCTATATAGGCTATTGCCGGCCCTGATTAGGGAACGATTAAAAATAGGTCAAGATAGCAATTTCTTAATCTTCTATATGTTTTAAAAATCACTTTAATACCGAGCAAGCGAAGAGTCTCCGTTTCAGCTTGGACAAAAATGCTTTCGTATGTATGTCCAGATAACCGGCTGTTCTCCACTACAGTTCAAATTACTCATCCGATTCTCCATAAATTTTGTGAGCAGGGTCGGTGATTTACGACTGGCTTTAATCCTTTTGACCACAAAAGAATAACTGTTCTTATTTGATATTTTGTTGAATAAATGAAACCACTATACGTTTTCCTGCACTAGCTAGATACAGACTTAAGCCCATAAAAACAAATGAAATACAATTGGTACGAAACTGCCCATTGTACTTTTAAAAATAATCGTTGTAGATTTCAAAATATTTAGACTATATTTATTTACCGTTTAAGTCTGCTTATTAGAAACAGGTTAATATTAGATTTATTTTATTATTATTTGATTGTTTCGGTCCTAGACGATAAAAAGAAATAAAAATAATCGACGGTAAGGCCATCTATGTAAGGTCGAAAGATTTAAATAAAATTAAATAAATTGCAAATATTGAAAATACGAGTTTAAAAAATTAATTAAATTAAATTATTATTATAAATTGTATTCCTTTGCAATAAATCTCAATAAAAAGTGATTTAATAGCGTTTTGACTAAGAATTAATTTTCAATCCGTCCATACGATGTCTGTAGCGACATCTTTACGTGTGAATTCTACACTAATTATAAAATGTATGTGATTGACTAGACATGTCCTTACTGTTCAAAATCAGTGACAAATCACTGACTAGTTTCGGAATTTGATTGTTCAGTATTACTACTCTAAAGGTATATTTCCTCGATGGTTCTATCAGAGCAAAAACATAATGGAATGAAAATTCCTCGATAGAAAAAAAACCAAAACTACCTCTAATAATAATTAATTTTCGATGTCATTCGTTCATGGTGTATCTAATTAAGACAAAAATTCGATAAATAATATCACTAACCATATAAAACTATATATATAAATAATACTAATATGACCTAGGGCTGGTACTAGCGATTTTTTTAAATATTCTATACTTTACGAGTTATTTAGATTAGAAGCGCTTACCTACTTAATTTTTGTTCCGCGAAGCACGCTATCTCCGTCTCATGCCACGCGAATATTAGACATAAGTTTGTTTCATCTGACATTGCCATATTTTTAACCGACTTCAAAAATAGGAGGAGGTTCTAAATGTTTGTTACCTCTTAACTCCGTCATTTATGAACCGATTTGGAAAATTCTCTTTTTGTCTGGAAGGGTACACTTCCCTTTTTGGTCCCATTGTCACCAGATCAGGATTTGATTACTTCTTAGTGTACTTTGAAGTCGGTTTAAGTTTTTTGTAAAACAGTCCAATTATTCTGGCTTTGTACGCCCTCTTAATGCTATCAGCTATCGTTATCGGTCTTTTTTAGCACAAAAATGTTTCAATAATGTTGCAGTTAAGGTGGATGTATCAGCATGACGCGGGAGATTTAATTTCTTTCAAGTTTTTACTATGTTTAGGGTCCCGTTAAGAATAAAAACAGAACCCTTATAGGTTCACTTTGTTGTCCGTCATCCTGTCTGTTTGTCCGTCTGACAAGACCAGACAATGGAGATATCAAGCTGAAAATACTCAGGTCCGCAATCCCTTGGACCAGTGAAATAATCAAACTTCTGTTTGTTTATGAATAGATAGGTAGGTAGGTAATTTTTTTTTTTTTTTTACCACTTAGGTGGCAAACAAGCATACGGTCCGCCTGATGGTAAGCGGTTACCGTAGCCTATGGACGCTTGCAACACCAGGGGTATCACGCGCGCGTTGCCGACCCTGCAGAAATCTCTTCACACCCCTTTTGAAGAACCCCATGCTGTACTCCATTGGGAAAACCCCGGCGGGGAGCTCATTCCACAGTCTGAGCGTCCGCGGAAGGAAGCTCCTTTGAGCCCGCACAGTACGAAACAATTCAGGTTTCAATATGTGAGGATGGACTCCCTGTCGATGGCGAGAGTTGCGATGGTAGAAAGTAGCCGTGAAGCATTACAAGTAGCATTGAAGGAATAAATAAAAAAGGGGGGGATAACCATTGGTGATAACATAATTGAACTTATATTCGAGATAAAGATACGGCAAAGTGCAAGCACGGTGCATATAATGTACCGTGGTGCAAGTATGGACGGTTCCGTGCAAAAATAATAAATAGTTACAATCCAATTGTGTGGTTTTGCATCTGATCTCAAGTTTATTAATAATCCAATTTTTTTATGAGCTCCACCTGAGTTTAATTCATGCTATCTTGAGCTAATAGTACTTGGTAATAGCTGTTGAAGTATGTCTGTAATATTCTTTTCCAAATTATCCAGTTTTGTATTAATTTTTGTTTCCAAATTATCAATTTGTGTTTCTAAATCATCAATTTTTTGATTTATTATCCTCTGTGTATTGTCAATATCATCTAATTTCTCCTTAATTTTATCGATCGGTTTCAGTATGTATATGTTTTTGGCATCGGAGTAAATAATATTGTTTTTATTATCAAACGTCAGACCCCGGAGATCGTCGATTGAAATTACTTTTCGGACCGTATCACTACCATTGTAGACCTGATATAATGCATTCAGTGTAAAAAAGTAAACGTTTCCATTTACATCGGTAGTGACATCTCTTACAAAATTATCATCTCCATTGTACAAAATAACTGCTTTTTCTCCTTTCTTTTGTCTGTACAATACGTCATCGTTACTGAAATAGATGTTGTCTTCTTTGTCAATTACAAGTTTGCCCGCTATGTCGTCCAGTTCAACATACTTTGTGGATTGCCCATCAACGAACGTGTAAACAGTACTTGTTTTACCTTTCGTATAATACAAAACTTCCATAAATACACGTTCCACACATTGACATCTGCAAGGCCGATACATTCCGCTTTATCAGTACTGGAATTATATTTGTATAAGCCTGTAGTAGTCCCAATATATACCGTTTCCGTTGCTTGATCAACGGTGAGGTGGTTAATGAATGTGACTCCATCAATATATTTAAGCACTTTTGTATTTAAGTTTATTGTTCCTACTAAATACGGTAGTCTATCTTCTACTACATATAAAATGTTTGAGATGTCATCAACGCGCAGAAAATATGGGCCGTTTAAATTTTTATATAATATTTCTGTGCGGTGTTGCACGCCGTCGATTGTGACGTCAGGCATGACGTCAGCTCGGACGCTTATCACACACGTGACACATATGATAATGATGAACATAATTCTGATCTGAAATAGAAATCAAATGTAAGATGAAAGTTGTATTTACCTGAATACATGGACATGTTTTATTTTTAGTTCATGTAGTTTTGTTGGAATAAAGGAAGATGGTCAATAAATACTACCAATTCAAAGATTTATTATATTTACAAATAAAACTGTCAAAAAACGGCAATAATCATGAAGCATTATTTAACTAAAACCCAATTCAACTTATTATTTTTAAGGTTACTAAAATAATTTGGGTAAACATCAGTACCGAGGCGAGAAATTTGAATTGAACATCAGGTGGTTGACGAACCAGAATGTCTTCGTCGACTAAAGGAACACAATGCAAAATACCATGGGCACAATTCGTCCACAGTTGAAATGTAAATAGTACTTACTTCGTCGTTTGTAATTACAGAAATATGTAACAAATAGCCTCCCAAAATATAAAAACAATTTACTCTGTCACATGTGGCAACCACTCAGCTAGGTGTTAGTATATACCGCGCTATTTATACGAAGTCCTTTGTTTATAAACAGATAGGTTGGTCAAAGATAAATTAATGTTAAAAAATAAGGCGATAACCCTATATTTTAACTCTATGTTTACTTTTACTTTCAAGATAATTGGACTGTTTTACAACAAACTTAAATCCTGATCTGATGACAATGGGACCAAACGGGAAGTGTACCCTTCCAGGCAAAAAAAGAATTATCCAAATCGGTTCATAAATGACGGAGTTATGAGGTAACAACCAAAAATAAAAATAAAACAACCGAATTGAGAACCTCCTCCTTTTTTTGAAGTCGGTTTAAAATACGGCATAGTGCATATTAGATTCGAGTATGGACGGTTCTGTGCAAAAATAATTACGGTAGATAGACATTGAAGTAAATATTACAGGAAAATATAACAATGGATGTTTCTAACCACCACAGTTTTTTCGTAATCATTAAAATTCCATCACAAACAAATTTAGTGATGCGGTCCGGTTTGTTCCCCAATTTAACAGTGTCCCAAATTATTGTGGTATAAGACTTCACATGGAAATGCATTTATGTGCATGAACACGAGACCAGAGGGCTGGCCAGACAGTATCCAGTTTTTTTTTGGTCAAAGAATCAGCATTGCTATCCAACGTGGCAATGCTGCCAGCCTTCTGGGCACTTTTCTTGTACGAATTTTTTGACGCCCGTAATTGTACATATTTTTGTACTTATTTTAGTTCTAATATTAGTTTGCAAATATACCTAGAAAGAACGTCGGCATACTACAAGAATATTTTAAAACATGCCAACTTTTATAGGCTGCTGCGCGTAACAGCCACGTTTTGCGCTCCCTCTGCGTCATTCTGCTTGTCATAGTGACGTTCATAATGATAGCAGTTGTTGAAATATTCCAATTAAAATCGGGAGAAATTTAAATATTGAACATTATTTGGCAATTTTATTTATTTTTATTTGATTTAGCCCCTAACAGTTAGGGGCTATTTTTATCGACGCGTGCACAGCTTCGACACTCTATCTGGATGTATCCTTAATCAAAGGTTCTAATATTAGTTTGTAAATTTTGTACATAATGTAAATATATAAAAATTGTTTATATTTTAGGTACTATAATAAAACGATTTATGTATTAACAAACTAAGTAGAATTTTATATACGTGTTCAAGCTTACCATCAGGCGGGCCGTATGCTTGTTTGCCACCTAAGTGATATAAAAGGCAGGGGGGGCAATCCTCTCCTAGGCTATTTAACCTTTATATGAACAAACTGATCGAGGAGCTTAACAATACCAAAATAGGATGTTCAATTGATGGAGTGTGCGTTAATAACATAAGTTACGCTGATGATATGGTGTTGTTGAGCCCATCGGTCAAAGCCCTACAAAATCTTCTGGACATATGTGAGCGATATGCTGTGGCCCATGGCCTCAGGTACAATGTGAAAAAGAGTGAATTGATGGTTTTTAAGTCAGGTAATAAAACGTATACCGTACCGCCTGTCACACTCAGTGGCACTCTCCTGAACCGCGTCACACAGTTCAAGTACCTGGGGCACTGGGTTACAGATACGTTGTCCGATGACATGGATATTGAAAGGGAACGTAGGGCGTTGGCTGTTAGGTGCAATATGCTGGCTAGGAGGTTTGCACGCTGTACAGCAAACGTAAAAATAACGCTATTTAAAGCATTTTGCCAGTCCATGTACACGTGCAGCCTTTGGGTTAAGTACACTCAAAAAACATACAACGCCTTACGTGTTCAATATAATAATGCACTCAGGATGCTGCTGCGACTACCCAAGTTCTGTAGTGCATCAGGAATGTTCGCGGAGTCACGGATAACGGGCTTTCATGCTGTAGTTCGAAACAGAGTTGCATCCCTCATGGGGCGGATGCGGGATAGTCCCAACAGCATCCTGAAGACTATTGAATGTAAGTATGACTGTCCGATTATAAGACACTGGAACGAGATCCACGTTTCCGACTCCAAGGGGGTACTGAGGTGGCTTAGGTTAAAATAATACTTTTAATATACTTATTTATTAATTAAAACGTATATATATATCTATTTTTTAATTGATTGATTGAAATTATATTGTACTAACACATTATTATTATTATTATAAGATTTACTAACAAATATGGAACAAGTTTTCTGAAATAAATGAATTGAATTGAATTGAATAAAAAAAAAAGAAGCTATTATTAATATTCTAGCGAGAGGGAGAGCGGCGTCGCCGAAGTATCTTGCTCCTCCTGAGCTTCATTCATGCCGATGTACGGTACTTCGGGTACATTTCTGAAGTAGCATCCGTCACGGGGGAGGAGAGAGTAGTTGAGCTAATAGTACTTTGTAATAGCTGTTGAAGTATGTCTGTAATATTTCTTTCCAAATTATCCAGTTTTGTATTAATTTTGTTTCTAAATCATACATTTTTTCATTTATTATTCTTTGCGAATTATCAATTTTTTTATCAATACCATCTAATTTCTCCTTAATGTTATCGATTGGTTTCAATATGTATATGTTTTTAGCATCAGAGTAAATAATATTGTTTTTGTTATCAAACGCCATACCCTTGAGATCAGAACTTGAAATATCTATTCTGACAGTATCACTACCATTAATGATCTGATATATTGCATTAGGCGTAAGAAAATAGACGTTGCCATTTATATCCATACTAAAATCATTAACAAAATCACCATTGTACAAAGTAGTAGCCTTTTCTCCTTTCTTTTGTCTGTACACCACTCCGTTATTACTGAAATAGATGTTTTCACCTTTATCAATTAGTAGTCTGTCTACTTTATCGTCAAGTTCAATATACTTTGTGGAGTGTCCATCAATGAATGTATAAACAGTACTTGATCTTTGATTCGTATAATATAAAGCTCCTCTTACATACGCGTTCCACACACTGATATTTGTAAGTCCGACCCATTCCGCTTTATCAGTGCTGGAATTGTATTTGTATAAGCCTGTAGTAGACCCTGCATATACCGTTTGAGTTGCTTGATCAACGGTGAGGTGGTGAGGATGATATACTCCTTCAATATATTTAAGCTTTTTCGTATTTAAGTTTATTGTTCCTAATAAATACCGGTTATAGCCTTCACGGAAATACAAATTGTTTGAGGTTTCATCAACGCGCAGAAAATGTGGGATGTTTAAATTTTCATATATTTTTTCAGTGCGGTGTCGCACGCCGTCGATTATGACGTCAGGCATGACGTCAGCTCGGACGCTCATCACACACACGATACATGTGATAATGATGAACATCATTCTGATCTGAAATAGAAATCAAATGTAAGTTGAATTGCCTCCGAGGCGGCTTGAAAAATTCCAACAGTAGGTTGACCACCTCCACCAATCCGCAGTGGGCACGCGTGGTGGAGTATCGCCCAGTCCCTTTCACCCTCATTTGTGAAAGGAGGCCTGTGCTCAGCAGTGGGACATTATAGGCTGATGATGATGATGATGATGATGATGATGATGATGATGATCATGTGAAGTTTGCTGAAACTGATATGCTGCTAATGCTTTTTAGGTATTTAGGTGAGCAATACCAATTAACATCAGGTTATCTTCGTCGACTGAGGAACACAATGCAAAATACGATGGGAACAATTCGTCCACAATTAAAATTGTGAATAGTACTTACTTCGTCGTTTGTAATTACAGAAATATGTAACAAATATAAAACGTAAAATCAAGTAGGTAATAAACACGTGGCAGCCACTCAACTCAGCTAGGCGATTGTAACTAAAGACGCGTTATTTATACGTCCTTTGTTTATAAATAGATAGGTAGGTCAGTGATAATAATTTTAAAACAAGGTGATAACATAATTGTACATTACGTAAAAGATAATTATGTTCAAAATACGGCAAAGTGCTAGTTAGATTCGAGTAGTATTATGGTTCCGTGCAAAAATAATAAAAGCAACCTATTTTTGTGGTTTTGTATCTCAAGTTTATTCTACAATTTTGTTATGAAACGACCTTAGATAATTTCTAAGCTAGTAACGGTTAATAATATTTCAAAAGAAAATAATTATGCCGAATAGTTTAGGCATATTTTTTATACTACTAAAGAAGCAAACAAGCAAACATCTCGCCTGGTACTGTAGTAAGCGGTTTCCGTCTTCTACAGCGCGCAGCGTAAAAATAATTTCTTCACAACTTTCTTGAAGGACTTCATCCTGCACTACCTTGGGAAAACCACTACAAAATCTTCGTAGCATAAAACAATATAAACAAGCAACAGAACTCATAATTCTCAAAATAAAGTATGGCGCATATTTTCCCAGCGAAGGAGACATTAAGTGGCGGTAAATAATTAGTTTGAACCGTCAGTCGGTATCAGTGGAGGCAAGCTTGGCCGTAACTCTTAGATAGGAAGCTGGCTTGATTTAGTGGGCGACGCGCGCGTAGTGTTGCCCGCTCGGCGCTTTGCAACTAGACTGCGACTAGGGAATGCAAAACCGTGGCAAAATGAAAACCGGTTTTTTTTTCGGTTATGGAGAGGTAAAACCGGTTAACCGGTTTTAAAACCGGTTTTTTTAATGTTCGCTCGTTTTTTTTTCACGTTATTTCTATAGCTCGAATTATAGGTAATAACCGTGCCTAAGATTAAAAAATCGCAAACTGAGGAATTATAGTCGGTTAAAGTTAATGAAGAGAGTATAAAAGAAAACTCAAATTCATCATCACCATCTGCCTGCCCTGTTCCCAACCATTTGTGGTCGGCGCAATATGTACGCTTCTTCCATTCGTCTATTCTATCCGTTATACCAACTTTCACTCCTTTCTTAATAATATCATCTTTCACACAATCCATCCATCTCTTTTTCATCAAATTGATGGAAATAATAGTTTATTACCCGACTACGGCGAAGCAAAAAGGAGGGTTATGATTTTGACCGGTATGTATGTATGTGGGTATGTATGTTCATCTCTTCCCTCATACCATCTATACTACTAATGACAAATTGACAAATGAGGTATCGTTGGAAGCGTCTTGATCGTCCACTGGTTATAGGCTATATGACGTTACATTAAATTGGATATGGCGCCCTCTAGAGGACAAAAAGTCATGGACTAAAAGTAAAAGATTTTTTAATGATGCCGTGTTGGGTATCAAATAAAAGGGCTTAATGAGTACATTTCAAAAATATACATATTGTTAGCTATTGCTCGCGGCTTTGCTTGCAAGCACCCGATAATTGGGAATAATTTTTAAAATCTCGCCTCTAATGTGAGCCAAACATATTTTCTCTCCATACCTACCCAAAATAAATATATCTATAATAAATAGGTACTCAAAATTCAAGAAAATCCAAAATTTATTACCTATTGAAAAAGGTCAGGCAGTAACATTAAGACCGCTAACGGGAGATCGTCTGCAAAGAGAACGAACCAAATGGAGAACTATTGAGTGGGTTATAATAGACGAGATTTCCATGGTCCCATACTCTACTCTAAGGAATATTCACTTGAGGCTTCAAGAGCTAAAACAGAACACCCTTATCTTCGGAGGAGCTCACTTATTAGTTTTCGGTGACTTGATGCAATTACCACCAGTATCAGCAACTCGTGGCGGCGCATATTGCTTTAAACAACCAGATATTCTTACAGCCGAACCACATTTATGGAGAATGTTCAGTTTCTGTGAATTGGGTCAAAATATGCGTCAGGCTAATGACAACAGTTTTGTCGATCTGTTAAACAGCATCAGAGTGGGGAAATTAACAGTGGAACAACTAGCGATCTTAGATACTAGAAGAATTGTCAATGACACAGATCAGTATGATGAAATAGTTCACATATTTCCAACTTTGAAACAGGTAGACGAATATAACACACAGATGTCGGAACGTTTGGGATTGCGAACTAAAATATATACTATAAAAGCAATAGATACATCTACTGAATCTAAAACATACGGTCAAGTTCCAAAACAAGAACATATACCTAGCGATCCCAACCGAACAGGAGGTATAATAAGCAGTATCGATATCGGTATTGGCTCGCGTGTAATGCTACGCAGGAATTTGAACATTAATCGAGGCTTAGTGAGCGGTGCGATGGGAGTGGTGAGGACCTTAATATGGCCTGCTCTTCGTCGTGATCAGCTGGAGCATGGAGAACATCCAAGCGCAGTTCTCATACAATTTGATGATTCCACTACACATGCAGATGAAGATGGGCTTGTTAGAATTGAACCTTGTCTGACTGAATTTGACGGATTAAGAGGATCGGGTAAAATTCAACGCAAAATGTTACCGTTAATCCTTACTTGGGCAGTTACTGTTCACAAGTTGCAAGGTTGCACTCTAGATAAAGCAGTAATTGATTTAGGAAAGTCACTATTCGCTAAGGGACAGGCTTATGTGGCCCTTAGCAGACTCAGGTCATTGGATGGATTATTTATTTGTTCCTTGGATCATAATAAATTGCTGAAAAATCCTCATGACCCTCGATCTCTTGAGGAACTGGAAAGGTTAAGAAGTCTTTCAAATTTCGAAACATGATCCTATGTGTAAGTTTGGTATATTACTTAGGAACATGTACAACAAAATTAAAAGCCGCTCTTCAAATACTTTATCAGGAAATTGTAACCCCAAAATAATTTAAATAAAAAGTAAGTTCAAAAACTAAAACCCGACTACCGAAAAATCACGCTCTAAAAAGTATGAAACAAGGAAATATTCTCATCTGAAATTGTTATGTATAAACTATTAAATATTTATCGTCAATTAAATAAGCGAAACACATATGTTATGTATTTTAATGTATTTAATTAATATATATATTCATACTGATGGTGTTAAGAGGATAGCCGTGGTCGTATGCCACCTACCCTAACAAAACAATACAACATTCAAACATTAGTAAGCGATCATAAGCATTGGGCAAAGTGGCATAATGACCACGGCTATCCTCTTAACACCATCAGTATGAATATATATATTAATTAAATACATTAAAATACATAACATATGTGTTTCGCTTATTTAATTGACGATAAATATTTAATAGTTTATACATAACAATTTCAGATGAGAATATTTCCTTGTTTCATACTTTTTAGAGCGTGATTTTTCGGTAGTCGGGTTTTAGTTTTTGAACTTACTTTTTATTTAACTCTGTAAATTCATCTTCATCAGATACTCGTTTATATAGACTACACGGTTCCTTTCCTTTTGATTATATTTTACAACGAATGGAATCATAAAAACATATCACGTTTGCTTGGTTTTTAATTTCTATGATATATAATGACTTTATGTTAAAAAATAGATCAGTAGAAGTACTTATATTAACATTTATTGAATTATGTTTCGTATGTTATAGTATTAATTTCACACGTAATATTATGAACATGTCATATAGTAGCGCCACAGCAACTTGCGTGTACGCAAAAACGTGATTATGATTATACGAATGTTTTACTTAGATAAATTGTTGTCGTGCAGATGGTTAATAAAAACTAAGTTCAAAAACTAAAACCCGACTACTGAAAAATCACGCTCTAAAAAGTATCAAACAAGAAAATATTCTGATCTGAAATTGTTATGTACACACTGATCAATATTTATCGTCTATTAAATAAACAACTTACACGTAATATATTTAAATGTATTTAATACATATTCACAGTGATGTTCAGAGGTTAGCCGTGGTCATATGCCACCTACCCTAACAAAGCTGTGGGACAATGTAGTGGGCTGCAATATTGATATTTTTTTGAATGTATAATCTTTTTCCTTTATTTATGTTGTAACTGTTTTTTGTTCCATAATAAATAAATAAAAAGCAATACATTCTAACAGTAGTAAGCGATCATAGCTTTAGGGCAAAGTGGCATATGACCACGGCTAACCTCTGAACATCACTGTGAATATGTATTAAATACATTTAAATATATTACGTGTAAGTTGTTTATTTAATAGACGATAAATATTGATCAGTGTGTACATAACAATTTCAGATCAGAATATTTTCTTGTTTGATACTTTTTAGAGCGTGATTTTTCAGTAGTCGGGTTTTAGTTTTTGAACTTAGTTTTTATTTAAATTATTTTGGGGTTATCATTTCACGATAACGTATATGCAGAGCTATTTTTCTTTCTTGTATACTATATGTATGGGTAGGTTTGGAGAGAAAATATATTTGGGTATACATATGAGGCGTGATTTTAGATATTATTCTCAATTATCGGGTGCATACAAGCAAAACCGCGAGCAATAGTTAATCTTAATACATAAAATGATAAACTGATTGTTGATATATCAACGCACAGTCCTTACCGCCGTACCTAAAGATTTGAAATTTTGCACAAAGATACCTTATACAGTAGAGGCATCTACTAAGGAAGGATTTTTGGAAATTCCACCCCTAAGAGGGTTAAATAGGGTATGAAAGTTTGTATGCAAGTCCGTCAGTTTTGAAGTAAGGATCTTCAAATTTTATGTCAGCCTAAGCTGACAATGGTTGAGGAACTTATGGATAGATCTCCGCCCGTCTATCTGACTGTCTGTCTGCCTACCACGAGCAAATTTATTTTATACTACTATGGTTACAAACAAGCATATAATCAACCTGATGGTAAACGGTCACTTAAATCAAAAGTACTAAGGAGTATTGATATCAACTTTGATGCAAATCACCCCTAAAATAACACGATTTTACGAAATACGTCTTCCATCAATTCTGATAAGTAATGTTTATGCAAAATTTTAAGTAGATCAGACCAAGGAATCACGTTGTCCCATACAAACTTTGCCCCCGTTTTTCACATTAAATTAAATTATAGAAGATTAAATGTCGATTCAGTCTACTTTATAGTTTTGCCGCGCCGGATTCTGCAATTGTTTTCAGTGCGATTATAATGTAAATATTATGTATGAATCTAAGCTTGTTTTGAAAAGAGTAATTTTTTATAAATATATAAATATATCCTGGGACATTCCTCACACACGGTCATCTGATACCTAACTAAGCACAGCTTGTACTTTGGAAACCAGATAACTGATATAATACATATACTACTTTTTGTTTGTAAATACATACTTATACTATACATAATTACATCCAGACTCAGTACATACAGACATGTTCATGCACACAAATGCATGTCCTGTGTGGGAATCGAACCCACGACCTGCGGCACTATAGGTTAAGACTCCACGTCTTAACTAACTGCGCCAACTTGCTGAGTTTATTGCCGGCTCTTCTCAGCAGATGCAAACTTCCGAACCGGTATTGGAGTATTAGAGTCAGACTTTTCATAAGTGCCTGCGAAGGTCTATTTGAATAAATGATTTAGAATTTTGGATTTTCTTGAATTTTGAGTACCTATTTATTATAGATATATGTATTTTGGGTAGGTATGGAGAGAAAATATGTTTGGCTCACATAAGGGGCGAGATTTTAAAAATTATTCCCAATTATCGGGTACTTGCAAGCAAAGCCGCGAGCAATAGCTAACAATATGTATATTTTTGAAATGTACTCATTAAGCCCTTTTATTTGATACCCAACACGGCATCATTAAAAAATCTTTTACTTTTAGTCCATGACTTTTTGTCCTCTAGAGGGCGCCATATCCAATTTAATGTAACGTCATATAGCCTATAACCAGTGGACGATCAAGACGCTTCCAACGATACCTCATTTGTCAATTTGTCATTAGTAGTATAGATGGTATGAGGGAAGAGATGAACATACATACCCACATACATACATACCGGTCAAAATCATAACCCTCCTTTTTGCTTCGCCGTAGTCGGGTAAAAAATAACACCAATCAGTCAGCTTGCTGTATGGCATACATAAGAGCCGTTGACAGTAGTTGCTCCGATAGCATGAAATTAATGCTGGCATCCCGCAAGGCTCTGGATAATCCCCAACACTGTTCCACCAGCATATTAATGATATACTCTCTATTTCTAGCATTCATTGCTATGCAGATGAAATTACAGGGGACGCTCATTACACGAGCCGTCCAAATATCCCTCGTTCTATATTGGAGAAAAGGCGCGAAGTACTTGTATTCAATCGAGAGTACACAAACTAGTGACTCCGATTGGGGTTGACTAAACCTAGTCTATTTCAACCCCACTAAGTCACACGCAAGCCTGCGCATTTACCGTTGCGAAAAGTCTACTTTCTGTGGCTCCTCATTTCTAGAACATGTCCCTCAACATCACGAAAAGCATTGGGATCCTTCGCGTTAATATTTGTAGCGACGTTCTGTTCCAAGGTATACAAAAAAGTCCGGCCCAAGTGGAGTAATGCTATCTTCTGTGGGCACCTGGATACCAGCTTTGGTATTTAGACTCAGTTCAGCGACGTGCTTTTATAATTGTCGACGATCCCGAGCTCACAAGGGTTTTAAAGCCCCTTAGTCTGAGGAGAGACTGCCTTCTTATGTGTGTTCTATTTATTTTCCAACGGACTGTATTCTGAAGAATTGTTTGACCTGATGCCCAGTTACCTTCTACTATCGTACTGTGCGGTTTCAAAGAAGCTTCCTATCGCGGACGCTCAGGCTGAGGAATGAGCTCCCCGCTTCAAAAATTTTGAGGGTTGGCAACGTGCGAGTGATAACCGTTATGTTGCAAGCGTCCATAGGCAACGGTAACTGGTTATCATAAGGCGGGTCGTACGCTTGTTTGCTGCCTAAGTATTGTAAAAAAAAGTTTAACGTATTTTATCTATCATAAAAACAATCATTATTATAAGTTATTTTCTTACCAGCTCAACACAATACACATCAACACACTTCAGTTCATCACAAAAATACTCAATGCATTGCACTCAGTTTACAAAAAGGCAAATCTTCCTTTTTTAGTTTTTCCAAACATTGAAAGAAAAACCGAAAATAATCGAAAAACCGGTTTTGGTGCCATGTAAAACCGGTTTTTTTGGTTGGTCAAAACCGTACCGAATAACCGGTTTTTCGGTTTTCGGTGAAACCGGTTTGCATTCCCTAACTGCGACTCGTAGAGCACTGGGGGGGGGGGACATACTGGCATATTAACTTGCTAGCAAATGAGAGTCAAGACAGAATGTCAAGTGAGCTAAGCTTGTCTTGAAAAGAGCAATTGCCGAGTTAACGTCCGGTTCGTAGGAGCATATCTTGCAACCTTCCGGACCTGTATTAAACTCAAACTCGTCACAAGTGCCTATTCTAGGGTTCAAAGAAGCTCTATTTGAATGAATAATATACAATTTTGGAGAATAAGTTAAGAAAATAAGTTTGATACGAGGCTTCAAATTACATCGTAGCCCGTTAGCATTGGGATGGTAATAATTCTCGCATAATATGGCCGAAGATGGTAAGCACACATAGCCTAGAAGGAAGCCTGGCTCCCAAGTGCAACTGTCGGAACACACCGAAGGTGATTGGCGATAGATTTTAAACTTGAGGGTGGTAGGTGGTAGCCAGCCAGGTGGGTACTACAGTACCCTACCACCGTGCTATGGTTTCCTCACGATGTTTTCCTTCACCAAGCTCAAGCTCATTGTAGGATTCAAACCCGGGACTTTCGTCTCGGCATCCGACGTCACTACCATTGAGCTATCATCGCCAAAAATTATTACACCCTTAAGGATTTTGAAAAGTAATTTTAAAGGGGAAGGGCAATGTGCAGTATCATTGTGTACTACACCGCTGGTCTCGCACAATGCCAGCACAGCGCCTCCTCAAGGAGTAACACCACATTTATCACTTGAATGGAAGCAGAAGTTGGATTTCATGTAGCTATAATACGCGCTGTGGGCACGCCACATCGCTCGAAGAACCGATAACCGATGGGGAAGGAAGGTTCTCGAGTGGTGACCACGTACTGGAAAGCGCCGTGTGGGAAGACCTCCCACCAAGTGGACCGACGACCTGGTCAGAATCGCGTCCCATCTGCGAGCTAATAGGTTAAAGTGATATTATTTGGCTCAGATCTTCTGTAATGTTCTTCCCAAGTCGAGCTGCTCCTAATTTAGAACGAAGAACCTGATTTGCCCCACCTCGCCTATTTGTGTTTTTTCTTTGCATGTTGAAGACCCTTAAAATATTTTAGCAATATTCGACAGCCGCACCGGCCGTGAGTCCGCCCCCGGCAGGCACGTGCCGAATGTTTGATAAAGGAACTTTATTAGCAACTTACTTTATTTACTATACGTGTGCCACGGCGGCACATGCCGGCCACAGTCTGCCACTGATTACCACATTGTGTTACGTGTGGTGGGAAGTAGGTCAAGTATGTATGGTCCTTTTATTGGATGCTTCTGCCCACAGAACAAGGAACAAATCTAAGCGTGATTCCTTACCTGACCACAATCTCACCGTAGGGGCAAGGAAAACTAAATACTACTAAAAAGAAGGAAACTCACACCCTCCTGTGAATATATCGTCTCGCTCATAGTTATCTCTCGCAACGTAATGGCGCATGGCGTGGTGGCGGTACTCCTGAATGGCTCCGCATGGCCTCGCCGCTCACTGCGTGTGCGTGTGATTCCTAAGTAATTAAATTAGTTCGTTATAATTTAAGAGGAATAGCATGCTATCTTCATACAAATGGCTGAGACGTGCCTCATCATCATCATCATCATCATCAGCCTATAATGTCCCACTGCTGAGCACAGGCCTCCTTTCACAAATCAGGGTGAATGGAATGGGCAGATACTCCACCACGCGTGCCCACTGCGGATCGGTGGAGGTAGGCTAGTGGCCAACCTACTGTTGGAATTTTTCAAGCCGCCTAGGAGGCATCCAACTAGCTTAACGACTATCACAATTAAGTGATAACCGGGACCAACGGCTTAACGTGCCTTCCGAAGCACGGAAACGCTCGATTTGAAATACCACTAGGCGGTCACCCATCCAGGTACCGACCAAGACAGACGTAGCTTAACTTTGCCGATTAAGAACGGCTAATCATGCTACACCACGAGCGCTTCAGGCGTGCCTCAATCGCACCTAAATTCTCGGTATACCTCGGTAGCGTATAGACGGCGTATGACGCTTCCCCGCCATTGCGTGCTTGCTATCGAGGAAAATTCCCTTTAGAGAAGTAGTACCGCAACTAGTCATTAATTTTTTACTGATTTTAAACAGCAAGGGCCAATCAGAGCGCACATTTCCTTGACTTATCTAATGAGGGCGCATTGTCGGTGGTGTGGTGGGAAATTGGCCGAATAGATTTCAAGCAAAATTAATGTCATTGCGCATCTTTGGCTGAATTTATCGATGGTGCTTGCCTATCGAGCGGGCGTAGGTAATGGTCTCAAGGAATACTGTTCCTCTTAATCCAACTGTGCTAGGGTGTGCAGTTGGTAAGCGATGACGCCGTGAAGGAACTGGTCTCAAGTGCAGCTGCCAAAATGATCTTCGTGTACTTATACACTTTTCCATATTCAATCTGAAATAATCGGTCAACTTATAAGCCAGACTTTCTCAAGTAGATTAAATTAAAGATTGTTCGAAAAATAAAGCAATAAACGGTCAACAAGCAGACTGCCAAGTCGTGGCCTAGTGCGAGAGGGAAAAGGTATACGCGAGAAAGGGATGGGTGAAGTATCTTGAACCTGAAGACATCTTTTGTAAAGCAACTTCGAAACAACCAAAAAGGGTGACCCCAAGTTGTTTTTTTCAAGGATAGTCTTGTGCTAATTCTGTTGTTGATGACTATACTAATTTAGTAGTATTATATCTTTCTAACAAAGAACTCCCACCAGGTGGACCGACGACCTGGTCAGAGTCGCTGGGCACCGCTGGATGCAAGCGGCCCAGAACTGTTCGAAGTGGAAGTCAATGGGGGGGGGCCTATGTTCAGCAGTGGACATCCATGGGCTGATATGATGAACAAATAAATATACGTAACAAAGGCATTACCTATATGGAATTTGGTCCTGTCAAATGCACAACGGAGCTCACAAGCGGTTTAGAGCCCCTCAGTGCGAGGAGGGCGATGGCTGCCACACGCGTCATACTTGTGAACAGGTGCTGCTTGTGGGGGCTGGTCTGCGCCGAGTTTGCTATTTATTTACTTATTAAATATTTATTCAGTCTACTTTGTAATTTTGCCGCCGCGCCGGGGCACGCAATTGTTTTCAGTGCGATTAGAATGTAAATATTATGTAATGAATCTAAGCTTGTTTTGAAAAGAGTAATTGCTGAGTTTATTGCCGGCTCTTCTCAGCAAATGCAACCTTCCGAACCGGTATTAGAGTATTAGAGTCAGACTTTTCATAAGTGCCTGCGAAGGTCTATTTGAATAAATGATTTTGAATTTTTTTGAAGTGCAAAGGGGCATTTTTTTTAAAGACTTATTTGGTAAACTAGCATACGGCCCGCCTGATGGTAAGCGGTAATTCGCCGCGAGAGGCGCTAGTGTAGAGTGAGGCCTCGAAACGAACTGAACGTATGTTGATGAACTTTTATGTATATATACTACTCTGTATGAACTTTTAGTATTTGCGAGCTTTTTATCACGAATTTTCATTATTATTCATGATTGTTGTGAAAACTATGATCTCAGGTAGGCTGTATGCTCGTTTACCGAATTTATATAGAAAACTACTTTCCGCTTCGCAGTTTTTCTCGAGGGACATAGGTTTAGGAATTACTTTTGTCTAGTTAAACAAAATTAATTATATGATAATTGTATGGCATTTTACGGCATCGTCCTCTGGGGTAGTGGTACATCAAAAGAAATTGTATACTGCAGAAGAAGGCTTTTCGCGCAATATTTAAAATAAGGCCTCAGAGATTCTTTGAGAGACAAATTTAAATCTATTAATATAATGACAGTGTCGTCACAATACATATATGAAAATCGTATTCATGTGAGGAAAAAACATAAATAACTTTCCGAAGAATACCGACACTCATAGTTTGAACACTAGAAATAAGCAAAAACTTGCTGTAGGTACCTATAACTCGGCTTAGCTAAGTTTTAAACTCATTCAAGGGGAAATAAATGTATGCGTTTCTATAATAAAGTACCCAAAGAAATCCAAGAGCGCTACCTATTACATAGATTTAAAAAGATAGTAAAACAGAAGTTATGCAAGAAAGGGTACTATAATCTTTCTGATTTTGTAGGTGACAAGAATGCATTTGAATTAATTGTTCGCTTCGCAGGCTTTTCTTATTATAGCTATAATATAGTTATTAGTCAGTAGCTAGTTATTAGCTGTATTATATATTTTGTAAATTGCAATATTTCTAAGTACACATTAAAAAAAAACTTGCTCAGTTTCTTTCTGGAGTCTTCTTAGTTCAAGTTGTATTTGGAACTGGTGTAGAGTCAGGGCCTAACTTGAATAAATACTTTTTGATTTTGAATTTGAATAAAAAAAATACAAGATAATTGGACTGTTTTACAAAAAACTTAAACCGACTTCAAAGTACACGAAGAAGTAATCAAATCCTGATCTGATGAACAAAAAAACAAACTGACAATGGGACCAAACGGGAAGTGTACCCTTTCAGACAAAAAAATAATTTTCCAAATCGGTTCATAAATGACGGAGTTATGGGGTAACAAAAAAAAAACAACATAAAACCGAATTGAGAACCTCCTCCTTTTTTTGTAATCGGTTAAAAAGCTCAAAGTAATGGTGTCTGCACTAAACGAGTCAGCCAAACAGTTTTTTCATCGTATTTTTTCCATTAAATTTCACCCAACGAAAACAGACTAATTAGTCTTAAGCTTAATTGCTTCAATATAAACCTCCTTACCAAATGACCCATATTTTTTTTTCTTATTAAAATAGACAAACGATTAAACTGACTCCGCGGCCATATTTGGAATGTATGCCGTATTGCTAATGTGATAAAGATCGTAATAGACTTTTTGGCGGGAACTTGCAGAGTGACGTAGCATTTTCATTTTTATTTTCATAAATTTGTGTATTTTGAGTTTTATTGTGTATTTTTGGTGGTAAAACCCAATAAAGATCATCCATGTGCACCAGTGAAGTGAAATGAAATGAATTATGTGTATCGTGACTTTTCAAGTTGTCTCAAAATGTCCGTGAAGAGTTTTAGTACAATGACCACCATTGTAGTAAAACATGACTTTTATGGACGGTGACTGACTTAGGACTATAATGTGAAGTGATTTATTGTGACTGGAAATTATAATATAACTCGACACTGGCAGAAATGAGCCCTAATTTGGGCTTGGTTGCCAAAATTAAAAATAAGAAGAAGAAGATCGTAATAGCAGTACGTGGGTAAAACCAGAGAATCTTCGATTGAGATCTTTCAATAGATACGATGACAGCGTTTATTCGCTTGTTAAAACTATTAATGTGGTTTTAAGGTGGAAACTTTTAATTAGCTTTCTATAACATTGTTAAATAAGAACCTAGCTGTTAGTTTCCCTAAGAAAATAAAATAAAATAAATGGGTGACTACGACCGTGAAACTAGTACTACTTAGGTAGCAAACAAGCATACGGCCCGTCTGATGGTAAGCGGTTGCCGTCGTAAGCTATTTAATTCTCTACATATTCTTAAAGTCATAGGTACCTCAAAGTATCGGAAAATATATACTTTTACCTGTTTTTATCATCGGAATTTTTTATTTTAATGTTTGACCCTTCGGTAATACCTGCGATTACCTTAGTTATAGTAGGTATAGGACGTGCGTCCCAAAGGGTTGACTCTGTTTTTTTTTTAATATACTACTTAGGTAGCAAACAAGCATACAGCCCGCCTGATGGTAAGCGGTTACCGCAGCGTATGGACGCTTGCAACACCAGGGTCGTCACTCGCACGTTGCCGACCTGGCAGAAATCTTTTCACACCCTTTTTGAAGAACCCCATGCTGTCCACGTCTTTGAGGATAATGAGAGTTTGGTAAACAACAAGGCAAAAGCCAGTACATAATATTTACAAGGCAGCCATGTAGTAACATCAGCTAGAGTCAGGCTATCAAACGCAGGGCTGTTGCGACACTGTCATATGTACGCTCTCGATATTTAAACGTAGGGTAGCTCGTAGCTCGTTTGGAGGGCTGCCACTGACAGCTGGCGATAGGGTTTTACTTGTAGCGGGGAACTCTGTGTCTACCTTTTATGAGAGAGCTGGACATTTAAGGGGCCAAGTAATTACCTATGACTTACCTAGATTGAGTCCCCATAGGTAAATCTAATCATTTAAATTAATACTTTAGAGGTTATCATAGTTAGATTAAACCTTACCAATTCTGATTGAAATCCATGATCATGGATACGTACCCGTAATTAGACATTTGGCTTTATATTATCAATAACAATACTACACAATGTTATTAAACCAGAAGATATCAGAGGTTAAAAATCACTCGCAATAAAACAGTTGGCTGCTCGTACAATTCTGGGAAGTTTTATTTTGTTTGATTGCGCCAATCTCTGGAATTACCAGTCAGATTCTAAGAACTCACTGATAGGAAGCTGCATTTTCCCCGAGTCCGAAAGCGTGGGGGACATCGTTTTTGTTTTTATACCACTAAGGTGGCAAACAAGCATACTGCCCGCCTGTTGGTAAGCAGTTACCGTAGCCTATGGACGCTTGCAACACCAGGGGTATCACTCGCGATTTGCCAACCCTGAAGAAATCTCTTCAAAGTCTTTTTGAACCATGCTGTACTCCCTTGGGTGCACCACGGCGGGGAGCTCATTCCACAGTCCGAGCGTCCGTGGAAGAAAACTCCTTTGAGCCCGTACAGTTCAATAGATTAATTATGGACGTGAACGAACACGTGTCACGAGAACATAATTATAAGGTACCTACTCTCTGTAAGTGAGGCCCCGCAACACTAAAAGGGTGCACTTCGCATGGTGTCAGCATATCCCAAGGATTTTTAGTTTACTACTGTTCGTCATTTACTTGACACATTTAAAATATGTGTATTTTATCAACTCTAAAGCAATACCATGATGACATCTGACCCCATTTTAAGCATAGTGTGTGTACAGAGAGTTTTTTTGTTATCTAGGAAAAACATAATTTGTGTAAGGATTTATGAAATAGCCTAAAATATTAGTTTGCCGTCGATTTTGAAAGCAGCCGCAGTATGTTCTCTTTGGCATATTATTTTACAAAATTTCCTTTCAAAAACTTCCGCCATCCCATAACACTTTCAAGTATCTACTAAAAATCGCTTGTTTGCAGATTTGCTAACAAACTATGGGTTGTTTTATACGGTCGTAAACTACGGGAATTCTTGCTGACTCCACGGGATTGTGCTGACGAAGGCCTTCCATAGTTTGTGCTTGTATTAAAAAGGCTTTATAGTTAAGAGGGCGTACAAAGCCAGGAAAATATGGCAATGTCAGATGAAACAAACTTATGTCTAATATTCGCGTGGCATGAGACGGAGATAGCGTGTTTTGCGGAACAAAAATTAACTAAGCGCTTCTAATCTAAATAACTCGTAAAGTATAGAATATTTAAAAAAATCGCTAGTACCAGCCCTAGGTCATACGTTAGTGATATTATTTATCGAATTTTTGTCTTAATTAGATACACCATGAACGAATGACATCGAAAATTCATTAATATTAGAGGTAGCTTTGTGATTTTTTTCTATCGAAGAATTTTCATTCCATTATGTTTTTGCTCTGATGGAAAATACCCATATAACAATATTTTTTCATTTAAATATTATTTACTTGGGTAAATTTCAATTCTATGATGTTATTTTGCTTTATACTCCCCTTTGGTTTCAACCGTGTTTCCGAGGGACTAACTATTTTCCCGGTATACCCTATGTGTTAATCAAGAACATTATCCTATCTTAAAGCGATTTAAGGCGATGACAGCTCAGTGGTAGTGACGTCGGATGCCGACGAAGATCCCGGGGTCAAATCCTAAAATGAGCTTGAGCTTTCGAAGGAAAACATCGTGAGGAAACCACCAACCAGGTGGTAGGGTACTTTCTAGTACCCACCTGGTAGGCTAGCACCCTCAAGTTGTAAATCTGTCAAGCATCTATCAATTGTTCTATCTTGGTGCTATATTGGTGCATCTAGGAATTGTTATTGTCAAAAATTGTCTAAATACGTATTTGTTGAAGTGGGGTTTGAATTAATGTGTAAAATAGAGGATAAACAGTGTTATAGTTAAGATAAGAGAAAGGTAGTGAGCAAATGTACCTACTTATGTGTGTGATCATGTAATTGTAGTGATTGTGTTGCAAGGACATGCTGATATAAGTATGTTAGGTACGAGATGTGTCAAGAGCGTTACGCCTACAAACCGCATTAGCAGTTTGGCGTTGTTTTAATTGTGTAAATTTTGGTGATGGTTGGGTTTAATAAATATTTTTAAAAAAAAGTGTTCCGACTGTGGTCAATTTCAGGACAAAACCGAGTTTAAACAGGCCTTAAGTCGGTTAGGGGCCAGGGCTCAAGAGGGGATGTAAAAGTTTCCCCCTCGCACAGATATAAATCATCCTCCAGCCAGATGATATCTGAAGCTGAAAAACTTGTACAGAAGTTTGCGAAAAAGTAAACCGCTATTCAGCATTCAGCCGTCTGATGGGGACGTACGAAATATTATGAACATTACTAGAGTTTGTTTCACCAGCGTTCCCGAACGATCTGGTGCGTCCATGCTTGGCGAGCCACGAACGAGCACACTGCGAGCACGATTCGCGTAGCGTGGACGGGCTTGCGAGCTTCGAACGAGCATTCGTAGCGTGCTCGACTGGCGCTCCGCCCAATTTACAGTGTTTTCACGAACACAGGGATTCGCATCGCGCTCGTTGTAGGCTCGCAACGAACGAATCATGTTCGTTCGAGGCTCGGCTCGTGCTCGCTTCGCGTAGCATGGACGCACCATATTTGTTCGGGATAAAAAGTATCCTAATAAGGTTTATTTACATTATAATGTTAAACAATAAGGTTTATCTGCTAAATCAATGGTTAATTGTATGATGGTAAACGTGAAATTAATATCAATCTTGTAATTAAAACGTCAAATAGGAATTGAAATAATAGACAAGGTAAAGTGAGTCAAAACATCACCCTTCCTTTTGGCTTTGCTGCAGTCGTGAAAAAAATCATGTAGCTAAATAAGAAATAAGTGTAACTGTGCTCGACTCTAAGTAACCTACAACCACACTAAACCAACTATTATAAAATAAGTCCCAATCCAGGATTAATATTGGACGTATTCACTACGTATTTTGTAGAAAAAACTCGCACAGTATATTATCTGCGGGATTTCCCATTTAAACCCGGGTTTTTACTTCTTTAATATCTACTGTCAATGTCTGACCTTAAAATACTTTATCTTTGTCCTGTTAAAGTAAACAAACTATTGTATAAATTTAATTCCCATGTCTTAACACAATATTGTATGAAAATAAATAAATATCCTGTGACATTCCTCACACACGGTCATCTGATCCCAAACTAAGCAGAACTTGTACTATGCAAAACCAGACAACTGATACATATACTACTTTTTGTTTGTAAATACATACTTATTATACATAATTACACCCAGACTCAGGACATACAGACATGTTCATGCACACAAATGCATGTCCTGTGTGGGAATCGAGCCCACGACCACCGGCGCGATACGTGGAATCTTGACCAGAGTCCCAGCTGGCCCGTCGTTATGTGTCAAAATGTTATGTTACGATAACACTGTGGGTGGCTAGGGGGTGGGTACCAGTCACCCGTAATTTGTTTATCATAATTATATTTTTTCATTGTTTTTACTTTTAACTTACTAAAAAAATAACAGCTATAATGGTAATCACATTGTTTTAATTATTTTACCCATGCTATAAATCCTCTATAACAGTTCCTGAAACAGTTAGCTTATTGCCAACATTAAAACACTGGTTGTCATAGTAACCATTATATCATCCAAAACAGTGTTATAATGTTGTACTGAATTTCATTATACAACTCCTTTTTTTTTTTGCTTTTTCGGACCATTCCTTACTCATCAAACAGCCACATTCTCCGTGGTATCCTTATGAATTTCAAAAAAAGAACATTTTCATGCAGGCGCGTTACACTATCACAGCGCCGTAATAAAAAAAAACTTAGAGGTTATTCGAATTCACGCCGTATGCCGCCATTTTGGGTTCGATATTAGAATTGCAGAAATGAATTACTTTGTGTTTCACAAAAATGATCATGGGTGTAGATAAAGTCTTGTATCCATCTGTACATAATTAGTTAGAACCCTCATGTGATACTATTATCACACTCGCTTCGTCACAACCCACATTCGTGTTTTAATACCCCTTATTATACGACAGTTGCATAAATAACTATTAACATGGCATCAATCAATCCCAAACCAATCAGAGCTTATACAATAGAAACAGTGTGGTATTTGTAGGATTGTGTTTGGCCACAATCTCACGCTCTCTCTGAAGTTCGTCTTAGGATTTGAATATGTAGCGACCACCTGCATAATGAAGTTCACATGCCAATCTGCATCGCACTTACGAAGTTTTCTCGGCAATCTGCAATATATACAACTGTCCGACATGTACAATTGGACCGCGGTCCCCAGGCACGATGGCCCAGCCTGGTGCAAGATCTTCCCTTTTAAATGGAGTTGTCATATACCTTGCACTTACATAAACCGATAGATATTTTCACGGCATTCCACGTGACGTACCATAATTTTCTTGTTAAATAATATACCTGTATGCATTGATAACCAGTTTCCGCCAAGCGTTCCCGACGGACCTTTTATTTCCCTGGGATAAAAAGTACCCTATATTTTAATCCATAAGATATTCTATCTGTTTGCCAAATTTCATCTAAATCCCTTCAGTAGTTTTTACGTGAAAGAGTAACAAATATCTCCACAAGTCACATCCATACAAACTTTCACATCTATACTAATATTATACTAGCTGTCCCCCGCGGTTTCACCAGCATTCCTGGGATAAAAAGTAGCCTATGTCCTTTTCCATACCATAGGCTATCTGCATGCCAAATTTCATGGTGATCCGTTGAGTAGTTCAGGCTTGAAGGCGAAAAAAAACGAAAAAACACGCATTTATAATAATAGTTATGATATAGGGATGATGCTTAATCCTTGAACAAAAACATTTGGTTTCTCCTACGATTAACGTCAGGTACTAGAGAGAGAGGGGTCGCGAAGTGCGGTCTCAATATCATTTGAATCAGCTCCAACTGTACTCAGCTCAGATAACTCAACTCAGGCCACAGCGTCAGTGAAGCAGCTTGGTCACTTGTGGAATATGAGATTGACAATTGCATGAAAGCTATGAGCCCCAGATTATAGCCATAAGTACCTTGCACTTGCACCAAATGAAGTTAAATTGTTAATTTTCTCAGAAATGTCTTACAACTTAACCCCTTATTCATAATGAAGTTATCAAGCGTTGATTAGCTAAAATTATCAAGTCTTTATCTGACACGTGACATTTGGTGATCGAAAGAGTGAGACGGAGAACACTATTACATTGATTTAGTTAAAAAGCGATTATGAATAAGGGGGTTAGAATGTATCTTAAAATAGAGTCTACACGTTACAGAATAGCATGCAAAATTATAAATTTAAATTGTATCTAATATGTAATAATAAATTAAATGACCAAATCATATAATGATGATTTTGTGAGAGGTAGAGCATAGTGTTTATTCGCTCAAAGAGCAGCTCGACTGAGGAAGTACCTCCGTACCTCCACCTTACAGAATACCGCAGCCAAATAACTTTATGTTGTGTAATGTTGTGTTCCTGCGCGTGAGTAAGGTCGCCAGAGCTCATAGGGGAGGGGGGAAAGGTCGGTAACGCGTGAGCGATGCTTCGTGTGTTGCAGGCGTCCATATGGCAGCGGCAAGCGCTTACCATCAGGTGGGCCGTATTCTTGTTTAGGTACCAAGTAAGTTGTATAAAAAAATATATAATAATGATATTAGAAAATTGCTATCAATATTACATAAAACATTACCATTTATTTTTATAAGTAGCTGATTATTTCTTAAAGTTAGTTAAAAAGTTAAGTTTTAATTATTATTATTTTTTACCAATAAAAATTGTTGAATAAAAAAAATCAAATACAAAAAATGCCCGAGCTTCTCAACCTATGCTATGTTGAGAACTAGTTCCCCAATCCAATCAAATTACCATAAAACTGCTACGGGATCAATGTGCTCGCAATTAGTGGCGGAGACGTTTTTATTGCGAACTGTCCTCCCAGTGCGAAGGAGCCGGGGTGGCCAGGGGGGTGTAATGGTTTTTAAAATAAATGTTGGGGACCTCTGGCTTCTGCGAGTGGTTGTAAAATCTAATCTACGCATTTGAATGAAGGAAGAGATAAGGTTTTTGTATCTTTAGGGAAAACGGAGCCATGAAGTTGATACTAAGGCATTGTATGATTGTTTTTTTATGTCCGAGTTCTTCAATTTACCCAACATTTTATGGAATGAATAATCAAATTAAGAAATGTATTATTTCTTAATTTGATTACACATAAGAAAAAAAAAATCAAAATTTCATAAGAATCGGTCAAGCCGTTATTACAAACACTGAGCCACACGCAAAGAGATTACTCCCGTACGGCCCGTACCCCAGTGACGTGATTTTTCTGCTAATACTTATATTTTTAAACTCGTGATATTCTTTTGAATGGAATGTCCGAATTGAATAATTCAAAATGTTATATAAAGGTATTGAAGCAGTCTTGAATATGAAGTAATTTATTTTATATAATATAGCCTATGTCAACCGGGGATAGTATAGCTTCCCAACAGTGAAAGATTTTTTCAAATCGGTTCAGTACTTTCGGAGCCTATTCAATGCAAACAGTATCACCGCTGTGCCGGTCGGAGTGTGGGGTGTTAGGTGATTTCGTTACGGAATTTCTGGATTTGGTCTCCACGCTCAAGGCCCGCGATAGAAGCTATGCAATAGCTTAAAAAAACTAGTATTTAGAAATAATTTTCCTAAATTATAGTGATCGCATCAGATTTTGATGCGTAGTTTAGAACAACTAAACGACAAACCGACAGACTCAAACAGCGACTTTGTTTTATACTATTTAGAGAAGAGATATATTTTAATAAAATCTTGTTTTTGATTTCTGTTACAATAATTTCAATTCCAAAAAATAAACCATAGATTCTGAACCATAATCCAAACCAAATTCTGTAAATTGCCCCAAACAACATTTACACAGAGAAGCCTTAAACTTCACGCTTACGAAAATAAAACGCAAGATAGAAGCGATATTAACTGTCTATTAGTCGACAACCCTACGCCGTCCCCAGGGCTGTCACGGATTTTACGAGGAACCCTTTACAATGACTCTATTCAGATTGTTTTCTTTTGTCATTATGTTTATACAAAAAACATCTGACTCTCGACTTTCAGACTACGGATAGCAATTGTAAAAAATCTTTTGTTCCGAGAGTAAGTGAGTAAGTACTCTTTTGTTTTTTTTTAAAAGAAAGTTTTACTGATGACTATTTTTATTTATTATTATGATTGAAAAAAAAATTGTTTGGAGTTTTATGGAACTCTTCAGTTCGTATCTCGATAGGTACTTCAGTGGTTCTCCACACACGGTTATCTGATCCTCAACCAAGCAGAGCTTTAGGTACTATCGAAAGTCAACTGATATACTACAAAATAATATACTACTTTTTGTTCGTAAAAATATACTTTATATACATAATTACACCCAGTATCGGCATATACAGACATTTTCATGTACACAAATGCATGTCCTGGATGGAAATCGAATACACGACCACGTGATAGGTGAAATCTGGCCCGTCGATTAGATTTATGCAATGATTTCAAAAGTCAGCATAGGCCCACCGGAACATTTTGCAAAAAAAATCTTCATACAAGTAAACAGTACCGTAATTACTTAGTAATTAGTTCAATTATTATTGTATTTATTTTCTTTAGAGTCAGTGTGTTTCTGAAATTCATCTCCAAAATTAATGTAATAATAGATATAGTACTTTATTAACAACAACAATTTATTTACAATATTAGTAATTATAAAACAATGAATCTATGTAACATAATTAAAACTAAAACTAACTAACTAACAAAAAATAATGTGAAAAAAAAAACATACAACCGAATTGAGAACCTCCTCCTTTTTTTGAAGTCGGTTAATAATAATAAAAATTAAAAAGAAAGATATTTACACATACAAGATTATAAATAAAACACGGAATTTAGGTCACTGTCTATGGGTAGGGTGCCCAAAAGACTGGCTACGTTACCTCGCTGGACAGCGAGGCTTATCCTCTGACCGAGGTACGAGCCAGCCCTTTGGTCTCCGGATGTCTCTACTAGGCACGTCGATAGGTCTTTGAACAATTTATGGGCCTCTGGGCCCCACGGTCCGAGAGTTTCTACGCCAAACGGCGCAAATATGTAGCCGTCACCAATGGCCGCATACTTGCGCCAATAACTATATCATGTCAACCAAACTGCATATCGTTGTGTTCTTAAGTACAAGCTTTGCACATAATCCTCCAAATGCAGCGTGAGAGGTGTTAGCCCGCCTTGAGGAACCGTGACGTTATTTAGTGTTAGAGATGATGTAGCCGGTGGTGGTAAGCACACAGAGCTAAGAAGAGAACTGGCTTTCAAGTGCAGCAACAGGAGAATATAGATTAATAAGGTTGCCTGGAAGAGATCGCTTATGCGATAAGGCCGCCTACATTGTATAACCTCCACAATGTGTGTACTTTTGTTATTTGTACTATTGTCAGTGTATACAATAAAGAATATTTCATTCATTCATTCATTCATTCATTAATGATGAATTATTTAAACACAGACTCTATTCTGATTCTATTATTTCTCTATTGGACGTGGGCCTCGACTGAAAACCAGCGCGAGGGTTAGTTTTTCTTACTAACCTGAGCATATTGCTGAGTCGAGATCTATTCCTGGCATCCTTTTTTTTTTCCATTCCTTTTTACTACCCATACAGTCTACAAAACCTGCTGTATAGAAGATCTACTATATAATTCACATAACATAACAATCCATACATTAATATACCTTCATTACGAAGCAAGTGATAATATACTCAGATCATAATAACCTGGAGGCTGTCACATACATATAACCATTATAATAAGAAATATTTCGTCCGTCTGTCTGCGAAAAAATGAAATGAAAATGCATATTTATTGCTACATGAACAACTTCGCGCTATAAAACAGTGAAAATATTGTAGACAAATGGGTTTGTCCATGTAGAACCAACCGCTAGGCAACGCCGCGCCGTTATCGTGGAGACCTGGATAAGTTTGGCAGCTTCTTCGCACAACGTATCAGCATTACGGAACAGCTGGGAAATGCTGCCAGTATCTTCGGAACCATGACGAGAGGGGCCAAATTTTTTAAAGAGAGGTAGAGCATGGCCTTTATTCGCTCAAAGAGCAGCTCGACTGGGGAAGTACCTCCACCTTACAGAATACGGCAGCCAAATAACTTTATGTTGTGTAAAGTTGTGTTCCTGCGCGTGAGTAAGGTCGCCAGAGCTCATAGGGGACAAACCCTTATCAATCTACTGAGATTTTCTATAGTGGCCACCTTCACCAACCGCTAGGTCATAAAAGACGGCACACTATTCCTGGCAACCCCTTACGAAGCGTCAGAGACCCTCTGCGGTAGGTCACGCCGCCAGAGTACTCGCCCTTGGTACTCTTGAGAAAATGTGAGTCGCACCGTGATTGCTCACTACCATTTGTCCAGAATGGTACCGGAGCTGTTAAAAGTCGCTCAACACGCGCACCCCACTAGCTGCGTCTGTGCCAGTACTTACGCAAGCGCAAGCACTAGCACAAACACACCCTAGGGTGCTTGCGGATTCAATCCCCGCTGGGGACGCCAGAGAAGCTGACTTCCATTTCTCCATGAATGGTACCGGAGCTGTCATGCGCATGTCAGAGCTCATAGGGGAGGGAGAAAAGGTCGGTAACGCGTGAGCGATGCTTCGTGTGTTGCAAGCGTCCATATGGCTACGGTAACCGCTTACCATCAGGTAGGCCGTATGCTTGTTTACCGACTAAGTTGTATAAAAAAAAATATTCGGATCCGTCTGTTAGGATCGGTACATCATAGGCACGCGCGCGTACAATGTTATATTTTATACCTGAACTCTGGAATGAGCCAGGCTTATCATAAGTTACAAAAAATAAAATTATTCGTAACGGACTTAAATATCATAGCTCATTTAGGTTCAATTTTCTTTATCAGTGATTTAAAAGTCATGTTACCGTATTAAAATGTGCAACCCCATGATTGTTAATGCATCCGCCATTGTCCCATAGAGCGAACACGGCTTACCTACAGGTATAACTTTATCTCATTGTTTCTATGCTCTGTGACATGATGTAAAACAATTAAAGCCACTCCAATGTAATGTAATTGTGAGGTAACTTCATTACTTATTATCGAGACGGTATATTGAATTAATTATACATCTAAATATGTCACACTACACTTTTGTAAGAGACTTCTCGGCATTCTCTTCACTAATTACTCGTTAATTGGCAATTAATTTTATTGGCCTTTATTTTCTAAATGAATTAAATTGTCTAGTTATTTTTGGTGCTTTATTTCAACTGAACGAAGAGTGTTCTAAGGAATTGTTCGACTTGTTGCCCACGGCTACCTTCCACCATCGCAACTCACGCCATCGACGGGGAATCCATCCTCACACATTGAAACTAGAATTGTTCGAACTGTGCGGGCTCAAAGGAGCTTTCTTCCGCGGACGCTCAGGTTGTGGAATGAGCACCCCGCCGTGGTTTTCCCAATGGAGTACAGCATGGGGTTCTTCAAAAAGGGCATGAAGAGATTTCTTCAGGGTCGGCAACGAGCGAGTGATACCCCTGGTGTTGCAAGCGTCCATAGGCTACGGTAACTGCTTACCATCAGGCGGGCCGTATGCTTGTTTGCCACCTTTGTGGTATAAAAAAAATATACCCGTATTTGTATTGTTATTCGAATAAATTAATAGCATAACATTAATAATAATGATTTAACACTAACAAGCCAATGCTTGATTGCAGAACAAAGTGATGTCAAAAATTAGAATAAAAAGTACAGTGGGCCAGTTTGATTGCACAAAGCGTAAGTGAAGCACGCGGGACAATCGTGCATTTTAGAATAAAAACCGGGTAAAAATGTTCAAAGAATTTGGTGAAAATTCGAATAACCATGTTGTGGCTTTTTCGGCTGCGAATTTTCGGGTTAAATAATATTTTTGTGGCCTTTTTTTGCGTGTTTATTGCATGCTTATGGAAACTGAAATTATAATTTTGGACAGCAGTATATTTTTTACCAAAGTGTTCCTTATTTTTGAACTGACTTAAAAAAACACTTACATCGTTGTGTACGCACGGCTACAGATCAAGCTATACATTTCCAATATAAGCTGACCTCCCATTGTACGGAAATCTTATACAATGCGAGATTAGCTTATACTTGAAATGCATAGCTTGATGTGTAGCCGTGTGTACTACACTATACACCGCTGGTCCCCACACACTGACAGCACGCACCTTCATGATGTTTTGACGACCTTACCTACTCACTGCAGAAACAGAAAAGGGTTATTTCTATGATCTTCTGTAAGGTGGAGGTACATCCTTCACTAAATATACCTACCCAGCGAACCGGAATTAGTTGTATCTGTTTTTTTTTATTACATAGACTGGGACGATGGAATCCAGTCCTAAATGGGCTATAATTTTAATCCAATCCTTTTGAATATACGCATAAAATTGCCAAACTTATGTGGAAACACATCGTTCATAAATCTTCACCGTACATAGCACTTTGCCATGCAATAACATACCTTACTACATTACAATAAAGCCTGTCGCACCCTCATAAAACGTCACTCGTACGCGAAAATGCGGTGAAAAAAGAAACTGTATCACCCGGGTTTAAACTACAAGTTTCATACATTGTGCTCATTTTGCGACGTATGTAGTGTAGCTATGAACAGTAGACAAACCTCTCAATGTTATTAGTCCTTAGTTAGGTGCTGACATACGGGTAAAATATCCTAATAGACATAGAGGTATTTATTAATCCTAGATATTGATAAGGCACGGACAAAGTACAGTATTTGTACTACAGTGTAAAAACTATACAAGGCTTGTTTTAGTTTTTTGTGTTATTAATTTACTATGTAATGCCGTTTGTTTTGGTTTGGTACATACAGTTGAATTTACCACCGGTTCGGAATAAGACTCCGGCAAGAAACTCAGCAAGGCTCTTTTTTTTCGTGGAAGATCTTTTCATATTACAGCTTTTTTCGAAATACTTGTTAAAGCTATGGGGTAAATTAGCTTTTGAGACTGTAAAAATAATAACGTACTCACTCAATAATATATTTTATCCAATCAAACAAACACTGCACTGCACAATATACTATATTATAACACGACACTGTGTACAATAAAACTTTTACTTAACATCTCTATATGAAACGTTACGTTCGAAGGAAAAATGACGACTGAGCTTAAAATGGCGCTGCAGGCTCTTTTATAAGTACTATGACGGTAGCGTTTGAAAAATAAGTGCAGCGCCATCTTTGTTATTAATATTAGTCAAAACAATTACTATTTAATATAGAATTAGGTATTGATGACTTATACAATAAATTAAAATAAGTATCCAAAGCTAAATAATCATCTGTTGATGACATACTTATACAATATACCATATAATTATTATGCTTATTCATACAATTGTCACTTAGCCAGGGGGGATGCAAGTGCAGAGAGAAGCTACTACAACCATATATTCTTGTCTTCCACGTAATGAGCCACCTTATAGTAGGTACCGTACAGTAATGTTAATGTTTGGTCAGACCTTGCCTACTGTTTCTCATCTTAACTGTGTCGGTGCTTATATGAGAACAATAGGGTATTGTTGGCGAGGCTCTCGGCGCTGTCCGGGCTTAGCGCCGTCCGTCCGGATTACACCGGACACTTAGCGTCCGCGGCCGTAACACTATGCGAATAATAATACAGTATTTCTATATTCAGTCGTGTGTATGTCTGTCCATTAAATGAGATTTAGAGAAAACTAGCTATTCCCCGCTGTTTCACCCGATCGTATGTTTTTGAGCTATAAATATATCCTATGTACTAATCAACATATGTTATATATCCATGTGACATATCTGAGCAGTAGCTTTTGTGTGAATGAGTAACAAATAATATTAGTAGGGTGGGGGGAGGGTAGTATAATAATGTAATGTAGCCGAGAGTGTAATAAATCAATGCACACGAGTGTCATACGACATTTTTCAACACACTCGCTCGTAAAGTGACATTTATTGCACCGTTTTTAGTATCTTAATGAAGCTTATTACGCACCTAGTGCTTTTTAGGGTTCCGTAGCCAAATGGCAAAAAACGGAACCCTTATAGATTCGTCATGTCTGTCTGTCTGTCTGTCTGTCTGTCCGTCCGTATGTCACAGCCATTTATTTCCGAAACTATAAGAACTATAATGTTGAAACTTGGTAAGTAGATGTATTCTGTGAACCGCATTAAGATTTTCGAAAAAAAACAATAAATTTTGGGGGTTCCCCATACTTAGAACTGAAACTCAATTTTTTTTTTTTCATCAAACCCATAAGTGTGGGGTGTCTATGGATAGGTCTTCAAAAATGATATTGAGGTTTCTAATATCATTTTTTTCTAAACTGAATAGTTTGCGCGAGAGACACTTCCAAAGTGGTAAAATGTGTGTCCCCCCCCCTGTAACTTCTAAAATAAGAGAATGATAAATCTATAAAAAATATATGATGTACATTACGGTGCAAACTTCCACCGAAAATTGGTTTGAACGAGATCTAGTAAGTAGTTTTTTTTTAATACGTCATAAATTGAAATTAATATCAAATACTCAGGTCTATACTACCATTTACTTATATACCTACAGGTTTGTACGGAACCCTCGGTGCGTGAGTCTGACTCGCACTTGGCCGGTTTTTTACTTTACATTACCGCACAGTTTTATGATAGGTATAATCCCGATTATGATAAGTTTGTACCTCACTGCAAGTGATATGTGTGTAGACCGAGCATTCTTAATTTAAGTAAAATAATAAAAAAAAAACATGCGCGCCATATTTGTTAACGTTCTCATTGTATGGTTGATTATTATCAAAAAATCTACTTAGAAAATACAAGTCTGTTTTTTTCCTCACAAGTGTGTTGTAAAACGTCGTATGACACGCGTGTGCATTGATTATTACACTCTCGGCTCACGCGCTTAATACCGGCTCGAGTGTTTATAACCAACTTTGCACACATGTATCATAATGTACAAGGGCGTCGCCAGCCCTAAGCGCCAGCCGATGTCGCAGGGGGGGGCAAGTTGACTTTACCTACTACAATTCATACTTTTGAGAAAAGTAGGTATGAATTGTAGGTGAATTCATTCGAGTTTCGACGTACGGGAATGATTGTTCAAGGCTTGAACTTCAAGCAAATCAACTAAAAGACTTAGGACTTTGGTTGCATTATAAATGGCAAATTTTTTAGAATCTCTAGGGGGGGGCAGCTGCCCCTCCATGCCCCCCCTTGGCGACGCCCTTGATAATGTACTATTATTCACGCCCAATAATTTATACAGGAAGAGATTTCAGAACTGGATAGCGTTTTACTACAACTTGATCGTTTACCGTGTGGTAATCTTTGGAAGGTACGTAACCAGCACAGTTTTAATGTACCGCTCGTGGAGCGCTTACAACTTGTCTACCTCCTGTTAGTTATAATATCATTGGTTATCAAAGACTCGATACCCATTCATTACTCAGTAAAAATCACTGGCTAGGTACTTTTATTACAAAGTACCCCGAGCCAACACGGATTCCATTTGAGTGGTCTAGTAATAACAGTTGAAAGCTTGTTTCTCACCGTCTTCCATCTCTTTCTAGATTTCAATCAGACCCAAGTATTTTACTGAAAAAGATTTCAAATGAGAAAAAGTGAAGACTTTGCCTCCTACTACATTATCTTGATTGTGTAAATTGTAGGTACAGTTGTTGCGCGATACTTGTACAATTATTTGACAATAATTCTTTGTACTACTATATTGAAATTAATTGTGTACGTCTCAAATCTCAATCAAGAAGCTGAAGAAAATGATGAACAAATATTTGATTCATTGAATATCCTTTTTGGCTGCATACTGTTTTAAGAGAGGTAGGGTATAGCTATAATTCCATGAGGATGCGCATTGCTGGCAGCTCCTGACCAGCGGTGAAGTGCCAAATTACAATGCGCTTTATCCCTTCCGTTGCCAGCACAGCTTCTCTTCTCAACCCCTCTTCAAACTTCTTTTCGAAAAGGATGTGAGACTTGCACAAGACAAGTCACATGGCGTATGAAAAATTGGAAAGTCATAATCCTCATGTCTAATATAATTGCATCAGCTTTGGTGCGACGGAAATAAGAAGGAATTATTGTATATCTTATTCTTCTTATTTCCGTCGCCTCTCGTTTATTTTGTTCTTTTACAGACTAAAAGGCTGGAAAAGAAATTGAATCTTAGATAACATTTCTGTTGACTACTATTGTTAATGCTAATGTTGATTACTATTAAACCGTCCCCACGTTCATTTGGTGTTTATTATTATGGTTACTATCTCAATCAGTCTCGAGGGGTGTTTTTGACCTTTTTTCGTTGTGATTGTTGTTGACTTACCGAAAATACGGACACAGCGTTTTGCATCCTCATTTATAATGCGGGCAGCAAGGGTGTGGAAATTGCTTTCAGTGTCTTTTGTTTCATGACTCCTACAATCTATAGAAACTTTCAAGGCCAGAGTGAATACGTTTCTTCTGGGTAAGCGTGTTCCAACTTAGGCTTCGTCATCGTCCCTTTTGTCCTCATGGTCAGTGGCCAAACGCAAGCCCATTAATACGATAAAACAAATGTTAATCAAAAATGGCGAATTGAATCCCTTTATTTTGAAACTTTACAGTTTAATTCTGACTATCCACTAGTCAAATGTAAAAAAATCCTTGAGTTTTATTCACTGATACTCAAAATTCGTATAATACTTAATGTTTTTATCTCATGAACTTACTTGTGTCAAATAAAAAAAAAATACCAATATAAAGCAACCAGCTGCTAATTTTATACAATCAGCAACCTGACCTTACATATAAGGAAGGGATTGAATGATTGGCGAAAGGAGTCGTCAGCAGTCCCCAGGTACACCCTTGTCAATAAGTTCAGTAAAACTGATATTCTTTACCCAACAATAGCTGACCTTCCACCCCCTTAAAGCGTTTACGTCCAAGGGGTAAATGTTCCACGTCCATAGGTCTGTGTATCTTGGTCGTCCTGTTGCCACGTGTCCGATATTTCCTAGCGAATATTTTATTATTTTCGGACTTTGTTCGGTGTACGCACTAGGTGGTATAAACGCAGCGGTCGCTTCAAATTAAAAGGTTATTTTTTATTTAAAATCCACTAGTATACAAAAGTTTTACATAATAATACTACTAAATTGAAGAATTTATCAGTTTTACTTATTTTTTATTCAAGATACCAAGTTACATGAATCCTTTTGTTACGATTTTACGACGTATAGGTACTTCAGTACTCTCTCTATTCATTTAAAATATATATTATGTAACAACATTTTTATATTACTATACTATGAGCGACTCCACAAAAAAAATGCTATTAAAAAAATGCACTGCATTCGTCAATGACTTAATTTGAGCGTGTGACCGCTATGTTGCGTCTACACAGTGCGACCGAGTCGCGCGTAAATCACGCGCGGCTGTTTGTCGTGCGCATCGCCGACTGATTTATGCCGGCGCTATATTGAAGCGACGCGCTGCGACTCTCGCGACATCTGACGCTTCATATGTTATCCCTTACTTTATTACTGCGCTGACAATTTGTAAGACTTTTTTCTATGTTAGTGGATGAACAAAAACGATAACCTTTCGGCAATTCATCCATAGTATGAAATGATTTATATACAAATGGGGAAGTTTTTTGCACTGCGAGCACGATTCGCGTAGCGTGGACGGGCTTGCGAGCCTCGAACGAGCATTCATAGCGTGCTCGACTGTGCTCCGCCCGATTGTCAGTTTTTTCACGAACACATGGATTGGCATCGCGCTCGTTGTAGACTCGTTAAGTACGTCCACAATCCTGTTTGTTCGAGGCTCAGCTCGTGCTCACTTCGCGCAATATGGTGCGTCCATGCTTGGCGAACCGAGCACGAACCGAACCACGAACGAGCATAAAACGAGCCTACAACGAGCACGATGCGAATCCTTTTGTACGTGAAAAAACTGACAATCGCGCTCGTTCGAGGCTCGCAAGCCCGTCCACGCTACGCGAATCGTGCTCGCAGTGTGCTCGTTCGAGGCTCGGCTCGTGCTCGGTTCGCTAAGCATGGACGCACCATTGAAATTCAATGCAAGAAATAACCAGGCAGTATATAATGCATAACGTGTAAAAAAAATATTTAAGTAATACGTTCAGAAATAAGGAAGAAAATAAAACTAGAAATAATGTGGAGCATCTGTTCCCGAAGTTATACTTCATAGTAGTAGCAATCTAGGATTTTTGAAAGTCAGCAATTCTTGGCTGTCCACCTATAGGCGTTGATTGGCGACAGATCTGCAACATGAGAATGATAGCTAGCTCGAGGAGCGAGCACCCTACCACCGCTATAGTTTCCTCACGATGTTTCCTCACAATATGATGATCGTTTTGACAGCATATACGTAAGCCAAGTGTCACATAGTGGAGACACTCTCATGTCCAAAAGGCCACCAAGCGTACCGCATTTAATACATAATATAATGAACAGTTATACAATCCTTACCACGAAATAAGCATCATATTTCAAAATTTAATCAATTCCCAGTGCGTTAATACAGATAATTCCGACCACAACTCTATCGCACCTCGAACGCATACCCGCAGGCCGTACAGGAATATCAAATTGCCAATTCTACGCCAGATATGAACCTGCTATACTATACGTCGTGTGTTAAACGTTAAACTAAAATTCGTGGAACCGCGCGGGTGTGGCTAACTGCCTAACGTGCAACGATTACTATAAATATTGATAGCCGAGTGTTAGGCTTCTGTTTGAGTATCAGCAGGTAGCATATAGCGAGTTTATATCAAACTAGCTGTCCCCAGCGGTTTCACCCGCGTTCCCGAGATAAAAAGTAGCCTATGTTCTTCTGCATAACCATAGGCTATCTGCATGCCATATTTCATGATGATCCGTTGAGTAGTTGAGGCGTGACGGCAAAACAAACAAACTCACTTTCGCATTTATAATCTTATTACTAGCTGTCCCCCGCGGTTTCACCCGCGTTCCCGGGATAAAAAGTAGTCTTATGTCCTTCTCCATACCATAGGCTATCTGCATGCCAAATTTCATGATGATCCGTCAAGTAGTTGAGACGTGAAAGCGTAACAAACAAATAAACAAACAAACTCACTTTCACATTTATAATAGTTAGAATTGGATATAAGTTTCCCTTAGATCAGTCTACATAAAGGTGACGTGATTCGTATCATCAGATCGATTTTATGGCCTGATAGCATTTATTTTTTTTGCACGCCCCGCCGCCTTACCTACGTGTTTCTGTATGTAAAGACAGGAAAAATGTGCAAGTGAGAGGGCATTATTAGCGAAGCCGTTTTGGAATCTTAATTATATGGCACGAGTTATACTAGCGATCAGTCCGGCATGTAAATATATGACTAAAATTCATCCTGTTAATTTAGTAATCAGTTGACATTTTTAATATGGGACTAACTCAAAAATTATGCACACAGGAATCGTCGGTAATGAAAAAGCTGACGAACTAGCTAAAGCTGGAGCTAATGGGACCCCTTATGGCCCCGAGCCAATTTGTGGTGTACCTAAAAGCCTGGCAAAACTTATTATGAGGAACCTATATGTAAACTCATCCATCGATTCTTGGAAAAACGCTCCTGGAATGAACCATTCTAAGGCACTTATAAAGGCCTTTAATAAAAAGTCTACAATAGAGGTTTTATCTCTAAGTAGAAACAACTTACGCATACTTGTGAGAGCCTTAACGGGGCACTGTGGATTGAACAAACATCTGTTCACCATCAGTGTTCACGACTCGAGGTTGTGCAGATTTTCCCGTGAGGCGGATGAAACACCAATACATCTCTTGTGTGAGTGCTGTCCACTTATGCCTAAACGAAATACTCATCTGGGGAAACACCTGTTACACCCAGATGAAGTCAAATCCATTCCTGCCAAGAATATTGTGCAGTTTATTATAGCTGTAGGTCTTGGCAGTGAAATTTAATTAACGTGGCGATCACAATAGATCTAGTCTGGTAGCAGTGATACAAGCTCTGGAAAGACTTGAAACAGCCACTTAACCCAAATAATAATAATAATAACTCAAAAATTACAAAAGAATTATGAAGCATACATTGTATTTATTCGTAAATTCAGTGTTGTTTTAATAGTATTTTTGTTAAACCATACGTTTCGAATAATGCCATCTCAAAGTACCAACCTAGTACACATCGCTACATCGCTGTTACTGCAACAAGAGCTGTAGAACGGTTTCGATATTGTATGGACAGTCGGTCGTTTTTTACAGATTTAACTGCACATAGCGATGATATGAGGGTCGACGCGAGGGTGCTGTTAACTGCTACTATACAACTATAGCCTGCCGAATTAGTGCGCTGGGAGCCGAGATATTTTGTTGGTAGTTTAGAAGCTTATGCACCCCTGGAGCAGCGGTTAAAAAATAGACGATAGGTAGAGCATAGCGTTTATTCGCTCAAAGAGCAGCTCGACTGGGGAAGTACCTCCTCATTACAGAATACCGCAGCCAAATAACTTTGTGTTGTGTAAAGTTGTGTTCCTGCGCGTGAGTAAGGTCGCCAGAGCTCATAGGGGAGGGGGGAAAGGTCGGTAACGCGTGAGCGATGCTTCGTGTGTTGCAAGCGTCCATATGGCTACGGTAACCGCTTACCATCAGGCGGGCCGTTTGCTTCACCGACTTAGTTGTATAAAAAAAAAACAATTGATGTCTATTGTTATAATAACCCGACCGGGCTATGTGAGGGTCCAGGTGTCTCTAATAGATCAGGAGATACTTTGGGTTGGTATAGATCGCCAAACAACTGTAATGTCAAGTTTAATTTCGAGATATCTTGTCTACCCGTTTGCCATATTACATCACAAGGGGTAAAAAACAAATTCATACACTCGAGAGCTTCCCGTGAGGAAGCGATTACGAAGCATGGTGTTCACCAAGTATCGATCTTCTCGTGCTGTGGAACACCTGGTTCTGCCTGTTCCTGGTCTGCGCAGGTTAGAGCCAGTTTCCTCGTGACGTCGGAGAACTCTTTGTACTGTTGACAGCGACACACCGACAGTACTGGCTGTATCGCGCTGACTCCGGCCGGTTTCCAGCATTGTGAGAATTCTGGTGCATTCTTCAGGTGTAAGCGACATGATAACAGTTTGAATAATGAATATTGAACACTATCAATATGGTTTATTTACCCACTTACGTGAAAAATTAGAAACAAAAGCAAAATCAAATGCAGTACCTAATTTCGTAGTTCTATCTTCGAAAGTACTTATCCAAATTCTACTTTTTCAAATTAGATTGTTTCATGACATAACTTTACAATAACAAAGAAGTTTTAATACCTTAACTTAAGGAGTATTTAATTGTCTATTAAACATTAATTTATTTCATTAAGCTAGCATTCTTAGTTTCTGAGATTTATAGGTTTCTTTAAGTGAACCGGATTCATTGCTCTCGAGTGTTTTAAGTAAGATAGTACTAGCTGCATCTGAGGTAAAAGTAGAGACGCATAGCGTTTAGCCTAACAGGTAGCCAGCTTATTTTAAGAAGAAGCCAAGTAGGTTTACTGCCTTTCTCTGGTTACTCGTGATGTTTTCATTCAGTAAAACCCAAAGTACATTTTAGGATTAGAAGCTAACACCCTTTACTACAATGTACTGTAACTACCACTGAGCTATTGTCGTCTTCAAACCGACTAAGATCAAAGTTTCTTATCCGTCGGCAAGCACCTAAATATATTGAGCTGTTATTACTACGTATAGAGAAGTTATCATAAGCAATGGTTATGTCCCATTTTTTTAGAGTCAACTAAAGGAGTCTTTAGTGCTGCAGACAGTAGAAACACGTAGCGCTATCAGAACTCTTTTGGGAGTATTTTTCTCGCAAGCACAGTGTGGCCGGATGGCCTCGTTTGAACGGAACATAGTTGCCATGTGTGGCGTCTTCTCTATACGTAGAAATAATATCTCAATGCCCAAGAACCGATATTTCTTGAAAATCGGTTTCCTACACAATTCTACACAGTAAGATGAAAGTTAGTAACTTTATACCCACTGAATCCCCTTCGATTGGTAATAGAAACGTATAAAATACACGATCATGATGTAATCTCCAATTCAGTACCACAAAGTAGGTAATAACATCACCCTAATGCCTGTTATACACGACACGTCACCTTATAAATCAGCATATTTACCGAACGCGACGTACGCGCGACACGGTCGCGCCGTGTGGACGTGGCTTAATCTAATACGTGAGTAACATTATCAACGCTACCTAATTCTGACTTTTAAAATTCAGCTTTAAGTTCAAGATATAAGGTTGGGTTTACCTTGTGTTTATTTTTAAGGAAATTGTTAAAAAGGCTGCATTTAGATACAACACTTGAAAATGAATAATGGCGACGTAAATAACATTGTATTTATGTTTATTCTGACTCATTTGTATGAAAACGTAAAGGGATGAGACGGCGAAAGATTGCTACCTACTTTTTTATGGCATATTTAATTGAGCCATTAGTCGAGTGATGGTCTTACTCATCAGACAATCAGTAATGTTAAGCAACATATGCTTTGGCTGGTATTTGGATGGGTGAGCAAAAGTTTAAACTATACCATACCGACGGGCCTGTTGGGAGTACACCTGTCACGCCGCAGGTCGTAAGTCCACCTAGGATATGTAATAGGCCCACGGAACGAAAGCAAAGTGACTTTTTGCAACGAAGCATAATGAACTTTATGTCAATAGAATATCATACAAACTAAATTCGTTCGAGGAATGCGCGAATTCGCCGGAAGACGCGCGACTTTTTTTTTTTCGTATCTATATATATTTATTTTTTAACCGACTTCAAAAAAAGGAGGAGGTTCTCAATTCGGTTGTATGTTTTTTTTCTTCTTTTTTTTATGTTTGTTACCTCATAACTCCGACATTTATTAACCGATTTGGAAAATTCTTTCTTTGTCTGGAAGGGTACACTTCCCGTTTGGTCCCATTGTCATCAGATCAGGATTTTATTACTTCTTAGTGTACTTTGAAGTCGGTTTAAGTTTTTTGTAAAACAGTCCAATTATTCAATATTTTTATTATGTACTAGCTTCTGCCCGCGGCTTCGCCCGCGTGGCCTACAGGAAACAAATTACATATTTTTCTTCAAAAACAAACGTAATAAGTGCTCTCACTCCCTCTCAATTGTTTTTTTTTCTTGTTTAAGCCCTATTGACTCTGTTAGGCATCTCCCATTTCGAAAAAACTAAGATACACGTGACCTTTCTTAGTGGATACTTACACTTCACAAAGAACACACCCTTCAAATTTCATGTCTCTAAGACCAGCAGTTTAAGCTGTGCGTTGATATATCAATCAGTAATTTCCCATACACAACTTCATCCCGCTTTTCATCCCTTCGAGGGTGGAATAATCAAAAACGCTGAAACAGGTATAAATTAATTTTCAATCGTCAGCCTTAACACTAATTTTGAACATCCTAACTTCGAAACTGACGGACTTTCATACAAACTTTCATCCCCTATTTTACTCCCTTAGGAGTGTAATATCAAAAAATCCTTCGTTAGTGGATGCCTACACTATATAATAATATATTTAGTGGTGTTTAATGTGGAAATGAAGGACTTGCATGAGTAACTTCATCCCTCTTTTCCTCCCTACGGGGGTGTAATTATAACAAACGCTCAGACACCTATACATTAATTTTCAATCTTCAGCCTAAACACAAAATTTGAAGATCCTAACTTCGAAACTGACGGACTTTCATACAAACTTTCATCCCCTATTTTACCCCCTAAGGGGTGGAATTTCGAAAAACCCTTTCTTAGTGGATACCTACACTTCACAATGAATACACCCTCCAAATTTCATGTCTCTAGGACTAGCGGTTTAGGCTGTGCGTTGATATATCAGTCAGTCAGTCAGTCAGTCAGTCAGGACTTTGAATTTTATATATACAGATAGGCCAGTCAATCAATCAATGTCAACAATCTCAACATGGTCAATGATCATCTGGCCGAAGGTGGTGAGCACACAAAACAAGAAAATTACTGTCAAGTACCAGGAGATTAGGAGTTCAAAAGATATTTATTCCATAATTCACTACGAAGCGTAGAGCATTTACTTTGTAGCACATTAGCTACGGCGTAGCACAATGCTACGAAAATACAAATTGTATGTAAATTAATCACCATACAGTTCATTAAAAAGAATAACGAGCGTCAATTTAGCCTAATTTTATCCTCTAGAATTTCTGGTAAAATGTATATAAAAAAAAAGAAAATCACTTGTCAAAATCAGCCTCCAATCGACCTCAAAGTGTCAAGCCGAACAAGCACCGATATTCAATCAATTCAGCACTTATATCTACATCCAATTACATCTGTGAGTTGGTCTGTCTGTCACACAAAGGGTCTATCATCATGGGGGGCGAGGGGCGAGAGGGGGAGGAGCTTTCATTGACGAAAAATCAGACGGAAAATTGAAATGGGGGTGCGACGCGGAGTTCAGAAATTTGGAGGTGGTGATTTATGCTAGATGTATGTATTATTTGTTATATACCAGTTACGCATATTTCACCTGCGTTCTCGACACAATAAGTATATTATATGATCTATCTGTATGTTTAATTTCATCACTATTAGCTGTCCCGTTGAGGCGTCAAGAGGTAACATCGAAGAAAGGTTGCTTGCTTATCGGTTTTCTACAGGATATATTTTGGAGAGTGTGCGCAGGAATTGTTCAACCTAATTCCACCATCCCCATTTTTACACCGAACCACAAGACGCCGGGAAAATTTTCACCCGTACGTTGTTGACATACCGAAAATACGGACACAGCGTTTTGCATCCTCATTTATAATGCGGACAGCAAGGGAGTGGAACTTGCTTCCGGCGTCTGTGTTTCCTGACGCCTACAATCTAGGAACTTTCAAGGCCAGAGTGAATAGGTTTCTTCTGGGTAAGCGTGTTTCATCTTAGGCTTCGTCATCGCCCCTTATGGGCGGGTCAGTGGCCAAACGCAAGCCCATTTAATTTAAAAAAAAAAAATTAAATAAATAAATAAATATCCTGGGACATTCCTCACACACGGTCATCTGATCCCAAACTGAGCAGAGCTTGTACTATGGAAACCAGATAACTGATATATTACATATACTACTTTTTGTTTCTAAATACATACTTAATATACATAATTACACCCAGACTCAGGACATACAGACATGTTCATGCACACAAATGCGACATGCATTTGTGTGCATGTCGCATTTGTGTGTCCTGTGCGGGAATCGAACCCACGACCTGCGGCGCAATAGTTGGAATCTTTACCAGACTTTTAACCAACTGCGCCAACTGGCCCGTCACTTTCAGCATGCACTTTCACATTATACTTTTGTGTTTATTATGTTCATAGGATTATCACCGTATAATCTTCTAGAAGTGAATCAGGACTAATGCCATATCTATTTAATCATCGCATTATAGTTCCAAGTGATGGCGGGCCCAGGCATCGGTGTAATGGGTACACACTGAAATTGACACTGACATTGACGAGTGACGTCACACGCCAATCGCGTACTCTCATAACTATACCTACCTTTGAAAAAACACAAATTTTCGTCCAAGTTAGCAAGTGTAATGTCAATGTTGGTCCCATGGTTCGTATTTATGAGTACTTTACGTGGTTTCATTTATAGTCGGATTGTCTTATCTATACTGTATTCTTCTATTCTTTGTATGATAATCATTTTACAATTATATTTTACTCTGTTAGCATTTGTTTTCATTAGCTAACTACCACCGTCAAGTAGCAAATCTGTTGCCAATAATATTGTGCTTTTTAACCGACTTAAAAAAAGGAGGAGGTTCTCAATTCGGTTGTATGTTTTTTTTTATGTTTGTTACCTCATAACTCCGTCATTTATTAACCGATTTGGAAAATTATTTTTTTGACTGGAAGGATATACTTCCCGTTTGGTCCCACACCGTGTGTAACCAAACCACCCGTGTGGTTTGGTTACACATTGTCATCAGATCAGGATTTGATTACTTCTTAGTGAACTTTGAAGTCGGTTTAAGTTTTTTGTAAAACAGTCCAATTATTTGCAAATCTTTAGTCCTTTTAGGCTTGTCTGTTTGAAACCACTCGGCCATGGTGCCGATAATACTCCGATCATAATAAAAAAAAACTATTCTTCTCCCAAACCTAAAAAAAACCTAAAAGACTACACAGACATACTTTTTCTAGGCTGCTTTACCTCTCAGAAAGGTTTTTATTAAAAAAACAGTGCTTGAAATAACCTTTTCCAAATCCAATAAGGCTTTCCAACTAAATAAAGCAACAAAAGTCCTTTGGAAATGCTCTCTTACTTTGCACTGCGTCACTGAAACGGTCTGGAATAAACGGTTCGGTTCGCTGGAGGGAATTCGATAATACCATGGACCCGTAAAGTTGTGGAATGGCCAATATCTAGCCTCTGATGTAGGGATACTAAAATCCTACGTATTTCAGTGAGATAGCTGCGGCGTTTAATTTATAGTTATGTAGATTATAGGAAAAGGAACATTATGGAGACGATAGAGAATAGCAGGGGAAATATGTTTGGTCACATAGGACACGACGAATTTATCAAAAACATAATAGAAGGAAAGATAGAGGGAAAGTGATGATTTGACGTTTAAAAATGTTAAATAAAAATAATCCTAATTTGTATTAGAATAAAGTTAATTTGTACCATCATTCAATTAACCAATGAGTTAACAGAAACCTTACTGTAATGTCAAAGTCATTGTTTTTTTACATTCTAATAACGTCAAATAGACATTTAAATAATGAACAAGGAATAATTTGCCAAATATGACGTCTGAGCACAAAAACCTTTGAAAAGAGGGGTCACATGATAGAGGTTAAAATATCGTTTCTAATGGAATTGCTCGCAAATCGTTATAAGCGATATTTTTTTTGGAAATATATTATTTCATTCTTCCAACAATGTATTTCAGAGATTTGATCGTTTGCCATCCACTTATTTAAATTATACTACGATCGAGTACTCGCTTTTCTGAGAATTGATATTGAATGAATAAATAGTGGTTATAGTTGGGTCTGTACCCGAGACTGGGAGACGGTCGCACAACTCATCAATCTGAACAATTATCATTTTACTAGTTTGCTTTTTTTATTGAAAAGTTGTAAATTATGAAGTATTCTTGTTAGAGAAAAATAAATCCCACCAAAATCATTTTTAAGTAAAATGTTGCCAAGACATTATGTCTCGCACTGTCAAGAAGTTATCAGATCTCATGTAGAGCCAAGCTTATAACTCTACATGCCCTTACTCTACAAGCTCTAACTTCACAAACTCTACACACCGTAGTCAAAATATGTGGTCACAAAAATACACCCATAATTCTAAACATAGTAACAAATTCATTTGATTCCGGCCGTATCCTTAGATAAGTCTAGATTTAAACATAAACCTCTCTTAATACGGGCTTATTTTCCAACTTCGGTCTGCCCGCCTGAATTACGGTGTTCGAATACTGAGGCGACAACCGAGTTTACTGCGACTTCATTATTTTGTCGGTCTATAGGAGAAGTAAATCCGCTTGACTTATGAAATGAGGTACAATGTTTGTGAAATATTCATCGCTTGATTATTCGGTCAAGAGTGAAGAGACACCTGTTGTGTATTGAGTTAGGTGTATAATGGACTTCTGTACCAAATATTGGGCACCTTTTGTGTTAAAAAACAGTGTCAGATATGAGTTATTTCTTACTTTTTAGTGTACTTTGAAGGCGGTTTATTTTTTGTTAAAAAGTTAATTTATTTTTGAATTTTTAGTTTCATATATACTTAAATACTTTCGCGTGTAAAGGCCTACGTAAACAATGCATATTTATGCGATAGCAGCAATCGCGGTTGATATGCTATCATTTTTTAAGAGTTCCGTTGTCTGTCTCCGAAACTCATCATCAGATCTATATGAAATTTGTATGGGAAAATTTCGGAAATAACCACTTTCAAACAAAAATTTTTTAAAACCCGTCCATATATGACGGAGTTATGCCCGAACATACATAAAAAAATATTTATATAAACATTCGAATTGAGAACCTCCTCCTTTTTTTGAAGTCGGAAAAATAGTCAATACTAGATGGTCCAAAACAAAAAGCTAAAGTTGCTGAGTTTTTTCCAGTTCTCAGACCGAAACGGTGGTAACTTTAGAAGCTTCTTTCAATAGCTTAAATGGCTTATACTTTGACATTCAAAAATCAATCTTTGCAAGCAAATTCTACTTGATAGTCGAAGATATTGGTACATTTTCACCACTGAAAACAATCGACTTCATTTTTAGTTCTTTAGCGTAGCAAACTAGACACGCCTGTAGCAGCCACACTGCGTGTATCCCTACGTGGAAGGTCTTTCTGTGCCTACGTAATCAGTGGCTGTGGCCCGTCGTGTGGCGCGGTGTAGCTGTAGCTGTGCGGCTTGCTTGTGGCATGTCGGTTACGTGGCGGTGGCGTGGCGGGCCAGTATTGATTCCAGTAACTTGGTAATCGCTTGTCAATCGCTCCCAGTTGAGATACCGCGCGTGGGCTACGTCTACATTGCACGCCATATTTATTTAAATTGGAAGATATTTTACGTGTCGTTTCTGGGCAGACTAATCAATAAGTACAATAGTTTTTGCAGTAGCGAAACGACGGAAAAAGGTGTTGAGTTTGTGAAGTTGGGGCTTGTAGAGTTATAAGCTTGGCTCTACATGAGATCTTACAACTTGGATATGGTCTCGTTTTGGCAACATTTTACTGAACATTTTACATGATTTTTTTTTGGTGGGATTGCTATAAAACATATTTTTTTGACTTTGGAACAAAATTGTTCATCTCAAAATTTCAGGCTTCCCGGTACGAACTGTATGAATCACCCCAAAACAATATTTTAGAATAAAATATCAGCAAAACTTTTTAATGACAAAAACAAATCGAAATTGCTTCGCTAACATTTGCCGAGGCTTTTACCGTCAACTTTTAACAGTATAAAACCGCCTTTATCGTCCAAAAGTATTTCAAAACAACCATACATCACTCATTCCTACCGTGACCTTTACTGTGCAGGACATACGGCGCAGTTTCGTTTGGCACCGGATTGGACCTGAGGGTAAGACGAATGGCATTCGTTAAAGACAAGAAGGGCTTGCGGGTTTCGGGTCAATTCGATGAGCCCGGGTTTTGGAAAAGTGGTTTATTTTTGTCGATAGAATGTATTTTGTTCAACGAAAGTGAAGGGGATTGTGGGATTCGTTCAGAAATGTTGTTTATTTTTTTGTTTTAAATAAATAAATTTCGTGGAACATTTCTATTTGTATTACTAAGCGTGTAAACAAGCACGACCCATCTGATGGTCCACAACCATCCATCTAGCTAGACGATATTTTACCTTAGCAACCGATAGATAAGATTAGAAATGGACTGGAGACTTTTTGCCTGGAGACTTTTACTTAGCTGGTAGAACGCGCGTTGCTGAAGCGGTTTGAAAAAAAATATATTCTTCACTCATGTTTCGATCCTCGTCTTCAGGATATAAAGGGAACTAGGAAAGCCATAACTACATAGTAGTGGTAAATCAAAGAAAACGTCTATGTGTAAAGTGTCGATCCATTTGTGACCTACATACACAAAACTAGCTACCGTAGTAAAATGATACACAGTAACGCAAATGCATTTTTTTATTTTCTAAGTCATCTTTTTGGTAGCGTTGACTTTGTGTGTGTATATGTAGAATATGATTTGCAGAATAAGGGCAAATCAAAATTTGCACTCTTTTTTGCTGAATTAATGACATTAATTACATTTCACATAGTAAGGGAGGTCGTACACGAGCGATAATTGCTGAGCGATTATTTTATCGCCGAATATAGACATTCAGATTTCAATACTGAAACACCCACGAGCTACTTTTTGTAGCTCGTGGGTGTTTCAGTAGGAGGCTCCCTTAAACAGTAATGGTGCGTCCATGCTTGGCGAACCGAGCACGAGCCGAGTCTCGTGCTCGATTCGCGTAGCATGGACGCACCATAATATCCTTAGAGAATATATTCTGTAAGTTAATATCGCATGCATAAGACAGCTCCGCTACAATTTTGAAATTGTTAGTTAGACTATGTTTCGTTGTCTCATGTACTGTGTCCCGTTTGTTTGTTTGTTTCTTTGGTTGAAACAAAGTTTAATTAATGGAAAGCACGATATTAATGTGGCTAGCTACTGGTAACATAAAAATGCCTGATTTATCTAAATCAATCTAGAATTGGTACAAGTTATAATAATCAGCCAGACTTGAACTACTGCCCTCACTCCGGCAATAAACTACAATCAGTGCTAGACTACATATAGCTGAGCGAGCTCGGTGGGGTCGTGGTGTTTGCTGTAGTTGAACGGCGACCGTTTTATTGCACCCATTGTGCCGACCACACCGGTGCAGATATCTAGATCGATATCACACTGTCTTCAATTGAGATTGGGGTACAATAGTGATAGTTGTATTTGATAAATTGTTGGAAAAGATTTTTAACTACCGTTGGGTGGATTGTTTGATTTATGTAGAATTGAACGATAATTATTCTATTTGTTAAATCCGGCAAAAATCCGATGTGCAATCGTTTGATAACTTTATTTACTACTAGCTGCCCGGCACGACTTCGTTCGCGTGGTGTCTACTTCCCTATACCCTAAACTACCCCTACCCTACCCTACCCTCGCAACTTTCTTAATTTTTTCTTTCATAAGAACCTTCTCCTGACAATAACAAACACAACAAAAAAGAATTAGCGAAATCAGTCCAGCCGTTCACGCGTGATGGCGTGACCAAGGGAAATAGGGATTTCTTTTATATAATAATATATAGATATAGATAGATGTACAGTCGAGGACATAAATATGTATACACTTTCTGAAATTCAAAAGCAATTTTCTCACATGTTTAACATTTAAGTGTTAAACTATTAAACAAATCATAATAGTATATGTTAGAAGATTCTGCCTTTATAATATCTCATAATTTCAATCAGTAGTTTAAGAGGAAACCGTTGTTGAATTTTACTAAGTGTATACATATTTATGTCCTCGACTGTACACGTATGAATTAAATTTAAATTGTGCTCAGTGCGAATTTAGCTTACCTTAGAACTTCATTGAATATGTAGGTACTGAGTTTCTTGCCGGAGACTTCTCAGTTCAAGTTATATTCCGGACCGGTGTAGAGTCATTTTTGGTAACGGCCCTGTTAGGGCCTAAATTGAATACATAGATAGTACTTTTTGATTTTGATACAAAATGTTTTCTTTAACCAATAACTTTTGTAGATCTGTACGTAAGTATAAACGCAGTAACTTATAAGCTGAGATGAACCAGAATTTAATGATTTGAAGATGAACCAGCCCCCGAATTTTGTTTCTTTGTCAGCAATACCAAAAGGAATCCCATGTGTTGTCAACCTTTTACAAAGCAAAGAATGCAAATATCTCTCAAAATAGCTGCCGGAATAAATAGCGAGGAGTTTGGTGTCAAATTTTCAGGTTGAAGGTGGTAGGCAAGGCATACTAGGCGAGTACTACGAAATACTCTACTCCATAATATGAACTCATGTTCTTTGTATGATTTTAACCCAAGACCTTGAACACGACATTCAAACTCACTAGCACCGTGTTTACCGCCTTTCTTTACAAATTTAAGAGATGTAAGTAGAGCGTGTGACCGTCTAGTGGTATTTCATATCGAGCGTTTCCGTGCTTCGGAAGGCACGTAAAGCCGTTGGTCCCGGTTATCACTTAATTGTGATAGTCGTTAAGCTAGTTGGATGCCTCATAGGCGGCTTGAAAAATTCCAACAGTAGGTTGACCACTAGCCGCCTACCTCCACCAATCCGCAGTGGGCATGCGTGGTGGAGTATCTGCCCATTCCCTTTCACCCTAATTTGTGAAAGGAGGCCTGTGCTCAGCAGTGGGACATTATAGGCTGATGATGATGAAGTAGAGCGTAGCGTTTATTCGCTCAAAGAGCAGCTCGACTTGGGAAGTACCTCCACCTTACAGAATACCGCAGCCAAATAACTTTATGTTGTGTAAAGTTGTGTTCCTGCGCGTGAGTAAGGCCGCCAGAGCTCATAGGGGAGAGGGGAAAGGTCGGTAACGAGAGAGCTATGCTACGGTAACCACTTACCATGAGGCGGGTCGTAGCTTGTTTACCGACATAGTCGTTTAAAAAAAAAATAACATTTTAACAAATTACTAGCAAAAACAAAGTTTCTATCTCGCCGCAGTCATCCCGCATTGTTAATCAAATAACCAATTTTCGGACACAAAAACTGTAAATACACGGATTTTAATTCGTCATTTACTATTCATGGCACGTCCCACTACGTCCCACTCATTGTTCTGCCATCCCACCCGTGGTTCGGACGTCCCGCCGCCCGGTGGGACGGGGACGGCGGGGGACGTCCGTCCTTTAATTAAATGCTCACGTGTGTCCGCTTGTTATAATGACTGAATTATTTGGTAGAACTATTCGAACTGGTTTTACATTTGTTCAGAAATTAATGGGAATCGTGTGCTGAGTGCTTTATGTGAACAATTGATTCGAATTAAAATGTTTGTTTTGAGATGTCTGTTTATTGTGTTAACGAATTTAATGTATTATGTGCATATTGTAGCTCGTCATGGATAGGCCAAATTTTTTGTTATACCACTTAGGTGGCAAACAAGCATACACAACCCGTCTCATTGCAAGCTGTTACCGTAGCCTATGGATATCATTCGCACGTTGCCGACCCAACGAAAACCTCTTCACGCCCTTCTTGAAGAATGCCATGCAGTACTTGGGAAATCATCATGGAGCTGCCGCGGTCGCTCGGCTTATTCCACAAGCTGAGCGACCGCGGCAGCTCCGTGGAACCCGCGTGCAGTAGTACCAGTAGTACAATAGTACTGGATACCAGCTTGATCCTTTAGACTCGGTTCAACGACGTGCCATCAGAATTGTTGACGATCCCGAGCTCACAAGCGGTTTAGAGCCCCTCAGTCTGAGGAGAGACTTTGCCTCCTTATGTGTGTTCTACCGCTTGTACAACGGACGGTGTTCTGAAGAATTGTTTAAGATGATGCCCACGGCTACTTTCGGCCATCGCAACTCTCGCCATCGACGGGGAGTCCATCCTCACATATTGAAACCTGAATTGTTTCGTACTGTGCGGGCTCAAAGGAGCTTCCTTCTGCGTACGCTCAGACTGTGGAATGAGCTCCCCGCCGTGGTTTTCCCAATGGAGTACAGCATGGGGTTCTTCAAAAGGGGTGTGAAGAGATTTCTGCAGGGTCGGCAACGCCACCTGAGTGGTATAAAAAAAAAAAAAAAAAAAGTACCCAACTGATATGGCTCACCGATGTACCTTCGCAGAAGATACATTTTCAAACCGCGGGATATGCTATTGGTCAGCAGCTGCCGTCATGTGCGGAGGGGCGTGACTTGCGAGTGAGACGGAACTAACAGTTGCAGTGTATTATGAACCTTATAGTAGTGATCTAAGGTTGATTGTAAGTTTTAAGCATTCTTTCGTTAATCTTCGGGGCCATACTTTCTTTTCTGTGCGAACTTAGATTCACGACGCGCCTTATCAGTTGGGTAAAACTGTACTGCGAGATAATTTTGGTTGCAGTGTGTGGAGATGGGCTCTTGTTCGATTGCGAGAGTCATGTCCTGTCATTTGGTACTACACGGGTGGCCTCACCGATACAGATAAATAAATAAATAAAATCTGTTTATTTCAGGTATAGTTTGACCTATATATTATGTAGATAAAACAATCAATAATGAGAAGAGAAATAAAATATATAAATAAAATCGAGAAATAATAGGCCGTCATCGATGTCAGTTACGGAACCCTAATAGAGTGAGGCCCGACTCGCACTAACCATTTTTTTCTTTATTGGCTATATTGTTCCGAATAGAAATAAGGTCAACCCTTCAATTCAATTGAAACAGAACGATTTTATATTCTTATTTATTCCATGACTTGTAGTATCCATCTAGTTAGACGATAGTTTACCTTAGCGACTAACAGATAAGGCTGGAAATAGAGAGGAGAATTCTTCTCCTGGCGGCTTCTGCCCAGTTGGAATAAACCTACGTAGATTTTCTTCTTTTTATCCCAGAAACGCGAGTGAATACGAAGGAGTCAACTAGATACTAATAAATCCCACTAACATTAAAAAATGTGACAGTGTGTATGGTTTTGTTCAGTAGTACACCGTAATAGCTTAACGAGTATTGATGATATTTGATAAACAAAACATATTATTATACCGGGTGGAGATTTCAAGATGGCATATTTTCGAAACCAATATTGGGTAAGTCATTCTGAATAACTTTTACTATGGCACAAATACTGAGATCTTGAGAGAGGTAGAGCATAGCGTATATTCGCTAAAAAAGCAGCTCGACTGGGGAAGTATCTCCACCTTACAGAATACCGCAGCCAAATAACTTTATGTTGTGTAAAGTTGTTTTCCTGCGCGTGAGTAAATAAATAAATAAATAAATAAATAAATATCCTGGGACATTTCTCACACACGGTCATCTGATCCCAAACTAAGCAGAGCTTGTACTATGTAAACCAGATAACTGATATAATACATATACATACTTTTTGTTCGTAAATACATACTTAATATACATAATTACACCCAGACTCAGGACATACAGACATGTTCATGCACACAAATGCATGTCCTGTGTGGGAATCGAACCCACGACCTGCGGCGCGTAAGGTGAACCTTAACCAACTGCGCCAACTGGCCCGTCAAGGTAAGTAAGGTCGCCAGAGCTCATAGGGGAGGGGGGAAAGGTCGGTAACGGGTGAGCGATACTTTTTGTGTTGCTAGCGTCCATATGGCTCCGGTAACCGCTTACCATCAGGCGGGCCGTAAGCTTGTTTACCGACTTAGACGGTTAAAAAAAAAAAAAACTCGAAAAAAAAATTTTTTTTTTCATACATTTTGATCGAGGAAGGTTGATCGTTAGTACAGAAAGTAAATTTTGTTTTTGAGAATTCAGTGTTGGTCCGATAGTAAAAGTTACTCAGCAGAACCCAACGTAGGTTTTAAAAATATGCCATCTCGAAATCTCCACCCAGTATAAGAGAGGTAAAGGATACCATTCATTCGCTCACAGGGCGAGCGATTAGGGAGGGGGACAGGGTTGGTAACGCATGAGTGAAGCCTCGTGTGTTGCAAACGTCCATATGGCTACGGTAACCGCTTACCATGAGGCGGGCCGTATTATGCTCATTTACCGACTTAAACCATTATATACTTATACCTTAAAGCTCAGCGATAAAACCAATAATAACAATAAAACCCCTAAAAAAACAATTCCACCTGACCGAATACATTTACCGCGTATCGAAAGTGTTTCACCCGTGAAATAGTTACAAAAAACCCTTGACATTTAAAGCTGAACTTGTGATTTCGGTTCCCCAGCGCCACAAATCGGGATTAGTGTAACAACCGGGCGTCAACGCACCCCGCGCCCCCACGCCCCGCGCCCCTGACAGCGGTCCACTTGACCTACTGTAAGGTGTATGTACTGTGCTATTTATATTTTTGTTTTATTTCCCATACGCGGTAAACCTCGATCTGCGTACGAGCCACTGGCTTGATTGCCATCGAGTTCGGGTAGTCTCCACAGAGAATTTTGGTTTCAGTCAAATATAATATTATTTCAGATAAAGAAAAAATCGGTTAAGAATTCAGTAAGATAATTTTGTGTAGTAAATAAAGTTATATATGTATACTAGCAGCCCGGCGCGACTTCGTTCGCGTGGTGCTACACTACCCTATGGTGCTACCCTTCCCTACCCTACCCCACCCCACCCCACCCTACCGTACCTTACCGTACCCTACCCTACTCTCCTACCCTACCCTATCTCAACAATCACATTAGATTCACAAATCGGCCCGGCAGATGGCGCTGCAGTGGGTATCTAGGTTATATTATCGACTGCAAGCTTTAATCGAAGCACGTCCAAAATGAAATGACAGAAATGAATGACATAAAAACATGCTTGTACTGTCAACACTGAAAAAAGTTTAAATTTGACAGCACAATCCCCATCTGAAAAATGTTTAAATTTGACAGCAAAATCCCCATTAACAAAATGATCCGCCATTATCATCCAGCGGTGAACTCTCAGAGAGAGTGATCATCAAATAAACTTTTTAATAATATGTGCGTTTCTTTAATGACTTGGTATTCGGTTTTAGGCCGAATACCGAATATTAACAAAGTGACCGAATAAGCCGAATATACGTAGCATCTGTAATATAAATCTTTGGTAAAATGGAAGCATATATTTATTCCAAAGTCCGTTTCATAGAATTTCGTTTAGAAAGCTTCTTTAGAAACAGAATACTGATAAAATTCGAACCTCGAACACAATAAACCTCTAGATAAAGCAATGCACGCAGCGGCGAGCGTTCACCAGTAATTTATAACCAAGAGTCGAAGCGGTAGGCGGACAGTTACGACTTGTCGGATTTATATGCAATGGATACCTGCCCTTATATATCGGCTATCTGAGATAGGGATACATTTTTAATATTTATTTATATTGGGGTTTGGAAGTGTAGTTAGCAGTTCTCAAAGTCAAAGTCAAAACCGGTTTGGATGCCAACCTTAGTGAGAAGATCCGGCATTTTGAAAGCGATTCATAGGCTGTGCGAGAAATTGAAAATTAGGTCAAAAAAAAATTGTTAATAGTATTTAAATAAATTATAGGGTCTTTACTAAAGACCATGACTAAAGACTCTTTAGTCATTATGTCCCACTCGCGAATGGCCCGCGGGCCATAGCGCCTATTCTATTTTATTTTCAAATTTTGCATTAGTCATTATGGCCCGCTGTCAAAACAAACAAAACACTATCCTATTTTTGGTACAGATGAGTGGAAAAGTGTTATGATAGAAATAATAAATAATTATTTCACATGGAAAATGAAAACTAAAAATGTTTTTTTTTCACACAACTGGTGGTAAGCGGTTACCTTAGCAATATGGATACTTGTGATAGCCGGGGCATCATTCGCGCGCATATAAAATATATATTCAAGTTACATTAATCTGGTGGTAAGCGGTTACCTTAGCACTATGGACACTCGGGGTGATACCCGGGCCGGGGCATCATTCGCGCGCATATAAAAAATATATATATTCAATGTCAACTGCTAAAAAAAACTCCTTCTCCCAACTCGTCATCTAACAGCTCATAGCAATCCTCACTAGCCAGGATATATTTAGAGGAATTCTGCTGACTCCTGACGAATGAGAACCTTCTTCCGTAAGCTCATCATACTGAATTTGTGGCCTTCTGTAGACAGATTTCCGTTCATGGACATGGAGACTCCTGTGTGTGTCTATGACAATGACTCATTGCATGAACATCCATGAGCTTGGAAGGTTATCTGCACGATGAATTACCAAAATTCAAGGCGATGATAGTTCATTGGTAGTGACGTCGGATGCCGAGGCGAAGATCCCAGGTTCGAATCCTATAATGAGTCTGAGCTTTCGGTGAAGGAAAACATCGTGAGGAAACCGCTATGGTATCCTCACGATGAGGGTAGGATACTTTGTTACCAGTAACCAGACTGGCTACCACCCTCAAACTGAAAATCTGTCGCCAAGCACCTATCGACGTATTCCGACAGCTGCACTTGAGAGCAAGTTCCAACTAGGCTTTGTGAGCTTACCACCTTCGGCCACATTACCACTTACCATGGTGAGACTGCAGTGAAAAATAGACACAAAAAAAGACAAGTTCCGACTTATTTTTGCCAGTGTCGAGTTGAATTACAAATTATTATTCTATCATCGGAGAGTGTAGCACGCTTAATGATTGATTTTCATGGCATCACAAGCGTCCATAGAGCTGAGGTAACCGCTTACCACCAGGGGGCTCAGTCTGCTATTATAATTGCATTCCAATGAACTATTAATTTATTTCGATTTTTAATGTAAATGTTTATTTCGATATAATAAAAGAATACTATGATCTACTATGATACAGCGAGGTTTCATGTTTGTGTACTATTTCAGAGTAATCACATGTAATTTCATTAGATATTGGTAAAAAACCTTGAACTGTCACGACTCACCCTATGTGAAATAGACTATAGTACCTACTTACTCTTCTCGCTTCTCTCTCGTCTTTCTCGTCTTTCGTGGATCCACGTTTTTGAGCAAACCTTAAACTGGTTTATGCGAAACACACAAGAATAGTCTTTGTTTACAGTTACACGGCAAAGGATTGGAGTAATTTTGAAAAACACAAGTCGGTGCACGCACGACATCGTCCTCAGCCAATGATCTTCAGTGAGAGACCTCTCGGCAGATTCGACACATATCACATAAACGTCTAGAAAAGATAGGGTAGGAAACTTGCTTCATACAAGTTTACCCTCAATCTTATTTATAAACACGCAACTTATTTATAAAACTATTGTTATCTTTTAAAGGCACGCTGACGGTACGTCTATATAGATTGATACATCAGTGAACATTGTATATCATTATGTTGACAATATGAGATGTCAATAAGTGACAATATTTTTTTTCATAACGCAATTATTATCAGCCTGTTTTATTTGATATAAATGGTAAACCCTTCTTCAATAGAGTTTTAATGCTGGGACCGCACCGCACCTAGACAAAGTGTATTTCACATTAGGATACGTTACGTCCTAGAGTATCCTTATGTCGTATAATATGGACGAATACATTTTATTAATATTGTTTTATGTAATCTATATAATAATAATGTATGACCAAAAAATATGCTTAAGACACGTATAACGGTCAGTTAGTCAATATAGATTATACTTCATTGCTTCGTCCTCGAGATTAGATACATAAATTTGTAGTATACGTCCAGTAATCGCCAATCTACCACTAAGTTGAAAGCAGATTCAAACTGCATTCATATAAAATAAAAAATGTGGGTACTTTGATGTCTTCCTCCTGCCCCCGCACTGACAGACACTCATTCGCGTTTTAGTGCCTCGCCGATCACCACGTTATTATTTCTTTTCAAAACAAAAGTATAAAACGGTGCCGAAACGAAGTCACAGAAACGACAATATAGACTAGGAGGGCACGACAGAAATGGTAACGATAAGGTAAATGGCTAAACTCATGTTCATGGGATAAAATACACCTCTCTGATGCCAAATATGTCGGTCTGCCTGCGCCAAGTGGTTGCGTTATCTAGATATGGCGCCTGAAAAACTGTTTATCGTGACCGAAAAAAAACGATAAGGTAAATGGCTGAACTCGACGTAGAAAGTAAGTGTTAGTTGTACTGATGTCAATTTAAAAAAAACTGACCAAATTTTCGGTTGCGTTATCTAGATATGGCGCCTGAAAAACTGTTTATCGTGACCGAAAAAAAACGATAAGGTAAATGGCTGCGCTCGACGTAGAAAGTAAGTGTTAGTTGTACTGATGTCAATTTAAAAAAACTGACCTAATATTCGGTTGCGTTATCTAGATATGGTGCCTGAAAAACTGTTCATCGTGACCGAAAAATAATAATAATAATGGCTGATCTCGACGAATCATAGTCATCACCATTACTAGCTTATTAATAAAAAATCTGTCAAAAAATTTTGGTTGCATTTCTATCTACTTAATATACGTTTCTAAGCGATCTACGTAACAATTATTACTATGAATAATTTGAGTGTTTTACGGTTTCGCGAATTTTGCATTGTCAAAAATATTTAATGTTATCAGTGCCGCCCCCGTCCCTTTATACCCTCCGCCGCCCTGCCTGCACTGATCGGCATTCAGAAGTCAACAGGCAAACATAGATAAGATTATAACATTGTTATAAATACTAGCCACGCTCTGAAAACTATGTCTCAATGGTTTGCTGCCAAAAATCTAATGCAAAATTATTAAAAAAATAAAATGTATAAGATTTTCAGTATCAAATGTAAGTTGATACCAATTTTAGTTGATTTCTTGGTCTGACCATAGACTTTAGATTGTGGGGTGCTCACCTGGAAGCCTTAGGTGGTAAACTGAGCTCCGCTGCTTTTGCAGTCAGCAAAATAAGGTAACTGACGGACATTCACACAGCCAGATTAATTTATTTTGCATATTTTCATAGTCTTATGTCTTACGGTCTTTTGCTGTGGAGCTCTGTTTGATTGTTTGTTTCTGAGTTTTGTTTTGTAGCATATATGATATCAATGTAACTATGACACAAACCTAAGCAAATTTTTGGTATTTATTTTTAAACTTTTATTTTATGCTACTATTATTGTTTGTTTTTTTGTTCTTAAATTGGTATCGTTTGTTGTTATTATAATAGCAAGCTATTAACGTCTGCTAAACTAAGTATAAACATTATTTTTGATGTGTATTTAAAAAGTGTATTTCCAATTATACTAAAAAATTACAATTATTCTATTCTATTCTATTCTCTGCCGCAGACTAGGAATCAATTTTTGTATTATTTTTCTTTCGTATTACAAAAAAGGGCAATTCGCGCCATCTACTGTTTGCCTTCTATTGTTCGCGCCATCTATTTTTTACTATTTGCCGACGAGACATGTACCTTTTGTATGAAAAGCTGTACATTTTTTTTTCGATTTCGAAGTTGGTCCCGTATTAAAAGTTGTTCGTATTTATGAGTACTTTACGTGGTTTCATTTAACGCCGTATTGTCGTATCCAGCCCGTATAGACTGATTTGCAAAATTCTTTTTTTGTTTCGCTTTAACCCCTTTGGGTTAAATTCAAAATGGTCCCATATAAATTCTTACAGATCTGATGATGAGTATCGGAGACAGACCTTGGAACTCTTAAAAAAATGTTAGCAAATCAACCGCAATTGCTGCTATCTCATAAATATGCATTGTTTACGCAATTACACCAAATAAAATCAGGCATGTACACGAAAGGGTTACGCGGATGTATTCAGTATAATATGAAACTTTCGCTCACTACAAAACAGTGCAAAACATATTGCTATGAGGAATTTTATTGTAATATTGGATACATAATATTTTCAAAAATGTACTGAGACAGCAAAATTAATATATTAATATCCAGAAATACATTTCGTGGAGACTCCTGAGAATCCAAACAGTAGATGGCGCGAATTGCCCTTTTTTGTAATACAAGCGGTAATACGGCGGAGGGTAAAAAGGGACGGGGGCGGCACTGATAACATTTCATATTTTTGATCATCCAAATTCCGCGAAACCGTAAAACACTCAAATTATCCATACTGATAATTGTACGTAGATCGCTTATAAACGTATGTTACGTAGATGGAAATGCAACCAAAATTTTTGACAGATTTTTTATTAATAAGCTAGTAGTGGTGACGACCATGATTCGTCGAGATCAGCCATTATTATTATTATTTTTCGGTCACGATGATCAGTTTTTCAGGCGCCATATCTAGATAACGCAACCGAATATTAGGTCAGTTTTTTTTTAATTGACATCAGTACAACTAACCCTTACTTTCTACGTCGAGCTCAGCCATTTACCTTATCGTTTTTTTTCGGTCACGATAAACAGTTTTTCAGGCACCATATCTAGATAACGCAACCGAATATTTGGTCAGTTTTTTTTAAATTGACATCAGTACAACTAACACTTACTTTCTACGTCGAGTTCAACCATTTACCTTATCGTTTTTTTTCGGTCACGATAAACAGTTTTTCAGGCGCCATATCTAGATAACGCAACCACTTCGCGCAGGCAGACCAACATATTTGGCATCAGAGAGGTGTCCTTTATCCCATGAACATGAGTTTAGCCATTTACCTTATCGTTACCATTTCTGTCGTCACCTCCTAGTATAATAGTGATTATTTACGCAGGATACGAGCACACTTTGACATATCGTCAAATAAAATCCCAAATAATGGGTTATTGTTATATAGTGATTGTGTACATTTAAAAGGAATGTTACCTTCACGTTATTTAAAGATATTGTGAATAGTTTACAAGGACTATATCCGTATCTAACTTTGACATATCGTCAAAATTACAAATTGTGTTGTGTACATCTTATGAGGATGTTACCTTCGTATCTTTTGGAATCCCAAATAATGGGCTACTAATAGTGATTGTGTACATTTAAAAGGAATGTTACCTTCACGTTATTTAAAGATATTGTGAATAGTTTACAAGGACTATATCCGTACGTATCTAACTTTGACATACCGTCAAAATTCCAAATTGTGTTGTGTACATCTTATGGGGATGTTACCTTCATATCTTTTGGAATCCCAAATAATGGGCTACTGATAGTGATTGTGTACATTTAAATGGAATGTTACCTTCACTTTATTCATCACATTGAAAAAGATGGTAATAGCCACGTGCCTATTTTGTGAACTATCGCCGCGTTACCATCTGCGGCCACGGCAGTGCCCAGTTAGCCAAGTCGAACGAGACTTACAGGTGAGTTACAGTATAATTTCAATTGAAAACTCATTACAAAATCAGTCATTTTGCACGTTTGGTAGGCCTTTTCATTTCATCTTGCCCTGCAATTCAGTATGGTTGGATGTATAAGTTCTAAATGGGCTTGTGTATTGATGTTGAATACTCTTGCGTATACCAAGCGTAATACCAAGCAAATGGAAAGATGCAAATATCTTGCTTTGTGTAATACAATTACACATGAGCACGCTGGCGCGCCGCCGCCGCCGCGCATGTATCCGCGCCGCGCCGCCGCCGTCTGCATGGATCGGCGCGCCGATTAGTATCAGTAGTAGCAATAATCCTCCTTTCCGATGGTGTCGAGATTTGCGTGCTACATTATTTTGTTAAATATTTATATGATGAACAAAAATTCATGATATGTATGATAAAGTTAAGGTCATGCCGCCGACTCGCCCCGCCGCCGCCGACCCTATTAAGTCGACGCGCCGTCCGCCGACTGACTATCCTTTGGCGCTCATGTCTAAAATACTAGAAGCTAGGATAGTTTTATGTCATTTTATGTCATTATCACAGTATTTACAGGATGATTATACTTGTTGGTTATTTTTAAATAAAAAAAAAAAAAAAAAAAATCTATTGTTATCACAATTAATCCCATAAGACTGGACAGCTTAGAATTGATTTCTGACACCAGAAAAAAGGGGGGGCGTAGTATATAGTGAGGAGACGGCCAACGGCCCGAGGAGTACAATCAGTATCAATCTGAAATATTAATTATTTATTATTCAATTTTGGAAAAATATGAATATACTAAATAATAACATAATCTAAATAATAATATCTTTTATTTAATTAAACTAAATTAAAATTCATTCAGAACTATTAATAATATTACTAATAAATAATAATAATAAAGCCTTTTTATGAATTCTTTAACACATTTTAGCTTATTTCTAACACATAAAGAAAAAATCTTATTATCTAATTGTAGTTATGTTAAAGACCTCTGACGAATATAGGTATCCAACACCTTCCATTTGCTCCTTTGATCAGAACTATTACTGTCGAAGAGTTCCAGCCAGGTACATACATCTCAATGACACAATTCGCTGTGACGGAGTCACCGTAGCCGAAGGCAGAACTATCCGTCGAAACAGGACTTGATCCGGAAGTTCCGGAACTAGATAAGGAGATTTTTTAACCTATTGGGAGAAATGCCTTCAAAAGATAAACGATATAGACCGGATATTCGAGGTGAGTTAACTGTGCGTTGGGAGCACATCGCTTATAAAACATCTTGTTCCGAAGGATGCACAAATATCGGCGTATACAAGCTTAATCCGAAAATTAAAACGGCCTTATCGGAGATGCTCGTTAAAATAGACAAGGCTTAAGAGAAAAAGCAAATACAGTTCGCAGTAAGTATATTATCTTGCATCAGTGAAGCTTTCACTCAATTGTTTTCCTTAGATCAGAAAATAATAAAATTATTGAACGAAGCTGGACGCCTAATGTGTGACTCGCAACACAACGAATTTATGACAAAAAGCAATATCGAAATCTGGCGCCGAGATAAAAATGAATGCACCAATTAGGAAGGTTAATCCAGCACAGAAACAAAAGCTGGCTCCTACCAAAGCATCAAACCATAAGCCTCCGCTCCCAGCAGCCAGGCAAGCGGGAGCAGTGAGGAGATTAGAGTCGACGACACCCCGCCCACGGCAGCCGCAACCGCCACGACAGCCGCCGCCGCCGCCGCCGCCACGCCGCGTTCGCGGCACTACACAGCCCCGCATCGGTTGATCCGGTAGGTTCCGCAGGGCAATTATCTTATTATTATGATCAATGGCGATTGATAACTAATGGACCCCATCATACTAATTCTCGGGGTCAAAAGTTATAATAATTATAATATCTTTATATCAGCCAAAAAAGCCATATTTGGAATACAAAATTCAAAAGTATGAGATACCTTTTTCCCAAACCGGTTTCTCAATCATATGAACTGAGTCCACCCGTCTTATCCGTATCCAAAACCCTTAAAGACAGAGTGGTCACTGATCTTTTTTATTAAGTATTGAAGCTATATCACGATGTAAACCATGTGAAAGACAATTTCTCTCTAGTTATTTTCTTATCAAAAAACCAAATGGTATAAACAGATTAATTATATAAACATTATTTCCACGCTAGCGGATAAAAAGTCTCTTTGTCTTACGATTGAAGTTTGAGGATAAATTGTACCAATTTGCTCAATGTCTTTTCGTTTCACAAAATTATTAAAAATCAGTAATTTGTTTAATCAAATCATTAGCACGGTCATTAGGTTATTTGTCATCTATTTACTTAATGTATTATTTCTAGAAATTATCAAAATTGCAAAAATAATATCAAACATACAAAAACATTTTTGAGTCTTTACGATTCATAATCAATATCGAAAAGAGCTATATAATTTCAAAATACCATGTGCAAGTTTCTTGGTTTTCTGATAAATACCTAAGCACATTAGCTTAACTGAAGAGAAGCGATATTAAAAAAAAAAAAAAAAAAAAAAAAAAAAAAAAAAACTAATACCTACTTATTAATTACTTGGAACTCCTGGCAGTTTTCTTAGGATTACACATATTAGGAAAGGACTTCCAAAATTGACATTTTGTATCGACATCACTATTTCGTAAATCAACCGTATGGTTAGATTTCCACATCTCATTGAAATAACCAAATCTTTATGGCAGTGGTGTTAATGTAGCTCGCAGAAATGTCTGTGTTCGTTTCATAAATACGTTCAAAATAACGGAATAGCAGTCACGAAGATCACATCCAGATACTGGATGGGTGTACAAAGATCTGTTTTTTGAAATGATTGTAATTTGTCAATAGACATTATTGACCCATTTTTGCATCTCGTATGAATGAAAAATGCGAAAATATGTCTCATGGAATAGAGACCCCGGAGCATTTGCTATAAATATATTTACATTAAATCGGAAAGATCTTTCTTTTTATGCTCTTCCACCCTTTGCGATAACGTTAAAAGTTTTAAGAAAAATTATAACAGATCAAACGTCGTATTTTGACCCACGCAACCCTAGTTTTCTCCTATTTCAGGATGTTCTCTGTTTCGAAGTAATTCAATTTAGAACCTCTGATTATGTATTATTATCTATTTCCAACAGTAACCAAAAGATCCTGTTGATTGCAGTGAAGTTATCAGGACGGCACTACTGTAGAGGAGCGTACCACCGTCTTAACTTGAAAGTTTAATAGCTTCCCTGTCAGAAAGTTCGATAAAACAATACGACGTCGCAATACGACGCGCGGGTTTATTTTTGGGTGATTTTTTACCAAAGTACAACTTTCTTACAGTATTCTAAAGTATTTGAGTCCGGATTACAATACAGATCATTAAAAAGTCATCGCTTCGCTCTGTCATTGATCTTAGGATCGAGAGTAGGGTCTGATGACCAAGTTATTAGTAGCTCAAGCTCCCTAGTATAACGTCACTGGGATCCGTCAGTAGTTTAGATTTCTTATCGAATTGGTATCCTAATAACAATTAGAGTGGAGAGAGTATTTAATTAAAAGATTGTCACTGTACTCATGCTGGTAACTGCTCAAAGAGTACAGACTATAAGCAAAATAAATTTAGAAAATATTATAGTTGTTAATAATCAGCATATTATATCTATCAAAATACATGCATTAATTATAAAATCCCGACTAGGTTCAAAATCAACCTTGTGTGTATATTCCATTTTGCAAAGACCGACCGGAAATATGTACAGCAGAAGTATCATTACCATACAAAAAAAAAAAAAAAAAAAAAAAAATAATAATATATATATATTTTGATTTGACGCGGCCTTTTATAAAAGGAATTGTATAAACGTTTGATAAAAGACACGCTATCAACTAGTTAGCTATATTCTCAGCTCACTCATATATTCATACTTAAGTATGTATTTTTTAGATTATCTTTTCTGTAAAAATGTTATTTCTATAATAATATGTTGTACCTACTATTACAATTAATAAAATTTCAATCAAATCAAAATAGGTATCTTAAACTTAAACATGCATATAATCAGAAATACTGTTGGATGTAGTGGCAATTCTACAGTCTTCGCAAAATTTTATCGAAGAGATTTTCAGTATAATCAATCAGATCAGTTTGCTTTCACAATCTTAAACGCAGAACCTGACTAAAATATATGTTAAATCATTGTGTTTTTTAATTTCAACTATATAAATAGTGTAATTTACTATGGTAAATAAAACCATAATTTGTTATAAAGTACCGTACCTAAATAGTAAAATTTGGTTAATAACATTGTTATTGACATCACAAACATTAAATAAGTACCTTTAATAATAATTACATAAGTTCATTAATTTTTTGATCATTACAATATCAAAAATAAAATAAAATTAGTGTTTTAATATTTCACTATCTTTCAAAATCTACAAATTTATGTATCTAATCTCGAGGACGAAGCAATGAAGTATAATTAGGGATTAAAAGAACTTACCTGAAGTGAAGTTCTATCCAAATTATACGAGTTGCTTCGTCCGAAGAGATTAGCTCCCTCCCAGCCCTTTAACCCCCATATAAAGTGAAATATTAAGATTCCAGGCTTTCAACTAAATGAGTGTCTGTCAGTGCGGGGGCAGGAGGAAGACATCAAAGTACCCACATTTTTTATTTTATATGAATGCAGTTTGAATCTGCTTTCAACTTAGTGGTAGATTGGCGATTACTGGACGTATACTACAAATTTATGTATCTAATCTCTTCGGACGAAGCAACTCGTATAATTTGGATAGAACTTCACTTCAGGTAAGTTCTTTTAATCCCTAATTATGTTATATGGTGCCGATTCTGTTGTTTACAACTAAACTAATTTAGTCTCACTATATCTATTTCTAACAAAGAACATAAGGAAGGATGTATGTAAGAAACGTCTATTAGCCCGTAAATTCAAACGGAAAAGACTAATTTGACAGCTTTAAATATGTTCTATCCTTTTTCAATAATGTTTGTAAGAAAGAGATGTGATGTGATTATAATTAGTTAAGTGCGATTTACAACAGAATCCGCATCATTGTATCGCTATCTTAAAAATTGCGCGCCGCGTCTCATAGTGTCGCGTGTCGTTGTATCCCGTCTCGTGTGAACTGACCCTTAAGGCGTAAATCCTCTTTTTTATACTACATAATTTGAAATAAAATACACACACTACTACACATCATATACTACACTTAAAAAAAACTTGTATGTCAATGTCACTGCTTGGGTGGGCGTTGCAATTACATATTTACTATTAAAATACAAGTTTATCTAAATTGGTGAGTACCTATTAAACTTTATTCCGATTTCTGTGATATAAATGAATCCTGGTCGTTTTCAAAACGTTAATTGTAATAGGTATACGTTACGGTATTTACATTAAACTGACTCTACTTTCAGGATATATGTATGCTGTTGACTCATGAAAAGATCGAGATGCTCTTGCAGCTTATGCAGAGCAGGACCATCCAGAACTTACTAGAGGACTGGTTATGAGTGTGAATGGGAGCCCGTTTCAATCATATGTGGACAGACACCACGGTCCAAATAGTCTTGGTACCATAAAATAATCTACAAAGCAGTGGTGAAAGGTGGATTCAACATCAGATTTATTGATGAATGGTACTTACAGAATGGTTTGGTTTCATAACCAAAAATACTTTACTAAAAAAGATAAAAAATATACATAATCCATTACAAAATGAAGGACGGACAAACAAACAAACACTCTTTTATCGTATTAAAATAATGGAAAGTAGGGATTTTGTAAGTAGCTATAAAGTTGTGAATCGTTGTGAAATTGGAATTGATATTTCCAGACCCTGATAAAAGAAAATTACTGCATATGTCGTCGAGGATGGAGGAGGAAGGAGTACACTGACAACTCATGTCATGTCATACTCCTGCTAATTTGACCTGTTGTGCGGTCTCAATTTAGGAAAGGAAGATTGCAGAGCTGGAGAGTACTTGGCAGGAGCTGCACAACCTCACGGACACGTGCCACGCGGGAGATCCTCGCGAATATTCACCGAATAGACATACTCGGCCTGATTTTTATGTACTATACAATAAAACAGTTTCAAGTTATTATGTATTTTATTTAAAAACATTTTAGTAAGGTAGTTTTAATGTACTCTAGCCATAAACAATGAATGCATTCTTATCTCACTTTACGGCTTGTCTGAAGAGCCTGGCTTGCAGTATGTGGCCTAAATATTGCAGCAGACTGAGGACGATTTTCACACCCTCATCAATAAATTCAATGGGCTCTACATGAGCATATACACATATATTGTGGAGGACTGTGCAATACTTTAACTTAATATTTGCCTTGTCTGAATTCATGGTTCTCTCAGCTGCTAAATCCAATGAAATCCAATGAAACACCTACTTCATAAAATATACAATCTACCTATATAGTAGGTATATATAAAAAACATCGAGTCTACCGCTGCTATCGATTAACGGCACAGCACGATAGGTTGAATCTTAGCCAACCGCGCCAACTGGCCCGTCAAAAACTACCATCGCAACTCTCGCTATCGACGGGGAGTCCATCTTCAAACATTGTAACCAAAACGGTTTCGAACTGTGCGAGCTCAAAGGAGCTTCCTTCCGTGGACGCTCAGACTGTGGAATGAGCTCCCACGTCGTGGTTTTCCCAATGGAGTAAAGCATGAGGTTCTTCAAAAAAATGGTGTGAAGAGATTTCTGCATGTTCGGCAACGCGCTAGGGATACCCCTGATGTTGTAAGCGGCCATAGACTACTGTAACCGCTTACCATCAGGCGGGCCGTATGCTTGTTTGCCGTCTTAGTGGTATAAAAAAATATAAAATGTATATATAAGTATCTAATAGCATTACTCTTTTTACCCTTGTCGCAGTCGGGCCATTACTTAATGTATTTTCTGTTTGAATGTCTTTCATAGCATTTGTTTTTTGTTGGGGTTTATCTCCACATCCCAATTTTTAAATATCAAAAATTTGCAATTATTGAGCGAATTACCCTGCGGGACATTCGGAAGTGGGCCATAATGACTAAAGACCCAATTATAAGACATAGTAAACAAGTAGCTATACTTTGTTTCGAACTCACATTTCCTACCCCTTTGCAAAGAAAATACAAATAAAAAAAAAATACATAAAGTTTCATATTTAATATGGTTTGGTTAGCAATATTTAAAACTCTTCCTAATTTCAAGACAGTCAGACGGATTGACGGAATCGCACCATCAGAGTTCCATTTTGCTTTTTAGGAAGGAATCCTAAAATTGACTAGTCTAAAACGAAACATTTTAATTTATCTCAGCAGTAATATATATTTTCCTCTTCCGCGGAACTCTGGAGAAATGTAAATAGTATGAAAACTTTCCACTCGTTAGTCTCTGGTCCGCCAGATGGCGCAGATGTGATAAGACGCCGCTTCACTTCCTTATCTTTACTTTCAATTATGAGTTTTTATTTTTGTCCCTTTTTTGGTGTTAACTTTAAATATGCCGGCTTAAAGGTCACGACATCCTACTTTCTTTGTGTTACTGGTAGGAATTAAATAAGTATTACTTTTCCTTGGTGAACTTTAATATTAAATTACAATACAAACAATTTTACTACTACATAATTGGACTGTTTTACAAAAAACTTAAACCGACTTCAAAGTACACTAAGAAGTAATCAAATCCTGATCTGATGACAATGGGACCAAACGGGAAGTGTAATCTTTCAGACAAAAAAAGAATTTTCTAAATCGGTTTATAAATGACGGAGATATGAGGTAACAAACATTTAAAAAAAATACAATCGAAATGAGAACCTCCTCCTTTTTTTTAAGTCGGTTAAAAATTAATATTTGTCAGTAAACATCGTTAGGAGTTATATCATACTAAAACCTAACAAGTAAAACCTTATTTAAAATACTACTCGGTCAATTACGTTGTATTCTCTATTCACTGTTGGACTGTTACGTAGTGTTCTCTATTCACTGTTGTCTAAGCCCTGACCTAAGGCGATGGCTTACTTGTAGTGACGTCGTCGAATAGTAGCCCGAGGCTCACTTTGAAAATCTGTTGCCAAGCACATACTGGTATGCTTCCTTCTATGCTTTGTGAGCTTAGGACCTTTCTCCACATCATCACTGACCATGGTGAGATAGTGTTCAAAACACGTATAAAAACTATATAAAAAACTTTCAATTTAATTAGATTTATTTCATGTAAACATAGGTACAATAAATTAAATACCGGCCAAGTGCGAATCAGACTCGCGCACCGAGGGTTCCGTACAAACCTGTAGGTATTTAAGTAAATGATAGTATAGACCTTAGTATTTGATATGAATTTCAATTTATGACGGAGGAAGTTTGTATCGTAATGTACATCATATATTTTTTATATATTTATCATTCTCTTATTTTAGAAGTTACAGGGGGGGACACATTTTTTACCACTTTGGAAGTGTCTCTCGCGCAGACTATTCAGTTCATTTATGAAGCCCTATCCATAGACACACCACACTTAAGGGTTTTATTAAAAAAAATATGAGTTTCAGTTCTAAGTATGGGGAGCCCCTAAAATTTATCGTTTTTTTTTCTATTTTTGTGTGAAAATCTTAATGCGGTTCACAGAATACATCTTCTTACCAAGTTTCAACATTATAGTTCTTATAGCTTCGGAAAAAAGTGGCTGTGACATACGGACGGACAGACAGACAGACATGACGAATCTATAAGGGTTCCGTTTTTTGCCATTTGTCTACGGAACCCTAAAAAGCGCCTCGGTGACTTATGACTATTTGGATAGCATTACGGTGTAAATTCACTTGGCTACAAAACGTTTATTGGATATTATTCGACGCGGAAATATTGATGTAATAAAAATAAATAATTGTCGAACACATTGGTCGCACACACTTCCCGAATCAATTATAGTTGTGGAGAAAGTGTCGAGTCGACGTACATTCAGCCCTCCGTCGAGGCGTGACCCTCGATGGGACACAGTACACAGTGCATGTTAGAACAGTGGGGGTATTCAGATCTGTGGCCGGTAAGGACCCTACTAAGAAAGAACCTGTTCTTAATGTGACGATCAAATCGGATCTCTGCGGATTGATGGAGGTAGGCTAGTGGTCAACCTATTGGAGTTTTCAAGACTTCTGCGAGGCTTGCAACTAGCATTACGACTGTCACAGTTAAGTGACTTAGATTACTGTTAACTGATCTAGCTTACATACTGTGTGTTTGTTGGAATGGTGACGCAGTAAATTGATGACGCGTCAAGTGCATGCGGCCACACTTGCTATGTAACATGTATGTACAGATGCGACAGTCCTTCGCTGTTTAACATCCTTTTTCCAATTAGGGTACGAAGGTACAAGGTTTACTTGTCAACACACATTTTTCTTTACTTTTCTGTTTCTTAAAAAAAAGTTTTAAGAGGTCTTCTAGGTCGGCAACGGTATTGCGTATGACGTAGCATGTCATTGGTCACGTTTTTATAGGCCTAGGGCCCAAGTCTGCTATATAATTGTGTTCCAATGAACTTTCAGTGGTGTCAAAATTGTGCCATAATGACACTATTCTGTTAGTAAGTAGACTATCAAAACTGTAAAATATCACAATTTGGACATCACTCAAAGTTCATTAGAACACAATTGAAATAGCAGACTTGGGGCCCCTGTTTGACCACACTTTCACCATGGGCCGTGATGAAGCCGAAGCTGGTAATCACACCAAGCCTAGAAGAAACTGTCTGTCTAGATCAACTATCAAGAAGTGTGGTTCTTTGGCCCACCTTACTTTTATTTCCCTGATTGTCTTGTACGACTGTACGTGGCACTAAAGTGGAGGCAGGATCCGACGCAGGTGCAGGGAAGTCGCGGTCGGATGGTAGATGTTGTAGACTCGAAGCTACTCTATGCAAAGTGGAACTTCAGATCAGACTGTACAAGTATTCCATAAATTATCAGAATTCATTCCTCCCACGGCTAGATTAGACACACACATGACAACCGCTTCGCTATGAATTAAATAATTAAGTTATGTGTTATTTGCTTAATGGATTAAGAGTTAGAATCCAGTGCTATTTTCTATAACTTTAACTTAATTTGGATTGACATTGAATCATGGAGCATGATTATTACACGTTGTTCTTATTATTTTCATTCACTCTGAGACGTCTTTTTTCTGGGCTTTGTGTGCTTACCACCTTCGGTCAGATCATATGATTACTTACCACTGTGAGAAGTGGTCAAATAACAAGCATTACCTTATTACTGTTCCTAATAATGTCCTGTTAAACATATTTTAGGAGAACGATGTTGCGGGCAAAACTAGTCTTAAATATATAATACTCAATACGTATGAATATTAATAATTTTTCACGATTTTCAACCAACACAGCAAAGAAGAATGCGTAAAAACGTCCCCAGACTGTAGCAAGATGAGCTATAGTGGTAATTGTAGGTCTCGTCAAGCAGATTATTTTATTCTATGGCAGCAAGTCTGAATTCCATGGGAGAAAAAAGATATTCACATTTAAAGTTACAAAAATATTCCTTTGGTAATGATTGTTTTTTAGGGTTCCGTAGCCAAATGGCAAAAAACGGAACCCTTATAGATTCGTCATGTCTGTCTGTCTGTCTGTCCGTATGTCACAGCCATTTATTTCCGAAACTATAAGAGCTATAATGTTGAAACTTGGTAAGTAGATGTATTCTGTGAACCGCATTAAGATTTTCACACAAAAATAGAAAAAAAACAAAAAATTTAGGGGGTTCCCCATACCTAGAACTGAAACTCAAAAATTTTTTTTTCATCAAACCCATAAGTGTGGGGTGTCTATGGATAGGTCTTCAAAAATGATATTGAGGTTTCTAATATCATTTTTTTCTAAACTGAATAGTTTGCGCGAGAGACACTTCCAAAGTGGTAAAATGTGTGTCCCCCCCCCTGTAACTTCTAAAATAAGAGAATGATAAATCTATAAAAAATATATGATGTACATTACGGTGCAAACTACCAACGAAAATTGGTTTGAACGAGATCTAGTAAGTAGTTTTTTATTAATACGTCATATATTGAAATTAATATCAAATACTCAGGTCTGTACTACTATTTACTTATATACCTACAGGTTTGTACGGAACCCTCGGTGCGCGAGTCTGACTCGCACTTGGCCGGTTTTATTGTTATTATTAGCTATGCCCTGCGGCACAGAATACTGAATACCAGTTATTCCAATCGAGTTTTTAAGACAAAAAGAACTGTTTGTCAATTTCCAGGATCCTTGCTATCTTTCTGCTAATATTTACCGATATCGGTCCAGTAACATAGTTGTGAAAACATTACAATACGGACAGATCTACTCACGCATTTATCATATTAAAGTACTAGCTGTGCCTCGTGGCTTCACCTGTGTTCCTGAGAAAATAGTATTGCTTGTCCATTTGTAGGCTCTATGCTGCCGCGTGTGCTAATTTTAATTGCTATCAACTTAGTCCAGTAATTTTCCTGGAAAACGTAACATAAGACATACTAACCCGAAGAAAACCCCTATAGTGTGGCCCTACAATTCCAGAACACGTCCTTAAACATTAGTCAAAGCATCGGGATCCCTAGCGTCGATATTTCTAGCGAGACGTGCTGTTTCGTATATAGTCACTTAGAAGACAAAAAAGCTCGGAGTGCTCAATAGAGCGAGGCAGTACTTATAACAACTTTATAAGTCGCAAGTCGGGGCTCATATGGAGTACTGCTGTCATCTATGTGCGGCGGTACCTGGAGCTTGGGCCTTTGGACTCAGTTCAGCGACGTGCCATTAGAATTGTCGACGATCCCGAGCTTACTACAAGCGGTTTAGACCTCGTTAGACTGAGGAGCGACTCTGCCTTCTTATGTGTGTTCTACCGCTGGTACAACGGACAGTGTTCTAAAGAACCTTGTACCATCGCAGCTCTCGCTATCGACGGGGATCCAACCTCATACATTGGAATCGAAATGGTTTCGTACTCTGCATTATCATTATCCAGTCAGTAATGAATTCAGCGTTGATCAAAACGGTGATGGTTGTGTGAATGACGAGAACACAGCTGATCAAACTTCTTCACTCACCGTTCAAGCGACCTCACTTCATTCATTAGCGAAAGATAACTGCGTGGGGATGCGGGAATGCGCCGGCGACACAGAACACCATAGTGCATTCCAGCAAGTGTTGTTATGCACAGCGTTAGTGGAGGTAGCCGATAGTAATAACCAATTTCATACAGCCCGTGCGCTGTTAGATAATGGCAGTCAACACTGTTTTATTTCGGATAAATTACAAAAACAATTAAATAAGCCTTCTATACAGTCCGCTATTCGAATTTTGGGTGTCGCTCAATCAGTGACACAATCTAATCATTCGTGTGAAATAACTATACGTTCTAAATTAAACGATTATAGAACACAGGTAAAATGTATAGTCTTGCAGCGCATGACAAACGGTTTGCCCTCGACAAACATAAATACCGAACTTATACGTATTCCAAATAATATACAACTCGCAGATCCCACTTTTTACATTACATCAGAAATAGATTTATTGATTGGCGCGGACCTATTTTGGGAACTTTTAGAAGAAAATAGGATTCGGTTAATTAATGGACCATACCTACAAAATTCGAAACTAGGTTGGTTAATTTCTGGTCCTATATACGATAGAAACACTAAGAAAACGAATGAAATCCAGTGTAATTTTACGCAAACTTTAGAGTTACACGAACAACCTAAACGATTTAGGGAGATAGAAAACGTACCTCAGTTACATTTAGGTAATAATGGCGATCTCACCAGCGACAGCGAAGAGCGTTTGTGTGAGGAGCTATTAATTAATACGATTAAACGTGAAACTGAGGACAGGTTTTCCTTGCGTATACCGTTAAAAGAATCGGCTGATACGTTAGGAAAATACGAATCTCCGCTAGTGAAAAATATGTTTTTATCACTAGAACGTAAACTTGAATGGTCTCCGGACTATAAACGTATGTATTGTGACTTTATGCACAAGTATGAGATTTTAGGCAATAAGTCTCGTATAGATATAATCGAAAAATCTTTTGTACAGAACCGTGTTACGCAAATACACGAACTCACAAATGACTCGGAATGGTTACACGTTAATAGCAAAGATAATCCCGTTGATTTACTGTCTAGAGGTCTCAACTTTGATTTGCTCATTAATTGTAATCTTTTAACAAAGAAATCAAAAGATAATTTAATTAATCATGATAATCTACATGAAATAAAAACCCAAACATTAAATTGTGCTTGTGTTTCACACGAAAGTTTGTTTCGATTCAATTTACATTCATCATTCAATAAACTTAAACGTATAGGTTCCTATGTATTAAAATTTATACACAATGCACATCATAGACGCTCGCGCAAACAACAAACCGGTTCGCTATCTGAGGACGAGTTAAACGCTTCGCAGTGCATGCTAGTTAGATTCGCATTCGCACAGATACAATCGTTCCCAGACGTGTACGATCACTTATTAAATAAAACGCCACTTGGAACAAAAAGTAAACAAATTAATCGTGTCACCGGTCTTAACGTATTTATGGACAATCAAAAAAATGAATGAATCAGCCCCATAGGCCTTCTATACCTCTGCTGCTGATTCATTGTTTACACATAAAGAACGACAATGAAACATAATGTCATATAGTAGGTAGATACCTAATATGCGAGTGTAATTGTTTGCTGTGTCAAAAAAAAAACATCTTTACCTTATCCTAGTAATAGTAATGTAAGTAAAAATGCTTAAGTTTTTCGATGTCTGTTATTAAATGACGCCGAAATGGCTTATCAGATGTGGGGAACTTAGCACAAGGATAGATTAAACTCTGGATAAGCATACATAATACTTTTAAATTAGAAAAGTTATACAAATACTGCGAGACGATATCAAAGTTACTCAGTATTTTGTTTGCTTTAACCGTGAATATCTTCTTCTTCCCATGGAATCCAGACTTGGTGTCATACAATGAAATGATGCCCTCGATGTGGCCAACAATCTCCACCATAGCTTATAGTGCTACATTCTGGGGACGCGTTTCATACCAATGGACCCATTGTTCTTTGAATTAGCATACGAATATATAGGTAACATTTAAAAATGTCATCTGCTAATAGCGCCCAGCTTAGCTGCATTATTACAATATCTGACATTTCATAGAAAATTTGTGATTGCATGTCGATATTTCCAAAAGTTTAAGATGGTGTCCTAAAAATCTCAAACGTGATTTTTGTCATGAAAGAAAACCTCTCCTAATCGTTTCCATAAAAACCAAACGTATCTCCCATAGCTCTAAGAGACTTGCTACGAGAGTGCTACGAGAGTGCTACGAACTCAAAAGAAATATAAAATAAAACTCATCACAAAGATAATGTTAAACAACGCTGAAGTTTTGACATTAATAGACGCGCGGTACCAGACGAGACGGTTTATGTATCTGCAACTTCTGCAAGGAACTTCAGTTTTTATGAAACGACTTTTTTTAACAACTATAATCGTACGAGCTACGAGCTACGAGCTACGAGCTACTAACTACGTGCTACGTCATAGCACGGGTTGAATGCAGAACTTCTGGCCAGTTTTATGTTTAAACTATCATCCAGCCCTGTAATTTCACCCACGAATCTCTACTTTCACGGCCCCTTAGGGGTAGAATTTCGAAAATCCCTTCCTTCCTGTATAACTTCGTTATACACGGTGGATACGATGGTACGTCAATTAATGAAATTACGTACTTAAGAACTGTGTATATAATTTTAAGTTACTAAAGGTCTAGCGGTACTTCACGTCTGAACAGATGCTGCAACTTTATAAAGCACAAGTCCGGTCGTGAATGCAATACTGCTGTTGCTATCCCAGGAATCGGTCAGTACCAGCTTGACACCCCCGACTCAATAGACCGCCGAGGCAGGAGGCTCATCGGAGATGAGTCTTTAACTAAGGCGAAACTCACGAGACTCGACCATTGAAGGCATATTGCTTGCCTATCGGTTTTCTACAGGATATATATTGCATAGTATGCATATTTCTTTGTTTCTTTCTTGTTGCGTGTTTCTGTCAATGACATAGGATAGGTAAATATATTATGATTACATGACATACCTTGGTGACACCACACCACACCACACCTCCCGCAACTAATTGCAAAAATAAAAAACTAACCACTAATTATGAATGAATTACATCAGAATATGTCGAGTGAGTTTGGCTCGCGGCCACGAGACGGACGTGACTGCCGGACTCTAAAAAAAATAAAAAATCTCTGAAACGTTCATTTAAATCATTTTATTTCTCTTGATAGGATTGGTAAATCTATGATGGAAATTATTAATTATCTTTCATTTCACCAGGACCCATAATGTAGAGATCATAATATTTTGACCACAGATGGTACCTATATCTGTGATTCTGCCTGATTGCTAAACATCTCAAATCACATTTATAATTCACTCTGTGAGCTGACCTCTCGAGTCTCGATATTATATGACAATTTGAAAATTTTCAAATACATTCACAAAAAACCGTATAATTACCAAAACTGTTCCCAAAATATCACAAGAATCGGTTGAGACATGTAGAGGAGAACTGTAGGACATCTGAACATGCGAAAGCATTTTTATCCAAACTGAGACGAAGACGCTTCGCTCACTCGGTTAATTAGTCAGATGAGATGAGATTAGTGAACGTAGAGGAAGAGAAGTTTAGTTCTTTGTAATAAAACGCATATTATTACAAAGTTAAACCATGACTTCGCTTGCATAAATATTTTTTTGAGAAGAAAATGACTATGATCTCGTACTAGCGGTACACATATTGTACTTAATGACAAATTCCTTAACTATATTGTGAGCCAAATGATCTCGTAGTGCAACTAAATAACCGCCCCCCCAGAACCCATCCACCCCCTCGGGCAGACAAAATATAAAGCCGGAGATAAAACACCCATTGTCGTATGAATGGTGGCCGTGACAAGGATTTATGACGTGGCCGGGATGTGGGCACAGAGTATGTAACTAACTAGAAACTGACACGCTTGAAGGCAATTAATAATTTTAATAAAAATATCACCTATATCGGCACAGGTAAGGATAAGGCTTAGACTATTACTGATTTATCATCCAGAAAAAGATTTATTTCATCGGTATAAGGATAAATCGACACTTGAGAGCCAGTTCTCTTAACACCATCAGCTGTATCATTGCTTGCTATAATGAGATTATGATTAAACACAAACAAATCAATAAAATAGTGACTTCAGTTTTTGTTGACAGTTTATGCAATATAAAATTTGCCCAGCTCCAGTTCTTAGGATAGGGGGGGGGGGCTTAAAAGGCCGCTCAAGCAATTTTGCTAATGCAATTCATGTTTCAAATTGTCGACAGATCCTACGTAACTCTAATAGAGTTTGGTAAAATAGTCAATCATATACAATTTAATCCATTAAATGATTCGGAATTGATAAAATGTAAACGATCTGCCATATATTCGGTAAAATTCATTGCATTTAGAATATTGCTTGAGGTTCCTTTTGAGCCCACAGATCTTTTCCTAAGATAAAGGAAAGAAAACTTGTTAAAATCTTCAAGATGACGTATAAAGTGTACACATGAGGGTATCTTCTCTGTGTGGCCCTGCGGCCCTGGTGCATGAACGAATATAAACTGTCTACTGTGCCTTTTTTAACCTCTAGAAGTTTATCGTGCAATTTTTTTCCTCAAAGCTTTTAATTTTTTATTGTATTGTAATGTTTTAAAAATCTTTTGCAGCATCTAGTTTGTTTGGTAACCTGTGGCAGCCACGCAGATAATGTGGATTTTGGGGGCATCGTCCGGGAGGTTTTTATTTTATGGAGGGACGAAACGCACGCGTCCAACTCGTCTATTGAAATGTTACTTTGAAAGAATGTATTAAAATACTTAATGCATTTTTGTTTCAAATAGAGTTACTTATGATTTTAGAAAACCTTTGGATAGAGAATAATTAGATGTTATTTTTTAAATAAAGTCTATTCCGGTTCTTCATTTCTGTTTTATTTTAATTAAGCATTATGGCCAAATTACCTACAAAATACATTATAAAATATGGAAGTAGTACTACGATAGGGTATATCTCTTGATGCGTCCATATAAGCTAGAGACGCGTGCACCACCTGCAGTATCATTCGTGTGAATTCTACTTTCTAGCTTCCTACCAATATTATAAACTAGCTGTCTCCCGCTGCTTCACCCGCGTTCCTGGGATGAAAAGTAGCCTATGGCCTTCTCCATATCATAGGCATGCAGATGCCAAACATTGAGATCGAAGCGTAACAAACTGAAATCGCATTTATTAGTAAGGATAAGGATATAGAAAGGATTCCAAAGTTAGTTTGTTTGTTACCTCTTTACAAATCAACGGCACGACCAATTCTGAAGAAATTTGGCACACTGGTAGATCATAACCTGGAATAGCATATACGATAATCCAGAAAAACATAAGATTCCTCGGAAAGGCGGGTGAGACCGCGGGCGAAAACGAGTTCAATATAAACAAACTCTTCGATAGGTATACGTATCTAACATAGATTACATTAGATACCATATAGCTATTAAAATCATCTTTCTCTTCAACTTAGCTTCACGCCGAAAATACCCAATAATAAGGAACGGAACCAGTGGAGCGGAATTACTGTGACGTCACACCCCGCCGGATAAACTTTGAGATATAATGGAAAGTTTGAGCAACATCGGTGCGGGCAGCGTGCCAGCCAGTGCCAGCGGCCCCCGTGCCAGGCTGAGTGGCAGACTCACTGCAATGTTTGCTTCTGTAGTTTTTGTTCTAGAGTGCGGATAAGTTTGTTAAAAAACGGTGTGTACTTTCTTACTAACTGAAAGAAAAAGAAACAAACAACTTTATTGAGATATACCTTACAGGTGGTAACAACAAAGAAAGAAAGCAAACTTATATTAGGATTAGATTCGTTTCACCCGCGATTCCCACTTTTAACCTCCTAGAGTTCAAAACCCCTTCCTTAGTGATGAGGCTAGGAGCGGCTCAGCTCGTACTCGGCTTACCTAGCGTAAACCGTAAGAGGATATGCTGGTAGCGTTTGTTCCATACAAACGTAATCCTCAAGTTCCTCTCTGGATAATGACGCTAGAGCAATGATTATTGTACCGTGCAATCTGTAGGTACCACTGTATGTCCCTCGGTTGTGTTTTTCTCCATAAATTAATTATTATAAGAATTAGGAGCTTTCTAAAATCACAAAAACTTACCATTTTTAACGCGAAAAAATTTGACGAATATAAAACAACAAAGGAAAACTGACAGACATAGCCAAAGCCCTTCTTAATTTTTTTTATATCGATCCAGTTTTGGTGGAGAAAACCGGGGATTACGAAATAGCGATTTCGTCTAATTTAAATAAGTATAATCGGTCCAAGCTGTAGTTGTCTCTATCGCTCTCGGGCTGGATAGCTCGGGCGCAGCGCGACAGCAATAGATATGTTAAAAACCTATTTTCCAAGTTTCTTGCACATCTATCTTAAGAGGATAGGATTTAAGATAGATGTGTCATAAAAAGATTGCTCAGCATGATATTGTGTCTTGACAAAATCACAGACAAAATTTGGAAAGTAGCTTTTGATGTGACTTTGAGAACGATACGGATTATACCCGTTAATGTGGTTAAAACCGAGAGTAGATACTAGTTTCAAAAATAAAGAATATGTTGTTTTCCGTCATAGGTATCGATACTATAGTAAGATTAATAACGCTACTTCTTATATAAAAGGTTAACAAACAATATTTCTAGGCTTTGCTCAAACAAAACTAATGTACCTTCAAAATCCTATTATCTTATTGCCTCTTAAATATATATACCTAAATAAATATAATATTGAATCATAAGCTGCTTTTAATATTTAGGAAAATATCTAATAAAGCTTATACCTTAATATCTGTGTTTAATGTTATCCTACGGTCATTACATTATGCCATTTTTTTTATTCTTTATTAATAAGAATAAATGACAGAACATTATTTACAACAAATTAGTCCAAATACAATCTATATATAGAAAATTTCCTCAAGCCTGCCGCTGCTTCCGATTATCGGCAAGGTTCCCAGAAGGCTGGCAGCGTGTCCTCTTTGGATAGCCAAGCTGACGCGTTGGCGGAAAAAGCTCCCCGCCCGCTGGTCTCCGGTGGTCTCGATCAATTTTGAAGACAAGGTGAGAGCAAAACAGCGTGCTTCGGACCCCCACGGTCCCAAGGTCTCGACCGCAAAAGGCATAAAAATATAATTGGGTCCAATTGATGCATATTTTTTGAATTTTCCGCACTGGCCGCAGCAATAAATTGTGTTTGACTACAATCTCTGTGATGACATGGCCGAAGGTGGTAAGGACGTGAGGACGCAAAGCATTTAATGGAACTGGCTCTCAAGTGCGTCTGCCAGAGTACCAGTACTTGAGGGTGGTAGCCGGTCAGGCGAGTACTAAAAACAACTCTACACCATGCTATTATTTCCTCTGGATGTTATTCTTTCACTCAAACCTCAAAATTATTGTAAGACTAGCTGCCCCCCGCGGTTTCACCCGCGTTCCGAGGGTAAAAGTAGCCTATAATACTCGGATATAATGTAGCTTCCTATTAGTGAAATAACTTCTCGGATCCGACTGGTAGTTCCAGAGGATGAGCCCGGTTAAAGAAACTAAAAATAACTTCCGCTTTATTATATTATAACTAGCTGTCCCCCGCCTTCTTACGCGGGTTTGCGGGATAAAAAGTCGGGCTATCTGCATGCCAAATTTCATGGTAATCCATTGAGTATTTGAGGCGTGAAGGCGTAACAAACAAACGAACTCACTTTCGAAATTTATAATATTATTTAGGAAGGATTATAGTACCTATAGATATATATGAATCCACAGCAACGTCATGATATTCGACGTCACTTCCACTGAACTATCATCACTTTAAGTACAAAGTGGCTTAGCCAATAGCGGTCAATATTTGATGTTTAAAATTATTAATTTTAAAAACGATAACGCGGGTGAAACTGCTGCGGGGGACTACTATTCTACAATAGTTAAAGTACTTTACCTGCGCATGACATATCCGAGGCGCCGTATTTAATCATAACATTGGCCTTCAATAACAAAACAAAACACCTACAAAATGAGGCTCCAAAAAATAAATTACCCGTATTCAATCTAGGAGCTGACGATGGGTAATCAATATGAGTCACGTTTCATATAAAGTAGATGAATGTCCAACGTGGCCTCACCGGCCGGTACAACGAACGATAGAGCTGAATTTACTCTGATGAACAAAGAATATCCATGGACGCCTTTATTCTCATACAGTTTTAATATTCTGTATACAAATAATAGCGTACTAGGACACTCTTTAGACACGGCTATATGATCTGCAGGGCGTACTCTAGTCCTCCATACAAAGTTACAGTATGTTTTTGTAGGTTTAAACCCAACTTTGTTAAATCTTTCGAAACAGGGCTTAGGTATCTATTAAAATATAATCAGGGTATTTCAACGCGTTGAAACTAAGTGAGATTATGTTCCGAAAATACTGAGTCAGATAAAACTGTGTACAATAATGGACGAGAAGAAACTTTCAGCTTTTTGTGTAAGCGCCGGCTCTACAGCTTAGCTTGCGAATAGCCTTTTATTTCGGTGTTTGCTTTTGTTATTTTATTAAAGTTAGGTTCTTGAGTTTTTGAGGCTTTGTTATTTAATTCGTGGTTAAAAGTTTTGTGTAACGTTTCTGAACTTCAAATTATATATATGGCAAAATTTCTCAAAACGTTATTTTTTTCAAAGAATGAGACGTTGGCCTTTATACCCCTTAGCAGACTATTCGGTGAACACTGAGGCTTGTCCAAAAAACTGCTCAAGGACATTTCTTCACTAACAGCCCAAACTAAACAGAGCTTGTATTGAAAAGATAATTGGTAGTATAAATATAAATAAAACTAATAAAACAACCTAAAATTCATAATATAAATAAATGTCATCACAAACACAACACTAGGACCTACAAAGGTTTATTTTGTGATGTGCGAAAAAGGTGGCGAATACATAAATATTCTATGAGTGTGGTGAGCCGAGGAACTTTATAACATTTACTTATAGGCAGTTTGGAAACTACGGTCGATTCGCCTCGCAGAACAAAAGAAATTCGTTTAGCTTCGTACATCGCCATAATGTCATCTTTTACTATAAACGCAAACATTTGTGCAAATAGTTGTTGTGCTTGATAAATGGAATTAAATTTTATGTAAGATATATATATCTTCAAGTAAAACAAAGGATATTTATCCTCCTCGGAAATGTGGATAAACCTACGGATAGAAAACTAGTTCATGAGAAAATACACAATGTTAGAGATAATAATAATAATAATCATTTATTTCCCAATATAAATTTATAAAAAGACACAAGGCCGTGGTTTTCCCAATGGAGTACAGCATGGGGTTCTTCAAAAAGGGCGTGAAGAGATTTCTTCAGGGTTGGCAATGCGCGAGTGATACCCCTGGTGTTGCAAACGTCCATAGGCTACGGTAACTGCTTACCATCAGGTGGGTCGTATGCTTGTTTGCCACTTTAGTGGTATACAAAAAAAAAACACAAATCACTGCGGTCCCTGCACTAAGCGCAGCTTGTGTCGCAGGAGACCAACAAACAGTTACCAAGCTTAATTATTTCTCAATATACAGTTCGATAGACGATAACAGTGAAACCAATGATATACCTAAAATATTGAAGTACTTAACTTCATTCTGATACGTCTCCATTGCGATTGAGCCATTTTATGTTTTCTACTAAATTCATAATGGTTTTCGACGCTATTCAAAGTCAAAGTCAAAGCCATTTATTCAATGTATGATGGTCAAAACTACTGAAGTTACCACCAGTTCGTAATTCGGCCTTCAACTGAGAACATGCTGTTATTCAATTAGTTACTACCAAAATTGTCAAATCCAATAGTTCATTGGAAAACGAATTGTAATAGCCGACACGGGCCCCTGAAGACGTCACTTTTGAGTTAACGTAAGCTGCGCTGACTCCTACAGGATACATAAACATACAAAATTGGATTTTCGAAAAATGTATTATTAATACAGTCCATAATCATCTGCATCTCGGCAAACCACCACAAATATCGATGCAAAGAGAATATAATTATTAAAATCCAGTACCTATCATCATCATGTAAGCAAATCTATCAGAAAGCACTTATTAGTATACCTTCAATGCAGTACTAGTTCTACACTCTCTAGAACTGCACTCTCAAGAGACAGTACTGGCTTAGTACGTTTATTTTCTTCGATCACATCATCACCCATTATGGTGTGATTGTTTAACACAACCCTTTCTATAATAAAAACCTATCTTATAAAGTAAACTTACCTCATGATATTAACAAGACCAACCAAAAAAAATGCCATTAAACTTATATATTTTACTGAACATTTCGTCCACGCCAAACCGAGAATGAGTTTCGCTATTGCCACCGACTGGAACACCTATGTTACATCCAGCAAAGCGTCGCATAAAACTCTAAGAAAACGGAACACATAAATCCACGGAGAGATTTCACCTATTTGTACCGTCAAGTCGCATTTACATACATTCTCAAGTGTCGAGTCGACGAATCGCAGCTCCGCCATCGTCGTTATTGTATTACACGTTGTTTTCGCTACTTGTAAAATGTCTGGCTTTAAATTGAATTCGCCAATTGAAGTGGCATCGTGTTTTTCTTTTATTTTTTTTGGCGCTTTCTTGATTATTTTTTTTGGTAACTTTGTTTTCTTAAGAAAGTTCAAGTTTTAATGTAATGTGACTTATTGTCGTAAAATGTCTCATCTTTTCAAAATCCCAACATGTATTGCCTTCATGATGAGAAATAAGATGTGTAACATCTTTTTCTTGAACTTATCTGAACCCTGCCACTGCTCGGGCATCGTAAGTTTATAACTAAAATCAAACTTTTGGCAAGTATATTTTTTTTGTATATTTAAACATCGATTCCATCTTATAAGTAAGAACAACCTTAAACATTTAATTAAAGTCTTACTTTGCATTTATATTAATAATATTTGTGATATAACAAGCCTGGCCGGTTTCGAAGAAACCAAAATTAATTGAACAAAACTTGGCTGAATTATGCAAAGGTCTAACGATAGCACAAATACATATAATTTATAGATAGATAGGATAAATGTTATACCAATTCCCTTGAAACTCGCAGAGTTCGTCCGCTTCGATTCTACGCATCGCTGATTCTTTACGCACTCTTAGTGAAATTAATTTTATTAAAATATTCACCCCCAGTCGAAAATGAGCCCTATTACGAAAGTGATGAGGCGCAAGTTCGATCATCGTCATATTATTGATATTCACGGCATAAAGTCAAAGTGGGACGATGAAATGAAAACTCTCAATATTTTTATATCGTTTATTTATCCGGTATACGAGTTTCCATAAACACATGGCGATGAATATATGGATTCTGTACATTAATATCAAAGTAAACAATAGAATGTATAATAAATGTAAATATATATTATTATGAATCTATTAAATAATCGTATTGGCACCGAGACGCGACACTGGGATAGTATCGAAAATGGACGCTAAGTACAATATCTTACAACTGATACGATATTGGAATGTGCTCGGCCTCGCGCGGCCAATATCGGTTTCACGGGTCAGCGACTTCAAACGAAATCGATCCAGAGGCTGCGATGTGTCGCTTCTTTATAAAGATAAGTTCCGTGTAACGATATCGTCCGGCGAGCGATCAACATGTCATCCAAGTAAACACACGCGAGGTGCGGGGGGCGCGAGCTGGTGCGGGGCGCGCGGGGCGGGGAGCGGGCGCGGGGGACGACACACCCCAGGCAGTTGGAATGGAATACACCCATTACCTTATCAAAAAACGATACAATATCTCATATATTAACATATTATTTTAACTACCGGTATATGGAAGAACCCGCTTAGGTGGACAAGGGCTGGGAAGGAAAGAAAGAAGGGGTCTACGTAGCTCCTTAACTAACTACTTCGAATTCCGCGATGGACGGATCATTACATTTCCTCATTTTCCAGGTACATAAACGAAACATTGTTTTAGTTTTTTCCTTATAATACATTTTTTCAAACTCAGCGTCGAATTGACCATTAACGTTCAGACGGTACAAAAATACATCTCACTACTACCTAACTAACTAAACTAACGATTAGTATGATTAAATTCTCTTCATTGACGATAATAATATAATAATTAACACTCGTTATGATAATCGGCCCGCGACGCGCCCGCGCCTCCAATGATATCACAATTCTTAACAACAACAACGATTCGTAATTCTCTGCTAACCGAGGGACGAAGGGAAGGAACTACAAGAGTCGAAAGAGCGAAGAGAAAAGTAACTATGAACGCAATCTATGACGAAACCTAATCACCGACATTAACATTTCAACATCAAACATCTGATAAAAATTTGTTACACTTACATACTACAAGATTGTTGCAAAAATTGTGGTAGCAAATATTTTGTTCATACAAAAACTTGCCCGATCTAAACGAGCCTCTAAAATTGACATCGAAATTTACATGATTTCATTTTAAGCTATGATACATAGTGTTATACTTTATTTTATTAAGAATTTGACATCTATATAAAATATATGGACTTAATTCGAAGTTTACATACATTCATATCTAAATTATATAATTATATGTAAGCTTCTATATTAGATTGCTTTAATACTAGCACTCGAATCGCATCCATAATCTCTCGAACTATATATACTAATTTTGATTTGGTGTCGACATTGCACTAATTTTCACATTCCATTATACAAATACGTTACAAACGAAACTAACAAATCCACCATTTACACCGATATAAGTAAAATCTATTAATAACAACAATTTGGCACATTCGCTTCCTGTTTCTAAATTACACATGAAATTAATACATTGAGTGAGAAATTGAAAGGGGAAAGAAATATCTTGGACGAAGAGCAAGGCTACAGACATACATACCATGTCGACTGCGGGAGAAAATTACGGTGGGATTATTTACATGAACAATAACTCTAATGAAGACAAATATACATATATTAAAAACAGAATATTTATCATTAAAACTCCAATCAAGGGTATGCAATACATACCATATACATAGCAAGACCTCTCATATCAATGAAGAAAATATGACCAGAAATAATCCCGCAGCAAACATGGATATTACATAGTATAGTAGATATAGGTACGCTAGAGTAACAAATTATCATTACAATGATACAGTAGACACTACGAAGACTAGAATTAGGAGAGAGTTGTGACGTCACGGTGGCATCACCGTTCTAAGATAGCGCTAAGAGCAACGGAAAGACAGATCCGTTTGGACGTTTTTACTAAGTTAACATATAAGTTTGTATTCTCAGTACAAAGGATTGAGTGAGTTATTTGGGCAGCTGGAACTATGAATCAAATTAGTGAAATATTCTTTATTGTATACACCGTAGACATCTAGAGAAATAATAATAATACGAGACAGGCGGCCTTATCGCTTAAGCGATCTCTTCTAGGAAACCACGTAGTTCAATAGATTTAATGCAAATGACTAGATACGATAGGAATAATTGAAAATAACATAACATTGAAGATCTGGCCCTAAAACATCTCTTGATATTATGAATCAAACTTGGTGCAAGTGAGACTATCTCAGACTTTTTAAATGATGATGAAACAAATGTTACCAAAAATCTTCACTCAATCCCTTACTGCAACAAACAAAATAAACAATTCAATCCACCAATCCACAATGTCCGTGTCACTTCATGAGTAACGAGCAGATGAGCAGCACGAGATGTGGTAGAACGCGAGTGGCGTCATTGTGGAGCGCCCGCACGGTGTGTCTGGCGGGCGCGGGCGAGGGGTGCGGCGCGCGGCGCGGGAACACCGCCACCGCGCCGCCCGAGCTGCTCGCCGCTACGCACCATACCTTACACAAACAATACTTACTGTTAGTTACTCACCATTTCAGCTGCTTCGGTGGCAAGGCTACGGTAACTCCAGCCAGCTTGTGTAGGCTCCATGACTCGTAAGGGTAGTGGAAGCTCATAATCATCATCAGCCTATAATGGCCCACTGCTGAGCACAGGCCTCCTTTCACAAATCAGGGTGAAAGGGAATGGGCAGATACTCCACCACGCGTGCCCACTGCGGATCGGTGGAGGTGGGCTAATGGTCAACCTACTGCTGGAGTTTTCAAGCCGCCTAGAAGGCCTCCAACTAGCTTAACGACTATCAGAATTAAGTGATAACCGGGACCAACGGCTTTACGTGCATTCCGAAGCACGGAAACGCTCGATTTTTAAAGATGGTTACTGGTTACGGTGGTATAATATTGTAGGTGTATGTTAGGAGTACCTCGTCAGGGTCGTGCACGTGCAGCACTGCGCGCCAGCAGTGCTGCGCGAGGTCGGGCGCCAGGCTGGCGGGCGCCAGCACCCCTCCCGCCCCGCTGGCGCCGCCCGCGCCCCGCACCCACGCCACGCGGACGCCGCGCCCGCACGCGCCGCATTCCAGCCGCCACCCCCCCGCCGCTGGCTCCGCGGACAGAGCTGTTGCTGTGGCGCTACCTATATCGTGATGTAACTCTTCAATCTTTGTTCATCTCCTTATCTCTAGAACGCCTGCTTATGGCGATAGAAGATTGCAGATTTACATGTCTTTAAATTCAAAATAATTTATGCAAACAGACCTTCACAGGCACCTATGAAAAGTCTGTCTCTAATACCGGTTCGGAAGGTTGCATTTACTGCGAAGATCTGGCAACAAACTCAGCAATTACTCTATCCAAAGAAGCTTAGAATCATTACATAACTTATACATTTTGATCATATATTATACATGTATGTTATGAAACAACAATTGCGTGACCCGGCGGCAAAAACTACTTTGTAAAACGAATGGTAGCAAAGGAAGGGTTTTTTCTTGATAATAAAAAGGCTGAGGCTCTATGTGATCTACATGACTTACCGGTAACTTTAAGCGTAACTCTCTTCAGTTCACGCAGGCGCACGAGGTCCGGCGCGCGCGCTCCCACGCACCGGTACTCGCCACCTTCTTGGTATAGTGCATCTTTAATACCTAATGGGAACATATTATTAGACTTAGTTCATTTTGTTTGATCTCAAATCCGCAAATTTCTAACCATCACGACAATTCGATCTGATAGGCAGTCAAAGATACTCAAAATATTTAAACCCATTGGTCGTTAAAAAGACCAACTAGTATACAAAATTGGATTGCGTGGATAACTACTCTAAAGGATTTTTTCTTCGATGTTTTCAAACTACTGAATCAGCACAAAAATATGAGTAAAAGGTCTGAAGAACAATAAGTAAATGAAATGGGGTGTGTATGTTAGTGTGTTCAGTTTGACTCACCCAGCACCCCATGCGCGTGGTGCGAGCCGGCCGGCGCCCACGACTCGCTCGAGTTGCCCACCACGCGCCGCCACCAGCACCCCACGCTACCTGGTCACATACATACAAACGGAATATGCAATACATACAGTACTAGCAGAAATATTATGTTTGGCCGCCACAAGTTCCTGAATTGCGCTAACGAAGTTCGGACAACTATCTGCATGTATACAACTGTCCAACATAATACAGTTGGACCACTGTCCTTGGGCAAGATGTCCTTGCCTAGCAGAAGACCTTCCCTGGCGCATCCAAAGTTGCTCCTCCCTGACAATGTATTTTTTTAACAATCACTTTTGGCTACATTAGGTGACTTTTCATTATTATCAGGCATAATATTTCACTTGTATATACTTGCATTAGCCCTCTCAGAATCGTCACAAAATTGGTCACCTGTTTTGCATTAATTACGAATATGCTTTAATTAGAATTCAGTTAGTACTAACCTTTAGGACAATGCAACTGCACGTTGCCTCCTAGTGGAACTTCTACTTTCTGATGATCAGGCTCTTCATCATCAGCGGCTTCTGTTACCGGCTCTGTGTTCTCTTCAGGTGCTATACGATCAGTTGTGTCACATTAATCAATATCAGTTTGAAGGTTAACTTCATTATTATAAAGTTTTGAAAAAAAAAAAATACGAATAGAAATTCAATTTTGAAGTCAAAAGATAATATTTCCTTTTAACGAAAGTTGATCGGTCCCTTTTTGATAACTTTGAAACTAAAGAAAATTATTGAAGGAACCAAGAAATGTTTCATTTTTCATTGAATGACCGCGAAGAAAATGAAACTTTTTGAAATACGAATATTTCTGGAAGGAATACAATCTTACAAGAATATAATTATTAAAGCTTAAAAAGGTACTGGGGGCCTACCACAAGCTCTTAAAACAAGGTTAAAATAACCTTATTTGTGTTTTGTCTTGTTTTGACGCCGGATGTCAATGAGGGACAAAAGACAAATAAGGTTATTTTAACCTTGTTTTAAGAGCTTGTGGTAGGCCCCCTGGTCTTCGGACCAGTGAGTGCAATATAGATAGCACATAGTAGACACTAATAACGGTATTGTTCAATTTTTTATAACATGCATGAATATTATAGAATGCATTTTACTAAAATCATCGAAATTGGAAATCAAAAATAACTTTATGCTGTGTTCGGTTACGTTTGGACGAGCGATTTTTCAATCTTTCAACGCACGTTATTTTCAACGTTATGAAATAGAACGTATGATTTCTCCTATACGAGTTCGCACTCAGACGCCTTTTTAAAAACAAAACATTCCTCGCGTGAGCACGATCGCCAGAATTCATTGGGGAGGGGGGAAGAGTCGATATCGCGTGAGCGATGCCCCGTGTGTTGAAAACGTCGATAAAGCTACGGTAAACGCTTACCATTAGATGGGATGTACGGATAGACAGACAGACCGAGTGGCACTATAAGGGTTTTTTACCTTTTTGGTTCGGAACCCCAAAAATACATGATAAATCGCAGATAAGTGACTCCTCTGAAAAGGCTAGCCCCTAATTGGTAGGGGTGGGTTGTGGTAGTGGTCGTGTGTGACTCACAGAGCACGTTGAGGTAGTACCCGATGGAGGAGTACTCGGCGTCGAGCCAGGTGGCGCGGCACCGGTACCAGCCGGCGTGCGCGCCGCGCAGCGCGCCCCACCGCAGCGTCGCCGAGCCGCCCGCGCGCCGCTCGCCCGACCCCGCCTCCAGCGGCGGCGGAGAGCTGCACCGACACGACACAACACAACACCTCGCTTAACTCACCACTCGGCTCCATACCTATTGCGAGCTAGCAGGGGGCCGAGTCTGCTATTTTAACCAAAAATGCAATTCTACCACGATCCTATTACAACTTTGTTGCCAATAAACCACAGTGCCAGTAAACACACTCGCGTGAAAAAAGGTAGAGAAATGTTATTTCGCGAATTGAACTCAAATAACGCTGTATGTCCACTCCACAATAGGATCGCTTCATTTTCACGTTATAGCTCTAATGCCAGCCTAACTATTAAATTAGTACACTACTAACACAATTGTAATAGCAGACTTGGGCCCCATTAACAGGATTACATAACACTGTTGCAATCATTTTCTGATTGAAACAACCTCTTAATCGGTAGAAATATTAAAAAAATCGTAAATGGTTCTATTTCCATTGGAGCACTGTTTGCATTTGCATTTACCAGAATATAAAAAAGTCATCGGAAAACCTCTAAATTGAACCGGTTTCAATTCGAAAATGAATGAAACCCATTGCAACAAAGTTACATAGCCCCGCAGATAATAAGTCGTGATCAAACGTCTATTGTTTACTACGTAGTATTGTTGCAATCATAAACACTGTATCGGTTTCAATATGAAACGAATTGCAAGAATCTTACGTAACAGCCCAACTGTTTGCTTGTTTTACACTCACACTGCGACACAGTGCCACCGGTGAGCTAAGAGCATTAGTTAAAAGAGCCTCTACATATGCAAGCAGTTTGCATGCGCAAGTAGTGGCATGATTAAATCGAAATCTACAATGAGCTTCGTTTAATGAGACATCGTGAAGAAACAATACCACAGCTGTTGTGCTTAGCTGTTGTTTGTTGTGTGTAATACTCGCCAGACTTGCTGCCGCTAAATTGAAAAATAATGCAGAGAAAAAAGCATCAGTGTCAACCCGTGCTTCACTATTTTGTTCGTGTTTTTATGCAAGTTTTGTGTCGAAAAATACGATTTAAAATGATCAAATATTGAAGTTACAGCTTTAAAACATACCTTTGTAATTTAAATAACTTTCAGGATTATTTCAGCGAACTTATTTCAGTTGTATTTGAACAGACTATTAGCGACATGCCGAGTCAGAATTTCGAAATTTGAAGATCAATCGGTGCGGTCCACTGTCAGCTATGTCATTAATAACTGCTCAATAGACAGATAGATATTTAAAATATGAATAAAACTTATGAAATATTGAGACTAGGCTCCCTTTTTACCCGACTACGGCGAAGCAAAAAGGAGGGTTATGATTTTGACCGGTATGTATGTATGTGGGTATGTATGTTCATCTCTTCCCTCATACCATCTATACTACTAATGACAAATTGACAAATGAGGTATCGTTGGAAGCGTCTTGATCGTCCACTGGTTATAGGCTATATGACGTTACATTAAATTGGATATGGCGCCCTCTAGAGGACAAAAAGTCATGGACTAAAAGTAAAAGATTTTTTAATGATGCCGTGTTGGGTATCAAATAAAAGGGCTTAATGAGTACATTTCAAAAATATACATATTGTTAGCTATTGCTCGCGGCTTTGCTTGCAAGCACCCGATAATTGGGAATAATATCTAAAATCACGCCTCATATGTATACCCAAATATATTTTCTCTCCAAACCTACCCATACATATAGTATACAAGAAAGAAAAATAGCTCTGCATATACGTTATCGTGAAATGATAACCCCAAAATAATTTAAATAAAAACTAAGTTCAAAAACTAAAACCCGACTACTGAAAAATCACGCTCTAAAAAGTATCAAACAAGAAAATATTCTGATCTGAAATTGTTATGTACACACTGATCAATATTTATCGTCTATTAAATAAACAACTTACACGTAATATATTTAAATGTATTTAATACATATTCACAGTGATGTTCAGAGGTTAGCCGTGGTCATATGCCACCTACCCTAACAAAGCTGTGGGACAATGTAGTGGGCTGCAATATTGATATTTTTTTGAATGTATAATCTTTTTCCTTTATTTATGTTGTAACTGTTTTTTGTTCCATAATAAATAAATAAAAAGCAATACATTCTAACAGTAGTAAGCGATCATAGCTTTAGGGCAAAGTGGCATATGACCACGGCTAACCTCTGAACATCACTGTGAATATGTATTAAATACATTTAAATATATTACGTGTAAGTTGTTTATTTAATAGACGATAAATATTGATCAGTGTGTACATAACAATTTCAGATCAGAATATTTTCTTGTTTGATACTTTTTAGAGCGTGATTTTTCAGTAGTCGGGTTTTAGTTTTTGAACTTAGTTTTTATTACTGTTATGATTTCTCTATTAGCTGCCCTAGAGCTATTTTCTTTATAAGCTTTGAGAGATTATTATTAAACAACTCCGGAATTCTCATTTTCTTCGTAGAATTCTTTATTTTGCTCATGGGCAAGAAATTTTAGTATCTCCCTTAGGTTTAAGTCAAATTTTATTCACTTCACTTACTTTCTTTTGATCTTCATTGATCCAATCAAAATCAATTGACTTTTACACTACCGGCAAGTTATGGTGGCCGTTTTGACAGGCCATTTCCTATATCTGAACAAGAGAGAGATACGCCAATCATGGTAAAATTGGACATCATAGCATGCTTCTGTTTTAGCTTAAGGATTCGCCAATGACTTAGAATAATCGTGAAACAATTTTTAAATTCAACTTTTCTCTAATCTGTTTTTGAAATTTCAGCCCATAAGTACTTAAAGAACGACAATTATTGGAAAAAGATACAGAACGTATAATACAGGCTGTCTGAATGCCGATTAGGAGTTAGTAGGTACAAGACTCACCTAGTAGGATCAGCGTCATCCCTGAGCCACCAGGCGCGCGCGGGCGGGTTGGCGTCCACGTCGCAGCGCAGCGCCGCCGCGCCGCCCGCAGACAGAGATATACCGAACCCGGGCCACCGGGATATCACGAACGATGGCGGATCTGGGGATATGCTGTGCTGTCACTTGCTTTTGTCCTCTTTATGTTTATAAAGCATTCCACCCTGCGGTTTCACTTGCGATCCCCTATTGCACCCCTTAGGGGATGAAGTTTAGAAAAAACTTGCGTTACGTATAAGAACTTGAGTGCATAATTTTAAGATTCTTAGTCATTGATAGATGAGTCAGTCAAATAGACCAATTCTTTATCAAAGTCAAAGTCAAAGCCATTTATTCAATTTAGACCCTAGAAGGGCACTTATGAAGGTCAAAGATACTGAAGTTACCACCAGTATCAGTATCCTGTTTAATGACAATGTTTCAATTGAAGATGCAACTACACTGTTACTATTTCGTGAATACTTATAAGGAGTTCCACAAGGGTCACTATTCGGACCCCATATTATCATGGATAAAAGAAATCTATTTTGCATATCAAAGAAAGTAACGATAGCCATTAACATACAAATTTGTTTTTGAATAGTTTTAGTACCTTTAATGTATTAGTTTAGGTTTTCAAATGAGTATAAAACAGGTACTTTACATGTATGAAGCGTATAATGTGTATCTCAAATGAGTTACCTACTTAGTAAATTAAAAATGCTTAAGAGGAAAGGATGGCTGCAAGAAATTTTAAAAATAGGTTTTAACATTATCTATTGCTGTCGCGCTGTGCCCGAGCTATCCCGGGCGATAGAGACTAACTAACTCGTCATAATTTTATAAGATTTTCATCTGGAACTGTTAAATTGCTATAGTAACCTGCATTGAAACCTATGGAAAGGGAAGCCTTTTAGAAATAATCTTATATACTATATACTATCAAAATCATCATCATCTGCGTGCTCTGTTCTCAATCATTTGGGTTTGGCGCGATAGGTACGCTTCTTCCATCACTACTACAAGGCAATAATAAAACATAAAATCCATCAAGCAAATATTCCATTCGACTATTAAAACTTTATAGGATGAATAGTATTGGTACTTACACGTAACATGTATCTCAAGTTTGGCGGTCTGGATATCATGCGGCTTCAGTGGTGTCGCAGGGGCAGCAGGGGCGCCGAGGGGCGCGGGGGCGGCAGTGGGGGGCGCGGGCTTGCGCTGCTTGGCCTCGCACTGCAGCGTCGCGTTGTGCAGCTCCCGCGCGGCTGTCACCACCGCGTGGGATACCGACACACCCTCTGGTACAATCATATTATAGTCAATAATCAACGACAATACTGAAAACACAAAAAATAGTACTTATTGAAGGTAGTATGCGGAGTAGAATCTAAAGAAGTCCCAAAGAATGTGAGCCCAAAATTTTGAGTGATCAATCATCATCTTTCGGACACAGTACCCATCACGAGCTATACCCCTGTTGGGGCTGTCCAACCTCTATGGCTGCTGTGACATGACGGACTGGTTGATTAGACGAAACATACAGAGACTTGAATTTGAATAAGACTGACATTGAAGATAAAATAATATACATGAGGTGACTTGACAGACGGAAACCAGATCCTGGAGTGTAACGACGACGATACAAGAGCACAGACCTTTGCAAGACGTCCAAGACCGTTCAACCCCAAACTATAATACAATGGCTTACCTATAGAATAATTTGTGGGTTGTATCCTAAGGTAGGGTCGGTGATCGAGTGCAGGTTCCAACGCCAACAGGCGCCATGACAATTCCGGGGGAGGCACCCCACCTGGCCAAAAATAAAATGAATTGATTCGTTGGTATCAAGTCGGATGTTTATTAATTACATAGAAGAACCAACGGTTCATCTACATATTCTTTTTTCAAACTGTTATTATTTGAAACCGATCTTCATACATTTTTACTGCTGCAAATAAAAATGAAGATCTAAACATTTCTATCTTTGTAATACAAACACAACGTAACATAATCGCAATCTGCATGGCTATTACGTACGTGTTGTAATCGGCAATACCGATTCTGTATCAATGTGAAACTGGTTCAATTATATTTTATTACGTTCTGATAATAGCAAATATGAACAGTGTTCCAGTACAATTGAAACATGGTAATATTTATATTGATTTCAAGGTTGTTTCAAATTGAAACTGATTGCAATAATTCGTGATCTCATGTCAAATGTGCTTACCTTCAGCGACACATCTAACTTCTAACTCTGTCTTGTCTCTGACGGGCACCCAGGTGTTGCCAGCATCCAAGCGCCTGCCATCAACTGCCAAGTACACTGATCGTACTGGTTCTGTGTGACAATTACAACTTATTATTATTTTTATTCCTAAAATACATCCTTTAGGATATTCTTCACAGACAGCCATTTCTGTTTCCAATTAAAAGTTAATTCGAGTCGGTATCGTCCTCACCAAATGCACAATAAATTGAAGTTCCAACTATCTTTGAATAATTGTCCATGCTCTCCAACAATCACATCCAATATAATAAACAAACTGTGTAATTGGTCTTTCATTTCAAGTCCAACCATGTAACTCATCTTGGTCTAATTGTTGCTGTCCCTAATTAAGAACATTTATTTTTATTTTATACCACTTAGTCGGTAAACAAGCATACGGCCCGCCTGATCGTAAGCGGTCACCGTAGCCATATGGACGCTTGCAACTCAAGAAGCATCGCTCACGCGTTACCGACCTTACCCCCCTCCCCTATGAGTTCTGGCGACCTGACTCACGCGCAGGAACACAACTTTACACAACATAAGCACAGTCTATAAAACCATACAGTCGTCCGACGCCTTTGATCTTGTGGAAAATATCGACGTCTAGACAGTATCGCGACGGCCAGGTTACTTATTGCTGTGTCCCGAACTACTAACATCGTTTTGTTCGCAGTTCGGGATCGGCATTCCCCTAGTCTTCGTCGGACGACTGTATGGTTTTATAGAGTGTGACATAAGCCAGTATTATAAGTCGGGTGATGAGATAATACAAGGTTTACCATATATGAGCAGCCTAGTAGGCTTCCCGGAGAGGGTCCCCCCGGCGCCGGCGGCGGTGCCGGCGCAGCGCCACAGGGCGGCGTCCCCGCGCGTGGCGCGCCCCACCACCGCCGCCGAGCCCTCGCGCCACGTCGCCTCGCCCGGGGACAGCGGGGGCAGGGGGACATGCTGGTGGACAACCAGACAAAGGTTACGAACGGTAGCTCAGAACACCCGTTTGATGGTATATTCCGACAACGGCTTCCCAGAGTTTGTGTAAATAAAAGGGTGAAGTAAATAAATCATATTGCTATTGCTGAAATGCAATTTGAACTAAGCAATAAAAAAAATGCTAATGTTGAACAGCCAGGTAGAACAGTAAAATTTGCTCCTATTTAATCATCATGGTCTCAATATCAGCACATTCTACGCAACTTGGGGCGTTTAAGTAAAGGCTATTCTAATTTTTCAGTTCCCTGTTGGAAGGCTTACAAATGTAAGGCCGGTAATGAGTAAGATCAATAAAGATCCTCAACAAATCAATGAAGACCATGGTAGTTACCTCGTTGTCCTTATACCACCGCAGGTTGGTGACGTTGAGCAGGTCGCACTCGATGCGGGCGCGCGCGTGCGCCTCCACCAACAACTCGCGCTCGTACTTTGGAACCTGTTGCAAATACGTAATCTGATAAAATATTTAATTTTGTCACGAGAGTTAATCAATAATCTTTATCATAGTAGGTATTATGTATTTATTTTACTTCATAGTAGCTTTTCGCTCCGCGGTTTTATCCCCTACCCAAAAATACTATCTTAGAGGATTTTTGAGAAAAAGGAAACAACAATTGAAGCACGAGCACTGATACCGCCAGTCTTTAGCCATAGTTCACCACCTTCGCCCGTTTTGGTTTGGGAGTTTTTTGGTTTGACATTCTTTTACTTTTACTCAAGATGCTTTCCTTGCAAAGCCATTGATAAATCTTTTATTATTTTTACATTCAGAAATCAACGCAGCGGTTCACTCATTTTTTTATACTCCAAAGGTAACAAAGCATACGGTTCGCCTAAAACTAGGATAGAAAAACTAGGGATATCAAAGCACAATGTCATTGGTTACTAAATAACGCCGCCTCATGGAGCTGTGGCATATTTACTCACCAACACACACTACATTAATGTTATTTGTAGGAACTTTGCGATCTTTTATAATGTGGAGATAAATTCCCAGTTGGGCTACTCCGAATTGTTTACGGGAGAGACGCCCTGCCTCTCTATGTTTATGTCGATAGAAAGATGCTCACCGCTTCTGCTAATATTTGGCATGTTCATTGAGGAAGGAACAGAAAGTATGTTATTAACCTGGCTAGTAGAAGGCTGCACCCTGGGCTCTGGCGGCGGTGCCCTCACATGGCTATGAGCTGGTCTGATGACGAAGGCGTCGAGGCGCGAGGAGGCGCGCGGGCCTGGAGCCGCGCCCGCGTCGCCGATCGCGTCTCGCACCGCGCCGCGGATGTTCAGGATCGTGTCCGCTGTCTTCACTTTACGCTCCGCTTGTGTGCTAGTCTGCGGGAGGAGCTACATCATGTACCTACTTACAATCAATATCAAGCTACTTCTGGGTGTGAAGAGGTTTTAGCTGTATTGGCATTTGGCAACGAGTATGCTGGTTCTAACGATGTAGGACCAAATTTCACTGCACTCGGTCCTTTCTGCTGATGGTACAGCGAATCCTCTCAACTCTTCTGCAAACTCTTTCAGGAAGGGGGTGAAGAGAGGATCTGCTACGTTCTATTGATATGTCTGGTGTTGCAAGCGTCGACAGGCCGCATGCTTGTTCATCAGCCTATACTTATTTTAGGCGATGATAACTCACTGATGATCGTGGTTTCGATAACTACAATGAGCTTGAGCTTTCGGTGAAGAACAACATTGTGAGAAACCATATCACGGTGTTAGTTTATTATACCCGCCAAGGTGGCTGGTGGCAGTGGCATCATTAGAATACCATAGCATATTGGTAAAGTACTTAATAAAATACGCCCGACTGGCTATCATCCTCAAATTGAAAATCTGTCTCTAGGCAGAGGCACCTACCGGTTTACCGGTTTTCTTTGAGTACTTACCACCGGTTGAATATAGCCGTTTTTAAAATACTTTTTTAAATACTGCAAATGCAAATAAGCACTATTGCATTAGTATTGCATTTGCATCGCATTTCAAATTGAAACTGATTGTATAGAAGCTACTTTATCCATGTACAGATCAGCTGTTTATTTTAAGCTTATAGATTAATTATAAGATTTATAGTGAAAGAAACTATCGTGTAAAGAATTTCATGCCCCAATAAATTTCATAGGACAACGGCCAAATCGCACACAAAACAAAAAAAATATTAGTTAAATATAGTGTTGTGGAGGATCACCGCAGGAAGCGGTGATTAAGGTCACCAGAGCTCCACGAGGAAGCGTTGTACTAGCAGTGTGGGGTTCTACACCGCAGTTCTCCGTCCAGGGATGTGCTCAAGGTTATCCCCTTCGCTGCAGACACAGCGATACCTTTTCAAACCCGTTTTTGATGTGAACAGATTTTTCTGGGTCAGCAACGCACGAGTGATTCCCCTAGTGTTGCAAACGTCTATAGGCTACGGTAACTATCCAGAATCACGCAATTATATTGAAGCTTACCTTAGCATTCCTATCCCAGTCGTGTCCACTACTCCGCTTGCTCCTCTCATCGCTATCACCGAGGTTTTCCTCGCTTTGTACCTTCGTTACGTCATCAGTCTCAACGGTATCGCTACTCGCCTCTTCAGGAGTCACCTGTAGCCTGCTCTCTTCTAAACTGGTCTCTAAGTCGTTGTATGAAAGGTCATTGTCGAGTTCGTCGGATGTTTGAAGTGGGGGATAGAGGGGGGCGTCTCGGACAAGTTCAGCGGCGTCGATGAGGGGGGCGGAGGGGGCTGCAGCAGGGGCGGGGGCGGGGGAGCGCTCTGAGCTGCTCCACTCGGAGCCATGGCCGGGGGAGAAGCCTGGGGACAAATAGAAGGAATGTTTAGTTTATGCAATGTCTTTTCTGGTAGAAAAACTGATAGATAGATAGATAGATAATACTTTATTGTTACACCAAAAAACAAAAAGAAACAATTAACAAACAAAACATAAAAATAATAAAGTGTTACAATGGGCGGCCTTATCACTAAAAGTGATCTCTACCAGGCAACCTTTGGATGGAGAGGAGTTAAAACAAACTGTAAAGACGGGGGACTGATTCATGTGGAAGGATCAGGTAAAGATTTCATGGATATTTTTGAGAAGATTTGTGGATGTTATACCTAGATATACCTAATATTCACACACGGCCAACTGTTTTCAAACTAAACTGAGTAGGTACTATGGAAACCAGTCAACTAATATACTACTTCTTAAATATCCAGAGATGTTCATGCACACAAATGTTTGTTTTCGGTGGGAATTGAGCCCATGACCTGTTGCATGACAGGTATAGTACTTATCTTACCTTAATTACATATCTTAGTTAGAACAATCATCAATCATGGGCAGGTCGCTAGTAATTTTATAAGATAAAGACACATCAATTTGTAACTTTTGGTATTCTTAAATACTCCTCAACTCTTGTAAGTCCTCAGTAATAATAACACTTTTTTTTTGTCCGCCATGTTGGTTTCCTTTCAGATAACATGGATTATAAAAACACTTCGCATGTCAAGTAAGAGTCTTTTGTTTTCGCAACTAATGCAGCCTTCGTTTGTGACGTCACAAGCAAATAACATCTGCAGAATCTGCACATAACATTCCCCGTTTTACCTCCAAAAATATTGTATGCTAGCTGTACTCTGCGGTTTCACCCGCCTTCCCGAGTTAAAAGCAGCCTATGTCCTTCTCCATACTTTATGACGATCCGTTGAGTAGTTGAGGCGTGAAGCCGTAATAAACAAACAAACAAAGTCACTTTCGCATTTATAAAATTAGTAAGGATACCAGTCTATTCACTTGTTCATCTTGTTTACTTATAAAATTATCCCAAAGTTTAAAGCATACAAAATTTTGCAACAACTTATTTTTTTTTTTTTATTACAAAACACTTTTGTATGTCAGTCTTGGTTTATTAAGTGTTTTCTATTTTCCGTGGTCATGACTTTAAAACCAAAATAAACAGTGAAATTAAACACAACTCCATCATTATTAATGCGGCTTTCCTCAATTTCTTTGAATAAGTCGTTAACGAGAATTATTAACTAATTTATAAGGAGGAGCGAATAAAAGTTGAAAAGTTGTGCGGACTCCAAATTGCTAAGAAACGTTGGCCCGTTCCCTTTGATAAGAGAAAGTTTGTTTTTAAAAGAAATGGTGTTAACTTCTAATAAACAGTAAATAGAGTTGAATTTTGAGTTGATTGGAATTTCTTTATTCACGATGTCTACTGCTTTTTTTGAACTGCTAGCATCAAGCACCATGTAGCCACTGTGATCAGTATGTTGATTTGCAGTTGGAATCTATCAAATTTCTTCCACGTACTGAAATTCAGGCAATTAAAAAAGAAATAAATTCCAATATAGATGGCTGTAGTTACGTCAAAATATGTGATATACATCACGAACAACGTTGTAGCAATTATATCACAATTAGTGTGTCATGGCCGCCCGCGCCGGCTCGTAATGAGGTGTCGATGTGTCACAGGATAATTAATGGCGAACGATAATCACCAACATAATACATACGAGATGTTGCACGTAATATGACACACGTATTCTCGTATGAGTGGCGATTTTAATGAACATTGTACAAATACAAATGATTTGCATCGATAAACGATACACGATAGTCGGATTATCGTTGTCAAATATTTGCACGAAAATGTCTCGTCGATTTTGCTACAATTCTAATGATTAATAGTTTTGGTGTAAATGATTGGACTATCATGCATCGTTTGATGGAGTGGGTCTACTCTGGTCTCCCCCCCTGAGTTTCGTTTCAAGATTTGCCACCTCTTAACTTCTCTTCAAACCCTTCCTTCCAAGGAGCTTCCGTCCGCGGAAGTTCAGATTGTGGAATGAGCTCCCCGCCGTGGTTTTCCTAATGGAGTACAGCATGGGGTTCTTCAAAAAGGTGAGTGAAGAGATTTATTCAGGGTCGGCAACGCGCGAGTAATACCCCTGGTGCTGCAAGTGTCTATAAACTGCGGCAACCGCTTACCATCAGGCGGGCCGTATGTTGTTTTTGCTACCTAAGTAGTAGAAACACGCGATAATCCTGATGTTGCAAGCGTCTATGGACCGCTTACCATCAGGTCGGTCAAAGGGTTGTTTTCCACCTTAGTGAAAAAAAGAAAAGAAACAACTACTATCACTGAAAAATTTTATAGCTATAAAAAATATTTTTAATGAAATGTCTAAAGTGGGACAATCAGTAGAGCACTTAGACACCCTAATTATAAGACTTAAAGTAAATTGACTAATAATTTCGGAAGCTTCAACAAAGGGAGTTCTCAAGTCTTTTGTAAATTGTCAAGAAACAAATACAGAGTGATAAATATGCCCGTCTCCCTCGCTCCCTCCCTCAGCGGCGAAACACCAAACATTTTGAGTCCACAATAATTCGTGGCAATTAATAATGGTGGCTACATTTTTGAAGTAATTTTTCTTGGACAGCTCTTTCACGACTTTTAACTGAGTTTCACTTGAAAGCTATTTATTATTTGTCAAAGTTACATTTTCTCAGTTTCATTCGTTATATTTTCTTTGTACCTTGTTGTATGTACCTAACTGTATCCGAAGAATTAATAATAGTTAACTGTACTACTGTTACAATAGTACTGTTACTGTAGTTGGTACTGTTAGCTGGTTTTTATAACCAGTAACCATGTCAAATACTTTATTATTGCTGACAGTAGGTAGCAATCTATAGAATTTTGAATATAACTAGAATTTTATAAGGTATTGCAGTCGGGGATAAAAAAATATTACAAAAAAATATACATAAATAAATAAATATCCTGGGACATTCCTCACACACGGTCATCTGATCCCAAACTAAGCAGAGCTTGTACTATGGAAACCAGATAACTGATATAATACATATACATACTTTTTGTTTGTAAATACATACTTAATATACATAATTACACCCAGACTCAGGACATACAGACATGTTCATGCACACAAATGCATGTCCTGTGTGGGAATCGAACCCACGACCTGCGGCGCGTAAGGTGAACCTTAACCAACTGCGCCAACTGGCCCGTCGACATACTTAGGTTGTTAGTTTGTCCCCGACTGCAATCTTCTTCTATCTTCTCTTAATATATAAATAAAAACTAAGTTCAAAAACTAAAACACGACTACTGAAAAATCACGCTCTAAAAAGTATCAAACAAGAAAATATTCTGATCTGAAATTGTTATGTACACACTGATCAATATTTATCGTCTATTAAATAAACAACTTACACGTAATATATTTAAATGTATTTAATACATATTCACAGTGATGTTCAGAGGTTAGCCGTGGTCATATGCCACCTACCCTAACAAAGCTGTGGGACAATGTAGTGGGCTGCAATATTGATATTTTTTTGAATGTATAATCTTTTTCCTTTATTTATGTTGTAACTGTTTTTTGTTCCATAATAAATAAATAAAAAGCAATACATTCTAACAGTAGTAAGCGATCATAGCTTTAGGGTAAAGTGGCATATGACCACGGCTAACCTCTGAACATCACTGTGAATATGTATTAAATACATTTAAATATATTACGTGTAAGTTGTTTATTTAATAGACGATAAATATTGATCAGTGTGTACATAACAATTTCAGATCAGAATATTTTCTTGTTTGATACTTTTTAGAGCGTGATTTTTCAGTAGTCGTGTTTTAGTTTTTGAACTTAGTTTTTATTTAAATTATTTTGGGGTTATCATTTCACGATAACGTATATGCAGAGCTATTTTTCTTTCTTGTTACCCGACTACGGCGAAGCAAAAAGGAGGGTTATGATTTTGACCGGTATGTATGTATGTGGGTATGTATGTTCATCTCTTCCCTCATACCATCTATACTACTAATGACAAATTGACAAATGAGGTATCGTTGGAAGCGTCTTGATCGTCCACTGGTTATAGGCTATATGACGTTACATTAAATTGGATATGGCGCCCTCTAGAGGACAAAAAGTCATGGACTAAAAGTAAAAGATTTTTTAATGATGCCGTGTTGGGTATCAAATAAAAGGGCTTAATGAGTACATTTCAAAAATATACATATTGTTAGCTATTGCTCGCGGCTTTGCTTGCAAGCACCCGATAATTGGGAATAATTTTTAAAATCTCGCCTCTAATGTGAGCCAAACATATTTTCTCTCCATACCTACCCAAAATACATATATCTATAATAAATAGGTACTCAAAATTCAAGAAAATCCAAAATTCTAAATCATTTATTCAAATAGACCTTCGCAGGCACTTATGAAAAGTCTGACTCTAATACTCCAATACCGGTTCGGAAGTTTGCATCTGCTGAGAAGAGCCGGCAATAAACTCAGCAAGTTGGCGCAGTTAGTTAAGACGTGGAGTCTTAACCTATAGTGCCGCAGGTCGTGGGTTCGATTCCCACACAGGACATGCATTTGTGTGCATGAACATGTCTGTATGTACTGAGTCTGGATGTAATTATGTATAGTATAAGTATGTATTTACAAACAAAAAGTAGTATATGTATTATATCAGTTATCTGGTTTCCAAAGTACAAGCTGTGCTTAGTTAGGTATCAGATGACCGTGTGTGAGGAATGTCCCAGGATATATTTATATATTTATAAAAAATTACTCTTTTCAAAACAAGCTTAGATTCATACATAATATTTACATTATAATCGCACTGAAAACAATTGCAGAATCCGGCGCGGCAAAACTATAAAGTAGACTGAATCGACATTTAATCTTCTATAATTTAATTTAATGTGAAAAACGGGGGCAAAGTTTGTATGGGACAACGTGATTCCTTGGTCTGATCTACTTAAAATTTTGCATAAACATTACTTATCAGAATTGATGGAAGACGTATTTCGTAAAATCGTGTTATTTTAGGGGTGATTTGCATCAAAGTTGATATCAATACTCCTTAGTACTTTTGATTTAAGTGACCGTTTACCATCAGGTTGATTATATGCTTGTTTGTAACCATAGTAGTATAAAATAAATTTGCTCGTGGTAGGCAGACAGACAGTCAGATAGACGGGCGGAGATCTATCCATAAGTTCCTCAACCATTGTCAGCTTAGGCTGACATAAAATTTGAAGATCCTTACTTCAAAACTGACGGACTTGCATACAAACTTTCATACCCTATTTAACCCACTTAGGGGTGGAATTTCCAAAAATCCTTCCTTAGTAGATGCCTCTACTGTATAAAATATCTTTGTGCAAAATTTCAAATCTTTAGGTACGGCGGTAAGGACTGTGCGTTGATATATCAACAATCAGTTTATCATTTTATGTATTAAGATTAACTATTGCTCGCGGTTTTGCTTGTATGCACCCGATAATTGAGAATAATATCTAAAATCACGCCTCATATGTATACCCAAATATATTTTCTCTCCATACCTACCCATACATATAGTATACAAGAAAGAAAAATAGCTCTGCATATACGTTATCGTGAAATGATAACCCCAAAATAATTTAAATAAAAACTAAGTTCAAAAACTAAAACCCGACTACTGAAAAATCACGCTCTAAAAAGTATCAAACAAGAAAATATTCTGATCTGAAATTGTTATGTACACACTGATCAATATTTATCGTCTATTAAATAAACAACTTACACGTAATATATTTAAATGTATTTAATACATATTCACAGTGATGTTCAGAGGTTAGCCGTGGTCATATGCCACCTACCCTAACAAAGCTGTGGGACAATGTAGTGGGCTGCAATATTGATATTTTTTTGAATGTATAATCTTTTTCCTTTATTTATGTTGTAACTGTTTTTTGTTCCATAATAAATAAATAAAAAGCAATACATTCTAACAGTAGTAAGCGATCATAGCTTTAGGGCAAAGTGGCATATGACCACGGCTAACCTCTGAACATCACTGTGAATATGTATTAAATACATTTAAATATATTACGTGTAAGTTGTTTATTTAATAGACGATAAATATTGATCAGTGTGTACATAACAATTTCAGATCAGAATATTTTCTTGTTTGATACTTTTTAGAGCGTGATTTTTCAGTAGTCGGGTTTTAGTTTTTGAACTTAGTTTTTATTTAAATTATTTTGGGGTTATCATTTCACGATAACGTATATGCAGAGCTATTTTTCTTTCTTGTATACTATATGTATGGGTAGGTATGGAGAGAAAATATATTTGGGTATACATATGAGGCGTGATTTTAGATATTATTCTCAATTATCGGGTGCATACAAGCAAAACCGCGAGCAATAGTTAATCTTAATACATAAAATGATAAACTGATTGTTGATATATCAACGCACAGTCCTTACCGCCGTACCTAAAGATTTGAAATTTTGCACAAAGATATTTTATACAGTAGAGGCATCTACTAAGGAAGGATTTTTGGAAATTCCACCCCTAAGTGGGTTAAATAGGGTATGAAAGTTTGTATGCAAGTCCGTCAGTTTTGAAGTAAGGATCTTCAAATTTTATGTCAGCCTAAGCTGACAATGGTTGAGGAACTTATGGATAGATCTCCGCCCGTCTATCTGACTGTCTGTCTGCCTACCACGAGCAAATTTATTTTATACTACTATGGTTACAAACAAGCATATAATCAACCTGATGGTAAACGGTCACTTAAATCAAAAGTACTAAGGAGTATTGATATCAACTTTGATGCAAATCACCCCTAAAATAACACGATTTTACGAAATACGTCTTCCATCAATTCTGATAAGTAATGTTTATGCAAAATTTTAAGTAGATCAGACCAAGGAATCACGTTGTCCCATACAAACTTTGCCCCCGTTTTTCACATTAAATTAAATTATAGAAGATTAAATGTCGATTCAGTCTACTTTATAGTTTTGCCGCGCCGGATTCTGCAATTGTTTTCAGTGCGATTATAATGTAAATATTATGTATGAATCTAAGCTTGTTTTGAAAAGAGTAATTTTTTATAAATATATAAATATATCCTGGGACATTCCTCACACACGGTCATCTGATACCTAACTAAGCACAGCTTGTACTTTGGAAACCAGATAACTGATATAATACATATACTACTTTTTGTTTGTAAATACATACTTATACTATACATAATTACATCCAGACTCAGTACATACAGACATGTTCATGCACACAAATGCATGTCCTGTGTGGGAATCGAACCCACGACCTGCGGCACTATAGGTTAAGACTCCACGTCTTAACTAACTGCGCCAACTTGCTGAGTTTATTGCCGGCTCTTCTCAGCAGATGCAAACTTCCGAACCGGTATTGGAGTATTAGAGTCAGACTTTTCATAAGTGCCTGCGAAGGTCTATTTGAATAAATGATTTAGAATTTTGGATTTTCTTGAATTTTGAGTACCTATTTATTATTACCCGACTACGGCGAAGCAAAAAGGAGGGTTATGATTTTGACCGGTATGTATGTATGTGGGTATGTATGTTCATCTCTTCCCTCATACCATCTATACTACTAATGACAAATTGACAAATGAGGTATCGTTGGAAGCGTCTTGATCGTCCACTGGTTATAGGCTATATGACGTTACATTAAATTGGATATGGCGCCCTCTAGAGGACAAAAAGTCATGGACTAAAAGTAAAAGATTTTTTAATGATGCCGTGTTGGGTATCAAATAAAAGGGCTTAATGAGTACATTTCAAAAATATACATATTGTTAGCTATTGCTCGCGGCTTTGCTTGCAAGCACCCGATAATTGGGAATAATTTTTAAAATCTCGCCTCTAATGTGAGCCAAACATATTTTCTCTCCATACCTACCCAAAATACATATATCTATAATAAATAGGTACTCAAAATTCAAGAAAATCCAAAATTCTAAATCATTTATTCAAATAGACCTTCGCAGGCACTTATGAAAAGTCTGACTCTAATACTCCAATACCGGTTCGGAAGTTTGCATCTGCTGAGAAGAGCCGGCAATAAACTCAGCAAGTTGGCGCAGTTAGTTAAGACGTGGAGTCTTAACCTATAGTGCCGCAGGTCGTGGGTTCGATTCCCACACAGGACATGCATTTGTGTGCATGAACATGTCTGTATGTACTGAGTCTGGATGTAATTATGTATAGTATAAGTATGTATTTACAAACAAAAAGTAGTATATGTATTATATCAGTTATCTGGTTTCCAAAGTACAAGCTGTGCTTAGTTAGGTATCAGATGACCGTGTGTGAGGAATGTCCCAGGATATATTTATATATTTATAAAAAATTACTCTTTTCAAAACAAGCTTAGATTCATACATAATATTTACATTATAATCGCACTGAAAACAATTGCAGAATCCGGCGCGGCAAAACTATAAAGTAGACTGAATCGACATTTAATCTTCTATAATTTAATTTAATGTGAAAAACGGGGGCAAAGTTTGTATGGGACAACGTGATTCCTTGGTCTGATCTACTTAAAATTTTGCATAAACATTACTTATCAGAATTGATGGAAGACGTATTTCGTAAAATCGTGTTATTTTAGGGGTGATTTGCATCAAAGTTGATATCAATACTCCTTAGTACTTTTGATTTAAGTGACCGTTTACCATCAGGTTGATTATATGCTTGTTTGTAACCATAGTAGTATAAAATAAATTTGCTCGTGGTAGGCAGACAGACAGTCAGATAGACGGGCGGAGATCTATCCATAAGTTCCTCAACCATTGTCAGCTTAGGCTGACATAAAATTTGAAGATCCTTACTTCAAAACTGACGGACTTGCATACAAACTTTCATACCCTATTTAACCCACTTAGGGGTGGAATTTCCAAAAATCCTTCCTTAGTAGATGCCTCTACTGTATAAAATATCTTTGTGCAAAATTTCAAATCTTTAGGTACGGCGGTAAGGACTGTGCGTTGATATATCAACAATCAGTTTATCATTTTATGTATTAAGATTAACTATTGCTCGCGGTTTTGCTTGTATGCACCCGATAATTGAGAATAATATCTAAAATCACGCCTCATATGTATACCCAAATATATTTTCTCTCCATACCTACCCATACATATAGTATACAAGAAAGAAAAATAGCTCTGCATATACGTTATCGTGAAATGATAACCCCAAAATAATTTAAATAAAAACTAAGTTCAAAAACTAAAACCCGACTACTGAAAAATCACGCTCTAAAAAGTATCAAACAAGAAAATATTCTGATCTGAAATTGTTATGTACACACTGATCAATATTTATCGTCTATTAAATAAACAACTTACACGTAATATATTTAAATGTATTTAATACATATTCACAGTGATGTTCAGAGGTTAGCCGTGGTCATATGCCACCTACCCTAACAAAGCTGTGGGACAATGTAGTGGGCTGCAATATTGATATTTTTTTGAATGTATAATCTTTTTCCTTTATTTATGTTGTAACTGTTTTTTGTTCCATAATAAATAAATAAAAAGCAATACATTCTAACAGTAGTAAGCGATCATAGCTTTAGGGCAAAGTGGCATATGACCACGGCTAACCTCTGAACATCACTGTGAATATGTATTAAATACATTTAAATATATTACGTGTAAGTTGTTTATTTAATAGACGATAAATATTGATCAGTGTGTACATAACAATTTCAGATCAGAATATTTTCTTGTTTGATACTTTTTAGAGCGTGATTTTTCAGTAGTCGGGTTTTAGTTTTTGAACTTAGTTTTTATAGATATATGTATTTTGGGTAGGTATGGAGAGAAAATATGTTTGGCTCACATTAGAGGCGAGATTTTAAAAATTATTCCCAATTATCGGGTGCTTGCAAGCAAAGCCGCGAGCAATAGCTAACAATATGTATATTTTTGAAATGTACTCATTAAGCCCTTTTATTTGATACCCAACACGGCATCATTAAAAAATCTTTTACTTTTAGTCCATGACTTTTTGTCCTCTAGAGGGCGCCATATCCAATTTAATGTAACGTCATATAGCCTATAACCAGTGGACGATCAAGACGCTTCCAACGATACCTCATTTGTCAATTTGTCATTAGTAGTATAGATGGTATGAGGGAAGAGATGAACATACATACCCACATACATACATACCGGTCAAAATCATAACCCTCCTTTTTGCTTCGCCGTAGTCGGGTAAAAATATAGTTTACTTTTCGTTAAAATGATAGACAAGTAGACAGAGAACCGCAAATCAGGTTAGTGAAGTTGATTTTGAAGGCATAACAGGTGGAAAAGTTCTGAAATTATTTTATTTTATTTTTTCAAGATTTCTCTCCAACCTACATTATTGTACTGTGGGAACGTATTGATACAACAGGTGCTCCGTACTGAATGCATTTATTAGTCTTATTATTTCAAGCTTACAATACAATGCCTTCATTCATTAACAATTTAACACTCAATTGACATTCCGTGCGTTCTATCTGCCTTTTGTTCGGCCCCACGGGAGCTAGGCCAAAAACGCAAATACAAATAGAAAAACACATACTTAGCTGGTATTCGCTTTTGAATTTGTATTAGCTTTGTTTAAACAAAGTTTATTAAAAAGAAAGTGATTTTCGTTAAATCAAGTTTGTTAAACAAAGCAAATACAAATTCAAAAGCGAACATCAGCTATGTGTTTTTCCATTTGTATTTGCTTTCTTGGCCTCACTCCCGTGTTCCGCGCCCTCCATCTAACTTCTTAAACATGTGATAAGAGTCTTTTGTTCTGTAATCTGACTTCTTAAACATGTGATAAGAAAGAAAGAAAGAAAGAAAAAGAGTTATTCTGGACAACACACAACATTACATTAAAGACTGTAGAAATTACAAAAAACAAGAATTAAAGAAAACAAACAGAACCAATTAAAAACTACACAAAAATGCAATGTTGCGTGATGCCAGGAATAGGTCTCCACTCAGCAATATGCTCAGGTTAGTAACATAACAGATAACACTGTAACCTTACAAATAAAACAACAACTGAATGAAATATTGTAAACATGATAAAAGATAACAAGGTAGAACTAGGGTCGCACCCGCACCCGCACCCGCACCGCACAGATGGTCCCGCACTTGTCCCGTTGTCACACACAGGTGAATCCCGCGGCAGCGGTCACTCGGCCGACTCGCTCGCTCCGACCCTACACTAGGGTGACCATCCACTTGACGTTGGCTAAAATAACCAGATTTGGCAAATAAATTTATATTGAAAAACTACTATTCTACTATTAAAAATGCGAAGGCATAAAAATCGAGAAGATTATTTTTAAATCCCGGAACTTGGGTGAAACCGCGTCCGGAAACTAGTATTCGAATAATTTAACGTAATTTAGGATGTACATTCAATGTATTTTTTATACCGCTGAATGGCAAACAAGCATACGGTCCGCCTGATGGTAAGCGGTTACCGTAGCCTATGGACGCTTGCAACACCAGGGGTATCACTCGCGCGTTGCCGCCCTTACAGCAATCTCTTCACACCTTTTTTGAGGAACCCCATGCTGTACTCCATTGGGAAAACCACGGCGGGGAGCTCATTCCAAAGTCCAAGCGTCCGCAGAAGAAAACTCCTTTTAGCCCGCACAGTTCGAAACAATTTTGTTTTCAATGTGTGAGGATGGACTCCCCGTAGATGGCGAGAGCTGCGATGGTGGAAGGTAGCCGTGGGCATCAAGTCGAACAATTCCTTAGAACACTGTCCGTTGTACAAGCGGTAGAACACACATAAGGAGGCAAAGTTTCTCCTCAGACTGAGGGGCTCTAAGCCGTTTGTGAGCTCGGAGCTGTGCATGCATTTCATCCCTGGTATTGCAAAAGGTCAAAAGGGTATCAAAAAAGGCTTACCATCAGGCGGTATGCTTGTTTGCTACCTCAATAATTAATCACTTCAACAAAAAGGAACACTTGTCCATACAAATCCAAACGTTTGGTAACCCTACCCGGGCTTGTTAGTCCGCGGTAAACACGCTCGACGCAGTAATTATTTTTATTGGCGACACGTTTGTACAAAGTGATTTATTTAGATACCTATCCCGCGGGGTGTCCCGCACCGCCGCCCCCCGCTCTAACATCACTATTAGTGTTGGTTTATTGATGTAGTACTGAACAAGGGTTATGAAGTTATTATGTACTTAAGGTTTTGTATTCTGTAGGTATACTGGTAGGTGCTTATGGCGACACACTTTCAACTCACAACTATAAGAGCACTGACGTACTTGAGGGTGGTAGATAGCCAGGCGGGTACTACAAACAACGCACGCGTGATACCCTTGGTGTTGCAAGCGTCCATACGCTACGCCACCAGGTGGACTGTATGCTTTTTGCCTCCTTAGTGGTATAAAAATGCGTACTCTTTCACACAAAAACTACTAATCGGATTTGAATGAAGTTTGCCACGCAGACAGAATATGTTCTGGATTACGAAAATAATAGATCCCTAAGGAACACGGGTGAAACTGCGGGGCGGATCTAGCTCATACATCTCCCCTTACATTTTGCCTTTATAAACAAGAACCGTCCAATATGCAAGTAATTGGTATGCAAATACTTTTGATAGACTTGCTTTGATGTTTCGTTAAAATTGGAAATAGTTGGTGAAATGCGGACGAAGCCGCGGGTCAGGCTTTACTCCAGAGATTACGATGGGAAATGTTCATTATACCTTCATCCGATTACGAAGCTCTCGGGCTGAGACGGTTTTTGTGAATTAAAAAAGTTACCGTTTATTTTAGGTGCCTTTTGGGGATGTCCCGGGAGACTAACTATTATTAGATTCAGAAAGTACGATATTAGTTTTTATAGAATATTAGTTACAGCCCCGCGCTCTTGAGGGAACTTAGTCTTCCCGGGATTAAAAGTATCTTTATACATCAGTACCGAACCGAGGCGGGGTTTTTTTTTTCTTCCGAGTTTTTTTTTTTTTTTACTTCGTAGATAATATTATGTATAGACAGTTCAGTGATAAGCGACCGTAGGAGTTCATTTGGCACATTATTATGTGACTGTTTTTTGTATAATATGGCGCCATATTTGAAGGTTTCTCACGGTTTCTCTAAAAACCGTAAAACTTACTATTTTGGGAAATGTACAAAAATAGTTAATGTTAAGTATCAATTCTACAATATGCTAAATTAACTACTACGGTCGCTAATTATTATTACTGAAATAAATATCTTTATGTCAATAGGTTGACAAACAGGCAGACGGTCCACCTGATGGTAAGTGGTCACCGCCGCCTATGGACATTTGCAATACCAAGGGGATTGCCGATGTGTTGCCGACCTTGAAGAGCTCTTTTCACGCCCTTTTTGAAGAACCCCATATCGTAGCGCTGAGGGAAAACCGTAATGGGGAGCTCATTCCACATCCTAATGGTCCGCAGTAGGAACGTCCGACTGAACCGTTGTGTGGACGATCGAGGCGGCTCAAGGATATGAGGATGAACTCCACATCGCCGGCGAGCGGTGCGGTGGTAGAAGGGTGATGACGGCACCAGGTCGAAAAGTTCTTTAGAACACTCCCCATCATATAGGCGATAGAACACACAAAGGGAGCCTATATCCCTCCGAATGATGGGAGGTTCCAAACCGCCAGTGAGTTCAGGATCGCCAACAATACGAGTGGCCCGCCTTTGCACCGAGGCAAGTGGATCCAGCTGATAAGCGGGTGCGCCTGCCCAGAGGTGTGAGCAGAACTCCATATGCGGCCTAACCTGCGCTTTATATAGCTGCAGCCGCTGGAGTGGTGTAAAGTACCACTTAGACCTATTAAGCACACCCAGCTTTTTTGAAGCTTGGCTTTACTCTCCAAATGACCTCGAAACTGGACATCACTCGCAATGTCGACACCGAGGATCCCGATACTCTTTGAGATGATGAGGGGAGTGTCTTCGAACTTTGGTGCAACTACGAAAGGGGTTTTTTTCGTGGTGAACGCGCAGACCTGTGTCTTCGAAGGGTTCATCATCATCATCATCATATCAGCCTAAGGATGTCCACTGCTGAACATAGGCCTCTCCCATTAACTTCCACTTGGAGCGGTTTTGGGCCGCTTGGAAGGGTTAAATTGGACTAAATTAAGTCTACGCCATTCCGAGACCCGTTCCAAGGAAGTCTCGACTTCAGACACAAGTTGCATTCGGCTTTCCTCCACCATGGACCGAGGGATGTTAGCACGGCCAGTATATTGGGCATCGCCGGTGCTGTCATCCGCATAGCAGTGAACGCTGGGAATTACCAGCATATCATTGATATGCAGGATGAACAGAGTGGGCGATAGCACGCAGCCTTGGGGTACGCCAGCATTAATATTCATGACGTCGGAGCAGCATCCGTCAACAGCGACTTTGATGCTCCGATCAGCAAGAAAGCTGATCACCCAAGTGCACAAACCCTTGGGAATTCCATAAGACGGTAGCTTCGATAGAAGTGCCCTGTGCCAGACCCGGTCGAAGGCCTTAGCGATATCTAGGCTTACTGCCAATGCCTCGCCTTTATTCTCTATGGCTTCAGCCCATCGGCATATCAGCATATCTATCCATATTGTTCTACGAAAGTAAAAAAAAAACTCGAAACAATTCTTTTCCGCCTCAAGATTATGATCTATCCGCGTGCCAAAGTTCATCACGATTTGATGCGTCAAGAGGTAACAAAAAAGTCACATTCGCATATATCTTGCAACACCGACTCACGCGATGCCAACCCTGCAAAAATCTCGTCACACCATTTTTGAAGAACCCCAGTCTGTACTCCATTGGTAAAACCACGACGGGGAACTCATTCCACAGTCTGAGCGTCCGCAGCAGGATGTTCCTTTGACACCGCACAATGCGGAATCATTTTGCTTCCGATGTGTGAGGATCGAAACTACTAAAGAATTAAACTTTCAAACTTTTTTAAATTCTCCTGAATAAAGAGAGAAAAAGAAAGAATCCATTTACACACAATACAATTAAATATACCTATATAAAATATTTTTGAGAAACCAAAAAAAATTGCACGAAATGGAAAGCGTCTAAAAAAACACAATTAACCCAAAAGATTTATCAATTTGAGAGAAATTACGCAATATCATATCTATTACAAGACTTTATGACTAATATTTCTCTAAGCTCTCTATTTCTCTATTTCTGCAGTGTAAGTACCTTTTAAATTAAAAGTGTAATATGAAAGCCACTCTGTTGTTAGGAGGTCAACACAAACCTCTCAGGTTCATATTTTATGCTCTCAAACGGAACTCATTACTCGCTGCGTTTTCTTTATGAATCGTTTTATATTCACGAACCCCCATCTTTTGTTTGTAATAATGGACGCCTTTTATTTTAAGGTTATGTTGTGAATTTATCCTATAGTTACTTTCAGGGGTTGCTTTGAAGGTCATCTTGATAAAAGTAAATATATATCCTGGTATCTGATCCCAGACTAAGCAGAGCTTGTACAATGGAAACTTGATAACTGATATAATACTAGGGATATAATGCGCCTGCTTGGTTGCAGGTTCCGAGGAGGTGAAAAGAGACCAATTTATCTACACAGGTAGCCCTACACCAGCGTCCTTTCCAGAATCTACAGAATCAGAGACATCTCGTCCGGTCTCTTTTCGTCGTCCCGGCCAATGCCTTTCGGCTTGGCTCGAGTAGAGCCGGCACGTTGATAGTGAAACGAGATAGAGAGAGAGAAGCGACCCAGTCGGTTTACCTCGGTGCTACAGGGGCACATAATCAGTCCTAAGCACCTATTTAATGTTTATTCATTTCATAAAATCATCATTTCAAACAGCAACTCAAAACATATTGTAACATCTCAAACGCGTAGTTATAAATTGGTCCCACTGTTTACATTAACACAAACACGCCGCGGAGACTCGTCGCGTCGCGTCGTCTCAACACACGCAAATATACACAGAATCTGATTTAATTTCAATAGGCTTTGAGTTTATTGTTTACCAAACAGAGAATTCGTATTGATCTTGAAGCGGAGTTAATATTTGAGTTGTTCTGCTAACCGAGTACTAAGAACTGTTACTTTATTATCTAACTTTGTTGCAATCAGTTTCTGTTTCAAACAAAAAACCGAAGAAATAGAAGTTATATTTGCATTGCAATCAAGGTCTGTTCGCAATGGGGATAAATCTCTCACATACTTCACAGAGGGCTTATACGATATTACTAATACCTCAGAGCATATAAATACTACGTACAACTAATACCTACCAAATTTTGCAGTTATGTAACTCAAACTTTGTGCAATTTTGCCATGAAGTGACATAGCCACAGCTTTTTATTATTTAAGTATTTCAAGTATATTAAAATTTGTCGTGTAAGAATAGGATACATAAAAGTATTTTCAAAATAGAGCCCTGACATATAAACGAATGAAAAAATTAACTGTTTTGTTTTTCGAGATTATGTAGAGTAGGTATGGTATTGTTTGCCAAGTTACTGGCAACGTAATCGTAGACGTAGTGACACTTACATTTCTCTTATTTATTGTCTGATATTATATTGTGCATAGTTTAGGTTATTTACAACTGTTGTCAGAATGATAATAGCTTATTGCAAACTCGTCATAGTCAACACTTGTTTCAAATGGAAACAAATTGCAATGAAGTAACGTAATACACCGACGAGCTGACGACGATGTACAGAACTAGGCCAAATTGGGAGCTTTAGTTTGTGCGCCTCTCTATCTCTCTCGAAGATAAACTTAGTTTTCATTGGGTAGTTGAGTCTTGATAAAGTAAGTTTAAAAGAGAATGTTTCAACCTTCAATAGAGAGGATTTCTCGAGAAAATTTTGTATTGAACTTTATTAACTGCTGATACAGATGGAGACCAGATTGGGATGTCTGTCTAGATCACGTGCCACTCGCATATTGAGGATCTAACGCAGATGGACCCGGCACCTTGAAAAATGTGCGAAAGTAATTAATGTGTTGTTTTGAGAACCGGAAGGTTGCATAATGATCGCTAATAAAACAAATCGCAGGAGATGGAAAAAGAGCTGCTCCTTACTTCTGAGTTACAAGCAGGTACAGTTCACAACAGTCTTATCGTTAACTGGAATTCGTCGAAAACACTAAAACATTTGTAAATTCAGACACCAATTTTATTTCCCCAATATCACAATGGCTTTGTTCCCGCATAAAACGGAACTAGCACTAAACCAAGCTCCACACTCGAACCGGCCATTACTTTGTGCAACCGCCGCGGAATCCGCGTCCGATTCCCATTTCCACCTTATGTCGACAAATGCCATAGTACCGCTCGTAAACCGTTTAAAATCCAACCATTTAGACTATAAAAAGATCGTGCATATGTAGAGGCGACGACGTCCAACGAATCTCAAATCGATGCCGCTGCTAATCCTGCCTAAAAGATACCGGGGCGTAGAATATCTTCAAATCTGTGTTAGGGCTCAACAAATGCGATATTAAAATTCCCGACACGTCCTGATCCCCCCCTCATCCCGCCACGTCCTCGCCCTCCCCTCACACTACGTTCATAGGTTAGGAAGACACAGGACTATCTAAAGTGGTTTGATGTTATCTTTAAAGCCTTGTTTTAGTTGAGTGACGTGCGTCATCATTTGTGAATAGGGTTTAACTTTGAGTTACTATGAATTTTAGTTGAACCAGCAACCTTGAAAGGAAAATTTGTTCGCTAATCTGTCTAGCTCCTCTTGGAGTGAAGTTAAACGTAGTAAAAACACAGAATAATTAATAGTACGAGTATGAACGCATGTAAAAGTCTCGTCTGGTTTTAGTGACGTGTCGGAAAGCCGGTGATTATATATTTCTTTCATTAGGTCACCATTTAAACGAAACATATAAAGTTGGCTTTTAAAAGGGGATTATACATTAAGGTGAGTGGAAAGAACACAATGTCATATTATGTCACTTTTGAAATATTGTTTGATGTAGCTTTCTTTAGACCACATTCTCATTTTTAAAAGATGATTGATTTTAAGGACTTAAATTCTAGATCTTAAGTGAATGGATGTCAATACTGACCTTTGTGGGAGAATTGGAGAAGTAGCATACAGTTTATTTGTATTTTTTTTTTTAATAAACACCATTTTCCTGATCCTTCAATACAAACGCTGGAAAAATAGAACGTTTGAAATACTTTACGGAATTCAATTAAATTAATGTAGGTACCTCATTTCAGCAACTCTTTGAGAAATAATTAGAGCGTATTTTAGAAGAGAATTCGCTTTCCAGCTTCAAGGTTTCGTCTAAACATCCCCGGGAACTGAGAATTTCAATTAGATTTGCTTCATTTATTTAAGTTTTAATTTGTAAGCGTATTTTTAGATCGGTAAAAACTTATTGATGTTCTATTTATCTTAAACCTTTTTTTCGACCCGGCCATAGGCACTACTAATTGTACTGTTAATGCATAAAGAAGTCATAAATCTAGAGTGATCGGATTTCCCTTAACTATTTGTAGTTTTTAAAAATATTTATTTGGTACATCATCGAGTATTGTTCAATTAAATTAAATTTCCTTCGATCCCGCAGGTTGCTAGGATGAAACGTATCGCTTGTTTCATTCCAGCATGATCTATGACAAGTTTCATTTAAACGTCTCAGTAATTACAAACTTCCAAACTCAACACGTGTATAACTTTAGCTGGATTATTTTGACTCTAAAGTCACTGCACTTACATCTTTTGTTACACAGACGTCATTGCACTTCGCATCATTTCTAAACACCGAACTGTCAGTGAATCCACATTATTCAGTACACGTCACGGCATTTTCAGCACCCCTCCTCCTCACTTCATCACCTCTTCTCCCACTGCCTCACCCCAGTAATCGCTCGTCATTAGCGGTGAGCAAATGTTTCACTTGAGTCGAGACAATTTGTGGCGACGTGATACTGTGTTCTTGGAGAATAAAAGAGGAATTAGAAATCACGGTAAGTTATTTTAACCCGAGACTCAATACGCTTCAAGAAATACAAAGAGTAATACTGTGTATGTACCGGATATCCTATTTTAATGTTACTTGGATGGATCGCGTTAAAAAAGGTATTTTATAAATTACAATAGGTACAGCATCTTTTTTCCCACTTAGTCATCCATTGTAGAACTAAATGACGTAGGCTATAATATTGTAAGCGAGAATCCTGTATTACTAATACTTTTCTTTATATTATAAATGTGAGAGTGTGAATGTGTTTATTGGTTTGTCCTACTTTGACGCAGTAACGGGTATGGCTATGATATTTGCATAAAAATATTTTATGGGCCAGATTGTGACTTTGTCTACTTTCTATCCCTGACCGGAATTCGGGTGAAACCGCGGGGGACAACTAGTAATATTAAGAGGGTAGCTTCTTTTTCGAGCTTTGGGTGTGCTATGAAAAGTATTTCTAAAATTGAAACCGGAGATTGCGAGGATAAAGGTACTTAACTAAAATTACTAATGATTAATTATAAAGTCGTTAGGACGGTAAAGAAAATGACGACGATATAAGCACGCAAAATCAGTTTGCAAAATAAACTTTACAGTTCCAGTTTCTGGCTTGCTCTGTATACATCTAAAGCCTCTTTGTTTCATTAACTGCTTTGTATTCCACTGGTTTGATTGTTTTGTTTCGTACGATTCTAATTTTCGTGCTCTATCTAATGGCTGCTCATACAATTGAATCATCATTGTTCCTTCGTGTTTCTATTCCAGACTTTGTTTTAAACTTAACTTCACTAACTCATAGTGAAAGAAATGAAAATATGTTTTTTCTATGAAGTTTAGTACATTGTATTAATTTGTTTCATAAATTGTTTTGAATTCTAGATTTGGACATTTATAAAATCCTTAATATTTAGCAAAATGGATATATTTAGACTAACAAGCAGGCGGACCAACTGATGGTATGCGGTCGCAGCTTCATCTATGGACATTAGCAATACAAAGGGGATAGCCAATGTGCTGCCGACCTCCACAGATAAAGGCTAGAAGACAGACTAAGGATGCTTTATTTATGATAATACAATTGTTTTCAGTGCGATTAGAATGTAAGTATTATGTAATTAATCTAAGCCTGTTTTGAAAAGAGTAATTGCTGAGTTTATTGCCGGCTCTTCTCAGCAAATGCAACCTTCCGAACCGGTATTAGAGTATTAGAGTCAGACTTTTCATAAGTGCCTGCGAAGGTCTATTTGAATAAATGATTTTTGAATTTTGAATTTTGAATACATTTTGTACGTATTAGGTAGGTAGGCAGGTATTAATTTCATCATGGTATGTGATGATATTGATAAACGTGGTAACCAACAACAAAGCTTCGAAGAGATCTGGGTCTTTCACATTATAAGATTTGGCGTTATTTAATATTACCTACGTTACGATACACGTGAATTTACTAGTCTGTAATGAATCTTTGTTTAAATATGGTATGGTGGTTTATGGTATACATAAAAAAGGAAGTAAACGGTACCTATGTTATTTGTCATGCCGTCTAGATCTTGGACTTCTGCCAGTTCGCCTTTCCTTCAGTCTTCATATTGTTTTCTTTTGTCAAGTCTTAAAAGTTTCGTCTGATCACAGCCCTGACAATTAAATAGCTCAGCATATTCTGCTATGATGTCATCGCGCAATTAACTTCTTTGAACTGTATTGTATTGAGACAACTGAAATCCTAAATCTAATAGTTCTGTGTCGATTTACAGAACTAACATTAAACTCTACCTAACAGTATTACAAATAGTTAGTGATACGTAACTTGTGACAAGACTCCACTACCTCAGGGGACCGTGTTTACCACCGCGCCCGCACCGCCCGCCAAGACAACTTCCTTACTCTGGCTACTTACCTACGATACCATCTTTTAGTCGTCGAATTGTTTTTTTTTTTATATTATGTGTCTGTTTCGAACATCGTTGCTACTTGGTGAGATGCACTAAAAGTCAAAGTCTAATCAAAAAGTAATTATGAACGTTACAGTTGAGTCTACCTGCACCTCAGCAAGGCATTTTTATTGTGGATCTTTCTTTTAGCTTTTGTTCTTATTCATACAATTCAGTAAGCTTGTTTGCCATCTTAGTGGTATAAAAAAAAACAGCTAGGGGGATGCAAATGTTGAGAGAAGCTACTAAGTCGAAGCCATTCACTTTTTTCTCTGTAGGTCTTCCCAAAAGTCAAACGCAACATTTTCCGCGAGTGGAATTGGAGACTTAGTACGAGTTTTGTATGCAGCAGTCACGTGACTCATTCTTAGTTTATGTCATCTTGCATAAGAATAAACTTTCAACAAACAGTCCCGCTGACCAAAAAGATCGGAGACCTAGATGTTGTGTGCCTGAACAACTGAGTCTGGGCGCTGTCCTCCACCAGCGGTCGCCACACCGCGCTCCCATCATCGCATGGGCCACTGAGTCCATAAGAACAATTAGGAATCTTCACGAAAGTAACATCTTAGCGTTTATTACGCGAACGTACTACTACACATGCCTATTCATACTAGTATTTGATAATTCGATCCTGCCAAGTGTTCATTGGTTTGACAGCTAATTACAACAATAGCAATAGCTTGTGTATCAGTTACTCAACGCCCTTCAATAATCTAATCAATCATTTGTACATAAATAACCTTACAGAGTTTTTTCCGGTTGTTTTCAGTTGAAGGCTGTTTGTGTGTGGATTTAGCGGCTTTTCTAGTGGTTTTTGTTTTTTTTTTATTTACTAGCTTTCGTTCGTTTCGTTTATTTTTTTTGCGCGGAAACCTAATTCTTTTTCTAAAATAAGAGTATGTTATATGTTAGCCTAAGTTACTATCAGTTATCTGCCAGTGTAAGTCTCATCAAAATTAGGTCGAGCCGTTTCGGAGATTAGCCGGAGCAAGCAGAAAGACAGAGTTTTCAATTTTATTTATTTGTATAGAAGGTATAGATAGACAGTTATTGTAGTGTATGCGGGTACCATTATAAATAGGTAGAGGGTAGGTTAAGCCACGATATGTCAGTCGTAATAAATCCGTTCTTCTGTGAGTTGGTGTTTCTTTGCATTCCCTGTAAATCCAGTTACAGAATCTTTCATTGGCGACGAATAGTATTATTAGAACCTGTGCGTGCAAAATAACGTAAAAAAAAAATGTCGATCGCATACCATCCTACGATGTTACTTTCGTGAAGATTCCTAATTGTTCTTATGGACTCAGTGGCCCATGCGATGATGGGAGCGCGGTGTGGCGACCGCTGGTGGAGGACAGCGCCCAGACTCAGTTGTTCAGGCACACAACATCTAGGTCTCCGATCTTTTTGGTCAGCGGGACTGTTTGTTGAAAGTTTATTCTTATGCAAGATGACATAAACTAAGAATGAGTCACGTGACTGCTGCATACAAAACTCGTACTAAGTCTCCAATTCCACTCGCGGAAAATGTTGCGTTTGACTTTTGGGAAGACCTACAGAGAAAAAAGTGAATGGCTTCGACTTAGTAGCTTCTCTCAACATTTGCATCCCCCTAGCTGTTTTTTTTTATACCACTAAGATGGCAAACAAGCTTACTGAATTGTATGAATAAGAACAAAAGCTAAAAGAAAGATCCACAATAAAAATGCCTTGCTGAGGTGCAGGTAGACTCAACTGTAACGTTCATAATTACTTTTTGATTAGACTTTGACTTTTAGTGCATCTCACCAAGTAGCAACGATGTTCGAAACAGACACATAATATAAAAAAAAAAACAATTCGACGACTAAAAGATGGTATCGTAGCCAAAATAACGTAAAAATGCAGACCTCGGAAACTGCAAGGGATGCGGAGCGACAGATCACAACTATGGAAGCTGTAGGTATCGTGACTATGTATGCAGCCGGTGCAAGCGCCCTGGTCATTTGCGGCGGGTTTGCTTGTCCCCTGTACCTAATGGATCGGTGCGCAGCGGCACCAGGAACTTCCACTACGGGGTGGCGGATGAGGATGAACTCAACGAGGAGTCTGAAGACGACTTCATAGATTTACATCAGTTATGTTTACGTGATTATAAACCGGTTAGTCTACCCATATCAATTGATAACCAAATTATTTGTATGGAAATCGATACTGGCACGCCTATATCTTGTATAAGTAAAATTACATACGATAAGTATTTTAAAAATCAGATTATTCAATCGTACCAGTTATCATTGAAATTTTATGATGGCTCGAGTATTAAACCGCTGGGTTTTATTAAACCATCCGTTAGGTATAATGGTGAAGAAAAACGGTTGGAATTATTTGTCATAGAGGGAGGTACTACGTCATTATTGGGTCGACAATGGTTGACAGAGTTAAATATACCTATAGATATGTGTAAGTGTAACCTAATTAGCACAAATGAACTTGTTGCAGATTGTAATATTGATAAATTGTTGGACAGGTATAAGGAGTTGTTTGACGGCAAACTGGGGAGGTTCACGGGGGGCAAGGCTACATTGCGAGTACGAGAGGGGGCGGCACCGGTGTACCACCGTGCGCGGCCGCTGCCGTATGCCTTACGCGAGCGTGTGGATGTCGAACTGGACGCGATGCTGCGCGCTGGAGTTATCGAGCCCGTTGACTGCTCCGACTGGGCCTCGCCACTTGTCCCCGTCAATAAATCTGATGGTACACTCAGGGTTTGTGTAGACTACAAGGTAACATTAAATCCATTTTTGCTGGTTGATCGTTATCCATTACCTCGGTTTGATGATGTACTTGTGGCGCTTAATGGGGCTCAATATTTTAGTAAAATTGATTTATCCCAATCTTATAATCAAATAGAATTAGATGACTCCAAGAAATACACAGTTATCAATACTCATAGAGGTTTGTTTCGCTACAATAGGTTAGTGTTCGGGCTATCGTCCAGCCCGGGTATTTTTCAGCGAATCATGACAAATTTACTTCACGGTATTCCTAATGTAGCGGTATTTATTGATGACGTAATAATCGGCGGTAGGACCAAATTGGAACATTTCACAGCTTTGCAAATGGTATTCCAACGATTGATGGAAAAGGGCTTGAGATTAAAAAAAGCCAAGTGCGTTTTTCTAGCCCAAGAAGTTTCATACTTAGGGTATATCGTCTCTAAAGACGGTGTTAGGGCGGATACAGCCAAAATTGAAGCGGTTAAAAATATACAGAGGCCTCAAAACGTTCCTGAGTTACGTTCCTTTTTAGGATTGGTTAATTTCTTTGCTAAATTTGTTAGCAATTTTAGTCAAAAGTTAGTGCCATTGTATAGTCTCTTAAAAAAAAAGTGTTCAATGGAATTGGACCCGGGAATGTGAGAACGCGTTCGAAGGTATAAAAAGTGCATTAATAGGTTCAGAGGTATTAGCACATTACGATCCCGACAAGCCGCTGATAGTTACTTGCGACGCGAGCCCGGTTGGTATAGGGGGGGTGCTGTCGCAGCCGAGCAGCGGCGGGCACGGCGCGGGCGGTGCAGCCGGAGCGGAGCGCCCGGTCGCATTCGTTTCACGTACGCTCACGGACGCGGAGAAAAATTATTCACAAATACATAAGGAGGCCCTAGCGATAGTTTATTGTATGAAAAAATTTCACCAATACATTTATGGTCGTCGTTTTACTCTCAGAACAGATCATAAGCCACTCGTATCTATTTTTGGTCCAAATAACGGTATTCCTACCATGACGGCGAGTCGCATGCAGCGATGGGCTATCATACTGTCAGCATATTCATATGATATAGAATATGTGCGAACGACGGATAACAGCGCGGACGGTTTGTCAAGACTGCCGGTGCGTGATAGGAAATCGGTTTCATTAACGATTCCGGAACAGACGCATTTACACTTTGCACAGGAGGCGTTGCTTTTAGATTATAATGAAATAAAAAAACATACCGCTCGGGATCCCATTTTAAGTCGGTTGTTGATGTTTATTCGCGACGGTTGGCCTTCAGAATGTGAGATTGTAGGTATGCAGCCTTATTTTAATAGGAAAAAAGAACTATATGAGGAGCTAGGATGTGTACTGTGGGGTCATAGGGTTATCATACCAGAAAGTTGTAGAGAGAAGGTTTTAAGTATTATACATGAACCACATATGGGTATAGTTAAGTCTAAGGCGTTGGCCCGGAGCTACGTATGGTGGGCCGGCATCGATGAGGCGGTGGAGGCGGTGTGCCGCGCGTGCGAGACGTGCGCCGCGCATGCGGACGCGCCGCCGCGCCAGGCGCCGCGCCCGTGGCCGTGGCCCTCCCGACCGTGGACTCGCCTTCATCTAGATTTTATGGGACCTATTTTTGGTAAAACTTACCTGGTGGTAGTGGACGCCATGTCTAAGTGGTTAGAGATTTTTACCGTACCTAGTACCGCAGCGGCGACTACCATTGATAAGTTAGGTGAATTATGGAGTAGGTGGGGCGTACCTAGACAAATAGTTACAGATAACGGTCCGCCGTTTACTAGTCAGGAGTTTGAGGCATTAATTAGGAATCATGGAATAGAACATATATTTGCTCCACCGTATCATCCTGCTTCAAATGGCGCGGCCGAAAATGCGGTCAGAACGTTAAAAAGAGTCATCAAAAAGGCAAATTTTGAAAAACAAAATGTTATGAAAATGTTAAACACATTCTTACTATACTATAGGAACACAGAACACGCGTCAACAGGTGAGAGCCCGGCTATGTTACTGCTAGGCAGGCAACTTAGAACGCGATTAGATGCATTGAGGCCTGATCGACAAGCGCGTATGAAACAGATACAACAGCGTCAGGTAGACAACGCAGCCGGTGGGGCGGATAGGGTAATGGTGCATGGAGAGGATGTGTGGTATCGTCAGTACCTTAAGGGGGAAAAGTGGTTACCCGGAACGGTAGCAACGTGTTTAGGTCCGTCTAATTATAAAGTTATAGGTGAGGGAGGTGCTCAAGTACATCGTCATATCGACCAGCTCAAACGTAGGAGTAGAAGCTCATTAGCCTTGCCAAATCCTGAGTGCAGTACATCTGTAGTTGGTGAAAGTCGACACAGATTAGAAATAGTCAATGATTGTAGTAGCCCTCATAATAATAGCGATTCTGGACAAGTGGATGTTGTTGTCCAGTCGGAGCAGGTGCCGAGTGAAAGTTCCCCATTACCAGAGGTAGCTTTACCAACAACTTCCCCAGGGACTAGCGAGCACCTATCTGAACCCCGTGAGCCTGCTCAGAACCTGCAAACGCCTCCACCAAGTAGACTTATTCGGAAATGTAGATTAAATAAAAAAGATTATAAATAAAATAGTTATGTACCTTATTTATAAGATAACTTAGTTTTAGGATGCCTAATTAGGATTTAAGTGTGGAGGGATGTAGTGTATGCGGGTACCATTATAAATAGGTAGAGGGTAGGTTAAGCCACGATATGTCAGTCGTAATAAATCCGTTCTTCTGTGAGTTGGTGTTTCTTTGCATTCCCTGTAAATCCAGTTACAGAATCTTTCAGTTATAAGACATGGAAAAGTATTAAAACTTCATTATTTATAAGCACGCAGAAGACCGCCCACAAGTCCAGTAGAAACAGTTATTTTGATCCATCTGAGGTTAAAAAATATCCTACAATTAATAATAATATATTTTCCAAAGATCACAAACTCGCAAATGTTATGAGGAGATAAGGATCCCTAAAGACTGGTAAGGTGGGGGGTTGGGGGGAGGGGCTTTAAGTAAGGCTCGCGTCCTTGAGAGCACGTGTGTGAGCTTTACTTGTCCTGATAACGTGGCTTTTGCCTTCAGGGAAAATAAACTGTTTATTAGTGCGTAGTAAGCTTAAAGCGTCAATATTTTAGTGTGCGGTAACTGCGGTACTTTGATTATAAATAATAAAATTAATCAAATTTCGGCCATGTGCGAATTGGATACGCACACGAATACGTAAATAAAAACAAAAAAATACTACAGTACCTATATTATAAAACCGGCCAAGTGCGAGTCAGACTCGCGCACCGAGGGTTCCGTACAAACCTGTAGGTATATAAGTAAATGGTAGTATAGACCTGAGTATTTGATATTAATTTCAATTCATGACGTATTAAAAAAAAACTACTTACTAGATCTCGTTCAAACCAATTTTCGGTGGAAGTTTGCACCGTAATGTACATCATAATATATTTTTTATAGATTTATCATTCTCTTATTTTAGAAGTTACAGGGGGGGGGACACACATTTTACCACTTTGGAAGTGTCTCTCGCGCAAACTATTCAGTTTAGAAAAAAATGATATTAGAAACCTCAATATCATTTTTGAAGACCTATCCAAAGACACCCCACATTTATGGGTTTGATGAAAAAAAATTTTTGAGTTTCAGTTCTAAGTATGGGGAACCCCCAAAATTTATTGTTTTTTTTTTCTATTTTTGTGTAAAAATCTTAATGCGGTTCACAGAATACATCTACTTACCAAGTTTCAACATTATAGTTCTTATAGTTTCGGAAATAAATGGCTGTGACATACGGACAGACAGACAGACAGACATGACGAATCTATAAGGGTTCCGTTTTTTGCCATTTGGCTACGGAACCCTAAAAACCGGCCAAATGCCAGTCGGACTCACACACGAACGGTTCCGTTAACATGTCTCCCCCTTTAATTTTACTTTTGTTATAAAATTTAAAATGTTATAACTTTTATAACCCTTTTGGGTACGGAACCGTAAAAAGGAAAAGTTTGTAAGTTTAGATGTTGGAGGTAAACTCCGGAACTACTGATCCGATTCTGAAAATTGTTTCACTAATACGAAGTTACGTTGTCCCCGAGTGTTACAGGCTACTTTTCATCGCAAGAATGCAGGTGACGCCGCGGGAGATACCTACATACAATAATATGTGCGCGAAGAAGAGACCCATGCCCACTTCTAATCAACATTTCAGGTATTGTTTAAGTTTTCAAGGCGTATAATTCAAAAGATAACTCAAATAAAAACGTGTTTGTTTCTTCAACTTCAACTGAGTGATGAATATTTTGACGCTGAAAAAGTTACAGCACAAGCAGATAAATTAGGCGTTGAAAAATACGCTCGAGGCAGGTAGCCTGCTTAATATTAAAGCCACCCACAGTACCCCCTCTTCCCTCCCACTACAACCCCCTCTATGAATACATTACAGTTGTTAACAATCATCAAATACATAATTACCTTATTCTTTCGCCTTTTTGTCGCTTCCTTTATTAGCCGGGCGGCGGCGGGCGCGGGCGGCGGTGGTGAAGTCAGACAGTGATTATCATTTGGTTTCGGCCGCTCGCTGCTAGATTATGTAAATACGCTCGCAGGGTTGCTGCCGTGAATTATGTATTTAGCAACTCATTTAGATCGTTAATTTTATTATTGCGGCAACCCTCGGCCACAGAGCAGCTAGTAGGTAAGTACAATCGTAAAGCTGGTTCATAATTTTTCGCTTTGGGATTTGTTTTGAGTGGCGTATTTATAATCGTAATAAATCGTTATTGTATGTTGAGAATACCGTCAACATTGTTTTTCCTATTTTATGAAAGGTTATTAGTTTTATAACCTTTAGTGGGAACATTCGACTTCGCAATTCGCGATCCGGATGATGGAATTCATGTTCCGTAACCTAGAGGTTCCTAGATTTGTGCGCTTAGCGTGTCGGATGGCACTCCTTTTACCATCGGCCCCAGTGCCTCGGCCCCGTTAACGGGGCAGAAGCTAAGCAGCAGAGTTAAGAGACAATACTGGCTTCATACTCAAAGATGAAGAGACCACTGGTGCAACACAAGTAAAAACCATAGCACGGTCAACAAATCTTACTATCTAACTAAACTTAGAAATGAAATGCGAATTTCTCGTCTCCTACCGTTCGTCGCCCGCAAAGTAAAGGCCCTGATAAGGCACTTATGAACGTTACAGTTGACTCTACCACCAGTTCGGAATATATATAAACGGAGAAGATTCCGGCAACCAACTCAGGAAGGATTTTTTTTGTGGATCTTTATGAGCCACCTCATAGTCATACCTCATGTTTGTCAACTGACGTGTTATTCAAAGCGTAATTGAATTAGTTTCAAATCTGTAACCGTTTAAGAGCTAGAGATCCGTGAAAAATGGACAGTCAAACAGACAGCAGAGACAGCAATAAGGCTCCGTTTGTCCCTTTGGGAACATAACCATAAAAATAACAGTACAATCGCCGAAAAATAATCGGCCTATAAATTTACTTCAATGACAGCAACAATTGTACGATTATTCCAAATTACGTAATCGTGCGAGGAGCGAGATGGAGCGTGATGAATGGCGGGCGCGTGATTTATGGGACGTCACCGACTCGCGCGGGGCCTTCCATCATCTGCACTGTGTGGACCAGCTGGGCCCGAGGGTGGACCAACTGGACCGCGGGCTTCACGCCCAACTCGTTTTTTTTTTAGTATATCAGAGTATTATGTAGGACAGAATTGTTTATGTTTCAGAGAGAGTTTGCAATACAATTATGTTCACCACACGTCACGATCTTCAACTAGCTTTAAATCTATCTACTTTTCCGGTTATAGTGAACGGGAAAATATTATTTTTCTCAATTTCCAAGGCCTTCAAAACTAAAAGGAACAAGATAACTGATACACAAAAACTCCTATACATTTTTAAATAGGTATATACATTTGCACTCAGAATTGGGGTAAGCACACAAGTTCATGCACACGATTTTCTATCCTAGTCGGGAATCGACCAGCATTATCATTATTTATGTTGGATGGGAATCGAATAGACAACCTCGTCATGGCATAGCCGTTAAAGTAAACCCCACACTAACAGCCCCGTCATAAAAAAACATGTAAAACTACCTAAACATTATTGTTTAATCGAATGGTATAATTGAGCGTTTTCCAACTATACAACTCGTGTGACAATCACAGGTGAGTGTATCAATATGTTAACACTGTGTGTGTACGCTGTGATTGTATAGTTGGTTCGGCATTGCTTGTTCGATGCAAACGCCACGCGTCCAGTTACAATTTATTTGATGTCAATAGAAGTTGTCAATATTGTTGTTTTCGATAGATGATTCATATACTTTTCTTTTTCGATAGTTTGTTCTTAAATTAATTGTTGACCTGATTGTTGTCCGACAGACGGATACTTCTGTTCGATGTAGGATTTATCTGCATTATAATATGTACCAAGCTCTTTCTAAATCCGTTCGGTTCTTGGCATGATCTCTAGAATACTTTGCAGCTCAAAGGAAATTCCCTTTCTTCTCACTTGTTGTGTCTTATATTATAATTATGCGTTTTGTTAATACAATAAAATGACCTAAATTCCCAAAAAAGTCTACAACAAACTATGTAAATATTTTAAACAATTTTAAGTAACAACTTGTCAAAGTTTAAAACTAATTAATGTCAAAGTTTAACTTTAAGCAGCCTACGCATACTGGGCGATGTAATTACAGTAGGTACCTGCGTTCTGCATGTAGCACTGAGGGAGAGGGCTGAAATAATAATTATGAAATATAATTATTTAATTTAAAGGAAAAGAAAATATTTAAATCATAACAACATAAAATTTACTTTTTATAAAAAAAAATATTACGGCCTTAAGAGCGATAAGAGTTATTTCTTAATTTTTTGTGTACTTTAAAGGAGGTTTTTTTTTTGTTAAAAAGTGAATCATTTTTTAAGAGTTCCGTGTCTGTCTCCGAACCTCATCATCAGATCTATATGAAATTTATATGGAACCATTTCGGAATGAACCCCCTTCGAACATAAAAAGAATTTTGAAAATCCGTCTACATATGACGGAGTTATACCCGAACATACATAAAAAAACATATAAACATTCGAATTGATAACCTCCTCCTTTTTGAAGTCGGTTAAAAATGAACACTGACTGACAACATACAGCCTAGACCGGCCTAGAAACATACAATTGTACAGGAGTTTCTTATACAACTTTAGATTACACGATACAACGGTGAACAATAAGATCATCACCCATCGATCTTTTCTTGTAAATAACTCTTTAAAACGTGGCATTTTAGGACATAGACATCCTGTAATTTATTATTTGTATAAGTGTCCGTGTCCCCAATCCATTTATGTAAGTTTTACCTTCACGAACGCGGGTGGAACCGCGGGGAGAAAACTAGTTAATAATGTTATCTACAAAAAGCGTGTGGAATAAAATTATATTGGTGACACTTACTCTAAGAGCCACTTAAGGCTCTCTGCTTCTGACAGTTCAGAATGGAGAGCCGTTGAATTGTATGTGCCCTTTATCTGAAGCGCCTCTGATCTCAGCACTCAAGTGCAGCTGAGCAGTGATTTATCATACGACTACGTATATATATACGTGTTTTCTATATTAGATTCACATTTTTATTAATATATTTGGGTATGTACGTGATTCCATAATTGACTTATTGAAAGTAAAAAAAAAAACGGAAATTAAAACCGATGTACTCGTGTGGAACGACTGTTTGTTTTAAAATCTCCGAAACGGCAGCTGATTTTATAAGGAGAAACTTAGGCTACTTTTATTTCAGAAAAAGAAAAGCTGACCCCCGCAGTATCACCCACGTTTTTGCGCGGGACCATCGCGGAACTCTAATTTATTTTCTGAAATAAAAGTAGCCAAGTTACTCCTTATGCATCACTTATATGCTAGCTTAGTAGTTTTTGTTTTTGGTATAATTATGAATATTATTTTAATGACTTAATCTTTTATTTGTTTTTTATAAATTTGAATTATTATTTAAATTAAATAACATCGACATATTCATTATAATTTAACTTTTTGTTAATCTTTTGATCATCATCTAATATAATAAATTAATTAATTTCGCAGGTCCGAATCAAACGGTCATGAATGCAGTTATAATTTTTTTAAATGTTATAAAGTTTTGTTCAGTAAATCCCATCTCAAAGTGTAAGAAATAAACCTCCAATAAATGGGTCATACCGAGTGCTAGGTACCGGCACAAATGGCGTTGTCCGCACTAGTTGTGCTACTACTGTAGTTATCCAGCGATAGGTACTAGTAGCTACTGTGCTAGACTGGATTAACGGCTGGGTGCAGCGTGCCGCGGGGACGTCGGATCGATACCCGCGGCATCTCTACACACGTATCACAGACTCGCTGTACAAGGGTTACCCACACTATATATAATGAATGAACGACTTCGGTCGCGAATCACTGAAATATTTCGCCATATTGTTCTACGAAGGTAAAAAAACAATAAAAACTTAAAAAAAAAACAAATTTCCTGCCTCATGCTGAACATCCACCTTAATTTGACAGTGTGGCAGTGGTAATCAGCCCTAAGTAAGGGAGGGAGGTAAATCCGTGCCGTCATCCATCACTAAATAACATTATAAAGCAATAAAACCTCTTAGCGATGACGTCAACACCCAAATCACGGAAAGGAAAATTATCGAAGGACAAAATGTTTTCGCCATAAACAAGAAAAACAAGAATTTCTAAATCCTAGAATATTTATATCAGTAGCTGTGTCGGACGCAAAGAGAATGCTAATATCCCTCGCTTCCGGACGGTCCGGTAACAGCGGACTTAGGTACCAATCACACTGCAAGCGAGCGTCTTTTTATCATGGATAGGTCTGTGTTTGACCACAATCTCACCATGGTAAGTGATGATGTGGCCGAAGGTGGTGCACACGCAAAGCCTAGAAGGAACTGGCTCTCAAGTGCAGCTGTGGGAACACATCGAGAGGTGCTTGGTGGTACTTCAGGGTGGTAGCTAGCTGCACCTAGCTGGGCAAGTATACGTTCTTACCTACTTCATAAGGATCTTTTAGTCATCATTCTATTTTTAGTAACACGAAAAAAAAAAGCCAAGTAATTTATGTTTTATTTTAATAAAGGCGTTTTGCTCAAAAATATGTTCGACACAGGGACAACATCACACCGCTGGCGCCTCCTCAGCAGCTCTGGCGACCATACTCACCGCACGAACACAACACCACAATAAAGTAATGATGTTATCCGATAAAATGACCTATTTAGCTTACCATAGCTTCTAAATCACAGTGGGAACAAATCTTTATCGACGCTAGTGTCCGTTCGTCGTCTATTCGCAGCTGGTGCGAGCGCCGCCGCCCGCCGCCCGCCGCCCGCCGCCCGCCGCGCGCATATCAACTAGCTCAAGATATCTGATAAAAAAAACCGGCCAAGTGCGAGTCAGACTCGCGCACCGAGGGTTCCGTACAAACCTGTAGGTATATAAGTAAATGGTAGTATAGACCTGAGTATTTGATATTAATTTCAATTTATGACCTATTAAAAAAAAACTACTTTAGATCTCGTTCAAACCAATTTTCAGTGGAAGTTTGCACCGTAATGTACATCATATATTTTTTATAGATTTATCATTCTCTTATTTTAGAAGTTACAGGGGAGGGGACACACATTTTACCACTTTGGAAGTGTCTCTCGCGCAAACTATTCAGTTTAGAAAAAAATGATATTAGAAACCTCAATATCATTTTTGAAGACCTATCCATAGACACCCCACACTTATGGGTTTGATGAAAAAAAAATATTTGAGTTTCAGTTCTAAGTATGGGGAACCCCCAAAATTTATTGTTTTTTTTCTATTTTTGTGTAAAAATCTTAATGCGGTTCACAGAATACATCTACTTACCAAGTTTCAACATTATAGTTCTTATAGTTTCGGAAATAAATGGCTGTGACATACACGGACAGACAGACAGACAGACAGACAGACAGACAGACATGACGAATCTATAAGGGTTCCGTTTTTTGCCATTTGGCTACGGAACCCTAACAAGCTGCAACTAGATTTGTTCAGTGCATAAATCCCGCGTAAAATCCCGGAGAAAAAGTCAGACAGTATTATGTGCTTGGTAAAACTTTAATTGAGAATAGGTTTGTTTAAATATCATGGTTTTAAAGTTTTTATAATTATTTGTTTCTAACCAAGTGTCGATGCGAAAAATATTTATAAAAGGCAAGTTAGTTGAGAGTCCATCCGTGTTTCATTTTATTTTTGTTAATAACTTTTATTAAGATTCATTTTCTTCTGAAAAACCATGAAAATTCGATCATCGATTTTGGAGATTACCAATTAATTAGTATATCTAATGGCTATTCTACCATTTTCATGATATGAAAACATAGAAAGATGTATTATGACTGTAAAATAACGTAATGCAATCGCATTTCAAAGAAAATAAGTACAATTCCACATAGTAATAACTCCGTTAACTTTCATAAGGAATCCAATAGACATCAAATAAGTTCATCGACATTTAACCACAGGCCACTATCCAATGCGTCCCTCGCACCGGGAACAAGGAGTCACATTAGTATTGTTCCAGCAATGTGGTACGCAATTTGTAGTGTAACCTGTGATCGTAGATTGTACTACAGACTACCATTCCCATAAACACGAGACCACAGTACATGCGAACTTTGTTTAGTAGTACAACTCTTTGCTGTCCTTGTAATGTTTATGATGACTTGAGTTAAGAGTATCTTTACCCAGAAACTATATTGCCTTTATAAAGAAGACGAAGTGAATAATTGGACTGTTTTACAAAAAACTTAAACCAACTTCAAAGTACACTAAGAAGTTATCAAATCCTGATCTGATGACAATGGGACCAAACGGGAAGTGTACCCTTCCAGACAAAAAAATAATTTTCCGAATCGGTTAATAAATGACGGAGTTATGAGGTAACAAAAAAAAAAAAAAAAAAAATAGCATCCGAATTGAGAACCTCCTCCTTTTTTTGAAGTCACTTAAAAAAACACGATAACTTTATTTTTATTCTCTCTTATGGTTTTACTTATATCAAATACAACTTACAAGCATTAGATGTTAGAGTCAGGAAAAATGTCAGGAAGAAAGAAAGAATAAACGAGGTCTATGGCGGTCCTATTATGATCAAACGAGTGTTTTTGCTGTTTGATTGTTTAAATGCGAAAGTTTGGATGGATGTATCATCATCATCATCATCATCAGCCTATTATTTCCCACTACTGAGCACAGGCTTCCTTTCACAAATGAGGGTTAAAGGGACTGGGCGATACTCCACCACGCGTGCCCACTGCGGATTGGTGGAGGTAGGCTAGTGGTCAACCTACTGTTGGAATTTTTCAAGCCGCCTAGGAGGCATCCAACTAGCTTAACGACTATCACAATTGAGTGATGACCGGGACCAACGGCTTTACGTGCCTTCCGAAGCACGGAAACGCTCAATTTGAAATACCACTAGGCGGTCACCCATCCAGGTACCGACCACGACAGACGTAGTTTAACTTTGCCGACCGACTAATCATGCTACACCACGAACGCTTCATAAGATGAGATGAGTATTACTAAGTAACAACACAATTTCATACACTTAGAAACTTTACGCATAAATAATGGCATATGTTTACATTTTTAACCTCAATCACAGTATGGTACTGTACCAAAACTTACACTTTAAATAGATCTAAAGATGTGTATAAATAAGTATCTATTATGTAGCAATATTCCTATTCTCTGTTAGAACACAAAGGGCAACCGGAATAGTTTAATTTATGCTAATGAGATTGAGAGCCGTCCACGACGCTGCAATTTAGTAATAACACGAACAGACTGACAACGGGGCTAGTTTCCATCCTGATTTATTAGGTTAGCCTTGCTTGGAAAGCCCGCTTTGAATCGCTTTAATTATCCTCGTAAATTTTGTGAATGCAAACAGCTATTTCAGTTAAAGGCCTCTTATTTTTTAACAATACACAGCGCATGTTGTTGTATATGTATTGTGATACTGTTAGCTTGTATACTGTGTCAGTGTAGAGCACAAAGAGCCATTCGTTATTCTGTGTACGCGATGTTAGTGACTACAGTCTGCGCATCGTAACGCAACGCAGCGCTATCTACAGCACAGTGTACGTAGTACGGCGCTTTGGCTCCATTTTTATATTAATTTCGCAACTACCAGGAAAACACGACAACGAGGAAATAAACAAAAAGAACAAACAACCTAATAAGATGTTTATTCCTGACAACTCGTGCATTTCCCCCGAACATCTGTGTTTCACTCGAAATCTTAGGATTTATTTCAAAAGGAAAATTTCTACACACGTTATTTATTTTCCAACTTTCCGGCGTCAAATATTTCACGGAGAAGTTTCAAAATTGCCATCAAAAGTGTTTCGGTGTTTCGACAACGGCGATTTGCTACGTTATACGTGATTTACAACGTCGTCCGCGGCACCTAGCTACCCTATCCGCTCGCCTGGAAGGGTTGCGTCGCCAACTTTTCACTTTGCCTCATTACCTCCCCTGACTTCCTTCCCCTCCCCTAGCTTCGCTCCCCCTGCGTGGAATTGGTTCCGATATCCCCGAAAGCTATTAGTGTCCATGCGAAGCTCGCAACGTTGTTGTGACGGCGGCGGAGTATCGAGAGATATCTTCGCAATAAAATGGCTTTATTGCCTTCCATTGGGTTTATTGTAGCCGAAGTGCTGCATTTAATTAAGTATCGCGGCGCAGAGACCGCACACCACTTCAGCTAGCTTTAATGAACTGCCTTACTGTGTACATTCAGTATTCTGGTAATTAACAACCTTTTGCAGGCATTGCACTTCTCGTATGATTGTGTGTCAAATAATAATTTAATCTTTGTTAAAATTCAACTAAATTCTTAATTCATTGGCTCGCGGTTAAAATATAACAATGACATCAATTGTTATAATAGGAAGAGCGTCCCTCGCGAGAACTAACGGGAGCTTATTTGCCACCTAAGTCGTATAAAAATAGTCTGAAATAAAAACCAGTGAAATTATATGTTCAGTTGATAGATCACTTGAAATGTCAATACGAGAAAACAGATGAGAAATTGGAACCGTGTTTTTGCAGAATTTTCTACCTACGTATTTGTAACTTGTTTCTTTAAACGAATACTTATCATGATCTTCAAAGTGGAACAACGTCTATTCATATGATTTTCTATAAGCATATAAGTATAATTAATTTACGGAGAATGCTATTTATTTCTAGCTTCTTTATAAAAAGTAGCCTGTAGAACGCGTGGACAGCTTCCTATTAGTGCATATTAGGAATTTTCAGGATCGGATCTGTAGTTTCGGAGACGACAAACATACAAACATTACCTGTTTATAGATTTGCCAGTTAAGCAGGGCGTTGCCATTTGCCACGGTAGCAGGTACCGAATATTGCCACATTGCACTAGAGGAGTCAATGTACTCCAAGTGTCGCTGCAGATGCAATGACTCGATATTGGCTCGGATATTAAATAATAAACCAATTCGAACGTGTCCAAAAAGTGCTTATTGTCTTAATGGCGTTTCAGTGGGAGCTGGTGATATTCGAAAAGATTTCTATTCACTTAATATTGAGCAAGTTTTGGTAATCTATGCAATTTCACTTTATATCCGTTGAGAATGAGTGTAGAGCTGGGATGACATAATATTACGCCCTTTGAGAATAACATGAACAACAGGACCGTATCTTAGTATCCACAATAGTGAGTCATCATTATAATGATCCTTCACCATAGAAAATCCCATCACTTTCAAAACTGTATTATTATCCTTTGTAGTGTCATTACGACTCAATATCGCGATGTTATGTTTATTAATTTACAAGGCTCCGTGACGCGGCCCCCAAGGGAGGCCTTTGTCTTCGCTATACCAAAAACAAACTCGACCTAATGTAATACATGCTGACCTCAATTTTTGTTCGTATCTACATACGGCCCATAAAATAACGGAAAAACAAAAGAGCTGAATCTGATATCTGGCTCCGGATCTCTTTATACACAGATATCGGCCCGACTTGAGTTTGTTGTTCAAAATTTACATTCGTCCGAGATTCCTTTATGGATCATATGCATGGAACTAGGCTGTTTGTTTATCTATATCATAGGAGAGATTCTGGCATTCATTTTAACGGTTTCAAAAGGGAGGTTTTCACAATTCCTTGCATATTTTTTTATGTTGTTATCATGTCGCTTTTTGGCCAAAAGGCAAGGTACGAGGTTTTTTGACAAGGTAGCCTTCGGTCCATCTGGCGGTAAGTGGTTATCGACACCGGTGGACGTAATGCTAGGCGATTTCCCCATGTGGTGCCCACTTTTACAAAGCCTAGAAGGCAAATAGGCAACTACAGTTAACGCTCACAGATAACCCACCAAACACAAACTATTATCTCATACTATATCTTATTTATGATTTCTAAAAGTATTATATTTAGACGGCATCAGTTTATTTTATATCGTAGGGTATATTCAGAGCTCCGTGGCAGCCACTAAACCGATTATAAACTGTTCGGATAAGTGCACGTGAGCTTAGTAATGTGATTGGATTTAAAATACTCCTTTTAAACCCCATTGAAAGGGTTCTATCTACGGGTAATTGGGTATTTACGGAATGGAACCCTCAGCCCCTAGGGGTGGTGACTGGCAAGGAAGCTTCCAGACCCCGGTTTAAAGGTCGGAAAGTCGTGTTGGTTTTTATGTAGACTCGGTCATTATTGTTTTATTAAAATGAAGCCTATTTTCTTGCCATTTTGATTATTAGTTTTTGCCACCTGTTGAAATTGTAAGGTTCATTATTTTAGATTATATTATTGTTCTTACATACGTTTTCATCAACGTGAACAACGTGAAAAAGTACATTAATAAAGATAGTAACTTAACGAAAGATACAGCTAACTCTGTCACGATGTTTAGTATTCTTATTCATTTTGTGTGTGGGTGTTTTTTATCGATACTTTAACTAAGTAATTCCGACCTAACTCATCATCATCTGCCTGCCCTGTTCCCAATCATTTGGAGTCGGACTCCTTTCTTACCCATATCATCTTTCACACAATCCATCCATCTCTTTTTTTGTCTTCCTCTTCCCGTATATCTGTCCACTTTCATATACAACTCTTTTAGTCACGTGGCTTTCATTTGTCCTCATAACATGTCCATACCACGCTAAACGGTACTCTCCAACTCCTCTATCAACTTTTCAGTCACTGGCGCTACTCTCAAGCTTCCCCTTATATACTCATTCCTTATCTTATCCATTCTTGTCACTCCACATATCAATCTCAACATCCTCATCTCAGCTGCAAGCAATCGTCTTACTCCGTCTTCTTTACTGCTCAACATTCCGAACCATACATAAGACAGGTCTTACCACAGACTTATAGATTTTCCCTTATAGCTTTAAAGGCGTCCGTGGATCACATGTTGTTCCTGTTACCTGTCGCCATTTCATCCAACCTGTGCTGGTTCTCTGCTTTACATTACGGTCAATATAACCATCGCTCTGCATTTGTGATTCGATGTTCCGAAAGTCGGAGCAGACTGTTACTGACACTCCATCAAACAAAATATGTACAGTTATTAATATTATGTTCTTTTCTTTCTGTTTTGTTAACTGTTTTTCTGGTGTACAATAAAGAGTTATCTATCTAATATGCGCGAACGTGGAGAGACCGCCGAAATCGTAGAACATATTGTTCAGTTTTAGTTCTGCTAATTTATAAACCAAAACTCTCCAGCTTTTGCTGCCATTTCACCAGCCTGCTCTTGACACAAAACTATTGTCACCAACGAGAACAATGTCATCGGCAAATTGCATACACCAGGGTGCCTCCTCTTGCAGGCGCGACGTCAAGGCATCCATTACCAGCAGGAAGCGATAAGGGTTCATAGCCGACCCTTGGTGTAAGCCGACAGCTACACTGAAATTATCGGTAGAGCCAGCCGCAGACTGGATATATGTACTGCCCCTACTGTACATCGCTTGGATCAGCTGCAACCCTCGTCCATTTTTCACTGAGGCCGGGTGCTTCCCTTGCGCGTCGCCTGGAGGGTACGCCCTAGCCAGATTTCTTTCTTTGCCATACTGCCATATTTGATTTGGCTTGGTTTTGACGGCCAGCCGCCTGCCTGACGACAACCCTCCTTGGACCAATACATTTGTGCTACTTAGTGCGAGCTGCTGGTTGCACGTGGTCATCTGCATACTCTTTACTCGCCTCTTACGACACCCTAAAAACGAGTTAGGGTGGTAGTATTCGCCGCCGCTACCACAGAGCATAATTCCGACTTAACTATTATCAGGTATACTACCTACGTGTTATAAATAATCGAAATTAATCGAATACACGTACGTATACATCATTCTTGGTAAAAGCTAACATTGACTTACTATTTGGTTTGTATTTACTGTTTCCATCGGTTTATATAAATTGAACAACTCTAGTTGAGTCGAACTCTAGTCGAATTGATCATCGAAATGGGGTGACAATAATAATGGTGTGTTCGTGTTATGACGGTCGTAACGTACGATCAATGTCGTATAACTACCATCGTTACATTAAGTCGGACAGAGTCGGCCGAGAGCTATAAAATTAGTAGATGTAGGTAGCTGTGTCACTAAAAGGTACCGAATGATGATGTGTGTGAGCGATGTACTATTACCTAGGTCTCCATAAATAATACTAATAATGTCCTTATTAAAGATCAAAGCTAAGGACAAGTTTTGAGTCTTGACTCGAGAATAAAACAAATGAATTTGGAACGTCGCTTGGCAACAAAAGGGTTTTTTCAACCGACTTACAAAAAAGGAGGAGGTTCTCAATTCGGTTGTATTTTTTTATGTTTGTTACCGTCATTTATTAACCTATTTGGAAAATTATTGTTTTGTCTGGTAGAGTATACTTCCCGTTTGGTCCCATTGTCATCAGATCAGGATTTGATTACTTTTTAGTGTACTTTGAAGTCGGTTCAAGTTTTTTGTAAAACAGTCCAATTATTCGAATAACAACCCAATCTATTCTTGATACGTCAACTACTAATATCTAAGTCTTGATTTTCGTTTTAATATTGACCACGAACGTGCAGTGTTGCGCGATATTTATTTGGTTTAATACCAGACCATCACATCAAAAATTAAGAACGTTGCGTAGAAAATTAGATTTAAGAAAACTTTACGGAAGGGTATGAGTAGAGTAGGGAAGGATATCCCTCGCGTACGCGGGTGGAAACGCGGGCACAACTTTACTAGTCAAAACTAAAAGTGTATATAGCAAAAATAATGGTATGTTATGTAGAAATCTATAAATTCTATCCTACTCCATAATAAATGACAATCTGCATTCCATCGTAACAAATCATAGCTAACCCTCGCTCGCTCACCTCGTCGCTGGTAGTCGAACAACCAACCACCTCACTCACCACGTGTAGCGAGCGAGCCCATAGACGAGCCCCTCTAAGGTATGGCCACGGTTCGGTTTATAGCTCCTCACAACTTTGTTTTATGTGCGCTTTGCTTGAGACTGCGACAACTTTACTGTTATGTTCCCTTATTTGTTCGGTAATTATTAGACGAAGCCACAATGTTAACTGTGCTAACAGCAGGGTCTAGAATTTTGCACACAAGTTCCTATACGTAGGTTGAGGTTCCATTGAGGAGAGGTTTTTTAAAAGTCGACCGCTAAAGTGCAACGAGGAAGTGGGCCCGCTCAAACACAGATTGGTATTACTCTTCTAACAAAGGATTTCTGGAAGAGTTCGCTTCTAAGCGATAAGATCGCCCATTGTACAGTAATTATTTTTAAGTACTTTTGTTCTCTTTTTTTGGTGTACAATGAAGAGTTATCTATCTATCTATCTATCTACTCTTTTCAAAACAAGCTTAGATCCAATACATGACATTTACAGGGGTACAAGCATTGAATCCCAATTCCCAATCCCATGCCCAATGCTCTCACAGTTCCTACACAACACAACACATTGCACACGGCGCTGCGCCGCGGCCGCGCTCCGGAATTACTTCACTCTCTTACTCGCTTCTCATTCTACCTTCACTTACATTAAATTTGACTACATGAGGTATTTCCTTAGATTATGGTTTGTGTGTTTATTCAACCTTATTTAGGGTAATAGAAAGTAATTACATCGTTTTCTTTCCATTTTTTCCTTCACCGAAAGCATGCGTTAGACATTTTAGAGGCACAGCGAGCAGTGTGGCCCTTGGTCGATGGACAATAATACTAGGAGTATTGCGACGCCATAATTTTATGGCTGACGATAAATTCGCGGGTGGATGTGAGCGTCCCTTCTTTAAGTACAATAATTTTTATTCATTACCGAAAGCTCAAGTTCAATTGATAATTGGAACCCCTTTTCGAAGACCTCATCAAAGTTAACCCCATTTTGTTCAGCTAAGCTTCTAAGAGCGCTATTATCGAGGGCGAAGTTGAATTGACCACCGGTGTGGACGTCAGCCTTCAGCCGCCGAACCGGCAAGAAGCTACGCAAAGTGCCTTTGATTTAACGTTCAAGTCCTTGACATGTAGACCACCGAACATTACCTATAAAGCCTTGAATTCGTCGATAATAAAACTAAATCTCATTTAAGATCGGTTCGCTCATCCGTCGACCATATCTCACGATTGGCTGCTTCTCGTAAAAACTTACACATCTATCATATTATATCTAGGTATATCATCTATTTTATACGACGGCGGTGACGTAGTTTCCACTTGGATAGATCCCAATTTTTTTTAACGGAAGAGGATTGTGTTTTGCATAATATCACCGTGGTCAGTGATGATGATACCGAAGGTGGTCATGCAAAGCCTAGAATCGAATTGGCTCAGTCTTGCAGTGTGCCTGATGGTAAACGGTAGCCTATGGACGCTTGCAAAACGAGGGGAATTACTCGCGCGTTGCCGACTCTGCAGATACCTTTTCACACCATTTTGAAGAACCCCATGCTGTACTTCAATATCAAAACCACGGCGGGGAACTCATTTCACAGTCTGAGCATCCGCGGGAGGAAATCTCCTTTGAAACAGCACAGTACGAAACCTTTCTGGTTACAAAGTGTGAGGATGGACTCTCCGTCGATGGTGAAAGTTGCGATGGTGGAAGGTAGCCGTGGGCATCAGGTCAAACAATTTTACAGAACACTGTCCGTCGTACAAGCGGTATAACACGCATAAGGATGTCTCTCATCAGACTGAAGTTTTTTTTTTAACTTTTTTATACAACTTGGTCGGTAAACAAGCATACGGCCCGCCTGATGGTAAGCGGTTACTGTAGCCATATGGACGCTTGCAACACAAGAAGCATCGCTCACGCGTTACCGACCTTTCCCTCCTCCCCTATGAGCTCTGGCGACCTTACTCACGCGCAGGAACACAACTTTACACAACATAAAGTTATTTGGCTGCGGTATTCTGTAAGGTGGAGGTACTTCCCCAGTCGAGCTGCTCTTTGAGCGAATAAACGCTATGCTCTACCTCTCTCAAGTGCTCTAAATCGCTTGAGCTTGGGATCATCGACAGTTCTGATGGCACGTCGTTGAACCGAGTCTAAAGGATATAACACAAAGAATACATATAATCCGGATGAAACCACATCACACAGCTAGTAATATATAAACGTTGTAGCCAATACGGACTCCATTACTAGAAACGCTCAGTTTGAGTCGCTCAGTGTTGTGTTGTGGGGAGCGTGAATGGTTTCATTGAGTTATACCGTGGCTTACAGCGCTTAGTCGAGGACGGTGAATAGGTAAGTTGAGGTGTTGGGTGTCGAGAACGTCTGGAAGGTTCTGGATGGAATTAGAGAATATTGACAACTTGACGACATGACAAACTCCCTTTCAAATCGGATAATTACTTTTCCACCAGGTACTAAATTATTTATTGTAACTGATTGCTATAGAAATAAAGTCAAATTGTATCTGCATTTTATGTATGGTCTGCATCTCCTGGTATTGGAATGTTCCATAGGCGACAGTGGCCTTTACCAAACAAACGACCATCTCTATTATTATTATGGTTGTGATATTTCAATAAAATGACTCTATAAAATGTTTTTTTATTTGTTAAGATGATAAACATGAAATTAATTCATCATTATTCTTTTAAACTCGATCGGACGGTTGTGTACAAAACCCAAATAAAATGTTCATTAAATCGCATTTTTTGGCCGTGGAATATGTATGAAGCAAACAAATGTATAATTCATCAGTTCTATTAATCAATTCTATACACAGAATAAATATTCACGACTCATTTCGGGCTCGGCGGAATCTGTTAAATAGCTCGTCAGACTATTGTAATCAACAAATTGTTGTTTCCCGACAGTTGCTGCGTTAATATTGATGAGACTCGAGCTTTCAGTCAGACAGGAGGGAGGCGGCGCGGCTCGCAGCGTTTTTAACCTCATCCTATGAATACATTAGACGCCGCATAATAACGTTTTAAGAATAATGCCTCGAGGCGACTTGGCTGGGCTCGGCTGGGCTTGGCTGGGCTGGGCTTGGCTGGGCTGCGAGGAAGGAGGTTTCTTGGTTCCCTTTTCACGTTTCTTTCACTTGTCATAATTTCGTACCGCATTATGAGGCATTTCAAATTAAGAACGGAATTGTTTTCGCGAACCGACGCGACGTACGAAATTCGAATCGTGGTGTTCGTTGCGCTCCCATTACCTTATTATATTATATATACCTAACTAGCGAGCGACCCGTCCCGGCGACGCACGCACGGGTGCAATGTCGTATTTGGTGTCGAGCGATTTGCGCGCCCGCGCCCTCCTCGGCCCGCCCGGTCAAGATACTGACTGCGAATACTGTTTCTGTGATTTCTTATGATATTTAAATAATATTTCTGTAAAGAGCAAACTATCTACACTAATTGTCCGTCGTAACTAACTTAATTAATTAAATGAAGATTAATATTATATTGATCAAAATAAATTCGAAAGTATAACCCACAAAACAAAGTTACCCGGGTGAAACCAACAGGGGAAAACAAGTATAAATATATTTTGTTATTGCCTCACTTTGTGTTTTTTTGTTATTGTAATTATAGGTTTCTTTGATGAATGTTGGCGTTTTCAATTTGGCTGAAATTAACAAACTAACGTTTTGGAGCCGCGATGAAAGGTTCGCGTGACTCGTCACTGTTTGTTTAGTTTTACTTACACCACACTTCGAACATGCATAATGTGGCTCGATGTAGGTGGGCGGAGGTACGTAATTGGAGTCTATTGAAAAACATTAGCTTTATATACAGAATGTAACAGATTAAAATGCTAAACCGTTAAACGGTTTAGCATTTTAATATAGATATTTAAAGTTATATAAATCGATTCAGTAGGCGATTCTGAAAAGTCATTCAAAGATTTAGCATCCAAATCTGTTATACGTTGTATATAAGTCATGAAAAATAAGACCAGCCAAATGCGGTTTGCTGTTTAATTCCAGTAAGTAGTTTGATTTTATTATAATTTAGTTTATTAATTATGAGTAAGCTAGCTGTTAATGTTTTTAATTTGTTGTGAGAAATAGATATGATTTTATATTACTCTATCAATCCATGTAAGCATAATGATTATGTGAGTGTTGCAAAATATAGGTGAATAAATAAACTAGGTATATAACATTGTAACACCCATATTGCTTCCATTTGCTCGGACTGTGGAATGTGCTCCCCGCCGTGGTTTTCCCAATGGAGTACAGCATGGGGTTCTTCAAAAAGGGTGTGAAAAGGTTACTTCAGGGTCGGCAACGCGCGAGTGATACCCCTGGTGTTGCAAGCGTCCATAGGCTACGGTAACTGCTTACCATCAGGCGGGCCGTATGCTTGTTTGCCACCTCAGTGGTATAAAAAAAAAAATACACGTCACGTGTCAGATAAAGACTTCAGAATATTAGCTAATCAACGTTTGATAAGTTTATTATGAATAAGGGTATTTTTCATTGCGAAACTACTATGCGAGTTACTGGCAATAACCGGAACAAGTTACGATAACCTTAGATTCCTTTTAAATTAGTTTACAATGTTGTTGTGTTCGTGTTCACGATCGGTCATCTCATCAGTACCTCGCGCGGAACGTAAAGCTGTTCACGGTGAAAATTTTAAAAATGGCCGCCAAAGAATTTTATTAACAGAGCGTGTTCTTGTTAATTTTATCGTTTCTCTTTTCTATTCATAAGTGATCGAGCTATTGAATTTAAATTTATAGTAGATTTCTAAGGAAGGCGATGGTAGTGATTCGAATCCCGTAACAAAGGTCTCGAGTTCGAATCCTACACCTACAATAAGCTTAAGATTTCAATAAAGGAAATCTACGTAGTACCTATCCGGCTGGCTACCACCCTGAAATATTCTCGGTAGCCAATTCTCTTTTAGGCTTTACATACTTACCACCTTCGGCCACATCATCACTGACCACCGTGTGATTGTGGTCAATTACAGGCCTCTATATAAAAACAGCAATACAAAGTGATGTTTCCGCGTGAGGCGAGCTCGTGCATGTTCGCGCTCGATTGTAACTCATCAAATTAACGTTTATGTTCCTGTAAAGTTAACCGCAATTTGTTCATCATCACAGCTTCCTTAATCGCTGTTGTAATGTATATTAATTGTAATATTTCAATTATCGATTAGCAATCTATAGTGGGACAAGATTGATTAGGCAACACGATGAAATATTTATCTTTAATATAATGAGATACCTACCTTGTAATTACCTAAGTTCCTCTTTCTTTCAAGTATTTCCTTCTTGTATTTCATAAACATAAAGTAAATGTAAAGCCATAACGTTTTCTTAAATAATTCATTTAATGATTCACGAGAACCCAGTTCTGTAAATTGCTCGATTGTTTATTTTTTGTAATAGTATCAATATATATAGTTTCAGTATCTGCTACAGCGAGCGCCTGCAGCTCCCCACAGTAAAACGCCATAAGATAAAAGGCTACGGATTAAGATTAAGGCTTTTAAACTAATTTGGCCGTTTCGACATTCGTTAATTATCTGATTGTTCTGATAATAAATTCAGCTGAACTCAATGTACCACCTAACAGCTTAAGATTTTATATATTTCGATCACAATCCTTTCGCATTCTTTATTCAAAATTAGGCCCTTTTTCACATTTATTTATGTTTTGGTGGGATATTATTTTATTCTCTTACTATTTCTTCTTTATTTTCATTCATACTATAGAGGCAACGACATTTGTTTCTAATATCGTTGATAAATAGAATGAACCTTAGAAAATGTTATGCCTTTGCCGAAATACGACAAACGGATGATCAAAGGCAACAGTGGAATTGAGTTTAGATTGAATGTGTAGAGCAGAGCGCCGGTACAAACGCGGCCGCAGCCAGCTGAGGCGACGCGGGAAGAATTATCCGCACCGCGCCCATTCACTCCCGCGCGTCGGGCCCGCCCGCGCCTTCTTCCGCGTTTGAATTTCGAACCGCTGAATGAGTGAATGGAAGGACGATTGAAGCACGTAATCAAACCGAACCCTCGCCTCTATTCTCAATAAGACGCCATCTCATTCCATTGTGGAAGGGAAATCGAGTGACCTTGATGCAACCTCGAATCAAACAAAGAATAAAAGGCCCGTACTTAATGCGTACCAGGATAATAGAAATCCTTTGAAACATTATCGAAAAATAAAACTTTATTGGAACCTAGACCCACATAATAATAAATAACCTATTCAGCCTACATCTTTTTATGTTTCAGTGGATTAAACAAATGAGCGAGTAGTATCGACAAAGCCTATGTACGGAGCCTGCGGAGTGAATCACAAACAACATTTGGGTCGCATAAGCCCAATTTAATAGAAGACACCATCGCCTACCAAAGCTCTATCTATTCTAACTACGAGCTCCCGTACGTATCCATCTATCTATGTATGTATGTATGAACACGCGCAAATAATGTCTTTGAGACTGCGCTACGACATGGAGGGAGCGAGACGAAGAGAGGGTGAGGAGAGGAGGCACGGGGGCGACGGGGAATCGAAATTCTGTTGATTGTGCGGATTAGCCGCGATGAGCGCGATACTATCCGACGAGACAGGCGAATCCAAATCCAATTCCCGAGAGTGTAGGATTTAAATTGATGTGACAATAAGGGAAAACGCAATCCCAATCGTAACTATTCGTCGGGTGTAGCTATTCAGAATTTCTGATAATAAAGTTGTGGGAATAACGGCCCGGTGCGGCCGAGGCGAGGCGGTGGTGGCACGGTAATAGGCGGTGGTGTGTCGTTTCGCGGGATGTTTGCGCGGCGTATGCTAATGCCGACACAAGGGAATACTTTGAATACATCGCAATCATAAATCTTTGCGCATCGATCGAGATCCGCGCCTAAATTACAAACGAACTCGGTTTGAAAGAATCAATCGATTGGAATAAATGGAACGCGGGATGTGGAGAGAAATAAAACAACATCGGTATAAATGGAGCGCCGAGAGCGACTCGTCAAAACTACGCGAGGACAATCGTGAGGGAAGCAAGTTAAGCGAACCCTCACACAGCTGATTTATCGGAGCCACTTAACGCACCCGCGAGACGACACGGAGGAGACATAGAAAGAGGGGGGAGGAGGGAGCTGTGACAGAGCATGTGCGATCATTCTATACGATATCTAATATGTCAGCGATTAAGAGAAATCTCCGGAAGCCGCTCCATAATGCAGTCGATAATACTTGTATCAATGATGCTTTAACATGATGTGATGTTCATAATTTGATAGAAATGTCGGTGCCAAAGCTCGCCTTTTGAAACCTTTTCTAAATACTTTTTGTGTTTATGAAAAAAATACCTACTTAGATTCCAACTAGGCACTGTATACATATGTATTATTATTTTGATAATAAACGAAATACTCAAATAAATATAGATTTACAACAAAATATATGTGCAATGGATAAAGTTATAGCAAAATGCGTCGTTGTGACTTGTGATCGTCTCAGGTCGTTTCGTGTAATTCGACGGCGCGGCGCGGCGCAAGTGTACCTATTGGCTTGTTTAATCTGGATGTTGATACTCATAGAACATTTTATGGCTCCGGATCGTTTGGGGCTTCTGTACGTACAGCTATTTATTCTGTGCTGTTCCTTTGTTCCGGTATCCTTGTTGCTCTCTCTTATCTAAAGCTTTGTAGTTGCTACTTGCTTCAGCAATGATGTTAGGTTCCTGCTCATTTATTTCTATATTTATGTAATTAGCTTTCAGCTCCACAGTTTCCCCAGGATCCTCTTTACACAATTACATATCCCTTCCTTACTGGAGGCCTGTGTTCAAAACATCAAGTTTTGAGCTATGCGTGCATCTGTCAATCAGTCAGTTTCGTCATGAATGGGCTGGCTATCAGTAATATTGGATACATAATAATGTCCACCTATTTCAACTCTGTTAATATTACAAAATTTTAGCAAATGTGTCACGGAAAAGGTTGTATCGTCGGACAAAAATGCCAGTATTGTTTGGGGTTCATAAGCTCCGAATTAATTTGGCAGCATCTGTAGGCGGACGGAGCGTCTCGTCGCCCCGGCGGCTCTCGTTCAATTAGCTTTTTGTATAATTAACTCGGTGACTCTGGAATGTTCCAAACAAACACTTATTAAGTATTCCCGAGGAGCGCCGCGGCGCGTCGCGTCGTCTCGCTGAGGCGCATCTCCTCTAAGCCACCGAATGGAATACTTACAAATTGAACGCCATTACTTTGATGCCATAAAAACGGAGGAGATTTTTCAAAACGTCTCTGTTGGGGATCCGCGGCGCTCACTTTATTGTGCGCTCTTCTATAAACAACGATACTCGCATGTACCTATGTACCATCCCTATTGCTATTTTATAACTGGATCGTTAAAACCTAACAGCCATGCACGTTTATAAATACTTAATCAAACTAAATAATGCTTGAAATAGCACGTCATAAAAAGCTTATTAGTACCGCCTTTATAAATAAAGGCCTAAGTTGCTTTTAAGAAGCTATTAGTGAGGCCTGAATCCATTCTTGCTTAAATCCTTCACATAAATAGATCCTTAAACTCGGTTGTATTTAGTGAAGCGTTGTGGATTTAGGCGGGAGCGAGGGAGAGGGGAGATCGCTCAAATCTTACAAAGCGCTTAATTAAATCACTCCATTAATTTAATGTAGAGATAGCTCCCAACTACCGGATAGATTAGAAGCAAAAAGTGATATCTCAAATTAAATTTCTCATCTGTATCCATGAGGGATGGGTTTCATCTCAGATTGGTCATGATGGATAGGATGGCTCCTCACAGCGGGCGCGGGTCGGGGCGAGACGGTTTGTTCAATTTATGCGAGAATAATAACTTACCGTTCTGATTCTAGTTATGTATAGTGCCGAGATGTGGAAATTAGGGAAATCGTATAGCTATTTATTTTGTTCCCTTATTCGAACTAATTTTATAACGTAAAAAGCTCGAATCATACTACGAACTTGTGCTTTCAGTGAAGGAAATCATAGCGTGGAAACCAATGCACCTACCACGATGGTAGCGGCACACATACACTTTGTGTGCTTTCCCTCTTCAGCCATATCATCACATACCATAGTAAGACTGTGACTAAACACAAGCCGTTCCATAGCAAGCCTAACTTAGGTGCGCTAGTCTGACTAAATCAACCAAAACGTTATAATAATGCAAAACAAATATAACATTTCGCTAGTAATTAGAATAGAATAGAATAATTGTTTATTTGTAGCATAATTTGAAAAACACTTAATGTAGATACACATCAAAAATAATATTAATACTAAGTTTAGCAAACGTTAATCGTTTGCAGTTATAATAACAACAAATGATACCAATTTTAAAACAAACTATAATAGCACTATCATAAAATAAAAGTTATAATTTAAAAACCAAAAATTTGCCTAGGTGTGTGTCAAAGTTACATTGATATCATATATGCTACAAAATGGGGTCCGACTCAGCATATGTTGTAATAACTATGTATAGCTACCACAACGCTGATCTTCCGACGGAACCATCACATCACATACTAGGTACAGTATCTTAGTTCCATGAAACAAAGAGTCCAGTAAAATTTATTTGCTAATATATACCTATACATATAGAAAAGGTTTTGTGTACAAAATTACATAAATACAAATCAAAAAAAGAAGAAGCAATCACGCAACGAATTCAGTCACCAGTCGGGAACTCGGGATGAGTGCCAACGAAAGACGAACGTCTCTGAGCGGATGCTGGATTATTGAATCGGACGTCTCACTGACAGATTGCTCATGCCACCCTCATATCGAGGGGCGAGGGAAGTAAGGAAGCGACTCAGGAAGTACGGAGTAAGAAGGTTAGCACGCGGCAAGGAATCTGCATGTCATAGTGCTCGAAAAGTTTTTGTACAATAACAATAAGCGACGTGAAAGGGTTCACGATCAATTTTAGACTAGGGATGCTTGTTTTAAGGGTGCGAGAGGGTTCACGACAATAATTAAATGGGGATTAAAGTTTAATTATGTAACTATTGCTGGGCTTAAAAGCGATAATCTAGTTGAAATTGGTCACTTAAAATGAACAATTCAGGTTCCGTAATGTCCATTTTTGACTGTACTTATAAGCATGGAGGTGTGTGTGAGGCAGGAGGCAGGTCAGTAACGACACGCATTCTGAGTTCAGGAGCACTCGCTTTTGCATAACACAGCAGCGCAGAGCCGCCGCTCGCTGGACGATAACATGCAAATTTTCGAATTCCACTTAAAACGGAAGCGATTTCACAACACGAGACTGAAAGATAATGTGAATTTCTAACGTACGCCTTGACTCTTGAAATAGCTCCTCGTGCTATTCAAAGTTTTCGTGAAGATGAAGCATATACCTATATCCGTTTATTTAATAGTCTGTGCATAAGTTATAAAGTGGGGACGGCCAATGTTTCACAAGTCCTCCTCAGAAACCATTTAGTGGTGTAACAGTCTCCGAAGAAGTAATTAAATAAAGCAATAATGAGTTGACGACGGAGTGCGGAAACTTTGCCGACGGCTTCCTGGCTCGCGGTACATCGCCGGTCTATTGTAAGGGCGGAGGGAAATCACTAAGCGAGACACGCAACAGTGATGAATTTAATTAGAAACGTCGCCAGCGTGACCAGCATCATGAATACTGCCGGTGGAGAATGCACACCAAGCTTTGTTGGTGCCACTAAACAGACCGGATTTTTTAAGTTGTCATCATAATTAGAACTGCAACTGAGACTATATGCCTTTCTATGTTAATGCCTTTCTTGTATGTATTTTTAATAATGGTAGGTATAATAATCTGTAAAGAGCGTGTCTCGCCATCAAACTTAATAGTTTGGCGAGTAGTGTATGTTATAGTTATTTTTGTACTTATCATTTATGTTCAATAAAAAAAAACTACGGGCGTAGTCATGTAAGTAGGCAACTACCTACCTATTTGGTTCTATGGAACCAACATGTTTATGATAAATATCGTTCCAAATGTTGTTATTTTTACCGTCAATGTATATTGTAGGTACAAAAACTACTACAGTAGCGAGATGGTAAAAACTAGGAGAACGTTTTGTGGAAACAACAAAATCCTCTAGTGTGACCACAGATTTAGTATAGTCTAGCTATTTGCATGTTCATTAAATAGTATGAAACAGAGCGTGCCTTACCTACGTGCGTCACCTACGACGAAATGAAACATTCCCATTGAAACGGCGCACTCTTGAAGAGCTTTTACAGTTCTCAATGGCACTATTTGTCAATTTAAGTTTTCGACGACATGACTTTACACGCAAACTAAAGTAGAGACGTAGCAGGTTGACCTGGATACATGCCGGACACGATTGGACGGACAGCTTGCATTTGGTATATCTAGCCAACACTAGCCAACTCTTAATCGGTGCTTGTGTGTGACTAACTATTTGGCACGCGCTCACAGTGTGCACTTATGGACCAGACGCGCAGGATGCACAAGAAACTAACTTTAACGTTACTCTGGACTGATCGATTGAGCCCAGCTATGTTATCTTGCCTTATGCCCCAAACGTCAAATACAACACATATTTGAAACAGCTAATCAATGGAGAATTCCTATGTCGATGGCACACTTATAACAAAAATATTATAACAAGATCGTACCTACGGTAAAAAATGTGTATCGAACAGTGTCGGATCATGCACTTAGTTATGTAGATAACAAATAAGGTAAGTTATAATATCAGAGACAAAGATGGCGTCGAGCTGAATGTCAAGACATCTTAAGTAAGATTAAAAAACTCACCAATAAGAGAAGTGAAGTAGAGGAGCGCGTAGAGCGTGTTGTGTCGCACGCGCACGCAGCGCGGCGACCAATCAGCGCGCGGCATGAGGATGGAAGGTGTGGCGGGGGCAGGGGGAGGGGGAGGTGAGAGTGAGAAGGCACGCGCGAGCGAGACAGAATGAGGCGCGGGGTGGGGGCGGCGGCGAGCGAACACCGCTCATCTCGTCGGTCGCTGCATCTGCACATAAACAACAAAAAGGATTCACAAGTTAGAGCCATTATTGAATAGCCTACTATTGAATATTCTGTGTTAGAGCTTGTGCGACTGTGTAAGCTTTGTCACGATGGCTAGAACAAACCTTCATCAGCACGTCAAAGATCAGTAAGAAATTATTATGTAGAATAATATGTTATTCTCTTGTTTGCCATCGTCTCTACATCAGTCTTCGTTACGGCACGTCACGGGCGGGTGTTAACTTTTTTTTGTCGCCGAGTTATAACAAGGTTTTTAACTTCGCAAGGCCCAACGACCTAACTTTATGACTAAAATATTTAGTGGATCAGGCCCTAACTAGTTTTAGAAATCATAAAATTAAGGCCCAGCGACTCTATAATAAGAATGCGAATCTATTTTAAGGTTTATATTGTTCTAAATCAAGAGCCGTAGGTCGTAATTTATATCGACCGAAATTTTGGGTACAAGCCTCTCAATAGCAAACTTGCCAAAAACTAACGAAAACATGTCGGTGATTATTCCCATTAGTTAGATACAACAAGAACATTCTTATTTCTATTAATTCTAGAAAATAGTGTGTAGGTAAAGGTTGTTGTTACAATATCGTGTGGTTTGTTATGACAACCCTAAGTGAGAGAGAGCAGCTATCCGATACTGCTGGTTTGTTTCCAACGGCTTCTGGCAACTACGTTATACTTGGGTAACAAGTCTTACCGGCGGCGAGTGAGAGATAAGCCAATAGTTTTTTTCATATAACATTTCACCACGCACGCACAAATCATTGTAAGCATTTTCTGCCATTGAACTATGCCATAGTTAGTACTATGGTATTTATTGAATTTTCAAGATTACTTAATTTGAAATGGTATAACATTTATTTTTGTTTCTGATGCACAAACTGTCTTTGAAATTATTAGATCAGTAATCTATTGCATCATGTAAAAAATTTGGCATTATGTAACGGATTTTATATCTACTATTTCTAGTTTAGCTATTTAATTTGACCCGCGGAGTATAATGTTTTGTTCCCAATCACGTTTCCTCTCTCAATACTCGTGACTGTCACTGTGCCAAAGATCGACAAACTCAGTTCGTTTTACTCGCTACACTCAGCTTGTCGGTGGTCGTACATACGCCTCAACCACGTGGAGATATGGGTGAGAGGGGTACAGGGGTACAGGGGTGGTGTAGAAACGATCGTATTACCCTCGGATCGAGTGGAAGGAAGTGCTTAGAGAACTTCCTGGTTCCAGCCGCGGGACCATAATGTATCGGAAACATTCCTTCCAACTTAATAATTATGTACAGTATGAATGATGAATTGATTAGTTGCTTCCTCAATTACTGTGTTTACATTAGCGGAGTCTCTGAGGAATAATATCGTGGTTATATTATTATATAACTTTGAACTCATTTATGTTGGTGATCTTGATTACGTACTTGTTAGATACGTAACGGTCCTCCTTAGAATATATAATTATCTAAGGGTTCCTCATAATTTGGACTGTATTTATCTTGGGACTTAGTCGGTAATGGCGTCCTTGACTCGTGCCTCAACAAAATGCTAAGTTAGAATAACATCTCATGAATAACACGCCGCTAGTAGATAAGTACATACCGTGAACCCGCAAGTAGTTTTACTTGGGTGCACCACCGTTGTCATTTTTCTATTTTTTTACTAATTTTGTTTTTGTAGCTTTTTGTCCGGATTTTTGTGATGTCGCAAAGGATTTGACACAATTTATTTCTATTTCAGTTTATTTAATAAGAATACTCTTAAACTTAATTGCAGAGTCACTTATATTGTTGTTCTATGCCTACATCAATGCTTCCTTAAAGATAAAGATATTTATTTGTGAGAATAAATATGTTTATCTTTGAAGTTTTGTCAGAAATTCAGAGATATAAGAATCAAAAACAATTACATTTCTTCTATCATAAATGTTCCTTCGCGCGTAAAACCAATATGGAGTAAAGAATTACGCATTGATGGAAACGTCGAATTTGTCTTCACTGACAGACTAAACTTTTTCAATTTATACGTTTTCCTGTTAATGTGTGAAAATCCATTCGGCAAATATTGAAACGATCGATGTTTTTGGCGCGGGTTCATACACCCTTCGTTTCGTTCGTTCAACTGGGCGGAGGCCCCCAGGGCCCGGGGCCCCAGCGTGCGGTGGCTAATCCCGAGCTCTTCATTATCTCAATTGTCCCCTTGTCTCGTATATTTATCAACTGCCTCAACTGAGATTACTGCACTTGCATCTCTGCCTGCTTTTATATTCGCATTGGTTTCATATTAAGTTCCATATAAATTCATTCGCAAAGAAATACTGTTTTGAAGGCAAAAAAAATTAGCACGTCTGTCATAGATAATCACAAATTCTAACAATCTGTATGATACCGCAACTAAACTACAACTTTTTTTAAAAGTTTCGTTGAATTTGAATTCAATTTATGTCTATAGGTAATCACTTGAGTCTTTCTTTCCAAGCTCTAGCTCTTTTACAATCATCTCTCATTTTTATTTATTAGAATAAATCCTCGCTTTTCATAGAACATTAGTACTCAATTTTCTTGACAGTATCTAATTTCAATTTATTTCCATTCGTATTTATACTGAATATCGTAAAGATTTTTCTCAAGCCGACATCTAAAGACTTTTATGTATTCACGTGTTTTGAGCGTTTTTATGTATTCACGTGTTTTAACAGTGTTCCCTTTACAAAGGAATTAAGTAAAGAAATATCGTAAACATATTATTTTTTACCGAAGGAGAAAATATGTTGGCAAAAGCGTACTTGATGTATGTAGAGGATTTGATAAGCGGTGGTAAATCTCCGGCCAGCTGTCCCGAGGGGCACATCGACCGCGCTGTAGACATTGTACAGTCGTACGAGACTACCATCCCACCCCACACGTATAATTGTGGACGGAGCGGACCTTCGCAACAAGCCTCTAACACAAGTTCACACGTCTTGAGGGTCGTTCATTACTTCAACGTCACTTTACACGAACTCTATACTCATTTATTGTATTAGTACATGATAAGGTACTTATGATCGTTAACAATTGTCTCTACGCAGTGATGCAGATATACTTCTGTGGTAACAGATTATCCTTCAATGGACAATCTATTTGCATCAATCCTTGTTTCGTTTTTACTTAGTACTTATTATTTAAAAGCAATGGTAGTTTACACCGTTATTGCCTTTTTGTCAAAATTCTGAATTAGCGTAGTTGGAAAGCTTTATTCGTAAATTTCGTAATACGGTAGGGTCTAGTAATAATTCCACATTTACTATTTCTTCTAAGAAACTGATGAACGATGAGGTTCTATTGATGATAAATAATCATTTTACTTTTGGTACCAAAATAAAAACAAGTCTCGTGAACCAGGAAGCTAGAAGCGAGGTTGAAGTTGCACCGCACGGAGCACTTGTATATTGTATATCAGGCGACTCCTGCCCGAAGCCCAACACTACCTCAAAGGCGAGCGACAACTGTACCTCCCCTTCTCACACCATTCCGAAAACAAGTTGCGACAAACGGTGAACAAGAATATTAGGAATTTATCGTCTTACTTGGTATTATTGCTTCGAGTTAGCTTTTGTTTTAAAGTTTAATTCTCTTTCTGAACTTTACACGATTCCAGTGAAATATTTTTCCAACAAACTCACCTTGTTCAAATGTAAATGATGTCGTATTCGAATGTAAAACAGTTTCCAGGCATACTTATTTCATTTCAGTTGTCATCTCATTATTTATCTTTTATTGAATATTAAGTGATTGGATACTAATATCGGTTTCGAGCTTTGATGTTATTACAATCTGCGATGTAGGTAGGTACTATCCAACTCTCTCGTATATTGGTATCAATTAGTTATTTGTGTTTGTCAATTAACTAGACACGGTGATTGTCGGCTATAAATCTGCAGTAGTGGTGTCGCGTGTGTGGTAGTGCGCGCTCGCTGCACAAGTAGGTCAGTGACGTCACTCATCGCGCTCCCGCTGTAATCCCCCCACAGCTGAGGCGAACGGCTCAAGTCCCGTCTCACGCGCAAAGCTCGACACTACTTTATCCTTTAAAATCCAATACTTCAATCTCACATGCTCTCATCAAGGGATTACAGACGTGTATTACAGCGTTGTCCGTAGGTGCTCTAACGATAGTCCATTAGAGAATTTACGAGCAATTTGGTTCTACTGTTAGTTTAAATCTCCATAACTCCCGTTTAGGCCTCGGCGGTAATGTGTAGTTTCGTCTAAATTAATTGTTATATCATGTCTGGGAGAAACTTCATCGGCCGGGGTTGTCGGCGCACACATTATCCTAACCTAACACAATGATAGTCCTGCGGGCTACGTGTCGTGTATTTCACGATGGTCTGATACATTGCTGGCACCATACGATGATACTATATTTTCATTAGATGCGACGCACGATGTAACCTGACAATGTGGGGCCGCCGACAGCTTCCACGGATGAGATCGTGATGAGGGTCGATTGGACCCTTCGCGTTGAAATGAGGGTGAGCAGGAGCCGATAGATATTCAAATGTGACCGACACCCGTCGCGACGCGTCGTATTGACACGCGCTCCGCGCACGTGTCACACTGTATTTGCATGATATTGATGTACCTACCTTCGAGTACACATTTATATTAGGTGGCAATGTGCTTGTTTTGCTTTGGTTTTTGTCAAGTCTGATCTTCGTTCACGGACATTATTAGCATTTATTTGCGGTTTCAGGTGTCATTTATAATTACTAAAAATCTTTTACTTTTAGTCCATGACTTTTTGTCCTCTAGAGGGCGCCATATCCAATTTAATGTAACGTCATATAGCCTATAACCAGTGGACGATCAAGACGCTTCCAACGATACCTCATTTGTCAATTTGTCATTAGTAGTATAGATGGTATGAGGGAAGAGATGAACATACATACCCACATACATACATACCGGTCAAAATCATAACCCTCCTTTTTGCTTCGCCGTAGTCGGGTAAAAATTGGTTTGTCGCACACTGTCTGGTATTTAAAACCGTTGATTATACATCGTTGGTAGAGTGAATTGTAAAAGTTCATAAGTGCCTCATCAGGGCCTTGGCCTTGAATGTTTGTTTTTTTATTTCATCTTTAGGTCAAACAGCTATTTTGTTAGGTCACTCAACTGCTATTTTAGTCTTAAAAGTTGATCGATTTACAAATCATTGGCCACGTAATTTGATAGCATTCAGCAGTCAATTATGTTTCAGGGTAAAAAAAAAATGAGATATACAGGTTGAATTTGTTTTTCCAGCCAGTGAGTGAAACCTCTGAACTAAAGGTCTTAGAGAAAAACGCTGAAAGGAACCCCGAGCTGCATTTTTAAGAAAATAAAAGTGTACGAAATTCTTTACATACTATTTCAAAAAAGAATGTTCATTTGTAATTCAAAATTATAATTAAAATCTCAATAAGTTATATAGGTATATGGTATTAATAGATTATTTAAAATGTATGTATTACCAATGTAAGCTCACCTACAAACAAGCTAACAGGTAAGTAGTTGGACATTTAATAAACGTTTACATACAAGAACAAGACACACAAGAAGTGAAGTGATTGAGCCAGAAACATCCAAATATCTCAATTTCATAAGTCCCCGTAGGTAGGTAGTGTAGTTAGGTACTACAGGCTACGTAGCCTTAGGGATGGATTTCACTATAATATTAGCGAGAGGCTAATATTAAGCTCCTAAGGCTCTGTCTGACCTTATTTATTGGAAAATTTACTACAAAATTATTTTGATAATGCAGTGGGTTACACTACTAATAGTTCCCATATTAGGATCGTCAAACGCAAAACATGCAACCGTACTTAGTTCCCGGGATTCCCCTAAAAAAAGTTAATCGATGATAAGGAGAGTCAACCAGCAGTATGAGTTGAGTATGAAGATATAAGAAAAATGGCTCTGTTTAGCTTTATTATTAATTTGTCTATGGACTTCACTATTGGTGGTAAAAACATTCGTTTTGATAGATTCCAATTTATGAAAATGTTTAGCATTTTATTAAGGATCAGAGCATCTTTTGATGTCAAGATATTGATTGATTTGTTGCTATGCGGGCAAACTACATAGATAGGTATATATGGTAAGTGGTCACCGCCTATAAAAAAAAACATTTGCAATAGCCAAATACCGAAATGATGCCGAATAATGAAGAAAGGCACGCAATTGTTGTCAGTGCGATTAGAATGTAAATATTATGTAATGAATCTACGCTTGTTTTGAAAAGAGTAATTGCTGAGTTTATTGCCGGCTCTTCTCAGCAAATGCAACCTTCCGAACGGGTATTAGAGTCAGATTTTTCATAAGTGCCTGCGAAAGTCTATTTGAATAAATAATTTTGAATTTTGATCCTTGTAAAAACAGAACGAGGGCCTTTATTCGTCAGTAGAATAAGTGTTGTAATTCCATTCTACTTATTATAACGTCACTGTTTGACTAATACTGTTTATTAAAATCCAGGTTCACTCACCGATGTCGGAAGTCCGGAGCGCGAGATCACAGCACTAACACACGTGCGCACCGCTCGGCCGCCGCGAGAGAACTGCCGCGCGCCCCCGCCGCGCCCCCCTCCCCGGCACCCGCCCGCAACCCGCTGGGCCCTGCCACCCGCACGCGCGGTCCGACTACCCTCTGATCACATAAGTACAGACGCCACTACGTAACTTAAATGGGGTTCAATTGGTTACATATCAGTGGGTTCAATCGTACAGTTTTTTTTTATACAACTAAGTTGACATTCGAGCATACCCACCATAGGTACATTGTCAGTTTCTGATTTCCAGAATTCTATGTTGTTTTATCATCGTGTGAAAAAGGTGTAAGCAATTTATAGTTTGCTATTTATTTACTTATTAAATATTTATTCGGTCTACTTTGTAATTTTGTCGCCGCGCCGGGGCACGTAATAATTTTCAGTGCGATTAGAATGTAAATACCTATTATGTAATGAATCTAAGCTTGTTTTGAAAAGAGTAATTGCTGAGTTTATTGCCGGCTCTTCTCAGCAAATGCAACCTTCCGAACCGGTATTAGAGTCAGACTTTTCATAAGTGCCTGCGAAGGTCTATTTGAATAAATGATTTTGAATTTTGAATTTTGAATAGCGTGAAAATGTATACGCAATACATAGGTACAAACAATATAATTATATAGAAACACGCACTGTTATATAGTTGTTTGGAATGTTAGTAGTTATGAGGTGATGAAAATTTAGTTGTTTAAATTTTTTTTTTATAAATTTTATTTGTTATAAATAATAAATATCCTGGGACATTCCTCACACACGGTCATCTGATCCCAAACTAAGCAAAGCTTGTACTATGGAAACCAGATAACTGATATAATACATATACTACTTTTTGTTTGTAAATACATACTTAATATACATAATTACACCCAGACTCAGGACATACAGACATGTTCATGCACACAAATGCATGTCCTGTATGGGAATCGAACCCACGACCTGCGGCGCTATAGGTTAAGACTCCACGTCTTAACCAACTGCGCCAACGGGCCCGTCTATTATGGTAGATAGATAACAATCATTTGAATTAAATTTGTTCAAAGAATAAAAAAAATCATCATATTAATATTGTACCTACTTTATATACATATTCTCATTACCCGACTACGGCGAAACAAAAAGGAGGTTTTGAACGGTATAGGTATGTATGTGGGTATGTATGTTCATCTATTTCCTCATAACTTCTAAACTACTTTTCATAATTTGACAAATTGAGGTACCCACCTGGGTATCGTTGGATGCATCTTGATCGTCCGCTGGTTATAGGCTATGTGACGTCACATGAAATTGAATAATGGCGCCCTCCAGAGGAGAAAAACTCATTCATGAACTAAAAACTAAATACTCCGAAATATATTACATTAATAGACTTAGGATTTTTTCGCTTGTAAATTCTTTAATTACATTTCCATTCTTAGAACTATTTTATTTATTAACTATTTATATATTTGACACTAATTACAGCCAATGAAAAAATAAAACAATGTAGAACTCAAAAGACAGACACTCATGCCATAATAATCACAAACCTAAAGAATATCGTGAAAACAAATAACATAATATAATTGAATGGCAATGGCACTAACCCAGATCATCATTTTAATGTAAAGTGCAGACTGACATTGGCCCTTTTGCTTACAAATAATTATAAGTAGGTGTCCTTTGATTGGTCATGGTGTCGTGGATCATTGCATAACGGTCATACAGTAAAGGATAACTCATCACGCTCGTATTGTGACGATGGTAATATGCCAGCGGTATAAGTGTCGCAGTCGCGAAGAAGCACACACTACAGCTCAAACATGTCGTGTAGCACCGCGCGTATCCCGGAGCTAGCCTTCTCCCTACTGTCGACAATTTTCGTCGCGATACCTATGTTCTTTCTACTCGTAAGTAAACTACTCATATTGCTTTTTTGACCCTTTTAATTTTGATAAGCCGCTTGCATCTTGTGATCGACGGACGGACCGACTTAAAAACCGATTTCTTACCATGTCATAAGATATGCCATCATCACAATAACAGCCTTGAAATATCTTCATAACAATTTATTATGTCATCAAAACATACGAAAGAGATCAGCTCGTCCGGGGATGTATCATCCACCCTACAGAATACCGCAGCCAAATAACTTTATGTTGTATTCCTGCGCGTGAGTAAAGCCGTCAGTACTCTTCGGGGTGGGGGGAAGGGTCGGTAACTCATAAGTGACGGTGTTGCAATGGGTTATAGGACTACGGTAACCGCTTATCACCAGATAGGCGGTATGCTTGTTTGCCAAATACGTATGAAATTTTGTTCAAAGCATTTGCTGGTAGCGCCAACTTCAAATAATTTGCATTTTATTCCCTAATAGCTTTCCGCGTGATCCCCTATTTACCTCGTAAGGTTAAAAAATTTGAAAACCTCTTTCTTATTGGATGTCTGCGTAATATTAGGAGCCTATGTGTAAAATTCCAAGTTTATCCGCATCTGTCATCCATTTCTCCTATTATCCTATTTAGAACCTCCTCTTTTTGGAAGTATGTTATTTTTGTAAACAATATTTTGTATGTTACAGTGCACCTGTCAGAGCGGAGAGGCGCTCCCTTTTTTCGGATCGCTTATTAGTCCACTCGGAAGCAGCAGGTTAGTAGTGCTCATTGTTGGTTCTGTCTACAGAGCTGTGCTTCACAGAACTCCAAAAACCCACATGCACCAAACGTCAAGCAGCCTAACAAGATTCCCAGTCCTGATGGATGGCTGTTTTATAATCATAATAATAATATAGTGAATCTACATTTTGGTTCAACGAAAAGTTGTACACTCATAGAGCCTTTTTAGGCTCTACGGTTTTTCGTTATAAGTGATTATTGGGCTAAATCCGGATGAAGTGTTGAGCAAACAAAGCCTATAAGGGAACTATCTCTCAAGCATAGCCGCCAGAGCACACGGACGATAGATTTTCGCCTTGAGTGTGGCCAGTCATATAAGTACTAAAAGATTTATTACCGTAAACTCAAGCTCATTGTACTGACTGGATAAGGGATAGATTAGTTTTCCGGAAGCCCCAGCTGTAGGCATTGGGTTGACGTGGACACGTATTAGGAGGTGAGCGCGCATAACAGCTCCGGCTCCGGGACCATTCTGGAGAAATGGGAGCCAGCTTCTCTGGCGTCTCTAGCGGGGATTGAATTCGATAGCACCAACAAGATGCGTTTGCGCTTGCGCTTTTGTACTGGGGAGCACGTGATGAGCGCCTGTAACAGCTCCGGTACGATTCTGGACAAATGGTAGTGAGCGATCACAGTGCAACTCTCACATCCAATGAGTACCAATACTCTGGTGGCGTGACCTACCGCAGATGGTCCTAGACACCTCGTAAGGGGTTGCCAGGTATAGTGTGCCGTTTTTTGTTACCTAACGGTTGGTAAAGGTGGCCCCTATAGAAAATCTCAGTAGAGTTCATTATCATTTTCTTACGTGGTAGCCCCGCAACGCCAGCAGATGATGATAAAATGCTATGTACCTATTTGTAGCAGCACAAGCAACGGCACGTCTCTGCTGCAGCTCCTGCTGCTGGAGCACTTGCAGCACAAGATGGACAACTTTGCGGAGCTCGCTTCAAGTGAGTACCTATTTGTTTACTCATGAACATAATAAAACACTTTAACAAAAACCCGACTGCGTATAACAAAAACTTTTTAACAAAAAAATAAACCACCGAAAAAACTGAAAAGAAAAAAATAATGTTGAATATAACTTGAATTTTATAAGGTTTTGCAGTCGGGGACAAACCAATAACCTACGTAGATATGTATTTTTTTTGTAAATGTAATGTTTGTCTAAAAAGGAAGCAAAGCCATCGATGGGGAGTCCATCCTCACATATTGAAACCTGAATTGTTTCGTACTGTGCGGGCTCAAAGAAGCTTCCTTCCGCGGACACTCAGACTGTGGAATGAGCTCCCCGCCGTGGTTTTCCCAATGGAGTACAGCATCATCATCATCATCATCATCAGCCTATAATGTCCCACTGCTGAGCACAGGCCTCCTTTCACAAATCAGGGTGAAAGGGAATGGGCAGATACTCCACCACGCGTGCCCACTGCGGATCGGTGGAGGTAGGCTAGTGGTCAACCTACTGTTGGAATTTTTCAAGCTGCCTAGGAGGCATCCAACTAGCTTAACGACTATAACAATTAAGTGATAACCGGGACCAACGGCTTTACGTGCCTTCCGAAGCACGGAAACGCTCGATTTGAAATACCACTAGGCGGTCACCCATCCAGGTACCGACCAAGACAGACGTAGCTTTTACTTTGCCGATCGATTAAGAACGGCTAATCATGCTACACCACGAGCGCTTCTTCGAATACAGCATGGGGTTCTTCAAAAGGGGTGTGAAGAGATTTCTGCAGGGTCGGCAACGCGCGCGTGATACCCCTGGTGTTGCAAGCGTCCATAGGCTACGGTAACCGCTTACCATCAGGCGGGCCGTATGCTTGTTTGCCACCTAAGTGGTATAAAAAAAACTAACTAACTAACGCAATTCATTTTTTCGAATTTAAAGCTAGGGCTAGAGCCCTAGCTTTAAATATATAGCGGTAGACCGCGTAACTTTGGTGGTAATCGTAACGAACACCATTAATTATTTCATCCAATGATTCGCACGCGGTATGTCGCGACGATGACCATTCGTGGGCCCTGATTGGAAGTAATTCATTAATGGTGTTCGTTACGATTAACACCAAAGTTACGCGGTAGAGCCCCCGGTCCCATTGTAAAAGTTGATCGTATACATGAGTACTTTACGTGGTTTCATTTAATGTCGTATTGTCGTATTGGCTTATGTTATTGGTTTGTCCCCGACTGCAAAACCTTATAAAATTCAAGTTATATTCAACATTATTTTTTTCTTTTCAGTTTTTTCGGTGGTTTATTTTTTTGTTAAAAAGTTTTATTTTATAGTTTTTTGTGGCTATACTCTACTAATTACTACATGCTTAATTTTTTATTTCTTTTAATGTAATTCACAACTCAGCATTAAAATCTGTGAGTGAACAATAAATCATCCCTATTTTCCCACCCTTAGGGTAGGTATTTTTTATCGATATTTATATGGGACCACCTACGAGGTATACCCTATTCAATAAAAAAAGAATTATCAAAATCGGACTACTCTGTCAAAAGTTATGCGTGTCATGAAAAAATAATGTTGAATATAACTTGAATTTTATAAGGTTTTGCAGTCGGGGACAAACCAATAACCTACGTAGAAATGTATTTTTTTTGTAAATGTAATGTTTGTCTAAAAAGGAAGCAAAGCCATCGACGGGGAGTCCATCCTCACATATTGAAACCTGAATTGTTTCGTACTGTGCGGGCTCAAAGAAGCTTCCTTCCGCGGACACTCAGACTGTGGAATGAGCTCCCCGCAGTGGTTTTCCCAATGGAGTACAGCATGGGGTTCTTCAAAAGGGGTGTGAAGAGATTTCTGCAGGGTCGGCAACGCGCGCGTGATACCCCTGGTGCTGCAAGCGTCCATAGGCTACGGTAACCGCTTACCATCAGGCGGGCCGTATGCTTGTTTGCCACCTAAGTGGTATAAAAAAAAATAACTAACTAACGCAATTATTTTTTTCGAATTTAAAGCTAGGGCCAGAGCCCTAGCTTTAAATATATACCGGTAGACCGCGTAACTTTGGTGGTAATCGTAACGAACACCATTAATTATTTCATCCAATGATTCGCACGCGGTATGTCGCGACGATGACCATTCGTGGGCCCTGATTGGAAGTAATTCATTAATGGTGTTCGTTACGATTAACACCAAAGTTACGCGGTAGAGCCCCCCGTCCCATAGTAAAAGTTGATCGTATACATGAGTACTTTACGTGGTTTCATTTAATGTCGTATTGTCGTAATAGCTTATGTTATTGGTTTGTCCCCGACTGCAAAACCTTATAAAATTCAAGTTATATTCAACATTATTTTTTGCTTTTCAGTTTTTTCGGTGGTTTATTTTTTTGTTAAAAAGTTTTTATTTTATAATTTTTTACCCGACTACGGCGAAGCAAAAAGGAGGGTTATGATTTTGACCGGTATGTATGTATGTGGGTATGTATGTTCATCTCTTCCCTCATACCATCTATACTACTAATGACAAATTGACAAATGAGGTATCGTTGGAAGCGTCTTGATCGTCCACTGGTTATAGGCTATATGACGTTACATTAAATTGGATATGGCGCCCTCTAGAGGACAAAAAGTCATGGACTAAAAGTAAAAGATTTTTTAATGATGCCGTGTTGGGTATCAAATAAAAGGGCTTAATGAGTACATTTCAAAAATATACATATTGTTAGCTATTGCTCGCGGCTTTGCTTGCAAGCACCCGATAATTGGGAATAATTTTTAAAATCTCGTCTCTAATGTGAGCCAAACATATTTTCTCTCCATACCTACCCAAAATACATATATCTATAATAAATAGGTACTCAAAATTCAAGAAAATCCAAAATTCTTAATCATTTATTCAAATAGACCTTCGCAGGCACTTATGAAAAGTCTGACTCTAATACTCCAATACCGGTTCGGAAGTTTGCATCTGCTGAGAAGAGCCGGCAATAAACTCAGCAAGTTGGCGCAGTTAGTTAAGACGTGGAGTCTTAACCTATAGTGCCGCAGGTCGTGGGTTCGATTCCCACACAGGACATGCATTTGTGTGCATGAACATGTCTGTATGTACTGAGTCTGGATGTAATTATGTATATTATAAGTATGTATTTACAAACAAAAAGTAGTATATGTATTATATCAGTTATCTGGTTTCCAAAGTACAAGCTGTGCTTAGTTAGGTATCAGATGACCGTGTGTGAGGAATGTCCCAGGATATATTTATATATTTATAAAAAATTACTCTTTTCAAAACAAGCTTAGATTCATACATAATATTTACATTATAATCGCACTGAAAACAATTGCAGAATCCGGCGCGGCAAAACTATAAAGTAGACTGAATCGACATTTAATCTTCTATAATTTAATTTAATGTGAAAAACGGGGGCAAAGTTTGTATGGGACAACGTGATTCCTTGGTCTGATCTACTTAAAATTTTGCATAAACATTACTTATCAGAATTGATGGAAGACGTATTTCGTAAAATCGTGTTATTTTAGGGGTGATTTGCATCAAAGTTGATATCAATACTCCTTAGTACTTTTGATTTAAGTGACCGTTTACCATCAGGTTGATTATATGCTTGTTTGTAACCATAGTAGTATAAAATATATTTGCTCGTGGTAGGCAGACAGACAGTCAGATAGACGGGCGGAGATCTATCCATAAGTTCCTCAACCATTGTCAGCTTAGGCTGACATAAAATTTGAAGATCCTTACTTCAAAACTGACGGACTTGCATACAAACTTTCATACCCTATTTAACCCTCTTAGGGGTGGAATTTCCAAAAATCCTTCCTTAGTAGATGCCTCTACTGTATAAGGTATCTTTGTGCAAAATTTCAAATCTTTAGGTACGGCGGTAAGGACTGTGCGTTGATATATCAACAATCAGTTTATCATTTTATGTATTAAGATTAACTATTGCTCGCGGTTTTGCTTGTATGCACCCGATAATTGAGAATAATATCTAAAATCACGCCTCATATGTATACCCAAATATATTTTCTCTCCAAACCTACCCATACATATAGTATACAAGAAAGAAAAATAGCTCTGCATATACGTTATCGTGAAATGATAACCCCAAAATAATTTAAATAAAAACTAAGTTCAAAAACTAAAACCCGACTACTGAAAAATCACGCTCTAAAAAGTATCAAACAAGAAAATATTCTGATCTGAAATTGTTATGTACACACTGATCAATATTTATCGTCTATTAAATAAACAACTTACACGTAATATATTTAAATGTATTTAATACATATTCACAGTGATGTTCAGAGGTTAGCCGTGGTCATATGCCACTTTGCCCTAAAGCTATGATCGCTTACTACTGTTAGAATGTATTGCTTTTTATTTATTTATTATGGAACAAAAAACAGTTACAACATAAATAAAGGAAAAAGATTATACATTCAAAAAAATATCAATATTGCAGCCCACTACATTGTCCCACAGCTTTGTTAGGGTAGGTGGCATATGACCACGGCTAACCTCTGAACATCACTGTGAATATGTATTAAATACATTTAAATATATTACGTGTAAGTTGTTTATTGAATAGACGATAAATATTGATCAGTGTGTACATAACAATTTCAGATCAGAATATTTTCTTGTTTGATACTTTTTAGAGCGTGATTTTTCAGTAGTCGGGTTTTAGTTTTTGAACTTAGTTTTTATTGTGGCTATACTCTACTAATTACTACATGCTTAATTTTTTATTTCTTTTAATGTAATTCACAACTCAGCATTAAAATCTGTGAGTGAACAATAAATCATCCCTATTTTCCCACCCTTAGGGTAGGTATTTTTTATCCATATTTATATGGGACCACCTTCGAGGTATACCCTATCCAATAAAAAAAGAATTATCAAAATCGGACTACTCTGTCAAAAGTTATGCGTGATCATACATAAAAAAAAAAAAAAAAAAAAAAAAAAATATACGCGTCGACTTGTAAACCTCTTCCGTTTTTTCGTCGGTAAAAAAATATACGCGTCGACTTGTAAACCTCCTCCGTTTTTTCGTCGGTTAAAAAAAATATACGCGTCGACTTGTAAACCTCCTCCGTTTTTTCGTCGGTTAAAAATTACCTGAAAAGCATTGACATATATATTACTGCGTAAGGTCCGGGCCGACGCGTGGGCCCTAAAAAGTCATTTAGGGCCAACGCGACTCAGTCGTCTTCAGTCCGCGGTACAGTTCATTCGTTCATTGTTTGCTTATAATTGCCATTGAAATGCCTAGTTGCGTAGTGAAAGTCTGCAAAAATTACGTTTTTTTTTTTTAAGAATTACTTGGGATATATTATCATCGGTAAGTAACATATCACTGTTTGTTGTAATTAAAATACAGGAATTCTAATGCGATAATATTATAAACGAAGTCCGCAATGGCGGCTATAAATGTGTTCGCAAGTAACCTTGTACGGACGTCATTTTTATTGTGCATTAGAAATTAAGTTATTGAATTTAATATTTTGGTAAAACCTACCTATAGTGTCGTATACGAAGAATTTAATATGTCCAGAAGGATAGTCGCCCTAAAATATATTCGATCGGAACATAAAATATATAAGGCATGATTTACAGTATGTGTGTGTGTATAGTGTGTGGCAGACCATAAAAGTTCCCATACAAACAGCCAACAATTCGAGCTCAAATATAAATTTTGAGAGCAATCGAATCAGTAACAAAATAGTCCAAAATGGAGAGACTATTTTGAATTTTGAGAAAAGATTCGGGTTTTATAATTCCAAGGCTTCTCAAATTTCAATTTTGAGAGCAATCGGACCACTAACTAAAAAGTTCAAAATGGCGGACACTTTTTTGGATATTGAGAAAAGAATCGTGTTTTGTAATCCCAAGGCCTCTCAAATCTCAATTTTGAGAGCAAGACCAGTAACGAAATAGTTCAAAATGGCGGACACTATTTTTTCTGCTTGGGTCTTTCAAAGCTTGTATTTAACCTAAATCCAAGTATTTGCTTAACTATTTAACGCATGAAGCAACATCAGATTAAGGGAATAAAATTAGCCTAGGCTTTATTAAAAAAAAAACTATTTTCAATGAATATTTCAGCATCAATTATAAATAACTAAATAAATGAAAAAACATACAAAATTAAAATAACAAAAAGTAAAAAGGGATTTACATAAATTTTGTTTTTCAGTTTTTGGCTAGCTGATCCGCCTCTGTCAGCCCGTTGCCTTGACTTGCTGCCTCGACTGTTCATGCACAGCCTTGACTTGCTGCTTCGTCTGCCCACATACTATTTCGACTTGCTGCCTCTACTGCACACGTACTCTCTCGACATGCAACTGTCTCTGATGCGGCAGCTCCTATTGTTTTAAGTGATACTAATTGTGCATTGAAAATTGAGACAATAAATTTTGCATTTGTCTGAAATTAAACAAAGTTGATTTAAACTCAATTTACTATATTATTTTATTAATTGTAACAATTTCAGATTTGGGATTAGATATGTTTAAATTAACTCATAATGGGAATCTTAACTTATGGTTTAAATCTTCAGTACCGTCCTTTATCAATACATTAGTGGATACTATTTATTGTTATGTTATTATAAAATAAAAATGTTAAGTGATGTTCCATCGCATTTTTTTTTATTCGATACTTTCTATAGAGTAAAGTGTAGCCATCTATGGGAAGGATGCCACATGCGATACCTTACAAAACGCATCCCATCCTACCGAGAAACGAAGCTTATGAAAGCTCCGTGCAGCGGGCGTGCTCACCCATTGGAGTTTAATGGAGTATAGACAGATGGCGTTGATGATATTTGTCACGGTAACTTAATAAGACGTGTAACGTAATAATCCTTTTCAACACACTCGCTCGTAAAGTGACATTTATTGCTCCGTTTTATATGTATGTATTACATACACGACATATCACACAGTGTCCCGAGTCAGTGGAAGCGCGCTCTGTGCAGGCGCCGCTGTGTGACGTAGGTATTCCTTCTAGAATGCCTACGAACGATCCAGATCTTGCGCGGGCAGCGCCCAGCGCAAGCGGCACTGCAGTCACCTCAGTTGACCTAACGGCTTTGCCACGCATAGTCCACGTAGCATTCGTCAATTTATATCGCGCTCATGTTATGTCAACGTTAAAACTAGTGTTTGTAGATTCCTATCTTACCTACCTGTAAACTTTGATGATGAGAATGAAGATGTGCTTTAAATTATGTGTTGTATGTGTGAGGACGAATAAACCGTGAGTACGTTAAATATTTGTATTTACTACGGCCCACCGTATAAACCCAGAACAATTAGTGTTAAAACAACCCCACGACACTAAAGGTATAATAACGATAATGATTACGATAAGTTTATATATGGATATATGGATAGATAGATAGATAGATAGATAGATAGATAGATAGATAGATAGATAGATAGATAGATAGATAGATAGATAGATAGATAGATAGATAGATAGATAGATAGATAGATAGATAGATAGATAGATAGATAGATAGATAGATAGATAGATAGATAGATAGATAGATAGATAGATAGATAGATAGATAGATAGATAGATAGATAGATAGATAGATAGATAGATAGATAGATAGATAGATAGATAGATAGATAGATAGATAGATAGATAGATAGATAGATAGATAGATAGATAGATAGATAGATAGATAGATAGATAGATAGATAGATAGATAGATAGATAGATAGATAGATAGATAGATAGATAGATAGATAGATAGATAGATAGATAGATAGATAGATAGATAGATAGATAGATAGATAGATAGATAGATAGATAGATAGATAGATAGATAGATAGATAGATAGATAGATAGATAGATAGATAGATAGATAGATAGATAGATAGATAGATAGATAGATAGATAGATAGATAGATAGATAGATAGATAGATAGATAGATAGATAGATAGATAGATAGATAGATAGATAGATAGATAGATAGATAGATAGATAGATAGATAGATAGATAGATAGATAGATAGATAGATAGATAGATAGATAGATAGATAGATAGATAGATAGATAGATAGATAGATAGATAGATAGATAGATAGATAGATAGATAGATAGATAGATAGATAGATAGATAGATAGATAGATAGATAGATAGATAGATAGATAGATAGATAGATAGATAGATAGATAGATAGATAGATAGATAGATAGATAGATAGATAGATAGATAGATAGATAGATAGATAGATAGGTTAGGTTAGGTTAGGTTAGGTTAGGTTAGGTTAGGTTAGGTTAGGTTAGGTTAGGTTAGGTTAGGTTAGGTTAGGTTAGGTTAGGTTAGGTTAGGTTAGGTTAGGTTAGGTTAGGTTAGGTTAGGTTAGGTTAGGTTAGGTTAGGTTAGGTTAGGTTAGGTTAGGTTAGGTTAGGTTAGGTTAGGTTAGGTTAGGTTAGGTTAGGTTAGGTTAGGTTAGGTTAGGTTAGGTTAGGTTAGGTTAGGTTAGGTTAGGTTAGGTTAGGTTAGGTTAGGTTAGGTTAGGTTAGGTTAGGTTAGGTTAGGTTAGGTTAGGTTAGGTTAGGTTAGGTTAGGTTAGGTTAGGTTAGGTTAGGTTAGGTTAGGTTAGGTTAGGTTAGGTTAGGTTAGGTTAGGTTAGGTTAGGTTAGGTTAGGTTAGGTTAGGTTAGGTTAGGTTAGGTTAGGTTAGGTTAGGTTAGGTTAGGTTAGGTTAGGTTAGGTTAGGTTAGGTTAGGTTAGGTTAGGTTAGGTTAGGTTAGGTTAGGTTAGGTTAGGTTAGGTTAGGTTAGGTTAGGTTAGGTTAGGTTAGGTTAGGTTAGGTTAGGTTAGGTTAGGTTAGGTTAGGTTAGGTTAGGTTAGGTTAGGTTAGGTTAGGTTAGGTTAGGTTAGGTTAGGTTAGGTTAGGTTAGGTTAGGTTAGGTTAGGTTAGGTTAGGTTAGGTTAGGTTAGGTTAGGTTTTTTTTAGTTTTCCCAGGCCAGGTACACCCCTGACCTGGGGAGTATATTATCGACAACACTATGCTAAGTGATACAACTGTGTGTCTATACTTATTATAGTTGACATTATTAGTAATTAATAGTTACATTGAGTCATTTATAGTTTAAGGTTTTCAAGATTGTTTCATATAGAATGGTATGATTACAATTTGGTATTTGTTAAGGCTGGGCAGTTTACCTATTATTTGCAGACAGAGAATTTTAATGGGCCCAGTTTTCTTATACATGTTTATAATAATTGCAGTGTCAGCTGCCTTTTTTAATCCTACTATATATATGGTTATAATTTATTATAGCTAGGTAATTGTAATTATTGTTATTGATAACAAACATTTAATAAAATATCGCAGCCAGGATGCCCATCTGGCACTGGCGGTTTATCATATTACATCAAGTGAAAGGCAAGGCGCAGACACCGTGCGCGGCGCAAGCGACCCTGCAGACAGGCCATCCCTATTGAGCCACTGCTCAAGGACTTGTCCACTAGTCCGCCCACACCGCGCCAGGCACCACCACCTCCCGCGCGCCCAGCGCCTTCCCCCCCCCACACGCCTCCAACAGGCCCCGTCCGCATCAACCTGGATAATGGTTTGATCCCACGAGGACAGAGAGAAAGGGGGGGGGGGGGGCCCAGGACGCGCGGCCCCAAAACACAGGATGCATTTACAAAATGTTGCTCAATGGTGAGCCTATTTCTAGTGACAGCTGACACCCCTAATCCTAATAATTAAAATACATTGATAGTTTGTTATAGTTGGGCAATAATAATTATTATTATTATAGGTAAGAATTACAAAGTTAAATAGTGCAGCCAGGATGCCCCTCTGACACCGGTGGTCTTTCATATTACATCGAGTGAAAGGCAAGGCGCAGACACCGTGCGCGGCACAAGCGACCTCGCAGACAAGTCATCTCTATTGAGCCACTGCTCAAGGACCCATCCACGAGTCCGCCCACCCCACGCCAGGCTCCACCACCTCCCGCGCGTCCAGCGCCCCCCCCCCCCCCCACCACACCCCTAACAGGTCCCGTCCGCATCAACCTAGATAGCGGTTCGATCCCACGAGGACCGGTCGAGAGGGGGGGGGGGGGGGCGCAGGACGCGCGGCCCCAAATCACAGGATGTATTTACAAATGTTGCACAATGATGAGCCTATTTCTAGTGATTATTTACATTCCTAATCATAAAATAAATATAATACACTGATGCTTTGTTATAGTTGGGTGAAACTAGTTATTATTATAGGTAAGAGTTACAAGTTAAATAGTGCAGCCAGGATGCCCATCCGGCACTGGTGGTCTTTCATATTGCATCGAGTGAAAGGCAAGGCGCAGACGTCGTGCGTAGCACAAGCGATCCCGCAGACAGGCCATCCTTATTGAGCCACTGCTCAAGGACCCGTCCACGAGTCTGCCCACTCCACGCCAGGCATCACCGCCTCCCGCGCGCCCCGCGCCCCCCATCCCCCCGCACCCTTAACGGGCCCCGTTCACCTAGCGGTTTAATCCCATGAGGACCGGGCGAGAGGGCGAGAGGGGGGGGGGGGGGGGCGCACGACGCGCGGCCCCTAAACACAGGATGTATTTACAAAGTATTGTTCAATGGTGAGCCTATTTCCTAATCCTAAGAAAAAATATATTACATTAATAGTTAATTATAGTTTTGTAATGATAGTTGTTATTATAGGTAAGGGTTACAAAGTTAAATAGTGCAGCCAGGATGCATTTCTGGCACAGGCATTGCTTTCTATATTGCATCGAGTGAAAGGTAAGACGCAGACGCAGACGCCGCGCCAGCGATCACGCAGACAAGCCATACCTATTGAGCCACGGGCAGGCGGGGGGGCGAGAGACGCGCAGCCCCCAAACACAAGATGTATTTACAAAGTATTGCTCAATGGTGAGCCTATTTCTAGTGATAGCCAATATTCCTAATTCTAAGAAAAAAAAATATATTACATTAATGGTTAATTATAGTTGGGTAATGATAGTTGTTATTATAGATAAGGGTTACAAAGTTAGATAGTGCAGCCAGGATGCACTTCTGGCACAGGCATTGTATTCTATATTGCATCGAGTGAAAGGCAAGACGCAGACGCAGACGCCGCGCCAGCGATCACGCAGACAAGCCATACCTATTGAGCCACTTGCGAGAGACGCGCGGCCCCCAAACACAAGATGTATTTACAAAGTATTGCTCAATGGTGAGCCTATTTCTAGCGATAGCCAATATTCCTAATCCTAAGAAAAAATATATTACATTAATAGTTAATTATAGTTGGGTAATGATAGTTGTTATTATAGGTAAGGGTTACAAAGTTAAATAGTGCAGCCAGGATGCACTTCTGGCACAGGCATTGCTTTCTATATTGCATCGAGTGAAAGGTAAGACGCAGACGCAGACGCCGCGCCAGCGATCACGCAGACAAGCCATACCTATTGAGCCACGGGGGGGGGCGGGGGGGCGAGAGACGCGCAGCCCCCAAACACAAGATGTATTTACAAAGTATTGCTCAATGGTGAGCCTATTTCTAGTGATAGCCGATATTCCTAACTCTAAGACAAAAAAAAAAAAAAATATATTACATTAATGGTTAATTATAGTTGGGTAATGATAGTTATTATTATAGGTAAGGGTTACAAAGTTAAATAGTGCAGCCAGGATGCACTTCTGGATGCATGCCTGTGCATTGCATTCTATATTGCATCGAGTGAAAGGTAAGACGCAGACGCATTGCATGAGTCCGTCCACCTCGCATCAGGCACCACCGCCTTTAGCGTATATACAATGCACCTCCATTTACAATAACACAAATGGTTTATTAATACAATCATATGTACGTATACACCTATATCCCTATATACCCCGTGCACACACATTCTCCCGCGCACATACGTCCCCCCCGAAGCCCACCGCAGTTCCAATTTCAACTAACCTTTGTGTTGCAAATCCTACCCGCCCACCCTAGTCCAACCACAATACATTTTTATGTTCGTGTGTGTGAGTGCGTGTCAGTTCCCGTGGTTGGTAGATGTAGGTGTAGGTGTATGTGTGGTTCAGTCCGGATGTGTGCAGACGATTCCCATGGCAAGTAGGGGTCCGGGTTAATTTCTATGCTATGTTAATGTAATGACAAATATCAATGAGTCAGCGTTGGTACAGTATCAGCGCGAGCCAGCGCGGGTGGCTGCGCAGCGCAAGGAGCGCGTCTCGCCCCTCACCGCGCGCCCGCGCAGCCGACCAGGTTCTTAGTGCCCACGCTCGCCTGTCCTCTTGTTGCATTGCCGCCATATAAGTGTATGCGCAGTGCAGTGCAGGCGTATGCAGACAGCATTATAAGATGGTAGTGGTAAGAGTCATGTAACATTGAATGAATTTAATATTATTCTGTTTCTTGTGTCTATTGTCCCTACTCATAGTCAGTACGTTTTGACAATTTGATTTTCATGGCCCTAACTCCCGGGCAGAGACTAGATGTTGCATGATGCATTATATTTATGTTTGTGTTGTATTTAGTGTTGTGCATTTTGCAATTGTGACAGGTGTTTTTCTGTGGGTCGCCTTTAGTGGGGCAGTTCTTGTAAGTATGGTCAGTGTCTGCGCAGTATTGGCAGTATTGGGTTTCGGATTTGCATTTGCCTATAGTATGCCCATATTTTAAGCATCTAAGGCATTGCTTGAACGGAGAATATTCCTCAAGATGCACTTTGATGTGGTCTATATTTATTCTTTGTGTTAGTATTGTTGGCTGCCAGAGATGGGGAGCTATTCGTAATACGGCATTGTATAGGCTAGGGTTTCTATTGGGCTTGGTAAAGCATAAGGCAATGTCCTCATGATTAGTGTTAGAGTATATTTCATTCTGGTTGATAATTACGTCCACCAGTTCTTTTGTTGGTGTGTCCCTAGATATACCCTTTAAAATTACCATCGGTCTGAGGTTTCGGGCTGGTTCCGCCCTCATCGCACCCCCTTCGCAAATTTTGTTTATAGTTTCATCGCGTTGCTTTGTAGTATCAAACTCTACCCTGAGCTTATTGCCTGAGAGGGGGGTAATTTTAGTAGGGGCGTATTTGACTTTACGGAAGGATATTTCTCTTTTCCAGTTGTCAGTAATCTTTGTGTTAGTTTTGGGGTCGTTATTAGATATTATTGCAGCTGGGTTGGATTTTTTGTATTTTTTATTATTGTTATTATTGTTTTTATGTCTGCCTACTGAGTTAGCATACGTTGGGGTGTCGGGAAGGTCCAATGAGGGCGCAGCCATACCGCAGACAAATACTTCGGTTATGGCCTGGGTGACGCGGGAGACTATTGCCTCCTCAGACTCTTTGATGGCTTCTTTAATATTGTTATTTTCAGATTGCGTGTTGTTTGGGTAGAAAATGCATTGTGATTGTGGTAGTAGGGTAGGTTGTGTTTTGAACTCAATAGAGTTTTTCATTGCATCCTGTATCTTTTTGGCCGAGCTTATAATGAGCTCCTTAGAGGGCTTGGTGACGCTTTTCCCTCGCGTTATTTCTTCCAATATTGTCTGCGCGCATTCTAATACAAATTGGAACCCAGGGGACTCCGGGGACTCCGTAGGGTCCTCGCCCGCGGAGCTCATGTCGAGGCAATTTTGTTTCTTGATGTTGTTATTGGATATATTCTGATTGCCCCGTCACTTTGCTCCGCAGACAATACCGAGCCATGGATGCATCTTAATCTTAAGCGGGGGGGTTAATTCTGGTAGTTGTTGGTTATAAATAAAATTAAGTCTAGCACTTACAGTGTCTGCATAGTTTTGAACTGGTGTCGTGGAGTACAAACTTGCACGGTTGGACGCACTGATTTAAACACTTTCTCACTTGGATTGGGGGGCACTACTGCGTTAGTGTTTTAAAAATGTAGATGAGAGGGGGTGGGGGCGGAGGGAGGGCAGAGACGGGGGCGAGTTGAGATGGCGACGTCTCCAGCTGCCGCAGCCGTCACGCGTAGACTCGAGTGAAGGCGCTGTCGTCCTCAGGAACCACTCCCGGAGATGCAGGACGCGGGACAACCTCTCGACCAACGTGTCGAGAGGCAGGGTTGGCTTGGATTCGGGTCCCGCAGTGCACTCAGCGCCGACGCCCCGCAGTCGGCAGGCGTTGCCGCAGTTGTTGTTGCCGCAGACAGCCCAGCCGGCCGCACAGCCAGGGGGGTAAGCAGGTGGTATAAAGCCTTACGGC